>CM077024.1:125163488-130163488 GCA_039090855.1 Macrothele yani | reverse complement strand
CAGGATCGAACCTGAGGTTTATCCTTGGGAGCCACGAACATTGACCACTAGGCCATCAGCGGCCCAAGTCATTTCAACCACAAAAGTATGTACGCATATCTGCATTTCAATCTGTTACGGAATTTGCATTTATAAGATTTGTGAAAATATCAGTTTCTGATATTTCAGCCACCCATGTTAATACTTAATTGTTTTTACCTTGCTTAGGGAAGCATTTCGACGTGAGAGATTAAAAATAAAAGTACCACAAAAAAACGAAATAACCGTGTGTAATTTTGGAAAACCTATTTCCGTTTTTACCCTTTCTTTATCCCCTCTCTCTCTCTCTCTCTCTCTCTCTCTCTCTCTCTCTCTCTTTGTCTTTCTCTCTTTTTCTGTCTGTGTCATTCTCTCTCTCTCTCTCTGTCTTTTTTTCTTACTCTCTCTCTTTCTCTCTCTCAATCTGGTCCGCCCATGGTGGGTTGGGTCTCGCAAAGGCGACAATGCGCCGTTGAGGGTTACTGGCAAATTAACGGAGCCGGCTTGCCACTCCTCTGCTGCATATGGGTAAGGAACAAGGTGCGTCCGGGGCTGACTTCACAGGGAACTATCTACGCATTCGCGTCCCCAACCACAGGGAGCCTGCAGAAACCCCCGTAAAACCGCCCCTTTTAACCACGTATAAAAAATTCAACTTTCTCCATTTCTTCAAGTTTGACCTGTTTTTATTCCTAGGTTTAAAGCCTAAATATTTCACTATGAAATTTTTTAGTCTTCGAAAAATTTGCTTTCATTCATCCCCCACCCCACCCCACCCAACCCCCGCCCCAAAATTTTCAACACCCTCCAAACTTCTTTTTCGGCACCCCTCATTTTTAAATTCCTGGATAGTTCCTGACGTCAATGTCCAATTGAAACCAAATACGATAGGCCAGAACGTGTTTTGAATGCATGATCCCAAAGGCCCTGAACTAATCGTTTAGGTGCAAGGAGTTTTCATACGTGTGCTTGACTAAAGGCGCTAGATTCGAACTAATTGTCCGAAGTGGTTGGAGAACCGCATAAGACATGCATGGTTTGCTTGCCCAATAGCGCTAGCTTCGGACCAATTGTCCGAGGTGTTGACAGGAGTTCGAGTTGAGGATGAAGTACGTGTTGTGTGCTTATCCGATGGCGCTGGCATCTGAGCAATCGTCCGAAATGGGCCCGGGTTCGAGACCCGATGAATTATGTTGTTGCCTCCTTGTCCGATGGCGTTGCCATGTGACCAACTGAGTGAGTCCCGGATGGCGCACGTGTGGTATTCTTGTCCGATGGCGATGGCTCTGTTCTTTTTCTAGTACCTGTGGCCCTAAATTAGGAAAGAGCGACGGCTTATGGTTCTAAGATTTGATAATGGAGGTCTCTAAACGCCGAAACAACCACAAAAACTGATGACGAATAATTCTATATGTATAAACTCGTCCTAACGAATTGGACAGCCCGTGCATATAGGTGAATTAGGAATTTAGTTTAATGAAATATTCAAAACAAAGAATATAAATTCTAAATTTGCTTGTAACACTTACGTCATCCATGTAACATCTCTTAGAAAACTGTCAGTCTCAGTTGATTGGAACTTCACTGTCCTGGGTGATGTAACGGTTAGCATACTCGAACGAAAATCTGGAGATGCGGGTTCGATTCGCACTCCAGAGCGATGAAATTTTCACGTTTTCTGAGAGATGTTAAATGTTTCAAGCAAATTCAGAATTTATATTCTGTTTGCTTGGAGTATTCCATCGATTCCCCATGTATTATGAGGAATATTTATTCCTTCATTGATTTATATACACTTTAATGATCACAATCTCTGTTAAATACACGGTTCTAATAAAAATGATCCAATAACAAGATAAGTGTGTGCTGTCAAACAGTCACCTCTTCCCTTGACCACCATTTCCTCTAGGGCAAATCTTGTGTTTTGAGATGGGAACAAAACGTCAAAATATAATTTTATGTTATGAACAAGAATTATGTTATACGTCCGTCTAACCGATTTTTCGAGTTTTCCTGATGCCACGTATCATGTAGTAAGTAGAAACATACTTAAATCTAAACGAAATTTCAGAATTTCTCTTCAGCTTATATTCTGGAAAAACAAAAGAACCACAATTTGAAAGTGCTAAAATGAATTTCTTGCCCTTCCCAATACCCTTATGAGAAAACGTGATAAGTATTCGCGTTGCAGTGGAAGCAAATGTGTGCTTTCAAAGAGAAAGGTGCATTTACTACACACGAAAAACTCTCATCAGTCTTCTGGTGACAACTATTTTGTTCCTCGGTGAAGGAGGAAAACGCCCTTTATTACTCATGCTTACTTTGCCAAATGTTTGAAATTGGTCTTCCGATCTTTAATAAAACGAGGTCTGCTTCAAGGCACCTGTGCAAGCATAAAAGGAAGATTTCTGACACACCGGTAATGATAACCGAGAAAGTTTTGAGAATGGCAGAAGTAACACAGATGAATTCTTTACGGACTGTTTGCATTGTACAAACTATAACTGAGTTCTAAAACAAATGGCTCCTGATGAATATTAAAAGAAGGATTTCTAGACTATAAAGGCTTCAATGATTCAGTTTTGCTGCAAAGGTAAAGCAACAAATAAGTTGTATCAAGTTTAAAAGTAGAAATATGGCATCAAATAAAAATATACGCTTGCATATACTGTATAGGAAAGTGGAAAACCTACACGTACCATTTTTCAGGGTAGACGCTAAACCCTTAAACAACAAGAAAGAAGACACGGGATTTTCCGTTGCAAAGAGCACGTCTTTTAAATCTTTCCCGATGCGACTAGAATTTTTCAAAGTTATTCATAGTCAATGGAATCTATTTGATTCAAAAAACCAAAGGGATTTCTACGGTCGATGAAACATCTAGAAATAGGAACAACTCCCACAAGCGGCTGAAAATGTGTTACGAAAATTTACATGTTATGCACAAAAACTTTCTAAGAGACAAAGGGATTTTCAGATCTGGCAGTTAAAGAAGAAGAAATATAGATGGAAATGTGATATGCAATAAATCTGCGTCTGTGAAAACACAAGTTTGTCCGCGACGGGCATCGAATCAGTGTCCCCCTCTCTCCGGAGTAAGTTGCTCTCCCAACTGAGCTACGTAGACAGAATGTCTCGCCGCAGATTTTTCGTCTTGACACATGTTTTCACCTCTGTAGTACGTCACATCATCTTCCTCATTTTTTTTTAATTTTTTTTTTTTTTTTTTTGTCTTTGAAGCGAAGTAGAAATTTTTCATTAATTCCAAACAATGTGTGGAACAAACATCACACATTTTTCGCAGAACCCAACGGCCAGTGGATCCATTTTCCACAATCGGGCGCCAATGTCAAAACACAAGTTCGGGGACGTACATCGAAGCCGTGTCCCCTCACTCCGGAGTAAGTCGCTCTCCCAACTGAGTTACGCGGACAAAATACCTCCCTGCATATCAGTCGTCTTGACACATGTTTTCACCTCTGTAATACGTCACACGTCCATTAGCAGAAGAATTTTGCGTAACGGAAAGTTGAAAATATGCAAAAAATATTCTTCATAGCAAAATCTATGCTAAGGAAAAAATATTTTTCAAATACGTCTCCCGGAAGCAGAGACAGCGAGATCAGTCATGTCTACATGCATCTTTTCGGGAGTGCTCCCCCCGTAAATCTATGAACGACCCTTCGTAGGTTTTGGGGCGATCTCCCCTTATATTTAGTCTAATTGTGTTCGATTATAACTGAATATTTAGAGAAAGTAATTAAAAAAATGAAGAAAGTGAGGGAAAATATTATAATAATAAAAAAAAATCCACATTTCAATCTGAAATTTTTATCATCCTTCAACAAAACATTAAACATTCCTCGCTGAAAGGGCAATTTTTCAAGCACTGTCAACTCGGACTACTTCCGCAATAAAAACCTATAAGTCCACAGAGTAGAGATGTTTGCACTGCAATACATCATATTTTGGAGGCGGGCATTCAGTTTTATTTCAGTCTTCTGGATGTCGAATGTCCATGTATGCGGTTAAGCTTTAGTGTACCTAACGTGACGTTAGTAATTCCAATAAAGCAAAATATTTGCTACCTAATTTTTAACAGTAGCAAATTATTATAAATTGTTCCCATATAATATATTTGCTTTTATGCGGTGGTGGTTTACATTCTGAAAAAAAAAAAAAAAAAAAAAAAAAAAAAGAAAAATCGAGGCACCTTAAGCTGGTATCGAAACAGTTAGTTAGGTTTTGGTTTTATTACAACTATTTGCTAATCTAAATAATCTAAAAGTGCTGAAACCATATGGCAGGGGTGTAAAATACGAACTTCCACGCACAAAAGCGCGGAAGGATACATTGACATTTAATGACTTGAGCGTGTGGTGAGTGATGTGGGGAGGAGTTGCGTGAGAGATATTGAAGGAGTAGGACATGCCGAGCTTTGGCTAAGACAACAAGTTCAGTCTGTACCGCGGAGTGTATTCCAGTTTATGTTTTTGTGTAAAGTAATAAATGTTTTGTGTTGTGATCGAGTGTCTGTGATGTTACAGGGGAATGGCTTACACTATACGTTTTCACGCAACACTGTAATGATTCCTTAATAATCAGAAACACGCTTGTAGTAAGGCGAGGACATTTTTACCACTGCTAATGTCTTTGGGGGGATTTTCTCCAGCACAGCCTTATCTTTACTAGCTTCCTCAATATTTTACACCACCACATGGTGAAATCCATAGTCCATTAATGAATTAAAACAAAGATTTTACATTTTTAATCACTTGTACGTGTAGATTTCTTGGAATCTGCATTTGCAATATAAGAGCATAAGGAAATTTTTCTATTCTATTTAAAAAATATATACACTGTTCAACAAAATCAGGGGACCAGGTGATACAGCGAGAACAGACAACTGCTGGTAAATATGCAGCACAATATAAAAATATATTTATGAAAGGGACAAGAAAATAAAGGATTGAACAGGTGAAAAATCATGTTTTACTGTAGTAAAGATCATTTTTACAGGAAACATACTTGGTGCCATAAAAAATCATTATTACCCATACCTTTTGGAGAAGAAAAAATAAGCATTGACGATCTTTGTCATCTGTCTAATAAGGTTTATGGTCACCTCGAAGGTGCAAGACAGCTTCACACATGTGGGACATTTGTTTGATCAGGTGGTTGAGGAGGTTTGGAGGATTATTTCCCACTCTTCAAGAAGGGCATTTGTCAACTGAAAGCGAGTCAACGGAGGTTGTAACCTAGCAGCAATGCGTCTGCCTAATGTGTCCCGAGCATGTTCGATCGGATTCAAATCCGGGGAACATGCCGGCCACTCCATAAGCTCTATTGTTTCCTCTTCAAGCATCTGATTCACAAGGCACGCTCGATGAGGTCGGGCGTTGTCATCCATAAAAAGGGCTGAATCGCCGATGGTAGCAATATAAGGCACGTCCAAGGATCTAAGAATTTCGTCCCTATACCTTTGAGCAGTCAGAGACCCATTCCGAATTATGTACTGGTCAGTACGCCTGCCTACGCTTATCTCTACCCAAACAAGCACACCGCCTTCATCAAAACGCGATCTGTCTTGGACATGCGCTGAATTGTATTGGGTGCCACGTTTTCTCCGGATCAGAAGTCGTCGATTATCCGGCTCTAGGCTGAATCTGGACTCGTCGGAGATAATAACTTGTCTCCACTCGGCAGATCGCCAATCACAGTGCTCTTCAGCCCAGTGTCTTCGAGCGATGAGATGTCGAGAGGTCAGTGGGACGCAAACAACTGGCCTACGTGCATACAATCCACGTGCATGAAGACGTCTACGAATTGTTTGTGTCGATACGCTTCTTCCGGTTGCCATTAAAAGTTGTTTTTTCAGCTGGGTAGCATTTTGACCCCTGTTCCGAAGGACGGTTAATGACAAATAACGGTCATCATTTGACGTGGTAACTCGTGGACGACCTTGACCAGGACGTCTTCAAACACTTCCCGTCTCTTGGAACCGAATCCACAAGCGTGCAATTACACTTCTGCTCACTCCAATGGCGGACGCTACTATCCGTTGACTTTGACCGGCTTCCAACTTTCCTATGGCCTGCCACGCAGTGCTTTCTGGCAAATCGTGTTGATTCAGCATGCTAACTTGAGATAACGCAACAAACTGCTTCCTCCGCGACCAGCGGTATAAGAATGCAGTTCCAAAAGAACCACCCGCCGTTTTAGGTGATTGTCGTGTCGACGTGACTTTTGAAGTCATTGTTGCTAATTTGCATGTCGAACTGCTTTCTACAGCTGTTTTTCATTATTCGGAGGAATCTTTTGACAGCTCAATAGCATTTTACCCAACTGCTTTGAATAAAATCGTTTAAAAAGGGTGCTCCCCTAATTTTGTTGAACAGCGTATATATATGTAACAAAATTGTGCTTATATGTAGATGATCAGTCAACAAGTTTTAGTCCCCCTCCCCTTGAAATTTGTAATTGCACTCCCGGAAAAAACTCTCTAAATGCAGTACTGAGCGAGATAAAGGTTTTAATATTCACGCCCCCTGGCGGGAGAGTTGCGCATTATTTAAAGAGAATAATGTACTCCAACTTTATTGTAGAAAATGGCGTACGGTAATAAAAGAAATTTTTCAATGGAGTTTTTAAAAGCGGATAAACAACTACAAAGAGTAGTGCACAAACACCACCTAGCGACAGATCTGTGAACTACGACAGACTCCACAAGTACAGGCAAAATGCTCCACAATGTAAATGGTATCCGGAGTTAAAAGCATTTTTTAAATCGGACATTCAGAAGAAGAGATATCGAGAAAGACAGCTAAAATACTTGCGCTCCCTAGCGGACAATTTGGGAGCTATTTCGGGCAGGAAACGCGCACACAATGTTTTCGTAGTTAGTAGTGTCTGACCGAAGCATAATTTTTTCATTGGTTTTTGGTGCGCAAATATACTGCTGCAAACGAATACGGGAACTTATGCTCTCTAGTCGTACACTTGTGCGTTAAGAGAAACTTGAAATTGTACATACCAGAAACGCTCGCCGACAAAGAAAGAATTTTTCAAATCGTGCTTTAGAAGCAGACATATCGCCAAAAACAAGATACACTGCTCGGCATAGAAATTGTTCCACCAAGAGGGAATGAGGATAGAGGGGTGAAACTGAGCATGCAAATAGGAATACATTAGGATTTACCTTGATGTTATTTTCAGTCACGTACAGTGTTTATCAGATGAGGTAATGCAGCACACTGAGTACGCCTCAGTAAGTAGCTGCATTGCCACGAACGGCAACACAGGCAGTAATACGGCGTAGCAATGAGTAATACAGCCGACGGATATCGTCCTGAGGAATGAAACATTAAGCACAGTTGAATTACTCCCATTATTCATCGAGATCGTGCGTAGGCCGGTTCGATTGGAGACGACGTCCAATGCGGTCCAACAAGTTTTCGATTGGGGATAAATCGGGCGATCTTGCTGGGCATGACAGTGTTTGAACATGTTGCAAACATTGTCTGGAGATTCGAGCGGTGTGCACTCGGGCGTTATCTTGCTGGAAAATTGGGTGATGTAGACCACTCAGGAACGGTATAAAAATGGGCTGCAGAACCTCGCTCACGTATCGTGCAGCTGTCAGTGTGCCCGTGATTCGGACAAGTGGCGACATACTGTCATGCGCAGTAGCACCCTCACCATGATGCTTGCCAGGCGGGCGGTGTGGAGGTCACAAACGGAACCGGGATCCGTCCGCTCACCAGGATGACGTCAGACACGGATCCGTCTATTGTCAGTACCCAGACAGAAACGCGATTCATCAATGAATTCACAGTGGTCCACTCGTGACCCCAGTTCGCATGAATTCGGCACCAAACCGGACGAGCGCTGCGATGGATGGTCGTCAATTGCAGTCGACGTAACGGTTGCCAACTGCGCAGGTTTGCCACATGTAACCTTCGGTTTACAGTTCGGGTCGTTACGACGACGTCCATGGCCGATGACACAGCACGTCGAACATCGGCTGCAATGCATTCTGGTGACGAAGGAGCGTGTAGAACAATCCGGCGGTCCAGGCGTGATGACGTCTGTCGGACTGCACCGCTGCATTTTCGACGTACGTACGAAACTTCTTACAAGCCCTGATACAAAATTCGTCCAACAGTTCATGCATCTCGTTGCACATGTGCAGCGATACGACGAATAGATCAACCTGCTTCACACAGGCTTACAATTCTTCCTCTCTGAAACGCATCCAAATGGCGATAAACCTGCCGGTCGTTTCAGATTTGTTGTTTGTGCTGGGAAACTGTTCAGCAAAGGCATTTTCGTTCTTCGCTGAACAGTTTGTGCTGGGAAACTGTTCAGCGAAGGCATTTTCGTCCTTCGCTGAACGCATCCAAATGGCGATAAACCTTTGGATGCGTTCAGGGGCCTTCCACCAGTTTTGAACAGTTTGTGTTGGGAAACTGTTCAGCGAAGGCATTTTCGTCCTTCGCTGAACGCATCCAAAGGGCGATAAACCTGCCGGTCGTTTCAGATTTGTTGTTTGTGCTGGGAAACTGCTCAGCGAAGGCATTTTCGTTCTTCGCTGAACAGTTTCCCAGCACAAACAACAAATCTGAAACGACCGCGACAGTTCCACCAGCGACCACACATTACCATCCCCTGTTGCTGCTAGCGCCTTTATCTCAAGAACGTGTGACGTCATCGGCTCCGGTTTAACATCATTTGCAAATCTCGAGTGGATACACACTCCCTGAGATTTGCATGTTTGTAGCACGATTTTTCTGGGTGGGGCATTTTTTATGTCGAGCAGTGTATGTATGTACAATCGTGGCCAAACCTCCTGCACCAGTAGACCGAAAGTCAAATTTTGATGTTTGAAGTCAACTTATACAGTGTAATGGAAAAGTCAGGAACACATATTATACAACATTTTAAAGGAAATTGTATGCTGAATTCAAATATTTTTACAGAATGTGATTACTAGTAATAGAAGTGAAGTTACAAGCAAAAATGTGCAAGTCAGGAAACAGAAATCCAGTTCCGAAAAAGGGTTCGCGCCCTTCTAATCCACTATAGCTTCCTCCGACGTCCGCTGAAGAGATATAAAAGAATGCGGAATTGCCTGCCGACTTAGAACGCAGCTGCTTGTAGTCAGTTGACGGAATTTTATAAAGATTTCCTGGTGATAATTTAATTTTAAAATGTCAAAGACCCGCAAATAGGTCCTGCCCCTTCAAACCAGGGCAAAAATTATTATTTTGCATGAGCTTGGATTCAGTAGTGGTAAAATGGCTCTTATATGTGGCTGTAATCATTGCGCACCATTAAAAAGGGTTGCAGAAACTAGATGTGTGAGAAACAAAAAGAACAGGTCGACCAAGGCTGTGTATTGAACGTGATCATCAAATGTTGGTTCGTTTGTTCCTTAAAATCAAGGTTTAAAACAGCCACTGATTTAAGAAATGAGTGGGAGAATGAAGTAGGCATTATTGCATCTGCACGTTCAGTTCATCGTAGGCTACGATAAAATGGACTGACTGCACGAAAACCTTTCCGTCATGAACAGCAATGGCTCAAGAGAATTGTTTGGGACAAGGCGTACAAGAATTGGACTGTTGACGAATGGAAAAAGTTTATTTTCAGTGACGAAACAACTGTTAATGTTTCCGCTAAAAATGAAAATAACTATGTACGTCGTCGGGCTGGTGAAAGATATAAGGCATGCTGCATTCAATCAACAATCAAGCACCCACATTCGGCGATGATATTGTCCTGTATTTCAGCCAATGCTGTTGGCCGTCTGCACATTATTGATGGCACATTGAATGAATCGAAATATGTGAACATTTTGGAGTTCCAAACTGCTACCATCTGCACAAGACATGGGTTTGTGCACATGGTAGCAGTTTATCTTTCAGAACGATAACGCGCTATGTCATCGTTCAAAGTTGGTTGACGAGTGCTTTAATCGAAAAGTTATAGACAATTTCAGTTGTTTATAACTTTTCGATTAAAAACTCTGTGCTGGCAACTGAAGTTGTTATAGACAACTTCAGTTGCCGACACAGTCACCGGATCTTACTCCCATAGAGAATTTGTGGGTGAGATTGAAACAAAAGGTCCGTCAACAAGGACCCACATCTAAAACAGCATTAATTGAGTCTGTAAGGGCCGTATGGCACCGTTTTATCACCAATGGACAACTGGAGAAGATAGTTAGTTCCATGTCAAGATGGTGCACTTTGTTGCTAAGAAACCGTGGTTATCCAATTAAATATTAAAACGTATTTTGCTTGTTGGTCAGTTATTTCAAGTGTCCTGCAAGTTTCAATAATGTCCATACAGTAATTGTACGTTAAATGCATTGCACACTAATTTCAGAAATTCCACCATTGTTTGCTTTTTATGACTAGATGCTGTACTTTTGCTTGTAACTTTACTTCTGTTACTGGTAATAACATCCTGTAAAAATATTTGAATTGAGCATGAAATTTCCGTTAAAATAATGTATAATATGTATTCCTCACTTTATCGTTACGCTGCATAAGTTGGCTTCAAGTATCAAAAATAGACTTCCAGGTCTACTGGTGCAGGACTTTTGGCCAAGACTGTATGTATCTACGCTCCGTGGCGAGAAAAGTATGCATTATATTAAACAGAAGGTATTCTCAAAACGTTTTCCGTGCTGATCATTGTTACATGACCCACAATTTCTTTTTTAACGAGTTTTCAGAAGCGCAGATGCAAATACATCAGAAATATACACTTACGCCACCTAGTGGGAAAACCGTTCTTTATCAAAAATTATAAATTATATACAAAACATTTCCCACCTAGAGCTCTATTTGATGCAAACAAAAAATTCAAATTGGACATTTAGAAGCAGAGATATCGCGAAAATCGCGATTCCTCTAGCGGAAAATCTTTGCGTTACTCGAAAAACACAGTGCCCCAAATAATTGTCGTTACAAGTGGTATCGAATGGGAGATACATAACTTTTTTTCTGTTGGATATTTGAATGCAATTATATGAAATAAAACATATTTTGAATTTGATAGCATCTGTATTTAGGCTCTCTAGGAAAGTTATGCATTGTAAAAAAAGAAAGGGAAAGCAAGGTTCATAATTTCCACATTTCAAGCTGCCTAATGTAGAAGGAATATTTCAAATGGACTAACAGCTGGAGAGTTATGGTGTCCAAAGGCGGATATGCGGACGGACGGACGGACAAAGTGATACTATGAGCACCTTTCCCCCTCCCCCCTCCAAAGACGTGCGAAAAAATAATTATCCTAATCGTACCTAGAAGCAAAAATAATCGGAGGAATGCAATATACAATGTACATGAGCGTCACCCAGGATGGAGACTGTATTTCACTAAAAAATAAGCACAAATTTTCGCCATGGTGAACAGTAGCCGGTGCATAAAATACTTTTTCCATATCTTTTTTTTTTAAGAAGATGAGACATTGACATTATTCAGATGATTGCGAGTTAATAAGGGGTACCATCTGCCCAGGTGCTCCTCTGTTTCCCCTGTGTGGAAAAGGAAGAGAAAAGAGCAAGAAAGAAGGCATTTCCCAAGAAAGAATGAGAAAGAAAAGAACAAGTTACTTTATTCATTAAGGGGGTACAATACCTTGGGTCCCCCGGCTGAACGCGTACTTTCGACGCAATGCGGGTATTCAGGTATTCAGTAGTTGAAATCAAAAGGAATCGAACCCACGGCCAATTAAAAGGTAAGATATCTTTGGAATTAGAAATATGCTCATGCATCCTGCATGCTCTATAAACCGAAAATCTCATGTAAAAATTGCTGTACATGTTGCAAGGAATCGAATATAAAGCACACACAAAAAATATTTCAAATCGGACCTTTAAAAGCAGAGATAAGAAGGAAATATATGTTGCCTAACGGAAAAGCTGTGCATTAAGCACAAAATTTGAGTAAAAGAATTGTCACAATGGAAATTATCCATGAAAACATATAACCATTTTTTCCATCGGATTTTTAGAAGCACTGACAAGACATAAAATAAATTTTAGGCTTGATGTGCTCACATATTTATGCACCCTAGCAGCAAGATAATATATTAGAAAAAACATGCACTATTCATAACTGTCGTAGTTCAATCAATCTAACAGAAAAAGAATTTCCTAAATATATGTGACGTACGTACTACTGAGATTTTTCTATTTTCATTTTTTTTAATTGGAGGTTTAACTACCACCGTGAGCAATTCAATGAGCTATAAGCAGTCGTCCGTTCCTAATTTAGAGGAGCCACTGGTTCCAGAGAAGGGAGAGAGCCAGTGCCGTAAGACAAACGCAAAATCCATACCTCACCGGGATTCGAACCCGGACCCCTTTCGGACGAATGATCAGAAGCCATCGCTTAGACCACTGCGCCACCGGGGCGGCCTACGGAGGTTGTGACGTACTACAGATATAAAGCACGTGTCAGGACGACAAATCTGCAGTGATACATTCTGTCCGTGTAGCTTAGTTGGGAGAGCAACTTACTCCGGACTGAGGGGGCGCGAACTCGATCTTCGTCACGGACAAATTTCAGTTTTTTCACATATATTACTATTAGATATGGAGATAAGGTACCCACAGACTGACAGACATGTAAAAAGTTATTAACAAGAAATTTCGCAAATTCCCTTGCCAACGTATGTTAAAAACAAAGTTGCACCATTCACATATACAATTTACCTACTTCGTTGAACTATTAGAATTTGAGAACTTCAAAACTTTAAAGGTTAAGATTATTTGATAAATTAAGCTACTTGAATATCCTTTTTATTCTAATTTGCATCTTTGCTGTACAAGTTGAAACTAAAAACTGTATTAAACAATCTAAAAAACACTTTAAATCCAATATGGTCCACAATTAAATAATCACAGAATTTTGTACTTAAAAGTTCAATGTTACTTATGTTAAATATCCAAGCACCTCAAGTACGCTGCTCATTGATTTTACGTCGCTTATAACAGCGACATGAAAATACATCAAACTACTATTCCTTAACAAGACACGTTTCACATGCACAGCTTGCCTTTACCAAATGTAATCCACATATACAATATCGTACTTAGAACATAACATATCGTACTGCGCATATGTATAGCTCTCTTCTGTTAGCGTTTTCTCAACGTTTTGTTTAGATTTTGTCTAACTGTATGGTTACCAACTTCGCAAAAAGCCGCCCCGTTGGCGCAGTGGTCTAAGGCGTTGGCCACCGATCATTCGTCCGAAAGGGGTCCGGGTTCGAATCCCGGTCAGGCATAGATGTTGTGTTTGTCTTACGGCACTGGCTCTCTCCCTTCCCTGGAACCAGTGACCCTAAATTAGGGATGGGCGACTGCTTATAGCCCATTGAGTTGCTCACGGTGTTCGTTAAACCTCCAATCAAAAAAAAAAAAAAAAAAAAAAAAAAAAACTTTGCAAAAATCGTTGGGATAAATAATGTGTCGTTAAGTGAGAAAATATTTAACCGGGAAAAAATAAATTTACATGAGAACATAGAAACTCAAAATCAAGGTTAAATTATCGGTACCCGTCACAGCACACAAATAGAGATAAGAGTTCATTGTAAATCTGGTTATCATGTTTTAAACTTTATTTACAGCGCATCTACATATCACTAGCAGCAGCAAATTGCTGCGATTCAGATAATCTTCTGAAGCCTGTGGAGAAAGAAATTCAGAGCACAGCACGTTTATACAGAAATTTATCTGTTTCTCCCATGCTTGGCTGAAAGAAACTTAAGCGTCGAAGATAAAGAAATGATATCTAAACTTATTTCACATTATTCCATGCATTTTTAGCCCTTTAATCCCCCTTTCAGACTTAACCGTCTGGAAGAGAAGTATTTGCGTACAATCTGGTTCCGATTAAACGGATCCGAACTTAAACTATAGATATGCGTTGAGGAAGAGAAAGAGAGAGCGCCTCCGGATCGTGTGGGTACACGATGAAGGACAACTTCGGCGAAAAAGCAATGGTTTTATATGCTAAATACATTTATTCAACGGATTAATAAACTTACACAGAAACCTCCGATGGAAGTTACAAGCTACACAGCGCTAAGAGTCACTTGGAAATTAAAAACGCGCCGAGATGTACTTATAGAAGTTGATGATGCCACCTCTTTTAGTGATACAGATAAGTACTCTTCCCAACATTCTGTTTATCTGGTCGTTAAAGAGATTTTATTCGAAAGAGTACCAGTCTTCAACAGTAGTAGCCTTGCAACCTCGTGCAAGTTATGCGGCAAATTTCTGCGATGTCGCTCAGGGTGTTTAAATTAGTGGCAAGCAGAGGTGATCGGATTAACCCCTTTAACTGCTGATCTACACTTCTGGCCCCCAAATGCAACACCAAGAAGGAAGCATCCGATTGGCCTGAAATTCGCAGCATGCGTCGCCCGCGAGAGGACATGCAAACGATTAGTATTGCAGGGCATATGCAAATCATGTGCGCCCGGCACGCCACCGAGAAGCACTATAAGAAACGTGCACAGAAGGCGGAGTACAAGTAGTGGAAGTGTGTTGTGCTGCCGGACCTGTGCGTGGGAAGCTTCGTGGTACGTAGTTGCAGAATACGGCAGTCATTCCAGCACGTTCCGGAGTTCGACAGAGGACGAATAGTGGCTTATCGAGACAGCGGTTTATCGTACCGAGACATCGGCGCCCGTGTGGGACGACATCCAGCCACAGTGAGGCGAGTATGGATTCGGTGGGTGCAGGAGGGACGGATGGAACAACGTGAGCGATTGCCGCAGCCGCGGCACACCACCGAACGTGAGGACCGGCATGTTGTGCGGCGGGTATTGACGGCTCGCACCGCCACATCACGAACGTTAGCGGAGGAATTAGGGTGTGTTGCGCAACAACCTGTGTTAGCACGTACCGTTCGACGTCGTCTGCAGGAGCGGGGACTTGTCACACGGCACCCATTGCTCTGATTACCATTGACGTTACACCACCGGCGAGTGTGGCGGCAGTTGGCCGTTGAACGCCGCACCTGGACTACGGAATGGCACGACATTGTATTCTCCGATGAATTCCGCTTCTGCCTTCAACACCACGATGGTCGGATACACGTGTGGCGGCAAACGCGGCGAGAGACTGTATGACGCCTGCATTATGCATCGCCATACCGGTCCGTCGCCTGGCGTTATGGTTTGGGGCGCAATTGGATATGGCACCGGCACCCTCTGGTATGCATCGCCGGTACATTCAATAGCCACCGCTACATCTCAGACGTTTTGGAGCCTGTAGTCCTCTTTTATCTGCATGACCTGCCAGCGCCCACATTTCAACAGGACAATTCGCGCCCGCACGTTGCGCGCATCGTGCAACAGATCTTCACGGCCCACTAGGTGTCACTGCTACCGTATCCCGGCTGTTCTCCCAATATGTCCCCCATCGAACACGTCTGGCCGCTGATCGGCAACCGAGTGGCCCGGCAAGCACCACCCGCGGCTACGCCTGATGAACTGTGGCAACGTGTGGAAGCAGCCTGGACCGACATACCCCAAGCCCACATCCAAAGCCTCTTTCGTTCGATGCCGCGGCGAGAAGCGGCCGTTATTGCCAGCCATGGGGGCCACACGAACTATTGATGTCTGCGTGTTCCGCAAGTCGCACGGGCCTGTAAGCTCAATCGTTTCATCTTTGTATCTGTTGTTATGTGTCCAGTAAATCTGGCTTTGCTATCTCGTGTCCTTCTTGGTGTTGCATTTTGGGTGGCCAGCAGTGTACATAAACCAAGCCAACGGAGCACCTAAATATGCTGACTCATTAGCACCAAATTTTTTTCACTCTTCAAACAGAAACGGTCAATGGCGAAAGAATTTTACGGAAACTGCTTGTTTTCACGGCAAACCAATTCCTTTTCGCCCTCTTATCTTAGCAGTACTAACCATACACCTGCTACTGAATCTAAGTTAGAGTACCATGAGATAGTATACCAAAGTTGGTGGTTCTGAACTTTTTTTCGTTTCTTTAGGAATTGACTCTTTGTACCTGTCGACGAAGTGGCGTCGACGAAATGAGTTGTCGACGAAGTGAACCAGACCCTTTTAAAATACCGTACTTATGGTTTTCACAGATTAATTTTCCGACCTGTTTTTGCCCTTTAAATTCATTTCTCGGCCAAGCATGCTTCCTAAATATATACGAACCCATTCACTTTTCTGTACCTTCCATTTTGAGAAAGTCACGGTTTTGTGAAGAAAAAAAAAGAACATTGCCTAAATTAAATATCCCACAGATTTATGATTATCAAAGTTGGTGGTGTTGTCGTACACATCTATCGAAGCTGTCAGCCATTTTGCTTTTCCCGTCGTGAACTCAGGTTTTCGATGACTGTGTGTCTCTGTAATTTAAAGAATTCCATGACCATCTGAAGTCACACTCTGTAAACCTATATTTACAACTCACAGAAAGATTGATCGGAAGCGAATGAAACAATGAAACTACGTTGGGGGGGGGGGGCTAAGCTGAGTTGAGATACCACATGGTCAAAATGTGAGACTAATGCAATTGCAGCTTTTCTCGACTTATGCGAGAACTCTTCTACCATAACGTTATAACTAATAGTAGTTTCTTTGGGTCTTCCGGCTTCGAGCTCTAGAAGAGAGCGATTTTCGTATAGAATGTCAAGGGACCAAATTCATCGAAAATATCTCCAGCTGAGTTCTTTCAAAAGCAGACGGATTATCAGTCTCCGAGGAGATGGATGGTGGACTCACAGTAGTACACAGCATTTTGGATATGACACACACACAAAAAAAGAAAAAAACAGCACATCGCGTATTGCAACAACTTCTGGGAAAAGGTATGACCTCTCGTTAGAATGAACCTGGAGCATGCAAAAACGACAACAGCAAGGAAAGACTGTTTAATCACGCAAAAAGCTTACGTCACTCTTACAGCGGCTCTCCGCCTGCCACAAGAAGAGCTGTATCTGTTACTTTAAGTCATACCGTCACAAAACAGGCCTTATCCCATAGACTGGCAGCTAAAGGCCTTCATGCACAGCGTCCATAGCGTCGATGTGGCTACATAATGATCATCGTCGCCAATACCTGGAATGGTGACGTGCTCGTGTGAACTGGCAAAGAGAATAGCCTCGTACTATCTTCAGCGAAAGACATCGCTTTCTATAGGGTCCTTTGCCGTTTGGATCACGTACAGACGCAACGTGGATAACAGACCCTTACAAAAGTAATTTCCCAGCGGTAGGACCTCAAGGTTCATGGTCTGCAGAAATCGGCTATGATAACCAAACATCACTAGTAACCCTTACAAACCAGTTTTACCGCTCAGCAGTACTTCAGCATTCTGTTGTTATCTGTTTTGTAAAGGAAGAGGACTTTTGGAAGTATGTTCTGGGACGATAATGAACGGCCGCATTCTGCAACCATCTACAGAGAACGTGTGCATGTTGTCAGTGTTCTGGAATGGCCATCCAGGTCCCGGATGTTTTGATAATACACTGGCGGAAAGTGAAAAAAAGAACACCAAGAAGGAGACGTCTGATACCAACGAAATTTATACAGCATAATAACGGAATACAGAGGATAACGTCATCAAAACAATATGGCAAAATACAGCTGTATTTGCTGGTAAACTGAAAAATAACATTTCCATGTAACATAGTTAGTACGAGGTTGAACCGCCATGAACTGCGTCACACTGTGCAAATCTGGCATGGAGTCTGTCGTACAGATGTTGGATGTAAGTTTGGGGTATTGAGTTCCAAGCATCCTCAACCTGGACGCGTAAATCGGGGATGGTCTTGGCTGGCCGTGGAGACCGGATAAGTTGTTGTCCCATAAAATCCCACACGTGCTCAATGGGGGACAAATCCGGTGAACGTGCAGGCCATGGAAGTTGTCTCATGCCCTGAAGTGCATGTTGCGTTGCACGTGCCGTGTGTGGGCGTGCGTTATCTTGCTGAAAAACACCATGATGGACCGACCTTACAAATGGTACAATAACTGGCTGAATGATGTTGTTGATGTAGGAGGTGCTGTTTAACGTACCCGGTACAAACACTAGTTGTGTACGGGAGTGATAGCTGATCGCTCCCCACACCAGGAGACCAGGTGTGGGCCCTGTGTGTCGCTAGCGGATGCAAGAAGGGTGGATACGCTCCCCTGTGCGTCTCTGAACACTCATACGGCCATCGGAGGCTCCCAAGCAGAATCTGCTTTCATCGCTGAACACGACAGATTGCCATTGCGTTCTCCAGTGCAGACGTTGGCGACACCACTGCAGCCGTTGCTGGCGGTGGGCTGGAGTCAGAGGTACACATACCAGAGGCACACGTGCACGTAGTGCTGCATCCAGTAGACGGTTGCGGATTGTTCGCACAGTCACCTCAGGTGCAACGGCAGCTCGGATTTGCGTCGCAGTGGATGTTCTGCTTGACAACGCTCTTCTTATGCGTCGATCGGTCCGCTCATCAGTCCGTCTGTGACTCCCGGTTCCACTTCTTCTCTAGTGGGAATGTTCCTCGGACCATCTACGCCCCCATCGTACCACCACCGATACTTCCCGTCCAATTCGCTCTGCAATACGACGATACGACCACCCGGCCTCGCGGAGTCCGACTAGACGACCTCGTTCAAAGTCCGATAACTGCTGAAATCCTACACGTCTTCCATGTCCAGGCATTGCAGCTTCTTCAGGGTCTTCGCACGTGTCCGTACGCCGACGACTGATTACATTCACTTCGCCGTACTCCTTAAATACCACCGACGATAATTCGCCTTATAACGAAGTAAATTTCTCCGTCATTTTTTGGTTTACGCCGGGATTCGAACCCGAGGCCGCTTATTCCGGAACAAGTCGCTCTACCAACTGAGCTACGCAGACGTTTTATTTTGATCCCTATCTGTCTTTATGTCGTGTGCGTCCTGCTGGCAGGTACGTCACATCTCCTGGTACGTTACAGCATATTATACCGTGCTGTGGCGTAAGCGCTCACCGGTAGGTCCCGAAATTAACATCACACCTACGTAAACTCAACCCCATTAACATATGTAAATTTCATGATCGTCCGCCAATTCCTTCTTGGTGTTCTTTTTTCACTTTCCGCCAGTGTATGTTGTAGTATGTATGGGAGATGGTTGGGCGACATCGCAAGGACCACACTGCAAAATCTGGAGCAGGAAGTATGGTGACAATTGCCACTGCAAGATGAGACGCAGTGATGCAGGAGGCCATGAGACGTTTTTATGACTCCGTGCCACGGTGCTTTGCTGAATTACTTCTAAACAGAGGTTGTTGTACCTTTTACTGGTATGTCTTATCATCCAGAAAACAAAATTGCCATTAGTTTTGAAAATTAATCAATATCCACCTTTCCTCCCACACTGCTCCGTTCGTGAATAAGAGCTGAATTTTCCCAGACTTTTAGGTGTTGCGATCTCAATGCTACAGGGTGGATCAAGCCCGAAATTTAGGACTACTGATTCCATGGCAGGGAGAAAGACAACGGTGCAAGACAGACACATCACATATACTTCATTCTGGACTGAAACCTGGGTACAACTTAAACAACTAGCTAGAAGCTGGTGCTGCTGATCACTCCGTCATCGAGGCTGCTTTTAGTGGACAATACTTTAGGCTAATTCATTTCAAGTACTAAATGTCCTCTTTATTGCATTTAATTTCCTTCCTAAATGTGTTGTAGGTCGCAAAATGAGAAGTTCACTGTATATCGATCTCAACACACACACGCACCACACAAAAAGCTTTTCAGTTAGGATGGGCATTAGATAAGTGATCTATGTAAAACAATATTTCTGTTTCATTGATGTAGCATGTACTTCCATGTCCCTTCATGCTGAGTTTGTGCTTTCATTTCAGTTTCACCTTGGATAACGGACCAAGGTAATCGTGTAAAATCATGGATCTTGCGATGGTGGATCATCGTTCCTTCCTCAAGTTTCTAACGAGAAAAATGAAATGGATTAGTCGCTATTCGTGAATGGATATTTGGTGTATACGAAGATCCGGCATCTTGAGAATGCCTGGTGAAATCTCGGTTGAAGCTGTGCAGTAGAGAACCCATCGAAGGCGATCATACTCTTGGAAGACCTGTGGAGGCGTCTATTCTCTAAATGCCTAGAAAAACTGAAAACCTCTGACTTACACAGACGTTTCATACAACTCGCGATCGCTAGGGAGTCATATATTTGTGAATCATCATTCAAGATCATTTGTACTTATAGCAAGATAGTGCACTCGGGGCTCCAAAAAACTTCACTTCGTTGCAGAGGCAAAAATGGCTTCGTCGACGTCAAGGTGACGTCATGCAGTAAAAAATGGCGGACACCAACGACCACGCCCACCGTTGCCACCGGAAGAAAAGTTTCCCCGTGGATGTCTACGGGAAGTGCATCCGTGACGTCACTTCCGGAAGTTGACCACGCCAACCCGTGACGTCACTTCCGCCGCCCAAGTCCTCCCCTACTACTTTTTTTTTAATTTTCCAAAGAGAATTTGCGCAGTCGAGTCACATTATTGTGACCATCTCCTACTTTAGACGTCAACAGCGCGTAGCCAATGAATGAAGTCACGTGTCGTGAGCTGGCTTGGAGGTTATACATGGTGTGGTGTAGGCATTCTGAAAACATATCACTCGTTGTTATCATGGATAAAAGGAGAGATTTATCAGATTTTCAAAAATTATTATCGGCTATCTGACCAAGGGGGCGGTATCTCCGAAACAGCGCAGTTTGTGAACTGTTCGCGTGCTGCTGTGGTTAAAGTATATCGTGAATGAAGAAATGAATGAACCAGGAAACTGCGACAAGGAAACGGCGGAGCGGCACGTGCCGTTGATGTGAGAAGTAAACATCGGCTTCGAAGGTGCGTGAGGGCCGATCGAAACGCTACAATGGAACAACTCACTGGCCGAATGAACCAGGGGACTACCGGAAGTGTGTCTAAAACGACAATTCAGCGAACCCTGCTTCATACGGGTCTCCGATGCAGATGGATGATCACTGCACCTTTGCTAACGAAGGTGCGTCAGCAGAAAAGGCTTACATTTGCACGGCAGTATCGGAATTGGACCTCCGCTGATTGGCAAAGGATTGCCTTCTCATATGAGTCACGTTTTCTGCTTCATCGAACGGATGGACGTTGGCGTATAAGGCGAGAAACATCGGAGAACAATCACTCTCCAACCATTGCTGGAAGAACCATAAGCTGGTTTGGGCAGTGTTATAGTCTAGGGAATGTTTTCGTTGCATTCTCTGAGTCCACTCATACCTGTGGAAGACACTATAGACCGAGTTCGTTATGAATCCATCCTTGCAGATCACGTACACCCATACATGCTGATTGTCTTCCCTGGGGCGGATGGGATCTTTCAGAACGACAATGCGACGTGCCACACAGGTAGAAATGTCCGAGAGTTGTTGGAAGAGCACGTTGAAGACTTCAAAGTATTTTCCTGGCCCCCTAATTTCCCCAAACTTAAATCCAATTGAGCATCTGTAGGACCACCTTGACCGTGCTGTTCTCTCTATGGAACATCCACCACGCACCCTCCACCAGCTGCCAGATGCACTGCAGTCCGAATGTCTCCACATACCTGTGAACACCTTCCAGCATCTTATTGAGTCCCTCCCAGCCCATCTAGCTTCTGTCCGCACTGCACACGGCGGTTACTCTGGACATTATCTGGTGGGCACAATAATGTGACATGACAGTGTAATACCTTATGAAGCAATTGTTTCTCCCAGAAAAGTTACCAGCGATTTTCACCTGTGGCATCCTGACGCCTCAATGGAATCGATGCAATCTAAAGAAATGAGATTTCTTTCACTACAACCCCGCAAAGATTTTTCTGGCGCAAACTTCAGCTGGAAAGATTATGGTGTATAACGTAAATGTCTTTTTGTACTGATACGTTATTTTAAAAACATGACCATACGATGAAATAGTTCCTAAATTAAACCTTAACGGCCAGACGAAACATTTATACAGAAGTCAAAATTATGGAAATGATGCTTTATTTCTCCAGCATAGATATAGCACCTCACGATAGTATAGAGATCACATAACACAAATCAACCACCAACATTCAGCCACGCTCCACACACCACGTCAATACACAAGCAACTGTTGTATCATAGTTTATATATCTGGTTCTTATCTCATAACAGGCATACGTCACGTTCATTCTTCCTCAATTGTGTTGCCAACAGTGTTCGTTTGAGAGAAAAGATATCACGTCAAATGCGAAGTATAACTTAGAACAAACTCAAGATTTACATAGAGAAAGAAACTAAAAAGGAAAGTTAATTTAGAATATACGTCACAGGTGTTTTGGAACGGTCATCACGATTCACATGATGCAATCTCGCATACTTTATAATGGATTGTGAGTAATAAAACCAACCCTAGGAGTGGAGTAAATGTGTCTTGCTTTTGCACAATTTCTCACAAATAGCACACAACCATGGCAGTTAAGGAATGCGGCTTTCTGAAACTAAACCATCCACCGTAGAGAAATAATTTCTTGTTCAGTAACCTGAAGAAACACCTACAACGAAGTAGTCTTTGTGCAAACCTTATTACCCTGTGTTTCTTCTTTGCTTACCAAATAGAAAAAAGTGCTCTAAATTCAGTTACACCGGAAAACAGTGAAAAAATTTTCATGGCTAGAAGAACGATTTATCAAGTGTCTCTCAAGATACTAAATTTCGTATCTGTATATGTGTTTGAATCATTGGATTTGGTTCAAGAACATGCCACACAGTTCCTTGCTATTCAAGCTGCGTAGTTTTGCTTTCATCACTTGCGTTCAATCAAGTGGTAAAAAATAAATATTAAAAACAGGGCAACCTGCAAATCAGGAGTGCCACTATGACGAGACATCAGAGGAAGCGAACGAATCTCGTCCTCGTCTTCGGCGCCTGGAGCAGGGACAGTAAACATCTCGGTTGATTATGTGTTCATCAGCATCCGCTGGCCAGTTAGATAAGCTCCGTGATGCAGGCTGCTTTTTTTCCTCTTGCAAGTTTTGCGTAACTCATGCGTGTCGTCCTCATCTTAGACATCACCATCAGTTATGTGGTTTCTAATGGCGTGAACTCAGAGGGAGAATTTGTTGATGACACCTTCGAGACGGATGATGAGGTCTTAAGAGAGAGAGAAATCGATAAAGGACACTTCATTAGCATCAACTCTTTCTTGATAATTTCTGCGTTTTCTCCCTCAGTGAAACCACGCAAGGCAGATAACAGTTACTCATCAAGATTTTTGACGACCACCTGTGCTCGCTCTCCCGAAATAGCAAATTATCAAGAAAAATTATTATTAGGAACTTTCTTAAAGTATTTTGTTACATTTATAACAAATGATGTTAATGATTTCTGTCCGTATTGCAATATTTCCAAGGTGACATCCGTTCCCAACTGCACAGATGCGCTTGGCAGAGATTAATGTTGGAGCTCTTAACATACTTTTCAGGGCTCATTGCACTAATCTGTGTATATGAAAAAGCACGGACAACGAATGTCCCGTTTGTAAACAGAAGCTATATTTTCCTGTACGATCTCAAATTTTCCAACCGCTAGGTTTTTCGGAACGGAAATTCTCGCAGTTGGCGTTGATTTCTCTCTCTCTCTCTCTCTCTCTCTCTCTCTCTGTCTCTCTCTCTCTCTATTTTCTTCTTTCATTCTAAACGAATTTGGAAATCCAGAGTATAAAGCAATCGGATGCGACCAAACATCAAGATTTTGAGTAATTATGGTCTTATTGTTTGTTGAGTTTCGCTAGAACTCAGCACAGCGCATTAGCGTAAAGCACACAATTCTCACATTTAATTTAATGAAGGTTTTTACATTTCTGCCTACGCACTTTGCTTAAACGTTTGGTTTTTGTTTTTCTTTATTTTGATCTGTTATTTTTTTTTTTTTTTTTGCACTGTGTTATATTGCCTAGTGAATATACACAGATCAGCCAAAACATTAAAACCACCTACCTAATATGGTGTAGGTCCTTCTCTCGCCGCCAAAATAGCTCTCACCCAATGAGGCATAGATTTAGCAAGATGTTGGATGGTGTCTGTTGATATTTGGCATCATGACTGCAGCAGTAGATCTCGCAGTTCCCTTAAATTACGTGGTAGGGGTAATACTACTGAATCAATCCGACAGTGCAACTCACACGACAAATGTTAAATAGAATGTATGTCCGGCGAATTTGAAGGCCATGGCAATAAATAGAAATCCTCTTCCTGTTCTTTGAATTATTCCTGAACCTTCTTCGCTGTGTAGCGTGGAGCATTGTCTCGTTGAAAGATGACATCTCCTTCAGGGAATACAGTCGCCATAATGAGGTTTACTTAGTCAGCCACGATGTTCAGCTACGTGACAGCTGTCCGAGTTCCCTCAACTGGGATAATGGGTCGAAGAAAATATTGTCCAGACCGTCATACTTCCTTCAGCCTCCTGGATCAACCCCACAGTACATCCAGATGAGAAGGCTTTCTTGGGTAAACGTCGCATACCAGCTCGCAGGTTAATATGGTGTAATAAAAAACGGTATTTGTCTGACAATGAGACTCTTCTCCAGTCTTTTATAGTGAATGTCGATTATTACGTGCCCACTTCAAGCGTTGACGAGGATGAACGGATGTGAGCTTAGGCACACAAATGGGTCTACGGCTGCGGAGACACATATCCAAAAGTGTACGATGAACTGTATGTTAGAACACATTGGACTTTTCAACGCAACTGAAATTATGGGTACTGTTAGCCACAGTAGCCCTCCGCTTGCTGCGGACAAGACAAAATAGCCTGTGCTGACCTCCGGCATTAATGATGCGTGGAATGTTCACTCCTTGTCGACGGCTCGAAAAAGTTTCAAGGTAAAATGTTCACTGCTTGTCAATGGCTCGTCGAATGTTCACTCCTTGTCAATGGCTAGTAAAATGTTCACTCCTTGTCAATGGCTCGTGGAATGTTCACTCCTTGTTAATGGCTCGTGAAATGTTCACTCCTTGTCAATGGCTCGTGGAATGTTCACTCCTTGTCAATGGCTCGTGGAATGTTCACTCCTTGTCAATGACTCATGGAATGTTCACTCCTTGTTGACGGCTCGTACCAGCGCACCTGTCTCGGAGATGCTCTTGTCAAGGCGTCTTGCCGTAACGATCTGTGCTTTGTCGAAATCAGAAAAATCTATTGCTTTTCGCATGTTGAGACGAAACGAAATATTGACTGTCAGACCTCTGACCCAAATATTATACACATCATGCACGACCATGCCACGTGACGTTGATTGGATGCGTGGGCGCTTATATTCATAAAGCAGAGGTGGTTTTAGTGTTTTGACTGATCGGTGTATGTCGTCTATCCTGGAAGAAATCGTATTTCTGACACCTTTTATTCATGCCAAACCTTCGTTTCTAACATAGACCTTCTATAGTGCATCATGAATTTAAAGCAATATACTAAAATCTGCAAAATAAGCAGCGTTTTGAGGTTGTTTTTTACCTCTATATATAACCGCGAATGTGAGCACGTTTGTGTGTGCGTGTGTGTGTGTGTGTGTGCGTGTGTGTGTGTGTGTGTGTGTGTGTTTTCTTTTCCAATTTATTTCTTATTCTCATTAGAAGTGAGAGAATGCTATCTCATACGGTACGAGGAAACGAGAGAGATACTGTGGGGGAACTCGCTAGTAATATGAACGCTGATGACGAGAGTAATGTGTCATAAAGCACACTGCCTTACAGAGAAAATGCCACACCATGAACGAATGCTCAAAAACAGACCAAACTGCACACATATAGCAACGTAGGTCCTGAACAAATGATTTAACTGTCACATACAGACTAGGCTACAGTGGCAGAATATACAGGATGATCAATAAGGAGTGTGACCCCTATTTCGGGCAATACAGCGTTGAAACCAACGTCACATCGAGGCAATGAGAGTCCAAATAGAGTCTTGGGGTATCGTGGACCATGTGGTGTTCATCCGAGTCCAAAGTTCATCTTCATTTTGTCGGGGGTGGGAGGGTACTCAACCGACGTCCAATCGTGTTTCACAGATGCTCGAAGGGGAGGGGGAGGGAGAGGTCGGGTGACCGTTCTGGCCACGGACGCATCCACACGCCGTGTAAAGCATGCAGTCTGATCCGAGCGGTATGCGGCCTGGTGTTATCCAGTCGAAAAACGGCGTTTGGGATGCCATGCCGATACGGTAGTGCCACCTACCGCAGCACCTCGTCAACATAGCGACGTGCCGTCAATGTGCGTATAATGCGTACCAGAGGTAAGCTGCTGCTGGAACTGATGGCACCCCACACCATGATTCCACGTTGCCGGGCCGTGTGGCTCCACAATGCCGAAGGAATCCGCCCGTTGGCCATGTCGCCTCCAAACTCTCAAAAGGCGATAAAAGGCCAACAGCGATTTGTCTCTGAACACCACAATGTTCTATTCAGCACCCCACGCTGCTCTGATCACACCACAATGTTCCATTCAGCACCTCATGCAGTTCTGAACACCACAATGTTCCATTCGGCACCCCACGCAGCTCTGAACACCACACTGTTCCATTCAGCACCCCACGCAGCTATGAACACCAAAATGTTCCATTCGGCACCCCACGCAGCTCTGAACACCACAATGTTCCATTCGGCACCCCACGCAGCTCTGAACACCACAATGTTCCATTCGGCACCCCACACAGCTCTGATCACACCACAATGTTCCATTCGGCACCCCACGCAGCTCTGAATACCACAATGTTCCATTCGGCACCCCACGCCGCTCTTAACACCACAATGTTCCATTCGGAACCCCACGCAGCTCTGAATACCACAATGTTCCATTCGGCACCCCACGCAGCTCTGATCACACCACAATGTTCCATTCGGCAATCCACGCAGCTCTGAACACCAAAATGTTCCATTCGGCACCCCACACAGCTCTGATCACACCACAATGCTCCATTCGGCACCCCACGCAGCTCTGAACACCACAATGTTCCATTCGGCTCCCCACGCAGCTCTGAACATCACAATGTTCCATTCGGCACACCACACAGCTCTGAATACCACAATGTTCCGTTCGGCACCTCACGCAGCTCTTAACACCAAACTGTTCCATTCGGAACCCCACGCAGCTCTGAACACCACAATGTTCCATTCGGCACCCCACGCAGCTCTGAAAACCACAATGTTCCATTCGGCACCCCACGCAGCTCTGAACACCACAATGTTCCATCCGGCACCCCACACAGCTCTGAACATCACAATGTTCCATTCGGCACATCACACAGCTCTGAATACCA
Organism: Macrothele yani; assembly: GCA_039090855.1. Classification (NCBI taxonomy): domain Eukaryota; kingdom Metazoa; phylum Arthropoda; class Arachnida; order Araneae; family Macrothelidae; genus Macrothele; species Macrothele yani. The sequence goes on along the minus strand of CM077024.1, from coordinate 130,136,119 downwards.
CAATGTTCCGTTCGGCACCCCACGCAGCTCTTAACACCAAACTGTTCCATTCGGAACCCCACGCAGCTCTGAACACCACAATGTTCCATTCGGCACCCCACGCAGCTCTGAAAACCACAATGTTCCATTCGGCACCCCACGCAGCTCTGAACACCACAATGATCCATCCGGCACCCCACGCAGCTCTGAACATCACAATGTTCCATTCGGCACACCACACAGCTCTGAATACCACAATGTTCCGTTCGGCACCCCACGCAGCTCTTAACACCAAACTGTTCCATTCGGCACCCCACGCAGCTCTGAAAACCACAATGTTCCATTCGGCACCCCACGCAGCTCTGAACACCACAATGATCCATCCGGCACCCCACACAGCTCTGAACATCACAATGTTCCATTCGGCACATCACACAGCTCTGAATACCACAATGTTCCGTTCGGCACCCCACGCAGCTCTTAACACCAAACTGTTCCATTCGGAACCCCACGCAGCTCTGAACACCACAATGTTCCATTCGGCACCCCACGCAGCTCTGAAAACCACAATGTTCCATTCGGCACCCCACGCAGCTCTGAACACCACAATGTTCCATTCGGCATCCCACGCAGCTCTGGAGAGACAGCGCGCCAAGCGGAGACGACGACGTTGCGCAACGGACGGCTGGACACCACACCAAATGCAGCCAGTCGGCGCGACACTGTCCGCTTCGATATTGGAGCATCCAAGCCTCCCAATACACGCCGAAAAATGTCACCCGTTGTGACCTGTGGGTCCGCTACGGCATGACGTTGTATGCGACGATCGGTGAGCTCAGAAGACCGTCTCCGTGCTCCGGTCCCCCTACGACGCTGCACAGATCCTTTCTGGGACCACTGTCTCCAAACGCAACCGACGGCTGTGGCATCACGTTGCGTTTCTTCCGCAATACGACACAAGGACCATCCAGCGGTACGGAGACCTACGATGATACATCTCCTGAACTCATCCGTTTGACGAAATCGCGTACGACGGCGTCTTAACGGCATTGTCACTCCCTTGTTCGTTCTCCAGACACGGTTACAGCAGAGACACTCACTTCCCGCGGCCGTGACGACGTCTCGACTGATGGCCTCACTTGCTGGTTGTCCGCTTATATCCCGTGCGTCGTTCATGCGATTGGCCTGCAAATGCAATCATTTGCATAAATTATACGTGTGCTCCCATCCTGAAATTTGCATGGCGTTGCGTTCAGGCCTTCGTGGTGTGGCATTTTCTCTGTCAAACAGTGTACATCGAACACTGCTGTCAATAGGACTGCGTAGCCGCAGGCCGCTACAAGTGCTCATGCTAAACCCGATTCGCCGTTGAAAGCGCATACAATGGACAGGCAAGCATCAAAACTGGACCTCGAATGATTGAAAAAAGGTCGTCTGTTCCGATTAATCTCATTTCCTGTTGCGCTATGTGGGCGGCTGGCAGGTGTGCATCGTTTATCTAGGAAATGTTGGCACCACAATGCACCGTGATACGAAAACTAGTCTGTGGAGGGATTTTAACGTTTTGGGCAATGTTCTGCTGGAAAACCTTAAGTCACTCATGTCAAGGAAACTCTGACATCTACCACCTACCTAAACATCATTGTAGACCAGGTACATCATTTTATAGCTACGCTATTCCCCTCTAGTTGTGCCTTCCTTCAGCAGCATAATGTTCGAGAATTGTTCGCGAAACAGGAGGAAGCCTTCCAGGTACTGCCCTCGCATCCAAATTCCCCACACCTCAGTTCAATCGATCATCTGTGGTTTGTTTGTGTTGGAACAGTAAATCCGATCTGCGGCGGTCCAACCACGCAACTTACAAGAGTGAAAGGTTGTACTAGTGTTGCTTTGGTACCAGGTACCAAAAGACAGCTTTAGAAAACTTTTAGCATTCATGCCTCACCGAGTCATAGCTATTTTGGTGGCACTTGAAGGACCAACAACATATTGGGCAAGTGGTCATAATGTTTTGGCTCTTCGGCGTACCTTTAGTGTAATAGACACAATGTAGAAAATCACTTGCCTAAGAGTTAATTAGATTTACTGTTATTAGACTATTAATCAGTTTCTGGTGGATAATTAGTTAACGTTACTGTGCATACGAAGTTGACTGTTAGTGTTTTGTGCTGCACTGAGTTTAGTGAAATAATCATTGAAAATGTTTTATTTCAGTACCGCGAGCCATATCATTCGACTGTCTGAGTGACAGCATGTTTCCTCGTGGGACTTCATTTTCACTTAACCTCCTGTCCAATGCTTTGCTTTTCTATTCAAACCCCTGTGCCAAACAACGCCCTCTAGACAGGAAAGAGCAATAACTTTTGGAAACAATACAATACAATACAATACAATTATTTATTGCACACATTTTAATCTTACAGTTATATGAAATTGCAATACACCAGGAGGAATCTGAACACATTGGTTGTAAGGCGATTCCCCCCATCAGATGTAAGAAAAAGAATAAAACATATGGCATATATGAAAGCAAGTAAGATGGTTGTAACAGAAGCACCACTAATAGCCGCATGCTTGGAACTACAATTTAATGATAGGGTTGAGATTCGTTATGGAGATCAGGGTGATTTACAATGTAATTTCGCAGAGACAAGGAAAACTTTTTTGATATTTTCCAGGGATCTGATGCTCTCTGGGAGATTATTCCATAGGATAATGGCTTTATACAGTATGTTATTTAAACCATAATTAAGTCTACCACACGGCTGACATAATTTGTTGTTAGCAACAGATCTGGTGAAGATAGAATAATCGAGATATTTGATGTCAGATTGAAAAATAGGCAGTTTAAGATGCATTATTTTAAAAAACATGATACCTAGTTTCAAGGTAAAAATTTTATGAATTTTTAGAATATTTAATTTTAGAAATAATGGTTTTGAATGAGACATGTAATCTGTGTTCAGCATATAGCGAACAGATTTCTTCTGTAATTTGAGCAAGCATAACTTATTGTTTGCACTTATATTTGAATACCAAGATTCCAGACAATAGGAGAGATGGGTATAAATAAAAGCATAGTAAAATGTTTTTAAGACATTGATAGGGAAGAGTTGCTTAATTTTACCAAACAGGCCAACCTGTAAGGAAACTTTTTTAAAACAAACTGAACATGCGTATTCCAGTTAAAGAATTCATCAAACCAAACACCAAGATACTGAACTTTGTCCACAATTTTAAGGGGAAGATCATTAATCCTGACTGGAAATTTATTTATGTCCTCTCTTTTATGAACGTTTCGGAAATATACGGCGTTGGTTTTTAGAATATTAAGTGATAATTTGTTAGAGCATAACCAATGAGATAAATTTGATAGATCATTATTGATCATTATCTGTAACTTATGCAAATCATGACATTTTTGAAAAATGACAGTGTCATCAGCGTATAGCAAAGCATGAGTTGATCGCAGGCACAGAGGAAGGTCATTAATATATAACAGGAACAGTAACGGTCCCAATACCGAACCTTGAGGCACTCCGCATGAAATATTAAGTAGATCGGAGTTTATTTTATTTACAGTGACATACTGTTTGCGATGAGAGAGGTAGCTCATTAAGAGGGAAAGAATTTTGCCACGAAAACCGTATTTGGGTAATTTATTTAACAGAATGTCGTGATTTACCGTGTCGAAAGCTTTTTGGAAATCAATAAAAACACAAATAGTATAATAACTGTCATCTAGTGCTTCGGAAATGAAGTTTGACAACTTAGCAACAGCCATTTCAGTAGATCTGTTTCTTTGGAAACCGAACTGTTCCAAAGAGAGCATACCATGGGTGTGTAAAAAATCAACCATTCTGCTGTGAATAGACCTTTCAAAAATCTTACTCAAAACGGGTAACAAAGATATCGGTCTGTAATTACAGGTAGATTCCCTGTCTCCTTTTTTAAAAATAGGAATAACCTTAGCGATCTTCAGACTGTCAGGAAACTGACCTGAATAAAAACTCAGATTAATAATATGTGTTATAAGTGGTACTAAAATAGAGATCGAGTCTTTTATGACTCTGCTATTAATATTGTCTGAACCAGCACTTCTTTTTAGGGACAATGAAGTGATAATATTATAGGTTTCAGTATCATCCAAAGGGCGTAGAAACATTGAAAAAGGAACTTCCTTAATTTTGGATAAAGAATCATAACCTTTAGTATTTGTGGGCAAGTTTTGCTGAGATGCTAAATCATGACATATGTTAATGAAGTAATTGTTGAATTCATCAGCGACTGATTTTGAATCAACATTAAAATTACCAGAATTTCCTTTTAACGTCAGCGGAGTTTCAGTAGCACAGGATCGTTTGTTAATTGCTGATTTGATTATTTTCCATTTTTGATATGAGTTATTTCCTGCATCTGAAATAGCGAGGTTGTAATAAGCAACTTTCGCATGCTGAATAACATTTCTTAGGGCATAATTATACTTTTTATACTTATCACGTAAGTGACTGTTATAAGGATTCCTTCTACTTTTTTTACGAAGCTTATCCTTTTTTTGATTGATCTAATGATTCCATTGGTCATCCAAGGTTGGATCTTAATGTCATATTTAGTGTTAACTACTTTGTGAACTGTTGTGATCTAAAGGAAGTTATTCAAAATGCCTTGCAAAATTTCGGTAGCTATAGTTGGACAAGTTGTATTGAAGATACCCGACTTGTCCCAGTCAAAATTTGAGACTAGGTCAGCTAACGTGGTGTAGTCACAATAGGAGATTGTTTTGTGGTTAATTGAGTAATGGTAATTTGTAAAAACTGGAACATGAATGAAGACAGGGTTGTGATCACTAATACAAAAATCAATCACTCCGGACTTTAAAGCAGTATTAAGTAAGTTAGTACCAATATGGTCTAGAATATTGGCACCACGAGTTGGTAAAGAAATGTACATCTGAAAGAAATTGCCTGATAGCATATTAAGCTAGATTTCACTTAGAGATAGGTTGTTAATGTTAATATTAATATTTTCCAGAAAAATGCAATTTTTATTTTCGTTATTTATTTTGTTTAAGATATTGTCAAAGCATTCACAAAAGGTTTTTCGATCACTACTTGGCGATCTGTAGATAACGCCAATAATTAGGTTTTTGGACTTTGGACTTTTGATTTCAATCCAAAGCATTTCACAGGAATCAAGTACAAGGGACATATTATTCAAGTCATCACGAATAAAGTAGGTGATGTGAGACTTCAGGTATAGGCCTACTCCACCAGAACCCCTTATATTCAGTAATGGATTATTCCGATTTCTAACTTTGCATTCAAAATTATAGTTACTGAGATAACAAAATTCCTTTTGTTTCTCATCAATTAAATGAGTTTCGCTAAGTGCAATTACAGAAAAATCATGATTCAATTGTGATAGAATAATTTCAAGCTTATCAAATTTAGAGTTAATGCTTTGAATATTGATATGTAAGAGTGACATACCAAATTTGTCGAGATCATATGAACATCCCTTTTCACAAGTACAGTACGGATGGTAATAAACCAAAATAATGGTCATATATTTGTTCCGGGCCAGCCATTAATCAGAGCAGATGGAGGGTGAATGTCATTGTAATGCCTAGTTAATTTTTTTCCGTGTCACTAACAGACTGAATGTGCAGTGCAGGCGAGTCCTTATCTTTGCGGGCAAATATCCTACCGTTTCGATCCGTCCACACGAAATTCCACCCACATTCTCTTTTCCTTGTTTGCGCTAGTCCAAGAAGACGTTTACTGGCAGGGCAAAGATGATCATTTACATAGATTGGACTGTCGTTTTTAAAACCAATGGCACGGGCTGTAAAGTTTCCATGTTTTCCTGAAATTTTTTGCAGCCATGAAGAAAGCATCACGCTTTCTTCGATTGACAAATCTCACAATGATATTTTTTTCGTGATGGGTTTCCAGGAGTGGGCACCCAGTGGACGGCATGCGTCTCCTGAATGATGTCTTAATCAACACCCACCTTACTAGCCACTTCACAAATAATGTCATCAGCGCTAGATCCTTGTTTATATGGCACACCTTTGATTTCAAGGTTTTCACGCCGGAGATATTGATCAGTTTCTTCCAATCTATTCTGCAGAATCATCACTTCTTTTCGTAATTCTTGATTATTTGATTTTAGATCATTATTGACTTTATGGATGTCATTTAGCTTAATGAGAATGTCATCATACTTGTCACTCATAAACTTTACACTTTCGTGGAGAGCGAGAATGGCAGCAATCAATTCGGAATTTTCCGAATTTGCACTGATTCCACCCAACAGGTGGTCAGATGCGTTTAATCTAAAAGATTCACTAGTAGTCTGCGATACATAAGGCCACGATGATTCAGAGAGCAGTTTACAATTGGCACAAAACCACTTCTTTTTTTGCTGTTTTGCTTATCTTTCCAAATTGCACTTTCGAGAATCCAGCACAGCCTGAGTGGAAATAACCATTGCATTTATTACTGCACTGAAGGAAAGTAGTTATATTAACATTTTCACAACATACCTTGCATTGTTCACCCATTACGAAGCCAGAAGGATTAATCTTCACAGGATCCAGCAGCCGGAAGGGGAAAAAGCGCGGGGGGTAGGGGGCAAGATTGTAAATTAACAGGCGAGCTCCGAAAAATACTCGGCGAGCCGTCACTTAAGCCAAGAACGGTAGCCCACAACTGCAGTCAACAGCAAACCAGTTATAGCAGGGAACGAGCGGTACAGAAGACGCTCAAGGCAACAAGTTCCCGAGAACAAAGGAGACTCCGTGAACAGGAGGCGTGATCGAAAAGCAATGGGAGCCAGTCAGTCCTTTTGAAGGCGACGAATGTGAAGAATTCAAACGCGCCTGCAGAAGCACACAGATGACAAATCCTATCCAAAAGCAGTAGTTGGTATCATCACACATTCACGAGCACACTCAATGAAAAAGGGACACGAAACAAATTGGGGGGACAAGAGCTCCAACCCAAAACAACAGAGCAAAAGAAGACGTGACTCAGCTGCTGACTCGACCCATGGGGTTGAGTCAGCAGCTGTTTATTACCCAATTCGGCAGCCATAACGACCCATGGGGTAGAGTCAGCACTAATTTATTACCCAATTCGGCAACCATAAATAACTGGATGTTACTTGTTGATTAGTCCTCCAAATTAAAAATTAGAAAACGAAAGGTAAAAGCAAAGCATAAATAATAAAACAAACTAGGAACAGGTGGCAGACCTTTTGCTCAATAGAGAAGGAAACGTTCCTGTAACACATTGAAAACACCGAAACTGAGTTAGCAATCGAAATTCCACTTGAATACCATGTTTTTACCAGCAGATCAGTATTAGTTACCTTAAGCAAATTAGCTCAAGTAGGAAAAACAAGTTAGTAAAATCATGCAATGCATTGATTATGAAACGCTTTCCAACATACCAGAAATCATTACTCAAGTTATGAAGATAATGGCTGTGGAATAAATGTCGCTCCTGTGCCCAGACCTTTGACCCCATTTCGATGATATTCAACAGAACCGGTTCAGTATATACCTCTGGAACAACATGATGAAGTTTTGTAGCAATCGAAGCATTTTTACATACGTTATGACGCATAAGAGCGATGGAATGGATCCCGCTTTTATGTCCTGACCTTTGGCCCCATTTCGTCGATTTTCAATAAGGTTCGTCTCCAGTTGTCCCCTACCACATACTAAAATTTCATTGAAATCGAACTATTTTTACGTGAGTTATCGTGCGGACAGACAGACAAAGCCGGAGCATATACGCTTCTGCAACGTACGGTTGGATAGCGTAAATAAAACGGGAATATGGGTGCTGTATCTCACGCAGTTCGTGGTATATTAACGGGACACAGCTTTCCAGTTTTTGTGTTACGCATGATCAGAGTTGTTTAACGAAAAATCTTAACATTCGTGAGTGGTCTGATAAAAACAGAACACGGTGTCTCGATCACTAATTACTGTTTCCAACTACGCCGTAGCTTTAATGAAAGCAAAAAATCAAGAGAGTGTCCAGATACTCTTTGTAGATAATTTGTAACGATGCTACGATCTTTGCCACGATCTTCTGGGTATGAAATAAAACGAGTGATCCGAGAGTATTTATTTAGGTACAACAAATTGCATTTATTCGCGTCACTCACGACCATACAAAACCACAGTTCGGTACATTAGATCATAACAACATACAATAAGGTTTACTAATTCCTGCCATTGAGAGGTATGTAGGTGGATGAATGAATATTATTGTCGTAAAACCAATCAAAGAAGATATGTAAGTCATAAAAGTAAATATTTACTAAACTATGACGACGATGAAAGAGCAAGTATTTCGACTGTTCAGTTTTCAAAAACAGTAATTATTATTATACTGTATATTATTCCGATATAGACGAGCGTAGGAAACGACTCTGACACCAATGAAATGCTGTGTAGCTACGAAATTCCATCTGCGCATGCGCAAGCTGAAATGTGACGAACAGATAGGGGGAAAAGAAGTTGAATTACAAGTGTGTTAGTGAGTGAGATTTGAAACTTTTGGTCTAGTATACCTACAGGTTACAACCCACCCTCTTATACATAATTTTAAAGTTATGGTCAATAGCAGGTAAGCCCCTAAGTGGGTCGAGAGGAAGCCATATTTTGCCAGGAATTTGGCTTCTTCTCGAAATCAAATTCCTGGCAAAATTTGACTTCCTCTCGACCCTGGGAAAATTAGCACCAAGAATGCGTTTTCATCATTTAGTATCAGGTTCTTGTAATTTACGAGATTGCAATGAGATGTTGTTACGTTTGTACGAAAGGTGAAGAAGTAATGTTCGGTGATAGTTTAGTAAAATACGGAGTAGAATCCAAAAATTCCCGAACTGCGACTGTACGATAAAATACGTGTATCGCATACCCACGGTGATTATTGGATTACGTTACGACATTATACCCTCCCTCCCCCCACACACACACGGGAAATTGGTTTCGTCCATCTACGTCACGCACTAGCTACGGTACATCCGGGTATTGTGAGAAACTTGCGCAGTGTTCGGTGATTGATGAAAAATTACGTTTTTGAGCAGCACGTTCACGTTAAGTTTTGCGTTCGTTTGGGCAAAAGTCCAACAGAAACTTACAATATGTTTAAGCAAGTTTATGACGAAAACACCCTGTCGCAGTTACAAGCATTCTATTGGCATCGACGCTTCAGAGAAGGCAGACAGGGTGTCGACGACTACGAACGAAGCGAGCGGTTAGTGACGACTCGAACAAGTGAACATTCCGAAGGTTGCGGTCGTCGTTCGTGCCAACAGACAACAGACGATCGAAAATATAGCAGAAGCTGTGGGGGTACGGGTGATTGCGACGTGTTAACGGATAATAACAGATGATCCGGAGATGCACTGGATGTGTCAACACATCGTCCCACTCATGTTAACTGAATAGCAATAGACCATACGGATAGAAATGGCAGGCGACCTCGTAACCGACGCCGACCAAGACCCACAATTTCTTAGAAGAATCATTACCGGGGATGAAAAATGGTGCTTCTTCATCGTCCCGCAGACTAAGCGGACATCAGCTACTTTTAAATCACCAATGTCTCCACGCAAGCTAAAATTTAGCTGAGATCGCAGCAAACGCAAGATTGTGTTAGAGGTCTTCGACATTCGGGATATTTTTCATTTTTCGTTTAGCCCTGAAGGACGTACTGTCAACAAGGAGCGACGTCTACGTGGGTCGATCCGCAAGAAGAGGCCTCAACTGTGGGCCGATCAATCGCGGGTGCTGCAACAATGCACAGACACACATGCCACTCCTCGTTTGTGCGTTTCTCGCCAAAGCAAGAACGGTTGTCCTCCCACACCCTCCGTATTCACCTGACCTCACCCTCTGCGACTTCCACCACTTCCCTGAGCTGAAACGTCGTTGGTTTTCGAGCGCAGAAGAAGTGAAAAACTAATCGCTGGTTACACTGAAGGATACTGCAAAGAATGTTTTCCAGAAGTGCTTCTACGAACTCAACAACCGCTGGCAAAAGTATATTTTCGCAAGAGGAGCTTATTTCGAAGGAAGATGTGCTTCAGCTTTGTAACTCTATCTAAAGACTTACGGATTCATTCGGGTAACTTTTGGATCCTGCCGCGTATGTTGTTGAGTAACAATGAAATTAACTCGTGTTGTGTCACTTGATAAGACAGCATTCAAAAATCATATTTAAACAAAGGTTTTCAATTTTTTTTCGCGTTACCCATTTTTGTTACATCGGAATTTTTTGTATGAGATTTACTTTACTGCCCCTGGGAAAGGTGCATAGTATTAAAAACTTTTAAATTGCTTTTAAAAAGTAATTTTCATTCGGGTGTGTGCTGTACACGTGCCAGACGTGGTAGCGGCTACATTCCGCTTCTGTTACAAAACTTTTTGAGCTTTATATAAAATATCGTTTAATTTAAGAGTTGCAGTTATTTGTCTAATCATCTCGCTGAACCTTTAATATCTCTCACACCATCTGGTTAAGGAGTTAACTCTCTGAATAGCCTATTTTTGTAGACAATTGTTTATTCGTTTCTTTCTCGTCAAACCAGTTCCATGTTTCCAAAAGTAATCACATGAGTCTCTGACGGTCGCCCTTGGAAACGATCAATGTCCCCTTCTTCGCCTTTAATAGGCACAGGGCTGTTTTACGAGCCCAAGAATTAAGTGTTCCGTTTAAAAGCCGTCGTTGATATCATACACCTTCAGCCGAGCGAGTCTTTATTCTGAAAATGCTGTTACCACCATGCAGGTTATGCTTTCGTTGGGAAGTTCTCTCTTGGGGCTTGGCCTAATCTTCTGCGCTGTCTTCTGGAACGACTGTCGTCTGTAATTTGAACCCAGTAACTTCACTTATTACTAGGATCAGAGGAACTTACAGCCCAATCAACATTAAAGAAAAGGATGAAGTGATTAGAGACTACCAAATAAAACGACGTACCAATTATCTCATACACTAACACGACAATGAATTTACCCTGAAGGCGGAATGCTTGGAGTCCCCATAAAATTAGCAGTCAAGTACATTATCGCGCTTGATTACGAGAATAACAGAAATCAGAGATGTTTTTAATGATATTATGTCATTTTACTTGGCTTACCATTACATCCCGCCGGCTTTCTCACTCTCCCTTTCTTTCATATTTTCACTCGTATTGTCTCTCTCAGTCTCTCACTTTTTCCCCCTGTTTGACTATCACATGCTATCCCTCTTCTTCTCTCGTTCGATTCCTTCCTTTTCTGTTCTCTCCGCAATTCACCATCTTTATCTTCCTGTTTTTCCCGCACTTGCAGTTTTACTTTCTCTTTCTATTCCTTTTGTTATTCCAAATTTATCAATTTTCTTTTCTTTCTCTCCCCGTTCTGTCTCTATCTCAACAGGCCATTTTTTCTATTCCTCACCTTTACTCTCTCTCTCTCTCTCTCTCTCTCTCTCTCTCTCTCTCTCTCTCTCTCTCTCTCTCTCTCTCTCTCTCTCTCTCTCTCTCCTTGCTTTGTACCTACCACCGACTATCCCACTTTCATCTCTATCTCATATTTTCTTCCTTCTTATATCTTGTCACATATACATATCTCCTTTTAATTTCCCTATCTCTATATTTAAATATTCCCCCCTCTCTCAAAGTCACAATTTTTCTTTCACTTTTCTGTGTCTACTCTTATCTCACTCACACTTTCCTATTTTCCACTATTCTTTCCGCCCTCCCTTTCCTCATTTCTTTTCTCTTTACCCAATCTCTCTCTCTATTACATTCTTTGTTTCTCTTTCGCTTCCTCGGTCTCCTCTTTGCCTTTTTCTTTTCCCCATTTTGTCTTTCTTCCTTTCCTTAGTGCATCACTCACTTTATCTTTCTCACTCTTTTTCTTTTCCTCGACTTTTTCTCACTTTCTTAATATTTTAATCAATCTGTTTCCCTCACTCTAACTTTCTGTATCTGTCACTCTTTCACGCATCATCATTTGTTCCCTCCCTGCCTTTTTTTCATTCGTTTGTGCTGCATCTATCTCTTCCAATTTCTCCTTTCGTATTTCTTTCACCGTGTTTGTATTCTTCTGTCGCTCTTTTTGTCTACTTTTTTCTTTCTCTATCTGAGTCCTTCTTTCAACATCACTTTGCATACCCCCCCTACCTCTCTCTCTTCCTTTTTATCAACTTTGTATTTTTTAGTCTTTTTCTCGCTTTATTTTTCTCACTCACTCACTCACTCAATCACTATTCCCTCCATTGTAGATTTTGTGTGGTCATATTTCTCCTTGCTCATAAAGAACAGAAATGGCCTCACAGCTGTACATACTGTATAAGAATATTTCGATATTACTTATATCAATGTTATAAGCATCTATCGTAGAAGCTTCTGAAGTAAGGAGCATATTCCAACGTAATACTTCTTCGACAATACTCATACGTAAATTGAGGCAAAAGGGTTTCTAAAATTTGGTCGGTTCTAAGATAATTTGGTGTATAATATTATTATAAACATTTCAAAAAATGTAAATGAAAAATAAATTTTCAATATTTTCTTAACAAATAATGATGGCGACACTACATTAGTTCTCAGTTACTTGACACTGGTGTAAATTGGTAAATATTATTGATAGTCTCTAAATTGTAGCGCATAAGAAAAAACATAAATTGGTGCGATTTACATAGATTCATTCAAATTCAACATGACAGAAGATTCATTCTTTCATGGTTATATATGTAAAAAATTATTAGTTATGATGCAAAAATGAGCTGAAAATCGACACAGTTAACAAAAGAAAAGGTATATTCTAATCTTTGAAATTCCCGCGCACAGCCAAATGTCAACATTCACACCGCTGCTTTCTGTATGGAACCAAAAAGGCGGCTCCTCTTTCTTTTTATCTGCCTAGTTCATCACAGTCATTGGTCCGCACTCATCACCGAGCGCTCGCGACCAGTGATACCCTAGTTGCACGGATGCAGTATGTCGGTCGTGTTTTCCACTTTTCCGTTCCGCTGAGAGAAATATGCTTTATTCTAGCCGGTGTCTTAGATGAAGGAAGTATAGCGGGAATTTTGTGCTACAAATGATAACAAAATTAGAAGTTACAGCGGTTCACACGAAAGGTTATGTCTTGCATCTCTTCTAAGAAACAGGAATTGCGAAATGAAAATGCTTCTGACAAATGGAGGAATAAGAACTTCCGCCTGTTTGTCGTACAGCATTAAAGCAATTCTACATGTCATTATACTTCTTTGATCTTCATGAAAGTACGCGACCGGAAAAATGTCATATTTGAAACGACGAACATCATGTTTCAATAAAAACCGCAGATTGTGTGGCCACTTGAAAACCAAGAAGATCCAAAAAGAAAAACAAACACACAAAATACATGCTTTTCTGATCTTGTGGCGTTGCTGTAAACAGAAGAGACGTCATCTTTAGAATGACGCAGCGCCAAGTGCGAGCCTGCCAGCTTCCAGAAAAATTATTAAACGCATAAGAAAGATTGCTTCATTTATATGTTTTCAAACAACCTTAGCAATAAAATAAGCAGAAAAAATGTTGGCAAACGCTTTTCGATTTACTCTCGCAGAACTCTCCAAGTGTTGACAAGTAAGTATATTTTATTTTCAGTATATAGACTGAAACACTTCTTATTACTGTTCACAAGAAATCGGCTTCAGGCACGAAACTCAAATCCAAGCTGATCAGCCTTAGCGAATAGAAAATGTTTGTTACAAATTCGAGCACTTTCATTTTGGAAAACAAAAAACCATTGCTTTGATACAAGTCATTCCTTCCATATTTCCCTTTCTTTCTTTATTAAACAAAATTTATTTCAGCGTGTGTAGAAAACTGCCTTTGGAATTTTTGAAGGATCGTTTAGATAAACTGCACGCATTTCGTTCGCTGATCCGCTACTCATCATATTGGAAAAATGACTGAGCATTCGTTTCAAGACCTGGAAAGGAAACCTAGTACCATGGAGGATAACAAAACTCGTGAAGTTCTAAGAGCCTTCTCGTTATTTATTTTACCCTTTCTCGTCTCAAGATAGATGCAATTTTTATTCAACAAGTGCTGATATTCGAAATGGAGGCCTAGTTCAGTTCCGTGCCATGTATCGAAAATATCGTGAGTTTAAGTTGATTCGTTCTGCTAGCAGGAAAGGTCGATATCATAGGTACAATTTATAGTCAACTGATATCTCTAACATGAGAATCTCGAGACGGAGTTCACCAATCAATTACTTATTCGTTTACTTCTGACATCTGTCTCTTTGTCTGTGAAAATAACATTTCTGCATCTACAAGACGATCCATGTTCGATTGCAAGAACCAAAAGAATTGCAATCTTGGCAACTTTTGTGAAGAACATTTTCCCCCTTAAGTGGCATAAATATGATTTTACGTCTGGTTCTACACCTCCACGTTTAAGGATCAGAACGGAAAACTCATTTTTGCGTTGATGAAAACTTACTCAATCTCCAACGTATTCATGGAGAATAACAAAATATTGAGAATATCTACCTTCCTTTCCACATGTGCGAAGATATTTTCAGGGTTTCCTGACATATTCTATAATTATTAAAAGTGTAGGTATTATTTCTTCTTATGACTCTGTTGAAAGAAATCTATTATCACCATATGTCCTGGTGCCGTTATAAAGTAGAAAATTAACCGTTTCAATGATCAGGAATTTACAAGGGCTGTATTATTCAGAGCTGTAGAATACACATTTTTAAGCTGGAAAATAGATGCGAAAACACAAATATTTTCAAAGTTAAAAATGCGCAAATACGTGAAAACACGTTAACTTTGAACACAACAAATTTAAGGTTGAAAATGTGCTGATATGTGGAAGCTTATTAACCGCAAAAAACGAATGTGATAAAACAACCGCTCCCTAAACAACATACATTTGTGAAAATACACTAACCTTAAAAACAAAGGCAAACACACAATTATTTTAATTGTGAAAATGTACAAATATGGATTGCATAACTCTCAGAAAAACCTTTTGCAAATAGTGAACACTCAAATAGTGAATCGTTTATTTTATAATCGCAGTACGACATCCGACGACAAAGAACTTTTTGCAACAATAACTTCAAAAGGTACGCAGCAGAAATGATATGTTTACTTTTTATAACTGTGGCTTCAAACCCATTATTACATCCTTATTCTATATTTTTACAGCGTTCGCCCTAAGCCTTACATCTCGTATTAATTAATATGTCCTGAGCCTTACATCTCACAGTATGTACTGATATTAATTAATTTGTCCTTAGCCTTACTTTTCAGAGTTCATTTCAGTATGTACTTGTATTTATTAATTTGCCCTATGCCTTAGATCTCAGAGTTCAGTATGTACTGGTATTAATTAATTTGTCCTAAGTATTACTTCTCAGATTTCATTATGTACTTGTATTAATTAATTTGTTCTCAGCTTTACATCTCAGAGTTTAGTATGTACTTGTATTAATTAATTTGTCCTAAGCTTTATATCTCAAGAGTTCAGTATGTACTCGTATTAATTAATTTGTCCTGAGCCTTACATCTCACAGTATGTACTATTATTAATTAATTTGTCCTTAGCCTTACTGTTCAGACTTCAGTATGTACTTGTATTTATTAATTTGCCCTATGCCTTACATCACATCTCAGAGTTTAGTTTGTACTCGTATTAATTAATTTGTCCTAAGTATTACTTCTCAGAGTTCAGTATGTACTTGTATTAATTAATTTGTCCTAAGCTTTATATCTCAAGAGTTCAGTATGTACTCGTATTAATTAATTTGTCCTGAGCCTTACATCTCACAGTATGTACTGGTATTAATTAATTTGTCCTTAGCCTTACTTTTCAGAGTTCATTTCAGTATGTACTTGTATTTATTAATTTGCCCTATGCCTTAGATCTCAGAGTTCAGTATGTACTCGTATTAATTAATTTGTCCTAAGTATTACTTCTCAGAGTTCAATATGTACTTGTATTAATTAATTTGTCCTAAGTATTACTTCTCAGATTTCATTATGTACTTGTATTAATTAATTTGTTCTAAGCTTTACATCTCAGAGTTTAGTATGTACTTGTATTAATTAATTTGTCCTAAGCTTTATATCTCAAGAGTTCAGTATGTACTCGTATTAATTAATTTGTCCTGAGCCTTACATCTCACAGTATGTACTATTATTAATTAATTTGTCCTTAGCCTTACTTTTCAGACTTCAGTATGTACTTGTATTTATTAATTTGCCCTATGCCTTACATCTCAGAGTTTAGTTTGTACTCGTATTAATTAATTTGTCCTAAGTATTACTTCTCAGAGTTCAGTATGTACTTGTATTAATTAATTTGTCCTAAGCTTTATATCTCAGAGTTCAGTACGTACTTATATTAATTAATTTGTCCTAAGACTTACTTCTCAGAGTTCAGTATGTACTGTACTCGTATTAATTAATTCGTACGAGGAGCAGTTTTTCATTTGACGTCTTAAACATGCACACCTTGACGACAAAACTGCACCACCCAAAAGTGAGATCATTGCTCTGAAAACGAAATTGCACCGATGGCAGCATTCGACGGGAAGTCACAATAGACGACATTCGACAACATCTGAAATCAGCACGGGCCCAGGCTATGACAAAAAGCACGGAAACGGGTCAGAGCCCTCCCCAGGCCTTAGCGGGCCCTCATATCAAATCTTCGAATAAAACTCGAGCAAATACGGGTCAGAGCTCAAGTTAATTTTCCCTTTCACTCTTTAAATTATTATAATGGTATGAAAACAAGCCTTCAGCTGACTGCGATCGTATCGCACTGTGATAAGAGGTTGAGTGAAAATGTCGCGACGGGAGAGAACTGACTTTGAGAAAGGAAAGATTGTTGGGTGTTATATTAGTGGGTTGTCCATACGAGAAATCAAAAGTCGTTTAAAGATAACCAAGTAAAGTGTTTTGGATGTACTGAATAAGTGGAAGAAACATGGCGTGCTTAAAGCACCAAAGCGTACCGGCAGACCAAAGAAAATCAGTGATAGAGGACGTCGGTGTAAAGAACATTTACCGTGGACCGTAGATCAATAGAAATGGGTCCTACGGACTGCTGAATCCAGATACACGATCTATCAGTCCGATGGCGGTGTGTGGGTATGGCGGGAGCCGGGGAAAAGCTATTTACCACAGTGCACTGATCTACGGTCAAGTTTGGAGCTGACAGTGTACTCGCGTGGGGGTGTTTTTCGTGGTATGGTCCCGGACCATTGGTTATCGTAAACAAGCCTGTTAACCAGCACGTTCACCTTGGTATTCTGGACAATTATGCCCTACCAACTCTGCGGCAATACTATGGAACCAAGCCTTGTTGGTACCAGCAGGAAAATGCACCGATCCATAAAGCAAGGACTGTTACAGCGTAGTTTGACGATAATTCCGTATCGTGTGTGAACTGGCCAGCACAGAGCCTTGATCGTAATCCCACTGAGCACCTATGGGATGAATTAGAGCGCCGCCTAAGAAGTTTGGAACCAAGGCCGACTACTAAGCACCAGTTAACGGCAGCATTATGTACTGAATGGAAGCGCATGCTTATTGCTGTGTTCCAAAAGCTTGCCGAAAGCATGTCTCGAAGGGTCAGTTTTCACACAGTATTTATTAGAAGAAAGATACAGGAGATGTGCTTGAATAAATCATCTCAAATGATGTATGACAAAAGAAAATATTTACAGGTGCGTGTAGCTTACGCTACTGCTTATTTACACGGTTCTGTACATTGATGATAGTAAAAAAACAGTTAATTACACTCGAGTGTCAGGTGAGGCAACAAAAGTCTCTGACAAAGCAAAGAATAGGAACAATTCAGCTAGAAGAGCGTTATACAATATTAATTTTGCACAGTATTGATGCAAGGAATAATACAGAATTCGAGCTTGCAGACATAGATTCAAAAGACAGGTGATGAGAAATTAACAGAATGTGCAGCTTGCGCTACGTTAATTACAGGATTCGGTGCAACGTTTGCATGACAACAGTTAAGTGCAGTAGAAATCTGGCGAGGCAATATGAATCTCTGGTAATACAGAGAGTAAAATCAATCCAGAATGATGAGCACTATAGAGTATAAATTTTACACAATATTGATGAAAAAAAAAAAAAAAAAAAGTTCTGACCGAAAGGTGATACATTGTGGGTGACCTGGAAAACCAGGAGGTTGCAGGTGATCAAGGGACAAACATGAAATCGAAAGTTCGAAAGACAGATGATGAAAAATTTACAGATGAATGTGGCTCGCGGTACTACATGTTACATACAACGGTGATATGAAAAATAGTTAAATACAATAATTTTCCTGAGAATACAAAAGAAAAAATAATCTCTGAAAATACAGAGAGAAGACACAACTCATCACAGTGAGTATTGGAGAACACAAATTTACACAGCTGAAAAGTAAAATTACACTGTTGAATCAGGAATTGAAGATAAGAATATACTGTAAAAACCACAAAGTTTACAGATGTCTGTGGTTCGTGAAACGACCTATATACATGATTCTGTACAATGAGAAGTTACAATTTATATATATTGATTTGTCAGAGGTGGTAAAAAGAAATAGTCTCTGACATCGCAGAGAGAATACATAATTCAGCAAGATGAGTAATGAAAAACAAAAAAATTTACACATGAGTTATACACGAAATGATACATGTGAAGAGGATGAGAACAGAGTCTTAAAAAAAGCGTGAAAAGAAATTGACAATTATAAGTAGCTCATGCTTCGAACAATTCATAGGATTCTATACAATAATTGATCTACTAAAAGTTATGTACAATAGTGAGACAAACAAAAAAATTCTGATAAAATAGAGAGTACAAATAATATAGTGCAGTGAATGTTGAGGAACAAGATTGCACTCAGTTGCGAAGCAAAAAAAAAAAAAAAAAAAAAAAAAAAAAACAACAACAGGAAATGTGTATAGAAAAATCGTCTCAAAATGACATATGAAAAGAAGATTTACAGGTGCTTGTAGCTGACGCAACGACCTATTCACAAAGCTCAATATAGTGGTGAGAGAATACAGTTTATGTATGATAATTTGTCGGAAAAGACAAAAAATAGTCTCTGATGAAGCAGAGATTGAAGACAAATCAGCATGGCAAAAATTGTATCTATCAGGAGGTAGGTGAAACAAAAGTTCCGACTGTAAGGTGAAGCGTTGTGGGCGACCCTGCAAACCAAGTGGTTGCTGGTGACCAAGTTGATAGGAACTGTGGTTCACTGCAGCGTGCAACTGCAGTGGTAAGTTCTAGTCGAAGGCGGGAGAGTAGGCGATTACGAAAATGACAAAGTAACGCAGTACTGACTTTATTTATGTCAGTAGAAGCTTCGGGGGGACGCTGAAGATGATACACGTGAATTATATGTTTTACAAGCACGAAGATGTAGGAGCAGACTGCCGGAAGGTGAATAGGGCGAGAAGAGTTCAGAAGTAGTGTTCGGTAGGCGCTGAAGGTGAGGACGGTCTCACAGGATCGTTGCGCTAGCGTGAAAGCGAGATGGAGTATTGGCAATAATACTGTGCAATTCATGAAGACATGCTGAACGTCAGCCTCCTCGCCACAATACGGACAGGAGGGTGAAGATAAAATGGTCATGCGATGTAAAATCGACGGCACAGGGAGGCGGTTGTGTAAGAAAAGCCAATGTGAATTGACTTCAAGGGGTGCTGAAAGTGGGGAAAGCGCAGCGGACCACACTGCGGAGGTAGAAGAAAGTGGAATACCAGAAATGGGAAGAGGTGCGGAAGAGCGAGAGAGAAAACGGTAGAGATCAGCTGTTGAGAAAGAGACAAGAGGAAGAGGTGGACCAATGGACGACAGAAAAAATGGGAGAAGGAGAGAGGCAGAGTGAACAGAAATGAGGCCTGAAGGAGTAGCAAGCTCAGGGAACAGGGAGATTATAGTAGAAATAAGAGAGTTGTGAACAAAGTGAGCGTTGGCATTGAAACGGAGAGCAGAGGGTAGAGAAGAGAAGGGGAGCCAGGAAAGATCGGTATTAACAAGATCGCTGACAGTAACGACTCCAGCTCTGAGCCATGAAGGAAAAGCAAAACATGGGAGATGGGGAGGGTGTAGCAGAGAAGAAAAAAAAAGAGGTTCGGAAAGTAGGTCATTTGTGGAGGCAGGGAGAGAGCGAGAAAGAGGGAGGGAACGAAGAAAGGAGATAGCCTCTTTGTAGACAGGAGGGAAAAGTGTGAGAAGGGGACAGTGGTCCATGAGTAAGAACGAAAGGAGAGTAAAGCGTGGGTTATGCGGAGAAACTATGACATCACGAGCAGCAACTGCAGAGGGAGCAGGTGCCGCAAGTGATCGTAAAAACGTAGACACACGATAAGCCTTGTAATAGGATCTGACGTCGGGTAGACCAATGCCTCCGTTGGAAGGAGACAGACTGAGTTGAGGTGCTCCGACCCAGTGATGGCCGGGCCAGATAACCTGAGTTTGACAGCGGGTGAGTTCAAGAAGACGTAGTGCTGGTTGCTTCGAAGCCAACCAGGAATACGTGCACATTGAAAGCAGGTAAGTGTGCGTTAGACGTGCTCTTTGAAAGACGGAGGTGCAGAATTGTGCGCGCCGCCAGATTGCGACCGAGCGATGTAGGCGTGGCCGGAGAGTCGTCCAGGTGACGAGTGAAGCAGTTGCTGGTTTTCCAAGGTGGACTCCTAGGAATCGTTGAGAGGTGTTGGACCACTCTGCTCCCCAAGGAGAGTCAGTGCGGTTAGTCCACGAACCGGTCCATAGGCCTGTGCTTTTCGTTGTGTTTAGAGCTGCTCCGGAACATGAGGCGTAAGTATTGTAGAGATTGTGGAGATCGTGAAATTGTGAGTCTTGCCGAATGCAGAATGTAATATCGTCGGCGTAGGCAACATAGGTAGCAACATGATGACGTGTGCTGGCTACCACCGGTGGTAGTGAAGCAAAGAAGGATCGATGGACTGCGCGTAAAAAAGGTTCTATTGCGAGGGCGAAGAGCTGCCCGGATAAGGGGCAACCCTGACGCACGCCGCGACGAAAGGGTATGGGAGCTGTGAGAAGGTTGAGCAGCTTGACGTGGAAAACTGCGTCCCGGTAGAGGGAGATGAGAAGAGAAGCAAAGGAAGGAGGAAATCCGAAATTTAGTAATGTAGCAAGAAGGTAATCATGAGAAATATTATCGAACGCTGAGCGTTGATCGAGGGAAAGAAGAGCAAGGGGTTCTGAGCGAGAGCGGGCGAGGTGAATTAGATCATTAAGAAGCTGAATATTATGGGAGATGGAGCGCCCGGGTACAGTATAGGTTTGATTAGTGGAGAGAATATGAGGGAGTATGGGGTTAAGCCGGCGGGACAGAAATTTAGTATAGAGTTTATAATCAGTATTTAAGAGTGAGATGGGACGCCAATTCCCCAAGTCAAGCGGATCACCCTTCTTGGGGAAAAGTACAACATGTGCGAGCGTGAAACTCCTTGGAAGAGATGTAAGATGCATGGCAGTAGAAAAGGCACAGAGGAGAAATGGAAGGAGGGCAGGAAGAAAAGCCTTATAGAAAGAAACAGGGAGACCGTCCGGGCCAGGTGAAGCCCGGGGGTTGAGGGACGAGAAAGTGTCAGAGAGCTCAGTTAAAGTGGGAGGATGGAGGAGACTGGCTGAAAGATGAGAAGGGACCTGAGGCAAAGAAGAGAACAGAAGAGGAGAAGCCGTAGGGGAGGGAGGAGGAGTTTCACAAAATTTTGAAATGTAGTAATTACGTACCATAGAACAAATTGGAACTGGTTCGGATGAAACTACTCCAGTTGGAAGACGAAGGTGCTGCAGAACAGAAGAGGATCGGCGAGTTGACTCAAGTGACGTAAGGAATTCGTACGAACAAGCATCAGGTTTCAGGTGTTGTAGTTTAAGGCGTTGAAGGGCTTGTTTTGCCAGTGGCACCAAAAGTGAATGTAATTCTGCCTGGTAGACTTGAAATAGGGGATCAGCAAGATTGAGCAAAGAAAGCATTTGCCTAGTATGATCAAGTCGCATCCTCCGTTGTGTCATGATCGAGTATGACAGGTTTCGTACCAGTAATATGAGGTGGCGTTTTACTTCCAACCAAACGTTGAGGGGGCACGGTGCAGAATGAAGCCTTGTACGCCAATCCGCAAGAAAATCTCGCACCGATGAGCAGAAGGCTGAGTCATCTAAAAGAGTGTCGTCAAAAGTCCAAGGCCGGATTGTACGTGGCTGTGTTGAAGTAGCAAAAACTGTTATGGCAATGGCGCAATGATCCGAGGAAGCAGTGGGTGTACAGCATGAATCTGATATTGCTGGTAGAAGAAGAGAAGTTGCATAAAAGCGATCCAATCTTGCTGTAGGAGGATCAATGGCTCTTGGTGCACGCCATGTATGTGTAGTCTGGGTTGGTGACAAATGGCGTTGAACATCTACTAGTGAGAAGTCTGAAGTGATAGACTGTAAGAGATGTACTACTTCCGTGCGGTGTTCTCTGGAAGAAGAAGAGCGATCAGTTAGGGGATGTAGAGTGCAATTGTAGTCACCTCCGATAAGTACCCGGTCGGTGATGGGAATACGTGACAGAGCCCGTCGAAGTTTTGCAAACAACTCTGGCACGTGAGTAGGAGTGCAAGGAACATAAATGTTGAATACATGAAATTTTTCAGCTGCGACGGTGAAAGAGACTCGTTGTAATAAGTCTCGACATAAGTTTTTCACTGAGAAGGAGGAAAGAGTTGAACGAAAACGTGAGTGAACACCAACTGCCATGCCACCACGCGACAGTTGGCTGTAGGCGTGATGGAAAGTATGATCCCACCAACGCCATTGATGAAATTGAGTGGTGGAAGTACAGTTTGTTTCCTGCAGAAGTAATATATCAGCATTCAGCGGAGCAAGATCCTCTCGTACCAGCGCATTCGCAAGAGGTGTCGCAAAACCGCGACAATTAAGTGACACCACCTTGAATGTCTAGGTTAGTTGTGGGATGCAGTAGGAATTGACTGGCTGTAGTGATGGAGTGGAGTCGACGGAGAAAACAAGCACTCCACGGGACCTCGTCCGCAGTGCGCCGAAGAGTGTTTTCAAGTGAGTGTAATTGAACCAGCACTTGTGGAAGAGCTGCTTCATACTGCTGAATGGAAGTGCGTGCTGAGGAAGGGCTAGAGGACCCTAAAGGCAATCCAGCACGTCCTCGTAAGGCAGAGGCTCAGCAGGGAAAGCATTTTCAGCAAGAAAAGTTGTGAATTCTTCTAGTGAGGGAAAGGCACCCTCACATGCTGTCTCAGAGGAAGTGTGTAGAGGCGACCTGGAGAACGGTCGTCGAGAGCTGACGGAGCGAGAGGATGAGCGGGTAGAAGAGCGAGATGATCTTCGGGATGCCAGAGTCTTTGCCTTCTTCGTCTTGGAGCGAGTAGCACCACTGCGTTTTCCAGCAACCACTAAAGCTTCATGATCGTCTGGAGAGTCTGAACCCGAAGCGTTACCTGTGACTCGTGTCATGGAGCCAACGGTAAAAGCTGAGGAGTGGTCAACATGTACATCAGCAGTGGTTGTAAAAGTACAAGGGGGAGTCGATTTTGGAAGCCTGGGAAAATTCTTAGGATCAGCAGGAGGTGGAGGCATCAAAGTCGTTTGTTGACCAATGGCAGTAATCTGACTTTTGGAAGATCTTGATTCCGCGACTTTCCTCGAATAGGAAGAAGTCTGTGAAGCGTTGGTGGACAAAGTAGAAGAAGATGTAGTGTGTGGAGCTGTTTGCAGGGAGGCACGTGGGCACTGAGCCCTTATGTGACTTTCGCTCTGACATATAGTGCAATACTGTGAAGTGATTATCTCAACTCTTCGGCGTTGCTGTCCACAGCGGATGTGCAAAACATTCGGAACCGCTTTCAGCTGAGCATCAGATGAAAAGAGGACTCGAGCAGTGCGGCGAAAACCTCGAATCGATTTGTCTTCAGGATCTCTGGGAGCCGCAGAGAGAGTTGTGATGGAGCCAACAACTCTGCCGTACCTGCTGAGCAAGGTGCAAAGTGCAGCGTCGGATACTTCTGGTGGTACGGGGTAGAAGGTCACCTGCACCGGGCGGTGCGCAACCGGTTGTGCTAACAGATGCACGTCATTGATGGTTAGACCTTCCGTAAGGACCTGGTCAGCATGCGCTTTATCCTTAAAATAGACCAAGACAGATCTGGGTTTTCGAGCTACAAAGTCTATTGCATCCTTTGGTAAGATAGTTTTGAGGGCTCGGCTATATTGCCACAGCTTAGTGTCGGGAAGCGCATCAAAATAGACGCCCCGTTCCATAGTGGAGGAAAAAAAGTGACCAGCTCGGGAATCCTCTGGTATGTCAATTGTAGCAGTAGAACCGACGACAGTGACATAGGATTCAGGAAAAGGCATAGCAGATGAAACTGGGGGTGTGAGGACCCCAGAAGTTGCAGAAGCATAGGATGCTTGGGCAGGCATGGGTCGAGAACTCGATGAAGCGGCTCCTAGCAGTGAGGGCGGATCAGAAAGTTGATGAAAAGTAGAAGCTATGAGGTCAGTATCACTGATCACGGAGACGTCATCATCTGCTGAGATGTAGATAGGAGACTTGGCACCACCGCACTTGGTGGGAAGGGAGGAAGTTATTGCTGGAGAAGAAGAGGTATCCATGACGTCGCAATGACGCTCGGGAGCCACCTCATTTAGCTGAGCAGGAGCTGCCGCCGTAGAAGAAGAAGAGGGTGCTGGCTGATCTGCCAAGATAAGGATGTGGGCGTCACCCTTGTCTGCCTCCGCCATCGAAGCAATGGCGAGACTTTAACGAAAAAAGACCAGCTCGGTTGAAAAATAAAACAGTGAATAATGAAAAAATATGGCTCTCACCAACCTGGGAGATACACGAACGTAAAGCGTGGACTTTCAACTTGAAGATACACGCAACCACAGAAACTAAAGCACTCAATAAACACCTTATAGCAACGAAAATCACGGAGCTTAAAACCCAACCACTGAGCTTCGAAGGGTCAGTGCATGCATTAAGACCGAAGGTGGACCAACACTACTAATGTATGTCAATAAATGCTATGTTGTGTTTCTCTTCTAGGTGTACGGTGACTTTTGTGAATATAGTGTATTTAACACTGCTAACCGAATTAACTAACACAATGCGAGGCGCACAGCTCAATGGTAATGCTGTAATCTCTCTTCTGTTCTTCGCCTGAAATTTTTAATAAGTGTTTAATACGTGTTTCGCGTGCATTTCGTAAATCAAAAACATATGTGAGTGTTTTAAGTAGCAATTATGTATTTTTTCCTAGACATGATTGAAACTGATACTGTAGCATAAGCATTGCCCAGTCCTGGTAGACGTGGTAATTACAAGCCAATCCCATTAAAGCCATCCCAAGTAGCAGTGAATATCGGCTAGATATCGGGCCGATATCGGTTATGTCGGCTGAATGTCGTTAATATCAGTCGACATTGAGCCGATATCGGACCGATATCGACTACAGATATCGGACCGATATTGCAAAAAGTTATCCTCCCTGATATTTAGCCGATATCGCCTACAGATATTGGACCGATATCGGCTACAGATATTGGACCGATATTGCAAAAAGTTATCCTCCCTGATATTTAGCCGATATCGGTTATATCGGCTACCGACATGGAGCCGATATCGGACCGACATTAATTGCTACTTGGGGAAAATCGGCTAGATATCGGGCCGATATCGGTTATGTCGGCTGAATGTCGTTAATATCAGTCGACATTGAGCCGATATCGGACCGATATCGGCTACAGATATCGGACCGATATTGCAAAAAGTTATCCTCCCTGATATTTAGCCGATATCGGTTATATCGGCTACCGACATGGAGCCGATATCGGACCGACATTAATTGCTACTTGGGATATTTCTTTCCTTAATTTTAATTACCATATTTCCTGGCGTCTGGGAAGCACCCCAATTTTATAACGCAAATTTTTCAGAAAAGTGAATAAACATAAAATAAGGTCTCAGCAGCACTTTCATAAAGATTAAAACAACACAAATCGAATCACATGAGCCCACGATGACTTCATGAAAGGAATGAAGCAGGAACTGCGAGAGAAACAAGGAGAAGGAATAAATCTCAGTGGGATAATATTGTAACGACGGCTAATTAATGCCTTGTTTTGGTTAAGTGTGAAAAGTGATTTTTATGCTTTGAGTGGTTTGCCGGCGAATTACCAAGCGAAGATACCATCTGTTTTTAAGCTACGGCTGTGGGAACAGCTTTTCGAACAGGCGAGCTACGATTGTTTACACATTTTTGGCGAAAACTCATTAGAACGGCTCTTTTGATCTAGAACTCCATATGTGTGTGTGTCGGTCTCGTAGTATAGACCACGTGGTTTATAGTAAATGCATCTCAGCAAAATAGACGCAAGAAAAAAACATTAGTCTTCCTATGGCGTTTCACGGCAAAGGCAGTCTTGTCATTAATAAGGTTTCCCGGTAAACATTTTAATATAGATAACCTTCCTCTGGGGTTAGCATAGGACTACGAAAAACGTAACCTTCGTTCTCCAGACCGCACGGGAAATTTTCGAGACTTATTTTAGGAAAAAAATAGTCACCACAACGCCGGGAAATACGGTACCTTTCAAATAAGAAAAATTTGTGGGCTCCGAGTGCGCTAAACAATTATACTTGTTAGCTAACTAAATATATATACAGTATATATATACACTGACGGAAAGAAAAATCCCAACACCAAGAAGGGGTTGTGTTAGATAAACGACAGTTGGTAGGCGGTGAGGGTACATCTGTAAGATGACGTCTATGCAAATTTCGCGCTCGGCTCATACGTGTGGCGCTAGTAGCGCCCCTCGGAACATGCACAGCAGGTTTGCTGTAAATACGCGCTGTAACGTTCGTGAGCGTTAGTTATCGTTGAGATTCAACGTAGGGTGTTGATGTTAGTCAAGAATGTCTTTAAGAAGACGAAGAAGCCATTATCAACAGCTCACGGAGTTTGAACGAGGTCGTGTAATAGGGCTACGAGAAGGTGGATTTTCTTTCCGCAATATTGCAGAACGACTTGACAGGAATGTAGCCACTGTGCATGATTGTTGGCAGTGGTGGTCAAAGGAAGGTACTGCCTCAAGAAGACCGGGTTCCGGCCGGCCACGTGGCATTACTGAGAGGGAAGACCGCCGTGTACGGTGTACTACGTCTGCGTACTACGTCTGCGGCAGCAATTCGAGCTGCAGTTGCCACCACAGTGACACAACGAACTGTTACAAATCGGTTACTTGAAGGACAGCTCCGAGTCAAACGCCCTGTAGAGTGCATTCCACTTACTCCAAACCACTGCCGTTTGCAACGTCAGTGGTGTCAAGCTAGAGCTCATTGGAGGACGGAGTGGAGGTTTGTTGTGTTTTCTGATGAAAGCCGGTTCTGCCTGGGTGCCAGTGATGGCCGTGTGTTGGTTAGAAGGAGGCCAGGTGATCGCCTGCAACCAACCTGTCTGCGGTCGAGACACACTGGACCTACACCTGGAGTTATGGTCTGGGGAGCAATTTCCTATGACAGCAGGAGCACTCTCGTGGTTATCCCACTCACCCTGACGGCACAGTTGTACGTTGGTCTGGTGATTCAACCTGTTGTGCTGCCATTCATGAACAGCATTCCAGGGGGTGTTTTCCATCAGGATAACGCTCGCCCGCATACCGCTGTTGTAACCCAACATGCTCTACAGAGTGTCGACATGTTGCCGTGGCCTGCTAGATCGCCAGATCTTTCACCAATCGAGCACGCATGGGACATCATTGGACGACAACTCCAGCGTCACCCCCAACCAGCATTAACCGTCCCTGTATTGACCGACCAAGTGCAACAGGCATGGAACTCCATCCCACAAACTGACATCCAGCACCTGTACGACACAATGCATGAACGTTTGTGTGCTTGCATTCAACATTCTGGCGGTTACACCGGTTATTAATGTACCAGCATTTCACATTTAAAATGGCTCTTCTTGCGTTTACATTACGCTGTGATCTTGAAACCTTAATCGATTAAATATGTTACCTATACAAATGTATTGCCGCCATTTCATTCCTCTACAACTATTTTTTTCGTGGTGTTGGGGTTTTTTTTCCGTCAGTGTATATCCTATATCGAGAAAACAAGGATACAGAATTATATATACTGTGTTGGTGCATAAATTCATGCCCTTTTATTTCACGACTGTTTCCCAGGTCAGTTGTTACGGTACAGATGGCCAGTTGTATATCAAAATGTAGCCAGTAATATCGTGTATCTAAATTATATTGCGTTCTGTGATTGTGGCTAAAGGGTTTTTGGTTTTCACGTCCGGAAATACGGAGTGTCACGTAGAGACGAATGAACATTTCCGACATCTGCTCTTTTTTCTACGAGTTTAACAAGGGATCCACAGCCGCCGAGGCTTCTCGACAAATTTGTGCTGTGTATGGGGAGGATGCTATTATTCCGAGGACAGCCCGCAAATGGTTTGAGCGGTTCCGAGGTGGCAATTTTGGCCTCAACAACTCTCCACACTCAGGTCGTTCATCTCACTTTGATGAGGATCGTTTGAACCATCTCATCCACTTGGATCAGCGTCAAACCACATGCGAATTGTCCACTGTGATGGACTGTGATCAGACCACAGTGGTGCGACACCTGGAACGTATGATAAAGGTCCAGAAGTTGGGGCCTTGGATGCCTCACACTTTCGCCGATGACAACAATAATAAGCGTGTTGCCATATGTGATTCCTTGCTCGCCCGTTATCGCGAATGTTATATCAACACAAACCTTTTCTGTCATGTATTGTTACTGGAGATGAAAAGTGGTGCCTGTACGTGAATTTCAGGCATGGGAGGGAATGGTTAAAACAAAACTCCCACACCGCGTCCAAAACATGACCTTCATCCCACGAAAATCATGTTGTGAGTCTGGTTGGACATGGAAGGTATTATTCTCTGGGAAATGCTGCCGAGGTGTCAGACAATCAACGCTGCATTCTATTGTGAGTAACTCCGCCGTGTGGAGGAAGCAATTCAGCAGAAACGGCCACATCGGCGCCATGGTGTCCTTCTGCAACATGATAACGCACACCCTCACAGTGAAAACATGACTAAAATGGCTATTCAGGACATGAAATGGGAGATCCTTTCACATGCGGCCTGTTCCCCAGATGTCGCCATTTCAGACTATCACCTGTTCCCATCTCTGACGAATGCACTTCGTGGCAGAACGTTCAACAATGATGTTGATCTCCAGAATTTCCTTGATGATTTCTTCGCAGCAAAAGCAGCGCGTTTTTTTTTTTTTTCAAAGATCTATCCAGACGTTGGGACATCATCATAAACAATGGGGAGTGGGGAGGATACATAGTTGATTGATTCCGTTTTCCCATCTGATGTAATACATTCCTGTAGAGCGGTGAAAAAACGGCGTGAACTTATGCATCAATCCAATACATATTACCCACAACTGCAAATTGCATTGTGAATCATTCAGAGCTGTACTTGTATATTTATGTAATCTATTTGTTTTTGAGCAGCCAAGTCAAATCACTGCATGGATCACTAAGTTCCATGCTGTATTACATGCAATTTTACAACTATTAACTTGCCAAAAGCAGTTAAATTTAACAATTTGATGATAAAAGTTATTATACAGTATTTATAAATATGAGTACATGTGACGGTTTTACCAAATAATAAATAATATAAATGCCAAAACCAGCTCAGTCACAGTAGAACTAAATTTCCATGCATTGAAAAGCACTTGTACATGCATATTTCCCAATACTTAATCGGACCACATCTGTCAGTAAAACAGGAATACGTTATTTCATATCATGCAAAAATAACATAGATTTTATTATAATTTTAAAATGAAATTTCAGAATTCAAAATCCCTATTTAAATTTGAACGAAAAATGTGAAATACAGTTAAGTACGTAAACCAATTAACTTCATACACACGGGAAGCAAAATGAAGGACATTTTATTACCAAAATATGATGCACCTAATAATGATAATGCTTTCTTTCTGTCTTTTTTTCAGGCGGGGGGGAGGGTCGACATTAACCAGAAGCTCTAAAATTCTTATTCGATGACGAAAATATAAACAGGATTAAAACAATATGCTTCACTTTTTCCTTATTCACATAGGAAAAATTTCCACAAATGTTCAAACTCAGGCTGGGCCCGAAATGGTCATAAATAACGATATAACGGGTCAGAGCCGGACCCGGGCCTTGAAAAAGGAACTCGCGCTCATCCCTAGACGAGAAGCACAGGAAGCTGCGGACATCACTGTACCGACACGGACTGTGAATCGCAGACTGGCAGACGCAGGCTTCCGCTTTCGCAAAACATTGCGACGAATGCTACTACTCACCGCAGCAATTCGTCGCATAAGGTTGCAGTGGTGCTGTATTAGACATGCGTGGTGGGGTAAATGGCACCATGTCCTATGCAGCGACGAGTCTCGCTTCTGTCTCAGCGCCAGCGAACGGTGATTGAGACTCTGGTGGCGACCTGGTCACCGGCTGATGTTGCCATCCGTGAGCGTCTTACAGTTTCTACTCCTGCTGCCATAGTTTGGGGCGCTATCAATTTCTATGGCTCGTATCTTTCCTGACACTCTTTTTCGTCTGAAAATCGTTTCCATAAGTCCTGAAGGGCCTTTGTATCAAATTGTGAAGAAAGTTTCATTACAAAAATCATAGTAGGACTGCGTAGTGATAGCTACACAGTCCAGGGCCTGTGGTGACATAAACATCCCAGAGTGCTGTGCGTGAAAGAATAGGATCTTAAAATATGCTGTTGTGGTGAAGATTAGTTGCACGTGGCTACGATACGATGGTGATATCGATGGAAGGTGTGGCGACGATACGACGTCGATATCGAAGGAAGGTGTGCGTGCAATATCGCTCTATGAATATTTGAATGGCGTGAAAGTTACGGAGACACTTGGAAAATTGTGAAACGCGTTTGGTGACGATATTATCGGACACGGTACTTGCTGTAACTGGTACAGGAAATCCGACATTGGTGTACGGAATCTGTCTCGTGAGCCCAGAAGTGGCAGATTCAGTAAGGATGAAAATGATACACTGCAAGACGTGTTACCGACCAAGCCTGATGCAACAGTACACGAACTGGCAGACTTCTCATATGACAATCGATAACCGACTTCGGAAGTTGGGATATTCGTGCAATCTGTGCAAATGGGTACCCAATAATTTGTCTGACCAGAATCGGAGACAACGCTACTCTATTGTTGTTGCTCTGCGTGAAAGCGGAACACGGGAGGGATTTTTGCATCTGTTGGCCACGGGTGACGAAAAATGGGTCACATACGTGTGAATGTTACGCAAAAAAGAGCATGGGCCAAGCAGGGACAACCCCCCACAGAAGGTCGCTAAGCCACCCCTTCATGGACGGAAGGTGATGCTGAGTTGCTGGTGGGGTTGCCACAGTATGATTCATTATTAGCTCTTACAGCGGAACATTACCATCACAGCGGATGCTTACATCCAACAGTTGACAGTCTCCATGCTGCACAGCAGGAAAAGCACTACGCGTTTATTAAAAGCATGGAGTTGTTTTTCAACAGGATAACGATCGTCCACACGCCGCTTTACGGACCCAGCAAAATTGCTTTAGCTGGAATGGAAAATATTTTATTCCCCGGACATTGCCCTGTCAGACTTTCATCTATCCTAGTCTGTCGAATTTTCTCCCTGAGAAAAACTTTGCTAATGAAGGTGATGTGAAACATTGCAAGGATGACTCCTTCAACTATCGCTCGCCAGACTTGTATCGTAATGGGATATTACAACTCTTAGATCGGGGGAACAAGGTCATCAGTTCCAATGAAGACTACCTGGACGATTAGGGTAAGTGTTTTGTTGGGTGATTTTGTAAGCTTCAAATACAAGCTTCTCTATTTTCCGGAAACTTTCTTTACAACCCGATATTATTATTATAAGAAAATGATTCCACCTCTTCCCGAGGTTCTTCTCTTCCTTCCGGGACGGGTACGACGTACCAAGTCTACCAACTGGTATTTCTTTTTCTTAATTGTCCAGGAACTTCGTTACTATCCTACAATTGTTCAGGATAGCTACCTTCTGCAGTTCCATGAAGGTGTTAGGTTGGAGATGCAGTGTCTGTATAGAGGTGTGAATGGTCTTAGGTACAACTCCTGTGGCTGATATTACTATGAGGACGGTGGTGACGTTCTCCATATGCCACATTTTCTTGACTTCGTATAGTAGGTCGTTATACTTTGACAGCTTCTCTGCGCGCATCTTCTGGATGCTGCATGAGTAGGGCACGGCTAAGTCAATGAGTTATGCTGCCTTCTCTTTGTCGACCAGGACGATGTCGGGCCGATTGTATTTGTTCTGATCGATATGTCCCAGTACATCTTGTGGGTGTTTCTTCTGTAGGAGCTTTGTTGGCTCATACTTGTAGTAGGGGTCCGGCTGCGTTATAATGAGGTGGTGCTTTCTTACTAATTTCTGACGGAGAATTATGGTGACTTAATGGTGCTTGTACGTGTACTCTGTGTGTGAGCAGGGAAGAACAATCTATTTGTTAACCATGTATTGCAGGCAGTCTTATCCGCATGGTTGGATTATTTTTTTGACAAACTGTCACTATTTTTCTGACGGATTTTCATTATTATTTTCATTATATTTTCATTATTATTCATTTTCATTGTTGTTTTATTTTATTTTTCATTGTTATTGATTTTCATGTTATTATTTTATTCGGATTTTTATTACTTTTGATTTTTATTATTTCTTTCGGATTTTCAATTATTATTTTGCTGACGGATCTTCATTATTATTTTCTGACGGATTTTAATTATTATTTTCTGATGGATTTTCATTATTTTTCTGACGGATTATTTTTTTTGACGGATTATTTTTCTGACGGATTGTTTGTTATTATTTTTCTAACGAATTATTTTTCTGGCCGATTTTTGTTATTATTTTTCTGACGGATTATTTTCCTTGACGGATTATTTTTCTGACGGATTTTTGTCATTACTTTTTCTGTTGGATTGTATTTCTGACGGAAGAATTATAGCGTTTTAATGGTGCCTGTACGTGTACTCTGTATGTGAGGGGGAAGAGCGATCCGTTTGTTAGCCATGTATTGCAGGCAGTCTTATCCACACGGTCGGATTATTTTTCTTCTTATTATTATTATTTATTATTATTATAACACAAATGAGCAAAAGATCAGTTATAAAAATTAATTTTGAAAGAGCAACATATCATCTGTCTAGAATTTAAGGATATCTATTAGACAGGAACATCACTCCATAAATACAGATCTCGAAAAAGAATGTCATGAGAATAGTGCTTGCTCAACTACAACACTAAGTATAAAAGCTAAGCATTACGCTATAAAGAGAGAGAGAGCTGATACGAGATTCGCCATATCCTATCTCGCATGCTCTATAGCCCTTCAGGTTCGCAAGAGATCCAGTAATCTCTTATATGATTCCGGGAGTCTCCTGGATGATTCGAACAAGTGGATTCACAGCCACAGGATGTTAGAAAGATAGATTCCATCTAATATAGCAAGGGCGCATAATGACGGTTGGATGGCCGTCTACAGGCTATGGCGACAACATCAGGAATCCTGAAACGTCTCTCCATGATGAGTTTCGTTCCAGCTAAAGGTGACAACATCCCAGATAGATTAATACGTGACATTAACAGAGAAGACTTAGCCAGACAGCAAGATGCCCAGTTTGCTAGTGTTTCAAGTACGATAGTAACAAGGGGAGTGTCCAGACGACTTCGTGAGAAGAATATCTCTCCGCTTCTCAAAGTGTTTGGGGAAGGGAGCAACATACCTCAGATTAAGAGCAGTAAAAGCATGTGCTCTTCGTGGGCGAGTCCAGCTTCAGAGATTTCCGAAATCTGCTTATCTCGGGAGCATGCGGAACGGTAACCATCACCTCAAAATTCGCAACGAGATACCCAACGAGGAATAGTTCTTCTGAACGAGGCGACTATTGAGAAAGTGGCGTAATGCTAAATGGTCATATGCCAGTTGAAGTGTTTGAGGGTAGAGAATCACGTATGCTCAAAGGTACACAGATCCTTGAGCCCGAGGTAAGACTTTTCAAACTTGCTGGACCTAAGTTCGTTTTTATGACTGGTGGACAATTAACTCGAGAGAGAGGATATCCATAGGAGGATCAGGTCAGCCAGGTCTGCGTATCTTCATCCTATTGAGCATGACTCAGGCGATCAGTGGAGATTCATTGTGGTTGTTCAACGTTCAGCTCCCTCGAAGAAGTTTGCAAGAGATGCGCTCTGCGCTAACGGAATGGTGGCGTTAATTGCCGTCCTAACTCATGCGCTATCATGTTTTGCGTTTTGTTTGGGGGTTTAGCGACCACCGTGAACAACTCGATAAGCTATACGCAGGCTCCTGTCCTTGATTTAGAGACACTTGTTCCAGAGAAGGGATAGAGCCAGTGCTGTAAGACAAACGCAACTTTCATACCTCACCGGGATCTGTACCAGTACTTATCTCGGACGAATGGTGAGAAGCTAGCTCTTGGACCACTGCGCCACCGGGGAAATTCCATCATCTTGGACCACTGCACCACAGGGGAGACTCCATCATTTTGGACGACTGCGCCACCAGGAAGAATCCATCATCTTGGACCACTGCGCCACAGGGGAGACTCTATCATCTTGGACCACTGCGCCACCGGGGAGACTCTATCATCTTGGACCACTGTGCCACCGGGGAGACTCCATCATCTTAGACCACTGCGCCACAGGGGAGACTCCATCATCTTGGACCACTGCGCCACCTGGGAGACTCCATCATCTTGGACCACTGCGCCACAGGGAAGACTTCATTATCTTGTACCACTGCGCCACCGGAAAGACTCCATCATCTTGGACCACTGCGCCACCGGGGAGACTCCATCATCTTGGACCACTGCGCCACAGGGGAGACTCCATCATCTAGGACCACTGTGCCACCGGGGAGACTCCACGATCTTAGACCACTGCGCCACAGGGGAGACTCCATCATCTTGGACCACTGCGACACCTGGGAGACTCCATCATCTTGGACCACTGCGCCACAGGGAAGACTTCATTATCTTGTACCACTGCGCCACCGGAAAGACTCCATCATCTTGTACCACTGCGCCACCGGGGAGACTCCATCATCTTGGACCACTGCGCCACAGGGGAGACTCCATCATCTTGGACTGTGCCACATCATCTTGGACTGTGCCACATCATCTTGGACTGTGCTACATCATCTTTAACCACTCCATCATCTTGTGACCAGTATGATTTATGCAACACGAATGCCGGTCATGGGCAGTCTTGCTTTCTATTGATCGCCGGATCAACGCATTGTTGTACCACTAGTGAAGAACTTTTTAATGCGTCATTGGCTATCCATTCCTACGTATTTATGCTTGCATATTTCTTCGTGATTACCTGATGTACGGCTCACATGAATTTCATTAAAGTCTATCCATTCGTTATGCGGCTAAATCAACTTTTATGTTTGTAATTTAACGTTCGTCCACCGTTGTATTACACGTTACCATTTTCGCAATCACAGCTTTTTATGAGTAAGAGGGGTTTAGTTACTAATAGAGACTTCTAATCTGCATTTACGACGCAAAAATCTTTCGAAAAATTTAATTGCCCGATTATCGTGGCTAAACGGCTTAAAACTTAAAATAACACAACGCAAAATAATGAAACGCTGTATCTTTCAATTCATTCTTTATCTCACTTTTCTTGGTCTTGCTTAGGATTAAAATGAAGCGTTCTGTTTCAATTAAGCCTTTGCTGAATTTAACGAAATTTAATTGGGAGTTCGGGATTGAACACAATGGGCTCCGTTGAAAAATTCGTAAAACCAAAAAAAAAAAAAAAAAAGAACTAGATGTAGAATGAAATCGCGAGACAAAGGCAATTACTGAAATGGAAGAAAACAAATAGGTAACTAAAACTTAGTAAGATAAGAAACAAAGTTAACTTTGTTTTCCAGTACTTCTTCAGATTTAATTTCCAAATAAAAGCAATTAGTTCAAGAATTCGAACGACCAGAAAAAAATGTCATAAAATTAATGAGATTTAAAGAAGTTAATGGTGTTTTCCGAAGGTGTGGAGACCTGTTTCTGTGAAGTTTTTGTTCTTAAAAAAGTCTATTAACGTCATACCTTGTTTAGTCGCTTCGTATTTCAAGTCCGTGAAATCTATGTAAATACTTCCGAGTTCAGAAAAAAGTCGCAATGGTTTAGATTTATCCGGAAAATTAAATAGATGGATACGAATGAAAAGAATCAAGCTGTACAACACATTATTAATTGAAATAATTTCAACAGAAGAATCCAATGACTGGAAAATTCCATGAA
The DNA here is from genome assembly GCA_039090855.1 of Macrothele yani. NCBI lineage: Eukaryota > Metazoa > Arthropoda > Arachnida > Araneae > Macrothelidae > Macrothele > Macrothele yani. Next base: position 130,099,633 of record CM077024.1, on the reverse strand, counting down.
ATTTCCCACAAGGGTCAAAAATAAATAACTGAAATTGAAAAAAAAAACTAACTACTGGCTCCCTAGAGCTGGAACGTAGTTTCTTAAAATGTATTTGTTATTCTAATTTTTATTGAAAAAAGTGAGAAAAAATATTATATCTTTGCACTTGATGTGATACATACCTCTAATTTAACCTTGAATTTATGTGTTCTTATATAAATTGAAGTTATTCTCTTTAAACGTTTTCTGACTTAACAACACATTTTTTTCCTAGGAGATTTCTAAGTATGGCATAACTGACAGTGGATCAGTGGTCAATAACGTAATCACTGAATGTGTGCAGAGTGAGATAAAGATTTTTTAAGTGTAGTGTAGGTTCAGATAACGATTTATAACCAGAGCAATTTGTGACAAAGGTTTGTTGACCATGGAATGGAGTTGAGATAACATTTTCATAAGTGTGCATTTTTGAGATAACGACTGGGTAAAAAGAAGAGCACTGTGATAGAACTTTTGTGATATGGTTTAAAGCCAACGTTGTTCTATGATGATGTGTTAATGAAGAGCAAAAAAGCGTCGACGGTAAAATTTAAATTCCTGCTTGCTGGTTCCTTACCTTAGACTGTTAGTTTTTAAACACTTACGAGTGTTCAATTGTGATATTCACAAGTTGTTAATTAGGCATTTAAACCATACTGCTTGCATCTACTAAAAGCACTCATTTAAGCCTAACCTTAAACTTTCCGCAAATAGCAATTTGATCATTAGCAAAACTCATTAAATTTCCAAAGGTAATTAAAAATCATTATACTGCATCCTCCTTACCGAAAAAGAATTTATGCAACTTATTGTGTCATCGTCAGTTGCCCTCTGGCTCCAGTTTTCGAAAATACACTACTGACTGTGAAAATTGCAACACCGTGAAAGACTGCTGATATTAGTTTGAAACTTATAGGATATGATATACAATTGGGAAACAAATTTCCCCGAAGAAATAATTCTTCATAAATACATGGTAGGCATTGTAATCATATTATTGCCATATTTTCACTGTATTCCATGAAACCACTTTCTTCAGAAAACTTGAAAATTACATTCCCATGGAGCGGGAATCGAACCCGCACCTCCCGATTTCCGGTCGAGCATGCTACTCATTACACTACCCAGGACAAGGAAATTCCAAGCAACTGAAAGTAGATATCTGAGAACTTCCCGATTTGGACTAGTCGAAGCTATTCCTGCCCCATGGTAGCGTCTCACGACCTTTCATCACATCCAGGGTCGGATGTAGGTCACAAATTCCAGTACGTCATATACGATTGAGAAACAAATTTCTCCGAAGAAATAATTCTTCATAAATACATGGTAGGCATTGTAATGCTATTATGGGCATATGGAATACGGTGAAAATATATGTATTGGGTTGTCGGAAAAGTCATGACGAATTTTATACATGTTTTGCAAAGGTCATTTATTGATAGAAAGAACAAAGATCAATCAATGCCAGTTTTGTTCGATAAACTTTTGCCATCTTTCAGTGAGCTGAAGAATTCCTCGTTCATAGAAGGACCTGTCTTTCGTGGCGAAAAATTGTACAAGGTGCTGATTCACAGCCTCATCTGAATTGAACGTTATACCACGCAAGGACTGTTGAGGAGAGCGAAACAAGTAGAAGTCTGACGGCGCAAGGTCAGGCGAGTGTGCTGGGTGTAGCAACACATCACACCCCAGCTCCAATAATTTTTGGCGTGTGATCAAACTTGTGTGTGGTCTTGCGTCGTCGTGATGGAACACAACACCTTTACGATGAACAAGCTCTGGACGTTTCTGGATGATGGATTCTTTCAAACTGTCCAATTGACGACAGTACACATAGGAATTGATTGTTTGGTTCAGTGGTAGGAGCTCGAAAAACACGACACCTTTAAAATCCCACCACACTGAGACCAGAACCTTCCGCTGATGAATGTTTGTTTTGGATGTCGTTTGAGGCGAAGCAGCACGTCGGGACCAAGACCGTTTGCACAGCACATTGTTGTACACAGTCCACTTTTCGTCACCAGTTATCAGTCGCTTCAAATAAGGATCGTTTTCCTCACGTTTAATGAACATGTCGCAGATGTTTATACGCGCCGTCAATTGAGCTTCTTTGAGTTCATAAGGAACCCACACATCGAGCTTGCTTACGTATCCCAGCTTCTTCAGGTAGTCGTGAACGCTAGGCAGTGATCGAGTCAAACTCACGTTAAACAACACTTTACGCAATCTCTCGTGTCGTTTAACGTGAGTTTGACTCGATCACTGTCTTGATTGAGTGGAAAGAGTGTTCCTTGTGTCTCACTATTCCCCGTCGCCGAAGAATGTCGCATTAAGAGCACCTGGCGGACTTTGAGCAAGGAAGGATTGTTGGGATGAGAGAAGCTGAATTTTCCTACAGCGAATTTGCCACTCGTACGGAGCAAAACGACAGTACAGTGAAGCGAACGTGGCTTTAGTGGACAGATGAGGCTCGAACTCACAGAAATCCCGTAAACGGACCGCAAAATTGCACAACTGCGCGGGATGATAGACACTTCTAAGGCATGGCAGTGACTGATCGTGCAGCTACATCCACTGTGTTAACTCAGCAGTGGATCACTGTCAGTGGTCAGACTCTGTCCTCCAGCACACTTCGACTTCGTCTGCTTAAATGAAGACTGCTCGGTAGCAGCCCATTGTTGCACATTCCTTTGACCCTCAACCACAGTCGCCAAAAAGGGCTCCAACACAGACGTTGGCAAGCTTGTTGACAACAGGGCGTGTTATATGATGAGTCACAATTCAACTTGATGCACCATGATGGTTGCAAAACGTGTTTGAACACATCTCGGTGAACAGCAGTTTGCAGCGCCGTACCGGCCTAACGCTAAAAGTCATAGTTTCGAGAACCATTAGGTTCAATTCGCGATCTCGCCTAATACGAACTGAGGGAACCCTCAACAGCCAGAGATATATCAGGGAAGGTTTAGAGGCAGATGTGATACCCTTTCTTCATAGTTGTCCTGGTGCTATATTTCAGCAGGACAATGCTCGGTTACGTGTGGCCTGGAATGTCCAAGACCTCTTCTATGCACGGCAGATACCGATTCTTCCCTGGCCTGCACGTTCGTAGGATATGTCCCCGATCGAACATGTCTTGGACATGGCAACTAAGCGACTGGCTTGTTAAGAGTCTCCATAAGTCACCACAAACGAACTTTGGTCTCGCATAGAAGCAGCCTGCTGGCAGCCTATTACCCGAAACGATATCAAAATTCTCTTCCGTTCAATGCTACGTAGTAGAGAAGTTGTTATTGTTGCTCGAGGTGGCAACACACGATACTGAATTTTGAAGCGAAAACATCTTATATAGCTTAACAAATGTAGTCAGTTATCTCCTCTAACATGAAGAATTTGTGTTATAAATTTCATTTGAATAGCCCGAGTCGTCATTAGAGCCCCGGACGGCTTAGTGGTTAGCGAGTCAGACTATCAATGCAAGGTCCTCAGCTTCGATCCTGGGCTGATCTTTCAGAGATGGTGTGATTTACTAACAATCGCTGAATATCCGCCGTGCATCGGACGAGCACGTTACGTGACGGTCCCCAGGCTGGACCCATTTAAGTCCTTCCCCCTGAAATTCTCTCACCCCGCTATGTGCAACATCGTACTTGTATGGTGGCGCCATCTACTGTACTCTAATCACACTACAAACTGTTCTGTCAAAGTCGCTAGACTTGCTCTCATTACTTCCGTTTCTGTGTCCTGCCCAAAAAGCGATCTCGCTGTAGGTGGCTGGGACCTAAACTCTACTCCCTGTGGATGGAAGTCCTACAAGAAAATGACAAATACTGTGGCGAGTCGTTCTTGGTTTTGCAATTTTCACAAACAGCTGTGTGCATTTTCATCATTATCAACCATTATGAATCCACTGCTGGATGAAGATCTCCCCAAGTTTATTGTTTATCTTGAGCCAGTCACTTCTATATTACGCGGACATGCTTTTGAATTTCATCCACCCATCACCCTCGTAGTCTTCTTCTGGATCGTTTCCTGTCCTTTTGGTAACCAGTCTAATATTTCAGTTATTCGTCTGTGGTACGTCCTTCCAGCAATATGTCCAGACCATTGCCATTTCAGGATTTCACTTTCCTTATGATATCTTCCACTCCTGTCGTTTTCATGATCCACGAGTTCAACTTTTTATCTTTCCTGGTTACACGAAGCCTGAATTTATCCATGCTTCTTTCAGTTGTCTGCAGCCTTTGCATGTCTTTTTTATTTACGCTTTCCAACCGTAGGTTGAAGAAGTGTATATGCTCCAACTTTGTCCGTATGTCCACCTGCACGATAACTCCCGTAAAAATGGTTCGATTTCGATGAAATTTTAATGTGGTAGGGGATCAACTGGGGACGAATCCTATTGAAAATGGGCGAAATGGGGTCAAAGGTCAAGACATATGAGCGGGATCCATTCCACTGCCCTTCTGCGTCATGACTTGCGTAAAAATGGTTCGATTTCGATCAAATTTTAGTATGTGGTAACGGTCTACTTGGGAACGAATCCTATGAAAAATGGGCGAAATGAGGTCAAAGGTCAGGACATAGGAGCGGGATCTATTCCATTGTCCTTATGCGTCATAACTTATGTAAAAATGTTTCGATTGCGACAAAACTTTATCATGTTGTTCCGAAGATGTACTGTACCGGTTCTGTTTAATATCATCGAAATAGGGTAAAATGTCAAGGCACAGGAGCGAGATTTATTCCACAGCCATTATCCTCATAACTTGACTAAAAATACTGAATCGGTTCTGTTAAATACCATCAAAATTGGGTCAACAGTCAGGGTATAGGAGCGAGATTTATTCCACAGCCATTATCCTCGTAACTTGAGTAATAATTTCTGGTATGTTCGAAAGCGTATCATAAGCAATGCATTCCATGATTTTCCTAACTTGTTTAGGTTAGGTCCAAGTCTCTGCTCCGTACGTAAAAACTGGAAGGACGCAATGATTAAACACTTTCAAGACACAATTGGTATATTACACTTGAAAATTGTACTGTTTTTTCCAAAACGCTCTGCAACCAATTTTCATACGACGATTAATTTCTTCATCAATGTGACCCTCTCTGGATATGTGTTCTCCAAAATAAATATAGGTATCGATTACCTTCTGATTAATCCCATTAATCGCTAGATCTTCATTTCTTGTCAACGCATTTTACATCAATTTTGTTTCTAGAAACTCATTTTTACTCCCACTTCGTTCCTCTTGTCAGGAAATCCCTGGATAATAAAATGCAGCTGTGAACGGGTAGTTGCAAAAATGACTACATCATCATCAGATCAAAAGTGAGTTAACTAATATCCCTTAAACTTGTCCCCTTGTTTCAACAGTTCAATGATTGAAAGACCTGCAATGTAACATTGAAGAGTTTGGGAGATATGGTGGCATCTTTTCTGACTATGTCATCACCAAATCAAAAGTGAGTTAAATAATCTTCCTTAATCTTATCCCCTTGTTTTACAAGTTCAATGATCGGAAGACATTCTGCAATGCGGCATAGAAGAGTTTGGGAGATATGGGGTCATCTTTTCTGACTCCCTATTAAAAATGAACTTATAGAAAACAAATTGATGTACAGTGCTTTTAGAAGAACTAAAGATTTAGTGACTGATGGAGCAAATGTAAAAGTAACCAATACTTACATCTACCTTGGATAACAGATATCGAGCACGGGCCACATCAAAGAAGAAATTAATGGGTGTATAAAACTTTGTTGAAGAGCATTGGAAGAAACCGTACAATTTTCAAGAGCAATTTACCATTATGTCATACAAAAAAGCTATCAATACATCCTTCCAGTTTTTACTTATTGACAGAAGCATGGACCTGTTTAGCTAAAAAATACATCCAGAGCTGCAAACTACTGAAGAAGCATGTAGAAGTGCATGATTACTATAACCAGGAAAGATAAGAATAACCATACATGGATCAGTTCGCCGACAAGAGTTGAAGACATCATAATCAGGATAAAATCCATAACGTAGCAAATGTTTAGGCATACTGCTAAGAGAACTAACCACCATTGGGCAACTGAAATACTGGACTGAATTCCAAGGGGCACGAAAATACCCAGAAGAAGATCATGTTGAATATATGTGGATGAAATTCGTATGCTCGACGGAGTGACATGCAGGAGACTCGCGCAAAACAGAAAGTCGGGGAAGAAATTTGGAGCGACCTTCATCCAGCAGTGGATTCATGATGATATATAAATATTGCCAACCATTCTCATGATGATGATATATATTACCAACCATTTTCAATATACTGCTGGATGAAAGTCCCCTCAAGGTTCTTCCGTAACTCTTTTTCTTGAGCAATTTTCTTCAGCCAATTTCTGGTAGGCTCGACTTTTATTCTCCTATTTCCCCTGGTTAGATGCGTAAAAACTTTTAGAAAGCTAAAATATATTTTATTTTGAACTAAACTGATTTACTTGGTCTTCTTCGGAGTCTTTTCCTGTACTGTATACAGTCTAGTTTGTCAGTTGTCCAACATATGTCAGTATTTCTAGCAATGTGTCCAGCACATTTCCATTTGAGGGACTTGACTTTGATTATGATGGCATTCACCCTTGTTATTTTCCTGATCTATGAGTTTATTTTCCTCTTTTTCTTGATTACTGCATGCACCTCTCCAGGCTTCTTGAGATGCAGAATAGCAAGCGAAAAGAAGAGAAGGCACTTATTGAATCGATACAATCGGAAGTGAAGTTGAGAAACCTGAACACAATTAAGTACACTCCAGTTTGGTGTTCATTAGCCTCAGTTTGGATGGAAGCCATCCTTCATGATTATATCAATAGATCTTACACACCAGTTTAGCTCATTAGCTATGTAATGCACAATCAGTTTCCATGGAAGATGTCCTTCATAATTACGTAAACAGCTTCCTTTCTTTGTTCACGTGGACATTTTAAATCTAGTGCACTTTCTAGTGCGGGTAAATTTCCTAATTTTTTCTCTTTACATTTACTTCATTCAGAATTTCCGCATTAATATTGTAGCTCCTGTCCCCTTAGTGATTTATTGTAGTAGTCCTTTAAATTAATTATTCTAAAGTAGCTGATACTTTTAAATGTTAGAAACAGACTAATTACCAGACTGATGCAAAATATTGCTTTCTTAATTGCTCCTTGAAACACAAAAGAAATTTAAGGGAACGTGAAACGATATTTCTGTCAACTCGCCATTCAAAAAAAAGAAACAGCGCAATTGGAATTTATTGTTGCACATTCCAATTAACTGGATAAATTGGTTCAATGAATCAACAAAGATTTAAAGTCTTGGAGGAAATCACGGTCTCTTGACTCTGGAGAGTAAAATAAAATGTTTAAAGGAAAAATTTTCTTTATTTGGTTTGTTCTTTTTTTCTTTCTCAATTCTGTTCCAAAACAAGGCTGCGCCACTACCAGAAGGAAAAATAACTATAATTAAAGGAACCTGAAGTTCTGAGAATACATTTTGTTGGATGACTTTAAAATGTTTCAAAGGGTCGGTGAAGCTATGGATTAATCAGAATGAAAAATTTAGGTTGACTTTGGAAAATCCCTGCTCTAGAAAGAATGCTTCTTGCGCAAATAAAGTATTGAACTGCTTTTAGCCTTATGGTTACTTAACTAAATAGAATAGCATCTGGAAGAACTCAAAGAAGCGCGTTGCCTTAAACTGACACTCAGAAAACTATCAGCTCTCCAGAATAATAAACTTCATCTAACGTACCAGAAAGGGAAACACACGTCTTAGCATTCTCCAGCATCTTGAAAAAACATTCAGAACGAGCAATGGCACAAAAACCTTTACAATAACAGGTGCGTTCAAAACGAACAGGGACGAAATTTGTCATTCATAACACTTGCAGGTTAATCGAATGTATCTCCTTTAAAGTATTCTATGTCTAAGCTAATGCAGTGGTTACAGAGATTTTTTCCATCTCATAAAGCCCGTTTGAAATTCTCTCTCCCCTTCCCTCTCTCTCTTTCTCTCTCGCTCTCTCTCTCCCTCCCTCTCCCCTCTCTCTCTCCCTCTCTCTCTCTCTCTCCCTCCCTCTACCCTCTCTCTCTCTCTCTCTCGCTCTCTCTCTCCCTCTCTCCGGGATCATCTTAAATCTTGCATTCTTGATGATGCTGTCTTCACTCTTAAACGCTCTCTCCCTCCCTCCCTCCGGGATCATATTAAATCTTGCATTTTTGATTATGCTGTCTTTACTCTTAAACTCTCTCTCTCTCTCTCTCTCTCTCTCTCTCTCTCTCTCTCTCTCTCTCTCTCTCTCTCCTAAGGAATCACCTTAAATCTTGCATTCTTGATGATGCTGTCTTTACTCTTAAACTATCTCTCTCTCTCTCTCTCTCTCTCTCTCTCTCTCTCTCTCTCTAAGGAATCACCTTAAATCTTGCATTCTTGATGATGCTGTCTTTTCTCTTAAACTTTCTCTCCCTCCCTCCGGGATCATATTAAATCTTAAATCTAGCATTCTTGATGATGTTGTCTTTACTCTTACACACTCTCTCTCTCTCTCTCTCTCTCCCTCCGGGATCACCTTAAATCTTGCATTCTTGATGATGCTGTCTTTTCTCTTAAACTATCTCTCCCTCCCTCCGGGATCATATTAAATCTTAAATCTAGCATTCTTGATGATGCTGTCTTTACTCTTACACACTCTCTCTCTCTCTCTCTCTCCCTCCGGGATCACCTTAAATCTTGCATTCTTGATGATGCTGTCTTTTCTCTTAAACTTTCTCTCCCTCCCTCCGGGATCATATTAAATCTTAAATCTAGCATTCTTGATGATGCTGTCTTTACTCTTAAACTTTTGTCTATTACAAAATTGTTTGATTTGGTGAACGAAAATCACAAGCGGGCCAAATCAACAGAATACGGTGGATGCACTACTATTGATCACTTATGTTTGTCAGGATTTTGTGACGTATATCTATAAATCAGAATTATTTCTTCAGTTCCATTTCCGATCCAGTTATCTCGTGAAAGCTAAAAATAAAAGTGCTGTAAAAGAGTAACTCTTTCCTTATTCCGTACCATGTGCCAGTTAAGTAGTTGTTTTAGTAATATGCTTGGCGTTTTAGTGTCTATCTGTTTACAAACATGTGGTAGATAAGAATCATATAAAGCATTACAAACCCACGGCGGGTGGACGGAACTCTTAATGTGCGAGCGCGTTACCATGACGAAACAGTAAAGACCGATACTCTCATTGTCGTGGCCACTTGCGCCAATTAGTCTCTCTCTTAATCTTCTCAAAACTTTATTTTTATTAAGTCTGGTTTACAGTTTACTGAGTTGGATAAAACTCAGAACGCACTACACCCTTTCTACATAAAAGAAAACCGCCAACATCACTTTCACATTTTATTTCAGTAGCGAAGCTTTTTTGTTTTGAACAATGACAGGTTTTTACCTTCTATTCGGATGACAGAGCTTTTTTTCAGGGTCATAGCGACAGAACCATATTTTCGACCTGCGATAACATTTTCTATGAAGATTGGATCCATTGTTGCAGGAGGCATTGCATGTCCTTTACGCTGGTGGGTGAACAAAGTGAGGATCACTTTTAATCGATACATTTAACTTCCCTTAAATCTCATAAACCGTTCAAAAGGTTTTAAATGGCTTACAGGCTTTTTCTCCAAATGTTCTTTGTATTAATTCAAATATTTCCTTACCCAAGTTTTAAGCAAAACCTGATGTTAGCTTGAAGTCTTTATCAAGCCCGCCAGAAAACATTAAAACACAACAAAACTCAACAGAATAAGAGGGGAGAATAAAAGCAGGTTCCAAAGAAAAGACAGCCAATCGATACTCCGAAGTCAAAATATCCGATCGATTCATCGAAGTCACAAGTAAAGATTTCCAAGTACTCACAAGTAATGGCATCTAATTAATACTCTCAAGTAATGACATCCAATCAATACTCAAAAGGAAAAGTCATCGTATCGATACTATAACGACATCCAATCGTTTCATTTGAATAACAGTCTTTACTCACAAATAAAGTCATTTTTCGCACTTTGGTCAACAATAAAGACATTTCATGCAATGAAGTCATGATCAGTCATTTTTTGCAAGTTTTTTTTCACGAAAAAAAAAATCCGCTTTATAATTCCAACTTTAATAGTCTTATAAGACATTACTGCCTCTACTAGTTTCTTTGCTTCACTATTAATTCTACATACTTTAAAATTCATGTTGTGACTCTAATATTAACACACTAGTAGAGGCGACTTTTTTAAGTTTTAGATCTATATTTGGTAAAATAAAGCAATCTCACACAGAAATTTCATCAAACCCGAGTTAGAGCAACTTTTATTTAACTTCTTGGAACACGTAGATCGAATTGGAGCAACTTTTATATAACTTCTTGGAACACGTAGATGGAGTTAGGACAACTTTTATTTAACTTCTTGGAATACGTAGATTGAGTTAGAGCAACTTTTATATAACTTCTTGAAATACGTAGATCGATGTGCTAAACCTAACTTGACGAGGTACAATAAACACCTTCGAGTAGAAGTTACTCTTACTACAAACAGCCACTTGAAATGAATCTAACCTGTGGTTGCGGCTCTATCAGTCCTGAGTGACCTTCAGCAAGGAGAGACAGGTCACAACATGACAACATTTTGAGGTTTTATTTCAATGTTTTTGCAAAAATGAAGAAGAGATCAAGAAAACACGCAATTCCAAATTCTTAGAATTAGAAATATCGTTACCTTTTGGATTATGGTACAGTTCACGAGTAGGGAACCTGCGGCCTTCTATTTTTTTAGACCATTAATTGCGACCTTTTGAGTAAATCCAAATTTTAGAGAACAAATCCTTTTATGAAAATCCTCCAAATACGTGGCGTCAGTAAATAAATAAATACATCGCTCTTTTCACGTTCCAGAAACACATAGCAACCGAAAATTTATTTTTCAGCCGCCGCCGTGGAATTGAACCACGCAACTCTCGATATCTAGCCGAGCACGTTAACTTTACACCACGGTGGCCAACAATCCACAGTGCTATGTGTATTTTTAAGTCAGCTTCTGACATCATAAATCCGTAAGATGGGCTCAGCTACTGAGACGTCTCCATCTGATGGGCGCGCTCGGCTAGATATCGAGAGTTCCGTGGTCAATTCCACGGAGGCGGCTGAAAAACAATTTTTCGGTTGCTATGTGTTACTGGAACGTGGAAAGAGCGATGTATTTATTTATTTAAATCCTTTTATTTTCATTAATATATTTTTGCTTGTCTTTTATGATTTTTATTTTAATCTTAAAATGACCGTATTTAATATACCAAAGAGTAAAAGAAGATTCAACGAAATAATGCTCCCCGATGGACGGCCACAATGAAAACATTAGTAGGGCTATTTTGAACCTACTGCGCTTTTGATTTCGTTCTGTGGTTCCTAAAGAACTACCGATGAAATTGATTGAGCTCTCAGAAGATGACATTTTAAAGTCTTTATTTGACGAAAAGAAAGATATAGCTGAAATATGGAAAAATGCAATAGAATACCCACGACTTCGGCAACATCGATGAAAAATGCTTTCTTACTTTTAACCACTTATTGCTGCAAATGTACATTCTCCTACGTAACCCAAATAGGGACGCCTCACAAATGGCGGATCCCCATCCAGAGGATCAGCTGAAAGTGCGGGCCGCCATCTTGCAACCAAATATTCAAAAGCTTTCCAACAAAGAGGAGTCATAACAAAGTCATTAAAAGGTTAGTTAACAATTTGCTTTTTCATTTTTTGTCATTAGTTAGTACATAGTAAGATTTCTACAAAGTAATGTACATTTCGATGTATATGTAATTGAAGTTTCTCGAATGCGGCCTTCCGTCATGAAAAGGTTCCCCACCTCTGGTACAGTTTAAAAATCTAAGTTAAAGAAATGAATGAAATCGTGTTATAAATTTATTTAAAATTGAAACTGTGCGTTAAAACCATCAAAAGATTTTTTTTCTGTTTTTGAGGGGGAGGGGAGGGTTAACCACCACCGTGATCAACTCGACGGGCTATAAAAGCATTCTTCCGTCCCTAATTTAGGGTCACTGGGGGCCGCGGGTGGCCTAGTGGGCAGCTTTCGTGACTGCCATGGAGAATACCTCAGGTTCGATCCCAGGCAGGCACGAACGCTCGATCCACTAAATATCCGCCGTGCGTCGGATGGGCACGTTAAGCCGTCTGACCCCGGGTACTGGCCCCCCAGGTAATAAATAAGGGCGCCTTCCTCCTCTTTTCTACTTCCCTTCCGTGTCACTTTCCTATCGGGCACTCTAGTCTAAATATCCCAGCTTCCTGTTTCTAAGGGTTGTTTAAGACCTGGGGTGAGACACTCACTTCCTAAATTACTCTACATCTGATCTGATTTAGGGTCACTGGTAGTTTTCAGACAACTGGTCACACAGATAACATACCGCAGGACACTTGGTCAGAAAAGCTTTAAGGGCTATATAAAAATTGCGGTTTCTTGGAAACTTTTTTTTTTTTTGATTGGAGGTTTAACGACCACTGTGAGCAACTCAATGGGCTATGAGTAGTTGCCCGTCCCTAATTTAGGGCCATTTTCGCTTCCGTGTCACTTTCCTATCGGGCACTTAAGCCCAAATCTCCTAGCTTCCTATTTCTAAGGGTTGTTTAAGACCTGTGGTCAGACACTCCCTTCCTAAAATCCTCTACATATGATCTGATCTGATCTGATTTAGGACCACTGGTTCCAGGGAAAGGAGAAAGCCAGAGCCGTAAGACAAACACAACATCCATGCCTCACCGGGATTCGAACCCAGGCCCATCTCGGAAGAATGGTCAAACCCAGCGCTTAGATCACTGCTCCTACGGAGCTGCCTTGGCCACTTCACCTACATAACGAAAATATATTGATGTGTAAATCTGATATGCGCAACAATTTTCACATAAACTGATTCCATGAAAGGGAGAGAACCAGTGCGGTAAGACGAGCACAATATTCATGCTCCACTGGGATTCGAACCCGGGCCCATCTCGGAAGAATGGTCAGAACTCAGCACTTAGATCACTGCACCACCAGGGTGGCATCAAAAGTTTTTGTAGGATTTCTCGAAATTTCAATTATTACGTTAAAAGATGTTAATTTGGAGTGAACTACTGCCAAAAGTTTAAGATTATAAATACACAGAAAAAATGTTACGTTGAAAATAATTTCTATAAAACGCTAAAATATGTCTGCGAGGTATGTTTTCATAGGAATTCGAAACATCATTCATGTTAAAATCGCATAACTGAAAAGTGAAGTTCTATCGACATTTCATCATAAAAGCAAGGAGTTTTCTCTTTGAACACATTTCTGGAAGCAGAGATAAATACGTCTGACAGAAAACTAGTTTTATCATTGAAGAGTTTTTCTTTGTCGCACCTGGATGCTTTATCGATTCAGAGAGTTTCTTTCTCACTCTTAAATATTTTTCGATTTTTTTACTTGTATTTTACGTTATTGCATTTATTCTCTTTACAGTCTGAAAAAGCGCTATAACTTTAGAGAAATAATACCGCGGTTTAAACTAAGCCTTTCCTTTCAGCATTAACAAAGCCGACACGATCTTTCAGTGGATTAAATTTCAACAATACATTTACGAAGCCGAAAGTAACTTAAGTAAGGTTAAACGCGAAATGTGACGTTAGTTCCAGTCCTTCCGTCTTGTTTCTTGGCGGATCTACTGGCCAAGTTTTCCTGCTATTGTATCATCCGTTTCATTTCTGAGATGATTCTTCTGTGAATAATTTCTGAGGAGAAAGTTTATTTTCTTGTTTCTACACTTTCTAAGAATTCTTGTCTGAGTAAAGCTGATAAATCTCTTTCTTTATTCCCAACTACTTCACATACAAAGAGCCTCACGGCGCATTCCACCCTGAAGGAGTTGTCGACGGAGTGTGTTTCCGCTTAAGATTAATAATAAAGCGTCTGGACCGGACGAAATTTCTCATATTGTTCGCAAAATGTGTCTCTTCGAAAACCCTTCTGTTGCGCCTGTTGAAATTTTATTTTTAAACTTGTTGATTTCTGCACAAACTTAAGCTAATAAATATAAAACTCCTCTTTCTATTTAATAAATCTTTCAGTAACGATTCTCAAACGGATAATTTCACATCTTTCTGGATTAATAATAATTTTATTTCCTCAAAAATGAAGCCATAAAACACAAATATCACTGTAAAAAAGGAACTGAGATGAAAGTGTGAAGGAGAGTGGTAAATAATAAAATTTGTGGCAAAGTTCTCCTTGATGCGATTTGGTTGTCATCGTTTAATTAATCCCCCAACAACATGATCAGTTACTGAAGGAACAAGAAAAATGACACCGAGTTTTCGGGTGTAATGAGCACGTCTTTTGAATCAGTTCTGACGTCAATTAAATTTATCAAAGCTATTCAAAGTCAATGGAACCGGTATGGGAAGCACTAGTATCTGACCGAAGAAACAATTTTTCAATCGGGTTTTTATTCCCGCAGATACTGATTTAAACGGAATCATGAACTTACGTCCTCTGGTGGCAGACTTGTGCGTTAAGAAAAATTTGAAATTATATGAGAAACATTTTACAGCGGAAACGTTCTCCAACAACAAATTTTTCAAATCGGACTCTTAGAAGCAGAGATATGGACAAATATAAGATATGCATCTACGCCCACCTGTTGGGAAAACCATCCATTATTTTAGGAAGAAAGTATTCTCAAAAGGCTTTTCAACGTAAGCGGTATCGGTCCAAAAACAAAATGTTTTGTCGAGTTTTCAGGAGCTAAAATTTTGCTGCAAATACATCAGGAGCAGAAATTAACACTAATGCCCTCTGGTGGCCAAATATTTCTTTACCAAATATTAAAAATTATATACAAAGGATTTCCCATCAGGAGCTGTATCTGGTTCAGAAAGAAATTTTCAAATCGGATTTTTAGAACCAGAGATATCAGGGAAAACGTAATTTACCTTTACGCCCCCAAACGGAAAGTCTATGAATTACTTGAAAATTTTGAAATTACATGAAAAACATGTCGCACCGGAAACTCTATCAAATAAAGAAGGAATTTTTCAAATCGGGCCATTAGAAGCAGAGATAATGACAGAAATAAGATATACTTCTACGCCCACTGGCGGAGAAACCATGCAATATTTTAAGAAGAAAATATTCCGAAAACGTTTATCAACGTAAGGGGCATCGTTCCGGGAAATAATGTTTTTAATCGAGATCTTAGAAACTCAGATTTTGTGGCAAATACATCAGAAGCAGAACTTAGCATTTACGCCCCCCGAGAATAGTAGAATGGCCAAACCATTCTCTACCAAAAATTAGAAATCATATGCAAAAGATTTATCATCAGGACCGGTTTCCTCTGAAGAAAAAAGTTTTCAAATCAGAATTTTAGAAGTAGAGATATCGGGGGAAACGCAATTTACTTTTACGCCCCCTAGCGAAAAGTCTATACGTAACTTGAAACACTGACTATACCTAAAATACTCTTCGACATAAATGCAATCGAAAGGTAAAAGAATTTTTCAGTCGGATGTTTAGAAGCAAATACGTGGAATAAAATGTATTTTGAATTCGATATCATCTGCAATTACGCTCTCTAGCAGCGAATTTGTACATCGTAAAAAACAACGAAATAAAGGATCATCATTTGCATATTTCAAGCTTCGCAATGAAAAAATAATTTTTCAAATCGGGCTAATAGTTGCAGAGATATGGTTTCTATAGGCAGACGGAAGGACAAACCGATAAAATAAGCACGATCTTTTTTTTACAAAAGACGTGCTAAAAAGGATACATAAGTTAAAATACAGTCATTTGCAAAAAGTTTAAGACCACCTGTCAATTTATTGAAAGTTAAGATTTTCAAAGAAACATCTAATGACTTGTCAGAGATATTTGAAAGAATGATACCGCAGATGAATACTTACATTCTTTAGAACTCAAAAAGACCAAAATCAGTACTTTGTGTGGCCATCTTTGTTTTCATATAACAGAGAGAATACGATGTGGCGTACTCTCAATGAGGGATTTGCAGTAGTCACTTGAAATGTCTTTGCACCACACGTACTTTATCTCGTCAATCAAAGTTTGGGAATAGGGTGGCTGCTTTTCTGCTACCTTGTCTTTCAAAATGGTCCACAAATTTTCGATGGGGTTAAGGTCTGGACGATTACTGGGCCAGTCAAACACTGTTATGTCTTTCCTCTGCAAGTAGTCCCTTACTGTCTTTTATCTGTGGCATGGAGTACCATCATGCATAAAGATTGTTCATCTGTGCACTTGCATACCAGTTAACAGCTACACATGTAACATTTCCGCATAAAAAGTACCAGTCATGGTAGTGCCTGTCGGCATAAAAGGATAATGACGTAGTACTGGATGCTGACATAGCACCCCATATCGTTTGACTAGGTGGATGTCTCACAGTACTGACGGTGTATTTTTCATCAAACTTTTTGCCTTTTGGTCGTCGAATATGTGCTTCGCGTGATTCAAACTGACGCTCAGCTGATTCATCGGAAAAAAAGAACTTGGTTCCAATTTTCAGGAGTCCACGATTGATGACGCTTCGCAAACTGGAGTCTCTTCTTTTTCATGACAGAGGTTAGTCTAGGTTTATGTGCAGGTTTAAAAGACTAAAATCTTTGCTAAGACGTCGGGAAACATTGCTGATACTAATATCAGCCATTTTGAATGTAGAAGGGTCTTGATTTTCTTGCACGAACTCCTCTGAGAACGCATAACTATTCACCTTACGGTATTGTCACCACGTAGGGTTGTTTTCCTTGGACGTCCACTTCTCTTTCGGTCGCTAAATTCACCCATATCTCGATATTTCCTTATCGTTTTATGAATAGCAGTCTTCCTCACATTCACCTTTTCCGTTCGGAGTATCCTTCATGATATAAAGTCACTGATTGTGCCCTCTGAGCAACACTTAATGACGTTTTTCTGCCTATTTCTCGCTATATAAAAAAAATTGGACAAAACCTCTCAGCATGAAAACCAGAAGCAAATTGGCGCACGCACGCTTCCCCCAACTCTATCAACAGCTCCCTCAGTAGGATGATGCAACGCCGACAGGAAGTTGAGTAATACGGACAGTAGCTGATGCAATCGTCAGAAATCTTCTAATACCACCAGTTGGTCTTAAACTTTTCCAAATGACTATATATGTGTGGTGAAATATTACTACTTGAAATTGGATGAAGATTGAAAACTATGTTTCGGTGTAAGTCGAGCTTGATATTTTAGTAAAATAATATTCGCTAAACACTTTAAACCTACCGGTCCAAAAACTCGAGTACTAGAATATGAAATCTGATTCACAGTTGTTTGTAGGCATCAATTTAGTATTCCACTCGTTGCAGGAGGTACGGCATCTGCAAGACACGGGGGAAGGACCACTTATTAAACACGACGTTCAGATTTGTACAGCACGCAAAATATCAAGCTGCAGACTTCATAAAACAACAATTAACTTAGCTGAATCAAACTGGCTTTAACTAATATTAGCGAATGTTATAAAGAACTGGTTACGACTTGTAACAAGAAGAGTATCGTATTACCTGTGACGTGCCTGCCCCGCAGGACGCACACGACATAAAGGCAGATAGCAGCGAGACGAACGTCTGCGTAGCTCAGTTGGTAGAGCTACTTCTTCCGGAATAAGAGGACTCGAGCGCCGCCCCGGTGGCGCAGTGGTCTAAGCGATGGCCTCTGATCATTCGTCCGAATGGGGTCCGGGTTCGAATCCCGGTGAAGCATGGATGTTGTGTTTGTCTTACGGCACTGGCTCTCTCCCTTCCCTGGAACCAGTGACCCTAAATTAGGGACGGGCGACTGCTTATAGCCCACTGAGTTGCTCACGGTGGTCGTTAAACCTCCAATCAAAAAAAAAAAAAAGAAAAAAAGAGGACTCGAGTTCGATCCCGGTCGTGGACCAAAAATGACGGAGAAATTTACTTCGTGATACAACAAAGACGCTGATCAGATCTCACCTCCTATCACACAACCCCATACTGATTCTTGATTTTATTTTTCTTCACTTCTTACCTGCTGCCATATCAAGAGAAACTTTCATGAGTTTAGACGTGACGTAAGTTCAGATGTTTTAATCGGGAGTTGAACAAGATTTACCTAAGAGGTAGGAAGAGAAACAGAAAGTTAAATAGGTTATACTCGTCACAGAATGAAAAAACAGCGAAACAGCTTAAAATTCTTAAGGAAGAATTTGTGAACACATCTTCTGTAAGAGGCAGCCTCGATGGCCGGGAGGTCTGAGACACTGGCCTATGATAAATCATCTGGGATATGCACTAGATGAGCCATGGCATGGGTGTTTGTGGTGCCCTCTTGATGACGTTGGAGCTCATCCACACCCTTGTATCAAATTGGGGGCAGGCGACTGCTCATAACCCCCTACAGTTGTTTAAGATGGTGGCTAAACTTCGAAAAACAACAGCTGGGAGAGGAAGCTCACTCTTTTTTTATTTAATCTGTTAAACGGTCGATGTACCTAAATCAAATGATGCCAAAACATTGCTGCTCTCCCGAAACAGACATGTTTCCACAACGACCGATTTCACGAAAGCTAAAGCAAAATAACACCTTTCATCCACTCATCTGAACAGTACTGACCATAAACCTGTCACTTATGATAAGCGCTCCCTTTTAGTCTTTTACTCTGTGCTCCATGACTTGATGGGGAAAGCCTATAGTCCCGTGACACGGATATCATGTCACTGTATAGAAAAACGAAGACTCAAACATCTTCTCTTTCCTTTCTTAGGTTCGTCGCCACTTTTGTGACAATTTCAGCATCCAATCAGTCAGAGAAAGGATAATTGTCAATCACTTTCCTAAACAACCCCTTTGAATAACAAAGCAAAGGGGGAAAGTAACGGTTTCTGAAACTCTGGTTTTTCAGGTGGCTCCTTCTAGCTGCGTTAAGACCACTAAACATAACCCCAATGAATTCGTTCCAGCAACATTTCACAAACTTTACAAACAGCGAAAATGTTCGTCTGAGATGACTTCAGCCTATTTTGATAACCCCGGGTTAACTCGTTTCAGCCACTTAAACGGTTAAATGAAACATTAGATAGGTTTCCGATACATCAGTCAATACAGTTCCACAGTTCAAATGTGGGAATACGAGGCTCTGTGCTTTAATTTAATTCCTTTTAGCAAAGATATCAGCGACGCCCAGATTTGAAGATGGTAAGAAACTCTAGAGTAGCACAGAAAGTACTAAAATAAGATATAAATGAGAACAACGCAACAAATTTTAGAAAAAAAAATATGATTAACCTATTGATTAAGACATTAGGAATATGCGTTTGAAAGTTGCAATGAGTATCGGAAGAGACACCAAAGTAGGTCATGCAATTGTTAAACTGGACGACGTGTTTATTAAATAAATATAGCAGATGGAGATTTTGAAGGGTCTTACAGATAAAACTCACTATTAACAAATGCTCTCCGAAATTGAGCATATACGGGTAGTGATTGCTATGCGGGTATAGTGTGCTATTTCTACGTACCTAGATATGCTGGTACTTCCGTATTTATGGAAAATCTGGTTTAGCCATACTTATGCTTCACAGAAAGGCTGCACAACCTGTCGACACATACGAACCCAGTGCCTATTCTGTAAGAATTTATTTGATCATTAAGGCCTCGTATCATATTCCTGGCAACTATATATTTTTCATTTTAATATTACAGTGAAATATTGTGCTCACCACACATATATGTAACTCCATCGAAAACAATGTGTGGAATAACGAGAAAACAAAGTAAAGTGCTTCTGCTTCAGTTGATTCTCATTAAAACATATTGTTACGAGCATAATTAATTCTTTTTGAAGTTGTGAATCCGTTAATTGGTAAACCAATTAACGGATTCACTATTCAAAAATGTGTATTGTGCAATGGTGTAATCCCGTATTTCATTCATTACTTCGTTTTTGTGTTTACAGCCAAGTACAAAAAAAATCATTTTAAGTATGTTTGCCGGTGTTCTGTAAGTAATGGACGGCGTAGTTTTCCAGGCGTTTGCGGTAGTCGTCAAGCTAGAGTTCTTATCTACTATATTAATTATATAAGGTTTTTTTTTTCTGTGAGTCCATTTTGAAAGAACGGCTGAACATAAAGATATGGTTGAGGTATCAAAATAAAGGTTGATGTGCCAGTCAAAGAGAAAAATGAGATTGGGGCAACGGTTCGGGCTTTGTGGGGCGGCACAGTTTCCATGTAAAGTCTATGGACGAAGCGTGCGGTTGACATTTGATCCCCTGGGGTTGACTCACGCGCTCTTGAAGGCGAGTGCGTGGAGGGACTGAGATAGTCCAAAGTCTTCTCTTTTCTGAATGAACCGTTGCGCAAAGTAACGCTAGGAGGCATTTGTATCAAAGTTCTTCTCATCAGAACAGCGAACACTCTCGAAGACCTGATTGCGTTATGCAGTTGGATGTATATATACAATTTAATATTCATTCTATCCAGTTTATTCACGTAGGCAAGACGTTTTGCTACGTAAAGATGTAAACATTCCGTTGACCATTGTTAGTGAAAATATTTAGAAAGTGCGTACTGAGTTGCGCCATCTATATCTTCATTCTATAAGGTTTTTTACTGTGAGACTTATTTTGAAAGAACGGCTGAACGTAAAAATATGGCTGAGGTATCAAAATAAAGGTCTTACCATGTAGATGTGCCGGTCGAAGAGAAAACTGAGATTATGGCAACGGTTCGGGCGTGGCTTGGCGTGGCAGCAAAGTTATCATGTAAAGTCTATGGGAGAAGCATACAGCCCTTATCTACATCAGGCGCTCAGTTCAGTGTCAGACTTGATGTGTGCATGGTGTTCTATGATCAGTCCTCAAGTACAAAAATACACTGGTATGCAAAAATTAAGGACGAAGAGGAGAAATTAGCATAACGGCGGGACGAGCAGGCAGAACGGACCGAAAAACCACTCAAGAGATAGACTAGGGTCCGGGCAGGGAAGGTCATGTGCATATATGCGGCATGACTTAGGGGGTGCGAGTGTCGGAAGGGTATAAAGCACACGGGCAGTGTACACTCAGAAATTCGGTGAAAGTTATTGCACGGTGTACATTGGTTTGTACGACGTCGAGTTGCTGCCACCGTGTGATATGGCCAACAGGCAATCCCGTAGACGACATCTTGATGACTTTACCCGAGGTCGCGTCATTGGGAAGTTGGAAGAAGGTCGAAGTGTAACTAGTGTGGCCACAGCATCGCTTCACGAGCTCGGAGAGCATTTCAAACGACAGGAATAGCTGTCCGAGAGATTAGCAATGGTGGTCCACGAGCAACCACGGCGGCGGACGACCTGTATATTGTCCTACAGGCGAGAAGAAACAGACGGCAGACAGCGGGAGAAATAGCAAGGCACATGCAATAGACAAGTGGACGTCCGTTATCGCGTTTTACCGTGGCCAGGAGGCTGCACAAAGGTGGTCTATTTGCATGACGACCAGTACGGTGTGTGCCATTAACGCCTGCTCATCGGAGACGGCGGTTTCTGTGGTGCCAGGAACAAAAGAACTGGACACATCAGCAATGGGGTCAAGTTCTCTTTACGGATGAGAGACAATTTTGTCTGACGAGCGATTCTGGACGTACACACATCTGGAGAGAGCAGGGAACACGCAATCACACTTCCAACATCATCGAAAGGGACCGGTTTGGAGGTGGCGGTGTTCTCGTTTGGGGCGGTATCATGCTTGGTAGCCGTACTGACCTCCACATCTTCCAAGGAGGTTCAGTCACTAGTGTCCGCTACTGTATCGAGGTTCTCCTGCCTCACGTGCGTCTGTTTAGAGGTGCTGTGGGTCCTGAGTTCCTCTTCATGGCCGACAACGCTACACCTCATTGTACAGTAGCTGTCGCAGAGCTGTTGGAGAGTAAATATCTTCAAGGCATGGATTGGCCCGCAAGGTCCCCGGACCGAATTCCAATCTAACACGTGTGGGACCTTCTCGGAAGACGCTTGGCAGCACGTCACCAGCCGCCAGCAACGATTCTGCAACTGCGATTGGCGCTATAAGAGGAATGGGCCGCGATGCATCAACAGCTCATTGACAACCTCGTCCTCAGCATGGACAGACGTTGTAAATCCTGCAACGCAGTCAGGGGTGATCATATCCCCTACTAAAGACTGGATTTTTCTTGGCAGCCGCCTGTCACATGGACGTTTCTTTCTTCTGTCCAGTTGTGCTCGAAGCTACCTTTTCAATAAAATGCCTTTGTATTCTTTGGATTCCTTGTTTGGACAGTTTTGCTCACTTGTCCCATATTCTAACATCTTGGGGATCTTATGGTATGATTTGAGTCGAGGTGGAGCACTTTTGCACGACGTTACATCCGAGAAACCGTCTTGTCCTTAATTTTTGCACGCCAGTGTACTTTATTGCATACTTACTCTTAACAAAATGTCTCTCCGGAAGAAAAAAAGACAAAAAAAAATTGTAAGAGCTTTAATGGAAGGCATGAGCGATCAATGGGTCGCAACTATGGCTCAGACAAGAGAGAATGAAGAGTATTCGCAACACGAATCTCATTCCAACAACATTTGCAAACACAGTTGTGACTGAAGATAAGAGTAAAAGAGTGCGCTATCCAGTTGAATTTTTGCACACGATCGGCATGAGTGGGCTTCGGCCTCACATTCAACGACTGAACAAGGGTGCATCCGTGATGCTCATCACAAACCTGGCCACCCCGGTGGCGCAGTGCTCTATGCGCTGCGCCATCGGAGTGGCCAGGATTTTGATGAGCACACGTATGATAGTCGCTCTTCCAAAACACAATTTCTGTGGAAATTTTGCGAGGAGAACACAAGGGGTTGTTGCATACTTTACCATACCGCCCCGGTGACGCAGTGGTCTAAGCGATGGCCTCTGATCATTCGTCCGAATGGGGTCCGGGTTCGAATCCCGGTGAAGCATGGATGTTGTGTTTGTCTTACGGCGTTGGCTCTCTCCCTTCCCTGGAACCAGTGACCCTAAATTAGGGACGGGCGACTGCTTATAGCCCATTGAGTTGCTCGCGGTGGTCGTTAAACCTCCAATCAAAAAGAAAAAAATACCTTACCACGCATGCCGGTGACTCCAAGCTACAGCTCTTTTCCTTTTACGATCAAACGGATTCAATTTCCGGTCATATGGTTCTTTGCGATGACAATTAGAGTCAAGGACAGATACTTGCTAAAATCGGAATATACCTGCCAGAACCAGTCTTCTCGCATAATATGCTCTACGTTGCCCTATCTCGAACAAGATCAAAGGATTCTGTTGCAGTAAAGATCCCTCACGAAGATGGACCTGTATCCTGGATTACCTGTTGCAAATGGATGGAAAATGGAAGGACTCAAAATATTGTCTTTACTGAAGTGTTTGAATGAATTTGTAACATTTTTTTGTCAATCAAATGCAGTTTACATTTGTTGCTTGATATGAGTTTATTCTTTAAAAAGAAACAAACTAACCGTCGATTTCGACTGGTTTCGACTAGTCATGTATGACTCTGCTACCTACAATAATCAGGAAAAACGTTTGTTTTTAGAACTTGCTGCCTAGAGACCGTCCGCCATATTGTTGTACATTTCATTTGTCCATTATTCCTGCAGTGCATTTGCGCATTATCCATTCATCTCGATTTTGTATCTACTTTTGAGTTATTAATGTTGATATCCTTTGTGTTGGTTAGAAATGCTCTCTAGAGGAAGTTTTGTGTGCTCACTCTCTTAATTGTTCTCTCATCCAGAGATCGAACTCGAACTATTCAGTTTCATCCTGTGAGTGTCGTCTCTTATCTGATTCGGGGCAGAAGGCCACCAGCTACGTATCAATATCGTTGCTTATCACGGTCAAAATTTGGCTTAAATATATCTGAAAATCAATTTTAACTCAACGTCCGGGACAAAACCGAAGTAAGCCCATAACAGAAGGCCAGGAAGACAACAGCACTAAATGATAACTAGACGAAACCCGTCGGAGTTAGTCTTTTTTTTTAAAAAGAATGAACTCATATGAAACAACAAATGTAAACTTTATTTGATTCACAAATTCATTCAACCACTTTAGTAAGGACAATAGTCCATGTTCGTGATTTTTTTGACTGAAGGTTTAAGGTTTAACGACCACTCTGAGCAACTTAAAGGACTATATGCAGTAGACCGTCCTTAATTTGTGGTCACTGGTTCCAAGGAAGGGAGAGAATCAGTGCGGTAAGACAAACACAACATCCATGCCTCACCGGGATTTGAACCAGGACCCTTCACAAACGAATCATCATAAGCCAGCGCTTTGACCACAGCAGGCGGCCAGGTTCGTGATGAGCATCACGACTGCACTCTTTTTCAGTCGTAGAATGTGAGGCGGAAGTCCACTCATCTCGATCGTGTGCAAAAATTCAACTGGATAGCGCACTCTTTCACTCTCATCTTCAGTCACAACTGTGTTTGTAAATGTTGTTGGAATGAGATTCACGTTGCGAATACTCTTCATTCTCTCTTGTCTGAGACATATAGTTGCGACCCATTGATCGCTCACGCCTTCCAGTAAGGCTCTTACGTTTTCTTTTTCTTTCTCCGGGAGAGACATTATGTTAAGTGTAAATATGCAATAAAGTATTTACTTACTTCAGGACTGATCATATAACACCATGCACACACCAAGTCTGACACTGAACTGAGGGCCTGATGTAGATAAGGGCCGCTGGCTTCTCCCATAGACTTTATATGGGAATTTTAGTCGCCCCGCCACGCCGGCACCGTTGCCCCAATCTCATTTTTCTCTTCGACTGGCCCATCTACATGGTAAGACCTTAATTTTGATACCTGAACCATATTTTTACGTTCAGCCGTTCTCTCAAAATAGGTCTCACAGTAAAAAACCTTGTAGAATGAAGCAATAGATAGCGCAACTTAATATGTGCATTCTAAATATTTTCACTAACAATGGTCAACGGATGTTTTTTTACATCTTTACATAATGGGAAACATCTTACCTACGTGAATAAAATGGATCGAATGAATATTAAATTATATATATATATACATCACACAGTCCAAAGGCATAACGCAATCAGGTCTTCGAGAGTGTTCGCTGTTCTGATGAGAAGAACTTTGCTACGAATGCCTGCTAGCGTTGCTTTGCGCAACGGTTAGCTCAGAAAAAGAAGACTTCGGACTTTAGACTATCTCAGTCTCTCCATGCCTCCGCCTTCAACAGCGCGTGAGGCAACCACAGGCGATCTATGGGAGAAGCGTGCTTCTCCCATAGCCTTTGAATGGGAACTTTGCCGCCCCGCAACGTCCGAACCGTTGCATCAATCTCATTTTTCTCTTCGACTGCCACATCGACATGGTAAGACCTTTATTTTGATACCTCGACCATATCCTTACGTTCAGCCGTTCTCACAGAATAGGACTCACATTAAAAACCTTATAGAATTAATTTATAGATGTAAGCATTAGATAATTAATATTCTGGTCAATTAATACTCGAAAAACAGTAATTTTCCAAAAACAATATTTGATAACAGTAAAATGAACCAGGTATCAATAGCGGACAACTGCGTTCCGTAAAATAAATGCCGAAATAGGGGCCCTGGCATCCTGATCCAGTACTACAATTACTATATACCAGGCCTTTATTTAAAAATGTATTTCCTTCTTCCTGAATAATGCTCAATACACTGCAACATAATAGTCTTTCGCAAAATTTTATATTTTGGACTTCAGTTGGATGCTCGAAGAAAATATTTTTTTGCTCGATGCATAACAGCAGTATGTTTACAAAGAGAGAGCAAGTTGAAGGTTACGTGCAAGATGAGAACGAGATTGATCATACGTTCTTTGGTCGTAAAGAAGCCTTCTGTAAGTAAGAAAGAAAAATAAACGTAGAATACTTCTATATCTTTCATGGTGGTGATTCAGTTCGTATAGGCATGTATGTGAGAGTTGTGTTCCGGAGAGGCATGTATGTGAGAGTTGTTTCCGGAGAGGCATGTATGTGAGAGTTGTTTCCGGAGAGGCATGTATGTGAGAGTTGTTTCCGGAGAGGCATGTATGTGAGAGTTGTGTTCCGGAGAGGCATGTATGTGAGAGTTGTTTCCGGAGAGGCATGTATGTGAGAGTTGTTTCCGGAGAGGCATGTATGTGAGAGTTGTGTTCCGGAGAGGCATGTATGTGAGAGTTGTTTCCGGAGAGGCATGTATGTGAGAGTTGTGTTCCGGAGAGGCATGTATGTGAGAGTTGTTTCCGGAGAGGCATGTATGTGAGAGTTGTTTCCGGAGAGGCATGTATGTGAGAGTTGTTTCCGGAGAGGCATGTATGTGAGAGTTGTTTCCGGAGAGGCATGTATGTGAGAGTTGTTTCCGGAGAGGCATGTATGTGAGAGTTGTTTCCGGAGAGGCATGTATGTGAGAGTTGTGTTCCGGAGAGGCATGTATGTGAGAGTTGTTTCCGGAGAGGCATGTATGTGAGAGTTGTTTCCGGAGAGGCATGTATGTGAGAGTTGTTTCCGGAGAGGCATGTATGTGAGAGTTGTGTTCCGGAGAGGCATGTATGTGAGAGTTGTTTCCGGAGAGGCATGTATGTGAGAGTTGTTTTCTCAACCTATTAGAATATGTATAAGATTTCAAGTATTCACCATTTATAGACAATAGTGTTCGTATATTATGTTACTTCTTCAAACGAAACTACCAAGTGTTATTATGCCTTCATATTTGGATCGAACTGCGGCGTTGCTCTGATAGTTACGTCGGAAACAAATGACTGAACAGCTGTTTCTGTGTTCAAATAGTATAAGCATACACTATATTGACAAAAGTCACCGGACACCCCTTCAAAAGCAAATGAAC
Source organism: Macrothele yani (assembly GCA_039090855.1). Taxonomy (NCBI): domain Eukaryota; kingdom Metazoa; phylum Arthropoda; class Arachnida; order Araneae; family Macrothelidae; genus Macrothele; species Macrothele yani. The sequence goes on along the minus strand of CM077024.1, from coordinate 130,072,648 downwards.
GGATCCAATGCGTCGTTAAGATGCGTGGTACAGCTGCAAACGGAATTAAAACTCGCCTGCAGATGACCGCAATCATATCGCACTCTGAGGTTGAGTGAAAATTTCGCTGCGGGAGAGAACTGACTGAGAAAGGAAAGATTGTTGGGTGTTATATTAGTGGGTTGTCCATAAGAGAAACCGAGAGGCGTTTAAACATACCCAAGTTAACTGTTTTGGATGTACTGAATAAGTGGAAGACACATGGCGTGCCTGAAGTAGCAAAACGTACCGGCAGACCAAAGAAAATTAGTGACAGAAGACGCCGAAGCCACAGGAGAGTCGTTACAGCTAATCGACGGAGTACTGTACAAGACCTCAGTGTACAGGAGAATAAAAATGCTCGAACCTCATTATGTACACATACCATTCGCAGAGAACTTCATTCCATGGGTTACCGTGGTCGTGCGGGCGGCTGCTCATAATAAGTCTTTCATCTCCACTCGGAATGCCACTCGTCGTTTAGCATGGTGTAAAAAACATGTATCTTGGACCGTAGAGCAATGGAAACGGGTCCTATGGACTGATGAATCCAGATACACGATCCATCAGTCTGATGGGCGCGTGTGGGTATGGCGGTAGCCAGGTGAACGCTATTTACCACAGTGTACTGTTCCTACGGTCAGGTTTGGAGATGGCAGTGTACTCGTGTGTGTGTGTGGGGGGGGCTTTTCGTGATATGGTCCCGTCTTATCGGTTATCGTGGACAGACCTGTGAACCAGCACGTCTACCTCGATATTCTGGACTGTTACGGCGTGGTTTGAAGATAATTACGTATCGCGTGTGGACTGGCTAGCACAGAGCCCTGATCTTAATCCCATAGAGCACCTATGGGATGAATTGGAGCGCCGCATGAGAAATTTGGAACCAAGGCCTACTACTAAGCAACAGTTAGCTGCAGCATTATGTACTGAATGGAAGCGCATATCTATCGCTGTGTTCCAAAACCTTGTTGGCCGCCCCAGAGTCTAAGCGATGGCCACTGATCATTCGTCCGAAAGGGGTCCGGGTTCGAATCCCGGTGAGGCATGGATATTGTGTTTGTCTTACGGCACTGGTTCTCTTCCTTCCGTGGAACCAGTGGCCCTAAATTAGGGACGGGCGACTGCTTATAGCCCATTGAGTTGCTCACGGTGGTCGTTAAACCTTCAATAAAAAAATAAAAAAAACCTTGTTGTCGAAAGCATGTCTCGAAGGGTCAGTGCATGCATTAACGCCAAAGGTGGACCGACACCGTTCTAATGTATGTCAATAAATGCTATGTTTTGTTTCTGTTCTTAATGTCAGGTGACTTTTGTCAATATAGTGTATATACTACTAGCCGATAGCCTGTCCTATGACCGTAGTTTTCAAGCTTCAGATAAATATTAACATATTAGTGATGTTACGCGTCCTATCACGGAGGGAAACTTTTAATTGAAGCATATTGAAAACAAATCAGTCAGCTGTTGGATTTCTGTAAAGAAATATAGTAAAATCTTATAAAGTAAGAAAGCATTCATGTTAGAACTGAAAATTATATGCTATATATTTCTGTTTTTCAAAAGAACGCGCATTAAACGACTTTTTCTGCAGCACGCTTGTTATTCCGTTCACGGCTTGCTTTAGACTGTCCTATTCGACGGTTAGTTTGAAACTTCATACTAAAACTTTTTCTACAAAATAATGCGACATCTGGTGTTACAAATCGGAACTATCTAAATACTCGACAATGTGCTATTGAGGCGACATCTGCTTTTAGATGCAATTTTGCTCACTTAGACATCTCAAGATTTCATTTTTTATTGTAGGTTAAAGCGTTTAGATAGATCAATATTTTACGAAATGTATAATATAATCAGCACTAAACTCGAAAAATTAGTTAAATTAAAAATATTAAAAAATAATTAAAGCGTACAAATTAATATTCGAATTGTGCTAAATTTAATTAATATACAAACGCAACTTGCCGTGATACTAAGAATTCAATTCGAATTTTGTAGATCGGTTAAATAGAACTCGAGTCATTGACAATCCAATGCTTTTAAATTAGCACGTGATCACCTTGACATCTCAATGTGATCACGTTCAAACTCAACTTGCTGTGGTAACAAGAATCCAATTCGAATTTTTTAGATCGGGAAAATAGAACTCGAGTAATTGATAATACAATGTTTTTAAATTAGCACGCAACCACCTTGGCATCTAAAAGTGATCGCGTGCTATTATATAGCAGCCAATCACTTTGACATCTAGAGAGCACATATGAATTGATCGATACGTGATGGCGCAAAAATGCAGTCGTTGCTGGGACGTCAAGTGGTCCAGACAGAATGACAGAGATATCTGGCTGTTTAAATTATTTATTAGTATAAGACTGCACTCATTCTTCAATTCAAGTAGTTTATTCTTTTAATTCCAACATTTTTGCACTCCTGTCCTCATTATTAACATATTACACCATCTCCTTGGTCTTTCTCCCAGTCTTTTACCATCGTGTGATAAACAGTTGGTTGATGTCGGTGGAGTATACACCTAGGGGTTAATAGGGGTCAGAACCATCCCATTGGTCTACAACTCGGCGTTTAAACTAAAGTGGAATATATATTTTTTTAAAAAAGAGTGCAGTGTGATTTTTTTAATCGGATGAGTACCGGGACAGTGATTCACCACGAGATCGCATGGATGGCGACACCACATCACACAGTCAATGGCACTACACGTCACAAGTAAAACGGTTTGTAATTGGATGTTACTTGCCGCGGAGGTTTCTGCCTCTTCTTCCTGCGAAGGTCTCATGTTTTGACATTGGCTCACTCTCTTGACATACGTCCTGAGTTCTGAAAGAGTGATGAACCATCTAATCTTGATAAACTATTTAAAACAGCACGTGGAATTAAGTTACTTTTGAAGTAAGTCAAGAAATAGATATTTCATACTGTATTGGAGGCATTGTTCATTTTTAAAATATAAAATTGCTATACCGTGCATTGTTGGGGTGTGAATCAACTAAAAATTTTAACTGATTAATCAAAATTCTTTAGTCGATTAATCAGTTAATTAATCGTCCTTTTAAATAAAATCGCCTGCAACACTATTTCTGAGAAGACATTCCTTTTTTCGCTAAACCCTCCTCATACCAGCATCTGTATACACCACTGGTTGACATCTTTGTCCATCTCGTGTCCCTCTTTTGGCACGATGGACATCCCACCGCCATTTTTCGTTTGTTTCGAGCTTCAGAGACCACCAACAGTAACTAAAAGGATTATAAGCAGTCACCCGTCCAAGATTTCGTGTCACTCGTTTTATCGGGGGAAATCCTTGTCTGTAAGAAAAGCACACCACCCATGAGAAATCTCCCTGAAATGATCGATATTCATGATAAACATATGCACTTTCACTTTTCTTTTTCATATGGCCCGCGAGTCCTTTTCCATTGTGTCATGTGGTCTGAGATTTAGAATGTTTTGAAGAATCCTTGCTCCAAGGTAACAAAGCTGCTCTGCTTAACTGAACTGCCTCAGTAGTAAAGGGAATATAACGCAGAGCTGCGAAACATGCCATTTTTCGTTGGAATTCCTAACACATATGAAGTTTATATCTGACTACATACTTCAGTTTCGAATATAAACGCGTTTCCTTTTCTACACTTAAGTATAAACAAGATAGTCTCGATTCCCAAATATGTAAACAAAGACTTCGAACATCCTCATCTCCGTTTTAGCAACGAATCGCGCCAGAAGCTTGTTTTGGTTTCTGGCAGCTCAAAAGCCTGTTTATGTTAACACATTTCTCAGAAAAGAAAAGGGCCACGTTTCTAAATTGACCAAGCCAAGGACGTAAAAAACGGAATTTGATTTCAACCTTTAAAGAAGTAAACCGTACCATTTCAAACTTTCATGTTATACCCCAGTTCACCAGTTTCAGGTGTAATTAGCAATGCATCCAGTGGAAGATGGGGGACTTTCGTATCAATAAGTGAGCTTCGCCAAAAAGAATATTCCCCAGTGAATAAACAAAGACATACTCTTTCCACCTTTTAGCAACATACAGCAACCGAAAAATGGTTAGTCGGCCACTGCTGGCGAATCGAATCCCAGATCTCTCGATATCCGGCCGAGCGCGTTAGCCTTGCACCAAGAGATCTGGGATTCGATTTCCCTGCAGTGGCCGAATAACAATTTTTCGGTTACTGTATATTGCTAAAACGTGGAAAGAGCGATGTATTTATTTATTATATATTGAGCTTCGCCATCTGATTATTTATTAAGTCAGTTTCCGTTTTGTGAGTAGAAACGTTTTCCTTTAATCTAGCAGCACAATGCCAAACCCTCCACAGTACAGGCCTAGTCCGGCCAGGCCCTTAGTAATTTCTAATCCAGTGTATTCAATAACACTGTTCAACACACATTTGTTTCCCGTACGAAAGTCGGTGTTTCTTATAGAGTTTTGCCCGCTGAGTCGAAATCTGAAATCCGTTTCGTTCTATCACGTAACATTTTTGAGAAAACCATGATATTTCTGATATAGCGCAATCGTCGGCGGATGCTCTCAAAACAGGAGTTCCCGTGCTGGACTTTTTCAGTGCTGTCATCCCAGCATACTATGTGTCATCGTACTCTTAAGACCATCTTGCCCCATTCACACACCCCTTCAGCCAGAGTCAATTGTTTCTTAGTGAAACATGTCGCGAAAGTGCATTAATTCTCCCGACTTGTTTTGCTTTTACGTGCTGAGTTTACACCAAAGAAAAACGGGTGTCATTCACACGTGTGTTAAAGCAAGTCTATGAGGGGTTTTTTCGGATGTAAAGTTGGTGACCAAGACAAAAGGTTTGCACTACATTCATGTTTTGCAAATTAATTGTGTTGAGAATCTCAGAGCATGGTTGAAAGAAAAAGGGCGTCATATGCGATTTGCTGTACCTGCTGTATGGAGGAAACAGAAAGATCACACGACAGATTCTTATTTTTGTTTAACGAAAGTGGCCGGGTTTTCTTCAAAAAATAAACGCTCTGTTGTTTATCCTAATGTTGCTTCAGTCATAAATCGGTGCCGCATTCAGAGGAACTGCCAGTGCTACAACCTCCGGTACTCGCAGAAGTACGTATTGAAATAGTGATGGAGAAAAAATTGCTGTATGTGAACAAAATGAAGAAGTTGACAGTACATGGTCCTTAAATCATCAGATGATCACACAAGGAGAACTTAATGACCTGGTAGGAGATCTTAATTATCAAAAGCACAATCCGAACTATTAGCGTCTCGACTCCAGGAATGACATCTTTTTGCTCCAGGAACGAAGGTGACTTCCTTTAAGTCTCGTCACAGTGAGTACATGCCGTTTTTCAGTGAAAGTGGCGAACTATGTTATTGTAACTTTGGTGGGTTGTTTGAAGCTCTTGGGTATGTATGGTGCATAAAACTGAGGAATGGAGATTGTTTCTGGATTCCTCCAAAACCAACTTGAAATACGTCTTACCACACAATAGTAACGTGTGGAACCTTCACACGTTTTTCATCTGTCCCTGTGGCACATTCGCCTACTATGAAGGAAACATACGACAATATGAAAATTCTATTAGAAAATGTGAACTATGAAGCCCACCAGTAGAACACTTGTGCTGACTTAAAATTAATAGCGATGTTGCTTGGTTTGCAGGGTGGATACACACAATCCTGCTGTCTCCTCTGCGAAAGGGGTAAGAGGGCATAAGGTAATCACAATGGTGGAACAATGGCCACCTCGTGAAAATCTAACACCTGGCGAAAAGCACGTGAAAGCTAGTCCATTAATAAATGTTGATAAGCTCCTGCTTCCACCGCTCCACATTAAGCTGGGGTTAATGAAGATATTTGCAAAAGCTCTGAAAAGCAATGAGGCTGCGTTTCAGTATTTGCAACAGAGGCTTCCTAAACTGAGCACTGCTAAGCTGAAGGAGGGGATGTTCAATGATCCTGACATTAGACAACTAATACAAGACACTGCAATACGAGGCCACTCTTCAGGAAATTGAATTGGCAGCATGGACATCTTTCAAAGAGGCGACACAACAGTTAGTGATGCGACAATCAGCCATACATAGCCATATTATGACGCCTTTAGTAAAGGTATCTGTACGATGGTAGGATTCTCGAAGACGTCACTCGGGCATTCTAGTTCCTTACACGTGCTTTCACTTCTGAGTTGAATCCGATGCAATGATTCGTACACCTAGGAGACGACGACCAAACTTAGTTATGTCGAGCCTTTGTGCTGTCCTCACCTATTACGTGATTGGTTCTCAATTGCAATAATTTACATAACCCAACTGTCGAAGCATATCCACCAATTTCCATGGCGCTCAGACATTTTTTTTATTTATCTACTATCTCATAGCCCTTGCTATACATGGGGGAAAACGCTGTGACTGAAATTCTTTTGACACGAAGTTTAAAATACATATACATAACTACATATAACAAACGTTTGAATTATTAAAGAGCAGGCTTCAAGATAGGTCTGCGATTAGCTCTACCTTCGTTCAAGTTCTGCAAAGTATTGGAAGATTGGTTTTGCATGCTATTGCTGTTGTAGTTCTTTATTTAAGCGACGTTTCCTTTCAGTTTTATCTTCTTCCATCTTGTACACCAAAAAAAAAAAAAAAAAAAAGAAATTCCACGGAACCAATAATTTATTAAATTTCCATCACATTGAATCAAAACTACGCCTGCAGTTACTTTCTTACAATTTTCCTTTCATGAAATAATTCTGATTTCTTTTATGAATTCCTTTTTATGAAATAAAAATAACGCTGATTCCTTTTTATGAAACTACTCTGCAATGCGAAGAAAATGAAATAAAACACGACATAGCACCTACGTAACAGAACAAACGCCGTATACAGTTGTTCGAGAACGTGCGTGCTGGCACAGATGAAGTCGTTTCTCTTACTAACTTTATTTTATTTTCCGGTATTTCTTCTTGATTTTACTTATCGTGCGATAGCGGTGAGCTCAGTTGCGATTTCGGCCACCGGATAAAAGCAGATAGCGCTGCAAATACTGAATGACGTCAGATCGTTAGGTACAGGCGTAACCTATAAACAGGTTTTATTTCGTGTCTTACAATACTCGCATCTTGATCTTGTCAGAACCAGGGAGTGGAAACCGGAAGAAACAGAATAGTTTATCTGAGAGTTATATCCACACGGGTCCAACTTCAAGTAATTAATTAATAACCAGAACTCCTGTAAATGGTTATAAAAATGGGACAAAAGTATTCTCAAACAAAAAAAGATGTAAAAGCATAGTTTATAGAAAGAAATAGAGATGCGAGATGGAATTGAAAAATATCTGTGATTAGGAAAACGAGCTTTTTAATTCAGTGACAAACTTAACTGGAATGAAACGATGCTTGAAAAGTACAGTTAGCGTGGAATTTAATAAACGAACAAAACTTCTTCCAGTTAGCAACATGAGTAATAGTTTTATGGATTAACAGAGAGTCTCAAAGAGACACTAAATAAACGAAATCTAAAGTAAACGTCAAATTAAAAAAAAAAAAGCTTTCAGTGCTTGCATTTGGGGTTAAAGCAAAAGGCAAACTTGTCGTTGTGCACCACTACGAATAAATTCGACATCTCCAGTGATGAATAATTCATGAAACGTTTAATCATCGCGACTTCAGGGTTTGACAAAGCAAACCGTTTGTGAACACTGTGGGCTGGAAAACAGAAGCGCACTTTTCGATTGGACCCATTCATACAAAGACTAGAAGTTTTGTCTTCGGGAATCGTTCATAAATGGCTTCCTACGTGACGAGGAAAAAGGAAAAAACATTTCCTGTCTTTATTACCGCTTTATATAACCTCCTCTTATTTCCCCTCCCATTTCTGAAAGATTCTGAGATGAATCCGAATGGTCATAAAGTGAAAATTCTAAGCAAACGGATGAAATAAAAGCATAAGAGAAGGGATACGGTCGACAGATATAACTAATTGAAATCTTGTCACCACTCAGATGAAAAAGAGAAACCTGAAAATCAAAATCTTAGAGTTTCACAGAATTATTTACTGATAGCTATGATGTCTTAGAAGGTAATTATTTTATTTGTCACATACACTTTAAAAATTTCTCAAACTCACGAGCCAGTTTCCCTCATTAATTTGGTGAATTGACGAAGCTTATTTCTGATACAACTCTTTCCGTGAAATGACACAAAGAAACCTCAGTTTTACGGATTTTTTGGTACCACGGGAAAATTCTGAATTTTCAGAAACCTTTCCGTAGCTTCTTTCTTATATTGGCGGCAAATTACCGTTCCAGAGGGGTTTTTTTTGCAAATTACTGTTTTTTGTTTTTGTCTCGTCTCAACACGTGTTGGAGGTGTTTTTAAAGGAAAATTCTGAATTTTCAGAAACCTTTCCGCAGCTTCTTTCTTATATTGGCGGCAAATTACCGTTTTTTTTTTGTTTTTTTTTTTTTTTGCAAATTACCGTTTTTTGTCAATATAAACAACACTTGTCGTTTCTACACGATATGATAAAAGACGATGATGGAGACATTAAAAAACTTTAATTAAAGGTACATGGTGACGTTAAAAACTTTAATTATAGAATACTTAGCACTTTTGGGTCTACTATAGACCCATCATCAGATTTGAAATAATCGAACTCAGAGATTACATATGGTTATATATCATGAACAATGCCAGATTATTACTTAAAATTTGAGAAACAAAGATACATGTGACGTAGTCAATCACAAAACCTGTGCACGAGAGTCAACACCTTGCGGGAGGGGGCACTGTTTGTTCAAATTAAGGTTCTTCCAAACTCCAGGAATGTAATTAGGGAGATCGTCATTGCAACAAGAGTCAAAGTTCTTAAGTATAAATAAACTTTCTGTAAATAACAAAGTTGATTTACATGACGGAGATGCCAGTATTTTCATATTGTCCCAATCTGGAAACAACTGACCACTGTTAACTGCTCTTGCCAAGGCAGTCAGTCGTTTGTGACCCATTTCGAACATTGTATTTGTGTTCTATAAGTCTGGTATGAAACTTCCTAGAAGTTAAGCCGTTAAATACAGAATCGTGAGTTCCTGGATCGTTTGATATCAACGGTATACTGTAAACACCCCATTTGTCGAGACTTGGCACAAGATCACGGTCGCTACGGATCAATGACAAGATATTTATGGTTTTGACTCCAAAGTCGACTTGATATCTGTGGCAGGCATTCTTTAGGGCCTGAACAATAAGTGGAACATATTGTACTGACCCCACAAAACTTAACCTCTGGTTCTCCTTAGACACTGAAGTTAGTGTCCTATTTGCAACTTTCCCAATTTTGCGTTGAACTGTGTTTTGTAGGGTACCCATACGTTCTTGCTAAGTCGATAATTTTCTTGAACTCCTGATTACGAGTAATTGAAGAATAATAATGTGAGAAGGCGCGATTAACCAGGAAGTGAAACGCTGACAATTTTTGATCAGGGAGTGGGCAGATGCAAAAGGAATTAAAGAGGAATGTGCTGAAGGTTTCCTGTAAACAGAAAAACTGACAGAATGTGAAACAGGATCACGAACAAGAAAGAGGTCCAAAAAAGGTAACGAATGGTTATTCTCCAGTTCAACCGAAAACATGATGGTTGGATGAAATCAAGAAAGTCAACAAATCTAGGAAGGTCGCCGCTGGTAAACGGCCAGAATTTAAACTTTCAACCTTTTAACTAAAAAAATTAATCAACCTTTTAATTGAAGGTTGAAAATGCTAATGTATTAAAACCTTCAACCTTTTAAATAAAGTTTTTTAATGTCACCATCATCGTCTTTTATCATATCGTGCTGAAACTGCAAGTTTTGGTTTTATTGACTCATACACGAATTACGCTTCTTCTAACTTTTACCGTTTTTTTGTTTTTGCCTCAACAGATGTGTTACAGGTGTTTTAAAGGAAAATTCTGAATTTTCAGAAACATTTCAGCAATTAATTTCGTATATTAACGTAAAACTTTGTTTCTTACATTTTTCGAATCCGTATGACGACAAATAACCGGTAATAGGAGCGAATGGTGAGAATACTTGAGGTTTAATTAACTTTTAAATTTCAATCGTCTGTCGAATTTTCAAGCTCTGTAGCGAGATCGGATATTGTGCATAGCATATTGCATGAATTTGGTTATTGTGGCACAACATATCTCTTCTCCTCTTCCCGATTTTGTGCACCAGCTATTTATTATATATTGTGTTACTGTAAGAAACCGGGTACTTAACTTATTGTACAGGTGATTATACACAGCAAACGAAGGTGCAATGGCAGAAAAGGCTGGCATTTGCACGGCAGTATCGAAATTGGACCTTCGCTGATTGGCAAAGGATTGCCTTTTCCGAAGAGTCACGTTTTATGATTGGTGTATAAGGCGAGAAACATCAGAGAACAAACACTGTTCAACAACTGCTGCAAGAACACAAGCTGGTGGGGGCAGCGTTATCGTCTGGGGAACGTTTTCGTGGCATTCTCTGTGTCCACTCATACCTGTGGAAGGTACCATTGATGGAATTCGTTATGAATCCATTCCTGCAAACCACGTACACGCACACATGCTGATTGTCTTCCCTGGGGCGAAAGGGAACTTCCAGCACGACAATGCGACGTGTCACACAGCTAGAAATGTCCGAGAGTGTTTGTAAGAGCACGATGAGGACTTCAAAGTACTTTCCTGGCCCCCTAATTCCCCAGACTTAAAACCAATTGAGCATCTGTGGGATCACCTCGGTCGTGTTGTTCGCTTTATGGATCCTCCGCCACGCACGTTCCAGCAGCTGTCAGATGCACTGCAGTCAGCATGGCTCCACATACCTGTGAAAACCTTACAGCACCATACTGAGTCACTCCCAGCCCGTCTAGCTGCTGTCCGCGCTGCCCACTGCGGTTACCCTGGATGTTAACTTGTGGCCACAATAATGTGACTCGACCGTGTATGATGCCTATGTATCAGTTTTTTGGATTCCTTAAGACAAAAGCTATTATAGCTGTCAGGAGTAAATTTCATATTTAGAAGTTTCCTGAATAATACTATAAAAAAGTGTTTTTTGCCTCAACACGTGTAAAAGACGGTCACTGTATAAAAGGTTTTTCACAGCATGGTATTTAATGTTGGTTTAGCTCTAAAACTTGTATTACGAAATAATGTAACAGAAATCACAACTCGCAAAATGTAGTGCAATACCACGAAGAGCCCTGTTGTTAGTGAGCCTGGTCTACAACATCTGTTTCCTCAGTACGAGCACCTAGATTTTCCGTACTTAACTTGTAAGTGACTTGAGCATATTCTTACATGTATAAAACCCACTGAAAGTAACTGTCTTTTCAGCGAGCCTAATCCAGCAGATCTGTTTTCCAAATAAGAACACTTGAATTTTTTGGGTAACCAGTTTTCTTTTTTTCCCACGAGGTTCAGCGACCACCATGAGCAACTATGAAGACTACGCTGTTTCCCGTCTCTAATTCTGAGCACTGGTTCTAAGAAAGGGAGAGACAGAGACTGTACCGTAAAACAAACATACCACTCGTGAATCTTCCGGATTTCGAATTGCAGCCAACTCGGGCGAACCGTCAGGTGCCAACGCTTAGACCCCTGTGCCACCAGGGCCCAATTTGGAGCGTGCCTTAACTACAGCAGAACATTAAATTCAACTGCATACTGATAGAAACCCTGTTCTTGGTGGGCTAAATCATAAGATCTGTTTCGCAAATAGGAGCCCCTAACTGGTTTTTTGGCAATTAGCTTGGACGTTGCTTTTACCAAATTCTTACATTTATATTACACACTGACAAGAAAGCTATTGCTAGTGGGCCAATCATAAGATCTGTTTTCAGTAGCTAGCTTAGAACGTACCCAGACACCTACATTTTACGAACATACAGAGAAAATGCCGCTCGTCATTTTATCCGATTCATAATGCTGTCTAGCTTGACAAAAATTCCTTGCAAATAAATGCCTTAGCTCAGTTATTTATGCAAAAATGTTTAAAAAGCGCCAAATGCGTTATTAAAAGGTTTATGATGTCATACAAATTGAAAAAACATGTACCTTAAAAAAGAACGAGAACTGATATAAAAGACCGACAGAAAAAGAACAAAAATGGTATAAAGGTTAAAATTTCAGGATACATCTTGAACATGCAACCTTTTTAATGAATGAATTTCAAGGTAAAAACAAATTTTCTCATATTTGGCGTTTCCATGCATTTTTATGAGCGTGGATTCGGCAAAATTTTATTTACAACTGCAGAAGGTTAGGGAAGTTCGGCGATTTCAAACACGACTGAGGAGGTGATTCATAATGGATGAACCTAGTTCTGTTCTGTCTCTTGAAAACTCGATTTGCTTTTGCGATAAGATGATGTGAGCAGAAAATAATCGAAAAACCGTAGTGAAGCTGCTCATTTCCAGGTGTTTGTGTACGTTCCTCAGGGAGACGCTTGCTGAAACTGAGTAATACTTTACAAACACGTAACATTCATAAATTTACTTCGCTGATCCTATTTCTGCTTCCGTCACTTCGTTTGTTCATGAGACGTGAGAGACATTTTCTTTCTCTTCAAGGTACCTAATGCAGCACACACGTAAGGGTGTGATTTAATGCATTCGGCTCTGCTTTGTCATAACAACAAATAAGTAACGCTGATCAGTCGGATACAAAAAAAAAAAAAAAAAAAAGGGAAATATATATTTACAGATAGAAAAATAAATTACATCCACAAGCTGAATCTTTCATGCGTTGCTTACATTTGATTTTTTTTTGTTCTAGCTTGCTGACATTCATTGCCAAGTTTCTGAAATCACGTGATGGAAATCTAACTTTTACTGGGAGTAGTTCTTGAAACACGCAGCTTCTGCTTCTAAACTGATCACTGTGATGTGAAAAAGAGATCCCTCAGATATGTAACCCTCCTTTGCCGGTGGTGGAATTTGAAAACCACATCCTTCTACTTCGGAGCTGCTATTCTCCCGTTTGAACTACCCCGGCAGGCTTTTCGCTGCTACATTGTCGATCTGACAATTAGCGCTACGGAGCTACTGACGCACTGTGTATATATATACTGTATATATATACTGTATATATATACACAGTGCGTCAAATAATTTTTAAGACTGGTGCTAGATTTCAGTCTACGGTGGCGCCACCAGTGTAATCGCGAATGCGTTATAAACCGTGACCATCTGCTTGCTTTCTGCCAAAAGTACTGCGCAGTTGTTAAAGTAACTCAAACAAAACGGTCGTTCATAAGAGAAGTAAATTTTTTTTCATGTTGAATTATTAAGATGGAACAAAAGGATGTTATTAAATTTAACGCAAAACTTGGTAAAAGTGCCTCAGAAATGTACCAAATGATGAAGCAAGTTTATGGTGAGTCTTGTTTAAGTAGATCAAATGTTTTCCTGTGGCACAAACGTTTTTTGGACGGAAGAGATACGCTAGAAGATGATAAGCATACCGGAAGACCAAGTTCATCTAGGACACTTGAGATTAATGAAAAAGTGCGTGATTTCGTGGCAAACAATCGATGTGCGTCACTAAGAATGATGGAAGAGTCTTTAAACATCAACAAAGAAACGATTCGAACCATCCTGCATGAAGATTTGAGCAAAACAAAAGTATGTGCTAAATTTGTTCCACACACGTTAGCCAATGAAAAAAAATCAAGGAGAAGTGCACATTGCAGAGACATCATTTCAGCCGCTGAAAATGATCCAAACTTCTTAAAATCGATTGTTACTGGTGATGAAACATGGTGTTTTCAATATGATCCTAAAACAAAGCGACAAAATGCGGAATGGAAGTCAAAAAACTCGCCACAAGCCAAAAAAACAAGAAAAGTTCCATCGAGAATCAAAACAATGCTCATTACATTCTTCGATAGTAAGGGTATTATCCACAAAGAATTTGTTCCAAGTGAACAAACAATTACTGGTGAGTCTTATTTAAATGTTTTGAGACGTTTGATGGGCAGAATTCGTCGCATTCGTCCAGAATATCGGGATGAAAACAGTTGGTGTTTGTTGCACGATAATGCACCCAGTTACACCTCACTTCTTGTTCGTAGATTTTTGGCGAAAAATAACGTCTGTGTGTTGAATCATCCACCGTATTCACCTGATTTAGCACCCTGCGGCTTTTCTTTATTCCCAAAACTTAAAATGACGTTAAAAGGGTGTTATTTTGATGATATTTTGACCATACAAACAGCTTCGACGCGTGCTTTGGAGGCAATTATGCAAAGTGAACTGGAACAGGCATTCGAATCATTATTAAATCGCTGTAACAAGTGAATTGAAGCCGGAGGGACTTATTTTGAATAACAAACCAAAACAAATCATAATTTCTTGTTTCTATTTCATTTTACAGACCCAGTCTTAAAACTTCTTTGCCACATTGTGTATGCACTAATCGTCAAAAAACTAGTTGCACCTGGAAGGACGTGTCGGATTTCAATGCTATTCGAGAGAAAGGTAAAGGTCACCAGGAACAATAAATGATTAAACATTGAGACTGATATGGGCAATATTTATTGATCTACACGCCAATAAGTAGTGTCTCTCAGTATGGCGTCGGGCCGCCATGTTTGCTCACACAGCATGCCAGATGTCTCGGCATGGAGCTGTACGGTGTCCTGCAATAAGCCATCCCATGCAGCTTGAATCTTCTCACGCAGTTCCTGCAGATTGTGCGGTAGGGGTGGAATGTGGATTGCGCGCCAAATAGCGTCCCACACATTTTCAATCGGCGATAGGTCTGGCGATGCGGCTGGCCATGACAGAGTGTCAGTGCCTTGAAGGCAAGCTCCCGGGACAGCAGCTGTATGAAGACGAGCGTTGTCCTGTTGGAAAATCACACCTGAGTGAGCGTTCAGAAAAGGTAGGGTCACTGGTTGCAGTACCTGTAATGAACACCAAAGGTGATCTGGCATCGTAGGCAATTGCACACCAATCCATGACACCAGTTCTTCTGTACGTGTACAGCTCGACAACAAATCGTTCATCATGTCGCTGACCACGGCGCGGCACCTCCACACACGGATTCGTTGGTCGTTTCCTCAATGAAAAAAGCGGGACTCGTCACTGAAGATCCCCCTCTGCCATTCTGAGTGGCTCCATGACAGTCTGGCACGACGCCATTGCAGTCTTCGGCGATGACGCAATGGTGTTAAGGGCAGTCGCCGTAACGGTCTGCGTGTGTGTAGTCTTACGTAGTACAGCCGTCTGTCAATGGCGCTGGGCCCAAATCGGACGATACATGTAGGGCACCACTGCTCGCTGAATATCCGCAATCGTGGCTGTTGGGTCATTTCGCGCATGTCGGACAAGGTGTCGGTCCTCTCCATCCGTGGTTTGTCTAGGTCTTCCGTACCCTTTCTGTCGCTGCTTCATGCTTTCCACTGCCACCAACAGGGTGTTAGGGTGATGTCCTCATGACCGGTATGGCGCGCAATACGTATAACGAAGTAAATTTCTCCGTCATTTTTATCCGCGCCAGGATTCGAACCCGGGTCCCCTCATTCCGGAATAAGTTGCTCTACCAATTGAGCTACGCGGACATTTTATTCTGATTCCTACCTGCCTTTATGTCGTGTGCGTCCTTCTGGCAGGTACGTCACATCTCCTGGTACGTTACATACGGTGATAAGACCCGATTTCTGGAACACAACAACGCGGCCGCTCTCGAACTTCTCCAACTGCTCGAATTACTTCCGAACGTTTCTCCGAGACACTGCAAACGATGCAACCAACGGAACAGTACGAGTCAGAATTACGAGCGCGCAACTGGACGACCGGTCAGACACAGCGCTACGACCCCTCCTTGCAGGCGTTACATGCGCGGCCGAGCGTGATACTTGAATCATTTGCATGGCTTACGTTATCAAACCTACCCACCAAGTGCATTTCTGTCGGTTGCTTCCTTCTGGGTGCAACTATTTTTTTGACGATGAGTGTATATGCATAGCTTGTTCCAAAACGACTGAGTGTGTTCTTTTAAAAAAAAAATGTGGAATACCGCGTTCGACCGTGGCACGAGTCTCGATAAAACGGTAGTCGTTGTAGTAACCATAGCAGCCGGTTACACCTGTTTATCAGGCATACGTCTTGGGTTGTTCGCAGTTTAATAAGAGTTGCTTCGTTTCCGCTCCGTGATTTTTCGGAAAACTGGATGTGAAAAAGGAATGAAGATGCTCCATTAAATTTTGCTGCCGATTTAATATGTCTGTCGGAGAGACTTTCTGCCTTATGCACGAGACTTATACAGATGAATGTCTAGGAAAATCAGCATTTCATAGATGGCATAAAGAATTCATGGTAGATGGCATAAAGAATTCATGGACGGTCGTGAGTCGGCGGCCTTAATGGAGCTGGGAAGAAGACCTGTTGTACTGATGATACCTATTATGATGATACGTATTACGTATGTATGATGCTACGTATTACACCTATATTGATGATACCTATTACACCTATATTGATGATACGTATACACCTATACTTTTCGTATACGTATGCACCTATACTTTTCGTATACATATACACCTATACTTTTCGTATACATATACACCATACTATACATATACACCATGCATATACTATATATACTGTAGATAGATAGATAGATATTCACCATATATATACCATACATATACAACCAAAGCCTAAAGATAGCAAAGGGACATCTCAGTAAGGGAAGAAAACAGATTATGGCACTGAGAAAAGAAGATGGTTCTGTAACAAGAAATAGAGGCGAAATTTTGACAAGAGTGAAATATTTCTACTCCAAATTATATGAAAGGGATGATACATGCACTCCAGACATCATGAAAGATACCAGTACCAGAGTTCCTCCAGTCCTTCCAGCAGAAGTTGCACATGCAATCAAGAACATGAAGCGGGGGAAAGCTCCAGGAGAAGATGGAATTACTGTAGACATCATACAAGAAGCAAGTGGAGAAATCGAAACAGTACTCGCCCAAATTTTCACTCGATGCCTTAATGAAGGAAAGATTCCTGAGGATTGGAACACCGCTACAATGATCCTGCTACATAAGAAAGGTGACATTGAGGATCTCGGAAACTACAGACCTATCAGCCTCCTATCAGTAGTTTATAAAATCTTCACTAAAGTTCTTTCACACCGCTTGAAGGTAACACTGGACATGGCTCAACCGAGAGAACAAGCTGGATTCAGGAGTGGCTACAGCACAATAGATCATATCCATGTGCTGAGAGAACTAATTGAAAGAGCGAGGGAATATGAACTTCCATTGTGCATGGCTTTTATCGATTATGAAAAAGCCTTTGATTCGGTGAAACCATCAGCAGTTACAATGGCTCTGAAAACCTGCGGTATTGAAGATGCATACATTAATATTATTAATAACATCTATGAAAATGCAAGTGCAAAGATTAGGCTGTTTGAAAATACAACACACATAAAAATTGGAAAGGGAGTGAGACAAGGTGACACCATATCTCCGAAGCTCTTTAATGCCACATTGGAGGGTGTTTTTCAGTCACTGAGCTGGGAAAACAAGGGGATAAAGATTAATGGAGATTATCTAACCCACCTTCGTTTTGCTGATGACGTAGTCATTTTTGCAACTAGCCCATCAGAGCTGCAGAGTATGATCCAGGAACTTGCTGACAAGAGTAAAGAAGTGGGATTAAAAATGAACTTTCAGAAGACAAAAGTGATGTTCAATGCTTTTACAAGAAATGAAGATTTATCGATTGATGGAGAAAAGCTGGAGATAACAGACACGTACGTTTATCTTGGACAGCAGATATCAAGTGAGGGTCACATTGATGAAGAAATTAATCGGCGTACAAAACTTGCCTGGAGAGCTTTTGGAAGAAACAGCATAATTTTCAAGAGCAATATGCCATTATGTCTTAAAAGAAAAGTGTTTGATCAATGCATCCTTCCAGTGCTTACATATGCTGCAGAGACGTGGACCTTAACTAAAAGAGACATACAAAGGCTGCAGACAACTCAAAGGAGCATGGAGAGGTGCATACTTGGTGTAACCAGGAGAGATAAGAAGAGGAACTCGTGGATCCGAAAAATGACAAGAGTGGAAGACATCATGATCAGAGTTAAATCCCTGAAATGGCAATGGGCTGGACATACTGCCAGAAGGACAGATCATCGATGGACAGCCGAAATTTTAGATTGGATTCCAAGGGACAGGAAAAGACCCAGAAGAAGACCACATGGGAGATGGGTGGATGAAATTCGAAAGTATGCAGGGGTGACATGGAGGAGACTGGCACAAGACAGATCGTTGTGGAGGAAACTTGGGGAGACCTTCGTTAAGCAGTGGATTGATAATGGTTGACAATGATGATGATGATACATCATATATACTATACATATTTATATACCATATATATACTATACATATTTATATACCATATATATACTATACATATACACCATACTATACTATACATATACATCATACTATACTATACATATACACCTATACTGTACATATGATGATGTACATATACACCTATACTATACATATGATGATACGTATACGTATACACCTATACCTATACTATATTGATGATACGTATACACCTATACGTATTATGATTATACGTATTACACCTATATTGATGTACGTGTTACACCTATTGTATTGATATTTACATAGGTAAACATCAGTATAATAGGTGTGTTATTACAGAGGGTGTGTCGAAAGTTTTGCAATATTTGCATAAACGCATGTGTTGCGGCGGGTGTGTCACGTGTTTAAACTAGTTCACGTCGCGCACTGCAGTCAGTCGAAAGGGATATATAGTGGTAGTCGTTGCTGTGAACAGCATTTCATTTCCACGTTCTGTCTGTGGTCGGAACGCCTAAAAGGTAAATAGTCACAACCTACTAATTAGGGAACTTTTGCTTTACAAATTTGAAATCGACCATAACGCTGTTCAAGCAACACGAAACATTTGGCTTGCGAAAGAGGAAGGTTCCGTGAACCACAGCACCGCAACCAGATGGTTCATGAAATTTCGCTCAGATGAAAGAAACCTCGACGATCAGCCAAGATTAGGTAGGCCGCGAACCGTGGATTCGGAGGCCGTGCGCCAGGCGGTACAGGCCAATCCGACAATCAATTTGTCATTGAAACGTAATGCACAGGTGCGGAAAAAATCTGTTATAAATTAGGACGTAGAGGGTGGATAAAGATATGCAGTTTGACTATGACAATTAATGCGCTTGGATAATTGTCATAGTCAAACTGAATATCTTTATCCACCCTCTACGTCCTAATTTATAACAGATTTTCTCCGCTCTTGTGCATTACGTTTCAAAGACAAATTTATGGCGCTAACGGGTTTTCCCTTTTGCTCCCCATCTGTTTTACTGCGGATGGTTCTTTTGAAAATTGAGATCGTCTACTCTGATGTGTCCAAGGGCAATTTTAGCTGGCCAGTGAACTGATCATCCTACTGCGCCTGCGTGAAGGTGGAGTTCCCTAATCTCTATTTCCCCTGCCTCAACCCCCTACTTTCCTCGGTTAATTACTCTCTTAAAAAGCACTTTAACTACCACACAATGACACATCAATTCCCTTCCCATGCAGTCTGAATTCACTAATACACTGCAGGGAAAAAACTGATTCCTCTTCCTGAAACTCAGAAGAGAAAAAACGGAAAAGAAAGACCCAGTATTTTAACACAAAAAAGAAGCCCGCATGAGACGAAACTAACATGCTATTTGTAGCTGGTCGGGATTGGGCTTTCGGGCCCAGCCCGTCTCATTTCCAGTGTACAGCATACCAGACGTTCACCAGACAGTCCTTTTACTGACTCAGACTTGAAAGTAGAGGACTTTGTTCTCGGATCTGTTTTTTTGATATGTCCCATGTATTCTCAATGTGGTTCAGATCCGGACTTTGTGGTGGACAGAGAAGATGGTGGAAGTCGTCATCATACTCGTTAAACCACTGCTGAATATATCTCGCGCGATGAACGGTAACACTGTAGTCCGTGAAAAAAAGCGTCACCTGCTGGATAAAAAGTCAATATTGAAGGATGGACTTGAGCGACTACAGGGTTCTCATAACCCTTGGAGGACATTCGGCCTTCCTGCAATAACAGGGGAAGTGTTACACTCCAACAGAATATGCCCTACACCATGACACTACATGCAAAACCTTGAGTTTTGTTTTCAAGGCAAGCTGGGTACAATTACTTCATGGGAGTTCCGCCAAACTCTGCCTAAAGTCGGTACAGAACGAGGTATGCTGCGACTCGTCGGACCACATAACTTTTTTACCAGTCTTCCAGTGTCCAGTAGGGTGTTTCTGACACCTGTGTAGACGAACTTTACGGTTCTTTACAGAAATCAGTGATAATTAATAATCAGTGATATTTAAGTATAACCACCATGCGACTGCCAATACCGATTCACTTCAATTTACCGCTCATAGTTTGCTGAGGTATGGGTCCGGAACAGCCTTTATTGAATGTTTCAGTCAATTGCTGCATACATGAAGTCCTGTGATCCGTACAAGCCTTTTCACGCGACGGCGATCTCTCTCCAGACAGATTGTCGTCGTGCCACAGTTGCGCCTCTTAGACAAACAATATAGGTTGTTTTTCCACTGATCAAAGACCCGGGATATCTCTTAGACAAACAATATAGGTTGTCTTCCCACTGATCAAATACTCGGGAACCTCTTAGACAAACAATATAGGTTGTCTTCCCACTGATCAAAGACCCGGGCGCCTCATAGAGAAACAATATAGGTTGTTTTCCCACTGATCAAAGACCCGGGCGCAATATAGGTTGTCTTCTCACTGATCAATCAAAGACCCGGGCGCAATATAGGGTGTCTTCCCACTGATCAATGACCCGGGCGCTCTTAGACAACAATATAGGTTGTCTTCTCACTGATCAAAGACCCGGGCGCCTCATAGACAAACAATTAGGTTGTCGTCGTGCCACAGTTGCGTCCCTTAGACAAACAATATGGGTTGTTTTCCCACTGATCAAAGACCCGGGATATCACTGATCAAAGACCCGGGATATCTCTCAGACAAACAATATAGGTTGTCGTCGTGCCACATTTGCGCCTCTTAGACAAACAATATAAGTTGTTTTCCCACTGATCAAAGACCCAGGATATCACTGATCAAAGACCCGAGATATCTCTTAGACAAACAATATAGGTTGTCGTCGTGCCACAGTTGCGCCTCTTAGACAAACAATATAGGTTGTTTTTCCACTGATCAAAGACCCGGAATATCTCTTAGACAAACCATATAGGTTGTCGTCGTGCCACAGTTGCGCCTCTTAGACAAACAATATAGGTTGTTTTCACACTGATAAAAGACCCGGGATATCTCCCCTTTTGAGAAACCAATCAGCTCTGCTGCTTTCAAAACTGTCTCTCCAGCCGGACAGTCACCCACAATAAGCCCTTTATTGAAATCCGAAAGACGCTTTGTGTTTCCCACTGGGATCAACAGTGCAGACGATTTCTGACGAGCAGCAATATTAAGTGATTGCCTGGATCACATGATAACGCACGTGACAACGAAATATGTATATTACTGGCCAATGGTGGCGATTACGTACATCTGTAGAAAGGTTTCTAACTTAAATGGAAATGGTTAATATATATCAAATACGTGGAGATAATGTAATGGACGATGTCATCACTCATTCGACGTTTTTCGACATTTCGACGTTATTCGACGTTCGACGTTTTCTAACTTAATGACCGGTATGTGTACATGAAAATATCCCAAGGTGGAAAATCTGGGATCAGAAGAGATGTGGCAATACAGTTACTCTATGCTGCACTAGAAGCTGTTAAACCGGCAAAGCAGTAAAGGATATAGAATTTTTTAAGAAACATTCACTTCTTCGCTCTCGACCATTTAAGTCTATGTAGAGATGACTGCGTCTTGCCAAGGTAATGTGGCGTTGAAATGGGATTCTGATTCTCGCTGGTGATTCTTTAAGTTTGTATTCAGAGCGCTTTTTCCAACGCTTTCCGAAAAGGAACGCTTCAATTCTGTTGAAGCGCGCAAAGTGCTCCATATTAGATTGTTTAGAATGAGGCGCCCGATTATCCTGGGTCTTACGAGGTTTCTTACGGTCTACACGTCAACCCCTGAGACCGTATAAATCTCTGAAATGCTCGGGTACACCGTTGAGATTTGTAAACTTGTCAAGGCTATCTGCGAGAAAACGTTCTCTAGTAAAATCTCCCAGCACTCAATCTTCCTTATCGCATGGAAGATGTCGAAAGGATTCGCCAATACGGCGTAAGAAGAGGTCTTCTTCCTCCTCGAATGAGGAAGACACGTAGATGAAACTCTTCATAAGCTGAGACGCACGTTGTCTCCTAGTCTACCAGCCTGTCCTTGCTGCTTTTCGGAAGGGGAAGGGGGCTTGTTGTGTCGAAATTGTTAGGTCACAATTGTCAAGCACTATTTTTCTTGTGAACAGGGGGCGGTGTTCTTTGGTAGGCTCTTTTCTTTTACATTATGTATATCATCATCATCATCATTGTCAACCATTATCAATCCACTGCTGGACGAAGGTCTCCCCAAGTTTCCTCCACAACGGTCTGTCTTGTGCCAGTCTCCTCCATGTCACCCCTGCATACTTTCGAATTTCATCCACCCATCTCCCATGTGGTCTTCTTCTGGGTCTTTTCCTGTCCCTTGGAATCCAATCTAAAATTTCGGCTGTCCATCGATGATCTGTCCTTCTGGCAGTATGTCCAGCCCATTGCCATTTCAGGGATTTAACTCTGATCATGATGTCTTCCACTCTTGTCATTTTTCGGATCCACGAGTTCCTCTTCTTATCTCTCCTGGTTACACCAAGTATGCACCTCTCCATGCTCCTTTGAGTTGTCTGCAGCCTTTGTATGTCTCTTTTAGTTAAGGTCCACGTCTCTGCACCATACGTAAGCACTGGAAGGATGCATTGATCAAACACTTTTCTTTTAAGACATAATGGCATATTGCTCTTGAAAATTATGCTGTTTCTTCCAAAAGCTCTCCAGGCAAGTTTTGTACGCCGATTAATTTCTTCATCAATGTGACCCTCACTTGATATCTGCTGTCCAAGATAAACGTACGTGTCTGTTATCTCCAGCTTTTCTCCATCAATCGATAAATCTTCATTTCTTGTAAAAGCATTGAACATCACTTTTGTCTTCTGAAAGTTCATTTTTAATCCCACTTCTTTACTCTTGTCAGCAAGTTCCTGGATCATACTCTGCAGCTCTGATGGGGTAGTTGCAAAAATGACTATGTCATCAGCAAAACGAAGGTGGGTTAGATAATCTCCATTAATCTTTATCCCCTTGTTTTCCCAGCTCAGCGACTGAAAAACACCCTCCAATGTGGCATTAAAGAGCTTCGGAGATATGGTGTCACCTTGTCTCACTCCCTTTCCAATTTTTACGTGTGTTGTATTTTCAAACAGCCTAATTATGTATATACATGTATATATATATACATGTATATTGGACTTAGAGACATACAAAGGCTGCAGACAACTCAAAGAAGCATGGAGAGGTGCATGCTTGGTGTAACCAGGAGAGATAAGAAGAGGAACTCGTGGATCCGAAAAATGACAAGAGTGGTAGACATCATGATCAGAGTTAAATCCCTGAAATGGTAATGGGCTGGACATACTGCTAGAATAACAGACCATCGATGGACAGTCGAAATTTTAGATTTGATTCCAAGAAACAGGAAAAGACCCAGAAGAAGACCACATGGAAGATGGGTGGATGAAATTCGAAAGTATGCGGGAGTAACATGGAGGAGACTGGCATGAGACAGACCGTTGTGGAAGAGACTTGGAGAGACCTTCGTCTAGCAGGTTGACAATGATGATGATGATATTTCTGGTGCAAAGAACCCTTTGTCGGCGCCTTTCTTAAGCCGCTTTATTAAACATTATTATTTGCAATTTTACATGGCGAATATTTATGAGTTTTGTTTTAATTTAAGAATGGGTACATACTAGAAGAATTTCTCTAATGTAAGCCTATAACTTACATTACCTTGAAAGATGATGACGAACTTTGTGTACAATGAAACAGTTGACAAATGCGGTGTACAAAGGGATAGTTTACTTTCGGCTACAGGACACAGTCACTTATTCAAAATGCTTCTCTTTCCCATTAGTCCTTGAATTTTTCTAACTTAGGTTACACTTCACAGGCTATGAAATATCTGAATACAATGAGGCCAGACTGGTGAGTTATAGAGAAATAAATGACACTAGATCAAATTATATAAGGAAAATGTGCGCTTACGCAGTGGAGTTGGTGGGTGTTGCCGGCGATGCAGGAGATGGATTTCCTTGATAGAGTCTATCTTCAACGTTGTGCCGAGTAAGTTCCACGACGCTCTGTGTTCCAGACCCGTTCGCCGTAGTTGCACCCGATGGTCCAACTTGAAGAGGTTCCAGCTCGTCTTTGACATCCTTGGAGCTGCCTCTCTTCCTCCAGAACAGGTAACACAGAGCCAGCGTGATTGCCATAGACGCCAGGGCTGCGAGTGAACCCAGGATCGAGGCAACCATCACTGCCGAACCGTCCATATCCCTTAAAAAAGAAAAAGAAAGAAAACTATTTAGATTGCTTTACGATCTTGCACATATGTATAATGAGTTCTTATACGTTGAAAAGATCAGATTTTGCAAACCTACATTAAACGAAAAGAATTTATTGCGACAGTTAGCACAAGACATCCGTGGCAATTTCACTGATTTAAAATTGAGTCAACAAAGACATCGCTCCTTCCACGTTTAGCAACGCACAGCAACCGAAAAATTGTTATTCGGCCGCCGCCGGGGAGCCAAGCGCGTTATTTTATCATATCGAGAGATCCGGGATTCAATTCCCCGGTGGCGGCCGAATAACAATTTTTCGGTTGCTGTGCGTTGCTAAACGTTGTTATTTGGAGGATTTTTAAAATTGAGTTACATTTTCTTATTTTATTATTTACCTATACGCTTATTGATTTATTTGTGTATTAAATTTTTTGGTTCATTTGTTTATTCATTTTTTGATTTATACGAGCATTTAAGGCTATGAGGAGTCACTCATTCCTAAGTTAGCGCTACTAGTTATAGGGATGGAATAGAACCAGCGCTAAAATTGAAACGCAGCGTGCATACCTCATCCAGGTCCAAATTGGAGGATTAGCCAGAAGCCCGCGCTTCCAACTACTCCGTCAAAAACTTTCGAAATAGACACTGCTAGATGGACGTGACGCTTGCTCAGAGCAAATGCTCATTAGTTTTAGGCATTGTCTGTACAGTATTATCTATATGACCACTCCAGATTCACTGACGTCACGGTTTTAAATGCACTTCGTGCTTTAATAGCGTACATATAGTCTGTTATTACAGAGGACTACCGACAAAACTGGAGGTGAGTATTTTAAAGTAGTAAACACAATAATTTCCGAGGTTTTAACGTATGCCAAGCAACTAGTCAAAATGCCGACTCAAATGAAATACGCTTTTTTTTCCATTGCTCAACAGACTGTCTTTTTTTTTTTGTATTTTATTTTTCATAGGTTACGAATGTATATACAATGTGATTCAGCTAAGCCTCCACAAACTTCTGGGAGGGGTAGGTTGCACAAAGACAAATCGGAATCACGTAGTAATGCAGGATCAGAAACGTCATCTTAATGTGCTAGTGTACAGAGAGGACGAGAAATGAAAGAGCAGCACGTAAGAGAACAAAATGCTTTTTATTACTCAAAAGACATTTGCAAAATGCATTGAGGTTACAGAATGTGTTCAAAGTTGCGACCTAGAGCTATAACACGCACTTGACATCCTCGGCGCATGGAATCACGTACATTTTGAGAAATTCCTGGAGTGTCTGGGGCTTTGGAAGCAGCTACAGAGATGCGTGCTACAAGGTCCTCATCACTTTCAACTGGAGTGTCGTTAAGTCCGGCGATCTAGCAGACCAATGAACGGGACCCCTACGCCCGATTGACTGATATCCAAATGTCATGTTTAAGTGATGACGAACGTCATTGCTGAAATGGGCAGGGGCCCCATCGTGCTGTAACCACATTGCACGGCGCAGCGACTGATGGGCCTATTGTTCGTTCAATAGCTCTGGCAAGTCGCATAACCTCTGATGCAGCCGTGCAAACACTTGATGGTTTGGCACTCGTCTCCTCGGGTACCGTTTCTGGTACAGTCGCACGGCGGCTCGTCCGTTGCAGTCCGCTGCTCCGTTTGTGAGGTTAATATCAGCCATTTCCGCGTTCGTGAACTCAGCCATCCCACTACCTCTGCGGGGCGGTTTACAAATGGCGGTATCCTGAAAGAACGTATGAGCAGTCTCGCGGCCGAACAACGCCATCTACCGCATGAAGATGGCGTTTCCGACCCTGCATTGCTATGTGAATCCGATTTGTCTTTGTGCAACCTACCCCTCCTAGAAGTTTGTACACGCTTAGCTGAATCACCCTGTGTAACTAAGAGCCAAAGCATTATTGACCAGCGAATCTTTATGCAAATCGAAGCGCCTTCAGGTACACGAAAGCACGTGTGAAGTTCACGAAACGATATAAATAACACGTGTACTAAAATCTGTTAATCAATAGTATTCTTGTCCTTCAAATGGGAAAAGCAGCGGACTTAAGCGAGTTTGACAGAGCCCAGAGGACTGGGTCAAGGCATTTCCGAGGCGGCAAGGCTAGTGGGGTCTTCATGGTCAGCCGTGGTCAGTACCTTCAACAAATGGTCTGACGAGAGAGAATAAACGAACAGTAGGCAACATGTAGTCCGAGCGCGGTTTATCGATACCTGAGGTGAGCGAAAGCTATCCCGTGTGGTTCGATCTACCAGAAGGGGGCACTGTGGCGCAATTCCCCGATAATTGGAATGCTGATGACGGGAGTAATGCATCACAACACACAGTACATCGAATCCAGCTGAAAATGGAGCTGCGTAGCCGCTTCATTTTCAACCGGGTTCGATGACGAGTGCCCATGGTAGCCTCGGTTCACCTGTCGAACGAGCTCTACAATGGACCCTCGAGCATCCAAATTGCACCTTGAGTGTTTGGAATAATCTCGTCTGGTCTTATGGATCTCGTTTTCTGTTGCAAAAATGTGAACGCTCGAGTACGTGCGCGCCGTTAAATGCTGCAACCAAAACGCACCGTGGGACGAAAGTAACCCCGTGGAGGAAGTGTAATGGTTTGGGCAATATTTTGTTGGGAAACCTTGGGTCCGCCACCCCGGTGGCGCAGTGGTCTTAGCGCTGGCTTCTGATCATATGTCCGAGATGGGTCCGGGTTCGAATCCCAGTGAGGCATGGATGTTGTGTTTGTCTTGCTGCCCTAGCTCTCCCCTTTCCCTGGAACCAGTGGCCATATATTAGGGACGGGCGACTGCTTACAGACCCCTGAGTTGCTCTTGGTGGTCGTTAAACCCCCAATTTAAAAAAAAACCCTGGGTCTAATCATACATGTGCAAAAAAACATGTCGTTTACCATCTGTATATCATTGCAGACTATACTGAAGAGCAATTGAATTAGAGACAGCTGGCGTTATGCAAATGTGGCGCTGTGGGCGGCCCTGTAAACGGAAACGACATGACGTATGCAGCGATCCGACAATATAAGGAGTGATGCAGCGGAAATCAGTAAGAGTCTGACGCAGTATGGGTAAGACGAAGGATCTAAGCGCATTTGATCGTGGGCAAATTGTCGGGGCCCAACGAATGGGTCACTCCATCTCGGAAGTCGTGCAGGCACTGGGATTATTACGAGCCACGGTGTCACGGGTGCACCGTGAGTACATCGAATCCGGTAAAACCATCCCTGCAAGGGCCAACTGCCGTGGACAACAGCGTGTGGATGAGCGCGGCGGGGTCATCGTCGGCTAGCTCGTATTGTAACAGCGGATAGACGGGCGACAGTGCAAGAAATCACTCTGCAATTTAACGCCGGTGCACAAAAACGTGTAAGCAGCCACACCATCCAGAACCATCTCCTCGCTATGCGGTACAGAAGCCATCGTCCCACGAGGATACCGCTGCTGACCGCACATCACAGCGTGCAAATATTAGAATGGGCGCGGGAACATCGCCATTGGACCCTAGACATGTGGGGAAATGCTGCCTGGTCTGATGAGTCGAGATTCACGTTGGTACATGCGGATGGCAGGATACGAGTACGGAGCTAACCACATGAAGCGATGGATCCTTCTTGCCACCAGGGTACTGTTCAAGCTCGTGGGGTTGGCATTCTCGTCCGGGGACTGTTTACGTGGACTGAAATGGGACCCCTGGTACGTGTGACATCGTCCCTCACAGGTCAACGTTACCGGGATATCCTGGACGACCATTTGCTCCCGTTTGTGCGTCTGTGACGTACCTGCCAGCAGGACGCACACGACATAAAGGCAGATAGCAATTAGAATCAATGTCCGCGTAGCTTAATTGGTAGAGCAACTTATTCCGGAATGAGTGGACCCGGGTTCGAACCCCGGCGCGGATAAAAATGACGGAGAAATTTACTTCGTTATACGTCTTCAACATCCCACTGGGGACCTCATCCTGCAACAAGACAATGCAGCTCCCCAATTGTATCCGAATGGTTGGATGAACACTCCACCGACGTGACCTCGCTTCCTTGGCTAGCTAGGTCACCTGACCTCAATCCCATCGAGCACATCGGGGATGCCATCGGGAGAGATGTTCGAGGCTCTGACCCCCTCAATCAAATCTTCGTCAACTGTGGGAGCTTGTTCAGGGGTCGTGTCGAGTCCATGCCGAGACGAATCTCCGCCGTCATCAGAGCGAAAGGTGGTGCTACACGTTACTAGACAGGTATCTCTAATTCAATTGCTCTTCAGTGTATATGCATCTTCTCATGACAATGGTATTCCCCTTTAGTAGTGCCTTCTTTGAGAAGGATGATGCCACACTTCCCGGATTGTTCGAGAATAATTCGCGGATCACGAGGAAGACTTTTAGGTATTGTCCTGGCCTCCGGATTTCCCAGACATCAACATCAATCCAGTCGAACATCTGTGATTTGTGTTGGAACAGCAAATCCGGTCTGCGGCGACTCAACCACGTACGTTAAAGAACTCGAGGATCTGCTGGTCACGTGTTGGTACCACGTAACACAAGACATCTTTAGGAATTTTGTAGCCTCAATGTCTCTCTGGGTAAGAGCTGTTTTGGTTGCACACGAAGGACCAACATCATATTATGAAGGTGTTCATAATATTTTCGCTCTTCAGTGTACGTGAAAACCTGGCAGATTCACATGTTACAAATCAAATATTCGTCCCCTGTGGTGCAGCGGTTTAAGCGATGGTTTCTGGCTATTACTCTAAATGGATTCTGGTTCGAATCTCGGACAAAACATGAATGATGTGTTTGTTTTACAGCACTAGCTCTCCACCCGCCCTGATACCATTGGCCCTAAATTAGGAACGGGTGACTCTTTATAACCCACTGAATTGCTCACGGTCAGGGTTGTGCAATTACGTGAAAAAAAGGTTTTCAACGTGACACGTAAATTACGCGTAAAATACGAAAAAACGCGTAAAATAGGTAACAAAATTAAAAAAAAACATGGCTTTGTGCTGTTAATTAACTGGCTATGTAATCTTTGTGCTGTTAATTAACTGGCTATGTAATCTTTGTGCTGTTAATTAACTTGCTATCGGTATCGAAAAAAATCTGGAAAGTTTGGAGCGCTTATGAAGAAGGGTGTTAAATCACCACGGACATTTTGGTACTTCGCCAGTCGGCACCATAAGGAGTTGTCCGCAGTTGCTTTGAAGTTCATCAACATCCCAGCATCTTCAGCCCAACTTGAAAGATTTTTCTCTAATTGGTCTTTTGCCGATGATACTACAAGAAACTGGCTCAGCTTCGAACGTTCGAAGAAATTGGTTCAAATATATTATACTCTTAAGTTACAAGATCATAACAGTCAGGATTATTAGTGTGATCAAGGGTGTGTGAGAAATGAGAATGACAATTATAAGCATTTAAAGAGTTACATTTAAAACAAATAGTTTAATATGTTGTGAAATCTACAATTTTTTCCTCTAAGGGTATAAGTATAGCACAATCAATATGAAAAACGTTTAGAGTTTTAAAAGGGTAAAATTATGATTTTGAAGTGTACACCTGGATAACATGTCAAACATAAATATTATTAAATGAAAATGTACAATATTTTGTATTATAGACATGTCATTGACATTCATGTCAAAATATTATATTTGGTGAACAAACTGAACATAAAATATCTTATTTTATAGAATTACATAAATATTAAAATACACTCGATAAATTTGAAGCTGTTAATAAAATCTTGAATTCTATTCAATATACATTGTGATTTTTATCGATGCTAGTGCAAGAGGTAGATTAGTTTCTTCATTTTTAATATACAAGAAAGAACAGATACATTATAATTTCTAAAACGAAATCTGTTAATAGGTGGCTGAGCTGTATGGACATTAAGAGAATAATGATTTCGTAGTGAAATATACAAGAAATTTTAAGTTTAAAATGTAATATAATTACAGTGGTTTTTATATTACATTATTTATACACACACATGGAAGAAAATTATTTTTTACGTCTGCGTAAAAAAATGGTTTTCTACGCCAAGTAAATTACCTGTATATTACGCGTAATTTACGTAAAAATACGTAACGAGTAAATTACCTTGCCAACCCTGCTCACGGTGATTGTTAAACAACAAAACAAAAAAGAGTCAACTATTTTTTTTATTGGAGGTTTAACGACCACCGTGAGCAACTCAATGGGCTATAAGCAGTCGCCCGTCCCTAATTTAGGGTCACTGGTTCCAGGGAAGGGAGAGAGCCAGTGCCGTAAGACAAACACAACATCCATACCTCACCGGGATTCGAACCCGGACCCCTTTCGGACGAATGATCAGAGGCCAACGCCTTAGACCACTGCGCCACCGGAGCGGCAGTCAAGTATTCAATGTTTCATATGTATTTTCTTTGCTTAAAGAAAGGTTAACCGCAGTATATCTTTATTGTATAGTTACGTACGTATAAAGGAAAAACCCATGGACGTAGAAAATTTCAAGAGACGCCCTGAGAGCGAATTTTTGAAGCGGATGAAATGCGAGATCCTTCCACCCACTTGACTATCCCTCCAGCGGATGTCTCATCAAAAAGCATAAAATATTTGTGGTTTTTAGAAGCTGGTATTCCTCTTAAACTAGTTTGCCAGGGGTTGATATTTTTTACCTGTTTCAGAAGGTATTTCTGTATGTTTATATTTAGCTTCTCGGGAAATTCATTTTGTATTTATTTTGAAATCATATTTATATATTTCACTTTCCGTGTAAATCTTATTTTATATTTACCAAGTTAAACTTCGTTAGTTATTGGTGAATTCTCTAACCGTTGTTAAGCATTTCTAACGTTCTCTCCTCATAAAAGATATTGCTTTTATTAGGTACCGCGGAAAAATGAAACGCGACAATTCCGGTTTCATGCAGTCAGCATGTGAAATATACGATACAGAGTCACCTATAAGTTCCTACTCCCATAGTAAAACCCTTGCAAACTATTTACTAGTGAAATAAACTATTCAACGCAAGTCAGCTATTCAAATCGTCAACTCATATCTACTATTTAAGATCTTGAACTTAAATGAACTCAAACAGGTTACGTACATGCTTTAAAAACAAAGAAATAGAAGGAAAAAAATTACTGAT
This sequence comes from Macrothele yani, assembly GCA_039090855.1. Lineage (NCBI taxonomy): Eukaryota > Metazoa > Arthropoda > Arachnida > Araneae > Macrothelidae > Macrothele > Macrothele yani. The sequence continues at coordinate 130,040,831 of CM077024.1, read as the reverse complement.
TTGCAAGATTTTTACAAAAGACGTTAGGGGAGCATAGACTGCCAAACGTAATGCTAGTGGCTCTAAATGGCGGCTATATATATATAGGCTATACTTGGCACATTCGATAAGTCTTACTGACGTCAACGCAGGGTCAGCGCTGAGTAAGGTGTTTTTCATGATCATATAATCATATGTAGAGGATTTTAGGAAGGGAGTGTCTGACCCCAGGTCTTAAACAACCCTTTGAAATAGGAAGCTACGAGATTTGGGCTAGAGTGCCCGACAGGAAAGTGACACAGAAGCGAAGTAGAAAGCGGGAGGAAGACGCCATTATTTATTACCGGGGGGCCAGTACCCGGGATCTGACAGCTCAACGTGCCCATCCGACTCACGGCTGATATTTAGTGGATTGAGCTTTCGTGCCTGCCTGGGATCGAATCCGAGGTCCTTTCCGTGGCAGTCACGAACGTTGCCCACTAGGCCACCCGCGGCACCTTGAGTCAGGTGTTTCTACGCCTGAAGAGCTTTAGCGACAGTCCCGAAGGGAGGACTGGTTTGGTCTGGGGGACACAAACAAGAAACTCTGTATTGGAAAGACGAGCCGAGAGAAGAGTGCTGGTGGACGCGCGGGAGTGATGGCGCACTTTTAACCAAAAAAAAAATGTTGTCTTATACACTATCTACCAACAAGTAATTGGACACCGGTGATAGCAAAGAAAAACGAAGTTTATTCACCTTCAATAGTTGGTGGAGCCTCCACGAGCGGCGAGAACAGCTGCGACCCTCCGGGGCATACTCTCAACCAGGCGTTGTACGACGGCTAGCGGTATTTTCTTCCACTCGGCTTGGAGAAAACAGGTCAGTTCCTTCACCGATTTCGGACGGTAAAGGCACCCCATAAGTCGAGGCTCCAACTCGTTCCAGAGGTGCTCGATAGGGTTAAAGTTCGGGCTCTGCGCAGGACAGTTCATTCGATTAACCCCATTGTCACAATACCAAGCCATGGTGGACCTCGCAGCATGATAGGTGGCATTGTCATCCTGAACGTAACATGGGTCCACCCCGTAAAACTTCCACAACGTAGGAAGCGCATGGTCATCCAAAATGGTGTAGTAGGTCTCGGCGTTGAGTCTACCAGGAATTGCGACCAAGGGTCCCGTACCATACCAACACCCCCTAGCATAATTCCACCGCCACCGAACTTCACAGTTGGAACAATACATTCCGGCAGGAGGCGTTCTCCAGGCAGACGCCAAACCCAGACCCTGCTATCCGAACGGTACTGGGTGAACCTTGATTCGTCGCTCCAGAGAACCTGTTTCCACTGTTCAACGATCCACCGTCGACGTTCTTTGCACCACGTTAGCCGAGCAGCGCTATTGGACTTGGTGGTCAAAGGCTTGTGGGCGGCAGCACGTGCATGATAACCAAGCAGATGGGCTTCATTACGGATGGTATTCATCGAAAGAACACTCCCGGATGCCTGTTGAAACTCCTCGTGGATGTGGCCTATCGATTTGGTGCGGTTCTTCCGAATTTCTTTGGCCAGCACCCGTCGGTCTCTAACTCCCAGTTTTGTGGGTCTGCTGGATCGGGGAACATTCCGACAGTCACCTTTCATCTTCCACTTGCCAATCACGTAGGCCACTGTCGATTTTTGGTACTTCAACTCGCTGGATATGTCACGTACGGATCGGGCCATTTCTGTGATACCCGACGATTACACCTTTCTCGAAATCAGAGAGCTCCGAACTGCGTGGCATCTTGCATGCGACTGGTTGCGTTGTTGTTGTTTCCCACACGATATTTAACGGCGGCGGCCGTGACGTGTATCAGAACCGCAGATATCGTCGATTGCAGGGGTGTGCAATTACTTGTTGGTAGATAGTGTATATTATATGAGTGTGTTTACGAGTCGAGAATTATGGTGGTACACGAGTCTCAAGGGGCTAATGGCACGTAGTAAGGAAAGGCTTAATAGGCTAACCAAACTAAAAGACTCGAAGTTATACGAGTCTCTTACAGTAATTAAAAATATTTATTGGAAAGCAAAAGCGTTTGATTAAATTCATGACGCACTGCAGAAATTAACAGCAAGAATGTTCGCCTACGACCTCAGAACGTTCTAGATCAAATTATAATTACCAAGTTACCTGTATCCGAGAAAAAACGAAACAAAGCAAATAAGCACGAAAATACCAGGCCATATACGCAAAGCAGAAAAATAAAAAACAAAAAGGAAAGAAAGAAATCTACTACATAGGAAAATTACGCGTCATATACAATACAATTTTAATGATACATCAAAATCTTAAAGATTTATAACTCAAATATCGGCAGAAAGATGTTAACACACAAGTTACTCCTTATAATGGCGGCTTTCAATATATATCGGAAGTTGCATGCTTTTTGCCAGTCTATCTATTCTCCTCTAATATCTCTGGTTTTTACAGTCCATCTCGTTGGTAAAAGCTTAGCAAATTACTTATTAATCAAGTCAATTACTCACAACGTATAGGTGAACAATTCAAATCTCAACTCAGCTATTCAAATAGTCAACTCATGTCAACTAATCAAATAGACAACTCAAATAGGTACATACCTAAAAACCAAACGAGAAAGAAGTAAAATAATTAATAATTCCCAGGTTTCTTCCTTTTATCTCGTTATTAATAACCTAGTAAATTATTATGTTTGATACTCACTCGCTAGTCGAAATTTTATTCCTCTTGTAAACTTCGATTTGAGAGCACTGTGAAGCACATGAGCAAGAGAAATGAAGAATCTTTTTAGTGCAAACTTTATTCCAACAACAAGAAGAGCTCTATATATATTAAAATAATACAACGTAGTTTGTTACAGATATTTATTTTTTATTTTTTACTGTTTTTTTTTCAAGTCGACCATGGTTTCGCTGGGTATTGACCTAGCTTCATCAGGGCGAATGACACGTAAATATTCAAATTGTATATGACATCATAAATGGTGTTTACAGTCACGTGTTTTGGTTAGTTGCTTCCACGCGCTTTATAGAAATGGGGTGGATGCAATGTCATTAACAAGTTGCAAAGACTTCTGATATATATGGAAAGCTTCCAAAATATCATGTTTGGTGGTTGAATCTGGCTTGTCAATTAGTTTTGCTTCTTCAAAGAGAAATTTGCGGTCCTTTCCGTAACAGTGCTTAGCTATCGATGACTTATTTAGGTCACAGTTCCGAATGTAGGTCTTGTGCTCTATCAATCGAAAACGCAAGGGTCTGTCCTATATGCGAAGCGCCACATTCACATGGAATTCGGTAAATTCCATATGAGCTTTTGTCTTCAACATAGTCCTTTTATCCTAAAAAGTTCATTTTGTTTATTGGTTTAAAAATCCCTTTAAAATAAAAGGTTTTAAGAATTTTTGAAATTTTGAAGGAAATGTTACGGGAAAATGGAATAATTGCAACATTCTCTCGCAATGGGAGTATCACAGGAGTTAACGTGGAGACAGGCTTCAGTTTCCGGAATTTTGTTAGAGCCTTGTCTATAATGGAAGGGCTGTATCCTCGCTGTACTGAAACACGTTTAAGGAAATAAAGTTCTTTTCCCAAACTGTTTTTATCTGAACATATATGTATCGCGCGATATACATAACTGTAAAAGGCGCTGAGTTTTGGTTGCCAAGGGTGGTTGGACTTGGCATGTGGAGGTGAAAAAACTGCGAAAGGCTTCTGACAAATTGTGGTTGCGAGAGATCCATTTGAGCGAGTAACCAGGACGTCAAGGAATGGTAGGCATCCGTTATTTTCAGTTTCGTAGCTGAATAAAAAAAAATATTTGTGACAAACTAAGTTGTATTATCTTAATATACGTATATAAGTCTTTGAGATCAAGAACAAGAAGAGCTATTTGCATTGAAGGGTTAAATAATTATGAATCGCATCAAATTTATATAACAAGCTTTATTTTTTTGTAATCCCGTGGAACTTAACAGCAAAGCCTCGATTGCGCTCCCTGGTTACAAATAAATCCGACCTTCCTGCTGTATAAGATCTGTACATTTACAAAACAAAATCCTGAAAATCGGGTTCTGCGCTTATGGAACAACACAAGAAGATTTAATATTGGAAATCAATGTAGAAAAAAGTAAGTCCGGAAACCTTGAATCTCCTTTGTTCAACTACCACCGTCCATCAGAGTTAACTACCCGCGGCGTGAAATGAATACGAGATCGCTCACAGTAAAATCGTGAAACCATAAAAAGTAATACGATGCACTGCTGGTCGCCATTCCATGGAGATCGCTCTTTTCACACTCTCTGGAACTACAGTGAGATCTCCTCCTACGTTACAAAAAAGATAGGGTAACGGGAAGCCTTTCGTCTTCTCCAGCCTTCTCCCTCCCTTTCTTTCGTTTCTTTTCTCAAAATAATGCCATGCCATCAGCGGGGTACTGCGACACATTGAAAAACTTGAGATAATTTATGAGCGAAGTAAAGGAACAGTCATAAAAGCACCTCTCTTCCCGAAACGTGAACAGCATCGGAGTTTCTACTGTGGTCAAATGATCTAAAAAAAAAGGGGGGGGGGGGGAAGGAAAAAGAGTTTTCGCAAAAGTAAATGATTCCGCCGGAAAATCAAGGGCTTCTTCTACATGTTGTTTGAAGTTTTGATACGCAGAATCCATCAGAATACTTTCACAGAAAAATTGGACAGAAGATTTTGCAAAGTTATCAGAGTAACTAGAGTGAGAGATCAGTAAGAAATAACAATATAAGATCCGTTTATTGGCATATAGACGTACAAATATTTAGGCGCAAGCTTTCAACACCAACGGGTGCCTTCCTTAGGCTTATGCGTGGTTCGGTTTAACAAGAGAATTAAACAACTGGAAAAAATTAAGAAAGGTAAACATTAAGAGAAGGTAAGGACACGTTATGTTGCGTCGCGTGCATGCGACACAACATAACGTGTCCTTACCTTCTGTAATGTTTAGCTTTTTTAAATTTTTTCTACTGTTTAATTCTCTTGTTAAGCCGAAACACTGATTAGAATGACGAAGAAGGCACCCGTTGGTGCTGAAGGTTGTGCTTAAATATTTGTACGTCTATTCGTTTCGCTCATGACATAGTCATCTTTGCAACTACTCCTTCAGAACTGCAGAGTATGATCTAAAAACTTGCTGACAAGAGGAAAGAAGTAGGATTAAAAATGAACTTAAAGAAGACAAAAGTGATGTACAATGCGTTTACATGAAATGAAGATTTATCGATTGATGGAGACAAGCTTGAGACAACCAATTCCTACATTTATCTTGGGTAGCAGATATCAAGTGAGGGTCACATTGACGAAGAAATTAATCGGCGTACAAAACTTGCCTGGAGAGCTTTTGAAAGCAACAGTACAGTTTTTAAGAGCACTATGCCATTATGTCTCAAAAGAAAAGTGTTTAATCAATGCAACCTGGCAGTGCTCACGTATGGAGCAGAGACATGAACCTTAACTAAAAAAGACATACAAAGACTGCAGACAACTCAAAGTAACATGGAGAGATGCATGCTTCGTGTAACCAGGAAAGACAAGAAGAGGAACTTGTGGATAAGGAAAATGACAGGAGTGGACGACATCATGACCACAGTGAAATCACTGAAATGGCAATGGGCTGGACATGTTGCCAGAAGAACGAACCGCCGATGGACAACCGAAATTTTAGACTGGATTCCGAGGGACAGGAAAAGACCCAGAAGAAGGCCCCATGGGAGATGGATGGATGAAATTCGAAAGCATGCTGCAGTGACATGGAAGAGACAGGCTCAAGACAAACAATTGTAGAAGAAATTTGGGGAGAACATCCAGCAGTGGATTGATAATAATGGTTGATGATTGATGATGATGATGATGATGCCAATACACGGATATTGTATATTTCTTACTGACCTTTTGGCATAGTCTACCCGAAGTTTAATTTACAGTGAGAGATTGTTGTGGAAGGTATACCTCAGAGGACTGTGCAATCCATTTTGTAAAAACTTCATGGCATCAGATGGTATAAAGGAATTTTTTTTCTGATTGGAGGTTTAACGACCACAGTGAGCAACTCAATGGGCTATAAGCAGTCGCCCGTCCCTAATTTAGGGTCACTGGTCCCAGGGAAGGAAGAAAGCCAGTTCCGTAAGACAAACACAACATCCATGCCTCACCGGGATATAAAGGAACTCCTGCTCCATCATCAGAGAAATAAGTAGCGATGTCATATTTTGCGCGCGAACGAGGTTCCCGCAAAGGAATACGAGGATATTCTACATGTTGAGAGTAACATTGTGATGATATTGAAGACAATTTTTCTCGAAACAGGAAACATGACTTCTAAAGATCATCCGCTTTTTATAGGTGACGGTACAGAATCTGCAAAGCTTTCACTCGCCAATGGGCGGCTTTTTCAAAAGACTAAAACTGCATTTTTACTAAAAACTAAAAATCAGCAATAGAACAGAAAGATTTAAATCATATTAACACTCACAGAAATGCATTCTAAATCCGTTTTAATGGTGTAAAATAATAAGTAAGCAGACAGCAAGCTTTCAACATTCACAGGTGGCTTCATCAGACATAACTGAGATAAACATAACAAACAACAAACAGAAAGTAAAAGAATTCTGAGTAATTCCAACTTAAATATATAATCAAAGTTGATTAACGCTTATGTCATGTCTCGTGAAATCATCTTTATTATCTTGCATATTAAGAGTGATCCGGTGAGATAACAGATTGATATCTGGCGTTGTACAACAGATATAATTGCCTTTTTTTAAACGCAGCTGTGGTTTAGCCCCAACACAGCGGTCCATGCATGTGGTAAATCAAACGGTACAAAATCGCTGTACGACCCTTTGTAAGAGAGAATCATCACGTCTCCCTTAGTAAGGCTCTTTTCTTTTATTGGAGGTTTAACGACCACCGTGAGCAACTCAACGGGCTATAAGCAGTCACCCGTCCCTAATTTAGTGTCACTGGTTCCAGGGAAGAGAGAGAGCTAGTGCCGTAAGATAAACACAACATCCATGCCTCACGGGATTCGAACCTGGATCCTTTTGAGACAAATGATCAGAGGTCATCGCTTAGCCCACAGAGCCACCGTGGCGGCGTTCATTTTGCAGTGGTGTAAGGGACAATAAATACCCTTGATATCGCGAAAATCCTGAAAATCCTCCAAATACGTGGCGTCAGTGAATAAACAAAGGTATCGCTCTTTCGACGTATATCAACACACATAGCAACCGAAAAATTATTATCCTGGTCACCGCTGGGATCGTACACAAGATCTCTCGATATCTGGCCGAGTGCGTTCGCCTTACGCTACGGTGGCCAACAATCAACGGTATTATGTGTGTTCATCTGTCATCTTCTGAAATTACAAATCCGTAGGATGGGCTCAGCAACTGAGACGTCTCCATCTGGTGGGTATTAACGTCACAAGCTATATGTTAATCATAGCAAATAAATCCAAAGGGCGAGAACAATAGTGAAAATCCTCTAGTGTCAATGAATAAACAAAGGAGACATCGCTCTTTTCACGTTTATCAACACATAGCAACCGAAACATAACGTGGTTGCTTCATTATTTAATACTTCATTTCACAGTGCAGTCGCAAGCCTGCCATATTTGACATCCCTTTTATATTCTACAAGCCTTATAGAAAATGATTATTTGTCATTCCTATGAAGACCTTCTTAGATCCATCAGGGTACACAATAGGGATCCAGCATGCTCAGATGCAATAGGCTGCAGATCATGGTGAATGATTACATCGCAGACGCATCTGCAGAGGTTGTTCACACATTTTCAGAACGTTTTTGAAAAGAAATTACTGAGAATAAAAAAAGTTCAAAGGGAAAAAGTATACGAAAGACTTCTTCCCTTTGAACTTATTTTATTCTCTGAATAAGAGAAGTTCAGAGTATCTTTATGTATAAAAGGCTAAGTTGCCGACGACCAGGATCACTTTTTAAGTCGTCATAGCAACAATCGAGAAACAAATGTTTGTGACGTCACGATTAGCTTTTCGTGTTTTCGTGCAGGTGACGTCATGACCTACATGCGCACAGTTCGCGCGTATATCACTTTGTGTTGCTGTCATAGCAACAAAGAAAACAACTGCTAGTGTGACGTCATCTGTTCCAAATCATTCTCACATTACGTCAGAGATGCGTTACGTCACAAGGTCAACTGACATTCCATTTCAACATAGACCAGCGTCTTTACTAAGTGCTGTTAAGCAATGTACAAAGCCACGGTCAAGGGTTACACAAATGCAATACTATCAACATCAACTTTCGATCCGTGACGAATTTAATCCATTATTAAGCGAAGGAAAGCTTACGCAGCAATACAATGTTGATGCGTATGTAAAAATGGAAGCTAATACACTGAATTACATACGACAAAATCAGTCTCAGTTAAATGCCGAAAAGTATAAAAGTCTGATGGACCAAAGTCAGAATGCTGGAGATGATGAGTTTCTTCCTGGAAAAGCTCTTATTTTGCCATCTTCATTTCAAGGTATTTCATTACTATCCAGCTGGAAAAAAAATTAATTAAAGTGATTAAAATATTTTCACGTCTTATCTTCTGTTTTAGTACTGTATTTCAGTTAAGTGATCAAAATATTTCACGTGTTGCTGCTTATTGTTAGCAACCGCAAGGCTTATATGACCTCGCGGTTGATAACAGCAAACAGCGTTACCTTGTGACGCTTTAACAACCCCGAGGGCCTCGCTATTGCTAACAACAAATAGCGTTATATTTCGAAGCTTAGCAACCGTGAGGCCTTCGGCCACGTGCCTAAATAAAGATAAACAATGGCATAGAGTCAATCTGGGTGTTTATATGTACAACTTGGAAATTTTCCTAAGATAAAAAGGCGTATTTTCTTTTTCGTAGTTTAAATGGAAACAAATGGGCATGTCCTGTATTTCTCGGGTTTTATTTATTGTAAATATTCTTCAAATTTCTAAAGTCTTCCAGTGGATATATTTTGGTGTTGGAATTTTAATGTCTCACCCTTCATCCTCAATTTTAGGTTCCACAAGTGTACAGCTGTTGAATGTTGACTGTAGCCCACATGAAATTACGTACGTCGGCTTTTATCAAGAAAGCTACACCCCTGCGTTCAGCATGGACCAGTTAGTTGGATTCATTTAGGCGCTTCAAAAGCCTCATTAAAAAAAACGGGGGGGGGGGGTGTATATCCCTTACACAACCGCAGGAGTTTACGTAGAATTAAGTCGGGTTAGAGAAATTAAAAAAAAATTTAGTTGTTTAAAAAAATGAAACATTTATTGAAAGTGTATAATAGGTTTACAAAACTTTTACAATGTAATATCTATATCTTCATTCTATAAGGACTTTTTACTGTGAGACCTATTTTGAGAGAACGTCTGAACGTAAAAATATGGTTGTACCAAAATAAAGGTCTTACCATGTAGATGTGCCAGCCGAAGAGGAAAATAAGATTAGGGAACGGTTCGGGCGTCGTGGGGCGGCAAAGTTCCCATGTAAAGTCTATGGGAGAAGCGTGCGCTTGACTCACGCGCTGTGGAAATCGGAAGCATGGAGGGACTCAGATAGTCCAAAGTCCGAAGTCTTCTCTTTTCTGAGCGAACCGTTGCGCAAAAGCAACTCTAGCAGGCATTCGTATCAAAGTGCTTCTCATCGAAACAGCGAACACTCTCGAAGACCTGATTGCGTTATGCCGTTGGATTGTGCGATGTATATATACAATTTAATGTTCGTTCGATTCAGTTTATTCACGTAGGTAAAACGTTTCCTATTATGTAAAGATATAAATAAACATTCCGGTGACAATTGTTAGTGAAAATATTACGGACAACTGCTTATATCCCATTGAGTTGCTCACGGTGGCCGTTAAATCTTCAGTCAAAAAAAAAACATCACGAACGTGGACTATTGTCTTTACTGAAGTGGTTGAATGAACTTATCAATCAAATAAAGTTTACATTTGTTGTTTCATATGAGTTTATTCTTTTCAAAAAAAAAAAAAAAAAAACTAACCGTCGATTCTGACGGGTGAAGAGTATTCGCAACGCGAATCTCATTCCAACAACATTTACAAACACAATTGTGACTGAAGATGAAAGTGAAAGAGTGCGCTATCCAGTTGAATTTTTGCAGACGATCGAGATGAGTGGACTTCCAACCTCACATTTTACGACTGAAAATGGGTGCAGTCGTGATGCTCATCATGAACCTGGCCGCCCCGGTGGCACAATGGTCTAAGCGCTGGCTTATGATGATTCGTTCGTGAAGGGTCCGTGTTCGAATCCCGGTCAGGCATGGATGTTGTGTTTGTCTTATGGCATTAGTCCTCTCCCTTCCCTGGAACCAGTGACCCTACATTAGGGACAAGCGACTGCTTATAGCCCATTGATTTGCTCACGGTGGTCGTTAAACCTTCAGTCAAAAAAATCACGAACCTGGACTGTTGTCTTTCCTCAAGTGATTGAATGAATTTGTCAATCAAATAAACTTTACATTTGTTGTTTCATATGAGTTTATTCTTTTCAAAAAAAAAAAAAAAATAGCTGTCGATTCCGACGGGTTTTGTCTAGTAATTATAATATTTGAATAAAGATATATTTAAGAATCGTTTTCATCTCTCCCTCTCTCTCTTTTTTTTTTATTTGTAATTGTAAACTTAGCTTTATGATTGGAAAAGTAGATAGCAAAATTGCGTGTTAAAACATTTGTAGGTAAGTATCTATGAAATACAACGTTGATACGGCTATTAGAGCCGAGCCTGGAGGGTTCTGTCAAACATTAGTTTGAAAGTGTAAGTCCAAATTGTTTTTGCACGAAGGTGACGAATGATTCGTTTTCGGCTGTAGACAAATCAACATTTATCGCCAACTAACAAGATCGGTAACTTGTCTAATTTCAAGAAACGGAGTAAACTGAAAGAGTCAGACGCTTTAGGTGTATAAGCTAACAGTTGTAATATAAAACGTTTAGCATCGTCTAAATTAGTTCCTGGGGTAATATATACAAATACTAACAACACTTTATTGGTTTCGTCATTTCCAGTAAATATATCAGCTGTACAAATATCGCCGAACTTGCTTTTAACAATTTCAAGGTAATCAATTTCAACAGCGTAACATGTTTCAAGTACATGTATGATGGAAAGTCGAGTATATGCCGTACGTTCTAAAGTAAAGTGTGTTGTTGTCCAATTAACAAATCGATATCGTTTAAATAACTGTCTAAGGTTTCAATGGGAATATCTTTAATCACCAATAGAAGAGGAAGAAGATGTAGAAGGTATTGACTGTGAATTTTCAAATAGCGAAGCGTTTGCATCGTATGTTATATTAGAGCGCTTAAACAATCGTGTGTCAATTGAATACTGTAGCCACGCTTACATAACACTTGTCTTAACGAATCCACTTAAGTAACTGCTTTTATGAATTACATGCTTCTTAATACTAAAATTAAAAGCATAATCGTCGCCTAGTTGGCGTGGAATTGTTTGAATCATATTATTAACATTAACCGGCACGTTCACTACTTAACCAATTATAGCATAACTACCTTGCTGATGTCTTAAACAGCGAATTTGCATGCATGAAAGGTAATCTCGGTGATATCAAACGCGCAGTAACAGGATCCAATGGAGGAAAATGGTGTGGATATGGTGGATACACGAATCTATTTGGTTTTGAAATATTTGGCACTTCGTTATTTCTCAACGATTCTTGACAAGTTCTACACACTTTAAAATTTGCCACATCTTCATTTGGAAACTCTGCTTGTAATGTTTCTAACCAACTATCTTGAATACATTTTAAATCGCGTTGAAGCCATAAACGATCGCAAACATTGCAAACATATCCGAAATCGTTAGTAAAGAATAGTTTTAGAAACTGAGTAGTATCCGCACCATATATATACACTATATTGATAAAAGTCACCGGACACCCCTTCAAAAGCAAATGAACGGATCCGCTGCATTGTTAAGATGCGCGGTACAGCTGCAAACGGTATAAAAACAAGCCTGCAGCTGACCGCGATCATACTGCACTGTGAGGTTGAGTGAAAATGTGGCGGCGCGAGAGAACTGACTTTGAGAAAGGAAAGATTGTTGGGTGTTATATTAGTGGGTTGTCCATAAGAGAAACCGAGAGGCGTATACCCAGGTGAACTGTTTTTGATGTACCGAATAAGTGGAAGACACATGGCGTACATGAAGCAGCAAAACGTACCGTCAGACCAAAGAAAATCAGTGATAGAGGACGTCGAAGCCTCAAGAGAGTCGTTACAGCTAATCGACGGAGTACTCCACAAGACCTCAGTGTACAGATGAATAAAAATGCTGGACCCTCGGTATGTACAAGTACCATTCTCAGAGAACTTCATTCCATGGGTTACCGTGGTCGTGCGGGCGGCTGCTCATAATAAGCCTTTCATCTCCACTCGGAATGCCACTCGTCGTTTAGCATGGTGTAAAGAACATTTATCGTGCACCGTAGATCATTGGAAACGGGTCCTATGGACTGATGAATCCAGATACACGATCCATCAGTCTGATGGCCGTGTGTGGGTATGACGGTAGCCGGGTGAACGCTATTTACCACAGTGTACTGTTCCTACGATCAAGTTTGGAGCTGGCAGTGCACTCGTGTAGGGGGTGTTTCTCGTGGTATGGTCCAGGCACATTGGTTATCGTAGACAAACCTGTTAACCAGCACGTCTACCTCGTTATTCTGAACAATTATGTCCTACCAACTCTGTGGCAATACTATAGAACCGAGTCTTGTTGGTACAAGCAGGATAATTCACCGATACAAAAAGCAAGGATTGTTACGGCGTGGTTTGAAGATAATTCCTTATCGCGTGTGGACTGGAAAGCACAGAACCCTGATCTTAATCCCATAGAGCACCTATGAGAAGAATTAGGGCTCCGCATAAAAAGTTTGGAACAAAGGCCTACTACTAAGCAACAGTTAGCGGCAGCATTATGTACTGAATGGAAGAGCATACCTATCGCGGTGTTTAAAAACCTTGTCGAAAGCATGTCTGGAAGGGTCAGTGCATGCACTAAAACCAAAGGTGGACTGACACCGTACTAATGTATGTCAATAAATGCCATGTTGTGTTTCTCTTCTAGGTGTCCGGTGACTATTGTCAATATAGTGTATATATCTGCACATGTAACACTTACTAAGTTCGCAATTATATTTTTGCTGGCACGAAAACTTTTCTTTTGTCGTGTTGTACGCGTTTGAGACGTTGTTTGCCTTTTATTTTAAAAATTTTCTCCGCTTGCAGACAGTTGGGGGCTGCGTAGCAGTGGAGGGGGACGGCTAAGTACGTAGCACCTCCTCTCGCGCCCGCTTCTTCTTCCAATCATCTTTTTTTTTTTTTTTTTATTGGATTTTTAACGCCCACCATGAGCAACTCAATGGGCTATAAGCAGTCGCCCGTCCCTAATTTAGGGTCACTGGTTCCAGGGAAGGGAGAGAGCCAGTGCCGTAAGACAAACACAACATCCATGCCTCACCGGGATTCGAACCCGGACCCCGTTCGGACGAATGATCAGAGGCCATCTCTTAGACCACTGTGCCACCGGGGCTTTCATCTTTTCAGATAGAATCAACATAATTTCTTTTTCTAAGTCTCTGGCCTTAGCTCTTCCTCCGCCCTCTTTACGTTTCCTATGGTTTCTTACACGTTCCGCAACAGTTTTTCTGGACATTTTTAATTTCTGAATTGTTTTAAAAATTAATTTCTGAAAGTTAAAAAAAAATAATTTCTGAAAATTTGAAAAAAATTCTAAAATTTTTAAAATTAATTTCTGAAATTTTTAAAATTAATTTCTGAAATTTTTAAAAAATTAATTTCTGATTTTTAAAAAAAGAATAATTTCTGAAAATTTTAAAATTAATTTCTGAAAATTTTTAAAAATTGAGTAATGAATGTGTGCTCTTTTTACAGAGTTTTGAAAGCTCTATCGGCAGATATTTTAGTTTTTATCGTACGATAAAGAGTTTTCCGAGATATTCACCTTTTAATGTTGACACAACGTGGAAATCGATGTTCACATTTTCAAGGTCATAACTTTTAATCTAATTAAAGGATTTTAACAAATGAAGCATTTTTAGGTTTGGAAGCTGTTTAGCTGTTAAACACTTTTGATCCGATGTAAATCGGTTGAACAGTTGCGGCGTACTGAACGCGAATATGCGTTTCAGCATTTGGTAACACTCCCACCGCTAACGTGACATGCCGTTCAATGAGACATTAGATGCAATTCTACGTCAAAAAACGTCGCACATATTACGAGCTACCGCCTCCTGGGATTAACAACAAGCTTCCTTTATTCACAATATGGACGGATGGCGCCAGATTTCGGAGTTATACATATCTGGAGAAACACGCCATCTATGGGTCATGTAATATTTGTACCCAGTCTCTGTTTGTAAGAGTAATCAAGTGTACACCACTCGTTCATCAGATAAGGAATTATTTTGTATTAAGCTGAAACATCACTAAGTAAATTTAGCGTATAAAAATCTTTAGGAGAAGCGTGCAAACTTGCTTTCTGTGGATGTCACAAGCAACTGAAATCCGGGTTAAAAATGTTAAAATTTTCATTTTAACATTTTAACACTGTGAACATAAAAATATACACTGACGGTCATAAAAATCCGCGCACCAAGAAGGAGACGTCGCATTGAAATGAGATTTTAGTAGTGAGATGTTACATACCAAGGACAAAAGGGATTACAATATCACAGAAGCAGGACGGTTTCCCGCGGACATACGGTACACATTCCGGTCAGCGTTAGTACCGCGTCAGACCGACTCGTGCTCACATACATGTGGTGATACGGTCCGGCATGGAGTCAGAGAATCCGTATGTTATCCTGCGACAGATTGGTCCACACGTCTTGCAACTGACGCTGTAAATTATGAACACTGGGACATGGAGAAAGCTGGCGTCCCATCTGGTCCCATACGTGCTCGATGGGCGAAAGATTAGGCGATCTGGCAGGACACGGAAGCGTCGAAGCATGACGTAGACAATCCTGCGAAACCTGAGCCGTGTGCGGACAGGCGTTATCTTGTTGGAAAATGGCTCCGGGCAGCCCCCGTCATGAAAGGCAGCACATGGGGTCGCAGGATCTCCTGTGCATAGCGCTGTGCTGTTAAGGTCCCTCGTATCCCTGCGAGGGAAATTTGGCTCTCATACGCGGCGGCTCCCGAGACTATCACGCCTGCAGTTCGGGATGTGAGCCGCTGTACAGTGAAGTTAGGGTCGTAGTGCTCACCTGCGGTCCTCCAAACTCTGACACGGTGGTCGTCCGTTCCCATACAAAAGCGTGATTCGTCGATGAACACTGCACGTCGTCAGTCCGTAGCATTGCACGTTTGCTCGCTGTTGACACCACTGCAATCGACGCCTATGATGGTCAGGTGTTAATGGCAGAAAACGTAAGGGCCGTCGAGAGTGCAGATTCGCCTCTGTCAGGCGTCTCGAAATAGTTCTAGCGGACACAGGAGTACCTTGTACAGCCGCCACATGTCTCTGGATATTGGACAAGGACGTCGTTGCATCTGTGCGTGCTGCTCTTACGATTCCACGGTCCTCTCTGCTGGTAGTGTGTCTGGATCGTCCAGAGTCAGTCCGCCGAGTCTGGGTGCCTTTCCTTGTCCATTGCTCTCAACACGATCATACCGTACTGTCCGACCGGCCCAAATGGCGGTCCATTCGGCGTGCCTGGAATCCTGCCTCTCTCATCCTTAAGATACAGCCTCGTTAAAACTGCGTCAGTTGCCCGTACGCACGTCTACGGCGGCTCCTCGGCATGTCTATCGCTCAGGGATCTCACCTGACTCTTACCGTGCACTTCGGCACGAATGTGGAGTCCCCTGCGCGGCCGCCTTATTAGCCCCAAGGATTGCGATTGCAACGCCGGTTTTGGACGCACGGGAATGCGGAATCGCACGAAACTTTAATCATTTGCATGTGTGCCGTCCCCGTAGCTATTCGCCGAGTTTCGCGTTAATCGCTCGGTTTTTTCTTGGTGCGCAGATTTTTATGACACTGAGGAGTGTATCTTTAGAAGCTATCTTGGAATGGCTGACAATACATTGGCTGATGTGCTAGAAATTAACTCAAACGTGCTGTAAAGTAAATCTATAATGGCCCAAGCATTTTTTCGTTTTCTTTCTTTTTCTTTTTTTTTTTTTTTTTAGCGTCGTGGAAAGGCAAACAAAATTATTTCTTCTCCCATCATTAAATAAATGACAAACTCTCTCTGTTTCAATCTTGATTAAGACGGTAATTAATTGTAGCCTCAAGTAAGGGTGACTAAACGAAACAGTGGCGTTTTGTTTCCGCTCATGATCACATCTCCTTCTCTCAAATTCTTGTCGACGTTAATTACAAAAATTCGGTCATGCAAGTAAATCTGAAAAGCACTTCAGCTCAGATTTTCAATAATGATAGCGTAAGAAGACGATCATCTTCTTCGCACAATCAAACAAATTTCCGTTCTCCACGTTCACTCAGTGAGGTGAATTATCCGACTTTCAGTTCTTTTCGAAAAACTACAAAAAATTTGGTAACTGAAGTACATTTATTTCCACGCTAAATTAGATGGGAACGATTTTTTCGCCTCTCGCGGTGAGGCAATTAAAAACGCTAATGCCCATTTATTTTGTTGTTATTTTTTGTTCAAAACCATGATCAGCCATTTTGGGGTGCTACGTACACACAATGACCACCATGTCCATCCCTTTGACCAAGTGGTCAGAAGCGTAGGTTTCTGGCCAGTTGTCCTAGTTTGACCCGGGTTCGAGTCCCAATGAGGCATGGGTGGTGGGCTCGTCGCACTGGCTCTCTCCCTTCCCAACCATTTTAATTGCTCACGGTGGACATCCAACTACGAATCCCTCCTCTTCCAAAGAAAAACACCCCTAGTGAATGACTGGCTTTTTCTTAGCACAACCCATATGTTCCCTTGATCTCTTTTTTTCAGGATTTAGCTAATACTGTGAACAACTTTATGGACTATAGGCAGTCGCCCAGGCACTGGTTCCACAGAGAAGCTAAAAAGCCTATGCCGTTAGTAAAGCACACCACCCATGCGTTATCCGGGACTCGAACCCGAATCCAGCTGGCACGGCCAGCCGGAAATCAACGCCTCTGGCAATTAGGAAAGCAAGTCGACTCTCTTAACCCTTTAACCGACTAAAACGAGTAAACTTGGAGTTAGCAAAACGAGCTGAAATCAGCTCGAACATATATATATTCGCTGTCTAAGAAGTGGCCCAAACGCGGCTGAAATGACAGAACCTGTGCAAGCGTTGCCTACCTTTGTTATTCAAAACGGTCATTTATGCGTAAGACTGACACTAATTCCTTCTGACTGATTACTGGCTAAAACGGATACTAAAGTGGGCCGCTCGGGTTGCGCAGTGGTCTAAGCGTTGGCTTATGACCATTCGCCGGATATGGGGTCCGGTTCCAATCCCGGTAAGGTATGGAGGTTGTGTTTGTCTTACGGCCCTGGCTCTGTCCCGTGCTGGAGCCAGTGATCCTAAATTAGGGACGGGTGACTGTTAAATTGCTCACGGTGGTCGTTAAATCTTCAGTCAAAAAATAAAAAATATTAAAATGAGAAGAACCAAAGAAAGGAAAATATGTTTGAGTCACTTGTTTCTATATAGCGGCATGATGTCCATGTCAGGAGGACTATACCTTCCATGTTCATGTCAGGAGGACTATTTCGTTCCATGTCCATGTCAGGAGGACTATACTTTCTATGTCTATGTCAGGAGGACTATACTTTCCATGTCAGGAGGACTATACTTTCTATGTCTATGTCAGGAGGACTATACTTTCCATGTCATTTTGTCTGTACTTTCATGTACTTTCATGTCATTGTCTTTCTTTTATGCACTTTCATGTACTTTCATGTACTTTCATGTCATTGTCTTTCTTTTATGCACTTTCAATGACTTTCATGTTTTGTCATTCTTTCATGAAAGACAAAAATGAAAGCCAAAATTTCATTTACTTCCATGTCATTGTCTTTCTTTCGTGTACTTTCATGTCAGGATGATAATACTTTCTATGTCATTTTGACTATGCTTTCCATGTCATTTTGACTATTCTTTCCATGTCATTTTGACTGTATTTTCCATATCCATGTCATTCCACTATACTTTCCATGTCCATGTCAGGAGGACTATACTTTCCATGTCATTTTGTCCATCTCAGGAGGACTATAGAGCGCAACGCATGTATTGTGAAGCAGTACAGCACAATGTCAGTAGATTTTGAAACACAACGCTGTGTAGAAGTAACGAACTATATATCAACCGCAAGGAAGGTCGTCTAGTTTGTGAAGAGGCCAGAGGAGTGGTCTTATGGCAAGCTCTCCGAGTTGTAGGTGAGCCCGAATTCCAGAAATGGCATGGGCGGTAAGTTAATCCCACGGCATCGGCTCTGCCGCTTCGCTGGAATGAGTGGGTCTGAATAACAGATGGCCGACTTCTCATAGCTTTTGATGTTTACTATGGTTGTTAAATCCCGAAAATGTGTAAAACGAAATAGCAGCACAGCAGGGAAGTAGCATAGCTGCTACAACAATGTTTCACCAAATCTTACTCATTGCAGAACTCATAATAAGGCGTTCTGCTTTCTCAAAAGACATGCTCTACACCTGAGAGTTAGGTGGCATCATTCTTATTCACTACCCTATAGCCCGATCTAGGACGATTGTTTTTAAACTTTAAATAAGTATTAATATATGTATAGCAGATGTTGCTCGTCCTATGACGGAGGGAAATTTTTAATTGAAGCAGATTGAAAACAAATCAAATAGACACCGGATTTCTGTAAGGAAATATAGAAAAAACTCAGTAAGAACTCATTCATGTTAGAACTGAAAATTATATGCTATTTATTTCCGTTTCTGAAAAGATGCGTTAAATTACTTTTTCTCGGGCAGACTTCACGGCTTGTTCTTAGACTATCGTGTTCGACGGTTAGTTTGAAACTTCAAACCGAAGCTTTTTCTACAAAATAATGCGACATCTGGTATGACAAATCGGAACTATCTAAATTCTCGACAAAGTGCTATTCGGGCGAATCTGTTTTTAGATGCAATTTTGCTCACTTTGAATTGAAAGATTTCAGTTTGTATTGTACGTTAGAGCGTTTAGATAGATCAATATTTTGCAAAGTGTATAATATAATCAGCATTAAACTTGGAAAGTTAGTTAAATTAACAAAGCAAAAAACAATTAAACCGTACAAATTAATATTCGAATTGTGCTAAATTAAAGTAATATACAAAAGCAACTTGCCGTGATATTAAGATTTTAATTCGAATTTTGTAGATCGGATAAATAGAACTTGAATCCCATGAATAATCCAGTGTTTTTAAATTACTAGGCGATCACCTTGACATCTCGGTGTGATCTCGCCAAACTCAACATGCTGTGATATTAAGAATTCAATTCGAATTTTGTAGACTTGAAAAATAGAACTCAAGTTATTAATAATCCAATGTCTTTAAATTAGCGCACGATCACCTTGACATCTAAAAGTGATCGCGTGCTATTATACAGTATAGCAGGCAATCACTTTGACATCTCAGGAGCGCCGCCCCGGTGGCGCAGTGGTCTAAGGCGTTGGCCTATGATCATTCGTCCGAAGGGGTCCGGGTTCGAATCCCGGTGAGGCATGGATGTTGTGTTTGTCTTACGGCACTGGCTCTCTCCCTTCCCTGGAACCAGTGACCCTAAATTAGGGACGGGCGACTGCTTATAGCCCATTGAGTTGCTCACGGTGGTCGTTAAACCTCCAATAAAAAAAAAAAAAAAAAAAAAAAAAAATCTCAGGAGCACACACGAATTGATCGATACGTGATGGCGCAAAAGTGCGGACGTTGCTGTGACGTCAAGCGTTCCAGACAGAGAGAGTGAATGAGAGAAAGACAGACAGACAGACAGAGAGAAAGAGAGATCTGGGTGTTTTCATATGTAAAATTCGGGACGAAATCTCTGTTAATTAAAGGCAGATTGATACAGTTTGTTTTCGCACCGAATCTAAGTGTGCATATACATTTTTTTATTTGACATGCCAACTGGGAAACCTTTCAGTTTTCAGCAGTGAAACCTTTACACTTACATTTTCCTACATCAATAATATTAGCGTATGCATTTTGGGTGTGGCAGGATTTCAAAGACATTGTTGATCCTGATGGTCTCAGGAAATCAAAAGCATGCATAGTGGGAACTCACATTCATTGCCTCTTTCAATTAGTTCTCTCAGAACGCGCAAATTATATGTAATGATGCAACCAATCCTAAATCTATTTTGTTCTCTTAGGTGATTATATTCAGGGTTTTCTTCAAAGATTTGGCTGTACTTTAGTGAAGACAAAATACATTCACTGAAATGCACAGCCAGTCTAAATGCTGTATAATATAAATGTACTTGAATGTTACGCAAATAACATATGCTTAACGTGATCCAGAATTTAGTGCTAATATTTTACTGTTTCTTTCATACATGATTTATGGTGATAATCGGGACAGGTGTAATGAAATATTCAGCTTATTGGGGCAGATATGCATGGGAAACCGGTTATTCCGCGAAGCGAATTCTTCGACACCTTAAAAATCTTACATTATTGATGTTCAATTTTTAACAATATTGACAGACACTTTGTGAAAACACGAGTTTGTCCATGACGGGATCGAATCCAAGTCCCCTCACTCCGGAGTAAGTTGCTCTCCCAACTAAACGACACGAACGGACTTTTATTAATTCTAAACGATGTTGTGACGTATATTCTAAATTGACTTTCTTTTTTAGTTTCTTTCCCTATGTAAATCTTGAGTTTATTTTCAGTTATACTTCACTCTCTTAACGTAATATCTTTTCTCTCAAACGAATACTGTTGGCAACATAATTGAGTTTGAACGAACGTGACGGATGCCTGAGAGAAGATAAGAACGAGAGATAAAAACGACGACTAATCTGTTGCTTGCGAGCGTTGTTAAGACGGAACGTTGTTAAAGAGAGCGTTGCTTGGAGAAGTGTTGCAAGTTGAGCGTTGTGTTGTAGAGCATTGTGTTAGGAGCTGTGTGGTGTGTGGAGAGTTTATGCAATATGCTATGTTATGTTACGATGTGTTGGCTACATTCTGAATAAAGCATCTTTTCCGTAAGTTTGACTTCTGTTGTTTACATGTTTCGTCTGCCCGTTGAGGTTTAATTTAGAAACAATTCCATCTTATGGTTATGTTTTTTTTTTTTTTTTTTTTTTTTTTTAAATAACGCAGAAGTACCAAAAGACTTCTGCGCCCCTGTGGCGCGCAGTGGTCTAAGGCGCTGGCCTCAGATCATTCGTCCGAACGGGGTCCGGGTTCGAATCCCGGTGAGGCATGGATGTTGTGTTTGTCTTACGGCACTGGCTCTCTCCCTTCCCTGGAACCAGTGACCCTAAATTAGGGACGGGCGACTGCTTATAGCCCATTGAGTTGCTCACGGTGGTCGTTAAACCTCCAATAATAAAAAAAAGACTTCTACGTCATAATGTGTGGAACAAACATGACACATTTTTCGAAGAACCCAATGGCCAGTAGATCCATTTTTACGTTCGGGCGACAATGTGAAAACACATATTTGTCCATGATGGCAATCGAACCCACGCCCCTCACTCCGGACTAAGTTGCTCTCCCAGATGAGCTACACGGACATAATGTATCGCTGTAAATTTGTCGTCTTAACATGGGCTTTAACTCTGTAGTACGTCACAACATCGGCTTAATACTTTAAAATATTTCTCTTCTGGAAAACTGTTGCTAAGACGATTTATTGCAATATTATTTCCATTTTTACAGTTAATATTGCCCAAACTAAACACGTTTCTGTAATTTGCCCACAAGTTCGTGGTGTCATTCAAATTTCTTCATTTTAAGCAAGCACAATGAGGAATGTATTGCCTTTTAGAAATACTGCTACACTCGCTCTCAAGTATTTATGGTTTTCAGGATTCGTTTTAAAACAACGAAATGGGTTTCTATCAAGCAACTCAGGTTTCCATAATGACGACTGTACTCTTCATTTCGTCTGCTCTGCAGGTGTTCGCGAAATGAAATATTAGTTCTGCAGAAATATCGGATTAAAAATTGCATATCTTAAAACTTGAACTGTCAACCACCGATAGGCAGGTTTTCTATACAAGGTTATATTTTACATGATTGCTGCGTTTCCTTTGTAGGATACAGAGTAATAACAATAAATCAGACGTTTGTGGGTTCTTTGTTTGGGTGCGTGCCCTAAGTTAATCATTTTTTTGGTACATGAGTAAAGCATAACCCTAAAACTGGGTTTAGGTGACTCCTACTGGCTTTCGTTCTTTTCGGGAAATCATTTAATTACCGAATACTTAAATGAATGTTAAATATTATACATAAGAAATACAGATGACTTCAATGAATATGAAGTATATATTAACACTTAAAATAGATATAAATATTGCTTAAATGAATACTGAATGTGTCACTTAAAGATATAAATAAAAGTTAAATAGTAATTTAATCAATAATCATAAATTAGTTAATAAATTATTTACTTAATATTATTATTATGAAAAAAGTTAGAGATTCCACCTCTTCCTGAGGTTTTTCTTTCTTCCGGGACAGGTACGGCGTACCAAGGGGTATTTCTTTCTCTCAGTTGTCCAGGAACTTCCTTACTATCCTACAAGTGTTCAGGATAGCTGCTTTATGCAGTTCTTCTTCTTTTTTTTTTTTTTTTTTTGGATTGGAGGTTTAACGACCACCGTGAGCAACTCAATGGGCTATAAGCAGTCGCCCGTCCCTAAATTTAGGGTCACTGGTTCCAGGGAAGGGAGAGAGCCAGAGCCGTAAGGCAAACACAACATCCATGCCTCACCGGGATTCGAACCCGGACCCCGTTCGGACGAATAATCAGAGGCCATCGCTTAGACAACTGCGCCACCGGGGCGGCCTTATGCAGTTCCATGTAGGTGTTAGGGTTTATTTTTTCCCCGCTATAAGCAGTTGCCCTTCCCTAACTTAGGGTCACTGGTTCCAGGGAATGGAGAGAGCCAGTGCCGTAAGACAAACACAACATCCATGCCTGACCTGGATTCAAACCCGTACCCTTTTCGGACGAATGATCAGAGGCCATCGCTTAGAACACTGCGCCACCGGGGCGGCGGTGTTAGATTGAAAGTCTACTGTCTGTATAGAGGTGTGAATGGTCTTCGGTACAACTCCTGTGGCTGATATTACTATGGGGACGGTGGTGATGTTCTCCATATGCCACATTTCCTTGACTTCGTATCGTAGGTCGTTATACTTTGACAGCTTCTCTCCGTGCGTCTTCTGGATGTTGCACGTGTTGGGCCTGGCTATTTCAATGAGGTATGTTGACTTTTTCTCCTTGTTGACCAGGAAGATGTCGGCCCGATTGGGGGGGCGGATTTTTTTTTCTTTTTTTGATTGGAGGTTTAACGACCACCGTGACCAACTCGATGTATTATAAGCAGTCGCTCGTACTTATAATTTAGGGCCATTGGCTCCCGGGAAGGGAGAGAACCAGTGCCGTAAGACAATCCGGGATCCGAACCCGCACTCCTCTCGGACGAATGATCATAAGTCAGCGCTTAGACAACTGCACCACCGGGGCGGCATTGGGGGGATGGTCTTTTTATTACTATTATTAGAAATAATGATTTAATTAATAATCATAATAATAATTAATGATAATATAAATAACATTTTAACAATAAAATATCAAATGAATATATTATATAATAAAACTGATGTTAAATAGTATACTTAAATACATATTTGATTGCCAAGAAGCCAATGAAAGTCAACGACAGATAATTTCCTACGTGCCACAATATTTCTAGCCAATTAATCGATTCTATCAAGTTTCCTGGAAAGAAATATATTATTGAATTTTGAAACAACAGAAAGCGTAAGCAACTTTTTTGAAAATCGAAGCATGAGATTATGACATATCACGAACAAGAGCGTTATTTCTCGATGCAGGATTAAATTTCTCGTTCATTCCCACGCAAATGCTTTTAATATTGCGAAGACTCCTAAATAATCTCCAAACAAAATGCTGGAAGTTTAAAATTCACTAAGTTGCTTTCAGAACACTTCTGAAAGAAAACAAACTGCACGGTAACAGCTTATACGGTTGAAATTCAAGAATCCTGTCAAAGATGCGATTTCTGCCCTGCTGGATTATTCCTACCTTCCAAGAACACGTTGTTGTTTTTTTTTTTTTTTTTTTTTTTTTTGTACCCTTAAGATTAAAATTAATTGCTAAATAATTGGAAAGAGACAAATTTTTATGTCCTGAACTGAATAGGAAATACGATGTATTTCATTGCTTTCGGAGAAATTACTGTATAGAATATCACGTCTTAAAAATGCCAGGTAGTGCAACCTAAAATTTCAATTTCAGAATTAAAATAAAGAGGAAGATATACTGTAAACACTAATTGGGATGCACCAAACTGATTTGAAGACTGAAACTTTTCAAATTTGACGTTAATTACGTGGATGCAATTAAGTCTCTATGACTTTTGATGTACATTCATCCCTTCGTAACAAAATAAATTATTCCTTAAGGTTGAAACAAATTCTTCAATAAATAACTGATAATGATTTTCTCAAAATTGAATACAATAGGACGCATGAGCGAACAGCTGGCAATTGCTTCTCAATAGAGTTTTGAATATCGTTGCTATCTCTTATGCCCAATCTACCCAAATATAATGAATTCTTGGAAGAGAAAATTTCATCTATTTAGAAATTGCAAAACAAAAACTTTCTACCAGAAGTTAATTAATTGAATAACCTAACATGACGCAATCGTTTGCAATATTAAAAACAATTTATTTTTGCGGTGTTTAAAGAGTTACACAGTGCAGCAATTAAGTAGTCCGACTGATTTAAAAAAACAAGTTAGTAAATCATGCAATGCGTTGATTATAATACGCTTTCCAACATACCGGAAATCATTACTCAAGTTATGAGGATAATGGCTGTAGAACAAATCTCGCTGCAGTGTCCTGACCTTTGACCTCATTTCGATGATATTCAACAGAACCGGTAAAGTATATTTTCAGGAGAACATGGTAAAGTTTTGTCTCAATCGAAGCATTTTTACGTAAGCTATAACGCATAAGGGCGATAGAATGGATCCCGATCTTATGTCCTGACCTTTGACTCCACTTAACCCATTTTCAATAGGGTTCGTTCCCAGGTGGTCCCCCTAAGACATACTAAATTTCATTGAAATCAAACTATATTTATGCACGTTATGACGCATAAGGGCAACAGAATGTATCTCGCTCCTATGTCGTGACCTTTGACTTCATTTCGTCCGTTTTCAATAGGATTCGTCCCCAGGTGGTCCCCTAGCACATACTAAAATTTTATCGAAATCGAACCATATTTAAAGCAAGTTATGATGCATAAGGGCAATGGAATGCATCCCACTCCTATGTCCTGACCTTTGACCCAACTTAACCATTTTCAATAGGGTTCGTCCCCAGTGGTCCCCTACCACATACTAAAATTTCATTGAAATCGAACAATATTTACGCAAGTTATGAGGCATAAGGGCAATGGAATGGATCCCGCTCCTATGTCGTGACCTTTGACCCAATATCGTCCATTTTCAATAGTGTTCGTTCCCATTGGTTTCCTACTACATATTAAAATTTCATCGAAATCGAACCATTTTTACCCTAGTTATGTTGCGGACAGATGGACAAAGCTGGAGCATATACGCTTCTTCAACCTACGGTTGGAAAGCGTAAACAAACTACAAAACGAGTCAAATCCGTAGGTCTACTGAAAAAGAGTAGCCCTACGATTGTGACGTCACGGACAAGTCATGTGACCTTGTTGCAGACCTGGTGAGGTATAAAGCTGCCCTTGGCGCAACTCACTTTTTGTTCTAGCAAAAAATAGAAGTAAAGCGTAACGCGCAAACAACGCGTGACGTAATGAGGCAGATGGTCGCGAGAATGTGACGTCCTAAAACTTTAATATGATCCACACACAAAGTGTGACGTAATGTGGCAGATAGCGTTACCGCGCGCCAAGATCTGAATCGCGAGAGTGTGACGTCATAATATTTCTAAGCATGGGAAACATTTATAGGACGACGCCATGACACTAAAAACGTGGTAACTCTGGGTGGTTATTTAACCCACTTAACGAATTTTTCCAAAGTCGAGATCAAGCTAAATCGATTTCTAGTACCAAAAAACGGTAGGTTAACGACTTTCATCAAAATCCTTAGAGTCGTTTTCAAAATAAAATTTACATAGGTACAAGAATTGCTCCTTTAAGGTGGACGTCAAGTAATTTTGCTTCCTATACTTCAAATGGAAAAACTTCTGTACACATTTTCTTCACAATTAATGCGTTCCCAAGGATGAAAATTTGAACATCGATTAAAATAGCTTGATTTTATAACTTGGAATACTTAATATTTTGTAAAACATAACCATAATTATGCAATCCAACATTTATTTGTGTACTGAGTCATCAAAGTACAGGTCGCGCCATGTTTTTTCTGGTTTCAACACCACCAAAGGAAACGTTATTGTTTTTTAATATAATTATGGTTATGTTTTAGAAAATGTTAAGTATTCCAAGTTAAAATATGAAGTTATTTAATCGATGTTCAAATTTTCATTCTTGGGAACACAATAATTGTGAAGGAAATGTGTACAAAAGTTTTTCCATTGGAAGTACAGGAAGCAAAATTACTTGACGTCCACCTTAATAGTATGGGATAAGGGAGATGGAATGGATCCCGATCCTTTGTCCTGACCTTTGATCCCATTTGTCCCATTTCAATAGGGTTCATCCCCAGGTGGTCCCCTACCACATACTAAAATTTCATCGAAATCGAACCATTTTTACATGAGTTAACGTGCCGACAGACGGACGGAAAACCAGGAGCATATACGCTTCTTCAACCTACGGTTGGAAAGCGTAAAAATAAGTTAGTAAAATCATGCAATGCATTGATAATAATATGCTTTCCAACAAACGAGAAATCATTACTCAAGTTTTGAGGATAATGGCTGTGGAATAAATCTCGGTCCTGTACCCTGACCTTTGATCCCATTTCGATTATATTTAACAGAACCGGTTCAGTATACCTCCGAAATAACATGATAAAGTTTTGTCGCAATGGAAGCATTTTTACGTAAGTTATGATGCATAAGGGCTATGGAATAGATTCCGTTCCTGTGCCCTAACCTTTGACATCATTTCGCCCATTTTCAACAGGATTCGTACCCAGGCAGGCCCCTACTACATAATAACATTTTATCCAAATCGAAGAATTTTTACATAAGTTATGACGCATAATGGCGATGGAAGTGATTCCGCTCCTATGTCCTGACCTTTGTACCCATTTCGCCCATTTTCAATAGGGTTTGTCCCCAAGTGGTCCATACCACATACTAAAATTTAATCGAAATCGAACCTTTTTTACGTTAGTTATGACGCATGAGAGCAGTGGAATGGATTCCGCTCCTATGTCCTAACCTTTGGCCCCATTTCGTTCACTTTCAATAGGGTTACTTCTCAGGTCATCCTCTTCCACATACTAAAAGTTCATCGAAATCAAACGATTTTTACGCGAGTTATCGTGCGTACGGACATACGCACCCAATGCGTGACGTAATGAGGCAGATGGGAATCGCGACCATCTGTTCTCAAGAGTGTGGCGTCATAAAACTTTAATAGGATCCACACAAAATGCGTGACGTAATGAGAGAGATAGCGTAACCGCGCGCCAACATCTCAAGCGCGAGATTGTGAGGTCATAAGATCGTCCCCAGGTGGTACCCTACCACATAATAAAATTTCATCGAAATCGAACCGTTTTTACGCACGTTATGACGCATAAAGGCAATGGAATGCATTCCACTCCTATGTCTTGACCTTTGACCCCACTTCACCCATTTTCAATAGGGTTCATTCGCAGGTGGTCCCCTGAAATATACTAAAATTTCATCGACATCGAACCATATTTACGCAAGTTATGACGCATAAGGGCAATGGAATGGATCCTGCTCCTATGCCGTTACCTTTGACACCATTTCGTTCATTTTCAATAGTGTTCGTCCCCAGGTGGTCCTCTACCAGATACCAAAATTTCATCGACATCGAACCATTTTTACGCGAGTTATCGTGCCGACAGGCAGACTGACGGACGGACGGACAGATAGACGGAGAGACAGACGGACAAAGCTGGAGCATATACGCTTCTTGAACCTACGGTTGGAAAGCGTAAAAAAGGAAAAGCAGAAAACATGTGAATAAAAACTCGTCGATAATTTTTATTCGAGATATATTCCTCCTACGGTGATACAAGAAGTGGTACTATCAGCCAACGAAAGGAAAGACTTGTAGAGTATTTCTTTTGGTATAGAGGAAAGAGCTGATGTAACAAGTGTGACGAAGTAAATATCTCCATCATTTTTATGCCAGTATTCGAACCCACAACTCCCTGCTCTGGAGCTCCGAGTTCCATCCACTATACTACACTGACATGTGCTCTCAATGCTATCTGCCTTCATCTCACGTGGGTCCTGAGGTGCAGGCACGTCACACAGTCCTTTGTATGTTTCAATGTCTGAAAAACCTTTTCTTTTAAAGGCAGCTTCAGATTGGGGAACAGAAAGTAGTCACGCGGTGACAAATCTGGTGAACAGGGGGGAATGGTTGAGTACATTCACTTGTTTTCGTGCCAGAAAATGCTGTACACTGATTGCTCTGTGTGTGCAGGTGCGTTATCGTGAAGAAGGAACCATTACCCGTTTTCGTGCCAGAAATTGCGGTACACTGATTGCTCTGTGTGTGCAGGTGCGTTATCGTGAAGAAGGAACCATTACCCGTTTTCGAACTCAGGCCTGACACGAACAATCCTCTTCTACAATCATTTCAAAATGGATCTGTAAGCATTGCAAGTGACAGTTGTACCTTCAGGATTGAACTCCTGATGCAAACGTTATTTTAAAAACATCACACTGTGAATACTCAAGAAACGCGTATAGCGTATTAAATCCGTTTATTTTTGTGGTGCAATAAGCACAAAGATTCGCCAAGCTTTCGCACTCCACTGGGAGGCTTTTTCAAGGCAATGGTAGACATAAAAATGTCCACCAATGGTAGACAAGCTTTCGCACACCAATGGGAGGCTTTTTCAAGGCAATGGTAGATATAAAAATGTCCACCAATGGTAGACAAGCTTTCGCACTCCACTGGGAAGCTTTTTCAAGGCAATGGTAGACATAAAAATGTGTACCAATGGTACACAAGCTCTTGCACTCCACTGGGAGGCTTTTTCAAGGCAATGGTAGACATCAAAATGTCCACCAATGGTAGACAAGCTTTCGCACACCCCTGGAAGGCTTTTTCAAGTTTTTTTTTGTTGGCGCCGTAGGGTAAACTCGAACGCACTCGACTAGTTATCGAGAGCTCTGGGGTTCGATCCCAACGGTGCCGTAATACAATTTTTCAGTCGCTATGCGTTGTTTAAAAAATAACGTGGAAAGAGCGATGACATCGTCCATTTAGGCTTTTTCAAGGCAATGGTAGATATAAAAATGTCCAATGGTAGACAAGCTTTTGTACTCCACTGAAAGGCTTTTTCAAGGCAATGGCAGACATAAAATGTCCACTAATGATAGACAAGCTTTCGCACTCCACTGGGTTTTTTTTAAGGAAATGGTATATGTCTACCAATGGTAGACAAGCTTTCGCACTCCAGTATGAGGTTTTTTCAAGGCAATGATCCACATAAAAATGTCTACCATTGCGAAAGCTTAGCGAATCTTTGTGCTTATTACACCACAAAAATAAACGGCTTTAATACGCTATATGCGTTTCTTGAGCACTCGTGATGCAAATTTCTCTTGCTGTCAGAAAGGCACACAAACAGTGTCTTGATTTTAGACTTCTGTAAATTTTTTTTTCCTTTGGGTGTCTCTGGCGACTTCCACTGAGTACTCCGACGCTTTGTTTCAGGATCAAAACGAAAACACTATATCTTCTAACATTCTACAATGCTTTGGAGAAAATTTTGCATTGTTTCTGCAGTCTCCAGGATGTATTTTGCGTACTTCACTCGTGCATGTTTCCGGTCCTATGGCACGGCATGCAGAACAAAACGAGCATAAATTCTTGCACTAAAATTTGACGAATCATCTTCTTTTTAACGCTGAGCTCAGATTCCAGCATCCTCAAGGACATGCAACAATCACTTTTTATCCTTTCGCGAACTTTCTCAATGAGTTCAGACATACTTACTGGAATCGGGTCCCCGGACCTTTCGTCATTTTCCAAATCTTCCCGTCCATCCTTTAAACATGCATACCCTTGGAATATTTTCTGCACGAGATAAGAAATCAGCCCCATACACATCAGGCAACAATTCAACTGCCTCAGAAGCAGTTTTACCTATTTTAAAACAGAACCGGATATTTGCTTTCTGCTCCATGACAGAACTGTGAAAATGTTCTTCCAGCGAATGACGTCATGAACAGCGTAAATAATTGTCTCCGCACTTCTCGCGCAAACGCCGTTGCCACCGCATAGCTTGTAAATGACTTAATAAAAAGCCTTCCCGACCCGTGTGATTTACCAAGATTTTTAGAAAAAATCATCCTCTTAACTGCCGCACTGTGTACATGCGGTAATGAGAAGTTCTAAAATTCATAGTGTCGATTTAAGATACGTAATCACTAGTTTTTAAAAATCATAGATTTCTTAGCTAGCATGTGAAAAATCTTCATCACGTTCGGTGCGAAACAAAAGAACGATACTGTATTTTCGGATGTATTGAGCACGCTCGTTTCTCGAAAAATTCTCAAGTTTATTTCTAAATTTTGTGATTCTTTTATTTTTTTTATTTTTTTTTACTTTCAAGCTTTTTAATCATCAGAATTTCGTAAAATATTGTTTCAACGGTTGTAGATTGAACCCGAAACGATTGCGCTCTTATTTGTTCCCATCTGACTACTTTAACAATCTCAGATGAGGAGATAAATCAAGAAGCAGTTGTCATTCTCAGATTCAGAGTCACTAATTCTAATTTTAGTAAAGAACAAAAGCTGAACGACAAAAGTAAAATCCATATCTTGTCCTGGAACTCGGTTCCAGAGTCAGCAGTAAGAAGCCAAAAAACTCTAGACCACTGATTTGAGTTTGTTTGACAACTGTTAAAACAAGTGTGTCCGGGAGTTATAACATACTTAAGTGCCAAGAAACAAATAATATCTTTAAAATATCATATATTCAAATTAGTTTCCTCTCCATCTTTCAGTTCGCTAATTGCTAAATATCTTTTACTAGAAATGTGGCGACAAAGGTTGGAGTAAGGTAACGTGCGTGGCCGTAGTGGGACTGGTGCACGTCAGAACGCCTCGATCGCCACATTCGACGGTGAGCCGCAGTCACGCCATAATCTACAGAGGACGACATTCAACGAGGTGTAGAAGCAGTTATGAATATCCCCGTACCGATACGGACTGTGAAGCAGGTTTGCGCTCTCGCCAGCCATTTGGACGACTGCTGCTCACCGAAGCACATTCTGGCGCAAAGTTGCAGTGATGTCGTAACAGGCATACGTGGCGGAAAGAATGGAATTGTGTCGTGTTCAGCGACGAGTCTCACTTCTGTTTCAATGCTGATGATCGCTGACTGATATCACTGGTAAAAACAGTTTTTGTCCCATGGAACATTAATGGTGATTCTAACGTAATATTTTACGCGGAATTAAGAAATGTAATAAGAATGTTTCTATCATCCACAATTTTTGTGTGACAACGGTTTTTTCAATATTTGTTTTTGAATTTTTAGGCATTACATAAATAGGAATAAACTATATATAACGTGTTTTTAAATTATTTTTGTTGTATTTTACAGTATTTCGAGTACAGTGTCAGGAGAAAATCTACCTTTGTAAAGGCACTAGTGTATGTGCTGAGCCACAGTCAGAGATTATTCATGCACCAACGCCTTGCGACAACACCTGAGCACGCATTTTTCTGCTAGTAGTGAGCTGGTCTGCACGGGCAAGCATTGCGAGAGTTATATTATCTTTGTGAAGTGAACAATAACCTCCTCAATAATAATTGTGTCATTATACCAAGGAAGTGTTTAAATAACCCTGATACTTTCTGTTACGTGTGTTGTGAAGTTGCCTTCAAAGCTCAAAGGCGAAACTGTACTCCGTTAATTAAGAAGTGCTATCATGTTTATTTTGGTTGTAAAGTGGATGACCAAGATAAGAGTTGGGCCCTTCATATATGTTCTTTAACGGGATGGGTGAATGGTTCTCCTCATATGCCTTGTAGTTCCTATGTTCGGAGAGAAGCAAACCACAGCAACTGCAAAGTTATAATGTTATGTTTGTTAAAGCGGCGAAATAACCTTCAGCTGGTATCTCTGTTTAACAAGCATAACAGGGATCACATCTAAGTTCACACACAGCTTGAAATACCCTGATTTGCTTTCTGCAATGAGAATTGACCTGAGGCAAAACTTCCGTAGATGTGTAACGTACCAGGAGATGTGACGTACCTGCCAAAAGGACGCACACGACATAAAGGCAGATAGGAATCAGAATAAAACGTCCGCGTAGCTCAATTGGTAGAGCAACTTATTCCGGAATGAGGGGACCCGGGTTCGAATCCTGGCGCGGATAAAAATGACGGAGAAATTCACTTCGTTATAATGGCGCCCGAACTATCCGGATGACCCGACCGTTCAAAATCTCGCATTGGTGTGATGTTATTTCCACACCACGAGATAGGAAAAATAAGAGAATCCCTTCTCCAGCACTTCGAAAAAAAAATATATATATATAAGGGGGAGATGATGTAACGGACCAGGAGATGTGACGTACCTGCCAGCAGGACGCACACGACATAAAGGCACATAGCAGTCAGAATAAACGTCTGCGTAGCTCAATTGGTAGAGCGACTTCTTCCGGAATAAGCGGACTCGGGTTTGAATCCCGGCGTAGACCAAAAATGACGGAGAAATTTACTTCGTTATATATGGTAACATTGAGTGATGATGACTCAGACACTAATAACATTCATCAAGGACAAGAGGAAAGCTTTCATCATGATCCTGATTTTGAAGCAAGAGCTTCTTCATGTGAGTTTAATTTCTTAACACAGGAAAAACTTTGTACATAATTTCTCCAGAAAGCAATCTGAACTTATCGGATACAGTTTAGAAAGGGTGGAATCTTCTCCAACGAGCTAATAAAGTTTTCGTTTTTTTTTTTGTTTTTTTTTGTTTTTTTTTTCGCAGCCGATAAGGTAGAATTAAAAAATTTCTCTTCACTAGAAAATTAGTATTTTGTATTTATTTTTGCTCTATGGCAGAAGCACTGGGTAAATATAGGAGTTAATACAAGATGAAAAATTTCAGAAGCTGAGCCAAGTTGAAAATGTAGCTTGGAAGTCTTTCAAAAGTGTTACTTTTTTATAAACTCTTGGACTCGTACAAAGATGTAGAATGTAATATGTCTATGAAAATCCATTTCCTGGACTCCCACTTGAATGTTTTTCCTGAGAATATATGTGTTGCAAGCGACGAACATGGCGATCGACTTTATCAAGAAATTTGGAGTCCGGAAAAATGGTACCATGGCAAGAGGAGTTCCAGTACGCGGACTGGCTATTGCTGGACACCCAAGAGAGGCGTTTCATGAGAGAAATGCACTAAAAAATCATCAGCTATGTTTTATGTGGCTTGCAAGCTCCAATGAAAGTACCGCTCAAAAAAGCGGAAGACAGGTCGTTTTAGTTTGGTCTAAAGATTTTCAGAATTCAGTGTGGGATTAACCTGAAATGATGTCCAGACGACGTTTAAGCATTGGCAAAACAAATAGGGCTGTTGGTATGTTACAGGCAGGTGTGCGGCAGATCAGTGTGTCTTCTGCTTTAGGAGTTTTGCAAAATGTAGTACGCCGCCTACACACAAGACTTCTACGGCGTGGACATTTTGCAGATCGACCCGGGAATAGGGCGCCAGAGGCTAACCACCAGGAGACAAGATTGTTACCTAACAATGAGTGCTCGGAGAAGGCCTAGTATCACCAGTAGCCAACTCCGAGAGTCACTTCGAGCTGCTTCTGGTGTCACAGTATGTACGCAAACGGTCGGAAACCGTCTTCACGCGTATAGACTCAAAGCGAGGACGCCGCTGAGATATATAGCATTGACATCAGCTCACCGTCGTCAAAGATGCACCTGGGTCCAACACTACATGCCATCGAATACAGAGTGGCATGTACTTTTTACAGACGAATCCCGTTTCGCTCTTTATCCTGATACTCGACGAGGACACGGGTGGAGGAGATCTGGCCCATGAATGCAACTGCTGTCAGTCCACCCTTAACAGCGGTAGTCAGTTCTGGTCAAGGCAGGATTGGCCCTGTTAATTCCACCCTTAACAGCGGTAGTCAGTTTTGGTTAGGCATGATTGGCCTGTTTTATTGGCCCTGCTTGCTTGTATGTTTGTTAAGACAACATGAATGCCTCAGTGTACCGAAACAAATTCATTGTGACACTGTTTCACGGTGCTATTGGGTATGCATTCCGCTCTTGATGGCAACATAACCAGTCCCCTTTCCAGCAGCGCGCTTCAGGAGCTAAAAAGTTATGGGAGTGAATCGTTACAGCTGCCTCCGACGTCTCTTGACTTTAATGGGACGCTGTACAGCGACATCTCGATGATCACGTCCCATCCCCAGTACACTGGGACCTCCGTGACGTATTGCCTGTAATATGGTACGAGCTGCCCCAGACACTCATCAATAATATCATCGCAGGTATACCTCATATGTGTGAAGTCGTTCTTCGACATAGAGGTCGTGTTACTGGGTACTGAAACCCAGAGATATGGACATCCTCCGAATTTACCTTGTTGTCTATATTGCAGCGCAACTTTGTTGTGCGCAGAAATTGCAGAGTAAATTGGTTTTTGTAAACGCACTCCTTATGGTTTATGTTACGTAGCTTCACTAATGTCATTTCAACGTGTGTTACTTGAGTCAGATACGTACACCCTTTGTTTCATGCAAAATCCCTAACTTTTTGTGACCAGTGTATATGATTTATTCAGACTTAACCGTGTGTCACTAAAAAACGCCTTGCGTGATAATAAAAAAAAAGCACATATTGTATTTGAATTCAGCATAAATATTAATATTAAAGCCACCTATTATTTCTTGTGAGATATTTTTCTTTTTGGTAGAGCTGTGTGTTCTGCAGACGACGTGGTCATCGAGATGTTCTTGCTGCCATACGTGAACGTAATACGACTCCTCAGGCTGGTACCATTGAGGCGCTTTCAGTATCAACAGCCGTTTACTTCTCGTACAACATAATACAATGGGAGCACGCCGATACGTCGATGAAGTGCAGCATACCGTTTTGTTGTATTTCCGTGGTATCAGTAAATGCTGGTTTCAACAAGATAACGCCCGCCCGTACACTACCAACATCAGCAGATAATGCCTACAAGGTGGTTAGGTGCTGTCCGGGCCAGCGCAATCCCCAGACTTATTCCCCATACAAGGAACGTGTGAGACGTCATTAGCTGACGACTTAACTCATCTGCCAACGCCCCCTATCGCTGAAAGTCTAATAACTTCTTTGTGACGTCATCGTAAGTGGACCATATTTTCGTTTCCCGTGCGACAAGAATAGGCAGAACCTAAAGAGACGGAACAGCAGATGTTCACATAGTATAGTCGTTGTTATGGTACTTCGCGTCACAAAACTAATTGGATTAGTGAAACAAACAATTGTCTTGTCTAGCGGCATAACTCAGTACCCCATACAGTGTGTTGCATCATAAATCCAGTCAATTTTTGTCACGCAAAGTACTGCGGATAACGACTACATATCTGCTGCACTGATTACACCAGAGACCTCGTATTATGTTTGGCTGACGATCCCTGGAAACAAACATGCGATCCCCTTACGATGACGCGATGAATGAGTTGTTGCGCTTTCAGTTACAGGGAGTGTTTCCTCTGCACGAGCCCCTGGTAAAGTGGATTAATGGTGGACACAGATCAACGACGCATGTTCAGTGATACTTGAGGGAACTATCTGGTGACTTTTTCATTGGATCCCACGCCGTGTTACCGTATGTGTAACCTAGCGTGGCGGTAATACGACCCACTGTCTCAAGCCTATTTGCTTGCGCGCCCATCGCATTTATGCAATCCCTCAAAAATTAAATCACCCCTTCTCAGGGAGGGATTCAGGAAGGGGATCTATAGGAGCTATAGCCTTTGGGCCAGCCATGACCAAGGACGCATGCCTGGACAAATAATACAGAGATATGTACAGAGATTTATAAAATAGTTTCACTTTTGTTTCGTACGATTTTTGCTTAGTCAGAAACAGAAGCTGGAAGACGAACAGATTTCAAGGGTGACTCACGAAGGGTAAAGGTTTCATGTCGCGGTGTGCAGCGGCGTCGGTGAGACAGTTTCCGCATTTTCACCACCATCCATCCACACCGCCCAACTTGCACTTGGAACCGTTAATGATCGAAGTCCCCTGTGACTTCACATTGCATAACAAAAAAGATGCACTAAGAAAAGTATGCAATGCTAAATCATTAGAAAATCCAAGACAAAATCTAGAAATTTTAAGCTTTTAACTCATGTTGTTATGAGAACAATGGAATATACAGTACCTTATCATGAAAACTCTGTAAATAATTTATTAATTGGAAGAATGCAAAGCAAATTATCACCAGTATATTGTTACTACAGTTTCGTGTTTTAAGGGATTTCATAATGATTTTCCGTCATAGGCCCTTTGGGGGCCCACTCAGATTTCATAGCCAAGGGTCCAACTAAGGCCCTCCGGCCCTTCTCCTTTGCCACCTACGTGTGTGGTAAGTTTCGTCTCATTTACTGCATTTCTTCGTGGGCTGGCATTTACTATGTCGAGCATTGTTACTGTTATCTTGTAAATAATACCGAATTTCTAAATAAAAGAAAAGTGTGGTAGGTTAATACGATGAATAGTCATTAAGCGATGAAATTACTTTTCGTTTCATCTAGTGCGTGATGCACAAATTAAGAACAACTCCACAACTGTAATAAAATAAGTGTCAGGTTTTAATTTTAGTATCTTGGATCCCATATTTTTGAAATGTAATATGCAAGTTATCAACCTGAGTTTTACGCTCATTTTATCCGGTTGAACACTCCTTAATGCTCTACGAGACCCGCCATCTTGTATTGCTGCCTTCTCTTGTTAACCAACGGGCAAGCGTATTTCACAAATTGCTCCGGCAATTTTGCACATTTTGGAACACCGTTTGTGGCTAACGCAAGATATGTGATAAATAAAGACTTCCCTGGTTTCATAATTTTTATTGACCTTTTCCTTCATTTTTTTTCTGCAGCGAAAGTCGTACCAAGGCGTCTTCCATAGTTTAATTATTTAATAAAAAATACTTAAAGAGTCCAAAATGAAAATCTGAAACCAGGGAACTCTTTATTTATCATATATCTTGCGTTAGCCACAAACGGTGTTCCAAAATGTGCAAAATTGCCCGAGCAATTTGTGAAATACGCTTGCCCGTTGGTTAACAAGAAAAGGTAGCAATACAAGATGGCGAGTCTCGTAGAGCCTTAAGTACATATCTTGTATTATTGATAATAAGGGACTCTGTGCACCAACTACATTTAGAATAGTATGTATAACTATACTAGTAATCCGAATTCCTTGGCGTAGAATAGAAATAAAAGTATTCAAGCTTTCGCACATCAACCAGTTGGTTTTTTTCAAGGAAGGCAGTTTACTGTCTACCTTCCTTAAAAAAGCCGTATGATTGATGCGCGTAGCTTGAAACTTTTATTTCTATTCTACGCCAAGAATTTCAGATTACTAGTGTATTTATACTATTTAAAAAACTTTACTTGAAATTGCTTTAAGAAATATAATTGTTTATATTCCTTTCCAAATGCTGTGTATAACCTACAAATACTTACAGATGGCTATTCAATGTATTTTTAATTAAACTGTAAATTTTATATATTTAAAAAAAAAGAAGTTCCTAATTTTCTTAAGTTTCAAGCAAATTATATAATCTAAGACACTGCCGTAGGCATTAATAATTCAATTTCTACGAATATTTATGCACTTTACAAATAAACAAAACGATTCCAATTTTAAGTTTAAAACTAATTATTTAACCTAAAAAAACTAAGTAGGTATTCATAATTCAAATGTTTTTTGAGTCTTTACATATTTAGCAAAACGACGGTGATTCTGTTTAAAAACAAAATTTTTGCTTTAAAAACAGCAGTAGAAAATTAATGATTTATATGAGGACCATAAGAAATGATCTTGCGATAGGAAACAACGTTATTACTTCTCAGTCCTACTTCTTCAAATCTCATATTGCAAGCCTCTCTCTTTCATGAAAAAAGGAATTTAGCCTAGAGCAAATTTAATCTATCCCATGTAAAAACTGTGTTTCGTAGAAGTTCATTAATTTAATGATTCAACGCGATGCCAAACAAAATGGCTCAATCAGAAAAACGTGAATTATCAGAACTTGTTCATATAAAAAGGAAAATTCAGTAGTGATTTATGTTTGAAGGTATTAAGACTCCAAACAAAGTTTTCCATTTTTGCTATCTACATAACTGTATTCAAATAAAAATTAAAACCTTTTGTCTGCAATTACCAAGGTTGTTCAGAAACAAAATCAT
Source organism: Macrothele yani (assembly GCA_039090855.1). Classification (NCBI taxonomy): domain Eukaryota; kingdom Metazoa; phylum Arthropoda; class Arachnida; order Araneae; family Macrothelidae; genus Macrothele; species Macrothele yani. The sequence continues at coordinate 130,001,973 of CM077024.1, read as the reverse complement.
CGCCGAACACAGAAAGACAATAAAATGTCATTTTAAAAATGTCGTCCCTGTAATACATTGGGGGATAGCAACATTTGCTAGCACAGGAAAAAGGAGTACTATAACGTCAGACCCAATATGACAGTGAGGACCCCGAAATGTGGAAAAATATTGGAAAACAAATAATTATCTTCCAGCTGTAGCTCATGTACTTGCAATGTTTTTTTAATGAAAGTATTATCTTAAAATATTATTTGTCGTACTGTCGGTGGTTTTTGTAACACATCTTAACGTTGAGCTCCTGGCAACCAGCACTAAATCCTTAATAGAATAATATTAGGCGACCTAACGTTCGGAAAAGAGTCGTTTATAACTTACTAAAACCACTGCCTTTATTCATTCTTCAATGTACTTCATTCAAACAATTCGTCCATGACAATCATCAGCAGCAACCCACGGGTTACTTTAAACAGTTACAGCATTACTCTTTAACATATGCAACACACTGAATTTCTGTACCTTTAGATTCCAAATATCTCATTCGCATTACAACCCAGCAAAAACACAAGTGTTGGGAAACTGCTGGCCACCAGCTGACAGTGATGGGTCACTGCTGGCTAAAATCTGCCGCTCACGGCCCGATAGCGGTCCGTTGGTGGCAGAGCCATCAGTTGGCAGCCATTGATGGCTCAACAGCATCGTCGTGAATAGCGGGCCTCCAAGCAGGCGCCACTAGTGGCCCGTAGCTGGCAACCGATGCAGCCTCAACACCAGGTGGAAGCAACGGGACTGCGCGTGCGCAGATGCAACACGTGCCGTGTCTCTCGTGGTATTAGTTAGTTGAAGATGATGCTATCACCACTGTGTTATTTTAGTGGTTGTTAAGACAAAAAACATATGTAGAGATGCGAATTAATTTTCTATAATGAAATGCAACGTCGACGAAGATATCAGATTAAGCCATGAAATACTAGATCACAATCACGAAATACACCCACTCCGTTCCCATGAATAACAAGAAATAATTTCTGTGTAATCTTTCGTTTTAACATACACTAAACCGCTTGAAACAAAAGTCTTGGAAAAACATTAAAAAAACGTTATGTTGAAAAAGAAAAAAAGAATTATGCGATTACAAAATTTATCAATTATTTGAAAAAAAAAGCAACGCTATGTGGATATAATGTGCTCATCCATGGGTTGAATACACAAGACAGGAAGAAATTCACTTCTAAAAATAACGAGAAGTAAAATAAAATATATTTCCTCTTTAAAACAAATGTAGCTTCGGACAGCTGAAAGGAAAGATACAATGTTGAAAATGTAACAGAATCTGACATGAATGGATAAATATATTAATTCAACAATCGCCTTTCAAGACGACAAGGACAGCACGAAACTTTGGAAAGCTCCTTTAAGTTGGTACACTCGTTGAAAATGAGTGAAGTTCCCTTAAGGTGAAAAAAACATCTTTCTGTTGAAAAAATAAATTTATGAAAAATACCTCACAATATTGTAAAACTAAAAAGGGAACCATCCGTTACACATTCCGCAAGAAAAAGGCTCAGCTTCAAGCAAACGCTCCTGCGTGGCAAATCAGTCGCGTTGGTAGAGCACCTGCTTCTCCCGCAGACAGTCCTTGGTTCGTTTCCACCCAGATCCAAACGGGCATTTTTCAGGACCTGTTAAGAAAATTTCCTCAGCGCAGTGCTGTAATGCAGAAGTTTCATAAGGCTACAAAAAAGTAGTTTTAGATTTGGGAAGCTGCGGTTATCCTTTATTTATATATATATTTTTTATGGCTACTACTGGAAAATTGGCGGACAAGATTCGGCAAGCCATCAGTTACGTCACGTGATTGCCGGCTACCACTGCGGGGAAACTAGCTGACCCCATTAGGCTAGCCATCACTTACGGCACGTGCTTGCAGGGCCTTTGAAGGGCCACTTGTGGCAGCTACTACCTGTGATGGATAACTAATGACCCTTTTCTGGCATATGACAACTAATGGGGGTATCTCACTCTTGGCCCGAACTGCTGGCCCATGTGATGGCCGCCCGGATATTTTATTGACGGTTGGACGGCGGCAACATTGTGCTGGACCACCGCTGGCAGTGCTGGCCCAGCAAGACTGTTTTTGCTGGGAACTTATATGTATCTAGTTTTGAATTTACAATGCAAGGCTGCACTAATCTACTCACACTTAATACTGCTCAGTCCACACATTATATACATTGTTCTTATCATGTCAAAACATCTACACGTCATTCAAACCTGAACTCAAAATTGTTGCCACATAACATTCAGTGAGTGAGAAAAATATAACGTTCATGTTGAAACGCTTAAAGAGAAAGACCTGGAAATTTATATAGGGAAGAAAAACTAAAAATTGAAAACTAAAAATTTTACATGTATCGTCCCTTTTAACTAGTTTATAAATTGAAAGATAAATTTGAATATACGTTACATACTGCAGCTGAACCCAAAAGCCTTTCTAAAAATAAAACCTAAATAACGACTTTCTGACGTGGTGCATTCGAATTCATATTAACGAAATTGAAGGAAGAGTAAAAAAAACATTCGATATGTTCGAAATTCGTTATAACCCGACAGATGAAAAAAACAGCTCGTTTCGGCATATTGCATTTTGTGAGATTAAGGCTTCCCAATCATAAATATCTATCAATTAATCGAAGTCAAATAAAACTTGTTGACAGAAGACTATTACAAGCAAAATAATATGGGTGAGATCTGAAATACGCAAAATGTTTAACGAATGTGAAAATTAAGGTAACTATCAAAAACGTGAAATTTCACCTTTTACATGTTACGATGAAGGTGCAATTCTACTCTTACTCAAATAAGATATTTTAAATGTATTGGATCTATGTTTTTTCTATAATTCCAAAAGGGCTATGTTGGAATTTCTAGAAATGTCATTTGGAAGTAAGTAAGAGAAATACGAATCTCTAAAGACTGCATTTACTTCTGAATCCAGTTTGTTGTCAGCCAATTCTGAGACAAGAAACAGAATATTACGAGCTTCAGGATCTGTATAAACTTTGGTTTATGCCGAACTTCGTAATGTACAAACTCGTTATATGCGGGTTTTGCTGCATATTGCCGGTAAATGAGAATTTCACTTCAGGTTCAGTGCCCTTTTTATAGCCTTATCCTACTCTTACTCAAATAAGATATTTTAAATGTATTGGATCTATGTCTTTTCTATAATTCCAAAAGGGTTATGTCGGAATTTCTAGAAAAGCCATTTGGAAGGAAATAAGAGAAATGCGAATCCCTAAAGACTAATAAAACTAACAAACTTGGTATCTAGAATTCTACATACAAAATTAGAATAAATGGACTGTTATCAGTCATTTATGAAGTAAAAACTGGTGTTAAACAGGGAAACAACTGCTCGTCTCCTCTACTGTTCAATTTTGTTTGGGTGCAAGTCGTAAGAAATCTTTAATACAGAAGAATTTCAAACATATTATTACTACTGACGGTTTCACAAAACCAAAAGTTTTTCATAATCAACAAAAGCCATGCACAGTGAAATCTCACTTTAGTTTGCATTTTCAGTTAGTTCTTTTAGTATACCGAAATGATATATAGTGCATCTACTTCTGAATCTAGTTTGTTGTCTTGTTCTCCCAGGTCCAGTGTTTTCTTGACGCAATGTCACAGTTGATTTGTCAAAATCTGTAGACATCTGGTATTTGGCCGATGGGTCTGTATATCCTGCTATTGTTAAGTTCTTTTTTTTTTTTTTGTATTGCAGGATCATTGAAGCATTCTTCTAGTCATCAGTAATCTTCCTTCACTAAGTCATCTAGTAAAAACGTGGGCAGGTGTAGTTTCTATTTCTTCACTGGCTTCATGCACGATGTGCACAGTAATTGCATCTTCCCCTGGAGATCTCCCTCAATACATGTATTTCAACTAATTTTATGCAGACAAAATACATATATTCTACGAGTAACATTCAAACACATTCTGCTTTTGTTAAAATGATGTTTAAGATATGAAACCTTCCCATTTCATTTAGTCGATAGGCAAAAATCGGATATCGCCTTGCCGATATAACTCGTGGAAATAATTATTTTATTATTTGTTGTTTGATGTTCCGTTTACTAAAAATATGGACCAACGAATAGAGTAAAGTGCAAAAAGTAAATGTGCATAAATTCCAGCAATGAATCTTAATTCATAAATCTGAACAAAGCTACGTCATCTTTTTTTTTATTGAAAGTTTAACGACCACCGTGAGCAACTCGGTGGGCCATAAGCTGCCGCCCGTCCCTAATTTAGGGTCACTGGTTCCAGGGAAGGGAAAGAGCCAGTGCAGTAAGACAAGCACGACATCCATGCCTCACCAGGATTTGAACCCGGACCTTTCACGGAAGAATGGTCATAAGCCAGCGCTTAGACCACTGTGCCACCAGGGCTGCGGCATTTGATTAAAAATTGTTGGTAACACCGAATTTAATTTCTGTGAAACGGAATTCGACTATACTATCATTTTCTAGTAAATTCTGATGATAACTGATATCCAATGACCTCTTGACGACAGAAATGTGTTAGATAAATCGATTACTTCCATTCCTTTTACGTTCTTCGCGGTAGAGGGTGCTGCTCAGTGTTGGAGTTAAAAGACGTGTAATGGAGAATAGCATCCGTCCTTTCGGCTTGGGAAAATGATTTCCTTTGGAGGTACGCGTTGTGATAAGGCTTCTAGGGGCACTGAAAGTCCGACCGGGTAGATCTAGCGCCACTTAGACGTTCGTCCTGACGGCATGTGCGCATGAAACATATCGAAATTTGCACATAGGGAAAGAGTTGACTACTGTAGGACTCCCTTTTATAGCCATAGTCAGGAGCTTGATGTTAGTGGTAGCCTCGTGTAAAAAACGATTCCAGTTGCCCAACGTATGCGATATCATGTCCGTTCAGCTGCGAGCTAATTCCATGGCAAAAATCGATTTCAACATCTTTAGCAACGGATGATTGAGCGCACAACAAATTTATATCACCAGTCTTCGTCAATGGGTTATAAATTCTTAATTACTCACAATTGATTGTCAGGTTGCTCTCCTTCTCTTGTTTAAAGAGTGATGATGTTCAGTCCATCCGTTCTATTTGGTTTAGGACTAATTACACTGCCAGATCACGCTAAGCCTTGTTTTGAAAGGAAAACCGTGGTAGATTGGATGAATGTAGCTCAGACCAGTTTTGAGTTCTCCGTTTAGTCAAATTTCGAGCTGGATTGTAGATGCACACTAACTATTAAGAAATCAGCTCATTACATTGACTTTCCTTTAATTTAGCCTTGACGTTAGCTGTAGTTACACGATTTGTTTTTACCGGATTCAATCGTTAACACTGTTTTGGTATTACTGTCGTGTCCGTGAGATTATACACTACTGCTTGTGAAAATTGCAACACCAAGAAAGAATCCCACTATTCAAATGAAATTTATATCACAGATTCCTCATGTTACAGGAGATAACTCATTACATTTGGAGAGCTGCACAAGACTTTCTCGCTTCAAAACTCATTATCGTATGAAGCCACCTTGAGCAACAATAATAATCTCTACACAGCGTGGCATTGAGTGGAAGAGGTTTCTGATATCGTCCTGGGTAATAGTCTGCCAGTCTGCTTCTATGCGAAACCAGAGTTCATTTAGGGTAAATGACGGAGGAGCTTGACGGGAGCGTCGCTAGCTACCATGTCCGAGAAATGCTTGATCGAGGACATACTCAGCGAACGTAAAGGCCAGGGAAGAAGCGGTATCTGCTGTGCATGGAAGAGGTCTTGGACATTTCGGGTTTCATCTGGTGGAGCATTCTACTGCTGGAACACAGAGCCAGAATAACTGTAAAGTTTATTTGGGGTGACTGGCGGAGGCGCTTCACGGACCAGTCCTTAACTTCCATGTCCCACACATGTTCGATTGGGGACATACCCGGCGAACGTGAAGGCCAGGGGAAAAGCGGTATCTGCTGTGCATGGAAGAGGTCTTGGACATTTCGGGTTTCATCTGGTGGAGCATTCTACTGCTGGAACACGGAGCCAGAATACCTGTAAACTTTATTTGGGGTGACTGGCGGAAGCGCTTCACGGACCAGTCCTTAACTACCATGTCCCACACATGTTCGATTGGGGACATACCCGGCGAACGTGAAGGCCAGGGAAAAAACGGTATCTGCTGTGCATGGAAGAGGTCTTGGACATTTCGGGTTTCATCCGGTGGAGCAATATACTGCTGGAACACGGAGCCAGAATACCTGTAAACTTTATTTGGGGTGACTGGCAGAGACGCTTGATGGGCCAGTCCTTAACTACCATGTCCCAGACATGTTCGATCGGGGACATACCCGGCGAACGTGAAGGCCAGTGAAGAAGTGGTATCTGCTGTACATGGAAGATGTCTTGGACATTTCGGGTTTCACCTGGTGGAGCATTGTACTGCTGGAACACAGAGCCAGAATAACTATAAAGTTCATTTGGGGTGACTAGCGGAGGCGCTTGACGGACCAGTCCTTAACTACCATGTCCCAGAAATGTTCGATCGGGGACATACTCCGCGAACGTGAAAGCCAGGGAAGAAGCGATATCTCCTGTGCATGGAACAGGTCTTGGACATTTCGGGTTTCATCTCGTGGAGCATTCTACTACTGGAACACAGAGCCAGAATAACTGTAAAGTTTATTTGGGGTGACTGGCGGAGGCGCTTCACGGACCAGTCCTTAACTACCATGTCCCACACATGTTCGATTGGGGACATACCCGGCGAACGTGAAGGCCAGGGAAAAAGCGGTATCTGCTGTGCATGGAAGAGGTCTTGGACATTTCGGGTTTCATCTGGTGGAGCATTCTACTGCTGGAACACAGAGCCAGAATAACTGTAAAGTTTATTTGGGGTGACTGGCGGAGGCGCTTCACGGACCAGTCCTTAACTACCATGTCCCACACATGTTCGATTGGGGACATACCCGGCGAACGTGAAGGCCAGGGAAAAAGCGGTATCTGCTGTGCATGGAAGAGGTCTTGGACATTTCGGGTTTCATCTGGTGGAGCATTCTACTGCTGGAACACAGAGCCAGAATAACTGTAAAGTTTATTTGGGGTGACTGGCGGAGGCGCTTCACGGACCAGTCCTTAACTACCATGTCCCACACATGTTCGATTGGGGACATACCCGGCGAACGTGAAGGCCAGGGGAAAAGCGGTATCTGCTGTGCATGGAAGAGGTCTTGGACATTTCGGGTTTCATCTGGTGGAGCATTCTACTGCTGGAACACGGAGCCAGAATACCTGTAAACTTTATTTGGGGTCACTGGCAGAGGCGCTTGATGGGACCAGTCCTTAACTACCATGTCCCACACATGTTCGATTGGGGACATACCCGGCGAACGTGAAGGCCAGGGAAAAAGTGGTATCTGCTGTGCATGGAAGAGGTCTTGGACATTTCGGGTTTCATCCGGTGGAGCAATATACTGCTGGAACACGGAGCCAGAATACCTGTAAACTTTATTTGGGGTGACTAGGCAGAGACACTTGATGGGCCAGTCCTTAACTACCATGTCCCAGACATGTTCGATCGGGGACATACCCGGCGAACGTGAAGGCCAGGGAAGAAGTGGTATCTGCTGTACATGGAAGATGTCTTGGACATTTCGGGTTTCACCTGGTGGAGCATTGTACTGCTGGAACACAGAGCCAGAATAACTATAAAGTTTATTTGGGGTGACTAGCGGAGGCGCTTGACGGGAGCAGCCCTTAACTACCATGCCCCAGAAATGTTCGATCGGGGACATACTCCGGCGAACGTGAAGGCCAGGGAAGAAGCGGTATCTGCTGTACATGGAAGATGTCTTGGACATTTCGGGTTTCATCTGACGGAGTATTCTACTGCTGGAACAAAGAGCCAGAATAACTGTAAATTTTATTGGGGTTGACTGGCGGAGGCGCTTGACGGGCCAGTCTTTAACAATTAGGGACATACCCGGCGAACGTGAAGGCCAGAAAAGAAGCGGTATCTGCTGTGCAAGGAGGAAGCGGTATCTGATGTGCTAGGAGGAAGCGGTTACCTGCTGTGTATGGAAAAGGTCTTGGACATTTCGCGTTTCATGTGGCCAAGCATTCTACTGATGGAATACAGAGCCAGAATAACTCTGAAGGAAGGATATCACCTATGCCTCTAAAACATTCCTAAATTGCCGCTAGCTGTTGAGGGTTCCCTCAGTTCGTTTCAGGCAACATCGCGAATTGAACCCAACGGCGCTCCAAACCACAACGCTTTGCGTTAGGCTTATATGACGTTGCAAAATACACGCTCCAAGCAGCCGTTCACCACGACTGTCTTCGAACACATATCCCACCATCGTGGGGCATTGAGCTGTCATGACTCGTCAGGAAACACGACCTGTTGTTAGTCAGAGCGCCAACGTCTGTGTTTGAGGGTGAAATGAATGCGCAACAATGGTCTGGTAGTGACCATTCCTCTGTTAAGCAGACGACATTGAATTGTGCTGGAGGACCTGTGACAGTGGCGCAAACACCGCGGATGTAGCTGTGCGATCGGTCACTTTCATGCGGTAGAGGTGCCTGTCATCCCGTGCGGTCGTCCGATTCTGCGGTCTATTTTCCGGATTTTTGTGCGTCCGATCCCCATTTGTCCACTGACATTACGTTCGTATCACTGCACTGGGATTTTGTCCAATACGAGTGGCAATTTTGCTGTAGGAAAATTCATCTTCTCTCATACCAACAATCCTTTCTCGCTCAAGGTTAGTCAGGTGTTCATAATGCACCCTTCTTCGGTGGCGGAACGTAGTGAGACACAAGAAACACCCTTTCGATCCAATGTCGGCTCTTCACTGACTACAACATCTCGTTTGAGCCAGAACTTTATACCGAGACCGGGCAGTTCAGAGGACGCTGAACCGAAACCGCATGCGCAGTTTCACTGACATTTTAAACATTTGCATGTCCCAACCTGTTGTGGATATCCAGCTAGTACCAGTGGTCCTTCATGGTGCTGCAATTTTCACAAACAGTGGTGTATTATGTGTGCCGTCATGCTTCTTTTCAGGAGATTCACGCGGGTTTGCATTTCTTTCGGTTTTCAGAAGCTTATACTTTCTCGTTATTGATGTTTTGTTAGTCTTATGTTGTATTCCCTAAATAATTTCTTCCCGTAGTATTAACTTATGCCAATGGATTTATAACGTTCATTTTTACATCCAAGTTACTGGATAAGTTTGCCGTCCCGATTACAGAGTGATCAGACGAAAAGCTTTCTGGCCAGGTGTCAGACTTCTATGCGATTTCAAACCTCAGATGAGGTACAATTAGTGTCCTGTCTCTCTGAATTCTCTGGAACCAGTGGACTTAAACTAGGAACGGGTAAAAGCTTATAACCCTTATGCTCAAGGTGGTCGTTAAACCTGCAATAAAAATTATATAAGCTTTACTTTTGGCATAAAATTAGTTATGTGCATTTTTTCGTTATGAGTTCTCTTTCTCAGATCGTATGTCTGGAAACGCTACTAATACAGATACAGACTTATCTAAAAGTGAGGGTTTTAGTTCGCAAATTGTTAACAGACACTTTTTGATTATGAGATGGAAGTCACCTGACACAATCGATCACTTTTTATCAAAAAGAATGCACGAACGGAATAATGTTCCTTAAACAGTCAGGCGATGCATTGCTCTCTGCCTTGCGTAGTTCCAATTCTGAGCAGCTTCGGTGGTGGATCCATGCGAAGGGAGTGCCCCTCCCCTAGTAAAAACTTTGTTTTTAATCTATTTAAATATCTAACAAAGGCAACAAGGGTTGAAAACCATCAACATCTCAATTTTATGTCAATATTTCCCATTCTTATTTAATCTGTAAGATAATAAGTCTGTCAAAACATAGAATGATAGAAGTATTTTATACCTTGCGGAACTTGCAATGCGCATGTATGCTGGAACTTGCAATGAGCTGTTGTGCTAGCGTGGATCTTCCATTATTTTCCTCTTTTCTCTCGAAACCAAAGGCAAACTATCGCTCCAGGGAAAAAAACATAATTCGCAATGTTCTTCACAGCAAAGTTAAATAATGAAAATTGCGCTCTATACAGAGATATAAAATGCAAATGCTCCTAATTAAAAATCAGCTATAGACGGCAATTTCCGCAGCTATTCCCGACAAAAAAAAAACAGCAGATTCTCTTCAATAAAATTTTTTGCAATATCAGTTATTGTCTTGAATGGCGAAGATGACGACATGGCTCATTTAAATGGGCTAGATACAAGCAAAGACTTCTCAGTCGCAAATGGGAAAACTCATTTCCGCAGCTATTCCAGACAAAAAAAAACCAGCAGATTCTCTTAACTAAAATTCTTTTTCAATATCAGTTATTGTCTTGACTGGCGAAGATGACGACATGGTGCATTTAAATGGGCTAGATACAAGCAAAAACTTCTCAGTCGCAAATGGGAGAACTCATGAGAGCCTAATTTAACAAACTAGGTTAATGTCTTGATAATCCGCTATGGGTAATGATTTGGTGAAAATGAAAGCATGCAATAACACTCAGACACACTTTCTGAGATGATACGTGAGTTCAGTAACATAGGCATAGGATTTAAGAAGTAACACTACTGTACTACTGAAAGCTACGCTACAGTTAACATTCGTGACAGCCAAAAATCAACTCATACGTGAACACAATACTCGACAAGAGAGAACGCAAAATCCATTTCACTCTGGCATAGCACTTAAAGTTAGTAGAAGACCATATATAAATGAAGCCTTGAATAAGGAATCCAAATATTGAACCTTTTGCAGGAGCAATAAAGCACTTGCTTGAACTGGAAAGAGTGGAACAAGAGCAGTAATAAATCAAAGTGAAACAAGAGCAGTTACAAATCAAAGTGAAACAAGTGGAATAACAAGTGTCTTAGCCAAAGGGCAGCAAATGTACAGTACATACACAGAGAAAGAGAGAGAGAGAGAGAGCAAACAATGTTTGACATGAAACAATGCACAACAAGTACTATGGGAATCCACGTACTGTTGATTCCAGAATTATTGTGGAATCTGAAGTTATGTATAATCCGAAATTATTGTAGAGTCCGAGGTTATGTGGAATCCAAATACTCTGGAATTCGAAATGGATGTGTAATCTAAAATTATTGTGTAATCCAAAGTTATGTGGAATCCGGAATAATTGAGGAATACGGAATTATTGTGGAATCTGAAGTTATGTGGAATCCGAAATTAGCGTGTAATCTGAAGTTATGTGGAATCCGAAATTTTTGTGGAATCCCAGGTTATGTAGAATCCAAATATTGTGGAATCTGAAGTTATGTGGAATCCGAAATTAGTGTGTAATCTGAAGTTATGTGGAATCCGAAATTATTGTGGAATCCCAGGTTATGTAGAATCCAAATATTGTGGAATCCGAAATTAGTGTGTAATCCGAAGCTATGTGAAATCCAAAATTACTGTGCAATCCAAAGTTACGTGAAATCCGAAATTATTGTGGAATACGAAGTTATGTGCAGTCCAAAATTGTTGTGAATACGAAGTTACACGGAACGAAAATACTGCGGAATAAAAATGTGTGAATTCCAAATCCTGCGGAATTCAAAATAATTATGTACTGAACTCAAACACTCGACGGGGATCAGGAACACCAAACAGAAATCATAGCTTTTTCCACGTTAATAAGTGAGTCACGGAAAAACTGTCATCGGCCGCCACCGGGAATCGAACCCAGGTCTTCCAATTACTCGCCGGACATGCTACCACTGCACCACAGCGGCCTCGAATTCTCCAGACTCACATGTGATTAACTGCCAAACCACATGGCAGGTTGCTTTATGGAGTCTCGCACAATGCTGGGGATTCACCAAAAATGAAAAGCAGCAACTGAACAAATAACTGGAAGGCGGATGGATAGTTAATTCAAACACTCGACGTGGATCAGGAACACCAAACAGAAATCATTGCTCTTTCCACGTTAGTAATACTATTTGGTGAATCCCCAGCATTATGCGGGGCTCCATGAAGCAACCTGCCATGCAGTTTGGCAGGTAATCCCGTGTGAGTCTGAAGAATTCGAGGCCGTTGTGATGCAGTGGTAGCATGTCCGGCGCGTAACTCGAAGACCCTGGGTTCGTTTCCCGGTGCCAGCCGATCATCATTTTTCCGTGACTCACTTATTAACGTGGAAAGAGCGATGATTTCTGTTTGGTAATTATGTACTCTATAGTTATCTGGAATCCCAATGTTATTGCGTAAGCCGAATCCAAATACTACGGAATACGCATATGATTGTGTAATCCGAAGTTATGTGGAATCCAAATTTTTTTGTAATCTAAAGTTATATGGTATCCGAATTTATTGTGGAATCCAAATACTGTGTAATCCGAAGTTATGTGGAACCCAAAATAATTGTGGAATACGAAGTTATATGGAATCAAAGTACTGTGGAATAAGAATATCTGAATTCTAAACACTGTAGAATTCAAAATATTTATGTAATCCAGAATCCAAATCCAAATACTATGGGATACGCGTTAATCCGAAGTTATGTGGACTCCGAAATTAATCTGTAATCAAAAAATTATTGTGTAATCCGAAGTTATGAGGAATCCTAATATTATTGTGTAATAACGAAGTAATGTGTAATTCAAATATTGCGAAATCCAAAGGCAGTGTGTTATCCGAATTCATGAGGAATCCAAATACTATGGAATCTAATTACTGTGAAATCCGAATATTTTTGTGTAATCCGAAATTATGTGGGATCTTATTACTCTGTGGAATCCGAATATTATTGCCCTTCTTGTATCAAGAACAGAGCGAGTATTGGCACACTGGATACCGAAATATGGTAACAAACATAATTAAAAATTCCGAAAACAAGAGAAAACCAACGCATAGTACTCATCGAAAGCAAAAAAAACTTCTACTGGTGAGAATGTGCCGAAAGTACAGTGCTTTGCCTTTATTATCATTTTGCACATCGTCGTAATAAATACCTTTTTAATCAGGAATTGAGTGTTGCCGAGTTTTGTTTCGTCTATTTGATATTCAGAGGAAAGTTCTTCATTTACACCAATCATACGAAATTTTTGACGATCACGTAAAGCCAAGTTACGATTACTCTGATAAATAAAAAAGTTCGCCAAATCTTAGTTCTAACAATCAATCGATCATTTCTTTATTCATCAGCTGAATGATGGGCAAGTACTACCTAAGAAACGGCGTCAACAAATCTCCTACTAAGACTACGGAAACTCATACTGGCGCCAGTTCTCAGCGGGGCAGTCCCTCTAATGCAATTTGATCAAGATGCTACTACTTCTTTCATGATGTCCGGTCTGTCACTTATTGCAATAAATCACTGGGGTAATTTTTCATCGATAACTAGGAAATACATGTCATTTTCCCGGAGATATCGTGGTATCTATTGTTACGCTGGAAACAAAATGGAAATCTGTTACAGCCTCCTGCAATTCTCAGCCAGGAAATTAATCATACCGCAAATGAAAAAATTGTAACCGAATTAAGAGAAATGCCCATTGTGGGCAATAAAGAGACTGTAAACCTCGACACAGAGCTTTAAATCATTTCTATTGAATGACGGATACTTTATACAGCTGGGAAAGTAAATTAATGTCAAGCGTTTAGTTTACCGACTAGCTTTTAAAGCTATTTGACAAAATATAACTTTCACACACACACACACACAAAATCTAAAATCTTCCCAGAGTGCGTGAAACCCTGTAGTTCTATGTGATCTGAGTAAAATACAGTTATTTGAAAACGCTTTTAATCATAGTGAGTCTCTCAGAAAACGAATTCAAAGCTAAACGTATTTTCAATTGGCATTTTAATAAAAACATTTCTATCTGAAAAACAAAAGTGGCGATGTTTTGTAAAATCAATCAGGACTCAAATTCTAATTTAATGTCGTTAATTGGTAAAATCAGAATAGTGTTAAAGATGAGCAATAACAGCCCTCATCTAAACCAAGGGAACTTTGACCTCATTCAGTTATCCGTCGCGAAATGACACTGTTTATTTATTTACTTATCAGTTTACACAACTTATCACTCTCCATAACTCAATTACACTCAATTGACAAAACATTAGAGATATCTGCCTAATGGCATGTTGCTCTTCCTCTGGCGCGAATAATAGCCTGTACACGACGAACCATCGACGCCACCAGACGCCGCAGAGTTTCCGGTGGTAATGCCACCCATGCCTTTTGCAGCATTGTCCACAACTCCGCCCGAAACGTCGGTCCAGGATAAGTAGATCAGATGTTTCGTTCCACGCCCTCCCAGAGAGCTTCCACAGGGCTTAAATCCGGGGACTTTGGGGGTCCAGTGTATGGTTCCAAACTGCTCGAGCCATGCCAGATGAGTGTTCCTTGAGTAATGCCTGGGTGGTTGCGGCCCGGTGGGGCGGAGCATTGACCTGTTGGAACAACCCATCGGCCGCAAGATGCGCGAAAGCCATGAAAGCGTGTAGATGACTAGCCAGCACTTCCTTGGTAGATTGTAGGGCTTAAAGACCTCACCAGACACACTAAGGGACCTAATGTGTCCATCACAAAGCCATCACCGCCTAGAACAGAGCCATCACCGCCTAGAACAGAGCCATCACCGCCTAGAACAGAGCCATCACCGCCTAGAACAGAGCCATCACCGCCTAGAACAGAGCCATCACCGCCTAGAACAGAGCCGTCACCGCCTAGAACAGAGCCATCACCGCTTAGAACAGACCCAACACCGCCTATAACAGAGCCATCACCGCCTAGAACAGAGCCAACCCCGCGTAGAACAGAGTGATCACCGCCTACAACAGAGCCAACCCAACACAACAGGCCCATGCTATCGACGCCACATCCGCCCCTTTCGTCAGTTCGGTACAGCTGAAAACGGGATTCAATTCATCTAATCACACATAGTGGCGCCACTCTGCAGAGGTGCCCGGCACCAGTGGTGGTGATGACCTCTGCATGTTCATGTTCCCGTCCCCAAGCGAAGTGTAATGTCAAGCGAAGCGACTGTAAAATCATTTTATGAACCACGGCTATCACATTTGCTTTACTTTGTAAGTATGCGCCAATAGAAATAACGTCACAGTTGATCTGGCCAAAATTTGAACCGGTAGCTTTAACAATAAAAATGTCTACTAAAACTTCGAAGTTTGTTCTTCGTGGAAAAACAGCTTTTCCCCTTAAATCTTTGCGTATAAGCAGAAAATTAAAAAGAAACTGAATGCCACTGGTGCAACGAAGTAAATGTTTTTATTCCTCATATTCACTTACGAGGATGAGTCAAAAGTTCAAGGTAGCAGCTAGCAAGTTTATTGATGCAAGAAAGCCATACACGCTCACCTCATTCTCCGAAATACAGGCCGCTGTTCACTATAGTCCTCTGCTAACACCAGAGCCACAATCCCATTTAGGTACCACTCAGCAAGTGTGAAGGGCAGAGACTCTCTGATATAAGACACAACATTCACCGCTGAAGCGATATTCGTCCTTCTAGGAAATGGACTTTGGAGTGAAACGGGTGGTAGTCAGATGGGGCAAGATCTGGACAGTATGGAGGTTGAGGTAAGATCTCAACCCCTTTCAATTCCTCCAGTTTTCGGCTAACCACTCTGGAGGTGTGACTTGGAGCGTTATCCACTTGCAGCAACGCAAGCTTCACTCCAGAAGGGAGCTTCCCGTTCACAGCTTCACCACCTTGCTAGAGTTCCAGTTGCACAGAATCCTCACAGTTCCATTAAATATGCATGGAATGACTTTCCTTTTCAACCACCCTCTTTGCACCAATGGCTGTGCTTCTTGGAGTGACCTCAACCACTGGTTCTCTGTGATAGGATAAAATAGTAATATCCAACTTTCACCACCTGTGACGATAGAAACCAAAGCCCATCATCATGTGGATTTGACGGCAATCTGTGATACACAAAGATGCGCTGTACTTCCTGCTAGGGTGCTGCTCCCCGTAAATGGTTCCCCATGAAATGGGGAACCATTATTCGACGAAGACTGGAGAAGAAACTAAACAGATGCAAGTGACAAACGAAGATGAATAGGGAAGACTCAGTTGCCAATTGTTGTGCGCTGATTGATACTGGGTTTCACTGTCACAGCGTACACGAGGATGTTAGTGCTGATGATCGTTAGAAGTCCTGATCTCGGTTTGACTTCAAAACTGGTATCTACAGCATTAAAACCCAGGAACCATTTTCGTGTAGAGCTGCTGTCCACTTTTCTTCGCATTCAAATGCTGTTCGCATGCGAAGCAGCATGCGAACAGCATGAGGTCGATAAAACGTGCATGAGGTCGATAAAACGGAGGTCGATAAAACGTGCTGTTCGCATGCGAAGCAGCATGCGAACAGCACGTTTTATCGACCTCCGTCGTTTGCTCACCTTATAACGCAATGAGACTCGATGCCGAATGCACGTGGTCAGTCTCGTGTGTTCGTACGTCATCGAGGTACGCTGGTGAGGTTTTCTCAGGGACATGAAGACCCAACATTATGTGTAGCTCAAAACGGGACGAACTTTTGACTCACCTTGGTACATTTCCACAACAATCAAAACAACAAGCATTTTATCCTGGTTTTTAAAAGCGAAATCGAACTTCAATTATTTGCTGCCATTTCCAGCGCCCTTAATGTTGTTTTCCCGCCGGGAGGAGTCCGATTTTAAAGTTTCATTTCGCTTGAAAAAGTTGGGGAAAACGCTTACTCTGTTTATTTGTTTTGGCAAGAAGAGACTGTAAAATACAAGGCTACTATATTAAGTGTAACAAAAGCTCAAAATACCGCGTTGCCGTTTCTCACACGATTGTGAAAAATAACTTTATCGGTCACAAAAGATTGCGCTGGCTCAAGCACGGTTAGGGTAAGTACCGATTTTAAAACAGAATTTCCATTAGAAACAAAAGGAAAGGACTTACTCGCATGTTTGGTTCAGAAAGAGAAGGCTGTACGAAATGGGAAAATACGCATTTCTTACGGAAAATTTAATAAACGTAGCAGTGTCGTCGACGTGTGAGCGGAATCTATTACCGTATAAAGTTTTTTCTTTTAATCATTAAAGCTGAGACTTTCTGTCGTCTGCAGGATTTTTGTTTATGTTGCTTCTATCTCAAGGTTGTTGTTTTTTTGCTTTTTGTTTTTTAGGAGAACGAAGGTATTTATAAGCACAAATCCCACCATATTTATTATCGGAAACTTTTTCTCTAGAAAAGTATAAAACACAGACACATATTCTTGACACCAAAAAAGCCATAATCATTATCCAGGAAATTAAATCGGACAGAGAGGGAGCGAGAGAGAGAGAGAGCTGAAACAAAATTCAATTAGGTTTTCTTCCATACTGAATCAGATCATCTACGGAATTAACCTGTCCGGGATATATTTCATGACGTCGTTTCAAGACTCTGAAATTGCCTAAGTCGTGCACACCATTTTTAGTTTAAGCGTTTGTTTCTGGGCAAATCATAAGTTATGTCTAATGGCAAAAATTCTGTTCGTCTCTTGTTCCGATACACAATCACGAATAATCAGAATATCAAGTATCTCGAAAGTGGCGGGCGATATTTCCAGATTATTTTTTTCAGTGCTTTTTATCGAAGGAAAGTGTCTCCCTTTCTCAATTATTCCCCCTTTCTCTACTCGTCATTTCTTGTACGAGGTAGATAACGATAAATTATGCAGACTGGTAACCACACAAGCACATTTACTCAAGGTATTAACATTCGAAGGATCCGAATTAGACGAAGCTTTGCCATTTATTCTGGTTGTTCGGAACACAATTCAAACGTTGAAATAAGTAAACATTTTGGAGATGACAATCCGATTTTTGGCTTAAATGTGAAAAGGAGGGTAAGTCAGATAATATCCGAAAACTTGAAAATGTCATCGTCCTGGAGCGGGACTCGAACCCGTGTCTCCCAGATAGCGCCCGGGTATTCTAACCTCTACACCACCCAGAACAACCAAGTTTCAAGTTTCCGATCAATCGAGTCCCGCTCCAGGACGATGAAAAAAAATTCCAAGTTTTCGGATATTACCTAACTTACCATCCTTGTCACATTTACGCCAAAAATCGAATTGTCATCTTCAAAATTTGTATTATATGGCGTAACCCCGCATTTCTTTCATGATTTATCTGCTTCTCTGGGCAATCACGGGATAGGACGCTTAACGTCCAGATTCGCTAAACATGAATGACGGTTGCTTCGACTAGCAAATCCTCTGATGGTTATATTAAAATTGATCGAAAACTTGAAACTTGGTCGTTCTGGGTGGTGTAGTGGTTAGCATAACCCGGGCGCTATCTGGGAGACGCGGGTTCGAGTGCCGTCCAAGACGATGAAAATTTTCAGGTTTTCGGATATTATCTGACTTACCATCCTTGTCACATTTACGCCAAAAATCGGATTGTCATCTTCAAAATTTGTATTATATGGCGTAATCCCGTATTTCCTTCATATTGCCGCCCCGGTGGCGCAGTGGTCTAAGGCGTTGGCCTCTGATCATTCGTCCGTAAGGGGTCCGGGTTCGAATCCCGGTGAGGCATGGATGTTGTGTTTGTCTTACGGCACTGGCTCTCTCCCTTCCCTGGAACTAGTGACCCTAAATTAGGGACGGGCGACTGCTTATAGCCCATTGAGTTGCTCACGCTGGTCGTTAAACCTCCAATCAAAAAAAAAAAAAAAAAATTCCTTCATAAGTAAACATTATTCGCTAAGTAATAATAAAACCATTCATAAGTAATAATAAAACAAACGAGGGGCAGTTTCTGTCTATCTTATCCTTGAAAAATTCATCTAATTGATGTGCGAAATCTTGGAAACGCCGCCCCGGTGGCGCAGTGGTCTAAGGCGTTGGCCTGTGATCATTCGTCCGAAAGGGGTCCGGGTTCGAATCCCGGTGAGGCATGGATGTTGTGTTTGTCTTACGGCACTGGCTCTCTCCCTTCCCTGGAACCAGTGACCCTAAATTAGGGACGGGCGACTGCTTATAGCCCATTGAGTTGCTCACGGTGGTCGTTAAACCTCCAATCAAAAAAAAAAAAACTTGGAAACGTTTACTTATACAGGGTGATCAGAATCGACCACACAATAAACCTACTCCTCGTTGAGAAAGAAGCCGAAAACCGTTGTCAGTTGTCCGATCGGACGTCGCATTCTGGAGATATACGCGCCAAACGTTCGTGACGTCACATCCGGTAA
The DNA here is from genome assembly GCA_039090855.1 of Macrothele yani. Lineage (NCBI taxonomy): Eukaryota > Metazoa > Arthropoda > Arachnida > Araneae > Macrothelidae > Macrothele > Macrothele yani. The sequence continues at coordinate 129,982,707 of CM077024.1, read as the reverse complement.
AAATACAGACATTAGAAATACATTGCCGGAAAGTGAAAAAAGAACACCAAGAAACAGACGTCTGATACCAACGAAATTTATACAGCATACTAACGGAATACAGAGTATAACGTAACAAAACGTTATGGCAAAATACAGCTGTATTTGCTGGTAAACTGAAAAATAACATTTCCATGTAACATGGTTAGTACGAGGTTGAACCGCCATGAACTGCGTCACACTGTGCAATTCTGGCATGGAGTCTGTCGTACAGAAGTTTGATGTAAGTTTGGGGTACTGAGATGTAAGCATCTTCAACATGGACGCGTAAATCGGGGATGGTCGTGGCTGGCCGTGGAGACCGGATAAGTCGTTGTCCCAAAAAATCCCACACGTGCTCAATGGGAGACAAATCCGGTGAACGTGCATGCCATGGAAGTTGTCTCACACTCTGAAGTGCATGCTGAGTTACACGTGCCGTGTGTGGGTGTGCATTATCTTGCTGGAAAACACCACGATGGACCGACCTTACAAATGGCACAACAACGGTCTGAATGATGTTGTTGATGAAGGAGGTGCTGTTTAACGTACCCGGTACAAACACGAGTTGTGTACGGGAGTGATAGCTGATCGCTCTCCACACCAGGAGACCAGGTGTAGGCCCTGTGTGTCGCTGGCGGATGCAAGAAGGGTGGAGACGCTCCCCTGTGCGTCTGCCAACACGCATACGGCCATCGGAGGCTCCCAAGCAGAATCTGCTTTTATCGCTGAACACGACAGATTGCCATTGCGTTCTCCATTGCAGACGTTGGCGACACCACTGCAGTCGTTCCTGACGGTGGGCTGGAGTCAGAGGTATACATGCCAGAGGCACGCGTGCACGTAGTCCTGCATCCAGTAGACGGTTGCGGATTGTTCGCACAGTCACCTCAGGTGCAACGGCAGCTCGGATTTACGTCGCAGTGGATGTTCTGCTTGACAACGCCGCTGTTCTTATGCGTCGGTCGGTCCGCTCATCAGTCCGTCTGTGACTCCGGGTTCCACGTCTTCTCGTGTGGGAATGTTCTTCGGACCATCTACGCCACCATCGTACCAGCACCGATACTTCCCGTCCAATTCGCTCCGCAATACGACGATACGACCACCCGGCCTCGCTCAAAGTCCCATAACTGCTGAAATCCTACACGTCTTCCATATCCAGGCATTGCAGCTTCTTCAGGGTCTTCGCACGTGTCCGTACGCCGACGACTGATTACATTCACTTCGCCGTACTCCTTAAATACCACCGACGATAATTTGCATATTATGCCGTGCTGCGGCGTAAGCGCTCACCAGTTGGTCCCGAAGTTAGCATCACACCTACGTAAACTCGACCCCATTAGCATATGTAAATTTCATGATCGTCCGCCAATTCCTTCTTGGTGTTCTTTTTTCACTTTCCGCCAGTGTAACTTTCCCAATCACTTTGACAGAAAACATGCAATTTATTGATGCGTACCACTGCAACGCAAATTATAAAACACGTGGATTCGTGTCAGATTACAACATGTATTCAAAATGGCCACCTTGTAGTGCGGAACAGGCGGCAGCCCGCCGAGGATTAGACATCTGCACGCGTTGCAGCATAGCAGGGGTTACAGTTGTGAGTGACGCGTGTAAGGTGGCCACTAGGCCGTGCAAGCTGTTGACAGGCCGTCGATATACCAGTTCTTTTAGATGACCCCAGAGGAAGAAGTCCAATGGGTTAAGATCCGGTGATCTATCCGGCCATGCGATAGGACCCCCACGGCCAAGCCATCGACCGTGATACTCCGTATCCAGCCACTGGCCAACATTTACAGCGCAATGCGCCGGTGCTCCATCATGCTGGAACCATAAATTGCTGAGAACAGCCAATGGTACTTTTTCCAATAAGTCCGGCATAGCATCACGTACGAACGCCATGTAGTTGGCAGCTGTGACACTTTCGGGAAGAAGATTTGGTCCCAATAGGATATCGCCGACAATAGCACACCAGATATTAACACTCCAACGGACCTGGTGAGCGTGTTCACGTGCTGCGTGCGAATTGTCCAATGCCCAAACATGACTATTATGGGTGTTGCAGATACCCTGTCGTGTAAATCTTGCCTCATCAGTCCACAAGATCCGGCGGATGAAACTGTTATCGGCAGCATGTTGCTGTAGTAGCCACTCACAGTATGCCTGTCTTCGAGGATAATCCTGTGATAATAGGCCTTGCACCCGTGTGAAGTGATATGGATGCAGGTCTTTGTCGTGTCGAACTGCAAGTACGGTACTTTGGTGAACACCGAACTGTCGCGTGACCGCACGGTTGCTGGTCGTTGACTCCTCCTCTACGAACTCTAGTATGGCGTCCTCGAGGGATGGTGCTCTCACAGAGGTTCCAGCGCCACTGTCTACACTTGGACGTGGTACGATATTGCCTGTGTCATGTATTCGAGCGTCAAGCCGCCGTATGACCTGGGCGTCCGGGTGCCGTCGTGCTGGGTATCACTAGCTGTAGGTCCTTGCTGCACGCAATGGTGAATCATGGCATTCCCCCAATAGGAGATACAAGTCACAATACTCTCTCAAACTGTACGAGATATCGCTACCCACACTACTGCCAAATGTATCAAAGCAGTATGAGCTTACCTGCTACCGTCGCCAACCCTTTTCATCCCTACCTGCCGTATCGCGCAGGCGTACAACTGATGGTTTCACGCCACCACGTCCTTCGAATTTGCATACTCACCCAGTGCCACATTTTTAAATGTTGATTGCTTTTTTCTATCTTTTTTTTTTAATTAGAGGTTAACGCCCACCGTGAGCAACTCAGTGGGCTATAAGTAGTTGTCCGTCCTGAATTTAGGACCACTGGTTCTAGGGAAGGAGAGAGTCAGTGCCGTAGGACAAACACAACATCCATGCTTCACCGGGATTCGAACCCGGACCCATTTCGGACAAATGATCAGAAGCCATCGCCTTAGACCACTGCCTCACCGGGGGCGGCTTGATTCCTCTGTGATACGTGCGTCTGTATAACTATCCACGTAGCTCTTCAAAGAGCATGTGCGTTTCCGGATGTGACGTCACGAAACTTTCGGAGCGTATATCTGCGGAATGCGACGTCCGATCGGACAACAGTTTTCGGTTTCTTTCTCCACGAGGAATCGTCCGGTAGGTTTATTGCGCGGTCGATTCTGATCACGCTGTATATTCTTACAAAAATAAATCAGATTACAAGTATAGTTTTACTATTTTGTAATAATAAAACAGTTGTACACGTGGAGTAAGTAGCTCCTAAAACAAACAACAAAGAAGAGCATTGAAATAGAAAAAACAAAAAACAAAATAAAAACTGATACCCCAGCTAAGAACACACCTGTATTCCGAAACAGCTGTGATGACAACAAACGTATGATCTGTGGATTACAGTGACGTCAGAGTTCCTGCTGTCACTTCGAATTTAAGCGCAAGCGCAGTCGACAAAGCTGGGAGTGTTTCTCAAACCGCAGTTGGAACTGGTAACTCCTTCGCGAAGCACATTAGTATGCGACATCTTTGGACTACCACTATGGAATGAACGACATGCCCTATATTACGGTTTTCTATTTTAATAAATAAGTTTGTTTGTTTTTTAACTATTTCCAGAGGTAACACTGAATTTAAATACATATAAATATCATGTTTTCCAAACTCTTTTCATTTCAATAAACACCATCTTTCTTGAAGTGGCAACACGGTTTGAAACACGTGATTAGAACGCAATCGGACAAATTTGTGCCACTTTGCCGTTTCTCGGCGTTCCACCTAGTCAGTGGCGTAAGTTTGGGTTATCGACGTTATCGGTTGAGCAGTTACGGATGTAGAAAGGCGCAAGTGTTTGCTTTTCTCTAACTACACTAAATGATGTTCACTCGACAAGAACAAAGAACATTACGCCGCCCCAGTGGCGCAGTGGTCTAAGGCATTGACCTCTGATCATTCGTCCGTAAGGGGTCCGGGTTCGAATCCCGCTCAGGCATGGATGTTGTGTTTGTCTTACGGCACTGGCTCTCTCCCTTCCCTGGAACCAGTGACCCTAAATTAGGGACGGACGACTGCTTATAGCCCATTGAGTTGCTCACGGTGGTCGTTAAACGTCCAATCAAAAAAAAAAAAAAAAAAGAACATTACAGCAAAACACAAGGCAGCTTACCTTGGTGTACGATACGTCAATAAAAAAGGTACCTGGTACCTTTTTACCTTTCGACTTTCGTATTTATTCTACCTGTCCTTATATTATATCCATAGCAATCTAACTTTGGTTTCAGCTAAATGATATTGCTATTGTCATGGCGAAAATTTTAACTTCTGGTGAATTTCGGAAAGACCTGATCAATCTTTCTGTTGGTTTATCAGGGATTAATTAATGCAAAAATTTTCTCCCATGACATACGTTAGAAGAAAATTCCTGGTTGAAAGGCAGGGGAATTCGTGCGCAAAATTCGCTTGTCTTAATCACAACCAGGAAAACAAAATTTCATGTTAAAGAAAAAAAAAGAGAAAGAGAATAATATTTGGTTTGACTGACTTTGGGGTTTTGGAGATAATTAATTTATCTGTTCTTTTATCGTGATAGGAAAAGGCGAGTAGGTGTGCAGCTCAGAGAATCAAAATTAATTTTACTTTCACATCACGGAATGGGGAAAAAGCGTTTCTGAAAAAAAAAGTTGTGAGAAAAGGAAATCTTCTTTCAGATCGGCCATTTTAAGGATTCGGTAGTTGTCGCTCAGAAAATGTTGCAGAAATGCTCTTAGGGGGTTGGCGCTGTTCTATTTTTGGGACAAGGTCACAGCCGCACATAAGAAGTTACTTGGTCCCTACGAGCGAAGGTCAAGGGTTCATCTTCCCCTGGCTGACCAAAGATGCTTTGTGCCTGGTAACCTTTATTTTTTTTTTCGTTGAGAGTGCTGAACATTGCAACGATGCTTTCGTGTGAAGGTCAGAGGTCACTCGAGGCGTGGGAGAGAGCTGTGGTATTGCAGGGCCGCTGTTACTAGGGAAAATTTCATCCAATCAGGGGTCGGCATTTACCAACACCCCAGAGTTCTTTTACACTTTGAGACGCTTGTCTCAGTTCACTCTGTCTTTTTCTTTTTTTTTTTTTTTTTTTTTTTTGCTCTTGCTGGCCGGCAGAAATAGGGGACGGCCGAGTTTTCTCCTCGCCTTTTGGTGGGGAGAGGACCCACAGAAAAAACGATTTTTTTCTTGACTGCCTTTGCTGACCACCAGTCCACCACAATGGGACACTCTGGATCTGGGCTGCCTATTGAAAGTTTTGACGATGTAGAACGCGGATAAAGCGGCATTCCGCCGACCGGGAACTTCGCCCTGGAAAGAAAAATGGTGGGAGGCGACAGGCTAAGACGATGTTCGTTCGTGGAGAGGATTTAGCCGAAAAAAAAAATGCCTTCTCCCTTATTTGATATCCCGCAACAATCCATCTACAGCTTCTCCATTCTGTTGCTACTCCCGAAGGGAGGCCTGCTTCAAAGGCCGGAGGAAAGAAGCCAAAAAAAAAAAAGGGTTCCATCTCATCCCAAAGTTTCGAAAATGGTTACCTCAGCTATTAATCGTTTAAGGAAGGGAACAGGGAGGCTCTTCCCTGCAGGCCATCAAGAAGCACGTTGTTGCTAATCACTAGGAGAATGTTGCAAGGCCCTCACCTCACCTCTCATCAAAAAGTACCTCAAGTCTGCAGCTGCCAGCGAAGCCCTTGTTCAGGAAAAAAAAAAGACTGTGGTTGTGCCTGGACCGTGAACTGTTGTAAAAAAAAATGAACGCCAGCTCAAAGGTAATGCTTTAGTCCATATCTTTTAGTATTGATACATAAAAGCCCACGCCAATACCTGAGCTTCGAGCTGAGCATAGAAAAAAACCCCAAGGTTTTTGTTTGTAGCCTCTGATTGTGGCTGTGTTGTCGTTCAGTTTTCAAAAAATAAAATTTATTAGTTCCTCAGGTATGAGTTCAGAAAAAGGGAAAAAAAGAAAGGGAGTTGAAAATGCTTTCATTTATGTTTTTTTTTTTTTTGTGTGTGTGTTGTCATGTCTGGTATTTTAGCAACTCCCCAGGCCAGTAAATTTTAATGTATCCTAGAAATTTGGTTTAATGTTTGAGCACAGTAAATTTTGGTGCATCGATTATAGTTTAGTTGGGCATGTGATAATTGAAAAGCAGTGTTATTGGGATTCCGTGTGTCATGAAATAATTGTAAACATTTCTCTCTAGCCTTTTACAGCGTTGAGTTTTTTTTTCAGTGACGATAAATTATGGGATGATTTATATTGGGATTTTGGGAGCATATGTATACTGTGATGAAATTGGAAACCTAAAGTGCTGTTTACATTCTTGGAGGGATGAGTGTCGAAATTAAGTGTGTTGGTGTGTTATGTTGAGGACCAGTATTTCACATGCTCCAGATGAGTGTTAATCTCCCATTGGAAAGGGGTGATCTTAGGGCAAGCCGGGGAACTTGTCCTAAGGCAGAGGGCTCTGAGTAGGGAATTTTCACCAGGATGCGATATGTGCAAAATAGAGGTTAAGGTATTTGGGTTCTCAAGTTTAGTATTTCACAAAAAGAATTAACATCATGGGTTGAGAAGACACACTTTTGCTCACCAGTTCCAGTATTAATTGTTCTTTTCTTTGGCCTAAATTTTCTTGCTGATACTAAGAGGTCTAAATGTAATTTTAATTTTCAATAAGGTGAAAATATTTAGTAGGTTAGGTATATGGTCAATGTTATTATCTGCAGTGCGATACAGAAGAATTTCCTTGCTTAGTGATTTTTCCTGAGATATATAGAGATAAGTGATTTTTCCTGGGATATATGTGGATATGGTGATTTTGGATTTCTTGGGGTATATAGAGACAAGTGATTTTTCCTGGGATATATATGGATATTTTGGATTTCTTGGGATATAGAGAGATAAGTGATTTTTTTTTCCTGGGATATAGTTGTGTTAGTTCTGGGCCGGATGTGCCTGGAGTATTTTGGGTTGAAGTACGACAGGCTCTTGCAGGCGTGGTTGATCAAGGTGGGATCATGCATTGGTTCGAAAAGGGGAGCCCTGAGGACGTGGTTTTTGAGGGAAAACTTGTCTTCAAACCCCCCCACCAGTAGTTTCGCTGCTCACGGAGATATGTACTGCCAGCGAGGATCGGTCGGGCGTTGCTTCAATGGATGCTGCGAGATCATGTTAGAGGAAATTCTGTACCTGATGATGATGTGTCGCACTTGAGGATTTTTTTCCTTTCCCTTTGCCTAGGCTGAAATTGGATTCACTACCCAATTTCACGCCTTCAAGCCTGACTAGTATTTTCGTCCTGTGTTGGTTCTCAAAACCCAGGGTAGTGTCTGAACTGAGAGTATTTACCTCACCGCTACCTCAGTAATTCACTGCAGGTGTTAAATTAAGCGTTGTTTTGTGATTTAAAGTATCTAAATTAATTTGTTTATGATATGCTGTAGTGCTAGGGATGTAAATTCAAAATTCTGGTTGTTAGTGTTAGTGAGTATGATATTTAGTTTGGAAATTTAGTTAATTGGTATTTTGAGCTTTTGTTTACAGTATAGAGTAATTAAGTATCTTGAGCTATTATGTGAAGTGCAGAGTGGGGTAATTTTTATGAGCAAGCTAGTGCAAGAAGATTGTTTGAATTTCTGAATTATGTTGATGATGTTATGGTTAGTGATAAATTTTTTTGTCAGTTAGTGAGGTTTCTTTATAAGTGAAGTAGGTTCATTCAGGGTAGTTCTATAGGTTATGTAATGTTAATTAATGCATGTGCTCAGCGTAAATTCTGTTTTGAGGATAATTTACTTGGTTTGTTTACTTTCAGATAGTAGATTTGGTTAAAGTATAATTTGTGGCTCTTATTATAACTGTATATTTAATTGAAGTCTTTGAAGCTGGTTTGCGGAGATTGCAGAGTTTGCTAAGGTTGTTAAGGTGCTGTAAATTTAAATCAATAAGTGTAAAATTGTAAATTGGTCATTGAGCTAATTAGGTGAGGGAGAAGAGAGTACGTTTCAAAAAGAACAGAACTTGTCCACCTTGTGGAATTAAAATAAAAACAATCCAGTATTTTTTTGTGTAAATTATGTGAATCGTAGTATAATTTTGGAGGCATAAAGTCAATGCCTGGTGTTGAAACCAACTGTGTTGAAATATGTCAATTTGTGCTGTTCATAAGGCCAGTGGCCAGATAGAAAGAAAAGATTGAGATTCTGTTTTTATACTGCTGTGTGTAAACAAACAAGAAAAAAAGGAAATACCATCTGATTGTCCACTAAATTACCTTGTTAAGTTTTTAAAGAAGGAAAAAATATAGGCAGTAGCCTGTCAAAAAAAGTCCAAAATTAGTGCATGTGAAACATTTTGTGTGCTGTTGTCTTCCATGACTTGAGCCCATGTACCCACCTTGGCTTGGCTAAGGCTATCGATCCGAATCCTGGTATTATGAGGTATTTCATAACTGCAATTTTTGTCCTGTCCTTTTAAATTGACTTTCACAGCCTCCATAAGTTGTTATTGAACGAGTACATTTTATCCTATGGCTTATAGAGACACATTTTCATATACATGCAACAATATTCACTTATTTTTGCACTTTCAGATGACTCAACTCGGCGTGAACACAAACAACGCAAACTTTTTCAATAACGTCTTGTGGAATGTAAATTTTTTTGATGCATTTTTGTTTAGGATGTTCATGGCCTTCTAATACTTAGAAAATATTTTTGTTTCGAAATGCATCCACCCATCTCCCAAAGTCAAATTTTAGTCCAAATTCAAAATTTCTCTTCAGGTTTAATTTTGGCTATCTATTATAAATAACTATTATATAACGTGGCTAAGATTTCCGCCACAACACTATATCACGGTGGCCACTAGGGGACCACTACACAAATTACGTCAGTTGTCTGGACCTATAAATTACTGTGTTGCTCTGTCTTATGTTCGCATTTGTATATATTTTCATCTTAAGACGGGGGATCCAGGGTGGAGCTGAAAGTTCTTATGAAGTGTTTTAATTACCATCAGGTTTTAACTTGTATTTCGACTATGATTAAAGTTATGATTCATCTTCGGGTTTAAACCATTGATTGTTTTTATTGACGTATCGTGCAATAGCTGCCTTGTGTTTTACTGTAATGTTCTTAGCTACACGAAAGTATCTTTAGAAGAACAAAGAAGTTTTGTAAAAACAACTTCCGTTCGCTCCTCAGTTCCACAGAGAACTACTATAATCCTGATGCGTTGTCATTCGCACCGCCACAATATGAGTGGATACTTTTCAACGTGTTTTTAGGGATCTAAAGACCGTGCGCAACTCACTGAGCTGTATAAGCAGCCATCCGTTACAAATTTAGGAACTCTGATTCCAGAAAAGAGAGAGAGAGAGAGAGAGAGAGAGCCAGTGCCATAAGGCAAACAGAACATTTATACCTCACCGGGATTCGAACCCGGAGACACATCTCAGACGAAAGAAGCCCTTTTTTACGCTTTCCAACTGCAGGTTGAAGAAACGTATATGCTCCAGCTTTGTCTGTCTGCCTGTCTGTCCGTCAGTCCGTCCACACGATAACTCGCGTAGAAATTGTTCGATTTCGATGAAATTTTAGTACGTGGTAGGGAACCACCTGGGGACGAACCCTATTGAAAATCTGCGAAATGGGGTCAAAGGTCAGAGCAAAGAAGCGGGATCAATTCCATTGCCCTTATGCGTCATAACTTACGTAAAGATGCTTCGTTTGCGATAAAACATAAACATGTTGTTCCGGGGTATACTGAACCGGTTCTGTTGAATATCATCGAAATGGGTCAAAGATCAGGACACAGGAGCGAGATTTATTCCACAGCCATTATCCTCCTAACTTGACTAAAAATGCTTCTTTTGCGATTTAGTATGTTGTTCCGGAGGTAAACTGAACCGGTTCTATTGAATATCATCGAAATGAGGTCAAAGGTCAGGACACAGGAGGGAGATTTATTCCTCAGCTATAATCCTCCTAACTTGACTAAAAATGCTTCTTTTGCGATTTAGTATGTTGTTCCGGAGGTAAACTGAACACGTTGTGTTGAATATCATCGAAATGGGTCAAAGATCAGGACACAGGAGCGAGATTTATTCCACAGCCACTATCCTCCTAACTTGACTAAAAATGCTTCTTTTGCGATTTAGTATGTTGTTCCGGAGGTAAACTGAACCGGTTCTGTTAAATATCATCGAGAGCGAGATTTATTCTACAGCCATTATCCTCATAATTTGAGTAATGATTTCTGGTATGTTGGAAAACGCATCACAATCAATGCATTGCATGATTTTACTAACTTGTTTTACTCAAACGCCATTTTTGACATGGGAAAGGGAAGAACGAGCTTGAACATGCTGTTGCATATCCTGCGACCGGGACAAATTTACAAGTGCCAGCCGTGAGGGGTGTACTGAAGCATGGTCGTCGATGAGCATGCCAAGAATAGAGTTTCGATTTCAAAATTTTGCCTGAGACTGTATACGCCATTTTGACGAAGAAGCTGGGAATGATTCTGAGTAGTTGTTTTTTATTTTGTTTGTTCGTTTTTGTTTGGAGGTTTAATGACCACCGTGTGCAACTCGATGAGCTATAAAGCAGTAGCCTCCCCCTAATTTACGGCTACTGGTTTTAGGGAAGGGAGAAAGCCAATGCCGTAAATCAAGCACAACATCCATGCCTCACCAAGATTCTAACCCATCTCAGACGAATGGTCAGACGCCAGCGCTTAGGCTACTGCGCCACCAAGACGGCGTATCCTGCGTTAGGACGTCCTCTGCGTACACTGGCCCAAAAGCAAACTGCCGTCCAGAAATTGTCATCTACGAAGACAAAGAATATGTTGGGAGAATATGACTGGTATGTCCCATTTAATTATGCACTGATTACAGAAGTGTTGCCACTGTTCCGACGTACGGACTTTGTAGCAAAATATATATATATATTTTGCATGACTCAATGTAAAATGCAACACGAAATACCTAAAGTAATGTCTGAATCCTTGAAAATAGGTTAGCAAAACTTTCCGCTACAAGGTGGTTTCGCCTGAGGTAACGTGGACCTCCCTTCGGGAGGAAAACCCGGAAGGGTGGGATACGACATGTGCCTGGCGAGAGCATCAGCATATGGGAGTCAAAGGGTAAACTCCGTAGTAATAAGCGGTGGCCCGGATTTGCTGGAGCTAGATAGCCGAAATCAACGACGCTGCTATTCAAATTGACCAATAAATATAGTTACTGACAAAATTTTGATGTTTTTAATGTAGACTTTCTTGCTTCACTGTAATAGCATAATAAGGAGCTATAGTGTGGAACATAGCAGAGGCCTTAGTAAATAGTATAGCACACTATAAAAAAATTAACCCTTTTACACACGGTATTAAAAATCCTGCAAACTGAAGTAATATTTTGATTAAATACGCTCTTTGACAAAGAAAAGAAAACCAACACACTCCGAAAAAATACTTCGACAGCAATGAAACTTCACATGAAAACACCTGTCAGCCAAATATGCATATGATCAAAATTTCGCACCGAAGGAATGAATTGCCGAAGCCACAGCGCATCGGAACGTGATGGTGTACATAAAGGAGCGAATCTCGCTTGCAGGAACAAACTCTCCAGTGGTTTCGAATTGCGTGTCCCTACCTTGACTGCAAACATGCCTCGCCGAATAATTCGCGGCTACAACGACCATATGACGGAGTTTGAAAGAGAACGTGCCATCGGACCACATGAGCCCGGATGGAGTAACCGACGAACTGCTCGACATTTGGGCCGGAGCGATGCGGCAATTAGACGATGCTGGCAGGAATGTGTGCTGAACGGCAAATTTCAGTGCCAAGAGAGCAGCGGGCTACCTAGGGCGACGACAGCACGGGAAGATAGAGCGATTATCAGACCAGCTGTTGCAGCACCAGAATCGTGACTATCAACCACGCAGCGTGTGACCAATACTGCAGTGACCACCCGGACCCTTAGTAGAAGACTACGGGAGCAGAATCTACGCTCACGACGTCCATTACGCCGCTTACCACTAACCAGTACGTACCGTCGAGAGCGATTGCTATAGTGCCGGGCCAGAAGAGCGTGGATTGTTCCGATTGGGAATGAATTGTCTTCAGTGATTAGTCACGTTTTGACTTGACCCCGACGACCAGCGCAGACGTGTCGGACATTGCCAGGATCCCGTTCTTACTGTGGCACGCCACACGGCAAGCCAACAGGGAGTTACGGTCTGGGGCACCGTTTCGTTTGATAGCCGGACCCCCTTGGTTGTTCTCCATGGCACCCTCACAACACAGAGCGTTGACGAAATTCTACGACCCGTTGTGTTGCCGTTCCTTTAGCGGCACTCCGGGCTTACTTTGCAGCAAGATAACGCCCGGCCACACACGGCACGCCTCTCCATGGATTGTCTTCGTCCTTGCGACACACTTCTTTGGCCCGCCAGATCTCTCTGCTATTGAGCATGTATGGGATGTGATGCGGCGTCGCCTGCGAACTTCCCAGAATGTCGACGGATTAGCCCGCCAATTGCAGGCCATTTGGCAAGACATCCCTCAGAACACCATCCGCCAACTTTACGAATCAATACCTCGTCGGGTAGCAGCTTGTATCCAGACCAGAGGTGGACCAACGCGATATTGACTTGCTCACTTTGCGTAGCTCCTGCTGTTCCATAAATCATCGAACTGTTCTGAAATTCTAATCATTTCGTTTTCTGTACAAGTACACAAAACGTACCACATTTTGTCTCAACTTGATATTTTCTTCTTTGTACATCGTTGTTTTTGTCAACGAGTGTACAATATATTTCCTTCCTAAGTGTAGATGATTTGCCAACAATTCTCTTCATGTGCTGTAAAATCTGTTAGCCAAACGAAGCCATCATTCCAGCCATGTTCAATGAGTAGCTTAAAAATCTTAGACACCGAACCAAAATTACTGCTATTCTTTTCTGCAAAACCAACAGCTTCTAGTGAGTATTACAGGTACTAGTCGGATGTGTGGTTACTAAGCTGCTCTCGGAAACTTAATTAACCGTTAGAGCTAAAACAGCACTCTAGTTTAATAAATTGGTTAATCATGTCTTAGAGTCACACGAGTCTCCAACCGAACGGAATAACTACATAAATGTTGAATGTGTCATGGACCTTCTGGAACGGTAAATAGGCTTACAGGGATAATTACTCTACTCGCTCTGAAGCTCACTATATTAATTCAGGCGGTCGGGGAATTTCGCGGTAGAGAGACATTAGTTAAAATTTTGCATGATCCCAGGAACATACTGGAAATGAATTCCTTTTATTCGGAGAAAACTGTCTACCTGGAAACAGATAGACAAGTCATTTCCCGGAACTTCCTCTTAGGGTCGGTCAAATATGTAAATGTGCGTTCGGCGGATGACATTTGTCAGAATGAAAAAGAAAGTCATTTAGCTTATTAATTAACGACAGCACATCTTGCTGTTTTTGAACTAGACTCAGAAATTCGTCTGGTTTGATATTAAATATTTATCACCCAAAGAGAGCATGCAGTGGCTGCAGTAAACAAAAGTAGTGGCTACTGCTTTCAGTTTCTCTTATACCTGAAGAAAGCGAAGTGAATGTAGGAATCAGTCGTTTAGGAAAGAGAACATACATTGAAGTGCAAGAAAAACTGGAACAGACTAGCTTATGCAAAATACATAGCAACGTCACCTATGCGCGTACTCGGTTGCGTCCGCCAGTGCGTATATAAAGCGATAGAGAGCCTTGACAGCTGTCAGAGCTGTTTTCGGCATGAGAATGACAAGTAATAACGATTTAAGCGATTTTCAACGCGGTGTCATAGTTGGCGCTCGTGAGATGGGTCATAGTATTTCGGAGGTAGAAATGAAATTCAGATTTTCACGGACGACCATTGCAAGGGTGTATGTACCGTGACTACAAGAATTCCGGCAAAACCTCTAACCTACGATACCAGTGTGGCAGTAAAAAGACATTGGGTAAACGTGACCATCGTCGGCTGTCAAGAATCGTTTCACGCGATAGGCGTGCAACACTCTCGCAGGTATCAGTGGAATTCAATACTGGAGCCTCAGCAAGCATGTGTAACGTGCAACGTACCCTGTACGATATGGGCTTTGGGAGCCGACGCCCAACTCGAGTCCCCTTGATGGGTGCACGACACAGAGCTATGCGCCCCGCTTGGGCACGGCAAAAGCGCCACTGGACTCTTGATGACTGGAAACACGTAGCCTGGTCTGACGAGTCGCGTTTCCAACTGTATCGGGCAGATGGAAGGATTCGTGTGTGGCGCAAACCCCATGAGGTCATGGATCCCGCCTGTCAACAAGGAATTGTACCGGCTGGTGGGGGGTCCGTAATGGTATGGGGTGTGTTTAGCTGGACTTCACTGGGACCCCTGGTACGTCTATAAACGTCTGTGACCGGCCAACGCTATATGCGCATCCTTTCTGACTAGGTACACCCGTTCATGTCCTGTATTCATGCTGATGGGTTGGGCCTGTTCCAACACGACAATGTACCTCCACACAAGTGTCGGGACGCCTCATTATGGTTAGAGGAGCATTCATCTGAGTTTCGGGTGTTGCAATTCGCACCCAAGTCCCCAGATCTGAACGTGATGGAACACATTTGGGATGCCATGCAACGCGCTATCGAACATAGGAATCCGAAACCTCGGAATACACCCAAATTGTGGAACGCTCTGCAGGAAGTATGGTGTGCATTGCCTACAGCATATTTACAGAAGCTAGTGGAATCCATGCCCCGGAGCATTTCTGCAGTCCTGCGCTCCCGTGGGGGACCTACCAAGTATTAGACTGGTGTACCAGTTTTTCTGGCACTTCTTCAGCGTACACATTTTTTCTTTAAAAAAACGTCACATTTGATATACTGCAGATGTGACAAGACACCACACATTTCAGTTTGAACTGTTGAAAGCATTCCATTCCGAGATAATGCTACGAATATTGCCAAATAACCGGCACGACAGATATTGGATTATAGGAAGTGCATCGATCATTCCTCCTCATGAACTGTATGGATTGGTGACACGTGAACTGGAAATAACGAGATTTTGATTTTATGCATCTTTCCCGATAGTAGTAAAGTAAATTCTAAGTAAAAAACCTCGATGTAACGAAAATGGATAACGGTACATCCCAATCGTTGCCAAAATCTTATCGTGAAGCAAAAATAATTATCCCATTGCTACTCAAGAATACACAACGATAAGCCATTACATTATGACCACCTACCTAATAAGCTGTAGGACCACTTTCAGCCCACAAAACAGAGGCCACACGGCGAGGCATCGATTCGATGAGGTGGATGCTGGGGTATCTGGTACCATAATGTCAACAGCAGGTCATCCAGTTCCCGTACATTTCGGGATGGTGGTGATTTAGCATGATTCCAAATCGAACAACGAATGTTCGGTTGGGTTCATGTCAGGTGAATTTGGAGGCCAGAGCATCAACAGAAAGTCACCAGCA
This sequence comes from Macrothele yani, assembly GCA_039090855.1. Lineage (NCBI taxonomy): Eukaryota > Metazoa > Arthropoda > Arachnida > Araneae > Macrothelidae > Macrothele > Macrothele yani. The sequence goes on along the minus strand of CM077024.1, from coordinate 129,967,138 downwards.
TGTTCCTCGAACCACACTCCTTGACGATTCTGGCAGTAGGACATGGTGCATTATCCTGTTGGTAATGGCCATCACCAGCAGGTAGCACAGTTGCCATGAATGGGTGAACTTTGTCAGCAACGATGTTCAGATACTTGATAGCTGTCAGGGATTGTGCTATTCGGATAATGGTGCCAAACGTGTCCCAAGAAAACATCGCCCACAGCATAACACCGCCGCCGCCACCGCCCAACAGTGCATCCAGCTGCCATAGCCTCCGTTTGGTAATCCCCATATTCGCGCTCAGCAGTCTACATGATGTACCAGAAATCTTGATTCGTCAGACAAGGCAACTTTCTTGCAAACATCCACCGTCCTATCGCAATGATCTTGGGCTCATTTCATACGCTGTTGGTGTTGACGTGTTGTAAGCATGGGGACCCGATTGGGTCTTCGGCTACGCAGGCCCATGCGCAGAAAGCTCTGATGATCTGTGTGCTGTGACACATTGCCCTTATCACCACTGTTGTATCTGCGGGTGATTTGTCGTACTGGAGCCCTGCGGTCGCTGTGAACAATACGCGACAGTCTCCGCTCTTCCCTGGCATCAATGAGCTTCTGACAACACAGGGCTGGACGACGGTTCGTCGTTTGGCCATCTGTGCACCACTTTTGATACGTACTCCCTACAGCGGCACGTGAACAACTCACAAGTCGCGCCGTTTACGAGATCGGAGTTTCGAGGCCCCCGTGCCATCACAATTTGTCCTTTATCAAACTCCAGTAAATCGGCAGCTTTTCCCGTTTTGACTCCGAACACTCTACTAACCGAAATCCGGTCCTCGGGTTGTATATATATATACTGCTCTGCGAACATCACTTGCACCATCGTTCAGTCTTCAGGCGCGGTCATTTCTCTCATCTGGGAGTGGTCATAATGTAATGGCTCATCAATGTATGCTACTAAACTATCGCCGAATATTATTTCATTACGTTTTCTCATTGCAATCAGCGTAAATTACTATAACTTGATACTAAATCCTATAAAAGCCATTACAAAAATGCATTTTGATGCTATACATCTTTTCCGACAGTAGTAAAGCTCTCCTTTTTTTTTTAATTGGAGGTTTAACGACCACCGTCAGCAAGTCAATGGGCTATAAGCAGTTGCCCGTTCCTGATTTAGGGCCACTGCTCCCAGGGAAAGGAGTGAGCCAGTGCCTTAAGACAAACACAACATATATGCCTCACCGGGATTCGGACCCAATCCTTTCACGGACGAATAGTCATAAGCCAGCGCTTACACTACTGCTACACCTGGGCGGCTTAGTAAAGCTTATCGTAGCGAAATTTCACGTCGGTGGAGTGTTCATCCAACCATTCGGATACAATTCGGGAGCGATGGCACGGTGCATTGTCCTGTTGCAGGATGAGGTCCCCAGTGGGATGTTGAAAACGCACACATGGGAGCAAATGGTCGTCCAGGATATTCCGGTAACGTTGACCTGTGAGGGACGATGTCACACATACCATGAATCCCACTTCAGTCCACGTAAACAGTCCCCAGACGAGAATGCCACTCCCTCCAACTTGAAGAGTACCCTGCTGGCAAGAAGGATCATCGCTTCATGTGGTTTGCGCCGTACTCGTATCCTACCATCCGCATGTACCAACGTGAATCTCGACTCATCAGTCCAGGCAACATTTTCCCACATGTCTAGGATCCAGTGGCGATGTTCCCGTGCCCATGTTAATCTTCGCACCCTGTGATGTGCGGTCACCAGCGGTACCCTCGTGGGACGACGGCTTCTGTACCCCATAGCGAGGAGATAGTTCTGGATGGTGTGGCTGCTTACACGTTTCTGTGCACCAGCGTTTAATTGCCGACTGATTTCTTGCACTGTGGCCCGTCTATCCGCTGTTACAATGCGAGCTAACCGACGATGACCCCGCTCATCCACACGCTGTTGTCTACGGCAGTTGGCCCTTGCAGGGATGGTTTTACCGGATTCGATGTACTCACGGTGCACCCGTGACACAGTGGCTCGTGAAAATCCCAGTGCCTGCACGACTTCCGAGATAGAGAGACCCACTCGTATGGCCCCGGCAATTTGCCCACGATCAAATGCGCTTAGATCCTTAGATCCTATCCTGCCCATACTGCGTCCGACTCTTACTGATTCCCGTTGCATCACTCCTTAAATTGTTGGATCGCTGCATACGTCATGTCGTTTCCGTTTAAAGGACAGCCCACAGCGCCACATTTGCATAACGCTAGATGTCTCTAATTCAATTGCTCTTCAGTGTATAACACGATGGGGTGTAAACTGTAAAACTGTAGATATCCTACGCCAAAAGTTAACATCCACCCCCACCTCACATTAACACCCTTGCGATTCAGCTTTATTTTCTATCCTGAGATTGGATTTTAGCTTGCGCATATGCAGATGGACTTCTTAGGTATGTACATCACATGACATAGGCATCAACGTCGTTTCTTACGTTCGTTCAAACCTGAATAATAATTAGAATAAATGTTGTTTTCGTAAAACTAAACAGTCCAAAAACTTACCATTGATGCCGCTGTACTTCAGTAAATATTTACTTTTATCGCTCACATATCTTCTTTCATTGATTTAATGACAATAACATTTATTAATCCACCTACCTAAGTATCGCGCAACGTCAGATATTAATAAACGTTGTTGTTTGTTGTGATTTAAGTCCACTTATTTCGTAGCGGACTGTGAGTCGGCGTGGTTATGAGTCACGCGAAAAAATGCAATGTGTTGCACGCGAAATAAATATATACTTTCAAATCACTCGATTTATTTCACACCCACAAATACCCTTGCATACAAAACATGCTTAGCTACCTGTAAATTATCAATAACAGGGTACTCTTCCGATTTTTTTTCTTTTTTGCAACTTGTAGTACCACGCAGAACATTAAATAAAATCACTTGTGTAGTGTGGACGCATATGGTTCTGTAGAACAAAAAGGAATTAGTGAAATTGGTGGCTCACTGTACAATGCTGTGCCGAAAACTGGAGGAAACTGTGGCATCGGAGTTATAATAAGCGCTGCGCGGTGCTGGGTCATTGCACCCCCCTCCCCATTGTCACAATTAGAAAGGGCTGGAGAAACTCGATTACAGAAGTTCTTAAAATGAACCCATGAAAAAGAATAGTTCCTCTGCTCACAAAGGAAAATTGCTTGTGATAAAAGAACTAAAACTCTCGTAGCTATGTTCAAGCGATGTTGCAGATCAGAAAATCGAATTACAATTCCGACATGAGAATTTAGACACTACTGTTTTCTTAAAGCAGCTTGCGCAACAGGAAATGGAATAACTGTACAATGTAAACTGTTTTTTATAAAAAGCGGAACCTGTATGAAACGGAAATCTATTCAAGACGGAAACTTTCTTTCGGTCCCGGCAAAATTTATAGAACATTCCACGTTACGTTTTTTTTTTAATTTTTTTTTTTTATGAGGCGGAAACTATCTAACACGGAAAAGAACTTTTTATATCATGTCTTTTATTGAGGGGAATTATTTTTTAACGGAAGATTCGGAGCTTTCCACCTTTTTTTTTTTTTTTGTCAACTTTTTCTGCTCTTTTGAAGTAAACCTTTTCTTGCTCTCATCAGACATAGTCTGAAGAAAATAATTTCCCTTTTTGCGATACTTACTCATGACTTTTAATACTTCAGAGCTTGAGCAGATAACGCAGAAACGAAACAAACAAAAGCTTCGACCATAAGGAGAGCAAATGAAATTTGCCTTCTTACCTTTCTTCCAGTTATTCATTCAACATACAGTACACTGTAAAACGTAAGTAGTGTAAATTCACGGAGAATTTCTGAAAATAATGTGCAGCAAAATTACTGGTGGGTGTCCGTCTGAATAATTAATATACATAATTGATGTGGACCAGGAACGTCAAACAGAAGGCATCGCTCTTTCCACGTTTACAAGTGAGTCACGGGAAAATTCTCATCGGCCACCACCGGGATTCGAACCCAGGATCTTCGAGTTATGTGCCGGATATGCTACCACTGCACCACAGCGGCCTTGAATTCCCAAGACTCACATACGACTAAATGCCAGGCTTCTTGGCGCCCCGCACAACGTGGAAAGAGCGATGCCTTCTGTTTGATGTTCCTAGTCCATGTCAATTGTGTGTATTAATTATTCAGTCGCCTCTCAGTTATTTGTCCATTTGCTGCTTTCCATCTTTGGTGAATCCCCAGTATTGTGTGGGGCTCCAAGAAGTAACCTGCCATGTGGTTTGGAAGTTAGTTGTACGTGAGTCTTGGGAACTCAAGGCCTCTGTGGTGCAGTGGTAGCATGTCCGGCGCATAACTGGAAGACCCTGGGTTCGATTCCCGGTGGCGGCCGATTAGAATTTTCCCGTGACACTTATAAACGTGGAAAGAGCGATGCCTTCTGTTTGAGGTGCCCGTCTTTTAACGAAATTTTCGTTTCTAAACAATTTCCCGTTTTTTCAACTTCCGTAATTTTACAGATTTTCCGTAGTCAGTAATTCCGTTTATTTCAGAATAGTCCGTTCGGGGTTTTCCGTATTTGCACAGATATTTCGCAAAATCGAACAGGGTGAATTTTCCGGAACAAGAGATTCCTCTCCGTGATCGGGTTCTTTTGGGTTCGGCTCTGTAGTAAAGGCGCGTCTTAACCACCGGGCCAGAAAAGACTCGGGAAGCTGAGTCACGTTCAAGGTAAAACTCCAATTATGAGACAGTTTATTTATTTATTTTTATTTTTTTTTTGTCATTAATGCCAATGAGTTACTCATTTTATTTTTTGTTGGAGCTTCCTATATGCACACGTCGCTTATGTTACCAGTTTGCCCGTCTGCCTCTGGACACCATATCTCCACGACTATTAGTCCGATTTGAATAATTATTTTTGTTTTTTTATTTTCTTTCTCATGTCCGACTTACGCCCCCTGGTGGCCAAACTATTTTTTTTAATTAGAAATTATGTGCAAACGATTTCCCATCAGGAACTGTATCCGGTGCAGAAAGAATTTTTCAAATCGGAGATTTTGAAGCAGAGATATAGGGGGAAACGCAATTTACCGCTACGGCCCCTAGCGGAAAGTCTATGAATTACTTGAAAATTTTGAAATTATATGAAAAACATGTCACATGAAAAACACTATCCAACAAAGTAGGAATTTTTTAAATCGGACTCCTAGAAGTAGAGATATTGACAAAAATAAGATGTACATCTACGCCACCTGGCGGAGAAACTGTGGAATATTTTAAGAAGAAAATATTCCGAAAAGGTTTATCGATGTGAGTGGCATAAGACCACAAAAGAATATTTGAATCGATATTTTAGAAGCTACGATTTTATGGCAAATACATCATAAGCAAAAATTAATACTTACGCCCCCTGGTGGCCAAAGTATTATTTACCAAAATTTTGAAATTATATGCAAAAGAGTTTCCATCAGGAGATGTATCCGCTCAAGAAAACGTTTTCAAATCGGAGTTTTAGAAGAAGAGTTATTGGGGGAAATGTAATTTACTTTTACGCCTCCTAGTGGAAAATCTATGCGTAATTTGAAAAATTAACTATATCTAAATACTCTTCGACATAAATGGAATCGAAAGATATAATTTTTTTCAATCGGATGTTTAGAAGCAAATATCTGGAATAAAACGTATTTTTGAATTCGATATCATTTGCATTTACGCCCTCTACCGGCGAAATAGTACCTCGTGAAAAAAAATATTTGCATATTTCAAGCTTCCTAATGCAAAAAGAATTTTTCAAATCGGACTAATAGTTGCTGAGATATCGTGGGTACAGACGGACGGACGGACGGACGGACGGACGGACAAACCGATAACAGAAGCACGATTTCTTTTTTAAAAAGACGTGCTAAAAAAGGAGAAAAAGAAACTTTCTGTGTGCCATTTGTTGATTTTCGTAACATACTTTTCAGCCGCTAGTAGAAGTAAGTAGTTATTTCTATTTCTGGATGTTTTATCGATTATTGAAACCGTTTAATTGTTTTCCCGACTGACTCCATTGACTTTGAATAGGTTTGACAAATTTAATTCGCGCCATAAAGGATTCAAAAGACGTGCTCATTACAACAGAAAATTTGGTGTCATCTTTCTTGTTACAAAAGACTTGCTAAAAACGTCTTTTCACTGCAATGGTCTTCAAAGTTCAAGCTAACGTTTTTCCCCTGGAAAGAATTCTGTTTGGATACGTGATATGAATCAATTTTCTCTGGAAATTTAATACGTTAGCGAACTAAATCAATTTTTGTACAACCAACCTTTTGTTGCCATTTTGAAAAACTTAAGTGCTATTCTCTGATCTAATTAAAAGGCGAAACTGAGGACCCAGAAAACCTAGACTAATTACATTGACGGAAAAGAAAAATCCCAACACCACGAAAAAATTAGTTGTAGAGGAATGAAATGGCGGCAATACATTTGTATAGATAACATATTTAATCGATTAAGGTTTCAAGATCACAGCTTAATGTAAGCGCGAGAAGAGCCATTTTAAATGTGAAATGCTGGTACATTAATAACCGGTGTAACCGCCAGAATGTTGAATGCAAGCACGCAAACGTTCATGCATTGTGTCGTACAGGTGCTGGGTGTCAGTTTGTTTGATGGAGTTCCATGCTTGTTGCACTTGGTCGGTCAATACAGGAACGGTTAATGCTGGTTGGGGGTGACACTGGAGTTGTCGTCCAATGATGTCCCATACGTGCTGGATTGGTGAAAGATCTGGTGATCTAGCAGGCCACGGCAACTGTCGACACTCTGTAGAGCATGTTGGTTTACAACAGCGGTATGCAGGCGAGCGTTATCCTGTTGGAAAACACCCCTGGAATGCTGTTCATGAATGGCAGCACAACAGGTTGAATCACCAGACCGACGTACAACTGTGCCGTCAGGGTGCGTCGGATAACCACGAGAGTGCTCCTGCTGTCATAGGAAATTGCTCCCCAGACCATAACTCCAGGTGTAGGTCCAGTGTGTCTCGGCCGCAGACAGGTTGGTTGCAGGCGCTCACCTGGCCTCCTTCTAACCAACACACGGCCATCACTGGCACCCAGGCAGAACCGGCTTTCGTCAGAAATCACAACAGATCGCCACTCCGTCCTCCAATGAACTCTACCTTGACGTCGAACTCTACACCACTGACGTCGCAAACGGCAGTGGTTTGGAGTAAGTGGAATGCACGCTAAGTGGAATGATCGCCACTCCGTCCTCCAATGAACTCTACCTTGACGTTGAACTCTACACCACTGACGTCGCAAACGGCAGTGGTTTGGAGTAAGTGGAATGCACGCTACAGGGCGTCTGGCTCGGAGCTGTCCTTCAAGCAACCGATTTGTAACAGTTCGTTGTGTCACTGTGGTGGCAACTGCAGCTCGAATTGCTGCCGCAGAGGCGGAACAATGCGCCACGGCCATAAGCCGTACACGGCGGTCTTCCCTCTCAGTAGTGCCACGTGGCCGGCCGGAACCCGGTCTTCTTGAGGCAGTACCTTCTCTTGACCACCGCTGCCAACAATCATGCGCAGTGGCTACATTCCTGCCAAGTCGTTCTGCAATATTGCGGAAAGAAAATCCACCTTCTCGTAGTCCTATTACACGACCACGTTCAAACTCCGTGAGCTGTTGATAATGGCTTCTTCGTCTTCTTAAAGACATTCTTGACTAACATCAACACCCTACGTCGAATCTCAACGATAACTAACGCTCACGAACGTTACAGCGCGAATTTACAGCAAACCTGCTTTGCATGTTCCGAGGGGCGCTACTAGCGCCACACGTATGCGCCGAGCGTGAAATTTGCATAGACATCATCTTACAGATGTACTCTCACCGCCTACTAACTGTCGTTTATCTAATACAACCCCTTCTTGGTGTTGGGATTTAAATTTTTTTCCCGTAACAGTATTTATCATAAATTAGTTATTTTTTTCACCGTGATTTATCGAAACAGCAGAATGCTTTGCAACTTGAGATTCTTTTAAACTGAAAATGACTTTCAATTATCTTTACGAAAAGGTGAAATTTACTGTTCTATAGAATTATTTCACAAAACACCTAAATGTAAAATTTACTCCTGTTAGCTACGATAGCTTTTGTCTTAAGGACTCCACAGACTGTTCACAGATATCATAGCATCGATTATGCAATATCATCATCAGCAGCAGCAGCAGCAACCATTATCAATCCACTGCTGGATGAAGGTCTCCTCAAATTTCTTCCATAATTGGTCTATCTTCGGCCGGTCTCCTCCATGTCGCAGCAGCATACTTTCGAATTTCATCCTTCCATCTCCCATGAGGTCTTCTTCTGGGTCTTTTCCTCTCCCTCGCAATCCAGTCTAAAATTTCGGTTGTCCATCGGTGGTCCGTTCTTCTGGCAACATGTCCAGCCTATTGCCATTGCAATGATTTCACTCTGGTCATGATGTCGTCCACTCCTGTCATTTTCCTTATCCACAAGTTCCTCGTCTTATCTTTCCTGGTTACATGCATTTCTCCATGTTTCATTGAGTTGTCTGCAGTCTTTGTATGTCTTTTTTAGTTCAGGTCCATGTCTCTCCTCCATACGTAAGCACTGCCAGGGTGCAATGACTAAACACTTTTCTTTTGAGACATAATGGCATACTGCTCTTAAAAATTGTACTGTTTCTTACAAAAGCTCTCCATCCAAGTTTTATACGCCGATTGATTTCTTCATCAATGTGACCCTGATTTAACATCTGCTGCCCAAGATAAATGTAGGAATCGGTTGTCTCAAGCTTTTCGCCTTCAATCGATAAATCTTCGTTTCTTGTAAAAGCATTCTACATCACTTTTGGCTTCTGAAAGTTCATTTTTAATCCCACTTCTTTCCTCTTGTCAGAAAGTTCTTGGATCATACTCTGCATTAAAGGAGTAGTTGCACAGATTACTACGTCATCAGCAATACGAAGGTGAGTTAAGAAATCTCCATTAATCTTTATCCCTTTTTTTCCCAGTTCAATTATTGAAAGATATTTTGCAATGCGGCGTTAAAGAGCTTGGGATATATGGTGTTACCTTGTCTCACTCCCTTTCCAATTCCTATTTGTGCTGTATCATCAAATATCCGAACCTTTGAACTTGCATTTTCATAGATGCTTTTAATAGTGCTAATGTATGCACCTTCAATACCTCAGGATTTCAAAGTCATTGTTACTGCTGATCGTTTCACGGAATCGAAAGCATTTTCATAGTCAATAAAAGCCATTCATAATGGGAGTTCATGTCCTCTTGTTCTTTCAATTATTTGTCTCAGTACATGGATATGATCTATAGTGCTGTAGCCACTCCTGAATCCAGCTTGTTCTTTTGAATGGGCCATGTCTAGTGTTACCTTCAAGCCGTGTGAAAGAACCTTAGTGAAGATTTTATAAACCACTGATAGGAGGCTGATGGGCCTGTAGTTCCTGAGATCCTCAATGTCACCTTTTTTATGGAGCAAGATCATTGTAGCATTGTTCCAATCCTTACGAATCTTCTCTTCATTAAGACATCTGGTGAAAACTTGGACGAGTGTAGTTTCAATTTCTCCACTTGCTTCTTGTATAATGTCCACAGTAATTCCATCTTCTCCTGGAGCTCTTCCCCGTTTCATGTTTATAATTGCATACGTAACTTCTGCAGGGAGGATTGGAGGGACTTTGGCACTGCTACCTGTCATAATGTCTGGAATAGATGTATCATCCCTTTCATATAGTTTTGAATAGACATTTTTCATCCTTGTCAAAGTTTCGCTTCTATTTCTTGTTACAGTACCATCTTCTTTTCTCAGAGCCATAATCTGTTTTCTTCCCTTACTGAGATGTCCTTTTGCTCTCTTCGGGATCTGGTTGTTTTCAATTGCTTTCCTCACTAGTTCACAATTGAATTTCCTTATGTCTTCAGTGATACTTTTTAACACTGTCTTGCATAGCTCTATATATTCCACGTTGGAAGTTACGTCTTTATTTGTCCTCATCTCCCTTCTCTTTTGCATCAACTATTATGTTTTTCCTGAAATTTTCTTCATATGTAACTTCATCTTAGTAGCACCTATTTTTTTGCTGTTTCCATAAGAGCCTTGGTGAGTTTTCTGTTGCTAACTTCATAAATATCCACTTCTTCCGATGTTAGGCCTTCTGAAGCAGAGACTCTGTTCCACAGTTCCAACTTGAAGGTATTATGGTGTTTTTTAAGGTTGGTTATGTCAATACATTATTGTTTGTCTTATGAGCTTCCCACGTTCGAGTTTAGTGCTAAGGTGCATCTTGCATCTCACCAATCTATGGTCACTACGTGTGTTGAACTTGTTTAGCACACTGCAGTCTTCGATGACGAATTTTTTGTTACACATAATGAAATCAATTTCACTTTTCGTCTTATTCGGATGTCTCCATGTCGATTTCCTGTGTGGCTTTTTCTTGAAAAAGGAGTTCAAGATGAAAAACCTTTCTGCTTCTGCAAATTCTATGAGAGTATTTCCACGTTGATTTTTGTTCCCGTAACCGAATTTAGCAACCGAAGTTTCATTCTGTTGCTGTTGCCCTACTTTTGCATTGAGATCACCCATAATGATATTCAAGTGCTGTTTGCCTTTTTTATTTAGATTCCGAATTTCCTCGTAAAATTCTTCAATTTCTTCTTCAGGTTGACTTGTGGTGGGGGCATAAGCTTAAATAATATGAGCCTGGTATCTTCTCGAAAGTTGGATAACGAGTCGTGCAGCTCTGTCAGAGGGACTTTCAACTTCTACAACTTTATTCTTCAGTTTCTTGTTTATTATAAATCCAACACCACTAGTTCTGCTAGTATCAGTCCCACGACAGTAGAAGAGATGTCCACTTTTCAGTTCAATGAGATCTTCTTCTTTTCTCCTTACCTCACTTAGCCCGATGGTGTTCCACTTGATCCTTTGTAGTTCCTCTTCCAATTCAAGAAGCCTTGAATCAGAAGATAGGGAGCGTCCGTTGTACGTAGCCAAGATCAGCATTAAATGGCAGCCTAGTCCTGTCCTCCGGTGATTCTTAGCATATTTTGCCTTCATGTCTTACTGGCCGCTGCCTTGGCCAGGTACATTCCAGCTGCCGGAGACTGAGGGCCAAGATTTAAGTTGTGGAGTCATTTTGGAAAGGTTTGGCCATACCTCATCACGCTTGCCAAGCGGGTTGGTGAGTGTGGGATAGCATTTTCTCTAATCCCGATGGTATAGTTATACCGCTACTGGCGGTCGTCAGAGCCCCTTTAGTGGGAGCAGGATGCACCACGATAAGGCGGTTTTGACGTTTGTCAAGGAGAGGCGAGATGTTGCGCATCACCTGACCTTGCATCCCGATACAATATACAAGTAGTTAAGGTCATGGTTTCTTACGGTAACACAATATGTGATAGCTGGTGCACAAAAAGAGGAAAAGGGGAAGGAACATCCGCTGCCAATATAACCAGAATTTCATGCGATATGCCATCCACAATATCAAATCTCGCTACAGAACTTTAAAATCAGATCCTTCGATAGTCGATTGACGATTAAAATTTAGCTATTAATAAAGCCTACTGTAAAGTATTTCTGGGAATCGCTCTTATTACCGGAAATGTAAAGTTTTGCCTTTTAAGACTTGGAAATGTAAAGTGCTTTGAGAGCTAACTCCAGCAAATGATATCAGTGAACTCATCAATTTGAATCCTTCTTGCGTTCAGCTCAGTACAAAATTTGTATATTGGGATTAGAAATTACCGGATAATTTCTCTTATTACCGAAATAAATTACCGGATAATTACCGGATAATTTCCTTATAATAAAACAATAATAATTCCTTATAAATAAATATGAGGATTTATATTATTTATAAGGATAATTTCCTTATATATAAAAAGGATTTATATTATCATTCAATATCAAAATAATATATATAAAAGGATTATAAATAAATTGGAACACCGCTACAATGATCCTGCTACATAAGAAAGGTGACATTGAGGATCTCGGAAACTACAGACCTATCAGCCTCCTATCAGTAGTTTATAAAATCTTCACTAAAGTTCTTTCACACCGCTTGAAGGTAACACTGGACATGGCTCAACCGAGAGAACAAGCTGGATTCAGGAGTGGCTACAGCACAATAGATCATATCCATGTGCTGAGAGAACTAATTGAAAGAGCGAGGGAATATGAACTTCCATTGTGCATGGCTTTTATCGATTATGAAAAAGCCTTTGATTCGGTGAAACCATCAGCAGTTACAATGGCTCTGAAAACCTGCGGTATTGAAGATGCATACATTAATATTATTAATAACATCTATGAAAATGCAAGTGCAAAGATTAGGCTGTTTGAAAATACAACACACATAAAAATTGGAAAGGGAGTGAGACAAGGTGACACCATATCTCCGAAGCTCTTTAATGCCACATTGGAGGGTGTTTTTCAGTCACTGAGCTGGGAAAACAAGGGGATAAAGATTAATGGAGATTATCTAACCCACCTTCGTTTTGCTGATGACGTAGTCATTTTTGCAATTAGCCCATCAGAGCTGCAGAGTATGATCCAGGAACTTGCTGACAAGAGTAAAGAAGTGGGATTAAAAATGAACTTTCAGAAGACAAAAGTGATGTTCAATGCTTTTACAAGAAATGAAGATTTATCGATTGATGGAGAAAAGCTGGAGATAACAGACACGTACATTTATCTTGGACAGCAGATATCAAGTGAGGGTCACATTGATGAAGAAATTAATCGGCGCACAAAACTTGCCTGGAGAGCTTTTGGAAGAAACAGCATAATTTTCAAGAGCAATATGCCATTATGTCTTAAAAGAAAAGTGTTTGATCAATGCATCCTTCCAGTGCTTACGTATGGTGCAGAGACGTGGACCTTAACTAAAAGAGACATACAAAGGCTGCAGACAACTCAAAGGAGCATGGAGAGGTGCATACTTGGTGTAACCAGGAGAGATAAGAAGAGGAACTCGTGGATCCGAAAAATGACAAGAGTGGAAGACATCATGATCAGAGTCAAATCCCTGAAATGGCAATGGGCTGGACATACTGCCAGAAGGACAGATCATCGATGGACAGCCGAAATTTTAGATTGGATTCCAAGGGACAGGAAAAGACCCGGAAGAAGACCACATGGGAGATGGGTGGATGAAATTCGAAAGTATGCAGGGGTGACATGGAGGAGACTGGCACAAGACAGACCGTTGTGGAGGAAACTTGGGGAGACCTTCGTCCAGCAGTGGATTGATAATGGTTGACAATGATGATGATGATGATGATATAAAAGGATTATATATGAAAAAGGATTATATGCATAATCATGTTTATATATAAAAAAGAATTATTCCTTATATGTATATATATATATATATATATATATATAAAGAATAATATATGTTATATATAATAATATATTCCTTATATATATATATATATAAAAGGATTATATTATTATGATAAATATAAGGATTTATATTATTTATTACCGGATAATTTCCTTATAAATAAATATAAGGATTTATTTCCTTATATTTATTTATCCGGATAAATAAATTACCGGATAATTTCTCTTGTTACCGGAAATGTAAAGTTTTGCCTTTTTTAAGACTTGGCTGCTGATAAGGGTCAAAACGAACAGCCACATTTGTGAGTTTTCGGTAAGTATTTGCGCTTAAAGTTTTCGTTTCATGCTAAAATGATAGTGGGATACATTTAAAAGTTGTTTAATTAATTTGATGTCTATTTTTATTAACAGTAAATTAAAATTATGGTGCTGGATACTACGAATGCATTTTTAAGAAAAGTCAACATATATTGATCGATCAGCATCAAATCGCCGTTTTTTAATGATATTTTGGAATGATTTCTGTAGCTGAGTAAAATACCGAATGTGTTTAGATCAAAGAAAACAGATATTGATCGATTAATATCAAATTACCGATTAAAATATCTTGGAATGATTTCTGTAGCTATGCGAAAAACTGTATTTGTCTGGTTCAAAGTAAACAGAAAATGATCGATTAACATCAAGTTACCTTTCAGGACATTTTAAACCTTTTTCTATAACTGGCAAAGAATTGAATTGGTCTAGATCAAAATAAACAGATAATGATCGATCAATATCAAATTCCTTTTAGAATATTTTGGAATGATTTCTGTGGCTAAGCAAATTACTGTATTTATTTTAAAAAGCCCAAAAGTTTCCTTGTTTTGGATGAACCTAAATGAAAAAGAAATCTTTTCAAGAGGGAAAATATATATATACAGTATATTTAATTTCCCTCTTCACAGGTTTTGCTCTATTCACACTAAATGAGGTAAGGCCATTTGCGCTGGAAAAGAACGTACTGCAGTAGCAAACAAATAGGTGTGTGGAACACAGGGAGCAGGAAAAGAAAAAGAAACACGGAATCCCTTAGTTACTTGATAAGAAGCACAGGCTCGAAGGAAAAGCTGAAGCATAAGTACAAATCAGGAACTATATAGCCTCTTGCATAAGAGGAGGAGCAGAGACAGCTGGGGAGAAGCTGGAGCATGGAAAAATAAACACGCCAGAAGTGAAGAACGGCACAAAGCTAACGACGAAAGTGAAGAGCCCGTAGATAAGACGAAGAGCCATGTGGTGCCATACTGGAAAACAAACACTCAGTCACGCACTTGCATCCTCCGACACTTAAGTCAGCGAAGAAGAAAGGCAAAATAAGAAAGATAGTCAGTGCGCGTTATGGGAAGCTTTCCGGAAACGAAAGAGAAAAAAAGACTAAGTAATTAAGGCAGATACCAGCCCCCCCCCCTTTCCCCGTCCACTTCATCTTAGCAAACACCGATAATAAGGGAAGAAAGAAATCCTCTGCTTATTGAACCGAGGAATGAGCTATTACCTAAAGAACGAAATTTACCAAGAATTTTAATTTCCTGTAATTTAGGGGTGCAAAAAAGCGATCTTTCGCTTAACACCACATCCCTAATTTTCCACTTAGGGAAACTGAATTAAAAGAATGAGTAAACATAAATTTCTAAGATACCTGATGAAAAGCAATTAGGGAAAAATAAAATAACCGCCGGACGCAGGCGACGAATTCCAGTGTGCATTTTTAATGCATAAATTGCTACCATATCCCCGACACTGGATACTTTACAACTGCAATGTAAAATATGTTGTACAAACATGAAAAGTAAAAAGACATACCCTCTGTCTTAAATTCTACTTCTTTGTCTGCACATGCCTGCAGAAAGGGCAGGAATGTTACACTGGATATCTTTTTTGCCTTTCTTTGTAACTACAGTAAGCTCCAAAAATGAATTACAGACATTAACAAAAAACTTCCTGTTTCTTAATGCTACAATTTTTCTCCCATCATCATATCGTTGTGGAGGCGTTGCTTGTTCAAGTAATCCCAACAGGCATGCCGGCGAGAGCTTCTGCTCCTGGTAGGAACATCCAAGCCAGATATGTTTAAGGTGAATGGCAAGACGAAGAATTATACCCTGGTATTCCATGTGGGTGGTTAATTATAGAGCTAGCTACCCTATATGGTAAAAGAATCCAGTTGCAACATACCGACAGCAAGCACCGTTTTTAGTATTGGGTTTCAAACGATTTTTTAAAAAAAGAAAACGTTGTGAATCTTAGAATTCTATTACACCCTTCTCTCTTGGAGTTCCAGCCAATGGTTCCGGGTCATGAACATTGACATTTTTGGAAAAAAAAATACGTTGTGGATCCAATTCTGTGACACTCTTCTTCCGTGGAAATCCGGCCAATGGTTCTGGGTCACTGGCATTTTTGTAAAAAATAATACGTTATGGATCCCAGAAATTTTTGACACTCTTCTCCCCTGGAGATCCCCCCAATGGTTCTGAGTCATGGACATTGACAGTTTTGGGAAAAAGAATACGTTGTGAATCCTACGTTGAATTCTATGACGCTCTCTTCTCCTGGAGATCCGGCCAATTGTTCTCGGTCAAGGACATAGACATTTTTGGAAAAAAATACGTTGTGGATCCTAGAATTATATGACACTCTTCTCCCCTGGAGATCCCCCCAATGGTTCTAAGTCATGGACATTAACATTTTTCGAAAAACAAATACGTTGTGGGTCCTACTTAGAATTCTATGACACTCTTTTTCCCTGGAGATCCGGCCAATGCTTCCGGATCTTAGACATTGTCATTTTT
Source organism: Macrothele yani (assembly GCA_039090855.1). NCBI lineage: Eukaryota > Metazoa > Arthropoda > Arachnida > Araneae > Macrothelidae > Macrothele > Macrothele yani. The sequence continues at coordinate 129,950,928 of CM077024.1, read as the reverse complement.
GGAAAAAAGAATACGTTGTGGATCCTAGAATTCTGTGACACTCTTCTTTCCTGGAGATCCTGCCAATGCTTCCGGGTCATGGACAATGGCATTTTTAGAAAAAATAATACGTTGTGGATCCTAGAATGCTATGACACCTTTCTCTCTTGGAATTCTGGCCAATGGTTCCGGGTCATGGACACTGATATAGAAGATGGAAAATAAACTAATGGTTTTTGAAAATTGTGTACTGAGACAATGTTTAGGGCCTGTGAGATGAAATAGGAATGGAGAAGGGAAAGCAAGGAACTCAAAGAATTATTTACTGAGCCAGACATATATAATAGCAATAATGAAAGGAAGGAGTAGATTCTTCTAGTATGGCCATGTTATAAGGTTGAATGAGATAACTAAAGACATCATGTAGGAACGAGTCATAGAAAAAAGAGCACGTGGAAGGGAGATCTGGATGATGATTGGTTGGTTGTTGAAATTTTATGGCGCAAGGGCCATGTGTGGATAAAAAGTGCCAAACACAAGACAATCAAACGAACAGTATTAAAAATATGGTATAATGATTAAAATCTGGCTGATTCAGTAAAAGTGAAAAATGAGAATGATGGAAAGGCTGAAATCTAGATACGTTAAAAAAAGTCAATTTGTTTTTAAAATGAACAGACAGCGACAGTATCGCAGTGGTCATCTAGGAGCCGCTGCAGCGTAGCGGCGTCCTCGGTCAACAAATGAGAATGAAAGAAGTGAAAACGCACGTCACGAAAACGAACACAACTACACAGAAGATGAGTGACAGTGAGACGGCAAGTGCACGTCTCACACATCGGCGCAGTGTTGCCATACAGCAAAAAGCGGTGAGTGAAACCAAAATGCCCAATGCGGAGACGCGCAAGCACAACTTCCTCCCTACGGTTCTGACGATATGAGGATTTCCAGATCCCAAGAATAGGTTTAATACGATGCAGTTTATTTTCCACCTGTTGGTCCCACAGACCCTGCCACGTTCGATTGATATGATCGTGAACAGGAAGGCGGAAATCCCGGTGAAACAGTGGCAAAGGTGCGACGACCAAAGGGGAAGCAGATCCAGCAGCCGTATCAGCACACTCGTTACCCGAGATTCCAACATGCCCAGGAATCCAGCAAAAGTGAACCTGAAAACCGGCCGCTAGCAAACGACGAAGCAACCGTCTCACATCCAGAAGAAAAGGATGGTCAGGGCAATCCACAGATGACAAAGACTGCAAGACACTTAAGGAATCCGTATAGACCATAGCACGATGATGCGAACTCGACTGAGCATGGAGAAGGGCGAGGTACACAGCATGCATCTCCGCCGAAAACACCGTGTCATCAACTGAGATTCGCGCAGCAGAAACATCATCCACGCAGACGGCAGCTGATCCGACGACATCACCCATCTTAGATCCGTCGGTGAGAACTGGAACATAATCAGAATTGAGGGAACGGTGCTCAGCAAAGAGCTGCTGGTACACGGAAGAAGGGGTTGAGGACTTATCAAGAGAAGTAAAGCTGAGATCAGTGACAACCTCAAAAGGCTGCCACGGTGGGTCCCCAACAACCCTGGTCTCTCCAACAAAAGACAAGTCGAGCCCCGCATCAATAGCTACGGCCGCCATACGAAGACCAAAGGTGGGAATACACGAAGGCCGGTTCTCAAATAAACGAGCATGTTGGGGATGAAAAACTGCATCGTACAAAGGATAACCTGGAAGAGATCGACGTTTCAAGTAAAATTGAACAGACAGCTGCAGACGGCGTAATTCAAGCGATGGTTTTTTCTCGTCAGTATAAAGGCGGGGAATAGGGGTTGTTCGAAATGCTCCAGTACAAAGACTCAGCGCTTGATGGTGAATAGTATCCAAAGGCCGGAGAACGGAACGACGCGCAGAGCCATACACGATACAACCATAATCCAGTTTCGAGAGATCTGGATGAAGGTAAAATTAAATTTGGAGCTTACATGGATACATCAGGATGGGTACGGTTAGATGGTGAGACAATAGGAAGACATTTGTGAAACCAGTGGAGTAACTAGAATCTTTCTTGTAGTTATGCTAATCATCTACCATGCCTTCTGCCATCACTAATTACCGACATTCACACGCTTTGCCCTCAGAGCTTTTTTTCTTTTTCATGTAACTACAGCTCTCCAAAATGAATCATAGATTTTATATATTATCGGTATGATAGCAGCACTTGATTCCCAGTTTGTTTAAGAAATAAGTATCACAGTTTTTAAATATCTAGCTGTACTTCTGCACATGTTTACTGTACGTTGCACTCTTCTGGCTCTCAAAATTACCGAAATGCTTAGTATAATCTATGGCGGTGTTCTACTTAGCTAAATAATAAGCACATTACGCTTAGGATTTGGCTATTAGTGAAATTACTTTGTGTGTATTCTTTTAGCATACTATTGCACTGTGAATCGTCATAAATTGGTGCCCAAAAAGGGTCTAGGAGGATTCGTGATATATCATGTCAGTGGAAAGAGCTTTTCTTACACCATTTTTCGAACAGGGACCTGGACCTTTTGGAATCACCAGTGTTCGTCTCACGCATGCCGTCTAGAACGTTACTAACAGCAACCATCATCTGGTAACGTTCTAGATGGATACTGAAGACCATTATGACATCATGACATACCTAAGGACACCTGACTGCTTGAAAGACGCCGCAAAGAAATGGCACTGTCAGGGACTTGCTAGCAATACGGGAGTTCATATCAAGCCTTCCGTGCGGATTTGCTTGAGGTCTTTCCTTACGAGCTGAACAGAGAAAACAGACCCCAACAACAATTCGCCCGCAGGCAGCAAACATCGCACAGCATGAGACACCATTCGTCTCTATATACAGTGGGAACCCCCCCCACCTCAAAATCTCAGCCAGCCTGTTGGAGAAGTTCGATCCTTTCCTGCAAGATTTTGTATAAATTCGGCAACCATTGTGCGAATTACGTCTAATTCATCTGTATAAGAAGCGCCGTACGGAAATTTCCGGAACTCCTCCCGCAACGTGCAGAGGTTTAGTGATATGTGCCACTACATCGTAGGAACTTTCCTTCGGCGCAACAGAAGACTCTCAGCGAAGATGGGAGGAATATTCCTGGCGTCAACTGTACAAAAATCCTTTATCTTGCTAGAAAGTTGACAAAGATCTTTTTTTTATAGTAATGACAATTCTAGCCCTGCTGTTAATAATTATAGATCTCAAAATAATACTGGCAAATAATATAGATCTCAAAATTATACTGGCTAATAACATAGATCTCAAAAATTACTGGCCACGGAATAATGGCGCTGAGAAAAACCAATGGAACAGAAAACGTTCAGCGTCTGATTCACTATGCTTTCGGTTTACTTCAATGTTTACTTCGTCTACGAATGGTCGTACTATCGTCGATGCTGCTGAAGTTTCGTTAGCGAATTTATTATTTTAGAAAGTCTGGGATTATAAATGCTCTACTTAGCTAAAGAATAAGCCCATAACTTTACGGATATGGAATCAAGGAAATTATTTTGTGCGTTTTCTGTTAACGTATTATTGAAACCTGCATTACAAATATTCATATTTTAGAGAAACTTGCCGCCTCGTATAGAGCGCGTTCGGGCGTTTTTCACTCAAACCACTAGTCGCCATCCTCTAGTTTTGACGTGGTAGGTAAGCAGAAGCCACATTGCTTTAGCCTGGCGCATGCGTACTCACCACGTATTTTGCTCATATATTTTGAAGGCCACAGCAGAAAGCTGTTGTTTAGCAAATGCTGGCTAAAATTTTCCACGCTTCCCAAACAGAAATGTTCATATAGCGGCCGGGTTTTACGAAAGCTACAGTAAAACAATCCCTTTTCTCCCTTCCCATCGCAGCAATACCAACTATAAACCTGTCCAAGGTTATAAGCGCTCCCCTCTAAATCCTTATTATCTACTTTGTGTCATTAGTCATGATGGGGAAGGACTAGCCTTCCTGAAACTGACATCATGTCACTGGCAAGTCACTCAAACATCTCTCTGGTTTCTTCGATTCGTCGCAATTGTTAAAATCCTTTTAACAGGAAATCACTCAAAAAGGATTACTGTCAATCATCCCCTAAACAATAGCTTTGGGCAGATCAGATCAGATCATATGTACGGGATTTTAGGAAGGAAGTGTCTTAGCCCATATCTTAAACAACCCTTAAAATTAGGAAGCTAGGAGATTTGGACTAGAGTGACTGATAGGAAAGTTGCACGGAAGCGAGATGGAAAAAAGGAGGAATACGTCCTTATTTATAACCGGGAGGTTAGTACCCGGGGTCCGACTGCTTAACGTGCCCATCCGGCGCACAGCGGATATTTAGTGGTTCGAGCGTTCGTACCTGCCTGGGATCGTACCAGAGGTCTTCTCCGTGGTAGTCACGAACGTTGACCACTAAGCCACCAGCGGCCCACGGTTTTGGGTAACAACACAAAGGGGAATATAATGTTTTCTGATGCGTTCGCTCACTCGTTCCAGCCGCGTTCGGCACGTCTCTTAGGCAGCTAATATAATCGTTCAAGCTGATTTCAACCCATTGTGCTAACTCCAATTTAATTCGTTCCAGCTGGTTAAAGAGTTAAAATATGGTTGTGGGTCACACATTGTATTGTTAATTTCGGGATTCAAGATCACAGATTCAACTCTTATATGAGGAAATAGCTGGAAATATCATCTTTTCTTTTTTTACACGGAGCTGTGGAATCAAACACAAAGGCAAATGGCATAAATTTGTTAGAAACTGAGTGGTCAATTTATCAGACAGAACATGTACATTCTTAATGGATCATTTTCGGAAATATGGTGCGACGACAGTAGAACGCTGAGCATACAACATTCATTCCTTAACTTGTGTCCGGGCTTCAAAGCCATAACTTAAGCCAACTAAGGGACACGCATTTCGGTAGCATAGGACAAAGTATTATACTAAATTTCTGCGAAACCTTTTCCTCATCTGGGCCGTGAAAAGTACTCTGCGACAATTTAGCAATCATTGATTTATTTGCTTTCTCCGATGTCGCACCAGTTTATCCTTAACCATAAACCCGGGACCTAAAGTCGCAATTCCCTGCTTTCTCATTTAGCTATAAATTTTAAGCTTGAGCTATATCATTTAATAGCTCTCATTACCCATGACTGAGTAATATACACGTCAGTTACTTTGAAAGCACACTGAAGAAAAACAGAAGTCTAGCTTTCCGCTTGAGTGTACAAACTATGGAAACAAGATGTTTCGAAATGTAACGACAAACTATGAATGCGAGTAACATAAAACAAACGTAGAAGTTATTCTGAAAGTTCGGTATGTCCGAATGAAAATTTAAAATACTTCAGAAAATTCATGGCGGCTCATGTTTTGCGATACACAGGTGAAATAACATTTACTGATGACAAGTGCCATATGTTTGAGAAGTACATTAAATTTTCACATAAAAATGGTGTTACCGGCAATTCAATAACGAGACTAGATTTACCACTTCTTCTGCGAAGAATTTCATTGAGAACTTCGAAATAATTCCATTCTGCAGCGATTCACAAATTTCAGCGTTGTTTTCTGCTGTGAAAGCAGTTCTTGAAGTTGTGTTCATGTAAGCTGCTTCGACTACCGTCCTTTACTCCTCATCTGCTTTATTATAATGTGAGCCTATAACGAAGTAAATTTTTCCGTCATTTTGGTGCACGCTGGGAATCAAACCCGAGTCCACTTATTCCGGAACAAGTCGCTCTACCAACTGTGCTACGCAGACGTTCGTTCTCGCTGCTATCTGCCCTTATGTAGTGTGCGTCCTGCGGGGCCGGTAGGTCACACCCCCCCCCGAAAGAGGGCCGGGGCATGGCCCACGGGTCAGCCGTGACCATGAATCGTTGCAGGCAGCCATCCGTTGTAGAACGTACACTTGAGAACTCCCAGTCAATCTGGTGAGTGGAACGCAACGTCACACACATTTATTTTTCGAAGCGCTGAAGAAGGGACTTTCTTATTTTTCCTATCTCGCGGTGTGGAAAGAACATCACACCATTGCGAGATCTTTAACGGCCGGGTCATCCGGGAAGTTCGGGCGCCATTATAACGAAGTAAGTTTCTCCGTCATTTTTGGTGCACGCCGGGGATCGAACCCGAGCCCACTTATTCCGGAAAATGTCGCTCTACCAACTGAGCTACGCAGACTTTCGTTCTCGCTGCTATCTGCTTTTATGTTGTGTGCGACCTGCGGGGCAGGCACGTCACAAGCCTTTCAGGACTTTCTTCAGCCTTGGGAAAAAACAAAGTAGCACCGGGGGAGATCCAAGAACGATAATTAAATTTTACATGCCAGCATCTTTAGAGTATGGAGATTTACGTTGCTTGCTCAGTCTTTTACTCTCTAGAACATACTAGGAAACCCATGTTTCATCTCCCGTCGGTCTTATTATAAAGGATCATATCAGAAAACCCATGTTGTATCACTAGCCAGTCTTTCACTCTAAAGAACATATTAAAAAGCCATGTTTCATCTCTAGTCTGTCCTTTAGTCTAAGGAACATATTGGAAAACCTATGTTTCACTTCTAGTGACTGCTTCTGTTTAGCTACTCTTCAAGTCTCTATGTTTGCTATAAGAGATCGGTGTAAATTTCTCTCCTCCATTCAATTTCTTAACGGTGAGGGTTTTGGGAACCATCTTCGAGCACATGTTTCACATTCTCAAGTTTTGAGTCACAATTTTGATGTTTAATTCTTAAGAATCCTTCTTTCTCATTCTTCTGTTAATGTTTAATGTTTCTGAAGTAATTATGACAGTAATACGATGATCATTCTTCACTAATTTTCGTCGGTCTTCGATGCCGTTGGGTGTCCAGGACGGTGGTCAAATTGCGTTCTCTCTCTTCCTTCTGAAAACTGTTTACACCATTCAAACACACGTGTTCGTGACACACACACACACACATATATATACATACATGGTCGAGTCACATTATTCTCACCACCAGCTAATATCCAGAGTAACCGCCGTGCGCCGCGCGGACGGCAGCTAGACAGGCGGGGAGTGACTCAATAAGGTGCTGGAAGGTGTTCACAGGTATGTGGAGCCATGCTGACTACAGCGCTTCTGACAGCTGCTGGAGGGTACGTGGTGGAGGATCTAGAGACCGAACAACAAGATCGAGGTGGTCCTACAGATGCTTCATTGGGTTTACGTCTGGGGAATTGGGGGACCCGGGAAGTACCTTGAAGCCTTCTGACTGCAGTGCTTCTGACAGCTGCTGGAGGGTGCGTGGTGGAGGATCTAGAGACCGAACAACACGACCGAGGTGGTCCTACAGATGTTTCATTGGGTTTACGTCTGGGGAATTGGGGGACCCGGGAAGTACCTTGAAGCCTTCTGACTGCAGTGCTTCTGACAGCTGCTGGAGGGTACGTAGTGGAGGATCTAGAGACCGAACAACACGATCGAGGTGGTCCTACAGATGTTTCATTGGGTTTACGTCTGGGGAATTGGGGGACCGGGGAGGTACCTTGAAGCCTTCTGACTGCAGTGCTTCTGACAGCTGCTGGAGGGTACGTGGTGGAGGATCTAGAGACCGAACAACACGATCGAGGTGGTCCTACAGATGTTTCATTGGGTTTACGTCTGGGGAATTGGGGGACCGGGGAGGTACCTTGAAGCCTTCTGACTGCAGTGCTTCTGACAGCTGCTGGAGGGTACGTGGTGGAGGATCTAGAGACCGAACAACACGATCGAGGTGGTCCTACAGATGTTTCATTGGGTTTACGTCTGGGGAATTGGGGGACCCGGGAAGTACCTTGAAGCCTTCATCGTGCTTTTCCAACCACTCTCGGACATTTCTAACTATGTGACACGTTGCATTGTCCTCCTGGAAGATCCCATCCGCCCCAGGGAAGACAATAAGCGTGTATAGATGTACGTGGTCTGCAAGGATGGATTTATAACAAATTCGATTCATAGTGCATGCAGCACAGGTATGAGTGGCCCCAGAGAATGCCACGAAAACATTCAGCTGCCCCCACCAGCTCGTGTTCTTCTAGAAATGGCTGTTTGTTCTGCGATGTTTCTCGCCTTATACGCCAGCGTCCATCCGCTCGATGAAGCAGAAAACGTGACTCATCGGAGAAGGCAATCCTTTGCCAATCAGCGGAGGTCCAATTCCGATACTGCCGTGTAAATGTAAACCTTTTCTGCCGATGCGCCTTCCTTAGCATAGGTGCAGTGGCCATCCGTCTGCATCGGAGCCGCATACGCAGTAGGGTTCGCTGAACTGTCGTTTTAGACACACTTCCGGCAGCCCTGTGGTTCATTCGGCCACTTAGGTGCTCCACTGTAGACTGTCGATCTCCATCACGTACCTTCGAAGCTGACGTTCACCTTTCAAATCAATGGTACGTGATGCTCCGTAATTTCCTTGTCGCTTGTTAGCAATGGTGCCATTTCTCCAATCACGATACACTTTAACCACAGCAGCACGCGAACAGTTCGCAAACTGCGCTGTTTCAGAAATACTGCCACCCTTGGCCCGAAAGCTGATAATCATCCCTTTTTGCAAATCTGATAAATCGCTCCTTTTATCCATGACAGCAACGAGTGATATGTTTTCAGAATGCCTACAGCACACCTCATATACCCTCCAAGCCAGCTCACGACACGCGCCTTCTTTCATTGGCTACGCGCTGTTGACGTCAAAAGTAGGAGGTGGTCACATTAATGTGACTCGACTCTGTATATATATATATTGTTACGACCTCGGTCTCAGACTGCTAGTCGTGTCGCAACGTCAAAACTGTAGATGCGTTTGATATTTTATGTGAGAGATAGGTATACTTAAAGGGCTTTGGCCATTCGGGGCCGAATCTGCCAAGCACGTCTATTGGTCAAGCAACTAAAACAATATGGGCTGGATTTTGTACTTTTGTATCTTTCCTGACTTGCCGATAGCAATTTCATACAAGAGTTAAAGTTACGTCTAGAAATAATGAATCACAGTAGTACTAAAATCAGGAAAATCATAATTTGATCATGATTTGTTCCGAATAACTTAACATGTTCAAGGAAATGTATTTACGCTGTCCCGGTGGCGCAATGGTCTGAGCTCTGGCTTCCGATATATAACCGGGATCGAAACCCAATAAGGTATGGTTGCTGTGCTTGTCTAACAGCACCAGATCACTCCCTTCCCTGGAACCAGTGGTTCTGAATTTGGGACGGGCGACAGCTTATAGAGCACTGAGTTGCTCGTAGTGGTCGTTGAACTCCCAGATTACCAAAACCAAACCAAAAGTACTTATTTAATTCTGAGAAATAGGTGAAATCCACAATAAAGCTTATTTTTTTTCCTTCACGTAATTACACCCTTTCATTTATTTGGCGATGCGAAGAAGCAACACTTGTTGGAGTAAGTGGACGTGACGACTACACGCAGTTGTAGTCGTCACTTCCACTCACTTGGTGGCTAAATTTTGCACTCTTGCGAGAGCATTTTTCACGGCTCGCTGCACTTTCATGTTTTCGGTAGCAGGCAACGCCATCACAAACTGAGTGGTGTCCAAAATCAATTCTCCTCGAGTTGCTTCTCTTCGGAAGCCCTCTTGTTACCGGGATCCGGCGAAGTGCTCTGAGATGGAACTTGACTTCGCCGAACGGTCGTCTGCTGCTACTCGTTTCTTTCTTAATGTAAAACACTCCGGTTTCCGGTTTAGTTTGGCTTTCAGTGGTCAAATTCTATCCTGATAGGCTCCACCTCTTTCACTTCTTTCCTCTTATTTTACCATTGACGCATTGCTAATTCAGACCCATGGAATTCTCTTTTTAGCACCTTTCGGGCCAGACATGTTTTTCTTATTCTACAGGTTTTTCACTTTATGTTGGCTCGACTTCTTTCACGGCCCGGATTGCGTTTCTTCTAAGGGACCACATGAACCCTCCACGGTACAACTTCTCTCTACGATGGTACTAAACGTATCTCCTGACATTCTTTCCATTGCTTGTCAAAAGCAGAACACTTGACCTCTAAAATATGGCCTTGTTTTGACCGAAATCGGAATTCCTTTCACTGAGACTTCGACATTGTAAATCCCTTGTTAGTGTCTGGAGGTGCTCCCAACAGATCTCATTTTCGTGCTTGACGAGGAGCAAGGGTCTCTTTTGGGGAATTTTACTTTCTTTGCTTGCATTTTCGCTGCTTAAATTCTCTTATTCTTTAATTTCAAAAGCCGGAACTACCCCTCTTTGCACAATATGACGTCATTGTAATAAATTTCTTTTAACATTTGGGAACGCTTTTTTACGCGTTCCAACCGTAGGTTGAAGAAGCGTATATGCTCCAGCTTTGTCCGTCCGTCTGTCGGCACGATAACTCGCGTTCGACGAAATTTTAGTATGTGGTAGGGGACCACCTGGGGACGAACCCTATAGTAAATGGACGAAATGGGATCAAAGGTCACGGCATAGGAGCCGGGTCCATTCTATTGCCCTTATGCGTCATAACTTGCGCAAATATGGTTCGATATCGATGACATTTTAGCATATTGTAGGAGACCATCTGGGGATGAACCTTATTGAAAATGGATGAAGTTGGGTCAAAGGTCACGGCATAGGAGTGGGATCCATTCCATTGTCCTTATGCGTCATAACTTGCGTAAATATGGTTCGATGTCGATGAAATTTTAGTATATTGCAGGGGACCACCTGGGAATGAACCTTATTGAAAATAGGTGAAGTGGGCTCAAAGTTGAGTACATAGGAGCGGAATGCATTCCATTGCCTTTATGCGTCATTACGTGCGTAAAAATGGTTCGATTTCGATGAAATTTTATTATGTGGTAGGGGACCACCTGGGGACGATCTTATGATGTCACAATCTCGCGCTTGAGATGTCGGCGCGGTCACGCCATCTGTCTCATTACGTCACGCATTGTGTGTGGATCCTATTAAAATTTTATGACGTCGCAGTCTTGCGAGCAGGTGGTCGCGATTCCCATCTGCCTCATTACGTCACGCATTGTGTGCGCATGTCCGTCCGCACGATACCTCGCGTAAAAATCGTTCGATTTCGATGAACTTTTAATGTGGAAGGGGATGACCTGGGAAGGAACCCTTATGAAAGTGAACGAAATGGGGTCAAAGGTTAGGACATAGGAGCGGGATCCATTCCACTGCTCTTATGCATCATAACTAACGTAAAAAAAGTTCGATTTCGATGAAATTTTAGTATGTGGTAGGGGACCACTTGGGGACCAAATCCTATTGAAAATGGGCGGAATGGGGTCAAAAGTCAGGACATAGGAGCGGAATCACTTCCATCGCCAATATGAGACATAAGTAAATATTCTTCGATTTGGATGAAATGTTAGTATGTTGTAGGGGCCTGCCTGGGGACGAATCCTATGGAAAATGGGCGAAATGGAGTCAAAGGTTAGGACACAGGAGCGGAATCTATTCCAAAGCCCTTATGCATCATAACTTACGTAAAAATGCTTCCATTGCGACAAATCTTAATCATGTTATTTCGGAGGTGTACTGAACCAGTTCTGTTAAATATAATCGAAATGGGATCAAAGGTCACGGCACACGACCGAGATTTATTCCACAGCCATTATCCTCATAACTTGAGTAATGATTTCTGGTATGTTGGAAAGCGTATTCTAATCAATGCATTGCATGATTTTACTAACTTGTTATAATTTCTCTCTATAAGTTTTGCTGAACATTTCACGTTAATTCTTTGTTCAATATACTGTACTTGTCGTGCATTTTCGTAACGAGTGAAAATGACAAAACTTTCAAAAACCTTTCACAACTGCACACACAGTTTAAAGAAAAATCAGCTACAGGATCGTGCTCATAAATGAATCAATACACCGCAGTACTAATCAGTATTGATCTAGGTCTCGCCGTGTAACCGATTTCGTTATTTACTTGACGGACCTCGCATGATAGCTCATCCTTATTAAGAGATTTATAATGGAAATTCTATGTAGCTGAAATTATAAACAGCCAAAAAGAATTGTTCCGTACTTTGCAACGGAACCCCATTCACTCTGCGTCCGGAAGATTCGATTTTAATTTAATTTTTTTACCATTTAATGTCGCACCTTGTATGACAGTTCATATTAATTAAAGGATTTATAATGGTAATTCTATGCAGCTGATGATATAAACAGCGAAAAAAATTGTTCTGTACTTTCCAGTGAGTGGAAACCCATTTACTCTGCGTCCATAGATTCGAGTTGCTGGTTCAATGTAGTATTATAGTATTTCTTTATCACATAATTCCTGTTCTTTGTCTTTTGTTAAGCGGCAACCTTAAATTAGGGAAGGAGGGACACCCTAAACTTAAGATCATCAACAGGAATCAGAAAATCACCACAGCACAAAATGAAAGTAAAATAAAGATACCGATGCAGTTAAGCCGTTTTGTTGTGGCACAGTGGTCTAAGCGCTAGATTCTGACCACTGGTTACAGAAGATGAGTTTGGGTTCGAATCGCGGTGAAACATAGGTGTTGTGTTTGTCTTACAGCACTAGCTCTCTCCCGTCTTTGGAACCAGTGGCTCTAAATTAGGGACGGACTACAGCTTATAGCCCATCGAGTTGCTCACGTTCATTGTTAAACCCGCAAACACACGCGAAAAGAGTAACTTTGTTACAATTATCACTCACGTAAATATTTTAAATAGGAACTGATTCACCATAAAATAAACCGAGCGAAATTACTAAGACTTGTCACGTCTCTCTTTCTCTCTCTCTCTCTCTCTCTCTCTCTCTCTTTCTGTTTTTTACTTACTTTTGAAGTATAGGAAGACAGATTGTTCAAGAATTCAATAACTGTCCTTATTTTATTGGAAAAACTGCAGGAAATCAGTTCATTCATTTTTCTCCGGCAAAATAAAAACTGTCAGTCAGCATTACAATCATACAATGGCAGCGCCAAATCTGAGTAGTTTTCACAAAGCACGGCAGCAAATTTCAACTGACATATTTCGTTTTACGTCTTTTATCCGATAATGTCATGGAAAGATTATCCGTAAAAAAGAAAAAATCACCGATGGAAGTCTAGGAAAAATAAATAAAGAATTGAATGCAATACCGAAAGCTTAAAAACTATTCAGGAATTCGATATGTATTAAAAATAGTAAAACTTCATTTTTTATTTTCGCAAATATTTCTAGCACGGAGAACAAGAAAAAGTTCAGAAACGAAACAGCCTGACAACCGCGGAATACTCGTTTTCTTTGAAAGGAAGATTCTGAAAGATAAAAATGTACTAGCGGGAAAATGTCCCATCTCAAGAACTAGGGATTTATGATAACGAAATATGATTGACTAGGTTTCGTAAAGTTTAAAGAACGAAAATCTTACAAACCGTATGGATATATCACATGTTTTATGAAAGTAGAACTATATCTGTAATTCGAAAAGAGAGGAGGGAGGGGGGGGTATTTTCGGAGGAAATGCAGATAAATGGCATGCGCATACATTTTTCAGCACTAAATAATCTGCCAAGACAACAGATATTAATCAAAATCGTATCTCCAGGTCATATCGACACAGGTAAAGGGTGTATCAATAAAGTTCGGTGAATGCACAATTAAAATGAGCCGCAGATAATATTTTTTTAAGAAAATGTACTTTACTGGCCGTAAAACAATACCTTCCTGAATACAATACACTTTTGGCAGCGTCCGTGTAACTGCTGGAACATAAGGAAAAAGCCTTCCTCTTTTATCACCTGCAGCTGTCGTCACGTTCGCTTGAATTTTCGGAATGTTTGCAAATCTCTTCCCTTTCAGCTCTAATTTCAGTCAGGGGGAAAAAGGTACTCCGCCGGTGCTAGATCAGCCGAAAACGGTGGGAGATGCACGCAGCAACGTCTTAATCAGGTAGAAGAATTTATTTGATATTTGTTCTTTACTCCTTTTTTTGCCCACTAATAATGTTCACCTGCCGCGGCACGTTGTATATGGCACACTCTCTCTTACAGCTCCCTGGTGGTTAGGGACGTTTTCGCTCATGTACTCGATTGCATTGTGCAGGTTATTTCCCTTTTTACAAATTTTCCTTTTATGCCTTAAAATAGCATTCACCTTACGTTATTGCAACACTATGTACATCATGGTACATCAACCGTCAAATGGTAAGGGCTGGAGCATGACTATCCGTACGAGATTGACGCAGGTTCGGTCACGGATGAGTTATGGGTGGTATCCGTATCTAGCGGATTTGGCTCTGTCCCTTCCCTGGAAGCAGTATCCCAAATTTAGTGACAAATGATTACTTTCAGCCTATGTGTTTCTCATGGTGGACGTTAAGCCACAAAATTAAAACAAGAAAAGTGACACCCAATTTTTTTCTGTTTTTTTTTTTCGATTGAACGTTTAACGACCACCGTGAGCAACTCAATGGGCTATAAACAGTCACCCGTCCCTAATTTAGGGCCACTGGTTCCAGGGAAGGGACAGATCCAGTGCCGTAAGACAAACACAGCATCCATGCCTCACCGGGATTCGAACAAGGACCCATTCTCGGACGAATGCACCACCGGGACGGCAATTTTCAATTGTAATGAGCACGTCTTTTGAATCCTTTCCGACGCGAATAAAATTTATAAAAGCTATTCAAAGACAATGGAACCAGTTGGAAAAAAATATCAACCGGATTTTCATTTGTAATGAGCACCTCTTTTGAATCTTTTCGGACGCGAATAAAATTTATAAAAGACATTCAAAGTCAATGAAACCAGCTGGAAAAAAATATCAACAGAATTTTTAGTTGTAATGAGCACGTCTTTTGAATCCTTTCCGACGCGAATGAAATTCATAAAAGCCATTCAAAGTCAATGGAACCAGTTGGAAAAAATATCAGCCGGATTTCTACAATTGAAAAAGGATTCAGAAATAGAAACAGCTACTTATTTCTACCAGCGGCTAAAACGTATGTTCCGAAAATTAATATATAGCGCACAAAACGTTTCTCATAGCAAAAGGGGTATCAGAGATAGAGATTTTCAAATCGAGCAGTTAAAAGAAGAAATATAGAAGTAAACATGATATAACTCTACGCCTTCCAGCGAAGTAATTTTGCCTAATGGAAAAGTTGAAAATAAGAGAAATATACTCTTCATAACAAACGTTAAGTTAAGGAAAAATAACTTTTCAAATACGTCTCCCGAAAGCAGAGATAGCGAGTAAAAGGTTTTGACCTTTACGATCCCTAGCGGGAAACCTGAGCGTTATTTCAAGAGGATAAACTTCCCCATATTTATTGTAGCGAACGGCATGCACTAAAATGAAATGTCTCAGTAGGGTTTTAGAAACATCTAAAGAAGAATAGGGTTTTTAGAAATATCTCAATAGGGATTTTACAGCCTAGCAACAGAACTGTGAACTAAAAAATACCTCAAATTCAAAAACAAAGCGTTCCGCAAGGAAAATGCTATCCGATGTTGAAAGATGTTTTTCAAACGCACATTTAGAAGCAGATACACTATACTGACAAAGGTCACCGGACACCCCCTTCAAAAGCAAACGAACGGATCCGCTGCGTTACTGAGATGCGCGGTACAGCTGCAAACGGTATACAAACAAAATTGCAGCTGACCGCGATGATATCGCACTGTGCGGTTGAGTGAAAATGCCGCGGCGGGAGAGAACTGACTTTGAGAAAGGAAAGAATGTTGGGTGTTATATTAGTGGGTTGTCCCTAAGAGAAACCGAGAGGCATTAAAACATACCCAAGTTAACAGTTTTGGATGTACTCAATAAGTGGAAGACACATGGCGTGCGTTAAGTAGCAAAACGTACCGCCAGATGAAAGAAAATCAGTGATAGAGGACGTCGAAGCCTCGGGAGAGTCGTTACAGCTAATCGACGGAGTACTGCACAAGACTTTAGTATACAGGTGATTAGAAATGCTGGAACCTTGGTATGTACACGTACCATTCGCAGAAAACTTCATTCTATGGGTTACCGTGGTCGTGCGACTGCTCATACGCCTTTCATCTCCACTCGGAATGCTACTCGTTGTTTAGCATGGTGTAAAGAATATTTATGGTGGACCGCAGATCAATGGAAATGGGCCCTATGGACTGATGAATCCAGATACACGATTCATCAGTCTGATGGCCGTGTGTAGGTATGGCAGCCGTCGGGTGAATGCTATTTACCACAGCCTACTGCTCCTACGCTCAAGTTTGGAGCTGGCAGTATACTCGTGTGGGGATGTTTTTCGTGGTATGGTCCCGGCCCATTGGTTATCTTCGACAAACTTTCTACCCGGCCCATTGGTTATCTTGGACAAACTTGTTAACCAGCACGTTTTCCTCGATATGCTGGACAATTATGCCCTACCAACTCTGTGGCAATACTATGGAACGGAGCCTTGTTGGCACCAGCAGGATAACGCACCGAGCCATAAAGCAAGGACTCTTACGGCGTGGTTTGACGATAATTCTATATCTTCTGTGGATTGGCATAGGTGCTCTATGGGATGAGTTAGAGCACCGCATAAGAAGTTTGGAACCAAGTCCTACTACTAAACAACAGTTAGCGGCAGCATTATGTACTGAATTGAAGCGCGTACCTATCGCTGTGTTCCAAAACCTTGTCGAAAGCATGTCTCGAAGGGTCAGTGCATGCATTAAGGCCAAAGGTGTACCGACACCGTACTAATGTATGTCAATAAATGCTATGTTGTGTTTCTCTTCTAGGTGCCCGGTGACTTTTGTCAGTATAGTATATATTGAGAAAAATAGATTAAACGTTGGCGCCCCTAGTTGCGAAACTGTGCATTATTTTGGGAAGAAAATACACAAAAAGGGTTTCCATAGTCAGTAGTTTCTGTCCGAAAAATAATTTTTTAATCCGGTTTCGGACCCGCTGATACTGCTGTAAAGCGGAACGTAAACTTGGCCATCTGGTGGCACTTGTGCGCTAAAAAAAATAAATTGAAATTATATAAGAAACATTTCGCCCCGGACCCAACAAAGAAAGCATTTTTCAAATCGGACTCTTAGAAGCAGATATGCAGACCAAAATAAGATATAGACTTACGTCCCTCTAGCGGAAACATGATGCCTTATTTTAAGAAGACAGTATTCGGAAAAGGTTTTTCGAGGTAAGCAGTATCGGTAAACTAAAGAATTTTTAGTCGAGTTCCCAGAGACTCTCGATTTTGCTGCAAATACGTACATCAGAAGCACAGATTAATACCCCCCCCCCCCCCGGCCCGTGGCCAAATCATTCTTTACCAAAAATTAGAAATTATATGCAAAATATTTTCCATCAGGAGCTGTATTCGATTCAGGAAGAAGTTTTCAAACTGAAATTTCAGAAGCAGAGATATCGGGGAAAACGCAATTTACCTTTACGCCTTTTAGCGGAAAAACTATGCATTACTACAAGAAGTGACTGTACCTAAAATAATGTTCGACATAAATGGCGTCAAAAAGTAAAAGAATTTTTTCAGTCGGATATTTAGAAGCAAATATATAGAATGAAATGTATTTTTAATTCGGTATCATCTGTATTTACTCCCTCTAGCGGCAAAATCGTGGATCGAACAAAATAATCGGAATGCAAGGATCATCATTCTCACATTTCAAGATTCCTGTTGCGAAAAGAATTTTTCAAATCAGACTTACAGTTGCAGAGATATGGTGTCCAAACACGGACGGACGAATAAAGTGATAACATAAGCAAGATCATTTTTTCCCAAAAGACGTGCTAAAAAATAAGAACGCAACTCAAAAAGTGTGAATAAAAAGCGAAGAATTAGAAACTTATGAAAACATTTCATTGTGCTGCTGTGATAAAGAATGTGAATGTTAAAACACATGTTGTGTGACGATCCGTAAAGATGTATTAATGGAATACGGAATAATGGAGAACATTTGAGATGTTACAGGTAGGCCAGTCAATTACAGAGGTAGCTCATCACAGGATGGCCGCTACGTCTTATCATTAGCGTGGTTGAGGCCATCTTGGCACACACCAAGTCTGAATCTGGACCTCATCTCATCCATAAAAACTCAAGTATCCGTCTCTACGGTGACCAAAAGGCTTCATAACTGTGGACTTTTTTTTATTGTAGGTCTAGCGACCACCGTGAGCAACTCAATGGGTTGTGAGAAGTTGCCCGTTTCTAGTCGCCTGCTGGTTCCAGGAAAAAGAGAGAGCCAGCGCCGTAAAAGAAACACAACATCCATGCCTTGCCAGGATTCAAACACGGACCCTTCTCGGACGAATGGTTGTAAGTTACCGCTTAGACCACTGTGCCACCGGGCCGGTACTGCGGACTCTAATCCCGTAGACCTGCTGTATGGGTGTGATCACGTGACAACCACGCACACGCTACCTTAAGATGGAGTCACGACCATATTGAGCGTAACTTGGAAAAGTCACGTAAGGTCTTTTTCACGGATGACTCGCTTTTCTCTCTGGAATCACACAGCAGACGGGTACCAGATAAGAATGAGACTCAAACCCACTACACGTGTTCTAACACCATTGAGCAAATTTCGCAGTGATTGTGTAACGCACTTTTTAATTGGAAGACGGACTGATCTCCATTTTTCTTTCCTAAAAGTTGTAGCGTAAAAGAAGTCTTGTCTAACTTCTACGCTGTTTTAACACGTCAATACACTAGGAAATAGTTCCATAAATGAAAGGAAACCTTAACGGCCAGACGAAACATGCAAACAGAAGTCAACTTTAAACGACAATACTTCTTCGTGTTCATTGCTGCTAAATACGGCCAACTCTATGCGCCTCACTTCGCAGTTCTTCTGAACTTCGTCCAGTAGGACACTCTGCTTCAACAGATCTATAACACAGACCTCTTTCCATCTTGTTGAATAGAATAAGCATCGGTTTTTAACGTACAAACGACATTACTCTTTGAGGATAACTAAATTTATGCATCAGATTCAGTTTCTTTTATTTACAACAGTGATTCTCTGACATTTTGGCTGAGGTCTGGGAGACTGCTGATAGTCCTTAGAGTTGTTCACGGTGGTAGTTAACAGCCCAAAAAAAATTATGTACTTGTCCAAGAGCAGTGAATTTTGTTTTTGTGAGTTTAAAGACCCCTTATGCTTCCCTGGCGACCGGGCGGCCAAAAGTGCTGACTTCTAACCATTCATCCTGGATGGGCTGCAGCTCGAGTCCCGGGTGAGACAGGGATCGTGTGTTCGTCTTCAGGCGCTGGGTTTTACCCTTCCCTGGAACCAGTGGCCCTAAATCCGGGACGGGAGATTGCTTATAATACACACACTTTCTTATGGTGGGCGTTAAATCCTAAAAATACATAACATGAACTTGCCCAAGAGCAGTAATTTTTATTTGAGTGTTCAATAACCACTTAGGCTGAGCCGGTGGTTTGAAGTTCTGGCTTCTGAAAATTCGTCCATAGGATGTTCTAGTTCGAGTTCCAGATGAGGCAAAGATTGTATTTTTTTCTGATGGTCTCTGTCTCATCACTGGAATCAGTGGACCTACATTAGGGGCGGGTGACTACCTATAGCACTTAGAGTTACTCATGGTGGTTTTTAAACCCGAAACAAACAAAAAAAACCACTGTGAGTCTTAAAAATGTGAAGAGTCACTTATCCCTTATTTAGGGCTACTGGGCCTACGGAACGGATGGAACCAGCACCGGAGGAATGAACACAGCATACATGTCGTTCATTACATTCGGATTTAGACCAAACAGTACTAGATGTCAGGACCCGCTCTCCAGACCACTCGCATAAGGAGTTAAATCTAAATTAATTTAAATAAAGGAAAGTTGTGTTTATTGGCGGAAATGTAACCATGTTAGGGATTTGAATTTTGAAATCGTAAAGTACTTATGCAATAAAAAACGGAAATATTCCATATGGCTCTTTTCTGGTGATGCAGTTTAGACTCTTGCCAGGCCTCGCACAGTTTACGACCTCGTTTAAACGTTGAACTATTGTTAGACTGCTCCAGTTACCAGTCCTACTATTTCGCTTTCTTAGTATAACTTTATTTCTTTTCCATCAGTTTCCTCAATTACCTGTTTTTGTGAGGAAAATGTTGTTGTTTTTTTTATGTGATATGCCATATTCTGTCTATATTTCTTTCTTGCATGTTGACAGCTTCTGCAGTGCTGCTAATCTAAATTCACAGAAGGTTGCCAACGTTTTCTTTTGGTCCTCACCATGGGATGCTGTGTCATGTACTTCCTCACACGAAACCTAGCAAAAGAAATGCTTATTGAATACGTAATCTCTGGTGTGATCAGTGTCAGCATGTGTGCGGAAGCAATGTATTATTTATGAAGAAAAGGACTGTTGTCCACCTTTTTCTCCACTTCACTCCCGGCATGACATTTTTTTATCACTAAAAATGCTTTGCTCAAACTAATCGAAAAATTCGTATCATATTTTTTAAAAACAATTTAACAGTACTGCATTTCCCTACTTATCAGTATTCACAATTCAGAATTTAGGTTACAATATCAGTAATGTACTCGTATTTATCTAATAAACAGCAATAATAATATATTTCACTGGGAAAGCTCATCCCCCTGTTCGCGATGCTCACAAACTTTCACAAATATGTTATAATTCTAAATTTAAGGTAAGTGAAAAAATAAGTATGTATTTTATGAGAACAGGCAGAATAACGATGATTTTTTTACTAATACAAAAGTGTTAATAGTTTAGAAGTTTAAAAATGACTCTATATAATTTGACATGACCAAAGTTCTGTCTCCCTGGAAAGCTATGTTAAAACAGAAAAATTTCACGAACAAACGTTAACATAGAAAAACTATTAGAAACCAATTTGTAGTTATGTAATTTTTTCTTAATTATGCATACCGAGTCAACACATTTTCATCATTCAAATGTATCAATATTCAAAGAAGAACCGCAGAATATCGAAATATTAGCAGCAGTGCCTAAAACGCGGTTCATGACGAAATGTTTGTGTTTGAAGGTCTATAATGATTTGTTATGTTCAGATAATGAAGGAAAGATGGGTCGGTCTTTCCACATTTTTTCTTGAACCGTCGATCGTTCTAGCACGAACTCAAAAGGAGCATTTTGGGAAGAAGAAAATACTTCGGTCCTTTCAGTGGCTGTTAACAGTGCAAGGAATGGCAGGTGGGAAATCTGGCCCATGCTGGACAATTAGGCTGATGTTCCTACTCAATGTGGAAGTGGGAGGAAAATAAAATAAACAAAAGAAGAGTAACTTTTCTGCTGCACGCATACATTAGGTACTTATTTAACAAAACATGAAAAATAATGTGGTCCAAAACAGGACCAGCAAAAATATCAAGCAATTCTCAACGTATCAAGCATACGAGAATTTTACTGGGATTTTTAAAAGTATTAAACCTTATTCTTTGTTAAACTGGTTGCTCATATATATATACTGTCATACACACAATGTTCTTCACTTACAAAAGGGAAGTAGTGCATAATTTTGCTTAAATTTTAATCAGGACGTTAATAATTTTTTTTGCTTATTTCTTCCCACACACCCCTGAATGTCTTAAAGGATGGTAGCCTTTCCCCAAAAGTCAGATCTAATCGGATACTGCCACGTTGTTAAACTGTTACTTTGGGAAACGAAGTACAGAGGCGTGTTAATCCATCTACAGTTTCAGAAATAGTAAAAGGGTAATATACTACGTAACATAACATTTAGTAATTTGTCGAAATGAACGTGGATTAGGCCGGTGGAGATTAAATTCATTAGAGATGTGCTTGACTGCCCTTGAAGAATTGTATCATTTTATCATAACGTGTTGACGCTCTTCAAATTGTGCGACAAGTTCTTCTCCCACCTGCATGTTATTTTTGTTTTTGTTTGAGTGATTTGATCTAGGCTACCACGTCTCTTAATTATTTTGTCTATTTTTTTCATACAATAAGCCCTTTTCCTCCAAGTTGTACTCAGGAAAACATTCGCCATTCTTGAAATAATCAAAGTTCTAACGGATCAGCTCGTATTTTAAGAGTTAGCGCGGCACAGAATTGTTTGCATTACAAAATGGCGAAAAGGAGATGTCTGCAATGTAAAATCCGAAGAATCTGGTGGAAAAGTTGTGTAGCTCCTCCTACAAAAATGTCCGACTTCAACAGAATATTGAGTTTATTTATTCTGATTTCTCACCAATTTCTACTTATATGTGCATGCGCTAACACAGTAGTGCCAAATATAATACTGTTACGTAGCATAATTAATTTCTTTTTTTTTTCTATTGCCAAGTACAAAAAGACATCTCAAACGCTCAGCTGGTGATTTGGTAAACAATGTATCGTTTCGAAATCAAGCGTTGCAACTGTATTGATGTTGAGTTTGCAATCTTTATTTTCTGTTACCATGAGAAAACTTTACAAGCAGCGAACATGTATACAAAATAATTTACTGATGTTTTTCTTAGAGTGCGGGAGCTGAGCGGGAGTCACGTTAAGACACTGTGTGTGCATCCGAAAAGAAAACAACGCGTTGGAAAACAGTGTTCTTGCGACAGAGGGAAGAGACACTCGTAATTTGTGACTGCGGCGTCATGTGTGAAACTAGTGCCTCTCTGTGTTTGTTCTGTATAACAGAAACCGCGAGAGGATTACACTTTCACCATATGTAAGGAGACCATTTATGTCAGAGACGACTGAAATGTTTCATGATTTAAAGGAAAGATTTGCAGAATCTAAACAATTTCCTTGGTACTGCAGACAATAATTTAGTCTGCAAATCTTTCCTTTAAATCATTAAACATTTCAGTCTTCTCTGACATAGATGATCTCTATCATACATACGGCAAAAGAGTAATCCACTTGCGTTTGTGTTCTACAACACAAACAGAGACAGGCACTGGTTTCGCACACGACAAATTCTGTCACAAAACACGAGTGTCTTTTTCCAGTGTCACAAGAACATTGTTTTTCAACAATTTCGGAAGAGCACACGAAGTTCTCACGTGACTCCCTCTCAGCTCTCACGCACAAAGAAAAACGCTAATGGATTCTTTTGTAAACATAGATTCAAGTTATCTGCTAGCAAAGTTTTCCCACGGTAAGAGAAAAGAAAGGTGGCAACACTCAACAACAACACAGCCATAACGCTTGGTTTCGAAACGACACGTTATTTACCAAATCACCAGCAAAGCACTTAAGATGACTTTTCGTACTTGGCAATAAAAAATAATTAATTAAGAACTATGTAACAATACCATAGCCACCGACAGCTAGAGGCTTAGCAAGAAGGTGGAGTACACATAACGAGAAATGATATATTAATATTTTATATGCTGTACAATGACATTAAGAGTACCTTAAGAAATAAGATACCAAAAAAATCCCGGATTGAACGCAGAGTCCGATACATCATGTTTTCTCAGGGCAAATTCAAATGCGCCACAAAAACGGTTACGGTTTATAAGATGTGACAACATAAGTGTATTCTTTTTCAGGCTTTCCTTTCAGTGTGTGTTGAACATTCCATCTACAACTAGAATCGTGTTGCGATCTTATATTTGCCCTATAAAGTGTAACCAAAATCAGTACATTATTTTTGCGTACACAGGTCACGGCATGCTTCTCAATTTTGCCAGCGAAATGCCAAACATGGGCAAAGTACAGCATTTTTATGTCACAGAAGCATATCCATGCATTCTTATTATATTATTCATAACTAAAATTCCTGGATTCACTCAGCATTAAATTTCTGCTCTAATTTAAGATCTGGCGTAGGCCTACCCAGTCTTTTAATTTCTCCATTACTGTTCCAACAAATGTGAGAACTGCTGATGTTTCAGCAAATAATCAACAGTATTCATGGTTAAGAAGACAAACATTTAGCTCTCACGTTTCATTATTTATATACGATTAGTAAACTATCACTAACAGTGTTCCACCAATGAAACAGAAAAACGGCACTAAAATAATTCAATAACTAACGCAAAGCAGAGCAGATAGAGCGGCTGTGCTTTTTCCCGGTAACAAACCCAGAGCTGCGGGCGCAAGATACTGTGCTCCCGGGAAGAAAAATTCAAGGTTGTACATGAGCTGTGGATGGAAAACTTGAATGTTTAACAGCAAGGAAACGCAAGATGTTTTCACGGCTGTAATGGCGCTTTTTCGAACGCATAGCAACATCTTAGTTCAAAATGTTTTCAATGTAATCTCCACACTCATAGAATTTTTTAATCGTAAATTTCTTCGTTAACCTAAAAACGATTTCCGGAAAAATAGTGAGTAGATCATATCAGTATTCCCTACAGATGAGCTGCCACTGACTAGAGTTTAATTAAAATATTTAACATCGTAGACAAAAAGTAATAATTTTTCCACAGCAGTATAACGTGCTTTATTTAGAGTGTAGTAGTTTCCGTTTTAGACTCCTTAATCTCAAAACGTTAACTTCATTTTATACCACTTTAGAAGCGATACTCATATGGCTAATTTAAACGCTTAACCCTTTGTACAAACACACGTTTCCCCTTCACTCCGGAGCAAGTCGTTCTCCCAACTGAACTACGCGGACAGAATGTCTCTCTGCAGATTTGCCATCTTGACTCATGTGTATTCACCTCTGTAGTACGTCACATCATCTCCCTCTTAATATGTTTTTCTTTGAAGCGAAGTAAGATTTTTTTTCATTAATTCCAAACAATGTGTGGATTAGACATCACACATTCTTCGAAGAATCCAACGTCCAGTGAATCCATTTTCCACAATCGGGTGCCAATGTGAAAACACAAGTTTGCCCGCGACGGACATGGAATCGTGTCCCCTCACTCCGGAGTAAATCGCTCTCCCAACTGAGCTACGCTGACAGAATGTCTCGCTGCAGATTTGTCGCCGTGACACGTTTTCACCTCTGTACTACGTCACACCCTTTAAAGACCAAAACGCCCAAATCACCAGAACCTCCAGGCGACCTAGGCCGCCCAAATCTCCCGACTGAAGAGAACAGAATTCCTTACGCACATATGTTCTTTAAATTTTCACGGATTCTGAGGGATTAGCAGAAGACACCCTCATTCAAGAGCGTATATATTGGGGGCAAAGCGCCTCCCCCTCCCTCGAAAGAAAATAATTTATGCGTCCTTGCCATCAGTCATCATTGTTTCCTCTAAACAAAGATGTGCACCTGGAGTTGGTTTCTCTCTGGGTTATATCATTCACTCTCAAGACATTGCATCTCTTCCTAAAAGGAACGCAGTGATTGCTCCCAAGACAAGTCTAAAGTTCAATGCATATCAAAAATCGGAAGTTTTGTGTGGTGACGAGCACCCATCCTTCTTTTGTTAACCTCTAAAAGGCGGGACAGAAATTCGAAAAGTAGTCACAAAGAACAACATGTTGAATCTAAAAAACTGCCTGAGCACGATCAATACTTAGTCTCACACTGCAATTAAAAACTTTATTTACAGACTAAAACCAAGTAAAAGAATTAATATTGCAAGACCTTTCGTGGTCGCGACGACCACATCATCGGGACTAAACACCCGAACGTGAGCTAACATTAATGTCAATATATAGAGGTAACATACGAGGCCCTCTCCCTTACACCATACATGTTGCCTTCAAAAATCACATAGGAACAATAACTTACTCAGTAAATGAACCACTTAGCAGAGTTCAATTACTCATCGCAGAGTTGGAGGCGGTAGCTGGTCCACAAGGCGTTTCCATGCTGCAGGTAGATTGTAAGGCAGTTCGTCATTGCAACACAGCGGTCCGAAATAGGTAATCGATAATGCTTCAAGTAGAAAAAAATAGTTTGTCGATTATTTGTGGCGCCATGAATGCGAACGTTATCCCAGTCTGGGTAGAAGCCATCACTTTTTACTGTTCTCAGACATCTTTCTAGGTAATTAGGATGGCTTAATTATTCCCATGGGTATCTAAAGGTGTTTTTCCATCCCTAAGGTAAAGGCATGGGCTCCAAATAGGGGAAAGAACCAAGGCCGGCAGCACAACCACAACACCTCCGGGATTCGAACTCACACCTGGCAGTACAAGCTGTCAGAAGCCAGCACCTTAAATCGGTTTACTCCTGGCAGATGTGACGCAAATGCAGACTTGCCAACTTTCAAGAATTTAAATCCGTAAACAAAAATTCAGGAAACTTTTAATCGATATGTTCGAACGACTCGTGTATCGACCGTAGCGATTAAATATCTCTAACATATCTTTTAAAACTTGATACGTTATTCAGATGGCTTCTTTATTAATAGATTTCATATATTATAAATAAAATATTTGGTGCTACTTCAAGCTTCCCAGCAAACATAATTATTTCATTAATACGCTGTCATTAGGTTGCATATACAGGCAAATTTTTCATTTGTAACCACGAAATCATAGCGGTATATTGAGGTAACTTCTTACTTAAGGTTTTCATCATACATTTTTGTGCCAACATGATCGAATACCTTCAAAGAACGCAATTTTAAATATGATGTCAGGCTGATTTCTCTCTCTCTCTCTCTCTTCGCCTCTCTCTCTTCGCAGCTCTTGCCAGTTCTAATCGTACATCGTTTTACCGAGGTTTTTCCGCCAGGCTACGAATAAAAATGGTTAGGAACGCAGAATTGGGTGAAATTGAGATCAAGTACATCAGGATATACAGGCGACAGGTGCTGTGGCTCTTGGGGTCACTTATTCTTCGCTCGAAAGAAAAACTAAAGTCTGTAAAACATGTCCGCAAAACAAGTAGAATTACGTATATTTTACAGCTGAACTGTAAATCTTGGCATTCATGCAAATGCATTTCTTTGCGCAGAACATATAGCATTTTACGCAACGTTTCACCAGAATTAAGATAACAACAGGTCTGCATGATCATCTTTAACTGATGTCTTTCCAGTTATAAAAAGTCAGAACTTCTGCAATTGGGGAGTTCTAGAATATTAGAAAATCTATAACAGCTTACGTCTTTTCAGGCAATGAAAGCATTTCTTAGAAAAAATTTTACTGCAAAGCATTGATCTCGGAAGTTAACGTGCTTTGAATAGCTGCGCTGGAAAATAAACAGGTATTATACTGTGTCGTACGTTGATAATATTGGCGTCTTCAATTACGGAAATTAATTCTTGAAAATCGAATTTCAATCTCCAATTTGGTCTAGTGTAGCACAGTAAGGAAACAGTCAGGGTGAATTGTTACTAAAAGAAATGTTTACCGAATCAATAATCTTTTGTGCTTGACGTCGCAACACGTGAGGCATAAATGTATTATTTATGAATTCTGGAACAAAGAGGAAGTGCTGTGCGCTCGGGACATGAGTGATTGGCTAAAACACTTTTGCTGTCATAGACCAGGTTCTCTATTCGTGAGCCTTTATTCTTTTTCTTCTTGTTCTATCTTCTCTACTTGATGATGTTATACTTTTTGATGTATAGTAACTGCAGTTGTGAACATGCCCAGCTATATTTCCCGGCTTAAAAATATTGTGTAATTGTCACTAAGTTTAGGAAAACATTGTTAATGGCTCAATTCATGCCAGTACACACTGCCCTGCGGTAAGTATCCGGACATCGCTTTCGATAGTGAGTTAGGTGCTGTGCAAGCAACAAGTCATAGACCCGAATATAAATACACCTTTACAAGGACTATGACGAGACATCAATGTGAATGCAAGATTCGTCGATCGGCAGAGTTAACTGGTTTCCAGCGCCGATTGGTAATAGGGTGCCACATAAGTAATCACTCCGTACGTGACATTTCGGTGGCACCGTACGTCTCTAAGTCAATGGTTGGCGATGTGATATCGAAATGACAGCCGACCGGGCCTGAATCTGCCAGGAAACGACCCAGCAAACTTCCGAAGCTAACAGAACGCGTCAGGGGAGCACAGCAAAGAACGGTCCGCTCAGAATGCAAATTAACATTATCACAAATCGCAGCAAACTCTATGTGAAACAACTTTCCCTGATATAGCGCCTTCACGTATCATCATGTTTAATTGGTTTAGTAAGTTTAAACGTAGAAATGGAACCCTTCGACATGACCCTCGAAGTGAAAGACCGACCACGTCCAAAACTGATTTCAATGTTGAAAAAATTAAAGCTCTGGTCAAAAAAGATCTGCGAATCACGAATCAAGAGTTTGCCAACATTCTAAATATTAGTTCCGAGAGCGTGCATTCCATTTAAAAACTTCGATTGAGTGGTATCCTCTATCAATTGACAGACGAACAAAAGAAGACACGTGAGGAGGTTGCATTTCAGGAAAAAAGAAAAAAGATTAAATGATGCCAAAGGAAAGATCATCTGGGACGTCATAACTGGTGATGAACCGTGGACTTAAGCACACCGGACAAAAGATTAGTCACCTCTAACAGAAATCACAGTAGAAAATTACCGGTTGCACAGAGGGCGACATGATAACATTGTTGGGAGATAAATAACACTGACGTGGTCTACAGGATCATTTCTGTTTCGTGCAGTGGTGAAGAGCAACGTGTGTGTTGAATTTAGTCTGCAATGTGGGTCGTAAGACAGACGATACTGAGTGGCAAAAAGGAGCCATCCTGTTTGGCCGTGCCCACGGACACAAACTGAATGAAGTCGCCCAATTTGTTGGTGTGTCGAAGTGTACTGTCCATAGGGTCTACAAACAGTGGTGTAGTTTGCAGTCAACTAAAAAATGGGCGACATAACTGTGGCCGGAAAACGATTCTAACCAACAGGGGCCGCCGCCATGTTTCACACCTAGTAACTGCAAATCGGTTTCAAATCAGGCAACAATTGTTCCAATCAGTCAATAAAAGTCCACTCTAACCATTTTCCGAAAGGACATTGCGACGAGAACTGCATGCGATGGACATCTGGAGCAGAGTACCACGGAAGTAGGCCCCTTTTAACAGAAAGTCACAAAGTCGCGCGTTATCCATGGGCGCAGAGGGATCAAAACCTTACTGTGGAGGATTGGAAACGAGTAGTTTGGTCTGATGTGTCTCGTTTTTGTTTTTTCATTGGGCCTACGATGTACTCGAAGAGTACATGTAAGGCTTCATTGGGCCTACGATGTACTTGAAGAGTACATCGTAGGCCCAATGAAGAGTACATCGTAGGCCCAATGAAGCCTTTAATCCTGATTATGTCGAAGGTGTTGTTTAAATTGGAAAGGGTTCTATGATCTTTTGGGAATGTTTTTCTTTCCACGAAATGGACCTTCTCCGTGCAGTGACGATGAATTTGAACCAGCATGCATACCTCCGCATTCTGAATGACAAAATGTTGCCCTTTGCCCTACATCTCCAGGAGCAGCATCACATTGCCATTCCTGTCTTCCAAGACGACAATTGTTGTGTTCACAGGGATAAAACTGTGTCTGAGTGGTACGAAGAGCAATCCGCAACAGTCGCATCTCGACTGGCCCGCCAAATCCCCCGATTGAAATCCTATTGAAAATCTGTGGAATCATTTGGAACAGAAGGTGAAACGCCGGAATAGACACCCACGTACTTGAACGGAACTCAAGGACCAACTGACGCACGAGTGGCTGCAAATCAATGTTCAATGAGATGTGACGTGCCTGACGCACATGAGATAAAGGCAGATAGCAATGAGAGCACATGTACACGTAGTTCAGTTCGGAAAGCGACTTATTCCGGAGTGAGGGGACCTGGGTTCGAGGCCCGGCGTTGACAAACCTGTGTTTTCACAACATTCACAACCGCGTGGAGTCTCTACAACCACCAAATTCATGCTGTTATCAAGGCAAGAGGCGCCACTACCCATTATTAGGTAAATTCTGCCAGGGGTGAATAATTTGTTGCCCGGTGTGCTTACTTGTTTAAAAAGAAACAAAGCGGAAGTCCATAACGTGGACAATATCAGATGAGGACCACCTCCACCAAAGTTTATCGAAGAAGAGAAATGTGGGCAAGAAAATGGTGGCTTCTTTTTCTCCAACTCTAGTCATGCAGCCTCAGTTGCACTGGAGGACTGAAAAACAGTCACTGCGTACTAGAGCTCTGCACGGGTCTTAATTTGGAAAGCCCGGCACGGCCCAAGCCCGCACGTCCAAGGCCCAGCACGTACCCGGCCCGTTTCAATTTGTTTAATTAAATCCCACCCCTGCCCGGACCGTACATTGCTCCTGTTTCCAAGGTCCGGGCCGACCCGTAAAATTTCAACAATTACCAAAACACGAATTTGACACCTGGTGCACTCGGTCATTCGACTCCTGAAGAGTTTTCGTTTTCTTAATTCCCACACGTATTCTATTACAATAAACGTAAAGGTGAACGTCAAAAAATTTTGCTTCCTATACTTCCAATGGAAAAACTTTTGTACACATTTCCTTCACAATTAGGGTGTTCCCAAGGATAAAAATGTTAACATCGCTTAAAAAAGCTTCATATTATAACTTAGAATGCTTAATATTTTCTAAAACATAACCATAATTATATTAAAAATCAATAACTTTACCTTTGGTGGTGTTGAAACCAGAAAAAAGATGGCGCGACCTGTACTTTGATGACGTCAGTAGATAAACAAATGTTGGATTGCATAATTATGGTTGTGTTTTAGAAAATATTAAATATTCCAAGTTATAAAATGAAGATATTTTAATCGATGTTCAAATTTTCATCCTTGGAAACGCATTGTGAAGAAAATGTGTACAGAAGTTTTTCCATTGGAAGTATAGGAAGCAAAATTACTTGACGTCCACTTTAATTCAGAATATTTCTGAGACTCTGCATAAGTCACGTGACGTCCAAGGAAAGGTCTTGTATACACAAAAATATTGCATGAAAAGGACAATTTTTATACCTTTCAAATTTTCTGGATTTTCAAATTATCATTCCCTACCGATAATATCCTTGGGGATAAGGGGAGGGGGGGTTAATTAGAAAAGTAAGAAATATCCAGAATCATGCGTCCAATCGTTTTACTGGGTGAAGATTTTATGGCTTTATAAACTGCACCTATCTCTACTGGCATATCATATCGCTGGAACCCAATATGTCTCTCGTGTGTGAGGGGCGCACATTTGTCGTCGCTTAAGATGCGATGTTCCGGACTTTCTGCTATCGTAACTCAAAATCTTTTTGCACTTAGTGCACTGCACAATGTTTACCGGCCGACTAGTTTCAGAACGGGACAGTAATTTAAAATATTTCCAAATATCGCTTTTCCCTTTTACATTATCAACAAGCACATATTCTCCGGAAGCGATTTTTTCGCGATAATCTTTCGCTTTCTTAAACTCCATAATAAGTATGGAACAGTATTTATCAGCAACACTGAACTGAGCATATGCTAAGGGAAAAAAACGACAGACTACCCAGCTAATCAGTGTCACAGAAGTTTTGAAAACGGCTGCCTGAGAGTACAAATGGGGAAAATACGTACGGCCCAGATTAATACACAGAAGTAAGTTTCTCCCAGCCCATTTCTCCTGTGCCATTTAAAACAACTTAAAAGCTTTTCACACATCTAGAGAACAAAGTGCCGCCGACCAGAACAATAAAAAAGATCGTCTGCGAGCGGATGGCTCGGTTTATAAATGCTGCAGTTAATAGCCTTCCCTGAAGCATGAGAGGAGGGTGAAAGTTAGAGAGAGAGAGAAGGGACCACATTCACATCAAAAACTAAGAGAGCTGACGCACACCAATTGTTTTGTAGGAGAGGAGGATGTCGTAAAACATCTATTTTTTCCATCAGCGGAAATTATTCAATCTTATCCTGCTGCTGTATTTTGCGAGTTTTCCAAACGAGAAAGGCAACGTACAAAGATTGTTTTGCTCATAAAAGAAAAACCCTGCTCGGCCCGTGTCTGTTTTACATTAAATATTGAAGGCCCGGCCCGGTCCGATTTCCCAAATTAGAAGTGAATAAAGGTCCGACCCGGTCCGGGTTCGTGCAGACCACTACTGCGTACTTGTACGTTGATGTTTGTCTCCTGAAAATTCTGTAAAAGTGGCGGGAGAAGCGGCCGCGGAAAGGCATTCGAAGGACAATGATCCATCGCGACAGTGAATCAGCCTATATTACTATGAAAACAACGAACTTTCTGGAAAGTCATCGAATCCAGGTGCTACCTCATCCAGCATATTCTCCTGACCACCCCACGTGACTTCTTTCTGTTCCCGAAGGGGAAAATTTGCATGCGTGGGACCAGGTTTTCAAGTCCTGACGAAGCGATGGAGACATTCACTGAAAAACTGGAGACTCTCGATAAAGACGAATGACGTACTGCTTTTCAAAATTGGTTTACGAGGATGGACAAGTGTATACAAGGCTCACGGAGCTTATTTTAAAAAGTTAAAAAAAAAAGACTATTTTGATTGATTAGAATTTTTCTATATCCGAAAACTTTTTGAACCAACTTCGTACGCCAAGCTGTTTCAAAATTGCTGGAAAAGTCTTTTAGGTAAACAATGAAGACGTATGCTCAAATGAGATCGAAGATAAAATGAAAGCGATGATGAAACTTGAAATCATCTGAGAGAAAAAAAAGGCAAAGTATTTAAGTTTGTTTTCAAGATTATGTGAACATTGATGCGTAGCTTTCGGTAGAATTGCTAAACGCAGATGTGGGGAACATTCAGGGAAATAAAGATGATCAATCAAGCGATGACGAGGAAATCACCGTAGATATTAAAATAACTCAGACTTGCTATTAAGAAATTCAGAAATGTGCTAAAAAATGCCCCCCCCCCCCCTCTCTCCCTCTTCTTTTTAGCACGTCTTTTGTAAAAAAAAGATCGTGCTTACGTTATCGGTTTGTCCGTCCGTTTGTGGAGACCATATCTCTGCAACTATTAGTCCGATTTGAAAAATTCTGTTTGCATTCGAAAGCCCGAAAAATGCGAATGATGATCCTTTATTTCGTTTTTTTTTTTTTTTTACGATGTACACTTTCACCGCTAGAGGGCGTAAATCCAGATGACGTAGAATTCAAAATACATTTTATTTCATATCCATCCGATTGAAAAAATTATTTTATCTTTCGATTCCATTTTGTCGAAGAGTATTTTAGGTATAGTTACTCTTTCTAGTTACGCATACATTTTCCGCTAGGAGGCGTAAAAGTAAAATACATTTTCCCCGATATCTGTTCTTCTAAAATTCCGATTTGGAAATTTTTTTCTTCAGCGGATATATCTCCTGATTGAAAATTATTTTTTGCATATAATTTCTAATTTTGGTAAAGAATACTTTGGCCACCAGGGGGCATAAGCGTTAATTTTTGCTTCTGATGTATTTGCCATAAAATCTGAGCTTCTAAAATCTCGATTGAAAAAATTCTTTCGTGGACCGATGTCCCTCACGTCGGTAAACCTTTTCGGAATATTTTCTTCTTAAAATAATGCATGGCTTCTCGCCACGGGGCGTAGATGTATATCTTATGTTTGTCAATATTTCTACTTATAAGAGACCGATTTGAAAAATTCCTTCTTTGTTGGATAGTATTTCCGATGCGAAATGTTTTTCATATAAATTCAAAATGTTCATGTAAATCATAGACTTTCCGCTAGCGGGCGCAAAGGTAAATTTCGTTTTCTGCGTTATTTCTGTTCCTAAAACTCCGATTTGAAAATTCTTCCTCTACCGTATACAGCTCCTGATGGAAAATGCTTTTCACATAATTTCTAATATTTGGTAAAGAATGGTTTGGCCACCAAATGGCATAAGTGTTAATATCTGCTTCTGATGTATTTGCAGTAAAATCTGAGCTCCTGAAAATTCGACTAAATTTTTTTCTTGGACCGATAGCTCTCACACAGACAAACCTTTTAAGAATATTTTCTTCCTAAAATAATGCATGGTTTTTCTGCCTTGGAACGTAGATGCATATCTTATATTTCTGCTTCGAAGAGTTGGATTTGAAAAATTATTTCTTTGTTGGAGAGCGTTTCTCATATGAATTTAAATTTTTATTAACGCACAAGTCTGAACCCAGAGGGCGTAAGCTCATGATTCCGTTTACAGCAATATCTGCGGGATTAAAATCCCGATTGAATCCGTCAGATACTATTGGTTTTCATACCGGTCCATTGACTTTGAATAGCTTTGATAACTTTAATTTGCGTCAGAATGGATTCAAAAGACGTGCTCATTGCACCCGAAAATTCGGTGGCATCTTTCTTGTGTTTTACTTGTTCTGTTACAGTTAAGTTCACAAACATGGAATATTTTTAACTCCTGCTTCAATTGCGTTATATACGAATCACACTATATAAAAGGCTTGTACACAATTCCATGTATGCGGAAAGAAATTATTCGAACTTCTGCTTTTATCTCAGAACTTCTTTTCTTTAACAGAAGCCATGACATTGCGAAAATGTTTGAATACTAATATGCGATAATAGAAACAAGCCATAAGTTTCAGTCCCACAACATTATTCGCATGCCATTTCATTTTTTTTTTTATTATTTATTTTAAGGAAACCCAATAGCGCTGTTATGTCTCTGGTGCAGTAAAAGAAAATGGGAGCTTTACGCAGCTCATTGGTTTTCTTTTAATTTATGCACACGTTTGACGTCTTGATAACAGCATTAAACAGGCGCGTCTTAATCTCGCTTCGCGAGAAATAAACTGCTGAAGACCAAATCCGGAAAAAGTCGTTAATTTTATACATTTATAAAATTCATTACAACATAAATCCCTTCAATCCCCTTGGATTCCGACTAAGTCAAACTCAGAAGAGCTGATTAGTTAATGCATAAAATAGCGCATTTACCAAATGGAGCCTTTCCTTCGTGCGTAGGAAGGGCTCTAAATTAAAGTCGTCAGCCAAAATCTCAAGTTAAATTAACATTTCATCTTGCATTTGCAAATTTTCAGGAGTCTTAAATTTAGAAGGATTATCAGCTGGGATACATAAAAACGTAAGCCAGTTGTCACAAGGGCTTTATTCGATCAGACAGAAAAAAATCCTATCAGAACTCAATATTAGTCCGATATAAAAAAAAAGAAAAATTCCGGGCTTTTTTCTTGAAACGTTCAAAAAGATATTTCTTTATATTCCAAAATCAAGATGGCTAATCTTATTCATAAATTAACCCCTCGCTAAAAAAATGGGTATATGCAGTGTATGCGCATAGGAAAAGAAATTATTGCAATTCCACCGCAGTTGGGCGATTTATTCAGATAAAAGAGCTACACCACTGAAACAAGTCAGTACGCTGAAGTGCCACCTCTGGCTCGGATACAAGCGGTTACCCGGGATAGAATAGATGCATACAGTTCACAGATACTGTCTTGAGGTATAGCATGCCAGATGGTGCCCAAATTGCGGGCCAGTAAGCTGGCAGTTCAGCATGGGCGTAGGTGGCGTCTCATCATGTCCCAGACATGTTCAATTGGTGAGAGGTCGGGCAATCGGGATGGACATGAAAGGGTTCCCGACATTACGGAGGCAGGCCTGGGAGCGCCGACAGGACCCGTGTGTTGGCCGGCTCCTCTCGAGACACGTACGGACTGGCCATCGGCGCCAAGCGCGAACCGTGGCTAATCATTGAAGACTACACGACGCCAATGGACACTATCCTATGTTGACCGGGCTCCGCGATGTTCGCTTCTCAGCGGAATGCGACGGAATGGCCTTCGTAAGTGTACCGTACGACAAGTCGTTCGGCAATGGTCTGGATGGACTATATATATATCATCATCATCATCATCATTGTCAACCATTATCAATCCACTGCTGGACGAAGGTCTCCCCAAGTTTCCTCCACAACGGTCTGTCTTGTGCCAGTCTCCTCCATGTCACCTCTGCATACTTTCGAATTTCATCCACCCATCTCCCATGTGGTCTTCTTCTGGGTCTTTTCCTGTCCCTTGGAATCCAATCTAAAATTTCGGCTGTCCATCGATGATCTGTCCTTCTGGCAGTATGTCCAGCCCATTGCCATTTCAGGGATTTAACTCTGATCATGATGTCTTCCACTCTTGTCATTTTTCGGATCCACGAGTTCCTCTTCTTATCTCTCCTGGTTACACCAAGTATGCACCTCTCCATGCTACTTTGAGTTGTCTGCAGGCTTTGCATGTCTCTTTTAGTTAAGGTCCACGTCTGTGCACCATACGTAAGCACTGGAAGGATGCATTGATCAAACACTTTTCTTTTAAGACATAATGGCATATTGCTCTTGAAAATTATGCTGTTTCTTCCAAAAGCTCTCCAGGCAAGTTTTGTACGCCGATTAATTTCTTCATCAATGTGACCCTCACTTGATATCTGCTGTCCAAGATAAACGTACGTGTCTGTTATCTCCAGCTTTTCTCCATCAATCGATAAATCTTCATTTCTTGTAAAAGCATTGAACATCACTTTTGTCTTCTGAAAGTTCATTTTTAATCTCACTTCTTTACTCTTGTCAGCAAGTTCCTGGATCATACTCTGCAGCTCTGATGGGTTAGTTGCAAAAATGACTAAGTCATCAGCAAAACGAAGGTGGGTTAGATAATCTCCATTAATCTTTATCCCCTTGTTTTCCCAGCTCAGTGACTGAAAATCACCCTCCAATGTGGCATTAAAGAGCTTCGGAGATATGGTGTCACCTTGTCTCACTCCCTTTCCGATTTTTATGTGTGTTGTATTTTCAAACAGCCGAATCTTTGCACTTGCATTTTCATAGATGTTATTAATAATATTAATGTATGCATCTTCAATACCGCAGGTTTTCAGAGCCATTGTAACTGCTGATGGTTTCACCGAATCAAAGGCTTTTTCATAATCGATAAAAGCCATGCACAATGGAAGTTCATATTCCCTCGCTCTTTCAATTAGTTCTCTCAGTACGTGGATATGATCTATTGTGCTGTAGCCACTCCTGAATCCAGCTTGTTCTCTCGGTTGAGCCATGTCCAGTGTTACCTTCAAGCGGTGTGAAAGAACTTTAGTGAAGATTTTATAAACTGCTGATAGGAGGCTGATAGGTCTGTAGTTTCCGAGATCCTCAATGTCACCTTTCTTATGTAGCAGGATCATTGTAGCATTGTTCCAATGCTCAGGAATCTTTCCTTCATTAAGGCATCGAGTGAACATTTGTGCGAGTACTGTTTTGATTTCTCCACTTGCTTCTTGTATGATGTCTACAGTAATTAAATCTTCTCCTGGAGCTTTTCCCCGCTTCATGTTCTTGATTGCATGTGCAACTTCTGCTGGAAGGACTGGAGGAACTCTGGTACTGGTATCTTTCATGATGTCTGGAGTGCATGTATCATCCCTTTCATATAATTTGGAGTAGAAATCTTTCACTCTTGTCAAAATTTCGCCTCTATTTCTTGTTACAGAACCATCTTCTTTTCTCAGTGCCATAATCTGTTTTCTTCCCTTACTGAGATGTCCCTTTCCTATCTTTAGGCTTTGGTTGTTTTCAATTGCTTTCCTCACTAGTTCACAGTTGAATTTTCTTACGTCTTCAGTGATACTTTTTCGTACTGTCTTGCATAGCTCTATATATTCCACTTTGGAAGTCACATCTTCTTTAGTTGTCCTCATCTCTCTTCTTTTTTGCATCAACATTTTTGTTTTTCCTGATAATTTATTTACATGCAACTTGTTCTTAGACCCAGCTAATTTTGTTGCTGTTTCCATAAGAGCTTTGGTTACTTTTCTGTTAACTTCAGAGATGTCCACTTCTTCCGATGTTAGGCCTTCTAAAGCAGAGAACCTGTTCTTCAGTTCCAACTTGAAGGTATTATGGTGTTTTTTAAGGTTGGTTATGTCAATAGATTTTGTTTGTCTTATGAGCTTGCCACGTTCAAATTTAGTGTTGAGGTGCATCTTACATCTCACCAATCTATGGTCACTACCTGTGTTGAACTTGTTTAGCACACTGCAGTCTTCTATGACGAATTTTTTGTTACACATAATAAAATCAATTTCACTTGTCGTCCCATTTGGATGTCTCCATGTTCATTTCCTGTGTGGCTTTTTCTTGAAGAAGGAGTTCAAGATGAAAAACCCTTCTGCCTCTGCAAACTCAACGAGAGTATTTCCACGCTGGTTTCTGTTGCCATGACCGAATTTACCTACTGAAGTTTCATTCTGTTGCCGTTGCCCTATTTTTGCAATGAAATCTCCCATAATTATTTTCAAGTGCTGCTTACCTTTATTATTTAGATGACAAATTTCCTCATAAAATTCTTCAATTTCTTCTTCAGGATGACTTGTGGTGGGTGCATAAGTTTGAGTAATCTGAGCCTGGTATCTTTTCGAGAGTTGGATAACAAGCCGTGCAGCTCTGTCAGAGGAACTTTCAACTTCTACAACTTTATCCTTCAGTTTCTTGTTTATTATAAATCCAACACCACTAGTTCTGCCAGTATCTGTCCCACGATAGTAGAAGAGATGTCCACTTTTGAGTTCAATGAGATCTTCTCCTTTTCTCCTTACCTCACTTAGCCCCACGATGTCCCACTTGATCCTTTGTAGTTCCTCTTCCAATTCAAGAAGCCTTGAATCAGAAGATAGGGAGCGTCCATTGTACGTTGCCAAGGTCAGCATCAGATGGCAGCCTAGTCCGGTCCTCCGGGGATTCTTAGCACCCTCTGCCTTCATGTCGCACTGGCCGCTGCCTTGGCCAGGTACATTCCAGCTGCCGGAGACTGAGGGCCAAGATTTAAGTTGTGGAGTCATTTTGGAGGGGTTTGGCCATAACTCAACATGCTGGCCAAGCGGGTTGGTGAGTGTGGGATAGAATTTCCTCTAATCCCGATGGTATAGTTATACCGCTATTGGCGGTCGTCAGAGCCCCTTTAGTAGAAACAGGATGCACCACGAGAAGGCGGGGTTGACATTTGTCAAGGAGAGGCTGTGATGTTACGCATCACCTGACCTTATATATATATATATATATATATATAAATCCACTGCTGGATGAAGGTCACCCAAAGTTTCTTCCACAACGGTCTGTCTTGTGCCAGTCTCCTCCATGTTACTCCCGCATGATTTCGAATTTCATCCACCCATCTCCCACGTGGTCTCATTCTGGGACTTTTCCTGTCCCTTGGAATCCAGTCTAAAATTTTGGCTGTCCATTGATGGTCTGTCCTTCTGGCAATATGTCCAGCCCATCGCCTTTTCAAGATTTTTACTCTGATCATCATGTCTTTCACTCTTGTCATTTTGCTGAGCCACGAATTCCTCTTCTTATCTCTCCTGGTTACACCAAGCAGGCACCTCTCCATGCTTCTTTGAGTTGTCTGCAGACTTTGTATGTTTCTTTTAGTTAAGGTCCACGTCTCTGCACCATACTTAAGCACTGGAAGGATGCATTAATCATACACTTTTCTTTTAAGACATAATGGCATATTGCTTTTCAAAATAATGGTGTTTCTCCCAAAAGCTCTCCAGGCAAGTTTTATACGACGATTAATTTCTCCATCAATGTGACCCTCGCTTGATATCTGCTGTCCAAGATGAACGTACGCATCTGTTATTTCCAGCTTTTCTCCGTCAATCGATAAATCTTCATTTCTTGCAAAAGCATTGTACATCACTTTTGTCTTCTTTAAGTTCATTTTTAATCCCACTTCTTTATTCTTGTCAGCAAGTTCCTGTAACATACTCTGCATTTCGGATGGGGTAGTTGCAAAAATGACTACGTCATCAGCAAAACGAAGGTGAGTTAGATGATCTCCATTAATCTTTATCCCTTTGGTTTCCCACTTCGGTTATTGAAAGACATTTTCCAATGTAGAATTAAAGAGCTTGGGAGATGTAGTGTCACCTTGTCTCACTCCCTTTCCAATTATATATATATATATATATCCAAACTTAAAAAGCATCATAATACGTTCAAATTGGGACTGAGGAACAGAATTTCTGCTCTAGAAGGTCTAACATCGGAAGAAGTGCACATCTCTGAAGTTAACAGAAAACTCACCAAGGCTCGTGTGGAAACAGCAACAAAAATAGCTGCTACTAAGAACAAGTTGCATATGAACAAATTATCAGGAAAAACCAAAATCCTGATGCAAAAAAGAACAAAGATGAGGACAACTAAAGGAGATGTGACTTCCAAAGTGGAATATATAGAGCTATGCAAGACAGTACGAAATAGTATCACTGAAGACGTAAGGAAATTCAACTGTGAGCTAGTGAGGAAAACAGTTGAAAACAACCAAAGCCTGAAGACAGCAAAGGGACATCTGAGTAACAGAAGAAAACAGATTATGGCTCTGAAAAGAGAAGATGGTTCTGTAACAAGAAATACAGGCGAAATTTTAACAAGAGCGAAAGAGTTCTACTCAAAACAATATGAAAGGAAGGATACATGTATTCCAGACATTACAAAAGGTACCAGTACCAGAGTTCTTACAGTCCTCCCAGCAGAAGTTGCACATGCAATCAAGAACATGAAGCTGGGAAAAGCTCCAGGAGAATATGGAATTACCGTAGACATCATACAAGAAGCAAGTGGAAAAATTGAAACAGTACTCGCCCAAGTTTTAACTCGGTGCCTTAATGAAGGGAAGATTCCTGAGGATTGCAGCAATGCTACGATGATCCTGCTACATAAAAAAGGTGACATTGAGGATCTCAGGAACTACAGACCAGTCAGCTTCCTATCAGTGGTTTGTAAAATCTTCACTAAAGTTCCTTCACACCGCTTGAAGGTAACACTGGACATGGATCAAACCGAGAGAACAAGCTGGATTCAGGAATGGCTACAGCACTATAGATCATATCCACGTACTGAGAGAACTAATTGAAAGAGCGAGGGAATATGAACTTCCGTTATGCATAGCTTTTATCGATTATGAAAAGGCCTTTGATTCGGTGAAACCATCAGCCGTTACAATGGCTTTGAAATCCTGCGGTATTGAAGATACATACATTAATATTATTAATAACATCTATGAAAATGTAAGTGCAAAGATTCGGCTATTTGAGAATACAGCACCCGTAAAAATTGGAAAGGGAGTGAGACAAGGCGACACAATATCTCCCAAACTCCTTAATGCCACTTTGGAAAATGTCTTTCAATCACTGAACTGGGAAAACAAAGCGATAAATATTAATGGATATTGCCTAACTCACCTTCAGTTTGCTGATGAGGTAGACATTTTTCAACTGCCCCATCACAGCTGCAGGGTATGATCCCGGAACTTGCTGACAAGAGTAAAGAAGTGGGATTAAAAATGAACTTAAAGAAGACAAAAGTGATGTACAATGGTTTTACAAGAAATGAAGATTTATCGATTGATGGGGAAACACTGGAGATAACCAATACCTACATTTATCTTGGACAGCAGATATCCAGTGAAGGTCACATTGATGAAGAAATTAATCGGCGTATAAAACTTTCCTGGAGAGCTTTTGGAAGAAAGAGTATAATTTTCAGGAGCAATATGCCATTATGTCTTAAAAGAAAAATGTTTGATCAACGCATCCTTTCAGTGCTTACGTATGATGCAGAGACGTAGTGGACCTTAACTAAAAGAGACATACAAAGACTGCAAACAACTTAAAGAAGTAGATAGAGGTGCATGCTTGGTGTGACCAGGAGAGATAAGAAGAGGAACTCGTGGATCAGAAAAATGACAAGATTGGAAGACATCATGATCAGAGTAAAATCCCTGAAATGGTAATGGGTTGGACATATTGCCAGAAGGACAGACCACCGAGGGACAGCCGAAATTTTATACTGGATTCCAAGGAACAGGAAAAGACCCAGAAAGAGACCACATGGGAGATGGGGGGATGAAATTCGAAAGTGTGCGGGAGTAACATGGAGGAGACTGGCACAAGACAGACCGTTGTGAAAGAAACTTGGGGATACCTTCATCCAGCAGTGGATGAAGGTCTTGACAATGATGATGATGATGATATTTTTGAACTATATATAATATATATATATATATACTTGGACTATAAATATATGTACTTCGACTATATATATAAACTTGGACTATATATATAATAAAATTTATTTACCCACTTCCACACCTGTAGACGACACAACATAGCAACGAATGGTTCAGAGTAACGAATTCGGTTCTGTTCGTGCGGCTCGAACAATCGGTCGATCCTCCCATTCTGTCGTAGGTCTCGGCCGTCCACTTCCCTCGTGCGTGCTGCTGGGTTGTTCACTCCTCGACCCATTGGCGCCAACATCGTTCGATTTCCCGGTCGCTCCGTCCCAAATATCTGGCGATACAGCGACTTGACCAACCGGCTTGTCTCAGCCCAAGGATACGTCCTGTCTTAAACTCACTCACCTGCTCGTATTGAGCACGGTTCCGACGTAGAAGCATCCGTACAGTCCATGGAGGTTACTGCAACCTCAGTCCGCTGTCACAATCATCCCTGCGTGCAAGCTTGGCTCTTGATATAGCCTCCTGGATGCACGGTTCCCATGTGCTGTGGTAGGCAATTATGAGTGATTGGTCGTTTTTGAGCAAAACGAAGCCGAAGGCCGAGCGGAGCTCTCTATACGAGACTCGAGACAATTAGTTATTCGGGCATAGGTACGAGATGACACATCCGATCACCGTGATATTTTGCATGCGATTGAACATCATCCATGGTCAGGTTTTGACGCCTTTCGATCCCCGAAATTCCGCGTCATTGAGGAATAATCGTCCAAAAACTTACATTTTTAGGGAGTTTTCCGGGTTTTGAAGAGGGGTCGTTTGTTGCCTATCTCCTCCAAAGATCTTCAGCCGATCGCGGTGACACTTGCCACACAGAGAAAGGGAAGAACATGGTGATTGGTCGTGTCGTATGAAAATAATGACCATTAAAAGACTGACCAATTTTAGTAATACCTGAAAATATCAGCTTTCTATACGAAACTGGGGACAATTAGTTGTTCGGGCATAGCTACGACATGATACATCCGATCATCGGGATTTCTGGCATGCGATTGGACATCGTCCATGGTCAGGTTTGGACGCCTTTCGATCCCCAAAATTCCATGTCCTTGAGGAATTTCAATTAAAATTATTTGAATTGGTCCGTTTTTTATGGTCATTATTCCTATAGACACGACCAATCACCATGACACCAACCCCATGTCACTAATCATTGTATTTTTCCATTAAAAAAACACGCGCAAACATTCCATTACATTTGTTTACATTCGATATTCGCAATTCTTCACGACGCAATTTGCTCGAGTTTTTCAGTTCTTTTGCCGTCAATTTGAAATTATTTTGGTTCAAACTCAGGAAAAAGAAAGCGAAGCACATTGTGGACACAAGAAAAAACGTTCGAATTGGCCCCGGTAAGCTTTTTTTGTTGTTGTTTTGCTTTTATTTTACTTTCTAACTGTACTGCTGAAGTCGCAGTCGAGGCCAGCAATATAGCGTCAATGACTTCGCTTGTCGGTTCGGTGAATCTTGATGAAAACCGTGGTTCTCGATCTGAGTGTGTCTTT
This sequence comes from Macrothele yani, assembly GCA_039090855.1. Taxonomy (NCBI): domain Eukaryota; kingdom Metazoa; phylum Arthropoda; class Arachnida; order Araneae; family Macrothelidae; genus Macrothele; species Macrothele yani. Next base: position 129,907,565 of record CM077024.1, on the reverse strand, counting down.
CCGCTTTGGTTCCATACAACCTGATCACAACCAACGTGAAGGATTGAAGGAAAGTAGTTCATGATAAATTTTAGGCATTCCTTTTTTAGAATGTTTCGTACTTTTGGTTTGGAAGTCATAAATTTTACGCGGTTTTTTTTTACAATTTGTTATAATAGAAGCCTTAATGAGCTTAGATTTTGCAATAGCTTCGCTCAAAATTTGCGAAATGTCCGTTCAACCGAGTAGATGTAGGTTCGAGTCTCGGATGAGGCATCAGTGATGTGGTTCTCTTATGGCACTAGCTCTTTGCCTTCTCTGGACCAGTAGCCGTAAATTAGGAAATAGCGACTGCTTATAGCTCATCGATTGGCTCACAGTGGTCGTTAAAATCGAAAGCAAAAAACGAATTGGAAAACCAAGAAGTGGTTCAAACTTAGAAAAATAATGAAGTATGCTACAGAGCATCTACGAGGTGTTCAAAATGTTCGTATTCCAGCACATACAAGAAAGCTGTACCATTAGATTTCCTTTTTTCGACATAGTCCTCGGTGCCTTCTTTGAGAGGGTGTGCCCAATTTGGCGATAATATTCAAAAACATTTTCTCGCGTGCCCATGGGAATTCGGAGCAGAAAATTATGATTTATTATTTATCTACTGTTCACACACAAACAGCAGAAGACAAATATAAGCTGAGTAAATCAAATGTCAACTATTTACTTCTGTTATTACCCGAATACTGATGTCTGCACAGTGACTGCGAGGATTTCAAAACGTACTATACGACGTCACATTCTCACCACAGTTCAGCTGGTGCCACGGCAATGTGAGAGGTCTCTTGTGAACTCTTCACTCGCGGGAAAACTGTAGGCTGCTGTTCCTCCTGGTCTTGAGAGAGAGATCATGGGTCTTCTACCGTGGTTGATGAACCCTCTGCAGCCAGGGAGAATCCTCTCGTTCTCCTTCTCAGACGAACCCAGTAAAGTGTCATCTGCTGCCCAGGCGGCGCAATGGTCTAGTTGATGGTATCTGATCATTCGTCCGTAAGGGGTCCGGGTTTGAATCCCGGTGAGGCATGGGTGTGGTGTTTGTTTTACGGCACTGACTCTCTCCCTTCCCTGGAACCAGTGACCCTAAATTAGGAACAGGCGACTGCTTATAGCCCATTGAGTTGTTCACGGTGGTCGCTAAACCTCCAATCAAAAAACAAAAAAACTGTCATCTTTTCGGTTTTGGGTCGGAGGCCGTCATTTTGGACGCTTCTCCCCGAAAAAGCATTAATCTGAAAGATTTCCTTTTCTCAGCACTTATTGAAATCATCAAAGCTATCCCCGACATTCGAAAATCGAAAATATCTCGTAGTAAAGGATGCTCCATTTGGCAGTAATAAAAACCAATATTATTTATATGGTGGGTGCAGCTTAAAATATCAAGGAGTGGCACTGCATGCCGCTTGCTAAAGAACTTTTTGCGCATTCCACCTTGGACACGGGTGTCATAAGTTCTCCATCCCTGCTGTAGTGCTTTGATCCAAGAGTAAAAAAAAATCTTTAGTTCAGTTTTCCCATCACGAACCCACAAATGCGTCTACCTCAAAGTCGACACCACGGATGACTTCTTCCGGTTTGTGGATCAAATAAAGGTCACTAGGGTTCAAGCCGTGGAGAGTAGGCTGGGTGCTGAAGCAACTCCAAGCCTGAAGGATGGTATGGCAAACTGTGTGATGTAACTGGGTGCATTGTCTTGAAGAGGAAGACAGCTTTTCAGTTTTTTGTGCCTCTTTTACTGCACAGGATAATTGTTTTTCTCCAGGAATAGAGTCCCCACGGTCCCAGCTGACTTCATGACAGATCATTTTGCCTTCTCGTCATTGTGTTATTTCCAGCTGATGAGGGGTAGCAATCCTACGGCCCAACCTAATGCATATAATGTGATGTCACCTTTTTTTAGTTCTATGTTGTCAATTCGACTTACGCAGTTGACTCATAAACCTTGAGTCGCCTTTAAAATTTTTATTATTGTGTTCTTCCGCGCTCTTCTTTCGGCGCTTTCCGTTTTGTGGACTCCGTTCTTCCGCTATTTGTACTGTTTCTTGAGCTTCTCCTTTTTTATGTACATTTCATTTATGTTTTGATGTATTCGTTATTCTTATGAACCGCGGAACTTGGCGCTATTTGATCCACTGAGACCCTTGCGTCAATAAATGCAAACCAACCAAACAACTGTGTCTCCTTTCCTTGATGGCTGCACGAATTTTGCTTATGAGGTTGACGTAATGAGAGTGGTGCCCCCACTAATCATGATGATATCTTCTGAATCCCCAAAATACACTGCCGGACAACTGCTAAGGACGGATGACAATAGCAACGATAGCAACCATAAAATGGAAGGCAGACAAAATGTGGAAATTAGCATAAGTGCGGGATACAGTAAGACGTGTTGTGCGTATGCAAATTTTGGATTGCCGAACTTGTTCGTGACGTCATAGCGCTGATAAGAGATATAAAGGATGTGACGCGTATTGACCGTTGTTGTTCAAACGCAAAGTTGAAAGGGAAAGAATCAATTGACGAACTTGCAAGTTTCACTTTGTCTTCCCGACATCACCTAGATGATTTTACGCGTGCCCGTATTATTGGCAAGATTGAAGAAGGGCGAAAAATAACAGATGTTGCCAGGGAGTTCGACGTCAGCCACATTGTTGTTTCAAGGCTTTGGAAATCATTTCAAACAAATGGAGAGTGTAGCAAACGTCACGGGGGAGGTCGTGTTCGCAGTACGACACCTGCAGAAGATCGGTACATAGTGCTATCAATAAAAAGACACCGGCGCAGCACAGCTAGTGAGGTAGCAAATCAGTTTATGACTGCTACTGGCAAGCGGATCTCCCGAAAAACTGTCGCCAGACGTTTGCATGAAGGAGGACTATACGCCCGCCGTCCTGTCGTGTGCATCCCATTGTCCAGACGTCACCGTACCGCCCGTTTGAAATGGTGCCATCAACATCGCAATTGGACTGATAACGACTGGTCTGCTGTCCTCTTCTCAGATGAGAGTAGATACAGTCTATCGTCTGATTGTCGACGACAACTGATCTGGCGTGATAGTGGTACTGCATATTGTCCAGCAAACATACAGGAAAGCGACCGATATCCGACATGTAGTGTCATGGTATGGGCTGGCATAATGATCAATGGCCGTACGTCCCTCTATGTGCTTCCAACTGGGAGTATGACTGGCCAACGATACATTAATGATGTTCTGCTACCTCATGTTCGCATGTTCCGTCGTGCTGTCGGGGATAGATTCATTTTCATGGACGACAACGCAACATGTCATCGAACAGTCGCTGTCCAGGAGTGTCTTGACAGCGAGGATATTCAACGCCTCGTATGGCCAGCACGTTCTCCAGATCTGAATCCCATTGAAAATGTGTGGGATGCTTTGGGGAGGAGTCTTGCTGGTCGCCAATGCCCTCCAATAAACAAGGACACCCTCATCCGTGCACTGACAGAGGAATGGGATAAATTACCCCAACAGCTGCTTGATAATGTTGTGCAAAGCATGGCACCACGTGTGGAATCTTGCATCGCCCTCCATGGTGGCCATATTCCGTATTGACATCTTACGCCTGAACGCCTGCGGACGGTAATTGCATTTTTTCACGTTTACGTATTCTGCACAAAATGGCCTGTTTGTCCCTTGAACATGTTCCAAAGCCTTCTGGATTTCAGAGCACAATAAATTGTCTTTCTTGTAATGTCCTGTGATTCGGACATTATTTTATTTCACTTGGCATCCAACCACACTTACTTTTTTATGCGCTATATAGCCGTTTATGATCCGTCCTTAGCAATTGTCCAGCAGTGTATGATGCCGTCAGTTTGCCGACTGACTGAACGGCATCGTACTTCTTGGTAGGCGGTGAAAATGCATCGCGTACTGCCACGTGCTTTTTTATTCTCTGGTTCAAGGTGATGAACTCATGTTCCATCATTGGTCCATCAAATTAAGGCCCGTGCAAACCTCTACCACCTGCTTCGTTAGTGCTGGAAGCGCAAGGGGTAATGTATTTCTGCTAGATCTGGATACCCAGATGGACGTCTCACAATGTTCCAAATGGGCTCACTAGGGTAAAATCCTGAAGACATGACTCATCAAGGAATGAAGACGTCCATTATCTCTTGTACAAAGGATGCAGAAGAGGAAGAGTAGGAGATAGGGTACCAGTATGTTGTATCCCTGTCACTGAGCCATCAGCGTTACTCTGATAAAAAAAAACAAAGCCGATCAAGTGTGCGTAACTCATGGCATCCATCCGACAGCACAACGTCGATGGTACCGGAAACTACCCACAACTCTTCATTTGCTTCCACAGAAAAGAGGTAATCACCGGAGAAGAAAATTTGGTGACGTTCCCCTGTACAAGTATAGTACTATATGATACTCCCAGTAGACACTTCTGGAGGAGGACCGCCCCGGTGGCGCAGTGGTTTAAGCACTGGATTCTGAGCACTCGTCCCATATGTGTCCGAGTTTGAATCTCGTTGAGACATGGATGTTGTGCTTGTCTTACGGCGCAGGCTGTCTCACTTCTCTGGAGCCAGTGGCCCAAAATTAGGGACGGGTGACTACTCATAGGTCATCGAGTTGCTCACGGTGGCCGCTAAACCCCCTTCCAGCAAACAAAGCCCTGGAGGTGTAGACTATTAAAAGTAAACGACGCAGTGCTCAGGGCAGGTGCGCGATGCAGTTTCCGCCCAAACGTCGTCGAATGGTCTTTGCTTGAATAGCAGAAGGTCCGCCAGAAGTATTTGAATTTTTCTTTTTCCTTTTTTCTGATGAAACGATTATCTCGTTCTATGGTGGGTATTTTGTGTGCCAGTTGAACGCCGACGGATAACGGAACCCTACTTCATCCACAATCTTAAACACTGTTTCAATGGCCTTACTCTACGATCCATTTGGGTGGCTATTTGGTGTGCTAACTAATCGATCCACCTCATATATGCAAAAATGGATTCCAGTTATTTAATGTTTGTGATGGCTTGTAGCTCTATCCCGTGACGGTCACAATCGTTTCTATAGTATAACGAAGTAAGTTTCTCCGTCATTTTTGTCCACGCCGGGCTCGAACCCGGGTCCCCTCATTCCGGAATAAGTCACTCTACCAATTGAGCTACGCGGACGTTCGTTTTCGCTGCTATCTGCCTTCATGTCATGTGCGTCCTGTGGGGCAGGCACGTCACATCTCCCCCCCCCCCCGAAAGAGGGCCGGGGCATGGCCCACGGGTCAGCCGTGACCATGAATCGTTGCAGGCAGCCATCCGCTGTATAACGTGCACTTGAGAACTCCCAGTCAATCTGGTGTGTGGAATGCAACGTCACGCACATTTATTTTTCGAAGCGCTGGAGAAGGGATTCTCTTATTTTTCCTATCTCGCGGTGTGGAAAACATCACACCATTGCGAGATCTTGAACGGCCGGGTCATCCGGGAAGTTCGGGCACCATTATAACGAAGTAAATTTCTCCGTCGTTTTTGTCCGCGCCGGGGCTCGAAACCGGGGACCCCCTCATTCCGGAATAAGTCGCTCTACAAATTGAGCTACGCGGACGTTCGTTGTCGCTGCTATCTGCCTTTATGTGGTGTGCGTCCTGCGGGGCAGACACGTCACAATAGGCAATTCCAACGCCGGGAGTGTAAGCTACATGAAAGGTCACGTTGGATGGCCACATCCAAAGGGATTTGCTCAAAACTACAAAATCGGCAGTCGTTAGGAAGGTCTACCTGAAAGGAAACCAAAAATTAGCCGACGCGCGATGGCTACTAGCGCCATGCCTATTGCAGAAAAGTGTATATATGCGTACATAGAATAATATCACTGTCTTAGTTTTTTGCTTTCTTTACGTTAGTAGTGTCGATGGGATCTTCTTGTGTCAACTAAAGGAGACGCGGTGACTTACGTTAGTAATCTCTGCCAGAATATTGGGAAAACTTTAAGAGCTGACAAATTTAGCAGCAGAATAAGCTTGTACGGGACAAACGCTTCCCAATGATCCATGGGTAATCGTGATGAATAAATTTTGCTAAGTTTGTTAAAATTGTGCCCTCTCTCTCTCTCTCTCTTCATTTAATTCCAAGACAAGCTCAGTTATCGTGGTCTCTAGCTCCTCGGATACCACCTTTAAAAACATGAAGGTAAGGGTGAAACGGAATTTGAGGATATATCATTATTAATTGGCACGATCTTACTTAAAAGGGACGTGAAGGTCACGAAAATAAAGTTAGCAAGTCAAACGAAGGCTCATGCACCAAATTTCTAGAATCAATGTAAATAAAAAACGATTAAAAATCCAGGCATGAGAAAACAGAATGTTTGCATGATGAAGAATCACACGTTTTCTGTGTGTTTCACTTCCTAACACACAACATCTCGGATACCACTCCGAACTGTTTGCAACAGTGGGTATGTTTGTCGCTGACTTAACAGGGTTTTTTTCTTTGTTGTTGTTGTTTCCGTAAAACCAAAAGAAACTATTCCGGTTTAAATTCGAATATTTATGTGACCGATACTTTTTCATTTTCAATATTTATAACTTTTGTCTCCATATATAAAAGATGACGATAGCGCACGATACCGGTACATCCACATGCAGATTGGTTTCTACAGCGTACATTTTTACGTGAAGAATGTTGAAACATTTGATTGCCAAAAAACAAAACTATTCGAGCAGAATCCCAAAACTTTTGCAACTCATTTCGTCAATGTAAGTCTTAAAACTCCGACGCATGACGATTAATTCTGATACTGGTGGCGCTTCTCATGTCTGGTCCGGAAGTTTCTTCCTTCTTTGTGAATGACGTACTTCCGCTTTTGGCGAGTCATTTAACAGGCTCATGAAAATCAGCGAAGAGTCTTATACGGATCATTAGCATGAGAAACTATTTCGCCAAATGTTGCATGTTGACATGTACTTCGATTTCAAACTTCAGTCTCAAAGACACACTGATGAGTGAAGAAAACATTACAGATTTTTGTCAAAAGACAACTTTATTTTTCACTTCCGACACATCCTAGAGACGACATCATGAATTGATAGAATGGCGTTTTAAACATAAGTGATGCCACCAACGTCGATCTTTCGCGTTTTAAAAAGAGACACAAATTTAAAATATTCCGGTGCATAGTATTTCAACTGTACTACACACCACCTAGCGGCAAAATTATGTACCAGACTAAACTTCCTAATGTGAATCACTTTTACCTTCAGGATGATTGCATGGCAAATCAAAGAAAAAAATGTAGGCTTCACCTTTTGTATTTTAAAGATATTTTATATAGACGTAGAACTTATCAGAGTAAGTAAAACTGAATTTTTTTTTCAAGGTTTTTGAGTAAAGAACGTACGTTAAATATTTGTGAAACAGTCAAATTTCAGACAGAGAAATTTTCGAAAATGCGATGTATTAAAGATACAAGAATACGACAAGTATCACTTTTGAGGCTTATAAAGACAAGTTTTGAATGAATTATGAGATGACTTAAAGAAATATTTTTATCCGAAAGGTTATTTAAAATTTTACTAGGCCTTGGATTCCGAAAAAATGTATCCCTTATTTTTTTCGAAAAATTTTACACGTATTTGTAGAGATATCACCTACAAGTGTGTTAATTTTCATCAAGGTGCCGCAATTTTTTTATTTTAAAGATATTTGATATAGACGTAGAACTTAGCAGAGTAAGTAAAACAGAACAGAATTTTGTTTCAAGGTTTTTGAGTAAAGAGCGTACTTTAAATATTTGTAAAGCTGTCAAATATCACACTGAGAAATCTTCGAAAATGCGATGTATTAAAGATACAAGAATACGACAAGTATCACTTTGAGGCTTGTAAAGTCAAGTTTCGAATGAATTATGAGATGACTTAAAGAAATATTTTCATCCCGAAGGTCATTTAAAATTTTCCTGGGCCTTGGATTCCGAAAAAATGTATGACATATTTTTTTCGAAAAATCGTACAAATATTTATAAAGATATCACCTACAAGTGTGTTAATTTTCATCAAGAGACCGCAATGAAATACATTTAAAGAAAAATATCTGCTTACGTGTCTTTTCTTTCTTTCTTTGTTTTTGATTGAAGGTTTAACAACCACCATAGCAACTCATTGGCTATAATCAATCGCCCGTCCCAAATTAAGTGCCACTGGTTTCAGGAAAGGAAGACAGCCAACGCCGATAGACAAATACAACATCCCTGCCTCATCGGAATTCGAACAAGGATCTTTCGCGGACGACCGGTCATAAGCCAATGCTTAGACCACTGCGCCACTGGAGCCACCTGTGCTTACATGTGATCAGGGTACAGTATATGAAAATGCCCATTCCTCCTGTATTATTAAGCAAACAGTTACAAAGGAGTTGTACCTTAAAGAACATAAAATAATCTGTCAGGATTAGAAAAATAAACACGATACATTTCCGCTGAACAGTGAAATTTCCCACTAGGAGAACCTCATTCATTACGATAATGTTTTATCATGATTTATAGCACCAATTATAAAAAGACATTCCTTCGTAAGACTTCCAAAAACTAAGATATAATATCCATAAGCAGGTAGACTCAGATATCTATCGGCGAAGCCGTAGCACAAGACCGTATTGTTATGTCAAGAACATTTTTTAAATGAATGCATTAGTTTATGGTCTACACAGTACGGCAATTAAGTAATGAGACTGATGCTTTTTTTAATCCCGGTAATGCCGCCCCGGTGGCGCAGTGGTCTAAGGCGCTGGCCTCTGATCATTCGTCCGAACGGGGTTCGGGTTCGAATCCCGGTGAGGCATGGATGTTGTGTTTGTCTCACGGCACTGGCTCTCTCCCTTCCCTGGAACCAGTGACCCTAAATTAGGGACGGGCGACTGCTTATAGCCCATTGAGTTGCTCACGGTGGTCGTTAAACCTCCAATCAAAAAAAAAAAATCCCGGTAAAACACACGTGTCGGGAAGACATGTTTTTTTTTTAAATAATTTATCAGCCATGTGGTGGCAACAGCGTTTGCGTGAGAATTGTGCAGACGATTATTTACGCTGCGCATGATGCCATTCGGTGAAAGAACATTGTCACAGCACTCTCATGGAGCAATCCGGTTCTGTTTCAAAATCGGTAAAACTGCATCTGAGACAGTTCAATTGTTGGGGGATATGTACAGATCTGATTGCTATCTCGAGCACAACTATTCCGATGGTATACCCGTTTCAAGGATGGGCGGAAATATTTGGAAAATGACGAAAGATCCAGACGCCCGAATTCGGTGCGCACGTCTGAACTCATTGAGAAAGTTCGCGAAGTATAAAAAGTGATATCAGGTTGTAAAGAAAGTTTACGGAAAAAATCGTATATCGCTCGTGTAATGCAAGATACTGAGGTCCTGCGATGACGTAAACATCCCAGTGCACGAAAGAAAAGTTTGTACGGACAGAACGTACGCTGTTGTGTTGAATATTAGTTGCATGTGGCAACGATACGATGGCTATATCGAAGGAAAGTGTGCGTGCAGTATTCTATGAATATTTGAATGGCGTGAAAGTTACGAAAGCACTTGAAAAATTGAGAAACGCGTTAAGTGACGATATTATCGGACAGAGTACTTGCTATGACTGTACAGGAAATTCGACACTGATGTACAGGATCTGTCCGATGCACCTAGAAGTGGCAGACCCAGTAAGGATGAAGATGATACACTGCAACACGTGCTATCGACCAAGCCTGATGAAAAACTACGGGAACTGACAGAGGAACTAAAGGCCTCCCATACAACCATCAACACCAGACTTCGAAAGTTGGGACATTCGGTTAAACTATGCAAATGTGTACCCCATGCTTTGTCTGACCAGGATCGGATGCAATGCTACTCTATTGCTGTGAAAAACGGGAGGGCTTTTTGCATCGGTTGGTCATGGGTGACGAAAAATGGGTCATAAAACGCGTCAAAGTGTGCACTGAAAAGCAATTGAATTAGAGACAGCTGGCGTTATGCAAAAGTGGCGCTGTGGGCGGCCCTGTAAACGGAAACGACATGACGTATGCAGCGAACTGACAATATAAGGAGTGATGCGTCACTCCATCTCTGACGTCGTGCAGACACTGGGATTTTCACGAGCCACTGTGTCACGGGTGCACCGTGAGTACATCGAATCCGGTAAAACCATCCCTGCAAGGGCCAACTGCCGTAGACAACAGCGTGTTGATGAGCGGGGTCATCGTCGGCTATCTCGCATTGTAACAGCGGATAGACGGGCCACAGTGCAAGAAATCACTCGGCAATTTAACGCTGGTGCACAAAAACGTGTAAGCAGCCACACCATCCAGAACCGTCTCCTCGCTATGGGGTACAGAAGCCATCGTCCCACGAGGATACCGCTGCTGAACGCACATCACAGGGTGTAAAGATTAGCATGGGCGCCGGAACATCGCCACTGGACCCTAGACATGTGGCAACATGTTGCCTGGACTGATAAGTCGAGATTCACATTGGTACATGTGGATGGCAGGATACGAGTACTACGTAAACCACATGAAGCGATGGATCCTTCTTGCATGCACGGTACTCTTCAAGCTGCTGGGGGTGGCGTTCTCGTCTGGGGACTGTTTACGTATACTGAAATGGGACCCTGGTACGTGTGACATCGTCCCTCACAGGTCAACGTTACCGGGATATCCTGGACGACCATTTGCTCCAGTTTGTGCGTCTTCAATATCCCACTGGGGACCTCATCCTGCAACAAGACAATGCAGCTTCCGAATTGTATCCTAATGGTTGTATGAACACTCCACCGACGTGACCTCGCTTCCTATGCCAGCTAGGTCACCTGACCTCAATCCCATCGAGCCCATCTGGGATGCCATCCAGAGAGATGTTCGACCCTCCATCAAATCTTCGTGAACTGTGGGAGCGTGTTGAGGGGTCGTGGATCCGTATGGCTTCCCAACACTTCCGGTGTCTTGTGCCGAGACGAATCGCCGCCGTCATCAGGGTGAAAGGTGGTGCTACACGGTACTAGACAGGTATCTCTAATTCAATTGCTCTTCAGTTTATGCACCAAGCAGGAACAACCCCTACAGAAGGTTCGCTCAGCCACTCCTTTCTGTATAGAAGGTGATGCTGAGTTGCTGGTAGGATTGTCGTAGTGTGATTCACTATGAACTCTTACCACAGAACAACACCATCACAGCGGATGCTTACATCGAACAGTTGGACCGTCTCTATGCTGCACTGCAATAAAAGTGCCCAGCGTTGAGTAATCGCCATGGAGTTGTTCTTCACCAGGATTACGCTCGTCCACATGTAGCTTTACGAACCCAGCAAAAACTGCACGAGCTGGAATGGGAAATACTGTCCCACACCCCCTTATTCCCCAAATTTTACCCCTCCCGACTTTCATCTCTTCCGGTCTTTGTTGAATTTTCTCCCTGAGAAAATCTTTGCTAATGACAATGACGTGAAGCGTTGCATGGATGTTTTCTTCAACTTCCGCTAGCCAGAGAACTCCCGCTCACAATGAGATATTTCAAGTTGAAGATCGGTTGAACGAGGTCATCAGTTCCAATGGGGAATACATGGACGATTAGGTTAAGTATTTTATACGATTTTTGAAGCTTGAAATACATGCTTCTCTATTTTTTGGATACTTTCTTTACAAACTGATAGTTCTGTGACCTTGACGATTTTGGAGTGTGAGCTCGGTGTTAATTAGGAGACGATTCGTCAAATTTCAGTGCAAGATTCGGAGGGTTTTTTTTTTTTATTATTATTGGAGGTTTAACGACCACCGTGAGCAACTCAATGGGCTACAAGCAGTCGTTCGTACCTAATTTAGGGCCACTGGTTCCAGAGAAGGGAGAGAGCCAGTGCCGTAAAACAAATACAACATCCACGCCTCACCGGAATTCGAACCCGGACTCCTTGCGGACGAATGATCAGGAGCCATCGCCCAGAACCACTGATCCACCGGGGCGGCTGGAGGGGTGGGGGGATTTGTGCTCGTTTTGTTTAGCATACTTTTCCAGACGACCAGAAACATGCGCGAGTGGAGTGCGCAAAAGACATCCTGGAAACAGCAAATGCAATTCAAAGTTTTCTCCAAAGCATTGTAGCAGATGATGAGACATGTTGTTTTCGTTCTGGTCTTGAAACGAAGCGTCAGAGTGCCCAGTGGAAGTCACCATAGTCACCCAAAGGAGTCAAGGAGTCCAAAAATCAAGACAATGCTGTGTGCTTTTACGACAGCATGGGATTTGTGCATCGGGAGTTCATTCCTGAAAGTTAAACTGTCACTGGCAATGCTCGCACATCCACTTTGGAACGAGTATGGAATAGGATTGTTCGTGTTAGACGCAGAGTACGCTGTTAAACATTTTGTGGTAGGTTGCCCGAAAAAGTGGCGCTACACCAGCTGCACCATTTTCTTGGCAAAAATATACCATTATGTGGTGCAAAATAAACCCAACAACATGGTGGAACTTTGCGTGCAACCTTGTTCCATAGCGTGGTGAAAAGTTGAACCGCGTTGTTGGGTTTTGTTTGCCAAACACGATGGTGTATCTTTTCTCAGAAAGAGGTGCAACTGGTGTAGAACCATTTTTTGGTCCAACCTAATACAAAAGTTTTAACAGTGTGCATTGGCGTCAGCTCTTCATTCCATACGAAAAGATGATCTGTGCATGTCCTTCGTTTCGCTGGCTGCTGGTGTCACTTCTTGTATTAACGTAGGAGGAATGTATTTCGAGTAAAATATACTCACGCAAGATTTCCTACTTTTCCAATTTTTTTCATTCAATCTCATAACTTAATTGCCATGCAATTATACGTAAAATCCTTCTGAGAAACAAAAATGCTTTTACTTCCATGAAGTACGGGATTACACCAGTATACAATACAAATTTGAAGTTGTGATTCCGTCTTCATGGTTTATCTGCTTCTCTGGACAATCACGAAAGACAATGAATTCGGTTCATCCAGATTCGCTAAATTTCAGTGCCGTTGCTTCAACTGGAGATTCCTGTGATGTGTTAAATTCCAACTACTCGGAAACTTGAGACGTGGTCGTTCTGGGTGGTGTAGTGGTTAGCTTACTCGGGCGCAAACCGGGAGATGCAGGTTCGATTCCCGCTGCAGGACGATGCAATTTTGATGCTATCGGATGTTATTTGACTTACCACTCTCGTCATAATTTAGACTAATAGACGGAATCACAACTTCAAATTTGTATTATGCTTTTACATATTCCTAGTTTTTAAATGTAAGTTGGGTAAAGTTTTTTCCATCAACAGAACTAACGTAGAAAATTGTCAAGCTTCCATAAAATTTGAATCTGTTAGAATGTTACCATTCTAATAAAGATATCAGTTGAAAGTAGATTAAAAATCCCTATACGAAAAGACGATACTTATGAAACGTTATGTAAAAGCATTTTAGTCTTACAAAATAAAACTCATTTTGTTTTAATGTTACTATTTGGTTTAGTTTCGTGGATTGGGCGAACTTGAGAAAATCTACTGGTTATGAAACAATCACCCGTCCCTTATTTGGGAGCCTCTGGCTCCAGGGAGGGTAGAAATTCAGTGCCATAAGACAAACATACCACGCATGCCTCGAACCCTTGGTCGTACATTCATAAAGCACCGCTTAAACCACTACGCTATAATGGAAAGAAACGCATTCTATATGGCAATATATCTTGTTTTTCTACTTCTAATTTTGAAATTTCTCCTCATAGGGATCTTATCGATGTTTAATAATGTTTTCAAGTTTTCGAAGACAACTGGTCTTCATCAAGATTATTCACAAGAATTGTTTTCTCTTTTTCTTTAATCGGTTACGATTAACTCCTACTTAACTGCACCGGATACCTTACAGAAATTTCCATGACGTTTCTTGCAGGAAAGAGACGGGCCGCAAGTTGGAGAGACGAATAGTAGAACACACAGCCTGCAATTAGAAACTGTTCAAACAAAACTACGCCGCCCCGGTGGCGCAGTGGTCTAAGGCGTTGGCCTCTGATCATTCGTCCGAAAGGGGTCCGGGTTCGAATCCCGGTGAGGCATGGATGTTGTGTTTGTCTTACGGCACTGGCTCTCTCCCTTCCCTGGAACCAGTGGCCCAAAATTAGGGACGGGCGACTGCTTATAGCCCATTGAGTTGCTCACGGTGGTCGTTAAACCTCCAATCAAAAAAAAAAAAAAAAAAAAAAAAAAAACTACATTCAACCAACATATTCGGAAAACTGGACACGACATGAACTTACATATACCATAAATTGTCAGCCAAAAGAGTAGCGCAATATAAAGAAGACTTAAGGAAGGACTTGGCCACCTCAGGAGCCAAGTCCTTCCTCTGACCTTTCTTCCAAGATGAGTACGGGTTCGAGTCTCGCGTGAAACATGAATGGTGTGCATAACAACGTTTCCCTCTCCTGAAACCAATGGCACAAAATTAGGGACAGGAGACGGCATGTATAGTCCATAGAATTAGTTGCTTGTAATGGTCGTTAAACATCAAAACAAAGAATTCAATAAGAAAGTGCTTGAAACACAGAAAAGAAGTCAATCGTCAATGACGTCATCGAAAGTTCTTCATGCATCGGATGCGGTTTTGGAGAAATTAACCGTAACCGGAAAACCGGAAGGGAAGACATTTCCTTTGAATAAGTTGAAGAAGATTAGTTACATCCAAACATTTGCAACATGTTCTAGTAAAACTCTATACCGTAAAAGTAAATTTGCCGTCTTAACATGTGCGTCCTCTCCGAGGTAGTAACGTCACATGTATCTTCCTTGAGAAAGGGCTGGGACAGTATCTTAGGCTTCCTGGTCAGCCGCCAAATCACGCTTGAAGGATAGCTCACTGTAAAAGAAGGAATTCTGGGTAATTCCAGTCAATTTGTGGATCGAACATCACACAGTTTTCAACGAACCGAAAGGCCAGGAGATTCATTATACTTTCTGGCGCAAATATGGCGTAAAACAAAATTTTTCGTCTTGACATGTGCGTCATCTCCGAGGTACGTACGTCACAACCCCCACATGAAATAATTTCCAAAATTGAAATCATGTTAGAAAAAAGGAACTGCGCCAATTAATAATGTTTTAAAATACTTCAGGCAAAACAAATGATACTGCTTAAATATGGTTACGTGAACTGAAAGATTGCTGTTGAAAATTGTTTAAAGTTGATTAGTAAATATCTTATATGAACCCAAAAATTTATGTTTCCGGGTCATACATTGATTATTCACACCGAAAAATCTATAGTTACAAATATATATTTATTTGTAACTATAGAATTATAAGGTATACTGAATATAAAGAACAACAATGGAAAAAGAAAAGAGGAAAAAAAGGAATGAAGAGAATTAAACAGCGAATAAAATGTAGATGGCAGCACCGTATCAAAAGCGAGAAACTCAAGAATGTAGGGAGAGGCACGTGATCGTTTAGCCCTTTCACACACATGGATGGGCCCCGTGGTGGAATCATCTAACGCACATAGTTAGTCTACAACAGCCGTCCCGGTGGCGCAGTGGTCTAAGCGATGGCCTCTGATCATTCATCCGAACGGGGCCTGGGTTCGAATCCCGGTGAGGCATGGATGTTGTGTGTTGTCCTACGGCATTGGTTCTCTCCCTTCCCTGGAGCCAGTGACCCTAAATTAGGGACGGGCGACTGCTTATAGCCCATTGAGTTGCTCACGGTGGTCGTTAAACCTCCAATAAAAAATATTAAAAAAAAATAAAGTCTACAACATCATGTACCAGATGAAAGTTCTGAGGACGGCTTTGGAAAAGTTGAAAAGCTTTGACGAGAGTTTAGTGGGAGTTCGGTAGTGGAACAGTGGTGATCTTGAGCATGGCGTGATTTTAAACATTTTATTGGATTTTAATGGTGAAATGTTTTTAAACTTCAAATTTAACTGGTTGTGCAACAAGGGCAAATGAACATCGATGGAATAAGAAATTTTATCGGCATGTACATAGTGATTTTTACATTTAGAGTGTTGGAACCAAAGTGAAATAATGTGTGTGCAGTAATGTACATGAATGAGAAAATAAATCCAGATGTTTCATCTACCAATGGAGTTTAGTTGGAAGAATCGCGACATGGTTGGGACTCGTCAGTGTGTCCACAAAGAAAGTGAATTGACACCTCAACAATGTGCTTCGTATCGGCCATGGATTATAGGGTACGTAATATTATTTAGATCCATAAGTAGATATTTATTTGTAACTAAAGTTGATTAGTTGAAGGAAACAACGTCTGCAGAAAGGAGTTCAATATCAAAATATATTGGTAGATATTCTGTTCTATGCAAGAATAAAGAAAATGTCGCAGTTTTAAAATTATTTATATCCAGAATGGTGAAGAAACTATTCTCCCAAAATTTAATTATTGGCTACTCTGTGAAGGAAGGAATGCTTCTGAAAATCATGTGAAATTCCCTTAATACAGATAACTATAAATGTCGAGAACAATTTAAAATCGAATGTGAAAGTGGTTTGCTGAGTGAGACGTGTCTTGGGAGCGGTTTTAAAACGCTTGAAAAGGACCACCATTTGAAAATTCTTTAGGAAACGTCATTTTAATAGATGTTAGGTATCATTCCATAAAAGTGCAGCTTTCAATACTTTTTTTAACTTGCGAGATAAAGTAAAAGATTATGTTAAAAAGGTTTTCAAAGGAATGGTATGATGTATACTCTAATTTAACTTTCCATTTTTAGTTTCTTTCTTTATGTAAATTTTTAGTTCATTCTCTTTAAACGTTTCAACCTCAATGTTTATTTTCTCGCCCACGTAATGTTTTGTGGTAACGTTCTTGATGTCAGCTTGCTCAACGTTCTTGAAGTCAATCCCTTGGCTTTTGTGTGTATGTGGATTTGATAAGAACGAGCTCTATTCTGAATGGTGTTGATGAGATCGTTTGTGCACACTTTGTGTTCTTGAAGTGCAGGGCAAAATTGGAAATAAAGACCATTTGCAAGGTGCATCCGATAAGTATCTGGATATTTATTCCTATCAATTGCAGAAGAGAAATTAAAACTACAGGATGCATAAATATGATACACACGTAATACAGTGTTACAAACAGTCGAAGTCACTTTGTCCGCTTATTCTCCGTTCAGCACAATGCATTTCCTCCACCGATCAACAAGTCGATTCATTCCGGTAGCGAAGAAATCAGCAGGGATGTTGCGAATCCATTGACGGACAGCCGCTCGCTGATCGTCCATGCTCTTATAGTAATGGCCACGAAGACTATCTTCCAAAGGACCGAAAACATCAAAATCAGAAGCTGCCAAGTCCGGACTGTAAGCGGGGTGCGGAAGAACGATTTACCTCTGTTTTGCGATTTCTGCTTGCACTGGTTTAGCAGTATGTGGGTGAGCGTTATCATCCTGAAGCAGCACGTGATTGTTTTTCAATGTTGGCCGTTTTGTCAGGATACGCTGCGCATGTTTTCTCAGGGCCTTCACATAGGCTTTCGCATTCATTGTTTCATTTTTTACCAAGTACTCAACCAGGAGGATACCGTGTTTGTCCCAGAAGTCAGTAGCCATGACCTTGGACGCCGCTGAACCAACTTTGAACTTCCTTTGATGGAGGAGAATTCGGATGACGCCATATTACATACTTTGCCGTTTTGTCTCCGGTTCGAACCGATGAATCCACGTTTCATCGCCTATGATTATGCATCCCAGGAATGCGTCACCCTCTTCATCGTAGCGCTGTACCAGTTCATTGCAAATGTCTAGTCTTTGGTGTTTATGCACCGCTGTGAGCATTCAGGGTACTCAACTGGCACAGATCTTCCCATAGTTGAGATATTAATTCGTCCAACAGATTCTTTGCTGATTTCCAATTAGATGGTAATATCCCGAACACGAATGCGTCTGTCACCCTTAATCAAGTCGTCAACCCATTTAATCGTTTCATCGGTCACCGCCGAGTTAGGACTACCTGACCGTGCCTCACCTTCAATGCTCTCGAAGCCAGTTTTAACCCATTCATAAACACTGAAACGAAACATAGCGGTATCATCATACGCCGTCCAAAGTTTTCTTGTAATGTCCTCGTCCTTTACACCTTCTTGCGTTTAAATTTTCACTACTGCTCGAACTGAACACTTAAGGTATAGCAGCCATTGTTTTTGATCGACAGCGCCACCTAACATTAGTATCAAGCCGCTCCGCTTTTGCGGTGATTCACTGAACGTAGTAGTAATACACTGGCGGAAAGTGAAAAAAGAACACCAAGAAGGAATTGGCGGACGATCATGAAATTCACATATGTTAATGGGGTCGAGTTTACGTAGGTTTGATGTTAATTTCGGGACCAACCGGTGAGCGCTTACGCCACAGCACGGCATAATATGCAAATTATCGTCGGTGGTATTTAAGGAGTACGGCGAAGTGAATGTAATCAGTCGTCGGCGTACGGACATGTGCGAAGATCCTGAAGAAGCTGCAATGCCTCGAAATTGGAGACGTGTACGATTTCAGCAATTATCGCACTTTGAGCGAGGTCGTCTAGTCAGACTCCGCAAGGCCGGGTGGTTGTATCGTCGTATTGCGGAGCGAATTGGACGGGAAGTATCGGTGGTGGTACGATGGTGGCGTAGATGGTCAGAGGAACATTCCCACACGAGAAGATGTGGAACCGGGAGTCACTGACGGACTGATGAACGGACCGATCGACGCATAAGAAGAGCGGCGTTGTCAAGCAGAACATCCACTGCGACGCAAATCCGAGCTGCCGTTGCACCTGAGGTGACTGTGCGAACAATCCTCAACCGTCTACTGGATGCAGGACTACGTGCACGTGTACCTCTGACTCCAGCCCACCGTCAGGAACGGCTGCAGTGGTGTCGCCAACATCTGCACTGGAGAACGCAATGGCGATCTGTCGTTTTCAGCGATGAAAGCAGATTCTGCTTGGGAGCCTCCGATGGCCGTATGCGTGTTCGCAGACGCACAGGGGAGCGTCTTTACCCTTCTTGCATCCGCCAGCGACACACAGGGCCTACACCTGGTCTTCTGGTGTGGGGAGCGATCAGCTATCACTCCCGTACACAACTAGTGTTTGTACCGGGTACGTTAAACAGCACCTCCTACACCAACAATATCATTCAGCCCGTTGTTGTGCCATTTGTATGGTCGGCCCATCGTGGTGTTTTCCAGAAAGATAACGCACGCCCACACACGGCACGTTCAACGCAACATGCACTTCAGGGTGTGAGACAACTTCCATGGCCTGCACGTTCACCGGATTTGTCCCCCATTGAGCACGTGTGGGATTTTATGGAACAACGACTTATCCGGTCTCCGCGGCCAGCCACAACCATCCCCGATTTACGCGTCCAGGTTGAGGATGCTTGCAACTCAATACTCCAAACTTACATCCAACATCTGTACGACAGACTCCATGCCAGAATTGCACAGTGTGGCGCAGTTCATGGCGGTCCAACCTCGTACTAACCATGTTACATGGAAATGTTATTTTTCAGTTTACCAGCAAATACAACTGTATTTTGCCATAATGTTTTGATCACGTTATCTTCTGTATTCCGTTATTATACTGTATACATTTCGTTGGTATCAGACGTCTCCTTCTTGGTGTTCTTTTTTCACTTTCCGCCAGTGTAGTTTCACGCCTATGTACGATCATACAGACGGTTTTGTATCGATAAGAATAAAAATCCGGATACTTATCGGACAGCCTCGTATTTTCACGACTTCTCCCTTCTGGTCGTTAAGTTGCCTCATTTAGCTCAGTGTGTAATTAAGAATTGCTTATGAACTAATTATCCGTGGCTTAGCAGTTCGAAGTTCCAGTGAGATATCTGATGATTCGAAAGTGACATATTAAACAAAAAAACAATTACAATGAGTAAAGAAAACCGATGTCAAAAATAGCGTAAAATCAAGGGGATGGAACTCTGTCGAAAATGATATAACCTAGATAGGTAAACTGAAAATCGGTCGAACACTAAGTTTTTAAATACGCATCGCCCTCTTTGTCTGTCAAATATCATAGAAGAAGTAAGACCTACTAAAGTTTGAAATGCAAATGAGAAACAACGAAAATGGCGAGCGGTGAATATGAGATAGGTTTTCCCAAAAAATCCACACCCATTTTCTCAGCATCCCTCAGCCAAAGATCCTGCAGTATGATCAACTAAAACACAAACCAGAACTTGCGAAATTATAATTCTGCACATGTCTTCAGTATTCACGTGAGAGACCAAACCGGTAGTTTATAATTACAGGGACAAGTTATTAACGTGCGTCGAATCCCACGAAAACCAAATGTATGCCGTCAATACTCATAACTATACGAGAAAAACAAAGTGAACTGTTTATGATGGCTAAGTTGAAGATTAAATCTCAGCTACCGTAATTAGCGTTCTTTAAAGAACAGAAAATAAAAAAAAATTACTCTGTTATAATCACTTCCTGGGCTAATTTGTTCTTTGGCTTGAGAGTTTCTAAAACTATTTATTTGTTATGTAAGATTATTTATAGTACTTGTGGTATTTTTTTCTTTAGTTAGGTTTCGAAAGCTCAACTCCCTAAAACGTGAAAAATCATGAGCTCATTAAAAGTCTAAGCCATTTAAAGAAAGAGAAGTACGTACTAAATAAATGCCACCTTTATTACTGTAAGAAATTCTTTTCACTCTCTACATTCAAACATATAAGCATTTTAAACTGAGATTTTGAAAAGGCCAGTTCAAGTGCAAATTCTGCGTATATTTCATATTTCTCAGAGTGTCTATACTTTTGTATCGTTAAGTAGTTTTTTTCCGTCTGCACCGAAATTCAGGGACACACAAAACAAGATAGCATTTTGCAAAAGCCTGATGCCCCGAAAGCTATGTTTTCCTAATAGCATCATTTGTTTTACAAGTACAACTTGTGTTTTAGCACGTCTTTTGTAAAAAAAGATCGTGCTGATGTTATCGGTTTTTCCGTGCGTCCGTCTGTAGACACCATATCTCTGCAACTATTAGTCCGATTTGAAAAATTATTTTTTGCATTGGGAAGCTGTGACGTGCCTGCCCCGCAGGACGCACACGACATAAAGGCAGATAGCAGCGAGAACGAACGTCTGCGTAGCTCAGTTGGTAGAGCGACTGTTCCGGAATAAGAGGACTCGGGTTCGATTCCCGGCGTGGACCAAAAATGACAGAGAAATTTACTTCGTTATAATGGCGCCCGAACTTCCCGGATGACCCGGCCGTTAAAGATCTCGCAATGGTGTGATGTTCTTTCCACACCGCGAGACAGGAAAAATAAGAGAATTCCTTCTTCAGCGCTTCGAAAAATAAATGTGTTTGATGTTGCATTCCACACACCAGATTGACTGGGAGTTCTCAAGTGCACGTTCTTCAGCGGATGGCTGCCGACAACGATAGATGGTCCCGGCCCTTTTTCGTGGGGGGTGGGGGATGTGTCGTGCCTGCGCCGCAGGACGCACACGCCATAAAGGCAGATTGCAGCGAGAACGAACGTCTGCGTAGCTCAGTTGGTAGAGTGACTTGTTCCGGAATGAGAGGACTCGGGTTCGATCCCCAGAGTGCACCAAAAATGACAGAGACATTTACTTCGTTATAAAGCTTGAAATATGCGAATGATGATTCTTCATTTCGTTTTTACGTTTTTTTTTCTTTTTTATGATGTACAATTCCGCAGCTACATATCGAATTCAAAATACATTTTATTCCATATATTTGCTTCTAACCATCCGATTGAAAAAAATCTTTTACCTTTCGATTCCATTTATGTCGAAGAGCATTTTAGGAATAGTTACTTTTTCGAGTTACGCATAGATTTTTCGCTAAGGGGCGTAAAAGTAAATTACGTTTTCCCCGATATTTCTTCCTTTAAAATTCCGATTTGAAAAATGTTTTTTCAGCGGATACAGCTCCTGATGAAAAATCTTTTGCATATAATTTATAATTTTTGGTGAAGAAAACTTTGACCACCAGGGGGCGTAAGTGTTAATTTTTATTTCCGATGTATATGCCATAAAATCTGAGCTTATAAAATCTCGATTGAAAATATTCTTTCGTGGACCGATCCCACTCACGTCGATAAACCTTTTCGGAATATTTTCTTCTTAAAATATTGCATGGTATCTCCGCCAGGGGGCGTAGATATATATCTTATTTTTGTCAATATATCTGCTTCTAATGGTCCTATTTAAAAAATTCTTTCCTTGTTAGATAGTTTCCTGTGTGACATGTTTTCCATATAATTTCTAAATTTTCAAGTCATATACTTTCAGCTATGGGGCGTGAAGGTAAATTGCGTTTTCCCTGATATCTCTGCTTCTAAAACTGCGATTTGTAAGATTCTTTCTGCACCCATATAGTTCCTGATGGGAAATCCTT
Organism: Macrothele yani; assembly: GCA_039090855.1. Lineage (NCBI taxonomy): Eukaryota > Metazoa > Arthropoda > Arachnida > Araneae > Macrothelidae > Macrothele > Macrothele yani. The sequence continues at coordinate 129,885,133 of CM077024.1, read as the reverse complement.
TGCGTATAATTTCCAATTTTGGTAAAAAATGGTTTGGCCACCAGGGGACGTTAGTCTTAATTTCCGCTTCTGATGTATTTGCAGCAAAATCTGAGCTTCTAAAATCTCGATTGAAAAAAATTCGTTTGTAACCAGATACTACTAACGTCGACAAACGTTTTAGAAATATTTTCTTCTTAAAATAATGCGTAGTTTCTACGCCAGGGGGTAGATGTATATCTTATTTTTGTCAATATCTCTACTTCTAGAAGTCCGACTTGAAAAATTCCTTCTTTGTTCGACACTGTTTTCGAAGCAAAATGTTTTTCATATAAATTCAAAATTTTCAAGTAAATCATAGACTTTCCGCTTGGGGGAGCAAAGGTAAATTTCGTTTTCTGCGTTATTTCTGCTTCTAAAACTCCGATTTGGAAAATTCTTCCTGTACCACATGATGGAAAACGTTTTTCATAAAATTTCTAATATTTGGTAAAGAATGGTTTGGCCACCAGGGGGCATAAGTGTTAACTTCTGCTTCTTATATATTTGCAGCAAAATCTTGGCTCCTGAAAACTCGACTAAATTTTTTGTTCTTCGACTGATACCTCTCACATCGAAAAACCTTTTGAGAAAACTTTCCTAAAATAATACATGGTTTTTCGGCCAGGGGGCGTAGATGCAAATCTTATATTTGTCCATATCTCTGCTTCGAAGAATCCGATTCGAAAAATTATTTCTTTGTTGGAGAGCGTTTCCGCTACGAAATGTTTCTCATATAAATTCAAATTTTTCTAAACCACAAGTCTGCAGCCAGACGGCGTACGTTCACGATTCCATTTACAGCAATATCTGCTGGATTAAAACCCCGATTGAAAAACTTCTTTCTTCCGTCAGATACTACTGTTTTCCATACCGGTTCCAATTCTGAATAGTTTCAATAAATTTAATTTGCGTCAGAATGGATTCAAAAGACGTGATCAGTACACCCGAAAATTCGGTGTCATCTTTCTTGTTTTTGTTGTTATTTGTTTGGGAATTTAACGACGACTGTGAACCATTCCATGAGCTATAAGCAATCGACCGTTCGTAATTTCGGTCTACTAGTTCCATAGAGGTGTAGAGCCAGCATACCGTAAGACAAACACATACCATCCATGCTTCACCAGGGCTTCGAACCCGAATCCATTTGAGACAAATGGTCAGAAGCTAGCACTTAACACAATGAGTCACCGGAGCGGCGGTAGAGCTTGGATTAGAGTACAAAAACTGAGCACCTTGAAAACCATATTCAAATATCAGAAGTCGAATTAAAATGCATTATTATTAAACAAGTTTCCAAAAGTTTATTAAATCTTACACTTTAAAATTTCTTTATTTCGAGTTAAATTCAACAAGTTTCAAGCTTAGCCCCATGCGACTTGTATTGTAACCGGAATGTTCCCCGTGGCGGCCAATGAGAATTTTTCCGTGACTCACTTATAATACGTGGAAAGAGCGATGCCTTCTGTTTGATGTTCCTAATCTACGTCAATTATGTGTATTAATTTCTTTCCTGCTTGGTAACTTCAGTTCACTTGTTGCTCTGTCGTGTTAGCCCTCCCTAATAAAACATTTTTATCATGTGATAAAAACTAAATCCGTGTAGCTTTTCTGATATTCTTCGTCATCCCTGAGACATGCTCCACGGTTTCAAGCATGAAGAACTCCGAGACGGCATACGATATTAAAGAATATCTATGGATTCTATCTTTACGCTCCTGAATAACAACCTCGGTGCATATTTTCGTTTTTCTTCAAAAACTCGATAACAGCACATCTCTCTCTCTCTCTCTCTCTCTCTCTCTCTCTCTTCGGCCATCAACCTATTACTATCTAATCTTATAAATGTAAAACGTGGGTTGTTCAATAATTGTTCGCAAAATTGCACAAATTTATTTTCGTTTCGAGGTTTAACGACCGCAGTGATCAACTCTATAAGCTGCATGATGTAGCCCATATCTAATTTTGGGCCACTGGTTTCGAGGAAAGAGAAAGGTACAGAAGCTTCGCAGTATGACAGTTTGTTTTGAGGTTTAACGACCACCGTGAGCAACTAGATGGGATATAAGCAGTCACCTCTCTCTGCGGCCGTCATCCTATTACTATTTAATCTTATAAATGTAAAACGAGGGTTGTCCAATAATTATCCACAAAATTGCACAAATTTATTTTCGTTTCGAGGTTTAACGACCGCCATGATCAACTCTATAAGCTGCATGATGTAGCCCATCTGTAATTTTGGGCCACTGGTTTCGAGAAAAGAGAAAGGTACAGAACCTTCGCAGTATGACAGTTTGTTTGGTTTCTTTTGAGGTTTAACGACCACCGTGAGGAACTCGATGGGATATAAGCAGTCACTCGTCCCTAATTTAGGATCACTGGTTCGAGGGAAAGGAGAGAACCAGTGCCGTAAGACAAACACAACATCAATGTCTCACTGGAATTCGAACCCAGCCCATCTGGGACGAATGGTCAGAAGCCAGCGCTTAGCTCACAGCGCCACTGGGGCAACCAAACAGTAACATAGCACACACCTACATACGCCTCATCATGGACTGAAACCCGGGGCCACTTGGACGAACGGTCAAAGAAAAAATCCGCGTGTGTTAAACGGGCCTAAGACCACACACACGCAGATTTTTCTGCCGAAGCAATAAAGACGTCCCGCAGCGCAGTTTCTGGCTAGCTTTCACACAAGCTGTTTCATTGCTACAACGGAGGGGGAAGTACCTGAAAGATGAGGGGAAACTATCGGTGGTTCTTTGTTCAACAGAGCTGTGTTCCTCACTCCATCTCGCAGGAGGGATTGTTTTATGCACTAACGGGCTACCTGTGTGAACATCTTTCCTTACAGCTATGTTTCTCTTAATCTGGACGGTATTTTCGCCGTGCGGTTTGTAGCGAGCTCCTCGGAATTTCTACCGCTTTCGCGCGTCTGAAAGTCTCGGTATAATTCTAGTCCGTTTAAAAACAAGCTGTGGATTCATTGCTTCTGCGGAAGAACATTGCTTGTGTGAAACGGGCCTAAAAGTACAACTGTTACTGGCAATGCTTACATGTCCATTTTGGAACGATTGTGAAAGAAGATTATTCGTGCTAAGCCTGAGCACAAAACCGTGCAATGTTTCTTTACAAATCAGTCAGTGTACAGCAATTTCTGGCACGTCAACAAATGTGTGCACTCAACCATTCCACCTATTCTCCAGGTTTGTCATCGTGTGACTACCTTATATTGCCTAAATTAAAACTGCCTTGAAAAGAAAACGTCTTTCAACACACTGAAGATATACAAACAACTGCGACATCAGCTCTTTATTCCATACCAAAAGATGACCTCTGCAAGTCTTTTTCTTCCGTTCGCTGATCGTACCACTTCTTGTGATAACGCAGGAGAAAATCTACTGCAAATAAATATTCACTTAAGACTTCCTAGTTTTTCAATAAAAAAAAAAAAAAAAAAAAACATTCACTCCCATTAATTTCCGCAAATTAATGCTCTTAATTTCCGCTTTGTGTTTTACAAACGGAATTTTGACAACTTTCGCGTTTTTCTTTTCCGTTCAAAACACTGAACATACAATTAGGTTTGGCGTTACCTCCAACACTCTTGTTTTCAGAAACAAACGCACGACATTTGAAAATAATTTCACTGACTTTTCCTTTTTTTTATGAAGGCGAAATTTCATTCCAGCCGACTTCGGTCTGTGCATGCTGGCAGAGAAAATAAAAAGAAAGAAACTCGTGAACTCTTCCGCGGTTTCTTGAGGAACCTAAGGTTCTGCTGACTTTTTATCACGAACATTAATTCATGTTTCATTAATGGTTATTGCCTTGGAGTTATTAAAAGTTTTAGATTGTAAATTAGTGCCTTGTTTGGCTTACATGCGGCAAAAATGAAGGCCATTATCGCATACATGGCTTCTTTTAATTTATGCATTAAATGGGCGTGGCTGGAAATTCTTGGCTTTCTTTCAGCACGATTATGAGTTGGAAGGTTAAATCAAACTTATAATGGAACACATCAGGTGTATTTGCACGAAGAACGAACAAAGGGACATTTTTAATATTGTCGTGATAACGCCTGTGTGACACTCGAAATAATGGGTGGAACATTTGTTCCCTTGAAAATTAAAACTAAGAGAAAGAAAGATAAAAATGAAAGCATAAAATGTGTCACGAAATTTCTAGAGGAAGCTCGTTTCCCCCGAAACATCAAAGGTTTTCACTTTGTTAAAGGCCCTCTTTTAATTATCTTAAATCTTCATCAGCTTTCACACATGATTTTTTTTTATTTCCACGCTTTTCTTTTCTTGCTGGTTGATGTAGAAATTTCTGTTGGATGGATGTTTATTGAAGCACCTGATCTGAAGATTGTTTATTGTGCTTCACATCAGAAAGGCTGTTAATCGAAGACCGTATGTGCCGCCAGGTGGCGCAGTGATCTAAGCGCTGGGTTACGGCCATTTGCCCGTGAAGGGTTCGAGTTAGAATACCGGTGAGGCATGGATGTTGTGTTTGTCTTACGGCACTGTCTGGTTCTCTCCCTTCCCTGGAACCACTGGCCCTAAATTAGGGGCAGGCGACGGCTTATAGTCCTTTGAGTTGCTCAGGTGGTCGTTAAATTTTCAATCAAAAGAAACAAAGTCCCTATTGAAAGATTGCTCATAAAGCCATATACTGGGAGCCGCCCCGGTGGCACAGTGGTCTAAGGCGCTGGCCTCTGATCATTCGTCCGTAAGGGGTCCGGGTTCGAATCCCGGTCTGGCATGGATGTTGTGTTTGTCTTACGGCACTGGCTCTCTCCCTTCCCTGGAACCAGTGACCCTAAATTAGGGACGGGCGACTGCTAATAGCCCATTGAGTTGCTCACGGTGGTCGTTAAACCTCCAATCAAAAAAAAAATATATATATATATATACTGGGAGGCGGCAGTTCACGTGCTTAATGTCTTATTCGGAAATCCAAATCCTGTTTGTTGTCGTAGTGAGTACAATGTAAAATAAATCTGAAATTCAGGAGGCACTTTCTGTGAAAAAGACGAAGTATATTTCTGATACATCTTTTTCCGCGAAATGACAGAAAAACTTTGAATTTCACTGATTTTCCGTACGCCATGAAAATTATGAATTTTCTGAAACTTTTCCACAATTCCTTTCTTATCATCATCATCATCATTGTCAACCATTATCAATCCACTGCTGGACGAAGGTCTCCCCAAGTTTCCTCCACAACGGTCTGTCTTGTGCCAGTCTCCTCCATGTCACTCCCGTATATTTACGAATTTCATCCACCCATCTCCCATGTGGTCTTTTTCTGGGTCTTTTCCTGTCCCTTGGAATCCAATCTAAAATTTCGGCTGTCCATCTATGGTCTGTCCTTCTGGCAGTATGTCCAGCCCATTGCTATTTCAGGGATTTAACTCTGATCATGATGTCTTCCACTCTCGTCATTTTTCGGATCCACGAGTTCCTCTTCTTATCTCTCCTGGTTATTCCAAGCATGCACCTCTCCATGGCCCTTTGAGTTGTCTGCAGCCTTTGTATGTCTCTTTTAGTTAAGGTCCACGTCTCTGCACCATACGTAAGCACTGGAAGGATGCATTGCTCAAACACTTTTCTTTTAAGACATAATGGCATATTGCTCTTGAAAATTATGCTGTTTCTTCCAAAAGCTCTCCAGGCAAGTTTTGTACGCCGATTAATTTCTTCATCAATGTGACCCTCACTTGATATCTGCTGTCCAAGATAAACATACGTATCTGTTATCTCCAGTTTTTCTCCATCAATCGATAAATCTTCATTTCTTGTAAAAGCATTGAACATCACTTTTGTCTTCTGAAAGTTCATTTTTAATCCCACTTCTTTATTCTTGTCAGCAAGTTCCTGGATCATACTCTGCAGCTCTGATGGGGTAGTTGCAAAAATGACTACGTCATCAGCAAAACGAAGGTGGGTTAGATAATCTCCATTAATCTTTATCCCTTTGTTTTCCCAGTTCAGTGATTGTATTGACGGTAAATTACCGTTTCCAACATGTGTTAACGGAAATTCTGAATATTTAGAAACCTTACTGAAATTCCTGTCTTATACTAACAGAAAAACACTGTTCTCACTTTTTTCCATATCCATACGACGAAAAATTTCCGGTAATAGGAGAGACTCGCTGGAACACTTGGGGGTTTGATTCACTGTGAAATTTCAATAGTCTGTCCGAGTATTTGATTTTAAAGTTTTGTAGCAAGATCGGATATTGTGGGTAGTACATCGCATGCATTTTGGTTACTGTGGTACTGGATATTTATTCTCCCCTTCCCCATTTCGTGCGCCAGCTATTATATATATTGTGTTACAGTAAGAAACCGGGTATTTAATTTATTGAACATGTGATTGTACGATGTCTATGTATCAAGTCTATGGGTCCTTTAGACAAAAGCTTTATAGCTACATTGAGTAAATTGTATATTTAAAATTTTTGTGAAATAATATTATAAAACAGTACGCTTCACCGTCTCTTAAAGAAAGTTATTTTCTGTTGAAAAAAAGATCTCAAACTCCAAATAATTTTCTTGCTTCGAAAAATCACCAGGAAAAAAATACGTAATTTGTAATAAAACCCCCTACAGAAAAAATAAATTACAAACTTACTGAAAAAAAAATTATAAGCTCCAATAGAAAATAAAATGTTTAAATCAATCGCATTACTGATAAAAAATCATCATCGCCCATTGAGTTTTCCCCTTGACCGTGAGTCTGACTCCTGTGACTTCCTGGCTCAGTGGTTAAGAGGCGCGGCATCAGCACAAATGACAAAAGGAATTTCGCAATTCCATCCCGAGCAATGACATCAACCTTGGTGTTGGATTTTGCGAAATTTTTGTCTAAATAAGGAAAAATGTGAAACGGACTTTTCTGAAATAAACGGAATTACTGACTACGGAAAATCTGTAAAAATACGGAAGTTAAAATAAAAACGGAAATTCCGTTAAAAGACGAACATTTACCGGCAACTTTCCTGCACGTTATTTTCTAAAATTTTCTGTGAATTCACACAACTTATTTTTAACAGTGTCCCTTCTGAAATGGCCAAAATACTTGAAATCACAGGGGTTTCCATCCGGTGACTGCGGTGGGAGGGGCAACTCCACTCAACAATTCCTGTTCAATGAACAGCAGAGCAGCCCGGGCCTGGTGTGAATATGCGTTTTCATGTACGAAGGCAGGTAGCTGTGCATGATTGCCCAGTACCCTTGGCGGGATATGCTTCTCAAAAAATGACTTATACTGCTTCAATGCCACGGTGACATTTTCATCATAGGTCTACATAAAAGCAACGCCACGAACATCCACGCCGAATACAAGTAAGATTTTATGCTCATGCAACCCACGTGGGATAAAGATACCGCGGAAATAACGCGTTCAACTAAGGTCGCCTAAAAAGTACAAGGCCATGACATTAAAGAGATGAGTTCCCTTTTTTAGGGACATCACGCGGAAACCAAAGCTTTCGATCGGTTACCAACGCTGTTGTGTATGACATCAACCACGACAACGACGTGTCAAGCCGTGTAATATCAGAGTGACGTCACCAACGGAGGGAACTCGTCACTCTAATGTCATGACCTTGTGCTTTCTAGACGGCCTTGGTTCAACCCTGGACCTTGGTTGATGTCGTTGCTCAGGTGCGTAAAATTCCACCCAACTTTCACCTAAGCAGAGGAACCTTGTGAGAACCCTACTATTGCAACGATATCACGCAAGGAATTTCCTCTGTGTCGTAGTTATTGTATGCGGTACCCACGTAGCTAGTTTGCTCATTAAGCATATATCTTCTGCCAGCACGGTATAAACCGTTGTGTGAGGAATACTCAGTTGCGTGGAAAGGATACTGACACTCACCCTACAAGACTGCTGCAAGGCTTTTTCGATGCGTCATTTGGGTTTTTGTTTGAAAGTCGAAATAGACTGACCTCATCTTGGAGCATTTCTGGGAGCCGGCCTTCCTTTTGCCATTTCATTCACCTGTGCACCGCCATTTTTCTGGGGGCATTTAAATCTACTCCTGTCATCAGAAGACTTTGTGCCACGCCCTCTCCATGCTACAAGACAAAATACTTCAAAAACATACGCTGTTCTTTCATGAATCGTATCATCTGCTTCATCGTTATTATCATTTCACTAGCTGATCGATAAGCACGAATTGGGCTCGCGGTACGTTCTACGCAGCCACCAGACATCGCCAATGTTGTAACATCAGGTTCACGAAATGTAAGCAATGAAAGTGTCCGCGTATTTCCTGAACGACCTAATAGTTGCACAAATCATGCTACGCAAGTTAGAAAATTGCGTACCAGGCTAGGTGAGAAATCTAGGATGGAAAATATCGATCATTCTTCCTCTCTAGTTCGCCTTTCTGAAGCAGAAGTTCTTGAATCCGATTTTCAGAATCAAAGATATCGTTTTTGTCGACAGATAAACAAAAGTAAAAATATAAAACTCACTACTTTCTTTGTTTGATTAATATGCATGAAAATAAAGGATAGTACCCCCAACAGTAAACATAGTGGTGAAAGTTTGATTGCGTGGGTTGCTTTTCGTGCACCAGCCTTTATTAAAGCCATAATGAATGAAGAAGTGTTCCTCGAAGTCTCGAACATCTTTTATTTGTCTCTGCCTGACTTTCATTTATGGGCGCTTTTAAACTCGTATTGGGCACTATATAATCAGCTAACTGACCTGCACCAAAACGAGGATGATAGACGTATTTACAAATTCAGCCTCTGCCCCGTGACTAACGGCTAAAAGGGACTTCCGAACCGTGACTTGTGTTACGCAGGAACGGGACACGATTTGGAAACCACCTTACCCGAAATAGTGCACTTTATATACTAGACTACCTGGGTCCCTTAAAGAGTGCACCAGAGAAAGATCATGCGATTTCCAAAACAACAATGTTCCTTATCACAAAGCACATTCCCCTATTACCTTGTTTGAAGATCAGAGCAACATGCAGGAAATGCATTGGCAAGAACGACATCCCGATCTGAACTCAACTGAATATTTATCGGATCAAATGGTAAACCGAGCACGAAATCGTCCCTTGAACAATCATCACTCGTAGAATTCAAGGCATTCCTGCTTGAAGAATGAGGTTTAATTTTCAGTGAAATTTGGCAAAAGCAGGAAGAAAATTTTCAGTTTAGATTTAAGGCTGTGATGCAGGCGTGCCTACATTTATTTCAAATTAATCATTTGATCTTCGTATTCCTCAGGTGACTAAAAACATTTGAAAATTTAGGGCACGTCCTGTGAGTAAAATGCTACACCACTGCACGTGTGTTGGATGCGATTTTTTAATTTCGCAAATTTAGAATTGCAAATATTTATCAAATCACAATGGACAAAGTTCAGATAATACCGGTCGTGTAAATTATAAAAAAACGTAAACTAATAAGAGTGCCTACGGAAGTGGGGCATAATCAACAAATGTTTTTGTATGCATAAATGCAGCATTTCATACCTCCAAAGGCAAAACTAGAGAAAACAAATACAGCAGAATACTTTTAGAAAGGAATTTAGAAAACACAAGTGCTTTCTACATATTATTGTCTATACATTAAATTTTATAAACAAACTGTCGTAAAAAAGCGATTTTGAACCTGATGAAACAATTACCAAAGTCAAACAGCTTGCAATTTTTTAGCGCATGAAAATTAATGAATACCTTTCGCCACATTTCATTTCAATTTATAAAAAACTCATGGTGGGTAGAAGGGATTTCCTACAAAACAATGCTCTCGCAAAAAATGACATTTTTCAGCTATCCCTTCAAGATTAATGCAAATATCATTGCTCTTTGTTTGAACGCGAGAAAAATGCGATTGCGTTGTTTAATAAAACAGGGAGTAAAATTTTTATTTTTTTAGAATCTCTTGTAAAACTAAAATGATGATTTTTTCCATTAACATACGTTCAATCTTCTTTTTTTCCCATTACTTACTCTAGTAAAGCAATAAAGCTGCATAATTTTGTTTCGTTTTGTTTCTGTTCGCAAGAAACAAGAGAAATAAGAAAATAAATCTCAGAACGGTGTTGTGCACAAAAAAAGAATTGAAGTATTTTACGATGCCGAACAAAAAGCGAATTATTTATAGATCATTTCATTTTCGCCTTGGTAACTTGTCGCTTCCAAAATAAAACAAAAATAAATTACTGCTCCGGTAACCGGTATCATAACAGAATAGAATCTCGAACACATTCGAGAAATACTAAAGCTAATTAAAAAATATCAGTACTAACATGTAAAATGTAAAATTTTACGACATCTCACGCTAAGAGCTGTTTACATGTGTTTACTCTTTAGACACACATTCTAATCCTTATTTAGTTTCTATTTTCTAGACATTCCCAAGTGTTACTGAATCCATGCATCAACCATTCTTCGCACACAAAACGCTTTCAGAAGGATGACTTACCTACAGTGTGCGCAGGCCACGTAGCAGTCGTTTATTGTGAACAGGAAAGATCGAGCCCAAAATGCGTGTGTTACCAAACATTTGAAATCCTGCACAATGGCACAAGATCAGAAGTCCGCGCCCTGTAATACCACAGCCCAGTGTGAAAACCCAAATTTTGCAGTTGGCGAAGATCGAAACCGCGTCCTTCTGCTCTAGAGCCGAATGTTTTCCCAATTAAGCTACACTAACGGAACTTATGGCTGATACTTTCACGCCTGTAGTACATTACATCTGTTTTACGATGAGCCACATATCCATGCGCTGAGCTACTGCGGCTAAGTGTTATGAAGAGCCATAAGTTATTCCCTGAAGCACTACTGCCCAGAGTTACAAAGAGCCACAGATTCTTTCCCTGAAACACTGCTATTACGAGGAGCTATAAATCCTGCTCTGAAATCCTACAGCTCAGTGGTACAAAAATCCATAAATACACGCCTTTCAGAGCCCTATTACTAGGAGCCGTACAGATCCCATGTTTTTTTGGGGTTTTTTTGTTCTGGTTTCCTGACGCACCAGGTCCCAGTGTTACTGGAAACCAAAGTCCGTGTCCTAGAGCGCCATAGCCCAGTTGTAGGAGGAGCCACCAGTCCGAGTCTTGGAGTTTAGTGGTACGAGGAGCCACAAGTCAGTGTCTCGGATCCCTGGAGCACATGTTATTCAGTTTTGCCCTGAATCACTACTGCCCAGTGTTACAAAGAGCCACAGGTTATCTCCGTGAAACACCACTGCCCATATTACGAGGAGCTATAAATCCTGCTCTAAAATCCCACAGCTCAGTGATACAAAAATCCATAAATACACGCCTTTCAGATCCCTATTACTAGGAGCCGTACAGATCCCAGGTTTTTTGGGGGGTTTTGTTCTGGTTTTCTGACGCACCAGGTCCCAGTGTTACTGGAAACCAAAGTCCGTGTCCTAGAGCGCCATAGCCCAGTTGTAGGAGGAGCCACCAGTCCGAGTCTTGGAGTTTAGTGGTACGAGGAGCTACAAGTCAGTGTCTCGGATCCCTGAAGCACATGTTATTCAGTTATGCCCTGAATCACTACTGCTCAGTGTTACAAAGAGCCACAGGTTATCTCCGTGAAACACCACTGCCCGTATTACGAGGAGCTATAAATCCTGCTCTGAAATCTCACAGCTCAGTGATACAAAAACCCATAAATACATGTCTTTCAGAGCCCTGTTACTAGAAGACGTACAGATCTCAGGTTGTTTTTTATTTCTGGTTTCCTGAAGCACCAGATCCCAGTGCTACTGGAAACCAAAGTACGTGCCCTAGAGTGCCATAGCCGAGTTGTAAGAGGAGCCACCAGTCAGAGCCTTGGTGCTCAGTGGTACGAGGAGCCACAAGTCAGTGTCTTTGATAACATAGCTCAGTGACACGATGAGTCACAAGTCTGCGCCGTTGATGGCCATAGCCCAGTGGCGTGAGAAACCTGACTCGTACCACTGACTATGTTCTGGAGTTCCGTGTCCTGGAACTCCAGAACACAGTCAGTGGTACGAGGAGTCAGATGTCAGTGCTCCGGTATTACTTACGTTCCAAAAGAATTACGAACTTGAAGGCCACGCTTGCAGCCATCCGAGTCCTATTGTCAAACTCTGTAGCTTTTTCACTAAGAAAATACTAAGGAAATAAAATTTACCGACTTATGTACGATAGATTAAAAACTTTAATTATAATATTTACAAGTTAAAGGTGCTTCATGAAATTACTAATTAAAAGCACTTTTCAATGGTTAAAAACACAACGTTAGACCTTTCGGGCCTACTTTAGGCCCTTCCTCAGACGTAGTTCAACATAATTTTGATTGACCTAGGTGATTGAGCAGGTGTTACAATACACATGATATTACAATGATTTAAGTTTACGCATTTGCGCATGTGTCAAAAATTGTGAAGACCAATACGTTAAGCAGGTGGCCCTTCATTGTCCAACAACTGTTTCCATGGTTCCGCAATAACACTCAGGTAGTCCTCATTACAAGTTTGATGTCGTAACTTGTATATATACACATTTACATACTTTCCGTTAATAATAAGTTTGATTTTCGTCCTGATGCACTAAGAATAGTGGCATCATCCCACTGTGGTGTGTACGCACTTTGTATACACAGTCTTGACATTGCTGTAGACCCAGAAGCCGTCCGGAGGCTATATTTATGTTCTGCCAAACGGCATTTAAGAACTCTGGATGTTGAACCCACAAGGATTTTATTTTGTTGGCCTTCCTCCTCAGTTTTTAAGGGTATTAAATATGCTCCGTGTTTATTGCCAGGGTTCACTGTATCTCTGTCGTTCTTAATCAAGGGTGATATGTTTCGAGATTTTACAACGAATCCCAAACCATATTTACGGCACACTGTTCGTAAAAATTTCACAATTCTTGATACATATGGGAGAGAACCAGAAAGCCGACCTTGCTTTTTCACACCAGACCAGTTGTACGAGGATCAAAACTTTCAAACTTTTAAACACCAGAGAGCAGGAGTACGAGGAACCAGAACTCTTACGCAAATGAGACATGTGATACGAAACGTCAGAAGTCCGTACCATTAAATACTCGACCCCTACAATAACAAGGAGACAGAAGACCACACCTTGAATCACTGGAAACTTATGGTACGATCAGCCAGACTACGAGGATCCAGTGATAATAAGGTCCAGAAGTCCACTTCCTCAAATAAGTTGTGGTAAAAAACAATGAAAAACATTAGCATAGAAAAATAGACAGATTATATCAAAACTCTCATAGTGAGTCTAAAGAAACCCTTCTCGTGGCGTAAAATGGAAGTACACAGTAAGACTCCCGAAGTCTAAGGTGATTCTGTCGCTTACAAAACGGACGAATATGAGTGCATAGGGTCATTCACCTAGTAGTAAACATTTAAATAGTTCTTGAGCAATTTATATTAATGTAAACCAGAGTCTTAATTGATTGCGCATGAAATCGAAAAATAGAATAATGGCACTTGCTCAAATCAGACCCGTTCAATTACTATTATGTGGAAAAGCTCATTTAAACCAAACACGTTTCATAATTTTCAACAGGAAAGGAAGCAAAGCCATTTCTCCACGAGTTTTGACTTAATTAGAACAGACGTCGGAAAACCCCTTAAAAAAAACAAGAAAACTACGCAATCGATTCGTTTAAAAGCAAAAAAAGACTGAAGATTTAGTGTAGTGGAAATAACTGAGTTAATCCGCTGTTTGCAAATTTGAGACATTAAATTTGAGAAGTGCGCCCCGAATTAGAAGAAATTGCGTACGTTTTGATTGCACGTACTCTGAAGGATTTTTATTTTCGTTCTTGCAATTAAGATATAATAATGACATGTTAATGTTTTGCAAAAACCCTTCAAAACAGTCTTTGAGCCACATTTTAACTGATTGATTTATTGCTGGATTCAGGTTCTGGCTATTACCATGCATTACTGTGCCTAGGTACTGGCTCCTACCATGAATTACTGTGCCGAGAGTTCTGGCTCCTACCATGCATTACTGGGCCTAGGTTCTCGCTCCCATGTGTCACTGAGTACAGGTTCCGGCTCTTCTTATACATTACAGTACCTAGGTCATTGCTCCTACTATGCAGTACTATGCCTAAATTCTGGCTCCTCCTATGTTACTCCTTAGTATAAATTTTGGCCCCTATGCATGACTGAGTATAAGTTCTGGCTCCTACTTTGTAAGTTATTACTAAGTACAGATTCTGGTTTCTCCTTGGTATTACTGAGTATAGATTCTGGCTTCTCCTATGTATTACTGAGTATAGATTCTGGCTTCTCCTTGGTATTACTGAGTATAGATTCTGGCTCCTATTTTTTATTAGTGAGTATAGGTTCTGGCTCCTATTTTATATTAGTGAGTATAGGTTCTGGCTCCTACAACTTATTACTGAATATAGGTTCTGGCTCCTACAACTTATTACTGAATATAGGTTCATGCTGCTACTATTAATTTCTATGCCTAGGTTTTGGCTCGTACTATTACAGAGTATAGTTTCTGGCTCCTACAACTTATATACTGAATATAGGTTCTGGCTCCTACAACTTATTACTGAATATAGGTTCATGCTGCTACTATTAATTTCTATGCCTAGGTTTTGGCTCGTACTATTACAGAGTATAGTTTCTGGCTCCTACAACTTATAATTGAATATACACTATACTGACAAAAGTCACTAGAACCCCTTCAAAAGCAAATGAACGGATCCTCTGCGTTGTTAAAATGCGCGGTACAGCTGCAAACGGTATAAAAACAAGCCTGCAGCTGACCGCGATCATATCGCACTGTGAGGTTAAGAGAAAATGTCGCGGCGGGAAAGAACTGACTTTGAGAAAGGATAGTTGGGTGTTATATCAGTGGGCTGTCATAACAGAAACCAAGAGGCTTCTAAACATACCCAAGTCAACTGTTTTGGAGGTTCTAAATAAGGAGAAGACACATGGCGTGCTTGAAGCAGCAAAACGTACCGGCAGACCAAAGACAATAATCTGTGATAGAGGACGTCGAAGCCTCAAGAGAGTCGTTACAGCTAATCGAAGGAGTACTGCACAAGACCGCAGTATGCAGGTGAGTAAAAATGCTGGAACCTCGGTATGTACACGTACCATTCGCAGAGAACTACATTCCATGGGTTACCGTAATTGTGCGGCTGCTCATAACTTTTTTATCTCCACTAGGAATGCTACTCGTCGTTTAACATTTTGTAAAGAACATTTATCGTGGACTGCAAATCAATGGAAGCCTGTCCTACAGACTGCTAGATCCAGATACATGATCCATCAGTCTGATGGCCGTGTGTGGGTATGGCGGCAACTGGGGAACGCTATTTACCACAGTGTACTGTTCCCACGGTAAAGTTTGGAGCTGGCAGTGTACTCGTGTGGGGGTGTTCCTGGCCCAGGCCCATTGGTTATCGTGGACAAACCTGTTAACCAGCACATCTGCCTCGATATTCTGGACAATTATGCCCTATCAACTCTGTGGCAATATTATGGAACCGAGCCTTGTTGGTACCAGAAGGGTAATGCACCGAGCCATAAATCAAGGACTGTTACGGCGTGGTTTCACGATAACTCCATATCGTGTGTGGACTGGCCAGCACAGAGCAATCACTTTAATCCAATAGAGCACCTATGGGATGAATTGGAGCCCCGCCTAAGAAGTTTGGGACGAAGGCCTACTACTAAGCAACAGTTAGCGGCAGCATTATGTACTGAATGGAAGCGCATACCAATCGCTGTGTTCCTAAACCTTGTCGGAAGCATGTCTTGAAGGGTCAGTGCATGCATTAAAGCCAAAGGTGGACCGACACCGTACTAATGTATGTCAATAAATGCTATGTTTTGTTTCTCTCCTAGGTGTCCTGTGACTTTTGTCAATCTAGTGTAAGTTCTTGCTGCTACTATCAATTTCTACGCCTAGGTTCTGGCTGGTACTATGTATTACTAAGCGTAGGTTCTGGTTCCTACTATACATTACTGTACTAGGTTTTGGGTCCTGCTATTACTGGTCCGAAGTTCTAACTATTAAACATATGAATGTTAGTCATCTTTCTCCCTGGAACCACATAAATTAAGAGCAAGAAATGGATTTTTGTGTCTGACATTTACATATTCGTGGGCATTAATTTTGTTGACTCGTCTCACATACAGCCGCTATAAATATGACATTCCTCCTAGCAAAATTGATGAATTTAAAAAGAAAGGGCGCAAGATTCTAAAGATATTGCTTGCTCCATTTTTTCAATTCTGCAAAAGTTCTGTTGACGCACTTCTTTATTTATGAGATTCTTTCCCACAGAGATCCGCACGTGCTGTTTGGTGCAGCGTGTAAGAAGAAAAAGAAAATAAGTTATCTTTTTTTATCCCATTCACTTGTAATGTGTGCGATCCCTTTTTGTAGGCAAATCGATTATACCTACTCCAGTGGTGCAGGAGAAATCGATGTGTCATCGATTCGTGAGACAAGTAAGTAGTTTTGGCAGTGATTTCCTCAGCGATTTCAGCAGGATTGCTGTTGGCCTGTCATGATCTCAAGCTTACCGTGAAAGTGAATCGAATCTTCAGCACTCACGAACGTTTTTGTTGATTGCTTCTTATAAAACCTTGGCATGGAAAAAATGCTATACTGAGGTATATTACACTAGGCTTATTAGAATGGAAACAGAAAGACGATTTCAAAAATCTGTAGCCAAAATTGCGCTGGGACCATGAGGAAAGCTTTACACATATTTTCCTAAACAATATTGAATGAAATGCATGTTTTCTCCAGTTAAAATGAATCGCAACTTGAAAAACCCTAGTACGTCAAATAGAATGGATGTTTACACTCCAGAGCTACCAAGTACGTCAGATAGAAACGACGTTTCAGCTCAGAGCTGTACTATTTTTTTTTTTTTTTGATTGGAGGTTTAACGACCACCGTGAGCAACTCAATGGGATATAAGCAGTCGACCGTCCCTAATTTAGGGTCACTGGTTCCATGGAAGGGAGAGAGCCAGTGCCGTAAGACAAACACAACATCCATGCCTCGCCGGAATTCGAACTCGGACCCCGTTCGGACGAATGATCAGAGGCCATCGCTTAGACCACTGCGCCACCGAGGCGGCCTGTACTGTTTCCAGTGAATGCAACAGAACAGTAATAAAAGCTTGACAATAAAATTTTCTCTACCCTTTTAGGAAGCTATACTTGACTCAGAAGCAAATAATTTTGAAGAAATCTTATGCGCAACTTAATCACGACGAAAATCAAGTGCTTCTTCCCCACAGAAAGTCGATTAATTAATAACTTAGATAGAATCATCCTATACACCTCTCTACGGTATACATCTATACAGGTGTACACCGTAAATTTTGCCCAGGAAACAAATAAATCTCAAGTAAAATCAGTTAATTTTCAATTTAAAAATAATACCCGTAAATTTAGTTGGAGAGAAGCAATTAACAATGCAGCAACACAATTCCAGAATAAAAGTAATTAATTTCAAATAATATATTTATTAATGAACAAATAGCACTTTTTAACAGAGAAACCATTAATTCTTAAAACAAATAAGCAATCTGCTGTTATTGCTTAAAAAGATAGACTCTACTCAAAGCTTGTATAAAAATAGGCTCTACTCAAAGATAGTTGTAATATACAACTGAAAATTCGATTGAGGTTTATATGTATAAATACAAATACAATTATTTATGTTAAATTGGTAACACTGACCGTTCGCGGGAAAACATTTAACTATCAACAGAAAATTTTCAATCTGCGAACGAAAGTTTAACCTCAAAAAAAGGTATTCTCATGAAGAACAGCTAACCCTTCAGAAGAAAAAAATAATTGATAGAAAGCAGAGTGAACTCCTGAAGAAATAATTATTTATTAGCTTCACGGAAATAAATGAACTTAACCAAAAATAGGAACAATCGTGCTTTATCGAAAAAAGTTCACTCACAAGGGAACGCTGTATAATGTAAACGGTAGTTGTGCAATGAAGTAAATGGTATAAGGTGTTAAAAGAATTATTTTGAGCAGGAATGACGTGCTTTCATATTGAGCGGTATCTGATGGAAAGAGAATTATTCGGTTCCGGGTTTTAGACGTGTTGGTACACCTTTAAATACTTTACATACAGAAATATTCCCTTACACCCAGTAGTGGCATAATTGTACCTTTACCAAAATTAGAAATTGTATGCACATTATACTTCAGCAGGGTTATTGTTCGAGAAAGGGCTTTTAAATAGGTCCGTCAGCGGCAGAAATATCGAGAAAAACTGGATACAGATCTCAGCCGCCTAAAGTTTTCTGTCGTTAGAGGTATATATGTTACCGCTAAAATGCAGAAATCAGTTATTCTACAGATTATGTAGGTAATGTGCAGATTAACTAGGGTGATCCGTTAAAGTGCCGAAAATTGTTTCATTTCTCAAATTACCTAGGTAATCTGCAAATTACCAACTAGGCACTCGTTAAAGTGAAAATAAGATCTTTGCTGGAACAGCAGCAACGTTTCTGTACGCTTAAATTAACATAATGTTATTTATTTATTTTTCGATATATAAAGAATAAAGTTAATACGATCAAACAATCAACAAATTAGTTGATAGAATCAATCATCAATCAATTAAAAAACTGTAATAGAAAGAATCAAACGGTTTAAAATATTATTATAATTAAGGAAATGAATTTGCAAAACATATAATCTCGAGATGATTCTTTCTTCTTGGAAACTTTTATTCGCTTTACATCTTCAATTATGCAATCATACTTTCGTTTTGTCATTAAAACACTATTATATTTTGAATCTTCGCTAAAGAGGTTTTCGAAGAATCTTTTCTTCATTTTACTCACCAATTCGGTGTTTGCTTGCATACTAGGAGTTAAATTTATCTGCTTTAAAAAAAATCACGACACAAATTTACGCGCTAACAGGCAGAAACGAATTTGAAAACAGAATTAGCTATGCTACGCACTGGCAGCCGACGCCAATTATGAGAAGTAAAAACAACGGGCGACGACTAGATGCTGGCGAAACGAAACTAAAACTGGAGGGAGAGGGGGAAGGTGTAGGGAAAGGAAATGAGAGAAACAAACTTTTGAACTTTAACGATACGGAAGCCGTTAATGTGCACATTACCTAGGTAAAATGCGGAAAACTCTTGATTCCGCACGTTAACGGAGCAAATCAGTTAATCTGCAGGTTAGCTAGATAATGTGCACATTAACGGCTTTCGAGCTTTAGCGGTAACATATATAGGTCTCAGCCGCCCACGTTTTACGTAGCAGATCTCAGCCTCCCAAAGTTTTCGGTTTTTAGCGGTATCTGACGGAGATTAAGAAAAATCATTTGAATCTTAAGGAGCATAAGCACTGCTACAAATATAACGGAAACAAAAATTACGAACTTACGCCCGTTCGTGTCCACATTTTTCACTACAAAAATTCAGGAAATTATATTGAAAACGTTTATCACCACACATTCTATCGGGCGAAAAATAGTTTTCCAAATTAGGATATTAGAAGCAGTGATATTGGGGGAAATGCAATATACATTTGTTCTGCCTAGGAGAAATATTGCGCATTATTTGAAAAAGAAATTGCACGAAAATATTCTTCGTTGTAAAAGGTATCCAAATCTGGAATTGTTTCAATGAGATTTTTAGAGAAGCAGCGCTCTAAAACAAAATGTATTTTGAATTCAATAGTATCTGAATTTAAGTCTGCAAGCGGCGAAGACATGCGTCGAAAAGGACCAAAATGGCAATTTTCGTCGTTCTTACAATTCATTCTTCCCTACGCAAAAATGATTCTTCAAATTTGATTGATAAGCCCAGAGTTATGATATACAAAAACAGGTGCGCTGATGGGCGGACATAGTGTTGATAAAAGCTCAAGAACAAGAAAGTCTTTACTGAAAACCTAGAATTCGGGAATATTTAGTGGAAATTTGTACATATCTACACTTTATTGACAAAAGTCACCGGACACATAGAAGAGAATCACAATAGCATTTATTGGCATACATTAGTACGATGTCGGTCCACCTTTGGCCTTAATACATCCACTGACCCTTCAAGACATGCTTTCGACATGATTTTGGAACACAGTATGCGCTTCCATTCAGTACATAATGCTGCCGCTAACTGTTGTTTAGTACATAGTAGGACTTGGTTCCAAACTTCTAATGCTGCGCTCTACTTCATCCCATAGGTGCTCTATGGGATTAAGATCAGGGCTCGGTGCTGGCCAGTCCGCACACGATACGGAATTATCGTCAAACCACGACGTAACAGTACTTGATTTATGGCTCGGTACATTATCCTTCTGGTACCAACAAGGCTCGGTTCCATAGTATTGCCACAGAGTTGGTAGGGCATAATTGTCCAGAATATCGAGGTAGACGTGCTGATTAACAGGTTCGTCCACGATAACCAATGGGCCTGGACCATTCCACGAAAAACACCCGCACACGAGTACACTGCCAGCTCCAAACTTTACCGTGGGAACAGTACACTGTGGTAAATAGCGTTCCCCAGTTGGCGCCATACCCACACACGGCCATCAGACTGATGGATCGTGTATCTAGATCCAGCAGTCTATAGTGTGACGTGCCTGCCAGCAGGACGCACACGACATAAAGGCACATAGCAATCAGAACAAATGTCTGCGTAGCTCAGTTGGTAGAGTGACTTGTTCCGGAATAAGCGGCCTCGGGTTCGAATCCCGGCGTCGACCAAAAATGACGGAGAAATTTACTTCGTTATGATAGGACAGGTTTCCATTGATCTACGGTCCACGATAAATGTTCTTTACACCATGCTAAACGACGAGTAGCATTCCGAGTGGAGATGAAAGGCTTATGAGCAGCCGCACGACAAAAGTAACAAATGGAATGTAGTTCTCTGCGAATGGTATGTGTACAAACCGAGGTTCCAGCATTTTTACTCATCTTTACATTGAGGTATTTCGATGTAAGCTGTAACGACTCTCCTGAGGCTTCGACGAATCTGTCAATTAGCTGTAACGGCTCTCCTGAGGCTTCGACGTTCTCTATCACTGATTTTCTTTGGTCTGCAGGTACGTTTTGCTGCTTCAAGCACGCTATGTGTCTTCCACTTATTCAGTACATCCAAAACAGTTGACCTGGGTATGTTTAAACGCCTCTTGGTTTCTCTTACGGACAACCCATTAACATAACACCCAACAATCTTTTTTTCTCAAAGTCAGTTCTATCCCGCCGCGACATTTTCTCTCAACCTCACAGTGCGATATGATCGCGGTCAGCTGCAGGCTTGTTTTTATACCGTTTGTAGCTGTACCGCGCATCTTAACAACTCAGCGGATCCGTTCATTTGCTTTTGAAGGGGTGTCCGATGATTTCTGTCAATATAGTTTATTTCCGTACATCAAACAAAAAGTCTATGTATGTCAATATGAGACGCTGCAGCTGCATTGTTTTTCGCAGGAGGAATTCATTTTAGAGCTACTTTGCAAAAGGTTTTAAAATGAAATAATTTATGCATATTTAATTTATGCAACTTTCAATCTGATATATTAACTTTAAAAAATAAGTTTAATTTTTATTGTTTTAACGCTGCACAGCTGGTTTTCACACACAGAGAAGAAGGGCAAAAGTGCGCCACGCCTCCTCCGAAAAAATTATGTAAAGTCTCTACCACAAAAACAATCAGTTTTTTTCACTTTAGATGGCTTGGAATAGATCTTTTGGTGTATAAAATCATATACACTGAAGAGCAATTGAATTAGAGAAAGCTGGCGTTATGCAAATGTGGCGCTGTGGGCGGCCCTGTAAACGGAAACGACATGACACATGCAGCGATCCGACAATGTAAGGAGTGATGCGACGGGAATCAGTAAGAGTCGGACGCAGTATGGGTAAGACGAAGGATCTAAGTGCATTTGATCGTGGACAAACTGTCGGGGCCCGACAAATGGGTCACTCCACCTCGGAAGCCGTGCAGGCACTGGGATTTTCACGAACCACTGTGTCACGGGTGCACCGTGAGTACATCGAATCCGGTACGAACCACTGTGTCACGGGTGCACCGTGAGTACATCGAATCCGGTAAAACCATCCCTGCAAGGGCCAACTACCGTGGACAACAGCGTGTGGATTAGCGGGGTCATCGTCGGCTAGCTCGCATTGTACCAGCGGATAGACGGGCTATAACGAAGTAAATTTCTCCGTCATTTCTGTCCACGCCAGGATTCGAACCCGGGCCCCTCATTCCGGAATAAGTCACTCTACCAATTGAGCTACGCGGACGTTTTATTCTGATTCCTATCTGCCTTTATGTCGTGTGCGTCCTTCGGGCAGGTACGTCACATCTCCTGGTACGTTACATCATCTTCCCCTTTTTTTTTTTTTTTCGAAGTGCTGGAGAAGGGATTCTCTTATTTTTCCTATCTCGCGGTGTGGAAATAACATCACACCAATGCGAGATTTTGAATGGTCGGGTCATCCGGATAGTTCGGGCGCCATTATAACGAAGTAAATTTCTCCGTCATTCTTATCCACGCCAGGATTCGAACCCGGGTCCCCTCATTCCGGAATAAGTCACTCTACCAATTGAACTACGCGGACGTTTTATTCTGATTCCTATCTGCCTTTAGGTCGTGTGCGTCCTTCGGGCAGGTACGTCACATCTCCTGGTATGTTACAGGGCCACAGTGCAAGAAATCACTCGGCAATTTAACGCTGGTGCACAAAAACGTGTAAGCAGCCACACCATCCAGAACCATCTCCTCGCTATGGGGTACAGAAGCCGTCGTACCATCTTGGACCCCGCAATTTGGGGAGGCTTGCGAGGCCTGCGCTACGCCACTGTTTTCGTATCAAACGCGTTTTTAAACTACCAAAGTTTTTTGTTATATACACCAGAAATGAAGCTACTGCTATATAGTTTCAGTTCTGATCTACAGGGTTTGGACAGAATAATGTGAACCCCTGGAAAAAGGAGGTTTTAGGTACCTAGTAGGATGTGGGACCACCTTTGGCATTCAAAACCGCCTAAATCCTCCTTGGAATGGACGCATAGAAATTCTGGATGGTGGTTAGTGGGATGTTACACCATTCTTCATGCAGAAACTGCTCCACGTCTTTGAGAGATGCAGAAGGAGGATAACGGGATCTAATTCTGTTTTCCAACATAGACCAAAGTGACACGATGATGTTTAAGTATGGTGATTGGAAAGGACAAGGAAGGTGTGAAAGTTCGCCCTCATGTTCCTCAAACCATGATTGGACATTCCGAGCTCTGTGAACTCGGGCGTTATCATCTTGATAGATGGCATCCCCTGCAGGAAACAATACCTGAACCATTGGATAGACTTGGTCACCATTGGATAGACTTGGTCGGCCAAAATGGTTTCATACCCACTGCCAGTCATTCGTTCTTTCAAGATGATCAGGGTACCTGCTGAAACCCAGATCATGACAGAGCCACCTCCTTGCTGCACTTTTGAGACCAGACATTCCTATACGCTTCTGACGGTGTTCTACACACCACGTAAATTCGTCCTACGGTGGGGAATAATGTGAATGTGGATTCATCCAACCACATTGCACGCTTCCATGCATCGGCAGTTCACGTTGTTTGATCCTGATACCACTGCCGTCGCCTTTGTGCATTCACCCAGGTCATTAGAGGTTTTGCAGTAGCATCTCTGTCATGAGTATCTTGTTTATGCTGTTCTCTGCGCACTGTTTTTGTTGTCACTATGGTCTGGAGATGCAAATTGAGATTCGCACTACATTTTTGCGCCGTGGTCTTCTTATTACGGGTAAAAATCCTCTTAAATGTTCTCCTTTCTCTATCAGTCAGAGTCGTTTTCTGGTCACTCTTATGTTTCGCATAAGAGGTTTTGCCACGAACACGGTATGTTGTCATGGCGCTAGACACAGTAGTCTCTCGGTACCCCCACACCCTGGCGACTGTTGTCACGGAGGCACCAACTAACCGGCCACCAACAAGTAGCCTTGTTTCGAAGTCGATTAGGTCGCTCATTTCGTCGTCACCCTGAAAGAAATTTTGCAACAAGACACTTCAAATGCACAGGAACTTGAGGTTCTAAACAAAGCTATTAAAACCAAAAAGTAGTGGATACCTTTGCGTATTGCGACGTACGCAGCTGCATTAAAAGTAACGTCTCTGAACGTGGTGTTCACATTATTCTGTCCAACCCCTGTATATAACAAAATTTACTAAGCAGAGAATCATAAATTTGTGGGGGCCGATAGAGAAATAATGTCCAAATAGTAGAATAAATTTTAAATAATGAAGAACCTTATATGCTGCGTTTCTGCGAAAATACCAAAGTTTACAATCATATAACTAAAGTTTGCAGTGAAAAACAACATGAAGGAACTCGAAGATAACAGAGGCTCTTCTTATAGATTGTTTCCATTATTTTCTTCATTTATTTCACTTCACTTTTTTTATCGTTTGCGTGATGATTAATATTGGTTAACGGGATCACATCAGACATTGCTTTTCAAATGTTCTAAAAAATAACAAGGTGTTAACAACATAACGACTTCTATTCGTTCCGAAAGTTTTCTTGATCTAATAACTCCTCCCAGAAAAAGTTTTTCAGTGACGCAGCTGCACTTTGCTGACGGCTGGATTTCCCGGCATCGATAAAGTGAAGCTTGTGTTTTTTAGCTTGAAGATTTGTTACCCACTTATTCTCTTCTGTCGTGATTAAGGAGTACTTCTGGCGTGGGAGAGGTAATCTATCAGGATATATATAACAAATCCGAGTGTTTTAACAAGTTCTTAGTTGAAAAGTCCTGTTTGTTTTAAATAAATATTTATGCTTGTCTCCCAGTAGGATATAAGCGTTCTTGGAACTTGACATTAATTTTCCTAACGCCTCTGCTATGAGATGAAATTGAAAAAAAAATCAGTTCTATCACATTTGATACATGCTAAAAGGGGCTTTCTTTTTTTCCTTTTGTATTAATATTTATTGTATCTATACAAAAAATTAGTGAATAACCCTCTGAAACAGTTTATTCATTGTCGTATCCTCATTTTTAATTTCATAACTCAAAAATATTTCGATAGTAGAATATACACCGTACATCCCCCCATGATCTAATCCACGGGTCGGCAAACTATGGCCCGCGGGCCAAAGTTTGCCGACCTGTACGGCCGCGACCTCTAAGAATGGATTTCACATTTTAAAATTCTTTAAAATTGTATCTGTATTTGGCAGCACCTACCTGTATGAACAAGTTAGTAAAATCATGCAATGCATTGATTATAATACGCTTTCCAACATACCAGAAATCATTACTCAAGTTATGAGAATAATGGCTATGCAATAAATCTCGGTCCTGTGCCCTGACCTTTGATTCCATTTCAATGATATTCAACAGAACCGGTTTGGTATACCTCCGAAATAACATGATAAAGTTTTGTCGCAAACGAAGCATTGTTACGTAAGTCATGATGCATAAGGGCTATGGAATAGATCCTGCTCCTGTGTCCTAACCTTTAACCCCATTTCGCCCATTTTCAATAGAATTCGTCCCCAGGCAAGACCCTACAACTTACTAACATTTCATCCAAATCGAAGACTTTTTACGTACGTTATGACGCATAATGGCGATGGAAGTAATTCCGCTTCTATGTCCTGACCTTTGACCCCATTTCGCCCATTTTTAATAAGGTTTGTCGCCAGGTGGTCTTCTACCACATACTAAAATTTCATCGAAATCGAACCTTTTTTACGTTAGTTATAACGCATAACAGCAGTGGAATGGATCTCGCTCCTATGTACTGACCTTTGACCCCATTTCGTTCTCTTTAAATAGGGTACCTTCCCAGGTGATCCCCTACCAGATACTAAAATTTCATCGAAATCGAACGATTTTTATGCGAGTTATCGTGCGTACGAACATACGCACAAAACGTGTGACGTAATGAGGCAGATGGGAATCGCGACCATCTGCTAGCAAGATGTGACGTCATAAAACTTTAGTAGGATCCACACACAACGCGTGACGTAATGAGACAGATGGCGTGACCGTGCGCCAACATTTTCAAAAGTGGGGAGATTCTGACGTCATAAGATTCCTAAACATTGGTAACATTAATGGAATAATGGAACAACGCCATCACTAAAAACGTTATAATTCGGGGTGGTTATTTAACCCACTGAACGAATTGTCTTAAAGTCGAGATCAAGCTAAATCGATTTCTAGTACCAGAAAACGGTAGGTTAACGACTTTCATCAAAATTCTTAGAGCCGTTTTCAAAATAAAATGTACATACATACATACAAAAATTGCTACTTTAAGGTTGACGTCAAGTAATTTTGCTTCCAATACTTCCAATGGAAAAACTTCTGTACACATTTTCTTTACAATTAATGCGTTCCCAAAGATGAAAATTTGAACATCGATTAAAATATCTTTATTTTATAACTTGCAATACTTAATATTTTCTAAAACATAACCATAATTATGAAATTAAGCATTTGTTTGTCTACTGACGTCATGAAAACACAGGTCGCGCCATCTTTTTTCTGGACAATTAATGCGTTCACAAGGATGAAAATTTGATCATTGATTAAAATAGCTCCATTTCATAACTTGGAATACTTAATATTTTCTAAACCATAACCGTAATTATGCAATCCAACATTTTTTCCCCACTGACGTCATCAAAGTACAGGTCACGCCATCTTTTCTCTGGTTTCAACACCACCAAAGGAACAGTTATTTATTTTTAATATGATTATGGTTATGTTTTAGAATATATTAAGTTTTCCAAGTTATAATATGAAGTTATTTTAATCGATGTTCAAATTTTCATCCTTGGGAATACATTAATTGTGAAGGAAATGTGTACAAAATTTTTTCCATTGGAAGTACAGGAAGCAAAATTACTTAATGTCCACCTTAATAATATGGGATAAGGGCAATGGAAAGGATCGTAATCCTATGTCCTGAACTTTGACCACATTTCGTCCATTTTCAATAGGGTTCGTCCCCAGGTGGTCCCCTACTGCATACTGAAATTTCATCGAAATCGAACCATTTTTACGCAAGTTATGACGCATAAAGGCAATGGAATGCATCCCGATCTTATGTCCTGACCTTTGACCCGATTTGTCCCATTTTCAATAGGGTTTGTCCCTAGGTGGTCCCCTACCACATAGTAAAGTTTCATTGAAATCGAACCATTTTTACTCAAGTTATGGCGCATAAGGGCAATGGAATGATTCCGCTCCTACGTTGTGACCTTTGATCCCTTTTGTCCCATTTTCAATAGGGTTCGTCCCTAGGTGGTCTCCTACCACATACTAAAATTTCATTGAAATCGAACCATTTTTACACCAGTTATCGTGCGGACGGACGGACGGACGGACGGACGGACAAAGCTGGAGCATATACGCTTCTTCAACCTACGGTTGGAAAGCGTAAAAAAACATTTTCAAAGATAAAATATGTAAAATCTCAATACATGTCAGCATTAACACATGAACATTTGCAACCAATTTTGATGATAGGGAGTATTAACTATGAACCCCGATTTGGGACGCCCAGGTGGCGTAGGGGTCTAAGCAATGGTATCTGACCATTCGTCCGAAAGCGGTCCGGGTTCGAATCCCTGTGAAGCAAGGATGCTGTGTTTGTCTTACTTCCCTGTAACAGTGACTCTAAATTAGGGGCGGGCGACTACTTATAGCCCATTGAGTTGCTCATGGTGGTCGTTAAACCTCCAATAAATAAAAAAAGAACCCCAATTTGGTGAAATGTTGTACCAAAAAAAAGCAATTCCATTCTTCTCAGTAGAAGGGCTGTATTTCAAAAAATTGTAGTCTTTTTTAGTTTGCTTATTATTACTATTATGTTATTTTTTAGTCTACTTATTATATCTATTATGTTATTTTTTTAGTCTACTTATCATTATTATTATTATTATTACGCTTTTTAGTCTACTTATTATTTTAGTTTACTTATTATTATTATTTATTACGTTATTTTTTAGTCTACTTATTATTCTTTTTTTAATCTACTTATCATTATTTTATAGTCCATTTATTATTCTTTTCAGTGTACTTATTATTCTTTTTGTCTACTTATTATTCTTTTTTGTCTAATTATTATTTTGTAATCTACATATTATCCTTTTTAGTCTAATTATTATTATTCTTACTATTATTATCATTATTATTTTTATTATTTATTATCATCATTACGTTATTTTTTAGTTTACTTATTATTCTTTTCAGTCCACTTATTATTAATATTATTATTTATTATTTATTGTTATTACATTGTTTTTTAGTCTATTACGTCTTTTTAAGTATAATTATTATTATTATTATTATCAATCCGTTATGTTTTAGATTACTTATTATTCTTTTCAGTCCACTTATTATTATTATTTATTATTATTATTATCATTACATTGTTTTTTAGTCTATCATTACGTCTTTTTAGTCTAATTATTATTATTATTATTATTATTATCATTATTATTTTTATTATTTATTATCAGCATTACGTTATTTTTTAGTTTACTTATTATTCTTTTCAGTCCACTTATTATTAATATTATTATTTATTATTTATTGTTATTACATTGTTTTTTAGTCTATTACGTCTTTTTAGTCTAATTATTATTATTATTATTATTATTATTATTATTATTATTATCATTATTATTTTTATTATTTATTATCATCATTACGTTATTTTTTAGTTTACTTATTATTCTTTTCAGTCCACTTATTATTATTATTTATTATTATTATTATCATTACATTGTTTTTTAGTCTATCATTACGTCTTTTTAGTCTAATTATTATTATTATTATTATTATCATTATTATTTTTATTATTTATTATCAGCATTACGTTATTTTTTAGTTTACTTATTATTCTTTTCAGTCCACTTATTATTAATATTATTATTTATTATTTATTGTTATTACATTGTTTTTTAGTCTATTACGTCTTTTTAGTCTAATTATTATTATTATTATTATTATTATTATTATTATTATTATCATTATTATTTTTATTATTTATTATCATCATTACGTTATTTTTTAGTTTACTTATTATTCTTTTCAGTCCACTTATTATTAATATTATTATTTATTATTTATTGTTATTACATTGTTTTTTAGTCTATTACGTCTTTTTAGAATAATTATTATTATTATTATTATCAATCCGTTATGTTTCAGATTACTTATTATTCTTTTCAGTCCACTTATTATTATTATTATTATTATTATTATTATTATTATTTTTATTATTATTTATTATTATTATTATCATTACATTGTTTTTTAGTCTATCATTACGTCTTTTTAGTCTAATTATTATTATTATTATTATTATTTTTTATTTAAGTAGGCCTACCTACTTAAATAAAAAAATACCTACATAAATATCCTCGAATTTGCCTCTTGGCCCCTTACAAAAAATGTTTGCCGACCCCTGATCTAATGGTGCTATTTCTGCGCAATTTGTCTACAACAGTGGCCGTGGCGTATTCAAATCGGAAACATTTGAACTGCTGGTTACTTGATATTGGAAAGATGAACAATTTCTCAGGTCATAGGGTTCCTGCTGTCAACACCCTTGAACAAACGGAATGGGGGGAGGAAGGACCAGACAGAGGAATTCGAAACTTATATTCCAGAAATTTGTTTTAGAAAATTCTTACCAGATTCTCAGGAATTCCTCGCTAAGAGCTGAGTAAACAAAAACGTAAAAAAAAATGTTTTCATGTCATTATTCGTCCCTCTGTCCGCCTACATACACGATATATCTGCATCTATAAGTCGAATTCGAAAAATTATTTTTGCTTTGGATACCATGAAAAAAATTCACGCACTTTCAAATTTTTGTTATTCATAATTTTAGCGCTAGGTAGCGTAGTTTTTATTTTTATTTTTATTTTACCTACACATATTTACGTTTCAAAACGTAGTTCAAAATCTTTTAAATACAGGATTTTAAACATTCTTTCTACATTCGATAATACAAAGGCCGTTAAATAAAAACTGAGAGTATTTTTTTTTGAGTTGGCAACACTGCAAAGGGGGAAAATAACCACGCAGACGACTAACTGAATTAAGGAAGTATCTATGGCAACAGTTATTAACCGTGGCAGACGATTCTGGTTTTGTTATTGCGCAGTTGCTTAAGGTACGTCTGCATTTCGCCGTACAGTTATGGAGATGAATGATTCAGAGTTGCGTTTTGCGATAAAATTTTGCTATCATTTGGGTAAAACGGCTCCATAAGCAGTTGATTTAAAGAAAAAAGCTTACAAAGATAAATGTTTGGGTGAGTCAACGCATTTTAGATGGCACCATGATTTCAAACAATGGCGTTTATCGGCAGAACTTGCTTCTAGGTCTGGTCGCCCTGAAAGCGTTGTTACGGAGCGTATTGTTAACACTGTTTAGGCAATCCTGCAAGAAGATCGATGAAAGACGTGTGAAGACCTAGCGGCGTCTAATAATATTTCAAAAACGTCGTCATTCCGCATTCTACGCGACAAATTACTGCTGTATCGTGTGCGTGCCCGTGCCTCATCACCTGACGATAGAACCATAGTTAGCCAGAGTTCAGGTGTGTCATGGGTGAAAGCAAATGATTGCAAAGGATCCAAACTTTTTAAGCACAGTAATAACTGCCGATGAAACATGGGTCTACTATTTCGACCTCCTCACGAAGCGCGCCACGAGTGTCTGGAAACACACAGGCTCGCCTCCTCCGAAAAAAGTTCGCCAAAACAAATCAGCTGGGAAGGTGGTGATGATAATTTTCTTTGATCATAAAGGCGTAGTCTCCCAGCATGCCGTTCCTCCATAAATTACTGTCAATGCTGAGTATTACGTTTCAGTCTTGAAGCGTCCGCGACGACACATGTCGATTAAGCCACTGTAACTGGTGGGCAAGTGGACCCTTCACCATAATAACGCCCGCCCACATGAAACTTCTTATGTTCAACAGTTTTTTACGCACTGCAGTATTAAAATCATGCCACAGCCTGTCTGCAGTTCTGATCTCGTCCCGTGCGATTTCCGGTTGTTTCCAACAATGACGAAGAAGTTCCGTGGCGCAACGTTCAACAGAGATGCTGGCGTTATTCAGGCTGTACGGAGATCGATCGCTAAAGCAGTTTCCACAAAATGCCTTCTCCACATGCTTTGAAAAGTGGACTGAACGATGGGACAGTTGCATATCATCCCAGGGAAGATACCTTCAGAAAGAATAGCATATATTTTTCTGTGCCTATGTTTCTTCATTTTGTGTGATTTTACTCTCAAATTTTATGGAACGGTTGTTGTAAAATCTGTGTTAAGATTCCAATGCATTTTTCGCAGTCACAGGTTCATCGCAAGTTGGTCCAAATTCGCATTTCTGAGACATTACACAAACGTACGCTTTTATTTGCTAATATATCTCTTCTTTCACAGGTAATATTTTGTTCGTTTGTTTGTTTGGGGATTTAACGACCTCAGTGAGCAACTCAATGGGCTATATGTAGTCGCCCCTCCCTAATTTAGGGCCACCGACTCCAGGGAAGGGAAGACAAATAGGAAGACTGTGCCTTAAGACAAATACAGTATAAAACATACACTAGACTTAAAATATAGTTTATTGCAGTTATCTTTGCAGTATAATGAAACGTCAAGACGTTTGAAAATTAACCAATAACGAAAGGCAGCATTTTAAATTTTTTGAACACTAATGGTATTTTGTAAATGTCTTAAATGAGATATATAAAACAAGTACACCAGCATACGTTCTTTCCTCACAATTGCTCCGTCTCTGCCTATTATGGGACAGTATTTACATTATTGAGCTCACCTTGTGAAAACTGAACTTTTCTTGATTTTGCCCTAGCAAAGTCAGCTATTAAATCATCAAAATTTATTTTACTTTCTTTATCCTGTTCAGTTGCCAAAGACATCAATCTTTCATGAGACATGACAGATCTTAAATAAGATTTAATCAGCTTCAAGCATGAAAAGCGTTTTTCTATGCTTGCCACCGTTACTGGGACAGTAAGTAATATGTTGTAGGCGATGAACGCATTAGGGAAAGGATTCTGAATTTTATTCGTGTATCTTAAAGCACCAGCTGCAGTTTTGACATCATTCGAAAGTAACGCGCGTAGCACAACTTTTTCGATAACTATCTATCAGTGCACGTTGAAAGATATGACTTCAATACTAATGTTTCGCTAGACATAATATTCTAGTTTGCTGCCGATATTTGGGTAAATATAAATTCGGCAGTCGATATTTAAAAAATAATTATACGAGACGGAATTTAAAAAATAAAATTAAAATAATTGAAAATCAGATATTCGCTCCCTAGCTCTCGCTCTCTCTCTCTCATTTTCTTTCTTAGGGTGTGAGAGCGTTCCCCGCCCCTCTCCTAAGCCCGGGGTCCTGTGCGACTGCATCTGTCGCACACCCCTAAGAGCAGCTCTGGGCAGACGACTGGATCACAGTATTTCAGACACAGCATGACTTGTGGGGTGGTCATGTGGTTAATGTCATCAAAAAGAGGGTCCCAGGAGGGAAAAGCCACAAATTGTCTGCAAGGCGTGGGATGATCACGGCTCGTCCATGCTAAAAATGAGCGAAAGCTATTCCTTATGGTTGGAGCCAACAGAATGGATATTGTGGCGCAACTCGCCATTTATTTGAATGCTGGTCACGGGAGCGATGTGGCTCATCATACGCAGTATATCGAACACGGCTGAAAATGGGGCTGAGTAATCGCAAGTCACTCCGAGTGTCTTGATAACTTCGGATCCCTCGGAAGCGCATACGATGAGGACCCGATCATCAAAACTGGACCTTGTGTGATTACAAGAAGGTCGTATGGTCTGATTAATCTCGTTTATTGTTGCACCACGTGGACGACCGAATGCGTGTGTGTCTTTTACCTGGGAAAATGTTGGCACCAGGATGCACCGTGGGAAGAAAACAAGGCCAGTAGAGAAAGTACAATGCTTTGGGCAATGAAATTCTGGAAACCCTGGGCTCATTCATTTATGTGCAGGAAACCATGTCGTATACCACTTACCTAAACGTCATTGCAAACAAGACACATCCTTTCATAGCAACGGTACTCCTCTCCAGCAGTGTATTCTTTCAGGAAGATAATGAGCCACACAACACTACCCGTATTGTTTGAGAACAGTTCGCGGAACACGAGGAAGACTTATAGGTACTGCTTTGGCCTCCAAATTCCACAGACATCAATCCAATTGAGCATCTGTGGTCTGTGTTGGGACAGAAAATCCTTTAACAAGAGTTAAAGGATTTTCTGGTACGGTGTTGGTACCAGTTACGGTACTTTTGGAACTCTAGTACCGTCCATGCCTCCCCGAGAAAAGCTGATTTGGCGGTAAGTGGAGGACCAACATCATATTAGTCATGTGGTCCAACTGTTTTGGCTCTTCAGTGTATATCCGGGTAAGAGCTATTTTGGCGGTAGGTGGAGGACCAACATCATGTTAGACAGGTGGTCATAATGTTTTGGCTCTTCAGTGTATATCCGGGTAAGAGCTATTTTAGTGGTACGTGGAGGACCAACATCATGTTAGACAGGTGGTCATAATGTTTTGGCTCTTCAGTGTATATCCGGGTAAGAGCTATTTTGGTGGGACGTGGAGGACCAACATCATGTTAGACAGGTGGTCATAATGTTTTGGCTTTTCAGTGTATATCCGGGTAAGAGCTATTTTGGTGGTACGTGGAGGACCAACATCATGTTAGACAGGTGGTCATAATGTTTTGGCTCTTCAGTGTATATCCGAGTAAGAGCTATTTTGGTGGTACGTGGAGGACCAACATCATGTTAGACAGGTGGTCATAATGTTTTGGCACTTCAGTGTATATCCGGGTAAGAGCTATTTTGACGGCACGTGGAGGACCAACATCATGCTAGGCAGGTGGTCATAATGTTTTGGCTCTTCAGTGTATATCCGGGTAAGAGCTATTTTGGTGGGACGTGGAGGACCAACATCATGTTAGACAGGTGGTCATAATGTTTTGGCTTTTCAGTGTATATCCGGGTAAGAGCTATTTTGGTGGTACGTGGAGGACCAACATCATGTTAGACAGGTGGTCATAATGTTTTGGCACTTCAGTGTATATCCGGGTAAGAGCTAGTTTGACGGCACGTGGAGGACCAACATCATGCTAGGCAGGTGGTCATAATGTTTTGGCTCTTAAGTGTATATCAGGGTAAAAGCTGTTTTGGCGGAACGTGGAGGTCCAACATCATATTCGGTAAGTGGTCATAATGTTTTGGCTCTTAGGTGTATATTTGGGGAAGAGCTGTTTTGGTGGCACGTGGAGGACCATCACCATATTTGGCAGGTGGTCATAATGTTTTGGCTCTTCAGTGTATATCCGGGTAAGAGCTATTTTGACGGCACGTGGAGGACCAACATCATGTTAGGCAGGTGGTCATAATGTTTTGGCTCTTAAGTGTATAGCAGGGTAAAAGCTGTTTTGGCGGAACGTGGAGGTCCAACATCATATTCGGTAAGTGGTCATAATGTTTTGGCTCTTAGGTGTATATTGAGGGAAGAGCTGTTTTGGTGGCACGTGGAGGACCATCACCATATTTGGCAGGTGGTCATAATGTTTTGGCTCTTCAGTGTATATCCGGGTAAGAGCTATTTTGGTGGTACGTGGAGGACCAACATCATGTTAGACAGGTGGTCATAATGTTTTGGCTCTTCAGTGTATATCCGGGTTAGAGCTATTTTGGTGGTACGTGGATGACCAACATCATGTTAGACAGGTGGTCATAATGTTTTGGCTCTTCAGTGTATATCCGGGTAAGAGCTATTTTGGTGGTACGTGGAGGACCAACATCATGTTAGACAGGTGGTCATAATGTTTTGGCTCTTCAGTGTATATCCGGGTTAGAGCTATTTTGGTGGTACGTGGATGACCAACATCATGTTAGACAGGTGGTCATAATGTTTTGGCTCTTCGGTGTATATCCGGGTAAGAGCTATTTTGACGGCACGTGGAGGACCAACATCATGTTAGGCAGGTGGTCATAATGTTTTGGCTCTTCAGTGTATATCCGGGTAAGAGCTATTTTGGTGGTACGTGGAGGACCAACATCATGTTAGACAGGTGGTCATAATGTTTTGGCTCTTCAGTGTATATCCGGGTTAGAGCTATTTTGGTGGTACGTGGAGGACCAACATCATGTTAGACAGGTGGTCATAATGTTTTGGCTCTTCAGTGTATATCCGGGTTAGAGCTATTTTGGTGGTACGTGGATGACCAACATCATGTTAGACAGGTGGTCATAATGTTTTGGCTCTTCAGTGTATATCCGGGTAAGAGCTATTTTGACGGCACGTGGAGGACCAACATCATGTTAGGCAGGTGGTCATAATGTTTTGGCTCTTCAGTGTATATCCGGGTAAGAGCTATTTTGGTGGTAGGTGGAGGACCAACATCATGTTAGACAGGTGGTCATAATGTTTTGGCTCTTCAGTGTATATCCGGGTAAGAGCTATTTTGGTGGTACGTGGAGGACCAACATCATGTTAGACAGGTGGTCATAATGTTTTGGCTCTTCAGTGTATATCCGGGTAAGAGCTATTTTGGTGGGACGTGGAGGACCAACATCATGTTAGACAGGTGGTCATAATGTTTTGGCTCTTCAGTGTATATCCGGGTAAGAGCTATTTTGGTGGTACGTGGAGGACCAACATCATGTTAGACAGGTGGTCATAATGTTTTGGCTCTTCAGTGTATATCCGAGTAAGAGCTATTTTGGTGGTACGTGGAGGACCAACATCGTGTTAGACAGGTGGTCATAATGTTTTGGCACTTCAGTGTATATCCGGGTAAGAGCTATTTTGACGGCACGTGGAGGACCAACATCATGCTAGGCAGGTGGTCATAATGTTTTAGCTCTTAAGTGTATATCAGGGTAAAAGCTGTTTTGGCGGAACGTGGAGGTCCAACATCATATTCGGTAAGTGGTCATAATGTTTTGGCTCTTAGGTGTATATTTGGGGAAGAGCTGTTTTGGTGGCACGTGGAGGACCATCACCATATTTGGCAGGTGGTCATAATGTTTTGGCTCTTCAGTGTATATCCGGGTAAGAGCTATTTTGACGGCACGTGGAGGACCAACATCATGTTAGGCAGGTGGTCATAATGTTTTGGCTCTTAAGTGTATAGCAGGGTAAAAGCTGTTTTGGCGGAACGTGGAGGTCCAACATCATATTCGGTAAGTGGTCATAATGTTTTGGCTCTTAGGTGTATATTGGGGGAAGAGCTGTTTTGGTGACACGTGGAGGACCATCACCATATTTGGCAGGTGGTCATAATGTTTTGGCTCTTCAGTGTATATCCGGGTAAGAGCTATTTTGGTGGTACGTGGAGGACCAACATCATGTTAGACAGGTGGTCATAATGTTTTGGCTCTTCAGTGTATATCCGAGTAAGAGCTATTTTGGTGGTACGTGGAGGACCAACATCATGTTAGACAGGTGGTCATAATGTTTTGGCACTTCAGTGTATATCCGGGTAAGAGCTATTTTGACGGCACGTGGAGGACCAACATCATGCTAGGCAGGTGGTCATAATGTTTTGGCTCTTAAGTGTATATCAGGGTAAAAGCTGTTTTGGCGGAACGTGGAGGTCCAACATCATATTCGGTAAGTGGTCATAATGTTTTGGCTCTTAGGTGTATATTTGGGGAAGAGCTGTTTTGGTGGCACGTGGAGGACCATCACCATATTTGGCAGGTGGTCATAATGTTTTGGCTCTTCAGTGTATATCCGGGTAAGAGCTATTTTGGTGGTAGGTGGAGGACCAACATCATGTTAGACAGGTGGTCATAATGTTTTGGCTCTTCAGTGTATATCCGGGTAAGAGCTATTTTGGTGGTACGTGGAGGACCAACATCATGTTAGACAGGTGGTCATAATGTTTTGGCTCTTCAGTGTATATCCGGGTAAGAGCTATTTTGGTGGGACGTGGAGGACCAACATCATGTTAGACAGGTGGTCATAATGTTTTGGCTCTTCAGTGTATATCCGGGTAAGAGCTATTTTGGTGGTACGTGGAGGACCAACATCATGTTAGACAGGTGGTCATAATGTTTTGGCTCTTCAGTGTATATCCGAGTAAGAGCTATTTTGGTGGTACGTGGAGGACCAACATCATGTTAGACAGGTGGTCATAATGTTTTGGCACTTCAGTGTATATCCGGGTAAGAGCTATTTTGACGGCACGTGGAGGACCAACATCATGCTAGGCAGGTGGTCATAATGTTTTGGCTCTTAAGTGTATATCAGGGTAAAAGCTGTTTTGGCGGAACGTGGAGGTCCAACATCATATTCGGTAAGTGGTCATAATGTTTTGGCTCTTAGGTGTATATTTGGGGAAGAGCTGTTTTGGTGGCACGTGGAGGACCATCACCATATTTGGCAGGTGGTCATAATGTTTTGGCTCTTCAGTGTATATCCGGGTAAGAGCTATTTTGACGGCACGTGGAGGACCAACATCATGTTAGGCAGGTGGTCATAATGTTTTGGCTCTTAAGTGTATAGCAGGGTAAAAGCTGTTTTGGCGGAACGTGGAGGTCCAACATCATATTCGGTAAGTGGTCATAATGTTTTGGCTCTTAGGTGTATATTGGGGGAAGAGCTGTTTTGGTGGCACGTGGAGGACCATCACCATATTTGGCAGGTGGTCATAATGTTTTGGCTCTTCAGTGTATATCCGGGTAAGAGCTATTTTGGTGGTACGTGGAGGACCAACATCATGTTAGACAGGTGGTCATAATGTTTTGGCTCTTCAGTGTATATCCGGGTAAGAGCTATTTTGGTGGTACGTGGAGGACCAACATCATGTTAGACAGGTGGTCATAATGTTTTGGCTCTTCAGTGTATATCCGGGTAAGAGCTATTTTGGTGGTACGTGGATGACCAACATCATGTTAGACAGGTGGTCATAATGTTTTGGCTCTTCAGTGTATATCCGGGTAAGAGCTATTTTGACGGCACGTGGAGGACCAACATCATGTTAGGCAGGTGGTCATAATGTTTTGGCTCTTCAGTGTATATCCGGGTAAGAGCTATTTTGGTGGTAGGTGGAGGACCAACATCATGTTAGACAGGTGGTCATAATGTTTTGGCTCTTCAGTGTATATCCGGGTAAGAGCTATTTTGGTGGTACGTGGAGGACCAACATCATGTTAGACAGGTGGTCATAATGTTTTGGCTCTTCAGTGTATATCCGGGTAAGAGCTATTTTGGTGGTACGTGGAGGACCAACATCATGTTAGACAGGTGGTCATAATGTTTTGGCTCTTCAGCGTATATCCGGGTAAGAGCTATTTTGACGGCACGTGGAGGACCAACATCATGCTAGGCAGGTGGTCATAATGTTTTGGCTCTTAAGTGTATATCAGGGTAAAAGCTGTTTTGGCGGAACGTGGAGGTCCAACATCATATTCGGTAAGTGGTCATAATGTTTTGGCTCTTAGGTGTATATTTGGGGAAGAGCTGTTTTGGTGGCACGTGGAGGACCAACATCATGTTAGACAGGTGGTCATAATGTTTTGGCTCTTCAGTGTATATCCGGGTAAGACCTATTTTGGTGGTACGTGGAGGACCAACATCATGTTAGACAGGTGGTCATAATGTTTTGGCTCTTCAGTGTATATCCGGGTAAGAGCTATTTTGACGGCACGTGGAGGACCAACATCATGTTAGGCAGGTGGTCATAATGTTTTGGCTCTTAAGTGTATAGCAGGGTAAAAGCTGTTTTGGCGGAACGTGGAGGTCCAACATCATATTCGGTAAGTGGTCATAATGTTTTGGCTCTTAGGTGTATATTGGGGGAAGAGCTGTTTTGGTGGCACGTGGAGGACCATCACCATATTTGGCAGGTGGTCATAATGTTTTGGCTCTTCAGTGTATATCCGGGTAAGAGCTATTTTGGTGGTACGTGGAGGACCAACATCATGTTAGACAGGTGGTCATAATGTTTTGGCTCTTCAGTGTATATCCGGGTAAGAGCTATTTTGGTGGTACGTGGAGGACCAACATCATGTTAGACAGGTGGTCATAATGTTTTGGCTCTTCAGTGTATATCCGGGTAAGAGCTATTTTGGTGGTACGTGGATGACCAACATCATGTTAGACAGGTGGTCATAATGTTTTGGCTCTTCAGTGTATATCCGGGTAAGAGCTATTTTGACGGCACGTGGAGGACCAACATCATGTTAGGCAGGTGGTCATAATGTTTTGGCTCTTCAGTGTATATCCGGGTAAGAGCTATTTTGGTGGTAGGTGGAGGACCAACATCATGTTAGACAGGTGGTCATAATGTTTTGGCTCTTCAGTGTATATCCGGGTAAGAGCTATTTTGGTGGTACGTGGAGGACCAACATCATGTTAGACAGGTGGTCATAATGTTTTGGCTCTTCAGTGTATATCCGGGTAAGAGCTATTTTGGTGGTACGTGGAGGACCAACATCATGTTAGACAGGTGGTCATAATGTTTTGGCTCTTCAGTGTATATCCGGGTAAGAGCTATTTTGGTGGTACGTGGAGGACCAACATCATGTTAGACAGGTGGTCATAATGTTTTGGCTCTTCAGTGTATATCCGGGTAAGAGCTATTTTGGTGGTAGGTGGAGGACCAACATCATGTTAGACAGGTGGTCATAATGTTTTGGCTCTTCAGTGTATATCCGGGTAAGAGCTATTTTGGTGGTAGGTGGAGGACCAACATCATGTTAGACAGGTGGTCATAATGTTTTGGCTCTTCAGTGTATATCCGGGTAAGAGCTATTTTGGTGGTAGGTGGAGGACCAACATCATGTTAGACAGGTGGTCATAATGTTTTGGCTCTTCAGTGTATATCCGGGTAAGAGCTATTTTGGTGGTACGTGGAGGACCAACATCATGTTAGACAGGTGGTCATAATGTTTTGGCTCTTCAGTGTATATCCGGGTAAGAGCTATTTTGGTGGTACGTGGAGGACCAACATCATGTTAGACAGGTGGTCATAATGTTTTGGCTCTTCAGTGTATATCCGGGTAAGAGCTATTTTGGTGGTACGTGGAGGACCAACATCATGTTAGACAGGTGGTCATAATGTTTTGGCTCTTCAGTGTATATCCGGGTAAGAGCTATTTTGGTGGTAGGTGGAGGACCAACATCATGTTAGACAGGTGGTCATAATGTTTTGGCTCTTCAGTGTATATCCGGGTAAGAGCTATTTTGGTGGTAGGTGGAGGACCAACATCATGTTAGACAGGTGGTCATAATGTTTTGGCTCTTCAGTGTATATCCGGGTAAGGGCTATTTTGGTGGTAGGTGGAGGACCAACATCATGCTAGGCAGGTGGTCATAATGTTTTGGCTCTTAAGTGTATATCAGGGTAAAAGCTGTTTTGGCGGAACGTGGAGGTCCAACATCATATTCGGTAAGTGGTCATAATGTTTTGGCTCTTAGGTGTATATTTGGGGAAGAGCTGTTTTGGTGGCACGTGGATGACCAACATCATGTTAGACAGGTGGTCATAATGTTTTGGCTCTTCAGTGTATATCCGGGTAAGACCTATTTTGGTGGTACGTGGAGGACCAACATCATGTTAGACAGGTGGTCATAATGTTTTGGCTCTTCAGTGTATATCCGGGTAAGAGCTATTTTGACGGCACGTGGAGGACCAACATCATGTTAGGCAGGTGGTCATAATGTTTTGGCTCTTATGTGTATATCAGAGTAAAAGCTGTTTTGGCGGAACGTGGAGGTCCAACATCATATTCGGTAAGTGGTCATAATGTTTTGGCTCTTAGGTGTATATTTGGGGAAGAGCTGTTTTGGTGGCACGTGGAGGACCATCACCATATTTGGCAGGTGGTCATAATGTTTTGAGTCTTCGGGGTGTGTTTCCACACTCGACGCCTCTTTAATTACTATTTCAAAACTTATTCTTGCGCTCGATTGCCGTTAGTCCAGCCAAGATTTTCAAGGCATTTAAATGTAAAAATTCAATTATTTTATGGAATTCTACAGTAATTTTTATATGGATGCTTAAGGATCACCGTGAACAACTCGGTGGGCTATAAGTAGTGGACCGTCTAAAATTCACAACCACTGGTTCCAGGAAATGAAGACAAACACAACTTTCATGCCTCACCCGGATTCGAACCCGGACCCATTTTGAACGAATGGTCAGAAGCCAACGCTTATACCACTGCACTACTGGTGCGGCAATTTTAGACTTAAATAAAACAAATCTGAAATTGATATGGTAGGTTTGCAAAATTGGTTACTCCCAAGAATTCGGTGTCATCTTTCTTGTTTGATTTAACAACGAATCTCTCACTTGCGAGCTCATGATAAAATGTTTCTAATATCTTAACTTATGCAGCGTACAAATATTCTTTCTTGGTTTGCTTCCCGAGTGCATCATTTCTCTAAATTTAAGATGGAATTTTTAAACTGTAATGATATATAAATCTAAGGATGCGTAAGTATAAAAGCTATTGTCTGGTGGAGTCTCATCATGGATAATATACAGTCCTTCACAACGCAACGGAAAACTCTTGACTCTCCTAAATAGCATTGCTATGTAATTTTCAGAAAAGGGCTTGAGAGCGCATGAGAAAGTCGGCGTAGAGCACGAAGTCGTTATCACAGCGCTTAAGGCCGATTACCACCACCTCCACTAAGCAGGTTGATAAATCGACCCCTCCATGCTTTCTACCCAAGCCCATCCATTCTGCCTAACAAAGAAGGTCAGAGAGATAAAATAGCCGCATGTATGTTTGTATGCTGTTTAGGTCCTTTTCAGGCGTAGAAAACAAACGTGCTGTTACTTTTGGTAAATTACTAAACACGGGACTCGCATTTCTAAATTTCACAGATCGAACGATATTTAGCAAGTCCTCTTGAAAAAAAAGATATTATATTGTGCATTTTGTCAGTCTGTAGACAAAACATATCCACATTTATACAACAAGCTGGATTCAAGAGTGGATACAGCACTATAGATCATATCCACGTACTGAGAGAACTAATTGAAAGAGCGGGAGAATATGAACTT
The DNA here is from genome assembly GCA_039090855.1 of Macrothele yani. Classification (NCBI taxonomy): domain Eukaryota; kingdom Metazoa; phylum Arthropoda; class Arachnida; order Araneae; family Macrothelidae; genus Macrothele; species Macrothele yani. Next base: position 129,842,965 of record CM077024.1, on the reverse strand, counting down.
CCATTGTGCATGGCTTTTATCGATTATGAAAAGGCCTTTGATTCGGTGAAACCATCAGCAGTTACAATGGCTTTGAAATCCTGCGGTATTGAAGATGCATACATTAATATTATTAATAACATCTATGAAAATGTAAGTGCAAAGATTCGGCTGTTTGAGAATACGGCACACATAAAAGTTTGAAAGGGAGTGAGACAAGGTAACACCATATCTCCCAAGCTCTTTAATGCCACACTGGAAAATATTTTTCAATCATTGAACTGGGAAAACAAGGGGATAAAAATTAATGGAGATTATCAAACTCACCTTCGTTTTGCTGATGACCTAGTCATTTTTGCAACTCCCCATCCGAGCTGAAGAGTATGATCCAGGAACTTGCTGACAATAGTAAAGAGTGGGATTAAAAATGAACTTTCAGAAGACAAAAGTAATGTACAATGCTTTTACAAGAAATGAAGAGTTATTGATTGATGGGGAAAAGCTGGAGATAATAGATGCGTACGTTTATCTTGGACAACAGATATCAAGTGAAGGTCACATTGATGAATGAATTAATCGGCGTGTAAAACTTGCCTGGAGAGCTTTTGGAAGAAACAGCATAATTTTCAAGAGCAATATGCCATTATGTCTTAAAAGAAAAGTGTTTGATCAATGCATCCTTCCAGTGCTTACGTATGGTGCAAAGACGTGGACCTTAACTAAAAGAGACATACAAAGGCTGCAGACAACTCAAAGCAGCATGGAGAGGTGCATACTTGGTGTAACCAGGAGAGATAAGAAGAGGAACTCGTGGATCCGAAAAATGACAAGAGTGGAAGACATCATGATCAGAGTTAAATCCCTGAAATGGCAATGGGCTGGACATACTGCCAGAAGGACAGACCATAGATGGACAGCCGAAATTTTAGATTGGATTCCAAGGGACAGGAAAAGACCCAGAAGAAGACCCCATGGAAGATGAGTGGATGAAATTCGAAAGTATGTGGGAGTAACATGGAGGAGACTGGCACAAGACAGACCGTTGTGGAAGAGGCTAGGAGAGACCTTCGTCCAGCAGTGGATTGATAATGGTTTACAATGATGATGATGATACGTCGGGTTATTAAAAAAATTATTTTTTTGCACCGAAGAGAAAGATGAATCGTCTCCTTTTGAAATTATGTGATGCACAGTTCTTCCGCTAGGTGGCGTAAGTATTGTATAATATAACTATACTTTTTTTGGCACGATATCCACACTTTCAACAATAGAATCATGAAAATAAATTTTGGCATTCGCGTGCTAGAGGCGTGTGAAGTATTGGCCATGAGCCTTACCTTTGTGCGATGATAAATTTTATCGCTAGTTGGACTAGACGCATTCAGCTAAATAATTTAAGTATATATAGCCAAAAACTCTGGTACCTGGGCAGGAGCCCCAAATTCCTGACAAAAATCCTCCCCCTGCAGTTCAGGACAAACGTGCGTTTATTTGACTGCACAGCGTCCGCTGCTAGGAATAAAAGAAATTCGTCTGTCAGCTATAACGATTATTATAAAAATATATTATAAGCCTTCCCGCAACTGATGAAAGCTTACATAACTTGCCCAGATACGAGCAACAGGTCATCATCTCGCATGTTTATGGACAAGGTTAATTCTTGTTTATGACATGGTTACTGACAAAAGTATCTGGTTGTCGATTCGTAACGTCACCGTCCAAACGCCTATGTCAATGCTACATAATTGTCAGATTCCTGTGTATCTGCATAACAACGAGCAGGTGATATTATTCATGAGCCAGAGGGAATAGCACTCATAAATTATGACAGATCATTAAGTGCATATCTTTTTCAGCTTGTAATCAAGCAAATTTGTGATCATGCGTGTTGAGATCGATTTCCGTTTTTTTTGTTGTTGTTGTTGTTGTTTGATATTTTAATGACCACCGGGAGCAACTCAGTGAATAGGCTATAAGCAGCCACCTGTCGCTAATTTAGGGCCACTAGTTCCAGAGAAGAGAGAAAGTCAGTGCAGTAAGACAAACACAACATCCATGCCTCATTGAGATTCGAAATCGAAACCTTCTCGAAGGAACTGCACCACCGGAGCAGAGAGTTGGTTTCAAATCATTCGAACCACGGGTGAGGCATGTACGGTGTTTTCATCTAACGGTACTGTCTCTCTCCTTTCCCTAGAACCAGTGTCTCTAAATTACGAACAAGCGACCCTTAGATTTGTTCACGGTATTCGTTATCCCCCCCCCCCAAAAAAAAAACAAGAAAGATGACACCGAATTTTTGGGTGTAATAAGCACGTCTTTTGAATCCGTTCTGAGGCACATTAAATTTATCAATGCTATTCAAACTCAAATGAACCGGTATGGAAAACAATTATACCTGATGGAAGAAAGAAGTTTTTCAATAGGGTGTTTAATCCCTCAGATATTGCTATAAACGGAATCGTGAGCTTACGCCCTCTGGTCGCAGACTTGTGCGTCAAGAAAAACAGGAATTTATATGAGAAACATTTCGCACCGGAAACGCTCTCCAACACAGAAAGAATTTTTCAAATCGGACTCTTAGAAACAGAGATATCGCCAAAAATAAGATGTGACTTTACGTTCCCTGGTGGGAAAACCATGCATTCTTTTAGGAAGAATGTATTCTCAAAACGTTCATCCATATCAGCCGTATCAGTCCAAGAAAAAAAATTAGTCGAGTTTTCAGGAGTCCAGATTTTGCTACAAATACATCAGAAGCAGATATTAACACTTATGGTCCCTGGTGGCCAAACCATTCTTTATTAAACATTAGAAATTATGTGAAAAATATTTTCATCAGGTCTTGTGTGCGATACAGGAAGAATTTTTCAAATCGGAGTTTTAGGAGCAGAAATAACGTAGAAAACGCAATTTACCTTAGTGGCCTCTAGCGGAAAGTCTATGATTTACTTGAAAATTTTGAATTTATAGGAAAAACATTTCCTTTCCAATCGGAAACACTATCCAACAAAAAAGGAATTTTTCAAATCGGACTCCTAGAAGTAGAGATATTGACAAAACTAAGATATACATCTACGCCCCCTGGCGTAGTAACCATGCATTATTTCAAGATGAAAATGTTTCTAAAATATTTTTCGACATGAGTAGTATCGGTCCACAAACTACTTTTTTTTTCAATCGAGATTTTAGAAGCTCATTTTTTGCAGGAAATACATCAGAGCGGAAATTAAAACTTACGCCACCTAGTGGCCAAACCATTTTTTACAAAAATTTGAAATTATGTGCAAAGGATTTCCCATCAGGAGCTGTATCCGGTGCAGAAAGAATTTTTCAAATCGGAGATTTAGAAGCACGGATATAGGGGGAAAGCAATTTACATTTACGCCCCCTAGCCGAAACTTTATGAATTAATTAAAAATTTTGAAATTATATGAAACACGTGTCACACCGCGCACACTATCCAACAAAGAAGGATTTTTTCAAATCGGACTCCTAGAAGTAGAGATATTGACAAAAATAAAATATACGTCTACGTCCCCTGGCGGAGGAAATGTGAAATATTTTAAGAAGAAAATATTCCGAAAATGTTTATCGATGGGAGTGGCATCAGTCCACGAAAGAATTTTGTCAATCGATATTTTAGAAGCACAGATTTTATGGCAAATACATCAGAAGAAAAAATGAACGCTTACGCCCCCTGTTGGCTAAAGTATTCTTTACCAAAAATTTGAAATTATATGCAAACAATTTTTGCATCAGGAGGTGTATCCGCTGAAGAAAAAAATTCGAATCGGAGTTTTAGAAGAAGTTATTGGGGAAAATGTAGGTTACTTTTACGCCCCCTAGTGGAAAATCTATGCGTAATTTGAAAAAGTAACTATATCTAAAATAATCTTCGACATAAATGGAATCGAAAGATAAAAGAATTTTTTAACTAGGATGTTTAGAAGCAAATATGTTGAATAAAACGCATTTTTGAATTAGACATCATCTGCATTTATGCCGCCTAGCGGCGAAATCGTACATCGTAAAAAAAGGAAATAAAGGATCATCATTCGCATAATTTAAGCTTCCGAATGCAAAATGAATTTTTCAAATCGGACAAATAGTTGTAGAGATATCGTGGGTACAGATGGACGGACGGACGGACAAACCGGTAACATCAGCACGATCTTTTTTTACAAAAGACGTGCTAAAAACAAGATTACCCTTGTAATTACAGAGGGTGAGTCGAAAGTTTTGCAATATTTGCATAAACGCATGTGCTGCGGCCAGTCTGTCACGTGTTTAAACTAGTTCAAGACGCGCACTGCAGTCAGTCGAAAGGGATATAAAGTGGTAGTCGTTGCTGTGGATAGCATTGCATGTCGTCCTTCTGTCTGTGGTTGGAACACCTAAAAGATGAACATCCACAGCCGGCTAATTACGGAACTTTTGCTTTACGACTTTGAACTCGGCCATAACGCTGCTCAAACAAGACGTAACATTTGCCATGCGAAAGGGGAAAGTTCCGTGGACCACAGCATCGCAATCAGATAGTTTAAGAAATTCCGCTCAGGTGTCAGAAACCTCGACGATCAGCAAGGTTAGGAAGGCCTCGAACCGTGGATTCAGAGGCCGTGCGCCAGGCCGTATAGGCAAATCCGACAACCAGCACTCGGAGATTATCAGGCGAGCTGAGCATATCATAAACCACCGTGGTTCGTCACCTTCAGGATCTTTGTAAAGTCTACAGGAGCTGCCGCACTGTCCTTCGCGAAATGACGCCAGCTGAAGCAAACAGCCGAGTGGAAGTGTGCACGAAACTCCTAAAAAACCCGCGCGATGTACGTTTCATCAAGAGAATTGTTACGTGCGATGAAAAGTGGGTATATTTCCGTAATCCTAACACACAACGGCAGTGGTTGAGCCCCGAGCCAGCTTCCTGAACCTGTGGCCAAACGTGGGCGCTTCGAGCACAAGGCGATGCTCTGCGTCTGGTGGAATTTTGAGGGGATAATCCATTAGGAATTTGTTCCAGACGGTCGGACCATCAACGCAAACCTCTACTCTGAATAGTTGGAGAGTATGTATGCCGTTTTGAAAGAGAAGTACCCGTCACTGGTGAACAGAAAGCGCGCTCTCCTACAGCAGGACAACGCACACCCTCATACCGTGCGAACGGCCAGGGCAAATCTCCAGAAACTTGAGGGCATCGAACTGATGCCACACCCATCATATAGTCCGGACCTTGCTTCATCGGATTATTACTTGTTCCGGTCCATGGACCACTTCCTTCTTGAAAATACTCCAAATACCTGGCGACAGTAAATAAATAAATACATCGCTCTTAACCACGTTCAAGAAACACACAGCAACCGAAAAATTGTTTTTCAGCAGCCGCTGTCGAATTGAACCAACAGAACTCTCGATATCTAGTCGAGTGCGATATCTAGCCTAGATATCGAGAGTTCTGTTGGTTCAATTCCACAGCGGCGGCTGAAAAACAATTTTTCGGTTGCTGTGTGTTTCTTGAACGTGGTTAAGAGCGATGTATTTATTTATTGACCACTTCCTTCGCTGGGGGAAATTCAACGACCTGGAGGAGGTGACAGCTGGGGTGAAGGAATTCTTCGCCTAGAAGGGCAAGAACTGGTACTTCCGCGGAATCGAAGAACTGCCAGACAGATGGCTAAAGACAGTGCAACACGATGGCCTATACTTTGAATGCTAGTCAGCTTTCGTCGTAAAGGTACGGATGAAGACATAAAGTGACCCAACTATTGCAAAACTTTCGACTTACCCTCTGTAAATTAACCTTCAAAGTACAGTCTGTCTTCCTTCCCTTTACCTAAGAAATATGTGAGCGGTATTTCTGAAATCTTAGTTTCTTCGCACTAAAATGTTTAAAAAGTTATTAATATCTTACGTACTGCATATAAAATAAGCACGCTGCTGCATACATTTTAGTTGCAGTTTTTATGCCGTGTTTGATTTAAAAATTATTGAAAATGATCCCTCTTCCGTCGCTTCAGTTCTGATGCATGATTCACCCGCTAAGACGATGACGTCACTGGCCTAGCAGGTGAAGAATCATTTACGTCACCAACTCCTTGCCTTAGAGGGAGGGAAGATTAGGCAGGCTCTCTACGACAAGTTAGTAAAATCCTGCAATGCGTTGATTATGATACGCTTTCCAACATAACAGAAATCACAGTGATGGAATATACACCTTAGTATTATACAACTTGAAGTATTTATTCCGTATTAAATGGTGTAAACAATTTATAAAAACGCATAACGAGTAAGAGCCGAGCTTTCACACTCCAAACGGGAGGCTTTCTCAAGGCCAGTGAACACAAGAATATTTTCGAGAACGACGATAATTTGAAATCTTGAAGCGCGTATTTACTACGTGTCTAGGTGATATTGCGTCTCGCGGAAGGTGGTGACTCACGACCTACCTTTCAAACATTCTCTCTCCTTTTTCCCTTAATGTCCTATTTTCAGTAGAATTTTCCACGCAGCCGAGAGTTAGAGGAAGGGCTCTCGTTGCAAGGGTTGGGGTGCATGAATATTTCGACGCTTTCTCTCTAGTCAGTGTTCCTCTGTAGTCAGTGTACGGAGCGATCCTCTTCGTGTTTTTCCACATCGGTACGGCGTCATATTGGTCAACTTCTTTGCATAGCGCTGTTTGTGTTTGTCCTGCTTTAGTGTCCCTTATGTGTTTTTTTCCCCTAATTGTAAAGGATCTTTTGCTCATTCCGATGTATGATCGAGAAAAGCCATCTGGATATTCTAATGGTATCTCATACACCACTGCTCCAGAATCCACGTCGGGGTCCTTATGTGTATTTGTTGCTGCTGTGGCAATGGATATTGGTGATTTTATTACAACGCGTAAGGTTCTCTAACACAAACGAAAATTTTTGGGATGTATGAGATGGATCCAGCAAACTGTAAGTTGTCGACTCCTGGGCGTGGTGTCTTGTGGTTCTTGGTTATCATCTTGTGTGAGATGGATCGCAGAATCTGTTCCGAGAATCCGGCAGTGGCCCCTTTGTTGATGATATTTGTTATTTCTCTGTCCCGAGAATCCGGCAGTGACCTCTTTGTTGATGATATTGTTATTTCTCTGTCCCGAGAATCCGGCAGTGACCCCTTTGTTGATGATATTTGTTATTTCTCTGTCCCGAGAATCCGGCAGTGACCCCTTTGTTGATGATATTTGTTATTTCTCTGTCCCGAGAATCCGGCAGTGACCCCTTTGTTGATGATATTTGTTATTTCTCTGTCCCGAGAATCCGGCAGTGACCCCTTTGTTGATGATATTTGTTATTTCTCTGTCCCGAGAATCCGGCAGTGACCCCTTTGTTGAGGATATTTGTTATTTCTCTGTCCCGAGAATCCGGCAGTGTCCCCTTTGTTGATGATATTTGTTATTTCTCTGTCCCGAGAATCCGGCAGTGACCCCTTTGTTGATGATATTTGTTATTTCTCTGTCCCGAGAATCCGGCAGTGACTCCTTTGTTGATGATATTTGTCATTTCTCTGTCCCGAGAATCCGGCAGTGACCCCTTTGTTGATGATATTTGTTATTTCTCTGTCCCGAGAATCCGGCAGTGACCCCTTTGTTGATTATATTTGTTATTTCTCTGTTCCGAGAATCCGGCAGTGACCCCTTTGTTGATGATATTTGTTATTTCTCTGTCCCGAGAATCCGGCAGTGACCCCTTTGTTGATGATATTTGTTATTTCTCTGTCCCGAGATTCCGGCAGTGACCCCTTTGTTGATGATATTTGTTATTTCTCTGTCCCGAGAATCCGGCAGTGACCCCTTTGTTGATGATATTTGTTATTTCTCTGTCCCGAGAATCCGGCAGTGACCCCTTTGTTGATGATATTTGTTATTTCTCTGTCCCGAGAATCCGGCAGTGACCCCTTTGTTGATGATATTTGTTATTTCTCTGTCCCGAGAATCCGGCAGTGACCCCTTTGTTGATGATATTTGTTATTTCTTTGTCCCGAGAATCAGGCAGTGACCCCTTTGTTGATGATATTTGTTATTTCTCTGTTCCGAGAATCCGGCAGTGACCCCTTTGTTGATGATATTTGTTATTTCTTTGTCCCGAGAATCCGGCAGTGACCCCTTTGTTGATGATATTTGTTATTTCTCTGTCCCGAGAATCCAGCAGTGACCCCTTTGTTGATGATATTTGTTATTTCTCTGTTCCGAGAATCCGGCAGTGACCCCTTTGTTGATGATATTTGTTATTTCTCTGTCCCGAGAATCCGGCAGTGACCCCTTTGTTGATGATATTTGTTATTTCTCTGTCCCGAGAATCCGGCAGTGACCCCTTTGTTGATGATATTTGTTATTTCTCTGTCCCTCGTTTTTTTGGTGGAACAAATCCTGATCGCTCTATTGAGGTGGGTACGGAATGCTGCCATTTTATATGAGCTAGGAGATACGGACTTAGGAGGGATGAAATTTGTCACTGTTGTTGGTTTGTAATATACGGTGGAGCATAAGCGGTCATCTTGGGATCTGCTTAACTCAGCGTCAAGAAACGGAAGCTTCCCGTCTTTTTCCTTTTCACAAGTGAATTTAATGTCCTGAGCTTTGACTCCATTTCGCCCATTTGAGTAGCGTTCGTCTGCAGGTCAGGACGTAAAATTTCACAAGTGAAATCTTATGTCCTGAGCTTTGACTCCATTTTGCTCATTTTGAATAGGGTTCGTGCCCAGGTTGTCCCCTACCTCATACTAAAATTTCATCGAAATCGAACCAGTTTTACGCGAGTTATCGTGCGGACAGACAGACGGACAAAGCTGAAGCATTACGCTTCTTCATCCTAAGGTTAGAAAGCGTAAAAAACTATTGTTGATCTTACGTTAAATAATATGCTGTTATCTAATCCGGAGTTCTAATCTTGGCCTTTCACTAGAAAACAGCATCCAATTATTCGTCGTCATAACTTATGGGACAAAAGTTACCATGTTCAGAAAAATTAATGTTAAATCAATGAAGGAAGAAATTTTCGTGATAATACTTGGGAAATCGATGGAATATTTAAAGCACACAGAATTTAAATTCTGAATTTGCTTCTACCACTTACTGGTCATCCATGCAAGACCTCTCAGAAAATATGAGGAAGCATGGATGCTTCGACTAGCAAAAATCTGAGGATGTTCAGATTCCTAAGCTATATTTGCTTTGTCTCAGTTGCTTGGAACTTCACTGTCCTGGGTGATGTAACGGTTAGCATACTCAGACGGAAGTCGAAGATGCAGATTCGATTTCCGCTCCAGGACGATGACATTTTCATGTTTTTCGAGCGGTGTAAAGTGGATGACCAGTAAGGGGTACAGCAATTTCAGAATTTATATTGTTTTCTTTGAATGTTCTAAAATTAATGCTGCTATTCTACGAGCACTTGGTTGAGCGTCTGTTTTAGAAACCAACAAAAAATATTATTTTAATAATTTTATTTGAGTGCTATAACGTAAACCGTCAGATTGAACATCGATTTTAAGCGGATGAGTGTGTAATTTTTCCATTTGACTGTAATTATTTGGAGTAAACTTAAAGGAAGTTATTTTAAATTTGGATGTCGCTTCTTAGCTGTTCAATAAACTGTACCACCAGGAGCATTTCGCTGCGAAGTGTTACGCAGTCAGTTCTGTTGCTCCGATATTTTTCATTACGACTGTATGTTCATTAGTGCCTGAAAGGGATTCACCTATTCTTTTTTTGATACGGCGGAAGAAGACAACGCGACGATACAGAAAATTGTTCTGGAAAGAATTTCGGGAAATATGTGATGGATTTAGCTTGAAATAAATACAGTAAAACCTTTGTTAATAGTCACTCACCAAAGCGGGCAGTTTCGACTGGTACGATGTTATCACCAAAAGAAACATAAGAGACCTTTATTTGGTGGCCACCTACAAAACGCTGCCACGAGCAGTCATTTACGCTTTCCACCCATGGGTTGAAGAAGCCTATGTGGTCCAGCTTTGTCCGTCTGTCTGTCTGTCCGCACGATAACTCGCGTAAAAATGGTTCGATTTCGATAAAATTTTAGTATGTAGTAAAGGAAAACCTTGGGACGAACCCTATTGAAAATGGGCGAAATGGGGTCAAAGGTCAGGAAATAGGAGTGGGATCTATTCCATCGCCCTTATGCGTCATAACTTACGTAAAAATGGTTCGATTGCGACAAAATTTCATCATGTTGTTCTGGAGGTATACTCAACCCTCAACCAGTTCTGTTGAATATCATCAAAACGGGGTCAAAGGTCAGGGCACAGGAGCGATATTTATTCCACAGCCATTATCCTCATAACTTGACTAAAAATGCTTCTATTGCGACAAAACTTTAGCATGTTGTTCCGGAGGTATACTGAACCAATTCTGTTTAATATCATCGAAATGGGGTCAGACGTCAGGGCACAGGAGTGAGATTTATTCCACAGCCATAATCCTCATAACTTGAGTAACGATTTCTGGTATTTTGGAAAGCGCATCACAATCAATGAGTTGCATGATTTTACTAAGTTGTTTTGGAAATGCATAAAAGTATATATCTGCATTTCCCAGTCACCATTAGCTGGAATTTATAAAAAAATCTTCTTCAGAAAGTTTTAAAAAGGTAAAGAAAATGCAGTGAGTTTAAAAATATCAAAACATGTTTTTTTTTCTGTCTCTGTTACCCCCTCCCCCTAACCTTCATGAGATTGTAAATGGTGGCCGGTCATTGAAATCTGTCAAGTTCTTATAATCTCGTTAACAGACGTTATAGTTTCTGACATACCATTGAGCTGACGCATTAGTCAAAACGGCAAGTTGCAGTGATAAGCCTTGCCGGCGTAATTCAATCGGTAGAACAGCCGCTCCGGAGAGGAAGATGGTGGGTTCGAATCCTAGCACTGGCAAAAAGGACGTTTCTTTACAAGTGTTCTATAGTACGCATGTTCGATTTTTACGTAATTGTCCTAAATAAGAAAGTGAAGTACACGTAGGAATGTTCATCCCTCTCATCCCAACAAACCTAGCTTTCTTACATAGCGTCCACATTGTTCGAGCCGGCTTGACGGTTCGCTCCAAGTGGAAAGACAACGCTTTGCTGAGTTTAAAGATGAGAACAAAAGGGAGTGTGGAAGTGGCTTTAAAGTTCAACCACAGTAGTACTGCATTTGTTTTCGGCAACTCGTTACCTTCCATTTTCTCCTGCTAAACATGTGGTATAAGCGCCAGATTTGCCAAAACTCACGTATGTTTCATACACCTTACCGCATTCCTCACTCTTACATTCGGCCATTAGCAAGAGATTTAGTGAATAACATTTCTAAATTACAAAATGACAGGACAGAAAGAACAACCACTTTCACAGGAGGCTGAATTAAAAAAAGTAAGTATTTATTTTATTTTCAAGTGTGGAGGGAGGTATTTTTTGCAAATTGAGCCACTCTGTTTGGTGATCACCTGTCAAGACGGTCATTTTTTTCCAAAACCGTTGATGACCTTGCTAGACAAGTTTCGCTGCATATCAAAAACGACCAGCATGTAGAGTGCATGTAACATATGTTTTGCAAATTTGCAGGCTTACAGGAAATGTTATCTTTCACTGAATGCAAATGTTTATATATCAGTTGAAAGAGAATTTAATGCTGAATCAATACAAAAAAAAAAACAGAATTCAAATACCTGCAGTACAAAAAAAAAGTTATGATTACTTTAGTCCAAAAAATAAACACAGGTGTGATTCAGTTAAGAAGAGAAATGTGAATGCAAACCGTAAAAGCCAATCACATTCCTTGTCCTGGGTACTAGTCCAATGATAGTAGCTGTGATACATCATGTGTCAGGTTGGGGAAAATCAGTTTTGCTGTGTGTTCTGTAGAAGAAAGACGGTTATCGGTGTAAGCGAAGCGCATTTGGAGATTGTGTGCATACTTTTAGCATTTCTTGAAATTTAAAATGTATAAATAGAGCAATGGAACCAAAGAAAAGAGTCGATTGGGCACTCATGAAAAGAAGCAGAATTGCTGCATTGCGTGAATCGGGTCTCTCCTATGCTGAAATTTCAAGTCAAGTAGGTAGGACAGTAACGACATCTGGAGTACGAAAGTTGTGTTTACGTTATCAGGAAACAAAGTCACTCAAAACCAAGGCAGAAAAAAGCCGAAAAAACTGCATAAATTTTGTTTATAACAGAAGAATGAAGAGGCTGTGTCTCAAAAACAGAAGAATTTCATCTGAGGCCATCAGAGGTCAACTGGGCTCAACTGGGGCTTCTGTCAGTTCAAGGACGATAAGGAGAAGACTATCAAATATGTTATTAAGAGGTAGGATTTCGAGAAGAAATTTCTCTAAATATACATCAGCGCAAGAAATGAGTACAGTGAACAAAAGATCACATTGAGTGGACGGAAAATCAGTGAAAGCAAGTTATTTGGAGTGACGAAAGTAAGATATCCTTCTTTGGTAGCGATGGGTGAAAATATGTGAGTCGTCGAGTGGGAGAAGAGATACATCCCGACTGCATGGAGGAAAATGTAAAGCACCCAGCAAGCGTTATGATTTGGGCATGTATGGCAGCGGAAGTTGTTGGCCGCTTTCATGTAATCGACGGCACGCTGAATGCAAGAAAGTACATTGACACCATTCTGAAAACAAAGGATCTCTTTCCCGAGAATGCACCACTTTTTCAGTAGGATTCAGCTTCCTGCCACACAGCACAAATATGCAAACAGTGGTTCACAGCAAAGGGCATTCCATTATTGATTGACTTGGCAAGGAAACTTCCCTGGCCTCAGCCAGATAAAAACTCTTTGGCACCGTTTGAAAAACATTGTATGAATGAGGCGTCAATCAAATAAAAGACAATTAATTGAAGATATAATTGCTTCTTGGCACTTGTGACGTTCCTGCCACGCAGGATGCACACGACATAAAGGCAGATAGCAGCGAAAACGAACGTCTGCGTATCTCAGTTGGTAGAGCGACTTATTCCGGAATAAGAGGACTCGGGTTCGATCCCCGGAGTGGACAAAAATGACGGAGAAATTTACTTCGTTATAATGGCGCCCGGATGACCCGGCCGTTAAAGATCTCGTAATGGTGTGATGTTCTTTCCACACCGCGAGACAAGAAAAATAAGAGAATTCCTTCTTCAGCGCTTCGAAAAATAAATGTATGTGATGCTGCATTCCACACACCAGATTGACTGGGAGTTCTCAAGTGCACGTTCTTCAGCGGATGACTGCCTACGACGATTCATGGTCACGGCTGACCCGTGGGCCATGCCCCTGGCCCTCTTTCGGGGGGGGGGGCATGGCCCACAGATAATACCAGCTCTCTGTTTGCCGTCTGCTTTGTAGTAAACAATTGCCTCTGAATGTCGTCTATTAAGCTGAACGAAATAAAAAAAAACGTAGTCTATAGTAATGTGATTAAAGTAATGAGTCTCTGTCCTTACAGTTTCATCAGAAGTTTAGTTATCTATGAATGTCCCTCATCTTTCGGGACAAAGTAAAAAGAATCTAATGTTTTTCATCAGTTTTATTCGTTATTCAATTTTGCTCATTTTTGTGATATAATAAAGGGAAAATCTTTAAGATTATTGCCTAAGTTTCTACAAAAATGGTTATTCTCCAATGTTCTTTCACCAGAGCTATTCATCCTCACTTTTGAAAAACTTGCGACGTTCTGAGGTCTTTATTAAAGCGAGAAAGAGCTTCTTTGTCAAAAGTTAAAAAGCTCCCATCTTTTCGATCCTGTTCAAGCAGAAAGAAACTTCAGACAAAAAATTTCAAAAAACTATTATTTACAAAGACAAATATTCGCTACTGTATCTCTTACTTTCTTTAGTCTGAACTATTCTGTTCTTTCAACCCTCTCTGAAGTGAATATTTTTTTACTACGATGAAGATAATTAAAACCGGAAATCATTAAAAATGTCTGCGTACGATTAACAAAAAATATTAATTCAATGAAAAAGTTCATTAATGGCATCACTAGTGTACAGCAAGGGTTTTATCACCTTTTTCCCATAGCATTTACAAACGCTTTACATCATCGTGATTCGGTATTTTCAGGTATTTATTAGTTACTTAAAATTATCAGCACGGAGAAGGGTAAAAATCTCTCCAATTTTTTTTTTTTAATTTTAAATGCATAAAAGTCTATTTCAGTTTCTTTTCAACTTTAAAATGCAGCTCCTTCTAAACCGTTAAACAGCATTCCATCTTTGTAAATAAAATTAATTGCAGGAAATGAACATTCATAAATTTACTTAACAAGCTGAAGAAAATTTATCACTGAATGTTTTATTACATAATAAGCAAAATGTGGAAAAGGAAGTTACACACAAAAATTAATCAAATAGTTTCCGAAGATCAAGTGGGTTGCTAAAAATAGAACATCCACTCTTATCAGGGCTGGTCTAATGGCTCCAGCTTGGGTAGGAAAAATGACCAATGTAACAAGACTTCATCAATATCTTAATAGGAATCAAAGATTTCCTTAGTCGCTTAAACTGATGCGGAATGTTTCTCAAACCACGTGACCATAAGTGGGTTTCTACACGATGGCGATAAGGTATTTTTTACTCGGACTTACAAACGCGATCGTTATCTTTCTTTATTCATATACAGACACCGGACAAAAAATTAATCTCCTCCAGAAATTTACTTTTAATATTTAGTTGTATCACCACCTGCAGAAATATACATAATATGAAAGTTAATAAATTCCATAACCTAAAATGAGTTGAAGATCTCAGAGAATGTTATAATAAAACAAAAAATGGATAAAATCTGTATTTTACAAGACCCAACCACTTTGGATACAGATTAGAAATCATTCATAAAAAGTGAAAAATTATATAAGACAAAAAAAAAGAATTTTATAAAAATGAATAAGTTTATTTTGAAATTTTAGAGGTGTTATTATTATTTGAATATGTATAAAAAAACCACCATATATACAGGGTGATTCAAAAGTTTGGTGCAAAGTAATTTACCGATTAATATTCACCGAGGTACAGAATTTTGTATGGCATCAAGAAAATATATAGTTCAAAATCTCGACAATAGAGGGCGCTCTCTGCTGCAGAGAAAACAATGAGAGGTGAGAATTGTAAAATGAGATCTACGTTAAATTAGTAAAATTTACTTTGTTTAAGCATGATCTACAGAAGCAAGTGCTCAATGTGTCCACCACCACATTCCAGTACTGCTTGCAGTCGTGGTATTATGCCTGTATACAGCATTAAACAACATGTCAACTGGAATGGCTGATACCTTCTGCCGTATGGCGCCTTTCAGCAATGGTAAGGTCTGAGAATTACCTATATAGACACAGGATTTCAAGTATCCCGACTACAAGAAATCAGCGGGTGTGAGATCTGGAGATATATTTAGGAGGCCATTCGTGTCCACTATGTCTGCTCAATTGACGAACGGCGCTAAACGTACATGTCTGATTCGGTGCGCGCCTCATTTCACGTTATATGCCAATTATTTGCTTAATGAAACCGTGTGGTTTTGCAATCAGAATGACAGCACGAACCTTTGTTATTTTCGCACATTGAAAATGCGACTGCATTTCTCCGTAATGGTTTTTATGTCTCACCCTAACACTGCTTTGTGCGAGTAATGTACAAACGTCACTTGTGTGGCATTCTCTGCAGTAGCGCCATCTATTGTCGAGATTTTGAATCACCCTGTACTTCGACATTTTATATTTATAAATAAAAAATCTGGTCTCCAATAGAAGGCAGCACAGTGAAGAAACATCGTTCTAAATACGTAATGATTTGCGCCGCACTTCTTCCTCTTCCCGGCGTGCAACTTCAAATTAAGCACAGGGGAGGTGATCCTCGTGTTGAATTATGGATTACCTGATTATGTTATTCCCGGACTAACGAAAGCGCTCGTAACGATGGTCGAGTGTCAATGCAAATGACGTCTACCAGCCCGATTAAATGGCGTTTTTCGTATGTTTAATTGTAAGAAGTTTCAAAAGTTCGAATGGTTAAAGTATGGAGTTAAAATTAATTATGTAAATAATAGTTTTAATGGTTCATTTTAACTTGTAAATATATTATTTTAATTATAAATAACTACGTAGCGTTAGACATCTCTCGGGGTGAGAGCATGTGTCTGCCGAGATAACAACGTGATACACACGTTATGGAGGTAAGATTTGTTACCTCAGATGCTAATAATCATAGCATTAATTTTTGCTGAAAGGAATTCAACAAGATGATTTAAATAACTTGATTCAATTTTTGACCATCCTAAGAAGAGTTTGTCTCGCAATTCATTAAGATTCCTGGGATGCTAACGTTTGGTTCTTACACTTCTTTCAAGGTGGTCCTGTAAATTCTCGGTGGGATTTAAATCTCGCGATTTAACCAGCCAATCCATGTGCCCCAAAGTTGTATCATGTTCTTCACACCAATCCATGATTGTTTTAGCTTTATGAATACTACAGTTGTCATCATGGTAAATCGGATAAGTTACTTAATGAGAATCCTGCAAATGTTGTGAATAAGGAACCACATGATTATCTGAAATTTTGTTATAAGCATACTGATTCATCGTATTCTTCACCTCTACTAGTGGGCCTAATTCAAAATCATTAAAACAACCCCACAATACTTATTACAGACCCACCTCCTTTGGCAAGAACTCTTTCAACACACTCAAGATTGAATGTTTCTTTAGACCTCCTGTTGACCCTACGCCTTGCGTCATTTGAGTTTAGGCAAAATTTGGATTCATCAGACAATATATCATATAACAGCTTACCATTTATTTGCGTCATTTGAGTTTAGGCAAAATTTGGATTCATCAGGCCATATCATATGACAGCCTTCCATTGATTTGCATCATTTGAGTTTAGGCACAATTTGAATTCATCAAATCAGATCATATAACAGCTTTCCATTGATTTGCGTCATTTGAGTTTAGGCAAAATTTGGATTCATCAGGCCACATCATATGACAGGCTTCAATGGATTTGCGTCATTTGAGTTTAGGGAAAATTTGGATACATCAGGCCATATCATATGACAGCCTTCCATTGATTTGCATCATTTGAGTTTAGGCACAATTTGAATTCACCAGACCACATTATATAACAGCTTTCCATTTATTTGCGTCATTTGAGTTTAGGCAAAATTTGGATTCATCAGGCCACATCATATGACAGGCTTCAATGGATTTGCGTCATTTGAGTTTAGGGAAAATTTGGATACATCAGGCCATACCATATGACAGCCTTCCATTGATTTGCATCATTTGAGTTTAGACACAATTTGAATTCATCAGACAATATCATATAACAGCTTTCCATTTATTTGCGTCATTTGAGTTTAGGCAAAATTTGGATTCATCAGGCCATATCATATGGCAGCCTTCAATTGATTTGCGTGATTTGAGTTTAGGCAAAATTTGAATTCATCAGACCACATCATATAACAGCTTTCCATTGATTTGCGTCATTTGAGTTTAGGCAAAATTTGGATTCATCAGGCCATATCATATGACAGGCTTCAATGGATTTGCGTCATTTGAGTTTAAGGAAAATTTGGATACATCAGGCCATATCATATGACAGCTTTCCATTGATTTGCGTCATTTGAGTTTAGGCAAAATTTGGATTCATCAGACAATATCATATAACAGCTTTCCATTTATTTGCGTCATTTGAGTTTAGGCAAAATTTGGATTCATCAGGCCATATCATATGGCAGCCTTCAATTGATTTGCGTGATTTGAGTTTAGGCAAAATTTGAATTCATCAGACCATATCATATAACAGCTTTCCATTGATTTGCGTCATTTGAGTTTAGGCAAAATTTGGATTCATCAGGCCACATCATATGACAGGCTTCAATGGATTTGCGTCATTTGAGTTTAGGGAAAATTTGGATACATCAGGCCATATCATATGACAGCCTTCCATTGATTTGCATCATTTGAGTTTAGGCACAATTTGAATTCATCAGACCACATCATATAACAGCTTTCCATTGATTTGCGTCATTTGAGTTTAGGCAAAATTTGGATTCATCAGGCCATATCATATGACAGGCTTCAATGAATTTGCGTCATTTGAGTTTAAGGAAAATTTGGATACATCAGGCCATATCATATGACAGCCTTCCATTGATTTGCATCATTTGAGTTTAGGCACAATTTGAATTCATCAGACCACATCATATAACAGCTTTCCATTGATTTGCGTCATTTGAGTTTAGGCAAAATTTGGATTCATCAGGCCATATCATATGACAGGCTTCAATGGATTTGCGTCATTTGAGTTTAGGCAAAATTTGGATACATCAGGCCATATCATATGACAGCCTTCCATTGATTTGCATCATTTGAGTTTAGGGAAAATTTGGATACATCAGGCCATATCATATGACAGCCTTCCATTGATTTGCATCATTTGAGTTTAGGCACAATTTGAATTCATCAGACCACATCATATAACAGCTTTCCATTGATTTGCGTCATTTGAGTTTAGGCAAAATTTGGATTCATCAGGCCATATCATATGACAGGCTTCAATGGATTTGCGTCATTTGAGTTTAAGGAAAATTTGGATACATCAGGCCATATCATATGACAGCTTTCCATTGATTTGCGTCATTTGAGTTTAGGCAAAATTTGGATTCATCAGACAATATCATATAACAGCTTTCCATTTATTTGCGTCATTTGAGTTTAGGCAAAATTTGGATTCATCAGGCCATATCATATGGCAGCCTTCAATTGATTTGCGTGATTTGAGTTTAGGCAAAATTTGAATTCATCAGACCATATCATATAACAGCTTTCCATTGATTTGCGTCATTTGAGTTTAGGCACAATTTAGATTCATCAGACCATATCATATGACAGCCTTCCATTGTTCAACAGTCTATGTCCTGTGAGCTTTGGCCAAAGCTGATCGAGCTTTTTGTCAGCTTAAGTTAGCAGTGGTTTAAGTCTTGCAACTCTACTCCAAATATCCATTTGATGAAGTTCTCCACGCAATGTTCGCTCAGATATAAACGCGTGAGGTCCATTACTAACAGATTGGACGAGTTCTTGCCTTATTTGAAATCTGTTTTCGTTGACTAGGAGAGAAATTCTGCGCCAGTCACGACTTGTCAAAATGGTTTCTTCCAGTTTTTCCTTTTATTTTCAGTCGAGTTTGACTTACACCAATCTTTATAAACACGAACAACTGTTCTTTTGTTAAAACCTGCAAATTCAGCTACTTTCTTGACGCTGTGTTCTTTTGAGCGGCCAAAAGCTATGGCGCCTTTTTGCCAGTCACTTACATCTATTTTTCGATCCATTGATTTTAATGTTTCAAAACTTTTCAGCTTAAAATTTTGCCTGTAGAAAGAAATAACACATATTTTATTCTTATATGACCCAAAAATATTTAAATAAAATTATAATTATAACCTCACAAATATATCATATTAAACAATTGCGTATATTGTGCTGCCGGTGACTATTTCTTTTTGTCTGTTGTCTTTAATATTTAATTCATTATAATTTAAATTCATTCACTGAAGTTAAGGAGTTATTGTAACATTTCTTTCGAGCGTTCGTAATTATTTACTACAGAGGTTTTGGCTATATAACAGGGTGATTCGGAAAGAAAGGGTCCCAAAATCTTATTTAATTCACGCGCATCCACACAGATCCTACGCAAACGACTTCCACCAAAAATGATTGTATGCCCTTGACCGATGGTGTGCATTCCCTTCTTTACACGCCACTGTAAAGTCCGCCCAGGGTAAGCTGATGACTATCGTGGTTAGTACCGTGAACGGTGACCCTCCATTCTTTTCAAAGAACAAATAGCGGTTCAGCCTGCAGTGTAATAATAGGCCCTTCCTTTACTGGCGCGTACGAGGAACACAAAGTAACCAGGCCTTCACCGAGAAAATACATACCTTATTCTCGTGTGGGGTGGCATTATCATTAGTGATGATACATACCTTTACGTCATCCGGGATGGACCCCTGACGGCAGCCAGATATCGAGACGAGATCCTGAGATCTTCGTAATGCACTGCATCGGAGCATTTCGAGACAGGTTCCTCTTCATGGATGATAGCGCATGCCCGAATCAAGGCCATACGGTCGAAAACATTCTTCAGGAAATGAACATCAAGCGTATGGGCTTGACCTTCGTGCTCTCCGAATCACCACAACATTGAGCGTACATGCTCGCTTTCTAATCCTCCTGATCCCTCATAATTAGACTTCAGCATATGGAGGATAATCTCATCCTTGTGAACTGGCGGATAATCTCATCCTTTGGAAGCCTCACCGATTTCCCAGTATTTCAGCGATCACTGGTAATCATAGAGGTAAGTACGCATAGATTTCCTTTAGTTTTACATCTACCTTTCCTACCTTTTTTTGTGTATTGCCACAATATTGCTATCAGGGTTTGTGAGTTGACTGTTTTGTCATGCTCTGTGCTCCGAATGTCCAAGGTCGTCTAGAAAATACAAGACTCCGACATGAAAGAGATGAGTTCCCTCTTTTAGTGACGTCACCCGGAAACCAAGGCACCCGATTGGTTTGTAACGCTGACTTTTATGACGTCAAACACGTCCCCGACTTACCAGGCTGTGTAACATGAGACTAACGTCAGAAACTGAGGGATCTTATCTCTCTAATGTTACGGAATAGCATTTTTTAGACGGCCTTGAACCGTCTTACATTCATTTTTTTCCATACCAGTTCCCCATGTTTTCGCCGGGTGCACTGTCAGTATCTCTAATTTTTTTTCGCAGTTGACTGAGGGTATTTATTGCATAGACAGATACACGGTCATATCAGAATAATATGACCACCCCCGGAATCACAGTGTACCAGCCCAGGCGTGAGACAAAGTGCACGTGACAAGGTCGACCACACGGAGAAATAAGCGACCGGCCGGGACAGATGAGCCATAGTGCGTCACGCGAGCACAATGGGTAGAGGTAGTGATTTGACGGACGTTCAAAAAGGAATGATCATCGGCTACAGTGCCAAGGGTGGAAGCGTCACAGAAACAACAGACTTCGTGGGCTCTTCGCAAGGATTGCACCTTGCAAAAAGCCCACGAAGGTAAGGGCTAACCAAGAATGGACAACTGGCACACCGAGTAACTCCCGACGTCATAACTGTGGAGCCCCAAAGGCCGTTGATCCCAGAGAACGTCGACTGGTAAAGGGCACTCGAGGCGCAACAATGCAGCAGTTGACAAAGCGAATAAATGCTGGGGCACCCAAATACGTGCCCCGGATAGCAGTAGAGCAAACCCTGTTACTCATGGGTCTCCGGAGTTGATGCTGCGTCAAGGTGCTCATGTTAACCCAGGTCCATCGGCAACTACGCCTGAGGTTCGCATGGGACTATTATCATTGGACATTGTAAGAGTGGGAAAAGGTTGACTTCTCTGACGAATCGAGGTTTCTACTCCACAGAAGTGACGGGCTGTGTCGGATACAGCCTCAGACACACGAGAACCAACACCACAAACGCTTATCGGTCAAGCAGAAGCCGGCGGTGGCAGTGTGCATGTCTAGGCGATATTTTTCTGGTATGACTTGGGATCGCTGGTACCATTGTATGGGTCTCTGAACGCCAGTGGCTACCTGTCCATCCTCGCTGACATGTTGGACATCTACCCTGGCGGTGATGCTGTCTACCAACAGAACAATGCGCCAAGCCACGTCGTTAAGGGTTCCAAGAACACGACAGCTATGTCTCCGTTCTCTCATGGCCGGCGAAATCTCCCGACCTCAATCCCGTAGCACACTTGTGGAAATATTTGGATCGACAGGTTCAACGTGCCGAGCCGAAACCACGTCATCTCCGGGACCTACGTGCTCTGCTGCAGTCCGAATGGTCACGTGTGCCTCGGGCAACCTTCCAGGACCTCACTGCATCCGTTCCGCTGCAGTCATCCGGGCCAAGAGTGGTTATTCCCATTATTAGGTACGTGGCCACATTGTTCTGATACGAATGTGTAGATACATATAGAAAAATGTTCGTTTACAATAACTCAGGGTTCGCAAAATGCACTGAAAACAACTCGCACGAATATATTCGCTGTCTTAAAAGTGGGAAGACCGCGACAGGAACGAGTGAACCTGAACTTCAGAAAGCGTTGCTTTTTCGCTTAGCTTTATTGATTATTTAGAAAGATGATTTACCCTAACCTTTTTTTTTAATATTACCTGCAAAGAGTACAATAACAATAAAAGAAGAGAGATGTTTGAGTCACTTGTTTCTAGCAAGTGTTATGATGTCCGTGTCAGGAGACTGGCCTTTTCCTATCGCGTCATGGATCATGGAACTGATAGTAAAGAACTAGAAGGGAGCGCTTATAGCCCGTGACTTGTTTATGTTCGGTACTGCTGAGATGAAAGTGGGAAAGGAATTGTTTTGCTGTAGCTTTCATAAAACCTGGCCGCTATGTGAACACCTCTTTTTGTGAGTGCAGAAAATTTGAGGCACTATTTGGTTCTGTTACATCAGCAGGTTAAAGGGATAATACACCGTCGAGTCACATTATTGTGACCACCAGTTAATATCCAGAGAAACCGCCGTGTGCAGCCCGGACAGCAGCTAGACGGACTGGGAGTGACTTAATAAGGTGCAGGAAGGTTTTCACAGGTATGTGGAGCCATGCTAACTGCAGTGCATCTGACAGCTGTTGAAGGGTGCATGGTGGAGGATCTATTGAGCGAACAACACGATGGAGGTGGTCCCACAGATGCTCAATTGGGTTTTCGTTTGGGGGATTAGGAGGCCAGGGAAGTACTTTGAAGTCTTCATCGTGCTCTTCCAACCACATTTCTAGCTGTGTGACACGCCGCACTGTCGTTCTGGAAGATCCCATCCGCCCCAGGGAAGTCAATCAGCATGTATGAGTGTACGTGGTTTGCAAGGATGGATTCGTAACGAATTCGGTCCATAGTGCCTTCCAAGGGTACTATAAGTGGACCCAGCGAATACCACGAGAACATTCCCCAGACCATAACGCTGCCCCCACCAGCTTGGGTTTTTCCAGCAATGGTTGGAGAGTGCATGTTCTCCGATATTTCTCGCTTTATACGCCAACGTCCATCCGTTCGATGAAGCAGAAAACTTGACTCACCGGAGAAAGCAATCCTTTGCCAATCAGCGGAGGTCCAATTCCGATACTTCCGATGCACCTTCGTTAGCATATGTGCAGTGACCATCCGTCTGCATCGGAATCCCATACGCAGCAGGTTTCGCTGAACTTTCGTTCCAAACACACTTCAGGTAGCCCCTGGTTCATTCGGCCAGTAAGTTGCTCCACTGTAGCGTGTCGATCGACCCTCACGCACCTTCGAAGCAGACATTCACATCTCACATCAATGGCACGTGTTCATCCGCAGTTTGCACGTCGCTCATTCGCAATGGTGCCATTTCTCCAATGACGATACACTTTAACCACAGCGCGGCACTCCAACAGTTCACAAACTGCGCTGTTTCAGAAATACTGCCACCCTTGGCCCGAAAACCGATGATCATCCCTTTTCGCTAATCTGATAAATCGCTCCTTTTATCAAAGAGTTATATGTTTTCAGAATGCCTACAGCACACCTTATATACCCACCAAGCCAGCTCACGACACGAGCCTTCTTTCATTAGCTACGCGTTGTTGACGTCAAAAGTAGGAGGTGGTCACAATAATGTGACTCGACTGTGTATAAGAACCAACCCACCTCAAAACATTTTAAAGAAACGCCATCAAAAATGTCACGGATGAATTATTTTCTTTCTGCAAGTGAAAATGAACAAAATGCTAAAGCACCTTTTGGTTAATTCATTAAACCAAATTTAATAAATCTCGAGATTTTGAATTCTTTCGAAGATGCAAGAAAAAGGCAACAACCCGACGTCTCGTCCAGATCACCAATTCGTCTTCCTAAAGATAAGCAGGGTTTCATTCTCTCCGAGGTCCGCATATTTAGACTCATATCAGAGAGATGGGTGCTATTACTGTACGAATGGCAGTGTTTATGAGTCCTGCTAATTCAATAAGGCGTGAAGCCGCCTCCTGGATCGATGAATTCCCGTGGCTTCATAATACGGGACGCCTATCTACTCATTTAATGCGATGCTCCACTAATGATGAAATGGCATTTACGACTGTCATGGCTGTGGCCCTAAGGACAGAACGAATGGCCGACAGCTCAGAGGGGCGATGATGAATCTCCGGTGAATTTATTCAGCGGCTGAGTTTATTTGACGAGTATACAAAGTACAATTACCACTTCTTAAATATCAGCATTAACACAAATAGCTTGTATTTCTAGTCCTTATCACAGTGAAACATTTATTAGTTTTCCTATGCTATTTCCTATTGAAGTAACATCATCCGAGCGAAACCAGTTATCATCTTGTGCGGAATGCATCCTTATTTTAAACGCTATCCACAAAAGCATGTCAAACGAACTTGGCGGTTCTCAAATCTTCCGAAATAAATATTTAAGACAAAATAGTACAAGACACGTTTTCTGGGAGAAAGAAACTTCTTCAGTAAGTTAAGTTTTCTATCCCATTATTGCGAAGCATGGCAGTTTCGAGAAAGAAACTATGTTCTCCTATAAAAACATTCGGTCAAGACAGTTTGTCGCTAAAATAAGATAAAGAAAAAATGCGTAGATCATATTTTGACTTTTTATTAATTTCGGGGTTTAACAACCATTATGAGCAAATATGAGGTCTATAAACAGTCGTTTTCTCTAATTTAGGGCCACTGATTGCAGGGAAGGTGAAGAGCCCAGCACATTACGGCAATATATATATCGCTTAGAGCCAGCCCTGCACGTGCCAGGCCT
Source organism: Macrothele yani (assembly GCA_039090855.1). NCBI lineage: Eukaryota > Metazoa > Arthropoda > Arachnida > Araneae > Macrothelidae > Macrothele > Macrothele yani. The sequence goes on along the minus strand of CM077024.1, from coordinate 129,818,109 downwards.
ACAATTTCGTAGGCGGGCTTGGACCGGCCTGCACTTGCATGTGTACCGTGTAGTCAGGTCGTTGATAAATTTAGGTCATTCTGTTTTTGAAGTCTCTGTCTTTCCCTTCCCGTAATCATATTTCTCGTTTCTCGCAATCATTCTTCTCTCCCGCTTTGTGCTATATTTTTTATTTATTTATTTATTTTGCGCGCTTTTTTTCGTCTTCGATCTTTGACAATCGAACTCCTCTTTGAATCCATACTCCATTTATTTCGGAAGTTTACACCAGAAAAAAAAACACTTGCTCCGTACGATGGTTTGCATTTATAGGACTTAGGAATCAATTAAAGCGTCAATATGCGCTAATAAACTATTCTTAGGCTAGTAAACTATTCTGTCTTTATAATTTTAATTTGTTACTTGCTTTGTTTTAAATATGTATGAATATTGAGTTGGGTAAATTAGAGGTTCGAGGAACAAATCAATCGGAAAATTGTGTTACATTTGGATTTTAGGAGTTATATCCTAAACCTGAAGAATTAAAATCAAAGACGTCGGGCCAACAGAACGGAATCATATTCTGCGTACTAGGGTTTGTTGTATTATCTATTAACCATTAAGCATGTTATTGTGTGTGAGCGTGTGTGTAACTGAGCATCAATTTATATTATGTTCTGGGCAAAAGTGTCAAAGAAGACAGCACTTGACTCGTAGTGATCTGACCCAACGAAGGGTTCGATTATGAAATGACGATAATTTACTTAAGTTCACTGAATACTATTTATAGCATTTGCCGTATTTCTGGTTACTGGTGGGTTAGTTAACTTACTTATGCCCTCTTTTTTACACGAGTTTCGAGTTAGTCCAAAGAGTTACAGTACAAATACCGTCTGTGTTAAAGCAAATGACAGTTACGCAAATGAAACCTATGACGGACTTGAATGGCCGGGCCGGGTCGGGACTGATATTAACTTGCTGGGCCAGGTTAGGGCTGTGACCTAAAACTATTGCCTCTGCAGGGCTCTAATGCCACTCATGTCTCATCCGGAACTCGAACTCGTACCCATATTGGAGGATTAGCCAGAAACCAGAGCTCAGGAACCGCAGTGGTTGTTTCGACACTTAAGCAATCATTTGTTTCAACTATAAACAAAGTCATTTTTTTATCGTATAATCCGCGGAGGCGTATAATGCACGCGCTGACCGTGAATTTCAGGAGAGAAAAAATTCCTTCGTAAAAACCGTGGCAAAGCGTAATGAAGTGGGCCGTGAAATACAAGAAAAATAAATCGTCGTGTAATCCGTACCTGCGATGTTGATCCTGATCCGTTATGTCCTACAGAAAAGTTGCGATTCACCAGATGACCCAGAAGTCCAAAAAAAGACCTTATTAAAAACAAACTCGTTTTTTAAAATGCTTTTGTTTTGCTTTCAAGTAAATCAATAGAAAAAATCACCAGTTTTCCAGCATTTCCGGTGTTTCGTAGTTACAATTCGTAGTATGCATATCCATAGTTAGAGCTGCGCCAAACACGAACGTGTGTGACACCAAGCTTCCCACAGCACGTGATCCTCCGAGTGAGTAAATAATCCCGCTTTCCTTGCATCGTATTTTCAGTCAGAATGCTTACAAGTTTAAAAAGAAAATCCCCAACAGCTCCCTTCGAAATGTTTGCGGACCTTTACCTTTGTATTGCATTCCGTTTTTCTGTGGTTGACGCATTTTTGGTATTTTTTCAAATATACGAGCTCTTCTGACAATTGCGGTGCGAATGTTTTAAAAATCAAAGTGCCGGAAAAGTGTTTTTTTTTTTTTGTTTGTTTGTTTTTCAAGCGGCGTATTATCCGCATCGGTGTATAATCCGCAGAGACTATATTTGTAACTTTTGTTAACAGATAATCCGCTGATTATACGATGCAAATTACAGTACTTTCCTGTACATTCACCACGAAAATTCAGGCCACTAGTTTATGAGACGAAAAATTCCATCTTAGTAAACGTCCGCACCTTTTGACTGCAGAAAAGTTATGACCGCTTCTCTGACCGCTTCTTCCTCCTTAGTGAAGTGTGAGCCTCCTAGCAATTTTTCTCCAGCCTCCTAGCAATTTCTTTCTGTTTCGAAAGAAACAGAAAGAAATCAGATTATATGAGATCTCAACTGTGAAGAGGATGAATCTAGCCATTTTTTTTATTGGAGGTTTAACGACCACAGTGAGCAACTCAGTGGTCTATAAGTATTCACCCGTCCTTAATTTAGGGTCACTGGTTCCAGGGAAGGAAGAGATCCAGTGCCGTAGGACAAACACGACGTCCGTGCCTCACAGGGATTCGAACCCAGACCCATCACGGACGAATGATCATATCACTAGGCCACCGAGACGGCTGAATCCTAACCTTTCAGTCATATTTAGGACTTTATTTTGCCTGTAGCGTTGTCGTGAAGAAAAGGCGAATATTTCTTTAGCTATCTCAACAGCTATATGCAACGTGTGTGGTTATCCTTAATGGTTTCTTCACGACATTAAAATATTCGACCAGCAAACTATACTTTCGAAATTCTAGAGCCGGGACTGTCTTTGCGGAAATGATTTGCTTATCCCCCCCCCCTACTTCCTCCGGCAACCCAAGATTTTTCTATCCCCTGGAATCTTTCCGAAACAAAAACTGGTACAGTGCACGCACGTTTCGTTGCTTGTGGAAACTCTTCAGGAGATGGCAAAACGAATTATCTAAAAGAATTTCCTCGAGCATATTTTTGTTGACTCTTTTTTTTTCTTTTTTTGTTTGGAGGTTTAACGACCACCGTGAGCAACTCAATGGGCCATAAGCAGTCGCCCGTCCCTAATTTAGGGTCACTGGTTCCAGGGAAAGGAGAGAGTCAGTGCCGTAAGACAAACACAACATCCATGCCTCACCGGGATTCGAACCCGGACCCCGTTCGGACGAATGATCAGAGGCCATCGCTTAGACCACTGCGCCACCGGGGCGGCTTTGACTTCTTTCAAAAATTCTTTGGTACTTACAGTACTTTATGCCCTTGTAAAAAAAAATTTCTTGAAAAGTCTTCTCATTCTTCTATACCCAGCGGCTAATTTATTTCCGTTGTGAAAACACAAGTTTGTTTGCGACGGAATCAAATTCGTGCCCCCTCGCTCCGGAGTAAGTCGCTCTCCCAACTGAGCTACGCGGACATGTGCTGTCACTGCTTGTGTGTTGTGTGTGATTGTGATTGGAGGTTTAACGACCACCGTGAGCAACTCAATGGTCTATAAGCAGTCGCCCGTCCCTAAGTTAGGGTCACTGGTTCTAGGGAAGGGAGAGAGCCAGTGCCGTAAGACAAACACAACATCCATGCCTCACCGGGATTCGAACCCGGACCCCGTTCGGACGAATGATCAGAGGCCATCGCTTAGACCACTACGCCACTTTGGTACTTACAGTACTTTATGCCCTTGTAAAAAAATATTTCTTGAAAAGTCTTCTCATTCTTCTATACCCAGCGGCTAATTTATTTCCGTTGTGAAAACACAAGTTTGTCTGCGACGGAATCGAATTCGTGCCCCCTCGCTCCGGAGTAAGTCGCTCTCCCAACTGAGCTACGCGGACATGTGCTGTCACTGCTTGTGTGTTGTGTGTGATTGTGGTTGGAGGTTTAACGACCACCGTGAGCAACTCAATGGTCTATAAGAAGTCGCCCGTCCCTAATTTAGGGTCACTGGTTCCAGGGAAGGGAGAGAGCCAGTGCCGTAAGACAAACACAACATCCATGCCTCACCGGGATTCGAACCCGGACCCCGTTCGGACGAATGATCAGAGGCCATCGCTTAGACCACTGCGCCACTTTGGTACTTACAGTACTTTATGCCCTTGTAAAAAAATATTTCTTGAAAAGTCTTCTCATTCTTCTATACCCAGCGGCTAATTTATTTCCGTTGTGAAAACACAAGTTTGTCTGCGACGGAATCGAATTCGTGCCCCCTCGCTCCGGAGTAAGTTGCTCTCCCAACTGAGCTACGCGGACATGTGCTGTCACTGCTTGTGTGTTGTGTGTGATTGTGGTTGGAGGTTTAACGACCACCGTGAGCAACTCAATGGTCTATAAGAAGTCGCCCGTCCCTAATTTAGGGTCACTGGTTCCAGGGAAGGGAGAGAGCCAGTGCCGTAAGACAAACACAACATCCATGCCTCACCGGGATTCGAACCCGGACCCCGTTCGGACGAATGATCAGAGGCCATCGCTTAAACCACTGCGCCACTTTGGTACTTACAGTACTTTATGCCCTTGTAAAAAAATATTTCTTGAAAAGTCTTCTCATTCTTCTATACCCAGCGGCTAATTTATTTCCGTTGTGAAAACACAAGTTTGTCTGCGACGGAATCGAATTCGTGCCCCCTCGCTCCGGAGTAAGTTGCTCTCCCAACTGAGCTACGCGGACATGTGCTGTAACTGCTTGAAGCATTGGCTTCAAAATATTCTACAATAAACTTCACTGCCGAGTTCGAGACCGATTTCACCCTCCAGTATCTGGAAATTCTACTCGAACAAGACCCCAAATAATCGCACAATAGCTACATCTGTTTACAGAAAGCAATCTTCCAGCATATCGATGATACCATCCTCTTCAACTCACCCTTTGAGCTAGAAACTACCCTCCGTACGTTTCATGCTGCATTGTGCTAAAACACATTCTTCAACACCGGAGTTATTTTAACATTGGGATTAGAAAAATAAAGCCGGATGTAGCCATCTTTGGATTTCCTCAACATGTAGTGAACAACCTGCTGAGAAACATGAATGCTAAAACTTCTACCACTTTATCTAGAAACAATAGACCTATTAAATATGTAGGCTCGATACCGTACTTTCCGCCAATAGCCACTGTTCTAAAGAGCATTTGCAGACACTATGGATTGAACTTTAGGCTGAGCACACAGGCGACGTGGTCCTTAGTAACAGACGACAGAGACTTAACTCAGATATTCGATCGCCATAGGGTTTACTCCATCCCCCTCAGAGCGACCAAACCTGGGCGTGACGATTTTGTTTATATCGGATCGACGAATCGAAATTTAAAAACCCGTCTGAGTGAACATAAATATAACATTAAGACTAAGTCATCTGCCACAGCGATGTCGCGCTTGCTCCTTAAGAAAGACTTTCAACCCATATGGAATGAAGCCACCATTCCGATCCCCCAAATCAAAAAGTTTAACTCTCCTCACGGAGAGCTTAACCATTATTGCCAATCAGAACGAGTGCTGTAATGACGATCTCTCCTATGTTGTGCCTACGGCATGGAAACTATTATTACAGAATGCATTGTAAAATACTGATTCTAATTAACTCTAAATGCGTTAAAAACAACTTAATTCTAGATATCAATCATCTTGCTCTATTGCGCATGTCTGTTGTGGCCCACTCCTTCTTCCACATGTACAATGAAGAGCAATTTAATTAGAGACAGCTGGCGTTATGCAAATGTGGCGCTGTGGATGGCCCTGTAAACGGAAACGACATGACGTATGCAGCGATCCGACAATATAAGGAGTGATGCGACGGGAATCAGTAAGAGTCGGACGCAGTATGGGTAAGACGAAGGATATAAGCGCATGTGATCGTGGGCAAATTGTCGGGGACCGACGAATGGGCCACTCCATCTCGGAAGTCGTGCAGGCACTGGGATTTTCACGAGCCACTGTGTCACGGGTGTACCATGAGTACATCGAATCCGGTAAAACCAACCCTGCAAGGGCCAACTGCCGCGGACAACAGCGTGTGGATGAGCGGAGTCATCGTCGGCTAGCTCACATTGTAACAGTGGATAGACGGGCCTCAGTGCAAGAAATCACTCGGCAATTTAACGCTGGTACACAAAAACGTGTAAGCAGCCACACCATCCAGAACTATCTCCTCACTATAGGGTACAGAAGTCATCGTCCCACGAGGGTACCGCTGCTGACCGCACATCACAGGGTGCAAAGATTAGCATGGGCGCGGGAACATCGCCATTGGACCCTAGACATGTAGGAAAATGTTGCCTGGACTGATGAGTCGAGATTCACATTGGTACATGCGGGTGGCAGGATTCGAGTACGGCGCAAACCACATGAAGCGATGGATTCTTCTTGCCAGCAGGGTACTGTTCTAGCTGGTGGGGGGTGGCATTCTCGTCTAGGGACTGTTTACGTAGAATGAAATGGCATCTCTGGTGCGTGTGACATTGTCCCTCACAGGTCAACGTTACCGGGATATCCTGGACGACCATTTGCTCCCGTTTGTGCGTCTTCAACATCCCACTGGGGACCTTATCCTGCACAAGACAATGCAGCTCCCGTATTGTATCCGAATGGTTGGATGAACACTCCACCGACGTGACCTCGCTTCCTTGGCCAGCTAGGTCCCATCGAGCACATCTGTGATGCCATCGAGAGAGATGACCAACAAATCTTCGTGAACTGTAACAACAAATCTTCGTGAACTCCATCAAATCTTCGTGAACTGTAGGAGCTTGCTCAGGGGTCGTGGATCCGTATGGCTTACCAACGCTTCCGGTGTCTTGTCGAGTCCATGCCGAGACGAATTGCCGCCGTCATCAGAGCGAAAGGTGGTGCTACACGTTACTACACAGGTATATCTAATTCAATTGCTCTTCAGGGTTTATAACCCGTTGTTATCACGTTAAAACTCACACCTGAAGAAGAGACTGGCGCAGTCTTGAAAGTGCTGGTGTATTTTTAACCATGCGTTTTTAACCCCTGTGTTTAAATTAAAGGTTTTAACTTGTAATCGTGTTGAAGACGGCTTAGTTTTTTTTATCATAATCACATTAGGTGTGAGCGAAGTTCTCGGTCTCGGGGTCTCGACATTCACCTGTCACACTTTCACAGCCCGAGTTAAATTGCAAAAACGAAACACACCCTTGTTTCCCCGATAAAACTTCTGTATGAGCACAGGAGACTGAGTTGCAATGTTTACACTCTATATGGCACATGAAGAACTGGAGTCCAGCCGTTCAAACATCCCTACTGTCACAACGTTTTTGAGCTATTACTTAATGGAAGTGATATTTTAATTACCCGTTATATTTCCCAAGGGTCTGTTTTGTTAAAGAAAACCACACCTAACGAAAAGTTCAGTTTATTTTATCACTCAGTAAAGAAAATCGTAACTATAAGTTCAAGAAATTATATATGAGTCTTTCCACTCTGCAGAACTTCAAGCTCATCCTCTCACATAAATTTATGAAGAGGTATCTTGTCCAATACTTCAGCAATGATATTACTCATTCTGATGTACTATTTGGTCATTACACTCAACACACAATGTACACACCATTCTAATTCACTGATCCGTACCAACTGCGCATGCCACACAACTAAAACATCTGCCGTAGAAACTTTCTTTCCCAAAAGGTAGAAAAGTAGCAACGCTGACATTTTGCTCACAAAAACCTTGCTAATTTAGCTCTTCACTCAGCGAAGCCTTGCCAAAGCAAATATACCCTTTTCCATGGGAACAAGATATTGAGTCTGGCTGGTAGAGCTTGAACAACTGATCTATGTATGCAAAGGCATTACATACATAGATTACGCCAGCAGTCGCTTTGAAGAAGTGTGAATATGAATTATATATATTTTCCAATTATCTAAGATCTATGAACCTCGGTGTAAATTAGCTATTGTTCATCTGCAACTGACGGTTGCAGGTTTTTCTAACCCATCATCAACTCCTGCGCTTTTTATGAGGTGTGTAGTACTGTCACAGAATTTCGTAATTTTCATTAGAGTACGCGGCAATAGGTTATATTACAGATCCTACGTTATAAAGCCATATATCACACTCGAGAACGTCATACAAGGTCGAACACACTGAAAACGGCTTTTTTCGTTCAAGCATTTCAGAGAAAAATCTTAGTGGAATATTTAAAAGGAATTGTCCACACAGTAACCTTGATCGGGTTGGCTCATGCACTGTATGCTTCCTCAAACTCCATTAGCAGCTAGTACAGAGGTCTCTGTTTTTTATGGTGTGGATACTACTAACCCCTTAACCGGCAGGAAAGAATTAACTCACCGTTAGCAAGATGTACTAAAATCAACTCGAACAAATATTTTCGCTGTCTGACAAGCTGGTATAACGCGGCTGGAACGAGTGAACCTGAGCATCAGCTTTGCCAGTCAAAGCTAATTTTTGGCGGATGATTGATCCTAATCTTTTCTGACTGAGTACCTTCTAAAAGGGCTATAACAATGACACAAAAGAAATGTTCGAGTCACTTGTTTCAGTCCAGTGGCATGATGTCCGTGCCAGGGAGAGAATGGCCGTTTCTCATCACACCTTGGGTCATAGAGCAGATAATACAGAACTAGAAAGGAGGGGTTATCACCAGTGGCGGGTTTATGTTCTGTACTGTTGAGATGAGAGTGAGAAAGTAATTGTTTTGCTGTAGCTTTAGTAAAACCCGGCGACTATGTGAACATTTCCTTTTTGGGAAGCGCAGGAAATTTTGAACACAATTTGGTTCAGGCATGTCGGCTGTTTAATGGGTTCATATGACCTCTTGTAAGAACTCTGTTGGGCATTAGAAGAACTGAGAGGTACTGCACACGTTTTAACCCTTTAACAGGCTGGAACGAATTAACTCGGGGTTAACAAAATGGACTGAAATAAGCTGGAATGAATGTGTTCGCTGTCTAAATGTGGGCTGAACGCGGTTCGAATGAGAACGTGAGCACCAAAAATCGTTGCTTTCCTTTCAGCTTTGTTATTTAAATTGATGATTTAGCCGAATTATCAACACCAATTCTTTCTGACTGTTCATCTGCTAAAAGAGCTATAACAATGGCGACAAACTCGACAAGAGAGAGAGAACATGTTTGAGTAAATTGTTTCTACGCAGAGTTATGCTGTTCGTGTCGGATAGACTAACGTCGTTTCTTGAGTCATGGAGACCATGTTTTGGGTCATAGATTCCCTGTCATGTGTTGGGTCACGGAGCAGAGGAAGGACTGGAAGAGAGCGTTTCCCACCAGTGACAGGTCCTTGGTCCTTAAAGGGTGAAGGGAGAGGAATTATTTTGCCGTGAAAACAACCAGCTTTCGTAAAACTTGGCCGCTCTATGTTAAAATTTCTTTTTCGGAAGCGCGGAAAATTTTGGGCAACATTTGGTTCTGGTACATCAGCCGCTTAAAGATTTAAAGTAAAAGCGTGCAACAGAATTCTGAATGAAGCTTTGAAAACGCAACAGAGAAAGAGAATGTTGCTCATGGAACAAAACAGAAATTGCCCAAGCCATAATGTTTGGAAGAAGTTAAAGATGTAATGACAAGAATTTTGAAAACATTTGCGGAACTTAAAGATTCAAATGTTGTGGTGGATCATCAGCTTTCTTAAATTACAGTGGGAACAAAAGAAACTATGATTAATTCATACAGACATGTGACGTGAACCAGGAACATCAAACAAAGGTCTTCGCTCTTCCCACGTTTATAAGTGAGTCACGGAAAAATTCTCATTGGCCGCCACCGAGAATCGAACCCAGGGTCTTCCAGTTACGCGCCAGGTATCCTTCCACTACACCATTATTTCTTCAGTTGCTGCTTACCATCTTTGGTGAATCCCCAGCATTGTGCGGGGCTCCAAGAAACAGCCTGCCAAATTAACTTGGCAGTTAGCGCGTGTGAGTCTGGAAGAAATCGAGGCCGCTGTGGTGTAGTGGAATCCCCTGGGTTCGATTCCCGGTGGCGGCCAATGAGCATTTTTCCGTGACTCACTTATAAACGTGGAAAAGAGCGAAGACCTTTGTTTGATATATATGGTTAGATCTATGTTGCAAAATAGGCTCACACACGAAAAACATTCCCAAGTAACAAAGCCCCATTTCTTTGATTACCGAATCCACTAAATATTGGAAAGCAAAATTCTGTGACTTAAATCCGTGCACGTCAAAATGAAGCTTTCGTCTACCTGCCGCCATATTTTGGAAAACAGATAATGTCATGGAAACAAATTTTAGTATCTTTTCATAACTGCTGACTGCTAAGAAATCACATATGTTCGATCTAGGCATATTGAGATGCGTGTACAGGAACAGCAGTTCTAGTGTTTACGAAAAATTCGGACGAAGTCTAGACATCGCAAATTTTGACTTGATGAATAGTTTGGTTGACAAAAAGTAGCAGGAATAGCATCACGTCAAAATTTCGCTTAGTACCATTTATCTTTGAGTTTCCATCGATTTTCACAAAACCGTCTCCGTTTATTAATATAAACGAGATCTGCATCTCCAATCGATCTAGCACGTCGTTTTTTTTCGTAACATATGTAGTTTCATCGAAAACATTGTTTTAACTAAGAAAATCGAATATCCTTCGCAGAGCCAAATTATATTCCGCATAACTTCTTTACTCACTTTATAACATGAGCTCATTTGCTGGTAATTAGCTGTCACCATAAGCATGCAAATCAATAGACGAGAAAAAAACCCAGCATTTTTAGATCTTATTTCCTGCTTTAAATTGGAAAAGACATCTCAGGTAACATCACAGCTCTTTTTCTGTCTGCAAAGTTTTCTTCATTACAATATCTTGCTATTTTTATGGTGCTTGATTAGGTAATAAAACTGATATAATCGAAGACTTTGTACGTTATTGAAGGTGGTCCTTATTGGTTTTTCCACTACACCTGTGTTCACGAGCATTATCTGCTAAGTTGCATTTTATCTTTTCATTTAAGTTACGCTTAAGTTCGTCATCGACTTTCTTACTAGGAGATCATTTAATGAACTCACTTTTTCCCGTTGTTTTTGTATTACCTTTACCTCATGACATTCTTTCAATATTGTTTGATGTAACTAGCGTGTGAAGCAGTTTTGCTTGCTAAAACTTATCTGCCTTTTAACATTCTTTTTACTTTATAATTTTCTGTCATAACTTAAATTTCTTTGAACGCTGCATTTTACATTTGGATCGTATTTTTTTACCATCGTTTTCAGCTGTTGCTTATCCCAATGGCTCGAGCAATGTTCAGATTAATGCACCGTTATATACCAATGAGCCATTACATTATGAACACCAACCTAATAAGATGTAGGACCGAAATTAGCCCGCAAAACAGCGTCCACTCGGCGAGGCATCGATTCTATGACTTGGCGATAGATATCCTGGTGTATCTGGTACCATAATTTCAACAGCAGGACTACCAGTTCCCGTACATTTCGAAGTGGTGGTGATTTAGCGCGAACCCGCTCTTCAAAGTTGAACCACAAATGTTCGATTGGGCTCATGTCAAGAGAATTTGGAGGCTAGGGCATTAACAGAAAGTCACCAGCCTGTTCCTCTAACTACTCCTTAACGATTCTGGCAGTGTGGCAAGGAGCATTATCCTGTTGGTAATGGCCACCACCAGCAGGGAACACAGTTGCCATGAATGGGTGAACTTGGTCCGCAACGATGTTTAGATACCTGACAGCTATCAGGGATTGCGCTGTTGGGATAATGGGGTCTAAAGTGTCCCAAGAAAACATCGCCCACGGCATTACACCGCCTCCGCCGCCTGCCTGTTTCCGCCCAACAGTGCATCCTGGTGCCATAGCCTCCGTTGGTGATCGGCGTATCCGCGCTCGGCCGTCTACGTGATGTACGAGGAATCTTGATTCGTCAGACCACACTACTCTCTTCTAATCAGCCTCTGTTCAATCTTCATGATCTTGGGCCCACTTCATGCGCTGTTGGTGATGACGAGCAGTGAGCAAGGAAACTCGGCCTGTGTCTTCGGCTACTCATGCCCATGCGTAGAAGACTTCGATGAACTATGTGCTGTGGCACATTGTCCTGATCACCACTGTGGTATATAGCTGCGAGTGATTTGTCGCACTGTGACCCTATGAAAAATGCGCGACAGTCTCCATTCCCCTCTGGCGTCAGTTAGCTGCGGACGATACATGGCTGGACAACGGTTCGTTGTTTGGCCATCTGTGCACCACTTTTGATACGTACTCACTACAGCGGTACGTGAACAACCCACAAGCCGCTCCGTTTCCGAGATCGTAGTTCCGAGGTGCCGTGTCATCACAATTTGTCCTTTATCAAACTCCGATAAATAAGCAGCTTTTCCTATTCTGACTCCGAGCACTGTACTAACCGAAAGCGAGTCCTCGGGCTCTATATATACTGCTCTGTGAATTTCACCTACGCCACCACTCGGTCTCCAGGCGCGCTCGTTTCTCTGGGCTGGGGGTGGTCATAATAGAATTGCTGATAGATGTACACTCTCCTTGATATGGTTGCCGTCGGGATTCCTAGTGTTCTTATTACTTGGTCGATAGAATGACCCATCTGTCTTGCGCCGACGATGCGTCCACGATCAAAGTCGCTCAGATCACTACGTTTACCCATGATTGTCGTTTGCGATACATTGTGTGGGAGGCCTACTGTCCGCCTATTTATCGCCAGCGTTCGGTTTGTGTATGTTTCTCTCTGAGCGGAGGATGCCCATGTTAACTGCCCATCACTCCTATCTCTAACGTTTTGCCTACTTGGTGTACCAAATCTTAGGTAAAAAGTTATTGACGCACCCGGACAAAATCATCCGCGAAGCATGAAAGCCAGTATGGATTTGTCACATGGCCAGGCATGCAAACGGCTAAAGTTTCATCTCCAATGAACATCCAGGTCGTTCCCAGAACGCATTTGAATCGAGCTCACAGTGACCAAGAAAGATCTATCAGACGTTCGCAGTGAACATTTTGCCTGCGTTGTCAGGTATGTTCGCTTCAGTTGCCGCTAATTATACCTCGACAACGCCCTATAGGACCCTATGAACAAGTGAGCTCATCTGAGAGCGGCCGCATCGTGGGACTGCGGAAAGCCGACTAGTAGTATCGACGAATCGCCCATCATAAGAGCCGTAGTGACACAGCAGTCAGACGGAGTGGGTAGCAATGGGTACGCGATGATGGGACACATGCATGCAGAAAGTTCTGGTGGCCCAGGAGGACAACTGTGTCCGAGAGAATCGTCTTTCAGTCCAACAAGTCCGAACGGCACTTATGGCTTCTGCGTCCACCATACAGCGAAATGTAAAGGGCTCTATTCGGCATCCTGTACCATCGCGCACCTTTGAAAGACGAATTGCTGAGGCACGATTTCCCTATCGTCGCTCCTTCCGACATTTACTACAATACATCGGTGGCTCCGTATGAAGGGGTGTTAGACTCTGACTGCCATCGCATCGTTTTCAGTGACGAATATCACTTCTACTTTAGAGCGGATGTCTACGTCATTCGCATATGGAAGATAACTGGACAAATCTCACATCCCGATACATATGTGGAGCGCCACACCGCCGACATTGGGGCTGCTGTGGTGTGGGGATTCATCCCCTATGACAGCTGGATACCCCGTGGTAACAGTGATTTTAGTAAAACAGGTATTCGTTCAAGAAATCCTGCAACATGTCGTCTTGCCTCTGATGTCTTCTCTGCCAAGGGCCGTTTACCATCATGATAATGCCCGACAGCACCTATTTACCTCTCCCAGGAGTGCCTCCGTAATGTTGTAACCGTCCCTTGGCCAACCAGATCAGCGAATCTTTCCCCAATGGAGCATGTCTGAGACACGCTGTGACGTCCATCACGGAATATCGGGGATCTTCAGCAGCAATTAGAAGACTCTTCGCACAATCTGTCACAGGACAACGTGCGCGTCTTGTTTGACTCCATGCCACGCCATATATCAGCATTACAGGAGTTAGAGGTGGCTATACGAGAAACTAATCTGTAACAGTTATGCCACGGTTCTTCTGAAATAGAGTCCAATTGCTGTGATATTGTGATCACTTCTTTATCTTTTCCTCCGCAATGTATGTGCTAAGTGTCAGTGTCACTACAACAAGATGCTTGCTTTTAGGCACGTCGATATATGGGTGGGTTTTTTTTCTAAAATGGTTTTTGAATTTTTATGACCTTACAAAAGCATTTTTTACAGTCAACAGGAAAAATTGTGGCAGATAGTTTCAAGTTGTAGTGCCCCACAGAATTTTTTTCAATATTAGTAAAGAAATGCATAAATGTAACAGGCATCAAGAGTAAGGCGAGGAAGGATGCATTACGCCCGGTGTTATACTCATTATTTTCACTATTTGGATAATGACTGATGCCATTAAAGACAAGTTAGTAAAATCATGCAATGCATTGATTATGATATGCTTTCCAACATACCAGAAATCATTACTCAAGTTATTACTTAAGTTATGAGGATAATGGCAGTGAAGTGAATCTCGCTCCTGTGCCCTGACCGTTGACTCCATTTCGATGATATTAAACAGGATTGGTTCAGTATACCTCCGGAACAACATACTAAAGTTTTGTCGCAATAGAAGCATTTTCAGTCAAATTATGAGGATAATGGCTGTGGAATAAATCTCGCTCCTGTGCCCTGACCTTTGATCCCATTTCAATTATTTTCACAGGAACCGGTTCAGTATACCTTCGGAACAACATACTAAAGTTGTGTCGCAATAGGAGCATTTTTATTCAAATTATGAGGATAATGGCTGTGGAATATATTTTTCTCCTGTCACCTGACCTTCGACCCCATTTCGATGTTATTCAACAGAACCAGTTCAGTATATTTCCGGAACAACATGATAACGTTTTTTCGCAATCGAAGCATTTTTACGTAAGTTACAATGCATAAGGGCGATTGAATGTATCCCGCTTCTATGTCCTGACCTTTGACCCCATTTCGCCCATTTTCAATAGGGTTCACCCCCAGGTGGTCCCCTACCACATATTAAAATTTCATCGAAACCGAACCATTTTTACGCGAGTTATCGTGCGGAAGGACGGACAGACAGACGGACAAGGCTGGAGCATATACGCTTCTTCCACCTACGGGTTGGAAAGCGTAAATAAAAAATTAGAATTATGTGGAAACTTATCACAGTGCTTGAAGATCTAGATTTACGAATGATATTGTATTACACTGCTGGACAATTGCTAAGGACGGATCATAAACGGCTATATGGCGCATACAAAAGTAAGTGTGCTTGGATGCCAAGTGAAATAAAATAATGTCAGAATGACAGGACATTACAAGAAAGACAATTTATTGTGCTCTGAAATCCAGAAGGCTTTGGAAGGTGTTCAAGGGACAAACAGGCCATTTTGTGCACAATACGTAAACGTGAAAAAAATGCAATTACAGTCCGCAGGCGTTCCGGCGTAAGATGTCAGTACGGGATATGGCCACCATGGAGGGCGATGCAGGATTTCACACGTCGTGTCATGCTTTGCACAACATTATCAAGTAGCTGTTGGGGTAATTTATCCCATTCCTCTGTCAGTGCATGGATGAGGGTGTCCTTGTTTATTGGAGGGCATTGGCGACCAGCAAGATTTCTCCCAAAAGCATCCCACACATTTGCAATGGGATTCAGATCTGGAGAACGTGCTGGCCATGCGAGGCGTTGAATATCCTCGCTCTCAAGACACTCCTGGACAGCGACTGTTCGATGACATGTTGCGGTGTCGTCCATGAAAATGAATCTATCACCGACAGCACCACGGCACATGCGAACATGAGGTAGCAGAACATCATTAATGTATCGTTGGCCAGTCATAGTCCCAGTTGGAAGCACATAGAGGGACGTACGGCCATTGATCATGATGTCAGCCCTTACCATGACACTACATGTCAGATATCGGTCCCTTTCCTGTATGTTTGCTTGACAATATGCAGTACCACTATCACGCCAGACCAATTGTCGTCGACAATCAGACGATAGACTGTATCTACTTTCATCTGAGAAGAGGACAGCAGACCAGTCGTTACCAGTCCAATTGCGATGTTGATGGCACCATTGCAAACGGGCGGTACGGTGACGTCTGGACAATGGGATGCACACAACAGGACGGCGGGCGTATAATCCTCCTTCATGCAAACGTCTGGCGACAGTTTTTCGGGAGATCCGCTTGCCAGTAGCAGCCATAAACTGATTTGCTACCTCATTAGCTGTGCTGCGCCGGTGTCTTTTTGTTGATAGCACTATGTACCGATCTTCTGCAGGTGTCGTACTGCGAACACGACCTCCCCCGTGACGTTTGCTACACTCTCCATTTGTTTGAAATGATTTCCAAAGCCTTGAAACAACACTGTGGCTGACGTCGAACTCCCTGGCAACATCTATTATTTTTCGCCCTTCTTCAATCTTGCCAATAATACGGCCACGCGTAAAATCATCTAGGTGATGTCGGGAAGACATACTGAAAATTGCAAGTTCGTCAATTGATTCTTTCCCTTTCAACTTTGCGTTTGAACAACAACGGTCAATACGCGTCAAACCCTTTATATCTCTTATCAGCGCTATGACGTCACGAACAAGTTCGGCAATCCAAAATTTGCAAACGCACAACACGTCTTACTGTATCCCGCACTTATTCCACATTTTCCTGTCTTCTATTTTATGGTTGCTATCGTTGCTATTGTCATCCGTCCTTAGCAATTGTCCGGCAGTGTATTAACATCGATATTCGTGGCCAACATGAAACTGAGCAAATTAGTGTTTGTCGGCTTATTCATCAATAAAGAAAATAATTCTTAACTGAGAAAACTTCACGAAAGATAAATTTGATGGGTGGAGGTATCTAAAATATTGATTGATTTCCTTGTCTCACTTTCACTGTGAGTAAGGATGGCAATGACAATGATATTCGGCAAAGTATAGAAATGCTTTCGCAGGTAAAGCAAATTTTGGTGGACACCTAATACCAACAAAAACATGAAATTAAGAAATTTGGCTCATGCTATCCATACAGTTTTGCTTTACGGTGCAGAGACCTGAGAATATTACCACTTAAAATGCAAGCATCAAAAGTTAATGCATTTCAAAATAAATGCTTCAAAAAGATATAAATGGTTTTTGGCCACATTGTACTTCCAAAGCTGAATTGTGTGAAAGAACAAAAAGTAGGAGTATTGAAAGTGAAATTTAGACGCGGTTGGGCATGCAAAACGATAGAATATTCCGAATTGCATTAACTTGGGAACAAAAGAAAAGAACGAAGCGAGAGCGCCCAGAGATCACTTGGCAAAGAATAATTACAGAGGAGAGGAACAGAGCTGGATAATAGAACTGAGAACAAGCAAGAGCAGTGGCGCTAGATAGTGGAGCGTGCAGGGAAAGATTGAAGGCGTTATGTGCCACAGAGCCCGGAGATAATTTAGCCCAACTGTTCAGTAAGCAGCGAACTCAGAATCATCTTCAAAATGTTTTATTCGAAAAAACAGAGTGCCATACGGAGAGTCGATATTTGCCTTTCTTTGCTAAGCTATGAGTTTTGTTATTTCGATCACCATGAGCAATCACTTATGTTATAAAGCAGTCTCCCGATCCCAATTTAAGGCGACTGGTTACAGAGAAGGGGGAGAACCAGCGCCTTAAGGTAAACGTACCACTTATGTCTCATGGGGGACTGAAACCCAGGCCCAACACTGACGGGTGATTCAAAGCCAAAGCCTCAGATCGCTCGGCAAAACTGTAATAAGCCATTTTAAGACCATACTATTTTTAAGATCATGTTACCGAAGACGAAAACATGGGTCCTTTAAGCCAATGTCAGGCGTAGATGGCACTTTAACCCAATCAAAAATATCCACATTATGGGTAAGTACTTATTTTCCGTGAATCTAAGCTGTATTCATCAGTTTAACTGTCCCCTGGGGCGGACTTAGAGCGTAATAGCCCTCTCGGGTTATTAGTTAAAGGATAGTCATACTGCACTACGACAAAACTCTTTCCTATATAGAATCGTGTGTTAAAATTTAAGTCCGGAAGGCAATAGCGGGCAGACAATGCAAAGCTCTCAGTGGAATATTACGATGTTCACAGTGTGACGTTCCTACCTCAGAGGTGACGCACATGTCGGGACGGCAAAATTTAAGCGATAAGTTTCGCCGGTGTAGTTCAATCGGTAAAACAATTGACTCCGGAGAAGGCAGACGTGAGTTTGAATCCAACACCGGCAAATGTGGCTTTATTTTCACAACAGAACATATCTAAATGGAGGCGAGAAGCAAATGCCCGCAATGAAATTCGCACATGTCAGCAAAATGTTGTCTAATATGAAAATTGAGTGACATACTTAAATCCAAAGGGAAACGACAGTGGATTTCTCGTTGACAGCGCATGTAAGTAGCTTTCATGTAACTGCAAAAGCTTTCCTTAAGTCTTATATACATGTATTCCACGCTGTACGGTAGCCAGCGTTAAGACGACTAGAAGAAGACCAGTCTCAAGGGACTTGAATCCTAGATTGGCTTCACGGTTACGGCAGCAATTCAATAACACCGGTAGGGTGTCACGAAGGCGTGGTCAAGGTAGTCCAAGGCGTACGACATGTCGTGTGGACCATTATATCGCTTTAACAGCACGACGCCATAGGTCCGTACAGCCTGGCAATTGTCTTCGAAGCTCTCCGCTGCCTCAAGAACCAAGGTATCATGATAAACGACACATCCAAGATTTTATGCAGTTGGCATTTATGCTAGGAGATCCGCAGTTTGCTTCCCGCTAACCGTATCTTAAAGCAGAGCTCGCTTGAACTGTTGCAGGCAACATGGTTCCTGGAGTCCAGACGAGTGGGCCCGTCTTTTTACAGACGAGTCGAGATTCAATCTACAAACGGGTTCTCGTCGACATTTCTTCTAAGGGGGAAAAGGGAACCCTGTAAAGATCCTGAAAACGTTCGGGAACGAGACACCTAAGGCGGTGGTCTGCTCATATAGTATGGAATTATGTTCAACGGCCGTACACCACTCACCGTGTGTGCAGAAGGCTATGTGAATGCTGAGCGCTATAGAGATGAGATCCTAGAGCCGTATGTCAGACTTTTAGGGAAGCTGATGGCCTACAGTTTCTTTTAATGGACTATAACACTCGCCCTCACAGGGCTCAGCGTGTCGATGATTTAGTGCAGAGCAAGGGTATTTCGGCGTATGGACTGACCAGCTAGGTCTCCGGACATGAACCCTATAGAGCGTGCCTGGGTAGCTGTGGGGCGACACGTAGCAGCTTATCAGCCCTCCCTCCAGAACCATTCCCAAACTACGCACCGCCCTCATCGAGGAATGGAATTCTTTGGCTCCAGAATTCATCAACAACCTAGTGATGAGTACGCATCCTGGTTGTGAGAGTTGTCTGCACGTACGAGGTGATGACATTTCTTAGTAAGGCATTTTTAGGTTAGATTCTTACAACTCACCTTGGTGACATTTGCGTATATCACCCTCCATACGCAAATGGTGTACATATTTGTTCTGATGTCCTAAAAAGTTTATTACCCTTGCGATTGTGTCTGCTTACATGCTAAACGTCGCTACCTGGTTTTGGGTGGTTTCCTTTTTGTCCCTGTGAATGCCTTCTGGATTTTAATTGTGTACACCAGTAAACAAAATAGTTCTACACACACAAACACACAAAGCAACTGTACCTGGGTAGAGCAACACCCCACCCATTACATTCGCTGGAACTTGCACCGTCAGACTTTTACTTATTGCTATTTTTGAAACATCGTGGAGGAATATTTACGTTAATTTAGTTAGCATTAAACATTTGCTCAAGTGGACGACCTAGATTTTTCCATGGTTTTCTCCACCCCACCCCCTCCTTGAAACCTTGTCCGCGAAAAACTTACTGTGCTGTTTTGTTCTTTTCTAACGAATCGTTATCGAACGACTCATTTCTGTTACTCAGTGTTGTGTGCCTTTATAAAGATAAACTCTCGTTGCTGAAAGCCTGACATCCACGCATTATGAGTAATTTACATCAGTAAACGAATTTACTGAACTTCCTTAATAGCGAAATTCGGAGTGAAAGAAATTATTTTGTTTTATATATACCTTTGATATTTCTATCTGTAATAACTTAATGATTCAATAAGTTCCTCTGTTTTGAATTTTTCTGGAAACTTCGTCCTGTTGGCACGTTCTTTTTCTATTTAAACGGTAAAGTGAAACGTCATATTCACCACTTACATTATGCAATTATACACGAAAAACGATATATGGAATAGTACCGATTCCCAGTGGGAAAATCTAAACATTTTTCCTCCATTCTCTGATTGGGCTCTAATAAATTCATCTGCTTAAAGTTCACATGACTATGTTTGATGAATGGAGTTGTGCTTCCAATGCCAACATTCAATGAATTGGTGAAGAGACGCATGCTCGGTTTGTGTTCGTCAAATCATTTATACCTGTCATCATCAAAATTCTTTATAAGGTAAACAGGTACTCTCAAATACGACGTATCCCCAAGCATTGTCATTTCGCCAAAAAAAAACTCTTTGCAAGATTTGAAGTGAGTCAAGCTGTTTCTCTCTAGATTTGAATTTAGCAATGGAAGCTTGTTACGATAACCAGTTATATGACAGTAAAGATTACAGATATTTTGGTATTTCCCTTGCAGAACAATATGTGACGCTTTCAGATGCTGTGTGACATCAGTTAGGAAAGCTAGTGAGGCAAGAAAAGCGACATAAGTTAGGAAAGCTAGTGAGGCAAGAAAAGTGACATAAGTTAGGAAAGCTAGTGAGGCAAGAAAAGCGACATAAGTTAGGAAAGCTAGTGAAGCAAGAAAAGCGACATAAGTTAAGAAAGCTAGTGAGGCAAGAAAAGCGACATCACTGAAACTAGTTAAATCGGGGTCACATTGTATTTCTTTCAATAAAAGAGTTCTTTCCGAAGTTGGGAAAATCTCATTAAACATTTCCTGCACTCATCCAAGGGATGTGATTGTGATTAAGCAAGTCACTATATTCAGCATCAAGTTTATTTTAAAATGTTTTGAATTTTCTCTAAGAGCACGGTTTCCGTCACTAATTAATAAATTCGTTATTTTGACCACCTTGTCCGTTATATTTGATAGTTCCAGCAAAGACCTTCATGATGCTTGACAATGTACAATGCAATGTAACATTTCAGATTTAATTATTTTCAGCCAGATGAGTAATTTGGTTTATTTTTCATTTTCGGGCCGCCAGTTGGACACCACTGATCTAGACTATACTTACGACACTGATACTATGACTCTAAATGATATTGATACTAAGCGAGACATTGCAATATGTTAAATAACGATATACTGCAACATGTTACACAACGATATATTGCAACATGTTATGGACCGATATATATCGCAGCATGTTACGTAACGATATATTGTAATATGCTACATAACGATATGTCGCAATATGGCACATAACGATACATAACAATGTGTTACATAACGATATATGGCAATATGTTACATTACAATACATTCCAATATGTTACATACCGATATATCGCAATGAGCTACAAACGATACATCACAAAATGTTACATAACGATTCATCACAATATGTTACATAACGATACACTGCCATATGTTACATAACCATATATTGCAACGTGTTACATAACAATATATTGTAATATGCTACATGACGATAATCGTAATGTGTTACGTAACGATACATCGCAATATGTTACGTAACGATATAGTGTAATATGTTACACAACTATACATTGCAGCATGTGCCATAACGATACATCGTAATATGTTACATAATGGTACACTACAATATGTTACTAACGATATACAATGAAGAGCAATTGAATTAGAGATAGCTGTCTAGTAACGTGTAGCACCACCTTTCGTCGTGATGACGGCAGCGATTCGTCTCGGCATGGACTCGACAAGACACCGGAAGCGTTGGGAAGCCATACGGATTCACGACCCCTGAACAAGCTCCCACAGTTCACGAAGATTTGATGGAGGGAGTCAGAGCCTCGAACATCTCTCTCGATGGCTCCCAGATGTGCCCGATGGGATTAAGGTCAGGTGACCTAGCTGGCCAAGGAAGCGAGGTCACGTCGGTGGAGTGTTCATCCAACCATTCGGATATAATTCGGGAGCGATGGCACGGTGCATTGTCTTGTTGCAGGATGAGGTCCTCAGTGGGATGTTGAAGACGCACAAACGGGAGCAAATGGTCGTCCAGGATATCCCGGTAACGTTGACATGTGAGGGACGATGGCAAACGTACCAGGGGTCCCATTTCAGTCCCAGCTTGAAGAGTACCCTGCCGGCAAGAAGGATCCATCGCTTCATGTGGTTTGCGCCGTACTCGTATCCTGCCATCCGCATGTACCAACGTGAATCTCGACTCATCAGTCCAGGCAACATTCCTCCACATGTCTAGGGTCCAGGGGCGATGTTCCCGCGCCCATGCTAATCATTGCAGTCTGTAATGTGCGGTCAGCAGCGGTACCCTCGTGGGACGATGGCTTCTGTACCCCATAGCGAGGAGATGGTTCTGAATGGTGTGCCTGCTTACTCATTTTTGTGCACCAGCGTTAAATTGCCGAGTGATTTCTTGCACTGTGGCCCGTATATCCGCTGTTACAATACAAGCTAACCGACGGTGACCCCGCTCATCCACACGCTGTTGTACACGGCAGTTGGCCCTTGCAGGGATGGTTTTACCGGATTCGATGTACGCACGGTGCACCCGTGACACAGTGGCTCGTGAAAATCCTAGTGTCTGCACGACTTCCGAGATGGAGTGACCCAGTCGTTGGGCCCCGATAATTTGCCCACAATCAAATGCGCTTAGATCCTTCGTTTTACCCATACTGCGTCCGACTCTTACTTATTTCCATCGCATCACTCCTTATATTGTCGGATCGCTCCATACGTCATGTCGTTTCCGTTCACAGGGCCGCCCACAGCGCCACATTTGCATAACGCCAGCTGTCTCTAATTCAATTGCTCTTCAGTGTATTACAATATGTGCTTTCTGTTTGTTTGATTCAACGTCCACCGCGAACAACTCAATGAGCTATAAGCAGTCGCCTCTCACTAATTCAGGGCCACTGGTTCGAAGAAAGAGAGAACCATTGCAGTAAAACAAACACTGCACCCATGCTTCACCCGCGATTCGAACCCGGACTCACCTCTGACTAATGCCTGGAAGCCAACATTTCATACCACTCGGCAACCGAGACTAAAACAATATGTTACACTTCCCATTCTTGAGAGTATCGCCTCATATAACAAAGGTTTTGAACCGCGATACAGGCTTTATGATTCTTCCGAGACTTTTTCCAAAATCATGAGGACAAGAGATCCACGTTACATGTTCATTACTAGTCATTGAATTCAGTCGATTCAGTTGTATTAAATTAACGAGTCCAGTTCATTCATTATTAGTCACATATAATATTTTATTACAGTTATTTAAACCATCTGGTGAATAGCAGAACATAACATGTAACCCTACAACATCAGTGCAACCCTACATTCATCGCCTCCGTACCTAACTATCCTTACGTCACTTAATTCTCTGCTTCGAAACGATACATTGCAATATGTTGCAATACCGGTATGTCATGGAATAAATACCACATTGCCGGTATTGCAATCATTGCATGAAACTGCAATGTTGGCATATGCTTCGTCGAATCTGGAGATCGCGCGTTATGTTCTTAATTCATCCCAAACCCCAAAACAGGAATAGCAAGGAACATCAGTTTTGGAATAAGCAACTGCGCACTTTTTCGGTGTTTGGAAGCAGTCGAGAGCTTCAATCGATAAACATCACCTTGATTTTGCATGCAGATATTATCACACGAATCTAAACTTTTCAACGACGAAATTTTCACCCAAAAAATAATTACAATAATGTCTTTATGTGCGTCCTGAGGCTCCAACCTTGGACACATAACAAATAATACTCATACAGATGATTCAAAGCTGTCTTTCACATTTTCGAGAGTGCAAAAAACATTTTCACAGTTAAAGATTTGCTGGAAAGGAACTATGAATTATAAAAAAAACAGTACGTAAGAGAAAGTCTTCCAATTGGTATGTACTGAAGTATAAGGAATTATTAATTAGTTAATTTTAAATTGTTTACTGCTCTTGTTCTTTAAGCAGTTTTATTTTTTACGAAAAATCAGAATAATTCTTCAGGCATATTTTATGGAAAACTCCATGTTTTATTTTACAAACGGTAATTGGGCATGATGATATGTTTCTACGTGCAAATCGCTTTAATATTACTTGGTCTCCAGTGGTCTAAGTGATGGTTTCTGGTCATTCGTCCGAGATGTCTCCGGTTTCGAATCCCGTTAAGGCATGGATGTTGTGTTTGTCTTACGGCACTGGCTCTCTCCCTTCTCTGAAAGTGGCCCTAAATTAGGGACGGGCGACTGCTTATAGCCCATTGAGTTGCTCACTGTGGTCGTTAAACCCCCAATAAAAAAAATAATAACGGTAGTTGCTAAGAAAGGTAAATGAAATGGATCTTTAAATAAAATACGCAATTCATATTTGACATTTATTGGGAATTCGCGCTTTCCTTGCAGGTGATTATTTTTCATAAAGTGTTTAATTAAGCTGATCCATAAGCTGATTTCGGCAAAAATACTTGGATGTCTTTAAACACCCTGGATCAGCTCATTTCGGTTGTTTTTGCAGAAACATGCCCAACGAGCAGTTGTCGAGCTGCTTTGTCCCATTATACCTGAAGTCAGAGATTGATGACAGTACAGTCATCAACAGGGAAACCGAGATCGCTCATGGAGGAAATGCCGATAATTATCTCGATCAAAATCGCGATTGCAACAATGAGGGTAATGGACAACGCCGCTGCACTGCTTCGACTTCGCTGTGCACACAGAAAGTCACGGCGATATTGCTGAGTGTTACTGCGCAGAACTGCCATCTAATCTTAACAATTCTCGATGGCAGAGACTCTCACACGCACACATACAGTTTCCAACATTGTTGTGAACCTCTTGGTACTTTGGTTTGCTTATTCATTGTTTGTCAGCGAAGAGTCATTATTTCATGACTTTGCATTTGGCGTTCTAGGAAATTAATTCTATGCTATTACCACCTCAATTGAATATTTTCCCAGAAAAATGCTTCGAAACTATTGCCGAACTTGCTTCCCCTCTCTTCTTTGCAGCTGTTTGTTAAAAACGGGACAGAAATTAAATAACTTTTCTGCAATTTGTTTATTATCTCAGTCACCTTTAGATCGCCCTATAAAGTACATATTCTGCCCTAACATTAATAAGTGGACAGCTGCATGTCCAGGGGCGGATTGGCCTACCGAGAAACTAGGATATTTTCCGGTGGACCACTCGATAAATGGGCCCTTTATTCTCGTATCCTCTTCGTCTGGATTGTTTGGAAAGAACGAATAATTATTTTGGTACTTATGAATAAGATTCGTTAAAATACTGTATGGAGGAGAACCGCGGGACCCTCATGCACAAAGTATTTTTAGGATCCGTGAGACCCTCATCCACACAGTGTTTTTAGGATTCCTGAAAACCTTATCCACACAGTATTTTAGGATCCGTGAGACCCTCGTACACAAAGAATTTTTAGTATCCGTGAGACCCTCATCCACATAGTATTTTAGGCTCTCTGAAACCTTCATTCACACAGTATTTTTAGGATCCATGAGCCCCCCATCCACACAGTATTTTTAGGATCCGTGATACCCTCATCCACATAGTATTTTTAGGATCCGTGAGACCCACATCCACACAGTATTTTTAGGATCCGTGATACCCTCATCCACATAATATTTTAGGATCCGTGAGACCCTCATTCACATTGAACTTTTAGGAACCGTGAGACCCTCATTCACATTGAACTTTTAGGAAACGTGAGACCCTCATCCACACAGAATTTTTAGAAGCCGTGAGACCCTCATCCACAGAGTATTTTAAAGATCCGTGAGACCCTCATCCACACAGAATTTTTAGGATCCGTGATACCCTCATCAAAATAGTATTTTTACGATCTGTGAGACCTTCATCCTCCCAGCATTTTAAGGATCCCTGAAATCCTCATCCACACAGTATTTTTAGGATCCGTGAGATCCTGATCCACACAGTATTTTTAGGATCCGTGAGACCCTCATCCACACAGTATTTTTAGGAAACGTGAGACCCTTATCCACACAGTACTTTTGGGATCCGTGAGACCTTCATAAACAAAGAATTTTTAGGACCCGTGAGACCCTCATCCACACAGTATTTTTAGGATCCGTGAGACCCTCATCCACACAGTATTTTTAGGATCCGTGAGACCCTCATCCACACAGTATTTTTAGGATCCGTGAGACCCTCATCCACACAGTATTTTTAGAATCCGTGAGACCCTTATCCACAAAGTATTTTTAGGATCCGTGAGACCCTCATCCACACAATGTTTTTAGGATTCCTGAAAACCTTATCCACACAGTATTTTAGGATCCGTGACACCCTCATTCACAAAGAATTTTTAGTATCCGTGAGACCCTCATCCACATAGTATTTTAGGCTCTCTGAAACCTTCATTCACACAGTATTTTTAGGATCCATGAGCCCCCCATCCACACAGTATTTTTAGGATCCGTGATACCCTCATCCACATAGTATTTTTAGGATCTGTGAGACCCACATCCACACAGTATTTTTAGGATCCGTGATACCCTCATCCGCACAGTACTTTTGGGATCCGTGAGACCTTCATCCACAAAGAATTTTTAGGACCCGTGAGACCCTCATCCACACAGAATTTTTAGGATCCGTGATACCCTCATCAAAATAGTATTTTTACGATCTGTGAGACCTTCATCCTCCCAGCATTTTAAGGATCCCTGAAATCCTCATCCACACAGTATTTTTAGGATCCGTGAGACCCTCATCCACACAGTATTTTTAGGAAACGTGAGACCCTCATCCACACAGTACTTTTGGGATCCGTGAGACCTTCATCCACAAAGAATTTTTAGGACCCGTGAGACCCTCATCCACACAGTATTTTTAGAGTTCTAAAACCCTCATCCACACAGTATTTTTAGGATCCGTGAGATTCTCATCCACACAGTATTTTTAGGATCCGTGATACCTTCATCCACATTAAATTTTTAGGAACCGTGAGACCCTCATCCACCGAGAAGTTTTAGAAGCCGTGAAACCCTCATCCGCACAGTATTTTGAGGATCCGTGAGACCGTCATCCACACAGTATTTTTAGGATCCGTGAGAACCTCATCCACACATTATTTTAATGATTCCTGAAACCCTCATCTACATAGTATTTTTTGGATCCGTAAGCCCTCCCCCCATCCACACAGTATTTTTAGGATCCCTGGAACCCTCATCCACACAGTATTTTTAGGATCTGTGAGACCCTCATCCACACAGTATTTTAGGATCCTTGAAACCCTCATCTACACAGCATTTTTAGGATCCGTGAGACCCTCATCTACACAGAATTTTTTGGAACCGTGAGAACCCCATTCACACAGTATTTTTAGGATCCGTCAGACCCTCATCCACACAGTAATTTTAGGATCCGTGAGAACCTCATCCACACAGTATTTTTAGGATGCGTGAGACTCACACAGTATTTTTTTCTTTGTTTTTTTCTTTATTACCACGAGCTACTCGTAGGGCTATAAGCCAGTAGTTCTCAAAGTAGGATACGAGAAACTAATGCCAGGTGTACGCGATTAGTTAACAACGATAGTGAGTCACACAGTGAACAGATTTTCATATCAACAGAATCAACAATCCGAATTTACGACGTGTGAATAGAGTGAGTGGTGAAGGTAGGTAGTGCGTGGAGGAGTAGTGCCTCTCTACGCACTAACTTCACCACTCCCCCGTGCCAAACATCTATCCTATGAAACCACTGATTAGTTTTGACGTGTATACGTCTTTAAAATCGGTACGATGGGGGTATCCCGTAGGAAAACTTGACCGACATAATTTCTTACGATTGCTCCAATGCTTATAATTTCTAAATTATAAAAAATAGCTAAAATCTAATAACTGACATTAAAAGAGTAATAACCAATGGTTTTAAAAATAGCAACTTCATGCGCATGCGCGGGTATAGGAGAGGGCGTCCGCCATTTTGGGTTCGAATACGCTGAGTCAAGCGCTTTGAAATCAGTGTAACTCGAGATCGCGTAGAAGTAGGATCGTGATATTTGTTTCAAACGATTCGTCTGGACGAGATCTATCTAAAAACCAATAATTCATAAACATTTAATAAGTACGTTATAAGTTATAAGTGATAAACGAAAACATATTTGTGAGAAAATCAAAATGCCTACATATTTGAAGCAAAAGTCAGACTCAAAATACTACAAATGTATATCAGAAGAAAGAAAAACTCAAAAGGAATGGAAAAAGCCGAAAACGAATAATGCAGAACGATGTAGGGCTTATAGACAGAATAAGAAAGCCGAAGCGGCGCAACGCGTGTAGCCACACCAAGCCCTTCTACAGCTAGTACATGTGAGCCAATGGACTACTTGGCGTGAGTGAAACTTGGATGGATGATTTTAGTCCCATATATTTGTCCCGTCTTGAATTGAAGACGAAAAGAAATAAGGCAATAGCCGAACACAAACCATCCACTTCCAAACGTACCACTTCGCCCACTAAACGAACTGCAGGGGGAGTTGCCATTTGTAGAAACATCAATAGTCTAATAGATTGCCAACCCGTAAATGCCTCAGTCAACAACAGATTGAGAATTGAAGATGATTATATGGGTGATATGTGTCTAGTTGATGTAATAGTGTCTCCTAAAACTCACTTCATACTTGGTTCGGTTTACATTCATCCCAACGTTTCACGAACATCACTAGAGGTCTTCATATTCCGGCTACTATGCGATTACTCTGAAAACATCAAGAAAATCATACCAAGTATGGTACCGGATACCCAAGGGCCTATCATTCTCACTGGTGACTTTAACAATGATGTGTAACAAAACACCAACTTACTCAAGTTCATGAAAGACAATTTCGGCTTGACTTATATAAATGCTCCACGAACTACCTTAGGCAATACTTGTATCGACTTACCATAGATGTGAATTGTATGCCATATGTTTGTTACTTCTCATGCCACCGCCCTTTAATAAATAAAATTATAGTCTAACTGCATTCCTCTTTCATTTATCAACCACCTTCTTCCTCAAACCCCTTACTGTCAAATACGTATCCACGTAATCAAAGCTTGCGGGTGTGCCCCGGACACAGCCTACCCCATTTTTTGGATTACAATGGTAAAAGAATATCCAACTTTACCAGCATTGCCATTGCATTTATAGCCTTTTACAACTACATACTTCTCTAAAACTGGTTTTTCATTGTTAAGCACCATCAAAACAAAATATCGAAACAAGCTATATGTTGAAGACGACTTATGTTTGTTTTTTGTTTTTTTGTTTTAAGGTTTAACGACCGCCATGAGCAACTCGGTAGCTATAAGGAGTCGCTCATCCCTAATTTAGGGCCGCTGACTCCAGAGAAGGAAGAGAACCAGTGTTGCAAGACAAACACAACATCCATGCATCACCGGGATCCGAACCCGGTGCCGTCTTGGACGAATGGTCATAAGTCATTGCTAAGACCACTGCGCCACCGGGGCGGCGACTTACGTTTGTACCTAAGCAAGATAACTCTATACATTGATGAACTTTGTAAGGGTAAATAAGCTCATACTTCTCACGGACTATTAAAAGAATATGACTTCACTAGTTTTATTAGATTTTTCTAACTATTCATGCACAATTTCTGTGAAATCATTATAGGTAATTTTTGAAAATAGTGCACATTTGTATGTACAAGTATTTTCATTTTATGCCCACATATAAATATATATAAACATAAACGTGCTGGAGTGGGTTTCTATTTATTAGTAGGATGTATCCCTAATATCTAACATACCCAGTCTTAGCATAAATACTGCTACAAACGTTCGACATACGACGCGCAACCGGAATGCAACGTCACCGACCAGCCAGGAGTCATGAAGCAGCTAGTGAATCATTGTGCGTTCAGTCACAGAGGTTTCATGAAGTACTTACCGTGGAGTGGGGCGATTATTAGAATCGTGTTGCTGTAATAGCGCTGCACAAAGTTGGAAAACGAGCTGCCGATATTTTCAACATGCTGAAGAAGCTGAAAATCAGCCGAATTTTTGTTTGCTGGATCATAAAAAAGTTCCTTGAAACTGGGACCGTCGCTGACCGCCCCTGAAAGGGTCAGCCGCATGCCACGAGGGCTGCTCGTCTGGTGAAAGCAGTGGTAGGCCGTATTCGACGAAATGCTGTCAGAAAACAATCAGTAATGGCTCGTGAGCTAAACATTTCAAGAATGTTGAAGTCGCGAGTACTGCGGAGTGACCTAAGGGTGATAGTTCACCCGCGGCGTACAGAGCAGTTTTTCAACCCAGAACTGAAGCAGCAGAGGGTGATAAAAGCAAAACGTTTGCTGCAGCGTTACACAGACAGTCGCCACAGACATATACTTTCCTCTGATTAAAATATTTTCACTATTGAAGAGGCTTTAAACAGCCAAAATGACAGGGTGTATGCGTCAAACTCACGAGAAGCTCAGTAGAAAGCTGCAAGGATCATGAGGGGCTGTCCTTCTGCTTCTGCCAGGGTTTGGTAAGGAGTCTCCTACGAAGGCACCATGGAGCTCTATTTCTGTGAGAAAGGAGTGAAAACATCCTCCAAAGTCTATCAGGACAGGGTTTTGGAGCCAGTGGTCAGAAATGTGAGTCACACGCTCTTTCAAAACCGACAGTGGAGCTTTCAGCAGGATTCTGCACCTGCCCACAAGGCCAAGTCAACCCAGGAGTAGCTTCAAGCTAATTTTCCAGACTGCATTTCTCCAGCTGATTGTCCTTCAAGCAGCCCAGGCCTCAACCCATTGGACTACAGGTCGTGGGCCACACTGGAAGACATGGCCTGCAGAAAGAGACACACCTGTTTGACAGTCTCAAACGCTCTTTGGTGCAGGCAGTAGCAGATTTCCCTGTGGAGACTCTGCGTAAAGCTATTGATGAGAGGCCATAGAGACTGAAGGACTGTGTGAAGGCAAAAGGATGCCATTTTGAAAAGTCATTGGTGCCATGTATTCACAAGGGTACTACATACTTACGTCATATCACAGGAATATTAAAATACCTTTAAACTCTTTTTGTTATTTCATTGAACACTTTATAACAGTATTTATGGTAAGAATAGGTACAAGGAATACACAGTCTAGCTAAATATTACCAAGGAATACTTGAAGAACAAGCTTGAGATCCACTGCTATAAGCAGACGCCCGTCCCATAATTTCGCGCCACTGGTTTCAGGTAAAGGACAGATCCAGCGCCATTGGCCAAACGCATCACCCGTGCATCTTCCTGAACTCGAGCCAGGGCCCGGCTAGAGCGAATAGTTAGAGGCCACCGCTTCAGATCACTCAACCACCGGGGCAGGCAACTCTGCAGTATAAACATTTGCTAATATAGGAGTATGTCTGCAAAACACAGGTAGGTTGCCCTATTTTTGTATACACAATCATACCAAAAAAAAACCTTTGCCCAGCTTCTCTTACCATCTAATTACGAAAAGTGGCTTGCCGCCGCAAATCCTAAAAACATAGTGCCTTAGCCTCTCCTACAGTACTGCTTGAACCTCTCCAATCGGACTGCAGCGTTATTAGACTAAGTGATTATCCTCTTATGGATGGCTACTCGCGGAGTTAACCCATGTCGTGAAGAGTCATGTGCACTGTACTGGTGCTAATATCAATCCCAATAGTCTTACATAGGGTTTGACACTGATAACCAATATCATGCAGCGTCCTGCATAATATACTTACTGGTGCTAACGTCATTCCCAATAGTCTCACATAGGTAACCCATGTCGTGCACACTGTACTGGTGCTAACATCAACCCCAATAGTCTAACATAGGGCTTTACAGTCTTAACCAATATCATACAGCGTCCTGCATACTATGCTAGTGCTAACGTCAATCCCAAGTCTCACATAGGTAACCCGTGTCGTGCACACTATACTGGTGCTAATATGAATCCCAATAGTCTCACATAGAGGGTTTGACAGTGATGATAAATGTCATGCAGCATCCTACACACTTTACTGGTGCTAACATCAATCAGAACAGTCTCACATAGGGTTTGACAGTGATAACAAATGTCATGCAGCGTCCTTCACACTTTACTGGCACTAACATCAGTCTCTAACATCATAGGTTTGACAGTGGCAACTTATGTCGTGCAGCGTCCTGTATACTGCACTGGTACTAACATCAATCCCAATAGTCCCACATAGGGTTTTACAGTCATAACCAATATTATGCAGCGTCCTGCATACTATACTGGTGCTAACGTCAATCCCAAGTCTCACATAGGTAACCCATCATTGTACTGGTGCTAACATCAATCCCAATAGTCTCACATAGGGTTTTACAGTCATAACCAATTTCATACAGACGGCCCCGGTGGCGCAGTGGTCTAAGCGATGGCCTCCGATCATTCTTCCGAAAGGGGCTGGGTTCGAATCCCGGTGAGGCATGGATGTTATCGTGTTTGTCTTACGGCACTGGCTCTCTCCCTCCCCTGGAACCAGTGACCCTAAATTAGGGACGGGAGACTGCTTATAGCCTATTGAGTTGCTCACGGTGGTCGTTAAACCTTCAATCAAAAAAATATCATACAGTGTCCTGCATACTGTACTAGTGCTAACGTCAATCCCAAGTCTCACATAGGTAACCCATGTCGTGTACACTATACCGGTGCTAATATCAATCCCAATAGTTTCACATAGGGTTTGACAGTGATGATACATGTCATGCAGCATCCTACACAGTTTACTGGTGCTAACATCAATCCCAACAGTCTCACATAGAGTTTGACATTGATAACAAATGTAATGCAGCGTCCTGCACACTTTACTGGCACTAATATCAGTCCCTAACATCATATGTTTTACAGTGACAACCTGTGTCGTCCAGCGTCCTGTATACTGTACTGGTGCAAACTTCAATCCCAAAAGTCTCACATAGGGTTTGACAGTGATAACCAATGTCATGCAGCGTCCTGCATGCTGTACTGGTGCTAGCATCAGTCCCAATAGTCTCACATTGGGTCTGCGTGATTTCAGGCAATGTTGATCAACATTCTGAGTGTACAATCAGTCCTTTGCAGAGCTGTACTGTCACGTTGTATTGGCTTCGGAGGCTTACCGGGTCGTTTCTTGGCTAATTTCGACACAGTCCGCATTCTTATTTGCATATCACATCACCAATAGTCGACCTGAGGATCTCCAAGTAGCAGAAAGTCATGTACGGAGACATTGCTTACGTGGCATCATGTTATTAATCCGCGCTGGAAATCAGTAACACCTGTCGATCAAGGCATCTTGCATTCACAGTAGTGTTATTGTCTTATCATAGCTCTACGAGCATCACATTTATGGTTGTATTTGGGTCGTGTACTTCAACACGACCTAATTCAATATCAGTAGAGCGGTCCCTGGTCATTAATGGTCGGAATGTGCGTGTAAGTTAAAATACACAAGTAGCTTTTCGCTTTTTCAGTTTCCTTATTTCTTTGGAAATGACTGAATGAAAAGGATATAATGCTTAGTTATCGTGAATTCATATACGCGTGATGAAGATGTTTAGAACATCTTTTGACAAGCAAAGTACACCGCTCGAGATAGAAAACGCCACACCAGGGAAGAATGCAGGAAACGAGACGAAACTTACCACACATATAGACAAGTAGGATAGAAGAAAGTTATTTAATTTCTGAGGAATTACATAAATGCGGGAAGGGCGAGGAGAAAGTATGTGGCCTGAGTCAGTAGTTACTATGACAGCCATTCTGGACTATACAATAAGCAACACGGAGTGTCATCGAATGGAAAAGTCCCTGGATGGTGTCCACATCGGCACTGCTAGGAGGCTGAGCAGATGCTTTATTTGCCTACATCGACGCTGCTAGGAAGCTGAGCAGATGCTTTATTTGTCTACATTTGCAGGCTGAGCATCGACGCTGCTAGGAAGCTGAGCAGATGCTTTATTTGTCTACATCGACACTGCTAGGAGGCTGATCAGATGCTTTATTTGTCTACATAGACACTGCTAGGAGGCTGATCAGATGCTTTATTTGTCTACATAGACACTGCTAGAAGGCTGAGAAGATGCTTTATTTTGTCTACGAATGACGTCACACATTTTCATTATTAGGGAGAGATCAGGGGATTGATTGAGCTGCCCAGGGCATCACCTTCTAGAATTGGCAGTATCGCTAAATAAGAGGTCTGGTTCATTTTCCCGACGTTTACTTCACCGAAGGGTCACTTGACCGAAAATCACTTCACTGAAAAGATTGTTTCACCGAAAGATCACTTGATCGAAACGTTCATTTCACCGAAAGGTCTCTTTACCTAAAAGTTCATTTCATCTAAAAGTCATTTCACCGAAGGGTCAGTTTATCGAAAACTTTGGATTTCATTACAGGATCTGTTGAAGCATGGTGCAAGTTCGGCAGACAGACCACCGAAACGTTAGGGGATCATACTCAAATTGCACTTTTGATTTCACCGGGTCACAGAGAATGCAAAGATTTAGTTTTGAGAGAAAAATAATTAATTTTTAGTCCCTAGGCCTCGGTTTATGCTTTTTTTAGAAAATTTTAATCATGTTCATAAGGTTTACATAAAAAGTAAAATTAATAATGTTGCACATTTTTTCCGGCAAAAAGAATCAATTTTAGGGCCCTAGGTCTCGGCTTAGGCCTTTTTAGCAAATTTCAACCGTGCGTGCTCATGTTCATAAAATTTACATAAAAAGTTATTTTACATTTTATGTAATGCTTATAAATATGAGTATGGTTAAAATCTGTTAAAGTGGTCTGTATTTAATCCTACCATCAAAGAATTAATATTTTATGGTTGAGTAAAAGTGAAATATTATTTACGTGACTTACTATGTAACCCTTATGAATATAAGCTCGGAGGATTAAAATTTGACAAAAAGGCACAGATCTAGGCCTTATAATTAAAGCTATCTTGGACAGCAGATATCAAGTGAGGGTCACATTGATGAAGAAATTAATCGGCGTACAAAACTTGCCTGGAGAACTTTTGGAAGAAACAGCATAATTTTCAAGAGCAATATGCCATTATGTCTTAAAAGAAAAGTGTTTGATCAATGCATCCTTCCAGTGCTTACGTATGGTGCAGAGACGTGGACCTTAACTAAAAGAGACATACAAAGGCTGCAGACAACTCAAAGTAGCATGGAGAGGTGCATGCTTGGTGTAACCAGGAGAGATAAGAAGAGGAACTCGTGGATCCGAAAAATGACAAGAGTGGAAGACATCATGATCAGAGTTAAATCCCTGAAATGGCAATGGGCTGGACATACTGCCAGAAGGACAGATCATCGATGGACAGCCGAAATTTTAGATTGGATTCCAAGGGACAGGAAAAGACCCAGAAGAAGATCACATGGGAGATGGGTGGATGAAATTCGAAAGTATGCAGGGGTGACATGGAGGAGACTGGCACAAGACAGACCGTTGTGGAGGAAACTTGGGGAGACCTTCGTCCAGCAGTGGATTGATAATGGTTGACAATGATGATGGTGATGATGATTTCGAAAAACCTACTCATTG
Organism: Macrothele yani; assembly: GCA_039090855.1. Lineage (NCBI taxonomy): Eukaryota > Metazoa > Arthropoda > Arachnida > Araneae > Macrothelidae > Macrothele > Macrothele yani. The sequence continues at coordinate 129,782,572 of CM077024.1, read as the reverse complement.
GGAGGTGTTTCATAGAAATTAAAAGTGTATTTTTTATACAATCCTATAATGTTTAAGTGGCCAGTTTTTCAAAAACCCGCACCACATTACAACACACCTCTAACAACAAAATGCTAAGTTTTCGATAAACTGACCATTCGGTGAAATGATCTTTCGATATAATGAACATTTAGGTAAAGTAATCTTTCGGTGAAATGAACTTTTCAATCAAATGTCCTTTCGATAAAATGAACTTTTAGGTGAAGTGACCTTTCGGTGAAATGAACTTTTCGGTTAAGTGAACCTTCGGTGAAATGTACCTTTCGATCAAGTGATTTTCGGTAAAGTTACCGTTTGATCAGGTGAACAATACTCCTAAATAAGGCATCAACGGTACCCTGGAAATACCACGACAAACCGTAAGATGTCCATGTGATGGTACGATTCCGGATGACGTCTATCAAGCATTCTCACTCTTTACACATACTCTTGCCACAAAAATCACTCCTATGCAGTGGTCCATACGTCCAAGAGAGGACGGTCAACATTAGCTAGCCGTCCCGGTGGCGCAGTGGTCTAAGGCGCTGGTCTCTGATCATTCGTCGGTCCGGGTTCGAATCCCGGTCAGGCATGGATGTTGTGTTTGTCTTACGGCACTGGCTCTCTCCCTTCCCTGGAACCAGTGACCCTAAATTAGGGACGGGCGACTGCTTATAGCCCATTGAGTTGCTGACGGTGGTCGTTAAACCTCCAATCAAAAAAAAAAAAAACATTAGCTATACGACAATCCGTTTCGTCCTTTTATCTCCTAACCCTATCCCGTGATTGGTTCGTAACTGCAATCATTTACATAACACAATAGAGCCCAGGTAGCGATTTACATAACACAACCCACAAATTTGCGTTATGCTCCGACAAATACTGTCTATTGTGGTATTTTCATGGTCTGGAATTCTTTAATTTTTAAAGGCACCAGTCAATTTAAAAATGTGTGCTGTAGTTTATTCTCAGTTCCGAGGCATATAGAAAGAATATCAAATTTTTAGTATTTATCCAAATATAATCTGTGAATTTTTTTTCAAGAATCCCTGAGATATTTTTAATGACAATTCGAATTTTTCTGACACTTGATGTTTTTTCTTTGCTTTTTTTTTATTGAAGGTTTAGCGATCAGCGTGAACATCTCAATTGGCTGTAAGCAGTCACCCGTCCCTAATTTAGGGTAACTGGTTCCAGGGAAGGGAGAGAGCCAGTGCCGTAAGACAAACACAACATCCATGCCTCTCGGGATGAGAACCCGGACCCAACTCGGACGATTGGTCATAAGCCATCGCTTAGACCACTGCGCCACCGGGGAGGCAAACCTTGGTGTATAGTGGTATACAAAGTGTTGTGTTGTGTTGTGTTTGTTCGTCTTGTCTTCTTCACTGAATTCCGTATAAGGCCTTAATCCAGTTTTACTTTTCAGCGACAAAATTTTCACAAAAAAATAATTATAATAATGCCTTTAAGCTCGTTCTAAAGCTGGACACATAATACTCATACAGAGTCAAAGGTGTCTGTTATATTTCTGTTATATTTTTGAGAGTGCAAAATTATTTTCGCTATAAAGCGCTGTTGTAAACGAACCACGAATTATAAAAAAATCAATGCGTAAGAAAAAGTCTTCCTAATCGGTATCTACTGAAAGATAAGATATCATCATAAGTAATTTCAAACTGTTTACTTCTCTTGTTCTTTAAGCAGTTTTATTTTTCAGAAAAATTCAGTATAATTTTTAAAGCCTATTTTATGGAAAACTCCATATTTTATTTTTTAATGGTAATGCGAGCATAATGACGTGTTTCCACATGCAAGTCGCTTTAACTTTATTTGCTAAAAAAATATAAAAGAAATTCAAAATAGTATAACTATATACTAAAAATCCGAAAATTTATTGGCGTAGAATAAATAATGAAAATTTCCAAGCTTTCGCACATCAACCAGATGGCTTTTTCAAGGTAGGTAGACAGCTAACTGCAAACAGGATAATAGAACGTTTCAACACTTTAAACGCGGTGACTCGACTAGACAATAAATGATTAGGAGCAAACGTGATATTTCGAAGAAACGAGGTCACGTTGGTTGGGCACGCGGTACTATGGTAGAAATCTCAACATTATTTGAAGAATTGATTCCAAATACGTGGTAACTCCAGAGAGACGCTATCGTTACAAGCCTCGCAGCTGGTCAAGATTTCCAAGGTTTCGCGAATGGCAGTAGATTTGGGTGTGGAGTATGAAGCTAATTTCTTTACATCACTCCATATAGGATCGGCGGACTTGAACTTTACTTCTCTTGATAGGGCAGTGGTTATTTTTCCGTCTCTTGTATCCCTTTTATGTTCGCTGATTCTAATTCCAAACGAACGTTTGGTCATTCCGATGTAGTATCGCCTGGAGCAGTCCGGATATTTTAGTGGGATGGCATAAATGCCTGCCTCATTGAGAAGAGGGGGCTTGTCAATATTTCTCTTAAGCATCGTGTATAAAGATGCCGGAGACCTTATGCCGACACCGAAGTTCATCCTTCTGAGCGCGTTTTTGAGTTGATAGGAAATATTTGGTATGTAGGGAATAGAGCCCAGGTAGCGAAGTTGCGGCATAAAAATATTATTAGCACTCCTGGTTCTGGCTTTCTCGATAAAGTTATGCATCTGGTTCGAAGTATATCCTGCCTCAGTGGCCAATTCGACGATGTTTCTTAGTTCAGATTGTCTAGACCGGGCATCGGATGAGACAGCGAAGGCTCTTCTAATTCATGAACGGAATAAGGCGGTCTTGTAATCATCAGGGCAGAATGAATCATGCGGAGCATCAGGTTGGGAACGGAAGTGGGTTTATAATAGACTTCCGCATGAAGGCGGTTGTCATGCGATTTGCTCACTGAGACGTCGAGATAAGGTAAGGTACCATTGTGTTCAAGCTCCATGGTGAAATTGATTCTAGGGTGTATACAATTTATTTTATCGAGGAAAAACGGGAGAGTCTCCTTTCCGTGTGGCCATATGAAAAATACGTCGTCTGCGTATCGTAGCCAGGTGGTAGGTCTTGGGGTGATGTTGGTGAATATATGTTGCTCAATGGGGCGAAGTATTGCTTCCGCAAGGACGGCTGAGAGCGAAGATCCCATCGGAGCGCCATTTACTTGCTTCTAAATTTGCCCTCGGAAACTGAAGTAGCTGGAACTTGAGACCAAGTCCATTAATTTGAAGATGCTGAGGCAAGATTCCTGAGAATAAACCGATGAATTAGATATAGCCTCTTTCAATGTTCTGATGGCTTCCGGTACGGGGATCGATGGATAAAGAGAAACTACGTCGAAACTGCCGATAATGTCGCGTTGTTCAATGGTGAGCTGCTTGATTTTCGTGATAAAATCTAAAGTGGAGGTTATTATAAAGTCCGACTCCGGTAGATGATTAGTTAATAATTTGGTTAACGCTTTTTCTAAGTGGTACGTCGGTGCGAATGTTCTGGACACGATCGGTCTCAATGGATTGTCGGGTTTGTGGTGTTTAAGTCTGCCGAAGAGTTTTGGGATCTGAGGGCCAGGCGGTAATTTGGCGGATTTCTTGAGATCATCTGGAATATCAGTTGACCTTGCAGTTCTTTTTACCTGTGCAATCCAAGAATTTAGAGGATTCCTTCGTAAGGTTATAGATCCAGAATCGGATATAAATTCTTCAAGCTTTCGCACATCTGGTTGATGTGCGAAAGCTTGGAAATTTTGATTATTTATTCTACGCCAATAAATTTTCGGATTTTTAGTATATAGTTATACTATTTTGAGTTTAATTTGGTGTACAGTTCCTACTTTTTGAATAAAAGAAATTGATCATTAAATAAAACAAGCAATTCACGTTTGACATTTTTTGAGAATTCGCGCCTTCCCCCCGTGCAGGTGATTACTTTCTTATAAAGTGTTGAATTAAAACTGGTCCACAAGCTGATTTCTGCAAAATTAGTTGGGTGTTTTTACGAATTGCTACGATTAGCTCATTTTGCAGAAATATGCCACCCAGCAGTCGAGCTACTTTGTATCATTACACCTGAAGTCGGAGATTGATCTCGTACATAAATACTTTTGATAAATCTTTGATAAATCTGTAATTTGAAAGATATATTAGACAAGCACCTCCCATTGACAAAGCAGAGGTGAAATTGAAAACTGATGTAAGAAACCCATTTTAAAAACTGATGGAATTCAATTGAAAAAAAAACTGATGGAATTCAATTGAAAAAAAACTGATGGAATTCAATAAATGCGCCAGAGTACATAAAAGTTAATACATACGTCAAGACATCTATAAGTATGTAATATACGTATTAAAATTTGAGTTTCATGTTTCAGTTTCTACACAAGCCACAGCAAAGACCGCGAAAACTTCTCTGATATATTACCCTCCATATTTTTATTTGCAAAAACCTAGCAAATAAAAGAAACATATTTTTTCTTTGATCACGGGAAACAAAATGGGAAATTTAAAATTGCTTTCTGAATTTTTATTTAATACCAGGTACTTCATCTCTTCTTTTTCCGCTTCCTGGGTTGAAAAGATTCGCTGACAAACCCATCCCAATAAGTTACATCTTGACAATTGTATTATTAAATTTTATGAATTCGTCTTGCTTCAAAAGAGACTCTTTGTTTTGTTTTTACCCGCCCCCAAGCAACTACATAGAAGGATTATCCGTGTCATAGGTTGCCTTACAAAGAATTTCTGCCCCCCTTTTTTTTCCAAATTCTGCTCCATGCTTTATTGAAATCCGGAGATAAAATTTTGTAGCAAATAAAAGATTTATTCAGCAGACCTCGTTTCAGAGAGCAAAAGACTAAACCAAATGCTTTGTGAAGTTTGGTCGTAAAGCTTGTCCAACGGAAGGAACAAACCCCGACATTTGAAGCTCGGAAATTACTCCGATAAGACTAGGAATGAGAACAAATGTAGCAGCTACCCACATATTCGGTCGAAGTCAACAGCCTGTAGGGGCTTCCCGATGCGTGTGTTTGCCTGACGTGTTTTTCACTTAACAACTGTCGTTCCAATGCGCTGAGCAAAGCAAATACATCTGCATCCGTTCAACTGCCTCTGTTTTCGCAAACTATTCTTTGATAAAGATCTTTTCTGATAACAGATGGGTGCACTTTGCGTTTGCTAAATAAATAATGATTTTTTTTTCATCCCTTGCAGATAAGATATTTTAACAACTTAGCGGAAGAAATGGAAGACGAAAGAGAAAAATTGTGCCCAATGCTAACGAAATAAAACTGACTTTGCTGTACAAAGCCTTTTTTTCACATCAGTTGGTAGCTACTTGCTGAGCAGTGTCGTCAATATAGAGCGAAGTCAAGCAACTGTATCACACTCCAGGTTAAAACGACAAATTTGGCAGTGAAAATAATATAGCAGCACTAGTTGTTATCACTGGTACACTGTAAAACATTTTCTTAAATTTATATAGCACTAGCTGTCATCCCTGATCCAGCGTAGAAAATTTTCTGAAATTAATATAGCACTAGCTGTCATCCCTGGTGCACTGTAGGAATTTTTCTGAAAATAATATAGCACTAGCTGTCATCCCTGGTACATCGTAGAAAATTTTCTGAAAATAATGTAGCATAACTGTGTAAACATTTCTGAAATTTATATAGCACTAGCTGTCATCCCTGGTGCACTGTAGAATATTTTCTGAAATTAATATAGCACTAGCTGTCATCCCTGGTGCACTGTAGAAAACTTTCTGAAAATAATATAGCACTAGCTGTCATCCCTGGTACTTGGTAGAAAATTTTCTGAAAATAATGTAGCATAACTGTGTAAACATTTCTGAAATTTATATAGCACTAGCTGTCATCCCTGGTGCACTGTAGAATATTTTCTGAAATTAATATAGCACTAGCTGTCATCCCTGGTGCACAGTAGAAAATATTTTGAAAATAATATAGCACTAGCTGTCATCCCTGGTACATGGTAGAAATTTTTCTGAAAATAATGTAGCATAACTGTGTTATCCCTGGTGCACTGTAAAACATTTTCTGAAATTTATATAGCACTAGCCGTCATCCCTGGTCCAGTGTAGAAAATTTTCTGAAATTAATATAGCACTAGCTGTCGTCCCTGGTGCACTGTAGAAAATTTTCTGAAAATAATATAGCCCATAATAGCAAATAATATAGAAAATAATATGTCATCCCTGGTACATGGTAGAAATTTTTCTGAAAATAATGTAGCATAACTGTGTTATCCCTGGTGCACTGTAAAACATTTTCTGAAATTTATATAGCACTAGCTGTCATCCCTGGTCCAGTGTAAAAAATTTTCTGAAATTAATATGGCACTAGCTGTCATCCCTGGTGCACTGTAGAAAATTTTCTGAGAATAATATAGCACTAGCTGTCATCCCTGGTGCACTGCAGAAAATTTTCTGAACAAATTATCTCGTACACTGCACAAAATTTTCGAACCACTTTCCGGGATTTCTTTTGTGAACTAACGAATCATATTTCTGATACAACTTTTTCCGTGAAATGACAGAAGAAATTCTGAATCTCGCGGATTTTTCGTACGAAAGATAAATTCTGAAACTTCAGAAACATTTCCGTGATTCCTTTCTTATATTGAAGGTAAATTACCGTTTTCAAGATGTGTTAATGGAAAATTCTGAATTTTCAGAAAGCTTTCCATAATTCCTTTCTTATATTAACGGAAAAATCCGTTCCATTTTTCTATACCCGTGTGACGATTAATTTCCGGTAATAGGACAGATTCTCGGGAAGACTTGTGGGTTTCATTAAATGTTAAATTTCAATCGTTTGTCGAAGCATTTAATTTAAAAGTTCTGCAGCGAGATCGAATATGGTGAACAGTATATCGCATAAATTTTGGTTACTATAGCACAGGATATTCTTCTCCTCTGAAGTGCTTCCATAAGCACTGCAAGTGATACTGAATGTGCTTCCATAAGCACTGCAAGTGATACTGAATGTGCTTCAATTGAGTTCCTCAAAGAATAATGAATATGCTTTCAGAGAGCGCAATGAGGCTTCTTCCTTGTTAACTGGGAGCAGTGCAGGTGTCGGAAATTGTTTTTTACCCATTTAGTTGCGGACTAACTGGAATGAGAATTCATCAGTCCCAACTTACTTTGATCTAGTCCAAGCAAATTGATAAAGTAAAGCTCAAATTTAGGAAATGTCGATTACACAAACTATAACATGCAGAAAAAGCATTCCTTATCAGCCCTCCCAATAAAGCCCGCCAACGTCTAACCTGAGGGGTTGGGGTTTTTTTCATTCCCTCAATTCAACACCGGAAATCTTGGTCAATATATCTTCATCTCTTGAGTCTCACACACACACATAACACTCGTGCTCTACACCACGCTAGATGCAGTTACTGAAACAGAAATGCTCGATATCAAAACGTGCGGGAATCCACAGATATACACCTTGAACATACACTAGCTTAAGTGCCACAGTTGTGAAAGAAACAAACTTTTAAACAGTAGTCCCGTGATAATAAGTATTTTGCTGTAGTCCTGTATGAAAATCCAACAGCCCTGGGCATCGGACCAGCGTATTTTTCGACTCCTGTATGGAAGTATTAGGGAGGGTATTTCAGCTTAAAACCAGGAGTCATAGAAGTGCGTCTAGTTATTATAAAAGGTACTTCCAATGTGCAGTGGGAATAGTAGTATAGTACACAGAAGTAAAATTGCGTAACATAAATATTTATAAGTCATTGTTATTTAGAAATTTATGAAAAACTGCAAAAGGATTAGAATAAAATATGTCATGCAGAAATACCTTTTCCTGAAAAAACGTTCTCTGTAGTCCTAACGCTTAGAAATGGAATCTGCATATATTTTAATTTATTGTGATGTTTAAAAGTAAATTGAGTTGTTCGAACTTTTTGGAGTTTGAAATAGTTTATGGGGCTCCAAAGTGGACAGTTCTCCTTCTTCAAGCCATCAGTCGTTTAGTTTTATCACAGGAATTTCGAAGAGGCATGCTTAAATCGATTTATAGCCAGTCTTGAAGGATGGCAGTTCCGTTTCCTCCACCCCCACAGACTTCTCCCTCCTCTAAATTTACTGCTCGTATTTATTGGGTCCGAACATCTTCCATGCTTTTTAGTTCTACTTTCTGAACAGAAAAACATAACATCTTCAGAAGACGGAACTTTTCTGTACAACCACATTAAATGGGGAAAATTTTTCTCAGAAAGGTGGAAAATCTAATTCTCTAAGTTTTCTTTGGAATAAACTTCCGTAAACAAAAGTCAGCAAGCATTCGAGCTCAGAAAACTATGCAAACTACAGGAATTTGGGGGATGGGTAAAACAAAATGAAATTAATTTAATATTTCTGATTTTTGGCATTGTCTGATTTAGAGAAGCGTATAAATTGCTGCGCAATGTCTATTATGTTTCCTTCAAACAGGAAAATAATTCTACGGAGTTAAGCAGTTACATTAGTTGTATCCCCAACTGCTACTTTTTCGTTTAACTACACACAAAATGCACGTAAAACTCATTAGGTACAATGTGATCCACCGATGGCGAGACAGCGACCATTCGCGAAATCGATATTACCTTGACTGCACACAGCATAAAGTAAAGTTCGACAAAACAAGGAGGTTTTATTTTTAACGGGGATGAACTGTAGCGTTTCTACTGTTTCTGCTATTGAAATCATTAATATATGTGTCTGAATGAACAGGAAATACCATTTTTTGTTTTCCGGAAAAAGAGGGAAGCATTTTCACTGAACGCACAGATCCTCTGCGCTAGTGAGACAAACTCTTGAGGACTCAGCCACCGGATACAAATTATGAATTTCCTGCTCTTATTTGAAGATATTTCGCCCATAACAGCGGTTACTGTAAATCCAACTACGGTTCCTCTGGTAAAAAACCTCAAAAGAAACCTAAGTCATAGTGGAATGGGACTTGTAACTGAATCAAGAAAAGATTTTATTCAACAATTAATATTCCGAGAGAGTTAATCATGTAATATTCCGAGTGAGTTTCTATAGTTCCTGATGCTGCGCAAGTTTCCTGACAGCAGTAAAGTAAAATCCCAAGTAAAATATTTGGATGCAACGGAAATGGGTTACAGAGCGTCACTGTCAAAGCCATTGCTGAAATATAATTGTGCTGCACGCTGTGCGATGAAGTGGCTGAACAACAGCTAATTTCATTGTTTCTCAACAATATACACAGTCGAGTCACATTATTTTTACCACCTTTAACGTCAACAGCGCTTAGCCAATGAAATAAGGCACGTGTCGTGAGCTGGCTTGGAGGGTATATCAGGTGTGCGGTATGCATTCTGAAAACATATCACTCGTTGCTGTCATGGATAAAAGGAGCGATTTATCAGATTTTAAAAAAATTATGATTATCGGCTTTCGGGCCAAGGGTGGCAGTGTTTCTGAAACAGCGCAGTTTGTGGACTATTCGCGTGCTGCTGTGGTTAGAGTGTATCGTGATTGGAGAAATGGCACCATTGCGAATAAGCGACGTGAAAACTGCGGAGCACCACGTGCCATTGATGTGAGAGGTGAACGTCGGCTGCGAAGATGCGTGCGGGCCGATCGACACGCTACAGTGGAGCAACTCACTGGCCGAATGAACCAGGAGGCTACCGGAAGTGTGTCTAAAACGACAGTTCGGCGAACCCTACTGCGCATGTGGCTCCGATGCAGACGGATGGTTACTGGACCTATGCTAACGGAGGTGCATCGGCAGAAAAGGCTTACATTGGCACGGCAGTATCGGAATTGGACCTCCGCTGATTGACAAAGGATTGCCTTCTCGGATGAGTAACGTTTTCTGCTTCATCGAACGGATGGACTTTAGCGTATAAAGCAGGAAACATCGGAGGGCAAACACTCTTTAACCATTGCTGAAAGAACACAATCTAGTGGGGGCACCGTTATGGTCTGGGGCATGTTTTTCGTGTCATTCTCTGGGTCCACTCATACCTGTGGAAGGCAATATAGACAGAATTCGTTATGAATCCATCCTTGAAGACCACGTACACCCATACATGCTGATTGTCTTCCCTGGGGCGGAAGGGATGTTCCAGCACGACAGTGCGACGTGTCACACAGCTAGAAATGTCCAAGAGTGGTTGCAAGAGCACGATGAAGATTTTAAAGTACTTCCCTGGCCCCCTAATTCCCCAGACTTAACACAATTGAGCATCTGTGGGTCCACCTCGATCGTGTTGTTTGCTCTATGGATTTTCCACCACGCACCCTATAGCAGCTGTCAGATGCACTGCAGTGAGCATGGATCCACATACCTGTGAACACCTTCCAGCACCTTATTGAGTCATTTCCAGCCCGTCTAGCTGCTGTACGCGTTGCACACTGAGGTTACTCTGGGTACTAGCTGATGGTCACAATAATGTGACTCATCAGGTTGTACATAAACGTAACAATGTCTCATTGCAATCTGTGTAAATTACGAAAACCTGATAGTAAATGTGATAGAAGCTATTACAAAAATGCAGTTTGAAGCTATGCATCTTTCTTAATCTAGCTTCCTCTGGAGCGTCCTTCTCCAGCGATGGAGGTTATCTGCAATTGACAAGAGCTTTGAAATGATGTATAACACGATGGGGTGTATAACCTGTTGATGTCTTAGACCAAAAGTTACAATCCCCCTCACGAACACACTTGCGATTCAGCTTTTCGTTCTAACTTGCGGTCATATTTTAGCTTACGCATGAGTAAATGGACTTGCGTAGTTCAGAATTTATTTATAAACAAGAGCTAAACAAATTAAACCAGTGATGTAGTTCTAAATAAAAAAGTGACTTAGCGGTGAATGGACTAGGAAAAAAATACCCTCAAAATTTTCAAAGTCTGATTCGTTGTTTTTATTATTTATTATTATTTTTAATTTTCATTACTAATTAGCAATGTCAATTTATATTAAAACTGCTTAAAACTCTGTAATCTGAGTAGTTTTAAATGACAGGAAGAATGTAAAGTAAGAGACATATGCTAAGATTATAAAATTTTCATTAAAATATGGTTCTGTGTCATTCTATACGATTTTAAATATGCATTGAGAATATCTACGAACTAACAGAGTAACAAATTCAATATGACTAATGGGCCGTTTTTACTAAGGTTATGTGGTATATGTGGAAGATTTTTGTGTTGCCCGTAAGGTATCAGAGTGAGCTCAAGGGATTACTTATATTGGAGCCGATACCAGTGGCGAGTTATTTAATACAAATGTCCATCACCACCGCTTTATCTGTGAACACTGCAATCTTAACTCCAAGGAGTACCCGTCTCCTACAAATTTATTTTGACTGTCTAGACAAAGTTAACATTCTCTTTGTGATAAAATCTTATGATTTGTAAGACACCTTATTGCGTTATTCAACTATGTAGATCGGTCTACGCAGCGTTTTTTATTTGTTACTTAGTTTAATAACTACCATGGGCAACTCGTATGGCTATAAGCAGTCGCCGGTCACTAATTACGGGTCACTTGTTCCAGCAAAGAGACAGATCCAGACATCTTTGGCCATGCACACCACCGGTGACTCATCCGGGGTTGGGACTCAGCCTTAGCTCGGATGCAGCTGTACCTTCCGCTTCTCTTAGCTCGGATAAAGCTGTATCTTCCGCTTCTCTTAGCTCGGATGCAGCTGTATCTTCCGCTTCTCTTAGCTCGGATGCAGCTGTATCTTCCGCTTCTCTTAGCTCAGATGTAGCTGTATCTTCCGCTTTTCTTAGCTCGGATGCAGCTGTATCTTCCGCTTCTCTTAGCTCGGATGCAGCTGTATCTTCCGCTTCTCTTAGCTCGGATGCTGCTGTATCTTCCGCTTCTCTTAGCTCGGATGCAGCTGTATCTTCCGCTTCTCTTATCTCTGATGCAGTTGTATCTTCCGCTTCTCTTAGCTCGGATGCAGCTGTATCTTCCGCTTCTCTTAGCTCGGATGCAGTTGTATCTTCCGCTTCTCTTAGCTCGGATGCAGCTGTATCTTCCGCTTCTCTTAGCTCGGATGCAGTTGTATCTTCCGCTTCTCTTAGCTCTGATGCAGTTGTATCTTCCGCTGCTCTTAGCTCGGATGCTGCTGTATCTTCCGCTTCTCTTAGCTCGGATGCAGCTGTATCTTCCGCTGCTCTTAGCTCGGATGCTGCTGTATCTTCCGCTTCTCTTAGCTCGGATGTAGCTGTATCTTCCGCTTCTCTTAGCTCGGATGCTGCTGTATCTTCCGCTTCTCTTAGCTCGGATGCAGCTGTATCTTCCGCTTCTCTTAGCTTGGATGCAGTTGTATCTTCCGCTTCTCTTAGCTCGGATGCAGCTGTATCTTCCGCTTTTCTTAGCTCGGATGCAGCTGTATCTTCCGCTTCTCTTAGCTCGGATGTAGCTGTATCTTCCGCTTCTCTTAGCTCGGATGCAGATGTATCTTCCGCTTCTCTTAGCTCGGATGTAGCTGTATCTCCGACTCAGTCTTAGCTCTGTTTGCAGCAGCATCTCCGCTTCTAAAAATCTTATTGAGAAATTTCTTTTTATTCGGTATGCCAGTCGTTACAATAGAGATGTGTAGCACTATCGTTTTTAAATAATGCACAGATTTCCAGCTAGGAGGCGTAAAGTGTCGAAACTTTTTTTCTAGATAGCTCTGCTTCCAGGAGACATATTTTGAAAAGTTCTTTTTCCATAGCATGGCTTTTCCCGTGAAGAATATTTTTCGCCTGTTTTCAACATTTCCATTATGATTTTCCATTATTCTTCCGCTAGAAGGCATAGAGTTATACCATATTTCCTTCAGTATTTCTTCTTTTAACTGTTCGATTTAAATATCTCTTTGTCTCTGATACCTTCCTTCCTCTTCTATGAAAAGCTTTTTGTGCGCCATTTGTTACTTTTCGTAACATACTTTCTAGCCGGTTGTGGAAGTACGTAGCTATTTCTGTTCTTACATGTTTTATCGAACGTTGTTTTTTTTCAATTTTTTTTTTAAATCTGTTGTTTTTTTCCGACCCGTTCCACTGACTTCGAATAACTGATAAATTTTATTCGCATTGGAAGGGATTCAAAGCACATGCTCATTACAACTGAAAATTTGGCGTCAGCTTTCTTGTTATTGTACAGGGTGATTTAAAAGTCCCCAAACTCAGAATTCAAATATTTCTTCTACGAATATGATGATGTATAACTATTTTTACATAGTGTTATATTGACACTCATACTTACAGGCAATGAAAACCACTTTACAATAGATGCCGGAATTGTCCACCATTCTGTTGATGACACAAATTCACCCGACGACACATGTTGGCGAATGCTCTTTTCAGCATGTTGGCTGGTATGTCCCTCATGGCTGTAATGATGTTCCGCAGGTCCTGTACCGTCTTAGGGTTGTTGTGGTAAACTGTGTCTTTCAGATAGCCCCACAAATAAAGGTCTGGAGGACTCAAGTCTGGTGAGCGAGGCGGCCAAAGTTTTTTCGAGATTAATCGATCGTGGAAGAACTCACGGAGCATCTCCATTGTGTCGTTTGATGTGTGGCACGTTGCTCCATCTTGTTGAAACCAACAGTAACGTTCGTGTTCTTCCTGCATCGCTACAAATTGATGAATGATGTCTGCATCATCATCATCATCATCATCATTGTCAACCATTATCAATCCACTGCTGGACGAAGGTCTCCCCAAGTTTCCTCCACAACGATCTGTCTTGTGCCAGTCTCCTCCATGTCACCCCTGCATACTTTCGAATTTCATCCACCCATCTCCCATGTGGTCTTCTTCTGAGTCTTTTCCTGTCCCTTGGAATCCAATCTAAAATTTCGGCTGTCCATCGATGATCTGTCCTTCTGGCAGTATGTCCAGCTCATTGCCATTTCAGGGATTTAACTCTGATCATGATGTCTTCCACTCGTCATTTTTCGGATCCACGAGTTCCTCTTCTTATCTCTCCTGGTTACACCAAGCATGCACCTCTCCATGCTTCTTTGAGTTGTCTGCAGCCTTTGTATGTCTCTTTTAGTTAAGGTCCACGTCTCTGCACCATACGTAAGCACTGGAAGGATGCATTGATCAAACACTTTTCTTTTAAGACATAATGGCATATTGCTCTTGAAAATTATATTGTATCTCCCAAAAGCTCTCCAGGCAAGTTTTGTACGCCGATTAATTTCTTCATCAATGTGACCCTCACTTGATATCTGCTGTCCAAGATAAGCGTACGTATCCGTTATCTCCAGCTTTTCTCCATCAATCGATAAATCTTCATTTCTTGTAAAAGCATTGAACATCACTTTTGTCTTCTGAAAGTTCATTTTTTATCCCACTTCTTTACTCTTGTCATCAAGTTCCTGGATCATACTCTGCAGCTCTGATGGGCTAGTTACAAAAATGACTACGTCATCAGCAAAACGAAGGTGGGTTAGATAATCTCCATTAATCTTTATCCCCTTGTTTTCCCAGCTCAGTGACTGAAAAACACCCTCCAATGTGGCATTAAAGAGCTTCGGAGATATGGTGTCACCTTGTCTCACTCCCCTTTCCAATTTTTATGTGTGTTGTATTTTCAAACAGCCGAATCTTTGCACTTGCATTTTCATTGATGTTATTAATAATATTAATGTATGCATCTTCAATACCGCAGGTTTTCAGAGCCATTGTAACTGCTGATGGTTTCACCGAATCAAAGGCTTTTTCATAATCGATAAAAGCCATGCACAATGGAAGTTCATATTCCCTCGCTCTTTCAATTAGTTCTCTCAGTACGTGGATATGATCTATTGTGCTGTAGCCACTCCTGAATCCAGCTTGTTCTCTCGGTTGAGCCATGTCCAGTGTTACCTTCAAGTGGTGTGAAAGAACTTTAGTGAAGATTTTATAAACTACTGATAGGAGGCTGATAGGTCTGTAGTTTCCGAGATCCTCAATGTCACCTTTCTTATGTAGCAGGATCATTGTACACAGCGGAATTTACAGTTGTGTCGAAAAACAATGGCCCTACAATTCGCCATCTAGACATGGCACAGCACACTCCAACTTTCTGACAGTGAAGTCCAACCTCATGCAATGCGTGTGGATTCTCCTCAGCCCTTATGCCAGTGTTTTGGCTATTGACATATCTATTCAAATGAAACCATGCCTCGTCATTGAAAAAAGTGTTTTTAAGCTGGTTAGTCATATTGTTGCGCATGAAACTCTTAAACCATTGGCAGTAGGCAATGCGCTTTTCCGAGTCCAAAGGGCGTACAGTAGCTCTTGCTCTACTTGAATTCTGTACGGCCGTAGCTTTAGACGTTTAATAGCTTTCTGGCAGGTTGAATATGATGACCCTAACTCTTGAGACAGCAGCAGTAGTGACTTCCGGGGAGAGTGCTTCAGGGAAACGTGAATTTTCACCAGAAACGTAGCCCACGCCAAGGACGGCCGGCCGGCCGGCCGCTTTTAGACTTATCCTGAACACTGCCTGCCTTGCGGAATCGGTTCACAACGCCATACACAGTTGTTTTCGCTGGTATATGAGCATTAGGAAATTTCCTTTGAAAGAGCTGGATGCAACGTTGGCAAGATTTTTCCGCAAAATAAACTTCTCAACAAAGCGACTCTGTTCTTGCCTGAGCCTCATGGCTGACTGAACGTTACTGCTTGCCAGCGCCCGCGTACGCGTAGTGTCACGTGGTGTTATCACGTGGCGCAGCTTGTTCCCCAAGGTCACACACAACAGCCACAAGCAGCAATACTTTGATATCTTATGGTTTTACAGCAAATATGTTTTAAAAATAGAGTTCGGGGACTTTTGAATCACCGTGTACTAATTCGGGTACAAATTATCATGGTGTGGGGATTATTAACCCCTCAGAATGAATCACCCTCCACTAGTATTTAAATTATTAAAGGTATTCACGGGCTCTACTTTTATTTTTTTTAAGCCACATATGACTCTGGGTTGGTAGAATCAGCATTTTGATACTGAGTTGGCAAAGTAGATGTTGGCATTCAAAAGGACGAGAGCAATTTAACAGAGAATGGCGGAGACACTTTCTGTCAGCTCTGAAATGAATAAACATGAAACATGGAATTCAAGATATGTGTATTTGTTTTTTTTTTTCTTGAATTAGGTTTTTCGTTCTCTTTTTTTATTCTGAAATTTTTCACTTCTTATAAATTTCACAAAACTTTATTTTATTTTCCTGCATACTTTTAAATTTGACAAGTAACCAATAACAAATGTTCATATCACAAAAATTTAAAAACACTTTTATTTTTTTATGTCAGTATTATAAAGAACTGATGGTAGATCTTCGTGTTCTTAGAAAATTCATAGAAAAAAGTGCTAATAAATTTTCATATGCTTCTGCATTAGTTAAGCATTAAATTTTCGTACCGAGAATACACGAAATATGTTTTGAACTTGTTTTTGTAAATTTAATAAATAACTCTTACTAATCTTCAGTTCTCATATATATATTTGTCTCTGAAAATGGTATTTTCTTACTTTCAATTATGAGTCTGATTTTATTGATTTCATGTAAACAATTGTATTTAAATTTCGATACTTTTGAGTTCAGTACATTTTTTTTATAAAATTTCATAAAGCATTGCATTCACTTTACAGATATCTCTAAATTCAATGAGCAGCTAATATAAAATATTACACGCTTTTAATAAATTTTATGTGGAGTTCCATGACTTTTCGTTAATTCCAATTTTATTTATTTCTCCTTCCTGAAATATCCTAATTTTCCTTCAGTTACTTGTATGAGTGTGTGGCAGAATAAATGCTCTATTAGTTGTGCCGCAATTGTATCTTTATGCTGATTGTATCAAATACCTTATCATATGCACTATTCAGCCGCTTTAAACTGAACACAAATTAAAAAATCTCAATAGTTTAAATGTGCGTGGGTTTTTTTTTCTTTAATTTTAGAAAAGAATTCCAGTGCTTCACTTTTCGTACACATTTCGTAAGTAATGGATTTCAAAGTTGGACAAGATTTGTAAGTAATCATAGGACTTTTTTGTCCTCCCAATGCTATATTTTTATTCTTCTTTTCATTTATCTTCCATTTCTTATACCTTGTTGTTTTTTTGTTATTATATGTGAGCGTGATTGACTGATTGTGTATGGCAAAATACCCTACTCTTATTTGTTTTACCTACGACATTGTTCTGCAAAGGCCTCCGTATGTTATCTTAACGGAGTTATTTTCCTGTCTGGTCGATGCTGAACAATTATTTCCGTTTGACTAAATATCCATGTCGAATAAGTCCACCACCAGCCGTCTGAAATGACATAATATGTAACGAACAAAACTTTACGTGAAATAGCAAAGGTTTCTGGTGGCAACGTCTGCCCATGAAGAAAACATGACGTCAGTACAGAAGGTCAAGGAGAAAACGGTGCATTAAACAATTCATTAATGGTCCAGAAAATAACCACTCCGTGCACGAACTAAAACACAATTATTGACCAATGACCTGTCACACTCAATATGAAGTACGGGTGAGTAGTTTAATTCTATTTGCATTTGCTTGCTTCATATGTCTACTCCCAGGAGTTTGTTTTACGCAAAGTCACACCATGTCTAGAGCAACAGATTTCAGATGGCGGCAGTTTTTAGACAATTTAAAAATACACTCACACAGATATATATAAAAAATATGTTGAACACAATAAAAAAATAATTTTCTAATAAAACCACCTTTTTTAACTTTTATATTATATTATTCCTAAAAGAATGTAAATAAAAAGTAATCCTTTGCCCTGAAGTTGAGGTGGGCGAAAATGATGAAGTGTTCGTGTTTTCAAGAAGTTGTAAAACTAGAGGACTCGATTTTTTCAATGAATTTCAAACGCACACGTATTGTTTTCTCGATTATAATTTAAATTAAGTGAAAGCCCGTCAATAATGGAGGGGTAAAATAAGATTCTTTAGTAACCAGGTATTCTTTTTGTTTATGATGTCCAAATGCGAAAGTATGTTTCATGAACATTACAACAATAAAAAAAAATTAAAATATTGGTTGAGGCAGGGATTCCACAATTAAAACAAGAAAGCGCTGTCTCCACTGCGCCTCAAAAGTAGGGCAAACGTTTAAACATTCAGACAAAGGAAATTATATTGTTTGTGATCAGAAAATCTTGACCCGCCAGCCGTTAATTTCATTTCTATGATGTTCTGAAACTGTCGCAACTTTCAGATACGGATTTAGAAAAGGAAAATAGAACAACATTTCATGAACAATCAGATAAAAAAATGAATTATATACACTGGCGCTCAAAATTAAAGCAATCAGCACAAATCCCTGGATGACCGAGACACCTTGCCACAAAACACACATAAATGGTACACAAGATGCCAGTTATGTAAAATAGCAAATGCTCTGGTCTATAAACGATCAAAGGAGCTACAGGCAGCCACGGGACTGTGAAATCTGCATATGCCACACACCAAAGTTTTCCACGCGTAAGAGACTGGATTCGGACACGAGGGCAATCTTGGGGTTTGTACAGTCAGGTGTAGCAATATGGCATCGTTATATCTCACTGAGTTCGTTTAGGTGATTCATAACGGTGGGTAGCTATAGGAATAGATTATTCATTGCAGTAGAGAGCTATAGGGAGAGATTATTCGTTGCGGTGGAGAGCTATAGGGAGAGATTTTTCATAGCGCCATGAGAGCTATACGTAGAGATGATTCACAGCGGTGAAGAGGTATAGCGAGAGATGTTTCATTGCAGTGGACAGCTATAGGGAGAAATAATTCATTGCGGTAGAGAGCTATAAAAAGATATGATACAGTGCGGTAGAGAGCTATAGGAAGAGATGGTTCATTGCAATTCAGAGCTATAGGGTGAGATTATTCATTGCGGTGGAGAGCTAAAGGGAAAGATGATTCATTGCGGTGGAGAGCTAAAGGGAGAGATGATTCATTGCGGTGGAGAGCTAAAGGGAGAGATGATTCATTGCGGCGGAGATCTGTAGGAAGAGATGATTCATTGCGGTTGAGAGCTATAGGGAGAAATGATTCATAGCGGTGATCTATAGGGAGAGATGATTCATTCCAGTGGAGAGCTATAAGGAGAGATGATTCATTGCGGTGGAGAGCTATAGCGAGAGATGACTCATTTCGAAGTGGAGAGCTGTAATGAAACTAGAAACCGGACAGTCTCAAGCTGAGATGGCCAGATGGTTAAATGTAAATCGATCTGTGGCCTGTCGCCTCAGCAGACAATTTCAGAACACGAAACACCATCTCCAGAAGACCTGGGCAAAAGCGTTGGAAGGCAGCTTTTGCTCCACAAAATCGTTGGGGGCGTAACCTCATGGCGCAATCCAAGTAACAAGGAAGGTAATTAGCCAACATGGTCACTGCAGTAATTGATCTAACTGTATCCCGCCATACGGTACACCACATATTGTGTAACTGTAGTCTGTATGAAAGAAGGCCAATTTGTTTGTGTTACCTTGAGCATATCCCCAAAAAGAGCTTGCTTCGAGTGGTGTCATCAACATATTCACTGGACTAACCAGGAACCAGCACGTGTACTCTTTAAACAATTGAGAAGATTATGCTTTCAACAAGATCTTCGGAGAACACTAATATGGCGAGAATGTGGGACTTTGTATTAGCCAATGAACGATCGAGAAAGGGATCATTTTGGAGGGGGTGAAATAAGTGTTTGGGCAGTAATCGGTATAAAAAATCATTACATCTCTCGACGAAATAACCGAAAAAAACCGTCTAGGTCTAAACGCCTGCCCGTCACAGTGTTACAAAAAAAACTTTAAAAGCAGCAAATCATTCTAAGATACCAAAGAGAAGTCGAACACAGTATTAAAAATTAAGAAGACATCAAAATAGGAAATCGTGAGTGACCTTCCGAAACCTAAAGATGCTAAATGTATGCGCACACCTGCGGACAAGGTGGAAAAAGTCCCTTATAAGTAATTGGTGGAAATCAAACCCAGTAACATTCCAGTCTCCGGCTCGGTGTTGCAACAGAAAGCAAAAGATGTAGCATCTTGATTTGGGGAGAAGAGTTTTAATGCACAAACTGGATGGTCTCAGAAAGATTTGAAAGATCTCTACAGTGTCTTGGAAAAGTAGCATCTGATGAACGTCAGGCGGTCGATTCAAAGATGATTGCAAAATTGGGCTGACATGCTGTACATCAAACAAGTGACATTTATAACGCAGACGAGACGAGCTTGTTTTGGCAGCTGTACTTCGTAACAAAACGCTATCTTTTCTTGACAATAAGTTGCACGACAGAAAGTTTAATCATGTTCTTATTACAGTGCTCCTGGCAGCCGATCTCGATCACATTGTGAAAATCAAACCTTTAGTTATTGGGAAGAGAAGATATCTCCAAGACACTTGAAGAATTGATATACGTCACAGATGATTTATGCGTTTAACACGATGGTAAAAATTCCTGTAGAGTTGTTTTCGATTTTGCTTCTCGGATTTGACAAAGCAAGAGCGTAAATACACTCACGTTCATAAAAAAAACAGAACACTTGAAAAGATTCGAGCTACAACTTTGACTTTTTTACAGGACATGCGAATCAGGCAATATCGAAGAAATGATTAGCATTTCGGCTAATAGGTGCATGCGTAATGCATCAGGGAAAATCACATCCCGAAACGTCACAGACCAGAAACTGGCTTTCTTTGTGTTATAAGAGCCGCGGGGATCTATTGGCATGCCAGTGCTTGGTCAGCAGTGGGTAAGGATGCCTCATCATCGTTTAAGACAGTCGTACAGTCATATCAGCGAGTTCGACAGAGGTCGCATTATCGGCATGAGAGACTGCAATGCTTTCCTTCAGGAGATTGTCGGTCGTGTGGGGAGCAGTGTGTCCGTCGCGGCAAGAGTGTGCAGGGAATGGTGCAAAGAAGGGCTTAGGACACGAAGAGAAGGTTCTGGACGTCGTACACTAAGCTGACCAGACGTCCCCAATTCTTGAGGACAGTCCTCGAATTTAGTTTACTATCCCCAAAAACGTCTGAAGCCCTTGGGAACGCAAATTGTCCTCAAATTTCAATGTTTGTCCCCAAATGTCCTCGAATTTACACTTCCTCATTAACCCTTTAGATTTCCAATGCAAGAAGTTTTTAAAAGTAGTTTCCGTTGTACTAATTTTCCAACATGCTACTTGTGAAAACAAATTTTGCCTTTTTTTTTTCTTCTTTCTGGGTTTAACGACCACTACGAGCAACTTTAAGGACTATTAGCAGTCACCTGTCTCTAAACGACCACTACGAGCAACTTTAAGGACTATTAGCAGTCACCTGTCTCTAAACGACCACTACGAGCAACTTTAAGGACTATTAGCAGTCACCTGTCTCTAAACGACCACTACGAGCAACTTTAAGGACTATTAGCAGTCACCTGTCTCTAAACGACCACTACGAGCAACTTTAAGGACTATTAGCAGTCACCTGTCTCTAAACGCCCACTACGAGCAACTTTAAGGACTATTAGCAGTCACCTGTCTCTAAACGACCACTACGAGCAACTTTGAGGACTATTAGCAGTCACCTGTCTCTAAACGACCACTACGAGCAACTTTAAGGACTATTAGCAGTCACCTGTCTCTAAACGACCACTACGAGCAACTTTAAGGACTATTAGCAGTCACCTGTCTCTAAACGACCACTACGAGCAACTTTAAGGACTATTAGCAGTCACCTGTCTCTAAACGACCACTACGAGCAACTTTAAGGACTATTAGCAGTCACCTGTCTCTAAACGACCACTACGAGCAACTTTAAGGACTATTAGCAGTCACCTGTCTCTAAACGACCACTACGAGCAACTTTGAGGACTATTAGCAGTCACCTGTCTCTAAACGACCACTACGAGCAACTTTAAGGACTATTAGCAGTCACCTGTCTCTAAACGACCACTACGAGCAACTTTAAGGACTATTAGCAGTCACCTGTCTCTAAACGACCACTACGAGCAACTTTAAGGACTATTAGCAGTCACCTGTCTCTAAACGCCCACTACGAGCAACTTTAAGGACTATTAGCAGTCACCTGTCTCTAAACGACCACTACGAGCAACTTTAAGGACTATTAGCAGTCACCTGTCTCTAAACGCCCACTACGAGCAACTTTAAGGACTATTAGCAGTCACCTGTCTCTAAACGACCACTACGAGCAACTTTGAGGACTATTAGCAGTCACCTGTCTCTAAACGACCACTACGAGCAACTTTAAGGACTATTAGCAGTCACCTGTCTCTAAACGACCACTACGAGCAACTTTAAGGACTATTAGCAGTCACCTGTCTCTAAACGACCACTACGAGCAACTTTAAGGACTATTAGCAGTCACCTGTCTCTAAACGACCACTACGAGCAACTTTAAGGACTATTAGCAGTCACCTGTCTCTAAACGACCACTACGAGCAACTTTAAGGACTATTAGCAGTCACCTGTCTCTAAACGACCACTACGAGCAACTTTAAGGACTATTAGCAGTCACCTGTCTCTAAACGACCACTACGAGCAACTTTAAGGACTATTAGCAGTCACCTGTCTCTAAACGACCACTACGAGCAACTTTGAGGACTATTAGCAGTCACCTGTCTCTAAACGACCACTACGAGCAACTTTAAGGACTATTAGCAGTCACCTGTCTCTAAACGACCACTACGAGCAACTTTAAGGACTATTAGCAGTCACCTGTCTCTAAACGACCACTACGAGCAACTTTAAGGACTATTAGCAGTCACCTGTCTCTAAACGACCACTACGAGCAACTTTAAGGACTATTAGCAGTCACCTGTCTCTAATTTGGCGACATTTGTTCTAGGGATGGAAGAGAGCAAGTGCTGCAAGACAAACACACCACCCGTGCCTTATTCGGGACTCGAATCCGTACCAACTTGTACGAATGGTCAGTAGCCAGTACTAGGTCAATGCACCACTGGCGTATTCAAATTTCGACTGTACTTGTTCTGAGTTTCTCCAAACACTTTGGCAAAAGTGGAAAATTCGCCATGCAATTACTATGGTGTGCAGCCCAATTTTAATTCAGCGCATGTACCTAACTAAGGTAAAGCATTTCACTTTTGCAAATATGTTCTCGCCATCATAGTTCTGCTTTGTCAATTCAAATTGCCAACATTCTACAAGATATATCCTTTTAAGACGCAGATTTTAATGTGTAATATCACACTTATTAAAGCAATGCAGTTTTGTGACAAAAAATTGCATATTTATTTTGAGTACGTATGTGTCCCCAAATGAACTACCGATTTGGGGACGTCACGCACTTTTGTCCTCAAATCGGTGTCCCGATATCTGGTCACCTCATCGTACACAGACAACGCCCAGGGACAAACGTCACGTCATGAGTTACCGTTCTACATTATCAATGGCGTTCAGTGGCGAACTGTGATGAATTCTTCCATGTCAGCTGTAACAGCACGTCGCCGGTTATTACAGTTCGGACTGCAGGCTACAGCTGACATCGCAGCAAAGGACTTCCAGGCTACAGTGGAGCATCGAACAAAGGGAGTGGTGTGACGAATGGCACAATATCGTTATCTCGGACGAAACGCACTTCTGTTTAGGGTTATTTGTTTGCAAGCTTACTATACGTCAGTTCAGACTGGATGGCCATTCCACAAGACATCATGCACACATTATTTGATTCGATGCCTGAGTACGTACAGCAGGCAATACAAACAAGAGGTGGGCATACCGATTATTAGCTGCATTAAAGCGCCTGGTATGCATGACACCGCGATGCTAATCATTTGTTCTCTATTGCCTAATGAACATATTCTGTAAAAATCAAAGTTGTAGATCGACTCCTTTCAGGTGCACTGATTTTTATGAACAGTGTATTGCTTACTTTTCGATGCCTGTTGTGCACATCACTGTGATATGATATGATATGATATGAAAACAAGAAATGTCGAATTAAAATTATAACCTATGACGTCACATGATATATTGGGTTGTGCGAATGAAATGTCCGGCAAAGGACCAGCACCCGTGGACTGCGAGAATGGAAAAGTAGGACAACATATCTAGGAAAAATAATCCCACTCAGCTACGACACATAGTTGTCATCTATCCGTCAAGGCCAAGATCCCGGAACGATAAAGGTCTTGTGGCTGGGACTCGAAACAGTCATCAACTGCACGTTGAACCTCCTTGTCTGTCGTGAACTGTTTCCCGGACAGGAAGTGATCCAGGTGACGAAACGGATGACAGTCTGTCGTAGAAAAGTTCGGGAAGTAGGCAGGATGAGGCCGTGCTTCACAGCCCAAAGCGCTTAGTGTCAGCATCGTTCGTTGTGCGACATGAGGGTGGGTGGGGGTTGTATTAGCCAATGGGTTGTCCTGGGGCAGAAGAACACCATGTCTGTTGACCCAAGCCGGTTGTTTCTTCAGCAACTTCTGGTGAATCTGGCGTAATTCATCACAATAACGTTCTGCAGTGATGGTTTGGCCTCCTGCAAGAGACTCCGATGAATTATCCCGGTTGTGGAATACCGGACAAGGAGCATCATCTTGTTGGTGTGTAGGGGTGGCTTAGGATGCCGTCCAGGAGGCAGTGCCTTGCTTAACCATTGTGCAGATCGTTTCCGATTATCATAAAGGACCCACTTTCCGTCGCAGGTGACGATTCGATGCAGTAGAGGTTCCTGTTTATTCCTGGCAAGCAGCGACGTGAAGACTTCCAAACGCCTAGTCTTGTTGGTAGTTGTCAACTCATGCGGCAGCCACATGTCCAGCTTTTTACCCTTACCCAGCGCAGCCATACTCCGAACAACTGTCGTGTGGTGGACACCTACCTCTGCTGCTATCTCACGACACGTGTTTGGGGTGGAGTCCGCTTCAACCACACGTAACAGAACATCGTCAGAAACAGAAACAGGTCAACGACCACGAGCTTCGTTTTACAGGTCCGTATCTCCGCTTCGAAACTTCACAAACCATCACCGAATGGTTCGTTCGTTGGCGGTATTCTCCCCACACGCTTTGTTAACGTTTCGAGAGGCAATTCCTGCAGAATGGCCCAGTTTCAATTCACACAGGAAGATGACTCAAACTCTGCGTCTGCATGTTTCCTTTGCAAGCCACATTACGTCCAAACAAACCACGCCTGAACCTTGTTCCTCACACACGTGCTAGCTATTTATAGTAACTCTGTGACGTAATACCCGCAAAACCTGTGGGTGGTTCCATTCCTCTGTGGTGGGGGGGCCTGTCTCTCCTGCTCGTTCTCGCCGGACATTTCATTCGCACCAACCCAATAGATGACGTACTACTGACGTGACGCGTGAGTCAAATCAACAATGAAGCAGCGATAAACCTGCCGGCGTAGTTAAGTTGGGAGAACAGCCTCTCCGAAGTAGGAAGTCGTGTGTTCGAATCCTACCACATTTGCGCCTGAACGAAAGTGAATTTACTATCCGATAGGTGTGAAGAATTTGCGTGATGAGTCATCCACACAACGTACGCAACTAATAAACATTAATTCTTCTACAATGAGAGAGATGGTCCTTCGACCATGATTATCGGCTAACCCAAAACCTGCGATTTCGTACCCCCGCCCTTCTTAAAGGGGGAGATCGTGTAACGTACGACCACGTGGCATGACGTAAATGGCATACCGCTGAGATAATACACAAGTCATATCGACACTTATTTAGCTACAAACCTGTCGGCGTAGTTCAGTTGGAAGAAAAGCTGCACCGGAGTAGAATGGGGTGCTTCGAAGCTCATCATCGGCAAAAGGTCAAATATTATAATCCAAAGATAAATTAACAGCGTAATATTACCTAAATCTCTACAAACATTTTCATGTACGTGACCACACAAGAGATATGTAACTGAAGACGCAGCAGCTGCTGCAGGTAGCAAGAGTAAGCATTTGTTAGAAAAGACACGAAACAATATATTTCTAGTTTTACACGATTTTCTCGGTTAAACATGAACACAGTAACTGCCTTCCAAAATTTTCTTTTCAATGAAGTTTACTGAAAACGCCTAAGGGACAGAATAACCCCTTTTCATAGTCAGCTCTTTCGAGTAAACTTGTAATCTGCTTTGGAGAAAAGCTAATAACAAACGTCCTTCCCAACCTATTTAATACGGCATTATACCGAAACTTCCTCGAAACAGACTATCCCTTTTAATTAAAGTTGCGAGTTAGAAGCTTCTATCGAAGCACTCTGCGTGGGGTTCGTTTATTTTGCATAACAATGCTTTACCCAGAAAGACATGCAGAAACTACTTTAAAAAAAAATCCGTTCCACCTATATGTAGGGTGAATAAGTTATTCAGTTTCTCCTTCCTGAAGAAAACCTACATCACCATGACGACTTCCTTTTGCATGGAGAGCGGAAATCTTCAGCTACGGCCTCCAGATTTTTCTCCTTGAAAATCACGAACCGCTTCAACCACTGTTAAGGATTATCGGGGATCAAAAGGAGATAAGCGAACAATACAGCTGCGAGAAACATACACTGCAGAATCCGAAACGGATTTTTTTTTATAAGGTTCAAAAAAAAACTGATGTCGCAAGGCTATGATATTTTATCGAGGACAGTTTTCTCGAGAATGATGAAGAGTATATCGAAAGAACTGTACACCAAACAAGTCGTTCAACTTTCTTTTTCGTAAGTTTTCATCGTGATATAGGGTGGGCTACGAAATGGTGAGACTTTTTCTTTCTTTGCAGGATGCGTGCACTCCGACTGATGCTAGCGCAAGAGGAAATTTTTAATGCCGAAGAAAGGAGAAGTATAGAACAAAGAACGTCCGTTGCGATAAAAGGGGTTCCTGGCAAACAAGTTTAGTGCAGTGATGTTTCAAGGCGTTATAAAACACGAAATAGGCATCATACAGGAACACAATTCTAAAGACATAAGATATACACAAGATGGAAATGTCCTCGAAACAAAGTGACCACGGCAAGCCTCTGTCCACTTTCCAGGGAATGTCGAAGCACTTCATTTCGCGATGACCAGAAGTACTGAAAGTCAAAGCGGAGAGCAAGCAGCCAGTTGCAAATTTCACGGACATCAAATCCTTATACCCGTATAAAATACAGCCTACCCAGATCAATGGTTTCCTTCAGTTGTGGGCAAAGGCATTTAAACATAACACAATGCTTTTATACACGATTTCGTCTTCAGATTGATCAGGATAACCTACTGACATACCAACCAGACTTTTTGCCTAATACTTGATTCACAGACGAAGGGCCTGGTGCCGTTATCAAACATAATTTCACATTGTGGGCCAGCCTTCATGATACGCATGAAGTACTGCTTCACACTGAAACAACTTACTGTGTGGTGTGCTTTGTCCAGTCATCGACTTATTGGGCCTATATTTTCGGACGCAACACTGAACAGTAGGGTCTAACTTAGCATGCTGTATAACAGCTTTCATCTTCAGTTATGCGTTTAAACATAACACAATGATTCATGCAAGATGGTTCAACACGAGATACGTCAAGAACTGTCCGGAATTTTCTCTGTGAGACATTTCAGGACCGCTTAATATTGCACCGATTTCCTCATATGAATCATTGTGGGTACATATTGCCATCGTGTAACCCTGATTTAAATCAGGGTGAGTGTCACTGACCTTTCCAAAAAATTTGGTATCTTTGACACTACAGGGAGATTCACTCGAGACTGAACGCATATTTTTTTAATCAACTCACGACTGCAAAGGCACATTTGAATGAAATTAATGTAAAATATACCTTGATATATGGCAAAAAGTAAAATCTTATAGGAGAAGTTGGAAGTGCCCATCGCCAGCGTCCAGGTACATATTCACCCGACGTTCCATATTGACAAATGTGCGATGTAGCGTAGCGACCTCGATAGAAACAATTTCGCGTGTGCTGTCTCTTAATTCCTCAATCGACCTTGGCTTGTAGTTATAAACCTTGCTCTTTAAAAGTCCCCAGAGAAAGAAATCTGGGAATGTCAGATCGGGAGACCTAGGCGGCCATAGGTCATTGGAGATAATCCTGTTCTGGAAAAATCTGCGAATTTCTGCCATGCTCTTATTGGAGGTGTGGCACGTTGCACCGTCCTGTTGAAAGTAACCATCTGCAAGTTCCTGATCATCCAGCTGGTTCTCAAATCATTAAAGGTTTCAGGTATCGGTCGGTATTCACCGCGTCTTTAAAAAAGATTGGCCCAATGATAAGGCGTCGGGACACCGCATGCCAGACACTGATTTTCACTGGATGCAATGGCTCTTCATAGATGGCGTGGGGATTATCAGTGGCACACACCCGTGTATTTTGCGACTTTACATAGCCGGTTATATAGAACCATGCTTAGTCAGTAAACCATGGTATGTCCAACAGGGCGGGGTTTGCGGGGAAAACTTTGGCAAACCGTTGATAATATGCCAATCGCTTTGCGAAATCCAGTGGGTGTAACACATTCACAGCCGTGATACGCCACGGATTAATCTTCGCATGTTTGGCTGCTCTTTGACATGTCGAAGACGCTCGTCCAGTCTCTTAGGATAACCGCCGAATAGATTTCCGTGGGAATACCAATAACCGCTGCTTCACATCCTCTATTGTGTCCTCCGCCATCTGGGGTACTCCGCCCGTATGCGGATCCACCAACCTTCCCGTTCTCTCTAGCTTCTTCACCAATTTCGAAATGGTGGCTCTAGTTGGTGGTTTCCCCCACCACATTTCTTCAGAAAATCCATCTGACATTGTTCGAAGGAACAGGTTACCCAGTACTGACGCACAATGAACACATGCTCTTCAGTTGAGTACACCATCTTCACCTCCTTGCTTAAACTGTCTACGGAGACACGCTATTCCCCCACCACTACTAGAGAGATCGCGCATCAGTGCGGCGCCACCCAGCTGCCGCGGAGACATTTCATTCACGGGTAACGCATATCGACTGCTTCGTCAGGGAACAAAAAACCGCTCCGTTTGGGTTTTACGCTCATCGTATATTCCCCATCTCATATATTCCACATAATAAGGGATCAGTCCCCTCGGTTTGGGTTTCACGCTCATCGTATATTCCCCATCTCATATATTCCACATAATAAGTGATCAGTCCTCTCCGTTTGGGTTTCACGCTCATCGTATATTCCCCATCTCATATATTCCACATAATAAATTATCAATCCCCTCCGTTTGGGTTTCACGCTCATCGTACATTCCCCAGCTCATATATTCCACATAATGAGTGATCAGTCCCCTCCCTTTGGGTTTCACGCTCATCGTACATTTCCCAGCTCATATATTCCACATAATAAGTGATCAATCCTCCGTTTGGATTTCACGCTCATCGTACATTCTCCAGCTCATATATTCCCCATAATAAGTTATCAGTCCTCTCCGTTTGAGTTTCACGCTCATCGTATATTCCCCATCTCATATATTCCACATAATAAGTGATCAGTCCTCTCCGTTTGGGTTTCACGCTCATCGTACATTTCCCAGCTCATATATTCCACATAATAAGTGATCAATCCCCTCCGTTTGGATTTCACGCTCATCGTACATTCTCCAGCTCATATATTCCCCATAATAAGTTATCAGTCCTCTCCGTTTGAGTTTCACGCTCATCGTAGATTCCCCAGCTCATATATTCCACATAATAAGTGATCAGTCCTCTCCGTTTGGGTTTCACGCTCATCGTACATTCCCCAGCTCATATATTTCGCATAATAAGTGATCAGTCCCCTCCGTTTGGGTTTCACGCTCATTGTACATTCTCCAGCTCATATATTCCCCATAATAAGTTATCAGTCCCCTCTGTTTGGGTTTCACGCTCATCGTACATTCCCCAGCTCATATATTCCACATAATAAGTGATCAGTCCTCTCCGTTTGGGTTTCACGCTCATCGTACATTCCCCAGCTCATATATTCCGCATAATAAGTGATCAGTACCCTCCGTTTGGGTTTCACGCTCATTGTACATTCTCCAGCTCATATATTCCCCATAATAAGTTATCAGTCCCCTCCGTTTGGGTTTCACGCTCATCGTACATTCCCCAGCTCATATATTCCCCATAATAAGTTATCAGTCCTCTCCGTTTGGGTTTCACGCTCATCGTACATTCCCCAGCTCATACACGCCGGAAAGTGAAAAAAGAACGCCAAGAAGGAATTGGCGGACGATCATGAAATTTACATATGTTAATAGGGTCAAGTTTACGTAGGTGTGATGTTAATTTCGGGACAAACCGGTAAGCTCTTACGCCACAGCACGGCATAATATGCAAATTATCTTCGGTGGTATTTAAGGAGTACGGCGACGTGAATGTAATCAGTCGTCGGCGCACGGACGCGTGCGAAGACCCTAAAGACGCTGCAATGCCTGGACATGGAAGACGTGTACGATTTCAGCAATTATCGGACTTTAAGCGAGGTCGTTTAGTCGCACTCCTCGAGGTCAGGTGGTCGTATTGTCGTATCGCGGAGCGAATTGGATAATAAGTATCGGCGGTGGTACGATGGTAGCGTAGATGGTCCGAGGAATATTCCCACACGAGAAGACGTGGAACCGGGAGTCACAGACGGACTGATGAGCTGACCGATCGACGTATAAGAAGAGCGGCGTTGTCAAGCAGAACATCCACTGCGACGGAAATCCGAGCTGCCGTTGAACCTGAGGTGACTGCGCGAACAATCCGCAACCGTCTACTGGATGCAGGACTACGTGCACGTGTGCCTCTGGAATGTGTACCTCTGACTCCAGCCCACCGTCAGGAACGGTTGCAGTGGTGTCCCAAACGTCTGCACTGGAGAACGCAATAGCGATCTGTCGTGCTCAGCGATGAAAGTAGATTCTGCTTGGGAGCCTCCGATGGCCGTATATGTGTTCGCAGACGCACAGGGGAGCGTCTCCACCCTTCTTGCATCCGCCAGCAACACACAGGGCCTACACCTGGTCTTCTGGTGTGGGGAGCGATTAGCTATCACTCCCGTACACAACTAGTGTTTGTACTGAGTACGTTAAGCAGCACCTCCTACATCAACAACATCATTCAGCCCGTTGTTGTGCCATATGTAAGGTCGGTCCATCGCGGTGTTTTCCAGCAAGATAACGCACGCCCACACAAAGCACGTGCAACGCAACATGCGCTTCACGGTGTGAGACAACTTCCATGGCCTGCACGTTCACCGGATTTGTCCCCCATTAAGCACGTGTGGGATTTTATGGGACAACGACTTATCCGGTCTCCACGGCCAGCCACGACCATCCCCGATTTACGCGTCCAGGTTGAGGATGCTTGGAACTCAATACCCCAAACTTACATCCAACATCTGTACGACAGACTCCATGCCAGAATTGCACAGTGTGACGCAGTTCATGGCGGTTCAACCTTGTACTAACCATTGTCGCGTAAAAGTCTTTTGTACTTCTACACTGTTTTAACCCATCAATACACTAGGAAATAGTTCCTAAATGAAAGAAAACCTTAACGGCCAGACGAAACAACAGAAGTCAACTTACGGAAAAGCTTTATTCAGGCTACAGTAGACACTTCCATAACTGAACGATAACATCACAATGTACTCCACACACCACACATGATCACAACACTCCTTTCAATAATCAGTTTACAATCCAACGCTCGTAATAATCGCTCTCTTACACTGTTCTCTTACAACGCTCGTAATAATCGCTCTCTTACACTGTTCTCTTACAACGCTCTTTGCAATCAAATAGTCGTCGTTTTTATCTCTTGCTCTTATCAAGATCAGGCGTACGTCACGTGCATTAAACCTCAATTGTGTTGCCAAACATATTCGTTTGAGGGAAAAGATATTTCGCTAAGCGTGAAGAATACTGAGAATAAACTCAAGATATACATAGGGAAAGAAACTAAAAAGGAAAGTTAATCTAGAATATACGTCACACCATGTTACATAGAAATGTTATTTTTCAGTTTACCAGCAAATGCAGCTGTATTTTGCCATAATGTTTTGATCACATTATCCTCTGTATTCCGTTATTATGCTGTATAAATTTCGTTGGTATCAGACGTCTCTTTCTTGGTGTTCTTTTTTCACTTTCCGCCAGTGTATAATAGCTCATCGGTGTATTATTGATAATGAGGAGTGCTACTTATAATTATCCTTAAATATTATGATCAATGTTTTGCTATTACAGGAATTTTATTAAGTTTAAATTGTTCACTTAGTTTCCGAAAGATTTAGTGCTGTTTAAATAGAGTCCATTAACCACTTAGCATCCAGGCACGTAATATTACGTTGACGAATGATAGTGCAAGAAAATCGAGATTCATAATATTACGGGCCCGTTGATGTTAGGTAGGGCTCCATGTTTTCGCATATATCACACTAATATCGACTTTTGAAATAATTGTCCATTCATTTCGTTTCGCACGATGTGTACCGGAACTTTCCTCTTTTGTTTTATAACTACCAGAACGATGATCGTAATATTACGTTTCACGTACGTTCATTGTCTGGAATCGAGCTACTTGTACCTTGCAAAATACAATTGCGTTTTTTTTTTACCGGTTTTTTTAATTTTCCTTGGGATCTCAAGTGATTAAAACAGGATTAAGGAATGTTACCATTTAGTTCAGTAAAAATAAGAGTATAACTATTTGCATCTTTAAAGTTATATTTGGGCAGCGCCTTGCACATTTCAGCCATATTTGAACAAACGTAATTTAATTGTTATTTTACAATGGACACCACGGGATAGAAAAAGGCCCAGAAGACCACGTGGGAGGTGAATGGATGAAATTTGAAAGCTTGCCGGCTAGACATGGAGGAAACTGGCTAGCCGCCCCGGTGGCGCAGTGGTCTAAGGCGCTGGCCTCTGATCATTCGTCCGTAAGGGGTCCGGGTTCGAATCCCGGTCAGGCATGGATGTTGTGTTTGTCTTACGGCACTGGCTCTCTCCCTTCCCTGGAACCAGTGACCCAAAATTAGGGACGGGCGACTGCTTATAGCCCATTTGAGTTGCTCACGGTGGTCGTTAAACCTCCAATCAAAAAAAAAAAAAAAAAAAAAAAAAAAAACTGGCTAAGTCTGAAAGTTGTGGGAGATATTTAGAGAGGCCTTCATCCAGCAGTAGATGAATAATGAATGATGATATCTCTTGTTCCGATATAGGCACCAAAATAATAATCTTTCCGCAAGAAAACAAACAAACGTATCACCGCTTCTGTGCCTGAGTAGTCAGTGTCGTAGGTTTCCGACTAGTCGTCCGAGTTACGTCGGGCTTCAAGTACCGGATGACGCATGGGTGGTGCGTTTGCCTTAAGGCGCTGGCGCTCTCTCTGTCGTCGGAACCAATGGCGACGAGATATAGTCCTTTGATATATATATATATTTTTTTTTTTTTTTTTAATGAGGTTCTAACGACCACCGTGAGCAATTCAGTGGGCTGTAAGCACACGCCCGTCCCTAATCTAGGGTCACTGGTTTCGGGGAAGAGAGAGAGCCAGTGTCGTAAGACAAACACAGCATCCATACCTCACCGGGATACTAACTCAGACCCATCTCGAAATAATGGACAGAAGCAAGTGTTCAGACCACTGCGCCACCGGGGCGGCATGGTGGTAGTTCAACCTTGAGACAAAAGGAAAATCATATTAATCAATCTAGTTGCATTTACATGCAATATTCTTCTTATTAATTCCAAAACACTGAAAGTTTAGAAAATTTAAACAAAATCATTAGCGGACAAATTGAATTAGACATATTTAGAGAATTAAAACCACCCTTTGTAACGATGCGAAATTTCTCATATGCCATATCAGACAACGAAAATCTAATAAAATTTTCTTTAACGTCTTTAAAATAACATTATCCTTTCGAGTAGTCTTTATCGACATCCAGGAATGTACTGGACTACGCCATCAATTCCTCATTAACATCGTCATTCACACCGCTTTTAATATAATCATCAGCAAAATTTTCTCATCACTAGGTTCATAATTATCGCTCTTTCAATTCGCGACCGCATAAGAAGATAAGAATTCATCCCTCAAATTATCTTTGTCGATAACTCACACCGCCGTTGATAAAGCAAATTCGGTCGTCGTGTCTAAATGGAAACCACAAAAACTTATTTTGTTATAACTAGAGCTAGGATTTCTATTTTAATAAACATTTCAAAATATGTACATACAATATTAATTAAAGCTGAGGAAATATGTAGAGAAAAAACGAAAAGCACTAAAATATATGTTAAATTACTTTACTCAAAACCAGGGTTTTCAACTAACTTACTACTATTACAACTAGCAACAACATCGCACGTCATGTTGCAGGAAACAAAGCTCCTCCTGTTTTATCTCAAAATACCTTTAAATTGGTTGAACAATCTCTCACTCTCGACGTGACAAGAGATGGTTGGTCGGTTGGTGGGTTTTTCGTTGTTTTTCCTTTTTTCTTTTTTTTTTTTTTTTTTTTTGGCCTAATTTGGCCAAAGAGCGCCAGACACAAGACAATCAAACAAACAGTTTTAAAATACGTTTAAAAAAGTCAATTTGTTTGAAAACTGAAAAAATCGCGAATGTATCGCACTGGTCGTGTAAAAGCTTAAGCGGCGTAGATGCGCACAATCGTCGAATAAATCAGAATGAAAATAGTGAAAACGGACAGCACGAAAACGAGCACAACGACATAGAATGCGAGCGACAGTGAGTTGGCAATTACACGCCTCATACATCGGAGCAGTGTCGCCACACAGCAAGAAGCGGTGTGTGAAACGACGTTTTTCAATGCGGAGGCGCGCAAGGACAACTGCTTCACAACGATTCCTGCGCAAACTGGATTACCATAGTCCGATCTGTGGTTTAATGGAGAGAGATGTGTTCCTACCCTGCTGAGACCAGAGGTACTGCCACTCAGCCATGATGAATGCACGGATGCCAGGACGAAAATATCAATCACAAGAGGTGATGGGGGAAACTTAAACCACCCGCTATATCCAATGGCGAGAATCTGTTGCTTAGTAGAAGGCCAAACTTCTTATGCGGCACTTTAATTCATTTCATAAGTGCTCTAAGGGATTAAGATCAGGGCTCTGTGCTGGCCAGAACACATGCGATACCGAATTATCGTCAGACCACGACGTAGCAGTCCTTGCTTTATGGTTCGGTGCATTATCCTGCTGGTACCAACAAGGCTCGGTTCCATGGTATTGCCACAGAGTTGGTAAGGCATAATTGTCCAGAATATCGAGGTGGACGTGCGCGTTAACAGGTTTGTCCACGATAACCAATGGGCTGGGACCATACCACGAAAAACACCCCCACACGAGTACACTGCCAGCTCCCAACATGACCGTAGGAACAGTACACTGTGATAAATAGCATTACCCCGGATTCCGCCATACCCACACACGGCCATCAGACTGATGAATCGTTTACTGGATTCATCGGTCCATAGGACCCGTTTCCATTGATCTACGGTCCACGATAAATGTTCTTTACACCATGCTAAATGACGAGTAGCATTCCGAGTGGAGATGAAAGGCTTATGAGCAGCTGCACGACTACGGTAACCCATGGAATGAAGTTCTCTGCGAATGGTACGTGTACATACCAAGGTTCCAGCCTTTTTACTCACCTGTACACTGAGGTCTTGCGAAGTACTCCATCGATTAGCTGTAACGACTCTTCCGAGGCTTCGACGTCCACCATCACTAATTTTCTTTGGTCTGCCGGTACGTTTTGCTGCTTCACACACGCCATGTGTCTTTCACTTATTCAGTACATCCAAAACAGTTGACTTGGGTATGATTAAACGCCTCTCGGTTTCTCTTATGGACAACCCACTAACATAACACCCAACAATCTTTCCTTTCTCAAAGTCAGTTCTCTCCCGCCGCGATATTTTCACTAAACCTCACTGTGCAATATGATCGCAGTCAGCTGCAGGCTTGTTTTTATACCGTTTGCAGCTGTACCGCGCATCTTAACAACGCAGCATATCCGTTCATTTGCTCATGAAGTGGTGTCAGGTGACTTTTGTCCATATAGTGTAGTTGTAATGGTTTCCAGGCCTGTTTTTTCACAACATTATTCATCTTGCGTTTTATAATTTCTCCAATGGGGCCGGGTATCTTTCCTAATATTTCAATCGCCTCTTCAAATTTATTCAAATTATTTATGAAAGGAACACTTAAAGTTTCAAGTTCTGTGATGGCCCCGATTCAATACAATCAAATGTGTCTTTAGGAAAAACAATTTCTCTAATAAAATATCATTATCCAGCAGAACTTGTCCTGTTCCAATGGATGCAGAATCGTCCGAGTCAAATTGAGAGATTACTTCCTTGATTTTGTTAAAGTTGTCTCCATAATTTCCTTCAGCTGGTATCCAAATTCTCCAACGCGCAATCACAGGCTGAGGTGGGAACGGGTAAGTCTGTGAATATTTTTTTAAACTTTTCGGTTCTGCTGGGAGCATTAAGATAAACCTTTATACCCGTTGCAATCAATGAATCGGTTTGTGGAAAATTTCAGCAGATTGTTTTAGCAATTCTGTGGAGCCCATGTGCAAGACAAGTCAAATGAGTCATCTTGGGAAACATCACACAAAGTTCTGTAGCTGCTTTCATCGTGCAGGGTGCAACATCAGTTACCAATAGGTGTACTTTATCGTGTTTGACGCCCTCTGGCCATAAACTCCGTAACGATTCTTTGGTCAATTTAGCGATCGTGTGGTGGTTACATTTTTCTAGTTCTTCACAAGTATAATTGAATATGGGATCGACGCGCGAAGGTGCTGATTCATTCTGATGTCCAACAATAATGTTTCCTATATATCTCCCACGCGCATCTTTTGTTTCGTCAACTGAGATACAAATAGGGAACTCTCCGATTTTCTCCCTGATATTTAGTACAGTTTCGTCGGGCATCATCTGCACGTAATTGTTTCTTAAAGCAGATTCGTCTGGACTTATCTGACTGCAGTGTTTTTCTAAGAAACGTCTGAAAACTGGATTGTCTACTTTCGACTACGAGATATCTGAACGCTGAACCCACTAGTGCACAGCATAAATCCAAACTGAAATTTGAACTGACCTGTTCCCTGGAACTTTTGTAAGAAGCCTTTGCTTCTGCAAAGTGTTTTCATTTTGTTTTTTGATGTTTCCCAGTTTTAAAGGGTTGCGAAACTTGAAAACTCTGGTAATGAAAAACAGCCGAAGTACACACACACTACAAAACAAAATATTTCCTTCAGTCTTCATCGGGAAACTTTAATAAATGCCTTTAATTTCGATTATATAGTTGATTACGTTTTGGGCATGTCGAGTTACTTAATAACTTGAACAGGAAAAACAATCTTTCTATCGCGAGATGATTTAGGAAGAACCTGGACACGAAACTGCATTAAATGGCAGATGAGTCAGTCTGCTTTTCTCATCTCTCACCTGAGATGAGGAAACGAGACTGGTGCCTGTATGATGCTGCCATCTATCGGCTTTGATGTGTTGCGAAACTTGCCATCTGTCGGCTCACAGGTTGCTACAACAAAAAATATTGAGTAGTTTTGCGTACAAACTGGCGATTTATGTAAAAATATTTTTTATGTCAAAATATGTAATATATGTAGTTAAAGAGTAAATATGTATAACAACGGCAAAAAACGTAAAATATGTAAAATATTTAATTACATATTAACCCTAGCCCTAGTTATAACTAATAATGAAATGCATCTGCATTGTAACGTTACTACCACACATATTTCTATATTTTAGTGATTTCTCAGAGTTTCGAAAGGAACTATGTTTCAAGCACTTTTAAACTTAGAGAAGTTTTCAGCAAGTCTTTTGATTAAAAAAAGAAAAGTGCGTAGTTACAGTGTCACTATGTCAGCCCTATTAACATTATATCTCTACACGTATACGCCCCGTTAGAGAAATTATTTTAGTTATTGCATCCCGAACTGTGAGAACGTGAATCTGTACCTTTTGCTATTTTTATGACGCATAACTTTGTCGCTAGGGGACGTAAATTCAGATGTTTTACTATGTATGTACATTTTACTCCACATCATTGCTTCCAAAAACCCAATTAAAACAATTCTTCCCTTTAACATCTTTTATAACGAAGAACACTTTGCGCACAGTTCCTTCTTCAGTTAACGCAGTTTTCCCGTTAGGAATGTGAATGTACCTTGCACATTTATCCCACTAAATCCGCTTCTAAAACTCCGATTTGAAAAAAATTCTTCTTGGGTTGGATAGCGTTCGCAATTGAAATGATTTTACGTGTAATTTCTGATTTCTTTTTTCCATTTTGGTTATTAGCGGGAGTAAGTGCACATTTCTGTTTGCAGCTATATCTACGCATCAAAAAACCCGATTGAAAATTTTCTTTTTAGGTCAGGTACCGTCCACGATAGAAAATATTTTACGTACGTTTTCTCCTCAAAATTATACACGATTTGTTTTCTGCTCAGAGAGAGTAGATTTATATTTTAGTTTTCCAGAGATCCTTTCTTTCAAAAGCTTACCTTCGAAAAAAGGTTGTAGACAAAAAATGCATGAGAAAAAAATTCCTTGCATCGAATGCTGTTAGTACTGATTCCTTATCCCGTACATGCCGATTTAAGGCTTCACGGAGATTACCTAAGCTTCACTCTGGGGAACCCCTCACCCTAATTAACTCTCTTCTATTTCAACCTTTTATTAATTATTTATGAACTAAGTTAAACAATTTCTTAACTGGAGATTGCCCCCTAGCGAAGAGATCTTGCTTGATCCATTATTTGTTCAAAATACAAAACAATTTCTGGAATTCAAAATACATTTGCAAATTTATATTTTTCTTATAATTTCACTTAGAGAAAAACACTGCCTTTCTACCTATTATTAAATTATTCCAACAATTGTTAAGAAATATACGTAGTAACATCTGATTACTAAAATCACTTTTTAAGCACTATTATTTTTAACATCCCATTAATTTACAACGCGAAACTCATCGCAATACCAAAATTTTACCGAGCACTACTTGACATTCAAATCAGAAAAAAGAAAAATTCACTCTCCAATAAGCTATTCCATTACTTTGAATACGTACAAAACTACGATCAATTCATTTACTATTCCAACAAAAATCGATTTTAGTATTTATTCCAATAACATCTTTGTTATAACTAAACATTCTAATAGGATATACGAACACTTTACATATTTCTATTTTACAGTTTACATAGTGCCCATTCAACAATTCAATCTGAACTGTAGTGCTAACTCAATTCACAATTTAACAATTCAAAATTAATAGTATAGTGACATCTGAATACTAAAATCAATTTATAAGCCCTATCATTTGTATTCCATCACTTTGACCATGAACTAACTGTTCATTTACTAATCCAACAGAGATCACTTTTTAACATTTATTCCAATAATCACTGAATTATAACTAAACATTCAATTAAGACAGAAGCACTTTGCACACTTTCTATTTTACAATTCAAATGGTGCTTATTCAACAATTAATATTCAATCTTTAGTGCCTGCCCAATTCACACTTTAACAATTCCAAATTTAAATTAGACATTTTGAACTAAACGCTTTAATCACACAATGAACAATTAATTAATATTTAGGAGCTGACTTTGCTCCTCAATTTGGCCATCGAATACTGTTAACCATGCAGAACATTTTCCTTGTAATTTAAATTCTTCGTGATGCAGAGTTCTACTGCTGCGCGAAGTAAGGGCGTGTTTCTCTTTGCAAATGCATCTCTGGTTCTAAATGTCAGACTGGAAACTATTGTGGTACCGTATGCCATTGCTATGGTAAAGGATGCAAATATTAACCGCTCTAAACTGCGCAAAGTTTTCCCGTTAGGGGTGTACATGTGTAAACTACTTTCCTGCTGTCTCTGCTTCTGAAAGTCGTGTTGAAAAAGTTCTTTTTTCCAAGTCCTAGCTCCCGCTATAAAGGATATTTCCACATATTTCTTAAATTTCCAAAATTCACACACGCTAGAGAAACGGCGTCTCAGTGCATGTTTCAACTAGCAAGAGGACGACAAAAACAATTCCTTCTTGTTTCGGGGCTTAAAAAACACCATGAGAAGATCTATGAATTACTCCGTGCCTACTTTTGAACCGCTGATTCCAGCGAGAAGAGAGAGCCAGTGCCGTAAGGCAAACACACCGTCGATGCCTCTACCGGGACGCGACTTTTGACCCACTCAGAAGGACGATCAAAAACTGCCGCTTAACCACTGTGACACCATATTCTTTCCGGGTATCGTTCACTTGATCGAAAGTCAGTAGACCGAAAACCACTTCACCGAAAATCACATGATCGAGAGGTACATTTCACCGAAGGGTCACTTGACAGAAAAGTTCATTTCACCGAAAGGTCACTTCACCTTTGTTCATTTCATCGAAAGGACACTTGATCGAAAAATTCATTTCACCGAAGGATTACTTTACCTAAAAGTTAATTATATCGAAAGATCATTTAACCGAATGGTCAGTTTCTCGAAAACTTAGAATTTTGTTGTTAGAGATGTGTTGGAGTGTGGTGCTGGTTTTTGAAAAACTGGCCACCTAAACATTATCGGATTGTATAAAAAATACACTTTTAATTTCTATGAAACACCTCCCCATGAGTAGGTTTTCCGAAACACAACATTAATTATGAGGCCTAGATCTGTGTAGATCATTAATTATGAGGCCTAGAATAAAACATTATTATGAGGCCTATTCATAAGGGTTACATAGTAAATCTAGTAAATAATGTTCCACTTTTACTCAACCACAAAACATTAATTTTCTGAAAGAAGGCCTAGATTTTAACCCTACTCATATTCATAAGCATTACATAAAATGTAAATTAACTTTTAACATGAGCACGCACGGTTAAAATAAATAATGTTCCATTTTTACTCAACCACAAAACATAAATTTTTTGACCGTAGACCGATTTTAACCCTACAAACAGATTTAACCCTACTTATATTCATAAGCATTATACATAAAATGTAAAGTAGCTTTTATGTAAACCTTATGAACATGAGCACGCACGGTTACAATTTTCTAAAAAGGCTTAAGCCGAGG
This sequence comes from Macrothele yani, assembly GCA_039090855.1. Taxonomy (NCBI): domain Eukaryota; kingdom Metazoa; phylum Arthropoda; class Arachnida; order Araneae; family Macrothelidae; genus Macrothele; species Macrothele yani. Next base: position 129,741,480 of record CM077024.1, on the reverse strand, counting down.
CCTAGAGCCCTAAAATTGATTCTTTTTGCCTGGAAAAATGTGCAATATTATTAATTTTGCTTTTTATGTAAGTCTTATGAACATGAGCACTGAACATGACTTTTAGGTAAACCTTATGAACATGATTAAAATTTGCTGAAAACGTCTACGCCGAGGCCTAGAGACTTAAAATGAATTATTTTTGTCTTAAAACTAAATCTTTGCGTTCTCTGTGACACGGAGAAATCAAAAGTGCAATTTGAGTATGATCTCTTAACGTTTCTGCCGAACTTGCACCGTGCTTCAACAGATCCTGTAATGAAATCCAAAGTTTTCGATAAACTGACCCTTCGGTGTAATGACCTTTCGATAAAATGAACTTTTAGGTAAAGAGACCTTTCGTTGAAATGAATTTTTCGATCAAGTGACCCTTCGGTGAAATGTATTTTCGATCAAGTGACCTTTCGGTGAAATGAACGTTTTAATCAAGTGACCTTTCGGTGAAATGATTTTCGGTCAAGTGACCCTTCGGTAAAATGACCGTTTCGATCAAGTGATCTTTCGGTGAAACAGTCTTTTAGGTGAAATGATTTTCGATCAAGTGACCCTCCGGTAAAGTAAACGTTGGGCAAATGAACCAGATGCATTCTTTCCTGTTCCGGTACCTTTGACGCTGAAAAAACATTTCGCGCCCATTTTCTTCAATGGATTATTTTTCTCGCTAGAGCATGCGTCACGAAGTGAATTCAATAAAGCCCAGCTTTCTTGTGACGGGCATAAAGTTATAGTGCGTTTTCCAGAAGTGAATTCAATAAAGCCCAGCTTTCTTGTGACGGGCATAAAGTTATAGTGCGTTTTCCAGAAGTGAATTCAATAAAGCCCAGCTTTCTTGTGACGGGCATAAAGTTATAGTGCGTTTTCCAGAAGTGAATTCAATAAAGCCCAGGTTTCTTGTGACGGTCATAAAGTTATATTGCGTAGCTTGTAGTTGGTCGATTTTTTTGTTTTGTTTACACCATTCCTACTTTTTTCTTAAGGTTTCTGCATAAAGCTGAATATCTCGAAACATATCAAACTTTAACTTACTGTGCAAACTTACAGAACTGCCATTAATCATAATCAAAATGCAAGCTCTACTGAGCGCGGGACATAACTTTGAATCACAAGGTGATAATAGAATATAATTATAAATCGTAGTTTACCAGGATGATTCAAAAGTCACTGCCGTTTTTTGACAGTTGATGAAAACGTGTATAAATTTATGAACGCAAAAGTTTGATCTTCGAAATAGAGTCCGTCAAGCTCGATGGTCCTACACCATCGTGATGCCATGTCTTGAATCCCGCCTTCGAACAACTCCCGTTGGTCTCGAGGCGAAAAGGTCTTGGACCACAAGTTCAACATCGTGGGTGCTTTGGAAGTGTTTCCACGTAACAAATGTGCCATGAACCGGAATAAGTAGTAGTCCGAAGGGCAAGATCCGGATTATAATCAGGGTGAAGAACTAGCACAAAACACTACAGTTTTTGTATTCATTTTCCTTAGTTGATCGGGCATGATGAGTAGGATTGTTAAACGATAACTCGTTTACGGTTCACCAGGGCAGGACACGTTCGGTTTAAAAAATGGCATACTTCAGCCCCAGCTGACACAGCTGCGCATTAATGCTTCGGCCATTTGGAACCAATTCCCAAAGAATGGGGCCTTCAAAGGTTCAACATAGAATAGCATAACTTTGTGCTCAAATCGTCCCCACTTTAGGACTAGTTCTGGTTGCTTTTGAAATGTAACCACTGTTTTCTCTTTTCAGGACTCCGGGAAAATATCCACTTCTCATCACATTCGCATAAAGAAACAGCCGTCATGGGGATTTTTTAGCAATTGGCGGTACACATGCACATGCCGCTGAGCTTGAGCAGCAGCCAGTTCATGAGGTACTTGTCGACAGCTTTTGTGAGTCTTGCCGAGCTTGCGCAGTTCACAAACAACTGTGGGCCGATGTATTATCAGTTCATTTCACAATTGTCTGGTGCTTGTGCACAGATTTGACTACCACTTGGCGTACAGCTCCAGCATTCAACATCAAAGATCTTCCAACATGTGCTTTGCTGTCCCCATTTTTAAACCGCTGAAATTAAAATCTTGCCGTTCTTCAGACACTGCTCCTTCACCTTCCGCAGCATACATTTCCCTCGCTACAGCGACCAACTATTAAAAAACAAACAGCGCTCAGAAAGTGTAAATCTCGTCCGTAGCTTTTGACAGCAAAACCTTTTCCAGTAAATCACGACAGCATGTGCTCCTCTTTATAGCAACTCGACGATACCGGTTTTCCGCTCATGCGTTGTTCTTATCTGCAAACGCATGCGCACCGAGTAATTGCCTGACATAGAACAACTCTTTCAAACGCCACTGACTTGTGTATCACCCTAATATACACTATATTGACAAAAGTCACTGGACACCACTTCAAAAGCAAATGAACGGATACGCTGCGTTCTTAAGATGCGCGGTGCAGCTGCAAACGGTATAAAAACAAGCCTGCAGCTGACCGCTATCATTTCGCACTGTGAGGTTGAGTGAAAATGTAGCGGTGGGAGAGAACTGACTTTGAGAAAGGAAAGATTGTTGGGTGTTATATTAGTGGGTTGTCCATAAGAGGAACGGAGAGGCGTTTAAACATACCCAAGTCAACTGTTTTGGATGTACTGAATAAGTGAAAGACACATGGCGTGCGTGAAGCCGCAAAACGTACCGGCAGACCAAAGAAAATCAGTGATGGATGACGTCGAAGCCTCAGGAGAGTCGTTACAGCCAATCGACGGAGTACTGCACAAGACCTCAGTGTACAGATGAGTAACAATGCTGGAACCTCGGTATGTACAGTTACCATTCGCAGAGAACTTCATTCCATGGGTTACCGTGGTCGTGTGGCTGCTCATAAGCCTTTCATTTCCACTCGGAATGTTACTCGTCGTTTAGCATGGTGTAGAAAACATTTATCGTGGCCCGTACATCAATGGAAACGGGTCCTATGGACTGATGAATCGAGATTCTCCATCAGTCTGATGGCCGTGCGTGGGTATGGCGGTAGCCGGGGAACGCTATTTACCACAGTGTACTGTTCCTATGGTCAAGTTTGAAGCTGGCAGTGTACTCGTGTGGGAGTGTTTTTCGTGGTATGGTCCCAGCCCATTGGTTATCGTGGACAAACCTGTTAACGCGCACGTCCATCTCGATATTCTGGACAATTATGCCCTACCAACTCTGTGGCAATACTATGGAACCAAGCCTTGTTGGTAACAGCATGATAATGCACCGAGCCATAAAGCAAGGACTGTTACGACGTGGTTTGACGATAATTCCGTATCGTGTGTAGACTGGGTAGCACAAAGCTCTGGTCTTAATCCCATAGAGCACCTATGGGATGAATTAGAGCGCCGCATAAGAAGTTTGTAACCAAGGCCTGCTACTAAGCAACAGTTAGCGGCAACATTATGCACTGAATAGAAGCGCATACATATCGTTGTGTTCCAAAACCTTCTAGAAAGCATGTTTCGAAGGGTCAGTGCATGCATTAAGGCCAAATGTGGACCGACACCGTACTAATGTATGTCTATAAAGGCTATGTTGTGTTTCTCTTCTAGGTGTCCGGTGACTTTTGTCAATATAGTGTATATGCTAAAGAAACATATACAACATTCATGGCATGTATCCCTGCTACACTGTTAAACGTTTTGTGATAGGTTACATCAAAAAGTTGTGGTGCACCACTTTCTTAGAAAAGATACAGCATTCTGTGGTGCAAACAAAACCCAAAAAAGTGGTTCAACTTTTCACCACGTTATGGTACACGGTTGCTCTACATTACAGTGCAAGGTTGCACCATGTTGTTGGCTTTATTTTGCGCCACAGGATAGTGTATCTTTTCTAAGAAAGTCGTGCAGCATCACTTTTTGGTGCAACCTACCAAACATTTTTAACAGTGTATTCGAATGAAACAGACATTCCTAAGAGAAGTTTCAGTGAGACGGATTCCAAGATTGCTTTTTCAACAGCCAGAAATTTTAGTAAAACAAAAGCTTAACTTATATCACATTCCTCATGTTGATCACATCTTGCACCAAGTGTTGCCTTTTAAACATTCTTTTTTAGATTCTATAAGCTACAAAAATACCTTTAGGACGACAAATTTGCGATTTTTCCTCAAATTCAGTATTCATTACATCCCAAATTCAGTGGCAACTTTCTTATTTTAAACTACTTTCAGAAATAGATGCATTTTCCGCGCCAATTTCAGAAATAAGGTGCCTTGCACATTTTCTATTCTAAAATTTGCTTTTGCAACCAAATTTCAGAAACGGTACGGAGTGCATGCTGTATATCAGTTAGCGCATGTGATGTCGAATTCTTTTTATATACCGCTTTCCGAAATACTAGTCGGCCCTGATTAAATGTTTATAGAGAGTTCCAGGGCATTTTATGAATTATGCGGGGCCTGCAATAAAGCAGAGGTACACAGCGAACATGCAAGTCAATAAGTACTATTATCACCACCAAATTTTTAAACGAAGTGAAATAAAAAAACTGCATTGCAATTTCTATTTGAATACAAAGAGAACATACCGTTTCATACGATGATATTACGTACAGCTCTATGATTAATAATCTTACACAAGCGGTGTATTATCAAAACAACAACTATACACTCACACTGAACATTATTCATGAGCAGATATATTGTATAATCATGTGCCAGATCGCGATCGTTACGACCACTCCTTTTTCCAAGGGTTCACGCATTGTGCAGCACGGAACAATGACGTTACCTGCCAGCGCGGAATATATAGTATATGTATAGAGATACTCTGCTATCGGGGTGGCCCAGGGCCGGATTAATGGGGTGGGGTGTCTATAGGGGCTATAGCCTAGGAGCCCACCATGACCAAGGCACCCAGAAGACATGCCTACCGCCCCGGTGGCGCAGTGGTCTAAGGCGTTGGCCTCTGATCATTCGTCCGTAAGGGGTCTGGGTTCGAATCCCGGTCAGGCATGGATGTTGTGTTTGTCTTACGGCACTGGCTCTCTCCCTTCCCTGGAACCAGTGACCCTAAATTAGGGACGGGCGACTGCTTATAGCCCATTGAGTTGATCACGGTGGTCGTTAAACCTCCAATAAAAAAAAAAAAAAAAAAAAGACATGCCTGGGCAAATAAGAGAGAAAGAGGTTTAAAAATTAAAATAGTTTTACTTTTGTGTTATGATTTCCACTTGGTCTAAAACAGAGGCTGGAAGACGAACAGATTTCAAGACAGTTGCTCACCAAGAGGGTTTTCATGTCGCTGTGTACAGCAGGGTTGGCGAGACAGTTTCCCCATCCATCCACCCACATCTCCCGATTTGCGCATGCAACTGTTAATGATCGAAGTCCCCTGTGGCTACACATTGCATTTAACAAAAAATATGAATCAAAAAATGCTAAATCGTTAAAAAATGCATGAAAAAATCTATGCATATCAAGTTTTTAACTCATGTTCTTATCAGAACAATGAAAAGTACAGAGACTTATTATGTGAAAATCCTCCAATAATAAGTCTCTTTGTGAATAAACAAAGACATCGCTCTTTCCCCGTTTATCAACGCACAGCAACCGAACCATTGTTATTCGGCCGCCGCCGGGGAATTGAATCCCGGATCTCTCGATATATAGCCAAGCGCGTTAGCCTTACACCACGGTGGCCAACAATTCACGGAGCTATGTGCGTTTTTATGTCAGCATCTGACATTATAAATCCGTAAGTTGGGCTCAGCTACTGAGACGTCTCCATTTGGTGGGCATTAACGGCACTAGCTATATATTAATTATAGCAGTTAAATCCAAAGGGTGAGATTCAAAGTGAAAATCCTCCAAATACGTTATTATGAAAACTCTGACTTATATGGAAAACTCTCATAATTAATACGTGGTGCATTCTTCAAACTAATATGTTATCTGCAGAGTTTACATAATAATGATAGACTTATTATGAAAACTGCAGATGACATATTAGTTTGAAGAATGCAAAACGTATTAAGCAGCATATTGCTACAAATTCGTCTATTAACGGACTTCATAATGATTCCTCGTCATAAGTTCTTAGGGGGCCCATTCAGATGTCTTAGCGTTCGGGCCCACTGAAATGTCTTAGACTTGGGGCTCATTAAAGCCTTAATTTGGTACTAGGACGGCCATCTTAAGTCCAACACGTTTAGGCAAGCTGAGGATAATCACTTCCATAAAAGAACAGCAAGCAGTGTCCTGCCTTCCTTTAACGTCCATCAGCCGCGCCAAATTTCGCGCAGCTGATAATTTTCTGAACACCGGCTTTTTTTTTTTTTTTTTAATATCTCTTCCAAATAATTTAGGAAATCATCCTATCAAGTTTGGCTGAGTTTCGGCCCAACAGGTAGTAATAAATAGCGATATTTTAATTATAATCATCAGCACTAAATATATACCACTATTTTCTGGGATGGAGTTCATGTAACCTCCCCTAAAACAGTTTCATTTTGCATCTCTTTTTAAAAAGCGTGTACTCGTGACACCGCAAACTTTTGAAAAACTTATGCTGAAATTGAAAATGTGTCGTGTTCTGCATTCTTTAGTTTCAAATAAGTTTAATTTGGTAAGAGCAGATCACACGTAAATTGTAAAGGAGTTCTTGCTGTAGTTTTTCTTTGTTTCAAATTGTGAAAAACTAATTCGTTAAGTCTTTATTCTCGTAACACGCGTAGTTTTATCTTTTTCAAAAATATTCTTTAAAGCCCATCATTGTTTCTTCGTGCACAGTAAATTAAATACCCTTAATTTGTTAATGCAAGAATGTAGCAGCACAAGTCCAATTCTGGTGTCGTGCGCGCACGAGGGAAAAGCATTTTTTTCCTGGTGATTTCATCCATTCTGTTCTTAGCTGATGATTCGTGATTTGTCGATTTTCTAATCGAGTACGATGAGGTGGCGGCATTTCCAGCGCTAACCCTCCCTTCCTAGAGAGCGCCAGCCTCCCATCCTTTCCGTGACTCTGCTGTTTCCTGACTGAAATCGTTCTAAAAAGACTCCATTGCTCATTTGTTCCCAAGTAGCAAAGTTTGTCTAAAAGGGTTGGGACGTTCTGCCTTCGCTACGAAATAGAGATAAGAAATAAAGTATGTCGCACCAAACAGGAAACGCGATGCCGAACAACTGTAGTACCTAAAAGCAGCACGACGTTATTTTACACGTTTAGAAGTCTCACAAACCGAAAAAATAAAAATTGCAACGCCCGAAAGGAAGATTGCCACATTAGTAGAGTGCAGCAGTCTTCCTTTAGAGTTCTGCAATTGGCCATTACTCGAATGAATTTTCCACTAGCGAGTGCAGATTCCTTTTAATACACGGCGTAATACCATACTATGTAATAAAATCACTTCATAAAAAGTTGACAGCAAAGACGTTTAACAAATGTAAGCACAAATGATAGCAATGACACCGAATTTCCGGGTGTAATAAGCATCGTCTTTAATAGCTTTGATAATGATTTAAATTTATCAAAGCTATTCAAAGTCAATGAAACTGGTATGGAAAACAATCAATCTGAAGAAAGAAGTTTTGTAATCGGGTTTCTAGTCCCTCAGATATTGCTGTAAACTGAATCGTGAGCTTACGCCCTCTGGTTGAAGACTTGTGCTTTAAGAAAGATATGAATTCATATGCGAAACGTTTCGCACCGGAAATGCTCTCCAACACAGAAATAATTTTTCAAATCGGACTCTTAGAAACAGATATCGACAAAAATAAGATGTGACTTTACGTCCCCTGGTGGGAAAATCATGCATTATTTTAGGAAGAAAGTATTCTCAAAAAGGTTTTCGAAATGAGCGCTGCCGGTCCAAGAAAAAAAAAAAAAATTTTTAGTCGAATTTTCAAGAGCACAGATTTTGCTACAAATACATCAGAAGCAGAAATTAACACTTGTGCCTCCTGGTGGCTAAACCATTCTTTACCAAACATTAGAAATTATATGAAAAATATTTTCCATCAGGTGTTGTATGAAAAACAGGAAGAATTTTTCAAATCGGAGTTTTAGAAGCAGAAATAACGAAGAAAACGTAATTTACCTTTGCGCCCACTAACGGAAAGTCTATGATTTACTTGAAATTTTTGAATTTATATGAAAAACATGTCACTCTGGAAACACTATCCAACAAAGAAGGAATTTTTCAAATCGAACTCCTAGAAGTAGAGATACTGACAAAAATAAGATATACATCTACGCCCCCTGGCGGAGAAATCATGGAATATTATAAGAAGAAAATATTCCGAAAAGGTTTACCGACTTTAGTGGCATCGGTCCACGAAAGAATTTTTTCAATCGAGATTTTAGAAGCTCAGATTTTATGGCAAATGCATCAGAAGCAAAAACTAACACTTACGCCCCCTGGTGGCCAAAGTATACTTTTTCCAAAAATTAGAAATTATATGCCAAAGATTTTCCATCAGGAGATGTATCCGCTGAAGAAAAAGGTTTTCAAATCGGAGTTTTAAAAGAAGAGTTATTGGAGAAAACGTAATTTACTTTTGCGCCCCCTAGCGAACATTCTACGCGTAATTAGAAAAAGTAACTACACTGCTGGACAATTGCAAAGTACGGATCATAAACGGCTATATAGCGCATAAAAAAGTACGTGTGGTTGGATGCCAAGTGAAATAAAATAATGTCAGAATGCCAGGACATTACAAGAAAGACAATTTATTGTGCTCTGAAATCCAGAAGGCTTTGGAACGTGTTCAAGGGACAAACAGGCCATTTTGTGCACAATACGTAAACGTGAAAAAAATGCAATTACCGTCCGCAGGCGCTCCGGCGTAAGATGTCAATACGGGATATGGCCACCATTGAGGGCGATGCAAGATTCAACACGTCGTGTCATGCTTTGCACAACATTATCAAGCAGCTGTTGGGGTAATTTATCCCATTCCTCTGTCAGTGCACGGATGAGGGTGTCCTTGTTTATTGGAGGGCATTGGCGACCAGCAAGACTCCTCGCCAAAGCATCCCACACATGTTCAATGGGATTCAGATCTGGAGAAAGTGCTGGCCATACGAGGCGTTGAATATCCTCGCTCTTAAGACACTCCTGGACAGCGACTGTTCGATGACATGTTGCGTTGTCGTCCATGAAAATGAATCTATCACCGACAGCACCACGGAACATGCAAACATGAGGTAGCAGAACATCATTAATGTATCGTTGGCCAGTCATACTCCCAGTTGGAAGCACATAGAGGGACGTACGGCCATTAATCATGATGCCAGCCCATACCATGACACTACATGTCGGATATCGGGCCCTTTCCTGTATGTTTGCTGGACAATATGCAGTACCACTATCACGCCAGATCAGTTGTCGTCGACAATCAGACCATAGACTGTATCTACTCTCATCTGAGAAGAGGACAGCAGACCAGTCGTTATCAGTCCAATTGCGGTGTTGATGGCACCATTGCAAACGGGCGGTACGGTGACGTCTGGACAATGGGATGCACACAACAGGACGGCGGGCGTATAGTCCTCCTTCATGCAAACGTCTGGCGACAGTTTTTCGGGAGATCCGCTTGCCAGTATCAGCCATAAACTGATTTGCTACCTCACTAGCTGTGCTGCGCCGGTGTCTTTTTGTTGATAGCACTATGTACCGATCTTCTGCAGGTGTCGTACTGCGAACACGACCTCCCCCGTGACGTTTGCTACACTCTCCATTTGTTTGAAATGTTTTCCAAAGCCTTGAAACAACACTGTGGCTGACGTCGAACTCCCTGGCAACATCTGTTATTTTTCGCCCTTCTTCAATCTTGCCAATAATACGGCCACGCGTAAAATCATCTAGGTGATGTCGGGAAGACATACCGAAAATTGCAAGTTCGTCAATTGATTTTTTCCCTTTCAACTTTGCGTTTGAACAACAACGGTCAATACGCGTCAAATCTTTTATATCTCTTATCAGCGCTATGACGTCACGAACAAGTTCGGCAATCCAAAATTTGCATACGCACAACACTTCTTACTGTATCCCGCACTTATGCTAATTTCCACATTTTCCTGCCTTCCATTTTATGGTTGCTATCGTTGCTATTGTCATCCGTCCTTACCAATTGTCCGGCAGTGTATATCTAAAGTACTCTTCGACATAAATGGAATCGAAAAATAAAAGATTTTTTTTTTCAATCGGATGTTTAGAAGCAAATATGTGGAATAAAACGTATTTTTGAATTCGACATCATCTGCATTTACGCCCTCTAGCGGTAAAATTGTACATTGTAAAAAAACGAGATAAAGGATCATCATTCGCATATTTCAAGCTTCCCAATGCAAAAAGGTCTTTTCAAATCGGACTAATAGTTGCAGAGATATCGTGTCTACGGACGGACGGACGGACGGATGGACAAACCGATAACATAAGCACGATCTCTTTTTTACAAAAGACGTGCTAAAAACAAAAACACTTTAAGATCAATTACTAGAGTACGGTATACTCACACAGCCAAGCTTTCACCTCCCATAGGAAGATTTTCTTAAGGCTCCCAGTGTGTCAGAGCTACATACAGAATGTCGGTAAATTAAAACATTAAATTTTGAAAAAACGTCCGTTAATACACAGTCGAGTCACATTATTGTGACCACCTCCCACTTTTGACGTCAACAGCGCGTACACAATGAAAGAAGGCAGGCGTCGTGAGTCGGCTTGGTGGGTATATAAGGTGGGCTGTAGGTATTCTGAAAACATATCACTCGTTGCTCTCATGGATAAAAGGAGCGATTTATCAGATTTGCAAAAAGGGATGATTATTGGCTTTCGGGCCAAGGGTAACAGTATTTGTGTAGCACCACAGTTTGTGAACTGTTCGCGTGCTGCTGTGGTTAAAGTGTACCGTGATTGGAGAAATGGCACCATTGAGAATCAGTGACGTGAACCTGCGAAGCACTGCGTGTCATTGATGTGAGAGAACGTCGGCTACGAAGGTGCATGAGGGCCGATCGACAGGCTACAGTGGAACATCTCATTAGAGGAATGAACCAAGGGGCTGTCAAAAATGTGTCTAAAACGACAGTTCAGTTAACCCTACTGCGTATGGGGCTCCGATGCAGACGGATGGTCACTGCAAATATGCTAACGAAGGTGCATCGGCAGAAAAGGCTTACATTTGCACGGCAGTATCGGAATTGGACCTCCGCTGATTGGCAAAGAATTGCCATCTCCGATGAGACACATTTTCTGCTTCATCGAACGGATGGATGTTGGCATATTAGGCGAGAAACATCGGAGAACAAACACTCTTCAACCACTGCTGGCAAAACACTAGCTCGTGGGGGCAACGCAATGGTCTGGGGAATGTTTTCGTGACATTTTCTGGGTCCAGTCATAGCTGTGGTGGAAGGCACTATGGACCGAATTCGTTATGAATCCATCCTTGCAGACTACGTACACCCATACATGCTCATTGTCAGCCCTGGGACGGATGGGCTGTTCCAGAACGACAATGCGACGTGTCACACAGCTAGAAATATCCGAGTGGATGGAAGAGCACGACAAATACTTCAAAGCACTTCCCTGGCCTCATAATAATTCTCCAGACTTAAACCCAATTGAGCATCTGTGGAACCACCTCGATCGTGTTGTTCGCTCTATGTATTCTACACCATGCACTCTCCAGCAGCTGTCAGATGCACTGTAGTCAGCATGACTCCACATACCTGTGAACACCTTCCAGCACTTTATTGAGTCACTCCCAGCCCGTCTAGCTGTTGTCCGCGCTGCACACGGCGCTTACTCTTAATATTACCTGGTGGTCACAATAATGTGACTCGACCGTGTAGTATCACTTGGAAAGCTTATTATCGTAAGATCCAAGCCCCATTATTTACGATCTCGGAGGCGTGGTCTATTGATTAGTGGTTTAATTAATCCGCGGGTGCTGATTGGGTTTGATAAGGAAGGAAAGTTTCACCCCGGGTAGTTCTAGAAGCCGAAAACACAGTCATAAATCAGCCACGATTCCTTCACGGGATAGCCTCTTTATACTTCCTATACTAAACAAAACCGTGGTTTTAGATCTTGAAAAGCTATTGGTGATGGTCCCTCCGTTGGCAGACGATTTATAGTAAATAAAGCAGTGAGTGCCATGGAATTTCGTCATGTGTGACATTTAAAGACCAAGAAAACATCTGCTATTTGTGCTATCTGCAGTACGCTTTATTCTTGTATGTACCGGCATGCAAAAAGGCAATCCGAAACACAGCAAGGGAAAAGAATGCAGAGTAAAAGCAGTTGCTTGGCTTAAATTCGTGACGAGAGGATCCAGCTGTAGCCTTAAACTCGAAAACCAAACAAAGACGCAGAAGTAAAGATCTGTCGTTGCTTCAGCGTCCCAAAAGAAGAGAACCAGAACCATTCTCTGTTGAGAGTGTGGAATTGAAGCAATGGAGAATACCGTAATTGTAAAACACGCTGTACGTCAATGGGTCATCAGTGAAAAAACCACTGGAAATGGTGCTGTCGTTCATGAAACAGTCGCCACTTGCTGGATAAAAAGGCAACATTGCAGAATGAACATGATCGGCAACAATGTTCAAACAATCCTTCTAAGACACGCCACCTTCGTGCAGGACAGCAGTTCCGTACAAATATAACTTTCCGAGGCCTTATGGAGTCCCTCAGGGCTCGGTATTGGGTCCTATTTTGTTCCTTACGTATATAAACGATATTTTTCAGATCCCGGCTAAAGCTCATATGGTACTCTTCGCTGATGATGTCAGTCTTTTTTTTTTAGGGGAGACTCCTTGGATGGACTGATTCCTCGAGTAAATCTTGAAATTGTGTAGTTTATTCGTTGGTTTGCATGTCATTTTCTAACATTAAATGTCACTAAGACGGATTGTGTGCTGTTTTCCTGTACTAGGCATGGTCATAGTGATTTGAGTCCGGTATATTTGTACGGCATGGCATTAGAATATCGGGCCTCAGTAAGGTTCTTGGGAGTTGTTGGTGCATAAATCTTTGAAATGGGATGACCAGGTGGATCAGTTGGCTTCTTGCCTTAGATCTGGGGTTGATATGATTACGAGAACCCCGGGTTTTCTGTCGGTTAGAGTTCTGTTAATCTTGTACAATTCATTTGCTTATCCTGTGCTGTCGTATTGAATCTTGATTTGGGGTATAACTACAAAGCGAAATCTCACTCGTCTGTCTGTTTTGCAGAGAAGGTATGTTCGATTGTTAAACTCTTCGGCTTATTCAGAATTTTTATTTCGTTATTATCGTACATTGACTATAGAGCAGTTGCACAGAAATAGACTAATGTTAATGATTCACGAACGTATTAATACAGGAAGATGTTTAAATCTGATAGTGTTGTCGAGAGCCACTCATTCATATGGTACTCGCAGGGGTTCCGAGTTCGCTGTCCCTTGGGCGCGCACGGGCATGATGTTTAACAGCATTGGTGTATTGGGCCTTCGAAAATGGAATAGACTTCCATTGACCATTAGATCTGAGATCCGATACCCTGTTTTCAGGCGACTGTTGAGGAGTTTTTTGATTGAAAATTGTATATAAAAAGGGGAAGGTAGTGGAGGGAAAGAAAGTTTTACTGTCTTGGGCTTTCTAGATGTTATTTAGTGCATACTTAAATATCATATTCGTTGTCTCGACTGGACTTAAAAAAAATTTGAAAATTTCAGAGGAGATCAGGGGTTTGTCACGCTAAAAATTTTGCCTTTTCCCCTGGCTCCTTGTTGTACATTTTAAATTGATATTGAAGGTGTTTTAGTCATATTGACAACATTTAAGTGTGAATTTGTTCCTGCATTTTATGTTGTAAAGTATTTATCTTCGTAACATGGAAAATATACTGGAACATTGTCTTACTTATATTGGTTTCATTGGTGTATTATATATTCTTGTTATTAACCTTAGATAATATGACATATTGTTCGTTCTTTTGGGTGTTGTATTGTGATATTGTACAACAAAATAGTTCTAATAAATAAATAAATAAATAAATAAATAAAATAAATAAATAAAGAAAGAAAGAAAGAACCTTTATTTGTGTTTACAAGGCAAGCTAGATTTATTGCTTATTGAGGCTCCCGCCAAAATCTGTGCCTACCGTCGCACAGAGGGGTATTTAATACAAAAGTATTCGCCAAAATTCACATTTTCGAAACAGGGTTTAAGCGGATAACAACTACAACTTATGGTAGCTGAATAGATATGACGTCACCCTTTCACTGGTTTGGTTAGTGGACGCACACAATAGGTGTCAATCCGGCAGTCGGAAGTTAGCCGTTATCACTTGTGCACGTCTCTCGTTGCGACGCTTGTACGGCAACGTTATTTAAGTGTTGATTGTAGTGAGTAAACGCAGTTATATATAAGTTTGTCATCATGTATTGTGATCCCGAAGGTATGTACGATCGAATATTACATATTTTAGTCATCTCTTTGCAATATTCAGTTAGTATGACTGTTGTAAAAGTAATATCGAAATGATTAAAACCTTCACATTATTTGTCGAAACGCGAAGGGTTTAGATATGCTTCCAAGCTTTTCCAAGTTATTTTTGTTACACCAAATCATTGAATGTGTCCTAAAGAACACATGTCAAGCAGTTTCAGCAGTACAATCCCGCAGACTGTTTTTTGTGTGATTTTTTGAAATATGGTTATTTCAAAAAATCACAAAAAATTTGGTTTGTCGATACTCCATGCACGGGTTCGAATTTTCGAAAGACTATTGCATTTGTCATATAAATTACCAATTGGGAAGTGGCATGCACGAACCAAAAGTGAAAAAGAGTTAGTTGTGTCACTTAAAAAACGAAATACAACATCAGTTTCGACACCAATTGAGCCTGTTTGTGGACCTCCTTAAGCCTGGATTTGGAAACACTAATGACGGGAACACTTCGAGATTTTTCCAGGATTCAGCAGTGGCGTCTAGCATCACAGGCAATGACGAAGGATTAACACATACATTTAAAATTATTTTCGAAACCCTCTCAAGTGGACATGAGATAGACGTGGCGAAATTCAACACTTATTGCGTCGAGACTGTACAATTATATGAGAGGCTGTATTCCTGGCATCCGATGAAGCCAACCATACACAAAATATTGGTTCATGGAGGGAATATGAACCAAAACCAATGGCAGCATTGTTTACCTGAGTGAAGCCTGTTGAAGACCACCATGTAATCTTAACGTATATTTGAACTGCGACGCGTCTGTTAGTAATAGTCATGCGCAGATATCAAAGGGGTAAAAACATTACCTTTCCCTTATCACTTGATGCGCCCTAATACTCATACTGTTGAACATGCTAAAAGTCTACATCTGCCACGAGCACTGCGTAACTGTGGATTTTGAGTTCATAACCTACGGTAAATGGAAATTGGTGCATATTTCAAGATATTTGGTTGAAAACATTCATTGTAACTTACTGTGAAGTGTATCCATTGACCTTATTCCATTAAATAATTTCTGCAGTGTGATGGTACAACTCTCCAGTCAGTTCCAATTGGTGTTACGATAAAGCGTGCATCGTTTCTTCGGTGACCGATTCTGTTACGCGTTTTAAGCAGTATTGTAAAATTAAGCACTACCAGCAGCAAGCTCAGTTCTTTTCCACCTAGGTTTCGTAGAAAATTATATAGCATTAAAGCGTGAGCGGAAAACCAAAAAGTGGAAATAAGATGCAAAAATGGAAGCAGTGAAAGAAGTCGAAAAGGTGATGTAGAATTGAAAAGTGATGAAATTCTAAAATGTGATAATAAAAACAAAGGGGATTGGAAGTGAAGATTTATGATCTACCTGACTGCTGGATTTCAGAATGGAAACTGATTTTTTTATTTCAGAAAAACGAGGAGTAGATTATTGTGAAGTTTATAAAACTTGGCCGTAAAACATGTAAACTACTTGAAACTCTCGGACCTGAAAGAAACAAACAAGGTATGAATCCATCAAAGTAGACTAACATTCAGGTTTCTTGAATTGATGGAAATTTAAAAGAGGCAAACAGCTTCGTAACTTCAGAAAAACATATTCGTGCACAAAATCATTTCATTAGTTCACCAAAAATAAAACATCAGCAATTAAAAATATCGCTTGAAAGTGGTTATCGAGAAATACTTGAAGGGAAAAAAGATTTCATTTTATTTATCTCTCTCTTTATATCGGTCTTTCAAAATGGTTATAAGAAATACACTTCTGAAAAACTGATATGGGTGAGAATATTACCTGCCACCACGTTGCACCATATGACTATAATTTCGTCAGCTATTATCACGTCGTATTATGAGAAAGCCATGTTGATCGCTGAACACAGAACCTCGAGAAGGTTAAAAAAAACAGTCCTCTCTGATTTTTAATAAACTTTATGCACTAAATGGACGAATTATTATATGCACCCTGATTATATTACGAAAGACAGAAGTTTCGCTAATACACTACTGTTTGTGAAAATTGCAACACCGTAAAGGGCTGCTGGTATCATCTTGAAATTTACATGACATACTGTAAACTAGAGATGAGTTCGGGCTCAATTTTAGGAGCCCGGGCCCAGCCCGCATTATTTGATTACATGTGTTTGCTAAGCCTGGGCCCGCCTGGGCCCGGGTTCTCAGAAAAATTTTCTTACCAAGCCTTGCATTATGCACAAGCCAAAGCTATGGCCCAAGCAAGGATTAGTTTAAAAAGTTTACTTCAGTTAATCCACTTCACAATATTAATATGATTTTAGAAACACTATGTATAAAAGCAAATATTCTAAAATGTGGACTAGAAAATAAATAAATAATAATCGATGCACATGCCGTTCGACTATACCAGGGGAAGCAGTGATTTTTGCCAAAAGCTGAACATAAGAAAATCTTTAAGAAACACAAAATATTCCATTCGTTATTTCTTTTGGATTTCTAAATTTACTTTTATTTTGAATAAATTGCATTACAAAACATACAACTCTTTACAGACAGTCGCACGTGTTTTTAAATTTTGACTCGAGAATGCTAAACTTTGCAATATAATTTACATATATTATAACTGGTAAAGTCAGTTAACAGTGATGTAGTAGATTATAAATAAAGCATGTAAAACAATTTCAAAAAAAAAAAAAAAAAAAAGTGTGAGCATTCCAGACCAGATTATTCTTCATTCTGTAACATTAACAAAGCGGTGCACTTAATAGTATGATAACTACGATATTATTCTATGTGTGTGCAGTTTCCAGCAAGTTCATCATGAAAATTGCTTACCGTTTAAGCCTCTCGAAACTCCTCAAAAAAAAAAAAATCGTATCTAATACTTCAGCGCTTAACCTTCATCTCCTTTCCTCTAAAACTTGACCTGCTGCACTCAACACTCTCTCGCTAGCAGAGCTACTGGCTGGTATACACAGTACACGTTTCGCAATGGCAGCTAGCTTAGGAAATCGAGAATTCTTCCACCACGGTAACAAATCCACAGCTTCAAAGTGTGTTTCTCATATGCGCAATTCCACATGCTTACAAATTTCATCTGGATCATGAATTTCAAACTCATCTTCCAAATAAGCCTGCCGATTTTTTTTCCGGAAAAAAAATCAAAAAAAAGAAAAACATTATTGCTGAAGAAATCAAGCTGAAGATCTAGAAGTGACACAACCCGTGTATTTAACACTAGAAATTCTTTAATTTTTGGTAACCAGTTATAACAATACTATCCAGGGAATTATTTTTTAATTACAGTTTTTCGTGAAGGTAACTTATAAGCAATGAAATTGAATATATATGTTACCGTTAAAGTGTATAGTTCAGTTATTTCATAGAATACCTAGTTATTTCATGTAATAACTGATCAAGTTAGTTTAAGCGTGTAATAAAGTAATAATTCCACACTTTAACTAGTTATTCAATGAAATAACTAGGTATTCTATAAATTAACTAATGATAGACAGTTAAAGTGTAAAATAAACAATTTGACTGAATTATACAGCATACAAAATGTTATTTATATAAAGACACAATAAAATCATTTGGTACAACAGGGATTACTAAAATGGCATTTGGAATTGCATAGAACATTATTTCTAAAACAAATATATTTTTTGTTGACACACTGCGTTTTACATGAACATTTTTTAAATCCTTGACCGGAACCTAAGCTTTGAGCTGTAGCAACCGACCGGAGCGATTTCTCTATATCCGGAACTTCTTCGATCTGAATTAGTTTTTGTTCACAGACGCTGAACTGGGATCGGGAATATAGCTGTTTTATGTGGCCGTTTCTTGTTCCCAATTGAAAAAATCCTTCTTCGGTTATTTTCGTGATAACAGCTAAAATAGATCTGGCGTCACCTCTTCCTATGTCAACTTCAGGTACTAGGATACGGACTGTAAGCCCCACAGAGGCTTCAGAATGAGATTTGTCTGACATTAATTTCATCTTCTTAGCTTGAATTTCCAAACATTTTTTAGAGTTTTCTCTTTCCCACTGAACATTCAGTTCATTAAAACACAATTTGCAGATCTTTTGTACAACTTTGTCTTCCAAAACATAGTCTTCTAAACATGACATGTCGACAGGCTCATTACATTTCGAACAAAAACGAAACATAAAAGTTAATATTATTATTATATAACACTTTATAGTGGGTTGAAAATGGTGTGCTATTTCTGACCAGTGGTTCTCACTTTACAGCCTTTTGAATTTGGGATTTATTTACTTAGTTATTTTACACTTTAACGGGGTGTAGATCGTTATTCTATGAAATAACTAGTTAAACCATAGAATACAAGTGTTTTACGCTTTAACTGACTTGATCAGTTTTTTAATGAAATAACTAGGTATTCTATGAAATAACGGATTTCATACTTTAACGATAATATATGTATATAAAGAATTCAGTAATGAAATACAACATGTGTAATGCCAAGCCCAGGCCCAGGTTTTTCGGCTCTTAATTAATCCTGAGCCCGCCCGAGCCCCATGCGGGCCCGGTTTCAGTAGACGAGCCCGGGCCCATCTGTACTGTATACACCGGTTTACCACATACTCATTTTCATGCCAGTTACCACAAATAAACTCTGGTCTCGCATAGAAGCAACCTGTCAGACAATTCCCCAGGACGATATCAAAAACATCTTCCACGCAATGCTAAACTGTGTAGAAGCAGTTATTGCTGCTCGAGGTGGCTACCCACGATACTGAGTTTTGAAGTGAAAAATCTTGTACTGCTCTACAAACCTAATCAGTTATTTCCTATAACATGAGGAATTTGTGATATAAATTTCATTTGAATAGCGCGATTCTTTCTCGGTGTTGCGATTTTCATAAACAGTATGGAAAAATAGTAGAGCGTGTCTGTACGCATTAGGAACTAGTCACGGAAAAATAATCATGGGTAAAAGCAGCAACCTAACTGAATTTACTGTGGCTTGAAGCTGGTGTGGGAAAGGCAGTTTGTTCTATCATCACAACCGCTGAACTGTTGGGATTTGAGATTGCACGTGTAAACCAAGACTACGTGAAATACGGCAAAACTTTCAACCAACAGGAGGAATATGGCCGTGAATGGGCACCTAGTAATTCTGCCGTTCTATTGGGTGTGTGCTTATGTTCTACTCATTTTTAGGCTACAAAGAAAGGAGGAGAACACAACAAATAACGTACCTAGGATTTCACATAATTGCCACCATTATGTATGACCTCTTGCCATCTGTCTATGAGTAGGTGAATCCCACGCTGGAAACACTCCTGTGTTTTAGAGTCAAAAAGTCATGTAATGTCGTTTTCACATCGTCCACATCATCGAAGGTTTGGAGAGCGAAGGCGTTCTGTAACGACCAAAAAAGGTGGTAGTCCGTAGGTGCCAGATCAGGGTAATACGCCGGGTGAGGTAACACTTCCCAACAATGTCCAGTAATTTTTGCTGAGTGATTAAAGCAGCATAAGGTCTGGTGTTATCGTGATGAAGGATCACGCCTTTGAGATTGACGAGTGTTGGCCGCTTCGATGTCAGTTGTTCTCGCAATCTGTCCAACTGTTGGCAGTAGAAGTCAGCATTTATCGTTCGGTTAGGTGTGAACATCTCCCAGAGGATTATTCCCTAGACATCCCACCAAACACTCAACAAAACCTTTTTAGGATGCAGTCCGTCGACGCTTTACATTACGGAACAGTACTCATTTCTCATCACCCGTTACAATTCGTCCCAAAAACGGTTCATTTCTGTGACGAGAAAGCAAAAAACACAGGTACGGATTCTCTCCTCTCGTTGCTTTGCGGAAAGCTGGTGCGGAACACAGTTATCGAACTTGGTGATGAACCCAAGCGCATGCATCCATTTTTCGACTGTTGTTCTGTGTATCGGCAACATTTCCGCTGATTCCTGAACGGTTGTATGTGGGTGGTCATTTGTTATGGCTTGGTCCTCATCCTAGTCAGAAACCACGGATGGACGTCCAGGACATGGTTGATCTTTACAGCTTATGTCTCCGTCCCGGAATTTCCGAAACCGACGGCGACATGTGCTATCATCAACTGCATACTTCCCATACACTTGACAGGTATTGCGGCAAGCCACGGCTGCAATACTGCCTTTATCGAACTCGTACAGTAAGCAATGTCTAATGAGCTCCTTATCGCATGCCATGTTATACAGTCCGTGATTTCCGTTACGAATGATTTACTCGGACAAACCTAGTGCCTCTATATGATCTACTGATATACGCTTTATTGACCAAAAATTCGGCAACGCAGCGTCATCTGTGACGTAACTACTCCGATCGCAATTTGCATCTATTACAAAAACGAGTAGAACTTTTGCACACACCCATTAGTTACTGAAGCTCTTGCAAGAAGTGCAATAATGATAATGATTCTTTTTGAGGTCAGTGAGATCTGACATTGTCGACAATTACTCCACAACAGCTATTTCACTGCAACTGTGGCACTGGCACGTGATGCTTGACATCGTACTACACCCCTTTGCAAACCTCACATCGCGAGTGACGCACCCCTTTGCAAACCTCACATCCCTCTGATTTTCATGCTGCGCATTGAGTGTATTCCAGCTGCAGTCGGCGTTTTTATTATTTTGATAAACCCATGTATACGAACTCTATAGGCCTCTATTTGCTCACATTATGTTAGAGCAAGTGAACGTTCTTGTATTTCTTTCCTCGTTGAGAACGTTTGGCGACGGCACCGATACACAGGATAATTGCAAAGGTTGCTGTTGTGAAAGATACTATAAAAAGTGGAATTATCACTATAAAGTTAAGTTGAAGGATTCTTGAGAAAATAATTGTTTCTCTGATTATATTAACGGAAGGTGGGGCGGAAATATTAGCGGCTGAGAAAATGAATCATCAAAAGGTTAAATTGGGAAGAGTTGATAAAATACCTTTACATATGATAATGCTTCGGGAGTGAATTTGGTTGTGGTTGTTGCTTGACCGATACATAAATGTGTTTTCTGGAACTCCAACTTGTCTTTCCTCTGATGATGTGCTCGTAGCGAGCACGAAAGTACTCATGCCTTTTTAAACCATGTAAATATATTTTAACTTGTGTGTGTTTTTAGTTATTAAAGTTTGCCTATAACTGGAACCATTCAGCAAATTTGTACATCTTGCGTTAACAGCAAGTTTCTTATATTGAGTAGTATTGCCACTAATTTCCCCAAAAGGTTCTACGTATGGTTTGAGAGTACTATGAACCGATCTAAATGTTAATACACCTGCTGGCCACCCTAAATGCAACACCAAGAAGGACTCGAGATAGCAAACCCAGATTTACTGGTCACAAAACAACAGATACAAAGATGAAACGATTGAGCTTACAGTCCCGTGGGACTTGCGGAACACGCAGACATCAATATTTCGTGTGGCCCCCATGGCTGGCAATAACGGCCGCTACACGCCGCGGCATCAAACGAAAGACGCTTTGGATGTGGGCTTGGGGTATGTCGGTCCTGGCTGCTTCCACACGTTGACACACTTCATCAGGCGTAGCCGCGGTTGGTCCTTGCCGGGCCACTCGGTTGCCGATCAGCGACCAGACGTGTTCGATGGGCGACATATCGGGAGAACAAGCGGGCCAGGGCAGCAGTGACACCTGGTGGGCCGTGAAGAATTTTTGCACGATGCGTGCCACTTGCGGGCGCGCATTGTCCTGTTGAAACGTGGCCGCTGGCAAGGTCCTGTCGGTAAGGGAGGACTACAGGTTCTAAAACGTCGGAGATGTAGTGGTTGCTGTTGAGTGTACCGGCGATGCGTGCCAGAGGGGTGCGGGTGTCATATCCAATTGCGCCCTAAACCATAACACCAGGCGACATACCGGTATAGCGATGCATAATGCAGGCGTCATACAGTCTCTCGCCGTGGTGCTGCCACACGCGGATCCGACCATCGTGGTGTTGCAAACGGAAGCGTGATTCGTCGGAGAAGACAATGCCTTGCCATTCCGTAGTCCAGGTACGGCGTTCAACGGCCCACTGCCGCCGCACTCGCCGGTGGTGTAACGTCAATGGTAATCAGAGCCATGGGCGCCGTGCGACAAGTCCCCGCTCCTGCAGACGACGTCGAACGGTACGTGCTGACACAGACTGTTGCGCAACACAACATAATTCCTGCGCTAACGTTCGTGATGTGGCGGTGCGAGCCGTCAATGCCCGCCGCACAACATGCCTGTCCTCTCGTTCGGTGGTGTGCCGCGGCTGCGGCAATCGCTCAAGTCGGTCCGTCCGTTCCTCCTGCACCCACCGAATCCATACTCGCCTCACTGTGGCTGGATGTCGTCCCAAACGGGCGCCGATGTTTCGGTACGATAAACCGCTGTCGCGATAAGCCACTATTCGTCCTCTGCCGAACTCCGAAACGTGCTGGAATGAATACCGTATTCTGCGACGAGGCATCAGGAAGCTTCACACGCACGAGTCCGGCAGCACAACACACTTCCACTACTTACACCTCGCTTTCTGTGAACCTTTCTTATAGTGCTTCTCGGTGGCGCACGGGGCGCACATGCCCTGCAATACTAATCGTTTGTATGTCCTCTCGCGGGCGACGCATGCTGCGAATTTCAGGCCAGTCGGATGCTTCCTTCTTGGTGTTGCATTTTGTGTGGCCAGCAGTGTATTTTTGCTCGGAGACGTGCTGTTTAAAATGTGACTACAGCGGAATCCCTTTTCTTACGTCATACACTGTTGTTAATTGAAACTGCCACACCATGAAGAAGTCCTCGGATTTACATGGAACTTGCAGGGTGGATAGGGCACCATGGGAGATGAAAATTATTACAATTTCAGCGCACATGCAAATGTAGGCGCGCAGGTTTTTAAACCTGCTATCGCTGAACTCGACCGTACGCAGTTGTTAACATGCCGCGTAAGAGGACTAGACAACCATACGAACAATTCACGGAGTTTGATAGCGGTAGAATCGTTGGACTCAGAGAAGATGGTTTATAATACCGTGATACTGCTGCACGCATTCAGCGTACGCAACTACCGTTATGCATACATGGCGTCAATGAACAGCAGAAGGTTCTACGCATCGTCGCGCAGGGTCTGGAGCTCGAAATCGCACAAACGAACGGAAAGACAGGCACTTGCACGGTATGGCAGTGACGTCGCGCACAACGCCATCCATCACACGCAATGGAGGATGGTGACACAGCGTCCGATGTCTGCAAGCACTGTTCGTCACCGATTGTTGCAGAGAGACCTCGTTGCTCGCCGTCCATTGCTGCGACTTCCCTTGACTCTGACCCATAGGCGCCAGAGATTGCCGTGGTGCCTCGAACGTCGAAACTGGAGTGCTGAATGAGAGCATGTTGTGTTTTCGCACGAGTCCATATTCAATCTAATGCATCGCGCCGAGCGAATCCTTGTTCGCACATACCGTGGTTAACGGCATCTGGAAGGCTGCATTGTGCAGCGCCGTACCGGTCCCACGCCGAGCGTGATGGTCTGGGGCGCTATTGCGTTCGGTCCCACGCCGAGCGTGATGGATGCTATTGCGTTTCATTCACACACTCGCCTACTACACATCACAGGCACATTGAACAGCCAACGCTACATCACGGACGTTTTGGAAGATAACCTTCTACCCTTCCTTCAGACGATCCCGGGAGTCGTCTTCCAACAAGACAATGCTCGACCCCATGTTTCTCGTACTGTCCAAGACGTACTCTATGCGCATCAAGTCGCTTGTCTTTCCTGGCCTTCTCGCTCGCCAGATTTGTCGCCTATAGATAACGTCTGGGGTGTCATCATGCAACGACTTGCTTGCATGGCCCCGCCGCCTGTCACAACCAACGAATTGTGGATGCGTGTAGAAGCAGAATGGAATGTAATACCGCTGACGACCATCCAAACTCGGTTTCATTTGATCCCCCGGCGTGTGATCACCGCCCATGGTGGATATACTTATTACACATTTTTTGGCCTTCCTCATCACGAACCGGTATGTAATTGTGATCGTTTGTAGCTTGTACCATATCTAATCACTCCCATAAATTTCATTGTGATTGCTTGTTTTTTTTCTTGGTGTTGCAATTTCTATTAACAGCAGTGTATTTTTAGGGAAAAGGTGAGTAACGATCTTATTATGGGCACCTAGGGCGAGGAGAAATTATTCTTTCCTAATTTGAGGGCATTGGTTACAGGAAAGACAGAAAATCGCAGGGAAAAAGATGTTTATGAAATATCTGGAGTTTTATCAAAAGCCCAGATGTAACTGAGCGACTACAATGGTATTCGCACTACTGTTAGAAAACCTACAGTACAAGTTTTTCTAGCTACAATCTCTATGACTCTTTCTAAATACCTTATGCTAGAATAATTGCTCTAGTCCTAACGTAATGTTGTGGTGCAATATCCCCAGAGTTTAGCAGCGGTGGAGAAGGCAATTTACGACGCACTTCTTCTTTCATAATTAAATATCTTGTCATATTAATATTGGATCTCTTCATCTCTTAGATGAGTGTGAGCGTACTTCAGTAGTACGTCTGTTCATTTCCGATAACATTGATTCTGACTGACGGATAAGGCAAAAGACATGATACTAAATTATTGGATAAGAGATGAGAAGATCTAGAGTTCGAAAGGCTCGCCTAATGATTCGAGATTCTGCAGAAGGTGGTGTAATGATTCGGCAGATGCAACATTCAGTTTATTTTAAGAAACGGAGGTCATTACTAGTTTCCTTTGGAAAATGAAATGTCTTATCCCTCCTCTTTTTTTTTTTTTTTTTTCCTAATGCGTCTTACAGTTCTTCCTTTTCCTGAGCATCAACTTATCGTCTAATGGAGCTCTCAGCAAAATTAAACTTTTCTCCTTACAGCATGCGAAGTAGTCTCTAATGCACCATGTAAATTAAACAGGTTCAATTTATTTAATCGGATATTCAAATATTTACAGAGATGAATGAACGCGCCTGAACAGAACTCATCTGAGAGAGGAAGCAATATTTAAATAAGCATCCTGGAGTTTCAAGAGATTACTCGGAACAACTGCGAAATCCTTCAAAGCAAATATGCAAGTATTGGACTTATAATAAACTTATTCGACGAACTCTTGCAAACTCGGAGTACACATCCTTCACCGTCGGCGAATGACACACAAAATGAACGGCAGACGCAGATTGGAAATAAGAATATAAAGAAAAAAATATGTATGGAGTTAAATCATATCACTAATTATATTGAAAATCTGAGATTCTTTTCTCGTCCTTGCATGTGCAGTAATAATCAGCAAAGAAAAGGGCTTGTTATAAAATGTCGAGGTACCCACATAAAAGCATTTGTAGGAGGGAGTTTGAAGGAAATCTCACGTTAATAAACTTTTCCAAATTTCTAAGCAAAACAGTAGCCCACAAATTAGATATTACTTTTATGCAAAATAGCATGCAAAACAATTTTGGCAAAGAACGAGTGGATTTCTCGTTGCAATAAACAATGCAAATCATAAACAAGAAAGTTGACACCGAATTTTCGGGTGTAATAAGCACGTCTTTTGAATCCGTTCTGACGCAAATTAAATTTATCAAAGCTATTCAAAGTCAATGGAACCGGTATGGAAAACAATAGATCTGACCAAAGGAAGAAGATTTTCAATCGGGTTTTTAATCCCTCAGATATTGCTGTAAACGGAATCGTGAGCTTACGAACTCTTAGAAACAGAGATATCGACAAAAATAAGATGTGACTTTACGTCCCATCGTGAAAAAACCATGCATTATTTTAGGAAGAAAGTATTCTCAAAATTTTATCCGTATAAGCGGTATCGGTAGAAGAAAAAAAGAATTAGTCGAGTTTTCAAGAGCCCAGATTTTGCAACAAATACTTCAGAAGCAGAAATTAACACCGATGACCCTGGTGGCTAAACCATTCTTTACCAAACATTATAAATTATGTGAAAAATATTTTCCGTCAGGTCTTGTATGCGATACAGGAAGAATTTTTCTAATCGAAGCTTTAGGAGCAGAAATAACGCAGAAAACGCAATTTACCTTTGTGCCCCTTGGCGGAAAGTGTATGATTTACTTGAAAATTTTGAATTTACAGGAAAAACATTTCGCATCGGAAACACTATCCAATAAAGAAGGAATTTTTCAAATCGTACTCTTAGAAGTAGAGATATTGAGAAAAATAAGATATAAATCTAAGCTCCCTGGCGTAGAAAACATGCATTTTTTCAGGAAGAAAATTTTCCTAAAATTTTTGTCGACATGAGTAGTATCGGTCAAAAAACGACGTTTTTTTCAATCGAGAATTTAGAAGCTCATATTTTGCTGCGAATACAACAGAAGCGGAAATTAAGATTTACGCCCCCTGATGGCCAAGCTATTTGTTTACAAAAATTAGAAATTATGTGCAAACGATTTCCCAGCAGGAGCTGTATCCGGTGCAGAAAGAATTTTTCAAATCGGAGATTTAGAAGCAGAGATATAGGGGGAAACGCAATTTACCGCTTCGCCCCCTAGCAGGAAGTCTATGAATTACTTGAAAATTTTGAAATTATATGAAAAACATGTCACACGGAAAACACTATCCAACAAAGAAGGAATTTTTCAAATCGGACTCCTAGAAGTAGAGATATTGATAAAAATAAGATGTACATCTACGCCCCCTGGCGGAGAAACTGTGGAATATTTTAAGAAGAAAATATTCCAAAAAAGTTTATCGATGTGAATGGCATCCGTCCACGAAAGAATTTTTTAATCGATATTTTAGAAGCTACGATTTTATGGCAAATACGTCAGAAGCAAAATTAAACACTTGCGCCCCCTGGTGTCCAAAGTATTCTTTACCAAAAATTTGAAATTATATGCAAAAGATTTTCTATCAGGAGATGTATCCGCTGAAAAAAAACTTTTTCTAATCGGATTTTTAGAAGAAGAGTTATCGGGGAAAATGTAATTTACTTTAACGCCCACCCCGTAGCGGAAAATCTATACGTAATTTGAAAAAGTAACTATATCTAAAATACTCTTCAACATAAATGGAATCGAAAGACATACATTTTTTTCAATCGGATGTTTAGAAGCAAATATGTGGAATAAAACGTATTTTTGAATTCGACATCATCTGCATTTACGCCCTCTACCGGCGAAATTGTACATCGTAAAACAAACGAAATAAATGATCATTTTTGCATATTTCAAGTTTTTTAATGCAAAAAGAGTTTTTCAAATCGGACAAATAGTTTGCTGAGATATCGTGGGTACAGACGGACGGACGGACTGACGGACAGACGGGCGGACAAACCGATAACAGAAGCACGATATTTTTTACAAAAGACGTGCTAAAAACTATTATCCCAGTGTGCGCCGGTATTTTTATGAAGCAGGAAGCAAAAACAAATTAAAGAAGTAGTAAATAAAATTTTGTCATCATAACATTTCCTTTTTTGTCGTGGTCGCGCAATTCAGACAAAATCGAATGGGACTGGCAGGCTACATGAAAAATAACTCTAGCACGTATTTAATATGAACGCTGATTATACTTCAGAGATGTTTCGAATTCTAAAATTTAACACCCCGAAAAAGAAACAATGCAGTTAGTATGATATACACCGAACAGCAAAAACATTGTGACCTGCGGTTCTTTAAGCAAACAGATGCAACTGCAGGCAAATGACGACGCGTATTAAGGTAATGGAAGGTATAAATAACAACTGATAGATCTCTGTTAAACAGTGCTATTCTTTAGATAGTATAAACATACTCGTGATCCGAATTTATTGGCGTAGGTAAAAAATCAAAGTTTCCAAGCTAATTATATATTCAATTGACGTGGATTAGGAACATCAAACAGAAGTCATCGCTCTTTCCACGTTTATAAGTGATCGCTCTTTCCACGTTTATAAGTGAGTCACGGAAAAATTCTCATCGGCCGCCACCGCGAATCGAACCCAGGGTCTTCCATCTTCCAGTTATGCGCCGGACATGCTACCACTGCACCACAGCGGCCTCGAATGCAGTGGTAGCATGTCCGGCGCGTAACTGGAAGACTTTTTTTTTTTGATTGGAGGTTTAACGACCACCGTGAGCAACTCAATGGGCTATAAGCAGTCGCCCGTCCCTAATTTAGGGTCACTGGTTCAGGGAAGGGAGAGAGCCAGTGCCGTAAGACAAACACAACATCCATGCCTGACCGGGATTCGAACCCGGACCCCTTACGGACGGATGATCAGAGGCCAGCTCCTTAGACCACTGCGCCACCCGGCTAACTGGAAGACTGTGGGTTCGATTCCCTGTGGCGGACGATGATAATTTTCCGTGACTCACTTATAAACGTGGAAAGAGCGATGACTTCTGTTTGATGCTTCCAAGCTTTCGCACATCAACCAGTTGGCTTCTTCAAGGCAGGTAGACAACAAACTACAAAGTGGATAATAGAACGCTTCAACAATTTCAACGCCATGACTTGACTTGACTTAAACCGTTCCATTATCCAGTGCATTTTGTTGTCTACCTTCCTTGAAAAAGCCATCTGGTTGATGTGCGAAAGCTTGAAAATTTGATTTTTAATCTACGCCAATAAATTTGGATCACTAGTATAAACGGGCCATTCTGCAGGAATTGCCGCGAAACGTTAACAAAGCGTGTGGGGAGAATACCGCCAACGAACGAACCATTCGGTGATGGTTTGTGAAGTTTCGAAGCGGAGATGCGGACCTGAAAAACGGAGCACGTGATCACCGACTTGTTGCTGTTTCTGACGATGTTCTGATAGCGGCAGAGGTAGGTGTCCACCACACGACAGTTGTTCGGAGTATGGCTGCGCTGGGTAAGGGTAAAAGCTGGACATGTGGCTGCCGCATGAGTTGACAACTACCAACAAGACTAGGCGTTTGGAAGTCTTCACGTCGCTGCTTGCCAGGAATAAATAGGAACTTCTACTGCATCGAATCGTCACCTGCGACGGAAAGTTGGTCCTTTATGATAATCGGAAACGATCTGCACATTGGTTAAGCAAGGCACAGCCTCCTGGACGGCATCCTAACCCACCCCTACACACCAAAAAGATGATGCTCCTTGTCTGGTGGTTCACAGTCCGATAATACATCGGAGTTTCTTGGCAAGAGGCCAAACTATCCCTGCAGAACGATATTGTGCTGAATTACACCAGATGTACCGGAAATTGCTACAGAAACAACCGGCTTTGGTCAACAGATATGATGTTCTTCTGGTCTAGGACAACCACGCCCTCATGTCACACAACGAAAGATGCTGACGCTAAGTGCCTTGGGCTATGAAGCACTGCCTCATCTTGCCTAATTCCCAGACTTGTCTCTGACGGACTATCATCCCTTTCGTCGCCTAGATCGCTTCCTGTCTGAGAAACAGTTCACGACAGACAACGAGGTTGAACGTGCAGTTGATGACTTCTTCGGGTCCCAGCGAAAATACTTTTTTCGTTCCGGGATCATGGCTTTGCGGAGCAGAGGGCAACTATGTGCCGATGCCAAGGGGGACTATTTTGCCTAGGTAAGTTGTCCTACTTTTCTGTTCTCCCTGTCCGGACATTTTATTTGCCGGACATTTCATTCGCACCAACCAATACTATTTCATGTATAGTTGGTGTAAAGTTCCTTGTGTTAGTATTTAGTGCTATTCTTGTTCTTCAGATGGGACAAACAGAGGAATTAAACGAGAATGGTTCACGGAACATGAGGAAGACTTCCAGGTATTATCCTGGCTTCCAAATTTCCCAGACATCAATCTAATCGAGCATCTGTCGTTTGTTGATCTGAAGCTGCTCAACCACATGACTTACAAGAGTGAAAGAATATGCTGGTAACGTGTTAGTACCAGATACTAAAAGGCGCTTAAAGACCTCGTAGCGTCCATACTTTGTCGGGTAAGAGCTTTTTGGGCACTACCTAAAAGACCAACATCAGATTAGCCAGGTGGTCCTAATGTTTTGGCACTTCGGTGCATATGTTACAAAGACATCTGAGACGTAAACACTTGATATGTGCCTGCATTTTTTTATCCCACTTTGAAAATTTCAAATATATACACTGAAAAGCAATTGAATTAGAGACAGCTGGCGTTATACAAATGTGGAGCTGTGGGCGGCCTTATAAACGGAAACGACATGAAGTATGCAGCGATCCGACAATATAAGCAGTGATGCGATGGGAATAAGTAAGAGTCGGTCGGAGTATGTGTAAGACGAAGGATCTAAGCACATTTGATCGTGGGCAAATTGTCGGGGCCTGACGAATGGGTCACTCCATCTCGGAAGTCGTGCTTGCACTGAGATTTTCACGAGCCACTGTGTCACGATTGCATCGTGAGTGCATCGAATCCGGTAAAACCATCCCTGCAAGGGCCAACTGCCGTGGACAACAGCGTGTGGATGAGCGGGGTCATCGTCGGCTAGCCAGCATTGTAACAGCGGATAGACTGGCCAGAAATCACGCAGAAAGTTAACGCTGGTGCACAAAAACGTGTAAGCAGCCACACCATCCAGAACCATCTCCTCACTATGGGGTACAGAAGCCATCGTCCCACGAGGGTACCGCTGCTGACCGCACATCACAGGGTGCAAAGGTTAGCATGTGCGCGGGAACATCGCCGCTGGATCCTAGACATGTGAGAAAATGTTGCTTGGACTGATGAGTCGAGATTCACGTTGGTACATGCGGATGGCAGGATACGAATACGGCGCAAACCACGTGAAGCGATGGATCCTTCTTGCCAGCAGGGTACTCTTCAAGCTGGTAGGGATGGCATTATCGTCTAGGGACTGTTTACGTGGACTGAAATGGGACCCCTGGTACATGTGACATCGTCCCTCACGGGTCAACGTTGCCGAGATATCCTGGACCACCTTTTGCTGCCGTTTGTGCGTCTTTAACATCCCACTGGGGACCTCATCCTGCAACAAGACAATGCACCGTGCCAACGCTCCCGTATTGTATCCGAATGGTTGGATGAACACTCCACCGACGTGACCTCGCTTCCTTGGCCAGCTAGGTCACCTGACCTCAATCCCATCGAGCACAACTGGGACGCCATCGAGAGAGATGTTCGAGGCTCTGACCCCCTCCATCAAATCTTCGTGAAATGTGGGAGCTTGTTCAGGAATCGTGGATCCGTATGACTTCCCAACGTTTCCGGTGTCTTGTCGAGTCCATGCCGAGACGAATCGCTGCCGTCATCAGGACGAAAGGTGGTGCTACACGTTACTAGACAAGTATCTCTAATTCAATTGCTCTTAAGTGTAATTTATCCAAACATAGATAACGGAAGATTTGGGAATTGGACAAGCTACCTATACTGCTTCATGGACACAAACTACCTACACTGAAGTACCGGTCTTTAGAAGCTGAACAGAAACGTAAAATAATTACTCTTAATCCACGATAAGCAGGATGAAACGATGTAGAAATATACATTTTATAAATCAACGAGTAATGGAAATTAATGAAAACCAAAAACTACTAGGAAGTTATGAATGACAAAAAATTGGACCTACTCTGTAAAATTCCACAATTTCGCGAATAGTCTAGACTCAAGACACTAAAAATTGTTGAAAATTGAAACAAATATTTGAATTAAAACACATGAAATATGAATAACAGAATGCTACAAGAATTGACTAAATAGCAAAGAATTAAGTTTGGATAGCTAGTACTTTTACATCTCCTTAAAGCAATAAAACTGACCTTAATATGAAAATTGTCGATTACTAAACAAATGCTTAAACACTGGGTATGCCTATACAGAACACTAACAGACTTGTATTTTCAAAGGTTTACAGAACACTAACAGATTCTTATTTTATACGGCTCATACTATAGTTCCGATTTCCATTCAATGAGATATAACACAGCACGTTCTTCACCATCTTAAATACCAGCATTGATGAAAGACAACGTTATGCTCACGGAGTTTTCAAGATGTTCCGTCAAATCTGATGCTGTTCTTGATTTAACGTGTGCTTCATTTGAATAAGATCAGCTGCTCACAAAAAGCTAAGCCATTCTCATAGCATATAATCGAAAAATTCAGGAAATGTTTCCGTTTCTACTTACTTCTTGAAGCATCTTTTGATTAGCCTCACAGATCCTGTCCTTCTGGTAAATTTCACAAGAACAAATCATATGGATTGTGGTGATCAGATGAAATTGCAATGTTTCCAATTTCAATTTTCGATTTGACGTCCTATGACATCTTTGGATCCTCTCCTTCTGATAAGCATCACCAAAAACAAATCGCATGGATTAAACTGATTGGGCGAAATTGTAACGTTTCCAATTTCAGTCTTCGATTTGACGTCCTGTTTGGATTACCCTGAAAGATCCTGTCCTTCTGGCAAGCCTTACAAGAACAAGTCTTATGGATTGAGGTGATCTGGCGAAACTGTAATGTTTCCAGTTTCAATCTTCTTTGATTTGACTTACTGCGATATCTTTGGATTACCCTGAGATAGTTTCTCCATTTGGTAAACCTCGCAAGAAAAAATCGAACGGATTAATCTGATCGGGTGAAATTGCAAATTTTCGAATTTCAATCTTCGATTTGAGGTCCTGTGACCTCTCTGGATTACTTTGCTTCAGAGTCGTGTGACATCTTCGGAGTCATTAACATCTTTGGATCCTCTCCTTCTGGTAAGCCTCACAAGAACAAATCGCATGGATTAAACTGATCGGGTGAAATTGTAACGTTTCTAATTTCAATCTTCGAGGTCCTGCGATATTTTTGGATTTTGCTGAAAGATCTCCTTTTGGCAGCCTTACAAGAACAAGTCTTACGGATTTTGATTTGAGGTCCAGAGACGTCTTCGGATTAACCTGAGACATCCTCTTCTTCTGGAAGCCTCACAATAACAAATTCCACGGACTGAGTTCTAGGGAATGACACCAAATTCCAGTTCAGTAATACCGAAAATATCCAAAGCGATGACATTTCCCCCAAAATTCTAATTCATAACTCTTCCGTCGGATAAGTGTCATCTTTACAGAATAACCGTACATACCACTGATTCAGACTTGTAGAAATTTCTCGGCTAAGATAGCGGTTCTACCTGCTGACCACAATTTTCATTTGAAATCTCACATGACAGCATCTTCTCAGATTTTCTGGTCTTACTCCTGAACGTATATACTTTTCAATAATAAATAACCGGTGTTCTATGGTGCAATGCTATCAAACATTTCTTTGCAGGCAGTTTTGAGACGTCTGAAAACTGTCTGCAAAGAAACATCTTGAAGCGCTCAGCGTGCCAGTCGCATTTCATTGAATTAAATTCTCACTTCTGTATAAATTCAGGGTAAGTTTTGTAGGTGGCTTTCAGTCCATCTGTGGTTGAGCCATTATTCCTGGCAGTCAAACAGATTTACACTTGTACATTTGCTTTTCATTTCCGCTTTCTTAAAGCATTGTAAGGAACTGTGTATTCCCAATACAATGGCCTGAAAAAAACAACTAATGTCTGAGAATCCAAGGCAACAGAAAAGCGCTAATTATCGTATATGCAAGTACAAATCAGTCCAAAATGTAGTCGCCATCGTTTGCCACGACCTATTCCCATCGTCTGGGCAGCTGTTGGATACAGTCCCTGTAGAATTGTCGCGACTTGGACACAAAGAAGTGAATAAGTGCGCGTTCGAGATCTTCCTGGTTGGTGGACCGCTGTTCAACCAGGAAATGCTGCAAAGACCGGAAAAGGTGGTAGTCGCTTCGGGGAAACATCCGGGAAATAGGCTGGGTGCTGCAGCAGTTCCCAGCCCCAGATCCCTGATCTTGTGAGAGGTCACCCGTGCTGTGTGAGGTGTTGCTCCATCCTGCTGTCCGAGGAAGCCCTTGAAGTTCAGCAGTGCTGTGTGAGGTGTTGCTCCATCCTGCTGTCCGAGGAAGCCCTTGCGGTTCAGCAGTGCTGTGTGAGGTGTTGCTCCATCCTGCTGTCCGAGGAAGCCCTTGCAGTTCATCAGTGCTGTGTGAGTTGTTGCTCCATCCTGCTCTCCGAGGAAGCCCTTGCAGTTCATCAGTGCTGTGTGAGGTGTTGCTCCATCATGCTCTCCGAGGAAGCCCTTGCGGTTCAGCAGTGCTGTGTGAGGTGTTGCTCCATCCAGCTGTCACAGGAAGCTCTTGCGGTTCAGCAGTACTGGTCGTTTCGACGTCAGCGATGCGTGCAGATAGTCGAGCTGACGGCAGTGCACATCCGCGGTTATAGTGGTGTTGTCCAGTGGCAGCTCAAATAAAACGACACACCACCTATTACGCCAAACAGACAGCAGAACCAAACGTGAGTGTAAGTCGGACGTGAATGTAGGCATCGGCTTCTGTTTTGCGTCCAACCACTGTTTGCAGGCGCTGACATTGCCATACAGGACCCATTTTTCGTCACCTGTCACAATGCGGTCCAAGAACGGTTCGACTTGGTCACGTGCAAACAGGGAAACACATACACTCGCGCGATTTGCTTTCGGCTCAACTGTGAGTTGTCGGGGCACCCAAACTCCCCCTCATGTGCACCTTCCCAAGTTGACGCAGGTGAGTGATGATACTCGTGTGGGCATCATCACCCCCAGTTTTTCGGCCAACTCCCGATTGTCTCACACCTGGGTTTGTTTCCACTAAGGTCTTCAAGCATGTCCATATCC
The DNA here is from genome assembly GCA_039090855.1 of Macrothele yani. Classification (NCBI taxonomy): domain Eukaryota; kingdom Metazoa; phylum Arthropoda; class Arachnida; order Araneae; family Macrothelidae; genus Macrothele; species Macrothele yani. The sequence continues at coordinate 129,706,321 of CM077024.1, read as the reverse complement.
ACTGTTGCAGGTTTTCCGGATTTGGGACGATCTGATAAGTCAAAATTTCCCTCTCTAAACCGTTCAAACCAACGAAGCACTCACGATGTGGTATGTCGTTGGGTACACACTGGTAATGTTCCTTACAGCACTTGCGGGGGTGCTACCGAGACGAAACGCATACAGCATGCAATGACGGATGTGCTGCTTGTCCACTTCTATGTTAGGTGGCGCTTACACCCTTCGCCTTTTGACGGCTAACTTCCACACCTACCTGCTGATGTCATGCCGGTGTGCTGCACAATCTCAGTGGCTAATGTGCGCTATGGCCGGGGCTTCGACTTCGGGTACTTCGTCATAGGACATTACATTCTTTCCAACCCAAGAGTGTGACAATATTGTAGGTCCAAATTCTGAAGCTCCCAGTATCCCATAAAATTTGGTACTAAAATGTCCAGCTTTTTCCCTCACGGTTTCAACAAAATGAAGTTGTTCAGCTGTACCATCCAACACAGAACCCGTATCGAGCATCTTTGAAATAAATTTGAGTCCCATCATGCACTTGATGACGTCTTTGAAAGTGGTCGCCTCCAGTCCGAGCACAGCTTATCGAGAAGATGGTGCAACGACAGCCATTTCCTTAATATAAAGTAACTGATTTATGGTGAGGAATAGATGATGATTAGATGATGGTGAGGACTGATTTACGGTGAGGAATAGATGATGATTAGATGATGGTGAGGACTGAATTACGGTGAGGAATAGATGATGATTAGATGATGGTGAGGACTGATTTATGGTGAGGAATAGATGATGATTAGATGATAGTGAGGAATAGATGATGATTAGATGATGGTTAGGACTGATTTATGGTGAGGAATAGATGATGATTAGATGATGGTGAGAACTGAGTTACGGTGAGGAATAGATGATGATTAGTTGATGGTGAGGACTGAATTACGGTGAGGAATAGATGATGATTAGATGATGGTGAGGACTGATTTATGGTGAGGAATAGATGATGATTAGATGATGATGAGGACTGATTTACGGTGAGGAATAGATGATGATTAGATGATGGTTAGGACTGATTTCTTGTAAGGAATAGATGATGATTAGATGATAGTGAGGAATAGATGATGATTAGATGATGGTTAGGACTGATTTATGGTGAGGAATAGATGATGATTAGATGATGGTGAGAACTGAGTTACGGTGAGGAATAGATGATGATTAGTTGATGGTGAGAACTGAATTACGGTGAGGAATAGATGATGATTAGATGATGGTGAGGACTGATTTACGGTGAGGAATAGATGATGATTAGATGATGGTTAGGACTGATTTCTTGTGAGGAATAGATGATGATTAGATGATGGTGAGGACTGATTTATGGTGAGGAATAGATGATGATTAGATGATGGTGAGGACTGATTTATGGTGAGGAATAGATGATGATTAGATTATGGTGAGGACTGATTTATGGTGAGGAATATCTTCAGTAGTTTCCCATTCTTGTCAATTTACCAATGATGGCAAATGAAGAAAGTTTAATTTCTTGATGAAGACTGCTCCTTCTTTTAACATTTCCGTTAGCAAAATAATCTCAGGAAACAGAATCGAGCCGTAAACCTTTTCTTCCTTGAGCTGGAGAATGTTTCATAACATACGCATAGCATGATTTCCGTTATTTGTGTTTCCTACAGTTTTTCTGTTCCTCGTAATGTTCAACTTAACTCGGTATCTCATTTTGTCTGTGTTTATGTACATTATCAAATAAATGTAATGTAATTATGATAATGGATGAGATGCGGTCTCCAAACAATTGAGTTTCGTATCTTCCAAGGAAAATGATAAAAACATTTCGCGATGAAACTAATTTTTCTTTATTGAATCACTGAAGGTTTCCGGTTTCCCAAATAAAGTTCTAGTTATTTACTTAAAAAGATTAACATCTGCACTTTACTGATTCGGCATGTCCTCTTACGACAAAAGACACAGATCAGTTTTGAAGTTTTCCAATACCCTTCTGAATCGATCACAGACGTTGGAAGAGAAAAAAAGAGAAAAGTTGCATAGTTAGGTAATTTTCCGATCCTTTTTTTAGACCGGCATATTTATTACCAAAATGTTATCAGAAAAATACACTGTAAAATATTTTCTGAAATTCACGAGCCACTTTCCGTGATTCTTTTCGTGAATTAACGAAGCATATTTCTGATATAACCATTTCCGTGAAATAAAGGGGAAAAACCCTGAATTTCACGGATTTTTCGTACATCAGGAAAATTTTGAATTTTCAGAAAACTTTCCCCAATTCCTTTCGTATATTAACGGGAAAATGCTGTTCACTTTTTTCCGTATTCATATCACGGAAATCTTTCGATAATAAGAGAGATCCCGGGGAAATGAGTACTAGGTTTTGAAAATTACTAAATTTGAATCCTTTGTCGGAGATCTGATTTTGAATCTCTGCAGCGAAACCGGATATGGCGGATAGCATATAGCATGAAATTTTGGTTTTGTGGCACCGGATCTTCATTCCCCTCTCACCCATTTTGTGCACCAGCTATTGTATATTGTGTTATCGTAAGAAACATGGTGTTTAGATTATTTTACAGGGGTTTTTATGATGTCTATGTATCAATCTATGGACCCCTTAAAGGTCCATACATAGGTCTGAAAGCATTGTGAGCGAGTTGAACGTGGCACCACAAAAAATCGGCCATTTTATGATGTCTATGTATCAGTCTATGGACCCCTTAAAGGTCCATATATTGATACATAGGTCTGAAAGCATTGTGAGCGAGTTGAACGTGGCACCACAAAAAATCGGCCATTTTATGATGTCTATGTATCAGTCTATGGACCCCTTAAAGGTCCATATATTGATACATAGGTCTGAAAGCATTGTGAGCGAGTTGAACGTGGCACCACAAAAAATCGGCCATTTTATGATGTCTATGTATCAGTCTATGGACCCCTTAAAGGTCCATATATTGATACATAGGTCTGAAAGCATTGTGAGCGAGTTGAACGTGGCACCACAAAAAATCGGCCATTTTATGATGTCTATGTATCAGTCTATGGACCCCTTAAAGGTCCATATATTGATACATAAGTCTGAAAGCATTGTGAGCGAGTTGAATGTGGCATCTCAGAAAATCGGCCATTATTTTCCGAACGACCTGACAGAATGCAAACAAGAAAGATGGCACCGAATTTTAGGGTGTAACAGCACATCTTTTGAATTCGTTCTGAAGCGCATTAAATTTATCAAAGCTATTCAAAATCAATGGAACTGGTATGGAAAACAGTAGTATCTGACCGAAGAAGGGCGTTAAAAACGTTTGCTGCAATATCTGCTGGATTTTTTAATCCCGCAAATATTGCAGCAAACGGAAACGTCAGCTTACGTTTCTGGTGGCAGACTTCTGAGTTTAAGAAAAATTTTCAATTATATGAAAACCGTTTCGTAGCGAAGACGCTCTCCGGCAAAGAAAGGATTTTTCAAATCGGACGATTAGAAGCAAAGATATTGACAAAACTAAGATATACATCTACACCCTCTAGCGAAGAACCCATACAATATTTTAAAAAGAAAATATGCCGAAAAGGTTTATCGACGTGAGCGGCATAGGTCCACAAACGAATTTTTTCAATCGAAATTTTAGAACCTCAGATTTTGTGGCAAATACATGAGAGGCAGAAATTAACACTTACGCCTTTTAGTGGCCAAATCATTCTTCACTAAAGATTGGAAATTATATGCAAACGATTTCTCATCAGGAGCTGTATCCGCTGAAGAAAGAATTTTTCAAATCGGAGTTTTAGAAGTAGAGATATCGGGGAAAACGTAATTTACTTTTGACTATACCTAAAATACTCTTCGACATCAATGGAATCGAAAGGTAAAAATATTTTTTAAATTGGATGTTCATAAGGAAATATACGGAATAAAATGTATTTTGAATTCGATATCATTTGCATTTACGCCTCCGGCGGCGAAATTGTACATCGTAAAAAAAATGAAGTATCATCATTCGCATATTTCAAGCTTCTCAATGCAAAAAAAAAAAATTTAATCGGCCTAGTTTTTCTATAGATATGGTGTCCAGATACAGACAGACAAATCGATAACATAAGCTTGATTTTATTTTACAAAAGACGTGCTAAAAATGGAATATGAGAAAAATGTGAATTTTTTTTTTGATTGGAGGTTTAATGACCACCGTGAGTTGCCTCAATGGGCTATAAGCAGTCGCCCGTCCCTAATTTAGGGTCACTGGTTCCAGGGAAAGGAGAAGGCCAGTGCCGTAAGACAAACACAACATCCATGCCTTACCGGGATTCGAAAATGGACCCCGTTCGGACGAATGATCAGAGGCCATCGCTTAGACCACAGCGCCACCGGGGCGGCAAATGTGAATTTTCTCACATTTCATTTCCTCAAAACTTAGCATTATTTTTATTTATTTTTTACGCATTTTTCTACTACATCTTGACTATTTATTTATTTTATCTTGACTTAATCTAGAACTACCGACACCCTGCAATGGAATACTGCTGACTTTCAAGAAAATTCATGTCAAATGAGGAGCGCGCAAACAAAACCAAACATGTCACAAAAATGTGAATTATCAAGTAAGCATTTTATATGATAAAGGATGATGATCTGATTCCGTTTCTGTATCATAAGCCAACCCAAACCAAACCGCTCCTACTCATTTTATAGGCGAAAAATGCGCGATTCAAACAAAAACGAACATGTCACAGTTGCAGGCTCAAGCAAAATCAAACATATCGAGTGAACCAATCAGAGCTCCAAAATTCGATCACGTGACGAAGCCGATATAAGTGTGACGCAGTGGCATTCACGTTTTCTGAATCAACAAAAGTAAACCTGAGAAAAAAATTTTAAACCAAGAGCCGCGGATGGCTTAGTGGTTAGCGATTCCGACTATCGATGCAAGGTCCTCAGGTGCGAACCTGGGCTGATCTTTCAGAGATGGTGTGATTTACTAACAATCGCTGAATATCCGCCGTGCATCGGACGAGCACGTTAAGTGACGCCCCTCAGGCTGGATCCACTGGTTGAATGGGTATCCTTTCCTATGCCCCCCCCCCCTGAAATTCTCTCACCCCTCTATGTGCAAGAACGTACTAGTACGGTGCCACCTACTGTACTCTAATCTCAGTACAAACTGTTCTGTCAAAGTCGCTAGACTTGCTCTCATTCCTTCCGTTTCTGTGTCCTGCCCAAAAGGCGATCTCGCTGTAGGTGGCTGGGACCTAAACTCTACTCACTGTGGACGGAAGTCCTACAAGAAAATGAATCATGACTTCTTTTAAACCAATGGGGAAAAATCTTTTCTCTCATTGGCTAACGAGTAACGAAGCAATAGCGGACCCGAGAGAAACACTGAGCAAATGGCTAGTTTTGTCTTATCCGGTGTTGAACGTCGATTTTCCTCTGGGAAACTTATTCTGTGTGTGATGTTTTTTTTTTCCCAGGTTCCCCTTTCCCTTGTCCTTCCCTTCTTTTCCTCATGTACTCATCTGTGACAGCGGTGTACCGGGCATTTTTCTGCGAAGAGAAATATCGCTCGGAACGGCTTGTTATTGCAGGTAAGTATGTAGGGCAGCTTATAACTTCACTACTTAACGGGAAACCGTTTACTTCTTGTGCTCTAATATTTCCATACTTTTCTTTCTTGCTATTCTAATCAGGACAATCTGCTCCTAACTCTCTTACACCTGCCAAAAGGCGCATGGCTTCTTTTTTTTTTTTTTTTTTTGATCAGATGCCCTAGTGACTTGTAGGATTTTGATCAGATGCCCTAGTGACTTGTAGGCTGGGGTATCTCAACCTGAATTACGAACCCCATTGTCGTTTTTTTTTTTTTTTTTTTTTCACGTTTTCAGACAGTCTATAACGAAGTAAATTTCTCCGTCATTTTTATCCGCGCCAGGATTTGAACCCGGGTCCACTCATTCCGGAATAAGTTGCTCTACCAATTGAGCTACGCGGACATTTTTTATTCTGATTCCTATCTGCCTTTATATCGTGTGCGTCTTTCTGGCAGGTACGTCACATCTCCTGGTACGTTACATCATCTCCCACTTATTTTTTTTTTTTTTTTTTCGAAGTGCTGCTCTTATTTTTCCTATCTCGCGGTGTGGAAATAACATCACACCATTGCGAGATTTTGAACGGTCGGGTCATCCGGATAGTTCGGGCGCCATTATAACGAAGTGAATTTCTCCGTCATTTTTATCCGCGCCAGGATTCGAACCCGGGTCCACTCATTCCGGAATAAGTTGCTCTACCAATTGAGCTACGCGGACATTTTTTATTCTGATTCCTATCTGCCTTTATGTCGTGTGCGTCTTTCTGGCAGGTACGTCACATCTCCTGGTACGTTACAAGTCGACGTGTTCTGTTCAAACGTGTTGATTATTTTTGTGCGTTTGTCATAGTTTTAGAGATATGGAAGAGGTTGGAGATGGTTTAGTAATGGTGAAGAAAGGTTCAAAAGGACAAAGGAAAGGAACCAAAAGAGAAAGTGTTAAAGAAAAGGCTAAGAAAGAACGCTATGGTGCGCCAGATGGTTCCAAAGTTTTAATGGGTTGCAAACATCAGAACATTCGGTTCTTGTGCTATAAAATTCGCTCATGTGATGCATTATTCGTCCATGTGAACATCAGGAACAATGTGACTGCCTGGAGGACGACTGTGGTCTTCATATTTGATTTTTATTAATGTACTTGTTTTCTAATTTTCATAAAACTCCGTTCTTCTTAGTCAAGCATTTTTTATACCACCTATTATTATTTTTGTTAATTTGTAATAAATCGAGCAAAATAAAGACATACCAAGATGTGACAGCAACTTTGGCAAATAATGAAAAAAAAATATAAAAAATAAATAAATAAATAAAAAACATCAACTGAAAAGTGAAAATGCTTTTCTTTCTCCATCAGCTTTTTCTTTCAAACCTTGAGATTTTTGTTAGATAATAGGTAGTCTATTAAAGGCAGGTTGATTATTATTGAACAGATAGGTAGATTAAATTCATAATATGTTCAAACAAAATTATACAAGTCACTACGGCATCTGATCAAAAACAAACATGTCATTTGAAACCCGAACAAAAACAAACATGTCAACAACAAAAAGTTTAATATTTTGATTTTAAAACATTTTTGATCTGAATCACACCCATAGACGTGCTTAGAGCATCACAGGAAAAGTGGCTGATAGTTTGTAACGTACCAGGAGATGTGACGTACCTGCCACAAGGACGCACACGACATAAAGGCAGATAGGAATCACAATAAAACGTCCGCGTAGCTCAATTGGTAGAGTGACTTATTCCGGAATGAGGGAATCCGGGTTCGAATCCTGGCGTGGACAGAAATGACGGAGAAATTTACTTCGTTATAATGACGCCCGAACTATCCGGATGACCCGGCCGTTCAAAATCTCGTAATGGTGTGATGTTCTTTCCACACCGCGAGATAGGAAAAATCAGAGAATCCCTTCTCCAGCACTTCGAATAAAAAAAAAAAAAAAGTAAGGGGAGATGATGTAACGTACCAGGAGATGTGACGTACCTGCCAGAAGGACGCACACGACATAAAGGCAAATAGGAATCAGAATAAAAAAACGTCCGCGTAGCTCAATTGGTAGAGCAACTTATTCCGGAATGAGGGGACCCGGGTTCGAATCCTGGCGCGGATAAAAATGACGGAGAAATTTACTTCTTTATAATTTGAACAGTGCGAAATGCATTGCGCATAACTCAACTCAAAAACGTTCATTAAACATTACTCAATAAACGTTCATTAATGAACGTTTTTTCTGCCTACTGGAAATGTAGATCTGATGTACATGTTTGGTTTTGCTTGCGCGCTCTTCAAATAACATCGAAGCTACCATGATGACTGGCATGCTGTAGGAGACTATGACTTTATTCCAAATAATCCAATTGTCACATCTGACTTACCATTTCAGTTTAAACGCTGCACTGTTTTCTGTTTGACTCAACCTGCAAAATCCATCTTTCCCGTGCCCAGTTACATGTTGGTCGCTCCTGAGTTGGCAAAATGAAAACCATTTCATCTTTGCTCCAAATGAAACTACTCAACGTCGTTTACCCGAAGGCTCTTCAAGAATGAACTTACTCGCGCATTGGAAGAAATGTACATTCCAATAACAGAACATAGAAATGCAGAAGTTCCAAATATTTCAAATTCCCGATATTCGCAATCAATTTCCTATGTTCAAAACTGCTGGTTTTATCTATTTGTGCCGGCACAAGTATTTCAGATTTTTTTCCCTAAATTCCTTATTTTCGATTACTGGAATATATTTCAGTTAATGTATTCGTGCGACGTATGCTATTCATGATTTCGGAAAAACTCTGAAAACTCCGGCCCAGAAGCTGATCGATGTATTTTTGTAAACACGGGCAATGCCAAGTCCCTTTGCTGGTATCTTATAAGAAAAGATTTCAGAATTTTCGGATGTCTTGTGTTCGCAGAAATGCTTTGTTTTGCAGTTCATTTTATACCTCGATCGCAACAAATGCGCAGTTTAATGCTTCGACTGAAAAAGTAGACAGTTCTACAGCTTTATATCGTTCTGCCATTTAAAGAACATTGCTTCGAATTTTCCTGATTTTCTTCAAACGAGCTGCAGTTTTTTTTTTTTCTTTTGAGTCCTGATTTCGAAGTTGTTTTCACAAATTTTTTATATTATTTTGCCTGAACTTCTAGAAGGCGATATTTTACACAGTGAGGCAATTAACCCTTCAAGTTGCCGGAACAAATTAACTCGGGGTTATCAAAATGTGCTGAAGTCAGCTCAGACGAATATTTTTGCTGTCTAAGAAGTGGGTCAAATGTTGCTGGAACGAATCACTTGGGGGTATGTTTAGTGGTCTTAACATGGCTCGAAGGAGTGATCTGAAAAACCAAAGGATCAGAAAAACGTTACTTTCCCCCTTTACTTTGTTATTCAAAGGTGTCATTTAGAGAAGTGTTTAACAATTATCCTTTCTCTGACTGATTAGATGCTAAAAGTGCCACAAAAGTGGCGACGAACCTAAAAAAGAAAAGACAAGATGTTTGAGTCTTTTTTACGCTTTCTAACCGTAGGTTGAAGAAGCATATATGCTCCAGCTTTGTTCGTTTGTCTGTCTGTCCGCACTATAACTCGCGCAAAAATGGTTCTATTTCGATGAAATTTTAGTATGTGGTAGGGGACCATCTGCAAAGAAGCCCTATTGAAAATGGACGAAATGGGGTAAAAGTTCAGGACACAGAAGCGGAATCCATTCCGTCGCCCTTATGCGTCATGACTTTCGTAAAAATGATTCGATTGCTACAAAACTTCATCATGTTGTTCCGAAGATGTACTGAACCGGTTCTGTTTAACAACATCAAAATGGGGTCAAAGGTGAGGGCGCAGGAGCGAGATTGATTCTACAGCCATTATCCTCATAACTTGAGTAAACATGCTTCTATTACGACAAAACTTTAGTATGTTGTGGCGGAGGTATACTGAACCAACTCTGTTTATTATCATCGAAATGAGTTCAAAGATCAGGGCACAGGAGCGAGATTGATTCCACAGCCATTATCCTCATAACTTGAGTAATAACTTGAGTAATGATTTCTGGTATGTTGGAAAGCGTATCAAATCAATGCATTGCATGATTTTACTAACATGTTTATTTCTATCTAGTGGCATGATATTCGTGTCAAGGGACTGGAACTTTCCTATCATGCCATGGAGCAGAAAATAAAGGACTAAAAGGGAGCGCTTATCACAGGTGACAGGTTTATGGTCGGTACTGCTGAGATGACAGTATGAAATGAATTGTTTTGCCTTAGCTTTCGTGAAATCGGAAAGGGCTAAGTAACGAGACTGATTTTTTCTTTTTTCAATCCCGGTAAAACACACAAGTCCGGAATGCACGGTGTTTTGATAAGTCATTTATCATCTATGAGGTGATAACAGCGTTTGCGTAAGAGTTGGGCAGACGATTATTTACGTTGTTCATGACGTCACAAAATCGGTAAAACTGCATCTGAGACAACTGAATTGTTGCACACGATGTTTGGAAGATTTGGAAAATGACGAAGACGCCCGATTTCAGTGCGCACCTGAACTTATTCAGAAAATTTGCGAAAGGATAAAAAGTGATTGCTGTGTGCCCTTAGGGATGCAGGAATGTGAGCTCGGTGTTAATAAAGAGACTATTCATCAAAAGTTCCTGCTCGTTTTGTTCTGTATGTTTTGTCAGACGATAAGAAACATTCATGAGTACGGAAAAGACATCCTGGAGACGGCAGAATCAATGCAAATTTTACTCCAAAGCACTGTGGCATGTGACGAAACAGTGTTTTCGTCGCGATCTTGAAAAGACAGGGTCAGAGTAGTCAATGAAAGTCGCCACAGACACCCAAAGTAAAGAAGATCAGGTTACGGAAGTACGAAATCAAAGATAATGTGTGCCTTTACGACTGCAAGAGAATCGTTCGTCACGAGTTCGTTCCTGAAGGTACAACTGTCACTGGCAATGCTTGCATATCCATTTTGGAATAATTGTAGAAGAGGATTGTTCGTGTCAGATCTGAGTACAAAAATTGGCAATATTTTCTTCTTCACGACAACGCCCCCGTACACAGAGCAGTCAGTGTAGAGCAATTTCTGGCACGAAAACAAGTGTGTGTACTCAACCATCCTTACCCCATGTTCTCCAGATTTTTCACCGTGTGACTACTTTCTATTCCCGAAATTAAAGCAGCCTTTAAAAGGCAAAGTTTTTAAACACATTGAAGACATACAAAGAACTCTGACGTCAGCCCTTCACACCATACCAAAACATGACTTCTCCAATTTCTTTCGCTGGCTGATCGTGCCATTTCATGTCTTAAAACAGAAGGAATGTACCTCGAATAAAATATATTAGCGTAACTTTTCCTGCTTTTCCATTTAAAAATAAATTCAGTCTCATTACTTAATTGCCAGACTGTGTATGTTCTTCCTAAAGTATCATCATCATCGTCGTCATTGTCAACAATTATCAATCCACTGCTGCATGAAGGTCTCCCCAAGTTTCTTCCACAATTGTCTGTCTTGAGCCTGTCTCCTCCATGTCACTCCAACATACTTTCGAATTTCATCCATCCATCTCTCCCATAGGGTCTTCTTCTGGGTCTTTTCCTGTCCCTTGGAATCCAGGCTAAAATTTCGGTTGTCTATCGGTGGTCCGATGGACAACCATATATATATAAATAGAAAACAATTAATAAAAAAAATTAAATGGAAAATAAATAATGCAGACGTGGATTCGAAAAAGCAAAAAATCCAAAAACTAAACCAGGAGAAAAGCCAAGGACTGCAGAACATATGGCAAATATCGTCCATGGCGTCGTCAGGGGCAATCACGATAACATCTCCCACATTGCAATCACGGATACCATCTTGCCCCTGACGACGCCATGGATGATATTGCATTAATATTCTGCAATCCTTGGCTTTTCTCCTGGTTGAATTTTTTGATTTTTTGATTTTTCAAATCCATGTCTGCATTATTTAGTTTTTATTTTATTTTTCATTAAAATTTTTATTTTTATTATAGGTTCTTTACTTTAATTTTACTCTTGCTTGCCCTTATATGTTCGTAATTTTTTTTTTTTTTTTTTTTTGCGCAGCCTTTGGCGCTTTAGAAATTCAAAGTCATTCTGTTTTTTTGAAATTTTTGAATCTGTATTTGTTTTATATATACACTATTCTGACAAAAGTCACCGGACACCTAGAAGAGAAACACAACATATCATTTATTGACATACATTAGTACGGTGTCGGTCCACCTTTGGCCTTAATGCATGCACTGGCCCTTCGAGACATGCTTTCGACAAGGTTTTAGAACACAGCGATAGGTACGCGCTTCATTTCAGTACATAATGCTGCCGCTAACTGTTGCTTAGTAGTAGGCCTTGGTTCCAAACTTCTTATGCCGCGCTCTAATTCATCACATAGGTGTTCTATGGTATTAAGATCAGGGCTCTGTGCTAGCCAGTCCACACACGATAAGGAATTATCGTCAAACAACGCCATAGCATTCCTTGCTTTATGGCTCGGTGCATTATCCTGCTGGTACCAACAAGACTCGGTTCCATAGTATTGCCACAGAGTTGGTCGGGCATAATTGTCCAGAGTATCGAGGTAGACGTGCTGGTTACCAGGTTTGTCCACGATAACCAATGGGACGGGACCATACCACTAAAAATACCCCTACACGAGTACACTGCCATCTCCAACCTTGACCGTAGGAACGGTACACTGTGGTAAATAGCGTTCCCCAGGCTGCCGCAATACTCAGACACGGCCATCTGACTGATGGATCGTTTGTCTAGATTCATCAGTACTTAGGACATGTTTCCATCGATCTACGGTCCACGATAAATGTTCTTTACACCATGCTGAACGACGAGTAGCATTCCGTGTGCAGATGAAAAGCTGATGAGTAGCCGCACGACCACGGTAACCTTTGAAATGAAGTTTTCTACGAATGGTACCTGTACATACCGAGGATCCAGCATTTTTACTCGCCTGTACACTGAGGTATTGGGCGATACTCCGTCAATTAGCTGTAACGACTCTCCTGAAGCTTCGACGTCCTCTATCACTGATTTTCTTTGGTCTGCCGGTACGTTTTGCTGCTCCACGAACTCCATGTGTCTTCCACTTATTCAGTACATCCAAAACAGTTGACTAGTGTATGTTTAAACGCCTCTCAGTTTATCTTATGGATAACCCACTAATATAACGCCTAATAAACTTTCCTTTCTCAAAGTCAGTTCTCTCCCGCCGCGACATTTTAACTCAACCTCACAGTGCGATATGATCGCAGTCAGCTGCAGGCTTGTTTTGATACCGTTTGCGGTTGTACCGGGCATCTTAACAACGCAGCGGATACGTTAATTTGCTTTTGAAGGGGTGTCCGGTGATTTTTGCCAATATACACTGCTGGCCCCCCCCCCAAAATGCAACACCAAGAAGGAAGCATCCGATTGGCCTGAAATTTGCAGCATGCGTCGCACGCGAGAGGACATGCAAACGATTAGCATTGCAGGGCATATGCAAATAATGTGCGCCCGGCACGCCACCGAGAAACACTATAAGAAGGGTGCACAGAAGGCTGGGTGAAAGGACTGGAAGCGTGTTGTGCTGCCGGACCTGTGCGTGGGAAGTTTCCTGATGCCTCGTCGCAGAATACGGCAGCCATTCCAGCACGTTTCGGAGTTCGACAGAGGAAGGACGAATAGTGGCTTATCGCGACAGCGGTTCATCGTACCGAGACATCGGCGCCCGTGTGGGACGAAATCCAGCCGCAGTGAGGCGAGTATGGATTCGGTGGGTGCAGGAAGCACGGACGGACCGACGTGAGAGATTGCCGCAGCCGCGGCACACCATCAAACGAGAGGACCGGCATGTTATGTTGCGGGCATTGACGGCTCGCGCCGCCGCATCACGAACGTTAGCGCAGGAATTAGGCTGTATTGCACACAACCTGTGTCACCACGTACCGTTCGACGTCGTCTGCAGCAGCGGGGACTTGTCGCACGGCACCCATTGCCTCGATTACCATTGACGTTACACCACCGGCGAGTACGGCAGCAGTGGGCCGTTAAACGCCGCACCTGGACAATGGAATGGCACGACATTGTCTTCTCTGACGAATCCCGCTTCCACCTGCAATACCACGATGGTCGGATCCGCGTGTGTGGCGGCACAGCGACGAGAGACTGTATGACACCTGCATTATGCATCACCATACCGGTCCGTCGCCTGGCGTTATGGTTTGGGGCGCAATTGGATATGACACCAGCAACTCTCTGGTTCGCATCGCGGGTACACTCAACAGCCTCCGCTTCATCTCCGACGTTTTGGGGCCTGTAGTCTTCACTTACCTGCAGGACCTGCCAGTGACCACGTTTCAGCAGGACAATGCGCGACCGCACGTGGCACGCACAGTGCAACAAATCTTCATGGCCCACCAGATGTCACTGTTGCCGTGGCCCGCCTGTTCTCCCGATATGTCGCCCATCGAACACGTCTGGTCGCTGATCGGCAAACGAGTGGCCCGGCAAGCACCACCCGCGGCTACGCCTGATGAACTGTGGCAACGTGTAGAAGCAGCGTTGACCTACATACCCCAAGCCCACATCCAAAGCCTCTTTCGTTCGATGCCGCGGCGTGTAGCGGCCTTTATTGCCAGCCATGTGAGGGGGGGCACACGAACTATTGATGCCTAAGTGTTCCGAAAGTCGCACGGGCTTGTAAGCTCAATCGTTTCATCTTTGTATCTGTTGTTATGTGTTCAGTAAATCTGACTTTGCTATCTCCTGTACTTCTTGGTGTTGCATTTTGGGTGGCCAGCAGTGTAGTATGAATAATCATCATTGTCAACCATTATCAATCCAATCCTGGACGAAGGTCTCCCCAAGTTTCCTCCACAACGGTCTGTTTTGTGCCAGTCTCCTCCAAGTCACCCCCGCATACTTTCGAATTTCATCCACCCATCTCCCATGTAGTCTTTTTCTGGGTCATTTCCTGTCCCTTGGAATCCAATCTAAAATTTCGGCTGTCCGTCGATAGTCTGTCCTTCTGACAATATGTTCAGCCCATTGCCATTTCAGGGATTTTACTCTGATCATGATGTCTTCCACTCTTGTCATTCTTCGGATCCACGAGTTCCTCTTCTTATCTCTCCTGGTTACACGTCTCTGCACCATACGTAAGCACTGGAAGGATGCATTGATCAAACACTTTTCTTTTAAGACATAATGGCATATTGCTCTTGAAAATTATGCTATTTCTTCCAAAAGCTCTCAAGGCAAGTTTTGTACGCCGATTAATTTCTTCATCAATGTGACCCTCACTTGATATCTGCTGTCCAAGATAAACGTACGTGTCTGTTATCTCCAGCTTTTTTCCATCAATCGATAAATCTTCATTTCTTGAAAAAGCATTGAACATCACTTTTGTCTTCTGAAAGGTAATTTTTAATCCCACTTCTTAACTCTTGTCAGCAAGTTCCTGGATCATACTCTGCAGCTCTGATGGGGTAGTTGCAAAAATGATTACGTCATCAGCAAAACGAAGGTGGGTTAGATAATCTCCATTAACCTTTATCCCTTTGTTTTCCCAGTTCATTGACTGAAAGACATTTTCTAATGTGGCATTAAAGAGCTTCGGAGATATGGTGTCACCTTGTCTCACTCCTTTTCCAATTTTTATGTGTGCTGTATTTTCAAACAGCCGAATCTTTGCACTTGCATTTTCATAGATGTTATTAATAATAATAATGTACGCATCTTCAATACCGCAGGATTTCAGGGCCAATGTAACTGCTGATGGTTTCACCGAATCAAAGGCTTTTTCATAATCGATAAAAGCCATGCACAATGGAAGTTCATATTCCCTCGCTCTTTCAATTAGTTTTCTCAGTACGTTGATATGATCTATTCTGCTGTAGCCACTCCTGAATCCAGCTTGTTCTCTCGGTTGAGCCATGTCCAGTGTCACCTTCAAGCGGTGTGAAAGAACTTTAGTGAAGATTTTATAAACCACTGATAGGAGGCTGATAGGTCTGTAGTTCCTGAGATCCTCAATGTCACCTTTTTTATGTAGCAAGATCATTGTATCGTTGTTCCAATCCTCAGGAATCTTCCCTTCATTAAGGCATCGAGTGAAAATTTGGGCGAGTACTGTTTCGATTTCTCCACTTGCTTCTTGTATGATGTCTACAGTAATTCCATCTTCTCCTGGAGCTATTCCCCGCTTCACGTTCTTGATTGCATGTGCAACTTCTGCTGGGAGGACTGGAAGAACTCTGGTACTGGTACCTTTCATGATGTCTGGAGTACATGTATCATCCCTTTCATATAATTTGGAGTAGAAATCTTTCACTCTTGTCAAAATTTCGCCTCTATTTCTTGTTACAGAACCATCTTCTTTTCTCAGTGCCATAATCTGTTTTCTTCACTTACTGAGATGTCCCTTTGCTATCTTTAGGCTTTGGTTTGTTTTCAATTGCTTTCCTTACTAGTTCACAGTTGAATTTCCTTACGTCTTCAGTGATACTTTTTCGTACTGTCTTGCATAGCTCTATATATTCCTCTTTGCAAGTCACATTTTCTTTAGTTGTCCTCATCTCTCTTCTCTTTTGCATCAACATTTTGGTTTTTCCTGATAATTTGTTCACATGCAACTTGTTCTTAGACTCAGCTAATTTTGTTGCTGTTTCCATAAGAGCTTTGGTTACTTTTCTGTTAACTTCAGAAATATATATATATATATATATATATATATATCATCATCATCATCATCATTGTCAACCATTATCAATCCACTGCTGGACGAAGGTCTCCCCAAGTTTCCTCCACAACGGTCTGTCTTGTGCCAGTCTCCTCCATGTCACTCCCGCATATTTACGAATTTCATCCACCCATCTCCCATGTGGTCTTTTTCTGGGTCTTTTCCTGTCCCTTGGAATCCAATCTAAAATTTCGGCTGTCCATCTATGGTCTGTCCTTCTGGCAGTATGTCCAGCCCATTGCCATTTCAGGGATTTAACTCTGATCATGATGTCTTCCACTCTCGTCATTTTTCGGATCCACGAGTTCCTCTTCTTATCTCTCCTGGTTATACCAAGCATGCACCTCTCCATGCTTCTTTGAGTTGTCTGCAGCCTTTGTATGTCTCTTTTAGTTAAGGTCCACGTCTCTGCACCATACGTAAGCACTGGAAGGATGCATTGATCAAACACTTTTCTTTTAAGACATAATGGCATATTGCTCTTGAAAATTATGCTGTTTCTTCCAAAAGCTCTCCAGGCAAGTTTTGTACGCCGATTAATTTCTTCATCAATGTGACCCTCACTTGATATCTGCTGTCCAAGATAAACATACGTATCTGTTATCTCCAGTTTTTCTCCATCAATCGATAAATCTTCATTTCTTGTAAAAGCATTGAACATCACTTTTGTCTTCTGAAAGTTCATTTTTAATCCCACTTCTTTACTCTTGTCGGCAAGTTCCTGGATCATACTCTGCAGCTCTGATGGGGTAGTTGCAAAAATGACTACGTCATCAGCAAAACGAAGGTGGGTTAGATAATCTCCATTAATCTTTATCCCTTTGTTTTCCCAGTTCAGTGATTGAAAGACATTTTCCAATGTAGCATTAAAGAGCTTCGGAGATATGGTGTCACCTTGTCTCACTCCCTTTCCATATATATATATATATATATATACTGTGTATATTTCTTCTTAATATATACATTTTTTTTATTCAGAATTTTGATACGCGTATTCCGCGCTTCAGAAGCCGCTATTCGTCACGAGTTTTATTCTTTCATGTTCAACTACAATTCCATAAAAAGTTTCGTTCATGAATATCACTTGCTATTTCTGGATTTGTATTTTTTGTTTAACTTTCGAAGGGGAGTTTAGAAACGCCTCGAAATTTAAAAACTGAATGCATTTTTGCAATGGAAACCTTATTCTCTTTTACAGAGGAGTATCAAAACGTATTTATGGGCTGCAATATCTTCATCTCGATTTTTTTTTTTAAATTTCGTAACTTGCGAAATGATAGAATAAAAATACGAGAAATTTCTAAATAACAATCTTGTATCGAAAATTCATATTGTACATAAACGTTTCATCCAACCTTAATAAATGAAAGAAAAATATAAAAAGCGCACCAGCTTCGTGATGATAGGCTTCGTCTTTTAAAAACAAACGAAGATTTATCTTTCTTTATCTTTCAGCGCAAACAACATAGTTTAGTATTTCGTTTCCGTCAGTTCTTTCAACAGTAAATACCGTATCTCCTGACATAGGTAGTAAAAAATGTCGAAACTGTACCTTTTAGTTTTGTGTCGGACGTTCATAACATCCTTCTTTGCAATATATATATATATATATATATATATATATATATATATTCTAGAAAGATACCTAAGCGAAAAAATACATATATAATTTTGACTCACACCTAGTACAACATAGAAAAGGTTATGTATCTACCTGTGTGATCAAAAGGAAAAAAGGTAAAAAATAAAATAAAACAACTGAATGTAGAAGGTGTCGAGAATACTGAGCCTTGGCTTTATCAAGGACCAGCAAAAACTCTGCATTTTCTCACTTCCACAAAGACCTAGTTGGAAATGGGTTTCTGCAAGGCCATAGATGCAAGTAAAATTCCCACCTAAAATAGTTTAAAAATTATATATATAAGTCATGTCCTCCTTAGAGTTGCATGACCTAGCACTAGTTAACATTTTCGCTTGCATCCATTAACCTTCCTGGCCCGACCCATACTCTTCATCTGTTACTATTAAACAGAGAGAAGAAGATTAAAGAGAACTCAAGCTGTGAGAGTGACATAATAATTAGAAATGATTTTCAGCCATAACGAAATTCCAAGTTCGTTTGAGAGAGAATTTAAACCTGAAAAACAATGCAAAAGAAATCCAAATTTTACATTGCAATTAAAAAAGGAAATGTTAATTTATAACGAACAGATTTTTGAAAGAAAACTTGAGTCTAAAACCCCCTACTCTACAACTTATGACAACACAAAAACGAGAATAAGTTAAAGATAATAATTAACTAAAGAAAACTTTGTGAAAGTTATATACCTTAAACAGTTAGTTGCAATATGTACAAAGTATTTCAGCAGTGCTTTAAGTGCATAATTAATTAGTATTAAGAACTTAACTACTTTGAAAAAACAGCGCATAGACAGCGCATAGAAAAGGAACAAGCTAAGCCATCTTCTGTTCCTAGGTACCCCAAAAGACGCTCAAAGATACAAAGAAAAGAAAGAGTTAAAACCCGCAAAAATGTTAACAGACAAATCAATGCCTAAAAGTTGAAAAGCTAAAAAACGACAGAGAAAAGGTACATGAAGTACAAACATTGAACTTATAAAACCTAGAACCCAAAAACAAGGAAGAGAGCTTACCTCTTGTGTTACAAAAACTTTTCTCCTCACAAGAGAAGAACATGGCTGACCTCTTCTGCCACACCCTAGACGCTGGGGGGCAGTGAGGGTGGGGCTGATGGCCTCCTCATACAGCAAGAAAACAACGCGCGGAGATTTTAACCAGAGAAAAAAAAAATATATATATAAACATAAGACTGTGGATCTGTATGATCAGAAAGAGCAGAATTAACTCTCCAGAATACATGAGAAATATTATAAAATACACGAGCAGTTTATTTAATAATCTTTGCATGTATTAAATCACCTTAGTGAGCTTCTATAGATTAATCAGAATCTTATTAATTTTAATATAGAGAGGATTGTATTTTGCACCCTTCGTTTTAAATTCTAAAATTTTTTCCTTAGTCTTCAGTTTTGCTCTTTAGTATATATATATATATATATATATCAACAAGCTTAGCTTCAGAAATTGCTTGCCATTTTTCTTCAAGGCAAGACTCACTATTATTGCTCCTTGATTCCAATGAAAGGAGCTCAGAAAACAACACTGTGTTCCCTTTCGCTTTGTTTGATCCCATAAGATTCCGCAGGTTTAGTAAGAATTCTGTAGTTCCTCATAATTTACCTTCTACATGACGTAGGAAAGTTGAATTGCTAGCATAAAAGTCATAAAACAAAAAATCATTCTTAATAACATTGTAATCAGCTATTTTTATAATGATATATGAGTACGGAAAATAAAAAAGCACTCTATAAGCTATGGAATTA
Organism: Macrothele yani; assembly: GCA_039090855.1. Taxonomy (NCBI): domain Eukaryota; kingdom Metazoa; phylum Arthropoda; class Arachnida; order Araneae; family Macrothelidae; genus Macrothele; species Macrothele yani. The sequence continues at coordinate 129,686,539 of CM077024.1, read as the reverse complement.
AATTCCAATACCTGATTTTAAAACATCAGCTTCAACTTGATTAGTTGTAAAATCTATTCAGGAAAGTAAAAAGAGAGGATTGTATTACCGTATAGGAATTTAAAAGCGGAAAGTATTAAAATGAACTCTAGAAAGAAGGTAAGTTTGGCTAAAAGAATAATGAAGAATTTTAAACTCCACAGGTTTGTGTTTTGGTTAAATTATTAATATAAATAATACAGATTGTGTCTGGTTTTACGGAGAAACGAATTAGGGGAGTAATGTAGTTAAAGAGGCTTAAGATGAACCTCTAGTAATTTTGCTTCCTACACTTCCAATTGGCAAACTTCTGTACACATTTTCTTCACAATTAATGCGTTCCCAAAGATGAACGTTTTTATAAGAATGCTTATCAGGAAATGATCTATTAGCTCCAATTTGCGCAATTTGAAATTTTTTCTGTTGGTTTTACAAAACATTTTATCGGATGCTTAACTACAACCGAGAGCAACTCGATGTGCTGTAAACAGCCGCTAGTCCCTAATTTAGAGCCATTGGCTTTAGGGAAGGGAGACAGCCTGTGCGGTAAGACAAGCGAAATATCCATGCCTCACTGGGATTCGAACCCGAATGGTCAGAGATTACCGCCACTGGGATTCGAAAACGAATACTAAAAGATTACGCAACTGTAGCGACGTACAAAAGGATGAAAGCTAATAAATTGAAAACAAATGCCGTCTCCTGCACGATACACTTTAATGATAAAAAACTATGTACAATTAAAATGAGTATATGTTTAAGAACTTTCAACGCAACAACGGCGTCATCCTCAGTAACGATGTAGAAGTGAGCACAGATTTGAGTGGCCTATATAGTTTACAAGACAAATAGCAGTTAATGCGCACGTGCAATAACGGCAAAGTCCAAATCAGTTTTCAGTGGGTACAAGTATAGTTGGTGGGCGTGACCTGACCCAAAAGTGTTCTCCAAGGAAAGGAGATAAACACGGGGGTGGGGGTCATCGTTACAGCATCTTTCACCATTGACGAATATTTGAAAACTTTCGGGGAAAAGTGTTGATCGACGACTCCTGGGAAAATCCAGGAATCGTCGATCAACACTTTTCTCCGAAAGTATTCACATATTCGTCAATGAAGAAAGATGTTACAACGATGTTTATCCCCCTTCCTTGGAGAACACTTTTAGGTCAGGTCACGCCCACCAACTATGCTTGCACCCACTGAACTAGATTTGGACTTTGCCGTTATTGCACATGCGCATTAACTGCTATTTGTCTTGTAAAGTATATAGGTTACTCACATCTGTGCTCACGGCTGCATTGTTTCTGAGGATGACGCTGTTGTGACTTTGAAAGGTCTTAAACATATACTTATTTTAATTGTACGTAGTTTGTTTTATCATTGAAGTGTATCGTGCAGGAGACGGCATTTGTTTTCAATTTAATAGTTTTTGGTACACGAGTTAATTTCTTCATAAAGGATGAAAAGTTAAAAATTCATATTTAGAACGATTAATGTATCAAAACAAATTTTTTTCAATTAATACTCAGTTCATGATGCTCCATATGGTAATGATATCTAAAAGCATTTTTACTCTATATTATCGCGTTAAACGCACGAAAATACATAAAATCGACATATCGATTTAGAACGATTTTTAGCCTTTTCATCAATAACTATCACATTCGTGATAAATTATTTTCTATGTTTCTTTTCCATTCTTTTAATCTATATAAACCTTCCTTTTTGAGTTTCTGTTCTTATGTAAAATACACTGACGGAAAAAAATCCCAACACCAAGAAGGGATTGTGTTAGATAAACGACAGTTGGTAGGCGGTGAGAGTACATCTGTAAGATGACGTCTATGCAAATATTTGCGCTCGACGCATACGTGTGGCGCTAGTAGAGCCCCTCGGAACATGCAAAGCAGGTTTGCTGTAAATACGCGCTGTAACGTTCGTGAGCGTTAGTTATCGTTGAGATTCGACGTAAGGTGTTGATGTTAGTCAATAATGCCTTTAAGAAGACGAAGAAGCCATTATCAACAGCTCACGGAGTTTGAACGAGGTCGTGTAATAGGGCTACGAGAAGGTGGATTTTCTTTCCGAAATATTGCAGAACGACTTGGCAGGAATGTAGCCACTGTGCGTGATTGTTGGCAGCGGTGGTCAAGGGAAGGTACTGCCTCAAGAAGACCGGGTTCCGGCCGGCCACGTGGCACTACTGAGAGGGAAGACCGCCGTATACGGCGTATGGTCGTGGCGCGTCGTACCGCGTCTGCGGCAGCAATTCTAGCTGCAGTTGCCACCACAGTGACACAACGAACTGTTGAAAATCGGTTACTTGAAGGACAGCTCCGAGCCAGACGCCCTGTAGCGTGCATTCCACTTACTCCAAACCACAGCCGTTTGCGACGTCAGTGGTGTCCAGCTAGAGCTCATTGGAGGACGGAGTGGAGATCTGTTGTGTTTTCTGATGAAAGCCGGTTCTGGCCGTGTGTTGGTTAGAAGGAGGCTAGGTGAGCGCCTGCAACCAACCTGTCTGCGGCCGAGACACACTGGACTAACACCTGGAGTTATGGTCTGGGGAGCAATTTCCTATGACAGCAGGAGCACTCTCGTGGTTATCCCACGCACCCTGACGGCACAGTTGAACGTCGGTCTGTTGATTCAACCTGTTGTGCTGTCATTCATGAACAGCATTCCAGGGGGTGTTTTCCAACAGGATAACGCTCGCCCGCATACCGCTGTTGTAACCCAACATGCTCTACAGAGTGTCGACATGTTGCCGTGGCCTGCTAGATCACCAGATCTTTCACCAATCGAGCACGTATGGGACATCATTGGACGACAACTCCAGCGTCACCCCCAACCAGCATTAACCGTCCCTGTATTAACCGACCAAGTGCAACAGGCATGGAACTCCATCCCACAAACTGACATCCAGCACCTGTACGACACAATGCATGAACGTTTGCGTGCTTGCATTCAACATTCTGGCGGTTACACCGTATAACGAAGTAAATTTCTCCGTCATTTTTATCCCCGCCAGGATTCGAACCCGGATCCCCTCATTCCGGAATAAGTCACTCTACCAATTGAGCTACGCGGACGTTTTATTCTGACTCCTATCTGCCTTTATGTCGTGTGCGTCTTTCTGGCAGGTACGTCACATCTCCTGGTACGTTACATCATCTCCCCCATATTTTTTTTTCGAAGTGCTGGAGAAAGGATTCTCTTATTTTTCCTATCTCGCGGTGTGGAAATAACATCACATCAATGCGAGATTTTGAACGGTCGGGTCATCCGGATAGTTCGGGCGCCATTATAACGAAGTAAATTTCTCCGTCATTTTTATCCGCGCCAGGATTCGAACCCGCATCCCCTCATTTCGGAATAAGTCACTCTACCAATTGAGCTACGCGGACGTTTTATTCTGACTCCTATCTGCCTTTATGTCGTGTGCGTCCTTTTGGTAGGTACGTCACATCTCCTGGTACGTTACAACCGGTTATTAATGTACCAGCATTTCGCATTTAAAATGGCTCTTCTCGCGCTTACAATAAGCTGTGATCTTGAAACCTTAATCGATTAAATATGTTACCTATACAAATGTATTGCCGCCATTTCATTCCTCTACAACTATTTTTTCGTGGTGTTGGGATTTTTTTCCGTCAGTGTATATTAAGTCATCCTATTTATTGGTCTGAAATAGAAATAAACGTATCCATGATTTCACTCATCAGCCAGAGGGCTTTTCTAAGGAAGGCAGACAGGAAACTGCAATCTGAATAACAGAACGCTTCAACTATTTGAACGCGGTGACTTGATTACACAAAAAGACGAATAGATGCGACTATAATATTCATTCAAAGACACGAGGCATCACGCGGTATTCTGAAAGGGCAAAGGCCCTATTTGAAGAACTGGTTCAAAATTGTTGGCAACTCTAAAGACACATTATCATTGCAAGCCTTACATCATTGGCAGTTTTAACGTAGTTTCTCTACACCCTTCGGTCCCCGTGCCGTAAAGCATCGGAACGTTAATGGAGGACATCACTTTATTCGCAGGAGTCTAGCCTCAGCATCTTCAAGTTGAAGGACTTATTCTCAAATTCATGTTTTTACAGTTCCCAAGGATAAATCTATAAACAGGCTGATGGCGCTCCGATGAGATCATCGCTTTCAGCCATCGCGGAAGCCATTCCGCCCAGCTGAGCAGTGTACATTCTCCGGCATTACCCCAAGGCCTACCACCTGCCAACTATATGCGGACGGCATATGGTCGCACGAAAAGAAGACCCCGGTTTTTCTCGATGAAATCAATAATATACACCCTCAGATCAATTTCACTATGGAGCTTGAACACAACAATGCCTTGCCTTATCGCGATGCTTTGCAGAGCAAATCGCCGGACCACAGCCTTTGTAAAAAGTCATTTTCAAACAACCTACAGGGGTTGGACAGAATAATGTGAACACCACGCTCAGAGAAGTAACTTTTAATGCATCTGAGTACGTCGCAATACGTAGAGGTATCCACCACCTTTTGGTTGTAACAGCTTTGTTTAGAACCTCAGGGTCATCTTTAAGTGCATTTAAAGTGTCTTGTTACAAAATTTCTTTCTGGGTGAAGACAAAATAAGCGATCTAACGGACTTCAAAAGAGGGTTAATTGTTGGTGGCAGGCTAGATGGTGCCTCCGTGACAACAGTAGCCGGGATAGTGGTATTACCGAGAGCTACTATGTCTAGCCTCACGACAGCATACCATGTTCGTGGCAAAACCTCGTCTGGGAAACACAACAGCGGGCGGAAAACGACCCTGACTGATAGAGACAGAAGAGCATTAAATAGGATTGTTATCCATAACAAGAAGATCACGGCGCTGAAAATTAGTGTGGAGCTCAATCGGCATCTCTAAACCCCAGTATCAACAAAAACAGCGAGTATGGAACTGCATAAACAAGATATTCATGGCAGGGCTGATATTGCAAAACCTCTGGTGGCCCTCAGGGTCCTCACAACGGCGACGGCAGTGGTGCCAGGAGCATACAAACGTGGGCTGCCGATGTATGGAAGCGTGTAATGTGGTCGGATGAATCTACATTGACATTATTCCTCCCCGCAGGACGTGTTAACGTGTCGAGAACACCGTCAAAAGCGTACAACCCAGACTGTCTGCTCCCAACAGTGCAGCATGGTTGTGGTTTTGTTACCTTCTGGCAGGTCACATCGTGGTTTTTAGCAGATCCCCTGATCACAAGGACAGATGACTGGTAGAGCGTATGAAACCATTTTGGCCGACCAAGTCCATCCAATGGCTCAGGCATTGTTTCCTGCAGGTGGTGCCATCTATCAAGATGATAACGCCCCAATTCACAGAGCTCGGAATGTCCAATCATGGTTTGAGGGACATGGGGACGGACTTTCACACTTTCCTTGGCCTCCCTAATAACCAAATTTAAACATCATCTAATCACTGAGTTGGAAAATAGAGTAAAATCCAGTTATCCTCCTCCTGCATCTCTTAAGGACCTGGAGCAGTTTCTGCATGAAGAATGGTGAAACATCGTACTAACCACCATCCAGGATTTGTATGCGTCCATTCCAAGGAGGATTCAGGTGGTTTTGAATGCCAAATATATTCCCACACCCTATTGGGTACGTAAAACCTTCTTTTCCTAGGTGTTCACATTATTCTCTCCAACCCCTGAATATCCCCAACCTGACTCTCCGCAGCTCAGTCTGCCCTGCTGAATACAAGACAGCTTTCCTCCGTTCTCGAATTAGAAGTCTTGGCAGTCTTCTCCGGCGTCCATTCTAGACAACGTGAAGTAATAAGTGACATTGAATTAGCCACTGAGACAGGACACACCTCGAACCAGATATACACAGTGCGTCAAAGAATTTTTAAGACTGGGTCTGTAAAATGAAATAGAAACAAGAAATTATAATTTGTTTGGGTTTGTTATTCAAAATAAGTCTCTCCGGCTTCAATACACTTGTTACAGCGATTTAATAATAATTCGAATGCCTGTTCCATTTCACTTTGCAGAATTGCCTCCACAGCACGCGTCGAAGCTGTTTGTTTGGTCAAAATATCATCAAAACAACACCCTTTTAACGTCATTTTAAGTTTTGGGAACAAAGAAAAGTCGCAGGGTGCTAAATCAGCCGAATACGGTGGATGATTCAACACACAGACGTTATCTTTTGCCAAAAATCTACGAACAAGAAGTGAGGTGTGACTAGGTGCATTATCGAGCAACAAACACCAACTGTTTTCATCTCGATATTCTGGACGAATGCGACGAATTCTGCCCATCAAACACCTCAAAACATTTCAATAAAACTCGCCAGTAATTGTTTGTTCACTTGGAACAAATTCTTTCTGGATAATACCCTTACTATCAAAGAATGGCATGAGCATTGTTTTGATTTTCGATGGAACATTTCTTGTTTTTTTGGCTTGTGGTGAGTTTTTTGACTTCCGTTCCGCACTTTGTCGCTTTGTTTTAGGATCATATTGAAAACACCATGTTTCATCATCAGTAACAATCGATTTTAAGAAGTTTGGATAATTTTCAGTGGCAGAAATTATGTCTCTGCAATGTGCACTTCTCCTTGATTTTTGTTCATTGGTTAACGTGTGTGTTTTGCCCAAATCTTCATGCAGGATGGTTCGAATCGTTTCTTTGTTGATGTTTAAAGACTCTTCCATCATTCTTAGTGACGCACATCGATTGTTTTCCACGAAATCTCGCACTTTTTCAATAATCTCAGGTGTTCTAGATGAATTTGGTCTTCCAGTATGCTTATCATCTTCTAGCGTCTGTCTTCCGTTCAAAAATTGTTTGTGCCACAGGGAAACATTTTATCTACTTAAACAAAACTCACGGTAAACTTGTTTCATCATTTGGTACGTTTCCGAGGCACTTTTACCATGTTTTGCGTTAAATTTAATAACAGCGCTTTGTTCCATCTTAATAATTCAACATGAAAAACATTTTACTTCTCTGAAAGAAAGAAATCATGAAAAAAATACGGGATTACGGTTGCTTCGACTAGCGAATCCTGTGATGGTTAAATTCAAATTGATCGGAAACTTGAAACTTGGTCGTTCTGGGTGGTGTAGTGGTTAGCATACCTAGGCGTTTTCTGGGAGACGCAGGTTCGAGTCGCGCTCCAGGACGATGAAAATTTTCAAGTTTTCGGATATTATCTGACTTACCAACCTTGTCACAAAATCGGATTGTCATCTTCAAAATTTGTATTTTACTTCTCTAATGAACGCCCGTTTCGTTTGAGTTACTTTAACAACTGCGCAGTACTTTTGGCAGAAAGCAAGCAGATGGTCACGGTTTATAACGCATTCGCGTTTACACTGGTGGCGCCACCGTAGGCTGAAATCTAGCGCCAGTCTTAAAAATTCTTTGACGCACTGTGTATAACTATCGAAAAAAGCCAGAATCACCCATTTTAAGCTTTCCACACCGCAGCTATGGCTACTTGGGCTCAATTCCCTACATACCAAATGTTTCGTACCAACTCAAGAAGACAAACTACGACGTCGGCCTAAGGTCCCCTACGTCTTTACCATATTTAAGAGAAATACTGATAAGCCAACCCCCCTACCCTCCCTCACTTTCCAACGCGGCAGTTCTGAATGTGGCGGCTCCAAAGGATGCCACATCGGAATAACCGGGTGTTCTCTAGAGCTGCAGCTAATTTGGAACCAGTTCTTCAAATAACGACTTTTTAATTCCAAAATCCTGCGTACCACCAACATGACGCGACATGTCTTTGAACGAAAATTACATTCGCATCTATTCGTTTATTATCTAGTCAAGTAACCGCTTTCAAGTTGTTTGAGGCTGTCTTTGAATGAGTGTTAGGGTTCCTCTTCTGCGATAGATGGCGCAAAAAATCACTCCTTGGGCGTGGCTTTTACGTCTTGAGGGACTGTCCCACAAGTTGGCGTCGCCGAATCACCGCAGACCTTGCCATATTCAGAATGGAAGCGGTCCCCCGTTGGCTTCACAATGAAAGGACAAAATACGCCCTGTTATGTTTTAACAAATAACGTTGTTTGGGGTGGAGCTTAGTAGGTAGCCGGAGTTTCTATAGCTCAAATTCAGGGGTTCTCTGCTAATGTGCGCATTTTCTCTTCAAAAAATGAAAGTACAGTAGGATTTAAGATGATTTATGGGAGACAATATTCCAGTCTCACTTTTGGCCCCATTCAATCATTTCTATTTGGCCTGGATAATAATTTAACAAAGGCAGACAGAAATGGGAGATTTCGTTTCTTCCAGACAGAAATACTACTAAGCTAACTTATCGCGCCATCTAGCGCCCAAATCGGAATACTTTCGAGTCAGATAAATTGAATTTAAAAAACATTCTACCAATTTTTTCGGAATAATAACTGTGGCACATATTAGCCATTGATCGTTCTTATTTGTGCTCAAAATTTCAAACATTACAATGTAATATACTTCGAGAAAATGTGTACAAAAGAATTTACATTGCAGATATAGGATAGAATTTCTCTTACACTCATTCAAAGACAGCCTCAAGCGTTCTATTATTCAGTTAGCTTTTTCAAGGAAGGTAGATACAAAAACTGCTATCTGTTTGATGTGCGAGAGCTTGGAAAGGTTTATTTCTACTTTACGCCAATCAATCGGATAACTAATATAGTTTTACTATGTTGTATAGTTATTTCTTTTGTGAATTACTTGTAAATAAGCTTACAAAATGTGAGAAAGCGTAGTTTGTGTTTTTTTTTTTTTGTTTTTTTTTTCGAAATGGTGCAAAATCTCAGTTATCCAAAAGCGCAAATGCCAGCATCGAATTCAGCGCAGAAGGTAACAACTTATTCTACAAGTCTCATTTTGTGGGCCTGCGCTGCTACTGATGCATAACTTCGCACGAATTCAAATTAGCCAGATCCTAGTGTATTGCACCTACTACATATTAATTAGAAGGGTAAAGTTACGAAATCCAACCTCATACTTCACTTTAATCAGCTACCAGGCAAATGCTTCCAATCCATCTTCGAAATCTGCGACAACTTCGAGCTTGACACTTCGTCGCTTCGTTAGTTTGCGAAGTTTGGGAATTCTAAATTCCTTTACACTTCCCAGACTTAAGTAATTAAACGTAAGCCTTTCTTTTGAGTAACAATTTACACACGAGCTTACTGTCTGGCGCTTTCTTAATGAGCAAGTTATGAAAAATGTATGGAGAGATCTAGCGGCAGTGCTAAATAAAATTGTATGGCTTCAGTTAATATCCCAGCACTAGCTTGTGGAACGGAAAAAGTTATTAGATCAAAGGCAGAGAAAAGAGACTTCTGGCATTCTAGATGAAATATCTAAAGTGTTTAAAAAAGAATAAGCTAGTCACAATAGATTGATTCGCGAAACTTATGCATAAGTAAGAAAGAAAGTTCTGAAAATCTTGTGGCAGAGCGAGATTTGACCCACCCGCAGCAGAAGACAACGAAATTCTTGAAAACAAAAGGAGGATTGCAATGTTTGTATACCAAAGTGTTAAACATACGAAGGACAGTATTTATTTTTTATCCCAATATAGATCGCGAAGGTTTTCATAAAAGATTAATACAGCCAATCTGCGAGGTGACTTCTTATGTGTTCACAGAAAACTCCAGGTTTGTAACTACGCCGACGTGCAAAAGTAAATGAAAAAAAAAACTGATTAATATAGTCGTATCAGAATAATATGAACACCCCGGAATCACAGTGTACCAGCCCAGGCGCGTTAGAGAGTGCACGTGATAAGGTCGACCACACAGAGATATAAGCGGCCGGCCAGGGCAGATGAGCCGTATTTCGTGGCGTAAGCATAATGGGCAGAGGTAGTAATTTGACGGACGTTCAAAAATTAATGATCATCGGCTACCGCGCCAAGGGTGGAAGCATCTCAGAAACAGCTGAACTCGTTTGTTGTCCGCGAGGTGCTGTAGTAAGGATGTACCAAGAATGGACCCCTGGCACACCGAGTACCCCCGACGTCATAACTGTGAATCCCCAAAGGTCGTCGACCCCAGAAGAGAACGTCGACTGGAAAAGGGCAATCAACGCGCAGCAATGAAGCATTTGACAACGCAAATGAACGCTGGGGCATCCAGGTACGTATCCCCGATAACAGTAGTGCGAACCCTGTTACGCATTGGTCTCTGGAGTCGACGCTGCGTCAAGGCGCCCATTTTAACCCAGTTACGTATCCCCGATAACAGTAGAGCGAACCCTGTTACGCATTGGTCTCTGGAGTCGACGCTGCGTCAAGGCGCCCATGTTAACCCAGGTACGTATCCCCGATAACAGTAGAGCGAACCCTGTTACACATGGGTCTCCGGAGACGACGCTGCTTCAAGGCGCCTATGTTAACCCAGGTCCATCGGAACGATGCGAGCAGTTCGTATGGAACTACGGTCACTGGAGAGTGGGAAGATGTTGCCTTTTCCGACGAATCGAGGTTTCTACTCCACAGAAGTGATGGGCGGTGGCGGATATATGACGTCACACACACGAGTACCAACACCAGGACACGCTTGTCGGTTAAGTGCATGCCAGCGGTGGCGGTGTGCATGTGTAGGGGATGTTTTCCTGGTATGACCTGGGACCGCTGGTACAACTGGATGGATCCCTGAACGCCAATGGCTACCTGTCCATCCTCGTTGATCACATGCATCCCTTCATGTTGGACGTTTACCCTGGTGGTGATGGTGTCTACTAACAGAACAATGCACCCTGTCATGTCGCTAAGGCGATGCGTTATTGGTTCCAGGAACACGACAGCGATGACTCCGTTCTCCTTTGGCCGGCGAATTCTCCCGACGTCAATCCAATTCAGCATTTGTGGGACTATTTGGATCGACAGGTTTGACGTGCCGACCCACAACCACGTTATCTCCTGGACCTCCGTGCTCTGCTGCAGGCCGAATGAGCACGTGTGCCTCGGGAAACTTTCCAGAACCTCATTGCGTCCATGCCACGCCGTCTCGCCGCTGTCATCCGGTCCAAGGGGGTTATTCCCATTATTAGATAGGTGGTCATATTATTCTGATACGACTGTGTACAGTGGCACCGAAGAAGGAACCACGTGCACGTGCGCCCCTTTTAGCGCAGAAGATGCACATTACAACCGCGTTGTAAAGGCGGTAGATCGTCTAGCTTTTTCCCACCTAGTATTCCATCTCAAAGCAGGCTGGATAGTCTTGCAGTGGTAAATTTAATTGAAAATGCCTCGAAGACAGCATTTAGACGACTGACGAGTGATCGCTGCGAAATTCCAGTAGGACGTGTCTTAAATATACTACAAAATATCATCTTAAAGCGGTTTCTTAGTACAGGAGAGATTCATCATCGACAAGACGGTCGCAGGGCTTCCACTGCTGCCGACGATCGCTATGTGGTACCTACAGGAAGGCGACATCGGCAGATAACAGGTAGTCAATTAACTATGGAGCTCACAACAGATACTGGCATGATACTAACTAGATTGATAGTTTGTCGTATGTAGCATGAGAGAGGTCTCTATGCGAGGGGACCTATGACTTCTCTCTCTCTCTCTCTCTCTGTCTCTCTCTGATTTCTCTCTCTCTCTCTCTGTCTCTCTCTGACTGCCTCCTCCAGAGGGCCGGTTTAAAATGAAGTCGCCAACATTGCCTGTGGAGCCCGGATAATTGGGCACGTGGGGTTTTCACGAATGAGTCACGATACCGTTTAAGGACTGATTACCATCATACTCTCACCTAGCAAGAAGCAGGAACTCGTGACAGCCCATCTAATATCACTGAAAGGTACAGTTTTCATGGCGGTGCCATTCTTGTCTGGGTAGGTAGCATCACAAATGTTTGCACCGACGACACATCTTTCAGAGTGGCTCGGTTACCAGCAGCCAGAGATACGCAGATGAGACTCTGGACCCCCTATGTTAGTCTGTTCAGGGCGCCGTCAGCCCAAATTTCCATCTGATGGACAATAACGCCAGACCACTTCGAGCTCAACTGATGGATGGTTGTCAAGAAACAAAGATATTAATTGAATAGATTAGCCAGCATATGCTGCGAAGAAGAATCGTGTTGAGAATGTCTGGCATGCCTTGGGAAGGCGAGTCGTAGAACTCCATCCCCCAGCTGCGACCCTCCAAGAACTCCGAGTAGCTTTTCATTGAGGATAAGCGGTAAATTCCACAACCTTTAACTGACACAATCTCATTGGCAATCTAGGGAGTAGTTGCGAGCGCTGTATGTCTGTTAGAGGCAATCATACGCCTTACCGACACAAAATAATGTGGAATTATTTTGCTCTTCTAGTTCCCATGTGCATATTTTCTGTTCATGATTTAATTGCGTAGTTCTGCAACATGTAAATCTTGCAATATGTCACAAAGTTCCTGTCAAATTTCATTGCATTTCCTTTCGTCCATCGCGAAGGATGTACGATTTTATAGATTATCGTAAAATTCTGCACTCCAGTATATCACCTTTACATTTCCAGAAGACCTTGAAGTGAATGAAGATGGCGAATTTTTAGAGAATCCAGCACCATGCACTAATTCACTACCTCCATTTAAGTGGAATGTCGTCAAAAGGAATTCATGTGGACACCAAACAAACGTTGGAGGAATGTTGTTCTTCAGAAGCCACGATCTCAACCTGGGTTGCAGAATCCAAATGTGAAAGTGACAATGTTGAAGATGTACCCTGCAGTGAGAAGTTTCTTACAATGTCGACGTCAGCAAATCTGAATATCATTCGTTACCTTATTATGCAACACCGCAGAATTTTTTCTTTGGGGGGAGGGATATAGGGTGTTTAACGACAACCGTGGGCAGCTCGATGGAATACAAGCTGTCGCTCGTCCCTTATTCAGGGCCTCTGATTCCAGGGAAGGAATAGAGCCAATGCCGAAACAACACAACATCCGTGTCTCACCCCGAGATTCGAACTCTGACCCATCTCGGACGAATGGTCACAAGCCAGTGCTTGGACCATTGCGCTACCGCGGCGGTTAGTGAAGGCAGATCAGCAGTGAGAAGGAGTGAAGTGTTGTCATGAGATTGTACAGCACTTTCGAGCTTAGTTTTTTGGGGCGGTATGTCACTCTGGATGAAACAGAGTAGTTAGTTTTTGGGGGCGGTATGTCACTCTGGATGAATGCCAAATATATTGTGGTGCAGTGGTAGCATGTCCGGCGCGTAACTGGAAGACCTGGGTTCGATTCCCGGTGGCGGCCGATGAGAATTTTTCCGTGACTCACTTATAAAAAATGTGGAAAGAGCGATGACTTCTGTTTGATGTTCCTAATCCACGTCAACTGTGTGTATTAATTACCTGGTGGTTATAAAATAACTATCACTGTTAGGAGGTTTAACCACCACCGTTAGCAACCTCAATGAGCTACAAGCAGTCGGTCATCTCTAATTTAGGGCTACTGGTTCCAGGGAAGGGAGAGAGCCAGTAACTTAAGACAAGCACAGCATGCATGCTTCACCGGGATTTGGACCCGAACCCACCTCGGTCGAATTATCAATAGCCAGAGCTTAGACTACTGCGCCACCGAAGAGAGACCTAGCAGTTTCTTCACGGTTTTGTGAACGCATATCAAATAAATTGTAAACGTGTATTTTTTTAAGGGTTGAATTGTTTATTCCTACACGTGAGTAACTTCACTGATTTCGCAGAAATTTGGGAAAGTCTGTGATAACCTGCAATTAATGAACAAAAAAATTCTTAGTATTATTTAACGAAAGACCTTTTTTCTCCTTTTACGAGACTAAAATGTCTGTAGTCGATTTCAAATCATGTATTTTACTTGTAGAATCTGTAAGAATAAATAGACATACATGTAAAAACAATTCATCCCAACCGAATAAAGTACACAAAACCGAGCGTTGGAAAAAAATTATATACTGATGAAAAAAATAAAATTCAGAACTTTCCTTGAAAACAATTTATGCTAATTACTTACACAAAATGGCGGAAACATTAGAAATGTAAGTGCAGAACGTGAAAGTAGCAAAACTAATCCGGCGTATTAAATGAAGCAAAAAACTTTTTTACGGGGACAGGTTTGATTTTTTCTGTATTAAATAAAGCAGGAAATAAAATATAAATTCTATAAAACGTTTTTAACTCGGCCTTCTCAGATTTTCTTTCAGGTACTTGTTAAATTACCAGAACTCACAAATAAGAAATATTCCTCGCAGTCGGATGGAATTTTTACCTGACTTTTTATATTGCACAACGGAAAAGAAAATCTCGGGACAAAACGTTGGACCAAAGATAACCCTGCACATATTCAACACGCACGTAGTTTAAATGTGTAGCTAGCTCCTCACGCAAATGTTTCTCAATCGATAACGAACAGAATTCTCACAGTGAAATTACTCACAAATTTCCGCACATTATTCACGCGATATAAATATTACAGGAAAAGAGCTTTCTTATACAGTACTTCAGCTCAACAAGAAAATGCTGAGTTACCCTGATTTCATACTCTTAGCATTTTCTGATAAAGCATTAGTCCACACTAATGCCCAACGTAACAAAGCCATCTCGTGGCATCTCAGAGATTGAGAGAAGACGAGAAATTAATGCCACCATGGAAAGGATTCTTCCAAATATAATACACTGATGAGCTAATAATACACTGATGAGCTATTCCAATATGACCACCAGCAGCCTAGATAAATGAGCGCGCCTGGAGACCGAACGGTGGCGCAAGTAAAGTTCGCAGAGCAGTATATATACAACCCGAAGACAGGCTTTCGGTTAGTAAAACTTCGGAGTCAGAATGGGAGAAGCTGCCGATTTATCGGAGTTTGATAAAGGACAAATTGTGATGACACGACGCCGCCTCGGAATTACGATCCCGGAAACGGCGCGGCATGTGAGTTGTTCACGTGCCGCTGTAGTGAGTACGTCTCAAAAGTGGTGCACAGGTGGCCAAACAACGAACCGTCGTCCAGCCATATGTCGTCCTCAGCTCATTGATGCCAGAGGGGAGCGGAGACTATCGCGCATTGTTCACAGCTACCGCAGGACCACAGTTGCGACAAATCACCAGCAGCTACAACACTGGTGATCAAGGTAATGTGTCACAGCACACAGTTCATCGCAGCTTTCTGCGCATGGGCCTGCGTAGCCGAAGACCCAGCCGGGTCCCCATGCTCACTGCACGTCATCGCCAACAACGCATGAAATGGGCCGAAGATCATCGAGATTGGATCGTGGATAACTGGAAGAAAGTAGTCTACTCTGAAGAATCAAGATTCCTGGTCCCGGCCTTTACGTAGACGGCCGAGCGTGGGTACGCCGATTACCAACGGATGCTATAGCACTTGGATGCGCTTTTGGGAGGAATCAGGCTGGTTGCGGCGGTGCTATGCTGCAGACGATGTTTTCTTGGGACACTTTAGGCCCATTATCCCAATAGAACAATCCCCGATAGCTGTCGGGTATCTGAACATCGTTGCGGACCAAGTTCACCCATTCATGGCAACTGCGTTTGCCTTGCTGGTGATGGCCCTTACCAACAGGATAATGCGCCACACCACACTGCTAGAATCGTCAAGGAGTGGTTCCGGTAGCATGCTGGTTACTGTCCGTTAATATCCTGGCTTCCAAATTCTCCTGACATGAACCCAATCGAACATTTGTGGTTCGACTTGGAAAAGCGGGTTCGTGCTAAATCACCACCTCCCCGAAATGTACGTGAACTGGAGGACCTGCTGTTGGCATTATGGTACCAGATACCCCAGGATACCTATCGCCACCTCATCGAATCGATGCCTTGCCACGTGGGAGCTGTTTTGCAGGCTAAAGGGGGTCCCACAGCTTGTTAGGTAGGTGGTCATAATGTAATAGCTCATCGGTGAAGTTTTACATCAGTGGTTCGTTTGAAGTTTTACATCAGTGGTTCGTTTGAAGTTTTACATCAGTGGTTCGTTTGAAGTTTTACATCAGTGGTTCGTTTGAAGTTTTACATCAGTGGTTCGTTTGAAGTTTTACATCAGTGGTTCGTTTGAAGTTTTACATCAGTGGTTCGTTTGAAGTTTTACATCAGTGGTTCGTTTGAAGTTTTACATCAGTGGTTCGTTTGAAGTTTTACATCAGTGGTTCGTTTGAAGTTTTACATCAGTGGTTCGTTTGAAGTTTTACATCAGTGGTTCGTTTAAAGTTTTACATCAGTGGTTCGTTTGTAGTTTTACATCAGTGGTTCGTTTAAAGTTTTACATCAGTGGTTCGTTTGAAGTTTTACATCAGTGGTTCGTTTGAAGTTTTACGTCAGTGATTCGTTTGAAGTTTTACATCAGTGGTTCGTTTGAAGTTTTACATCAGTGGTTCGTTTGAAGTTTTACATCAGTGGTTCGTTTGAAGTTTTACATCAGTGGTTCGTTTGAAGTTTTACATCAGTGGTTCGTTTGAAGTTTTACATCAGTGGTTCGTTTGTAGTTTTACATCAGTGGTTCGTTTAAAGTTTTACATCAGTGGTTCGTTTAAAGTTTTACATCAGTGGTTCGTTTGAAGTTTTACATCAGTGGTTCGTTTGAAGTTTTACGTCAGTGATTCGTTTTATTGAAGTTTACATCAGTGGTTCATTTTATTGCAAAAACGATAGTCAGCTATGAGCGTTTCAACGCAAAATGATTTCGTTCCCTCAATACTACAGTTGAATACAATAATTCAATCTAAATCCATTATCTGCACGAGACCTTTCCAGAGAAGTTATACACAGCAAATTATATAGGAACACCTACCTAAGAAAGCTTTGGGCAGCCTCTGGCTTTCAAAACGGCTTTGATTCGATGTAGATTAACTAGGTGCTGATACAACAGCTTTGATTCGATGTAGATTAACTAGGTGCTGATACAACAGCTTTGATTCGATGTAGTATGGATTCAACTAGGTGCTGATACAACAGCTTTGATTCGATGTAGTATGGATTCAACTAGGTGCTGACACAACAGCTTTGATTCGATGTAGTATGGATTCAACTAGGTGCTGATACAACAGCTTTGATTCGATGTAGTATGGATTCAACTAGGTGCTGATACAACAGCTTTGATTCGATGTAGTATGGATTCAACTAGGTGCTGATACAACAGCTTTGATTCGATGTAGTATGGATTCAACTAGGTGCTGATACAACAGCTTTGATTTGATGTAGTATGGATTCAACCAGGTGCTGATACAGCAGCTTTGATTCGATGTAGTATGGATTCAACCAGGTGCTGATACCATTCCACGGGTACGTGCAGCCAAGAGGATATGATATCGTCCGTCAACTGCCAAAAATGTTAGCTGGAGGATCTCCGTTTCAAATGGCTCTCTCAATCTCATCCCACTGGTGTTCGACTGCGTTAAGATCCGGGAACCGTGGGGAGTCATTCTAGCACTTCGAAGTCACTGTCATGCTCCTGAAACCTCTATTCGAAGTGAAGCATGATCCTGTTCAAAGTAGCCTCTCCATCAGAAAACACTAGGCACATCTTCGGGGCGTGCTTGGTCCGCAAACGTTAAGATACGTCGTAGCGTCTAAACGCTGTTCCAGAGATATTGGAACCTAATGCATGTTACAAAATCCTCTCGTTGGCGTGATAGAGTTGAAACCCGTATTAATCAGACCAGATGACGTGTTTCTAATCCTCTGCACTCCAGTTGCGATAGATTGTTGCAAACTGCGTCCTAATCTTTCGGTGTCTTGCAGTAAACAACGGGACACGATGCGGACGTGCACTACCATGGTATATTTTATCCATGATATGACTGTTAGTCTTTATGAATAATCTTTTGGCCGTGTCCTCATCGAATTCCGTCGCTATCTGCTCGGCGGTAAAAGTACGATTCTCTGAAACGCTGCGGGACAATCTGCGCTCACCTATCGAGTCAATCGCACCTTTGCTGTCACATTTCTGGACGTTTTGCCATTTTTCACGTAGTCTTAATATACGCGTGCTACGGTCCGACGTGAAAAATCTCAAAAGTTCAGTAGTTGCGGTGATTGAACAACAGGCTTTCCTCGCAGCTACTATCTGTCCACGGTCAAACTCACGCCTTTGCCCATTATTATTTTCCCGTCACAGGTTTCCAACGCGCAGAGAGCTGCTCCACTTGTAGGCATTGACAGTGTCGCACGTGACTGGACGCAGTACTTCTGCTCTGCATATTGTCATAGGGGTGCAGTGGCGCTACAAGGAAAGGTTTTGGGTGTTAATCCACCCCCTCCTCCCGCTCCCCGAAAAAAGTTTGAACCTTCCGATGTTTCAACAAGTTTGTAAAATCATGCAATGCATTGATTTTAATACGCTTTCCAACATACCAGAAATCATTACTCAAGTTATGAGAATAATGGCTGTGGAATAAATCTCGGTCCTATGGCCTGACCTTTGATCCCATTTCGATGATATTCAACAAAACCGGTTCGGTATACCTCCGAAATAACATGGTAATGTTTTGTCGCAATCGAAGCATTTTTACGTAAGTTATGATTCATAAGGTCTATGGAATAGATCCCACTCCTGTGTCCTAACCTTTGACCCCATTTCGCCCATTTTCAACAGAAATCTTCCCCAGGCAAGCCCCTACAACATACTAACATTTCATCCAAATCGAAGCATTTTTACGTAAGTTATGACGCATAATGGCGATGGAAGTGATTCCGCTCCTATGTCCTGACCTTTGATTCCATTTCACCCATTTTCAATAGGGTTTGTCTCCAGGTGGTCCCCTACCACATACTAATATTTCATCGAAATCGAACCTTTTCTATGTTAGTTATGACGCATAAGAGCAGTGGAATGGATCCCGCTCCTATGTACTGACCTTTGACCCCATTTCGTTCACTTTAAATAGGGTTCCTTCTTAGGTGATCCCCTACCAGATACTAAAATTTCATCGAAATCGAACGATTGTTACGCGAGTTATCGTGCAGACAGACATACGTACACAACGCGTTACGTAATGAGGCAGATGGGAATCGCGACCATCTGCTCGCAAGGGTGTGACGTCATCAAACTTTAATAGAATCCCCACACAACGCGTGACGTAATGAGACAGATGGCGTGACCGCGCGCCAACATTTTCAAAAGCGTGATTGTGACGTCAAAAGATTTCTAAGCAGTGGTAACATTAATGGAACGACGCCATGACACTAAAAACGTTATAATTCGGGGTGGTTATTTAACCCACTAAACGAATTCTCCTAAAGGCGAGATCAAGCTAAATCGATTTCTAGTACCAGGAAACGGTAGGTTAATGACTTTCATCAAAATTCTTAGAGTCGTTTTCAAAATAAAATGTACATACATACATACATACAATAATTGCGACTTTAAGGTGGACGTCAAGTAATTTTACTTCCTATACTTTCAATGGAAAAATTTCTGTACACATTTTTTTCACAATTAATGCGATCCCAAGGATGAAAATTTGAACATCGATTAAAATAGCTTCATTCCATAACTTGGAATACCTAATATTTTCTAAACCATAACCGTAATTATGCAATCCAACATTTATTTGTCCACTGACGTCACCACAGTATAGGTCGCGCCTTCTTTTTTTGGTTTCAACACCACCAAAGGAAACGTTATTGGTTTTTAATATAATTATGCTTATGTTTTAGAAAATGTTAAGTATTCCAAGTTATAGTATGAAGTTATTTTAATCGATGTTCAAATTTCCATCCTTGGGAACACACTAATTGTGAAGGAAATGTGTACTAAAGGTTTTCCATTGGAAATATAGGAAGCAAAATTACTTGACGTCCACCTTAATAGTATGGGATAAGGGCGATGAAATGGATCCCGATCCTATGTCCTGACCTTTGACTCCATTTGTCCCATTTTCAATAGGGTTCCTCTCCAGGTGGTCCCCGATCCTATGTCCTGACCTTTGACTCCATTTGTCCCATTTTCAATAGGGTTCCTCTCCAGGTGGTCCCCTACCACATACTAAAATTTCATCGAAATCGAACCATTTTTACGCACCTTATGACGCATAAGGACAATGGAATGCATCCCGCTCCTATGTCCTGGCCGTTAACTCCACTTCACCCATTTTCAATAGGGTTCGTCCCCAGGTGGTCTCCTACCACATACTAAAATTTCATTGAAATCGAACTATATTTACGGAAGTTATGATGCATAAAGATAATTGAATGGATCCCGCTCTTATGACGTGACAGTTGACCCCACTTCACCCATTTTCAATAGGGTTCGTCCCCAGGTGGTCCCCTACCACATACTAAAATTTCATCGAAATGGATCCATTTTTACGTGAGTTATCGTGCCGACAAACAGACAGACGGACGGAAAAAGCTGGAGCATGTACACTTCTTCAACCTACGGTTGGAAACCGTAAAAACGTGTTTTCTCCATGAAGACGAGGAAACGACAAGGAGCCAAAAACTGTAATGTCCCATTGCAATGAAAAGCCAATACATGGGATACTGAAAGTTTCTGTGGCGACGAGGCCAGTTGCGCACCGCAGAAACTTGCCTGCCCCCCCCCAATATATTCGAGGCACTTTTGTGAAAATCTACAGTATTAGCTTTCAATTACCGAAAATTTTAAATTCCATATTGTTAACTAGGTTTTATAGGTTTTTCAATAACTCAAATTCTGTGGAACCTACAGGTATTTTTCGTAAAACCAAAATTGTTGCTCTTTGTCACATAAAACACAAGAGTGCAAGTTATAATTGAAATTATAGTCTTAGTTTTATACCATTACAAAGTACTACAAAAGGACTTGTAATAGTATAAAACTAGGCCCAAATTAATCATATCATGCAAATTTTATTCTTTTAGAGAACTAAGGACATCCTCTTGAAATGTCTCACCATCTCACACACAAAACACGTGACTGAGGTCTGACATTGTCTAATGAACTTTTCCAATTTATACGTAAATGCGAAACATAAGCAAACGTAAGCAAATAATAAATGACAATTAAGAATTATGTATTCTTGAATATATAAAAAAATACATTAAATTATTTCAATTCTTATATGTATAAATAACACGCTTCACATAATGTCAAATATTTTACACGTAGTAATTTTTTTTTTTATCTTGACTCTGTTATAAAAAATGGCACAGGTTTCCGTTACTTGACTCCCCGAATAATACCTTTTAGTCCATTATATTCTAAATGATGCGTAGTTATGTGCAAACACCTGTAATACATGACATCTTTTCCTCATTGGTATAAAAATTGCATTCATTGAACTGATATTTCTTTCACATACATACACGTACACTGAAGAGCAATTGAATTAGAGACAGCTGGCGTTATGCAAATGTGGCGCTGTGGGCGGCCCTGTTAACGGAAACGACATGACGTATGCAGCGATCCGACAATATAAGGAGTGATGCGACGGGAATCAGTAAGAACCGGACGCAGTATGGGTAAGACGAAGGATCTAAGCGCATTTGATCGTGGGCAAATTGTCCGATATGGTCACTCCATATCGGAAGTCGTGCAGGCACTGGGATTTTCACGAGCCACTGTATCACGGATGCACCGTGAGTACATCGAATCCCGTAAAACCATCCCTGCAAGGGCCAACAGCCGTGGACAACAGCGTGTGGATGAGCGGGGTCATCGTCGGCTAGCTCGCATTGTAACAGCGGATAGACGGGCCACAGTGCAAGAAATCGCTCGGCAATTTAACGCTTGTGCACAAAAACGTGTAGGCAGCCACACCATCCAGAACCATCTCCTCGCTATGGGGTACAGAAGCCATCGTCCCACGGGGGTATTGCTGCTAACCGCACATCACAGGGTGCAAAGATTAGCCTGGGCGCGGGAACATCGCCACTGGACACTAGACATGTGGGGAAATGTTGCCAGGACTGATGAGTGGAGATTCACGTTGGTACATGCGGATGGCAGGATACGAGTACGACGCAAACCACATGAAGCGATGGATCCTTCTTGTCAGCAGAGTACTCTTCAAGCTGTGTGGGGTGGCATTCTTGTCTGCGGACTGTTTACGTGGACTGAAATGGGACCCCTGGTACGTGTGACATCGTCCCACACAGTTCAATGTTACCGGGATATCCTGGACAACCATTTGCTCCCGTTGGATGCTGTCCTGTAATGAAGGAATAGAAATGGTGGTATAGGGGACGAGATTGCAACGGCTCAGGGAAATCCTAGTGTGCAAGTGGAAGAATGCTGATAGAAAAGCAGTGGGGAGGAAGTACACCCTATACTCACCCCAAGGGGATGGCTATGCCTTGGGTGTATCGCATCAGAAGAGCTGAAAACAGGACAACTACTTTTACTCAAAAAGGGAATGGGTGGGGGCTCACCCACTTGTCACTGCATTTCTGGGAGCCAATAGCAGAGAGGGATAGGAAACTAATGGAATGGGAATGTCGCCAGACGGGAAACAAGAGATAATTTCCGGAATTGGATGCGTCACCCCTTTCACCCTCCAAGCGAACGTTGCACTGGGAGGTCGGTGTTGTTTCATGTGTGTTGTGTAAGCTTCGTGTGGCCGCCATGTTGAATATACTCGAAAGATTTAATAAAGTAACTCACGAATGAATATTTTTATATGGTTGGAATTTTCACTGGATTTAACGAGGGTTTCAGAAGGTACCGAACTCTTCTTTATAATCAGGTTCTGCTGTTTTAATATTTACACAATTTATAGGAACCCTTTCGAGGAATGAAAGTAGCGCACGCGCAGAGAACGGTTAAGTCTGTTTTTGTTGCCGAGAACTCTACTCTGACTTCCAGTTTGTAATCATTCTAAAACTAATCTTCAGAAGCGAGTATTCCAGCAGCGGCCTCGTTCACTGATAGAATCCTCCCTTCCAAATGAAATACGTATGTAAGAATAAATCATCGTTCATTTTTCAGGCTCCTCCAGGGGCGTAGCCAGAAATTTTTTAAGGGGGATACATGTATTTGGTTCATTGGTGAAAGCCTCATATATACAGTAGGCGACAACATTGCTTTAAATTAGTACTCAATCCCCCTCAAGGGGGGCGGACCCGAGGAACCGCCCCCACCCCCGCTTGGCTACGCCTCTAGGTTCTTCCCCTTTCCTGGTACTTTCCTCTTTTCTAATTAATACAGACATTTAACGTGGACCAGGAACATCAAACAAAGATCTTCGCTCTTTCCACGTTTATAAGTGAGTCACGGAAAAAATTCTCATTGGCCGCCACCGGGAGTCGAACCCAGAGTCTTCCAGTTACGCGTCAGATATGCTTCCGCTACACCACAGCGGCCTTGAATTCCTCCGGACTCATTCGAGACTCACGTGTTCCTGGTCCACGTTAAATGTCTGTATTAATTATACATTCGCCTTCTAATTATTTCTTCAGTTGCTGCTTACCATCTTTGGTGAAACCCCAGCATTGTACGGGGCTCCAAGAAGCAACCTGCCAAATTGGCTTAACAGTTAGCGTGTGTGAGTCTGTGGTGTAGCGGAAGCATATCCGGCGCGTAACTGGAAGACCCTGGGTTCGCCTCCCGGTGGCGGCCAATGAGAATTTTTCCGTGATTCACTTATAAACGTGGAAAGAGCGAAGATCTTTGTTTGATGTTCCTCTTTTCTGCTTCTGGCGTCTGGATTCTCTTCGAGTGTGAGACAGTAGGTATAGTATGTACGGTAGCTTACAAGTTCTATTCTTAAAGGGAAACCGTATACTCCTAAACCTCTGATTTTTTTCCGAACTTTTTCTTTATGATCTTTCCTATTAGGGTACCCTGCTTCCACTCCGCTTTCTCTATGTTTTCAGCCTTTCCAAGAGACACAGTGCGTTGTAGGCTGAGTAGACAGTGAATCTCGTTTAAGAGTTCATCGTTTCATTTTGTCGGCATCAGCTGTGATTACAGCAAAACAATACATCCCTTAATTGTTACTTCTTCCGTCCAACTCAGAATCAAAGAGTGCGCTGTGATATTGTCGTCAAATAGTTACAATAAATATCAATTCTGTTCTCTTTATTTCTGAAGACAGTAATGCTTTCCCCATATCTTCGCGAATGTGATGCTCGTTACAAAATATTGAGACTGCATCTAAAATAATGAACGAAAGCGAAATGAAACCTTGTTGCAAATGAATAAACAATTTTTATTTCAAGAAATAAACGAAAAAAAAACAGCACAACCATATCTGTTTCTCAAACAAAAGATAAAGAAACGTAAATGAAAAAAAAAATGATCTATCGAGAAATATATTTCAAAGAGCACATGCCTAGAAGAAAAACAAAAGTTTGAGGCCGAGCGGGCATGTGGAAAAAATTTTTACTGCCGAATAGGAAATCAGACATCGGTACATATTCCGGATCGATAAAACTTTCTTTCCAATCTGAGCGGGCTTTCCTAACAATGAGAAAATTTTGCGCTTCTTGGTGCGGTTATGATGATCCGACGGCGAAGAAATGTCGAGAGATAATCGGGGGAAAACCCCATTAAAAAGAAAGAAATAAAAGGAAGAGTCATCGAACTGTGCACCGGAATCACTGGCTGAGAGTGTCATTTGCACTTTACTCGTATCGGATGCTGTAACAGTCTGTAAGTTCCATTAAATTATCTGTCTGACTGCTGCGCAAATTTGATTTTACTTCGATATGTTTCGACAGAGTCCACTCGACACAAGACTTAAAACTTTGCTTCACAGCATTCAACTTTATAAATATTTGGACACATCACCACAAAAGGAAAAAATATTCAAACCAATCAGGAAAATCGTTTTACGGTCAGAATTTCCCAAGCATATATCAGGGCGAGTCGAAAGTTCGCATCGTTTTGAGCCTCACTTAATGTTGGGCCTCCATTCCCCTGCTAAACGCGAGCCAGAATTGACTGGGAACCGCGATGACGTCGAACACACGAGGCTGATGACGTGCATTTGGAAAGGAGCCACATTGTAAGCAGTGGGTGGAGGTCGATAAACATGCTATTTTGAGTGTTCCTACGCCATTATTGGAAAAAAAAAGGTTAAACAGCAGCGAAGGCAATCTGTGCAGTTGAAGGTGAGGAAACAGTGGACAGCAGCACTGCGCGAAAATGGTTCCGGCGTTTCAACGCTGAGGACAGCAATCTAGAAAACAAGCCGATGTCAGAACGTCCATCAATCACAAACACTGACACCCTGGTCGCACATGTGATAGCAAAGCCCGGTGCAAGTAAACGATAACCGGCAGCTAAAAGCGGGGTCTTTCCAATCCGTCATCGTCCATAACCTACACCAGCTTTGTTTCTCCTCCAGGAGCTATCGAATGGTTCCCCGTGAATTTTCACCTCAGCACGACGCATCGCTCTCTGCCGCTTGCTTTTAAATCCACATGACCATAGGTTTTAGTATCGTATCGTCACAGGTGATGAAAAGTTTCCACGACAGGAAGCACAAACAGCAAGGAGGATGGTTCTAAAGGAAAGCCTTGCTGTGCATTTGTTGGAATTGTGAGAACCCTGCTTGCTGGGAATTCCTGCAAGATGATTAGGTACCGGACCGGAATCCCAATGCCGCCCAGGTGGCGCAGTGGTCTAAGCGATGGCCTCTGATCATTCGTCTGTAAATGGTCCGGGTTCGAATCCCGGTGAGGCATGGATGTTGTGTTTGTCTTACGGCACTGGCTCTCTCCCTTCCCTGGAACCAGTGACCCTAAATCAGGGATGGGAGACTGTTTCTAGCCCATTAAGTTGCTCACGGTGGTCATTAAACCTCCAATAAAAAAAAAAGCTGGTCCATAATCATCTGTGCCAGCGATCATCAATTTATGTAGCGTATAATGCCCCAGTCACGCCTATAATGTGGTCCGCCAAAAACTACAAGAATTGAAAGAGAATTATAGGGAAAACTATCAGAATTGAAAAATTATCCACCATACATCCGACTACCACCTATTTTGCTCCATGGCCCATTTCCTACAAGGATGACGCTTCGTTTCATTGGTGGATGTGAAATTCAAAGAGTTTCTGTTTTCGAAACTTGCCAAGTGGTCATGCCGTTTGATCGTGGCCCTGGTGGAACATTGACAGAGGACCATAAAAAAAGAGCGGCCTGTACTTTGTAGAACGCGGTGAGCTTGTGTAGCTTTCTTGTATTATTAAATGTTTTTAGCTACAAACAGGATGAACGTTTGACTTACCTTACTACATTTTTGATCGACTGAGACTGTTTGTTTACAACCCATGAGCACAGCCGACATACGCATGGATTTCTTTCAGTTCCTGTGCACATTCGAAACCTTCTCACAAAGTTTGTTTAGCTGTCACACATGTACGATCCACCCCATTACCATAGTTGGAAAAGGGGCAAAAACTTCAGACCCTAACCCGACCCGGAAAAATCTGCTTTGAACATGTACAAAGCGTTCAAAATGTCTCTCCGTAGTGGGTATACATTAGGTTGCATGGAAATCAAACAAATGTATTCTACGAACGTATAATTTACTCACTTGTAGGAAGTATTGGAATTGTAGTGCTTCATTTGCGAGACATAACCTAACTGACTGTTTTACACATCTTTTCAAACACATCTGCGAGAGTCAAAACGTCCCTCGGCAGTAATTTTAAGGCTGTTCCACCTAATTTTGGTGGTGCTACAGTCAAATATTTTGAACTAAGCAACTTGTTTTGTGCTATGATTATTCCAGTTTTTCCTGTTTTCTTGATAACATTTCAAGCTTCAGAATATGTTTAACAGCAACACCAATTTTCACCAGCTCCTGATGATGTGAAAGTTTCCAAAATGTGGAGGTTGTTTTCGTCATTGCTCTTCAGAAGAAAGAAACAGTTTTCTATCTCGGGACACTCTTCCTTCATATTGCACGACAAATCATATTTAAAACGGAAATAAAACCGGGTCAGGAACACTTTGACCAGACCCGATTCACGCGCTAGAAATTGTCAACCCGTTGACCCGTGACCCGTTTCCATATCTGCCCATTACAGGATTCGCAGAGCACACCCACGACTTCCTGAAGGGAATTCGTTCAGTCCTCACGCCCACCAGTGTCTTCCTGATGAGACTTTTCAATATACAATCACATCTTCCTCGTATTATTTGTTCAGTTCCTTTCTGAAGGGATTTGGATGTTTTGTTCAATCCCCGTGCACAACCTTGAGATCCTTACATGGTCCGTAAGTTAACAAATCAACCCACACACAAAGTTGAACTTACACACATACGCTGCAAATCACAATGGTATTTCTGTAGCCCAATTTGCGCTTCACAACCTCGAGTTTATCCAATAGAAAATCAGCACCTTATGGATACTCTCGTTCTTATGATGGAATTTCTGCAATAACACATAGCAGAATGTTTTCTGCTATGTAATTACGGGAGCAAGTCACCGTGTTTGGTGTTCCATTCCTCAGGACGATATCCGTCGTCTGTATGATTAATTATCATGCCGTATTGCAGTCTGTATTTCCGTCCGCGGCACTTACTGAGGCGTACCAATTGTGCCGTATTTTTCCATCTGATAAACACTGCACGTGGCTGAAAATAACATCAAGGTAAACCCTCACATATTCCTATTTGTATGCTTAATTTCAACCCTCTATCCTCATTCCTTCGGGCTGGGGCAATTTCAGTGTCGAGCAGTGTATTGAAATTAAACGATCCAGAGTCCGTGGGTCAAAAATGGCATTTACACTTAGTTAGTTTTGCATTACGAACACCCCCCGTTTTATATAAACGGAGCGATAACTACTGTAAGTACTACGTGATATGAACGTCACGTGCGGCTATTGTGAATTGTGTACACCTATCCTGTGTACGTCATCAGGAACCGTTTTCCAGTAAGGGAGAAACGTGGCGACGTAAGCCAATTTGACCGCGGCCAGATAGTTGGGGACAGAGATGGAAACGGGTCGCGGGTCAACGGGTCGGCAATTTCTTGCGGGTCCAACGGGTCGGGTCAAGGTGTTCCAGACCCGATTTTGACCCGGTTTTATTTCCGTTCTATTTTTGAAAAGAGAAAAACATATTCCAAAGAAAAATGCGCGTTGTGGAATTCTGTAGTCGATACAGGTGCCCACGGAGTGAATAATGATTTGCCATGCAAAAATATTGTCGTCTCTTTTCTTAAAGCAACGAAGATTCCCACCGACCGACGTCAGACACATCGACACTATATCGTAAAAAGATACTTCCTTTGCGTTCTTTTACAGCGCGATTGTCCTGGGCAAGGTGCAGGCAAACGCCATTCGCCTGCTTCTCAGCTGTTTCACTCTCTCCGTGCGAAGTTCAATGTATGGCTAAGGAGTTACTTTTCACATCACATCTTTTACATTGAGCATTCAGAGGTTTTCTACTGATCCGTTCCCAAGACATGGCATGTCGAAATTAACTCCTGATTTGTTAATATAGATGGATTTAATAGTAAGGAGGTTGACAAAGGCGTCGAGGCCAACAAATAAGTGCTTGTTGAAAACCACAAAGAGAAGAGTGAATGCTGGAAATTGTTTTGTCTCATTAAGGATACGGTGAGTAATTCTGTGTTGTTGGTCTTGCTTGTTGTTAAAAATGTGGAAAGTGTGTAATTACAAAGAAACACGTCGACGGTGTAATAAAAGATAATGGAACCAAAAATCTTACGGACCATATGAGAGTATGCGCACCTCCATCAAAGCGTTGAAAGAGTGAGCAATCTATATACATTTGTGTAATCGTAAATAATTATTCCCATTTGTAATATACTCCATGGTCACGGTCACAGTCAGCCATTACTTCCGGATTACGCAAAACAGTGGCACTAAAAATGGCACTAAAATTTACCAAGTAACCAAATTTTATTATTAAAAAAGGATTTCAGTTATTAAATATCAAGCAGTTATTGGGATGAATATATTATGTTTATACGTATAAATTGAGTTTCGAATTTATAGTTCAAAGCATATTTGTCCGGGTCAGTAACGGGTCGGGTCCAGTTATGGGACGTCCGGGTCCGAAATTTTTGACCCGTTTCCAACTTTGGTTGGGACAGGAAGGTTTCAAAATCCCTTTCAATTTCTGTTGGCGCAGGAGAGGGAGAGATATCTCCTGAAGATTTGGTAGTACGGAACGGTTGCCCATCCGCAGAGGAAGATTTCTTCTTCTTCCTCTTACGTCGGGTACCTGTACGAGTGCCAGAAATTCGTTTTCCAGGGAGCGACGATGCTCGGGAAGCTGATGCAGAGTCAGAGGAGTTATCGGCACCGCCGTCACACTCGGAGACACCAACAGTGAAGACTGGTGGGAAACCAGCGGCGAAGTCTCCCGATGTTGCCACGGGATGAGGAGTAATAGGTGAGGTGAGCACTGGAAATTGAAGGTGGGAGGTGAGATCAGCATCAAAAGACGCTCGTGGACGAGAGGCTGTAGATATACTTTTTGTGTAACTCGGCCCTGGGGCAGTTGGCACATTTGAAGACGGTGCAGGTCGAGAGCGAGATGTAGCAGGAGGCTGCTTAGAGGCGGTAGGCACTGTAGAAGCCGTGGGAGCTGGATACTGGCTGTTGGGGCATCGAGCACGCTGATGCCCAAGTTCTTTGCAATTAGCACAGTGGGCAAATGCCAGTATTTCGGAAACAGTCGCACTCATTGGCTCTCCCATACTACTGTATAAAGGACTGGATTAACCATGCACAGACATCCAGCAATAGGACTCACATTGGTGAGTCACGCGCGGTTATATGCTCCAGCTTTGTCCGTTCTTCCGTCTGTCCGTCCGTCTGTCCGCACGATAACTCGCGTAAAAATTGGTCGATTTCGATGAAATTTTAGTATGTGGTAGGGGACCACCTGGGGACGAACCCTATTGAAAATGGGCGAAATGGGGTCAAAGGTCAGAACATAGGAGCGGGATCCATTCGATTGCCCTTATGCGTCATAACTTGCGTAAAAATGGTTCGATTTCGATGAAATTTTATTATGTGGTAGGGACCACCTGGGGACGAAACCTATTGGAAATGGTCGAAATGGGGTCAAAGGTCAGAACATAGAAGAGGGATCCATTCTATTGCCCTTATGCGTCATAACATCACTAAACATACTTCGATTGAGACAAAACTTTGTCATCTTGTTCCGGAGGTGTACTTAACCGGTTCTGTTGAATATCATCGAAATGGGGTCAAAGGTCAGGACACAGGAGCGAGATTTATTCCACAGCCATTATCCTCATAACTTGAGAAATGATCTCTGATATGTTGGAAAGCGTATAATAATCAATGCATTGCATGATTTTACTAACTTGTTTTTTATATCTGATTGGAACAACAAGTTAGTAAAGCACAACACTAATGGTAATTCACTTCACAACAATAAAGGCTGATATCGACATGCACTACACATGATATCAAGACGTTATTTAACTTCCGTCCAACAAATCTTGAACTCAAAAGATGCCTTTTAGCAAATCATCAACTCGAAAGAACGGCTCTTGGCGTAGACATATGAACTCTGCTGTTATCGTTAAAAAGAAATTTCATGTTGCAAATCGCTCTCCTCTAGCTTTTTTATTAGCTCTCATTTTCGCTCTTTTAAAATGTACACATCATAAGATTGCATTGACCCTTGATTGATGCGAACTTCAGAAACTCGTCGAAATAACGTGCCGTTAAGTCAGAAAAAAAGTTTAACAAGAAGAATTCATAAGAATACAGAAACTCAAAAGAAAGGATAAATTAAAGTTTTACATCACAATGCATATTTGCATTTGTCACTGAATTTCATTCTCGAAGATTGATACCAGTCGAATCGGATGTATGTAAACTTGTCTAGAAACATTTTTCATCTTTTCCAGGTATCCAATAACCTCACTAACTAAGTAAATAGTACATTTATTTGTCACTATATCACCGTTTCATTTACATTTATTTGTCACTATATCACCGTTTCTGCAAAACAAACTGGAAAATTCTTTGAATTGAATACAAATACGCATGGCACAAACTTTCCATTCCTTTTTCAGTTTCTAAGGTGCCCAATTTTTCCACTCAGCTGCGTAAACGTACATTTGCATTTAGCACGATATCTGTGTTTCTATGAAACACACTGGAAAAAATGCTTAAAATCCCGTCTTTGGACAACAAGAGCTCCTTCCAGGATATTCTGGAATATTCTGCTAACGTTGTAGCATTTCAAAAAAAACAAAAACAAAAAAATCCTAAAATTTTATTTGAAATTTAAAATGTGAGCACTTTTGTTCAAAGATATTTTTTCATCATTTATTTATTTATTTATTTATTTATTTATTTTTTTGGTTGGGGGTTTAACAACCACCGTGAGCAACTCCAGGATATTCTGGAATATTCTGCTAACGTTGTAGCATTTCAAAAAAAACAAAAACAAAAAAATCCTAAAATTTTATTTGAAATTTAAAATGTGAGCACTTTTGTTCAAAGATATTTTTTCATCATTTATTTATTTATTTATTTATTGGTTGGGGGTTTAACAACCACCGTGAGCAACTCAACTGGCGCTATAAGCAGTCACCTACCCCTAATTTAGACATACTGGTTTTAGGAAAGGGAGTGGGCCCAAGGGCACTCATAAGGCGGGGCTCATGCCCCCTCCCCCTCCCCTATGAGCCTGAAAATACTTGTAAAAGGTTTCGTCTACTGTAGTGTTTTAAATTGTTTTGATAAATTTAAAATACTACAATAGACGAAAAATTTTTAAAGCGTTTTTAAAAATAATAAGTTATTAATGATTGATTGTATCAATTATTTTTTTTGTATTTTAGCATCTTGTACATTTACTAATAGGTTTGACAGCCTTGAAGGAGGTAAGGATTTTTCTTAGCCCCCCTAAAAGTACTCATATGGGCGCCACTGAGTGGGCCGATGCCGTAAGACAAACACAATATCTATTCCTCACCGGGATCCGAACCCGACCCATCTCGGACGAATAACCAGCGTTTAGACCAATGCGCTTCCGGAGCGGCCATTTTCCTTTCTTTAGAGTTCAATGGTATCGCTCTTTTCTTCTTTTTCTTCTTTATTTCATTGCGATTTAAAATGAAAGTCATGTGGTTTAATAATCCTTTTTTTTTCACTTGATATTTCATGTGTTTTAAAACCCTCGGTCTCATATGATTTATTTGCCCAGAAACTTCATATCACAGACGTCAGTTCATCAAAGTAGACTGCTGTAGAAAATCAAATTTATCAGGAGCAACGTCACACAGGGTCTCCACTGAATACGATTCACGATTGCAATTAACGTGTCTCTCGGTAAATTACGTTGTAGCCAGAAACACTTGCCATTCTATCGAATTTCCTTTGCTCTTATGTGCTTCCGTATGTTGTCTTAAGCCAATCAGGTTACGTCACACGTGACATGCATCCGTCGGTGTGCGAAGACAAGTTGTGACAGATGCATTTCTGCATTCGAAGTTATGTCATAGATCTTGTTAATTGACGCTGACAGACGCTCAATGGCGATAAGGGATATTTCGGGTCACACAAGATGTGCTCAACATACAAATCCTATATTGAATTACAATATTTGTCCTTTAAAAAATGACAAGAGATTTCTCTGCAGAAAATAGGTTTTCCATGTTGTAAAGTAAGTGCATAGCTGTTCGCGACTTGCCGACGAAATGAGAGTCTTGTTCATTGACGGGCAGTACCTTCAGAATGCCAACCTATCAATGCTGCAGCTTGATTAATTCAAAGATGTATTCACACGATGGCGCTAAACCTCTCTGTCGCTTGAAAAGCACACTTACAGGCAAAGAAGTGTTTCTTCCTGGCCGAAGATTTTGACACATATGTTGTGGCTGCTAATGTTATATAGCACTTCAAAACAAAAGAAGCTGATACCGAATTTTCTATTGTAAGAATACGTCTTTTGCTATTCTTTCCGATGCGAATAATATTTTTTTTATTGGAGGTTTAACGACCACCGCGAGCAACTCAATGGGCTATAAGCAGTCGCCCGTCCCTAATTTAGGGTTACTGGTTACAGGGAGAGAGCCAGCACCGTAAG
Source organism: Macrothele yani (assembly GCA_039090855.1). Classification (NCBI taxonomy): domain Eukaryota; kingdom Metazoa; phylum Arthropoda; class Arachnida; order Araneae; family Macrothelidae; genus Macrothele; species Macrothele yani. Next base: position 129,653,551 of record CM077024.1, on the reverse strand, counting down.
ACAAACACAGTCTCCATGCCTCACCGGGATTCGAACTCGGATCTCTTTCGGACGAATGATCAGAGGCCATCGCTTAGACCACTGTGCCACCGGGGCTGCGCGAATAACATTTATCAAATTTAGTTTATTATAAGATAATAAAATTCATCCTTGTTATTCAAAGTCAATGGAACACGTGAGATTTTTTAATCAACGGGCGACTGCTTATAGCCCGTTGATTAAAAAAAAATCGGATTTCTACAACCGACAAGACATTCAGAATTACACTGAAGAGCAACTGAATTAGAGACAGCTGGCGTTATGCAAATGTGGCGCTGTGGGCGGCCCTGTAAACGGAAACGACATGACGTATGCAGCGATCCGACAATATAAGGAGTGATGCGACGGGAATCAGTAAGAGTCGGACGCAGTATTTGCAAGAGGAAGGATCTAAGCGCATTTGATCGTGGGCAAATTGTCGGGGCCCGACGAATGGGTCACTCCATCTCGGACATCGTGCAGGCACTGGGATTTTCACGAGTCACTGTGTCACGGGTGCACCGTGAGTACATCGAATCCGGTACAACCATCCCTGCAAGTGCCAACTGCCGTGGACAACACCATGTGGATGAGCGGGGTCATCGTCGGCTATCTCGCATCGTAACAGCGGATAGACGGGCCACAGTGCAAGAAATCACTCGGAAATTTAACGCTGGTGCACAAAAACGTGTAAGCAGCCATATCATCCAGGACCATCTTCTCGCTATGGGGTACAGAAGCCATCGTCCCACGAGGGTACCGCTGCTGATTGCACATCACAGGGTGCAAAGATTAGCATGGACGCGGGAATATCGCCACTGGACCCTAGACATGTGGGAAAATGTTGCCTGGACTGATGAGTCGAAATTCACGTTGGTACATGCGGATGGCAGGATACGCGTACAGCGCAAACCACATGAAGCGATGGATCCTTCTTGCCAGCAGGGTACTCTTCAAGCTGGTGGAGGTGGTATTCTCGTCTGGGGACTGTTTACGTGGACTGAAATGGGACCCCTGGTACGTGTGACATCGTACCTCACAGGTCAACGTTACCGAGATATCCTGGACGACCATTTTCTCCCGTTTGGGCGTCTTCAACATCCCGCTGGGTACCTCTTCCTGCAACAAGACAATGCACCGAGCCATCGCTCCCGAATTGTATCCGAATGGTTGGATGAACACTCCACCGACGTGACCTCGCTTCCTTGGCCAGCTAGGTCACCTGACCTCAATCCCATCAAGCACATCTGGGATGCCATCGAGTGAGATTTTCGAGGCTCTGACCCCCCCTCCACCAAATCTTCGTCAACTGTGGGAGCTTGTTCAGGGGCCGTGGGGCCGTATGGCTTCCCAACGCTTCCGGTGTCTTGTCGAGTCCATGCCGAGACGAATGGCCACTGTCATCAAGGCGAAATGTGGTGCTACACGTTACTAAACAGGTATCTCTAATTCAATTGGTCTTCAGTGTATAAACAGTTACTTTCTTCCACCCACGGCTAAAACGTTTTACCAAAATTAGCAAATGGCGCACAAAACGTTTCTCATAGCAGAAGAAAGGTATCAGACAATTCAAAGTTGTTTTCAAATCAAACTGCTATGTTGAGAAGTAAATACCAAAACGCACCTTCATTTAATTAGGCTTTAATTAACAAAAAAAATGCAGCTGTCATATTAGCCATATGTTTCATCTCGCTGATTCGAACGGAAATCACACAACTAACATACTCACAACGGATGTGAACAATAAGGACTGCTGCCAACTTCTGATACGTTAATATTAAAATACAATAATATCACATAATAAACAAAGGCATATAAAAGGAAACATGATATAACTCTACGCTTCTAGCGGAAAAATTTTGCATAATGGAAAAGTTGAAAATAGGTGAAAAGTATTCTTCGTGGCAAAAGTTAACGAAACAGAACTTTTCAAATGAGTCTCTCGGAAGTAGAGATATCGAGAAAAAGGATTTGACCTTTACGCCCTCTAGCAGAAAAACTGTGCATGCATTATTTAAATATATATAGCTTTTGCATATCTTTATTGTAGTGAATGGCATACAGCAAATAAAAAGAAATTTCTCAATAGGGTTTTTAGAAGGGGATATACTGCTGCAAACAAAAGTACAATAACATCACCTAGCGACAGAACTATTCACTAGAAAACTCCTCAAATACAAACCTAAAGCTTTCCACAAGGTAAATGGCATCCGGTATTGAAAAAAAATTTTCGAATAGCACATGCAGAAGCAGAGATATTGAGGAAAACTGATTAAACATCAGCCCCCCCCCTCCCCAAGCAGCGAAATTTTGTATTACTTTGGAAAAAAAATATACGCAAAGTGTTTTGATAGCTAATAGTATCTGACCGAAAAAGAATTTTTTAAATCTGGTATTGAGTTGCGCAGATATTGCTCTAAAGGGAAACGTGATCTTACGCCCTCTAGTGGCACACTTGTGCGCTAAAAAATTTCAAGTTATGTGAGAAACGGTTGGCACGAGAAACGCTACCCTATAAAAAAAAAATTCAAATCATACTCTTAGAGAAGAAGAGATATCGACAAAAATAAGATACACATCTACGCGCCCTGACGGAAAAAACTATGCACTATTTTAAGCATGAGGTTTTATCATAAGCTTTTCCGAGGTGAGCGGTATCGGTCCACAAAAGAATTTTTTCAATCGAGTTCTCAGAAGCTCAGATTTTGCTGCAAATATATCGGAAGCAGAAATAAGAACTTACGACTCCTGGTGGCCAAACCATTCTTTACCAAAAATTAGAAATTATTTGAAAAATAAAGAAAGGATTTGTATGCTGTGCAGGCAAAAATTTTAAATCGGACTTTTAGAAGCAGAGATATTGGAGAAACGCAATTTACCTTTACGCCCCCTAGCGAAATATCTATGCATTACTTGAAAAAGAGACTGTACTTAAGATATCTTCAATATAAATGGCATCGAAAGGGAAGATAAATTTTTCAATCGGATATTTAGAAGCAAATATATTGAACAGAGTGGATTTGGAATGTGATATCATCTGGATTTACGCTTTCTAGCGGTGAAGTTGTGCATCAGATAAAAACTGGAATGTAAGGATCATCATTCTCACATTTGAAACTTCCCAATGCGAAAAGACTTTTTCAAATCAGACAAATAGTTGCAGAGATATGGTGTTCACAAACAGGCGGACGGACAAAGTGATTACATAAACACGATCTTTTTTTACAAAACACGTGCTAAAAATATCAGAAGTACTCAATTGTTAAGAAACACGTACGCCGTACTTACTGCCTTATCACACAATATAACTTTGAAACGGTGGATGCATGTGGATCTATCGACAAAGTATCCGTCTGATCGGTCGAAGCATTGGTATCATTCAATAGCGGATTCAGCGGGGCGGATCAGCGCCATGAAGCAGTTTTTCCTTTTTTAATGTCCAATATCTAAATAATTAACGTATTTATTTTTGTAAAATTGTAGTAATAAATCCAGTAAAAGTTTTCATAACAAGTAAAATTTGCAGTAAATTTGGAGGAAAGTGTTCTGTTTTAGCTTGAGCAGAAAAAAAAAACAAGAAAGATGACCTCGAATTTTTGACTGTGAAAAGAACGTTTTTTTTTATTTTTCGAGGTTTAACGACCACCGTGAGCAACTCAATGGGTTATAAGCAGTCACCCGTCCCTACTTTAGGGTCACTGGTTCCAGGGAAGGGAGAGAGCCAGTGCCGTAAGACAAACACAACATACATGCCTCACCGGTATTCGAACCCGGACCCCTTTCGGACGAATGATCACAGGCCATCGCCTTAGACCACTGCGCCACCGGGACGGCAACGTTTTTTGAATCCGTTCTGACTCGAATTAAATTTATCATAACCATTCAAAGTCAATGGAACCAGTATGAACCAAAGAAAAGTTTTTCAATCGGGTTTTTAATCCCGCCGATATTACTGTAAACGGAATCGTGAACTTACGCCTTCTGGTGGCGGATTTGTGCGTTAAGAAAAATTTGAAATTATATGAGAAACATTTCGCAGCCGAAGCGCCGTCCAACAAAGAAAGAAATTTTCAAACTTGACTCTCAGAAGCAGAGATATCGACAAATATAAGATATGCATCGACGACACCTGGCGGGAAACACGTGCATTATTTTAAGAAGAAAGTATTCTCAAAAGTATTTTCGATGTGAGCGATATCGGTCTAAGAAAGAAATTTTTCCAGGAGAGTTTTCAGGGGCTCAGATTTTGCAGCAAATACACCCGAAGCAGAAATTAACACTTATGCCACCTGGCGGCTAAACCATTCTTTACCAAAAATTAGAAATTATTATACATATGAGAAACATTTCCCATCAGGAGTTGTATGCGATACAGGAAGAATTTTTTAAATCGGAGTTTTAGAAACAGAAATATTGGAGGAAACGCAATTCACCTTTACACCACCTAGCCGAAAGTCTATGAGTTACTTGAAAATTTTGAAATTGTATGAAAAATATTTTGCACCGGGAACGCTATCTAAGAAAGAATAATTTTTTTCAAATCGGACTCTTAGAAGTAGAGGTTTTGACAAAAATAAGATACATATCTACGCCCCCTGGCGGAGAAACCATGCAATATTTTAAGAAGAAAATATTCTGGAAAGGTTTATCAAAGTAAATGGGATCGGTCCACGAATAAATATTTTCAGTTGAGATTTTAGAAGCTAAGATTTTGTGGCAAATACATCAGAAGCAGAAATTACCACTTACGTCCCCTGGTGTCCAAACCATTCTTTACCAAAAATCAGGAATTATGGGCAAAAGATTTCCCATCAGCAGCTGTATCCTCTGAAGAGAAAATTTTTCAAATCGGAGTTTTGGAAGTAGATTTTACGGGGGAACGCAATTTACTTTCACGACCCCTAGCGGAAAAGCTATGCGTAACTTGAAAAGTTACTGTACCTAAAATAATCTTCGACATGAATGAAATCGAAAGGTAAAATAATTTTTTTAATCGGATGTTTAGAAGCTAATATATGGAATAAAATGTATTTTAAATTCGATATAATCCGCGCTTACGCCCTCTAGTTGCGAAATTGTACATCGCAAAAACAAAGCGAAATGAAAGATCGTCATTCGCATGCTTCACAATGCAAAAAGAATTTTTCAAATAGAACTAATAGTTGCAGAGATATGGTGTTCACAGACGGACGGACGGACAAGCCGATAAAAAAAGCGCGATCTTTTTTTACAATAGACATTCTAATAACAAAAGTTCTGAAACAGAAAGTTGTTAGAGGAAGTGTAAAGATATTTTGATGCTTATGAAAAGCAGTGGGTGAGCTTTGTTCTATTGTTTTAGAATTGTCTGCAATCGTTGGCAATTGGGAGCAGGGAAAGCCACCGTCTGGGGGTAAACTACTTTGAAGTGTGTGTGTGTGTGATAGTGTGGGTGACAGAGCAAAGTGCGTAAACTCGATTGGGTCATAAACAAAAACTACTAACAAATTCTCAAGCTAGAAATGCTTTTATTGAATTAACTCATCTGAACAGAAGGGATCAACTTTGTTTCGAAAGATTTCATCCAGACGTGAGATTTAAAAACCATCAAAGTTCATTTCCTCGAAAAACGGGGAATTGAAAGCCATGGTAATATTAGGTGTATGCAAAAGTTTCCGCCGCCCCCGCAAGTAAGCGCTGTAGAGGTCTAACCGGCCGGCGACCCGTGCTGTCAGTTCGTATATGAAGCCAAGCATGGCGGTCGATAAAGTTCATTTGCGGTGCTGTTTGCTATTCATGTTTAATTTAGGGAAAAGTGCGAGTGAAGGTTCAAAATGTCAGGCGTATGGCGAAAGACAAGTCGAGATTGGTTTGCCAGGTTTAAGAAAGGTGATCTAAGCTTGGAAGACAAGCCAAGTGTAGGTAGACCGCAAGAACTCGTAGACGAGGAGCTGGAATCGCTGTTGCAAGAGGATGCCACACAATCGACCACGCAACTGGCGAAACGTTTGAAAGCGCCTCAATCGACAGTGGTACGGCGTCTGCAGGCCTTGCGGAAGATCCCGAAGATTGGTAAGTGGGTTCCGCATAATTTAACGGAGCGTAAATTGATCAACGATTGGGCATCTAAGTGCCGTTGCTGAAGAGGTTTCAACACAACAATTTCTTGTGGAAAGTTATCATCCGGGATGAAAAATGGGTCTATTGTGACAACCCCGTACGCAAGCAATTCTTGGTCGACCCAGGCCAGCCATCAATATCGACTGCAAAACAGGATAACCACGGGGAAAAGGTGCTGTTGTGCGTAGTGGGATATGTATGGATTGCTGTACAATCGTTGAAACCGGGAGAAACAATCACTGCACAACGATGTAGCGATCAGTTGACGAAACTAAATGCCGCAATCGAGCAAAAACGGTCATGGACAGATAAAGAACGCCCCAAGCCCAGTCATCCTGTTGTACGATAATACCAGACCACATGCCGGAGCCTTCACGAACTCAACCCTTGAACAGTTACACTGGGAGGTTTTACCGCACCCGTCTTACTCCCCGGACATTGCACCCCCAGACGTTCATCTTTTTCGCTCTGTGCAGCATGCTCTAGCCCAACAGCGGTTCACCATAGTTCCAGAGGGGGTAATTTCGTCACTGCGTTCTTCAGCTCAAAACCCGAGTCCTTCTACCACAGGGGCATTTATTTGTTGCCTGAAAAATGGCAAAAAGTCATTGATGCTAACTGCCAATATTTCGTTGAATAAATGTGTACTGGTTTCCTGCTTGTTCCTGTCTTCTTTTCTCCTTAAAACCGCGGAAACTTTTACATACCCCTAATAGTACTGATTTTTCAGTTCTCGTTTGCAGTTTGTGATTTAAAAATTGGGAAAAAAAATTTATGAAAAATTTTAAAAAGTCTTGCTACACCAGAAAAGGGAAACGCCGCGCGCTTGTCATGTGTGTGGTCTCCACAAAGTGTCTTTTTTTTTTTTTTTTTTTTTGACCAGAGCAATCCCCTTCCCCAGGTGAGTTTTTGATCCGCTACTGATTTCATCGCTATGTCAGCCACTTAATGCACTCAAAGCTGTCTGCTGCCCCGTAGCCGAGTGATCAGAGGCGCGGGCTTCTAGATAAACAGCCAAGTTGAGTCTTCCCTGGAACCAGTGGTCCCAAGTCAGACGAGCGAATCGTTACAACATAGCCTTTAACGCTCACGAGTAATTATTGCATCGTCATAGGATGACAGAAAGTGGATATATACACGGTCGAGTCGCATTATTGTGACCTCCAGCTAATATCCAGAGTAACCGACGTGTGCAGCTTGGGCAGCAACTAGACTGGCTGGGAGTGACTCAATAAGGTGTTCACAGGTATGTGGAACCATGCTGACTGCAATGCATCTGACAGCTGCTGGAAGGTGTGTGGTGGAGGATCCATACAGCGAACAATACGATCGAGGTGGTCCCCCAGATGCTCAATTGGGTTTACGTCTGGGAAGTTAGGGGGCCAGTAAAGTACTTTGAAGTCTTCATCGTGCTCTTCCAACCACTCTCTGACAATTTTAGCTGTGTGACACGCTGTATTGTCGTGCTGAAAGATCCCATCCGCCCTAAGAAAGACAATCAGCATGTATGGGTGTACGTGGTCTGCAAGGATGGATTCATAACTAATTCGGTTCATAGTGCCCTCCACAATTACGAATGGACCCAGGTAATGCCACGAAAACATTCCCCATTCCATAACGCTGCCCCCACTAGTTTGTGTTCTTCCAGCAATGGTTGAAGAGTGTTTGTTCTCCGATGTTGCTCGCTTTATACGCCAACAGCCATCCGTTCGATGAAGCAGAAAATGTGCCTCATCGGAGAAGACAATTATTTGCCAATCAGCGGAGGTCCAATTCCTATACTGCCGTGCAAAAGTAAGCCTTTTCTGCCGGCGCACCTTCGTTAGCATAGGTGCAGTGACCATCCGTCTGCATCGGGGCCCCATACGCAGCAGGGTTCGCTGAACTGTTGTTTTAGACACAGTTCAGGTAGCCCCCTGGTTCATTTGCCCAGTGAGTTGTTCCACTGTAGCGTGTCGATCGGCCCTCACGCACTTTTGAAGCCGACGTTCACCTCGCACATCACTGGCACGTGGTGCTCCGCAGTTTCCAGATCGCTTATTCGTAATGGTGCCATTTCTCCTATCACGATACCTATTAACCACAGCAGCACGCGAACAGTTCACAAACTGCGCTGTTTCAGAAATACTGCCACCCTTAGGCCCGATAGCCGATAATCATTCCTTTTTGAAAATATGATAAATCTCTCCTTTTATCCATGATAGCAACGAGTGACATGTTTTCAGAATGCCTACACAACACCATGTATACTCTCCAAGCCAGCTCACGACACGTGTCTTCTTTCATTGGCTACGGGCTGTTGCCGTCAAAAGTAGGAGGTGGTCACAATAATGTGACTCGACTGTGTATATCCACAGAACAAGTGAAAGTTGGTGCACACATCTTACGTGTGCTGTTGCATGGTCACACGATTATTGAAAGCGAATATATATACCAACGATCTGCAATACAAGCATTGGAAGTTGATACGTACAAAATCGCGCAGTCACAGCACGACGAAAATTAAGATCGTATAGACTGAAAGTAGATATAAATATATTTGCCTTGTCATAAAAAATGACAAGGCAAAAATATGTTTTAGTTTTTTAAAAACAAAAACCGTATGCATTGCGTGGCCAAAAAGACTGAAAGTGTATATATATATATAAGTATAACGTATAGATATAATTTCATGGCAAAAGGATCAGCAAAAGTAGATACACATACTTTTGCGTTGTCACAGTGCGACAGAAAATGAATGTTGTAAATGTTGTCTTTTAAGACTGATGACAACATATATGACGCTACATAGACACAGGAGGACTGGAAGCGTAAAATATCCTTGTCATAAACACTTAATGAACCCTTTAAGCGGCCGATTCACCTGAACCAAATTGGGCCCAAAATTTTCTGCTGTTCCTAATTAAACAGAAATGTTCAAATAGCAGCCTGATTTTCATGAAAGCTACGGCATAACAATTCTTTCTTCCTTCCATCTTATGAGTGCCTATCATAAACCTGGCAAGGATGATTAAAGGTTCCTTCTAGTCCTTTATTTACTCCATGATCCAAGGCATGATGGAACAGTGTTAGTCCCCCTGACTTGGATATCATGCCACTGGGTAGAAACGAGTTAATCAAATATCTTCTGTCGCCATTCTTAGATCCGTCGCAATAGCCCTTTTACCAAGTAAAAAGACAGAAAAGGTTAACGTGAAAGGAGAAGCGTGAGATAAGCCTTTCAGTAGGTAATGCCAGAAAAGATTAGCCTTAATCTTCCCCTAAATAGCTACTTTGAATAATAAAAATAGTAAAGCTTTCTGAAGCGCAGTTCTCCCGTCCGAGCCATGTTTTGCTGATTTAGACAACGAATACATTCGTTCGTGCTGATTTCAGTCCATTTTGGTAATTCCGAGTTAATTCGTTCCAGCCGGTTAAAGGGTTAAACTTCTAATATTGTTTTTTTTCTAGGATATTTTTTTTTATTTTAAAATATGAAATTTTTATATTTCTTATTTATAGCAGGTCCTTAAATTCCTTATTTTTAGCAATTTAAAATATAAAATAAAAATTAAAAAATAAAATAAAAAGTCCTAGAAAAAAACACACCTAAGAAGTGTAATTAAGTGTTTTAATTTAATAAACTTTAAACTTGGAAGCCAGTTTTCAACATGTACTATCTTTGTTTTGTTTACGAAAACGGAAAGAGTGGATATATACACCACTGATAATTCGAATCGATGAATCCGAATTTAGACAAAATCGCATGGTCATGCAAAGACCGAAACGGTTGTACACACTAGTGCATTATCAGGATACAGAACAACTGATAAGGACTGACAAAGGGTTCAGAGTTTAGTGTTACATTCTCATGATCAGCTGGAGACGCATTTCCATTTCTCACTGGAAATCACATCAGGTGTTGCCTTCATACATCTTTGTTATCGACTGACTCGTTCAGTTTTTATTTTCCGATTAGCTTGTAGAAACGACCAGGACTAACCAAGAGGGCATCTGGATGGTCCAATCCAAAGACTTGCAGTTCACAATCAAATCGTAGCTGTGTGGTATAGAATGAATTTAGTATCCTAATTTGTGTTGAAGTAATGAAATGTTCTTCCTTTACCCAGTAGTTTAAAACACACGGGTGTACCTCATTAGGCGAGTGGCCTGACTCGCTTGTGGAAAAAACCTGGGCTAACGAAGAGGTCGTTAAGTTAAACTAGCAGTTTGATGTAGATAGGCGTCACTCGCTTCTTTTATTTTATTTTTTTTTTTATTGGAGGTTTAACAACCACCGTCAGCGACTCAATGGGTTATAAGAAGTCGCCCGTCCCTAATTTAGAGCCACTGGTTCCAGGGAAGGGAGAGAGCCAGTGACGTAAGACAAACACAACATCCATGCCTCACCGGGATTCGAACCCGGACCCCTTTCGGGCCAATGATCAGAAGCCATCGCTTAGACCACTGCGCCACCGGGGCGGGGCGTCACTCACTAGGCGAGTGATTAAATATTTTATCTTCTGCATGGCTTAGGCAGATATAAGAAATATTTCGTCTTCTCCCTCTTCTAGGGGCCCTGATTCTCTTTTCTGGGACCCGCAACTATCTTTTTCATACGGACGACACCACTTACTTGTCACTTTTTTTTTCATATGGACACCACTTAGTTGTCACTTTTTTTTTATTTTCTTTCATACGGACACCACTTAGTTGTCACTTTTTATTTTATTTCATATGAACACCACTTAGTTGTCAGTTTTTTATTTTGTTTTTACATATGGACGCCACCATTTAGTTGTCACTTTTTATATTTTTTTCTTATGGACACCACTTAGTTGTCATTTTTTTATTATCTTTCATATGAACACCACTAGTTGTCACTCTTTTATTTTGTTTTTTCATACGGACACCACCATTTAGTTGTCACTTTTTTCTTTTTTTCTTATGGACACCACTTAGTTGTCACTTCAAAAAAATTTCATATGGACGACACCACAGCATTTTTTTTTCATATGGACACCACTCGTCACATTTTATTTTTATTTTTTTCATATGGACGACACCATTTAGTTGTCACTTTTTATTTTATTTCATATGAACACCACTTAGTTGTCAGTTTTTTATTTTGTTTTTACATATGGACGCCACCATTTAGTTGTCACTTTTTATATTTTTTTTCTTATGGACACCACTTAGTTGTCATTTTTTTATTATCTTTCATATGAACACCACTAGTTGTCACTCTTTTATTTTGTTTTTTCATACGGACACCACCATTTAGTTGTCACTTTTTTCTTTTTTTCTTATGGACACCACTTAGTTGTCACTTCAAAAAAAATTTCATATGGACGACACCACAGCATTTTTTTCATATGGACACCACTCGTCACATTTTATTTTTATTTTTTTCATATGGACGACACCATTTAGTTGTCACTTTTTATTTTATTTCATATGAACACCACTTAGTTGTCAGTTTTTTATTTTGTTTTTACATATGGACGCCACCATTTAGTTGTCACTTTTTATATTTTTTTTCTTATGGACACCACTTAGTTGTCATTTTTTTATTATCTTTCATATGAACACCACTAGTTGTCACTCTTTTATTTTGTTTTTTCATACGGACACCACCATTTAGTTGTCACTTTTTTCTTTTTTCTTATGGACACCACTTAGTTGTCACTTCAAAAAAATTTCATATGGACGACACCACAGCATTTTTTTTTCATATGGACACCACTCGTCACATTTTATTTTTATTTTTTTCATATGGACGACACCATTTAGTTGTCACTTTTTATTTTATTTCATATGAACACCACTTAGTTGTCAGTTTTTTATTTTGTTTTTACATATGGACGCCACCATTTAGTTGTCACTTTTTATATTTTTTTTCTTATGGACACCACTTAGTTGTCATTTTTTTATTATCTTTCATATGAACACCACTAGTTGTCACTCTTTTATTTTGTTTTTTCATACGGACACCACCATTTAGTTGTCACTTTTTTCTTTTTTTCTTATGGACACCACTTAGTTGTCACTTCAAAAAAAATTTCATATGGACGACACCACAGCATTTTTTTTTTCATATGGACACCACTCGTCACATTTTATTTTTATTTTTTTCATATGGACGACACCATTTAGTTGTCACTTTTTATTTTATTTCATATGAACACCACTTAGTTGTCAGTTTTTTATTTTGTTTTTACATATGGACGCCACCATTTAGTTGTCACTTTTTATATTTTTTTTCTTATGGACACCACTTAGTTGTCATTTTTTTATTATCTTTCATATGAACACCACTAGTTGTCACTCTTTTATTTTGTTTTTTCATACGGACACCACCATTTAGTTGTCACTTTTTTCTTTTTTTCTTATGGACACCACTTAGTTGTCACTTCAAAAAAAATTTCATATGGACGACACCACAGCATTTTTTTTTCATATGGACACCACTCGTCACATTTTATTTTTATTTTTTTCATATGGACGACACCATTTAGTTGTCACTTTTTATTTTATTTCATATGAACACCACTTAGTTGTCAGTTTTTTATTTTGTTTTTACATATGGACGCCACCATTTAGTTGTCACTTTTTATATTTTTTTCTTATGGACACCACTTAGTTGTCATTTTTTTATTATCTTTCATATGAACACCACTAGTTGTCACTCTTTTATTTTGTTTTTTCATACGGACACCACCATTTAGTTGTCACTTTTTTCTTTTTTCTTATGGACACCACTTAGTTGTCACTTCAAAAAAAATTTCATATGGACGACACCACAGCATTTTTTTTTCATATGGACACCACTCGTCACATTTTATTTTTATTTTTTTCATATGGACGACACCATTTAGTTGTCACTTTTTATTTTATTTCATATGAACACCACTTAGTTGTCAGTTTTTTATTTTGTTTTTACATATGGACGCCACCATTTAGTTGTCACTTTTTATATTTTTTTCTTATGGACACCACTTAGTTGTCATTTTTTTATTATCTTTCATATGAACACCACTAGTTGTCACTCTTTTATTTTGTTTTTTCATACGGACACCACCATTTAGTTGTCACTTTTTCTTTTTTCTTATGGACACCACTTAGTTGTCACTTCAAAAAAAATTTCATATGGACGACACCACAGCATTTTTTTTTCATATGGACACCACTCGTCACATTTTATTTTTATTTTTTTCATATGGACGACACCATTTAGTTGTCACTTTTTATTTTATTTCATATGAACACCACTTAGTTGTCAGTTTTTTATTTTGTTTTTACATATGGACGCCACCATTTAGTTGTCACTTTTTATATTTTTTTTCTTATGGACACCACTTAGTTGTCATTTTTTTATTATCTTTCATATGAACACCACTAGTTGTCACTCTTTTATTTTGTTTTTTCATACGGACACCACCATTTAGTTGTCACTTTTTTCTTTTTTTCTTATGGACACCACTTAGTTGTCACTTCAAAAAAATTTCATATGGACGACACCACAGCATTTTTTTTCATATGGACACCACTCGTCACATTTTATTTTTATTTTTTTCATATGGACGACACCATTTAGTTGTCACTTTTTATTTTATTTCATATGAACACCACTTAGTTGTCAGTTTTTTATTTTGTTTTTACATATGGACGCCACCATTTAGTTGTCACTTTTTATATTTTTTTCTTATGGACACCACTTAGTTGTCATTTTTTTATTATCTTTCATATGAACACCACTAGTTGTCACTCTTTTATTTTGTTTTTTCATACGGACACCACCATTTAGTTGTCACTTTTTTCTTTTTTTCTTATGGACACCACTTAGTTGTCACTTCAAAAAAAATTTCATATGGACGACACCACAGCATTTTTTTTTCATATGGACACCACTCGTCACATTTTATTTTTATTTTTTTCATATGGACGACACCATTTAGTTGTCACTTTTTATTTTATTTCATATGAACACCACTTAGTTGTCAGTTTTTTATTTTGTTTTTTCATATGGACGCCACCATTTAGTTGTCACTTTTTATATTTTTTTCTTATGGACACCACTTAGTTGTCATTTTTTTATTATCTTTCATATGAACACCACTAGTTGTCACTCTTTTATTTTGTTTTTTCATACGGACACCACCATTTAGTTGTCACTTTAAAAAAAATTTCATATGGACGACACCACATAACTTTTTTTTCATATGGATGACGACAGTTGTCCCTTTTTTTTTTTCATATGGACACCACTCGTCACATTTTATTTTTATCATATGGACGACACCACTTAGTTGTCATTTTTTTTTTATTTGGGAGTTAAACGGCCATCGAGAGCAACTGAATCGGCTATAAGCTATCCCAGGCCCTAATTTAGGGTCAACTGCTCCAGGAAACGGAGAGTGCCAGTGCCGTAAAAGACGAACACAACATTCACGTCTCACAGGAATTCGAACACAGTCCCATCTCGGAAGAATGCTCAGTAGCCAGCGCTTATACCACTGCGCTACCGGAGGGTAATAGTTTGCCATTCAAGCATCGTCAAAGTAGCATACAAGAAAATGCAGACGTTCTTAAATCTACGTTATTTCCGTTGTTGTAAGTAGCTAGCATTTCATATATTAAATTTCTATATATTTCCCATTGGGCTGTAGGATTATTACCTTCGCGTTTTTCTATGAACATCAAAGAAACGTTTGTTCTGATCTGTAACATCGACAAGTTTTAAGTGGTACAGACTCAGCAGGGCAAACGTTTTGTGCATATACATAGCTCCTGCTTCTCTCCCTTCTTTGGTGCCACTAACCTTAAAAAAGTTGCTTCCTTCGTGTTCATAACGCTGACGCGTCATTATGATACACAAGGAGAAGTATGAATATAATTCATCAAAACTCAGATAAGTGGTTTGGTTTTATTTTACGAAATATTCACATATCTTTTGACTGAATCGTTCTGCTTTTCTTTGGAAATGACAAAAAAAAAACAAGATTCGCGTAGCTTGTGGTATCAAACTTTAAGGAAATGCACTAGTGGAAGAAATAACTAACTACAGCTTTCAAGAAAAAAAAATTAAGGAAAATGTGTGTACTAAACAAGAAAACAAAAGTTCCAAGCCGAGATTTCGGATCTTTTTGCCGCATGAGTTGCCTCAGAAATGCATTAAAAATTTAATTATAAAAAAAAGATAGCATTGTGGTGGGAAAAAAATAAGCTCTAAAAAAATCATTGGGCACTCATTAATGAGATAGTCCTGAAACAGAGTAGCTCTCAGAATATAAACGAATACCGAAACAGAAGGCACATGCTGCCTCTTAATTGATTACGAAAAGTACACAAGCAGCTTCTAAAGCAATTATTTTTTTAATTCCCTTACACAGCTCAGCCATATTACCACCGGAATAAAAATTCCCACCCGTATCAAAATCCTCATTTAACGGTTCTTCCACTTTCCTCCAAAAGTCTAAGAAGGAATATGTTTTCCAATCATAAAGTTTAATAGCGTTCCAAATTAAGATCATATGAAGGCCACTGCTTTCGAGAAAATCTCTAATTGTTTTAAGTAATCAGAGCAGACATGATTCACCACACTTCAAATAAAGATCCCAGAAAGTGTCTTATCTGAATTCATATTCATGCTAACGACAGTAAATATTTCTCACCAGTGTCTGTTTAAATAAAAGATCGACACTGAATCTGCAATATTTGAACACTACGCTAAACCTGAAAGATATCTATCAACATTTTATTTATTCAATATATTTCATTACTGTGAATATTTTATAATACTTATATTTGTCCGAGCATTTTTTATTCTTCGTTTTATTTCTTTTCTGTAGATATCGAAATGGTGCATTTACGAACGTCAGGTTTGTACTGAAAAGTGGCAACATTAAGGTGGTTCCACCTAAAATCTCTGCCTTATGTTTCCAATTGTAAAACTTCTTTACATATTTTCTTCACAATTAATGTATTCCCAAGGATGAAAATTTGCACATCGATAAAACTAACTCTAAGTTATAGTATGAGATACTTAATACTTGCTAAAACATAACCATAATTAAGCAATCCAACATTTGTTTTTCTGCTGACGTCATCAATGTACAAGTCACGCCATCTATTTACAGGTCTGAACATTACTCAAAGAAAAATGATTGATTTTTAATAAAATTATGGTTATGTTTTAACGAGTATTAAGTATCCCATGATATAACTTAAAGTACGTTCTATCAATGTGCAAATTTTCATCCTCGGAAACACACCAATTGTGAAGAAAATATGTAAAGAAATTTTACCATTGGAAACATAAGGTAGAGATTTTAGATGGAACCACCTTAACGTACTAGCTAGCAACCCGGACAAATAGCAACAGTACAATTGCCATCTATCAGCATAAGAACTTTTGATGGAAACATAAGGTAGAGATTTTAGATGGAACCACCTTAACGTACTAGCTAGCAACCCGGACAAATAGCAACAGTACAATTGCCATCTATCAGCATAAGAACTTTTGATGCTCTGCGTCGTTCCGGACAGTTGTAGAGTAAATCACAGGTAAAGTAACGAAAATCGGTAACGGAAGTTGTCAAAACCATTAGCGAAATCTGACTTTTGAATGCTGTCTCATGAAGTCGCGCAACAACAGTCATTGTTACTCAACAATATATTTTATTAAACTACCGCCGAACATTATTTTATCACGTTTTACATAAATGTAACAATATCTCATTGCAGTCTGCGTAAATTACGAGAACCTGACGCTAAATCTGATAAAAGCCATTACAAAAATTCATTTTCTGGTGCTATGTGAACGGTGTGTCGTAGCAAAATTTGGCTACCTCTCGAAACCCGGTTACCTGCTTTAGACGAGAGCTTTAAAGTGATGTAGAACACTATAGGGCTCCTGTAGATATCCTAGACCAAAAGTTACCAATCACTCTCACTAACACAGCTTTTCTTTCTATCTTGATGTCAGATTTTAGCTTGCGCATGCGAAGATGGAATTTCATAGCTAGATCACATTTTATAGATGTCAGGGTTGTTTCACACGTTCGTCTAAATCTGAATAACGATAAATATTGTTTTTGAAAAACTAAACTGGCAATCAAGATATAGATCGTGAAGACATCACATGTCTTAGAGTCTTTTCTTGGCGTTGTCTCTCACATACACACTGTTTTCACTTTTTACTCTTTCTAGACCTGCTGTATGGCAGAATTATACCTTTTTCTCATTTTCATTTTTTCGCCCTGCGTGAAGAAAAGAGAAGTGACACGTTTAGTGCGCGCTCTTCTACAGCACGATATGCTTGAAATTTTCAAGAGTATATATATATATATTTAATCGGCGTACAAAACTTGCCTGGAGAGCTTTTGGAAGAAACAGCATAATTTTCAAGAGCAATATGCCATTATGTCTTAAAAGAAAAGTGTTTGATCAATGCATCCTTCCAGTGCTTACGTATGGTGCAGAGACGTGGACCTTAGCTAAAAGAGACATACAAAGGCTGCAGACAACTCAAAGCAGCATGGAGAGGTGCATGCTTGGTGTTACCAGGAGAGATAAGAAGAGGAACACGTGGATCCGAAAAATGACAAGAGTGGAAGACATCATGATCAGAGTTAAATCCCTGAAATGGCAATGGACTGGACATACTGCCAGAACGACAAACCATCGATGGACAGCCGAAATTTCAGATTGGATTCCAAGGGACAGGAAAAGACCCAGAAGAAGACCACATGGAAGATGGGTGGATGAAATTCGAAAGTATGCGGGAATGACATGGAGGAGACTGGCACAAGACAGACCGTGTGGAGGAAACTTGGGGAGACCTTCGTCCAGCAGTGGATTGATAATGGTTGACAATGATGATGATATATATATATATGTATATTATATTAAATTTTTTTATAAAAAGCAGAATGAAATTCAAAATTGAAGTTCAGAATTGAAAACCGAAAAATATAAATAAAAAAAACAGGTTGCCGTCAACAGAAGAGCATCAACCTGCGGGAGTGGTCTTTCTGGTACCAACAAACGACAAGGAGAACCGAAAATGTTGGTTGGTCTAGGCCACCAGATCAAACAACAAAATAGACCCACGAATTCAAAAAGCAAGAATGTAAACACTGAAAATTGATAAAAAAAGGCTTACCGGCAGACTAGACATGTCAACGTTACGAATGAAGGCCAAACAAAACTGGACCGACGATCAACAAGAACACAAATATATACAAAAACGCTAAAGTGGTAGCGGTTGGATAACATCCTAGCAAGCCGAAAAAAGTGAAATGACGAGATGCAAATCTGTGTATGTAAATGAAAATCTTCAGCCACTAATATATATATATATATATATATATATATATATATATATATATGGAAGAAATATACATATATATTGTGTGGAAGAAATAGTCTTCTCACAATACACTGACGGAAAAAAATCCCAACACCATGAAAAAATAGTTGTAGAGGAATGAAATGACGGGAATACATTTCTATAGGTAACATATTTAATCGATTAAGGTTTCAAGATCACAGCTTAATGTAAGCGCGAGAAGAGCCATTTTAAATGTGAAATGCTGGCACATTAATAGCCGGTGTAACTGCCAGAATGTTGAATGCAAGCACGCAAACGTTCATGCATTGTGTCGTACAGGTGCTGGATGTCAGTTTGTGGGATGGAGTTCCATGCCTGTTGCACTTGGTCGGTCAATACAGGGACGGTTAATGCTGGTTGGGGGTGAAGCTGGAGTTGTCGTCCAATGATGTCCCATACGTGCTCGATTGGTGAAAGATCTGGTGATCTAGCAGGCCACGGCAACATGTCGACACTCTGTAGAGCATGTTGGGTTACAACAGCGGTATGCGGGCGAGCGTTATCCTGTTGGAAAACACCCCTGGAATGCTGTTCATGAATGGCAGCACAACAGGTTGAATCACCAGACCGACGTACAACTGTGCCGTCAGGGTGCGTGGAATAACCACGAGAGTGCTCATGCTGTCATAGGAAATTGCTCCCCAGACCATAACTCCAGGTGTAGGTCCAGTGTGTCTCGGCCGCAGACAGGTTGGTTGCAGGCGCTCACATGGCCTCCTTCTAACCAACACACGGCCATCACTGGCACCCAGGAAGAACCGGCTTTCATCAGAAAACACAACAGATCTCCACTCCGTCCTCCAATGAGCTCTAGCTTGACACCACTGACGTCGCAAACGGCAGTGGTTTGGAGTAAGTGGAATGCACGCTACAGGGCGTCTGGCTCGGAGCTGTCCTTCAAGTAACCGATTTGTAACCGTTCGTTGTGTCACTGTGGTGGCAAATGCAGCTCGAATTGCTGCCGCAGACGCGGTACGATGCGCCACGGCCATACGCCGTACACGGCGGTCTTCCCTCTCAGTAGTGCCACATGGCCGACACTACGTCGAATCTCTACGATAACTAACGCTCACGAACGTTACAGCGCGTATTTACAGCAAACCTGCTTTGCATGTTCCGAGGGGCGCTACTAGCGCCACACGTATGCGCCGAGCGCGAAAGTTGCATAGACGTCATCTTACAGATGTAATCTCACCGCCTACCAACTGTCGTTTATCTAACACAACCCCTTCTTGGTGTTAGGATTTTATGTTCCGTCCGTGTATGTAGTCAATACGTCATGAAAATTAACACCGCATCCAGACATCGCTAAGTTGACTGTAATTACTGTTTCACACGTTATATCAATCACATCAGAAAACCTGAAAATTTCATCGCCCTGGAACGGGACTGGGCGATGAAATTTTGAAGTTTTCTGATGTTATTAATCATCGCCCAATATTATTTCATTGCCTTTCCCGTTCCAGGGCGATGAAATTTTCAAGTTTTGTGATGTGATTGATATAACGTGTGAAACAGTAATTACATTCTGTAACGTATACTCTAGATTCACTTTCCTTTTGATTTTTACTATCTCTGGTTATTTTATTTTCCTATGTAAATTATCTTCTTACTGAACGAGATGTTATTTCACCCGCTGAATGAGATCTGGCAATGAGTGTAAGTCATGACGTGGTGGTAGCCAGTATAAATAGGCGCGTTCAACGATACCTAGAGAGAGCGTTTGTTGTTGTATAGGGAGAGCGTTTGTTTATGTGAGAGAGCGTTTGTTTATGTGAGAGAGCGTTTTGTTGATGTGCGTAGAGTGAGCTGTTGTTGTACGAAGTGAGCTGTGGTTTATGTGTCAGAGAGCTGTTGTTGTATAAAGAGATCTTCGTTTATGTGAGAGCGAGAAGTTTACCAAATAAAAGAGTTTTAAGTAAGTGCGTCTTTCTCAGTTCATAGTACTGTCAGACCTCTGTCTGGCTGTTAGGTTTATTTCATTAAGTGTTATTAGTAACAACCAGAATAAGACTTTATTCACCTTAATTACTACTACAACATTACTACCAGTTATAAGCTTGTTCATTATTATTACTACATTACTAGCAGGAAAGTTTATTCATGATATAAATAATTAATAACACAACAAGCATTAGAAGAAGCATTAGCTTCGAAGAAGCTGAATTCATTATAATTCAGTAGAAGAAGCGTTATATTCATTATAATTAGCAGTAGTAAAAGCTATATTCATTATAATTCAACTTAGTGGTGTCTGGATGTGGTGTTAATTTTCATGATGTATTGACCACGTATTATGAGAATATTTCTTCCACACTATATATACCTAAACAACTGGAGATTTGCATAACAACGATAGATGGCAGCCGAATTTGCTTCGATTAAGAATGCGGTCGAAGAATAGTCCGATGCTCTTATCACTCAGATACCTGGGACTTCTTCGTGCTGGATGGTGTAACGGATGCTCGAACAGTAATCGGGGGATGTGGGTTCGGTTCCCTCTCCAGGGCGATGAAATTTTCAAGTTTTCTTATGTGATTGATATAACGTGTGAAACAGTAATTACAGTTAACTCAGCAATATCTCATTGCGGTGTTAATTTTCACGAGTAGGTCATGTGGACATTTGCACACTGAAGCTACTTTCCTAGTATGAGAAATGAACTTTACCTCCCCGGTGGCGCAGTGGTCTAAGCGATGGCCTCTGATCATTCGTCCGAAGGGGTCCGGGTTCGAATCCCGGTAAGGCATGGATGTTGTGTTTGTCTTTCGGCACTGGCTCTCTCCCTTCCCTGGAACCAGTGACCCTAAATTAGGGACGGGCGACTGCTTATAGCCCATTGAGTTGCTCACGGTGGTCGTTAAACCTCAAAAAAAAAAAAAAAAAAAAAAAAAAAGAACTTTACCTTGATCTTCTGTGTTTTCGGGAAGCGAACGAAACGAAAATGTGTTGTGCGGGTAGGCTGTGAAAACATTTTTCTTTCTTCCAAATGGAAACAAAAATATGCCGCCTCGGTGGCGCAGTGGTCTAAGCGATGGCTTCTGATCATTCGTCCGTGATGGGTCCGGGTTCGAATCCCGGTGAGGCTTGGATATATCCCTTCCCTAGAACCAGTGGCCCTAAATTAGAGACGGGCGACTGCTTATTGCCCACTGAGTTGCTCACGGTGGTCGTTAAACCTCCAATCAAAATACAGTATATATACATAAAGCCAATTCTCTGCAGTCGTTTTGACAGTTACACTAGAATGAGTTTCGAACATTTCGCTTAATTTGAGTGGCTCTGACCAATCTGTTTATTCAGTCGTGTGTCTCTTCCAGAAATTAATGTTCTCGTAAACAATTCTGACTCACAACTACTAATAAAAACGTGCAAGTGATAGTGCTATCGGTGCCGATAAAATGCCAAGTGAAAGTATCGCGCTGGACTTTAAACTGCACATTTTCCTGAGGTTCGAGGAGGGTGAGAGTCAGGTGAACATTGATCGTACATTAGACCTAGCTACGTCTTCCATAAAAACATTCTGATGAATGTACAGAAGATGAAAACACCAGCCTTTTCCCTAACTACAAGAAAGCTGACACGTTGAGAAGTAGTTTGTAGTAGATAGAACTGCTGAATATGAGAAAGATCAAAACGCGATATTCCGGTGAACTAGTAAAGCACAGTTCAGAAGGCAATGAGTAGTTTTAACTGTCGGCAATACCAAGGAGAATTATCAGTGACAGAAATATTTCGAGTCAGATGTGATTGAATCAATACGTTTAAGCATCGCAGTGACCTGCACACCATAAAAGTGAGATGCATGCTGAATGCAAAACTGTGTTTTATTTCCCTGCCGCTCTCACGGCAATCGCTGATCATAGGAATTACCCTTACCAGCTTGTCTCGAATATGAGAGAAACAAGCCTTTATTGAAAGAGCATTCCATTAAGCACTTTCAGCTCCAATAAATACAAACACCATCAAAATTTAAAGCTTCCAAAAACCACCTAACGCTCTAACTGGCTGCAAATGCTTGTAGATATTTTACTTAAGTCCTTGCTTATCCACCAATCATTGACTCCTTGGAGAATTGGGAGTATCCTAAGGAGCATTTGCTGTCATAGGAAAATCGATCAGGAATGCCTGGATAACAGAAGAGATATTCAAGTATTTGTTTGTTTCAAGTCTCAGTCCAGCAATGAGGTTTTTATTACAAGGAAAGTGGCCTGGAGCTCAGGGCGTTTTCGGAGCTCGGAACTTATGATGGAGACCTAAGAAACACAGATACCCTGTGGACTTCAATAGCCACGGAAGTAGTATTTCTTCCACTAAGCATTGCTTAACTTATTTAGCAAATATCACACCAAACTTCAAAGCTCTGGTGCCTGCGACGCGCCTATAAGGAACTGATCAGGGGAACAGATTGAAAGATTAATTGTCAGTCAGGGATTGCTGAAAGTCCTTTGACAATTAAGCGGCATCGTAAGCATTGTTGCAGCCTAATAATTACGTGAACAGTACTTGGATGGAATTATTCAATAGGTGTACCATGACCTCAGGGGATTTGAAGAAGACGAAACAGATTCCCGATTATATTGTTCAGAATGCCAACTAAGACTGGACGAAATTGACATCAGCGATGTGAGAAGGAGCCACTCCAGTTTTACCATGAAATTTTCACCAATGAATAGCTGACAGCTAAAATGAATGACATCTGAGAACGAAAAGTGTATCCACAGAAGACGCACCAGAAAGATATCTCAGCACAGGAATTTTGTCGGGCCGTCAATAAGTTCAGGGACAGCCCGGATCTCTTCATTGAAAATGACGTAGATTTTGAAAGCAGCGATAAGAATTTTTATCGATGCGCTCTCTAGTGTAAAGAAGAAATGCTCTAGGGGAAAATCTATGGCAAGACAATCAACCCTTTACCTCTCCTTCTAAAACGAATCATGGATGTCCATCTTCCGCCGCTCCGATCTTGTCTTGAAATGTTCGAGATAGCTCCTTGCGATATTTTTACCTACTTTTTTGAGGGTGTCTTGGGCTAATAATAGTCGCCGGTCCCTAATTTGATCTCACTCGTTCCAGGGAAGGGAGAGAGCCAGTGTTGCCATTTTACTGAATTTGACTCCAGTCTACTGATAGATTTTTGTCATCTACTGATTTTTTTCTGTTTTAAGACTACCTATATACTCAGGGACATGCTGTCTATGGATGTCGGCCTTCTTTTAGTACTCACCTTGTACTGATATCGACGAGACTCACCTCAGAACTAGTCTGAAGAGAAAAAGCTGACCAAGAATAAAATTATTCAACACCTGCTTCCTATTTCGTTTTAAATTCATACGGATTGTTATGTAATTTTTTTATTGTAAATAACTAATTAGGATGTTATATAAATATTTTCTTTAGTTTTGTTAAAATTCAGAATATTAGGAAAACGTCAGTAGTGTGAAATTCGGTATAATGAGACTTTTATGTTTAGTGTAGCACTTATTTCACCTACATCGGGAACATCTGGGTGTCGTTTAGTAAAAGGTAGGTGTATAACGGTTTCTTTTTAAGAACTCAACATATTGTATCAATTCAAGTGTGACTACATTAAAAAGCAAACATCATAATTATTTCAACATTAATTTTAATGATGAGAATTATTTTAAAAAGTTCATTAGTAATATCTTGCAAAACAATGACTCGGGATTGAGTTGGTATCTATTTTATTCCGATGTTCAATAGAAATTTGTGGGGTACTGGTATTATTTGAAATACCAGTAGATTTAAGTGTTCCTTCGTACTGAGATTATATCCAATCCTACATTAGATTTGTAAGATGGTGCATATTTCTAGCAAATAAAATCTGATTTACTGATTTCTACTGATTTTTTGAGCTCTGGTCTACTGATTTCAGGGGAAATCTCTGGCAACACTAGAGAGAGCTGGTGCTGTAAGACAAACACAATATCTAAGCCTCATCAGGGTCTGGAGCCTAGACCCATCTTGAGCAAACGGTTAGAAGCCATTGCCTCGTACCATTCATCGACCGATGTGGCTTACCTGCTTTATCAAATGAACAGCAATTAAAGAAATTTAATATTGTGTTTATAAAATCATGTTTGTTTTCCGTATTAAAGTGGCCAGATGAAATCCCTATTGTGTTAACCATAGGCATTAAATTACGATGTGGAGGGAATCCATCGCCTAAACTATAGGCAATAATGACTACCTTAACGCTGATTCATTTTGCACTCCAAATTTTAGGAAATCATATCCAGTGATGAACGGGATATACTTTAAAGTTTAAAATGTAATTAACATTTTGCAAAAAAAAAAATAAATACCCCGACCAATATCTTCACTTAAGAAAGGAAAACATTTTCAGCTATCACTAGAAATATAAAAAATAGCCCCTGTGCTGTCAAACTCTACAACAGCAGCTATGCTTTTAGGTGCTTCATAAATTAGGAATACGACATCGAATATCTACAGTATTATTTGTTAATACGATAGATATAGCAGGGTGAATATCAATCAAGCTGAAACAAAAGAGCTGTCCGCATGATCCTGAGTAGAAACAGCTAACGACCCATGTAAGTGTCTCAAGCTATAATCTGTCACCCATCCCAAACTTAGAGCACTACTTCCAGGAAAGGGAGGCTATTAGCGTGAAAGGGGTACAACATCCATCAGTCTTGGCCCGGTATTCGAAGCTGGACCCAGCTGTACGAGAAGTCAAAAGCCCTAGGCCACATAACTGTCTTCCTAAATATAGAAAATAGAAGATGCCAAAGAACAAACAATGATCGAGGAAGAATCACGCAGTCGTAGGCCGTGAACTGCAGTTCATGGTAACAAACAAAGATGCACTCATGACTTGATTTTCCACCGACACACGCATTACCTTCCGGAAGACTGCTGATTCTTTGCATTGAAGAAACACTCGTCATTAACTTAGGCCATTGAAAATATAAGCCACCTGGATATCTGATCAGCTGATGTCCGATTTAGCATATTATGTTATTGCTGATGAAATATTTTTCCTTTCGGTTGTTGTGAAAATGAGTTGTGAGCACGTTTGCATGGCCAGTCATAGCGTGGTGGAACAGTACCTCACACTAGCCTGATAAATTCAAAGATCAACACAAAGCTTTGTAGCTTAGAAATTATGAAAATGTCATCTCATACATATCCTGCAACAGCGAACAGCGTCAACTACATGGTGGAGCTCAAGAAGCTATCAGAAAGACGTCGCAAAAAGATGTCACATTCATGCGGATACATCATAACAACGCCGGATCTCTCTCACGCGTCTTTTACTGGAAATTCTACAATGGGCTGATCTGCGATGAGGCATCCCGCTGACAGTTCACATCTCTTACCGTCCGATATACACTTCCTTGACAAAATGGAAAAAATGAAATATTGTATAAGGGAACAAATATTTGGTGGTGGAGGGCATCAAAATCTTCTTGATAGGATGAATCTTGCACTACGGGAACTACAATTTTTCCAAACAAGATTTAATTCTCTAACACAACTGCACTGTATTTGCCAGTGATTACACTGACGAGTTGATTTCCGTTGAGAAACAGGGTATGTACAAACACATATGAGATTGAAACCTCCAATTTCAGGGGTAGCCAGCCTATGTCATACGAAAAACTGTTGTAGGCACACGCTGCCGACCTCTGATCTTATAACAAAACACACTTAACAAGCCTAACTAACTAACAAATCTAACTCACTAACAAACTTCACTAACTAACAAACCTTGCTCACTCACAAACAAATCTAACTAAATATAAAAAAAACTAACAAACTTCACTCACTCACTAACAAATCTCACCCTGACTCACTAACAAACCTCACTAACAAACCTCACTCACTAACTAACAGGATAGATAGATAGAGAGATAGATACATACACACGCTAAGTGCATAGAAATCATTGAATACTTATCTAGTAACTAGGTAGGGAAACCTTTCGCCCGGACACACTGCTAAGAGTCACACGGCTCCGCACTGAGTCCACTAGGTCACGAATGCGTTCCACAGGTATCACTACCCATGCTTGCTGCAACGCTGCTCATAATTCAGTCGCATCGCTGAGGCGAAGATCTAATGCGCGAGTGGAACTTTCCATATCATTTATAAGATTGCCACAAGATTCGTGCCCAATGAATGGTGAGGCAATCCACGGTAGGAACTTCTGCGGAATTCACTACTATGTCCTTGTCACTATGACTCTGTAGGGAGCCGCATTGTCGTCCTTGAGGAATCTAGTGTCCTGTAGGTCTGCAAGAACGGGCACGCAGCGTGGACCTTGAAGAGGTTCATCTAGACGCATTAGAGGTCCCGACGTATGGCTGTTAAACATGCCCCAAACCATAACCGAGCCTCCGACAACCTGAGCAGTTCCTTGTTGTCATGCCGCTTTGGGAAATTCCCGTCAGATCCATACACTCCCGACTGCGTGAAATAACTTCGAAACAGGACTCATCGGACCATAAGACCCATTTCCAATCGTCCAAGGTTCAATGCTATTGTTCTTTGGCCCAGTTGAGACGTACACTTACAGTCCAGTGATGTGGCATGAGTAATGGGACTGTGGTGGATCAGTGGCTTCCATAACCTCTTGCGGCTAGTGATCGCCTGATTGTCTTGGTGGGGACGTTTCTGGTACCTCCCTCTTTGAAACTCGAAGGTCATTTATCGTTCTGCGGATGGTTGCAATAATGAGAAACAGACGTTCATGGTCACATTCAACAACCACGTTTCTCCACCCACAGCGCTGCCCACGATAGGAAATGGCGCTTTCCCGATACATTCTTGATACTATTTAGTGGAGATACTTCAATTCCTTTACCACTTCCACAAAAGTGACTCATAAGCCGAACACCTACTATCATCCGTCCCTCAAACTCTGTTAATTCACGACCTTTATTCATACTGAAATCGAATTACCATCTACGTGAACGCAGTGATGTCCTACCTAAATACCTGCCAAGCAGCGAGTTGGTCCACTAGCGAGATGGGTGACAGCATCGCGTTGCTCTGGAATCAGGCATCCCATGATTTCTGTCCTCTCAACGTATATACGGGGGCCATGTCAAAATTATTGATTAGTAAGTAATAAAAATTCCCTCGCTTGTCATAACGATGTTCCTATTGCAGTATCGCGCACATCACACCTTCCCCCACCCGCGGAGAAAGTAAGCATGGTCTGACCGCAAGGGACAGCAGGAAGCGGATTTGTGTGTGTGTGTGTGTGTGTGTGTGTGAAAGTAAAGAAGCTGTTACTTAGTGACATTTTAGAGTTATGAATGTCGGAGGTGCCTTAGATAATCTGAGTAACGTCTCAGAAAAAGCATTTGTTTCAGCTTAATGCATCTTCGGATGGAAGTGACCCAAAAGCGAGCCTCCAGACAGACAGCGAGATGACAGGTTGACGGGTTCGTCGAAGAAGGAGCTAGAAAGGATTCTCCCTGCCCGTAACTTGAAAGGACATTAGTAGACAAGTGAAGAGAGGAGGATTC
This sequence comes from Macrothele yani, assembly GCA_039090855.1. Classification (NCBI taxonomy): domain Eukaryota; kingdom Metazoa; phylum Arthropoda; class Arachnida; order Araneae; family Macrothelidae; genus Macrothele; species Macrothele yani. The sequence continues at coordinate 129,625,540 of CM077024.1, read as the reverse complement.
AACGACCACGGCAGCACGCCCGATTACCCATCTTTCTGAACCAAGAGGCCAAAACTTCCAAGATGTCAGAGCGTGTTAGAAAATCGCAATGAGTATGATGTTTTTCAAAATCGTAACAGAAGCTACAAATATCTTTCTTCTTGATTATGGAAAAGTTAACGAAAAACCCATTTTCTACGTTTTGTGTTACATTACTTAGAATCCTAAGTAGTCCCCTGTTTCTTTTTAGCATAATCGGTAAAACACCTTGCATCGCTGGGTCGATTCGAATCCCTAAACAAGGCATGAGTGTTGCTTTATTCTTAAGGTTCAGGCCTTTTCATTATAATCAGCAGTTCTATACCAAAAATGAGCGATTCCTCACAGCCTTATGAGCTCATTGAGCCCATTGAACTTCAAAACGAAGCAAGAAACTAAAAATGCCGTAGAAATATGTAGTAAGATATAATTTTAATGAAAAATTACTTTTCTAATATTTAGGAATAAAATACTCAGTGCTATTAAAAATAACATGGTAAACAAACAAAAGAACGCAACCTTTTAAAAAATTCTTTTTTTCTATTGGTAATAATATAATTTCATTTAAGCAAAATTTTTCTTCCTTTATAGGGTACAATAAAGTATATGTGACCCGAAAACTTCTTGGATGTCAGAAATGTCTACAAAAGGTAAGAGCAAAATAAATTAATACGTACAGATAACTTCACCTAACATTTATCCTGGTGTTTGTCTTGCGTCAGTTATGATGGATCTTAGATTAGAACAGAGATGAAGTTTGCTTGACGTGTCATTCTTTACTTTCTCTTCTTCGGTTAAAAGGGGAATTTATTGTCCAATCTAATGGCACTGTCGCAACCTAAATGTATGAGTGTCACCGATAAACTCCTAAAACACAGGGATAAGAATAAGGTACTTCTGATTTAAAATTAGTAACATTAATAGTGTCAGAAGAGCGGTGTGAGCTAAATAAACTGAGAATTTACTTGATTCTTGTAGAAATTATGATCTAATGAACAATTTCAATCAACAGCGCCTAGTGTCCCACTCAACGTATTCTAGCAATGATAAAGAAATAAAAGATCTGCCACAGAATTTTCGTGCGTAATGTACAGTATGTGTGTACGTCTCAGATCTAATACTCTAAAACCATTACGACAGAGTCAGAGTAAGTCTTTGGTTTCGCACAAAGACTTACTCCGTACTTTCTCTCGACAAATGAAACAAACGCCACGGGAAAGTATGTGCAATCGAACCGCGTTAAACCGTCAACGTTCGTATATGTTTCTTCTGGCGGTAGAAGGGGGATTAATGACAATAACGTGGACTCTTTAAAAACTATTGGATGGGGGATCTATATTTCTTAATTAACATTCATCTTTATGTGGAATAAATTTTAAAAAAGTTTTTTTCTATAAGTCAATATGAACACTAATTTTTATTTTTTATTTTATTTTTTCTCTTTTAACAAAAACTTGGAGAAACAAAGAAATGATAAATTTCCTGAACAACATTTCGACGAGAATGCATAAGCCCGCCCAGATAGATGTCGCCGCCAATAGTGAATGATAGTGACAATTTAAAATTTCATTATTAGTGAGAAATTTTATGTAAAACAGCATGTGAAACTTTTCTGGTTCTCAGATGTACTCCAAATTGCAGAGCCTTTTCCAGAATACGTAAGTTGTTCTGCAGTGAATGTCTGGCGCTCATTTTTTCTATGTGTAACACGAAGGCTTGTTCCAGCTGGTCATGCTTGTGATCATTTTTTTTTCCGTAGAACTACGTCTTTCTCCGCTCTGAGTACGGGTTAACATCGGGAGCACGGATGCAACGAAAGCATATCACACTTTGAACGCTTATATCTTCGAAACTAATAATCGTAGAGTAATAAAAAATACTTCATTAGATATTTTATAGAGCCCCATTCACAACAAAACAAGTTTCAATCCTCCACCCCTTAACCCGTAGATACAGTAGCGTTAAAACATTAAGCTAAATTTCGTGTGATTTTGTTGCACCGCACGACGTTTTAAGGTTGATAACTAGTGAATAGATAATTAATGATAGCGATAAACTCAGCCCCACATTCCGTAGCTGACGGCCAGAGTTAACGGACGTATATGATAAACCAAAATAAAGTGGATTCAAAATTTATTTATTTTAGATTAAAAAAAAATTTGGTGACGAAAATTTAGAAATATAAAGTAAAGCATTTCTTTCGTTTTATTTTTTAAACGTTTCACATCTAAAAAAATCAAAGGGGGCAGAGTAGCAACTGTGCTGCAACCTAAAACGTAGGGCGGCCCATCTCTGACTACTTTAAGGATGTAGAACTATTGAGATAGTGCCATGAAATAGTAACAGTGACGTAATTCTACGTTGCAAGTTGCGGTACAGTTGCTACTGTGTCCCTTTAATTTTTTTTCCAAGACCATTCACTTACTCTTTTTTTCATTCAGGATATCTTCCTTTTTCCACCTGTTAATACGTTTCTCAAATAAACACGAAAATTTATTTGGAATACATGACTGGCTTGAAGAACGATTTTCCCTTGTATTTACTCACAAATTATAAGTTTTGATTTTATTAGGACTTCGTTGAAATTTGGCAATTAACGTCATTAAATGGCAAAGGAAAGATACATGAGCTTCTATACTTGTCTCCTGAATGAGGTGACGTCTTAAAAAGGGCGTTCAACATGCATTGAAAGCAATTTTGGTGCTCCTAGTGTATGGGCGGTTGGCGATCAGCAGGGTAACGGCACATCGAGGGAATTTCTAGTGCGCAGGAATTCAGGAAAATTCGTTTCAGAATATTACAGCAGGCGAAAAGCGAGGCTGGTAGTTTAAGTAGGTTTGACTGAATCTTGTCATATTTCTAATCGATATTTATTCACTGTGACAATGAATAACAATTTCATTCTAATTTCTGAATAAAGATGGCGTCCTCTTAAGCAGAGTTCACAGCAAAGGACAGCAGAATGGAAAATAAATTCCTGTTCCTGAAAGTTAAGAGAGCGAAAGAAATCCACAGTGAAATGTCGCAGACATTTTGTGATCAGTGTGCTTCCCATTCCACACTAAAAACCCGGGTTGCAAATTTTAAGACAGCACATTTTAGCACTGATGACAAAGAACTTCTACGAAGTCCTGTTGTGGTCACCGTTCCACAAGATGGGGATACTTTCCACAAAATGATTTTGGAAGATCGAAGAATCTCTACAGACTCCTAGCGCGAGTTCCGGGAACGTAAATGGACGATGTCATCGCTCTGTCCACGTTATTTTATAAACAATGCATAGAAGCTGAAAAATTGTGTTCCGACACCGCTGGGATCGAACCCTAGGTCTCACGATAACTAGTCGAGCGCGTTTGCATTTACGCTACAGTTCCAAGAGTTCCCAGCGCCATGCGTGGTTTATCAGTCAGCATCTGACTACACGAATCCGTATTGATGGGCTCAACAACTGAGATGTCGTCATCTTGTGGCATTTAACACAACAGCTATTCAATTGTAGCTGATAAATCCAAAGGGCAATAGAAATATTGAATATATATCAAATACGTGGAGGTAATGTAAATGAACGATGATGTAAATGTTTATAAAATAACGTGGACAGAGCGATGACATGTCCATTTACATTATCTCCACGTATTTGATATATATTCACCATTTCCGTGAACGTGTTCGATTCATAAACCAAGAGATGTTGGGCACGAGGAGGATCTGAGCCAAACGAGTGCCTAAATGCCTGACTGCCTGACGGGTTATCCGACATGCACGGAGTGACCCAACAGTCACGATTGCAGATATTCAGCGAGTAGTGGTGCCCTCCATGCATCGTCGGATTAGTGCCAGCACCATTGGCTGACGGCTGCACGACGTAGGACTACACGCACGCCGACCGTTACGATGACAACAGTATATCGTCGGTACTACACGCACGCAGACCCTTAACGACAGTATATCGTCGCTAAAGATTGCGATGGTGTCGTGCCAGACTGTCATGGAACAACGCAGAATGGCAGCGGGTCATTTTCACTGACGAGTCCCGCTTTTGTCTTGGAGGAGACGACCACCTAATTCGTGTATAGAGCCACAGTGGTTAGCGCCAAAATGAACGGTTTGTTGTCGGGCGTCACGCGTCCAGAAGGCCTGGTGTCATGGTGTGAGGTGCAATTGCCTACAATGTCAGATCCTCTCTGTTGTTCATTGCAGGCACTTTGACAGCCCAACTTTACGTTAATGAGGTCCTGCAACCAATGGCCCTACCTTTTCTGAACGCTCACTCTGGTGTGATTTTCCAACAGGACAACGCTTGTCAGCATACTGCTGCTGTTTCGAGAGCTTGTCTTCAAGGCACTGACACTCTGCCATGGCCAGCCGCATCGCCAGACCTATCGCCGATCGAAAATGTGTGGGATGCTATTGGAAGCGCTATCCACACTCCACCCCTACCGCACAATCTGTAGGAACAGCGTGAGAAGATTTAAGCTGCATGGGATGGCTTATCACTGGACACCATTAGAAACCTGTAGAACTCCATGCCAAGATATCAGGCATACTGTATGAGCAAGCTTTGCGGCCCGACGCTATACTGAAAGACACTACTTATTGGCGTGTAGCTCAATAAATATTGCCTATATCGATCTCAATGTTTAATCATTTATTGTTCTGGTAACCTTTATCTTTCTCCCGAATAGTATTGCAATCCAACATGTCCTTCTGGGTGCAACTATTTTTTGACGATGAGTGTATCTTCATCTCCGCAGGTAAAATTCCACTCTTTCCATTGTTTTATAAAACATGAATTGCTATCAGTTAACTGATCGAGCTACAATAAATGATGATAATTTGTTTCTGGCAAGTCGTATAAGCAGCGCCCGGGTCTGAGTCGTGAATGTGGTATATGTTTGTCTTACATGCACTGGCTTTTCCTGGAAACAGCTGGCGTAAATTAGGCGCGGGAAACTGATTACAACCCTAAGTGTTGCTCATGGTGATGGTTAACTCTCGAAACAAGAAGAAATAACGAATAACGATTGTCTGCATTTTGTACAAGACGCGCTGAAAGCTCAGTTTATCTTACGGATATGCTTCGTCTGCAGTCAGAATGCACGTATGCAGAAATCGCTTTTTTTTTTTCTTTTTTTTTTTTTTTTTTGTGGTTTAACGATCACTTCGTAGTGCTACAAGCAGTCGCTCGTCCCTAATTAGGAGAACTGGTTCCAAGGAAGGGAGAGAGCCAGTGCCGTAAGGCATATGCACCGCGCATGCCTCACCTGACATTCGAATAGGGGACCAAATCGGAAGAATACAGTAATCTGAGGAGATCACCTCACACCACTAGGCCAACGGGGAGGCCAACAATAACCTCAAACCAGATTTATGAATAGTGATCATTGCGCAGACGATGTTTCATAGTTGGTACAACAAGATCAAAATAACTGCTTGAACCAAACCAACTTCAGTAAATTTGTCGGTACGTGTTTCGCCCAATGCTTTCGCTTTTCAGTTCAGTAAGCATTCATGAACTCATATCATTTCGCTGAGTACAAATAATGTTTCCAGTTAGGAGCGGGCTGTACTACATTACGTTTTCTTATTAAAAAACTTGTAGATTTGTTTGTTGCTAAGGGGTTTCAGATAACAGTTATTAATTTTCAGAAACGAAAAAAATGTTCCACTCACCGAGCTCCAAATATTTTTGCAGAAAATGACATAAAGACACCTTCATTTTTCATTGCTGAAGCGTTTTCAATTGTTTACTGTTCTAAATACATAAAGTCGCTGCTCTTTCTACGTTTTTCTTTAATTAACACATAGCAACCGCAATAATGTATTTCGACACCGCTGGGATCGAACGCCAGATATCTCGATAACTAGCCGAGTGCATTCGCCTCACGCTACGGTGCCAACAATCCACGGCGCTATGTGTGTTTATCTTTCAGCATCTGACTTCACAAATCCGTAGGGATGGGCTCAGCAACTGAGACGTCACCATACGCTACGGTGCCAACAATCCACGGCGCTATATGTGTTTATCAGTCAGCATCTGACTTCACAAATTCGTAGAGATGAGCTCAGCAACTGAGACGTCACCATACGCCATGGTGCCAACAATCCACGGCGCCATGTGTGTTTATCTGTAAGCATCTGACTTCACAAATCCGTAGGGATGGGCTCAGCAACTGAGACGTCACCATACGCCATGGTGCCAACAATCCACGGCGCTATGTGTGTTTATCTGTCAGCATCGAACTTCACAAATCCGTAGAGATGGGCTCAGCAACTGAGACGTCACCATACGCTACGGTGCCAACAATCCACGGCGCTATGTGTGTTTATCTGTCAGCATCTGACTTCACAAATCCGTAGGGATGGGCTCAGCAACTGAGATGTCACCATACGCTACGGTGCCAACAATCCACGGCGCTATGTGTGTTTATCTGTCAGCATCTGACTTCACAAATCCGTAGGGATGGGCTCAGCAACTGAGACGTCACCATAAGCTACAGTGCCAACAGTCCACGGCGCTATGTGTGTTTATCTGTCAGCATCTGACTTCACAAAGCCGTAGGGATGTGCTCAGCAACTGAGACGTCACCATCTGGTGGGGCTTAACGGCACAAGCTATTTAATTATAGCTAATAAATCCAAAGGGCGAGAGAAATGGTGAAAATCTTCCAAATACGTGGAGGCAATGTAAATAGACAAGGTCATTGCTCTTTCCGTTACTGTTCTAACTGTTTAGTTGCGAACGGAAGGAGCAAGATCTTGTCATTTCGTGCTTTAAAACACAAATTTCGAGAGAAGGTAGTACGACTTAAGGGCTTTAATTGCTAATTTACGCACGACTCACAGTCGCCTCGGCTGCTCATCTGCAGTTATAGCGCTGGGCGTGGCCCCAGGGAAGTGCACGGTCAGACCTGTCTTCTTGTGACGTCACGTTAAACGTCCGATCCAGACGATTTCTTTTGTAATAACTTTTTCAAAGTTGATAACGGTTACCAGGACCGCAGCTTGGGGCCGTCATGAGATCTGTTTGTTTTAAGCCTCCCCTGCAAAAGATTCGACAAACGTAATAATAATTAGCATATACCATATTTGAATAATAATAATCTAAAGAAAAAGAATTAAATATCCACCGAGAAGAAAAGCCCGTAATACAGCAGTTCAAAATCATGTCCGTGGATCTATCAATATGGAAATTGGGGGTTTAAGTGTCCTCACAGATGATTCGCAGAACAGTTGTCGTTCTGACTTAAATGACAACTGTTGCAATCGTACATCGTAAGCCCTGAACTCATTATGATTACTCGTTTTTGAAATGCTTTGCATTCAGTAAAATTCCTCCCAAAAGTTTAGGCACAACAAAATAAAAAGAAAAGAAAGAAATTATCGGTGCTGATCCGTAAAACTACGAAGGAAAAGAACACAAACATTGTAAAGCAAGTGGAACACTTCAAACTCTGACACACTGTGTGCAATGGAAAACCAAATACATACCGTAGGTATATATATATATATAGTTATGGCGTCAAGAGAGGAGTATCAACATGTCTCAAAAGTTTAGACACAACAGAAAAGTAATGCAAAAGATACCATTATTAGACACGTATGGTATTTACAGACACTATTTCAATTTAAAAACACGTTTCTCTGTGGAATAAATTAAATTACGTTGAGTTTCCGTTAGCACAATTTTAAATTAATACATCATTAACTGTTCATCGATGTGAAAAGAAATTCATAATGCTAATAAATAAGGAACCCTAAAAATACATGATCTCTATATTTCATAAATATTAAAAATAAACTGACCATTCGTTGTTGGGAAGAATTTCTGGGAAAAGTTTAGAACCTGGGAACACGCTTCGTATGAAAATTAATCAGCATTGTTGTCGTCGGTCTTCTCTTTTGGAGTACTCAATAACATTTCGCCCGAATATCATTTAAAATCACAGGAAGCAAGCAGTGGTATCGCATTATACATGTATAAAGAATACTTTTAAAAACGTAAAATGTAGTTGGTTAGTCAATCACAGTATATAAGACATTTCAGTCTAAAAAACGATATGTATATTATAAATGTAATATATAAATATGCAACTTTTCTTAGACCCAGCTAAAATTAGCTGGGTCTACAAAAACGTTGCATGTGAACAAATTATCAGGAAAAACCAAAATGTTGATGCAAAAAAGAAGAGAGATGAGGACAACTAAAGAAGATGTGACTTCCAAAGTGGAATATATAGAGCTATGCAAAACAAAACAGTACGAAAAAGTATCACTGAAGACGTAAGGAAATTCAACTGTAACCTAGTGAGGAAAGTAATTGAAAACAACCAAAGCCTGAAGACAGCAAAGGGACATCTCAGTAAGGGAAGAAAGTATCACTGAAGACGTAATGAAATTCAACTGTGAGCTAGTGAGGAAAGCAATTGAAAGCAACCAAAGCCTGAAGATAGCAAAGGGACATCTCAGTAAGGGAAGAAAACAGATTATGGCACTGAGAAAAGAAGATGGTTCTGTAACAAGAAATAGAGGCGAAATTTTGACAAGAGTGAAAGATTTCTACTCCAGATTATATGAAAGGGATGATACATGTACTCCAGACATCATGAAAGATACCAGTACCAGAGTTCTTCCAGTCCTCCCAGCAGAAGTTGCACATGCAATCAAGAACATGAAGCGGGGAAAAGCTCCAGGAGAAGATGGAATTACTGTACACATCATACAAGAAGCAAGTGGAGAAATCGAAACAGTACTCGCCCAAATCTTCACTCGATGCCTTAATGAAGGAAAGATTCCTGAGGATTGGAACAATGCTACAATGATCCTGCTACATAAAAAAGGTGACATTGAGGATCTCAGGAACTACAGACCTATCAGCCTCCTATCAGTGGTTTATAAAATCTTCACTAAAGTTTCTTTCACACCGCTTGAAGGTAACACTGGACATAGCTCAACCGAGAGAACAAGCTGGATTCAGGAGTGGCTACAGCACAATAGATCATATCCACGTACTGAGAGAACTAATTGAAAGAGCGAGGGAATATGGACTTCCATTGTGCATGGCTTTTATCGATTATGAAAAGGCATTTGATTCGGTGAAACTATCAGCAGTTACAATGGCTTTGACATCTTGCGGTTATAATGTATTAGCTTTATAATCTTTTTGCTAAGCTAATTATTATGAATGATAAACTTGCACTAAGCTTCAAAATAATGAATTCCCAAAAGGGTGTTGTTACTCGTTAATTATGAACTTAAACAAAGTCTCAACGCTGGTTATTTATATTAAGTAATCAAAGTCATAAACCTAACAGCCAGACAGAGGTCTGACAAAACTAAGAATTGAGAAAGACTGAACTTACTGAACAACTGTTTATTTCCAAGACTCTTGGTCAACTAAGGCACTCATATATCTTGTACATAATAATGAATAAACTTTCCTCTTATAGTACACACACTCTCATAACAACACCTCGCAACGCCAACACATCAACCAACGCTCTCTCCAACGCAACACAACTCCAACACAACACACACTCGATGAACGCGCCTATATACTAGCTACCACCACGTCATGACTTACACTCATTGCCAGATCTCATTCAGCGGGTGAAATAATATTTCGTTCAGTAGGAAGATAATTTAAATAGTAAAATAAAATAACCAGAGATAGTAAAATCAAAAGGAAAGTGAATATAGAGTATACGTTACACGGTATTTAAGATGCATACATTAATATTATTAATAACAGCTATGAAAATGCAAGTGCAAAGATTTGGCTTTTTGAAAATACAACACACATAAAAATTGGAAAGGGAGTGAGACAAGGTGACACCATATCTCCCAAGCTCCTTAATGCCACATTGGAAAATGTCTTTCAATCACTGAACTGGGAAAACAAAGGAATAAAGATTAATGGAGATTATCTAACCCACCTTCGTTTTGCTGATGACGTAGTTATTTTTGCAACTACCCCATCAGAGCTGCAGGGTATGATCCAGGAACTTGCTGACAAGAGTAAAGAAGTGGGATTAAAAATGAACTTTCAGAAGACAAAAGTGATGTTCAATGCCTTTACAAGAAATGAAGATTTATCGATTGATGGAGAAAAGCTGGAAATAACAGACACGTACGTTTATCTTGGACACCAGATATCAAGTGAGGGTCACATTGATGAAGAAATTAATCGGCGTAAAACACTTGCCTGGAGAGCTTTTGGAAGAAACGGCATAATTTTGAAGAGCAATATGCCATTATGTCTTAAAAGAAAAGTGTTTGATCAATGCATCCTTCCAGTGCTTACGTATGGTACAGAGACGTGAACCTTAACTAAAAGAGACATACAAAGACTGCAGACAACTCAAAGCAGCATGGAGAGGTGCATGGTTGGTGTAACCAGGAGAGATAAGAAGAGGAACTCGTGGATCCGAAAAATTACAAGAGTGGAAGACATCATGATCAGAGTTAAATCCCTGAAATGGCAATGGGCTGGACATACTGCCAGAGGGACAGACCATCGATGGACAGCCGAAATTTTAGATTGGATTCCAAGGGACAGGAAAAGACTCAGAAGAAGACCACATGGGAGATGGGTGGATGAAATTCGAAAGTATGCGGGAGTAACATGGAGGAGACTGGCACAAGGCAGACCGTTGTGGAAGAAACTTGGGGAGACCTTTATCCAGCAGTGGATTAATAATGTTTGACGATGATGATGATATAAATATACATACACATATCCTTAAAACAGAATTTCTTTTTTTTTTTTTTAATGGAGGTTTAACGACCAGCGTGAGCAATTCTGCGGGCTATAAGCAGTCGCCCGTCCCTAATTTAGGACCACTGGTTCCATGGGAGGGAGAGAGCCAGTGCGGTAAGACAAGTACGACATCCATGCCTCACCGGGATTCGAGCCCGGACCACATCGCAAACGAATAATCAAAAGCCATGGCTTAGACCACTGCGCCACCGGGGCGGCACAGTATTTCTGTGATTATTAATTCTTCAAGAAATATGTCTGTGATTATTAATTCTTCAATAAATATTTGTGATTATTAATTCTTCAATAAATATTTCTGTGATTATTAATTCTTCAATAAATATTTCCGTGATTATTAATTCTTCAATAAATACTGCTATATTAGGTTAAAATTAACTTACCGAAGTAACTAAACTTCTTCTAGCCTAGAATTTACTACTAGCTACATGCCTTGACAGTTACTCTGAAATGTTTTAGTCAACCTGAATAATTCTTTGCTTTGAATTAAAGATTAGAATGATAAAATCAGCATTTATTTCTCTTTTAAATTTCTCTTAGTTCAAAACAAAAACTGAAAGAGCAAGATGAGAAAAACATTTGACATGTACCTCGAGAACAAAATTACAAAGGGAACACTCTGGACGCAATAGATAGCATGAACCGTTAATCTCCATTACGAGACATATCGATTACGACTAATATCTATGACCCTGACAGCAGCTTTACTCATTTCCGTAAGTAGTGAGATTTGCAGACTACACACTGAGCGCAATTAAATTAGTAAAAAAAACATTCAACGTTTTAGGCAAGATGATCGTTATCTGTCGTCAGCTGCAGTTTCGCAATATTTATGACCCAGCTTCATCAGGACAATTGGCATATCTATATTCTGTCCATTATGACATCATCAGCGATGCTATAGGACATCGATTTTTTGGCAGTTACTGCCATTCTCTTGAAAAAAGGGGTCATAACGTGATTTAAAAATTTTGATATACACACTGGTATTCAAAATTAAAGGATGATCTGCAAAAACGTATGTAGCTGCCGATGCCAGTATGTAGCTGTGAACTTTGTAGCTGTGTGTTATTTTCAAAGACGAAAACAAACATTCGCCCAGTGTGAAAGTACAGATTTTTCAGCTTAAGTACTGATTTCCGACGTATTCTTATCTAAGAAGAACCAAACACTCGCAACAGGCCCTCTAACATCACAGAAAGAAATTACTCTGGTGGCGATGGCCTGACGGTCTGCTTAGAAATCGTAACGAATGGTCGCATACACCTGTACGTCTTTCAGTGTGGATCTGTTACTGCTTTGAGGTTTAGCGACGAGATCCTGAATGAAGCCGTTGATCCACGTTTTATTTTTATGGACGATAATGCCCAACCACATCGAGCTTATTTGGTCGACGATTTTCTCGAAGAGGAAAATGTTCGCTGGACAGAATGGCCATGCGGATCCCCTGACCTCAATCCCATTGAGCATATATGTGGGATGCTCTAGAGAGACGTATTAGAGCTGGCTAGCCCCCTGCCAGAACACTTCAGAAACTCAGAACAGTTCTTGTTGAGGAGTGGTCATTAATTCCTCAATACCTCATCAATACCTTCGTAAACAATACGAGGACTCGTCACTTAAGATGCATGGCTGCCAGAGATGATCAAATCTCGTATTAAAATACCCCATATTTGAAGTAAAAGACTTAAAACATTGTTTCATGTATAGCAGCAATTTACCATTACGTCTTAAAAGAAAAGTGTTTAATCAAACTGCATTTTTGCAGCTCGCCCTCCTAAGATCAGATGCGTGGACCTTTACTTTAGAAAACGTACAGAAACGATAAACAACTCAAAAAGCATGATCTAACCAAGAAAGATCGTAAGCGAAACTCATGGAGCAAGAAAATGACAAGAGTGGAAGACATGATCAAAGTGAAACCCCTGAAATGGCAATGGATTGGACATATTGCTAAAAGAACGAACCACTGATGGACAACTGGAATATTAGACTGGTTACCAACGGACAGGAAAAGACCCCGAAGACGACCACGCGGGAAACGCATGCCGGAGTGACCGCATGTTTTTCCACGTGGCTGTCTGTCGGAGTGACCGCATGCTTTTCCACGTGGTTGTGTGTCGGAGTGACATGAATTAGACGGACTCAAGGCAGAAAATTTTGGAAGATCTTCTCCAGCAGCAGATGGAAAATGGATGATGATATGATGCAACATTGACACTGCACAATATATACAAAAATTACTCACAATTTGTTAACGATATGGCTTCAACCGCATTTTTCTCAGTCACACAGAAACAAGCAACAAAAATCCATGTCCGTCTGTTATTGCTATAATAGTAGAAATGTTATGAGGCAACTCAAAAGTTTAGACAGCAGTAGACTGCATACGAACAAATTAGCTCTGCAACGTAACAAGTTTCGCACAGTTACTGTGATATGAATGTGTGTTTGAACATATCCGGACAGGAAATGAGAAAGTAACCTTCGAGTGGTTCTTACCAACGAACTTGACCTTAATTGTCCGTCTTGTTTGTAATCTATGCAACATATTTTCCATTGCTTTCGATATTTCCTCTCTGGAAGAATTCATGACACACACACACACACACATACGGGAACGCGCGCGTGCTCTTCTTTTGTGGTTTAACGATCCCCATGAACAACTCTGATTGCTATGTATGTAGTACTCGGTCCCTAATTTAGGGCTGCTGGTTCCAAAGAAGAGACAGAGAGAGGCAACAGCATCAGACCAATACACCACCCATGTCTCATCCTGGACTCGAACCACGACCCAACTCATACCACTCAGCCACCGGCGCGGTTGTGCATACACGAAAGAGGAGGGGGAGAATACACATCGATAGATATCTCAGTCGGTTTATTTATCTACGACTTCGTACTTCTGTGATGACTGAATCAGAATTGGAAACGGGTCAAAAATTTTAGACCCGGGCCTGACACGGACATAGCCGTTGCATAATTGAACCCGACATGGGCCTGACCCGGACAAATCTGCTTTGAACTATAAACTCTAATATATCATCATCAATCCACTACTGGATGAAGGTCTCCCCACGTTTCTTCTACAACGGACTTTTTTGGGCCAGTCACCTCCATCCACTCATCTCCCACGTGGTGTTCTTCTGGGTCTTTTCCACTCCCTTGGAATCCAGTCTAAAATTTCGGTTGTTCATCAGTGGTCCGTTCTCCTGGCAATATGTCTAGCCCATTGCCATTTCGGGGGTTTTACTCTGATCGGGATATCTTCCACTCTTGTCATTTACCCTATCCACGAGTTCCTCTTTATATCTTTCTTGGTTACACCAAGCATGCATCTCTCCATGCTTCTTTCAGTTGTCTGCAGTCTTTGTTTGTCTTTTTTAGTTAAGGCTCTGCTGCACACGTAAGCACTGGAAGAATGCATTGATTAAACACTTTTCTTTTAAGACATAAGAGCATTTTGCTCTTAAAAATTTTACTGGTTCTTCCAAAAACTCTCCAACGAAGTTTTATATGCCAATTAATTTCTTCATCAATGAGACCTTTGCTTGATATCTGCTGTCCAAGGTAAATGTAGGAATCTCCAGCTTTTCCCCATCAATTGATAAATCTTCATTCCTTTTAAAAGCATTGTACATCAGTTTGGTCTTCTGAAAGTTCATTTTTAATCCCGATTTTCTTTACCCTTCTCAGCAAGTTCCTGGATCATACTCTGTTGCTCTGAAGTATTATTTCAAAGACCTCTGAAGAGTTGTTTGAAATATTTTTTTCTATTCAGAAATAAAACGGGGAAGAAATCGGGTCAGGAACACCTTGACTAGACTTTTTTAATACGCAAGAAATTGTCGAACCGGTGGCCCGTGACCCGTTTCCATCTCTGGTCTGAATTAGGAAGGAGTATTATTAAAGACCTAACGACCGCAAATTATTTTCTCGACAGGGAGTAAATTATTTCGAATTTCAATGAGAGGTGAATGAATTATATATATTTTCTTTATTTTTGAGAGATGCAAAAGTACTGTTAAGTATACAAGTGGTATGTATGTTCTGTCGATTTATTTTCCCAGAACATTAGTATGGCAAGGAAGCTGCGTGTTTTGCATATGAAATAACTGAGTTCTGCAGCAAAGGCAATTAATAATCCAACCGCTACAAAAACATATAGGCGCAACATTTATCTTTCACGTACAAAAATGAAGAGAGTGATTAACATGCTGCAGTGCAGACAATACCCTATGAGATCCACGATCATCCACCGAAAATATACACGGTCGTATCAGAATAATATGACCACCCCTGGAATAACAATGAACCCGCCCAGGCGCGTCACAGAGTGCACGTGATAAGGTCGACCCCGCGGAGATATAAGTGGCCGGCCTGGACAGATGAGCCATAGTGAATAACGTGAGCACAATTGGAAGAGGTAGTGATTTGACGGACGTTCAAAAAGGAATGATCATCGGCTACCGCGCCAAGGGTGGAAGCATCTAAGAAACAGGAGATTTCGTGGGCTGTTCGCGAGGTGCTGTAGTAAGGGTGTACCAAGAATGGACTGCTGGCACACCGAGTACCCCCGACGTCAGAACTGCGGAACCCTATAGGCCACCGACCCCAGGGGAGAATGCGGACTTCGTCGACTGCTGAAGTGCAATCGACGGGCAACAGTGCAGCAGTTGTCCACGCAAATGAATTCTGGGGCACCCAGGTGCGTGCCCCGATAACAGTAGAGCGAACCCTGTTACGTATGGGTCTCCGGAGTCGACGCTGCGTCAATGCGCCCATGTTAACCCAGGTCCATAGGCAACGACGCCGGCAGTTTTCGCATGGGACTACCCTCATTGGACAGTGCAAGAGTGGGAAAAGGTTACCTTCTCCGACGAATCGAGGATTGTACTCCACAGAAGTGACGAGCAGTGGCGGCTACGGGTCAGGCATAAGAGAACCAACACCCAGACACACTTGTGGGTCATGTACAGGCCGGCGGTGGCAGTGCGCATGTCTAGGAGGTGTTTTCCTGGTATGACCTCGGACCACTGGTACCACTGGATGGGTCCCTGAACGCCAACGGCTACCTGTCCATATTCGCTGACCACATGCATCCCTTCATGTTGAACGTTTACCCTTGTGGTGATGCTGTCTACTAACAGGACAACGCACCGTGCTATGTCGCTAAGGGATTGCGTTACTGCTTCCAGGAACACGACAGCGATGTCTCCGTTCTCTATCGGGACGGCGAAATCGCCCAACCTCAATCTCATAGAACACTTGTGGGACTATTTCAATCCACAAGTTTGACGTGCTGACCCACAACCACGTCATCTCCGGGATCTCCGTGTTCTGCTGCCGTCCGAATGGGCACGTGTGCATTGGGCAACCTTCCAGGGTCTCATTGTGTCCATGCCACGCCGTCTCGCCACTATAATTAGAGCCAAGGGGGTTATTCCCATTATTAGGTAGGTGGTCGTATTATTCAGATACGACTGTGTACATGGCGAATCTCTTGCTACGCATACACCGAAAAGACAAAACATTATGACCAGCATGTCTTTATGCAAATCAGAGCAACTACAGATAAAGGATCGTGCGTGTGAAGGTCGTGAAACGGTACAGATAACACCTAGACTGAGCTCTGTTAATCAGTGTTATTCTTGTTCTTCAGATGGGAAAGGCAGTGGACTTACGCGAGTTTAAGAAAGGCCAAACTGTAGTGGCCTTTGTGAAACTAGGCGAGAGCATTTCCGAGACCGGAAGGCTTGTGGAGTGGTCACGGTCAGTCGTAGTTAGCACCTTCAAAAAGTGGCCCAATGGGGGAAAAAAACAAGCAGCTTTGGTAAGGTGTGGGGCGCCCATGGGTCATCCATGCCAGAGGTGAGAGAAGGCTATTCCGTATGTTACGTGCCAACAGACGGGATACAGTGGTGTAACTCGCGGGTAATTTGAATGCTGGTGACGGGAATAATGTGTCACAAAACACAATACATCGGACCCTGCTGAAAATGAGCATGCGTAGCGCCAGACCGCTCCGAGTGCCCATGATAACCTCGATTCACCGTCGAAAACGCCTACAGTGAACACGTGAGCATCAAAACTGAACCCTGCATGAATGGAAGAAAGTCGTCTGGTCCGATGAATTTTGCTTCATGTTGCACCGTGTGTAAGGCCAGATACGTATGAGTCGTTTACCGGGGTAAGTGTAGGCCCCAGGATGCACCGTGGGAGGAAGTGTAATGCTTTGGGGCAATGTTCCTCTGGGAAACGCTGTGTTCAGTTGTTGATCTGCAAGAAACTAGGACGTCTACCACCTACTTGAACATCATTGCAGACCAGGTTCATCATTTCCTGGCACCGGTGTTCCCCTCCTCCTATAGGCCTTCTTTCAGCAGGATAATATTCAATGACACACAGCCCGGATTGTTCGAGGATGGTTCGCGGAACATGAGACAGACTATTTCTCTGGCCTCTAAATTCCCGAGACAAATCCAGTTGAGAATCAGTGGTTTTTACGCTTTCCAACCGCAGGTTGGAAAGCGTATATGCTACAGCTTTGTCCGTCTGTCTGTTCGTCCGTCCGTCCACACAATAACTCGTGTAAAAATGGTTCGATTGCGATGAAAGTTTAGTATGTGGTAGGGGACCACCTGCAAACCTATTGAAAATGGGCGAAATGGGTTCAAATGTCAGGACATCGGAGCGGGTTCCATTTCATTGCCCTTATGCGTCATAACTTGAGTAAAAGTGCTTCGATTTCGATGAAATTTTAGTATGTGGTAGGGTACAACCTAGGGACGGACCCTGTTGAAAATAGACGAAATTTAGGTGAGGACATAGGAGCGGAATACATTCCATTGCCCTTATGCGTCATACCTTACGTAAAAGTGCTTCGATTGCGACACAACTTTCATATGTTGTTCCGGAGGTATACTGAACAGGTTTTGTTGAATATAATCGAAATGGGGTCAAATGGCAGGTTAGAGGAGCGATATTTATTCCACAGCCATTATCCTCATAACTTGAGTAATGGTTTCTGGTATGTTGGAAAGCGTATCATAATCAATGCATTGCATGATTTTACTAACTTGTTGTTTGAACAGGGAATTTTAAATGCGGCGGCTGATTATCGTAACTTTCAAGAGTGAACGGATCTGTTGCAGAGATGGAAACGAGTCACGGGTCACAGGGTCGGTAATTTTTTGCTGGTCAAACGGGACGAGTCAAGGTGTTCCTGAGTCAATTTCAAGCCGGTTTTACTTCTGTTTCATTTTTGAAAAGAAAAAATTCAAAGAACCTTTCAGAAGTCTGTAAAATTATACTTAAAAGCTGCAGCGTATGATCCTGGAACTTGCTGAGAAGGGCAAAGAAATCGGATTAAAAATGAACTTTCATATGACAAAACTGAAGTACAATGCTTTTACAAGAAATGAAGATTTATCGATTGATGAAGAAAAGCTGGAAATAACCGATACATACATTTACTTTGGACATCAGGTATCAAGCAAAGGTCACATTGATGAAGAAATCAATCGACGTACAAAACTTGGTTGGAGAGTTTTTGGATGAAACAGTACAATTTTCAAGAGCAATACGTCACTATGCCTTAAAAGAAAAAGTCTTTAATCAATGCATCCTTCCAGTGCTTACGTACGGAGCAGAGACATGGTCCCTAACTAAAAAAGACATACAAAGACTGCAGACAAATGAAACAAGAAAGGTGACACCAAATTTTTGGATGTAATAAGCACGTCTTTTGAATTCGTTCTGACGCGAATTAAATTTATGAAAGCTATTCAAACTTAATGGAACCTGTTTGGAAAACAATCAACCGGTTCCGACAATCAGTAAAACATCCAGAATTAGAAACATCTACTTTGTTCCACCTGTTGCTAAAAGCATGTTACGAAAACTAACAAATGGCGAACAAAAAGTTTCTCATCGTACAAGGTACGTACGAGAGACAAAGAAATTTTCAAATCGAAGAGTTAAAAGTAGAAATATAGAAGAAAGCATGATATAAGTCTACGTCTGCTAGTGGAAAAGTTTTGCATGACGAAAAAGTTGAAAATAGGCGAACATTATTTTTTATGGTAAAAGCTATGCTAAAAAAAAGAACTTTTCAAATATGTCACCCTGAAGCAGAGATAGAGATAAAAAAGTTTCGACCTTTACGCCCTCTAGCAGGAAATCTGTGCATTATTTAAAGAGGATAATGCTCCACATCTCTATTGTAGAGAATGTCATACAGTAAAGAAGAAATTTCTCAATAGTGTTTATAGAAGCGACGATACAGCTGCAAACTGAAGTACACAAAGACCACCTACCGACAGAACTGTAAACTACAAAATTACTCATATACTAGCCTAAAGTGTTCTCCAAGGCAAATAGCATCCGATATTGAAATAATATTTTAAATCGCACATGAAAAAGCAGTGATATTGAGAAAAACAGATGAAGCATTTGCGCCCTTAGCGGCGAAATCGTGCACTATTTTGGAAACAAAACACACACATGGAGTTTGCATTGTTAGTAGTATCTGACCGAAGAAAGAAGTTTTTCAATTGGGATTTTAATCCAGCAGATATTGCTGTAAACCTTTATGTTAACTTACGCCCTCTGGGGGCAGACTTGTGCGCCAAGAAAAATGTGAAGTAATATGAGAAACATTTCACAACGGAAGCGTTCTCCAACAAAGGAAGTATTTTTCAAATCGAACAATTAGAAGCAGAGATATCGACAAAAATAAGATCTGCGTTTACGCCCCCTGGCGGATAAAACATAAATTACTTTAAGAAGCAAGTATTCTCAAAAGATTTTCCGATGCGAGCGGTATCGGTCGACAAAATAATTTCTTCAATCGAGTTCTCAGGAGCTCAGATTTTCCTGCAAATACATCAGACGCAGAAATTAACACTTACGCCCCGTGGTGGCAAAGCCATTATTTATCAAATATTAGAAATTATATGCAAAGTATTTCTTATCAGGAGCTGTATCCGATGCAGAAATATTTTTTTAAATCGGAGTTTTAGACGCAGAGATATCTGGGAAAACGTAATTTACGTATACACCCGGATGGAGAGTGTGGAAGGCATATAGAAGTATGGGGAATGAGAAAGAGATAAGAGTGGAGAGGCAGAGTGAAAAAGAAAGTGAAATTAAAAGGCAGAGAGAGAGAAGCCAGATAAAAGTGGAGTTTGACAAAAAATGAAGATAGGCAAAAGAAGTAGGTTGAAACGTTAAAAAGAAAGGTTAAGAGTGAAAAAGGCATAAGGAAATGTGAGGGGTGATAAACAGTAAGAGATAAGAGTGGAGAGAAAGAATGAAAAAGAAAGGAAAATGAAAACGAAGAGAGGGAAAAAGAAGCGAAATAAAAATAGAGCTTGAAAAAGAAATGAAATAAGGTAGTGTATGGACTGTATGAAAGAGAGCAGGTTGGAGAGTGAAGAACGCATAAGGAAGTGTGGCAAATGATTAAGAATTAAGAGATACGAGTGAGCAGGCAGAATGAAAGAGCAAGGAAAATGAAAAGCGAAAAAAGAGCGAGATAGAAGCGGAGTTTGAAAAATATCAAAAGAAAGAAGGGCTTATGAGTGAGATAATTAAAGAATGCAGTGTTAGAAACAGAGAAAAAAACGAAAGGTGAACAGTGAGTGAAAGAAAAAAGTGTGGAGAGTGAAAAAGGCATAGAGAAGTGTGGGGAGTTAGAAAAAGTTGAGTGAAAACATAGAATGGCATAAAGCGAGATAGACAGTAAGAAAGAGAGTGTAGTGCGGAGAGTAGGGTAAGAAAGAGGAGGGTAGAGATTAAGTGAGAAGAATGGAGAGTTAGAGACTGAAGTGCTGAAGAATAAAAGAAAAGAATAATGGAGAACGTAAGAGAAAGGAAGATCATCCCAAGATCTAGAATATCAGCAACAACTTTCAATCTTACAGAGATGTCTAATTACATGATAGGGAAAAACTGACTTAAAAAAAGCACATCAAATCTTATGCTGTCAGGTTAAGAAATGACAGTGAATGGAACTCAAAGTGTTAAGGCAACGTAACTAAAACCATAATTTAATCAATCACCGTCTTCGCAGTTCAGTGGATAGAAAAAATTACTCCCGCTTGCACGCCAGGTAATTCCATGTAAGTGAAAACAGAAAAGAAACGGAACGGAACAAATATCATTGTTCTTTCTTTACGCTGACGTAATGACCATTTCTAGCATTTATTAGCACAAGAAGTTGTTTTGGTATTTTCTCAATGTGTTTGTTTCTACGTCTGTCTACGTGCGTGTATCTCCTTCTAGATAATTCACGAAAAGAGTTCCACAAAGAACTGATTCTCAGAATCGTTTCGTTCCGGTCGATTCTTTGTTTTTCTCGATATTTGCTTTTGACTTTCGAAGCGAACACAAATCGACCACAGAGTGAAGAAAATCGAGCTACTAATGGCATTATTTTATTTTCAGTGGAATTAAATCAATACATGCTTATTGATTTCTTACCATGCTTTAAGCTCCTAAGTCTTACGTAGAGGTGTTTTACATTGAACACTCTACTTGAAGCAATTTCGATTACAAATGAAAAGATTCTGTCGTTAGGAAACTCCTTCTCTAAATTTCCTTCAAATGAAATGTTTAAAAACGAGTAAAATCTTTCTTTTTCAACACCATAAATTATTTTGTCGTATGTTTTGATTTCTCGGCTAAGGCGAGTTTTCAGTTTATGGTCAGAAACTTTTCCAAACAATATGAAAATGTATTTAATGAAAGAACTTAGATGCATTCCCCAGAACGAACCCTCCGATTTATTAATAAAGAACGTCTGAAACCACAAGACTTTGTGTTAGACAATCAATTTTGGTTTTATCAGTAGTGCACTGTAAAATTCAAACCCCAGGAGGTAATGGCGCGATTTGTACGCAGTTTTTTCCTATTTTCACTAACATGAAGGCGAGATTGTAAGCTTCATGTTTTTTATTGGAGATTTAACGACCGCCATGAGCAACTCGATGGGCTATAAGAAGTCATCCATCCCTAATTTAGGGCCACTTGTTCCAGGGGAGTGAAAGGGCCAGTGCGGTAGGACAAACACAACATCCATGCTCCACCAGGATTCGAATCTGGACCCTTCATGGACTAATACTCATAAGCCAGCGTTTATACCACTGCGCTACCGGGGCGTCATTGTACATATGTAAGCGATTCCATTATGGCATACATCCTCTAAAAGCTGACCCACACGGCATGAATGTAGTGCTCCGTGAGTAGATGTGCCTTCTGAATAACATTGCCACAAATTGTTGAAAAGATACTTCTAGAGGAAAACCGTCACAGGATAAAACACCAAGAACCCGTTAGGGCAGTGATCATTGTCATCTAGTAAACATCGAAAGAGAACGTATTTAGCCTGTATAAAACCAACTGGTCGATTTGGCGTATTGCGTCACATGTTGGCTGGGCACCACAATGTCACTGTCCGCCAATCACTGTACAGGTGTGTTGAGAGAAAGCATACGCAGCCGTCGGTTTGGAAGCAATCAGCCTAGGTCGAGTACAGGAAGAGGAAACCATTTGATCAGACGACGGGATCTTACAGAGCAGATAGTCTCGTTCCCAGCCTTGAAAAGAGATGCGATGCCTAGCGTCAGACATCCGATCCCAGGGCAAACCAACAATGAGAAACAGGCCTCCACATGCGACGTACATTGAGCTACCTACCTCTGATCCCTACTCACCGTCGTAAGCGCTTGGTGAATCCAGGGTTTAAATATTGCGCCGTGTAGTGTACACCGGTGAATCTTGCTTCTATTTTCAGCCAAACAATTGTCGCATACAAGTGTGGTGCAAATGTAGTCAATGCAACAATCAAGCGACACTCCGCCAGAACAGAACAACCAGCATTATGGTTTGGAGATCTATCTCCCATGATTACAGAAACTCTGACTGCTCTTGTCGGTATGTCGAAAAAATCCTGCAACCTGTTGCTTTGGGGGAAGGCGTATACGACCGCCGTGACACTTGTTCCAGGAAAGGAAGAAAGCCGGTGCCCGTAAGACAAACAAGACATGCCTCACTGGGATCCGAACCCGGACCCATCTTGGACGAATGGTGATAAGCCAGCGCTTAGACCACTGTACCACCGGGGGCTGCTCGAACCCGTTGCGATAGCGTTTGTGGAAAAGTTGAACGCATTGTTTCAGCAATACAATGCCCCACCGTTATACTGTAAATCCATCTAAGCAATGTCTATAAGGTGTCAACATGTCACCTTACTCAACCCGAATCCCAGATTCGTCGTAATTACAGCATGTCTGGTGTACTGCGACGATACCTCCAGACCCTGCGTCATCCACTTCCAACAACAAATGTCCTACTAGATCATCTGAACGAGGCGTGGTAGTCAATAAATCAGGACTCGATGAAACGCTTCTGCAAATGCAATTCATAGAGCATTGCAGAATACATTTCTCATCGAGAAGCATGCACTTCATACTTGCATGACCCGGGAAGCCTTTTTTTCCCAGGGATTTGTTTTTAAGTGAAATTCTTATAACTTGTGTGTCCCCTGTCTTGTGTACCCAGCAGGTTTCGCAGCAATAGAAACACTACTTCCTTCTTTTGCATTTTTTTAGAGAGTGTATTATTAATCACATTTCAAGTGTGTTTCTATTATTCATGCGCAATTTCTTCAGTAATAAACCATGTTTTACTAATTCTTTCACACAGATGCATATTGCGAAGGAAAATACGGCACCTCTGATATGCTCTGCAATGATGATATTCCCGAGTTGTACAACACTTACTACGGAAAATCAACAATTTATCCAGCGAACAGACAGTGGTCCAATTAACATAAGAAGGAATTCGTTTGCTGAATATAAGCATTACTCTTTCCTTTAGTGGTCCGACTAACATAAGACAGTGGACAGTGGTCCAACTAACACAGACAGTGGTCCAACTAATATAAGGAGGAATTCGTTAGCTGAATACGTATAAGCATTACTCTTTCCTTTAGTTAACCACCAGAGAGGGATTGTCCCAGGTGAGATATATTTCTTACACGATGAGATGTACTACAGAGGTGAGGTTGTAACGTACCAGGAGATGTGACGTCCTGCCAGAAGGACGCACACGACATAAAGGCAGATAGGAATCAGAATAAAATGTCCGCGTAGCTTAATTGGTAGAGCAACTTATTCCGGAATGAGTGGACCCGCGTTCGAACCCCGGCGCGGATAAAAATGACGGAGAAATTCACTTCGTTATAATGGCGCCCGAACTATCCGGATGACCCGACCGTTCAAAATCTCGCATTGGTGTGATGTTATTTCCACACCGCGAGATAGGAAAAATATGAGCAGCACTTCGAAAGAAAAAAAAGAAAAATAAGGGGGAGATGATGTAACGTACCAGGAGATGTGACGTCCTGCCAGAAGGACGCACACGACATAAAGGCAGATAGGAATCAGAATAAAATGTCCGCGTAGCTTAATTGGTAGAGCAACTTATTCCGGAATGAGTGGACCCGCGTTCGAACCCCGGCGCGGATAAAAATGACGGAGAAATTCACTTCGTTATAAGGTATATGTCAAGACGACAAATCTGCTGCGATAATTCCGTCGGTGTAGCTTAGACGGTTAGAGCAACTCACTCTCTCTGGAGAGAAGAGTCGCGCTTCGATCACCGTCACAGACAAATTTGAGAATTTCATAACGTATGAAGATCTTTGGGGGGGGGGGGATAGGAGGAGATTAACGACCATTGTGAGCGACTCGATGAGCTATACGCAGTCGCCCGTCCCTAATTTAGGGCCACTGGATCTAGGTAAGGGAGGGAGCCAGTACGGTAACCCAAACACACCATCCACGCTCCTGACACGGGATCTGAACCCGTACCCATCTCAGACGATTACTTAAAAACTAGTACCTCTCAGTCAGCTAACGTATATTGATGATAAAGAAACTATGATAAAACCTTAAAGTGCTTCTCAAAAGTTTGGAAGGCGAGAACCTTATGAAGTAAATTTAACAGCCCTAAATAGAAACTAGAGAAAAGATTTTGCCTGATCGTTGGACGGGTAACTCTAAGTCATCCATTGGCAAAACATTGGCCATAAAGACATCATACTGTTTGCCCTACGTAATTTCGTATACGGTGGCCCAACATGCGTTTGATACAACCGTAGGCTCATCAAGCAAGGAGGGGGCACAGCTGCTGAACTATTCATTTCGGACAGTTTATAATCAGTTTGAAGGTTCGGAATTGTGTTCTAATTATAGCTGGTGAGAAACAACGCACTTACAAGAATGGAAAGATCCCTGAGAATTATAGCTGGTGAGAAACAACGCACTTACAAGAATGGAAAGATCCCTGAGAAAAAAATACAGCTAAAAAATGATAATGCTTACACTGCAAAAAGCCAAATAAGAAACAAAGGCACAAAATAATTTATGTGAAGTAACTCAGTCTTTTTCTCCCAAGGGAGTTAACGACTGTCGTGAGCGTCTAAAGCTATAAATGATCGCCCATCCCTAACTTAGGGCCGCTGGTTTCATGGAGAGGGTAGAGTCATCTGGATTTCTGCCAGGCCTGGGCAACTGTTTCGTGACGACATCTCTCAGATTAGTGTTAGGCTCTGAATTCTCTGTACATAGTGACCATCTGCTAAAACTTTTAACACCGTTAACCAAAGGCGTTAGAGATTTTAGCAGATTGCTGTGACGTCATGAAGCAGTTGCCCAAGGTTGGTAAATATTCAGATGGTCGAGATAGAGCACGCGCCATAGGACAAACACACCACTCCACACCTTATCTGGCACTCGAAATTAGGCTGTCTCCGAAGATTGGCCAAAAGGAAGCGCCTCTGACCGGACAGCCGCCGGGCCGGCATCTTGCAGTTCGGCGTTCTACTAAAACGAAAGTGCACAGCAGTGCGAAGCAAATTTATTCATTCACAACGAAAAGTAATCATGAGCCAACAAATTAGTAATAATTTGGTATCTAGATATAAGTAGTTGGTTATCTTTTTTTTTTCAGTAATCTTACTTTCAGGGACTAATTTCTTGATTTCTGGATATCGCTTTTTTGTAAGCATGGAAATAACTTCTCAGGGTTTTCATTCTATTGAGCTGCAAATAATTTCGTAAATACATTAGTCTCGTGTCAATTTTGTTCATATATTCTCCAAATCGTTAGTTCTAGGAGAAACCAAGTCTTACGAATAGCGTAAAAGTGGCTTCATTCCACTTTTATTGTTCTCGTTTGAGCTGTCTTCTTATTAGGCTGTGACGTTCCCTCCCCCACCTAAAAAACTGCACGTATTCTACACTATCATACGCTGTTACGTGCCCCCCCCAAAAAAAAAAGCTGAACGACTTCTTATAAATGACAGAAATGTTTGAACTATTCTGAGCAATACAGCTGGAAATTCTAACACAACAAACCACATACATATTTGCTCGACACAAGCATCAGTCAATAATTCTGGCACAGAAACTGTCAGCCCCCTCTCACTCGCTACGTCTACTACCTCTGGTTCCTTTTTATTAGTCAATCCACGTCAATGACAATTCTATAGCTTTTTGGTTGGGGACGCAAGTAGAAACGAATCCGTTTTTCACGGACGAAAAGATTTTTCGCCTGCTCTTGAAGGCATAAACGACTCTTCGTTTCGTCTGCTGGCATGTCATAACGCAGAATGAGAAAGACGCTGACAAGCGCAACCTGACCCCAACAAAGCATACTGCTAAATAATGTTTTACAAACAAAATGGAAAACCTTTTTTTTGGGGGGGGGGGGGTTAACGACCACCCTGAGCAATTCGATCGGCTATAAGCAGTCGGCAGCTTCTAATTTAGGGCCACTGGCCCCAGTGAAGGGAAAGAGCCAGTGCCGTAAGACAAACACAACATCTATGCCTCACTGGGATTCGAACCCAGACCCTTCTCGGACGAATGCTCAGAACACTTAGACCACTGCGCCACCGGGGCGGCATAAAATCTGGACAGCTAATTAAGGGAAATCTGTGATACGGTCTGAGTCCTCATTTACAATATTCCCAACTGCCAGTCGGGTTTATGTGTAGAGAGCCGCCAAGAAAGCGTACAATTCGCAATAAATGGTTCCAACTATCAAACATGGAAGTGGATCTGTGATGAATTAGACAGCCATATCTTGGTATTCGGCTGGCCCCATCATTATCCTACAATGTCGAGTAACTTCGAGCGAGCACTTGGATTTTCTAGGAGATCAGGTTAATCCTATGGTCCAAATGTTGTTTCCCAACAATGATGCCATTTTTCAAGATGATAATGCACCCATACACACAGCCAGAACATTTCAGTCTTAGTTTGAGGAGCACCAAGATGAACTTCAACATCTGCCCTGGCCAGCTCATTCACCTGACTTGAATATCATCGTGGGCAGTTTTGAATAGTGATAATGCATCCATACACACAGCCAGAATATTTCAGTCTTGGTGTGGGGGCACCAAGATGAAATTCAACATCTGCCCTTTGTATGGGTGCATTACCTGGCCAGCACAGTCACCTGACTTGAACCTCACTCAACCACTGGTGGGGGCAGTTTCGTAGAACAGAGTGAGAAGCAGATTCCCTCCCCTAATATCTTTTTTTGTTATTGAAGTCTTGACTACCGTACCGCCCTGAGCAGCTTAGTGGGCTATAAGTAGTAGCCCGTTCCTAATTTAGGGCCACTAGTTCCAGGGAAGGGGGAGAGCCAGCGCAGTAAGACAAACACAACATCCATGCTTCACGGGATTGCAACCCGGACCCATCTCATACGAATGATCAGGAGCCATCGCTTAGACCACTGCACCACTGGGGTGGCCCCAAAATCTCTGAAGCAATTGGCTGAAGTTCTAATCGACGAATGGTACAACATTCCATTGGATACTATACAAAAGCTGTATGGATGTATTCCAAGTAGATTGGAAGCTGTATTAAAGAAAAATAGTGGTCCAACACTTTATTAATAAAGACATATCGCCAATTTCCCAGGTGTTCGCATTATCTCTTGTTTAGTGCCACGTATTTTATAAAATCACAAGATGTATTTTATACAGTTTATGAAATTCAGTGAAATTAGGATTGCAATGATCTTGGTCCTAGCTACAGTATAAGTCCGTGTTTTCTTGTATACATTGGCGTATATATGCACTCGTAGTTTATGTTTCGTTATTCTGAAGGTATGATGTAGCAAGGAATACACTGAGTGTCCCCATTGACAAGTGTTACGCGCTTCTGTCACAGAAAAAACAACCAGTAGATGACCACAAGGATGACGATGACATTATTAGCCGTCCCACTGAAGTAAGAAGTTCCATTGCACTATCAAAATAAGTAATCTTTTGGCGAACAAGAACACAAAATGATCAATTCTAATTACGAGATTGTTAATTTCGTCTTAAGACATGTTCACTCAATCGATCAAAATGCCCTTTCCGGAAGAGGCATTCTCTGCAGTCTCTTAGGACTTGTGAGACAGAGAAGCAAGCAGACCCCACAGAGAAACAAGCACCTGTATTTCAAAGGGGATTTTGTGCTGCGCTTCATAAATGCGAAATTACGTTATTTTGAACCTATGCGCTCAAATAGGATAGAAAGTGGGTAGAGTAGAGAAGCTGGAGTGCCAAATGTTTAGTGAAAATCGGTATATTCACGAAATTCACCGAGAGAGAAGGGAATGGGCGGGAGAAGGCAACAGATGGCCTTATTGGTAATGGCGGGTCCAGTATGCTCAGCGTGTCCATCCGAAGTAGTGCAACCTGCCTGGGATACATCCCGCGACGGCCTGGTTTAAAGGCTATTGCTCTAACCGCTAGGTCTATCGCGGGACCCCCTTGCATGTGTATGACGGCTTCATCATAATGTACACAAATTTTCGATGAACAGAACGAAAATTAGATCTTCGTGTGCATCCCGTTCTATAGATATACAGGGTGTCCCAAAAATACACGGCTAAACTACAGGAATGAGTTCCTCATAGGTAGATAAGAAAAAAAGTGTATATCAACATAGGTCCGAAAATGCTTGGTTTCCGAATATGAAGGTATGTCTATGACACTTGACTGTTCACATTACCTGACTCAGGTCTGTCTTGGTTTCCCAGTTATTCACCGGAATGTTTTATCTCTCGCAGGTGAATTCCTTCAACACAAGGTACTGACAGAATCTGGTGGATTTGGTTTTCGACCATACACTCAAATCAGGAGCAAGCGGATATGCACTTTATGTGCGGTTTGGCGGATGACAATGCTCTGAAGGCTAGTCGTTTGTACCACAAAAGTTTCCCAGGACGAAGATGTCCTGATAGGAAAGCGTTTGAATCTCTAATTACACATACAACAGCTTATCTTTTCTAGATTACGTCGAGATTAAATAAAAAGTCGTACTCACATGGTCACTTCTTTTACTTACGTTTGTCCAGAGCGATTCCAACTCTTTATTCAATCATTATACTGTAGCTTAATCACAGAAAATATCCAAATAGCACCAATCCTCTCTATCTCAACAATATACAACCATGAGCTCGCTTCAGTAAGAATCCTGAGTAGCAATTCGTAAAAATTCACAATGGCGTACCCAAAACAGCATGATCGTGAAACAAAATAGTCTGCGTTGAAACAGAATAAGTTCCTAAAACAAGGGAACGTAAACAGTTAGTGAGTGAATATCTAAACAGTTCGTGATGCATTACAAAACGAGCGTCTCTTATCTCGCAACTGAGAATACATCATTACTCTTTGACCTTTTGTCAGGGTTGTCAAACACAAATTCGTCGAGAGAAAAATGTATCGTTCAGACTAAAAAACGTATCGAAAGAAATGTGTATATAAGACAGGAACCAAAAAGGAAGATTAAATTAGATTGGACGTCACAACCATTAAGTGTTTACGTTGTGACGTTCTACAGAGAAGACAGAATAAGTATATATATTATTTTTATACATGTCAAAAAGGAAAGTAGCCGTGATAAGCCTCTACCGATGTAGCTCAATTGGGAAAGCATTTGGCTCCGGAGAAGAAGGATGTGGGTTCGAGAAATTGGATTTCACAACGTATCAGAGTCCGCTGTTCGGAAAACAGGTCAATCCTCATTATCATAGAGAGCAGCCGTTTCTATAGTCCAACGACCTGACCAAAATACTACGTAACTGTACCCCTATTTTCGATATTACAATGATTCATTTATAAACCTTCACTCCATGCTGTTATACCTCTATATCAGTGATTTGATTTGCCTACAAAGAGCATCTCAAATCATTACAGAGACAGATAGTACTACCCGATATATATTATGAAAACCGTTCAGTTGTAATGCAGGATCGCAGGCTGCAGGACAGTAGGTAATTGTAATGGCTAAGATTTTTTTATCTACACGTTTGTAAGTTTCTCTTTCTCATTTGCTTTTAAGGCTGTCTTTGAATGAGTGTGAGATAAATTCTATCCTATATCTGCA
Organism: Macrothele yani; assembly: GCA_039090855.1. NCBI lineage: Eukaryota > Metazoa > Arthropoda > Arachnida > Araneae > Macrothelidae > Macrothele > Macrothele yani. The sequence continues at coordinate 129,595,285 of CM077024.1, read as the reverse complement.
ATGTAAATTCGTTTGTACACATTTTCTCGAAGACTATTACTTTGTAGTGTTTGAAATTTTGAGCACAAATAAAAACGACCTATAGCTAATATGTGCCATAGTTTTTATTCCGAAAACATTGCTAGAATATTTTTTTTTAATTCAATTTATCTGACTCGAACGTATTCCAATTTGGGCGCTAGATGGCGCGATAAGTTAGCTTAGCAGTTTTTCTGTCTGGAAGAAACGAAATCTCTCACTTCTGTCTGATCTTTTTGAATTATCTAAGCCAAATAGAAATAATTAAACGAGGCCAAAAGTGAGCCTGGAATCTTGTTTCCCATAAATCATCTTAAATCCTACTGTACGTTCACTTTTTAAAGAGAAAATTTGTACATTATCAGATAACGCCTGAATTTGAGCTATGGAAACTGCGCCTACCTAATAGGCTCCGCCCCCAAATAACGTCACTGGTTAAAACGTAACAGCGCGTATTTTGTCTTCTCATTGTGGAGCCAACGAAAGACCGCTTCCATTCTGAACATGGCGAGGTATGCAGTGATTCGCTGACCCCAACTTCTGGGACAGTCCCTCAAGATGTAAAAGCGACGCCCAAGGAGTGATTTTTTGAACTGTATATCGCAGGAGATGAACCCTAACACTCATTCAAAGAAAGCCTTAAATACACACTGGTCACAAAAATATGCAAATTCAGCGACAATTGGAGATTGGTTATCAGCGTGAGTAGCGACGTCATATGTAAAGTAGCCTCGTGACAACGCAGCACGTGACTTGAGAGTTCCAATAAAAGCAACCTGCGAGAAGTGGAAAACGGGTCGTTTCACCGCTCGGTCTTGAAATTTGCTGAATGTTTTGCTTTTAGTGTGGGATTAACCTGAAATGATGTCCAGACAACGTTTAAACATTGACAACAGAAACGGGGCTGTTGGCTTGTTTACAGACATGTGTACTGCAGATCAGTGTGGCTGCTGCTATTGGAGTTTTGCAATGTGTAATAAGTCGGCTACTACACAAGATTTCTGCGACACGGAAGCGTTGCAGATCGATCCAGGAGTGATCTCCTGAGGATAACCAGCAGGAGGCAAGATAACCAGTAGACAAATCCCAGAATCACTTCGAGCTGCTTCTGGTGTCACAGTATGTACTCAGACGGTACGGAATCGTCTTCACAAGGCAAGGAGGCTGCTGAGATGTATTAGCATTGACATCAACTCACAAGCATCAAACATGTAACTGGGTCTAACAGTATTGTCGTGGAATACCGATTGGCAAAATGTACTTTTCACAGACGAATCCTGCTTCACTCTTTAACCTAATACTCAATGAGGACACGTGTGGCGGAGATCCAACACACGAATGCAACCACACTATGTGCAGCCCATCCAACCTTACGAGCGGCAGAAAGTTCTGGTCTGGACAGGTGTGTGTTTTAACGACCGTACTTTCTTGAATGTTTATCAAGGCAACATGAATCCCTCAGTGTACCAAAACAGGATCATTGTGACACTGTTTTATGCTACTATTGGACATGCATTCCGTTTTCTTGATGACAATGCAATCAGTAACCGTGCCTGGAGGAGCTGAAAATCCATGCGATTGAATCGTTACAGCTGACTCTGAGAACTCCTGATTTTAATCGTAGTGAGACTATTTGGAACGCAGCACAACGACATCTGTATAACCACGTTTCATACCCCAGCACACTGGCAGACCTCCATAACGTGTTGCCTGTAATAAGGAATGAACTGCACCAGACTCTCATCAGCAATGTCATTACAAGTACGTTTCGTAGGTCTCAAGACGTTCTTCGACACGGAGGTCGTGTTACCGGGTAATGAAATCCAGAGGTATGGACATTCTCCGAATTTAACATTTTGTCTATATTGCAGTGCTATTTTGTTGTAAGCACAAATTGCACAATAAATTGTTTTTGTATACCCAGTCTTTATCGTTTGTGTTACGTAGCTTCACTGATGTTATTTCAATGTGTATTACTTAAGTCAGATACATACATCCTTCATTTCATACACTATCCCTACCTTTTTGTGACCAGTGTATAACCAAATCTATTCTAAAAAAAAACAGAGATCTTTGGATGCCCGTACTGCGGAAATGAATCTCGGTTCCTTTTACGCCGAAAAGGTAAGGCGAGACGAAGAAAAACGTTTTAAAAGGAGAAAAAGGAGCTGATGAGCATCCGCGTCCTAATTAATCCACATTATAATTCCGTCTTCATCCTTCTTAAGATGCAGAAAGAGGGGGGAAGGCAGGTGGAGTGAATCTCGCTCATACATCATGTCTTGGGAAAATAATGGAAGCTAAAATGTTACCAGAGCAGAAAGATCACCGCCGGAATAATAATGAATTCGCAATAAGTAGAAAAAAGCAGTTATTCGAAAGAAATATTCTAAATTTACATTCATTTAGGTAGAAAAAAAAATGTACTGCAGCTACTTCCGTAAAGAAAGGCTCGCGGAATGTTAAGTGCCAACGTTGCACGTCAGATGTCCAATCTAAACATTTAGTCTCTTCGAAATTTGCATGCCTAAACAGCAATTCACGTTTTCGCCATAATTAAATCAACGCAACTGCTGATTTTCGTGGGTTGTCCAATATTCTAGTGTTTTGTATGCCGAAATCCCAGCTGAGATACGCACTTATTTTGAGCTCCTGGGGAACTCCGAAAATAAAACTTTCCTGAAACACTGCTTTTATCGTAGACATGGTGGAAAGAGACATTTTTTCTTTCATTTGAAAAAGAGTGAAAGTTAAAGAAAAAGTTCAAGTGAAAGAAAAATGTACAGCTGAATGAATAAGCTTTGTGAAGACGAAACATTCTCCGAGTCCGTCACAACTTCTTATTTGTATATACACTGAAGTGCCAAAACTCATGTGATAGCAGTATGCAAATTTTTAACTGGCGCTGCTGTCGTATAAAGGCTTCGACACACGCCACGATTTTTATCAGTTGCGAGGTGTAATCTCGTGAGTCAGGTTGAACAACCGCCAGTAGGATTATAACAAGCCGACGTGAATTATCGGAGTTTGAACGAGACATGGTAGTAAGAGCCAGGCGGATGGAACATTCAATTTCCAAAGTTGGGCGAACATTCAACATTCCTCAATCTACGGTGTCATGTGTTTACGGAGAATTTTTTTTGGCGGTTTAACGACCACCGTGAGCACCTCAATGGGCTATAAGCAGTCGCCCGTCCGTAATTTAGGGTCACTGGTTCCAGGGAAGGGAGAGAGCCAGTGCCGTAAGACAAACACAACATCCATGCCTCACCGGGATTCGAACCCAGACCCCTTTCGTACGAATGATCAGAGGCCATCGCTCAGACCACTGCGCCACCGGGGCGGCATTTACGGAGAATATCTCATGGAAGGCATTACCACCTACCGTGAGCAGCGCAATGCCGCCCACGGGTGCTGGATGACCGTGACCAGTGGCGTCTAACCTCCATGCTAACAGAAATGTGACACTGATTCAAATAACATCCATATTTAATGCAGGACGTACCAGAGACATATCCATCAGGTCCGTGCAGCGTAATTTAGCGTCCATGGGTATGGAAGCAGAAGACCAACCACAGTGTCTTTGTTTACATCACGACATCGGACACAGCTCCTCACCTGGGATCGTGAACACGGTACTTGGACCCTGGAAGACTGGCAACACGTGGCGTGGTCCGATGAGTCGCACTACCAGTTGTTACGAGCTGATGGTGGGGTTTGGTTGTGGCTCAGACCCCATAAGGCCGTGGACCGAAGCTGTCAACAAAGCACTGTACAAGCTGGTGATGGTTCCATACATGTGTTGGGTGTCTTTACGTGGCATAGTTTGGGTCCACTCGTAAATACGTCATTAACCGGTAATCGCTTTGTTGCTCTGCTAGGTGACCATTTGCAGCCCTTCATGGACTTCATGTATCCCAACAATGATGGGATTTTCCAGGCAGACATTGCACCATGACATCGTGCCCAAGTTGTCCAAAATTGGCTCTAGGAGCATTCTGGACAGTTCCGGCGGATAGTGTGGCCACCACGTTTGCCCGACATGAACCCAATAGAGCACTTATGAGACGTTGTGGAAAGGTCCAATCGGACCCAAGATCCTGCACTTACCAATACCAGGGAATTGTTAGCGGCTGTTCAGACGGTATAGCTCAACAGCTGTCCAGAAGTCTTTTGGCCACTTGCGGAATCGATGTCACGTCTAGTTGCTGCACTTCGCCGGGCTAGAGGAGGTCCTACACGATACGAAACTATACTAGGTAAGTATCCCATGACTTTTGGCTCTTCAGTGTATAATGTGTATAGAAAGTACGCTATACCTCCACTTGGATTCTGTAACTTGTTTATGTACCAAAGTAAATGAAGAGCAGATACGCGAATCGTCTAAACTTTCGATGTTTATAGATGACATTAAGCAACACCGAAATTTCCATGGTAGAAACTACATGGAACCAGCATTGCGAACCAGTTCGGTGCAATAAATTTCTACTACGTTGATTCGGTTAGGATTTATTACATATCACTTCATGGGCACAAATCTGAGGTTGTTGTTTTTTTTTGGTTTTTTTTTTTTTGTACCTTCCAGCGTCAATGATGACGTGCTGTTGGACTAGGTTCTGGCGTCTTGAAGTCCACTATTGCACAGCGTGATAAATTATTTATTCTCTTTTTTCACCAATTTTGCCTTTGGCTGAAACATAATGTTGGCATATCCGTTTCTTATTCACCCAAGAGCTCGGAATTTAGTTAGCTGGTATAAGGAATATTTTTGGACAACTGATAATAAAAGGTTCAATTCAATGCACTGAATAATTACAGTGTTAATCCTTTAACTAACGTATTCCTTCCTGCTACATTGAAAATTTGAACTGTACAGAAGACGTTTACTGATTTAAATTTCTGCATGTTAAAATAATTTTTAGAGGAAAATAACACCTCGTAAGGAATCCTACAGTTTCGATGAAGCAGGAAAGAATGGTATGGCAGTTATTAGTTTCAATTCGATGAAACATAAGACGGATCTCAGAGTACGACAGCCCTTCTTCGTAGTCCAGCGGTAAGATAAAATAAGAGATTTATTCCCTCGAAATCAATTCTCATTAATATTTACACTGATGAGTCATATCATTATAACAACCCCAGCCTCGAGAAATGAGCGCGCCTGGAGACCAAACGGTGCCGCAGGAGGTTAAGTTCACACAACAGTATATATACAACCCGAGGACCGGCTTTCGATTAGTAGAGTGTTCGGAAAAGCTGCCGATTTATCGGAGTTTGATGAAGCATAAATTGCGACGGTACGGCGCCTCGGAACTACGATTTCGGAAACGACGCGGCCTGTGGGTTGTTCACATGCTGCTGTAGTCAGTACGTATCAAAAGTGGTGCACAGGTGGCCAAACGACGAACCATCGTCCAGCTGTGTGTTGTCTGGAGCTCACTGATGCCAGAGAGGAGCGGAGACTGTCGCGCATTGTTCACAGCGACGGCAGGGCCACAGTGCGACAAATCACCCCCAGCTACAACACTGGTGATCAGGGCAATGTGTCACAGCGCACAGTTTATCGCAGCCTTCTGCGCATTGGCCTGTGCAGCCGAAGACCCAGCCGTGTCCCCATGCTCACTGTACGTCATCGCCAACAGCGCATGAAATGGGCCCTAGATCATCGAGATTGGACCATGGATGATTGGGAGAAAGTGGCCTGGTTTGACGAATCAAGATTCCTGGTGCATCACGTAGACCGCCGAGCGCGGAAACGCTGATTACCAGCGAATGCTATGGCGCCTGGATGCATTGTTATGCAGAAACAGGCCGGCGGCGGCGTTATGCTGTGAGCCATGTTTTCTTGGGACACTTTAGGCCCCGTTATCCCAATAGCACAATCCCTGACAGCTGTTAGGTACCAGAACATCGTTGCGGACCAAGATTCCCCATTCATGGCAACTGTGTTCCCTGCTGGTGATGGCCATTACCAACAGGATAATGCGTCATGCCACACTGCCAGAATCGTCAAAGAGTGGTTCGAGTAACATGCTGGTGACTTTCTGTTAATGCCCTGGCCTCCAAATTGACCTGACATGAACCCAATCGAACATTTTTGATTCGACTTGAAAATGCGGATTCGCACTAAATCAGTACCACCCCGACATGTCGAAAACTGGAAAACATGCTGTTGACATTGTGATACCAGATACCCCAGGGTACCTAAAACCACCACAATGAATTGATGCCTCACCGAGTGGCAGCTGTTTTGCAGGCTAAATGGGGTCCTATAGCTTATTAGGTAGGAGGTTATAATGCATTTGCTCATCGGTGTATATTGCCAGTAAAACACACGCAAATATATCATCACTGTCCGCCTGTAATAACTGGATTGAAGATCACTGTGTAACGATAAATTCCTTTCTTTTAAATTTATAACATCAAAACGCTTTAGTAGGTATTTTATATCTAGCGCCAAAAGTAAAACGAAACACTGAGAAACTTCAGGAGTAATTCAGATCCTAATGCCAAGGAGTTTCAGGTGTGATTTAGGTTTCAAGACCAAAGTGAAACACACCACCAAAAGCAAAACACAGCAACGAGAAACTTCAGGAGTAATTCAGATCCCAAAGCCGAGAAGCTTCAGGGTGACTTAGAAAGCAACACCAAAAGAAACACCGAGAAACTTCAGTGGTAATTTAGATTTTGATGCCAAGTAATTTCAGAGGTGATTAACGTTCCAAGACCAAAATAAAACACAATACCAAAAGCAAAACGCAACATCGAGAAACTTCAGGGGTAATTTAGATCCCAACTCCAAGAAGGTTCAGTGAGGATTTAGATCACACCACCAAAATTAAAACGCAACGCTGAAAAACTTCAGGGGTAATTCAGATCCCAACGCCGAGAAGCTTCAGAGTGGCTAAGAACCGAAAAGCAAAACGCAACATCGAGAAACTTCAGGGGTAATTTAGATCCCAACTCCAAGAAGGTTCAGTGAGGATTTAGATCACACCACCAAAAATAAAACGCAACGCTGAAAAACTTCAGGGGTAATTCAGATCCCAACGCCGAGAAGCTTCAGAGTGACTAAGAACCCAAAAGCAAAACGCAACATCGAGAAACTTCAGGGGTAATTTAGATCCCAACGCCAAGAAGTTTCAGGGAAGGCTTAGATTATAAAATCAAAAGTGAAGCACAACAACGAAAAGTTTAATAGATGATTTTGATCCAAATACCAAAAATGAAACAACACCTAGAAGCTTGAGAAATGATTTTGATCCCAACACAAACAGTAAAGTACAGTACCTAGAAAACCTTAAAACATTTTTAGTTCCTTATACCAAATGTGAAACACAACACCGAGAAGCAGTGGCGTAAAATAGAAATGTCACGTTGGAAGGGGTGGGGGAGCTTATAGAAAAATCTCTCATCAATTAATGCTCACTGTTCGTAGTCTTATTTTCAAGAAATAAATAAAAATTAAGTACCTTATCATTTACTGTAATAAAATATATCATTATTATACACTGACTAACTTCAAGAAAATAAATAAAATATATCAAATCACTAACTGAAGAAAATACTACATGCGCAAAAGAAAAATTAAGCACTTTTAATGATCAAAAGCAAAATCTAGCAATATTAAGCACCCTAAAAATTCAAACTGAAGTACTTTTAAATCTTTCTTAAACATGTTGGTGCTTCAAAGTACGGTGTGACAACTACAACCTTCTTTCTAGTTTTGAAGTAAATGTATCCAAAGCACAGTCTAAACAGATTTTCCTACATTCGTCACTTTGCATTGAGAGAAGTGCCAACCCTGAAAGCTGTTCTTGTTCCATTGTTGAACGAAGGTATGACTTGAGCCTGCGCAAGCAGCTTAATGACCTCTCACAACATGTTGAAGTAAAAGAAAAGAAACTGTAACTGCGATTTTCACCAATTTTATGTAAAGTTGGAAACAGATCACGGGGCAGTAATGTCGGCATCTCTAGCAATGTCTCTGGGGTTTTTTTTTTTTTTTTTTTTTTGGTTTTTTTTTTGTTCGAAAAACAATTTTGGCTACTGTAACTTCGGCTTCAGGATGGTCCATATAAAATTTGCAAAACTTTTTCATTATACTGATGTTGACAAAATGCTCACTTTCTATTGTACCAGGTGACAGACAGTGAATTCCATTCAAAATATGTTCAAAGTTGAACCTCCTTGAAAGTTAATTTATAATGCTGTTAGTTACAGGAAAGAAAATATTTTTTTCTTAACTCTTCGATCGTGTAGCAGTCTTCTTCTGCATCAGAAATTTTCACCTATTTGTTCAGTCACAAGAAATTTTTCCATTGATTTGGGCAGTTTCCTCTTCCTGTGGACAGTTTCCTGCTCAAGAGGTAAAGTAGATAAAAATTCAATTGCTCCATTGTAAATTTCAGTGAAACTTTCTATGTTTCTCATGTGTAACGTACCAGGAGATGTGACGTACCTGCCAGAAGGACGCACACGACGTAAAGGCAGATAGCAATTAGAATCAATGTCCGCGTAGCTTAATTGGTAGAGCAACTTATTCCGGAATGAGTGGACCCGGGTTCGAACCCCGGCGCGGATAAAAATGACGGAGAAAGCCACTTCGTTATAATGGCGCCCGAGCTATCCGGATGACCCGACCGTTCAAAATCTCGCATTGGTGTGATGTTATTTCCACACCGCGAGACAGGAAAAATCTGAGAATCCCTTCTCCAGCGCTTCGAAAAATAAAAATGTGTGATGTTGCATTCCACACAGCAGATTGACTGGGAGTTCTCAAGTGCACGTTCTACAGTAGATGGCTGCCTGTAACGATTCATGGTCACGGCTGACTCGTGGGCCATGCCCCCGGTCCTCTTTCGGGGGGGAGATGTGACGTACCTGCCAGCAGGAAGCACACGACATAAAGGCACATAGCAATCAGAACAAATGTCTGCGTAGCTTAATTGGTAGAGCAACTTATTCCGGAATGAGTGGACCCGGGTTCGAATCCTGGCGCTGATAAAAATGACGGAGAAATTCACTTCGTTATAATGGCGCCCGGATGACCCGACCGTTCAAAATCTCGCATTGGTGTGATGTTATTTTCACACCGCGAGATAGTAAAAATATGAGCAGCACTTCGAAAAAAGAAAAATAAGGGGGAGATGATGTAACGTACCAGGAGATGTGACGTACCTGCCAGAAGGACGCACACGACGTAAAGGCAGATAGCAATTAGAATCAATGTCCGCGTAGCTTAATTGGTAGAGCAACTTATTCCGGAATGAGTGGACCCGGGTTCGAACCCCGGCGCGGATAAAAATGACGGAGAAAGCCACTTCGTTATACATGTTTCGCCGGCTTTTTGTAACAGCTTTTACACCTCCTGGTGCTCCTAAAATGTTTAAATTCGGATTCTGAAGATACTTATTTAATATCACAGTCAAAGAAAATATTTTATGTAGAACAAGTAGTCCAAAAATGGTCCTGAAAGAATTTAGAAAGCAAGAAAGTCCTTTAGCTTTCAAAATATCACCACCACTGGATTTTTAAAAAACACTAAAAGAGCTTCATAGACATTTTTCACAGATTTCAATGCTTTACTTTGACAAGCCTATCTTGTAGAACTTAATACCTGCGTCTCAGTTTTGCCGAAACCTAAATCAGCCTGAATTTCTAAAAACTTGTAATGAGCTCTACTAGACTGAGAAAAATATGAATGCAGCGACTGCAAAATTTCAATTTCTTTTTTTTTTTTTTTTGCTTCAGGAATATCAGAGCATGTATTCACCGATACCAAATTTAATCAATGTGCATAACAGTGATTATAGACTCCCTGCAGGTGGGGTTTTTTTTTTTTTGAAACAGTGTTTTCAAACTCTTCACATTATCACTCATCACAGATGATCCATCATACCCCTTCCCAATTTTTTTCACATAACACATCTCTTAGTCCCATTGCACTCAAATCAGTAACATGGAGAAAACAAAAAAAAATTTCAAATAGATTGCAACTATAAACATACCTTATGCAAATACTCATTTGTTCGTTATTACTGATATCTCTGGTATCATTAACCAAAACTGAGTAAAATCCAGAACTTTTGGCATCCGATAATGTTTTACTCAATATAAACTGACTGCATATTTGTAGCCACTCATTTTGACGCTTTGGGGAGGTATAAACGAGCACTTTTGAGGATTGCTGTGATATCACTGTCAGTATCCTATTTTCCTATTAGTTTGAAAATTTCCAGAAAATTTCCTTTGTTCTTGCTTTCATGAGACTCATTATGTCCTCTGTGGGACAACCCTTGCCTTGCTGTCAATAAAATAACTTCAATAACTCTCTTCAAGAAATTCCGACTCTTTTATTTCTTCTACTGAAGCACATTCAAGTTGTTGTTCCATATTTCCCACACCTGAACTTACAACAGTGTTATTTGTTTATCCAGCGTTCCATGACTTTAAAATAGCAATCAGTTTTTTCATGTAGTTCCAATTGCAAACTCCATTTTTCATAAAAGCAGTTTCCAGTTTCCACCTTTGACGCTCTTTCAGTTAAGAAAACGCGGCACTAAAAACAAACAGCACTGTTTAATGAAACACTGTACTCAAGCCATGGAAATTGTTTGTACCAATAAGCATTGAATTGCCTTTTCTGTGCACCAAAGTGTGTCAATGGAAAAATAATTCGTGGCTGATGTGGTCCTTTTTCCTTCGAACCAAGATCACTTGCCTGTTTTTGCACATTTTGCACTGACACTCCAAAAGTACTAGTAGTAGGCATAGACCTACTTTCACTTGCTTTATTAGACTCTTCGAGAGTACTGACTTTCTTTTTGTATTGAAATTAAAATTCAATCGTACATCCATTTTGGATGTAAAACTTTACGAAAAGCAAAGCCACCACAGAGTAAAATAAACACTCACATTCGAGGGATATGTACTGTTACAAAAACAGAGATGTTTTTGCAGATTACAAATACACGTTTACAAACCTAAACGCGTACGTTATCGCTTTCCAAAACACAAATACCTATGCTAAAACGGGGCTCAGTTCTCGATGGAAACGTTCCAACTCGTTCTAAAATGAATAACGCTCCCATGTTTACATCATCAAAGAACATTCTAGGAATACTTCGAATATCCGGTTCCTTTTCCCCTGTCCCAGGCCGCGAGGCGCCGCTCCGTCTCCACTCCAGTCACGTGGCAAGGCAAACAGTAAGAATCATTGAGACTAGGGGAATTCTGACTTGAGCTCCTGGTAGATGAGCTGAGGCGTGGGTTTGTTGTGTGGGAGAAATGGAAAAAGATAAAGAATAAACAACCCGAAGAAGACCACCTCGGGAGGAACGGAAGGAGGCAAGGCAGCACAAGTACTCGTAGTCGCTGTGGTACTACATCATTCAATTTCCACCCAACCCCGGCCAATGAAGTGAAGTGTAAAACACAGAATTTAATATTAGTTGTTGTACTGCAGTAGGTAGGGAAATAAAAAGAACCGTTCTCTAACATCATAGAAAAGCGCAAATTACAATATACAATTTTTTTAAACTCATTTGTAATTATTTCCCGTGAATTGTATTGCAGGGCTTGAGCCCCAAAAAAGGTTCTAGCTACGTCCCTGCATTAGATAACTGAAATACTAGACTGAAATACAAAGGACAGGAAAAGATCCAGATGAAGACCACGTGGGAGATGGATGGATGAAATTCGAAAGCGTGCAGGAGTGACATGGATAAAACTGACTCAAAACAGAAAGTTGTGGAAGAAACTTGGAGAGACTTTCATCCAGCGTTGGACTGAGAATGGTTGATGATGACATATTTACTTTTTTATTATATTCCAGTCTTTACGCTTTCCATTAATTTATTTCCTTTTTCCACCTCTCTTTTTTTATCTTTTCTGCTTGCGATTATCTCAGGGAGGATTGACACTAATCCTCCTCCTACGGCAACGCCCACAATATCCATTTCTGACACCCACATCTACTCCGAAAGGAAAGAATGTAGGTTGGTTAGGTAGAGATCATATTAACAGTCTATAGAAGTAACGACAACAACCATATTCCTCTAGAGCAATCTCAACATGTTACTTAATGCATTTCCTTTACGTCAGAACGAAAAAGAAATTAATGTTCAAAAAAGCGTCTTTTACTAAGTAAGGTCTAGAACATCAATTTAATAGGACAGAGTAATGTCTTTTTTTGGCACTGCACTTTGCTGTTAAGATTCAGCACTTTTTCAAGGCACGCAAAAACATTGTTTCGTATATTTAACCACAGCGAGCGAAGACTGAAAAGCATAGAAATCGTATCGTGTTATAACACCCAAATTATTCTAATTCTTCAGCAAATGCTCCGTCAGATGACTGGGAATTAGCTGCCAGATATTAGAAATTTGCATACTTCAAACACGCTAGGTAAGATTTCTGTCGCCCCATGGCATCCCTCACACTCGGGAGTCACTGATTTCATCATCTTGCCTGCTTATTGAACTTCCTTACTCTTTTTTCCCAATTTTTTTTATTTTCTATGTACAGTATATTAAGTGCCATGATTTGACATTCGTGCATATCATTCGCAAAAAAGAAGTATACATACATAGTACATATATACATACTCTCTCGCTCTCTCGCTCTCTTTCTCTCACTTACACACACACACTTCCCGAATATATTAATTTAACACACTGTATTGTATTAGGCGAGGGGTGGCTAACCTCTTTGAGAGTATGTGCCCGAATTGGCGATAATCTAAAAAATCTTCCCTCGCCTGCCCATGGGAATTTTGAGCAGAAAATTATCGTTCATTATTTATCCTCTGTTCACTCACAAACTACAGAAGAAAAATATAAGAAGAGGGAGCCAAGCGTTTGCTTCTATTATTATCAATTATTTTGGGTCTTTCAAAACGTATCATACAAAGTTACATTTTCTCGCAACTGCCCAGCTGGCACCAAACCACTTGTGACGTCCCTTGTGAGCATTTCTGACTGCCCTCGTCGGCGCTCAAAAGCAGCAGAGGTAAAACAGCAGGTCCCCCTTTCTACTGGGCGGGAAAGAGATGTGATCGACGAGTTACTGTGGTGGTTGAAGTGTCCGCTCTTCGCTTGTTCATTAGTATTCCTTCGAGTTACGGACAGGGACAGCCCTTTCGCGCTCCTTCTCAGATAAACCAAACCAAATGTAATCTTCTCGAGGAGGCCCTCTTTCGGGGCACATCCTCTCGAATACGCATTAAGCTGAAGCAAATCCTTTTCCTCAGCTCTTAGGGAAATTCTTTAAGCAATCCGCGAATATTCAGAATTCCAAAATATCCCTTAGTAATAGCGGCTTCACCTGGCAGCAATGACATTCATTGAATATTTATTTCTTATGGATGTTGTTTAAAGATTCAATTGGAGACACAGTATGACGCGTGCCAACAATTTTTTCTTTTTGCGTCTTACCTTGGGCACACGTGCCATACGTTCGCCACTCTTATACTAGAGTAAATGGGAAGATAAACCGAATTAAATAATACTTTTGTTATAGGAGTCGTTATACGAGGATAGATCCAAAAAAAGGTTACAAGGGTCATAAAAAATGATTGATTAACAATAGACAGAAAATTCAAAAGGGAAATATGAGGCATACTTGCCAATCACTTTTCCACATAATCACCAAATCTGTTCAGGTATTTATCGGAACGCATGACCAACTTGTTTAACCCGGCTCGGTAGAAATCACGTCCCTGCCCATTGATCCAGTTCTCGGCAGCTGTTTTCACATCACTGTCGGAAGATAACCTTCTTCCAGATAAGTGTTCCTTCAATTTCGGAAAAAGGAAGTAGTCACTGGGTGCCAAATCTGGGCTGTATGGGGGGTGGCTCCAGACTTCCCACTTGAACTTTTGCAGCAATTCTTAAGTTTTGCGTGCAGTATGGGGCCTGGCATTGTCATGCAGGAAGATGACACCATCACTTAACATGCCAGGCCGTTTGCGTCGGATGGCTTCACGTAACCTTGTCAAAGTGGCACAATAACGATCGGCATTAACGGTATGGCCACGCTCCAGATACTCGATAAGGATAACACCGCATGCATCCCAGAATATGGTTGCCATAACTTTACCGGCAGAGGGTGTAACCTTAAACTTCTTTTTCGTTGGTGATGCAGCGTGTTTCGACTCCATACCGGCTCTTTTGGTTGGGGGACGAAGTGATGAAGCCAAGTTTCGTCCCCAGTAACGATGTGATCAATGAACTGCTGGTCGTCGGCATGGTAACGCTGCAAAAACGTGAGGCATCACATCAGTCGTGTCCCTTTCTGCTCCTCGGATAACGCACATGGTACCCAGCGGGCACAAACCTTGGAATATCCCAAAACATTAGAAACGATACGCTGAACGGTACCATAGCAACAAATGTACCCTCCACACTAATTACTGTTCCAATGCTGCTGCTTGTAACCTTTTTTTTTTTTGTATCTATCCTCGTATTTTGTCACATATGCAGGATATATATTTTTGTATTCGGGGTTTAACGACCGATGGGCTATAAGAAGTGATCTACTCCTAAGTTTGGGCTACTGGTTTCAGAAAAGGGATAGAGCCAGTGCCATACCTCAGCAGGATTCGAACCCGAACCCATCTCAGACGAATGGTCTGAAGCCAGTGCTTAGACCACTGCGCCACCAGCCAGCCAGGATCGCATTAATGGCTGTTTTCAGTTTTGTGTAGAGTTGCAGAGTCGGATCATCATGGAGTCAGATAAAATCGGTGTGCGGTGACAGGATCGGATTAGGGTTCATTTTCAACCCCATGTGCAGTTGCAGAGTCCGATTATGGAGCTTGATAATACCGGTGTACTCTTATAGACTGCCTTCCAACTTACTGGAAGATTCCCTGGAAATAACTGAAAGTTTTTTCCGAATTTAAGGCATAAGACAATAATCTCACGGCCACTAAGAGCTGCTCTCAAAACATAAAGGTCTCCATGAACCCCTATCATAAGGCACGTCCTTGGAAACCCCTGTCATTTTTTAATGGTTTAACCCTCCTACAAAAAGTAGCTCACAGGACGATTCCCTAGGTCACCAAGAGAAAGCATGTTTTTGCAGCCGTAGATCATCTCATAGTTCTTGAGGGAATCGAGCTTATAGGGGGATTTACTTATGGGATCGTCTCCTCAGCCGCATTCTGATTGCTGGGTGGCTTGACCCTATTGTTGGTCATGTAGAAATTGTTCTAACTTCTGAACTACAGTAAGACTTGTGAGTCATTAGAAAAAGTTTTTACTGCATTCTTATTTCGAGACGTTTTAAAACTGTTCAGTTAGTTTTATGATGCTTTATAAACAACAGAGTCGTAAACACCATGATATAGTTGCAAAATATTCACGACGAAAAACATACTGCGTCCACATAAAAATTAAATTTGAAGCTGACATTTTATGGGCGTAAATTTCAAAAAAAAGAAATAGACGATTTTATATGCACTATAAGAATACTTCCGTTTGTCTTGTGTAAAACTCTTACGGCGAAAACTCCAAACGAGAACATTAATGAATTTCCCTTTGAAATTTCAACTATTACCTTTTATTTTAGAAATTTAGCACCCCCGCTGTGCACCCCATTGTAAGACTTCCGGTCCTTGATTTAAAGGAACTGGCTCCAGAGAAGGTAATGAAAAAGAATGAATACAATATCTGACATTCTGGCAGTATATAAAATTTATCTGCTTTTTGTTTCTCGCATTGAAATTTATTTTATTTCAAGGGTTCTACTGTGCGCTTATTGGTGCAATTCATTATTACGAAAAGTCCTAACCCTCTGGACGGTTGGTGTTATAATAAGTTCATCATTTCGATATTTACATCTACACCGACTATCTTCTGAGATGCAAGTCATTATCTGATTTTTGTTCTTACCTTTAAAATAGGTGTGGAAGAACGGACGGAAGTTCAGGATTATTAACAGGGCAATTAGAAAAGCCTGAATTGCCTAGTTTAATGTTCAACATACACACTTATAGCGTACACGTTTGTCCGCGTCGGGCATCGAATCCGGATCTCCCTCACTCCCAATTGAGCTACGCTGACATGTGCTTTCATTGCTCTCTGCCTTTATCTCATGTGCGTGCTGCGGGGCAGGCACGTTACACACTGGTGAACATTTTGTAGTAGGTTGCACCAAAAAATGGTGCACCACTTGTGACAAAGGTGTGATAGCTGGTGCCCCACTTGTCACCACTTGTGACAGCTGCACCGCTTGTGACAAAGGCAGACCATTATGCAAATGGTCTACCTTTGTCCCAAAAGACATACCAAAACAAAAAGGCAATTATGCACCACCATATTTTGACATCCAAGCTGAGTGGAGAGACGTTGCAACCTTGTGCCATAATTTTTTTTATGTTTCATGCATCACACAATGGTTTTCCTTTTCCCAAAAGTGGTGCAGCTGATGAAGCACCACTTTATGGTGCAACCTACTGCAAACGTTTTTTAACAGTGTAGCGTCATATCAGAAAACTTGAAACTTACATCGTCCTAGAGCTGGAATTGAACTAACATCACTCAATTTCCATTTGAGCATGCTACACGCTATTTGAGTCAAATTATAACTCAATCGGGCCTCCGTGGTTTCAATATGTATCCCATCCATAACATTCTTTTTTTCTCTTTAACATGCTGGTCAAATTCCTGGGTCCTCCCACTATCTCCAGGACCTACTCATTAGTCTTTCTATCGAGCCAACTTATTCTCTCCATTCTTCTATAACTCCGCATCTCAAATGCCTCCAGCCCTTTCACTTCCTTCTTGGTCAATGTCCATGTCTCAGATGCAAAAAGGATATTAGAATGAGACTGGGGATGGCAAAAACGGCTTTTATAGAGAATCAAAGATTACTGACTGCCAGAAATATAGATATAAAATTGAGGAAGAGAATTTTAAAGCCATATGTTTGGCCAGTAACGCTCTACGGCTCTGAGACATGGACGTTGACCAAGAAGGAAGTGAAAGGGCTGGAGGCATTTGAGATTTGGAATTGTAGAAGAATGGGGAGAATACGTTGGCTCAATAGAAAGACTAATGAGGAGGTCCTGGAGAGAGTAGGAGAACCCAGGAATTTGACCAACATGTTAAAGAGACGAAGAGTGTTATGGATGGGACACATATTGCGCCATGGGGGCCCGAATCTGAAAGTTTTGAAAGGAAAAATTCAGGGCAACAGAGGAAGAGGGCGGCCAAGGAACAGGTTTGTGGTACAGTTACTCCAAGACACTAATACCAGGACAAAAATGCCTTGAAGATGGCGGCGGGAAACAGAGAGGGATGGAGAGACAGAGTACATTTACTGAACAACCAGTCCTTGGACAGAGTAACCAAGAATAAGAAGAGAAGATGCTGTACCACGTACACTGGCGTGCATAAATTAAGGACGAGACGGTTTTTTTAATGTAACGTCGTGCAGAAGTGCTCCACATCGACTCAAATCATACCATAAAATCCCCAAGATGTAAGAATATGGGACAAGTGAGCAAAACCGTCCAAACAAGGAATCCAAAGGATACAAAGGCACTATATTGAAAAGGTAGCTTTGATCACAACTGGACAGAAAGAAACGTCCATGTGACAGGCGGCTGCAAAGAAAAATCCAGTCTTTAGTAGGGGATATGATCACCCCTGACTGCGTTGCAGGATTTACAACGTCTATCCATGCTGAGGACGAGGTTGTCAATGAGCTGTTGAGGCATCGCAGCCCATTCCTCTTGTAGCGCCAATCGCAGCTGTGGAATCGTTGCTGGCGGCTGGTGACGTGCTGCCAAGCGTCTCCCGAGAAGGTCCCACACGTGTTCGATTGGATTTAGGTCCGGGGACCTTGCGGGCCAATCCATATGTTGAATATCTTCACTTTCCAACAGCTCTGCGACAGCCACTGTACGATGAGGTGTAGCGTTGTCGTCCATGAAGAGGAACTCAGGACCCACAGCACCTCTAAACAGACGCACGTGAGGCAGTAGAACCTCGGCGGTACAATATCGGACACCAGTGACTGAGCCTCCTTGGAAGATGTGGAGGTCAGTACGGCTACAAAGCATGATACCGCCCTAAACGAGAACTCCGCCACCTCCAAACTGGTCCCTTTCGATGATGTTGGAGGTGTGATTGCGTGTTCCTGCTCTCTCCAGATGTGTATACGTCCAGAATCGCACGTCAGACTAAATCGACTTTCATCCGTAAAGAGAACTCGACCCCATTGCTGATGTGTCCAGTTCTTGTGTTCCTGGCACCAGAGAAATCGCCGTCTCCAATGAGCAGGCGTTAATGGATCACACCGTACTGTTCGTCGTGCAAATAGACCACATTTGTGCAGCCACCTGACTACGGTAAAACGCGCTAACGGACGTCCAGTTGTCTGTTGCATGTGCCTTGCGATTTCTTCCGCTGCCTGCCGTCTGTCTCTTCTCGCCTGTAGGACAATATACTGGGCGTCCGCCGCTGTGGTTGCTCGTGGACAACCACTGCTAAACTCTCGGACAGCTGTTCCTGTCGTTTGAAATGCTCTTCAAGCTCGTGAAATGATGCTGTGAGTGATCCCGAACTCCTCGGCCACACTAGTCACACTTCGACCTTATTCCAACTTCTCAATGATGCGACCTCTGGTAAAGCCATCCACATGTCGTCTACTGGATTGCCTGTTGGCCATATCCCACGGTGGCAGCAACTCGACGTCGTTCAAACAGATGTACACCGTGCAATAGCTTTCACCGAATTGCTGAGCGTACACCG
The DNA here is from genome assembly GCA_039090855.1 of Macrothele yani. Classification (NCBI taxonomy): domain Eukaryota; kingdom Metazoa; phylum Arthropoda; class Arachnida; order Araneae; family Macrothelidae; genus Macrothele; species Macrothele yani. The sequence continues at coordinate 129,576,506 of CM077024.1, read as the reverse complement.
CCCGTGTGCTTTATACCCTTCCGACACCCCCCTACGTCATGCTACATATATGCGCATGCCTTACCGTACCGGACCATAGTCTATCTCCTGAGTGATCTTTCGGTTCGTTCTGTCTGCTTGTTCCGCTGTTATGCTAATTTCTCCTCTTCGTCCTTAATTTTTGCAGATCAGGGTAGATATAAACACCCAGATATATATATATATATATATATATATATATATATATATATATATATCTTTGTGGAAGTGAGAAAATGCAGAGTTTTTGCTGGTCCTTGATAAAGCCAAGGCTCAGTATTCTCGACACCTTCTACATTCAGTTGTTTTATTTTATTTTTTTATCTTTTCTCCTTTTACTCACACAGGTAGATACATAACCTTTTCTATGTTGTACTAGGTGTGAGTCAAAATTATATATGTATTTTTTTTGCTTAGGTATCTTTTTTATAGAATATATATATATATATATATATATATATATATATATATATATATATCGCTCTCTCTCTCTCTCTCTCTCTCTCTCTCTTTCTCTCTCTCTCTCTCTCTCTCTCTCTCTCTGTCTGTCTCACTGGTACGCTTGACGTCACACCAACGTCTGCATTGTTGCGCCATCACGTATCGATCCGTTCCTTTGTGTTCTCGAGATGGCAAAGTGATTGCCTACTATATAGTAGCAGGCGATCACTTTTAGATGTTAAGGCGATCACGCGCTAATTTGAAAACATTGGATCATTAATTATTCGAGTTCTATTTCTATGATCTACAAAATTCGAATTGAATTCTTAATATCACAGCAAGGTGAGTTTACACGCAATAACATTGAGATGTCAAGGTGATCGCTTGCTAATTTTAAAACATTCGATTATCAATGACTTAGTTCTATTTATCAGAACTACAAAATTCGAATTAAATTCTTAACACCAGGGCAAGCTGCGTTTGTATATTAATTTAATTTAGCACAATTCGAATGTTAATTTGTACGATTTAATTATTTGTTACTTTTTTTAATTTAACAAACATTCCGAGTTTTAGTGATAATTATATTACATATTTTGCAAAATATCGATCTATCTAAACGCTCTAACCTACAATAAAAACTGAAATCTTGAAATGTCAAAGTGAGCAAAATTGCATCTAAAGCAGATTTTGCCCCAAGAGCACATTGAGAATTTAGATAATTCATATTTGTAATACCAGATGTAGCATTATTTTGTAAGAAATGCTTTGGTATGAAGTTGCAAACTAACTGTAGAATAGGACAGTCTAAAACAAGCCGTAAAAGGAATAAACAGTGTGCAAGAGAAAAAGTAATTTAACGCGAAAAATCAAAGTGAAAGTCATTGAGGTAAGTTTACACGAAAACGACTTTCCGAATTTAGTGCTGATTATACACTCAGCTATGCAAGACAGCACGAAAAAGTATCACTGAAGACGTAAGGAAATTCAACTGTGAGCTAGTGAGGAAAGCAATTGAAAACAACCAAAGCCTAAAGATAGCAAAGGGACATCTCAGTAAGGGAAGAAAACAGATTATGGCTCTGAGAAAAGAAGATGGTTCTATAACAAGAAATAGAGGCGAAATTTTGACAAGAGTGAAAGATTTCTACTCCAAATTATATGAAAGGGATGATACATGTACTCCAGACATCATGAAAGGTACCAGAGTTCTTCCAGTCCTCCCAGCAGAAGTTGCTCATGCAATCAAGAACATGAAGCTGGAGAAAGCTCCAGGAGAAGACGGAATTACTATAGACATCATACAAGAAGCAAGTGGAGAAATTGAAACAGTACTCGCCCAAATTTTCACTCGATGCCTTAATGAAGGGAAGATTCCTGAGGATTGGAACAATGCTACAATGATCCTGCTACATAAAAAAGGTGACATTGAGGATCTCAGGAACTACAGACCTATCAGCCTCCTATCAGTGGTTTATAAAATCTTCACTAAAGTTCTTTCACACCGCTTGAAGGTAACACTGGACATGGCTCAACCGAGAGAACAAGCTGGATTCAGGAGTGGCTACAGCACAATAGATCATATCCACGTACTGAGAGAACTAATTGAAAGAGCGAGGGAATATGAACTTCCATTGTGCATGGCTTTTATCGATTATGAAAAAGCCTTTGATTCGGTGAAACCATCAGCAGTTACCACGGCTCTGAAATCCTGCGGTATTGAAGATGCATACATTAATATTATTAATAACATCTATGAAAATGCAAGTGCAAAGATTCGGCTGTTTGAAAATACAACACACATAAAAATTGGAAAGGGAGTGAGACAAGGTGACACCATATCTCCGAAGCTCTTTAATGCCACATTGGAAAATATCTTTCAATCACTGAACTGGGAAAACAAAGGGATAAAGATTAATGGAGATTATCTAACCCACCTTCGTTTTGCTGATGACGTAGTCATTTTTGCAACTACCCCATCAGAGCTGCAGAGTATGATCCAGGAACTTGCTGACAAGAGTAAAGAAGTGGGATTAAAAATGAACTTTCAGAAGACAAAAGTGATGTTCAATGCTTTTACAAGAAATGAAGATTTATCGATTGATGGAGAAAAACTGGAGATAACAGATACGTATGTTTATCTTGGACAGCAGATATCAAGTGAGGGTCACATTGATGAAGAAATTAATCGGCGTACAAAACTTGCCTGGAGAGCTTTTGGAAGAAACAGCATAATTTTCAAGAGCAATATGCCATTATGTCTTAAAAGAAAAGTGTTTGATCAATGCATCCTTCCAGTGCTTACGTATGGTGCAGAGACGTGGACCTTAACTAAAAGAGACATACAAAGGCTGCAGACAACTCAAAGTACCATGGAGAGGTGCATGCTTGGTATAACCAGGAGAGATAAGAAGAGGAACTCGTGGATCCGAAAAATGACGAGAGTGGAAGACATCATGATCAGAGTTAAATCCCTGAAATGGCAATGGGCTGGACATACTGCCAGAAGGACAGACCATAGATGGACAGCCGAAATTTTAGATTGGATTACAAGGGACAGGAAAAGACCCAGAAAAAGACCACATGGGAGATGGGTGGATGAAATTCGTAAATATGCGGGAGTGACATGGAGGAGACTGGCACAAGACAGACCGTTGTGGAGGAAACTTGGGGAGACCTTCGTCCAGCAGTGGATTGATAATGGTTGACAATGATGATGATGATGATACACTCACGGACAATGAAATTTGCGCACCAAGAAGAAAGAATCGTATTGAACTGAAATTTTATGGACGTAATGATACAGATCAATGATACACATGATGGCAAAAACGGAGCTGCAGGACAATTACAGAGGGATCTGCGCCACGCAGCCAGGTTATCTTCAATAGCGCGTCGCACCGTCTCATGCGGCTATACATGCTGCAATACGGTCCGGCTTAGTGGCGAACAGACACCTGATGTTGCCCTGCGGCAGACTGGATCACACGTGTTGGACGGTGTGCTCCAAATCCCGGACAGTGCTGCACGGCTGCAGCCGGCGTTTCAACTGGTCCTACACATGCTCGATAAGGGACATGTCTGGGGAAGCAGGCAGGCCATGGAAGTGTTTGGACATGATGTAGGCAGTCCTGAACGACCCCAGCTGTGTGCGGGTGGGCATTACCCTGCTGGTACAGCGCACCTGGAATCCCGGCCAGAAATGGGAGAGCATGGGGCCGTAGGATCTCATCCACATACCGTTGGCCCGTCAATGATCCACGTACCACTACTAAACGTGATGGGCTATCGTAGACAATGGCTCCCCAGACCATAATGCCTGCAGTGGGGAAGGTGTGGCCCTCGATAGAGAGGTCGGGATTGTGCCGTTGACCCAGGGTCCTCTACATCCCGGACACGATGATCATCTGTCCCCAAAACGAAGCGGCACTCGTCGCTAAACACCACACGTCGCCAGTCCGTGGCGTTCCACGTCGCTCTGGCCTGATACCACTGCACACGGAGTCTGTGATGTTCCGGTGTTAATAGCAGCACAAGTAAGGGGCGCTGGGATCGTAGATTCGCTTCCGCAAGGCGTCGGGAAATGGTTCGTGGGCACACAGCAGCCGCTAAATCTGGCTGTACAGTGAACCGGGTCCCCGTGGGATCCGTTCGTGCCTGGCGCAGGATTCGTCGATCCTCTCAACCGGTGGTCCTCCTGGTTCGTCCGGAGCTGCTCCGCCGTGTCACAGTGCCGTCACGTGTGCACTGCTCCCAACACAGTTGGACGGTATGATCAGAAAGATCCGCGTGGCGGGCTATGCACCGGGCAGACCACCCTGCGCTTGCCCGATGATCAGGCCTCTCTCCGAGTCCGTAAGTTGCGTAAATCGACGTCTCTGGCGTGTAGCCGGCATTCTTGTCACTCTGTATACTCTTGCTTGCGTCGGCCGGTGCTTTTCGGTTTTATGGGGCATCGACTACACGCCGGTTTATAAGGCTGCCGGTTCGTGCTCGTAGCGCCACCACAGGGGGTGCGGTCATGCGCAATCGCAGCAAACGTGGATCATTTGCATACTAACACACACTTTTTTAGCTATTTCTAAAGTTTTGCGGTTATAGCATGTTTTCTTCTAGGTGTGCAAATTTCATTGTCCGTGAGTGTATTAAACATTTTTGCAAAATATCGATCTTTGCAAACGTTATAACTTACAACGGTTAAAAAACAAATATTTTATACATACTGTTACTTATCGCGAGATCTTTTGAAAAACGGAAATAAATAGCATAAAATTTTTAGGTCTAACATTAATGAGTTCTTACTATATTTCCTTACCGAAATATGGCGTCTGTTTGATTTGTTTTCAGTCTGATTCAATTAAAAATTTCACTCCGGACGGGCAACATCCCCTGTTTATTAATATTTATTCAAAGCTTAAAAACAGCTGTCCTAGGACGAAATATACACTAGTTATATCATATTTACAGCATAAAAATCTAAGTTTTAACGCACAGAGCACATGCAAAAAGGTAAAATCTAGCACAGTATAGACAATCAAAAACTTTCAAAAACGCATTGTTTTATCTTTCGAAATTATTCACAGTCCAGATTAGAAATTTGTCTGAGGGCTTTTGAGGGAGAAATTATAATTCTCATAAAATAATTATTTTATGTGATTTTTTTTTTTTTTTTTTTTTTTGCGAGTTTAACGACCACCGTGAGCAACTGAATGGGCTATAAGCAGTCTCCCGTCCCTAATTGAGTGCCACTTGTTCCAGAGAATGGAGGGAGGTTGTACCATAAGACAAACACAACCCGGACCCCATCACAGACGAATGATCAGAAGCCATCACTTAGACTACTGCGCCAGCGGCGCGGCTTTTATATCATCAAATAAAACATTCAATAGCTGTTTTACCTAAGGAAAAATATTTGTTTTTAGCAGAAATATCCATTTCTGACATCCGTAGTTTGCGCCATGTTCTCAGAAAGCTCCAGTTCGTCGCCAGTAGGGTAAATAACCCGAGATCAACTTTTACATGCGGTGTGTCGCTTCATAATGAATGATACGGATCTGGATCTGCTGGTGTCAGTGAAATGAGTTTAGTCGCTTACAATTTCTGGCTTTCTCAAGTATTTGCTGACTTAATTTTCTGCTCATAAAATCTGTCAGAAACATTCAAACATGACTTCTTATAGTTCTCCCATCTTTAGAAACTAAAATTAGAAAGGAAGTAATTTTTCCACGTTACGAAACGAAGAAAGTGAAGGCTGATTTCTTTTCCACATCTGGCAGACACAGCATTATTGATTACAAAGGCAGCAGAATCCCGGCGCAAAATAAGCATTTGAAAATTATCTTTAAAACAAAAGTGAGACCAAAGGTCTTTCCAAGCACGGCGGCCACGACAGGAAATAAACGGGGTGTAAGAGACACATAAGAAGGATTAAAAAGTGTCAGAATAATTCTTCCGCGACGAAGAGGTTGAACGCAAAAGGTAATGTATCAAACCTCATTCCCTGGAAAAAGTCACGAATGTCGGTTTACGTCTGAATTTTACATAATTATGACCTCTTCGCTGAACACAACACACTTTTGACAGTCCAGCTTAAAAATGAATGCAAGCCTCCTCGATGGCGAGTGATCTTAGATGTCGGCTTCGGATTATTCGGCTGAGATGGGCTCATGCACGGCATGAGGCTGAGTGGTGCACCTGTCAGATAGCGCTGGCTTTTCCCCCACGACAGAACACGAGGATCGAACGATTGTGAGAGCCGCAAGAACAGAACAGAAATACTCACTCTCAAACATCCGTAGCCATTTTGCGTCGTGTTCAGGTACAGAAGTCGCCATCAGCACCGTTGCCACACGACTTGCTGCACGGGGACTACTTTCAAGGATATCACTCCGCAGTCCGCAGCCAATCTAACTGGTGCCGGAGCCGATCAACGTGGGACAGTGTCCAGTGGCGTCGTGTTGTCTTCAATTCTGAGTCACGATTTGCATTTGGCGCCGATGACCAGCTCATGCGTGTCTGGAGAAAAACCTGCCAGCCCACATATCCTGCCTTTACCGTGGAACGTCATACGGCTCGCCATACGGATCCTGCCTTTACCGTGGAACGTCATACGGCTCGCCATAACGTCATACGACTCGCCATCTTGCGTCAGCATCATCTAAGGGTTAGCTACTTTGCATAAAATAGTCTGGTGGTCATAATAATTTGTCCACTCAGTGTATAAACAAACTGTTTAAATATTACCTAAGCGACGGCTTCTGATCATTCGTTCAAAAGGGTTCCGGGTTCGAATTCCGGTGAGGCATGGATATTGTGTTTGTCTTACGATACTGGCTCTCTCCCTTCCCTGGAACCAGTGACCCTAAATTAGGGACGGGCGACTGCTGATTGAGTTGCTCATAGTCGTTAAACCTCCAATAAAAAAAAAAAGCGTGTGTTGGTGAAGACGGCTCATTAAGTACCAGCAAGAACGAAAGCGGAGAAGAAACTTTAGATACAGAAGATTAAATCTGGTAAATCCATACTTCCCAATATTATACTTGGCTTTCTTCCAAGTGTAGCATTTACGTTGTCACAAAATCGCACGACTTCGATATAACATTTCACTTTTAATAATTTGCGTTCCAATTCCTTGTCGATTTGAAGAAAAATTTGATTTCATGCGAGATTGAAGGAATTTACAATTAATTAGAAATAGGCAAGGAGTTTAAAGTGGGGACCAGTTCTTTCTGCATGCCTGCCTTTCCTACAATAATACCACATAAATACGGAAACACAGAACGTGAGGTGAACAAACGGGAAATGGTTCCCTTGTCTTTAACCCATCATAGCTCAGACCGCCCCTTGATCTGGAATTCTTTCCCCAAATTCCAAATCAAGGGACGGGCAGAGTACAGTTCTTAACTATCGCCTTTACAAAACCTTTCACCAATAATGTCGTCCAACGTTCCCTTAACAAAAGCATAGTTTTCCGTAATCACACCCACGGAACTCCAGTTCGGTCCATGTGAAAACGGCTGGCTGCAAGCACATAAACAACTACATAGTAGGTAAGCCCCTTTTCGTTGTCCATTGGTAGTCCTTTTAAGTTCCAAGGAGCTCAACAACGAGAGAAGCTCCATCGTGACAGCTAGTCACATAAAGTATCGAAGAGCCCTTCATGCCCCCAGCCAGCAAATCACGGACAAGGATATTACTCCAATGAGCTATTACATAATGAAAATCCTCCAAATATAAAATTGCATATATAAATTTGAGCCATTACATTATAACTACCCCCAGTCTAGAGAAATAAGAGCGCCCGGAGACCAAACGGTGGCGCAGGTGAAGTTCACAGAGCAGTATACATACAACCAGAGGACCGACTTTTGGTTAGTAGAGTGTTTGGAGTCAGAATGGGAAAAGCTGCCGATTTATCGGAGTTTGATAAACGGCAAATTGTGATGGCACGGAACCTCGGAATTACGATCTCGGAAACGGCGCGGCTTATGGGTTTGTTCACGTGCCGCAGTAATGAGGACGTATCAAAAGTGGTGCACAGATGGCCAAGCGACGAACCGTCGTCCAATCGTGTGTCGTCCGCAGCTCACGATGCTAGAGGACAGCGGAGACTGTCGCGCATTTTTCACAGAGGCCACAGGGCCACATGGGGACAAATCCACCCGCGGATACAAGTGTGGTGATCAGGGCAATATGTCACAGCACACAGTTCATCGCAGCCTTCTGCGCATGGGCCTGGGTAGATGAAGACCTAGCCGGGTCCCCTTGCTCACTGCACGTCATCGCCAACAACGCATGAAATGAGCCCAAGATCGAGATTGGACCTTGGATGATTGGAAGAAAATGGCTTGGTCTGATGAATCAAGATTCCTGGTGCATCACGTAGACGGGAGATCGCGGATACGCAGATTACCAACGAAGGCTATAGCACCTGGATGCACTGTTGGGCGGAAACAGGCCGACGGCGGCGGTGCTATGCTATGGGCGATGTTTTCTTGTGACACTTTAGGCCCCGTTATCCCAATAGCACAATCCCTGACAGCTGTCAGGGATCTGAACATCGTTGCGAACCAAGTTTACCCATTCATGGCAACTGTGTTCCCTGCTGGCTGGTGATGGCCATTACCAACAGGATAATGCGCCATGCCGCACTGCCAGAATCGTCAAGAAGTGGTTCGAGGAGCATGCTGGTGACCTTCTGTTAATGTCCTGGCCTCCGAATTCACTTGACATGAACCCAATCGGACATTTGTGATTCGACTTGTAAAAGCGGGTTCGCGCTAAATCACCACCACCCCGAAATGTGCGGGAACTGGAGGACCTGCTGTTGACACTATGATACCAGGTACCCCAGGATACCTATCGCCACCTCATCCAATCGATGCCTTACCGAGGGCTAAAGGAGGTCCTACAACGTGTTAGGTAGGTAGTCATAATATCATCAGTGCGTAATTAGGTATAATATAAAGAGTTACCCAATCAGAACCAACCAAAATATTAACCCCTCTCCGTTGTACACAGAAACTCGGAACCCAAAGTTATATAACCGAAAGTTCCCAAAACTCCAGAATCATGATGTTGTTTGACTTTTCTTTTTTTATGATGATGGCGAGATGGTATGATATTTCATTAGGCAGGAAGATTGTCAAGGTTTTGTGAAAGTTACCTTGTTTTCCATGGGGAGGAGTAGGGTCTCAAGTACGGGAAATGCCAGACCGACGAAGAAGAGGAACAGTTATTTGGTAAGATGAACTTCCACTCTCATTTCCCGAATAACTGCATGTTCTATTTTAGGTAGCATGTCCCATTTTCCTCTTGAATCTCAACTGTAATTTATGTACACCAAGGAAGAAATTTACCGAAATAGTCACCGGCAATCATTTTAATCGAAATTTAGGGTAAAAACCTAAAAATAATCAAGTAAATTTCTTTCACTTCCAATAAAAACATGTGCTAGTTTCAAGCATCATTTATTCAAAATAAAGATCAAATTTCAACTTCATCCACTTGCGCCATAAAAATCAGTATCTCCAGTTATTTTGTGCATATAAGAATGTGCGTTTACAGGCACGCTATGCTGTCTACTGACCATAATTTAACTTCTGCGGCACCTATATTTTGTCAGAAACTCCGCTATGATGTGTGTGAAACACAACGCTTAATTTGTCCTCAACTTGGTCCTATAAGTTATAAGAGATCCGACATCAAATTAATTTTATTCATATTTGTTTTAACTTAAGACTCTACGAGACTCGTCATCTTGTATTGCTGCCTTCTCTTGTTAACCAACGGGAAAGCGTATTTCACAAATTGCTCGGGCAATATTGCACATTTTGGAACACCGTTTGTGGCTAACGCAAGATATATGATAAATAAAGAGTTCCCTGGTTTCAGAACTTTTATTAACTTTTTTTTTATCTGCAGCGAAAGCCGTATTAAGGCGTCTTCCATAGCTTCATTAATTAATATAAAATACTTAAATAATCCAAAATGAAAATCTGAAACCAGAGAACTCTTTATTTATCATATATCTTGCGTTAGCCACAAACGGTGTTCCAAAATGTGCAATATTGTCCGAGCAATTTGTGAAATACGATTGCCCGTTGGTTAACAAGAGAAGTCACATTACAAGATGGCGGGTCTCGTATAGCCTTAATGGCTCAAACTTAAAGGAATATAATAATCTGATGAACTTCTAACAAGTGTTTGCGTCTTAACGAGAGACTCAAAACATCTAACAAGAGAGGTGAATATCTCTAACCTGAACTAATCAGTGCGTCTAACGAAAGAGAGCAGAATACGTTTGATAAGAAACAGCACATTGAAGGAAGTCAGCAGAACACATCTGAGGAAAGTCATCCTCATACAATTGCAAAACATCATTCTTATCTCTATTTAACACATTATGTCATTCTACCCCTGGACTCATTTCAAGTTGCTACAAAACATTCATCGGGAGAAAAAAATGTAGCGTTAACTTAAAAAGAATGAACCAAAATTTACATAGATAATGGGAACCAAAAACGGAAGTTAAATTAGTGTATACGTCACTACTCACAATTGGTGTAAACAATGTGAGTAGAAATTAATAACAATTTCCTCCACACGTGGATACTCATTTTTTTTATTTGTGTTAAGACCGACTAAATTGCCCCAACAACTGAGTAATAAGGGTTTTTTACGCTTTCCAACCGTAGGTTGAAGAAGCGTATATGCTCCAACTTTGTCCGTCCGTCTGTCCGCTCGATAACTCGCGTAAAAATGGTTCGATTTCGATGAAATTTTAGCATGTGGTAGGGGACTACCTGGGGACAAACCCTGTTGAAAATGGGTGAAATAGGGTCAACGGTCAGGACATAGGAGCGAAATTACTTCCATTGTCATTATGCATCAAAACATACGTACAAATGCTTCGATTTGGATGAAATGTTAGTATGTTGTAGGGATCTGCCTGGGGACAAATCCTATTGAAAATGGTCGAAATGGGGTCAAAGGTTAGGGCACAGTGTAACGTATACTCTAGATTCAGTTTCCTTTTGATTTTACTATCTCTTGTTATTTTATTTTCCTATGCAAATTATCTTCTCACTTAACGAGATGATATTTCTCCCTTTAATATATATAAATGTAAATGGACGATGTAATCACTCTTTCCACGTTAATTTTTAAACAACGCATAGCGACTGAAAAATTGTATTTCGGCACTGCTGGGATCGAACCCCAGAACTCTCGATAACTAGTCGAGTGCGTTCGAATTTACGCTACAGCGCCAACAATTCTCAGCGCAATGCGTGGTTTATCAGTCAGCATCTGACTATACGAATGCGTATTGATGGTCTCAGCAACTGAGATGTCGTCATCTGGTGGCATTTAACGCAACAGCTATTTTAATTGTAGCTGATAAATTCAAAGGGCGATAGAAATGTTTAATATATATCAAATACGTGGAGATAATGTAAATGGACGATGTAATCACTCTTTCCACGTTAATTTTTAAACAACGCATAGCGACTGAAAAATTGTATTAATTGTATATATATTTCTCCCGCTGAATGATATGTGTCAACGAGTGTAAGTCATGACGTGGTGGTATGCAGTATATATAGGCGCGCTCAACTATACCAAAGAAACTTCGTTTTATGTGATAGGTTCTTCTTAATTATTGTTATGCGATTCTACGAAAGTTCGGATATTCAGTAGTCGTGTGATTTGTTGAGTGTGTGTTTGATAACACCAGGAGCTCTCCAATAAAAGGTTTAAAGTGAGTACGTTTTCTCAGTTCATATTATTGTCAGACCTCTGTCTGGCCGTTAAGTCTCTTTCATTAAGTGTCTCCATTAAGTCCAGGGTATATTGTGTTTACCGCTCTAATAAGGAGCCTTCAAGGTACTAATGTACTAAAACCGAAGTTATAGTACTGATATTCAAGATAATGAGGAACGCTGAGTAAAAAGAAGTTCCATATTCAATGAATTTATTGCACGTGCGAGTCTTACCTAAACAAACTCCAGCACTTTGAAGATTAGGTACACTTTAGCTACGTCAAGTAACCTTCCAATAACCCTAACGTGACTTAACGTAAGCTTCCCTGCACTACGCGTCCAGCGGAGGACTTTATTCATTATAACAGGAGCGGGATCTATTCCATAACCCTTATGCATCATAACTTACGTAAAAATGTTTCGATTTCGACAAGACTTTATTCATTATAACAGGAGCGGGATCTATTCCATAACCCTTATGCATCATAACTTACGTAAAAATGTTTCGATTGCGACAAGACTTCATCATGTTATTTCGGAGATACACTGAACGGGTTCTATTGAATATAATCGAAATGGAATCATAGGTCAGGGCACAGGACCGAGATTTATGACACAGCCATTACCCTCATAACTTGAGTGATAACTTGAGTAATGATTTCTGGTATGTTGGAAAGCGTATTATAATCAATGCATTGCATGATTTTACTATCTTGTTAAGGAATTCAGTTGCTTTTATTTCATCTTTTAATTTAATCTTCACATAATAGCAGTAACGTACTTTTTCGAGCAAAAACACAAGGGTTTTACCGAAAGTAATGCAAAAGTGGGCATAACTTTTTCATTACTGACAGAAGTCGTTCGAATTGCGCATGTTGGTAAAGTATAGCAACCCTTCCTCTATAGCAACCCTTCTTCTTCATTGCAGGTAAATAATGAGTTCCAAGCAGAAGAAACGTGCTGTCATTGAGTTCTTAACGAAGGAAGGCCGAAGGCTGTCCGACATCTACACAAGGCTACAGACCGTTTACGGAGATGAAACCATTGACAAGAACAATGAGCACAGACGGATGAAGAAGTTTAAAGAAGGGGAAACCAGCACTGAAGACAAACCACGCAGTGGGAGACCATCATTTGCGACCACTAACACGAATCGTCAGCGAGTGGGTCAATTGATTCGCGAAGAGAGACGAGTCACAACCTGTGAACTTGTTGCAGAACTGGACTGTGGTCACAACCTGTGAACTTGTTGCAGAACTGGACTGTGGTCACAACCTGTGAACTTGTTGCAGAACTGGACTGTGGTCACAACCTGTGAACTTGTTGCAGAACTGGACTGTGGTCACAACCTGTGAACTTGTTGCAGAACTGGACTGTGGTCACAATGCCATACAGAAGACGGTGGAAGACTTAGGGTATCGGAAAGAGTGTGCAAAGTGGGGACCTCTGCATTTGACACCCGATTTGAAGCAGAGAAGGGTGGACGTCTGCTCTGATCTGCTGGAAGCATTTGAAGCCCATGAAGACACGGTTTTTTTCCCCATCTCGTGACAGGGGATGAAACGTGGGTGTATCCTTACAATCCGGATACGAAGAATCAATCCATGGAATGGCGTCACACCTCTTTACCAGGGCCTAAGAAGTTGAAGATCCATCTATCAGCACAAACAGTCATGGTGACTGTTTTTTAGGATGACAGGGGTGTCATGTCATTATCCTTGATTTTCTGGAACGTGGCCGTACCGTGACCTGCGAGTGGTACATTGAGACACTCAAGAAGCTTAGAGAAGCCATAAGGAGGAAGAGACCGAACAGGAATCTGAAAAGGATCCACATTCATTATGACAAAGCGAGACCTCACACATATTTGGCAACCAATCGGGCGATGAGCAAATTAGGCTGGTCGGTGGTTCCCCATCCACCGTAAACCCCAGATCTGGCGCCTTCCCACTTCCACCTGTTCGGTCCAACGAAGGACAGTCTCCACGGACAATGATTTAATGACACATACGGGGTAAAAGTGGCTGTGAAGAAGTGGGTACAACAGTCCACACCTGAATTTTTCCAACCAGGATTCGAGAGTTGGGTTCAACGATGGCACAAATGCATCGCTTGCGATTGAGACTATGTTGAGTTGTACGTTTGTATAGAGAAAGAGTTACTCTACCAACATGTACAATTTGTACGACCTCTGTCAGTTAATAAAAAAGTTATGCCACTTTTGCATTACTTTCGGTACAAAACACGTATAAAGCACCATTAAAAGGAGAATTATGACAATTATAAAGAGAATTAAGGAAAACATCATTCTTATTCAACGATTAACGCAATAATCTGATCTCCATTTATCTCTGTCTCTCTCCCTCCCTCCCTCTCTCTCTCTCTCTCTCACTCACTCTCTCTCTCTCTCTCTCTCTCTCTCTCTCTCTCTCTAATGCACATACACACGAAAATATGAAGTCAACGTGAACAAATGGGATGCGGGCTGTGCGAGTTCATAGACACAGATGTTTTTCGTCAAGCCGTGGGGTCGACAACCCGTCACCGAATAATTTTTTTTTATCTTACCATTGTTTCGATGATGTCATGCAGACATTGAAAAGGAGATATATGAAATCGTTCTGTAATTGTTGATCAGAAATGTCTGACGGTCAAAACGATTATTCACCTTTTGTTGTAAGATGCGAAACCTTACATTTATATTTGTGTGCATGGCATCTAACATCCTAGTGAGGCAGCGCATGATTAAACAGCTGTCTATACCAATCAGCATTACTTCTTTGATGCAATCATTTAGATTCACGTTATTTTTGTTGAGTTTTTTTTTTTTTTTTAATTCGTTAGTAGAGATTTTACGTTATTTAATAGATTTTAGGTACTTTTCTTGTTAATCATGTTTTGGTGATCCTTTGTGAACAAAAGAATGGAAGATAAACTGCCAAATAACGAAATCAACACTGAAATTTAGAGGAAATAAGAAGGTGAGATGATAACATTTTCTATACAGTAAACGGTATAGAACCGTGTGTAGATCATACGTTTTTCGAAAGGTTTGGAGGAGAGGGAAAATGCGGAAAATACAGCACGATTTTGATCTTAAAAACAGATTCGAATGAGGAAACAATGACACTGTACTCTCATTATAAGACATAATTATTAGGTGTTGGTGCTCTCTCTCTCTCTCTCTCTCTCTCTCTCTCTCTCTCTATCTATCTATCTATCTATCTATCTATCTCTCCCTCTGAGCTCTTTTCCTGTGCACATATCTGAAAAGTAATATCATTTTGGCATTATTCACCCTAGTCATCCTTATGCCTGTAAATATTGTCCGAAATTACTTCCTGAAAGGCTTATAAACATATTATTCGAATGTTTTCCAATTACACTAGCAGTTTCAAAAGGAAATGCTACAACACTTTGAAAATGACTCATGAAATATAATGCAAAATCATGGAGTACTTAAGTACGTATTGACAGACTTCAATCACAACGCTGTAAATGATGATCACGCACGGCTTCCGGCTATTGTAGCGTACCTTAGAATATTAAAAATTGTCTCCAGATGTCTGCATTTTTTCACGGTCACGTGTTTCGCTTAATTATCATAAAAAATACACATTTTCAATTTAATAAGCCACAATCAGCTTTATTTTGAACGCCTCAAGCCAGATAAATTATTGTGGTGTCGCAACAATTTGACACCTACGTCAATTCGCCTGTTGCGTCAGTTCGTCGCATCTAACATTTAGTTGCATATAAATGTACACAGAGAAGCATACAATCTGACTTGATATTGTACTTCCGTCCCCCACCTCTCTCTCTCTCTCTCTCTCTCTCTCTGTGTACAAGAACGATACTTTCCCTTTAAAACGTCCGTCTGATTAAAGAATTTTAGTAAACCGACGTTTCGAAGCAGGGATAGCTACGGAATAGCAATGAAGCGGTTGGCCTCCCAAAACATTCAAACAAAGGGCGTAAATTCCTGCTCTGAGGTACGTACAAATTAGAAATGCACAACACCACAGCATGTGTGAAGAAATTTACCGAAAATTGTAACTCACAGTGAAGATTATACACTTCATTATTTTCTTTTTTTCCTTTTTTTTTTTTTTTTTTGAAGACTTTGTTGGTCTCTTTGATAACGAGGACGATAAAGAGCAACCGACTTGCTGAGGTTTTGGGCTAGTGCTGAGTTCAGGCTCAATATGTAGAGCCCGAACCCTTCCGAGCCCTAAGTATGTTAGCCCGAGTCCGTCCGAGCCCTAAGTATGTTAGCCCGAGCCCGTCTGAGCCCTAAGCACGTTTACCCGAGCCTATCCGAGCCCTAAGTATGTTGGTCCGAGCCCTACGTATGTTATCCCGAGCCTACCCGAGCCCTAAGTATGTTAGTCCGAGCCCGTCCGAGCCCGTCCGAGCCCTACGTATGTTAGTCCGAGCCTACCCGAGCCCTACGTATGTTAGTCCGAGCCCGTCCGAGCCCTTAAGTGTGTTAACCCAAGTCAGCCGAGCCCGAAGTATGTTAACCCGAGCCAGCCGGAGCCCGCCCGAGCCCTACAAACTTTTGCCCGAGCCCGAATTTTATATTGAAAGATGGATCCCGGGCCCAAACGAACCCGAAAACTATGATTAACCTGTTTAGGAATTAAGAAAATATCTTCCACAGTTACACTATCTCCTCCCCGTGCAATTAACCCATGTCTTTCTCAACTGCGTAGTAGGAGAAAGGGCCTTTATCTATTACTACAGTATATAGCCGCATGAATTTCCTTGACCATTCATGTCTTCCAGAAATGCTTCCGGGGGAGGGGGCACAGCAATCTACGTCGTACATTGTTTAATAGAGTTATCAGGGAGCTGCCGCGTGAAGGTAGGGGGCAAAATTTCGTCATCGTGCTACCTATTGTCTATAGTTCTTGAAGAAACGTTTCCTTCGCAGAAATCCAGTAATTCATGGCCTACTGTGTTTGTAATTCATAGCCTACTGTGTTTGTAATTCATAGCCTACGGTTAGTAATTCATGGCCTACGGTTAGTGATTCATGGCCTACGGTATTTGTAATTCATGGCCTACGGTTAGTAATTCATGGCCTGCAGTTAGTAATTCATGGCCCACGGTATTTGTAATTCATGGCCTACGGTTAGTAATTCATGGCCTGCAGTTAGTAATTCATGGCCTACGGTATTTGTTACCCAAGCACGGAATGAACAGCGCTGCAGAGTTAGCACTCCCCATCCAGACCTAGTTGCCAAAGAATTCTCTTTAACAACTAGAAATTATAGAAAAAAGTCTCGTGGACTAAATCACACAAAATCGCTTTAAAACAAAAAGGGAGAAAAAATTATCTCACTGAGCTCGAGCCCCAGTAAGTATTACGCCACCCGAACCCGGTTCCGGCCCAAGATCCGCCCGTTCAGCACTAGTGTGGACCCCTCTTACGAGCAAAAGAAATTATCCGAGACACCGGAAAGAGGCATATAAAACAATAGATGAATTTGCCAAACCTCCGTGAAATTTACGAATATGCTGTAGAGATGAATAGCCAGTTAGTCATCCTCTGCCATTTCTGCAGAAGGCTGCCAAGATTCAGGTAGCTTGTATAATTTACTGGATATTTACAACCTTAGGCTCTTGAGTATTCACTCAGTTTACACATTGTTAGTAAAATTATGTCAAAAACCGGAGGTGCTATTTTTAAACGATCAAATTTCTTTCCCAAAACAGAGGTATGAGAAAGTGTAAACTGCGTATTATTTAAGTGGTGTTAGGAGCATTTGAACCTGAATGGGGTGAACTTTCAAGGCTCGCACCTCTAGAAGATAAGAAAAGCTTCCTCTAGCTCTGTTTTTAAGTGGAAATACAATATCTGAGGACAGGCAGACAGGTAAACTAATAAACGGACAAAGAGAGGAGTGTGATTTTTTTATGAGAATTTTTTTCTACAGAATAGTGAAAGATATAAAGAAATTAACTCGTGCACCAAAAGCTATTAAATCGAAAACAAATGCCGGCTCCTGCACGATACACTTTAATGATAAAAAACTATGTACAATAAAAATAAGTGTATGTTTAAGAACTTTCAACGCCACAACGGCGTCATCCTCAGAAATAGCACCCGTGAGCACAGATGTGAGTAACCTATATACTTTAACAAATAGCAGTTAATGCGCATGTGCAATAACGGCAAAGTCCAAATCAAGTTCAGTGGGAGCAAGCATATGTTGGTGGGCGTGACCTGGCCCAAAAGTGTTCTCCAAGGAAGGGGATAAACACGGGGGTTCATCGTTGCAGCATCTTTCGCCATTGACGAATATTTGAAAACTTTCATAGAAAAGTGTTGATCGACGATTCCTGGGAGAATCCAGGATAATGGTGTCATTCCATTATTCATTTCAACATGGTTCTTACCTAACATGTTGGAATGACACCATTATTCTGGATTCTCCCAGGAATAGTCGATCAACACTTTCCTGTAAAAGTATTCACATATTCGTCAATGGCGAAAGATGCTGTAACGATGAACCCCCGTGTTTATCCCCTTCCTTGGAGAACACTTTTGGGCCAGGTCACGCCCACCAACATATGCTTGCACCCACTGAACTTGCTTTGGACTTTACCGTTATTGCACATGCGCATTAACTGCTATTTGTTAAAGTATATAGGTTACTCACATCTGTGCTCACGGGTGCATTGTTTCTGAGGATGACGCCGTTGTGGCGTTGAAAGTTCTTAAACATATACTTATTTTTATTGTACATAGATTTTTATCATTAAAGTGTATCGTGCAGGAGACGGTATTTGTTTTCAACTTAATAGAATAGTTAAAATTCCACCGAATGGAAAATTTTGAAGCTGAAGTGCCTTTTGTGTATAGAAGGGTAGAGAGATGGCATGTGCGTATTGCTGCCCTTACCAGCCTCAGAAAAAGTTCCTTCGGCCTGGCTTTTTGAAGTGGAAATCACTAACCAAGTTGTAATTCATGGTCAGACCTGTAGTTTGTGTTTGCTATGCATTTCGGTACAACGTGTACCATCTTCAAGATAGACCATTGAGAATGTATGGAACATGTTAGAAAACAGATTCAGGAGTAAAGTCCTCTTCCGCATCAAATCTGAGCTAGTTAAAGAACTATCAGAGAAGCGCCTGGTATGCTATAGAGCAGAGCTCCGCAAACGGTGTGCCCCTACAAGGTGAAAGGTGTGACGCAAACTTTTACCTTTTATCCTATTGTAAGAAATGAATTGTCGAGTTTTATTTTTTAATTTTAACCTAGTTTCATATGCTTGTATTTCATTCTCTTCCGCTGCACTGGTTAAATAAGATGATGCTTGTTTATTCTTTATTACATGACGCGAATTTTTATGTTTTCTAAGAAATTAAATCTGAATTACTTACTCACATTTGTTATATCGTAGTTTTGCTTATTGATATATTTCTATTTTTGGCCTCTACCGCTGCGCTATGCGGCTTCTTTGTTAGATTTGCAGCGTGTTCTGTGTACGCTTTTCCCCAGAAGTGCGGGGATTATCAAAACTTTCCCTGTCTTTTATTATTTTATTACGTTGTTTTGGTATGTGTCCCTGTTTGTTAGTGCTTCTTTAACTTTATTACTTTTTTCCTGTGCCGATGCACTTATCCATTCTTAGACTTTATTTTAAATAAGTCGGTATATGTTTCTCTCCTTCCCTTTGAAGAGTATAGGTCCCGCGTCTTACAATTATTTCAGTTCTATCACAGCTGTGCTCTGAAGTAGTCCGAAAATTGCGATTCCTAGTCAGTCTTGCTATTTCCTATTACTATTACACTAATGGGTCGTTTGAGATGTTCCCGACTGTATGTCCTCTTGCTGACGGTAATAAAGTAGTAATGGACTTAATTAAAGAACATTTACAAATCTTGCAGCAGAAGTTCAAGGAGTATTTTGGAGAGAGTGTTCAAGATTTCGACTGGGTTCGTGATCCATTCGTTGCGAATTCAAAACCTCTTCCGATTAATATACAAGAGGAACACGCAGATTTAAAAGCAGACAGAACATTGAAATTAAAACAAAGTGCCTTTGGACACATTTTGGTTGGCAATAAGGAGTGAATACCCGGCTATCTCCGAGATGGCAGTTAATGTGTTATTGCCATTTTCAACTACTATAGCGAAGTAAATTTCCCCGTCATTTGTGTCCACGCCGGGGCTCGAGCCAGGGTCCCCTCATTCCGGAATAAGTCACTACCAACTGAGCTACGCATACGTTCGTTCTTGCTGCTATCTGCCTTTATGTCGTGTGCGTCCTGCTGGGCAGGCACGTCACATCCCCCCCCCCCCGAAAGAGTGCCGGGGACTAGGCCCACGGGTCGGCCGTGACCATGAATCGTCGCAGGCAGCCATCCGCTGTAGAACGTACTTAAGAACTCCCAGTCAATCTGGTGTGTGGAATGCAACGTCACACACATTTACTTTTTCGAAGCGCTGGAGAAGGGATTCTCTTATTTTTCCTTTCTCGCGGTGTAGAAAGAACATCACACCATTGCGAGATCTTGAACGGCCGGGTCATCTGGAAAGTTCGGGCGTCATTATAACGAAGTAAATTTCTCCGTCATTTGTGTCCACGCCGGGGCTCGAGCCCAGATCCCCTCATTCCGGAATAAGTCACTCTACCAACTGAGCTACGCAGACGTTCGTTCTTGCTGCTATCTGCCTTTATGTCGTGTGCGTCATGCTGGGCAGGCACGTCACACTACATATTTGTGTGAACTGGGCTTCTCGACGTTGACTGAAATTAAAACATCAAAGAGGGAGAGACTCGAATCCGTTGATGAATAAATGAGACTTGCATTGTCAATCTTTCCGCCACAGATCATCCGCCTGTGTGCAGCTAAGCAGGCGCAAGTATCACATTGAAGGTATGAGTAGAAATATTTACTTTAATAGTAATAGAAAAGTGTATTTTCTACCGTGAAATAAAGTGCGTAAATTGTTAATAGATACACGAGTCCATTTCTGTTTAATAATAATATAATAGAATAATAATAGGTTGATTACGTTACGTATTTATATTAATAGTGTCATATCATACGTTTTTGATGGGATTAACATTTTGGTGTGCCGTGTTGAGTCATTGATAATTTATGGTATGCCGCGATTACAAAAAAGTTGCGGAACACTGCTATAGAGGTAGATGAACTCCAATACCTTGTGGAATCAATGCCAAATCGCATGCGTGCTGTAATTCGGGCTAATGAGGTCTAACTCCGTATTTAATAAAAGTTTCCAATCCAGTGGCTGGTATGTGTATGTAACTACAAGTTCGGGGCGATAAATTGGCGCACGACCACCCTAAGGAAAAGTTCTCAAATCAGCATTTTAGTCTTGCCAAATGTTGCTAGAAATTTCAAATTGCTACAAATTGGCAATATTTTAATAGTATTATCATGATGATCAGTGAGAACAATCTTTGAGTCCAGTCAGCGCAAATATTCAATCGGGGCCACGTCGGGTGGCTACTGCACTGAGGGTGAAAGAAAGATCTAGGAAGTATTAGGTCATAATTCAGTGATCCCTCAGTTTATATGGGAACTATGTTAATTCTCACGAGATAATAGCAGTCGGCTGATGTTCCGTTGATCTGATCTCAGCCTGATTGTCTCAACCACTGAAGACTCGTCGTGCTTCGAGGGCGCGTTTAACCGGCAGTCCCGATGTATTGGACTAGCTGTTATATGTTCCTTCCCTCTCGAAGTGAAGACTCTGCTCTGATATCGCCAAGCATTCTGTCAAGATGCCAGTTCTTTTTTCCCTGAGTGGCACCCTTAACTCGTTCCTACCTGTCTATATCTTCTACTATCAGGACCTTTAGATCCGCCCTCCCTCAGTTTCAGTATGCGACGTCTCGCTAATGAGGCCAAGGTATCTGATTCTGAACTTTTCTTCGGTGAAACCTAACGAGAAATAGTTGCTCCAAAAATATGGCTTTACATTATGTCTTAAAAGAAAAGTGTTTGATCAATGCATCCTTCCAGTGCTTACGTATGGTGCAGAGACGTGGACCTTAACTAAAAGAGACATACAAAGGCTGCAGACAACTCAAAGCAGCATGGAGAGGTGCATGCTTGGTATAACCAGGAGAGATAAGAAGAGGAACTCGTGGATCCGAAAAATGACGAGAGTGGAAGACATCATGATCAGAGTTAAATCCCTGAAATGGCAATGGGCTGGACATACTGCCAGAAGGACAGACCATAGATGGACAGCCGAAATTTTAGATTGGATTCCAAGGGACAGGAAAAGACCCAGAAAAAGACCACATGGGAGATGGGTGGATGAAATTCGTAAATATGCGGGAGTGACATGGAGGAGACTGGCACAAGACAGACCGTTGTGGAGGAAACTTGGGGAGACATTCGTCCAGCAGTGGATTGATAATGGTTGACAATGATGATGATGATGACATTTAGACAATGATTTTTCTGAGACTCGGTCTGGGAGTTTTTGATCGAACTCTGCATGTTTCATTCGTACTAATAGATTTCCTCTCCTCCGTTCCCTAAAATTTATGGCTCTAAATTATGGATGGGGAAAATGCTGTATAAACCCTGGGAATCGTTAAATTAAAAAAAAAAAAAATAGTGTTCCAACACAAATGCGAAAAACTAAGCTTAAAAGATAAAGTACTTAAATTTAACATAAGCTATGTACCTTTAATCACATTGAAATTTTGAAATAATAAAACATGCTTGACCAAACCAAAACAATCAAAAATTTAATTTATGTAGAAATTGATTGGATTAAGATTAAGAAAGGTGAAAAGCAAAGACGCGTTCTGTGTAAGGTTTCACACAATCTCTATCCAGAAAAAATAAGGCATGATTTTCTTAATAACAGAGAGAGCGGAGAACCAAGTCAATGCTGTCACTAAAAATGATTTAAGATATACTAATCACACCCTAATAGTGGGTGCTGTCGAAAAACAAATTTCGAACACCGGTTAAAGAGATAACAACGGAAGTAGATTAGACTCAGGTTAAGTGGCAGGACATTTAAAACCAAAATAACGCTATAAAGCAGCTACTGCAAAAACTGAACTTACCTGCAAAAAATCAGCAGCTAAGCTCCTGATTGGTGGACTATTTCCGGAATCAAAAATATGAAGTTAATATTAGTGCTTTTTTTTTCTTTTGCTTTTTTTTTTTTTTTCTAGTATTAAAATATAAACAGCTTATTTTTTTCTAAATCACCAAACAGCCTGAATTTGAACGATCTGGAAGTCATAAATTTCCACCTTAATCTTTGTGAGGAATTGAAGCTGAACTCTTTAGTAGCATGCAAACTGATATCGCTTGGAAATTCAGTGACGCATATACGGAAATCGTCAATGCGGCAGCTTGTCTCCTGTCCGTGAAAAAAATTGTGAAAATTTCATCCTTGAAATAATTTACTGAAAGATGTTAGTGCTTCAACAAAAGACCAAACACATTTCTTCTGATAGATATTTTACATCTGGAAATTTGAAACCTTAAAAGATCTGGAAAATTACAGCAGAGTACTTAAATAAAAGATTTCTTCCTATTCATCACCAGTTTGCTGCATGTCAGGGAATTTTGATATATACACTGAAGAGCAATTGAATTAGAGACATCTGGCGTTATGCAAATGAGGCGCAGTGGGCGTCCCGGTAAACGGAAACAACATGACGTATGCATCGATCCGACAATACAAGGAGTGATGCGACAGGAATCAGTAAGAGTCGGACGCAGTATGGGTAAGACGAAGGATGTACGCGCATTTGATCGTAGGACAATTGTCGGGGTCCGACGAATGGGTCACTCCATCTCGGAAGTCGTGCAGGCACTGGGATTTTCACGAGCCATTGTGTCACGGATGCACCGTGAGTACATCGAATCCGGTAAAACCATCCCTGAAAGGGCCAACTGCCGTGGACAACAGCGTGTGGATGAGCGGGGTCATCGTTGGCTAGCTCGCATTGTAACAGCGGATAGACCGCCCACAGTGCAAGAAATCAGTCGGCAATTTAACGTTGGTGCACAAAAACGTGTAAGCAGCCACACCATCCAGAACCATCTCCTCGCTATGGGGTACAGAAGCCATCGTCCCACGAGGGTACCGATGCTGACCGCACATCACAGGGTGCAAAGATTAGCATGGGCGCGGGAACGTCGCCACTGGACCCTAGACATGTGGAAAATGTTGCCTGGACTGATGAGTCGAGATTCACGTTGGTGCATGTGGATGGCATGATACGAGTACGGCGCAAACCACATGAAGCGATGGATCCTTCTTGCCAGCAGAGTACTCTTCAAGTTGGTGGGGGTAGCATTCTCGTCTGGGGACTGCTTACGTGGACTGAAATGGGACCCCTGGTACGTGTGACATCGCCCCTCACAGGTCAACGCTACCGGGATATCGTGGACCACCATTTGATCCCGTTTGTGCGTCTTCAACATCCCACTGGGAACCTCATTCTGCAACAAGACAATGCACCGTGCTCCCGAATCGTATCCGAATGGTTGGATGAACAATCCACCGACGTGGCCTCGCTTCCTTGGCCAGCTAGGTCACCGGACCTCAATCCCATCGAGCACATCTGGGATGCCATCGAGAGAGATGTTCTCCTCCATTCAAATCTTCGTGAACTGTGGGAGCTTGTTCAGGGGTCGTGGATCCGTATGGCTTCCCAACGCTTCCGGTGTCTTGTTGAGTCCATGCCGAGACGAATCGCCGCCGTCATCAGGGCAAAAGGTGGTGCTGCACGTTACTAGACAAGTATCTCTAATTCAATTGCTCTTCATTGTATATACTGAGTGATCCCTGAACCATGACCACTTACGTAATACTTCCTAAATGCTCCTTTCGCCCTGAGTACAGCGGCTAGCGGACGTGGCATCGATGCAGAGCCGCTCCTAGCAGCCGCGGGCCC
This sequence comes from Macrothele yani, assembly GCA_039090855.1. NCBI lineage: Eukaryota > Metazoa > Arthropoda > Arachnida > Araneae > Macrothelidae > Macrothele > Macrothele yani. The sequence goes on along the minus strand of CM077024.1, from coordinate 129,551,864 downwards.
GGGTGCGAACCTAGCCGCGTGGCACTTGCTTTTAACTCTCCCTCCTTCACTAGACACAAAACATGCACTAGACTTAAAACATAATTTATTACAGTTTAATGAAAGGTCAAGACGTTTGAAAATTAACCAATAACGGAAGACAGCATTTTAAATTTTTTGAACACTACTGATATTTTGCAAATGTCTTAAATGATGTAGATAAAACAAGCACACCAGCATACGTCCTTCCCTCACAGTGACACCATCTGTACCTTATTATGGGACAGTACTTGCATTATCATATTATAAAAAGTGGATGTTTTTAGCTTTTATCCCACCGAAGTCAGCTATTAAATCATCAAAATTTATTTTACTTGCTTTATCCTGTTCAATTGACAAAGTTGCCAAAGACATCAATCTTTCTTGAGACATGACAGAACTTAAATAAGATTTAATCAGCTTCAAACATGAAAAGCTTCTTTCTACACTTGCCACCGTTACTGGGAGAGTAAGTAATATCCTGTAGGCGATGAACGCATTAGGGAAAGGATTCTGAATTTTATTAATGTATCTTAAAGCACCGGCTGCAGTTTTGACATCAGATGGAAGTAACAACTTTTTCGATAACTATCAGTGCACGTTGAAAAAAATGGCTTCAATACTAATGTTTCGCTAGACATAACATTGGAGTTTGCTGCCGATATTTGAGTAAATATAAATTCAGCAATCGATATTAAAAAAACAATAATTAAACAAGACGGAGTTTAAAAATTGAAATTAGAATGATTAAAAATAAGAAATTCGCTCCCTCGCTCTTTCTCTCTCCCATTTTCTTTCTTAGGGTGTGAGTGCGCCCCCCCCTTCCCTTCCCAAGCACGGGCACCTGTCGCACACCCTTAAGGGAGGCTCTGCATCGATTCAATAAGATGACGGAAACAGTTCCGCCTTCAACAATGCATTTATGGAGGTGACAGATGTATCCAGACGCCTGATATGCTCTTCCATAGTGACCCACAAGTGCTCTATTGGATTGATATCGGGGGAGTTCAAAGGGCAATCGATATTCTGGAAGTCTGAACAGTGTTCCTCAAACTATTCCTGCACAACATTGGGCCTGTGTCTCAGCGCATGGTCATCATCGTACAGAGTTAGCACGCAATTCGCGTTAGTGGGCACCAGTCATACGTTGTTCTACGTGAACCAGTGGTCCAAGTTCCAGCCTGTTAAACATACGCCACACCATACAACCACCTCCACTGGCTTGCACTGTGGATGTTGTTTCCGCGGAATCCAACATGGAAAAAGTTCTGCAGCTGTTATTAGAAAATCGGCGCCTCTCCCTCTGAATGATAACAAAAGAGCTTCCTCAGCAGCCAGGATACCTGGCATTCGATTGTTGTCGAAGATTTGTTCCGTTCCGCTGGCAGCGGAACAGACGGAGAAGATATTGGCTGCGTACCAGTAGTTTACCAAGATGGCGGGCAGTGATCCAGATAAAAAAAATCACAGCTGTTGATGAAGTCTCATGATTTGCGCACGACCACGAACAATCAGCTGCATAGCTTGGAGAAAATTCATCGAAGCCAAAGAAGCTCCGGTTTCAAAAAGTTTCAATTTGTTTTTTATCAGCAAGGAAGAATTACCACCAGAAGGACAGACAGTTGGAAATGAGTTTTACAGAGGACTGATGGAGAGACTGTTGAAAAGAATTCAGCGCGTTAGGCCGGACTGAGTTTTAAGGAGCTGCTAACTCTTCGATAGTTGATAGCTTCTTTAGAAGAGCTTATTTTGCGATTTCATTTCGACTCAAATTTAGGAATGAGAAATGGATCAGTTTGCTTGTTCTTGTTTCACAGCGATGTGCCGGCACACAACGAGAAAATCGTCAAGCAGCTTGTCATGCGCAAAGACAGTGCTTCCCCGTCAGCCGTATTCGCCTGATTTGGCACTTTCAGATTATTTTTTCCAGAAGAGAAATTCCACCTGAAAGACAGTTTTGACAGAGATTCAAGATAGCATTACGAGGAAATTTAGAAGGGGTCTACACGCTCGGTTCCAGAGAGCCATGTATAAAAGCTGCACGACTGCGCAGTGTACCGAGTTAGGAGGGATGTACTTTCTTTTAATGTATAACTACGTCTTATTATTTTGATTGAAGGTTTAGCTACCACCGTGAGCAACTCAGTGGGCTATAAGCAATCGCCCGTCCCTAATTTAGGGCCACCGGTTCCAGGGAAGGGAGAAAGCTAGTGCCGTAAGGCAAACACAACATCCATGCCTCACCGGGGTTCGTACTCCTACCCCATCGCGGACAAATGATCTGAAGCCATCGCTTAGACCACTGCGCCACCGGGACGGGGAACTATGTCTTATGGTACCATACAGATTAGCGGTGGACGCAACATAATTCCATGACCGATTTCAACTCGCAATAACTCCGGGGTTATTAGGGGCGTGGCTACAGCGGTAGTAGCGTTTGATAGTACATACATGACATTTAGTGACAATTGTAAGTGGTGGGGCCGGCGGATCAATGGCAGTTCGTGATAGCGCACCGAAGTGGATGGTCATTTTTGTGCTCTGCGCCGCGAATATGCTTTTGTTTTCGTTTTCAATATTTCTGAACTGAAGGTGATTGAACATTAATTTTGGTATGTAATTAATGTTAACATAGTGTACTAGTCGTGTGAATTGAAAACATTACAACTGCAACTCCTAACAATAAGAGTAGATGGCAATGTGCCTCCCCGGTGGCGCAGTGGTCTAAGCGATGGCCTCTGATCATTCGTCCGTATGGGGTCCGGGTTCGAATCCCGGTGAGGCATGGATGTTGTGTTTGTCTTAAGGCACTGGCTCTCTCCCTTCCCTGGAACAGGTGACCCTAAATTAGGGACGGGCGACTGCTTATAGCCCATTGAGTTGCTCACGGTGGTCGTTAAACCTCCAATAAAAAAAAAGTATGGCAATGTTACTGTACTTCATTATTATTGCTCTGCTTAAATACTTTTAAATGATCCCGCCAAATCCTGTCATCTTGCACGTCACTTATGTCACTGATGTTCCATGGACCATATGGTGGATACCATTACCACCAACAGCAACAATTTTAATCAGAATTTTATTCGCATATTAGCGGGAAAAAACATCAAAATGCCGCGAAAATGCGAAGTTGAGCGTAGAAAAGAGCAGCGGAAACTGAAAAGACTGGCAGAACAGGAAATTTGTGGACCCAAGACTCCCCGAACTACCAATGTGGGGCACTCACGATCTTAGCATACACACAAGACAGCGCATGCGTAGTTCTACGTTTAAACACAGCGGGAGAATCCACTTCGGCGCCATCGTTTGTTTTGTTTTGTTTTTCTTCCTTGAAATTTTGAATGCTTTAATGTAGTCTTAAAACTTCTCAGGCGTTCCTTGTATTCAGTAGTCAGAAACTGGCGTCCAAATTAGCCAGTCAGAGATTTCTAGGATAAATTCATAAATTGGTCTCTGACACTGTAGTTTTACCGGCATCTGACATGTGATTTGTGATACATTTTACGATACGAGTAACATAATTTGTGACTTACTAAAGAGGTGAAAATATGTGTCACGACGACAAATATGCCGCGAGACATTCTGTCCGCGTAGTTCAGTTGGGAGAACGACTTACTCCGGAGTGAGCGGGACACGGATTCGAAGTCCGTCGCGGACAAACTTGTGTTTTCACATTGGCGCCCGATGATGTAAAATGGATCCACTGGCTGGCGGGTTCTTCGAAAAATGTGTGATGTTTATTCCACACTGTAAAGTACGACTTCCACGCACAAAAGCGCGGAAGGATACATTGACATTTAATGACTTGAGCGTGTGGTGAGTGATGTGGAGAGTTGCGAGAGAGATATCGAAGGAGGAGGACATGGCGAGCTTTGGCTAAGACAACAAGTTCAGTTTATACCGCGGAGTGTATTCCAGTTGATGTTTTTTGTGTAAAGTAATAAATGTTTTGTGTTGTGATCGAGTGTCTGTGATGTTACAACACGTTGTTTGAAATTAATGAAAAATTGCTACTTCGCTTCAAAAAAAAAATTAGGAGGGACAGGATGTGACGTACTACCGAGGTGAAAATATGTGTCACGACGACAAATTTGCAGCGAGACATTCTGTCCGCGTAGCTCAGTTGGGAGAGCAACTTACTCCGGAGTGAGAGCGGACAAACTTGTGTTTTCACAAATTTTGCGATATACGTTTTTGTGCTACGCTTCAGGAATGGTTAAATATTTCCTCAAACTTAGTGCTTATTTTTCCCCGTTCCATTTCCTTAAAAGATCCGTCTTTACTTACCAGCAAAGTGAGCTCACATCTTGTCTTTCATATTTGCGATGCCACTTTCCGAATGGGAATAAGCGAGGCAATGTTAGAGAAATTAACCCCACGTTAACAGCTAAACCACGGCTAAATTTACGCTGCGGAACTGTCAGCATTGGAAATAGTTTGGGGACAAGTGATGTGAAAAATTACAGTATGACTTACGCAAACTTTTTCCTAACTGTCAACATTCTTTGAGTATTTTTGTCTTCATAGGAAAGAAAAAGAACTTTGACGAGAACGTAACGTGTAAAAACTCATTTCAGAAAGAGATTGCACTCTGAGATTTCGATTATCTGTTCAGGATTACATCGGAAGGCCCTGACCTGCAGCATTTTAACTCAACGAGTTTGGGATTTTTCTTTATCTCACGAAACAAAAAGACTTTTTAATGTAAAGCCATATGGCAGCAAACGTCACCGTAAATCAAAGAGTTATTCTGAATGACGTCACAGATCAGGACCTCACCAATGTCTTCTAGCAGTTTTTCCCCCTTTGCAAAAATAGGATTTCTTTCACGAATCAACGGTAAATTACAGTTTTATATCCAAAGTTTTATTTTTATTTTCGAATATTTTTTTCCCTTTTTATTTTTGCGATAGCTTAAAATCTTCAAGGATTTTTTAAGTGTTGCTAGAGAAAAGCATTAAAGGCAAAGGGTGTCGAAGATTATCACTGCGGAAATTCAAGTATGACAGCAGAAAATATACCTTGGGACTTATGATATTTGTTGTTATTCATTCTAATATACAGTGAAACCTCAGACTAACGGTCACCGCTCGTAAACCGTCCAAATGTCACCGTTCTTGGGAGGTGGCCGTTGGTCAAAGGTTAGGTCTAAATTAATAATGTATGACATTTGTGTTTGGACTGAGAAAATCCCAGAAGACAATTCAGAATTAGACACAGAATTATGTGAGCTTAGTTCAAGAGCGAAAATACCCACATTTGGGACAATAAATACAATTGATTGTTTGCAACTAAAGTTTTGAAGAACCAGCAATAATGAATAAAAAGCATGACTTTTGAAGTTTAAACTGTAGCGTTTGTGTGTAGCTGACTTACTAAACACTACATGTACCAGTTCTCAAAAACTTCACTTATAGGGAAACAGGAGTCACTCAAAGTTCAAGAAGTAGTTACTTACAGTTCTTTCTTTTATTTCGGTAAACACTCCGTATAGCAAGGTGAAAGATCTTCACTACATTAGTCGACTGATCATTACAATTTGCACAACACTAAATCCACTTGTTATTTATGCAGAATCAGCACGATACAACTTCCAAATTAGCGTTATTAAAGTTAATGATCTCGTTGTAAAACCATCATCTAAGCCCACCCACAGCTGCTGCATAGCCATTATACACTATATTGACAAAAGTCACGGAACACCCCTTCAAAAGCAAATGAACGGATCCGCTGCGTTATGAAGTACAGCTGCAAACGGTATAAAAACAAGCCTGCAGCTGACCGCGATCATATCCCTCTGTGAGGTTGAGTGAAAATGTCGCGGCGGGAGAGAACTGACTTTGAGAAAGGAAAGATTGATGGGTGTTATATTAGTGGGTTGTCCATAAGAGAAATCGAGAGGCGTTTAAACGTACCCGATTCAACTGTTTTGGATGTACTGAATAAGTGGAAGACACATGGCGTGCCCGAAACAGCAAAACGTACCGGCAGAACAAAGAAATCAGTGATAGAGGTCGTCGAAGTGTCAGGAGAGTCGTTACAGTTAATCGACGGAATACTGCACAAGACCTCAGTGTAGAGGTGAATAAAAATGCTGGAACCTCGGTATGTACAGGAACAATTCGCAGAGAACTTCATTCCATGGTTTACCGTGGTCGTGCGGCTGCTCATAAGCCTTTCATCTCCACTCAGAATGCTACTCGTCGTTTAGCATGGTGCAAAGAACGTTAATCGTGGACTGCGATCAATGGAAACGGGTCCTATGAACTGATGAACCCAGATACACGATCCATCAGTCTGATGGCCGTGTGTGGGTATGTCGGCAGCCGGGGGAACGCTGTTTACCACAGTGTACTGTTCCTACGCTCAAGCTTGGAGCTGGCAGTGTAATCGTGTGGGGGTGTTTTTTCGTGGTATGGTCCGGACCCATTGGTTATCGTGGACAAACCTGTTAACCAGCACGTCTACCTCGATATTCTGGACAATTATGCCCTACCAATTCTGTGGCAATACTATGGTACCAAGCCTTGTTGGTACCAGCAGGAAAATGCGCCGAGCCATGAAGCAAGGACTGTTACGGCGTGGTTTGACGATAATTCTGTATCGTGTGTGAACTGGCCAGCACAGAGCCCTAATCTTAATCCCATGGAGCACCTGCGGGATGAATTAGAGCGCCGCTTGGAACCAAGACCTACTACTAAGCAACAGTTAGTGACAGCATTATGTACTGAATGGAAGCGCATATCTATCGCTGCGGTCCAAAACCTTGTCGAAAGCATGTCTCGAAGGGTCATTAAGGCCAAAGGTGGACCGACACCGTACTAATGTATGTCAATAAATGCTAAGTTGTGTTTCTCTTCTAGCTGCCCTGTGACTTTTTTCAATATAGTGTATATCTCTCGTCCTGTTCTTATCACAACAAGCATACGTCATTCTCACAGTGTTGCCAACCGTATTCGTGTGAGAGAGAAGATATCACATTAAGTTTGAAAAATGGTAAGGAGAACGAACTCAAATTTACATAGTAAAAGTAACTAAAAATGAAAGTTTCACCTATTGTCCACAACACTTGGATGACCTCTAACTAAACATTAACAGTCACTCATGATGCAGGATATTTTAGGAAGACAGTATCTGACTGCTGATTAAACATACCTTAGAAAGGGTAAGCTTTCGGAACATTAGGGTTATGATACCTATAGGAATTATACAGCAATTTTAGAGATAATGAAGTGTAACTACAAGGTTATGCTGCCGCACTCAGGAAAGTAGATACCGAACCCACAGGAACCGAACTAGGAGACATCGCAGCCAACAGGCAATATTCCTGGCACCAGCATCCAGTCCCGCTGGCTTGTGTGAGGGACTTATGTGTTAATAGATATACACGGGAGCTGGAGGAAGCCTTAAGTACATAATTACAATCACACGTCGAACTCAAGTTTAACTCCTATTTTTTTCACTTAAGCACTCCACTAAACCCGTCCGGCCCGAGGAATAGTTCCTTTAGCTACATTCCTTGTTCCCGCCTTACTCACCCGCGGAAGTACCGAAGGAACTCAGTAAGATCCTAAGGGAAAACGTGTCTGTTAGTCCTCCTTCTTGACTGACTGGAGTGTCCGTTGTTAATCTTTGTTAAGCTATTCCACTACGCCGGGGGCCCTTTTTTTGAAAAAATGCAAGAATGGGTAATTTTTTTTTTTAGGAAGACTAACACGCAAAAAACACATAAACGCTGAAAAAAAATTACATAAATATAAATTTTCAACAAATTAGGAAATTTGTGAAAGAATTTAAGGAAATATGTCGTTTACGGTAAACGCTCTAAATAAAAAAAAATTATTTGATGGCATTTTTTGGATCAGTATATGCGCATGACTATTATCTATGCAGTGAACTAAAAGGTAAATGATGTTCCGAAACACTGCTGAGGTACACTCATTCCTACAAGCATTAGTGTGAATTTTCGACAAATTTCTTCACTATGTTGAATGTTAATAGCTATAACCTAACTTTGAACTGACAAACAGCAAAAGTTTTAATTCATTGTATGCACAACATTCTAAGAAAGATGTATACCAAGTTTGATCAATTTATTTACATACCTTTTGCAGTTATCAGGTTTTCCGTAAAGAGTTCGGGACGAAATTCTCATCTTGCAAAAAAACGCGTTTCAAGTGTCACTTCCCGTTCGTTTGACACCTAGGTTTAGATATTCCGATTGCTATAACTCTGTATCTATTCATCGTAGACAAGAAACAAAAGCAGTTATGGAATCCTAAAGAATCGGGCTTTAAAATTAACGCATTTTTACGAAATGTGAAATTTGGCACAAAACGACCTTTCAAACGTAGAAGTCATGTTGTTCGGAGGTTATCATCAATGTTAATCGGACCGCAGCTGTTCTGTTGCAACCAAAACTAGCCGTTTTCTCAAGGCTACATTTGTTAGGAGGGGTCCGTTAATGGAGGGGTTTCACTGTATTTTCGTTATCAACGTCTTACGCTAATAATATCAACTTTGTGGTATTTTCTCTATGTATTTTTTTTTGCCATGATAAGAAATTATATAAACCTGGTATAACGAAGTAAATTTTTCCGTCTTTTTTGTCCACGCCGAGTATCGAACCCAGGTCCCCTCATCCTGGAATAAGTCGCTCTCCCAACTCAGCTACCCGTATGCTCTCGCTGCTATCTGCCTTTATCTCATGTGCAAACTGCGGTGCAGGAACGCCACACTGGCTTATGACTATTCGTCCGCGTTGAATCCAGTTTTGAATCCCGGTGGAACATGGATGTTGTACTTGTCTTACGGCACTGGCTCTATCCCTTCCCTGGAACCAGTGGACCCTCTTCCTTCATATTGCATGACAAATCATTTTTCAGTCCGCGGGCACCAGTATCGAGCACAGAATTCCACAGTGCGCATATTTCTTTGCAAAATAAATAAATATCTTTTTTTTGCTTTTCAAAAATAAAACTGAAATAAAACCGGGTGGAAATCTGATCAGGAACACCTTGACCCGACCCGTTTAACCAGCTAGATATTGTCGACCCGTTGACCTGTGACCCGTTTCCATCTCTGGTACCAATGTGAAACAGCCATTTTTGCCGGCGACTGGACTCGAACCCGCATTCTTCTGCTCCGGAGCCGATTGCATTCCCAATTAAGCTACACCGACGGAATTTATCGTTTCAACTTTGCCGTATTTACATGTGCTTAAGCTATATAGTACGCCACACATATATCCCCCATCCCCCTCCTTGAGAAAGCGCTGGGACGGAATCATAAGCTTCCAAGTTCAAGTAAAAGAAGAAATTCTAACTAATTCCAGACGTTGTGTGGAAGGAGTACCACACATCCTCCGAGAAACACAGCAGCCAAGAAATTTATTGATAACGAGGAGCAGTACATCAATTATGTAGAATGCACTAATGATCCAATTTATTGGTGTAGGAAAATATACATAAGCGTTTCCAAGCTTTCGCACATCAACCAGATGTCTTTTTCAATGAAGTTAGACAGAAACTGCAAACTGAAAAATAGAACGCATAACAATTTGAACGCGGGAACTTGACTTTGCAATAAATAGATACGACGTTATATTCATTTAAAGATACGAGGCATCACACGTTGGTTGCGCATGCGGTATCCTGGTTCGCTGAGAAGGCGTTACTTAAAGAACTGGTTCCAAATTCGTGGCAACTCGAATAGCGTCTCACTCCAATTGTCACGAATTTCGAAACAATTCTTCAAGTAGCGCCTTCTCCCTACCAGGATACTGCGCGCGCAACCAACGTGATGCCTCGTATCTTTAAATGAATGTAACGTCGTATCTATTTATTGTCAAGTTCCCGCATTCAGATTGTTATGCGTTCTATAATTCAGTTTATGTCCAGCTTCCTTGAAAAGGCCATCTGGTTGATGTGCGAAAGATTGGAAACTTTTATGCATATTTTCCTACGCCGATAAATCGGATCACTAGTATAGTGTTATATTCTACAGGAAATTCATTTTTACATTCGGGCGCCAATGTGAAAACACAAACTTTTTGGGGATCAAAGCTGCATCTTTCTACTCCGGAGCCGAATGCTTTCCTAATTAAGCTACACCGACGAATTTATCGCGGCAACTTTTCCGTGTTGACATGTGCTTCACCTGTGTAGTACGTCACACGTTTACTAACGATTTATCATTGCCGCCCCGGTGGCGCAGTGGCCTAAGCGCTGGCTTATAACCATTCGTCCGAGAAGGGTCTGGGATCGAATCCCGGTGAGGCATGGATGCTGTGTTTGTCTTACGGTACTGGTTCTGTCCCTTCCCTGGAACCAGTAGCCCTAAATTAGGGGCTGGAGACTGCTTATATCCATCGAGTTGCTCACGGTGGTCGTTTAACCAAAAAGAAAAAAAGAAGATTTATCGTTATTCTGAAAAAGAAAAATGCTTAATGCGTGCCTCCTTCCAGTTCTTACTTTCGGATCAAAGACATGGACCTTAAACGAAAAATAAAATGAAGTTCAGAGAATGCGGGCAGCTCACAGACTCATGGACAGATGCAACTAAGAAAGATAGGAAGAGGAACTCGTGGATCAAAAGAAAAAACAAGAGTTGATGGCATCATGATCAAAATAAAGACCCTCAAGTAGTTATAGGCTGGACATATTGCTAGAACTGACCACCTTTAGACAGCAGAAATATTAGACTGGATACCAAGGGACAAAAAACTGACCGAACAGGAGATCAACGGATAACATTGAAAGCATGTTGGAGTCTCATTGAAAGAATTTCCTCAGGCCAGAGAGTTGTGGAAGACTTTCATCCAGCAGTGAATTGATATCTGTTTTAAATATCTGAAATTATAATCTTATGGATTATAATCTCTCATAAAACACACTTTGCATGAAGTTAATATCACAGACTTTTTGTTAGAGAGAAGTGATACATGTTCTTTCACCATGAGTCCCTCACCACAAAATAACACATTTTAAATAAAGTGTGACCAAGTTTTTGGAGGTCTCTACCCTTTCACTCAAAAAACCTCATGCTTTTTAGATCAGTTTACGTATTGTTTCTCTCTAACAAAAAGTTTGTGATATCTATTTTTTCGCTGATGATGACGACTTTCTGTTGCGCCTTTCTCTCAGCACGGTTTTTTTTTTTTTTTTTTTTTTTTTTGAAAATGATAATAGATTTTCCTTGATTTACTTTCTACATTTCTTCATGCTACAAGAAAATGTATGACACATGAGTTTCCACTTGTTAAGATCGTTTTATGATAAATAACTTCACTGTTAATTTCAATTTTTCGTCAAGTGTAAAATATCAGAGATCGTGCGTCATCTACCATCTTAAAGCATTGAATTAGGTACAAAAGGTACAAAAATGACTCATATTTTTAAGGTACAAAAATAACTCATATTTTTAAGGCACTTGTAAGAAAGAGAGGGGAAGCTTTGGAAGCCGATGATCTGGACGACAAACCTGTTATTTCTAAATCAAATTTTATTTCATGATCTGTGAAATTATTAACAGGCACTATTTCTTAAACCTTCCAAACTTCCACATCATGACAACTTGAAGTACAAATAATACTGCATTTGAATACCTTACAAAGATATTTTTTCTTATTTTGGGTTAATTTCCCTTCGCGCAAATTTTTCTAGGCAATATCCCCCAATATACAGCTACTGTGATTTGCCGTAACTATCTGTAGATTTAACCTGAGATAATTTCTATTATTTTGGCCAGCTGCCTGTACAAGTAGATACACAAACACGCAAAAATCCAGTTAGCGAGAAACCGCTCAAGTGTTGAGCAGTCTGTTTATCTCGAAACAGGAGCGCTTCTAAGATGACGAACTGCGTAAAACATAGATCTAGTTAAACGCATGAAAGAAATGACATTAATTTTCTATGCGATGGACAATTTATACAGTAATGCTGAAACTCAATAACTAATTCTCTTTCAAAACCACTCTATAACTTAGCCATGAAGTGGTTCTGAGTGCACGATTTTTTCGGCACAGATTGTCTTGTGATCGCGTTTAACATTTGCATATTAAAATAATCACAAATACAGCCTATAAACAACTTAACACCAGAGTAACAGAAATTTCTCAAATTGCATGGAAGAAACACCTAAGAAAAGATTTAGATTTTTTTAAATCTTTTATAAGCTAGTTAATTTGCCAACACTTTAAATGTAAATGAACGTTGACGAAACTTTTTTCTTTTTTTTTTTTTTGAACGGAAGAACTTTTTCCCCGGAACAAATAAAAGCCTAAAAGACTTAATTATAAGCCGCTAAATTTGACTGAACTTATGTACACATAGCTAATTCTTCATCGTTCCTGTTTCATCCAGATTTACATTTACAGTAAAAATACTCATTTTTATTAAGCACACCTAATTATGCTTATGGAAATGAAACTAAGTAAAAGACCGAAATATATGCCACTAATTTAATAAATTACAACGCTTTTAGATAAATTCCTCCACAGTGGATTTTTTTTTTATCTTGATGGTGAGAAACCTTTAAAAAATGCTGTCCAATCTTGCTTGCTTATCAAAAATGAATCACAAAATCATGTTGGAATTAAATTCATTCTGCTTTCGGTGACGCTTCTAGGAGATTCTATTTCTCTTGGAACACAGATTCACCTAAAGGAAGTTTCTAGAAGCAAGCGCAAAAAAAAAAAAAATTCATGTCCAAAGTTATCACGGATTGCCAGCATAAAATCTTAAAAATCTTAAACCTGGTTAACCCTTTAACGACCATTACACCCAAAACGCCCGTTCATATAAATGATCATAGCTGCCCAAAACGCCTGTCTACAGTGAGTTATATTTTCTACGCTTACCTGTTCTTTAATCTGCACGACCTATGAGGAATCATCAGGGGTCACATTCAGTCATCATTATTGTTACTAAACAGAGAAATGAACCTATAGACAGTTTTAAGCGTTATGGTATTTAGAGTGATACAAAATTTTAAGGTCATGGTCGTTAAAGGGTTAAAGCGGTTCGGTATACCGAAAAAACACATGCTAGTTAAACACATCTGTATGTATATATAATGTTTGCAAACTTGCCGAAAAAAACATTTGGTAGGGGGTGCAATTAGCGTCGCGTTGATTTATTACACAACATGATCTTAAAACGTATCGCTGCAAGGGATGGAAAAACACCGACGTGACGTGAAAAAGGCGTTCACTGTGTATTTTTACATAATAATAATAATTGTCTTTAGTTTCTCTGCGGTTGTTGCAGTGCTCTTTTTTATTATTATTGGGAGCTTAACAACCACCGTGAGCAACTCAGTAGGCTATAAGCAGTCGTCCGTCCCTAATTTAGGACCACTGGTTCCAGGAAAGGGAGAGAGGCAGTGCCATAAAACAAACACAACATCCATGCTTCATCGGGATTCGAACCCGAACGAATGAGTCATAAGCCAGAGCTTAGACCACTGCGCCACTGGGGCGGCTGTTGCGGTATTGGCTGTGCATTATTTCGCGTTGGCAAAGCGTTTGGTGATAAAATTAACTACGCATTCGATGATTCAGTGAAGAGGGTAGGGTATTCCTTGGAGCTGTTTAGAAAAAAGAAATTTAAAATTCTTATATCGAAAAACATTATTCAAATGGAAGAAGAGCTCCGATGTATGCTACTTTGGAAACTTTCACTTGTCTTAAACATGATTTATAATAAATAACAGTATTTTTCTTTTTCGTTTGTACTGACAGTTAAATTCATGGTGAAATTTCACTCAATGCATGCGAAAAGACATCTTCAGTGTATGATAACTGAAATAAAGTAAAAAAAATGCACTTGAGGAAAAAAAATTCTACAAATTTTGCATTTACTAAAGTTTGTGAACTGTTACTAATAAATTGCAGGAAATATATAACATTAATTCACAGTCAAGAGCTATTACTGCGTTTTTCTTCATTTTCGATAAGCTCCCCCCCCCCCACTTCCCACTCACCTCCCCACCTCCTCATTATCTTATTGAGAATCCTCAGAACGTTTTTGTTCTACTTATTAAAAGAATTTCCCCATTTCGTGTAAATTTAATTAAACAGAAATATCGTGCATTTGTGAAACCAAATTATCACATGTTTTATAGAAAGGTGGTATAATACTCTTCTCTGACCGTTAAATGCTAAAACTTTGTTACCTTCTAGAACAATAATTAGACGTTAGTTAATAAAAAAAAAAAAAAAAAACGTGTTTTGAGATTTAAAGCCGCACTTTTTCGAGAGGATTTTCTCGGGAGAGGTCAAGAAACGAGATAAAGCATAAAATTTTCATCGTATTTCCTGTATTGCGTCAATTTTCTCTCGGAAGAAGGGAAACCAGGTACCCATCCCTACAAAGGAACCCTTACGCACAATACAACAAATATTTTTTTATTAGAGGTTTAACGCCCACTATGAGCAACTCAATGTGCTATAAGCAGTTGCCCCTCCCTAATTCAGAGTCACTGGTTCCAGGGAAGGGAGAGAGTCAGTGCCGCAAGACTAACACAACATTCATGACTCACCAGGATTCGAACCCGCACCCCTTTCGGACGAATGATCAGAGGTCATCGCTTAGACCACTGCGCCATCAAATCGTTCACTTTGCCTGATAAAAACTTGTCATTTGATGAATAAATGCCCATACTAAATGCCAAGGTAAGGTTTCATGAACTTCTGTTTCTTCGCAATAATTGTTTTCCCCGTAAAACCATGTATTTAAACTTTAATACATTTTTTTTGCGTGCGTCAGCTAAAAATTCAATTCGAAACATTTCAATTTGGCCTACTTATGTACTTCGGTCAATTTCTTACATGATTTTTTTTTCTCATAAAAAAAAAAGCACACGTTAATTTGTTTGCTTTTTCTCTAGAAGCTCATTTATGAAGAACATCCAAAATATGGAGAAGAATAAAGCATATGTGATCAGTATTTTGTTTGCAAATATAATATTAAATTACTTTACTCAGTATGGTTGATCATATGTTGTGCATGCATATCCATATCGGGTATCCAGCTCTTTCCACATTTCCCAAAAGATCCTTGTTATGGGACTCACCTGAAATCGTTGTCAGCAGCCAGGGTGTTAGGGATATGGCCCAGCAGTATTACCAACAACTCCCATCGCCAGGGGCCACTATACGATTCCGTAGCTGGTAAAATTCCGTGCACACCACCAGCTCACAGCACACGGGCAGCAGTTCCCTTTTTTTTTTTTATTAATATTATTACTAATACTCAATTCTTCCAACTCCAGCGGCCTCTCCTACGACGGAGCTGAAACGGCGTTTCAAAAGGAGTACGCTCGCGCGCTCTGCACAGATGTGGTTTACTGAGAACTACGGAACAGCAAGCTGATCATCGGCACCTGAAGTCTCAACAACAGCGACTGCCACGCCACAGCCAAGACACTCAGAGGCGCTACCTGGCGGCACCGTCACGTGACTCAGTACAGGCTCTCTCTGCGACCTCCTGCTCGGCTTTCGCCACCTCTATACAATCTTTTTTTCTTTTCTCGTTCCCCTGTCGAATGTCCCCGATGTCACTTAGAAGTATGGTAGCGCTACTATGGAAACCACCTGTATGCTTGCTTTACGGACTTCCAATGGATTGCTGTTCTTTTTAATTCCACCTGTTACGATTCTGGCTCGCCGTATGCGCTCTCTCGCCTCAGAAACAGCAAAGTCAGAACATAAACATTTCGAAATAAACTCATTTGGGTTATTTGAATGGGAAATATTTGCCGGATCATTAGGGAGACCGCTTGCTGCTGCTACCCGTGAGATTTCTAAAATGTATTGAAAACCTAAAATACAAATTAAAATCATCAGAACATTTTTCCGCAAAGTATTTACGTGGCAAGCAACGAAAGATTTAACCAATTTGGCAACACTGTCCCCGTTTTAAATCTCATCACGAAATCTCGTGAGCCTATGAGATCCTGACGTCGCTGGGCTTATAATAAGTAAGGGCTTCGGCGTCTCCCTTCCCCATCCTACCCAAAGGATTTTTGTGATAAAATTCACATATAGAAGAACTAGAATTATTTTTAAAAAGACAAAGTAGCGCGATTTCGACAAATCAGAACATTTGGTGTACTTTTTTTCTATCACAATTCTAATCAACATATGCAATTTCAATAAAGGACATTTAATGTCTTCCACGCAGAGATGGAAACGGGTCAGGGATCAGCTAGTCAACGGATCGAATTCTTGAGGATCAAACGGGTCGGGTCAAGATGTTCCTGACCCGATTTACCTCTTTTTTCTTTGAGAAAAAAATATTTCAAAGAAAAACACGTACTGTAAAATTTTGGGCTCGATGCTGGTGCAAACGAAGTGAAAAATGATTTGTCATACAAAACTATTGCCGTCTCTTTCTTAAAGCATAGAAGATTTCCTGCGATCGACGATACCACATCATAAAACGATACTTTCTTTCCGTTTATTTTCAGTGCGATTGTCCAGAGCAAGATACTGGCAAACGCCTGTCGTTTGTTTTTCTGGTGATTCATTCTCCCAAACCCCGCGTGTCACATTGTAAGACTAAGAGTTACACACTTATCACATGGCATCTTTTGCATTGGGCATTCGGAGGTTTTCGTTTGACGTGCTAACATCCCGTTCTAATGCATGTCGTGTCGGAATTAATGCCTTATTTGTTAATATGGATGAATTTTATATCAAGGATAGATTGAAAAAGACCTCAAAGCCAATAAATGTGTTCTTATTGAAAACAAAAAAGGGGAAGAGTGAATACTGTAAGTTATTTCGTCGCATTAAGAAATCGGAATATGTTTCACAACAACACTAACTTTCACATATTCTGAAACTTGATATGCTATCAAGAAAACAGCAAAAACTGAAATTAAACATACAACAAGTTAATTCAAAAAATTTTGACGTCTCCGGAGACAAATTTAACTCCGATTTTGACTGTAGCATCATCAAAATTAAGTGGGACAGCCTTAACATTACTGCGGAGAGACTTCTGATTCTCACAGATGTGTTTGTAAAGTATAAAACAATTAGGTTATACACAGCCCAGTCACATTATTGTGACTACCACCTACTTTTGACGTTAACAACGCGTAGCCAATGAAAGAAGGTACTTGTCGTGAGCTGACTTGGAGGGTACATAAGGTGTGCTATAGTCATTCTGAAAGCATATCACTCGTTGCTGTCATGAATAAGAGCAGCGATTTATCAGATTTGCACAAAGGGATGATTATCGGCTTTCGGGCCAAAGGTGGCAGTATTTCTGAAACAGCGCAGTTTGTGAACTGTTCGCGTGCTGCTGTGGTTAAAGTGTATCGTGAATGGAGAAACGGCACCATTGCGAATAAGCGACGTGGAAACTGCGAAACACCACGTGGCATTGATGTAAGAGGTGAACGTCGGCTTCGAAGGTGCGTGAGGACAGATCGACACGCTGCAATGGTGCAACTCACTGGCCGAATGAGCCATGGGGGCTACCGAAAGTGTATCTGAAATCACAGTTCAGCGAACCCTGCTGCGCATGGGGCTCCGATGCAGACGGATGACCACTGCACCAACACTGACGAAGGTACATCGGTAGGAAAGACATTTGCACGGTAGTACCTGAATTAGACCTCCGCTGATTGGCAAAGGATTGCCTTCTCCGATGAGCCACGTTTTCTGCTTCATCAAGCGGATGGACGTTGGCGTATAAGGTGAGAAACATCGGAGAACAAACACTCCTCAACCACTGATGGAAGAACACAAGCTGGTGGGGGCAGCGTTATGGTCTGGGGAATGTTTTCCTGGCATTTCCTGGGTACACTCATGCCTGTGGAAGGCACTGTGGACCGAATTCGTTATAAATCCATCCTTACAGACCACTTACACTCATACATGCTGATTATCTTCTCTTGGGCGGATGGGATCTTCCAGCCCGACAATGCGACCGGCCACACGTCCAGAAATTTCTGAGAGTGGTTGGACCAGCAAAATGAAGACTAAGTATTTCCCTAGTCTTCTTATTCCCTAGACTTAAACCCAATTGATCATCTGTGGGACCAGCTCGATCGTGTTGTTCACTTTATGGATCCTCCACCACGCACCCTCCAGCAGCTGTCAGCTGCACTGCAGTCAGCATGGCTCCACATGCATACCTGTAAACACCTTCCAGCACCTTATTGAGTCACTCCCAGCCAGTCTAGCTTCTGTCCGCACTGCACATGGCGGTTGCTCTGGATATTAGCTGGTGGTCAGAATAATGTGATTCGACTGTGCATGAAGGACGAGAGTTTCAACACTTTCTGTAAGTGAGTAAATTATACGTTTCCATAATACTTTTATATGGTTTCTATATAACCTACGATACCCACTGCGGGGAGACTTTTTCAACACCCTGTGTATACATATGATTACGTATTATAACTATACCTTCACAAAGTGTCGGCTCAACACACGATTTGCGCCAAACGTCTCTTGCAGCGGTTGCTTAACGGAACGTGCGATGTGGGGTGGTGCTACATCCTGCATAAATGTTCACAGATTCACTGCATCCCGCTCTTCCAAGCTAGGGATAACGTACGTACGTAACATGTTCGCATAACGTGCACCCGTTAATGAAACGGTTTCGAAGGAGGTGCCACGGACCTCTTAAAAAAAGGACCGATAATGAAGGAAGCCGTGAATCCACACCGCACTGTCACTTTCGGCTGATGAAGTGGCGCTTCAACGACTGGTCGAGGATGTTCCGTGGCCCAGATGCGGACGTTGTGCGTGTTTACCGCTCCGTTTAGGGAAAAGTGTGCCTCATCAGTCCATAAAACGTTCATCAGCCAGTTCTCGTTGACATCCATTTGTCGAAAAACCCATGCTGCGAACTCCTGATGCTGCACGTAATCTCCAGCTTGCAGTTAGTGATACCGTTGCAGTTTGTACGGGTATCTGTGCAGAATACGTCGTAGTGTTCGCCATACAGTCCCGTTCGAAATGCCTGTTTGCCGAGAAACATGGCGAACACTGGAGTCGCCGTGTGGGGATGACATTGCAATCACATCCATTTCCTGCGTAATCGTCTCTGCTGCAGAAGCACGTGTTCGTGGTATGTCGTTTCGTGGGCGTGCTGCCAAAGATCCCGTTTCCTCGAATTTTTTCACCATTCGCCGCAGCGCAGCACTTTCCGTCGGTCCGTTCCCACTGCGATCACCTTTCAGTGACCGGTAGGCTCTCAACGCAGCACTCGCACATTCAGCGTTGCAATAGAACAATTTCACCAAGAGCGCTTTGTGCGGTAATGACGGCATACGGACACGGACCGCTGTGATTTGTGGTTGCACCACCACCACAGTATTTGTCATTTTCTTGTAGGGCTTCCGTCCACAGTGAGTAGAGTTTAGGTCCCAGCCACCTACAGCGAGATCGCCTTTTGGGCAGGACACAGAAACGGAAGGAATGAGAGCAAGTCTAACGACTTTGACAGAACAGTTTGTAGTGAGATAAGAGTACAGTAGATGGCGCCACCGTACAAGTACGATGTAGCACATAGAGGGGTGAGAGAATTTCAGGGAGCGGGGCATAGGAAAGGATACCCATTTATCCAGTGGGTCCAGCCTGGGGGCCGTCACTTAACGTGCTCGTCCGATGCACGGCGGATATTCAGCGATTGTTAGTAAATCACACCATCTCTGAAAGATCAGCCCAGATTCGAACCTGAGGACCTTGCATTGATAGTTGACTCGCTAACCACTAAGCCACCCGCTGCTCCTGATATGTGGTTGCTTCCCAGCTGCTGCTTTTATACCCACTATCCCAGACCTGTTCGCCAATAGCGCCATCTGGCGATGAAAAATGTAAGTAAAATGAGCAAAGATTTATGTGATTTCATAAAAAACCCGATGTCATTCTGATCATTTCTACGCAAACCGTGTTTACCTACTCTCAAAACTCCGCGAGTTATTACGTTTTCAAAATGTGAAAGACTTTTGGATCATATTAAAATGACGAAACGAATGTTAAAAATGCCTTTTAACATTTTATTATGCAAAATATTTATGAATAAATAAACATATGAAGTTATTTAAATTCTAAAATATGAAAGAGTTTTTCTTTATGTCAAGTAATATTCTTCGAAGTCCAATTTTAGGGAATAAAATGGCTGAATTTATTATTTACAGAAAAAAGGAGTTGGCTGGCGAGTTACGGTGGGGTAAAAGCGTCAGAGGCTCTTTTGGTGTGCTGCTTTTAGAAATGTTTATTAATGTTCTGTTCGTCATGTCGGCGTAATGTTTATGAATGTTCATTAGGCTTATTAATGTCCGTTCACTCGTGTTTGGTAGCGATTGGGTAGTACAGTGCTTTGTGTATACGTTGAAATTTGTGCATGTCAATTATATAAATTATGAGTACCGTGCTGACTTTCTTTCTAGTTGAATTACGGATTCTTTTCTGCTCTCAGTCTAATTGTGCGGATCTACCTGGAAACCGAATCCTGACGTGTAATAAAATGTACATTATTTCCGCAGTGTATTGTTTGGCGTCAGAAAAAAGATTTACGTAACAATATGGTGTCAGCTAAGGAACACAGAACTCTTTCATAGTACACTTTGTGAAAACACAAGTTTGTCCGTGATGGAGATCGAACCCTCCCCCCCCCTTCACTCCGGAGTGCGTTGCTCTCCCAACTAAGCTACATGGACGGAATGCACCACTGCAGATTTGTCGTCTTGACACGTGATTCACCTCTGTAGTACGTCACAACTGCTTGACAGAAAATGCCCCACCATAAAGTAATGTACGAACTAACACGAAACTTACCCCGCATGCAGACAAGTAAGTGAGAGGAAAAGCGACTTAATTTATGGGGGATTACATGAGTGCGATGGGCGAGAAGACAGTGCAATGTGGCCTAAGTCGGTGGTCATATGACTATTATGCTGGACAATGTACTCGACAGCACGGCGTGGCATCGAGTGGGAAGTTCCCGGATGAAGCTGTGAGGTATCTCTGAGCGTACGTCGTTGGCCTGCGTCCAAAATCCATCGATATTGTAAGGCGGGTCTTGCAGAAGTCTTAGTCGTCTGCCAATGACACCCCACACGTTCTCTTTTGGGGAGAAGTGTGGGGATTTCACTGGCCAGAACAGCACCTACACATCTTGTCTACAGATGTTGGCAGTGTGCGGGTAGGCATTATCTTCTTTAAATAGGGAATCAGGGATATCACTGGAGATGCAGCAGCAAAACGGACTGATTCGACGTATCGTCTTTTTGTCGTTGTAGCAACTATGCGTACGAAAGGAGAATGGCTGTTGAAACTGATAGAGCACCAAACCGTGAAACCAGGCTGTGGAACCGTATGACATTCTCGGCAGAGTTGGAAACGGGCCAACAATTGTGGACCCGGTCCCGACCAGGATATGTAAATGATCCGGACCCGACTCGGACAAATCTCTTTGAACTATAATATATATATATATATATATATATATATATATATACAGGACTTTCAAAAGTCTCTCCGCAGTGGGTACCTTAGGTTATATGGAAATCAAACAAATGTGTTATAGGAACGTAAATTTACTCACTTACTTACAGGAAATATTAAAACTGTCGTCCTTCATTTGCAAGACATAACCTAACTGACTGTTTTACACATCTTTTCAAACACATCTGCGAGAGTCAAAACGTCCCTCGGCAGTAATTTTAAGGCTGTTCCACCTAATTTTGGTGGTGCTACAGTCAAATATTTTGAACTAAGCAACTTGTTGTGCTATTTATTCCAGTTTTTCCTGTTTTCTTGATAACATTTCAAGCTTCAGAATATGTTTAACAGCAACACCAATTTTCACCAGCTCCTGATGATGTGAAAGTTTCCAAAATGTGGATATTGTTTTCATTGTTGCCCCTCAGAAGGAAAGGAAAATCTCCTTTCATATTGCATGACAAAGCATTTTTCAGACCGATGGCCAGCATCGAGCACAAGATTCTACAGTACGAATTTTTCTTTGAAAAACAAATTCTTTTTCTGCTTTCAGGAAATAACACCAGGTCGAAATCGATTCAGGCCCATTTGACCAGCTAGAATTTTTCGATCCGTTTTCATCTCTGGTTCAAGCATGGCAGCAAGATCATTCCGGAGACCACGTCGTCTCCAGGCCCACAATCGACGATCATCAGCACTGAGACAGAAGCGAGACTCGTTGCTGCATAAAACACAGTTCCATTCTTTGCGCCACGCATGTCTGATACGGTACCACTGCAACCCTGCGCGGCGATGTACTACGGTGAGTGGCACTCGCCGAAATGGCTGGCCACAGCGCAAACCTGCTTCATTCAATCAGCAATTTACAGTCTTTGTCGATAAGGAGATGACCATAGCTTCCTGTAAATCTTGTCCAATATCGTCGTCTCTGGATGTTCATAAATACATGTAAATCACATCAATATCGTGCTCTCTGGATGTCCATAGATACCAATAAATCTTGTCAATGTCGTCCTCTCTGGATGTCCATAGATACCTGTAAACCTCGTCCAATGTCGTCCTCTCTAGATGGTCATAGATACATGTAAACCTCGCCCAGTGTCGTCCTCTCTGGATGTCCATAGATGCATGTAAACCTTGTCAATGTCGTCCTCTCTGGATGTCCAACGATACCTGTAAACCTTGTCAATGTCTTATCTGGATGTCCATAGATACCTGTAAACCTTGTCCTCTCTGGGTGTCAACATATACATGTAAACTTCGCCAATGTCGTCCTCTCTGGATGTCTATAAATATCTATAAACCTCGTCCAATGTCGTCTTTTCTGAATGTCCATAAATATCTGTAAACCTCGTCAATGTCGTCCTCTATCAGGACTCGTAGGGTTTGCCCTCGATTCCGGCAATGGAGGCGTTTGGAAGTTCTGCAACGTACACCAGCTCTACTATTCAGACAAACGTTACGATCCTCGAACCACTGTCGCCACATTCTGCCGACTGTTGTTGCACCCGATGCGTGTCACCTCCACGATGTGACGCAGGGCCCGACCAGCCCTACGCAGCCTATGATGAAGCCTCTGCTAAAGGTTTCCATGTGATGTTAAGATTTCCGATGCCATCGCTCAGTTATTCTCATTCCTTACACGTGCTTTCGCCACCGAGATCATTCCGATGAAGTGGGGTACACCCCCTGGTGAAGACGGCCAACCTTGGCTACTCCAAGCCGTTTTGCTATTTCATCTTCCTCACACATCACGTGATAGGTTCGCAACTGCGATAAGTTACGTGACCCAACTGTCGACACAAACCCACCAATTTGCATTGCGCTCCGACAAATACGTCCTGGGTTCACAATTCCTATGTCGAGCAATGTATCAATCAAATCCTATTTGTACGCTAAGACATGACTTTCCTTTTTCAAAACCAACTTTTATGAAAAATGTCACTATACGTACCGTGATTGTTCATTTGATTTTATGTAAATAATCACTAAGGAATTGTTCTCATGCGCTCCCTCGGTCAGTGCAGCCCGGTGATTACACCAGACGGTTATACGGGCAGTCCGCCCTTGTTTCTTCTTATTTGGGAATGAGTGAGATTTATGAGTATGTTTCTACTTCCAGAAGTTTCTCGAAAAAAAAAAGAAAGTTTAATGGATTCGACGCAAGTTTAATGGATTTGCACTTTCAGCGAGAAAGCTAAAGTGTGAATAAGACAGCAATAAATAACTTCAAAAAAGAAATTAACTGTCTTAAAGTGCATTAAAAATTCAGCTAAACAACTAATTCCCATGTCGGATCGATACGACACAAAGTGTTATTGTAATAAACCAGGTTGGTAAAAACTTCGTAACTATTTTAAATTAAAATTTTCTTAGATCATCAACCTTTTTGTTAAATATGAAACATAGGGAGAGCTCACAGCTACTTATCTTTTGACAAAATCTGTTGATTCTTACGTTAAGTCTTAAATGTGACAAATTAAAACTGGCATATTTCAGGAAGTGTGGGTGCAAAATTTAATCAATATCGCATTTTAAGGAATCAAAACAAGCAAAAGAGTTGTGTTATAGGTCTTAAACTAGCTGCCTTACATTTTCTGAAATTAATTTTGGAGTACCGATTAATTTGTTTTCCATATTTATTTATTTTTTTTTTTGAAATTTCAGAACTTGTCTTCGAGCTTAAAAAATCTGTTTTGATTGATGAGTTAAAAGCTCAATTTAGTTTTATCGTTATATTCTTTTCTCCGAGTGAAAGCATTCAAGAAATCCATCCACTTAGTTTTTAAATACTGCACATTAGATTCGGTTTCAATTAACATGAAAAATAACACAAAGAAAACAGCTTTTAGTTTGTAGAACATTGTTTGTTCTTGATTCTAAGAAATGAAACCTGACAAGAGTTTCATTTACCGTCATATATTTACAGCAATTAAAATTATTTTAAAATGATTATATTTACTGAAGTCATCTCCCTAAGATCCCAAAAGTAGATTTGAAAGAGCAGTGCAAAAATTAAATAAATTACATCAGAAGATCTGGACCCATAAATTCAGACATGGGGAATAAAATACTTCCCATAGACAAAGGATAAATTAGAAAAATATATGGAAGCACCACTTCGTCTGAGACTTTCGACAGGAAAATAATTCTTCACGAACATATCTGTAGGGCGTTCTCGAAGCCCCAAATTCAGTGATTCTTGGAAACTGAATGTTTTTTAATGGCTACTCGAGCGAAAGGCCATTTTTCTGACTTCAGATCGAACATGAGAAAAGCAAACAAAGCAAAATATATGAAATCCCCAACACGAAAATGATTTATTAATGATCGATTGGAGACCATCCCAAAGTGCATTATTATACGCTGTTTCGTTTAAACTAATTATTAACTTCGAAACAAACTTCTGAAGGAACAGCATTTAATCTAGATCATAAATTTAAAGTTAGATAACCCCTTTTCCATTTCAGCAGGGTGGAATTTCCTGAGCATTGATTTGGTACTTAAAAAGAAAAACTTAAAAATACGCTTCCTGTTAAAAGTAAAGCAAATATAGTTTTCTCGACAAATCTTTTTTTTCGAGTCAGATTGCAAAAATTGATTTTGCGTGCAAAAAAACTTTTCGGTGAAAATATTTTGAAAGTATTTTCTAACTTTTAGTATCACACACAATTTAACACTGAGGACCTAAGAGTATATTTCAGTTTACAACTTTCTATCCTTATATATGCATGTAAGAAAATCAGTTTGTTTTTTTCTGACAGACACCACTCACTACCGAAAACACATCCAGCTCAATCGCTCCCAAAAAGCAGCCCACAATATCCTAATTTTTATCAAATTCAGCACAGCCTAAAGATAACCATGTGCGTAACCAATGCCATTCACATTATTATCAAGTGTTGGAAATTAAATTTCACAGGTGCACAAATTGCTCTCACAGACTAAATTCCAGATGTTTACAGTCATTTTAGTGGAAAGCATATATACACGTATATATTATGACCACCTACCTAATAATCTGTATGACCCCTTTACCCTCAAAACAGCTGCCACTCGGAGAGGCATCGATTCGATGAGGTGGCGATATGCATCCCGTGGTATCTGGTACCATAATGTCAACAGCAGGTCCTCCAGTTCCCGTACATTTCGTGGTGGTGGAGATTTAGCGCGAACCCGCTTTTCCAAGTCGAACCACAAATGTTCGATTTGGTTCATGTCAGATGAATTTAGAGGCCAGGGCATTAACAGAAAGTCACCAGCATGTTCCTCGAACGACTTCTTGGCGATTCTGGCAGTGTGGTATTGCGCATTATCCTGTCGGTAATGGCCACCACCAGCAGGAAACACAGTTGCCATATACGGATGAACTTGGTCTGAGATACCTGACAGCTGCCAGGGATTGTGTCATTGGGATAATGGGCCTAAAGTGTTTCAAGAAAACATCGCCCACAGCATAACACCGCCGCTCCCAGCCTGTTTTCGCCCATCAGTGCATACAGGTGCCATAACCTACTTTGGTAATGGGTGTATCCGCGTTCGGCTGTATGCGTGATACGACAGGAATCTTGATTCGTGAGACCAGGCCACTTTCTTCCAATCATCTACGGTGCAATCTTTATGATCTTGGGCCCATTTGATGCGTTGTTGGCAATGATGTGCAGTGAGCATGGGGACCCGGTTGGGTCCCCATGACACATTGCCCTGATCTCTGTTGTAGCTGTGGGTGATTTGTTGCACTGTGGCCCTGCGGTCGCTGTGAACAATGCACGACAGTCTGCGCTCCCCTCTGGCATCAATGAGCTGCGGACGACACACAGCTGGACGACGGTTGTTGGTTTGGTCATCAGTGCACCGCTTTTGATACGTACTCACTACAGCGGCACGTTCATCCGTCCATAGGATCCGTTTCCTTTGATCTACGGCCCACGATAATTTTCTACGGTCACGATAAATGTTCTTTACACCATGCTAAAACGACGAGCAGCATTCCGAATGGAGATGAAAGCCTTATGAGCAGCTGCACGACCACGGTAACCCATGGAATGAAATTCTCTGCGAATTGTACGTGTACATACCGAGGTTCCAGCATTTGTACTCACCTGTACACTGAGGTCTTGGGCAGTACTCGGTCGATTAGCTGTGACGACTCTCCTGAGGCTTCGGCGTCCTCTTATCACTGATTTTCTTTGGTCTGCCGGTACGTTTTTCTACTTCAGGCACGCCATGTGTCTTCCACTTATTCAGTACATCCAAAACAGTTGACTTGGGTATGTATAAACGCCTCTCGGTTTCTTTTATGACAACCAACTAATATAACACCCAACAATCTTTCCTTTCTCAAAGTCAGTTCTCTCCAGCATTACATTTCACTCAACCTCCGCATTTTCACTCAACCTTACAGTGCGATATGATCGCAGTCAACTGCAGACTTGTTTATATACCGTTTGCAGCTGTACCACATATATACTGTACATATATTAAGCATGTAATATGCAATGCTATCTTACAGGCTTTAATTGGTGGTACTTCTATATTTTTTTATCTCACTTCAAGAAGAACCCTAATTTGAAAAACTTAGATCACAACCACAAGTGTATAATTAGGAATCAGTAATCAAAAATTTGTGTGTAAATTAATCATTGATTAATTTTAATTTTATGAAATATCTCTGTAAATGAATTGGATTCCGCGATGAAAAGCTAAAATATCTGAATTTTTTAATCACAAAAAAAACAAGAAATTTTAAACAAATAGTTGAAAATGTCTGTTAATTATTTTATATAACAAAACATCTGGTTTTTACTTCGTTGCAACCTAGCTGATCTATTTATGAGATGGTGATATGTTTTCATTATGCTGCAAATGTAGAAAAGTAAAATGCCCTGCTGCTATGAAAAACTATTGCAATCGTAACATTTTTTTCAGTCATGCACAGTTTCTCTCTCTCATCGGTTTTTGTGCGTATTTTGCATTTCAATACAGAATGTGAAAATAATCGCTTAGTATCGCATGCACAAGACATGAAACCCAGCAGTGAAGTTAAATAAATAAAACTCTAGCTCCAAAACCAGTAGACAAAAAACGAAATAGCCCAAATGCACGCAACTCTCAATCAACAAACATTTTCCGCAACTCTCAATCATCAAAAATTTCCCGCAACTCTCAATCACCAAACATTTTCCGCAACTCCAGCGGAAAACTAGCCCAATTCGGCGGGAAAACCGCAGGACTGGCAACTCTGAATAATATAATTTTCCCGTTAGGGGCACAAATATGTCTCATTTTTCAAGTTATCACTTCCAAAAGTCCGATTTATAAAAAAAATATTTTTTAGATCGGATACCATTCACTGTTATGCATATTTTGTACATACTGATTTTTTAATAACAATTCACATTTCTGCCGCTAGGTGGCTAATGGTGCATTTCTGCTTGCAACTGTATTTCTGTCTATAAAAAGGCCATTGAAAAATATTCACTGTTTTAAAAATAGCGAGTAATTTCCCCTTTCAGTAAGGCAGGATTTCATCTAGAGGGCAGGGTGTATGTATAAACTTTCTCATTCATATATCTGCTTCTAAAGCTCCTACTGTGAGAGACATTTTGACTAATTTCCTTACTTTTTCGAAATGCACATTTCTGTCCCTAGGGGCGTTAGTAATATATACTTTTGCTTGCAAGAGCTTCTCTCACTGAAAACATCTTTCTTGGTTGCGTACCCTAGACTATGAAAAATATCATACACCCATTTTGTTCATCAAACATAACACAGGTTTCCTACTACAATAGTAAAATTATATCACCTTTCCGCTCATATCTCTGCTCCTAAGTATTTTATTTTAAAAATTATTTTCTTTCGGATACCTTCCACAATGAGTAACATTTTGCGAACAATCTGCAATTTTTAATGACGAATATTGCCGCCAGTAGTCAGCGTAAGTTGCTATTTTGACTTGCAAATGCCTTTATCGATTATTTTTATATATTTATTTATTTATTTTGATTGAAGGTTTATCGACTACAGTGAGCAACTCGATAGGCTATAAAAAGTCGCCCGTCCCTAAATTAAGACCCACTGGTTCCAGGAAAGGGAGAGATCCAGTGCCATAAGACAAACATAACATCTATGGCTCACCGGGATTTGAACTCGGACCCCTTCTCCGACTAATGTTCATAAGTCATCGCTTGGACCACTGCGCTCCGGTGGCAGCTTACCGGTTCTAGTAAACCGGTTTTTAAAATTAAAAAAATTCCATTAGCAAGTGGTTCCATGCAAAATAAAGAACAACAAGCACATTGTATGTTTTAAATAATGCGCAGTTTTGTTTCGCTAGGGGAGAAAATTCACTTTCTTTTTAGATAAGTTTCCCCGTTCCTAAAGAATGGCTTTGAAAATTTTGTTTTCTGACAGAAAGGATTCAGAAAACCTGCTCATTACACCTAGAATTAGGTGTCATCTCTCGTGTTTAGACCGTGTTATGAATGTAGTCTATATCAGCGTTCTTTAGCATAAACTCCCATACGCAGAAAATAAGTGCACTTTTCCTTATCTATCGGAAGTATAGTTTGTTTTAATAATTTTTACATGTTCCTTTTATATTAGCATGTACAGAGACGGATTTCTCAATAGCTCCACTAGGCCCGTGCCTAGAGCGGCAAATTTTACTGGTATTAAAAATTATTTTTTTAAAACCTATAAAAATTATGAAAGAAAAAATTTAAGTAAAAGTGGAAACTAGTATTCAGTACGAAAACTGCTGTATACAGGATTTTGTTTCCGAATTCCCGTAAACCCCTTCTTCTTCGACTTGAGAAAATTGCTGAAATGAATACAAACGGTTGGTGGAGGAAACGAGTAGGGTGTTAACTTTGCTCTTTGGAGCCCGATAAATGTTTTCAGGCTTAGAGAAAAGAAGATCGCTTTATGCGTTGGAGGGAGACATTTGCAGGATGTTCACGCAAAACTATCCCATTCCCCTTAGAATGAATACAATAGAAGGGGGAAGGGCAAGGGCTGAATTGCGCTGCTATGTATCAAAATATTAAAAAATAAAACAAAAATGAGAAAGATAGAAGGCAAACTTCTACCGAAGCAACTGATTAATTACAAATATTTAATCAATTTAGGAATTGATGGCGAAAGGCAAAAGTAAGGAACTTTTGTCAACCATAGACGAAAATGTGTTATTAATTATCATAAGAAAATATCTTGTTTGTGGTTTCACCGCATTTAAGCTTTAAATTAATATTTTTATTTGTACTTTTCTTTGGGAAGGCTACATTCACCCTAACATTTCGTTTTCCTCCTGGATCGGATCCGAATTAGTTACATGAAATTGTAGCCAGCAAATTCTTTATTTTAAAGAGCAGTTGGGGTGGTAAATTCGTTTAGGCCTACGAGCGGCAAAGTCCTAAACCCATCTCTGAGCATGTAAAAAAATTGCTTTTTTGTGTTATCAATTAATCAGTTCCACGGTCTGTAGACATGATTTCTTAGTGTTTGACATTACAGTAAAAAGAAAATAAAAACACTTTACATTACATTGCAACATTGTTCACTTCTCTTCCCGAAACAATTTTTCCGCAAAGTGGTTTAAGTCAATATTTTGCATTTTGTCGCTTTACATCAGGTTCTAAGAACAGCTGAAAAAATTATTTTTGTGCATAAGATATAGGTAAACATGTGCAAGGCTTGAGGTCATGAATGTCTGCGTATGGGCCTTACCTAGTGCCTAAAGAACAAAAAAACCCAACAGTAGAATCCAATGAATGACAAGTAATAAACAATTAAGTTTATTCTTCAAAACACACACCTCTTTCTGTATAAATTCCCATTGAAGACATAATTACTGAACCAGTTAGTTGAATGTCACTTCCACAATAAGAGAAAAGGTATTAATTACGAGCAACAATAATAATAATAATAATAATGCATTCCTGCCGAGGCCACGGTGTTTGCAGCGGAAATGTATGTTGTGTATCTTGCACTTCTTCGTGTTCAGTCGGGCTCTAATGAACGTGCTATGATGTACACTGATTCTTTAAGTGTTGTACAGTCTGCGCCATCGTTAGACTGTAGTGGCCACCCTTTCCTTTTTAACGTACGAAGGCTTCTTCGTTCTTTGCACGAGGCCGGTGTCCAGATACAATTCTATTAGATTCCTGGGCATGTTGGAATTCCAGGTAACGAGTGTGCTGATGTGGCTGCTAGATCTGCTTCCTCTTTGGTCGTCACACCGTTGCCACTCTTTTATCGTGATTTACGCTTTATTGTTCGTGATCATATCACGCGAACGTGGCAGGGTCTGTGGGATCAACAGGTGGAAAAACAACATGGTATTAAACCAATTCTTGAAGTCTGGAGATCATCATGTCGCCGTAACCGTAAGGAGGAAGTTGCATTGGGCATTGTCGTTTCACCCGCCGCTTCTTGCTGTGTGGCGACACTGCACCGATGTGTGAGACGTGCAATTGCTGACACATTGTCACTCATATTCTCTGTAGTTGTGTTCGTTTTCGTGACGTTTGTTTTCACTTCTTTCATTCTCATTTGTTGAACGAGGACGCTGCTATGCTGCAGAGGCTTCTAGATGACCACTGCGATACATTCGCTGCCTTTTCATTTTTAAAACATTTTTTTACATGTATCTAGTTTTTACACTTCCTTTACCGAATCAGCCTGATTTTAAGCATTATACCACGTTTTTAATACTGTTTGTTCGATTGTCTTGTATCTGGAGCTTGTGACGTATATTCTAGATTAACTTTCCTTCTTTAGTTTCTTTCCCTATGTAAATCTTGAGTTTATTCTCAGTATTCTTCACGCTTAACGAAGTATCTTTTCCTTCAAACGAATACGTTTGGCAACACAATTGAGGTTGAATGCACGTGACGTATGCATGTAATAAGATAAGAACAAGAGATAAAAAGCGACGACTGATCTGTTGTATGAAAGAGGTGTTGATGTTATTGAGAGCGATTATTGAGAGCTATTATTGTGAGCGATTATGATGAGCGTTGTTAAGAAAGTGCTGTACGAGAGAATTGAACAGTGTTGAGATTAATGTGTGGAGAGTGTTGTGATTCAATTCCGAATAAAGGACTGTTTCCGTAAGTTGACTTCTGGTTATATGTTTTGTCTGGCCGTTAAGGTTTGTTTCATTTAGGAACAATTTATTAGTATGTTGATATTTTAAGTTAGCGTAAAGGTCAAGATTTCCTTTACGCCACAAGTTCCTTTGCCAATCACCAACCAATCAATAATAATAATGAATGGTAACGCAAATCGTAAACTGTAGCTCACCCGATTGATTGACATAGCGCAGGAGCGCTCTCTGTGAGGTTGGGCAGGAGTTCGGGCACTTTCCATGAGGTATCACTTAGTACTTCGTTCTTTTCTATTGCCTGCTTATTTTTAAATATATTTGAATACTTATATATATATAGGGATGTAAGGTCAGGTGATGCGTAACATCACAGCCTCTGCTTGACAAATGTCAACCCCGCCTTCTCGCGGTACATCCTGTTCCCACTAAAGGGGCTCTGACGACCGCCAATAGCGGTATAACTATACCATCGGGATTAGAGGAAATGCTATCCCACACTCACCAACCCGCTTGGCCAGCGTGGTGAGTTATGGCCAAACCCCTCCAAAATGACTCCACAACTTAAATCTTGGCCCTCAGTCTCCGGCAGCTGGAATGTACCTGGCCAAGGCAGCAGCCAGTGCGACATGAAGGCAGAGGGTGCTAAGAATCCCCGGAGGACCGGACTAGGCTGCCATCTGATGCTGACCTTGGCTACATATAACGGACGCTCCCTATCTTCTGATTCAAGGCTTCTTGAATTGGAAGAGGAACTACAAAGGATCAAGTGGGACATCGTCGGGCTAAGTGAGGTAAGGAGAAAAGGAGAAGATCTCATTGAACTGAAAAGTGGACATCTCTTCTACTATCGTGGGACAGATACTGGCAGAACTAGTGGTGTTGGATTTATAATAAACAAGAAACTGAAGGATAAAGTTGTAGAAGTTGAAAGTTCCTCTGACAGAGCTGCACGACTCGTTATCCAACTCTAGAGAAGATACCAGGCTCAGATTATTCAAACTTATGCACCCACCACAAGTCATGCTGAAGAAGAAATTGAAGAATCTTATGAGGAAATTCGTCATCTAAATAATAAAGGTAAGCAGCACTTGAAGATAATTATGGGAGATTTCAATGCAAAAATAGGGCAACGGCAACAGAATGAAACTTCAGTACGTAAATTCGGTCACGGCAACAGAAACCAGCGTGGAAATACTCTCGTAGAGTTTGCAGAGGCAGAAGGGTTTTTCATCTTGAACTCCTTTTTCAAGAAAAAGCCACACAGGAAATGGACATGGAGACATCCAAATGGGACGACAAGTGAAATTGATTTTATTATGTGTAACAAAAATTTCGTCATAGAAGACTGCAGTGTGCTAAACAAGTTCAACACAGGCAGTGACCATAGATTGGTGAGATGTAAGATGCACCTCAACACTAAACTCGAACGTAGCAAGCTCATAAGACAAACAAAATGTATTGACGTTAACCAACCTTAAAAAACACCATAATACCTTCAAATTGGAACTGAAGAACAGGTTCTCTGCTTTAGAAGGCCTAACATCGGAAGAAGTTGATATTTCTGAAGTTAACAGAAAAGTAACCAAAGCTCTTATGGAAACAGCAACAAAATTAGCTGGGTCTAAGAGCAAATTGCATGTGAACAAATTATCAGGAAAAACCAAAATGTTGATGCAAAAAAGAAGAGTGATGAGGACAACTAAAGAAGATGTGACTTCCAAAGTGGAATATATAGAGCTATGCAAGACAGTACGAAAAAGTATCACTGAAGACGTAAGGAAATTCAACTGTGAACTAGAAAGGAAAGCAATTGAAAACAACCAAAGCCTAAAGATACCAAAGGGACATCTCAGTAAGGGAAAAAAATAGATTATGGCACTGAGAAGAGAAGATGGTTCTGTAACAAGAAATAGAGGCGAAATTTTGACAAGAGTGAAAGATTTCTACTCCAAATTATATGAAAGGGATGATACATGTACTCCAGACATCATGAAAGGTACCAGTACCAGAGTTCTTCCAGTCCTTCCAGCAGAAGTTGCACATGCAATCAAGAACATGAAGCGGGGAAAAGCTCCAGGAGAAGATGGAATTACTGTACACATCATACAAGAAGCAAGTGGAGAAATCGAAACAGTACTCGCCCAAATTTTCACTCGATGCCTTAATGAAGGGAACATTCCTGAGGATTGGAACAACGCTGCAATGATCTTGCTACACAAAAAAGGTGACATTGAAGATCTCAGGAACTACAGACCTATCAGCCTCCTATCAGTGGTTTATAAAATCTTCACTAAAGTTCTTTCACACCGCTTGAAGGTGACACTGGACATGGCTCAACCGAGAGAACAAGCTGGATTCAGGAGTGGCTACAGCACAATAGATCATATCCACGTACTGGTAGAACTAATTGAAAGAGTGAGGGAATATGAACTTCCACTGTGCATGGCTTTTATCGATTATGAAAAAGCCTTTGATTCGGTGAAACCATCAGCAGTTGCAATGGCTCTGAAATCCTGCGGTATTGAAGATGCATACATTAATATTATTAATAACATCTGTGAAAATGCAAGTGCAAAAGATTCGGCTGTTTGAAAATACAACACACATAAAAATTGGAAAAGGAGTGAGACAAGGTGACACCATATCTCCGAAGCTCTTTAACGCCACATTGGAAAATGTCTTTCAATCACTGAACTGGGAAAACAAAGGGATAAACATTAATGGAGATTATTTAACCCACCTTCGTTTTGCTGATGACATAGTCATTTTTGCAACTACCCCATCAGAGCTGCAGAGTATGATCCAGGAACTTGCTGACAAGAGTAAAGAAGTGGGATTAAAAATGAACTTTCAGAAGACAAAAATGATGTACAATGCTTTTACAAGAAATGAAGATTTATCGATTGATGGAGATAAGCTGGAGATAACAGACACGTACATTTATCTTGGACAGCAGATATCAAGTGAGGGTCACATTGATGAAGAAATTTATCGGCGTACAAAACTTGCCTGGAGAGCTTTTGGAAGAAACAGCATAATTTTCAAGAGCAATATGCCATTATGTCTTAAAAGAAAAGTGTTTGATCAATGTATCCTTCCAGTGCTTACGTATGGTGCAGAGACGTGGACCTTAGCTAAAAGAGACATACAAAGGCTGCAGACAACTCAAAGCAGCCTGGAGAGGTGCATGCTTGGTGTAACCAGGAGACATAAGAAGAGGAACACGTGGATCCGAAAAATGACAAGAGTGGAAGACATCATGTTCAGAGTTAAATCCCTGAAATGGCAATGGGCTGGACATACTGCCAGAAGGACAGACCATCGATGGACAGCCGAAATTTTAGATTGGATTCCAAGGGACAGGAAAAGACCCAGAAGAAGACCACATATAAGATGGGTGGATGAAATTCGAAAGTATGCGGGAGTGACATGGAGGAGACTGGCAAAAGACAGACCGTTGTGGAGGAAACTTGTGGAGACCTTCTTTCAGCAGTGGATTGATAATGGTTGACAATGATGATGATGATATATATATTCGTTCAGCAGTGGATTGATAATGTTTGACAATGATGATATATATATATATATATATATATATATATATATATATATATATATATATATATATATATATATATATATATATATATATCATCATTGTCAACCATTATCAATCCACTGCTGAACGAAGGTCTCCCCAAGTTTCCTCCACAACGGTCTGTCTTTATATATATATCATCATCATCATTGTCAACCATTATCAATCCACTGCTGAACGAAGGTCTCCCCAAGTTTCCTCCACAACGGTCTGTCTTGTGCCAGTCTCCTCCATGTCACTCCCGCATACTTTCGAATTTCATCCACCCATCTTCCATGTGGTCTTCTTCTGGGTCTTTTCCTGTCCCTTGGAATCCAATCTAAAATTTCGGCTGTCCATCGATGGTCTGTCCTTCTGGCAGTATGTCCAGCCCATTGCCATTTCAGGGATTTAACTCTGATCATGATGTCTTCCACTCTTGTCATTTTTCGGCTCCACGAGTTCCTCTTCTTATCTCTCCTGGTTACACCAAGCATGCACCTCTCCATGCTGCTTTGAGTTGTCTGCAGCCTTTGTATGTCTCTTTTAGTTAAGGTCCACGTCTCTGCACCATACGTAAGCACTGGAAGGATGCATTGATCAAACACTTTTCTTTTAAGACATAATGGCATATTGCTCTTGGAAATTATGCTGTTTCTTCCAAAAGCTCTCCAGGCAAGTTTTCTACGCCGATTAATTTCTTCATCAATGTGACCCTCACTTGATATCTGCTGTCCAAGATAAACGTACGTGTCTGTTATCTCCAGCTTTTCTCGATCAATCGATAAATCTTCATTTCTTGTAAAGCATTGAACATCACTTTTGTCTTCTGAAAGTTCATTTTTAATCCCACTTCTTTACTCTTGTCAGCAAGTTCCTGGATCATACTCTGCAGCTCTGATGGGGTAGTTGCAAAAATGACTATGTCATCAGCAAAAC
The DNA here is from genome assembly GCA_039090855.1 of Macrothele yani. Classification (NCBI taxonomy): domain Eukaryota; kingdom Metazoa; phylum Arthropoda; class Arachnida; order Araneae; family Macrothelidae; genus Macrothele; species Macrothele yani. Next base: position 129,515,753 of record CM077024.1, on the reverse strand, counting down.
GAAGGTTGGTTAGATAATCTCCATTAATCTTTATCCCTTTGTTTTCCCAGTTCAGTGATTGAAAGACATTTTCCAATGTGGCATTAAAGAGCTTCGGAGATATGGTGTCACCTTGTCTCACTCCTTTTCCAATTTTTATGTGTGTTGTATTTTCAAACAGCCGAATCTTTGCACTTGCATTTTCATAGATGTTATTAATAATATTAATGTATGCATCTTCAATACCGCAGGATTTCAGAGCCATTGCAACTGCTGATGGTTTCACCGAATCAAAGGCTTTTTCATAATCGATAAAAGCCATGCACAATGGAAGTTCATATTCCCTTGCTCTTTCAATTAGTTCTCTCAGTACGTGGATATGATCTATTGTGCTGTAGCCACTAATGAATCCAGCTTGTTCTCTCGGTTGAGCCATGTCCAGTGTCACCTTCAAGCGGTGTGAAAGAACTTTAGTGAAGATTTTATAAACCACTGATAGGAGGCTGATAGGTCTGTAGTTCCTGAGATCCTCAATGTCACCTTTTATGTAGCAAGATCATTGTAGCGTTGTTCCAATCCTCAGGAATTTTCTCTTCATTAAGGCATCGAGTGAACATTTGGGCGAGTACAGTTTCGATTTCTCCACTTGCTTCTTGTATGATGTGTACAGTAATTCCATCTTCTCCTTGAGCTTTTCCCCGCTTCATGTTCTTGATTGCATGTGCAACTTCTGCTGGAAGGACTGGAAGAACTCTGGTACTGGTACCTTTCATGATGTCTGGAGTACATGTATCATCCCTTTCATATAATTTGGAGTAGAAATCTTTCACTCTTGTCAAACTTTCGCCTCTATTTCTTGTTACAGAACCATCTTCTTTTCTCAGTGCCATAATCTGTTTTTACCCTTACTGAGATGTCCGTTTGCTATCTTTAGGCTTTGGTTGTTTTCAATTGCTTTCCTTACTAGTTCACAGTTGAATTTCCTTACGTCTTCAGTGATACTTTTTCGTACTGTCTTGCATAGCTCTATATATTCCACTTTGGAAGTCACATCTTCTTTAGTTGTCCTCATCACTCTTCTTTTTGCATCAACATTTTGGTTTTCCTGATAATTTGTTCACATGCAATTTGTTCTTAGACCCATCTAATTTTGTTGCTGTTTGCATAAGAGCTTTGGTTACTTTTCTGTTAACTTCAGAAATATCCACTTCTTCCGATGTTAGGCCTTCTAAAGCAGAGAATCTGTTCTTCAGTTCCAACTTGAAGGTATTATGGTGTTTTTTAAGGTTGGTTATGTCAATATATTTTGTTTGTCTTATGAGCTTGCCACGTTCGAGTTTAGTGTTGAGGTGCATCTTACATCTCACAAATCTATGGTCACTGCCTGTGTTGAATTTGTGTAGCACACTGCAGTCTTCTATAACAAATTTTTTGTTACACATAATGAAATCAATTTCACTTGTCATCCCATTTTGATGTCTCCATGTCCATTTCCTGTTTGGCTTTTCTTGAAAAAGGAGTTGAAGATGAAAAACCCTTCTGCCTCTGCAAACTCAACGAGAGTATTTCCACGCTGGTTTCTGTTGCCGTGACCGAATTTACCTACTGAAGTTCCATTCTGTTGCTGTTGCCCTATTTTTGCATTGAAATCTCCCATAATTATCTTTAAGTGCTGCTTACCTTTATTATTTAGATCACGAATTTCCTCATAAAATTCTTCAATTTCTTCTTCAGGATGACTTGTGGTGGGTGCATAAGTTTGAATAATCTGAGCCTGGTATCTTCTCGAGTTGGATAACGAGTCGTGCAGCTCTGTCAGAGGAACTTTCAACTTCTACAATTTTATCCTTCAGTTTCTTGTTTATAATAAATCCAACACCACTAGTTCTGCCAGTATCTGTCCCACGATAGTAGAAGAGATGTCCACTTTTCAGTTCAATGAGATCTTCTCCTTTTCTACTTACCTCACTCAGCCCGACGATGTCCCACTTGATCCTTTGTAGTTCCTCTTCCAATTCAAGAAGCCTTGAATCAAAAGATAGGGAGCGTCCATTATACGTAGCCACGGTCAGCATCAGATGGCAGCCTAGTCCGGTCTGCCGGGGATTCTTAGCACCCTCTGCCTTCATGTCGCACTGGCCGCTGCCTTGGCCAGGTACATTCCAGCTGCCGGAGACTGAGGCCAAGATTTAAGTTGTGGAGTCATTTTGGATGGGTTTGGCCATAACTCACCACGCTGGCCAAGCGGGTTGGTGAGTGTGGGATAGCATTTCCTCTAATCCCGATGGTATAGTTATACCGCTATTGGCGGTCGTCAGAGCCCCTTTAGTGGGAACAGGATGCACCACGAGAAGGCGGGGTTGACATTTGTCAAGGAGAGACAGTGATGTTACGCATCACCTGACCTTACATCCCTATATATATATATATATATATATATATATATATACATATGGGATGTAAGGTCAGGTGATGCGTAACATCACAGCCTCTCCTTGACAAATGTCAACCCCGCCTTCTCGTGGTGCATCCTGTTCCCACTAAAGGGGCTCTGACGACCGCCCATAGCGGTATAACTATACCATCGGGATTAGAGGAAATTCTATCCCACACTCACCAACCCGCTTGGCCAGCGTGGTGAGTTATGGCCAAACCCCTCCAAAATGACTCCACAACTTAAATCTTGGCCCTCAGTCTCCGGCAGCTGGAATGTACCTGGCCAAGGCAGCGGCCAGTGCGACATGAAGGCAGAGGGTGCTAAGAATCCCCGGAGGACCGGACTAGGCTGCCATCTGATGCTGACCTTGGCAACGTACAATGGACGCTCCCTATCTTCTGATTCAAGGCTTCTTGAATTGGAAGAGGAACTACAAAGGATCAAGTGGGACATCGTGGGGCTAAGTGAGGTAAGGAGAAAAGGAGAAGATCTCATCGAACTGAAAAGTGGACATCTCTTCTACTATCGTGGGACAGATACTGGCAGAACTAGTGGTGTTGGATTTATAATAAACAAGAAACTGAAGGATAAAGTGGTAGAAGTTGAAAGTTCCTCTGACAGAGCTGCACGACTCGTTATCCAACTCTCGAGAAGATACCAGGCTCAGATTATTCAAACTTATGCACCCACCACAAGTCATCCTGAAGAAGAAATTGAAGAATTTTATGAGGAAATTTGTCATCTAAATAATAAAGGTAAGCAGCACTTGAAAATAATTATGGGAGATTTCAATGCAAAAATAGGGCAACGGCAACAGAATGAAACTTCAGTAGGTAAATTCGGTCACGGCAAAAGAAACCAGCGTGGAAATACTCTCGTTGAGTTTGCAGAGGCAGAAGGGTTTTTCATCTTGAACTCCTTCTTCAAGAAAAAGCCACACAGGAAATGGACATGGAGACATCCAAATGGGACGACAAGTGAAATTGATTTTATTATGTGTAACAAAAAATGCGTCATAGAAGACTGCAGTGTGCTAAACAAGTTCAACACAGGTAGTGACCATAGATTGGTGAGATGTAAGATGCACCTCAACACTAAACTTGAACGTGGCAAGCTCATAAGACAAACAAAATGTATTGACATAACCAACCTTAAAAAACACCATAATACCTTCAAGTTGGAACTGAAGAACAGGTTTTCTGCTTTAGAAGGCCTAACATCGGAAGAAGTGGACATCTCTGAAGTTAACAGAAAAGTAACCAAAGCTCTTATGGAAACAGCAACAAAATTAGCTGGGTCTAAGAACAAGTTGCATGTAAATAAATTATCAGGAAAAACGAAAATGTTGATGCAAAAAAGAAGAGAGATGAGGACAACTAAAGAAGATGTGACTTCCAAAGTGGAATATATAGAGCTATGCAAGACAGTACGAAAAAGTATCACTGAAGACGTAAGAAAATTCAACTGTGAACTAGTGAGGAAAGCAATTGAAAACAACCAAAGCTTAAAGATAGCAAAGGGACATCTCAGTAAGGGAAGAAAACAGATTATGGCACTGAGAAAAGAAGATGGTTCTGTAACAAGAAATAGAGGCGAAATTTTGACAAGAGTGAAAGATTTCTACTCCAAATTATATGAAAGGGATGATACATGTACTCCAGACACCATGAAAGATACCAGTACCAGAGTTCCTCCAGTCCTTCCAGCAGAAGTTGCACATGCAATCAAGAACATGAAGCGGGGAAAAGCTCCAGGAGAAGATGGAATTACTGTAGACATCATGCAAGAAGCAAGTGGAGAAATCGAAGCAGTACTCGCCCAAATTTTCACTCGATGCCTTAATGAAGGAAAGATTCCTGAGGATTGGAACACCGCTACAATGATCCTGCTACATAAGAAAGGTGACATTGAGGATCTCGGAAACTACAGACCTATCAGCCTCCTATCAGTAGTTTATAAAATCTTCACTAAAGTTCTTTCACACCGCTTGAAGGTGACACTGGACATGGCTCAACCGAGAGAACAAGCTGGATTCAGGAGTGGCTACAGCACAATAGATCATATCCACGTACTGAGAGAACTAATTGAAAGAGCGAGGGAATATGAACTTCCATTGTGCATGGCTTTTATCGATTATGAAAAAGCCTTTGATTCGGTGAAACCATCAGCAGTTACAATGGCTCTGAAAACCTGCGGTATTGAAGATGCATACATTAATATTATTAATAACATCTATGAAAATGCAAGTGCAAAGATTAGGCTGTTTGAAAATACAACACACATAAAAATTGGAAAAGGAGTGAGACAAGGTGACACCATATCTCCGAAGCTCTTTAATGCCACATTGGAGGGTGTTTTTCAGTCACTGAGCTGGGAAACCAAGGGGATAAAGATTAATGGAGATTATCTAACCCACCTTCGTTTTGCTGATGACGTAGTCATTTTTGCAACTACCCCATCAGAGCTACAGAGTATGATCCAGGAACTTGCTGACAAGAGTAAAGAAGTGGGATTAAAAATGAACTTTCAGAAGACAAAAGTGATGTTCAATGCTTTTACAAGAAATGAAGATTTATCGATTGATGGAGAAAAGCTGGAGATAACAGACACGTACGTTTATCTTGGACAGCAGATATCAAGTGAGGGTCACATTGGTGAAGAAATTAATCGGCGTACAAAACTTGCCTGGAGAGCTTTTGGAAGAAACAGCATAATTTTCAAGAGCAATATGCCATTATGTCTTAAAAGAAAAGTGTTTGATCAATGCATCCTTCCAGTGCTTACGTATGGTGCAGAGACGTGGACCTTAGCTAAAAGAGACATACAAAGGCTGCAGACAACTCAAAGAAGCATGGAGAGGTGCATGCTTGGTGTAACCAGGAGAGATAAGAAGAGGAACACGTGGATCCGAAAAATGACAAGACTGGAAGACATCATGATCAGAGTTAAATCCCTGAAATGGCAATGGGCTGGACATACTGCCAGAAGGACAGACCATCGATGGACAGCCGAAATTTTAGATTGGATTCCAAGGGACAGGAAAAGACCCAGAAGAAGACCACATGGGAGATGGGTGGATGAAATTCGAAAGTATGCGGGAGTGACATGGAGGAGACTGGCACAAGACAGACCGTTGTGGAGGAAACTTGGGGAGACCTTCGTCCAGCAGTGGATTGATAATGGTTGACAATGATGAATGATGATATATATATAAAAATAAGCAGGCAATAGAAAAGAGCGAAGGACTAAACCACCCAATTGCACATTGTTTAGACCATTGTGCAATAGCGTGGTTTCGCCATATTAAATTGCATTTCCAATTAATGGTTATACAGTATATATATATATATATATTATGATGCTTTTTAAGGTTATTCGTGTCACTACACTTTGTTTGTTTTATGAGCTTGCGACGCTCGAGTTTAGCATTGAGGTGCATCTTACATCTTACCATTCTATGGTCACTACCTGTAATGAACTTGTTCAGCACACTGCAGTCTTCCATGACAAATTTCTTGTTACACATAATAAAATCAATTTCACTTGTCCATCCATTGGGATGCCTCCACGAACTGAGAGAACTAATTGAAAGAGCGAGGGAATATAGACTTCCATTGTGCATGGCTTTTATCGATTATGAAAAGGCCTTTGATTCAGTGAAACCATCAGCAGTTACAATGGCTGTGAAATCCTGTGGTGTTGAAGATGCATACATTAATATTATTAATAACATCTATGAAAATGCAAGTGCAAAGATTCGGCTGTTTGAGAATGCAGCACACATAAATATTGGAAAGGGAGTGAGACAAGGTGACACCATATCTTCCAAGCTATTTAATGCCACATTGGAAAATGCCTTTCAATCACTGAACTGGGAAAACAAAGGGATAAAGATCAATGGAGATTATCTAACTCCCCTTCGTTTTGCTGATGATGTAGTCATTTTTGCAACTACCCCATCAGAGCTGCAGAATATGATCCAGGAACTTGCTGACAAGAGTAAAGAAGTGGGATTAAAAATGAACGTTCAGAAGGTATGTACAATGCTTTTACAAGAAACAAAGATTTATCAATTGATGGGGAAAAGGTGGAGATAACCGATGCGTACGTTTATCTTGGACAGCAGATATTAAGTGAGGGTCACATTGATGAAGAAATTAATCAGCGTATAAAACTTGCCTGGAGAGCTTTCGGAAGAAACAGCATAATATTCAAGGGCAATATGCCATTATGTCTTAAAAGGAAAGTGTTTGATCAATGCAACCTTCCAGTGCTTACGTATGATGCAAAGACGTGGACCTTAACTAAAAGAGACAAACAAATCCTGTAGACAACTCAAAGCAGCATGGAGAGGTGCATGCTTGGTGTAACCAGGAGAGATAAGAAGTGGAACTCGTGGAGCCGAAAAATGGCAAGAGTGGAAGACATCATGATCAGAGTAAAATCCCTGAAATGGCAATGGGCTGGACATACTGCCAGAAGGACAGACCATCGATGGACAGTCGAAATTTTAGATTGGATTCCAAGGGACAGGAAAAGACCCAGAAGAAGACCTCTAGGAAGATGGGTGGATGAAATTCGAAAGTATGCGGGAGTAACATGGAGGAGACTGGCACAAGACAGACCTTTGTGGAAGAGGCTTGGAGAGACCTTCGTCCAGCAGTGGATTGATAATGGTTGACAACGATGATGATGATGATGATGAAGCATAAAAGAAAGAAGAACTAAACCACCCTATTGCACAATGTTTAGACCATTGTGCAATAGGGTGGTTTCGCCATATTAAAGTGCATTTCCAATTAATGGTTATATATATATATACACTGATGGAAAAAATCCCAGCCCCAAGAAGGGGTTGTGTTAGATAAACGACAGTTGGTAGGCGGTGAGAGTACATCTGTAAGATGACGTCTATGCAAATTTCACGTCGGCGCATACGTGTGGCGCTAGTAGCTCTCCTCGGAACATGCAAAGCAGGTTTGCTGTAAATACGCGCTGTAACGTTCGTGATCATTAGTTATCGTTGAGATTCGACGTAGTGTGTTGATGTTAGTCAAGAATGCCTTTAAGAAGACGAAGTCATTATCAACAGCTCACGGAGTTTGAACGAGGTCGTGTAATCGACTTGGCAGGAATGTAGCCACCGTGCATGATTGTTGGCAGCGGTGGTCAAGGGAAGGTACTGCCTCAAGAAGACCGGGTTCCGGCCGGCCACGTGTCACTACTAAGAGGGAAGACCGCCGTGTACGGCGTATGGCCGTGGCGCATCGTACTGCGTCTGCGGCAACAATTCGAGCTGCAGTTGCCACCACAGTGACACAACGAACTGTTACAAATCGTTTACTTGAAGGACAGCTCCGAGCCAGACGCCCTGTAGCGTGCATTCTACTTACTCCAAACCACTGCCGTTTGCGACCTCAGTGGTGTCAAGCTAGAGCTCATTGGAGGACAGAGTGGTGATCTGTTGTGTTTAATGATGAAAGCCAGTTCTGCCTGGGTGCCAGTGATGGCCGTGTGTTGGTTAGAAGGAGGCCAGGTGAGCGCCTGCAACCAACCTGTCTGCGGCAGAGACACACTGGACCTACACCTGGAGTTATGGTCTGGGGAGCAATTTCCTATGACAGCAGGAGCACTCTCGTGGTTATCCCACGCAGCCTGATGGTACAGTTGTACGTCGGTCTGGTGATTCAACCTGTTGTGCTGCCATTCATGAACAGCATTCCAGGGGGTGTTTTCCAACAGGATAACGCTCGCGCGCATACCGCTGTTGTAACCCAACATGCTCTACTGAGTTTCAACATGTTGCCGTGGCCTGCTAGATTACCAGATCTTTCAGCAATCGAGCCAGCGTCATCCCCCAACCAGCATTAACCGTCCCTGTATTGATCGACCAAGTGCAACAGGCATGGAACTCCATCCCACAAACTGACATTCAGCACCTGTACGACACAATGCATGAACGTTTGCGTGCTTGCATTCAACATTCTGGCGGTTACACCGGCTATTAATGTACCAGCATTTCACATTTAAATTGGCTCTTCTCGCGCTTACAATAAGCTGTGATCTTGAAACCTTAATCGATTAACTATGTTACCTATACAAATGTATTGCCGCCATTTCATTCCTCTACAACTATTTTTTCGTGGTGTTGGGATTTTTTTCCGTCAGTGTATATTACCATTAATTGGAAATGCACTTTAATATGGTGAAACCTATTGAAGTGCATTTTCTTAAAAGAAAATGCACTTTAATATTTAAATGCACTTTAATATGTTGAAACCGCCCGGTTGCACAATGATCTGAACGCTTGCTTCTGACCTTACGTCAGAGATGGGTCAGGGTTCGAATCCCGTGAAGTATGATTTTTATGTTTGTCTTACGCCGCTGACTCTCTCCCTTCCCTGGAACGAGTGGCGCTAAATTATGGACGGGCGACTGCTTATAGTCTGTTGAGTTGCTCACAGTGGTAATTAAACCCCCAAATAAAAACAATATGCGGAGATATTTTTATCTCTTCTTAATATTTTGGGAGATGTATTCCCCGCAGTATTTTAATTTCAATCTCCCATATTTTGGGCTGCCCTTCTAAAATAATCCTGGTTGCGCCACATTTTACGACAGCCAACAATCCGCCGCAATTCCCTAAACTCTTGTTACAGTAGCTTTTATCACTATCGTGACCTTTCACCCGGCTAATTTTACAGGCTTTCTCGAATGTAGCAAAGGAACTGGAAATAAGGAATGTGACGTTCAGAAATGCAGGCTGTAGCTACGAAGTAACGCAATTTATACAGAAAACTCAAAGAGAAAGTTATTGTAGATCAAGAAGTATGCGTTACATCAAAGTTTCGGCTGGTATAATTCTCTACCGTATATCCATAAAAACGCATGAATCTTCAGTTATAATGTCATTAAAAGAACTTTTTGAACTGAATTACTGTGCATGTCCAAAACTTTTCCTTTCCAAATTTTACTTTTCATGATTATCCTAGCTCTCGTGCATTTCATATTTGCGTTTATCACAGTCTGCCTCTTCCTAGAAGAATAATTCGAATTTTTTTTTTCCTCCGTATCGTGTAGAAGGAACCAGGTCGTTTTCTATATTTTCCACTCAGCATGAGGTAAAATTTCGTCACTAAGGGGCGTAACTGCATAACTGTTTTTTTTTTGGGGGGGCGTAGCTGATCCCTATATTGGGGACCAGCTATGGCCCTAGATGCCCGTTAAACTCAAAAAAAAAAAAAACACTGCCTTCCCTTAATCTTAGGCAAAGCTGCCTGTAAGTCACATGTATTCACACTGAATATTTATTTAAAATCGTTTAGAATCACTCTCATCGCGAAGGCACTTCATTTAAATTAAAAAATTTTAAAAAAAATTGGGCATGTGATTCCACGTAACTTTTTTTGTTTGAAATTGCCAAAATTAGGAAGTTTTAAAGAAAAATTAATAAAAGGAATGAATAATAAATATTTAATAAAAAATTATGAAGGATTAAAATACCAAGTCAGACTTCAACAAGCTTTTGAAAATTTTGAAGGTCTTTGTGGTTTGAATTTGCATGATCTGTTCACCGCTGAAGCTTTTTTTTTTTTTGGTATTCAGAACGTTTTTCGATATGTTTGTTTTCTTCACTGTAGCACAGTCCTTTTAGAACTAATGCCACAGTCGAAATGACCAGTGCTTTACAAGCGTCCTCCGTATCTTGCATTAACGCTTTAACTTTACATATCACAAGTCACGTGATGTGTTAATCCCTAAGTTACCTGCTAACTGCAAGAGTTCGCAAAATCCTACAATTCATCTGCAACAACCTAAACATTTGTTTTTTCATTACGAAAAATTAAATCGGAAGAATCAAAAAGTTAAATAATTGTTTTTTCATAACGGAAAATTAAACCGGAAGAATCAAAACAGAGCTGATGAATTTGGTGGTAATAGGAAAATGAAAGGAAACCTTTAGAGGAAATTTTGTGTCGAATGATTTCTTATTGCCAAGCAACATAATGATCGAAAAGTGAAGTAGAGGATGATTTTTGTACAGTGTCTTGCTAATTATTTAAAGCTATCCTTAGCTCTTTTGTCAATGAAAAAAAAAGTTAGAGGGATGTGTCTTTTTGGAATGAAAGAGGCAGCTTGTCTGAAAACCTATAAACGAAACCTATGTCTCTTATTTGAGGATTGTTTACACGCAGTCAGTTGGAAACATCACTTTCACTGTTGGATGTCTTTGTTAGAATGTTTTTAGTCAAAGAGGCGGACGTTTTTGTTAAAGGTGTCTTCAGAAAACATTTGAGGTTGTATTGAGTGGACGGGAGCCAGGAAGGGGAAGATTTTTTTTTTATCTTGATACCGAAGGCGGCGAGCAAGGGCGATGTTAACATTTCCTTCAGAATTCTGCTTTCACAGTCTTCTATAGCGTTGGAATTTTTGCTATCTTTCCTGGATCTCTGTTTCATGTGACAGAATCTCTGCCACAGGGAACCAAATGCCTCAAATAAGTACGTGCAATCTGAAAGTTTGTTCAAAGTCCTATAGAGTATGACTCAGTTGCTTCGAAATGCGGCATCCTGTATGGTGAGATGCGAGTTCGATTATAGAACAGTGCAGTTCTTAAAGATCTAGTTTCATGAATTCAAGTAAATTCCGAAATCCCTGTGCCCATAAAATGACAAGACAAGTTTCCGTCGAGAACAAAGCCGTTCACAATGCGTTTTCTTCCGTCTGAAAGTTCTCGTCCATAAAACCTGTGAAAATGAAATAGTTCACTTTTATATTGCTCGTAATGTTTTTAATTTCCATATTAAGAAAATTTTCCATTTTCCTTAGGGCTGATACTTGCAATGGACTTAATGCAATGCCCTTAGCACAAGTTTATTTATCCAACTGTCAATAGGAAAGTTCACAATGAGTTTAACTCTACTCGATTTAATATCCTCTTCCGCCACTATTAGGCTTTACAAGGATTCATGGACCTCACTGGTCATGTTTACTTGAGTAAACGTTGCAGTAATATCCCAGATCGAGGAGCCACAAGCTCGAACCCTTGTACTGGTTGTGAGACGTACGCGGCGGACCGTGTGCTACCGAGAGCCACCGGGAGACTGATTCCCGCAACCCTTACTTCTTTTCGTTTTGGGCTCAAGGCCTTTAGACAGTTCTTACAGACACAGAAACACACAGAATTGTTATGAACAAATAAAACAGCTTTAAATTGCTCATAATGTCAATTTTGCAAGGTTCTCTATCGCAAAAGGCCTCATGCAAAACCATTCCCAAAACTTCTTAAAAACCGAGAAACAAAACTTTTCAAACGTCCTCTAATACTTGAAATATTTTAATCTTAAATTTCAATGCATTCCCAGTGAAATCAGTTGAAAATGCCATAAGTTTTCATTCATGGAGAGAAATTACCAAATTCAAATTTTCTTAATTTATCAAATTCTAATTTATAATCGTTTGGCCGCTCCTTTGTCACAATACACCTCATAAACGAAAATAATAACAGCATACATTGTAAAAAAATAAGTGGTGTGAATTCACGGGAAGTTTCTGAAAATAATGTGCAGCAAAGTTGCCGGTAAATGTCCGTCTTTTAACAGAATTTCGGTTTTTAAAATATCCCGTTATTTTTAACTTCGTATTTCCACAGATTTTCCGTAGTCACCTGTTTCAAGTTTTTACCGTATATAGACAGAAATTTCACAAAATCCAACATGATGCAGGTATCAGCACTTACGTAAAAGAATCCTTTTGCGTTGGTGGTGGAGATAGAACCCAGTCCTTTGGGTTAAGCTGCACGCCTTAACCACTGAGCCAGAAAGTAACAGGAAGCAGATTCACGTTCAGGGTAAAACTAATTAGGCGATGATGATTTGTTTTCCTTAATGTGAGTGATTTGGGATTTTTTTCTATTGGAGCTTAATTTTTTTTAATACGTTTGTAACAATTTTGCTTTTTCTGCAGGGTATCTTATCACAAATTACGTATTCATTTCGACGTGATTTTTCGAAGCAACAGAATGATTTGGAGTTTGAGACCGTTTTTCAACTAACAATAACTTTAAATTATCTTTAAGAAAAGGAGAAAAATGCACTGTTTTATAAAATTATTTCACAAAACTTCTAAATATAAAATTTACTCTTGATAGCTACATAGCTTTTGTCTAACGGATTCCACAGACTGATACATAGACATGGTACAATCACCTGTGCAATAAATTAAGTACCCGGTTTCTTACGGTAACGCAATATATAATAGATGGTTCACAAAATGGGAGAAAGTAGAAGAAACATTCTGTGCTACAGTAACCAAACTTCATGCGATAGTCCATCCACACTATCCGAACTCGCTACAGAACTTCAAAATCAAATACTTCGACAGACTATTGAAATTTAAAACGACAGTTCAGCGAATCCTGCTGCGCATGGGGCTCAGATTCAGACGAATGGTCACTGCACCTATGATAACGAAGGTGCATTGGCAGAAAACGCTAAAATTTGCACGACAGTACCGGAATTGGACCTCCGCTGATTGGCAAAGGATTGCCTTCTCCGATGAGTCACGTTTTCTGCTTCACCGAACGGATGGACGTTAGCGTATAAGGCGGGAAACATCGGAGAACAAACACTCTATAACCATTGCTGGAAGAACACAAACTCGTGGGGGCAGCGTTATGGTCTGGAGAATCTTTTCGTGGCATTCTCTGGGTCCACTCATACCGGTGGAAGGCACTATGGACCGATTTCGTTATGGATCTATCCTTGCAGAACTCGTACGCCCATACATGCTGATTGTCTTCCTCAGGGCGGATGGCATCTTCCAGAACGACAATGCGACGTGTCACCCAGCTAGAAATGTCCGAGAGTGGTTGGAAGAGCACGATGAAGACTTCAAAGTACTTTCCTGCCCCCCCCCGTAACTCCCCAGGGTTCAACCCAATTCAGCATCAGTGAGACCACCTCGATCGTGTTGTTCGTTCTATGGATCCTCCACCAGGCACCCTCCAGCAGCTGTCAGATGCACTGCAGTCAGCATGGCTCCACATGCCTGTGAACACCTTTCAGCACCTTATTGAGTCACTCCCAGCGCGTCTAGCTGATGTCCGCGCTGCACACGGTGGATACTCTGTTAGCTGGTGGTCGCAATAATGTGACTCGACCACGTATCTTTCCACAACAAGCAACGTTTATTTATATGTGAATTTACGCCGAAGTGTACGCGATAAGAATCATGAACGCAGAAACGGAGATGAAAATGTGGAAGCGATGAAGCAGATAACAGCTAGATGCTAAGGGTGAGATGCTTTTCTGCCATCGGATCACTTTACCTCACAAGAAGCTCGGTGAAGCCAAGAAAGGCCGCCCCGGTGGCGCAGGGGTCTAAGCGATGGCCTCTGATCATTCGTCCGAACGGGGTCCGGGTTCGAATCCCGGTCAGGCATGGATGTTGCGTTTGTCTTACGGCACTGGCTCTCTCCCTTCCCTGGAACCAGTGACCCTAAAGTAGGGACGGGCGACTGCCCATTGAGTTGCTCACGGTGGTCGTTAAACCTCCAATCAAAAAAAAAAAAAAAAAAAAAGAAGCCAAGAAAAGAAAGTAACGAATGTGCATTGAAGTAGCAAATTATTAGGAAAACTCAGTACTCGAAATGGGCCGGTATAGCATAACAGCGCTTCTTTTTTTCCTAGTATTTCATACCGGCACTTATTTTACCAGGAATTTACGTAACTGGCGCTAATTTTAATAGTGGGAACTGCAGCAATGATATTTTTCTGTTCCTGACTTACGAGCGCGCATTCTTAAACATAGGAACCTTACGTGCCTCGTGCCCTTGAAAAATAGCTGTGTGAGGAAGCATAAGGGAGCGATGTACACATGAACTATAAATTCAATCATTCAAACGACTGAAATGAAGCTTTGCCCAAGTTCCAGAGCATCCCACTAAAAATGTCTGTAATTTTTATTGTATCATTAATTTGATATGTTCAAGTTCAAGAGTTTCTTCATAGAATGAATAATCGTGAGTAATACACCGATGGCCACCCAATATGCAACACCAAGAAGGAAGCATCCGATTAGCCTGAAATTCGCAACATGCGTCGCCCGCGAGAGTACATGCAAACGATTAGCATTGCAGGGCATATAAAAATCATGTGAGTCCGGCACTGCCACCGAGAAGCATTATAAGAAGGGTGCACAAAAGGTGGGGTGTAAGTAGTGGAAGTGTGTTGTGCTGCCGGACCTGTGCGTGGGAAGCTTCTTGATGACTACTCGCAGAATACGGCAGTCATTCCAGCACGTTTTGGAGTTCGACAGAGGACGAATAGTGGCTTATCGCGACAGCGGTTTATCGTACCGAGACATCGGCGCCCGTGTGCGACGACATCCAGCCACAGTGAGGCGAGTATGGATTCGGTGGGTGAAGGAGGGACGGACGGACCGACGTGAGCGATTGCCGCAGCCGCAGCACTCCACCGAACGAGAGGATCGGTATTTTGTGCGGCGGGCATTGACGGCTCGCACAGCCACATCACGAACGTTAGCGCAGGAATTAGGGTGTGTTGCGCAACAACCTGTGTCAGCACGTACTGTTCGACGTCGTCTGCAGGAGCGGGGACTTGTCTCACGGCGCCCATTGCTCCGATTACCATTGACGTTACACCACCGGCGAGTGCGGCGGCAGTGGGCCGTTGAATGCCGCACCTGGACTACGGAATGGCACGACATTGTCTTCTTCGATGAATCCCGCTTCTGCCTGCAACACCAAGATGGTCGGATCCGCGTGTGGCGGTACCGCGGTAAGAGACTGTATGACGCGTGCATTATGCATCGCCATACCGGTCCGTGTCCTGGCGTTATGGTTTGGGGCGCAATTGGATATGACACCCGCACCCCTCTGGTAAGCATCGCCGGTACACTCAACAGCCACCGCTACATATCCGGCGTTTTGGAGCCTGTAGTCCTACCTTACCTGCAGGACCTTCCAGTGGCCACGTTTCAACAGGACAATGCGCGCCCGCACGTGGCACGCATCGTGCAACAATTCTTCACGGCCCACCAGGTGTCACTGCTGCCGGGGCCCGCCTGTTCTCTCGATATGTCGCCCATCGAACACGTCTGGTCGCTGATCGGCAAACGAGTGGCCCGGCAAGCACCACCCGTGGCTACGCCTGATGTACTGTGGCAACGTGTGGAAGCAGCCTGGACAGACATACCCCAAGCCCACATCTAAAGCCTCTTTCGTTCGATGCCGCGGCGTGTAGCGGCCGTTATTACCATCCATAGGGGCCACACGAACTATTGATGTCTGCGTGTTCCGCAAGTCGCACGGGCCTGTAAGCTCAATCGTTTCATCTTTGTATCTGTTGTTATATGTCCAGTAAATCTGGCTTTGCTATCTCGTGTCCTTCTTGGTGTTGCGTTTTGGGTGGCCAGCAGTGTAGATTAAAAACACAAATTTTAATTTCGCAGCAATAAGTACAAACTTTTCCCTCACTTCGGACTTTTTTTTTACTTTTTTTTAGGGTGGTGAGACTGCTATTAATCTAAGACTGAATACTCATTCTGATTGCGAAGATTCAAATTGCTTGACTTTCTACTTCATGAAAGTCCGTATTGAAAGTGGGCTGCCTTCTCGACTCGGGACTTTAAAGTTCTAGGTTCAAGTCCAGGTGAATCACTAATGATTAGCCGAGGTTCGGAAGTCTCGTTAATCCGTTGGAGCCGGGTTAGAGACTCTTCGTTGTAAACAAATCTAACCCCAGTCCTCGATGTAGCATAAGTAGTGCCCATTGGATCCATAAGCCAACCAATTGAAATCGACCGCCATCGTTTCTGAATTATGGTGCAATAGTAATCCACGAAATTGTCAATTACACTTTCAAACACAAGATTTTTTTCTTTCAGGGATTATTTCTCAATATCATTCAAACACGTACCATCTCCACTGTACTGAATAAATTATGATGCTGAGATGGACAGTCCATTGCAAAGTACTCTGACTTGTACGAAGCGTAGACACCAGCAATGTAGACTAGGGATGTAAGCGGACTTTGAGGCATGAGAGTGAGCGTTAAGCGGACATGTGCAAGCATCTCAGAAGTGGCAAATCTTCTCGGCCGTGCAAGAAATATTGTACCGACGGTGTACAATGGGTGTTGCCCAAACGACAAACCAAGAGGTCAACGGTCTTCCTGTGAACGGAAACGACTGGTCGATATTCGAGGGCAACGGTAGATGGAGAGAATTTTTCGAGGTAGCAGACGAACTCCATTGCATCATGTAACTGGGCAGCACTATCGACAGGATAGTTTCAGCATACCTAGCCCTCTGCCCCTGGGCACGAATGGGATATAACAGGGCACGTGCCCTTCGTGTACTACTCGTCTCTGCTGAAAACAGTCAAACTGCCTGCAGTGGGCCAAAACTGGAACCTTGAAGACTGGAAAAAATGTCACGTGATCCGTTGAGTCACGTTTTCAGTTAATACACGCCGATGGATGAGTCAAAATACGGCGTCAACAGTGCAAATCGATTTATAGTAGCTTCCTAGCATTAACTGTACTTACTGTTGGACGAGGTGTAATGGTCCGAGGTCTCTTTTTAATGGCGCGGAAATTGGGTGGTTGCCTAATATCTCCGGAACTTCATTTGAATGCCACGAGGTATATTAACATCACTACACCCATACATACGATGCGATGTTTTTCTGAGAAAGAGGGCTACTTCCAGCATGATAGTGACCATACCGATTTTTCTGACGAAGAGGGCTATTTCCAGCATGATGATGAGCCATGCCGATTTTTCTGACAAAGAGGGCTTCCACCATAATGATGAGCCATGCCAACTTTTCTGACGAAGAGGGCTACTTCCAGCATGATGATGAGCCATGACGAATTTTCTGACGAAGAGGCCTACTTCCACCATGATGATGAGCCATGCCAATTTTTCTGATGAAGATGGCTACTTCAAGCATGATAATGTGCCATGCCGATGTTTCTGAGGAGGAGGGTTACTTCCAGCAGGATGAACCATGCCGCAACGCTCGAATAACCACACAATGGTTCCAGGTGCACGACAGTGATTTTAAAGTGCCATAATACCGAACCCCACACGGTCCTCAGTTTTTCACCCAATTGAACACGCCTGTGAGATAAGAATGATAGAGATATTCATTACAGAGGTACTTCAGTGAACATTCGGAAATTTCCGAACGCCATCCCATCCGCTTAGTTGAAAATATTAGGTTTCTGCAAATGACGGAATATCGATGGTTAAATTTTAAATACTCAGAATGCTCCGCAAAATAAAATTCATTAATCAAAATAATCACCACCAGCAGCAACATACGTACTTTTCCAACAAGATACATACAGATACGTGCATCTGTGTGCCGTCGTGAATAAATCTCGAACTTCGGGAAGCGACAAACTCATTGAATGCGGTTGATGTTTGATTGGGAAACGAGTTGCCCTGCAGATAGGTGACCAGGTGCTTGAAGAAGTGATAGCCAGTAGAAAACAGATAACGTAAATCAGGCTTACGAGGTAAGGTTTCGTAACAGTAGTGAAGCTTCTGGATTGTCTGGAGTGCAACGTGTGGTCTCACGTTATCATGCAGAAGTAGTAAACCATGGCGACTGACAAATGCCGGATGTTTGGTGGACAGTTTTCTATGCGTAATGTCAAGTTCCTGCCCGCCGTGATAGTTTGACCCAGTTGTAAGGAGGAATCGATCCCACCAGCTGAGGACCACCAAACACTGACTAGCGTCCTCCTGTTCCTGGGGTGAAGAACCCACTTCGGGGTGTATTCCGGGGATTCATCGCAGTCCAGCCATGACGTCGGCGATTATTACACAGCAACCATTTCTCATCACGCGTGAAGAAACGCTCAAAATGGCTTTCGTTTGGTTGCGGATAAGCAGCGCGTTTGGTTCTGTTCTGTCAACACATATGGGAATCATTTGTTCATCATTTGCATTATGCCTATCGCTATTAAATGTCTCTCCCTTCCCTGGAATCAGTGACCCTAAATTAGGGACGGGCGACTGCTTATAGCCCATTCAGTTGCTCACGGTGGTCGTTAAACCTCAAAACAAACAAACTATTAAATGTCATAAAATGATTGCCTAGTGTACTCGGAGTTTCTCGCCAAGATCTCGTACAGTTCAACGTCGATCGGATTCGAACAAAGCCTCCAACTCAGTATCATTGATAACTCCTTCTGGTCTATGACGTGGTTCACTTTCGAGGCTCATATCACCGAACTAGAATTTAGAAAACCAAAATTGTGTCTTGAGTTCACTAAGAGTGCCTTCCCCAAATGTTGTATTGATGTTACGAGCTGCCTCCGATGCGTGGTGTCAAAGTTTAAACTCCTATAAGAACATGATAGGAATCTAACTCTGATCCATCGTTTTATTCATTGTAGCACAATCCCCGTGGAACTGATGCCACTGACAAAATGGCCAACGATTTGTAGACAGCAGTCTTGATGTTTTAAATTAACATATTACAAGTCACATCTCGCTACGTGTTAATCCCTAAAAGTGCCTGCCAAATGCACGAGTCCACAAAATCCGACATTTCATTTGCCACAACCTGTAGAATGATATTAGCACCTCGTTGGATCCATGCCACACCGAATCAAAACTGTTTGAAGGTCAAGGCGGCCCAACACGTTATCAGGTAGGCTTTCCTAATAAGTTGTTACTTCAGTGTGTGTGTTATGATAATATTACTATTGGAAAAATAAGTAAAGATGAAAGTTTAAATACAGAGGGCGAGTCAAAAAATTTGCAATATTTGGATCACTTTATGTCTTCATACGTACCTTTACGACGAAACCTGACTGGTATTCAAAGTATAGGCCATCGTGTTGCACCATCTTTAGCCATCTGTCTGCCAGTTCTTTGATTCTGCGGCAGTACCAGTTCTTGTCTTTCGAGGCAAAGAACTTCACCCCAGTTGCCATCTCCTCCTGGTTGTTGAAGTGCCGCCCACGAAGAAAGTGTGCCATGTACCAGAACAAGTAATAATCCGACGGGGCAAGGTCCCGGACTTTATTCTGGGAGTGGCATCAGTTCGATGCTCTCAAGTTCCTGGAGTTTTGCCCGGGTCGTTTGCGCGGTACGCAGCCGAGCGTTATCCTGCTGTAGGAGAGCGCGCTTTCTGTTCATCAGTGCCGATTACTTCTCCTCCAAAATGGCATACATCCACTCCACCTGTTCAGAGTAGAGGTTTGCGTTGATGGTCCGACCGTCTGGAACCAAACTCGTAATGGATTATCCCCTCGAAATTCTACCAGACGCAGAGCATCGCCTTGTGCTCGAAGCGCCCACGTTTGGCAACAGGTTCAAGAAGCTGGCCAGGGATCCACCACTGATGTTGTGTTTTAGGATTACAGAAATAGACTCACTTTGCATCGCACGTAACAATTCTCTTGATGAAACGTACATCGTGCGGGTTTTGTAGAAGTTTCGTGCACACTTCCACTAGGTGGTTTGCTTCAGCTGGCGTCAGTTCGTGAGGGACAGTGTGGCAGCACCTGTAGACCTTGCCGAGGTCCTGAAGTTGACGAACCACGGTGGTCTATGATGTGACTAGCTCGTCTGATAATCTCCGAGTGCTGGTTGTCGGATTTACCTCTACGGCCTGGAGCATGGCCTCCAAATCCACAGTTCGCTGGCTAACTGACCTTGGCTGATCGTCGAGGTTTCTGTCATCTCAGCGAAATCTCTTGAACCATCTAGTTGCGGTGCTGTGGTCCTCAGAAACTTTCCCTTTCGTATGACAAGTGTTTCGCTTTGCTTGAGCAGCGTTATGCCGAGTTCAAGCTCGTAAAGCAAAAGTTCCCTAATTAGCCGGTTGTGGCTGTTCATTTTTTAGGTGTCCCAATCACAGACAGAACGATGATATGCAATGCTGTTCACAGCAACAACTGCCTCTTTATATTCCTTTCGACTGACTGCAGTGCGCGACTTGAACTAGTTTAAGCACGTGACATACCCGCCGTAGCATATGCATTTATGCAAATATTGCAAAACTTTCGGCTCACCCTCTGTATATGGGAGGCAATCTCTGAGGTCTGTAATTGAAAATAGGTGATCGACCGGAACGTTAAAGACACGAGTTTCACTTGAGGAAACATCCAATCTGGATATTTCATACTTCACTCAAAATCATTAGAGCTGAATTTCGTGGAATCCGTTTGTCATCACAATAACAGTCCGACTGACCAGTCTTGGTGTGTAGGATGCCAGGTGACTGCTGCCTGTTCGACTATTTTGTGCCGACTGTGAATTTTTGGTAGAGGAAGCATCATGCTGGCTGTTTTTTATGGTTTGGGCTGGACCACTCGTTCCAGTGACCGAGAATCTTAACGCTGCGTCATATGACAGTTTTTACAATTCTGTGGTCCCAACATTATAGCAACATCATAAATGGAATACGGGATTACACCATACAATACAAATTTTGAAGATCGGTTTTTTGGTGTAAATATGACAAGCATAGTAAATCAGATAATATCCGAAAACTTTAAAATGTCATCGTCCTGAAGCGGGAATCGAACCCTCGTTTGACTTACCATCCTTGTCATATTTACACCAAAAAACGGATTGTCATCTTCAAAATTTGTATTGTATGGTGTAATCCCGTATTCCATTCATGATTTATCTGCTTCTCCAGGCAAGAACGGGATAGAATTTTTAACATCCAGATTCGCTAAACACCGAAACGTTTAAGACACGATTTGCTTCGACTAGCGAATCCGTCGTGAAGGTACACGTATGAAGACATACAGTGATCCAAATATTACGAAATTTTTTACTTACCCTGTGCATATGCCCCTGGTGGGGAAACTATGCATTATTTTAAGCAGAAAATATCCTCGATGAATTTTCTGTGGTGAGTGGTATCTGACTACAAAGGATTTTTTCAGTAGAGTTGGTTGCATCCACACATTGCTTCAAGTGGTTGCCAAAAATTTCCCCAAACATTTTGTACTGTCTTCTCCTGTAGGTAAGAAGCATGGTAAAGAAAGATTTCATTTCCCCAAACATAAATACACTGGTGGAAAGTGAAAAAAGAACACTAAGAAGGAATTGGCGGACGATCATGAAATTTACATATGTTAATAGGGTCAAGTGTACGTGTGTGTGATGTTAATTTCGGGACCAACCGGTGAGCGCTTACGCCACAGTACGGCATAATATGCAAATTATCGTCGGTGGTATTTACGGAGTACGGCGAAGTGAATGTAATCAGTCGTCGGCGTACGGACACGTGCGAAGACCCTGAAGAAGCTGTAATGCCTGGACATGGAAGACGTGTACGATTTCAGCAGTTATCGGACTTTGAGCGAGGTAGTCTAGTCGGACTCCACGAGTCCGGGTGGTCGTGTCGTCGTATTGCGGAGCGAATTGGACGGGAAGTATCGGCGGTGGTACGATGATAGCGTAGATGGTCCGAGGAACATTCCCACTCGAGAAGATGTGGAACCGGGAGTCACAGACGGACTGATGAGCGGACCGATCGACGCATAAGAAGAGCGGCGTTGTCAAGCAGAACATCCAATGCGACGCAAATCCGAGCTGCCGTTGCACCTGAGGTGACTGTGCGAACAATCCGCTACCGTCTACTGGATGCAGGACTACGTGCACGTGTGCCTCTGGCATGTGTACCTCTGACTCCAGCCCACCGTCAGGAACGGCTGCAGTGGTGTCGCGAACGTCTGCACTGGAGAACGCAATGGCGATCTGTCGTGTTCAGCGATGAAAGCAGATTCTGCTTGGGAGCCTCCGATGGCCGTATGCGTGTTTGCAGACGCACAGGGGAGCGTCTCCACCCTTCTTGCATCCGCCAGCGACACACAGGGCCTACACCTGGTGTGGGGAGCGATCAGCTATCACTCCCGTACACAACTAGTGTTTGTACCGGGTACGTTAAACAGCACCTCCTACATCAACAACATCATTCAGCCCGTTGTTGTGCCATTTGTAAGGTCGGTCCATCGTGGTGTTTTCCAGCAAGATAACGCACGCCCACACACGGCTCGTGCAACGCAACATGCACTTCAGGGTGTGAGAAAACTTCCAGGGTCTGCACGTTCACCGGATTTGTGCCCCATTGAGCACGTGTGGGATTTTATGGGACAACGACTTATCCGGTCTCCACGGCCAGCACGACCATCCCCGATTTACGCGTCCAGGTTGAGGATGCGTGGAAGTCAACACCCTAAACTTACATCCAACATCTGTACGACAGACTCCATGCCAGAATTGCACAGTGTCGCAGTTCATGGCGGTTCAACCTCGTACTAACCATGTTACATGGAAATGTTATTTTTCAGTTTACCAGCAAATACAGCTGTATTTTGCCATAATGTTTTGATCACGTTATCCTCTGTATTCCATTATTATGCTGTATAAATTTCGTTGGTATCAGACGTCTCTTTCTTGGTGTTCTTTTTTCACTTTCCGCCAGTGTATATGCAGGACTACAGTGTAGTGAGAGGACTAAAGGGGGAAAGCAACACTTTCTGATGCTCTGGTCTTGCAGGTCACTTGTTCAGGTAGCTTTGAGACCACTAAATATACCCCGAATGAATTTATTCCAGCCACATTCAGCTGACTTTTTATGCAGCAAATACATCTGTTCAAGATAATTTCAGCCCATTTTGCAAATCCTGAGTTAAATCATCGGGGCTGGTCAAATGCTTAACTCTAAGTAAAACCAAGGGCAAGTGTGAACTACACTGCTGGCCACCCAAAATGCAACACCAAAAAGGATACGAGATAGCAAAGCCCGATTTACTGGACACATAACAACAGATACAAAGATGAAACGATTAAACTTACAGGCCCGTGCGACTTGCGGAACACGCAGACATCAATAGTTCGTGTGGCCCCCATGGCTGGCAATAACGGCCGCTACTCGGCACGGCATCAAACGAAAGAGGCTTTGGATGTAGGCTTGGGGTATGTCGGTCCAGGTTGCTTCCACACGTTGCCACAGTTCATCAGGCGTAGCGCGGGTGGTGCTTACCGGGCCACTCGGTTGCCGATCAGCGACGCCTGGTGAGCCCTGAAGTATTGTTGCACGATGCGTGCCACGTGCGGGCGCGCATTGTCCTTTTGAAACAAGGCCGCTGGCAGGTCCTGCAGTTAAGGGAGTACTACAGGCTCCAAAACGTCGGAGATGTAGCGGTGGCTCTTGAGTGTACCAGCGATGCGTACCAGAGGGGTGCGGGTGTCATATCCAATTGCGTCCCAAACCATAACGCCAGGCGACGGACCGGTATGGCGATGCATAATGCAGGCGTCATACAGTCTCTCGCCGCGGTACCACCACACGTGGATTCAACCATCGTGGTGTTGCAGGCAGAAGCGGGATTCGTCGGAGAAGACGATGTCGTGCCATTCCGTAGTGCAGGTGCGGCGTTCAATGGCCCACTGCCGTCGTACTCGCCTTTGGTGTAACGTCAATGGTAATCGGAGCAATGGGCGCCGTGCGACAAGTCCCCGCCCCTACAGACGACGTCGAACGGTACGTGCTGACACAGGTTGTTTCGCAACACACCCTAATTCTTGCGCTAACTTTCGTGATGTGGCGGTGCGAGCCGTCAATGCCCGCCGCACAACATGCCGGTCCTCCCGTTCGGTGGAGTGCCGCGGCAGCGGCAATCGCTCACGTCGGTCCGTCCGTCACTCCTGCACCCAACGAATCCATACTCGCCTCACTGTGGCTGGATGTCGTCCCACACGGGCGCCAATGTCGCGGTAAGCCACTATTCGTCCTCTGTCGAACTCCGAAACGTGCTGGAATGACTGCCGTATTCTGCGACGAGGCATCAGGAAGCTTCCCACGCACAGGTCCGGCAGCACAACACACTTTCGCTACTTACACCCCGCCTTCTGTGTCCCCTTCTTATAGTGCTTCTCGGTGGCGTGCCGGGCGTGCCGGGCGCACATGATTTGCATATGCCCTGCAATGCTAATCGTTTGCATGTCCTCTCATGGGCGACGCATGTTGTGAATTTCAGGCCAATCGGATGCTTTCTTCTTGGTGTTGCATTTTGGGTGGCCGGCAGTGTATATATCTCTTCTAGTGAAGGTATCTTCAAATAGATTCGTGTACAAAAAACCAACAAATACAAAAGTATTAAAATAAAAAATGAAACAAGAATCCGAATTTGATTGAGTTCTTTACATAAATCCACAGTGTGAAAAAAAAATGTGATGAGGTGTAAAATTCTATGTTGAGAGTGATTTCGCATCAAAGTGCCCAGCCATTTGATTTGGCATTTAGCTAAGCCAATTGTCTGTCAATTTGTCAGGTACTAAATGTAAAAAAAGAAACTTAAAGGATACCAGCAATTTCATTAACCTGATAATTTGTGAACTCGTGTTAAGTGAAACCAGTTCTTTACAGACAAGACTTTGCCAATGTCTAATGTTGACAGGCATAAAACAATAAAAGTTTTGACATTTTATCTACTCTTCACGAAGTGTATCATCATTGTGACGCGGGTTCGATTCCCGCTCAAGGACGACGAAATAAGTTTTCGAATATTATCTGACTTACCATCCTTGTCATATTTACACCAAAAAACAGATTGTCATCTTCAAAATTTGTATTATAGTAACAATTTTCGGTGAAGGTCCCTACTTTTACCAACAAAACAATACCCCTGTTCACAAAGCGAGGTCCATGCAGAAATGGTTTGATGAGACGGATATGGAAGAACTGAACTGGCATAAACAGGACCCCGACCTTAACCCCATAGATCACCTATGGGAGGAACCAGAAAGTCGACAGGGAGTCAAGCCGAACCGCCGATGTCGGTGACCGACCTAACTAATACTGTTGTGGCTGAATGAAAAGCAATTTCCGCAGCAGCCTACTAAAATGCAGTGGAATGCATTTCCAGAAGAGCGAAAACAGTGATAACAGTAAAAGGTGGGCTAACTTATGTTAATTTCTTTCCCATTACAGACAGTTTGTGGGTAGGCAAGTTGTAACGTACAACAGAGGTGAAGTGCGTGTCAAGACGACAAATCTGCAGCGATATATTCCGTCGGTGCAGCTTAGTCGGTTGGAGCAACTGGCTCCGGAGTGAGGAGACATGACTTCGATCCCCACCAACCGACGAATTTGTGTTTTCACAAAGTGTCCAGATACTTTTGATGAGATAATGTGTATCCATATAAAAGAGGCGAATATGATTATTGCACTCTTGGCTTCCACGTGCGGAAACATTTCAGACTCCTTTCCCCAAACATTACTCATTTCCCCGACAAGTTTACGTTCTACTAATTTTCATAAGAACGAGACAAATCCCTCTGCATCGTCTTAGCTTCCAGGTCCAGAACCTAGTACTGTCTAAAACAGATTGACTCATAAAATCCGTATGCAGAAGCTTTTCTATCTAAACAGAGTAGACAGCACTTATTATTAATATCCTCGTGCATAACAGAATTTGTCTAAGAACGGCAAGTCCATCATCATTATTAATTTCTGTTTGAAGAAATGATTTTATCCAAAAGACTGCTTTTAATATTATTAATTTGCACGCACTTAAACCGTTGTTTGCCTGAAAGAAATCTGTCACTTCGTTACAAATTTCCACGCGAGAAATGTTTTTGTCTAAATCTGACACGTTATTTATCTTCAGGTTCGTAAAATCATTTGAGTAAAAATGGTTGGTACAGCTTTTCTATTATTAGTTACTGTTTGCAGAAACAACTGTGTCTATATTTCTACGATTCCAGTATTAATTTCTATATATAGAAGTATTTATGTGTGAAAGCAGCGTATTAAAGCATTATCACTACCTTTCTCGAAGCATTATCAGTATCTTTACGCAGAATCGTAAACGTCAATTAGATTAAGTGCACCTTTATAGGTTTCCGTAAGCAGAAATATTTGTATTAAAAAAATCACAAATCCATCCAAAGCCTTGTTGATTTCCATACGTTAAAAAAGATTTTAACTAATAGAAAGCTTTTCGTAATGAAAACGAAAACTTTTATCTTAACAACTAATCCTAAACAACATGCTAATCCATATATATGCCGTGAAATGCACTGGTGTAAGCCGAACACGAACTAGAAACGCACGTTGAAGTTCGGAATAATAGAATTTTAACATTTGTGAGGGTCTTACTCAATATTGCAGCGTGATTTCAACTATGATGATACTTACAACCGATAAAAATCGATATTTCCAATCGCGCAATGTAAAATCATTGCCATATTTTTATTAACGAGTACGATGTCACGAGGAATAAAAATTTTGTATCCCATTGTCTCCAGGGTAACACGATCAATATGTGCATGCAGAAGTCCTCTTTGCGAGATCTGTTATATAGACAGCTACGATGAGAATTATTGGCAATATGGAAATTTTATAACCACTGCAAATGCGTGAAAGCTTCGCTTCATAAATGTGTTCGAGACAAGTGTGCTTAATGAACGAAATCGAAGTTGCATATGTTATGTCGTGGCCTTACAAAATGAAGAATAAAGACAGACAATTGACCATTGAAATTTTTTTAAACTTTTTGTTTGGCTGTCATCGTTTAGCAATACGTGTGCTGAGTTTTATCGCAAACTCATCAAGGCTAACAATTTGAGGTGATGTGTCACCCCACTTTGAAAACAAAGTAAGAAAATTAATGTTAAGTGCTCGTCCAAACCAAAATTTAATTTCACAACATTAAAAACAAAACTGAAGTCTTTTGCTTTGCTCAAGTTGTTTTTATTCAATCGTTTGGAGCCGAGCTTTCCCGATATGGCTTTTGTTCTCATTTTTCACCCCTCTTCTTCTACTAGCTAGCGTGTATATATGTATGTGAGGAAATAGCATGGTTATCTAATTGTTTTGTTAATCTCTGAACACGGAATCTTCTCAGAAAACGGAATGATTAAAAAAACGAGTTAACAATCAAGCAAAATACTGGCATGCATAATAGCTCACTAAGATCACAGTTCGTTCCTGAACACATGTAGTGTAAACCAATAATCAAAACATCCATTGCACAATGACAGAACATGTTTAACATGTTTATGGACAAACGGACTTGAAAATAAATCAAACGAACAACAATCAAAAATAAAGTAGTTGACAAACGTAAGGCTCGTTCAAAGGTCGTATAAGGGCAGGGCGAAGACTTCGAAAAATCAAACACAACTTGAGACGCACGAGTCAGGACGACAAGTAGCACTGATAAGAACTTGTCGGTGTAGCTTAGTTGGGAAAACATTCGGCTCCGGAGCAGAAGGTTGCAATTTCGAGTTCCACCAGCGGCAAATTTGTGTTTGCGCATTTGCGCCCGAACATAAAAATGAAACCTCTGCCCGTTAGGTTCTTCGGAAAATGCATGATGCTTCTTTCACATCTGATCTGGAATTATTCAAAATTCCTTCTTCCACAGTGTGTTCCTTCAAGCATGGTTTACTAGCTGACCCGGAAACATACGATTCCATCCCAGCCCTTTCTCAAGGGGAGAGAAATAATATGTGACGTACCTCAGAGATGTCGCACGTCTCTGAAGTCAGTGTATCAGTGTAGCCTAAATGGGGAAAGCATTCGGCTCCAAAGTAGAATTCGGGTTTCTTCTTTTTTTCTTTTTTTGGATTGAAGGTTTAACGACCACCGTGAGCAACTCAATGGGCTATAAGCAGTCGTTCGTCCCTAATTTACGGCCACTGGTTCCAGGGAAGGGAAAGAGCCAGGGCCGTAAGACAAACACAACATCTATGCCTCACCGGGATTCGAACCCGGACCCATCACGGACGAATGGTCACAAACCAGCGCTTAGACCACTGCGTCACCGGGGCGGCAATTCGGATTTTGTTTCCGTCCCATTGGTTTTACGCTATAAACTAACTCAAAAGAGTGTGACGAATGCTACACTAAATTGCGACCACCCCTATACAAAGTGAGTCACGTCCGATACTGACGTCACGAAGAGGAGGGCTTTGCCTGTAGGCTAAAGGGGTTTCGACACGATGTTGGTGGTTCAGCTGAGAGAGACGTTACGGACGTGATGAGAAAACGAAAGATTTATCGGTGTTGACGAAAGGACAAATTGCGGGAACAAGAAAGTTCAGTGCGTCTATTTTGGAAACGGCGGCAGTTGTGGAGATTGACACCGAGGCTAAAGTGCACCAAGGGTGGTGCCAAAACGGGAAACAACAAACCGGCGACACAACGTAAAGGGCTATAACGGTCAAAAGCTCGGGTGCGTGCCACCCTGGGGGATGTCAAGCCTTCGTGGTTCACAGCAACAGACGCTCTATACGCCAGTCTCCCCTAACAACAATCCATCAGCATAAACGACTCTCTTGATGCCAAAGATCAGCACACAGATTGGAAAACAAAAGACTGAAAGCAGGTGTGATTGTCCAGTAAGACATGATATGTACTCCATTTTGTCGATGGTGGAGTCTATACTTGGCGTCGGTACCACGAGACTCTGTATCCTTTATGCATGGATGGCAGCGACTCCCCAGGCCAGTAGACGCAGTTGTATAACATGAGGAATATTTAAGCGACACAAAATCTCACCCCTGATGCATGTGGCAACGCATGAATAATGGCTCCTAGGAGGAGCTGCTAGTTGACCGTGTACACTCCATAGTATTTTTTTAGCTCCACGCAGAGGGTAATGGGTTCTTTCAGGACGATTAAGTCATCTGGTCAGCCTTGGGCAAGAATGTTACCACGAAAACAGTGCTGATAAAAAGCATCTCGAATGGCCACCAAACCCTCCTGATCTGAATCCAATCGTACATCTGTGGGATGTTATGAAACGCCAGGTGAAGCAGTTGGACACACCAGCCAGCTCTATGCCTAAACTGTGGACAGAAATACAAACAGCTGCATTGGAGATCTCCACAAAACAGTGCAGACACCTGTTAGAGATGATATCACGCTGGGTGGTGGCCGTTCTGTAGCTGAAAGAAGGGACCACTAAGTGTTAGATAGGTGGTGGCCGTTCTGTAGCTGAAAGAAGGGACCACTAAGTGTTAGATAGGTGGTGGCCGCTCTGTAGCTGAAAGAAGGGACCACTAAGTGTTAGATAGGTGGTGGCCGTTCTGTAGCTGAAAGAAGGGACCACTAAGTGTTAGATAGGTGGTGGCCGTTCTGTAGCTGAAAGAAGGGACCACTAAGTGTTAGATAGGTGGTGGTCGTAGCTGAGCATTGAGTGTAATTAATTCTGATATACATAAAAGCTATGCTAGAACTGAACTATGATTTTTTTATATCGAAAGCTACACTGAAATGAAAATTTAGGAGAGTCATTTTAAAAGTTTTGCACATTGTTTGGGCGTCGGATTACTCCGGCCACCTCATTAGAAACATCCTGAATCGTAAGCAATCGTTTTCCGCGGAGTGGCTTCTTCAGTTCTGGGAACAAGTCATAGTCTGACAGGTTCATGTCAGGACTATATGCCGCATGGGGAAGCAATTCTCATTCGCATTTTTCCAAAATATCTCTTACTGTATGGACAACATCCGGCTTCGCGTTGTTGTGCAAAATTATGACACCAGCATCAAGCAAGTCGAGCCTTCTTTGGCGAATCTTTAGGCGCAAAATATTTTGCAGAAACCTGTAGTATTCTGGTACTCTGTTACTATCACTCCAAACTTTTCATACCCCATAATCATCGTCAACATAACCTTCGATTGTTGGCTGCGGAACTTTTTCTGAGGAACTAATTCTGAATTTTTCCACTGAGCCAACAAGATTTCAGTCCTGATTCAAAATTTCGTACCCAATTTTCATCTGACACAACAATTCTGTCCAAAAACTGCTCGCCTTTTGTCTCGTACAGTTTGCAGCAATTCTTCTGCGATCCCTTTGCGAACTGCTTGTTGCTCTTCACTCAGATTATGCAGAACCCATTTGGCAGCCACTTTTCTCTTCTGTAATTTTTCAGTTAGGATTCTGAAAACCGAAGCGGTAGACATGTTTGTTTCATAAGCGATCTCTTCGCATGTTTTCCGTCGATCTTCTTCCAAAATGCTATTGACGATAACCGCAGATGTATCCTCCGTTGCATCTGATGGCCGGCCGCTTCTTGGGTCGTCTTCTATGCTTTTCCGACCTTGGCGGAAACGAGAAGCTCACCGTGACACTACCCACAACACTAACCCCACAAAATTCACACAAAGCTTTATAAATTTGGGTAGGGCATTTTTCTCGCAAAGTTTTAATTTTAATATAAAAATTAAAACTTTGCGAGAAAAATGCCCTACCCAAATTTATAAGAATCGCTGATCGCTACGTGAGATCTAACTTGATTCACTTATAACGAAGTAAATTTCTCCGTCATTTTTATCCGCGCCGGGGTTCGAACCCGGGTCTACTCATTCCGGAATAAGTTGCTCTACCAATTAAGCTACGCGGACATGTATTCTGATTCCTATCTGCCTTTATGTCGTGTGCGTCCTTCTGGCAGGTACGTCACATCTCCTGGTACGTTACATCATCTCCCCCTTATTTTTCTTTCGAAGTGCTGCTCATATTTTTCCTATCTCGCGGTGTGGAAATAACATCACACCAATGTGAGATTTTGAACGGTCGGGTCATCCGGATAGTTCGGGCGCTATTATAACGAAGTGAATTTCTCCGTCATTTTTATCCGCGCCAGGATTCGAACCCGGGTCCACTCATTCCGGAATAAGTTGCTCTACCAATTGAGCTACGCGGACATTTGTTCTGATTGCTATCTGCCTTTATGTCGTGTGCGTCCTTCTGGCAGGTACGTCACATCTCCTGGTACGTTACATCATCTCCCCCTTATTTTTCTTTCGAAGTGCTGCTCATATTTTTCCTATCTCGCGGTGTGGAAATAACATCCCACCAATGCGAGATTTTGAACGGTCGGGTCATCCGGATAGTTCGGGCGCCATTATAACGAAGTAAATTTCTCCGTCATTTTTATCCGCGCCGGGGTTCGAACCCGGGTCTACTCATTCCGGAATAAGTTGCTCTACCAATTAAGCTACGCGGACATGTATTCTGATTCCTATCTGCCTTTATGTCGTGTGCGTCCTTCTGGCAGGTACGTCACATCTCCTGGTACGTTACACAATTTCTTCCTCAAGTTCTAGACAGAACTTTTCGGAACAGTGACAAAATTTAACTCTCTTTACTGAAAGCCTGCAAGTCTTTGCCCACCTGCAACAGTGTTGCAGTGATGATTGCCCGTGTGTCGTGCCAAACCCTTGGAAATATTTAGTTCAGAGTGACTTACCAAATATTGACATTAATTGATAACACATGCCATCACATCCTTATGAATTGTGCTAGGGTCATTCACCAATATTGCGCATGCCCTATAACGTAAGAGTCTTTTCGTACTTCTACGTTACTTTAAAAACATAACCATAAGATGAAATAGTTCCTAAATTAAACCTTAACGGCCAGACGAAACATGTAAACAACAGAAGTCAAACTTACGGAAAAGATACTTTATTCAAAGTTTTCTCCAACACATCGTAACATGACATAGCACTTCGTATTAAACGCTCCACACACCACACAGCTCCACAACACAACGCTCTCCAACACAACGCTCGCTCAAGCAACAGTTTACTCGTAGTTTATATCTCTCGTTCTTATCAACCCAGGCATACGTCACGTTCATTCAACCTCAATTATGTTGCCAACAGTATTCGTATACGTTAAGTGTGAAGTATAACTGAGAATAAACTCAAGATTTACATAAGGAAAGAAACTAAAAAGGAAAGTTAATTTAGAATATACGTCACAGCCCTTTATGACAGCATACGTCATATCCCTCCTTTAGATGTATTTAACCAACTGCTCGCATTACATGATTCACACCTGATGAAGAGTCCGATGCGGGCTTGAACGTTCTTGTGTACTTTTAACTTATATGTAAGGTTTTCAGCTAAGGTGCGTTTACATTAAAGTATTTTACTTTGTAATATCGTGTTGAGACGGCAGTAATTCACCCAATCTCCAAGAACGAAGTAGCCAGCAAACGTAGACACAACTTTGTATACTGAAGTCTGACTCGCAACTGGCGCAACGATTGGAGAGATTGCATCATCCTACGGGCAGCGCCTACGCAGTGTGCAAAACATTTGAAATGACTTACGTATTACACACATGCCCCACTTTTTGTCCTCACAACAGCAAGGACTTTATCAAGCGTTGAAAACGTTCGGGTGCTATTGCGACCTATGATACCAAGACAGCCCTCCGTAAAACACCGAGACTTTCTGGTGGTGAGTTTCGACCTAGAATGCATTCTTCCACATATACTCAATTGAGTTCAAATCTGGTGAGTGATAGAGCCATTTGAAAGCTGCAAGCTCGCTGGAATGCTCTCCCAACCTATCCTGCTCTTAATGAGAGTGATTAGGTGGGGCTTTGTCTTGTTGAAAGAAGGCATCCAACTAAGGGAAATAGACAATCATGATTAGGTGGAGGACGAGTATATCAGCATAGCCTTGTACTGTAATGGTAGACTTAATAGGTACAATGTGCCTATTATGACCCACACAAAAACACGACACAGAATGTGACACCTTTTTCGTCGGCCTGTAACACCCTTACTTGGCAACGGGGAAGGGGGTCCATGTCCTCTTGTGGTCTACGCCACACACGAGGTACCCTCCCGTCGTTGTTTTGCAGTTGGAACCCCGATTTGTTGGACTAAGCTGGCAGTTTTCAGTCTTTCAGTGACCTGTGGAAATGTCCCTTCGCTCACTGCAGCCTCATACTTCGGTGATGGGCTATTAACAAGGGCACTGGATATAGATGTCTGTCGCCATTGTCCAGTCATGCCAGTGTACATCGAATGGTCTATGCATACGTCTTTGTACGTGCCCGAGTCCTCGAATGTCAATTGTCGCCCTCCATTTTGACGTTGTGAATACAGAACTAGCGCCGCTCACCTCCAAAATCAAAGTCTCGTTTACTGCTATTTTCTCCTGCTGGTAGTTTCCTGTTTTATCGAGGCTACCGAGTTTGCCTGTTTCGATGTATTAATAGTTGTGTTACACACGTGAGTGCAAACACGCGGAATTCATAGACGTTCAGCACTCAGAGAGATAAGCACTGCATCTTCCTGGTACCGAATCTGCCCACGATCGAACTTGCTCAGGTCGCAGTATTCACACATCATCACAGTCGCTACTACAACATAAAGCAGGGAAGTATTTCACTTTAAGGATGAGGTAAGTATCTCACCCGCATACCCTCCAGTGGGTTTCGGTTGAGTGCATTATTGTGGCGAGGTTGGGCAGACTTGTGGATGGGTGAGGTGTGTGTGTGTTCCGGAGTAGATTCAGATAAAAATGTGGAATAAATGAGATAGAAGATAAGAATACAGCTGTGCTGCATTTGGGTTCAATTTGAAGAGCCTGACTTTTATATTGCAAGATAGAGCCCGTGCCCAAACCAGCCCGAAAAATGACTAGCCTGTTTAGATAATAATTTTAAAAAGTCCATTCCAGTCTTCCCCTTGCTCCGTCGCCTGCAATTAACCGATGTTTTTTCTCAAATACGGACTGGGAAATGGGCCTCTATCTGTTTCTATAATACAGCCGCACGATTTTCTTTGACCATTCGTTTCTTCCTGAAATGTTTCGGAACGCAAGGCATCCGGAAAGATCAGAAGGCACTGCAATCCATATACGTTGCCCAAAAAATTAGCACAAGGCTGCAGCGTGGCGGTAGGGGTCAAAATTTTGTCGAAATGCTATCTAGAATTTTTGAAGAAGCTTTTCCTTTTCTACAGAAATCCACTAATGCGTGGCCATATTTGCTACCCGTGCCCGAAATAAGAAGTCCTCCCAATTCCACAATCAGACTCAATTACCGAATAATTCTCTTTACCAACTAGAAAGTACAAGTCTCTTATACTAAATCATACAAAATCACATTTAAAAAGAAAATTATCTCTCTTTCTGTACGAGTCCGAACCGGCCAGATCAGATTCCGGGCTCGGACCGCCTCAGCACCGACAAGTAAATCGAAAAGTACTGTAAAACAGCACTAACTGGAGATGTTGTACCAATTTGTCCTACCGAAGTTTCTCTCATATTTTACCGAGAAAGAGATACATGAAAAGAAAAGTAATTATACACTCAGTAAATAAAACATTAGAGATAGGATTGATGGACAGCTGACATCGCCATCCCCTGCGCACAGTGGAACAGACCCAAACCGAACACAAGCTAAAGCAGACAACGGAGCTTCCCAACAATGTATCACAATCGACGAAAATGGGTAAACGTGGTGATCTGAGCGACTTTGATCGTGGAAGCATTGTCGGCGCAAGACAGATGGGTCATTCTATCGCTCAATCGGTAGGAACCCTACTGTTCTCGAGAACAGTCGTATCAAAGGTGTACCGCGAGTATACCATCGACGAACGTACCAGCGCCCAGAGAATAAGCGGTGGCCGACTATACGCCATTGATGACCAGAGTCTAGGTAGACTGTCCAGGCTCGTACAGACAGACCGCTTGACAACGGTGTGGCGGCGCAAATCATATTCAGGTTAAATATCAGAGGCCCCTGCAACGTCAGGGTGAGAACGATACGGCAAACTCAGCATACCCTGGGCTATACGGGAACCGAAGCCCTACACCTGTGCCACTGTTCGTCATCCGACATTATGCCTCGTCTGATGCCGGGAACGTCAAAACTGGCCTTCTGCAGAGGAGCGCCGTGTTCTGTGGTCAGAGTTGGAAACGGGTCAAAAGTTTCGGACCCGGACCCCAACGTCCCATAACTGGACCCGACCCGGACCGATCCGGACTCGTGACTGACCCTGAAAAATCTGATTTGAACTATAAATTTGAAACTCAATTTATGTATATATACAAGTAAACGTAATGTACATATTCATCCCAATAACTACTTTATATTTAATAACTGAAATCCTTTTTTAATAATAAAATTTGGTAACTTGCTAAATTTGAGTGCCATTTTCAGTGCCACTATTTTGCGTAATCCAGAAATAATAGCTGACTATGACCGTGACCGTGGAGTACACTGAAGTGCCAGAAAACCTGGTACAGACGAGCTGAATACAAAGCAACGTCACCTATGCGCATACTCGGTTGCGTCCGCCAGTGCGTATATAAAGCGATAGACATCCTTGCCAGCTGTCAAAGCTGTTTTCGGCATCAGAATTACAAGTAATAACGATTTAAGTGATTTTCAACGAAGTGTCATAGTTGGCGCTCGTGAGATGGGCCATAGT
Source organism: Macrothele yani (assembly GCA_039090855.1). Classification (NCBI taxonomy): domain Eukaryota; kingdom Metazoa; phylum Arthropoda; class Arachnida; order Araneae; family Macrothelidae; genus Macrothele; species Macrothele yani. Next base: position 129,480,076 of record CM077024.1, on the reverse strand, counting down.
ACACTGCCGGACAATTGCTAAGGACGGATGACAATAGCAACGATAGCAACCATAAAATGGGAGGCAGGAAAATGTGGAAATTAGCATAAGTGCGGGATACCAGTAAGACGTGTTGTGCGTATGCAAATTTTGGATTGCCGAACTTGTTCGTGACGTCATAGCGCTGATAAGAGATATAAAGGATTTAACGCGTATTGACCGTTGTTGTTCAAACGCAAAGTTGAAAGGGAAAGAATCAATTAACGAACTTGCAATTTTCAGTATGTCTTCCCGACATCACCTAGAGGATTTTACGCGTGGCCGTATTATTGGCAAGATTGAAGAAGGGTGAAAAATAACATATGTTGCCAGGGAGTTCGACGTCCGCCACAGTGTTGTTTCAAGGCTTTGGAAATCATTTCAAACACATGGAGAGTGTAGCAAACGTCACGGGGGAGGTCGTGTTCGCAGTACGACACCTGCAGAAGATCGGTACATAGTGCTATCAACAAAAAGACACCGGCGCAGCACAGCTAGTGAGGTAGCAAATCAGTTTATGGCTGCTACTGGCAAGCGGATCTCTCGAAAAACTGTCGCAAGACGTTTGCATGAAGGAGGACTATACGCCCGCCGTCCTGTTGTGTGCATCCCATTGTCCAGACGTCACCGTACCGCCCGTTTGCAATGGTGCCATCAACATCGCAATTGGACTGATAACGACTGGTCTGCTGTCCTCTTCTCAGATGTGAGTAGATACAGTCTATCGTCTGATTGTCGACGACAACTGAACTGGCGTGATAGTGGTACTGCATATTGTCCAGCAAACATACAGGAAAGAGACCGATATCCGACATGTAGTGTCATGGTATATGCTGGCATCATGATCAATGGCCGTACGTCCCTCTATTTGCTTCCAACTGGGACTATGACTGGCCAACGATACATTAATGATGTTCTGCTACCTCATGTTTGCATGTTCCGTGGTGCTGTCGGTGATAGATTCATTTTCATGGACGACAACGCAACATGTCATCGGACAGTCGCTGTCCAGGAGTGTGTCTTGAGAGCGAGGATATTCAACGCCTCCTATGGCCAACACGTTCTCCAGATCTGAATCCCATTGAAAATGTGTGGGATGCTTTGAGGAGGAGTCTTGCTGGTCGCCAATGCCCTCCAATAAACAAGGACACCCTCATCCGTGCACTGACAGAGGAATGGGATAAATTACCCCAACAGCTGCTTGATAATGTTGTGCAAAGCATGACACGACGTGTGGAATCTTGCATCGCCCTCCATGGTGGCCATATCCCGTATTGACATCTTACGCCAGAACGCCTGCGGACGGTAATTGCATTTTTTTCACGTTTACGTATTTTGCACAAAATGGCCTGTTTGTCCCTTGAACACGTTCCAAAGCCTTCTGGATTTCAGAGCACAATAAATTGTCTTTCTTGTAATGCCCTGGCATTCTGACATTATTTTATTTCACTTGGCATCCAACCACACTTACTTTTTTATGCGCTATATAGCCGTTTAAGATCCGTCCTTAGCAATTGTCCAGCAGTGTATTTCGGAGGTAGAAACGAAGTTCGGATTTTCACAGACAACCATTGCAAGGGTGTACCGTGGCTACAAGAATTCCGGCAAAACCTCCAACCTACGATACCAGTGCAGCCGTAAAAAGACATTGGGTGAACGTGACCATCGTTGGCTGTCAAGAATCGTTTCACACGACACTCTCGTAGGTATCACAGGAATTCAATGCTGGAAGCCTCAACAAGCATCAGCGCCCGGACTGAGCAACGTGGCCTGCATGATATGGGCTTCGGGAGCCGACGCCTAATTCGAGTCCCCTTGATGGGTGCACGACACAAAGCTATGCGCCTCGCTTGGGCGCGGTAACACCGCCACTGGACACTTGATGACTGGAAAGAAGTATCCTGGGTCTGACGAGTCGCGTTTCCAACTGTATCGGGCAGATGGAAGGATTCGTGTGTGGCGCAAACTCCATGAAGCCATGGATCCCACCTGTCAACAGGGAACTGTAGCGGCTGGTGGTGGGGGTGTAATGGTATGGGGTATGTTTAGCTAGACTTCACTTGGACCCCTGGTACGTCTACAAACGTCTGTGACCGGCCAACGCTATGTGCGCATCCTTTCTGACGAGGTACACCCGTTCATGTCCTGCATTCATGCTGATGGGTTGGGCCTCTCGCAAAGGACAATTCACCTCCACACAAGTGTCGGGACGCCACATTATGGTTAGAGGAGCATTCATCTAAGTTTGGAGTGTTGCCATTCCCACCCAAGGGCCCAGATCTGAACGTGATAGAACACATTTGGGATTCTATGCAACGCGCTATCGAACACAGGAATCCGAGACCTCAGAATACACCCGAATTGTGGAACGCTCTGCAGGAAGTATGGTGTGCGTTGCGTACATCATATTTCCAGAAGCTAGTGGAATCCATGGCCCGTCGTATTTCTGCAGTACTACGCTCGCGTGGCGGACCTATCAAGTATTAGACTGGTGCACCAGTTTTTCTGGCACTTCAGTGTATATTACAAATGGGAATCATTATTTACGATTAAACAAATGGATTTTTTTTTAAATGTATTTAGGTTGTTCACTCTTTCCACACTTTGATGAAGGTGCGCATACTTTCATATCGTCCGGTAGATTTTTGGTTCCGTAACCTTTTATTACACCGTCGACATCTTTTTTGTAATTATACATTTTCCACATTTGGAACAACAAGCAAGACCAAACAACAGAATTATTCACCGGTTCCTTAATGAGACGAAACAATTTCCAGCATTCACTCTTCCCCTTGTGGTTTTCAACAAGCACGTATTTGTTGGCCTCGACGCCTTTCTCACCCTCCTTAATATTAAATCCATCCATTTTAACAAATAAGAAGTTAATTTCGACATGACATGTCATGGGAACGGGATGTTAGCACATCAATCGAAAACCTCTGAATGCTCAATGTTAAAGATGCGATGTGAAAAGGAACTCTTAGTCCTACAGTGAACTTCGCACGGAGAGAGTGAATCAGCTGAGAAGCAGGCGAATGGCGTTTGCCTGTACCTTGCCCTATGCAATCGCACTGTAAAAGAACGCAAAAAAAAGTATCTTTTTACGATATAGTGTCGATGTGTATGACGTCGGTCGGTGGAAATCTTCGTTGCTTTAAGAAAGAGACGACAATACTTTTGCATGGCAAATCACTATTCACTCCGTGGGCACCAGTATCGACTACAGAATTCCACAACGCGCATTTTTTTCTAGAATATATTTTTCTCTTTTCAAAAATAAGACGGGAATAAAACCGGGTCAAAATCGGGTCTGGAACACCTTGACCTGACCCGTTGGACATGTAAAAAAGTGTCGACGTGTTGACTCGTGACCCGTTTCCATCTCTATCTCGTGACACGTTTCCGTCAGATGAGTCCCGTTTCAGCTGTACCGAGATGACGGGAGGGTGCGTGTGTGGCGTCGACAGCATGATTCCATAGTCCCATCTTGTCAGGTCGGCTCTGTTCAAAGCGGTGGTGGCTGTGGGACAGTTTGGGGAGCCTTCTTCTGGGATAGAGTAGGTGCCTTGGTGCGTCTGGAGAAGTCCTTAACCGCTGCGCGCTACCAGCATGTGCTGGGGGATCACCTACACGCTTTCATGGCCTTCGCGCATCCTGCGGCCGATGATCTTTTCTAGCAGAACAATGTGCTGGCCCACCCAGGCATTTCTAGAGAAACACACATCTGAATTTGAAACCATCCCGTGGCCCGCAATGTCCCCGGATTTAGTTCATGTGAAGCTCTCTGAGATGTCGTGGAGCACAACATCAGATCCATGAATCCTAGACCAACGTCTCGGGCGGACTTGTAGACAATGCTGCAACAACCATGGCTGGTATTACCCCCGAAAACCATTTGGCATCTGGTGGAGACAATGCCTCGAATGTGTACATGCTGTCATTCACGCTAGAGGAGGACCAACACGCTATTAGGTAGGTATCTCTTATGTGTTGCCCATTGAGTGTATACACTGAAGAGCAATTGAATTAGAGATACCTGTCTAGTAACGTGTAGCACCACCTTATGCCCTGATGACGGCGGCGATTCATCTCGGCATGGACTCGACAGGACACCGGAAGCGTTGGGAAGCCAGACGTATCCACGACCCCTGAACAAGCTCCCACAGTTCACGAAGATTTGATGGAGGGGGGGGGGTCAGAGCCTCGAACATCTCTCTTGATATCATCCCAGATGTACTCGATGGGATTGAGGTCAGGTGACCTAGCTGGCCAAGGAAGCGAGGTCACGTCGGTGGAGTGTTCATCCAACCATTTGGATACAATTCGGGAGCGATGGCACAATGCATTGTCTTGTTGCAGGATCAGGTCCCCGGTGGGATGTTAAAGACTCCCAAACGGGAGCAAATAGTCGTCCAGGATATCCCGGTAACGTTGACCTGTGAGAGACGATGTCACATGTAGCAGGGGTCCCATTTCAGTCCACGTAAATAGTCCCCAGACGAGAATGCCACCCCCACCAGCTTGAAGAGTACCCTGCTAGCAAGAAGGATCCATCGCTTCATGTGGTTTGAACCGTACTCGTATCCTGCCATCCACATGTACCAACGTGAATCTCGACTCATCAGTCCAGGCAACATTTTTCCATATGTCTAGGGTCCAGTGGCGATGTTCCCGCGCCCATGCTAATCTTTGCCCCCTGTGATGTGCGGTCAGCAGCGGCACCCTCGTGGGACGATGGCTTCTGTACCCCATAGCGAGGAGATGGTTCTGGATGGTGTGGCTGATTACACGTTTTTGGGCACCAGCGTTAAATTGCCGAGTGATTTCTTGCACTGTGGCCCGTCTATCCGCTGTTACAATGCGAGCTAGCCGACGATGACCTCGCTCATCCACACGCTGTTGTCCACGGCAGTTGGCCCTTGCAATGATGGTTTTACCGGATTCGATGTACTCACGTTGCACCCGTGACACAGTGGCTCGTGAAAATCCCAGTGCCTACACGACTTCCGAGATGGAGTGACCCATTCGTAGGGCTCCGACAACTAGCCGACAATCAAATGCGCTTAGATCCTTCGTCTTACCCATACTGCGTCCGACTCTTACTGATTCCCGTCGCATCACTCCTTATATTGTCGGATCGCTGCATGCGTCATGTCGTTTCCGTTTACAGGGCCGCCCACAGCGCTACATTTGCATAAAGCCAGCTGTCTCTAATTCAATTGCTCTTCAGTGTATCGTTTTACGTCTCTTTTGCAGCTGACAGAGAAAAGTACGAGCAGCGAAATGAAATTGCTTTGCTAAGTCACGTTGTATTGCATTTTAGGGAAAACAATACATGCTCTGAAAAGTAATTACGCACTGCGCTGCGTTTCTCTGTCATTTTACGGAGGAAAATCTATGCTGTGAAAATTTGCAATATACTAAGTCACGTTTGTGATGGACTTCATAGAAAGAAATGCATATAATGAAAAATAATTGCGTACTGCTTTCTAATGATTTGCATACTACCGGGGAAATATGCGAAATGGGAAGTAATTACTCCGTGACGTTTGTCTTTGTTCGTTTTACAGAGAAAAATGCATGCTACCAAAAGCATTTATTATACTGAGTCAGGTTCACTGTTGCATTTTCTTGTCGCGATTTCTGTTGTTAAATGCTTAGTTAATGTCAGGAGTATAATGTAAAAAAGAAAGCAATCTATGAAATGTAATAGTAAAAATCTAAAAAATGGCAGTGAACATGCAACGGTACCTATAGACAGAACGGCAGTCCTTAATATCGAGAAAATTGCAGTAAACATCCGGTTAGATGACATTTGAGATCAGTTCGCTCTACCTACATGCTGAAGTTCTCCGCTTTCGTGAGAGAGTCCGCACGCAAGACTCCCAACAATTTTTGCAGTTTCATGATCGTTCTTCGAAACAGTACAGGCTAGTGTGAGGAATTGCTTTCTTCGTTTTTCACTTTAAGTCCTGAAAGTATCAATCAGCTAACGCCGGTGATATTCCTAAATAGAAACCACATTTATTTCTATTTTCGGAGACGATTCTGTTCACTAACAAGTTAGTAAAATCATGCAATGCATTGATTATGATACGCTTTCCAACATACCAGAAATCATTACTCAAGTTATGAGGATAATGGCTGTAGAATAAATCTCGCTCCTATGGCATGACCTTTTACCCTATTTCGATGATATTCAACAGAGCCGGCAAAGTATACCTCTCGAACAACATACTAAAGTTTTGTCGCAATAGAAGCATTTTTACGTAAGTTATGGGGATAATGGCTATGGAATAAATATCGCTCCTGCGTCCTGACCTTTGACACCATTTCAATGATATTCAACAGAACCGGTTCAATATACCTCCAGAATAACGTGATAAAGTTTTGTCGCAATCGAAGCATTTTTGCGTAAGTTATGACGCATAAAGGCAATGGAATGAACCCCGCTCCAAAGTCCTGACCTTTGACCCTATTTTGCCCATTTTCAATAGGGTTCGTCCCCAGGTTGTCCCCTACCAAATACTAACATTTTATTGAAATCGAACTATATTTACGCAAGTTATGACGCATAGGGGCAATGGAATGGATCCCGCTCGTGTGTCGTGACCTTTGACCTCATTTCTTCCATTTTCAACAGGATTTGTCCCCAGATGATCCCCTACCACATACTAAAATTTCATTGAAATCGAACCATTTTTACGCGGGTTATCGTGCGGACGGCCGAACAGACGGACAAAGCTGGAGTATATACGCTTCTTCAACCTTCGGTTGCAGAGCGTAAAAAAGGATGATGACTTCCAGCAAATTTACAGTGAAATATTTTTTTTTCCGACAAGAACCTCCACTTTAGAATGATCCACAATAATGAAGGAGGTTAGAATAAAGTACCTCGGGATGATCTTGTTAATGGAGCAGTACCACTTTGCGTGAAGTCTATAACCGCGAGGGGTAGCCATTAAAGTGTGGGAAAGCTGGTGGTTTTCAAGACTATTGCCATGCCCTTTGTGGTAGCCAAATCGCTTTATTTTGTCGTAAATTGTTGTAAATTTGCATTGTAATTTGCTCTCAATGTCTGAGAAAATGCTGGATTTATAAATTCTTAATTATTTTGAGGCACCTTCCCATTTATATTTTAAATTGAAATGCATGAAACGTTGAGCAAAAGCAAAACAATCTTTAAAATTGAAAAGTTGACTCCTCCGTGGAGTGTAACGCTCTCCGATTTGGCATTTACATGGTTCTGCTACCAAAACCCATGAAATACAAAATTTCCCACAGCTCAAATTGTATGAAACTCCGTAAGGTATTATAAACAACATACGGTTAAGAGACTCAATGTATCTTCAGAAGTCTTACTTTAACCTCTTTGACAATAATGCTCCATAATCTCGTGGGACTTTGTACCTGCAAGCACGTGATAACATATGCACTTCGCTATGCAGCAGTACATTTAACCGAATATTTTGCACCTAGAAAAAAAGTGAAAAATCTTTGTTATATCAAGATTTTCCTACCGTACATAGAATCTAATTTCGGGAGGATAAGTACTAGCATAGCATAGCTCACACCTTCAATCAACCGTTTTAAATTTGTGCAAAATAATCTATATACTCTAAAGTTTCGGGATTTCACAGTAATAGTTCCGGGTGTTCCGCTTAGACGCATAATAAAAAAAAATTCCTAACATACAAAGGACTAGTTCGATTGACAGAAGGTGGGCGCCATTGTAAAGAGCAGCTGTGAAATTTATAAGCCAGGCAAATTTGGGCGCGCAGCACATGCGCAGAAGCTATCTACTTCTGAAGTAGGTATCTTCTGATACATCCTTCCTATCTACTTCTCCCGCACTTCTGCTGAATTTCGGCAAAAAGTAGAAAGCTTTTAACCCGATGGTTAATCGCAGACTGCAACTGCCTTTCTATGAAATGCATGCTTGACGACGAACAGAAAACGTGTAAGACATCTACACAAACAGTAGCCAAAACTGCAAGAGGAATATTGTTAAGTAAGAAATTAATACGAAGGACGAACAATGTAACGGATAAAATTCAACTTTGCAGAACACCTTGGTCATAATGAACGAACCCAGGAGCACCTGAAAATCCTGATGGCGAAGAAAATTTGAAATGAAGATCGGGGTATTTCCTCGCAACCCACATTCGTGGAGGTCACGGATAATACTGTACCATCATGCACGGTCATATGCTCTTTCAATGTCAAAAGAAAAAAACAACAGGAACCAGGTGTTGCCTGCGCACAAATACTTCACGCAGGAGAGGATCATGAGATGAACGATGTCGGCAAAAGCCGCTTTGCGATGATGAAATGATGTGGTTACTTTCTAAACAAGTTTGTAAAATCATGCAATGCATTGATTATAATAATACGCTTTCCAACATAACAGAAATCATTACGCAAGTTATCACTCAAGTTATGAGAATAATGGCTGTGGAATAAATCTCGGTTCTGTGCCCTGACCTTTGATCCCATTTCGACTATATTCAACAGAACCGGTTCGGTATACCTCCGAAATAACATGATGACGTTTTGTCGCAATCGAAGCATTTTTACGTACGTTATGATGCGTAAGGGCTATGGAATAGATCCCGCTCCTGTGTCCTAACCTATGAGCCCATTTCGCCCAATTTCAATAGAATTCGTCCCCAGGAAAGCCCCTACAATATACAAACATTTCATCCAAATCGAAGCATTTTTACGTTAGTTATGACGCATAATGGCGATGGAAGTGATTCCGCTTCTATGTCCTGACCTTTGTCCCCATTTCGCCCCTTTTTCAACAGGGTTTGTCGCCAGGTGGTCTCCTACCACATACTAAAATTTCATCGAAATCGAACATTTTTTACGTTAGTTATGACGCATAAGAATAGTGGAATTGATCCCGCTCCTATGTCCTGACCTTTGACCACATTTCGTTCACTTTCAATAGGGTTCCTTCACAGGTAGTACCCTACCACATACTAAAATTTCATCGAAATCGAACGATTTTTACGCGAGTTATCGTGCGAACGAACATACGCACACCACGCGTGACGTAATGAGGTAGATGGGAATCGCGACCATCTGCGCGCAAGACTGTGACGTTATAAAACTTCAATAGGATCCGCACACAACGCGTGACGTAAGGAGACAGATGTCCTGACTGCGCGCCAACATCTAATCGGACGGCGCCATGACATTACACTAAAAACGTGGTGATTCGGGGTGGTTATTAACCCACTAAATGAATTTTCCTAAAGTCGAGATCAAGCTAAATCGATGTCTACTACCAGAAAACGGTAGGTTAACGACTTTCATCAAAATCCTTTGAGCCGTTTTCAAAATAAAATTTGCCGCCCCGGTGGCGCAGTGGTCTAAGGCGCTGGCCTCTGATCATTCGTCCGTAAGGGGTCCGGGTTCGAATCCCGGTCAGGCATGGATGTTGTGTTTGTCTTACGGCACTCGCTCTCTCCCTTCCCTGGAACCAGTGACCCTAAATTAGGGACGGGCGACTGCTTATAGCCCATTGAGTTGCTCACGGCGGTCGTTAAACCTCCAATCAAAAAAAAAAAAAAAAAAAAATTTGCATACATACAAGAATTGCTCCTTTAAGGTGAACGTCAAGTAATTTTGCTTCCTGTAGTTCGAATGGAAACATTTCTGTACACATTTTCTTCCCAACTAATGCGTTCCCAAGGATGAAAATTTGAACATCGATTAAAATATCTTCATTTTATAACTTGCAATACTTAATATTTTCTAAAACATAACCATAATTATGCAATCCAACATTTGCTTGTCTACTGACGTCATCAAAGTATAGGTAAGTATTTCAAGTGATAATAAGATCTTTTTTCTGGAAAACTAATGCGTTCACAAGGATGAAAACTTGAACATCGATTAAAATAGCTTCATTTTATAACTTGGAATACCTAATATTTTCTAAAACATAACGATAATTATGCAATCCAACATTTGTTTGTCTACTGACGTCATCAAAGTACAGGTCGCGCCATCCTTTTTCTGGTTTCAACTCCACCAAAGGAAAAGTTATTGATTTTAATGTAATTATGGTTATGTTTTAGAAAATGTTAAGTATTTCAAGTGATAATAAGAAGTTATTTTAATCGACGTTCAAATTTTCATCCTTGGGGACACATTAATTGCGAAGAAAATGTGTACAAAAGTTTTTCCATTGGAAGTATAGGAAGCAAAATTACTTGACGTCCACCTTAATAATACGGGATAAGGGCGATGGAATGGATCGCAATTCTATGTCCTGACCTTTGACCCCATTCGTCCATTTTCAATAGGGTTCTTCCCCAGGTGGTCCCCTACGACACACTGAAATTTCATCGAAATCGAACCATTCTTACGCACGTTATGACGCATAAAGGCAATGTAAATGCATCCCGCTCTTATGTCCTGACCTTTGACCCCAATTCTCCCATTTTGAATAGGGTTCGTCTCCCGGCAATCCCTTACAACATAGTCAAATTTAATTTAAATCGAACCATTTTTACGCAAGGTATGACGTGTAAGCGCAATGGAATGGATCACGCTCCTACGTCGTGACCTTTGACCCCATTTGTCCCATTTTCAATAGGGTTCGTCCCCAGGTGGTCCCCTATCACATACTAAAATTTCATTGAAATCGAACCATTTTTTCGCCAGTTATCGTGCGAACAGACGGACGGACGGACAAAGCTGGAGCATATACACTTCTTCAACCTACGGTTGGAAAGCGTAAAAAATGAATTAAACGGTAATTAACCATGCGTTCAAGTACTTTACACAGACAGCTAGTGAGAGCAATTGGACGATAGCTAGAGGGATACTTTGGGTCTTTGCCAGGCTTGAGAAAAGGCAGAAGAAAATTCGTCGGCAGAGAGACACTGCAAACAGTTAGGATCACACGTTCGGAAATACGAACCGCCACCTTTTGCAAAGTGGTTCACAAAGTAATGGGAGTGACAAGAACCCTGTGAGAGACAAGGGTAGCAACTCCCCCACTTGAAATGTTACCTGACACACTGTCATTCCGAAATGCACTGTAGCCTCGAACTGTTTTTTTTATTATTATTATTATTATTATTTTGGATTGGAGGTTTAACGACCACCATGAGCAACTCTCAATGGGCTATAAGCAGTCGCCCGATAGTACTTTGGGGTCACTGGTTCCAGGGAAGGGAGAAAGCCAGTGCCGTAAGACAAACACAACATCCATGCCTCACCGGGATTCGTACCCGGACCCCTTTCCAGATGAATGACCAGAAGAAATCGTTTAGACCCACTGTGCCACAGGGACGGCAGCCTGAAACTGAAAGCAGGTCAGATAATTTCAGTTTTGTATTCTGTAGACAAAGAAAGGCACACCAGAGAGTACGACAAAAGCAGGTGTTTCACATCGTAAAGTCGTAGCCGAAAACTTCGACAGTTCCACTGAACGACTGAACCGATGGTTAAAAGAAGTTACAAAAACTAGAAGAAAACTAAAACTAGAAGAAAACTAAAACAAGTTAGTAAAATCATGCAATGCATTGATTATGATACGCTTTCCAACATACTAGAAATCATTACTCAACTTATTACTCAATTTAAGAGGAAAATGGCTGTGGAATAAATCTCACTCTTGTCCCCTGACCTTTGATCCCATTTCGATGATATTCAACAGAACTGGTTCAGTATACCTCCGAAGTAACATGATAACGTTTTGTCGCAATCGATGCAATTTTACGTAAGTTATGATGAATAAGGGCTATGGAATAGATCCCGCTTCTGTGTCCTAACCTTTGACCCATTTCGCCCATTTTCAATATGATTCGTCCCAAGGCAGGTCCTTACAACATACTAACATTTCATCCAAATCGAAACATTTTTACGTAAGTTATGACTCATAATCGCGATGGAAGTGATTCCGCTCCTATGTCCTGACCTTTGACTCCCATTTCGCTAATTTTCAATAGGGTTTGTCCCCAGTGATCCCCTACCACATACTAAAATTTAATCGAAATCGAACCTTTTTTTACGTTAGTTATGACGCATAAGAGTGGTGGAATGGATCCCGCTCCTATGTCCTGACCTTTGACCACATTTCATTCACTTTCAATAGGGTTCCTTCACAGGTAGTACCCTACCACATACTAAATGTTCATCGAAATCGAACGATTTTTACGCGAGTTATCGTGCGGACGAACATACGCACACCACGCGTGACGTAATGAGGTAGATGGGAATCGCGACCATCTGCGCGCAAGACTGTGACGTCATAAAACTTTAATAGGATCCGCACACAACGCGTGACGTAAGGAGACAGATGTCCTGACCACGCGCCAACATCTAATCGGACGACGCCATGACATTACACTAAAAACGTGGTAATTCGGGGTGGTTATTAACCCACTAAACGAATTTTCCTAAAGTCGAGATCAAGCTAAATCGATTTCTACTACCAGAAAACGGTAGGTTAACGACTTTCATCAAAATCCTTAGAGCCGTTTTCAAAATAAAATTTACATACATACAAGAATTGCTCCTTTAAGGTGAACGTCAAGTAATTTTGCTTCCTGTAGTTCGAATGGAAACATTTCTGTACACATTTTCTTCCCAATTAATGCGTTCCCAAGGATGAAAATTTGAACATCGATTAAAATATCTTCATTTTATAACTTGCAATACTTAATATTTCTAAACCATAACCATAATTATGCAATCCAACATTTGTTTGTCTACTGACGTCATGAAAATACAGGTCGCGTCATCTTTTTTCTCGACAATTAATGCGTTCACAAGGATGAAAACTTGAACATCGATTAAAATAGCTTCATTTTATAACTTGGAATACCTAATATTTTCTAAAACATAACTATAATTATGCAATCCAACATTTGTTTGTCTACTGACGTCCTCAAAGTACAGGTCACAACATCTTTTATCTGGAAAATTAATGCGTTCACAAGGATGAAAATTTGAACATCGATTAAAATAGCTTCATTTTATAACTTGGAATAAATAACTAATATTTTCTAAAACATAACCATAATTATGCAATCCAACATTTGTTTGTCTACTGACGTCATCAAAGTACAGGTCACGCCATCTTTTTTCTGGAAAATTAATGCGTTCACAAGGATGAAAATTTGAACATCGAATAAAATAGCTTCATTTTATAACTTGGAATACCTAATATTTTCTAAAACATAAACATAATATGCAATCCAACATTTGTTTGTCTACTGACGTCATCAAAGTACAGGTCGCGCCATCCTTTTTCTGGTTTCAACACCACCAAAGGAAAAGTTATTGATTTTAATGTAATTATGGTTATGTTTTAGAAAATGTTAAGTATTTCAAGTGATAATAAGAAGTTATTTTAATCGACGTTCAAATTTTCATCCTTGGGGACACATTAATTGCGAAGAAAATGTGTACAAAAGTTTTTCCATTGGAAGTATAGGAAGCAAAATTACTTGACGTCCACCTTAATAATATGGGATAAGGGCGATGGAATGGATCGCAATCCTATGTCCTGACCTTTGACCCGCCGCCCCGGTGGCGCAGTGGTCTAAGCGATGGCCTCTGATCATTCGTCCGAACGGGGTCCGGGTTCGAATCCAGGTGAGGCATGGATGTTGTGCTTGTCTTACGGCACTGGTTCTCTCCCTTCCCTGGAACCAGTGACCCTAAATTAGGGACGGGCGACTGCTTATAGCCCATTGAGTTGCTCACGGTGGTCGTTAAACCTCCAATCAAAAAAAAAAAAAAAAAAAGACCTTTGACCCCATTTCGTCCATTTTCAATAGGGTTCGTCCCCAGGTGGTCCCCTACGACATACTGAAATTTCATCGAAATCGAACCATTTTTACGCACGTTATGACGCATAAAGGCAATATAATGCATCCCGCTCTTATGTCCTGACCTTTGGCCCCAATTCTCCCATTTTGAATAGGGTTCGTCTCCCGGCAGTCCCTTACAGCATAGTCAAGTTTAATTGAAATCGAACCATTTTTACGCAAGTTATGACGTATAAGTGCAATGGAATGGATCACGCTCCTACGTCGTGACCTTTGACCCCATTTGTCCCATTTTCAATAGGGTTCGTCCCCAGGTGGTCCCCTACCACATACTAAAATTTCAATGAAATTGAACATTTTTACGCCAGTTATCGTGCGGACAGACGGACGGACAATGTTGGACCATATACGCTTCTTCAACCAACGGTTGGAAAGCGTAAATGAAGGATATTAGCCCCCTCAAACGTGGTCAGCATCCAACTGTTCTCTTCATTGTACCACCAGATGAGGAGATGTTCAATCTGGTGGCAATATAGGACGGTACTTTGTCCCATGAGCCTTTAATGAATTCTCCCGATTTTGCGTTTTAAGCTGAGATTTTGGTGAAGCCGTGATCTACTCTTTGTCTTTTTTCTTTCCAGAATTAGCAGCCTGAGTTCCGGTTCTGGTGGTGTTAGTAGCACACTTCGGTAAAGTGGTGGGTGTCGCTTTCAGCCCAGCATCAATGATGATATCTAGCTGGTAGGGATATTTTAATGGAATCTGAACATCCGTTTGAACAGCGACTGTAGTCTTGGTAACCACCACTGATGCGTATAATCGTCGATCAGACCGTAGAGGAACAACCCTGCCTCTGGCTCCTGGAGATAAGATACCTTAAACAGTCTTGATGCGCTGGATTTGTTTCTCATTCCACTTTGGGCAGTCTTTGGATGATGCAGCGTACGCACCTTAGCAGTTAAAACAATGCTCTATACATCAGCGTTGCAATTTCGCAATGGAAGCTCTCTTGCTCCGCATCGAGCAGTGCTCCTGCAGCACTGCTGGGAGTGACCATAGGCCTGGCATTTGAAATATCTTAGAGGACTTGGTATATAAGGGCGCACCTCAAAATGGAGATACCCTGCCTTGGTGGATGTTGGCAGGGATGGGATATCCAACGTCAAGATGGTGTTACGAGATGGGACAGACTGCCCATTTCGTCGAAAGGGAATGCGCCGGTCACAATAACATGTTGATCTTTTAGTTCTTCTATAAGTTCATGGTCGCTGCTCTCCAGCAGTTCTTGAGAAGAGACAACACCTCTGAAAGAATTGAGGTAACCGGGAGGAGTAACCTTAACAGGAGTATCCACCACAGAGCCCAAAAGGAGAGCCCAAATGGACGCAGGATACAGCTTGGTGGATATAGTTAGTTGAAAGGGCAGACATGCGTTTCGCGAGTACCTCGACTTCCCGGTTTCGCGGTAACACCCCTTTGGCACTTTGGCATGGCCACACTATACCGAAGCTCACCACGTCGTACACAATGACAAGCCATTAGAAGTCTGGACTCCACTCGGCCACCGACTTCAATTACTAGGAATGGGTTAGTTCCTAGCCGCCCGTGTAGATGAAGCGAAGGGGGGGCAAAAGGGAGTGTTGATAGCTGAAGACAACTACACCCCACCCCCCTCCCGAATTTTCAGCCTCCAACATCTCCTTTTCCATCTTACGGGTCGCCTCACACGGTAAACGTGCGGGTAGGCCCAGCCAAACAGCCAAGAAAAGTAAAGGAAAAACTTAAAATGGAGAATAAAGCATATAGAACGAGAAACTAAACTCAGGCGCATAATCACAACCTCAGCTATCTACAACTGAGGCGGAGGCGTATCAAGATTGCACCACAAGATTAAAACAAGGGAAACATCAAACAGTATAAGTCGGCTCGGGTCGTGAGAGGGCTACTTATCAAATAACTGCAAAACCGGTTATCCCCGTGCGGGGAACTTTTTCCTGTGAGGGTTTGTTAAGGACCAGGTGTACGCTACACCGGTGCGTAATCTGGAAGACTTACGCGACAGAATGACAGAATTTGTGCTTCAATCAACAACCTGATACCACGAACGCTCTTCAATTCGTGGGCTGAGGTAGAATACCGGTTGGACGTCGCTACACCACCAATGGAGCTCATGTTGAAGTTTATTAGACGTGTAAAACAAATTTCCCAGTTGTTGATTTTTATCTAGAACACCACTAATAAAGTAAGGTAAATCCAGAATGTTTTATACTTCCTTTTATTATACGCCTAAGCGGAATACCCTGTAATATGCATTGAAAGACATCCCAACATTTTAATAATCGTCTGCTATCAGTTATCACATTTCCATTTAAATGTTTGTTCGTTTGGGGGGGGGGGGGGTTAACGACCATCGTGAGCAACTCAATGAATTATAATCAGTGGCCTGTCCCTAATTTAGGGCCACTGGCTCCAGGAAAGGGAGAGAGCCAGTGCCTTCGACAAACACAACATCCATGCCTCATCGGGATTCGAACCCGGACCCATCTCTTAGACCACTGTGTCACCTAGACGGCAAACTTCCTTTGCCGTCTGTCATAGCATGTGAAATACGAATGACACGGAACATATTTAAGACAAGCTGGCATTTCTCATACCCCTCAGTTGTTTGGCTTTTTAATGCTCAGTTGTTTGAATTTCATTGTCTGGGTGGTGTACTGGTTAGCATACTCGAGCTCAAATCGGGAGATGCGGGGCCGATTCCCGTCGCAGGACGATTAAATTAGGAAACACATGGAATAATTAATATAGAACAGCGTGATTTATGTCTATATTAATTATTCCATGTGTTTCCTTTTTCCAATCCTAGAGAGACTCGGCATGGATGATAACAGTATCCATCTTATCAAAAATCTCTATGTAAATCAGGAAGCATTGATTTCAATTCAAGAGGGAATGACTGATCCAGTCCCAATAAATTAAGGTGTAAGGCAGGGATGCTTGTTGTCACCTGGCCTTTTTGGTATTTATGCCGAAGTTATGATGGACTAGGCCTTGGGGAGCGCCATTTAAGGAGTTTGGGTTAATGGAGAGAAAATTAAGGCCATTAAGTTTGCTGATGACCAGGCAATTGTTTCAGGATCAGCCAAGTCATTACAGCGCATGATGTCAAAAATACACAAAAAATGCAGATATCTGTGGAATGAAGATAAATAAAAATTAGGCAAAACTATGGTAATAGCGAAGGTTCCAAAACAGGCGTTGCTTAAAACTGAAGGACAAAACATTGAACAAGTTAAATCATTTCGCTATTTGGGTCAAATTATTATTGAAGATACGAGATGTGAAAAAGAAATTAGAATCAGACTTGGGATGGCAAAAACGGCTTTTAGAGAAAATCAAAGACTACAGACAGCCAAAAATACGGATCTAAAACTGTGGAAGAGAATTTTAAAGGCATATGTTTCGCCCGGTCCCGGACGATTCGTCCAACGACGATTGGTCTAATGCCGATTCGTCCAAAGGGACGATTGGTCTAATGCCGATTGGTCCAATGTCCGATTCGTCCAATGGTACGATTGGTCCAACGGCGATTCGTCCAATGGCATCATCTTACCAACGGTAAACGTTTTTATTTTCCAGAAAGGAATAATAATTTAAATTATTCTCCTCTTTATATCCTTTAGAAAGATAATTTCCGTATATTTGGTAATTGTAAACATTTTACATAAACCTGGTAAAAGGCATTCAATGGAGCATTTCTCAGCTGTTTGCAAAGCACCTAGGCCGCTGGCATTTTTTGAAGATTTTAATTTACAACCTAGATATTTAGTATTTGTAAACATTCTATAAAACCTTATAAAAGGCACTCAACGTATCATTCCTCAGGTCTTTACGAGGCACCTAGGCCCCGGGCCTTTTTAGAAGATTTTAAGTTACAACCTAGATATTTGGTATTTGTAAACATTTTATAAAACTTTATAAAAGGCATTCATCGTATCATTTCTGAGGTCTTTGCAAGGCATCTAGGCCGCTGGCCTATGAATTAATATTTCGTGCTTAAGTGAAAGCGCAATATAATTAACTTGATTTAATATGTAAACGTTATGAATATGACATCGGTAGAATAAAAAGTCCTAAAACGTCTAGAACTTATGAATGACATCGGTAGAATAAAAAGTCCTAAAAAGCCTAGAACCTATGAATTAGTATTTCGTGCCTAAGTAAAAGCTCAATATTATTAACTTGATTTGATATGTAAACGTTATGTATCTGACATCGGTAGAATATAAACTGTTAAAAAGGCCAAGGCCTATGGCCTATGAATTAATATTTCGTGTTTAAATAAAAGCGCAATATTATTAACTTGATTTAATATGTAAACGTTATGAATATGACATCGCTGGAATAAAAACTGTTGAAAAGGCCTCCGTCCAAACCCCGACCAGTTGTTTCCATTGGGCAGTTGGCGGAAAACCCCACTGCATTCTACAAACAGAAACGGAACACTAGTATTTTATATTATTTCATGCAAAAGAGAAACATTGAAGTTGATAGAACGGCTCGTACATCAGTAACTTCATACGGCAGCAAGGAGCGTATAACAAAAAAACGCGATTCCAAAAAAAAAAAAAAAATCTGTAACCACAATATTACGCATTAAATGTAACATTATTTTACATTCTTTGGACTACCGGTACTTTCGTATAACATCGGAGATAGAGTCAGAACAGATGAGACTTTTATAGCACGAGTAGCACTTCGGACAGATAGGACGGAATTGGACCAATCGTCCATTGGACGAATCGGCATTGGACGAATCGTACCTTTGGACCAATTGTCCATTGGACGAAACGTACCTTTGGACGAATCGGCATTGGACCAATCGTCGTTGGACGAATTGTACCAGACCCGTTTGGCCAGCAGCTCCCTACGGTTCTGAGACATGGACATTGACCAAGAGGGAAGTGAAAAGGCTGGAGGCATTTGAGATGTGGAGCTATAGAAGAATGGAGAGAATAAGTTGGCTCTATAGAAAGACAAATGAGGAGATCCTGGTGAGAATGGGAGAGCCCAGGAGGAATCTGATCAACGATGTTAAAGAAAAGAAGAAAGTTATGGATCGGAAACACATTGCGCCATGGAGGCCCGATTCTGAAAGTTTTGGAAGGGAAAATTCAAGGCAAGAGAGGACGAGGACGGCCAAGGAATAGTTTTGTGGCACAGCTACTCCAAGACATTAATACCAGGACATACTATAAGGCAAGAAAAGAAGAGGATGGCCAAGGAATAGTTTTGTGGCACAGCTACTCCAAGACACTAATACCAGAGGACATACTAAAAGGCAAGAAAAGAAGAGGACGGCCAAGGAATAGTTTTGCGGCACAGCTACTCCAAGACACTAATACCAGGACATACTATAAGGCAAGAAAAGGAGAGAGAGGACGGCCAAGGAATAGTTTTGTGGCGCAGCTACTCCAAGACACTAATACCAGGACATACTATAAGGCAAAAAAAGAAGGGAACGGACAAGGAATAGTTTTGTGGCACAGCTACTCTAAGACACTAATACAAGGACATACTATAAGGCAAGAAAAGAAGAGGACGGCCAAGCAATAGTTTTGTGGCACAGCTACTTCAAGACACTAATACCAGGACATACTATAAGGCAAGAAAAGAAGAGAACGGACAAGGAATAGTTTTGTGGCACAGCTACTCCAAGACACTAATACCAGGACATACTTTAAGGCAAGAAAAGAAGAGGAAGGCCAAGGAATAGTTTTGTGGCACAGCTGCTCCAAGACACTAATACCAGGACATACTTTAAGGCAGGAAAAGAAGAGAACGGCCAAGGAATAGTTTTTGTGGCACAACTACTCCAAGACACTAATACCAGGGCATACTATAAGGCAAGAAAAGAAGAGGACGTCCAAGGAATAGTTTTGTGGCACAACTACTCCAAGACACTAATACTAGGACATACTATGACTTGAAGAGAATGGCGGAGAACAGAGAGGAATGGAGAGACAGATACATCTACTGAGCAACCAGTCCTTGGACTGAGTAATCAAGAACAAGAATGTGTAATTTGTTATTTCCCATACTTTATGGAAAATTTGCAGATGTTTGTTTAAACCATGAGACAGTGTGAGAAAACGAAAAAGAAATGTTTTTTTTTTCAGTCTTTTCTGGAAACTTAATATGCTTGTTTGATTATCACTGATTTCTTAAATTGTTATAGTGTTCTGTTTATTTAAAAAAGATGAAAACAATAACAAAATAAGAAATGTAATCATTTATTAAAGCAACTTACGCTATCTTTTTTATTTTAACTGAAGAACTGTTAAAAACCTCCATCTGCTTAAACATCAGCTAAGCAAAAAAAAAAAGAACGAGGATATTAGGGGAATGCACATAACAATATAACGATCACATACCACCGCTGTGTAATGAGAAAGTTAGAAATTCCGTTTTCTTTACTTTAAATAAGATAATTAAGGAAAATTTACTTCATTACAAGGGTGACCTTATTGACAACAGATCATAAACTACGTTGTCTCAAAGGGAGGACAATAAAAATACCAGTGCTCTCCTTTTCATATTAATGTTAATTACATAAAAATGAATAAAAGGTTCACACAAATACAAAAATATCATTAATTCTGTTTCCAAAAGAGCTATTCCATTTACGTTTGCTTTTACTCGAGAAATTTCTCTAACAGACATTATACCGAACATTTTTCTTAAAAAGCAAACTCCCCGAATCCCAAAATAATGAAGAAATTTCACGGAGGTTTTTTAGAACGCTGTTCTTATGTTTGTAGGACTTCCGCGAAAAAAAAAAAAAAAAAAAAAAAAAAGGAATCCGAAATACAATTTTTCTACACGTCTCTTAATTAATCTTCATTTTCAATTGACAATATATTTTCTGGCCAGCTTAAATATTTTATACAAAAGAAAAAAAATGCAATTATTACTCCCATTTCTCAAGCCGCTTCTTAGACTGTATTAATTAAATTGCATCTTCATGCGATCTTTTTCAAATAGCGTTTTTCATTTCTATATAAAAAAATGAAGATACGGAAAATACGATATCCTAATTGCAAAATATTCCCTTTGTGTTTTTACATCGCTTGAGTTAAGCTCTTAATTCAACAGGATGAATAAAGTTAATTCATGAAAAAAATAAACAACGCTAGAGATCCACTATTGCTCTTGCCTGGAAGAGAGACAATACTAAAGAATAAACGAGTTCCAGGTTACCATGCATCGCGTGAGTTATTCATGGCTCTGTCTGAAACCAACAAAGAAACATTCCAGTGCACATTTTCTTCGCTCACTGGCAGTCTGTTTATAATATCGCACACAGATAATGAGCTCGTGTGCATTTCTTTTTTTTCCAGAGAGAGTAGGAAAATGTGCCGTGCAAATGACACTAGGTATGTTGTCACACAATAGTTAGCATATGGCACCCTGCAGTTAAGGCTTTTTATGAAAACTTCATACACATTCATAAATAAATCATTTTGTCCTCAAGCTACCAGATGAGCCTATGAAACTACCTTTTTTGTTGCTATTATTGCTTCACTATCGAACTATTAAAACCATCACCAACATAAACTTTAGTGACTTGTAAAAATTACGCAAATTTAGTTACTTCGTTAAACGTTTGCCCACTAAACGACACATTAATTCCCCAAAGAGCTTTTACGATTTGGCAAGGCTAACAATGAGTCTCAGAAAAACAAAAATCACAAATAATGTAGTAGAGAGGGACTGAGTAGATTGTAAAAAACGTTGGTGAAATGGTCAAAATCTATGTACGTGGAGCTGTAGAAATTATAAGTAGATTGTTAAATGTGGGAAAATACAAATTTGCCGGTGACGACACTTGAATCCGCATTCCGCTGCTCCGGAGTCAAATGCTTTCACAATTAGGCTACACCGACATGTGCTTATGCTACTTGCTGTCTTGACATGTGCCTCACTTCTTTAGTCCGTTACATACACTGAAAAGCAATTGCATTAGAGACAGCTGGCGTTATGCAAATATGGCGCTGTGGGTGGCCCTGTAAACGGAAACGACATGGCGTATACACCGATCCAACAATATAAGGAGTGATATGACGAGAATCAGTAAGAGTCTGACGCAGTATGGGTAAGACGAAGGATCTAAGCGCATTTGATCGTGGGTAAATTGTCGGGGCCCGACGAATGGGTCACTCCATCTCGGAAGTCGTGCAGGCACTGGGATTTTTACGAGCCACTGTGTCACGGGTGCACCGTGAGTACATCGAATCCGGTAAAACTATCCCTGCAAGGGCCAACTGCCGTGGACAACAGTGTGTGGATGAGCGGGGTCATCGTCGGCTAGCTCGCATTGCTCGCTTTGTAACAGCGGATAGACGGGCCACAGTGCAAGAAATCACTCGGCAATTTAACGCTGGTGCACAAAAACGTGTAAGTAGCCACACCATCTGGAACCATCTCCTCGCTATGGCGTACAGAAGCCCTCGTCCCACGCGGGTACCGCTGCTGACCGCACATCACAGGGTGCAAAGATTAGCATGGGCGCGGGAACATCGCCACTGGACCCTAGACATGTGGAAAAATGTTGCCTGGACTGATGAGTCGAGATTCACGTTGGTACATGCGGATGGCAGGATACGAGTACGGCTCAAACCACATGAAGCGATGGATCCTTCTTGCCAGCAGGGTACTCTTCAAGCTGGTGGGGGTGGTATTTTCGTCTGGGAACTGTTTACGTGGACTGAAATGAAACCCCTGGTACGTGTGACATCGTCCCTCACAGGTCAACGTTACCGGGATATCCTGGACGACCATTTGCTCCCGTTTTGTGCGTCTTCAGCATCCCACTGGGGACCTCATCTTGCAACAAGACAATGCACCGTGCCATCGCTCCCGAATTATATCCGAATGGTTGGATGAACACTCCACCGCCGTGACCTCGCTTCCTTGGCCAGCTAGGTCACCTGACCTCAATTCCCATCAAGCACATCTGGGATGCCATCGAGAGAGATGTTCGAGGCTCTGACGCCCCTCCATCAAATATTCGTGAACTGTGGGACCTTGTTCAGGGGTCGTGGATCCGTATGGCTTCCCAACGCTTCCGGTGTCTTGTCGAGTCCATGCCGAAACGAATCCCCGCCATCATCAGGGAGAAAGGTGGTGCTACAGGTTACTAGACAGGTATCTCTAATTCAGTTTCTCTACACTGTATATCATCCCTTCCCCTTTAGAAAGTCGGGGGCATGAAACAGTATGTTTCTGGTCGCTGCAAACCCTGCTTGGAGTAACCATGTAGATAAGGAATTCTTATTAATTCTAGGCTATGTGTGGAAGAAGCTTCACACATTATTCCAAACGTTGAAGGAAACTTTCATTAATTCCAGATGCGTGGCACGAACATTACATATTTCGAAGAACCTAAAGGCCAGTATATCCATTTCAGTGCGTAAAGGCGCCAATGTAAAAACACAAATTTGCCGGTAGCGGGACCCGAGTCCGCATCCTTCTGCTTCGAAGCCGAATGCTTTCCCAATTAAGCTACACCGACAATATCTTGTCACTTCCTGTTGCCGTCTTGACATATATTTTGTCACTACTACCTACCGTCTTGACATTTGCTTTACCTCTGTAATAAGTCACAAATGTTGAGATTGTAAAATTGATACAAAGCTTGTTACGTTATATGTGACTTAAAATAGTAATATTATGCTACCAATCCGAATTTATTGGCGTAAAATAGAATTCAAAGTTTCCAAACTTTCGCGCATCAACCAGATGGCTTTTTCAAGGAAGGTAGAAACTGCGAAACATGCATAATAGAACGCTTCAACAATTTGAACGCGGTGACTTGACTGGACAATAAACGAGCGGATGCGAATGTAATTATTCATTCAAAAACGCAAATAGTCATGATCGTTTCGGCACGTGGCATCCTGCACGGAAAACAAAAGAAGCTTGAACACAACAGTGCTTTACTTTATCTCGATGTTTTACTGAGCAAATAAACTGAAAATCGCCTCCATACACAAATCTATTATAAACCCACATCCGTCGTCAACCTGATGCTCCGCAGCTCATTCTGCCCCGCTGATTACAAGACAGCTTTCTTCAGTTCTCGAATCAGAATTGCCTTTGCCGTCTCCTCTGACGCTTGTTCTAGACAATGCGAATTAGAAACGTCACCGAATTGGCTAGTGAGGCAGGATACTACTCATCTGATACACAGCTATATCGGAAAAACCAAAATCCTTCATGTTAATCTTCCTATACGGCAGCTACTTAATCTTCCTATACGGCTAGGCTCAATTCCCTACATACTAAATGTTTCCAATCAACTCAAGCACGCGCTCAAGAAGATAAACCTCGGTGTGGGAATACTGCTTCTAAACATCTTCATATGCTATGCTTAAGAGAAATACTGACAAGTTCCATCTTTCCAATGAGGCCGGTGCTCATCCCTCTACAATATCCTGACGGCTCTAGGCAATTTTTACATACTGTAATCGCCAAGAGTGCGTTTACAATTTCAAAATCGCTTTATTATTGGGTTTTCGGAAACGTCATGACGTATTTTGGCACTCGATGGCGGTTGGGCGGTTTTGAAAGTACTAGAGGCATGCGCAGCTCTGTTATCGCTATGGCATTCGTCAGGTGCCAGTTCTAGCTGCAGTCTGAAAGGAACAGTGGGCGATTTGGCTGATTTGCAAAGATTTGACAACAAGTTGAAGATGGAAGACCAAACTGTGCATTTTCGCCATATTTTACTCTTTTACTTCCGTAAAGGGAAGAACGCGCGTCAAGCTTGTGAAAAGTTGCGTAAAGTGTACGGTAATAATGCTCTACAAGAACGTCAGTACCAGCGGTGGTTCGCAAAATTCCGTGCTGGTGATTTTGACCTCAACGATGCTCCTCGGTCTGGGAGGCCCACCGAGGTTAATGACGACCGAATGAAGGCATTCATTGAGTCAAACCCACGTTACACGACACGAGAGATTGCAGACACATTGCACATCCATCATTCAAGCATTCACGACCACCTGAAGAAGCTGGGATGCGTAAACAAGCTCGATGTGTGGGTTCCTCATGAGCTCAAAGAAGTATAAACATCTGCGATATGCTCATTAAACGTGAGGAAAACGATCCTTTTTTGAAGCGACTGATAATTGGTGACGAAAAGTGGATTGTGTACAACAATGTGCTGCGCAAACGGTCTTAGTCCCGACGTGCTGCTTTGCCTCAAACGACATCCAAAGCAGACATTCATCAGCGGAAGGTTCTGGTCTCAGTGTGGTGGGATTTTAAAGGTGTCGTGTTTTTCGAGCTCCTACCACGGAACCAAACAATCAATTCGAACGTGTACTGTCGGCAATTGGACAGTTTGAACGAATCCATCATCCAGAAACGTTCAGAGTTTGTTCATCGTAAAGGTGTTGTGTTCCATCACGACAACGCGAGACCACACACAAGTTTGATCACCTGCCAAAAATTATTGGAGCTTGGGTGGGATGTGTTGCCACACCCAGCATACTCGCCTGACCTTGCGCCGTCAGACTTCCACTTGTTTCGCTCTCTTCAACAGTCCTTGCGCCGTCAGACTTCCACTTGTTTAGCTCTCTTCAACAGTCCTTGCGTGCTATAACGTTCAATTCAGATGAGGCTGTAAATTAGCACCTTGTATAGTTTTTCAACACGAAAGACAGGTCCTTCTATGAACGAGGCATTCTGCAGCTCACTGAAAGATGGCAAAAGGTTATCGAACAAAACGGGCATTATATCATTGATTGATCTTTGTTCTTTCTATCAATAAATGACCTTTGCAAAACATGGCTAAAATATGTCATGACTTTTCAGACAACCCAATAGATCAAAATATGTACATTGAACTACACGAATGGGTTCGCTTACTCATTATGTGATATGAATGAATGATATTTACAGTGATGAGATGTTGATTTACAATGTATGCAAAGAAACAGCTATTATCAGAAGAAGTGAATCATATGCAAATGAACATTTAAGCATAGTATGCTATCAAGATGAGCAAACAGTTTGTAAAACGTTCAAAATTCTTTGAAAAAGTCACAATATGTAGCAAAGTTCAAAGTAGTGACAAACGTAGGCAAGGTACATGAAATGTGTGAATGACGAACGGGAAATCAGTGGAAATTGAAAGAGACTGTGATTGTTGAATTTAATCCATTGGAGTCAACGAGCAAAAAGAGACCCAAAGAACGGTAAAGTAATCACGACCCTGTCGAAAGAATTCAAGTTCAAGTCCACAGCTTCTATGTGGGATGATATAAAGAAATGAGCTTCCTACTGAACCCGTAAATCTTCTGCAATCCGAGAAACCTTGGAGAAAATTAGCACCGGTCCTGCAATCATAGCGTCTCGCTAGAGTTGCCACGAAATTGGAACCAGTTCTTCAAATAACACCTTTTTCCTTTTAATATGCCGCGTGCCACCAACGTTACGCCTCGTGTCTTTGATAGCTAAAATATATAATATATATAGGTGTGGGCCGACAACGGCGTAACGTGCCACCAACATTACGCCTCACACTATCGATAGCTATCGATTGTTATTTTGTGACTATCGAAAACTATCGATAGTCGTAACTACCGATAGTTCTCCACCTCTAGGTCTGAGCATTTCCGAGACGGCAAGGCTCGTGGGGTACTCACGATCAGTCGCGGTTAGTACATTCAAGAACTGGTCCGAGGAGGGCAAACCAAGAACCTTCGGCAAGGTGTGGGTCGATCACGGTTCATCGATGCAAGATGTGAGCGAAGGTTGTCCCTTATGGTAAGAGCCAGGACAAGGGATACTGTGCAAAGGTGTGGGCCGACAACGGCTCATCTATGTTAGAGGTGAGCGAAAGCTATCCCTTATGGAACGAGACAACAGAAGGGATACTGTGGCAGGGTATTTTTCGACCACGGCTCATCGATGATGATAGAGGTCAGCGAAGGCTATCCCTTATGGTACGAGCCAACAGAGTGGATACTGTGGAAAGGTGTGGGCCGATCACGGCTCATCTATGCTAGAGGTAAGCGAAGCCTATCTCTTATGGTAAGAGCCAACACAAGGGATACTATGGCAAGGTGTAGACCGACCACGGCTCATCGATGCTGCAGGTGAGCGAAAGCTACCCCTTATGGTAAGAGCCAACAGAAGGGATACTGTGGCAAGGTGTGGACCGACCACGGCTCATCGATGCTAGAGGTGAGCGAAGGCAATCCGTTATGGTATGGGCCAAAAGAAGGGATACTGTGGCAACGTGTCAGTCGACCACAGCTCATCGATTCTAGAGGTGAGCGAAGGCTATCCCTTATGGTAAGAGCCAACACAAGGGATACTGTGGTAAGGTGTGGACCGACCATAGCTCATCTGTGCTAGAAGTGAGCGAAGGTTATCCGTTGTGGTACGAACCAAAAAAAGGGATACTGTGGCAAGGTGTGGACCGACCACGGCTCATCGATGCTGGATGTGAGCGAATGCTATCTGTTATGGTACAGGACAAAAGAAGCGATACTGTGGTAAAGTGTGGGCCTACCACGGCTCATCAATGCAAGAGGTGAGCGAAGGCTATCGCTAAAGGTAAGAGCCAACACAAGTGATACTGTGGCAAGGTGTGGACCGACTACGGGTCAGCTATGCTAGAGGTGAGTAAAGGCATTCCGTTATGGTACAGGACAAAAGAAGGCATACTGTAGCAAGGTGGGGGCCTACCACGGCTCGTCCATGCTACAGTTGAGCGAAAGCTATCCGTTATGGTACGGGCCAAAAGAAGGGATGCTGTGGCAACGTGTGGGTCGATCACAGCTTATCGATGCTAGAGGTGAGCGAAGACTATCCTTATGGTAACAGCCAACACAAGGGATACTGTGGCAAGATGTGGGCCGACCACGCTCGTCGATGCTAGAGGTGAGCGAAGGCTATCCCTTATGGTACGAGCCAACACAAGGGATACTATGGCAATGTGTAGACGGACCACGGCTCGTCTATGCTAGAGGTGAGCGAAGGCTATCCCTTATGGTACGAGCCAACAGAATGGATACTGTGGAAAGGTGTGGACCGACCAGGCACATCGATGCTAGAGGTGAGCGAAGGCTATCCTTTACGATACGTGCCAAAAGAAGGAATACTGTGGCAAGGTGTGGACCGACCACAGCTCATCTGTGCTAGAAGTGAGCGAAGGCTATCGCTTGTGGTACGAGCCAAAGGACGGGATACTGTGGCAAGATGTGTGCCGACCACGTCTCATCCATGCTAGAGGTGAGCGAATGCTATACCTTATGGTAAGAGTCAACAGAAGGGATACTGTGGCAGAGTGTTAACCGACCACGTCTCATCGATGGTAGAGGTGAGCGAAGGCTATCCCTTATGCTAGGAGCCAACAGAATGGATAATGTGGAAAGGTGTGGGCCGACCACAGCTCATCTATGCTAGAGGTGAGCGAAGGCTATCCCTTATAGTACGAGCCAAAACAAGGGATACTTGGCAAGGTGTGGGCCAACCACGCTCGTCGATACTAGAGGTGAGCGAAGGCTATCCCTTATGGTACGAGCCAACACAAGGGATACTGTGGCAAGGTGTAGACCGACCACCGCTCATCGATGATAGAGGTGAGCGAAGCCTATCCCTTATGTTAAGAGCCAACACAAGGGATGCTGTAGCGAGGTGTAGACCGACCGCGGCTCATCTATTCTAGAGGTGAGCGAAGGCTATCCGATACTGTGGCAAGATGTGGGCCTACCACGGCTCATCGATGCTAGAGGTGAGCGAAGGCTATCCCTAACGGTAAGAGCCAACACAAGTGATACTGTGGAAAGGTGTAGTCTGACCACGGCTCATCTATGCTAGAGGTGAGCGAAGGCTATCCGTTACGGTACGGGACAAAAGAAGGGATACTGTGGCAAGGTGTGGGCCTATCACGGCTCATCTATGCTAGAGGTGAACATAGGCTACCCGTTATGGTACAAACCAACACAAGGGGTACTGTGGCAAGGTGTGGGCCGACCACGGCTTGTCGATGCTAGAGGTGAGCGAAGGGTATCCCTTATGGGGAGAGCCAACAGAAGGGATACTGTGGCAGGGTGTGGACCGACCACGGCTCATCGATGATAGAGGTGAGCGAAGGCTATTCCTTATAGTACGAGAGAACAGAAGGGATGCTGTGGCAAGGTGTAGTCTGACCACGGCTCATCGATGTTAGAGGTGAGTGAAGGCTATCCCTTTTGATACGAGCCAACAGAAGGGATACTGTGGTGCACCTCGCCGGTAATTTGAATGCTGGTGACGAAAGAAATGTGTCACAGTAAACAATACATCGAAGCTTGCTGAAATCGGGGCTGCGTAGCCGTAGGCCGAACCGAATGCCCCATGATAACCTCTGTTCTCCGTCAAAACTGCCTTCAATGGGCACGTGAGCATCAAAAATGGACCTTTAAGAATTGGAAGAAGGTCGTCTAATACGATGAATCTCGTTTCGTGTTGCACTATGTGGACGGGCAGGTACGTGTGTGTCGTTTACCTGGGGAAGTGTTGGCACCGTGATGCACCGTGGGACGAAAAACAACCAGGTGGAGGAAGTGTAATGCTTTGGGCAATGTTCTGATGGGAAATACTGGGTCCACTCATTCAAGTTCAGGAAAGCATGACTTCTGCCACCAACCTAAACATCATTGCAAACTAAGTCCTTTCATGACAATGGTATACCCCTGTACTAGTGCGTTGTTTCAGCAGGATAAGTCGCCATTCCACACTTCTCGAACTGTTTGAGAATGGTTCGAGGAACATGGGAAAGGCTTACAGGTCCTCCAAATTATCACACATCAATCCAATCTAGCTTCTGTGGTTGGTGTTTGAACACCAAAGTCAGATCTGCGGAGGCTCAACCACATAAATTAGGAGAGTTAAAGAATCTGTGGGCAACGTATTGGTACAAGATAATACAAGACACCTTTAGAAATCTTGTAGCATCCATGCGTCGCCGGGTAAGAGCTGTTTTAGTGGAACATGGAGTATATATATACACCAGGTGTCTCAAAAAAAAAAAGATTGAAACAAACTTTTATCTCTTCAACGGTTGATCACAGAAGCATACTTTGAATTAGAAAAATACTCAAAATGGCGTAAAGACTTACGACATGGCAGTCGAACCCCTGTGGGTGATATAAACATAAAAATAAACATTTTTTTTTTATACAGCCTTCGCCGTAAGACAAAGTTCAATCAGGAAAAATTACACAATATCCAAATTAGTCGAAAAAAAAATCCCGTCATTCTGCTTGCAAAATTCGGAGATATTCCCGATGAAATTGTTTTTAAATTCTATTGTCTGGAGGGTTTATTTCCAGCACGACAGAGAGCTCTTTTCTTTACTCGCTTTGAGTGCTACAAAGCTGTGCAGCGAAACATGCTACCGTAACGGGCTCCAGACAATACGTTTTCTACAGTTTTCATCGCGAATAACTCAGCGAGATTTGCAAGTAGAACAACGGGATTTATTTTTTAGACTAATTAGGACATTGCGCAACTTCTTTAATTGATTTTGTTTTCTGCCAAGACTGTATAAAAACTTATTTGTGTTTATTTTTATGCAAATGCCACCCACAGGTGTGCAACTGCCGTAACGTGAGTCTTACGTCATTGAGTATTTTTTTAAGTGAAAGTATGCATCTGTGAACAACCGTTAAAGAGATAAAAGCTTATTCAATCTTTTTTGAAATGCCCGGTACACAAACAATCACCATAAACCGTTATCATTCCAGCCTGTTTGAAGATCTCCCTGAATCTTCACAACTTCTGTCTTTAACCAGTCTCCTCCATATCACTTCGGCATGCTTT
Organism: Macrothele yani; assembly: GCA_039090855.1. NCBI lineage: Eukaryota > Metazoa > Arthropoda > Arachnida > Araneae > Macrothelidae > Macrothele > Macrothele yani. The sequence continues at coordinate 129,449,384 of CM077024.1, read as the reverse complement.
CGAATTTCATCTACCTATCACCCACGTGGTCTTCTGATTCATTTCTTGTCCTCTGGTATCCAGTCGAATATTTCAGTTGTCCAACGGTGGTCAGTTTTTCTAACAGTTGCCACTTGAGGGGAGTCTTTACTTTAATCACATGACGTCATTAACTCTGGCCATTTTGCTGAACAACGATTTCTTATTCCTGTGTTTCTTGGATACACCAAGCATGCATCTCTCTCCATGCGCTTTTGAGTTGTCCAAGTCTCAGTGATTCCTTTTTTCACACGTCTTTTTAAAAAAAAGTTCGTGCTTATGTTACGGGTTTGTTCGTCCGTCTGTACCCACGATATCTCTGCAACTATTAGTCCGATTTGAAAACTTCTTTTTGCATTGGAAAACTTGAAATATGCGAATGATGATCCTTCATTTGTTTTTTTTTTTTTTTTAAGATGTACAATTTCGCCGCTAGAGGGCGTAAATGCAGATGATGTCGAATTCAAAAATACGTTTTATTTCGTTCAAAAATACGTTTTATTTGCTTCTAAACATTCGATTGAAAAAATTATTTCATCTTTCGATTCCACTTACGTCGAAGAGTATTTTAGATACAGTTACTTTTTCGAATTACGCATAGATTTTCCGCTAGGGGATCGTAAAAGAAAATTACCTTTTTCCCGCGAACTCTTCTTCTACAACTTCAATTTGAAAAAAAAATATCTTCAGCGGATACACCTCCTGATGGAAAATCTTTTGCATATAATGTCAAATTTTTGGTAAAGAATACTTTGGCCACCAGGAGGCGTAAGAGTTAATTTTTGCTTCTGATGTATTTGCCATAAAATCAGAGCTTTTAAAATATCGATTGAAAATATTATTTCGTGGATTGATGCCACTCACATCGATAAACCTTTACGGAATATTTTCTTCTTAAAATATTCAACAGTTTCTCCGCCAGGGGGCGTAGATGTATTTCTTATTTTTGTCCATATCTCTTATCTCTAAAAATGCCTTCTTTGTTGGATAGCGTTTTTCGTGTGACATCTTTTTCATATAATTTCAAAATTTTCAAGTAATTCATAGACTTTCCGCTAGGGGGACGTAAAAGTAAATTGCGTTTGTTCCTGATATCTCTGCTTCTAAATCTCCGCTTTGAAAAATTCTTTCTGACCGGATACAGCTTCTGATGGGAAAATCGTTTGCATAAAATTTCTAATTTTTGTAAAAAAAATGTTTGGCCATTAGGGGGCGTAAATCTTAATTTCCGTTCTGATGTATTTGCAGCAAAATATCAGCTTCGAAATTCTCGATTGAAAAAAACGTCGTTTGTAGATCAATAGTATTCATGTCGACAAACCTTTTAGAAATATTTTCTTCTTAAAATAATGTATGGTTTCTACGCCAGAGGGCGTAGATGTATATCTTATTTTTGTCAATATCTCTATTTCTAGGATGGAGTCCGATTTTAAAAACTCCTTCTTTGTTGGATAGTGTTTCCAGTGTGACATGTTATTCATAGAATTTCAAAATTTTCAAGTAATTCATAGACTTTCCGCTAGGGGGCGTAAAGGCAAATTGCTTCCTCCAAAAGATTTGAAAAATTATTTCTGCACCGGATACAGCTCCTGATGGGAAATCCTTTGCATATAATTTCTAATTATTGCAAAAAATGGTTTGGCCACCAGGTGGCGTAAGTCTTAATTTCCGCTTCTGATGTATTTGCAGCAAAATATGAGCTTCTAAAATCTCAATTGAAAAAAAAGTCGTTTGTTGACCGATACTATCCATGTCGATAAACCTTTCAGGAACATTTTCTTCTTGAAATAATGCATGGTTTCTACGCCAGGGGGTGTAGATGTAAATCTTATTTTTGTCAATATCTCTACTTCTAGGAGTCCGATTTGAAAAATTCCTTCTTTGTTGGATAGTGTTTCCGATGCGAAATGTTTTTCCTATAAATTCAAAATTTGCACGTAAATCATTGACTTTCCGCTAGGGGGCCCAAAGTTAAATTTCGTTTTCTGCTTTATTTCTGCTTCTAAAACTCCGATTTGAAAAATTCTTCCTGTATCGCACACAAGACCTGATGAAAAATATTTTTCACATAATTTCTAATGTTTGGTAAAGAAAGTGTTGGCCACCAGGGGGCATAAGTGTTCATTTCTGCTTTGATGTATTTGTAGCAAAATCTGGGCTCCTGAAAACACGACTGATTTTTTTTTGTTTTTGGACCGATACCGCTCATATGGAAAAACCTTTTGAGAATACTTTCTATCTAAAATAATGCATGGTTTTCCCACCAGGGGACGTAAAGTCACATCTCAATTTTGTCGATATCTCTGTTTCTAAGAGTCCGATTTGAAAAATTATTTCTGCGTTCGAAAGCGTTTCTGGTGCGAAATGTTTCTCGTATAAATTCATGTTTTTCTTAACGCACAAGTCTGCAACCAGAGGGCGTAAGCTCACGATTCCGTTTACAGCAATATCTGAGGGATTAAAAACCCGCTTGAAGATCTTCTTTCTTTCGTCAGATACTATTGTTTTCCATACCGGTTCCATCGACTTTGAATAGCTTTGATAAATTTAATTTGCGTCAGAACGGATTCAAAAGACGTGCTTATTACACCCGAAAATTCGGTGTCATCTTTCTTGTTCTTCTTCGGTGTGGTTCTCGCTTGACATCTGTTGTCCCAGGTAAATGTGGACATCAGTTAAATATGGAGATATTTATCTTTTCGAAAGATATATTTATTAAAGAGAAAAATCACGTATGTACGAATTTGATAATATCGGTATCCACGCTCATTGTACAAGTAGACAAATGGAGATGGATACACAGATTCAAAACAAAAATGGTGCACTTTCAAGTAAACGAAAAAATTTTTTGAAGAGGATTCCATCTTTTCCAGAACAGGTTTAGAGTGCGATAAGATTGATGAAATGCCTAAAATCAAGGATTCCTGTGCGGCACTTTGTTCAAGTCGTGTGCTCACTGTAATAAAATCAAGGAAATGAATAGCGTTACGTCTGCTGTATTTTAAATGAAATCTGTAAATTCGTCTTTTGAAAAGGTGAACAAATAAAGGCACGTAGTATGCGGGTCGCGAACTTCCGGTTTTTTTTTTATTATTATCATTTGATTGGAGGTTTAACAACTACCGTGAGCTATAAGCAGTCGCCTGTCCCTAATTTAGGGCCACTGGTTCCAGGGAAGGGAGAGAGCCAGTGCCGTAAGACAAACACAGCATCCATACCTCACCGGGATTCGAACCCGGACAAATCTCGGACGAATGATCAGAAGTCATCGCTTAAACCACTGCTCCACCGGGGCGGCGAACTTTCGTTAGTAAAAACCGTTAGTCTGGAGCAGTATGGGCAGTAACCACAAGAAGCGCTTCCAAATACATCCCAAAAAGCAGGAAGCATTCACTGAAACAAGAAGACGGATTGACGTTTGTTATATGGTAGCTTTCGTCATTTTAGAAAAATTTGTATCCTGAACGGAATGAAAACAAGTCCATTATGTAAAGAAAATGTTTTCTTCGGCTAGTTGGGAATGAAACTTTTTCATTCCCAGATACACCGACGGCCAACGACTGGACCAACAATTCTGCATAAATTATTCCTCACCGAATTACTGAATTTTGCAATTTTCAGCAATGTAAAAACTCAAGACGTGCGTGAAAACCGAAAACACAAAAGATAGTGTTTACTCAGGGCTATAAAAGAGAGAAAGGCTGGTCCGTCGCTTTGTAAAGCCGAATGCCGACACGGTCCTCATGATAGAGGTTGGGGTCTAGTTGTGACGTCACTGTCCTACTTGGTTATCTCTTGTGCTGGTGGGATGTTATTGCGAGAAGAGTTTTCTGGCTTGCACTTTATTCCATCAAACTAAATTATTTTATTGTTAGCGGTATATTTATTAGTGCACATGTAAAAAAATTAATTGTGTGAATATTTAATAGTGCACCTACTGTATCATCATCATCATCATTGTCAACCATTATCAATCCACTGCTGGACGAAGGTCTCCCCAAGTTTCCTCCACAACGGTCTGTCTTGTGCCAGTCTCCTCCATGTCACTCCCGCATACTTTCGAATTTCATCCACCCATCTTCCATGTGGTCTTCTTCTGGGTCTTTTCCTGTCCCTTGGAATCCAATCTAAAATTTCAGCTGTCCATCGATGGTCTGTCCTTCTGGCAGTATGTCCAGCCCATTGCCATTTCAGGGATTTGACTCTGATCATGATGTCATCCACTCTTGTCATTTTTCGGATCCATGAGTTCCTCTTCTTATCTCTCCTGGTTACACCAAGCATGCACCTCTCAATGCTGCTTTGAGTTGTCTGCAACCTTTGTATGTCTCTTTTAGTTAAGGTCCACGTCTCTGCGCCATACGTAAGCACTGGAAGGATGCATTGATCAAACACTTTTCTTTTAAGACGTAATGGCATATTGCTCTTAAAAATTATGCTATTTCTTCCAAAAGCTCTCCAGGTAAGTTTTGTACGCCGATTAATTTCTTCATCAATGTGACCCTCACTTGATATCTTCTGTCCAAGATAAACGTACGTGTCTGTTATCTCCAGCTTTTCCCCATCAATCAATAACTCTTCATTTCTTGTAAAAGCATTGAACATCAGTTTTGTCTTCTGAAAGTTCATTTTTAATCCCACTTCTTTACTCTTGTCAGCAAGTTCCTGGATCATACTCTGCAGCTCTGATGGAGTAGTTGCAAAAATGACTATGTCATCAGCAAAACGAAGGTGGGTTAGATAATCTCCATTAATCTTTATCACTTTTTTTTCCTGTTCAGTGATTGAAAGACATTCTCCAATGTGGCATTAAAGAGCTTCGGAGATATGGTGTCACCTTGTCTCACTCCCTTTCCAATTTTTATGTGTGTTGTATTTTCAAACAGCCGAATCTTTGCACTTGCATTTTCATAGATGTTATTAATAATATTAATGTATGCATCTTCAATACCGCAGGATTTCAGAGCCATTGCAACTGCTGATGGTTTCCGTGAATCAAAGGCTTTTTTATAATCGATAAAAGCCATGCACAATGGAAGTTCATATTCCCTCGCTCTTTCAATTAGTTCTCTCAGTACGTGGATATGATCTATTGTGCTGTAGCCACTCCTGAATCCAGCTTGTTCGCTCGGTTGAGCCATGTCCGGTGTCACCTTCAAGCGGTGTGAAAGAACTTTAGTGAAGATTTTATAAAGCCAGTGCCTAAAGACGAACACGAACATCCATGTCTCACCGGGATTCTAACCCGGACCCAACTAGGGCGAATGGTCAAGCAGCGCCTAAGACGACTAGCCAGCGCCAAAACCACTGCGCCACCGGGGCTGCAAAATTCAAATTTCTTTCCTGGTGGTGCTTTTTCTTTTTTCTTTTTTTTTTTTTCGACCAGCGTGAGCAGCTCATTGGGCTATAAGCAGTCTCCCGCGCCTAATTTAGGACAACTGGTTCCAGGGAAGGGAGACAGCCAGTGCCGTAAGACAAACACAACATCCATGCCTCACCGGGATTCGAACCCGGACCCCTTCCAGACGAATGGTCATAAGCCCTCGCTTAGACCACTGCGCCACCGGAGCAGCGAAGGCTTATAAACGTGCTGTTCGGGTGCTTGTACGTCATTATTGAGGGAAAGGCTTACACGTGGGAGAAGCAGAGAGAGAAATTTGAGCCCAACGGCCACCAACACTGACATCCTGTTTGAAGCTGTCATAGCGAACCCCGCGAGTACGCGACAATTTGCAGCTGAGGTGGGGGTCTTACCGATCCGTCATCGTTCGTCACCTGAACCAGCTCGGTATCTCCTCCAGGGCCAATCGAATGGTTCCCCTTGAATTGACACCCAAGAAGACGGTACAATGTGTCGGTCGTGAAATCCATAGGACAATAGGTTTTGGCATCGTATTGCCCCAGTTGATGAAAAATTGATGTTCTTGCATTATCCTACTACTTCGGAGAAATGGCTGAGGCCACTCCAAGAAGCACAATCAGTTGTGCCAGGAGGAAAGTTCTTGAGGAAAGTCATCTGTGCATTTGGTGGAATTGTGAGGGTCCTGTGCACTGGGAACTCGTGCCGGATGATCAGGTTGTGGGTGGTAACCTCTACGCCGAACAACAGCAGCGGGTCCATGACAGCTCAACGCCAACACTACACAGAGCTCATCAGTAGGAAGCGGGTGTGGCTGCGCGTGGATAATGACCCATGTCACACCTCCAGAATGGTCTCCGGGCAACTGCAGACATTGGAAAGGGTTGGGATTCTACCCTATTCTCCATACAGTTGGGAACTTTCCCCCATCCGACCACTACCTGTTTCGCTCCATAGCCCATTTCTAACAAAGAGGTCTCTTTTCTTAAGTAATGGATGTGGAGTCTGGCATCAGAGAGTTCGTCTTCTAAACCTTCCGACTGGCACCGCCTTGGAATTGTGGCAATCGTGGAACGTTGGGAAATGACTATAGAAAACAATGGCCTGTACTTTGCAGAATGGGATAAGCGTGCATGGCTTTCTTGCGTCATTAAAACTTTTTTTTTTTTAGATGCAAACAGAACGAACTCTTAACTTTTAAAAGACAAAAGTTCACCATACGTATGCGGAAAACTGAGAACATAATTTTTCCGTTAACATACGAACTTAATCACGCAAAGGTTCCCTTAAAATCCAGGCTTCTCTAATAACACCTCCTAAAAACGACTTTATTGATCGGAGAGGGATTAACAAGAGTATTTCTGCAAAGTCACGTGTGGGGCCGCGGATGGCCTATAGTGGCCAACTTTCCTGACTGCCACGGAAAAGTCTCAGGATCGATCCCAGGCAGGTACGAACACTTGAACCACTAAATATCCGCCATACGTCGCATGGGCGCGTTAAGCCATCACATCCTGTGTACTGGCTCCCCGGTTATAAAGAAGGACGTCTTCCTTCCCCCGTTCTACCTCACTTCCGTGTGTCTTTCTCAACAGGAACTCTAGCCCAAATCTCTTAGCTTCCTACTTTTAACGGTTGTTTAAGCCCTGGGGTCGGACACTCCTTTCCTTAAATCCTCTACATAAAATATTTCAATCCACGTGTGAAAAATTCGTGAAACTCGGGGATATTTTCTTCGTTTCGGGAAATGGCTCATGAATTTCAAAAAAAAGTTTACAGGGTAGGTGTTTAAATACAAAGACCGTTCCATAAAAACTGAGAGTAATTTTTTTTTTTTGTTGGAAACAGTGCGAAGGGGGAAATAACCACGCAGACGACTAACTGAATCAAGGAAGTATCTATGGTAACAGTTATTAGCCATGGCAGACGATTCTGGTTTTGTTGTTGCGCAGTTGTTTAAGGTAAGTCTGCATTTTTCCATACAGCTATGGAGGAGAGGGATTCAGAGTTAAGAAGTGAAATGCGTTGTGCGATAAAATTTTGCTACATAAATAGTTGATTTAATGAAAAAAGCTTAGAAAAATAAATGTTTGGGTGAGTCAACAATTTTTAGATGGCACCATGATTTCAAAAAAAAAAAAAAAAGACGTTTGTCGGCAGAACTCGCTCCTAGGCCTGGTCGACCTGAAAGTGTTGTTACAAAACGTATTGCTAACACTGTTTGTACAGTCCTGCAAGAAGATCGACGAATGATGTGTGAAGACATAGCGGCGTTTACTAATATTTCAAAAACATCCGGCATTCTGCATTCTATGCAACAAATTACTGCTGCATCGTGTGTGTTCCAGATGGGTACCTCATCACCTGACGAGAGAACAATTGTTAGCCAAAGTTCAGGTGTGTCATGAGTGGAAACAAATGATTGGAAAGGATCCAAACTTTCTAAACACAAAAATAACTGCCGAAGAAACATGGGTCCACTATTTTGACTCCCTCACGAAGCGCGCAACGATTGTCTGAAACTCACAGGCTCGCCTCCGAAAAAACGTCCGCCAAACCAATTCAGCTCGGAAGGTGATGATGATAGTTTTCTTTGATCACAAAGGTATAGTCTACTAGCCTGCCGTTCCACCACAAATTAATGTCATGGCTGAGTATTACATTTCAGTCTTGAAGCGTCTGCGATGATACATATCGAATAAGCGACCCGAACTGGTGGGCAAGTGGACCCTACACCATGATAATGCCAGCCCACATGTGGCTGCTTGTGTTCAACAGTTTCTTACGAAACGCAGTATTGAAATCCTGCCACAGCCTGCCTACAGTCCTGATCTCGCCCCGTGGGATCTCTTCTTGTTTCTAACAATCAAGAAGTTTCCGTAGCGCAACATTCAACACAGATGCTGACGTTGTTCAAGCTGTACAGGGGTCGCTAAAGCAGCTTCCGCAAAATACATTCGCCACATGCTTTGAAAAGTGGACTGAACGACTTGTACCGTCGCATGTCATCCGAGGGAAGATACTTTGAGAAAGATTAACATATATTTTGCTGGGCCTATATTTCTTCATTTTGTGTGGTTTTATTCTCAGTTTTTATGGAACGGCCGTTGTTCATTTGACTTCACAGAGAACGTCAGGAGATCTCGTGTCTACAGGAAGATGAACAAAGTGACACTAAGTAAATTATTTTTTCAAATGACATGTAAGGGAAGCAGGGGCGGATTTTCGGCTAGGCACACTAGGCGCGCGCCTAGGGCCTTACTGTTTGTGGGGCCCCGAAAATATATGTTTGGATTTTCAGTTGTTTTCACGGACCGAAGCAAATCAATCCTTACAGCGAATACTTAGTATTGTCAATTGCTATTTTACTTTCTCATATTAATAAAATGTTTTTTTCTTCCTGTTGCTGTTATTTCGAATTTTTCGAGTTATTATCGATATACCTATTTTGAAAGGAACAGTTAGAATAATTTTGACTCCTTTTTAGTGGTAGGTAAAGGAGGTATTCACGCTTCCCACACTTTTCAGCGTTTAAGGCGAATTTTTAATTGGCGTGCTGTGCTATAAATTGTTTTCATGCTACTTCCAGCAAAGAGAGCAGCACATCTTGAAACCTTCCCAATTTCTCCCCGAGTTGCGATGAGGAGTGCTTGTAAAAACTTTCTTGATAATCGGGGGTGTTTGCTATTAATTGTTTTTTTCCTTCGTGGTAGGATAATAATCAATGAAGAAAAAATATTGTTCATAGGATAATTCTTTTTAGGATAATCAAGTTCTTTCTCGGCCTTAATCCCTCTAAACCATCCTTAACCAAAAGAGTTATTAATATTTAGGCTGAAAAAGTAAAGAAAGTCCAGAATATCACATAATCTTTTTTCTTACTTAATGCTGTTAAAAGTAATTTATATTGTATTGCAACAACATTTTCTCATTACTTTCTGCTCCCCTGGTTTAATACTGATAATTATCAAGCATTCTCACCTGTTCTATTCTTTAAACCGACATAAAACTAGCTTTTGAAAAAGCAATAAAAAGTTTAAATGATACTCTTACTCAAAAACCTGTAGTTCCTCCTTTTCCATTTTCAAACCGATCAATTCGTATGCTTCTGTTTCTGATAACTGCAGTGCAGGTATAAATGGGATACAATACAGGTATTTAAAGTGCCAAACTTAATAACCAGGGATTTCCTATCAGCCTTAAAATTCTGTTTCTGATAACTGCAGTGCATGAAATATATGGGATGTTAAAAGTGTCAAATTTAATATCCACTGATTTCTTATTAGCCGCAAAAATTATTTTTGAAATATCTCTAAAATCAAAAAGTTCGATGTGTACGGACAGACAAAATTATTACACTAGCACTGTTTCTTACCGAACGTTCTAATAATAGGAAGATATTATGACATTTTAAAAAGCGTAGAAACATTTTTTGCCCTCCCCCCCCCTTTTTTTTTTGTTAATCTGACGGATGAAAATTTCTGAGGCGATAAGAAGGGGCAGGCAGGGAGCCCCTGAACCTTTTAGCGCCTAGGTCCTCAAAAGATCTAAAGTCGCCTCTGAAGGGAGGCAAGTGTTACTGCTCTTCTTCAAGAAACCTAGGAATTACTTTAAAATTACATTTCGTGATATCTTTGAAAAGTTCTACATCTCAAAAGAAAACATCGCTGTAGAGAGCTGTTTCTTCCGTTACTATGATTAATCATTGTGATTACAAAAGAAGTAATTCCCAATATCTTGTCATACGTCGGGAATTAATTTCTATCAAAGCAGAGGAATTGCTCAGGGAGATTCATGCGGAAATGTGGAAGACATAATTACAATGGAATAAAACTCCCGCTATTATTATGTCACACAGAAGAACAGAGTGAATAAAAGAAATTCTATAGAGAAACAGTTCATACAGAAAAGCTACTGATTCACAGCGCATAACTGTTGACATATAATTTATCAGCACTCCACGCGCCGATGGTTATTGCGCTATTCGAAAAGTCCTGGCTCCGTCAGTTTGAAAATTGCAAAGAACTGTCAACAAAATTGTCATTGTCTGGAGTTCGTGATTAATTATAAAATCACAACGAGTAATGCTCGTCTAATTAGCAGTCGTTCATCGCTACTTTTCGCGGACTTTCTTCGGCGAGTGTAGCCAAGAATAATATCTTGCAATTGCAGCTTTCATCAGCATACTAATTTAAGTGAAAGTTCATACAAAGGAACGAATTCTTCGGCGGCTGTTGGATTTTTATCGCATTCATATTCGAATCGTTCTAGATTACATTTACGGGTGTTTAGACATGAAATTTAGTGAATTCTGAATCATGCGATCTCTCTTCGAATAATTAACTGCTATCATTTCTAATAAGCTGATATTCACATTTTGAAGATGTGAATTCATTTTTTGGTGTAAATATGACATGAATGATAAGTCAGACAATATCCGAAAACTTGAAAATTTCGTCGTCCTGGAGCGGGAATCGAACCCACGTCTCCCGGATAGCGCCCGAGTATGCTAACCATTACACCACCCAGAACGACCAAGTTTCAAGTTTCCAATTAATTTGAATATAACCATCACAGGATTCTCTAGTCGAAGCAACCGGCATTCATGTTTAGCGAATCTGTGATGGTTACATTCAAACTAATTGGAAACTTGAAATTTGGTCGTTCTGGGTGGTGTAGTGATTAGCATATTTGGCGTTATCCGGGAGACACGGTTCGGATTTCCGCTTCAGATCGACGAAATTTTCAAGTTTTCGGATATTATCTGACTTACCATCCGTATCATATTTACACCAAAAAACGGATTCACATCTTCAAAATTTGTATTGTATGGTGTAATCCCGTATTCCATTCATGATAATCTGATATTCTTTCGAAATATTTCCTCATGAAGTAGCCATGCTGTGTTAAAAGCACAATCGAAACAACATTTAACAAAATTAATAGGAGAATGATAAAAATCCCGATGTACACGATAACGAAATTTATTCCCATGTCAATAAGAGGTGGCAAACTTCAAGGTTGCCATGAAAGCTTTGGTAAATGAAGTACTTCGATATAATCAAGTTCAACAGCATTTTAGAAACATTTCAAATATTATTAACGTACTAAAGTAATCAGAGGTTTCCCAAAGTTTGTGGATATTTCAGACGAATCAGAAAATAGGAAATACAGCAGCTGTTAGAAACTTGGTCTCTTTTCAATTTCAAGAAGAAATTTCTTAATCTCAACTAAATAGTCGACAAAACTACTGTATTTTCTGCTGCTTAAGCGCATAACGTTAACTGGCATTACAAGATCATCGTGGTTTGTTCCCGAAACAGCAGAAGAAGCTCATTGTTCGGAAGAACACGTGCATGGTTCATTCACGAACAGAAACTACGCTTAAGGCAATTCTTTTCACGGAAAATTAGGGAGAAGTGCATTACTGCAGGGAAAGCATAAGTTCTCCAACTGAATGAATCTCAAGCACATGGTAAAAGCAAAAGAACTCCAGCCTCACTAACAATATATCGCATAGAGTAGTACGGGTTTGTATATGAGGCAGGGCCGTAGACAGACAGAGAAATTACGAGGGGCGACTGATGATTGAGGTCGTGCAAAGGACATAAAAAAAAGGAGGTCGGGCAAAAGATATAAAAGAGGTCGGGCAAAAGATATAAAAGAGGTCATGCAAAAGATATAAAGGATGTCGGGCAAAAGATATAAAGGAGGCTGGGCAAAAGATATAAATGAAAGTCGTGCAAAAGATATAAAAGTGGTCGTGCAAAAGATATAAAAGAGGTCGGGCAAAAGATATAAAAGAGGTCATGCAAAAGATATAAAGGAGGTCGAACAAAAGATATAAAGGAGGTTGGGCAAAAGATATAAAAAAGGTCGGGCAAATTTATATCTATAAAGGAGGTTGGGCAAAAGATATAAAGGAGGTCGGGCAAAAGATATAAAAGAGGTCATGCAAAAGATATAAAGGAGGTCCGGCAAAAGATATAAAAGAGTTCGGACAAAAGATATAATGGAGGTTGGGCAAAAGATATAAAAGAGCTCGGGCAAAAGACATAAAAGAGGTCAGGAAAAATATATAAAGGAGGTCGGGAAAAAGATATAAAGGAGGTTGGGCAAAAGATATAAAAGAGGTCGGGCAAAAGATATAAATGAAGTCGTGCAAAAGATATAAAAAAGGTCGGACAAAAGATATAAAAGAGGTCGGACAAAAGCTATAAAAGAGGACGGGCAAAAGATATAAAAAAAGTCGGGCAAAAGATGTAAGGAGGGCGGGCAAAAGATATAAGAGAGGTCGGGCACTGGAGTGCCTGTCGCCAGGGCGGTCTGGCGTCGGTCGACCTGGTCTCCTGACTGAAGCCCTTCTGTGGGGGTGTACCACAGAAATAAGTATGTGCCTAGTAAGGTATTTTGAAAATGCCAATTCATAAACCCATGGATGAATCACTGATACGAAAAAAATTATCGTCTTCGGCACGATTCAATGAATTTCAGTATCCCAAACGAGGAAATTTCAAAATAACTACAAAACGGCCTTGGCTCTTTTTCAGCACCCGAAAGATTAATATAATGCCTTCTGCTTATTAATTTTTCTTAGTTATTTAAGTATACCAAATATTAAGACTGTAATAAAAATGCTGCTGAGAAGACCTGAGGCCTAGGTGCTTTCTATGAGTGTTTTGATCAATGTGTTGCATACTTCTTACGTATTAGTATTTATCGCCTGTGTACATAAACGAAATATAATGCATTTAACTGAAACATTGCCATAAAAGTGCGAGGCCTAAGAACTGATGTGTTTCTTCTATCTCAATTTTGGTGTGTATATATTTTCACGCTCCTTACCCTAAAATTTGAGACTGTAAAAGTTAGATTTTGTTGAAAAGTCCTAGGCCCGAGGACTTTTTAAGAGCTTTGGGTTCAATGCCTTGCTGGCACTTGCTAATATTTTATTCCATGTTCACACTTACGAAATATTAAGATTGTTGTGTTCCATCGAGTAGCAAACTATAAGATGCTCTTGTAATTCTAAGAAACATTATGTGGTTGAGCAGAGGAAATACTCTGACTAGTTTTTGTTGATTTCTCAGTTGAAATGAATATGTTTCTTCAAGATATTAAAAAGACCTCATGTTTCTAAGAGATGTAAGAATACATTAGTCAACTTTCATCATTGTGGGCAATGTTTTTGTGGCCATTCTTTCCTCGTAACATTTCAGGCCACATGTAGTAAGTCATGTCCTTAGATACCTGAAGTAAAATTTGCTGTTTCAGTCAGAATTTTACCAGAGGAAAAATGCATGCATAACTAAGTTAGAAACAAAAATTGTGACCCCCCCCCCCTCCCATTCCATCGACCAGAATGCATTGGCAACAAAATCTCGCAACAGAATCTTGTTTCAGCAGCTGGCCTTGTCGTAAAGGAGCCGGACTTATATGTGGTGATAAACTGTAAAAAAAATAGTGTGAATTAACGGGATAATTGAGAAAATGACTTGTAAAGTTGCAGGTAGGCCTCAGACTTTCTTTTTTAACGAAATTTCTTCCGTTATTCATAACGGAAACTGCAGTCTTAAGATGTTCGTTTTCACTAATTCCCTTTTTTATGCAGAAATCTCAGTTTCGGGATAATATCAGTTTCGGGATAATGTGAGTTTCAGGAAATGTCTGTTTCGGGAAATGTAAGTTTCGGTATTTTCCTTTTTTATACAGAAATTTCCAGTTTTTGACTTTAGTCCCTGTATAGAAAAAGTTTCTGTTCCTAGTTTTTTTTTCTTTTTCTGCCCACATGTACTAGTCACATTTCAAGACCTTTTCGACTTGCAGAATCTTTCCCCTTGCCCACGCGGAGGGGTAGGGGGTGGCAAAGGGAAAGATTAGTATGCGAGTGTATGATGATTCAAACCAGCTCAACCTACTGGAATCAACCAAGAGACCATTTGGTCTAAAGCTTGTTTCTCTAACCACTAGGCCACTCGCGGCCCTTACCTCCATTTACCTCTTTTGACATCAATAAATGTCATACTGGGGGTGGGACATTTACTGATGTAGGAGGCAAAGAAAAAGATAAGTATGCGAGTATAGGGTGGTTCAGAACCGCTCAGCCTACTTGAGAATAATCCCGAGACCATTCGGTCTAAAGGCCGTTGCTTTAACCACTAGGCCACTAGTGGCCCGTACCTCAATTTTCCTACACTGCCTGACAGAGAAAATGCCACACCCCTGAAGGAATGCTCAAAAACAGACCAAACCGCACACACCGTTAGCCAAGTAGGTTCTGAACAAATTCTTTAATCGTCACATACAGACGCCGAATCTACAGGATGATCAATAAGGAATGTGGCCCCAATTTTGGGCGATACACCATTGAATCCGAGGAGGTATCGAGGCGATGAGAGTCCAAATCGAGCCCTGAGGTATCGTGGACCATGTGTTGTTGATCCGAGTCCACAGTTCATCTTCATTTTGCTGGGGTGGGAGGGTATTCAACCGACGTCCAATCGTGTCCCACAGATGCCCGATAGGTCAGGGGATCGTGATGGCCACGGAAGTATCCGTACACCGTGTAAAGCATTCAGGCTGATCTGAGCGGTATGCGGCCGGGCGTTATCCTGTTGAAAAACGGCTTTTGGGATACACTGCAGGTACCATAGTGCCATGAGCCGCAGCACCTCGTCAACATAGCGGCGTGCCATCAATGTGCCCGTAATGCGTACCAGCGATAAGCGGCTGTTGGCGCTGATTTCACCCAGCACCATGATTCCGCGTTGCTGGGCCACGTGGCACTCAACAATGGTGGAGGAATCCGACCGTTGGCCACGTCGCCTCGAACTCTCACACGGCGATCATTCGTGGTGAGACAGAACTGCGATTCGTCGCTGAATACCACACTGTTCTATTCGACACCCCACGCAGCTCTGGAGCGACACCACGCCAAGCGGTGACGACGATGACTCGCGGTTTAGGGCAGCCTTCGCAACGAACGGCTGGGCAGCAAACCAGACGCAGCCAATCGGCGTGACACTGTCCGTGTCGATATCGGGGCATCCAAAACTCGCTGTAAACTCCGCAAAATGTCGCCCGTTGTGGCCTGTGGGTCCGCTATGGCATGACGTCGGATGCGGCGATCGGTGTGTTCGGACGTCCCTTTTCGTGCCCCGGTCCCCCTACGACGTTGCACAGATCCTTCCTGGGATCACTGTTCCCAAATGCGACCGGCGGTTGTGGCATCACGTTGCGTTTCTTCCACAATACGGCGCAAGGACCATCCGGAGGTACGAAGGCCCACGATGACACCTCTCGTGAGCTCATCCGTTTGACGAAATCGCGTACGACGGCGTCTTAACGGCATTGGCACCCCATGTTCGTTCTCCAGACATGGTTACAGCAGAACCACTCACTTCTCGCAGCCGTGACTACGTCTCGACTGATGGCCTCATGGGCTGATTGTCTGCTTACATCCCGCGTGCGTTTTGTGCAATTGGCCTGCAAATGCGATCATTTGCATAACTTGTACGATGTGCACCCACCCTGAAATTTGCATGACGCTGCGTTCACGTCTTCGTGATGTGGCATTTTCTCTGTCAGGCAGTGTATTTTGACATCAATAAGTCCGCTTGTTTTCAGGAACGTCAAAAGCAGATGGGCTGTTAGTTAAGTACTGAGGAACGTGTTTCTGGTTCTTGCCACATCCTCCCATAATACTCGAGCACATTTAGGAAAGGCCGAAAATAAACTTAATATGTAATGCACTGACTCTCCTTACCAAACCTAATTTTGAGACAAGAAGAACTTGAACCCTATGATGTTTGAATTCAAAGCAAGTGTTCTTCATGAGACAGAGAAGCATTAAGGGCAATAACTGTTGATTCTTCTAACTACGAAAACGTTTTGTGTATACCCCTTCCCCCTCCAAAGTACAATTTCCCCACTAGGGGGCTGAAATCTTTAATCTGTTTTTCTTGATATTTCTGCTTCTAAATGTCGGACTTAAAAAATTCTTTTAACATCAGATACCGTTTATCTTGTGGAACACTTTAGGTTTGTATTTAAGAAGTTTAGTTCACAGTTCTGTCACTAGGTGGTGTTCGTGTGCTTCTGTTTGTAACTGCATCACTTCTAAGAGCCCTTTGAGAATTTTTTTTTTTTTTTTTTATTTATGCCACTCTTTACAAAAAAATATGGGGAACGTTAAGTTCAAAGTACACCAGACCGTGCACAACCAAGAAGCGTTTATAGCGTAGTAAACACGCTTATTTACTGGTGTAACACGCATATACGGTAGAATCGCCAAACTTTCACTCTCCACAAAAGTAGACATTGTAGACATAAAATGCAGGGACTAAGAGCACATCAGAAACAAATACAATTAAAAAAAACGCTGGTGACATCACAAGCAGTATTACGTGATTTTTTACCATACAGTGGGGTGCAATGTGTCTCCATCCTTTAACAACGCATGCCAAACCATTGGTAGTTCCATAGAGACCACAACATTGCATGTTAGTTTGCTAGAGATAATTTCGACTGTTTCCCTGACTCTCTCTAAAGTTCGTGTAAGGAGCAATTCTTCTAATATTATTCCACATAGAAGGCCGAGCAATGCATGACTTCTATGAAGAGGGCTGTATTCTACATGTCCTGGACGCTGCTGATGCAACTGTTGGTGTTCGAACACTGGTCGTACCTCAAACTTTTAAGCCAAAGACTACATCGCACTAATTGATCGGTCTGCGCGCGATCGCACACCTCCTCTGGTTTTAAGCGGCATGGATTCTCAGCAGTTACGAAACTATGCTTATTGTGAAAGATATTCCTCAACAATGGAATTTCATTGATTTCCCTTGCCACACACACCAGCTGTGGAACGTATGGTAAAGCTTGTTACAGAGGCATCATCGGAAGTTTCCGGAGCACCAAACAGGTATGGGCTTATTTGATCGACCCTACAGT
The DNA here is from genome assembly GCA_039090855.1 of Macrothele yani. Classification (NCBI taxonomy): domain Eukaryota; kingdom Metazoa; phylum Arthropoda; class Arachnida; order Araneae; family Macrothelidae; genus Macrothele; species Macrothele yani. The sequence continues at coordinate 129,432,055 of CM077024.1, read as the reverse complement.
CACGCAATCTAATGCCCGTCTTTGATCACAAGGAGATTACAAGTGCAAATAAATTACCATTTTTTTCGGAATCCTGTAGTTTGTCCTTTTTTACACTTTCGAATCGTAGGTTGAAGAAGCGTCTATGCTCCAATTTTGTCCGTCCGCACCATAACTCGCGTAAAAATGGTTCGATTTCGATGAAATTTTAGTATGTGGTCGGGGACCACCTGGGGACGAAAGCTATTGAAAATGGGTGAAATGGGGTCAAAGTTCACGACATAGGAGCGGGGATCCATTCCACCACCCTTATACGTCATAACTTGCGTAAAAATAGTTCAATAGTTTGAGTTCGATGAAATTTTAGTATGTGGTAAGGGACCACCTGGGGAGGAACTCTATTCGAAATGGGCGAAATGGGGGTCAAAGGTCAGGACATAGGAGCGGGATCCATTCCATTGCTCTTATGTGTAAAAATGATTCGATTTCGATGAAATTCTAGTATGTGGTAAGGGACCACCTAGGGATGAATCCTATTGAAAATGGTTGAAATGGGGTCAAAGGTCACGACATAGGAGCGGAATCCAATCCACCACCCTTATGCGTCATAACTTGCGCAAAAATGGTTCGAGTTCCATGAAATTTTAGTATGTGGTAAGGTACTAACTGGGAACGAACCCTATTGAAAATGAGCGAAATGGGGTCAAAGGTCAAGACATGGGAGCGGGATCCATTCCATTGCCCTTATGCGTCGTAACGTGCGTAAAAATGGTTCGATTTCGATGAAACTTTAGTATGTGGTAAGGAACCACCTGGGGAGGAACTGTATTCGAAATGGGCGAAATGGGGTAAAAGTTCAGGACATAGGAGCGGGATCCATTCCATTGCTCTTATGCGTAAAAATAGATCGATTTCGATGAAACTTTAGTATGTGTTAAGGGACCACCTGGGGACGAATCCTATTAAAAATAGGCTGAATAAAGTCAAAGGTCAGGACATAGGAGCGGGATCCCTTTCCAACACCCTTATGCGTTATAAACTTAGGTAAAAATTCTTCGATTGAGACAAAACTTTATCATGTTGTTCCGGAAGTATACTTTGTCGGTTCTGTTGAATATCGTCGAGATGGGGTCAAAGGTCAGGTCATAGGAGCGAGATTTATAATACAGCCATTATCCTCATACCTTGAATAATAACTTGAGTTATGATTTCTGGTATGTTGGATAGCGTATCATAATCAATGCTTTGCATGATTTTACTAACTTGTTTTGTTATGATTTAATAATTGTTATGATTAAAAAAACAGTTATTTATAGGATATAGGTATCTGAGTATAGACAGGTGTCTTTTATGCGAATTTTTGAAATTTCAAGCTCATTGCCGGAACAGAAGATATTACCTCACAGTAAAAAAAAATGTGCAGTGTTTAGGGGTGAGGGTCACAACTTTTCCGCACTACACCAAACCGGTCTGCCAACTTTCAGTTTTTTAGACATTCGGTTACTCATAGCTGTTTTAAACTAAATTTTCGAAATTGCAAGCCCGTTGCCGGAACAGAAGATATTAACTCACAATAAGAAAAAAATTGCACAGTGTTTAGGGGTGGGGTGTCACAGATTTTCCGCACTACACCAAACCAGCCTTCGGTTTTTTTGGCAAACCCTAACTTACAGTCTTCATGTGTACTGATGCCTTTGTTGGTGTTACAATCAAATTCATTTGCGAGAAACCACATTCACACTCGCTGGTAGAAATTGGTATGATGTTTATTATGGTTCTAAGAGGCAACAGGCAGGTGGTAATTTCTTGTCGACTGAATACTGTTCTTTGGATCTGTCTTTCTAGAAGCCCAAGTCGCTTACATAAATTCACTACTTCTATCTCACCGAACGTTACATTTTCTTCGATATTGTGTGGCCAAAATTTAGGATCTTTTTTTGTTTTGTTTTAGGGTTTAACGACCACAGTGAGCAACTCAATGGGTTATAAGCAGTCGCCCTTCCAACTATTTTAGGGCCACTTGTTCCAGGGAAGGGATAGAGCCAGTGTCGTAACACAAACAAAACATCCGTGCCTCGCCGGGATTCGAACCCGGACCCATCTCGGAAGAATGGTCATAAGCCACCGCTTAGACCACTGCGCCACCGGGGAGGCAAATTTAGGATCTAACACTTTCGTCTATTCGGTTATTGGTGTGTCATTGTTTGACGAAAGACTGCGTGGGATTGTGTGCCATGCTAACTTTCTGCTGCTTAGAGCTAGCCTTGCCAAATTTCCAGTGCTTTCCTTGAAAACGTTTACCGGTATGCGTACCGGCGCATACCGGCTGAAAAAAAAAATAATCCCTGGTTATAAGAAACTTTTTGTGTGCCATTTGTTAATTTTCGTATCATACTTTTTAGCCTCTGGTGGAAGTAAGTAGTTATTTCTATTTCTGGATGTTTTATCGATTATAGAAATTCGGTTGCGTTTTGTTTTCTAACCGGTTCCATTGTATATGAGAAATTTTATTCGCGTGGCAAAGGATTGAAAAGGCGTGCTCATTACAACCGAAAGTTCGGTGTCCTCTTTCTTATTACTCGTTTCCACGGTTGAAATCTTCCCTGAAACGATGACGACTACTGAGGAGATCATCGAAAATGCTACAAAAGCGCTGAGAGGTTTTGAAGAACGGATTCCAGACATGCTTCAAACAGCTTTATGGACATAAAATGCCTACCAGATGGAGACGTGGCTTAGTTGCTGATCCCATTCTACGGATTTGTGATGTCAGAAGCTGACAGATAAACAACACATAGCGCCGTTGTTTGTTGACCACCGTAGCGTAAGAAGAACACACTCTGCTAGATATCGAGAGATCTGGGGTACGATCCCAGCTGTGGCTGGATAAAAAATTTTCGGTTGCTATGTGTTGATAAACGTGGAAAGAGCGGTCTTTGTTTATTCACTGACGCCACGTATTTAGAGGATTTTTACTATTGTTTCTCGTCCTTTGGATTTATTTGCTGTAATTAATATATGACTTGTGCCGTTAATGCCCACCAGATGGAGACGTCTCAGTTGCTGAACCCATCCTACGGATTTGTAATGTCAGAAGCTGACAGATAAATACACACAGCGCAGTTGATTGTTGACCACCGTGGCGGCGTAAGGTGACCCTCACTCGGCTAGATACCGAGAGATGTGGAGTACGATCCTAGCGGTGGCCGATAACAATTTTTAATTAATTTTTCGGTTATTATCTTTTGGTTTGTTGATAAACGTGGAAAGAGCGATGTCATTGTTTATAGCTTTATGGACGTTGGCAAAAGTGGGCAGCTGCCCATGGAAAGGATTTTGAAGGAAATGCGGTGTAAGTTACGGTAATATAAAAAGGAAATTCCGGGAATTTTTGAGCCTACCTTGTAAATCCGGGTTCTTCTTTGGAACTCACTTTTTGGTCTTTATTACTGAAAAATATTTATTGTAGCATGGGATTAGTTCGAAATGTAGTCGCAATTACTTCCCCAATTGCCCATAGGTAAAGATTACTGGAAAAAAAGTACTTAACAAAACGAAATTCGTTATGTGCTGTGGGAAACAGCCCAAATCAAAGAACGACATGACATCCGGAAGGCTTCCAATGTTATTTTACAGCATTTTTTTTATCGAGGTTACTATCTTTAAATAACATCATTATCGGAGGAAAAAAAGTAAACTTAAGCACTACTTATCTTTAAGCAACAGCGATGTTTTTCATTTGTACGCGCTAAAAACCAGGACTAAAGCGCCTTTTCTTCGCTAAAAAAAAAACATTTATTCTCACTCGGCGCTCTTTTAAAAGGTTACTGGATTTTTAAGTTTCTGGAGTTTTAAAAAAGGGAACTAACAAATACAGTAAAAGCTGTGAGACAGGCTATGTTTTCTTTCCCGAGCATTTCCCCTTTGATGTGTGTTTTGCATTTTGTTGTTACTTAAGGACGAATCATATTATGCTGCTTACACTGGTCGTTGGGGAGATACTAGCGAAATAACGAATGCTGGCAATCGGCGAATCTTTAATGGCACGCCAACAAATTCCCTTTCCTCCGCACAGAAGGGAGTAATAACATCCCTGTGTTGCCGAAAAAACTAATTCCGAATTCGTAATTTAGCATTTGTTGTATGCATGAAGAACCAGCAGCATCAGATGCACGCTTATTTAGCTGAATTTTCTTTTTATTTAAGAGGGGGAAAGGCCGCTTTCAAAATGAAGTGAGAAACACATGCAGGAAAGCATCATTAAAACCCATGCCGTTATTTTATTTTCACTTATCAATAACGCCTCGGAACGCTAACAGTCACTTTCTAATATTTGTTTTATAGTTTATTGTTCAGCATATCTGTTTGTTGCTTTTTCTAGTGGCAGTGATAGGAGCAACGATGGGTCGTGATATAGCAAGCAGGTACAGTCGTCAAAAAGTCCTGCACAGTAGATCATAAGTCAATTTTTGATGTTTGAAGTCAACTTATACAGCATATTGATAAAGGAAGGAATACATATTATACATCATTTACGCTTTCCAACCGTAGGTTGAAGAAACGTATATGCTCCAGCTTTTTCCGTCCGTCTGTCGGCACGATAACTCATGTAAAAATGGTTCGATTCCGATGAAATTTTAGTATGTGTTAGGGGACCACCTGAAGAGGAACCCTATTGAAAATGGGACAAATGGAGGCAAAAGTCAGGACGTAGGATCGGGAACCATTCCATCTCCCTTATCCCATACTATTAAGGTGGACGTCAAGTAATTTTGCTTCCTATATTTCCAATGGAAAACCTTTTGTACACATTTTCTTCACAATTAGGGTGTTCCCAAGGATGGAAATTTAAACATCGATTAAAATAACTTCATACTATAACTTGGAATACTTAACATTTTCTAAAACATAAGCATAATTATATTAAAAAACAATAAGGTTTCCTTTGGTGGTGTTGAAACCAGAAAAAAGATGGCGCGACCTGTACTTTGATGACGTCAGTACACAAATAAATGTTGGATTGAATAATTATGGTTATGATTTAGAAAATATTAAGTATTCCAAGTAATAAAATGAAGCTATTTTAATCGATGTTCAAATTTTCATTTTTGGGAACGCATTAATTGTGAAGAAAATCTGTACAGAAGTTTTTCCATTGGAAGTATAGGAAGCAAAATTACTTGAGTCCACCTTAAAGTAGCAATTATTGTATGTATGTATGTACATTTTATTTAGAAAACGGCTCTAAGAATTTTGATGAAAATCGTTAACCTACCGTTTTCTAGTACTAGAAATCGATTTAGCTTGATCACGACTTTAGGAGAATTCGCTTAGTGGGTCAAATAACCACCACGAATTATAACGTTTTCAGTGTCATGGCGTCGTTTCATTAATATTTCCAATGCTTAGAAATCTTATGACGTCACAATCTCGCGTTTGAGAATGTTGGCGCGCGGTCACGCCATCTGTCTCATTACGTCACGCGTTGTGTGTGGATCCTATTAGTTTTATGACGTCACACTCTTGCGAGCAGATGGTCGCGATTCCCATCTGCTTCATTATGTCACGCGTTGTGTGCGTATGTCCGTCCGCACGATAACTCGCGTAACAATCGTTTGATTTCGATGAAACTTTAGTATCTGGTAGGGTATCACCTGGGAAGGAACCTTATTTAAGGTGAACGAAATGAGGTGAAAGGTCAGTACATAGGAGCGGGATCCATTCCACTGCTGTTATGCGTCATAACTAACATAAAAAAGTTCGATTTCGATGAAATTTTAGTATGTGGTAACGGACCACCTGGCCACAAACCCTATTGAAAATGGGCGAAATGGGGTCAAAGGTCAGGACATAGGAGTGGAATCACTTCCATCGCCATTATGCGCCATAACTTACGTAAAAATACTTCGATTTGGATGAAATGTTAGTATGTTGTAGGGGTCTGCTTGGGGACGAATTCTATTGAAACTGGGCGAAATGGAGTAAGAGGTTAGGACACAGGAGCGGGATCTATTCCATAGCCCTTATGCATCATAACTTACGTAAACATGCTTCGATTACGACAAAACTTTATCATGTTATTTCGGAGGTATACCGAACCGGTTCTGTTGAATATCATTGAAATGGGATCAAGGGTCAGGGCACAGTACCGAGATTTATTCCACAGCCATTATTTTCATAACTTGAGTGATAACTTGAGTAATGATTTCTGGTATGTTGGAAAGCGTATTATATAATCAATGCATTGCATGATTTTACAAACTTGTTTTAAAGGAAAGTCTATGGTGAATTCAAATATTTTTACTGAATGTTATTACCAGTAATAGAATTGAAGTTACAAGGGAAAAATGTGCAAGTGAAGAAACACAAATCCAGTTCTGAAAAAGCGTACGCGCCCCTCTAATCCACTATGGCTTTCTTCGACATCCGCTAGTGTGATATAAAAGGATGTAGAATCATCTGCCAACTTACACTGCCGGACAATTGGTAAGGACGGATGAAAATAACAACGATAGCAACCATAAAATGGAAAGCAGGAAAATGTGGAAATTACCATAAGTGCGGGATACAGTAAGACGTGTTGTGCGTATGCAAATTATGGATTGCCGAACTTGTTCGTGACGTCATAGCGCTGATAAGAGATATAAAGGATCTGACGCGTATTGACCGTTGTCGTTCAAACGCAAAGTTGAAATGGAAAGAATCAATTGACGAACTTGCAATTTTCGGTATGTCTTCCCGACATCACCTAGATGATTTTACGCGTGGCCGTATTACTGGCAAGATTGAAGAAGGGCGAAAAATAACAGATGTTGACAGGGAGTTCGACGTCAGCTACAGTGTTATTTCAAGGCTTTGGAAATCATTTCAAACAAATGGAGAGTGTAGCAAACGTCACGGGGGAGGTGGTGTTCTCACTACGACACCTGCAGAAGATCGGTACATAGTGCTATCAACAAAAAGACACCCGCGCAGCACAGCTAGTGAGGTAGCAAATCAGTTTATGGCTGCTACTGGCAAGCGGATCTCCCGAAAAACTGTCGCCAGACGTTTGCATGAAGGAGGACTATACGCCCGCCGTCCTGTTGTGTGCATCCCATTGCCCAGACGTCACCGTACCACCCGTTTGCAATGGTGCCATCAACATCGCAATTGGACTGATAACGACTGGTCTGCTGTCCTCTTCTCAGATGAGAGTAGATACAGTCTATCGTCTGATTATCGACGACAACTGATCTGGCGTGATAGTGGTACTGCATATTGTCCAGCAAACATACAGGAAAGGGACCGATATCCGATATGTAGTGTCATGGTATGGGCTGGCATCATGATCAATGGCCGTACGTCCCTCTATGTGCTTCCAACTGGGACTATGACTGGCCAACGATACACTAAGGATGTTCTGCTACCTCATGCTCGCATGTTCCGTGGTGCCGTCGGTGATAGATTCATTTTCATGGACGACAACGCAACATGTCATCGAACAGTCGCTGTCCAGGAGTGTCTTGAGAGCGAGGATATTCAACGCCTCGTATGGCCAGCACGTTCTCCAGATCTGAATCCCATTGAAAACGTGTGGGATGCTTTGGGGAGGAGCCTTGCTGGTCGCCAATGCCCTCCAATAAACAAGGACACCCTCATCCGTGCACTGACAGAGGAATGGGATAAATTACCCCAACAGCTGCTTGATAATGTTGTGCAAAGCATGACACGACGCGTGGAATCTTGCATCGCCCTCCATGGTGGCCATATCCCGTATTGACATCTTACGCCGGAACGCCTGCGGACGGTAATTGCATTTTTTTCACGTTTACGTATTCTGCACAAAATGGCCTGTTTGTCCCTTGAACACGTTCCAAAGCCTTCTGGATTTCAGAGCACAATAAATTGTCTTTCTTGTAATGTTCTGGCATTCTGACATTATTTTATTTCACTTGGCATCCAACCACACTTACTTTTTTATGCGCTATATAGCCGTTTATGATCCGTCCTTAGCAATTGTCCAGCAGTGTATAATGCAGCTGCTTGTAGTCAGTTGACGTAAGTTTATGCAGAAAACCTGGTGATATTTGAATTTCGGAATGTCAAAAACACGAAATTTGGTCTTGCCTCGTCAAACCAGGGCAAAAATTGTTACTTTGCATCAACTTGGATTCAGTAGTCGGGAAATTGATGTTAAATGTCACTGTGATCATTCTACTGTCGTCTTGCGCACTATTAAAAGAGTTGCAGAAACTGGATATGTGGGAAACAGAAAAAGAACCGGTTGACCTAGGCTGTGTATACTGAAAGCGATGATCGCATGAGAGAGAGATATTTCCTATCTGAGGTTGAGAGACCCGAACCTTCAGCGCTCTGCGCCTTTTGTCAGGTGAAAAAGAGAAATATTAGATGTTTGGGAACAGATTTCCCTGATAGAATAGTATGAAAGAAAAGTATGGAAATATTAGAGGAGACGGAGTAGACGGTTACCCGTTAAGAAGTGAAGTTGTAAGCTGCCCTACATACTTACCTGTAACAACAAGCCATTTCAAGTGATATTTCTCTCCGCAGAAAAATGCCCGGTACACCTGTGCCACAGAAGAGCACAGGGGGAAAGGAAGGAAAGGACACGGGAGAGGGGAACCTGGAAAAAAAGTTATCACACACAGAACATCTTTCCCAGAGAAAATTCGTCTTTGAACACCGGGTAAGACAAAACTGCCATTCGCTCAGTGTTGCTCGCCAGCCAATGAGAGAAAAGATTTTTCCCCATTGGTTTACAGAATTTTTTCGCTGGTTTACTTTTGTTGATTCTTGACAGGCATGTCAGATTAACCATAGCTGAGGTGGTGTGATCACAAAATTACACCGATCGAGGTTTAAGATACTCGTTTAGAGTATGCAACATTTTGCTCGGCTCTTAAAAGAGCCAACAAATTTTAACATAAAAGGCAAGACCAACAGTACCTTGTTTTTTTAGGGGCAGAGATATTTAGTACAACAAAGATAAATCTTTTATGCAACATTTTGCTCGGCCCTTAAAAAAGCCTTTTTTTTTTTTTTTCTCATTTTTAATTTAATTAGGTTTCTTCACACGGGTGAAGTATGTTTTCAAAGCAGAGTGCGGCTCTTAGAGGAGCCCACCCCCTTTTTTTTTTTTTTTTCATGTTGATTCGTTGTCCCTTAAAATCAAGGTTTAAAACAGCCACAAATTTAATAAATGAGTGGGAGAATGAAGTAGGCATTATTGCATCTGCACGTACCTTTCCTTACTGAACAACAACGGCTCAAAAGATTTGCTTGGGCCAAGGCACACGAGAATTGGACTGCTGATGAATGGGAAAATGTTATTTTCAGTGATGAAACAACTGTTACTATTTCCGATAATAATGGAAATAATTATGTACTTCGTCGGGCTAGCACACGATCAAGCACCCACATTCGACGATGTTACGGTCTTGTATTGATGTTACGGTCTTGTATTTCAGCCAGTGGCATTGGACGCCTGCACATTGAATGGATCGAATTATGTGGATATTTTGGGATCCAAACTGCTACCATCTGCACAAGACATGGGTTTGCGGAATTTTATCTTTCAGGACGATAACGCGCCATGTCATCGGTCAAAGTTGGTTGATGAGTAGTTTAATCGAAAAGTTATAAGAAAACTTCAGTGGCTGGCACAGTCACCGGACCTTAATCCCATAAAGAATCTGTAAGTGAGATTGAAGCAAAAGGTCCGTCAACAAGGACCCACATCTAAAACAGCATTAAATGAGTCTGTAAAGGCTGTATGGCACCGTGTTATCACCAATGGACAACTAGAGAAGCTCATTAGTTCCATGCCAAGAAGGTGCACTCTGTTACTAAGGAACCGTGGTTATCCAATTAAATATTAAAGCGTATTTTGCTTGTTGGTAAGTTATTTCAAGTGTCCTGCAAGTTTCAATAATTTACTGTACAATAATTTTACCTTAAATGCGTTGTACACTAATTTCACATATTCCACTATATTTTGCTTTTTATGACTAGACGCTGTACTTTTGCTTGTAACTTCACTTCTATTACTGGTAATAACAGTCTGTAAAAATATTTGAATTCAGCATAACATTTCCTTTAAAATGTTGTATAATATGCATTCCTGATTTCACCATCACCTTGTATAAGTTGACTTCAAACATCAAAAATTGACTTTCGGTCTATTGGTGCAGGACTTTGTCCACGATTGTAGAACACTCGCAACGAGAACTGATATTATATATTAATATTTTATATGTTTCAACAATGGTATTACCTCAAGAAATAAAGATACAAAAAAATCCGGGATTGGACGCAGAGTCCGATCCATGTTCTCGCTGAGCAAGTTCAAATGCGCCATAAAAACGAATACCGTCAGTAGGATGTGAAAACATAAGTCGATTGTGTTTTATGCTTTTGTTGAATTTCCCAACTCTAACTAAAATCTAGTTGCGATCATAAGTTGTCTTATCAAGTACAGCCAAAATTGGTGCATTATTCTCGTGTGAAGAGGACACGTCATGCTTCTAAATTTTGTCGGCAAAATGTCATAAACACGGGTAGCGAAGCTGCATATTCATTCAGTTTTATTATACACTGCTGGCCATTAAAAGTGCAACACCACGAAAGACAACAGATATCAAAACCATATTTATTGTACACAAAGCAGATGATACAAAGGTGAATCGAATGCAAATACAGCACGGTGAGACGTGTAACAATCAGTATCTGATGTAGCCACCATGGCTGGCAATTACAGCTGCTATATAGCCAGCCATCAAAAAGGAGAGACGTTGGATGTGTGTCTGGGGAATGTCCACCTCCACGCAGCTCCGATACGATGTCACAGTTCCTCCGCTGTACCCAGGGGTGGTCTCTGGGGTGCCAATCGTTCGGCGATCACGGATCCCACATGTTCAATTGGAGACATATCAGGGGACGTGTTGGCCAAGGAAGACTTGGCACATGGTGGCGATCCAGGAAGTCTTGGGCGCTATGTGCCACGTGCGATGATACATTTTCCTGCTGGTAAATGACACCAGACAATCCCTGAAGATATGGTACAATAACAGGCTCCAGCATCTCAGTAATGTAACGATGGCTGTTCAGCTTTCCAGTAATGCGGACGAGATGGGTGGGGGAGTGGAATTCAATGGCACTCCATACCATAACGCCAGGTGCCAGGCCGGTATGGGGCAGTATAATGCAGGACTCAATCACCGCGGTACTACCAGACACGGATTCGTTCATCATAAGGCTGAAAACTGAAGTGGAATTCGTCGGAAAACACGATGCCTTTCCGTTCTCTCCTCCATGCAGTCGCAGACCCCGGTGTTGTACAGTCAAAGGTAGCCGAAGCAATGGGCGCTGCGGCAAAATGCACCGCTGTTGCAGACGACGTCGAATCGTCCATGAGGAGACTGGGTGTTGTGCCACACACCCGAACTGTTCAGTTATCGTGGTCGATGTGGCTGTGCGATTCGTCAGAGTCATGCGCACCATATGTTGGTCATGTCTTTCGGTGATGTGATGAGGCAGTCGGGATCCCGCTCGTCGGTGTGTTAATTCCTCCGCTACCCATTGACGCCTATTCTCCCCACCATGGCCGCATGACGTCCCACACGAGCACCGATGTCTCGGATTGATAAAATACGCAATCCCGATATGCCACAATTCTTCCGCGATCGAAGTCGGAAACCTGCTGATAGGGCTGCCATTGTCATCAAAGGGACATACTTCAGCTGTCCGTGGCAGGAACGGCGACCAAACACACTTCGAGTGCTTAACACACCGGAACCTTGTTCACCCCTCTTATACGACTTTCAGGGAGCGTTCCTGTCCCACATGATTTCCATATGTGCTTCTCGATTAATCATTTGCATGTGCGCCCGAGTTCTATCCTTCTGCCAATTTTCGAATCCCTGAGATGCGATCTTCCTGGTGTTGCACTTTTAATGGCCAGCAGTGTACCTTTCGGAGCTGAATTTTTTGATTTGCTCAATATTTTTTTTTCTTTAAATTTTTTGCTGTAATTTAAGATCTGGCGTAGGTTTGTTCAATCTTGTAATTTCCAATTTCTGTTCCAACGAATACGAAAAGAACGGATGTTTCAGCAAATAAACAACAGTATTCATGATTAAAAAGACAAACATTTTGCTCTCATATTTCATTATTTATATAAAGCCATTAAACTATCACTGACACTGTTCCACCGATGAAACAGAAGAATGGCACTAAAACAATCCCGTAACTAACGCAAGACGGAGCAGAGAGAGAAATTGCATTTTTCGAAGTAAGGAAGCGAGAATGGGCACCGTGGAAGTGTGCCCCGATGCTTTCCTACCGAGAACCGGCTAGCTTTCAGCAGAGTGCTTAACTGTGCATGTTCAAATACCCCTGAGCTGGAGCTACATAAGATATTGTGCTCACGGTAAACAGAATTCAAGGTTGCACATGAGTTGTGCATGAAATAAATTGAATGTTTAACTGCAAGGAAACGCAAGCTGTTTTCACTGCCATAGTGGTGCTTTTTATTACAGAACACATAACATATTAATTCAACATGCTTTCAATGTAATCTTCACACCACGGAATTCTTTTAATCGTTTTTCCTTTTTATTTATCTAATAATTTGTTTCTGAAAAATGGTGGGGGCACATGCTCATATGATCCTATAAACGATCCGGCACTACATAGGAGTTGCTAGGATTTCACTAAAACAATGCATTTCAACAAACTTTTGTTAAGACAGTCATGTTCATAAAAAAAAACGAACACCTGAAAGAAGTCGAGCTAAGACTTTGATTTTTACAGGATACCCTAATCAGGCAATATCGCAGAGGTGGTATGTAAATTGCGAACTAAAATGTGTAAATTGCGAACAAAAATCATACCGTCATTAAAACCATATATGTAAATTGCGAACAAAAATCATACCGTCATTAAAACCATATATGTAAATTGCGAACCAAGGCCCATGACCGCTATATGTAAATTCCGAACCGACTTGTCTGACCATCTGCTGGAATAACCTAAGCTAGCTCGCCTGTTTTGATTGCTTTGCTTTAGATATATCTTTTGTTGTTCGACAAATTTTACGATGGAAGTGACGCTCTCGATCTTTGAAAAAGGAAAAGATTTGTTAATCGTAGACGCCTACACTTACTGCAAAATAAAGATATTTTCGTGAATACAATGAATTAAGTACAAATGTACATATACTAAATATGGAGCATCACAGAAAAAAAAGTTAACATGGTCCCTGCGCAAGGATGACAAACTAGTTTTGTTGTTTTCGTGAATAAAATGAATTACGTACAACTGTACATGTACTAAATATGGATCATCACAGAGAAAATTAACATGGCCCCTGCGCAAGGATGACAAACTAGTTTTGTTGTTTTCGTGAATAAAATGAATTACGTACAAATGTACATATACTAAATATGGAACATCACAGAGAAAATTAACATGGCCCCTGCGCAAGGATGACAAACTAGTTTAGACTTTGTACGGGTAGAGCTGCAGGCGCGTCTTCAGTGCCCTGCGGGTGCTGCTCTATGACACACCTGCTTGCTGTGACAAATTTCGAACCGATTTCTTTGGACTTTTAGTGATGCGAACGGAAATAACCTCCACCTTTTCCTCTGTTAACACTCGCGGCATACCGCTTTTCGGAGCGTCTCTCACTGATCCGATTTTACGAAACTTTTCAATTAACTGCCTCACTGCATTGTAATACGGTGATTCAGTATCGGGAAATTTTTCTCTGTACTTACGTTTCACTTCGTCCGCATATTCACCTCCACTACGGAACACATGTTCAATCAGAAACACTCGACCCTCAAGCGACAACACCATGTTCAACCTGCCGCTGTGACGCGTGATTAAATCACGGCCAGACGCCGGAAATACCGACTGCGTCGTTCAAGGTCAGATAGCAGGATGCGCGTGACCCCGCCCCAAACACACGAACATTCTTCATTCACAATATTGCATGTATGTGCGCGGTAACTACATTTTATAGATTTATTATTATTTCTTATCACAGTACGACAGGTGCACAGGGAATTTTGGCTCACTCTGTATATTGATCTTGCATTCAGTACCAAGAATTCCTCGCTCAGAAACCATAATTTGCTTTCCCCTTATTTATAATCAGTTTAAATTTCATACAAACTTCGCACATCCGGGACAACATGCTCTGCAACTCTGGTATTCTCTCCTGCAACAAGACTGTAGCATTGTAACCAGGTAAGAACGGGATCCTAGATTTTAACAACGGTAAACTTTAATACTTTAATAACCATTTTGAATACGGTGAGTTAAAATCATCTCCCTATCTCATTAGTGCTCATTTGGACACGGTTCCCATTTTACTCAATTCCGTGCAGATACGTTAACCATGCAGGAACCTCTATTTTGTTTCTTTACTGTCCGATCCGTGATAATATCGGAGTTCGGTTTTATGACTTCACTTTTCTGCGAGTGGGGTGAGTGGACAATGATCTTTGTAAGGAGGTATCAAGTAATTCTCACATCTTCAGCTTAATGGAGGCAGTTTTCACGGTGGGCCGAAGAACAGTTGATAGGTCAGGATGTCATCACCAGAGGTACACAGGAACGCCAAGTGGTGCACAGGAAGTAAGACGTAGAGATGGGGGTGTAAAGGTGGAGATCACAGGATTGTCCGAGAAAGCAGAACAAACCGGTGAGGAACTTCTGATCGGGGCTCTGAAAGACAGAGGCTGGTAAGATTTTCCTCCGGTTAGTGAAAATTGCGTGAGAAGGAATACAAAGCACAATGAAAAACAAAGAGGGAAAGCGTATTTTCAACAGTGAGATAACCGAGAAAGAAGCCTGATAGAATAATAGGCAGAAGCGTATCATCGAGCTAATAATACAAATAAATCAGAATGATCTTCCGCATAACTTCACTGCAAAAGAACGACTCTTAATTTTAGCTGGGATTTTATTTTGTTTTTCTTCATCGGGGAAAAATACTGGTAAACCACCGGAATTTCTAATTTCTTTACAAGCGAAGGTCAACCCTTGACAAAGGGCAATAAAATATAACTCAGTGACCAGCCCTGTAACAGCATCAGCATACAGCAACCTTCATACAGGGTGTCGTGACATACACCAGTGCTATCTATTTTGGCATCAAGCATGTGTTTTTGGCAGAGAGAATCACCAGAAAAAGTCTGAAATTATTACATACCCTGTCCAGAAACACTTTTAGTTCATATTCTTTTCCACAGCCTCGCAATGATCTGGATTTTTACTACTATCTTATCTCCCCAGTAAATTTACCGTCATCCGAAAACCTTTGCCCTTGATTATCCCTCTTTAATAAAACAAACGAGAATTCGAGCCTGATGGCTTAGATCGAGGTAGTGCAGTAGGCAAGCCTCTCGTTCCTTTTTATCGCCGTAATCAGCAAGTCCAGCTCCATTTCCACATGGATTGTCTTGTTCTAAAACGTGTGTGTGTGTGTGTGTGTGTGTATGTGTGTGTACAATGACGATGAAGGAATGTTTTTTTTATTATTATTTGCTTACCCTCTTTACATTAAGATGCAGCCTGTTCAGAGGAGCGATGCACGCCTCGAAATTCAGCATTTTTCTGTAATATCATATAGAAACATCATTGGCCAATTTGCAGTCCCAGAAAACACAAATTTCAACATCTTTTTGGTATATTATATATAAGCGACCGTGTGTGCGTGCGCGTGCGTGTGTGTGTGTGTGTGTGTGTGTGTGTGTGTGTGTGTGTGTGTGTGTGTGTGTGTGTATGTGTGTGTGTGTGTGTGTGTGTATACAGTATATATATATATATATATATACTCTGTGTGTTTGTATACAGTATATATATATATATATATATACATGTATACATCTCCAGGAGACGATGGAATTACTGTAGACATCATACAAGAAGCAAGTGGAGAAATTGAAACAGCACTAGCCCAAATTTTCACTCGATGCCTTAATGAAGGGAAGATTCCTGAGGATTGGAACACCGCTACAATGATCCTGCTACATAAAAAAGGTGACATTGAGGATCTCAAGAACTACAGACCTATCAGCCTCCTATCAGTGGTTTATAAAATCTTCACTAAAGTTCTTTTACACCGCTTGAAGGTAACACTGGACGTGGCTCAACCGAGAGAACAAGCTAGATTCAGGAGTGGCTACAGCACTATAGATCATACCCACGTACTGAGAGAACTAATTGAAAGAGCGAGGGAATATGAACTTCCATTGTGCATGGCTTTTGTAGATTATAAAAAGGCCTTTGATTCGGTGAAACCATCAGCAGTTACAATGGCTTTGAAATCCTGCGGTGTTGAAGATGCATACATTAATATTATTAAAAAAAAACAACTATGAAAATGCAAATGCAAAGATTCGGCTGTTTGAGAATACAGTACACATAAAAATTGGAAAGGGAGTGAGACAAGGTGACAAAATATCTCCGAAGCTCTTTAATGCCACTTTGGAAAATGTCTTTCAATCACTGAACTGGGAAAACAAAAGGATAAAGATTAATGGATGTTATCTAACTCACCTTCGTTTTGCTGATGACGTAGTCATTTTTGCAACTACCCCATCAGAGCTGCAGAGTATGATCCAGGAACTTGCTCACAAGAGTAAAGAAGCGGGATTAAAAATGAACTTTCAGAAGACAAAAGTGATGTTCAATGCTTTTACAAGAAATGAAGATTTATCGATTGATGGAGAAAAACTGGAGATAACAGATACGTACGTTTGTCTTGGACAGCAGATATCAAGTGAGGGTCACATTGATGAAGAAATTAATCACCGTATAAAATTTGCCTGGAGGGCTTTTGGAAGAAACAGCATAACTATCAAGAGCAATATGCCATTATGTCTTAAAAGAAAAGTGTTTGATGAATGCATCCTTCCAGTGCTTACGTATGGTGCAGAGACATGGACCGTAACAAAAAGAGACACACAAAGGCTGAAAGACAACTCAAACAAGCATGGAGAGGTGCATGCTTGGTGTAACCAGGAGAGATAAGAAGAGGAACTCGTGGATCCGAAAAATGACAACAGTGGAAGACATCATGATCAGAGTTAAATCCCTGAAATGGCAATGGGCTGGACATACTGCCAGAAGGACAGACCATCGATGGACAGTCGAAATTTTAGATTGGATTCCAAGGAACAGGAAAAGACCCAGAAGAAGACCACATGGAAGATGGGTGGATGAAATTCGGAAGTATGCGGGAGTAACATGGAGGAGACTGGCACAAGACAGGCCGTTGTGGAAGAGGCTTGGAGAGACCTTCGTCCTGCAGCGGACTGATCATGGTTGACAATGAGGATGATGATGATACATATTATTGACCGTGTGTGTATATACATACATATACGGTCGAGTAACATTATTGTGACCACCAGCTAATATCCAGAGTAACCGCCGTTTGCAGCACGGACGGCAGCTAGACGGCTGAGAGTGACTCAATAAGGTGCTGGAAGGTATTCACAGGTATGTGGAGCCATGCTGACTGCAGTGCATATGATAACTACTGGAGGGTGCGTGGTGGAGGATCCGTAGAGCGAACAACACGATCGAGGTAGTCCCACGCATGCTCAATTAGGTTTAAGTCTGGGGAATTAGGGTGCCAGAGAACTACTTTGAAGTCTTCATCGCGCTCTTCCAACCGCTCTCGGATATTTCCAGCAGTGTGACACGTGGCATTGTCGTGCTGGAAGATCCCATCCGCCCCAAGGAAGACAATTAGCATGCATGGGTGTACGTGGTCTGCAAGGATGGATCCATAACGAATTCGGTCCATAATGCCTTCCACAGGTATGAGTGGACCCGTGGAATGCCACGAAAACATTCCCAGACCATAAGGCCGCACCCATCAGCTTGTGTTCTTCCACCAATGATTGCAGAGTGTTTGTTCTCCGATGTTTCTTGCCTTATACGCCAACGTTCATCCGTTGGATGAAGCAGAAAACGTGACTCATCGGAGAAGGCAATTCTTTACCAATCAGAGGAGGTTCATTACCGATACTGCCGTGAAAATGTAAGCCTTTTCTGCAGATGAAACTTCGTTAGCATAACTGCAGTGGCCATCAGTCTGCATCGAAACCCCTTAGCAACACGATTCGCTGAACTGTTGTTTTAGACACATGCGGTAACCCCCATTGTTCATTCGGCCAATGAGTTGCTCCACTGTAGCTTGTCGAACGGCTCGCACGCACCTTCGAAGCCGACGTTCACCTTTCACATCAATGGCACGTGGTGCTCCGCAATTTCCTCGTCGCTCCAATCATGATACACTTTAACCACAGCAGCACGCGAACAGTTCGCAAATTGCGCTGTTTCAGAAATACTTCCACCCTTGGCGCGAAAGCAGATAATCAAACCATTTTTGCAAATCTGATAAATCGCTCCTTTCATCCATGACAGCAATGAGTGATAAGTTTTCAGAATGTTTACAGCACAACTTAAATACCCATCAAGCCAGCTCACGATCCGTGCCTTCTTTCATAGGCTACCCGCTGTTGACGTCAAAGGTAGGAGGTGGTCACAATTATATATATAGAGTTTATATATACACTGTCTACCAACAAGTAATTGGACACCCCCTGCAATTGACGATATCTGCGGTCCTGATACACGTCACGGCCGCCGCTGTTAAATATCGTGTGGGAAACAACAACACAACCAGTCGCATGCAAGATGCCACGCAGTTCGGAGCTCTCTGCTTTCGAGAAAGGTGTAATCGTCGGATATCACAGAAATGGCCGATCCATACGTGACATATCCAGCGAGTTGAAGTACCCAAAATCGACAGTTGGCAAGTGGAAGATGAGAGGTGACTGTCGGAATGTTCCCGACCCGGCAGACCCACAAAACTGGGAGTTAGAGACCGACGGGTGCTGGCCAGAGATATTCGGAAGAATCGCACCAAATCGATGGGCCACATCCGCGAGGAGTTTCAACAGGAATCCGGGAGTGTTCTTTTGAGGAATACCATCCGTAAGGAATCCTATCTGCTTGGTTATCATGGACGTGCTGCCACCCACAAGCCTTTGGTCACCAAGTGCAATAGCGCTGCTCGGCTAACGTGGTGCACAGAACGTTAACAGTGTACCGTTGAACAGTGGAAAAAGGTTCTCTGGAGCGACGAATCAAGGTTCACCCTCTACCGTTTGGATAGCAGGTTCTGGGTTTGGCGTCTGCCTGGAGAACGCCTTCTGCCGGAATGTATTGTGCCAACTGTGAAGTTCGGCGGCGGTGGAATTATGCTATGGGGATGTTTCTCCTGGTATGGCACGGGACCCTTGGTCGCAATTCCTGGTAGACTCAACGCCGAGACCTACTGCACCATTTTGGATGACCATGCGCTTCCTACGTTGTGGCAGTTTTACGGGGTGGACTTTCAGGATGACAATGCCACCTGTCATGTTGCGAAGTCCACCATGGCTTGGTATGGTGACAATGAGGTTAATCGAATGGACTGGCCTGCGCAGATCCCGGACCTTAACTTTATCGAGCATCTCTGGGACGAGTTGGAGCGTTGACTTAAGGGGTGCCTCCACCGTCCGAAATCGGTGAAGGAACTGACCTGTCTTCTCCAAGCCGAGTGGAAGAAAATACCGCTAGCCGTCGTACAGTGCCTGGTTGAGAGTATGCCCCGGAGGGTCGCAGGTGTAATCATCGCTCGTGGAGGCTCCACCAACTATAGAAGTTGAATAAGCTTTGTTTTCCTTTGCTATCACAGGTGTCCAATTACTTGTTTGTAGATAGTGTATATATATATATATATAAAATCAGCACAACTTCACAGAAAGACAATAATGAAGGAAGTATTAAACAAACGGAGCTCGGCTAGATAGCGCAATAGCAGCATATCAAGACGAAGCAACCTAATTCATATATATACATGATTAAGGCAACGAAACCTTGTGAAGTCCATACCACCAACATCAATCTGCATGCCCAGCACGACTTCAACTCAACGAGCCCCAAGGAACCAATGGCAAGAACACAAGATCAAAATTGACTCTCACGAGGTCCAAAACGATTACAGCTAGGTTTACAGTATTGAAAAGCAAAAGAAGAAGAAATACAGGCATATAAGTTAGTACAAAAGTCTTCGGCCACATGCGACCTACCATGAGTTACTTAGAAAAACGAAATTTTTTTAATTTTTTTAGGTCTTAGTTAATGGTTTGATATAAGTCAACGGGTGTATGTTTCACAAAATAGTTCTTTGAAATAGAGCTACATAATAATTGACAAAATACATGAATTACAAACTTAATATGATATCCATTAGTAAGTAACGTTTGGAATAATGTCCTCAACTGTATCAAAAGAACGGCAGAATTGTTGCAGATGCGCATGCCTCTGAAAACTTCAGATATAATAAGGTTCCGATGCACTGTTTTAGAGATATTTGATTTCCAGTTTATGAAATATCTAATATCGAAATTGTATCCTCTCCGCTTGTCATACATTCGTGTAACCAATGAATCTTCGTGAAAATGAATTTCAATGTCAAGGTAGAGGACTGCTTGTTCATCTGAACCAGTTAATTCCAGTTCCAAGCCACTTGGATAGATGTCTTTAGCCCTTATTCCAAAGTCTTCAAGTTAAACGTAATAATGTCATCAATATATCAAAATATTTTACTGTGTACGGACAGTTGGCCTGAGATATAGTTTTTTTCGTATGTATGTAGATATATATTAGCCAGTATACTTGAAAAAGATGTTCCCATTGGTATTCCTTTAGTCTGAAGGAATAAATCACTCCCTATGCTCAAATAATTATTGAATATACATAGGGTTTTGAGGCTGTTCCATCTGTCCAAGTCAAATTTAAGTAAGTGTCCATATTCCTGGAATAATGTGACACAAAGTTTATTAAGATCTATAGATGTGAACAAATTATTGAAGTCATATGTTTTAATCTTGACTTGCTGTGAAACGGAAATATCTTGCAAAAATTGGAGAATATCTTTTTTATTATGAACGATCCAAGAGGCTCCAATATTTCGTAAGATAGTCTCGAAGTGTCGTTCAAACATCTTGCCGGCCAGTGCACTATAGCAATTTGTTGCAGATGTTATGAATCTAAACGCGGTGGGAGTTTTATGGAACTTTGGCACAGCGTAGAAGAATGGCATTCTAACATTGATGTTATTAATTTCAAGTTTCTTTTGCAGTGCTATATTTTTTTACTGATTGTGAAATTATTTTGTGATATCGCTTTGCAGGTTGTACTTACAGACAATGCGCCATAAATCAGTTGATGATAGCATTTTTTATGCAAAAAAGTATTTTTTATGCAAAAAATACTATCATCAACTGATCCTTCAGAATTGAGAAACCTCATGAAAAAAGGTACGAACTTCCGATTGGAAAATCGGGGTAATAGGATCAACGACATCCTTGAGATAATTAGATTGGACCTAGTGAGATTCGTCATGAAGATTTCTACACGCTTTGAGATCGCTATGCAAGCCTTTATGCAGTGGTTTACAGAGATTACTAGTCGAATAAGCACACAAATTCGATTGGTTGAAGGCAGATTCACTGATGGAAGTCGTTCCATCAGTGAAAGTCGAAAAGGTATACTGAAGACATAAGGAAATTCAATTGTGTGCTAGTTAGGAAAGCAATTGAAAACAACCAGCGCCTGAAGAGAGCAAAAGGACATCTCAGTAAGGGAAGAAAACAGTTTATGGCTGTGAGAAAACAAAACAGTACTGTAACAAGAAATAGACGCGAAATTTTGACAAGGGTGAAAGATTTCTATTCCAAACTATATGAAAGGGATGATACATCTATTCCAGACATTACGACAGGTACCAGTGCCAAAGTCCCTCCAATCCTCCCTGCAGAAGTTACATATGCAATTAAGAACATGAAACGGGGAAAAGCTCCAGGAGAAGATGGAATTACCGTGGACATTATAGAAGAAGCAAGTCGAGAAATTGAAACTACACTCGCCCAAGTTTTCACCAGATGTCTTAATGAAGGGAAGATTCCTGAGGATTGGAACAACTCTACAATGATCCTGCTCCATAAAAAAAGGTGACATTGAGGATCTGAGGAACTACAGGCACATCAGCCTCCTATCAGTGGTTTATAAAATATTCACTAAGGTTCTTTCAGATCGCTTGAAGGTAACACTACACATGGCCCAACCAAGAGAACAAGCTGGATTCAGGAGTGGCGACAGCACTATAGATCATATCCATGTACTGAGAAAGCTAATTGAAAGAACAAGAGAATATGAACTCCCATTATGCATGGCTTTTAATGACTTTGAAAAGGCCTTAGATTCCGTGAAACCATCAGCAGTAACAATGGCTTTGAAATCCTGCGGTATTGAAGATGCATACATTAGCATTATTAATAACATCTATGAAAATGCAAGTGCAAAGGTTCGGATATTTGAGAATACAGCACAAATAAGAATTGGAAAAAGAGTGAGACAAGGTGACACTATATCTCCCAAGCTCTTTAAAGCCGCATTGCAAAATGTCTTTCACTCATTATACTGGGAAAACAATGGGATAAAGATTAATGGAGAGTACTTAACTCACCTTCGTTTTGCTGAGGGCGTAGTCATCTTTGCAACTACCCCTTCAGAGCTGCAGAGTATGATCCAAGAACTTGCTGAGAACAGTAAAGAAGTTGGATTAAAAATGAACTTTCAGAAGACAAAAGTGATGTGCAATGCTTTTACAAGAAACGAAGATTTATCGATTGATAGAGAAAAGCTTGAGACAACCGATTCCAACATTTATCTTGGGCAGCAGATATCGAATGAGGGTCACGTTGATGAAGAAATTAATCGGCGTGTAAAACTTGGATGGAGAGCTTTTGAAAGAAATAGTACAATTTTTAAGAGCAGTGTGCCATTGTGTCTCAAAAGAAAAGCGTTTAATCAATGCATCCTGCCAGTGCTTATGTACGGAGTAGAGACATGGACCTTAACTAAAAAAGACATTCAAAGATTGCAGACAACTCAAATATTCATGGAGAGATGCATGCTTGGTGTAACCAGGAAAGATAAGAAGAGGAACTTGTGGATAAGGAAAATGATAGGAGTGGACGACATCATGACCAGAGTGAAATCACTGAAATGGCAATGGGCTGGACATGCTGCCACAAGAACGGACCACCGATGGACAACCGAAATTTTAGACTGGATTCCGGGGGACAGGAAAAGACCCAGAAGAAGACCCCATGGGAGATGGAAGGATGAAATTCGAAAGTATGCTGGAGTAGCATGAAGGAAACAGGCCCAAGACGGACAACTGTGGAAGAAATTTGGGGAGACCTTCATCCAGCAGTGGACTAATAAT
Organism: Macrothele yani; assembly: GCA_039090855.1. NCBI lineage: Eukaryota > Metazoa > Arthropoda > Arachnida > Araneae > Macrothelidae > Macrothele > Macrothele yani. The sequence goes on along the minus strand of CM077024.1, from coordinate 129,408,711 downwards.
GGTTGATGATATATATATATATATATATATATATATATATATATCATCATCATCATCATTGTCAACCATTATCAATCCACTGCTGGACGAAGGTCTCCCCAAGTTTCCTCCACAACGGTCTGTCTTGTGCCAGTCTCCTTCATGTCACCCCTGCATACTTTCGAATTTCATCCACCCATCTCCCATGTGGTCTTCTTCTGGGTCTTTTCCTGTCTCTTGGAATCCAATCTAGAATTTCGGCTGTCCATCGATGATCTGTCCTTCTGGCAGTACGTCCAACCCATTGCCATTTCAGGGATTTAACTCTGATCATGATGTCTTCCACTCTTGTCATTTTTCGGATCCACGAGTTCCTCTTCTTATCTCTCCTGGTTACACCAAGCATGCACCTCTCCATGCTGCTTTGAGTTGTCTGCAGCCTTTGTATGTCTCTTTTAGCTAAGGTCCACGTCTCTGCACCATACGTAAGCACTGGAAGGATGCATTGATCAAACACTTTTCTTTTAAGACATAATGGCATATTGCTCTTGAAAATTATGCTGTTTCTTCCAAAATCTCTCCAGGCAAGTTTTGTACGCCGATTAATTTCTTCACCAATGTGACTCTCACTTGATATCTGCTGTCCAAGATAAACGTACGTGTCTGTTATCTCCAGCTTTTCTCCATCAATCGATAAATCTTCATTTCTTGCAAAAGCATTGTACATCACTTTTGTCTTCTGAAAGTTCATTTTTAATCCCACTTCTTTACTCTTGTCAGCAAGTTCCTGGATCATACTCTGTAGCTCTGATGGGGTAGTTGCAAAAATGACTATGTCATCAGCAAAACGAAGGTGGGTTAGATAATCTCCATTAATCTTTATCCCTTTGTTTTCCCAGTTCAGTGATTGAAAGACATTTTCCAATGTGGCATTAAAGAGCTTCGAGATATGGTGTCACCTTGTCTCACTCCTTTTCCAATTTTTATGTGTGTTGTATTTTCAAACAGCCGAATCTTTGCACTTGCATTTTCATAGATGTTATTAATAATATTAATGTATGCATTTTCAATACCGCAGGATTTCAGAGCCATTGCAACTGCTGATGGTTTCACCGAATCAAAGGCTTTTTCATAATCGATAAAAGCCATGCACAATGGAAGCTCATATTCCCTCGCTCTTTCAATTAGTTCTCTCAGTACGTGGATATTATCTATTGTGCTGTAGCCACTCTTGAATCCAGCTTGTTCTCTCGGTTGAGCCATGTCCAGTGTCACCTTCAAGCGGTGTGAAAGAACTTTAGTGAAGATTTTATAAACCACTGATAGGAGGCTGATAGGTCTGTAGTTCCTAAGATCCTCAATGTCACCTTTTTTATGTAGCAAGATCATTGTAGCGTTGTTCTAATCCTCAGGAATTTTCCCTTCATTAAGGCATCGAGTGAAAATTTGGGCGAGTACTGTTTCGATTTCTCCACTTGCTTCTTGTATGATGTCTACAGTAATTCCATCTTCTCCTGGAGCTTTTCCCCGCTTCATGTTCTTGATTGCATGCGCAACTTCTGCTGGAAGGACTGGAAGAACTCTGGTACTGGTACCTTTCATGATGTCTGGAGTACATGTATCATCCCTTTCATATAATTTGGAGTAGAAATCTTTCACTCTTGTCAAAATTTCGCCTCTATTTCTTGTTACAGAACCATCTTCTTTTCTCAGTGCCATAATCTGTTTTTTCCCCTTACTGAGATGTCCCTTTGCTATCTTTAGGCTTTGGTTTTTTTCAATTGCTTTCCTTATTAGTTCACAGTTCAATTTCCTTACGTCTTCAGTGATACTTTATCGTACTGTCTTGCATAGCTCTATATATTCCACTTTGGAAGTCACATCTTTAGTTGTCCTCATCACTCTTCTTTTTTGCATCAACATTTTGGTTTTTCCTGATAATTTGTTCACATGCAATTTGTTCTTAGACCCAGCTAATTTTGTTGCTGTTTCCATAAAAGCTTTGGTTACTTTTCTGTTAACTTCAGAAATATCCACTTCTTCCGATGTTAGGCCTTCTAAAGCAGAGAATTTGTTCTTCAGTTCAAACTTGAAGGTATTATGGTGTTTTTTAAGGTTGGTTATGTCAATACATCTTGTTTGTCTTATGAGCTTGCCACGTTCGAGTTTAGTGTTGAGGTGCATCTTACATCTCACCAATCTATGGTCACTACCTGTGTTGAAATTGTTTAGCACACTGCAGTCTTCTATGATGAATTTTTTGTTACACATAAATAAAATCAATTTCACTTGTCATCCATTTTGGATGTCTGCATGTCCCTTTCCTGTGTGGTTTTTTCTTGAAAAAGGAGTTCAAGATGAAATACCCTTCTGCCTCTGCAAACTCAACGAGAGTATTTCCACGCTGGTTTCTGTTGCCGTGACCGAATTTACCTACTGAAGTTTCATTCTGTTGCCGTCGCCCTATTTTTGCATTGAAACTCCCATAATTTTCTTCAAGTGCTGCTTACCTTTATTATTTAGATGACGAATTTCCTCATAAAATTCTTTAATTTCTTCTTCACGATGACTTGTGGTGGGTGCATAAGTTTGAATAATCTGAGCCTGGTATCTTCTCGATAGTTGGATAACGAGTCGTGCAGCTCTGTCAGAGGAACTTTCAACTTCTACCACTTTATCCTTCAGTTTCTTGTTTATTATAAATCCAACACCACTAGTTCTGCCAGTATCTGTCCCACGATAGTAGAAGTGATGTCCACTTTTCAGTTCAATGAGATCTTCTCCTTTTCTCCTTACCTCACTTAGCCCCACGATGTCCCACTTGATCCTTTGTAGTTCTTCTTCCAATTCCAGAAGCTTTGAATCAGAAGATAGGGAGCGTTCATTATACGTAGCCAAGGTTAGCATCAGATGGCAGCCTAGTCCGGTCCTCCGGGGATTATTAGCACTCTCTGCCTTCATGTCGCTGCCTTGGCCAGGTACATTCCAGCTGCCGGAGACTGAGGGCCAAGATTTAAGTTGTGGAGTCATTTTGGAGGGGTTTGGCCATAACTCACCACGCTGGCCAAGCGGGTTGGTAAGTGTGGGATAGCATTTCCACTAATGCCGATGGTATAGTTATACCGCTATTGGCGGTCGTCAGAGCCCCTTTAGTGGGAACAGGATGCACCACGAGAAGGCGGGGTTGACATTTGTCAAGGAGAGGCTGTGATGTTACGCATCACCTGACCTTACATCCCATATATATATGTGTGCAGTATATTGCAGCAGTCGTTTTTAACTACTTGTTTGGCGAGATCATATGATGCATTCTATGATTTTTTTTCTTTTTTTCAACTAGTTAATATTTATTAATTATCAAAGGCAGAACTTCAAAGAATGACTGCATTTAACTCAAACTTCTCAACGTGGACAGCCAATTTCATTCCATGCGCTTAGAAAGAATGCAGAAATATTACGACGACTGATGATTATGCAACAATCTCAAGCATGGTTATTATTATTATTTTTTTTATCACAAAGTGTTCGATCAAGATTATTTCCAGAACTACAAAATAACGGAGACACCAATGACAAGAATCATGCGTGTTCAATAATTTACTGTAGGCCACAGTGGCTCAATGATGCACAGATCGGGTGAATGAACAGGAATTACTGAACCAGGTCGTCGTATTTCTCCAACAACTATTTGATATATCTGACTTTGTGTTGGGAAACTGTCTGAAGCACGGAACGCATCTGATTACCTTTTAAGGTTCACGTAATCACTTCCGGTAATTTTTACTATGCAATGCAACTTGAATTCTGAGGAGTGCTACTATTCGCTGCCCAAAAGAATATTAAACCTCCCTAATATCTGGCTTGCAATCAAAATAGTAAACTCCTTTCGTCGTTTCACAAAACTGAAGTTCTGCCTGATATTGTAAAATGGAAAAACCGATAACGCATTTCTCCAATTATTGTTCGACGGTCCAGAATATTAGAAGAAAAATATATATATATTTACTGCCCGGAAGTGTCGATGACGTCACATATCTATATCAGGAAAGAAGAGTTCAAAACTATACACCCAGTTTCAGTACTGTTCAGTAATTATCTGCTGAGAAAAAAGAAACACAAAAATTCATAACTAACCTATGAACACAGAAGTGATCATAAATAGCGTACGGTTGGCTAAAAAAATGCTTCATATGTTGGTAAGATGCTGGCTTACGCCATTCTTGCTGGTAATCATTCCCCTTCAAAATCTGACTAGTCCTTACCTTTCGCCATTTCACGAGCTTCGTACCAGCGAACTGAGACTTCCTGCCGTGCCGTCTACACACACACATTGTAGAGTGTTTACGCACACACACATACACATACATATTGTGAGGGGGTCGATAACGTCATGCGTCTGTAACAGGCAAGGAAAGTTCAAAAATGTTATGTACCCAGTTTCAGCACTGTTCAGTAATCTGCTGAGGAAGTAACAGAAAAAACCTCATGATTTACGTATGAACAGGAAACTGATATTAAATAAATATAACACAGTTGGCTAAAAAATGATGTTTGGTATGTTTTTGTATTAAGAAAATTTCTGTTCCTGCTAAAAGTTACTGTACAGTCAAAAGTTCAATCACACGTCCGTGTAATAAAGTTCTTTGCAAAACCTTAGTTTCCTTTCCAGTGGATATAATTATGAAATTTGCGTCGAATTCACGTAGCATAAATATCTAAATTTCTTTTCAATTGCTTCCTCGGGTGTCGTGCCAGTTCTTTCAAGAAAGTATGCGAAATACTGGCGCATTTCCGCCCTATCAAAATGCGCCTAACAATGCGCCCGTTTCGAAATATGGCTGGTAAATATATTGCAGCCATTTTTGTCAGGATGCGGAATATGCATATGTGGGCTAGTCATGTCGCGTGCCATTTGGTATTTGAGCGGTTCAAGCTTCGTGGCAAGCAAGCAGGCAGCAGTGAAGGGGAATGAAAAAATAATAATAAAACTTCCTGCAGACCATTACTGACCGCAAGCTCTAATCGGCGCCATGGCTGTCGCTGATGATATAAAAGCCTTTGTTAACAATCACTAAACTTTTGCAAGGACATCAGACCGAACTTTCGTCGCGGAAGAAGTAAAACGAGACGACGATCACATTTTGAGACCCGTGGAAGGAACAACTGGCGCATTTAGTTTTTGTTTGTCCCAGTTAACGTCACCAAAAAAAAGTAAAAAAATAAAAGGGACTTTCTCTCTGCTGTCTTCTTTTTTTTTTTTTTTTTGCTATTTTTGTCATTCCACTTTTGTAATCGAAATAAAACCTCTCGAAGAATTAATTGCGACGCACCATTTGCGCAGCACGTATGGAAAACACCAATATTTCGAAAACAATTCGATTTTGTTAACTAAATAGGTCTAAAGTTCCTTTCCCTGAAATGGGTAATAATTTCCATAGTGAAGATGGATGATAGAATAAGCTAAACAATAGTTCGGGATCCCTGTTCAAATCAGATCCATAACCAGATAAAAATAACAGGAGGGCTTACGTACAGGGGTTTATCAAAATAATGGAAGCGCTGTTTGTGGAAAACTTTATTAATAAGCTTGTGACGTGCTACAGAGGTGAATCACGTGTCAAGACGAAAAATCTACTGCGGTATATTCCATCCTTGTAGCTTATTTGGGAGAACAACTTCCTCCGAAGTGAGGGGATCCGGTTCGATTACTGTGGTATATTCCATCCCTGTAGCTTATTTGGGAGAACAACTTCCTCCGAAGTGAGGGGGATCCGGTTCGATTACTGTGGTATATTCCATCCCTGTAGCTTATTTGGGAGAACAACTTCCTCCGAAGTGAGGGGGATCCGGTTCGATTACTGTGGTATATTCCATCCTTGTAGCTTATTTGGGAGAGCAACTTCCTCCGAAGTGAGGGGGATCCGGTTCGATTACTGTGGTATATTCCATCCTTGTAGCTTATTTGGGAGAGCAACTTCCTCCAAAGTGAGGGGGTTCCAGTTCGATTACTATCACGGACAAACTTGTGTTTTCGCAGAACTTTATAAATAAGCTCTAGGCCCACCTCGGGCTTTCATAACAGGAGTAATTCGACTTGGAGTAGACTTATACAACTTATGTACATACGATAATGGAATTTGGGACCATTCTTCCTGTGATATGGTCCAACTGAACTAGCGATGTTGGAGGTGGAAAGTGTGATCTGACCTTTCGTTCCAGATATTCGCAAGAATGTTCAATAAGATTGAGGTCTGGAGATTGAAGTGGCCTGCTGTATCTCATCCCCCTATGCTCTGCAAACCACAACGTAACACGTTTCGCACAATGCACGGGTGTATTATTTGCTTGAGAATACGGAGGCTCATTAGGGAACAATGCATTCAGCATTGGATGCAGGTGGACAGCAAGAATTGATTCTTAAATCGCAAATGTGGCACGACCTTGCAGAATGACTAATGTCCCTAAGGAATGGCATGATATAGCACCCCACAGCATCACAGACCCACCTCCATTCTTCACAGTCGGAGTGGTACGTTTCTAAATCTTTTTGCCAGACGTACACTCCAACAGTGGTGGGAAACAATCTGCAGGGCAATTTAGCAAACTAGATGATATGTTTCCAGTCTTTAACATCCCAGTTTTTATGTGATTTTTATCACCTTACACGTTTTGTTGCATTGATGTTGGTCCTCAGAAGTTTGTGAATTGCAGCACGGCAATAAATTCCGGCACGGTGGAGCTTCCGATGGCGAAAACGGGATCATTCCGACTAGTTCTGTTATTTGCGGTGCTTTGGTTTTGTGCTTCCATTGTACAATCCGTGCCAACGTTCGCTTAACTCTATCTGACATCATCGTATGGCTTTCACAATTTGTACATTTAGAGGCAACGCAGTGTAATTTTTGATAGGTAGCCATGACCTTCACAACAGTTCATCCCGTTACATCTATTTCTGCCGTTCTAGTTGCCGAAGCTCCTGCAAACGCTGACCAATGATGGTGCCTTTTCTTTTGTGGGAGCACTGATATCTGACATTGTCGACATTTACTCCACAATAACTGTTTCACCTGCGACTGTGACACTGGTACGTGATGCCCGACATCGTACTGCATCCCTTAATATATCTCACATTGTGGGTGACGTCGTCCCTGTGATTTGCAAGCGGTCTTCAAAACCCTTACTTTCCTTCCCTGACCACAGAAGGAACTGGTAATCTTTCAGCAACATTTTTCTCATTTGTACTTGAGTTGTTGTTTTTTTCTTTCAGATTCTCCCACAAAAAAAGAAAAACCTGCTGTTATCCGAAAGTCACTATAAATGCCAATTAAAAATATTATCCTAACATCCAACTTTAAGAGTATGGTGTTGGGCACTCATTTCCGGCGGTATTTGACCAGCAAGCTAATTTCCGCTACCGTCTATTTTGCTTTATTTCCTTTCATTTAGTGCTTCTGTCCTTTGTTCGAAAGGTTTTTCACAGTGTATTACTGTCGGCATACACGAGTAGATGCGTCATTGTCGGCATATACGAGAAGATGCGTCAGAAATGCATCATTGTTGGCATACACGAGTAGATGCGTCAGAAATGCACCATTGTCGGCATACACGAGTAGAAGCGTCAGAAGTGCATCATTGTCGGTATACACGAGTAGATGTGTCAGAAATGCATCATTGTCGGCATACACGAGTAGATGCGTCAGAAATGCATCATTGTCGGCATACACGAGTAGATGCGTCAGAAATGCATCATTAGTCGGCATACACAAGTAGATGCGTCAGAAATGCATCATTAGTCGGCATACACGAGTAGATGTCTGAAATGCATCATTGTCGGCATACATGACTAGATGTCAGAAATACATCATTGTCAGCATACACAAGTAGATGTCATTCAAGCAAGTAGGCATGGCTCAGAAAACTTGTACATTACACTGTCCTGGAAAGGAAATCTCCCTATTTACGTTCTAGTATATTACCTTCTCGTTGACTCGAGAGTAAATCGGGAGATGCGGGTTCGATTTCCGTTCCAGGATATGTAATCTTTAAGTTTTCTGAGATATGTCTACTTGCTTGATTAATTTGGCACCCATCTGTCTGTAACATCTTTTTGTCTTGATGTCGTTCATTTAGCTGTTTCTGATACATCTATCTTTCAGAAGAACTTGATATTACACGGCCCTGGAAAGGGAATCGAATCCGTATCTCTCGATTAAATTTAGAGCATGCTATCGTTACACCACCCAGGACAACTGAGTTCCAAGCAACTGTAGCCAACAAGATGCTGGAAAGTAAATCGGGAGATGCGGGTTCGATTTCCGTTTCAGGGCGATGTTATTTCTTAGTTTTCTGAAGGATGCCTGCATGAGAAACAATAAAACGTACAGCATTTGTATACCGACAATGATACCTATATTCTTCTCATTTATTTGAGAAGAGTTAATTCTTCCCGGGATTCGCTTCCCATTTGTTTCTACGAGTTTATCAGAAAAACTCATAGAAACAAGTGGGAAGCGAATCGATCACCGCTCTTTGCGTATGCGTAAATCTCATCCTCTGCAACTTAGAACTGTTTCGAATTTCGCTCCATATCGTCTGACCGCTCCAACATTTTACGTTTAAAATTTTCTTCAGCATCAATGAATTACAGTCTGCTTTTCTCAATTAATCTTAGTAGACGTGATTTATGATCTATGTAGTATGTTTTGGTTCTTTTTTATCGTTGGTGTCTTGTAGCGCTCTTTCCACTTTATTTTATTATGTCCTACTTTCTACCCTTAAATTCAGACATACCGTGGATCATCAATTTGTTAAGGTGGTCGTCTAGTGATTTTGTTTCCTATACTTCCAATGGGCAAACTTCTGTACGCATTTTCTTCAAAATTAATGCGTTCCCAAGGATGAAAATTTCAACATCGATTAAAATAAATTCATATTATAACTTAGAATACTTAATATTTTCTATAATCCAACATTTGTTTGTCTACTGACGTCATCAATGTACAGCTCGCGCCATCTTTTTTCTGGTCGCAACACCACCAAAGGAAAAGTTATTGATTTTTAATACAATTATGGTTATGTTTCAGAAAATATTAAGTATTCCAAGTTATAATATGAAGTTATTTTAATCGATGTTCAAATTTTCATCCTTGGGAACGCATTAATTGGGGGGAAAAATGCATACAGAAGTTTGCCCATTGGAAGTACAGGAAACAAAGTCACTAGACGTCCACCTTAAGTTACAGCGGCGGATAGCTGGATTTTGTTTTACCATATTTTTAAGTTTTTCTAAGAAATTCAGAATCTCTCCACAGCAACCGGAAACCCCTCCATATCCTCAGACGAACACTGCACACATGGGAATATCCTTCTAGTTATCGACATCATTTTGTAGAAAATTCGTATTATGAGTGGTGTAAAACTCTTAAAAGCAAAACATTGGCGTGATACAGAATACTTCTACCGCGTGAAATCTGTGCGATTCTTATTTATTATTATTTACCTGAGCAATTCAAAAGTTTCAGATCGGATGAAGAACTGCTTGAGGGCGGGGAATTTTACTGCAAAGCAGGAGTCTCAACCCTATAAGCTTCTTTTTTTTTTTTTTTTTTTTTTTGGACTGGAGGTTTAACGACCACCGTGAGCAACTCAATGGGCTATAATCAGTCACCCGTCCCTAATTTAGGGTCACTGACTCCAGGGAAGGGAGATAACCAGTGCCGTAAGACAAACACAACATCCATGCCTCACCGGGATTCAACCCCGGACCCATCTCGGACGAATGATCAGAAGTCATCGCTTAGACCACTGGGACACCGGGGCTGCGAATTCAATTTTAGCTCTTCATAGAGAGACATTTCTACCTGCTTTAACGCATCAGAAAATCTATACCATAATTAACACTCTTGCTGACGTCACAGGCATAGAGATGAGTTAATTTTAGGAGCCCGGGCCCATCCCGATTTCTTTCATTACATGTGTTTGCTGAGCCCGGGCCCGGATTCTTGGAAAATTTTGCTTATCAAGGCTTGCATTTATGCATTATACACTGGCTAAAGATATGGCCCGAGCAAGGAGTAGTTTAAAAAGTTTAGTTCAGTTAATCCACTTCACAATATTAATCTGTTTTTAGAAATACTACGCATAAAGCCAAATGTTCTAAAATGTGAATTTGAAAATAAATAAATAATCAGCCCTTCGACCGTATCAGGGGAATCAGTAATTTTGGTAAAAGCTGAAGAAAAGAAAATCGTTTAGAAATAAAAATTCCATTGGTTACTTCTTTTTGATTTCTAAATTTACTTTTATTTTAAATAAATTGCATTATAAAACATACAACGCCGTACAGACAGTAGTTGCAAGTGTTTGAAATTTTGACTCTAAAAAACTAATCTTTGCAATATAATTTACATATATGCTAATTAGTAAAGGTAGTTTAGAGTGATGTAATAGATTATAAAAAAAAAAAGCATGTAGGGAAATTTCCCAAATTAAAAACAAAAAGAATGTAAAAGCATTCCAGAGCAGAATATTTTGCATTTTGTAACATTATCAAAGCTTTGCGCTTAATAGTATAATAACCACAATATTATCATATGTGTGTGCAGTTTCCAGATCAAGTTCATCATGAAACAAGTTAGTAAAATCATGCAATGCATTGATTATGATACGCTTTCCAACATACCAGAAATCATTACTCAAGTTATGAGGATAATCGCTGTGGAGTAAATCTCGGTTCTGTGCCCTGACCTTTGATCCCATTTCGATAATATTCAACAGAACCGGTTCAGTATACCTCCGAAATAACATGATAAAGTTTTGTCGCAATCGAAGTATTTTTACGTAAGTTATGATGCATAAGGGCTATGGAATAGATCCCGCTCCTGTGTCCTAACCTTTGACCCCATTTCGCCCATTTTCAATAAGACTCGTTCCTAGGCAGACCCCTACAACATACTAACATTTCATCCAAATCGAAGTATTTTTACCTAAGTTATGACGCATAAAAGCAGTAAAATGGATCCCGCTCCTAAATCCTGACCTTTGACCCCATTTCGCCCATTTTCAATAGGGTTTGTCCCCAAGTGGTCACCTACCACATACTAAAAGTTCATCGAAATCGAAGGATTTTTACGCGAGTTATCGTGCGGACGGACATACGCACACAACGCGTGACATAATGAGGCAGATGGGAATCGCGACCATCTGCTCGAAAGAGTGTGACGTCATAAAACTTTAATAGGGTCCACACACAACGCGTAACGTAATGAGACAGATGGCGTGACCGCGCGCCAACATCTAATGGGACGACGTCATGACACTAAAAACGGGGAAATTCAGGTTAGTTACTTAACGCACTAAATTAATTTTCCTAAAGTCGAGATCAAGCTAAATCGATTTCTAGTACCAGAAAACGGTAGGTTAACGACTTTCATCAAAATCCGTAGAGCTGTTTTCAAAATAAAATTTACGTACATACAAGAATTACTCCTTTAAGGTGGACGTCAAGTAATTTTGCTTCCTATACTTCCAATGGAAAAACATCTGTACACATTTTCTTCACAATTAATGCGTTCCCAAGGATGAAAATTTGAACATCGATTAAAATATCTTCATTTAATAACTTGGAATACTTAATATTTTCTAAACCATAACCATAATTATGAAATCCAACATTTGTTTGTCTACTGACGTCATCAAAGTACAGGTCGCGCCATCTTTTTTCTGGTTCTAACATCACCAAAGGAAAAGTTATTAATTTTTTATATAATTATGGTTATGTTTTAAAAAATATTAAGTATTCCAAGTTATAATATGAAGTTATTTTAATCGATGTTCAAATTTTCATTCTTGGGAACACAATAATTGTGAAGGAAATGTGTACAAAAGTTTTTTCCATTGGAAGTATAGGAAGCAAAATTACTTGACGTCCACCTTAATAGTATGGGATAATGGCGATGGAATGGACCCGATCCTATGTCCTGACCTTTGACCCCATTTCGTCCATTTTCAATAGAGTTCGTCCCCAGGTGGTCCGCTACAATATACTAAAATTTCATCGACATCGAACCATATTTCCGCAAGTTATGACGCATAAGTGCAATGGAATGGATCCCGCTCCTTTGTCGTGACCTTTGACCCCATTTCGTCCATTTTCAATAAGGTTCGTCCCCATGTGGTCCCCTACCACATACTAAAATTTCATCGAAATTGAACCATTATTACGCGAGTTATCGTGCCGACAGACGGACGGACAAAGCTGGAGCATATACGCTTCTTCAACCTACGGTTGGAAAGCGTAAAAAAGAGAGAGAGAGAGAATTGCATCTGATGTCTCAGCGCTTCAACTAGATCTTCATTTCTCTAAAACTTGAACTGCTGCACTAAAAACCAGCGTCACCCTAAAAATCGCGGGTGAGGAAATTTTAAAAAATAAATAACAATACTTCTAACTGCACAATTTTGGAAATTAATACATCATTTTAAAGATAAGATTCTTGATTTTTAATAAAATACAAAAAATAGCAATGTGATATTTTCTCAGATTTTCGATACCAGACTTTCTTAAACTAATCCTTGCTTGTGCCATAGCTTTAGACAATGCATAATGCAAGTCTTGCTAAGCAAAATTTGTCTTGTACTGGCAGCTAGCTTAGGAAATTAAAAATCCTTCCACCATGGTAACAAATCCACAGTGAAATTCAAAACGTGTAATTCAATCGGGCACGGAATTACACGTGTTGAATTAATTACAGTAATGAAATTCAAGACGTGTAATTCCGATTCCGGGCCCAGCCCGGTCCCGGGTTTTTCGGTAGTTAATGAATTTTGAGCCCGTTCGAGACCGGGCCCCAGCTCATCTCTATGGTGTACATTACCTTCTAAATGCGAACACTGCCTGAGAAGTGAAGCAATAGTTCTTTGTTCATGACATTCATATAATCAGGCTGGTGCACGTGATAAAGCCAGCAATAGTATGTAAAATTACAAGCAGATTCTTCATTATACACTGCTGGCCACCCAAAATGCAACACCAAGAAGGACACGAGATAGCAAAGCCAGATTAACTGGACACATAAGAACAGATACAAAGATGAAACGTTTGAGCTTACAGGCCCGTGCGATTTTCGGAACACGCAGAAATCAATAGTTCGTGTGACTCCCATGGCTGGCAATAACGGCCGCTACACGCCGAGGCATCGAACGAAAGAGGCTCCCGATCAGCGACCAGACGTGTTCGATGGGCGACATATCGGGAGAACAGGAGGGCCACAGCAGCAGTGACACCTGGTGGGCCGTGAAGAATTGTTGCACGATGCGTGCCACGTGCGGGCGCGCATTGTCTTGTTGAAACGTGGCCGCTGGAAGGTCCTGCAGGTAAGGGAGGACTACAGGCTCCAAAACGTCGGAGATATAGCGGTGGCTGTTGAGTGTACCGGCGATGCGTACCAGAGGGGTGCGGGTGTCATATCCAATTGCGCCCCAAACCATAACGCCAGGTAACGGACTGGTATGACGATGCATAATGCAGGCGTCATACAGTCTCTCACCGCGGTGCCGCCACACGCGGATCCGACCATCGTGGTGTTGCAGGCAGGAGCGGGATTCGTCGGAGAAGACAATGTCGTGCCATTCCGTAGTCCAGGTGCGGCGTTTAACTGCCCACTGCCACCGAACCGCCGGTGGTGTAACGTCAATGGTAATCGGAGCAATGTGCGCCGTGCGACAAGTCCCCGCTCCTGCAGACGACGTCGAACGGTACGTGCTGACACAGGCTGTTGCGCAACACACCCTAATTCCTGCGCTAACGTTGGTGAAGCGGCTGTGCGAGCCGTCAATGCCCGTCGCACAACATGCCGGTCCTCTCGTTCGGCGGTGTACCGCGGCTGCGGCAATCGCTCACGTCGGTCGTCCGTCCCTCCTGTACCCACCGAATCCATACTCGTCTCACTGTGGCTGGATGTCGTCCCACGCGGGCACCGATGTCTCGGTACGATAAACCGCTGTCGCGATAAGCCACTATTCGTCCTCTGTCGAACTCCGAAACGTGCTGGAATGACTGCCGTATTATGCGACGCGGTATTAGGAAGCTTCCCACGCACACGTCCGGCAGCACAACGCACTTCCACTACTTACACCCCGCCTACTGTGCACCCTTCTTATAGTGCTTCTCGGTGGCGTGCCGGGTGCACATGATTTGCATATGCCCTGCAATGCTAATCGTTCGCATGTCCTCTAGCGAGCGACGCATGCTGTGAATTTCAGGCCAATCGGATGCTTCCTTCTTGGTGTTGCATTTTGGGTGGCCAGCAGTGTATATAAAGAATTCAAATGTTAGGGCACCCAAGAAAGATGACACCGAATTCTTTGGGGGTAATGAGTTCGTCTTTGAATCGTTTCGGACCCGGAAAGAATTTTCCAAAGGATACATTTTGAAAAAGAAATTTAGCAAAAAAAGAAAATACTTTCACACACCCTAGTAAGGAAACTGCTCATTATTTAAAATACGGAGCATAAATCCGCCATAATGATCTCACATTGCGCAAAGAGAAACGAAACGTAACGTTCCATTGATTGCTCAGAATAATATGCAATCCAATGTTACGATGAAATACTTTTAATTAAATAAAACAGAAGACGGTGACAATACTAATGTGGCACAAGTGTGAAAAGTAGGCATGAAGATTATGTTGAGTTATTTTTTTGTGTGCGCATTATTTGAAGTGAAATAGATAAACGAGGAATCGCTCTACGTGGTATTTTCACTACGGAAAACCTGGGAGCAGACTGCTTTCTTCCATAATGCACGATGGTGGCATGAATTGAAAAATCTCATCAAAGTTCACGTGTGTGTTGGAGAACTGTCAGTGGACGAGATGATTTGCACTAGTAGAAACAAGCGGTTCTCTTCGAAGAAAGGAGAAATGGTTGACCCTTTTAACAGTACCATGCTCACCACCACAGACAACCGTGTTTCGCGATTCGTAATCTTTGCGGCTAACAGAATGGAACCAATTACAAAAAAACAAGAAAGATGACACCGAATTTTCGGGTGTAATAAGCACGTCTTTTGAATCCGTTCTGACGCAAATTAAATTTATCAAAGCTATTCAAAGTCAATGGAACCGGTATGGAAAACAATAGTATCAGACGGAAAAAACAAGTTTTTGAATCGGGTCTTTTATCCCTCAGATAATGCTCTAAACGGAATCGTGAGCTTACGAACTCTTAGAAACAGAGTTACCGACAAAAATCAGATGTGACTTTACGTCCCTTGGTGAGAAAACCATGCATTATTTTAGGAAGAAAGTATTCACAAAAGGTTTATCCATATGAGCGGTATCGGTCCAAGAAAAAAATTTTAGTCGAGTTTTCAGGAGCCCAGATTTTGCAACAAATACATCAGAAGTAGAAATTAACACTTATGACCCCTGGTGGCCAAACCATTCTTTACCAAACATTAGAAATTACGTGAAAAATATTTTCCCGTCAGGTCTTGTATGCGATACAGGAAGAATTTTTCAAATCGGAGTTTTAGTAGCAGAAAACGCAATTTATCATTGTGCGCCCTAGCGGAAAGTCTATGATTTATTTGAAAATTTTGAATTTATAGGGAAAACATTTCGTATCGGAAACACTATCCAACAAAGAAAGATTTTTTCAAATCGGACTTTTAGAAGTGGAGATATTGACAAAAATAACATATACGTCTACGCCCCTGGCGTAGAAACCATGCATTATTTCAAGAAGAAAATGTTCCTAAAATGTTTGTCAACATAAGTAGTATCGGTCCACAAAAGGCTTTTTTTCAATCGAGATTTTAGAAGCTCATATTTTGCTGCAAATACATCAGAAGCGGAAATTAAGGTTTACGCCCCCTGGTGGCCAAACCATTTTTTTACAAAAATTAGAAATTATGTGCAAACGATTTCCCATCAGGAGCTGTATCCGGTGCAGAAAGAATTTTTCAGATCGAAGATTTAGAAGCAGAGATATAGGGGGAAACGCAATTTACCTGTACGCCTCCTAGCGGAAAGTCTATGAATTACTTGAAAATTTTGAAATTATATGAAAAACATGTCACATCGAAAACACTATCCAACAAAGAAGGAACTTTTCAAATCGAACTCCTAGAAGTCCAGATATTGACAAAAATAAGACAAACATCAACGCCCACTGGCGGAGAAACTGTGGAATATTTTAGGAAGAAAATATTCCGAAAAGGTTTATCGATGTGAGTGGCATCATTCCACGAAAGATTTTTTCAATCGATATTTTAGAAGCTCAGATTTTATGGCAAATACGTCAGAAGCGAAAATTAACACTTACGCCCCCTGGTGGCCAAAGTATTCTTTACCAAAAATTCGAAATTATATGCAAAAGATTGCGCTTCAGGAGATGCATCCGCTGACAAAAAAATTTCAAATCGGAGTTTTAAAAGAAGAGTTATCGGAAAAAATGCAATTTACTTTTACGCCCCCTAGCGGAAAATCTATGCGTAATTTGAAAAAGAAACTATATCCAAAATACTCTTCGACATAAATGGAATCGAAAGATAAAAGATTTTTTCAATCGGATGTTTAGAAGCAAATATGTGGAGTAAAACGTATTTTTGAATTCGACATCATCTGCATTTACGCCCTCTAGCGGCGAAATTGTACATCGTAAAAAAAAACGAAATAAATGATCATCATTCGCATATTTTAAACTTTCGAATGCAAAAAGAATTTTTCAAATCGGACTAATAGTTGCAGATATACCGTTGGTACAGGCGGACGGACAAACCGATAACATAAGCACGATCTTTTTTTACAAAAGACGTGCTAACAGCCTGATTTCTATACTTGGTCCGTGGCCTGCGCGGACTTCGTATCAGTCGTCTGAGATGGGCGACGGTTCGAGTCCCGAATTATAAATGAGTGTGTTGTGCCGTTCAAGAGGAATTGGCGCTGTACCTTTCCTGGAGCAAGTGGCGCCAAAAAAATGATAGGAGATCTTGCAGTTTTTCATGGTGGTAAGTAAATCTCGCAACAAAAAACACAAAAAGTCGGTTCGACAAATCCAAATATCTATTTACATCCAACGGCGGCAGAAACGTGAGGCACGAAAAAATTATAACTTGTTTCTCACAGCGGAAAAGATAAGAGCAAAACGGAAGTTTTCATCTGAAAAATATATGTGAAAGGAAACGTGATATAATTTTACGGCGCCTAGCAGGAACGCCATGCGTTATTTGAAGAAAACTGAGACAAAATATTCTTCATAGGGTGTGATACAACGAAATAATCTCTAGGGATTTTTTGAACCGGAGATACTCTTTCAAATATTAGATATACGCTGACGGCCACTAGCGGTGGAATTGTGAAAAGTAAGAAATGTGGCAGAATATACTTTATAGTAAAAGCAACGCGATGGAAAAGGAATTTTTCGAATACGTCTTTTAGAAGCAGAGATAGCAAAATAAGTTTTTTCATAAATCTTACTTAACGGGAAGACAGAGTTATTTATAGTGTATAACGCTCGCAACTGTTGGACGATAACGATACCACAAACAATGAAGTTTGAGTACAGCGTAGAGGAACGGCGAGGCATGAATATCATCATAACGACATCACAGCATGCAAACGGAAAAAGAAACAAAACTTAACGTAACGTTTATAGAATAAAGTTCACACCATTTAGGCACGTTAGAAATGTTTTATTTTTCGCTAAATCACACTAGCGCTTTCAAAACTATTATACCGTTTCATCATCAGGTGTACAAAATAAGATACAGATCCTTTCAAATACACACTATTCAAAAATACTCCTTGAGGTTATAACGGTAAGTAATATATTATGATCAGGAACAGTGATGCGCGTGTTTGATTTAAATATTAAATTGTTGTAGAAGTTAGCTATAAAGAGCAGTTGTGGTTTTGGATGAAGATGAGATATTTAACATAGCATCATGTTATAGTTTTTGTCAAGATCTCTTCGTCAGTTCACAAAAAGTAGTCTCTTCGTCAATAAGGTGTCTCCAAGGATGGGGTAGAATAATAGGAGGTTCTTCATTACAGCAAGCGTTTGTAAATCTATGTATTACGAATGTTTCGCCATATCGAAGAGACCAAACATTAGTGTATCCAGTTATAATGGATATGTCGTTCAACAACGGATAGAATTGTTTGTCCGTGCAGGCTCTAGCTAATGCTGTTGAGCGACATCCCATTATTAGTAATTGTTCGTTTGTGTTCCATGATTCTAGTACATAAACGTCTCTCTGTACTTCCAATGTACATAGTTCTTTTGACTTCTGAGCTGGAATGTACATTTTTTGTCAATGGCACCAAGTAGATACCTGCAGATGTAAGAATACTTGGAGGGTCTCTATCTTTTCTGGTGTACGAAAAGATGTTCCTTGTGTTTAAACCAAGACTCAGTGAATGTCTTTGACAAGTATATTGCAATAAATTGATGACTGCTGGTATACACAATGCGTCAAATAATTTTTAAGACTGGCGCTAGATTTCAGCCTGCGGTGGCGCCACCAGTGTAATCGCAAATGCGTTATAAACAGTGACCATTTGCTTGCTTTCTGCCAAAAGTACTGCGCAATTGTTAAAGTAACTCAAACGAAACGGCCGCTCATTAGAGAAGTAAAATTTTTTTCATGTTGAATTATTAAGATGGAACAAAGAGCTGTTATTAAATTTAACGCAAAACTCGGTAAAAGTGCCTCGGAAACGTGCTAAATGATGAAACAAGTTTACGGTGAGTTTTGTTTAAGTAGATCAAATATTTTCCTGTGGCACAAACGTTTTTTGGAGGGAAGAGATACGCTAGAAGATGATAAGCATACCGGAAGACCAAGTTCATCTAGGACACCTGAGATTATTGAAAAAGTGCGTGATTTCGTGGGAAACAATCGATGTGCGTCACTAAGAATGATGGAAGAGTCTTTAAACATCAACAAAGAAACGATTCGAACCATCCTGCATGAAGATTTGGGCAAAACAAAAGTCTGCTAAATTTGTTCCACACACGTTAACCAATGAACAAAAATCAAGGAGAAGTGCACATTGCAGAGACATCATTTCAGGCGCTGAAAATGATCCTTCTTAAAATTGATTGTTACAGGTGATGAAACATGGTGTTTTCAATATGATTCTAAAACAAAGCGACAAAGTGCGGAATGGAAGTCAAAAAACTCACCACAAGCCAAACAAACAAGAAAAGTTTCATCGAAAATCAAAACAATGCTCATTACATTCTTCGATAGTAATGGTATTATCCACAAAGAATTTGTTCCAAGTGGACAAACAATTACTGGTGAGTTTTATTTTAATGTTTTGAGGCGTTTGATGGGCAGAATTCGTCGCATTCGTCCAGAATATCTGGATGAAAACAGTGGGTGTTTGTTGCACGATGATGCATCCAGTCACACCTTACTTCTTGTTCGTAGATTTTTGGCAAAAAATAACGTCTGTGTGTTGAATCATCCACCGTATTCGCCTGATTTAGCACCCTGCGACGTTTCTTTATTCCCAAAACTTAAAATGACGTTAAAAGGGTGTTATTTTGATGATATTTCGATCATACAAACAGCTTCGACGCGTGCTTTGGAGGCAATTCCGCAAAGTGAACTGAAACAGGCATTCGAATCATTATTAAATCGCTGTAACAAGTGTATTGAAGCCGGAGGGACTTATTTTGAATAACAAACCAAAACAAATTATAATTTCTTGTTTCTATTTCATTTTACAGACAAAGTCTTAAAACATTTTTGCCACACTGAGTATATTGCATTGAACCGATAAGCCTTTTAGGTTTCTTTTGAGATTTTAAAGATGTTTTGAAAAACACGGATTGTTTTGCACATAATGTATGGACCAAGTTGGAATCATAACCATTGTCATGTGCTAACGTCCTAATTCGTTTTATTTCTTCCTCCCGATAAGTGTTATTAGATGTACAGATATATGTTCTTTTGATATAAGCATAAAAAGCTGTCATTTTTTGGTGGTACGAATGATGTGAGTCATTGGGAATGATGGAAGGTAGGTATGTTGGTTTTCTATAGATGGAAAAAGACAGCCTTTAAGTTGCAGTATTTCTATGCAGTTCAAGATCTAAGAATGGTAATGTGCCTTGGAGATTCCAATTCATATGTGAACTTTATGATTGGAATAATAGATGACATAGATGAACAGAAAGACTGTAATGAATTTTCACCATGAGTCCAAAAGATACATATATCATCCACACAGCGCATATTGAGTGCTGGTTTAGGATAACTTGATTGGAAATTTTTTTCTTCTAAATCTTGAATAACTATTTCTGCTAAGAAGGAGGAAATTGGTGAATCCATTGGCGTACCTTTCTAACGTGCCTAGACGGTGTGAACTTTATTCTATAAACATAACCCAGTACGTAATCAATCTCACCCAGTGTCTGACTTCGTAAAATCATCGTATCCTACAGAGTGCATCACTTGGGGATATTTAATATTAACGTAACGTACCTTGATCGCATAGAAGTATCCAGGTAATGATTAAATCCTTTAATTAGTGAAATACGCACTAATAAAAAAACAAATAGCAAATATACAAAGGGCACCCTGAAAGTAATGCCTCGTACCTCAAAAGATTTTGATTTGTAGCAGCAAAAATGTGAAACTTGGTGGCAAAATACTTGGACATATTGTTAATAATGCTAGCCTATTCAAAGTATTGTCCACCATTTTCTATACATTTCCTCCATCTTTGAACCCATTGGTAAAATCCATTTTGGAAAAATTCCTGAGGCTGTCG
Source organism: Macrothele yani (assembly GCA_039090855.1). NCBI lineage: Eukaryota > Metazoa > Arthropoda > Arachnida > Araneae > Macrothelidae > Macrothele > Macrothele yani. The sequence goes on along the minus strand of CM077024.1, from coordinate 129,387,943 downwards.
TTTCACCCATGAGTTCACAGCCACTTTAACATCTGCCACATCGTCAAAACGTTCCCCACGAAGGGCGTTTTTCAAAGAGGAAACACACGAAAAAGTTTGAGGCAGTCAAATCCGGACTGTAGAAATGTTGGAGCATCATCGTCCACCCCATTTTGGCAATAGCCTGTGAAGTCTCGATTGAGGGGTGCATTATCATGTTGTAAAATAACACTATGAAGTGGAATATCACGTCTTTCCTTCTGATAGCTTCCTTTAGCTTCTTCAATGTCTACACATAGTGAGCACTGTTTATTGTTGCAACTCCTGGATGGTGGCACGACGATCGGCTGTGATGAGGTCTTTCACTCGTTGCCTGTTGGAATCTCTCACTGCAGTTGCGGGTCTTCCACTCCGTTGCTTGTCCAAGACTGAACTTTCTCCCTCTCGAAACATCTTCATCCATCTTTGAACATTACTGACACTAATTGTAGCAGCTCCATACACCGCTAGGAGTCTTCTGTGGATTTCTGGAGCCTCACATCCCTCTTTTTCCAAGAATTCAATTACAGCTCGCTACTTTTCCCTGTCATTCATGATCTTTATTTCCGATTCTGAAAAAAATTTGTTCTCACATTGGTACCATACCATAGTATATGTCAGTGCAGTTTCATTAAAATCACTTCAGAATTTCAGAAGTTATTAAGGAGGAGGCATTACTTTCGAGATGCCCCTTGTATGTGGCACAAATGAAGATATTTGAACATTGAGTTAATTAGGAGTGGTGCTCTAAGAAGGTTCAGACTGCAATATTTAGAACGCTCTGTTCTACAGAAACTTTGATGGTGTGATGTTTTGGGCAATCCCTTTTAAACGTTATCACTTGTCAGGTGATTTACAACATACACTGCTGGACAATTGCTAAGGACGGATCATAAACGGCTATATAGCGCATAAAAAAGTAAGTGTGGTTGGATGCCAAGTGAAATAAAATAATGTCAGAATGCCAGGACATTACAAGAAAGACAATTTATTGTGCTCTGAAATCCAGAAGGCTTTGGAACGTGTTCAAGGGACAAACAAGCCATTTTGTGCAGAATACGTAAACGTGAAAAAAATGCAATTACCGTCCACAGGCGTTCCGCCGTAAGATGTCAATACGGGATATGGCCACCATGGAGGGCGATGCAAGATTCCACACGTCGTGTCATGCTTTGCACAACATTATCAAGCAGCTGTTGGGGTAATTTATCCCATTCCTCTGTCAGTGCACGGATGAGGGTGTCCTTGTTTATTGGAGGGCATTGGCGACCAGCAAGACTCCTCCCCAAAACATCCCACACATTTTCAATGGGATTCAGATCTGGAGAACGTGCTGGCCATACGAGGCGTTGAATATCCTCGCTCTCAAGACACTCCTGTACAGCGACTGTTCGATGACATGTTGCGTTATCGTCCATGAAAATGAATCTATCACCGACAGCACCACGGAACATGCGAACATGAGGTAGCAGAACATCATTAATGTATCGTTGGCCAGTCACAGTCCCAGTTGGAAGCACATAGAGGGACGTACGGCCATTGATCATGATGCCAGCCCATAACATGACACTACATGTCGGATATCGGTCCCTTTCCTGTATGTTTGCTGGACAATATGCAGTACCACTATCACTCCAGATGAGTTGTCGTCGACAATCAGACGATAGACTGTATCTACTCTCATCTGAGAAGAGGACAGCAGACCAGTCGTTATCAGTCCAATTGCGATGTTGATGGCACCATTGCAAACGGGCGGTACGGTGACGTCTGGACAATGGGATGCACACAACAGGACGGCGGGCGTATAGTCCTCCTTCATGCAAACGTCTGGCGACAGTTTTTCGGGAGATCCGCTTGCCAGTAGCAGCCATAAACTGATTTGCTACCTCAGTAGCTGTGCTGCGCCGGTGTCTTTTTGTTGATAGCACTATGTACCGATCTTCTGCAGGTGTCGTACTGCGAACACGACCTCCCCCGTGACGTTTGCTACACTCTCCATTTGTTTGAAATGATTTCCAAAGCCTTGAAACAACACTGTGGCTGACGTCGAACTCCCTGACATCTGTTATTTTTCGCCCTTCTTCAATCTTGCCAATAATACGGCCACGCGTAAAATCATCTAGGTGATGTCGGGAAGACATACTGAAAATTGCAAGTTCGTCAATTGATTCCTTCCCTTTCAACTTTGCGTTTGAACAACAATGGTCAATACGCGTCAAATCCTTTATATCTCTTATCAGTGCTATGACGTCACGAACTAGTTCGGCAATCCAAAATTTGCATACGCACAACACGTCTTACTGTATCCCGCACTTATGCTAATTTCCACATTTTCCTGCCTTCCATTTTATGGTTGCTATCGTTGCTATTGTCATCCGTCCTTAGCAATTGTCCGGCAGTGTATAAACAACGCTGCCGCTTCGAAGAACAGAGAAAGGTGAGTGACCCCTTTTAACGCTGCAATCATTCCCACCTGTAACAAGTTTCGCGATTCCAAGCATCAGGGCTACCATTACCGCAGTGAGGGGCATACAGTGCAAAATCAGTTTTTTTTTTCAATGGGATCTTTGGAAGCGGAGATACAGTCGCAAACAGATATGGACCTTACGCCATCTAGCATTAGAACTGTGCTCTATAAAGAAACAGAAGAGCATATGTAAAACGTTTCGAGAAGCATCCAGTGTTGAAGTAGAATTTTTCAAATCGAGCTTTTAGAAGTAGATATCGAGAAAAATGTATTTTATACATCTGCGCCCCTAGCGGATAAATTAAGATGTTTTTTTTTTTTTTTTTTGAGGTTTCTATCGAACAGCTCATTGATCTAAAGCAGTAACCCGTCCCTAATTTTGGACCACTGGTTCCAGAGAAGGTGAAGAGCGACTAGCGCTGTAAGACGCACACAATATCCGTACCTCACGGACGAATGGTATCACCGGGAATTCGAACCCGGACGCATCTCTAACGAATGGTCAGAAACCACCGCTTAGACCACTGCGCCACCGGAGCGGCCATTTCGGAATCTACGCTGCACTAGTGTACCACGACGAGGCGTTGTATGTGGACGTAGACTAATTTTAAACGCTTCCGCAGGTCGTTGATAACGATGGCGCTAACTGGCATGACGAAATAGGACCTGGACTCATCAGTGAACAGCACGATCCTCCAATCCACTGTACAGTGTCATTTTTTTTCATCCATTCTCAACGACGACCTTGCGATGTATCAGAACTAGAGGTTCGTAGCTTGTGTGGGTAATTTTTTTTGTTGTTGTTGTTGTTTTATTGGAGGTTTAACGACCACCGTGAGCAACTCAATGGGCTATAAGTAATCGCCCGTCCCTAATTTAAGGCCACTGGTTCCAGGGAAGGGAGAGAGCCAGGGCCGTAAGGCAAACACAACACCCATGCCTCACCAGGACTCTAACCCGGACCCTTTTCGGACGAATGATCAGAAGCCATTGCTTAGACCACTGCGCCACCGGGGCGACGGCGTTTTTTCGGTAGTTTTACGCCATGCAAACTCCATCGTGTTGTTTGGTTGGGCACCTGTAGCCGACAAATTACCCTGAAAAGCGTGATTTACCAGCTATATAGACTGACGCAAATACTAGTGATTCCGTGATCCCCCCCCCCCCCCCCGCCTCGTCTTTCTAATGTAAATGTTTAAGAAAGCTCTTCTGGAGAAAGCAGCAATTCTTACCTGCACACAGTGACGTAACCAGGATTTTTTTATTTATTTTTTTTTCAGTGGGGTGCAAACTCAGAAGCAAAAAATCCTGAGCCAGAGGGGGCCATTTTTTTCCGTGTGAGCGACGTTACGCGGAAAGGCAATGGAAGATATGACTCATGTATATGCTTTTTCAATCAAATGAAATAATTCGCTTAAGAAAACTAGGTATTTGGTCAAGTATAGAAAGATACTAATCAGGGCCATTTCACCTCAGTAGGAAGAGCAGGAATAACAGAATTAAAGAGATTTTACCTGCACTAGGTAGACGCGAGATTTTCTAATTTGCCTGAACCGGGTTCACACCGGTCAAAACAGAACAGACCGCAAACAATAGTCAGCGTCTGAATAAAAAGTCAGGATAAAGAAATTTAAAAGCTAGACCGTAGGCTTTTTCAGTCCGGCTTTGTTTCTTTGTAAGGCAAGTTTCATTATTAGTTAAACAGTTGTTCTAAAACAGCAAGTTCGAGCTTTCCGTGCCATTTCTTCTTCTTCTTCTTCTTCTTCTTCTTCTCTCTGTCGGTCTGTCCGTGTCTCTTTCTGTCTGTGTATCTCTGTCTCTCTCACCCTGTCACTCACTCTCTGTCCCTCTCTCACCCTGTTTTTCACTATCTGTCTATCTCGCCCTGTCTCTCACTCTGTCTCTCTCTCTCTCTCTCTGTCTGTGTCTCTCTGTCTCTCTCTATGTCTCTCACTCTGCCTCTCACTGTCTCTCGCTCTCTCCCTCTGTCTCTCACTCTGCCTCTGATTCTGTCTCTCACTCTCTGTCTCTCTCTCTCTCTGTTTCTCACTCTCTCTCTCTCTCTCTCTCTCTCTCACTCTCTCTCTCTCTTTCTCTAGCCGTGCTTCGTGTTTAAAAATTAATCATAATGTTCTGTTTGTCTTTTAAAAACAGTATTTCCCCGCCCTCCTTCCTCGCTCCTCTTCCAAATCCCCCACTCCAAAAAAAAAAACAGACTTCAACGCGAGAATTAAAATAAAATAAGGCACAAACTTTTAGAGGGGGCTTGATCTCTAATAGTTCAGTGCTGTCTACGCCTTTGCATGCACATGCACATCCTACAGCTCACTACGACGAATTGGTAACAGTTCGGCTCACCGAGCAAAACCAGTAGGACGAATTTTCTGCGCATCTCAAAGTAGTATCGAACGATTCTTTAAATCTGAGGAAACAAATTTCCATTGAAAATTTTCCAGAAAGAAAGCTGGTTTTCTTTTGTCGGATAACGCGAGCAGTTCCACTCCCGCACAACAACGAAAAGCAGCGGATGTTTCCTTACATCCGCTCCAAGGATCAAGCAAGGTTGGCTTGTTATGCGGTGAAAACAACTTAACATAAGGGCACTCTGCTTTTGCCGTTGCCGCCGCTGTGTTGGTGACAGTTGACTTTCCTTACCTAACGCAAGAAATGCAGCTTTCTTTCTGGGAAAGTTACGATGGAAATTTGTTTCCTCGGATTTAACGAATCTTTTGAATCCCTTTCTTAAAAATACGTAGAAATTTCGGGAAAGAAATTCGTCCTAAAGTTTGTGCCGGGAGAGCCGAAATTTACCCCCAATAAATTTACACATTGCAACATATACTCAACTCAAAGTTAGGGTTAAATCGCCAAAACCTCACTATCTGGCAACAACTCAAATGCAGCAATCAAGGCAGAGAGACAATACCTAAATTTTTAATAATAAAAAAATACGGTATTCACAAATTTTTACAATATTCAGTTGACGATACCCATAAGTAAAGCTTACTTAAATAATATCTGGATTTTCCCATCACAATAGAATTATTAACCTCTCAGTACAAATATGCGCGCAATAAGTGAGAATTATGTCGATACGAAACTGTTGTTCTCCGTCGCAAAGAAATGATCAAATTCTCGTTTTTAAATGTAACAAAAAAAAGACTGGTGTTAATGTTAAAACTGTCTAATATTTTCCTAACTCAAGAAAACTATTAAATTCACTTTACCAGTCAAATACAAGAAGTGATATTAATACTATAATAATAAGTGGCTGGAATTTTACAGTCACAACGCAATTTTAGCGCAGCTTTCAAATAAACAGAAATGTTCTTTTCTTAATAAACAATTAATACTTTTGTGATAAATCATCTCTGACAGAGTAATATTAACCCTTTAACCGATTGGAACGAATTAACTCGGGGTTAAAAAGAATGGGATGAAATCACCTCGAACGAATGGTCAGATGAGCCATTATATTATGACCATCCCGAGCCTAGAGAAATGAGTGCGCCTGGAGACCGAACGGTGGCGCAGGTGAAGTTCTCAGAGCAGTATATATACAACCCGAGGACCGGCTTTCGGTTAGTAGAGTGTTCGGAGTCAGAATTGGAAAAGCTGCCGATTTATCGGAATTTGATAAAAGACAAATTGTGATGGCAAGGCGCCTCGGAACTACGATCTCGGAAACGACGCGGCTTGTGGGTTGTTCACGTACCGCTGCTAGTAAGTACGTATCAAAAGTGGTGCACAAATAACCAAACGACGAACTGTCGTCCAGTCGTGTGTCGTCTACAGCTCATTGATGCCAGAGGGCAGCGGAGACTGTCGTGCATAGTTCACAGCGACCGCTGCGCCACAGTGCGACAAATCACCCGCAGCTACAACAGTGGTATTCAGGGCAATGTGTCACAGTACACAGTTGTTTGTTGTTGTTTTTTTTTACTAGAGGTTTAACGACCACCGTGAGCAACTCAATGGGCTATAAGCAGTCGCCCGTCCTTAATTTAGGGTCACTGGTTCCACGGAAGGGAGAGAGCCAGTGCCGTAAGACAAACAACATCCATGCCTCAAGGGATTCGAACCCGGTCCCCTTTCGGACGAATGATCAGCAGCCGTCGCTTAGACCACTACGCCACTACACAGTTCATAGCAGCCTTCTGCGCATGGGCCTGCGTAGCCGAAGACCCAACCGGATCTCCATGCTCACTGCACGTCATCGCCAACAACGTATGAAATAGGTCCAATATCATCGATATTGAACCGTGGATGATTAGAAGAAAGTGGCCTGGTCTGACGAATCAAGATTCCTGGTGCATCACGCAGACGGCCGAGAGCGGATACGCCAGTTACCAACTGAGGCTATGGCACCTGGATGCACTGTTGGGCGGAAACACGCCGGCGGCGGTGGCGTTATGCTGTGGGCGATGTTTTCTTGCGACACTTGAGGCCCTATTATCCCAATAACACAATCCCTGATAGCTGATAGGTATGTGAACATCGCTGAGGACACAAGATGACCCATTCATGGCAACTGTGTTTCCTGCTGGTGATGGTCATTACCAACAGGATAATGCGCCATGCTACAGTGCCAGAATCGTCAAGGAGTGGGTCGAGAAACATGCTAGTGATTTTCTGTTAATGCCCAGGCCTCCAAATTCACCTGACATAAACCCAATCGAACATTTGTGGTTCGACTTGGAAAAGCGGGTTCGCGCTCAATCACCACCACCACCCTGAAATTAACGGGAACTGGAGGACCTGCTGTTGACATTATGGTACCAGATACCCCAGGATACCTATCGCCACCTCATCGAATCTATGCCTCGCCGAGTGGTCGCTATTTTGCTGGCTAAAGGGAACCCTACGGCGGCTTATTATGTAGGTGGTCATAATGTAATGGCTCATTTTTGTATATTCGCTTTCTTAGTAGGGGCAGAACGCTGCTGCAAAGACTGGATCTGCCTATTAGAAAGCTTTGTGATAAAACGTAATTTTTGCAATAAAATGCTGCCGCTAAGAAGAAAATCCTTAGCTTTGTTACTCAATGTGGTTATTTAAGCGGATGATTGACACTAATCGTTTCTGACTGATTAACTGCTAAAAGGACTGTAATAATGGCGTCGAACTTAAAGGAGAGAGAACATACACTCACACAGTAGATAAAACATTACAGATAGGGGTGATGGGCAGTTCACATGGGAATCCCTGGCGCAGAGTGGAACTGACCCAAACCGAAAGTAGGCAATAAATAGGCCGAAAGCATGGCTTCTTAGCAGTGTATCGTAATGGACGAACATGCGTAAACGTTGTGATCTGAGCGACTTTGATCGTGGACGCATTGTCGGCGCAAGACAGATGGGTCATTCTATCGCCACAGTGATAAGAACCCTAGGGTTCCAGAGGGCAATCGTATCAAGGGTGTACCACAAGCATACCATCGACGGACGTACCAGCGCGAAGAGAGCAAGAGGTGGCCAACCACTCGCCGTTGATGACCAAGGTCGATGTAGACTATCCAGGCTCGTACAGACCAGACCAACCGCTTGGCAACGGGAGCGCAAATCACATGCAGGTTAAATATCGGAAACAGCGTCAGCGAGCGTACTGCAGTGCTCACGCTGCAAAACTCTGGGCCGCTGTTGACTGCTCGACATCAGACATTACGCCTCGTCTGGTGCAGGAACCATCAACACTGGATCCATGCAGAGTGGCGCGGCGTCGTGTGGTCCGATGAAACCCGCTTTTAGCTATATTGAGCTGACGGGAAGGTAAGGATGTGCCGTCGACAGCATGAGGCGATGACGTTCAAAGCGGTGGTGGCTCTGCAGCATGAGCTGGCTAATCACCTACAGGCTGTCATGGCCTTCTCGCATCCTGCGGCCGATGGTCCAGCAGGACAATGCGTTGCTCCATCTGGCCAAAATAACACAGGCATGGCTCAAGGAACACTCGTTTGACTTTGGAACCATCTAGTGGCCCCCGAATTTAAACTCTGTGGGACCCCTCTGGAAGGCCATGGAGCAAAACATCAGGTCCATGGATCTTGGACCGACGTGTGGTGTGGAATTGTGGACCATGCCGCAACAGGCATCGCTGGCATTACTTCCGGAAACCCCCAGCATCTAATGGAGTTTATACCTTGGGCCTGAGCATGTACAGGAGGCTGTTTGTTATTCTCTCTAGAGGAGGACCAACACACTAGTACGTAGTTAGATATCTCCAATGTTTTGTCCATTGAGTGTATTTGAGTCACTTGTTTCTACCCAGTCGTATAAAGTTCAAACCGGGGATACCATCCCTTTCTCATAATGACTTTGGTCATAGAGCACAGAAAAAAGGACTAGAGGGGAGCATTTATCACCCGTCATAGGTTTATGGTCAGTACTGCTGAGTTAAAAAATGGAAAGTAACTGTTTTGGCGTAGCTTTGGTAAAACGCTGCCGCTATGAGAACATTTCTGTTTAGGGAACGTAGAAAATGTTGGGCACCAATTGAGTCGGGCACATCAGCCGCTTCAGATGTTAATAGTGATCCACCGTATGCCACTAGTACAAAACATCTTTCCAACAACCTCTGATTTGTGAACGTATTTTCAGAGACATACAAGGAGATGATACAAACAGCAAATCCGGAAAATCGCAGAATTAAAAAAGGAAATATTTAATTACTCCATTAATCCATTAAACAAGAAGCCGTCTTATGCACGATAAAATCTTTACTAGTTAAAAACACATAGGTTAAAACATACTAAAACATACAACACTCTTTCGAATTGGCTACCAATTCGTCTTCAGATGTAATCACATGTGACGCAAGGGCAAGAAACCCACAAGTATAAATACAAACAAAACACAGCGTGACGTAAGCAGTGTGTGGAATAGACTGACCAATGAATTCACAAAGATACACAAACGGTATCTTGATGCTCTTAATCCCTGGACAAAACTTTTCTGCCCACTACACAAACGGTATTTAATTACTCTTAATCCCTGGACAAAAGTTTTCTGCCCACTTAAGCACTGACGATACATTAATCACAAACACTCTTTAATATCAGATCAGTCGTCAATATCTTGCCAACCACTCGTAAATTGAAATTTGAGCCTTTCTATAACAGGTTCAGATGTATTATATGCTTCACTCTGCGGAAGTACTATCCTCAACATTTCAGGAACTTAACATAGCTACACAATACCTTCTAGCAGATCCGTCTACTTCAATTCAGTTCGATGTTTCACATGTTTTCCAAAACGTTATTGATAAAAAAAAAAGCATTCTCCTTCTCTTTCTGTGACTAAAAAAAATTATTTAAAGGAAGAGAAATGAACAATATGTTTCCTCCCCTCCAATTCTACTGATTTATTCTGTCTGAAATTTCGTGCTTTGAGTTTATTTTCTTTATATCACACAACATTTGACCACGGAAACAAAAGTCTACACTAGGGTGGCCCATCTTTGCATAGGAAATTTTTATTTATTAATTATCATTTGTCTCACCCTCTAAAGTAATTCCTGTAAAATTTCATTGCATTCGAAAAATAAAAACACGTGCCTCCAGAGGGCCTATTAAAGCGCAAGCTTCCGTTCCCATCCACCGAGTCTCCTGCGTGCATTAGCTCTCCGCGAAGGTCAAGTGGAACTTTCTCGGCAAGATGCCAAAAAACAAGCTGTAACGTTGTACTACGCATTGTTATCTCAGTTGTGTTTCGGAAATTCCAGTTGATTAAAGCTTTAATGTAACTGGTTTGTTATAGACTACGTCTTCAACGCCATATGGTCATTGCAATGCGAAAAAAGTTTCACGGTTTGAGATACATCGATACATCGTTATATTTTGCATTTACTGAGGCAAGTAAAATTTTTGATTCTGTTTTGAGACATATTGTCACCGTGCTACTTGCTAAGTTTTCTCTGCTACATAATGTTTTAAAAACACTCCCTAAGGAAAGGCACTTCGGTTTATTTGATTGGACATTACATGCCCCAGATTGTTGGAAGCAAGCTCCCATCCAACAGACAAGTGCTGGGAGTAATGTTTTTTAACCTGCGTGAGGTACAATTAACTCTTCGAGAAAGTGCAACGCTGACAATCCAAGAGGTGCTAATTTTCTGGAATAAAGCACGTATTCCAACACGACAACAATATCATTGCATTCAAAAACTAGAAACTGTTTACGAGAATTGGAGATCATTGCAGAAAAATGCAAAGAGATCTAGTAAAATTTAAAAAAAGCGGAAGAGTTATTTGTGTCAAAGTTGGATGATCTGTTCGATATTGCCCTTGAAAATGCCTTAGAAATGATAACTATTGAAGAAGATAATATGTTTTTAATAAATCAAAGGAAAAAGGGTGGCCCGGTTTTCTGTATGGTATTGATGCAAAATTGGCTGAGCGGGAAAAAAGAGCAGGAGAAAGACGATCCAAAGAAATTCAAAGGTTACAGCAAAGCATAGGAGAGACTGAAACAGCAAGAGAAGTTATAGAACTGCAATGTTTAAGTAGTAGCGATGAAGAATCAATCCCAGACGAAGAGCCAATTCCATCGTGCTCTACGGATTCAAACGGGATGTCGCAGCAAAAGAAAAGAAAGATGTGTGGAACTTGTAATGTTATAACTTCAAAAATTGTAGCCGCTTTTGACAAATGCAAAGTTAGTGATAGGAATGCAGTTCACATTTTAATGGCCACTGCTGAAGCATTAGGTCATGATGTCCATGAACTATCAATAAGTAGATCTTCCTATCAACGACGCAGGCAACGTTTGCGTCAAGCGAGAGCAGAAAAATTAAAGGAACGATTTAAAGAAACTGATCTGCAAGCAGCTGTCGTTCATTGGGATGGAAAATTACTGCCAGCTGTTACCGGTTCTCAGATGGTTGAGCGCCTTCCGGTCATAATTACAAGTGGAAATATAGAACAAATACTGCAGATACCACAGTTGCAAGGCTCCACTGGAAAAGAACAAGCCTTAGCAGTATATAAAACACTTACTGATTGGGAGCTTACAAGCAAGGTAAAAGCGTTGTGCTGTGACACTACTGCATCCAACCTCGGCTACTTAAAGGGAGCGGCAATTTTTATTTTAGAGCAGATGTTGGAAAGAGATCTTTTATATCTTCCCTGCAGACATCATACACTGCCGGACAATTGCTAAGGACGGATGACGATAGCAACGATAGCAACCATAAAATGGAAGGCAGGAAAATGTGGAAATTAGCATAAGTGCGGGATACAGTAAGACGTGTTGTGCGTATGCAAAAGTTTGGATTACCGAACTTGTTCGTGACGTCATAGCGCTGATAAGAGATATAAAGGATTTGACGCGTATTGACCGTTGTTGTTCAAACGCAAAGTTGAAAGGGAAAGAATCAATTGACGAACTTGCAATTTTCAGTATGTCTTCCCGACATCACCTAGATGATTTTACGCGTGGCCGTATTATTGGCAAGATTGAAGAAGGGCGAAAAATAACAGATGTTGCCAGGGAGTTCGACGTCAGCCACAGTGTTGTTTCAAGGCTTTGGAAATCATTTCAAACAAATGGAGAGTGTAGCAAACGTCACGGGGGAGGTCGTGTTCGCAGTACGACACCTTCAGAAGATCGGTACATAGTGCTATCAACAAAAAGACACCGACGCAGCACAGCTACTGTGGTAGCAAATCAGTTTATGGCTACTACTGGCAAGCGGATCTCCCGAAAAACTGTCGCAAGACGTTTGCATGAAGGAGGACTATACGCCCGCCGTCCTGTTGTGTGCATCCCATTGTGCAGACGTCACCGTACCGCCCGTTTGCAATGGTGCCATCAACATCGCAATTGGACTGATAACGACTGGTCTGCTGTCCTCTTCTCAGATGAGAGTAGATACAGTCTATCGTCTGATTGTCGACGACAACTGATCTGGCGTGATAGTGGTACTGCATATTGTCCAGCAAACATACAGGAAAGGGACCGATATCCGACATGTAGTGTCATGGTATGGGCTGGCATCATGATCAATGGCCGTACGTCCCTCTATGTGCTTCCAACTGGGACTATGACTGGCCAACGATACATTAATGATGTTCTGCTACCTCATGTTCGCATGTTCCGTGGTGCTGTCGGTGATAGATTAATTTTCATGGACGACAACGCAACATGTCATCGAACAGTCGCTGTCCAGGAGTGTCTTGAGAGCGAGGATATTCAACGCCTCGTATGGCCAGCACGTTCTCCAGATCTGAATCCCGTTGAAAATGTGTGGGATGCTTTGGGGAGGAGTCTTGCTGGTCCCCAATGCCCTCCAATAAACAAGGACACCCTCATCCGTGCACTGACAGAGGAATGGGATAAATTACCCCAACAGCTGCTTGATAATGTTGTGCAAAGCATGACACGACGTGTGGAATCTTGCATCGCCCTCCATGGTGGCCATATCCCGTATTGACATCTTTGGCCGGAACGCCTGCGGACGGTAATTGCATTTTTTTCACGTTTACGTATTCTGCACAAAATGGCATGTTTGTCCCTTGAACACGTTTCGAAGCCTTCTGGATTTCAGAGCACAATAAATTGTCTTTCTTGTAATGTCCTGGCATTCTGACATTATTTTATTTCACTTGGCATCCAACCACACTTACTTTTTTATGCGCTATATAGCCGTTTATGATCCGTCCTTAGCAATTGTCCAGCAGTGTATATTTGAAATCATACTTAAAAGTGTTTTTTCAGCTGAAAATGCCCTCTTCATCAGGTCCAGATGTGCAAATTTTCAAACGCTTTCAACAGGCATGGCCGAAAATTAATGAACAAAATTTCAAGTCTGGTGTAGAAGATGAAAATGTTCGAAAACTTTTATGTTCAAACGTAACAGAAATCCAATCTGTTATAATGCAGCACCTACAAATGCGACAGCCTCGAGACGATTATAAAGAATTTAAGTAAGAGTTAGCAGAAATTTTCATTGGAAACAACACACAAGAAATATCTTTTCGAGCACCAGAAGCATACCATCACGCGCGATGGATGGCAAAAGCACTTTATTGCTTAAAAATATTTCTGTTTCATGATGAATTTAAACTTACCTTTTAGGGAAAAAAAGGCATTTCTGACATATGCATATTTCTTGTAAGAATATATATTAAGGCTTGGTTCAGAGCACCTTTGGCTTAAGATGCACCCAGCCATGACATACAATTTATGAAAAAGCTCGTTGAGTATGAATCTGTGGATCTAGAGGTATCTCGTATCACAGTTCACAAATTCAAAAATCATTTATGGTATTTATCCCCAGAAGCTTGTGCTTTAGCTTTTTTCGATGAAGGGTTATCTCTTGAAACTAAAATGAAAATGGTACAGAATCTAAGGAAAGACGGTACTCAAGAAAAGGGTGTCAAGCAAACCATGCTAAAAAATGATGATATTCAAGGACTAATAGATAAGTCTATTGAGGACTTCATTTCAGAAGACAGCAAACAGTTTTTTGAAAGATTTCATATTCACACAGATTTCCTCAATACAGATCCAGCTTCCTGGCCTGAAAGTGAAGTGTTTAAGAAAGCCTCAGTTGTTGTGAATCAATTAAAGGTGGTCAATGACACAGCTGAAAGAGGGGTTAAGTTGATAGAGGACTACAACAAAATACTAACAAAAAATGAAGACCAGAAACAATTTCTATTGCAAGTTGTCACTGACTACAGACGTCGATATCCTGATGCAAAGAAGGAGACTGTAGCCCAAAAAATGGAGTGAGATTGTTATTTCTTTTCCATTTGTTCATATTTCTGCCATTATCTGTACATAATCTGTATTTTATTTCGGATTGTAATGAACAAACATTCCACAAATAAATCACGGTATCATCTTTTGAAATGTTTAATTATTCATTAAAAGCACAGAGAGTTTTTCTTGCAGTAATGAATAGTACAAGTTATCAAGTATTTTATTGTACCCTTGCATGGGTATTATGAAATTTTAACTTCTATTGCCACAAGTTAAAGTGCAGCTGTTGCAATCGAAGCTTCACAAATTTTTTTTTTTTGCTTTTTGGCATCTTGCCAAGAATCTTTCATTACGCTAACAGTGAGATAGTTTAAGAAGGGAAAAGAGCCTAAGTGGCGGGAAAACGAAAGCTGTCCCTATAAAAGCATGGCTGAAGGCACGTGTTATTATCGTTCAATTGCAATAAAATTTTACAGATATTATTTTTTCCTGAATTGGAACAATTTTGAGGGGTGAGTCTTAAACATTTCAGAAGTTGAATAATTTGGGCCACCCTAGTCTACACATTACATTGCACGGTGATCACAAGCATACTCAGGACTCCTTGGCATACTCAGGGCTTCTCCATGAAGGGTGGCCCAAAAAACATTGAGGATGCAAATTAAAAGTACCCCGGAGAAAGCATCTCCCAAAATATTGGAAAGCGATAAAAATATCTTCGCCATATTAAAATGCATTTCCAGTTATTCGTAAAATATGTATTTAAAAATATACACAAATCTGCCAATAACAATGAACGAAGGACCAAGTCATACCTCATGGAGACGGCCCGGGACCCTGGGTCACTCCCCACTGAATGCGCCATTGATATACACTATATTGACAAAAGTCACCGGACACCAAGAAGAGAAACACAACATAGCATTTATTGACATACATTAATTAGTGCGGTGTAGGTCCACTTTTGGCCTTAATTCCCTTACGCTTTTTTTTATGCACTGACCCAAGCTTTGGAACACAGGGATAGGTATGCGTTTCCTTCCATTCAGTACATAATGCTGCCGCTAACTGTTGCTTAGTAGTAGGCCTTTGTTCCAAACTTCTTATGCGGCGCTCTAATTCATCCCATAAGTACTCTATGGGATTAAGATCAGGGCTCAGTGCTTGCCAGTCAACACACGATACGGAATTATCGTCAAAATACGCCGTAACAGTCCTTGCTTTATGGCTCGGTGCATTATCCTGCTGGTACCAACAAGACTCGGTTCCATAGTATTGCCACAGAGTTGGTAGAGCATAATTGTCCAGAATATCGAGGTAGACGTGCTGGTTAACAGGTTTGTCCACGATAACCAATGGGCCGGCACCATACCACGAAAAACACCCCCACACGAGTACACTGCCAGTTCCAAACTTGACCGTAGGAACAGTACGCTGTGGTAAATAGCGTTCCCCCGGCTGCCGCCATACCCACACATGACCATCAGACTGATGGATTGTGTATCTGGATTCATCAGTCCATAGGACCCGTTTCCATTGATCTACGGTTCACGATAAATGTTCTTTACACCATGCTAAACGACAAGTAGCATTCCGAGTGGAGATGAAAGGCTTATGAGCAGCCGCATGACCACAGTAACCCACTGAATGAAGTTCTCTGAGAATGGTACATGTACATATCTAGGTTTCCTCATTTTTACTCACCTGTACACTTAGGTCTTGTGCAGTACTCCGTCGATTAGCTGTAACGACTCTCCTGAATCTTCGACATCCTCTATCACTGATTTTCTGTGGTCTGCCAGTACGTTTTGCTGCTTCGGGCACGTCATGTATCTTCCACTTATTCAGTACGTCCAAAATAGTTGACTTGAGTATGTTTAAACGCCTCTCGGTTTCTCTTATGGACAACCCACTAATAAAACACCCAACAATCTTTCCTTTCTCAAAGTCAGTTCTCTCCCGCCGCGACATTTTCACTCAACCTCACAGTATGATATGATCGCGGTAAGCTGCAGGCTTGTTTTTATACCGTTTGCAGCCGTACCGCGCGTCTTAACAACGCAGCGGATTCGTTCATTTGCTTTTGAAGGGGTGTCCGGTGACTTTTGTCAATATAGTGCACTTCGTTTAGGAGTAACAAATGAGATTACAAAATTTTGGCACCAAACGCGTTAGCAATTTATATTCTCTGAGCGAATTGGAGAATTTACGGCGCTCCACACGAAGAAGAGTAAACGCTAGTCACTCAGAAGCAGAGTCGACGGCAAGTCGCGTTGACGTATTATGGATATCGCTCATGACAAAGAAAAAAAAAGGAGCCCTTCAAACTCATGGACTCTCCACCACCACGCCACGAAGCTTCCCTTACTTCCGATGAAGGTGTTTAAAAATGCGTCACGACTTCAGTTTGCAGTCCGAAACATATCGTGACCCATGTCATCTCAGATGACAACTCGTAACCGTTGTCTCGCAGGCTCCTCGCGCGGGCTACAGAACCGTTCAATTTTCTTATTCTGTAGATTAACCTCGAAGACAGATCTCTGGAATGACAACCGCAGGTAAATTGTTCAGACAACAATTCTTCCTGTGTGACGTACCTGCCAGCAGGACGCACATTACATGAAGGCAGATAGGAATCAGAATACATGTCTGCGTAGCTCAGTTGGTAGCGCGACTTGTTCCGGAATAAGCGGCCTCGGGTTCGAATCCCGGCGTAGACCAAAAATGACGGAGAAATTTACTTCGTTATAATGGCGCCCGAACTACCCGGATGACCCGACCGTTCAAAATCTCGCATTGGTGTGATGTTATTTCCACACCGCGAGATAGGAAAAATCAGAGAATCCCTTCTCCAGCACTTCGAGAAACAAAAAAAAAAAAAAAAAAAATAAGGGGAAGATGATGTAACGTACCTGCCAGAAGGACGCACACGACATAAAGGCAGATAGGAATCAGAATAAAATGTCCGCGTAGCTCAATTGGTAGAGCAACTTATTCCGGAATGAGTGGACCCGGGTTCGAATCCTGGCGTGGATAAAAATGACGGA
This sequence comes from Macrothele yani, assembly GCA_039090855.1. Taxonomy (NCBI): domain Eukaryota; kingdom Metazoa; phylum Arthropoda; class Arachnida; order Araneae; family Macrothelidae; genus Macrothele; species Macrothele yani. The sequence goes on along the minus strand of CM077024.1, from coordinate 129,370,709 downwards.
AAAATTCACTTCGTTATAATGGCGCCCGAACTATCCGGATGACCCGACCGTTCAAAATCTCGCATTGGTGTGATGTTATTTCCACACCGCGAGATAGGAAAAATAAAAGAATCCTTTCTCCAGCACTTCGACAAAAAAAAAATAAGGGGAGCTTTTTGTTGTTGTTATGAGAGAGCGTTGTTGTTTACGGAGAGCATTTGTAATACGAGGAGAGATTCTTCATTATTGTAAAAACAAGTTGTGTGTGTGCTTTAGTTGACCAAGAGTCTTATAATAAAGAAGTTGCAGTAAGTTAGTCTTTCTCAATTCATAGTTTTTGTCAGACCTCTGTCTGGCTGTTAGGTTTATAACTTTTATTTATTACCATAAATAACCAGCGTTAAGACTTTGTTTACGTTCGTAATTAACTAGTAACAACACCCTTTTGAATTCACTATTTTGAAGCTTAGTACAAGTATATCATTAGCTAGCTGGTAGGAAGAGCCTCATTCATATTAATTAGCTTAGCGGAAAGAAAATAAAGCTAATTCATTATACCTGTTCTAATAAAACTTGCATCTAGCGTTGCATTCAGAGAGCTTTTTCATGGGAGGGGGAGCAATTACAAATTTTGAGGGGCTAAAACTGTTTGATTATATACATATAATCACAATTTTGTTATTTATGCATATATTAATACATATAAAAATTTTAAACAGCGTATAAACATTTTCTAAAGCTCGCATATCGCAAATGCGAATTACAAGAAATTTACACATACAAGTGATTAAAAATATGAAACTATCATACCTTCGCTTTAATTCAGTAATGCACCACGTAGTTCACAATGGGGTGGTGCAAAATATTAGGTGTGCAACTTAATTTTCAGCCACAGGCATGACACGTTGACAGCAAATTATAGAAAATCGAATACATACCTAAACAAGGAAATAATCCGCGTCGTGTTGGATACATTTGAGCCATCGGTCAGGGAGCTGCCGAAAACCACTGCGGATAAAAGAGGGCTGTTTCGAGTTGATAGTCATTAATACTTGTGTGGACCTCCTCGACAGAAGTGAAGTGCGTATCACTCAGGTGATGTTGCAGGGAGCGAAAGAGGTGATAATCCGACGGGGCGAAGTCTGGAGAATACGTCGTGTGGGACAAAATCTCCCATCCCAGGTCGGTGATCGTGTTTAAAGTCATTTCCGCGGTGTGAGGACGCTCGTTATCTTGAAGCAACAGAACCGACCTTCTGCCCTTACCGGTGTATGGCCTTTTTGCCTCCAGTGTGTCACTCACATGAATGAGTTGCCGACAATAACGCTCAGAATTGACCGTTTCACCAGGTTTGAGCAACTCATAGTGTACGACACCGTGCTGATCCCGCAATATGCACAGCAACAACTTCCTGACATGGATATTCGGTTTGGCGGTACTATTGGTAGGCTGACCTGGATAAACCCACGATTTGCGCCGCTTAGGATTATCGTAGAGGATACACTTCTCCTCACAGGTCAAAATCTTGTGGAGGAAATCCTTCTTCTTGAATCTGGAGAGCAAGGGCACAGCAACATCGTAGTCCCTAGACTTGTTTGCAGCTGTGAGTTGGTGGGACACCCAACGGCCCTCCTTGTGAATCCGTCCAAGCTTGTGCAGGCGCTTTGCAATGGCCTGCCGCGTTACTCCGAGTTCCTGGGCGAGCTCTGACTGTGTGTGACAGGGATCCGGGTCCAACAGTTGTTCCAGTTCCTCATCGTCAACTTTCTGTGACTGTCCCGGACGTTCTGAATCATGGATATTGACATTTCCCTGCTTAAACTGCTGGAACCACTTCTTACACGTACTGTAGGACACATCAGCCTCACCCAAAGCAGCACAGATCATTTGCTGGGCAGTTTGTTTCAGCTGAAACGCAAAAAGGAGGCAGTGCCTCAAATGTTGCTTCTCGAACATTGCTTTCACCGTGAACTTTCGTTTCCCTTCTGTCACAACAGCTGTGAGTGGTTACGGATGCCTGGAAAGCTATTGGATGGCGCTGCAATCAGCCATTATCGCACACAGCTATTTGCATTTGCCGACGTTCTGCGATCCTTTGCGGTTAGGGGCCGAGAATTAAGTTGCACACCTAATATTAAGGATGCTAGTAAGATGACGCTGTGCTTGAGAAAATCACCCCCCCCCCTTACCCAAACATTACGAGTGGTAAAAATAACCTCGCCGTAGGAGGGGATGCTGAAAAGTTTTCGAACTAACTCACCCTGTAATTGTAGTATTATTTGTCCGTGCGGCTTGAAAGAGTGTTCTTTTGTATTGTAAAGTGCCAATTTTCAGACTAATAGCTCTTTTTTTTTTTTTTTTTTTTTTTGCATGTGTTTGACGTCCTGAACTGAATCATGTCAACGCAAAGTGTTTAATTTTTGAATGTGCTCCTGGGCTGTCCTGAAATTTCTGTTCCTGCAGAAGAATTCTGCAAAGGAAATCTATGAGTGTATGACGTGAACATCTTAAGTGACAAGTGCCCGTCATATTCCAACTGTGAAGAAATGGTGTGCAAACTTTCAGCGTGGAGACTTTGAAACCGAAGATGCAGCAAGATCTGGGAGGCTTTCAACAGTGACATCACCTAAAACTGCTGATCGTGTTCATGACTTGATTTTGTCACATCAGCAAATATCGGCTAAAATAATAGCAGAGACACTGGGGATATCCAGGGAACGTGTTGGGTTCATAATTCATGAGCTCTTGGACATGCAGAAGATGTCAGCGAAGTGGGTGCCCAAATGTTTAAACGCCGATGAGAAACGAAAACGAGTGGACACTTCCAAATCGGTTTTGCAGCATTTTCAGCGACCTGGTGATGAATTTTTGCAGCAACTTGTCACTGTTGATGCAACGTGGTTACATCACTACGATCCAGAGAAAAAACAACAGTCCCTGCAGTGGAGGCACTCGGGCTCTCCACGGCCAAAGAAATTCAAGACTCAAAGGTCTGCAGGGAAGGTCATGGCAACGGTTTTTGGGATTCGGAAGGCGTTTTGGTGACTATCTCCGGAAGGGCCAAACAATAAATGCTGAATACTATTCCAACTTACTCTGCCGATTAAAGGAGGATTTGGAGGGGAAAGTGTTATCTTTTTCAGGACAATGTGCCTGCTCACAAGGCTGGAAAGACAATGGATGTTTTGATGGATCTGGGGTTTAAGTGAATAGACCATCCACCCTACTCACCAGACCTTGCTCCATCGGACTATTTCCTGTTCCCAAACCTTAAAAAGAGTTTGAAAGGGAAGCATTTTTCGAATGATTCGGCGGTTATATATCAGCAGTAGAGCAGTGTTTGAGTGCAGACTTCAGAACTTTTTTCTTTGGAACTATTAAAGAAACTCCAGGAAAGATGTGCCTAGTGTGTTGAACTTCGGGGTGAATCTGTGGAATAGTCTAAGTTTCATTGCTCTAGCCCATTTCCTTCTTGGTGAGGCCGAAAACTTATCAGCATCCCCTCGTACGGCAAGTGTGTTTCTGATTATTTAGGAATCATGACAATGTTACCTGAAAACGTATTGTGTAAACCATTCCCGTGCCATTTGGTTTCAGCCCCTTTAGATTACTTAGATTAGCACATATACTATTAAAAAAAAACCAACTAACCGTTTTAGATGCCAGTTTGATGTGCCTCGATTTTTTTTTGATTTTTTTTTTCATAGAGTGTAAACTTCCCACCGCCAGAAAAACAAAATTTATGTGAACAATTTCAAATATTTTACTATTGTTAAAAATTAGGTAGCGAATATTTTGTAATGTTGGAAGCACTAACGTCACGTTAGCTACACTGAGGCTTAACCGTATATATGGAAAGTCGGCATCCAGAAGACTGAAATAAAACGGAATGCCAGCTTCCAAATACACTGCTGGACAATTGCTAAGAACGGATCATAAACGGCTATATAGCGCATAAAAAAGTAAGTGTGGTTGGATGCCAAGTGAAATAAAATAATATCAGAATGCCAGGACATTACAAGAAAGACAATTTATTGTGCTCTGAAATCCAGAGGGCTTTGGAACATGTTCAAGGGACAAACAGGCCATTTTGTGCAGAATACGTAAACGTGAAAAAAATGCAATTACCGTCCGCAGGCGTTCCGGCGTAAGATGTCAATACGGGATGTGGCCACCATGGAGGGCGATGCAAGATTCCACACGTCGTGTCATGCTTTGCACAACATTATCAAGCAGCTGTTGGGGTAATTTATCCAATTCCTCTGTCAGTGCACGGATGAGGGTGTCCTTGTTTATTGGAGGGCATTGGCAACCAGCAAGACTCTTCTCCAAAGCATTCCACACATTTTCAATGGGATTCAGATCTGGAGAACGGGCTGGCCATACGAGGCGTTGAATATCCTTGCTCTCAAGACACTCCTGGACAGCGACTGTTCGATGACATGTTGCGTTGTCGTCCATGAAAATGAATCTATCACCGACAGCACCACGGAACATGCGAACATGAGGTAGCAGAACATCATTAATGTATCGTTGGCCAGTCATAGTCCCAGTTGGAAGCACATAGAGGGACGTACGGATATTGATCATGATGCCAGCCCATACCATGACACTACATGTCGGATATCGGTCCCTTTCCTGTATGTTTGCTGGACAATATGCAGTACCACTATCACGCCAGATCAGTTGTCGTCGACAATCAGACGATAGACTGTATCTACTCTCATCTGAGAAGAGGACAGCAGACCAGTCGTTATCAGTCCAATTGCGATGTTGATCGCACCATTGCAAACGGGCGGTACGGTGACGTCTGGACAATGGGATGCACACAACAGGACGGCGGGCGTATAGTCCTCCTTCATGCAAACGTCTGGCGACAGTTTTTCGGGAGATCCGCTTGCCAGTAGCAGCCATAAACTGATTTGCTCCCTCAGTAGCTGTGCTGCGCCGGTGTCTTTTTGTTGATAGCACTATGTACCGATCTTCTGCAGGTGTCGTACTGCGAACACGACCTCCCCCGTGACGTTTGCTACACTCTCCATTTGTTTGAAATGATTTCCAAAGCCTTGAAACAACACTGTGGCTGACGTCGAACTCCCTGGCAACATCTGTTATTTTTCGCCCTTCTTCAATCTTGCCAATAATACGGCCACGCGTAAAATCATCTAGGTGATGTCGGGAAGACACACTGAAAATTGTAAGTTTGTCAATTGATTCTTTCCCTTTCAACTTTGCGTTTGAACAACAACGGTCAATACGCGTCAAATCCTTTATATCTCTTATCAGCGCTATGACGTCACGAACAAGTTCGGCAATCCAAAATTTGCATACGCACAACACGTCTTACTGTATCCCGCACTTATGCTAATTTCCACATTTTCCTGCCTTCCATTTTATGGTTGCTATCGTTGCTATTGTCATCCGTCCTTAGCAATTGTCCGGTGGTGTATTATGATGTTTTGCTGTACAAACATCTCTACTCTGTGGAATTAAGTTTTTATTGCGGAAGGAGTCCGAGTTATCAATGCTTCAAAGATTGTCCCTTGAGCGAGGACTGTTTAATGGTTTATTGAAGGATGACAGAAATTTCAGTTTGAAGTCCATGTGGATATTATTTTTTTATCCTTGTAATATTTCCCTCATTTACTTTTTTTTTTTTAATTAATTTCTCCAGATATTCAGCTATAAACGGAAACAATTAGACTAAATATAAGAAGAAATCGCCCAAGAGCCTACGGGGGTAGGGCGTTCATTGATTTTCGGGGGGGGGGGGGTCACTACCGCGAAGATGCCTGAATACATCACAAAGGAAATACTGAATATTTCTCAGGATGCCGTCAGCCAGAGCCGTAACTAGGGCGGAGCAGACCGACTGGCCCGGGAGTAGCTCAAGAGAAGGGGCAGAAATCACTGTTTGGAATGCGATTACAATTGGAACTGAAACTTTTACAAAAGTTTTTGGCACAATTAAAATTAGAATGTCCTCCTTAAAATGTTCAGGAGTTGTTAGTTGCTCACATTCAGTAATGAAGGTGTTGTTCTATAGTCCGTCCAACTGAAGAAGAACCATGACCCCCTTCTACACCAATGGGAGCCCCCAGTACTTCTTTAGTTGGATGGACTGTGCGTTGCAAGATAAGGATGTTCCTCACATTTTTGAAAAATCTCTGGAGGCTATTCAGTCTTTATTGTGGCTGCATACCACGACTGTTAGATACATTCGGTCAGCTTCATGCGGTACCGAAGATCCGAACTCCGAAACAGTTGCGAAAAGCTGTAAAAACTGTCACATTTTGATTGTGCCTTTTTTACGCCTGGTTTCGTTAGAACTTAGAAATGCATTTTTACGCCTACTTTTGTTAGAAAGTCTTTGCAGTGCTGTTATCTTTTTGAAATTGTATCTGCATTTTTCTGACTTTAAATTTAAAGCTATTTTTCTTGAAAATTCTTCTCTGTAGCTTATGCTGGCTTAGATCTTATATATTCAATGCTGTTTTTTTGTTCTTTTGGTATGTGTGTGTGTGTGAGAGAGAGAGAGAGAGAGAGAGAGAGAGAGAGAGAGAGAGAGAGAGAGAGAGAGAGAGACATAGAGAGGGGGACAGAGAGAGAGAGAGAGAGAGAAAGAAAAATATAGAAAGAGAGAAAGAGAGACAGAGAGAGAGTGAAAGATAGAGATAGTGAGAGAGTGGAAGAGAAAGATAGAGTGAAAGAGAAAGGCAGATTGGGGCGCAATATTTTGCGGTTTGCCCAGGGCGCAGAAATGCCTAGTTACGCCCTTGCGTCAGCTGTACTCTTTTCCCACGGTAGAGTACAGTGTTGGCATCAAAATCCCATAATTCTTATTCCCTTTTTCTTAATCCCTCCCCGCTGTTTTTTCTTTTTCACCTAACAACAAGAAGCCAAATCAAACTCGGTACACTTCCAAGAAGCGTGCCCGATTACGAACGCTATTGGTTACCTTCGATCACGTGCCCAGCTTCTCTTTCGCTCAGCTCTGGTAACAACTGTGACACCTGCGCTACCGAAACCAATAATATTAAAACAAACTCAGTCATTATTACTCCTCTGTATTTATCTCTCTCCTTTTGGTATGGCCCAAGTCGAGAATTGAATAGGAACGAAATAGCATCGGATTAAATGACAGAAAAATATTAAGAAAATTCACTTAATTCAGTACCTCTGGATTACAAGCCAGTCTTCAGAGAAGGCGATGTTAAGTTGCTGTAGTCCGACATCTTGATCTACTACCTTCCTGCGCTCCACTCGGTGCTCTATGACTTGCGTAACACGTAACGTTGCACTGTTACTGTCACACTACCGTGCGAAAGTTGCTTGTCAGTTGAGGTCCAGCTGTCTCATGTCGACGATTCTCTGCAGCTATCAGTCAGTCAGTGGAAAGCAGGTGTCTCGTCGGCGTGTTCGCGGCATATTCGGAATGTTTCGACAAACACACTCTACGTCAAACGTCTGCCGAAGTAAGAAGCTAGTTCATTCAGCCCGTACATGCGCACCTTTGAAATCCTGCCCAGCCCACATGACCGATCGCTGCGAAACTTTGAATATTTTCATATCTCATGTAGCTTATTTGCCTCATGCAATTTGCATGCGTGTACATCAACTGCTTTTCGATGTTGAGCAGTGTAAACATAATAAAGGTCATTCCAAGCATTTTCTTCAGCACAGGATGGTGGGCCAAGAGACACCTTATCGGAGGGTCCCGAGCTTCTGATCATCCTCCACGTTCACTTCCTTCTCAAGAGCTATTTTGCACTTATATTAAGCCTCTAAATTTATCTCTAAATTTATCGGGGTTTTTTTTGTTTTGTGTGCGTGTTTGTGAGATCGCATCCACAGGCATGCGCAGAAGAGCGCACACACACACCTGCTTTAACTCGCGCTGAAGCAGATTCTCCATTCTGAATAAATAGTGAAGTTGTAAAAAAATAAAATAACCTCTTTCCCAAATTTTAGCCCGTGGCGTACCTAAAAAAACTTCGCCTCTCCCCCGCAAAAAAATATCTTCGAGACCCTTTTGCGAAAATCTAATTTGCTTTCAATTACTGAAATTTTTAAATTCCATATTATTAACTTGGTTTCACGGGACGTTTCAATAATTAAAATTCTTTGGAACCTGTAGTTATTTTTCGTAAAACCAAAGTTTTTTACAGTTGCGTGTAACACAGATATACACGTTATAATTTTAAATTATTGTTCTAGTTTTATGCCATTACAAAGTACATATTGCAAAGCACTTACGCCAAAGTTAGTCATATCCTGCAAATTTTGTTCCTTTAGAGAACTAAGGCCAGTCTCTTTGAAATGTCTCACGATCACACACACACACACACACACACACAAAACACGTAACGGCCGTGGACCTTTTCCGATTTATACGAAAATACAGAACATAAGCAAGTAAATTAAAAAGTAACAAGAACTGTGACACAAAAAGAGTAAAACTACTTAAATTATGCGCCCTTGATAAAAAAAAACACTTAATAATGTCGCAATGTTTTGCACATAGTAAAAACCTTCTTTTGACGCTGTTATGAAAAAAATGACAAAAGCATTTTTTGTTTTCATTCCAGCGAAGAACACCTTTCATCTCATTATATTCTGAAGGATACGTAGTTATGTGCAGACAAGTGTTGTAACGTATACTCTATATTCACTTTCCTTTTGATTTTACTATCTCTGGTTATTTTATTTTACTATGTAAATTATCTTCTTACTGAACGAAATATTATTTCACCCCATGAATGAGATCTGGCAATGAGTGTAAGTCATGACGTGGTGGTAGCCAGTATATATAGGCGCGTTCATCGATAGCGAAGGAGAGATTTTGTTGTTATAAGGAGAGCTTTTGTTGTTATAGGGAGATCGTTTGTTGTTATACTAGAGGAGAGAGTTTCGTTCTATATAATTAGTTGGATTCTTCATTATTGTGAAACAAGTTGTGTGTGTGCTTTGGATGACCAAGAGTCGCATAATAAAAGAGCTATTCGTAAGTACGTCTTTCTCAATTAATAGTTTTTGTCAGATCTCTGTCTGGCTGTTAGGTTTATATCATTAGTTTATTACCATTAACAACCAGCGTTAAGACTTTATACATTCTAATTACTGCTACAACATTACTACCAGTTATAAGTTTGTTCAATACTATTACTACACTACTAGCAGGAGTCTTTATTCATGTTCTTAATTAACTAGTAACAACAACCATTTGAATTCACTATTTGAAGCTTAGTACAAGCATATCATTCAGTAGCAGAAGCATTATACTTAGCTCAGTAGAAAGAGCTTATTCATTATAATTAGCTTAGCGGAAAGCAAAATAAAGCAAATTCATTATAGTGTTATATAACGTCTTATCCTCATTGATGTAAAAATTTCATTTATTCAACTGAGATTTCATTCACATTCTCTTGTTAACAAACATGCATAGGAACTACTGCTAAGGCTATGAAAAGGGACCTCAAAGTCCTCTTGAATAGCTGCTTTCCTGTCACCCAGTTTTTATAAACTAAAGCGAAATTAATTTTCTTAAATTACATGTATTTCCTGAAAAAAAAATGTTTTTCTTTTTAATACTTCATTCAAAGCTGCCTTCAAAAATTCCTGGGTACTTCTTTAACCAGTTTCATATAAAGTTTCCGCAAACATTTTGAGAAATCCTTCTGCTGAGGCTAGAGTCGCGAGCCCTCCGCACTGCGGGAGTTGGGGGTCTATCAGTATGCCCATGATTTAAACGGATAAAGTGACAGAAACACAGTGGACGTCTCTGCCCTTTCGTCTTCTAAAATTTCGTAAGCTTCGAATAAGTAAAATTTTACTTCAACGTTTTATGTTTTAGTAATTCACTTTCTAGAAGATTTAACTTTACAAAAACAAATTGCAAAAAAAAAACATATTAAATACCAATAGAAACACCTGCAAATTTGGCTTCATTTAAAAACATTACTTCACTGCGCAGTAACATTTAGTTTCAAGCTTTTGCTCTCCCGAACTATATTTATAACTTTCTAATAGTTTTAGTATACCTCAGATTGTCGTACTTAGTCTTCCTTTTTTATTATTACTATTGGGGGGAGGGGGTTAACGACCACCGTGAGCAACTTGGTAGGTTATAAGCTGTCGCCCAACCCTAATTTAGTCTCTGGTTCTAGGGAAGGAAGTCAAACACAACATCCAAAATCACATCTAACCGGAATTCAAGCTAGGATCCATTTCGGACCACTGCTAGCGCTTAGAAGACGGCGGCATGTCAACGTTTTCAGAATGAATCTTGCATTCAGTTTCAACGGTTTACTTTTTCATTTCCTGTTTGAATCAATTTGGAGAGCATTTTGTTATTTACGAACATATTCGTCAAATTACCTTTCTGTTAAAACTTTCATTACACACAAATTATTAACATGCCATTCAGACATCTCTGAGTTCCGTGCATTTTACTGTTTCTCACGTAACATTTGTTACAGGGCTTGGTACTGAGTTATATTTCAATGCCCTGTGTGAAGGGTTCGTTGATGCTTTGCTTCCGGAGTTTTTTATTTTTGTTTCGGGTGTTTTACCCATAACCCGGCTGGAAGAGATAAATAAAATACTAGCTCAAGTTATAACTCGCGCTTGCAGTAAGGAAAGTATTTATTCAGATGTTGTGGGGAAGATCTCAAGCACTGTCCGGATTTCCATTCATTCTCTATATTAGTAACACGTTGAATCCCCTTGAATCATCAGTGCTCATTACTTTTTCCCTCTTATCTCAGTTTCACACTGAGATTCTCCACCTCGCTCTCAAACTACCTTCAACAGCTTTCCCTTTTACTTGTCCTCACTTCCTAGAAGGCGCAGATGTTCTTTAATTGGCTACTCAGTGACCCATCCAATACAACTCTCCACTTTCTCCTTTGCACGGCAACAAAAACCCATAAATCTATCTTTCCCTCGGATGGGACGTTGAGAAAGTGAGAGCCGTGCCCACTAACCAGCTGCATAGAAATGGCGAAACAAAAACGCTGAGGAAAGGTAGAAGCCCAGAGAATGCACAAATAAAAGTCAATTAATTATACACAAATGAAAGTCGCAATTATGAATAATATGGCGATGCTTTCGCTGCGAAAAAAGCATGTGCAGATTCGCTTCTTTTGACTAAGAGAATAAGTCTGGTGAACGAAGATAACCGAGGCGCCTAGTGGAGGGATGGTGTCATCGTAAGGCAACCAGCTCTACAAGAGTCTTCGGTGTTCCGATTCGAAGACCTTCCATACGATTGCTTGCTAACATTTCCATGACAATATGAATGAGCGAGTGAAGGGGAGTGGGTATTGCTTTGGGCAACGGTTCGCTCAGAAAAAGAAGACTTAGACTACCTTAGTCACTCGCATGCTCCCGACCTTAACAGCAAGTGTTTCGCGAGAGTTGTTTCAGTTTGTGTGAAGTGTCAATGAATTAAAATCAGTGATATTATATCTTAAATTCGTGGCTTTGAACTGTTTTGATAAATTTTGTGAAAACTTTCCTGAGCATCTACTGTCAGAACTTAAAGAACTCTATGCTTCAAATTTTGATACAGTTCGTCTAAAAAATGAACTGAAGGTGTTTTATTTCCTTGATGAATACAGAAAAAAATCAGTAAGAGACATTACTTGTTACTTAAAGTTGGATAAATTAGACACAGTGTTTAGTGAGGTGTACAAATTAGCAGACCTAATATTAAAGTTTCCATCAACAACTGCCGAAAGAAGCTTTTCTGCATTAAAAAGAATCAAGATATATCTTAGAGCCACACAAGGACATGTACACTTGAGCAACTTAGCTGTTTTGTCAATAGAGAAAAACATTCTTTTTAAATATGAAAAAGTACTTGGAACAAACGTTTTATGAAAACGTAACATTCAAGTTCATACAAAATTAAAGGAGAATGGATGTCATGAACAGATAAAGGATTCAGAAGAAGAATGGCGTTCATGTACAAATAAGTGTTCAAATCCTAATCCTCGTAATTTTTTGGTATCATGTTTGATGAGATAGCCCAGGTCTCGGACCCAAGATACGCCACTGTCAAAATGACTATCTAAATTCACTTCTGTCAAACATTGATGCCCAGGTTACACATTAATCACTTTAGAAAACTTGAAAATTACGTCGCCATGGAGCTGAAATCGAACCCGGATCTCCCGATTTCCGTTCGAGTATGATAGCCGTTACACCACCCAGGACGATGAAGTCCTAAGTATTTGAGGGATAAGAACCACGATTTTCTCTGATTTTCTCCAGTCAAAATAAACCCCGCTCCATTATGGCGTACTAAGGTAAATCTTCAGTTGCTCAGGTAGATAGTGTGGTAGAAATATTCTTCGCATAATACATCTGAATTATCAACATAGCAATCAGGTGTAACCGGGGCTTCCATATTTATCAGAAGCGAAATTCTGTAGCCATTTTTAGAGATAGTGACTTGTAGTCATTTTCTTTCAATTCCCGCCATTTGGATGGGCTGGACAGCGAACAGGCAAAGTACTTTTTTCCCGCGCGTCGCAGCAGAGGGGTGTTAAATTTATAGTTTCGTCGATGTGAGAAGAATGAAACTGGACATTATTGCTTCTCCGCCGTCCCAAGCAGTCCTATGCAGAGGGGGCCAGCGAGCCAATTAATGAACCATGCGTTTTCGGAAAGGAGGTATCTTTAGGGTGTGGCTTTGCTTAGGAGGAATTTTCGTCGGACTTGACACGGGGGAGAGTTTTGGTTCGGGGGTCGGCTATCGGGGAAGAAAAAAGAGCAGAGAGAACTCGGTGGCAGAAGGTCGACGAAGCGAGTATTTTACTGTTTCTCAGGTAACATTAGTCACGTCAGAAAACTTGAAAATTGCATCGCTTCTCGAACGGAAATCGGGAGGTGCGGATTCGATTCCCGCTCCAGAGCAATGTAATTTTCAAGTTTGGTGACGTAATTAATGTCACATGAGAAATAGCAAAATACATGCAACTCAGTGATGTCTTATTTCGATGTTATTAATTCAGATGCATTTCCACGTATTATGTGAAGACTATTTCTTCCACACTGTCTTTCATTACACACAATCAGTGTAGCACTCACTCCCCGGATGACAGGACAACTGAACGGAAAGAAAAATTAATAAAAAAAGAATTTTGTGATCAGGATCACCGAAGAACAGGCAATAGGAACCACCTTAGTATGAGACACCTCCAAAAACCGGGTCGTTCATTTCGTAGACGCCACTTCATCGACAGGTATACATTTCGTCGACAGGTATACATTTCATCGACACGATATATGCAAACAGTCGATTCCAAAAAAAACGAAAAAAAGTTCAGAACCACTAAATTTGGTATACTATCTCATTGTACTCTTACACCAACTTAGACCATAGATGGAAGGGGTCGGGGCCCGGGGTCAAGGGGGCACCATACAACATTTTCGTAAAATCTACAGTTTTCAATTTAGAACCACTAAATTTGGTATTCTATCTCATTTTACTCTTACACCAACTTAGACCATAGGCGGAAGGGGTCGGGGCCCGGGGTCAAGGGGGCACGATACAACATTTTCGTAAAATCTACAGTTTTCAATTTAGAACCGCCAAATTTGGTATACTATCTCATTGTACTCTTACGCCAACTCAGACCATAGACGGAAGGGGTCGGGGCCTGGGGTCAAGGGGGGCCCATACGACATTTTCGTAAAATCTACAGTTTTCAATTTAGAACCACTAAATTTGGTATACTATCTCATTTTACTCTTACACCAACTTAGACCATAGGCGGAAGGGGTCGGGGCCTGGGGTCAAGGGGGCACGATACAACATTTTCGTAAAATCTACAGTTTTCAATTTAGAACCGCCAAATTTGGTATACTATCTCATTGTACTCTTACTCCAACTTAGACCATAGACGGAAGGGGTCGGGGCCCGGGGTCAAGGGGGGCCCATACGACATTTTCGTAAAATCTACAGTTTTCAATTTAGAACCACTAAATTTGGTATTCTATCTCATTTTACTCTTACACCAACTTAGACCATAGGCGGAAGGGGTCGGGGCCTGGGGTCAAGGAAGGTTCATACAAAATTTTCGTAAAATCTACAGTTTTCAATTTAGAACCACCAATTTTGGTATACTATCTCGTGGTACTCTAACTTAGACTGTACACGGTTTTTGGAAGGGGTCGGGGCCCAGGGTCAAGGGAACCCCATACAACATTTTCGTAAAATCTACAGTTTTCAATTTAGAACCGCCAAATTCGGTATACTATCTCATTGTACTCTTACACCAACTTAGACCATAGATGGAAGGGGTCGGGGCCTGGGGTCAAGGGGCACCATACAACATTTTCGTAAAATCTACAGTTTTCAATTTAGAACCACTAAATTTGGTATACTATCTCATTTTACTCCTACACCAACTTAGACTATAGACGGAAGGGGTCGGGGCCCGGGGTCAAGGGGGCCCGGGGTCAAGGGGGCCCATACGACATTTTCGTAAAATCTACAGTTTTCAATTAAGAACCACCAAATTTGGTATACTATCTCATGGTACTCTAACTTAGACCGTACATGGTTTTTGGATGGGGTCGGGGCCCGGGGTCAAGGGGGCCCCATATAACATTTTCGTAAAATCTACAATTTTCAATTCAGAACCACCAAATTTGGTATACTATCTCACGGTACTCTAACTTAGACCGCAGATAGGGTATTGGAGTGCAGAATTGTGTTGCAGTTCTTAAGCAAAAAACGGAATTTTTTGAAAAAATTTTGTATGGGGCTCCCTTGACCCCGGGCCCCGACCCCTTCCAAAAACCGTGTACTGTCTAAGTTACAGTACCATGAGATAGAATACCAAATTTGGTGGTTCTAAATTGAAAGCTGTAGATTTTACGAAAATGTTGTATGGGGCCCCCTTGACCCCGGTCCCCGACCCCTTCCAAAAACCGTGTACTGTCTAAGTTACAGTACCATGAGATAGAATACCAAATTTGGTGGTTCTAAATTGAAAGCTGTAGATTTTACGAAAATGTTGTATGGGGCCCCCTTGACCCCGGGCTCCGACCCCTTCCAAAAACCGTGTACTGTCTAAGAGAGTACCATGAGATAGTATGCCAAATTTGGTGGTTCTGAATTTTTTTTTTTCTGTTTTTTAGGAATCGACTGTTTGCATATACAGTGTCAACGAATTAAGTGTCGACGAAATGTACCTGTCGACGAAGTGAACCAGACCCCAGAAACAGCAATAGGTGCAGAGCAAAAAAGTAAAAGATGTCCTAGTGAGTGCGTAACGCCAAACACGCTATACCATCATGGAGCCCCATGTCAGGGCCAGACTTAAGGAACCACCACATGTTCTGTACCTCAAATATGGTTGTAAAGAAAAGCAAGTTTATAACATCAACACGGGTTCCCATGAGGTTGAAGAGGTTAAAACCAAATCCGATAGAAAACCATGGAAAACCAAATCGATGACCAGAAAAAAAGACAGCAGAGCAAGGACTCAAAGGGAAATAAATAGAAGGTATTTTGTACACAGGCTCAAAAGAAAATGTCGGAACAAAGGGAGGAGGCAATGGAAGGACCGAAGAGATATGATTCTACCTTAACAAGAGCGCAATCAGCAAAAATGAGCTCTTGCAGTAATAATAAATTACGCAGTCCCTACTATTTCTGTATGACGTAATAGTAATTCGTACAAACCTTGGCCACCATTTCCTTTATAATTTTTCAAACAACATGTCTAATAAGAAGACAGTAGTGATTCAGCAGACATTGGCGTGTGAAATCACCTCCATAACAATCAATCTTCCCATAAGTTGTGTAACGTCTGTTTCCTTTCTATCCTTCCGCTTTTGTGTTAACTTTTCACTTATATAAATTTTGGAAGCTACGTTTTGGATGCTGAATATCA
The DNA here is from genome assembly GCA_039090855.1 of Macrothele yani. Classification (NCBI taxonomy): domain Eukaryota; kingdom Metazoa; phylum Arthropoda; class Arachnida; order Araneae; family Macrothelidae; genus Macrothele; species Macrothele yani. The sequence goes on along the minus strand of CM077024.1, from coordinate 129,354,819 downwards.
CACCTCTACTCCTATTAGTTTCGCTTTCCTGTGCTATGACTCATAGTCAGCCAAGTCATGATAACTGGTATGAAAACAAGGACAACTGAACTTGAAAGCTTCAATTTATGATAATTCAAGTTTCGAAAGTGCACTTAAATAAAACGCAGTCAATAATATGACATACAAATAGATCGTTGGAGGCATGGTTTATTCTTTAAGTAACTACAACTCGTAGAAAAGTAGATTTAATACCAATACAACTCATAGTAACGTAGAATAAGAATCACGGATATCTTAATACAATATACAGTAGATTCCGGTTAATTGCACCACAACGGGACTAGAACACTTCTGCCCAATTAAACGGCTTCCCAAATTATGCGAATCTTTATCCCGAAGAGCTAATTTGGAATGTTCAAGAATTGTCCCAAATAAACGGCTGCCCCGATTAACCGATGGCCCAATTAACTGGAATCTGCTGTAATAGTATACACCAGTGTCAAGGCGTGACTTTTTCGATAGTGTTACCGAATTCCCACTGACGGCGCTGTCTCGCTCTGGGAGACAGATATAACCGTGACCCCAGGTACACTGTAAAAAAATAAGTGGTGTGAATTCACGGGAAATTTCTGAAAATAACGTGCAACAAAGTTTCCGGTAAGTGGGCGACTTTTAACGAAATTTCCGTTTTTAAAAGTTCCCGATTTTTTAACTTCCGCATTTTCACTGATTTTCCGTGGCCATATTGCGTATGCACGAATAATTTTTGCCTAGTACAGTAATTACATTTTTTTTTTTTCCAGAAAAATCGGTAACGGGATTTTCCGTATTTATGAAGAAATTTTCCAAAATCGACGATTCTGAATTTTTCAGCCCTTACACCAGCAAACACTTTAAGACCTGCGGGATTCGTTCCAAGATTGTTTGGGTTTCCTCAACAGAAATCCAGCGTCTTAAACCACTGAGGTAGAAGACTGGGGGTCAGACACATGTTCAAGGTAAAACTAATTGCGCGATGATTTTTTCCCTCCTTTTTGTCATCATTGCGAATGAATTAGTAATTTTATATTCTGTTAGAGTTTATTTTTTTGAATAAGTTTGTAATAATTTTATTTTTTCTATAGGAGGACTTATTACAAATTAAGTATTTTTTTCATCGTGATTTTTTGAAGCAACAGAATGCTTTGGAACCTGAGATATTATTTAAATGACAACGATTTTCAATTGTCATTAAGAAAAGGTGAAATATACTGTTTTATAGTATTACTACCCGGCTTTGCCTGGGATTTAGGCTTATTAATTTCATATTCCCTCATATGTCACTAAAAAAATCGGGAAAAAAATTATTCTTGCAAGAAATGAAAAAACTGATTTCACAAATTCGGTCATTACAATTTAGTTAATCATAATGTGATTATTTCAGCACTTGGCCGTACACAACATATTTGGTTTCTCCTTCATCGGCGACGATATATAATTTTGTTTGATCCTTTGCTCTTGACATTCCAACATACAGCTATAGAATCAAAAGGACCGAAAGCGTTACGAATTATTTAACACGCGTCCAGGAGCCACAGCATTCGAACACTGACTGAACAAAATTCGTTAACAATTTGATATCGACGATCAAATGCATCACGTGCTTTCAGTTTCAGATGTCTTTGAGGGGCGAACTCTGGGATAAAAAAAATTAAAAACGTATTTTTGCGAATATTTTTTGAAACTGACTGAAATTTTAATGAACACCATAAATCGTTAATACAGTAGGAACATGACCTCCAAATTTCGCCTGAATAGGTAAAATAACTTTTTGTATCAGCCGTCAAAATTTTATTAACCGTTTCTGCGTATATATTTCTGTTTACCGATGAATGAAAAATGCCATGCCTATTATAAAAAGTTTAGACCGGATTCCGGTGAAATTTTTTGGGACTTCTCTTATTACCAATTCATGGAGTTGATAAAAATTTCAGCCCGTTTCGTTAAGAATTCGCAAAATTCGTTTTTGCAATTTTTTATGCACAATTCTCAAATAATAGAAACACCTGTCGATGTGCCGCGGCGATGAATGCAGCACACGCTTACATCCTTTCATTTCATATTGGGAATGATGACGTAACAAACGACGCTGACTTTGATTAGCTTATTAATTAATTCATAACTCGCGAACGGAACAGCGTAGATATCTTAAAATAGTTACGTTGACCTAGAAGCTGTGAAAACTTCACGATGCCACAGTTCGGTGTTCGAGAGTTTTTGCTGCTTCAGACAAACAGACGTTTTGTGTTTTATACACTGCTATGCAAAAATTAAGGACAAAGAAGAGAAATTTGCATAACAGCGGAACGAGCAGGCAGAACGGACCGAAAGACCACTCAGGAGATAGACTAGGGTCCGGTACGGTAGGGCATGCACATATATGCAGCATGACATAGGTGTGGGGGAGGAGTGTCGGAAGGGTATAAAGCACACGGGCGGTGTACGCTCAGCAATTCGGTGAAAACTATTGCACGGTGTACATCGGTTTGAACGACGTCGAGTTGCTGCCACCGTGTGATATGGCCAACAGGCAATCCAGTAGACGACATCTGGATGACTTTACCCGAGGTCGCGTCATTGGGAAGTTGGAAGAAGGTCGAAGTGTGACTAGTGTGGCCGAGGAGTTCGGGATCGCTCACAGCATCGTTTCGCGAGCTTGGAGAGCATTTCAAACGACAGGAACAGCTGTCCGAGAGTTTAGCAGTGGTCGTCCACGAGAAACCACGGCGGCGGACGACCGGTATATTGTCCTACAGGCGAGAAGAGACAGACGGCAGACAGCGGGAGAAATCGCAAGGCACGTGCAACAGACAACTGGACATCCGTTATCGCGTTTTACCGTGGCCAGGAGGCTGCACAAAGGTGGTCTATTTGCACGACGACCTGTACGGTGTGTGCCATTAACGCCTGCTTATCGGAGATGGTGGTTTCTGTGGTGCCAGGAATGCAAGAACTGAACACATCAGCAATAGGGTCGAGTTCTCTTTACGGATGAGAGCCGATTTATTCTGACAAGCGATTTTGGACGTATAAACATCCGGAGAGAGCAGGGAACACGCAATCACACCTCCAACATCATCGAAAGGGACCGGTTTGGAGGTGGCGGAGTTCTCGTTTGGGGCGGTATCATGCTTGGTAGCCGTACTGACCTCCACATCTTCCAAGGAGGTTCAGTCACTGGCGTCCGCTATTGTACCGAGGTTCTCCTGTCTCACGTGCGTCTGTTTAGAGGTGATGTGGGTGCTGAGTTCCTCTTCATGGAGGACAACGCTACACCTCATCGTACAGTGGCTGTCGCAGAGCTGTTGGAGAGTGAAGATATTCAACGCCTGGATTCTCGGGAGACGCTTGGCAGCACGTCACCAGCCGCCAGCAACGATTCCGCAGCTGCGATTGGCGCTACAAGAGGAATGGGCCGCGATGCCTCAACAGCTCCTTGACAACCTCGTCCTCAGCATGGACAGACGTTGTAAATCCTGCAGCGCAGTCAGGGGTGATCATATCCCCTATACTAAAGACTGGAATTTTCTTGGTAGCCGCCTGTCACATGGACATTTCTGTCTTCTGTCCAGTTGTGATCGAAGCTACCTTTTCAATAAAGTGCCTTTGTATCCTTTGGATTCCTTGTTTGGACGGTTTTGCTCACTTGTCCCATATTCTTACATCTTGGTGATCTTATGGTATGATTTGAGTCGATGGGGAGCACTTCTACACGACGTTACATTCGAAAAACCGTCTCGTCCTTAATTTTTGCACGCCAGTGTATATAAGATTTCACAAAACTCCTAAGTATAAAATTTACTCTTGATAGCTATAATAGCTTTTGTTCTACATTGTGTAATCACCTGTACAATAGTTTAAGTACCCGGTTTCTTACAGTAACACAATATACAATAGCTGGAGCACAAAATGGTGGAGAGGAGAAGGAATATCCGGTGTCATAATAACCAAAATTTCATGCGATATGCTATCCACAATATCCGATCACGCTACAAAACTTCAAAATCAGAACCTTTGACAGATGACTGAAATTTAGCAGTTAATCAAACCTCAAGTATTTCCATACAGGAAATCGATTTCCATGGAAAAAGTGAGAACATAGTTTTTATCATTAATTATACGAAAGGAATGATGGAAAAGTTGCTAAAAATTCAGAAGTTTCCTGGCGTACGAAACATCCGTGAAATTCAGGTTTCTTTCCGTCATTTAACGGAAAAGGTGTCAGAAATATGCTTCGTTAATTCACGAAAGGAATCACGGAGAATGGCTCGTGATTTCAGAAGAATGTTTACAGTGTATACACTGTAAAAAATTTCACCGTTAGATTACGGGTAACGGCCGGCAACTGGGGGCCCGGCCCTTGCCCAGAAAATTACGGCTTGGCCCATTTTTGTGAAAGCCTATAAAATTACGGTCTGAACCGTAAATACTAAACCCGTAAATTGAGGAGCAATGACAGAAAAAATATACCTTGACCGTATTCAGTGAAGCCTAAATTTCAGGGCAATGCCCATAAAAATACAGGTTCACCGTAATCAGTTATGCCTGAATTTCAGAGCATGCCCATAAAAATATAGTTTGTCCGTAATCAGCCAGGCATGAATTTCAGAGCAATGCCCATAAAAATATAGTTTGACCGTTATCAGTTATGACTGAATTTCAGAGCAATGCCTGCCGTTAGATTAAGGGCAACGGCGCGGCGGGTACTGCTCTGAAAAAAGTTGTTCTGTAATTATGCCTATATATCACAAAATTGACAGCAGAAAGTAATTACAATGTATGCAGTTAACCTCATTTTTCAGAATACTGAATTTTTTTGTGTGTGTTGGGCAGAGCTGTAACTATATGAACATAAAAATAAATTTTCATGTCATACAATAAGCCAATTAAGCATAATTCCAAATTAATGACTTAAGAATTTGTTTATTGTATATTTTCAGTTCCTTGATTATACAGCAATATTCGTGAGAAATATCTTAGTTTTCAAACACTTTGAGTTGTACAGCCTCATGCTGAAAAAAAATTCCATTTCCCTCACCTGATGGCAGGTTAATTTATTAAGGTGTAACTGCTAATCAATACTTTTCAAATCTTTGTGATTGAAATTTCAATGTTTGTACTGCCAGAATGCAACTTAACTTCAACCCAATTACATAAGGTTAATAATCTGTACAATAAAGGAGAATTTAATTTAATCTAAATTCTCATTTTATATGAAAAGTGACAGACACAAGAAAACCAATGTACCTGCCATGTATTGAAAAAATGCAATACATTCAGAAATCAGTGGTGGATAGAGAAGTATGAGATTATAAACTATTTCTGTAAGTAGAGTTGAGTTAGTGATTGTCAAAACATGTGAAAAGTAGAATGTTAAGTGAAACATTCACTCTGTGCTCATTTAATTTTGTTAAGGAATACACTTAAAATGCTAATCAACATTGTAACTAATCATATACAAAAGAAACCTATTCCTGCCATTTTTCTCTTTTGTCAAAATCCATTCGAATAATGGTTCAACAGTACGCAAATAATATCTAAAGAGACACACGGTCGAGTCACATGATGGTGACCACCAGCTAATATCCAGAGAAACTTCCGTGTGCAGCGCGGACAGCAGCTAGACGGGCTGGGAGTGACTCAATAAAATGCTGGAAGGTGTTCACAGCTATGTGGAGCCATGCTGACTGAAGTGTATCTTACAGCTGCTGGAGGGTGCGTGGTGGAGGATCGATAGAGCGAACAATACGATCGAAGTGGTCCCACAGATGCACAATTGGGTTTAAAACTGAGGAATTAGGGAACCAGGGAGGTACTTTAAAGTCTTCATTGTGCTCTTCCAACAACTCTCGGACATTTCCAGCTGTGTGACACGTCGCATTGTCGTACTGGAAGATCCCATCGTCCCCATGGAAGACAATCAGCATGTATGGTGTACGTGGACTGCAAGTATGGATTCATACCGAATTAGGTCCATAGTGCCTTCCACGGGTAACAGTGGATCCAGGAAATGCCACGAAAACGTTCCCCAGACCATAACGCAACCCCCACCAGCTTGTGTTCTTCCAGCAATGGTTGAAGAGTGTTTGTTCTCCAATGTTTCTCGCCTTATACGCAAACGTCCATCCGTTCGATGAAGCAGAAAACGTGACTCATCGGAGAAGGCAATGTTTTGCCAATCAGCGGAGGTCAAATTTTGATACTGCAGTGCCAATGTAAGCCTTTTCTGCCGATGCACCTTCGTTAACATAGGTGCAGTGAACATCCGTCTGCATCGGAGCCCCAAACACAGCAGGGTTCGTCGAACTGTCGTTTTAGACACAATTCCGGTAGCCCCCTGGTTCATTCGTCCAGTGAGTTGCTCCACTGTTGCGTGTCCATCGGCCCTCACGCACCTTCGAAGCTGACGTTCACCTCTCATATCAGTGGCACGTGGTGCACCGCAGGCTCTACGTCACATTTGCAATGGTGCCATTTCTTCAATCACGATACACTTTAACCACAGCAGCACGCGAACTGTTCACAAACTGCGCTGTTGCAAGAAATACTGCCACCCTTTGCCCGAAAGCCGATAATCATCTCTTTTTGCGAATCTGATAAATCGCTCCTTTTATCCATGACAGCAACGAGTGATATGTTTCCAGAACGCATACAGCACAATCTTCTATACCTTCCAAGCCAGCTCACGACATGCTTTTTTTATTGGCTACGTGTTGTTGACGTCACAATAACGTGACTCGACTGTGTATAATAAATATTGTTAGAAACCCATCTTATCTTTAATTGAATGCATATCTAGTTATTAATCATAACGCAGCAAAAATGACACTTTATTATCATATTAAGTATGTTTAATGACTTAGGCAACCTGACTCACTATCAGTGTTGCCGAAACGTACAAAGAAAGTCGAGGCAGCAATGTGCTGTTCAGTAGGAAAATCTTAAGGATAAGCAATAAAATTAAGAAATAAAAACTCAAATGGAAGATTGAGTAATAGGCATACGTCACACAGGAACGTTACCAAGCGAAGGTAGAGTGAGCTGAAATTTTTCTTGCTCACCTAGTTCACGATATGCAATTTTTCAATTTTTTAACTTCAAAATGTAACTTTGCCAAAGTAATATGAGTCTCGAGTTTATCGTCGTGTAGCCCTACGCATTTTGCAGTAGAAAGTGCTTTGTTTACCTCTCCGTAGAAAAGTTTACAAAATAGGATCGATAGGGCCATGAAATTTCAAATTGTTCTCCACTCTTCCAAATCCTAAGTTGAAGCTTTTTTTATCATGTTAGTATGGTCAGGGACGAATGAGGAGGGTTATATGAATTCACTGGGGGAGGCCATTATCAACTGCCTGCTAAATGTGCTGCTACACTCAGAGCCAACCTAAGTGTGTACCACTACGTAATGAACGGAACAGCTACCTCCGCTACGGAAAATAGTCCCTAACGTTTAGAGCTAAAAAGCAGCAGAATTGTTGCTCAGAATACATTCTTATCTGCTCAACAGTTTGTCGGACAAACTTGCTACCTAAAATAAGTTTTCCAAAAGTCATAGCAATTTTAGAAATAAATTTGATACTAAAGGTTATACTCAATCAAAAGCCTTGCCCTTTCGGCTGCTGCTCTCCATCTGGGATATAACTTTGAGACGGGGGAAGGGGTGAAAGACTTCTTCGAACATTCGCAACACAGAGACAATTAATTGACAATACGGGAGACTTGAGGTGAGGGATTACTTAAACAGGCAGCAGGTGGAAGAAGTTCGTACCCCACCACACCCTCCCATTCATTATCTCCACTGCTTGTGTGGTGTATACACTGAAGAGCAACTGAATTAGAGATACTTGTCTAGTAACGTGTAGCACCACCTTTCGTCCTGATGACGGTTGATGGAGGGGGTCAGAGTCTCGAACATCTCTCTCGATGGCATCCCAGATGTGCTCGATGGCATTGAGGTCAGGTGACCTAGCTGGCCAAGGAAGCGAGGTCACATCGGTAGAGTGTGCATCCAACCATTCGGATACAATTCGGGAGCTGCATTGTCTTGTTGCAGGATGAGGTCCGGGATGTTGAAGACGCACAAACGGGAGCAAATGGTCGTCCAGGATATCCCGGTAACGTTGACCTGTGAGGGACAATCTCACACGTACCAGGGGTTCCATTTCAGTCCATGAAAACAGTCCCCAAACGAGAATACCACCCCTCACCAGCTTGAAGAGTACCCTGCTGGCAAGAAGGATCTATCGATTCATGTGGTTTGCGCCGTACTCGTATCCTGCCGTCCGCATGTACCAGCATGAATCTCGACTCATCAGTCCAGGCAACATTTTTCCACATGTCTAGGGTCCAGTGGCGATGTTACCGCTCCCATGCTAATCTTTGCACCCTGTGATGTGCGGTCAGCAGCGGTACCCTCGTGGGACGACGGCTTCAGTACACCATAGCGAGGAGATGGTTCTGGATGGTGTGGCTGCTTACACGTTTTTGTGCACCAGCGTTAAATTGCCGAGTGATTTCTTGCACTGTGGCCCGTCTATCCGCTGTTACAATGCGAGCTAGCCGACGATGACCCCGCTCATCCACACGCTGTTGTCCACGGCTGTTGGCCCTTGCAGGGATGGTTTTGCCGGATTCGATGTACTCACGGTGCACCCGTGACACAGTGGCTCGTGAAAATCCCAGTGCCTGCACGACTTCCGAGATGGAGTGACCCATTCGTCGGGCCCCGACAATTTGACAATTTGCCCACTATGAAATGTGCTTAGATCCTTAGCCTTACCCATACTGCGTCCGTCTCTTACTGATTCCCGTCGCATCACTCCTTATATTGTCTGATCGCTGCATACGTCATGTTGTTTCCGTTTACATAGCCGCCCACAGCGCCATATTTGCATAACGCCAACTGTCTCTAATTCAATTGCTCTTCGGTGTAGATAGATGGGTGGGTGGGCTGTGAGTGCCGAAATGCCGGCTTGACGGAAAGAAACCAGGAATGTCCTGAAACGCGGATTGATACTGTTCTTGCATTCCATGGTATAGATCGTGATCAGGTTTTCGCACCTTTAACAATAGTCTAAGATCAGATCATATGTAGAGGATTTTAGAAAGGAAGTGTCTGACCCCTGGTCTTAAACAACCCTTAGAAATAGAAAGCTAGGAGATTTGGATTAGAGTGCCCGATATGAAAGTCACACGGAAGCAAGGTAGAAAGGGGGAGGAAGACGCCCTTATTTATTACCCAGCATCCGACGCACGGCGGACATTTAGTGGTTCGAGCTTTCGTACCTGCCTGGGATCGAACCTGAGGTTTTCTCCGTGGTAGTCACCAACGTTGACCACTAGGCCACCCGCGGCCCACAATAGTCTCTTGGGGGGACTTGGAGTATAAGTAGGGGATTCCAATACGGAAAGTTTAATCTAAAAGCTATACCAGCGCCCTTAAGCCTGCCCCGGGCAGTTAGAGAGCAGAGCGTGGCTGACGACTACCTTGGAAGGGATAAGTGCAAGACAAGGTTGCTGGATTGATGGATGGGAGTTGAGGAGAAAGGTATCGTGTCTGTGTGTGCTAATTTCCCCTCAACCCTAATCCGCGAAAAATTTGCTTTCAAACCCTTCTTCTGAGCATAAAATTTTATTTTAATAAGTTACGTATCATGTTTGTTATTTCGAGTGTGTCAGGTTTTATTTTTATTTTTTATTTTTTTTAACGGATGGACGGAACATAAACAGGAAAAGACCCCAAACTTTGGATTCTTTTGTATTCCAAATAAAGTACAAAAACTTCGAGACTTCCAAAATTAATGATTATGGATCCGGGAAGGTGGGGGGAGGGGTACAAATTTCTTTGCAGCCCGCAGTAAAAAAAAATAATTCTTTCAGTGTTTCGTAAATAAAGTTGTCGAAATATGTTTTTTTTTTTTTTTGGAAGGGTTTAGCGACCGCCGTGAGCAACTAAGGGAGTTATAAACAGTTGCTCGTCCCTAATTTAGGGCCACTGGTTCCAGGGTAGGGAGAAAGCCAGTGCCGTAGCCAGAAGGAATTTACGGGGAGAGTTTCTAAATTTGTGAATTTTCACGGTACGTTATACATTTGTTAAACGTGGCGTATCTTGGGTCCTAAACCTGGACTATCTACCCCCCCTGTACTGGTTTTTTTTTTTAGCTTTTTTTCTAAATTTTAGGTACATGCCATTGCTAACGTGATACCAAATAATTATGAGGATTAGGATTTGAATACTTTATTTGTACATGAACTCCATTCTTCCTTCCTTTTGTGTGAACTTGAGTGTTACGTTTTCATGAAATGTTTCTTCCGAGTACTTTCATATTTAAAAAAATGTTTTTTCTCTATTGGCAAAACAGCCAAATTGCTCGAATTCACATGTAATTGTGTGGATCTCAGATTTATCTTGATGCTTTTTAATACACAGAAAAACTTCTTTCGGCAGTTGCAGTTGTTGATGGAAAGTTTAATATGAGGTCTGCTAATTTGTACACCTCACTAAACACTATGTCCAAATTATTCAACTCTATGTAACACGTAATGTTTCTTACTGATTTATTTTTGTATTCATCAAAGGGAATAAAACACCTTCAGTTCATTTTTAGTCGAGCTGTATCAAAATTTGAAGCATAGAGTTCTTTAAGTTCTGATAGTAGATGTTCAGGGAAGCTTTCACAAAATTTTTCAAAACATTTCGAATCCAACAAAGCCACGAATTTAAGATATAATATCACTGATTTTAATTCACTGACACTTCACACTAACTGAAACAACTCTCGCGAAACACATGCTCTTATGGGCGGGAGTATACGAGTGACTGAGATAGTCAAAGTCTTCTCTTTTCAGAGCGAACCGTTGCCCAAAGCAATGGCCCATTTCCATCTATACCGGCTGATTCATGCTGTCATGGAAACGCTAGCAGGCGATCGTATATGAAAGGTTTTCAAATCAGAGCAGCGAAGACTCTAGGAGAGCGTTATGCCGTTGGTTTTCGCTCGCCAGGCTGAGTCAAAGAAGCGCATCCGCACACGGTTTTTTTTGTTGTTTTTTCGCAACAAAAGAATCGACATATCTTAATACCGTTGATAATTGACTTTTATTTGTGCATTCTATGGGCTTCGCAGCTAGCCTCGAATATACGACACTGTATGTAAAAAAAAAATTCTGTCACATTTTATTTGCACATGGAATTCTTCAATTTAATACTCCCTATTTTTCAAATACTGACTTATATGCTATACAACTTACAGAAGTAAATGGATCTATCTACCCTCTCGTTATTTAAGAACAGCATTTCGCGGAGGGTTTAAACCCCCCAAACCCTCTCTGGCTACGGCTCAGCCGTAACACAAACACAACATCCATGCCTCAGAGGGATTCGAACCCAGATCAATCTCGGACGAATGATCAGAAGCTGTCGTTCAGACCACTGTGCCACTGGGACGGGCGGCTATCAAAGTTTCCCCAGCAAAAATAATACTCGCCATGTCTGATTTCGAAGACTAACGACGTCCATGACGTCACAGATGACCAAAAATGACCGTGTTTTTATCAACTCTACATACGTGAGCTGTTCAATTCCATCAGTTTTAGACGTTTTCTACGTAGAATTTTAAAAAAAAATCACCAAATTGTGAACATCTTTCTAGGGATGCGACAAGATTTCTTTCAACAGTAACTCCAAGGCCCAGCACATTCTGAGGAAGAGAGAGTGACCCACATTCTTCCAGTTTTTCCTTCTTCGAGAAAGGTTTACTCTCACCATAGCACAGCTGCTCATTGTTCACACAGGGCTGAGCTGTACGGGAATTCGTGGCTATTAACAGCTGTTGGAATAGGGAGGGGTTGGGCATCAAATAAAACTTCACACCGACGTCCGGCGCTCGTGTTGGGCAGTTAATTGCTCGCAAAACAAATGGCCCTGCTCGGCGGAAACACCGCAAACAGCCGTTTCAGATGCCGGGGAAGGGAACCTGTGCGTTGTAAATGGTTGGTTTAAATAGAACGTTTCTAGATCGTATTACTCTTAAGTTCCTTAAAGCGTAGAGTAATTGGATCTCTAAATCTCCTTTTCTTTAGTTCCTCTTCTCGTTATTTTCACACGAAAAAATAAAAAAAGAAGTTATTTGCTTCTCTCCGCATTTGTGAAGACGATATCTTCGCATTTATAGTAAAAATTTTGATTTTGTGGTTCGATCATCATGAGCACATGTAAGGATAAAGCAGTCGCTCGTCCATAAATTGGGACAGATCAAGCCTGAACTGGACCGCCGGGATGCCGGGAGAATTCTCGGTGGACCACCGTATTTTGGCCCGGTAGACCTTATGCTATAACTCAAGAAAGAAAAAAGTACAAAGTCATTTGCAAAAGTTTAAGACCACCTGTCAATTTATTGAAAATTAAGATTTTCAAAGAAACAACTCCTTACCAGGCAGATGTATTTGAAACAAGTTAGTAAAATCATGCAATGCATTGATTATGATACGCTTTCCAACATACCAGAAATCATTACTCAAGTTATGACGATAATGGCTGTGGAATAAATCTCGCTCCTCTGCCTTGACCTTTGATTCCATTTCGATTATATTAAACACAATTGGTTCGGTATACCTCCGGAACAGCATATTAAAGTTTTGTCGCAATCGAAGCATTTTTAGTCAAGTTGTGAGGATAATGGCTGTTGAATAAATCTCGCTCCTGTGGCCTGAATTTTGACCCCATTTCGATTATATTAAACAGAATTGGTGCAATGTACCTCCGGAAGAACATTCTAAAGTTTTGAAACAATAGAAGCATTTGTAGTCAAGTTATGAGAATAATAGTTGAGGAATAAATCTCGCTCCTGTGTCCCGGCCTTCGACCCCATTTCGGTGATATTCAACAAAACCGGTTCAGTATACTTCCGGAACAACATGATAAAGTTTTGTTCGAATCGAAACATTTTTGCGTAAGTTATGACGCATAAGGGCAATGGAATGGATCCCGCTCCTATGTCCTGACCTTTGACCCCATTTCGCCCATTTTCAGTAGGGTTCATGCCCAGGTGGTCCCCTATCACATATTAAACTTTCATCGAAATCGAACCATTTTTACGCTAGTTATCATGCGGACAGACAGACGAACAAAGCTGGAGCCCAGCAAAAACAGTCTTGCTGGGCCAGCACTGGGCCATTGCTTTCAAAATTCAAAATTTCGGGCCCGGTCAACGAACTTCACTTTCCGCCGCCCCTGCCTCACCATACTAAAGGTAACATTTTCTTGAACTAATGTATTTAAATACGCCTAAATGTATTTTACTGTCGTTTTCCTAATTTAATTGTTTTAAATATTTTTAGTCAAGTGATTGATTTGGGTAGTCCGACTTTGTAAAACAAACAAAAATACCAGGATTTTAACAATCAGATATGCCTGAATCGGCAGTTTTACTTTTCAGTACGTACCATCATTTCAAGTTTTGTGTTGTGATGACATAGGCGTAGAGTTTTTAAATCACAGGGCATGCAAAAAAAAAAACCCGGCAAGGGCGTTTATGCACTATCTTTTTTTTAAATGAATAAGAAAATAAATAAAAAGTTATTTCTAATCGCTATTCAATAGTAGATTTTTGAAATAGTGCTCATTTTGGTTCAGTACTCATGCTTGAGTAAATTTAATATATATTACCAGAAAAATATGTTCTTCTTTTGCTTTACATTTTTCTTATTTATTGTTTCTTTTCCCAGTACATTTGAAAAATATTTGTTATACTGAATTCAGCATATAACTTATAACATATTACATCATGTATGGGATGTAAGGTCAGGTGATGCGTAACATCACAGCCTCTCCTTGACAAATGTCAACCCCGCCTTCTCGTGGTACATCCTGTTCCCACTAAAGGGGCTCTGACGACCGCCAATAGCGGTATAACTATACCATCGGGATTAGAGGAAATGCTATCCCACACTCACCAACCCACTTGGCCAGCGTGGTGAGTTATGGCCAAACCCCTCCAAAATGACTCCACAACTTAAATCTTGGCCCTCAGTCTCCGGCAGCTGGAATGTACCTGGCCAAGGCAGCGGCCAGTGCGACATGAAGGCAGAGGGTGCTAAGAATCCCCGGAGGACCGGACTAGGCTGCCATCTGATGCTGACCTTGGCTACATATAACGGACGCTCCCTATCTTCTGATTCAAGGCTTCGTGAATTGGAAGAGGAACTACAAAGGATCAAGTGGGACATCGTCGGGCTAAGTGAGGTAAGGAGAAAAGGAGAAGATCTCATTGAACTGAAAAGTGGACATCTCTTCTACTATCGTGGGACAGATACTGGCAGAACTAGTGGTGTTGGATTTATAATAAACAAGAAACTGAAGGATAAAGTTGTAGAGGTTGAATGTTCCTCTGACAGAGCTGCACGACTTGTTATCCAACTCTCGAGAAGATACCAGGCTCAGATTATTCAAACTTATGCACCCACCTCAAGTCATGCTGAAGAAGAAATTGAAGAATTTTATGAGGAAATTCGTGATCTAAATAATAAAGGTAAGCAGCACTTGAAGATAATTATGGGAGATTTCAATGCAAAAATAGGGCAACGGCAACAGAATGAAACTTCAGTAGGTAAATTCGGTCACGGCAACAGAAACCAGCATGGAAATACTCTCGTTGAGTTTGTAGAGGCAGAAGGGTTTTTCATCTTCAACTCCTTTTTCAAGAAAAAGCCCCACAGGAAATGGACATGGAGACATCCAAATGGGACGACAAGTGAAATTTATTTTATTATGTGTAGCAAAAAAGTCGTCATAGAAGACTGCAGTGTGCTAAACAAGTTCAACACAGGCAGTGACCATAGATTGGTTAGATGTAAGATGCACCTCAACACTAAACTCGAACGTAGCAAGCTCATAAGACAAACAAAATGTATTGACATAACCAACCTTAAAAAACACCATAATACCTTCAAATTGGAACTGAAGAACAGGTTCTCTGCTTTAGAAGGCCTAACAACGGAAGAAGTGGATATTTCTGAAGTTAACAGAAAAGTAACCAAAGCTCTTATGGAAACAGCAACAAAATTAGCTGGGTCTAAGAACAAATTGCATGTGAACAAATTATCAGGAAAAACCAAAATGTTGATGCAAAAAAGAAGAGAGATGAGGACAACTAAAAAAGATGTGACTTCCAAAGTGGAATATATAGAGGTATGCAAGACAGTACGAAAAAGTATCACTGAAGACGTAAGGAAATTCAACTGTGAACTAGTAAGGAAAGCAATTGAAAACAACCAAAGCCTAAAGATCGCAAAGGGACATCTCAGTAAGGGAAAAAACAGATTATGGCACTGAGAAAAGAAGATGGTTCTGTAACAAGAAATAGAGGCGAAATTTTGACAAGAGTGAAAGATTTCTACTCCAAATTATATGAAAGGGATGATACATGTACTCCAGACATCATGAAAGGTACCAGTACCAGAGTTCTTCCAGTCCTTCCAGCAGAATTTGCACATGCAATCAAGAACATGAAGCGGGGAAAAGCTCCAGGAGAAGATGGAATTACTGTAGACATCATACAAGAAGCAAGTGGAGAAATCGAAACAGTACTCGCCCAAATTTTCACTCGATGCCTTAATGAAGGGAAGATTTCTGAGGAATGGAACAACGCTATAATGATCCTGCT
The DNA here is from genome assembly GCA_039090855.1 of Macrothele yani. Classification (NCBI taxonomy): domain Eukaryota; kingdom Metazoa; phylum Arthropoda; class Arachnida; order Araneae; family Macrothelidae; genus Macrothele; species Macrothele yani. The sequence continues at coordinate 129,339,136 of CM077024.1, read as the reverse complement.
ACATAAAAAAGGTGACATTGAGGATCTCTGGAACTACATACCTATCAGCCTCCTATCAGTGGTTTATAAAATCTTCACTAAAGTTCTTTCACACCGCTTGAAGGTGACACTGGACATGGCTCAACCGAGAGAACAAGCTGGATTCAGGAGTGGCTACAGCAACAATAGATCATATCCACGTACGGAGAGAACTAATTGAAAGAGCGAGGGAATATGAACTTCCATTGTGCATGGCTTTTATCGATTATGAAAAAGCCTTTGATTCGGTGAAACCATCAGCAGTTGCAATGGCTCTGAAATCCTGCGGTATTGAAGATGCATACATTAATATTATTAATAACATCTATGAAAATGCAAGTGCAAAGATTCGGCTGTTTGAAAATACAACACACATAAAAATTGGAAAAGGAGTGAGACAAGGTGACACCATATCTCCGAAGCTCTTTAATGCCACATTGGAAAATGTCTTTCAATCACTGAACTGGGAAAACAAAGGGATAAAGATTAATGGAGATTATCTAACCCACCTTCGTTTTGCTGATGACATAGTCATTTTTGCAACTACCCCATCAGAGCTACAGAGTATGATCCAGGAACTTGCTGACAAGAGTAAAGAAGTGGGATTAAAAATGAACTTTCAGAAGACAAAAGTGATGTACAATGCTTTTACAAGAAATGAAGATTTATCGATTGATGGAGAAAAGCTGGAGATAACAGACACGTACGTTTGTCTTGGACAGCAGATATCAAGTGAGGGTCACATTGATGAAGAAATTAATCGGCGTACAAAACTTGCCTGGAGAGCTTTTGGAAGAAACAGCATAATTTTCAAGAGCAATATGCCATTATGTCTTAAAAGAAAAGTGTTTGATCAATGCATCCTTCCAGTGCTTACATATGGTGCAGAGACGTGGACCTTAGCTAAAAGAGACGTACAAAGGCTGCAGACAACTCAAAGCAGCATGGAGAGATGCATGCTTGGTGTAACCAGGAGAGATAAGAAGAGGAACTCGTGGATCCGAAAAATGACAAGAGTGGAAGACATCATGATCAGAGTTAAATCCCTGAAATGGCAATGGGCTGGACATACTGCCAGAAGGACAGATCATCGATGGACAGCCGAAATTTTAGATTGGATTCCAAGGGACAGGAAAAGACCCAGAAGAAGACCACATGGAAGATGGGTGGATGAAATTAGAAAGTATGCGGGAGTGACATGGAGGACACTGGCACAAGACAGACCGTTGTGGAGGAAACTTGGGGAGACCTTCGTCCAGCAGTGGATTGATAATGGTTGACAATGATGATGATGATGACATCATGTATTTATACTAAAATACTTTACTCAACCCACACAATTTCAAAAGTGTGTAAATATATTAATTTTCAATAATCTTCGGTTGATGTGAACTGACAGAAACATCTTATTCCATAAGTAGTAATTGCAATATACAAATAGTTGCCGAAAAGCAATTTGGGTTGCCCTCGCAGAAATCTGGGCATGATCAGCATACATACCCAGATTTAAGAGGGGGCATGCTTAAGCAACCGAACACACCCGTTGTCGGCGCCTATGTGTCACGATGGTATGTATTAAATAGTAGAACTGGAGATTCAGGCATATCTGATTGCTAAAATTCGGCCCTTCTTTTACCTAACCAGCTACGAATACATTTCTTCTACGGGATAAATAAAAATATAATTACCATAAAAACCGATACTTAGGTAAAGCGAAATGTGCGTTAACAGTAATAAAAATAAGAGCTGATTTTATAGCAATAATACTAGCGATATAAGGATTCCTTTCTGATAAGATACCCGCCCCCTAAAAAGAACCTTATAATAGTTCACTATAAATAATTGATGGCAAAATAACTTATAGAATTAATTTTCCGACAGGGGCCGCAATTCAGTACCAGCCCCGAGCCACAGCATGAAATAGTCCGGGCCTGGTGTGGCGGAAGCCAAAAGAAAGGTATTTTGGTCTGTATCGTCCAGACCATGAAGTTTTGTGGTGGCAGCGTGATGGTATGGAGATGCTTTTCGTGCTTCGGCTTAGGCCCATTCATTATTTAGGACAAGCTCATGAACGCTAAGCTCTATCTAGACGTCGTGGACAAATTATGTACTAGTAACATTGTGGTAGTACTTTGGGGAAGGCCCATACCTCCAACAGAAGAACAACGCACCATGTCATACTGCGGGCGTTATTACAGGCTGGTTTAAGGACAAGAGCGTCGAAAAGTTGAACTGATGAACTGACTGTGAACCCTTTTGACAATCTCTGGGACGAATTGATTCGTCGAGTGCGTGGAAGAAGAGGTCAGTCAACAAACGAAGCTGGATTGACCATTGCGCAAGCCCGGGTAGCGCAGTGGTCCAAGCGCTGGCTTCTGATCATTCGTCTGAGTTGGGTCCGAGTTCAAATCCTGGTGAGGTTGGATGTTATGTTTGTCTTCCGGCACTCTCTCTCTCTCTCTCTCTCTCTCTCTCTCTCTCTCTCTCTCTCTCTCTCTTCTTCTCTTCCCTGGAACCAGTGGCCCTAAATTGGGGACAGGCAACTACTTACAGCCCGTTCAGTTGCTCACGGTGCTCGTTAAGCACCAAAATAAAGAAACTGGTCAAAAAATTATGATGGAGAGTATTCCACGAAGTCCATTATAAAATCCGAAGGTTTCAGCACACAATATAAATTTTCCTGTAAATAAAGATTTGTACACATGAAGGTGTCCGGATATTAGTGGTAGGTATAACGAAGTAAATTTCTCCGTCATTTCTGTCCAAGCCGGGGCTCGAACCTGGGTCCCCTAATTCCGGAATAAGTCACTCTACCAATTGAGCTACGCGGACGTTCGTTCTGACTGCTATCAGCCTTTATGTCGTGTGCGTCCTTCTGGCAGGTACGCCACATCTCCCCCCCCCTCTCCGAAAGGGGGCCGGGGGCATGGCCCACGGGTCAGCCGTGACCATGAATCGTTGCAGGCAGCCATGCGCTGTAAAACGTGCACTTGAGAACTCCCAGTCAATCTGGTGTGTGGAATGCAGCGTCACACACATTTTATTTTTCGAAGCGCGGGAGAAGGGATTCTCTTATTTTTCCTATCTCGCGGTGTGGGAAGAACATCACACCATTGCGAGATTTTGAACGGTCGGGTCATCCGGAAAGTTCGGGCGCCATTATAACGAAGTAAATTTCTCCGTCATTTTTGTCCACGCCGGGGCTCGAACCCGGGACCCCTCATTCCGGAATAAGTCACTCTACCAATTGAGCTACGCGGACGTTCGTTCTGACTGCTATCTGCCTTCATGTCGTGTGCGTCCTGCTGGCAGGTACGTCACATAGGCCAGTGTAGCTTTTATACGTCACACGCATCATAAATTTTGATATCAACACGCATTGCAATCCACCTACCTCAACGGGTGTTGAAGTCACATTATCGATGTCTTCCTCAGGGCTTGGTGACCACCACGAGCAACTCGTTGGGCTAGAAGCAGTCCCCCCGTTTCTAATTCGGGACCACTAGCTCCAGGAAAAAGAGAGCCAGCGCCGTAAGAAAAGCACACTACCCATGTTTCATCTACGACTCGAACCAGGGCTCAACACAGAAGAATGACCCGGAGCCAGTGCCGTAAGAAAAGTCGTCCATCCATGCCTCCTCGAGGGCTCGACAAATAGTTATCCGGAGCCAGCGCCGCAAGAAAATCACTCCACCCGTGCTTCATCCACAACTCGAACCAATGTACAACACAGACGAATGATCCGGATGCAGCGCCGTAAGAAAATCACTCCATCCATGACTCATCCAGGACTCGACAAACAATAATCCGGAGCCAGCGCCGTAAGAAAATCACTTCACCCATGCCTCATCCAGGACTCGAACCAGGTCTCAACACAGAAGAAAGACCCAGAGTCAGAGCCATAAGAAAAGCCCTCCACCTATGCCTCACCCAATACTCGAACCAGTGTTCAACACAGACGAATGATCCGAAGCCAGCGCCATAAGAAAATCACTCCACCTATGCCTCATCCAGGACTCGAACCAGGGCTCAACACAGAAGATCCGAAGCCAGCGCATGAGAGACCTCTAGGCTAATTGTACGTCGTACTAGTGCACACATGAAACTGCGTTATCTAAAATGACAGGCATAAATTTGAAGTAGTTCTTTACCTCATCTAGTAAATCCGTAACACTGGTCAGACGTCGTCTCTAACAAGCTGTTTCCGCACTCTCCTGCTCACTCGACCAAGACAGAAGCCGCGATGCTTCCACTGCCTTTGTTCGTTCTTTCAGGTGTGATCGCGACATCACGGGTAATGAGCGTAAGACAAGAGAAACCTCTGGCACGAACGACCAAATTAACCTAACCTTTATTATGGTGTTGAAATTCAAGAAATTTTTGTTGAACCATTATGCAAAAATGGTGCAATGCGGAACATGTTCACGGTAATTATAATTCACGCAGAATTAATCAAGTTAAAATGAAGTCGAAGGAAAGTGAGGGATTAAACCTCCGTACCTCACGAAAAATATCAGCAAAGCTTGCTAAATTAGCACACGTGATTTAATATCTTATGTAGCTAATGGTTTTGCCGAAACACGAGGAGCCAGGGAAACTTCCTCTAAAAGTCTGAGAAAAAGGGCGATTTATTCGGTCCATTTTGGCACAGAAAGGGGAAAATGTATAAGTAAAAAGCGAGCAGGAGTCATTTACGCCTCACATAACAAAATATGTCTAATAAATCACGCAATAATTATTTTGCTGAATCGTATCTGAAATCTGTACTGACCACAGACTTCTAAACAGAACACACACGTGGAAGGAGAAACCTTTTAAACGTGAAAAATATTCAAAATTTTTTCATCTGTATATTGATATTAAGTTTTCAAGTATTTGGCGAGTTATTGTGATAATTTTTTTTTTTAAAGAACCTCGCTAAACATTTACAGGAAATGATTATTTAAATGTATTTTTTGCTAATCAATTTGCTAATGCCAGTATATTTCAGCAAAATACGAAAGTAAAAACGAAATCATTTCTATATAGGCCTTCCCATACATTACAGCATGAGTAGTAGTCCCGGTGGCCTAGTGGTTAGAGGCGCGGGCTACAGATCAGTCGTCATGTCTCATCAGAGACTCTAGCCAGGAACGAGATGGGCACTGGCTGCAGTCTCGGATGAGTCATGGGTTGCATGTTTGTCCAATGGCAGTGACTGTCCCTCCCCCGAAACCAGTAGCCCTAAATAAAGGGCGGTCGTTTTCTTATTGTTCTTGCAGTTGCTCGTCATGGTCGTTAGCACCTCTCCCCCTTCAAAAAACTGTTCCTTTATTGAGTACCGTCTTTTCAATGCGATGCTTTCTTCCATTTTGAAAAGGTCTTAGGGATTAGACACTGTGAAATCTAAGTTCTCACACAATCTTTTCTTAGGGGGTCAAAGAACCCCATGGACGTGTAAAGGCTATAAGAAGTCGATCGTCCCTAATTTAGTACTACTGGCTCCAAATCAGGGAGAGAGCCAGTTCCATAAGAAAAATACCCCACCCATGCCCCATTCGCAGAGCCGGTTCAGCCCGATAAGAAAGTCACAGGGGTACCTCCTTTAGGGGAGCGCCTTTGATAACGCAACTCTTGTAAAAAATATAAATACTGAATAGCCTGCATGAGAAAAATACGTAAAATAGTTCTGGAAATTCCATAGCCTGATTTTGTTTTATAGCGGAGAACAATGAATGGTTTTTACCCAAAAGCACTAGTGACCAATTTATCCTGCCTTCCTCTTTTGCCACAGGCTATCTTGTTGTGTCTTATCTGGCAACGTATCTTCTTTTACTTTCTTTCTTTCTTTTTTTGAGGAGACGAAACGCAGTATTTATTTGCTTCAATTCCCACCTCTTTCTTTGCTTTTGGGTTAAACAATCTCCGTGAACAACTTGATGGGCTATAAGAGTGAGCCACGGCTGTAAAACAAACACAACATCCATGCCTCACCGGGTTACAAACACAACATCCATGCCTCACCGGGTTCGAACCCGGACCCCTGTCGGACGAATGGTCAGAAGCCTTAGACCACTGCGCCATCGAAGTAGCTGCCAGAGATGGAAACGGGTCAGCGAGTCAACGGATCGACAATTTCTTGCGGGTCAAACGGGTAGGGACAAAGTGTTCCTGACCCGATTTTGGCTCGGTTTTATTTCCGTTTTATTGGAAAAAAAAAAAAAAAAATGCGTGCTGTGGAATTTTGTGCTCGATACTGGTGCCAGTGGAGCGAATAATGGTTTCCCACGCAAAAATATTCTCTTTGCTAAAGAAAATCTCCACCGACCGACGCTAGACACACCGACACCACATCGTAAAATGATACCTCCTTTGAGTTTGTTTTCAGTACAGGCAAACGTTTGTCGCCTGCTTCTCTGCTGATTAACTCTCTCATACCCCGCGTGTCACGTTGAACGAATGAGAGCAGAGGCGACTTTAGATCTTTCCGGTCCCTAGCCCCTAGGTCCTAAAAGATTCCCCCGCCTTCTCATCCCTTCAGTAATTTTCATCCGTCAGATGAACAAAAAAAGTAGTCAAGAAAAAAAAAATTACGCTTTTTAAAATAGCATCCTGTCTTTCTATTGTGTGACGTGCCTGCCCCGTAGGACACGCACACGACATAAAGGCAGATAGCAGCGAGAACGAACGTCTGCGTAGCTCAGTTGGTAGAGCGACTTGTTCCAGAATAAGTGAACTCGGGTTCGATCCCCGGCGTGGACCAAAAATGACGGAGAAATTCGCCTGCCCCGCAGGTCACGCACACGACATAAAGGCAGATAGCAGCGAGAACGAACGTCTGCGTAGCTCAGTTGGTAGAGCGACTTGTTCCTGAATAAGTGAACTCGGGTTCGATCCCCGGCGTGGACCAAAAATGACGGAGAAATTTACTTCGTTATAATTGTTAGAACGTTTTATAAGAAACAAAGCTAGTGTGATCGCTATGTCGGTCTGTGCACACGAAAAGTTTAGTTTTTAGTGATATTTCAAAAATTATTTTTGCGGCTGGTAGGAAATCAAAGTTTATTAGGCTTGTCACTTTAAATATCCTGTATACTTTGATGAATTTACAACTAAGGGCTGTCATAGTCGAAAATTCAAAAAAATTAAAGTTCAGTTATGAAGAAACTATTCAACTTAGAGGGAAAATTATCTTTGTGCCTCTCAGATTAGGCTTAATTGTTTCTTCTCAAATATTAAAATTTTCCAATTATTACATTAATTTCCTGCTACAGATGCTGAAGGCCAAAAAATTGGATTTTCATAGATTTTCTAAAAATATTTGTGCGAATGATAGGACATAAAAATAAATATTAAATCAGGGGAGGGCGAAATAGTAAGAAAATGTTGTTGCAAAACAATAAAAATTTCTTTTAACATTATTAAATAAGAAAAAGACAAATAGTTATGACATTCTCGAATTTCTTTTATTTTTTCAGCATATATACTAGCTGTTTTGTTTAGGCTGCTTTAGGAGGATTACGGCTGAGGAAAACCATCGTTACCCTACCTCAAAGGGAAAAGGTAATAAACAGCAAACAGCCCCCAATCATCAAGACAGTTTCTAGAAGCACTCCTCAACGCAACTCGGTGGGAAAGAAGATTCCAATACAAATGTTTTCCTTTGGCTAGAAGCAGCATGAAAGTAATTTATATAACAGCAGGCCAGTTAAGTATTCGCCTTACACAATGAAAAATGTAGGAAGCGTGAGTTCTTCCTTCACCTTCCACTAAACGGAAGGCTAAATTATTTTAACTGTTCCTTTCAAAACCAGGATATTGATAAGAACTCGAAACTTTGGAATATCAACAAAAGCAGGAAAAAATATATGTTACTAATATGAGAAAGTAAAATATTAGGTTTGCAACTTAATTCTCGGCCCCTAACCGCAAGCGATCGTAGAACGTCGGCAAATGCAAATAGCTGTGTGCGATAATGGCTGATTGCAGCGCCATCCAACAGCTTTCCAGGCAACCGTAACCGCTCACAGCTGTAGTGACAGAAGGGACGAAAGTTGACGGTGAAAGCAATGTCGTTCGAGAAGCAACATTTGAGGCACTGCCTCCTTTTTGCGTTTCAGCTGAAAAAAAGTGCCCAGCAAATGATCTGTGCTGCTTTGAGTGAGGCTGCTGTGCCCTACAGTACGTGTAAGAAGTGGTTCCAGCGGTTTAAGCAGGGAAATTTCGATATCCGTGATGCAGAACGTCCGGGACAGCCACAGAAAGTTGACAATGAGGAACTGGAGCAACTGTTGGACGCGGATCCCTGTCGCACGCAGTCAGAGCTCACCCAGGAACTCGGAGTAACACCGCAAGCCATTCCAAAGCGCCTGCACAAGCTTGGACGGATTCACAAGGAGGACCGTTAGGTGCCAAACCAACTCACAGCTGCGAACAAGTCTAGGCGCCACGATGTTGCTGTGTCCTTGCTCTCCAGGTTCAAGAAGAAGGATTTCCTCCACAAGATTTTGACCTGTGATGAGAAGTGTATCCTCTACGATAATCCTAAGCGGCGCAAATCGTGGATTTATCCAGGTCAGCCTACCACCAGTACCGCCAAACCGAATATTCATGCCAGGAAGTTGTTGCTGTGCATATGGTGGGATCAGCGCGGTGTCGTACACTATGAGTTGCTCAAACCTGGTGAAACGGTCAATGCTGAGCGTTTTTGTCAGCAACTCATTCGTGTGAGTGACGCAATGGAGGCGAAAAGGCCATACACCGACAAGGGCAGAAGGTCGGTCCTGTTGCTTCAGGATAACGCGCATCCTCACACCGCGAAAACGACTTTAAACACAATCACCGACCTGGGATGGGAGATTTTGTCTCACCTGGAGTATTCTCCAGACTTCGCCCCGTCGGATTATCACCTCTTTCGCTCCCTGCAACATCACCTGAGTGATACGCACTTTCCGGCCGTCGAGGAGGTCCATACAAGTATTGATGACTTGATCAACTCGAAACAGCCCTCTTTTTTCCTCAGTGGTTTTCGGTAGCTCCCTGACCGATGGCTCAAATGTATCCAACACGACGGGGATTACTTCCCTGATTAGGTACGTATTCGATTTGCTATAATTTGCTGTCAACGTGTTGTGCCTGAGGCCGAGAATGAAGTTGTATACACCTAATAACAACTGACAATATAAATAAAATAGTCGCTTTAAGGATTTATTTGTTTCGGTCTTTGAAAACCAAAACAATACTGACAATCCAATTATACGTTTTCGGGGCCCTTCACGTTCTGGGGCACTAGGCGCGCCTAGTCGGAAATCCGCCACTGACTGAGTCAAGTTACTTTTCACATCGCATCTTTCGCATTGAATATGCAGAGGTTTTCGTTTGACATGATAACATCCCGTTCCCATTGCAAGTCGTGTCTGAATTAATGCCTTATTTGTTATTATACATATAAACACCTAGATCTATTTCTGTCTGTCTCTCTGGAACGCTTGACGTCACAACAACGTCTGCATTGTTGCGCCATCACGTATATCGATCAATTCGTGCGTGCTCTCGAGACGTTAAAGTAATTGCCTGGTATTACACGATCACTTTTGGATGTCAAGATGATCGTGTGCTAATTTAAAAACATTGGATTACCAATGACTCGAGTTCTATTTATCCGATCTACAAAAGCAGATGTCGCCCCAATAGCACATTGTTGAGAACTTAGATAGTTCCGATTTGCAATATACCAGATGTTGCATTATTTTGTAGAAAAAAGCTTCGGTATGAAGTTTCAAAGTTACCATCGAACAGGACAGTCTAAAACAACCCGTGAACGGAATAACAAGTGTGCGGAAGAAAAAAATCATTTAACGCGTCTTTTTTTTTTTTTTTTTTTGATTGGAGGTTTAACGACCACCGTGAGCAATTCAATGGGCTATAAGCAGTCGCCCGTCCCTAATTTAGGGTCACTGGTTCCAGGGAAGGGAGAGAGCCAGTGCCGTAAGACAAACACAACATCCATGCCTCACCGGGATTCGAACCCGGACCCCTTTCGGACGAATGATCAGAGGCCAACGCCTTAGACCACTGCGCCACCGGGGCGGCAACGCGTCTTTTGAAAAACATAAATAAATAAATATATATAAAACACAAAACGTCTGTTTGTCTGAAGCAGCAAAAACTGTCGAACGCCAAACTGTGACACCGTGAAATTTGCATTGCTTATTAATACTGGAATTCCTAGGTCAACGCAACTATTTTAAGATCTCTACGTTGTTCCGTTTGCGAGTTATGAATTAATTAGTAAGCTAATCAATAAAGTCAGCGTCGTTTGCTACGTCATCGTTATCCTGGTCCAAATCTGAAAGCACGTGACTGCATTCATTGCCGCGGCACATCCACAGGTGTTTCTATTCTTTGAGTACAGGGCAAAAACAAACTTTTCGAAATCTTAACGAAACGGGCTGAAATTTTTATCAACACCATGAATTGGTAATAAGAGTTCCTCAAAATTTCTCCGGAATCCGGTCAAAACTTTTTAAAATAGGCATGGAATTTTTAATTCATCGGTAAACAGAAATATATACACAGAAACGGTTAATAAAATTTTAACGGCTAATTAAAAGTTGTTTATCGATTCAGATGAAATTTGGAGGTCATGTTCCTATTAACGATTCATGGTGTTCATTAAAAATTCAGCCAGTTTAATAAAATATTCGCAAAGATACGTTTCGAACTTTTTTTATCTCAGAGATTCACCCCTCAAAGACGTCTGAAACTGAAAAAAGCACGTGATGCATTTGATCGTCGATATCAAATTGTTAACGAATTTTGTTCAGTCAGTGTTCGAATGCTGTTCTCCTGGACGCGTGTTAAATAATTCGTAACGCTTTTGGTCCGTTTGATTCTACAGATTCCATACATTCTGTACATTTAGTTGCTTTAATTCTCGACAAATATTTGTGACAGAAATGTATGGCCAAGTGCTGAAATAATCACACTATGAATAAATAATTTGTAATGACCGAATTTGTGAAATCAGCTTTTTTCTTCTTGCAAGCATCAATGTTTTTCCCGATTTTTCAGTGACATGTAAGGGAATATGAAATTAATAAGCCTAAATCCCGGGCAAAGTCGCGTAGTAAAGCTAGTAGCATATAATTTCCAGTTCAAATATGAATGAGTTCTTACTATATAAGTTTTTCCTATATTTCCTTACAGAAATCCGACGTCTATTTGATTTGTTTTCAATCTGCTTCAATAAAAAATTTCACTCCGTCATAGGAGGAGCAACATCCCCTATATATTAATATTTATTTAAAGCTTTAAAACAACCGTCGTAGGAAGGGCTATAGGCTAGTTTGTTAATATAGATGAATTTAATATTAAGGAGATTGAAAAAGGCGTCGAGACCAACAAGTACGTGCTTGTTGAAAACAAAAAGGGGAAGAGTGAATGACGGAAGTTGTTTCGTCTAATTAAGAAACCAGAATATGTTTCACAGCAACACCAATTTTCTCAAGCTTGTGATGACTTGAAAGTTTTCAAAATGTGAATGTTGATTTCATGATTATTTCTTCCTTCTGAGGGGGCAATAATGAAATCAGCATCCACATTTTAGAAACTTTCAACTCATCAGAAGCTTGTGAAACTTGGTGTTGCTGTGAAACATTCTGAAGCTTTTTTTTTTATTGGAGGTTTAACGACCACCGTGAGCAACTCAATGGGCTATAAGCAGTCGCCCGTCCCTAATTTAGGGTCACTGGTTCCAGGGAAGGGAGAGAGCCAGTGCCGTAAGACAAACACAACATCCATGCCTCACCGGGATTCGAACCCGGACCCCGTTCGGACGAATGATCAGAGGCCATCGCTTAGACCACTGCGCCACCGGGGCGGCTTCTGAAGCTTGATACGTTATCAAGAAAACAACAAAAAGTGAAATTAAACATACAAGTTACTTAATTAAAAATTTTTGACTGTAGCGCCAAGAGAGTTAAGTGGAACAGCCTTAGCATTACTATGGAGGGACTTTCTGATTCTCGCAGATGTGTTTGAAAAATATGTAAGACAGTTAGGCTATGTCTTGCAAATGAAGAATGACAGTTTCAACACTTCCTGTAAGTGAGTAAATTATACGTTCCCGTAACACATCTGATTGATTTCTATGTAACCGACGATACCCACTGCGGAGAGTTGTTTCGAAAGTTCTGTATCATATACAGTCAAACCTCGATTTAACGAACTGCAAAGGACTAACAGTCTTGTACGTAAAATCGCGGAATTCTCTAAATCGAGGAAGCCTTTCGAATGAAACATTCAAATTAAGCTAGTGTTCATAGCAGAATACGTAAGCAGCTAAGTTCTGTTTATTTTAATAAAATTTAAATTATGTATAGTACTTTTAATTACGAATTTATTATCAAAAATGTTATAATACGTACACATTTACTTTGCATATTAAATACATAATTCCCAGATATTAGACTTCAACATGTAGAATCACAATTTAAATTTACTTTAAAATTGCGAGAAAAATACGATAGTTGATTTTTTTTTTCCCCGAGCATTTAGCTTCTTAAATAATGATTTCAGTATCCTAAAACTGCAAGGGACAGAACATCAGTTAGTTACTAATTAACTAGTAAATACAGAATATGTGTTGATTACCTTTTTACACTGTAGAAAAGAAATGCTTCGGAGAAGATTGCTTATGTTTTTTCTGAACGTTTAGCTTTATAAATTGTAGCCTCAATTGTACGCAGTACATGAAAACATCATCATTTATATCGAAGGGCATCAAGTACTTTACTGTTCCCAGCATCACTAAAGCAGCTAACTTTCAGTTCTGCTTCATCTTTTTCACTAGAATCTAGAATCTGATGCATGATCTCTTCATCGAAAACATCATCAAGGGATTGCATTTGGGCTAACTTTTAACGTGAAAATGCTAATCAACATAGTTTTGTGGTTTAAAAAATAAATATTCGCTAAATTGAGGAAATATATTCCTTAAATCGGGAAACGACAAGCATTAATTTCAATGTGGTTCCGTCGGGGCCATAAAAAATGTACGTAAAATCGCTGTCCGTTAAATAGGGGTTTGACTGTATACTGAGTTTCGAATTTACAGTTCAAAGCAGATTTGTCAGGGTCAAGTTCGGGTCGGGTCCAATTACGTGACGTCCGGCTCCAAAATGTTTGACCCGTTTCCAACTCTGGTACCTGCTTGGAGCTATAGTTGAAGTTGGAGCAAAATTTCGCTCTCTAAGAATTTCACGAAGCACTTTTTTTTTTTCCGCACGAATAAAGTGTAGTTGGCATTGAGAAATTACTTGAGTATTTTCATCTCTGTATTCTGAGGAGAGAAAAACTTCAGGATCCAGTTGATCATAAACAGAAGCTGGTAGGCAAACAGATTTCAAGGCGGTAACTCACTAAAGGTAAACGTTTCATGTCGCTGTATACAGCTGGGTCGGCGAGACAGTTTCACCTCTCTACACTTTTTTTTTGTTTTATTGGATGTTTAACGACCACCGTGAGCTACTCAATGGGCTATAAGCAGTCGCCCGTCCCTGATTTAGGGCCACTGGTTCCAGGGAAGGGAGAGAACCAGTGCCGTAAGACAAACACAACATCCATGCCTCACCGGGATTCGAACCCGGACCCTTTTCGGACGAATGATCAGAAGCCATCGTTTAGACCACTGCACCACCGGGGCGGCGGCGCAAATGTTGTAACCAATAGGAACGATGTAGGAGAGATGTTATTCCCTTCAGGCTTGTTTTAGACTGTCCTATTCGGCGGTTAGTTTGAAACTCCATAACAAAGCTTTTCTACAAAATAATGCGAAATCTGGTATTACAAATCGGAACTACCTAAATTCTCGATAATGTACGTAGTATTGTGGCGACATCTGCTTTTAGATGCAATCTTGCTCGCTTTGACATCTCAAGATTTCAGTTTTTATTGCAGGTTACGGCGTTTAGGTAGATCGATATTTTGCAAAATATGTAATATAATCAGCACTAAACACGGAATGGTAAATTAAAAAGTAAAAAATAATTAAAGCACACAAATTAATACATATTCGAATTGTGCTAAATTAAACTAATATACACACGCAACTTGCCGTGATATTAAGATTTTAATTCGAATTTTGTAGATCGGATACATTAAAATAAAACTAGTCACTGATAATCCAATGTTTTTTAATTAGCACGCGATCACCCTGCTCGATAAGTGACGGTGCAGCAATGCAGACGTTGCTGGACGTCAAGCGTTCCAGAGAGACAGACAGATCTGGCTGTTTACATATTATAATACAGTACAGTAAACGCATGTATTGAGTTCTACATTTCCAACTACACTGCACAAAACAATTAGGAGCTATCGTAGTTTTGTATGAAAACTGAGTGACTGAAAACTTCGGAGGTTGGAATAGGAACTACAGAATGTGAGAAGAAAAATATGGCCGAAACAATTAGTAATTTAATAATTTTTGAGGAGACGAACGTAAAAATGCATATTTATGAACATATAAAAATGAAAATAAAGGTAAATTTTTTGCCAGAATATTGGATTTAATTGGGGGTATAATTTCCCTAACTGAAAGCAATGTTGCACACCAGTGAGGCATGGAGTTAGATTATTACCGAGAGATTGGGGAATTCCATCTCACTCATGCGGAAGAGCACTTTCTAATTGCTGGACTGTTTGTGGAGGGGTTAATCGAGCAGCAACCCTTCTTTCCAGAATGTCCCAGACATTTTTGATGGGGTTTGTGTCTGGGGGGAAATGATGGCCAGTCCATTCGGATGATTCCCTCGTCAAACAGGAAGTCTTCCACACATCGAACGCGATGTGGCCTCAATTATTGTCCACGAAAGGAAATTCACCTCTGACTGCTGCAGCATAAGAGCCGACGAAGGGTCTGAGGATCTTTTTTTTTTTTTTTTTTTTGATTGGAGGTTTAACGACCACCGTGAGCAACTCAATGGGCTATAAGCAGTCGCCCGTCCCTAGTTTAGGGTCACTGGTTCCAGGGAAGGGAGAGAGCCAGTGCCGTAAGACAAACACAACATCCATGCCTGACCGGGATTCGAACCCAGACCCCTTACGGACGAATGATCAGAGGCCAGCGCCTTAGACCACTGCGCCACTGGGGCGGCCTGAGGATCTCATCCCTATACCGCTGAGCAGTAAGTGTTCCATTTCTGGTGATGTACAAGTCAGTTCGACCATTGATAAAGATACCGGCCCACACCATCACTCCACTTCCTCCAAATCGAACACTTTCTTGCACAAATAACGGGTTGTTACGAGTACCTCGTTCCCTCCCAAAAGATAAGTTGCCTATTGTCAGGATGTAGAGTAAAGCGCGACAAGTCTGAGAAGAGAACATTGCTCCAATCATTTCTTCTCCAATCGGCATGTCCTGTGCACAAAGTCTGCGGGCAGCGCGGTGGCGTGCGGTTAAAGAAGCACATTTCATAGATCGTCGAACATACAGACCAACACTGAGGAGCCTGTTCCGAACGGTTTGAATTGAAACATTTGTGCCATTAGCCGTACGGAGTTCGCGTTGCAGAACAGCAGCGTTCATACTCCGGTTTCTAATGGCAGTAAATGTTAAAAACCGATCATTTCTTGATGCTGCTCTCCTACGACCATACCCTGGTCTTCGCTTTACGCTTCCGGCATCTGAAAACCGATTCCAAAGTCTGCAAATCACGCTTTGAGACACTCGAATGGCTTTCGCCACTTGTGATTGAGTTTGGCCCGATTCTAAGCGACCGATAGCCCTCCAGGCTACAGATTCGAGTAAATCACATTGTTCGGACATCACATTCATCAATAACACAAATTCAGATCAGAAGTAGAGGATTTTAGGGAGTGTCTGACCCAGGTATTAAACAACCCTTAGAAATAGGAAGCTAGGAGATTTAGGCTAGAGTGCCCGATAGGAAAGTGACAGGGAAGCGAGGTAGAAAGGAGGAAAACGCCCTTATTTATTACCGGGGGGCCAGGACTAAACAATCGTACGATGACGTATCGATCATTCATCCTGGACTAAACGATCGTACGATGCACACCCCTTTTTAACGTCACACAAAAAAATTGCTTACTCTGGTGTTCGTAAGTGTGCAAAAGTTTCATTCTAATCACTTTCCTTCAATTTTCCTTAGCATACAAACAGTTGATGTCAGTAGTTCATATCAAAACCAAAATATCCCCTAATTGTTTTGAGCAGTGTATTCTGAATAGATTGAACTATTACAACTATCCCCTTAAGTTAGATATAAATGGATTCGACTGTATGTGTGTTTGTAAAACTCACTAAGTGAAAGTACAGTTTAATTCAAGGAAGCCCCCCCCCAAAACCAAAAACATTGATTTAGCACAATGAAGAGAACCACACAGACAACACACACTACAATAGTGATGTGTCAGAAGAGATACACATCTCAATACTCATTGGTACAAGAGAATTCTTTATTTAGCAACTGGCATGTAAATAAAATGCTTTGGCAAACTAACAGACTAGGATGGCATAAATGGATTGCTTACAGTCACATGATATCACACTTCATAATATTACTTGCAACATTCACACCAGCTAGGCAAGAATTACATCAGCCTAAGTTTTCGGATCAGTACACAATGAATTTGAATGATGTTTACGTATTTTATTTTACACAAATACCACGTACACAACTGGGTACTCTGCCTTTTCTTACGTTTCACGTTCATTAAGTTGACCATGAATGCTTTTCTGAACTTCAAAAGTCGAGCATGTTCAATACGATATTATAAACATGAATCATGCTGCACACGAGAGTAAATCAGTTCTCAGAAATGGGGAGAACTACAACTCTGGTCATAGTTTCTTTAATAACTTTTCAGGAATAAATATTTAAAAAACTATGAATGCGAATGCTGGCACACTCAATTTTTGCCTTCCAGAAATTTGAGAATTTATAGTAAAAAAAAAAAAAAAAAGCCACAACACATTTACATAATGCGCAAGATTGTAAAACTATTACTGAATGCACACACAATCATCATTTGCCATGACCAAAACAAATCTTGCAACTACCACTGTGATAATCATAACCACATTCCTATTAAGCTATAAATACAGAAAGGAAAAAGATCTTATACAACTGGTCACATTGTAATAACTTTTTTCAGTGACATTAAGACACAAAATGTTAAATTGCACCAATTATATGCACAGTCAACATTTCATCACATTATTTTGTTTTCAGTGGTACCATGTTAACACGAAACCTTCAACTAGTTTCTTTAATTTCTTGTAACAAGTTTGGTACCTTTTACATCATTCCTGACTTAGGTACTCCTTAAAATGCTCGTAATTACTGTCATATGATTTATTTTTCTCAATCAATTCTAATCATTAAAGCATTACTATAATTACATAATTTCCCCATTTTTCTTTTAAAAATATCTTCGTTTTGGTGAATTCACGACAAAATGGAGTTATATTTATCTTCCAAAACACTGCATGTTGAACAATTTTAATAACATGAGACCACAAAAATTTATCTTAAATTTTAATAAAAATTTTGAAATCAGATTGTCACTAGTAAAAAATAACTTTACCCACATCATATTCTACTAGAATAAAATCATGAAAACTTAGCAATTACTTCTCTTTTGTAGAAAAAAGTTACTGAACTTAACCCCTCCCCACTTATTTCTCGTATATATTAACATTTTCCAGCAAGTCCCTACTTCACGTATGTATCTTCTGCTTCACATTTACAAGTGATTCAACTCAGAATTCAAGGCCTTGCCTTTCCAATTCATTCTGCATTATAAAGGTTAGCTTCAAGCAATGAATTTGCCAAGTTCAAATTTTCAGAAATTATAACAAAGTCTAAAAGCAAATTTGATCAATGCTTTTTTGCATATATTTTGAAGCATCACCTTTTCTTCAGCATTTTCTATGCTTTCAACAAGTTTTCAAAACTACTACTAAAAATATGATTGCACTATTTCAGAATATCAAAAAGCAAATTTCTGTAATTACTATCACATTACTGAACTATATGTAAATATAATTGACTTGTAAGTACTGAACACTACAATATGAATTTAAACTGGGGAGTTGAATACTTCTATTCTACTCTAGAAGTTGCCCTGAAACCTCATATTAGCAGTCTTAATGAATTATGTAACTACACCAAGGAATATCAAAGAGTGTATTATAGTTTCTACTTCATCTTTTAGGGAGGACCACCACAATACATTTTAATATATATGCACATTTTTTTTTCTCAGAATAGTATGACTATACTAATAATCCGAAATTCCTTGGCATAGAATAGAAATAAAACTTTCTTTTGTATGTTTTTGTATTTTTTCTACATAAACACATTCACAGGAAAGTTTATTTCTACTCTATGCCAAGAAATTTTGGATTATTAGTATAGTCACACTATTTTGAGTATAATTGGTGTACAGTTCCTACTTATTGAACAACTTTTTTTCACACAACTCTAATAGAAATTGTGTACATGTCTGATCTTGGCATTAGTTTCCTCATATATATGTACAAAATGGTACAAAAACAGTCTACACTAAATACAACCATTTCATGTGAGAAAAACTTACAAAATGGATTTCTCTTTTTATAGTTCTGGAAAAGTTAAGTTGTTTTTTTTTTTATTTCCTTATAAACCTCACAAAATATTTTTTTTTTTTTCAATTTTTAGAACACAACCTATTTTTGTGTTCATTGCAAGCCTTAAACCCTGCTCATCTCCAAACTGCTGTATTAAAATGTTAAGCCAACAGAAGTTCTGAACAGCTTGAAGTACCAACTTATTTTTAGATATGTTGCTGAAAGTTATAAGAATTAAACTACAGTTTAACACAGCATCCATGGCATGATGCACAAGTTAATAAATAATGCTGCACAAACACTCAAAAAACACTAATTATCTACCATAGGTTGTTCAGAACATTCATAAAAAAAATGTTCTAAACAACTATTATAATCTCCATGGTCAGCATCATTTTAGTTTCAACTTCAGCCACCAATTTTACTTAAGGCTTTGTTTTTTACCACATCAGTTTGCTTTTATATTCTTAAGGAACTTTCTTCCTTAAATTTTTTGATACTCTTATACTGCAACATTTACACAAATTTAAGCATACTGGTTATTTCATGAATTCCTGGAGTCAATATTGGCAGTACAACTTACTTCAAATGAATCTGGAAAATAACATCTACCTACCTCTTTTTTTGTGTTCATCCATTTAAGCACAAAAAGAAAAACTTTGGTAGTTTTTCCTAAAGAATTCAACTATTAACTCGAAACTTAACACAAATATATTTTATTTCAGAGACATTCACTAGAGGTGAAACGTGCATCTTTTATTAATGTTCTAAACAACCTTTAATTTGAATCATCTCAGCATGTCTGTAACCCTCACATAAATTATGTAAACAACTTAAAAAAACTGTTTATCACAGAAATCAGTAACTTCTAATCTACCATAGTTATTGCAAAAAGAAATCAATATGCTTTGAAAAGGTTACCAAGTTTGTTTGCTTTTTCAAAATACTGTATCAATTAGCTTTTTTCTTTCACACATACATGCAAAAGATTATTCCTATGAAGATGTACAACATACATGTACACTGTTCCATTTTTGATATGAAGGAATATACACACACCTGTCACAGGACTTGTATTTTGTCTACATAAACACATTCATTTAACAAACATAACCTGAATGCATGAGCTCCTCTATATTTTATATATAAATATATTTTAGAAACCATGCTAACAAAAAGTGCCTGGAAATCCAAATGCAATCTCTGAATTCAGTGTGGACTCACTCTAATTACATGAACACTAATTTTGATGAACTATAATATAAAGGTTCTCTAAATAAAATGGCCAAGTAGAGATATTTTATGCCTAGCCACTTTACATGTATAACTTCTGTTGCACTTTTTCTTCTTTGTTACCGACTTTAATAATTACTCTTAAACTTCTTAGCTTTCCTCTTTCTTCTCTTCACAAATCACAGAATCCATTACATGACCACAAAAATCAACTCAACACTTAAACTTGGTAGTCAGCACAAATTGTAATTCATGACTGAAGTTATTTCACTCCGTTATTCCACACAGCTGCCACCCCCTAATTAATACAACTAGCTGCACAATAACACCTCAGCTCCTTTGGAGAGTTTTCCTACTTTGTTCTGTCTGTCTGTCTGCAGAAAGCACATACCGCTGTTGCAGTCTCAATAACCTTGACAACCTTTTTACAGGAGTGACTAAATCATTAAAAAAACAGTGCTCCTTTCTCTTATTTGCTGATTACCAACACGTGAAGCATTACAATTCTGTATTATTATTATTATTATTATTATTATTATAAGTGTTAATTTTCACTTTGAATTATAAAGTAATTGTTACCTTGAATCTCCCATCTAAGGCACATTAAAACCAAATAATTTGAGCTGTCAATTATCAGTAATTTTGAATTGGGTATTCTAAATTAGATCTCAAATTAACAAGGTACAAACTAGTCTGTAATTTCTTTGTACTTCACTAAGATACAGTAATTGCAGGATTCAATAGTTTGATTTCAGGCAGTTTAAAGCGACTGACACAAGCCAATGTTTTTTTAATCATGATGTGACCAGTTTCTCTTGAGTTTTCTCGTGTGACCATTGTTAGCAAACACAATGCTACCTGATACTACCTTTTAAATGGGTAAATTTTTGATGTGAAGCCTATATATCTACCTCTTTTTATTCATTTTTTCAATCTTTTCAAATTTTTTTTTTCTGGAAGATTATTTTTTTTAATACTTGAAATTGTTCTCTCTCAGTTGAGTTGATGTCTTTTTATCTGAATGAGACTTACATACTAAGGTCTCATAACCAATTATTTTTAATTTGAGAATTTCAACATATACCTAAAAACTTCTAATATGATTTTGGAAGTAAAATATTAAGTTTTAGTCTAGTACACACAGTAAAAATGGCAAGCAGCAGCAAATTCTGTATTTCCCTTTCAGGGACACATGGATTTCATCTGAATGCTAATGAGGACTTCAAAAAATACAAAAACCTTATCTATCTAGATTTAGTGTATGACTATTGCTTGCTAATGATTGACCATTTGTGTCAAGAAGTTTGTTATGCATAACCATCTTAAGATGAAACCAACATGGATATACAAAAGACTAATCTCATAAATAGTTTTAAAGTGTTAGAAGACTACAAATATATAGGCTAACATTCTAAAATTGAATAAAATAAGAAGCGTTATTGGCGATATGCTACTGTAAGATAAAATGTTCAGTTCCAGTACATGTATCATTGTTACGGGAATCTTTTCTTTTTTTTTTTTTTTTGTGCTTATATTATTGTTCACTTTCATTTCATTAGTACTGAGAAGTTGGATAAGACAGACTATGGATAATCATGTTGGTTCATGTCCATATTCAAAGATATTATATGTCAGTTCTGGACCATCTTCCAGGCAGGGCCGGCTTCATGGGTGGGCGACCTGTGCAGTAGTCCACACCTAGAGGGGGTCCCGCACCCCTATTTGTATGTTTTTGAATTCTTCATATTTTTTTTCTTGTATAAAAAATAAATGACACGTAACGATGTAAAAAATGGCATTTTAATTTTTATATCATTACACTTCATTGCCTTAGTGAACAGAATTCAAGTATTTTCGGTCCATCGGGATGATTCACCGTATCAATGAGAGAGAATTTGCATTAATGACATATACTGTATATAATCACCTAGATCTCTCTGGAACACTGATGTCACAGCAACCTCACAGCTACGTCTGCATTCTGCCGCAATCACGCACGGTCAGTTTGGTTTTTCGCTTGCGTGGGCGGTGAATCTCTAGCAGGTGGTTTATCAACAAAAAAAGTGAAGAGTATCTTTGCAAATTTTTTATGAAACTGGCTGAAATTTTAATATAACAAACACTATAACTGATAGATCGATTGTACCTGACGACGAGCAACGGCAAATTGATAAATTGCAAATTAACGCCGATTCGAGATCAGGACACACGTTCCCAGAGACTCTTACAAGCAAGCCGCGGGCCGGTAAAATTTCACAAATTGTTTCTTAGACCGACCGGCACGAAGTTGCTTTTATGTACAAGGACGTTTCTGCAGACCTGTTTTTACTGGCCAAATTCGAGAATCTCTTACATTTCTTAAGTTTTCCACCATTTCTTAAGTTTTCCTCCATTTCCGCAGACTGGCAGAAATCTCGTGACGGACCGGTGGTGTTTGGGAAACACTGCACTAGACTGCTGTCGCACTCACCTCATTTGAGCTACAAAGCTGAAAGCTCCCATTACCCACTAAAACAAATTACAATGAACTGTAGAACGTCGCCAGCAAAAGAATCTTTCTTCCTAGAAGTAAAGAGACAGAGTTATATGGTAAGAGTTTTCTAAAAATTGCATTACTCATTTAGTATTGTACGGATGGTACGTCTTTAGAACCCTAATATTTCAACCATGAATCATTAAAAATGACATTTCCTATGATCCTATCTTATTTGCTTAAACGGTAGCTATTTTTTTTTTTTTTTTTGGATAAATTACATTATTTTTTGCCATCAGCATGCATTTTGACGAGGTGCAGGAATTATATTTTGTCGCTTCAATTCAATCAACTTCAATTTGATCTGACAATGTAAATTAATATAGCGTAATTTTGAAATGTCTCTTTATTCTTCAGTGAATAATAACAGCTTATTATAACTCATGAATAAATAATAATATTCCTTAGTACCACCATGCTTTATTAAGCTTCATGAGAAAATGAAAAAATGTGGTATCTCTACCTGACCCCGTCTTTTCAAAAACATTCAACGTCCAAGCCCATTTAGTAGATGTAGAACTCAATGGGAAAAGGGCCCCACATTTTCGTTTTGCACTGGGCCCCACATTTTCGTTTTGCACTGGGCCCCACAAATTATGCAGCCGGCCCTGCCTCAGGATATCCTCACACACACACACACACACACACACACACACACACACACACACACACACACACACACACACACACACATATTGAATCTTTTAAATTATGAAAACCATTGTGTACTTTCTACAAGTGTCTGATCACACCCAGTACTGCATAATGTTTGAGTTGTGTTACCATGCCAGTACATAGAACACTTAAATTTATGGCAAAAAAGTCTAACATAGACAAACTACCCAAAGTAGACAAGAGATTGATGGCCAACAATATATTAGTGCAAAGGTTAAACAGTTTATTATATATATATAAAACTATGTTTGTGAAACAATGGCTTAAGTTTTTAATGATACCAAGAGAAAGAAAAGATAACATGAAAAATATGAGGCATTGACCTCTGAATCAGGAGATTGAAAATATTTTTTTAATATTAGAGTAAAATATCAATGATTGTTTGCAAAAACTGTACATACAGATAGGTGAAATTTGTTCATTTGCAATTGTAATTCTCAAATTGCTCATAGCCACAAAACTATTTTTGTTGAACAAGACTACATACATTGCTAAATACCCAGAATTTCACATAAACACAAAAATGTTAAATGCAACCTTACAAGTGTTTAAAATTTAAATGTTTGTGTGTCATTACAAAAATACTTAAATATTTCTCTCTGCTATATTACGATAAGAGAAATTTGTTCGCTTGTACAATCTGACTGTTGATTCCTTTCAACAATTTTACTAAAGATTTCAAGTTTTCAAATTTGTCGATACCAATCGGCCCTACAATCCTGCAGATAGTGCAGAAATACTAAATATAAAATGCAGTGCAATAGTTCCAGCTTTGTTGTTTAAACCACAGCTTTTATTATTAGGTGCATGTGCACTGAAGCTTTAGTAACAAATATGCTATCTATGAGCATGCTTTAAAGGTTCCTAAATAACTTTCTGAATTATTTAGAATTCTGTTGATATTTCAGGACTTCCTAGCTATCTATTTATTGGGGAATATCATTGAAATTTCAATGAAGGGCCCCTACTGAAGTCATGCACAACTAAAGGATTGGAAATATTAACAGGATTTTAAAAATAACCCAGAAAAATAATTAGAAACTTACAGAACATTTTATATATAGTGTTCTCCCTAGACCCTTTTTACTGGGCGGCCCACCCAGCCAATTTTCTCGGCCGTCCAGCTAAATTGTCTTTATTGAGCGTTTTCACAATGAACATAATAGTAAGAGGAAAACTTATTCCCACTTACAACATAAATAATGATGAAAACTGGCTGAAATCTGTGAATTTTATCATTTATGTACAATTTTCTAATGTTTTTATCATGTTATGTTACATTAATGCCTACCACACTCTAAAGATGTTTAATATGTATAATAATGTTAAGCAAAAGAACATCCTTTTTTTTTCTCTCTCTCTCTCTCACAATTGGGGAAGGTATTAAAAAGTACCATCCAGCTAAAATATTTTGCCACCCAGCTGTAAAAGAAATCTAGGGGGAACACTAATATTATATATATATAACTAAACTAGTTTAATTATATATACACCTTTTTTCTTTTTTTCTTTTTTTTTCTCTTCTGAGTAAGGACTTTTTCAAGTCTGCTTGCCTATGAGCAAGTACTGCAGTAGCAACACTTCAGTATAAGCTCCATAATAATGTTTGTGCATCAGGCATAAACAAATCTCATACATATACGAAAATCTTCATTTTGGGTGATTACACAACCATACTGGTAGCTAATAGTTGGCACTCTGTATTTTGAACTTTTAAGGATTCTTTCCACAGAGTTTATAAAACTTACTGCAAAATCCAAATGATTTGCTGAGCAAATGTAGTTTTAGCATATGTTGTATTTTTCTTGACTTTTCCATTAGAGCAGCAGTTTTTAAAAAACTTGTTGACCTTCACATATTTATCTCTACAATTAGATGCAGATTATCTGCAAAAACTACATGTTGTTCTAACTAAGTAAAAAAAAAAAAATGACAGCAAATGCACATACGGTTATATCAAAGCACTACTGAAAATTTAATTACATGGCTTTAAATGCTTTTAAGTTTGCAGAGACAAATACTCTCTAATTCCTTAAACTGTTTTGTACTAACTTCAAAGCCCAGCTGACCAAAAATTAGATGCATGAGCAGAAGAACAACTGCTTCACAGAACAAAAAGCAGAATGAGAAAATGCATTACTTATATTAGTTTACTACCCATTGATACACAATTACTCATCCAATTCACAAATCTATGAGTTTTGGACACCAATTTTTGCTCACAACATAGGCCACAAAACACTTAAGAAAGCACACAAGAGGCTTTTCTTTCCATGCAGATAAAACAAAAAAAAATAGTGTTTTGCTCAACTAAAACCAAATTAGACAAAGACACAATAAACAAGCTGTCAGATTTGAGATATCTAAGTGAGACAACATTTAACAGTGCAAATATAACAATGATAGATAGAAAAACTAGAAAAATATATCATCACATAATATTACAAAATATTTAAGCAGCAATGATAGTATGGTATATAAAATGCTGATTGACAATTTCTTAATATCAAAGTCTTGAACAGAAACTGTATAAAAAAGAACACATTAAGAATATTTACATCCCACAATGGTTCATACACAACTTCACATGTTTAAAACAAGCTACAATAGTGTCAAGAACACATTACATACCAGTTTTTATATGTATAGCTACATTAGTGCAGAAAAGTTTTAACAGACTTGTGCAATATATACAATGATGAGCACAGCACAATAAAAAGAGACTGTGCTACTGATCAAACTAGAAAAATACAATAATAATGAACACAAAACAAATAAAATACATAAAAGGCACCACAGTGTTTTCAACAATGATATATCTTTGACATGTGTGAAAGTAAAATTCGATGAATAAGGACATCATGCACACCAACACCATTTTTGGTATAATGATAATCATATGTTAAAGCTGTCATTCAAGTGAAAACCAGTGCAGCTCACCTCATAAAATTTATGACAAGTTTCTATTACAGAGGTTACTGGTTCCAATTATTTTCCTAATGCACACATTAACCTATGCCACATTTAGGAGTGGGTAAGATAAGGGGGAGAGGGAGTGGCTCATGGTTCTCAGAAAAGCAAAACTACACCTCACACAGTTTAGTTCCAAACACCTCTCCAACAATCCATAAAAGAAGGGAGCTAATTCCCTAAATAACCTATTGGGTTCTTGTTCAGCCAGAATATGATCATGATTCACTAAAAGCTATATTAAACATAAGTCACTGTATAAATTAATAACTAACAATTTTGAGAAGCTTAAAAGCAAAGCCTTTCCAATTTATTACAGCTAGCTGTATAATTCATTACACAACATTCTTTCTACAGTACTAGTTTCCATTAAGGGCTTCATATAATTTACTCCACTTTTTTTGATGAAACCCATGTTTTCCAGTTATTTGTGGTCTTATGATGCCATGTCAGTCAAGGGAGCATGCACTTTTGTAGTTTCAATTTGTCAAAATCAAATTTGAAAATTGGTATCTACCCGCTGCGATGCTTCAGCAACAGCCATTTGCAGTAGCACGTAAAGTTGTTTTCATGACACTGGTGTCGTCTGCTGTGTGGAACTTCCAGTTACGTAACTGTCTGACTTTACAAATAGATCTAGCTAAGATTAAGACATGAACAATGCTTTTTATGCCATGGATTCATTTGATTATAAATTCGATTTGAACTGCGTAGTGAGTGTGCCATAGAACAAAATGCACGAAAGTCAGTTCGAAAACATGAGTTTGAATTATCAACAGCATGTTTAGAAATTTAGTTAAATGTAATGAAATCTTCATTAAGGGGGGGGTATTCCTTAAACTTTAATAATCCCAAATATACTTTCACATAAAATATTTGGTAGGGCTATTTATTCCAGGCTTGGGTAACAAGTACTGTAGGCCATAAAATACTGGATTTCTATGAAGGAAAAGCTTCTTTAAGAACCATAGATAGTAGATGGGGAGTGGGAACTCAGCAGGGCTATTCATTCCGGGCTGGGGTAACAAATACCATAAGCCATGAACAGTGGTGGCTCTAGCCCTTGCGGGGCCCTGGGCGATGGCTCTTCACGGGGCCCTTCCCAATCGCAATAACCCGAAACCATCACAATAACCCCCATTTATATACATAAAAAATTACATGTTGCTTACTCTGACCATAAACCAGTTGCTCGGTTTATTTATTTATTTATTTATTTTTTTCTAACCACACAAACCCTTGCTTGGTTTGAATGTGATCCCAAAGCATTTTTTTTTTTTTAAATCGGGAATTGTGGTATTTATTTATATGAAATAAATATGATGTAATACAATATATTGTTTATTAATATAATTAGAAATCCAAAATATTCCCTGTTCCAAAATGACCGGTTACTAAATAAATAAGGATAGCTGTATAATTATAAGATAAGCCTATTATTTAAAAAAGAATTCTAAAACTTTTCTTGCGGCTGAAGTCTTCAATCAAATCACTACACTCCAGAGTAGATGCCACATCATTTTCTATGAACAGAAGTGCGAGAGCTGACAGCCGGTCTTGGGTCATGGTGTTCCTTATAGGTAGGTCTTCACGAGCTTCAGCTTAGGAAAGCTCCTCTCGGTAGAAGAATTAAAATTGGTCATTTATTTGAATATGATCATGAACTACAACTAGAATATTTTAGGTGACGCCAGGCAAAAACTACTAATTGATCGGCGGCGGAGTGCGGCCCAGGGCGGTTGCCTGGTATGAACGTACCTGGGGCCGCCAGTGGGCCATGAACCACTGGATTTTTATAAAGGGAAAATTTCTTTAAGAACTATAGATAGTAGATGGGGAGTGGTAAGTTGGCAGGGCTATTCATTCTGGGCTTGGATAACAAATACCATAGGCCATGAATTACTGAATTTCTGCGAAGGAAAAGTTTCTTTAAGAACTGTAGATACTAAATAGTAAGCAGACAAAATTTTGCTCCCTACGTCAAAATATTTCCTATAGTCCCTCCCCCGAACATTTCAGGAAGAAATGAATGGTCAAAGAAACTAAAACTATAGAAATAGATAGACATCCCTTCCCCACTCCGCAGTTGAGAGAGACAACGGTTAATTGCGCGGGGAGGAAACAGTGGAAGTTTGGAAGAGAAGATTTATTTTCAATGCCTAAACACGTTAATCATAGTTTTGGGGCTCGTTCGGGTCCAGGCTCTATCTTGCAATATAGAATTCGGGCTTGTGCATGCTCGGGCTGACATACTTCACAGGCTTGGGCTCTTAAAATTGAGCCCGAACTCAGCTTTGTTGCATATGGAGATTGCCGAAGCAAAGCAGTGGGTAGGGGTACCGACTTTCAAGTTTGATTTTGACAAATTTAAATGGCAAAAAAGTGTGTGCTCCCACAACTGATATGGCACAAGACCACAAATAACAGGAAAACATGGGCTTCGTGAAGAAACTCCGGAAGATTATATGAAGCCCTTAATGGTAACTGTACCTTTCTATTGTCAAGTTTAAAGATAGTGCCTAGAAAGTAAGAGAAATTGTTTTTACAAAGAAAAAATTTCTGAACTTAAATTTCTTAGTGCAAAGAAATCAAATGCACATTATCTTTCCAGGAGGGATCTATGCAGATGCCATCCAAAGTTGGTGTTCTTTGTGGTGTAGACAGTATAATAAAACACAACTGGAACCTGCATGCAATCCATTCCCACCTTGAAATGGCTAGATTATGTCAAACACTTCCATGTACTACAATTTTTACCAAACTCTGTTTTCATAACTTAATCTCTGATATCCTAATGATTGTGTGTCTGTGGGTGGGTGGGGGGGGAATGAGCATTCTATCTGCAGCCATGTAAATCTATTGAAAACAGTTATGTTCATGTGGCTGCAACGGCAAGCTCTGATTTCATAATGGGCAAAACTTACGTGAGCACGGAAAAGTGATACACTTTAAGAGTTTGGATGTGGGTGTCACTGAACAATTTTTTACATCTATTATATTTAGTAAAAAAAAAAGCACTTTGTGCAACTTCATAGAACATTCAATATAACTAAAATTTACTATTACAACAACCATAAATTGTGCCTTCCATCATCCATTATTATTAAAATAATCACAAAATATAATACACTCCCATCAGAATTCTACACTGTTTTTGTGGCTGCAGCAACAACAGATGGCTAACAGCATTATCAAAATTATTCCACATAAATCCTTAGGAAACATATGATAACTCTAACTGGAAATGTTCACATTAACGACTAATTTCTACAGCTTGTTTTTACTCCAAAGCACCGATTTTTGTTTTTAACGAGACAATCATTTTAGCCAGTCTTTCCTTACTTTGCATGCATGCCAAAACAGTCACAATATTTCAGAAGGCAATGCAAATTAACTAACATATAAATTGCTCGACAAACATATAATACCATAACATCTAAATTCTAAATAGTCACAAATTAAATGGCAGAAAATGTTTGAATAAATGATGGCATTTTAGTTAGTTTTGAAGTTTGGCAGCTTATCCAATGGCAAGTGACTACAATAGGGATATTTTTTTTCGTAGCCCTATATACATAGACAAAATATCACTAATAGAGATTTTGGAGCAATTTGTACTTGCATTACCTACAGAAACCTGTGATATCCTAAACAAATCAACACAATGTTTGCATGCATACAAATCATACAGCTAATTAAAAAGCTGTTTGTGTAGGTCTGAATATCACATTGTTTATGTTTACAATAGCCTGCAAATTCGCATCTCACAAAAATACAGTTGTAACACACAAATTAATATCTTATGCAATATTAAAAACAAGTTAATTTGTTTTAATATCTAACATGCAAACTCGGCTGCAACAACCATTAGTCTTTATCTGCTATTTCTCCCACTCCCACATCACCACATGGTAAAAGCAGGCCCCTAATCTTTATAAGTAGAATCTGCTGTAAACTAAAAGCTCAAAACGGTTGTGATTTTCCCATTGCAATTTAACTTTTATTTTTATGCTGTGCAGAAGAGTATACAAAACAGAGAGACATCTCAATCTATCTTTGATAGCACACTATGCATGAAACTTCATTTCTGCTTATCTGCAACTCGGTTCAGCAGCAAAATACTATTTATCGTGAAATATATTTTAATCCTACAGACTTTTCAAATTTAAAGTCAATGATAGCAGAGCCAATTTATGAAAAACGCTATTGCTGCTAATCCCTTTCCTTCACTTCAAAAAAGGTGGGTGTGGTTCAAAAACAATTAAGGAACAACCACACTGTATAAAAATGCATGTGCTTGTAATTTGCATACTGCAAAGAGTTGTGCAATCCCAATCTAAATTCTACAGTGTCAGATGTAATATAATGTTCTGCACTGAATAGTTAAAGTTAATGACATTACAGAACATCTATTCATTTACAGTAGTTATTTCATAGAAAATCTCACACAGGACATATTTTCCCACAACATTTTCCTGGTGCTTACCCCTGATGTAATTCAGACAGGTCAACACTGACACACCAAAGAGAGGTAACAGAGGATGTAAAAACTTTTTTTTGTTTTTTTTAATTTGTCACACATGATAAAAATTCCTACCAGGTGTATATAGACTGAAATTCCATTACTCATCTTCCAAATCAGAGTTTTTACATACTTAATGAAACTCCAGCACTTCAGTCTAAGCTTGGAAACTGCTTTTGATTTAGAGCAACATAACTGTCGCACATAAAGCCCCCCCCCCCCAAAAAAAAAAAAACATTTTCCACAACAGAATTCTTCTGCGAGGAACCACACACGAAGCGCTGGTCTCCTCTTCGGAACAAGCTTAACAACCCAAATAATAATAAGGAACTATATTTTCAAAATAATTTTATTAAAAAAGTATTTCTTAATTAACTATTTTTCCAAATATAATTTTTTAGCCCAATAAGCAAACATTGTTTTAGTACATCATACACTTTTTATCTGCAATTACACTGAGAATAAGAAAAACACACTGACCGTTAAAAAAACAACAACAACTGATATTTAGTGTTAAAAATGCTTCACAAAACTGGATTCATTTCAAATATTTGCCCTCCAAACAGAGGAGAAAGCTGTTCAACTCAGCATGATGGGTTGGTTAACATTCAGTTTATTAACCCCAACTTCTTAGTCAAAAATAATAATCCAATTATGGATCAAATATGCCACTTATCTTCAACAGCAGCAAATCATTTTGCTTTGATAATGCAAATAAAAAAATGATTTGATATTTAATTAATTTTAAATAGTATTAAATGAAGTTTGCTTTCATATGTTTAGGCACACGCAGCAAGCAAACATAACTCAAATGAATGTGCTAGGCTAAAAACTGTTAAGCATGGCTGCAGGCCAATTTCATTAGAGCTGATTTTCCACCTTACAGTAGAAACAGTACAGCTTAGCATTATTAAACAGTAATGTGCCCAAAAGAACCCTCCTGTACAAAACTTTGGTAGTGTATGTATATATACAGAACATTTGCATGCACATGCAAATGTTGTATGTTATATGTAAACATACATGAAAAGGCAGTGAAGTTCCAACAGTGATCATTTATAATTCTACTAATTACTTCATATACGTGTACAGAAACCCTCTTAGATATTCATCGGTATGCGCATGTTACTAATAAGAAAGTTCAAGAGTTGTGGCAGCATTTCATCAAAAAAGAAAGAGAATGTGAACAAGTATGCAAGTTCAATAAAAGATCTCTGTGCTGTTCACACAGATACTGATTGCACCCAAAAATTTTGTTCCAAAATTTGTGTACCTCTATTTGAAGAGTGTTGCAACATTTCTCAAGTTTTTCACTTAGCACTCTTCAAACATCATGTGAAATAAATGCTTACACAAATGGTGGCACAAGGACTCCAGCTATTTAAATTGAACTTGCACTTTAAGACTATTTCCTGATTCATGCTATTAAAGCAAATCAGCTCAAACGCATGTTAAAATAAATCTGCAAACATTACTTGGATTGAGCATTACAAAAATTATTCAAAAATATATATATATATACTTCCCTCAGATAGGAGAAATGATTCTAGACATTTCTTGGATACAATCAGGGTAGACCAAAATTAGCTGCAGATAAAAAGAAAAAAACTTAACTTAGAAATGAATGTGGCAATTAACAAAGCAAAGTGATATTGTATAGGTAGATTTTTTTTTTTTTTTGTTTGTTTTGAAAACACAACTTGGTGCAGTCACAAATCCAAAATGGCAGACTTGTTGGAAGCAAGTACTGCATGTGTTTTGTGGTGCAATGACAGTCATTCTGTGACTGCTGTACTTTAAACAAAAGCATTTTTTTTCTTATAAGGCTAAAATTTACCTACCCCTCTAACAAATAACACAAGAAAACTCAAAGTACTGTAGCAGCAGCAGCTGCTGCTGCTGCTACTACTACTACTAGTGTAAAGGAAGATACGCTTCTCAGGGCATGGGGTGACATTTGTTATAGGTGTGATGTTTGTCATGCAACAACAGAACATTAGTATAAAATTGTGACTCGTAAAAAGAATATTCAGGTCTGTACCTATATGTACAATATCATTTATGCTAATAGCTGCCTTTATTCTTATGATATTTTAAATTGGTGGCTAATGTTATATAAATGGTTGTACCATTCCCCAGGGAGAAAGAATCACCAACCAACATCCCTTCCCCACAACTGGCGGTTCTTTCCTACCTAAATAAAGTATTATAGCCAAGAAATGTGACCAGAAGCATCATTACCCCCACCCAGATGAAATAAGTAAAAATATTCAAAGACATTTCTCCAACACGTGTTTATAACTATTCCCCCTATTCAAGTGAATATTGCACAGTGGGAAGGGAAAGACAAAATGCTGTCTGTGTAAAGTATGTTGATTGCTAACATTAACATTTGTACTTTTGGCAGAACATTCTAAAAATGCATACCTACAGAGGTGCCAACTTTTGAAAAATATTGGGAGGGCTCAGACTTGAGCTACAATTGACACAAAAAGAGGATACACAAAAAGAAGCACCATGTGTGAAAATAAGAGATTTTTTTTTTTTAGACTTTGTTTGAGAACTAAGAAAAGAGGTTGGGTTTCGAATGAGGAGAACCAACAATGGTTCATTTTGCTTCGAATCGCCTAAATGTTGTAAATTATATGTAAATAATTATATTTAAACTCAAAAAGGATAAAATAGATATTTTCGTTTAGCATTACTTGAAACATACATTCTATACTTACGTTGTTTTTTCGTTTTGTTTTTTTTTTGGTTGAAGGTTTGACTGCCACTGTGAGCAACTCAATGGGCTATAAGCAGTTGCCTGTCCCTAATTTAGGGCCACTGGTTCCAGGGAAGGGAGATAACTAGTGCCATAAGACAAACACAATATCCATGCCTCACCGGGATTCAAACCCGGACCCTTAACGGGCAAATATCACTTAGACCACTGCGCCACCGGGGCGGCCTTGTGTTTTCCATAACTCAAGATTAAATATTTTCATAAAGTGGTTTCTTTAAAAAGTCTAATATAGCCCTACGTGATATAGTAGTAATCATAATAAAACATGGCAAATTATTGGGTGGGCTCGGGTCCTATGGGCCCGTATAAGTTGGCACTCGTGCATACCTATGAAAGCTATGTCTTTTTTTCCAGTGCAGAAATATCTGAAAAACTGAACATGCTTATATGAAGTGGACACCCTCTGGCCAGTAGAACACTTTGTAGAGCTCTGCAAAAAGTAGATACTGTTTTAATCATTCTCCATAACATATGCAAACAAAAGAATTTTTCTGGCTTTCTGAGGCAAGTTTCTGGTTGAATTTTATTAAAAACTCATTTCAAAAGAGAAAATGACTTACAAATGACAGCATTCAAAGTCAAGCACACTGTCAACTTGAAATTCAAACCTATTTCCAAAACACCAACCATCTGAGAAATCACTAGCAATTCTACAACTTTGTGATGCATTAAAGGAAATTCTGGAGCAAGGATCAGATTTTGATCAACACACTGTAGTCTCCTTTAATGGACAGCAAAATTACAATTGTTAGTGGTATAGTTCTGAAATTATAACACCATTAGTAGTTAATGTTTTACAAATTCTAAAGCCCATAAAAATGGGCATTTCCATCATAAATTAATTTTCTTTTAAATTTTAGAGACATACACAAAAAGCTTTTTGTAATCTGAAATTATGGAAATCCAAAATAGATCAAAAGCAAAATTCTCTGGATTCTCTAAGAGTGAAGGTACAACAGATATGAAAGCAGGAAATTTGTTCCTCACAATAATATATACAAAAAATGAATGGTTTTACTCAGTGTTTGAGTGAAGATCCATATTTGAGAACACAATCATGTGTAAACTACATTAAAAACCAACATTGAACCATATTAACAATAATTAGAATAAGACTCTCACCATAGTCCCTTAACGTTACCAGTATTTAACTTAACTAGTATGAGTAAATTTCTGCATACATGTATCAGAGTTCCCTCGTACCTTGATATTTCAGTATTAGTTCACTATGTTGCACAAATTTTTCTGGTATGCTACAATTTGTGCAGTTCGTACGAGTAAAATTTAAATTTAATTGCAAAATCAACTTGGCAGATTTTATTCTTAGAACTTTCTCTGAACACACAATTACTCCCATTCAATGTGAAAAATATGGAAAGTATTTTCAATTTATATTAAGCAACTTACATTTACAAAGATTAGAAACAGCCATACATTTATCAAACCTACTTCCTCCACATCGAAAACAAGCTGTCCAGTTGGGAAACATTATCTATTTAATTACACAAGTGCAATGTTACATAGCAGTCACATGTGCGGTAACAGAGAACCACATTAAGCTCACTTGCAAAATACTTATTTTCCACTCAATGAATTTCTTTTTTGTGAAAATCTTCCAAATACTTGGAGACATTTTTTTCAGTTGCTGTGTGTTACAGAAAAACGTGGAAAAAGTGATGACTGTCTATATGCGTTTTTCATTTGTAGTAATTCCAGGAACAGGTTAACACAAGTAAAAACAGAGGTGGAGGGGAGACCCTAAGCTGACTTTTCTGCAACATGATGTTGTGATAACTTAAAACTATTTACTTTTATTCTGTAAATCTATACAAACCCACCTAGTAGTTAACATGTTGCATTCAAATAACAAAAGAGTTTCTAATCACTGATTAACTACTGATTTGTTATATAAAAACATGAAATAAAATACTTCAAAATTTCTGCACCATGTAAGAAAAATGAAAAATCTTATTTGAGTAAACCCATATTCTAGAAAATAAGTGTGCTTAAGAAGCACCAGTCACATAAAAATTCAACTAAAAAAAAAAAAAAAAGAACCCCTGGAAGCTTTCAGGTGCACATTTAGTATTCTTCACCTAAGACAAAATAAATTTCAGGTAGCTGCCAAAAACATAAGCTTCCAGAAATAAAACACATACACATAATTTTCCACCACCAAAGTATAGTTTGCAAACCTGATATTCAAATACTGTAATGCAGCACTATTACAAAATAACAGAACCTTCTGTTTTTTTTACTTCTTATTCTTGCAGGATTACTCCCAAGGTAGGGTTGAACTTCCTACATACCAATAGGATTTTTTGTACCAGAATTAAGTCTGAAGTATTGAGGTTCAAATCAGAGTATTCAAATTTAATCAAATTAAAAAGGCAGATAAGGTGAAAGCAAAGTATGCAAATTTATTCATAATGGAGAGTCTATACTCCAGGGCTGCCAACTCAACATGACTACCAAATAGCTGCAACTATTCCGTGGCATCAGGGCTGAAACTGAGAAGAATTTGCAACATTCCACACCACCTCAGCAGCAAGGCCAGTTGCATCCCCAAAATATCAGCACCTATTTCTTTCCATTTTTTTTAAGTATGAACAAAATAAAAAGAAAAAAAAGATCCTTAAAGTTTGACTGGTAACAAAAGAATTAACTTGCAGAATCACAACCCGCAACTTCATTTAGCACCCATGGAACACTAACATTGTATTAAAAAATTTATTAATAAAACTTAATCTAGGTTATGAATATATACATTTGCTTTCACTGTTACCAAAACTGATTTTAGAAGGAAATAGGAACGTTTAACATCTTAGAACAGATTTAAAAACTCTTAGAATAAATAACTATGATATTAACAGCACTAAAAAATTTTTTAACTGCATTGTCATGGGATTTATTTTATATTTTCATATTCAACAACTGATAATTAAAACTTAATGTTAACTGAAACTTAAGATCAAGACCTATAAATTTCACAGGTATACAAGAAACAAAAATTTAACATTATATACTACCCACTTTATTTTTGTAGCCCATCTAACACTGATTAAATTCTAAATAATGCCTTCACTTAAACAATTTGATATCATTTTTTTTTATTTTGGATTATATTTAGTGTAACTGACTTTCTTAAAACTTATAATTAGCATGTAGCATTTCAAAACTGCAAACACAACACAGATATGCTTTGTTAAAACTCACGCTATGGAATCATTTCTGAATTTCTTGAAATTAGAACATGAAAACAGTTCAATTTCAAAAAGCTGCCTTCTATATGAACCTTTTGCTCAAGCCACCAAATTTCAGATTAGTTGTGGCAGTTTTTAAGCTTTAAAACTTAACAGAAGACAAATATGTATGCATAAATTACAAGAATATACTTAACATGTACAGCTGCATACCAAAGCTAGATAAAAAATGTTTTAAATGGCAACATGCTTATTCAGCAAATAAAATATTATTTGGTGTTTTAATATTTCTTTGGAAAATAAGATGACTTTAAGATATATTTATTTGCTAATTAAACTTCATATAAAAAAACAGTCACACAACTGAACAAAAGCAATTTGTAGATACAGTACAACAAAATAATACCAGCTAACAATTTCAAACATTAATTAGTTAGTTTAAATCTGCCTTTGATTTTCAATCATAAGATTCTGTAATTTCTCTTCAAGTTCCTTGATTTGCTTATCTTTCATCAACAATAATGTCTTCAGATCTCTGATTTCAGATGCTTGGCGCTTAAGAGCTTCATGCAGCTATGAAAGACAAAATAAAACTAACAAACCATTTTTCGGTAATTGATATATACAAATATAATAAATGTACAATAGTAACCACATTTTCTGTAGATTTATGTAGTAAAGCGGTTCTGAAATTTTTTGGCTTAACCCTCCTGGAGAGTAGGTCAGATCCTCAGGTACCACCTACTGTAGGCATGGAATGCTAAGGGGTAATTTTGGTTTTTTGCACATAAGCATGTACTATATTACACTGGTGTGCAAAAATTAAGGACGAAGAGGAGAAATTAGCATAACAGCGGAACGAGCAGGCAGAATGGACCAAAAGACCACTAAGGAGATAGACTAGGGTCCGGTACGGTAGGGCATGCGCATATATGCAGCATGAAGTAGGAGGGGGAGTGTCGGAAGGGTATAAAGCACACGGGCGGTGTACGCTCAGCAATTCAGTAAAAGCTATTGCACTGTGTACATCGGTTTGAACGACGTCGAGTTGCTGCCACCGTGTGATATGGCCAACAGGCAATCCAGTAGATGACATCTGGATGACTTTACCCGAGAGGTACCGTCATTGGGAAGTTGGAAGGAGGTCGAAGTGTGACTCGTGTGGCCAAGGAGTTCGGGATCGCTCATAGCATCGTTTCACGAGCTTGGAGAGCATTTCAAACGACAGGAACAGCTGTCCGAGAGTTTAGCAGTGGTCGTCCACCAGCAACCACAGCGGCGGACGACCGGTATATTGTCCTACAGGCGAGAAGAGAGACGGCAGACAGCGGGAGAAATCGCAAGGCACATGCAAGAGACAACTGGACGTCCGTTATCACATTTTACCATGGCCAGGAGGCTGCACAAAGGTGGTCTATTTGCACAACGACCAGTACGGTGTGTGCCATTAACACCTGCTCATCGGAGATGCCGGTTTCTGTGGTGCGAAGAACACAAGAACTGGACACATCAGCAATGGGGTCGAGTTCTCTTTACGGATGAGAGCCAACTTAGTCTGACGAGCGATTCTGTACGTATACGCATCTGGAGAGAGCAGGAACACTCGATCACACCTCCAACATTATCGAAAAGGACCGGTTTGGAGGAGGTGGAGTTCTCGTTTGGGGCGGTATCATGCTTGCTAACCATACTGACCTCCACATCTGCCAAGGAGGTTCAGTCACTGGTGTCCACTATTGTACTGAAGTTCTCCTGCCTCACGTGCGTCTGTTTAGAGGTGCTATGGGTCCTGAGTTCCTCTTCATGGACGACAACGCTACACCTCAGCATACAGTGGCTGTCGCAGAGCTGTTGGAGAGTGAAGATATTCAACGCAGGGATTGGCCTGCAAGGTCCCCGGACCTAAATCCAATCAAACACGTGTGGGACCTTCTCGGGAGACGCTTGGCAGCACGTCACCAGCTGCCAGCAACGATTCCGCAGCTGCGATTGGCGCTACAAAAGGAATGGGCCGCGACGCCTCAACAGCTCCTTGACAACCTCTTCCTCAGCATGGACAGACGTAAATCCTGCAACGCAGTCAGGGGTGATCATATCCCCTACTAAAGACTGGATTTTTCTTGGCAGCCGCCTGTCACATGGACGTTTCTGTCTTCTGTCCAGTTGTGCTCGAAGCTACCTTTTCAATAAAGTGCCTTTGTATCCTTTGGATTCCTTGTTTGGACGGTTTTGCTCACTTGTCCCATATTCGTAGATCTTGGGGATCTTATGGTATGATTTGAGTCGATGTGGAGCACTTCTGCACGACGTTACATTCGAAAAACTGTCTCGTCCTTAATTTTTGCACGCCAGTGTATAATGAAATTGAAAAATAATCGCTAACCTTAAAATTTCAAACTAAACAAAATGCAAGTATTCTTAAAACTCCAAAATTTAAAAAAAATTAAAAACAGACTTAATCAAATGATACCTGCTGCAACAGATTTTCAGCAATTTTCCTGAAATTGAATGTCAAAGCTGATAATTGACAATGAATGTCTGCTGAATCAGGATTAAGTCTTTATTTTGCATCACAAGATTTAGTAAACCCACATTCACATGAAATAGAAATACTGTAAAAACATGTGTATATCATTCATAATCTAAATTATTTCTGAACTAGCTAATAGATATTTTGCTAAAAACTATGAACATGAAAATTAGACGTTTTGGATGTAGTGACCAAGGTAACCATAGTTGAGAACAAAAAAAAATCACAAAGATCAGTGAGAACCATTGTCTAGAGGTGACATATTACTAACATTTTTTTTTCCCCCCATGTGCGCTGAAATTTATTTTGTTATTCTTTGTTTCTTTTCAGTTATTGGCAGCCAGGTAGTTTGACATTTGGGCAGAGCACAGAAATGGAATAAGAAAACCAAAAGAAGCAAGATGAGTCACAACTGATGGTGAATTTCCTGCTGAATTACAAAAAAAAAAATTAGTTAAAATTGGTGATATACTATAGCAATGACTTTAATACAGACAAAAGAGAACTTGAGAAAAGAGAGGGGGAAAGAAGGGAGATGGAAGGGAGGGGGAGTGCTGCCTGGTTTCAGGTCTTTAAACAGAGTTCACACAATTTTTGAGGGGGAGGGGGATTAAGGACCTTTTGATAAACTATCATCACATAAAACTCTATAAAAGAGGACAGTAGGTAGGTAAGGCAGGGGGGAGTGCTGCCTGATTTCAAGTCTTTAAACAGCATTCATGCAATTTTTGAGGAAGAAAAAATTACTTTCTAAGGACCTTTTGGTGAACTTCCAGGTTTGACAATCGACAGAGCACAGAAATGAAATAAGAACCAAAATGATCAAGATCAGGCACTCAATTGATTAGGAATTTTCTGCTGAATAACAAAAAATTAGTTTAAAATGGTGATTACCTACTATGACAAAGTCTTCAATACAGACAAAATAAAATTTGAGAAAAGAGGGATAAAAAGAAGGGATGGTAAGAGCTGCCTGGTTTTCAGGTCTTGAAACAGGGTTCATACAATTTTTGAGGGGGAAAAGAAATAAGACCAAAGAGACAGACCTGATTAATAAAAATGTCAAACCTGGTGGTAACTAGAAAGAAAAGTAATCATAATTTATTCTCTATTATACTGGATTTTATACTGTTTTTCTATGCACTGACACTATATGAGACCCAATCAAGCTTTACATCATCGAATAGATATCATAAGAGGATATTTAGCAGGAACACATGCAGTGGCATACAAGTCCTGATGCACCAAAGTACGGTAGATGACCACAACTCAGCATATGAATACTACATACAGATTTTGAGCCCAGCACTCTAGCCATTACAGAATCAATTCTCACAACCTAGTTTCCCGTTTCTGATTGGTGAATTAGTATAGAATGTTCCACTCCACAACTGATTATGATGTTCACATGCAAAGCCTGGTGTGCAAGACTTCAACTGCATGCAAACAAAGCAAATTTAAACACAATAACACACATTGCAAAATAAACGAGTAAAACATAAGCACCTGTATTAAAAAAAATACAGAATTTTTAAGGGACTCAGAAATGCAAATTCAAAATAAGAACTTCTAAGGGGACCACATACAAGCAGTTAAGAGACCAATTTTTTTTTTTTTTTTTTTTTGGCGATTCTGCCAAGGGCAATGAAAAGCTGAAATTGTTTAGCTGAAGGTTGTATACCAAAGGAAAAATCAAACGGCACTGACAGATTTGTCTAAAGCTTCACAACAGTAAATAATTTTTTTTTCTACTCTGAGTTTAAAAACCTTCATGACCACCTATAGGCTATAAGAAGTTGCTAGGAATGTGTGAGAAAGATAACATTCTTGTCTTTCCCAGGGATACTTCACACTCATAATCTTTCTCTCATGCAGACACTCCTGAATCTGATCCTCCAATGACTTCCTTTCCCGTCACTCGGGCTAAAAAAATTTCTTAGTAAGCATTTCATCACTCATTCTTTCAACATGGCCAAACCACCGAAGCACATTAGTCTCCACATTGCTAACAACATTTTGCTTCACATTACACAACTGAAACACATCTTCATTCCTCACACGATCAGAACATGTCTTGCCACAACCTCCCACAAGTAATGCATTTCTCCAGCACACAAATGACTTCTGTGTTTCTTCTGCAGTACCCATGTTTCACTGTCATACACCAGAGTAGGAACAATTACACTTTCGTACACAGCAATGCGGTACTCTTGAGAACCCATCATTCCTGTGAAAACCTCCCAAAGCAGCCATGACTTTCAATGAAGAATTCACTTGCTTACTAATTTCACCATCCAATTTGTTCTGTCCATCAAACATGCTTCCTAAATGCACAAGCTCATTCACTTGGTCAATCACTTTGACATTTAGACTTATATTACATTCAGTGCTACCAGTTCCTCTCTCAAAACCCATAACTTTGGTTTTTCCCTTATTTATACTCAGTTTGAATTTCATGCAAACATCCAGGAAAACATACTCTGCAACTCACTTTTGCTCTCTGCCAACAGGACTGAGTCATTAGTATACAGCAATCTGCACGCACGGATATCACCAAGACATAAACCAGTATTGTCCATCTTGGCATCACGCATGCATACATCCATAAATACATTGAACAGAAATGGTGACATTACACAACCTTGTCTGACTCCTGAACAAATAGAGAACCATTTTGATGAAACACCTTTCACTTGTACACAAGCTCTACTGCCAGCATGCATGGCTTTTATACTATTAAGTAGATTCCCAGTAGCACCATATTTATTCAATACCTTCCACAAAAGTGTCCTATTTACTCTGTTGTAAGCTTTCTCTAAATCTATGAAGGCAGCAAAAACTTTCTTACAAACAGCCAGATACTTTTCAATCATTGTGTGTAATGCAAAAATTTGGTTAGTGCAGCCTTTACCAGACATAAAACCACTCTGAACACCCCACACTTTCACAGATGTAAGACCTCGTACTTTTTCAATAATGACCTTACCAAACATTTTCCCTGGCACACTCAGTAGGCTAATACCACAATAGTTCTTGCAGTCAGTCTGATCACCTTTTCTCTTATACAAGGGAACAATGATAGCATCTTTCTAGAGAATTGTAGGTTTTGATTATAATATTTTAGAATGAGCTACGCATAGCAGAACAGTGATTTATTGGTTACACAAGATTATCCAGTTGGTATGGAAAACTGACTTTATTGTAGATGTGACTGGTGCCAACTACCAAGAAAGGACATATGGAGGTAGTAACTGCTGTGGCATCCCTAATTAAATTAGCATACCCTGCAAATCTTATGCAGGCATATAAGATAAGAAATTTAGAAGGGTAGTGAAAAATCACATGAGGACAAGGTGGCTTTAAGAGTGGTAGGGGATGTCACAGTAAAACATTTGTACTTTGCTTTTTGAAGCATTCCATGATGTAAGCCAAGTGCTTTATGCACTGTTTGTTAGTTGACTTTGACCTTTCAAAGGGCTTTTTTGGCAGGCTCCCTACAAATGAGTTGAAAAGTTATGGTATGAAAAGCAAGCTTCTGGAACCAGTTAAATATTTTTGACAACAGTATAGATTTGGATGAGCTGTGTGCAAGTGAAACAAAATGGAAAGAAATTGAGATAGAAGGAATGAATGGGATGGTGAGTGTGTGGTCTGGAGTGTTGGATAATGTGAGAGAACAGGCTGATGTAGGTGTGATTTTAAGTGAAAAGATTAAGAATAACTTTATTCATTACAGCTGCGTAAGTGAATTAGTTCTCTGGAT
Organism: Macrothele yani; assembly: GCA_039090855.1. NCBI lineage: Eukaryota > Metazoa > Arthropoda > Arachnida > Araneae > Macrothelidae > Macrothele > Macrothele yani. The sequence goes on along the minus strand of CM077024.1, from coordinate 129,296,288 downwards.
TCATTTGAAAGTGAAACTTCAGAGAATAGTAATTGTTGAAGTTTCACTTCAACAATTACTATTCTCTGAAGTTTCATGTGATTCAGATCCCTCCGATAAGAAGGAAGATTTTTGGAATGAGCTAAAAGTTGTTTTGAGCCAATTTGGTGTTAAAGAGAAAGTTATAGCAGGGGATTTCAGTGCTAGAGTAGGTGTTCAGAATGGGATTTTTGATAATGTTCTGGGTAAGTTTAATGACCCTGGTGTGAATGATAATGGTGAAAGATTAACTTAACTCTGCATTGAAAATTGATTGTGGGTATCTAATACATTTTTCAACCACAAGTATATCCACACATACACTTGGGAAAATTGTACTCTGGGGTTAAAGAGTAATAGATTTTGATGTTTATGATCAGCATCTGAAACACTTAGTTGTTGATACATACATGATGAGAGGTGCAGATGTTGGCTCTGATCATCACCTGTTAGTGTCACAGGTGAAACTGAAAGTTGGTTGGAGAAGGAGGTGATGAAAAGAATAAAAGTTGAAAGGCTGTCTTGAAGAACATCAACATAACTCTGATTTACTCATTGAATGTCTGAATGAGTTGAAAACATGCGAGAGGGATGTAGAAAAGTGGATATATTTTAAGAACTGTGTTGTCACTGCCACTGAAGAGGTCTGTGGTACTGCAACAGTGGGTAACTTTAAAGGTGATGTTAGGTGAAACAGTGAGGTTAAAAAAGCAGTAAAGAAAAAGAACAAAGCATACTTGGGGAAGTTGCAAGGTAGTTTCTGTGGATGAATATCGCTGTAAGAAGCATGAGGCAGCAAAGTTGGTTTATCAGAGTAAGGCAAAAGATAGGAAGAAAAGGAGGAAAAGCACATTTTGGCTTTTTAGAAATAAGTACATAAGACAGAAAAATTAGGGGAAATAAAATTTTAAGTTGTGTGAAGAACAGGACTTGGGACATGATATGGGAGCCTAATGAGTTAAGTGAAAGATGGGGTGAATACTTCTGTGAGTTATTAGATGATGAAAGCGAAGGCAATTCTGAGACTGAAGCAGATGATGTTACAGTGAGAGATGACAGCACAACAAAGATTGCAAGAGAAGAGTTGTGCCAAGCTTTAAAATGTCTTCAGAATGGTAAGGCTCTGGGAGTAGATGGCATAACCGTTGAGATATTAAAATATGATAGTACTTTGTAATTGACTGGTAAATTGACATCTGCCAGTTATGTTGAGAGTTAGGAATGGTCCCTCCGAATTGGAGGGATGCTATCATTATTCCCTTGTACAAGGGAAAATGTGATCAGACTGAATGCAAGAACTATTGTGGTATCAGTTTGCTGAGTCTGCCAGGAAGTATTTGGTAAGGTCATTATTGATAAGGTACGAGGTCTTACATCAGAGAAAGTGTGGGATATACAGAGTGGTTTTATGCCTGGTAAAGGCTGCACAAACCAAATTTTTGCATTATGCATGATGATTGAAAAGTATCTGCCTGTTGGAAAAAGTGTTTGTAGCCTTCATAGATTTAGAGAATGCTTATGACAAAGTAAATAGGACTCTTCTGTGGAAGGTACTAAATAAATATGGTATTACTGGGAATCTACTTATTAGTGTGAAAGCCATGTATGCTAGCAGTAGAGCATGTGTACAAGTGAATGGTGTTTTATCAAAATGGTTTTCTATTGGTGCAGGAGTCAGACAAGGTTGTCCAATGTCACCCTGGCTGTTTAATATATTTATTAATACATGCATGTGTAATGCCAAAATGGTTAATACTGGTTTATGTCTTGGTAAAATGCATGTGTGCAGATTACTGTATGCCGATGACACTGTCCTGTTGGCAGAGAGCAAAAGTGAGTTGCAAAGTATGTTGTTCCGGATGTACGAAGTTTGTACGATGAAATTCAAACAGAGTATAAATAAACGAAAACCCAAAGTTTTAGTTTTTGAGCAAGGAACTGTTCATACTGAATGCAAGATAAATCTTAATGGCACACAGATTGACCAGGTGAATGAGTTTGAATATTTAGGAATTATGTTTGACAGAGAGAACATATTAGATGGTGAAATTAGTGAGTGAATTCTTCGTTGAAAGTCATAGCTGCTTTTGAAGGTTTTCACAGGAATGATGGAGTTCTCAAGAGGGTCCTGTATGGCTGTGTATGAAAGTGTAATTGTTCATATTCTGATGTATGGTAGTTAAACCTGGGTACTACAGAAGAGGCATAGGAGTTGTTTGTGTACTGGAGAGATGCATTACTTACAGGGAAGTTGGGGGGGCAAGACACCTTCTGATTATGTGAGGAATGAAGACATGTTGCAGTTGTGTAATGTGAAGAAAAATGTTGTAAGCAAGGTGGAGACTAATATTCTTAAGTGGTTTGGCCATGTTGAAAGAATGAGTGATGATATGCTTACTAAGAAAAATTTTTTAGCCTAAGTGGCAGGAAGGAAAGGCAGAGGAAGGCCAAGGAAGTCATGGAAGGATCAGATTCAGGAGTGTCTGCATGAAAAAAGGATTATGAGTAGAAAGCATATAAGGTCTTGTGTATGCTGTGTGATGGATGTCAGTGAAGCCTGAACTGTGTGTCGAGATTGCTGTAAATGGCGGTTTGATATGGCAACAGTAAGTAAACAATCAGTTAAAAATTAATCTGGTAGTTTGTATTTCTTTGTGGAGCTAACCTCTGAATCTCAGAGAACAGCTTAGTGATATGCATGCATGTAAAACAAGAATAACATTACTTTTTTTTTTTCGGGGGGGGGGGTCTGATGGAAATTTAAAAACAAAGTGAACATGATAAAAAGTGCAAGAACAAAAAAAAATCACTCCCATGGACCTTACGACCTTACAGACAGGTGATGCAATCCATGACAAATTATCATGATGTGCAACAAAAAGGAATCCCACTGAAGGGACATACACACAGATCAACATGTCAATCATTGTACCATTGAGAATGGCAGAGAAATGTTCCATGCAAAATGAGGACATTAGGCTATAGAATTTAAAAGGATAAGGACGATAAGCCTTCACAATATTTCTTTTTTCTTCTGGTTCTTATGTTTTTATACTTCACCATTAGTTATTCACCTTTTAAAACTTCTAAGGAATTTGAAAATTCTTGTGTTAATTAATCTACATGGTGTCCTTGTTTTTTCATAGTACATCATGAAATTTTACTATTTGCTTTTTTACCCAATCATTTTGGTTCTGCATGAAATTAAAACATAAGGTTCAGTATCTTGTTTTTAAGAAATTTCCAAGCTATATCTTAAATTTTAATGTAGCATTTCTGAATGTGTGCAATTTGATGGATTTTACAGCAATCAGACGAACAACTTTGATTTTTTTTTTTAAGGCTAAAATCAAAGATGCAAGTGGTATTTTCGATTTTAGCTTTCCAAAAAAAAAATTTTTTTTGGTTTGAAAGTTCTGTCTCAACTCTAGTTAAATCTATCGGGTTGTATAATATTTCCTGTGGCTCCAGCAGTTTTTCATGAAGAAATATATTGCAATGATTGAGGACCCTGTGATTGAGTGGAAACTTAAGCAACTGTTACAATTAAACAGGAATTGCTCATATGAAACTGAAGGAAAATTCTGCCAATACAGGTGAAAATAGTTGACTAAAAGTGCACATTATGTTAATTAAACCTTCAGCATTGGCACAAACAGCATACAATATGATAGATCGTGATACTACAAGAAAATGGCGAGTGGAATTCATTTTAAATTGAAGTAGCAGTGTTACTTTTAAATTTGTTTTTTTAAATCACAATCTGTTTTTCAAAGCAGTCTTATATCCAATTCATGTGCAGTGGAAGCATATCCGGCACGTAACTGGAAGACCCTAGGTTCGATTTCCGGTGGCGGCCAATGAGAATTTTTCCGTGACTCACTTATAATCGTGGAAAGAGCGATGACTTCTGTTTGATGTTCCTAGTAGATGTCAAATGTCTGTATTAATTATTCATTCATCTTCTAATTATTTGTTCGGTTGCTGCTTACCATCTTTGGTGAATCCCCAGCATTGTGCGGGGCTCCAAGAAGCAATCTGCCAACTGGCTTGGCAGTTAAGTTAGTGTACGAGTCTGGAGGGAATTCGAGGCCGTTGTTGTGCAATGGAAACATATCCAGTGCGTAACTGGAAGACCCTGGGTTCGATTCCTGGTGGCGGCCAATGAGAATTTTTCCTTGACTCACTTATAAACGTGGAAAGAGTGACGACTTCTGCTTGATGTTCCTAGTCCACGTCAAATGTCTGTATTAATTATCCAATTCAAGATTAGTCACTTTATTTAATGTGTAGTTACCATGTGTAGAATAGAAATGTTAAATAGTTCCCAGTTTCATCATAATAGATGACTGAACATAGAACTATAATGCATTCACTACATGAAACAAATGAATTCAACTGAAGTTATCTATTGAAAGCTTCTTTACATCATTTTTTTTAATGTAACTCAAGTGCATTTTTAAAGTTTAAGTATCAACATTTTGAACAACTCTTATACATCATGCAATTGAATAAATAAAGCAAAATGAAAACCATCTGGGCACTTACAGATCCCAACAATGACACCACTCGTGCTCTATAAAAACTTGACTGTTCACGGGCCTTCCTGAACAGCAAAGTGATTTATGAGGTTAAGTGACAAACTCAATGCATTCCACACTGTGATTGGACAAGTCAAGGTTTCCACTCTAAAGTGTAAAAAAAAATTGACTTTTCCCATGTGGTTTTGGAAGTTTTTTCCAGAGTGGGAACTCAAATCATGTTGCAATGAACTGCATTTTCTCACACATTTGTAAATTCCTTAAATCACTGATCTTTATACAATTACCTGCTTTTCATTAATAATTATATAAATGCATGAGGCACTTTATTTTTGGTACCATAACTCCACGATCTTTTGTGAACCAGAGTGGTATACTACCCAAGTAGAATTTGTGAATACATTTCCGCAGAAACAATTCATACATAAGAATAAATCTTTCAGCTGATTAGTTTCAGTTTTTCTTTAACACACAGCTTGTCCCAAAACAACTGAATGTTTTTATAAAAAATGTGCAATACTGCGTTTAGCCTTGGTACGAGTCACGAAAAAATGGTAGTTGTTGTAGTAACCACAGCAACTGTCCACTGCTGTTTACCATGCCTGCGTCATAAGTAATGTGCAGTTTAATAAACATTGTTTTGTGAACCCCTAACAAGTATTTTCACACAGTTATTTTTCAAACAAATGGATGTGAAAAAGGAACAAAGATGTGCCATTAAATTTTTTTGTTGGCTTAAGGAGTCTGTCGGAGAGGCTTTCCATCTTACGCAAGAGGCTTATAAAGATGAATGTCTAGGAAAATCAACAATTTACAGATGGCATAAGGAATTTATGGATGGTCATGAGTGGGAAGCTTTAGTCATGCATGGAGGAAGACCTTCAACGAGTGTTATAGAGGTAAACATCAATACAATGTGTAACTACACGGGAAGGCAGACATCTATCAATTATAAGATATCAAAGATATGGTTCACATTTCAAAATCATCAATTCACAGAATTTTAACTGAGCAATTGAGCATGGAATGAGCTTGCTCAACTTGGGTTCCCCATTTCTTTCATGTGTGGCCCAATTGCAAGGCTGCAAATGGTCGGTTCTGTCATTTCTTATTTGGAGAAAAAGAATATTAAGTTGATGACCCAACCGGCATATAAGTCCAGACTTCTAACCGTGTGACATCTGATTGTTCCCCATTTTAAAAAAGACATTATGGGGACAACAATTTGAGACTGATCAACAACTTATTGCATCTGCACAGGGGGTGTTTCAATAGCACTTCAGAAGAAAAATTCCAGAAGACATTGAAAAGGTGGGAGGAACGTTGGGACACCTGTATTCGATGCAATGGACAGTATTTTGAAAACGATCACTTTTTTGATAATTAAGGTACACATATTTATTTATTTACTTTTTTTATAAAAACATTCTCAGTTTCGGGACAACTCTTGTATGAAAACTAAGCTTAATGACTGAATGGGCTCCTGTTCAGAGAAACATGTCACAAGAGAACCAACCAACCAAAGGCTTTGATCCAGTGGGTGATTGGTGTTTTCTCTATCTCTCTCTCTCTCAATGGGCAATTGGTTCTCTTTGGTTCTCTTTCAGGAGTGTATCAAGCCATTGTGACCAGTGCTCCACATACAAAGCACAAAACAAATAGAAACCAAAACTTAACCAGCAATTCTGAAAATTCAGTTTTGATCATTTTCTTTAGGGAATTAAGGAATAATGCAATTTATTGAAAATAAGATTGATCAAATTCTAGACAGTAATTGCAAACAAAGGTCAAATCTGAAAAAGTTTTGGCAAAGTAAAAGTCATAAATTATTCCATTCTCTGATTTTTACAAAAAAAAAACGCAATTTTCCTTGGGTTTTACTGTTTTTCAGATTGTGTGGGAACTCTGAACAGTGTTCAAGTTTTTCTATCTGGCACTAAGCATCCAAAGAGACTGACTCTTGTAATGATAACTCTTCCTAAAAATAATTTTTCTTATTCATTAACTTTTCCTTCATTCTCACCGTTAAAATTTTTCAACATGAAAAGAATTTTTCAATTTGGACATTAAGGGAAAAGACATGGTACCCAATACAAATAGACAGTTATAAGTATGTATCCTGCGGTATTGAAGATGCATACATTAATATTATTAATAACATCTATGAAAATGCAAAGATTCGGCTGTTTGAAAATACAACACACATAAAAATTGGAAAGGGAGTGAGACAAGGTGACACCATATCTCCGAAGCTCTTTAATGCCACATTGGAAAATGTCTTTCAATCACTGAACTGGGAAAACAAAGGGATAAAGATTAATGGAGATTATCTAACCCACCTTCGTTTTGCTGATGACGTAGTCATTTTTGCAACTACCCCATCAGAGCTGCAGAGTATGATCCAGGAACTTGCTGACAAGAGTAAAGAAGTGGGATTAAAAATGAACTTTCAGAAGACAAAAGTGATGTTCAATGCTTTTACAAGAAATGAAGATTTATCGATTGATGGAGAAAAACTGGAGATAACAGATACGTATGTTTATCTTGGACAGCAGATATCAAGTGAGGGTCACATTGATGAAGAAATTAATCGGCGTACAAAACTTGCCTGGAGAGCTTTTGGAAGAAACAGCATAATTTTCAAGAGCAATATGCCATTATGTCTTAAAAGAAAAGTGTTTGATCAATGCATCCTTCCAGTGCTTACGTATGGTGCAGAGACGTGGACCTTAACTAAAAGAGACATACAAAGGCTGCAGACAACTCAAAGAAGCATGGAGAGGTGCATGCTTGGTATAACCAGGAGAGATAAGAAGAGGAACTTGTGGATCCGAAAAATGACGAGAGTGGAAGACATCATGATCAGAGTTAAATCCCTGAAATGGCAATGGGCTGGACATACTGCCAGAAGGACAGACCATAGATGGACAGCCGAAATTTTAGATTGGATTCCAAGGGACAGGAAAAGACCCAGAAAAAGACCACATGGGAGATGGGTGGATGAAATTCGTAAATATGCGGGAGTGACATGGAGGAGACTGGCACAAGACAGACCGTTGTGGAGGAAACTTGGGGAGACCTTCGTCCAGCAGTGGATTGATAATGGTTGACAATGATTATGATGATGAAGTATGTATCTCTTCCTCAAGACATACCACCCCCACCCCGCCCGCCCCCAAAAAGAGGCATCCGTGGCACATCCAAGATTTTGACGGGGGAGGGGGGGCAGAAAATATAGATTAATACTGATGGCACTAGAATTATTATCATGGATTGGGAACTTAGCACTTACCTAATGCTTCATTGAAACTCTTTGGTCAGTGACTTGAAATTTACTAGATGACTTTGTCAGGAAGCAACTTTACACTTAATACCACGTTAGCACTTTTTGTCCGTCTGTTTTTTATAAATATCTTGCTAATAGTTGGAGATAGATTTGAAATTTTGTGGATGGTTTTTATGGACTGCACATAACTGTCACACCATGTTTGCACTTTGTGTGTCTGTTCATCTGTCCATCTATCCTATGTTTTCAATGAGTATCTAGGGAGGAGTTTGATATGAAAACAAGAAAATATCTGGATTGTCATTAGGGACCTGAAATAACTTTGTCAGAAGAGTGAAGGTTACTGCAGCCTTCAGCAAGGTCACATGCTCTTTTACTGAGCAGATGTATCAGCAGTGTTACCACCGACCGATTAAAGCAACAGCATAACTAAGATACCGTGAAAGTCACTAGCCCACTCCCACACCTCCCTGTAGACGTAGAACAAACACTCAGATCTTAGCTGAAGCTCATGTTTTTCCAGGAGGAACTCCTCTCAAGGACTGAAAGAATGCACGTGCTTAACTTTTTTTTGTTTGTTAATTTAAAGAACATATCTTGTGTGTGCATGCAATATAGTATAGAATTATTAACTATGTATTATTTTTTTAATGGCATAATATCTTAGGGTCATTGCTATTACCCCACCATTGACGCACCACTGAAAGGTGTGTATGTGCAAATAAAAAGCAAAATATTTGGTTCCTTACTCTTAACACTAGTGTAAGACAATCACCATAACTACTTACATCAGTAACAGGCACAATTTCATCTCCATTGTCAGTTTCTGTATCTGTAGAACTATCATCCTGAATAGTCACAAATGTAGCTACTGGAAGTGTGTGATGTGACACAATATCCGACTTGGAGGAGTTCTTATCAGTCGGTGATACTTCATCAGACCATGGAAACTTTTTGGAATGATTTACAGGGGATATGACATTATGATTAGCACTGTAAGACAAACATTAATTACCATATAGCATGACATCTCATTCTAGAAAATTTATACAATGATAATTATGCAAAACAGTTCTGAATTTAATTATAAAATTTAAGTTCAGTTCAAAAAATAGAAAATTCAAGTGCATAACAAAGTCAATAAAATCCTTTTGAAGTTTCTACCTCCTGACTATATCATTCATTTTTTCAGTTTTCAGTAATGAAAGCCTGAAAAATATCAATTGTTTACATCAATAAAAACAGATGTTGCAATAGCTTGTATCAATTTGGTGTACAGTCATGCTCTTATTTATACATTATCTGATTTAAAAAATGTATTTTTAGTGCTTTAATGAAATTACGTGGGCCAAAAAAAAGTTTATAAAGTGTGCAAGAAAAGCAAATTACATGCAATGTAATTAACCAAATTCAGGAAGCACAGCTATAAAATATTATTGTACATTCTTTCTTATAAGTCAAAAATATTAGAAGAAAATGTTTTCTCTAAAATTGTCTGTTTTATCAGTCAAAACAAGAAATCGGTTGTAAAGAGCATGTTCTTTTTAATCCGTTCTGACGTGAATTAAATTTATCAAAAATATAAGTAAGTTCAAAATAAACAAGACACTTGCACAATGATGAGTGGTTAGATCCCAGAGCTGGGTGCTCACGTGGGACATCAAGAAGCCAGTGCCATATCATTGGAAGGTTTGTGGTTACATCCTTGTTGTGCACAATCCATCACATAATAATATCAGTAGTTCCATGGAGCGCAGTAGCTCTTGCACTATCGTAAGGGGCTAAGCCTTCTAACGTCACTCAATTTGTGTAAAACTGCCATATCAAAAACTGCAGATAAATTGATAAAAATCACTATATGCAAATCAAAATACGAAATCCAGATGGACAGGGAAGAACATCCTATTTAGGACAATAATTCATTCTGGAAATGCATAAGATGTAGAAACAAGGAATGTAAAACTTCAGGTAGTGTAGAGAACAAGACTGGAGAAGGAAGTCTAAGGAGACAAGTGAAAAATGGGGTACATACTTCTGCGAGTTACTATTAATAGAACGGGAAAACAAAGATGATTTTGGAGTAGAAGCAGATGTCACATAGAGAGAGACAAACAAAAGGAATCCCAAGCATTGAAGAGCTATAAAATCTTGTCAAAATTGTAAACGGTGCTGGAATAGACAGCATAGCAGTTGAGATGTTAAAATATGGTGGTTACTGTCACTGATTTGTTAGCTATAATTTGTCAGTTTAGTTGCAGTTGGTTGTCCCTTAGAACTGGAGGGATGCTATCCCTGTTCCTTTGCATAAGGGAAAATTCCTCTCTCACTCACTCACACTGTAAGAACAAATGTGTTATCAGTGAGCCCAGGGATATTTTTGGAAAGCTCATCATTGTGAAGACAGAGTGACATTACAGAAAGTGTGGAATGTAGAAGTGGTTTTAAGCCTCATAAGAGCTGCACTCACTAGAGTTTTGCATTACTTATGAAGATTGAAAAGTATTTATCTGTTGGTGCGGAAGTTTTTGCTGCTGTTGTAGAAGATTTATGACTGAGTGAACAGGATGCTTCAGTAAAAAGTCCTGAAGAATTATGGTATAACTGGGAATTAACTTTTTGGATGGGTGTAAGTTACATATGCTGGTACAAGTGTGTATGTAAAGGATCTCGCACCGAACTGGCTTTCTGGTGGTGTAGTAGTTAGACAAATTTGTGTAATGTTCTCATAGTTGTTCAGTATGTTTACGGCTTCATGTGCACAAAATACCAAAACAGATAGTATTGGTTTACATCTAGGGAATTTCTGTTTGCAGGCTGCTGTATGATGGAGTCCTGTTTGCTGAGAACAAGAATGAGTAGCAAAGAATGAAAATTCAAATTAAGTATAAATAAGGTAAAATTTGAATGAAAATTCAAATTAAGTATAAATAAGGTAAAAATCAATTTCCATGTTTTTTCATTATTTTTACTGAGAAAATATTAATACTGTGTGCAAGATCAATCTGAATTGTACAGAGTTAGACCAGATGAACCATATTGTGTGTTTAGGAAGCGTGTTTAGGAAGCACATTTGACAGGAAAAACAAATTATAGACAACATCTGACTCAACAAAACAAGCAACTGTGAAAAAAGTTACAGGGTGAGGCAAAATGAGAATGGATGCTTTTTTTTTATTTGGGGGTTTAATGACCACTGTGAGTAATTCTAAAAGCTATTAGTAAGCAGCTGTCCCTAATTTAGAGCCACTGGTTCCACAGAAGGAAAGAAGCAGCATCATAAGACAAGCACATCACCCACACACCTAACCAGAAAGCTACATCTCTGACAACTCTGCTACCTGGGTGGCTGGATGTCTTAAACACAAGGGATAAAGGAAGAAACAGAACTACAGTGAAACCTGTTTTGGCAGTCACTTGCATTCCGAGGTCACCTCTCATAGTGGACAGTTTTGGCTGACACTGATGTTATCACCAATAGAAACAATGCATAACAGACCTTTATTTGGTGCCCACCTGCAGGACACTGTCACAGGTAGCCATTTTTTAAACGCATAAGAGAATATACCTGCCGCAGTCACCAACATGCGAAGCTTACAGAAAAACCTTGTTTAGGAAGTTCTAGAGAGATGATGTAAAGGTTGCGAGTATAAAAATACAAAACACTGGTTTCTTTTTCTGTCACCACTATTCATGAGATTGTAAGTGGTAGGTGGTTCTTGAGGTCTGTCAAGTTCTTAGAATTTTGTTTACAGACTGTATGGTTTTCTGTTAACTAGAATATGCATGTTCGATATTTAATTGTCCTAAAGGAAAGTGTGAAGCACACAGAGTTCTTCTTTCCCTCCTTCATCTAAATGAACCTAGCCTTCTCGCATAGTTGCCGTAATGTTTGAGCAGGTTTGATGGTCTACTCCAAATGGCCAAAGAACAAATCGCTGACTAGAAGGAAGGGAAAGGATAAAGTGGCTTCAAAGCTCAACTGCTGTAGTGCTGCTATTGCTTTCAGCATCTCTTTACCTTTTATATCCTCAGGGGAACATATGGTAGGAGCACCAAATTTGCAACAGTGAACATATGTTCTGAACACCTTGCCCCATTCCTGTCTTTCAACTGCTTCTTAGTGAGAAATTTACAGAATAATAAAATGGCAGGGAATAAAGAACAACCACTTCAAAGCATGCCACATTAGAAAACAAAAAGTTTTTTTTATTTTATTTTCAAGTAGGGATGGAAGATATTTTGGCAATTTGAACCACTCTATTTGGCAGTCACCTGTCAAGATGGTCACTGTTTCACTGAATTGTGGATGACCTTGCTAGGCAAGCTTCACTGTATAAATAATAACCTTTGGATGCACACTTTAATGATTCCAATGAGTATGTAAAGTTAGGAAGTGTCACACATATCTAATTCAGTTACTAATTCCACAGGTGGGAGAAAACTAAAATCAGGAGAAAAAATAATCAACAGTAGATACATCATAATCTGTGTCACTATATTAACTGCTGCCTTCCTAAATTTTTACATTTTTAACACATCAGAGCACTAAGCTTGGAATTATTCTGAAGGTACAAGCAAAAAAAAAAAAAAAAAAAAAAAACACAAGTGTCTGCTTTACACAGACAGCTACAGTGAATTATTACAAGATGCAACACTCACTTGTCAAGATCTGTTACACTGTCATGGAAAGGATTATTGTTGCCATTCATTTTCACGAGCTCCCTGTAGTCAGCCCGGCCAGCCTCGGAAATGAAGATGAACTTCTGTTCATTGTTCCTATCTGCCGTCATAAGATACTGCCTGTCAGGTTTGTAAAGCACTGGTTTATGAGTACGAGCTACAGCACCTGACTGAAATGCAAATCAAGGTTATTTACCATGAGGAAAACAACACACATGAAAATCTTATGCACCAAATAAAAAAGATAAATTCTTGATGCAATCTAGAATATTTCAGAAAAGCCGTCCCTCCATGTTCACAAGGAAAAAGTTCTAAAGGGGTTGCAAATCAAGAATTTTCCCAAATGAGGACACTAGGTTCCAATTTACAGTAAAACTTTCACATGATCAGATAATTTTGCTCAAACTTATTATACAGAATTCCAATAAATACAACATGAATGTGCATATACAATGATGCAATAGACTACAACTAACTAAAAGCAGATCATCTTGAGCTTCATTTACAAAAACTTACTGGGGTGTCCAATGTCAAAAAGGTAAAAATAATGTGAAATCACATTTTTAAATGGAACACACATCATAAAACAAACTTATTTTGCATTTCGACATGCTCTTCGGAACTCAAGATACTTTTGTTTGGGATTAGTTAGGAAAATGTGAATAAACAGCACAGAAGTTTCAGAGCACATTGTTATTTCTTTCTCCTACCACCACTTAAGTAACATTAAGACCCCAAAACAGTGCATTCTATGTCAACAACAAAAATCAAGTCAGTTATAGCCCTATACTCCAATCTTCACACCTGCTGATCTACAAGGAATAACATAACAGTAAGGTACAACTGCAACCCTAGAAGAACAGAAATGCTAACTGATTGTTATATGATAAAATACCAATCAGTGGAGTGAACAAGTTTCTTCCCTTTCATTTCTGTTTCAAGTAATATTTACTGCAAGTTCTGTTTTTTAAATTAATTGAGGAATACAATTATAATTGCCCTATACTACAGGATAATTACAAACTGGTAACAAATTTAAAATGTTGCTTACACAACATTCTAGCTAAGTTACAGCTATGTCAATAATGAATGTATCAAAAGTTTATTTGGGTAAGACTGTTTCATGCAAGGGCTACAAGGGGTAGCGTATTATTCAAGCCTAAAAATGGCTGGCCTCAGTGGACCAGAGAAAGCACAGTGTGTGTTGTGGTTTAAAGAAACAAACTGAAGTTCAGCACAGATTTCACACAAGTTTTGGTAACGAACCACCGCAAGAAGAATAGTTCATGTGACACAAATCATTTGCTGAGGTAGATTGTGTTCTTGGTAAGCAAAAGGTGATTAAGTGCATGCATGTCAGAGGACAGACCAGAGTTTAAGCTGGCTCAAAAAATGTAGCAAAAATACTAAAATGGGGGAAAATGTTGTAGCAAAAGAAAGTTAGCCGCTTTTGTCGCTCGAGAAATCGTAACATCAACTGAATTGTTTGCATCAACAACACTTTGGACATCAGTGGAAAATTAATGTTTATGGCCTCGGGAGAAATGCCGTAGACGTCGCAGCTGACTCAGATTTAAACTTGAACTTTGAATGGGAGAAGGGGTCTAATCCCTCTAGCCTCTATAATCTGAACTCACCCTTTACAGAGTGCTCTAGAATTACGGAAGAGAGGAGGGGTTATTGAGCGAACAGGTACTGTAGGAACACACCTTAAGAATTAAGAAAATGATAGTGGAGTGCGAATCGCAAACAGAATTGTAAACTAGTTTTCACAGAAATAGAAAACTCTGAGCACAATCAGATCATATGTAGAGTATTTTATAGGATGGGAGTGTCTGACCCCAGGTCTTAAACAACCCTTAGAAATAGGAAGCTAAGAGATTAAGGCTAAAGTGCCTAATAGGAAAGTGGCACAGGAGCGAGGTAGAAATGAGGGAGGGAGGGAGGGAGACGCCCTTATTTATTACCGGTGAGCCAGTACCCGGGGTCCAACGGCTTAATGCGCCCATCCAACACATAGTGGATATTTAGTGGTTCGAGCGTTCATACCTGCCCAGGATCGAACCTGAGGTTCCTCCGTGGCAGCCACAAACGTTGACCTCTAGGCCAGGGATGGCAAACCTTTTCCGACTAGTGTCCCACTTAACAGTTTGCTTTACTGCTTTCAAGTGTTGAGTGTGCCACTTAACAGTTTGCTTTACTGCTTTCAAATGTTGAGTGTGCCACCTCTAGTTTTTTTTTTTTTAAATTAACGTTAGTGTAAAACTTGTTGCTGAATGCCACTAGCCAAGGCATTTATGTTCAGCTCATAACCTATTGTCTTCAAGGTTATGGGCACCATCAATAGTCATATGGTCATAGATACTATTTTATTTAAGTCAATCCCCATTTTTACTACAAATTCCTGTTTCACTTCACATCTTTCTCTGTGATTATAGTTGGCAAACTCAGCAATCGCCCCCCCCCCCATTACATTTCCACAAGGAAATCTAACAAAAATATCTAACCTTGCTTGTGAAATCACATCAGTGCTTTAATCAAGACATATTGAAAACATATCGGCATTGTCCAAATAAGGTTTAATATTATCTGTAACATCTTCACTCATTCTAGTTATTCTATTTAAGAGAGAGTTCCTTCTGGCTGGCATTTCCTTAATTCTATTCACAATTTGTTGCTTGTTGGGAAAATCTTTCAATAATGTATCAGACCTGGCTAAGAAAACAGCTTTCAAAAGCTCACCATCAAAAAGTGGCTTCTCACACTGAGCAATACAGCGAAATAAATAAAAACTAGCCACAGTGATATTATTCCTTGGCCTGAAAGAAGATACGGAACAATTTGGTTGTTTTTCATATTGTTTCACTTTTTGTGCAATGTAAAAGATCTTGTGTACGACGTGTAATGGATATCAGTGAAGCATGAGTTATATGTCAAGATCGCTGTAAATGGAGAAGTTTGATACAACAACAACAACAAGTAAAAATATCTGAAAGTTTGTATTTCTTTTTGGAGCTAACCTCTGAATCTCAGAGAACAGCTTAGTGATATGTATGTATGTATGTATGTACTCCCTTCTTTCTTCATTTGACATGGAACAAACATTTTTATGATTCCTCTCAAAATGACGCTATACATTGAATTTGCAGAACACTACTGTTTCCGTACACAGGCAACAGAAAACTTAATTGTTTTTCTCAATGACTCCAAACTCCGATGTCTACTGTTCTTGAAATACTCTGCCACTGTCTTTGTTAAGTTTCTGTTTTTTTGGCACCGAAAACATGTTTTCATGGTCCAGATACAAAAACACCAGCAATGGAACAATTACAGTACACAAGAAAAATAAGCAGCAGCTACAAATAAATCAACCTTCTTTGACAAACACAAGCTCTGGACTGGCGTCGCAGTGTTGCCAAGTTGTAAATCTCTCCATTCATTGTTCAAGGTTACTTTCAGTTCTCACAGGAACTCGTTGTTTCACGCAAGTCTTCCTATCAGATTGGTTTTCTCTCCCTCCTGCAAAGGTAAGGAAGAAGCAAGAGAGATGGTGGCTTGAACTGAAGCAGGTGAGGATGTCTCGTGGTGGAAGTCCGTAGGAGCAGAATGATAAAATAATTGTGTGCATGTGATGCTTAACTTTTGGGAATTAATGCATTAGGCGATTAAATGAGGTAAGGTTGATTTATTTACCACTCCTTTGGAGGACACTTCTTGGCTAGTTTAATTTTTTTGTCAAAGCTCAGTTATTTGCAAAAAAAAAAAAAAAAAAAAAAAAAACTATAGACATGCTGTTGAAAATTTCTCTAAAAAAAACTAAATTTTTATTTAACGTTTTCATATCGGTGTGCCACCCAAATCATGTTCGTGTAGGTTCGCCATCCCTGCTCTAGGCCATCTGTTGCCCGGTCTGAGCAGAATCTGCTGATGGGTTGATACTTAAACGACTGGTGCCATTTTGCCAAGGACACTAATTTCTCTCTCGTATTTTGGATTAAGTCATTGCATTTCGCGAAAATAGCGACCATAGCTTAATCTCCGAAACAGACTGTTCAAAGGGTGCACGAAAGCTTTCTTTGCAACTTGCGGAAGTACAAATACTGTGCAAGTCAAGAGCTTCAAGTTCCTTATCCAGCAGTGTGAAAGATCCTGAGACTTGCTATCAAATCACACAGACTCAGAATTTCATAGGTGTTAAGCAAAAATGATAAACTGAACTGATATCACTTCTGCCATGATATATTCATACAAATAAAGACCAACAACCAATTATTCGTCAGAATTTTTTTCTCTGATGTGGCAGTCTAATCAGGGCTAGGAGTGAAAATAAAAAATTCAGGACATACATAATATGGGTTGCATATGGGCACACAAAACATTTTATCTACTCATATTTTTCCACTATTTCAGTCAATATGAGAATACACCAAGTACAAAAAATTTATTCTTAAACTACATTTTCGAATTATACAGAACAGAACATCACAGACATTCAACAGAACTGTGAGTAAGTTGATCATAGGGAGGCAACTTAAACTATTACTGTAGTGATAACATTTTATTGAGGCTTTTGTGGGTTTTTTTCCAGTTCAGATATTGCTTGGCATATTCTACTTAAATTCTTTGTGATTTCGTCCAGTTCAGCATTTCCCATGCACAGCATCATCTGGGCAACTCTAACTTCCTCATATTATTTTCTTTAACACCACTGTCTAATTTTTTTTAAGCTTCAACCTAGAACTTGTGTAATTTATGTTCAATCACCAAGGAGTAGTAGTAAAGACATTCTTGCTGGTCATAATCACAAAGAACAACTATATTGAATCTAAAAAACTGTGTGAGCATGGATTGGATTGAAGGTTTAACGACCACCGTGAGCTACTCAATGGGCTATAAGCAGTCGCCCGTCCCTAACTTAGGGTCACTGGTTCCAGGGAAGGGAGAGAGTCAGTGCCATAAGACAAACACAACATCCATGCCTCACCGGGATTCGAACCCGGACCCCTTTCGGACGAATAATCGGAGGCCATCGCTTAGACCACTGCGCCACCGGGGCGGCCTGTGTGAGCATGATCAATACTTAGTCACACACCTGTGACACATCGTATCCAGTTCTCCGTTTACTGCAAACCTTAGGCACTGTTGTCTGTTATTCGAGCAACCTCTTCAAACCCTATGACTAATAAACTTCCTGCATTGAGGTTCCCGATTCAGCGGGCATATACCCATTCATCGACTTTGAACCTTAGGTCCCGTGAACTGAAAACAATTTTTTCCATAGCCATCGCCCATGGTTATTCTGAGGAGACAATATTGCGTTTAATTGCACAACGTAAATGGAGATTGGAGTCCACTTTATCTGCAAGGCCTCTTGCCAAATTAATTTTAGGATCTACACTGCTGGCCACCCAAAATGCAACACCAAGAAGGAAGCATCCGATTGGCCTGAAATTCGCAGCATGCATCACCCGCAAGAGGACATGCAAATGATTAGCATTGCAGGGCATACGCAAATCATGTGCGCCCGGCACGCCACCGAGAAGCACTATAAGAAGGGTGCACAGAAGGCGGGGTGTAAGTAGTGAAAGTGTGTTGTGCTGCTGGACCTGTGCGTGGGAAGCTTCCTGATGCCTCGTCGCAGAATACGGCAGTTATACCAGCACGTTTCGGAGTTCGACAGAGGATGAATAGTGGCTTATTGCGACAGCGGTTTATCGTACCAAGACATTGGCGCCCGTGTGGGATGACATCCAACCACAGTGTGGCGAGTATGGATTTGGTGGGTGCAGGAGGGACGGACGGACGGACCGACGTGAGCGATTGCCGCAGCCGCTGCACACCACCGAACGAGAGGACCGGCATGTTGTGCGGTGGGCATTGACGGTTCGCACCGCCACATCACGAATGTTAGCACAGGAATGAGGGTGTGTTGCACAACAACCTGTGTCAGCACGTACCGTTTGACATCGTCTGCAGGAGCGGGGACTTGTCGCACTGCACCCATTGCTCTGATTACCATTGACAATACACCACTGGCGAGTGCGGTGGCAGTGGGCAGTCGAACACCGCACCTGGACTACGGAATGGCACCACATTGTCTTCTCCGACGAATCCCGCTTCTGCCTGCAACACCACGATGGTCGGATCCGCGTGTGGCGGCACCGCGGCGAGACTGTATGACGCCTGCATCATGCATCGCCATACCAGTCCGTCGCCTGGCGTTATGGTTTGGGGCACAATTGGATATGACACCCACACCCCTCTAGTACGCATCGCCAGTACACTCAACAGCCACCGCTACATCTCCAACGTTTTGGAGCCTGTAGTCCTCCCTTACCTGCAGGACCTGCCAGCTGCCACGTTTCAACAGGACAATGTGCGCGCCTGCACGTGGCACGCACCATGCCACAAGTTCTTCACGGCCCACCAGGTGTCACTGCTGCTGTGGCACGCCTGTTCTCCCGATATGTCACCCATTGAACACGTCTGGTCACTGATCGGCAACCGAGTGGCCCGGCAAGTACCACCTGCGACTACGCCTGATGAACTGTGGCAACATGTGGAAGCAGCCTGAACCGACATACCCCAACCCCAAGCCCACATCCTAAGCCTCCTTCGTTCGATGCCGCTGCATGTGGTGGCCGTTATTGCCAGCCATGGGGGCCACACGAACTATTGATGTCTGCATGTTCTACAAGTTGCACGGGCCTGTAAGTTCAATCGTTTCATCTTTGTATCTGTTGTTGTGTCCAGTAAATCTGGCTTTGCTATATCTTGTCCTTCTTGGTGTTGCATTTTGGGTGGTCAGCAGTGTATTTTTCATACAATTGTGAAATAACAAACATACTGAAGAGGTACTGCAGGAAATCGGCTGTGGATTTCGGGACTCAGACAACAGATATTTATAACATGACTTGTCGTGACCAAGACCCCCCCCCTTCTGGCTACCAGCTCTACAGTGTTCTGCTTCAGTCAACGGATCATACTACTCCTAATAAAGTGCATCTGGGCTCTACTTTTAGGAATTTATCTAGGAGGATGGCTGAACAGGAGTACTCTATTAGATCATCCAAGTCAACCTCTGCTCTTTCCAGAACAGTAAAAAGTGGTGGCTTTTACCCAGACTGGGATAACATTCACATTCTGGGCACCATAAATAATCAACAAACTCTTTCTACTTGAAGCATTAATTTATGGATTACCTATTTCGGACATCTGTGTTGCAATGACGAACTGCCCTACAATCTACCTGCAGTATGGAAATGCCTTGTGGACCAGCTACCACCTCCAACCCTATGATTAGTAATTGGACTCTGCTAATTGGTTCATTTAAAGAGTAAGTTATTGTTTTAGTGTGACTTTCTCTGGCAACATGTATGGTGTAAGGAACGAGGTGCTTTTGTATGTTACCTATATATAGACATTAATGTTAGCTTATGTTCGAGTGTTTAGGCCTGATGATGTGGTCGTTGCGACCATGAAAGATCTTGCCATTTTAATTGTTTTACTTAGTTTTTAGTCTGTAAATAAAGTTTTTAATTGCAGTGTGAGACTAAGTATTGATCGTGCTCAGACAGTTTTTTAGGTTCAACATAGTTGTTCTTTGTGACTTTATGCATTTAATGAAGCAGCTATTTGTTCTTTGTGACTTTATGCATTTAATGAAGCAGCTATTTGTTCTGCAAGTTTTGCACAACTGTTCTATGTTTTTGTGCTATCAGCATGCAGAAGTACTCATGGAAGTCCAATATTAGAAAAGCTGAAATTTTTGTTGCACACTATTTTTATAGCTGGTTGCAGCTGAATTCAATTTAACAAAGTCCAAATTTCAAAAGCAAGTTCTTTCAAAATTTCAAGATTTTCAGGACAAAATAGCAAAAATTAAGGACTTTCAGGACACAAAAAAGAAAAATCAGGAATTTCAAGACAACTCCTACCCCTGCAGGTTTTCCATGTGAGTAGAAAAGTGCACAAACACAACATTCATGTTTGAGACACAGAATATCCTAGAAGTGCTGATACACAAACGAAAAGGTTGTGATGTCTGCAGCAGTGTGATTCAAAAACATATATGGAGAGTGTGTGTGTGTGCGATGACATGGATGCCTAATATGCCATTAAAAAAAAAAGGTGGTGCTCCACACATTTTGTGCAGGATGTTTCACAATTTCCTTGACAGTCTACCCTGGGAAAAGGATCAGCTATCAGGATCCTATTCCATGACCTCCAAATGTCATTGGACTTAACATCTCTGGATTTTGCATTATAGGGCTACTTTAAGGATAGTGTCTATGTGCCCCTGAAGACCAACAGCATTGCTGAACTGAAAACCCAGATTTCAGAAGCCATGTTTCAAGTGAAGAAACTGGATTATTGCTGGGTTATGTACCATAGCACCAAAGGAGCACATCTTCTGCACATGGGGAGAGGGGAATAAGCATATTATGTGCTTCAATTTCAAACAAAGACTGACATGATCTGTTAATTTCTAAAGTTTTGGTCATAGTTTTTAATTACCCTTGTATTAATCTGCTACTAAACACACTTATGACATACCTTTTTATAAATCCCTATTCCCAAGTTTATTCACAGCAATAAGTTTTTGAGACACTGAATTGCTTACAGTTTACTAGTAATCATGTAAAATGTCATCAAAAAATTACATTGCCCTAGAGCAGGAACCAAACTCACATCTCCTGCTTTCTGTTCAAGCATGCTGCCATAACATGCATCATGAGGAACATTTATTCCTTAATCTTTATATCTGAGGTACTAGTGACTCATGACCTACATCCTTCTGTTTTTGAAAGATTCATCTTTAAGACGTTATGAGGAAGCATAAGATTGCTTTCGAACTAATGCAAGTCTGAAGTTGGTTCAGATTCCTGGTCTTTAATTGCTTAAACTTCAGTTGCTTGGAACTTCATTGTCCTGGATTGTGTAATGGTAGCATGCTTGAACAGAAATTCAGAGATGTGAGTTCGATTTCCGCTCCAGGGCAGTGTAATTTTTAAGTTTTCTAATGAGATATTACATGGTGAACAGTACTCTACAATCAATTGAGTATCACAATCTGATTGCTGTGAATAATCTAGTGAAGTTTCCATGTATTATGAAGAATATTTATTTAATTCCTGAGTTAGTTTAATGCTCCTTTTCACTGACTACTCCAGAACTTAGTTATCCAATGAAATTAATTCCTCATCTACTGTGGATAATCAAAAGTCCACTACATTTAGAATATCCAATACAAAGTACTGATCATGCATGTATTAATTTTTTTAATACAAACAGAACAAAGAAGTATGCAAAAATAAAGTTCAAAAATAAACTAAGTGAATGCTAAAAGCTTATTTGCATAGAAGACAATTGTTGCAGTTTATGTTTCAGTAATATGTCATGAATAATTCCCTTTATTATGTTTACACCAATTACCTAGTGATCAAAAATGTCACTATTTGAACCTGAACTGTTGACCAATATAAAGTGCAACCTGACCTCAAAAAGTTCATATCTCCATTTTACTTGCAAGCTAGCAGCTGATATCAAAGCCAGTAGCTTTTGTGCACTTGGAATGACTTCAAAAAGGACAACATATAACTACAGAACAAACATTCCACACATCTTAAAGGTTTGATCGAATGACTCCCTGCTCACCTTTAATGAAGACCAATTTTTCTTGCTATAAAGCCAAGAATCACACTTATCTGAACATGCAAAATCTTTGGCACTTAAATGTAAAAGCCCAAACAATGTATTTACTTTCTAAACAAATTTAATCTTACTTAGACTATAATTCAATATTTATATCAGTGGTGAACCTTTAGTGAAACATTTCAATACAGTTAAAGCAAATTTACAGTACATGTGACTTTATCAAGCTTTATGTGGCAATGTATAAAAATATTCACACCTCAAACCCCAAATGCTACATTTGTGAGCCAAGAAAATGGTTCAAATGTAATGCTGCTTGTTTGTAATGCCTAATGGATTCAGTCAAACTGAAAAGCCTACCCTTCAATATGCAAACTGATCAAGAACTGTATTTCACACAATACATCACCTTTTCCTTCTTTGGAGCTTTTAACTTTCATTTGCAATAATTTACTTTTTTTTTTTTTTTTTTTTTTAAGGAGTCAGGAATGACATTGCTATTAATAGTGCCACCCCCAAAGAATTTTTTCAAAATATTCATGAAAATTCCACACCATTTCTTTACTTGACTTTAAAAAAAAATCTTAACATAATAAACTTTGAATATACTGCAGACACATAAACAGAAGTTTCTCATTTTTAAAATACTGTCACATACAGATTACAGCAAATGTTAAAAATCAGGGGCATCAAAAAATCTTAAGCTGATAAATTTATGATTTACTTTTTTTTCTTTTTTTTTTTTTTTTTTTTTTTCAATTCTTTGGAAGAGAAACCTGCATTTATACCTTTACAAACTGCACTTGAGAATCTGAAAACTGAGTGCTTCTGCAAAACAGTTTCAGCCCTTCACCTCCTTTAGCAGAGTAAAAAAAATTAAGGTAAAACTTTCATCAAGAGCGATATCTGTATTTATTCTGTGTCACAATTAACAATCAGAAAATACCAAAAGGTAAAGTGAAAAGAAACAAAAAGGAGCACGCACTGAATTAGTTGTACAATTTTACCTTCAAAGATATGAGAATAGGATTCCTGTTCTTCCCACTTAGCCACTCATTTGCAGTTAGTGATGGAGTTGGTGCAGCTGTGTCAGGGAAGATATCATCCTGAAATTGTTCTGACTGCAAAAATGAAAATATGTAAATATACACACATACACTTTCAAACTAAAATTTAATATTTGAAGTTTAAATGATGGTCAGAGTTTGAAGGATTTCACAATAAGTAATCATACAAAGAATGTGCTATTTGGCAATAAATGTATTACGTTACTTTCTAGTACTATTTAAGGACACTGCAAATAGCAGATTTGAAGACCTTGTTTCATATCCGCAAAAAACTACATTTTGCTCTTTTAAAAAACTAACATGTAAATCCAGTTCCTTTCATTAACACATCTTTATTAAGAAAATCAATGGGGCAAAAACTAATCACTTTTCTTCCCATCACAAACAGAACACAATTCTTGGTTGATCCAGCTTTTCTATTAATGGGTAAAGCTATTACGCCATTTATTTTGAAAAAAGAATAAGTGCTCTGCTGCAAATGCATGCAGCATATCTTTTTTTTTTTTTTTTTTTTTTTTGTTTAATGCAAAGATTCACTGTTGACTCAGACAAAATACAGTAAAAGTCCAATATTATGAATACACCTCATAGCAAGAATACTGCTTTACAAGAGATTCAAAATGCACTGCGAATTTGTTAATGTTAAAGATAGGGAAAATCTTCATGTATAACGAGTGGTAAATCTAAGGAGCTCCCACTATAACAAGAGGCTTTCATGGCTAATATTCTTTCAGAGATTTCCAACAAATTCTTCCCTGAAATTCCAGGAAGTAGTAGGGAGATAAACGAGTACAGCTACACAAAGAGATGAGTCACCAGTGGTTAGTCTGCTTGGCTCTTTGGACGCCCCCCTCTCCCCCCCTCCTCCCTCCCACCCACCCACCATGACCACCACATACACTTTCTTCCACCTTTCTGCACAATGGTGGGAAGTCGGAACATTTTGATGAGGTGAGATACCAGTGGTCAGTCTGCTTGGTTGCTGTCCCTCCGCTTTCTTCCATTCTCCACGACGGTGGGAAGTCTAAAAAATTTTTTACTCTTGTGTGTCATGTGTTTTATTTCTCTAAATGGAGAATAAAAGGAAAGGTTTGACTTTGGAAACTAAGTTAAAAGTTTTGTATGAAGGAGAGAAAAGTTTGAAGTCGAAAGTGAGATCACTAGAAAGTTTGGTTTGCATCATCAACGCTATTTATAGTTTTAAAGAACAAAGAGAAGATCAAGGAGGCGGCTTTTTAGAATAATGCAACGGCAAAATCCATTAAGTAGAGGCAGGTTTTCAGAATAATGCACTGGCAAAATCCATGAAGTAATGCATTGGTGAACATAAAGAATTGGAGAAAGCGTTGTTTATGGGGTTTCACCATAATCGAGCCAAAAAATTCCTGTTAGTGGAGTAGTGATAAAAGTTCATGAATTAAGCGTTGAACTGAAGATCAAGAATTTTAGTTATTCGGACATTTGGCTAAACCGATTTAAAACTACAAAAAGGATTTCTATGCAAAAAAATTTGGAGAATCAGCTTCTGTTAGCACACAAGTGGTTCAGGATTCATTGGTCCTCTATGCTTACAGAAATTCTAGCTTGATACAATGCAAAAGTAATGTACAATGCAGATAAAGCGTGTTGTTTTATAACTTATTGCCTAACAGGACTTGGGTGGTAAAAGGCAATCCATGTAATGGAGAAAAATGCAGTGAAGAACGTTCAACTTTTCTTTGTTGCACCAGTATGGATGGTGGTCATACTGGTGCAACAAAGAAAGGCTGTGCTGCTTTCACAGTGATTTACTACCGTGCACATAAGAATATAATAAGGAGGCATGGGTGACAGCAGAGTTGTATAAAAATAAAATGTATCTGTATACACAACTATTGAAACAGAAAACTTGCTGCAAACCCGCAAAGCTCAAACCACTATAGAAATAGAATAAGATAATTTTTAAAAAACTGATAAAACAATAAATGATGTCATCTTTGACTCGTGCGACTGGAGCGCGGTCTTACTGACCTGTTGCGATTAAGACCAAAAGCGTTGGTCTTACTCAATTAAAACCTGTACCTGTTCACGTTAGGAATAAATCTGAAAGTGCAGAGACTTTATTTTTATGTTTATTCCTTTTTCCCAAAAATTTTGCATTTTAAAATTGTGGTGCATCTTTGATGCCAGGAAATATGGTATTTTCAACTTGGAAGTATTCCACCATTCATTCTTGTTTACACGGCCTTCACCTTTCAAGTCCAGTTGTTAGACTGCAATTCTCACTCCCTCCATTGCAATTTTCTTTAATTTTCCTTTCCCTTAGGAGTAATCATTTTAGGGATTCTTGCTCCCATTTACAAGCTTCACATAATCATACCATCTCAGTGGCACTTTTTTCCTCAACATCATATCAACTTCAAATAGAGGTACATTTTCTTTTGACTTGCTTCTCTTTGGTGTTGCCACTAAAAGTTATTCATTCCTGCAGAAAGAAATTAATTTTCTTGGTGTTTCCCTACTATTTCCCCAGCTTCATTAGGCATAACACTGTGTATAAAAGCTTCAAAAATGCTTTCTTTCTCCAATTATGCCAACAACTTTTTGTCATTTCAAAATTCTACTTCTTCAATGATAAATAACCTTTTAATCGAAATTCTACTTCCTCAATGATAAATCACCTAGAAATGCATTTATTTTTTGCCTCTTACTTTTTGTTTTAAAAACTGCATGATAAATAATTATGCTCTTCTCCCAAGCTATATTTCTTTTATCTGTTTATGTCAGTATTTGACAAAGTAATAAGTATCAAATGCTTCTGTAATAATAAATTAACAAACCTTTCTCGGTACAATCATTGATATAGGCTCACAGAGCCCTTTCACTGCATGAAGCTTGTAAAACCGGAAAACTTCACACCTCAGAACATCAAGGCCACGTTTTGGCATAACTCCAAGTCCTCTCTGTGGAAATCCTGTTAAAAACTGATTTAGATAATGGCACCATGGTGGTTCATCCACAATTTCATAATATCTGATGTTCCCATCACCCTGAGAATAAAAAGCAGGAATAATGAAGTATCACACACACTTGAATAAAAAAATTTAATTATTACAAAAAAATCTAATATCTACTGAAGTTTCTTCAAAACTTTACTAGATCTGAAATTCAATAAGTATTAAGAAGAAAGGAAATATATTAATGAACCTTATACAGCAGGAGCTCATCATAGGGGGAGGGGGAGTCCTGTCTACAAAAAATAATAAATAACTTCATGGAGGACACACACACACTATAAACTTGTAGTGCTGAACCTTCCTTGCATCGCAAGGTTTTTAAAATCTTCCATTAAAAACTTTACTTGACCAGCCTTTTTCCATTGTGCCCATCGCCAAAAACTAAAAAAAGAATTATTCAATGGACAATGAACATTAGAACGGGTAAGCATTTTGATTTTACATTTTTTTTTTTTATGTATGAGGAACAGGACCTAGAGCGACAGAAGTGATAATACGCAAAAAAGTTCATGACAATGACTATATGCAATTTCCAATAACTGAAGCAGCCAGTTAATGGGTCCAAAGTGTTCTAGACCCAATGTGTTGCAATTAACCAGAACCTACTGTATATCTGAGAAGCCTATACAGCTCAAATTTCATGTACTTTTACAAACACAACAAAAGCTACAAACATTGCATACATATTGAGCATTTAAAATCTAGAATGCATATATGAAATATTTTTATCACATAAAACAAAACCACTAGTTTTAAAGCTGTGGCTGTATTAAAATACTATATGCATGATAGCACAGAGCTCTGGAACATACCTTTCCAGCAACATAAGCCATCTTGGTATCATGATCATAAAATGGGAAGAGAACACCAGATGATGAATCTATGTTTTCTTTTTTCAGAGGAGTACACAAATTATGCTGCAAAAATAATGTATGAAACAAACATTTATCACATTACCACCAAACTAATTATTATCAGACACTAAAATGTAAGATGTTCAAAAATACTTAAGTAAAACAAACTATGATTCAAAACTTTGAAACCATATAGAAATGTATTCAGAATACTTACAGAATTTTTAGGGCATTAATCTGTAGCAAATCACATCAAAAGTTTTATCCCACATAGTCATTTTGGTTTGATGTGACTACCATTGATGACATGGCAGACATCCCACCTGAATTCAATTTCTTCCTGAACTAGAAGCAAGAAGAAGCTATTGTCACACCTGCAATTGCAGTGGCGATTTGAGTTTAAGGAGATCTGTAGGTAATTTTGGAACAAACACTCCATCTTTAATGAAACCCCCACAGGAAAAAAATCAAGACTTGTCAAGTTGGGAGAAGAAGGTGGCCATACTATCGACCCTGCTCAACCAATCCACAGGCCTGGGAAACGTTTATTGAGGACTGTTAAAGTTTATATTGTACTACAATTATATTGTATTGTCATTTACCGTTTCACACGTTAATTGATAGCTTTAGCCACTCGGGAGCATTATTCTTTGAATTTTGAGAACTACATGTAATTATTGAAACATATCTATAAATTGAATAAAGCTTTTGTTATTCTTACCTTTCTTCAGCATTGGTCGAAATCCCTGCATTCTATTGTTCAGTTAGTGGTTGTGGCCATCCAGGTTCACTCGAAGTATCGCATTGGAAAATTGCTGTTGTCGTCATTTCAGTTCATTAAAACGTAATAAATTTATTTGAACTAGACTATGAATGATGAAAAGAACTTTTAAAAGAATTTGGATGATATAGTAAAAGAAAAATTAGAGACTTTGAATGAGTCAATGACTATTGGAAGGCATAGACATCTATACTCTATTGGAAGGCATATCAACTAATAAAAGGTTAAAAGAGGGAACATCCTGGCTAAAATACAATAAAAGAAGATCTCAAATGAACAAAACTCTCCCGTGCAGCCGTACCCAAACTAGTTTCAACTGCTGCATTGCAGTAATCTTCCGTGGGACTCGCTACTTCCACCGCTTGCGACGTCCAATGTTGAACTGTTTGTCAGAGATGCATATCCCACTCGTTCTCCCCGCCATGCCATGTCAATCAGTCTTGAGATGTAGTGCGCAACTTTTATTGTGCATCCTTGTAGACGCCTGGTTACCTCGTGCTTTCATGTGTCATTCCTCTTCACTGTGGAGCTCTGCTGCTTTGTGAAGTTTTCTATGTTTTCGTTTTCAATTTTCCTTAGTTTATTTTTCTGTTCATTTCTTTGCTCCTGTTGAATCGAATGTTTCCATGCATACAGTAGTTCTATAGGGGCTGTTAGTGTTACAATTCCTTGTTTTCTGGATTACTACGGCTTCGGATGTTATTAGCTTGGCATTAACCCAGTCAGTCAGGGGTGCATTTGTTATCCATACAATGTTTAATTAACGAAGTTTTCTCTTCTTTCTTGTTCCAATTATTATGTTCTTTCAGTCTTGAATGAAATCTTCTCTTGGTGCTACCTACATATATTCCTTTTTGCTCATTATTTCAATCATTTTCGTCATAGCTTATAGGAATACTATATACTCCTGCTTTATTCAGTATAGATGATTTTTATCTTTGTTGGTAGTTAGAATTGCACCATTATTGGTAAGTTTTTCAGCTAGTTGCCTATTGTATTTATAGCAATCTTTTCCAGAATTTTACTTATGGGGAAGGGGGGTGTATGGAAAACTTCCACAAAATTATTTTGATTCTTTTGTTTTTATATTTGTGCTTTTCATTGATTCTGTGACATTCCTGTGGATGGTCATGATTAAGTTATTATATTCGTATGCCTTGGCAGTTTCTTTGTTCCAATTCATTTCTTCTTTTTCCGCTGTTTTATTGGAGGAGTGCGTGATGGCCCCTCTGACATAGTACTGGAAGGCTGATATTTTGTATCTCCATGGGTGATTTGAATTTCTACTTATAACAGCTGGTACATAAGTAGGTTTTCTGTAAATGGAATATTCGATTTTATTGTTATTTTTCAATAAAGAAACATCCAGGTAATGCAGCTGTCCATTTTCTTTGTCTGTTACCTGTATTGCTCGGTGGAATGTGTTGAATTTATGTATGAAATCATTCAATTTCTTTTCAGAATGCTATCAGAACATCAAGATATTGTCTACATATCTTATATACAGTATGGGTATTTCCTGTTTCGCTGCTGTTAATATGTTATATTTGATCTCTTGAAGTAAGACTTCTGCCAGTAGTCCTGACAATGGTTAACACATTGGTGCACCGTATTGCTGTTTATATATATATATTTTTGATCATATGTGAAGTAGTTGCTTTTAGTTATAAATTTTAGGGTTTCAACAATATTTCCCTTTCATTATCTGGCATATTCTCGGATTGTAATTTTCTATTTATGAGTTCAATAGATAATTCTATAGGGGTGTTTGGGTACAAGGATATGATATCAAGACTTACCATTAAGAAATTGCTATTGGTTTTTATTTTATCTACAAGATCTTTTAAATTGTTAATACTGTATTCATGCTTCACATAAAGTTGTCATAAGAATTGGAAGAGGGCTCTTTCTAGATTGACAGTAGGTGCCATACTCCTGTTTACTATTGGTCTGATAGTATTTTCTTCTTTATGTGTTTTTATTTTTCTGAACACATGGGATTCAGCATGTGTTCAGTATGCCTTGTGTTTTATTTCATCCGGCAGTTTGCTATGGTTCTTTAAAAAGGCCAACAGTCTACTGATACTATCAGTAGGGTCTTTTTGAACAAGTTGTGCTTGTAAATTATCTATAGCTTCTTTCATTTTTTTCTTTTTTTTTTTTTATTGTTATATTCTTCGGCAGTTATTATTTGTTCAGATTTATCTGCTTGCAAGCATTTTATATCTGGGTTGCCCTTTAGTTTTAAAAATTATTGTCTTTCATATTTTATCTGTGGTAGTTCTTTTTTTCTTTCTCGAATTATTTATGGTTCTAACCATTTTGAATCAGTTTGATTTTGTCTATTTTTAGGTAATTTTTAATGACTTCTTCCATTTGAGGAATCAAGATTTCAGATTTAGGTATTTTTTGTTCGTATGTGAATTTCATACCTCTGTTAAGCGCCTTTCGTTGTAAGCTTGATAATTCAACATCTGTATTATTAATATATAGTTGTTTATCTTCATATAATGTCATCTGTTTTTGTTCTTTGGTGTCCATCAAACTTTCGATTTTATGAAAATGTCTTTCTTTGTATGAACAGTAGTGGTCAAAATTGTGGAAACCTTTTGGAAATACTGTATTTTTGAGGTTTGATAGCTCATAACCATTTTTGTTTGTTTGTTTGAGTAATACCATAAAATTATATAACAAAGGAAACATAATTTCATCAAGGATGTAATGCAATAACTTTTATGAAGAATTTTGTATTAGAACAGCAGTTATAAAGAAGAAAAGTGAAACACACACACAAAAAAAAAAAAAGATATACAAAAAATCTCACCATATCAGTTAATACTTAGTTGGGTAACCTTTAGTGTTAATTATGGCCTTAGAATGCCTTCCCGTAAAGTGAACCAAGTTTTTTAGTTCTGCAGCTGTTAAAACATGAAACCAAGATTGAATTATTGCTTCTATTAATTGGGTTTTATTGCTGGGTTGCTTCTGACTAACAAGTTTATTTGGTCGGCTCCATAGATTTTCGATGGGGTTAAGGTCTGGGCTATTCCCATGCCATTCCAGCAGTGGAATATGATTATCTTGAAAGCACTTTTTGCACACAGCAGCAACATGACATGGAGCTGAATCCTGTTGAAATATAAATACTTCATTATCTCAGAAAAGATCACGTGGGAAGGCTTCAGTTTGGGCTCAAGTACTTCATTAATGTATTTTTGGCCATTTATATTCCCATTAACCATGCAAATTTTGCCCACACTTTTTGATGCCATACAACTCCAGATCATAACACTAACTGGGTGTTTCACGGTACATGTAATGCAATCAGGATGCAGATCTTCTCAGATTCTTCTCCTTACGTATTTTATGCAATCACTCCCAAACACGGAGATTTTGGTCTCATCACTCCAAATAACACTGTCCCATTGTTTTGCTGTCCGTTAACAAGGGTTTCAGCCCAGTTTAATCTTTTCAACCTTTGTTTGAGAGATAAAAATTTATTTTTCGTGGAATTCTAGCTTTTAGACCAAATTCCTGAAGTCTGTGCTGAACAGTCCTTGCACTCAACTTCACATTGCATTGCACCATTTCATCTTGTATACACCCAGATGATTTTCTTCTGTCACCTAGGCAGTCTCTTAATTCTTCTATCATCACTTGCTGTTGTGCACCTTTTCCTGCCTTTACCAATCTGGTTTTGTAGTGACAATCTCCTCATACCTCTTCAAAAA
This sequence comes from Macrothele yani, assembly GCA_039090855.1. Taxonomy (NCBI): domain Eukaryota; kingdom Metazoa; phylum Arthropoda; class Arachnida; order Araneae; family Macrothelidae; genus Macrothele; species Macrothele yani. The sequence goes on along the minus strand of CM077024.1, from coordinate 129,264,680 downwards.
GTTAGAAATGCCACCATTGGTTAAGTTTCGATCAATTTTTCTTCTAATTTCTTCATAGCTGAAGCCTTGTTCACTTAATAGTACTATTTTACATTGCTTTCTGGGTGACCAGTCAACTCTTTGTGCCATTTCTTTCATTTTATTACGTTTTACAATCTCACTAAATGAAATAACACAAAAAATAATAAAATTGATAGCAATCACATAACACACTGACAAATGTCCTCTCAGCTCCAATACATGACATCAATAGCTGAATCCTACTGTTACATGATTGGATCATTGCCAAAACAAGATGACACCTGATTAGCACTCTAAACACTCATGCTCATTGGCTACATTCAAATGAAGGAAAGCTACTTCATATCAACCTAAGCAAGTTGTGCTTCCTTTTTCTGGTTATTTGGCTAAACTTTTCATATAATACAGATAATTCAACAAACTTTGTTGCATTATATTCTTGATAAAATTATTTTTCCACTGATATATAATTTTATTTTATTACTACAACAAAAAGTGGTGTTATAAGCCATCAAACCTCAAAAATAGACTTTTTCCAAAAGATCAAACAAAGGTCTTCGCTCTTTCCACGTTTATAAGTGAGTCAAGGAAAAATTCAGATTTGCCACCACCGGGAATCGAACCCAGGGTCTTCCAGTTATGCACCGGATATGCTTCCACTACACCACAGCAGCCTCAAATTCCTCCAGACTCACACACGCCAACTGCCAAGCCAATTTGGCAGGTTGCTTCTGGGAGCCCCACAATGCTGGGGATTCACCAAAGATGGTAAGCAGCAACTGAAGAAATAATTAGAAGGCGAATGAATAATTAATACAGACATTTGACGTGGACCAGGAACATCAAACAAAGGTCTTCGCTCTTTCCACGTTTATAAGTGAGTCACAGAAATAAACATGGAGAGATATTATACCAATATATAGGAAGTACAAAAAGAAATATTAAAATCAGATTGACTGAACACATGAAGAACTGGAGCAGAAGAGAGAATAAAACAGCACTTATTGATTTCTGTTTGGATAATCAATGTGTACCCTATTGGGAAGGAATTGCAATATTAAACCAGCAGAATAATATGAGAACAATACAAGTAGCAGAAGCAGTATTAATAAATAAGACCCAACCATTTAACAGCAATAATAACAGTCCATACGACCTTCCGTACGCTTGGAGGGACCTGATCGAAACTGAGATGAAATTGAATAGGGATAGGAGAGAGCCCAAGAGAAAAAGGAAGGGTGAGAATGGCATAGATGAAGATAAAAGTTGATGTGACCTGGAACTAGATGGCATTGGGTTACATGAAGAACATGCGCACTGTGGACAAGAGACTTTCAGATAGACTTCGACAGAGGGTGTGAAGTCTCCGTTGAAAACGCCAGGGTAGAGCCTAGGTGAAACGCCCGTCCGGCGATTGAGACTGTGGACGGTATGAGGTGGTGTATATAACGATTTTAATTTAAATCTTTTAAAGCTTTTTAAATTTTTTATGAACCTGACCTAACTTGAAGATTTCCTCAGCAATTCTACAAGAGTGCAGCATTGACGAGATAGCCCTAATTGGCCAAGTATGATGCGGAACTTCAAGTGGTATGTAAATAGTAACTCTTAACTCAAGAATCTTTATTATCTGGAAACCTTTACCCATTCAATATGATGTAGACACAGCCAGAACAGAGTTAACCCTAACATCTGGACATAACCGAAGTAGGGTACAACTTATGACGAAATGGCTCTCGAGCTAATCCTAACAACTGACCATATTGAAGCAAGATACAACTTTGGACAAAAACTCTCAATAACTACTGACGTCGGACTGAACACGCACTTCCATGAGTAACATTTTTAGGACTTTTAACCGATTTATATTTTAATTGAATAAGTTAATGCACCACCACAGACTGTATCCACTTTACAGAACATGTAAAATAGAACTTACAGATGTCAAAGCGTCTTCCTGAAGATTCACCACCAGTTTACTCATGAAAAAGAAGGGGCCCCATAAACCTTATGTTTGCTAAGTGCAAAAGAAAAACGTTCACCTTTGGGCTGTCACGAAAATGTTCCAGAGATTGATGTAGATTTTTGGTGCCCTAAATCCTGCAGTTGCGGGTGTTAACCTTACCACTGAGATGAAATGTCAACTAATCAATCCAGGAAGGTCCTGTCTTCCTCTATCAAATGCAATATTTCTGCACAGAATTCCTGATGAGCCACCTCTGTGCTACTAATTTCTTGAACCATAGTAAATCTGTGGTTTGAAGTACAATAGTTTTTGTAAAACTCGCCAAACCATCAGTTGTAAAATACCCATTTTAGGAGGCACATGTTGCGTTGATTTCGCGGGATTACAAATCAAGATCTCCCTCACTTGTTCCACAACAGCAGCAGAAACATGTGGGTGACCATGGGATTTTTCATGGGAAACAGAACAACCAGTCTCAACAAAATTCTTATTCTAAGAGTAAATTGTAGGTTTAGTGAGAGGATACCTACGATACTGGGTGTGAAATTTACACTGAACAGTTGTCATGGATTTCATTTCTTCAAACCAAAAGACACAGCGAGCATGCTTCGCACCTGTGAAAGCCTCCATTTTGAAATACATGCTGCTGCTGGTTGCAGTTATGGAATTCAGGGCTACTGCACTACGTGAAATAAAACTTGATGCGTTTTGCTACAAATTAATGCCTCCAAAAAGTTTTGTAAGAATTCTGAATACATTTCTATATGCTTTTGAAGTTGTAAATTCATTTTTGAATCACCCTGTATAATATATTTTTACACTCAAAGCTTATGACAAAAATTTCAAACATTACAAATTCTCTTTCAGAAAGAGTTGATACAAACACACAAAAACTGACCATAAAACTTCCAGGTAAGCATAAAGAGATCACGATTGGCTGCATAAATGTACAAGAGAATGGGGCAAGGCATAAGAAAAATTCAACCAAAATACAGCACATTTATGTGAATGGTGGGAACACTTAATAATTTATGGTACATGGCGTAAGAGAGATACCATTAACTTACCTATACTATGTGAAAGAGAAAACATGAAAATGTCCCTGTTGTTACTGCCGAGGCGTGCATTTCGATCATTCACCAATTGGTGTTACCCATCATACCCCTACCACACACATAGCCTTGTTGAATGACAGCGGCTTCCAGTCCCGAGAAAGCATTTTGTGTGCTGCTGTTTGATGAATATGAAGTATAAAAGATCTTGTGTACGGTGTGTAATGGATATCTGTGAAGCACGAGTTGTATGTCAAGATCGCTGTAAATGGAGAAGTTTGATACGACAACAGTAAGAAAAAAATATCTGGCAGTTTGTATTTCTTTTTGGAGCTAACCTCTGAATCTCAGAGAACAGCTTAGTGATATGTATGTATGTATGTATGTATGTATGTATGTTACATCAGAGATAGTGTGGGATGTTCAGAGTGGTTTTATGCCTGGTAAAAGCTGCACTAACCAAATTTTTGCATTACGCATAATGATTGAAAAGTATCTGGCAGTTGGTAAGGAAGTTTTTGCTGCCTTCATATATTTAGAGAAAGCTTACGACCGAATAAATAGGACACTTTTGTGGAAGGTATTGAATGAATATGGTGTTACAGGGAATCTACTTAATAGTGTAAAAGCCATTTATGCTGACAATAGAGCCTGTGTACGAGTGAATGGTGTTTTATCAAAATGGTTTTCTATTGGTGCAGGAGTCAGGCAAGGTTGTGTAAAGTCTGTTTTTTTTTTTTTTATTGGAGGTTTAACAACCACCGTGAGCAACTCAATGGGCTATAAGTAGTCGCCCGTCCCTAATTTAGAGTCACTGGTTCCAGGGAAGGGAGAGAGAGAGCCAGTGCCGTAAGACAAACACAACATCCATGCCTGACCGGGATTCGAACCCGGACCCCTTACGGACGAATGATCAGAGACCAGCGCCTTAGACCACTGCGCCACCGGGGCGGCTTGTGTAAAGTTTCCATGGTTGTTTAATATATGTAAGGATGCATGCATGATGCCAAAATAGATAATACTGGTTTATGTCTTGGTGACATCCATGTTTGCAAGATTGTTGTATGCTGATGACACTGTCCTGTTGGCAGAGAGCAAAAGTGAGTTGCAGAGTATGTTGTCCAGGATGTACGAAGTTTGCATGAAATTCAAACTGAGTATAAATAAAGGAAAAAACAAAGTTGTGATCTGTGAGAGAGGAACTGATAGCACTGAATGTAATGTAAGTATAAATGGCACTGTGATTGACCAGGTGAGAGAGTTTGTGTATTTAGGAAGCATGTTTGACAGAGAACAAATTGGATTGTGAAATTAGTAGCCGAGTGAATTCTTCATTGAAAGTCATGGCTGCTGTGGGAGGTTTTCACAGGAATGATGGGTTCTCAAGAGTCTCTCTCATGGCTGTGTACGAGAGTGTAATTGTTCCTATTCTGTTTTATGGCAGTGAAACCTGGGTACTGCAGAAGAAACATAGGAGCCGTTTGTGAGTTGGAGAAATGTGTTACTTACAGGGGCGTTCGTGGCAAAACACGTTCTGATTGTGTGAGGAATGAAGATATGTTGCAGTTGCGTGATGTGAAGCAAAATGTTGTTAGCAAGATGGAGACCAATATGCTTCGGTGGTTTGGCCATGTTGAAAGAATGAGTGACGAGATGCTTACCAAGAAAATCTTTTTAGCCCAAGTGGCAGGAAGGAAAGGCAGAGGAAGGCCAAGGAAATCATGGGAGGATCATATTCAGGAGTGTCTGCGTGAGAAACAAATTAGGAGTATGAAGTATAGAAGATCTTGTGCTTGTGTATGGCGTGTAATGAATGTCAGTGAAGCCCAAGTTGTATGTGAAGATCGCTGTAAATGGAGAAGTTTGATACGGCAGTAGTAAGTAAAAACCATCTGGTAGTTTGTATTTCTTTTTGGAGCTAACCTCTGAATTTCAGAGAGCAGCTTAGTGATATGTATGTATGTATGTATGTTTGATAAGAACAAGTGTGCAACAGACGTTCAAACGAATTTTTGAAGTGCATACGTTAAAGAGCCACCAACCATAAAGGCTATTTGCAAGTAGCATCAGCAATTTGTAAACATGTGTTCAGGAAAGAGCGTTGGCAAGAATAGTGTTATTGTCGATAACGTGGAACGAGTGACAGGGACATTCACAAAGAGTCACAATAAATCAGTACTGGGTGCATCATGTGAGCTGCAAATGCCAGCCAAAACAGCGTGGAAGGTTCTTCGTAAAAACTTTCTATGAAGTAGTATAACTTGCAGTTGGTGCACATGTTAAAAGAAGATAAAGATAAGCATTCCCAAGTTTGTTGTGAACTGCAAGAACTGACGACAGAACATGACTTCTTCAACTGCGTAGTGTTTAGTGATGCTGCCGCATTTCCCACCAAAGGGAAGGTCAACCAACACAACTGTCTAATCTGGTGCACCCAGGAACCTGCAGAGATCATTGAACATGAGTGTGACTTACCAAAGTGAGTGTTTCTGTGCCTTGTCATGCTGAAAATGTACGGATCTTCTTTGCAGAGAGCACTATAACTGTGCATTCCTACCTCAATATTCTGCAGCAATGGTTGATGCCTCAAGTTCAGAATGATAGTGAGGACTTTATTTACCAGCAAGATGGGGGCCCTCCCCACTTCCATAATGACATCTGGATGTACCTTAACACTGAGCTACACAAGCGCTGGATCGGATGTGCTGGAGAAAGGGATGAACGCCTCCTGAAATGGCTGCCGACATCACCAGACTAGACTCCGTGCAATTTCTTCTTGTGGAGCTACATAAAGGGTCAGGTTTATGTACCACCTCTGCCATGTGACATCCAAGAAATAAAATCGAGAATTGAAGAAGCTACGACCATGGTCACACAAGATATGCTGAACAGGGTATGGCAATAGTTCGATTATTGTGTGGACATTTGCCGTGTCACACATGGTTCCCACATTGAACCGTTGTGAAGTCCTGTACATACATACATATCACTAAGCTGTTGTCTGAGATTCAAAGGTTAGTTCCACAAAAAAATACAAACTATCAGATAATTTTTACTTATTGTTGGCATATCAAACTTCTCCATTTACAGCGATCTTGACATACAACTCAGGCTTCACTGACATCCATCACACGCTGTACACAAGATCAATAATCATAATCTTTTTCTCATGCAGACACTCCTGAATGATCCTCCCATGACTTCCCTGGCCTTCCTCTGCCTTTTCTTTCTGCAACTTGGGCTAAAAGATTTCCTTAGTAAGCATCTCATCACCCATTCTTTCAACATGGCCAGACCACCGAAGTACATTAGTCTCCAACTTGCTAACCACATTTTGCTTCACATTGCACAACTGCAACACATCTTCATTCCTCACACAATTGTAACAAGTCTTGCCACAAACCCTCCGTAAGTAAAGCATTTCTCCAGCACACGAACGACTCTTATGTTTCTTTTGTAGTACCCAGGTTTCACTGCCATGCATCAGAGCAGGAATAATTACACTTTCATACACACCTATGCAGGACTCTCTTGAGAACCCATCATTCCTGTGAAAACCTCTCAAAGCAGCCATGACTTTCAATAAAGAATTCACTTGCATACTAATTTCACCATCCAATTCATTCTCTGTCAAACTTGCTTCTTAAATACACAAACTCATTCACCTGGTCAGTCACTGTGCCATTTAGACTTATATTACATTCAGTACTGCCAGTTCCTCTCTCAAAAACCATAACTTTGGGTTTTCCCTTATTTATACTCAGATTTCTATCGCCCTTTGAATTTATCAGCTACAATTAAAATAGCTGTTGCGTTAAATGCCACCAGATGACGACATCTCAGTTGCTGAGACCATCATTACGCATTCGTATAGTCAGATGCTGACTGATGAACCACGCATTGCGCTGAGAATTGTTGGCGCTGTAGCGTAAATTCGAACGCACTCGACTAGTTATCGAGAGTTCTGGGGTTCGATCCCAGCAGTGCCGGAATACAATTTTTCAGTCGCTATGCGTTATTTAAAAAATAACGTGGAAAGAGTGATTACATCGTCCATTTACATTATCTCCACGTATTTGATATATATTAAACATACTCAGTTTGAATTTCATATACCTGGAAGTTTGTATTTCTTTTTGGAGCTAACCTCTGAATCTCAGAGAACAGCTTAGTGATATGTATGTATGTTGAATTTCATGCAAACTTCGTACATCCTGGACAACATACTCTGCAACCTCACTTTTGCTCTCTGACAACAGGACAGTGCCATCAGCATACAGCAATCTGCACACGCAGATATCAGCAAGACATAAACCAGTATTATCTATTTTGGTGTTGCACATGCATCCATAAATATATTAAACAGCCATGGTGACATTACACAACCTTGTCTGACCCCTGCACCAATAGAAAACCATTTTGATAGAACACCATTCACTTGTACACAAGCTGTACTGCCAGCATACATGGCTTTTACACTATTAAATTCCCAGTAACATCATATTCATTCAATACCTTATACAAAAGTGTCCTATTTACTCAGTCTTAAGCTTTTCTAAATCTAAGAAGGAGGCAAAATCTTTCTTACTAACAGCCAGATACTTTTCAATCATCATGCGTAATGCAAAAATTTGGTTAGTGCAGCCTTTACCAGGTAATCTTAGTGAGAGATGGGTTTGCCTCCTCGGGGCTCTGCGTGAAAACAATGGCACACAGAATAGCAACAAGGGCCTCTGTGAATCTTGGAGAGGTGCCAGCTAGTTCTGTGTGACATTGGCAAAAAAGACTAATTCACTGGGTTTTGTTCCAGAATCCTTAGGTTGAATGAACAACTGGAACCATTAGCTGTGGGCTAATCCTGCACACTGATGTACTTACCTGATTAAAAAGAAGCAAAGAAATGCAAAAACTGAAGTGATGTGATATAAAAAAAACTTGGGACATTTTTTTTCTTTCACAAGGTATTTATATAACACATATGTGTCCTAGCTTTTGAGAAATAAATCACTTAAAGTGTCCCCACCAATTATAAACACCCTGTATAGTGCACATCAGTGAGATAAAGCCTTTGTCAAGAGAATTTGTTCTTGTTGGCAAGTTTAATGACATTCTGTTGTAATGAAGTGTCAAGCATGTGGTGGTGCTGTAACACTGGCCTTTGAGGACACAATGGCTTCCTGCATGATTAGTTTGGAACCTGCATAGGAGCACATCACATGGGCTGTTTTCAAAATAAATAGGCATGGATTTGAAAGCTGTGAAAAAGTGGATTCCTTTTTTACTACAAAAGGTTTAGATAAGGCAGTTAAAATCAGACCAAGGGAAATTTTGTTTTTGGATAATTAAATGGGAATGCCAAACTGGGAATTAGACATAAAAGGTAAATTCTAAGAGAAGTGCAAGGCCAATATTAATAGAATACCAACTGACTTATGTTTAGGCAATGAATTTTTAATCTCGTTTCACTATCTTTAAACAAAAAGCATCCACAAATTCACTTGGTGGGAAGAGGCTAAAAATAGGAAATAAATATGTAATGCAGTTATTTTTTATTCTGACCTTCACATTAATAGAAAAACCAATCAGGTCTTAATGTGAGGCTGCTATAAGGAGCATTCAAATATCACTCCAACTTCTCGCACTGTTTTAGTGGTAGAGTTCATTGGTTACTGCTGTCAAAAACTGGCCTGCTGTTGAATTTTGGTTAAGTTTAGTTTACTTTAATCACTTACCTTTATAGTGTATTACTTTGCCTTCATTGTTTTCAGGTTCCATAAGCATTTCACGGTTCTGCCTTGATCGTTTCAGAAGTTATATTTTAGCTTTGACCTCCAGATGAGAGGCCATCATCAGCTAAACTATGTGACTTGCAAATCTGAAACTGTGGTTGTTATAGTACCCCCATTAATTGGTTATTATATCTTTTGTTCTCTTTCAAGGAAGCTCTATTAATTATTTCTGATTCATGATTTAGAATGTGTTTCTAGGCATGGGATATAGTGCCTTAGCATATTACTGGAATTTTTATGGGCTGATTTTTTTTTTCATCGTTAACATTTTGGCATATTAAAGATATTTTTAACTTTATTATGCTCAACTTTGTAAAATTTCATCCCACTGGGATTTTCAAATTCTTACAGTAGATAGGAGAAGCTTAGCTGGTAATGGCCTTACATGATCTAGAGGTCAAAAATTGTCCTAAAATATAACATCTGAAATAGTCAAAATGGAACTGTTAGGAGAGACTTCCAGAACCTGAACAGAACTCACAATAAAGGCAAGTGATCAAACTGAACCCAACCTAACCAAAAGAAACCTTTCAACAACAGCAAAGGAATAATTAACTCTGCCATCAAAACAATGAGAAAAATGGAATAATGTCCAGGCGCTGTGTAGTAGCCTCACAGTAAGACCTGATTGGTTTTCTATCAATACAATGTACAAAATCAAAAATAACTATGTATTACATTTCACATAAGATATAATCAACTTCAGATTGGGTATCCTATGACTAAGAAAAATAATAATTTATTGCAATAGTTCAAAAAGGTCTCTACGAAGTGTGATTATGGATAGTAGTTTTCAGGAGTTTTGAAATTATTTTTTAATAACAATCCACTTTTAAAATCAATTGCCCAGTAGAAAAACCAAAAAAAAAAAAAAATAAAATATTTAATATGCATCAGTTTTAACAGATTAACGGAGAGGTGAGGCTGAATTTCCAGAAGAGAATGACTGAAAGTTACAGCAAGAACAAAGCCTTGATGATTGAAAGCACTGCAGCTGATACAGGTGTAAAAGGTAGGTCATTAATGTTTCAAACACGACATGTGGTGTAGCAGTATGTAAAGGTAGGAAAGTCAGGATCTCTTTAGTGGACAGCACAAGTGAGTGATGCTGTCAAAGAAAAATTTTGTACAACGTATTTAAGTTATGTTCACATGCTGACCTGGGGAATTATAAAAGGGTTTATTAAAAAGTAAAATAATGTGTTATGGCTGCAAAAAGGAAAGCATCAGTAGATTCGAAAAAAATTTTGAAAGAGATGTCCAAAATCACGCTAAAGGTGTATTTGGAGTCATGTTAAATATATAAAAAGGGATGAAAAGCCTTCTAGAGCCACAGAATGTTTGAAAAAGATGAACAGCTCCTTTTATCAGAAAAGGGTAATAGACGGAATGAACAGTTCGAAAACCTGCTGAATATAAATCCTAGCATGAGGACAAATAATGTTGTTAAGAATGGCCAAAGAGGATTGGAGGACTACAGGCAATTATGAAGTAAGAGCTGCTATTTTGTCCTTAAAATGTGCAAAGCAGAAGGTTATTATGAGAGATTAATCCAAAATTTACTGAGCATAGTGGATGGACAACTTCCCTTTGGTTATGTAGAATCAATAAGTGGCATGGCAAAGTTGTGTGGCTCCCGAAGATTGGCAGCCTATTGTTGCGTCAATATATAAGAATGGGAACATGAAAGGTAGTAATATATACGTGGAAATATCCTTAATTAGTATTCCTTGCAAAGTTTGCTCAAACATTTTGAGTAAAATGCTTAGAAACATGGTGGAAAACCATTTGAGTGATGAACAGTGGCAGGGAATGCCAGGAAAATATATTCTAACTCAGCTTTCTGAAAAGTTCTTATATCTGGTGTTCAATAATTTTGAAAAGGATTCTAACAAAGTTCCTTAAAATAAATTGTTTGGTGTGCTAAAAAGTTAGGAAGTGAGGGGGTGTTACTGAAAGTAATCACTAAGCAACAGTTTTGAGGGAAGGAAATACCGGTCAATAGTTTAAAGCTAACTCTAGAGTAAAACAAGGATTCAGACTCTCCCTTGTTGTTTGTAATCTAAATGGACCAACTTCCCAAGGCAAGTTTCAGATGTTGAATTAAATGGCTCAGATCTCAACAATCTGACATTTCTAAAATGTAAATACAATGAAGCATAATTTTAATCATTTGAGCATGACATCAGAAAAATGTGTAATGAAGATCAATGTCAATTGATAAATATAAACCGATGGTTCTTAGTCAAACACCAAAATTTATTAATTTTGCACCAGATTAGCTGGATACAATTATTAATGAGAATGGAATATTTTTACCCAGGAAAAAGTAAGCTAGAAAACTAAACTTCCTCCTTACAGTGCAGCATTTAGACCTCACCTCTTCTTCAGGGCTCTAAGTTAAAAGCTGCAGACATGTGAGTGGTAATGACGAGAATCATGTATCCGGGAGAAACAAGTGGATCCAGTAGCACAACATAAATTAGTACAATCTAAACATGAGAACTGAGTTAAATAATTCTGTGGAATAAATAAAAAGTGACAATATGTTGAGGTGGTACAGATTTAGAGGAATAGCAAGTTGATTCCAGGTTAGCAGTTGCTTCCAGGCTACAGTCAATGTGGATGCTAAAATGTTTGAAATAATACTGTTGGTAAAATGTTTCCAAAGGGGCACAAATACTGTATATTGATCTTGCCCGGGTGCTTCGGTCTCCATCATAATGGCTCTGTATGGATGTATCAAGGGAGATGTTAAAGTCTGCCTAAACAAGTGTTAAATAAAACAGGCTGCAAACCTAGAAAGTACATAGATTGAAGGTATGAAATCAATGACCAAAATAAAAATGCTGTCTAGGCAGAAAATCTTGCACAATGGACATCGAAGAAATGAAGTTCATTGAAAAGACCACCCTCTTTATTTATTTGTGGTCGGCACCAAAAACTTGCCTGAATGCCTACGGGTGCACAGGCAAAAGGTGATAAAGACGAATAATAAATGACATGCAAAAAAAAAAAAATCTTCTGGTCTATGATTTTTACTCTACCCAGAAAAACAATTTTCTGATGCTGTCAAATGCAAATTCCATTAACATAGCTACTGTACTTAAATGCCATCTGAGGACAAGCAATTGTGTAAAAAACATGCAACCTCCAAACTCATTAAAAAACAAACATAAGCAAATTCTAAAAATGAACTCTAAGGCAAATTTTATAAGCAAGGTTATGTACCATCAGCTAATCAAAACAACTCAGCACAAAACTTGAGAAACACCCAGTTTATTTCACGGCATTTTTTTTATCAATTCTCATTCAAATAATCATAGGTCCGAGTCCCATGCAGGAGGAGGGTGCTGCTATTTAATGGATGACAATTTGTTCCTTGACCTATAATTTCTTTTTGTATTTTGTGGCCCTTTCCAGTCAGGATGTCTATAGCCACTTTTAAATTTTACTTTTCCACAAAGAACCGCACTGAAAGGAAATAAAAATGTCCGACCCTCTTACACATACTAATTAAATAAAAAAATGTGAGTCTTCATACAAAATCCTAAGCACTGTAAAAAGCATCTTTCTTAAGAACCATTCACTGAATCAGATTAATGTATGCTAACCATAGTTTAAAAGTATATATATATATACATATATACAGCATACAGGGTTACAAGGAAAGTCCTTGATCAGGCCAATATCTCATGAACTATGGCAGTTAGTGATTTACTACTGCAGTTGTATAGGAAACCCCCTATGATGCACACAATAACACCACAAGGGATCCCCTCACCCCCTTTGGGGGGGTTGAGGGGGCTATCTCGTTCCCCTTTGCTGAAGAGGCAAAAAAGTCAATTACAAACTTGTTCAGCGAGGCAAAAATAGTACATATATGTTTTTCCCCGTAACAAAAGATGGAAGGGGACAGGGAATGTGGCCCCAAGAAGATTACAACATCCAGAAGCAACCAACAACAGAATATTTAGACAAGAACGTATTACTTAGAACTTATCTAAACTGGAAAGTTCTAAGTAAATGAAAGCAGAAAGGAAAAGTTTTCCTACAAACCATATCAACAGTTCTTGTTCTGAAATAAAACGCAGTTCCTGGATATATTCAATATCAGACTTTGATGTCCAATACAGTAAAAAATACACCGAGGAAGAAGAAATGGCATAAAGTAGCAAAACACTCATCCAATAGGAAAACTGTATGTACATCTAATTGACTGGTGTACATGGCAAAGCTTTTGACTTACAGTCACTGGTTCATGAGGTGTTGGCATACCGACCATGCATATCATTTTTGTATTTTGACAACAGAGCAGAAAGCACATTTGAAATCCATACAAATATACTTCGGACACAGCGACTCAGGTAGCTTTCCGCTTTTTTGCATTTAGAGAGTCCCCTTCCATCTTTCGTTTTGGGACAAAAACATTTACGCATTATTTTTGCTTCGCTGAACAAGTTTATAATTGACTTTTTTGCTCTATCTGCAAAGGGGGTGTGGTAGCCCCCTCAACTCCCCTCGCCAGGGGGTGAGGGGATCCTTCATGGTGTTATGTGAGCCATAGGGTGTTTCCTATACAACTGCACAAGAAGTTAATTGTTAACTGCCATAGTTAGTGAGATATTTGCCTGATCGCAGACTTCCCTTGTAACCCTGTATATCAGATAAAGCATGCTAGCTTAAAAGTATGTTTCTATTAGATAAGTAACTCCCATTTCAAAATATGAAATGAATTACTAGTGATTTTTGCTTAAATTTATTAATTATAAGATTGAGTATTTAAGAATTTTTGGTAAGATCTTTCATGCATGCTCAAACAAAAATTTACAAAAATGGAATGAAAAAAATTTCTGGAAAGCAGAAATTAAGTCTACTTCAATATTTTGGAGGGCAAAAATGTTTTTGAAAATTCAGCATTTGTTACACTTTATATGAAAACAAATTTAAATAAATTTAATGCAGAATTCACTTTAAGCATTAAAGTTATGCACCGAAGGTACAAAATACAGACAGTTACCTCAGACCAAACTGCCCACTGGCGATCACTATAACGTGAAAACCCTGTGGTGAAAAGGCGTCCAGAGTCTCCCAGATACACAACCTTCGATGCTTTTGAGCCTTGATGGCATACTCCTTCCTACAGTAATAAAATTAATTTTACTTTCTTTTTTTTTTAACAAGAAATAATTTCATAACAAAGCATAATATAAAACTCACAAAAATACTGAGCACGAAGATTAACAAATCCAATATCACATAGGTGAAAATGAGGTACAGCTTTCCCTTACAGAAAAAATTACAAAAAAATCTGGCTTTTGAGCCCGTTGAGAAATAATTAGACACCAAATCCGCTGTAGTGCTGCCTTGTCTTGAAATTACAATAGCACTGTTGGTCCGGATCATTGTTACCACTTACCTCCATGAATCTATATGTCTCACTGCACATAGCTATGATGCTTGCTGACCAGTGTGGAATATGCCTGAACAAAGCCTATGAAATGGGGAAAGGGGAAAGAACCATAAAAGCTTGAACAGCAAATGATTATCCACATTAGGAAGGTGAGTCCAGCATCTCAGCAACACCAAACACATTGTTGGCCATTCAATAGCCACCATAGTGAAGAGTGATGGTCCGAAGGACACTTACACTATATGGAAAAAGTCACCAGACACCTAGAAGAGAAACACAACCTAGCATTTATTGACATACATTAGTAAGGTGTCAGTCCACCTTTGGCCTTAATGCAAGTAGTGACCCTTCGAGACAGCCTTTCGACAAGGTTTTGGAACAGAGCGATAGGTATGCGCTTCCATTCAGTATATAATACTGCCGCTAAGTGTTGCTTAGTAGTAGGCCTTGGTTCCAAACTTCTTATGCAGCACTCTAATTCATCCCATAGGTGCTCTATGGGATTAAGATCAGGGCTCTGTGCGGGCCAGTCCACACATGATACGGAGTAATTGTCAACCACGTAATAACAATCCTTGCTTTATGGCTCGGTCCATTAGCCTGCTGGTACCAACAAGGATCGGTTCCATAGTATTGCCACAGAATTGGTAGGGCATAATTGCCCAGAATAACAAAGTCGACGCGCTGGTTAACAGGTTTGTTCGCGATAACCAATGGGCCGGGACCATACCAAAAAAAACGCCCACAAACTAGTACACTGCTAGCTCCAAACTTGACCATAGGAACAGTACACTGTGGTAAATAGTGTTCCCCCCGGCTGCTGCCATACCCACATGCGACCATCAGACTGATGGATGGTGCATCTGGATTCATCAGTCCATAGGACCCATTTCCATTGATCTACAGTCCACAATAAATGTTCTTTACACCATGCTACACGACGAGTAGCATTCCCAGTGGAGATGAAAGGCTTATGAGCAGCCACCACAGTAGCCCATGGAGTGAAGTTCTCTGCGAATGGTACCTGTACATACCGAGGTTCCAGCATTTTTACTCACCTGTACACTGAGGTCTTGTGCAGTACTCCGTCGATTAGCTGAAACAACTCTCCTGAGGCTTTGACATCCTCTATCACAGATTGTCTTTGGTCTGCTGGCACGTTTCGCTGCTTCAGGCATAGCATGTGTCTTCCACTTATTCAGTACATCCAAAACAGTTGGCTTGGGTATGTTTAAACGCCTCTCGGTTTCTCTTATGAACAACCCACTAATATAACACCCAATAATCTTTCTTTTCTCAAAGTCAGTTCTCTCCCGTTGCAACATTTTCACTGAACCTCACAGTGCGATATGATCGCGGTCAGTTGCAGGCTTGTTTTTATACCATTTGCAGCTGTACCGCGCATCTTAACAATGCAGCGGATCCGTTCATTTGCTTTTGAAGGGGTGTACCGTGACTTTTGTCAATATAGTGTACATCATCCACCCAACATCTCAAAAAGAAAGATCACCATTGGTTGATAATCCAGGTAAACACTGGTTGGTATATGCTATCAGCACAACCAACACCTCACAATCACTTAATTAATGGCAAAAAAACAACCACAGCACAAAGGAAATGTTTCTGAGAAAACAATCCAGCAGATGGGTGTAAGCAGTTGGCAGCCGGCTCATGTGACAATGTTGACTGACTGTCATTAACAGTTTCACTTGCAGTGACCGGCAGAAATCCTCATTTAATCTGAGTGCTCACTAAATCCATTTCAGGGTGTAAAAATATGCATATATGTAACAATACGCATATACAGTATATGGTCATACAATGAGAGAGATGAAGAAAGTTTATAAAGCAATAAACATTAAATTTTTATTTTGTTATCACATTGTGCATATATGTGGTGTCTTATCAATATGAATTCCCGAATTTAGGTGTACACATGTGACATAACAGACTTAAAAAAAAAAAAAAAAAAATGTTCCAAAATGAAACTTACTTCCAAAACTTTACCACTCCTTGGATCAATTATCCTTAGCTTCTTATCTTTGCAAGTAGTAGCTAGCAAGCTACCATCTCTGTTAAACGATAATGAATGTATTGTATCAGGATGACAATTGATGCTCTGAACCATAATACCTTCTCCAATGTTCCATACCAAAATCTAAAAAGGAAATGCGCATTAAAAACTATTTTGCTGCTCATTTTGCGACGGCTTTTACAGTAAATGATCATAAAAGTCGCAACAGCTTAAAGTGAAATACTGGCTTCAATCTATTACAGTTAAACCTCTCATTTAGGAACACACTCAGGATGCCCACAAAAGCAAGGTGCCCTTAAAAGAGCTTTGCATTATTTTTTTGTTACAGCAGGTACTACATATTGCACAAGTACTAAAGCTTATACGATAAAGTACTTTTGATAGAAACTAAATAAATAAAATGCACTAATCAACTAAAACCAGTCTGACAGACAATTCATCAATGAATTCATATTTTTACAATTTTGTTAGGCACAACATTAATCTTTCATATATACACATTGACACATGCAAAATCCCATATACAAAAAATAAAAAAAGGTGGCTTACTTGGAAAATATGAAGTAATCATTGTATGTATTCTTGATCAGAAGACATGAAAAAATCAGTAGTTACATGTTAAACAGAGGCCCATGTCACCTGTGACGATCACGCTGCAAGGTCAGTTGTTCCCGGGTCATCTCACTAGTGATGTTCACCCTCAAAGGTCATTTGTTCCGTTCTTCGTAATGAACTCTTGACGTCATGTGAGAACTTCATTTGATACTTTCTTCCCCCCCATTTCCGCGAAAACTTTATTGGATACTTTGGTTCTCATTCCATGTACTTAGGTCTTTTTTGTTTTGTTTTTTACGATTGGAAGTTTAACGACCACTGTCAGCTATTCAGTGGGATATAAGCAGTCGTCCATCCCTAATTTAGGCCCACTGGTTCCAGGGTAGGGAGAGAACCAGTGCCGTGAGACAAACACAACATCCATGCCTCACCAGGATTCGAACCCGGATCCATCTCGGATGAATGGTCAGAAGCCATCGCTTAGACCACTGTGTCACCAGAGCTGCATGCTTAGTTTGTTTCGCGTTTCATGTGCTTCAGTTGTCCTGAGAATTTCATTGAATACTTTGTTTCCCATTTCTGTGAGAACTTCATTGGATACTCTTTCTCGTTCTTAGTTTGTTTCGCACTGTGCACTTCAATCATTAATTGATAATGCTGCTTAAGTAAGTAAGCTTTCACCATTTTGTGGAAATATGAAAATTTGGGATCTACTTAACACTGAGGAAGAGGCAGTGAGTTTTTCAGAGTATAGAAATATTTCCAAGACAGCATATATGTAAGAATGACCATAACATTCCTAGTCGGAGCAAAACGTCCCATCGAAGACGGTAAAGGAGTATTACCGAAAGTACTAGGGTTATGAATAAATATTGAAGTAAATGAGGATGCAGCAAAGGAAAAAAAAACTCATTTGGTGATGAGGCAAAATAAATTCCAACGGAAAAAAAAAGAAAAGAAACGGACCCGTGGCCAAATGAAAAACCCCCGTGCTGCATCCACATAACGGAAATATGAATTGAAAGCCAAGCCCCACGTGCGGTAAGTGTTCATCGAACTTTACCAACTAAAAGTGAAGTTCAAAAATGCAAATGAAATTATACTTTTCATTTAAATCTTTGCAGTGTAATGTAAAAAGCTGTAAGAGCAAAGTACTTAGAGTGTTTGACTTTTGTATGTGTACTTGGCATTGTTAGGCAGTAAATTTTCCTTTCTTTTTATTGAACTGTTGGACTTTTGTATGTGTAATTTAGTGAGTATGTTTCTTTTCTTTATATTGAACTGTTTTACTAGATTTAGATTTCCGCCAAAAGCGGTCCCTGCTGAGGGCCTCTGTTTAATACGTAAGTACCAAACAATGTTATGCTTATTTGTTTAGGACTTTTTGCTATTACAATTTTGTGCTCAAAGTGAATTTGCAACTAAGCTGCTACTAGGTTCTTTGCTTCATCCCTGCTAAGATAAGTACACAGTTGTGAACCAATACTGAAGCAAAAATTTTTACGCACGATTTGTTACGAATTAAACTTTAGGAATAGTAAGACCTTTCGGCTGAAACATCAGCCTTGTTCACACAACAAGCAAGCACTCACATGGCTGACATCGTTTCTTTAGCTGTTGCCAGTACAGATTTCCATATTATCGGAATATTGAAAGGTGCATCCGAATTGCAAGAGTTTTTATTGAAGAGAATTTCAATGCTTCCTCTGTAGTGCAATGAAAATTTGTTTGAGAAGTGAGCAATCCTTTTGGTACTATTCCAGTTTGGAGAGGCATCTTCAAATAGTCAGAAAAGAAAGTGCAGGAGTCGGAAGCCTTTTTCTGACATCCCTTTTAGAAGTGGAGATATCAGAAAAACTGAGGTTTATCTTTACGCCCCCTTAGTGGTAAAATCTATGCTTTACTTGAAAATCAGACCATAACTAAAATAATCTTCAATATAAATGGCATCTAAAGGAGAAAAAAATTCAATCTGACATTTAAAAGCAAATATTGGGTTGATGCACAAGTTCATGCCATTTTTTTCACTGCACTACAGGAATGTATTATATCATAAGGGAAAACAGGATCAATCAACTATGTATCCCCCCATTGTTTACGATGGTGTAAAGTCTGAATAGGTCTGCAATGCCATTCTTAAAAAAATGTGCATTTTGATGCGGAGAAATCAAGGAAATTCTGGAGATCAACATCATTGTTGAACGTTCTGCAGGGTCTGAAGCGATGCCATCTGGGGAATAGGCCAGAAGTGGAAGGATCTCCCATTTCATGTCGTGAATGGCCATTTTGATCATGTTTGCACTGTGAGAGCGTGTGTTATGTTGGAGAAGGACACTATGACACCGATGTGGCCGTTTCTGCTGAATTGCTCCCTCCACAAGGCAGAGTTGCCCACAATAGAGTGCAGCGTTGAAGTTCCGATTCCTCAGCAGTACTTCCCAGTGAATAATGCCTTCCATGTTGCACCAGACACACATGATCTTCGCAGGATGAAGGTCATGTTTTGAACGTGGTGTGGGAGTCTTGTTTGGGCTTAACCATTCCCTCAGATGCCTGAAATTCATGTACAGGCACCACTTTGCATCTCCAGTAACAATACGTGATAAAAAGGGTTTGTGTTGCTGAGAACATTCACGATAACGGGCGAGAAAGGAACCACATATGGCAACACGCTGATTCTAGTTATCCTTTGTGAGAGTGAGGCAACCAAGACCCCAATTTATGGACCTTGCCCATATGTTCCTGGTGTCACACCACTGTGGCCTGATCAGTCCATCTCAGTGGCTAATTTGTGTATGATTTAACGAGGATCTAAGTGGATGAGATGGTTCAAACGATCCTCATCAAAGTGAGATGGACAACCTGAGTATGGAGAGTCGTTGAGGTCAAAATTGACACCTCAGAACCACTCAAACCATTTGGGCGCTGTCCTCTGAGCAATAGTGTCATCCTTATACACAGCACAAATTCGTCGAGTAACCTCGGTGGCTGAGGATCCCTTGTTAAACTCTTAGAGGAGCAGATGTCAGAAATGCTCATTCCTCACTACATACTTCTGGACCTGAAAACCAAAAAACCATTAACCACAATCACATAACGCAACGTGATTTAGATACAAGATATTACTGGCTATATTTTGATATAGAACTGGCCATCTGCACCGTCACTACTGACCTGGGAAACACTCATGAAATAAAACTGTATGAACTTATGCATCAACCCAACATCTGAAATAAGATGTATTTTGAATTCGATAGGATCTGCATTTACACCCTCTAGTGGCGAAGTTGAGCATCGGGAAAAAAAAAAAAACAGAATGAAAGGATCATCGGTCTCACATTTCAAGCTTCCCAATACAAAAAAAAGAATTTTACAAATCAAACTAATAGTTGCAGAGATATGGTGTCCCTGGTCGGACAGACAATGATAACATACACTTTTTTTTTTTTTTTTTTTACAAAAGGTGTGCTAATAATGCAGTTTCAGTACTGCTAACAAACAAGAAAACTAACAGACCCCTGCATTTTGCATTTTTCAGGGGGCGAGGAGGGAAATTTGTCAGGCATAAGTTATATCAGTAGAAAAATCCTCAACTACAAAACATTGTGCAGGGGCAAAAAAAAGCCAGGAATGGATAAAATTCTAGGACATGTAGCAGAATTTTAGGACATTTCCTGGACTTTTCCAGGAATTCCAGGATGCGTACGAACCATGGAAACAACTACTTACTCCCATTAGCAGCTGAAAAGTGTGTTTTGAAAACTAGAAAATCATGCATGAAGAGTTTCTCAAGCAGAAGGAAGACAATAGAGAATTAAAAAAAAAAAAAGATATTTAGAGGAAAACTTATCTTTACATTCTCTAGTGGAAAAGATGTTACTTGAAGAAAAATGGGTGCAAAATACTCTTCATAACAAAGTGTATCATAACCAAAAAACAAAAAAACAAAATTCTAAGGGATTTTTAGAATTTAATAAACTCTTAAAAGTTGACATTTACACCCTTTAGCAGGAAAACTGCATTACTTAAAGAGGATAATGCTCCCCATCTAAACTGCAGCACATGGAATACAGATTTTTTTTTTTTTTCAATATGATTTTTAGAAGCATAGATACAGTTGTAAATAGAAATACACACAAGTATCCCCTAACACCAGAGCTGTGAACTACAAAAACCCAAGAGTACATAGACAAAATATTCCACAATGTGAGTGACATACAGTGTTAAAAACTTTAATATTTCTACCACGAATATCGTGAAAAACAGATTTAAATATTCACACCCCAGTTGGAACTTTTTTCAATCAGGGTTTTAGATGTGCAGATATTGCTGTAAATATGCTGTAAACAGAAATACAAACTTATGCCCTGTGGTAGCAATCTTGTGACCTGAGAAAAACTTGAAATTACATGCAAAACATTCTTCACCGAAAACTCTGAGAAAGAACGGATTTCTCAAATCAGACTGTCAGAAGCAGAGATATTGAGGAAAATAAGATATACATCTATGCCCTACCTGGGGAAAAACTGCACATTATTTTAAGTATATTATACACTTGTAAGGTTTTCTGCAGTGAGCAACATCTGACCCACAATAGAATTTCTGCAAACAAGTTTTCAGAAGAACAGATATTGATGAAAACACCTCAGACAGAAATACACTTACACCCCTTAGTTTTAGAACATTTCACCAAAACTTAGAAGCTATATGCAGAACATTTCCTGTTTATCTGACAAAAAATAATTTTTCAAAAAAGGCTTTTACGAGTAGAGGTATATCGAAGGAAAGAAGTTTTTCAATCTGATATTTAGGAGCAATGACATGGAATAAAATATTTTGAATTCGGCAGTATTTGTAAATCAGAAAGGAAAGGTCACCGTTCTTAAACTTCGAGCTTAATAATGCAAAACGAATTTTTTAAACCAAACTTACAGTTGCAGAGATATATTGTCCCCAAAGTGATACTACAAGCATGAACTTATTTCAAAAAAGATGTGCTAAAATGGCATGGATGACAAATCAGTAATTTCAGATCTGGCTAGAAGAATTCAACTTTGGCATGAAATGCAAAAATATTTCAGTCAGCCTTGGCAGTCATGATGCATTTCTCTAGTTGTACATCCTCAACTGAATAACTAAATTCTTAAAAGACTGATAATAATGAGCTGGCATTTAAAAAAATGGAGATGCTGACAAAATCAGTTGTATTTCACACTAAGGCCACTGAACCAAGAAAAACAGTATCATGAATGGAAGCTAAAACAATCCTGTCAAAGCTGCAATGGTTTTTTGAAGAGCAAAGTGCATCTAATAAAACAAACATGTACACTCCTGCGGAACCTGACAAAGAACTGGCTGGAATAAGTGAAGCTAAAAAAACTCAGAATACAATTTATCACTTTTTATAATAGTTATGAATCTTACCTGATCACTGTGTTTTCAAATTCCTGCATTCCCAGAATTACAGATTTGATACATATGTACAGAGTATTTCACTCTCCCTTGGCCCCTGAATTTCCCTTATAACTTTCAAACCAATGGACGTAATTCAGTGAAATTCGACACTGACCTACCTTGGTGTATTGGAAGCATGATGATCTTGCAGCAAGTGATGAAAGTGGCCGCCATTAGCATCAAGGCATGCCTACACACTCCTCCCCATGTTACGGAAGGTGTTCGCCAAAACATTGGGAGTCACAGCCTCAATTTCCCACAAAATGTTTTCCTACAGTTCTATGAGAGTCTGTGGCTTGTTGCGATACACTTTCCCTTTCAGCATGCCCCATAGGAAGAAATCCGGTGGGGTAAGATCAGGCAACCTTGGTGGCTAAACTCCCTTAGAAAGGACACAATCTTCAAAGAAGGAAACAATTTCAGCCATGCTGACATGGGAGGTGTGGCAAGTGGCACCATCCTGCTGAAAATAGCCAGTACGGAGTTCCACGTCATCCAACTGATTCACAAACTCGTGGAAGATTCCCATGTAGACATTGTATGGAAGAACATGGGAACTAATATATTGAGTTCCACATTAAAGACGAAAAGATGTGAGAATCAAGAATATAAAGATGCGAGTTCCACATCGTCCATTATGGGGCCGATAACATGGTGCTGCGACAGAGCACACCACACCCCAATTTTTTCATCATGAAGAGGCGTCTCGTGCACAGTGTTAGGATTCTCACTAGCCCAAATGCGGCCATTCTGGGAATTGATGTGCCCACTTAGGTGGAACCAAGCCTCATTGGAGAACGTGTTGTCCAGTATTCCTAGATGTGCACTGACAAACTGCTGGAACCAATGACAGTAATTCAGTCTCTTCTGTTTGTCAGGAGGTTTCAATTCTTGCACAGCAGTAATTCGATACACATGCAGTTTTTTTTTTTTGGTTTTTTTGTAGCTTGTTGACATCTGCTTGTGGACCCCCCCCATCTCCTGCGACAGTTTAAGCAACGACTTCTGCAGGGTGGGCAGCAGCCTGTTTTACACTTCCTGCACCATGGCTTCTGGCAGTTTCAGACATCCTCCTTCGTGGACATCCAACAATATTCCCATGGTTTCCAGCTTCTTCGCCAGATACTAAATGGAGGATTTTGCAGGTGGTTCCTGAACCCCAAACTGAGCAATAAATTGACTTTGGCACTCCTTTATCAACACAGTTTTCCAGAACATGGGGACAATAAACACACACAGTCCCACTGTGTACCGGTTCATATTGTAATTGCTTGTAACACAAAGGCACGATGACTGCTAATGATCCTGTAACAGCAGCACAGTCAGATGCATCACACCAACTGCCAAGGACAGCGAACACACAATCAACCTTCACCTCGTGCGGGGGCAACAAACGGGCTAGGGAGTAGTGCTGCCGCTCGCTACTCTCTAGCTTGTGTGTCGCGCCTGCATGAAGTGAAGGCTGATTGCGTGCTCGCTGACCATGCTTCTCATAACACCAAGGTAGGTCCATGTCAAATTTTACTGAATTATATCCACTAGTTTGCAAGTTATAAGGGGACATCAGGGACCAAGAGATACCCTGTACATAGGCTTATTTCATTCATTCCTTACAAAATTATTCAATTTTTCCTTATACTCATATGAACAACTTTAAGCCATAACCCTGGCTCACTACTAATTCAACATGAAGGTTCAACTGTATAAATGTACCAATCCAAAAAAAAAAAAAAAAAAAAAAAAGATAGCATGACAGTCATTTCAAAGTAATACCACAATAAAAAAAAAAAAAAAAACCTTTTTGGAGCCTTGTATTTATTACGCTATAGCGCCAAACTGGAACCCAAGAAGCTTAAACTACTCAATTAAGTTTTCTATCATTTTCATAATTAAAAACACATTAATAACACAAACTGTATGAATTTCTTTCACTTAAGAAAGCTTAATCGACAGCAGAACATTCAGCTTTATCAACCCCAATAACCAGCCATCACTCCATGTAGCCAATGCAACTTCATGCTAAAATGGGATATCTGATTGGGCAGTACGCTTATTTTTTCCAAATACAGATTTATGCAATTAATATGTTACTCAAATTCATACTACTTGCTTATAAACAATATTCATTAATTTCATTACCACCTCTGGTAAATAAATAGCATTTGAACATGTGTGATAAAATTGACAAAACAAAAAAATAATAACTATATACCGAGTAGTCAAACCCCGCACTAAACAGGATGTTTTCTGCAGTCGGATGCCAGACTATGTAACCAACTCTTCTCTTATGACCTTGGAGGTCCATGATAGGTGCATTAAGGTTGGATTTCTTAAGCCCACCATCAGGAATGTACCAGATTTTAACCTGAAACAAAAATTAAATTCCTAAAGATCACTTCACTTGTATAAATCAAATACACAGTAGAAAAAAATCTCCAGGCTTAAAAATACAATGTCCATAAAGTCTTTCCCACATTACAAAAATAAATATAAAAAAAAATCTATAAGTTAAAATAAAATGGTTGGCAACATAATATAGCAGCACTCAAACTTTTTTTTTCTGTTCTTTAGGCAAGCACTACTGCTGAACAAGAGTAGCATTTCATCAATAATGGCTTCTATGCAAGAAAAAATGGTGTGCGTGTTGTGGTTCCATCAGACCAAATCTGCAATTACTGTCCAACATCATTTCAGAAAAGAGTACAGACAATCACCACCGGACCAAAAAAGCAGAAAAGCCTGATATGAAAAGTTTAAAGTGACAGGTAGTGTTGGCAATCGCCCCCAAGTGGGCTGACCACAAGCTACACATGAGACAGCTGCAGCTCTTCAGGAGACATTTCTGCGAAGCACCAGGAAATCCATTCGCCGTGCTTCACTGGAAACGGATTCCCCGTGCCATGGTTCACAAAATTTCACACAAACGTCCTCATCTTTATGCTTATTAGGTACAGCTCAATCAAGCTCTTCAGCCTGATGATCGGTCTCGCCACGATGCATTTGCGACGGAGATGTTGCAGTGCATGGCTCACGATAGTGATTATCTGCTCCATGTCCGTTTCTCAAATAAAGCCACATTCCACATTCTCTGGTAAAGTAAATCGGCACAATATGCAAATCTAGGGATTGGAAAATCTCCATTATGTCATCAAACAACAGAGGGCTAACCCGAAAGTGAACATACAACACTGGCGTGCAAAATTGAAGGACGAGACGGTTTCTCGAATGTAACGTCTTGCAGAAGTGCTCCACATCAACTCAAATCATACCATAAGATCCCCAAGATGTAAGAATATGGGACAAGTGAGCAAAACCGTCTAAACAAGGAATCTAAAGGATACAAAGGCACTTTATTGAAAAGGTAGCTTCGAGCACAACTGGACAGAATGACAGAAACGTCCATGTGACAGGCGGCTGCCAAGAAAAATCCAGTCTTTAGTAGAGGATATGATCACCCCTGATTGCGTTGCAGGATTTACAGCATCTGTCCATGCTGAGGAAGAGGTTGTCAAGGAGCTGTTGAGGCATCGCGGCCCATTCCTCTTGTAGTGCCAATCGCAGCTGCAGAATTGTTGCTGGCGGCTGGTGACGTGCTGCCAAGCGTCTCCCGAGAAGGTCCCACACGCGTTTGATTGGATTTAGGTCAGGGGACCTTGTGGGCCAATCCATGAATTGAATATCTTCACTCTCCAACAGCTCTGGG
The DNA here is from genome assembly GCA_039090855.1 of Macrothele yani. Lineage (NCBI taxonomy): Eukaryota > Metazoa > Arthropoda > Arachnida > Araneae > Macrothelidae > Macrothele > Macrothele yani. The sequence continues at coordinate 129,238,692 of CM077024.1, read as the reverse complement.
ACAGCCACTGTACAATGAGGTGTAGCATTGTCATCCATGAAGAGGAACTCAGCATCTCTAAACAGACGCACGTGAGGCAGGAGAACCTCGGTACAATAGCGGACACCAGTGACTGAACCTCCTTGGAAGATGTGGAGGTCAGTACTGCTACCAAGCATGACACCGCCCCAAATGAGAACTCCGCCACCTCCAAACCGGTCCCTTTCAATGATGTTGGAGGTGTGATTGCGTGTTCCCTGCTATCTCCAGATGTGTATACGTCCACAATCGCTCGTCAGACTAAATCGGCTCTCATCCATAAAGAGAACTCGACCCCATTATTGCTGACGTGTCCAGTTTTTGTGTTCCTGGCACCACAGAAACCGCCGTCTCCCATGAGCAGGCGTTAATGGCACACACCGTACTGGCCGTCGTGCAAATAGTCCACCTTTGTGCAGCCTCCTGGCCACGGTAAAACACGATAACGGACATCCAGTTGTCTGTTGCATGTGCCTTGCGATTTCTCCCGCAGTCTGTATCTTCTCGCCTGTAGGACAATATAACGGTCGTCCGCCGCCGGGGTTGCTCGTGGACGACCACTACTAAACTCTCAGACAGCTGTTCCTGTCATTTGAAATGCTCTCCAAGCTCGTGAAATGATGCTGTGAGCGATCCCGAACTCCTCGACCACACTAGTCACACTTTGACCTTCTTCCAACTTCCCAATGACGCGACCTCGGGTAAATTCATCAGATGTGGTTAACTGGATTGCCTGTTGGCCATATCACATGGTGGCAGCAACTTGACGTCGTTCAAACCGATGTACACCGTGCAATAGCTTTCACCGCCCGTGTGTTTTATACCCTTCCCACACACACACACACACACACACTACGTCATGCTGCATATATGTGCATGCTCTACCGTACCAAACCCCGGTCTATCTCCTGAGTGGTCTTTCGGTCCGTTCTGCCTGCTCGTTCTGCTGTTATGCTAATTTCTCTTCTTCGTCCTTAATTTTTGCGCACCAGTGTATAATGAGCTACGATACTATCATGAGCTTCAGGAACCTCAAAAGTGTCCCAAACACTGCAGTTCTATTTAACCCTCTAACTCACAAGCCCAGAAATTTTTTAAAGAAAAATCGTAACCCAAGTTAATTAATAATGAGGCACTGTACACCAACTATACTTAAAACAGTAAAACTATATTAGTAATCCAAATAGAATTCCAAGTTTTCAAGCTTTCGCACATGAAACAGATGGATGACTTTTTCAAGGAACGCAGACAGAAAACCTGCAATATGAATAATAGAACGCTTCAACAATTTGAATGCCGTGACTTTACTAGAAAATAAATGAATAGATGTGAATGTAATTAATCATTCAGACACAAGGCCTCAATGTTGGTTTGGCATGTGGAATCCTGGAAGGAAAACTAAAGGCATTCATTATATTATTTGAAGAACTGGTTCCAAATTCGTGGAAACTTTAACAAGACTCTACCATCGCACAACTCACTGTTTTCAATGATCTCCAAGGTTTCTCAAATGGCAGTATATTTTGGGGTAGAATAGGAAGCTAGTTTCTCACACAGCAGCAGCAGACTTGAACTTTACTTTTCTGGCAAGGGCTGTGGTTACTTTGACGTTCTTAGCATCTCTTTTACACTCGTTGACTCTAATTCTGAATAAACACTTAGTCATTACAACGTAGTATCGCTCAGAGCTGTCCAGATCAAATTCCATTAGTTAGCATCTCACTACTCATTCTTTCAACATGGCTTAACCATCCCAAAATATTTTTCTCCATCTTTACTAACATTTTGCTTCATATTACAAATCTGCAACACATTTTCATTCCTCACATGATCAGAACATTTCTTACCACATACCCCCTTGTTAGTAACACATATCTCCAACATACAAACAACTATGTCACTTTTGCAGTAACTAAGTTTCACTGCCTTACATCTAAACAAGAACAATTAACTCTTTCATACACAGTCATTCCGGATCTTTTATAAAACAAATCAGTCCTATGAAATCCTCCTAAGCTGAATTCTATTACCTATATATCCTTCAAATGTGACAAAGAAATGCTTCAAAACTACATGAACATATATTATATTACTTGGATATACTAAAAAAGTATGCTTTTTAAAAACCATGCACGTTAAAACAAGGAGTACTTCACGAGTTCAATGACAGTCCCGTGTTATACAAGTCATGAAAATAACCATTTTGAAAAACTCACTTGAAACACTCCTGTGAAGCAAGGGTCCCCTGTAAGTAGTAATTCATGTGGAACGAATGAATCACTAACTTGGGTTGAAAGGGCAATCACAAATAATCATATCCACATTCTTTATAAGGCCTAACTTCCATTAATCTTGATACCCTGCATAAGGCCTAACTTTCATTAAGGCAAGTTTAATAGAATAAAAAATGTAGATACGATTATTTGTGATTGCCTTTTCAACCCAAGTTAGCGATTCATTTGTTCCACGTGAAGTACTACTTACGGGGAAACCCTTGCTTTACATGAGTGTTCCAAGTGAATTTTTTTTTTTTTAATTCTTATTTTCACGATTTGTATAAACATGAGATTGTCACTGAACTCATAAAGTACTCCTTGTTTTAATGTGCACAAAGTTTTTAAAAAGCATACTTTTTTAGTACATGCAAGTAATACGTATGTATATTCAGCAAATTCTTTTTGTGGTATAGAATATTCCACAACAAACTTTTTTGTACATGAATATATTGCACCAAATACCTGGGCACATTAACAATACTGACATTTAATACAAGGGTAGAATCGAATGCAAAGCATGTTGGCTTGATTTATTTTATTGCAATATGTTAGAAAAAATGTTTTAAGATGGTATTAACACTAAGCCATCAGCTACAAATGTATCTGTAGGAGAGAGAGAGAGAGAGAGAGAGAGAGAGAGAGAGAGAGAGAGAGAGAGAGAGAGAGAGAGAGAGAGAGAGAGAGTGTGTGTGTGTGTGTGTGTGTGTGAATGGCATAACTCATCAGGAAGTTGTAGAAAACAGTTCAAAATTTGGCAGATTGCTCTATATTCTTGTCCAAGATGCTGTGGCAGGTTTAAAGTCAAAATTCCAAAAGTTAGGCTTGCTAGAAGAAATATTATTTACTATGTTTTTAAGGCAACCAGGAAGTTATGATCAAGATATCTACGAAAACATGTGGCCTTGAAGCCAAAAAAACTTGCATGCACAAGATTGGTACCACAAAAACAAGTTCCTGTCACATGTGTATCAAAAGTAAAACAGCTCATTTGGGCAGTGTTATTCAAGGGTGGTCAATCGTTGGTAATTCTGAAACTCACTTTCTCAATGCAGGAATGCCTACCACTCTTTCACAATTTTCTAGAATAGAGAATATTTTACTTGTGGTTCATAAATGGGGTAAGTGAGTATACAGGATGTTTGATCAACTAATCATCTCTTTAGCTCAAGTAAATGCATATGTTATTTAAATAGACTCCATGAATATAGGATTAAAGAACACAATCTCTTACTGAGTAAAAATTTTAATATGCAGATTGCAATCTTAAAAAGTTAGACCCTTGCAGTGCCAGGGACAATTTAGACAGTCCAACAAGTTTTGCACTCACATTGGGGAGCAGGTGATAATTAAATTCTTATATTTGCCTGGCTAAGAGAAAATTATAAAAAATTAAAACCTACACCCCAAGACGAAAAAGCAGATGTTAGTTTTGTCCAGAAATGGGTTTCCGAAATAAAAAATGGGAATCCAGATTAAACTATAAACCCAGAAAAAGGAAAACCAAATTGACGCTGCTGCCAATATGAAGGAAGCTGGTGAATTCATTAAAAATATGAAAATCAAACAACAGGGATTACAATGCGTGTACCTTAACATGTTACAAACAATTAAGTTAATCAAGTGTCTACTAATCAACAGAAAAAAATGTCAACAAAGATCATGGAGTGCTTAGAAGGAAGTGTGTGAAAAATGAACTTGAAATACACAAAAGCATACCCTAATGGTGAATATATTTCAAATATGTAGAGATAATGTAAATAGACGATATCACTAGATGGCAACACATCAGTTGCTGAGCCCAACAATATGATTTGTGTAGTCAGATGCCTACTGATAAACCACACATAGTGCTGTGAATTGTTGGCACCATAGCGTAAAGCAAACACACTCTGTTGGTTAGCGAGAGATCCGAGGTTCGATCCCAGCGGTGTCTGAGGAATAATTTTTCAGTTGCTATGCGTTGTTTATAAAATAATGTGAACAGAGTGATGACATTGTCTATTTAGCATACCCTAAAGTTGGTCCAAATATTAAATTCATGAGGCAACCTTAAGGGCTGTCTTATGCTATAAACATGCTTTTGATTAAAAATACATAACATCTAAAGTTTAACAAATATATACGAACGATGAAGAAAAGGGGTTTCTGTACGCTCAATTAATGTGAAAGACGATAAATAGTGAACTCCGTTTATTAGGCGTATAAAATAAAAGGATCAAAAGATGCTCTAGCTTTCACTACCTCCGGGTAGCTTCGCCAGGCATTTAGTAGCTAAAGATCGCAGAAGCAACTGGAAAAATATATTTCGAAGAATATAACTAAATTCAAAATAAGCAAAACACTTGCACGATGTCACAGGTTGTTTGATTCCAGGGCCAGGTGGTCACGTGTAACTTCAAGAAGCCGGTGCCATATCAAAGGAAGGCTTGTGGTTACATCCTTGTTGCACACACTCCGTCGCGTGATGATCTCGATGGTTTCGCAAAGCGCAGTAGCTCTTGCGCTGTCGTAAGGTGCTAGTTTCTTAAAATTTCTCCATCTGGGGACTGCCCCTTCAGATGCAACATCACAGGCTAGGGCCATCATACGCTTTCCGGCCTTAACGTCCCTTTGGTGTTCATAAGTAAATAAAGGAAAAATGACTTATACTTATGACTGATACCTACCAACTCATCCAATAGATGGTGACACATGAGAAACAAATCACCTAACATATACATGACCGCAAACCTTCCTTTCGATTCCCGACAAGCAACTCCAGGACTACACACACACACACACACACACACACACACACACACACACACACACACACACACACGAGGAACCCTCGCGTAGAAGTAGAGGCCCGATGATGGTAGTACGATATTACCGAAAGCGATCGCCGTAACGTGGTGACGACGAACCCCGTGTGAGCAGTCTCCTGACCAGATAAGTATAATTCCTTCTAAAATATTTTAATGAATGTAAATTTAAAACGTTTGATTGTGAGAATGAATGTAGAACTGAAAATATATAACCTAACTGTTTTATTTCTAATAAAAAAAATTTATAACTAACCAAAAACCCGTAACAAAAAGACCTCTCTGGCCGGGAGCACGTGCCTCACGGAGCAACAAGGTGCAAAATACTTTGACAATATCAAGTAAATAATACTTTAGATATTATGTATTTCTAAAGTTGGTCTTTTGACAAGGAAAATGAAGGAACAGATGTTAGACATCAGCACAGATTCTTTATTCCTATACAGCTACCAGGATATTTTTAATGGAGTATTTATTGATGATGAGACTTGTAACTATAGTTACAATACAAAAAGAAACACTCTTTCGAATTGTGTTATAAATGCATGGGTTAACCTGTCTACAAAATGCCAGGATTGACAAAATAAACTACAAAAATTGTTGTTACTGTCTTTCAGGACCCAAAAAAAAAAAAAAAAAAATCTGTTTGATTTTTTTCTTAAAGCCAGGGAAATAAAAAATAGAAAAGTACAGCAAGCCCTTTCAAGAATAATCCATTAACAAACATTTGGTTCGTTTTATAAAATAAAAAATGGCTCATTCTTACTAGAACTAACACTACTAGATGGCAACCTGTCTGCACACAGATGCAAGCAGCCACAAATGGAATTAAGAAGCTTTTATGTTATTTTTTAAGAAATGGCTCTGAAAAATACATTTTTATGCTAGCAGAAACAAGACATTTATTCAGAAGAAAAGACATTTTTCTTTTCTTATGATTGGAAGACCTTGCTAAATGTCCCTGGTGAACAATTAGCTTGATCCCCTCCCACAAAAGAAAGGGTGAATAATGCAAGCCAATACTTTGAATATGTGTTCAGAAAAAGTTCTGCAGTTTCTTCTGAATTAATACTCCAGCAAATATGATCTACCAAGTCCTTCTTGAAGACTCTGGTAACGAAATCATGTAAGAGGATGAGTCCGAAATACTTTAAGCACAAGTCTCAATTTGGGGATTTACAAAATTTGTGAAATAATGTGGCAGTCAGGTGCATTTATCTTATCTGTTGCAAATGATCATATGCTGCTGATTCACCCCTCACAATGATGATATATATAAGTAATTTTTTTTAATCTACTTTCTAGAAAAATGATATTACATTCACATGTAACATAATTTAAGCATGGCATCAAAAGGGATGCCAAAATCTGGCAGTTCACTTTTAAAACCTAAAAAGTAACCTATAGTATTAACATCATGTATATTAGAATCCTTATTCATGCTGCATAAAAATCTAGCACTTCATTTTCCAGTATCTAAAAGCACAGGTAGTTTCATGGTGCAATTAATACAAATAAGAGTCACACAAACATCTAAATTAGTGTTACATATCAATCGCAGTGGTCACTTTTTTTTTTTTCAATTTGGAGGTTTAACAACAACTATGAGCAACTCAAAGGGCAATCGCCTGTCCCTAACTTAGAGCCACTGATTCCAGGTAAAGGAGAGAGAGATATAATACCATAAGACAAACACAACATCCATACTTTGCCAGGATTTGAACCCAGACCCACGTCAGACAAATGGTCAGAAACCAGGACTGACCACCAGGATGGCATCACTGTGGTAAGATGGTAGGAATGAGATTTTGTGCTGAAAATACTATCTGCAATAAACAGTGCCAACTAAAATAAGACTTCAAAAACAGAAGAAATGTTACCACCATAGACTGAGTAAAGGTCTACACCTGGCCATATAATCCACAACAGCTCTCTACTAATAAAGTGAATGTATGAGAGATAAATCAGACTCAGATATGAACAATGATGGAATACTACACACAATGGTATAAAATTTACACAAAAAATAAAAACTTAAAATCTACAAATCTTATTCTAAAATACTCACAGTGCAATCATCAGAGCAAGATGCAATTATGTTGTCATTAAAGGGATTCCACTGAAGATCAAGGACAGGACCATGATGGCCTGTGACCCTTCCAGCATTTATGTCAACCCTGCCAGTCTAAAAAAAATTAGTCATGATGATTACTGAAGATTTTTCGTGTTATAATACATTTCACACAGACAAATTTTACAGTTACATTTAGATATACACTGAAGTGCCAGAAAAACTGGTACGGACAAGCTTATGCAAAATACATAGCAATGTCACCTATGCATGTACTCGGTTGCGTCTGCCAGTGCATAAATAAAGCAATACACATCCTTGCTAGCTGTCAGAGCTGTTTTCGGCATGAGAATGACAAGCAATAACGACTTAAGCGATTTTCAACGCGGTATCATGGTTGGCGCTCGTGAGATGGGCCATAGTATTTCGGAGGTAGAAACGAAGTTTGGATTTTCACAGACGACCATTGCAAGGGCATACCGTGACTACAAGAATTCCGGCAAAACCTCCAACCTACGATACCAGTGTGGCCGTAAATAGACATTGGGTGAACTTGACCATCGTTGGCTGTCAAGAATCATTTCACGCAATAGGCGTGCAACACTCTCGCAGATATCGTCGGAATTCAATGCTGGAGCCTCAACAAACATCAGCGTCCGGACTGTGCAAAGTACCCTGCACGATATTGGCTTTGGAAGCTGACGCCCAACTCGAGTCCCCTTGATGGGTGCATGACAGAGATATGTGCCTCGCTTGGGCACGGTAACACCGCCACTGGGCACCTGATGACTGGAAACAATTAGCCTGGTCTGACGAGTCGCGTTTCCAACTGTATCGGACAGATGAAAGGATTCGTGTGTGGCACAAACCCCATGAAGCTATGGATCCCGCCTATCAACACGGAACTGTACCGGCTGGTGGGGGTCCATAATGGTATGGGGTGTGTTTAGTTGGACTTCACTGGGACCCCTGGTATGTCTACAAACGTTTGTGACCGGCCAATGCTATGTGCGCATCCTTTCTGACAAGGTACACCCGTTCATGTCCTGCATTCATGCTGATGGGTTGGGCCTGTTCCAACAGGACAATGCACCTCCACACAAGTGCCGGGATGCCACATTATGGTTAGAGGAGCATTCATCTGAGTTTGGGGTGTTGCCATCCCACCAAAGTCCCCAGATCTGAACGTGACAGAACACATTTGGGATGCCATGCAACACGCTATCGAACATAGAAATCTGAGACCTCGGAATACACCCGAATTGTGGAACGCTCTGCAGGAAGTATGGTATGCATTGCCTACAGCATATTTCCAGAAGCTAGTGGAGTCCATGCCCCGTCGTATTTCGCCAGTCCTGTGCTCCCGTGGGGGACCTACCAAGTATTAGACTGGTGTACCAGTTTTTCTGGCACTTCAGTGTATATGCACATGATATGTATATATGCAATAGTCCATGTAGGCAAATACTTTGAGAATCAATAACAGAAAATCAAATCTGTGAGTTGGCAATAGTAATTAATGCACACAGAATAAAAAGGTAGGCACAGCAATAATTTAAGGCAGACATCTAGTGATTTTGCTCCCTATACTTCCAATGGATAAAATTTTGACACTATTTCCTCAGCTAAGAAAGATTTCCAATACATCAAAATTGGTCCACTGATGAATAAAAAAAAACCTAACTTAGATTGTGCAATCCGTGTTTTTTGTAGAAAAAAATTCCTGAACTATATTAAACATTCATAATTTTCTTCAATGTAGTAGCAAAGAAGAGTGGTACCACCTGTAACCAAGTATCATAACTATACTGAAGTAAAGTTATTGACTTTTAATATATTGGGTTGTCGGAAAAGTCATGACGTATTTTGGCACCCGATGGCGGTTGGGCGGGTTTAGAAGTACTAGAGGCATGCACATCGCTCTGTTATCGCTATGGCATTCGACAGGTGCCAGTTCTACCTGCAGTCTAAAAGGAATAGTGAGCGATTTGCTTGATTTGCGGAGATTTGACATCAAGTTGAAAATGGAAGATCAAACTGTGCATTTTCACTATATTTTACTGTTTTACTAAAGGGAAGAACGCGCATCAAGCTTGAGAAAAGTTGCGTAAGTGTACAGTGATAATGCTCTACAAGAACGTCAGTGCCAGTGGTGGTTCGCAAAATTCCGTGCTGGTGATTTTGACCTCAATGATGATCCTCGGTCCGGGAGGCCGACCGAGGTTGATGACTACCAAATTAAGGCATTGATCGAGTCAAACCCACATTACAAGACACGAAAGATTGCAGATACATTGCACATCTACCATTCAAGCGTTCACGACCACCTGAAAAGCTGGGATACGTAAGCAAGCTCGATGCGTGGGTTCCTCATGAACTCAAAGAAGCTCAATTGACAGTGCGTATAAACATCTGTGATATGCTTATTAAACGTGAGGAAAACGATCCTTTTTTGAAGCAACTGATAACTGGTGACGAAAAGTGGATTGTGTACAACAATGTGCTGCGCAAACGGTCTTGGTCCCGACGTGCTGCTTCGCCTCAAACAACATCCAAAGCAGACATTCATCAGCAGAAGGTTCTGGTCTCCGTGTGGTGGGATTTTAAATGTGTCTTGTTTTTAGAGTTCCTATCACGGAACCAAACAATCAATTTGAATGTGTATTGTCGGCAATTGGACAGTCTGAATTAATCCATCATCCAGAAACGTCCAGAGCTTGTTCATCGTAAAGGTGTTGTGTTCCATCACAACAACGCGAGACCACACAAGTTTGATCACCCGCCAAAAATTATTGGAGCTTAGGTGGGATGTGTTGCCACACCCAGCATACTCGCCTGACCTTGCGCAGTCAGACTTGCGCTTGTTTCGCTCTCGTTCAATTCAGATAAGGCTGTAAAAATCAGCACTTTGTAGTTTTTTGCCACGAAAGACAGGTCCTATGAACGAGGCATTCTGCAGCTCACTGAAAGATGGCAAAAGGTTATCAAACAAAACGGGCATTATATCATTGATTGATCTATGTTCTTTCCATCAATAAATGACCTTTGCGAAACATGGCTAAAATAAGTCATGACTTTTCCGACAACCCAATAGTTCAGGAAAGTTTTTTGTACAAATCATCGATTGCACAATCTAAGTTAGGATTTTTTTTTAATTTATTTTTTTTTAATCAGTGGACCAATTTTGATGTATCTGAAATCTTTTTTCGCTGGGGAAATGCGGTCGAAATATAGGAAGCAAAATCACTAGATGCGATTTTTTTGGAAATATAGGAAGCAAAATCACTAGATGTGTACACCTTAAGACGTAAGCACGATGATCATGCCTCAGCCACCTAGATTCTTTTATGTTATTTTCAGCAGACCTATGAAAACGTGGATGACAAATGATATTATTGGACATCAACACTTTTCTGCAAAGATGCAAATGAATGACCTTTCAGAACTTGAAGAGGACAGATACAAAGGGCATTCAAAAAGTTATTGACATATGTGTTGTAGATTCTCTCCTGTTCCTATGAAATTAACAAGTTATGACTGGTTTGAAAGCATGTCTGAACTTTTCATTGCATGTTACCAACATAAGCCATATCATCATTCCTCTCTTTTGCTGGTGGCACACAAAGTTTGGCAAAACCTGTAGATTGTTGGTATGGAGCAGGGCTGCACCCAAGGGTCCCCGGATCCGGACACCCCACCCCCGAGGCCACTGATGTCGGGCACTGATGGTGTTGGAATCATATTGTAATATGATTCCAACACCATCAGTGCCCGACAAGAGAGATTCCTAACCCTCTAACTGTTCTCCAATTTTCACCAAGTGTACTTGTTTTCGCTAGCAAGATTTACAACTGTTGCTTTTGAATGAAATGAGCACATACTTTTTCCTTCCTAACCCCCATCTTCTCCGAAGGGGGGTCTACTTTGTCAGCAGTTGAAAATGGGAAAGGAATGTTTAGAGACTGCCTCAAACCTGTTTCCACATTCAGTTGGGTTGGGGCGATTTCTTCACACTCATACCAGAAATGTCCCCTAGGTGACAAGGTGAGCCACGATCATGAGCAGGCAGGGGAGCAACTAATCATAGCAGGGGCAGGTGCAAACTGGTGGGAGGGTAGCGACACCAATGCCAGTATATTCATGGTGTTGGAAGGCTGGGGGCAGTGGTGTTTTCATTTAGTAAAAACAGCAATGAAAACACCATTTGCAGCTGGATAATTCATGAATACAATATATTAAATTCTTTCACAGATCAAAACAATTATAACAGTCACGTCACGTAAGTACACATACATGAGCATTTTTACTTGCAAAGCTCCCATTCCAAATTTCTGGGTGCAACTTTGGTATGAAGCCTATATTAAAGGGAGGTGAAGATTTTACATTTTCACTATGATACAGCATGGGGTTGACATGAAAAAATTCATGCCCATTTAGCAAAAGTATATGGAGATCATGCCTGTTTCTATGGCATTGTTATGGGATGAATGCACAAATTCACAGGAGTGCAGAGCTTCAGAGACCTTCCTTGTGCAGGAAGACTAGGGGAGTGGGTGAGCCATGAACAAGAGAACCATCACTGCTGCCTATGAACTGATTATTTAAATTACAGAAGAAATGTTCTCCACAAATGCATGGAACAACCACAAGCTATTCTGATTGCATGTTAATAATCCTGTAGTTGTTCCATGTATATGTGAATAATATTTCTTCCATGATTTCCATATCTAAGATACTAGGGATTTATTATGTCATGCAACAGCATATGATTGCTTCTGCAGGCAAGAAACTGAACTTGCTCAGAGATTCCTCCTCATCAGACATTTGGAACTTCATTGCACTGGGTAGTGTAGTAATGAGCAGCATGCTCAAACAGAAATCAGGGGATGTGGGTTCAATTCCGCCAAAGTTCAGCGTCCTAAATTATTCGCTATAAATTTTGAAGAAAAAAAAGATATATATATTTCACAGTACATAATTTAATTGAAAATGGTGAAAAAAATTCACCTTTACAACACATTTTAAAGATTTTTACCATAAAATTTACCTACAAATGTTTGGATGAACAAATGCTGTGGTGAGCACTTCTGTAACATCATCCATAGATCTGCCGAGACGATGATGCTGGTGTGGCCATTTTATGGGCCGAAAACTACGGGACAGAGAGAACGAAACTTTGCATCTTACAGCAATCTGCTCTGCTCTGCTTAAGTTCTAAATGTATCATTATTGCTTATAGAAAGGGTATTAAAATTCAGTTTCTAACTGGATTAGAAGAGCTAAAAAAAAAAAAAAATCGTGACCTTGATCTTCGTCTTGGCAGAGCCATAGACGACGTTGCCAAAGCACTTGGGGAGGGTTCGAGGCATTCCTTCACATCCTTGTGCTTGCAGGTAAGTTTTATGGCAGAAATCTTTAAAATGCATTGCAAATCTGAATTCCTTTTCACCATTTCAATCAAATTACACTTTAAAATATGTATATCTTTCATTCTCCAAATTTTTAGTTGAATAATTTTGGACACTAAACAACACCTTCACCTTAATTCCTTCTCCAAGGTGGTGTAATTTTCAGACATGATATCACATGTCTAACAGTAAACTAGGAAATTCAGGCTATGCTGACTGTCTTGTTACAAATCCTGTCATTATGGAAAACTCACACATCATCAGTCAGGCAATAAGTTCAGATATTAATGTATCAATTCGCATCATGGAAATAATTATTCATCAACATTTAAAAGTTCCAAACAGGTACCCAACAAAATGAAAGAACAGTGAAAAATGGCTGGAGTTGACTCGTGCAAGGAGATGCTGGCAGTGTTTCAACCTAGTGGCCCTAAATTGTTAACAAACATTGTCAAAGTGTACGATACATGGTTTTATTCCTATGGAACTCCCAGAAAGATTGACAAGTAAGTTTGGGTTGCAGAAGAAGAGCCGTGCGCTGAAATCCTCTGACACAATTTTTATTCATGGAAGATGTTCGATTTGTTTAATTCCCAAAAAAAGAGGAGCCATTGACACCTTACAAGTTGTTTCTTTTGTTTGTTTATTTGTTTTTACAATAAATGGCCAATACCACACCAACACTATTTTGCACAGAGATGAAGGGGCAGCATCCAACAACAGGCATATCAAAGGTTCTCCTTACCAACAATGCCAGTGCTTATAAAACTCAGCAAGTTAACTGAAGCATAACAAAAAAAAAAAAAAAAAAAAAAAAAAAAAAGACAGCAGTGAAATCTTGCATATTCCACCTGTACTTGCACTATGCTATTTCTGTTTTTTTGTTTTCAAAAATGAAAAAGAAACTTGCTGGGCAGAATTTTTCAAAGGAAGGTGGATAAATTTTTTCATAAGAAAGGCAGATTAAAGTCTCAAGGGAAAGTGTGCAGGCTTCTTTTTATAACAATATTCCAGGACCAACAACAGATTAGCATGCCTTCTGAACCATGGCAGATGTTTGGCAGGAGCAACAGGCCACAAGATTGAGATCCCCCTCCCTCCCCCCACCAAATTGCATACACTGACCAGTAGGTCACAAGCAGACAGTTAAATAGTTATATCAATTTTGCTAGTCTTGAGGAGTAGCTTATTACGTGGTTCAAAAAATATTGCTGTTTACATTTTGTATTGCATATAATTCTGTTCAACACTTATAAAAGCAAATGCATGAATCACCCTCCCTAAACTTCGGCCCAATGTACAAACTACGACTTCACCATGTTGTACTGCTGACGATTCACGTATAAAAACTTGCATTATACGTACAATGTAATTTATTGTCATAGGAACCATAAAAATCATTAAAGGAGGTCATTGAAAGCTACAACAATATCTCAGGAACAAAAAATAGTAAATCCACGACAGAGCATAATAGCGGATATGCTGATAAAATGTATGACGAAAACAGAACAACAATAATGACTGAAATGTTTTGAAGACTGAAATATAAAAGATGTTTTAATATTATTCAGTTTTATTCATTGTGGATTCTTCATTTGAAACTCTTTTTATATTTCAGTCTTCGAAACATTTCGCTATCATCGTTATCATTCTGTATTCGTCATATGTTTTATCAGCATATTGCTATTATGTTCTGTCACAGCTTTACTGTTTTTTTATTCCTGATATTGTAGCTTTCAATGACCTCCATTCATGAATTTTATGGTTCCTATGACAATACATTACGTTGTACGTATAATGCAAGTTTTTATACGTGAACCGTCGGCAGTACAACATAGTGAAGTCGTTTCGTACATTGGGCTGAAGTTTAGAGAAAGGCGAGTCATGCATTCGCTTTTATAAGTGTTGAACAGAATTATATGCAATACTTGCTAATGCAAACAGTGATATTAGTTAAATAGTTAATTGTTTGTGAGCCATCTGGTTTACAAATTGCAGAACCCTCTGTTTGAATCAGTCAGATGCGGTATTGTAAAAAGAGCCATTTGACCTTTTTCCTGTGCTTCAAAGGGAGAGCATTTGTTTAAAGATTACAATATATACACCACCACTGTGCAATTTGGAATAGCATAGTCCACACCTCTTCAACCAGCTTTTCTGTAGTGAAGAAGCTAATTAGAGCCATTCCTTATTTATTTTTTAATTTCGAATAATGCGAAGAACAGCAACATTTTCATTCTCACCTTATTTGTGCCATCTTAGTGCTGTAACCATCTTGTGTGCTTATTACATTAAAACTATTTCATTAGTGAGTGGATATTGGATACACAAGTTCTTCTGAGCAATCAAGAGATGTTTTGCTTTCTTTTCCTTTTGCATGATGTGAAGCCAATGATAGATTCACACCTCACCATTCCACTACACTGTGTACTCCACTACACTGTGTACTCGGAACCTTCACTGTTGGAATTGTTATTGTGCGACACGGTTAAAGGACAGTACTGCTGAAACTAATAAGTGCTCATCAATTCTTAATCACTTATAAAAGAACCAGAAAGTGCAGGTAAAACTTACATGAAAAAAAAAAGTCAGTCAGACTTGTCTATACAGTACCTTTGATCATGCTGAGAATTTAGGGAAAGTTTCCAGTGAGCCACGAAAAAGATATTTCAAAATGTTACAGGAATTTTATAAGTTGAATCTGTATTCCAAGCATTGGAATTGAGGAAAAATTGTATACTTTCTGGATGACAAAAAACCACTCTATTCACAGAGGAGCTATAAAATTAATGTTGATATAAACTGGCAAAAGGACAACTGCATTCCAGAAGAAAAACTGATGAGGGTAATCAGCATTCTTTTTTTAAAACACCTTTCACATATACACTATCTACCAACAAGTAATTGGACACCCCTGCAATCGACGATATCTGCGGTCCTGATACAAGTCACGGCCGCAGACATTAAATATCATGTGGGGAAACAACAACGCAACCAGTCGCATGCAAGATGCCACGCAGTTCGGAGTTCTCTAATTTCGAGAAGGATTTAGTCGTCCGGTATCGCAGAAATGGCCGATCCATACGTGACATATCCAACAAGTTGAAGTACCCAAAATCGACAGTGGCCTACGTGATTGGCAAGTGGAAGATGAGAGGTGACTGTCGGAATGTGCCCTGACCCGACAGACCCACAAAACTGGGAGCCAGAGACCGACGGGCGCTGGCCAGAGAAATTCGGAAGAACCGCACCAAATCAATGGGCCACATCCGCGAGGAGTTTCAACAGGCATCCGGGAGTGTTTTTCGATGAATACCATCCGTAAGGAAGCCTATCTGCTCAGTTATCATGGACGTGCTGCCGCCCACAAGCCTCTGATCACCAAGTCCAATAGCGCTGCTCGGCTAACGTGGTGCAAAGAACGTCGACAGTGGACCGTTGAACAGTGGAAACAGGTTCTCTGGAGCGACGAATCAAGGTTCACCCTCTACCGTTCGGATGGCAGGGTCTGGCGTCTGCCTGGAGAACGCCTCCTGCCGGAATGAATTGTGCCGACTGTGAAGTTCGGCGGCGGTGGAATTATGCTATGGGGGCGTTTCTCCTGGTATGGCACGGGACCCTTGGTCACAATTCCTGGTAGACTCAACGCTGAGACCTACTGCACCATTTTGGATGACCATGCGCTTGCTATGTTGTGGCAGTTTTACGGGGTGGACCCACGTTACTTTCAGGATGACAATGCCACATCTCATGTTGCGAGGTCCACCATGGCTTAGTATGATGACAATGGGGTTAATCGAATGGACTGGCCTGCGCAGAGCCTGGACCTTAACCCTATCGAGCACCTCTGGGACAAGTTGGAGCGTCGACTTAAGGGGTGCCCCCATCGTCCGAAATCGGTGATGGAACTGACCTGTCTTCTCCAAGCCGAGTGGAAGAAAATACTGCTAGCAGTCGTACAACGCCTGGTTGAGAGTACGCCCCGGAGGGTCGCAGCTGTAATCGTCACTCGTGGAAGCTCCACCAACTAACATAGGTGAGTAAACTTTGTTTTCCTTTGATATCACAGGTGTCCAATTACTTGTTGGTAGACAGTGTAGCTATAACCATATTTATCACTTACACCCAAGAGCTAATGAAGTTCTAATGTGATATGTTTTGTACTGACTTCGGGCGCAAATTAATAGAACTGTCAATTCACTATTGAAAAGGCATTACCATTTTCAGTTCCAATGAGTGTAATACAGATACGCATTACATCTTCCAACATTCAGAAACATCCTCTGACAACAGACAAATAAAATTAAGATCACGCATGTTCCACAACACGAAGACCAGTAGTAATGAGTATGTACTCATCACTACTTGTTATCAAGTGCAGTATCTAGTCTAATGGTTCACTAATAATTTTTCATTCTTACAAATTCAGGTAACAAAAATTGAATGCCAATTTCAGGTTTGCTACCTTTAGTTACTATATTATTTAAAAAATCCTTCCTTACAATCATAGTGCAACAGTTGACTTTGGGCAGGATATCAATGCGATAAAACTATTTCTGGTGGCAAGGTGAAGAAAATTCAATGGTCATCACGAAACAATGCTCAATCTATTTTGTCAATGCCAAATTTTATTATTTATTACAATGACTGACGAAAATGATGACCTTTTGTATTGGAGAACTGATGCACTTTGATGTTTATGATACAACTCTCCCCACCCCCCACCACCCTAGTAAAACACTGATTAAGTAGCTACAGCATTTACTAGACTACCAGTATGGTATATCAGGTAATGTGTAATTTAGGTGAATGCCTTCTTTAATGTAGCTTTAAGTGGATCTGTATTAATGATGCAAATGCACAAGTTTCAATTAAACTTAAACATCTGATCTACCCCAACATTATGTATGCTGCATCTAAAGACATTAACAGTAGATAGAATGTAATTCAGTGTAATCGTGCTAACTAAAGTAACAAGGAAAATACATTTACAAAAAAATCTATGAGTAACACATTTACTAAACCAATGAAATCTTACTGTACATGCCCAGTATCAGGTTTGTTCTAGTTTACTAAGCAAACTTAGTAACTGAACAAGGGGTAAAAAGTGTTTAAATTGTCCCAGTTTCCTGAGCACGAGATGAAGGCACATCACTGAGTAAGTTACAAATGCAAACAATAGCCCATTAACTGCTCTTGATTTTCATATCAGGGAATCCTGTTGTGAATTTGTACCCTTCAAAAACAATTTCATTACACTTTTCATGAATATCTAAAAGCAATATGCATTATTTTTTCCCATCAAATTTTTAATGCATGTTACAAAAAACAGTTACACTGGAATTTTGTCTCATGTAGGTAAAATTGATAACTGAAAGTAATAACATACTTGCCAACTTTGGAAAATGTGCAGCAGTAAAACTTTTGTGAGAATGCCATTTAAAACAAAAAAAATTATATTAATAAATATGCAGTAAAAATATCTGCATATGCCACACAATAACTAAACTAGTATTATCTGTTATTAAAATAATTAAAAAAAAACAAAGTAAAATCTTAATTTTGTTCAAGTCAGCCTTGCAAACCTGTGGTGTTTCAATACCAAATTAAGCATTTCCTGTAAAAAGGAAATATTCACTTTAAGAATACCTTAACATTGCATTCAAAACTGTATGTTACATACAGGTCTTCTAATCTTCATCTTGTATATCAGGATTACATAATATTGTAATCACTTTCATGACTTCCATTCACATGCTGCAGAAAATGGCCCTTCTGGTAAAAGTTTCACAACAGCAGAAGTTCGATCTAAAGCCATTTCGTGGACAATCGCCGTCGTTTTGGTCTTCCCACAGCCATAACATTTGGCAGTTTCTTCTTTTGGAAGCATCTGCCAAAAAGTGGACCAGCCTGGCTGGCAACACTAAGTGGCACGTTGTGTTCTGTCAAAAAAGATGTGAACAGCAATTCAGCAAGAGTTACATCTCCTTGACTATTATCCGATGTTTTAAAAAACGTAGTCACTTTGGAGTTACTATCAGTACACTTCACATTACCTTTGTGTTTGGGGCCATTTACATGACGAAAAATATTATTTCTGCCTCCATGAGCAATGTTAAATCATTTTGCAAATGTCACAAAATGCAAATTTTACACCTCTATTAGATTTCCTGATACATTGGAACTTTGCGGTGTATGCTTCCTTAAACGTTTGAAAATAATAATAACTTTAAAATGGTATAATCTTAGTACTCATCTTCAGAGATTTGCATAAAAGCTAAACTAACAACTTGCTCCTCCCGGTAATTCCACTATACAAGAAAGAAACACCACCACACACTAAAAACAACACACATAATAAAGTATTATTTTGCTGCTACAACAGCATTGCTCAACACAGTGCATGCAGATTTTATCCTTCTGTTTCATTGTCTGTGATTTCACTCCCAAGAGAAGACCAATCAACTGCTACAATGAACTAACGTTTATAGGGACCGAAATACCACGGCCGCTCAATCAGTGTTACCACTCGCGTCGGGTGAGTCGGGCCGTGGAAATACAAAATGCAATGGCCACCATCGCAGACTCTGTGCATGTGTTTAGCGTCGGCATGTCACTTGAGCACTCCTGTGGAGAGAGAGCTACCATACGACATCACGAAGTCGGCAAGTCAAAGATGACATCATCGCGTGACACCCCGCTCATAAGGACCGGTAAAAAATAAAGTGGATGGTTGCCGGGGATTGAAATATTTTGAATGAGCAATCAAAATATTAAAAAATCTATACAGAAAGACCTCTATCCGTAAATCAGTAAAATTAAGCAGAAATCCATAAAAGTTGGCAAGTATGTAATAAAAGTTCATATTCTTCCTAAATACGTGGAAAATTTGCAAGTATATTATTTTCAGCAATCATGTTGTATACGTACCAATTTAGCTTTTAAATTCAATGTTCTTCATGTAATATCCTCAGATAAATCAAAAAAGTGCATCCCCCTGAAGAGGGAATCAAACCTACATATTCCAATTTCAGTCTGCAGGTTGCTTGTCACTTTATAAGCATAGATAAAACTAATTAGTTTCAAACAGCAAGTTACTACACAGTGTGGACATAAACATACTGAATTCACAACATCCGTGAATCTAAAAAGCAGCATCAGTGCTACAAGGAAGCTATGGATTGCCTCATCTAGTGCAAATTTGAACTTGTTTTGCATTGGTTACTTGAATCTTTTTGTACTGGATGATGTAATGGTAGCATACTCACACTATAACTGGGAAATGCAGGGTCGATTTCCACTGTAGGGAAACATAATTTTAGAGTCTTCAGAGATGTTACATGGAGAATAAAGAACTACATTAAGTGACCACCCCTATTCAAAGTGAGCTACACCAGATCCTGGCATAATGAGGAGAAAGAACACTACCTGTAAACTAAAGGGAAGTATATGAGAGTTTGGAAGTTCAGTTGAGAGCAAAGTTACAGTCATGATGGGTAAAACCATGGATTTATCAGAGTTTACAAAAAGTCAAATTTTAGGTGCACAAAGCATTGGTGCATTCATTTTGGAAGTGGCAACACTTATGCATTCGGCTTGAGGGCATCTATGGCAGAAGTGTACCAGGAGTGGTGCCAAAATGGTGAAACAACCAACTGGTGACAACTGTAAAAATAGGGGCATAAGGTGGATTCTATAAGCAAAGAATGGGTGTGTGTTTCACCTTGTAAAGGGCAAACGGTGCTGTCCAGGTCAACAATTAATGGCTTAATACAATATGGCTCAACCAGAAACAATATCCTACCTGACTGCATCACATTCTGGCATGGATGAGCTACAAGAGCAGACAGCCCTATATGCCACCCCTCTCTTAACAAACATCACCCCTCTCTTAACAAATGCCACCCCTCTCTTTAACAAGTGTTCATTGAGTAAACAATTCTCCTGGTGCCAACAGCATATGTATTGGATGATAGAAGAACGGAAGCAAGTGTTCTGTTCCGATAAATCACTATATATACTCCATTCCATCGATGATCAAATCTGTATTTAATGTAAGCAGTAGGAAGTTATGAATCCCCCATGTATGTCAACTACCCAGGATGTGTTATACAATTTGGGGTATGTTTTATCTGGTATGAACTAGGACTACTGGTGCTTGTGGTACACCTACAATGTTGTACCTCAACCCAGTGCTAAATGGGTTCTTCAGGATGATAATATCCCATGTCAGGGCCTGCCTCAAGCAGGAATGGCTCAACAAATAGTGCTGAAATAAGACATCTTGAATGGCCTTCAAACTCACCTGATCTCAACCCAATTGAACATCTGTGGGATGTTGTGAAATCCCAGGCGAGGCAGTTGGACCAACAACCCCTTCATACCAGAACTATAGACCACAATACTAACAGCTGGACTGCAGATCCCCAAAGAACTGTACAGACACCTCATGGAGTTGATGCCATGACAGGTGGTAGTCATTTTCCAGGCAAATAAACCAGTAGTAATGGGTAGGTGGCCATAATATAGTAGGCACTCAGTGTATAACAATTCTGTACTACAATCAGATTGGTAAAGGTAATGAAATAAAAAAATTCTTTTACTATTTTTCTTTCCACTTTACATCAACTTGGATGTTTGGTTGTTGGCAGCAGAAAAAATAAACTTATATTATGTGCACTTATTATTAATTAAGCATATTT
Organism: Macrothele yani; assembly: GCA_039090855.1. Lineage (NCBI taxonomy): Eukaryota > Metazoa > Arthropoda > Arachnida > Araneae > Macrothelidae > Macrothele > Macrothele yani. The sequence goes on along the minus strand of CM077024.1, from coordinate 129,217,413 downwards.
GTGTTAACACTGTATTAACTTGCTGTGATAAAATAATTTGTCTAGATGCTAAAATAGTGGCAATAAACCTACATATATTTTGCAATCATGATATATAACTTCATAATGCTTAAAAACTTTTGTCAGAAGTTTCATAAGCCCAACAAAATTAAAATTCTGATGTCAAGACGCAGGAAATTATAACAGTTCACATTTTGTAGGAAAATATCCTACGTAAGTCTATGCAACATGTTCTTAAATATGCATGTATTAAAACAAATTCATAAAATAAAAAAGCATGCGAATTTTAAAACATGAAATTGATTCTACATCTTCGATACACAAAATGCAAATGTATTGCTTAAATTACACATTTACCTGACTTCCAGGAAGACCATGTAGTTCAGATAGTTAAAATCTATCCCTTTCTTTTCTAAAGAAAATAAAAATTACATTTATTGTAATAGTGACAAAATGCAGAAATCTTACCTTTTCAATAGGTATGACCAAGAAAGATCCACCTCCAGCAGTTTCTGTAACAATGGCAACAAATTTTGGATTTACGGCACAGAAAGAACTGTCGTGTGCATTTTTTGTTATTTTTATGCAATCATAACTCTTATCTTTCCTTGCTGTACTCCCAAAAACATGCCTGAATTTGCTACTTCGAATCCCTCTGAATGTTGTCTGAAAATGAAAGTCAAAGTAAATGAAATTCTGGAAAATCAATACATGTCCTACTGCTGGTGCTATCCATAAAAATGGCAGAAATAGACAGAAAAAAGGAAACACTATCACAAATGGGATATACAACATCTGGGCAAAACTTTTTAAATGCAATTTAAGTAAATTTCACAGCTGTTAACAAGAGTTAAAAAATGATTATTTTATAGAAGTCTAACTGCTTATTCTTCTATAGGTGGTCTTATTTGCATCATGAAGCTACATTTTGGAAAGAAAAAGTAATATTCTGATTAAGAGAATTTATATTTTGGAGTAATGATCTAATGACACAGACATGTTTTCTCATTCTGTTCTCAAATTTCAGATATAATTATTACAGTTGAAAGAGAATTAATCCCTTAAATCAATCTCGTTACAATTTTTGTCTAGTATTATAGTATAAAACATGCTGGCATTCTATAAAATAATGAAAATACAAAAATGCCTTATATTAGCTATATTTATAATAGTATTAAAGAGAATAATGCACATGGAATAATATAACATTAGAAATACACTTATCTATGTGATTAATTTTCCACCCTTAACAGCTAGTATGCAACCATTCCTTTAATACATATTTTCCTCAAATTGGAAGAGATGCACTTTTTTCCACTTTTCTTACTCACTTAAACAATATTTTCAATCTTCACCAATAAAACGGAACAACTAAAACAGATCTTTCATAGCACATTATAGCACATGATCTCAGAAATTCAAACAAGAAAACCCACAAACTAAAATATTAACCATATGAAGAGAACTTAATATCAGGTTTAAGCATGATAAACATGTTCCATACAGTATTATTATGGCTCATTTGCATATTCTTATGTTCATTTTAGATTCATGATCAAAACCCTTAGCATGGAATATCACAATTCATATGCTAATAACCTAAAATTTATTTTTCAAACAGTTCAGAAAAAGCACATACAAGACTCTTAGTCTGTAACTCCAAAGGAGTCTTTTCTTCTAATTCAGTTATTACTAAAGCTAAAATAGCTGATGTTTGGCTGCTGGGTCTTAACAGAGGCCAAGCCAAAGCTTCAAAGTATATGTGGAGGAAGGGGGGACTAAGTTTCTACAGAAGACAAGCAGTGCTTGGTAAAAATTTTGCAGAAAATTTCCATTCAGACGGATTTAATTCGCCACTGTGTGCGATGTCATTCTTCATACACACACTGGCAGCTGAATTAAAAGCCTTTATGCAGATGTAAGGATGTAAATGTCACTTACACAGCATATATGCAAAATACAAGGTCACATGTGTCACCACATGAATTAGAAAACTATTTAAGACTGATATTGCTCATCAGTAATCATCAGTAGTGTTGATCACAATGGGAAAAACAAAGGATCTTTCAGAATTTGATAAAAGGCTTAATCTGGGGGCCTGTCTATTTGGAGTGATTATTTTGAAAATAGCAGAACTGATTGGTTTTTCAAAAGGCGAGATATCCTGGGTATTTAAGCAATGGAAAAATAACCCAAATTGCTTGTCTAAGATGAATAACTGTGGCGCGACGACGACTTATCAGGAACGAGATCACCATCATCTGAGAAGACTTGTATGAAAAAACAAGACTTCCTTTGTGCAGCAATTGACCGAAACATTCGACGAAGGTTGTTCCCAACACATCTTGGAGAACTATGCACAGGGAACTGAAGAGGATATCAGCAGTCGTATGCCTATATGGAAACCACCGATTTCTGCAAAGAACCAGAAAGTTCATCTACATTAGTGTCACTAACACTGTGACTGGACACTAGAAGACTGGGGGGGGGGATTTATGTCATCTGACGAGTCTTGTTCTGTATCAATGGTAGGCAGAGAGTCTGGCAGAAGCTCCATGAAGCAATGAACCCAGCTTGCTTTGTAAACACAACACAAGCTTCTGAATGTGGTGTCATCGTGTGGGACACGCTCTGTTGGTATGGAACAGATCCCCCAATACTGCTGGGTCAAGTGTCCTCCAAAGATTATCTGAACATTGTTGCCAATCAAGTCCATCCTGCAATGTTGACTTTTTTTATCCAGCAGGAAACTGCTGTTCCATGAATGACAATTTTACTGTCCACTGCACAAGATTTGGTCAGCAAGCATGGCAGGGACATCCAACATCTTCCCTGGCCACCACAAAGCCGAGATCCGAACTACATGAATATATGGGACGTTAGAAAAACAGATCCGGGAGTAAAGTCTTCCTCCATCAAATCTGAGCCAGGAAAAGGACTGTATGGTGAACACCTAATATGCTGTACACATAGATGCACTCCAAAACCTTGTGAAATCTATGGCAAACCATATACATGCTTTAATTCAAGGTAAAGGAGGTCCAGCCTAGTAGTAAATAAAAGTTTTTAATTCAGTGGCTGGTACGTGTAGATATTTTTTTTTTCAGGTATACACTATGCAGATATACATACATGTGTGTGTGTATATATATACACATACACATGTATATACACTGAAGTGCCAGAAAAACTGGTACACTAATCTAATACTTGCTAGGTCCCCCACAGGAGCACAGGACTGCAGAAATACGACGGGGCATGGACTCCACTAGCTTCTGGAAATATGCTGTAGGCAATGCACACCATACCTCCTGCAGAGCGTTCCACAATTCGGGTGTATTCCGAGGTCTCGGATTCCTGTGTTCCATAGCGCGCTGCATGGCATCCCAAATGTGTTCTATCCCATTCAGATCTGGGGACTTTGGTGGGAATGGCAACACCCCAAACTCAGATGAATGCTCTTTTAACCATAATGTGGCATCATGACACTTGAGTGGAGGTGCATTGTCCTGTTGGAACAGGCCCAACCCATCAGCATGAACGCAGGACATCAACGGGTGTACCTTGTCAGAAAAAATGTGCACATAGCATTGCCCGGTCACAGATGTTTGTAGACATACCAGGGGTCCCAGTGAAGTCCAACTAAACACACCCCATACCATTACGGACCTCCCACTAGCCGGTACAGTTCACTGTTGACAGGCGAGATTCATGGCTTCATGGGGTTTGCGCCACACACGAATCTTTCCATCTGCCCAATACAGTTGGAAATGTAACTCGTCAGACCAGGCTACTTGTTTCCAGTCATCAAGTGCCCAGTGGCGGTATTGCCGTGCCCAAGCGAGGCGCATAGCTCTGTGTTGTGCACCCATCAAGAGGACTCTAGTTGGGTGTCGGCTCCCAAAGCCCATATCGTGCAGGGTATGTTGCACAGTCCGGACGCTGATGCTTGTTGAGGCTCCAGCATTGAATTCCGATGATACCTGCGAGAGTGTTGCATGCCTATCGCGTAAAACGATTCTTGACAGCTGAGGATGGTCACGTTCACCCAATGTCTTTTTACGGCCACACTGGTATCGTAGGTTGGAGGTTTTGCCGGAATTCTTGCAGTCCCGGCACACCCTTGCAATGGTAGTCTGTAAAAATCCGAACTTCGTTTCTACCTCCAAAATACTATGGCCCATTTCACGAGTGCCAACTATGACATTGCGTTGAAAATTGCTTAAATCGTTATTACTTTTCATTCTCATGCCGAAAACAGCTATGACGGCTGGCAAGGATGTCTATCGCTTTATATACGCACTGGTGGACACAACAGAGTACGTGCATAGGTGACGTTGCTATGTATTTTGCATAAGCTTGTCTGTACCAGTTTTTCTGGCACTTCAGTGTATATACATACGCATATGTATGTATATACACACGTGTAGTATGTATATGCATACACGTGTGTTGTCTCTAATGTTTCAAAAGCATTCCATCCTGACTACCCATAACTCACAAAGTAAGAAAAAGTGTCACTTTGTACTTTAGAAGAGCTGAATATAACAACGGCCATTCTGTAAAAACAGAGAAAAATTACACAAAATGAAGAAATATAGGTACAGCAAAATATATGTTATTCTTTCTCAAAGTATCTTCCCTCTTTGATTGATTTGTTGCAGGTAAGTATGTACGGTAGCTTACAACTTCAATACTTAACGGGAAACCGTATACTCCTTTTGCTCTAATATTTCTGTACTTTTCTTTCATGGTGTTCTATCAGGGAAATCTGTTCCCAAATATCTTTTCTTCTTTTTCACCTGACAAAAGGTGCAGAGCACTGTGGGTTCGGGTCTCTCAACCTCAGATAGGAAATATCTCTCTCGCGCCGTTACGTTATTAAGTATCTTCCCTCGGATGATATGCAACGGTCCCATCGTTCAGTCCACTTTTCAAAGCATGTGGCGAAGGCATTTTAAGAAAGCTGCTTTAGTGACTCCTGTACAGCTTGAATAATGTCAGCATTTGTATTGAATGTTGTGCCACGGAATTCCTCCTTCATTGTTGGAAACAACCAGAAATCGCACATGGTGAGGTCAGGACTGTAGGCAGGCTGTGGAATAATTTTGATACTGTATTTCATAAGAAATTGTTGAACACAAGCAGTCACATGCAGGTGGTCATTATCATGGTGTAGGGTCCACTTGCCCACCAGTTCCCGTCACTTAATCTGTGTGTCGTCGCAGACGCTTCAAGACTGAAATGTAATACTCAGCATTGACAATAATTTGTGGCGGAACGGCATGCTCGTAGACTAAACCTTTATGATCAAAGAAATTTTTCATCACCTTCCCAGCTGATTTGGTTTGGCAGACTTTTTTCGGAGGAGGCGAGACCGTTTCCAGACACTCGTTGCACTTCATGAGAGAGTCGAAATAGTGGACCCATATTTCATCGGCAGTTATTACTGTGTTTAGAAAGTTTGGATCCTTTGCAATCATTTGTTTCCACTCATGACACACCTGAATTCCGACTAACAATTGTTGTCTCATCAGGTGATGAGGTACCTAGCTGGAACACACTCGATGCAGCAGTAATTTCATGTGTAGAATGCAGAATTCCAACATTTTTTAAATATTAGTTGCTGCCGCTATCTCTTCACACATCATTCACTGATCTTCTTGCAGAATTGCCCAAACATTGTTGATAATACGCTCCACAACACCACTTTCAGGCCGACCAGTTTTAGGAGCCAGTTCTGCCAACAAACGCCCTTTTTGGAAATTATGGTGGCATCTAAACATCATTGACTCACCCAAACATTTATCTTTGCAAGCTTTTTCATTAAATAAACTGTTTTTGGAGTCGTTTTACCCATACGATAGCAAAATTTTATCGCACAACGCATTTCACTTCTTAACTCTGAATCGCTCACCTCCATAGCTGTATGGCGAAACACAGACATAACTTAAACTGCACAATAACAAAACCAGAATCATCTTCCACAGCTAGTAAATGTTGCCATATATACTTCTTTAATTCAGTTAGTCGGCTGAGTGGTTATTTTTCTCCTCTGCACTGTTGCAAACTCAAAAAAAATTACTCAGTTTTTATGGAACAGCCTTTGTTGTATAATGGGAGCTGAAAAACAACCTATACTCTCCCATCCCTAAAGTGAATAAAAATCATAAGTACAGTGCCAAGAACAAAAGGATAATTAACTTAAAGGAATGCTTCTTAGCATATGGACATTGATCAGAATGCTGCATTTAGCAAGCAAGAACTTTAGTCATTCCAAAGCAACTCTGGCTGCTCTTGAGAATATAGAAACATGGTTAAAGAAGAGTGAAGAATTGCATATGCTATTCTCTTGGCAGTACTGTCAACTAATAGGAATAAATATACCATCCCTTTCTTGGTGAAGCAAACTATCAATGCCACCTGAACTACAAATTTCGAACTTTAGAGGTTATAAAAAGCACAGACGTGAGCTCAGAACACTCCAGCACTTATGGAATTTTGTCCTTGCCAACAAACTAAGCTGCCATGCCTACACCTTTAGGTCAACTGAATACAACACTGGAGAAAAACTTCCAACAATATTTCATAAATCCAAAAATTTCATAATAAAATCCCATTCCCTGAAATCAAAGAATGCTGCTTTCACTGTGGGCTCTAAATGTCCCTGTACAGGGGCAGAACTGGAGCCCACCTCAGCATCACACCTGGGGCCTTATGTGATGAATGACACTAAAAAAGATGAAAAAAATTAATCAGCGCAAGTATTCTACAGAGTTGCTGTCAAGGCAATTGAATGCAAAGGGATTTTTTTTTTTTTTAGGAGCACAAGCACAGTTCTATATGCAAATGCTACAAAGCATCTTAGTCAGAAAACCATAACTGGAAAACATAGGATGTACATTTACATTGATTGAAACTAACAGACAATGAAATAATTTTTAGTCAATTTTTAACACATCATGCCAAAACATTAAATGCATCTAAACATCCTAGCAGGAGAAATGTTCATTGTAGAATATAAAGTACATGGATAATCATCCTAATTGTCATTAGTGCTATCCAGTGCAAAAAGGACCAAGCTCAGCCTATACTGCAAAAATAGCATGTCAACAGATTGACAAAGCAATACACTAAGTACATGCTTTTCTTCCATAGTGTGTGATAAATATATAGAGAGAAAGGATATACCACAAAGAAATACAATTAACAAAAAATAGAAAACAATATAATGCAGATTACGCATGAAGTTTTACATTCCATACTGGCTGCAGAAAGATATCGCATGCCTGTCTGCCTCATAAATGATAAACTTCATATGTAATCTGCATTGCATTACTGTTTCCATCGGAAGTGGTAACGCAAGACCATTGATGAGGTCTGGTGTTTCCACTTCCAATAGTGGTTCCAAAACACTGCAAGTTCTGCTAATGGAACTTATGTGTGAAGCCAAAGCATGAAACTGTCTCTTTCTAACCTACAGAGCATGCTTTCAATGTCACCACACTCTCATATTTCAATACACAGTATCTTATAACATTTTTTTTACTTCCATTTCAGTGTTTTTTTCATATGTTAGATGAGCTTACCTACCGCATGTGGACTGCTGTTTCATAACAACGCAGTGGATTACTTTTATTTCAATCTTCAAGCTGTGTTTTGAACAACTAGAATGAACAGTGTGCTTCACTTTTTTTTTTTTTTGATTGGAGGTTTAACGACCACCGTGAGCAACTCAATGGGCTATAAGCAGTCGCCCGTCCCTAATTTAGGGTCACTGGTTCCAGGGAAGGGAGAGAGCCAGTGCCGTAAGACAAACACAACATCCATGCCTAACCGGGATTCGAACCCGGACCCCTTACGGACGAATGATCAGAGGCCAGCGCCTTAGACCACTGCGCCACCGGGGCAGCTGTGTGCTTCACTTGTGTTGAACCCTTTGAATATTAATGTCAAGAGTGATGTGCTTGTGTGGTTAGAAGATTGCTGCATTTACAATTTTCTTCCCAAAATTATGAAAAAAAAAGAAAATAATTGAGAAAAGGCAGGCCTGCTACTTCTGTCAAAGCAATGAAACAAAACAAAAAGAATTCTAAAAATTTTGCCTGCCACTTTCACAATGTATTTTTGATTAGACTAAAGATGTCTTAGATGATTTGAGGCAGTTTCAGTCTTAAAGCATCTTCTAGATACATTCCTACACTAACCCCTCATTTTTACTGGAATTTTTTTTTTTTTTTTTAAAGCCAATGAAACATCCTTTGAATAAAGCTCATGTTTAGAATTGGCTTCCTAGTTTCTGAATTCAATTACTAATCAGAAACTTCTATTATGAGAATTCTTACTAGGAATTTTTTAATTTTAATTGCAAATGTTTGGAGAATATTCTTTTTCAGGCTGTCTTTTGTTGTCACTTTTTCCCTGTCACTATCACGGTTACAGTTAACTTTGACAGTTATGTTTATTTTTCATCAAATCCTGCCAGATGTTAGTCAGGGATAATCCTCTGCAGTCATTGATGATGGAATTCTGATTTTTCTCCATCTCTATTCCTTCTTTTAGCTTTCTTTTGAAAATTGCTTTGGAAACTGATGACTTTAAGGCAGGGGTCAGCAAACTACGGCCTGCGGGCCAAATCCAGCCCACCGCCTCTTTTTGTACTGCCCGCGAGCTCTAAGAAGGGTATTTAACATTTTCAAATTCTTTAAAATGTCAAAGTACGAGCTATAATGGAACGGCCGACCGCAGAGTTGAGGAGTTGCAAGATACGACAATATGTGGCGCTCCTATAGCTTCGCATTCGGTGGCCTCTGCTGTGAGGCCATGCAGTTATAATTCGGCAGCATTTCCAGTGCCACAGGTATCACTGTTTTTCGACATTTTGTTCTGGTTTGATTGCCCCTGCATATCCATCATGTCACTGTCAAACCAGAAAAGAAGAAAAAGTGGAATTCGAATGCTGTGCTTTTATAAGGCAGAGTGGAGTGCGAATTCTTTTGTTATCAAATTAATGATAAAGCTATCCCAAAAAAAGGATTAAATGAAATGTTATCCTGAAAAAGCAATTCATTCTTCTCATTAGTAGAGCTGTATTTCAAACAATTGTAGTCTTTTTTTTAGTCTACTTATTATTATTATGTTACATTTTATTAAATAAGTTTGTGAAAACTTATTTAATAAAATATATAGCAGATACATGGATGACATCTTATTTATAATAGATAGCTCTGAAATTGTTCCAGAAAGAATTCTAGACTCATTCAATGAATTAGATGATTCCCTTAAGTTCACTATTGAACTTAAAAAAGAAAAAACTTCTTAGATATTACTATCTATTATGAAGATGAAAAATTCCTCACTAGTTGGTATAAAAAACCAATGAATACTAATAGACTATTGGATTTCAATTCCTATCATTCAGTCTCTATTAAGAAAAATGTAGCAAGTCAGTTTTTAAAGTAACTTGTACAAAATTCTAGCGGATAATGCTTACCTTGGCATTCCTTTCTAGCAATGGGAACATTTCACGCACGTGTTTTCCGGTCTTGGTTGATGTTATTGTCCTAAAATCCGTTGTCTGCGATGACTGGCTTTACTTCTCACTCTTTTCGCTAGGTATACTCATTGGATCTTTGCCTTAGGATTCCAAACACATCAATTTTTACCTTTCTTTACACTCGAAATTTTCGCCCATCCTCTGGGCATCCTCAGGAGCGTGGCGACTTTACCACCGATGTTCGTGGTTAACTTCGCGCTAATGGAGTCCGATACTCCTTGTTGCCATTCGTCGGATGTACTTTCCTGGATATATTTCGTTATCAGGCCCGGCTGGCACCATCTATGTTTCATTAAAAACAACTTTTTTTTTTTTTTATTTTATTTCTTCTCCTATCCTGGTTTTCTTGTCTTTTTTGCCGGTTTTTCTTTTGTTGCTGTTTTTCTTGTCTTATTAGTTCTTTCCACAGGCCCGATAATGTGCTAGGGTTGTTCTGGTTACATACCCTTGCTTTATTTTTATAGATTAATATTGCTTCTTCCCTCCTCATTTGCCTTTCCGATTTTTTATTCTTTTTTTAGCATTTTAATTTCATCGAATTTTGGGAATGTCCGGTTTTCCATGCAGAATTGCACTAACGCAGTTTTGGCTTTTTTTTGCCAATTAGATATGTGTTGTTCAAGTCTTTTTTTTTAATCTGTTTTTCGTACGTCCAATGTATGATATTGGGGGTATGTGCGCAATTGGAATTTCGTAGGTTCCTGATTCTTCATGCATTTTTTCCTCTGTTTTTTTGTTGACAGTCATACTTTTCACGGTGTGCACTGAGCTTCCTAGTTGTAAGTCATATTTAGCACAGTGCCTATTGATTTCATTACTCACTCCTTCCAAGTATGGGAAAGCTCCAATGTATTTCAATTTTTTCTTCATCTTCCTTTGGTTGTGCACTTCTTGGCCTTCTTTACTCTGAGTTATATGCTTTTTACTCTCATGTATCCATTTATTAATTAGCTTGCTCGGGTACCCATACTCTTGTGCTATTTTCGAGATAAACTCTAGCTCTTGATTTTTTAGCCTGTTGTTAGATGTGTGTGTGTACGCTCGCCGTATCAAGTTTACTATGCTGTTTTTTTTATGTATCACTGGATGGTGCGACGAGTATGGTATCAGTACAGGTATGCAAGTTGCTTTTCTGAACACCGAGTATTCAAAACTATTTTTGTTTTTCTTTAGTTGGATGTCCAGGAAGGATAGGCAATTATCCTCTTCAAACTCAATAGTTAGCTCTATGGTGTTACAGATTTTGCTAAACTGCTGTGCTAGATCTTGTAGCTCGGCTTTGTTAAGTTTAGACATTATAATAATGTTGTCTACATATCGAGCATAAAGTATTGGTTTTTCAGGTAGATTTTGAATAATTTCTTTTTCGAGGTATGCCATAATCACTTCTGCGTATAATGCCGATAATGGGGATCCCATAGGGCCACCTTGTGTTTGTTTAAATACATTTCCTTCAAAAAGGAAGATGTTTTCCTTGATGAAATATAAGGTATTCTTTAGCTCTTTCAGTTGTGACAAGTTTAGTTCTTTGTTGATGCTTAGTTGTTGCATAATCAATTCGATGGCTAGCTCGACAGGAGTGTTTGGGTATAACGCCTTAACGTCCATGGAGGCCATAGTTATTTGCTCTAGGTCTTGATTAATTAATTTGATTTTTCTATAAACTCATAGCTATTCTTTAATGTATATTGATTCCTCATGAATATTGGGGATAGGTAGTTGTATATCTTTTTTTCTAGGTTGACGAGTGGAGAGTTTTTTTTCGATAGAATCAGTCTTAAAGGTGTGTTTTCTTTATGTGTTTTAATTTTTGAGAATATTTTTGGCATCCCTGCTCCCATTGGAGGGTTTGCATTTTTTATTTCAGTTGGTAACGTGCTGTGGTTCCTTATATTAGCCAGGAAGGTAAGTTGTTTGTCGGTGGGATCTTTGTTGATGCTATCGCACTGTAGCTGAGATGGCCATCCGCATTTTATCATTATATTCCAAAGTGTCCATAATAACAATTTGCCCTGTTTTGTCCGCTTCGCAGAATTTGATTGTGGGGTCTTTGCAAAGATTTAATAGTTGTTTTCTGTCATACTTCAATTTATTAATCTTGCAGTTTTTTTTTGTGCTTAGCGTTATACTCTTTAAGCACGATTCTGAATAGCTTGAACCTTAGATCGGTAGCATGCTCTGGATGTACTCGCTGCACAATATCTTCTAAGATAGGAATGTACTCTTCTGTTCTTGGGGTTTTAGGTGGAAATGCATATTTTTTCCCTCGTTGTAGCACTGCCTTCTCACTAAAAGTTAGCGCTCTCGATGATTGATTCACAAACACTGGGTATTCTGTACTTTCATCACCCCTCATTTTGATTCCATCTAAAAGGGCATTAAATTTCTTGGCAGTTGAGCTTTCTGCCGCCTTTTGTTGGCTTTCGACTATTTCGTTAATTTCAGTGAGAACATCGTCTATAATAAGGGTTTTCCATGTCCCGTTAAAATTCTTATATTCAGTATTCTGTATCTGGTTCCACATATTATAGCACTGAATGTGGTTTTGGTATAGTTGTTTTCTTTTATAAATGATTTCTGCACTTAGTCTTTTCTCTTGACACGTTAATAGCAACCTTTTGTCTTTTCCATGCATAGGTTTGTTGGAAATTCGCAAGTATTTTGGTATAATATTAAAGTCTCTACAGTTCGTTAAGAACTTTATTTGGATATCTTCTTTTACCAGTTTAATTTTCTTTTTTTAAAACTTCCTTATGATGTTTAGTTCTTTAGGCGTCAGCAGGCTTCTATACTTCATTATCCGTTCCGTATAGTTGTTCCGCACGTGGCCGATTCTAATGCATGTATAACAAATCAATTCCAATTAGTAGTTCTAATTCTGACTATTATATAGCTCTAATCATTCTACTATTCTCTTTCACGTGCGATATTTCAAAGTAACTTGTACAAAATTCTAGCGGATAATGCTTACCTTGGCATTCCTTTCTAGCGATGGGAACATTTCACGCACATGTTTTCCGGTCTTTGTTGATGTTATTGTCCTAAAGTCCGTTGTCTGCGATGACTGGCTTTACTTCTCACTCTTTTCGCTGGGTATACTCATTGGATCTTTGCCTTAGGATTCCAAACACATCAATTTTTAAAATTTCGAGTATAAAGAACGGTAAAAATTGATGTGTTTGGAATCCTAAGGCAAAGATCCAATGAGTATACCCAGCGAAAAGAGTGAGAAGTAAAGCCAGTCATCGCAGACAACGGACTTTAGGACAGTAACATCAACAAAGACCGGAAAACACGTACGTGAAATGTTCCCATCGCTAGAAAGGAATGCCAAGGTAAGCATTATCAGCTAGAATTTTGTACAAGTTACTTTGAAATATCTCACGTAAAAGAGAATAGTAGAATGATTAGAGCTATATAATAGTCAGAATTAGAACTAATTGGAAGTCAGTTTTTAGAAAAAAATAATAAAATAGTTTCTACAGCAGATAAGAAAGAAGCCCATAAAGAAGAACTTAAAGTCATACTTGCGGAAAATAACTATCCTAAAGAAGAAATTGAGAAGCTGAATTTTTAATGGTACGAAGAACCCACAAAAGCAACAAGTAAAATTCACTAAAAAAAATTCTTATCACAAAGGTTTATATTTGAGTCTTTAAAGAGAATTAGTAAGAAGTACAATATTAGGCTAGCTCCAAATTTAGAGAACAAAGTTAAAAAATGTTTCCCTAAAATAGTTCAAAGAGAAGAAGATATTTTAAAAATGCAAGTAGTCTATGAAGTAAAATGTAGTTGTGGACTATCTTACATAGGTGAAATAGGTCACAGACTAGAAACTTGTATAGCAGAGCATAAAGCAGCTATAAAGAATTGCTCCAACAACACTGGTTTAGATAGGCATGTTAGAGAAACTAGTCACAGCATGGATTGGAATTCCCTTAAAGTCATCAGTTTCCAAAGCAATTTTCAAAAACGAAAGCTGAAAGAAGGAATAGAGATTGAGAAAAATCAAAATTCCATCATCAATGACTGCAAAGGATTTTCCCTGCCTAACATCTGGCAGGATTTGATGAAAAATAACCTAAACGTTCAAGTTTAACCGTAACCGTCAAGGTTAACCATAACCGCGATAGTGACAGGAATAAGTGACAACAAAAAGACAGCCTGAAGGAGAAGAGTTTTCTCCGAAAATTTGCAATTTAAATGAAAAAAATTTCCTAGTAAAATTCCCATAATAGTTGTTTTAGATTAGTAATTGTTTTTTTTTTGTTGTTGTTTTTTTTCCATTTATTTTTGTTACTTAAGTATGCCTACCTACTTAAATAACAAGAAAAAATACATACATAAATATCCTCAAGTTTGCCTCTTGGCCCACAGAGCCTAAAATATTTACTATTTGGCCCATTACAAAAACTGTTTGCTGATCCCTGCTTTAATGGAATTCCAATCCATGCTGTGACTAGTTTCTCTAACATGCCTATCTAAACCAGTCTTGTTGGAGCAATTTTTTTACAGCTCAGCTTTATGCTCTACTATACAAGTTCCTAGTCTGTGACCTGTCTCACCTATGTAAGATAGTCCACAACTACATTGTCTATGAAGTAAAATGTAGTTGTGGATTATCTTACGTAGGTGAGACAGGTCACAGACTAGAAACTCTTATAACAGAGCATAAAGCTGCTATAAAAAATTGCTCCAACAAGATTGTTTTAGATAGGCATGTTAGAGAAACTAGTCACAGCATGGATTGGAATTCCCTTAAAAACATCAGTTTCCAAAGCAATTTTTAAAAAGAAAGCTAAAAGAAGGAATAGAGATTGAGAAAAATCAGAATTCCATCATCAATGACTGCAGAGGATTATCCCTGTCTAACATCTGACAGGATTTGATGAAAAATAACTAACCGTCAAAGTTAACTGTAACCACGATAGTGATGGGAAAAAGTACAATAAAAGACAGCCTGAAGAAGAAGAGTTTTCTCCGAAAATTTGCTATTAAAATAAAATTTCTAGTAAGAATTCCTATAACAAAAGTTGATTAGTAATTGAAAAATCCTTTCTATGATTCTGCTATTGACATTTTTATTAGAAAAATGCACTATCACATTGAACTGAAATAAAAGTAACAAAATTAGTCTTAATTTCCCAATCCAATTTTAAATTCCTTGACTGGATAATGATCACTGCTATTCTGGTATCAAAAATAAGTGTGTTCCATACTTTTCTAAAGACAAATAAGATTTTAGAAAATAAAAATATGGAAATTTGTGCGTAAAAATTAAAAAAATATCTACGAGAAGCAACAGCAAAAACGTTCTGCAGACTAAAGAAACTCTCAGCTTTAGTGATTAAAAAATACATTAAAAAAACCCTTAACATATTATACTATTGTTTTAATATTTTGTCATCCTACATAACCTTCTATACTACCTATTGTAGAATTCTGATTACACTATAGAAAAGTTAACAAATCGTCACTGGATGAAATAAGTATAAGGAGTCACATTCTGATTGGTTGTAAATAAAAGAATTTTTGTGTTAGTAATGCAGTTGATCACCCATATAAGGAGCACTCATCACACATAGTTCCACATAAACCCAAGTTTTGACAGATCTCTTGAACTTCATAGTATTCTTCCTTGTTACATTAACCACATATTACAACCAATAATCTTTGAAGGAAACATATATTCAGCACGGTTATCAGCAAACAAGAGGCATTCACACAGTATTTACCCCTTCCTTGAAATTGGAAATCACCTGTTGTTGATAACACTCAGTGGTCCGTCCTTCTTACAGACAGGTCAGTTTGCAAATTGTTTCTTACTTTTTTGGTCAGAAAATTATTACATACTCGTAATTCACAGAGCAATACACCTAGGAACTGCCAGGTTTGTTTCACAGTACATTGTTAAACTTAACACTAAAGAATGAAATAATGGTAGTTTCTTGAGCTCCCACTACTTATATAACAGCTGCCCCACCCTTAAAGTAGGAGGCACAATATGAATTATTGTTGCCTATCCTTGTTGCATTTAGTACAAACCAGATGTGTTTCCTGCATAGCAAATGAAACATGACTTTATTGAAGATACATGAGTAAATATATCTGTATATCATAATACAGTAGAACCCACTTATAACAAGCCCTGTATTTAGCAAGCTCTCTGATTTGCCAAGCAAAACAGGAATTTTTGTTTGGTAAAATGTTATTTCAAAGCTGTTTAATAAATAGGAACTGTACACCAATTATACTCAAAATAGTATAACTACATTAATGATCCAAATTTCTTGGTGTAGAATAGAAAACAAAGTTTCCAAGCTTTTGCACATAAACCAGATGGCTTTTTGAAGGACGGTAGATAGCAAACTGTCTATCTCCCTTGAAAAAGCCATCTGGTTGATGTGCAAAAGCTTGAAAACTTTCTTTTCTATGCCAAGAAATTCAGATCATTAGTATAGTTATACTATTGAGAATTCAAAGCTAATTTGATCATTTTTAATGAACAAAATTTAATGAAGTCCCTGGATGATGGAGAGAAAGCTAAGATGATTACTTTTGACAAGCAAAGTGACAAAATTTAATGAAATTCTGTATTGAACAAGGCAGAGAAAATCTGCTGTGCACTGTCCTTAAATGGAGGGAGGAATAGAATGGGGCAGCACACAGGACAAAATTTCAACAGCACAGGAGAATCTGGCTGAACTATTAGATGAATGTTGATAGAAAAGCAATGGGGAAGTAGTACATAAAATACACAACAAGCAAGTTGTGCAAGGAATTTTTCTCTGCCACCCAATCCAAGGGGGGCTATGACTTGGATGTATCTAGTCAGCAAAGTTGAAACAGTTCCTTACTCCTATGCAAAATGAGAATGGGAGAGGCTCACACACATGTAGTGGCCTTCTGGAAGACAACTGCCGAGATAATAGGGGAGTTTTTAGTACAGGGATGTCTTCGGAGGAGAAACTGGACAATTCCTGGAATTGTGTTCCTTTCCCTTTTCAGCCTTCGAGTGAGCATTGCATCAGGAGAATTGGTGCTGCTTTTGCTGTATGAACTGTGTAGTTAAACAATAGTCAGTCTCACATGGTCCGAAGTTAAGTATACTTGAAAGATTTAAATAACTGTAGTACTAGTGTAGTTCATTATACACTGCTGGCCACCCAAAATGCAACACCAAGAAGGAAGAATCCGATTGGCCTGAAATTCGCATCATGCATCGCCCGCGAGAGGACATGCAAACGATTAGCGTTGCAGGGCATATGCAAATCATGTGCGCCCGGCACGCCACCGAGAAGCACTATAAGAAGGGTGCACAGAAGGCGGGGTGTAAGTAGTGGAAGTGTGTTGTGCTGCCGGACCTGTGCGTGGGAAGCTTACCGATGCCACGTGGCAGAATACGGCAGTCATTCCAGCACGTTTCGGAGTTCGACAGAGGACGAATAGTGGCTTATCGCGACAGCGGTTTATCGTACCAAGACATCGGCGCCCGTGTGGGATGACATCCAGCCACAGTGGGGCGAGTATGGATTCGGTGGGTGCAGGAGGGACGAACCGACGTGAGCGATTGCCGCAGCACAACCATCGAACGATAGGACCGGCACGTTGTGCGGCGGGCATTGACATCACGCACCGCCACATCACGAACGTTACCGTGGGAATTAGGCTGTGTAGCGCAACAACCTGTGTCAGCACGTACCGTTCGACGTCGTCTGCAGGAGCGGGGACTTGTTGCATGGCGCCCGTTGCTCCGATTCCCATT
Source organism: Macrothele yani (assembly GCA_039090855.1). Classification (NCBI taxonomy): domain Eukaryota; kingdom Metazoa; phylum Arthropoda; class Arachnida; order Araneae; family Macrothelidae; genus Macrothele; species Macrothele yani. Next base: position 129,200,092 of record CM077024.1, on the reverse strand, counting down.
GATGTTACACCACCAGCGAGTGCGACGACAGTGGGCCATTGAACACCGCACCTGGACTACGGAATGGCAAGACATTGTCTTCTACGACAAATCCCGCTTCTGCCTGCAACACTACGATGGTTGGATCCGCTTGTAACGGCACTGCGGCAAGAGACTGTATGACGCCTGCATTATGCATTGCCATACCGGTCAGTCGCCTGGCATTATGGTTTGGGGCACAATTGGATATGACACCCACACCCCTTTGGTACGCATCGCAGGTACACTCAACAGCCACCGCTACATCTCCGACGTTTTGGAGCTTGTAGTCCTCCCTTACCTGCAGGACCTGACAGTGGCCACGTTTCAACAGGACAATGTGGGCACGCATCATGCAACAATTCTTCACGGCCCACCAGGTGTCATTGCTGCCATGGCCCGCTGTTCTCCCAATATGTCGCCCATCGAACAAGTCTGGTCGCTGATCAGCAAACACCACCCACGGCTACACTTCATGAACTGTGGTAACGTGTGGAAGCAGCCTGGATCAATATACCTCAAGCCCACATTCAAAGCCTCTTTCGTTTGATGCTGCTGTGTGTAGCGGCCGTTATTGCCAGCCATAAGGGCCACACGAACTATTGATGTCTGGGTGTTCCGCAAGTCACACGGGCCTGTAAGCTCAATAGTTTCATCTTCGTATCTGTTATGTGTCCAGTAAATCTGGCTTTGCTATCTCGTGTCCTTCTTGGTGTTGCATTTTGGGTGGCCAGCAGTGCATCTTTCACGTATATCTAATTGTTACGGATATACAGGGTGTCCGCAAAGTCTTTCTCACATTACAAAAATGAATATAAAAATGCATTACAAGCACAAGAAAGAGATTGCGTGGCAATGATGGTGCACAAGTAAAGTTTTTTTCCAGTGTCAGTACACCTCCACATGGGTGTCATTTGCAGCCCAGAGGACATCTAAGCGATATTCGATTTCACACCATGTTTTGTTTAACATCTCAGCAGAGACAGAACCAATTAAGTCCGTTATTCTGCTCTTCAACGTCTTGACATCCGGAACACTGCAAGAGTAAACTTGGTATTTCACATAACCCCACAGGAAAAAGTCTAGAGGGGTTATATCGGGCAATCAAGGTGGCCATGTCACAAGACCATTACAGCCAATTCATCTGTCTGGAAATGTGGCATTCAGGAACTCACAAACCATTATTGACCAATATGGTGGGGCAAAGTCTTGTAAAATAACCGAAGGTTGGATTGCATGCAACTGAGGTGCTACAAAAAGTTTAAGCATGTCCAGGCACACGTTACCATAGGCTCTGTAAAAAAGAAGGGTCCGATGTTTCTGTCACACATCAGGGCGCATCATATGTTCCTTTTTGGGTTAGCCTTCTGTTGTTCGATGACATGATAGGGGTTTTCTGATCCCCAGGTTCGCATATTGTGCCTATTTACTGTACCAGAGACGCGGAATGTGGCTTCATCTGAGGAACAGACACAGTACAGATAATCACTATCAGGAGTGGCAACATCTCCGTTGCAAATGCAGCACGGCGAGGACGGTCATCAAGCTGAAGAGATTGAATGATCTATACCTTATAAGCATACAGATGAAGATGTTTGTGTAAGATATTGTGAACTGTGGCACAGGGAATCCCAGTTTCCAGTGAAGAACATCGAATGGATTTCCTGGGGCTATGGAGAAATGTCTCCTAAACAGCTCCAGCTGTTTCTTGCGTAACCAGTGGTCGGCCCACTTGGGGAGATTGCCAAAACTACCAGTCACTTTAAACTTTTCATACTAAGCCTTTATACCTTTTTGGTCCGGTGGTGATCGTCTGTACTCTTTTCTGAAATGACAATGGACAGTAACTGTCGATTTGGTCTTATGGAACTACAACACATGCCGCTTTTTCTTGCATGAAGGCCATTATCGATGAAATACTCCTCTTATTCAGCAGCAGCACTCACCTAAAGAACAGAAAAAAAAAACCTTTATGAGTGCTGCTATATTATGTTGAAAACCATTTTATTTTAACTTAAACAGATTTTTTCATATTAATTTTTGTAATGTGGGAAAGACTTTATGGTACACCCTCTATAACGTCAATTATCAAATAAGCACATTTTCACATGGTAGGTATTTCCACTGGAAAACGGATTTGGCGAGAGTCCAGATTTAATAAGGATTTGCGTCAGTCCCAAGCTGCTTGTTATAAGTTGGTTCTACTGTACTATCTATCAGCTGAGCACACCGCTTATTGTCAACCACATAAAAAATTAATTACTCCTGTACAGTTCTTTCGGTGAACGTGCTTTTCCTGTAAAATAAAAAAATACTAATTTAGTACAATATAGTACAAAAGATTTTTAAATGCATAGCTTTAGTTTGCACGTAAGGAATTAAAGTTACAAAAGCAAATTACCTCCATTATTAGAAGTATTGTTGCTGAAAATGACAGATCAAATCTAATAAAGAAAAAAAAAACATGAAAATTAAAATGAACAAAAATTTTTAAAAGGCAGCAAAAAATAAAAACAAAATGTAAAAATCAAAATCATTAAAAGATACATAAAAAGCAAAAAATAAAGGGATTAAAGATTAAAATAAAGATGTAATAACACAGTCAGGTGTTTTAAACACCAGTCTTTTTTTCCCTCCAATTTAATTATTTTAGGAAAGGAGGTAAGGGTGTGTGTGTGTGCTTGGCTTCCCATTTTCTCCTTTATTTGATAAGTACACAACTGGTTGGTTAATTTTTATGGCACAAGGGCCATGTTTGGCCAAAGAGTGCAAGACACAAGGCCATAAAAAGTACACAACTGATATGTCAGCTTAATTTAACATGCATCACACTTATATTTTCAACTTCAGATGTGAAAGTCTGGGCAGGATGTAATTCTAGATGAGCAAAGCATCACTATAGTGTCCAAAATAGTTTTTCTTCATTTCTTTAATTTCAATAAGTGTCGTATTCTGGCAATTCAATGCTTTTGGTAGATTAACTTCTAGTAATGAAATTATAGAGCCAGATACAGTTGAAGATATTTCTCTGTAAGGTCACAAAACTATCTTACAATTTGCCTTTTTGACTGATATTCGGGCTCACTATATCACTTCAGTAGCCGCATTAGGCTTAGCAGATCACAATGCATTTTATATGAAAAGCAGTCAATTCCTGGATTTTACTCTGCTAACTATGTGGTAGTTTCATGACCTTCTGTCAATTATATTATGGCTTACGAGTCCTCCAAACCCCGTATTGTTGCAATTCTGCCGAATGGGAAATTGAAACAAATATAGCATCATGCAGATGGAAAAATCAATATATCATATTGCTCGTATGTGTTCCCAAATTTTTATATTTCGAGAGAAAATATCAAACTATTTCTCTGCTTTTTAACCAAACAGATATTAAAATTTGAACTTTTTTAAAAAAATTGTCAATCTGCCCATTATTTTGCACTTTTGGGATAATAATTCAAATATTACTCCGCAAAGTGACGCTAATACAGAAACACAGAAAGATGGCTCAATGTTTATTCTACTTGTGGGGAAAAAAAAAACTGATTTTGATTTCTAAATTGGTTCTTAATATAAGTAATTTCGTTCTGCAAATCTGTGTTTTGTGTTATTTTTCACGAGGTATGGAGCACCCTTAAGGTTAATAACTGCTGTAAATGATAGTAGTTCTGGTAGTCACACAAACACTAACAAACTGAACATATCACAGACTCTACACACTGTGTATAACAAATCTATATGAATAAAAAAGATCAGAAAAACAAACAGGTGAAATATTTCAACATTACAATCTGGAATGGAAAGAAAACAGATGAATATCACCCCCCCCCCCAATATACATGTGTAAAAAAAAGTTGCATAAAACACTGTCAGACTTCTGAATGATCAACTAAAACTTCATTTATAAAACAAAAACATAATTTCAACTTAGTGCAATTAATGTACAAAATACAAGATAATTAGCCCTTTTACTCCAAAGTAAATAAACCATCTTTAACCATTACTAATAATAATTTACAGATTTTTTTTCATGTTTAATATTTACACATTATAGAACTACAGTGGTGTGCAAAAGTATAGCATCACCTGCAAAAACCGTAAATTTTAAAGTTTCTCTTTTTTTAACTAATTAATTTTCATAGTTATTTCATCGTTTATATGTAATTAGATGCGAAATTTAATGCACATTTCAAAAATGTCTTAGTTTTTCCTGTAGCTAATTTTGTTCTTCAGATATGACATAAAATATGGGGTTTGACAAACACATTGAAATTCATGTTAGCTGCACATCAGTTGTTACAGCCAATCCTGGACATTCTTTTACCCGATTGGCTGCTTCCTAATCCTACTCCTGCCTTTAATAAGGGTTGATGCAGAGCTACATGAGCATTGTAGTGGTCGCTTCTTGGGTATAATTTGTGTACATTCTCAATAATGGTTAAAGCTGTGGAATTGTCCACAACGGACAGGGTAAAAATAGTTGTTCTGCACGAAGAGGGATATTCTTGAAGGCAAATCACTGAAAGAATGGGCTGTAATCAATCTACAGTTATTAGGCTCCTAAAGAAAGTAAAAAGACACTGGTAATATTAAAAACATGCTTTGCAATGGAAGGCCCAGATCTGCTACAACCAGGCAGGACAGAGTGCTCAGGAAGCTAAGCTTGGCAGATAGGAGGCTCAATTCACCTGAATTGCTTCAAAGATGGTCTGAAGTGCCTGATGTTACTGTTAGGGGGAGGCTGCTTCACTATGACTTACGTGTGGCTGCAAAGGCAGAAGTAAACCACTGTTAACTGCAAATCAAAGACAGCGTAGACTTCAGTGGACAAAACATGTCTCATGGACAACCAAGCAACAGGAAAATGTTCTTTTCAGTGATGAATCAGAATTTTGCCTTAATGGGAATCAGAGCCTATGTAAGGAGATTCACTCATGAAGAATTCCATCCAAGTTGCTTAGTGACTACCCTAAGCAACTTGGATAGAATATTCTTCATGCTTGAATCTCCTAAATAACACCCCCTCTCCTTACAGTTATGTGACTCCTGCAAGAGCACATAAGTCAGGAGAGGTAATGTTAATTAGGAGATTCAAGCATGAAGAGCTAGCTATTCCATGGCACAAAACTGTCTAACGAATCGCACTGTTTAATTTTGCTGTGTTAATTGTTTTAATCATGGGTGGTTTTTTTTTTTGCTATTCAGTGTAAACATTTAGAAAAGAGACCTGCTACAGATTGTTCATAATTTCTACAGATTTCTTAGATCTAACTAATGAACTATGACAATGCTGCAAAAGTTGGGGATTTTAGTTCATTTACCTAAGGTAACACAAAAGTATTTAAAAATGAGCATTACTCTTTTAATAAGATTATTATCATCTTTGGACTTCTGCAAGTCATCCTGTGAATCGTGCCCCCCCCTCCCCGATGGTGCAGCCACATTTGACAGATCATGTTCCAGCACTTGACAATCTTTTCCTAGGGTCCTGCTTTTGCTCCCCCACTGCAAAGAATATAAAACTTCGCATGAAGAAAGTGAACTCTCATGCAGGCGACAACAGCGTCCTCACAAGCTGGGAGCTTATGTGCTCTGCCAGAAAGCAAACATTCAGGAGCAAAGGCGTTAGGGTACTATGGCAGTGGAGCTTTGTTTTCTTCAACCTGATGACTATTTGCTCAGAGCAGTTTTGTTGTTGTTTCTTTCAGATATCCCACCCGTCCCTTATTTTGGTGAACCAAATATGCAATAACAATATTACTATTTAAATTAAATTTTAGCAGATATTATAGTTAGGCCTAAGAAGCCGTACAAAATGCAGACAATCAGTAATACTTTGCATTTCTGAAAAAACTGAAGAGCAAACAAAAGCCTTAACTAAAGCAGTTGGCATGACAAAACTAACATATCCAATTTGTGAAGTTATTATGCTACAGAGAAGATAATCATGTGCTATGAGTAGCTCGGCTGACTGTTCTTTGCCAGAATTGAAGTCAACAAAACAACACAAACACGCATGTGCAGTCTGCTTCGGCATCAACCTGTATGTTGGTTTCTGTGCACTGCATTTTGTATCCCAGGATATGTCGGCGCTAGTTACATCTCACCTTCTCATTTTGATATTCGTTGTTCACTGTTTGCCAATAATCAATGTGCAGAGGATAGCTTGTTTGCTTCTTTGATTTTTTTTTTTTTTTTATTTTCAACTTTTCTTAGCAAATCTTCAGTTAAAAAGAAAGCAATTCCCGTTGGATTTCCAAGAATTGCCTGCATGCCACAGAATGCCAAATCCGAACCAATAGCGAAAGCCATTAGCTGTATGAAAAGTGTGGCATTGCGGCCAAATCCTACAGTGCATGGACATGATTAGCTGATGGCCTGAGGGGCATTTCTCCATGTTGGTTTCATCAGTGTTCTCAAACATTGCTAATGTGGCAAATCACAAAGATTCGACGATTCAGAAACTGCTGTTTTCATGCTTAAGTTTTTTTCTTCTTAATAAAAATCTTTTAAATGCCCTTTTTATAATATTTTTTCTCAAATTTCTCTGAAAAAATAAGGGGGCATCTTATATAATGGTGCATCTTATATTCCAAAAAATATGGTATTTTATGCAGAAGTTCTAATGACTTGACAGTCATGACTCGGAAAAATGAAGTGAATATAGGTTCCGTTCCTGCAGTAGGAAGTGAACCTAGATCCCCAATTACAAACTTTCAAAGCCTGTTGTTTTACCACCCACAATAAAAAGTACGGAAGATGAATGGCATGAGTGACCACAATGAAAGACAATTCTATGCCACAAATTTCCAATTTTCATTCTAGATAGGTAGATAGATACATATATTACATATTTATTTATTAATACAGGGGTTGTGCTTTCTGTTTTAAAGTTTTCGCCAACTTATTCACCAAATTCAAATTTTTTTTTAGATGTACTTAACAGTACAAAAAGATAATCGGATAATCGCCAACCCCCCTCCCCCTCCACCACCAAAATTATTTCTTTTTCTCAAATTGCGAAGAATGCGAGCGGCAGGGCAACTCCTGTATCATCATCATTGTCAACCATTATCATTTCACTGCTGGACGAAGGTCTCCCCAAGTTTCCTCCACAACGGTCTGTCTTGTGAGAGTCTCCTCCACGTCACTCCTGCATACTTTCGAATTTCATTCACCCATCTCCCGTGTGGTCTTCTTCTGGGTCTTTTCTTGTCCCTTGGAATCCAATCTAAAATTTCGGCTGTTCATCGATGGTCTGTTCTTCTGGCAGTATGTCCATCCCATTGCCATTTCAGGGATTTAACTCTGATCATGATGTCTTCCACTCTTATCATTTTTCTGATCCACGAGTTTCTCTTCATATCTCTCCTGATTACACCAAGCATGCACCTCTCCATGCTTCTTTGAGTTGTCTGCAGCCTTTGTATGTTTCTTTTAGTTAAGGTCCACGTCTCTGCACCATACGTAAGCACTGGAAGGATGCATTGATCAAACACTTTTCTTTTAAAACATAATGGCATATTGCTCTTGAAAATTATGCTGTTTCTTCCAAAAGCTCTCCACGCAAGTTTTGTACGCCGATTAATTTCTTCACCAATGTGACCCTCACTTGATATCTGCTGTCCAAGATAAACGTACGTGTCCGTTATCTCCAGCTTTTCTCCATTAATCGATAAATCTTCATTTCTTGAAAAAGCATTGAACATCACTTTTGTCTTCCGAAGTCCATTTTTAATACCACTTCTTTACTCTTGTCAGCAAGTTACTGCATCATACTCTGCAGCTCTGATGGGGTAGTTGCAAAAATGACTACGTCATCAGCAAAACGAAGGTGGGTTAGATAATCTCCATTAATCTTTTATCCCTTTGTTTTCCCAGTTCAGTGATTGAAAGTCACCCTCCAATGTGGCATTAAAGAGCTTCAGAGATATGGTGTCACCTTGTCTCACTCCCTTTCCAACTTTTATGTGTGCTGTATTCTCAAACAGCCAAATCTTTGCACTTGCACTTTCATAGATGTTATTAATAATATTAATGCATGCATCTTCAATACCGCAGGATTTCACAGCCATTGTAACTGCTGACGGTTTCACCGAATCAAAAGCTTTTTCATAATCGATAAAAGCCATGCACAATGGAAGTTCATATTTCCTCGCTCTTTCAATTAGTTCTCTCAGTACGTGGATATGATCTATTGTAATGTAGCCACTCCTGAATCCAGCTTGTTCTCTCGGTTGAGCCATGTCCAGTGTTACCTTCAAGCGGTGTGAAAGAACTTTAGTGAAGATTTTATAAACCACCGATAGGAGGCTGATAGGTCTGTAGTTCCTGAGATCCTCAATGTCACCTTTTTTATGTAGCAGGATCATTGAAGCGTTGTTCCAATCCTCAGGAATCTTCTCTTCATTAAGGCATAGAGTGAAAATTTGTGCGAGTACTGTTTCGATTTCTCCACTTGCTTCTTGTATGATGTCTACAGTAATTCCATCTTCTCCTGGAGCTTTTCCCTGCTTCATGTTCTTGATTGCATGTGCAACTTTTGCTGGGAGAACTGGAAGAACTCTGGTACTGGTACTTTTCATGATGTCTGGAGTACATGTATCATCCCTTTCATATAATTTGGAGTAGAAATCTTTCACTCTTGTCAAAATTTCGCCTCTATTTCTTGTTACAGAACCATCTTCTTTTCTCAGTGCCATAATCTGTTTTCTTCCCTTACTGAGATGTCCCTTTGCTATCTTTAGGCTTTGGTTGTTTTCAATTGCTTTCCTCACTAGTTCACAGTTGAATTTCCCTATGTCTTCAGTGATACTCTTTCGTACTGTCTTGCATAGCTCTATATATTCCACTTTGGAAGTCACATCTTCTTTAGTTGTCCTCATCTCTCTTCTTTTTTGCATCAACATTTTGGTTTTTCCTGATAATTTGTTCACATGCAACTTGTTCTTAGACCCAGCTAATTTTGTTGCTGTTTCCATAAGAGCTTTGGTTACTTTTCTGTTAACTTCAGAAATATCCACTTCTTCCGATGTTAGGCCTTCTAAAGCAGAGAATCTGTTCTTCAGTTCCAAATTGAAGGTATTATGGTGTTTTTAAGGTTGGTTATGTCAATACATTTTGTTTGTCTTATGAGCTTGCCACGTTCGAGTTTAGTGTTGAGGTGCATCTTACATCTCACCAATCTATGGTCACTACCTGTGTTGAACTTGTTTAGCGCACTGCAGTCTTCTATGATGAATTTTTTGTTACACATAATAAAATCAATTTCACCTGTCCCATTTGGATGTCTCCATGTCCATTTCCTGTGTGGCTTTTTCTTGAAAAAGGAGTTCAAGATGAAAAACCCTTCTGCCTCTGCAAACTCAAAAAGAGTATTTCCACGCTGGTTTCTGTTGCCGTGACCGAATTTACCTACTGAATTTTCATTCTGTTGCTGTCGCCCTATTTTTGCATTGAAATCTCCCATAATTATCTTCAAGTGCTGCTTACCTTTATTATTTAGATGACAAATTTCCTCATAAAATTCTTCAATTTCTTCTTCAGGATGACTAGTGGTGGGTGCATAAGTTTGAATTATCTGAGCCTGGCATCTTCTCGAAAGTTGGATAACGAGTCATGCAGCTCTGTCAGAGGAACTTTCAACTTCTACAACTTTATCCTTCAGTTTCTTGTTTATTATAAATCCAACACCACTAGTTCTGCCAGTATCTGTCCCACGATAGTAGAAGAGATGTCCACTTTTCAGTTCGATGAGATCTTCTCCTTTTCTCCTTACCTCACTTAGCCCGACGATGTCCCACTTGATCCTTTGTAGTTCCTCTTCCAATTCAAGAAGCCTTGAATCACAAGATAGGGAGTGTCCATTATATGTAGCCAAGGTCAACATCAGATGGCAGCTTAGTCCGGTCCTCCGGGGATTCTTAGCACTCTCTGCCTTCATGTCGCACTGGCCGCTGCCTTGGCCAGGTACATTCCAGCTGCCGGAGACTGAGGGCCAAGATTTAAGTTGTGGAGTCAGTTTGGAGGGGTTTGGCCATAACTCACCACGCTGGCCAAGCGGGTTGGTGAGTGTGGGATAGCATTTCCTCTAATCCCGATGGTATAGTTATACCGCTATTGGCGGTCGTCAGAGCCCCTTTAGTGGGAACAGGATGCACCACGAGAAGGCGGGGTTGACATTTGTCAAGGAGAGGCTGTGATGTTACGCATCACCTGGCCTTACATCCCAACTCCTGTATACATACACACATATAACACACAGGAGTAGAGCTGCCACTTGCATTCTTCACAATTTGGGGAAAAGATTGTTTTGGCAATGGAAAAGAAGTTCTGGCGAAATTATTAGCGATTACCTTTTTGTGCAAGTTTAACACTTTGTCAAAAAATTGAATTTGACGAATGGGTTGGCGAAAACTTTTAAAAAGCTAGAGCAAACACTGTGCGTGCGTGCGTGTGTGTGTAATAAATACAATAAAATAGACAACGCACGAAACCCTAGCGCCAAGAAAGGCATAAAAGTCCTTTACCTGTGCTGTTATCATGAAGAGAACACTAGCCAGGTGGAGTGCTTTTTTATGTTAGTAAACAGCCTGAAGTTCAAAGGCCCACTGACAGTGTTCTTGAAGCCACCAGACCATTTCACAAAACCACAGAATCCAAACATGAACAGACAACTGAAGGCAATACATGAAAAAACTTTGAAAGAAGCCAGGTTCACAATACTACTGCTCCCTGCACACAAACTGATATGACACAAAAGGTCAGAGGTTGCAGTTATCAAAAGCCAGTAACTCCAAAATAAAGAATCGCAAGGAGTGTCGATTGTTTAGTAAATAATGTGTGAACTATTGGGTTGTCGGAAAAGTCGTGCCGTATTTTGGCCTCCGATGGCGGTTGGGTGGTTTTAGAAGTACTGGAGGCATGCGCAGCTCTTATCACTATGGCATTTGACAGGTGCCAGTTCTAGCTGCAGTCTAAAAGGAATAGTGAGCGATTTGGTTGATTTGCGGAGATTTGACATCAAGTTGAAGATGAAAGACCAAACTGTGCATTTCCGCCATATCTTCCCTGTTTTACTTCAGCAAAGGGAAGAACGCGCGTCAAGCTTGTGAAAAGTTGCGCAAAGTGTACAGAGATAATGCTCTACAAGAACGTCAGTGCCAGCGGTGGTTCACTAAATTTCATGCTGGTGATTTTCACCTCAACGATGCCCCTCAGTTCGGGAGGCCTACAGAGGTTGATGACCAAATCAAGGCATTGATCGAGTCAAACCCATGTTACAAGACAAGAGAGATTGCAGACACATTGCACATCTATCATTCAAGCATTCACGACCACCTGAAGAAGCTGGGATACGTAAGCAAGCTCAATATGTGGGTTCCTCATGAACTCAAAGAAGCTCAACTGACGGCGCGTATAAACATCTGCGATATGCTCATTAAATGCGAGGAAAATTATCCTTGTTTGAAGCGACTGATAACTGGTGACGAAAAGTGGATTGTGTACCACAATGTGCTGCACAAACGGTCTTGGTCCCGATGTGCTGCTTCGCCTCAAACAACATCCAAAGCAGACATTCATCAGTGAAGGTTCTGGTCTCAGTGTGGTGGGATTTTAAAGGTGTTTTTTGAGCTCCTACCACGGAACTAAACAATCAATTTGAATGTGTACTGTCTGCCATTGGACAGTTTGAACGAATCCATCATCCAGAAACGTCCAGAGCTCGTCCATTGTAAAGGTGTGTTCCATCACGACAACATGAGACCACACACAAGTTTGATCACCCACCAAAAATTATTGCAGCTTGGGTGGGATGTGTTGCCAAACCCAGCATACTCGCCTGACCTTGCGCCATCAGACTTCCACTTGTTTCGCTCTCTTCAACAGTCCTTGCGTGGTATAACGTTCAATTCAGATGAGGCTGTAAATCAGCACCTTGTTTGTACAGTTTTTCGCCACGAAAGACAGGTCCTTCTATGAACAAGGCATTCTGCAGCTCACTGAAAGATGGCAAAAGATTATCGAACAAAACGGGCATTATATCATCGATTGAGTTTTGTTCTTTCTATCAATAAATGAATTTTGCAAAACATGGCTAAAATACATCATGACTTTTCCGACAACCCAATATAACGGAAAAATTGGGTAGACATACACCACATCCAGTAATACTAATAAAATGCAGAAATCAGTTTTATTGGTGTAATATATTGAACACTAATATTAAACACTGGAACTCTTTTTGTTTTTGCATTTGAATAATACTTCTGCCTGAAGAAGTCACCCATGGTGGTGAAAGCTAGTGGTTTTGTCCTAGTGTTTCTAATATTACACCAATAAAACGGATTTCAGCATTTTATTAGTAATGTGTAAACTATGTTGTAATTAGTAGAAGGTAGCAGTTAATGACCCACAAAACAGCATTTTTGAGTCCTAAAGTTTAAAATTTGTACAGTCATTGGTTAATAATATCTATAATGTTCACTTCAGAATTTGGACTTCTAAGAGCTAATTGAAAGTATTTATGAAGAAAGCAAAGAGGGAAAAACCATTACTAATCAATAACCTAAAAAAGCTTTAAGATCTTTTTTTTTTTGTGACGGCAGTGGCCTGACTACAAATTTCAATGGAATCGTGAAATATTAATTTCATTGTAAAAATTATTAAGTTTTAAATTTCGGATATCTTATTTGTATATATATACACATATATCTTTTGATGGGATGTAAGGTCAGGTGATGCGTAACATCACAGCCTCTCCTTGACAAATGTCAACCCCGCCTTCTCGTGGTGCATCCTGTTCCCACTAAAGGGGCTCTGACGACCGCCCATAGCGGTATAACTATACCATCGGGATTAGAGGAAATTCTATCCCACACTCACCAGCCCGCTTGGCCAGCGTGGTGAGTTATGGCCAAACCCCTCCAAAATGATTCCACAACTTAAATCTTGGCCCTCAGTCTCCGGCAGCTGGAATGTACCTGGCCAAGGCAGCGGCCAGTGCGACATGAAGGCAGAGGGTGCTAAGAATCCCCGGAGGACCGGACTAGGCTGCCATCTGATGCTGACCTTGGCTACTTACAATGGACGCTCCCTATCTTCTGATTCAAGGCTTCTTGAATTGGAAGAGGAACTACAAAGGATCAAGTGGGACATCGTGGGGCTAAGTGAGGTAAGGAGAAAAGGAGAAGATCTCATCGAACTGAAAAGTGGACATCTCTTCTACTATCGTGGGACAGATACTGGCAGAACTAGTGGTGTTGGATTTATAATAAACAAGAAACTGAAGGATAAAGTTGTAGAAGTTGAAAGTTCCTCTGACAGAGCTGCACGACTCGTTATCCAACTCTCGAAAAGATACCAGGCTCAGATTATTCAAACTTATGCACCCACCACAAGTCATCCTGAAGAAGAAATTGAAGAATTTTATGAGGAAATTTGTCATCTAAATAATAAAGGTAAGCAGCACTTGAAAATAATTATGGGAGATTTCAATGCAAAAATAGGGCAACGGCAACAGAATGAAACTTCAGTAGGTAAATTCGGTCACGGCAACAGAAACCAGCGTGGAAATACTCTCGTTGAGTTTGCAGAGGCAGAAGGGTTTTTCATCTTGAATTCCTTTTTCAAGAAAAAGCCACACAGGAAATGGACATGGAGACATCCAAATGGGACGACAAGTGAAATTGATTTTATTATGTGTAACAAAAAATTCGTCATAGAAGACTGCAGTGTGCTAAACAAGTTCAACACAGGTAGCGACCATAGATTGGTGAGATGTAAGATGCACCTCAACACTAAACTTGAACGTGGCAAGCTCATAAGACAAACAAAATCTATTGACATAACCAACCTTAAAAAACACCATAATACCTTCAAGTTAGAACTGAAGAACAGGTTCTCTGCTTTAGAAGGCCTAACATCGGAAGAAGTGGACATCTCTGAAGTTAACAGAAAAGTAACCAAAGCTCTTATGGAAACAGCAACAAAATTAGCTGGGTCTAAGAACAAGTTGCATGTAAATAAATTATCAGGAAAAACAAAAATGTTGATGCAAAAAAGAAGAGAGATGAGGACAACTAAAGAAGATGTGACTTCCAAAGTGGAATATATAGAGCTATGCAAGACAGTACGAAAAAGTATCACTGAAGACGTAAGAAAATTCAACTGTGAACTAGTGAGGAAAGCAATTGAAAACAACCAAAGCCTAAAGATAGCAAAGGGACGTCTCAGTAAGGGAAGAAAACAGATTATGGCACTGAGAAAAGAAGATGGTTCTGTAACAAGAAATAGAGGCGAAATTTTGACAAGAGTGAAAGATTTCTACTCCAAATTATATGAAAGGGATGATATATGCACTCCAGACATCATGAAAGATACCAGTACCAGAGTTCCTCCAGTCCTTCCAGCAGAAGTTGCACATGCAATCAAGAACATGAAGCGAGGAAAAGCTCCAGGAGAAGATGGAATTACTGTAGACATCATACAAGAAGCAAGTGGAGAAATCGAAACAGTACTCGCCCAAATTTTTACTCGATGCCTTAATGAAGGAAAGATTCCTGAGGATTGGAACACCGCTACAATGATCCTGCTACATAAGAAAGGTGACCTTGAGGATCTCGGAAACTACAGACCTATCAGCCTCCTATCAGTAGTTTATAAAATCTTCACTAAAGTTCTTTCACACCGCTTGAAGGTAACACTGGACATGGCTCAACCGAGAGAACAAGCTGGATTCAGGAGTGGCTACAGCACAATAGATCATATCCACGTGCTGAGGGAACTAATTGAAAGAGCGAGGGAATATGAACTTCCATTGTGCATGGCTTTTATCGATTATGAAAAAGCCTTTGATTCAGTGAAACCTTCAGCAGTTACAATGGCTCTGAAAACCTGCGGTATTGAAGATGCATACATTAATATTATTAATAACATCTATGAAAATGCAAGTGCAAAGATTAGGCTGTTTGAAAATACAACACACGTAAAAATTGGAAAGGGAGTGAGACAAGGTGACACCATATCTCCGAAGCTCTTTAATGCCACATTGGAGGGTGTTTTTCAGTCGCTGAGCTGGGAAAACAAGGGGATAAAGATTAATGGAGATTATCTAACCCACCTTCGTTTTGCTGATGACGTAGTCATTTTTGCAACTACCCTATCAGAGCTGCAGAGTATGATCCAGGAACTTGCTGACAAGAGTAAAGAAGTGGGATTAAAAATGAACTTTCAGAAGACAAAAGTGACGTTCAATGCTTTTACAAGAAATGAAGATTTATCGATTGATGGAGAAAAGCTGGAGATAACAGACACGTACGTTTATCTTGGACAGCAGATATCAAGTGAGGGTCACATTGATGAAGAAATTAATCGGCGTACAAAACTTGCCTGGAGAGCTTTTGGAAGAAACAGCATAATTTTCAAGAGCAATATGCCATTATGTCTTAAAAGAAAAGTGTTTGATCAATGCATCCTTCCAGTGCTTACGTATGGTGCAGAGACGTGGACCTTAACTAAAAGAGACATACAAAGGCTGCAGACAACTCAAAGTGGCATGGAGAGGTGCATACTTGGTGTAACCAGGAGAGATAAGAAGAGGAACTCGTGGATCCGAAAAATGACAAGAGTGGAAGACATCATGATCAGAGTTAAATCCCTGAAATGGCAATGGGCTGGACATACTGCCAGAAGAACAGATCATCGATGGACAGCCGAAATTTTAGATTGGATTCCAAGGGACAGGAAAAGACCCAGAAGAAGACCACATGGGAGATGGGTGGATGAAATTCGAAAGTATGCAGGGGTGACATGGAGGAGACTGGCACAAGACAGACCGTTGTGGAGGAAACTTGGGGAGACCTTCGTCCAGCAGTGGATTGATAATGGTTGACAATGATGATGATGATGATGATATCTTTTGATCTCTTTATATACATACACTGTACTTTTTGGAACCAAGACGCACTGGTATATACAACAACTTTTTTTATAAAAAAATTTACAAAAAAATATAAAATAGCATTTCAAAGATTTTTCCTTTAAGAAAAAATTTAAGTTTATGCACAAACTGGAAATGAATTGAATCATCAAATACTTACGATTTGCAAAATTAGCAATGTGCAATACCGCTGATGAAAACAACGTAGGAAAACACCACTCAGTCCATCAGCCAAGGATTTGACAATGACATAGCATTTTTGCACTGCGGGATTTGCCCATGACATAACATTTTCAAACAATCAAATGGCCATTATTGGTTCAGATGGTCATCCTTACCGCATGGCTGATGTGTCAAAGTAAACAGACAGCCTTGGTTGAAGTCCATCAGCACTCTGTGGCACACAGTTCCTGGGAACAGGATTTTTTTTTTATCTAAAATTTTGCCATGAATGGTTTGAAATTTAAAAAAAAAAAAAACCCTTCAAAGGAGCAAGCATGTTATCTGCACACTGCTGACAAACAGCAAGAAAGCAAGAGACAGGGCCATAGGGAAAGATCGTCAAGTGCTGCAACACAGCATCTTCCATCATAAACTGCAAACAAAAGTAGGTTCTCGCCAGTTAAAGTTCAAGCAAAATTTGCCCATTTCCTGAATGAATTTTTCCAAAATTACTACAATACAGTATTTTTGTTACTATGAGTAAATAAGATTTTTGTGTTTTGTATACAAAAGTTTTGCATAAACCAAAGAATTTGCAGCAGAAATAATGCCACAGGCACTGTGTTTGCACCTCCAGTTTGCTGCTGAATGCCTTAAGTACCTGTTGTGATATTTTGTGTTTAAATGCAGTTCTTTCCCCACCACGTTTTTCTGGCACTTTGCTTTTTACAGAAATTATGACAATCCTATGTCCATTTCAGAATGCTATGCAGAACATATGAGATATGTGCTTACTTTGCATTATTAATTCACAAAAGCACTGGTACCAATCACAAATATGCGGCTAGCACAATAGCAGGTCCTGCTCATAAAAAACACACCCCTGTAACTAAAAATTAATAAAAAATAAAAGTACAGCATATATGAACATTCACAATACAATGACATCATAGTGAAAGTGGAGAAAAATATGAATTCCTTTACCTAACTAACAGACACAGCAATAACATTTTAAACTCATTTCGCAGTCTTTATAACATCATACATGAACATATATTATATGCATGGTAATAATAATGATCTCCAATATATAAGACAGATTTTCACATCAATGTTTTTGGGAAAAAAGTGTATCTTACATTCCGAAAAATATGGTGTGTGTGTGTGTGTGTAGCAAGTAAAAATAAAACCCAAAGCCAATACACTAGAAATGTCGAAACTCTAAATGTGCAGAAGCTGCAGATGTATTCCAGAAATATAGCTTAAAAATAAAATAAATTCCAGAAAAAAAAACTTTGCAAAGCAAAACAAACTGCAATATACAACTCTGGTAGACTGAATAAAGAATTCAGGCAATTCTTTTGTCAGTTTGCCAAAATTTTGTACTGCTACAGTTTGTTTAGCTTCATGAAGATTTTTCTGGCATTCATTATTTTATTTTTAAGCTGTAAATATATATATGCAAACACATACATAAAAGGCAAGCAATTGTGGACATGGATTTATCCTAAAAATCGAGTCAGACAGGGCTTTTTGCATTATGAGGAAAAAAGATTTCAAGCATAATCTGTATACTGTAAATAATTATTTTTCACTAAAAAATTACCTTAATAGTTACAATTTTAATAAGAAAAACTGGTGAAATATTTTGATTTATTCAGACAGCTAAGGATCATAAATGCCTAAACCACAAGGTAAAAAAAGTAATAATTAAACATATCTATAGAACTAATTTATATGCGCATTTTTCTACAAGACGATTACAAATGTTAACTGTCTCCTTTCATTACAGCTAACAAACTCCCGAGATATTTCTATTGCAGTCAGCATGTCCAGTTTCATCTTGACACGTACATACCTTATTCAGGGATGGACTTCTGAATCAGAACATTTTCAAGTAGTTCCTGATTTTAAGTATCATTCCGCTTTGTTTACATAGAACCTGATCACACCCAACGTAAAAGAAAGTAGCCCACAATAAAAAACAGATTTTTTTTATTATTATTTTCATTTAAATCTTATTGTAATTGAAATAATTATAGGCACTTATTTTATTATGGAAAATAATACATTTATTTCATATCACAGATTTATGCACCAGAATTCCATAAAGTATAATGCAACGAAGTTTTTCATGTGTTGTAATAGCACGAAATTAATATTAATGCATCCAACATTCATTTCTCCACTCAGCAGAACAAAGTACTTCAATGAACTGTTCAAATGGATTTAAAATTTGTTTGTTACAAAATCGTCAGAGCAAATATTCCGTTAGGCTATCAGTCAATAATTCTTCCGATTTGGAAGTATGCTTCTCAGATTTTTCTGGATGGAAAACAATGCAAAAGGAAACTTAGTATTATTACTAAACATATTTCCTTCACAATAAATATATATATATATATATAATAATATATATTTTTTAGATTGGAGATTTAACGACTACCATGAGCAACTTAGTGGGCTATAAGCAGTCGCCTCTCCCTAATTTAGGGTCACTGGTTCCAGGGAAGGGAGACAGCCAGCGCCGTAAGACAAACACAACATCCATGCCTCAACGGGATTCGAACCTGGACCCAACTCGAATGAATGATCAGAAGCCATCGCTTAGACCACTGCGTTACAGGAGTAACAAAAAAATTTATTTACAAATAGAAATAGTCATTGAAGCGTCTATTATAACAAAAAATTTTAAAAATCCACATACAATTTATCATGACCTACCCTTTTTTCATGTTATGTGTGATCAGGTTCTATGTAAACAACACACTCGAAATCAGGAACTACTTGAAAGTGTTCTTATTTAGAAGTCCAGCTGTTATTCAGACTCTTGTGTCATATTAAGCTTATAATAACACAAACAGATGTTGTGAGAACTTCAATAGTTATCGTGAAATTATTCAATTACCAACTAGAAGATTGAGAACAGAGCAGCCGTTGAATGGCAGACTTTTTTGTTTCTCTGATTGGGGGTTTAACAACCACTGTGAGCAACTCAATGGGTTATATAAGCAGTTAAGCAGTCGCCTGTCCCTAATTTACGAGCACTGGTTCCATGGAAGGTGGAGAGTCTGTGCCGTAAGACATACACAACATCCATGCCTCTCCGGGGTTCGAACCTGGATCCAAGTCAAACGAATGATCAGAAGCCAGCACTTAGGCCACTGAGCCACCGGGGTGGCAATGGCTGACATGTCATAAAGAAATGGTTGGTTGGAATTTACTGGAACAAGGGTCTCAATGGGACAAAGTGCACCATATAAAAAAAATGCAGCTAAGGCAATAGACACTTCAAACTTTACCACCCCTAAGGAGATAAAATTGACAACTATGGCTATTGTCACTGTGGCTAATGGTGAGATCATACTGAGTGGATAACTGAATGATGTCATAAAATCCAAAATCTGGGGGTTGTCAATTGGTTTCATAGATTGCACATGACATCCAGAACACTCGAGGAGGATTAGGAAGGGCACAATGCTAAAGGGCGGGTGCTCAGAGTGCAGACCAAGCCCTGCCCACCCATGTCATCCAGGAAATCTTGTTCTCAAGCGATTACACATTGGTAAGAAAACAAGAATAACCTCACAATGATACATTTGGTACTATAAAAATGTAGTAATAAATTCTAAATTTTATTTCTAAAGAAATTGTGCTTTTGAAATTGAAAAATTTACAGAAGCACAGTATGTTGGGTGACAAACTAAAGCCAGAAATTGAGAGGGGCCCTGTCCCTGCGGTTCTACGCTCATACAAACAATATTTGCAGCAACTGAGCTCACTTCTATTAATTTGTCTCATGTGTCCAATGTATACAAAATAATTTTCATATTACACACTGTGCCATAAATTCACTTGTATAACATGCTGCATGTCTCCAAAACCTAAATCATAATGTTGCTATCCTTTGTTTCTTCAGGGTTTACAGAACCACCATTTCAAGCCAACCCAACGGGATATAAATAATTGTCAATCCCTAATTTATGGTTACCAGTTCCAGGGAAGGGGGATAACCAGCACCATAAGACAAACACCAAACACTAGCCATGTCCAAATCGGTTGATTAGCTAGAAAACACTAAACCTCAGGGGGAGGGTATAACACAGATGTGGTTTCTTTAAAAGGCTGAAGGTTGCAGAAAAAAAATGTCTCAGTTAATCATAAATTGTCATCCACTTTTATAAGATAGTTCCTACACACTTTTCCAATATAATGACCAAAGTTTAACAAAAAAAACTATCCTATCCACATCTGATTTCAGGCAAAGAATATAGAGATCTGTTAAGATTCTTATCAAGCTTATTTACTATTGGTTGGAAGAAAAACACTGACAATTGCGCCTTCATAATTAATGATAAACAGAAGTACAAAAAAAAAAAAAAATCGTGAACATTTTACGAAACAGATCAGTCAGATCGATGCACCTCATCCCCAATACAACTAACGTCAGTAACTTGTTTTAAACTTTCCAAAACTGAAACATTTCAAAACTAATGTTTTACTCTTCCTTCCCATCACGAATAACAAAGATGAGCAGCCACACCTCCTTTTCAATTCTCTCGTTGAAGGGGACTCGAACCCTTGGCGCCAGACCGCTGACCACGCAACCGCGGCTAAATGCGCCAGACAATTTCACTTGCATGTAAGAAAAAAATGCGCCCTACTATAATTCTTAGCAAAAATAAATTACATTTCTACGACACCACATAGTACTTATATTACATTCGGGACACCTTCAATTTTTGAGCAGTAAGTTTAACTGCGTCAAAACTCAACCATATAACTTATTACTACTACTCCCAGTCGTTTATTTATATATATATATCCTTGATCCACAACACGCAGAACTCTTGGATAAAATTACGAAATTTAACCTTTGAAAATTACAGAATCAATATCTATTGGTTTCCTGAAAACTTTAATTTATACGTACTCTTTCCTCTGGTCTCGCTATAGATGTTATATCAATCATTTCCTCAACTCAAAAGGGACTTCCTGAAGTTGACTACTCAAGGCTATCAACAGGGAAAAATTAACTCGCCAAGTGGTTAATTAGATATTTGAGCACCACAGCCCAATGAACTTCGTAGCGTTCATTTAGACGCAAATAATTTACAAATCCTTTCTCTATTTGCTCTAGGAAAAAGCACTCTTCAACAGCTAGAGTTCATGACTTAACCGTTATTGATGACGATAAATCTAGTTCCCTGCTGTTAAGATACAATTACAGAGGAATTTTATCTATCACAACCAAGAGGTCAACAACTGTCGCACTTTTGTTTACAAGGTCTCAGCAAACAACAGCGACTGCCTATGAAAGTGAACTGGATATTTAAAAGACAGAAGCTGACTCGGAGCTCCTGTTGCCACTCTCGGCACCCTGGTAAAAAAATATCGAAGTAAAAGGGAGTTGGTCGTAGGCGTGATATTTATGAAATCTGTCTGGACATTTGAACTTCAGTCAGCTAGAAAACTATCTATGCATTATATCATTAAAATAATTAAATGCAATGCGTCAAGCCCAATATAATTTAAAACTCGTGCATTCTGATAATCATAACAAGATGCTGCGGCGACCAAGCTGTGACAAACGCAAAAAAACCTCAGTTACGCAATCAAAAGTCGAAACACAAGTCTGTGGAACTTCATTAGTTCTTATTTGCGTTGATCTTTGGCAGCAACACACAGTAATATTTTTTTTTTTTTTTGATTGGAGGTTTAACGACCACCGTGAGCAACTTAATGGGCTATAAGTAGTCGCCCGTCCCTAATTTAGGGTCACTGGTTCCAGGGAAAGGAGAGAGCCAATGCCGTAAGACAAGCACAACATCCATGCCTCACCGGGATTCGAACCCGGACCCCGTTCGGACGAATGATCAGAGGCCATCGCTTAGACCACTGCGCCACCGGGGCGGCCAGCAATATTTGCGTAATGCTTTCTTTGCATTTGAATTGTTGGAATTCTATATCCTTTGGTGATTTTTTTTTTATTTACGCAAATTTACAGAACTTAGATTGCACGGTCCAATATATGTAGAATATATTTTTGCGCTCTTAAACAAAAAAGCTATTTATAATACTGAAAAGAAAACTGGCAATGGATAAAGAAAGATTTCGCCCACTTCTTAAGTTGGTACTGGGCAGGGATAAGGTGACCAGATATCGAGACACCGATTTGAGGACAAAAGGGCATGGCGTCCCCAAATCGGTAGTTCATTTGGGGACACATACGTACTCAAAATAAATATGCAAATATTTTTGTCATAAAACTGCATTGCTTCAATAAATGTGATATTACATTTGAAAATTTGTGTCTTAAAATGATATATCTTGTAGAATGTTGGTAATTTGTATTGACAAAGCAGAACTACGATGGCAAGAACATATTAGCAAAAGTGAAATGCTTTTACCTTAGGTACATGCGCTGAATTAAATTTATGCTGCACAGCATAGTAATTGCCAAGGTTTTTGGAGAAACTCAGAACAAGTACAGTCGCAATTTGACAGCGCCAGTGGTGCTTTGACCTAGTGCGGGCTACTGATTATTCACACGAGTTTGTACGGATTCGAGTCCTGAATGAAGCACGGGTGGTGTGTCTGTCTTGCAGAACTTGCTCTCTCCCTTCCCTAGAACGAATGTCTTCAAATTAGAGACAGGTGACTGCTTGTAATCCTTAGAGTTGCTCGTAGTGGTCGTTAAACCCAGAAAGAAGAAAAAAAAGTCAAAATTTGTTTTCGCAAGAAGCATGTTGGAAAATTAGTGCAACGGAAACTACTTTTAAGAACATTTTTCATTGGAAATCTAAAGAATTAATGAGGAAGTGTAAATTCGAGGACATTTGGGGACAAACATTCAAATTTGAGGACAGTTTGCGTCCCCAAAAACTTCAGACATTTTTGGGGACAGTAAACTAAATTCGAGGACTGTCCTCGCAAGAATTGGGGACGTCTGGTCAGCTTAGGAAAGGAGGTACTGGGTTATTTTCACAGATATCATATAAGGGACTAGATTGGCTGTCTGCTCTGTTGAGCATACGATTGCGTTGTGACAACCGTGGAACCATATTGAGCGGATCAAGATGTTGGAGTGGAACATATTACGAAGGATAATGTGGACTTGGTTATTGCGTATATCGTAGTGAAAGCTTGCTCGGATATAAATCACACGCTAAGAGACGAAAATATAATTGCGCTTACTTATTTGCCTTTTCCCCAATGTTGAGAAAAATATCCGGGAAGACATTAGTTTGCAAAATAAATTTAAAACTGGTATTGTATGCAAATACTGAAAATGACTGGAAAACATTTTTATGATTAATGAGGCAAAGATCTAAAATAATGAAAAAGCAAACAATATATTTGAAATCAATAAGTTGCTATTAAATCCAGGACTATTGATTTAAACCCGAAAAATAATGGCTTCCACATACTTTACATCTAGGAAAGTTGAAATAATGTGAATCTTTTTCCTTGCTGGTTGTTACCTGTGACATTCTGACTGATTTATGATTTTGCTCAAAAACATTTATTTTATTAAAGATTTCGACACTTTGTTATTCACTAAGAAAATTTCAGTTATTAACATTTTAAATTATTTATTAGGGCAAACAAGCAACCAAAGGACACATCTAATGTAAGCACTCATTAACAAGAAACCTCAAAATTACATTATGTCGCAGCAAATTAAAAATAGCGTGATTTATTTTTCTTATATTTTTCTTATACTGCAGATGTCGGAATGACGTTGCTTTTGAATTTAAGCCCTGACCGAATCTGAAATACTGCAATATTTTGCAAGAGCTTTGACATTGCAGTTTGCACTACACAATATAATTGTTTTTTTTTTACTTAAGTTTTATGACTTAGTTATGGCTATGTGTACTAACTGCTTAGAATCTGGATATAAATCGCAAATCGCAGTACAAAACTCGTATTCCATTGACTTAATGCAAAGTAGTCTTGCTTAAATGGAGAGCGATGACCCGTTGAAAATGGCGCCTACATTGTCCCGCCTCAAGGGCTAGGTGTCCGATCTAACTTCTTGTATATGATATCTGTGGTTCTTTTGGATCTATTGGTCATATTTTTTAAGAAGCAGTATTTTTTTTTATTTCCGAAGTTTAACAACAACTATGAGTAAATCTAAAGGCTAGGCCATCACAGTGGTTCAGCCCTGAAAAAGAAATGGTATGGGAGCTCCGAAAACCGGCCCAGGTGTTGACTCCAGCAGATAAAGTGAGCAGATATGAGAGAGGAGGGGCCTCAGAAAACTTTGAAATCGAATATATAGATTTATATGGTACCCACTTCTCTGGCTATTTCTGAGGTGGCTTCGATAAAGAAAAGGTCTACGGATTTCTGCATAGCCACCATGAAAATAAATAATTAAATAAATAAATAGAGAGACAGGGCGGAGAACTCGGTTAGCATTATTTGTGTTAATAAAGTGCCGATTTCAATGGCAAACAATTGAATGATAAATTTATAAAAGTCCGATTCAGTTAGGTAAAAAGTAGCCCGGTGCCGCCAGGCCTTGGAATAAAGTGGGCTGGTGGCGCCATGCCTCCACTGCATCCCTGGGCTATAAGCAGTCACCTGTCTCTAATTTAAAGCCGTTAATGGTTCCAGGGAGAGGACAGAGCCAAATCCATTAGATAAATACGCCACTCGTGCCTCATCCAGAAATTGAATCCTGGTCAATCTCTGACGACTGATCCGACGCGCCTAAGATCACTTAGCCAACGAGATCAAGGCGTTTTGGAAGCACTAATATGTTCCTTAGCTGTCAAAATGCGACAGGGTGTACGTCTCATCACCTTTCGCTTTTTTTTTTTTTTTTTTTTTTTGCATTTTTGGTAACAAAATTTGATTGTGTGTGGTAGAAAAATCATTAAAGTTTCTGTGTAAAACGGAAAGGCAAGATCAGAAAGAAAAAAAGGCTTGAAAAGAGGGAAGTGGATTGGAATTTAAAATAATGTTCCCTCTCGACCTCTTTCCCTCCAAAAAAATTTTAAGAGGCTCCTTCGGTTCTTCCGATTGATAGCGCTTTATCTGGTTCCCATCCTTCACCAAGCATTCCCTGCACTCATGTCTAGCTTGCATTCGCGTCATGCCGTTATAGTTTTGATTGCAATCTTTAAGGGTTACCCGTGATCAGTGGCGGCTCGTGCTCCTGAGAGTGTACGTGCTGTGGCTTACCGATTTACACACGGTCTGCGACCCCCTGCCCCCTCCAACTTCCGCTAAAGGCCTTAGGAATTGGGCAATGGTATCATCTTGATCATTGGGGGAAATACCCGAGAGCAGATATATTCGTAATTACATATAAATTAGTATGATTAATCATTTTGTTCACCTCTTTGACGTTAATGGTTAAATTTGCAATCGTATATTCGGCAGAGTATTAGGCCTAATATTGTGCGGAATGTACGGCTTGATTAATCTGCCCAGACTTCAGTTGCGTAGAAAACATTATCAGATCTTGATAACCGTGGAGAATAGCCGAGAACAAAATCAATGTTCTGAAAAAAGAACGAAACTTTATTTTATTACTCATTTATCATTTTATTTTATTTTTTGAAAATAGGTTTTTATTCAGTTTCATATTTTTAATACGAAACTTTTTTACGGTGTGCTTTAATATACAGTTCAGTCAATCACTCTTGCAACTTTATTATTTGCGATTTTTAATGCTCTTTGAAGAGCTTACACTGAATTAATTATATATGAATTAACGAAATTGCTCAACATACTGCACAAGTAAAAAGTTTATGAAATGCAAAAAAAAAAAAAAAAAAAAAAGAATGTAGATAATAATTGCACATGGATTAAGCTTCAGGTTTTTTTCCCCCAAAAATCACGAATTGCCATTACTCTGCTCCATCTCCCCACGCAGCCTCTTTTTTATTTATTTATTTTTTTAAATTCCTACGTGACGGGAAGATGTGTGAATGGGTTGACAAGCAAAAATTACACTGGTGTAATATGGAATCAGCTTACCTAATGCCGAAAAATGAATTCCATTCTCCTGTTTTTCTTATTTGTAAATTCTCTATTACCCTTGCATTGAAGTCCTTGATGGTTGTCACCAACCTCTTTTCGATGGAAAGCATAGTCAAAGCGTTCAACTGATCCTGGGTCATCGTGTTCCTGAGAAACATCTTAATTCGTTTGAGTGATGAAAAGCTCCTCTCAGGCTCTGCAGTTTTCATTGGTATTGTTAAAATTATCCTGAGTAGAGTTACAATTTCGCAAAACGTGTCCTCTAAGTTGTTCTTCAAACTCAACTGCAGAAGAGAAATTGCTTCATCAATTTGGTGGAAGTCTTGCCTTTCGTACAAAACAGTCAATTCCGTTCGAATTCTGTTTCTGTTCAGCATTGGGTAGTTTTTAACAGCCAGTTCAAGCACTTTTTCTGGAAATATTTTTACATATGCAGAAAAATTTGCGGAATCCAGGAGTTTGGCAGCATCGAGGTGATCGGAAGACTCACATCGATTAAGAGATTCTGTGATAATACGACCACAGACTTTTTTAGCATCCGAAATTCTGTGCGACTCTTTGT
The DNA here is from genome assembly GCA_039090855.1 of Macrothele yani. NCBI lineage: Eukaryota > Metazoa > Arthropoda > Arachnida > Araneae > Macrothelidae > Macrothele > Macrothele yani. The sequence goes on along the minus strand of CM077024.1, from coordinate 129,173,408 downwards.
GTCATCTCTTATTTTTCTGTTGAACGAGAAAGGCCGCTTCCATTTCTGTTGGAACACTTTCTACTTCGCTACGAATTCTGTTTATAGCCCTCACAAAAGCACCAACGCAATTTTTCACTTTCACTGTGTCTGTTTGTCTGGCTTGAAGTTGGCTGTATAGCAAATCTACGTGTGGCATTATTCTGTGGGAAAAAGTTAGAAAAAAACTAATTCTTTGTCCTTTAAATTGTGACGGAGTCCTCTAGCTTCCTGAACGGTTTTAGAAGAAACAGATTTTTCCACCTCAGAAAAGCATTCTAAAAGTGCTTCTTGATTTTCATAAATGACATTTACAGTTCGCGATTTAAAATTCCATCTTGTTGCCGGTCCACTAGGAATTCGTCGCGCAACAGCGGTTTCCAGTGCTGATAGACGCTGAGGTGATCGTGCGAAGAAAGCTGGGAATGCTGACAGACTGCAAAAAAACATCCTAGCAGATTGATTTTGTGAGGCAGCGCGTTGTACAATTAAATTCAGCTGGTGAGCATAACAGTGGATGTAGTGTGCAAGAGGAAAATGTTTCTTAATATTTACTTGAACCCCATTTTGAGCACCACACATCATGTAAGCTCCATCGTAAGTTTGCGCAATAATTTTACTTTCAGATCCCTTTCAGGAAATCTTTCTTAATTCTGCCAAAATGCACTCCGAAATTGAATTTGCATTCTTCCCACTGGGATTGAAAATTCCCCAAAATCTCTTATGCACAGATCCATATTTTTCATACCTATAAACAAGTGACATTTGTAAATGCTCTGAAATGTCAGTTGTCTCGTCAGCCATTAATGCTACAAATTTAGCTTCATCCATTTCCTGTTAAATGATTTCGTGACAGACTTCCAACATGCAGTCCAACAATTCATTTTTAATCGTTTTCGAAGTGCCTTTCTTCTCAAGCCAGCATTTTTAATCGTTTTCGAAGTGCCTTTCTTCTCAACAATTCATTTTTAATCGTTTCATTTTTAATTCATTTTTCAACAATTCATTTTTAATCGTTTTCGAAGTTTTCTTCTCAAGCCGGCCACAAGGAAACCCTTGTGGCCGGCTTGAGAAGAAAACCCCGAGAGGGGTGGGGTTTAGGAGGCAGGAATGGCACGCTGTTGGGGCTGTGCTACTTGGTTTGCAGCACGAAAGACCAAACGCGTAGGCAGCAGCAGAACCACGCTGTTATTCTCGTGTGCTACCGACACCACAGACCGAAAGACTAACAGGAGCCTTGATTACGGTCCGTCTAAAAATCAGATTTTGGGCTGGCAGCAAATCATATGCATGCACTTTTTAGGCTTTCAGCTACAATAAACAATACGAATCTGAATTCAACATTTTTAGTGTGCTTTAGCACGGCAGCACGTAGTCACGAGCCGTCACTGCCCGTGATTGGTCAATGTCTTACAAGAATACGAATACAGACTGTGAAATTCCAAATTTGCCGGTGGCGATACTCGAATCTATAACCTTCTGCTACGGAGCCGAATGTTTTCCCAACTAACCTACACCATCTAGGGCCTTTCACTACTACTTACGGTCTTGACAGGTGCGTTACCGCTGAGCACGGCTAGCTCTAGCTCACATATAATCCCCCCCCCCTGAGAAAGGGCTGGGACGGAATCGTAGGTTTCCGGGTCAGCCGGCAAACTATGCTTGAAGGAAAACTCACTGTAAAAGAAAGAATTCTGAGTAACACCAGACGATATGTGGAAGAAGCATCACACATCTTTTCGAAACGAAGGAGGAATCCTGGTAGCACAGCTACGTAAATTCAATGTTGAAATTGGGTAAAAAGGTTGAAACAAGAAAACGTTGAAAATTTTTCATGGAAATTCGACGTCGAATTTCCATGGACAGAAAAAGTGGCATTAACGCTGAGAATTAATGCATATATTCAATGTAGATTTTATGTTTCAAAATTTCAACTAAACGAGTGTATATTGGGAAGCACTAAATCCACATCAAATTTACGTTCCAATTTCAACCATCGTTGACCGCACTGCAAACAGCGCGGCGCCGATATCAGTGCTGCATGAACGCCTGGGGCACCTGACCTTGAAGAGTCAGCTGCTCGAATTTTTCTGTTACAGAAGTTGTCTTACCGCGGCTCAGCTCAGGTATTTCACATGCTTACAGCGTTTACTTATTTTTTCGGGACATACATAGGCATAGGCGTAGCCAACGGGGTGGTCCCTCCCCCTCCTTGAGGGAAGATTTAGTCTGAATTTTTTAAAGCGATATACGGTATATGTATATATGGGGCTTTCACCAATGAACCAAACCCATGGAACCCCCCCCCCCCTAAGATGTTTCTGGCTACGGCACTGTGCATAGGAGAGTACCGGAAGGGCCAAGTCAGTCTAGCGGAGAACAGTCGGAGCTTCGGTCGTCAAGGAGAGAGGGTCCAAGTTCGGACACCGGTTTGACGTAAAGGCTGCGGGTATCGCAGAAGTACAGCGTGGTGGACGGGAAGGAGGATTTCTTTTTCCACCGGGTCTCGCGACGTGATAGTATTTAGTAGATGTGGTGTCACCTATTTTCTGATCTCAGCACTTCCAAAGGAAAAGTTGATTTTTAATATAATGGTTAAGTTTTAGGAAATATTAAATATACTACGCTATAATATGAAGTTATTTTTATCGATGTTCAAATTCTCATCCTTCAGAACGCATTAATTCTGAAGAAAATGGCTACAGAATTCTGCCCGTTGGAAATACATGGCAAAGATTTTAAGTGGATACACTTTAATATTATTGTAGAAGAAAACCAAGTTATGCTAAAACGATAAAGTTTGTTTACTACTTTGACGGTTTTAGAAAACGAAAAAAAAATCTATGTAGCAAATTTTCTGTTGAACCAAACATTGTGTTTGCTACATCAGTATATCTCGATTCTCGATTTTCATATTTAAGTCCCGTCCCTTTCGGCTGATGTCTTCTTCCTCAGTCTGCTTTTGCCAATTGCAGTTGAATAACCAATACAATATAATCAAATATGCTATGAATAGTCTGGGATAAAAAATCGAAATTCGTTTTGTACTTTAATGCATTGAGGTTCACCAACGGTAAAAAAATTGGGTTGCTGCTTTTTATATGTATATAATTATTTTTGCGAGGTGTGCATCTAATTTACTGCGTTTTGGGCCTTACAACTACACGAATTCTTGAACTGTAGTTCTGAAAAATCTGTACAACAAAAATACCTTTTCCATTTGAAGGTGATTAAGTCAAAATTAATTTTCGCATTATTTCTCTTGCTTTATAAATCTGTACTGAAATTTTTGCTATTCTGGACACTCGGTTTTTCAAAAGACTTTTTCGTTATTATTTTATTAATGATAGGTAAGTTTTGAAAAAGAAAATTAATTTTTGGCCCATTTGGATTTCCGTTCTCACTAAAAGCAAAGAAACTACTGTATTACACATTCAGAATTCAGCTACCGCAATAAAATTCGTAAGAATGTAACAGTTTTCTACGATCTCTTTCAAAGAACGTACATGTCCACATCTATTGCCTTAGCAACAGGAGTAATTTTGTTCTTATATTAAATTTTACTAGGGACCTGATGAGGAAAATGGGTAAAATGTTCATTATTGCCTTAATGCAAAAAAACTGCAATGATTCGTAGTATTATGTTGAAAATAATTTTAAACAGTAAGCGGTGATGTTTACATACCGCTTTTTCTTTTCTTAAGGATGGGCTACCTTCATAATTTTTTTTCAAAATTGGGCCGCCCAAAATCAGCTTCGAGGGCCGTTTATGGATCGCCAGTCAGCCACTGAATCATTCCGGTTTGATATTAATACGATTTCCGCAACCAAAAACCACGCAATTCTAAAATACACACAACTGAAGCTACATGGGTATCATGTAAATAATTTCAAATTTTCACACTTTGCGGCCTCACGGTTAAAAGACTCGGGGCATTTCCAGAAGTATTATTCTATCCCCCTGGCTTATAACCTTCTTTTTCCGACAGTATGATTCCGGCCCACATCTATGTACTCCGGAGCTGCTGTTCTCCCAAACGAACTATGCCGATGCTCTTATCGCTGCTGCATTGCCTTTGACTCATACGCCACATCACTGCCCCCGTTCTTGAGAAAGGTGGGGCACGACATGCTCAGCAGGTTCCTGGTCAACTGACAGCAACACTCGGTGACCATGAATAACTATTTATTTACGTACGTTGTGCAGAAGAAACATCTCACAATTAGTTGCAGTCCTCATGACCAGGAAATCCTTTTTCTTTAGGGCCCCGATATAGCATTTCCTTTTTTTTTTTACCGACAGTGGGATTCGAACCACATCTTGCTACTCCGGAGCTGTTGTTTTCCCAGTTGAATTACGCCGGCTGGCTTATTGCTGCTGTGTTGACCATTTGAATAATACATGCCTCCTGTCAATACTCACCATCTACGGATTCAACACTCACCTCAGAACTTGCACGATTAGTAAAGGTGTTTGAAAAGGTTTTTCTGAGGAATGGCTCCCAGACAGGACTTTTCAAAGGAACGTCCGCCTGCGAGCATCTCCCAATGAAATAAAGAACTAAGGAAAATAGGTTCGTCTTAGTAAGATATTCTTTCATTGCAACATTATTAGAAGAATAACTGATTCCTTAATAATCATTTAAATAAAATTTAATTAACAATCGTTATATACAGTATGTCTTCCCTGACGTATACTGAAATTTAAATTTCGTTTTTAGTTTCTTTCACTATATAAATTTGTTTTCATTCTCTTTTAGCGTTTTCAACCTTAACGTTATATTTTCTCACTCGATGAATGATGTCGGCAACAATCTTGAAGTCAGAGTGCGTGACGTGTGCATGCGGACAGACAAGAACGAGAGATACAATGTTAAAGCAAGTAGCAAGAAAGTGTGTTCTGCATTAGTGGTAGTCGTGGAAGCTGTACGAATCTCCCAAATATATTATTTCATGTAGATAGCGTCTGCTGATCTCTGGTGTTTATATACGGGGTGATCATGCTATCACGCTAACCGGCATTCAATGGCGCAGAACAGGGCTTTTGGTTGTTGTAAAGGGAGAAAGTGTGTGACATGCCGATAGATGGCAGTACAATGCTCCCGAGATAGGAAACGCAGGTGCGTTGTTAGTTGCGTTCCAGACCAGCGAGAAGAACGCTGTGTTTGCGGAAGTTGCTGACGGACATTACAAAATGCCATTTTCAACGGCACAACGGGCATTTATTGTGGAAGTGTATTTTCAACAGCAATCATATGCACGCGTACAGAAGCAATTTCATCGAAAGTATCCTGACGTGCCTGTGCCCAACCAATCAGCAATTATGCGAGTCATCAGCTGTTTTCAAGAGACTAGGAGTGTTGGTGACAAGAAGAAGGCGAGGAGATCCCATGTGTTAGCGGATGCCAAACCCGAGGAGATACGGGCAGCATTACAACATTCGCCAACGAAGAGTTTGCGCAAACTGACGGCACAACACATGTCGTGTGGGAGTGCACACAAGGTCACAAAGAAATTATGTCTCGGTGCATACCGTCTCCACTGTGTACAAGAACTCAAAGAACCGGATACGCACCAACGAATTGCGTACTGTAGGTGTCCACTGTGTACAAGAACTCAAAGAACCGGATACGCACCAACGAATTGCGTACTGTAGGTGGCTAACGACATTGGTGAGATGTCACTGAATAGGCCTGTTGGATAAAGTGTTTTTCAGTGATGAGGCGTATTTTTACATTAGTGGATACGTCAAAGTCAGAACAACAGATATTGGTTGACAGAAAACCTCCATGTGTTACACGAAACGCCGTTACATGCATTGAAAGTCGGAGTGTGGTGTTCAATTTCAGGACGACGAATATTTTTTGACATGACCCTCAACAACCAGTCGTACCAGGACATTATTATGCAATTTGTTGCACTTCTGGAAGCAGACGAACGTTATTGTTACCTGCAGAAGGACGGGGCAACGTGTCATATGTCTCGTGACACCCTGCAGTTTCTTGACGACATGTTTGATGATGACCACCTGATTTCAAACGGTTTGTGCCCGCCCCCTTACCCCCAGATCACCTGATTTATCTCCACCGGATTTTTTCCTCTGGAGGCATCTCAAAGATTGTGTATACTGACAGAATCAACGTACTGTAGACGAACTGAAGCGACGCATTACCAGCCATATTATGTCTATTAACTGTACGCTCATACGCAAGGTGGCATCCAACATAGTTAACAGGGCTTGCAGCTTCGGGTGGACATTTCGAACAACTCCTGTAACAAGTGCGTATGTTATTTGGTATCATTTGTTGTCGGTAACTCGTTTTCCTATTAAACCCATGATATGTATGCATTTCACTGGTTTTCTACATATTGAACACATTCTGAATGCCGCGTTATTTGAAAAATGATCGCCGCCCCGGTGGCGCAGTTGTCTAAGCGGTGGCCTCTGATCATTCGTCCGAACGGGGTCCGGGTTCGAATCCCGGTGAGGCATGGTTGTTGTGTTTGTCTTACGGCACTGGCTCTCTCCCTTCCCTGGAACCAGTGACCCTAAATTAGGAACGGGCGACTGCTTATAGCCCATTGAGTTGCTAACGGTGGTCGTTAAACCTCCAATCAAAAAAAAAAAATGATCACCCTGTATATATATATTGCGTGTTAGTCTTTTTAAACTATTACTGTATTTACTAGTTGAAGTTAATTCGACTAAATTCCTATTGTGTTGGAACTATGATTTAATGAAGTGCGGCTGAAATAAAGGCGAATTGTAAGTAAACCATTCTTGAATTTCATTTGAGTGACTTTATTTCACTTAAGGTGGACGTCAAGTAATTTTGCTTCCTATATTTCCAATGGAAAAACTTCTGTACACATTTTCTTCACAATGCGTTTCCAAGGATGGAAATTTGAACATCGATTAAAATAGCTTCATTTTATAACTTGGAATACTTAATATTTTCTAAAACATAACCATAATAATGCAATCCAACATTTGTTTGTCTACTGACGTCATCAAATTACAGGTCGCGCCATCTTTGTTTTGGTTTCGACACCACCAAAGAAAAAGTTATTATTTTTTAATATAAATATGGTTATGTTTTAGAAAATATTAAGTATTCCAAGTTATAATATGAAGTTATTTTAATCGACGTTCAAATTTTTATCCTTGGGAACATACTAATTGTGAAGGAAATGCGTACAAAAGTTTTTCCATTGGAAATATATGAAGCAAAATTACTTGACGTCCACCTTAAGGTGAGTGAATAAGAAGAGGACATTTTACGTAGTGTTTGTTCTCAAAGTTATACATACACACGTTTCAAATAGTAAAGAACGCTATATATCTAATAAAATTCTCATAAAAGTTGTCTCTGGAAAATGAATGTCAAGTCTTAGCTTACAAATAGAACTGATAGATATTATATCCTATGCAGCTGTCAACATTATTAATTGGTTTAATTAAAATCATGAAAACCTTAATGATTGTGAGGTGCACACTGCACAGAGTTCAAGACTTGAGAATGGGTAGAAGAAAAGAAGTTCAGACTGGAATACACCAGTTGTTAGAGTTTAATATGAAACAGGTTATGTTAAAGGATTTTGTAGTTTTTGCTATAGTGGTGAGATTGATAATGATTGTTTTTTTATATATTATACTGAAGTGCCGAAAGTCATGGGATAGCAATATGTAAATTTTTAACGGGTGCTGCCGTCGTATAAAGGCTGATACCACCCAAGTGATAAAAATCGTCGCACGCCACGATTTTTATCACTTGCGAGGTGCAATTTTGTGAGTCAGGTTGAACAACTGCCAGTAGGATTATGGCAAACTGACGTGAACTATTGGAGCTTGAATGAGGCATGGTAGTGGAAGCCAGACGGATGGGACATTCCACTTCCGAAGTTGTGCGAACAAACAACATTCTTCGATCCACAGTGTCACGTGTGTATCGATAATACGTCGTAGAAGGCATCACCACCCACTGTGGACAGCGCAGTGGCCGACCAGAAGTGCTGAATGACTATGACCAAAGGCGTCTGACCAGGATTGTGCATGCTAACATATAAGCGACACTTGCTCAAATAACATCCACATTCAATGAAGGAGGTACCAGAAACATCTATCAGGTCAATGCAGCATAATTTAGTGTCCATGGTGTATGGGAGCAGAAAACCCACCGGAGTGCCTTTCAGGTGAAGTAGGTGAAGTGCCTCTTCACATATTTTATTGAAAATAAGATTTTGTTTAATAGTTTCGTATAATATATTCTTTTTTTGCCTTTATTGAGTGTCAAAATACCCAAAATTTTGATTAGATATCACTTCACAATGCGCGTTCAATACGAAAAACAAGTCCTTATACGCAAAACAGTACAAGTGAAGAGCTGAAATGAGAATGCTTGGAAGTCTGCAGTTTTCGTCCGAGTTGCCATGGTAACTGTGACGTCACCCTCCCCTATCTGCCGGGCAAGTGAAGTGTTTTATCATGAGACGTCAAGGCTCTGCACCTGGAGTCGTGACCTTACGAAGAGATCGCAGTGGAACGGTACGGATTGCCAAGGGTTCTTTGCAATCCACTAGGGATTTTTTCTTGCGGTGTTTTGGTACATACTTTCTGAAAGAGATATGTTTTTTCGTGTTTTGTGATTGTTTGTTAAAAACTTCATTAGTTACTTTAGTTTCGTGTACAGTTTAACTGACAGTTTTAGTTTCAGCATGTATCCTGTGAACAACATTGTCTGTAACTTATTGCAAACTCCGTTCAATCGGTAGAAAGTTGAAAATAAAAGAGACATTTTACTTCAAGGACGACCAACGGATTCACTGACAATTGTCGCCAAGGAAGAAATCAAAAAGAGTGGTAAATCTTACAATATTTATTTAAAAAATTGTTGGTTTACTGAATATAAATAGTTTTGTAGTCCTTCTGTGCTGCAAAAATTATTTTGTTGGCCCTGCTTATATTTTAGCAATAAAATTCGGCGTGGAATAAAGACAATTTTCAGATTTCTTAAATATAAAACGGTCACTTTACAAACGTGGTGATTCTAGCGAACACCTAAAATGCGAATTAATGCTAAATAATTTTTAAAAGAATCAGAACACTAGGAAGAATGCTAGGCTTTTGAAAATGCATTTCAACGAAAGCGTTCGTTTAAATAGACTTTTCCTGCAGACAATGATTGATGCAGTACTGTATTTGAGTAAACAAGAACTAGCATTCCGTGACCATGACGAAGGCATTGACTCGATAAATCGTAGAAATTCAAGGAACTGTTTTCACTGTTGATATCAAGAAGTCCTTTAAAATTCAAAATCAATACGAAACGATAAAAAATGTCTTCACAGGTGACTCAAAAACTATTCAAAACGAATTAATTGAATGTAATTCTGAATATATAAAGGATCACGTCAAAAATGAAATAAATGAAGTTCAATGCTTTTATATTCAAGTAGATGGGAAGACATAACCAGACTTCCGAGTGCTCTTTAATAATAAGATCTGTTGATACGGAAGGTGTATTGGTTGAGCGATTTTTGGGTTTCCGTGGTGTGAGGGAAGATAGAACGTTAGAAGCTTTATACAAAATGCTATACAAAATTTTGGAACAGTTTGATTATCATCACAAGTCAATAGGACAATGTTACGATGGGGCAAGCGTAATGTCTGGACACTTGACTGGGCTCCAGAAAAAAATTAAGCATAAAGCTTCTCAATCTGTTTTTGTTATTGCTTAGTACATCGTTTGAACCTTGAATTACAGCTGAGTTTTTCAAAAATTTCTAAGTGTCGAATTTTTTTGCAAGCCTCAGTGAAATTCCTTTGTTTTTTTCACCACTCAGCGAAGCGATCGCTTCACTGAGTGGTGAAAAAACAATACACTCGCATCAACAACCGCAAGAGGCATGCCAACCATAACAGAAACTCGATGGTCCTCCACTTCGAAGTTAGAAAATGTAATAGTTGAAGATTGGGATAAATTGAAGGAAGTATTCGAATTTCTCACAAATAGTGACCAATCAGACAAAAAATCAATTCAACTTGCCGAAGGGTTTTTAAATGATATGAACACTTTTGAATTTACATTTTTGGGAAGAGTATTTAACGAAATATTTGGTTCACCGATCTATTATTCGAAATTTTGCAGAAAAAATCACTAGACATATACTGTGTTACTCAAATTAAAAAAAAACTTATGAAATTTTGAGCCATAAAAGGAACGATGAGGTATTTGAAACACTGTTTGGAAAAGCTAGCAAAATCACAGAAATAAGCAGATCTAAGCGGGAATATGCTGCTCTTACACAAGAAAAAATTTTTGAAAATTACAAACAGTTGTATTTTGAAATTTTGTACCACATTCTTATGGAAATGGATATAATATTTCAAGATAGTGAGAAACTTAAACTTCAATTTACCTGCCTTGCTGACACAACCAAATTCGACCAATTTAATTCATGCTTTCGCTCTCACACTTTTGAAAATCTACAACATTTTTACGGAAAAATATTTACTAAACACCAGAGCCTTAAAAATGAACTGAGTCTTGTATATGCTGATGAAAAATCAAGGAATATATCGACTCATGAACTTTTTCGAGTGCTTCATGGAGATAAAAGCATTTTTACAGAAGCTTATAAATTGGTTTCCCGGATTTTAACAATTGCATCTGTAAGTGTTTCAGTGGAAAGAAGTTTTTCTTGCCTTAAAAGAATACAAACTTACTCAAGAAACACTATTTCTCCAGATAAACTTGCTTCTTTGGCAAATATTTCTATTCAGAAGGACATTTTCTTGATGTCACGAAGAAACAGCCATTTTATGACGACATAATCGACAAATTTCCAGCTTAGAAGAATTGACCTAATATATAAAAAAATAGGTAAGTTCTCATTAACTGATTTTCATTGAAGACAGTAGATATCTTTTCATATTGCTCTTGTAGCTCTTCACCTATTTTTTCTACCACGAGCCGCCACTGCTTCATGGACTTCATGTACCCCAACACTGAGGGGATTTTCCAGGCGGATAATGCACCATGTCCTCAGGCCCAAGTTTTTTTTTTTTTTTTTTTTTGATTGAAGGTAGGTTTAACGACCACCGTGAGCAACTCAATGTGCTATAAGCAATCACCCGTCCCTAATTTGGGGCCACTGGTTCCAGGGAAGAGAAAGAGCCAGTGCCGTAAGATAAACACAACATCCATGCTTCACCGGGATTTGAACCCGGATCCTTCTCGGACGAATGGTCATAAGTCAGCGCTTAGACCACTGCGTCTCCGGGCGGCAGGGCCCAAGTTGTCCAAAATTGGTTGGAGGAGTATTCTGGACAGTTCCGACAGATGGTGTGGCCACCACATTAGCCCGACCTGCACCTACAAATACCAGGGAACTGTGGGCGGTTGTTCAGACGGCATGGCTAAACATCTCTCCAGAAGTCTTTTGGCTACTTGTGCAATCGATGTCACGTCAAGTTGCTGCACTTCGCCGGGCTAGAGGAGGTCTTACACGACACTAGGTACGTACCCCATGACTTTTGGCATTTCAGTGTATTATGATGACAACTTATTATTTAGTCTAAGACATGTTTTTAATTTTCCATTGCCACCTACCTTAAGAAATATTATTAGACGTACTGTATATTGAAACTAGTTAAGATTTATTTAATTAATAAACAGTTTGAATCAACAATTAGCGGTAACTCTTCTTATTTTTTTAATTATAGTATTTTTCGATTTTAACGCTGCTGCGCTAAATTCAATGTTACAAAATGAAATGTGGCGTTTGGCTAGGTGCAGTTTATAACCGAAGTACAACTCGCGTAGCCATGTCAACTCCTTATTTCTTTAAATAATAAATTTGCTGATTTATTTGCTAAATTATGATTTGCTGATTTTATTTGCTAAACTTGGGCTTTTAAAAAATATCAATGGTCAAAGAAAATTATTTTATGATTTAAATATTTTGCATATGTTTTATTCTTTATAAATATCTTGCGCAATAAAATATTAAGATATATTTTTTGTTTTCTGTTTCGTCACATTAGTATATGTATTTCAGAAATAGCAGGGCCAGTAAAAATTCAAATAACCAAGCCTCTTGAAAGTTCCGGTCAGCTCCTCTGTATGTTCTGCTCTGACTCAGTTAACCTCCTGGTAGTGTCACTTCAAAAATTTCGATTTTTGTTTTTTTGTTTTTTTTTTGTTTATAGTTTTTTGCTGAGGCAACAAATTTGAAAGAAAAAACCAAACTCGCGAAATGCGAAGCGACATCCTAATCGATGTCTGGGGCGGCAAAATTGACAAATTCGTCTCAGGTCTGGAAGCATTCCTGTTACAGACATTTAGCTAAAGTAGGGCGGAGCAAAAACAAAAATGTTCAGCACAAATCAGTTGATCAGGTTTTCTTCTTGAAATATACACCTCCTGAAAAAGTTAATGTACTATTGTGTGTTATCTCAATGCGAAGGAACCTTCCAATTTACCGATTCCTAAAGTAATACAGTACTTCCAACATGTGAACATATATAACCAGCGTTGCATTCAGAGAGTTTTTTGCGGGGGCACAATTACAAATCTTGAAAGAGCTGAAACTTTTTGACTGATTATATATAACTAATCACAATTTTGTTATCTATGTATACATTAATACATATAACAAAATTTTAAATAGAGAATAAAGATTTTCTTATGCTCTTATATCGCAAATGCAAATTCCAAGGGCCGCCCCCGGTGGCGCAGTGGCCTAAACGCTGGCTTCTGATCATTCTTCCTGAAGAGGTCCAGGTTCGAATCCCGGTGAGGCATGAATGTTATGTTTGCCTTAAGGCACTGGTTCTCTCCCTTCCTTGGAACCAGTGGCCCTAAATTAGGGGCGGGCGACTGCTTATAGCCAGTTGAGTTGCTCACGGTGGTCGTTAAACCTCCATTCAAAAAAATTCAAAAAAAATTCAAAGAAATCTACACGTACAAGTGATTAAAAATGTAAAAACTTTATACCGGTACTTTAATTTAGTGATGCGCCATGGATTTCACCATGGGGTGGTGTAAAATATTGAGGATGCTAGTAAGATAACGCTGTACTGGAGAAAATCCCCCCCCCAAAAAAAACAAAAAAACTTTAGGAGTGTTAAAAATGTCCTCGCCTTACTAAAAGCGTGTTTCTGATTATTATTAAGGGATCATTACAGTGTTACCTGAAAACGTAGGGTGCAAACTATTCTCCTGCCACTAGGTCTCAGCTCCTTTAAATTATTTAGATTAGCACGTAGTTCTGAAAAACAAACAAACTAACTAACTGTTTGGATGCTAGTTTGAGGCGCCTCGATTTTTCTTTTTTTCTTCGTCATAGATTGTAAACCACCCACCGACAGGAAAAATAAACATTTTGTGGGAACAATTTCCAATAATTTGCTTTTGTTAAAAATTAGGTAGCAAATATTTTGCTATGTTGAAAGTAGTTTAATGTTTTATTGATAGAAATTTCGGGTTAAAGTCCATGTGGATGTGTTTTATTATTATGTTTTCCCTCATTTTCTGAAGTTTTTTTAATCAATTTCTCCAAATATTCAGCTATAAGCGAAAATAATTAGACTAAATATGAGGAAAGATCACCCAAAAGCCTACGGGAGAGCAGTTCGTGGATTTTCAGGGGGGGGTGGCTAAGCAGCCCCGAAAAGATGCCTTAACACATCACTGCATATAACGAGTGTCAGTGTTACTCGCTCTTTTTTTCTTTACAAAGTATTTCCAATGATTAGTGTTGTTCTCTTTCTCTCTCTCTGGTTACACAAATAAGTCAAATCTGTATTTCCTCTGTCTTCTATTGTTGTTCATTGAAGACGAATCAGAAGGTATTCACCGGAGAGGGTTTTTTTTTTTTTTGCGGGTGGGAGGGGGTTATACAATCAAACCAGTATGTAATTAAGTTGAAGGGAAAGTCAAAAACATTTGATATACTTGAAATTCTTTATAACCGGACAGATTGAAGATGAGGGCTAATTTTGGCATATCACATTGTTTCAAGTTAAAACTGATCAATCAAAAACGATTTCTCAATTAATCGAAGGTAAATAATGCTGGTTACTTTAAAATTATAGCTAGCAAAATAATATGAGTCAGATCTGCAATAAGCAAACTATTTAAGGAATGTAAAAATTAATTTCCAAAAATTCGAAAGTTCACCTGTTAAGTGTTACGTCGGATATATGACTCAATTTTTGCTTGTTATGTACTTATCACGATCGCGGTTTTAAATGTGTTTCAACTTCCTCTAACACGGTGGTTAAGATGTTTTTAGGCAGTGGCGTAGCCAGAAATTTCTTAAGAGGGGGAGGGGGCATGGATTTGCTTCATTGGTGATATATATCATCATCATCATCATCATTGTCAACCATTATCAATCCACTGCTGGACGAAGGTCTCCCCAAGTTTCCTCCACAACGGTCTGTCTTGTGCCAGTCTCCTCCATGTAACTCCCGCATATTTACGAATTTCATCCACCCATCTCCCATGTGGTCTTTTTCTGGGTCTTTTCCTGTCCCTTGGAATCCAATCTAAAATTTCGGCTGTCCATCTATGGTCTGTCCTTCTGGCAGTATGTCCAGCCCATTGACATTTCAGGGATTTAACTCTGATCATGATGTCTTCCACTCTTGTCATTTTTCGGATCCACGAGTTCCTCTTCTTATCTCTCCTGGTTATACCAAGCATGCACCTCTCCATGCTTCTTTGAGTTGTCTGCAGCCTTTGTATGTCTCTTTTAGTTAAGGTCCACGTCTCTGCACCATACGTAAGCACTGGAAGGATGCATTGATCAAACACTTTTCTTTTAAGACATAATGGCATATTGCTCTTGAAAATTATGCTGTTTCTTCCAAAAGCTCTCCAGGCAAGTTTTGTACGCCGATTAATTTCTTCATCAATGTGACCCTCACTTGATATCTGCTGTCCAAGATAAACATACGTATCTGTTATCTCCAGTTTTTCTCCATCAATCGATAAATCTTCATTTCTTGTAAAAGCATTGAACATCACTTTTGTCTTCTGAAAGTTCATTTTTAATCCCACTTCTTTACTCTTGTCAGCAAGTTCCTGGATCATACTCTGCAGCTCTGATGGGGTAGTTGCAAAAATGACTACGTCATCAGCAAAACGAAGGTGGGTTAGATAATCTCCATTAATCTTTATCCCTTTGTTTTCCCAGTTCAGTGATTGAAAGACATTTTCCAATGTGGCATTAAAGAGCTTCGGAGATATGGTGTCACCTTGTCTCACTCCCTTTCCAATTTTTATGTGTGTTGTATTTTCAAACAGCCGAATCTTTGCACTTGCATTTTCATAGATGTTATTAATAATATTAATGTATGCATCTTCAATACCGCAGGATTTCAGAGCCGTGGTAACTGCTGATGGTTTCACCGAATCAAAGGCTTTTTCATAATCGATAAAAGCCATGCACAATGGAAGTTCATATTCCCTCGCTCTTTCAATTAGTTCTCTCAGTACGTGGATATGATCTATTGTGCTGTAGCCACTCCTGAATCCAGCTTGTTCTCTCGGTTGAGCCATGTCCAGTGTTACCTTCAAGCGGTGTGAAAGAACTTTAGTGAAGATTTTATAAACCACTGATAGGAGGCTGATAGGTCTGTAGTTCCTGAGATCCTCAATGTCACCTTTTTTATGTAGCAGGATCATTGTAGCATTGTTCCAATCCTCAGGAATCTTCCCTTCATTAAGGCATCGAGTGAAAATTTGGGCGAGTACTGTTTCAATTTCTCCACTTGCTTCTTGTATGATGTCTATAGTAATTCCATCTTCTCCTGGAGCTTTCCCCCGCTTCATGTTCTTGATTGCATGTGCAACTTCTGCTGGGAGGACTGGAAGAACTCTGGTACCTTTCATGATGTCTGGAGTACATGTATCATCCCTTTCATATAATTTGGAGTAGAAATCTTTCACTCTTGTCAAAATTTCACCTCTATTTCTTGTTATAGAACCATCTTCTTTTCTCAGAGCCATAATCAGTTTTCTTCCCTTACTGAGATGTCCCTTTGCTATCTTTAGGCTTTGGTTGTTTTCAATTGCTTTCCTCACTAGCTCACAGTTGAATTTCCTTACGTCTTCAGTGATACTTTTTCGTGCTGTCTTGCATAGCTCTATATATTCCACTTTGGAAGTCACATCTTCTTTAGTTGTCCTCATCTCTCTTCTTTTTTGCATCAACATTTTGGTTTTTCCTGATAATTTGTTTACATGCAACTTGTTCTTAGACCCAGCTAATTTTGTTGCTGTTTCCATAAGAGCTTTGGTTACTTTTCTGTTAACTTCCGAAATATCCACTTCTTCCGATGTTAGGCCTTCTAAAGCAGAGAATCTGTTCTTCAGTTCCAACTTGAAAGTATTATGGTGTTTTTTAAGGTTGGTTATGTCAATACATTTTGTTTGTCTTATGAGCTTGCCACGTTCCAGTTTAGTGTTGAGGTGCATCTTACATCTCACCAATCTATGGTCACTACCTGTGTTGAACTTGTTTAGCACACTGCAGTCTTCGATGACGAATTTTTTGTTACACATAATAAAATCAATTTCACTTGTCGTCCCAATTGGATGTCTCCATGTCCATTTCCTGTGTGGCTTTTTCTTGAAAAAGGAATTCAAGATGAAAAATCCTTCTGCCTCTGCAAACTCAACGAGAGTATTTCCACGCTGGTTTCTGTTGCCGTGACCGAATTTACCTACTGAAGTTTCATTCTGTTGCCGGTGCCCTATTTTTGCATTGAAATCTCCCATAATTATCTTCAAGTGCTGCTTACCTTTATTATTTAGATGACGAATTTCCTCATAAAATTCTTCAATTTCTTCTTCAGGATGACTTGTGGTGGGGGCATAAGTTTGAATAATCTGAGCCTGGTATCTTCTCGATAGTTGGATAACGAGTCGTGCAGCTCTGTCCGAGGAACTTTCAGCTTCTACCACTTTATCCTTCAGTTTCTTGTTTATTATAAATCCAACACCACTAGTTCTGCCAGTATCTGTCCCACGATAATAGAAGAGATGTCCACTTTTCAGTTCAATGAGATCTTCTCCTTTTCTCCTTACCTCACTCAGCCCGACGATGTCCCACTTGATCCTTTGTAGTTCCTCTTCCAATTCAAGAAGCCTTGAATCAGAAGATAGGGAGCGTGCGTTGTAGGTAGCCAAGGTCAGCATCAAATGGCAGCCTAGTCCGGTCCTCCGGGGATTCTTAGCACCCTCTGCCTTCATGTCGCACTGGCCGCTGCCTTGGCCAGGTACATTCCAGCTGCCGGAGACTGAGGGCCAAGATTTAAGTTGTAGAGTCATTTTGGAGGTGTTTGGCCATAACTCACCACGCTGGCCAAGCGGGTATATATATATATATATATATATATATATATATATATATCATCATCATCATTGTCAACCATTATCAATCCACTGCTGGACGAAGGTCTCCCCAAGTTTCCTCCACAACGGTCTGTCTTGTGCCAGTCTCCTCCATGTCACTCCCGCATACTTTCGAATTTCATCCACCCATCTTCCATGTGGTCTTCTTCTGGGTCTTTTCCTGTCCCTTGGAATCCAATCTGAAATTTCGGCTGTCCATCGATGGTCTGTTCTTCTGGCAGTATGTCCAGCCCATTGCCATTTTAGGGATTTAACTCTGATCATGATGTCTTTCACTCTTGTCATTTTTCGGATTCACGTGTTCCTCTTCTTATCTCTCCTGGTTACACCAAGCATGCACCTCTCCATGCTGCTTTGAGTTGTCTGCAGTCTTTGTATGTCTCTTTTAGTTAAGGTTCATGTCTCTGCACCATACGTAAGCACTGGAAGGATGCATTGATCAAACACTTTTCTTTTAAGACATAATGGCATATTGCTCTTGAAAATTATGCTGTTTCTTCCAAAAGCTCTCCAGGCAAGTTTTGTACGCCGATTAATTTCTTCACCAATGTGAACCTCACTTGATATCTGCTGTCCAAGATAAACGTACGTGTCTGTTATCTCCAGCTTTTCTCCATCAATCGATAAATCTTCATTTCTTGTAAAAGCATTGTACATCACTTTTGTCTTCTGAAAGTTCATTTTTAATCCCACTTCTTTACTCTTGTCAGCAAGTTCCTGGATCATACTCTGTAGCTCTGGTGGGGTAGTTGCAAAAATGACTATGTCATCAGCAAAACGAAGGTGGGTTAGATAATCTCCATTAATCTTTATCCCTTTGTTTTCCCAGTTCAGTGATTGAAAGACATTTTCCAATGTGGCATTAAAGAGCTTCGGAGATATGGTGTCACCTTGTCTCACTCCTTTTCCAATTTTTATGTGTGTTGTATTTTCAAACAGCCGAATCTTTGCACTTGCATTTTCATAGATGTTATTAATAATATTAATCTATGCATCTTCAATACCGCAGGATTTCAGAGCCATTGCAACTGCTGATGGTTTCACCGAATCAAAGGCTTTTTCATAATCGATAAAAGCCATGCACAATGGAAGCTCATATTCCCTCGCTCTTTCAATTAGTTCTCTCAGTACGTGGATATGATCTAT
The DNA here is from genome assembly GCA_039090855.1 of Macrothele yani. Taxonomy (NCBI): domain Eukaryota; kingdom Metazoa; phylum Arthropoda; class Arachnida; order Araneae; family Macrothelidae; genus Macrothele; species Macrothele yani. Next base: position 129,154,818 of record CM077024.1, on the reverse strand, counting down.
TGTGCTGTAGCCACTCCTGAATCCAGCTTGTTCTCTCGGTTGAGCCATGTCCAGTGTCACCTTCAAGCGGTGTGAAAGAACTTTAGTAAAGATTTTATAAACCACTGATAGGAGGCTGATAGGTCTGTAGTTCCTGAGATCCTCAATGTCACCTTTTTTATGTAGCAAGATCATTGTAGCGTTGTTCCAATCCTCAGGAATTTTCCCTTCATTAAGGCATCGAGTGAAAATTTGGGCGAGTACCGTTTCGATTTCTCCACTTGCTTCTTGTATGATGTCTACAGTAATTCCATCTTCTCCTGGAGCTTTTCCTCGCTTCATGTTCTTGATTGCATGTGCAACTTCTGCTGGAAGGACTGGAAGAACTCTGGTACTGGTACCTTTCATGATGTCTGGAGTACATGTATCATCCCTTTCATATAATTTGGAGTAGAAATCTTTCACTCTTGTCAAAATTTCGCCTCTATTTCTTGTTACAGAACCATCTTCTTTTCTCAGTGCCATAATCTGTTTTTTCCCCTTACTAAGATGTCCCTTTGCTATCTTTAGGCTTTGGTTGTTTTCAATTACTTTCCTTACTAGTTCACAGTTGAATTTCCTTACGTCTTCAGTGATACTTTTTCGTACTGTCTTGCATAGCTCTATATATTCCACTTTGGAAGTCCCATCTTCTTTAGTTGTCCTCATCACTCTTCTTTTTTGCATCAACATTTTGGTTTTTCCTGATAATTTGTTCACATGCAATTTGTTCTTAGACCCAGCTAATTTTGTTGCTGTTTCCATAAGAGCTTTGGTTACTTTTCTGTTAACTTCAGAAATATCCACTTCTTCCGATGTTAGGGCTTCTAAAGCAGAGAATCTGTTCTTCAGTTCCAATTTGAAGGTATTATGGTGTTTTTAAGGTTGGTTATGTCAATACATTTTGTTTGTCTTATGAGCTTGCTACGTTCGAGTTTAGTGTTGAGGTGCATCTTACATCTCACCAATCTATGGTCACTGCCTGTGTTGAACTTGTTTAGCACACTGCAGTCTTCTATGACGAATTTTTTGTTACACATAATAAAATCAATTTCACTTGTCGTCCCATTTGGATGTCTCCATGTCCATTTCCTGTGTGGCTTTTTCTTGAAAAAGGAGTTCAAGATGAAAAACCCTTCTGCCTCTGCAAACTCTACGAGAGTATTTCCACGCTGGTTTCTGTTGCCGTGACCGAATTTACCTACTGAAGTTTCATTCTGTTGCCGTTGCCCTATTTTTGCATTGAAATCTCCCATAATTATCTTCAAGTGCTGCTTACCTTTATTATTTAGATCACGAATTTCCTTATAAAATTCTTCAATTTCTTCTTCAGCATGACTTGTGGTGGGTGCATAAGTTTGAATAATCTGAGCCTGGTATCTTCTCGAGAGTTGGATAACGAGTCGCGCAGCTCTGTCAGAGGAACTTTCAACTTCTACAACTTTATCCTTCAGTTTCTTGTTTATTATAAATCCAACACCACTAGTTCTGCCAGTATCTGTCCCACGATAGTAGAAGAGATGTCCACTTTTCAGTTCAATGAGATCTTCTCCTTTTCTCCTTACCTCACTTAGCCCGACGATGTCCCACTTGATCCTTTGTAGTTCCTCTTCCAATTCAAGAAGCCTTGAATCAGAAGATAGGGAGCGTCCGTTGTACGTAGCCAAGGTCAGCATCAGATGGCAGCCTAGTCCGGTCCTCCGGGGATTCTTAGCACCCTCTGCCTTCATGTCGCACTGGCCGCTGCCTTGGCCAGGTACATTCCAGCTGCCGGAGACTGAGGGCCAAGATTTAAGTTGTGGAATCATTTTGGAGGGGTTTGGCCATAACTCACCACGCTGGCCAAGCGGGTTGGTGAGTGTGGGATAGAATTTCCTCTAATCCCGATGGTATAGTTATACCGCTATGGGCGGTCGTCAGAGCCCCTTTAGTGGGAACAGGATGCACCACGGGAAGGCGGGGTTGACATTTGTCAAGGAGAGGCTGTGATGTTACGAATCACCTGACCTTACATCCCATATATATATATATATATATATATATGGGTTGGGCATGTTATAATGCTAATGGGCTAATGTTATGAGGGCTGTGGGCATGTTGCCAGAAGAACGGACCACCGATGGACAACCGAAATTCTAGACTGGATTCCAAGAGACAGGAAAAGACCCCGAAGAAGACCACATGGGAGATGGGTGGATGAAATTCGAAAACATGTGGGAGTGACATGGAGGAGACTGGAGCAAGATAGACCGTTGTGGAAGAAACTTAGAGAGGCTTTCATCCAGCAGTGGATTGATAATGGTTTATGATGATGAGGATATTCATGTGTTCTACCCTCAAGGAGTCTTCGGGACTGAGGATACCCCCATCCTCCCTTGGCTACGCCTCTGCTTTTGGGTACAAAATAAACTCTAAGATTTTCTAAAGAGAGATTATCGAATGGTGGCCAGAGGATGTATGTTTAGCAAGCACGGGGGATGGGGGAGGGAAGAGCAGAGTTGGTAAAAAAGCAACGGGAACACTCTTGTCTTTAAGCAAACTGACCTATCGGCTAAGGAAACCACGGGGTTTTGTCAACAGCAGGTAATTCCTTATTTTCCAGCGAAAAAACTCAGTGATGCCATTTATTTTGTTTGCTGATAACCGTGCTCAACTACGATTGTATTCGGTTCCTCTAAAAATTATTGTTCGTAATATCTATGTATTAATTCTATAAAGTTTTTTACTGTGAGTCCTATTTTGAGAGAACGGCTGAACGTAAAGATATGGTTGAGGTATCAAAATAAAGATCTTACCATGTAGATGAGCCAGGCGAAGATAAAAATGAGATTGGGGCAACGGTTCGGGCATTGTGGGGCGGTAAAGTTCCCATGTAAAGTCTATGGGAGAAGCGTGCGGCTGACATCGATCGCCTGCGGTTGACTCACGCGCTGTTGAAGGCGTAGCATGGAGGGACAGATAGTTCTAAGTCCAGAGTCTTCTCTTTTCTGAGCGAACCGTTGCGCAAAGCAACGCTAGGAGGCATTCGTACCAAAGTTCTTCTCGTCGGAACAGCGAACACACTCGAAGATCTGACTGCGTTATGCCGTTGGTCTGTGTGATGTGTATATACAATTTAATATTCATTCGATCCAGTTTATTCACGTAGGTAAGACGTTTTGCATTATGTAAAGATATAAATAAACATTCCGTTGATCACTGTTAGAGAAAATATTGAGAATGTACATATTGAGTTGCTCCATCTATATCTTCATTTTATAAGGTTTTTTACTGTGAGACCTATTTTGAGAGAACAGCTAAACGTAAAAATATGGTTGAGGTATCAAAATAAAGGTATCGGCATGTAGATGTGCCAGTCGAAGAGAAAATTGAGATTGTGGCAACGGTTCGAGCGTGGCGTGACGGGGCAGCGAAGTTCCTATGTAAAGTCTATGGGAGAAGCGTGCGGCCCTTATCTACATCAGGCGCTCAGTTCAGTGTCAGACTTGGTGTGTGCATGGTGTTCTATGATCAGTCCTAAAGTAAGTAAACACTTTATTGCATACTTATCCTTAACAGAATGTCTGTCCCGCAGAATTAAAAAAAAGAAAACGAAAGAGCCTTGCTGGAAGGCGTGAACGATCAATGGGTCGCGACTACATCTGAGACAAGAGAGAATGAAGAGTATTCACAACGCGAATCTCATTCCAGCATTTACAAATACATCCAAACAGAAGTCATCGATCTTTCCGCGTTTATAAGTGAGTCACGGAAAAATTCTCATCGGCCGCCACCGGAAATCGAAACCCAGGGTCTTGCGGTTACGCGCCGGACATGTTACCACCGGGAATCGAACACAGGGTCTTGCGGTTACGCGCCGGACATGCTACCACCGCACCACAGCGGCCTCGAATTCCTCCAGACTCACATACGACTAACTGCCAAACCACTTGGCAGGTTGCTTCTTGGAGCCCCGCACAATGCTGGGGATTCACCAAAGATGGTAAGCAGCAACTGAACAAATAACTCGGGAGCGAATGAATAATTAATACAGACAATTGATGTGGATCAGACAATTCGAGGCTGCTGTGGTGCAGTGGTAGCATGTCCGGCGCGTAACTGGAAGACCTGGGTTCGATTCCCGGTGGCAGCCGATGAGAATTTTTCCGTGACTCACTTATAAATGTGGAAAGAGCGATGACTTCTGTTTGATGTTTCTAATCCACGTCCATTGTGTGTATTAATTATTCATTCGTCTCCTAGTTATTTGTTCAGTTTCTGCTTACCATCTTTGGTGAATCCCCGACACTGTGCGGGGCTCCAAGAAGCAACCTGCCAAGTCTCTTGGCAGTTAGTCGTATGTGAGACTGGAGAATTCGAAGCCGCTGTATTGCAGTAGTAGCATGTCCGGCGTGTAACTGGAAGACCCTGGGTTCGATTCCCGGTGGCGGCAGATGATAATTTTTCCGTGACTCACTTATAAACCTGGAAAGAGCGATGACTTCTGTTTGATGTTTCTAATAAACGTCAAGTGTCTGTATTAATTTACAAAAACAGTTGTGACTGAAGATGAGAGTGAAAGAGCACGCTATCCAGTTGAATTTTTGCACACGATCGAGATGAGTGGACTTCCGCCTCACATTTTACGACTGAAAAAGGGTGCAGTCGTGATGCTCATCACAAAACTGGCCGTCCGGAAGGCGCAATGGTCTAAGCGCTGGCTTATCATGATTCGTTCGTGAAGGGTCGAGTTTGAATCCCGATGATGCACTGATGTTGTGTTTGTCTTACAGCACTAGCTCTCTCCCTTCCCTGGAACCGGTGATCCTAAATTAGGGACGGGCGACTGCTTATAGCCCATTAAGTTGCTCATGGTGGTCGTTAAACCTTCAGTAAAAAAAAAAAAATCACGACCTGTACTATTATCTTTACTGAAGTGGTTCAATGAATTTGTCAATCAAATAAAGCTTATGTTTGTTGTTTTATATGAGTTTATTGTTTTTCCTTTTCAAATTAAAAAAAAAAAAAAAAAAGGAGAAGCTAACCGTCGATTCCGACGGGTTTCGTCTAGTACCGTTAAAATTACAAGGAAGAATACTAAGAAGTTCAAGGAATCTATAGTAACTTCGGTTTATGAGGTAGCTCGTTATATGTGGATTCGATTGCATAAACCTTTATGCAGTCGAATAATTTGTTTTAGTGGGCACATCGATCGTCACCCAGTTGCGCATCCGACATTTCTCCATCTGAATCTGGGGAAAAAAAATCCAAAATGCAGAAGTAAAAATGTTTTTGTTAGCATTTAAGAAAAATTTCCAAGGGTGGTTCCTGGAAACTCTGACGCGAAGCAGGCAAATTACCGCGCGGAAGTCACTGATATGCATTTCGAAAGGCAGTAAGTAGTTTGTTGTGTAGACACTGTCCACCTTGTAAAAAATATTTAAATTTTTCGGTTTTGAATTATTAACGAGGTAGCCATCACTAAAGATCTTCAGATCAGATCAGATGTAGAGGATTTTAGGAAGGGAGTGTCTGACCCCTGGTCTTAAACAAACCCTTAGAAATAGGAAGCTAGGAGATTTGGACTAGAGTGCCCGATAGGAAAGTGACCCGGAAGCGAGGTAGAAGGGGGAGGAAGACGCCCTTATTTATTACAGGGAGGGGGTCCAGTACCTTGGGTCCCACGGCTTAACGTGCCCATCCGACCCACAGTGGATATTTAGTGGTTCGAGCGTTCGTACCTGCCTGGGATTGAACCTGAGATTTCTCCGGGCCAGTCACGAACGTTGACCACTAGGCCATCCGCGACCTGCTATCACAAAAGCGTAAAACTAACAAATTTATGCTGCATTATTTAGAGATAATAACTGTAGAGAAACAGTTACGCACGGTAAATGTTACTGTTACATTCCGTATAATTTATTAGGTGTAGGCAAAAGTCTCCCCCCCCCCCCGATTTTGTAGAAGAGAAGAAAAACAAATTGTTTTGAATAAATAACATCTTCATTATTTCACACAATTGCCATTATTGTATATGACTCTTACCATCTTTCTGGTAATAACTGAATTCCTCTTCTGTAGAACTCCTCCGTTTTGGGGTTAAAAACTCTTGTAATGCTGTTTCGATATCTTCAACTTCATCGAAGGTTTTTCTAGAGAAGTTGTTCTGACGAGATCGAAAAAGATGGTAATCCGTAAATGAAAGGTCTGGAGAATACGAGGGGTGAGGTAACACTTCCCATTTAATGTTCGGTAATATTTTCTGAGTGGGTAAAGCTCTTGCGTTGTCATGTTGCAAGATGATGCCTCTGCGCTTAACCAGTGCTGGACGCTTAGATTTCGATTTTTCTTTCAGCCCTTCCAACCGTTGGTAGTATAGGTCAGCATTTATCGTTTGCTTATGTGCAAGCATCTCCCAGTTAATTACCCCCCCCCCTTGACATCCCACCATCTATACTTAACAAGACCTTTCTCGGGTGCAGTCCTGCTCTTGAAGTCGGTGTAGCATGTTATCCAATTCGGCATACAGTCCTTTGACGTTTCCCATTTCTGTAAAGGACCCACTTTTCATCACCTTAACTGATCTTTCCAAGAAAGGTTCATTTCTGTGCCGTGCAAGCAAAGAAAGACTGGTACTCATTCTGCCCGATCGATTTCTTGAGGATAGGTCATGTGGTACCCACTGGTCGAACTTTGTGATAAACCGAAACTCATGCATCCTTTTTTTCTACTCTTGTTCCATGTACAGAAAACGTTTCTGACAATTCTTTAACGGTTAGATACTGGTCATTTTATATGGCTTGATTGAGTTTCCGTTAAGAATCCTCTAATGGACGTCCAAAACGTAGTTGACCTCTGCATCTTCTGTCTCATTAACGGAATTTCCCGAACCATGCAACCGTGACATGTGCTTTCGTCTAGAGCGCCCTCGCCGTACACCTCGCAAATATTGCGGCAGGCTTCAGCTGCATTATTGTTGCTTTTTTTCGAACTCATAAAGCAAACAATGCCTGATGGGATCCTCATTGCTTGACATGTTAACCCTTGTGCGGCGTGTTTACGAATGAGATACACTTTAGAGACTTATGTAGAGGATTTTAGGAAGGGCGTGTCTGACCCCAGGTCTTAAACAACCCTTAGAAATAGGAAGCTAGGAGATTTGGGCTAGAGTGCCCGATAGGAAAGTCACACGAAAGCAAGGTGAAAAGGGGGAGGAAGGAAGACGCTCTTATTTATAACCGGGAGGCCAGTACCTGGGATCCGACGACATATCGTGCCCGTCAGAGTTGCAAACGGGTCAAAAAATTTGGATCCGGACACGACCCGGTACTGGTCTTCACATAATTGGGCCCGACCCGGACCTGACCCGGACAAAACTGCTTTGAACTATAAATTCGAATATATCATCATCATCATCATCATTGTCAATCATTATTAGTCCACTGCTGGATGAAGCTCTCCCCAAGTTACTTCAACAACAGACTGTCTTGGGCCAGTCTCCTCCATCCACCCATGTCCCACATGGTCTTCTTCTGGGTCTTTCTCTGTTCCTTGGATCCAATCTAAAATTTCAGTTGTTCATCGGTGGTTCGTTCTCCGGGCAATATGTTCAGCCCATTACCATTTCAGGGATTTTACTCTGATCGTGATTACTTCCACTCCTGTCATTTTCTTTATCCACGAGTTCCTCTTTTTATCTTTCTTGGTTACACCAAGCATGCATCTCTCCATGCTTCTTCTTCCTACGGGTAGAACTTTTGCACACACCTCATACTATCAAGGAACAGTTATGAACCGTAAGACTAATAGTTAATACAGTTCCTGCATATAGCAATGGGTTTTCACTCTTAAAAAAAACATGGTCTCTATAAGACATGAGACACAAACGAATTATAATGTTTCGTGGCCGTACATAGAGGATGGTTTTTAGCCCCCCCCCCCCCATCCTAAATTCTTTTGGACAAAATTTTTCTTTGCTTGTTTATCGTAAGTTAGTAGATCAACAGGAGTCGCCATTATCTCCTCATTTTTTATTTTTTTTTACAAATTGTTTCTGTTATTTCCTTTGATAAACCTTACTTCAAAAGGACATTTTGTTCACTATACCCACTGGTCAACAGTAACAAATGTATATAAGTACAGGAAACTTGGTGTCTGGCACTTTATTAATCTGAATTGTTCAATCATCAGGCAGTTTTGAGATCGCTTATTTATTTATTTCTTTATCGTGTTAAGAGAGATGAAAAAAAATGGCAGTTGGAATCGTAGTTTATTGTTTCTTTATAACAACAGGATGCCAGACTAGGATGAGTTGTATTTAGATACGTGAGAGCGCAGTGAGTGATTCATACCGTGGGCATATTGACATTTGTTCGATCTGCAAAATGTCCTTCCTTTCGTCCGCCATTACGGTAAAACATTTTGCAGCATTTCCTTTTTTTACTCATCATCATCATCTTTGTCAACCATTATAAATGCACTGCTGGACGAAGGTCTCACCAATTTCTTCCACAACGGTCTGTCTTGTGCCAGTCTCTTCCATGTTACTCCCGCATACTTTCGAATTTCATCCAACCATCTCACATGTGGTCTTCTTCTGGGTCCTTTCCTGTCCCTTGGAATCCAATCTAAAATTTCGGCTGTCCATCGATGGTCTGTTCTTCTCGCAATATGTCCAGCCCATTGCCACTTCAGGGATTTTACTCTGATCATGATGTCTTCCACTCTTGTCATTTTTCGGATCCACGAGTTCCTCTTCTTATCTCTCCTGGTTACACCAAGCATGCACCTCTCCATGCTGCTTTGAGTTGTCTGCAGTCTTTGTATGTCTCTTTTAGTTAAGGTTCATGTCTCTGCACCATACGTAAGCACTGGAAGGATGCGTTGATCAAACACTTTTCTTTTAAGACATAATGGCATATTGCTCTTGAAAATTATATTGTATCTCCCAAAAGCTCTCCAGGCAAGTTTTATACGCCGATTAATTTCTTCATCAATGTGACCCTCACTTGATATCTGATGTCCAAGATAAATGTAGGTATTGGTTATGTCCAGCTTTTCCCGATCAATCAACAAATCTTCATTTTTTGTAAAAGCATTGTACATCACCTTTGTCTTCTGAAAGTTCATTTTTAATCCCACTTCTTTACTCTTGTCAGCAAGTTCCTGGGTCATACTCTGCAGCTCTAATGCGGTAGTTGCAAAAATGACTATGTCATCAGCAAAACGAAGGTGAGTTAGATAATCTCCATTAATCTTTATCCCTTTGTTTTCCCAGTTCAGCGATTGAAAGACATTTTCCAATGAGGCATTGAAGAGCTTCGAAGATATGGTGTCACATTGTTTCACTCCTTTTCCAATTTTTATGGATGCTGTGTTCTCAAATAGCCAAATCTTTGCACTTTCATTTTCATAGATGTTATTAATAATATTAATGTGTGCATCTTCAATACCGCAGGACTTCAAAGCCATTGTAACTGCTGATGGTTTTACCGAATCAAAGGCCTCTTCATAATCGATAAAAGCCATGCATAATGGAAGTTCATATTCCCTCGCTCTTTCAATTAGTTCTCTCAGTGCGTGGATATGATCTATAGTGCTGTAGCCACTCCTGAATCCAGCTTGTTCTCTCGGTTGAGCCATGCCAGTGTCACCTTCAAGCGATGTGAAAGAACTTTAGTGAAGATTTTATAAACCACTGATAGGAGGCTGATAGGTCTGTAGTTCCTGAGATCCTCAATGTCACCTTTTTTATGTAGCAGGAGCATTGTATCATTGTTCTAATCCTCAGGAATCTTCCCTTCATTAAGGCATCGAGTAAGAACTTGGGCGAGTACTGTTTCAATTTCTCCACTTGCTTCTTGTATGGTTTTTACTATTGCATCCTAAATAATGTTTCGACAAATGTTGATAAGTTGGTTTTGAATTAACGGACTGGTATATTGCCTGTTTGCTGCGCCGAATTTGAAATGCTTTGCAAGCACAGAATCCCCAGAAGAAACTCGGAACCTCAGAAGTGCACGAAAATTACCATCGTTGCTTTGATAGCAACTTTTAGAAGGCCAATTCAACGTCAAAGTCCCTTGGTATATGGTGACTTCATCTACCGTTATAGAATTGCTAAAATCCACTTCCTGGTGCAGATTTCATATTTTGTTATCATTTTCGTTTATCAGACTTTACTTGCTTTCATCCTGTCTCCTCTCTAATGTTGTTGTTTTTGTGTGATCTTTGTCTCATATTGTTTAGTTTGTTTTTCTGTTAATACTGCAGTACCGCCGCAAGCTTACGCGAGGCCCTGTGCTAACTCTCCCTGCGAGGCCCTCTGGCAAACTAATAATTTTTGCTAAATCAACCTGGCTAACGGTATTTTGCAAACATACGCAACAGAATATTTTTATTTTCTGATAAGGTGATGATAAGCTTTTCACTCATTTATTTGTTGTAGAAGGAACTGACATTTTTCTTAAACTTGTAACTGTAACTGCTATTATTATTATTAAGCTCAACCGTCTGTTTCCTTTGCAAAATAAAAAAAAGAAGGTAAATGTACGCTCTATGCAGTATGAATTTTTAAAATCTGTTTTGCTACAGCTGTGTTATTTACAAATGAAACCTAACATGCCCCCATTTGTGTTTCTGAATAATTTACAGCAAAAACAGAAAACTTTACCTTTTTTCCTTGAGTAAATCAACCACCTAATGTCTACTGTTTCTCCGTTGTGTAAAATACGCTTACAGTATTCTGGCGAAAAGTGCCGCTTCTCGTCATCACTTGGGTAATCAAAGTTTACAACACAAATCGGGCCCTTTTGCAAGATTACATTAAACTATGTGTTGTTTAAAACAGGCGGCCACTCACCGGGATCTAACAGTAGAACAAATTCTTCACTTGTTTGAAATGATGAATCACATTCCTTCACATCAGATATTCGTGTAAGCAGGTCAGAGACACTCGTAACATTGTTATCACTTGCTCTGACTTGAAATACATCCACATTATTATCACTGGATTTTTTATCTTCGATGCAATTTGAAGCAAACGATGAGCTGCTGGCCACAAGAACTGAAGCTGAAGGTAGTAAAAATTTATCGAAGGCACCTTCCTGACTTCGTTAAAACATTTCTCTTCTTTCCCTTTTCTTTGCTTTTTGATAACCTGATTCGAATTTACGGAACTTATCCCGTTCTCTAGACATCTCAACTCAACTCACTTAACGCAAACTCTATTCTTAAAAAGTTAATTAGTTACATTCGAAGTAGAGAAGTGAACCTGGTTAAAACGTTAAATCAAGCTCGAACAAGCAACCGAAGGAAGTTAATATATCGCCAGACACAGCGGCCAGTTGACTTGACATACACAACTGTTTTTGCTTTGGGAAAATCCACAAAAGTGGATCCCAAGATAGGCGGTAAAACTCAAAGAATGTCGCGACTTGTTGTCCACTCACATCCGTCAATCACAGAGTTTCCAGTGGCCAGAAGAAAATATATTGCTGTCGGCGCTGCGGCGTGTGTTGGACTTATCAAGATAACACCGCTGCTCCGGTGGCGCAGTTGTCTAAGCGATGGCCTCTGATCATTCGGGGCCCGGGTTTCAGTCCCGTGAGGCATGGATGATGTGTTTGTATTACGGCACTGGTTCTCTCCCTTCCCTGGAACCAGTGACCCTAAATTAGGGACGGGAGGCTGCTTATAGCCCATTGAGTTGCTCACAGAGGTCGTTAAACCTCCAAACAAAAAAACAAAAAAAAACAAAAAAAAAGATAACACCATTTGGCCCCGCCTACCAGACTCAGGGATACAGAAGAACAGATCTTAGTAGGCTGTACTTTGAATCAGGAAGGGAAGCGTATGTAGGACATCACTGTGATGTTTCTGTATGCGGGCTCGCGGAGCACTGGGATGGCATTTCATATTTTTGAACTGTCGAACTTTTTTTTTCTTTATCTGTATACTTAATGTTATATTTTTCTTTCTTTCTCTCTTTTGTTTTATTTTATCTTATTTGTCCACCAGCGCGAGGCCCCTCAAAGCGCGAGGCCCTGTGCGGTCGCACGCGCCGCACACCCTTAACGGCAGGCCTGTAATACGGATTAAGTTCATGTGTCGCTACTCGCTAACTAATACTAATATACCCAAAACTAAAGAATTTATTTTTTGTTAAGTGATTAGACGGATAGATTTTTGCGGTGGAACAGGCCCTGACAGAGGTACATAGATTAAAATATACTAATACTAATATACCAAAAATTAAAGAATTTATTTTTTGTTAAGTGATTACACGGATACATTTTTTCGGTGGAATAGGCCCTGACAGGGGTACATAGATTAAAATATACTAATACTGATATACCAAAAACTAAAGAATTTATTTTTTGTTAAGTGATTAGACGGATAGATTTTTGCGGTGGAATAGGCCCTGACAGAGGTACCTAGATTAATATTTACTAATACTAATATACCAAAAACTAAAGAATTTATTTTTTGTTAAGTAATTAGACGGATAGATTTTTGCGGTGGAATAGGCCCTGACAGAGGTACATAGATTAAAATATACTAATACTAATATACCAAAAACTAAAGAATTTATTTTATGTTAGGTGATTAGACGGACAGATTTTTGCGGTGGAATAGGCCCTGACAGAGGTACATAGATTAATATTTACTAATACTAATATACCAAAAACTAAAGAATTTATTTTTTGTTAAGTGATTAGACAGATAGATTTTTGCGGTGGAATAGGCCCTGACAGAGGTACATAGATTAAAATATACTAATACTAATATACCAAAAACTAAAGAATTTATTTTTTGTTAAGTGATTAGACGGATAGATTTTTGCGGTGGAATAGGCCCTGACAGAGGTACATAGATTAATATATACTAATACCGATATACCAAAAACTAAAGAATTTAATTTTTGTTAAGTGATTAGACGGATAGATTTTTGCGGTGGAATAGGCCCTGACAGAGGTACATAGATTAAAACATACTAATACTATTATACCCAAACATAAAGAATTTATTTTTTGTTAAGTTATTAGACAGATAGATTTTTGCGGTGGAATAGGCCCTGACAGAGGTACATAGATTAAAATATACTAATACTAATATACCAAAAACTAAAGAATTTATTTTTTGTTAAGGGATTAGACGGATAGATTTTTGCGGTGGAATAGGCCCTGACAGAGGTACATAGATTAATATTTACTAATACTAATATACCAAAAACTAAAGAATTTATTTTTTGTTAAGTGATTAGACGGATAGATTTTTGTGGTGGAATAGGCCCTGACAGAGGTACATAGATTAAAGCATACTAATACTGATATACCAAAAACTAAAGAATTTATTTTTTGTTAAGTGATTAGACGGATAGATTTTTGCGGTGGAATAGGCCCTGACAGAGGTACATAGATTAATATTTACTAATACTAATATACCAAAAACTAAAGAATTTATTTTTTGTTAAGTGATTAGACGGATAGATTTTTGCGGTGGAATAGACCCTGACAGAGGTACATAGATTAAAACATACTAATACTGATATACCAAAAACTAAAGAATTTATTTTTTGTTAAGTGATTAGACGGATAGATTTTTGCGGTGGAATAGGCCCTGACAGAGGTACATAGATTAAAATATACTAATACTAATATACCAAAAACTAAAGAATTTATTTTTTTGTTAAGTAATTAGACGGATAGATTTTTGCGGTGGAATAGGCCCTGACAGAGGTACATAGATTAATATTTACTAATACTGATATACCAAAAACTAAAGAATTTATTTTTTGTTAAGTGATTAGACGGATAGATTTTTGCGGTGGAATAGGCCCTGACAGAGGTACATAGATTAAAATATTTACTAATACTATTATACCCAAAACTAAAGAATTTATTTTTTGTTAAGTGATTAGACGGATAGATTTTTGCGGTGGAATAGGCCCTGACAGAGGTACATAGATTAAAATATACTAATACTAATATACTAAAAATTAAAGAATTTATTTTTTGTTAAGTGATTAGACGGATAGATTTTTACGGTGGAATAGGCCCTGACAGAGGTACGTAGATTAATATATACTAATACTGATATGTACCAAAAACTAAAGAATTTATTTTTTGTTAAGTGATTAGACGGATAGTTTTTGCGGTGGAATAAGCCCTGACAGAGGTAGATAGATTAAAATATACTAATACTGATATACCAAAAACTAAAGAATTTATTTTTTGTTAAGTGATTAGACGGATAGAATTTTGCGGTGGAATAGGCCCTGACAGAGGTAAATAGATTAATATATACTAATACTGATATACCAAAAACTAAAGAATTTATTTTTTGTTAAGTGATTAGACGGATAGATTTTTGCGGTGGAATAGGCCATGACAGAGGTACATAGATTAATATATACTAATACTAATATACCAAAAACTAAAGAATTTATTTTTTGTTAAGTGATTCGACGGATAGATTTTTGCGGTGGAATAGGCCCTGACAGAAGTACATAGATTAAAATATACTAATACTGATATACCAAAAACTAAAGAATTTATTTTTTGTTAAGTGATTAGACGGATAGATTTTTGCGGTGGAATAGGCCCTGACAGAGGTACATAGATTAATATATCATCATCATCATCATCATTGTCAACCATTATCAATCCACTGCTGGACGAAGGTCTCCCCAAGTTTCCTCCACAACGGTCTGTCTTGTGCCAGTCTCCTCCATGTCACCCCTGCATACTTTCGAATTTCATCCACCCATCTCCCATGTGGTCTTCTTCTGGGTCTTTTCCTGTCCCTTGGAATCCAATCTAAAATTTCAGCTGTCCATCGATGATCTGTCCTTCTGGCAGTATGTCCAGCCCATTGCCATTTCAGGGATTTAACTCTGATCATGATGTCTTCCACTCTTGTCATTTTTCGGATCCACGAGTTCCTCTTCTTATCTCTCCTGGTTACACCAAGCATGCACCTCTCCATGCTACTTTGAGTTGTCTGCAGCCTTTGTATGTCTCTTTTAGTTAAGGTCCACGTCTCCGCACCATACGTAAGCACTGGAAGGATGCATTGATCAAACACTTTTCTTTTAAGACATAATGGCATATTGCTCTTGAAAATTATGCTGTTTCTTCCAAAAGCTCTCCAGGCAAGTTTTGTACGCCGATTAATTTCTTCATCAATGTGACCCTCACTTGATATCTGCTGTCCAAGATAAACGTACGTGTCTGTTATCTCCAGCTTTTCTCCATCAATCGATAAATCTTCATTTCTTGTAAAAGCATTGAACATCACTTTTGTCTTCTGAAAGTTCATTTTTAATCCCACTTCTTTACTCTTGTCAGCAAGTTCCTGGATCATACTCTGCAGCTCTGATGGGCTAGTTGCAAAAATGACTACGTCATCAGCAAAACGAAGGTGGGTTAGATAATCTCCATTAATCTTTATCCCCTTGTTTTCCCAGCTCAGTGACTGAAAAACACCCTCCAATGTGGCATTAAAGAGCTTCGGAGATATGGTGTCACCTTGTCTCACTCCCTTTCCAATTTTTACGTGTGTTGTATTTTCAAACAGCCTAATCTTTGCACTTGCATTTTCATAGATGTTATTAATAATATTAATGTATGCATCTTCAATACCGCAGGTTTTCAGAGCCATTGTAACTGCTGATGGTTTCACCGAATCAAAGGCTTTTTCATAATCGATAAAAGCCATGCACAATGGAAGTTCATATTCCCTCGCTCTTTCAATTAGTTCTCTCAGCACGTGGATATGATCTATTGTGCTGTAGCCACTCCTGAATCCAGCTTGTTCTCTCGGTTGAGCCATGTCCAGTGTTACCTTCAAGCGGTGTGAAAGAACTTTAGTGAAGATTTTATAAACTACTGATAGGAGGCTGATAGGTCTGTAGTTTCCGAGATCCTCAATGTCACCTTTCTTATGTAGCAGGATCATTGTAGCGGTGTTCCAATCCTCAGGAATCTTTCCTTCATTAAGGCATCGAGTGAAAATTTGGGCGAGTAATGTTTCGATTTCACCACTTGCTTCTTGTATGATGTCTACAGTAATTCCATCTTCTCCTGGAGCTTTTCCTCGCTTCATGTTCTTGATTGCATGTGCAACTTCTGCTGGAAGGACTGGAGGAACTCTGGTACTGGTATCTTTCATGATGTCTGGAGTGCATATATCATCCCTTTCATATAATTTGGAGTAGAAATCTTTCACTCTTGTCAAAACTTCGCCTCTATTTCTTGTTACAGAACCATCTTCTTTTCTCAGTGCCATAATCTGTTTTCTTCCCTTACTGAGATGTCCCTTTGCTATCTTTAGGCTTTTGTTGTTTTCAATTGCTTTCCTCACTAGTTCACAGTTGAATTTCCTTACGTCTTCAGTGATACTTTTTCTTACTGTCTTGCATAGCTCTATATATTCCACTTTGGAAGTCACATCTTCTTTAGTTGTCCTCATCTCTCTTCTTTTTTGCATCAACATTTTGGTTTTTCCTGATAATTTGTTCACATGCAACTTGTTCTTAGACCCAGCTAATTTTGTTGCTGTTTCCATAAGAGCTTTGGTTACTGTTCTGTTAACTTCAGAGATGTCCACTTCTTCCGATGTTAGGCCTTCTAAAGCAGAGAACCTGTTCTTCAGTTCTAACTTGAAGGTATTATGGTGTTTTTTAAGGTTGGTTATGTCAATAGATTTTGTTTGTCCTATGAGCTTGCCACGTTCAAGTTTAGTGTTGAGGTGCATCTTACATCTCACCAATCTATGGTCACTACCTGTGTTGAACTTGTTTAGCACACTGCAGTCTTCTATGACGAATTTTTTGTTACACATAATAAAATCAATTTCACTTGTCGTCCCATTTGGATGTCTCCATGTCCATTTCCTGTGTGGCTTTTTCTTGAAGAAGGAGTTCAAGATGAAAAACCCTTCTGCCTCTGCAAACTCAACGAGAGTATTTCCACGCTGGTTTCTGTTGCCATGACCGAATTTACCTACCGAAGTTTCATTCTGTTGCCGTTGCCCTATTTTTGCATTGAAATCTCCCATAATTATTTTCAAGTGGCTGCTTACCTTTATTATTTAGATGACAAATTTCCCCATAAAATTCTTCAATTTCTTCTTCAGGATGACTTGTGGTGGGTGCATAAGTTTGAATAATCTGAGCCTGGTATCTTTTCGAGAGTTGGATAACAAGTCGTGCAGCTCTGTCAGAGGAACTTTCAACTTCTACAACTTTATCCTTCAGTTTCTTGTTTATTATAAATCCAACACCACTAGTTCTGCCAGTATCTGTCCCACGATAGTAGAAGAGATGTCCACTTTTCAGTTCGATGAGATCTTCTCCTTTTCTCCTTACCTCACTTAGCCCCACGATGTCCCACTTGATCCTTTGTAGTTCCTCTTCCAATTCAAGAAGCCTTGAATCAGAAGATAGGGAGCGTCCATTGTAAGTAGCCAAGGTCAGCATCAGATGGCAGCCTAGTCCGGTCCTCCGGGGATTCTTAGCACCCTCTGCCTTCATGTCGCACTGGCCGCTGCCTTGGCCAGGTACATTCCAGCTGCCGGAGACTGAGGGCCAAGATTTAAGTTGTGGAATCATTTTGGAGGGGTTTGGCCATAACTCACCACGCTGGCCAAGCGGGTTGGTGAGTGTGGGATAGCATTTCCTCTGATCCCGATGGTATAGTTATACCGATTAATATATACTAATACTAATATACCAAAAACTAAAGAATTTATTTTTTGTTAAGTGATTAGACGGATAGATTTTTGCGGTGGGAATAGGCCCTGACAGAGGTACATAGATTAAAATATACTAATACTTATATACCAAAAACTAAAGAATTTATTTTTTGTTAAGTGATTAGACGGATAGATTTTTGCGGTGGAATAGGCCCTGACAGAGGTACATAGATTAAAATATCATCATTGTCAACCATTATCAATCCACTGCTGGACGAAGGTCTCCCCAAGTTTCCTCCACAATGGTCTGTCTTGTGCCAGTCTCCTCCAGGTTACTCCTGCATACTTTCGAATTTCATCCACCCATCTCCCATGTGGTCTTCTTCTGGGTCTTTTCCTGTCCCTTGGAATCCAATCTAAAATTTCGGCTGTCCATCGATGATCTGTCCTTCTGGCAGTATGTCCAGCCCATTGCCATTTCAGGGATCTAACTCTGATCATGATGTCTTCCACTCTTGTCATTTTTCGGATCCACGAGTTCCTCTTCTTATCTCTCCTGGTTACACCAAGTATGCACCTCTCCATGCTACTTTGAGTTGTCTGCAGCCTTTGTATGTCTCTTTTAGTTAAGGTCCACGTCTCTGCACCATACGTAAGCACTGGAAGGATGCATTGATCAAACACTTTCCTTTTAAGACATAATGGCATATTGCTCTTGAAAATTATGCTGTTTCTTCCAAAAGCTCTCCAGGCAAGTTTTGTACGCCGATTAATTTCTTCATCAATGTGACCCTCACTTGATATCTGCTGTCCAAGATAAACGTACGTGTCTGTTATCTTCAGCTTTTCTCCATCAATCGATAAATCTTCATTTCTTTTAAAAGCATTGAACATCACTTTTGTCTTCTGAAAGTTCATTTTTAATCCCACTTCTTTACTCTTGTCAGCAAGTTCCTGGATCATACACTGCAGCTCTGATGGGGTAGTTGCAAAAATGACTACGTCATCAGCAAAACGAAGGTGGGTTAGATAATCTCCATTAATCTTTATCCCTTTGTTTTCCCAGCTCAGCGACTGAAAAACACCCTCCAATGTGGCATTAAAGAGCTTCGGAGATATGGTGTCACCTTGTCTCACTCCCTTTCCAATTTTTACGTGTGTTGTATTTTCAAACAGCCTAATCTTTGCACTTGCATTTTCATAGATGTTATTAATAATATTAATGTATGCATCTTCAATACCGCAGGTTTTCAGAGCCATTGTAACTGCTGATGGTTTCACCGAATCAAAGGCTTTTTCATAATCGATAAAAGCCATGCACAATGGAAGTTCATATTCCCTCGCTCTTTCAATTAGTTCTCTCAGCACATGGATATGATCTATTGTGCTGTAGCCACTCCTGAATCCAGCTTGTTCTCTCGGTTGAGCCATGTCCAGTGTTACCTTCAAGCGGTGTGAAAGAACTTTAGTGAAGATTTTATAAACTACTGATAGGAGGCTGATAGGTCTGTAGTTTCCGAGATCCTCAATGTCACCTTTCTTATGTAGCAGGATCATTGTAGCGGTGTTCCAATCCTCAGGAATCTTTCCTTCATTAAGGCATCGAGTGAAAATTTGGGCGAGTACTGTTTCGATTTCTCCACTTGCTTCTTGTATGATGTCTACAGTAATTCCATCTTCTCCTGGAGCTTTTCCCCGCTTCATGTTCTTGATTGCATGTGCAACTTCTGCTGGAAGGACTGGAGGAACTCTGGTACTGGTATCTTTCATGATGTCTGGAGTGCATGTATCATCCCTTTCATATAATTTGGAGTAGAAATCTTTCACTCTTGTCAAAATTTCACCTCTATTTCTTGTTACAGAACCATCTTCTTTTCTCAGTGCCATAATCTGTTTTCTTCCCTTACTGAGATGTCCCTTTGCTATCTTTAGGCTTTGGTTGTTTTCAATTGCTTTCCTCACTAGTTCACAGTTTGAATTTTCTTACGTCTTCAGTGATACTTTTTCTTACTGTCTTGCATAGCTCTATATATTCCACTTTGGAAGTCACATCTTCTTTAGTTGTCCTCATCTCTCTTCTTTTTTGCATCAACATTTTCGTTTTTCCTGATAATTTATTTACATGCAACTTGTTCTTAGACCCAGCTAATTTTGTTGCTGTTTCTATAAGAGCTTTGGTTACTTTTCTGTTAACTTCAGAGATGTCCACTTCTTCTGATGTTAGGCCTTCTAAAGCAGAGAACCTGTTCTTCAGTTCCAACTTGAAGGTATTATGGTGTTTTTTAAGGTTGGTTATGTCAATAGATTTTGTTTGTCTTATGAGCTTGCCACGTTCAAGTTTAGTGTTGAGGTGCATCTTACATCTCACCAATCTATGGTCACTACCTGTGTTGAACTTGTTTAGCACACTGCAGTCTTCTATGACGAATTTTTTGTTACACATAATAAAATCAATTTCACTTGTCGTCCCATTTGGATGTCTCCATGTCCATTTCCTGTGTGGCTTTTTCTTGAAGAAGGAGTTCAAGATGAAAAACCCTTCTGCCTCTGCAAACTCAACGAGAGTATTTCCACGCAGGGATGTAAGGTCAGGTGATGCGTAACATCACAGCCTCTCCTTGACAAATGTCAACCCCGCCTTCTCGTGGTGCATCCTGTTCCCACTAAAGGGGCTCTGACGACCGCCAATAGCGGTATAACTATACCATCGGGATTAGAGGAAATTCTATCCCACACTCACCAACCCGCTTGGCCAGCGTGGTGAGTTATGGCCAAACCCCTCCAAAATGATTCCACAACTTAAATCTTGGCCCTCAGTCTCCGGCAGCTGGAATGTACCTGGCCAAGGCAGCGGCCAGTGCGACATGAAGGCAGAGGGTGCTAAGAATCCCCGGAGGACCGGACTAGGCTGCCATCTGATGCTGACCTTGGCTACGTACAATGGACGCTCCCTATCTTCTGATTCAAGGCTTCTTGAATTGGAAGAGGAACTACAAAGGATCAAGTGGGACATCGTGGGGCTAAGTGAGGTAAGGAGAAAAGGAGAAGATCTCATCGAACTGAAAAGTGGACATCTCTTCTACTATCGTTGGGACAGATACTGGCAGAACTAGTGGTGTTGGATTTATAATAAACAAGAAACTGAAGGATAAAGTTGAAGAAGTTGAAAGTTCCTCTGACAGAGCTGCACGACTTGTTATCCAACTCTCGAAAAGATACCAGGCTCAGATTATTCAAACTTATGCACCCACCACAAGTCATCCTGAAGAAGAAATTGAAGAATTTTATGAGGAAATTTGTCATCTAAATAATAAAGGTAAGCAGCACTTGAAAATAATTATGGGAGATTTCAATGCAAAAATAGGGCAACGGCAACAGAATGAAACTTCAGTAGGTAAATTCGGTCACGGCAACATAGATTAAAATATACTAATACTGATATACCAAAAACTAAAGAATTTATTTTTTGTTAAGTGATTAGACGGATAGATTTTTGCGGTGGAATAGGCCCTGACAGAGGTACATAGATTAAAATATACTAATACTGATATACCAAAAACTAAAGAAGTTATTTTGTGTTAAGTGATTAGACTGATAGTTTTTGCGGTGGAATAGGCCCTGACAGAGGTACATAGATTAAAATATACTAATACTGATATACCAAAAACACTAAAGAATTTATTTTTTGTTAAGTGATTAGACGGTTAGATTTTTGTGGTGGAATAGGCACTGACAGAGGTACATAGATTAATATATACTAATACCGATATACCAAAAACTAAAGAATTTATTTTTTGTTAAGTGATTAGACGGATAGATTTTTGCGGTGGAATAGGCCCTGAGAGAGGTACATAGATTAAAACATACTAATACTGATATACCAAAAACTAAAGAATTTATTTTTTGTTAAGTGATTAGACGGATAGATTTTTGCGGTGGAATAGGCCCTGACAGAGGTACATAGATTAATATTTACTAATACTTATATACCAAAAACTAAAGAATTTATTTTTTGTTAAGTGATTAGACGGATAGATTTTTGCGGTGGAATAAGCCCTGACAGAGGTAGATAGATTAAAATATACTAATACTGATATACCAAAAACTAAAGAATTTATTTTTTGTTAAGTGATTAGACGGATAGATTTTTGCGGTGGAATAGGCCCTGACAGAGGTAAATAGATTAATATATACTAATACTGATATACCAAAAACTAAAGAATTTATTTTTTGTTAAGTGATTAGACGGATAGATTTTTGCGGTGGAATAGGCCATGACAGAGGTACATAGATTAATATATACTAATACTAATATACCAAAAACTAAAGAATTTATTTTTTGTTAAGTGATTCGACGGATAGATTTTTGCGGTGGAATAGGCCCTGACAGAAGTACATAGATTAAAATATACTAATACTGATATACCAAAAACTAAAGAATTTATTTTTTGTTAAGTGATTAGACGGATAGATTTTTGCGGTGGAATAGGCCCTGACAGAGGTACATAGATTAATATATACTAATACTAATATACCAAAAACTAAAGAATTTATTTTTTGTTAAGTGATTAGACGGATAGATTTTTGCGGTGGAATAGGCCCTGACAGAGGTACATAGATTAAAATATCATCATCATCATCATTGTCAACCATTATCAATCCACTGCTGGACGAAGGTCTCCCCAAGTTTCCTCCACAACGGTCTGTCTTGAGCCAGTCTCCTCCATGTCACTCCCGCATATTTACGAATTTCATCCACCCATCTCCCATGTGGTCTTTTTCTGGGTCTTTTCCTGTCCCTTGGAATCCAATCTAAAATTTCGGCTGTCCATCTATGGTCTGTCCTTCTGGCAGTATGTCCAGCCCATTGCCATTTCAGGGATTTAACTCTGATCATGATGTCTTCCACTCTCGTCATTTTTCGGATCCACGAGTTCCTCTTCTTATCTCTCCTGGTTATACCAAGCATGCACCTCTCCATGCTTTTTGAGTTGTCTGCAGCCTTTGTATGTCTCTTTTAGTTAAGGTCCACGTCTCTGCACCATACGTAAGCACTGGAAGGATGCATTGATCAAACACTTTTCTTTTAAGACATAATGGCATATTGCTCTTGAAAATTATGCTGTTTCTTCCAAAAGCTCTCCAGGCAAGTTTTGTACGCCGATTAATTTCTTCATCAATGTGACCCTCACTTGATATCTGCTGTCCAAGATAAACATACGTATCTGTTATCTCCAGTTTTTCTCTATCAATCGATAAATCTTCCTTTCTTGTAAAAGCATTGAACATCACTTTTGTCTTCTGAAAGTTCATTTTTAATCCCACTTCTTTACTCTTGTCAGCAAGTTCCTGGATCATACTCTGCAGCTCTGATGGGGTAGTTGCAAAAATGACTACGTCATCAGCAAAACGAAGGTGGGTTAGATAATCTCCATTAATCTTTATCCCTTTGTTTTCCCAGTTCAGTGATTGAAAGACATTTTCCAATGTGGCATTAAAGAGCTTCGGAGATATGGTGTCACCTTGTCTCACTCCTTTCAATTTTTATGTGTGTTGTATTTTCAAACAGCCGAATCTTTGCACTTGCATTTTCATAGATGTTATTAATAATATTAATGTATGCATCTTCAATACCGCAGGATTTCAGAGCCGTGGTAACTGCTGATGGTTTCACTGAATCAAAGGCTTTTTCATAATCGATAAAAGCCATGCACAATGGAAGTTCATATTCCCTCGCTCTTTCAATTAGTTCTCTCAGTACGTGGATGTGATCTATTGTGCTGTAGCCACTCCTGAATCCAGCTTGTTCTCTCGGTTGAGCCATGTCCAGTGTTACCTTCAAGCGGTGTGAAAGAACTTTAGTGAAGATTTTATAAACCACTGATAGGAGGCTGATAGGTCTGTAGTTCCTGAGATCCTCAATGTCACCTTTTATGTAGCAGGATCATTGTAGCATTGTTCCAATCCTCAGGAATCTTCCCTTCATTAAGGCATCGAGTGAAAATTTGGGCGAGTACTGTTTCAATTTCTCCACTTGCTTCTTGTATGATGTCTATAGTAATTCCATCTTGTCCTGGAGCTTTCCCCCGCTTCATGTTCTTGATTGCATGAGCAACTTCTGCTGGGAGGACTGGAAGAACTCTGGTACCTTTCATGATGTCTGGAGTACATGTATCATCCCTTTCATATAATTTGGGTAGAAATCTTTCACTCTTGTCAAAATTTCGCCTCTATTTCTTGTTATAGAACCATCTTCTTTTCTCAGAGCCATAATCTGTTTTCTTCCCTTACTGAGATGTCCCTTTGCTATCTTTAGGCTTTGGTTGTTTTCAATTGCTTTCCTTACTAGTTCACAGTTGAATTTCCTTACGTCTTCAGTGATACTTTTTCGTGTTGTCTTGCATAGCTCTATATATTCCACTTTGGAAGTCACATCTTCTTTAGTTGTCCTCATCTCTCTTCTTTTTTGCATCAACATTTTGGTTTTTCCTGATAATTTGTTCACATGCAACTTGTTCTTAGACCCAGCTAATTTTGTTGCTGTTTCCATTAGAGCTTTGGTTACTTTTCTGTTAACTTCCGAAATATCCACTTCTTCCGATGTTAAGCCTTCTAAAAACGAAATCTGTTCTTCAGTTCCAACTTGAAAGTATTATGGTGTTTTTTAAGGTTGGTTATGTCAATACATTTTGTTTGTCTTATGAGCTTGCCACGTTCCAGTTTAGTGTTGAGGTGCATCTTACATCTCACCAATCTATGGTCACTACCTGTGTTGAACTTGTTCAGCACACTGCAGTCTTCGATGACGAATTTTTTGTTACACATAATAAAATCAATTTCACTTGTCGTCCCAATTGGATGTCTCCATGTCCATTTCCTGTGTGGCTTTTTCTTGAAAAAGGAGTTCAAGATGAAAAATCCTTCTGCCTCTGCAAACTCAACGAGAGTATTTCCACGCTGGTTTCTGTTGCCGTGACCGAATTTACCTACTGAAGTTTCATTCTGTTGCCGTTGCCCTATTTTTGCATTGAAATCTCCCATAATTATCTTCAAGTGCTGCTTACCTTTATTATTTAGATGACGAATTTCCTCATAAAATTCTTCAATTTCTTCTTCAGGATGACTTGTGGTGGGTGCATAAGTTTGAATAATCTGAGCCTGGTATCTTCTCGATAGTTGGATAACGAGTCGTGCAGCTCTGTCAGAGGAACTTCAGCTTCTGCACTTTATCCTTCAGTTTCTTGTTTATTATAAATCCAACACCACTAGTTCTGCCAGTATCTGTCCCACGATAATAGAAGAGATGTCCACTTTTCAGTTCAATGAGATCTTCTCCTTTTCTCCTTACCTCACTTAGCCCGACGATGTCCCACTTGATCCTTTGTAGTTCCTCTTCCAATTCAAGAAGCCTTGAATCAGAAGATAGGGAGCGTCCGTTATAGGTAGCCAAGGTCAGTATCAAATGGCAGCCCTAGTCCGGTCCTCCAGGGATTCTTAGCACCCTCTGCCTTCATGTCGCACTGGCCGCTGCCTTGGCCAGGTACATTCCAGCTGCCGGAGACTGAGGGCCAAGATTTAAGTTGTAGAGTCATTTTGGAGGTGTTTGGCCATAACTCACCATGCTGGCCAAGCGGGTTGGTGAGTGTGGGATAAGCATTTCCTCTGATCCCGATGGTATAGTTATACCGCTATTGGCGGTCGTCAGAGCCCCTTTAGTGGGAACAGGATGCACCACAAGAAGGCGGGGTTGACATTTGTCAAGGAGAGGCTGTGATGTTACGCATCACCTGACCTTACATCCCAGATTAAAATATACTAATACTTATATACCAAAAACTAAAGAATTTATTTTTTGTTAAGTGATTAGACGGATAGATTTTTGCGGTGGAATAGGCCCTGACAGAGGTACATAGATTAAAATATACTAATACTGATATACCAAAAACTAAAGAATTTATTTTTTGTTAAGTGATTAGACGGATAGATTTTTGCGGTGGAATAGGCCCTGACAGAGGTACATAGATTAAAATATACTAATACTGATATACCAAAAACTAAAAAGTTATTTTTTGTTAAGTGATTAGACTGATAGTTTTTGCGGTGGAATAGGCCCTGACAGAGGTACATAGATTAATATATACTAATACTAATATTCCAAAAACTAAAGAATTTATTTTTATTAAGTGATTAGACGGATAGATTTTTGCGGTGGAATATGGCCATGACAGAGGTACACAGATTACGTTTTTGCCGTGAAGTATTTTTAACCCCCCCCCCCCCCTCCCGAACGCCGAAACTAAACTAAATTTTCGGCTCTGCAATTTTCATACCTTCTGCTGCACGATCATACGCCGTAAGGAAATTCAACGTCCGCTTCATCTTGTCACCAAATGGAAGAACACTCAACGTCGTTGACCCAGAGTCTCTTCAGGGAGATATCGGCGTACTTTCCAGTGGCACACGCAAGCATAACCACATTATCATACACGCTGAAGAAAGGGCAAATTTATAACTTTAAATGAGTCCAACCCCAGAAAAAATTTACAATTAAATGTGTACCGCACCAAATGAAAAATCAATATTTCATTTGCATGAACCTTTTCCACTCTATACTTTACTTATACTTCAGAAAAAACACATGACGCACACATTACCCGTTAGTATCTACAGCAACAGTTCAAGCAGTCAATGAGCATGCGCAGTTTCTTCGTTCCGTTCCTGTTGACTACCAGTAGACATAGCGAATCCTGTAAGTGTAGATTGTGTACTGCTGATTACGAGTACGACATTTTACTGTAGTGACAAGCAATAATCTACACAGTCGAATCATATTATTGTGACCACCTCCTACTCTTGACGTCCACAGCGCGTAGCCAATGAAAGAAGGCACGTGTCGTGAGCTGGCTTAGAGGGTATATAAGGTGTGATGTAGGCATTCTGAAAACCTATCATTCGTTGCTGTCATGGATAAAATAAGCGATTTATCAGGTTTGCAAAAAAGGATGATTATCTGCTTTCTCCCCAAGGTCGGCAGCAATTCTGAAACCGTACAGTTTGTGAACTGTTCGCGTGCTGCTGTGTTTAAAGTGTATCGTGATTGAATAAATGGCACCATTGCGAATAAGCGAAGTAGAAACTGTGGAGCACCACGTGCCATTGATGTGAGAGGTGAACGTCGGCTTCGAAGGTGCGTGAGGACCGATCGACACGCTACAGTGGAGCAACTCACTTGTCGAATGAACCAGGGGGCTACCGGAAGTGTGTCTGAACCGACAGTTCAGCAAACCCTGCTGCGTATGAGGATCCAATGCTGACGGATGGTCACTGCACCTATGCTAACGAAGGTGCATCGGCAGAAAAGGCTTACACCCGTGCACGGCAATTTCGGAATTGGACCTCCACTGATTGGCAAAAGTATTGCCTTCTCTCATGAGTCACGTTTTCTGCTTCATCGAGCTGATGGACGTTGGCGTATGAGGCGAGAAACATCGGAGAACAAACACTCTTCAACCATTGCTGGAAGAACACTAGCTGGTGGAGGCAGCGTTATGGTTAGGGAATGTTTTCGCGGCCTTCCCTGGGTCCACTCATACCTGCAGAAGGCACTATGGACCGAATTCGTTATGAATCCATTTTTGCAGACCACGTACACCCATGCATGCTGATTGTCTTCCCTGGGGCGGATGGGATCTTCCAGAACAACAATGCGACGTGTCACACAGCTAGAAATGTCCGAAAGTGGTTGAAAGAGTACGATTAAGACTTCAACGTACTTCCCTGGTCCCGTAAATCCCCAGACTTAAACCCCATTGAGCATCTGTGGGATCACCTCGATCGTGTTGTTTGATCTACGGATCCCCTACCACACACCCTTCAGCAGCTGTCAGATGCACTGCAGTTAGCATGGCTCCACATAACTGTGAACACCTTCCAGCACCTCAATGAGTCACTACCAACCAAGGAGGTTAGAAGAAGGAGGAGATGGCAACATCCCCTCTCCCTGTGCTTCTGGCGCGACGCTACTTTCAATCAGCTGACTACGCCAATGCGCCCAACCCGAGAATCTCCTGTATATCTCTATGGGGAAACAGCGATTTTGAACGGGTTTTTCGGACCTTTACTGAACCCATACAGTCATGAAAAAAATTGAGGCTATAATATTCATTCTCATAATTAAAAAAATCAGAAAAAATAGGAAAAAATGTTTTGGTATTTCTTTAAAAGATTGAACAAAATAATGATTTTTTGAGCGCAAGTGCCTGCTGCGCGTGGTTACTTGCATACTGTGCGTGTGCAAGTAGCCATGTTTAAAATATAATCAAAACCCTAATGTTGAGAAATACGAAGTCCGAAAAAATTCCTTGTTTGCTTCATTGGTTTGCATGGTTTGCATGCGCTAAGCAGAACTGCTTCAGACACAGGAAGTGACGTCACGTTTCCGAACTCCTGCAGACTCCCACCACCTCAGAGTGACGATCGAAACAGCTAATCTGTTTTGGATTCACTCAAAACGGGTCGTTTCACCTCCTCTTCTTCTATAACCTTCTTGCTCCCAACCCGTCTAGCTTCTGTCCGCGCTGCACACGGCGGTTACTCTGGATATTAGCTAGTGGTCACAATAATGTGACTCGACCGTGTATAACAATGAAATTACCGTGTCTGTCTGCATGTGAGTTTATTGGTCGCCTAAAGGAGAAACGGCTGAGCGTTTCTTCTTAGGCGACCGATAAACACACAGGCAGACAGACACGGTAATTTTATTGAAATCTGCAGTGTCACATGAGAAAATGGAAAAATTTATTTTTTAGTAGGATACCCTTCACTATATAAAGGACATTTTGTGCTCATATGTACCTTCGTAAATCGCACAGTTTTCACGCTACGAGGTGGTGTCATTTTGAGTTTTCCTATATATCTCTGCATCTAAACGCTCGATCTGAAATATTCCTTTTGCATCGTATAACTTCTCGTATGAGTAGGATATTAAGTTCAATTTGTGACTTTTCGTATCGTACGTTTCTGCCGCTAGTGGAAGCATATTCCTGTTTCAATTTACAAATGTTTTGCAGATTCGAGGAATTTACGATTGAAAAAATTCCATTTTGTAAATTGTTCCATTCACTATGAAGAACAATGCGGACATTATGCGTTTTAATAAATGCTCGATTTCTCTGCTAGGGGGCGCGAAAGCACTTTTTTCCTCGTTAGATTTTCTACTTTTCTAGATTTGCTTTGAAAAATAATTTTTATGTCGGAAAGGGATTCAATAGACCTGTTCAGTGCATCCGAGAATTAGATGACAGCTTTATTAAGACATTAAAGGCAGTTATAATTCATCCTTGTTTTACATAATTTTCTAGGTCGTTATGCTTCTTATGCGTTAAAAGCAGTTTCAAAATGTAATGCATTAAGTGTTTTGCTTTGCCTATGCACAATATCTTTACCACTAACAGTCTTTTATGTACCCATACGCAGGCAAATTTGGGTTTGCAGTTCACTGATTTATTGAGTAAATTTCTGGCGCGATTTACCCTAGCATAAGTTTGATTTTTAACTTTCAAATTCTTGTAGGAGGAAAATTAAAGAATTTTGTTTAACCTCTATTATCCGATTGCGTGCCTGACTTTTGCTTGAGCAAATTTTTAGCACGTCTTTTATTAAAGAAAAAAGTACATCACTTTGTCCGTCTATCCTTCTGTGGACACCATATATCTTCAACTATTGGTCCGATTTGAAAAAATACTTTTTACATTGGAAAGCTTGGAATATGAGAAAGGGGATCCTTTCTTCGCGTTTTTTTTTTTCGGTGCATAACTTAGCAGCTATACCCATCATAATGGGTACTAACGTCTCCTTCAAGATTACAAAAGGAGGTGTGACATCCACAGAGGTGAAGCATGTGTCAAGATGACAAATCTGCAGCGATACATTCCGTCGGTGTTCAGTTGATTAGAACAACTCACTCCAGAGCGAGGAGTCAAGCGTTCCATCGCCGGCAAATTTGTATTTTCACAGAGGTTAGGGCATGCCAATAACCCTGGGCTGCAAACCCATAGTCCTATGTCTAACTGCTGTTAGCTTTAGCTTTGGCGAATTTACAGAGAAGCCTACGAAGCCAAGGCGCGATGTTGGAGGGGCTTCAAGAGTACAATTTTTTTTTTTTTTAATTATTTTACTTCACAAGAAAAAAAAAAAAGAAGAAAGAAATGAAAATGGCATAAGATGAGGGATAAATTCTCTGTTTTGGGTTTTTGGAGCATGATTCCGATCGAACTGCAAATATGTCACCTATATTTTGGGAGTAATATTACTTAGCACTGCACTGCAACTGAGAATCTTCAGAGCCGCCCCGGTGGCGCAGTGGTCTAAGGCGCTGGCCTCTGATCATTCGTCCGTAAGGGGTCCGGGTTCGAATCCCGGTGAGGCATGGATGTTGTGTTTTTCTTACGGCACTGGCTCTCTCCCTTCCCTGGAACCAGTGACCCTGAATTAGGGACGGGCGACTGCTTATAGCCCATTGAGTTGCTCACGGTGGTCGTTAAACCTCCAATAAAAAAAAAAAAAAAAAAAAAAAGAATCTTCAGAGACGGGGGTTTTATTTCTGGCCTATCTGTTTAAAACGTAGTTAATATTTTGCTCTTCAATTCAGTGTTTAATGTGATCGGCAATCTTTCCTTCAAAATTTCTTTTTCCGCACTTAGTCCAGTTTAAAAGGCAATCGCAACACTGTTACGGTATGAATAAAATGACATTGAAAAAGCTGATTTTACGAGATACGCCAATAGATTTCATCCATGTTTGGAAACCTGTGAATGGGGTAGAATCTCATGATATGTGACAGTAAATCCCACACTACATGTTGAACAAATGGAAATGAAAGCAGTACATAAACTAACTGTGTGTAACGCTTTAAATATTAATACTGTGCTTCAGTGGCCATCCTTATATAGACATTAGAATTTTTTTCCTTAATAAAGACTTTTCCACTACTAATTTCTACTATATCTCCCCCATCAGGGTATCGCAAAACCGCAAAATATTAAATTTGGTCTTAATAGCTGTAATACTTTCTGAGTTATATGACGTATACTCTAATTTAATTTTCATTTTTAGTTTTTTTCTCTATGTAAATCTGAGTTCATTCTCTTCCAGCGTTTTCTACCTTAACGTTATATTTCAACACTCGCTGAATGTATGTTGGTAGTAACAAGTCTTGAGGCCAGAGTCGTGACGTGTGCGTGTTGACAGATGAGAACGAGAGATATGTGATGTTGAAGCAAGCAGCGAAAAATTGCTTTGGTGCTATGCAGCCAGATTGGGCTACTTTGAAACGCAATCTGCTACTGATTTTTCCGATCTGCTACTCGGCTACTTTGTGGGCTACCCCCCCCCCTCGTCTGTTTTAAGTATTTTCTCTTAGTAGATTATTTAAAAATCTCGTGTGGGTTACGTAATATTGAGCCATTCCGTTGGCGCAGTGGTCTAGGCGTAGGCTTCGGTTCTAACTATATTCGTCCAATATGGGTTCAGGTTCAAATCCTAGTGAGGCATGGATGTGTTTGTCTTGGCGCTGGTTTTCTCCCTTCCCTGGAATCAGTCATCCTAAGTTGGGACGATTTTTTTTTTCAAAGAGTTTTATACACTAATCAACGTGCTTCAATCTCAATTTAATTTATTTGCCAATCATATAATAAATTAAATAATTATAAAAATTTAGCAATTTTTTTTTGTTTTTTGTTATTTTGAAGTAGATTTTTACCTCATTTGTACATTTCTTTTTAAGCTGACACAAATTTTTACTGAAGTGTGTCCCAAATACATATGGACATGTTGGTAAATGCGCATATTGACTACTAAGTATATATAGTTTTTTTTTCCTTTTACTATATAAGCAAGGGAGAAGAATGGGGCTTTATATTAAACATTAGTGTTCTACAACAAGTAATTTTCACTACATTTATCCATTTTATTCCCAAGCAATCTTTTTTAAAACTGACAAATTTTGATTTGTAATGAACAAAAGGAGCTTTTAATTTTTTTTTATTGAAGAAACAATAATATAAATTGGGCTAGTTTGAATTGATTTGGCTACTTTTCACAGCTAAGTCTGCTACTTTCTCATACAAGTGTCTGGCAATACTGGTGGAGTGGCTTGCGTATATCGTGATATGTCGAGTACTGCCGCAAATTGTTGATAGATGTAAACAAGTCGAATCTAATTGATAAAGGTTCGGTATTGTAGCTGATGTGGGTGTGATTGTTTTTGATTAATTTGAAGTACCGTACAGCATGTTTATGTTTTTCCTGAAACAACCAAAAAACACCATCTATTTATGCAAGTAATTGAAGTTTTCTCTCTTCTGGCAGTTGAGTCGCCTAAGTTAGCTCAGTGTGTAATTAAAGATTTTTGTGTGCTAGCTAGTAGGAACGATTAAAAGGAAAACATTTTACATGGTTATACGACAGCAACAAACTGCGCGCACACACAGACTGGCACCACAGTGAAATTAATTAAATCATGTAGGGGAGAACCAATACGAAATGTGTATTCCTGCTGGCATTTCGAAGGTAATTCAAATACTTTCTCATACTAACGTATGTGAAAAAGATAACTGGAGTAGGGGCGGGGGACAAAAAACGTTTTTTTTTTTTTTTTTCAAGAATGGCGGATAAAGTATGGACCCCCCCCCCATCCATGCTGTGCAGCACTTTTCTCAGAAAAGTATAGAGAATTTTTTGCTATGTCATCTCACAGCAAACTCTCAGCATAGATAGGTGACTTTTTTTTTTCCCCCTTGAGGTTTGTGAGCAACTCAATGGGCTATAAGCAGCCCATCCCTACTTTAGGGCGCCACTGGTTCCAGGGGAAGGTGGTTCTTTATTATTATTATTTTTTTCCTTTTACTATATAAGCAAGGGAGAAGAATGGGGCTTTATTTTTTAGGGCGAATGGTGTTCTGGATAATCGTAGGAAATTGAAAAACTGAATTCTTTCGACTTAGATGAAGGCTCGGAGGTTGAGCTCCCATAAGAGATTTAGGGAATGGTTTAGATTTTTCTTTTTCTTTTTTTTTTTTTAGTTTTGTGAGGGGTGGTTAAGGTGCAAGATGAAGCAATAGGGTGGTTTTAGTAAGTCTTTGTTTTGAAAGCAGAGTGTAGGGGGAAATTCCTTTAGAGCCTGGTTGATTAATTTAAGTAAAATGTATACTTTGTAAGAGCCCGAGTGCCGTAAGACAAACACAACATCCATGTCTCGCCGGGACTCAAACCGGGACGTACATGGACGAACGGTCAAAAGCCAGCGCTCAGATCACTGCGCCACCGGGGCAGCAGAAAAAAACTTTTCAGACAGTTATAAAGTTCAAAAGAAAGTAACTATACTTATCATTATCATAAGTGCCAAAATAATTATTCGTTCGTTCCAAAATAAAAATAACAAGAAAGATGACACCGAATTTTCGGGTGTAATAAGCACGTCTTTTGAATCCGTTCTGACGCAAATTAAATTTACCAAAGCTATACAAAGTCAATGGAACCGGTATGGAAAACAATAGATCTGAAGAAAGAAAGAAGATTTTCAATCGGGTTTTTAATCCCTCAGATACTGCTGTAAACGGAATCGTGAGCTTTCGAACTCTTAGAAACAGAGATATAGACAAAAATAAGATGTGACTTTACGTCCCCTGGTGGGAAAACCATGCATTATTTTAGGAAGAAAGTATTCTCAAAAGGTTTATCCATATAAGCGGTATCGGTCGAAGAAAAAAAAATTAGTCGAGTTTTCAGAAGCCCAGATTTTGCAACAAATACTTCAGAAGCAGAAATTAACACATATGACCCCTGGTGGTTGAACCATTCTTTACCAAACATTAGAAATTATGTGAAAAATATTTTCCATCAGGTATTGTATGCGATACAGGAAGAATTTTCAAATCAGAGCTTTAGGAGCAGAAATAACGCAGAAAACGCAATTTACCTTTGTGCCCCCTAGTAGAAAGTGTATGATTTACTTGAAAATTTTGAATTTATAGGAAAAACATTTCGCATCGGAAACACTATCCAACAAAGAAGAAATTTTTCAAATTGTAATCTTAGAAGTCGAGATATTGACAAAAATAAGATATACATCTACGCCCCCTGGCGTAGAAACCATGCATTTTTTCAAGAAGAAAATTTTCCTAAAAGGTTTGTCGACATGAGTAGTATCTATCGGTCAACAAACGACTATTTTTTCAATCGAGATTTTAGAAGCTCATATTTTGCTGCAAAATCAGCAAAAGCGGAAATTAAGACTTACGCCACCTGGTGGCTAAACCATTTTTTACAAAAATTAGAAAATATGTGCAAACGATTTCCCATCAGGAGCTGTATCCGGCGCAGAAAGAATTTTTCAAATCGGAGATTTAGAAGCAGAGATATAGGGGGAAACGTAATTTACATTTACGCCCCCTAGCGGAAAGTCTATGAATTACTTGGAAATTTTGAAATTATATGAAAATCATGTCGCACGGAAAACACTATCCAACAAAGAAGGAATATTTCAAATCGGACTCCTAAAAGTAGAGATATTGACAAAAATGAGATATACATCTACGCCTCCTGGCGGAGAAACCGTGTAATATTTTAAGAAGAAAATGTTTCTAAAAGGTTTGTCGATATGAGTAGTATCAGTTCACTAACAATGAATTTTTTCAATCGAGAATTTAGAAGCTCCGATATTTATGCTGCAAATACATCAGAAGCAGAAATTAACACTTACGCCCCCTGGTAGCCAAACTATTCTTTACCAAAAATTAGAAATTATATGCAAACGATTTTCCATCAGGAGCTGTATCCGGTGCAGAAAGAATTTTTTCAAATCGGAGATTTAGAAGCAGAGATATAGGGGGAAACGTAATTTACCTCTACGCCCCCTATGCGGTGAAGAAATTTTTTTTCAAATCGGAGTTTTAGAAGAAGAGTTATCGGGGAAAATGTAATTTACTTTTACGCCCCCTAGCGGAAAATCAATGCGTAATTTGAAAAAGTAACTATATCTAAAATACTCTTCGACATAAATGAAATCGAAAGATAATTTTTTTTTTCAATCGGATGTTTAGAAGCAAATATGTGGAATAAAACGTATTTTCGAATTCGACATCATCTGCATTTACGCCCTCTACCGGCGAAATTGTACATCGTAAAAAACGAAATGAAGGATCATCGTTTGAATATTTCAAGCTTCCCAACGCAAAAAGAATTTTTCAAATCGGAATAATAGCAGCAGAGATATCGTGCGTACAGACGGACGGACGGACGGACGGACAAAACGATAACAGAAGCACGATCTTTTTTTTATAAAAGACGTGCTAAAAAACCAGACAAAGGGAATATGGTAAATTTGACCCTTTCTAGAGTGGTCCATCGGGAAATATCCCGGTGGGTGAATCCACCCCCACCCCTTATCTAGCCAGTGGTCTTCTATGATGCTGCGTTGTGGATATTTACAAAGAAGATCGAAAATAAACTAATGGTTCATGAAAATTCTGTTTTGAGATGAGGAATAATTTACAGGGCTTGACGTAATAGTAGTGATGAAGGGAAGAAGATTTCTCTAGTACGGCCATTCGACGAGGGAGAAGGATGAGGTAATTAAAGATATCATGGAGGTAGAAGTCATATGATATAAACTTGTCGTTCCTTCCCCATGGTATATCATTGCTGTAAATTTAATATCCAGTTTGATGAGCCTCCCACATGTGAAATTTCTGAATGTATATTTGATCTGTTGTAGATGGTAGATACCCCCCCCCCCCCACACACACACATATGTTTTCGAAATAAATGTGAAACAAAACCAGAAAGATAACATCGCATTCTGTTAAGCCACTACAAGTGCGGAAACTTCGAAACGTATGTAACGGATTTGGACAATATGGCTAAATACACGTGATAAGTAAAAAAGTAAAATAGTATTCTTTTTTTCTGAATTGGTAACGTTATACATGTATAATAGTGGTACAGTACAAAAACTATGAATAGTGAACACTTAGCGTGCATCGAGAAGACGTAGAACGATCTTGCATCCTCGGTGCCCGAGTAGTCCGGTGCGCAGGCGTCTGACTAGTCGTCCGAACTCGGCGAGGGCTCGAGTTCCGCATGAGGTATGGGCATTGCGTTTGTCTTATCGCGCTGGCTCTCTCCTTTCCTTGGAACTAGTAAAGAGTTGCTGATGGTGGTGTTAAACCAGGAGATTACAAAATAATCTGCATGTAATTTCACTTCAAGTGACAGTGAGGGCATGTTTATGCGGGTGTAAGCATTTCAGCGACCTTTTTATTTGCCAAGTTCACAAAAAATCAGGTTTAAAAAGCGGTGGTACGTGCGAACTTGTTTGCTGTATCATCACCATTAGCCAACTGCTGCATGAAGGTCTTCCCAAGTCTCTTCTGCAACTTTCAGTCTTTTTTTTTTTTTTTTGATTGAAGGTTTAACGACCACCGTGAGCAACTCAATGGGCTATAAGCAGTCGCCCGTCCCTAATTTAGGGTCACTGGCTCCAGGGAAGGGAGAGAGCCAGTGCCGTAAGACAAGCACAACATCCATGCCTGACCGGGATTCGAACCCGGACCCCTTACGGACGAATGATCAGAGGCCAGCGCCTTAGACCACTGCGCCACCGGGGCGGCCTTTCAGTCTTGATCCAGTCTCTTCCATAAGGAGGTCATAACCAAAGTTCTGCGCACTGTCCATTTTTGAGAAAAGTGTGAAGTAACGCAATAAACTTATCTTATTGCCGTTCAATGTATTCCCCTCCGCTGCTAATGACAGCTTGCTAGCGGTGAGGTAGGTCCTGGATTCCCCGTAGTGCGCCATCTTTGTTCAGCTGTCGTATTACTCGGGTCACTTGTAATGACAACTCGTCCAGCGGTTCCTAGCGGATTCCACAGAGCGGTTCCTAGCGGATTCCACAGAGCGGTTCCTAGCGGATTCCACATTTTTTAACTTTGGGAAAAGATCGAATTCGGGTGGACTAAGATCAAGGCTGTATGGTATGTGGGATAAAATTTCCCAGATATATTTCAACAAAAGTTTCCAGACCGACGCTACAACATGACACGATGCGTTGTCATGCAGCAAGATCGTCCCCGCTTCCAACAAGTTGGGGCGATGTTGACGAATTTTCTATCTCAACTTTGTCCTCAGAAAGTCACGATAATATTGTGCGTTGGCATTTTGCCCTACCGGCACTCGATCAGAGACAACAACACCCTGGGCATCGTACGCAAAAATTATCATTTGTTTCACTTTGGATTGTTGCCGACGACACTTTGACGAACGTTGGGAACTTGGATGCCTCCATTCCGCTGATTGATGTGACCTCAGTTCCGGCTCAAAATCATGGGCCCAAGTCTCATCAATTGCGAAAATTCTGTTCAGGAAGTTGTCGCCCTCCCTTTCGAATTTGTGGAGGTGATCCTGTGCGATGCTCACTCTGGTTGCCTTCTGCTTGGGGGTGAGTTGATGGGGCACCTAGCGCGTGGCGATTTTTTTTTTTTTTTTTTTCCAGTGAGTAGGTCAAAATCCGGTGAACAGGCATGGTGGTCAAATTTGCTTGATGAGCAATCTCCTGGAGTGTCAAACGGCGATTCTCTTCGAGAAGCGTTGCAACAATGGTGACAGATGTTTTGTCTGTCGCAGTTTGAGGTCGGCCTGAGCGGTAATCATCATCGATGCAGCTTCGGCGCTCCCGAAAGTGCGATGCCCAGCGAGAAATTGTGCTGTGATCAAGAGTTCCTTCCCCATAAACTTCTTGCAAGGCAATGTGGATCTGTGTCGGAGTTTTCCCCCGCAGAGTTTCTATTTTCATGTACGAACGCTAGTCTAACGCCGTGACTGGACCTGAGGAGCTGCACGCTTTCATTTCCAAACTTTTCCACGTCCACACAGCAAATTATAGCGCGTAGTTATGACGCCATTGCGTTGCTGAGAGTCATGACGCAATCATTTTCCCGATTGGGTCATCCGCTTCCGTTTTAGATTAAAGTGTGCAGGACTTTTGTTATGACCCTCGTAATACAACAGCATGTTCTTGAATTTCACCCATTCATCTCGCACGTGGTCTTCCGGGTCTTTTCCTGTACTTTAGAATCCAGTCTAGTATTTCAGTTGTTCAACGGTGTTCAGTTCTAGCAATACGTCCGGCCCACTGCCATTTCAGGGATTTTACTTTGATCCTATCATCAACTCTTGTCATTTTCCTGATCCAAGAGTTCCTCTTCCGGTCTTCCCTCGTTATGCCAAACATGCACTTCTCCGTACTTCTTGCAGTAGTTTGCAGCTTCTGTATGTCTTTTTAGTTAAGGTCCATGAAGTGTCTCATCCATAAGTAAGAACCGGAAGGATGCTTTAATTAAATACTTTTCTTTTGAGACAATGGAAAATAGCTCTTGAAAATTGTACTGATTCTTCCATATGCTCTCTAACTAAGTTTTATATCTATAATTCTTCTTCTATATGGCCCTCGCTCGATATCTGTTGTTCAAGGTAAGTGGAGGCATCGGTTTCTTCTAAGTTTGCTCCATCGGTCTCTAAATCTTAAGTCCCTTTTAAAGCATTGTACTTTAATTGTGATCTCCGTAAGTTCATCTTTTATCCCACTTCTTTACTCTTGTCAGCAAGTTCCATAGCTCTGAAGGGATACTTGCAAAATTACTATGTCGTTAGCAAAAGGAAAAGCACTACAGAGGGTAAAGTTCGTGTCAAGACGACATATCTATAGCGATGCATTCCGTCCGTGTAGCTTAGTAGGGAGAGCAACTTACTCCGGCGCACTTAGATCTCCTTCACCGAGAAATCTCGGTTTTCACAGAAGGTGAGTTAAATAATAGCGAGATTGTGTGAGTGCAGGTATTTATACAATACACAACCTAACACCACTTCAACACCCCCAAATTTCCACAGATACCCCCATTAAAAAATGTCAAAACTCTTCGAAAGGAAGGGGTATAGCACACACACATACGTATACGTACTTTTTAATTTTTGAGTTAGTGCTTTTTATTAACGCTTTCCAACCGTAGGTTGAAGAAGCGTATATGCTCCCCTTTGTCCGTCTGTCTGTCAGTCTGTCCGTCCGCACGATAACTCGCGTAAAAAATTTTGGATTTCGATGAAATTTTAGTATGTGGTAGGGGACAACCTAAGGACGACTCCTATTGAAAATGGGTGAAATCGGGTCGAAGGTCAGGACATAGGAGCGGGATCCATTCCATTGCCCTATGCGTCATAACTTGCATCAAAATGGCTCGATTTCGATGAACTTTTAGTATGTGTAGGGAATCGCCTGGGGACGTGCCCTATTGAAAATAGTCGAAATGGGGTCAAAGGTCAGGACATAGAAGCGGGATCCATTCCATTGCTCTTATGCGTCATAACTTGCATCAAAATGGCTCGATTTCGATGAACTTTTAGTATGTGTAGGGAATCGCCTGGGGACGTGCCCTATTGAAAATAGTCGAAATGGGGTCAAAGGTCAGGACATAGAAGCGGGATCCATTCCATTGCTCTTATGCGTCATAACTTACGTAAAAATGCTTCGATAGCGACAACACTTTATCTTGTTGTTCCGGAGATGTACTGAACCGGTTCTGTTTAGTATCATCGAAAAGGGGTGAAGGTTAGGGCACAGGAGCGAGATTTATTCCACAGCCGTTATCCTCATAACTTGATTAAAAATGTTTCCATTGGGACAAAACTTTAGTATGTTGTTCCGGGGTATACTGAACCAGTTCTATGGAATATCATCGAAATGGGGTCAAAGGTCAGGACATAGCAGCGAGATTTATTCCATTGCCATTATGCCTCATAACTTGTTTAAAAATGTTTCCATTGAGACAAAGCTTTAGTATGTTGTTCCGCAGGTATCGCCTGGGAACCGGTTCTCTTTAATATAATCGAAATGAGGTCAAAGGTCAGGACATAGAAGCGAGATTTATTCCATTGCAATTATCCTCATAACCTGATTAAAAATGTTTCCATTGAGACAAAACTTCAGTATGTTGTTCCGGAGGTATACTGAACCGGTTCTCTTTAATATCATCGAAATGGGGTCAAATGTCAGGATATAGAAGCGGGATCCATTCCATTGCTCTTATGCGTCATAACTTGATGTAAAAATACTTCGATTGCGACAACACTTTATCATGTTGTTCCGGAGATGTACTGAACCGGTTCTGTTTAATATCATCGAAATGGGGTCAAAGGTCAGGGCACAGGAGCGAGATTTATTCCACAGCCATTATCCTCATAACTTGATTAAAAATGTTTCCATTGAGACAAAACTTTAGTATGTTGTTGCGGAGGTATATTGAACCGGTTCTGTTGAATATCATCGAAATGGGGTCAAAAGTTAGGGCACAGGAGCGAGATTTATTCAACAGCCATTATCCTCATAACTTGATTAAAAATGTTTCCATTGAGACAAAACTTTAGTATGTTGTTCCGGTGGTATACTGAACCGGTTCTCTTTAATATCATCGAAATGGGGTCAAAGGTCAGGATATAGAAGCGGGATCAATTCCATTGCTCTTATGCGTCATAACTTATATAAAAATGCTTCGATTGCGACAACACTTTATCATGTTGTTCCGGAGATGTACTGAACCGGTTCTGTTTAATATCATCGAAATGGGGTCAAAGGTCAGGGCACAGGAGCGAGATTTATTCCACAGCCATTATCCTCATAACTTGACTTAAAATGTTTCCATTGAGACAAAACTTTAGTATGTTGTTGCGGAGGTATATTGAACCGGTTCTGTTGAATATCATCGAAATGGGGTCAAAGGTTAGGGCACAGGAGCGAGAATTATTCCACAGCCATTATCCTCATAACTTGATTAAAAATGTTTCCATTGAGACAAAACTTTAGCATACTGTTCCAGAGGTATACTGATGCAGTTCTGTTGAATATAATCGAAATGGGGTCAAAGGTCAGGATATAGAAGCGGGATCCATTCCATTTCTCTTATGCGTCATAACTTATGTAAATGCTTCGATTGCGACAAAACTTTATCATGTTGTTCCGGAGATGTACTGAACCGGTTCGGTTTAATATCATCGAAATGGGGTATAATGTCAGGGCACAGGAGCGAGATTTATTCCACAGCCATTATCCTCATAACTTGATTAAAAATGTTTCCATTGAGACACAACTTTAGTATGTTGTTGCGGAGGTATATTGAACCGGTTCTGTTGAATATCATCGAAATGGGGTCAAAGGTCAGGGCACAGGAGCGAGATTTATTCCGCAGCCATTATCCTCGTAACTTAGGTAATAACTTGAGTAATGATTTCGGATATGTTGGAAAGCGTATCATGATCAATGCATTGCATGAATTTACTAACTTGTAATCATATGGCACAGATGTGTACAGCAGTTGGCATGTACATGAATTCACCTGCATTACCTTGAAGTATCTTTATCATAACGTAATAATTTTTTTGAAGTCTGTGTAATAATTTATAACAGTCCAACGTGTGTTTTTAATTTTTTATTGAATAAATCGTATGTTTGAGGTCATTCATTGCAACTGCAAAACATATGTACGTATCTCTTCATTTTAGTCAGTTACAGAATTTGTAGATACACTTCTGAATCATTACGGCACTCACAAGATTTGTGATAGAAAATGATAAAACTATACTAGTAATGCGATGTATTCGGGTAGGATAAGAGTTTCCAAGCTATTGCATATCAACCAGATTGCTTTTTCAAGGCAGAAGGAAACTGCAGTTTCTGTCTATTTTGCTTGAAAAAGCTATGTGTTTGATGTGCGAAAGATTGGAAGCGCTTATTTAAATATTCCTACACCAAGAAATC
This sequence comes from Macrothele yani, assembly GCA_039090855.1. Lineage (NCBI taxonomy): Eukaryota > Metazoa > Arthropoda > Arachnida > Araneae > Macrothelidae > Macrothele > Macrothele yani. Next base: position 129,113,264 of record CM077024.1, on the reverse strand, counting down.
GGATTACTAGTATAATTTTTTTTCTATTTTCTACATAACTGGTGTATAGTTCCTGGTTATTAGTAAGATTTGTGATGTTTTCAATATCTACTGTTTCAGCAACCCATATTAACGCTTCTTTGCTCTAAGCTTTATTTAAGGAAGCATTTAGACGTGAGATATAAAAAAATTAAAACAGCACAGAAACAAAATAACAACGTGTAGTTTTTGAAAAAAAAAAAAAGGTTCCCCGTTATAACCATTCTTAACTATAAAAAAATTCAGTTCTCCATTTTTTGGGATTTTTCTCATTTTTTAATTTTAGGTTTATATCACAATAAATATTTTCAGCCATCGAAAAACTTCTTTTCATACATCATCCCGCAGTCTCCCCCCCTCATTTTTTTTCAACATCCCCTCCCAAATTTTCAGACCCCCACACAATGTGAAATTCTTGTGTGTGTGCAGCATTTGTTTAATTTTTTGAGGCCCATTTCGAGGCCTGGCGTGTAAAGCTAATTGGGTATCCCCCTCCCAGTTAAGGTAGAATGACTAATACCCCAAACTTACGTGTGGCCTTCAATGACTAGGACATCAGCGTGCGTGACAGTAACATACTAAGTTATGTAATAAACCCAGGAAACATTTCACGAGACCTGGCGTTTTATGGATGGCTTTATATCTTCATGATCTAACTGTTGGTAATAACGGCGTAAGGATTAACAACATGGCGACAGATCGCTCTGGCTGAGACGTGTAAACATTCCACTGTATTAGCACGCCGCTTCTTCGCGTGAAGAAACACTTGACCTTTCGATATCATTTCCCAGATTGTTTCGGAACCGCCCCACGTGTGTGTGTGTGGTATGTATGGCCTAAATTAAATGGCTTGTGTGCGTGAAAGAAGCGTCACTGACACACAAACCTCTTAACTTAAGAAACTCCCAATTAACCAAAAACACAAACAATCGGCACTAATAAAATGCTGAATCACGGTGACTTGTCTGAGGTCAGAAAATATTAAACACACAATTTTATGAGTTCTTTTCATTGCACAGTTTTCCTCAAGTGAATAGGACATTGTGTTGACAAAAAAAAAAAGATTAAAAAAAAATGAAGGGAAGAAACTTTGTATGCCACATTCCTGGCTGACTGCTTTGGCTTTGATTTGGATTAAGAGCTACGCAGGCACGCATCTAGGAGGAGAGACATGGGGGCGCAGATTCCCTCCCTAAATGAAATGTTTAAATATGCATCTCATAGATAGATAGTTTTTTGTTTTGTGTGTAATCATCGCGAAACCAATGTATTTAAAAGTCGTAGTCAGTCGTGTGGATAAAATAATTGAATAAAAAAGCTGTCGTTACACGATAAAAACTTGAGCCCCTCAAGTCAAGATTTATTACCACTAGTTAAAATAGTTAAAAACATTTAAAAATCATAAGACCTTTCGGACACTGCTGTAAGTCCATCCTCAGATGTGAAGAAACAAGTGATACGTGAAACAGACATATAAATGAGGTTGCACATGACGAAATCCATGAGCAGAGTCAATGCTCCATGGAAAGAGATGACGTAAGAAAAGATTACGATGACAGTTCTAAGTTATCATTATCGGAAACATTCGAACCATTTTGAATACAATTATTAAACAAAAACGTCCACGGTTGAGGAACAACGGGAGGCAAGTAATCATTACAACATAATTGTTCTTTCCATACAATAAATAAGCTCTCGGTGAAAGTCAAATGCGATTTCTTACCCGGAGTTGTGAGGATTGCGTCTTCCTTCCATACAAGGTAACGAGATCCAGAGTTTGTCAATCGGGAGAGTGCGGTTGATAGCCCCAACACGAATGTTATGAGTGTGTTCTTTAATCCTTGTTGCTTAAGGACGAGAGGTAGATCCAATATAAACTTGATCAGAAATCGACAGCTTTTAGTGGTATACTATAGATCCCAAATTTGTTAGATATTTTTACCGGGATATTTACAATATAATTTTTACCAATGGACATTTTATCTGCATTGTGAAATCCAAATTTTGCCGGTGGCGGTCTCGAACCTATATCCATCTGCTCCGGAGCCGAATGCTTTCCCAATTAAACTGCGCTGGCAAGGGCTTATCACTGTTACTTGCCATCTTGACATGTGCGTCACCTCTGTAGTACCACTCCCTCCCCCTTGTAAAGGTGGAGGCACGAAATCGCAGGTTTCGGTTCCTCCCCAAATCATGCTTGAAGTAACTCTCTGTAGAAGAAGGAATTTTTCGAAGCGAAGAAGGAATTCTCATTAATTCCAGACAATCTGTGAAAGAAACATAACACATATTTCCAGGAACCCAAAGGCCAGTTCAATCCATTTATATGCTCGACCGCCAATGTGAAAATTTTGCTGGCCAAACACACACACACACACACACACACACACACACACACACACACACACACACACACACACACACATCCTCCTGCTCGGGAGCCGAATATTTTCCCAATTAAGATACGCCGACAAGGGCTTATCACTGCTAGTTGTCGTCTTGACATGTGCGTCACCACTGTAGTACGCCGCAGCATATAATCCGCAGAACTTGAATTTATTGCTTTTTTTATGGATAATCCGCGGATTATATGACGAAAAATACGAGATTGATAGTTAGGTAGATGGCTTTATCAAAATAATGCACCCACTTACAGTTTCTTGAGAATGTTTTGTTAATACGCTGTAGGCCAGCTTCGGGCTTTCGGAACACAAATAATTTGATTTAGAATGAACATACGATAATGGAATTTGGGACCATTCTACCTGCAAAATGTGCCCCAACTGTGCCAGTGATGTTGGAGGTGGAAAGTGTGATCTGACCTTTCCCTCCAGATATTCGTACAAATGTTTAATAATATTGCGATCTGGAGATTGAGTGGTGAAGGTAGCTGCTGTATACCTCATCCTCATGCTCTGCAAACCACAACTATACACACGTTTCGCACAGTGCAGGGGTGCATTATCTGCTTCAAACCAGGGGCGGTCATTAGGGAAGAACATTGGGTACAGGTGGTCCCGCACACCGTAAAAAAATTATACTGAAGTTGAAGAGCCATTTTCCGTGATTCCTTTCGTAAATTAACGAACCATATTTCTGATACAACCTTTTCCGTGAAATGACGGAAAGAAACCTGAATTTCACAAATTTTTGGTACACCAGCAAAATTCTGAATTTTCAGAAACCTTTCCGCAATTCCTTTATTATATTGACGGTAAATTGCCGTTTTTAAGACGCGCTAAAGGAATATTCTAAATTTTCGGAAACCTTTCCGCAGTTCATTTCTTATATTAACGGAAACACTCGTTATCACTTTTTTCGTATCCATGTGACGAGAAATTTCTGGTAATAGGAGTGATTAGTGGTAGTATGATTAACTGTCAAATTTTAATCGACTGTCGAAGGACCTGTCGCATGAATTTTGGTTATTGCAGTACAGAATATTTCTTCTCCTCTCCTCCATTATGTGTTACCGTAAGAAACCTCTTAAATTATTGAAACCGGTCACTAAATTATTAAATTAAGAAACCGGTCCTTAAATGATTCTTAAATTAAGGACCGGTTTTCTAATTTAAAGACCGGTTTCTTATTAAGGACCGGTTTCTTAAATTAAAAAACAGGTCCTTAAATTATTCTTAAATTAAGGACCGGTTTTCTAGTTTAAGGACCGGATTCTTAAATTAAGAAACTGGTTCTTAAATTATTGTACAAGTGATTGTATGATGTCTATGTACCAGTCTGTGCAGACTTTAGGACAAAGGCTATTTATTATAGCTATCAAGAGTAAATTTTATATTTAGAAGTTTCGTGAAGTAATACTGCAAAATAGTACACTTCACCATTTCTTAAAGATAATTGAATGTCATTGTCAGTTTTAAAAGATCTCAAGTTCCAAAGCATTCTGTTGCTTCGAAAAATCACGATGAAAAAAATACTTAATTTGTGATTAAGCCCTCCAACACAAAAAATTGAATTATTACGAACTTATTCAAAAAAAAAAAAATTGCAACAGAAAATAAAAATGACTAAATCCCTCACATTAATGACAAACAAACTAAAAATCATCGCGCAATTAGTCTTACTATGAACGGGATTCACACTGCCGAGTCTTTCTGACTCATTGGTTAATACGCGCGTTTTCTGTTGAACCAATCTAAACGACGTCGGTTCGGCTCCCACTGCTGCTAAAGAATAATCTGTTGTAAGGGCTAACAAATTCAGCGTCTTCCATTCTGCAAAATTTCTGTATAAATATGGAAAAATTTGAAACGGACTTTTCTGAAATGTACGGAATTTCTGACTACGGAAAATCTGGGAAAATACGGGTTAAAAAAAAAAACCAAGCTCTTTTAAAAACGGCAATTTCGTTAAAAGACGGACACCTACGGCACGGCAACTTAGATGCATATTATTTTCAGAAATTTTCCGTGAATTCATACCACTTGTTTTTTAGAGTGCACGAATGAATTTGTACATTGCAGATGTGTCACAACGATGGAGAATAAGCAATGGCGCTAAGGAATGACGTGATATGACAGTCCATAGCATCAGGGATCCGCCTCCATGCTTCTCGCTCGGTCAGAATCAAATCGTTACGTGGTACGATTTTGCAGATTCAGCCAGACGTACACTCTACCATTGGTGCACGGGCGTCACGGCCTATTGGAATTCGGGGACGCCCCCCCCCCCCAATGTTTTGCCAAATGGGAAATCGAAGGACAGGCTACATTGACGTGGGAAAATTTTTTTAGCAATATTTTAGCTTTAAGGAAGCAATACTTTCAACTGCTTGATACAGCAGTGGCAGGACTCCAATATCGCATCCTCCATCAGAAAGGTATTCAGAAACAGGTTGAGCTGGAGAATGTACTCATCAAAGGAGAAAACTTTCAAACTGTAAAAAAATTACCCTGAAATCGACTCTTCGAGGTTAGAAGTAGAATTGCGACTTTTCATGCAGAAAATTCAAGATCAGGCTGCTTGCTTGGACAATGTTATAGGGAAGCCTTAAGGAAAATGACAAAGGAAGTTCCTTAAGGCTTCTTATACAAATCCAAGCAAAGAGGCACGAAGAGTCGATTTCAGGGTTTCTTTGGAAATGTTATTAACCTTGTCCGTGTTTTGCCACTGTCTCCAGCATTGAGCTGTCAAGCAGATAGGAGATTCAATGCTCTGCGAAAGTCATACACTGGCGTGCAAAAATTAAGGACGAGACAGTTTTTTATTCGAATGTAACGTCGTGCAGAAGTGCTCCACATCGACTCAAATCATACCATAAGATCCCCAAGATGTAAGAATACGGGACAAGTGAGCAAAACCACCCAAACAAGGAATCCAAAGGATACAAAGGCACTTTATTGAAAAGGTAGCTTCGAGCATAACTGGACAGAAGACAGAAACGTCCATGTGACAGGCGGCTGCCAAAAAAATTCCAGTCTTTAGTAGGGGATATGATCACCCCTGACTGCGTTGCAGGATTTACAACGTCTGTCCATGCTGAGGACGAGGTTGTCATGGAGCTGTTGAGGCATCGCGGCCCATTCCTCTTGTAGCGCCAATCGCAGCTGCGGAATCGTTGCTGGCGGCTGGTGACGTGCTGCCAAGCGTCTCCCGAGAGGGTCCCGCACGTGTTCGATTGGATTTAGGTCCGGGGACCTTGCGGTCCAATCCATGCGTTGCATATCTTCACTCTCCAACAGCTCTGCGACAGCCACTGTACGATGAGGTGTAGCGTTGTCGTCCATGAAGAGGAACTCAGGACCCACAGCACCTCTAAACAGACGCACGTGAGGCAGGAGAACCACGGTACAATAGCGAACGCCAGTGATTGAACCTCCTTGGCAGATGTGGAGGTCAGTACGGCTACCAAGCATGATACCGCCTCAAACGAGAACTCCACCACCTCCAAACCGGTCTCTTTCGATGATGTTGGAGGTGTGGTTGCGTGTTCCTTGCTCTCTCCAGATGTGTATACGTCCAGAATCGCTCGTCAGACTAAATCGGCTCTCATCCGTAAAGAGAACTCGACCCCATTGCTGATGTGTCCAGTTCTTGTGTTCCTGGCACCACAGAAACCGCCGTCTCCGATGAGCAGACGTTAGTTGCATACACCGTACTGGTCGTCGTGCAAATAGACCACCTTTGTGCAGCGTCCTAGCCACGGTAAAACGCGATAACGGACGTCCAGTTGTCTGTTGCATGTGCCTTGCGATTTCTCCCGCTGTCTGCCGTCTGTCTCTTTTCGCCTGTAGGACAATATACCGGTCGCCCGCCGCAGTGGTTGCTCGTGGACGACCACTGCTAAACTCTCGGACAGCTGTTCCTGTTGTTTGAAATGCTCTCTAAGCTCGTGAAACGATGCTGTGAGCGATCCCGAACTCCTTGGCCACACGAGTCACACTTCAACCTTCTTCCAACTTCCCAATGACGCGACCTCGGGTAAAGTAATCCAGATGTCGTCTACTGGATTGCCTTTTGGCCATATCACACGGTGACGGCAACTCGACGTCGTTCAAACCGATGTACACCGCGCAATAGCTTTCACCGAATTGCTGAGCGTACACAGTCCGTGTGCTTTACACCCTTCCGACCCCCCCCCGTCATGCTGCATATATGCGCATGCCCTACTGTACCGGACCCTAGTCTATCTCTTGAGTGGTCTTTCGGTCCGTTCTGCCTGGTCGTTTCGCTGTTATGCTAATTTCTCCTCTTCGTCGTTAATTTTTGCACACCAGTGTACACGAGGTCAACAATGACACAGAAACGGCTTAACCTCGTAGTGTTTGTGCTATGTCCACCAGAACGTACTCGATATTGTTGACCTGGACAAAGTGGCAAAGATTTTCAAATAAAACAGGGACGGGAGGAGGAGCTTTTTGCATCAGTTTGTGATTAAATGGAAATTATAGACTTATTATGTTCCTGCTTCTGAATCAAGGTTGTGTAGAACAAGATTTTATTCTATAAACTAGGTATACATATAAAATGTCATTAAAGTACAGGTGAAAAAATTTACTTTAACTGAATAAATGCATTGTTGACACTCGCCTTTGAAAGAGTTCAACTTAATGATTTTACCCCTAATTAGTCGTACAACACAGCTGACATAAATTCTGTTTATTGCATCATGAAGTATCTAAACGTGGATAAATTGACAGGGTGGGGGAAGGGGTAGCTCTCAAATAAGAATAATACATTGTTTTATAGAGAGAACAAGAGAGTTGGGATGGTAAGGGAAGATATATCTGTGTCCCTCCCGCCTCCCCCCCAATAATCAGAACGCGGTGACTCCTATGATCGGTGAGAAATAATGTGAAACACAATTCATCAGACCAAATGACACGTTGCCTGTTTTTAGCATCCCAGTTTTTATGTGCTCTTTTGCACTACCTTACATATTTTGTTACATTGGTGTTGGTACTCAGAGGTTTGTGGATTGAAACACGGACATCAATACCGGCACGATGGAGTTCGCGGCGAACTTTTGTAACGGAAACGGGATTATTCCGACTGTCAGGGCCTGATTAGAGGGAGGACGGAGAGGGGGTTTAGCGGAGCTGCAGCTTAGGGGCCCACCATCACCCAGGGCCCAGGAGGCATGCTGCTATACCGCAAACAATACAAAACTCATATATTTATATAAAGACATATATATATATATTTATATAAAATATTGTTTTAGTTTTGTCTCGTACGATTTCCACTCGATCACAAACAGTGGCGCCGCCCCGCCCGGGTGGCGAAGTGGACTAAACGCTCGCTTATGACCATTCGTTCGAGATGGTTCCGGGCTCGAATCCCAGTGAGGCATGGACGTTGTGTTTGTGTCTTACGGCACTGGCTTTCTCCCTGCCTTGAACCAGTTACTAGAGGTCTGACTGGGCTCGGGTTTGACCCGGCCCGCGGGTAGGGTCGGGTCTTTTATTAGTTTACAGAACGAAGCAACGGGCCGGGTTTTTTCAGACACTTACGACTGGGCCGGTCCAAGTCGACCCATTCTTTTTATCGCAATTGTAAAGAAAGAAAAAAATCGTGCTCCCCGATTTCCTGGTGTGTTTTAACTGTTCCTATTCACCCTCTTCATTTGGCTGTGCTTACTTCCATGACATAGCCCAGGGTGTAATCAGAAAGGCAAGGAGAGGCACTCACAGTGTTTTTACCAATCTGTAGGTATTGAGATGGTAAAAATCTTGGGGGCTTGTTGACAACAAAAAGATTCGACCCCGAGCGAGTGTGTGTGTGTGTGTGTGTGTGTGTGTGATAGAGTGGGACGACATGGGTTTCTTCTCCTATCCCTATAATCTGTATAGGGATTGACTTTTGTGTTGTTACCGCTTACTATAGTTCAGAAAAAGGGAGATTCTAAACGCACTTAGTCTTCCCTTTTCTCTTTTTTAAAGGTTATATTTTTCGATAATTGTCAAAGTTTATTTAATATTTTTAGGCTTACATTCAACTAAATATTTTCAATAATATCTCATTTCATTATTTAATTTTCACATTTTAATAAAATACAATAGAAAGACAAAATAATACCAAATGGCACGTCTCGGGCCGGGACGGGCAAGTCCCTTGGGCCGGACTGGGCTCACCAAATTAAGTCCGTGCAGACCTCTACCAGTGACCCTAAATTAGGGGCGGGCGACTGCTTGCACCCCACTGAGTTGCTCACGGTGGTCGCTAAACCCGAAATAAAAATAAATAAAATAAAAACCAGTGGCTAGAAGACGAACAGATTTGAAGGCAGTGATTCACCGAGGGTGAACGTTCCATGTTGCTGTGTGCAGCGAGGCCAGCGAGACAGTTTCAGCTTTTCCACCATCATCCACCCACACCTCCCTACTTGCACTTGGAAACGTTAAAGGGAGAAATCCACTGTGGTTTCACATTGCATAACAAAAAAGATGCACTAAGAAATACAATGCTAAATTATTAAAAATTCCAAGACAAAATCTAGGAATCTTCAGCTTTTAACTCATGTTCTTGTGAGAACAGTAGAAAACACGGTGACTTTTTTATAAAAAAAAAAAACTCTGCAGGTAAATTATTAGTTTGAAGAATGCACTACGTATTAATTATTATCACAAGCACATTGCTAGAGTTTCGTGTTTTAATGGATTTCAGTGATGATTGTCCGTCATAAGTTCTTTGGGGGCCCATAGTGTCAAAAATTGGTACTTAGAAATAAGCAAAATGTACTCGTTTTAGAGTACATTCTGGGCTTATAATAGCTCTGAGTGCTTGTGTCTTAATTTTGGAAAAGACACGTACTCATTTTTGAATACATAGAGGGAATCAATTGTGAGTATATCTGGTATTTCTAATTTGAAATATATATACTCATTTTTGAGTACATATATTTCAAATATATGAACTCAAAAAGATCCATGTATTTCAAATATATGAGCTCTAACTTCATTCAGTTTTTGTGCCCTTTCGGGTAGGGCACAGAAATTGAAGGAAGTTAGAGCTAATCTAGCAGGATAGTTTGTAAGTGAGAGGACACTAGATGGCGCCACCGTACAAGCACACGGTTTTGTATGTAGAAGGCAGAGAGAAATTAGGGGGGGGGGCTTAGTAATGAACACCTTTATATGTAACTGGGGGTTTCCGACCCGGGGCCGTCACTTAACGTGCTCGTACGGTATTCAGCGATTGTCAGAAATTGACACCACCACGGAGAGCCCCCAGATTCAAGCCAGCAGGTTAGGTTTGAACCTGGGGTCCCTCTAGCAGTAGTCTGAATCTCTAACCACTAAGCCATCCACGGCTCGATTTCAAATTTGGAATACGTGTACTCCATACATACTCATTTATTCATAGATTCAACTGGAAGTATGATATTCGATGGCACATCTGAGATAATAGATATACTCTTTATCACATGCTGGGCAAATGGACCTCACAATCTTATGACAAATATAGTGATGAAGCGACAATATATTATTTATGAGATTGACACAAATATAGTTAATGTAAAAACGTACGCAAAACACTTTATGCATATCATCATTGTCAACCATTATCAATCCACTGCTGGACGAAAGTCTCCCCAAGTTTCTTCCACAACGATCTGTCTTGTGCCAGTCTCCTCCATGTTACTCCCTCATACTTTCGAATTTCATTCACACATTTCCCATGTGGTCTTCTTCTGGGTCTTTTTTTGTCCCTTGGAATTCACTGAACTTATGTGGGATAACATAAGGAAATTAGCTTCCTACCCTACTCCTGAATATACTACCATTCGGGAAACTTTGGAGATCATCACCAACAATGAGGCCTTTGGAGATCATTACCAACAGCGTCTCGTTAGATGTACCACGAATTTGGAACCAATTCTTCAAATAGTGAATGCCTTTGCTTTCCTCCCAGGATTCCGCGTGCGAAACGAACATGATGCCTCGTGTCTTTAAGTGAATAATATTTGCATATCTTCGTTTATTGTCAAGTCAAGTCACCGCGTTCAAATTGTTGAAGCGTTCTATTATTCAGCTTCCTTGAAAAAGCCATCTGGATGATGTGCGAAAGCTTGGAAACTTTGATTTTTATCTACGCCAATAAATTCGGATCACTGATATAGTTATACTATAATCAACTCTTGTCATTTTCCTAATAAATGAGTCCCTCTTCCTAGCCTTACTGGTCATACCAAGCATGCACCTCTCCTTGCTTCTTTCAGTAGTTTGCAGCTTTTGAATGTCTTTATTAGTTAAGGTCCACGTCTCTGATACATAAGTAAGAATTGGAAGGATTTATTGATTAAACACTTTTCGTTTATGACATAAGGGTAAAAAATTTCTCTTGAAAATTGTTCTGTTTCTTCCAAGTGTTTTCCAGCTAAGGTTTATATGTCGATTAATTTCTTCTCCGATGTGGCCTTTGCATGAGTTGTCCAAGGTAAATGTAAGCATTGGCTACTTCTGGATTTGCTCCATCAGTCGTTAAATCTTTAGTCTTCGTGAAAGCATTGCAATCAATTTTTGACTTCTGTAAGTTCATTTTTCAGTCCACTTCTTTACTTGCTGAACCATACTTCGGAAAATTGAAGGGGGTACTGGAAAAAATTACTATGTCGTCAGCAAAACGAAGGTGGGTTAAATAATCTCCATTAATTTTTATAACTCTGTCTTCCCAGTTCATTTGTTGAAAGATATTTTGCAATGTGGTATTGAAGAGCTTGGGAGATATGGTGCCACATTTTCTTTCCAGTTTTTATAAGTGCAGTGTCCTTGATCACTCGAAGTTTTACACTTGCAGTTTCATAGATGTTATTAATGATATTAATGTATACATCTTCAATACTACAATATTTCAAGGGAGTCGGTCACGTGATGTGATCTCATGGGCTGAGAAAAGCAACAGGTTGACGAGGGGAAAAGTGCGTGTTCTCTTTTCAAGAAGTGTGAGTTCTTTTGACGATGTGAGCGAACGTTTGTGTTATTATGTGCTCGTGACATACTGGTGCCCATCAGTGCTTTTCTTTTTCTTTTTTTTTTTTTTTTTTGATGATCAGGAACTTGCCGGATTACCTATGCGACCATGAAACAAAATAAGGAGTATTTCGATGTCCGGGACGTCTGAGATGTACGTGGTTTAGATCTTTTGGGGCCCTAGGCGCTAAAAGGTTCAGGGACCCCCTCCCCCTTCTTATCGCCTCAGAAACTTTCATCCATCAGATTAACAAAATAAAAGGGGGAAGGGAGTCAAGAAAAAGGTTTTTACGCTTTTTAAAATGCCATTATATCTTCCTATTATTAGAACGTTCTATAAGAAATTAGAACGTTCTATAAGAAATTAGAACGTTCTATAAGAAACGTAATAATTTTATCTGTCCATGCACATCAAACTTTTTGATTTTAGAGATATTTCAAAAATTATTTTTGCGGCTAATAGGAAATCATTGGATATTAGGTTTAGCACTTTAAATACCTGTATCCCATTTATACCTGCACTGCAATTATCAGAAACAGAAGCATACGAATTAAATGCAAACGATCCGGTTTGAAAATGGAAAAGTAAGTGCTGCAGGTTTTTGAGTAAGAGTATCATTGAAACTTTTTATTGCTTTTTCAATAGCTAGTATTATGTAGATTTAAGGAATAGAAAAGGTGAGAATACTTTACAATTATCAGTATTAAATCAGGGCAGCAGAAAAATAATGAGAAAATGTTGTTACAATACAATATAAATAACTTTTAACACTATTAAATAAGAAAAAGATAGTGTGATATTCTTGAATTTCTTTAATTTTCCATCCAAAATATTAATAACTCTTTTGGTTTAGGATAGCTTAGAGGGATTAGGGCCAAGAAAGAACTAACTTGATTATCCTAAAAAGAATTACCCTATGAAGAATATTTCTTTCTTCATTGATTATCCGACCATGAAGGAAAAAAAAAACAATTAACAGCAAAAACCCCGATCATCAGGAAAGTTTTTACTAGCATTCCTCTTCGCAACTCGGTGGGAAGGTTTCAACAGATATGTTCCCTATGCTGGAAGTAGCATGAAAGCAATTTATAGCACAGCAGGCTAGTTGAGAATTCGCCTTAAACAATGAAAAGTGTGGAAAGCGTGAATACCTCCTTTAACTACCACTAAAAGGGAATCAGAATTATTTTAACCATTCCTTTCAAAATACGTATATCGATAAGAACTCGAAAATTCGGAATAACAGCAACAGCAAGAAAAAGTATGTTATTAATATGAGAAAGTAAAATATCAATTGACAGTACAAAGTAGTCGCTTTAAGGATTGATTTATTCACTCCGTGAAAACTAAAACAAAACTGAAAATCCAATTACATGTTTTTGGGTCCCCACAAACATTGAGGCCCTAGGCGCGCGCCTGCTACGCCTAGCGGGAAATCCGCCCCTGCGTGGTGATACAACAAATATTTATGGCGTATAAATTTATTACCATGAGTAATTAGGAAAAACTTGCTGCCTATGAACCGTCACGCACATTGTTTGACATATTAGTTATTCACTTTTCATTCAGTGTATCTGCACATTATCTATTCATCTCGATCTTGTATTTACTTTTGAGTTATTAAATGTTGCTGTTCTTTCTGTTAATTAAAAATGCTCTGTAGAGGAAGTTTAGAGAATGCACAAATAAAATCAATTGAATATACACTAATAAAAGTCAATTACTAACGGTATTAAGATATGTCGATGCTTTCTGTGTGAAAAAAAAAAAAACACACGAGCGGATCCCCTTCTTTCGATTATGAGAATTAGTTTGGCGAGCGATGATCAACGGCATAACGCAAGCAGCTCTTCCAGAGTCTTCACTGTTCTGATGCGAAGAGCTTCAAATCGATCGCCTGCTAGGGTTTCCATGACAACATGAATGAGTTATGCAGGTGAGTGGACCATTGCTTTGCGCAACGGTTCGCTCAGAAAAGAGAAGACTTCGGACTACCTCAGTCCCTCCATGCTTCCAGCGCGTGTTTCGCGAGAGTTGTTTCAGTTTGTGTGAAGTGTCAATGAATTAAAATCAGTGATATTATATCTTAAATTCGTGGCTTTGTTGGATTCGAACTGTTTTGATAAATTTTGTGAAAGCTTCCCTGAACATCTACTATCAGAGCTTAAAGAACTCTATGCTTCAAATTCTGATACAGCTCGATTAAAAAATGAACTGAAGGTATTTTATTCCCTTGATGAATACAAAACAAATCAGTAAGAAACATTACTTGTTACATAAAGTTGAATAATTGGACATAGTGCTTATTGAGGTGTACAGATTACATGTACAAATACAGTAAGTCTCCAAATCATAATCCTCATAATTATTTGGAGAAGCATGGAGAGATGCATGCTTGATGTAACCAGGAGCCGCACAAGGACATGCACATTCGAGCAACTTGGCTGGTATGTTAATAGAGAAAAACATTATTTTTAAATATGAAAAAGTACTTGAAAGAAACATTTTTGTGGAAACTTAACACTCAAGTTCACACAAAAGGAAAGAAGAATGGAGTTCATGTACAAATACAGTAAGTCTCCAAATCATATTCCTCATAATTATTTGGAGAAGCATGTAGAGATTCATGCTTGATGTAACCAGGAGAGACAAGAAGAACTCATGGATAAGGACAATGACAAGATTGGAAGACATCATGAACAGAATAAAATCCCTGAAATAGCAATGGGCTGGGCATGTTGCCAGAAGAACGGACTACCGATGGGTAATCGAAATTTTAGACTGGATCCCAAGAAATAGGAAAAGACCAAGAAGAAAACCACATGAGAGATGGGTGGATAGCATGCGGGAGTGATGTGGAGGAGACTGGCGCAAGACAGACCGTTGTGGAGAAACCTTGGGGAGACGTTCATCCAGCAGTGGATTGATAATGGTTGATAATGATGATATATGCACTCACGCACGCACACACACACACACGCACACACACGCACACACACGTATAATGAATTATTAAAACCCGAAATCAGCACAAATGAAACCGAATAGACAACACCAAATCACATCTCACGATGAAATTCAGAACAAACCAAAATTACAAAACCCAAAAACAGCACCACACAAAAAAAAAAAAACAGAAAAACATTAACCCAACTGCGCTGAAGCCGCTAGTCAAAGTTATGAAGTGGATAAGACAATATTACATTGAAATACACAAAACAAGCCAAACCCCACACAAAACCACAAAGCCACTATATGTAGTACCGACAACAAAAGTAAATATCATATACCTATGGGTTCAACATTTTCAAGCATTTTAGCAAACATCTACACTATCTACCAACAAGTAATTGGACACCTGTGATAGATAGCAAAGGAAAACGAAGTTTATTCACCTTCAATAGTTGGTGGAGCCTCCACGAGCGGCGATTACAGTTGCGACCCTCCGGGGCATACTCTCAACCAGGCGTTGTACGACGGCTAGCGGTATTTTCTTCCACTCGGCTTGGAGAAGACAGGTCAGTTCCATCACCGATTTCGGACGATGGGGGCACCACTTAAGTCGACGCTCCAACTCGTCCCAGAGGTGCTCGATAGGGTTAAGGTCCAGGCTCTGAGCAGGCCAGACCATTCGATTAACCCCATTGTCATCATACTAAGCCATGGTAGACCTCGCAACATGACAGGTGGCATTGTTATCCTGAAAGTAACATGGGTCCACCCCGTAAAACTGCCACAACGTAGGAAGCGCATGGTCATCCAAAATAGTGCAGTAGGTCTCGGCGTTGAGTCTACCAGGAATTGCGACCAAGGGTCCCGTGCCATACCAGGAGAAACACCCCCATAGCATAATTCCACCGCCGCCGAACTTCACAGTTGACACAATACATTCCGACAGGAGGCATTCTCCAGGCAGACACCAAACCCAGACCCTGCCATCTGAACGGTAGAGGGTGAACCTTGATTCGTCGCTCCAGAGAAGCTGTTTCCACTGTTCAACGGTCCACTGTCGACGTTCTTTGCACCACGTTAGCCGAGCAGCGCTATTGGACTTGGTGATCAAATGCTTGTGGGCGGCAGCACGTCCATGATAACCGAGCAAATGGGCTTCCATACGGATGGTATTCATCGAAAGAACACTCCCGGATGCCTGTTGAAACTCCTCGCGGATGTGGCCCATCGATTTGGTGCGGTTCTTCCGAATTTCTCTGGCCAGCACCCGTCGGTCTCTAACTCCCAGTTTTGTGGGTCTGCCGGGTCGGGGCTCAATCCGACAGTAACCTCACATCTTCCACTTGCCAATCACGTAGGCCACTGTCGATTTTGGGTACTTCAACTCGCTGGATATGTCACGTATGGATCGGGCATTTCTGTGATACCCGACGATTATAATTTTCTAGAAATCAGAGATCTCCGAACTGCGTGGCATCTTGCATGCGACTGGTTGCGTTGTTGTTTCCCACACGATATTTAACGGCGGTGGCGGCCGTGACGTGTATCAGGACCGCAGATATCGTCGATTGCAGGGGTGTCCAATTACTTGTTAGTAGATAGTGTATTTGCACTTACTATGAAAAAAAGTTTGAAGTGAACAGAAAGGCTCCTGGGAGTTGGGCATTCCGATACATAGACGATATTGTTGTCTTTAATTGGCAAAATTTCAACATTCAGGCAGTAACCATATTCCCCAATAATTTGATATTGGAAAAAGCAACAACAATGTGTCGGAAGAACAGGTACATTTTCTTGATGTGCAAATTAATATCCGGGGAAAATTACAGATGCTGAGTGTTTATGATAAGCGAAGTGCTTATTCATTTAAAGTAAACTATAACGAAGTAAATTTCTCCGTCCTTTGTGTCCACGCCAGGATTCGAACCCGGCCGGATCCCCTCATTTCGGAATAAGTCTCTCTACCAATTGAGCTACGCGGACATTTGTTCTGACTGCTATCTGCCTTTACGTCGTGTGCGTCCTGCTGGCAGGTACGTCACATCTCCCCCCCGAAAGAGGGCCGGGGGCATGATGGCCCACGGGTCAGCTATGACCATGAATCGTTGCAGGCAGCCATCCGCTGTAGAACGTGCACTCGAGAACTCCCAGTCAATCTAGTGTGTGGAATGCAACATTACACATTTTTTATTTTTCGAAGCGCTGGATAAGGGATTCTCTTATTTTTCCTATCTCGCGGTGTGGAAAGAGCATCACACCATTGCGAGATTTTGAACGGCAGGGTCATCCGGAAAGTTCGGGCGCCATTATAACGAAGTAAATTTCTGTCCACGCCAGGATTCGAACCCGGATCCCCTCATTCCGGAATAAGTCACTCTACCAATTGAGCTACGCGGACGTTTGTTCTGACTGCTATCTGCCTTTATGTCGTGTGCGTCCTGCTGGCAGGTACGTCACAAAACCTCTATACCGACTGGAGTTCATATGTCTCAAGATCTATGCGTAGAAATTTTATGCTTTCCCAAATTAGTAGATTTGTCAGTATTTGTAATAACAATGTTGCCTTAAAGAGTGAACTACAAAGATTTTACAGCAATTTATTACGAAACAATTTTCCCTTTCGTTTCGTAAGAAAGATGTTGACTCAACTTTCAAAGAATCAAAGGGCAAACAGTTTTTTTCCGATTGCATCCACCTTACCTAACATTTACAGATATCATGTAACTTACGCCTTACAAAATTAACGTCAAATTGTCTGTAAGTGCCACTTGAAAGGCCGTTAGTGGTTGAAGAGTTAGCTAACACCCTATCAGCTATTTATTCGTTTACTTTGGATAATTGCATACTTGTGTCTATTGGATTTCTGCAACTGGAGTGTGTCTACTAGTCATTGGTGACTGTATCTGTGAACGAGGTAGGTCATGTTTTTAAGCCTACAGATGTTTCTGAAGTTGTGCTCCGGGAGACTCGTTGGACTTTTTGTTTTACTGGTTCTTCTTTGACTGTTTTTTTTTTTTTTTAGGCCTAGGGAACACAGCAAGGTATTTTGTTCTTATTCATCGCTTTGCTGTGTCTGAAAGGCCTCTTTTCACACCCAGATGAGGACAACTTGATATTTTACTTTTGTTGTCGGTACTGCATATTGTGGTTTTGTGTGGGGTTTTACTTGTTTTGTGTATTTCAATGTAATATTGGTCAATATATATATATATATATATATATCATCATCATCATCATTGTCAACCATTATCAATCCACTGCTGGACGAAGGTCTCCCCAGTTTCCTCCACAACGGTCTGTCTTGTGCCAGTCTCCTCCATGTCACCCCTGCATACTTTCGAATTTTATCCACCATCTCCCATGTGGTCTTCTTCTGGGTCTTCCTGTCCTTGAATCCAATCTAAAATTTCGGCTGTCCATCGATGATCTGTCCTTCTGGCAGTATGTCCAGCTTTCATTGCCATTTCAGGGATTTAACTTTGATCATGATGTCTTCCACTCTTGTCATTTTGCGGATCCACGAGTTCCTCTCTTATCTCTCCTGGTTACACCAAGCATGCACCTCTCCATGCTGTTTTGAGTTGTCGTAGCCTTTGTATGTCTCTTTTAGTTAGTCACGTCTCTGCACCATACGTAAGCACTGGAAGGATGCATTGATCAAACACTTTTCTTTTAAGACATAATGGCATATTGCTCTTGAAAATTATGCTGTTTCTTCCAAAAGCTCTCCAGGCAAGTTTTGTACGCCGATTACTTTCTTCATCAATGTGACTCACTTGATATCTGCTGTCAAGATAAACGTACGTGTCTGTTATCTCCAGCTTTCTCCATCAATCGATAAATCTTCATTTCTTGTAAAAGCATTGAACATCACTTTTGTCTTCTGAAAGTTCATTTTTAATCCCACTTCTTTACTCTTGTCAGCAAGTTCCTGGATCATACTCGTAGCTCTGATGGGGTAGTTGCGAATGACTACGTCATCAGCAAAACGAAGGTGGGTTAGATAATCTCCATTAATCTTTTATCCCCTTGTTTTCCCAGCTCAGTGACTGAAAAACACCCTTCCAATGTGGCATTAAAGAGCTTCGGAGATATGGTGTCACCTTGTCTCACTCTCCCAATTTTACGTGTGTTGCATTTTCAAACAGCCTAATCTTTGCACTTGCATTTTCATAGATGTTATTAATAATATTAATGTATGCATCTTCAATACCGCAATTCAAACCATTGTAACTGCTGATGGTTTCACCGAATCAAAGGCTTTTTCATAATCGATAAAAGCCATGCACAATGGAAGTTCATATTCCCTCGCTCTTTCAATTAGTTCTCTCAGCACGTGGATATGATCTATTGTGCTGTAGCCACTCCTGAATCCAGCTTGTTCTCTCGGTTGAGCCATGTCCAGTGTTACCTTCAAGCGGTGTGAAAGAACTTTAGTGAAGATTTTATAAACTACTGATAGGAGGCTGATAGGTCTGTAGTTTCCGAGATCCTCAATGTCACCTTTCTTATGTAGCAGGATCATTGTAGCGGTAGTTCCAATCCTCAGGAATCTTTCCTTCATTAAGGCATCGAGTGAAAATTTGGGCGAGTACTGTTTCGATTTCTCCACTTGCTTCTTGTATGATGTCTACAGTAATTCCATCTTCTCCTGGAGCTTTTCCTCGCTTCATGTTCTTGATTGCATGTGTAACTTCTGCTGGAAGGACTGGAGGAACTCTGGTACTGGTATCTTTCATGATGTCTGGAGTGCATATATCATCCCTTTCATAATTTGGAGTAGAAATCTTTCACTCTTGTCAAATTTCGCCTCTATTTCTCGTTACAGAACCATCTTCTTTTCTCAGTGCCATAATCTGTTTTCTTCCGTTACTGAGATGTCCCTTTGCTATCTTTAGGCTTTGGTTGTTTTCAATTGCTTTCCTCACTAGTTCAGTTGAATTTCCTTACGTCTTCAGTGATACTTTTTCTTACTGTCTTGCATAGCTCTATATATTCCACTTTGGAAGTCACATCTTCTTTAGTTGTCCTCATCTCTCTCTTTTTTTGCATCAACATTTTGGTTTTTCCTGATAATTTGTTCACATGCAACTTGTTCTTAGACCCAGCTAATTTTGTTGCTGTTTCCATAAAGAGCTTTGGTTACTTTTCTGTTAACTTCAGAGATGTCCACTTCTTCCGATGTTAGGCCTTCTAAAGCAGAGAACCTGTTCTTCAGTTCTAACTTGAAGGTATTATGGTGTTTTTTTAAGGTTGGTTATGTCAATAGATTTTTGTTTGTCCTATGAGTTTGCCACGTTCAAGTTTAGTGTTGAGTGCATCTTACATCTCACCAATCTATGGTCACTACCTGTGCTGAACTTGTTTAGCACACCGCAGTCTTCTATGACGAATTTTTGTTACACATAATAAAAATAATTTCACTTGTCGTCCCATTTGGATGTCTCCCATGTCCATTTCTGTGTGGCTTTTTCTTGAAAAAGGAGTTCAAGATGAAAAATTTCTGCCTCTGCAAACTCAACGAGAGTATTTCCACGCTGGTTTCTGTTGCCATGACCGAATTTACCTACTGAAGTTTCATTCTGTTGCCGTTGCCCTATTTTTGCATTGAAATCTCCCATAATTATCTTCAAATGCTGCTTACCTTTTATTATTTAGATGACAAATTTCCTCATAAAATTCTTCAATTTCTTCTTCAGGATGACTTGTGGTGGGTGCATAAGTTTGAATAATCTGAGCCTGGTATCTTTTCGAGAGTTGGATAACAAGTCGTGCAGCTCTGTCAGAGGAACTTTCAACTTCTACAACTTTGTCCTTCAGTTTCTTGTTTATTATAAATCCAACACCACTAGTTCTGCCAGTATCTGTCCCACGATAGTAGAAGAGATGTCCACTTTTCAGTTCGATGAGATCTTCTCCTTCCTTACCTCACTTGTCTCACGATGTCCCACTTGATCCTTTGTAGTTCCTCTTCCAATTCCAAGAAGCCTTGAATCAGAAGATAGGGAGCGTCCATTGTAAGTAGCCAAGGTCAGCATCAGATGGCAGCCTAGTCCGGTCCTCCGAGGATTCTTAGCACCCTCTGCCTTCATGTCGCACTGGCCGCTGCCTTGGCCAGGTACATTCCAGCTGCCGGAGACTGAGGGCCAAGATTTAAGTTGTGGAATCATTTTGGAGGTTTGGCCATAACTCACCACGCTGGCCAAGCGGGTTGGTGAGTGTGGGATAGCATTTCCTCTAATCCCGATGGTATAGTTACCGCTATGGGCGGTCGTCAGAGCCCCTTTAGTGGGAACAGGATGCACCACGAGAAGGCGGGGTTGACATTTGTCAAGGAGAGGCTGTGATGTTACGCATCACCTGACCTTACATCCCATATATATATATATATATATATATGGGATGTAACATCCCATATATATATATATATATATATATATATGGGATGTAAGGTGATGTTACGCATCACCTGACCTTATATATATATATATATAAGGTCAGGTGATGCGTAACATCACAGCCTCTCCTTGACAAATGTCAACCCCGCCTTCTCGTGGTGCATCCTGTTCCCACTAAAGGGGCTCTGACGACCGCCAATAGCGGTATAACTATACCATCGGGATCAGAGGAAATGCTATCCCACACTCACCAACCCGCTTGGCCAGCGTGGTGAGTTATGGCCAAACACCTCCAAAATGACTCTACAACTTAAATCTTGGCCCTCAGTCTCCGGCAGTTGGAATGTACCTGGCCAAGGCAGCGGCCAGTGCGACATGAAGGCAGAGGGTGCTAAGAATCTCGGAGGACCGGACTAGGCTGCCATTTGATGCTGACCCTGGCTACCTATAACGGACGCTCCCTATCTTCTGATTCAAGGCTTCTTGAATTGGAAGAGGAACTACAAAGGATCAAGTGGGACATCGTCGGGCTAAGTGAGGTAAGGAGAAAAGGAGAAGATCTCATTGAACTGAAAAGTGGACATCTCTTCTATTATCGTGGGACAGATACTGGCAGAACTAGTGGTGTTGGATTTATAATAAACAAGAAACTGAAGGATAAAGTGGTAGAAGCTGAAAGTTCCTCTGACAGAGCTGCACGACTCGTTATCCAACTATCGAGAAGATACCAGGCTCAGATTATTCAAACTTATGCACCCACCACAAGTCATCCTGAAGAAGAAATTGAAGAATTTTATGAGGAAATTCGTCATCTAAATAATAAAGGTAAGCAGCACTTGAAGATAATTATGGGAGATTTCAATGCAAAAATAGGGCAACGGCAACAGAATGAAACTTCAGTAGGTAAATTCGGTCACGGCAACAGAAACCAGCGTGGAAATACTCTCGTTGAGTTTGCAGAGGCAGAAGGATTTTTCATCTTGAACTCCTTTTTCAAGAAAAAGCCACACAGGAAATGGACATGGAGACATCCAATTGGGACGACAAGTGAAATTGATTTTATTATGTGTAACAAAAAATTCGTCATCGAAGACTGCAGTGTGCTGAACAAGTTCAACACAGGTAGTGACCATAGATTGGTGAGATGTAAGATGCACCTCAACACTAAACTGGAACGTGGCAAGCTCATAAGACAAACAAAATGTATTGACATAACCAACCTTAAAAAACACCATAATACTTTCAAGTTGGAACTGAAAAACAGATTCTCTGCTTTAGAAGGCCTAACATCGGAAGAAGTGGATATTTCGGAAGTTAACAGAAAAGTAACCAAAGCTCTAATGGAAACAGCAACAAAATTAGCTAGGTCTAAGAACAAGTTGCATGTGAACAAATTATCAGGAAAAACCAAAATGTTGATGCAAAAAAGAAGAGAGATGAGGACAACTAAAGAAGATGTGACTTCCAAAGTGGAATATATAGAGCTATGCAAAACAACACGAAAAGTATCACTGAAGACGTAAGGAAATTCAACTGTGAGCTAGTGAGGAAAGCAATTGAAAACAACCAAAGCCTTAAGATAGCAAAGGGACATCTCAGTAAGGGAAGAAAACAGATTATGGCACTGAGAAAAGAAGATGGTTCTATAACAAGAAATAGAGGCGAAATTTTGACAAGAGTGAAAGATTTCTACTCCAAATTATATGAAAGGGATGATACATGTTCTCCAGACATCATGAAAGGTACCAGAGTTCTTCCAGTCCTCCCAGCAGGAGTTGCTCATGCGATCAAGAACATGAAGCTGGGGAAAGCTCCAGGAGAAGATGGAATTACTATAGACATCATACAAGAAGCAAGTGGAGAAATTGAAACAGTACTCGCCCAAATTTTCACTCGATGCCTTAATGAAGGGAAGATTCCTGAGGATTGGAACAATGCTACAATGATCCTGCTACATAAAAAAGGTGACATTGAGGATCTCAGGAACTACAGACCTATCAGCCTCCTATCAGTGGTTTATAAAATCTTCACTAAAGTTCTTTCACACCGCTTGAAGGTAACACTGAACATGGCTCAACTGAGAGAACAAGCTGGATTCAGGAGTGGCTACAGCACAATAGATCATATCCACGTACTGAGAGAACTAATTGAAAGAGCGAGGGAATATGAACTTCCATTGTGCATGGCTTTTATCGATTATGAAAAAGCCTTTGATTCAGTGAAACCATCAGCAGTTACCACGGCTCTGAAATCCTGCGGTATTGAAGATGCATACATTAATATTATTAATAACATCTATGAAAATGCAAGTGCAAAGATTCGGTTGTTTGAAAATACAACACACATAAAAATTGGAAAGGGAGTGAGACAAGGTGACACCATATCTCCGAAGCTCTTTAATGCCACATTGGAAAATGTCTTTCAATCACTGAACTGGGAAAACAAAGGGATAAAGATTAATGGAGATTATCTAACCCACCTTCGTTTTGCTGATGACGTAGTCCTTTTTTTCAACTACCCCATCAGAGCTGCAGAGTATGATCCAGGAACTTGCTGACAAGAGTAAAGAAGTGGGATTAAAAATGAACTTTCAGAAGACAAAAGTGATGTTCAATGCTTTTACAAGAAATGAAGATTTATCGATTGATAGAGAAAAACTGGAGATAACAGACACGTACGTTTATCTTGGACAGCAGATATCAAGTGAGGGTCACATTGATGAAGAAATTAATCGGCGTACAAAACTTGCCTGGAGAGCTTTTGGAAGAAACAGCATAATTTTCAAGAGCAATATGCCATTATGTCTTAAAAGAAAAGTGTTTGATCAATGCACCCTTCCAGTGCTTACGTATGGTGCAGAGACGTGGACCTTAACTAAAAGAGACATACAAAGGCTGCAGACAACTCAAAGAAGCATGGAGAGGTACATGCTTGGTATAACCAGGAGAGATAAGAAGAGGAACCGTGGATCCGAAAAATGACGAGAGTGGAAGACATCATGATCAGAGTTAAATCCCTGAAATGGCAATGGGCTGGACATACTGCCAGAAGGACAGACCATAGATGGACAGCCGAAATTTTAGATTGGATTCCAAGGGACAGGAAAAGACCCAGAAAAAGACCACATGGGAGATGGGTGGATGAAATTCGTAAATATGCGGGAGTGACATGGAGGAGACTGGCACCAGACAGACCGTTGTGGAGGAAACTTGGGGAGACCTTCGTCCAGCAGTGGATTGATAATGGTTGACAATGATGATGATGATGATATATATATTCTATAAAGAAGAGACCTAAGCAAAAAATATATTTTTTTTTTTGACTCATACCAAGTACAACATAGAAAAGGTTATGTATCTACCGGTGTGAGTAAAAGGAGAAAAGATAAAAAATAAAATAAAACAACTGAATGTAGTAAGTGTCGAGAATACTGAGCCTTGGTTTTATCAAGGACCAGCAAAAACTCTGCATTTTCTCACTTCCACAAAGACCTAGTTGGAAATGGGTTTCTGCAAAGCCATAGATGCAAGTAATAAGCCCACCAAAAATTGTTTTAAAAAATATATATATGTCATGACCTCCGCAGAGTTGTATGACCTAGCTTTAGTTAACAATTTAGCTTGCATCCATAACTTTCATGGCCCGACCCATGCTCTTCATCTGTTACTATTAAACAGAAAGAAGAAGATTAAAGAGAACTCAAGTTGTGAGAGTGACATAATAATTAGAAATAATGTTCAGCTATAACGAAATGCCAAGTTCGCCTGAGAGAGAATTTAAACCTGAATAGCAATGCAAAAGTATTCCAAATTTTTACATTGCAATTAAAAAAGGAAATATTAATTATTTAAAACTCAGATTTTTGAAAGAAAACTTTATTCTAAAACCCCCTACTCCACAACTTCTGACAACACAAAAACGATAATAAATTAAAGACAATAATTAACTAAAGAAATGCTTTGTGAAAGTTATATGACATAAACAATTAGTTGCAATATGTACAAAGTATTTCAGCAGTGATTTAAGTGCATAATTAAGTAGTTATTAAGAACTTAACTACTTTGAAAATACAGCGCAATGTAAAGGAACTATGCTTAGCCATCTGCTGTGCCTAAGTTCCCCAAAAGACGCGCAAAGTTACCAAGAAAAGAAAGAGTTAAAACCCGCAAAAAAGTTAACAGACTAGCCAGTGCCTAAATGCTAAAAAGCAAGAAACAACAGAGAAAAAAGTACAAGAAGTACAAACATTGAACTTATAAAACTTAAAACCCAAAGACAGTGAAGAGAGCTTACCTCTTATGCAACTAAACTTTCTCCACACAAGAGGAAACATGGCTGACCTTTTTCAGCTTTGCTCTTCAGTATATATATATATACCCAAGAGCAGTCAAAGACTTAATTTACACCTAAGAATTTAAAACCAAATTTGTTTAACAAACAATCTAAAGATCGTGACGCGCAACGCAGCAGTTATGTGTATTCAGAATTCACACACTACTAAGTAGAGACTGGAATAAAAAATTATTTAACAAGGACAAAAACAACAAAGAAAACCTCAAAACCTAACAGGCATGAGTAAAAAATAAAATAAAGTAATAGCAAACCTGAATGTAGAAAGTGTCGAGAATGCAGAGCCTTGACTTTATCAAGGACCAGCAAAACTCTGCATTGTCTCATTTCCACAAAGACCTAGTTGGAAATGAGTTTCTGCAAAGCCATAGATGCAAGTTTAAATCCCACTAAAATTTTTAATCAACATAACCGCCCTCAAAGGTGCTTGGAGAATAATTTAGCTTAAGTTTTTGCATGCATCTATAACTTTCCTGGCCCAACCCATACTCGTCATCTGTCACAAAAAAACAGAAAAACGATTTCAAAAAATTCACAAGTTGTGAGAAGGTTTGAACAAATCAACAGAATTATTCAGCTAAAACACGTGGTTGAGCAACCAAACCGCCTGAGAGAGAATTTAAACATGAATCACAGTACTAAAAGTACTACAAAGTCTTATTAGTGGATTGATAATGGTTAGCAATGATGATGATGCATATCATCGTCAACCAATCTCAATGCACTGCTGGATGAAGCTCCCACCCCAATTTCTTCCACAACTGTCTGTCTTGAGCCAGTTACCTCCATGTTGATCCAGCATACATTTAAATTTCATCCACGCATCTTCCACGTGGTCTTCTTCTGGGTCTTTTTCTGTCTTTTGGTATCCAGTCTGAAATTTTAGTTGTTCATAGGTGGTCGTCAGTTCTAGCAATATGCCCAGCATGTTGCCATTTCAGGGATTATACTTTAATCATGATGTCTTGCACCCTTTCATTTCCCGAGTTCCTCTTATCTTTCCTAGTTACATCAAGCATGCACCTCTTCATACTTGTTTAAGAAACTTAATGTCTTATACTGCAGTTGTTGTTGTTTTTTCTATGATCATCCCTAAATAAAATTGACTGTCTACAACAGTCAATTTTATTGATGAGAATTGCACAAGTCAATGATATGACCAAAAATAATACTCAACATTAAAAGGAATTTATGGAAAGTTACAAATGAACATAGCAGATCATCTACTACGGGATCAAAGTTTGCAAACAACCCATTTCATGAAAAGCAGTTTCAGAAATCATTTTTTATGTAAATAACATAAAATAATGCTGCTGTATCTACTAAATACATACGCTATATTGACAAAAGTCACCGGACACCTTGAAGAGAAACACAACATAGCATTTCTTGACATACATTAGTACGGTATCGGTCCACCTTTGGCCTTAATGCATGCACTGACCCTTCGAGACATGCTTTCGATAAGGTTTTGGAACACAGCGATAGGTATGCGCTTAATTTCATTCAGTACATAATGCTGCCGCTAACTGTTGCTTAGTAGTATGCCTTGGTTCCAAACCTCTTATGCGGCGTTCTAATTTGTCCCATAGGTGCTCTATGGGATTAAGATCAGGGCTCTGTGTTGGTCAGTCCACACACAATACGGAATTATTGTCAAACCACGCCGTACCAATCCTTGTTTTATGGCTTAGTGCATTATCCTGCTGGTACCAACAAGGCTCTGCTCCATAGTATTGCCACAGAGTTGGTAGGGCGTAATTTTCCAGAACACCTCGGTAGACGTTAACAGGTTTGTTCACGATAACTAATGGGCCAGGATCATACCACGAAAAACACCCCCACACAAGTACACTGCCAGCTCGAAACTTGACCGTAGGAACAGTACACTGTGGTAAATAGCGTTCTCCCGGCTGCCGCCATACCCACCACACAGTCATCAGACTGATGGATCGTGTATCTGGATTCATCAGTCCATAGGACCAGTTTACATTGATCTACGGTCCACGATAAATGTTCTTTATACTATGCTAAACGACGAGTAGCATTCTGAGTGGAGATGAAAGGCATATAAGCAGCCGCACGACCACTGTAACCAATGGAACGAAGTTCTCTGCGAATTGTACGTGTACATACCTAGGTTCCAGCATTTTTACTCACCTGTACTCTGAGGTCTTGCGTAGTACTCCGTCGATTAGCTGTAACGACTCTCCTGGGGCTCCGACGTCCTCTATCACTGATTTTCTTTGGTCTGCCGGTACGTTTTGCTGCTATGTGTCTTCCACTTATTCAGTACATCCAAAAACAGTTGACTTGTGTATGTTTAAACGCCTCTCGGTTTATCTTATGGATAACCCACTAATATAACACCCAACAATCTTTCTTTTCTCAAAGTCAGTTCTCTCCCGCCGCGACATTTTCACTCAACCACACAGTGGGATATGATCGCGGTCAGCTGCAGGCTTGTTTTTATATTGTTTGCAGCTGTACCGCGCATCTTAACAACGCAGCGAACCCGTTCATTTGCTTTTGAAGCGGTGTCCGGTGGCTTTTGTCAATATAGTGTATATTCAACGGGTGAATTCTCAGTTGATGAAAATTGTCGCCATCCGTAATAAATTCTTATCCCTGTCTGCCCAGATTTCTTTTAGATGTTATCGGATTACTTTATTTTCACCAACATTAATTTTCTTTCTATTTTTGAAGCAAATAAAGCATGTGTAATAAAATATTTGAAAACTTGCATAGGTAATAAACAAGAGACTTCTTAATTAGAAATATTTTAAGATTAAATCCATGTGTTTTTCATATTAAGTCAAAATTTAACAAATTTGTTCTATGTTTTCATAAAAAATTCAAAGTTTTTGTTGTACTTGCATAAATAATAGCTGGGTGACCCGGGCAAAACTTAATCTCTAACTGACCTAACCGAATTTTGAGTCTTTTATTGATGTATTTTCTTTTTTTCTTGGAAGCGAAGAAGGATGAGAAAGGAGAAGTAGAATGCATTATTGTCAACCGCCACATTTGCTTCCATCTGCGAGGCACACCAACAGGTGGCCGACGGCTGAATCGCGCGAAAGTGCAGAAGAAAAAAAAAAAAAAAAAATCCTTTTTCGTGACGTCACACAGAGAGAAACTAAACAACCAATGGTGAGAGTGGGAAGGTATCGCGCGTCTTTCGTCGAAAATGTTTGCGTCAGTGCCGCCGAAGTCGTGAGAGGGCTCGGGTGGTTCGAGTGATGGAGGCGGCGAGGCTTCGTTTGAAGCAGCAGCCGGTTCTGAGCAATGGATTTCAACAGACGTGGAAATATGTTCGCCCCTTTGTGAACGGAATACATACGTTTTTGCGAAACAACCATCGGTAGAGAATTCAGTGGTCGAGATGCCTTTTCGGAAATGGAAAGTTGACCCGGTGTTTCTTAGTAGGAAGCCTCTGCCTCCGGACAAACCCATATTTGAAACCACCACCAATGGGACTCTCGTGAAATGCATGGAGCAGATGGCCGATCTTCTGACGCTTGCCGACCGAATTTTTGAAGAGATCGGTGCGGAGTGCCGACTGGTGTTCGAACGAACTCAGAAGTTAAAGGTTAAAGTGGAGATATGTGTTAACGCAGTCTCCAGTTTGGACGCCAAAACCGTCCGAGTTCGTAAGTACCCCCTCTTTTTTTTTTTTTTTTTACAGTAAAGTAAACCACGTGTAATTAAATATTTGAATAAGTGCATAGTAAATATACAGAAGACTTCTCAATGAAATATATTAAGATCAAGCGCACCCATGTTTTTCTCAAGTTAGCACAAATTTGACAAAGTTATTTGGCCGCCCCGGTGGCGCAGTGGTCTAAGCGATGGCCTCTGATCATTCGTCCGAACGGGGTCCGGGTTCGAATCCCGGTCAGGCATGGATGTTGTGTTTGTCTTACGGCACTGGCTCTCTCCCTTCCCTGGAACCAGTGACTCTAAATTAGAGACGGGCAAATGCTTATAGCCCATTGAGTTGCTCACGGTGGTCGTTAAACCTCCAATCAAAACAAAAAAACAAAGTTATTTGTTTTGCAAAACATATAACTCGCTTGTTATAATAACACATACGGGCTGCCAGATCTGCGCGAACTGCGCCAGCCCGCGCCAAAACGTCGTTCTTGCGCCATTCTGCTAGAAAATCGCGATTTTGACGAAATCTGCGCCAAAAGTTTAAAGTTTACCGGTCATCAATATTTTAGCGTAATCTTACGACATTCGAAATCGATTCAGCAGTTAATTCGTTCGTGAGATTTTTCTGCGGATTCGCGCAGTCTTCTCCCGTTTTTTTTTTGTTTTTTCGATGCAAAAGTGGAGAAATTTTCGTGGTATTAGTTGGGGGGGGGGTCGCATCCGTCTGGTGACGTCGTTTTGTCTTTTTAAACGTTCGGAAACGGAAGTAAAACGGAGTGCAGATTTTTCCCGTAATTGCATGTTTTTCTCTCTCGCGATGTTGCTTCTGTTCAGTATTGTTGTTAAATATTATTTCATTGCATAATTTCAGCTTGAAATTGTACGCAACGATTTCCGAAAACGGAAGTTAGGCCGCCCGAAAATTTACCCGTAATCTTCGGCCACGAGATTATTACGCTGATTCGAGAAATTCCGTCTTTTTTTGTTATCATTTGGACCAATTACGAGATCGATGCACAACTAAACTGAAATTTTGAGAGGATTAGGGGGTGTGTAAGGGGGTCGTTTTCTCCTTCGGAGAACGGAATTTTATCCTTCGAAAACTGAAAGTAGACGGAGATAAGATTTCTCTCGTAATCGTAATTTTTGTTCTCGAGATGTTTCTTCTATCCAGTATTGTTAGATATAATTTTATTCCATAAATATTTGTATTTCAGCTTGAAAATGTTGGATAAATTTCCGAAAACGGAAGTCGGACGGAGCGAAGATTTCTCCCGTACTTCATTGTATTTTTGTCCCCCCACGATGTTCCCACTTCTATGTAGTTGTTAAATGTCATCACCCTCATAAATGTGTGTTCATTTTAGCTTGATAAGGGTGGGGGAAATTTCCCAAAACGGAAGTGACGAAATTTGGAAATTTGTAAGAATTGATGCATGGTGTTCAAAAAAAAAGTATTCATTCTCTGAAAATTACACCATTTATCTAAAATAGTGAAAGCTCTGATATCAGAATTCATGGTTCTCAGGCTGAAATTTCCTTAAGCATGATGGATAAAATTGTCATCTGAGGAAATAAAAAAAAAACGAAAAAAGAAAGAAAAGTAACAAAGAAAAATGATAAGGGAAAACTATCAGCAGAAAAAATAAAATAAACAGTGGATGCTGTGTAGTGTCAGAGTCAACAAAAGACAAATATGGCTGTGGAATTGCTGAGCTGAGAAGAAAGTAGGGTTTGCTCGCAAGGGGAAATCAGAGCTAATGTTTTAGCAAGTACAAGAACAAAACCAGGAAAAAAAACTGAAGCTATGTCTTTTAAAACCACCCTATTTTGTTTGGAATTCAGTAATTTTATAATTGAATACAGTGGTGTGATCTAGTTAAATATGTTCATAAATAAATTACAGTGAACGATTCAGTTTTGTTTATGCTGTGTAATATCCACACTTTCTCACTGCGCAGTCTGATTTTTCACCAAATTAAAAACTACAGCTTTGTTTTTTTCTTCATGAGTCTCATGTATGTTAATTGAAATCGCTCACGAGCGCTGTGGATAAATGAAAGGATTGTTTATATCGCATAACTTGTAATTAATTATCAGGAATGCCGATCTTTTGTTTCTTACTTAAAGTCTGAATTTTGCCCCGCACGTTCAGGGAGCAGAATTTTTATGAGGTTTTCTTTTTCTCATTTGGACCTACCTTGGGGAGCATCTTCACCCTCACACTTTTCTTTTTCCAGATGAAAGGTGCGTTGAACCACTTACTAACTGGCAATTATTTGCTTAATGCCCATGTCCATACATGCAGGACTCCACGTATGCACGAGCAGTGGCTTTTTCAGACAGCAACAACAAAAATGTCATAAACTGATTCTCTTACTGCTACTGAAGGGGAGGGGGGGGAAGTCCCGTGCCAAAACGTCACTGCGCAAGTGTTAAGCGATGGATGCAGCTTTTATCTAACCAACTCTATTAAATCTAACTGTTATCTTATAGTTTTGGTTCCAGTTGTAATTGTTCACAGCAATAACGAAAGTTTGACATTGATAATTTACTGGGTGAAAAACATTGTATGAAAGTACCCATGGCGCAACTGCTGAAAGGTGATTTTACAATTTGATTATTAAATGTTACATTAGTTTTCCTTTTATATCGAAGGTACCCTTTCCTTTAGAAAACCTTAAGAGTTTGTGATGCACACGTAAACCATGTACGCGTAGTTTGCCAGTTGGTTGGTTTCAGAAATAATGTATTTTCATTTGAATGCCATGAATCTCAAAAAATATGCTGCTAAAAACCCAACCAAACAAACAGTAATTACATATTATTTATTCTTCCTACGTGTGTATTCGCAAGCGTTCAGTAACAATAGCAACAGTTCTTGGACGCGGCAGCATCCTATTCGTGTTACAGCGAAACGAATGCATTCAGAAGAAAATCCCTGATATTAATGACGTGTTACGCTTAAAATATTGCAGGTCATTTAGTTTTCAATAAATTGTGGGTAGTATAATTGTTTCCCCGATTATCTCACTGTAGGAATGACAGAAATGCTAATTAACAGTCGTAAGAGAACCAGTAAAATGTCAACAAACCTGAAATATAACATTTTTTCATAGTTCATAAAATAATGGTAATTCAGTATTATAAACATAACTTAAAGCACAGCATGGACTTAAAACAATTAAAAATACTATCATTAGCTGCTCCAAAACCTTAGTTCTGCTCCAGAATGCAAATTTTCTCGCTCCAAAACCCAATATTTCTGCTCCAAATTGCATATTTTGCCGCCACAAGAATTGCTCCGAAACATGATAGGGGCACTAACACCCCTGCACATAACAAGCGCGTCTATTACCTAATCTAACCGAATGTTCAGTCTTTTTATTTTGTAAGGCATCATTAGCAGGAGGGAGAAAAAGGAACGGGTGTCAAATTTATAATTGATAGACCTGTGAAAATTAACTTCATCATTGTTGTAATCACAACAGGGTAATAATACTTTAACATGTTGCCGTTAACAACTGGGTGAATATGTGGTTCATTAACATTTGTTAAATGGCATGATAAATACAAAAATTGCTGAATTAAGAAAACGTAATGAACTGTACAAAGCGCTGGCTTCTTTAACCATTCGTCCGAGATGGATCCGGGTTCGAATCCCGTGAAGTATGGATGTTGTGTTAGTCTTACGGCAGTGGTTCTCTCCTCCCCGAAGCCCGTTGGCCCAATCTATAAACGGGCGATGCTTATGTAGCCCAATAAGTTGCTCCTAGTGTTCGTTCACCACTCTCCCCTACCCCCCACAAATAAATAAATAAATAAATTAAGGTAAGTTTTTAATGTGTCCAAATTATGTTTGAGAATTCAACACCGCAAGGTAATGATCAAATTAATTACGTTAAGTTTAATCATCATTAATTTTCAGATCAAAGTGATTTCATTTATATAAGTTAACTACGTCTTTTTGTCTGCGATTTTGGTTCTGAAAATGCTGCACTAAAACATGTCGTTAATGCGAAAATTCTCTTTCTGACTACCACGTCAAATGTCTTGGGTATTGTTTATTTGGCTATATATCGACTCGTCATGACAATGGAAATGAGTGAGAAATACTGTAAATGACAGCTTCCTGTTGAAACTCTTGACGTGTTGAGGGAAAGAGTGGCACTTGGAAATACTTCTCCATCAGCTGTGTAGTAGTTAGACTTCGCTCTATAGTTCTGCAAATTTCTCCATCGCCTAAAACTTAAAATGTTTCCCACCATAACTGGGCGGGGGGGAGGGGGGGGTCATGATGGGGGAAATAAATTTTGAAGTGCTAGGCAGACATTTTGTCAAGATATTCCGTTCATGCGGATTTTTTCCCCCGATGCTGGTAATGTTATCCCTAGTCAATACATGTTATCAGGTGCATACTATACATAGTATTTATTCAACGCTTGTAGTATGGGAACCATGGATACGAATCTCTATGGCAAGTTGCTATTTCTTCGGAATTTTAGCTTGCTTACGTGGTTTTTTCTTTCTTTTCCTTTTTTTTTTTTTTTTTCTGTCATAAGGCTGTTTATTAATTTTAGTTAGTAACCTGAAAAGGAATCTCTCCCATCTTTTAAACTATAATTATAAAACTGGCGTGTTTCTACTTCTCTCTTAGAAATTGAATTCGCTCAGAGAACTCCTCACGATTTCCCAGAAGTACAAATATTAAATTTAACAAAAAAATTAATTTTATATAACAAAATTTTTGTGAATTCGAAAAATTCAGGTACGTTTATTCAAGTTTTCTAAAATCTTCGACGATTGCACTAGTGGTATGTTCTAACAGCTTAAATATTTTTTGGGGGAGGGGTCTAAAAGATGCGGTCAAAGAAAAGTTGGGTGGGCTTCGTCGCGCCTGCTTGTAGCCCTCAGAGTGCCTCATAATGACCGTTTAACTTCAAAAAAAAAAAAAAAAAAAAGAGATAGAGAGAGAGGGATGAGAGGAATAGCCATGCAATCTTAAGAGGCTGTGTAGTCGATTTCGGGTCTTTCAGAGGCCATATGATCATATGTAGAGGATTTTAGGAAGGGAGTATCTGACCCCAGGTCTTAACCCATTAACCCAACCCTTAGAAATAGGAAGCTAGGAGATTTGGGCTAGAGTGCCCGATAGGAAAGTTACACGGTTCGAAGTAGAAAGGGGGAGGAAGACGCCGTTATATATTACCGGGGAGCCAGTGCCCGTGGTCCGGCGGCTTAACGTGCCCATCCAACGCACGGCGGATATTTAGTGGATCTAGCGTTCGTACCTGCCTGGGATCGAACCTGAGGTCCTTTCCGTGGCAGTCACGAACGTTGCCCACTAGGCCACCCGCGGCCCGTCTTTCAGAGACTAGCTGTCCATCAAATGCCGACTTGTGCGTTTACCTTTTACAGCTCAGGCCAGGGGCGGATTGGGCCCCGGGTCACTTCTCGAGTTGTCCCTGTGGACAACTCGAGAAGTGGCCCACTTTCTCGTACGTTAACACCGCAAGGTAATGATCAAATTAATTACGTTAAGTTTAATCATCATTAATTTTTAGATCAAGGTGATTTTATTTATATAAGTTAACCACGTCTTTTTGTCTGCGATTTAATAGTATTTAAAGGAAGATCTGGTTCTGAAAATGCTGCACTAAAACATGTCGTTAATGCGAAAATTCTCTTTCGGGCTACCGAAATATTTATTTTGCTTTGAAACGTTTGGTAATAAATATTTGGTACAACACCTCGTTTTGCGTATGGTTTAACGTTACATTCAATCATGAGCTTATTTTTAAAATTCCTTCAACGTTAAACTCTTTAAAATTGTTCACGATTGGATTCGTTTTACAATGCATATTCCGACAGTTCTTTCATTCAGGATCCAACAACAACCTTTTCACGAGAGAATTTATGAGATATTTCTCCGCATATTATGTATTATAAGATATTTCTCCGCAGATTATCTATCTATCTGTCCATAGGCGCTGACTTCGTGGGTTCGAGACACTTTTTGAACCCCCGATGATTTTATTGTGGATTTTTCGAACCCCTCATATTTTTGGGCGTATTTCGTTGGGAAAATACACGTACGACTACGCATATATGCATGAATTTTGTTTTTCGTTATGTGACGTACCTGCCAACAGGAGGCACACGACATAAAGGCAGATATTAGTCAGAACAAACGTCCGCGTAGCTCAATTGGTAGAGCAACTTATTCCGGAATGAGGGGACCCGGGTTCGAATCCTGGCGCTGATAGAAATGACGGAGAAATTTACTTCGTTATAATGGCGCCCGAACTATCCGGATGACCCGACCGTTCAAAATCTCGCAATGGTGTTATGTTATTTCCACACCGCGAGATGGGAAATATCAGAGAATCCCTTCTTCAGCGCTTCGAAAAAAATAAAAATAAAATAAAATAAAAAATTGACTGGGAGTTCTCAAGTGCACGTTCTACAGTGGATGGCTGCCTGCAACGATTCATGGTCACGGCTGACCCGTGGGCCATGCCCCCGGCCCTCTTTCGGGGGGGGGAGATGTGACGTACCTGCCAGCAGGACGCACACGACATAAAGGCAGATAGTAGTCAGAACAAACGTCCGCGTAGCTCAATTGGTAGAGCAACTTATTCCGGAATGAGGGGACCCGGGTTCGAATCCTGGTGTGGATAGAAATGACGGAGAAATTTACTTCGTTATAGTTATCAATTCGAGTTTTTTTATTGTTCATTCCCCGCTCACTACCGATGTATATATATAGAATGTGTGTATAGTAATTTGCCCCTCAGACTGTTTATTGTGCTTCAAAAAAAAAAATTTGTGTTTGTTCACGCTCTTCAAATTTGACGCCACCGACAATACCTCAAGTACCGTTGTTTAAGAGCATTTAAAACTGCCTCCTATATAAAAGAAAATTCTTAGGTTTGTCTAGGTTCCCACAAAATACATGTCTAGCTCTGCATACGGACACGAGAATCTATTTGAGGTCATAGTTATTAAAGCGGAAATATGTTGTACAGTCAGTTGACCCACCCTATCTTCGGACAGTCGGGGACCAATAAGGTTAGAAGTGAGAGGAGATGGCATCAGCTGCCAATGGTGAAGCCAAATCTGATCATCTGATTTTTTGCGCCCTCCGGGTGGGGTGGGTTCAGTGACGTGACGTCACTTCCTGAAGACCTGTGCTGGAGCACAGGTTGATAGCGGCCGTCTCTTACTCTCTGCAGCAGGTCCTGAAGGTCAACGAGGCCCCCACAGCTTTAGGAAGGCCGTGGTTGGCCGATGCGCAATATGCACTTCCGCTCTACAAAGCATAATTTTATTTTATTCTTTTTTAGAAAATACTAAACAGTATTCCTGTATTATTATTATTATTTTTTTTTTTTGCAAATTTTTAGTTATGTACATACTGCACAAGTGCCTCTAAAACCTCTTCAAAGTCAACAATTTCCCCATAGAAAAGCACAGAAGCAACCCAAGTTGGGCATACACAGCTGATACGAAGTAGAGCCCACGGAAAACGCAGGTCGTGCGTCTAATGCCATGTCCTCTCCCTTCTAACCTCCTATTTTAACTCAGAAATCATTTGAAGACAAAATTTGTTGGCATTTTTAAAATTGGTAAAAACACGTAAAAATTTATTTTACAGGTTTTTGTTACTTTTATGACGACAATTGAGTTGGAAATTCACACAGTATCTGTGTATTGCATATAATAATGTCGCGCCCACAAAAGCA
This sequence comes from Macrothele yani, assembly GCA_039090855.1. NCBI lineage: Eukaryota > Metazoa > Arthropoda > Arachnida > Araneae > Macrothelidae > Macrothele > Macrothele yani. Next base: position 129,076,714 of record CM077024.1, on the reverse strand, counting down.
AAATAAATGAAATAAATAATTATCTAAAAAAAAATATTTTTCTGTAATTAACCATAATTTGCTTCATTTTTAGCGTTTCAGACGTCATATTGCGCCAGATAATTTGACTAAATGAAATTTAAATTAGACTTTAATCCTTTGAAAAATGCATGGGTAATTCGATTAAAAATTTCTGAAACCCCCAATAAGTTTTCAAGTCGGCGCTTATGTATCTGTCTGTCTGTGGACCATAAGACTGAAATTCCTGGCCTGGCGCCCCAATCCGTCCCTGTCTTGGCCCTCTCCTTCCCCCGGAACCAGTGACCCAAAATAAGGGGCGGACTGCTACTTATAGCCCTCTGACTTGCTCATGATGGTGGTCCTTAAATCCCGAAACAAAATCAAAGCTTGCCATATAGCGTGGAGAATCAAAGGCCTGTCGCCAATTCTGGGTCAACAGGTGGTCAATAAAGTGTTACGCTCAGGGCCGTAGCTTAGCGGACGCAAGACTAAACGAGTGTTAAAATAATTAGCACGTGTTATATCTGGAATAAAAAGTTTCAATATCGCACTTAAACGTTATATATCGATCCGACTGAGACGAAAAGCCCGTCGTAAATCAGCTGATTGAAGATCATGTCCATCAACAGCCATCAACATAAAAATTTGAAGTTTTAAAAGACTGAAGTGTTTCTACAGAAGATTGTTTAAGACAGCAGCATGCAGTTCGTAGATCAGTTTATTGCTCGTACTTCCGTAATGTTGCAATCGTACACCGTATGCCTATCCATTTCCCAGTACTCATTACGATTACGTATTTTTGAAATGCTTTGCAATCAGTGAGGTCTGTTGCAAGAGTTTAAGGAACAAAAAAGTGTCTTCGATTAAACGTAAAAATACCAAGCAAAGATGTTTGTGTTTGTTGAAGCAAGGAGTTTGGAGTTTGTGTTCTGTTGCTTCGTGAAAATAAGAAGCTAAGGAACACAAACATTGAAAAGCAAGTGGAACACCTGAAACTACATCACACTATGCAATGGGAATCAATACATGTAAGAGATATAATTATACATAGATAGCTACGGCGTGAAACTAGAAGAATCTATGCCTCAAAAGTTCAGACACAACAGAAATTAAAAAAAAAAAAAACGTTATTAGACATAAACGGTATTTGCTGACACATATCAGTTCATAAACACGTTTCTCGGTGGAATAAATTAAATTCTGTAGTTTTCGGAGAATACAATTTTAAATTAATAGTTTATTAACTATTCGTCTATTACAAAGTAAATTTCTCCGTCATTTTTATCCGCGCCAGGATTCGAACCCGGGTCCCCTCATTCCGGAATAAGTTGCTCTACCAATTGAGCTACGCGGACATTTTATCCTGATTCCTATCTGCCTTTATGTCGTGTGCGTCCTTCTGGCAGGTACGTCACATCTCCTGGTACGTTACATCATCTCCCCCTTATTTTTTTTTTTTTTTTTTCGAAGTGCTGCTCTTATTTTTCCTATCTCGCGGTGTGGAAATAACATCACACCAATGCAAGATTTTGAACGGTCGGGCCATCCGGATAGTTCGGGCGCCATTGTTACGAAGTAAATTTCTCCGTCATTTTTATCAGCGCCAGGATTCGAACCCGGGTCCCTTCATTCCGGAATAAGTTGCTCTACGAATTGAGCTACGCGGACATTTTATCCTGATTCCTATCTGCCTTTATGTCGTGTGCGTCCTTCTGGCAGGTACGTCACATCTCCTGGTACGTTACACGTCATATAAAAATTAATTATTACGTTGCCTTCGATCTGCCTTAAACGATTTTCCTTCGAAGTTCTTAAAAACATTTTCGTTCGATTTCTTTTAAAATCACTTAGCCTAGAGGAAACAAACAACAGTATCGCGTTGTATAAAGAATACGGATATGTGGATATGTTTGTTCAATTTAAACCAAACCGATTATAAACATTAAAGCTTTGAAATCTCAACTTTCGTCTTGATCAGTTAAATAGTTTTGAGTCACTACATTTTCAAAAAAAAAAAAAAAAAAAACATCACGAGGGTGTCTCCAAACATAAACATTCCTCTTCTTTTGGTGTCCTTAATGGCATCAAAAGAGGTGCTACCGATTGAACTGGGAAAACAAGGGGATAAAGATTAATGGAGATTATTTAACCATTTCCGAACATCTCTGTAACTGCTCTGCTGTCAGAAAATTTCTTCAATTCCTTTTAAAAGCTCCTTGTCCGCTTAAAGTATTTTTATCGTGACCATGGCAAGGGGTCAGAAATTATCTGTAAAATTAATTGAAACTAAGAGTTGAAGTTCGATTTTTAACCTCGTAATGAATTAATAATCACCAAATACCGGCATTTACGAATATTAATTACTGTTCGTCAGTGCTGGTGGTAGTCTTAAACAAACTGCTGGGTTTTTTTAATTTCTTTCATTATCAAAATAATAAATATTATTCATTACCAAACTAATAAATATTCATTATCAAACTAATAAATATTATTCATTATCAAACTAATCAGGACTTAAAAGGAATTCTAAACAAGATTTAGGAAAAATTTTATAAATGATTTTTAGTGCTATAACAGTATAGTTGCAAATATGTTTGTTCCCTTGTTCCTGAGCACCTTCACCTTTGAAACAAAAGAAAGAGCTGAGCTGATCTTCCCAAAATGTGAACACATCTTGACAAGCAGACAATGATATTCTTGTACTTGGGTACCAGTTTCAGCGTTTTCGAAGGCATGTCATACTATGTTTGGGGTTGCTGTAACACTGGGGAGTGCAATCCACTCTCAAAGAAAGTAAGGGGAGAAAAAAAAAAAAAGGTCTTAACATAGTCCCCAACAACAAATAAATAGCAACGAAAAAAAAAAAGAAAAAAAAAAAAAAGAAAAAAAAAGAAAGGCGCATAAAGAATTAAGAAAATGAAACTGGTAAAAAGAAATTTGTTTTTTATCTGTAGGAATCTGAACTCGGGTTGATCTACGGCAACGACGAAATTTCTTGTTAATGGAAAGGAAATCCCCCAAAATAAAGATAGTGGACTGGAGGCGAAAAAAACAAGTGGTTGAGGGGAAAAAAAGAAAAGAAAAAATGAATTAAAAAAAAAAAAGCGGAGGAGACATAAATTGCCAACTGTCTATTTACGATCTTATCTGCAGCAGGTACGAATGTCTTTTGTGATGCCTTTTTATGAGTGCTTAGAATTTGTGTTCCTACATCACAGGAAGATTTTTTGTGTCTGGGAAACGGAAGAATTGGGACACGTTGATTAGAAAGTGTACAACGCAAATTTCGAGTCTTCTGTGTTTAAGGAGATGCGTGACAAGATTATTACGACGAATCTTATGTTCACTTTGGTTGTCATTAACCTTTGTTAACTTGCTATTTCTTGAGGTAGATAATAATAATAGGACGCTTAAATATTCATGCAATGCTTTTATACCTCTTAAAATAATTTATTCTTCTCTTTGTCTTAATCGAGGAGTGTTGTCCATAGGCTCTGTTTTGTCTCATTCGTTCTTTCCGCAAACCATCTTTCTCAGGGAACCGCTTTTCGTTACCTTTATTCTATCGGACATTCGCTCGTCTCTCTCCCGCGCGTGCGGAAAAACCTCAATTCCCCAGCTGGCATCTTCCTCCTGGCCCCTGAATAAGGCGTGCCTCTCCTTCCTCTTGCAACCGCTCGCTCCTAACCCCTCACGTTAACTGTCCAGCTACCCCCTTTGTTCGCAGGCAAACTCACCCCCTTCGCTTCCATTAAATCTGCGGTCACTCCCGAGGATTTATAAAGGCTGCTCAAAGCTGAGATTAAACGACTCCCACGTTTCCTTGCTCTACCTTTGAACAAACAGGCCGAAAAAGTGCTAATTGCACTGTGCGAAGCTTCAAGCAGAAAGACGAAAATTGCAGATGACTTTAAACTATTGTCATACTATTGGAGATGGCCTTTCGAGAAAGTGTCTCCAAGGCGCCACTGAGAACATACTTCCCGACTGTGGTGACGAAGATATAAGTTTCCCACGCTTGTCGAAACAAAGGAAAATGGAAAGAAATGTTGCGAATGAGATTTAATATTTTTGCCTAAAATTCTAGTATTAAATCTCCGTAACACCCCGGGACTACCATTTTAGAGCGTTTTCTATGAATCGCGATAAGTGTTCGGCAGGTGTGAGATTCGATTGTCAAATCTGGTAGCCCCTAGACGATTAGCAGGCATAGATGCAAAAACCTTATCATAGTAGCGCCCCCCCCCCCGTAGGTATTCCGCCCAAGCTTAGTTTCAAACCAACTTCTGGAACAAATTTTTGGGTTGGCACAGAAAGTCAAGAACCGAGCTGGATTAGATTCTCTTTTTTGAACGGAAACACTGAGCATTTTCAGGAGCACTTACATCTGTCCATAAGCACGTTTTAGAATGGAATTTGTCAAATCAAAATTTTGTTGAAAGGTACGAAACAGAGCTAACCTCCGCTACAGAAAGTATGCAGTCCTTTAGCGTCTAGAGTCAAAAGCAACAGAATTACTCTGAATCCATTTTTGTTTGCTCAGCAGCCTTTTGGGGAAAGTGACAAAGGCAAATTTTCAAAATAGTAGAGCGTTTTAGAAATAAATTTGACATGAGAAAATCACTCAATCAAGAGCCTCGCATTTCCGGCAGCTGAATGTCCAGTTGGGAAATGTACGTTAGCCTGAACTTCGGTCTTCTCCCAACATTCACAAAATAAAGACAATAAATTGACAATCAAGGAAACGCGGAGTGGGGGGGTAGCTGTTGTCGAAACATTTCTTCGAAGTTCGGACCCCGCTTCCACGGCACCCCGATTCTGTTCTATCTCCACTGTTTTCGTTGATGGAGACCACAATACAGTGAGTTTTGGTTAGGTCATAAAGCTGTAAATGGGGAGGGAGGGTCTGTGTAGGAGTAATGCTTGACAGCACGGGACAGAGCAGGAGTGAATATGATGCAAACTGTTTGACACTTTTCTTGCGTTCCACGGAGACGCTGCAATCTGGCCACCTACCTACCTTCTATTGACAATAGTACCCTCTTCGGTTGACTTGGCATTTCTAATTACCATTTGCATTTTCTTTTGTACCACTCAAAATTATCACCAGACATCAACTTCCTTTCTTGCAGCAAATGTTTAGCGTCGGATTTCTCACCATAATTTTTCTTGGACTTGAGATTTTAAATTTATTCAGATACTGTTTGGTTATTTAGAAATTTCAACTTTCTTTTCTGTTTTTTTAATTGTAAAAGTGGAGCATCGATTTTTTACGATTATCTGCTGTCACAATATTTACATATTTTTTAATTGCATACGGCCCTTAAATGCCCACGACTCCCTCAGCATGCGCGTCCCAGGCAGCCGTGGGCATTTTCTCCTCATTTTGGAATTTTATATTGAACGTGAAGGAATGCAGCCGTGGGCATTTTCTCCTCATTTTGGAATTTTATATTGAACGTGAAGGAATGCAGCCCGTGGGCATTTTCTCCTCATTTTGGAATTTTATATTGAAAGTGAAAGAATGCAGTCGTGGGCATTTTCTCCTCATTTTGGAATTTTATATTGAACGTGAAAGGAATGCAGCCGTGGGCATTTTCTCCTCATTTTGGAATTTTATATTGAACGTGAAGGAATGCAGCCGTGGGCATTTTCTCCTCATTTTGGAATTTTATATTGAAAGTGAAGGAATGCAGCCGTGGGCATTTTCTCCTCATTTTGGAATTTTATATTGAACGTGAAGGAATGCAGCCAAATTACACTCGCACTGTATCCAGTGGCGATTCTAGTCCCCGGCCCACCCTCAAATATAGCCGGATTCTTTTTTTTTTTTTCTTTTTTTTTTAATTACATATTCTTCAGAGGTTGCGCTTGCTTTTCTAAAGCTTTCGCCAATTTAGTCGCCAAATTCAATTTGTTTTCGCCTAAGTGTTATAACACTATGAAAAGGTAATCGCCAAAGTCTTTTTTCCATTTCCGAAACTATTTTTTACTTCGCAAATTACGAAGATGGTGATCGGCAGCGCGACCCTTTCATATTATGTAATTATAATTAATTACCGGCACATACAGAAATTTATGTATCCCCCCCTCCAATTTTTTTCTCTAGAACCGCCACTGACTGTGTCCATCTATTATCTCACGTAGCAGCTTGCCAAGTCTTTTATTTGTGCTAAGTGTTACACGGCACTAGCAGTGTTCCTGCCTAGTCTGCCGGTAACGGTGCTTGAGACCTGAAGTACAATTTAGTTGGCCACGGCACCAGGTGAGAATCTCAGGTGCACTGCTGCACTCAAAGATTCACACCAGAACATAAAAAATGAAAAGTTGAAGAATGACCCAAGCATAAGGCTTGGGTGAATCCACCTTGTGAACAAAATAACAACAACAAATAAACAATAAAATAATCTAAAAAAATGATACTTTGGGATCAGAGTTGTGATGAGGTTCACCCGCAATCACCAATTCGTGACTGAGTGTAGTGGTCCGGATCTTACTCCGGTACATTCAATCCCCAACCAGCCAGTACAACACTCACTTTCGCAAATAACACATGATTCTCAAATACACAACACAACATTTAATAACGTTCTGCGAGATTTAAACAGATCCGGCGCTCTCTAGGCGCATAGACAATTGCCCCTCATATGTGGGCAGCATACGGTGTCACACTTTACTGTCGGATAACGCAGCCGACTGAGTCTCCACCGGACTATCTGAACAAGAGATACTACTCGTTTACACACTAAATAGAGCTGCAGGTGATATTCATATACAATTGCTTAGAGAATAAAAAAAAAATTATATGCAAACGATCACATTAAAAATACTCGCGACACAAAATACACAAGCACGTTAATTTGCGGTATAAGATTATAGGTGCGAAATACTGCCAAAGTTAATTAACTAAATCTAATAAGCATGCACATGCAGAACCCTGCCCCGCTGACGTTGGTCCTGAACCAAAGTTAAAAGAAACTGTCCCGCCCAGCGGAATTTGTGGCCACACCCTCTCCCTTATTCATGTAAAAAAAAGTAATCAGGAAATGGGCCCTGTAAGAAATTGAAATCTGTATGTGCAGGTATTTCCTCTGAGGTTCAGTCACTCAGCATTACTGCATCTATGTCCATGCAGCTTTGGGTGTCGGGATGGCACAAGTTCGCAGATGTGCGAAGAAAGAAAAAGGAAATATTCATCTACTTACAGTTACGTGACTTTGCTGTGCAAATCCGTTGTGCATCACATAATATCACACGACAAAAAAAACACACACACAGACACTTGCACCATGTGGCAGCACCGATGATTCAACACTTCACTTTGACGCTTGATGTAAATGAAGCACACAATTAAAAATGGTAATATCACGCCGCACTTTGTTGCAATGATTAGAGTGCACACTGATCTATTCTCGTGACGATTTGAAGGTGGCCGTTAAGCAAAATAGGCCCTCTCACATCTGATGTTGCGGTTTCCAAGATTAATTTTCTCGGCCGAGCGAAATCAGACGTGCTTTTACCTTAAGCGTATATCGGCAACTCAACATTTCACCTGTATATTTGTTAGGTATCGAAGCCACCGCTCTTACGCTCATATTTTTCTTTCGACATGTTTTTATCCCGTCGCACTTACACGTAGTGGCTTCGCTGCTTACGCGACCACACACACGCACACATGGGGCCTCGCTTCGCCCCGTAAGACAAGCGCATCTCTTCACTTCCTCCACAGTAGGGGATGAATGGGGGTGACGATTCCACACTGCAGTGGTTGGCATCCGAACCCGACTTTTGCTTGGCTTCGCTTCTCATTGGAATGACCACTGTCCACTCGCAGACTTCTTAATTCCCTGTAACTTGGCTTTCATTAGGCCAAACAGTCGCTGAGTTCCATTACGCTCCAGCCTAGAAATTTCTGCTTTATCCTGCGGATTTAGGCATTCTGCTGTCTTTATGACAAACTGGCATCTCCAGCTGCCTCGAGTTGTCTCCATTTCTTACCAAATGCGGGGAGGTTTGCTGCTTCATTTTTCCCAATTCATTTTTTGCAGATCCAAGGCATCCAGCCTTTCACATCGGAGAGCGCACAGACAACTAAACTTTCTTCCTTATTTTCATGCCAAGTGCGAACTCTTATTTTTCTGCACGGACCACACAGAGAGCAATTGTTCTCGAAAATGCCCCAAACAATCGACGAATTTACGATTATTCGCTAAACCTTTCGTCCCCTATCTTCATTCATTCCTACTCAAGTGGCTCATTCGATACGTATTCCTCTTTCCCTTTCCGTGTTGCATAGGCTGCCCGTCAGCTGCGCCCTGATATTTATGACCTAACAGAGCTATTCTGAGACCACCCAGCCAGAGAGAGAATTCTTCGCCTCTTTTCTTTTCCAAACCCCCAGATAAAACTTTATCTGCTGTTTACACTTTTAAACTCCAATCAAGCCTCGAACAATTAATACTTAATTAATTTCACACATCAACCACGCCCATTAATTACTAAATTAATGGCGGGGTGGGTCGTAACATCGGCCCCTCCTCAAGAAATCTAGAAGTCCTCTTCTGGGCCTATCGCTTTGCTCTTATCAATTTCCAGAGCAACCATTGAGTGCTACCTTTTCCCACAGGTAGAAATAATTCAAAATGGCAAAAATATTGCGTTTCTTGCCTTCAAGAGCATTGGAGCGACTTCCCAATTATCCCGCAATTTTGTTAATTAATTTTTGAGAACATCCGAAAGAAAAAAAACAACGTAAATGAGAAATAAGTAAAAAAAAACTGAACTGTAAAAGAACATGTGAGTCTGCCGAACTGTGATTCCTAGCTGCCTCATACAATACGCGACATGGCGGACAAATTTTAGAGTTTTCTTCAGGTTTTAGGAGGGGGGGTGTCCACTGTAACATAAGGGATTTTGAGTTAGATGGAATTTTTGTTAAACATCGCAGTCTACATAAATCAGAGAGGAGCAAATCACTGAACCACACAAAAAAACAAACAAAAAAAAAACATAATATACCTGGTGCTGACCACTCGAGGAGGAAATATTTCAAAGACACGTTTTTGCAATTTATTTTTTCCTCCTTCGGTGGAGGACAGTTACAGCAGTGAAGGATGTAAAGTCAGTGAGATTCAGGGAATCCGTAAATAACAGTAAATTGCTAGCGTGATTACCTACCTCCCCCCAATCAAATTTTCTACTTCGCGAAAATCCTGGTTTCCCTTACACAGCAGTTTTTGTTGTTTCAGGTAAGATTACTCAAGACTCCTAGAGCTCGCTTGTGTGTTTAGGACAGTCCACACAAGACAGAAGTACCACAGAAGCCCTGAAATCTCGTTGGTAGCTAGATCTGAAAATAGAAAAATGGAAATCTAAAAAAGATCCGTGTGTGTCTCCTTTAGGGGAGGAAAGCTATGTTTTTGTCGTGGAAAAACGTTTTCCCCGCTGGATGCTGTCGCGTTAAAGTCGTCATCACCTAAGAGAAGCAAGGCTACAAATAGGACGCACGCGAGGATTTGGGGGTGGGGAGGATTTGGGGTGGAATGGGGGGGGGAGAGAAAACGTGCTGCAATTCTTTTTATCTGATCCGTGTTGAAGAAGCCTTCCACGTGCTGGAAAACCTGCCGAGGGAGGGCTGGGATGACGACAGTAAACGTCGATGCAGGGAGGGTAATTTGACCTCTAGAGACTTCACCGAGGGCGAAACCTGAAAAAGGTGAAAACGAGGAAGCTGTCATAGTTTTTTGGTTTAAGTTCGAAACTGATGCTCACGCTAAACAGGGCACAAGGAAGAATTAAAGTTCAGGGAACTCGCAAAAGCCGAAGAAAGCTGATGTGTGTCCCTTTGCTGATAAGATAAAGATATGCACATTCGTTGAGTTTCTAGAGTGATTTGCTGTTATCTTGCATTTCTCAGTTATGAGTAGAAAAAGTTGCCACACCTGTTCCGGGGGAAACAGTTGAGATAGAATGCGTCCGTTTAAAAATACGTGACAGTTGAAAAATAGGAATCGTGAAAAGCGATCTTCGCACGTTTTTTCGAAGTTGAGAGTTAAAGATTATTTTGCAGCGTGGACTTGTTTAACGCAGTAAGTCGTAAAGAGAATTATAGGACGGGGAGTGGGGGGGGGGGTGCAGCAAAAATTGTACTGTTACTTGGCAAGACCGTCAGCACGCTAGAGCCACAGCAGCAGCGCCCTGATCAAGAAAATATTTGCAACCACTAAAGTAAATATTTTAGGGTGATACAGTGGTGTAGTCGGGTGGGGGGACTCCTTGAGGGGTGATTGAGCACGAATTTAAAGCCATATGTATGTGTCTAGGAGGCTTTCACCAATGAACCAAACCCATTGACCCCCTCCACCCCCTTTAAAAGAATTTTCTGGCTACGCCACTTGGGTGATCCACAGCCCAACTTTTGTTTGGAGATTAATTATTTAGGATTGTGTAACAATTAACGTACATAATTCAGAGAGTGTTTTTGGAACTTCTGTTTTATGCATTATTGCGTATAAAACAATAACTTAATCCAACGGTTTCTTGGATAATTTAATAATACGAGGGATGTACCGAAAGTAATGCAAAAGTGGGCATAACTTTTTCATTAACTAACAGAGGACGTTCAAATTGCACATGTTGGTAGAGTAACTCTTTCTCTATACAAAGGTACTACTCAACATGGTCTCCATCACAAGTGATGCATTTGCACCATCGTTGAACCCCACTCCCGAATCTTTGAAAAAATCAGGTGTGGACTGTTATACCAACTTCTTCACAGTCACTTTCACCTCGTCTGTGTCATTAAATCGTTGTCCCCGGAGACTGTCCTTCATTGAACCGAACGGGTGGAAGTCGGAGGGCGCCAGATCTGGACTGTACGGTGGATGGGGAACCACCGACCAGCCTAATGTGCTGGTCGCCTGATTTGTTGCCCAAGATGAGTGTGGTCTCGCATTGTCATATTTAACGTGTATCCTTTTCAGATTATTGTTCGGTCTTTACCCCTTATGGCTTCTCTAAGCTTCTTGAGTGTTTCAATGTACCGCTGGCTGGTCACGGTCAGCCATCATGACTTTATGTGCTGATCGCTGGCTGTTGAACATCTTAGGCCTTGGTGAAGAAGTATGACGCCATTTTATGGATTGATTCAACGTTTTGCCGAACTTGTGGCTCAGTGGTTTAAGCGATGGCCTCTGACCATTCGTCCGAGATGGGTTCGGGTTCGAATCCCGGTGAGGCATGGATGTTGTGTTTGTCTTACGGCACTGGCTCTCTTCCTTCCTTGGAGGCAGTGGCCCTATATTAGGGACGGGCTACTACTGCTTATAGTCCATTCAGTTGCTCACGGTGGTCGTTAAACCTTCGATAAAAAAAAAACAAAAAAAAAAACAAGATTCTTCGTTTCCGGATCGTAAAGATACATCCACGTTTCATCCGCTGTCACTAGGTCAAAAAAAAAAAAAAAAAAAAAAACCCTGTCTTCATTGGCTTCCAGTAGATCAGAGGAGACTTCCACCCTTCTCCCTTTCAAATCGGGGGTCAACTGCCGAGGTACCCATTTTGCACACACTTTCCGATACCCTAAGTCTCCCACCGTCTTCTGTATGGCAATGTGACCACAGTCCAGTTATGCAACAAGCTCACGGATTGTGATTCGTCTCTCCACGCAAATCAATTCATCTACTCGCTCACGATTCGTGTCAGTGGTCGCAGATCATGGTCTCCCTCTGCGTGGTTTGTCTTCAGTGCTGATTTCCCTTTCTTTAAACTTCTTCATCCATCTGTGCACATTGCTGTTGTCAATGGTGTAATCTCCGTAAACATTCTGTAGCCTTCTGTGGATGTCGGACAGCTCGCAGCCGTCCTTCGTCAAGAACTCAATGACGGCACGTTGCTTCTGCTTGGAATCCATTATTTACCTACAACGAGTAAGAAGGTTTATTATAGAGGAAGAGTTACTCTATCAACATGTGCAGTTTGAACGACTTCTGTCAGTTAATAAAAAAGTTATGCCCACTTTTGCATTACTTTCGGTACAACACTCGTAATAATATTCATAACCAGGCGCAGGGCCGTAGTATTCATCCACGAATGCAGGTGTAAGTTTTGCTTTTGTATTTTTGTTCCTTTTGTTAATTTACTTCACTAGTAGACAATTTCTCCTTGCTGAAAAGTTGGTGGTGGGGGGGGGGGTGCAGAAAATATAACGAATTTGCGATTTTTGTGTGATGGTTGCTTAGCTGCAGTGTCATTATCGCTGGAGGAAAGATAACTCCCAGCTAGCATGAAATTTTGTTTATTTTTTAGTTATGCTTCCTTTCCATGGATACACGCAATGGCATTGACTAATCGTCACTGATGCCGAATTTCAACTCTTTATTCTCCATCTTTAATCACGCATTCGCCTTCGCTTGTGCTCACAGGTAGAATGTTCTTACCGCGGTTAACAGCCAAACCTCCGTTCCCAACTCCCTCAGATTCCAGCAAATAAACACTTCTCCCATCGCAAAACCACTCCTACTAAACAAAAACAAAGAACAGGAAGAAGTTGAAAGTGCTCTCTCTCTCTCTCTCTGTCTCTCAGTGTGTGTGTGTTATGTCCTTTTATATTTTACGTTTTTCTAAAAAACAATAAAAAAATATATTTTCCTCGTTCCTGGTCATTAGTAAGAGTATGTCCAGTGTCCATGTGGCAGAGAATCATTAACGCCGCGGTTTCTACTGATTCACTTCCAAAAGTACTTTCTTTTGAGTGTAATTGCATCTGCTATATTTCTGTTTTAAATCTGGATATTTTTGCTCGTGAAATAAGCTCAGTTTTCGGTAGGCAAACATTATGCAGTCTATATTATAATCTCGCATAGCTACAGTCACTGACACCTGTCTCTAAATCCACATTGATTTCACGATTTTCACAGCGCAAATGCAATATTAATTTAGGCCTAACTTCCGAACAACGGCCACCTCCCATTAATGCCCACTTTTTTTCTCGTCCGAGCGGTGATGTTATTTAAAGGTTTAAGTATTAACTGCTGTGATAACATCTAAGGGTATTTCAACTTACGGAAGTCTAAAACGTCTGAAATTACATCAAAACATTGTACCTGCTACAATGACAGAGACAGTAATATTGTTACTTTGAAAACTAAATATCCATGATTCCGACAGTGAACATGGAGTTCTAAGAGGGCGCGTCATTCGCTTTGTGACCAATGAGCTGCAGAAACGCAGCTCATTGGTCACAATAATTGCAATGAATTTCAGATATCGTATTGTAGAGCGTGGAAACGGCAACAAGACTGAAATGAAAGCATAATGTGATAACGTTACTGGAAATTCTCAAGTAAATCAAATCAAATCAAAGAAGAAATAAAACTTCAGGTTTCTGGTTGACTTACCGCGATTTATATCAAAATTTTAAAACTTATACGTAAGGGCGAAAAATAACCGTCCCCTTTTATTTCTAAAAATAGTAACACCTTTTTTTTTTTTTTACTTATGTGTTGTGAAAAGGTTGATTGAAAATTTCATGTTATCAAAACAGAAAAAAAAAAAAAAAAAATCTGGTGTAACGCCTCGAGATTCATTCCAACTGAAATTTGCCAGCACCCCAAAACTGGTTTTGAGTTGTTAAAATAAGAGTATAGGTATCATTAATGGTACCTGGAAGCTGGCTCACCACGCCCGAATTGTAAACATACGCAGCTAGAGAGAGAGAGAGAAAGAGAAAGAAATAGACGAAGGGGGGCAACTTTGGACGCATTCAACGCCTTTTGCGAACTAGTTTTATTAGTTCCATTCTAAGCTTGTGTACTGAACACATCAGTGCAGCTGTTGCTCTTGTTGGTTAGTGTTCCTGACAGTTAGTTGACTGCGATGAAACATTGTTGACACTTTGCTTCAGATCTAGAAACGATTAACGGAGAGGTAGGGTGGCCACGTGAATTGCGAAAACAATTAACACTGGTGAACGCTCTGTGAATTTTAGAGGTTATTTAAGTTCAGTCAACTGCTTTGCACACATCGCTACAGAAAAGAATGGAAAACACCTACACAGTGCTACATAGTAGGCAAAATTCGAGGAAGTAGGGCCCCTAAGATGCCCGACTGGCTGAGTAAGAACAGCAAAATAAAATGAACGCGTCAATGCACATTGAAACTATAGTTAATATACGGAAAGACGTTCAGACAAGAAACTTAATGAGAACGCGAGTTCATTTAAATAAGCTCAGTTCAATGAGCTGCGGAAACGCATCGCCTTTCACTTGCAGCAATAGAATGTCAACATAGCACTGCAGAGAAAGCAGCGAACATTAAAATAATTTCTGCATTATACAGATCTGGCTCCATCACGGCAGTTGCTTTTTAAACATTGAAAGCATAAAGTTAGATGTAAGTAATATTTGAAAGTATTCTCCGTCCATGCTTCGTCTAGCGAATCCTGTGATGGTTAAATTCAAATTGATCGGAAACTTGAGACTTGGTCATTCTGGGTGGTGTAGTGGTTAGCATACCTAGGCGTTTTCTGGGAGACGCAGGTTCGAGTCCCGCTCCAGGACGATGAAAATTTTCAAGTTTTCGGATGTTATCTGACTTACCATCCTTGTCACATTTACGCCAAAAATCGGATTGTCATCTTCAAAATTTGTATTATATGGCGTAATCCCGTATTTCTTTCGAGAAAGTCATTGTTGAGTTTGCGATATTTTTTTTTCCTACTTTCCCACTCAGCCGTATGATGGCGCGTTGCACTTTTTGTGACCATCATCAGCCTGTCATAGAGGTGACGACGCTTCTATTTGGTTTTAATGTATATTTGAATATTACATAAAATCATGAAACAATGACTTGGGGTACACAACTTAAAAAATAGCATTTTGTCTTCAGAAAAGCATTTAAAAACAAACTTCCTTATCGGGGGTTTTGCTGACCCGCAACGCATCATTAAAGGGAAAAGAGGCTTCCCCCACCGAGAGAAGGAACAGGCCTTCGTTCTACATATGTGTGTGGAGATTTTATCAACGTTGTAAACAAGATGATTTTCCTGTGGACAGTCACTTACTACTTTAATAGGAGAGTGAAACTATTTTCTCCTGAGGGTGTAAAGACTGACCCAAGAGTGGTTCTAGAGTTGCAGTCTGGGGGGGGGGGGGGTAATAATATTTGATAAGCTTATGTAAACTATTAACTATAGCATGTAATAATAACTAATATTTCATGAAATTTAGCTATTTAAATTAAAATTGTTTAATATATATTCTAATTGAATTATATTAATTAAATTAATATTCATTAATTCAATTAATTATTAAAAACATTACTGTTTATTCACACAAATAAAATCAAATGACGAACTCCAGTCTTCGATTCTTCATATTTGCAAATCTGTTAATAACATTGTCCACTGATATGAGGATATCTCGATGAACATGAAGAAGGGCAAGGCCAACCAATCTCTCTTGCGTCATTGTTGTTCTTAGCCACGTTTTCAACCTTTTTAATGCTGAAAAACTCCTTTTACTTGAAGTGGGGGGGCTAATAACCCCCCTCGTAAAACCGCCATTGGACTGACCTTTAGATTCCATTCAATGCTAGCCAATTAACGAACGCCATACATCAAACCTCACATATTACACCATTCTCGCCAAAGTGCAGGGAGAAAGAAATACAGAGTCGGAGCTGGGAGTTTTGTCTCTATATACAGCACAAAGTTCATGTTGCCATGAATAACAACCACTGGACCTACACTGTACCAACTGAAACAGAAACAGCCCCGTACCATAACTCCACCGTCTCCGTGCTTCACAGTCTGCACTGTATACTCCGGAAGCAGACGTTCTCCGAGTAACCGCCAAACCCCAGACACTTCCATCCGATCGGAATAATGTGAGGCGGGATTCGTCGCTCCATAACACCTGCCGCCATTGCTCGAATGTCAAATTTTTGTGCTGTTGACCCCATCGTAGCGGCGTGGCTTTTGATGAGAGGTTTATGTGAGGCTGTTCGGTCATGATACCCGAGTGCATGGACCTCTCTTCGAAGTGTCTTGGTGGAGACCATACATACATCTCTGGCCATCTGGAACACATGTTCTATGAGCCGCCCCGGTGGCGCAGTGGTCTAAGCGATGGCCTCTGATCATTCGTCCGAACGGGATCCGGGTTCGAATCCCGGTGAGGATTCGATGGATGTTGTGTTTGTCTTACGGCACTGGCTCTCTCTCTTTCCTGGAACCAGTGACCTTAATTAGGGACGGGCGACTGCTTATAGCCCATTGAGATGCTCACGGTGGTCGTTAAACCTCCAATCAAACAAACAAACAAACATGTTCTATGACGTGCATTGGGCTGGACCTGGTTTTTCGGATCTCCCTCTGCAGTACCCTCTATAACGAAGTAAATTTATCCGTCATTTCTGTCCACGCCCAGGATTCGAACCGGGATCCCCTCATTCCGGAATAAGTCACTCTACCAATTGAGCTACGCGGACGTTTTTTTTATTCTGATTCCTATCTGCCTTTATGTCGTGTGCGTCCTTCGGGCAGGTACGTCACATCTCCTGGTACGTTACATCATCTCCACCTTTTTTTTTTTTTTTTTTTTTTTTCGAAGTGCTGGAGAAAGGATTCTCTTATTTTTCCTATCTCGCGGTGTGGAAATAACATCACACCAATGCGAGATTTTGAACGGTCGGGTCATCCGGATAGTTCGGGGGCCATTATAACGAAGTAAATTTCTCCGTCATTTCTGTCCACACCAGGATTCGAACCCGGATCCCCTCATTCCGGAATAAGTCACTCTACCAATTGAGCTACGCGGACGTTTGTTCTGATTCCTATCTGCCTTTATGTCGTGTGCGTCCTTCGGGCAGGTACGTCACATCTCCTGGTACGTTACACTTCGTGCCCCCGGGTTGCAGTTTCGTGGGTCTTGTAGGGCGAGGTGAATTCTTGCAATGTCCCGTCTTCTTCCACTTGTTGATGACAAAGGCCACAGTCGATTTAACGACCTGCCTGTCATCAGGAATGCTTCTTATGCTTATACCTCCAATCGAGCATCCTATTATAACGCTCTTTTCATGACAGCTCTCTCCTGCTAGCCATTTTATCAGTGATTGATCTGGGCGTACTGCCGTTGCCGTTTTTGTATCTTATCGACCACGTGTCTGCTGCGGGAGCATACCATTATCGTCGAGTGGGGGTGTCCAATCACTTTTGCCCACATAGTGTATTTTATTACTTTCCGTTATCTCACCATGGTGGCTTGGTTCCTTTAGGCCGTATAATCGAGCCTTTCCTGTATTAAAATTTTAATGCTGCTGTACTATTTTTATGTGTAGTATTTTTTAAATCGTAAATGTTTACTCTTTAGTATATATTATACATAAGTATGTATGTAGTATATACTATACATTATATTAGTATATACACAGGGGTCGCGCTGCCGATCGCATTCTTCGCAATTTGCGAAAAAAGAAATCGTTTTGGCTTTGGGAAAAAATGTTTTGGCGATTACCTTTTTGTACTGTTATAATACTTTGGCGGAAGAAAAATTTGAATTTGGCGAATACTTTACAAAAGCCGGCGCAACCGCTTATTATACATGTCATTTTTATGAGAAAGTTATCGTTTAAGCTAATTGCTTCACGTTAACGAGATGTAAAACAGTTTTGTGCGCATTGTTATTAATTGTTTTGTTAAGTAAAATTTTTATGGTGCTTTAAAATTTAGCTTGTCTGATATTATTGATGAATGCATAGGTGGAGGGGGTAGCTTTGAACTAACTTTTGCCTTTTTTCGTTAAGTATTATTAACATGTTATTTTTATTGTCGATTTTCTCGGCCAGACCCGGTGAGCAAATGGCGGATATATTCATCTCAAACCTGAAAATTCAGGAATTGTCTGGTTTTTATGTAGAATAACTGTCTTTTGGATTGGATGAAGCAGTCAATCTGCCTCAATCATAATTCCTCGAGACTTTTCAGAAAGCCGAAATGATAACTGGTGCTAACTTGGCTTCCAGATCCTAAGAATTTTCATTTGCAGGTTCTCATATTTTAAGATTTTCTCGGATACTGTTTGTTCTCTTTGGATGCTTTCTGTAAGTGGAACCTTCGCTGCATCTATCAGTGGGGCCGGGGCCGTCTTTAGTTTTTAAAATGTCTACAATTACAATGTCAGGCTGATTGTGGCCGATGGTCAAGGTCTACTAACCTCTTAGTCAATGGTCTTGGCTATGATGATAGTGTTACAGGGCTTGGAGCTGAATTCTATAACAGCACCCTGTGTGGAGGATTCGTTTGTGCTTCCTTTGCTGTAAGTTCGGTATCGGTGGTTCAATCCGTAATTCTTCCAACTGGAGCAGATAAAAGCAATACAAACCGTAAAAAAGTGAATCGACTGAAGCTAAATTTTGCAGTGAGGAAAACGTTTATTCAGATCATACGGGGAATGTCACCAAGCTTCTGTCCTTTTCGTGCTTTCATTCTTTCCGTTCTCCCTCAGTATTCTACACCGCCGAAAATCCTTCTCTCTCTCTTTCCGGCCACCCCGAAGCATACTGCCTCCCTTGCTAAAACTATCTTGCTTCGTCGACCCATTGCCACCGCGTTCCCTCCGGCTACACCCTAAGATGTCTCTTCTCCGAAAATCGCAAGATTCCTTAATTGCCATCTGCTGCGTCGCGTGGGAAAGGAAATACTCATTTGCCTTTCGTCCAAATGGCGGGAATTGAAAGGAAATGATTCCAATTCAGTATCACAAAAATGGCTACAGAATCTCGCTTCTGATAAATATGTAAGCCCCGGTTACAATAGGTTTGTCCCAGTACTTGGAATTCGGATTTTCTGGAATAAGTTCTGGTTGGTACTAGTTTTAAACGTGAATTTCTTCGTGGAACTACAAACCTAGGGTTCTTGACTTAAATGTACATTTTAAACCAACTAGGAGGGTACATGCAATCACGTTTGTAAAAGCGTTGATCTATACAGGTCTTTTTTTTTTTACTGTTACTATTACAGAACAAATTACGTAGATTACCCGAAGATTTGAAGCCTTTAACACTGTTATGAAACTACTTAGTAAGTTTTAACATCACTGCTTTCAACCTAAGTAATTTCATAAGTGTCACGAATCTTTCTGTTTAAAATTATGTTTTTCAGAAACTTTAAAAATGCCTATATACGGACGGCACTGCTGCAATTTTTTTTAGACGTTATGACGTATACTTCTAACCTTCCTTTTTCTTACGTAAAATTTGTTACTTCTTTCGGATAATTTCATTCTGAACACCACATTAGAATCTTCAAGTTTGATAATACATTTTGGCAACGACTGACAGCAAGACACAGTGTAAAATAAATAAACAAAAAAAAAAAAAAAAGAAAAGAAAACACACGCTCTAGGTGAAGGGTGTGGCCGAGTAAGGCAAGATATTGTGTTTAGTTAAACTGCGGGTGTTATCTCCTTGTTACTTCGTTTACGAGTATTACTTATGTGTCAAAAGCTGTTCCAATTTTAATCAGTATGGCAAGTAAATATTGTTCTTGAGAGCAAGTTCAACTCCAGTTGTCTCGCAAAGCAAGTACTGGCAACAAATACGAATAGTGACCATCTTCGCAATTTGCGAAAAAAATAAAAATTCGTTTTGGCGATGGTGAAAGAGCTTTAGCGATTACCTTTTCATACTGTTATAACAATTCGGCGATAAAAAATTGAATTTGGCGAATAAATTGGCGAAAACTTTAAAAGAGCCAGCGCGACCCCTTCGTAGTGACATTTCTCAGTCTTTCATACCTTTTGTCCGTTTGGTAGTTATTGCAGTGCTAGTTTTGATGTTTTAGTGACAGTTTCATTACATGTGAATAGAGTTATTTAAAACGTTATAACCTCCTGGAGAGTTCTAGTTTTTTTAACAGAGCCTTAGAGTTTGCGTACATGACATTAATGGTCATGTGCACAAATTCTAAGGCGTAGTTTACTTCATGGAACTTGATTCTTTCATCTTTTATCATTTTAATCACGTTAACATTTTCCATATTCAGCTTTATTATTTATTTATTTTTAAACCATTTCTCAGAATGTTTTGATTAGTAAAAAGCGGCCAAGTTCACTACAAGTTGCAAAGAAAAGAATTGCGAACTTGCATTAGAGCTAGCATGCCTACGAAGAACGTAGGTGCTTGATTAAAGAATAAGATGATGATAAAAATCCAGTCGCTTCGAAGTTTCTGATAAAATGTTTAGTCTTGTTGGTTAGATCGCAGCCAGAATTGTTTTCTCTTCGTCTTGCTTTCAGAATCTTGATAGGTCGACGGTCAGGTTCTTGTGCCCCCTGTACTTTTCTGTCTGCGCTTTGAAGATGTGTTGATAATAATTGCACCATATCAGTCAAAATTGTTTTCTCCGCAGCTTTTCGACAAGCGTGATTGATGTCTGGTCGTTGAAGGCATAAAATTTACTGCATGTTCGCTCCAGTAGTGACCAAAACGATAATAGAATATAAGGTATATTAAATTTACATATGAAGTTCTGTATGCACAGCTTACTTATCTCTCGCGACAATAGAATACAAGTTAGTAAAATCATGCTATGTATTGATTATTATACGCTTTCAAACATACCAGAAATCATTACTCAAGTTATGAGGATAATGGCTGTGGAACAAATCTCGCTCTTGTGTCCTGACCTTTCACCCCATTTCGATGATATTAAAGAGAATTGGTTCAGTATACCTCTGAAACAACATACTAAAGTTTTGTCGTAATAGAAGCATTTTTAGTCAAGTTATAAGGATAATGGGTGTGGAATGGATCCCGCTCCTATGTCCTGGCCTTTGACCTCATTTCGTCCATTTCCAATAGGGCTCGTTCCCAGTGATCCCCTAGCACATACTAAAATTTCATCGAAATCGAACCATTTTTACGCGAGTTATCGTGCGGACAGGAGGACGGACAGACAGACAGACAGACTGACAAAGCTGGAGCACATATACGCTTCTTCAACCAATGGTTGGAAAGCATAAATAAGGTATATTAAATTTACATATGAAGTTCTGAATGCTCAAGCTTATTTATCTCGCCGAAATTCGGCCATTTTTTAAAACTGCGCTTGAGGCCCGAGTTATCACTTAATTAACCCTGGTAATTTCTTCGTATTTTTTTTTACCACGTCTTTTGTGAAAAAAATCGTGCTTATCTTATCGGTTTGTCCGTCCGTCTGTCTGTCTGTAGACACGATATCTCTGCAACTAATAATCCGATTTGAAAAATTCTTTTTCATTAAGATACTTGAAATGTGCGAATGATGATCCTTTATTTCTTTTGTTTTTTTACGATGCAGAATTTGTCGCTAGAGGGCGTAAATGCAGATGATATTGAATTCAAAATACATTCTAATCTATATATTAGCTTCTAAACATCCAATTGAAAAAAAATTTCACTTTCCGATTACATTCGAGTCGAAGATTATTTTAGGCATAGTCACTTTTCCAAGTTACGCATATATTCTCCGCTAGGGGGCGTAAAAGTAAATTGGTTTTCCCCAGATATCTCAGCTTCTAAAACTCGGATTTGAAAAATGTTTCCTTCAGCGGATACAGCTCGTGATAAGAAATATTTTGCATATAATTCCTAATTTTTGGTATAAAATGGTTTCGCCACCAGGGGGCGTAGATGTATATCTTGTTTTTGTCAAATTTTTCAAATCGGATCATTAGAAGCAGAGATGCTTCTAACGATCCGATTTGAAAAATTTCTTCTTTGTTGGGCAGAGTTTCCGGCGCGACATGTTTCTAATATAATTTCAAAATTTTCAAATAATTCATTGACTTTCCACTAGGGGGAGTAAAGGTAAATTGCGCTTTCTCCGATATCTCTGCTTCTAAAACTCCGATTCGAAAAATTATTTCAGCACCGGATACAGCTCCTGGGAGAAATATTTTTATTGTAATTTCTAATTTTTTATAAAATATGGTTTGGCCACCAGGGGTCGTAAGAAGAAGCTGAGATTTTGCTGCTTTATTTGCAGCAAAATCTCAGCTTCTAAAAGCCCAATTGAAAAAATTCTTTCGTGGACCGATACCGCATCTGTCGATGAACATTTGTTAATATTTTCATCTTAAAATAATGCATGGTTTCTCCACCAGAGGGCGTATTTCTCTATCTTATTTCTGTCAATATATCTGCCTCTAAAAGTCGGATTTGAAAAATTCCTTCTTTGTTAGATAGCGTATCCGGTGTAAAATGTTTCTCGTATAAGTTCAAAATTTTCAAGTAATGCATAGACTTTCCGCTTTGGGGCGTGAAGGTAAAGTGCGTTTTCCTCAATGTCTCTGCTTCTAAAACTCCGATTTGAAAAATTCTTTCTGCACCGGATACAGCTCCTGATAGGAAATTCTCAGCATATAATTTCTAATATTTGATAAAGAATGGTTTGGCCACCAGGGGGCAGAAGAGTTAAGTTTTGCAGCTGATGTATTTGCAGTAAAATTTGAGCTCCTGAAAACTCGATTTTGTATTTTCGTAATTGCGTTATTTCATGTAATTGTTTACAAAAAATGTTTAGAATCTACAACTCAACAAAATAATTCCGGTAGCTTTTACCCGAATTCCCATTTCCCCTAATTTCGTTTGCCCTAATCTCGTTTCCCCTAAACCTCGTTTCCCCTAATTCCCGTTTGCCCTAAACGCGTTTACTCCAATGGCGTTTCCCCGAAATCGCTTTTACCCGAATTCTCATTTCCCCTAATTTCGTTTCCCCTAAATCTCGTTTCCCCTAATTCGCATTTGCCCTAAACACGTTTACCCCAATGGCGTTTCCCCGAAATCGCTTTTACCCGAATTTCCATTTCCCCTAATTTCCTTTCCCCTAATCTCGGTTCCCCTAAATCTCGTTTCCCCTAATTCGCATTTGCCCTAAACACGTTTACCCCAATGGCGTTTCCCCGAAATCGCTTTTACCCGAATTCCCATTTCCCCTAATTTCGTTTCCCCTAATCTCGTTTCCCCTAAATCTCATTTTCCCTAATTCACGTTTGCCCTAAACACGTTTACCCCAATGACGTTTCCCCGAAATCGCTTTTACCCGAATTCCCATTTCCTCTAATTTCGTTTGCCCTAATCTGGTTTCCTCTAATCTCGTTTCCCCTATTTCACGTTTGCCCGTATCAAGTTTTTCCTAATTCGCGTTTTCCTTATTTCGCGTTTGCCCTCATTCATGTTTGGTTTTTATTAACCGAAATAAAACGGTGGGTCTTGATATCTCAAGATAATTATTGTTTCCTTTCTTGTTGATGATGTCGATAACCATGCCAACAAAAGTGTAAAGAAGTGCACATGGTGAGGACCATTATACGGTTAGTCCTTAACGCAGCCATTGTATCTGTCACGGACCCCCCACCCTCCACTACCCTTCCTCACAGATAAAGTACTACATCGCATTAAACTTTTATTAAAGCAAGAGATACTATTGAAAAGCATTCGCTAGAATTGTGAACGCAGAAGGCCCACTTTTTAAGAGTTCTTAGCGTACTAGACCCCTTCCTTCTCCCCACCGTACGAGACTCTAAGCATGAGCCGTGGAAATGCCTTTTGTTAATTGAGTTCCCCCTTAACAGTAGACGTCAGTTTGTCCTGTTTGAATGTTTTCTCAGTTAGCACCATCACTGATTGGGTGTAGGAGAACTGGCCATCGGTGAACTGGCCACAAAAATTTTAACAGGCCGTATAAAAATTGCGTTTTCAACCGCTTCGTGGCCACGTTCTTGGAAGTTGGTTATCAGAATCACATAAAGTTTCCGTAATTTCGTCTTTTCTTAATTGCGATTATTAATGTAATTCTTTAAAAAAAATGTTAATGATCTACAACTGAACAAAAGATTTCAGGATTTACAAACTGCAAGTCTGCAATTAATTATCTGAGGGCATATGCTGCC
The DNA here is from genome assembly GCA_039090855.1 of Macrothele yani. Taxonomy (NCBI): domain Eukaryota; kingdom Metazoa; phylum Arthropoda; class Arachnida; order Araneae; family Macrothelidae; genus Macrothele; species Macrothele yani. The sequence goes on along the minus strand of CM077024.1, from coordinate 129,052,784 downwards.
TCACGAAACCTTTCGGGAGGGGGGGGGGGGTAACACCAAAAGTATAAAATATAAAGCATTTCTGGTCTGATCGGGAGATTTTCAGCATTTACAACCTTACAAGTCAACAAATTATCTAAGGGCATGTGCTGCTTCAAGAAATCTGTCGGGGGGGGGGGGGGGGCACACGTGTATAATGTTAAGTTAAACGAAATTTGTTTTGGATTTTATGGATTTTTACACCGCCTGAAAATAAACATCTTTCCTTTTCTTTCTGTTGAACTTGAAATCCAAAAAGGATAAAGAAAAATTTTTGTAATTTAAAAAAAAAATTACAATGCCCCCTTTTTCGTTCTGAGAATTGATAGCGGCAATATGGTGCACAAAATCCTCTTTTCAAATTTTTACTGTCTGTAGCAGTGGCTTACGCCGATAGATCGTTTTCCAAACTTAGAAATATGAAAAGTTATTTCTGATTAAATGTGAAACAGCAACGACTTTTTTTTTTCGTTAGTAATTAAAACAAAATTGCTACAGACTTAGAGAATTTGGACATTGTTATAAAGTTTGTAACAAAAAGAAAAACAAAAGTTAATTTTACCTGAAACTACGTTTGTTTGTGTGCTTTCTTAAAGCTTTAGTTTTTAATTTATAGGAAAAATAATTTCATTTATAATTTCATTTAATACGAAAACCAATTATTTCGAATTCTACTTTCAGTTTTATACAATTTATTTGAATATGTACCAATAGAAGATAATTTTTGGTTAGAATAGTTCAAGAGACGCCCGTCATGTTCAATGTTATATATATATAGAAACTTAATTTCTGGATATTCATCACTGCTGCGTTGCGCGTCATGATCTTCAGAATGTGTGTTAAAAAATTTTGTTGTCCTGTCTGGGGTATGGGGCATAATACCGAAAATATGAAGAATTTGTAGCCCAATCGTGAGATTTTCAGCGTTTACACATTACAAGTCAACAACAAATTATCTGTGGGCATGTGCTAACGCAGGAAACCTGTCGGGGAGCGGGAGGGGGTTAATACTAGAAATATTAAAATATTTCTGCACATGCCCGCAGAGAATCTGTTGAGTTGTAGTGTGTAAACGCTGAAAATCTCCCGATTGGGCTACAAATTCTTTATATGTTATATTTTCGGTATCGTGCCCCGCTCCGCACTCCTAACAGGTTTTCTGCGTTTACACATGCCCACAGAGAATTTGTTGAGCTGTACTTTTTAAACGCTGAAAATCGGATTAGAAATCCTTCATATTTTATATTTTCAGTATTATAACCCCTATAACGAAGTAAATTTCTCCGTCATTTCTGTCCACGCCAGGATTCGAACCCGGATCCCCTCATTCCGGAATAAGTCACTCTACTAATTGAGCTACGCGGACGTTTTATTCTGATTCCTATCTGCCTTTATGTCGTGTGCGTCATTCTGGAAGGTACGTCACATCTCCTGGTACGTTACACCCCACCCCCCGACAGATTTTCTGCGTTAGTACATACATGCCCGCAGAGAATTTGTTGATCTGTAGTTAGTAAACGTTGTAAACCTCCGTTTCGGATCGGACCGGACCAGAAATTCTTTACATTTTGTATTTTTGGAATTAAGCCTCGTCCCCGCCCGAACAGATTTTCTGATTTTGCACATGCACGCGTAGAATTTGTTCAGTTGTAATTTACATTCCCTGCATACATGAGATTCTTCCGCTTTTTTTCGTCATCATTTTCGTCATTCTCGAGAGCGATGCAAAACTGAAGAGAAATTTTGAGGGAATTAATTGGAGGAGGGGTTAGTTTCCTGTCAGGGGATGAAATTTCATCTTTCGAAGCTTTTGAAAATAGAAATTAAGCAGAGTGAAGGTTTTTCCCGTAATCGTAATTTCCTGTTCTTGCGATGTTCCTTCTGCGCAATTTTGTTCTTAATTATCATTTTATTCCACAAATATTTGTATTTCAGCTTGAAAGTGGAGGAAAATTTTCCGAAAACGGTAGTTAGACGGCGCGGGAACTTTTCCGTCACTTTCTGGCATGATGAGGAGGGGGGGGGGGGTAGTTACAACTTTTGAAGTCGGAAGTCAGACGGAGCGAAGATTTCGCCGGCAATCGTTATTTTTCTTCCAGTGTTGTTCTCTCTCTCCTGCGTTGTTGTTAAATGCTAGTCATTTTTGTATTTTATACAGTGATGTGCTGCAGTTTAATATTTACATAAATAAATTAATGTTAAGAATTCTGTCTTGCTCGTGCTGCATTTTATTAACACTGTTTCACAGAGCATTTTGATTTTTTACCCAGTTAAAAAATTCAGCTTTTTCTTTTCTTCATCAGTCTCATGTATGATTCCCTGACATTCTTTTGTTGAGTTGTAGATTATATTTTTTTTTCTATAAAGAATTACATTAAATATCACAATTAAGAAAATACGAAATTACGGAAACTTCATGTGACTCGGGTAACCAACCTCTGACTGGGACACGATACGGTCAAAAACGCAATTTTTATACGGCTCCTTAAAATTTTTGTGGCCACGCTTTTGTCTTTGGCCTGAAAATAATTGAAAAGTCAAAATTGCTTATTGAAAATGAAATATTAAAAAAATGTTTTGTGAACAATAGTTGTTCAAGTAGTGGGAAATATGGCCCCACGATATTTATTTATTCAGAACAATTTTATGGCACTGAAATTGCAATGTGGCTAGTTCTCCGTACCCGAATAGAATGAGGCAGGGGAATCATCTGCCTCTGGGCTCAGGAAACTGAGGGGGGGGGGGGGGCTTTGCCTTTCGACGAGGTCGTAGTTATGTGCTAAATGATCAGATGTAGAGTATTTTAGGAAGGGAGTGTCTGACCCCAGTTCTTAAACAACCCTTAGAAATAGGAAGCTAGGAGATTTGAGCTAGAGTGCCCGATAGGAAAGTGACAGGGAAGCCAGGTAGAAAGGGGGAGGAAGACGCTCTTATATATTACCGGGGGCAGTATCCGGGGTCCGACGGCTTAACGTGCCCATACGACGCACGGCGGATATTTAGTGGATCGAGCGTTCGTACCTGCCTGGGATCGAGCCTGAGTTCCTTTCCGTGGCAGTCACGAACGTTGCCCACTAGGCCACCCGCGGCCCTAGTTATGTACTATTTTTACAAATAATCTTATATTTTTACTTCGATTTGACGATTTTTTAAATATAAGTTGAGGGCAACTTGCATATTTTAGGGTAAGCCTCTTTTTATGCTTCTTTTGTAGTATATATAAATATATATATATGGATTCCAAGGGACAGGAAAAGACCCAGAAAAAGACCACATGGGAGATGGGTGGATGAAATTCGAAAATATGCGGGAGTGACATGGAAGAGACTGGCACAAGACAGACCGTTGTGGAGGAAACTTGGGGAGACCTTCGTCCAGCAGTGGATTGATAATGGTTGACAATGATGATGATGATGATGATATATACTACAAAAGAAGTATAAAAACACTGCCAGCATCATTTCCCCCATTTGTTTCTGTAGGTTGGAAATGTTACAGCCATAATAAATATTTTAGCAGATTTGCAAAGAGCCACATAACATGTGGTTGAGCATTTTTCAGTAACTTATAATTTCGAAAAGATGAAAAACAAGAAAGGTGACACCGAATTCTCAGGTGTAATAAGCACGTCTTTTGAATCCTTAACGATACGAAAATCTTTTTTCAAAGTAGATTTATTAGCTTGTTTCAGAGTGTTAGCGTGTATTAATTTCGTATGGCGTGAAAAGTCGCGGGAGAGGACATTTTTGTTTTGAAATAAGGTTAGTGTGGTGTTGCCAACCAACTCCAAAAAAAAAATGGTACAGAAAAAATCGTTGGCCATTTATTTGTTCTGAAATGTTCATAAAGCTGCAAATGTGTGCGAGGAGAGGAGAGTTGGCAAATACTTTCTGCGTCATATTATCGCATTTTTTCTTACCCACATTTTTTTTTTTTTTTTTTTTTACTGGCTACGTTGACCCTCTCTCCTCACTACTCACCTCCGCAGTAATTCAATTTGGAGAATTATTTTTATGTGTCACTCCTGACCTATTCCAAGATTCGTTCTGAATTCATGAAAGGAAAGCAGCAGTTTTATGTTTTACAAGGACAGCAGTAATTTGGCGGACGCATTTATGATCTTTAATTAAATGGGGCCCTCTCACACTTTTTCTTCTGTGGAGACCTGTAAAAAAATGTTTGCTACCGCTGTTATAGTTTTTTTTTTTTTCCTTTTGGGTTGTGCGAGATGAGTTCATAAATCCACAGTATTTTTTTACGGCTCTGCTTTTACCTAGACGGCCTGAGAACGGAAATGTTTGATCAACTGCCGGATGGGTGACCCTCAAGGTCACGCGAAAGGGCGTGTCTCTCGGCGGGAAGAATATTGGAACCCGGCCTGGCCTGGCTTACACGGATCGTTGTACCAAATCGACACCCAAGGGAGGATGAAAACAGTCTGTCTATATGTCCTCCAGGATTTTGCTCTAATGTCCTCGTTGGAGCAGTAGAGCGTTTTACCCTCACGTTTCCTCATTGCAGGAGCAACTCTATTTAAGTGGCTTACACGCTTTTTTTTTTTTTTTTTTTTTTTTAAGTTGTTAACAAACGCTGTGCTGGAGACCCCCCCCCCATCAAAAAAAAAAAATAATGCATTACGATTGGTAAAAATGGCCTATCGTTACTACAAGCGTGTGCGTGTTTCTGATTATTTAGGAATCATCACAGGTTGGCGGAAGACCGCCACACAGGAAGACTGCTACACAAGAAAACTGCCACACATCTTTCAGAAACTTAGAAAACTGCGACAAATCGGAAAACCACCACACAGGAAAACTGTCACACGCTTTTCATTAAGGGGCCGGGCACAAATTGTGGTAGTTTTCTGGTGTGGCAGTTTTCCAAGTTTCCGAATTATGTGTGGCAGTTTCACAAGGTGCCTAACAATGGGAAGGAGCTCTTTTGTGTGTCTGAATTTTCATGTCGGTTCATACTTAGGGCAACTGGCCACAGAAGTTCGAGGAGGGGGGGGGGATATAAAGATTGCCGTTTCCTGGCCTATATTGAGAATTGAATTGGGAACTCCAAACGAATTTCGAGAAAACGTTCTATGTAAGCCAAGCGAACATTGCTGTGTTCAGGAAAGGACAACAAGGTGGGATTTTTTTAATAACGCTGCACTTTTACTTAGTCACTGAATATTTACATAACATGTCAAATTTGTAAATATTTTTCTTTTACTTAATTAATTCATAGGCCCTACACCTCGGTTTTTTTAACAGCTTTTAGTCCGCCGACTTCATATTCATAACGCTTACGTATCAAATCAAGTCAATAGCATTCGCTTTTACTTAGGCACTAAATATTAAAGTCATAGGCCCTAGGCCTAGGCTTAGGCCCTTTTACCAGTTTTTATTCTACCAATGTCATATTTACAACGTTTACACATCAAATCAAGTTAATAATATTGCGCTTTTATTTAGGCACGAAATACTTATTCACAGGCCCTAGGCCTAGGCTCAGGCCCTTTTACCAGTTTTTATTCTACCAGTGTCATATTCACAACGTTTACACATCAAATCAAGTTAATAATATTGCGCTTTTATTTAGGCACGAAATACTTATTCACAGGCCCTAGGCCTAGGCTCAGGCCCTTTTACCAGTTTTTATTCTACCAATGTTATATTCACTACGTTTACTCAGCGAATCATGTTAATAATATTGGAGTTCACTCAGGCACGAAATATTAATTGATAGGCCCTAGGCCTAGGCCATTTTAGTAGATTTTACTGTACCATTGCCATATTCACAACGTTTACACAACAAATAAATGTAATAATATTGCGCTTTTCCTTAGGCAGGAAATATTAGTTAATAGGCCATAGGCCTATGCATTTTTGACACTTTTTATTCTACCAATGCCATATTCACAACGTTTACACATCAAATTAAGTTAATAATATTACGCTTTTACTTGGGCATGAAATATTAATTCATAGGCGTAGACCTAGGGCCTATGAACGAATATTTTGTGCCTAAGTAAAAGCGCAATATTATTACATTTATTTGTTGTGTAAACGTTGTGAATATGGCATTGATAAAGTAAAAACTACATGAAAGGCCTAAGGCCTATGAATTAATATTTCGTGCCTAAGTAAACCCCAATATTATTAACTTGATTTACTGTGTAAAGGTTGTGAATATGGCATTGGTAGAATAAAAACTGTCAAAAAGGCCTAGATCTAGGGCCTATGAATTAATATTTCCTGCCTAAGTAAAAGCGCAATATTATTACATTTATTTGTTATGTAAATGTTGTGAATATGAGAATGATAAAGTAAAAACTATTAAAAAGGCCTAGGCCTAGTGCCTATGAATCAATATTTCGTGCCTAAGAAAATGCCCAATTTTATTAACTTGATTTTCTGTGTAAACGTTGTGAATATGACATTGGTAGAATAAAAACTGGCAAAAGGGCCTAAGCCTAGGCCTAGGGCCTATGACTTTAATATTTAGTGCCTAAGTAAAAGCGCAATGCTATTGACTTGATTTGATACGTAAGCGTTATGAATATGAAGTCGGCGGATTAAAAGCTGTTAAAAAGGCCGAGGTGTAGGGCCTATGAATTAATTAAGTAAAAAAATATTAAAAATTCGACATGTTATGTAAATATTTAGTGTCTAAGTAAAAGTGCAGCGCTATTAAAAAAATTCCACCTTATTGTCCTTTCCTGAACACAGCAATTTTCGCTTGGCTACTTACAAAGAACGTTTCTCGAAATTTGTTTGGAGTTCCCAATTCAATTCTCAATATAGGCTAGGAAACGGCAATCTTTATATAACTCTCCCCCCCCCCCCTCGAACTTCTGTGGCCAGTTGCCCTTAGTTATGAACCGACATGAAAATTCAGACAAACAAAAGAGCTCCTTCCCATCGTTAGGCACCTTGGGGAAACTGCCACACATAATTCGGAAACTTGGAAAACTGCCACACCAGAAAACTGCCACACATTCAAAGTGTTCCTTGGAGGTACAGCAATTTGTACCCTGCCCCTTAATGAAAAGCGTGTGGCAATCTTCCGGTGTGGCAGTTTTCCTGTGTGGCAGTTTACAGTGAACCATCATTACAGTGTTAGCTGAAAACGTATGATGTAAACCATTGCCCTGCCATTTGGTTTTAGCCCCTTTAGATTATTTAGATTAGCACACAGCAGTAAAAAAAAAAAAAAAAAGTAACAAACCGTGGATGCAAGTTTGAGGTGCATCGATTTTTTTTTTTTTTTTTTTGTCACAGAGCGTAATACCACCCACCTCCAGGGGGAAAAACCCAACTTTTCGTTGAACAATTTGAAATAATTTGCTATTGCTAAAAAATTAGGTAGCAAATATTTTGTTACAGTGGAAGCACGTTACCTACACTGAAGCTTAACCGTGTACGTGGAAAGTTGATATCCAGAAGACTGAAATAAAGTTGAATGCCTGCTTCCAAAATATAATGATGTATTGCAGTGCAAACATCTCTACTCTGTGGAATTACTTTTTTATTGCGGAAGTAATCCAAGTTGTCAGTGCTTGAAAAATTGTCCCTTCAGCCAGATCTGTTTAATGTTTTATTGAAGGATGATAGAAATTTCAGATTGAAGTACGTGTAGAGATGTTGTTTTTTAAAATAATACAATATTTTCCCTCATTTTCTTAATTTTTTTTTTAAATTAATTTCTCCATATATTCAGATTTAAACGCAAACAATTACACTAAATATAAGGTGAGATCGCCCAAAAACCTACGGGTGTGAGGGTTCATGGATTTTCGGAGGGGTGGGGGTGGGGGAGGATAAGCACCCCTGAGAAGATGCCTGAATGCATCGCTGGCAAGAACAGATTAATTTTTTCTTCATTGATTGCTTCTTAGCGTATTGCTTTAGGAATCAGTTTGTTGAAGAACAGCTGTATTTTGTAATTCAAAAAGAAATTCAAAAAGAAAAAAAAGTAATAATCTTGTGGTGTGCAATATAAATAAGTTTGGGTAACAATTACGTAAAAAAAATCTGAATGAAAGTATTGTTTACAGGTATAAAACAGTTACAGTACGACCTGCTTATAACTAAGAGCTCTTTGCCGCCCCGGTGGCGCAGTGATCTAAGCGATGGCCTCTGATCATTCGTCCGAAAGGGGTCCGGGTTCGAATCCCGGTGAGGCATGGATGTTGTGTTTGTCTTACGGCACTGGCTCTTTCCCTTCCCTGGAACCAGTGACCCTAAATTAGGGACGGGCGACTGCTTATAGCACATTGAGTTGCTCGCGGTGGTCGTTAAACCTCCAATCAAAAAAAAAAAACAAAAAAAAACTAAGAGCTCGGGATCGATTGAAACCCTTGTTAAATCCGGGCGTCGGCAAAATCCTTATTGGGTTCGTGAATAATCTCACCACGTAAAAATATGCATATTTGTGATAATATGACTATACGTGTTTATATTATATATCCACTAACAGTCATGCCCGTTCTCCGAACGGTGAATCTTGTGAAACTCACAAATTTGTCGGTCACGGTGATGGAACTCGCGCCACCTCGTTCCGGAGCTAGTTGTACTAACCGACTAAACTACACGTACGGGTATCGCTCCAGATTTGTCGCCTTGACGCGTGTTTCACCTCCGTACTACGTCACGATGTATAAAATAATTTTTGAACATAAAATTAAAGAAATGGAAAAGAAATTAAGAGAAAGAAATGTCATTTAATGATCCGTAAATTGTTTTACGATTTAGAACAGGGTCATGACATCAATACATACAGTTTGACGTAAAACGGTTGCAGGCTTTGGCGGCCCCTTAATATTAAATCAATATTTTATGGAATTTTTACAGCATTTCAACGTTTCTGGCATAATGATCTTTAAACCTATCAGCATTTTGAACAGTAACGCTAAGCTACTCTTTTGAATTTTTAGGTTTTCAGACTGTTCTAGGTGTAGAAGCGGTAGATAAGTTCAAGCAGACAATATTCAAAAAGTATCTTTTTAAATTTTCTGGTTTTCAGACTTTTTCTAGGTGTACACGTCGTAGAAACATTCAAGAAAACAATATTCCAGAGCCGTAATTTTGATTTTTTTTTTTTTTTTTTTTTGTGTGTGTGTTTCTTTTGGGACTTTTCTAGATGTCTGGACCTTAAAGACGTATCAGCATGTCGATTTTTAGATCTCTAGGTCAATTTAGAAGTGGTCGAACAATTCGGGAAAATACTCAAGCAGGCAGTGTATCAAATCAAAGCCGCCGTTTTTATTTTTATTATTATTATTATTATTTTCTTTTTGGTTTTCGGACTTTTCTAGGCATATGGGCGTGTTAAGACCTATGAGCATACCAATTTTCAGATCTCTAGGTCATTCAGAAGTAGTCGAACAATTCGCGGACGGAAACACTCGCATTTTCCCACTTTGCTGTATATAAATGGATAATAATTGAATATATTTGAAAGGTTTATTTAGTTAACTACATTCGTACTATGAATAGTTCAAGTATTTTCAACTTGACGGCAGCGTGAAGACCGACCCCTGTTTAACTACACAACACACAAGAAGCAAAAGTAGCATCGATCCTTCCAGCGCAAGCGGCAATGGACACAATTCCAGGAATTGCTATTTTGTTTCCCCTCTGGCTACATTCCCATTCTATTACTTATCTATCCCTCTCTATAATCATCGCCTAGAAATCCACTTAATACATGTGCGTGAACCCACCCATTCTCATTTTGCCTGTAAAGAAGTCGCCGGTTTTCGACTCCGCTGAAGTGATATTTCCAAAGCATAGTGCCTTAGCAGTGGTATGCGGAAAGTCTCTCTCGTGCAGGGCTGCGGATGTCCTAGTGGTCAACTTTCGTGACTGCTACGGAAAGGTCTCAGGTTCGATCCCTTGCAGGTACGAACGCTCGAACCACTGAATATCCGCTGTGCGCCGAATGGGCACGTTAAGCCGTCGGACCCAGGGTACTAGCCCTCCGATTATAAATAAGGGCGTATTCCACCCCTTTTCTGCCTCGCTTCCGTGTGACTTGACTATCGGGCATTCTAGGTCAAATCTCCTAGCTTCCTACTTCTAAGGGTTGTTTAAGACCTGGGGTCAGACACTCCCTTCCTAAAATCCTCTATATATGATATGATCTCTCACGTGCGCGTTTGATGCCACCCCGGTGGCGCAGTGGTGTAAGTGCTGGCTTCTGACCTTTCGTCCGAGATGAGTCCGGGTTCGAATCCCGTGAAGCATGGATGTTGTGTTTGTCTTACGGCACTGGCTGTCTCCCTTCCCTGGAACCAGTGGCCCTAAATTAGGGACGGACGACTGCATGCTTTATAAGCCCACTGAGTTGTTAAACCCCCAATAAATACAACAACAAACAAACATTTGATGGGCTCGCTTTCCTATTGCTTATCAACACACTTCCATTAGCACACAAGGATATTCCCCTGCGCTTTCGCCGTGTATCCTATTATTTCTATTCCTCCATTCCAGGACAGTGCTCAGTATATTTAAGCTGCCTCATTAAATATTGAATTTCATTAAATTTTGTTACTTTGCTTGTTAAAAGTGATAATCTTAGCATTTCTCTCCCTCGTTGAATTCACGTACTTAAATTTTGTTCGTTAAAACCATCAAATTTACCTTTGAATTAACAATTATGTACATACCAAACAAAAGTTCGAGTTTTGCTCGTTGAATCCGGGACCTCGCTAAACATGGAAACGTTTCAAGCGGGTTTTATTGTATGTATTTGTGAATCGAATTTCACTTTTTTTTTTTTTTTTTTAGATTTTTTGATAGTTCTAAACTGCTGAGCTGTTAATTGTAAAATACATGTAATCAGACAACCTAAAATTTAAATGATTCTCCTTTCTTACAGCTTCATTTTCTGGATATCTGGAAATTTCCTAACCACATATTGCCGTGAAGGCGACAGTTAAAAAAAAAAAAAACGGTCAAGGGCAAATGTTTTTTTTTTTTTGATTGGAGGTTTAACGACCACCGTGAGCAACTCAATGGGCTATAAGCAGTCGCCCGTCGCTAATTTAGGGCCACTGGTTCCAGGGAAGGAGAGATCCAGTGCCGTAAGACAAACACAACATCCATGCCTGACCGGGATTCGAACCCGGACCCCTTACGGACGAATGATCAGAGGCCTGCGCCACCGGGGCGGCAAAGGGCAAATGTTAGTTTCGATTATGGTGTTACAGCATTATCGAACCTTGTGCGAAGGATATGCCATTGGTTATACAAAGTGATGCGGTGCAAACCAGAATGAACGCCGCCCGGTGGCGCAGTAGTCTAAGGCGCTGGCCTCTGATCATTCGTCCGTAAGGGGTCCGGGTTCGAATCCCGGTCAAGCATGGATGTTGTGTTTGTCTTACGGCACTGGCTCTCTCCCTTCCCTGGAACCAGTGACCCTAAATTAGGGACGGGCGACTGCCCATTGAGTTGCTCACGGTGGTCGTTAAACCTCCAATAAAAAAAAAAAAACAGAATGCCGCGCCACCTGGGCGGCATTCTGGTTTGCGCCATTATGAAGGGAAAAAAAGGAAAAAAAGGTAGTTTTTTTGCTCACTATAATTGCCTCAACGAATTTCAGTATGGGCAAACCCTTGGGAGCAGTGGCGGATTTAAAGTCGGTTTTAGGGACCCCACCCCCCTCACTTTGCCAGGCACCCTTAAAATACAAAGAGCATCCTGAACGTAATACCTCGTCCCTCATAAGATTTTTATTTGTAACAGCAAAAATGTGAAACTTGGTGTCAAAATACTTGGATATATTGTTAATAATGCTACACCCACGAAGGGTGTTTTTTAGGGTAAACGGTAAAAATACTCCCGGGAAAATATATCCCCGGAGAAAATACCCCTGATAACTGAAAAGCGGAAAAAATGCAAAAATGCCCCCCCCAAAAAATACCCCCGGAAGAAATACTCCCTGAACAAACGGTTCACTGATGTGTGGCAGTGTTCCGGTGTGGCAATTTACCGGCAACCCTGCCACACATCTTCAACAACTTGGTCACAAAAGTTCAAAGGGGGGGGGGTGCTATAAAGATTGTTGTTCCTGGGCCTATATTCAGAATTGAATTGGGAACTCCAAACGAATTTCGCGAAAACGTTCAATGTAAGCCAAGTGAGAATTGTACTTTGATTTTAAAAAATAAATTGCCGAGGATACGAAGTACACTTGGTGTGTGTGTGGGATGGGGAGGGGGCTCAACCCCCAACTTCCGTAATATTAGATTCTGGGCCGCTGTAGGCTGTCAGTGTATCCAGGCTATTCCCCTTGAAGCGCCCGCAAGGTCCGTGAGCTTTGGGGAGGGAATTCCCCCAAAATTTTAAAATGGACGTAGAGCTGTAAACATTAGAACCATGCTTTACATAATAATTCTGTACACGACCACGAATTTTCAGGAGGGTGGGGTGAATTCACCCTCCCCAAGTTTCTAAGAGCGCAGACAAGTGTTCAAGGAAAGGGATTTGCTCGCAATTTCTATGCTTAATGTTGTGTTTAATGGCAAACTATGTATGCCCTTCCCCCTCCCCCAGAAATTTGGTGAAGCCTGTGAAAAAGGGATACGAGGTGCTTGGTTTGGAGGGCTCTACCCCCAATTTCGGTAATTTTATATTCTGGACCACTAGAGTCGGTCAGTGTATCCTCGATGTTACCCCTGAATAGCTCTTAGAAACGGGGTGGAGGTTACCCCACCCTCCTGAAAATCCGTGGTCGTGTACAGAATCATTATATAAAGCATGATACTAATGTTTACAGCTCTACGTCCATTTTAACATTTTGCGCGAATGCCGCCCCAACGCCCATGGACCTTGCGGACACTTCAAGGGGAACTTCCTGGATACACTAACGGAGTCCAGCGGCCCAGAATATAATATTACGGAAGTTCGAGGTAGAGCACCCCCTCCCCCCCCTCCCTACAAACCAAGTGTCCTCGGATCCTCGGCAATTTATTTCTTCAAATTAAAGTACAATTCTCGCTTGGCCTACAGGCTTTATAGACCCCCCTCCCCCCACCCTTTAACTTTTGTAGCCAAGTTGCTGAAAGATGAGTGGCAGGGTTGCCGGTAAATTACCACACCAGACCACTGCCATACATCAGTGTTCCTGTGTGGCAGTTTACAGTGAACCGTTTGTTCTGGGGGTATTTTTTCCGCGGGCATTTTTTCAGCTTTTCAGTTTTCAGGAGTATTTTCTCCGGGGGTATTTTTACCTACATCCGTTTTTTAGAGAGACAAACAGGAAGAAGTCTGAGGGAGCCAAATCAGGACTGTAGGGAGGTTGGGGCATCACCGCCCACCCCATTTGGCAATAGCCTGTGAAGTCTCCATTGAGGTGTGTGGACGTGCGGTATCATGGTGTTAACAACACTATTAAGTGGAATGTCACGTCGTTTCATTCTGATAGCTTCTTTTAGCTTCTTCAATGTCTGTATATAGTGAGCACGGTTTATTGTTGCACCACGTTCTAGGAAATCAGTCAAATTAACACCACGTTTATCCCAAAAAATTGTCACCATCACTTTCCCTACGGAACGAGTTGTTTTCACCTTTTTTCTGTCGAGGTGAAGACTTGAGGTGTCATTCCATTGACACACGTTTTGTGTCATGAAAGAACACCCAGGTTTCATCCCCCGTTACAACATTAGAGAAAAACACCTCACCCTCTCTCTCATAACAGTCCAAGAGATTCCGGCACATGTCTATACCCTTTGCACACATTGTTCAAGGGTCAGGTGTCTTGGGATCCACTTTGAACACATTTTTCTGTAGCCCAGTTTCCTAATTAATGCATCCATTGCACTATGACCACAACGAATTGCATCACACAACTCCTGGATGGTGACACGGCGATCAGCTGTGATGAGGTCTTTCACTCGTTGCCTGTTGGCATCTGTCACTGCAGTTGCGCGTCTTCTACTTCGTTGTATCTATCGTTGATAGTCTTCCACACTATTCATCCAAGATGGCCACGGTTTCAAGTCCCGGATGAGGTGTGTTTGTCTTATGATGCTGGCTCTGCCGCTGCCTTGGAACCAGAGGCGTATCCAGGGGGTGGGGTCCTGAACCACCTTGAAGGAGGATTGAGCGCGAATTTAAAGCGATATAAATGTATATATATGAGGCTTGCACCAGTTAACTAAATCCATGGACACCCCACTTCCCAACCCCTTAAGAAATTTCTGGCTACGCTAGTGCTTGGAATCAGTGCCCCAAAGTCGCTAAATGATCAAATGTAGAAGATTTTAGGAAGGGAGTGTCTGATCCCAAGTCTTAAACAACCCTTAGAAATAAGAAGCTAGAAGATTTGGGCTAGAGTGCCCGAGAGGAAAGTCACACGGAAGCGAAGTAGAAAGGGGGAGGAAGACGCCCTTATTTATTACCGGGGGGGGTACCCGGGGTCCGACGGCTTAACGTGCCCATCCGACGCACGGCGAATATTTAGTGGATCGAGCGTTCGTACCTGCCTGGGGTCCAACCTGATATCCTTTCCGCGGCAGACGCGAACGTTGACCACTAGGCCACCCGCGGCCCTAGTGCCCCAAAGTCACGGACGATCGACTACTTATCAGATAAGCCCATAGGCTTGCTTACGGTGGTCGTTTAACCCCGGGGGGGGGGGTAGTTTATACGTATGACAGACGGACAAAGTGATTGATTCTCTACACACATCATTTTCTTTCTTTTGGGACAAGTTTCCATGTATTGTAGGACGTAATAAAAGTATACCTCCAATTTTTCTGTTCACTAAGATACTGGATGGAAATAAATGCTCAATTTTTAGTGTGGTGTCTTATTTCGCACCATTTTATCGTCTTTTGGTATTTTGATGATAACACTTCGGATATCATAAAAGTTTACGCCCTTACCCCTCTTCCACACACACCAACACACACATAAATAAATATAGGAGCAACACTGCTGATGAGACTTACTTTCAGTTCAGTCTAATTTCCATGATTTCTAGACAGGCCAAAGACTCGCAGGTGATTCAACAATGTGCGCTTCGTGCGCCGCAACAAAATTTCTGGCATAATCCGGAACGTCTGTGCGTGTGATTTGTTTTGTAAATGCAATAAAATCTTCTCAGGTGAGCTGTACAAACGTGCCATCGGTAAATTCTTGTCTCGAGGCTTGGCAAAGCTGCCAACATGGTACACAATTCCGGCTGCTGGGCTTGCATGTTTCTGAGAATTCTGTCGATCCCTGCTTCCAAGGTCAGTGTCCCACCTCCCGACCACAGGCCAAGTACGTTTGAGAAAGAATGTGCAACTGACACCGCGGTGTTTTCACTTTTCTCCCCTGCCGTTCCTCCTGATCCCACCATTAATTTTGTTGATCCTCTCCTTGTTTGTTTTCAATGGGAAACGAAATCCTGTTGTTTAACGGCGGTAGAGTGACCTCAACCTGATTCGTCTTTGTCACGAATGGAAAAGTATGCAGAAATATCTTCACGTGTAAACGCATTTTTGACCTATGCGGTTAGGTAATGTAAAGAACGAAAACGTGGGAGGTTTGTCGCACTTCCCGGGAGAAAGTGAATGCGTTACGCACACACACCTTTGCTTTTTGTGTGAGTGGGGAGGGGCTGGTTAACGTCATACACACGAGAAGCCAAGTGAAAGATGTTCGTACATAGATGTTTAGTGGTCGAAGTGGCACAAAACAGCAGCACAGTACTCCCCCCCTGCTGCACTCTGGACCCTAGCCTTTTTTTGTTGTTGTTGGCAAAGTTGTACAAAAATAAAATATATCTGCATACACAATCATTCAAACAGAAAACTTGCTGCAAACCCGCCAAAAAAATTAATAAAACAATAGATAATTATTAGAGCATTACAGATTCCAACGATAACAGAATAAGTACATTACAATTGAATGTGTAGCAATGGATGTAGGTAAAAATACCCCCGGAGAAAATACCCCCGGAGAAAATACCCCTGAAAACTGAAAAGCGGAAAAAATGCCCCCGGAAGAAATACCCCCAGAGCAAACGGTTCACTGTAAACTGCCACACAGGAACACTGATGTGTGGCAGTGTTCCGGTGTGTCAATTTACCGGCAACCCTGCCACACATCTTTCAGCAACTTGGCCACAAAAGTTCAAGGGGGGCGGGGCTATAAAGATTGCCGTTTCTGGGCCTATATTGAGAACTAAACTGGGAACTCCAAACGAATTTCGAGAAAACGTTCCATGCAAGCCATGCGAAAATTGTTCTTTAATTTGAAGAAATAAATTGCCGAGGATACGAGGTACACTTGGTGGGTAGCGGGGGGGGGGGGGGGGGGGGGCTCTACCCCGAACTTCCGTAATATTATATTCTGGGCCGCTGGAGTCTGTCAGTGTATCCAGGAAGTTCCCCTTGAAGTGTCCGCGAGGTCCATGAGTTTGGGGGGGCTATCCCCCAAAATGTTAAAATGCACGTAGAGCTGTAAACATTATAGTACCATGTTTTATATAATGATTCTGTACACGACCACGAATTTTCAGGAGGATGGGGTACCCCCACCCCCCGTTTCTAAAAGCTATTCAGGGGTGACATCGAGGATACACTGACCGACTCTAGAGGTCCAGAATATAAAATTACGGAAGTTGGTGGTAGAGCCCTCCAAACCAAGCACCTCGTATCCCTTTCACAGGCTTCACCAAATTTCTGGGGGAGGGGGAAGGGCATACATAGCTTACCATTAAACGCAAAATGAACCATAGAAATTGCGAGCAAATCCCTTACCTTGAACACTTGTTTGCGCTCTTAGAAACGTGCACTCCACCCTCCTGAAAATTCGTGGTCGTGTACAGAATCATTATGTAAAGCATGGTTCTAATGTTTACAGCTCTACGTCCATTTTAACATTTTGGGGACCCCCCCCCCAGCTCACGGACCTCGCGGACGCTTTAAGGGGAACAGCCTGGATACAGTGACAGACTCCAGCGGCTCAGAATATAATATTAAGGAAGTAGGGGGTTGAGTCCCCCCCCCCCAACCAAAAGTACCTCGGATCCTCGGCAATTTATTTCTTCAAATTAAAGAACAATTTTCGCATGGCTTGCATGGAACGTTTTCTCGAAATTCGTTTGGAGTTCCCAGTTTAGTTCTCAATATAGGCCCAGAAACGGCAATCTTTATAGCCCCGCCCCCTTGAACTTTTGTGGCCAAGTTGCTGAAAGATGTGTGGCAGGGTTGCCGGTAAATTGACACACCGGAACACTGCCACACATCAGTGTTCCTGTGTGGCAGTTTACAGTGAACCGTTTGCTCTGGGGGTATTTCTTCCGGGGGCATTTTTTCCGCTTTTCAGTTTTCAGGGGTATTTTCTCTGGGGATATTTTTTTCCAGGAGGCATTTTTTCCGCTTTTCAGTTTTCAGGGGTATTTTCTCCGGGGGTATTTTTACCGTTTACCGTGTAGCAATATGTGTGAAACAGAGCTGCCGTTGCATTGTTATAAAGTTGGGTCCTAGGTACCCACAGATTTTAAAAAAGTGGGTACTTTGTGACATATTCTGGGTCCTTTTAAAAAATCAAAAGAATCAAGAGATAATAAATATTTGTACTTACATAAGCAAATGAAAAATAAATGTAATGTACATTGTTCGACACTTTAATTTTTGCTCTTTGAAAACAATCTTAAAAAAAATCAAGTACTGACAGAATTAAAATTTTATCATTTTCAATTAAATTTTATCACAATGGGAACGACACGAAGACAAGTCATTTTAAGTCAGCTCAGAACACCAGAGCGGTTTTTATTTTTCAAAACACAGGAACCGTGTGATGACTACTCTTAAACAGTTTTTTTTTTTTTTTTGACTTTTAACAAACAATCATTCAAGTAGACGTACAACTTTTAGTAGAGTATAATCGTTCATAGTGCTCTCATTAAATGTAAGTTTGTTTTCCAAATTTTAAATTTCAACTGTTCCGATATTGACTAAAAGATATTTGCATATTCTTGAGAGACGGTGCATTGCTGGGGCTGTTTTCGTTCTTTCCCTAATCCTCACGAATTTGACTTTTGCCAAATGGCATGTTAAAAAAATCCAAAATAAAATGTGGGTCCCAACGAACGCCTAGAATTTGTATTTATGTATCCTTTCTTTTGTTTTTGGGTAATGTGGCAGCGCTGGTGAAAATAACTTCTATGGCAAAGATGGATACAAATTTCTGATAGATACAAAATTGCAAATTTTCTGATACAAATTTTCTGTGTTTAAATATTGAAAAAACTAAAATTATGATTTTTAAAAAGGGAGATACAGATTGTTGAGCCACCATCGTACCAGTCAATAATATTTAAACATAATAATGGAGAATAATTTAAAATGGAATATTGATATGCAAAATATTGTAAATAAAATTTCAGGGTATTGGCTTAATTATGATAATTTCCAATAATTTAACAATTAAAATATTAAAAATGCTATATTACAGTCTGATTTATCCATGTCTGACTTATTATTTATTAATATGAGGTCAAACTACTAAGACTAATTTATATAAATTAAAATCATTATAAAATAGGATGGTCAAAATTTTAAATAATTTTAGGGGAATTAATTTCAACATGGGGTACGGATTAATATCTATGGATTTTTAGATATTGAGAAATTATGGCAATATGGATTGTTAGGATTTATGTATAAAAGGATAAAGGAGATCTGCAACACGAGCGTGCCGATTTCCGTTAATTGGCGTAAGAGTACAAGCTAAAATACTAGAACGCTAGCTTTCACCGCCGAAAACGGGCGGCTTCATCAGGCTAATGTTTACAAGGTTGAGTACAGAATCATACTGAGGAAATTTAAACTAAAACAAACAGAAAAAAAAACGTAATAAGTACGTTATGAGCACGTGATATTAAACAATAGATGACAAGTGAAGTGATCACGTTCGTAGATGTATATCTAGGAGGGCACAGCTGGTAGATCTGTGGAAATATCACAATTGCAAGCGCTTTCGAGTGTTAGTATTTCCACGGATTCCCTGAAGGCGGTGGTTCTTGGGTCTATATATGGGGCTAATTTCTTGAGGTCGTCCCATTAGAAGCCGCGAATGGCTGAGTGGTTAGCTGTTCAGACTACCAATGCAGGGTCTTCAGGCTCGATCCTGGGCTGATCGTGCGGAGGTGGTGTGATTTGCTAACAATCACTGAATATTCGCCGTGCATCGGACGAGCACGTTAAGTGACGGTCCCCAGGCTGGACCCACTGGTTAAATGGGTATCTTTTCCTATGCCCCCTGAAATTCTCTCATCCCTCTATGTGCACCATCGTACTTGTACGGTGGCGCCATCTACTGTACTCTAATCTCACTGCAAACTGTTCTGTCAAAGTCGCTAGACTTGCTCTCATTCCTTCCGTTTCTGTGTCCTGCCGAAAAGGCGAACTCGCTGTAGGTGGCTGGGACCTAAAATCTACTCACGGTGGACGGAAGTCCTACAAGAAAATGACTCATACTTGCTTGCGACGACACCCACACTAAGGTCGTCCCATTGAGGAATGGCGCCGTGGTTCGTAGCTTTCTTCGCTAGAGCTGTTGTAAGCTTTAGTTCTTAATGTCACGCTTGTGCTCGTTAATTCTCAATCTGACGGATCTTTTTGTCATGCCAGTGTAATGTTTAATGGAGCTATCTTGATGGAGCAGAGGGGTGGAGTAGACTCTAGCATCATGATGGAGCAGAGGGGTGGAGTGACTCTAGCACGGTTAGATCTCTGTTCTGTCTTAGGATAGCTGACAAAGACCTCGGAGGCTTTAGACCGACATCGAAGCCGAAATTTCTATCAACATTTAATTCAGCTGAACACTGTGGGCCATGACTATCGAACTAGAAACAAAAATCCATTTTTTTTACCAATGCCTAACACTTTAACCCAACATATATTTATTGATTACCAGGGATTGGTGTTATGGAATAATCTACCTTGGCAACTAAAAAAATATTTGCTAACAAACTAAGATATAAAATTTAATAGTAGAAAATTATTAATAAGACCATATATGCATAAATTTTACATGTTCGTGACGTTTGGCTTGACTATGCACTTAGGAGAAATGGGATTCACTCATGTTCGTGCATTTATATGTATATATAGCGTTCGGCTATATACGTATATACAGCGTTCAGGCTATATATACATATATAGCCTTTTACTCAATTTCCCGTTCTGTGGTTACCCTGTACATAAATATGTATAATATATACGTTTTCTTTTTAATATTATATGTTATAAAATTAATATTGAAATGTAATATTGTCAAATGTAACTTCATAACGAAAAATAAATGAAATGAAACGAAAATATTAAAATATTGGGACTATGAACGTCATACAAACAAGAGACTAATTAAAGAAAGTTTTTTATATCCAGAAAAACAATTCCATCATTGAACCTTCAAAAATTGTAAATACCATTTTCAATAAGTTAATTCAAAAACAGTGGATTTGCAAAATACAGAAATTATTTAAATTTAATAATTGATAATAAAATTTGAATTCTTTCTGTGTTAACGAAGCTTTTGATACAGTTCCTAAACATCGAGAACAGGCCTTGATAAAATCTAGAGTCCAGAAAAAACAAAAAAGAGGTGAAGACTAATTGAAAGTTCTTCAAGTTAAAATAGAATTAAGTATATTAATATGAGTAAATCCTTGAGTAAGTGTTTTAATTGCTGTAAATAACATTTTTATTTTTATATTTTAATCTACAAGCAAAAATTATCTGCAAAACCTGCTAATAATTTGGAAACAATCCGCGTACAGCGCGCGCGCGTACGTATACATTCTGCTACTCTGGTTGTTGCTAATCTTTGTTTTGTTGTTTTTTTAATAACACATATGTGTATTTACTGGCGTAATTTTTATCCTGAAAGTCCCAGACGGATGCTAAATATGCAAGGAATTTTTAACAAGATAAAAATTTCTATTCAAAATTATATGTATGTCTCGTCGTTCGTTATACCTAATATTTTCTGCAGTTCTATGTTTTGTTTTTCTTTAAAATTTTCTGGAATTTTGTATGAAGCAAATTTTTGACAGTAAGGGGGCGACACCCTCCCTTTTATTTGCGATATAAAACATATGTTAGACTAAAAATCTAATTTCAGAAATTTGACAGTCACTTTTTTTCTTTCCTTTTTTCTTTTATTTCCGTTTTTGCATTAGAAATAAAACTAAATTTTTCTTTTTGTTTTCTTTTCTTCTTTGAATCTTGTTCTAGTATTCCTTTTCAGAAATGACAGTATAAGTTACTGTACATAAACCGGCACTTCATAATTTTCCATTTTAAACTAGACTTCATTTCCTGGACAAGAAGGGATTATATGAATGCTTAGGGATACCATTTGAGCTGCCGAGTTGTTTTTGTTCATATTTTTTAACAAGCGGGATTACATCCCTCCCCACTTCGAACAATGAGATAACGAGTGTAGTAAGTGGGAAAAGATAAATTTTCCCTTGGGTCGAAAGCTTCAGGGTACCGACTTATAACGCTTAAAGAATGGCTTAAAAAAATTCCTTCAGTTTTGCTTGATACCCTCTGCGAGCATACTCGTAATAAGTATGAAGTTTTTGTACGTAAATGTTCATAAACCAGAC
Source organism: Macrothele yani (assembly GCA_039090855.1). Taxonomy (NCBI): domain Eukaryota; kingdom Metazoa; phylum Arthropoda; class Arachnida; order Araneae; family Macrothelidae; genus Macrothele; species Macrothele yani. The sequence continues at coordinate 129,031,160 of CM077024.1, read as the reverse complement.
TTAGAGCTAACATTTATCTATTTGTACCCATATTTTGCCGTGATATTTTTTAACTGTATAATTGTCTTCGTTATATATACACTATATTGACAAAAGTCACCGGACACCCAGAAGAGAAACACAACATAGCATTTGCTGTTGTGTTCCAAAACCTTATCGTCAAACCACGCCCGTCCACCTTTGGCCTTAATGCACGCACTTATGGACAACCCACTAATACAACACCCAACAATCTTTCCTTTCTCAAAGTCACTTCTCTCCCACTGCTAGATTTTCAGTGAACCTCACAGTGCGATATGATCGTGGTCAGCTGCAGGCTTGTTTCTATAACGTTTGCAGCTGTCCCGCGCATCTTAACAACGCAACGGATCCATTCATTTGCTTTTGAAGGAGTGTCCGGTGACTTTTGTCAATATAGTGTACTTGACATTTGCTGTGTTCATGTTCATACCTGTGCCGTGACATCTGCTAACTATATCCGTGGCCTTTTTTTAAGCGTGCCATTTGTTTAGTGCATACGCGCCCTCGTTATAACGTGACATTTCCTTACTGTCCTCGTTAGAACGGGACATTTGCTTTCTATATCGGTGTTTTCATTATAATGTGGTATTTGATCACTATAGCGATTTCGTTGACACGACAGTTGCATTTGCGCATCATCACTCCGTGATGTCTTTACGAACGAGTAGTGCATGGAATTTTTAGTAGAAGGAATTTGTTATCACTACGTGAGCTTTTGCTCTACTTGAGATTAAACACAATATTTTGTGTTATTTTGGTTCATCACTAACCACTGTCAATCCACTGCTGGATGAAGGTCTCCCCAAGTTTCTTCCACAACGTTCCGTCTTGAGCCAGTCTCTTCCATGTCACTCCTGCAAACATTCTCCCACGTGGTCTTCTTCTGGGTCTTTTCCTGTCACTTGGAATCCAGTCTAAAATTTCGGTGGTCCGTCTTTCTGGCAATAGTCCAACACATAACCATTTCAGGGATTTTACTCTTATCTTGATGTCTTCCACTCTTGCCATTTTCTTTATACACCAGTTCCTCATATCTTTCCTGGTTACACCAAGCATGCATCTCTTCATGCTTCTTTCAGTTGTATAACATAACTCTTTATACGTTATGTAAGATTTCCGGATGAATAGAGTTAACTAAGGGTAAACGCGATGTAACTAATTGTACAGGATAGCTCGCTTTAAGCCTTCTACAAAGGCCAGACAAAACATATAGAGAAGTTCAACTTACGGCAGCTTTTTATTGGTCCAGCAACATTAGACGAAATCCAAAACATCTCACGGCGAAGTACACACCCCACTTCACATATCTTAATTAAGAGGTTTACAATCAAACTCAGTAACAATCTAACATCTCCACTCTCAAAGCAACCGCTGCATTGTATTTTTATCAAACGTTCTTATCACATTTAGATATACGTCACCAGGGGTCGCGCTGGCTCTTCTAAGTGTTCGCCAATTTATTCGCCGAATTCAGTTTTTTATCACCAAAGTGTTATAACAGTACAAAAAGGTAATCGCCAAAGCTATTTTTTCATCGCCAAAACGATTTTTATTTTCGCAAATTGCGATGATGGCGAGCTGCAGCGCGACCCCTGCGTCACTCTTGTTCCGACCTCAGATTGTTGCCAACGTCAATTCTCGATTGAGGGAAAAGACATAACGTTAAGGTTCGAAAACCTAAGAGAACGAACTCAAATTTACATAGAGAAAGAAACTCAAAAGAAAAGTTAAAATAGAATATACGCTACAGTTGTCTGCAATCTTTGTATGTCTTTTTTAGTTAAGGTCCATGTCTCTTATCCACATGTAAGCACTGGGAGAATGTGCACTGATTAAACACTTTTCTTTTAAGTCATAGTGACGTATTGCTCTGAAAAATTGTACTGTTTCTTCCAAACGCTCTCCAAACCAAGTTTTATACGTCGATTAATTTCTTCCTCAATGGGACCCTCGCTTGGTAGTTTGCGCATCACCTGATTTGGCATTCCATTATTTTGGTTACTGTCATGTATATTTCCGCAGGTATAATATATATATATTTGTTCAATGTTTCTTATTCTGGTCAACCTCTTCTAACAGTAGTAGTTAATCGACGTAAGGAGCCGCAGTGCCCTAAGCGATGGTTTATGAGCATGGGTCCGGGTTCAAATCCCGATAAGGCATGCATGTTGTGTTTGTCTTACGGCACTGGCTCTTTCCTTTCCTTGGAACCAGTGGCCCTAAATTAGGGACGGGCGACTGCTTATAGCCCACTGAGTTGCTCACGGTAGTAGTTAAACCTTCAATCAAAAAAAAAAAAAAAAAAAAAATCGACGTAAAGGCACTATTGGTGCAAACCGCATACGGATTGGACAATAAAAGATTGGAAGCATTTGTTCTGGTACAATGAAGCACAATATGTATTCCAATCTTCCGATAGTCGAGTACGTATTTGGTGTCAGTAGCATGAGGCTATGGATCCTAAATGCATGGTATCGACTGCGCAGGCAAGAGGGAGCGGTTGTATGTTATGGGACATGTTAAGCTGGCATGAACTGGCACTTTTGTGCGTGTGGATTCACGTATTAATGCCATTAGTGCCGACTACTACCAGGAAGTGCTTGCGAACCGTGTGCATCCCACAATTCCGGAAGAACCCATTCTCCTCCACCCAGAGGAGGACGGGTTCTTCCAGAACGATAATTCCCCATGTCATCTGGGCCGCAATGATTCGATAAACAGTGTTGATATGATGCACCTCGAGTGGCCGCTGAACTCTCCTGATCTTAACCCAATTGAACATCTGTGGAATTTGGTGGAATGCCAGGTGAGACAGTTGGACACAAACAGAGCACCCTTCTTCTGCATACCGGAACTGTGAACCGCAATACAAACAGCTTAGTTACAAATCCCCACATAGCTGTGCTGACAGCTCGTGGAGTCATTGCTACGCTGTGTGACGACCGCTCTCTGGGCAGAAGGAGGGCCTACAAAGTATTAGGTGTACAAATAAGTTTTAAATCGTTTTAAGACAAGGCAACATATAATTTGAAAGAAAACAACAATACCTTTACGAATCAAAATATGCGCCGTCAATATCTATCACCTTCCGCGATCGTTCGGGCAGCTGACAGATTCCAGCGATGAAGAATACGTCATGTGACGCGATGAAGTCGTCAACCCATTTTTGCACTTCGTCACATGTCTGGAACCGTACAGCAGACAAACCATGTTTCATCAATCGGAACAAACGATTGTCTGAAGTGGCTATGTCAGGACTATACGCCGGGTGCTCCAAAACTTCACAGCCAAGTGTCAATAACGTTTCCTTGACCGATTTCGCAAATTGCGGCCTAGCGTTGTCATGCAGTAATTTCACGGGACGCAATCCTTTGCCTGTGAACGGATGTTTCCGACAGATTTCCTGGTTCAGTCGCAGCAGTTATTGCTTGTGGTGATCAGCAGTAAGAGTTTGACCTTGTTCCAATAGTTCATAATAGATCACACTCTTCATATCCCACCAGATGCATAGCAGAACTTTCTTGGAGTGAATATCGCGTTTCAGTGTCGAAGTCGTTGCTTCACCGGGGTCTACCCAGTGTTTTTTGCTTTGGGGATTGCGTACCATATCCACTTTTCATCACCCGTAACGATTTCCCACAGGAAAGACTTTCTGTGTTGTTTATTCAGCAGATTCAAACACTTCATGACAAGTTCATCCTTGTTCCTCTGGCCCAGGTCACGTGGTACTCATTTTCCTTCCTTCTGAATCTTTCCCATTACGCGTAAATGATTGGAAATAGTTTGTTGAGTTACCTCCTGTTATTCAACTAGTTCTTTCTGCGTTTGAGACGAATCTTCATCCAGCAATGCTTACGTTTCTTCATGTGCAACCTTCTGCTGGAGCTCCGCTACGTTCTCGATCGCTAACATCAAAATCACCTGCTTTAAACCGTCTAAACCAAAACTCACACGTGCTTTTCGATACAATGTTCTCCCCAGAACAGAACAGATCGATGCACACGCTTTTGCAGCACTTTTTCCTTGATGAAATTCGTAACGAATGCAGTGTCGAATAAATGCAGTATCGCTTGCCATCTTTCATCTACCGACGTGCAAGTGCGTTTGACTGTTAGGCAAACTCCTGTGTCACATTTTATACTCTGGACGAGTTAGTCACATGACAACAACGCGGGTCGAATGTCGTATATGTAAATTAGCGGTATACGTCGCACAAAAAACGCTTTAAAACTTATTTGTACACCTAATATGAGGCAGGTGGCCTTAATTCTCTGTGCTCTCAGTGTATAATACATAATTACATTACTTTTATAGCAAACTGGAGGGAAGGGGGAAAAAACAAAAAAGGCAATACTTCACTTTGAAACATACGTTATAAAGTAGTGTACATACTACGTGGGCACTCAGGCATCCGATGACATGATGAGTGCAAATCAAATCGCAAAATTCAATCTGTACCCACATTTCGTTTTCGCTAGAAATTTTGACACATCAGACTTTCAAGTACCTCACCCATAATGGAAAAACAAATCTTACTGTAAAACGCACTTTTTAAGGTAACCTCAGACAGACAGCGGGTGTGATTGTGGTATTGTCAGGAGCAAAATGCTCGAAGCGTATCTTGGAAGGGGGGATCTGTCGAAATCGTTGCCAAATAGGGATTTACAATATCTATCAATAATTCACCTTCATCTGTTTATTCAGTGAATCAACTGTGACTGAAAACTAAGGTAGCAATTTTGCACTGAGTCATAAAGGAAAAGCAGAAGTTTTAAAATTAGTTTAGAATCATACATATAGTAAGAGTGTGTGATATAAAGAAAGCGATGTATTTGAAAATCCTATTCAGAACAATTGTAATGAAGAAACAGGTGGATTTGAAAATAGTATCATGAATCATGCGCCAAGAGTGTCTGAATTTTAAAATCCAGTTCAGGGTCATCGTTATGATTTTTGAATTAGATTTTAAAAGCACACGCTGAGGGATGAAGAGGTTGAATTGAAAATCCTCTTCGGAATCATACCAACTGACGAAAGAAGAAGAGGAAATAACTCGATATTAGAAACTTCTGTAACACACTGCAGCGGTTGCTCTGGCTTTTTTCAAGTTTTCGCCAACACATCGCCAAATTCAATATTTTTTCGCCAAATGTAGTCTTAAATCGCTATTTTTTTCACTCTCCATTGGGAATGTAAAAACTACGTATAAAAGCATAAAAGTGTTGTAATAGTGCAAAAACAATAGGTTACAGATTCTTTACAATTAAGCAGCAAAAAAATATTTTATTGATTCTGAATCCTATTAGAAAGAAATATAGATATTTATTTTTAATTTTGAAATTATTACTACCAATAAAATTTCTAAACAGAGAATTATTGACAGGATAAATTTCAATTTAATTGAAAAATTAGGCATTACATTTATTCTGTGGTTTGGTTCTAAATGGGCCAGTGTAAAAAAAGTACAGGTGTTTTCGAAAAATTGTACTTTATTACTTACAGAACTGTCATCTAATAACTTCTTTCATGAATGTTGTGTAATATTGGTTGATGGTTCACTTCAAAACATAAGAAATCCACAATTATGATCGAATTTCAAAGAATAAAAATTTAAGATTGTTTTGCTCGGGCGTCTAAAAAAAAAAAAAACTGATCTCCAATATTTTCGCCAAAACTATTCATTACCATAAAGATCATTTTCCCGCATATTGCGAAGAACGGGGTCGGCAGCGCGACTCCAACACTGTATGCAAGCATACAAATGTCTAAAAATTTCCTACCGTTCCTCTAAATTTAGCGAAACGACGGAAATGGTTTAGTGTCGATATGATCTCTTATTGGATTTCTAAAAAAGTCGGCGTTTTTGATTGATGAGATGAGTGATGTTTTTTAGTTCAGCTATCTCGTTTATTCACTGTTTACAAATTGTAACATCCTAGAACTTCAGCGATGTTGGACATTTGTCTTTCTCTTGAAGTTACCCCAGTTCTTCCCAAGTTGAAAACAGGCCCAGTGTAATTGAAATCTGCCTACTAAGGTCAAGAAGTCAGAAGGAAATTTAAGACTATGTTGACATGAGAAGTGTTGAAAGACCAGCCTTTGCCATACACCACTGAGAAAGGAAAGAGGGGGTGTTCTGTAACAAAAAGTTTGCAGCATTAACTCACGAGGGAATGATTCTAGCAGAAATGTCAAGGGAGAAGTTGGGGGAGAAATACTTCCCTTCGTTTGAGAGGGTGTTTGCGAATGCTTTCCCAGGACTTCAAATGCCAGGGAAAAACTGAAAAAGCAAATTAGAAAGTGGAGATAAAAAATTATACAAGTTTCAACACATTGTTCGATATCATCTGTACGAGCGGAAGACCTTAAAAATCAATCATTTCGGCTGAAGGAGTGGTTTTGTTGAGGGATTTTTTCACTTTGTGAAGCGATAAATTTTCAGCACACACCTTGGAAGAGTTCAGTGCCATTATTTTGTGAGTTGTCACGTGGGTGTCTCATCTCAATTAATTTCTTGTTGACTGAGACGAGTAGGAGAATTTAATAGTTTTGGGATTCACATCGCCGTGTTTCGATGAGACGAATCTTCGATTTTTCTTGGGAAAATTCGAGATTGCACCCAACAGTTTTTCTTATGGGCACAAAGTCGTAGGAGCCCGATCATAGGCATATAGGAGGGGATGGGGGAGGGCTAGAAGAATTTAATATTTTTAGATTAGGAGAATATATTTGATAGTTTTACGAGTAGGAGAATTTAATAATTTTGAGATTCACATCGCCGTGTTTCGATGACAAATAGAGAAATCTTCAATTTTTCTTGGGGAAATTAGAAATTGCAGCTCTCAAATATTTTTTCTTAAGAGCACAAAGCCATAGCCGCCCAATATGGGAAAGGGGACTGACTATCATTTCAATATGGGAAGGGGGACTGTCTTATCATTTCAATATGGGAAGCGGGACTGACTATCACTTCAATATGGGAAGGGGGACTGACTATCATTTCAATATGGGAAGGGGGACTGACTATCATTTCAATATGGGAAGGGGGACTGACTATCATTTCAATATGGGAAGGGGGACTGACTATCATTTCAATATGGGAAGGGGGACTGACTATCATTTTAGTTGCTGCGAGGTACTACAAAATTATTACGACAACACTAATTCTGATTGCTAAATTTCAGAATGTTATTTAACTTTAGAATGTGTGTGTGACTGTGGTAAAAACGGTAAAAACATTGGAAATTTACAGTAGGAAAAGTTACAATTTTCAGTAGAAAGTAATATTGTTGAATGTTTCCATTGCATTTTATTCCCCCTTCTAGTTCTTATGAATCAAAAAAAAAAAAAAAAAAATCATTCTCTGCAGCAGCCATTTACTGCCGTGGGTGGGAGGGGGCGGAATGGGGGCAGTTCTTAAGTTTTGTCAGAATTTCATCATGGCCGCTGTTCCTTCTTGGTGATCAATTGAGTGATCACTGTGATTTCGTGGCGCACTGCACAGAACTGACCGAAAGGTGCATGGCCCAAACAAAAAACAAATTCCCTTAACTTTCACAACATGCTGTCTGATTTCCTTTTCCCATCTGTTTTTATATCGTGATTTGTGATCAGTTCTCCTACAGAAATATAAAATAATAAACCTATTCAGAAAAGTAATCAGCTGCTACAAAAATAAAACTACTAATTAACCCGCAAATGTTTTTCGATGTTGAAAAACATTTCAACATCGAGTGAATCCAGTTTTCTTCGTTTCTACCTCAAACGTGAACTGGTGGTAAGTGCTTGCTTGCTCAGTCGGTACTTATTGGCGTTCAAGCCATCTTTCACTTTATTCGGTAGGAAAATGGCCTGCAATGCGTCTGACACATTTATGCCTTAAAAAAAAAAAAAAAAAGTGGAAAATGAAGTTTCTTCTGAAAAGGGATTGAGAAAGTCGAAATCGAAGCTTTCGAAAACTCGGGGAATTTCCTGTATGAGAACGGAAAACTCCTAAACTGACATTTAAAAAGAAACAGAATTAGTGGCAACGGAAAATCTTTCAAATTACTAAAGTTTTCGTGGGAACTTTTCAAAATCGAAATTTCATTAAAAGTCGAACACTTATACCGGCAACTTTTCTACACGTGGTTTTCTTGAATTTTCCGTGATATCACACCGCTTATTTTTTACAGTGTGCTTTGGTATAAGGACAACGTCTATCTCGCAAGTTGTGTGAATTGACGTTGCTGTGTAATGGTAGGAGTTGGGGATAAGTGGAAAAGAACCCCACTACTGGACCTGAAAATGAATGGTAAGTGTAGTTTTATTGCGCACTTGTCACACAAGCAGCGCTGGAAGTAGGCTAAACTATTTTCTTATGGAACCCATCTTCCTTAGGCAATAGGGTGACTACGCAGAATCGGTTTCGTGAGTGATTGACTTTCTTGGCTGTTGTAGACACATTGAACATAACCCAGATCGCATTAGGTTAACAGCGAAAGGGTCAAATGTAGAATAAATGACTCATTTATATCTTATGAACGATATCACCGTTGCGGATGTTTTATCATGGTCGCATTTCCTCCATATCGAAGGTCCATTTTGGGAGGGGGGACTTCAGACTGGTACAGACGAGCTTATGCAAAATACATAGCAACGTCACCTATGCGCGTGCTCGGTTGCGTCCGCCAGTGCGTGTATGAAGCGATAGACATCCTTGCCAGCTGTCAGAGCTGTTTTCGGCATGAGAATGACAAGTAATAACGATTTAAGCTATTTTCAACGTGGTGTCATAGTTGGCGCTCGTGAGATGGGCCATTGCAAGGGTGTACCGTGACTACAACAATTCCGGCAAAACTTCCAACCTACGATACCAGTGTGGCCGTAAAAAGACATTGGGTGAACGTGACCGTCGTCGGCAGTCAAGAATCGTTTCACACGACACTCTCGCAGGTATCATCAGAATTCAATGCTGGAGCCTCAACAAGCATCAGCGTCCGGACTGTGCAACGTATCCTGCACGATATGGGCTTTGTAGGCCGACGCCTAACTCGAGTCCCTTTGATGGGTGCACGACACAGAGCTATGCGCCTCGCCTGCGCACGGCAACACCGCCACTGGGCACCTGATGACTGGAAACAAGTAGCCTGGTCTGACGAGTAGCGTTTCCAACTATATCGGGCAAATGGAAGGATTCGTGTGTGGCACAAACCTCATGAAGCCATGGATCCCGCCTGTCAACAGGAAACTGTACCGGCTGGTGGGGGTCCGTAATGGTATGGGGTGTGTTCAGCTGGACTTCACTGGGACCCATGGTACGTCTACAAACGTCTGTGACCGGCCAACGCTATGTGCGCATCCTTTCTGACGAGGTACACCCGTTCATGTCCTGCATTCATGCTGATGGGTTGGGTCTGTTCTAGCAGGACAATGCACCTCCACACAAGTGTCGCGACGCCACATTATGGTTAGAGGAGCATTCATCTGAGTTTGGGGTGTTGCCATTCCCACCCAAGTCCCTAGATCTGAACGTGATAAAACACATTTGGGATGCCATGCAACGCGTTATCGAACACAGGAATCCGAGACCTCGGAATACACCCGAATTGTGGAACGCTCTGCAGGAAGTACGGTGTGCATTGCCTTACCAAGTATTAGACTGGTGTACCAGTTTTTCTGTCACTTCAGTGTATGTTATAGTAGTTGCATAATGACATTTAGCTACATTTCTTGCAAACACAGTCATTATTAGTAATATCTTCACAGCTTTCACAGTGTAGTTGAACACAGGTTTTAAGATGTCCCACGAATGAGCAACTCAATATGTTATTACTGCAGTCACCAGAGCGATGAGCTAACAGCCTTCCACAAAATAATAAGTTACGGTATTTTTTTATTTCACTTGGAAGACATGTTGCATTTCCGTTCCAGAGAAAGGGTTTCACGCTAATGGACATAACAGAAAAAACGAGAAAACTCTGTACATAATAATGTTTTACGTGCAAGACCTCGAGCAACTAACTGCGTAATGGCAATACCGCGTCAGGGCTTTTCAAGTAGAGAAACTGAATCATCCAACAGCTTCCGATTCATACTGAATGTGAAAGAACCGTTCTGCTTGGGAGGATGTCTTCGTTCCGCATTTCGAAGACGTTTTGTTTGTTTTCTGGAGTCATGGGATATAACCACGTGACATCATACGAAAAAAAAAAAAAAAAACGAAGTAATCTACCAGCAGGGCCACTGATACACTCTTATGCGTAAAAATAAAATAAAAATAGGACGGCGAGCAACTATGGGTCAGAGGCCTGGAGGCACTTTACCACCAGGCACCAATATATGGGGACGCAGAAGAGTTTGGAATGATGCTACTTAAGTAAAATATTCGCCGCGGCAAGTACTAATTTTAACGAACAGCATGAGCAACTAACTCTAAGAGCAATTAGCAGTAGCTCGGTCCTAAATAGGGCCACTGGTTCCAGGAAGAAGAAACGACCAACGACATCAAACACCTACACCACTTATTTCTCCCCCAGGTCTCGAACCCGGGCCCCATCTCGGACGACTGGTAAGAATCCAGCATGCCAGTTTTCTCAGCCGCCGGGATGGTAATAAATTTCTGTTTTAAATTTGCCATTTTGTTAGATGCTATGCTATTTTTGGTACTCTTTCATTCGCACGTCACTGATTCGTACCCCTAGAATGCTATCTTGCTGGTGTTGCACTTTTAATGGCCAGCAGTGTATATCTTCCTCTCGGGTACCAGTCACTTTCGCTACGCCACTGCAATGGGTGTTTCAAGAATAGTATTCTTCAGTTGAGTCCTGGGAAGACAGACTGTTTGCTCATTTTTTTTATGGGTATTTTCAAAAGCTTTGCATCTTTCTTATAATGAACTGAACGTGTTTTGAGTTCTCTACAAAGTAACCGCGAAAGGAAAAGTGAACGCAAGAAGGAGGGACGCGTCCCATTTCCAGGAGAAGTAGCGGGTAGGCGTTTCACCGACTGCAGCCTTGAGCAGGGCAATGCTACCATAGTCTTTGAGTCCCGAAGTTAAGCTTATGAGAACCCTGAAATTCCGAAAGAAAATGTTTTGACTGAACGAATGGAGATAAAAAAAAACGTGAAATTCAGGTGCTGGTGAATCTTTACTCGTACTGACGACAAACGTGCGTAATGGTAAGCTTCATAACAGATTGGAATACAGTACACCGACAAGCCATTACATTATGACCACCTACCTAGGAGCCCATTTAGCCCGCAAAACAGACGCCACCCGGCGAGGCATCGATTCGATGAGGTGGCGATAGGTATCCTATGCTATCTGGTACCATAACGTCAACAGCAGGTCCTCCAGTTCCCGTACATTTCGAGCTGGTGGGGATTTAGCGCGAACCCGCTTTTCCAAATCGAGCCACAAATGTTCGATTGGGTTCATGTGAGGTGAATTTTGAAGGCATTAACAGAAAGTCACCAAACATGTTCCGCGAATCACTCCTTGTCGATTCTGGCTGTGTGGCATGACGCATTATCCTGTTGGTAATGGCTATCACCAGCAGGGAACACAGTTGCCATGAATGGGTGAACTTGGTTCGCAACGATGTTCAGATACCTGTCAGGGATTGTGCCAGTGGGATAATGGGACTCCCAAGAAAACATCACCCGCAACATAACACCGCCGCCGGCCTGTTTCCGCCCAACAGTGCATCCAAGTGCCATACCTTCCGTTGGTAATCGGCGTATACGCGCTCGGCCGTCTACGTGATGCACCAGGAAACTTGATTCGTCATACCAGGCTACCTTCTTCCAATCATCCACGGTCCAATCTCGATGATCTTGGGCCCATATCATGCGTTGTTGGCGATGACGTGCCGTGAGCATGGGGACCCGGCTGGGTCTTCGGCTACGCAGGCCCATGCGCAGATGGCTGCGATGAACTGTGTGCTGCGATCCATTACCCTGATCGCCACTGTTGTAGCTGCAGGTGATTTGTCGCACTGTGGCCCTGCGATCGTTTTGAACAAGGCGGGACAGTTTCCGCTGCCCTCTGGCATCAGTGAGCTGCGGACGACACACGGCTAGACGACGGTTCGTCGTTTGGCCAGCTGTGCACCACTTTTGATACGTACTCACTATAGCGGCACGTGAACAACCCACAAGCCGTGGCGTTCCCGATATCGTAGTTCCGAGGCTCCGTGCCATCACAATTTGTCCTTTATCAAACTCCGATAAATCAGCAGCTTTACCCATCCTGACTCCGAACACTCTACCAACCGAAAGCCGGTCCTCGGGTTGTATACTGCTGTGTGAACTTCTCTTGCGCTACCGTTCGTCTCCAGGCACGCTCATTTCTGTAGGCTGAGGGTGGTCATAATGTAGAGGCTCATCGGTGTAGAACTCCGTTTATGCGTTTCTGACTCATACTTAAAATATCATTAATCCAAAAATTCTGAATTGCCCCTAACATTAAATTTGCCCTGATTCTTTTATACGTTTTTTTTTCAATTATTAGTTAATTTTACTTGGTCTCTCTGAAAAACGTATAAACGGGATTCCACTGTACTTTTTTTCGTGAGGTTTTCGATAGTGAAGCCATTGATTGTGTCTTCATAAGATACATTGCCGAGGCCGAGTGGTTATAGGCGTGGGCTTCTTTCTGTCTGCTTCTCCGAGCTGGGCCACCACAGTCCCGGATGTTTGATGGGATGGTGCGTAGGCCTCTTCAAAACTCCTCGGAACTAGGGCCCCCAAAATAGGTACGGCTGATTGCTAGAAGAAACTCATGGTGGTCGTTAAAACTCGAAAATAAAAATAATAGTTTCGTAGTGTTTTACCTTTTTATGCTATTGTAGGTTGATTACAGGGTGTCTACTGGTCATGAAAGTCATGAAAAAGTAATGAAATTGAGCAGGTGGTCATGAAGTAATGAAAAAGTAATGAAATTGAGTGTGTGGTCATGAAATTATCTTTTTGGTATCAGTACCTGAATGAAGACAAGTTTGTGAAAGGTGCTTCATGTTTATCGCCTGAAGTTATGCAGAGTTCCGTTTTGAGAGATTCTTCAGTGATGGCTGCGTTGCAAGAATTTGTGTCAAAAAAACACATGGCTTCATCAAAAGCTGATGTTGTGAAGAGGGAATATTTGCAATTTTGTGAATCTTCTAAAAAACAACTGAAACAGTTCAATCCTATGGAGGACAAACATGATCACTTCCTGATGAATTTACTACAAAGTGCGAACCATGACTTTATCAAGTTCTTACAGAAGCTGCTATGCATGTTTCATGGCAATGCTGCAGTTGAAAGAGGCTTTTCTGTTAACAAAGAACTTTTAATTGAAAACTTAGAAGAAGATGCAGTTGTTGCAGAAAGAAGTGTTCACAGTGAAATACAATCGTTAGGTGGTTTAGCTAATAGTGTGAAATAACTGAATGTCGACATCACAAAATCGATGACTTTAGCTGTCAAAAATGCTTCATCAAAAAGAGTAGATGCCTTAAAAAAGAAGATATCTGACGAAGATGAAGTGGCCAATCGTAAAAGGAGAGCTATCCAAGAACTAAAAGAACTCAAAGATAAGAAAAGAAAGCTTATAGAAAAGCCAAAAGAATAAGCTGCAGTTCTAGATTCTGAGATAACAAGTTTAGCTAAGATACTTAAACACCGAGTCTTTCACTGTGAAATTTCAGTCTCCATAAATTTTGTACATTCATAATTTTTATATTGCCTTAATAAAAACTTGTAAGTTTTTAGAGCATTACCATGTTAAAAGAATTTGTGTATTAATAGATGTAATGATAAATATTTCTGAAAATAGCCATACCCCATCCTAGATGAGAGTTGAATACATAGAATTTGATGAATGGCATAGTGCAAGTCCTACATAATTGCATTATTCATGTTAAAAAGCAATTTTAGTGATATAAGAATTACTTTCAGCTTTCATCTCAACTGGCTTTCAGGTAGGGGTTCATTCAAAAACATTACCCCCCCTCCTATATAGCCATTTTAGCAGCTGTGATATTATGGACACATCAGTTTTGCCTAAACTATTGTCGCATGGAATTAATTTCAATGTTTGTAAAAATAAAAAAATAACCAGGGATCTCAAGCCAAGGGTACTAGATTATGAGTCTATAGAATGGTTGTCATTGTGCCACGCATTGTCGAGAAGTCATGAATTTAACTGAAGATGTCATGGAAAAGTCATGAATTTGGTTCATTGGAAATCACTAGACACCCTGTTGAACGACTACCGTGAGCAAAAGGTAGTCTTTCAACCTCCAATAGCAAAAAACAGTGGGCTATAAGCAGTCACCCGTACCTAATTTACAGCCACTGACTCCATGGAAGGGGGGAAGCCAGTGCCGTAAGACAGACGCAACATCCATGCCTCACCGGGATTCGAACCCGGACCCATCTCAGACGAACGATCAAAAGCCATCGCTTAGACCACTGCGCCACCGGGGCGGTGTTTTTTACTTTCGATGTATATGATTCTTGTAAGTATAATAAACTTAGCGCAGACAGCTGGGAATTTTTTTTCGACATCGTTTTTTGGTTTTCATAATGTCTTATAAACGCGAAAACGGTCTACATCCAGAGCAATTTGTAGCCGTAAGATTAAGAAAATAGTCGACAAATTGCACTCATACGAGGTAAAACCAGTTGCATTTTTTCTTTGTGATTTGATGTACAGGTTCTGTAGATTCAAGTCCTTTTTGCGTGCATGTCTATGATATTTCTGAATCTTTAAGATTATAGGAATCTCACATTTTGGTTTAGGTGTTCCCCAGATGCCTCCAAATTCATTAACAATAACAATAAAATAAATGTTAGCATTATTTTCTTATGTGTTTCATTTTCTGTTCAGATTAATTTTAAGCTCATCGTGACCAATCTGTACTGAAGAATAGACGCACTGTCATTTTCAAAGAGTTTGCCAAGAACGGCTGGTTGGGACGAAAGAAAAAAGCAAACGTGCCCCCATTAAAATTCGTGCCATTTGAGCTCCTAACAGTGTATTTAATTATTTTATTATCAGAACTAAGAAATCATCCTGACACTGAAGTGACCTTCAAAACAGTTCCGTGTCTTCACGTAAACACATTAACCGCATATCAAACCTTGAAATCAATTTCTTTATCTTCATAGTTGTTTTTTTTTATTCATGTCTTTTATCCCCGAAGCAGCACTTCGCTCATCTTATTCTTCAAACTGTGTGACATCATACGAAGGAAACAGAATATCTTATCATTAATGACAGTTCGCTTGCTATCCAGGAGTACTTTATATCCAAAAATACACCGATCCCGGCGCTAAGCTGCCGGTATCTGTGTATTTGTTTTACTTCTGTCCGTTTGTCCATTGCGCAAATTTGTCTCCAGCTTAAAAAAAATTCCTAACGTCTATTGAGCCCTCGTTTGTCAGAGGAATCACTGAAGCAAATCTTCTAAGAAGTTGAAAAATGATCTGGGGTGGGCAGAATTGTTACGGAATGATTTCTTGAAGTAATTCAGAATACTCATTTTGTGATGATAGAGAGGCGCATGCGTATGAAACTGAATAATTGATTAATATTTGGGGTTTTAAGGCGGAAAGGTCAGGTTGGTCGCAAAATTTCTAGAACAAGGCGATTTCTAAACCTGTCAAGTAGGCAATCCCCAACCATCCCGGCAAATGACCCGAGCCCTTATCATCATCAACCGTTCTGAATCCGTTTGCTGGATGAAGGTCTCCCCCATGCGTCGTCCACAACTCTGTCTTCAGCGATTCTCTTCCATGTCATTTCGGTGTGCTTTCGAATTTTATCCACCCGTTTCTCACGGGTTTTGTTCGGGGGGTGAGACTTGTCCTTTGATATCCAGGCTAGTATTTCAGTTGTCCATCGGTGATCAGTTCTTGTAGGCACGTACGTTGCCCATGGAGTTTTGAAGTCTTTATTTTGATCATGATGTCATCCACGAGTTCTCTTTCCTATCATTCTTTGTTACACCAAGCATGTATCTCTCGGTGCTTCTCAGTCTGTATGTCCTTTTTAGTTAAGATCCATATCTCTGATCCAAAACTAAGAACTGCAAAGGGGATACAGATTAAGTACTTTTCTTTTAAGACATAATAGCAAATTGCCCTCAGAAATGGTACTGTTTCTTCTAAAATGCACTCCAGCCAAGTCTCACACGCCAATTAATTTCCTTTCCGATGTCATTCGCTTGAAATCTGTTGTTAAACGTAAATGTAGGCGTTGGTTACTTCTGAATTTGCTGGTTTGTTTTGAACTTCCTTCCTCGTAATTTCCTCTGTTGTGTTAGTTTTGAGATGTTACAGAGGTGACAACGCAGATGTGCTTTTTTTTTTTTTTTATTGGAGGTTTAACGACCACCGTGAGCAACTCAATGGGCTATAAGCAGTCGCCCGTCCCTAATTTAGGGTCACTGGTTCCAGGGAAGGGAGAGAGCCAGTGCCGTAAGACAAACACAACATCCATGCCTGACCGGGATTCGAACCCGGACCCCTTACGGACGAATGATCAGAGGCCAACGCCTTAGACCACTGCGCCACCTGGGCGGCGCAGATGTGCTTCAGATAATCTGCGATGCAGTGCTTTTTCAAAATGGTGATCAGGTCCTCCAGCCAATCATTCGCCGACTCGCCAGAAAGAGAGAGAGAGAGAGAGAGAGAGAGAGAGAGAGAAAGAAGTCTGGGTCGGGTCTAGCCCTCCAGTCATCATAATTCGCCAGCCCGCAGCAGTAATTAACAATATTTTTGAATAGGTTATATATCAGGTAATCACAAAAATATATTTGCCGTTTTTCGTGGGAGCAAATGAAACACCTTGTAATGATTGAATTCGGGGAGAGATGGCGTTTCCCCCGCGGTGTATCGTCAGCTGAAATCCCAAAATGCCATGCGCATAGGAATCAGATGAGTAAGCAGTTTGGTGGAGGAAAGACGTGCGATTACAATGGCGGTATCAGTGAAGATTATTCGTGGCTGTTTGTTTTACGAATTTAAACTCGGTTCATCTGCTGCAGAAAAAAACTCGTATCACGCTTAGCATTCGGGGAAGATGCTGCGAAGAAACGCACAGCTCGGTTTTGGTTTCGAAAATTCATCCCTCTAAGACAAGTCCCGGAGTGGTCGTCCTGTCAGCTTTGACACAGAAGCCCTAAAAGTTCAGAGACGGAGATGAATCCCTGCAAGACAAGTCCCGGAGTGGTCGTCCTGTCAGCCTTGACACAGAAGCCCTGAAAGTTTAGAGACGGAGATGAATCCCTTCGAGACAAGTCCCGGAGTGGTCGTCCTGTCAGCCTTGACACCGAAGCCTTGAAAGTTCACATAAGGATATGAATCCTTGCAAGACAAGTCCCGGAAAGGTCGTCCTGTCAGCTTTGACACGGAAGCCCTAAAAGTTCAGAGACGGAGATGAATTCCCCCAAGGCAAGTCCCGGAGTGGTCGTCCTGTCAGCCTTGACACAGAAGCCCCGGGAGTTCAGAGACTGAGATGAATCCCTTCGAGACAAGTCCCGGAGTGGTCGTCCTGTCAGCCTTGACACAGAAGCCCTGAAAGTTCAGAGACGGAGATGAATTTCTCCAAGGCAAGTCCCGGAGTGGTCGTCCTGTCAGCCTTGGCACGGAAGCCCTGAAAGTTTAGAGACGGAGATGAATCCCTTCAAGACAAGTCCCCTAGTGGTCGTCCTGTCAACCTTGACACAGAAGCCCTGAAAGTTTAGAAACGGAGATGAATCCCTTCAAGACGTGTCCCGGAGTGGTCGTCCTGTCAGCCTTGACACAGAAGCCCTGAAAGTTCAGAGACGGAGATGAATTTCTCCAAGGCAAGTCCCGGAGTGGTCGTCCTGTCAGCCTTGGCACGGAAGCCCTGAAAGTTTAGAGACGGAGATGAATCCCTTCGAGACAAGTCCCAGAGTGGTCGTCCTGTCAGCCTTGACACCGAAGCCTTGAAAGTTCACATACGGAGATGAATCCCTGAAAGACAAGTCCCGGAGATGAATCCCTGAAAGACAAGTCCCGGAGTGGTCGTCCTGTCAGCCTTGGCACAGAAGCCCTGAAAGTTCCGAGACGGAGATGAATTTCTCCAAGGCAAGTCCCGGAGTGGTCGTCCTATCAGCCTTGGCACAGAAGCTCTGAAAGTTTAGAGACGTAGATGAATTCCTCCAAGGCAACTCCCGGAGTGGTCGTCCTGTCAGCATTGGCACGGAAGCTCTGAAAGTTTAGAGACGGAGATGAATCCCTTCGAGACAAGTCCCGGAAAGGTCGTCCTGTCAGCTTTGACACGGAAGCCCTGAAAGTTCAGAGGCGGAGATGAATTCCTCCAAGGCAAGTCCCGGAGTGGTCGTGCTGTCAGCCTTGGCACGGAAGCCCTGAAACTTTAGAGACGTTGTTGAATCCCTTCGAGACAAGTCCCGGAGAGGTCGTCCTGTTAGCGTTAACACGGAAGCCCTGAAAGTTTAGAGACGGAGATGAATTCCTCCAAGACAAGTTCCGAAGGGGTCGCGCTATCAGCCTTGAAAGTTCAGAGACGGAGATGAATCCCTTCGAGATAAGTCCCGGAGAGGTCGTCCTGTCAGCCTTGACACAGAAGCTCTGAAAGTTCAGGGACGGAGATGTATAGCGTCAAGACAAGTCCCTGAGAGGTCGTCCTGTCAACCTTGACACAGAAGCCCTGAAAGTTCAGAGACGGAGATGAATCCCTTCAAGACAAGTCCCGGAGTGGTCGTCCTGTCAGCCTTGACACAGAAGCCCTGAAAGTTCAGAGACGGAGATGAATCCCTTCAAGACAAGTCCCGGAGTGGTCGTCCTGTCAGCCTTGACACAGAAGCCCTGAAAGTTCAGAGACGGAGATGAATCCCTTCAAGACAAGTCCCGGAGTGGTCGTCCTGTCAGCCTTGACACAAAAGCCCTGAAAGTTCAGAGACGTTCATGAATGCCTTCGAGACAAGTCCCGGAGAGGTCGTCTTGTCAGCCTTGACACAGAAGCCCTGAAAGTTCAGAGACTGAGATGAATCCCTTCGAGACAAGTTCCGGAGAGGTCGTCCTGTTAGCTTTAAAACGGAAGCCCTAAAAGTTTAGAGGCGGAGATGAATTCCTCCAAGACAAGTTCCGAAGGGGTCGCGCTATCAGCCTTGAAAGTTCAGAGACGGAGATGAATCCCTTCGAGATAAGTCCCGGAGAGGTCGTCCTGTCAGTCTTGACACAGAAGCTCTGAAAGTTCAGGGACGGAGATGTATCCCGTCAAGACAAGTCTCTGAGAGGTCGTCCTGTCAGCCTTGACACAGAAGCCCTGAAAGTTCAGAGACGGAGATGAATCCCTTCAAGACAAGTCCCGGAGTGGTCGTCCTGTCAGCCTTGACACAGAAGCCCTGAAAGTTTAGAGACGGAGATGAATCCCTTCAAGACAAGTCCCGGAGTGGTCGTCCTGTCAGCCTTGACACAGAAGCCCTGAAAGTTCAGAGACGGAGATGAATCCCTTCAAGACAAGTCCCGAAGTGATCGTCCTGTCAGCTTTGACACAAAAGCCCCGAAAGTTGCTATTGAACAGGTCAGTAGGCCAGTCATTTGGTGTTAGTGATAAAACCGTCCGAAGACATCTGAATACAGTAGTAGGTAAGGCATGCATTTTATCTATAAGTGGATCCCCCACGAATTGTCTGAAGTGAACAAAGGACAACGTGTCTCAGCTTTTCTTTCACAGCTGTCTCGCTATGACAAGGAGCCATTTTTGGATTGGGTACTCACATGTGATGAGAAGTGGGTCCAGTACAACACCCCAAAACGTTCCAGACATTGGCTGTCCCCTATTGATTCAATTCCTCACACATCGAAGCCAGCACTGCATCCACGTCAAGTAATGCTGCGTGTATATGGACAGTAGGCTACGTGGTCCTGTTCATTATGAACTCTTGCAACGCTGCCAAACGATCACCGCTGAGCTGTACTATGAACAACTGAAACGTCTGCATGAGGACCTGAAAAAGAAGGAAGCAGCACTGATCAACATAAAGGGAGTTCTGCTCCTTCAAGATAATGCTCGTGCCCACTCCTCTTCATTAACCAGGAACACTACCAAAGAACTTGGGTGGGAGCTTTTATGCCCTCCAGCTTATTCACCAGATATCCCTCCTTCAGGTTTTTCTTTCACTAGACAATCATTTGCGTGGACACGACTTCTCCAACTTTGATGATTTGCACGGTGCCCTCCAAAACGTTTTCTCTCCCCCATAACCCGGCATTTTATCGCAGGGGTATATATAATTTGTTAATACGTTGGCAGAACGTTGTTAATGCCCATGGTAATTATTTTGATGAATAAATTGCTTCTTTATTACGTATGTGTTATACTTTGTCTCAGTCTCCGAAAAAGGCAAATACTTTTGTGGTTACCTAATACTTTGCGTCTTCTGAAGTGAATGAATGTAATATACCTTGTTTTAATATTATGAAAAATATGTAATTTTTTCGGTTTAGTGTTTCTCAATGTTCTCCAAGTTGGCAAGCTTACACCGGTCCCCTGTCACACTGGGGTGAAAAAAAAAAAAAAAAAATGTCGGTTCGCCACATCAAAAACTTCGAGAAACACTGATGCAAAGGACAAAAAGGATTTTGTAGTCAGCATTTTTTAGAGTTCCTAATAAACCCATCGCTTTGTACACACGATTTTCTCCATGCGCGCGTGTATGCGTCGGACCACAAAAATTCATTTTGTACCGGATAATGCTAACCATGAGGATGATAATTCATGTTGTGATGCACAAATTTCCAGCTGGGTGACGTGAAAATATTTTCATGTTTTGCATGATATCCACATCTGTGAAAGGCGGATTGGAAAAATCATTTTTGTACCCGAAAAATGGGGTAATGTGCCGTACAGTTTTTTAAGCTTTGTGTGACGCACAGTTTTGCCGCAAGGCGGCACTAATTAATGCATTTCAGGAAACATATTTGCATTTGGCACTTGATACCTACATACAAAAGTTATTTTTAGAAAACTTTCTTTGCTTTCGACTGCTGTAGTTACAGGGAAAATATCTGATGCATTTCCAAAGCCTTTTTTGACGAACATTTTTTCCCCCTCTCTGGTAAACGTACATTAAAATTTATGGTTCAGCGATATCTCAGTTTCCAGCTGTTGGACTGAAAAAAATTCTTTTAACATGGAAATCGTGGTAAAATTTCCCCCTTTGGTAGGTTAAATTATATATTTTTCGCTCGTCAACATATGGGCATTTACAAATTGGACTAGAAAAGTTCTGTTTTGCGATGGCTAGTTTTAACTTTGATCGATATATTGTCCACATGTCGTTTGATTTTGCAGGTGCTCTGTTTTCCACTCAAGGAGGCTTAAGAATTTGCACTTCTAAAAATGCTATTTCATTTTTTTTTTTTTTCTCCGCTAGCTGGCATCAAATTCGATTAAAAAAATTGTACTGGCTACAGAAATGCGACCCCTCCCCCGCCAAAAGGAGGACTTGTTCATGTCGTTGGTTTTAGATCTTCGTTAAAAATATATGCCGTATCATCATCATCATCATCATCATCATCATTGTCAACCATTATCAATCCACTGCTGGACGAAGGTCTCCCCAAGTTTCCTCCACAACGGTCTGTCGTGTGCCAGTCTCCTCCATGTCACTCCCGCATACTTTCGAATTTCATCCACCCATCTTCCATGTGGTCTTCTTCTGGGTCTTTTCCTGTCCCTTGGAATCCAATTAGATTAGATATGCCGTATATACTTGCATATAAGCGAAAAACTCTTAGAACAAAATGTTTTCTAACATGATTGGTTGCTTTTGGTATATACGTCCAACTCAAATGTTAGGAGTGTTAGTGGTGCAGAAGACCAGTTGATATTATTAAATGTTAGTAGTGCAGAAGACCAGTTGATATTATTAAATGTTAGTAGTGCAGAAGACCAGTTGGATATTATTTCATCAATTTAATAATTTTCCGCTCTCCTTGTTATCGATCTACGGAGCGAGCATTTTCTTTTCTTGTCTAAAAAAAAAAAAAAAAACAGGTAAAACTTTTGCACACACCTGATGAGAAGAAAACTGTGTAAGGAATTCGAAAACACGCATTTCATTGAAAACACTAATTAAACATGAAGACCATTAATACAATTTCAACAAATGTGATATTTTTCGAATTGTTGAAATTGAAGCTCGGCTAATTAATAACAAGGAACAATACACCAATTGTACTTAAATAGTATAACTATACTAGTGATCCGAACCGAAATTTCTTGGCGTAGAATAGAAATAAAAGTTTCCAAGCTTTCGCACATCAACCAGGAAGCTGTCTACCTTCCTTGAGAAAGCCATCTGGTTGATGTGCGGACGCTTGGAAACTTCTATTTCTATTTTCGCCAAGAAATTTCGGATCACTAGTACAGTTATACTATCGAAGCTCGGCTTCTACGGAAGTGCCACCCTCCCTCCCTTTCCAATTTTGAACAATGAGGGGGTTAGGGGCGGATAAGTTGTAGTGTTCAACAAACTCTCGAGTTGGGTGTCATTTTTTTTTCCCCCTTCAGGGTTTGGATTCGTTAATGTAAGGACTGAGGTCGACATATTTCTAACTTGCGCTTTTAATTAAGCAGATTTTTTTTTATTGGAGTTTTAACGGCCACCGTGAGCAACTCAGTGGGCTATAAGCAGTCGCCAGTCCCTAATTTAGGGTCACTGGTTCCACGGAAGGGAGAGAGCTAGCGCCGTAAGACGAACACAGCATCCGTGCCTCACCGGGATTCGAACCCGGACCCATCTCGGACGAATGATCAGAGGCCATCGGGTCGGTCGGGAATTATTGGAACTATTATCAAATATGTGAGTGAACTACGGTGTAAGGCTCATGGAAAGAACTGATGTTTAAAAACGTGATCTCTCGCAACGGAACTTTTGTTTGCAAAATGAATCGCAGAATGTTTAACGTCTGACCGTTTACATTACATAACGGACCAGATGATGTAACCCAGAATAGGTAAGGCTGTACAAGACCAGGAGATAAGGTAAATTGGGTGGAGGTAGGGTAAAGATAAAAAAGAAAAAAAAATAGTGCGTGTGAGACATCCGTAACTAATGCTGATGGGATGGAGTGCTTGCTGCTCCCCCACGGTGCCCCTCTCAATATCCCACGGGGTGCAGGGTCAAAGCGACCGACGAGGCGTTCCCTGCCAAAGGGGCAGATAAGTAAGGTGGAGAGGCAGGGAGGTCTATTGGCGATTGTAGCCGACTCGCGATGATTTTAGAGGCCTTTCCAGGCCAAGGACCTCTGCCCCCCCCCTCCTCCTCAACGCCGCATGACACCCCTCCCTTTCCCAACGGCACCCACAGGAAGATAAAGTGCTGGAAAAATCAAAATGTAGGGGATATTCTTTTTTAGCTGTTTCTCAGTTTTGTTGTACTCAAGTATGTCTGTCTGTCCGTTGGAGCTCCCATGACATCTTTTACAAATTGGATTGAAAGAAATAGCATTTATTTACTACATGTTTACAGTACGAGCTTAGGTTCTGTGGTCTGTTATGTGTGTTTGTGTGGAGGGGGAGGGGGTTAATCTGTGTTAGATGTTTGAATGACAGCCACGATGAAAATCAGGCTATTATGCAAATGGCACGAAAACGTTACGAGTACGGTGTTATTTATATAGAATACGCAATGAGAGTATTTTGCTCACCCGTTAGGCCATGTACTGAATTATTGTTTAATGATAAGAGTAGTAATACTGTAGATATCAGCATTTTTTCGTTTTTCCTTGCCTGGTGGTCAGTGGTAGAAAGCTGAAAACTCCGCGCTTCACTGACAGGATAGAAAATCAAAAAGATCATCGTCCGGATGTCGCAGTGTGAAAAGTGGATGTCCTCTTATTCTACACCACACGCACACATATGCCACACGGTCAGCCTGGCAAAGAATGAATCTTATCATTTCACGGACCCTGTCTATCGACCCCCAGAGCCCATTTAAAGGGGGGACGGGCTGCAACCCCGGCTCCCGCATTTCCAAGGTGCTGATAATTATGCAGGATGCTTGAAGAATTGACAGAGTTCTGCAGTTTTTTTTATGTTTCGTTTTTTTGCAGATAGCACAGCAAAAACTACAAGAAACTGCCTTGTAAAAATTTTTCTATTTCTTTCCGCTTTTTTAGGAGTCCGCAAAAAGTGTAGTCTCCCCTCATCCATCCCCGAATCTTTCAAAAGCATTACAGATGATTTTTTGTACCCATCTGTAATTAGGGAAAATTTTCATACATTAAGAATTCGTTTGAATCATGTTATTTGGATCATATTATTTTGCCCCACTACTTCGATAGAGGAGGGGGGGGGTTAAAGCAGAACTGAACTAGTATCCATTTTTCAACCATACAGTTTACATTTCCTTGTTACCACTGATTCTTCCATGAATCATGGGATACACACTTCCATACGGAGGGGATATTTTTATAGCTTCACGTCATATTTTGGGAATGTTTTCTCGTGGGTGTTTTTATTTATCCAACCATAGTGAAATCCTAGACGTGCCACTAATACTGGGGCCCCAAAATACTGTCCACCCCCCACCCCGTCCCCTTAAATGTGCTCTGATCGACTCGTATATTTCAAAGGGTGGGACTGTTCGGGCGTGTAAAGCTGAACTATCTTAGCTCCGTGTGATGTATGGCGCCTGTGTTGCAGTTCTATAGCACTAGTGGAAGCATTTTGCCCCACACCTGTGGACATGGAGGGGGTGTGGGGTGTGCACCTTGAGCATTCTAAAGCTAGTAGCAGTCGTCCATCCCTAATTAGGAGTTGCTGGGTTCCATGGACGACCACCGTGAGCGCCCTTAAAAGGCTCAGTTGCCCATCTAAGTTTGGGGCCGCTGGTTCCAGAGGACAAACACGCCACCTATGCTTCACCCGATGCTAGGGGCCCAGCTCTGATGATTGGTCGGAAGCCTGCGCCAGAGACCACACTCATCCACAGGGGTGGGATGCACACGTCAGTAGCAGTTTTCACATTGTAAACTGTTTGCAACTGGCAGTCTCAGTGATTGACGATCCCAGTTGCTCATATTTCTCGTTCTGTTATAAAGTTTAGAGCTGCCATTATCACTTATTTGCTATTTCACTACAACACTAATCTTTGAATTTAGCGCAGGTCAAGCCGTCAGCAGGCCGAGTAACTTCGACGAGAGGTCGTGATGTGTCAGTCTAGGATACGATATTTTTTATCTGCTCGATGTGCAAACAAGCGAACTGTCAAATTTAGCAACATACTACATATATGTATACATACATACCTACCTGTCCTCCCTCCCGCTGAGAAACCATTAGCTTATTTATAACGAAGTAAATTTCTCCGTCATTTTCGGGTTACGCCGGGATTCGAACCCGAGGCCGCTTATTCCGGAACAAGTCCCTCTACCAACTGAGCTACGCAGACGTTTATTCTGATTCCTATCTGCCTTTATGTCGTGTGCGTCCTGCTGGCAGGTACGTCACATCTCCCCCCCGAAAGAGGGCCGGGGGCATGGCCCACGGGTCAGCCGTGACCACGAATCGTTGCAGGCAGCCATCCACTGTAAAACGTGCACTTGAGAACTCCCAGTCAATCTGCTGTGTGGAATGCAACATCACACATTTATTTTTCGAAGCGCTGGAGAAGGGATTCTCTGATTTTTCCTATCTCGCGGTGTGGAAAGAACATCACACCAATGCGAGATTTTGAACGGCCGGGTCATCCGGATAGTTCGGGCGCCATTATAACGAAGTAAATTTCTCCGTCATTTTCGGTCTACGCCGGGATTCGAACCCGAGGCCGCTTATTCCGGAACAAGTCGCTCTACCAACTGAGCTACGCAGACGTTTATTCTGATTCCTATCTGCCTTTATGTCGTGTGCGTCCTGCTGGCAGGTACGTCACATATTCCTTATACCACATGTGGTAAAAAACATTTAACACTCAAGTGTAACATTTTTAGTTAAAGTATGAAGGAATGCGCAGAAGATAAACCGAATTAGCTTATTGTTAACAGAATGAGATCTCTGACTCTCTCTCTCAACCATTTCTCCCAGATGATTTTCTTTCCGATTTTGAATATAACTTTTAAGTATTGACCACATACAAAATAAACTAGCTCCTTGTTATTTTCCAGTTTCGGAAAAGCAACACAGAAAATTAGTTATTTCCAAGTTACTGAACTAAAATAAATAAATGATGATAAATTTGAATGTTTTTAGGTGAACTGTGTTTGATTCAAAATTTTCTAAATTATAATTATTAATTCATGGATTGGTACAGTGGTTAGCAGGTATTTATAATACTTTTTAGGGCTTTAAAAGAAGATTCTTTGGTTCGTGTTTTGCTGCCGCCTGACATCCGTCGTGGTGCTGAAAGAAAGTTAAGCTGTTGATTCCGAAATCCAAATTCTCTGTTATAGTGGGTCTGACCTCCCCATGGGCTTTCGGCCAAGGCCGAAAGTGTGGCATAAGTTATAGCATAGGTAGTGAATAGCACAAGCAGTGCCCCGTCAGGGTTAACAAAGAATTTTACCTTCTCTTTTACAACTTTGAAATAAAAGTGCATTGAGCTATCAAGTGTGTGGGACAATGTGCCATCGGTTTTTTAGGTGTTAGCAGAGAAGCAGAATGCTGGCGTACGCTCTACGCGGATAGTTTCCAAATTATTAGCAGGTTTTGCAGATAGTTTTTACTTGGAGATTTAAAAAACCAAATAAACATGTTATTTATAGCAATTAAAACACTTACCCAAGGCGTTTATTCAGATTAATATACTTAATTGTATTCTTACTTGAAGAACTTTCAACTTTCCATTATTTTTCACATCTTCTGAGTTCTTTTGTTTTTACAGACGTTTCTGGCCTCTAGATTTTATCAAGGCCTGTTGTTCTCAGTATATAGGAACTATATTTAAAGTTTCGTTTACGCAGAAATAATTTTAATTATTATTGCCAGGTTCCTCTACAGTTGCCAGTCATTAAGTTAAAATCATTTTTTTATTATATATTTTATAAGTTTAGTATTTTTGAATTAACTTGTTGAAACTGCTATTTATAACTTTTAAAAGTTCACTGATGGAACTGCTTCTCTGGATATAGAAACTTTCTTTAATTAGTTTCTTGTTTTTTTTTTTTTTTTTTGAGGCTCATAGTCCAGTATATTAATATTTTGTCGTAAAGGTCCATTTCACACGCATTGCTGCACATTCAATAGTAATGTACGTATTTTGCCCTCATTGGAATCTGTAATGTTCTAATAATTATTTATTGTTTTATTAATTTTTCTTTAAACTATCTTATTCTGTTATCGTGGTTCGCGCTTCACGGGTTTGCAGCAAGTTTTCTGTTTCAGTGGTTGTGTACGCAGATACATTTTATTTTTTTACAACTCTGGGTGTTGTTGATAAGGGTACTAATGATTGGTAAGGTTACTAATGATTGGTAAGGTTACTAATGATTAGTTAACTGAAGAATTGTCCAGTTTGCTGACCAATGAATTTTTAGGTTTATTTAATGGTCGTTAAACATAATGCCATTTATATTTTTTAATTAAATGTACATGATCTCCCAGTATCAGGGACGAATTAAGGCCTGAATGGGCCTTCAGGCTAAGATATTTGATTGAGGGTCCAAAGAACTTATAAAGGAGAATAATTATAAAGTCTGCTAAAACGCGAAACTGTCGCAATATGCTTGTGATAAATAATACGTCGTGCATTCTTCAAAATAATAAATTGTTTGCAGAGTTTTCATAATAAGTATTTTCTGTTGTTCTCGTAAGAACATGGGTTAAAAGCTTAAGATTCCTAGATTTTGTCTTGGATTTTTTAATGGTTTACCACTGTATACACTTCTTGGGGTTTTTTTAGTTATGCTATGTTAAGCCACAGGGGATTTCGACCATTAATGTGTCCATGTGCAAGTAGATAGGTCATAGGTTTGGGTGGTTGGTAATGAAAAAGCAGGAACTGTATCGCCGACCCAGCTGTAAACAGCGACACGAAGCGTATACCCTTAGTGAGTCATTGCCATGAAAACTGTTCGTCTTCTAGCCTCTGTTTGTGATCAAGTGGAAATCATACAAGACAAAACTAACTGCAATTTTATAAACCTCTCTTTCTCTCAATCTATCTATCTAAGCTTGTATTATTTGTGCTGTTGCAGCATTCTTTCTGGTCCCCTATGCTGTAGTCCCCTTAGACGCTCCCTTAATCCGGCCCTGCTCTGTTGCCCGATTGAATTTTTTTTTTTTTTTTTTTGATTGGAGGTTTAACGACCACCGTGAGCAACTCTTGCTATTATAGTGTCATGGCTATAAGCAGCCGACACTATAATAGCTATAATGGGCTATAAGCAGCCGCCCGTCCCTAATTTAGGGTCGTGGTTCCAGTGAAGGTAGAGAGCCAGTGCCGTAAGACAAACAACATCCATCCATCACCGGAATTCGAATCCAGACCTCTGGTCTAAGCGATGACCTCTGATCATCGCTTAGACCACTGCGCCACCGGGGCGGCCGATTGAAAATTACTGTTGTGTTTGTTTCCACAGTAGGCCTACAGCATGCAATGCGAAGAAATAACCTTTTAGTACGTATTGTGCATTGCGCTGGCACCTATTTATTACCTTTGCACGAATATATATATATATATATATATATATATATTCTATAAAGATACCTAAGCAAAAAAAATATACAAATATAATTTTGACTCACACCTTGCACCCTTCGTTCTAAATTCTAAAATTTTTTCCTTAGTCTTCAGTTTTGCTCTTAAGTATATATATATATATATAGTTTATCAGGAGCCGGCATGGTTGTCCACTGTTGGTAAGAATCGCTAAGACGAAAATAATCAATAACGGTCTGGATTTGATTTGAAAAGACGTCTCGAAGAAAACAATAATATATCCTACCTTTCGATAGAAAAAAAATTCTTCGAGATTTACATCCGTTTTGGGGGTTTCTTTACTTCCTCAGTCGGACGCGGCCTTTATGAAAACCGTTAAGGTTTTCTTGTCCACAAATGAATTAAGCTGTATGTATCGCGAGGGAACAGTTCGGACCTTTCCTGTTATCTGCCAGCCACTGTTTGCTTTTGCTCATTGTTACATAAAATGACACTATTTGACTTCCGAATAAGAACGCTTTCAAGCAGTTTCCGATTTTGAGTGTACCGTTCCGCTTTGTTTACATGAAACCTGATCACACCCAACATGAGAGAAAGTAATTCACGATAAATGTTATGGGAATTTTCTTTTTATTGGCATATAAAATGACACTATAAATAGCAAGAACCTACTTATTTTATATAGCAATAAAAAATTTCTCATAATATTTATCATAAACTAATTTCACTCATGTTGGGTGTGATCAGGTTTCATGTAAACAAAGAACGATTTGTTTTCTTATACTGTATAATTTTTTTCTTTTATATATTTCTTAAACAGTTTAAATTTTATAAAAAAGTGAATAAGCAGGTTTTTGCTGTTTTATAGTGCCATTTTATATAGCAATAAAAAATTCCCATAACATTTATCGTGAACTACTTTCTCTCATGTTGGGTGTGA
This sequence comes from Macrothele yani, assembly GCA_039090855.1. Lineage (NCBI taxonomy): Eukaryota > Metazoa > Arthropoda > Arachnida > Araneae > Macrothelidae > Macrothele > Macrothele yani. The sequence goes on along the minus strand of CM077024.1, from coordinate 129,001,577 downwards.
TCAGGTTTCACGTAAACAAAGCGGATCGATACACTCAAAATCGGGAACTGCTTTAAAGCGTTCTTATTCGGAAGTCAAAAAGTGTCATTTTATATCGGGAACTATTTAAAAGGGTTCTTATTCGGAAGTCAAATAGTGGCGGGCAGATAACAGGAAAAGTCCAACAGTTCTTTGGATATATCTTTTACTACGTAGAAAACCAGGTAATGGGACATTTCCATTCTGAGACAGCTAGAGAAAGAAAGTTCCATTGTTAGATTCTGGCTCGACGTGAATATAATTATGCTGCTTTTGGGATTTTTGGTTGCGATTGCCAAGCATTCTGCGTGTGTACACATCGCCACTTTATTTCGGATGCTTTGGAGCAGTCTCTCTTGAAATCCTCTTCAGCAGCTTCTTATGTTGTTTCTTGGAACGCAGTAGTGACTTAACACTTTCAGCAAATCTCAGTTTCTGCACGTGACCGCTCCAGACTTGCTAAAGTGACACTCGTTTGTGTGTTGCTTCCGTGTTTTCAGCAGAATTTGGACAGTCAAGTAAAACGGAGGCCGTGATTCAAACCGAAACCTATCTTTGGAAAGATCGTTGCGAAAATTCTGGCACGCGACCAAGAAACGAGCTCGTTGTGTACGTTCTTGAAACAGGAATTGAAAAGAAGGAAGGGTTAAAATTGAGAAATGCGTCACACTGTTTTTCCACAATGTCGGCCACCAGAGGTTGCCCCCGATTGTCAAGGATAATCGACGTCAAAACGTACCAAGTGCCTGCTCTGCTGTTACTATTAGGAGGCAATTAGGAAAAGAATTAAGTAAAGAGTGAGCCGTTTTTGTGCTTTTTTTCCCCCGTTTTTTTCATTCTTGTATTAAATTGTTTATGGCATTTTTTCTGCAGCACAGTAGTGCGAATAAAAAAAGAAAAAAACGTGTTCGTGATATCACTTCATCCTTTCTTGTTTCTTTGCGGACATTGCGTCTCTAGATCTATAAGGCTGTATATACACTGAGTGGCCACTTTATTATGACCACCCTCTCAGTACTTCGTTGGGCCACCTTTTGCCTTTAATACTGCGTCGATTCTTCGTGGCATGGACGGACTCCACGAGATGTTGATAGGTGGTTTGTGGAATCTGAGACCATGCTTGATGAATGACACTTTCCAGGAGTGTGAGATTGCAGGGTTGTGGATCCAGCTGTCTGATGGCTCGTTCAACTTCATCCCACAAATTCTCAATGGATTCTCAACCTAAGCAAAGTAAACTCACCGGCATGTTCCTGAAACCAATCCTGTACAATACGAGCACTATGACAGAACGCATTATCTTGTTGAAAGTAGCCGTCGCCATTGGGATATACCATCCACATGACAGGATGAACTTGGTCCGCAACAATGTTTAGATATGATGTGCCAGTCAGACGTTGATCAACACGAATTAAAAGGCCCAAAGCATGCCAGGAAAACATTCCCCAAACCATAACGTTGCCTCCACCAGCTTGAAGGGTTGTAGCAATGCATTTGGTGTCCATGCTTTCGTGCTGTTTCCGCCAAATTCTCACTCGGACTTAGGCATGGTGCAACTGAAAACGTGATTCATCGGACCACATAATTTGTTTCCAATTATCGACTGTCCAATCCTTGTGCTCCTGTGCGAACTGGAGACGTTTTCTCTTGTTAACTGCAGATAGCAAAGGTGTTTGAACAGGCCTTCAGCTGCCATATCCCATCCGATACAGTGTACGGCGAACAGTGCGTGCAGAGATCATTTGAGGGGGATCCTTGATTAAGATGGTCTGTAATTTGCTGCACTGTTGCCCTTCTGTTGTCTGTTACCAGTCTGGACACTCTCCGTTCCGCCCGAGCAGTCACTAGTCGATGACGACCACACGTTGCACGTAGATACCCAGTTTTTTGGATGCCAGTCCAGTCTTTAAACACTTTAACAACAGCTGCTCTGGAACATTTCACGAACGCGGCGGTTTCGGTGATAATCGTTCCGCATGGCTCCGAGCTCCTACAATCATTCTGTAAGGGTCGCCCGCAATCAAACTGTCAATTATGAATTTATTTAATTTTAATATTGTGATGAACACGTGCGGACGAACGTTTCATTCCGCCATTTTGTTGTTTCAGATAAGAACTGATATTCTTCACCACCCACGTGGTACAATTTTAATCCTACGTGGGATTAAGAGATGGGTGCATGAACACCTGGGGCACCTGACTTTGAAGAGCCAGCTGCTCGGGTGCTTCTGTTAAACAAGTTGTCATACCGCTTTTGTATACGTGCAAAGTTGTAATCGCCTGCGGGTATCCGACGGCATTCCTGAGTTCAGGTATTTCACGTGCTGACCGGGGAAACCAGTTTTTCTTGCGCATGCGTGGTAGAGGACAGAAAAGGCGAGGAGATTGGAGGGAGACAGTTGAGCTTCGGTCGCCAAGTAGAGAGGGTCCTGGTTTGGACACCGGTTCTTGACAGAAGGGCTGCGGGTATCGCAGACGTGCAGCGTGGTGAACGGGAAGGAGGATTCCTTCGTCCATCGGGTATCACGGAAAGAATTGTGGAAAGGTAGCACGTGGTCAGCACGGGAACGTGAGCGGAAAGTCATCGGAAACCCGTGAAGCAATGTTATCGGAATAATAAAGTCTTGCTGTTGTGTTTATTTCCGTCCGTGTACTGGACTGAGTTTGTCGAGGTAATTATTCTTCTACACAAGGACGCCTTCAGCCGCCTTGATAGCCAGATCGTATAGTAAAGGCGAGGCGGTAGCTCGCTATACGGCGGGAAACAAAAGGTATTATCTAAGAATTGATATGTCTGGCTCTATACATTCCATGTTGAAAGTCCGTCAAATCGCATTTTTTACCCATCTCGTCATGGGTGCATGAACACCCATGACTACTGTCGGAAGCACTAAGCTTTCCCTTTTTATACTAGCCTCGCCCTCTGGCGGCAACAGCCTGCAGCCATAGCTCATTTGCTTAAAACTGTCAGGTGGTCATAATAAAGTGGCCACTCAGTGTATATACACTGCTAGCCATTAAAAATGCAACACCACGAAAGCCAAGTGATATCAAAGCCATATTTATAGTACAGAAAGCAGACATGATACAAGGGTGAATCGATTACAAACACAGCACGGTGAGACGAGGGGAACACGTAACAATCAGTATCTGGTGTAGCCACCCTGGGCGGCAATTACAGCTGCTACACAGCCCGGAATCGAGAGGAAGAGACGTTGGATGTGTGTTTGAGGGATGTCAGTCCACGCAATGTCGACTCGATGCCACAATTCCTCCGTTGTAGCCGGGGGTGGTCTCTGGCGTGCCAGTCGTCCGGCGATTATGGACCACGCGTGTTCAATAGGCGACATAGCCGGGGACCACGCAGGCCAAGGAAGACGTGGCACATGGTGGCGATCCAGGAAGTCTTGGACGTTGCGTGCCACATTCGGTCGCACATTATCCTGTTGGTAAATTGCACCAGACAGTCCCTGAAGGTACGGCAGAACAACAGGCTACAACACCCCAATGATAATACGATGGCTGTGCAACGTACCGGTAATGCGGACGAGGCGCGTGCGGGGGTGGAATACAATGGAACCCCGTACTATAACGCCGGCTGCCGGGCCGGTATGGTGCAGCATAAATCACTCGAACGATCGTCGCAGTACCGCGAGACACGGGTTCGTCCATCATGGTGCTACAAACTGAAGCAGAATTCGTCGAAAAACACGATACCTTGCCATTCGCTCCTCCATGCCTGATGTTCTTATCATCATTGTAGTTGCAGGCACCGGTGTTGTGCAGCCAAAGGTAGCCGAAGCAATGGGCGTCGTGCAAAAATGCCCCGCTGTTGCAGATGACGTCACACCGTCCGTGCGAACACTGGGTGTTGTGCCACACACCCGAACTCAGCTATGGTGGTCGATATAGCTGTGCGATCCGTAAGAGCCATGCGCACCAGATATAGGTCCTCTCCTTCATTGGTGTAACGGGGCCATTGGGGATCCACCACGTCGGTGTGTTCGTTCCTCTACTCATTCACTCCATATTCTCCCTACCATGGCCGGATGTTGTCCCGCGCAAGCACCGATGTCTCGGAGTGATAATCCGCAGTCCCGATATGCCACAATTCTTCCGCGATTGAAGTCTGAAACCTGCTGGTAGGGCTGCCGTTGTCTTCGACGGGGCATGCTGCAGCTGTCTGTGGCCAGGAACGGGAAGTAAACATACTTCGAGTGCTTAACACCGGCTCCTTGTTCACCCCTCTTACTCTCCTCACCTGATTTCCATACGTGCTGTCCGGTTAATCATTTGCATGTGTTCCCGTGTTCTGTCCTTCTGCCATCTTTCGAACCCCTGGGATTCGATTTTCCTGGTGTTGCACTTTTAATGGCGTTAAATAGCTATAAGCACGCCTAAGACTTGTCAAAAGTGCATTTTGAGGCTTTCACTGATGGAAATATACACTGAAGCCACTGGACACTTGATAACTGGAAACAAGTAGCCTGGTCTGTACCGGCTAGTGGGGGGGGGCGTAATGGTATGGGGTATGTTTAGCTGGACTTCACTGGGACCCCTGGTACGTCTACAAACGTCTGTGATCGGCCAATACTATGCGCGCATTCTTTCTGATGAGGTACACCCGTTCATGTCCTGCATTCATGCTGATGGGTTGGGCCAGTTTCAACAGGACAATGCACCTCCACACAAGTATCGGGACGCCACATTATGGTTAGAGGAGCATTCATCTGAGTTTGGGGTGTTGCCATTCCCACCCAAGTCCCCAGATCTGAACGTGGTAAAACACATTTGGGATGCCATGCAACGCGCTATCGAACACAGGAGTCTGAGACCTCGAAATGCACCCGAATTGTGGAACGCTCTGCAAGAAGTATGGTGTGCATTGCCTACAGCATATTTCCAGAAGCTAGTGGAGTCCATGCCCCGTCGTATTTCTGCAGTCCTGCGCTCCCGTGGGGGACCTACCAAGTATTAGACTGGTGTACCAGTTTTTCTGGCACTTCAGTGTATTTCCCACAAGTAGGCGTAAATTTTTACTTTATTTCGAACGACATCTGTGTTGTTGCAAGTTGGATAAGAAAGATATTATTCTATTACATCACATAATTGTGGCCATTTTTGGAACCACATGTTTCTAAATTCCCAGTTATTTTTTTATTCCCTCGCAAAATTTATATATCTACGAAGGTAACTCAACAATTATCCATAATATAGTTTTAATTTCTTTTTTGTGACTATGCTGCTGGTTCCGCGCGCATGTGTAGACGTGGTATCACTGTAGTTACTGCGGTGGAGGTTTGACTTTGATTCGTCTGATGGTGTTTTCTCCCACCCCCTTAACATTGTGCATGAGTAGACGTAGTGTCTCTGTAGTCACTGTAGCAGAACGTTTGACTAGTATACTCTTTTGTTGGTGCCTTCCCCCATTACATTGTGTATGAGTAGAAGTGTCTCCGTAGTCACTGTGGTGGTTTGACTCTCATTGGTCATTTCTTGTGCTGTGTTTGTCCCTTTAACATTGCGCATGTGGTGAAGGTTCGACTCATTGGTTGGTTTTTGTGTTGTTGTTGCCCCCTTTTCACACTGCGCATGAGCAGACGTAGTGTCTCTAGTTACTAGTGGTTTGACTTCCATTGGTGAGTTCGTGTGTTGTTGTTGCCCTTTTTAATATTACTCATGAGTAGACGTGGTGTCACTGTGGCTTAGGTTTTACCTCAATTCTTGTGTTGTTTTGTCTTGTTCTTAATATGACGCATGAGTAGACGTGGTGTCAGTGTTGTCACTATGATAGAAGTTTGACCTTGATATTTATGTTCTTGACTTATGTTGTCGTGCCTATCAGTAGACGTGGTGTCGCTGACGTCACAATGACGAAAGTCAAACCTCAACCACAGTGACGACAGTCTTGATCGGTCAGTTCTTGTGCTGTTGTCGTGACCTAACATGACCTCTTTCCGTATTCAGCAAAGATGAACAGTGAGCAGTGATGCCTTGTTTGTGGGCTTGTAACGTATACTCTAGATTCAGTTTCTTTTTTTTTTTTTGCCGCCCCGGTGGCGCAGTGGTCTAAGCGATGGCCTCTGATCATTCGTCCGAACGAGGTCCGGGTTAGAATCCCGGTGAGGCATGGATGTTGTGTTTGTCTTACGGCACTGGCTCTTTCCCTTCCCTGGAACCAGTGACCCTAAATTAGGGACGGGCGACTGCTTATAGCCCATTGAGTTGCTCACGGTGGTCGTTAAACCTCCAATCAACACACAACACAACAAACTCAGTTTCTTTTTATTATACTATCTCTTGTTATTTTATTTTCCTATGCAAATTATCTTCTCACTTAACGAGATGTTGTTTCTCCCGCTGAATTATATGTGGCAACGAGTGTAAGTCATGACGTGGTGGTATGCAGTATATATATATCATCATCATCATCATTGTCAACCATTATCAATCCACTGCTGGACGAAGGTCTCCCCAAGTTTCCTCCACAACGGTCTGTCTTGTGCCAGTCTCCTCCATGTCACTCCCGCATATTTACGAATTTCATCCACCCATCTCCCATGTGGTCTTTTTCTGGGTCTTTTCCTGTCCCTTGGAATCCAATCTAAAATTTCGGCTGTCCATCTATGGTCTGTCCTTCTGGCAGTATGTCCAGCCCATTGCCATTTCAGGGATTTAACTCTGATCATGATGTCTTCCACTCTCGTCATTTTTCGGATCCACGAGTTCCTCTTCTTATCTCTCCTGGTTATACCAAGCATGCACCTCTCCATGCTTCTTTGAGTTGTCTGCAGCTTTTGTATGTCTCTTTTAGTTAAGGTCCACGTCTCTGCACCATACGTAAGCACTGGAAGGATGCATTGATCAAACACTTTTCTTTTAAGACATAATGGCATATTGCTCTTGAAAATTATGCTGTTTCTTCCAAAAGCTCTCCAGGCAAGTTTTGTACGCCGATTAATTTCTTCATCAATGTGACCCTCACTTGATATCTGCTGTCCAAGATAAACATACGTATCTGTTATCTCCAGTTTTCTCCATCAATCGATAAATCTTCATTTCTTGTAAAAGCATTGAACATCACTTTTGTCTTCTGAAAGTTCATTTTTAATCCCACTTCTTTACTCTTGTCAGCAAGTTCTGGATCATACTCTGCAGCTCTGATGGGGTAGTTGCAAAAATGACTACGTCATCAGCAAAACGAAGGTGGGTTAGATAATCTCCATTAATCTTTATCCCTTTGTTTTCCCAGTTCAGTGATTGAAAAGACATTTTCCAATGTGGCATTAAAGAGCTTCGAGATATGGTGTCACCTTGTCTCACTCCCTTTCCAATTTTTATGTGTGTTGTATTTTCAAACAGCCGAATCTTTGCACTTGCATTTTCATAGATGTTATTAATAATATTAATGTATGCATCTTCAATACCGCAGGATTTCAGAGCCGTGGTAACTGCTGATGGTTTCACCGAATCAAAGGCTTTTTCATAATCGATAAAAGCCATGCACAATGGAAGTTCATATTCCCTCGCTCTTTCAATCAGTTCTCTCAGTACGTGGATATGATCTATTGTGCTGTAGCCACTCCTGAATCCAGCTTGTTCTCTCGGTTGAGCCATGTCCAGTGTTACCTTCAAGCGGTGTGAAAGAACTTTAGTGAAGATTTTATAAACCACTGATAGGAGGCTGATAGGTCTGTAGTTCCTGAGATCCTCAATGTCACCTTTTTTATGTAGCAGGATCATTGTAGCATTGTTCCAATCCTCAGGAATCTTCCCTTCATTAAGGCATCGAGTGAAAATTTGGGCGAGTACTGTTTCAATTTCTCCACTTGCTTCTTGTATGATGTCTATAGTAATTCCATCTTCTCCTGGAGCTTTCCCTCGCTTCATGTTCTTGATTGCATGAGCAACTTCTGCTGGGAGGACTGGAAGAACTCTGGTACCTTTCATGATGTCTGGAGTACATGTATCATCCCTTTCATATAATTTGGAGTAGAAATCTTTCACTCTTGTCAAAATTTCGCCTCTATTTCTTGTTATAGAACCATCTTCTTTTCTCAGAGCCATAATCTGTTTTTTTCTTCCCTTACTGAGATGTCCCTTTGCTATCTTAAGGCTTTGGTTGTTTTCAATTGCTTTCCTCACTAGCTCACAGTTGAATTTCCTTACGTCTTCAGTGATACTTTTTCGTGTTGTCTTGCATAGCTCTATATATTCCACTTTGGAAGTCACATCTACTTTAGTTGTCCTCATCTCTCTTCTTTTTTGCATCAACATTTTGGTTTTCCTGATAATTTGTTCACATGCAACTTGTTCTTAGACCCAGCTAATTTTGTTGCTGTTTCCATTAGAGCTTTGGTTACTTTTCTGTTAACTTCCGAAATATCCACTTGTTCCGATGTTAGGCCTTCTAAAGCAGAGAATCTGTTCTTCAGTTCCAACTTGAAAGTATTATGGTGTTTTTTAAGGTTGGTTATGTCAATAGATTTTGTTTGTCTTATATATATATATATATATATATATATATATATATATGGGATGTAAGGTCAGGTGATGCGTAACATCACAGCCTCTCCTTGACAAATGTCAACCCCGCCTTCTCGTGGTGCATCCTGTTCCCACTAAAGGGGCTCTGACGACCGCCAATAGCGGTATAACTATACCATCGGGATCAGAGGAAATGCTATCCCACACTCACCAACCCGCTTGGCCAGCGTGGTGAGTTATGGCCAAACACCTCCAAAATGACTCTAAAACTTAAATCTTGGCCCTCAGTCTCCGGCAGCTGGAATGTACCTGGCCAAGGCAGCGGCCAGTGCGACATGAAGGCAGAGGGTGCTAAGAATCCCCGGAGGACCGGACTAGGCTGCCATTTGATGCTGACCTTGGCTACCTACAACAGACGCTCCCTATCTTCTGATTCAAGGCTTCTTGAATTGGAAGCGGAACTACAAAGGATCAAGTGGGACATCGTCGGGCTAAGTGAGGTAAGGAGAAAAGGAGAAGATCTCATTGAACTGAAAAGTGGACATCTCTTCTATTATCGTGGGACAGATACTGGTAGAACTAGTGGTGTTGGATTTATAATAAACAAGAAACTGAAGGATAAAGTGGTAGAAGTTGAAAGTTCCTCTGACAGAGCTGCACGACTCGTTATCCAACTATCGAGAAGATACCAGGCTCAGATTATTCAAACTTATGCACCCACCACAAGTCATCCTGAAGAAGAAATTGAAGAATTTTATGAGGAAATTCGTCATCTAAATAATAAAGGTAAGCAGCACTTGAAGATAATTATGGGAGATTTCAATGCAAAAATAGGGCAACGGCAACAGAATGAAACTTCAGTAGGTAAATTCGGTCACGGCAACAGAAACCAGCGTGGAAATACTCTCGTAGAGTTTGCAGAGGCAGAAGGATTTTTCATCTTGATTTCCTTTTTCAAGAAAAAGCCACACAGGAAATGGACATGGAGACATCCAATTGGGACGACAAGTGAAATTGATTTTATTATGTGTAACAAAAAATTCGTCATCGAAGACTGCAGTGTGCTGAACAAGTTCAACACAGGTAGTGACCATAGATTGGTGAGATGTAAGATGCACCTCAACACTAAACTGGAACGTGGCAAGCTCATAAGACAAACAAAATGTATTGACATAACCAACCTTAAAAAACACCAAAATACTTTCAAGTTGGAACTGAAGAACAGATTCTCTGCTTTAGAAGGCCTAACATCGGAAGAAGTGGATATTTCGGAAGTTAACAGAAAAGTAACCAAAGCTCTTATGGAAACAGCAACAAAATTAGCTGGGTCTAAGAACAAGTTGCATGTGAACAAATTATCAGAAAAAACCAAAATGTTGATGCAAAAAAGAAGAGAGATGAGGACAACTAAAGAAGATGTGACTTCCAAAGTGGAATATATAGAGCTATGCAAGACAGCACGAAAAAGTATCACTGAAGACGTAAGGAAATTAAACTGTGAGCTAGTGAGGAAAGCAATTGAAAACAACCAAAGCCTAAAGATAGCAAAGGGACATCTCAGTAAGGGAAGAAAACAGATTATGGCTCTGAGAAAAGAAGATGGTTCTATAACAAGAAATAGAGGCGAAATTTTGACAAGAGTGAAAGATTTCTACTCCAAATTATATGAAAGGGATGATACATGTACTCCAGACACCATGAAAGGTACCAGTACCAGAGTTCTTCCAGTCCTTCCAGCAGAAGTTGCACATGCAATCAAGAACATGAAGAGGGGAAAAGCTCCAGGAGAAGATGGAATTACTGTAGACATCATACAAGAAGCAAGTGGAGAAATCGAAACAGTACTCGCCCAAATTTTCACTCGATGCCTTAATGAAGGGAAAATTCCTGAGGATTGGAACAATGCTACAATGATCCTGCTACATAAAAAAGGTGACATTGAGGATCTCAGGAACTACAGACCTATCAGCCTCCTATCAGTGGTTTATAAAATCTTCACTAAAGTTCTTTCACACCGCTTGAAGGTAACACTGGACATGGCTCAACCGAGAGAACAAGCTGGATTCAGGAGTGGCTACAGCACAATAGATCATATCCACGTACTGAGAGAACTAATTGAAAGAGCGAGGGAATATGAACTTCCATTGTGCATGGCTTTTATCGATTATGAAAAAGCTTTTGATTCGGTGAAACCATCAGCAGTTACCACGGCTCTGAAATCCTGCGGTATTGAAGATGCATACATTAATATTATTAATAACATCTATGAAAATGCAAGTGCAAAGATTCGGCTGTTTGAAAATACAACACACATAAAAATTGGAAAGGGAGTGAGACAAGGTGACACCATATCTCCGAAGCTCTTTAATGCCACATTGGAAAATGTCTTTCAATCACTGAACTGGGAAAACAAAGGGATAAAGATTAATGGAGATTATCTAACCCACCTTCGTTTTGCTGATGACGTAGTCATTTTTGCAACTACCCCATCAGAGCTGCAGAGTATGATCCAGGAACTTGCTGACAAGAGTAAAGAAGTGGGATTAAAAATGAACTTTCAGAAGACAAAAGTGATGTTCAATGCTTTTACAAGAAATGAAGATTTATCGATTGATGGAGAAACACTGGAGATAACAGATACGTATGTTTATCTTGGACAGCAGATATCAAGTGAGGGTCACATTGATGAAGAAATTAATCGGCGTACAAAACTTGCCTGGAGAGCTTTTGGAAGAAACAGCATAATTTTCAAGAGCAATATGCCATTATGTCTTAAAAGAAAAGTGTTTGATCAATGCATCCTTCCAGTGCTTACGTATGATGCAGAGACGTGGACCTTAACTAAAAGAGACATACAAAGGCTGCAGACAACTCAAAGAAGCATGGAGAGGTGCATGCTTGGTATAACCAGGAGAGATAAGAAGAGGAACTCGTGGATCCGAAAAATGACGAGAGTGGAAGACATCATGATCAGAGTTAAATCCCTGAAATGGCAATGGGCTGGACATACTGCCAGAAGGACAGACCATAGATGGACAGCCGAAATTTTAGATTGGATTCCAAGGGACAGGAAAAGACCCAGAAAAAGACCACATGGGAGATGGGTGGATGAAATTCGTAAATATGCGGGAGTGACATGGAGGAGACTGGCACAAGACAGACCGTTGTGGAGGAAACTTGGGGAGACCTTCGTCCAGCAGTGGATTGATAATGGTTGACGATGATGATGATGATGATGATGATATATATACTGCATACCACCACGTCATGACTTACACTCGTTGCCACATATAATTCAGCGGGAGAAACAACATCTCGTTAAGTGAGAAGATAATTTGCATAGGAAAATAAAATAACAAGAGATAGTAAAATAAAAAAGAAACTGAGTTTGTTGTGTTGTGTGTTGATTGGAGGTTTAACGACCACCGTGAGCAACTCAATGGGCTATAAGCAGTCGCCCGTCCCTAATTTAGGGTCACTGGTTCCAGGGAAGGGAAAGAGCCAGTGCCGTAAGACAAACACAACATCCATGCCTCACCGGGATTCTAACCCGGACCTCGTTCGGACGAATGATCAGAGGCCATCGCTTAGACCACTGCGCCACCGGGGCGGCAAAAAAAAAAAAAAAAAGAAACTGAATCTAGAGTATACGTTACAAGCCCACAAACAAGGCATGCAGTATATATATATATATATATGGGATGTAAGGTCAGGTGATGCGTAACATCACAGCCTCTCCTTGACAAATGTCAACCCCGCCTTCTCGTGGTGCATCCTGTTCCCACTAAAGTGGCTCTGACGACCGCCAATAGCGGTATAACTATACAATCGGGATTAGAGGAAATGCTATCCCACACTCACCAACCCGCTTGGCCAGCGTGGTGAGTTATGGCCAAACCCCTCCAAAATGACTCCACAACTTAAATCTTGGCTTTCAGTCTCCGGCAGCTGGAATGTACCTGGCCAAGGCAGCGGCCAGTGCGACATGAAGGCAGAGGGTGCTAAGAATCCCCGGAGGACCGGACTAGGCTGCCATCTGATGCTGACCTTGGCGACATATAACGGACGCTCCCTATCTTCTGATTCAAGGCTTCTTGAATTGGAAGAGGAACTACAAAGGATCAAGTGGGACATCGTCGGGCTAAGTGAGGTAAGGAGAAAAGGAGAAGATCTCATCGAACTGAAATGTGGACATCTCTTCTACTATCGTGGGACAGATACTGGCAGAACTAGTGGTGTTGGATTTATAATAAACAAGAAACTGAAGGATAAAGTTGTAGAAGTTGAAAGTTCCTCTGACAGAGCTGCACGACTCGTTATCCAACTCTCGAGAAGATACCAGGCTCAGATTATTCAAACTTATGCACCCACCACAAGTCATGCTGAAGAAGAAATTGAAGAATTTTATGAGGAAATTCGTGATCTAAATAATAAAGGTAAGCAGCACTTGAAGATAATTATGGGAGATTTCAATGCAAAAATAGGGCAACGGCAACAGAATGAAACTTCAGTAGGTAAATTCGGTCACGGCAACAGAAACCAGCGTGGAAATACTCTCGTAGAGTTTGCAGAGGCAGAAGGATTTTTCATCTTGAACTCCTTTTTCAAGAAAAAGCCACACAGGAAATGGACATGGAGACATCCAAATGGGACGACAAGTGAAATTGATTTTATTATGTGTAACAAAAAATTCGTCATAGAAGACTGCAGTGTGCTAAACAAGTTCAACACAGGTAGTGACCATAGATTGGTGAGATGTAAGATGCACCTCAACACTAAACTCGAACGTAGCAAGCTCATAAGACAAACAAAATGTATTGACATAACCAACCTTAAAAAACACCATAATACCTTCAAATTGGAACTGAAGAACAGATTCTCTGCTTTAGAAGGCCTTACATCGGAAGAAGTGGATATTTCTGAAGTTAACAGAAAAGTAACCAAAGCTCTTATGGAAACAGCAACAAAATTAGCTGGGTCTAAGAACAAATTGCATGTGAACAAATTATCAGGAAAAACCAAAATGTTGATGCAAAAAAGAAGAGTGATGAGGACAACTAAAGAAGATGTGACTTCCAAAGTGGAATATATAGAGCTATGCAAGACAGTACGAAAAAGTATCACTGAAGACGTAAGGAAATTCAACTGTGAACTGGTAAGGAAAGCAATTGAAAACAACCAAAGCCTAAAGATAGCAAAGGGACATCTCAGTAAGGGGAAAAAACAGATTATGGCACTGAGAAAAGAAGATGGTTCTGTAACAAGAAATAGAGGCGAAATTATGACAAGAGTGAAAGATTTCTACTCCAAATTATATGAAAGGGATGATACATGTACTCCAGACATCATGAAAGGTACCAGTACCAGAGTTCTTCCAGTCCTTCCAGCAGAAGTTGCACATGCAATCAAGAACATGAAGCGGGGAAAAGCTCCAGGAGAAGATGGAATTACTGTAGACATCATACAAGAAGCAAGTGGAGAAATCGAAACAGTACTCGCCCAAATTTTCACTCGATGCCTTAATGAAGGGAAAATTCCTGAGGATTGGAACAACGCTACAATGATCTTGCTACATAAAAAAGGTGACATTGAGGATCTCGGGAACTACAGACCTATCAGCCTCCTATCAGTGGTTTATAAAATCTTCACTAAAGTTCTTTCACACCGCTTGAAGGTGACACTGGACATGGCTCAACCGAGAGAACAAGCTGGATTCAGGAGTGGCTACAGCACAATAAATCATATCCACGTACTGAGAGAACTAATTGAAAGAGCGAGGGAATATGAACTTCCATTGTGCATGGCTTTTATCGATTATGAAAAAGCCTTTGATTCGGTGAAACCATCAGCAGTTGCAATGGCTCTGAAATCCTGCGGTATTGAAGATGCATACATTAATATTATTAATAACATCTATGAAAATGCAAGTGCAAAGATTCGGCTGTTTGAAAATACAACACACATAAAAATTGGAAAAGGAGTGAGACAAGGTGACACCATATCTCCGAAGCTCTTTAATGCCACATTGGAAAATGTCTTTCAATCACTGAACTGGGAAAACAAAGGGATAAAGATTAATGGAGATTATCTAACCCACCTTCATTTTGCTGATGACATAGTCATTTTTGCAACTACCCCATCAGAGCTACAGAGTATGATCCAGGAACTTGCTGACAAGAGTAAAGAAGTGGGATTAAAAATGAACTTTCAGAAGACAAAAGTGATGTACAATGCTTTTACAAGAAATGAAGATTTATCAATTGATGGAGAAAAGCTGGAGATAACAGACACGTACGTTTATCTTGGACAGCAGATATCAAGTGAGGGTCACATTGGTGAAGAAATTAATCGGCGTACAAAACTTGCCTGGAGAGCTTTTGGAAGAAACAGCATAATTTTCAAGAGCAATATGCCATTATGTCTTAAAAGAAAAGTGTTTGATCAATGCATCCTTCCAGTGCTTACGTATGGTGCAGAGACGTGGACCTTAGCTAAAAGAGACATACAAAGGCTGCAGACAACTCAAAGAAGCATGGAGAGGTGCATGCTTGGTGTAACCAGGAGAGATAAGAAGAGGAACACGTGGATCCGAAAAATGACAAGAGTGGAAGACATCATGATCAGAGTTAAATCCCTGAAATGGCAATGGGCTGGACATACTGCCAGAAGGACAGACCATAGATGGACAGCCGAAATTTTAGATTGGATTCCAAGGGACAGGAAAAGACCCAGAAGAAGACCACATGGGAGATGGGTGGATGAAATTCGAAAGTATGCGGGAGTGACATGGAGGAGACTGGCACAAGACAGACCGTTGTGGAGGAAACTTGGGGAGACCTTCGTCCAGCAGTGGATTGATAATGGTTGATGATGATGATGATATATATATATATATAGGCGCGCTCAAGTAACGAGAGAGCTTCGTTTTATATGTGATAGGTTCTTCCTGATTATTGATATGCGATTTTTCTACGACATAACGATAGTACGAAAGTTCGGGCTATCAGTAGTTGTGTTATTTTGGAGTGTGTATTTGAGTAATACCAGGAGCTCCCCAATAAAAGGTTAAAAGTGAGTACGTTTACTTAGTTCATTTTATTGTCAGACCTCTGTCTGGCCGTTAAGTCTATTTCATTGAGTGTTTACGTTAAGTTCAGGGAATATTGTGTTTACCGCTCTAATAAGGAGCCTTCAAGGTACTAATGTACTAAAACCGAAGTTATATTACTGATATTCAAGATAATGAGGAACGCTGAGTAAAAATAAATTCCATATTCTTGGAATTTATTGCACGTGCGTGTCTTACCTAAACAAACTCTAGCACTTTGAAGATTAAGCACACTTTAGCTACGTCAAGTGACCTTGTGGTCATAATTCAGTGATCACTGAGTGTGGGTTGAATCGATGCCACTTCGGATAGCTGCTGTACTGAGGGCGAGAGGTAGACCTACGAAGTATTAGGTGGGTGGTCATAATTCTGTGATGCTCTTTGGCCAACCTTGGCCCTTGCGCCAATAAAAAATAATTCGGTGATCACTCAGCGTGTATCGCACAGGCGCCTGCCATAAAGGGGAAGGGGAGGGGGGGCAAGGTAAATTTTGTCGCTCCAATAATTTTACTAGGGGGCAGTGCGCACACAATATTTTTCGCCCTGTTAAGTAAGTTTTCGTTTTTGTGATTGTATGCCGCTTTCGAAATGCGTCAGTTGAAATATTTCTATAGAGAAAAAATATTTTCCCATGCTATTGAGGCCATCTTATGCTGTGCTAATTGAAAAAAATACATTTCTTTCTTTTATAAAATTGTATTATTCCTTATAAGATCGATCAAGCTCCACCTTATGAGGCCAAAGCGATTTATTTCCAAAAAAATTAATAAATAACAAAATAAGTAAAAATTATTTTTTTCCATGTCAGCATTGCTCATTTGATAGGAAACTTGGTTGCAATCCCCGTGTATTGTGTTTGACATGCTCTCGTGTTAATATTGAAGACAATTATCAGAAATAAAATATTCAATGAAATTGTTTTAAATATTAATATTCAGCAAAAGAATATTTCTGTTGTCTTGTTCATTTGCTGATGAGCAAATACAATTGCATTTTTAAATGTACGTCGAATCTCGTAGTTTATCTTTTTGCCCCCCCCCCCTTTTATTTTCATCCTGATAATGTAGAAGAGACTGCCACGGCTGATCACTTCGCGCCTGCCCCCCCCAATAATTTAGAGAAATCGTCGCCCCTGACAAGTAGGCCCGGCCCGTTCACCTATTATTGATTGGGATGTGGAATTCCCGTCTCGCTGACTATCTGTCATATCTTGCTTGGCCTATGCGCTGACAAACCCGAAAACTCTGCCATCTTACTATGAACTGAACTCTGATTGCTAAATGATATATTCAATTCTTGTTATATTTATATGATTTCAACTAGTCGGATTTATATACTGTATTTATTTTTCCAGTGACTCTGATATACGTATACACATGGGAGGGTCACACGCTAAGGGCTCGCGTTTGAATTTGAAAGGCAACGTTTGTGTTACGTTTCTGGTTGCTTGCATTGAACAGTTACTCCGAATAAATTATGAACGATTAATATTCTTCTATGCTTGTGGGGATGGGATTTTTGAACTTTAAGGGAGAAATAGTGCCTTTTTTTGTCCTTCTTGCGTTTGCCGACGGCAAGGCTTCATTCAACGAGTCGGATTTCTATTTTTGAACCCTAATAAATGTTTTTTTTGTGTGGCTTATCGAAAGCTGGCAGGAGAAAGCGTGAGTGTTTCCACTCGTGTATTTCGTCATGACTGAAGAGGCGCGCGAACTGGGCGTACACAAATACGTACTGTGATGGCGCAAAAAATATTGCGATTGCTTCCTTTACACTACAGGATTCTTCCATCGGCTACCCACCCTCATAGACACACGGAAGCTGATTTTCAGGCGTGGCTCTTGGTCTCATGTGGGAGGTCAGTGTTTGTGTTTAGCATGCATGAAATTCCATCTTTTGTGGCAAGTTAGTGCAGACGCCACGTGACAAGCCCCACGTTTGTTGCTTTTTTTGTAGCGTCAAAGCAGCCGATCACTCAGACCGGTCTCAAATGCTCTAACCTGCCATACCAGCCTTTCCAAAAGATCAGTTGTTTTTCAAGAATCGCAATAAATTCCACTCTAATAGGTTCTTCGACGTATAAACCCTTAGGTTTGATATTTGTAGCAGTGCCTAACTCCCAGGTCACACATAATCACATATTTTTTTTTAATCAGACACATGTTTAAGGTTATAGCTCTGAAAATTAAACAGAGGTCATCATAATGGGAAAAACTCTTCTCCACTCATTTTACCTGAGTATAGTGGACTATTAAAGTTTAAGGTCAGGTATGCTATCCCCGGCGGCCGAGAGGTCAGAAGCGTGGGCTTTTGGACAACCGTACGAGCTGTACCGAGTCCCCTGATGAGGCACAGGTGGTATATTTGCTTATGGCCCTCGCCTTTCCCCTTTTCTGGAATCAGTGCCCCTAAATTAGGGACAGAGACACGTTATGCGGTACTTCAGTCCGAACGGAAAAAAAAAAAGGAAAGAAAATGCGAGATCAGCATTTCGAAAAAGAAAACAAGTTAGTAAAATCATGCAATGCATTGATTATGATACGCTTTCCAACATACCAGAAATCATCACTCAAGTTATGTGGATAATGGCTGTAGAATAAATCTCGCTCCTATGCCCTGACCTTTGATCCCATTTCGATGATATTCAACAGAACTGGTTAGGTATACATCCGAATTAACATAATAAAGTTTTGTCGCAATCGAAGCAATTTTACGTAAGTTATGATGCATAAGGACTATGGAATAGATCCCGCTCCTGTGTCCTAACCTTTGACCCCATTTCGCATATTTTCAATAGGAGTCGTCCCCAGGCAGATCCATACAACATACTAACATTTCATCCAAATCGAAGCATTTTTACCTAAGTTACGACGCATAATGGCGATTGAAGTGATTCTGCTCCTATGTCCTGACCTTTCACCCCATTTCGCCCATTTTCAATAGGGTTTGTCCCCAGGTGGTCCCCTACCACATACTAAAATTTAATCGAAATCGAACCTTTTTTACATTAGTTATGACGCATAAGAGCAGTGGAATGGATCCTGCTCCTATGTCCTGATATTTGTCCCTATTTCGTTCACTTTCAATAGGGTTCCTTCCCAGGTGTTCCCCTACTACATACTAAAATTTCATCGAAATCGAAAGATTTTTACGCGAGTTATCGTGCGGACGAACATACGCACACAACGCGTGACGTAATGAGGCAGATAGGAATCGCGACCATCTTCTCGCAAGAGTGTGACGTCATAAAACTTGAATAGAATCCACACACGACGCGTGACGTAATGATACAGAGGGCGTGACAGCGCGCCAACATCTGAATTGCGAGAGTATGACGTCATAAGATTTCTAAGCATGGATAACATTAATGGGACGACGCCATGACACTAAAAACTTGGTAATTCGGGGTGGTTATTTAACCCAATAAACGAATTTTCCTAAAGTCGAGATCAAGCTAAATCGATTTCTAGTACCAGAAAACGGTAGGTTAACGACTTTCATCAAAATCCTTAGAGCCGTTTTCAAAATAAAATTTACATACATACAAGAATTGCTCCTTTAAGGTGAACGTCAAGTAATTTTGATTCCTATACTTCCAATGGAAAAAACTTCTGTACACATTTTCTTCACAATTAATGCGTTCTCAAGGATGAAAATTTGAACATCGATTGAAATATCTTCATTTTATAACTTGGAATACTTAATATTTTCTAAAACATAACCATAATTATGCAATCCAACATTTGTTTGTCTACTGACGTCATGAAAGTACAGGTCGCGCCATCTTTTTTCTGGACAATTAATGCGTTCACAAGGATGAAAATTTGAAGATCGATTAAAATAGCTTCATTTTATAACTTGGAATACTTAATATTTTCTAAAACATAAACATAATTATGCAATCCAACATTTTTTTGTCTACTGACGTCATCAAAGTACAGGTCGTGCCATCCTTTTTCTGGTTTCAACACCACCAAAGGAAAAGTTATTGATTTTTAATATAATTATGGTTACGTTTTAGAAAATATTAAGTATTCCAAGTTATAATATGAAGTTATTTTAATCGATGTTCAAATTTTCATCCTTGGGAACACATTAATTGTGAAGGAAATGTGTACAAAAGTTTTTCCATTGGAAGTATAGGAAGCAAAATTATACTTGACGTCCACCTTAATAATATGGGATAAGGGTAATGGAATGGATCCCAATGCTATGTCCTGACCTTTGACCCCATTTCGTCCATTTTCAATAGGGTTCGTCCCCAGGCGGTCCCCTACCACATACTAAAATTTCATTGAAATCGAGCCATTTTTACGCACGTTATGACGCATAAGGGCAATGGAATGCATCCGCTCTTATGTCCTGACCTTTGACCCCATTTCACCCATTTTGAAGAGCGTTCGTCCCCAGGCGGTCCCGTACCACATAGTAAAATTTCATTGAAATCGAACCATATTTACGCAAGTTATGACGCATAAGGGCAATGGAATGGATCCCGCTCCTACGTCGTGACCTTTGGCCCCATTTGTCCCATTTTCAATAGGGTTCGTCTCCAGGTGGTCCCCTACCACATACTAACATTTCATCGAAATCGAACCATTTTCACGCTAGTTATCGAGCGGATAGACGGACGGTCGGACGGAAAAAGCTGGAGCATATACGCTTCTTCAACCTACGGTTGGAAATCGTAAAAAAAAAAAATCGTATCAAGCATAATATGTATTGAAATTGCTGTGAGAGTACATATGGCATTCTAGTGAAAGAGAGAGAGATCTATTTTGGTCAAAGTGTACACAATATGTTTTGTGTTTATGGAAGGGGGACAACTTCCCGACTGTTTGTTCCTCGTTGCACAGTTCCATAGGGTGAGACAAATGTAGTAAAAATCCATCCGAGTGGCGCAGTTGTACGAGGTGTTGGTTTCAAATCGTTCGTCCGAGATGAGTCCGAGCTCGAATCCCGGTTGAAGCGTAGATGGTGTGTCGATCTCTTCCTTCCTTCCGTGGAGCTGTCGGCCCTAAATTAGGGATGAGCGATTGCTTAGCGCCCTTGGAGTTGCTCACGGTGGCGTACTCCCTGCTCCCACAAAATGGCAGCAAATATGATATGGAATTTTGTTGTTGTTGTTGGGAGTTTAACGACCACCGTGAGCAGCTCGATAGTCTATAAACAGTCGCCCGTCCCTAATTTAGGATCAGTGGTCCCAGGGAATGGAGAAGGCCAGTTGCGTAAGACAAACACAACATCCGTGTCTCACCGGGGTTCGAACCCGGATCCATCTCGGGCGAATGGTCAGGAGCCGGCGTTTAGGCCACCACGCCAGCGGGGCGGCTAAGGAATGCATTGAACTGATTGTGAAAATACATAAGACATCCCAGCGAGAACTCTCTGTGAAAACATAAGTTTGTCCGTGACAGAATCGAAACCTCCTCACTCCGGAATAAGTTGCTCGCCCAACTAAGCTCAACCGACAGAATGTATCGCTGCAGATTTACCATCTTCTTGACACGTGATTCACTTCTGTAATACGTCACATCATCTCCCTCTTAACTTTTTTTTTTTTTTTTTTTAAGCGAAGTAGGAATTTTTCGTTAATTCCAGACATACTGTGGAACGAACATCACACATTTTTCGAAGAACCCAACTGTTAGTAGATACATTTTTACGTTTGGGCGCCAATGTGAAAACACAAGTTTGTCCGTGACGAGGATCGAAGCCTCGTCCCCTCACTCCGGAATAAGTTGCTCTCCCAACTAAGCTACACGGACGGAATGTATCGCTGCATATTTGTCATCTTGACACATGATTCTGTAATACGTCACATCTCTTTTTTTACAAAGCATGTAATTATGTATTTCTGTTTATGGAAGTGAGACAACTTCCCTACTGTGGAATCGTTGTTATACACTTTCATGTGCTGCAGTGGCCGACTGGTACGAGGAGTTGGCACATATCATTCGTCCGAAATGGGTCCGGGCCCGAATTTAGGGTAAGGCATTGATGATGTACGCAGTGACTCTCTCCCTTCCTTGAAATCAGTGGTCACAAATTAGGGACGAGCTACTTCCTTGTAGCCCTACGAGTTAGTTGCTCAGAAGGGAGTCGTTAAACAATTAAAAATAAAAAATAAAAAGTTCTCCACCCTCGGCAAAAATTCTAATGCGCTAACAGAATTCTTCGTGCTTCTTAAAAAAAAAAAAAATTCTTCTCCACGTGCGGAAAATTGATATGAAATTGCAAGGCGGTGTTGAAAACTGATTTATAAATGGTGCCCAACAGAACTTGGATGTAATCTGTTCTGTTGAACCACTTTGCCATATTCGTGGTTGTTGCATCTAATGACACCTGCTCCAAAGAAACAAGCCCTGCGTCATACAAACAGTAACCAATTGACTTCTCTGTAATTTGTTCTCGTGCTCTTCTTAAAACATGCGTTGCATATATAACGAACTCAAAACGTAGCCTTTCTTCCTTTTGAAATATTCTGTAATTTGTTTTTAATATATTCGGGTGCGATCTTTCTAGTGTCTGTAATTTGCTGTAACAGTTTGGCGAATGGAACGCTTTTCTGAAGATCGAGTTTGCAGTAGCAGTCCACTTACTGGTATCCTTTTTTCGTTTTCTCAAGGACACAATTTTCGAGCGAAAAAACTGCTTGGAATTATGTTAGGAATAGTAAGATTTGAAAAATAGAAGTAACGAATCAATGAATGAAATACGGGATTACACCATTGTACATTAGAAATTTGGAAGATATGAATCCGTTTATTGGTGTAAATACACTGCTGGACAATTGCTAAGGACAGATCATATACGGCTATATAGCGCATAAAAAAGTAAGTGTGGTTGGATGCCAAGTGAAATAAAATAATGTCAGAATGCCAGGACATTACAAGAAAGACAATTTATTGTGCTCTGAAATCCAGAATGCTTTGGAACGTGTTCAAGGGACAAACAGGCCATTTTGTGCAGAATACGTAAACGTGAAAAAAATGCAATTACCGTCCGCAGGCGTTCCGGCGTAAGATGTCAATACGGGATGTGGCCACCATGGAGGGCGATGCAAGATTCCACACGTCGTGTCATGCTTTGCACAGCATTATCAAGCAGCTGTTGGGGTAATTTATCCCATTCCTCTGTCAGTGCACGGATGAATGTGTCCTTGTTTATTGGAGGGCATTGGCGACCAGAAAGACTCCTCCCCAAAGCATCCCACACATTTTCAATGGGATTCAGATCTGGAGAACGTGCTGGCCATACGAGGCGTTGAATATCCTCGCTCTCAAGACACTCCTGGACAGCGACTGTTCGATGACATGTTGCGTTGTCGTCCATGAAAATGAATCTATCACCGACAGCACCACGGAACATGCGAACATGAGGTAGCAGAACATCATTAATGTATCGTTGGCCAGTCATAGTCCCAGTTGGAAGCACATAGAGGGACGTACGGCCATTGATCATGATGCCAGCCCATACCATGACACTAGATGTCGGATATCGGTCCCTTTCCTGTATGTTTGCTGGACAATATGCAGTACCACTATCACGCCAGATCAGTTGTCGTCGACAATCAGACGATAGACACTATCTACTCTCATCTGAGAAGAGGACAGCAGACCAGTCGTTATCAGTTAAATTGCGATGTTGATGGCACCATTGCAAACGGGCGGTACGGTGACGTCTAGACAATGGGATGCACACAACAGGACGGCGGGCGTATAGTCCTCCTTCATTCAAACGTCTGGCGACAGTTTTTCGGGAGATCCGCTTGCCATTAGCAGCCATAAACTGATTTGCTACCTCACTAGCTGTGCTGTGCCGGTGTCTTTTTGTTGATAGCACTATGTTCCGATCTTCTGCAGGTGTCGTACTGCGAACACGACCTCCCCCGTGACGTTTGCTACACTCTCCATTTGTTTGAAATGATTTCCAAAGCCTTGAAACAACACTGTGGCTGACGTCGAACTCCCTGGCAACATCTGTTATTTTTCGCCCTTCTTCAATCTTGCCAATAATACGGCCACGCGTAAAATCATCTAGGTGATGTCGGAAAGACATACTGAAAATTGCAAGTTCGTCAATTGTTTCTTTCCCTTTCAACTTTGCGTTTGAACAACAACGGTCAATACGCGTCAAATCCTTTATATCTCTTATCAGCGCTATGACGTCACAAACAAGTTCGGCAATCCAAAATTTGCATACGCACAACACGTCTTACTGTATCCCGCACTTATGCTAATTTCCACATTTTCCTGCCTTCCATTTTATGGTTGCTATCGTTGCTATTGTCATCCGTCCTTAGCAATTGTCCGGCAGTGTATGACATGGATGTTAAGTCAGATAATATCTGAAAACTTGAAGTATTAATCGGAAACTTGAAACTTGGTCGTTCTGGGTGGTGTAGTGGTTAGCATAATCGGGCGCTATCCGGGAGACGCAGGTTCGGTTCCCGACCATGTCATATTTACACCAATAAACGGATTCACATCTTCCAAATTTGTATTGTAATGAATCACGTTAAAACCTAGGTTTAGTGATTCTGTTGTGAGCCAGGTTGTTTAAGTATTCTCTGGCAGAGTTCTGGGAAAATAAAAATATTTATTGACGTTTTAACCGAGTTTTTAGCCAGGTCATTATTAACAAGTCTGTATATTGATGTTATGTTTTCCGTATCGATGTGTGTGTGTGTGTGTGTGTGTGTGTGTATTTATTTATTTATTTATTTTCCCTTGAAGTTTTTTTATACAAGGCAGCTTTAAATATATGGCAGTTGTAATTGCAACACCGTAGGTAGTTGAGTTTGCTGTAATCTTTCGCAGCGAGTGAGAGTTGAAAGCTGTTTTGTGCTTTGTCGAGAAACGCACGGATTTTTTGAAGCCAGTTGGGAAGTACAGATCGAAAATCAGACGTTTTAAATTGACAATGTAATTTCACTACAGTGACCAATTACGTTCTTCAACAAAATCGCGATATCGTTGCAGAGCCATTCTATTTGCAAGTAATATATACTTTTCATTAAAGCGTATTTGCTATAATTTTATTGAGAAATCAGGACCATATTTTGTTTTACTCAGACAAATAAAAAACCATAAATTTCTGAATTGTTTGGTAAAAGTAATTGTTAAGAACTGCAACTCGTAGTCATTCTCATAATGGTTAACGGTGAGAAGATTATCGAACGGAGGGGTTAATTGAGTGACATGGCATAAAATAGAAGGATCACTCTGGGTCTGCAAATTGTGTTAACACATCCGGAGCAAGCGAAAAGGGTCAGGAAGGGTACAATGCCGCAAAGCGGAGGCACAAATCTCGAACCATGCCGGGACCAACCCACGTCATTCAACAAATCCCGTTTCCGCGCGATTGCATTGCACACATTGGTATGAAGACAAAAATTGCCTCACAAGGCTGCACTTGGTGTTTGAAAAAGCTAGTATTCGATTATTCTGAATTTAAATTCTAATAATAACGAATTTTTGAAATGGAAAAATTTAGGGATGCCTGAAATGTTGGCTTACAATTGTGGAATGCGTGTTAGCGTTGGCGAACCACTTAACTTGACAAGGATAAGAGGGGTCGTTACCTTTCATCCATGTAAACAAAATAATTTAGCTTCATTAACACAGTCTTCGTACTTCTGCGATTAACAACATGAACTAATTTAGCTCCATTCTGGACATATTTCTTTTTATTCTTGTGAGATTAAAAGAATATTTGCCGAAGGAATGGGGTGCACGTCGCTATAGTTCAGAAAGAAAGGGAGAAAAAATTACTTGTGGAAGATAATCTAAAAATATTCTTACCTTCCCTTCCGCATCAATTTTTTAGAATCGTCAGAGAGGGGAAAAAGAAATCTTTTTTCAATGGATGTGCTCCGTTTCTTTAGAAACGGACAGATCGTAGTGTTTGTCGTTATTGGAACATATTCAAGTCATTAAGATCTGTTTCTTTGTGTCATTCCTTGAAGAGGCGGCAACGAGGACGAAAGTTGTGTGTGTGTGTGTGTGTTTTGCGCAATCACATATGTGTGTGTGCAGGGCACTTCATCAGAAAGGGGATTTTTCTCGGAGCAGCTCTCTACCATTCCTATTGTGTATTCAGTAAAGACCGTGGCAGACGACGCCATTTAGGACACAATGATCCCCACCAGTGAGACGGCCACCGCTTCATTACTCTAAAAACAGAAATAACGCTAACAATGCGGGCAGTCATTATCCCGACACTGATTAAATTCGCGCTCTAGTCACTCAGAGAACACCCGTGTTTGTGCGTGAGAGAGAGAGAGAGAGAGAGGGAGACTGGTCAACAACCGTGTAGTCAAATGCCTCGATTTCCACGCATTTTTTCCTCGGTACTTTTTTTTATCCCCTTTCTTTTCACAAGGAAGCATAGTTTACTGGTATAATGACAGGCCGACGCGGTGCAGCTAACAATAAGCACATTCAGCGCGTGTTTCTTAAGGAGGTGATTAATTACCTCTCCGCGTACCCCGTGCAACATGTTAAAATTCGTCAGGCCGGGTTGCCCTTTTGAATCATTTTGTGAAATTCAAATTCGCGTAGTGTTGCAGTAATTACCGTACCCTTCAAGGAAAGTGGTCGTAATAAAAAAGTCTGTTCAGGTTGAGTACTTTAAAACCATTCACCAAAGATTCAGCGACTTTTGACAGTTCAAATGGGTGATTAAGATAAGTTGAATAAGACGGTTGAGAAATTAGCAGCTCATTAAGAATACTTAAACAAAATGTTTTGTTTAGAAAACAGATGCTGCTACGTTTTCGCAAGTACGGCCCAGTGATGAGGTTGAAGTACGAACTATTTTAACAGAGCTGTGTGTGTTTTTATTCCAATAGCATTTGTAATTCACAGATAATACCATGTAAGTGATTATGTTAATCAGATACATGATTAAAATGGAGGGCGATATAGGTAATTGGGATAAACAGGGCCTGGCTGAGAAACCGTAGTGCCACGAAAATGGCAAAGGCTCAATTTGCATATTTATAGTGTTATCATGTGACACACAAGACACCACAGGGGTTGGGCAAAATAATGTGAGCGTCGTGATTATAGGAGTTCATGTTACTTGTGTTGGCTATAGTGAAAAACAAAACAAAAAACATTGTGATTATCATTTGTGTATCTTTTCTTTGTATGTGTTCTCTGGGTTGAATGCCAGTGTAGTACAAGTTGTGGTCAGCAGCGGTTCGTACGATCGGTCGGTCAAATGGGTGACCTGTCAGACTTTCCACAAGGACAAATCCCGAGGGCCCGTTGTAACCATAACAACAAAATAGTTTGGTGTTTCAAAGCAACAGTGTCCACAGTTATGACTGCGTACACAACACATGGCAAGCCTTCATTCATCGGCGTGGAAAAATAGTGGGTGGAAACCGAGATTGAATGAGGGAACCGTCAAACACTAACTAAGGTTGTGTCCAAACAATACAGAACTTACAGCAGAACTCCGTATCCACCTGGGAGACCCTGTTTCCACAAAAACAGTCCGCACAGAACTTCACAAAGCTAACAACCCTGTAAGTAGAGAGAAAGGCTACGTTATGGATCCATTCACTTAACATTGTGCTCCTCACAGCTGCTCCTCACGGGGGCCGCAGGAGGGGGGGGGGATCCTCATGATCTGCTCTTCACGAGTGCACCTATCGGAAGTTTTTATAAGAAATATGTTAGGAAAAAATTAATTTCAATAAGGAAGGTCTAGTACACGAAGAATTAACATAAATGACATAGAAAGAATAAAACAGAGAAGAAATAATACACGATCGAATTATCATTCGTTTTACGTATCCCGAACGTTGTTAAAAAAGAAACAATGAGGGAGAACAAAATAAAGAACCAAGTTAGAACAAAATGAGTTACAACACATAATAAAATGTCTTGAGTAGGGGACACGGAGGAATTATTTAGGGAGAAGCAAAGAATAAATAATGCTTGAACTAAATAATTTCGTTAGGGGAAGAAACATGAAGAATTAGCGTAAATGACATAGAAAGAATAAAACACAGAAGAAATAATACACGAACAAATTACGAGTAAAAACAAAATATATATATCCTAAGTTGGGTAGTCGGAAAAAAGTTATAATTAATAAATCAGGATTAAACGCATGAATACATTTTCAGCTTGACGAAAAGATTTCCCAAATATTTGTCAAAGTTCAATAAATGCGTTATCTCCCGAGATAAGAAACTTCCAGTAGGTGCACTCGTGAGGAGCACATCACGAGGAGCTCCGCCACTCCCTCCCTGCTGCGGCGCTTGTGAGGAGCACAATGTTAAGTGAATGAACCCAAAATGCAGCCTTTCTCTCTACTCCTGGAAGAACTGCAATGGCTAAACTTTAAACCAACGCTGCAATGCGAAAAAGATGTCATAAACATAAAACCTGGGCAGCTGATGATTGGAAACGTATGGTACAGTCCGATGAGTGCTCATTCACGTTATTCCCAACACTAGGTTGGGTTTATGTAATGACAATCCGCAAGGAAGTGTACAATTAGGAATATATGGTTCCAGCTGTCCAACATTGGGGTATTGAAACTGTGGCGATTTAGGTGGCCATATCTTGTTATTAGCTGGCCCCCATCAGTTCCCTGCAGGGTCGAGTTACTGCCAGCTTGTACTTGGACATTCTAGGTGATCAGGTACATCGTGTAGTCCAAATGTTGTTTCCCAACAATGATACCATTTTCAAGATGATAGTGCGCCATACACATAGCCAGAATAATTCAGTCTTGGTTTGAGGAGCACCATGGTGACATTGAACATCTGCCCTGCCCAGCTCAATCACCTGATCTGAATATCATCGAACCACTGTGGTCAGTTTTGAAGATCAGAGTAAGAAGCAGATTCCCTCCTCCAACATCTCTGAAACAATTGATTGATGTTATGATCGACGAATGGTGGAATATTCTACTGGAAACTATTCAGAAGCTGTATGAATCTATTCCAAGAAGTTTGGGGGCTGTATAAAAGGAAAACAGTGGCCCAACACCTTATTGATAAAGACATATCGCCTATTTCTCAAGTGTTCACATTATTTTGTCCAACTCCTATGTATTATTTAATGCATATAAATAATAATATAATTTATGTATATTATTTTATCCAACTTATATATTAGTATATAGGGGTTGCGCTGGCTTTTTTAAAGTTTTCGCTAATTTATTCGCCAAATTCAGTTTATTTTCGCCAATGTATTACAACAATAGAATAACCAAAAATAAAAAAAAAAAAAAACTTCCGTCGCCAAAATGATTTCTTTTTTCGCAAATTTCGAAGAATGCTATCGGCAGCGCGACCCCTGTATATGTACACGCACACTCACATTTTATCCTATATATTAAATTTGATTCTGTAATTGTTGAAAAGTCGTAGAATTGGATTCATCTACAAATTTGTGATACTAATATTTAATCTTAGAATGTGTAATAAATTCTGAAGGAAAATTGTTTGTGAGCTTGTTGAAGTGAGGCAGCAATTTTCAGAGAAGAGTTTTTTTGGAAATTCTGCTCTTTCAATGAAAACATTGGAGACTGACCGATATAAGCTGAGTGCAATAAAACCTCACTCAAAAAATATTACTTTTACAGTAATAAAAATATGTTCAGAGTAATATTTAGGCTATTTCTAGTGCCAATTTTAAAGAACGGGCCTTTGTTATTCGTATTTAACACCTATTATTGCAGAAAAGCTGGAGATAACAGATACGTACGTTTATCTTGGACAGCAGATATCAAGTGAGGGTCACATTGATGAAGAAATTAATCGGCGTATAAAACTTGCCTGGAGAGCTTTTGGAAGAAACAGCATAATTTTCAAGAGCAATATGCCATTATGTCTTAAAAGAAAAGTGCTTGATCAATGCATCCTTCCAGTGCTTACGTATGATGCAGAGACGTGGACTTTAACTAAAAGAGACATACAAAGGCTGCAGACAACTCAAAGCAGCATGGAGAGGTGCATACTTGGTGTAACCAGGAGAGATAAGAAGAGGAACTCGTGGATCAGAAAAAATGACAAGAGTGGAAGACATCATGATCAGAGTAAAATCCCTGAAATGGCAATGGGCTGGACATACTGCCAGAAGGACAGATCATCGATGGACAGCCGAAATTTTAGATTGGATTCCAAGGGACAGGAAAAGACCCAGAAGAAGACCACATGGGAGATGGGCGGATGAAATTCGAAAGTATGCGGGAATAACACGGAGGAGACTGGCACAAGACAGACCGTTGTGGAAGAGGCTTGGAGAGACCTTCGTCCAGAAGTGGATTGATAATGGTTGAAAATGATGATGATGATGATTGTGGAAGTTATATTCGACTAACCAGCTCACTAATTCAATAGCTGTGCCATCAATGGGAATTTGTGTGGAGAGCTGCTTGTGGTGAAGAATAAACGTGAGTGTGTTGTTTTTTATACTGTTTAGTTCATTAGACCATAGCGTTAGGTTTTCGTATATTTTGGACACTAAGTAAGATTAGTACACAGATATTCACGACCTTCAGCCTTAAACACTTGTTTTTATGTCATTATAAGCGACGATGTCCACGTAAGGGGAATAACGAACATTTATGCGATTTTTTTGAGCTTCCAGAGTGTTACACTAAATGACGTTCGGTGGATTACAGCATGGTTGGCAAGCCAAGATTCCTCTGCGCTGTTGCAATTTCGTCATGTGTGTTAACATTTCCATTATTGCATTCCAGGACGTTAACATTTCCATTTCTGCATTCCAAGCCAGCTCTTAGGCTACTGGCCGAGCGGTGCAGTAGCCTAAGAGCTGGCTTCTGACCAACTGGGGCAGTAGCCTAAGCGCTGGTTTCTGACCATTCATCTGAGATGGGTCCGGGTTCGAATCCCGTGTGGCAGATTATGTTTGTCTCACGGAACTGGCTGTCACTGTTCCCTGGAACCAGTGGCCCCTGAATTAGGGACGGGCGGCTGGTTATAATAGTGCATCGAGTTGCTCACGGAGACCATTAAAGCCCGAACCATACAAACATTCCTAGACAGTGCAGTGAGTAACAGATTTTCTCTGCCTCGTTCAATTTTGATAAGTGATCATCTTAGCTTTTCTCTCCCTCGTTTTAAGTCCGGGGATTTCATTAAATTGTGTTCGTTAAAAACGATTAAATTAGCTTTCAATTAGCATTATTAAACAAAAGTTCCCGTTTTGCTTGTTAAATCCGGAAATCCGGGATATCTCTAAAAAAAAAAAAAAAAAAAAGGTTGGTTATAAGCGGGTTCTACTGCATAACTTTTTTGCGTCACCAGCCATGATTTACCGATCTTGCTATTTTGCCCATTATTCGTTATCTTGTCAGAAGATTAATGAATTTTATAAAAAACGGACGTGTGAGTGTTTTAATGTTGTGAGCGTGAAGTCTTGCACAGGTAATTAATATCTACTGCGCTATTCGCCATCGATTCCTGAGTAATTCTTTTAAGTACACCATTAAACTTGCAGATTTACGGCCCGATGACCAAGTGGTTTGAGGCACTAGCTTCTAACCATTCGTTCGTTGGTGCATATGTTCGTTGGCACTATATCTATCAGTTTTCTGGAACCAGTGGCCCCAAATGAAGGACAGATGACTACGTACAATCCTACGAATTGCTCATGGTAGTCGTCAAACCCTTCGTAACAGTTAATATTTTAAATAATGAATAATAGAACTGAGGAGGACTCTGTCCTGACCGAAGCAACTCATAATGTGGCTGCCAAACTGTTAAGGCAGTATTAATATTTTCTCTGTGCTTTGGGACAATGAATCTGTGTGCCCTTCTGTGTATTCTCAGCCGTCCGTGAAGGCGTTTGACAGTTGCGTAGTTATGGAAATTCACATATGAAGTGTTACTACAGTTACAGGAACGGAAGGTGGTGTCGGCAGTCAGTCACGGGGGGGGGGATGTCACGATGGGTAGCAAGCGAGATCCGCCTCTTTAATAGTCTGCTGCCTTCCTACACTAAATGCTGAATGTGTTATGTGTGTGACCTTCGTCATATGAGAAGTTTTGAAATGTCGCATGGAAGAAGCCAGCGATAATTAATTGCAGACTTCTCTTGACTCTCACCGGAAGCACGCCGGGAAGCCGGCTTACCCAACGAAGCGACGAAGGATTCTTCTGAAAACTCCCGTCAGAAAGGATTTTGGGATTTCCACAGATGATGAGTAGCTTGCGGTGTAGAAAATTCAGCACGGTTTTAGAGACCTAAAAGAAACGAAACAAAGTAAAACTTTTAGATAAGAACAAATGAAACAAACTACATAATTGCATTATGCCGAATTGTTAAAAAGACGATAGAATTTCCAATGGAGTCTTATGTGGTTGGCGCAATAATTCTGGGGAAATTTTCGTCATTTTATGCACCTTCAGCCGATAGTATCCTATCCTCCGTCCGTGTATGCGGAATTAACTTGATTACCAGAAAACATGGCCAAAATTTATAATGTCCACGGATGGTATCGGGCTACTTACGACCGACTGCCTGTGGCAATTAATAGGTCCCGATTGAAATCATTATAGCGTTAAAAATACTAACCGCGCTAGCATATTCGTAAACAGCATGGAGTCCAATTCGCGTACAGCGCTATACATCGTGTGCGCAACGCTACTCTCGCTCCCTGTGCGCGGGGGAGGTGATGCAATAATTCTGGGTATTCAGCCGCGCTTCGGTTTGACTCAGTCTATCTCGGCAACCGTGAGCGCAACACGACTGTGTGTGGTATCGTTTGAAAGCTCTCGACGAGATCTATTCAAATATACGAAGAACATTCCGCAGTGGTTTGAACTGAACATTTTAAAAATTGTCTTCTTGTGAACCGGTGAACACTTTTGACAATATCGCGGTTTATCTGGATAACCGTGAGTGCAAAACGACTGTGAGTGATATCGTCTTAATGCTGTCGACGAGATCTATTCAAATAAATAAAGAACATATCGCAATGGTTTAAACTAAAATAAAAAAAATATTTTCATGTGAACGGGTTAATATTTTCAACAATTCGCAAGCAAAAGTGGAGAAAATCAAAACGAGAGGCAAGAGCAAGTGATCAGGAATGTAAGAAGCCCAAGGCCGCCCCGGTGGCGCAGTGGTCTAAGCGATGGCTTCTGATCATTCGTCCGAAAGGGGCCCGGCTTCGAATTCCGGTGAGGCATGGATGTTGTGTTTGTCTTACGGCACTGGCTCTCTCCCTTCCCTGGAACCAGTAACCCTAAATTAGGGACGGGCGACTGCTTATAGCCCATTGAGTTGCTCACGGTGGTCGTTAAACCTCCAATCAAAAAAAAAAAAAAAAAAAAAAAAGAAGCCCAAGAAAACTGCAGCCCAAATGAACTAGAGAGTATCGAGAATCATTTCAAAATCTAGCTCATTTCAACTCTCCGATCTGCAAGTCGTAATCCTACGTTCCAAACTGACGGCTCAATCAAAACTGAGCCTACGTGATTTTATTTTTTTTTAATGATCTACATGATCGATACATATTCAGGAACACCTTGTTGCTGCAGATTTTCAGATATGAAATAAAGCAGTTTTTTTTTCAATTTTGTGACAAAAGAGATGAAAAAAGTGGCCATATTGTCATGAAACAAGACAATTTTTTTTTCAAGTATATGCCCCCTCCTCTTATTTGTTGAAAATTTATTTATGTGTGTACTATAACAGAACCTTTCAACAGGAAAAAAAAATTACTCTGTGACATCTTCAATTTTGTGAGAAAAAATTCCGTAACTTAAAGTATTTTATATGGTAATGGTTTGTGTTGTACATGCGGGTCTAACATAACTTTTTGAAAATATAAAGTTGCTATATCCCGGAGAGGCATGGGTATTGTGTTTGTCTTACGGCACTTGTTCTCCCTGGACCCAATAGAAACCTCTTCTGACCAACCGGTCGACAATTTTTTTCCCCGAGCGCCAGTAATTTGATATTACCGAAAAGGATTTTCCACAAGTTTTGTGGTAATGACCTTTTTTCAATTTTGGAAAACTTCGCAAACTCCCCCCCCCCCCCTTTTTTTTTCTTGGTTTCTCAGCAGATGGGAATATGGTGACCATTTCACTACGTATGATAACGTAATTTAAATTCAGGCGTTATCCTTAATTCTATTTTTTTTGTTATGGGTCAGAATGGAAAACTTTATGCACCGAAGACGTGAAGTTGAAACAAAATTGTTTCAAACTTTTTTCCAGCTTTTGTTGGTGCACAAATTTCGGTATTTACATGGTGTATATTTTTTCCAGATGCCGTTTTGCAAAATGTTCTCAACTAAAAGACTGGTCATGAAATTTTTTTCCAGAATGTTTTTACAACATGTATAGCAAAAATTCTTCTTGAATTGGAATAATGATTCTTATGTTGGTTTGGTTTACGCTATTTCCTTGTACGGCTGGAATTCGAATCTGTGTGATACTGCGACTCCTAAAACAAAGCATAATTTTATGCAACCCTCATGATTCAAAATTTCAGTAGGATTTATTAAGTAATGAATAAAACATTCATCTTAATGTACGTTTGTGAGAAACAAAGACGAATCATGTTTACGACATCATACGTAACTGCTTTACATTAAAATAAAGTATATAGATAGCACAAGTTAGTCCTCTTTTCCCCAATTCCTTAGCTTTGATATTCTTTTTTATTCATTTATTTACAAGTGGTGTTGCTTTTTCAACACAAGTACAAAAAACTCACGCTCACACAAAAGGATGTTGTGCAATTGAAATCATGATAATTTGTAATTTTTTTCCTGCTCTTAAGTGTTCGCACTCAGTACCACAGCCCAGAATTTGAGACTAAAATCAAAAATTTTAGTCTATAATTGTATTTTTAAGAAGATAACAGAAACACTGCGAATTACATCTCGCCTGGTCACAACGCTTTTTCAGTTCAAGATTGAGATTTTGCTGAATATTCTCAATCATGATTTCCTGACCAAGAAGGTAATTCTCAGAGAGATTGCAACAAGAAACGTGCAGTAAAAAAACAGTTGGTTTGGGGGGGGGGGGGGTCAGTATGTCAGTATCCTTTACGAGCAAGTGTAAGGAGTATAAACAGTCGTCTGTCCATAATTTAGGGCCACTGGCTCCAGAGAAGAAGAGCAGCGCGCACAGTAGGGCAAACAACACACCACCCAGCCTCATCCGGATATTCAAACTGGACCCAACTCAGATGACTAGCCAGAAACCTACGCTTCTGACGATTCGGCCAACTGGGCGACACCAATTTTCACCAAGCGCCACCAATTTGATATTATTAAAAAAGGATTTTCCACAAGTTTTGTGGTAATGACTTTTTTTTAATATTTTAGGAAACTTCGTAGCCTCTTTTTTTTTTTTTTTTTTTTTTATTATGTATTTCCCAGTGAATGGGAATGTGGTGGCCATTTCATTAGGAAGATTCCTTATGATAACTTAATCTACATTCAGGCGTTATATGGAGGCGGTTCGGTCCAGTTCGCGCACTAACTGTTTGTTGAAATCCGGACTGTTCGAACCATTTGTTAAATTAAAAGTTCAGATGGGAACGATATGAAGGCAAATTTTTGTCAGCATATTAGCGAGTTTCTTGTCTTTTTTTTTATTCTTATTTTTTCCTCACGTCAGATGAGCCCGACTTAGACGTGAGGATCCCCTGGACCTACGTTCAAATCGGGGCCCTTATATTTGACGGAACCACGTAGAACATTATGATTTTGTTTCATACAATGCACTTTGAAGAAATTGAGGGGATCCCTAAAATGATGCCCGGGGTTTGGGCATGCAGGCACTGTTTAGAGCTGAAACTCAACTTTAAAGAAAGATTAGGTTTTTGACAAAACGTATAATTCGTCAGGAATCGCAATTTCTTTAATTTCTATTAGTAATGTTGCCCTGTTCAGCCAAACATATTTTGCACCACCGTCATGTTGCTGCTGATAGGGACTGGTTGTTATCAAATTTGCATATCGTCCCCAGTGTTCGAAGTGGGCTGGTATGGCATACCGGTAGTTAACAAAAATGGAAGTAAGCGTACCGGCAGCTAAAAAAAACCATTATTTACCATCCCGGTATGTAATAAATTATAAACACGTCGCAAACTACGTAAAGAAATTAGGATGAAAGCACAAATTTTAACGCAAAAATCGGCAAATGACATTTTTAACGGATAAAATTGATAAATGATTAGAAGCTTAGACTGAAAGAGACCCCAAACCCTTCAATGAAGGATTTTTTTATTATTGCATTAATTTTTTTAATATTATATACATTAATTTTTTTAATATTATATACATTAATTTTTTAATACCAAAAAATAAATAAATTATGTGGAATGGTATGTATTTCTTTCGAAACCTCCTATTTATATTATGTGGATCTATGGATGACATCATACTGGCAGTAGCTCTGTGCCACTTCGATCACTGATCGTCCCTGAATCTAATTCTTGTAATTGGATGCTACGAGAGCACTTTGGAAATCTCGCGACTAGATGCCAGATATTGGTTCCTACAAAAGATACTGGAATAGCGACGAAAAAAAAATATTATTATTAAAAAGAAAAACATAATAGATTTCTCAGTACCTCTCTGATATGGTAGAGAATGCGGCTCAGTATTTCGCGCTATGTTTATCCTACTGATATATAGAGATACACGCATAAGTACGAACCGGCACAGTAATCAACTGTGAAGACTTCACTACATTCTTTTCAGGGGCACCCCGTGAAGTGTCGCAGAGGCCCTTTCGGTTTGCCGGTTTGCGTCTAACATTGCCAGAAGTGCTCCCGAATTCTGTTGATTCAAACATATCACTTTCCACTTAAGATGAGGCAGTGCTGCCGAATGCCTTCATCAAGAAGACAATGGGAGGATACCCAGTCCTCGTTTCGTCATCACAGGGCGTAGTGTTTTTTTGCTTTGTCTGTGTTAGTATATGTGGTCGTGGGAGGTTGACGCGAGTTTTTTTTTTTTTTTCCCGAAGGGGGAACACAGGAAATTGTTTGGCATTTGCTCCTTCAATGCCATTTCCTCTACTTTTATTTACTGCGGATTGTAAGGACAGCATAAAGGTAGTAAGGGAGAACAATGACCAATGAAGTGGTATACTAAACAGCTGATTATCCTGGAAAGCTGATAGGAGGCTTTCATTTGTTGGTTACGGTTCAGAGATTTGGAGCTTTATGACCTTTAACTCAAACACATTTCCTCCTGTTTTAGGGTACTGCCTATAGAGAACCTGCATTATATTTTAATGAGTCTAGCGAAAAGGTACACCTAATTTTTTCATTCCTATATTGTTTTCAAAGCTTTCACCAACGTTAATAGTGCACCCATAGTAAAAAATAAAGCGTTCCAGGAAGATTATTTCTTTTTTGAGGAGGGGCTTCTGACCCCTCTGAATAGATGAAACTGGAGGCATGAATGCCCATCAGAACGCAGTTTGGGCTCAATTTTAAGAGCCCGAGCCCGTCTGAGTCCGAAGTATGTCAACCTGGAGCCCGAATTTTATATTACAAGATAGAGCCCGGGCCCCGAACGAACCTGAAAACTAGAATTAACTTGATATTTCTGCTTCTAACCTGTATTTTCCTGATATTTTCCTGATATTTCTGCTTCTAACCTGTTTACGCATTAAAAAAATCTTCTCTTCCAGACTTCCAGCACTCTTTCCTCCCCGTGCAATCAATCGATGTCTTTCTCAACTGCGGAGTGGGAAAGGGATGTCTATCTATTTCTATAGTTTCTTGGACGATTCATTTCTTCCTGAAATGTTTCGGGAGGCCGGGCATCAGGAAAAATCGGAAGAATTCGATAGCTTGCTATTTACTATCCATAGTTCTTAAAGAAACTATTCCTTTGTAGAAATTCGGTAATTCATGGCCTATGGAATTTTGTTACCCAAGCCCGGAGTGAATAACCCTGCCTAGTTTCCACTCCACGTCCAGACCCAGTTGCCGAATAATTCTATTTAACAACTAGAAAGTGTAAAAAAAGTTTCGTGTACTAAATCATAGAAAAGCACGTAAATAAATAGGAAAAGAGAAGAAGAAAATTATCGCCCTCTCTCAGAGCCCGTGCCCGAAATCCAGTAAGTATTATGCAGCTTGAGCCCGGTTCGGGGCCGGCCCGTCTCAGCACTCATACCCATACGGAGGTGCAAGAGGGGGTAGTTGCCCTCCCCTGGAAATCTGACGATGCCATTTCGGTTCTTCCAAGTCACTACAAAGGTTTTCACGATAACATTAATTCTGATTGCTAATTATCCTTTTGCCGCCCCGATGGCGCAGTGTCTAAGCGTTGGCTTATGACCATTCGTCGAAGCGGGTTCAAATCCCAGTGAGAGTGTGTTTGTCTTTCGGCCCTGGCTCTGTCCCTTTCGCAGAACCAATGGCCCTAAATTAGGGACGGGCGACTGCTTAAAGCTCATTTAGTAGCTCACGGTGGTCGTTAAACCCTCAACTTAAAAAAAAAAAAAAGGTGCTGTTCTTACTTAGCTGGTCACAAAATAATTTATAAGTCCGTGATTTTATGATGTATCTCGCAGGCAATATAAACGCTAAGTTGTGGCAGTCAGCCCGAAAGCTGATCTGCTGACGTCATGTACCGTTTCTCCGTCTATATTGGGGAAGCAGAAGCCCCCTCACGTATGCTCGTACGCACCATATCTGTTTACTGATTGTCACCCACTTCCGTACGTGCCATTTTTTTTTAACGGAAGTTTAACGACCACCGTGAGCAACTCAATGGGAGCCAGTGCCGTAAGACACACACAACAACATCCATGCGTCACTGAGATTCGAACCCGGACCCCTTTCGGACGAATGATCAGAAGCCACCGGGGGCGGCAGTGCCATTTCCGTACATAGCAGATCGGTTAGTGTGGTTTCCGTACAGTTTCACCTCGCCCGGTATTATCGTGTCGTCCCATTTCCGTGCAAATGATTTTTTGCCCGAAATCTTTGACGACAGCTTTGAATGAAATATTAAAAAGAAAAGCAACTTTTTTTTTTCACGGCTTTGAAATTTAAACATCTTCGACGAATGCTGAAGGCCGTAAAGATGGTCTGATAATGTCTGGAACGTAAATGGGCAAATCCACAACTCAAAAGTGGTTTCGAGGTACTTTTGATCATATTGTGTACATGATATACTGCTGCACAGAACTGATCTCCGATTATCAGGTCCAATAAGGCTGGGATTCTTCTCTACTTTCTTGAAGAAAGTCTTAAGCGGAATTTGCACAGAACTCTGTTTTTAGCACGTCTTTTGTAAAAAAAGATCGTGCTTATGTTACCGGTTTGTCCGTCCGTGTCTGTACCCACGATATCTCTACAACTATTAGTCCGAATTAAAAAATTCTTTTAGCATTAGGAAGCTTGAAATATCCGAATGATGATCCCACTTCGTTTTTTTTTTTTTTTTTACGATGTACGATTTCCCAGGGGGCATAAATGCAGATGATGTCAAATTCTAAAATATGTTTTATTCCACATATTTGCTTCTAAACATCCGATTGAAAAAAATCTTTTATCTTTCGTTTCCATTTATGTCGAAGAGTATTTTAGATATAGTTACTTTTCAAATTACGCATAGATTTTCCACTAGGGGTCGTAAAAGTAAATTACATTTTCCCCGATAACTCTTCTTCTAAAACTCCGATTTGAAATTTTTTTCTTCAGCGGATACACCTCCTGATGCAAAATCTTTCGCCTATAATTTCTAATTTTTGGTAAAGAATACTTTAGCCACCAGGGGCCGTAAGTGTTAATTTTTGCTTCTGATGTATTTGACATAAAATCTGAGCTTCTAAAATATCGATTGAAAAAATTCTTTCGTGGACTGATGCCACTCACATCGATAAACATTTTCGGAATATTTTCTTCTTAAAATATTCCATAGTTTCTCCGCCAAGGGGCGTAGATGTATATCTTATTTTTGTCAATATCTCTACTTCTAGGAGTCCGATTTGAAAAATTCCTTCTTTGTTGGATAATGTTTCCAGTGTGACATGTTTTTCGTATAATTTCAAAATTTTCAATTAATTCTTTGACTTGCCGCTAGGGGACGTAAAGGTAAATTGCTTCCCCCTTATATCTCTGCTTTTAAATCTCCGATTTGAAAAATTCTTTCTGCATTGGATACAGCTCCTGATGAAAAATCGTTTTCACATAATTTCTAATTTTGTAAAAAAAATGGTTTGGCCACTAGGGTACGTAATAATTTCCGCTTCTGATGTATTTGCAGCAAAATATGAGCTTCTAAAATCTCGATTGAAAAAAATGTCGTTTGCAGACTGATACTACTCATGTCAACAAACCTTTTAGAAACATTTTCTTCTAACAATAATGCATGGCTTCTACGCCAAGGGGCGTATATGTGTATCTTATTTTTGTCAATATCTCTACTTCTGGGAGTCTGATTTGAAAAATTCCTTCTTTGTTGGATAGTGTTTCCCAGTGTGACATGTTTTTCATACAATTTCAAAATTTTCAATTAATTCATAGACTTTCCGCTAGGGGACGTAAAGGTAAATTGCTTTCCCCCCTATATCTCTGCTTCTAAATCTCCGATTTGAAAAATTCTTTCTGCACCGGATGCAGCTCTTGATGGGAAATCCTTTGCACATAATTTAAAATTTTTGTAAAAAATTGTTTGGTCACCAGGTGACGTAAATCTTAATTTCCGCTTCTGATGTATTTGTAGCAAAATCTGGGCTCCTGAAAATTCGAA
The DNA here is from genome assembly GCA_039090855.1 of Macrothele yani. NCBI lineage: Eukaryota > Metazoa > Arthropoda > Arachnida > Araneae > Macrothelidae > Macrothele > Macrothele yani. The sequence goes on along the minus strand of CM077024.1, from coordinate 128,961,223 downwards.
TAATTTTTTTTTTTTCTTGGACCGATAGTGCTCATATGGAAAAAACCTTTTGAGAATACTTTCTTCCAAAAATAATGCATGGCTTTGCCACCAGGGGACGTAAAGTCACATCTTATTTTTGTCGATATCTCAGTTTCTAAGAGTCAGATTTGAAAAATTCTTTCTTGTGTTGGAGAACGTTTCCGGTGCGAAATGTTTCTCATATAAATTCATGTTTTTCTTAACGCACAAGTCTGCAATTAAAGGGCGTAAGCTCACGATTCCGTTTACAGCGATATCTGAGGGATTAAAACCCGGTTGAAAAACTTCTTTCTTCCTTCAGATACTATTGTTTTCCATACCGGTTCCATTGCCTTTGAATAGCTTTGATAAATTTAATTTGCGTCAGTAAGCTCACGATTCCGTTTACAGCGATATCTGAGGGGTTAAAACCCGGTTGAAAAACTTCTTTCTTCCGTCAGATACTATTGTTTTCCATACCGGTTCCATTGACTTTGAATAGCTTTGATAAATTTAATTTGCGTCAGAGCGGATTCAAAAGACGTGCTTATCACACCCGAAAATTCGGTGTCATCTTTCTTGTTTTTATTCCTTTGTTCACATGTTTGTAACAGGTTGACTCTCTCTAACACCTTTGCAGACCGTAGAGCATCTTTGCGCATTTGGATCACTATAGCCACTTCAATTTAATGTAAAGAATCTGCAAGAAATTTCGCTGTCAAAACCTTTGTGGAAAAGGTTCATACTATGTTTGTTATCTTAATTATCTTTCTCTTAAGTCTTCTGCTTTTTCAAGGAAGCATTATTTTTTCTTCCCCTATTGCCGATAGTGATTTCAATACCACATAAAAATGAGAATTGCCGAGTGTACATTTTCCGTCGCGCATCGTAAAATGTTGGTTTCTGTGCTCGCTAAATGAATTAGTAGCAATCCGGTCTCACTTAATATTTAATAGGCCGCGCAAAGGTAAACATAGATTTTTCGCTTGTCGAAAGTTCCCAAGTATAGGAAGGTTGTTGGTAAAAAGGAACACTGATTATTAATTGGTTTTCGTTTCGATAAAATGGACTTGTAATTAAAAACTGTTTTTAATAAATATCAAATAACTAAGTTCTAAGTTACATTGCAGTTCTGAATGATAGGGTTACTTTGTTCATTACTGAGTAGCTTTAGATTAATTTTCCATGCTATTAAATGTTAGATGCTAGGTAAGGCGGAAAATGGCTATAAAAATAAAAGATGCGTCACGTAGTACTAAGGTGAAAACATGTGCCAAAACAACAAATCTGCAGCGAGACATTCTGTCCGCGTAGCTCAGTTGGCAGAGCCACTTACTCCGGAGTTAGGGAACACGGATTCGATGCTCGTAGCGGACAAATTTGTGTTTTCACATTGGCCCCTGATTGTGCAAAATAGATCCACTGGCCGCTGGGTTCTTCGAAAAATGTGTGATGTTTGTTCCACACATTGTTTGGAATTAATGAAAAATTCCTACTCCGCTTCAAAGACAAAAAAAAAAAAAAAATTAAGAAGGAGATGATGTGACGTAGTACACAGATGAAAATATGTGTCAAGACGACAAATTTTCAGGGAGACATTTTGTCCGTGTAGCTCAGTTGGGAGAGCTTCTTACTCCGGAGTGAGGGGATACGGCTTCGATATCCGTCGCTGACAAACTTGTGTTTTCACAGATGGATAAAGAAGTAGCTAAAGTAAGAAAAAAAAATCCAGAGCACGGCCTGGTTACTGATGCAGCTAGGTCACTATAAGATTATAAAAGAAGTATTTCTTTGTTAAAGAGTGGCTATTTTAATAAAACATGAAGGAAACGGGACAATAAGGATAGTATTAGCACTTTAGGTAGTTGATATTGTTATTATCCGTTCGTTCTTTTTGCGTTTTCACTTCTTCTGTCAGTTAGAGTTTTGTTTTTAGTTCTCATTTTTACGTAGATTGTGTGACCGAAATAAATAAACGAATTCATATTTTCCTCGGTTTGAATTGATTCCATGTATATCAGCACTTCACGAGGAAACGAGTGAACTGTCGTGCGGGAAAAAGAAATTTCGAGATACTGACCGAGATTCAAGCAGTTTTTTGAAGCATGTGGTCTTATCTATCAATTGGATGTTTGTTACAAACGATTAGAGTGCAGCGAATGTGTAAGTCGTTTTTTTTGTGTGTGTGTGTGTGTGCGTGAAACAAGTCTTGTAAGAGATGATACTTCGAGCTCATTGATCCTTGCGAAGTCGTAGATAAAAGCCAGTTATCTTTCTCCTCGTAGAAGGAAGTCTTCCCGCTGTCCGAAACAAGACCAGGAAACAATAACCTTCGCGTGCTGGGAATATCAATTAGGTATAGTCAACTTTGACACGCTTTGTGGGACTGGCGGTATTTCTCGTATCGCAGTCAGCAAAAATTTGTCACTTAGAAAAATCAGAATTTGTTGATTTTCCAATTTAATTAGGACGCTTGTTTCTGCGATGAGCAGAGATGGAAACGGGTCACGGGTCAAGGTGTTCCTGACACGGTTTTATTTCCGTTTTATTTTTTAACAGTAAAAAAAATCGAGAAAAAAATGCGTACTGTGAAATTTTGTGCTCGATACTGCTGCCAGCCGAGTGAAAAATGATTCGTCGTACAAAATTTTGCCGTCTCTTTCTTAAAGCAACGGAGATGTCCACCGACCGACGATACGTCGCCAACGCTAGACTTACAGATACCGTGCCAGGAGTCTCGCTGCTCTTTTAAAATTTTCGCCAATTTACTCGCCAAATTCAATTTATTTTATCGCCAAAGTGTTATAACAGTACAAAAAGGTAATCGCCAAAGCTCATTTTCAATCGCCAAAACGATTTCTTTTTTGCAAATTGCGAAGATGGCGATCGGCAGCGCGACCCTGCGTGTCGTAAAACGATACTTCCTTTGCATTTGTTTTTGGTGCAAATGTCCGGAGCAAGATACAGGCAAACGCCTGTTGCCTGCTCATCTGGTGATTCACTCTCTCACACCCCCGCGTGTCATATTGTAAGACTTAGAATTTCATTTTACATGGTATCTTTTGCATTGAGCATTCAGAGGTTTTTCTTTTCCATTGCATGTCGTGTCGGAATTAATGCCTTATTTGTTAATATGGATGAACTTAATATTAAGGAGATTGAAAAAAGTGTCGAGACGAAAAAATACGTGTTTGTTGAAAACAAAATGGGGAAGAGTGAATGCTGGAAGTTGTTTCGTCTAATTAAGAAACCAGAATATGTTTCACAGCAATACCAATTTTCACAAGCTTGTGATGAGTTGAAAGTTTCCAAAATATGAATATATATTTCATGAATGTTCCTTCCTTCTGAGCGGCAAAGATGAAATCAACATCCACAGTTTAAAAACGTTCAACTCATCAGAAGCTGGTGAAAATTGGTTTTGCTGTGAAACATATTCTGAAGCCTTGATATGTTATCAACAAAACAGCAAAAACTGAAATTAAACACCAAAAGTTATTTAATTCAAAATTTTTGACTGTAGCACAATCAGAACCAAGTGGAACAGCCTTAGTATTACTGTGGAAAGACTTTTTGACTCTCGCAGATGTGTTTGAAAACATGTGTAAAACAGTTCGGTTATGTGAAAAACGACAGTTTCAACACTTTTTGTAAATAAGGGAGTAAATTATACGTATCCGTAATACATTTATATGATTTCTGTATAACCTACGAACATATAACCTAATATACCCACTGCGGACAGACTTTTTGAACGCTCTCTCTCTCTCTCTCTCTCTATATATATATATATATATATACACTATATTGACAAAAGTGACCGGACACCCCTTCAAACGCAAATGAACGGATCCGCTGCGTTGTTAAGATGCGCGGTACAGCTGCAAACGGTATATAAACAAGCCTGCAGCTGACCGCGATCATATCCCACTGTGTGGTTGAGTGAAAATGTCGCGGCGGGAGAGAACTGACTTTGAGAAAGGAAAGATGGTTGGGTGATATATTAGTGGGTTGTCCATAAAAGAAACGGAGAGGCGTTTAAACATACCCAAGTCAACTGTTTCGGATGTACTGAATAAGTGGAATACACATGGCATGCCTGAAGCAGCAAAACGTACCGGCAGACCAAAGGAAATCAGTGATAGAGGACGTCGAAGCCTCAGGAGAGTCGTTACAGCTAATCGACGGAGTACTGCACAAGATCTCAGGGTACAGGTGAGTAAAAATGCTGGAACCTCGGTATGTACACGTACCATTCGTAGAGAACTTCATTCCATGAGTTACCGTGGTCGTGCGGCTACTTTATAAGCCTTTCATCTCTACTTGGAATGCTACTCGTCGTTTAGCATGACGTAAAGAACATTTATCGTGGACCGTAGATCAATGGAAACGGGTCCTATGGACTGATGAATCCAGATACACGATCCATCAGTCTGATGGCCGTGTGCGAGTATGGCGTTCATCAGATGTTTCACTGCTTTGGCATCGGGCAACAGTTAAGCGCTAAAGTAGGTCTACCGTCCGTAGAGAGATTGCAGTTTTATTCGCATGAGTAGAAGTTGTGGAGGCCAACCTACACACTTAAAGAAAAGTGATCTAAAAAAACAAAGCATTAAAATTTGAAATCAGATGGTCTGTTTTAGTAATAGGGTATTAGGATTCGGGAGTAAGTAATTTGATGTCAGGGAATTAACTTTGCTTTTAGTTCTTTAAAGTTGTGAAACGAGAGAGTAATAATGGTGAATTTAATTGTCATGTTTTTTTATTTATTTATTTATTTATTTATTTATCAGGAGTCATGGCAATATCAATCTGAGTGAGAAATTAATGGGTGGGGTCAGTTAGGGTGTAGAATTTACTAAAAGTATTTGAAAAAGAATTGAAATTGGGAATTTAAATGTGTATTTAGATTGTTAAAAGCATTTAAATTCATTTATAAAATTGCAACTGTAGGCTTGGATTGTACGAGGGTTGTACCGAATGTAATGCAAAAGTGGGCATAACTTTTTTTGTTAACTGACAGAGGTCGTTCAAATTGCAACTGTTGGTAGAGTAACTCTTCCTCTATTGTAACTCTTCTTCTTCATTGCAGGTAAATAATGGATTCCAAGCAGACGTGCCCTCATTGAGTTCTTGACGAAGGAAGGGCACGGGCTGTCCGACATCCACAGAATGGTACATAATGTTTACGGAGATTACACCATTAACAAGAGCAATGTGCACAATTGTTGAAGTTTATAGAAGGGGAAACCAGCATTGAAGATATACCACGCAGTGGGAGACCATCATCTGCGACCACTGACACGAATCGTTAGCGAGTGGATGAATTGATTCGCGTGGGGAGACGAGTCACAATCCGTGAGCTTGTTGCCCAACTGGACTGTGGTCACAATACCTCGGAAAGTGTGTGAAAAGTGGGTACACCTTGGCAGTTGACACCCAATTTGAAGGAGAGAAGGGTGGAAGTCTGCTCTGATCTGCTGGAAGCGTTTGAAGCCAATGAAGACACGCTTTTTCCGATCTGGTGACAGGGGTTGAATTGTGGGCGTATCTTTACGATCTGGAGACGAAGAATCAATCCATGGAATGACGTCACACCTCTTCACCAATGCCTAAGAAGTTCAAGAGCCAGCGATCAGCACAGAAAGTCATGGTGACTGTTTTTTGGGATGACAGGGGTGTCATTTTCCTTGATTTTCTGGAACGTGGCCGTACCGTGATCAGCAAACGGTACACTGCAGTGGCGGCTCGTGGTAAGCTGAGATGGGGCGGCTGCATCTCAATTTTGTAGATATCACGATACCACTTCGAAAGTTAAGTTACTGCGCCTGTGCTGACGCTGTCCGTTTAATAATAATAATAATAACAATAATATATATATATATATATATATATATATATATATATACTGATCGAAAGTGCTTATTTTTACAAGAAATTAATATTTAGATTTTATATTTAGCGATTGATGGGGAAAATGTAAAGGCACCGATACCTTAATTAGGCAACAGATATTAAGCGATGGCCACATTGTCACATTTATGAAGAAAATAATCGACCTATAAAACTTCGTCGGATACATTATTTCTTAAAAAGAAACTGATTAATCAGTGCATCCTTCCAGTTCTTACGCATGGAGCACAGACATGGACCTCAACTAAAATAGACAGACAGACGTTGCAGACAACTGAAAGAAGCATGTAGAGATGCATGTTTGATGTTACCTGGAATGATACAAATAGGAACTCGTGGATCGGGAAAATGACAAGAGTGGAAGACATGGTCAAAATTCCTGAAACTGCAATAGGATGAACATATTGCTAGAAGAAAGAACCACCGACGGAGAGTTGAAATATTGAACTGGATAGCAAGGGAAAAAACAATATCCAGAAGATGACAAGAGGGAGATGGATACATGAAATTCGAAAGCATGAAAATTAATGCGTGTGCCAGTGGTAGCGGAGACACACTCAAGGTCATGTACGCGTTACGCGTTCTCGAGTGTCTCATTGTGACCCTAGAAATATGACAATATGTATTTTTTCTTCTGATACACTCCCTTTGAAACTTCGACTTGATACCGACCACTGCAACTTGGACGGCGATGAAAAACATTTTGTGGAATTTTGAAGGGTCTTCCAGAATTTCGCGACGAGTTGTTATTGCGATACTCACACGCCGGCATTCTCTTTAATAAAAACGGATTGCAAACATATTCAGTCCAGTTTTAATTCTGAAGCCATCATGATAACAATTTAGTGTAGAAAATTTTGTTTTCCAAAATTTACCAACTTCGTAAATTTTCTGAACAATGATATCTGATTAAATGTTCTTTTCAAAGTAATTAAGTACACTACCTCAATTGAAATGCGCAGCTGATTTTTGGGAGGGAGAGGGGATGCAACAGAAAAATAAAATGTATCCAGTGGAGTGACTTCAATGATTTTTGGTGAATAAAAATTTACGTGAGTTTAAAAGCGAAAATTTCGCTGTGCTTGTAAGTGAAGAAATCAATTTTGTGCAAGTATTTCGCTGCCGAAATTAGTATCTCTCTCTCTCTCTTTTTTTTTTTTTTTTTTCAATTTATCCAATACTGAACTGTTCACATGCCCATTTTGACCAGATGAGAAAATATAAGTAAAACTTTTTTTGCAAAAGTCCCGGCATTCCGGCAACTGAGTATTTGTTATTAGATGGGAGCAACATTGTTGTTAGAATTATTACGTTGAATAAAAGCAGGAACAAACCAAAAATTGGAAGAAAAAAAAAAAAAAACCCAGGTTGAGTAATACATTCAAACGTACTTTATTTAATACTTTATTTCGACATTCGTCATTATGTTTAATTCATTCCCCTATTTTATGTCTTATTCGGAAGCACAAGAAACGCCGTATTAATCAACAAAGCACACAGGCCCGGCGATGCATTCCCACCCAACGAAAGACTGCATTCGCGAGCAACTCTGCTAGCGAGAGCTGCCATGAATGCAGTCCGCAGGGAAGTTTTATTCAAAGGAAACGAAGTGATGTGGGAATAGGCAGAGTTTCCCACATGAGTTGGTTTCAATAGCCGTCAGGGCTGCAAGAAGCACAGTCCGTGACGTTCTTCCCGCTCCCAGTGGTGTTATGCAGGGAAAACTTCCAGTTGAGTTCATAAAACTGCAGTCGTGGCATTATGCTGGGAAAACTTACAGCGGTGTTCTCAAAACTTCTCTTTCTTGGTACGGCATGAAAAAAAAAACTGCTTTGGGTAGGGGGGCTGCAGCTCCACAGCCCCATAGCAGGAGCCGCCCCTGGTACACTGAGACACTCAAAAAGTTTAGAGAAGCCATAAGGAGGAAAAGACCGGACAAGAATCTTAAAAGGATCCACATTCACCATGATGACAATGCGAGACCACACACACATATTTGCTAACAAATCAAGCAATCAGCAAAATAGGCTGGTAGGTGGTGGTCTCCTATCCATAGGTGGTAATCTCCTATCCACCGTACAACCCAGACTAGCGCCCTCCAACTTCCACTTGTTCAGTCCAATGAAAGACAGTTTCCGGGGACAACGATTTGATGACGCAGAGGAGGTGAAAGTGGCTGTGAAGAAGTGGGTGCAACATTCGAAACCTGAATTTTTTGAAAGAGGATTCGAGGGTTGGGTTCAACGATGGCGCACATGCATCGCTTGTGATGGAGACTATGTTGAGTAGTACCTTTGCATAGAGAAAGAGTTACTCTACGAGCATGTGTAATTTGAACGACCTCTGTAAATTAATAAAAAAGTTATGTCCACTTTTGCATTACTTTCGGTACAACCCTCTTACAAGAGAAAAACGGCATGCAAATGGTTTACTTATTTTGTGAAAAGAAAGAAGCCTAGAGAGCTAGGTGTATGCTTGGTGTAATCAGGAAAGCTAAGAATAACTCTTGGATCAAGAAAATGTTAAGATTGGGAGACGTCATGATCAAAGTAAAATACCTGAAATGGCAATGGTCGGGACATATTTCTAGAAGAACGGCCCTCTGATGGATAACTGAAATATTAGATTGGATAACGAAGGGACAGAAAAAAAAAAAAGACCCTGAAGATGACCACGTGGGAGATAGGCGGATGAAATTCTAAAGCATGCCGGAGTGACGATGAGGAAACTGGCTCGAAACAGAGAGTTGTGAAATTGACTTGGAGACACCTTCATCCAGCAGTGGATTCATAATGAAGATACATCACGCGTTTCAAATGAGGCAGATCACTCTAGAAAAAAGAATAAAAAAAAACCCGTCCAGCAGATTGCTGCGTCATCATCAGGCGAGCATCACTTATATGGTCTCCTCAAAAGCACTGATGCTTACGCCCATCTCATAATCAGTTTTCACCGTATTCAACTGTAATTAAATTTCTCTCTTTGTTTGTATAAGTTATAATAAAACCTTGCTGAAACCCATCTTTTGATGAAAACATAGCACAGCAGTTGAAGACTGATGAACTACAGTATTGAAGAACAAATAAAATTTTATAAATTAAAGAAAATAGTTAATTGGTTAAATATTTAACTAATTTTATAAATTAAAAAATATAGGTTAATGGAATTTTTTTTATTTATAAATTAAGTAATAAGTTTTATCATATTTTTAATTTATAAAAAAATATAAATACTAAAAAAAATAGAAATACTAATACTCAAATAAAATACTAAAAAATATAAAAAATAAATACTAATACTAAATAAATACTAAAAAAATAAAAAAATACTAATACTAAAATACTAAAAAAATAAAAATAAAAAATATAAATACTGATGCTAAAATATAATACTAAAAATATAAAATAAAAAATACTTAAGTTCTTATTTATAAATTAAGTAATTATTTTTTATTTAAGTTATTTGAATTTTTTTATAAATTAAAAATTATTGGTTAAATTTATTTTATAAATTAAAAAATTGGTTCTAAAAAAATTAAATAAATACATTTTTTTTGTAGAACCCACTGCTTGCAGATATTCCAAAATCTGAAAAATTGAGGAATCCGAAAGGCGTTCTTGCCTCAAGCTTTTCGGATAAATATAAACTTATATTAACTTTAATGTTTTACCGGAAATTCCAGTTTAATTGCTTTACAGAACAGCTGCTACTTACTGCCTTTGTATATTTTTATGATTTTGCTTTTCTTTTCTTTTTCCCTCCCCCGGTAAACAGCTGTAGGAAAGGGTGACACTTTCCATTAATGGGTTTCCCAGAAATGATGTGTCTAATTATCGTTCATCTGGAAGAACACCGTGCCTAGTTTATTTCTGTAGACATGGCTCAATCGGGCGATCATGCTGTCTGTCGTGAGCGGAATTTTAATTAATCTGTGACCTGCTGCCCGGTTCCAAGCCGTCCAGCATTCTTCTTGAGGAAGTGTTTAAGAATTCATGGCTCGGAGAAGAAATTCACTTACCGATTGTAAAAATAGGTTTCGCGTTGATTGGTCCCGATGCCGATTCCATTTACCGGCATGTCTTGTCTTTGCATGCCGCTCTGTTATTTATGAGAATCCATTGGGTGAAAGTAGAAGTACAAGATTTCTTTTCATTTGGTGTCATGTGATGGTATGTCATGAACATATATGCCTCCGGCAGGCTGAATTTGCCCCCGTGGGACCCAGACAGTAATGCCGTCTATTTCGGATGAGAACTATATACAGTGGGAATTGAAAAGGGAAAACATGATCATAATGCGGTGGAATTAATGCCCACGGTTTTCCTCCATAACGAAGAGCTAGCCAGTTATCTGATTTTACTTTACGTATTTACTTCCTAAATCATGGCATGATATATAATTTAGGCTTACCTCCTAGCACTCTGTAAAAATTTCCTGAAATTTTCACGTGGCGTTTTCCGTGCTTCCTTTCCTGAATTAATGAAGCATATCGCTGATTGAACCATTTTGGTGAAATGGCGGGAAAAACCTGAATTTCACAGATTTTTCATACGTGAATTTGACAGAACTGCGTCTCTGGAGGGGTGTATTTTTTTTTTTTTTTTTTGGTTAACATGCGATTTACATAAAAACAATGTTTTAATTTATTTAATAAAAATGCATCAACTTTCATTAGAAAACAACGCTTCAATTTTTTTCTTCTATTTTTCATTAACTTTTATTTCGTTTTGGTGGATTTCGAAAACTTCCATTTTTCGTCGTCCCCCATTTTTTTTATATATACCGCCCCTACTTCCATTCAACATTCTCCGGTTAATAAAAATTGTCGTTTTTAGGTGTTGTAAGAAAAACCTGCATTTTCATGGAACCTTTTGGTGATTCCGTTTATATATTAAAGGGAAAAAAAAATTATGTTCTCACTTTTTACTTATCTATACAATAGCAAATCACCGGCATGAGAGCGGTTCACCGGAAAAACATGTGTTTAAAGTGATTTGAATACCTTTTTTAAATTTCAGTTCAACAGTTTTGCTGAATGACTCATCATTCACACCAAGTTGTAACTGCGACGGCCCAACTAAATGTTTTATGGTGACAACACTCGTACCCTCCTCTATTGGCAGACCTTATTATTGAAGTTCTTTAGCAAGACCGGATATTGTGAATAGCACATCGCATGAAGTTACAGTTATTGTGGTGACGGATACCCCCCCCCCTCCACTCCCCAGCTAGTTAAACCTGTTGTTGTATACTTGCTTGAAGTAACATACAAATGATTGTATGATGTCGATGACTCAGTCACTATGTGGGCACCTTAACACAAAAACCATTATAGCTACAAGACCAAACTTTATATTTTTGGTTTTGTGAAATAATAATAAATACACACGCACATTTCACCTTTTCTCAAACATAACTGATAGACATCGTCTGTTTAAAAAAATCCCGACTTCCAAAACATCGTGTTGCTTTGAAAAATACTGACGGAAAAGAAATGTATATACACTATATTGACAAAAGTCACCGGACATGTAGAAGAGCAACACAGCATAGCATTTATTGACTTACATTATTTGCAACTGAATTAGAGACAGCTGACGTTATGCAAATGTGGCGCTGTGGGCGGCCCTGTAAACGGAAACAACATGACGTATGCAGCGATCCGACAATATAAAGAGTGATGCGACTTGAATCAGTAAAAGCCGGACGCAGTATGGGTAAGAGGAAGGATCTAAGCACATTTGATCGAGGGCAAATTGTCGGGGCCCGACGAATGGGTCACTACATCTCGGAAATCGTGCAGGCACTGGGATTTTCACGAGCCACTGTGTCACGGATGCACCGTGAGTACATCGAATCCGGTAAAACCATCCCTGCAAGGGCCAACTGCCGTGGACAACAGCGTGTGGATGAGCGGGGTCATCGTCGGCTAACTCGCATTGTAACAGCGGATAGACGGGCCACAGTGCAAGAAATCACTCGGCAATTTAACGCTGGTGCACAAAAACGTGTAAGCAGCCACACCATCCAGAACCATCTCCTCGCTATGGGATACAGAAGCCATCGTCCCACGAGGGTACCGCTGCTAACCGCACATCACAGGGTGCAAAGATTAGCATGGGCGCGGGAACATCGCCACTGGACCCTAGACATGTGGAAAAATGTTGCTTGGACTGACGAGTCGAGATTCACGTTGGTACATGCGGATGGCAGGATACGAGTACGGCGCAAACCACATGAAGCGATGGATCCTTCTTGCCAGCAGGGTACTCTTCAAGCTGGTGGGGGTGGCATTCTCGTCTGGGGACTGTTTACGTGGACTGAAATGGGACTCCTGGTACGTGTGACATCGTCCCTCACAGGTCAACATTACCGGGATATACTGGACGACCATTTGCTCCCATTTGTGCGTCTTCAACATCCCACTGGGGACCTCATCCTGCAACAAGACAATGCAGCTCCCGAATTCTATCCGAATGGTTGGATGAACACTCCACCGACGTGACCTCGCTTCCTTGGCCAGCTAGGTTACCTGACCTCAATCCCATCGAGCACATCTGGGATGCTTTCGAGAGAGATGTTCGAGGCTCTGACCTTCCTCCATCAAATCTTCGTGAACTGTGGGTGCTTGTTCAGGGGTCGTGGATCCGTAGGGCTTCCCAACGCTTCCCGTATCTTGTAGAGTCCATGCCGAGACGAATCGCCGCAGTCATCAGGGCGAAAGATGGTGCTACACGTTACTAGACAGGTATCTCTAATTCAATTGCTCTTCAGTGTAGATTGAAGGTTTAACGACCACCGTGAACAACTCAATAGGCTGTAAGCCGTTACTTGTCCCTAATTTAGGGCCACTGGTTCCAGGGAAGGGAGAGAACTAATGCCGTAAGACAAACACAACAGGCATGCCTCACCGGCATTCGAACCTGGATCCTTCTCGGACGAATGTTCATAAGCTAGTGCGCTTAGACCACTGCACCACCAGGGTAGGTCGGTGACACAAATTTCAGCCAGTTTTCATCAACACCGATGGTGTATGTGTGGTAATAAGTTTTTTATTCTTACTTTTGAGTGTAGTGTGAAAACATTCATTAAAGGAAATACAGCAGGGCGGTAGACAAAATTAACTGGACGCCGGGTCGTCGAGTAAAAAGGCTCTAGGAAGATCACTACCCTGCATCTGAGTTACGGATCGGGTGAAATCTGTAAAAATCACAAATTTCTGATGAAATTTCTCCTATCGAGCCGTATACTATCATTGGCCTTATATATAATATAAGGAAGAAGACACCCCCTGATTAGCCAATACCGCGTTGCATCGCTCCTGATCGATCTTAAGCTAGCCCTGTTTTTTGTTTTGTTTGTTTGTTTGTTTGTTTTTTCTCGAATACCGCCTTCAGTGTTGAAGGTTTGCGATACCTGTTGTACAGCATAATTTAAGCTCATGGGGCTCAAAAATCTACGTGTACTAACTATAACTACTCTTGCCCACGCAAAGAGATCGAAATGCATGCATACAAAATGGAGTATACTTCTGTGATGAGAAAAGACCAATGTTTATTTATTTTTGTTATTTCATATGATATAAATATAAAGGTTTCGTGCCTGGCCATTATAATGATTTTATTGAGAAGGCCGCGATGTTACCGAGTATAGTCGTGCAACACAAAAGCTTGCTTGCGCTCTTCTGACACTGATGACATTCTGATCAGCATCACTTTCAGCGTGCGATTGTCGTGATAAAATCGAATATAACAATGAGGAAGGAAACGGAGGTCGAGATTTGCTCACGTGCAGTGACATTTACGAGTCACGTTGGGCGAAGAAAATGAGGGGGGGGAGGCACAGAGTGCGTCGTTATGGTATTTGAATAGTTCCTCTGGAATACGTGAATGAAAAAGAAACGGTCTAGGAAAAAGTGTTATGTCTACTTGCTGTAGTAGGTACAATTGAGTCGTGACAGTTTCGTGGAAACGACGGGCGAGGTGGATGGCCACTTGCAAAAACCTCGTTTTTCTTTATCAGCCTGTAAAATCGCCCAGCGTGACTACGAAGAAATGAGGAGTTCGTAGGCTACACTTTTTTTTTTTTTTTTTTCACTCTATCTAACCTGACGCTTCGCCGTGGGAACATTAGTCAGGATTGATGATTTCAGTGTGAAGTTTGGAACATTTTTCGCGGCCGTGCGGTCAATAACTGCTGCATTCCTTTTCCTTTATTTTATGCGCCATTTTCGTCGGGTGTTTAGGTGTACGTAATAAATGCAGAAAACTGGGCAGCTACCTGGAATGTTTTTTTTTTTTTGGCGTCGCAATCATGCATTCGTTTTAGAACCTGTTACGGGTTCGTGGAGCGCATGTTGTTGGAAAAAAAGTGTGATAAACCTTTTTTATTTTTTTAAGGCAGTAAATTTTGAGGTACCATGAGTTAAAAAGTTGAAGGAAGTGCAGGTAAAACGAGAGACATTCGTTTTCTTCTGCCAAAAGTTTTAAGTTTTCCGTCCTAATACTTCGTAGGTGGTTTCGTTTTTATGACCGATTAGGTTGAATAATTATTCCTGTTCAATCAAAAGTAATTAATACGTTGTTGTAAAGCAGCAACATTCCAAGGGTATTTCAAAGTTTTTTTTGAAATGATCTTTGTATTACTGCTCATTGTTTGCAGTGTAAACTTCATTTGTCAGTAATTATGTTTCGAACACTGTATGATTTAATTTCGTAATTTTTGTTTAGTATTTATTGAAGATACTTTTAGATGTCAAGGAATAAGTTTTTCGCCCTTATCACTTTTGATATCTATTGACGACACTTCGAGACGTTTAGGAATAAGTTTTTCGCCCTTACCACTTTTGATATCTATTGAAGACACTTCGAGACGTTTAGGAAGAAGTTTTTCGCTCTTACCACTTTTGATATCTATTGAAGACACTTCGTGACGTTTAGGAATAGGTTTTTCGCCCTTGCCACTTTTGATATCTATTGAAGACACTTCGAGACGTTTAGAAATAAGTTTTTCGCCCTTACCACTTTTGATATCTATTGAAGACACTTCGAGACGTTTAGGAATAAGATTTTCGCCCTTACCACTTTTGATATCTATTGAAGACACTTCGAGACGTTTAGGAATAAGTTTTTCGCCCTTACCACTCTTAATATCTATTGAAGATGCTTGGAGACGTTTAAGAATAAATTTTTCGCGCTTACCACTTTTGATATCTATTGAAGATACTTGGAGACGTTTAGGAATAAGTTTTTCGCCCTTACCACTTTTGATGTCTATTGAAGATACTTTGAAACGTTTAGGAATAAGTTTTTCGCCCTTACCACTCTTAATATCTATTGAAGATACTTGGAGACGTTTAAGAATAAATTTTTCGCGCTTACCACTTTTGATATCTATTGAAGATACTTGGAGACGTTTAGGAATAAGTTTTTCGCCCTTACCACTTTTGATGTCTATTGAAGATACTTTGAAACGTTTAGGAATAAGTTTTTCGCCCTTGCCACTTTTGACATCTATTGAAGACACTTCGAGACGTTTAGAAATAAGTTTTTCAACCTTGCCACTTTTGACATCTATTGAAGACACTTCGAGACGTTTAGGAATAAGATTTTCGCCCTTACCACTTTTGATATCTATTGAAGACACTTCGAGAAGTTTAGGAATAAGTTTTTCAACCTTGCCACTTTTGATATCTATTGAAGACACTTCGAGACGTTTACGAATAAGTTTTTCGCCCTTACCACTTTTGATTACCACTGAACAACAAATTTGAAACTATTTTTATGGTTCTCGTATGAAAATTCAGAGGATGTTCACACATTTTTAGAACGACTTTCCAGCAATATAGTTAACGTTTAAAATAAAATAATTTCTTTCTTAAATGTTCTATCTGATAGCCCTCTGGACTATGAACCTACATCTAAATTTCCAAGATAACAGGGTATTTCTTAAAATTGGTTGTGGTATTTTATTCCACTTCTCTTCCACTGCTTGCCATAGTCCAATCATTGTTTTAAGTCTACATTTAGAAAGCGCTCTTTTTAGCAGTCCGAAGGCACAATAGTCCATTGATGACACATCAGGGGACTTTGAAGGAATGTGAGCAAAAGGTATACACTTTATCAGTCTCTTTTTGTTTTTCATTTTTTCAAGAAATAGAGAGGTAGATTTGGATGTATGACTGGTAGCTTTATCCTGATGGAATTGTACTCCTTGAAGGCTCTGTGAATAAAGAAATGGTATATCCTCTTTAAATACAGGAGTTAAAACATTATTTTGGTAATATGTCGAAATGAGTTTAACATTGTTTTCAACTTTTCTTAACTCCATTTCCCATTGTACGAGAAACCAGCAATAATGATGAATCCTTTACTGAAAATTTCTTTGGATTTTTGGAACCAAGTTTGTAAGTCTTTTTCTGCTCTTTTGTGATAGTAAATGGACCTTTTCTTGTTGCAGTCGTTTAGGTAGACCCATGCTTCATCAATAGTCACAATGAATTTCCTTCTGTCTCCGGTTAAGTGATTTTCATAAAGAAGTCTACACCGTGTTATGCGCTCAGCAACGTGCTTAGTCAATTAAAAAAGGCTGAAATTTTGTTTTTTGTTTTTTTTTCAAATTCAAATCTTTTGTTTATTACCTTGTTTACGGTTTATATAGAGATTTTTAACGTCTTAGCGATTGCTCTTTGGGTCGGTGGATTTTCTTTTAAAACCAGAGGCCTTACTTTTGAAATAGTCGTAAAAGGTGGTCGTTAAACCTCCAGTAAAAAAAGAATAACATCCTTGAAGTATTTCCAGCCTTGCTTCCCTTAATCACCAAAGTTGGTTCAAATTCAGCATCAGTTATTAGTTCTCGAATCTGAAGTCTTTTCAATGTACCATTTTTGCATCACTTATCTTCGGGAGTTTTTCGTTGAGGCACTGAAAGGTTTTGCTATTCCGTTGGTTAGCTTTTACCAAAATTTTCATCAAACCTAATTTTACAAGTAATGGCGGAAAGTATACATAAAGGTTCATCCTTGCTCTGACGGGACATGAGTGTCCATACATCACGAATGAATTTGAAGAGGTGTATTACAACACACAAATCTCCTAAAGTGGTAATGAATTTGAGGTGGTGCATTGCAATACACAAATTTTCTGGAGTGGTGCTCACGCAGTTCTCGCAACACTGCAGTTGTCCCTGATATATGCCCACTGAAAACGAGGCGAATCGTTATTGAGATCATCGAGAGTGCATTAATATTTGATATTTGTAACGTATGAGTCAAATGGACAATGAAACAGAGATAAGCCTGCTAGCGTAGTTTAACTGAGAGAACAGCCGCTCTGAAATAGGTAGTTGTAGGTTCGAAATCTACTGTCAGGCAAATGATAGATTATACATTCCACGCTGCCACTAATTGGGTGCGTAGCCGTTGCAGATCAGCTGCACGAAGGAGTTAGCCGTGGTCGCGATCATAAAGTCTGAACATGTTCGATGAGCCTAAGTCCGGTACATTTGTAGTGTGCGGACGGTCGTTGTCCTGCAGAATTGTTCACTGCGTGGTGACAAAGGAAGGCCGTATAACGGGATTGATTATAACTTCGACGCAGTGCCCATTAGTGACAAGAATATTGACAAGAGATGCCCTGCTGCCTTATTGGAATCCATCTCACAGCAGTGCACCACGTCGGGACTTTATATGGTAGCTGACTGGAAACACCTCCGCATGTTGTTAGTAACGAGGACTTCATACGGATGTATGACACACAAACGGAATCTGGACTCGTTCGAGAATATCACTCATCTCCGTTGCACCGTTCCCGACGACGGGCCTGTGATGTGGCAGCAACCCAAAGTTCCTGGCTACGAGTCTATAGTTCGTAATTTCACGTCATGCACACGTCGCATCGTATCGTTTCATTGTATGTGTTCGTAGCAGCTTGCAGGTCACGCTTTCTATGGTGGACGGGTGGCGAACATATCATTTCTCTACTGAACAGGTAATCTTCTCGTGCTGTGGTCCGTCGCTTCATTCGGTATCTGTGACATGGGACGTTGGTCTATGCTCAATCATATTGCGCGCGCACTTGGGTAAATCGTTAGCTGTGATCCAGTTCTTGTTTATCTAGGGTCCTATCGCGTTCTTTGTCCGTTAATTGAACGTAGTTGTCGGAGTCCGATCAGTGTATCCGACGAATGTATTCTGCTCTAAACGTCTGCCTTATAATGAGGAAGAGCCCTTACTTACGCCGTTTTTAAAGTCGAATCAGTAGGCATCCACGCGACACATTGCTGCGGAACTTTGATACTTTGCATATGAAAATTGTGTGAGTTTCATTTCTCAATGTCAGCTCTTCGGTGCAAGCGCGCTTGCTTTTTCCTTTGGTATTTCGTTGAACGTAGCACATAACTGCATTTAATATTTCGACGTTGAGTGAGACTGGCCTACGTAAGTGCGCAGCAAATGTTGCCCGTAGCCAGAGAGGGAATTTAGGAATATAGCGGCTGATGATTTACGTCCTGAAGAAAATCAGTCGTTTCATTACTATGCACATATGTCTGTAATCGCTAGGACAAGAAAAGGAAATTGTGCCTGACCTGGCACTCCTGTAGCTACCGGCCTGAGCAAGTGCTTTCTTATGAACTAATTGTGTGTGTGTGTGTCTCTGATGGTCAAAACCGTACGCATTCTGTCCCTCCTGTGATGAACGGAGGGATCAAATAAGATCAATCCGCTTGTCCAGGAAAGCACATCGTTTTCAGATTTTGTCCAAATTTTGCTTAGAGAGATAGCAGGACGTTAACCTGTTGAGCTGTTTAATGTCAACGCCACATAAATTGCTTCCACCCCTTCCCACCTGGTTCCTCCTGACGACTGATGAAGAAGGATGCTCGCAGATGTTAGAATAGCAGGAGGTTAATGGCGAACGATTAAATCGCAGGAAGGAAATGTTGCCAACGACCGCGGGGAAGCTGTTGCCGATATTTTATTTATTCGTTTCGAATTGAACGTCACATGTGGAGAAAGACCTCACAAAAATTGAACCAAAAAATTTCGACCGAAATTTTTTTTTTTTTCGTGAAGTGGCGATATGAGAATTTTTCACATGACGTCATACAGAGTTTAATTTCATAGAAATTCGAAATGGACAAGGCGATTCACACAATTGGATTTTTGAGGTATACCTATGCTCTTATAAACCACTTGCTCACATGAGAGAGGAGCAGAGTAGGGGAAAACCCAAAACCGTAATTTCCTTACGCAGCACCGTATTTTTTCGATACATATTTAAAAGGCCATAAATGACTGTTGCTACCTCAATATTTTTCGTTCGTTTTTACTTTCATTTTCTTTTAGGGAAATTGACCAAGAAAGATAAAGCAAACACCGCGGTATATTTTGTTTCCTTTATTTTTAATGTCGAATTGAACAAATTCAATTTATTAGTCTTTGGATTAAAACAGTTGAACGTTGTGGATTCAGCGAAAGACTTACGACGTAAGAAATTGAAAATTTCAATGTAGTAGGGATGGATGTATAAACGATACGCGAATAGTTTGACAACTAGTGGGCAGAAAATGTATGTTAGGTTTTTACACAGTTGTTAAATTAACGAATTTTTTTCATATACGTCATACATTTCTTCTACGTGGCATCTGTCGTATTCTCTGTACAGATATTCTGATCCAATTGCTTCGTTCGATTTTCTTGTTCTTTTTGTGTTTTTCATTAAAAATTTTAAGTGGGTCAAATAAGTATGTTGCATGTTAAGGTGAGTTGTGTGTGTGGCAATCCAACTTTCATGTAGGATTGGGGCTGCATTTTTTTTTTAATTTTTAATTTTAGAGTTTGCTGATTAGTGACAAGTCCATGCATTTGCAATTTTTTTTTTGGGGGGGGGGGCGACCTGATGTTCAAATATCTTGGTTGAAATGATTCATTTTGTGATTAGATGAGTTATAGGTAGCGCCTGTTGTGGAACTTCTTTTGTTTTTTCCTTAACCCTTTAACCGGCTGGGACGAATTAACTCGGGGTTAGCAAAATGGGTTGAAATCAGCTCCCATGAATATATTCAGTGTCAAAGGAGTGGACCGAACTCAGCTGGAACGGATGAGCCCGCTCATCAGAAAGCGTTGCTTTCTCCCTTGCTTAGTTATTCAAAGTGGTCGTTTAGAAGAATAATTGACCCTTAACCTGTTTGACTGCCTATTAAAAGAGCTACAAAAATGGCAGAAGAGAGAGAAAATGTTTGAGTCACTTATTTCTATCCAGTAGAATGAGGTACTTGTAAGGGGGAGTAGCTCTTCCTCTGCTTCTTGGGCCATGGAGCAGAAAAGTGAATAAAGGACTAAAAGGGAACGCTTATCACCTATGGCAAGTTTATGGAAGTTACTGTTGAGATGAGAAATGAATTATTTTGCCGTAGCTTTCGTATACCTGATCGCTATATGGATATCTCTGTTTGGGGAGCGCGAAAATTTCCCAGCAACATCTGGATAATCTTATAACCCACTTAAAGGGTTAAGATGCGGAGATTTCGATAACGACCCTCCCTTCTTTCTAGCTCTTACTCAACATAGCCGCGATCCAGCGAGAAGCGTAACATAATTTTGTTGGTTCGCCTCCAAAAGGATCATTGCTTGAGAAATGAAAAGATATAGAATCCGGAAGCTTTGTTACAATAAAAAAAAAAAAAAAAAAAATATTCCGTTAAAACCATGTGGCTTGGAACTTCTCGAAGGGCTGATTAATGGAATGCTTGATTTAGTCTCCATCTGCTGACTATATAGACCCTAGACCGACGCCGTTTTTCTGTACACCAACGCCAAAAAACTAACCACACTGTCCGAAAACTTCTGGTTCCCTCTAATTTTCACGACTCGACCTCTCTCTGAAAACCTAAGGTTCCATCTGTCTCCCTTTAATCTCGCCTACGTGGGGTTCTCTACCACACCCTTAAGCTTGTGTTTCACTCATTCACGCGCCCTTAAGATAATCCCATTGTCACACAAGACAGGTACAGTGCACTTCAAATACTTATGTATTAAGCTGATAGTAATGTGGCTAATCGTGTGTATCTGATAGCAACAGCCTTAGATTTCGTCGGCTCTGCCCAAAACCAGCGCGAACGAAGAAATTCCACGTGGGAATGTACATAGGCATACATACTGTGTTTACAATTTTTTTTTTTTTTTTATGTGTGGGCAAACGAATCTTACAATTTCTCTCCCTCCCCCTCTCTTGTTACGAGGATTTAATATAGAAGGTTTAGATTGTGATATTAAATCCATATTCGTAACAGTTTTTCCATATCGCAATAAACTTTTTTGTCTCACTGTGCCCGGGAACAACATTTTCATTTCCCCTAGCAGGATAAAGCGATCATTGGGTAGCCCCTGTTTGTCCCACATGCAGTCACCTTCTTAGGGTTCAAGCTTTGAGACAGGCATTTCCGTAGGTATTAGCTTTGTTTAGGATAGACACTTTTGGTGATAGGAAGCCATTCCCGTCTTTCGGGTCGTTTGATGCGCTTTCCGAAAGGGAGGTCGCTTTCCCTTAGCCCTCTGTGCTTTTTACCTTTGATCTGCAGAAGCGCTCCGCGCTTCCCAGGCAGGGAAATAGGAAGTGTTGCAGGTTTGCTTGAGAGGGTGGGAGTTGTGACATTTCGACCTAGGGCAGAGCGGGTTTAACGGAAGGGAAGTTTGAAGCAGAGTCTGGAGGGAGAAGCGATATAGGTACGTAGGGAACCCGAGCTCCGTGACACGGGGTTTTCAGGTACGTGGAAGATATTCATTTTGAGCCAGCAGAAAACGCGAATAGTTCAATAACCGGGCAGTGAAAGATTTCGGGAAGCACGCATAAGAAACTAAGGAAATAATGAGAGCTAATGTCGCGAGAGTAGAATTTTGAGTTAACGGAGCAAGACCGTAAGGATAGCCTCAGTGAGCATATTGAAGAAAATAAATGTTGCTAGAAGTAAATATTCTCATGTTTGTTCTTCCCGGGTTTAGCAACCAACAAGTTTATTTATTCTGCGTATTTTTGCAACTAGTTGATTACGAGTTACCTACGGGTAACGTGGAACAATTATTATTTTAGAATTAGATATAGAGTAACGTCTAGAATAAGACATAATTGCATCAACCGAACATTATTACAATTACGAGGTTACAACAACGAACACTGTAGCACACTCTCTCTCTTATTATTATTGTTTTTTTTTTTGTAGTCAAAATTAAATGCATTTTCATTGAGCTTTTTGTTAACAGAGCATTCATACATTATGAGTAATGATCTCCACTTGGATGTAATTGACTAAATCAGATTGCTGAGCGAAAAGAAAAAACAAGAAGCGAATTATGCAGTTGTATACCTTTGAAATCGTAGCCCCTTTTCAAAACGTAGGATAGCATTTTCTTAACCGTAATAGTATTTGAGCGAGTCAGGTGCTTCCATTACTTTATACTTCACTCTGGAAAAAAAAAGAAGTAAAACGTAGGTCACGCAATTCTACGCTGAGAAATAAAGTCAAGTATAGGTATTTCTTTTTCCTTTCCTGCCGGGTAAAAACGTAATGTTAACTTCCCTTTCTGGAAAACAATAATCAGCCAAGACTCAAAACCGGTTCTCCCAAGCACTTCGCTGGAACGTGTCTCAATAAATCACCGAACATTTAATGCCCGTCTCGTTTTTGAAGCGAATACAAAAAGAAAAATCGCAACTCTTTGCTGGTGTTATGAAAATCTCATTAGGAAAGTACCTCACTCACACGACTCCTTCATTCATGAATTATCTTGGCGTTATTCATTGTGCTTCGAGGAAAAATTCGAAATTCCATTGTTCAGACTTGGTCCACTCGCGTTTTTCTTCTTTGCGAACCACAATAAATGTTTTTCAAACGGTGTTTTATGAAAGTTGCGTGTGGCGTTAATCAAGCACATTCGCAAACACTTTATTCAGCCCTGGTATAGTATTTCTTAAAAATATATATATATTTTTTTTAAATTCAGAATACTGCTGCAAGTATTACTGAATTTCAGTTACATAGTTATGTCCAAATTTCATCATGTTGTTTCAAAGTACATACTCCTCCAGCCTACTAAGAATTCTCTCGCGCATACACAGAGATTCGGTTTCATTGTTTCCCAGCAGTGTAATGCAAACTGTCGTGTTAATACGAGTGTTTAGCTGAACGATGTGACGCTTTAGTTAAATATAGAATGTGTTCAGAAAGTAATGCCTCCTTATTTATACAGAAGCCCAGTGGCAAGGTATCAAATGGAAACAAAACAAGAACAAATCTCAGAATTTCTACTTTAATTGACATATTCTATTTTTTTTACTTAGTCTCTCTTACGCTCGATGCAGATACGCCAACATTTAAAAAACTTTTAAACCCGTCCATAGCGTAGTTTTCAGGAGGGGGCAAACAAAAATAACTACGAATAAAATATACAAACACCATATATGCGAATTTCCACTGTACCTTTCTAGTTATCTTACAGTTTTTACCTAACTCTGAACACATGGATTTAATTGGAAACCAGACGACACAAAGACTGCATAAAAGTGATAGATAAACGAAATTAGACGGCTGTTTGGTACCATAACGAAATTTCTTTGTCGTTCTTTTTGTCCCTATTGACCACATGATTAGTAGTAGCATTCGCCACGAAACCCCAGAAATCACTCAATTGGTCTTCAAGAAACAAAAAATACCCTCAAGACAAATTTCTGAAGAAAATTTCGAAAGATATTTGTCCAGCACTGAATAGCTGCTGCGGAGGATGATGCATTTTTTATTTCTTCGCCTTTCATACTTTTCTATACGGTGTACGCTGTTTTCCGACATGCAACGGAAAATTTCATTATTACATTCTATTGTAAAAATCGGCTTTTTCTACTGGAAATTTCCAACCTTTTTCTTATTTTACGGCATACATACGCATCCATAAGTTTTACAAAAAAATTAGCATTCACAATTAGTCTTATCACGAAAATCTTCGTGCAGTATCTTACAAGAACAGAAATCGAATTTCCAGGAAAGGGCAAATGCCTCCTCTTTCCCTTTTCAGCCTTGTAGCAGAATCGCGGCGACGGGCGACGTACGTCGCAGATTTATTTTGGTCCTGCAGACAAAAATAACATCCCCAGAACCTTATTAAACCATCTTGCAGATTCCCTATCATAGATGCAAATTTTCCGCCTTTAAAAATTTCCGAAAACGGAAGTTAGGCGTAGTCAGGATTTCTTCCGTAATCGTAATTTTTTTTTCTCCCGAAGGACGATGTACGTCGCAGAATTATTTTGTACTCGTCCCCGTAGAAGAATAGCGGCGACGTACACCACAGGTTTATTTTGTACTCATCCCCGTAGCAGAATAGCTGCGACGGCCGACGTACATCGCAGATTCATTTTCTACTAATCCTCGTAGTAGAATCGCGGCGACGGCCGATGCACATCGCAGATTTATTTTGGTCCTGCAGACAAAAACGACATCCCCAGAACCCGATTAAACCATCTTGCAGACCTCCTAAGATGCAAGTTTTCCGCCTCACAAAATTTCCGAAAACGGAAGTTAGGCGGAGTGAAGATTTCTCCCGTAATCGTAATTTATTTTCTAATAATTAACAACATAAAGGTGTTTGCTGATTAGATTTTATTAGTTTCTGAATAAAATTTTGATTTAGGGAAAAAATTCCTACATTCTCATCATGAAGAATTTATATAGATGAAATAGGCTTCAAAAATTATCAGCATGCGTCGTGTTACGTTTTTTTTGGTTCTGAGAGGTTGGCAGGTCTGCTGGTACGACTATCCTGCTGATTCACCTTGGCTTTAGAGGTTGATGGGGAAAATTTAAAAGTAATGGATGCCTACATCTATTAGGTGCTTGAATTAATTCCCGCAGACCTCCTAAGATGCAAGTTTTCCGCCTCACAAAATTTCCGAAAACGGAAGTTAGGCGGAGTGAAGATTTCTCCCGTAATCGTAATTTATTTTCTAATAATTAACAACATAAAGGTGTTTGTTGATTAGATTTTATTAGTTTCTGAATAAAATTTTGATTTAGGGAAAAAATTCCTACATTCTCATCATGAAGAATTTATATAGATGAAATAGGCTTCAAAAATTATCAGCATGCGTCGTGTTACGTTTTTTTTGGTTCTGAGAGGTTGGCAGGTCTGCTGGTACGACTATCCTGCTGATTCACCTTGGCTTTAGAGGTTGATGGGGAAAATTTAAAAGTAATGGATGCCTACATCTATTAGGTGCTTGAATTAATTCCCGCTGTTTTTTGCCACACAAACACCCATGTGTTGCCACAGAACGGTATAGGTAGTCTATTCAAAGTAGTGTCCGTTGAAAGCTACGACCCTTTCGCACCGTTGAGGTAACAAATGGATTCCGCGGTAGAAAAATGCAGGTTCTTTCGAGGCAAACCATTCATCGAGCCATTTTTGGATATCAGCCACAGAAAGGAAGTGCTGCTGGGACAGGCCATGTTGTTGCGACCCGAACAAATGGAAGTCCGAGGGAGCAATATCCGGGGAATAAGGTGGGTGGGGTAAGAAGTCCTAGCTAAGTGCCTCCAAGAGTTCCTTCACGGATTTGGCGACATGAGGTCTAGCGTTGTCGAGGAGAAAAATAACCTTGTCATGTGGGATTCAATTTCCGAGCTTCTGGATCATTCCCATTGCCATTAAACGTTTGCTAACCGTTGACTCATCGACCCGTAGTGTTTCAGACAACTCGTGGAGCATCTGACATGAATCCTCGTCCAATAAGGCCTGCAATGCGCAATCTTCGAACTTTTTCGGCTGACCAGGGCGCTCTTTGTCCTTCACGTCATATTCGTTGGCTTTGAAGCGTCGGAACCACTCTCTGCATGTTGTTTCCTATAGGGCATGTTCCTCAAAGGCATGCACTAGCAAACGATGACTTTCCGCTGCAGATTTCTTGAGATGAAAGCAGAAGAGTAATGCTTCCCGCAAATGCTCCTTTTTTGGTACGAAACTCGACATCGTGAATGCGATACAAACTCGTGTTCTGTGCCCTCCGATCGCGTGTCACACACTGCTTCGCCCAGACTACGGACCGTACGTGCATGTGCAAGGGAGGTCACTGCGCACCACTGCTGCGCTCTATTGGGCAACAGCGGGAATTAATTCAAGCACCTAATACATGGACAGCAGATATTAAGCGAGAGCTGCATGAAACTAGAAGAAATTAACATGCGCATAAAACTTGGCTGAAGTGCATATAGACGAAACAGTGGGATTTTCATGGGTAATTTACCTTCATGTCTTCAAAGAAAAGTCTTTAATCAATGTATCCTTCAAATTCTTATTTATAGGTGAGAGACTTAACTTAAAAATGACATATGGTGGCTGCTTTCAACACAAAGAAGCATGCTGTGATTCATATTTGATATAACCAAGGAAGACAGAAAAATGAACTCGTGGATCAGAAAAATGACAGTAGTGTTCTCCCAGAGTCTTTTTACTGGGCGGCCCCCGCTCAGCTATATTTCCGTTAATGAGCGTTTCCACAACGCAATAGTAAGAGTGTAAAACTTATTCTTACATACAACTGCTAACTAGCTTTATGTTAACTTAAATAGCCTTGCGTGGTTGAAGATAATAAAATAATAATAATAATAATAATAATAATAATAATAATAATAGTTAAAAACAATAATTTTTATACAATCCATTTAGATCTCTTAAAACACTTTATTCTTTTCTTTGCTTAATGCAGAAGGTTCTGCTCAGCTTTGCCATTCTTTCTCCCTGTTCCTCTCTGTCCCGCGCACGTGGAGAAAAACCTCCATTCCCCTGGCTACCTTAAGACCTGCTTCCTAACACCTAAGGCGTTTCCTCGCCTGCTCTCCCTTGCTACCACTCGCTTTCAATCCCTCGAGGCGACTGTCCCCCTTGTTTCCACGCAAAATGACCCCCTTTCTACCACAAAAACCGTAAGAAAACGGGAAGCATTACTCTTCTGCTTTCATCTCAAGAAATTTGCGGGAAGCATTACTCTTCTGCTTTCATCTCAAGAAATCGTCGGCTTGACAAAACATCAAGGTAGAAATTAAGAGGGCTTGCGCTTTCAGTCGGCTGCTTTGAAATTAAGAAGGCAAAAGATCAAATGAGCACAGCAATACCAATGCGTCTACGAAATACAAAGGCCCAAACCCTTAAAATGCGACAAACTGGCGTCTCTAAATAAACCGTGCTTCCGATGTTTCTATATCGGGTGACAAGGCAAAATATTCTCACGCATAGTGGAAACAAGAGTGGTACTCCTTGTGTAGAACCAGCGGCCCTCAGATCTATCTACCCAGCCATTTCTCGTAGAGTTTATACCCACAAGGTAGGTTTCTATGACGTCACAATGACCACTTTCAGGGTTCTAGAATGGACACGGTGGAAGAAACAGATTACTTTATTTGTAACAGTCAATACCCCGGAGCCGACGGCTTAACGTTCCCATACGACGGTGATTAAGAGAGACTCCAACCTACCTGGTATCCAGCCCGCGACCATTTAGTCGGAAGACGGTTACTCTAACCAATAAGCCCCTCGCGGCCCCAGATTATGAACGATAGATTGTTTATAGCCCTTAGAGTTGCGCATGGTGGTTGTAAAGCCCCCAAGTAAAACACCTCATTGTTCTGCAGTCATTAAAGGAAAGCTAAAATTTCTGTTGAAATACCTGTTTAAGGGTAAGGAACAAACCTTATCAATTCATACACATTCGATATTACATAGAGATATAAGTAGATCTTGAGGCACGAAATCGTAAGGCACTTGAACCTTTCCAATTGTGTATTTCATTTCTTGTCAAGCACTATTGTTTAAGCAGAATTCTAACCAAAAAGGATTAACCCTGAAGACAATTCACTGGTAAGCAGATGTTTTGTCCCTGACATAATTTTTTTTTTATTTTTTAGTATTTTGATACGAGGAATCCAGATTTGCTATCCAAATTTTGCTATCACGTATAGTTTTAGAGATATAAGAATATGTTTTTTTTTATTTTTTTACGTTAAAAATCCTTTTTTTTTTTTTTTTGCGAGGAATAATTCCAGTATTGACTTGGAGCACATAGCATATTTAATTCGTATGAGAAAATAAAAGAAAAAAATCTGCATATGACATATAGACTGTTGCGTTCGTGTTTTATCAAAGGGGGGGGTCATGTTCGCAAGTGCGAATGAGTCATAGACACGGCGCCACCTGCACCCTTCCCGGCTGCTCACTCGACTGCTCGACTACGTCTTATGTCTCAGTTCTCTGTAAACAGCCGAAGTGAACGCTGTGCTATTGCTCTTTATTAAGCCTTGAATTGACATTCAAGGCTCAAAGGCGGAACTTTACCCCGTTAATACGAAAGTGTTATCAGCTTTATTTTGGTTGCAAAGTAGGAGATCAGGACAAGAGTTGGGCCCCACATATTTGTTGTGTTACATGTTCAAGACTTAACGGGGTGGGCAAACAGTTCTCGCCGTATGACATTTGCAGTTCCCATGGTGTGGAGAGAGCCGAAAGATCATTCTTCGGACTGTTATTTTTGTAATAACAAAGGGAATCACAAGTAAGTCGAAACACAGTTTAAAATATCCCAACTTACCTTCAGCGATGCGACCTATTCCCCACAGTGATGATATGCCAATACCACCAAACCCGGTATCAACCGATATATAAATGAAAATTCAAGCTCTGAAGAGGATCAGAATGAAGATTACGCTGATCGACATGATTCATGTTTTGACATTTCCAATGATCCTCATTTATTGACACAAGGAGACCGAAATGATTTAGTGCGTGATTTAAATTTATCTAAAAAACAGGCAGAACTTTTGGGATCACGACTAAAAGGGTGGAACCTTCTTGATCGCGGGACTAGAGTATGCTACTTTCGAAATCGTCAAGAAGATTTCAAGGAGTTTTTCTCCCAAGAAGGAGATATAGTGTACTGTAATGATATTTCATCAGTGATGGACACTATAGGACATGCTCATAGCGCACAGGAATGGTGTTTGTTTATAGATTCGTCAAACGTTTGCCTAAAGCTGTCCTTTTGCACAATGGAAACAAATTCCCATCAGTTCCACTAGCACATGCTATTAATACGAAAGAAATCTATGGAACAATGAAAATTGTTCTAAACAAGATACAGTATGAAAAATTCATTTGGAACATATGTGGATACCCCAAGGTGATCGCTATGCTGCTCGGGTTACAGTCTGGATACACAAAATTTTGCTGTTTTTTGTGTGAGTAGGACAGCGGGGATCGTAAAAGTCGTTTCAAAAGGAAGACATGGCCTTCACATAAATCTCTTACACCTGGTGAAAAAAACGTAATGAATGCTCCTTTAGTTGATCCCAAAAACATCTATCTCCCACCTCTTCATATCAAATTAGGTTTGATGAAGTGAAAGCCATGGACAGAAATGGTTGTTTTCTGTTTTGTTTTTTGTACTTGGAGGAGAAGTTCTCCAAAATTAGCGATGCAAAAATTAAAGAAGGAATTTTCGTAGGACCACAGATTAAAGAACTAATGAAAGATTAAACTTTTGAAGGATGTTTGAATGACTTAGAAAAACGCGCATGGGTTTCTTTCAAGAATTCAATGAGAAACATTTTAGAGGCAACAAAAAGTCTGACAACTATACGGATGTAGTACATGAGATGCTGAAAGCATGTGAAGACTTAGGCTGCAATATGTTTCTGAAGATCCACTTCCTTCACTCTCACTTAGATTTCTTTCCCGAAATCCTGGGCGCCGTAAGTGATGAACACAGTGAACGCTTTCATCAGGACATTTCAAGCCTCGAAAAAAGATATAAAGGAAAGTGGAATTCAAGTATGTTAGCAGATTACTGCTGTACTCTCAAAAGGAACCTTCCTGAGGCAAAGTATTCCAGGAAATCTTCAACTAAGACCTTTTAGGTATGTTGGAACATTAATCAATTTCCTTAGTGTTATACATGTTATTAATGTAAAGTATTTACGCAACTGTCACACAAAAACCTTACGTGATAGAGAAAAATGATTTTCATTATTGAATTCAGCGCGACAAATACTATAAAGATTGGGCAATAACATCTTCGGGACAGAATTTTTTTTTTTTTTTTTTTTTTGGTAGACTGGTGGATTAGCTGTATTATACAAGAACTTGTGATCAGGGTTGGCAAGGTAATTTACTCGTTACGTATTTTACGTAAATTACGCGTAATATACAGGTAATTTACTTGGTGTAGAAAACCAGTTTTTTACGCAGACGTAAAAAACTAATTTTCTTTCATGTGTGTGTATAAATAATATAATATAAAAACCACTTTAATTATATTACATTTTAAACTTAAAAGTTCTTGTATATTTCACTACGAAATCATTATTCTCTTAAGATTGTTCATACAGCTCAGCCACCTATTAACAGATTTCTTTTTAGAAATTATAATGTATCTGTTCTTTCTTGTATATTAAAAATGGAGAAACTAATCTACCTCTTGCACTAGCATCGATAAAAATCACAATGTATATTGAATAGAATTCAAGATTTTATTAACAGCTTCAAATTCGTCGAGTGTATTTTCATATTTATGTAATTCTATAGAATAAACAATTTTATGTTCAGTTTGTTCACCAAAGATGAATGTCAATGGCATGTCTATAATGCAAAATTTTGAACATTTCATTTAATAATATTTGTGTTTCACATGTTATCCAGGTGTACACTTCAAAATCATAATTTTACCCTTTTAAAACTCTAAACGCTTTTCATATTGATTGTGCTATACTTATACCCTTAAAGGAAAAAAACCTGTAGATTTGACAGAACATTAAAACTACTTGTTTTAAATGCAACTCTTTAAATGTTTATAATTGTCACTCTGAGTTCTCACACACCCTTAATCACACTAATAATCCTCCCTGTTATGATCTTGTAACTTAAGAGTACAATATATTTGAACCAATATCTTCGAACTTTTGCTGCTGAGCCGGTTTCTTGTAGTATTATGGACAAAAGACCAATTAGAGAAAAGTCTTTCAAGTTGGGCTGAAGATGCTGGGATGTTGATTAACTTCAAAACAACTGCTGACAACTTCTTATGGTGCCGACTGGCGAAATAGCAGAATGTCCGTGGTGATTTAACACCCTTCTTCATAAGCGCTCTAAACTTTCCAAATTTTTCTCGATACTGATAGCAAGTTAATTAACAGCACAAAGCCATGATTTTATTAATTTTTGTTACCTATTTTACGCGTTTTTTACGCGTAATTTACCTTTTTTTACACGTAATTGCACAACCCTGCTTGTGATTAAGTAGTACGTGAATGAATTTCGTAACCACAGGGTTTGTGCCACATTTTGCCCCGCTGTCGATAATAAAAAGAATAATAAAACATACGAAAACGCTGAGCCAAATGGGGCGGACAGATCTAAACCTCAGGCGTCGACAACCGGTTTTTGAAGATGAGAGTCACCAGGGATTAACCCCCCATCAAGGCAGTAAAGAAAAAAATAAAATAGAGAAATGAAAAAAAAAAAAGTTTTTTTGTTTGCTCGACTTGAGCCTTGAAACGTGATTCACGTGGGAGGTGAAGTTCCAGTGGGGGTGCATGCCACTGGAACAGGACTTGCTGCAACGTGAGTGGGAGGGGTCAGAGTTTTCACTCCGGCTGGAGCACGTTATGCAAATATTTCTTCCTTATGTATATCTATATGTCAGAAGAACAATGTAAGAAAATTTAAGGAAGCAGCAATGGTCCTGTAATTTATGGCTTCAGACACTGGGATTGTAACACCTAGCCCACTGAATTACACCGATGCTTACATACTGATGACATGGGTGAATTACAGAAAGATGGGAAAACATTTTTTTTTTTGTTGCTGTTTTTTTTTTGTTTTTCAGCTGACCCTTATCTCTTACTACGTGTTATAAATTAGAGTTGAGTGACGCACCCATTGGGATAATGAGGATAATGAATTTGACCGCAGCAGATGCGGGGGCAGGGGTGGGCATTCATTTATGTTGTACTGGATGCCATAATAGATTGATAGCGGTCAGTTATATCAGCTGTTCGCGTCCTTTTTCTTTCTTTCTTTTTTTTTTACACTGTCAAATGGGTTTTTCCTGTCTCAAAACCTTCTTTTTATTTCTGAATTTAACGACCACTCTGGGCAACTCATGCAACTATATGAGCAGTCGCTCATCCCTAATTTAGGGCCACTGGTTCCAGGGATGGGATACAGCCAGTGCTGCAAGACAGAACACACTACCCATGCCTCATCCGGTACTCGAAATCCAGCCAGAAACAGCGCATCTGACAACACGGCCATGATGCAGGTCAACTCAAGTTATTCGTAATGCTACTAACCTGTAAACTATGCTATCACGTCACG
Source organism: Macrothele yani (assembly GCA_039090855.1). Classification (NCBI taxonomy): domain Eukaryota; kingdom Metazoa; phylum Arthropoda; class Arachnida; order Araneae; family Macrothelidae; genus Macrothele; species Macrothele yani. Next base: position 128,928,903 of record CM077024.1, on the reverse strand, counting down.
TGTTATCATTTTTAGAGAACATAATGTGTCACAACACCCCCCCCCCTCCTTTTTTTTTTTTTTTTTTTTTCTAAATTCCTCACATCCACTTTCAGCGACCACATTTGTTCGTTGCAGTAGAAATCCGGATATTGGAAGTTGTACAAAACACCCAAGAACGCGTATAAAGATGCAGTGGCATAATTTCTAAGGCGCAGTGTCTGAGTGAAATTTATGAAACTGGACACAACAGCCAGTTCCGAAAGGCAAACACACCATCCATGCCTGACAAGAGGTTCGAACCCGAACTCTTCTCGGACGACTGATCCAAAGCCAGCGCCCTAGACAACTTTTCATGCTTTTTTAGGGCATCTTTTAATTTTTTTCTTGTTGCTTTCACAGTTCGGTTGTCCACATTCTCCCTTAAGTTTTTGGTTCTCTTCATTAGGTTATTAATTCTCACTTCGGTCATATGTACACGACTGACGACGGAAAAAAAAAGCTGAACTTTTTAACCGGGTAAAAAATCAGAAAATCGGAACGCACGGTGAAACAGTGAGAATAAAATGTACAGCACGAGCAAGACAGAATTCTTCACGTAAATTTATTTATGTAAATATTAAGCTGGAGCACATTACTTTGTTCAAAATATAAAATTACTGACGTTTAACAACAGGGGGAGGGGGGGGAGAACATCGTGGGGAGAAAAATGATGATTGCGGGCGAAATCTTTGCTCCGTCTGACTACCATTTTCGGAAATTTTGAAATGAAATACAAGTATTTATGCAATAAAATGATATTTAACAACAACTCTGAGCAGAAAGATATCACGAGAAAAAGAAGTTACAGTTGCGGGAAAAATCTTCACTCCGTCTAATTTCCGACTTACACAGTCGTAACTCCGTCCTCCGACGGAAAACGACCCCCCCCCCTCCGGCGATTCTCTTCTACTATGCACCAATCTCGAGAACTACACAAATGAATGAACTCATGCCAGAAGATGATAGTGAAGTTTTCGCGCCGTCTAACTACCATTTTCGAATAATTTCCCTCCTTTTCCAAGCTGAAATACAAATATTTAAGGAATGAAATGGTAAATAACAATAAAATTAGGCAGAAGGAACATCACGAGAAAAGAAAATTACGATTACGGGAAAAACCTCCACTCCGTTTAACATCCATTTTCGTAAGTTTTGAAAGGTGAAATATCGTCCCCTGACGAGAAACGAACCCCTCCTCCAACTAATCCCCTTCAAAATTTCTCTGCAGTTTTGCAACGATCTCGAGAATGACCAGAATGAAGAAAAAGGCGGAATTCGCGGAAGAATCTCATGCATGATGTACGTCATCGCCGCGAAAACGGTAAATGCTATCTGTTTTTCCACCTGATCGAGCCTTCAGGTTTCCTGCCATGCTCGATCAGGTGGGAAAACAAGATAGCATTTTCTTTATTAATAGAATTACAGACTGCGAAGTACGTGCTGAATCAGTTAAAAAGTTATGTTACATATTAGAGTGTACCATCATTTTTGCAGCCCGTCTACTGCCCTAGACGAAGAAAAAGAAGACATTGTTCTATATTGGGACGCATCCATTTTTAATAATGGATGCGATCCAACAGTAAGTACCTCGTTAATAGCGACGTAGCTAACTGACCCTGATAATTTCGTTTATCACAACGCAGGATCAATTGCTTTTTGTCCGTCACGTTCCATTAATTATTATTACTCTCAGCTTTTCTGTTTCCCATAGTTTTAGTATCAGCGTGCTTGATCGCGTATACAAGTTGCGAAAATTTCTGATCAGGCAGATAATATAAAAAAATATTTGGCGTCTCATATCATAGATCATGGGAATTAAAAAATCACACAAAAACAACAACAACAAAACAGCAATACCTTCAGTAATCTCTCCAAGAAAGAGAATGTATAAATTGGGTCCAATTAAGCAGATTGATGTTTATTTATCTGCACGCCCGATGCGTACAAATTCTTTTTGTTATTTTATTTTCCAGCAGTCGATAATTGATAGCATTCAGAAATCACAGTGCATTTTTATTATCATTCTTTTTTAATGCATAGTACTGAATCTTATAATTTAGTACTTAAAATAGGACTGGGGTCAGCAACCTTATATCATGAGTGTGCTATAATACACTGTAAAAAAAATTCAGAGATTCACAAGGCACTTTCCGTGATTTATTTCGTGAATTAACGAAGTATGTTTCTGATACAACTTTTTTCATGAAATGACGGGGAAAAACCAAAACGCTGAATTTCACGGATTTTTCGTACGCCGGAAATATTCTGAATTTTCAGAAACCTTTCCGCAATTTCTTTCTTTTACTAACGGTAATTACCGTTTTCAAGAGGTGTTAACAGAAAATTCTGAATTTTCTGAAGCCTTTCTGGAGTTCCTTTCTTAACGGAAAAACTCCGTTCTCACATTTTCCGTATCCATTTGACGAGAAATTTCCGGTAATAGGAGAGATTGAGGGGAATATTTGGGGGGTTCGATTTTAACTGTTAAATTTTCATAGTCTGTCGAAGTACTTGATTTTTGAAGTTCTGTAGCGAGATCAGATATTGTGGATAGTATGTATATCGCATGAATTTATGTTACTGTGTCACTGGATATCTCTTTTCCTTTCTCCCATTTTATGCACTAGCTACTATACAGGGTGTCCATAAATGAAGTATACAACTTCAGTACGCTATTGAAAAAAAAAAAAAAAACTACAATAAATAACACCTTACTTTTAATGTCAAACAAGACAGATGGTAACCATGAATTTTTTTATTTTTTTTTTAATGACAGTAGGTCTCTACGTGCGCTCAGTTTGTTTCTCGCAGTATGTCTAAACGATAGTCTAGTTCCACCCACGTACGCTGTAGAATGTCAGGTGTAACAAGGAGGAAGTCTGCAGTAATGTGTTCTTTGAGCTCAGTGATAGATGTAACCTTTTTGTCCTTAACCACTTAAGATCCCAAGGAAAATTAAAAAAACCGGTAAAAAAAAACGCAATTGTTTTTTTGTTTGATTGGAGGTTTAACGACCACCGTGAGCAACTCAATGGGCTATAAGCAGTCGCCCGTCCCTAATTTAGGGTCACTGGTTCCAGGGAAGGGAGAGAGCCAGTGCCGTACGACAAACACAACATCCATGCCTCACCGGGATTCGAACCCGGACCCCTTCGGACGAATGATCAGAGGCCAACGCCTTAGACCACTGCGCCACCGGGGCGGCGCAATTGTTTTTTGCAAGGAGGTATAAGCAGCTCTACTCCAGACAACGAACGTGCGTGAAACATGTTTTCAAAAATTTAATAATGAGCAACAGTACACTGTGAAAAACAAACACGACGAAATCCAGATCCGTAATATTACGGACATTGTTCTAGTAGTTAGTTATAAAACAACAAGTTAGTAAAATCATGCAATGTATTGATTATGATACGCTTTCCAACATACCAGAAATTATTACTCAAGTTATGAGGATAATGGCTGTGGAATAAATCTCGCTCCTGTGTCCTGACCTTTGACCCCATTTCGATGATATTCAACAGAACCGGTTCACTATACCTCCGGAACAACATGATAACGTTTTGTTGCAATCGAAGCATTTTTTGGTAAGTTATGATGCACAAGGGCAATGGAATGGATCCCACTCCAGTGTCCTGGCCTTTGACCCCATTTCGCCCATTTTCAATAGGGTTCGTGCCCAGGTGGTTCCCTACCAAATACTAAAATTTCATCGAAATCGAACCATTTTTACGCAAGTTATGACGCATAAGAGCAATGTAATAAATCCCGCTCTTATGCCCTGCCTGAACTTTGACCCCAATTTGCCAATTTTCAATAGGGTTCGTGCACCAGGTAGTTTCCTACCACATACTGAAATTTCATCGAAATCGAACCATATTTACGCATGTTATGACGCATAAAGGCAATGAAATGGATCCCGCTCTTATGGCGTGACCTTTGACCCCACTTCACCCATTTTCAATAGGGTTCGTCCCCTGGTGGTCCCCTACCACATGCTAAAAATTCATCGAAGTCGAACCATTTTTACGCGAGTTATCGTGCCGACAGACGGACGGAAAAAGCTGGAGCATATACGCTTCTTCAACCTACGTTTGGAAAGCGTAAAAAACAAAGTTCCAGTACACATCGTGTGGAACGAAATGAAGACAATTATTTCAAAAGTCGATATTTGTGCGATATATGCGAAAACATGGCGCAACACAGAATCTAACATCGCAATCCTGGTATAGGTATCGGGACTCTCGCCTGACCTCCCCCCCCCCCCTTTGCCTTCTCTTTTCTTAGTATGACTGCACAAACACGACTAGCATTTGATTTTTTGGAGGTTGATGGTACATAATCGGGGAAATGATGTTCCACCACACGATTTGGGACTGACCGTCGTCGACCATTCAAAGTTGGGTGTTCCGTTCCATAAGTTTCAATAATTTTCTCTACAACTTCCCTAAGATACTCCAAATGTGAGAGTTTGCCTCCACACTTGCCATACAACACATATGCGTTCCATAATGCGAAGTTTATATATGTTTCTGTAATAACGTTTGCCACGTTTCTTATTAACTGGGTGGTCCGAGCTCTACGCGATCTAGTCCTCCCATTGTAAGATTGTAATCCGTAACTGCAGTGGGTTTCTTTTTGGCTCCTAACCCATTTCGACTCACATGTTCCATTGTGTCGGAGGTGTGAACAGTCGACAAGAGGCACACATCCCTTTTATCCCGCCATCTCAAAGCCCATTACCTTACCTCGCTGATATGCTGCAATTTCACCCTTGTTCAGTTTTTGTTTTTTGAGGTCTGCTGACATTTCTTTTCTGCTTATAGTTTTACAGTTCCGTAGTATCTGTTTGATGTTGTAGTAACATACCTGCTAACAGCGGACTGATATAAAAGTTGTGTGTTGGGAGGCAGTAGCGTTTATTCAACAACGGTTTCACCAATGACAACGATTTGTATGGAAATCGGATGGCAAGATCAGAAACAGTTCCTTTCCCAGTGTAGACTATATCATCGCCCATATGTAACCTGATGTAGATTCACATAGTAAAAAGGATTTTATGCCGAATTTGGCGCGTTTCAGTGGAATATACTGCTTCCATCCAAGGCGCCCTTTGAACATGAAACTTCATCAATGCTTACATCTCGCTTTGATGTGTATACTTCTTGGAATCTTCGCTGTAGAAAGTCGACAATTGGCCAAATTTTATACAGTTTTGGCGCAGGATGTGTGTCACAGTTAAAATCATTGTCATCGTTGAAATGCAAATTCTTTTTCAGTTGCATCAATCGTTTTCTTCCCATAATTCTTCTGAAAACAGATGTTTCGATAACATGATGCTTGGTCCAGTATTGTTGCAGCTTTGCCTTCTTCACTACCGACACCAAAATATTCACAGCTATAACGAAGTAAATTTCTCCGTCATTTTTGGTCTACGCCGGGATTCGAACCCGAGGCCGCTTATTCCGGAACAAGTCGCTCTACCAACTGAGCTACGCAGACGGTTATTCTGATTCCTATCTGCCTTTATGTCGTGTGCGTCCTGCTGGCAGGTACGTCACACAGCTATGAAAACTAACATTTTGTCGTAATTGGTGGGTTCCCAGTCCTGAACGGCCATTTTGCTTGCTTGCTTGCTTGTTTCACTTTCAACAATTTCTCAAAACTCGTCGTCTATAAACAGTCTCATAAATTTCAGTACATCTTTGCACGCAGCTGTATCTGTCTCAGAATTCAACTAACTTGCTGCAGTAAACTGACATCTCTGAGGCTTTGGAGGCGGATTGCTTGTACTGATGGCATACCAATCTCTTGCTGCACTGAGAGGGACAATTACTGTGTCCGACGATGCACTACAAACTCCATCATCGACATCTGTATCGTCTTCATATTCCTCTTCTGACTCTTCCGTATAATCCGTCTCTGAGTCGTCGGTACTCATTTGTACCGATATCACATATACAACAATGCGAACCGCGAAGTAGCTCGGGTCTTCAATTATTGCCAACTGTAGTGCATAGCAATGTTTATATATTTACCTAGATCAACAACGCGTGCTTTATGGTTAGCACGTCACCACTCAACGCTGCGAATTGCTGTTAGCCGTACGCTACGACATCTGTCTGCCTAAATTCACATTGGACTAGCTCACATCAGTGAGCCCGTAATATTACGGATATCGATTTTCTTGCACTATCATTCGTTAACGTCATATTACGTACCTGGATGCTAAGTGGTTAATAAACCCCAAAGACAAAAATCGCATGGGGTAATGTCAGGAGAACGGGGTGGCCATGCCGTCGGACCCCCACGTCCAATCCAACGCCCTGGAAATGGTGGTATAAAGATTCTGCGTCCGTACCAGTGCGGAGGCGCTCCATCTTGCTAGTAAATTATGTCTTGAATATTCTGGAGTTGTAAATTGTTCTAAAATGTTCAGGTACGTTATGCCAGTAACGGTTGGTTACTGGTTGTTACACGCTGTCTTCCATTAGGCCAGCCCAGACATAAACCTTCGGGCTGTCTCTCTGGTGCGTTACGACCACATGGGGATTTTCCGTGCCCCAGAATTGGTAGTTATGTTTATTCACTCTGCCAGAAACATTGAATGTCGTCTCATCACTGTAACAGATCCGTGAAAAAAGTGTGGGGTCTTCGTCAATGCGATTAAGCATGTCTACCGCAAATGCTTTTCGATTTGGTTGATCATTTAGTCGAAGCTTTTGCATTAACTGCACTTTATTTATATGCATATAGGCGTAGACGTTTATGCTGGACCTTGTGTCCGACGCGAACGGACTTCTTCGAGCTCCTTAGATAAGCCTTACGCACGTCTTCCATTTTTTTCGTCCTAAATGGAAGGTCTTCCAGTGCTTTTGCCTTTCAAGACACTTCCTGTTGCTCTGAATTTATTTACCCATTGTTCAATCCTCCTTCGTGTTGGCAGCTGTCTCTTGTACTCCGTTCTGAGCTTACGCTGAACTGTTGTTAGTGATTTTGACCCCGCAAACCAAAATACACACGATGCTTTCTCCACTAGGGAAGCCATGTCTGTTGTATTCCATGTTTGATGAGATTTTTCATTACAAGAGACACCTGGCGCCATCTATCATCTGACTTAACAAACTTTAACACTTGCCGCGTCTCTTGACGTTTAAAGTAATATTTTTCTATCGTATTTTTTTAATAGTACACTGAAGTTGTATACTTCATTTATAGACACCCTGTATGTTGTGTTATTGCAAGAAACCGGGCACTTAATTTATTGCACAGGTGATTGTACGATGTTCGTGTATCAGTCTGTGGAGTCCTTAAGACAAAAGCTATGTAGCTATCAGTGGCGTATATTCGAGGCTAGCTGCGAAGCCCACAGAATGCACAAATAAAAGTTAATTAAATATACACAAATAAAAGTCAATTATCAACGGTATTAAGATATGTCAATGCTTTCGGTGCAAAAAAAAAAAAAAAAAAAACACGAGCGGATTGGCTTCTTCAGATTATGGGAATCAGTCTGGCGAGCGATGATCAACGTAACGCAAATAGGTCTTCGAGAGACTTCGCTGTTCTGATCCGAAGAGCTTCAATACTATCTCCTGCTAGCGTTTCCATGACAACATGAATGAGCTACGGAGCTCGTGAGTGGCCATTGCTTTGGTCAAGGGTTCGCTCCGAAAAACGAAGACTTCGGACTACTCAGTCCCTCCATGCTTCCGGGGCCGCGGGTGGCCTAGTGGGCAATGTTCGTGACTGCCACGGAAAGGACCTCAGGTCGAATCCACTAAATATCCGCCGTGCGTCGAATGGGCACTTTAAGCTGTCGGACCCCGGGTACTGCCCCCGCCCCCGGTAATAAATAAGGACGTCTTCCTCTCCCTTTCTACTTCGCTTCCGTGTCACTTTCCTATCTGGCACTCTAGCCCAAATCTCCTAGCTTCCTATTTCTAAGGGTTGTTTAAGACCTGGGGTCAGACATTCCCTTCCTAAAATCCTCTACATATGATCATTTGATACTCCATGCTTCCAGCGCGTGTTTCGCGAGAGCTGTTTCAGTTTGTGTGAAGTGTCAATGAATTAAAATCAGGGATATTATATCTTAAATTCGTGGCTTTGTTGGATTCGAACTGCTTTGATAAATTTTGGGAGAGCTTCCCTGAACATCTATCAGAGTTTAAAGAACTCTATGCTTCAAATTTTGATACAGCTTGATTAAAAAATGAACTGAAGGTGTTTAATTCCCCTGATGAATACAAAACAAATCAGTGAGAAACATTACTTGTTACATAAATTTAATAATTGGATATAGTGCTTACTGAGGTGTACACATTAGAAGGTCAATATTAAACTGTTCATCAGCAACTGCGGAAAGAAGTTTTTCCGTATTAAAAAGAATGAAGATATATCTTAGAGCCACACAAGGACATGCACATTCGAGCAATTTGGCTAGTTTGTCAATAGAGAAAAACATTATTTTTAAATATGAAAAAGTACTCGGAAGAAACATTTTTGTGAAAACGTAACACTCAAGTTCACACGAAAGGAAAGAAGAATGCAGTTCGTGTATACAAATAAGTGTTCAAATCCTAATCTTCATAATTATTTGGTATCATGTTAGCAATAGCATGTACCTAAAATTTAGAAAACAAAATGTTACTTCTATTACTTAACAATTAAAAAATAAACTTCGCAATTTTTTAAGCACCGAATTCTCTGTGTGTGTGTGGGGGGGGGGAGATAGCCCAGGTCTCGTACCCAAGATACGCCACCGGTAGTTATCTAGAGTAAATTGCATAATAAGTAGGAACTGTGCACCAAATTTCCAAATTTTACTCAAAATAGTATAACTATACTAAAAATCCGAAATTTCTTGGTGTACAATCCAAGTAAACTTTCCAAGTTTTCGCATATCAAGCCATCTGGTTGATGTGCGAAAGCTTGGAAAGTTTATTTGTATTCTACGCAGCTGTCTACCTTCCTTGAAAAAGCCATCTGGTTGATGTGCGAAAACTTGGAAAGTTTATTTGTTTTCTACGCCAAGAAATTTCGGGTTTTTAGTATAGTTATATTATTTTGAGTAAATTGTATATTTAGAAGTTTTGCAAAATAATATTATAAAACAGTACATTTGCACCTTCTCTTTTTTTTAAAGGTAATTGAAAGTTATTATCAATTTAAAAAATGATCGCAAACTCCACTCCAAATCATTCTTTTGTTCGAAAAATCACGATGAAAAAAGTACGGAATTTGTAATAAAGACCTCGTACAGAAAACATACAATTATTAGAAACGTACTAAAAAAATAACAAGCTTTAATCGAAAATAAAATGACTAAATCACTGGCATTACTGAAAAAGAAAAAAATTCCCATCGTGCGATTAAGTTTAACCTTGAACGTGATAGGATTCCTGTGACATTCTGGCTTAGTGGTTAAGACGCGGAGGTTCAACCTATAGGACCCGGGCTCGATCCTCACTACCGGCGCAAAAGGATTCTCCTGAGTAAGAGCTAAATATTCAGCGGGTTGGGTTTTACGAAATTTCTGTCTAAATACAGAAAAAATTGAAACGGACTTTTCTGAAATAAACGAAATTACTGACTTCGGAAAATACGGAAGTTGAAAAAAAAAAAAAACGGGAATTTTTAAAAACAGAAATTACGTTAAAAGACGAACAGTTATCGCCCAACTTTGCTGCACGTAATTTTCAGAAATTTTCTGTGAATTCACATCGACCCACGCTTTATCATGGAACTCTGTGGCATCATTCTGTGTCCATCTGGTACAGAATACCTAAGGACGCCTTCCACGGCACAGTGGAGTCGATGGGACGAAATTCATAATGTTATGACACATGCGTGTAATATCAGTAGCTATTACACATGATTTTGGTTTAAGAATGCTACAAGCTGTTTGGGATTGCTTGATAAGTACACTGAGAAAAACGTTTTGTTAATTCAGCAAAAAAATTATTGAATGAACCAAAAAATTTTGTCGATATACGGTCAACAAAAATGTTTCTTGAACTTACAAATTTATTTTGTTGAAAATTATTGTAGATTCTACAAAATTTATTATTATCATGACAAAACGTTTTGTTCATTTAACAAAATAATTTTGTGTTGCCAACAAAACAATTCCGATGGAGTTTTGCTAAAGCAACAAAATAAATCGAGAAAACAGCTCAACAAAATTATTTTGTTGTTTCAAACAAACTTTTTTCTCAGTGTACCTCCATATAGTTGAATTAACAAAATATATATAGCCAACAAAATAATTTTGTTTTGCCAACAAAACAATTACGATGAAGTTTCGCTAAAGCAACAAAATAAATTGACAAAACAGCTCAACAAAATTGGGCGTAGAAATGCCTTGTTACGCTTCTGATTTCATAAGACTGCTGAAGTTTTGTATGCGAAGCTTGGGGAATTATTATTTTTATTATTATTTTCAGTATTTTTATGATGAATAAGTTTTGATTTTAGGTGAGGAACAGCTTGTCAAGTCTTATGTGAACGCACACGCACGTGTGCAGTATCATGAAAGCTCCTAAACTTGATCTGGTGGCCTCCGTTCCTCTAAAGAAGATTAAAAAAAGGTGGAGAACTTTTCGTGAAGAAGAATGCGAAGAAGGAGGAGTCTGATTGCTGGAAAGCTAAGAGTATGTTACCTATTACATGGGGTCATTATTTGAAAAGCATAAGGCAGCACAGGAACGTGACTGTTTACACCCCTTTCGGGAGGAATTTAGCAACCTTGAGTAAGGGAGATTGTCTGACATCGTCAAGTGTAACAGGGAATTATGCCAATCTAAACAGCCACAGGTCGTGTATTAAAGCTGAATAAAGAATAACTGGAGGGGGGGCGGTACAATAGGATCCCCAACCTTTCAACTTTAACGCCATTTAGGCCACTTTCCGTTGCTGATTGCGCGAAGTTTCTTTAGGCCCACCAGGAAAGGACCAGAGTTTGAAACGGGACAAAAATTTTGGACCCGACCCGGATAAATCTGCTTTGAACTATAAATTCGAATATATCATCATCATTGTCAATCATTATCAGTCCACTGCTGAATGAAGGTCTCCCTAAGTATCTTCAACAACGGACTATCTTGGACCAGTCTCCTCCATCCACCCATCTCCCAGGTGATCTCCTTCTGGGTCTTTTCCTGTCCCTTAGAATCCACTCTAAAATTTCATTTGTTCATCGGTGGTCCGTCCTTCTGGTAGTATGTCCAGCCCATTGTCATTGCAGAAATTTTACTCTGATCATAATCAGAGTTGGAAACGTGTCAAAAGTTTTGGGCCCGGACCAGGCCGCCGTATAACTGGACCCGACAGGGGCCTGACCCGGACAAATCTTTTCTTCTTCTTTGAGCTATGAACTCGAACATATCATCATTATCAGTCCACTGCTGGATGAAGGTCTTCCCGAATTTCTTCCACAACGGACTGTCCTGGGCTAGTCTCCTCCGTCCACCTATCTCCCACCTGGTCTTCTGGGCCTTTTCCTGTCCCTTGGAATCCAGTCTAAAGTTTCGTTTGTTCATCGGTGGTCCGTTCTTCTGGTAATACACTGACGGAAAAAAATCCCAACAACACGAAAAAATAGTAGTAGAGGAATGAAATGGCGGCAATACATTTGTATCGGTAACATATTTAATCGATTAAGGTTTCAAGATCACAGCTTATTGTAAGCGCGAGAAGAGCCATTTTAAATTGGAAATGCTGGTACATTAATAACCGGTGTAACCGCCAGAATGTTGAATGCAAGGACGCAAACGTTCATGCATTGTGTCGTACAGGTGCTGGATGTCAGTTTATGGGATGGAGTTCCATGCCTGTTGCACTTGGTCGGTCAATACAGGGACGGTTAATGCTGGTTGGGGGTGACGCTGGAGTTGTCGTCCAATGATGTCCCATACGTGCTCGATTGGTGAAAGATGTGGTGATCTAGCAGGCCACGGCAACATGTCGACACTCTGTAGAGCATGATAACGCTCGCCCGTTATCCTGTTAGAAAACACCCCCTGGAATGCTGTTCATGAATGGCAGCACAACAGTTTGAATCACCAGACCGACGTACAACTGTGCCGTCAGGGTGCTTGGGATAACCACGGGAGTGCTCCTGCTGTCATAGGAAATTGCTCCCCAGACCATAACTCCAGGTGTAGGTCCAGTGTGTCTCGGTCGCAGACAGGTTGGTTACAGGCGCTCACCTGGCCTCCTTCTAACCAACACACGGCCATCACTGGCACCCAGGCAGAACCGGCTTTCATCAGAAAACACAACAGATCTCCACTCCGTCCTCCAATGAGCTCTAGCTTGACACCACTGACGTCGCAAACGGCATTGGTTTGATGTAAGTGGAATGCGCGCTACATGGCGTCTGGCTCGAAGCTGTCCTTCAAGTAACCGATTTGTAACAGTTCGTCATGTCACTGTGGTAGCAACTGCAGCTCGAATTTATGCCGCAAACGCGGTACGATGCGCCACGGCCATACGCCGTACACGGCGGTCTTCCCTCTCAGTAGTTCCACGTGGCCGCCCGGAACCCGGTCTTCTTGAGGCAGTACCTTCCCTTGACCACCGCTGCCAACAATCATGCACAGTGGCTACATTCCTGCCAAGTCGTTCTGCAATATTGCGGAAAGAAAATCTACCTTCTCGTAGCCTATTACACGACCTCGTTCAAACTCCGTGAGCTGTTGATAATGGCTTCTTCGTCTTCTTAAAGGCATTCTTGACTAACATCAACACCCTACGTCGAATCTCAACGAAAACTAACGCTCACGAACGTTACAGCGCGTATTTACAGCAAACCTGCTTTGCATGTTCCGAGGGGTGCTACTAGCGCCACACGTATGCGCCGAGCGCGAAATTTGCATAGACGTCATGTTACAGATGTACTCTCACCGCCTACCAACTGTCATTTATCTAACACAACCCCTTCTTGGTGTTGGGATTTTTTCCCCGTCAGTGTATGTCCAGCCCATTGCCATTTTAGGGATTTTACGCTGATCATAATCAGAGTTGGAAACGGGTCGAAAGTTTTGGGCCCGGACCCGGCCTTCGTATAATTGGACCCGACCCGGACAAATCTTCTTTTCTTCTTTGAGCTATAAACTCGAATATATCATCATTATCAGTCCACTGCTGGATGAAGTCTCCCCAAGTTTCTTACACAACGGACTGTCCTGGGCCAGTCTCCTCCACCCACCTATCTCCCACGTGGTCTTCTGGGTCTTTTCCTGTCCCTTGGAATCCAGTCTAAAATTTCGTTTGTTCATCGGTGGTCCGTTCTCCTGGTAATATATGTCCAGCCTATTGCCATTTCATGGATTTTACTCTTATCATAATCAGAGTTAGAAACGGGTCAAAAGTTTTAAACCTGGACCCGGCCAACGTATAATTGGACCCGACCCGGGCATGACCCGGACAAGTCTTCTTTTCTTTTTTGAGCTATAAACTCGAATATATCATCATTATTAGTCTACTGCTGGATGAAGGTCTTCCCAAATTTCTTCCACTGCGAACTGTCCTGTGCCAGTCTCCCCCATCCACCTGTCTCCCACGTTGTCTTTTTCTGGGTCTTTTCCTGTCCCTTGGATCCAGTCTAAAATTCCACTTGTTCATCGGTGGTAAAATTTCGGTTGTTCATCAGTGGTCCGTTCTCCTGGCAATGTCTAGCTCATTGCCATTTCAGGAATTTTACTCTGATCATTCATGATGTCTTCCACTCTTATAATTTTCTTTGTCCACGAGTTCCTCTCCATATCTTTCCTGGTTACAGCAAGTATTCATCTCTCCACGCTTCTTTCAGTCGTCTGCCGCATTTGTATGTTTTTTTCAGTTAAGATCCACGTCTTTGCTTCGTACGTAAGCACTGGAATGATGCAATGATTAAACTCGTTTCTTTTAAGACATAATGGCATATTGCTCTTACAAATTGTACTGTTTCTTCCAAAAGATCTCTAACCAAGTTTTCTGCGCCATTTAATTTCTTCATCAATGTGACCCTTGCTTGATATCTGCTGCCCAAGGTGAATGTAGGAATTCTTTTTTTTTCCAGCTTTTTGTCATCAATTGGTATAAATCTTCATTCCTTGTAAAAGCATTGTACTTCAGTTTTGTCTTCTGAACGTTCATTTTTAATCCCATTCCTTTACCATTCTCAGCAAGTTCCTGGATCATAGTCTGCAGCTCTGAAGTATTAATTCAAAGACCTCTGAAGGGTTCTTTCAAAATATTTTTTTTTTTTTTTCAAAAATAAAAGGGAAATATAACCGGGTCGAAATCGGGTCAGGAATACTTTGATCCGCAAGAAATTTCGACCCGCTGACCCTAGCCCCATCTCTGGATAGACCCGTGTTATGAACTTAAAATCGTCTTTAATATGAACTTTAAATCGTGTTAATTTTTTTAAGAGAAAGGCTGATGAAAATTTGATCATGTAACTCCCGTGTCTTCTTTTGGCACATTGTTATACATACTTGTAGGGGTTGCTGTTGTTGATCTTCCTATATCACACCTTCTGTCCTCTGTGTTTCGTGTTCATAACTCTAACATGTATCCTTTTCTTTTCTGTGTATGTCTATCCAGCGGATGAGTCTTTTTCAAAAACTGTGGTAACTAACTTATCTTCCTTCCCATTTCTAATTCTGTCCTTTCTGATGACATCCCGTATTCACCCAAGCATTAGCACTTTCGGCACAAATTAAGTTTTCTCTTTATGTGTTTTCAATCGTTAAGTCCAGCAGTTTCTTTCCCCATGCTATTTTAGGGTCTACCGCTCAGACAATTCTTCCCCAATACCCCAACACTCTCTGTCCTATGCATACTTCACTTTTGCTTTGACATCATTCGTGCCCCCCCCTCTCTCTCTCTCTCTCATGCGGAGAATGACGTAAGTTGACCTTGAAGATTTTTTTTTCCAGAATGGGAATGACGTAAGTAGACATTAAGATTTTTTTAATCTTCAATGCCCATTCTGCAAATTGGGTATTTAAGGGGTCAGTACAGTGTATTACAGGGGTTGCTCTGGCTTTTTTTTTAAAGTTTTCGCCAACCCATTCGCCAAATAATTTTTTTTTTTTTCGCCCAATATAATCTGAAGTCGCCAATGTTTTTTCCCACCCTCCACTAGAATTATACAAACCATAAAAACAAAGTGTTATAATAGGTTTTGCATCAGCGATTGCGTCACTCTTTTCACGTAATCGCCTTCCGTCTCATGCGCAATGTAAACAATGAATGTTAGCTCAAAATACTCGAAACTGATGTATATAATCAAAATGCGCTCATAGGATAATAAAATCTATTTATTTAGTGGAGTTAGAAGACGTATATAAATTCGCCAAGTTTTCGCTCTCCACTGGGAGGCTTTTTCAGGCGACAGGCAGTCACTTTAGGCTTTTCAAGGCAATAGGTAGACATTTTATGTCCCTATTGCCTTGAAAAACCCTCCCAGTGGAGTGTGAAAGCTAGGCGAATCTATGTCTTACACCAGTAAATAAACGGATTTTCTACGTACGCTTTTTGATTTACAATGAAAAAAATAATTAACATTTGAATTTCATTTTTCAATTACGAAATCGAATAAAAATTAATGATTGTTTTTGCTCCGACTTCATTAAAAAATAATCGCTTAATATTTTTGCCAAAACTTTTTGTCAATCGCCAAAACATTTTTTTTTTTTTCGCAATTTGCGAATAATGCGATCTGCAGCGCAACCCCTGTATTATACAAGTTTGGTCTGATGATGGGACCATAGTGTGTTCCCGAAAGATCTCGCATTTTAACTTGTATATATATTTCTTTTAGCTTATAGTAAAGTTTGTCACGTACTTACTTGTATGGAGTCTTTTAGTGCAACTATGAATTTAATCGTGTATCGACGGTTTGTTTTTAATTCATGCGTATTTTCTACACGAAATCATAGTTTTGAAATTGATAATTGTTACTTTTAATTTAATTTTTTAAATTTAAATTAATTAAATTTAACTTTCTGCCAATGTAATCTCCTGATCTTCAGTTTTAGTATTATAATTTTAGTACATCATTAATATTATTTGGAAAAAAAGTGTTGATCTTTCCCTCCCCATCTTCGGTGAGTTTTTGTGAATATGGAGAAACCCCCCCCCCCCTCAGTTACTTTCCTGCGGCGCAGCGCAGTAGGCTCGCCTTTCATCTGTTTCCGGGCGTTTTTATTTGTGGCCATAGTTAAGACGATCAACATATTCCAAGTATGCAGAAAGCGTGGGAGCCAAACTTGTAGTTTCAGAGCTCCTGCAATTTAGACATGGGACAGAGTGAACTGTGGATTCCTACGTGTTTCGTTCGTGTTGTCTGCGAGTGGTCTGGCTTATTGGGGAGACGCCGTGGAATGTCAGGCTTCGAAATCAGAGCATCCAAAATTAAAAGCAATTACGAGTAATAAGGAGAGCCCCCCCCCCCCCCCCCCGTGCAAGAAAACTAGCCCTGTAACATTAAATTAAGCGCATGAGACCCGAAATCTCTTGAGTTCCGAATTGATCTCCACCGGCGCACAGTGTTGCCAAATCTTGAAAATAACCTATGGCTAAAAAGTGGGAGAAAAAAAAAAAAAAACTTCTGACAATCAGCGGAACGCGTAAGTAATAAGCCAGGGTTCCCACTCAACCTGGAAAACAGGGAAAACCTGGAATTCTCAGGGAATTTGAAAATGGTTCCAAACATCAGGGAAAACTCAGGGAAAATTGCCCCCCTCCCTTTTTTTTTTTGTAAAAATCAATGGATACTTTTATTTTGCCAAAAAAACTTATTTTTAAGATTTCAAACTTTTGCTTGCAATTACTGCCTGCCTAGAATTTGGTAGATCTTACTTTCAGTTATATTAAGTAATTCCTTTATTCTCTAAAAAAAAGATACAAAATTGAATTTTTAAAATTGCCTGTTAGTAAGCTTTTGTTCAATTTCTGCAGGCAGTTGTTATAACATGGAACAATTAGGTACAATGGCTCCTGCTTGAAGAAACACTTCACAAGAGAACCAACCAAATGATGGATCAAAGTACTTTGTCTGTTGGTTCTATTGAAACATGTTTCTTTGAACAGAGCCATTCCATCATTTAAGCTTAGCTGCATTGTGTTATAGAAAAACTGAAACTATTCAACTGACAGATTTTTTTTTTACGTATGATCTGTTTCTATGGGAATGTATTTACAAATTCTGTGTGGGTAGTGTTACACGGCACTAGCAGTGTTCCTGCCGAGTCTGCCGGTAACGGTGCTTGAGACCTGAAGTACAATTTAGTTGGCCGCGGCACCAGGTGAGAATCTCAGGTGCACTGCTGCACTCAAAGATTCACACCAGAACATAAAAAATGAAAAGTTGAAGAATGACCCGAAGCATAAAAGGCTTGGGTGAATCCACCTTGTGAACAAAATAACAACAACAAATAAAAAATAAAATAATCTAAAAAAAATGATACTTTGGGATCAGAGTTGTGATGAGGTTCACCCGCAATCACCAATTCGTGACTGAGTGTAGTGGTCCGGATCTTACTCCGGTACATTCAATCCCCAACCAAGCCAGTACAACACTCACTTTCGCAAATAACACATGATTCTCAAATACACAACACAACATTTAATAACCTTCTGCGAGATTTAAACAGATACGGCGCTCTCTAGGCGTATAGACACAATTGCCCCTCTTATGTGGGCAGCATACGGTGTCACACTTTACTGTCGGAAGACGCAAGCCGACTGAGTCTCCACCGGACTATCTGAACAAGAGATACTACTCGTTTACACACTAAATAGAGCTGCAGGTGATATTCATATACAATTGCTTAGAGAATGAAAAAAAAAATTATATGCAAATGATCACATTAAAAATACTCGCGACACAAAACACACAAGCACGTTAATTTGCGGTATAAGATTATAGGTGCGAAATACTGCCAAAGTTAATTAACTAAATCTAATAAGCATGCACATGCAGATCCCTTCTCCGCTAGCTTTGGCCCTGAACCAAAGTTAAAAGAAACTGTCCCGCCCAGCGGAATTTGTGGCCACACCTTCTCCCTTATTCATGTAAAAAAAGTAATCAGGAAATGGGCCCTGTAAGAAATTGAAATCTGTATGTGCAGGTATTTCCTCTGAGGTTCAGTCACTCAGCATTACTGCATCTATGTCCATGCAGCTTTGGGTGTCGGGATGGCACAAGTTCGCAGATGTGCGAAGAAAGAAAAGGAAATATTCATCTACTTACAGTTACGTGACTTTGCTGTGCAAATCCGTTGTGCATCACATAATATCACACGACAAAAAAAAAAAAAAAAAAAAAAAAAACACGCACACAGACACTTGCACCATGTGGCAGCACCGATGATTCAACACTTCACTTTGACGCTTGATGTAAATGAAGCACACACTTAAAAATAATAATATCACGCCGCACTTTGTTGCAATGATTAGAGTGCACACTGATCTATTCTCGTGACGATTTGAAGGTGGCCGTTAAGCAAAATAGGCCCTCTCACATCTGATGTTGCGGTTTCCAAGATTGATTTTCTGTGTTCCTGGGAAATGATTTTTGTTGTCGTGAAGAAATAATTGTGAACGTCGACTGCTGGGAGAGTGGGACACATTCAATTCCGCTGCTGCTATAGTTGATTCCGTCCGTCGCTACCTTCCGTCCTTTTTTGACCGTTCATTCCCAATTCAGTCAGTTCCTTTCCGTTCGCAAACCATCTATCTATCTACCCTGCCTGAGTACGCAGTTCAAATATGCCACTCGCAGGTTTCGTTTCCATTTTTTTATCGAGTTGCGACCGCCAGCCCTGAGATTAATTTTCTCGGCCGAGCGAAATCAGACGTGCTTTTACCTTAAGCGTATATCGGCAACTTCCCATTTCACCTGTATATTTGTTAGGTATCGAAGCCACCGCTCTTACGCTCATATTTTTCTTCGCCATGTTTTTATCCCGTCGCACTTACACGTAGTGGCTTCGCTGCTTACGTGACCACACACACGCACACATGGGGCCTCGCTTCGCCCCGTAAGACAAGCGCGTCTCTTCACCTCCTCCACAGTAGGGGATGAATGGGGGTGACGATTCCACACTGCAGTGGTTGGCATCCGAACCCGACTTTGCTTGGCTTCGCTTCTCATTGGAATGACCACTGTCCACTCGCAGACTTCTTAATTCCCCTGTAACTTGGCTTTCATTAGGCCAAACAGTCGCTGATTTCCATTACGCTCCAGCCTAGAAATTGCAGCTTTATCACGCGGATTTAGGCATTCCGCTGTCTTTATGGCAATCTGGCATCTCCATCAGCCGCCTCGAGTTGTCTCCATTTCTTACCAAATGCGGGGAGGTTTGCTGCTTCATTTTCCCCCAATTCATTTTTTTTTGCAGATCCAAGGCATCCAGCCTTTCACATCGGAGAGCGTACAGACAACTAACTTTCTTCCTTATGTTCATGCCAAGTGCGAACTCTTATTTTTCTGCACGGACCACACAGAGAGCAATTGTTCTCGAAAATGCCCCAAACAATCGACGAATTTACGATTATTCGCTAAACCTTTTGTCCCCATCTTCATTCATTTACTCAAGTGGACCCCTCTTCGAAAGGTACCATTCCGTGTTGCTTAGTTTCCCGTCAGCTGCGCCCTGATATTTATGACCTAACAGAGCTATTCTGAGACCACCCAGCCAGAGAGAGAATTCTTCGCCTCTTTTCTTTCCAAACCCACAGATAAAACTTTATCTGCTGTTTACACTTTTAAACTCCAATCAAGCCTCGAACATAATTAATACTTAATTAATTTCACACATCAACCACTACCATTAATTACTAAATTAATGGCGGGGTGGGTCGTAACATCGGTCCCTCCTCAAGAAATCCAGAAGTCCTCTTCTGGGCCTATCGCTTTGCTCTTATCAATTTCCAGAGCAACCATTGAGTGCTACCTTTTCCCACAGGTAGAAACAATTCAAAATGGCAAAAATATTGCGTTTCTTGCCTTCAAAAGCATTGGAGCGACTTCCCAATTATCCCGCAATTTTGTTAAATAATTTAGAGAACATCCGAAAGAAAAAACGTAAATGAGAAATAAATAAAAAAAAACAACTGTAAAAGAATATGTGAGCCTGCCGAACTGTGATTCCTAGCTGCCTCATACCATACGCGCCATGGCGGACAAATTTTAGAGTTTTCTTCAGGTTTTAGCATGGGGGGGGGGGGGGTGTCCACTGTAACAGTAGTATTCACAAAAGTTCACAGAACTTTGGTACAGAAAATAATGTGCACAGTTAGTTGTTATTAATGAAAATTAGGTAATTTTATAAAGACAAATTATGTAAAGAATTTACAAGTGTGTGTGTGCTTTGGTGAGAAAAATGAATGGAACGGAAATGAAATGTTACAATTCTTTGCAACATGCCACTCTGGAAAACTTGAGAAACCACCTGGAGAACCTGGAAAAGTCAGGGTATTGTTTTATTACTTTTGAGTGGGAACCCTGTAAGCGGTTCCTTATGCGCCCTAGGGCGGCATATAATGGTCAAATGCAAATTAGTCATTAGATTTTTGTCCTTTTTTTTTTATGATTAATCATTTATTTAAAATAAAATTTCGAACTCGGTAAAAGGTTTAGAAATTTATGTTTTAATTTAAACTGAAAGCTTATTTTATTGTAAGATTGGGGGGAGGGGGCATCAGATCAATTAGTGGAGTTTCGTTCAACCCCCACCCCCACCCCCACCCCCTAAAATCGCCTTGCGACGCCCCTGGCCCTACCAGAAGCAAACCTGTCATTAAAAATAGAGACCGAAAGCCCCTAGAAATACGCCTTTTCACCAACGCTGACTACCCTAATGAAGGCCATTAGTTTATCCATAAACGTTGGCGTCTGATTCACAAACTACGAGAGCAAAGACTTCGTTTAAACCGCAAAGGTGAAATCAGCGACACTTTGTCGCCTTGCGAAACAAAGAAGTTTTCGTAAGCATATCATCGACTCCTAGTATGAGCATGTTTAAAAAAAGGATCTTCGTAGCACTACCGTATTTGCACTCAGGGGCGGATTGGCCCATCGGGATGCCGGGACATGTCCCGGTGGACCACTCGAGAAATGGCCCATTTTCTCGTAATCTTTTAATCTAAATTTTTTTTTTAACGAACAAATAATTATTTTGCAACTTTTGAATAAAAATCGGTAACTTCAAATGTGTTTTATATCTGTCTGAAAAGTTATTTCCCTAAGAAGAAAAGCGTTTCTTTCTCCCTATAACTTGGGTGTTTGCTCTAGAAAAGGCATAGCAAAATTCCCTTGCACTTATACGAGGAAAGTGCAGACGGACCAAGTACACTGTTATAAATTAATTAAGAAAAAGCTAAGTAGAGTTAGACGTATGTCGTTGGACTTGCAGCTCAGTGTAATTAATGGGCCCAACCATCCTTTTCTAATTTTGACGGCGACACAAGCACCCATTTTGATGGCCCATCATCCCCACACTCTTATTTACATACAGACAAAGCGATTCTTGGGGAGCGGTATTCCGAAACTCGTATCCCTCCCGCATTTATCTTAAAAGCAACAATGATTTACCACCGAACTGGTTCATATTTATCAAACTACGGTTCTACTGAAGGAGGAGGTACCAATAGTATAAATACAGGCACAAATAAGTATTTATTTGGTCCCTGATCACGCATCAGCTGATCAGGGACCAAATAAATCTAAAATTTAATTGCGTAGGAAAATTGTTACGTGGCATGTGAACGCACTTCAACTCTCAGAATATAACCTTCACGATGATTAAGTTGGAACTGGAGTTTTCGAGAGACTCATGATTTTGTCAAAACCAAATTTTTCAGAGAAAAAAGTTGTCCAGTACAACACTCTATTTTGAACGTGATTTGATGCTCCATTCAATCATGTGCGGATTTTGAAAATTGTTTTACTGTTAAATTGTTAAAATTCGTTCACGACCGAATTCGTTTTAAAATGTATTTTTCGGCAGTTCTCTTTCATCCAGGATCTAGTAGAATTTTTTTTTACATGAGGAAATTTACGAGGTATTCCCCTGTAGGTGCGTGTTTTTGTAATGGACCGCAAATGTGAAGTTCCCGGCCTGATTTGTTCGTCCCAATCCGCCCCTGTTTGCACTTTTTGCGTTAGGAATAGCAGTCATGTCAGAAATTCATTGACGTTTAAAAGGATTCCATGCATTGAAAAAAAAAGTTTTGCCACTACGGTTATCGAAAAAGATATGAAATTTGTAGATTTAAATTTTGTACAAGATTTTCAAAGTAACATATTTACCGGCGTGCACATGTTTCCATCTTTCCCTTTTAATTTTTAATGTGATTCTCAGTTTTCAAAAGTAACATTTCTTAAAGACTAATATATTTTTTTCCCCCAGAGTAACAGACATTCAGTAACCCTAAGAATTTTTGTGAGAACTGTTTGAGATAGAAGTTAATGTTCGTTTTATAAGTTCTCAGATTGATGCTACGGAAGGCTTTTTTAGGTTGTTAGATAATCATATACTTTAACCGACTAAGAATAATTATTAACGAACGTAGAACAAAACTTTGCGTGCGCACTCGAAGAGACCGTGTTGGAGGTTATAGCGTGTTATAGGAATTTTTAATGTTGACCTATTTAAAGGTTAACTGAATTCTCACAGGAATAGTAAATCTATATAACGTCAAGGATGGATGTTGAAGAACTGATGCTCGCTTGTTCTTCGACGCTTCTGTTTTAGCTTCTGTAGTAGAGTACCAGCCTTTAAATAATTTTAATTTATGACGTCCTTGGACCATAAAAATAGCTCAAGAATTCGTCATTTCCTGACTGCGTCTACGTGCAAGAGAGAGAGAGATCATCATATTTGGGATATGGAAACATCTCCACTACGGCCACCTGCCAAGAAAACTACTGAAGCACAGTAAAGATTGATTTTTCATATATTTAATCTGAAAATGTGTATCTCTGTTTATTACGAAATACCAACAGGCTTTTTGGTTTCTTTTGGTGTGACACAGCCCAATTAAGGCTGTTTCTAGAATTTCACTTTATTTCACTTTGGCTTCAAGATTTTGTTTGTTGAGTTAGATCATAAAGTACTCATTAATTTTATGTGTTTCCGCGTTACATAAAGCGGGTCTGACCCCGAGCGTTGAACCACTGACCTTAAATTGGGGTAAAGCGAACCCCTTTATTATTAACCAGTACTAGTGGGCATTGGAATTGCTATTTAAAAAGAACCCCACCTCTGTAGATCTTCGTAGCTCCCCCCCCCCCCTTCTTTTTTTAATGCATGCGAGCAGGTCAGGTGTCCATGTTTTGTTGTAAGTCTCTTTACAAAAGAGGAGCCTCAAGCTTTTTTCAATAATTTGCCACCTGTATGAATCTTGCGCGTGAAGCTGAAATAGGCCGTCTGAGAAAATTGATGGTTTGTTCTGAAAACCAGAGTTCAAAAGGGAGGGGGGGGGGGCAGGGAAGCAAAGGAAGAGGTGATTTTCATCCACAGATTCCGCAATGAATGAAAGGGGTTGTCCAAATAGCGTGCGTGTTTGTGAAGAGAAAGGGAAAGTGGAGGGAGCTGGTTATGGAATTCAAACAAACAAACAAGCAAAAAACTAGTTTCCAGCCTCGTAACCCAAAGGATCGTATCTTTCAGTTTTTCTTGTTGATAATTGAGGCTGCTGGGATGTTTGTGTGCGTGGGTATAGAATCCAGTTGCGTTTTGTCTCTCAAATAGTACAAACTTAGCTTTCTAAATGCTGCTGCCACCAGCGCCACTTTGGAGGACGACCAGTGTGACTCACGTCGACTTTTTCGTTTTATTTTTTTATTTTTTTGCTCTTTGAACTTTTGAACTTCAGGTTACAAGCACGTGCAGTCATCATTGTAAAGAACGTCAGGAGTGTGTGCGGTGGTTTTTGAGATACAGTACTAATTAAGAAAAATAATTGATATCAAATTGTGTTCATGAGTATGCAATTCTTTGGCTAATGTTGGTCCAATCCCATTACCTTTATGTGACCTATCAGTCATCGTGGGAAAAAGAAAAAGAATTGAAACCAACTATCAAGTCATCCTCTAGTCCAAATTTTCGAATGCTCTTTAATCACGAGACTATGTGAAACACAATACGTTGCAGCTGGCCTCTAGCATTCTGGGAAAAGGCAAGGATTTTACTTGAATTTTATACTAACAGCAAAGACAGAATCAGCAGCAGATCTAGAAGCTCATCTTATTAAAAGTTGGCGGTTACTCCTGTCTCAACAAAAAAATAAATAAATAAAAGGAGAGGGACTTTGTGGAAGGCAAAGTCCTCTTTCTCTCTCCTTTTTACACATACACAGTATAAACTTGCAGCGCAGCCCCTCCTGGTATCGCAAGGCTTTTCAAAATTTTCTATTAAAAAGTGGTTCTAAATTTTCAAATCACAAACTTGCGAACGAGAACTGAAAAAGTAGCACTATTTTCATGGCTTTTCGAGCTTTTTATATCTCACGTGAGGATGAAATCTTTCAAAATAAAGTCTGATCCTTTCTATTCAAATGGCTTAATTAATGGGAAAATTTCCAGCTTGGAAATTTTTTACTAGTTTTTTATTTATTTATTTATTTATTTATTTATTTATTTATTTATTTATGGCTCAGTCGAGTATATACTTCGCTCTTTCATGCACACTTCAAAGTCGACCCCACACAGTGACTTTCCCTGCTCCAATTACTAATGATGCCAGCCAGACAATGTTTAAAAAAAAAAAAAAGAGCAAAGCTCACCCATTATGATCAGTCAAAATCACTTTTCACTTCCGCTCTCATCTTCTCTGTTTCTAAACCTCTATCACTTTTCTTCTTCTTTTTTTTTTTTTTTTTTTGTTTGTTTCTGCTGAAACTAGAACAGAACATTTTAACCCCAAATAAACATTAAATTTTAGCTGTTATGAAAACTTTTACGAAAACCTGTGGATCTATTACTTTAATACAAATTTTGAAGATGACAATCCGTTTTTTGGTGTAAGTATGAGGATGGTAAGTCAGATAATATCCGAAAACTTGAAAATCTGATTTGAAAACTTAAATTTGCTTCAGGACGAAGAAATTTTCAAGTTTTCGGATATTATCTGCCTTACCATCCTTCTCATATTTACACCAAAAAACGGATTGTCATCTTCAAAACTTGTATTGTATGGTGTAATCCTATATTCCATTCATGATCTATTACTCTAATTTTATAAAAATAAATGCATTTTATTTTTCTAAAATTAGAGTAATAGATCATGAATGGAATAAAAATGAATAAATGCATTTAGATATATTGGCCATTTAGAAAGGAAAAATCTAATAGGGGGGGGTCCGTCACATTTGCCCCGCCCCGCTGAGTAGGTTTCATGGAGTAGTCATCCAAATATTTGTCCCTGAAGGCAACAAACTGAATTGTATATGCTTCCTTTTAAGACTTGGAGGCAGTACGTTCACAGAGTCCATCCGTCCGTCTTCAGTCTTCCTCTTTGCGGAAGACTGCGTACAGTTTGTGAATTTTCGTAAGGAAACCTTTCTAGTTCGTGCGTATTGAATGCTATTTGTAGATAGTTTTTCAGTTTCTCTGGGAATCCGGTTGAAAAATGTTTTCTTGTGTAAATTGTTTCATTTACTTTGAAAAACAACGCGAACACTGTTCATTTTAATTCGGGGATCGCGCTGCCGATCTCATTCTTCGCAATTTAAGAAAAAGAAATCGTTTTGGCGATGAAAAAAGTTTTGGCGATTCCTTTTTTGTGCTGTTATAATACTTTGGCGAAAAAACAATTGAATTTGGCGGATAAGTTAGCGAAAACTTCAAAAGAGTCAGTGTAACCGCTGTAATTACTGTTCACTTTAAACGCGTTTCGATTTTCGTAGACTTTCTGCTATTCTGGAATCCGCTTCGAAAAGTTCTCTATTTCGGAAAGGGTTCAGAAGACGTGCTCCACGAGCACTAGAGAATTTGCCATTTTTTTCTTTAAAAATTAAGAAATATTTCAAAACACGCATTTTAGAAATGATACACGCGAAGAAAGGAAGACATTTTTTTTTAAACAGGACTAAAAAATTGATTGCCCCCACCGCCCTTGAAAATATGCCAAAATCATATTCTTCCCCATAGTCGGCTACACTGATTTGGCGAACATATTTTTGGAAGAGAGAGGTGTCTACCCCTATTGTCTGAAATTTTTTGAATGAACGCAATCCTATTGCTTTGTAAGTCGTTGTGTTTGTTGTTTATGAGAACTAGTCCAAATTTATGGCTGTCCGGATCGGATGACACAGTGGTCTAAGACACAGTTGTCACTTCTCACCATTCGTCCGAGATGGGTTCGGGGCGTTCGAATCCCCGTTGGCATGGATGCTGTGTTTGTCTTACAGCACTGGCTCTCTCCCTTCCCTGGAACCAGTTGTAAGTTCGAATCCCGGTAATCCTGGATGTTGTGTTTGTCTTACGACACTATCTCTCTCCCTTCCCTGGCCACTGACATAACAGTCGTCCGTCCACCTACATAACCAGTCGCCCGTTCCTAAATCAGGGACGCCCGGGTGACTGGTTATGTACACCATCAAGAGTCTCGCTGTGGTCGTTAAACCCCCAAGCAAAGAAACAAACAAAAAGGTCCAGATTTATACATTAAAGGAGTTGGAAGATACAGGAGCCAAGCTCTTTATCTGTAGCGCTGGACTCATAGTAAATTAACCCCTTAAAAGACCTTAAAAAACAAGCGAGACAGGCGATGTCCGTCAACTCGCCGTGGGAAGTGGTGGGGTCGAACAGGAGAATGGGATGTGCACGGAAGAGCGATTGCGATTACTTCAATTATAATTTCGTTTAATGAAATTCTCCGATGTAATCCAAAGTAATTGGTTTGCGTGCCAAGGTCCGTAATGCAAAGACCAGTTAATCATGGTCATAATAAGCCTTTACTGAAAGCCAGATTTCTTAGCATTTCAAAGAAAAAGCTCTGAGCATTAAAGCTTGAACCTGTTCATTTTTTTTTTTTTTTTTTATGTATACCTCATGTCTCAGAAAGCGGGAAAAGTCGTTCCAAGGTTTCCTGTTGTTAATGAAAGGTCATTCAGGACCGCGGAATCGCACGGGACCATATACGGTACGGCGGCGATGCTGGAAGGGGAACAAAAGAACCGGTTGAAAGAGATGCGTCCGGAGTTTCAAATGACTGCGTTCCTCGCCGTGACTTCGGTTGATCCAGACGTTAACTTAAATTTGTCATATCAACCGTTGACCTCGTTAAAAAAAAAAAAAAAAAATAATTTTTTAGTACTCATATTAATCTAGTCTCATTTCGTAGCCATTTTTTTAGTGACTAATTATTTTTTTGTAGGGAGGATCTACAGAAAACGTTGGATTTCTTGAAATGAATTGGACACCACTGACCCCACTCATTTTAAGAAGAGCGCAAGAAAGAAACAAATGATGATCGCAGCGTTTCCTAAGATGTCTTTTCTTTCTTTCTTTATTTTTTATTTTTATTTTTTTTTTTTTTCATTTGGAAGTTCGTAAAAATTCGTGTCATTCGTATCGGTATCTCCGGCCGTCTGTAGACGCTCAATCTGAAAAATAATCTTTTTCTTTTCTAGAGTGGCTTGAACAATCGGACCATTCTTTTTTTTTTTTTCTGATGCACAGTTGTCGCCAAAAGGCGTAATTGTGACAAAGATATTAACCGCGATATGTATTTCCTAGCGTACTACTATTTTCTAAAAATTATATTGAGAAGAACTATTTTCTCATCCCATACCTTCTGCTGTGACCAACATTTTGTGCTTCCAATAACGCACAGTTTATCTGCTAGGGGGCGAGGACGTGTGTATTCATTTTTTTACGCTGTTTCTGCTTCTGAAAAATTCTTTTTCGCTTTGAATAGCATCTGCTATGAGGAACGTTTTGCTTATATTCTCTGGTTTTTCGTAATGGCAGTTCTACACTAGGGAGTGTATAAATAGTTAATAGAAAACCTTTTTTTTTTTTTTTTTTATTCAATCGTTTTTTTAACCCTAATTCCTGGGTCCAAGAAAGGGGGAAAACCAGAAAAAAAAAATGAAAAACACCATAACAGATATTACGCAAAAAAAAAAAAAAAAACACACAAAAAAAAAAAAACGGGCTTACTCTCCACTCAAGCACATCGGCTACGTCTGAGACGTAACAGAAGATCGGTTGCGTTTATCTTTGTAGTTTATTTACTCTGATCGGTTTGCAATGCATTTTGGAGAAGCTCTTACAAGCTGTCTATTCGGCTGGTGCTCTGAATGTGAGTCACTCCTAGTTTATTACTATTCTCACGTTAAGAATATCTGCCACACCTGAGACGCGCGTGACGTTAGATGTAAAACCCACGTGATATGACGCAGCACTCGTAGATCGAACTTTTCTGCAACAGTTGCCATCATGTTTAACGTAACTTCTAACAATTCAGTAGCATGTGTCCCCACGGTGTACACCGTCACGAAGGGGTTGAAAAGAAAGAAAGAAACAATTAAACGCAATCAGAGTTGAAAAGTTAGTCAAAAGTTGAAAATTAAATATTGAAGTGCGCAATCGCAGTGATCGAGAAGTACGCGTAGAAGTCAGTGAACACGGCATACAGCAAGTAAATGTGCATTTTGTAAAGGAAATACTGATGCGTACATCAAATGAACACACAAAGTGCTTTCACGATGGCAAAATTTGTGTTAAAACCATTCAAGGAAGGGTGTGAAAAAATGCCGCTGATGTGCACTTCTTGGGCATGGATCTTATGTTTTAAAATTAACGATCGGATTTTTTATCCGTTTCACCATCACACGCAAGAGTGGCGTGGAAGTCATAATGTGGATAAATGTTGAGATAAGAATAGAATCAGTCGATTCATTTACTGTCCCGATGGCCGAGAGGTCTGAGGCTCGGGCTTCTAGCTTGTCCGAGTTGTACCAGGGTTTAAACCCCGGATGATTTACAATTATCCTATGGCGCTTCCTCCCCTCTTTTCTAAGTTGCATGAGCATCTACAGCTATAGAGATCGCCCTTCCATAATTTAGGGCTACCAAATCCAGGCAGGACAAATGCGCTTCCATGTCTCATCGTGGGCACAAATCCTGGTCCAACTCGGACGACTGGCTAGAAGCTCGCGCCTCTGACCACATAGCCACCGTGGCGACACAGCACTAGTTATGTCCCTGCCCCTTATTCAGTAGTCGTAAATTAAAGATGGCGGACATTTTTTTAGTCTTCCATTCTCCCTAAAACATAAAACAAAAATCGGTTCACATGACGTGGCATGTTGGTTCGCAAGACGTACGATCAGTTAAGCAAAAATTTATATGCACGGAATTATCTAATTGATAAATCTCACATCTAAGAGATGCGTAGTTTGACTCTGTTTGTTACTGTGTAGTTTGACAGTTTTCACCACTGCTAGGCGCAGCACTTTGTTGTTTTTATTTCGTTTAATTTTCTTTGCATAGGAGGGAGCAGGCAAAAGGCAAAAAAATCCACCAGAGGAGTTCAAATTTTGAAAGAAATAAGTAATTAGTTATTATTATTTATGACAAACTTCAGCTGGACCTTGTCTTAGAAATATTAATATTGCATGTGTTGTGTTCGATACAAAATCACGATAACCACCCGGAGCCCGAGTGGTCCGAGGTGCTGTCTTCTAACCATTCCGAGATGGGACCTGATTGGAGAGCATGACGAAGGATAGGGGTGTACTTGCTTGACGGCGCTGGTTGTGTTCCATCCCTGGTACCAGTGACCCTAAATTAGGGACAGGGGACTGCTTATAACCCTACAAATTGCTCATGGTGCCGTCTTTAAATCCCCAAACAAGCAAAAACATCACGAAATAAAAAAAAAAAAAAAACGAAGAATTAAAACTCCGAGAAATACCATGAGCACGTTCGCAAGATGTCTTCCCCGTTAGTTTGGGGGGGGGGGGGGGGGGATTAATGGCTACCCTGATCAACTCAGTTGGCTAAAAAAGCAGTCGCCCGTCCCTAATTTTAGGCCACTAGTTCTAGGCAAGGGAGAGACCCAGGGCCGTAAGACAAACACAACATGTATGCCTCACCGGGATTCGAACCCAGATCCATCTCGAACGAATGAGCAAAGCCAGCGCTTACATCACTGCGCCACCGGAACGGCCCCGTTGGCTTGAGTGAAGAAGTTATGGCAACGCCAGGTCTTGGAGGTGTTTTTAAGGACTTATTCCACACAGCGGTAGTGCCGAAATTGCAGTTGATGTGCTCCAATAAATAATTAAAGACAAGAAAACTTGACCATACTAAGTTCTTTTTAGCTTTTGTCCAAACACGTTCTCATTACTCCCAAGAATTTGGTGGCATCCTGTCTCCCCTTATTTTTTGTGCAACATTCTGTTTAGTAGGCACTTAAAACAAAGTCTGTACGTCGTTTTAGATCGAAAGGAAAGGAATGCCAGCATAACACGAGCTGAATAACGTACACAACCGTAATGTTTTGTCTGAATTTTCCAATAATTTTCCAATGCGTCTTTCGTTACGGAGTCTGGCTGATGTGCTTACTGAGCCATAAACGTTGGCAGAATCAACTCAACAAATAAACGTGCTGCGCCCAGCTGAATTCTTCACCTACGTTCTACCCTACCCTCATGCCCCCCCCCTAAAAAAGCAAGCGGGTGGGGACTTCGTATTGTCAATTATACGAGCAGTTACACTGTCAGGAAAGACTAATCTCGTCGTCATCAATAACCGAATTTGTAACTTTTTGTATCATAATCACCTCTAAGGGGCCAACAAGATCTACATCGTCCCCCTTGCTAGTAGTTTTATAAAAAGATGTATTTGGTACTATTTCAATATTTTTTCGAACCAACAAAAAGATTAAGTAGATACATGAAGCAAAAATAGTGGTATTTTGATATAAAATGTCATTAATACCACTGTCACATAACAAAAAGTGCTTTAGGTTGTTAACAAAGAAAAAATAACAAAGTATTCCAAACGAAGAATGGAAATCAATGTATAAAAGTCTAATATGAATGAAATACGGTATTACAACATTGTAGCCTACAATACAAATTCGGAAGATTTGAATCAGTTTATTCGTGTAAATATAACATGGATGTTAAGTCAAATAATATCCGAAAACTTGAAAACTTCGTCGTCCTGGAGCGGGAATCGAACCCGCGTACCCCGGATAGCGCCCGATTGTGCTAACCACTACACCACCAAGAATGACCAAATTTCAAGTTTTCTGTGCCTTCGGGCAGTCACGGAAATGAATTAAAAACCTCCAGATTCGCTATATATGAATGCCAGATGCTTCGACTATAGCGAGTCCTATGATGGTTATATTCAAATTAATCGGAAACTTGAGACTTGGTCGTTCTCGGCGGTGTGGTGGTTAGCATATTCGAGCTCTATATCCGGGAGACGCGAATTCGTTTCCCGCTCCAGGACGACGATATTTTCAAGTTTTCGGATATTATCTGACTTAGCATCCATGTCATATTTATACCAATAAACGGATTCACATCTTCTAAAAGTCTTGTATCTAAATCATTTTTAATTTAAAAGAAATTATAAATCCACAAATCCCAAAGAGCTCCTTCGCAGTTGCCCTTTTTGCATTTTGTATTTGTCGTTACTTTGCTGTTAAGCATGCCACTTCATTAAAAACAAAGGACTGTCGTTTTGTAACGTTAGAAAACAAGCTTCATATTTCCGACTTCTAGTCACTCTCCCCTCTTCTGCTCAGCCTGTGTTCGAGTTTGAACTGAGACCTAAAAAGGACATGGATATATAGTGTAGATGTTCCAAATGTTGTACGTACGTACATTAAAAAAAAAAAAAGATCCCAGTTTCGATCGCGTTTCTAAAAAATACAAATATTCGCATTTTGGCGACGTCATTGTCACTTCTGTTTTGCTTCAGAGAGGCGATGTACAGTATACACGGATGATATTTTCTGCAAGCGGGAGGAGAATTGTATTAGTCTGGGGGTAAGTGGGGAGATAATGATTTGGCGATAAAGCTTGTTTCTTTCTTCGTGGTTACTGTTTTAAAATACACATTCAGAAATCGTGTGTCTGGTAGTCAGCAAGGTTGAGAAGGTGTGGGCGTTTGAGGGTGACATCATGATGGAACGCGGGAAGTTTCATTTTGGCTTGCCTTAAGCCACCCTTAGGGAGAAGGGTCCGCGCCACATGGCACCCTATTTGAGAAATGTTGATACACGAGAGATATATTGTCGGTAAATCGGTTTGAGAGCATTAACAGTGTAATAAGGTTAGCTTTGCCCCGAGTATAGAGTGCCGTGCCTCACACCGGGTACCTCTTCAAAATCTGCCGACTTCGGATCTGCCCCCTTCGTGTTCCAATCCCCCAGCTCACGCCTAGACACCAACTTCACTGGTTTTCACATCCTCTAAGATCTTAGTAGCCATTGAACGTTTGCTAAATGCCCTTAGGTAACAATTGAACTATTTGTCTCCAGTACCACAAACAGTCTTCCGTCAGAACATGAAACAGCCCCCCAATACTTTCGGGGTAATACATCAAGAGAAAAACGCATTTTCATACAACAGTCTAACGGGCTATCGTCGTTGGTGGTTGCCATCTTCACAACAGTTTGCTTCTCTAGCTTCTTTCGGTAATATCTTCCGTTCGCACCAGCTTTCGCTTTTTTATAGGAGTTCACACAGAATATTTTGACGAACAAAATAGCCAACTGTGAAAGCATGTTGAAAATAAAATATTAACACTGGAAGTATGTTCATTATGTCATTGGATATTCATTATGCCATTGTTTTTTAAACAGAAGAGCAACTCCATAAATAAATGCAAATTTATAGGAAGGAAAATAATTATTGAAACACCTATACTTCGAAAGTACTGCGAGTGCTTTGAGAGGGGAAATCGGAACGTACAAATCCATTTCTTCCTTGAGAGGCCATTTTTTGAAAAAGTAATGGACATGTTGGTTCCAACTTTGAGGGCGCGCACTGCGAATGCTGAAGTCATCCTTTTCGGCACATGGCCACGTGCATACAAAGCAGGAAAACTCGTGTTTGTGAATGGTTAAGATTACTTCCACAGAACTTCGCTGACTAATATCTTTCAAAAATTCTACGTAGCCTTGTTTGCGCGTATCACGAATGGAAATATTTCTTCTGCTGGTGTTCACAGCAGCTACAGGGAACCATATACTGCAAACTTTGGAAATATGAATTTCCGGTGCTCTATATATTTTTCGGTTGATTTTGTATTCATCCGTAATGCGTAAAATTTCGAGTGTTTTCATCACTAAATTCCTTACTTGTCGTGCAGCGTAAACTGGGAGATTTCCGAGAAAGAAAGAAGTCAGAAATGCTTTGACCCAACCAAACGAGATTTCCGCAACGGTTTTATTGCAGTTTGTTCGAAGTTTTGAAATCGTTCTCTAAATCGTAGTGTACACGATCCCGGATGCGATTATGTATATTGCCGTCAAACTGCGCTCTTAGAAAGTGTGATTTATGGTTGAAGGTATTGTTATTACTTTTCATTTCAATAGAGCTATGGTTTTTTCTTCGGTCATTATTTTTGAACAAGCCTTTCATTCTTTTGGCCTTGGAAGTCCAGAATCTCTAAATCACGTCAATGAATTACAAAAACGTAATTCTCATAAGCGTGGGCAAATCAAGCCCCCACTCCACAATTGGTACGCTTGTGAATAATTTTGCAATTTAGTGATGTGATTTAAAGATTTTTCTTACACAGAAAGTAATATCCTGAACTCCATGTTAGTCACTACACATACTCCGTCTCATACACAAAAGTGTTTTGCACATTTAAGTCGGCTTTATTTCATTTAACAATGCACTTTAGTTTTCTGTCTCATTTGCTATATCGTTATGTGAATTCGTTCCCTTTTCTTTATTTTCGAGTTGTATAAAATAAGCTTTCATTTGATTAAAACCCTAATTGTCAGACGGAGACTGTTAAGAAACACATTCAAAGTAAAGCCAAAAGGCAACACACATGCTTATTATTATAGAACAAGCATTCGTACGAATGAGAAAACTTGCTGTGCTTGAAAATAACGAAACAGCGCTGTAAAAAAATAAGTAGTGTGAATTCACTGAAAATTCCTTAAAATAAGATGCAGCAAAGTTGCCGGGTAGGTCTTTGATTTTTAACGAAATTTCCGCTTTGAAATGTTCGGTTTCTAATAACGGAAACAGTTTGTATTTCGATAGATTTTCCATTGTCATTCATTCCATTTTTGTAATATTATTATTATTATTATTATTATTATTTTTTTTTTTTTTTTTTTGCATAAATGTCAATTTGGGGATTTTCTATTTTTATACAGAAATCTAAATCCGGGTATTTCCCCGTTTTCATATACATATTTCCAGAGTTGCAAAAATATTTCGATTTTGTCTTTTTCTGTTTCTATGCAGAGATTTCTGTATACGTCACATCAACAGAGGATGGCTTTTATGACGATGAATTTGAATGCCTCTTTTGCACGAGGACTTCGTACCTCGAGACAGGAGATTTTTCCTACGAGGTGAAGTAATTCCTTTCCCGGTGGGGATAGAACGCGTGATATTTTGTATGTTAAGTACGAAAGGATGCAGACTGAGACAGTAAGAAGCTTCCCATACTATCACGTTTAAGGTACAAACGCAGAGAAATAGTCGCGCGGATGATGCAATGTTTTTCGTTATGAACATGGGTTAACTAGTTATTTTATCTTTTGTAGAAGCATATTTTCTGAATAGATTTAAAATTAATTTTTTCTGTAGAAGAACTTATAACAAATTACATTTTTTTTCATCATCATGAAGCAAAAGGATGTTTTGGAGCTCGAGATTTTTTTAAACTGACAATGATTTCCAATATGTTTAAGAAAAGTTAAATGTACTACTTCATAGTATTATTTCACAAAAAAGTCATATAAAATTTGGTCTTGGTAGTTATTAATAGCTTTTGAGTAAAATCCACAGGCTCACAGATAGACATCATCTCCAAGTACCCGAGTTTTCCGACGAACCGCTGTTTATACCTGTAATTATCCGTAAAATGGAGTGAAGACGGGGGGAAAATGAATTTTGCCGTTAATGTACGGTTGGAATCTCGGAAATGTTCTGTAAAAATTAAGGTTTTTGCTCATAACACTTGTTAAAAACGGCATTTTGCCGTTATTTACTGGAGGAAAATGGACAGGAGTATTTCTGGCAATTACCGTATGAAAAATCCGATAAATTTAATTTTTTTTATTTTTCGTTGTTTCATGGAAGATGTTGAATCAGGAATATGCTTCTTTAGTTCACGTGAAGGATGACGGAAAATAGCTCGTGAATTTCAGGATATTGTTTACAGTGGAGGAGGAAGCGAAATTATTGCCAAAAATTATAACCCCCACAATTTCCATTTTCTAAGCATGCCAGAAAAGCAACTTTTACGTTATGTGTAGACTTTAGAGTGTCACAAAAGTTATGGTCTGACCATGATGGAATAATTTTGGACGTAATAGTACAGGTTTTAAAATGCATATAGAAGACCAGTTTGCAGCCTCAGTGTTATTTTCGTTTCTTTCTTTCTTTTTTTTTTTTTTATGTCGTAGAATGCGACCAGGTGAAAACAAGGAAAAGTAAATGGAGAAGCAAGAGCTCAAAGCTGTGATAAGGTTTCACTCTGCATAAAAAAGGGTTGAAACCAAACAAGGTGAAGTTTTATTGGAATCTCGTCGCATTGCACGGAGCTGCGATATAATTTCAGGCGACCCCGTTGACGTAGTGGTCGCCTGCGCTTGGATCTACCCATTCGTCGTGCGATCCCGTTCACGCAATTGTCGCCTGCGCTTGGATCTACCCATTCGTCGTGCGATCCCGTTCACGCAGTGCGCAGCGCTTGCTTCTACCCATTCGTCCGAGATGGGTCCAGTTTCAAATCCACGCCAGGCATTCATGTTGTGTTTGTCTTACGGCAGTGGCTCTCTCTCCCTTCCCTGAAAAACAGTGGCCCTAAATTAGGGACGTGGGGCTGCTTATACCCAGTGATGTACACTGAAGAGCAATTGAATTAGAGACAGCTGGCGTTATGCAAATGTGGCGCTGTGGTCAGCCCTGTAAACGGAAACGACATGACGTACGCAGCGATCCGACAATATAAGGAGGGATGCGACGAGAATCAGTAAGAGTCGGTCGCAGTATGGGTAAGACGAAGGATCTAAGCGCATTTGATCGTGGGCAAATTGTCCTGGCCCGACGAATGGGTCACTCCATCTCGGAGTGTCGTGCAGGCACTGGGATTTTCACGAACCACTGTGTCACGGGTGCACCGGGAGTACATCGAATCCGGTAAAACCATCCCTGCAAGGGCCAACTGCCGTGGACAACAGCGTGTGGATGAGCGGGGTCATCGTCGGCTAGCTCGCATTGTAACAGCGGATAGACGGGCCACAGTGCAACAAATCACGCGGCAATTTAACGCTGGTGCACAAAAACGTGTAAGCAGCCACACCATCCAGAACCATTTCCTCGCTATGGGATACAGAAGCCATCGTCCCACGAGAGTACCGCTGCTGACCGCACATCACAGGGTGCAAAGATTAGCATGAGCGTGGGAACATCGCCACTGGACCCTAGACATGTGGAAAAATGTTGCCTGGACTGATGAGTCGAGATTCACGTTGGTACATGCGGATGGCAGGATACGAGTACCCCGCAAACCACATGAAGCGATGGATCCTTCTTGCCAGCAGGGTACTCTTCAAGCTCGTGGGGGTGGCATTCTCGCATGGGGACTGTTTACGTGAACTGAAATGGGACTCCTGGTACATGTGACATCGTCCCTCACAGGTCAGCGTTACTGGGATAACCTGGACGACCATTTGCTCCCGTTTGTGCGTCTTCAACATCCCACTGGGGACCTCATCCTGCAACAAGACAATGCACCGTGCCATCGCTCCCAAATTGTATCCTAATAGTTGGATGAACACTCCACCGATGTGACCTCGCTTCCTTGGCCAGCAGCTAGGTCACCTGACCTCAGTCCCATCGAGCACATCTGGGATGCCATCGAAGAGATGTACGACGCTCTGACCCCCCTCCATCAAATCTTCGTGAACTGTGGGAGCTTGTTCAGGGGTCGTGGATCCGTATGGTTTCCCAACGCTTCCGGTGTTTTGTCGAGTCCATGCCAAGACGATACGCCACCGTCATCAGGGCGAAAGGTGGTGCTACACGTTATTAGACAGGTATCTTTAATTCAGTTGCTCTTCATTGTAGTGTTCATTGAAAATGTACAGGAACGCGTGGTGCCATTTACGTCTTCAGTAACTTATGACCTTCTTTTCACCCCCACCCCCTTTTCATTCTGCCTCTCCTTTTTACTTTCTTATATTTACAGCATAAGAAAGCATAGTAATCGGTCGAAATCAGGCTTCCGGATTTACTCGTTTTGGCAATCAAGGAAACAAGATTTCACCATCTTAGTAAGAAAACACGGAAATGTTGGAGCCTAAATTGGGGCGGTTTTGGGGTGCAAAATGTAAAATCAGCCCCATTTTATCGAGTAAGATGTCGTTGGAAGTGGGAAATAATTTAGAGTGCTATGGTTAAAGCCGTTTTTTACTGGGAGTCTTAGTACTTGAGATATTTGGATAAGACTAGTTTGGGTACAGCACAGACAGTTCTATAGTTCGCCTGAAAACGATCGGTGGAACAGCCTGGGGATTTATTGCTTCGACGGATTTTTCCGCTTGTGTGAAGCGGGCCTTTAGCTCCAGAGAGAAAAAATAATTAGCTATGCTTCCGGCGTAATTAAGGGGCACTCGTATCTGGACTAAATTCACTAACACTCACAATTAGACTTTTTAATGATGACTAGATTAATTAAGTTCCTAATTACAATTATTTCCCCAGTGCAATATTCCCAACCCATAACGTTCTTAATAACAGTAGAGAAAGGAGTTTCAAGGGACTGCCAAGTGAGAATGGGTTTAGAGACTAAATCGACCTTAAAAAAAATGGAATATTAATTCCACTAACTGTGCAGTTTTTTTTTTTTTTTTTTTTTTGCTGCATTTTTTATTGGAAAATAATTATAGGACATTCGCATTCCAAAAAGAAAACAAATTGTGCTCTGTATAGGGTTTACCGGGACGCGTGCCGATTAGTAAAAAAAAGTGCCGGAACAGAGTTCCGGTCCGTTCTGGCTCCACTACACCAGAGATGGAAAGGGATCATGGGTCAACGAGCCGACAATTTCTAGCTGGTTAAGCAGGTCGGTTCAAGGTGTTCCTGACCCGATTTCCACCCGGTTTTATTTCCTTTTCATTTTTGAAAGGCAAAAAAATAAAATAATAAATAAATAAATAAAATTAAAAAAAAATCCTTCGAAGAAAAATGCGCACTGTGAAATTTTGTGCTCGATACTGGTGCCCACGGACTGAAAAAGGATTTCTGATGCAATATGAAGGAAGAGTGTCCTCAGAAGGAAAAGTATTCCTTCCTTCTGAGGGACAAATATGAAAACAAAATGCACATTTTGGAAACTTTCAACTCATCATAAACATGCAAAAATTTTGGTGTGGCGCAGTGGTCTGAGTGCTGGCTTACGACTGTTCGTCCGAGAAGGGTCCGGGTTCGAATCCCTGTGAGGCATGGATGTTGTGTTTGTCTTACGGCACTTGCTTTCTCTTTTCGCTCGAAGCAGTGGCCCTACATTAGGGACAGGCGACTGCTTATAGCCCATTGAGTTGCTCACGGTGGTCGTTAAACCTACAATTAAAAAAATAAATAAATGGTGTTGCTGTGAAACACATTCTGAAGCTTGCTATGCTTCAAGAAAACAGCAAAATCTTAAATTAAACATACAAGTTGCTTAATTCAAAAAGTTTCACTGTAGCTCAATCAAAATTTGGTGGAATAGATTTAACATTACTGCCGAGGGAGACATTTTCACTCTCGCAGGTGTGTTTGAAAACATATTCTGTAAGTGAGTAAATTATACGTTCCTATAATACATTTGATTGTTTTCCATATAACCTAAGGTACTCACCCTGTTCCCACTAAAGGGGCTCTGACGACCGCCAATAGCGGTATAACTATACCATCGGGATTAGAGGAAATTCTATCCCACACTCACCAACCCGCTTGGCCAGCGTGGTGAGTTATGGCCAAACCCCTCCAAAATGACTCCACAACTTAAATCTTGGCTCTCAGTCTCCGGCAGCTGGAATGTACCTGGCCAAGGCAGCGGCCAGTGCGACATGAAGGCAGAGGGTGCTAAGAATCCCCGGAGGACCGAACTAGGCTGCCATCTGATGCTGACCTTGGCAACGTACAATGGACGCTCCCTATCTTCTGATTCAAGGCTTCTTGAATTGGAAGAGGAACTACAAAGGGATCAAGTGGGACATCGTGGGGCTAAGTGAGGTAAGGAGAAAAGGAGAAGATCTCATCGAACTGAAAAGTGGACATCTCTTCTACTATCGTGGGACAGATACTGGCAGAACTAGTGGTGTTGGATTTATAATAAACAAGAAACTGAAGGATAAAGTGGTAGAAGTTGAAAGTTCTTCTGACAGAGCTGCACGACTCGTTATCCAACTATCGAGAAGATACCAGGCTCAGATTATTCAAACTTATGCACCCACCACAAGTCATCCTGAAGAAGAAATTGAAGAATTTTATGAGGAAATTTGTCATCTAAATAATAAAGGTAAGCAGCACTTGAAAATAATTATGGGAGATTTCAATGCAAAAATAGGGCAACGGCAACAGAATGAAACTTCAGTAGGCAAATTCGGTCACGGCAACAGAAACCAGCGTGGAAATACTCTCGTTGAGTTTGCAGAGGCAGAAGGGTTTTTCATCTTGAACTCCTTCTTCAAGAAAAAGCCACACAGGAAATGGACATGGAGACATCCAAATGGGACGACAAGTGAAATTGATTTTATTATGTGTAACAAAAAATTCGTCATAGAAGACTGCAGCGTGCTAAACAAGTTCAACACGGGTAGTGACCATAGATTGGTGAGATGTAAGATGCACCTCAACACTAAACTTGAACGTGGCAAGCTCATAAGACAAACAAAATCTATTGACATAACCAACCTTAAAAAACACCATAATACCTTCAAGTTGGAACTGAAGAACAGGTTCTCTGCTTTAGAAGGCCTAACATCGGAAGAAGTGGACATCTCTGAAGTTAACAGAAAAATAACCAAAGCTCTTATGGAAACAGCAACAAAATTAGCTGGGTCTAAGAACAAGTTGCATGTAAATAAATTATCAGGAAAAACGAAAATGTTGATGCAAAAAAGAAGAGAGATGAGGACAACTAAAGAAGATGTGACTTCCAAAGTGGAATATATAGAGCTATGCAAGACAGTACGAAAAAGTATCACTGAAGACGTAAGAAAATTCAACTGTGAACTAGTGAGGAAATCAATTGAAAACAACCAAAGCCTAAAGATAGCAAAGGGACATCTCAGTAAGGGAAGAAAACAGATTATGGCACTGAGAAAAGAAGATGGTTCTGTAACAAGAAATAGAGGCGAAATTTTGACAAGAGTGAAAGATTTCTACTCCAAATTATATGAAAGGGATGATACATGCTCTCCAGACATCATGAAAGATACCAGTACCAGAGTTCCTCCAGTCCTTCCAGCAGAAGTTGCACATGCAATCAAGAACATGAAGCGGGGAAAAGCTCCAGGAGAAGATGGAATTACTGTAGACATCATACAAGAAGCAAGTGGAGAAATCGAAACAGTACTCGCCCAAATTTTCACTCGATGCCTTAATGAAGGAAAGATTCCTGAGGATTGGAACACCGCTACAATGATCCTGCTACATAAGAAAGGTGACATTGAGGATCTCGGAAACTACAGACCTATCAGCCTCCTATCAGTAGTTTATAAAATCTTCACTAAAGTTCTTTCACACCGCTTGAAGGTAACACTGGAAATGACTCAACCGAGAGAACAAGCTGGATTCAGGAGTGGCTACAGCACAATAGATCATATCCATGTGCTGAGAGAACTAATTGAAAGAGCGAGGGAATATGAACTTCCATTGTGCATGGCTTTTATCGATTATGAAAAAGCCTTTGATTCGGTGAAACCATCAGCAGTTACAATGGCTCTGAAAACCTGCGGTATTGAAGATGCATACATCAATATTATTAATAACATCTATGAAAATGCAAGTGCAAA
The DNA here is from genome assembly GCA_039090855.1 of Macrothele yani. NCBI lineage: Eukaryota > Metazoa > Arthropoda > Arachnida > Araneae > Macrothelidae > Macrothele > Macrothele yani. The sequence goes on along the minus strand of CM077024.1, from coordinate 128,887,645 downwards.
GATTAGGCTGTTTGAAAATACAACACACATAAAAATTGGAAAGGGAGTGAGACAAGGTGACACCATATCTCCGAAGCTCTTTAATGCCGCATTGGAGGGTGTTTTTCAGTCACTGAGCTGGGAAAACAAGGGGATAAAGATTAATGGAGATTATCTAACCCACCTTCGTTTTGCTGATGACGTAGTCATTTTTGCAACTAGCCCATCAGAGCTGCAGAGTATGATCCAGGAACTTGCTGACAAGAGTAAAGAAGTGGGATTAAAAATGAACTTTCAGAAGACAAAAGTGATGTTCAATGCTTTTACAAGAAATGAAGATTTATCGATTGATGGAGAAAAGCTGGAGATAACAGATACGTACGTTTATCTTGGACAGCAGATATCAAGTGAGGGTCACATTGATGAAGAAATTAATCGGCGTACAGAACTTGCCTGGAGAGCTTTTGGAAGAAACAGCATAATTTTCAAGAGCAATATGCCATTATGTCTTAAAAGAAAAGTGTTTGATCAATGCATCCTTCCAGTGCTTACGTATGGTGCAGAGACGTGGACCTTAACTAAAAGAGACATACAAAGGCTGCAGACAACTCAAAGAAGCATGGAGAGGTGCATACTTGGTGTAACCAGGAGAGATAAGAAGAGGAACTCGTGGATCCGAAAAATGACAAGAGTGGAGCAGACATCATGATCAGAGTTAAATCCCTGAAATGGCAATGGGCTGGACATACTGCCAGAAGGACAGATCATCGATGGACAGCCGAAATTTTAGATTGGATTCCAAGGGACAGGAAAAGACCCAGAAGAAGACCACATGGGAGATGGGTGGATGAAATTCGAAAGTATGCAGGGGTGACATGGAGGAGACTGGCACAAGACAGACCGTTGTGGAGGAAACTTGGGGAGACCTTCGTCCAGAAGTGGATTGATAATGGTTGACAATGATGATGATGATGACTCACTGCGGAGAGACTCAAATCAGATTTGTCCGGGACCAACATTTTTGTCCTGTTTCCAACTCTACTCAGCAATGGACCAAATGCAAAAGTGAAAAAGTGCCGTTCTCAGCAATAACCGTTAAACCCCCAAACAAGCAATATAATTTGAGAATTGTGTAGCATGTTTTCCCGATGCAGGTTTTGAAGCAGCGCAAAAGAAGTGGGTAATTTTTTTCAATAATTAACATTTTAGAGTATAATTTTCTAACTGCTGTTCAAAGCGAACGTTAACATTATTGAATTCGATCTTTCATTTGTGCAATGGCGGGCTCCAAATAAAAATAAACAATGTCATCAATACCTTGAAACTATTTTCAACCTCAAATGCAAAAGTAAAAAGGGCATTCTCAGCAATGAACCACATGAAAACTGATTTCCGAAAGGGAAGGGACACAGGGACTCAATAATCTTCTTCGAATTACTTTGGAGGGCTGAGAACTCAAAAAGACTAACCGGAACTCAGCATACGATTTATTTTTAATCAGAGCATAGGCTTCCTAATCTAAACCCACATGACAGTGCGCGTCCACGTGAACACGGGTTAATGACGTCACCTTTCACCAATGCCTTGTGTCTAGCAATTTCTTTTTTCTTTTTAAGTACACAATTTCTTTTCCAATTGTAGCACTTGATAAATCCTAAGAAAATTTTAATCGTAGGAATCATTTATGAAGACTGCGAATTTTATTGAGTACTGTTTTTAACAGAGGCTTGGTAGCCCTGTTACTTAAGTTAATTGAACTCGTTAGGAGATTAATTTTCACTTAGAACAATTTTTTTTGTGTTCGATGTTTCCGAAGTAGAATTTTTGTCAACGCTATGACGGCTTCTTGGGGTGCTATAATGTTTAACTGCGTTGTTTCATTGAAGCACTGAGGTTGCTCAAATACATTAAGAAACATCGAGGAAGTATGTCAGTTCATGTTAAAATCGTTCTTTGGCTCACTCACCGATTCATTTGCTACTCTTACATGTGTAAAAACGAATTTTGTAGTATGAAATTTAAAAATGAACTGTTTTTCAAGCTGATAAAAACATCATTCTTTAGGAAACTTGCGCACTCTCGGTGGCCCTTATTATTAACAAGCACCCTTTTGCCCTAAATAAAATAAAATGAGTACGTGAGGTAAAGTATTCCCCACCCTCCTGCTACAGATCAGATCATATGTAGAGGATTTTAGGAACGGAGTGTTTGTCTTCAGCTCTTAAACAACCCTTAGAAATAGGAAGCTAGGAGATTTGGGCTAGAGTGCCAGATAGGAAAGTGACACGAAAGCGAGGTAGAAAGGGAAGCCCTTATTTATTACTGGGGGTCTAGTACCCGGGGTCCGACGGCTTACGTGCCCATCCGCCGGTGGATATTTAGTGGCTCGAGCGTTCGGACTTGCCTGGGATCGAACCCGAGGTCTCCTCCCTGACAGTCACGAACGTTGACCACTAGGCCACCCGTGGCCCCCTCCTGCTACAGCAATTGTTAATTGTAATAAAACGTAATCCGATTTATTGGCGTAGGAACAAGTATGTAAACAGAATAATGGCGCGCTGATGGGATCCTCACTTTCGCTCGCCCTTGCAGAAGCAATACTTCTCCCAATTGAGCAGAATATATATTATTGTTCAGCATCATCCTACGGCCTACCACCTGGCTGCGTTATGCGAACGACGTATTTTTCATGTGGCCTCACGGAAAAGAGAGACTTCCAATTTTCCTTGATAAAATCGATGATATACAGTACATCCTATACGATGAATTTCACGATGGAGCTTGAACACAACAATGTTTTACCTTATCTGGATGTTTTATTGACAAAATACCCTGACAACCACCTCGGTACACAAGTCTTCTATAAACCCACGTCCGTCCTCAACCTGATGCTCCGCAGCTCTTTTTGTCCCTCAGAATAATACAAAACAGCTATCTTTCGTTCTCGAATTAGAACAGCCTTCGCCGTCTCCTCCGATACCCATTCTAAACAACACGAGATTGAAAGCATCATCGAGTTGGCCACTGATGCAGGATATTCATTGAATCAGATACATAACTTTATTCAAAAAGCCAGGGTCAAACATCAAAAAGCCAGGGTCAAACATCAAAAAGCCAGGGTCAAACATCAAAAAGCCAGGGTTCTAATCTTCCTGTACCGCACCTGCGTTATGTAGGCTCCGTTCCTTACATTGCAAATGTATCTTGCCGCCCCAGTGGCGCAGTGGTCTAAGCGATGGCTTCTGATCATTCGTCCGAAAGGGGTCCAGGGTTCGGATCCCGGTGAGGCATGGACGTTGTGTTTGCCTTACGGCACTGGCTCTCTCCTTTCCCTGGAACCAGTGTCCCTAAATTAGGGACGGGCGACTGCTTGTAGCCAATTGAGTTGCTCACGGTGGTCGTTAAACCTCCAATTAAAAAAAAAATGTATCTTAGAAACTCAAGAACGCCCTCAAGAGGATGAACTACGGTGTCGGCATAAGGTCTCCTGCATCTTTATATACACTGGCGTGCAAAAATTAAGGACGAGACTGTTTTTCGAATGTAACGTCGTGCGGAAGTGCTCTACATCGACTCAAATCATACCATAAGATTCCCCAAGATGTAAGAATATGGGACAAGTGAGCAAAACCGTCCAAACAAGGAATCCAAAGGATACAAAGGCACTTTATTGAAAAGGTAGCTTCGAGCACAACTGGACAGAAGACATAAACGTTCATGTGACAGGCGGCTGCCAAGAAAAATCCAGTCTTCAGTAGGCGGTATGATCACCCCTGACAGCGTTGCAGGATTTACAACGTCTGTCCATGCTGAGGACGAGGTTGTCAAGGAGCTGTTGTGGCATCACGGCCCATTCCTCTTGTAGCGCCAATCGCAACTGCGGAATCCTTGCTGGCGGCTGGTGACGTGCTGCCAAGCGTCTCCCAATAAAGTCTCACACGTGTTCAATTGGATTTAGGTCCGGGGATCTTGCGGGCCAATCCATGCGTTGAATATCTTCACTCTCCAAGAGCTCTGCGAGAGCCACTGTACGATGAGGTGTTGCGTTGTCGTCCATGAAGAGGAACTCAGGACCCACAGCACCTCTAAATAGACGCACGTGAGGCAGGAGAACCTCGGTACAATAGCGTACACCAGTGACTGAACCTCCTTGGCAGATGTGGAGGTCAGTACGGCTATCAACATGATAACACCCGAAACGAGAACTCCGCCACCTCCAAAGCGGTCTCTTTCGATGATGTTGGAGGTGTGATTGCGTGTTCCCTACTCTCTCCAGATGTGTATACGTCCAGAAACGCTCGTCAGACTAAATCGGCTCGCAACCGTAAGGAGAACTCGACCCCATTGCTGATGTGTCCAGTTCTTGTGTTCCTGGCACCACAGAAACCGCGGTCTCGTATTACCGCCCCCTACTAGATGTGAGGGCGAACCATCTGCTGCGTCCTATTCGCTGCAGTGGGATTAATTATTAAAAAGACCGTTAATTTTCGTAACTCTTTATCTTCTATTATCTACCGCCTATGGGTGTCTACCGTGAAGTTGGGTTCCCTAATTGAGGGTCTCCAAGCTCAAGGTTGACGGGTGCATTGCGTTGTGTTTCATATGGGAGAACATGGGAAACCCATATTCCTCCATATGCCGCTTGAAATTTAAAAACTCATGATGTCAGATTTGGACTTTTTATCCTGCGACTGGGCTTGCTAAATGCTAAAAGTTATTTTCTTCTTAAAATCTTGGAGTTGCTACTCTATCAAAATTTTACGATTGTTCTACTTAATTATCCAGGTTAAAATAAACAAAGATTCACTTATTTTGAATTTTCAAAGATTTGAGAAACTCGGTAAATTTCATTATAAATTACAGAATTTATTTTCATTAGTGTTTCCTTAAAATCTATTACACTGATCGGTGGAGATTTCTATTAATTTAAACCAAAATATATTTTAAGTTCATTATGCTTTTTGATATTCGCAATCATATTTTAAAGTTCACCTTTCGCAAAATATAAGACACATTATGTAATTCAGCACTTGCAAGAGATTAAAAATATCTTTTCTACCGAGGTTGTATAGGAGACAAAATCATGATCATGCTAACGAGATATTGGGAATTATGAATGTTTTCTCACCAAATTATTTTCTTTTCATCACATTCGTTGTCGTCCGGTATTACCTATAGGTATAAAGTCTATGGTTGGGACCTCATCCGATCCTGCTGGATGCACACTGCTTCTTCTCTCATCCTGTCGTTTGGTTTTTTGTACGAGTACCTCTGTTGTCGCTAAAACTTCTATGATAGCAAGTTCTATCGTGTCTCTCTTTCGCTCAGCTATAAAATTGTATATCTTGCCCTCGCTGCCATAATCGTGAGTCCCTTTACGCCTCTTGAAAGATTGTTCTATCGTGTCAACATCCTCGAACTGCGAAAACGTCCTTCTCAGCTATGCCAGTGGACCGCATCTCTCTCCTCTCGATCGCCCGGAATATAGAACTGATATCTTATCCTCGATTAGACTGTCAAACCTTTTGCATGCGTTCACCCCGAATCTCCAGTCATCATTCCATTCCGTGTTCTCTCCAAATCATATCTGCCGAGAACCCTTCAAAACGTTTTTCTCTCGTCTATGTTTAAAGGGTTCGGGGGTGTTCCTGTCCTACCCAAATGGCTCTCCCCTTATTGGTTGGGCCGCTTTTCCTCGCTTCGGCATTGGTTTACATCCCTGTATGGAATCCCTCCGATTCGTTGGCAAAGGCTTGAGAACATGGAGTTTTCTTGAAGATGAATATTCCTTTATCTTGTCAACTGCTCCGCGGGATGTCCGCGCTGCCTTAGAATTTTCACGTACGCTTCCTGTGTGACTCTTTCTGTTGGTGTCAACCAGTTACGCCCACTACGAGAAATATGCCCTGTTCGTTCCCCGCTAGCGTGCGTAAAACGTGACTTCGATAATAGAAGGTGGTCCAGTAAATTGGCCCCCACCTGTGATTGCGAGCATTTCACTCTCGTAGCGTTGCTTGTTATAACCTCCGAGTTTTCTCTTTACTAACCTAGGGGTGTGTACTAACCTAGGGGTGTGTTTCGAGCGTATTCTTACTTGAATTCCGGCGAGCTCGGGGAACACAAAATAAAAATAAAAAAAAACAGCAATTCAAAAGAATGATGAAAAAAAAATAAGGAATTTCCTCCTCAAGAAAGAAATCTGCTCAGCCAGGTCTTAGAAAAATTATGAAATATGTATTATAATTATCCTCTTAGAATGCCTGTCCACATTATGCTTCTCGGATTTTCTTTCCCAATTCCCGCGCTCTCTAAATGGTCTACTTGGTAACTACTCTTCCTCGTTTAACTATTTCCTCGTACTATGCGATACCGTAGGAATTATTTGGTGAATATATTGCTTTCCCACACTTACTAATTTGTAGGCCCCCTTTCCGAAATTCATACCTACGAAATCATGGTCCTCCAATGTTACACGATATTCCGGAGGACATACGGGTAACATTATCTCCCTCTCCCATAGGGTTGAAGAGTTTTGTCCCCCAAAGTTAGGTGCTGTGGATTCCTTCCTCTCTTGCAAGGCTGCTCGTTTTCGCTCATTTCAACATGCGATGAATTACAATTATTTGCGAAAACTTATGCACACATATGACACATAATGTAATTATAAGCACATACAATAAACATAAAACTACGAGTAAGATTATTATAATAATGTTCAATAAATATTAAATTCCTCCACCGAATCTAATTCTAAGTTTGACATTGACAGATAACATATGCACTGTATATATATATATATATATATATATGAATTCTTTCCGATAGTGACAGATTTCTTCAGCCGCCGTCTTCTCGGCGACACACAATATTTGCTCGGGTACGCGCCTCCGTTCGGCGATATGGTTTCGGTTTTGGGCGTTCCCATCTCTTAAGCACTCAGCTAGTTTCTCAGAGTTCCTTTGGAGATCAGCCTAACCGACGGGAGTGATGTAGGCTAACACCATCTCCACGTTCAGTTCATATGGGTGCCGTGCCATTGCGCCGAGGAATAGTTCCTGGTAACATTTACCGCCTGCAGCAAGTGATGACCGACGAAGCGATAAACAGAATTATTATTACCGCAGCGGCTCCGGCTGCGATTATTTTGAAAGCTCCGAACAGGGAAGTGCCGAAGGCGTTGAACAGTAGCCCACTGCTCCATTCGGGTGGGCCTGCTGGTTGCCAGTATGCGCTGGAGATATTAGGATAAGTCAGCTGAACTGAAGGTTGTTCTAAGCAAAAGTCTAAAGTGGTACAAGCGGTAACGGTTCGGGCCTTTAAGCAGAGTTTTTCGCTGTGGCACTTAGCGTCCGTCTTTAGATTTATCTTGATCGTTCGTCTTTCCGTCTGTAGTTTTACCGATCGAGTGTGCACCGTGAGTTTTTCGAAGTGAACGTCCACAATCCCGGCTGCGCACGATGAGAAAGCTTCGATCTCTACCGTAGCTAAGGGCTCGCATGCAAAACAGCCTGTTACCTTGATTTCTGCCTCCGTGAATTTTGGGCAGACAGTTCTGGTTTCGATCGAGTACTTGTACTTCTGGAATTGAAGATTTACCACTATAGGGGCTGAGTGTAACAGTTCCGAAACAAGTTGGCCATTTCCGTCAACCTTCAGTTGATGCCATGCTGATGCCATTGGTAAGGCGCTCTTTTTTGTTCTATCATACTCAGTAAATACGACTGTTGTCGGTGGCATTTCATAGAGTCCTCATAATAGCTACAAGAAAACATGCTTTCGTCGAAGATAAAATTTTTCGACATCGATTCGTTGCTCTGCGTATCGCCGATATGTCCTTTCATCGGTCGTGAAGGTAAGCTTGTTCCTTTCAATATAACTCTCTTTGAGGGTTTCCCACTCGAGAGATCAGATGTGTGTTCACGATTTGTGTAGGCTGGTCCAGTGATCCGACTACTTGCACTGTGATGCCCGTAGAGGTCGTGGCTTGGTTCTTAACCGTCAGAGTCTCTACGGTGTCGTTGTTGTGCTGTTGAATTAGTAGCTGATAACTACACTGCATCGATACTATTCTGCGTACGTCGTATGCTCGCAGGAAATCTGCTTCCAGCCATATTCGAAAGAAATGGCAATGTTGCGAGTCAATGATCCAGCATGACGTGGACCCACTGTCGGACGGCTGACACCCTGTGATGCCGGGCCAGTCTAGCGATTGTTTTGTCAGTGCGTCAAATTGTTTTGATCGCACACATCCTTTTCCCCAATTGCAAGTCTCGTGATTTGCACAAACCAATTGGCTGAGATAACGCATTGTAGTCACGTGCGTAAAATAGTCTCTCGTCGTGTGCCAGATACAGTTTGCCTGCTGGTAGGTTACTTTCAAGGAAAAAAGTGTATGGTCATTTTCCTGGTCCGTAAACCATATGCATTGTTCATGCCCCAAATTCATTAGGGTTACCTGCGCATTAGTAGTTAGACGGCAGTTGTGCTCTACCTCTGAGTCCGTGCACTCCTTCACCTTTGATGCAACAATCGAATGTGCGTTACATTCCGCGGAAGTTCCGTTTACCAACAGAAATAAGTTCAAAAGTACCAGTCCGTGTAAAGGCGGTTGCGCCGCTGGACGGGCAACTTGCCTCTCCAAATATTCGTGCATCTGATTTACTCCGTTACGTAAAGCATTTCCTGTTAGGGCTCCTGTCTTTACTGCCACAAACGTTGTTCCTCTGAGGAATCTATATGACTTCCAAAGAATTGTTCCGACTCCATACAACAGCTTCCAGATGCTAATTACTACTTTCCTGGCATATAGAAAGGTTACCGCTGAAATTAAGACTAGTACAATATACACTACATAAGCGACTGCGTGGGGTAAACACTTTAGCTGTCGTAGCATCTCACGACACAGTATGCACTGTAGGGGTCTACACGTTGTTCTACCTACGATTTGCAAAGCTCCCCTTAGGGTTTTTCCATCCGTGGTAACGAAAATCAAAGTTAGTTCCGCAGAAAGCTCTAGTAGTTCCGGTGGCAATGATGTCTGATACGTTTGAAATGCTCTCCAAGCTCGTGAAACGATGCTGTGGGCGATCCCGAACTCCTCGGCCCCACTAGTCACACTTCGACCTTCTTCCAACTTCCCAATGACGCGACCTCGGGTAAAGTCATCCAGATGTCGTCTACTGGATTGCCTGTTGGCCATACCACACGGTGGCAGCAACTCGACGTCGTTCAAACCGATGTACACCGTGCAATAGCTTTCACCGAATTGATGAGCGTACACCGTCCGTGTGCTTTATACCCTTCCGATACTCCCCCCCACGTCATGCTGCATATATGCGCATGCTGTACCGTACCGGACCCTTGTCTATCTCCTGAGTGGTCTTTCGGTCCGTTCTGCCTGCTCTACTGTCGGACAGCTGTTATGCTAATTTCTCCTCTTCGTCCTTAATTTTTGCACACCAGTGTACTATGCCAAAGAGAAATACTGAAAAACCACCTCTTTCCAGCGAAACAGGTGTTTATGCGATATCCCTACAATATCCGCACGGCTCTAAACGATACTACATTGGAATGGTCAAGCGTTCCTTAGAATCAGTCAACGAGCACAAAAGGGACACCAAATACGGTAAAGTAACTACGGCCCTATCCAGAGAAGTCAAAGTGAAGTCCGCTTCTCCTATATGGGATGATATAAAGAAATTAGCTACCTTTTCTACCCCGTAAATGTACAGCCATTCGGGAAACCTTGGAGATCATTACCAACAGCAATACTTTCAACGATAACGTCTCACTCGAGTTGCCACGAATTTGAAACTATTTCTTCAAGTAAAGTCTTCTCCCTACCAGGATACCGCGTGCACAACCAACGTGACTCCGCATCTTTAAATGAATTTAACGTCGTACCTTCTTATTGTCAAGTCAAGTCACCGCATTCAAATTGTTAAACCGTTCTGTTATTCAGATTGCAGTTTCTGTCTAACTTTCTTGAAAAAGCCATCTGGTTGATGTGCGAAAGCTTGGAAACGCTAATTTTTATAGATTCCTATGCCAGTAAATCAGATTGCTAGTACAGTATTTATTACATAATTGGTGTACAGTTCCTCGTTATTAAACTGTTGATTGAGAACCCAAGTAGGATGTCGCATTGTCCACTACAGAAATCGCACTAATTCGTTTCTCGATTAGGAACGGAAATTTCGTCTGGTGTGCCAAGTTTAATTTTCATATTTCCTGATTTAACGTATTATCATGCAACTTTTCTTTTTTCTGATTTCCTTTCCTCTAATCTTTTTATGTTTTATATTAATTTAGGAGTGTGCCATCGATGTCAAGCTGGTGGTAAGCAAACTGTCGCGTGCCTCCAGTTGCGCAATCGCAGGGACACGCGCACTGACTTCCTCTACTTAAAGACAGATTTAGCGATAGGGTGACAGAAAGAGAAAAAGAAAAGCAGAGATTGTTTTTTCAATCTAAGTAGCGTAGGACAAGAAAAAGTTGTTATGCTATATTTTTTTTTTTATCGAGTCTGAGGAATATCATGATTTTTTTTTAACCCTTCTTGTTTACGATGCACCCCGTTTTGGTTGGGTTGCGAGGCAGCCGTCTGCAGTTCCCGTACAGTTGAAACATCTGCCGCAACGTTACATGTGCGTGTGTGTGTGTGTGTGTGTGTGTGTGTGCAGCCATCTGTCCAACTGTCACGTGCCCCCTCCCCTCCCTTATTTTCCTTGTCGTAGCAACTACACATAACCGTTTCCTTAATAGCGGCTGGCTTCCGTGCATCCCTATGAAGCCAGCCGCATCGCATTGCGCATGCCAATAGGTCCCCCCCCCCTCCTCCATGAAGTATGGAATTCGAGAGGGTCAGAGGATGTTTTCGGACTTTCACTAATGTCGTGGTGGAATTTTTTTCATTTATCTTCTACGGCATGATTTAATGATGGCAAATTAAGGGGAAACCCAGCTGATGATCAGCTAATATGCTGCTACTTAAATAAATTGCACAAGGACAAAAGCTCTTCCCCTCCTTTTCTTTTTCTCTTTTGTAGATTAATGTGTCCCATGAAATGAACATCAAAGCCTAGACAGAGTGGTTTATCGCTATTCATTTTTAGAGTTAATAGCTCAAGGATCAAACAACAAACAAAACACGTTTGCACCCCTCTCAGTACTTGAGTCAACATATCTGTACAAGAAGCCAATCTCCTAACTGTTAAGCCACTGAACTACTTAACAATGCTTTTAGGCTATTGTGAATTGTTACTAATCTGTTTATAAATCAGGAGCGAGAAAGTCAGTCACCGATCAAGAGGATAATATTTTTGATTTCAAATTTCTTCTTGCGTTGAATCAAGATTTTATATGTAATGTTGGCTAACTTTGACTAGATACGTTTTAGCATATTAAAAAATTAAGAGTGGAAGGCAAAAGTAAGTCACAAACCCTTGAAGGATGTTGTTTGAAATTAGTAACTGTGAAGTAAAACATGCAATCTCTTCCAATTTTTGTTTGTGATCTATTCGAGATAAATCACGAACAAAAGTAACTTTCTTTAAATATAATACAAAGTTATTTCCTTTAAGTACAATACAAAATTACTTCATTTAAGTGCAATGTAAAGCTGCTTCTTTTAAGGACCGTACAAATTTACTTATTTAAGTGCAAACAAAATACTTCATCTGAGTACAAAACGAAATTGCTTCCTTTACGGACGATACAAAGTAACTTTCTTTAAGTACAATACAAAGTTATTTCATTTAAGTACAATATAAAGTTACTTTGTTTAAATACAATACAAAGTTACTTTGTTGATCCAGTCAAGTACGTAATTAAAGGAAGTAACATTGTATCCCATGTTGAAATGCGTGGTTCTTCCATTTGTTGTCTCCTGATGATTTCGTTAATTCCGAGACCTAAACAAGTTGCAGCACGGTCTCAGTCATCTAAGAAAGACTGGTTGAGGTCGCTCTCCAAAAATTTACAATTGTGTAGTGGAACGAGTCCCTTACCAGGTACATTTGTGTAGTGGGACGAGTCCCCTACACAGGTACAATTGTGTATGGAACGAGTACCCCACACAGGTACAATTGTGTAGTGGGACGAGTCCCCTACCAGGTACAATTGTGTAGTGGGACGAGTCCCCTACCAGGTACAATTGTGTAGTGGGACGAGTCCCCTACCAGGTACAATTGTGTACGAGTCCCCTACCAGGTAGATTTTGATAATTTCTGTGTGATTATTGACGAAGCGAGGAAACTTCATAAGGAATCGGGCAACAGAATCAGTTCACCGAAATGTATAGTAGATCTAGTTGTGAAGAACTTTATTTCCCCTAATTGTAATAGATCGAGTTGTAAATTTAGTTCCCGTAATTGTAATGTGTAGAGTTTTAAGTAATTTTTAGTTCTCCTCATTGTAATAGGTTAAGTTGTAACGGTAGTTACCTAATTGTAATGGTTCCAGCTGTTGTAATTTTACTTCTCATTGCAAATAGGTTGAGTTGCTAGTAACTTGAGTTCCTCCTGTTGTGATCGGCTCGAGCTGTGAGAAACTTTAGTTCCTTAATGTGAGCAACTCTGGTTCCGATTGTGAGAAACGTTATAGATCCCTGATCTGTCAAGTGTAATAAATTTTAGTTCCCCTCATTGTAATTTGTCGAGCTGTAAGTACACTATGTGGACAAAAGTGACTGGGCACCCCATACGCAGGCGAAATGGTGTGCTTCCACAGCGCACACGCGATCGATAAGGTATAAAAACGACAATGGGAGTACGGCTCAGATCAGTCGCTGATATAAAATGGCTAGCAGGAAAGAGCTGTCCGGATTTGAAGATGGTGTTACAACAGGCTTCTCAATTGAAGGTGTGAGCAAACATTACTGATGTCAGACAGGTCGCCAAATCTACTTTGGTCTTTGTCATCAACAAGTGGAAGAAGATGGGGGACATTGCAGGAATTCACCTCGCCCCTGAAAGACCCACGAAATTGCAACCCAGAAACAAGAACGTGCTGCAGAAGGACATCTGGAAAAACTGATCCCCCACCAATGAACACCATAACACATGTGTTGCAAATGGCCACAGGTGTTGTGGTCTCCACCAAGACACTTCGAAGAGAGAGCCATGCAGTGAGGTATCATAGCCGAGCAGTCGTCCATAAACCTCTCATCACAAAGACCAATAAAGCCACGCGACTACGATGGTGTCAACAGCACAAAAATTGGACATTCCAGCAATGACGGCAGGTGTTATGGAGCGACGAATCCCGCTTCATTATTCCAATCGGATTGACGTGTCTGGGGTTTGGCGGTTACTCGGAGAACGTCTGCTTCCGGAGTATACAGTGCCGCCTGTGAAGCACGGAGGCGGTGGAGTTATGGTATGGGGGCTGTTTCAGCTGGTACGGAGTGTGTCCACTGGTTCTTATTCATCGTAACATGAACTCTGTGCTGTATAGAGATATCCTGGATAATTCAATGTTCACAACGTTGTGGCAGTTGTACGGACGCGACGATTGTTTCTTCCAGGAGGATAATGCCATACTTGTCATATTTCCAGGACTTCGAGGGAGTGGTATGAGGATAATCAGGTCTCGTGGATGGACTGGCCTGCTCAGATCAATCCCATTAATCTGACCTCAATCCCATTGAACACCTATGGGATGAATTTGAACGATAGGTGAGGTCTAGACCAACACGACGACCTTATTCACTGAGAGAGTTGGTCGATGTTCTCAATGCCGAATGGAAGAACATCCCGCTCTCCCCGTACTCCATGGACTTGTGGAGAGTTGAACTCGACGGATGGCTGCTGCAATCTCTGCAGATGGAGGACCTGCACGCTACTGATGTAAATACAGTACTGTTTTTCTATTTATTTACAGTGTCCAACCACTTTTGTCCACATAGTGTAATTTAAGTTCCCTTAATTGTAATAGGTTGATTTAACTTTAGTTCCTCTAATTATAATAGGCTGAGTTGTAACTTTTGTTCCTCTAATTGAAATAGGTCGAGTTGTAAAAACATTTGTCCCCCCCCTCCCGTCGCAATGGTGGGTCGAGTTGTAAGCAGGGCCATCTTAAGGGGTGGGCCAACGGGGGCAGTGTCCAGGGCCCCCAACGCCCTAAGTGTGTTATGGATTTACAAAAAAGTCCAACTCTTTCACCACTCATCAGGAGTTTTTATTATTATTATTATTGTTATTATTTAACGAAAAGAAGAAACACCAATGCAGGAAGTTGTTCCGCCTTGTTTTCCAAACCTTGTTCGTAGCTTTAATTTCCCGAGCGAAGAGACAGGACGGAAGTTACCTGTTAGGATGGATCTTTTGTGACAAAATAAACAAAGAAAGACGACCTCCCTTCTAGTCCCGAGTGTGGGTGATAGAGGTTTGATAAAACAATTAAATGAAAATTCTGAACGAAAGTAAAAATGTGTTATTCGTAAACATGTATGAGGTATCCGAAAAACAAAGTGGCGTATCAGCATGTATCGGAAGAACATTTCTAAAGGAATGTCGTGAGCGCATGGGTTTTATTTTGACTGACGGGGCAAGTGTTTCGTTTTATCTTGGTTTTGGCATCATCATCATCATCATCATCATTGTCAACCATTATCAGTCCACTGCTGGACGAAGGTCTCCCCAAGTTTCCTCCACAACGGTCTGTCTTGTGCCAGTCTCCTGCATGTCACTCCCGCATACTTTCGAATTTCATCCACCCATCTCCCATGTGGTCTTCTTCTGGGTCTTTTCCTGTCCCTTTGAATCCAATCTAAAATTTCGGCTGTCCATCGATGGTCTGTCCTTCTGGCAGTATGTCCAGCCCATTGTCATCCTTTTTAGTTCCTCTTCCAATTCAAGAAGCCTTGAATCAGAAGATAGGGAGCTTCCATTATACGTAACCAAGGTCAGCATCAGATGGCAGCCTAGTCCGGTCCTCCGGGGATTCTTAGCACCCTCTGCCTTCATGTCGCACTGGCCGCTGCCTTGGCCAGGTACATTCCAGCTGCCGGAGACTGAGGGCCAAAATTTAAGTTGTGGAGTCATTTTGGAGGGGTTTAGCCGTAACTCACCACGCTGGCCAGGCGGGTTGGTGAGTGTGAGATAGCATTTCCTCTAATCCCGATGGTATAGTTATACCGCTATTGGCAGTCGTCAGAGCCCCTTTAGTGGGAACAGGATGCACCACGAGAAGGCGGGGTTGACATTTGTCAAGCATACATCTCTAGAATTCCGAAGGCAATGCAACTAGTACACTTCCACAAGCGTATATCCAAGTGTTTATGTTCTCACAGGAGAATTGTCGATTTTTAAAACGCAAATTATTTCCCGACCTCAGATGATTCATTTTCAAAAGAATTTAAGGACCAAATGTCATTCAGTGACCTAGATGTAAAATTACGTCAGAATTAACTCATGTTCACGTGAGCAAGGAATTTTTTTTTTCTCCTTCCACGCATACATCGCATTTTTTCCGAATCACTTTTGCCCTTTAAACAGTCATTTGTGTTGTCTATCTATACCAAGAAGTGCGCGTATGTATATCATTTAAGTTTGCCCACTAGGACTATTTACATATGTTCAATCTTCGATGTTTAAATAAATAGCAATGACCTCCGCTGCTTATAGGCATATTTGTCCGGTGTGTCACATTGTCTGGAAACGGCGCTGATTGGTTTATTTCTTTCTTCTGTTTTAATTTAATTTTTTGTTGAATGATTTGTAGAATGGGGAAAAAATATTTTTCCGCAACGATTTTCTTGTAATTTACTAAGCAACTAAATGTCAGTGCTTTTGGTAGACTTCATGGAGTTCTATAATTTTTGTCGTGTACCATTTTTCATTCAATTGGTATTAAAAAGTTACTGGTTATTGAATGTTTCTATATCCGTTAGGGAATAAATTTGGGGAGACCTTCATCTAACAGTCGACTGATAATGGTTGACAGTGATATAAAAGATCAGGGGCCCCCAAAAATGTGACGGCCCAGGACCCCTAAAAGTGTTAAGATGGCACTGGTTGTAAGGCACAATTTGCTTACAACTAAGCAACTTCAGTTGTAAGCAACTCGTGCCTTCAGTTGCCGTAATCGTAATAGCTCGAGTTCGAGTAACTCCATTCCAGTTCCCCTAATTGTGTTACAGGATGATATGTAAGTAATTACAATTTCTCTAATTGTAACAGGGCAAATTGTAAATGAAATTAATTCCTCTGTATAAGATATGGAATTTACTAACCGCGAGGGTTCTCAGGGAACGAACCGTTGCGGTTAATTAATATCGGACTACTGTGTTTTTATTTTATATTTGAACTTCTTGTCTGTCAAAACTATGTAGTAGGTATAATTACAGGTCGATTTACGCTAGATTTTTTTCCTGAAAAAGTTTATTTATAAGCTTGTCTGGGTAATAATTCTAGTGTCTTGTGGTTGTTGTATCTTGAGAGATGAAGAAAATTTTACCTGTCTCGTTTTATCGGCAACAAGGTAAGAGAGCATGATTTAGGTAAAGACTGAATGGTAATTCGCGTGATCAGTGCACCGTAAAAACGAATTTTTGTTTTTGTTTTCCTTCTGCTGTTTTCTGTAGTATTATTATTTTTGTATTTTTACGATCAGCCAGATCGAGTGAAATCAGTCGTGCGTACAAGTAAGTGCGTTTCAGATGAAGGGTCTCATTGCCAAGTTCACGTTGTTATATATATTATCATTGTCATGCATCTGCAGTGCCCTTTCTTTTTTCTCCTCAAAAACACGAGCTTTCTTTTTCTTATTTCATTTTTTTTACGGTTTTATGATAAATTACCAATGTTCCAGATATGGTGCACACAGTTCATCCAAACAGCTTTGTTAGATTGCTAAATGAAACGACATGCAGGACTGGAATGAAGGATTCAGTTCGAAAAACAACTGAGTTTTGTGAAGAAGGTTTTCAATATCGAAATTCTGCAACGAGATCTGGCATTCTAAATCGGAAAAAAAAATTCTTCTTTCTTTTCTTTAAGTTTAATTCTAATTAGGTAGGGGGATTTATTTTTCTTGTAGATGATGTTTAAGTTGTACATGAATATGCAGTAATCCTAGTTCAAATCGACTATTTAATGTATTTTCTCCTGTTTTTCTCTTTTTACGTAGACTGATAAAAATAAAACAATAACAACTGCACTGTGGTCATCATTCCTTGTACGTTCATTTTAAGACTTCTCTAGTTATCGATGCACATCGGGGGTAAAAAATGCAATTAAGGCAGTGATACTTATTCTAGCTGTCGTGTAGGTAATTTCGTTTTTGATGCAAAAATATCTTTTAGGATTTTTTTTTCATTCACGCGTCAGCGGGTGCAAAGTAAGACTTCTGTACGAATTAAGAATTTTATCAGTTTCGTATGTATTACTTAGACCTGATAATTTAATACTAGAATCAAGCTGATGCATGTATGTATGTATGATCAAGCTGACGCACCTTTAACAAAGAGTCGGCTGTGATTTTTAAATCATCCGTTAGTTATTTAGAATCACGATTAGGACTTTTTAGTAATTAAAAATTACTTCATTTTTATGTACCCGGATTGAACATTTAACTTCTAAAATCTGGCTGACATACCGTAAACAAACAGTGTGTGATAGTCTTTAAATCATCTGTTCGTTTTTTTAATTTATTGCATATACGTACGTAGGTATACGAAAAGTTACAAGAAAGTTTCACTGTGGTATCCGAAATGCTTCAAAGCGAAACGACGAAACTGTTCAAAACATAAATTTCCCGTGGAAACCGATTTCAATGTTATGATTTTCTGTTCGGCAGTAAAACCTATTTCCTATCGCCGTTGTGGATATTCAAGAAAGCTGGCTGGTATCTCATAATTTCCCTGAGGGGCGTCCGTCCGCTCGTTAGTAACCAGCTGAAATAAAATTCAGATTTTGATTGAAGCCTTTTGCTGACTTTGTCCATCACAGCATTGTCATTGTCTTATTTCTGCTCTTTTATTACTTTTTGTGATTTGGGAAATAGTTAAGGCGTGTGACGTAGCAACCTGAACCTTCAGTCATGCAGTGTTTCCTGTGCTACAAAAACTATGTGCGCCGGTGCATTGTCTTTCTGAAAATGACTCATGCGGCCAGTTTACTGGCAGTCGTGAGCTTCAGTTCCTCGCGGGAAAGTCTCAGTAGGTTAGAATAAGTCTCAGCACTGATAACGGCGCCCCGTTCCTAGCAGACGGATGCTGTGATTTTTACAGCCGTATTTCGCACTCGAGATTTTGTTATGGAGGGAAAAAGGAGGCTCGACTTACTTTTGTGTCAGCGTAGAAGCTGTGTATCCATGTTTTCTCCCTTAGTGAAATGCCACCCCAAAACTTAGCTTCATTAACTTCACAATGCCGAGCTCTTCTTTTGATCTGCATTCAGTGTTTTGCCTGCGCCACCGGGTTGGCAAAACACTGAATGCATGGGTCCGAACATTCATGCCTCACTGAATGATGGGTCCGAACATTCATGCCTCATCGGGATTCGTACGCGGACCCTTCTCGGACGAATGGTCATAAGCCAACGCTTAAATCACTGCGCCACCGGGCAGCTAATAAATGATTGCTCATTCGAATTGATTTCAGCAATGTGTTGGGATCTGTATTCGATGTACTCACGGTGCACCCGTGACACAATGGCTCGTGAAAATCCCAGTGCCTGCACGACTTCCGAGATGGAGTGACCCATTTGTCGACAATTTGCCCACGATCAAATACGCTTAGATCCTTCGTCTTCACCACACTGCGTCCGACTCTTACTGATTCACAGTATTTATCATTTTCCTGCAGGACTTCCGTCCACAGTGAGTAGAGTTTAGGTCCCAGCCACCTACAGCGAGATCGCCTTTTGGGCAGGACACAGAAACGGAAGGAATGAGAGCAAGTCTAGCGACTTTGACAGAACAGTTTGTAGTGAGATTAGAGTACAGTAGATGGCGCCACCGTACCAGTGCGATGTTGCACCCAGAGGGGTGAGAGAATTTCAGGGGTGGCATAGGAAAGCATACCCATTTAACCAGTGGGTCCAGCCTGGGGGCCGTCACTTAACGTGCTCGTCCGATATTCAGCGATTGTTAGTAAATCACACCATCTCTGAAAGATCAGCCCAGGTTCGAACCTGAGGACCTTGCATCGATAGTCTGAATCGCTAACCACTAGGCCATCCGCGGCTCTCTTACTGATTCCCGTCGCATCACTCCTTATATTGTCGGATCGCTGCATACGTCATGTCGTTTCCGTTTACAGGGCCGCCCACAGCGCCACATTTGCATAACGCCAGCTGTCTCAAATTCAATTGCTCTTCAGTGTATATTTGCTTCTAAACATCCGATTGAAAAAATTCTTTTATCTTTCGATTACATTTATGTCGAAGGGTATTTTAGATATAATTACTTTTTCAAATTACTCATCGATTTTCCGCTAGGGGGCGTGAAAGTAAATTGCATTTTCCCCGATAACTCTTCTTCTAACACTCCAATTTGAAATTTTTTTCTTCAGCGGATACAGCTCCCGAAAGAAAACATTTTTCATATAATTTCTGTTTTTTAGTAAAGAATACTTTGGCCGCCAGAGGGCGTAAGTGTTAATTTTTGCTTCTGATGTATTTACCATAAAATCTGAGCTTCTAAAATATCGATTGAAAAAATTATTTCGTGGACTGATGCCACTTACGCCGATAAACAGCTTTTTCGGAATATTTTCTTCTTAAAATATTCCATGGTTTCTCCGCCAGGGGGCGTAGATGCATATCTTATTTTTGTCAATATCTCTACTTCTAGAAGTCCGATTTGAAAAATTCCTTCTTTGTTGGATAGTGTTTCTAGTGTTACATGTTTTTCACATAATTTCAAAATTTTCAAATATTTCATAGACTTCCCGCTAGGGGGCGTAAATATAAATTGCTTTCCCCTTATATATCTTCTTCTGAATCTCGATTTGAAAAATTCTTTCTGCACCGGATACAGCTCCTGATGGGAAATCCTTTGCACATAATTTCTAATTTCTGTAAAAAATGGTTTGGCCACCAGGTGGCGTAAGCCTTAATTTCCACTTCTGATGTATTTGCAGCAAAATATCAGCTTCTAAAATCTCGATTGAAAAAAAGTAGTTTGTAGACATTTTTTTCGACAAACCTTTTAGGAACATTTTCTTTTAACAATAATGCAGGGTTTCTACGCCAGGGGACGTAGATGTACATCTTATTTTTGTCAACATCTCTACTTCTAGTAGTCCGATTTGAAAAATTCCTTCTTTGTTGGATAGTGTTTCCAATGCGAAATGTTTTTCCCATAAACTCAAAATTTTCAAATAAATCATAAACTTTCCGCTAGGGGGCACAAAAGTAAATTGCGTTTTCTGCTTCTAAAACTCCGATTTGAAAAATTCTTCCTGTACCGCATACAATACCTGATGGAAAATATGTTTCATATAATTTATAATGTTTGGTAAAGAATGGTTTGGCCACCAGGGGGCATAAGTGTTAATTTCTGCATCTGTTGTATTTGTAGCAAAATCTGGGCTCCTGAAAACTCGACTAATTTTTTTTTCTTGGAACGATACCGGTCATATTGAAAAGCCTTTTTTAAGAATACTTTCTTCCTAAAATAATGCATGGTTTTCCCACCAGGGGATGTAACGTCACATCTTATTTTTGTCGATATCTCTGTTTCTAAGAGTCCGATCTGAAAAATTCTTTCTGTGTTGGAGAGCGTTTCCGGTGCGAAATGTTTCTCATATAAATTCATGTTTTTCTTAGCGCACAAGTGTACAACCAGAGGGCGTAAGTTCACGATTCCGTTTACAGCAATATCTGAGGGATTAAAGACCCGATTGAAAAACTTCTTTCTTCCTTCAGATGCTATTGTTTTCCATACCGGTTCCATTGACTTTGAATAGCTTTGATAAGTTTAATTTGCGTCTGAACGGATTCAAAAGACATGCTTATTGCACCCGAAAATTCGGTGTCATCTTTCTTGTTTATTTAGGAAAAGAGTGAACCCTAAGCGATTTTCCGTTCCTGCAAAGAAACTTTCGCGACCACTAGTTTGAGAATTAACGCAAATTCTTTTTTGTGAGCGAAATCGTAATTCTGTTCACTTTAGGTTTTCGAACCGTTAAGGTATCCATCCGTACACCTTCCGAGAGGATTGTTTTAAATTATTTGAATATTTTTTTCTTTTCTGCATTTTATAATGGGCAAACGCTATAAAAACATGGAATAGCTTAAAAAAGTTTCTATATTTTTTGTTTTCATTTTTAGCTCGAAAAATAGGTAAAATCAGGAAAAAAATTAACCCTTCCGCAGAATATAACTCAAAATCAAATCAATATATTTTCATTTTGTAAATTTTATTATGATGACAATAACATCCTTTAGAGAATATATTCCCATTATCATAGCGCAGTTATTTAAAAAGCTGTAAAGGTTTAAACTACTGTCGAAAAGAAAATCATTCAAAATTTATAGCAATTCCTAATTTATACCATAAAAATTAAAAGAAAAAGAAAAAACTAATGGATGTACAATCATGGGAATAGTCTATTCCCTTCATATTCTTTTGCAATGTATTCCTGTAAAGTTTCAAGGCATTTCAAGTGTAATTTTTTTGTGTTATTATGTTCTGCATGAAGGCAAAGTATAAACAAAAATCATTTCGAGAAAAAGCTAAAAATAACTTTCAAACACAAATCCTACTTTTAAAATCACAATTAACGTTAAAGCGCCCCTGATTTATAAATTTCACCATCTTTACTACGCAATACAGTTATTTTTTTCATCCTGAGGGCTCATAAAAATTTGATACGTTTGTTTGCAACAGGGGTTGCCGTTTCCAGTCATGGATTCGAATGTTATCTAAATAATTGTCTCTATAACCCTGCAATATGAAAAATATTGGATTTTCAATGTTCAACTTGGCAAGTACTTTCAAACAACCTTGAATGCAATCATCAAATTGTATGACAGCGTCATACATACCTAATCTGATATTTTTGAGGCAAACGACAACCTCCTTCGGTATTTTCTGCCGTATCATAACTTTGTTGCCAGATAGATGCTTGAGCAAAACATGTGTGTTTCCATATCCTTTTTAAATATTTTAAATAATTGAAATTTTTATTTCTGTTTTGATTTATATACAGAATCAAATTTCAGCGTTCATGTTTAATAAAATTGCAATGTAAATAAACATTAAAGCTCACTTCCGGTTAACATAACGGTGCTTCCGATTGTAAAAAGTTGCTGTCAAGTAACGTTGAAGTAACTGTAACCCATGTTCTAAAAAAGATAGAAACACATTTTAACCGGATTTGGAAAAAAAAAAAAAAAGTCAGGCTGTATTATTAGAACGAAATTGGGAAAGCGATATTTTGTCAAAATAGCATTTTAAAGGTGTACGGATACCTTAAATGAGAAACGTGTTAAATTACACCGAGGCGCCATTACATTATGACCACATACCTAACAGCTGTAGGGACCCCTTTTAGGCCGCAAAACAGGGGCCCCTTGGCTAGACATCGATTCGATGAGGTGGCGATAGGTATTCTGAGGTATCTGGTACCATGCATAATGTCAACAGCAGATCCTCCAGTTTCCGTACATTTCGTGGTGGTGGTGATTTAGGGCGAACCCGCTTTTCCAAGTCGAACCACAAATGTTCGATTGGGTTCATGTCAGGTGAATTTGGAGGCCAGTACATTAACAGGAAGTCACCAGCATGTTCCTCGAACCACTTCTTGACGATTCTGGCAGTGTGGCATGGCGCACTATCCTCTTGGTAATGGCCATCGCCAGCAGGGGCACACAGTTGCCATGAATGGATGAACTTGGGCCGCAGCGATGTTCAGATATCTGACAGGTGTCAGGGATTGTGCTATTGGGATAATGGGGCCTAAAGTGTCCAAGAAAACATCTCTCACAGCATAACACAGCCGCCCTGTTTGCGCCCAATAGTGTATCCAGGTGCCATAGCCTCCATTGGTAATCAGCGTATCAGCGCTTTGTCGTCTACGTGATGCACCAGGAAGCTTGAATCGTCAGAGCAGGCCACCGATCATCCGCAGTCCAATCTCGATTATCTTGGACCAATTTCATCCGTTGTTGGCGATGACGTGCAGTGAGCATGGGGACCCGACTGGGTCTTCGGCTACGCAGGCCCACTACCACTCTTGTAGCTGCGGGTGATTTGTCGCACTGTGGCCCTGCGGTCGCTGTGAACAATGCGCGACAGTCTCCACGCCTCTCTGGCATCAATGAGCTGCGGACGACATACGGCTGGACGACGGTTCGTCGTTTGGCCATCTGTGCCCCACTTTCGGTACGTACTCACTAAAGCGGCACGTGAACAACCACAAGCCGCGCAGTGATCGTAGTTCCGAGGCGCCGTGCTATCACAATTTGTCCTTTACCAAACACCGATAAATCGGCAACTTTTCCCATTCTGACTCCGAACACTCTACTAACCGAAAGCCGGTCCTCCGGTTGTATATATGCTACTCTGCGCCACCGTTCGGTTCCAATGCGCTCATTTCTCTAGGTTGGGGGTGGTCATAAGTAATGGCTCAGCGGTGTAGTTTATTGTGCCGCTCAAAGATCGCAAAGTAAAGCGCTCATTTTACCTAATAAACCAAATTTTCCCCGTGCAAAAAATATTTCTAAAATATTTCTACATTTTTGAAGTGACTGTATTGGGAAATCTGTTTGATAGATTTTGTCAGGCTTTTCGTTAAAACCGTTTTCTTACTTTTTTCTTTTTTAACAAGAATTCGAGTGCGTTTAATACGATACTGGTAGTAATCGAGCAGCCATATTGATCGAAAAATTGCTCGATATTTTTTATATCACTAACTTTCGCACTTCGAAGCAAGTTGCAGCAGTAATTTACGTAATTGAAACTTCATAAGAATTTCGTAAATCTCATTTCTGCAGTGTATCAGTTATCACAATAAATTGAAACAGTTTTTGTTCCTAAAAATTGTTATCTTGTAGTGGCGTCATATTAAGTTGCAGTGCAACAGACAATATATATGTTAGGATCCTTATGGGAAGAGAAGGTCCATGGATTCAGGTCATGGGTGAGAGAGAGCTTCCCGGAAAAAAAAATTGTCCAAATTGGAAAATATACACAAAATCGTAGAAAGAGAAAAAATTACATGAGGGGGGGGGGGGCGATGTGCGAGACTGTTTTTTCAGAAAATGTAAATTTTGAAATGAAAAAAAAATAACACTGAGGAAAAAAACGATGTTTTTTTTTTGTTTAGTTTCTGGCCTTTTGTGAACATAACTCAATGAAGGGGGATGGGGGAGGGGTTTCTGGGTCCTTGGACCAGCTTCTTGACTACCCCATCAATTTGTAACAACTTTTCTTTTTACTTTGCAAATCGATAGTGTGTGTGTGTGTGTGAAAAATGGAATACGCACAAAATCTTTAAGCCGGAGAAAGAGTTTGAGAGAGGGGGGTGCAATAAATCTAGGGATGGACTTAACAGTGACTTTTCGGTAACGTTCCATCCGTGACCTTCCAAAAAAGTAACCATGACAAGTAACGATGACAAGGACGAACAGCTGTTGTATCTGTATGCTCAAATTAGTCACGTGGCGAAATCACAATCCACAGGAACCTTTCATTAATCGTTACTAAGCTGTCGGCACTTTGCTTCGCAGTTATCATTCTGAGTTCTCCTGAGGATTCGTGTTCATTCTATTTCCGAGATTTCCACTGATAGACTAATTAGGCACTTGTATTCTTAGTTACTGTTCATTGGTAAGTAACGGAAAAACATTAAATATGAAATCTTTCAATTCCCGAAGAGCAGATAGTAGTCAAGCTCGTATATGAAAATTTTCCAAGTGGAAGATAAATAAATTATTTTTTGTAATTCATTTATTCGCTCTGTTGGTCTGTAGATAGATCTAAACACAAAAAATATTTTTATTTGGGTATATTTTTAGCCAATAACTGCATTTCTGAAATTTTGTGCCCCAGCCCTAAAAGAAATTCTTGTTGCTCTAGAAATGCATTGAACTGTGGTTTGGGTGCAAAATAGCATATATAAGCAAAGTGTATATAAGTGTTACTTAAAATAAAAATTAAAAAAAACCACCGTCAGATAAATAGCTTTAAAAGTGAGATTACTGAGTAAAAAGCTGAGAAATATCTATATTTAATATAATTGATTTTGGAGCGGTTAATAAAAGTAGCTTGATTTAAAAGTGAGATTACTGAGTGAAAAAGCTTGGAAATATCTATATTTAATATCCAGCGATTTTGGAGCTGCTAACGAAAGTAGCTTGATTTGGGAACGCTTGATTTGCAACGTAGCTGTCGTTCCACGAAAGTAGCGTGAATTTGGAACAATTCAGGAACCTAAGTGGTTTTTTGGAACGGTGATTTTTGCCGCTGACCACAAACCGTGACAGTGACATTTTAGTAACGTTACAAAGTAACCGTGACGTGATTTTGTACCCACCTCTAAACAAATCGAAATTTACAAGCTTATCTGCTGGTCGTAGCTGTTTAAGCAGCCTTTTATTTTTATTTTTATATTTTTTTATTATTATCAAATGTAAAATATTCAAATGAAATTGAGTAAAAAACGTAGTGGTTTTTGTTGCTGCACTAGTGCACGGAAACTCAAGCCTCGAGTAAGGAGTGGGGGATGTTCTGTACCCGAGGGCCGCCTCCTTGGCTACCCCACTGATTTGTAACAACTTGATATGAGCTGCAATACTTATAAAGTACACTTTTAGCTTTCCATTTTCATTTCTTTTTTTATCTCAGCAAATCTGTTATGCGTGCGGAGGGTCCTTTTACTGTTTGATAGTAGCGTTTTTGATTTGATAATTCTTTCTTTGCCTTTCTTCAACGAAAAGAACTAAGTACTTCAGTGCGGTGCGAATTCTGTCCTGAAATGCCCTCAAAAAGGGAGCTGCAAAGTTGTGAAGTGCAATCGGTTTCCGGAATTTGTTTACGTTAGGGTCTGGACGAATCCATGAGCAGATGACATGGTGTAGCTAGTCTCCTGCCGATTGTTGTTCTGAAAGTTTTGATCAGAGAGGCCGCCTTACGACACTGGGGTGAAATAATAAAAATGTCAAAGCGTGAGAGAGACGTTGAATGTTTGTTCCCGGAAGTTGTTCTCTCTCTCTCACTCTCTCATTCAGCGCAGACCTCCGCGTGGGAATAAAGCCATCCTGTGTTTGGGTATCCAGCTCATTTCATCCCCGACCAGCAGAGAGTGCTTATTAATATGCAGTGCTATATAGACCAGCAATTGTCGGCATGGTTGCTTTCGTCACTTCCGTTGCTCGCTGTCCTGAAAAACAAAACTTGTTGTAGTTTTCAGAGCTAACGTAATGACACGTTTCCGAAATAAGATCACAGTATTTATCTGACGTTTCCCATCCAGTGTACGGTGTCATTATTATGCGTTCGAGACACCCTCCTTTTTTTTTTTTTTTTTTTTTTTTTTCAATTTTCTGCGCATCAGAAGGTAAATTCGTGAACTGATAGTACAATTCATGGGAATAGGCTATTCATCGAACGAGAATATTTCTGTAAATGAAGCATCCCCCACCCTTGTTTCTTTCTTTTTTTCTTCTTCGTTCGAAACTTTGTTTTTCAGGATGCCTTGTTGACGATGGAACTGAAATATCTGGGAATTTCATTTTAATAAATACAGGAGAGCTGGGTTTCGAATAATGATTACACTGTATGTACTCGAATATTTGAAGTAAATACTTCTTTCCACTAAACTAATTAATTCTACATATTTGCCTTCAATAAGTCTGTTGCGCGGCAGCAAACATGTGTCTGGAATAAAATTTTCGGGTACACCAACTGAGTGAGTTCCGAACGCTTACGACGTATTATAATTCCATTTATTCAGTGGCGTACTACAATGCATGTATGTATATATTGTAACAACTTGACCCTCGCTCTCCACTGGGTGTCTTTTTCTAGGCAGACCTGTGACGGATTTGAGTTACTGGGGCTCTGTGCACAGCATGGGTTTTGAGGGCCCTCACTTTGCCAGCCATTCTCTGCAAAAAAATAGTTTTTTGTTACCGTATACCCCCCCCCCCTTTTTTTTTTTTTTACTTTTTCATACATTATAGGGTTAGAAAAATATTTTTTTTTACCCATTTAGTCCCAGAATAACTGGAATGATAATTCACCAGTCCCAACTCACTCTGACCTAGTCCCAAGCAAATGAGGATAAAGTAAAGCTCAAACTTAGGAAATATCGATTGTACAAACTATGGCTTGAAGACGAAGCATTCTTTATAAGCCCACCCACATATAACCTAACGGACTGTTTTTGTTTTTTGTTTTTTTCACTCTCCCAGTTCACCAACACGGGAAAGCAGACAGCCTTCATCAATATCTCTCTTCCTTCTGACCCCCATCCCCAATTTTTGTTCAATATCTCGTTTTCTCCTCACCCCCCCCCCCGCACACAATATTCGTTCAGTATCTTTTTTCTCCTGACCCCATCCCCCCCCCCCCCCACTAGGGCCGGATTAAGGCTGAGTGGGCCCCCAAAGAATTATGAGTAGAATCATTATGAAGTCCGTTCAACAACAAAACTGTAGCAATATGCTTGTGATAAATAATACGTAGTGCATTCTCCAAAGTAATAAATTATCTACAGAGTTTTCATAATAAATCACTGTATTTTCCAGTTCTTATAAGATGAGTTAAAAGCTTATGATTCCTAGCTTTTGTCTTGGATTTTTCTAATGATTTAGCATTGCATACTTTTCTTAGTGCATTTTTTTTTTTTTTTTTTTTGTAATGTAATGTGAAGGCCTCAGGGAACTTCGACTATTAACGGTTCCAACAGCAAATTGGGAGATGTGGGTGGATTACGTAAAAAAACTGAAACTCTCTAGGAGACCCCGCTACGCATTGCGACATAAAGCCTTTTACCCTTGGTGAGTAACTAACTGCCTTATAAAATCTGTTCATTATGCAGCCTCTGTTTCTGACCAAGTGGAAATCATAAGAGACAAAAGTAAAACTATTATAAAAATCTTTCTTTCTTTCTTTCTTATTTTTTACTTTCTATCTATCTATCTAATCATATGCCCAGGCATGCCTCCTGGGCTCTTGCTCTGGAGGTCCCAAGGCTAGTTCCTATACATCCCCCCATAATCCGGCCCTGCCCCCCCCCCCCCCCCACACACACAATATTAGTACTCTACACTACAGCAGGCGCACCTGCTGTAGTGTAGAGTACTAATATATTTTCCTGAAATAAATATGTTAGACATCAAAGCGTGTACGATTCAAAACCTATAACGAAAGCATATAAACTGTCTGCAAAAATACACTGGCTTATGCTCTTCAGCTTTAGAAAGACAAACATTCACAAACTTTCAAACGATAGTCCCGAGCTAATAAAAAAATATTTAGCTTCAGCCTGAACATAAAAAGCCGATTGTCCCAGGTGTCAGACTAATTTGACCCCATATAGCTTTTATGTTCGGCTGAAGCTAATATTTTATTATATATATATATTTTTTCTTTTGTGAGTATGTAATCACAAGAAAAAAAAATATCTTCGAGATTTCAACGGAAATATTTATTTGGGGTAGACCCCCCCCGAACATGATTTGACTATTTTTTTTGCGGTGGTGTGTGTCTGTGTGTCACTCGGTTTATATAGTTTGTTTCCGCCATAACTCAAAAACTGTTATAAATCTCAAGACGAAATATAATATTTAAAGGTTTCCTGATACCTTGCTGAGGAAGAGATAGCAGGAGATAGAATTGGAGCTTTTATGAGGATGGTCGCTGAAGCGCCGTATTAGCATTTAACGTTTTACATACACAGTAATTACAGTTCAATGCATAGCTTTAATTGACGTTTACGCTACATTAGGGATGGACAAAATGTGTTTTTTTTTTTTTTTTTGAAGGAATCGATTCGACTCACTAAAAGAGATTCGTTCGTTTTGGTCGGTGATTCCTCCAGTTTAGGGAACGACTTGGGTCAAGGAAATCGATTTTGAGTCTGGTACTTTCGTTCGGTGATACTTCCGGTTTAGAAAACGATTTGTGTTTTGTGTCTAAGAAATCGACTTTGAGTTGGATCCTTTCCTTCGTTGACAGTTTCCGTTTTAGTGGTTTAGTGGACGATTTTTTAAGTTTAAATTCGTTTTTAATTCTTACAAAAAAATTGTTCATCGGTTTTCATGTAAGTTCGTTTCGAAACGTTCATGTAATTTATTGCATTTGTACACTTCCGAATAAGGTAAGATTTTTGTATTAGAACGTGAACCTCACCGAGACACCGTGGTGAAATTGCGATGTCTAGTAAAAGTTCTTATGGTTGCTTAATTCGGGGAATCGGCTCTTTTGCGGAATCGATTCTTTTCAAGAGTCTCGTTCGCCAATGACTCAGTTTGCTGAGTCGTTCTTTAGAACGAAGCATTCGTGAATGGCACATCTCCATGCTATATAAGCGTTATGGGATCTGCTGTCCCATATCATAATATTCTAATTTCTAACCCACTGACTGTTCACTTAAATATCCTAAACATGGATGAAAGCGATTAGTGTGTCTCGTAAAACTAGCCTTTCCAATGTCATTGTCGTCGTATGGTAACAGTCTTGTGATTGCCTCTTAAACTGGACTTAACGAAAAAACGGAAATCTTAAGGGAAAGACGGGCGAGCATATCAAATACCGAGTCAAAGTGCAAAACGTTCATTACATTCTAAGCAGATGTGTCAGAAGTAAGATCCTAATCTCTGAGCTCAGTTGTAGTGTAGTACTAAGTAATATTACTGACAAAATGTTTGTTTCAGTCAGCCTGGTAAATTAACACATTAACTGCCATGTGAGTTGCATTTAACTCACGCTAGTTTAGAGCCCGGGGCCTCGTGAAGCATATATAACACACATGTCTCTTTACCTTGGGAGCCGCGTGGTGGGTAGGCAACTCACGCTGTCATGCTGTAATATACATTTTATGCGATAGGTGGCCCCCTGGACAAAACCCTGTAGTTGGTTCGTGAAAACACCGTGGCCCCAAGAGAATTTTTTTTTTTCTTTCTACTGTGGCAGTCAATGTGTTAATACTTGTTTATGGCTTACTTCGAGTTCGGGCGGAATCATGCTCCTGAAACTCAGAACAGCAAATTTATCACCCATTCTGTGCCCCCTTCAAATGGAAAGTGAAAGAGAAAATTAAAATACAATTATTGGGGTGGGGGGGGGGGCTCGAGCATCTCTCGGCCTCGCACCTGGACTTCATGGGCTTCCATGTAAGTCAGTCCTTGGGGCAGACAGTCGCCAAGCTTTCGCTCTCCACTAGTGAGCTTTTTCAGTGAGTGGTCCAATAGTCTTCACTACTACTGCATTGGAAAAACCTCCCGGTGGAAAGCAAAAGCTTGGCGACTTGTATTATGCCACTGAATAAACGAATTTATACAGCAGTGATTTGATTCATAATGGATCGCATGGCTTATCCCCGAGAGATGCCGTAAAATTGACTCTGCAGAACTATTCAGGAGATCTATCTTGAGGGAATCGCGTACATTTTTTCTGTTTTTGTTTTTTTTTATTGGAGGTTTAACGACCACCGTGAGCAACTCAATGGGCTATATATAAGCAGTCGCCCGTCCCTAATTTAGGGTCACTGGTTCCAGGGAAGGAGAGAGCCAGTGCCGTAAGACAAACACAACATCCATGCCTCACCGGGATTCGAACCCGGACCCCTTTCGGACGAATGATCAGAGGCCATCGCTTAGACCACTGCGCCACCGGGCTTTCTGTTTCTTCACAGGGTGCGTTAATTTACAAACAGCACGTTCACAAAATTATTTTGTGCTAAAATGGCACTTTTGAGAAGTCATGTGCACTGAAACGATTACAGCCTCACAGTTGTAACAAAATGGCTGTCCGCGGGCGGATTTATTTTTTTTTCTTTTTACTTTTCTCATTTCTTTCCGTTTTTATTATTTTGCACCTGGGCAGTTTCATTCGAAAGTGAATAATTGCTTCTTTCAAACTGAAAGTCGGAAGTGAAGTTTTCGTACATATTCATTTTGTTTATTTATTTTCATATTTTTTTTTTTTTATTGGAGGTTTAACGACCACTGTGAGTAACTCAATGGGCTATATATAAGCAGTCGCCCGTCCCTAATTTAGGGTCACTGGTTCCAGGGAAGGGAGAGAGCCAGTGCCGTAAGACAAACACAACATCCATGCCTCACCGGGATTCGAACCCGGACCCCTTTCGGACGAATGATCAGAGGCCATCGCTTAGACCACTGCGCCACCGGGCTTTCTGTTTCTTCACAGGGTGCGTTAATTTACAAACAGCACGTTCACAAAATTATTTTGTGCTAAAATGGCACTTTTGAGAAGTCATGTGCACTGAAACGATTACAGCCTCACAGTTGTAACAAAATGGCTGTCCGCGGGCGGATTTATTTTTTTTTCTTTTTACTTTTCTCATTTCTTTCCGTTTTTATTATTTTGCACCTGGGCAGTTTCATTCGAAAGTGAATAATTGCTTCTTTCAAACTGAAAGTCGGAAGTGAAGTTTTCGTACATATTCATTTTGTTTATTTATTTTCATATTTTTTTTTTTTTTTATTGGAGGTTTAACGACCACTGTGAGTAACTCAATGGGCTATATATAAGCAGTCGCCCGTCCCTAATTTAGGGTCACTGGTTCCAGGGAAGGGAGAGAGCCAGTGCCGTAAGACAAACACAACATCCATGCCTCACCGGGATTCGAACCCGGACCCCTTCCGAACGAATGATCAGAAGCCATCACTTAGACCACTGTGCCACCGGCGCGGCATTTTCATATTTTTTTTTTTTTTTTTTTTTTTTTTTTTGATTGGAGGTTTAACGACCACCGTGAGCAACTCAATGGGCTATAAGCAGTCGCCCGTCCCTAATTTAGGGTCACTGGTTCTAGGGAAGGGAGAGAGCCAGTGCCGTAAGACAAACACAACATCCATGCCTGACCGGGATTCGAACCCGGACCCCTTACGGACGAATGATCAGAGGGCATTTTCATATTTCAGGGCCTGTGTAACGCTGCGTTTGTAGAGCGGCGAAAGCAGTTGTTTATTTATTCATTCATTCATTCGCTTTGACTTTGTTTACAACTTTTTCATTCTAGTCAAAATTTCGCGTCGGTTTCTTGCTAAAGTACCCAGTGCCATAATCTGTTTTTCTTCCGTTACTGAGATGTGACTTTGCTTTCATATGTATGTACGTATATACGAGTTTTGAAAAACGTTGTTTTATTATGTAAACGTGTACCAGCGCATGAGACCCCTGGATTTGCAGGTAGATCCCAACTATAAAAGGGACGGATATCGGATATGTAAATCAATGCCCGCAAGTTATAGAAAATTTGCATGTACCCTCTCGTATGTACATGCATACACCGTCCCGAGGCACAGTGTTCATCTCCAATGAATGGACAGAAGCCGTCCCGAATTCGAATCCCAGGTGAGGCATGGGTGATGCGTTTTTTTACAGCTTTGGCTCTCTCCCTTCCCTGGAACCTGACTGCTTATAGCCCATTGAATTTACTCATTTATTTATAGTTTCTTACCATTTTTGAATTAACAGATCATCAAAAAAAAAAATGTTTTAAAACTCATTTTCCTGATGGAAACAATTTCTGTTTTCTTCTTTTAGAGCTTTTAAATGGTTTTTGAGTTCCTGAAAAAGTGTTACGTATCTTTTGTAAGACAGAAACCGTTTAACACTGAAACAGTTTCTATTGCAACAAAGATATTCATAACTACCCCCCCTCTCTTTTAAGCTTATCATCCCTTACAAATAAAAGTCTCCTCACTTTAGGGCGTAGCATGCAGAAAATGATTCTGCTATTTGTATGACGCCATTTTGTTTTATTGTTTTTTGCTGCTCGCAGCTTACGCTGATAATGCAGAAGTGGTTGAAATGACAGACAGCATCACCCGCAAAGAGAGCGTAAGAAATTGCCTTCTAAGCAGAAATTGCCTTCCAGTTATTTACTAAGTATCTAAAGATATGATAATCCACCGTGAACACACGTAACTGCTGTGCTTTTTTTGTTTTTGTTTTTTTGTTTGGAGTAAAACGAAAAGCTCTACCTTCAGCCAACCAGATAAAACGCTTGGATTTAGGCAGTTGTGTGCAATTACGCGGGTACGTCTTATGTATATTTAAAGTAATACGTTCTGTGATTACTGTATAAAAATTTAAACGTTGAAATAAAGGTAAAATAGGCAATGCTACGTATTTTGCTGTAAAATACAACGGGAAAATCGCTCTTTATATTACAGGATCATGTAATAAGTAGGCAAACTGTTTCATTGTGAAAACCAAACATTAAAGTTTAAAAAAGATGTGGCATTCGAAAAGTAATCTTGGGTTTTGCAGTGAAAATAAGATATTTATAAATTGTGAGAAATTGTCATTTGAATTCTTCTTAGTCATGAATGCTACTTATTCTGTCGGAAAGTCCATTAAAAAGTTTAAAATTACATGAAGCAACATTTTCATTTTTTAAATTAATTTTTTGCTTAAATTTTTGTCAACAGTACAGGAAAATGCTCCTAATAGGTAACAATCGATCACTCTCAAATTTCGGTTTAGAATATCTCGGAATCACTTCTGTAAATCAGGCAAAAAGGCGCGAGCGAAAATCCTTAATATTTCCTGGTTCGGGGTAAGCCTGTACAAAGCAAAAACCTGTTCAAGACGGAAAAATTCTTCTGTCCCTTGTGTTTCCGTTTTGAAAAGTTTTATTGTACTATCTTCGTTTTATGTTTTTTTCACTTATGAGCTTCACTTTTACAAATTCTTTTTCTTATTTTTTAAAATCATATGTACTTCCTGGTATAGAGTTAAATTAAAGAACTTTTTTTTTTTTTTTTTAATTTTTGCTGATATTTGACCCTGCGAACCATGATTGGGATCATCCAGAAAATAATTTTCCAATTCTGTAGCTAGGTTATCCTTTATGTTTAGGCAGAATCATCGTTACAAGTGGGACTGATTGCTTTATCTACGAAGTTGTCATCGCTCAGACCTTGTTTCGCCAGCAATTCTACAATATCTTCAACATCTGTATCATATAACCCTTCACCTCTCACTGACTGTGCGAGTCCAGTAAATTGGAAAAAAAAAAAAAAAATGTATTCTAATCGATGGTTATGGCTCTTTATTTCCGCGTGAAATTATTGATGGACATCACATGCAGCTTCCCAGCAGGCATTTAAAATTGATAAATTGATAGTTTTATGTTTTGTTTTTTGTTTCGCCTCAGCTCCCAGTGCAGTTCATTTCAAGCAATCTACTAGGCAGTTTTCCCAATTGATCCCAATTGATCAGCTATAAGTTCATTACCAAATTCAGTACCATATACATAGTGTTAGAGCGTACATATTATAAAGATACGTCTTGGAAGTATAAATGATATTTAAGTCTAGGAGGGCTGAGCATGATGTGTTTCGCGGTTAAAATACCAGCTCAGCGCTTTTGCTGTTTAAGTCTTGCCAAAGGATACACGAGAATTACACTCTATGTAGAATGGGTTATCAGACACCTTTCAGGATTAAATATTGAAATTTCACTTGTAAAGTATCTTGTTTGCGCCTTTTTCAGCCGTGTCCGTGAGACAAGAAAGGTCTTAATTAAGATAGGCTGGCGCCGAACAGCAGAAGATTTTACAGTCTTGGTAAACAAGTGAACAGTGTTGAGGTCTCGATAAGTACGAATATAGCGGTACATGTAATGTATATTTTCTGATGTGCTGATGTCGGCAGACGGTTATCGTTTTGTGTCAGTGAATGGAAGCAATGCTGCCCCGGTGGCGCAGTGGTCTAAGCGCTGGCTTCTGATCATTCGTCCGAGATGGCTTCGAGTTCGAATGCTGATGAAGCATGGATGTTGTGTTTGTTCTTCCTTCCTGGCAGTCAGTACCTCTACATTAGGGATGGGCGACTGCTTATAGCCCATCGAGTTACTCACAGTGGTCGTAAATCCCCAAACAACAAAACAACAATACATGAAAACGAACAGGGATTTTCGAAGTCTTCAGAGCAGATCAGGCAAAAAGATTTACTTAAGTCGGCCAGTCAAAAAGAACTCTGGAAGACTTCAGGAAGGTAAAAGAGCGATGTTTGACGAAGGAGGATCTTTTGCGTTTCGACTGTTGTCGGAATCGAACCTAGATGCGTCGTCCTAAACCCAACACCGGTCTCTCTTACGATTACTAGCTAAAGGTAGGTGGAGGGCACTGCTCAGCAGAGCACGGGGAGAAAGATTTAGCTCGCGCTAAGGAACAGTGGAAGTTCGTGCTGTTAATAGTGAACGTCGCAGCAGAGAAAGGAATCAGCGGAAGTTTTCCCATTTACTGGTAGAACTGTTGCCCGAGTAATTGTGCTCGAAAAAAATCCATTAAACTACTTTTAAATTTCACTAGAGAAGTCTTGACTCCTGTTTGGCGCGTATTGACCTATTTTTATGAGACAGGTTAAGTTATTCATATATATTTAAAAAAGAGGAACTAACGGTATATCCTGTCGCTGAAGGAACGAACCGAATAAAAACGCGATGACTCGCTGTGTTCCAACGCTAATGTAAACTGACGTAAGGTGACGGAAAAGTGCGAGGGTAGTTATAGGCGTATAAAAGTTGAGGCAATTTGTCTAAATAGATTTCCACTACGAAAATATAACATTAACAGAACCAGTAGTCACATGTTGATGATGGTGTATGTGTGTGCGTTTTCCCTTCCATGAATTAAGAAGTTATTCTTGGTGAGCTTCTGTTTTTTTTTTTTTTTTTTTTATTCAACGTAGACTAAAAGTCTAATTAATCAGATTGACCTTTCATCATGTTCTCATCCGATGTGTTTGCTAATAACGTGTAATATTGCCCTATGGCTTTGGCAATTTAGTTACGGTACATTAAAAATGTAAGCTATGACGTCTCCCCCTACCCTCTTTTAAATTTGTGTACCTTTGTTTATGATTTGGGCATTTTTATTTTGGTAAGGCATGACGCTACGGGTGGGCTGGGGTAGGCTTCTGCCCACCCAACTTTTCTTTGAGCCCATTCCCTTTAGCCATTCCCCCCTCACACACACAAATATTTAAGCTGTTAGAACATATGGCAGGTGCAACCGTCGAAGACTTAAGGGAACTTGGATCAACGTTCCTGAATTTTTCGAATTCACGGAAATTTTGTTATTTTATGTAAAATTAATCTTCTGTTAAATATAGTGTTTGTACTTCTGGGAAATCGAGGTAATCTTCTGAGCGAGTTTCTAAATAGAAGTACACCATTTTTATATTTATAATTTAAAAGATGAGAGATAGATAGATAGAGAGAGAGATTCCTTGTCAGGTTACAAACTAAAAGTCATAAATAACCATGTGATAAGGAAGAAAGGAATAAAAAAAGGAAAACAAAAAAACGACGTATGTGTCTAAGCAAAAATTGCGAAGAAATAATAAGAACTTATGTAAAGATTCGTGTCTATGTTTTCCATACTACATGCGTTGAATAAATACTACGTACAGTATGCACCTGAAAACTTTTTTCGACTAGGCATAACATTATCAGCGTAGGGTAAAATCCGCATGTACGGAATTTTTGGCCAAACTTTATGCCTAGCACTTCAATATTTATGTCCCCTCCATGATCATGCTTAGCTCCCCTGATAGCCCACCCAGTTCTGAGCGGCTGGCGTCGCCACTGGTCGAGTGCTTCTTGCTTTTCATCAATTTGTCTAAACGCATTTCCCTCCCATGATTTTAGTTCACCATATACATCTGAAGAGCAATTGAATTAGAGATACCTGTCTAGTAACGTGTAGCACCACCTTTCTCCCTGATGACGGCGCCGATTCGTCTCGCCATGGACTCGACAAGACACCGGAAACCTTGGGAAGCCATACGGATCCACGACCCCTGAACAAGCTCCCACATTTCACGAAGATTTGATGGAGGTGGGACCATCTCTCTCGATGGCATCCCAGATGTGCTCGATGGGATTGAGGTCAAGTGACCTAGCTGGCCAAGGAAGCGAGATCACGTCGGTGGAGTGTTCATCCAACCATTCGGATACAACTCGGGAGCGATGGCATGGTGCATTGTCTTATTGCTGGATGAGGTCCCCAGTGGGATGTCGAAGACGCACAAACGGGAGCAAATGGTCGTCCAGGATATCCCGGTAACGTTGACCTGTGAGGGACGATGTCACACGTACCAGGGGTCCCATTTCAGTCCACGTAAACAGTCCCCAGACGAGAATGCCACCCCCACCAGCTTGAAGAGTACCCTGCTGGCAAGAAGGATCCATCGCTTCATGTGGTTTGCGCCGTACTCGTATCCTGCCATCCGCATGTATCAACGTGAATCTCGACTCATCAGTCCAGGCAACATTTTCCCACATGTCTAGGGTCCAGTGGCGATGTTCCCGCGCCCATGCTAATTTTTGCACCCTGTGATGTGCGGTCAGCAGCAGGACCCTCGTGGGACGATGGCTTCTGTATCCCATAGCGAGGTGATGGTTCTGGATGGTGTGGCTGCTTACACGTTTTTGTGCAACAGCCTTAAATTGCCGAGTGATTTCTTGCACTGTGACCCGTCCTATCCGCTGTTACAATGCGAGCTAGCCGACGATGACCGCGTTCATCCACACGCTGTTGTCCACGGCAGTTGGCCATTGCAGGGATGGTTTTACCGGATTCGATGTACTCACGGTGCACCCGTGACAGAGTGGCTCGTGAAAATCCCAGTGCCTGCACGACTTCCGAGATGGAGTGACCCATTCGTCGGGCCCCGACAATTTGCCCACGATCAAATGCGCCCTGATCCTTCGTGTTACCCATACTACGTCCAACTATTACTGATTCCCGTCGCATCGCTCCGTATATTGTCGGATCACTGCGTACATCATGTCGTTTCCGTTTACAGGGCCGCCCACAGCGCCACATTTGCATAACGCCAGCTTTCTCTAATTCAATTGCTCTTCAGTGTATGTGACTCTAGAAAAATAGACTTTATTATTCACGACGAATGACACAACACAAAGTAGGGGTTGTCCCTCTTATTTCTTAGCACAGTGTGAAATTCGCGTATAAGAGTGAAGCGCAAAATCAGTTTGTTTGGATCCCTGCTACAGTGGTTGTGTAGGAAATGCCCGTTTTGCCGGTGGCGATATCCGAACCCACGTCTCTCTGTTCCGGAGCAGGATGTTCTCCCCACTAAAGTACGCCAGCAAGGCTTATCGCTGCAACTTGCCGTCTTGACTCACGTGTCATACGTCACATATATCCTCCTTCGGGAAAGGCGGGAGCTCGAAATCGTAGGTTTCAGGTCCGCTGAGAAACCATGGAAGGAGCTCAGCTCCCTGTAGAAGAAGGAATTTTTGTTAGTTCCAGATGATGTGTGAAAAATCATTATAAATTTTTTTTTTTTTTAACTTCACGGATTGATTTTACGTTCAGGAGCCGATGTCAAGAAAACGTCCTTTTTGCTGGTTGTGGGCTTCGAACCCGGCTTTCCAATTCCGGAGCGCGTTATTTTCCCAAATGTACTACGCCAGTTTGGCTTATCTCTGCAACTTCCCGTTTGGACTTGTGTGTCACCTTTGAGGTACGTCACATAATTTTCCGGCGAAATTAGGTACCATAATTTTTGGGCTAAGGGCCGCAACTCTTATGGTAAAAAAAGTGCGATTTTCCCGTCTCGGCGGCGCTTAGCCCAAAAAATTACGGTAATTGTACCGTGATCTTTTTCCTGATATAAACTCAGTAGATAAGACATTAGAGATAGAGGTGATGATGTCCAGACGATAAACTGGCTGTCAGCACGGCTTCCCAAGAGTGTATCGGAATCAACATGGATAAACGTGGTGATCTGAGCAACTTTTATCGCTGATGCATTGTCGGCGCAAGACAGATGGGTCATTCTTTCGCCTAAGTGGTAAGAACCCGAGAGCAACCGTATCAAGGGTACCGAACGTACCAGCGCCCAGAGACCAAGCGGTGGGAGACCACGCGCCACTGATGATCGGGTCGACATAGGCTATCCAGACTCGTACAGACCGACCGACCGACCGACCGCTTGGCAACGGCTGCGCGAATCACATCCAGGTTAACTGTCGGAGACCCAAGCAGCGTCAATGAGCGAACGGTACAGCGCACGACGCACACCCTGGGATACGGGAGCAGACGCCCTACTCGTGTGCCACTGTTGACTGCTCGTCATCAGACATGCCGCGTCGTGTGCTCAGATGAATCCCGTTTTCAGTTGTACCGAGAGCTGATAGGAAGTTGAGGGTGTTGCGTCGACAGCATGAGGCCGTCGTTCCCGGTCGGCTGTGTTCAGGGCGGTGGTGGCTCTGTCATGGCTTCGGGAGCCTTCTTATGTGGCACATTAGGTCCCTTAGTATGTCTGGAGAGGTCCTTCACCGCAGCGCGCCACCAGCATTTGCTCACTGATCACCTATATACGCTTTTTTGACCTTCGCGCATCTTGCGGGCAATGGTCTCTTTCAGCAGGACAGTGCTCCGCCCCACCGGGTCGCAACAACCCAGGCATGGCTTGAGAAACACTCTTCTGAGTTTGAAACCATCTAGTGAACCCCAAGGTCCCCAGATTTCACCCCTGTGGAAGCTCTTCGCGATGTCGTGGAGCGGAACATATAAAATCCATGGATCCTGAACCGATGTCTCGGGTGGAGTTGTGGACAGTGCTGCAACAGGCACGGCCGGCATTGCCTCCGGAAACCCTCCGGCATCTGGTGGAGTCGATGCTTTTGCGTTTCTATTCGCGTTAGAGAGAACCAACACGCTATTAAGTACG
Organism: Macrothele yani; assembly: GCA_039090855.1. Taxonomy (NCBI): domain Eukaryota; kingdom Metazoa; phylum Arthropoda; class Arachnida; order Araneae; family Macrothelidae; genus Macrothele; species Macrothele yani. The sequence continues at coordinate 128,847,806 of CM077024.1, read as the reverse complement.
CATCTCTCAACGTTTTGTCCATTTAGTGAATATAGAGCGCGAATGACGTTACAATTTATTTTTCGCGTACTTCTAAGAATTCAATTTTGTATACTCCTGTCATTTTCCCTGCGAATGTACGTGTTGATATACACTGAAGTGCCAGAAAAACTGGTACACCAGTCTAATACTTGGTAGGTCTCCCACGAGAGCGCAACACTGCAGAAATACGACGGGGCATGGACTCCACTAGCTTCTGGATATATGCTGTAGCCAATGCACACCATACTTCCTGCAGAGCATTCCACAACTCGGGTGTATTCCGAGGTCTCGGATTTCTGTGTTCGATAGCGCGTTCCATGGCATCCCTAATGTGTTCTATCACGTACAGATCTGGGGACTTGGGTGGGAATGGCAACACCCCAAACTCAGACTAATGCTCCTCTAACCATAATGTGGCGTCCCGGCACTTGTGTGGAGGTGCATTGTTCTGTTGGAACCGTCCCAATCCATCAGCATGAATGCAGGACATGAACGGGTGTACCTCGTCAGAAAGGATGCGCACATAGTGTTGACCGGTCACAGACGTTTGTAGAGGTACCAGGGGTCCCAGTGAAGTCCAGCTAAACACACCCCATACCATTACCGACCCCTCACCGGCCGGTACAGTTCCCAGTTGACAGGCGGGATCCATGGCTTCATGGGGTTTGTGCCACACACGAATCCTTCCATCTGCCCGATACAGTTGGAAACGTGACTCGTCAGACCAGGCTACTTGTTTCCAGTCATCAAGTGTCCAGTGACGGTGTTGCCGTGCCCAAGCGAGGCGCATAGCTCTGTGTCGTGCACGCATCATGGGGATTCGAGTTGGGCTTCGGCTCCCAAAGCCCATATCGTGCAGGGTACGTTGCACAGTCCGGACTCTGATGCATCTTGAAGCTCCAGCATTGAATTCCGATTTAATCTGCGGGAGTGTTGCACGCCTATCGCGTGAAACGATTCTTGACAGCCGACGGTGGTCACGTTCACCCAATGTCTTTTTGCTGCCACACTGGTATCGTAGGTTGGAGGTTTTGCCGGAATTTTTGTAGTCACGGTACACCCTTGCAATGGTCGTTCGTTAAAATCCGAACTTCGTTTTTACCTCCGAAATACTATGGCCCATCTCATGAGCGCTAACTATGACACCGCGTTGAAAATTGCTTAAATCGTTATTACTTGTCATTCTCATGCCGAAAACAGCTCTGACAGCTGGCAACGATGTCTATCGCTTTATACACTGAGTGGCCACTTTATTATGACCACCCCCTGAGTACTTCGTTGGGCCACCTTTTGCCTTTAATACTGCGTCGATTGTTCGTGGCATGGACTCCACGAGATGTTGATAGGTGGTTTGTGGAATCTGAGACCATGCTTGATAAATAGCACTTTCCAGGAGTGTGAGATTGCAGGGTTGTAGATCCAGCTGTCTGATGGCTCGTTCAACTTCATCCCACAAATTCTCCATGGGGTGTAGATCTGGAGATTGTGGGGGCCACCTAAGCAAAGAAAACTCTCCGGCATGTTCCTGAAACCAATCCTGTACAATACGAGCACTATGGCAGGACGCATTATCTTGTTGAAAGTAGCCATCGCCATAGGGATAAGCCATCCACATGACAGGATGCACTTGGTCCGCAACGATGTTTAGATATGATGTGCAAGTCAGACGTTGATCAACACGAATTAAAGGGCCCAACGCATGCCAGGAAAGCATTCCCCAAACCATAACGTTGCCTCCACCAGCTTGAAGGGTTGTAGCAATGCATTTGGGGTCCATGCTTTCGTGATGTTTCCGCCAAATTCTCACGCGGCCATCGGCATGGTGCAACTGAAAACGTGATTCATCGGACCACATAATTTGTTTCCAATTATCGACTGTCCAATCCTTGTGCTCCTGTGCGAACTGGAGACGTGTTTTCTCTTGTTAACTGCAGACAGCAAAGGTGTTCGAACAGGCCTTCGGCTGCCATATCCCATCCGATGCAGTGTACGGCGGACAGTGCGTGCAGAGATCATTTGAGGGGATCCTTGATTAAGATGGTCTGTAATTTGTTGCACTGTTGCCCGTCTGTTGCCAGTCTGGACACTCTCCGTTCTGCCCGAGCAGTCACTAGTCGATGACGACCACACATTGCACGTAGAGACCCAGTTTTTTGGCTGACAGTCCAGTCTTTACACCCTTTAACAACAGCTGCTCTGGAACATTTCACGAATGCGGCGGTTTCGGTAATACTCGCTCCATGGTTCCGAGCTCCTACAATCATCCCAGGTTGAAAGTCCGTCAAATCGCATTTTTTTACCCATCTGGTCACCCAAAAATCACTTCTACTACTGTCGCAAGCACTAAGCTTTCCCTTTTTATACTAGCCTCGCTCTCTGGCGGCAACAGCATGCAGCCATAGCTCATTTGCTTAAAACTGTCAGGTGGTCATAATGAAGTGGCCACTCAGTGTATACATACTGGCGGACGCAACCGAGTACGCTCATAGGTGACGTTGCTGTGTATTTTGCATAGGCTCGTCTGTACCAGTTTTTCTGGCACTTCAGTGTGCTCAGTAAAAAAAAAAAAAATATTACCGAGCCTGCGCAAAATTCACTTTAATCTGGTAGTGTCATCCAATTATCTGTGTGACAACCTACTCAGTGAGCCGTTTTTGATGGTGACGTGACCGAACTTTCGGTGTACAGTGAGTGTGTGACAGAAACTAACTGATGTTTCTTTTGAAGAGCGTTCCATGAAAAGGCAATTCTAGTAGATGTAATTAGCCGATGTTAAGTACATGACAAATGCGTGAATGTTTCCAAGGATGTTTCCTTGTGAGACGAGTGATTTACTTCAGTTCTTTCGTGGTACTTTCATTTCTCAGAGCGCGGGTTCGGCGGGGCGCCAGACACAACTTCTTTGGTGGCATTTTCTTGTCAAGCCTCAGCCTATTCGAAGTATAGGGAGATCCATCCTCACAGCCAGGGGTCTCAGCTCAAACGTTGTTGTAGCTGTCCCGCCCGGAGTCATTCGTACCTGTGCCCCCATTGCGTGATGAATAAAAAACTGCGTTATCTTTCTAAATAGCTTTTTTTTTTTTTTTTTTTATTCGGAAGTACCCTGGGAATGTGAAGTTGTTACAAACAGATTTGTTTTTCTGGAATACATTTTCCTGTAGTTTGTCTGAATCTAGAGAAATGAGAACTTAGGCTCTTAAAGAGATATCAGGCAATTCGTAACTTGTGTCCAAAACAATTCGAAAAAATAAAGTCTTGAAAGATCGTAATTTCTTTTAGTATTCTTACAATTTGCATGCGTTTTAATATGTAGATCATAAACTGTAAAAACTCAGTGGCCATCCACTAAAAAACATACTACCGAAATTCCACTACACTTGGCCATTCACTGGAAAAACATATTACCAAAGTTCCACTACACTTGGTTAACCACTGGAAACATATATTACCGAAGTTCCACTACACTTGGCCATCCACTAAAAAAACATATTACTGAAGTTCCACTACATTTGGCCATCCACTCGAAAAACATATTACCGAAGGTCCACTACACTTGGCCATCCACTCGAAAAATATATTACCGAAGTTCCACTACACTTGGCCATCCACCAGAAAAAACATACACTGCTGGCCACCCAAAATGCAACACCAAGAAGGAAGCATCCGATGGGCCTGAAATTAGCAGCATGCGTCGCCCGCGAGAGGACATACCAACGATTAGCATTGTGGGACATATGCAAATCATGTGCGCACGGCACGCCACCGAGAAGCACTATAAGAAGGGTAGACAGAAAGCGGGGTGTAAGTAGTGGAAGTGTGTTGTGCTGCCGGACCTGTGCGTGGGAAGCTTTCTGATGCCTCGTCGCAGAATACGGCAGTCATTCCAGCACATTTCGGAGTTCCACAGAGGACGAATAGTGGATTATCGCGACAGCGGTTTATCGTATCGAGACATCGGCGCCCGTGTGGGACGACATCCAGCCGCAGTGAATGGAGTATGGATTCGGTGGGTGCAGGAAGGACGGACGGACCGACGTGAGCGATTGCCGCAACCGCGGCACACCACCGAACGAGAGGACCGGCATATTGTGCGGCGGGCATTGACGGCTCGTACCGCCACATCACGAACGTTAGCGCAGGAATTAGGGTGTGTTGCGCAACAACCGGTGTCACCACGTACCGTTTGACGTCGTCTGCAGGAATGGGGACTTGTTTCACTGCGCCCATTGCTCCGATTACCATTGACGTTACACCACCGGCGAGTGCGGCGGCAGTGGGCCGTTCAACACCGCACCTGGACTACGGAATGGCACGACATTGTCTTCTCCGACGAATCCCGCTTCTTCCTGCAACACCACGATGGTCGGATCCGTGTGTGGCGACACCGCGGCGAGAGACTGTATGACGCCTGCATTATGCATCGCCATACCGGTCCGTCGCCTGGCGTTATGGTTTGGGGCGCAATTGGATATGACACCCGCACCCCTCTGGTACGAATCGCCGGTACACTCAAAAGCCACCGCTACATCTCTGACGTTTTGGAGCCTGTAGTCCTCCCTTACCTGCAGGACCTGTCAGCGGCCACGTTTCAACAAGACAATGCGCGCCTGCACGTGGCACGCATCGTGCAACAATTCTTCACGGCCCACCAGGTGTCACCGCTGCCGTGGCCCGCCCGTTCTCTCGATATGTTGCCCGTCGAACACGTCTGGTCGCTGAGCGGCAACCGAGCGGCCCGGCAAGCCCCACCCGCGGCTACGCCTCATGAACTGTGGCAACGTGTGGAAGCAGCCTGGACCGACATACCCCAAGCCCACATAAAAGCCTCTTTCGTTTGATGCCGCAGCGTGTAGCAGCCGTTATTGCCAGCCGTGGGGTGCCACACGAACTATTGATGTCTGCGTGTTCCGCAAGTCGCACTGGCCTGTAAGCTCCATCGTTTCATCTTTGTATCTGTTGTTATGTGTCCAGTAAATCTGGCTTTGCTATCTCATGTCCTTCTTGGTGTTGCATTTTAGGTGGCCAGCAGTGTATTACCGAAGTTCCACTACATTTGGCCATCCACTTGAAAAACATGTTACCGAAGTTCCACTACACTTGGCCATCCACTGGAAAACATATAGCCGAAGATCCACTGGAAAACATATAGCCGAAGATCCACTGGAAAACATATAGCCGAAGATCCACTACACTTGCTTTTCCTTTGTAGTGGCCGTTGAATTGAGAAAGACCGCGTCCCGGTGGCGCAGTGGTCTAAGCGGTGACTTCTGACCATTCGTCCGAGTTGGGTCCAGGTTTGAATGCCGGCGAGTCATGGCTGTTGTGTTTGTCTTACGGCGCTGGCTCTTTCCTTTCCCTGGAACGAGTGGCCCTTAATTAGGGACGGGACTGCTTATTGCCCGTCAAGTTGCTCACCGTAGCCGTTAAACCATTAAATAAATAAATAAAAAAATTGTGAAGGTGAATAAAGATGGCGACTGTTGAGAGAATCGAGCACCGTGGTGTCATTGAATACCTCCATTTTAAGGAAATGTTGCCGAAAGAAATTCATGGGGACTTGCAGCAAACTTTGGGGGGATCTTGTCTTTTATACGCCACGGTGAAAAACTGTGTTGTAGAATTTAAGCATGGAAGAGATAGTGTTGAAGATCCTTCCCCCTACCACAGTGGAATGCCTATTGCCGTATCGACCGCTGATCCTCAGAATAACAACTGAGACAACATTTAACATCTCCCATGAGCGAGCTCACGATATTGCGAAGAATGTTTTATGAATAAAGTGTTTCTTCGTGATGACCCCTTAAGGCAACTGAATGCAGATCAGCAGAGGAAAAGAGTGAAGTATTGTCACGAGATTGTTTCGCATTTTGAAGTTCATGAAGGTCAGTTTTGGGGCGGTAAAAAAAAAAAGACCACATGGGAGATGGGTGGATGAAATTCGTAAATATGCGGGAGTGACATGGAGGAGACTGGCACAAGACAGACCGTTGTGGAGGAAACTTGGGGAGACCTTCGTCCAGCAGTGGATTGATAATGGTTGACAATGATGATGATGATGATGATGTTACTATGGATGAAACATAAGTGTACCACTTTGACTTTGAAGCAAAAGAACAATCGAAACATTTGATGCATTATTCTTTCCCTATCCCCCTCCTAAATGGTTTCGAGTTCAGGTAAAATCTTGACATTCGTCTTCTGAGATGCAGAAGGAGTCATCATGGTTAATTTCTAGAGAATGAGGTGGCAGTGCCAATGCCAAGTACCATTCTAACCTACTGAGACTTTTCTGCAAGGAATTGATGCTTAAGAGGAGCGGGAAATTGGCCAAATGAATCATCTTCCATCAAGACAATGCACCAGTGCCCACAGCCTTTGTGGATTCAGGCAGTTATGATTTGGCTGGCCGGATTTGGCTCCATCTTATTATTTCCTACTTCCAATCTCAGAAAGTACTTCAAAAGCTTAGAAATCCATGACTGACAAAAATAGTAATTAATGTAGTAAAGAAATGGTTTGAGTCAGAATCTTTTGAATTTTACAATGAAATGTCAATTATCCGTGACAATTAGGTGACGCTAGAGGCTTATATACAGATTTTTTTTATGTATTTAACTCTATTAAACGTAATTTGAATTAACCATGTTTTTCAATTATCTGGGCTCAAGCCCAGATAATAAAAACACGGTTAATTCAAATTACGTTTTATTGGGTTTAATACATAAAAATAAAAAAAAAAAATCTGTAAAAACATAAGATAAACATTCTAGTAGTTTGTTAATGCAAAACTGAACATTTTAAAACTTGTTTAGATATAAAGTCCGTGTCTTCTGTTTGTTTTCTTTGTTGCATTATTTTTTGTTTTATTTTTTTATACGTCCACGAATTTGTAAAGCTTCAATGTATTCAACATCATCTTGACTTTCGACGGATTTTAAGTAATGCTTCTTCAGCTGTTAGTTTGATGGCCGATATCAAACTCAGCTGCAAGTGATGAAATACTTTCGCCTTTCCACGTCTTTTAATAATCTCCAATTTCCCACTGTTAAAACAACTCCCCCCCCTTCCCAACATTTAGGGGTTGAAATGCTAGATAAATTTAGTTACACAAGAGGAGCGCAAGAACAAGCTTTCGCAATGCTGACAAAAGAGATTAGATTTAATTCGTAATACACTTGACTGTGCACAGTGGCTACAGTACGGGAAACCACAACAGTAATGACAAATAAGTTCTAGAAGGTTGACACGGTACTGTTTCATTATGATGCAATGTTATTTAAATAGTAATGACTTCTGTTATTTTACGAATCCACTTGCATAGAGGATTTCAAAAAAAATAAATGAAATGTGTATGTAGTACTACAGGGGATCACTGTTAATCCGACTCCTCGGATAATTGGCGTTTTACTGTAGTTCAAAGTATGTGTAAACTTTTTCAGTCAAGTAATATTACCAACACAAAAATGTTTTCATTTACCAATCGGAATTTACTTTCTGGGCGCGTCTGATATATTTTTTATGGAATTTATTTTAACTAGATCTTGGATCCATAAGCTATAGTGTGGTTTAGAAGGAAATGCAGCCACGTGTAATAGTCTAAGACTGTGGGATTATGTGTGAGGGAATAAACACACTGAGGCGATTTCATCATCCGTTTAACTGACACGGTGGATATCTGTATTATATACAGTATACATGTATATCACTACTGCTTTGGTTTCATCAAAGCAGTCAGGTTTGATCCCAGGCAGGTAGGAACGTTCGAACCACTAAATATCCGCCGTGCGTAAGATAGGCACGTTAAGCTGTCGGACCCCGGGTACTGAGCCCCCGATAATATTGGGGGGACCGGAAAGTAATGTCGTGTTTAGAAAAGAAGAGAAACACTGTTTGTAACAGAAGAAATTTATTTCTTAATCAGTTATATAATCGACACCAGTATGGATCACAATTGCCCATCGTGAAACCAATCTTTCAATGCCGTCTTTATAAAAAGACGTTGGCTGTGATGCAAAGAAGTCCGAGTGCCCCGTTTTGACATCATCAATATTGTGGAATCTTTTCCCATTAAGAAAGTAAGAAAGTGCCGCAGAGATCTGAACAAATGGTAATTAGATTGTGCAATGTCAGGGGAATAAGGGGCATGGAGCAGAACTTCCCAGCCAAATTCTCTGATCGTCTGGTGGGTCCGTCTCGTCGTGCGAGGGCTCGCGTTGTCATGCTGGAGGATGACTTCATTTCTGTTGGCCAGTGCTGGATGCTATACAGTAAGAGCTTGCTTCAAACGGTCCAGTTCTTGACAATAGAGGTCTGCCTTTACGGACTGTCTGGGTTCCAAGAACTCAAAGTGAGCCATGCCAGCGGTAGTCTACAAAGGAGCCCGTGGGGGTGGGGCGGGGTCTGTAGCCCCCCCCAGCCTTTGGTATAGCCAAATTTTTGATAAATGTAAAACACTAAAATGTACGAAACCTGTTTTTAAAGCATTTTTAAAAATAATAAGATATTAATGATTTATTGTATCAGTTATTTTTTGTTGTATTTTATACATTTACTAAAATGTTTGACAGCCTTGAAGGAGGTAAGGATTTTTCTTAACCCCCCCCCCCTCAGTACTCATATGGGCGTTACTGGTAGTCTGCCAAACACAGAGCAAAAACCTTTTGGGTTGTAGGCCTGGTTTTGGCGAAGGAACTAGTGTCCGACCTAGAGAAAGCCACTGGTTCTTGCATTTGTTGTTCACGTAAAGAAGTCACTTTTTTACGCTTTACAACCGTAGGTTGAAGAAGCGTGCTCCAGCTTTTCCCATCCGTCTGTCCGCACGATAACTGGCGTAAAAATGGTTCGATTTCGATGAAATGTTAGTATGTGGTAGGGGACCACCTGGGGACGAACCCTATTGAAAATGGGACAAATGGGGTCAAAGGTCACGACGTAGGAGCGGGATCCATTCCATTGCACTTATGCGTCATAACTTGCGTAAATATGGTTCGATTTCAATGAAATTTTAGTATGTGGTGGGGAACCGCCTGGGGACGAACCCCATTCAAAATGGGTGAAATCGGGTCAAAGGTCAGGACATAAGAGCGGGATGCATTCCATTGTCCTTATGCGTCATAACGTGCGTAACAGTGGTTCGATTTCGATAAAATTTCATTATGTGGTAGGGGACCACCTGGGGACGAACCCTATTGAAAATGGATGAAATGGGGTCAAAGGTCAGGACATAGGATTGCGATCCATTCCATCGCCCTTATCCCATATTATTAAGGTGGACGTCAAGTAATCTTGCTTCCTATATCGGGTTTTATGTCACTCATTTCGTTCAGCAAATCTGGAAGACAAAATCACCTACATAAGTTAAAGGCGAATGGTTCATTCACTTGTACATACACTTACTCTACGTTGAACGCACATAAACAGTAAACATCTCACAACTGCTCCCCAAACTTAGCCCCCCAAAAACATTACTTTCCGGTTCCCCCAATAAATAAGGGCGTCTTCCGTCCCCTTTCTACCTCGCTTCCGTGGCACTCTAGCCCAAATCTCCTAGCTTCCTATCTCTAAGGGTTGTTTAAGACCTAGGGGTCAGGCACATCATTCCTAAAATCCGCTATATATGATCTGATCATTAAAGCAGCAGTGTAAATTTGTTTCAGTGGCTGTACCTTTTTTTAACTGTTGTGTCCATGATGTTAAAAATCATGACAGTCCTTGGGAACTTGTTGCACTGCTCATCTTCATGTTTCCCTTTGCCGGTGAAAGTTATTCTGCATTTCATCATTTTCTCTTTAATATTCGTAACTCTCTGCCCTCATTTTATCTAGAGGAGTCTTGTTTACTCACTACACCCCCCCCCCCCGTCCCTAACAACACACCGCCTTTTTGTTATTCTTCCGGAATGAATTTCCAGCCATGCTGAACGTCGTCTGAAGCATGAAAATGGCCGGAGTGTTGTAACTGCTACAGGAGAGTTCTTTCCTTTCAGTAAACGCTATCTTTGGTGATCGCTATCTGCGAAAGCGTGTTTGTACAACCACTTGTTGTCCTGTGGCCAAACTTTCTTTTTGTTTTTTTAATTCACAAGCTCTTAACATCCTGTTCGTTGTTATGTCCTGCAGCAACGCAGCTATGAATCTTTGTGTCATATGACTGTTGTGATGTATGCTATAACGTGCAGTTTTGAAACCCCCAAATCGTCAAATACACCGAGGTTTTTTAGTGTGGCACATTTCTGAATATCCTTTTTCTCCATAGGCCTTGAGAAAGGAAAAAAAAATAATAAAAGTTATCACAAATGTAATCGGGTGATTTGACTCCTGCAAAAGTCTAATATTTTATTTGTAGGTAAAGAAATTAATGAAAATTTGGATCAGGTAAATACTATAGGTGTGGACGTATCTGTTGACATTTGATATCACGTCGCTTTAAAAATTTACCGGAAGGAAATCTTTCTCTCTCTGTGGAAAATGTAGGCCATTTTTTTTTTCGGGATATAACAACCACCTCGAGCATCTCATAACTGGAGGTGTGCACGGGCCTTGTTTGGTGTGCCCGGCCCGGCTCAGGCCCGTGCTTTTGAGGCCCGGCCCGTTATGTGCCCTTTTGTATTATTTTGTCTTTCTTTTATATTTTATTAAATTGTGAAAATTAAATAATGAAATGAGATATTATTCGACATACTGTATTTAGTTGAATGTAAGCCGAAATATGAACTAAACTTTGGCAATTATCGAAGAATATAACATTGAGAGAGAGAGAGAGAGAGACAGAGAGAGACTAAGAGCGTTCAAAACTCCCTTTCTCTGAACTAGCAAGCGGTAACACTACAAAAAATCAATCGCTGTAGGCAGGGGGGGGTGCTCTGCGTTCTTTTTTTATTTTCACCAACTCATTCGCCAAATTTATAATATTTGTTTTTCTTTCGCCAATGTACTATAACAGTACAGAAACGTAATCGCCAATATTTTCGCCAAAACTTTTTTTTTTCCTTCCCCAAATCGATATTTTTTTTACGCGAATTGCGAAGAATGAGATTGGCAGCGCGATATCTGCCTGTAGGGATTAGGGATAAGAGAAACAATGGATGCCGTCCCACTCTCATCAAAACACACACCCCATCCCACCCCCTAATCTGTTTCCCCTAATACCCGTTTCCCCTAATCACGTTTACCCCAATGGCGTTTCCCCGAAATCGCTTTTACCCGAATTCCCATTTCCCCTAATTTCGTTTGCCCTAATCTCGTTTCCCCTAAATCTCGTTTCCCCTAATTCTCATTTGCCCTAAACACGTTTACCCCAATGGCGTTTCCCCGAAATCGCTTTTACCCGAATTCCCATTTCCCTTAATTTCGTTTCCCCTAATCTCGGTTCCCCTAAATCTCGTTTCCCCTAATTCGCATTTGCCCTAAGCACGTTTACCCCAATGGCGTTTCTCCGAAATCGCTTTTACCCGAATTCCCATTTCTCCTAATTTGGGTTCCCTAATTTCGTTTCCCCTAAATCTCATTTCCCCTAATTCACGTTTGCCCTAAACACGTTTGTCGGTATCAAAGTTTCCCCTAAAAACGTTTACTGTATCAAGTTTGTTCTAATTCTCCTTCGCCTTGATTCGCGTTTTCCCCAATTCATGTTTGTCCTGATTTTCGTTGAGTGAAATAAAACGTTTCTTTTATCGCCAAAATTCAAGGGAAAAAATCGGATTTATCGTGAAATTCAGGAAAAAAAATCGTTGTATGTAATTTTTTACCGTCAAATTCAGGAAAATATATGTATATTTAATCATCATCATCAACCATTTTCAATCTATTGCTAGATGAATAAAGATCTCACCAAGTTTCTTCCACTACGGTCTGTTTTGCCCCAGTCTCCACCATCTCACTCCCGCATGCTTTCGAATTTCATCCACCCATCTCACTACCGCATGCTTTTGAATTTCATCCACCCATCTCACTCCCGCATGCTTTCGAATTTCATCCACTCATCTCCAATATGATCTTCTTCTGGGTCTTTTCCTGTCCCTTGGAGTCCAATCTAAAATTTCGGCTGTCCATCGATGGTCCGTTCTTCTGGCAACATGTCCAGCCGATTGCCGTTTCAGGGATTTTACTCTGCTCATGATGTCTTCCACTCTTGTCATTTTTCTGATCCACGAGTTTCTCTTCTTATCTCTCCTGGTTACACCAAGCATGCACCTCTCCATGCTGCTTTGAGTTGTCTGCAGCCTTTGTATATCTTTTTTAGTTAAGGTCCATATCTCTGCTCCATACGTAAGCACTTGCAGGTTGCATTGATTAAACACTTTTCTTTTAAGACATAATGGCATACTGCTCTTAAAAATTGTACTGTTTCTTCCAAAAGCTCTCCATCCAAGTTTTATACGTCGATTAATTTCTTCATCAATGTGACCCTCACTTGTTATCTGCTGTCCAAGATAAATGTAGGTATTGGTTATCTCCAGCTTTTCCCCATCAATCGATAAATTTTCATTTTTTGTAAAAGCATTGTACATCACTTTTGTCTTCTGAAAGTTCATTTTTAATCTCACTTCTTTACTCTTGTCAGCAAGTTCCTGGGTCATACTCTGCAGCTATATATATATAGCTGCAGAGTATGACCCAGGGTATATATATGCGCAACATCACAGCCTCTCCTTGACAAATGTCAACCCCGCCTTCTCGTGGTGCATCCTGTTCCCACTAAAGGGGCTCTGACGACCGCCAATAGCGGTATAACTATACCATCGGGATGAGAGGAAATTCTATCCCACACTCACCAACCCGCTTGGCCAGCGTGGTGAGTTATGGCCAAACCCCTCCAAAATGATTCCACAACTTAAATCTTGGCCTCAGTCTCCGGCAGCTGGAATGTACCTGGCCAAGGCAGCGGCCAGTGCGACATGAAGGCAGAATGTGCTAAGAATCCCCGGAGGACCGGACTAGGCTGCCATCTGATGCTGACCTTGGCTACGTATAATGGACGCTCCCTATCTTCTGATTCAAGGCTTCTTGAATTGGAAGAGGAACTACAAAGAATCAAGTGGGACATCGTGGGGCTAAGTGAGGTAAGGAGAAAAGGAGAAGATCTCATCGAACTGAAAAGTGGACATCTCTTCTACTATCGTGGGACAGATACTGGCAGAACTAGTGGTGTTGGATTTATAATAAACAAGAAACTGAAGGATAAAGTTGTAGAAGTTGAAAGTTCCTCTGACAGAGCTGCACGACTTGTTATCCAACTCTCGAAAAGATACCAGGCTCAGATTATTCAAACTTATGCACCCACCACAAGTCATCCTGAAGAAGAAATTGAAGAATTTTATGAGGAAATTTGTCATCTAAATAATAAAGGTAAGCAGCACTTGAAAATAATTATGGGAGATTTCAATGCAAAAATAGGGCAACGGCAACAGAATGAAACTTCAGTAGGTAAATTCGGTCACGGCAACAGAAACCAGCTTGGAAATACTCTCGTTGAGTTTGCAAAGGCAGAAGGGTTTTTCATCTTGAACTCCTTCTTCAAGAAAAAGCCACACAGGAAATGGACATGGAGACATCCAAATGGGACGACAAGTGAAATTGATTTTATTATGTGTAACAAAAAATTCGTCATAGAAGACTGCAGTGTGCTAAACAAGTTCAACACAGATAGTGACCATAGATTGGTGAGATGTAAGATGCACCTCAACACTAAACTTGAACGTGGCAAGCTCATAAGACAAACAAAATGTATTGACATAACCAACCTTAAAAAACACCATAATACCTTCAAGTTGGAACTGAAGAACAGGTTCTCTGCTTTAGAAGGCCTAACATCGGAAGAAGTGGACATCTCTGAAGTTAACAGAAAAGTAACCAAAGCTCTTATGGAAACAGCAACAAAATTAGCTAGGTCTAAGAACAAGTTGCATGTAAACAAATTATCAGGAAAAACGAAAATGTTGATGCAAAAAAGAATCAAGTGGAAAAACGAAAATGTTGATGCAAAAAAGAAGAGAGATGAGGACAACTAAAGAAGATGTGACTTCCAAAGTGGAATATATAGAGCTATGCAAGACAGTAAGAAAAAGTATCACTGAAGACGTAAGAAAATTCAACTGTGAACTAGTGAGGAAAGCAATTGAAAACAACCAAAGCCTAAAGATAGCAAAGGGACATCTCAGTAAGGGAAGAAAACAGATTATGGCACTGAGAAAAGAAGATGGTTCTGTAACAAGAAATAGAGGCGAAATTTTGACAAGAGTGAAAGATTTCTACTCCAAATTATATGAAAGGGATGATACATGCACTCCAGACATCATGAAAGATACCAGTACCAGAGTTCCTCCAGTCCTTCCAGCAGAAGTTGCACATGCAATCAAGAACATGAAGCGGGGAAAAGCTCCAGGAGAAGATGGAATTACTGTAGACATCATACAAGAAGCAAGTGGAGAAATCGAAACAGTACTCGCCCAAATTTTCACTCGATGCCTTAATGAAGGAAAGATTCCTGAGGATTGGAACACCGCTACAATGATCCTGCTACATAAGAAAGGTGACATTGAGGATCTCGGAAACTACGAACTTCCATTGTGCATGGCTTTTATCGATTATGAAAAAGCCTTTGATTCGGTGAAACCATCAGCAGTTACAATGGCTCTGAAAACCTGCGGTATTGAAGATGCATACATTAATATTATTAATAACATCTATGAAAATGCAAGTGCAAAGATTCGGCTGTTTGAAAATACAACACACGTAAAAATTGGAAAGGGAGTGAGACAAGGTGACACCATATCTCCGAAGCTCTTTAATGCCACATTGGAGGGTGTTTTTCAGTCGCTGAGCTGGGAAAACAAGGGGATAAAGATTAATGGAGATTATCTAACCCACCTTCGTTTTGCTGATGACGTAGTCATTTTTGCAACTACCCCATCAGAGCTGCAGAGTATGATCCAGGAACTTGCTGACAAGAGTAAAGAAGTGGGATTAAAAATGAACTTTCAGAAGACAAAAGTGATGTTCAATGCTTTTACAAGAAATGAAGATTTATCGATTGATGGAGAAAAGCTGGAGATAACAGACACGTACGTTTATCTTGGACAGCAGATATCAAGTGAGGGTCACATTGATGAAGAAATTAATCGGCGTACAAAACTTGCCTGGAGAGCTTTTGGAAGAAACAGCATAATTTTCAAGAGCAATATGCCATTATGTCTTAAAAGAAAAGTGTTTGATCAATGCATCCTTCCAGTGCTTACGTATGGTGCAGAGACGTGGACCTTAACTAAAAGAGACATACAAAGGCTGCAGACAACTCAAAGAAGCATGGAGAGGTGCATACTTGGTGTAACCAGGAGAGATAAGAAGAGGAACTCGTGGATCCGAAAAATGACAAGAGTGGAAGACATCATGATCAGAGTTAAATCCCTGAAATGGCAATGGGCTGGACATACTGCCAGAAGGACAGATCATCGATGGACAGCCGAAATTTTAGATTGGATTCCAAGGGATAGGAAAAGACCCAGAAGAAGACCACATGGAAGATGGGTGGATGAAATTCGAAAGTATGCAGGGGTGACATGGAGGAGACTGGCACAAGACAGACCGTTGTGTAGGAAACTTGGGGAGACCTTCGTCCAGCAGTGGATTGATAATGGTTGACAATGATGATGATGATGATGATGATATATATATACCCAAAAGCAGAGTTAAGGACAAAATTTAAAACCGAATTTTAAAACAAAATTTTTTAACACACATTCTGAAGATCATGACGCGCAACGCAGCAGTGATGAATATCCAGAAATTAAGTTTCTGTATATATATAACATTGAACATGACGGGCGTCTCTTGAACTATTCTAACCAAAAAATATCTTCTATTGGTACATATTCAAATAAGTTGTATAAAACTGAAAGTAGAATTCGAAATAATTGGTTTTCGTATTAAATGAAATTATAAGTGAAATTATTTTTCCTATAAATTAAAAACTAAAGCTTTAAGAAAGCACACAAACAAACGTAGTTTCAGGTAAAATTAACTTTTGTAGCTTTTGTTTTTCTTTTTGTTACAAACTTTATAACAATGTTCAAATTCTCTAAGTCTGTAGCAATTTTGTTTTAATTACTAACGAAAAAAAAAAAGTCCTTGCTGTTTCACATTTAATCATAAGTAACTTTTAATATTTCTAAGTTTGGAAAACGATCTATCGGCGTAAGCCACTGCTACAGACAGTAAAAATTTGAAAAGAGGATTTTGTGCACCATATTGCCGCTATCAATTCTCCAGAACGAAAAAGGGGGCTGTAGGGCCAGACATATCAATTCTTAGATAATACCTTTTGTTTCCCGCCGTATAGCGAGCTACCGCCTCGCCTTTACTATACGATCTGGCTATCAAGGCGGCTGAAGGCGTCCTTGTGTAGAAGAATAATTACCTCGACAAACTCAGTCCAGTACGCGGAAATAAAAACAACAACAAGACTTTATTATTCCGATAACATTTGCTTCACGGGTTTCCGATGATTTTCCGCTCAGGTTCCCGTGCTGACCACGTGCTACCTTTCCACAATTCTTTCCGCGATACCCGGTGGACGAAGGAATCCTCCTTCCCGTTCACCACGCTGCACGTCTGCGATAACCGCAGTCCTTCCGTCAGAAACTGGTGTCCAAACCAGGACCCTCTCTCCTTGACGACCGAAGCTCAACTGTCTCACTTAATCCTCCTCGCCCTTTCTGTCCTCTATCACGCATGCGCAAGAAAAACTGGTTTTCCCGGTCAGCACGTGAAATACCTGTACTCAGGAATGTCGTCGGATACCCGCAGGGGATTACAACCTTGCACGTATACAAAAGCAGTATGACAACTTGTTTAACAGAAGCACTCGAGCAGCTGACTCTTCAAGGTCAGATGCCCCAGGTGTTCATGCACCCCTCTCTTAATCCCCCATAGGATTAAAGTCGTACCACGTGGGTGGTGAAGAATATCAGTTCTTATCTGAAACAACAAAATGGCGGAATGAAACGTCCGTCCGCACGTGTTCATCACAATATTAAAAGTACATAAATTCATAATTGACAGTTCGTTTGCAGGCGACCCCTACAGGCCCCCACCAAATGAACGAGAGATACGGTCTTTTGCCGTATTCTCTTCCTTGCCTGCTGATCTTGGGTGATGCAACATAATACACTTTTTCACTTCTCGCACGTTATGTAACATATACACTTGTACCACCCTGAGACCTTCTGTGGATCTCCACCTGTGCCGTGAAACATTCTCACCATGGCGCTGCCCTACTCTTTAAAACTGAGTCTTGACAACGCATCGGCGTGAGGAATTAGTTTGCCCGCGACATGAGATATGGATAAATTAAATTGGGAAATAGCCAAACTCCAACGCTGTAATTTTGAACTTTGCGATGCGGAACGGGTGAGAAAAGTAAGGGGGTTGTGATCGGACATAACTTCGACCCGGTTACCGAAAATCCACCCTTCAAACCTTTGCAAACCCCATACTATGGCGTACGCCTCCTGATGGCCTGACCGCCCATCTGGCTTGGGTCCCATTTAATTTTTTGCTAGCATAGGCCACTGGCCTAATGTTGCCTTCCTCATCCCTCTGACTCAAACAACATGCCACCGCAAAGGAACTCGCATCCGTGTGTAAGATAAAAATGCTTACTGAAATCCGGGGTGTTTAATACCGGTGCCTTACACAAATTTTCCTTCAGAGTCCTGAATGATTCCTCCAACTTTTCCGACCAAACTACCCTATCTGCCGCCCTTTTCCCTGTACAATCTGTTAAAGGTTTAGCTATCTTTGCGAAGTTAGGTACGTAATCACGGTAATACCCACATAATCCCAAAAAGCTACGTATTTCCTTTTTTTGTCTGAGGGGGCAAAAGGTCCCTGATGGCCTGTAATTTCTCGGGGTCCGGCCGGTGATGGCCCGAGCCGACCACGTGCCCTAAGTAATTCACCTCCGTACGGGCGAAACAGCATTTGTTCAAATTTCCCGTAAAGCTTGCCGCCTCCAAACTTTCAATTACTCCTTTCAAATGTTTTAAATGCTCCTCCCATGAGCCAGAAAAAATAGCCACGTCGTCCAGGTACGCTATCGCATAGTCTTGGTGCGGGGTCAAAACCTTATTCATGGCTCTCTGAAAAGTAGCCGCCGCTCCTGATAACCCAAAGGGCATTACTTTCCATTGATAGAGCCCCTTATGCGTTGCAAAAGTGGTATACTTTCTACTGTCGGGGTCCATTGGGATTTGATAGTACCCCTTTAACATATCAAGCGTAGTAATATACCGGGCTGCCCCCACCTTCGCCAACAAATCTGGGATATGAGACATCGGAAATGCGTCCGGAACAGTGTGAGAATTTAACATTCTGTAATCTACACACATCCGAACCTCTCCATTTTTCTTAGCCACACATACTACCGGATGACTATACTCTTCTTTTGATTCTTCAATCATCCCACGATCCCACAACTCCTGGATCTGGCTCTCCACTGCTCTCTGCATCGATTGTGGCACCTTGTACCTGTGCTGGGTACGAAGTACGCTTTCCGGCTTGAGTGTAATTGCGTGCTTCCCCACTGACGTCTCTCCCACTTCTCCCGAAAAGAACTTCTTCGAGCTGTTCACCAGCTCCTGTAACTCCCTAAGTTGCTCCCGAGTTATCCTCTCCCTATCTATCCTGATTTCCTCAGGTTCTTTTGCTTCCTCCGTTTTCCTCACCGGAGCCTCCTTAATTTTGCCGAACTCCTCATCGGTCTCAAAAATCACTCCGACTACACTGATCCGGGGCTTAAACTCTCTTAGCTTCCCCACGTGTACATGCCGAAACTGCCCGTTTCCTAGTTCAACTACATAGCTATTGGACCCCGTTTCTCAGTTATGTGTACTGGGCCGGTCCACCTAGCATACACCTTGTTCTTGGAGTCCGGGATCAGGGCTATCACCTGGTCTCCCACTTGAAAGGACCTCTGTCGCAGCCGACGATTATAATACGACGTATACCGTCGCTGCTGTTCCACCGCCACCTCCTCCACTTGCTGAGCCGCCTTCTCCATGCGCTCCTTCATTTGCTGCAGGTACTGCTCCGCTGATACTGATATGCCAACGGGCAGCCTACATTCCCCCGCCCAATTTTTCTTCAGAATGGCCAGCGGACCAATGGGCTCTCGCCCGTATAGCAACTGAAACGGGGCCGCGCCCGTTGTAACATTGGGAACCTCTCTATAGGCCCATAATAAATATGGCAAAGCCTTATGCCACTGCCGAGGCTCCTCCCTTATCACATGATGCAGCATTCCTTTCAAAACTCTGTTGAATCGCTCGACAAGACCGTTCGAGGCGGGATTTCCCGGGACGGAGAACCTAGGAGTCGACCCTAGACGCCTTAGGATCTCTTGTGTCAACCCCGACACAAAATTTGTGCCCCGGTCCATCGCTACTACCTCCGGAATCCCTGTGCGCTGAAAAATTTCCAGTAGTGCGTCGCACGTGCTCCGGGCATTCAATGAAGTCAGACATACGGCTTCCGGCCACCTAGTATGCTGATCTACCATCACTAATATCCACCGGTGACCCTTGCTCGACGGTGGTTCAATCGGTCCGATTAAGTCCACATTAACAACCTGAAATGGTCTGGGGGGTCTCCTAACTGCCTCAATCGGAACCCTGTCTGCCCTCGTGATGGGACGTCTCAACTGACACGCTTCGCATACATCACAATATCTACGCACATCTTTCTTCAAGGTAGGCCAGTAGAAAGAATATCTAATCCGCTCTAGGGTCTTCTTGTGGCCTAAATGCGCGCCAAAAACCGAATCGTGTGCCAGCTTTAACACTTGCGCCCTCCGCTCTTCAGGAACTACCAACTGTAGCGTAACCTGCCCCAACACTTGCTCCCGATGATACAACATTCCATCCGTATAGAGATATCCACCTCTGCCATTTTCCGCCTCATTCCTAGCTGCTGCTAACGTCACACACCTCTTTTGTTGCTCTGTAAACAAGCGTCTGTCTGAACTCTCCTGTGCTTCACTCGTATCCAAATCAGTAACACTATCTCCTGTTCCCTCGCTAGCTGTCGTTGCCTCTCCTGATTGGTCGGCATGCTGTTGCTCTCGCTGATTTTCCTCGCCGCCTCCAGTACTGAGCGCTAATATCCTGGGGCTATTTTGCCCTTCAAGCCACGGTTTACCTACCAAGCGCGCTTGCTCCTCCTCCGCTGAAATATCTGTGATCGCCGGGCTTTCCATTCCTAGAATATCCTCTTCTTCGACTAGCGCTTCGCCAGTCTCAGTTTCTGGATGCACATCCAGCCTATTCCCTAACTCTAACGCCTTTTCACACGAGGTTGCCCACATCGGAGTAGCTTCCCTTAAACATTTCATGCGCTGGTAATCCTCCGCTGCTATAATTACCCTGTTTACCAGATTAGGAACAATTGCACACATCACTTCACAAAAACTTTCTGGCGCTTCTCCTGTTTCTAATCCCTCTTCATCTAATCGGAGATTCAATTGTTTAATTGCAAACTCTCCCTTACTACCATCGAAGCCTCTTAAAATTATTCTACCCTTTGGTTCCAACAACTCTTCGCCAAGTAAACCTCCTCTTACACAACTCACCTCCGCGCCTGAGTCAATAAGGATTTCGGTGCTCTTTCCGCATTCCGACTTAACCCTCTTCACTTCTCCTACCGGAATTTCTATTACCTCGTTCTGACTTCCTTCCTGGCCTAAAACTCTATCTACCTTAGCTGTCATTCTTTTATCATCGCTGACCTCTATCCTTCTCTCTGAAACATCTTCGGCTCCCCTTTGTCCCATCGCTACTCTGTTTACCTTATTTGGGGGATCTGTCCTCCAATTCTGAGAGTAAGAGCTGGGAGTACTCTGGGATGCCTTCTGGTTACAGTTTGCTTTACGGTGCCCTACTACTCCACATCTAAAGCATATAATTCCCTTATCCAAACTGGAATTCCCTACGATAGGCCTCGCTGCTGAATAACCTGGCTTATGTCCGACGCTCTGATCTGTCCCGGAAAACTTTCCTTTCAATTGATTTCCGCCTGTCGGAAAACTTCCTTCTTCCCGGCTTCTGATTGACCTCCTTTGAAATACGTTCCCGAGGTATGACTGGGTTTGTATCTTTCTTCTTCTATTCCCATAGCTCCCACGTGACTTTCGTATAAATCACAAAGTTCTCCTAATTCTGTCGAAGGAACTAACTTCCCTACGGAACCTCTTTGAAGAATGTAGGCCTTCAGTTCTGGGGACAACAAAGTTTTGAATTTGTCGCATACCAACAAATTGACCAACTGATCGAATTCTTTCACTTCACTACTGTTGATGTAGTATGTTAGGGTCCTCTTAATACGTCCCGCTAACTGCAAGTAGCTTTCCCCTTTGTTCTTACTAATCTCCTCAAATTGTCTCAAATAAATATCCGGAGTCAAATGGCATTCCATCAAAATTGCCTCCTTAACTATTTCGTACTTATCGTACTGCTCTATAGTCAAACGACGAAATAAGTGGTTCACACATTCTGAATTGAATAAGGCTATCACCAAACGACCTTTCATTTCTTCCGGTACTGAGTGTAATACAAATGCCCTTTCTAACGAATCAAAGAAGTCCAGAATTTCTTCCGGCTTACTGGGACTTCTGGGTAAAGTTCTTTCTAAGATTCTCATGTAGTCGGCCAACTTAATCTCATTTTTACTTTTAATAGACTCCTTCTCTTTCTCATTAATTAATTCTAATTTTCTTAACTCAAATTTCCTTTCTTCTTTCCTATCCGCTAATTGTAATTCTAGCATTCTTTGTTCCCTCTCAGCCTTTCTCTCTTCCATCTCAAGCATTTTAAATTGAAGTTCCCATTCCATTCTAGCTGGATTATTTTTCTTGTCTTCCATATTAATGCTTACTTCTTTACTAGAATCTAATTCTGAATCGTTAAGAATACTATTCTCTTCGTTGTCCGCGTCTAAATTATCCTCAACTTTCCCTTCCAAAAGCTCAGTCATGATAATACACTACAATACACATTCAAAAAATACACTCATGCAAAGAAATAAGAAAAGAAATCATGCAAACGTCCGCCTTAAATCATCGAAGGTTAATCTGCTTCTTGTTTTGTTTCTAACCTATCTCTACCTTCATGCATTACCCGAACATCTATTATCCTGTTTTACTCAGAATACTTATATTCCTTCTGCCTCTTTCGTAACACGTAAAAAAAAAAAAAATCACTACGCTATTTTACCTTCAAATTTCTTAAATCGTAAACATGAAAACCCGACTTATCTAAACACACTTATTACTTAATGAAAATATTTTGACACTTCACATTCTCTAGCAACTGACATAAAATTAACTGTTACAAAATTTTACTTTACGCTCTACTCTGAGAATATCTAATTATTAGCTTTCCCTTTCCTTTCTAGTACCATGATGAGAACTTCTACTCTTAACCCTAAATTATACCAAATGCACAGGCAAAGACACAGAAATAATCTCAGAAAAAAAAAATGTGGTACGTTACCGGAGCACTCAGGCCCCCTTCTGCTTCTTCTGTTGTCTTGCTTGTAAGTCCTCGTCCGGCTTGGGATTTCCGTACGCTGAGGTGCACACTGTCTTTGTCTTAGTCGACACGATGGATACCTTATCTCGGTTAGCACGCTGGTGTCTCTTTCTTCCGGTCGGCACGTCGTCAGAGTTCTGTCATTCGGTCACAGGAATTTTCACAAAAAGTCCGTTGTTCCTTCTTCACACGTGTCGCCATTCACGTCATTCATGAGCTCGCTTTCAGGCTGATCCTGTCGACTGCGCCACTTTATCTGGCTGTAGGGCCAGACATATCAATTCTTAGATAATACCTTTTGTTTCCCGCCGTATAGCGAGCTACCGCCTCGCCTTTACTATGCGATCTGGCTATCAAGGCGGCTGAAGGCGTCCTTGTGTAGAAGAATAATTACCTCGACAAACTCAGTCCAGTACGCGGAAATAAAAACAACAACAAGACTTTATTATTCCGATAACATTTGCTTCACGGGTTTCCGATGATTTTCCGCTCAGGTTCCCGTGCTGACCACGTGCTACCTTTCCACAATTCTTTCCGCGATACCCGGTGGACGAAGGAATCCTCCTTCCCGTTCACCACGCTGCACGTCTGCGATAACCGCAGTCCTTCCGTCAGAAACTGGTGTCCAAACCAGGACCCTCTCTCCTTGACGACCGAAGCTCAACTGTCTCACTTAATCCTCCTCGCCCTTTCTGTCCTCTATCACGCATGCGCAAGAAAAACTGGTTTTCCCGGTCAGCACGTGAAATACCTGTACTCAGGAATGTCGTCGGATACCCGCAGGGGATTACAACCTTGCACGTATACAAAAGCAGTATGACAACTTGTTTAACAGAAGCACTCGAGCAGCTGACTCTTCAAGGTCAGATGCCCCAGGTGTTCATGCACCCCTCTCTTAATCCCCCATAGGATTAAAGTCGTACCACGTGGGTGGTGAAGAATATCAGTTCTTATCTGAAACAACAAAATGGCGGAATGAAACGTCCGTCCGCACGTGTTCATCACAATATTAAAAGTACATAAATTCATAATTGACAGTTCGTTTGCGGGCGACCCCTACAGGGGCATTGTAATTTTTTTTTAAATTACAAAAAATTTTCTTTATCCTTTTTGGATTTCAAGTTCAACAGAAAGAAAAGGAAATATGTTTATTTTCAGGCGGTGTAAAAATCCATAAAATCCAAAACAAATTTCGTTTAACTTAACATTGTACACGTGTGCCCCCCCCCCCCTCCCGACAGTTTTTCTTGAAGCAGCACATGCCCGTAGATAACTTGTTGACTTGCAGGTTGTAAATGCTGAAAATATCCCGATCAGACCAGAAATTCTTTATATTTTATACTTTTGGTATTACCCCCTCCCCCTCCCCGAAAGGTTTCGTGAGGCAGCATATGCCCTCAGATAATTAATTGCAGACTTGCAGTTTGTAAATCCTTAAATCTTTTGTTCAGTTGTAGATCATAAACATTTTTTTTAAAGAATTACATTAATAATCGCAATTAAGAAAAGACAAAATTACGGAAACTTTATGTGATTCAGATAACCAACTTCCAAGAACGTGGCCACGAAGCGGTTGAAAACGCAATTTTTATACGGCCTGTTAAAATTTTTGTGGCCAGTTCACCGATGGCCAGTTCTCCTACACCCAATCAGTGATGGTGCTAACTGAGAAAACATTCAAACAGGACAAACTGACGTCTACTGTTAAGGGGGAACTCAATTAGCAAAAGGCATTTCCACGGCTCATGCTTAGAGTCTCGTACGGTGGGGAGAAGGAAGGGGTCTGGTACGCTAAGAACTCTTAAAAAGTGGGCCTTCTGCGTTCACAATTCTAGCGATTGCTTTTCAATAGTATCTCTTGCTTTAATAAAAGTTTAATGCGATGTAGTACTTTATCTGTGAGAAAAGGTAGCGGAGGGGGAGGGTCGTGACAGATACAATGGCTGCGTTAAGGACTAACCGTATAATGGTCCTCACCATGTGCACTTCTTTACACTTTTGTTGGCATGGTTATCGACATCATCAACAAGAAAGGAAACAATAATTCTCTTGAGATATCAAGACCCACCGTTTTATTTTGGTTAATAAAAACCAAACATGAGTTAGGGCAAACGCGAAATAAGGAAAACGCGAATTAGGAAAAACTTGATACGGGCAAACGTGAAATAGGGGAAACGAGATTAGGGTAAACGAGATTAGGGTAAACGAGATTAATGTAAACGAAATTAGGGGAAATGGAAATTCGGGTAAAAGCGATTTCGGGGAAACGCCATTGGGGTAAACGTGTTTAGGGCAAACGTGAATTAGGGAAATGAGGTTTAGGGGAAACGAGATTAGGGAAACGAAATTAGGGGAAATGGGAATTCGGGTAAAAACGATTTCGGGGAAACGCCATTGGGGTAAACGTGTTTAGGGCAAATGTGAATTAATGGAAACGAGATTTAGGGGAACCGAGATTAGGGGAAACGAAATTAGGGGAAATGGGAATTCGGTTAAAAGCGATTTCGGGGAAACGCCATTGGGATAAACGTGTTTAGGGCAACTGCGAATTAGGGGAAACGAGATTTAGGGGAACCGAGATTAGGGGAAACGAAATTAGGGGAAATGGGAATTCGGGTAAAAGCGATTTCGGGGAAACGCCACTGGGGTAAACGCGTTTAGGGCAAACGGGAATTAGGGGAAACGAGGTTTAGGGGAAACGAGATTAGGGCAAACGAAATTACGGGAAATGGGAATTCGGGTAAAAGCGATTTCGGGGAAACGCCATTGGGGTAAACGTGATTAGGGCAAACGGGAATTAGGGGAAATGGATTAGGAGAAGTGAGGCTACGCGCTGCAGATACCTCTCAGTCCCCCACTCCACACAACATACACACTCCCTCGAGGTCAAATCTGTTTGTGCCGCCCCTGTAGCGCAGTGGTCTAAGCGCTGGCTTATGACCATTCATCTGTGAAGGGTCCGGGTTTGAATTCCGGTCAGTCATGGATGTTGTGTTTGTCTTACAGCGCTGGTTCTCTCCCTTCCCTGCTACCAGTGGCCCTAAATTAGGGATGGGCGACTCCTTATAGCCAATTGAGTTGCTCACGGTGGTCGTTATACCCCCAATAAAAAAATCTGTTTGTTGTCAACAAGCCCCCAAAGTGTTTTTACCAACTATAAATACCTACAGATGGTAAAAACCCTATGAGTGCCTCTCCTCGCCTTGTGATTACGCCCTGGGCTATTTGCTTAAATAAAGCCAGCAAAACAGTTAAACAGACCAGGAAATCGGGAAACGTGAACGTTTTTCTTTCTTTACCATTGTGATAAAAAGAATGGGTCAACTTGTCCTGGCCCAGCCCGGCCTTAAGTGTCTGCAAAAAAGCCTGGCCCTGCCCGTTGCATTGTTCTTTAAATTAAAAAAAAGTTCGTCCCGTGCGGACCTGTACTCAGAGCTACGGAGGTGTTTTCAAAACAATGAAAGCGCTGACTGCGATTGGGGTACAAATAATGCGCCGTATGCAAATCACGGGGACGACGCGCCACCCGCGATGTATAAAGTATATGAAGGGGTGCTGTACGATGTTGGCTGTCACTTAGCGTCCCACAGTCGAAGATGAAAACGACTGTTATGGAGTAATTGTGGAAAATGTCAGTTATAAGTGACTTCAAAGAAGGCATGATCATTTGTGCACGACTCGCAAGAGCTGCAGTACCTAGAACGGCAGAAATAGTTGATGTAACCCGTGAAACTGTATCGAAGATTATGACTATACCTATCAAACAGGACACTGCGTTTCTTCCAAACATGCAAATCATGGAAGCCATACAAAGGTATTGCATAGGTAGAGGCAAATGTTGGTACAGGTTGTACAGTGGAAGCACAAGACCACGGCACAGAATATAATAGCAGCAAAATTTCGTCGGGAACTCTATCGCGTCGGTATTTATGTCCGTGTTGCAATCCACTAACATCAATGCAATAAAACGTGTATGGTGATGCAGAGCACATAAAAACTGGGATGCTAAAGACTGGCAACGTGTCATCTGGTCTGGTGAATCGTGCTTCACATTGTTTTCCACCACTCATAGAATGTACGTCTTGTGAAAACCTTTGAAAGCGTACCACCGAGACTGTTAGTTTTCGACTGTGAAGCATGGAGGTGGATTCTTGATGCTGTCGGGTGCCGTGTCATGGCGTCCCGTAGGACCATTGCTTATTCTGTAGGGTCGCGTCACATCTACAACGTGCGAATCCATTCTTGAGGGCCACCTGCATCCAATGTTGCAAGCATTGTTTCAAGCACGTAATGCACGGTGCACTGTGGAAAAAGTGTCAAGTTGTGGTTTACAGAGGATGAGGTACAGCAACTGCACTGGCCGCCTCAATCTCCAGATCCCAACATTATTGAACATTTGTGGGAATATCTGGATCGGAAGGTCATATCACACTTTCCACTTCCAACATCACTGGTGCAGTTGAAGTTGGAACATATTTCACAGGAATATTGGTGCCAAATTCCATTATCGTATCAGCATGACTTGTGAAAGTCTATTCCGAGTCACATTGCTTCTGCGCTGAAAGCCCGAGGGGGAAGGGGGTATTAAGCCGCCCCGGTGGCGCAGTGGTCTAAGGCGATGGCCTCTGATCATTCGTCCGAACGGGGTCCGGGTTCGAATCCCGGTGAGGCATGGATGTTGTGTTTGTCTTACGGCCCTGGCTCTTTCCCTTCCCTGGAACCAGTGACCCTAAATTAGGGACGGGCGACTGCTTATAGCCCATTGAGTTGCTCACGGTGGTCGTTAAACCTCCAATTAAAAAAAAAAGAAAAAAAGAAGGGGTATTAAGAAATTCTCCGCAAACACGTTTCCATTATTTTGATAAACCCTTGTAGTCGCTCGTTACCAATTTGGATGCTACCAGTTCCGAAGTGTCGTTGACAACAGAATTGAAATGGACTCATGTAAGTTGTTTTAACTGGTTCATTATTTGGTTGTTAATTAATTCTATATTTACCAGACGTGTTTGTTATCCGAGGTGTTGCCCGGATTTACGGGTTTTTAAGTTTTAGAAGAATTTGAGATTCTTCGGGCATTTCATTTCTAAAAATGCTACGAAATGATAACTAAAGTTCAAGTTCCATTTTCTTTGGGAATTACAGTGTTTGATTAAAAATACTGCATGTCCGTGGGGATGGTGAATGTAAACGGTTTGTGACACCTTGAGTGTTTCTTTTGTTATCATTGTGACACCTTGAGTGGTTCTTTTGTTATCATTGTGACACCTTGAGTGGTTCTTTTGTTTTCATTGTGACACCTTGAGTGGTTCTTTTGTTATCAAACAAGCTCTCAAGATAACAGCCTGCAGAAAGGAAGGCTCTTTTTTAATTTGTTATCAAACAAGCTCTCAAGTTAACAGCCTGCTGAAAGGAGGGCTCTTTTTTCATTATTTTGAAAGTTGCATCTACATCAAATAATTTGATTATATTAGATTCGGTTAATCCAATGAGCTACTTCTAGAAATTGAATGCAATCATCCACTGTAGGCTTCAAGTAAAACTGATCCACATAGACTGCTCAATTAACATGTAATATGAAGTGCGAAATTTGATTTCAAAGATGCAATGCCTGAAGGATTTTACACAGTGAAAGAAAATTGAGTACAAGAAAAGGTGCGAAGTTTAACTGCACAAGCACTAGATACTATTTGTTGTGTAGCTAGTTTATATGTGCGTAATATGCTGTATATAAATAATGTGTTTTAGTTTGCTGGGTTCGGGTTTTTATTAGAAATCCCTTTTAATTGACCTTTTCCCCCCTAAACTTAATTGGTCCCTATAACAAACTAAAATAGCAGAAACCCACAATTCTCTGGTCTCAGTAGATTAGTGAGTGATTTTCTTGTTGCTTGCCCTTGACGAAGCCGATAAGGAGTCAGTCATTAATATGCTTCCCTGCATTCTTATGTTCGGTACTTTTTCATCGCTTGAAGCTAGCCTGGTTCGGGAGAATGGATATGGTGATTGTTGTTCTTTTTCTCGTTTTTCTTATTATTTTTTTGTTTTGCTAAGTTCAAAATTTTGCATTATGTTTAGTATTTTTATGTTATTTGATCTTTCTCCTATGCAGCCTCTGGCGCTTTTGGAATTTTAAATTTGTTCAAGGGTTTTTTGTTTTTTCACTTAATATGCTTTTGCTATTCGTAATATGCATTATATGTATATTAGCACTGAGTTGCGAGTTTCAGGGTTTCTTGTGTCACCTCACAATCACCCCTGATATACTAGTGCTTGATACTTCACAATTTCAGGGACAAAGTTTATAGCTAAGCATTTAAGCTAACGTGAACCTTACTGCTAAACCATAAACTTAAAACTTCAGCTATTTAAAACTAATCAAAGTTTTGCGCATCTCATTCTTCCCGTGCACGCCGGGTATTCCTCTACAGATTTTCGTATATTTCAAGTTTCTCGCCCGCAACAAACAAACCGTTCCGTAGACTTCAAATTTGTAGTAATAATCGAGTGAACTCGCCATCACTCACGTAAAACAGAAACGCACGTTCGCGTGTTGCAGCTGCCCTGGTCGGTCTGGTACGTACTACGTCATCCATCCCTCTCAAGCACAGGTGTGGTTTCCTCATTATTTTTTTTATACGCCTACATTTAAGGTACCCACCTGCTAGAGAGTAGCTGAGGATTTTTGAGTGAATCCCATTCCCTTGAAAGATGGCGTACGTTTTAATTATTTCTGTTATGCGATAGTTCGAATTTTTTTGTTTAGCAGCTGGTGTACTAATGTGTGATCGTAATGTACGAAAAGATTAGTGCGTGGTACTTTCGAACCCCTAAAATTTAGAGTTTCAAATGCACAACGTACGAAGGCGGGGCGTTTACAACAGAGGATCGTCTGTACTTAAAAACTAAGGATTGCGGAGGACCTAGTGGGTAGAGCAACCGCCCTCCGACGAAATGGTGTTTAGATCGATGCAAGTATACCGAGCGGCTCTGAACCGTTGAACACTTGCCATGCTTCGGATGAGCATGTTAAGTCACCACCCCCGAGGCGACTTAACGTGCTCATCATCGGAAGTGCTCGAGGGGACGTCATATTCTGGCATTTCCCAGTGTGTCGATTTGTACTTTCAATCTGGCACTCGTACTTCTCAGACTCTGTCGTTTTTGAGCCTCGTGGTTCAATCTAATAATAATGTAACTTCATTTCTGATACGCAGCACAAAATTCGCGTGAGATATAGGTAGTTTCCTCTAAATCAGGGACGTCGGTCGCCAAGTGGATGCAAGGGTGGGCTCTTTCTAGCCTGTCCTGAAAATTGTCTTGCCCACCCAAGATGTGCCATATTTTATATTTTTTAACTTTTAAAATATAATCTGGAATGCGCAAAGCAATAATGACTCCCGTGTTTTTCGTCGTGTATCCGTACGTATTTCCGCATAGGAAGTGCGTTGTTTACTTCTCCGTTGAAAGGTTATCACAATAGCATCCACAGGGCCACGAAAATGCAGTTGTTCTCAGCGCTTCAAAATCTTCAACTTAAGCCTTTTTTGAAGTTTAGTGTGATCAGGAGCGAATAAAGAGGGTGAATATAAATTCACTGAAGTCATTAGTAGAGATGTGTTTGACGGTGACTTTTAAGTATCGGTGACAACGGTGACGATTCCAGAGAAGTATCAGTGAAAAGTATCAGAGACAAAATCACAGTCGGTGACAGTAGCGCCTCCAGACCGTGTAACGCTTGTCCGTCAGTGACAGGAACCATCGAGTTTATATCCACGCAGCACTAGCCGCCATACGTCACTGTCCGCGCTGCAGGTGACGTCACATGCAGGCAAGAAGCTGATTTGAAACTACGGCAACCAAATGGAACTACAACTATGAGACGTATAGACAGATAAAATGAGAAATTTAATAATCATCAATCATACAAGCTTACTCTTTTATGAACTGTATATAATAAATAAGTTTGTTTTTTCTTGCGGAAATCGCTGTCACAGCTCAGTGGCGCCAAACCCGTCTCCAAAGAGCGGGAACTGTGGAGCTGGAAGTTTCGGTCAGTTACAGCGACAGGTGGCGCCGACAATGGGTCTGTCACTGATATTTCAGCAAACCAGTCACAGCCGATGACGGTGACATACTCTTATCAGTCACAAAATATCAGTGACGTGATTTCCGACCCATCTCTAGTCATTAGTAATCGCTCTGCTGTTTGTTTGTTCTACTAAGTAGGGGATTCCAACACGAAATGCGGAGTCTAAAGCTGTACCAGCGCTCTTAAGCCTGCTCTAGGGCAGTGAGGGAACAGGACCTGTCTGCTCCCTCTTGCCCTCAAGGGCAAGCACAATGACAGCACGACCTGTCTGCTCCCTTATTGTCTTTTTTCAAGTTATCAGGGGCGAATAAAAGGGTGAATAGAAATTCAATGTGGCCATTAGTAATCGCTGGACTGTTGTTATAGGTGATTAGTAATTGCTCTGCTGTTTGTTTGTACTACTAAGTAGGGGATTCCAACACGGAATGTGGTGTCTGAAGCTATACCAGCGCCTGCTCTAGGTCAATGAGAGAGCAGGACCTGTCTGACGACTGCTTTGGAAGAGATGAGTGCAGGACAAGGTTGTTGGCTTGAATCAAAGGAGTTAAGGAAGGGGTAAGATATTGTCAGCATGTCCTTATTTCATCACAACCCTAATCCACGAAAACACATGTTTTAAGAAGTTTCTCCTAGGCGTGAAATTTTCTTGGGCCGCGGATGGCCTAGTGGTCAACGTGCGTGACTGAGAATTTTCAGGTTTGATCCTAGGTAGATACGAACGCTCGAACCACTAAATATCCGCCGTGCGTCGGCGGATGGACAAGTTAGGCCGTCTGACCAGGGTTACTGCCCCCACCCGTAATAAATAAGGGCGTCTTCCTCCCCCTTTCTATCTCGCTTCCGTGTCACTTTCCTATCCGGCACTCTAGCCCAAATCTCGTAGCTTCCTATTTCTAAGGATTGTTTAAGACCTGGGGTCAGACATTCCCTTCCTAAAATCCTCTACACGTGATCTGATCTGAAATTTTCTTTTAATCAGTGCATGTTACTGGTGCTGATGGCAGTGTGTCATGTTTATTATACCGGTATGTAACTCTTTAGGTTTTACTAATTTTATAAAAAATTGATGGACGGAACATAGCAAAAAAATAATTCCAAACTTTGGATACTTTTGTATTCCAAGAAGTGCAAAAACTTCAAGGCAGTTCCAAAATTAATGAGTATGTATCCACGAGGAGTGTGTGGGAGAGGGGTATCGCACGAATACCTGTGCAAAAAGGGAAACGAATTCATTCATTCAATGTTTCGTAAATAAAGTTGCTATCAAGCTTGCCCAGCAAAAATAATAATCGCCCACCCGTCGCCCATCTTGATTTTGAATTCTAGCGACGTCCCTGCTCATAACTTTCCCCCTGTGGGTGTAAACCCTTCGAGAAATTGCTGGGTACCAAAAATTAAGTTACAATGTTCCATTTTCCTTTGTAGGAAAAAAAGTATTTTTATTTTTTCCATCTATGGCATTCAAGTTTCCCGTCCGACACCAATGACTGTCAGTGTAAGCATTACTCCAAGAAAAATTCTGAAGTACTTAAGGTTACATTTTTACATGGTGGAAGCAAAAAGAATTTCAGAAGAGGTCTGACCGAGGTGTAGACCAGCGTTTCTTAGAGATAAATAACGAAGTTTATCCTTGAAGACTTTTATCAGAACAAAAACACGTTATCACCTAAGCAGTTGCTTTCAACAGGGTAACACTATCGCTGTGAAAGACGTGTTCGCTAACTTATTCCCTCCCCCTCCCCTCTTGAGTTCAGAACTCAGTATTGGATAAGATGCCCTGATATGCCCACTGAATTGCGCGAATTTGATTTGTGAAAACTGCAGGTGTTACACATTTACAGTTGCTAACTGTATTTTATGCCCTTTCGGTGAACGTGAGAAGAGTCGTTCATCACTAATCTAAGGTTATTGACTACAAATATATGACGAAATGCCCTTTCCATGTTCTTTCAAGCCTTTTTTTTTTTTTTTTCTCCCCGATAAGGAATCGATGAAAATGGATGAGAAAAAAAGTGTGGGAATGCTTGGGAGGTTATTGATTTCTATTTGGTGTTTTGGGAACCAACATTTTATATTTTTCAAAGGCGTTCAACATTTATTTATTAATTCTGTTAACATTCAACATTTTAGATAATTTCTTGCGCTTCTGTCATTTACTTAAAACTATATTTAGAAAGAAATCCCAAGACCGAGAAATAACTAACGCCTGCCTTACCTGGTAGCATTCAGTGTTTTCCCCCGTAATAACATGCAAAAAACAAATCTATAGGCATGAGCACCCATATACGGGGGGAGGGGGGGGCATTTTCCCTTTCCTGGAAATCGGAGGAAAAGCAAAAGAAAAATTATAGACTTTTCTTCTTGCTGAACTTATGTCTGACACTGGCACACCATGGTCAAGCGTTTGGTAGTAAAAATGGCAGTAGTAATGTGGCAAGAACGGCTGACTTGAAAACAAGATTTTGATATCCTAATATGGGGTGCTGTAATTCACTAACTGTGTTTAGATTATTTTTCAGTAACTTGGAAAGTGGCGGTAGTAATCTGCAATTAGTGTAAATCTGTTGAACATCTCCGAGGACTTGACAGTAAACACAGTTAGGAGTGGCTGCTTTGTTAAAAACTGAAAAAGGCTAGGGAGAGGTAGTAGTATCCCATGCAAGAACAGCCACTGGGTGTATTCTCGGTGAACATTTGAATGTTTTCCTTGTAGCTGTCTATGTTTTTTCTCGTACCTTGAGGGAATAGTATTCCAATTGTGCGAGGTTGTAGGCCTCTGAGATGGTGTTATGAAGGTCTTCTGTTGATATGGTGTGAATCAGCCTCGGGGTGTCCAAAATTCTGACTGAAAAAGGTAGTTGTAATGAAACGGAATGTTCTCGAGTCCATTCAAAGTAACCATCTCAGAGTGTAAAGTGAAAATTGCATTGCTGATCCGGTGACGCAGTGGTGTAAGCCTGGCTTCTGACCACTCGTCCGAGATGGGTCCGGGTTCGAATCCTGTGATGCATGGATGTGGTACTATTTTTTGTTAAGGCACTGTTCGTTGCTCAACCTTTTTCCAATTTCTCTTGTGTTCTTCCATTCTTGTTTTTAGTCGTCTTTTAGTACTACCTATGTAGATATTATTAATATTACTGGTGTCGTTATTCTTCGTGGGTATGCCGTATACTCCTGCTCTGTGCATAATTGCATTATTACTGTAATCAGCTGTAAGGAATTTGTTATTATCTATTACAATATCGGCGAATCTTATATTCACTTTATTACATTCCTTTTTCAAAATGCTGCTTAACTGTGGTATGTAAGGTAAACGTCCGCAAAATTTTATGATGTTCTCAACGTTATTTTCACACTCAGGTCTGTTAATACTGGTTTTATAATTTCTATACATCTTCCAAATGTATCTTTCATCATATCCAAATACTGTGGCTGTTTCTATGATCCATTTCATTTCTGCCTCTTCCAAACTTCTATTTGATGTGTGGAAAACAGCTCTTCTAATAAATGAATGAAACGCAGCTTCTTTATAACTACTCAGTATACAGGAAAGACTCTTATGTGCCAGTAATTATACCAAATGATTCAATCCACCCTAAACATTATAAAGAAGCTGCGTTTCATTCATTTATTAGAAGAGCTGTTTCCCACACATCAAATCGAAGTTTGGAAGAGGCAGAAATGAAATGGATCATAGAAACAGCAACAGTATTTGGATATTTTTTTTTTTTTTTTTTTTTTTGATTGGAGGTTTAACGACCACCGTGAGCAACTCAATTGGCTGTAAGCAGTCGCCCGTCCCTAATTTAGGGTCACTGGTTCCAGGGAAGGGAGAGAGCCAGTGCCGTAAGACAAACACAACATCCATGCCTGACCGGGATTAGAACCCGGACCCCTTACGGACGAATGATCATAGGCCAGCGCCTTAGACCACTGCGCCACCGGGGCGGCCGGTATTTGGATATGATGAAAGATACATTTGGAAGATGTATAGAAATTATAAAACCAGTATTAACAGACCTAAGTGTGAAAATAACGTTGAGAACATCATAAAATTTTGCGGACGTTTACCTTACATACCACAATTAAACAGCATTTTGAAAAAGGATTGTAATAAAGTGAATATAAGATTCGCCGATATTGTAATAGATAATAACAAAATCCTTACAGCTGATTACAGTAATAATGCAATTATGCACAGAGCAGGAGTATACGGCATACCCACGAAGAATAACGACACCAGTAATATTAATAATATCTACATAGGTAGTACTAAAAGACGACTAAAAACAAGAATGGAAGAACACAAGAGAAATTGGAAAAAGGGTGAGCAACGAACATCTCTTATTACATATTGCATCAATAATAATTCTATCCCCTTGTGGGAAAATGCAAAAATATATACTACGCACAACACACATAGAAAGATATTGTATTCTGAGTCCGTTGTGATAGAAAAAACCAGAGGATTTAACTGCAATGAACAAGCACTAATTGAATTGCCGTTTGCCTGGCGATACATAATAACAAAAGAAAAAGAAACTGAAGAAAAGTATATAAAAACTAAATTTGTTGAAAAATCTCATCCAACAACGATTAACAATGAAATTACAGGAAAGAACACCAGATGGTGCAACAATATAGCAAAAAGTTGTAAATCATATGATTAACCTACGCACAAATACAGAACCAATGAGCGATGAGTCGACTGGTGACAAGGAGGTAATCAGCACAATAAAAGCATACGGATGTCTCATACAACCGACCGCTGAAGATGGGCACAGTATTGCCAGAAACATGTTCGGACGATCGAGGAAGGACTTGTTGACTTCTTTTAACATTTTTTTAAAAGTTTTTTAAAGTTTTAAATCTTTTAATCTGGATACTTCATAGCAGCTTGGCATAGAACTGCGAAATGTTTCAACTGCTAAAATTCTGGCCGCGTCAACGTAATCTTGTCTTGACAGTGATCTCAAAATTATTTTAACTCATCACCCCCTTCTTGTAGAATTGTGCAGATGTTCGTATTTGTGTCGAAGTTTGAACGCGGAATATCTTCAGTGACGTGGTACAGCACCAGACAAGAAGCATGATCGATTGCAAGCCAGAAGGATTGAAACCGGAGTAAGGTGAGCGCAATACGTGTTGCTCCATTTGCTTCATTGCCGTTTTTATGTCTCACTAAATATAACCTATGTTAGGATTCAACATTTAAATACTGTACATAAATAAATATTCTTAATTTCAACTATAAATATTTCATTATCATTGAAGCCAACTTGTCTATTCGAAACTCATATACTACGTGTGTAACAGTATTATAAAGGACCTTGTCCTAATATACATTGACTGCTGTCAATATTTTCTGCATTTTTACCTGTTTATTTCCCTCTAAATTGGCTCTAATTCTCTAGGTTTTCATTTTTTGTTTTTGTTTAACCTTATTCCAGAAGGTAGATATGGCACAGTTATACACTGACGGAAAAAAAAAATTCCAACACCACGAAAAATAGTTGTAGAGGAATGAAATGGCGACAATACATTTGTATGGGTAACATATTTAATCGATTAAGGTTTCAAGATCACAGCTTAATGTAAGCGTGAGAAGAGCCATTTTAAATGTGAAATGCTGGTATATTAATAAGCGGTGTAACCGCTAGAATGTTGAATGCAAGCTCGCAGACGTTCATGCATTGTGTCGTACAGGTGCTGGATGTCAGTTTGTGGGATGCAGTTCCATGCCTGTTGCACTTGGTCGGTCAATACAGGGACGGTTAATGCTGGTTAGGGTGACGCTGGAGTTGTCGTCCAATGATGTCCCACACGTGCTCGATTGGTGAAAGATCTGGTGATCTAGCAGGCCACGGCAACATGTCGACACTCTGTAGAGCATGTTGGGTTACAACAGCGGTATGTGGACGAGCGTTATCCTGTTGGAAAACACCCCTGGAATGCTGTTCATGAATGGCAGCACAATAGGTTGAATCACCAGACCGACGTACAACTGTGCCGTCAGGGTGCGTGGGATAACCACGAGAGTGCTCCTGCTGTCATAGGAAATTGCTCCCGAGACCATAACTGCAGGTGTAGGTCCAGTGTGTCTCGGCCGCAGACAGGTTGGTTGCAGGCGCTCACCTGGCCTCCTTCTAACCAACACACGGCCATCACTGGCACCCAGGCAGAACCGGCTTTCATCAGAAAACACAACAGATATCCACTCCGTCCTCCAATGAGCTCTAGCTTGACACCACTGACGCCGCAAACGGAAGTGGTTTGGAGTAAGTGGAATGCACGCTACAGGGCGTCTGGCTCGGAGCTGTCCTTCAAGTAACCGATTTGTAACAGTTCGTTGTGTCACTGTGGTGGCAACTGCAGCTCGTATTGCTGCCGCCGACGCGGTACGATGCGCCACGGCCATACGCCGTACACGGCGGTCTTCCTTCTCAGTAGTGCCACGTGGCCGGCCGGAACCCGGTCTTCTTGAGGCAGTACCTTCCCTTGACCACCGCTGCCAACAATCATGCACAGTCGCTACATTCCTGCCAAGTCGTTCTGCAATATTGCGGAAAGAAAATCCACCTTCTCGTAGCCCTATTACACGACCTCGTTCAAACTCCGTGAGGTGTTGATAATGGCTTCTTCGTCTTCTTAAAGGCATTCTTGACTAACAGCAACACACTACGTCGAATCTCAACGATAACTAACGCTCACGAACGTTACAGCGCGTATTTACAGCAAACCTGCTTTGCATGTTCCGAGGGCGCTACTAGCGCCACACGTATGCGCCGAGCGCGAAATTTGCATAGACGTCATGTTACAGATGTACTCTTACCGCCTACCAACTGTCGTTTATCTAACACAGCCCCTTCTTGGTGTTGGGATTTTTTTCCTTCAGTGTATATACATACGTCATCATTAACCATTATCAATCCACTGCTGCATGAAGATCCCCCATAGTTTCTTCCACAAGTGTCTGCCTTGAGCCTATTTCTTCCATGTTACTCCGGCATGCTTTCGGATTTCACCCATTCATCTCCCATGTAACCTTCTTCTGTTGTTTTTTTTCTGCCCCTTATAATCCAGTCTAAAATTTCGGTTGTCCATCAGTGGTCCGTTTTTCTGGCAATATGTCCTGCCCATTGCCATTTCATGGATTTTACTCTGATCAAGATATTTTCCACTCTTGTCATTTTCCTTATCCACGAGTTGCTGCTCTTATCTTCTCTTGTTGCACCATGCATGCATCTCTCCGTGCTCTTTCACTTGTCTGCAGTCTTTGTATGTCATTTTTATTTAAGTTCCATGTCTCTGCTCCATATGTAAGAACTGTAAGGATTCTGTGATTAAACACTGTTCTTGTAAGACATAATGGCATGTATTGTTCCTGAAAATTGTACTGTTTCTTCCAAAAGCTCTCCAGCCAAGTCTTATACGCCGATTAATTTCATCGTCAATGTGACTCATGATTGATATCCGTTGTCCGAGGTAAATGTAGGTTTCGGTTACCGCGAGTTTCCACCATCGATCTCAAAATTGTCATTTTTTGAAAAAGCATTGAACATCAGTTTTGTCTTCTGAAAGTTCAGTTTTCGTCTAACTTCTTTACTCTTGTTAGCAAGTTCCTGGATCATACTCTGCAGCTCTAGTTGCAAAAATGATTACGTCATCAGCGAAACGAAGGTGAGTTAAATAACCTCTATTAATCTTTATCCCCTTGTTTTCCCAGTTCAATGATTGAAAGACACTTTTTACAATGTGGCATTGGAAAGTTTGGGAGGTATGGTATTACTTTGTACATATATAAACTATATATGCATATATATGTGTGTGTTTAATTGTAACTACTTTGTCCATTTTTTAATATTTTTTTTTTTGAAACTGTTTCTCTTGTATGTGTATATAAACAGAGATCGCGCGCTGCCGATCGCATTCTTTGCAATTTGCGAAAAAAAATCGTTTTGGCGATTTTTTTTTTCGATTTTTTTTTTATTGGCGATTATTTTGTACTATCTTAACACTTTAGCGAATGGGTTGGCGAAAGCTTTAAAAAAGTTGGAAAAACCGCTGTATATATGTATATTATATATAACTGATAATTATACTGTAATTTTACTGCATCAGAAAGTTATGTTATTATTAAATAAGTTGACACTATATTGTATATTAAGCTCTTTATTAAACTACAGTTATTTTAAACAAGTTTATTATTATCATGGGATCACTGGTTGGGAGTCTATCACAACATATTTGCTCGCTTATTCCAAGAAATATTTATGTCTTGTAAATTATGGGCTTCTACGGAATTGAAATGTCTTCAACGTTATAAAAATGCTTACCCTTATATACCATTTTCAAGATATGTGAAAATTCTTTGCTTTAGTAAATCCGGAAGGAAAAGGCTGTTGCGCTCTGTATGCCGAATTTTTTTTTTTTTTTTTTCTAAATTTTTTTTTATCGTTACGGTGGTTTGTGATGTTACATCTCCTGTACGTTTTGATTCGTCTCACCGTCTCGAAGTTTCGTTTCATCATGCTGACCTGACCGATGCTAATGAATTACATGGCTGGTCATCCATGTTAATTGCGACGGTATGAACTGGTACATTGATCAGTCTATCCAACAGTGGCGAAATAACAACGAAATGAGGATAAATAAAAATATTTCTGTGTCTCTGGAATCTTGAAATACAGGTGGCGTCAATTTGTATCTTCTATCACATGTAGAATCGCTGAGGAAAAAGAAATGCGCATGCCTTTTAAATGCGTATAGGTTCGAATTACATTTGCAATATCTAGAGAAAATAGACGAACTTGTCCTCCATCAAAAAATTAGTAAACACAATTGCTATTAACACTTGCTCGAGTCATTCCTTAAGGTGGACGTCTAGTGATTTTTCTTTCTTCCTTTACTTCCAATGGGCAAACTTCTGTACACATTTTCTTCACAGTTAATGCGTTCCCAAGAATAAAAATTTGAACATCGATTAAAATAACTTCATATCATAACTTGTAACACTTAATATTTTCTAAAACATAACCATAATTATATTAAAAATCAATAGCTTTTCCGTTGGTGGTGTTGAGACCAGAAAAAAGATGGCGCGACCTGTACGTTGATGACGTCAGTAGACAAACAAATCTTGGATTGCTTAATTATGGTTATGTTTTAGAAAATATTAAATATTCCAAGTTATAATATGAAGCTATTTTAATCGATGTTCAAATGTTCATCCTTGGGAACGTATTAATTGTGAAGAAAATGTGTACCGAAGTTTGCCCATTGGAAGTATAGGAAGCAAAATTACTTGACGTCCACCTTAATAGTCTTTCGCCTCTTATCCTATGAAACGCGTGAAGAACTTCTGTTCGATGCATTACGCTAAGAAATTGGAACACGGGAGTCTTCCTGTGAATATTTCGTGCAAAGCACATAAACAGCGTCACCATGTCAGAAAATTCGTGTGAAATCATCGTTATTGTTTGTTCAAACCCCCCCCCCCCTCCTCTAAAGATCATCAGAAAAGATAGCTTTTAATCGCAGTGTGGAAAATTTGTTCCGTTCGGCCAAAGACAAGTAAGTGTACGTCTTAACCGTTGATTACGGGTGCGCTCAGGAGCTCTTGAGTGCCTTTTAAAATTATTTGAGGCGTGCGCAGACATGGACATCATACAATCCCCTGTATAATAATTGAAGTACCCGGTTATTTATGGCAACAAATATACAATAGCTGGTGTACAAAATGGGGGAAAGGAGAAAGAATAACCGGTGCCAAAATAACGAAAATTTCATGCGATATGCTATCCACAATATCCGATCTCGCTACAGAACTTTAAAATTAGATCCTTCCACAGACGATTGAAATTTAATAGTTAATAAAACCTCAAGTATTCCCGCAAATCGCTCCTATGACCGGAAATTTTCGGTCATATGGACACGGAAAAAGGGAAAACAGAATTTGTGTCTCTCTAGCACAAACGTATCGTTTGCTTGAAAGAAAACTCGCACACTCAGTTTCCAGAATTTACTTTCCTCCAAGAAGTACATGAATGTTCAAACAAAATATTGAAAACCGTTCCAATTAAAATATTGAAAAAAAGTACCGTTCTCTTTAACTGGCTGGAACGAATTGATTCGGGGTTAGCGAAATTTCCTGAAATCTGCAAGAACGAATATATACGCTGTCTAAGAAGTGGGCCGAACGCCACTGGAACGAGTGAACCTGCGTATCAGAAAGCCTTTAGCCTTCATTTTAGCTGAACTGCGTATCGGAAAGCCTTTGGCATTAAAAGTGGTCATTCTGGAGAATGATTGACACTAAAAATACTTTTGATTGAGTACCTACTGAAAGGGCTGTAACAAAGACGCCGAACGTAAGAAAGAAGGAATAAGATATTTGAGTGTACCCCAGTGGCATGATGTCCGTATCAGGGGAACTAACTCTTTGGGCCTTGAGTCATGGAGCAAAGTATAAAGGACTAGAAGATTCCGCTTATTGCTTGTAACAGGTTTTTGATTGATGCCGTCCACCGGGATGACTTTGCCTACCACAGGGTGAGTTTGTCCCACCAAACGGAGAAAAATAACAGTGGTGCAAACTCCAATCTGTTTCATTGAAATATTTTAGTAAAGCGTGTGACGTGTATTCTAATATTACTTTCATTTTTAGTTCCTTTTCCTATGTCAATTTGAGTTTGTTCTCTTTTGCACTTTCAAACTTAGCGGGATATCTTCTCTCTCACATGAATGGGGTTGGCAACACTTTTGAGGTCAGAGAGAGTGACGTATGAATGTGATAAGAACGATAGATAAAATGGACGATACAGCAGTCGCTTAGGGTATCTCTGCGTGTGTGTGTGTAGAGATGTTCGGTCGCTGCTAAGATAAATTGTACGACAAATAATTAAGGTATTGTATGTGGCTATAATGTGGATGTCATTCATCATTCGTTGTTCGACCAATAAAAAGTTATCGTAAGTTTGGCTTCTGTATATGCTTCGTCTGGCCGTAAAACCTTAAATTAGAGCTATTTCATGCATTTATTGCATCGTATTCTCATTTAGTTCAACATTTCCTTCGTCATGGTTTTAGACATAGCATAACACCAATCTCACACACGAAAAAAAGTTACGTTATAAGCGTTTTCTGGTAGGTGGCAGCACTGGCTTGAAGGCAGAATGTTTGGTTCAGCTGTTTTAGTAACCTAAAGTTGGCAACACTGCAGCTGTTGTTTTGTTTACGTGATAATACAAGGGTGACATTGTCTCACAGCCTTCCGTTAAGGCTTATTTGATGGGTTGAGACCTGAGCAGAGATGGAAACGGGTCACGGGTCAACGGGTCGGGTCAAGGTGTTCCTGACCCGATTTTGACCCAGATTTATTCCCGTTTTATTTTTGAAAAGAGAAAAAATATTGAATATATCCCAAAGAAAAATGCGCGTTGTGGAATTCTGTAGTCGATACAGAATTCCACAACGAATAATGATTTGCCATGCAAAAATATTGTCTCTTTCTTAAAGCAACGAAGATTTCCACCGAACGACGTCAGACAACACACCGACTCCATATCGTAAAAAGATCCTTCCTTTGGGTTATTTTACAGTGAGATTGTCCAGGCCAACAAGGTACAGACAAACTCCATTCGCCTGCTTCTCAGCTGATTCACTCTCTCCGTGCGAAGTTCACTGTATTACTATAAGAGTTACTTTTCACATCACACCTTTTACATTCAATTTTCAGAGGTTTTCGACTAATGTGCTAACATCGCGTTCCCGTGACATGTCATGTCGAAATTAATTCCTTATTTGTTAATATGGATGGATTTAATATTAAGGAGGTTGAAAAAGGCGTCCAGGCCAACAAATACGTACTTGTTGAAAACCACAAGGGAAGAGTGAATTCTGGAAATTGTTTGGTCTCATTAAGGAACCGGCGAAAAATTCTGTGTTGTTTGGTCTTGCTTGTTGTTCAAAATGTGGAAAGTGTATAATTATAAAGAAAGATGTCGACGGTGTAATTAAAAGATTATGGAACCAAAAATCTAACGGGCCTTATGAAAGTATGCGCACCTCCATCAAAGCGTGGAAGTGCGAACAATCAAAATACATTTCAAAAAATGCATTTG
This sequence comes from Macrothele yani, assembly GCA_039090855.1. Lineage (NCBI taxonomy): Eukaryota > Metazoa > Arthropoda > Arachnida > Araneae > Macrothelidae > Macrothele > Macrothele yani. Next base: position 128,804,995 of record CM077024.1, on the reverse strand, counting down.
TGTAATCGTAAATAATGATTCCCATTTGTAATATACTCCATGGTCACGGTCATAGTCAGCCATTACTTCTGGATTACGCAAAATAGTGGCACTAAAAATGGCACTAAAATTTAGCAAGTAACCAAATTTCGTTATTAAAAAAGGATTTCAGTTATTAAATATCAAGCAGTTATTGGGATGAATACATATATTACGTTTATATGTACATATATATAAATTGAGTTTCGAATTTATAGTTCAAAGCAGATTTGTCCGGGTCAGTTACGGGTCCGGATCGGGTCGGGTCCAGTTATGGGACGTCCGGGTCCGAAATTTTTGACCCTTTATCAACTCTGGACATGAGACAAAGTCACCCCAAGCCGAGGTGACATTGTCCTCGTTTTTTGAAAAAATATTTTGTAGTTTTACATTGTCACAAATTGCAAAAGTGTATATAAAATTGTTCATTAGACAACGAATATAAGAGAAATCTTAGGATTTTATTTTAAATATAAATTTTATCCAGTTTCTGGATTTCAAAGAAAAAAAAAAAGGAAAATGAGACAAAGTCACCCCGGTTAACGGTACTGTTGAGTGAGGGGTGCGGGGTGTTTTCGTAGCTTTCATAAAACTCGCTGCTGTGTAAGCATTTCTGTTTAGCCAGCGCAGAGAATTTTTGGAACAAAAACGTCCAGGTACATCGGCCACTCAAAGGGTTTAACAAACTTTACCTCCTGCTTTTGAACTGCCTAAAATCACCGTTTTAAAATCATCTCAGTACTTTTCTCATTGCGTTGTCCTCCATGTTAATTTATAATCGATACTTATTTATTAATTATTCATTAATCGATACGAAGAGCGCTTTTTTCCAAGAGAAGTTTGGTTTCCAAAATTCACTTACTTCTGCGTCCAACTGATCATTTAACTGGAAAATGTGACCAGTTTTATATATGCATAGTTTTATTTGAATACAACCTTTTTTTTTTTTTTCATGTAATTGCTAGTTGAAAATTTTACGATTTTCCAAACTTCATTGCTAATAGTGACCAAAACCTACAGTAATCATGGAATTAATTTACTAATTAATTTATTTTTGCCACATATCAATGGTAAAAAATGTGGAGTTTTGCAATAAGTGAAATGGATTTTCGACATCTGTTTAAAATTCCCAATAACACCGCGTTCTTCCTACGGGCGAATTGGTGCATGCGGAAGTAGGGAAAACTAGAAATTAGCAAAATCAGTGAGAAATGACTGCAGAACTTCTGGTTTTAAGATTTTTTTTTCCTTTCTTATAAAACCGGTTTGTGTGTCTTATCCTATTAAGTACGCCTTATGAGCAAAATGAGGAATTTGTGAAAGTCTGTAAATCTTACGATTTCTGTGGTTTCAAATTCTGAGCAGTTTTTTTCTTCGTTTTTATTATGTATCAGCGAAAATAAATGTTTTGATAAAAGTATTATATTTTCTTGTAATTTCAGAAAATAGGCGTTTGGGGGAAAAAAAAGGAAAGGAAAGGAAAGGAAACATTGTTGCTATGGTCTTTCATGTTGCAGTGGTTGAACTGTTAGAAAATAAAGTTTCCATCACATCAGATATTTTATCTCATCGTACCGTTTTTTTTTGTTGTTGTTGTTGGGGGGGGGGGGTATTGTTTGGTTTTTCGAATATTAAAAAATTCTGATACTTTAAATGTTTGTGTTTCCCATAAGCCAAAATTAGAGGAACTTTTTTACTAGACAATTGTTTCCAAAAAACTCTCATCTATTGAACAATTCTGAAGTATCTACTCATTTCTTATCTTATAGATACGAAAATCTGTCCTTATTAATGTTTTCAATTTTAGTAACGGGTCCTTCCGTTTCAAATCAACAAGGCTCAAAACCTGAGCTCATTTGATTTCCTTGAAATCTGGCGTAATTGTTAAGCATATATATCTCCGATTTTTTGCTCTGTCAACCCGCAGTGTTTCAAATTACTTTTGGCCGGGGGGGGGGCAAATGCAACCTTAGAGGTGGCAAGTTTTGCATTTGCTGCATATCATCATCATCATCATCATCATCATTGTCAACCATTATCAATCCACTGCTGGACGAAGGTCTCCCCAAGTTTCTTCCACAACGGTCTGTCTTGTGCCAGTCTCCTCCATGTCACCCCTGCATACTTTCGAATTTCATCCACCCATCTCCCATGTGGTCTTCTTCTGGGTCTTTTCCTGTCCCTTGGAATCCAATCTAAAATTTCGGCTGTCCATCGATGATCTGTTCTTCTGGCAGTATGTCCAGCCCATTGCCATTTCAGGGATTTAACTCTGATCATGATGTCTTCCACTCTTGTCATTTTTCGGATCCACGAGTTCCTCTTCTTATCTCTCCTGGTTACACCAAGTATGCACCTCTCCATGCTTTTTTGAGTTGTCTGCAGCCTTTGTATGTCTCTTTTAGTTAAGGTCCACGTCTCTGCACCATACGTAAGCACTGGAAGGATGCATTCATCAAACACTTTTCTTTTAAGACATAATGGCATATTGCTCTTGAAAATTATGCTGTTTCTTCCAAAAGCTCTCCAGGCAAGTTTTGTACGCCGATTAATTTCTTCATCAATGTGACCCTCACTTGATATCTGCTGTCCAAGATAAACGTACGTGTCTGTTATCTCCAGCTTTTCTCCATCAATCGATAAATCTTCATTTCTTGTAAAAGCATTGAACATCACTTTTGTCTTCTGAAAGTTCATTTTTAATCCCACTTCTTTACTCTTGTCAGCAAGTTCCTGGATCATACTCTGCAGCTCTGATGGGCTAGTTGCAAAAATGACTACGTCATCAGCAAAACGAAGGTGGGTTAGATAATCTCCATTAATCTTTATCCCTTTGTTTTCCCAGCTCAGCGACTGAAAAACACCCTCCAATGTGGTATTAAAGAGCTTCGGAGATATGGTGTCACCTTGTCTCACTCCCTTTCCAATTTTTATGTGTGTTGTATTTTCAAACAGCCAAATCTTTGCACTTGCATTTTCATAGATGTTATTAATAATATTAATGTATGCATCTTCAATACCGCAGGTTTTCAGAGCCATTGTAACTGCTGATGGTTTCACCGAATCAAAGGCTTTTTCATAATCGATAAAAGCCATGCACAATGGAAGTTCATATTCCCTCGCTCTTTCAATTAGTTCTCTCAGTACGTGGATATGATCTATTGTGCTGTAGCCACTCCTGAATCCAGCTTGTTCTCTCGGTTGAGCCATGTCCAGTGTTACCTTCAAGCGGTGTGAAAGAACTTTAGTGAAGATTTTATAAACTACTGATAGGAGGCTGATAGGTCTGTAGTTTCTGAGATCCTCAATGTCACCTTTCTTATGTAGCAGGATCATTGTAGCGGTGTTCCAATCCTCAGGAATCTTTCCTTCATTAAGGCATCGAGTGAAAATTTGGGCGAGTACTGTTTCGATTTCTCCACTTGCTTCTTGTATGATGTCTACAGTAATTCCATCTTCTCCTGGAGCTTTTCCCCGCTTCATGTTCTTGATTGCATGTGCAACTTCTGCTGGAAGGACTGGAGGAACTCTGGTACTGGTATCTTTCATGATGTCTGGAGTGCATGTATCATCCCTTTCATATAATTTGGAGTAGAAATCTTTCACTCTTGTCAAAATTTCGCCTCTATTTCTTGTTACCGAACCATCTTCTTTTCTCAGTGCCATAATCTGTTTTCTTCCCTTACTGAGATGTCCCTTTGCTATCTTTAGGCTTTGGTTGTTTTCAATTGCTTTCCTCACTAGTTCACAGTTGAATTTTCTTACGTCTTCAGTGATACTTTTTCGTACTGTCTTGCATAGCTCTATATATTCCACTTTGGAAGTCACATCTTCTTTAGTTGTCCTCATCTCTCTTCTTTTTGCATCAACATTTTCGTTTTTCCTGATAATTTATTTACATGCAACTTGTTCTTAGACCCAGCTAATTTTGTTGCTGTTTCCATAAGAGCTTTGGTTACTTTTCTGTTAACTTCAGAGATGTCCATTTCTTCCGATGTTAGGCCTCCTAAAGCAGAGAACCTGTTCTTCAGTTCCAACTTGAAGGTATTATGGTGTTTTTTAAGGTTGGTTATGTCAATAGATTTTGTTTGTCTTATGAGCTTGCCACGTTCAAGTTTAGTGTTGAGGTGCATCTTACATCTCACCAATCTATGGTCACTACCTGTGTTGAACTTGTTTAGCACACTGCAGTCTTCTATGACGAATTTTTTGTTACACATAATAAAATCAATTTCACTTGTCGTCCCATTTGGATGTCTCCATGTCCATTTCCTGTGTGGCTTTTTCTTGAAGAAGGAGTTCAAGATGAAAAACCCTTCTGCCTCTGCAAACTCAACGAAAGTATTTCCACGCTGGTTTCTGTTGCCGTGACCGAATTTACCTACTGAAGTTTCATTCTGTTGCCGTTGCCCTATTTTTGCATTGAAATCTCCCATAATTATTTTCAAGTGCTGCTTACCTTTATTATTTAGATGACAAATTTCCTCATAAAATTCTTCAATTTCTTCTTCAGGATGACTTGTGGTGGGTGCATAAGTTTGAATAATCTGAGCCTGGTATCTTTTCGAGAGTCGGATAACAAGCCGTGCAGCTCTGTCAGAGGAACTTTCAACTTCTACAACTTTATCCTTCAGTTTCTTGTTTATTATAAATCCAACACCACTAGTTCTGCCAGTATCTGTCCCACGATAGTAGAAGAGATGTCCACTTTTCAGTTCGATGAGATCTTCTCCTTTTCTCCTTACCTCACTTAGCCCCACGATGTCCCACTTGATCCTTTGTAGTTCCTCTTCCAATTCAAGAAGCCTTGAATCAGAAGATAGGGAGCGTCCATTGTACGTTGCCAAGGTCAGCATCAGATGGCAGCCTAGTCCGGTCCTCCGGGGATTCTTAGCACCCTCTGCCTTCATGTCGCAGTGGCCGCTGCCTTGGCCAGGTACATTCCAGCTGCCGGAGACTGAGGGCCAAGATTTAAGTTGTGGAATCATTTTGGAGGGGTTTGGCCATAACTCACCACGCTGGCCAAGCGGGCTGGTGAGTGTGGGATAGAATTTCCTCTAATCCCGATGGTATAGTTATACCGCTATTGGCGGTCGTCAGAGCCCCTTTAGTAGGAACAGGATGCACCACGAGAGGCGGGGTTGACATTTGTCAAGGAGAGGCTGTGATGTTACGCATCACCTGAATTTTTTTTTTGTTTTTGGTTAAAATGCGACTTACATTAGAAAAAAATGCCTTAATTTAACAAAAAATGTACCGAATGACATGAGAAAAAAATGCTTTAATTTTTCTTCAATTTTTCACGAACTTTGATTTTGTTCGAGATGGGGGATTTCAAAAACTTCCTTTTTTCGCCCCCCCTCCCCCGAAGAAAAATTCTATTTACATACCTGATATAGTAATTACTTCTTCAAACATTTCAGGAATAACAAACTGTTTTGAGCCAAAGGAGGGAAGGGGGAGGTTCTGCAGGCTTGAAATTTTTATCTATTAAAATGCATTCAACGCACTCTTGTTCCTGAGTCACGATTCTCAGACAATTAGGTATGATTAGTCTACTTGTAATATTTTGAAGAATACCATGGTTCGTAATACACTTTTTAATAAAATTAACTATAACTAGTACCGTTTGAACAAATATTAAAAAAAAATGTAATTGGAGAAATATTTGTAGCATAAAAAGGAAACGAAACTTCCTTTTTCATCGGAGCCTGAATTTCTTAAAGTTTGGCTCGGTAACCTTAAATGTCTCTTGGGGGGGGTCGTTTCCGGGAGGGCTTCGCCCCCTGGATGTATGCCTGAAAGAAACACAGCCTGTCTCTCCCCTCCTTGGAACCAGGGTTGCCACGTTTTCTGATACAAAAATGCTTGGTTATGTTTAAAAAGGCCTTAAATAAAGGATCGCCAGCTTTTCTTGACAAAACATAGACAAACCCCCTCCCCCCTCCCGGGTTATGTTTAATAAAGGCCCTCGACATAATTTACATGAATAACATTGCATGTATTGAATTTATGACGAAACTTCAGATTTAATCTTGATCACGAGAAAACCAAGTGGAATAATTACAATACAAAATCATTATGCAATTTGCTGTGTATATAGATAGCTCCAATAAAAATTAATTTTTGTGTTTAATTACTGCAAGTAGTAATATTTTTGGATGTAAAGTTATGAATACTAAGCAGCAATACGGCTTTTTTTATATATATAAATTTGAATTTGCTTATTTTCGTATAATGTGTATGAAAACCTGAAATTACACTTGGCACTTCCAGCAATGGATTGAGCATACTTTGCTGTTGCAACGTATGCTCAATTCTGTGCTGTTGTTGTTGCCAATTCACCGCTTCAGACACTTCAGAAAGCAAAAATCCCCCCTGCCCCCCCCCCTCCAAAAAAAAAAAAAGAAAAGAAAAAATGTTTAGTTTTTTTTTAATTTTAAAATGCCAAACTGGCGGGTATATCTTTTCTTAAACTAAAATTACAATAATTTTCTTCCATGTGTAAAGAAGAAGAACAAATAAAAATTAAAATAATTAAGGCCTGATTTGTTGCTAGACCAAGCCTTTTTTTTTTTTTTTCTTTTCTTTCTTTGTTGTTATTTAAGAAAATGTCCTGATCTGGCAAACCTGCTTGGAATCAATGGCTTTAAATTAGGAACATTGCTCATGGAAGATGTTAACCCCCAAAACAGAAAAATCAACAGCCATCTAGTTTTCTTTGTGGACTTCTTCAGGCATTACAACAGTAACTTAAGTAGTTCTGTCCGGTCGTGAACAAAAGTATATACTACAACTACAAAGCTGTTCAAGTCAGCTGTTATGCTAAAGGCGCTGCTCAACACATCTACGCTCAGCTGCAACAATGTTCGATTGTTGTCCCCCAATGATTTATGGTTTACGTCAAATTGCCGTACAAAGAACTGCTGCCATCTGCTGGACAATATAGGAATACCATTTCTCTATTTTTGCGATAAAATGAAATTCAATCATTATAGGACAGGTAGGATATCAAAGACTTTCAAGTGTATTTGTGCTGTTTTACGATCGCCACATATCATCAACTACAACAACCATTCTGAATCACCTGCTGCATGAAAGCTTTTTCCTAAGTCTATTCCACAACACTTTCTCCCTTGAACTAATTACTCTCCTCCATGTCCTTCCCGCATTCTTCCGAATTTCATCCACCCATCTCCTACGCGATCTCTTTCTGGGTCTTTTTTCCGGTGTTAGTGTAGCACGTATCCACCTGTAAAAAAACCTATTCCCGTCACTATAGAACGTATCCATCTGTAAAAAGGACTACTTTTGAACTTCTTATATAACATTTTTGTATTTTTTGGTGAAATTGTTTTAATTTTTTTTTTAATTTTTTTTTTAATACAAAAAAAAAAAAAAAAAATACGATGAAAATAAAATGCTCATACGTATATTAACTTTCACACTGATGGAAATTGTCGAACTATGTATATAACATTTTTGTATTTTTGGTGAAATTGTTTTAATCTTTTTTTTATTTTTTGTTTTTTAATACAATGAAATTAAAATGCTCATACGTACATTAACTTTCACACTAAAGGAAATTGTCGAACTATTTCAGCTACAATACTATTAAATGGTTCCTGCTCATGCTCAGTTTTCCACCAGTATTCGGCCAAATGTCCAGGAAGCAAGACACCACGGGTGCCACGCATGTTTCTCAAAATTTTTGTTTTCACATGACCCCAGTTGATTTCAATGTTTTGAGTGTGGACACCAGTTATGGGGTCAATGAAATTTTGCTGGTGGTTGACCGCTTGGTGTTGGAAGTTGAAACCCGGCCAGTTATGAATGTTATGATAAGCCGCCCATTCATCAGACCAGATTGTTGTGTCAGGAGCCACATGACGTTGTATGATGGGACGCAAGGTGGCTTCATTTCGTCGAAGAACATGGAACAATCGAAGTTCTTGAGTCCCATTTGAACGTTTCCAAAGCAGGCCCAAAACCCATGGTCCAACCACTTAATTTCCGTAATTTTGACGGGCACGAGGCACGCGATACCCTTGCAGCATTCGACCACGGTTATACTTACGACGGCCCCTCATCAAGCTTTCATCGATCTGGATAATTTCACCAGGTCCGCCCATTGCTTTTGCATCATTTAGTGCACGTAGGCATGCTTCTCGAATGTAGTCCCTCCAGTCTACCAGTGTATGATTCTGGGTTACCAGATTGTGAATCATGTCCTTTGTGTTAGTTAATGACAAATCTTTTGCCCATAAGTACAAAATTGCCAAAGCTGCCTGGACTGAAATTTTCGTTTGTGATCTGCTGTTAGCACTAACCGTTGCAAAAAACGATCGCAAATGATTTCCTTCAGATGCGCCTTGAATTTCACCACCAGACTGCTGTATTAGTCTCGGAACCAGTTTTTTTTTTATATAGGTGGATACGTGCTACACTGAAGGGGAAACAATTTCTCGCAGGTGGATACGTGCTACATTAATACCCTTTTTTCCTCCACCCAACAGGGGTCAGTTCTTGCTGAATCTCTAGACTATCGCGCCACTCAAAGGTCTTTGATCATGTCACCAACTCCCGTCATTTCCTTGATCCATGATCCGCGTGGTATCTTTCCTGGTTACATAAATCTTGCATCTCATCATGCTACTGTGAGTTGTTCGCAGCCTCTGTCTGTCTGTCTGTCTTTTTTTTTTTTTCTTTAGTTAAGGCCTACGTTTCGTATTCATAAGAAAGAACTGAACAAGTTAGTAAAATCATGCAAGGAATTGATTACGATACGCTTTCCAACATACCAGAAATCATTACTCAAGTTATTTACTCAAGTTATGAGGATAATGGCTGTAGAATAAATCTCGCTCCTATGCCCTGACCTTTGACTCCATTTCGATTATATTCAACAGAACCGTTTAAGTATACTTCTGGAACAACAATTACAACATGATAAAGTTTTGTCTCAATCGAAATATTTTTACGTAAGTTATGACGCATAAGGACAATGGAATGGGTCCCGCTCCTATGTTCTGACCTTTAATCCCATTTCGCCCATTTTCAATAGGGTTTGTCCCCAGTGGTCCCCTACCACATACTAAAGTTTCATCGAAATCGAACCATTTATACGCGAGTTATCGTGTGGACGGACAGACGGACGGACAAAGCTGGAGCATATACGCTTTTTTACGCTTTCCAACCGTAGGTTGAAGAAGCGTATATGCTCCGGCTTTGTCCGTCTGTCCGTCCGTCCGTCCGCACGATAACTCGCGAAAAATGTTTCGATTTCGATGAAATTTTAGTAAGTGGTAGGGGACCACTTGGGATGAACCCTATTGAAAATGGGCGAAATGGAGTCAAAGGACATAGGAGCGGGATGCATTCCATTGCCCTAAGGCGTCATGACGCGTAAAAATGGTTCGATTTCGATGAAATTTTAGTAAGTGGTAGGGGACCACTGGGAACGAACCCTATTGAAAATGGGCGAAAGGTCAGGACATAGGAGCGGGACATAGGAGCGGGATCCATTCCATCGCCCTAATGCGTTATAACTTACGTAAAAATGCTTCGATTGAGACAGAACTTTATCATGTTGTTCCGGAAGTATACTTTACCGGTTCTGTTGAATATCATCGAAATGGGGTGAAAGGTCAGGTCATAGGAGCAAGATTTATTCTACATCCATTATTCTCATAACTTGAGTAATAACTTCAGTAATGATTTCTAGTTTGTTGGAAAGCGTATCATAATCAATGCATTACGTGATTTTACTAACTTGTTCAACCTACGGTTGGAAACCGTAAAAAAGGATGCATTGATTGAACACTTTTCTTTTAAGATATAATGGTAAATTGTTCTTGGGGGAGAAAAAATGTTTAATTACTGCCTTCTTATACGACCAGTTATTTGTGCGACAAAATTTCATTTGAGAAAGTTGTTACTTAACTGTCATCAAAGTAAATGATAATTATTAAAGTAATAGTAATAATAATATGATTTATTCTTGATTTTCTGAGCAATAGCTGGCGAGCAAAACGCAAAAAGCCATTGGAAGCCTGTGCTTTAGACATTTTTTGTGGAAATATTGCTGTTATGTCAGCAATGTAACATTATTCCGCGGACAAAATAATGACATGAACACACCTTTGACTGCCCCCCCCCATTTCAGGTGCTATCCAGGAATCTAAGAATCCGCGTAATATCTGCGCAAAATGCGTGTTGTTCTAAACAGTGCTTTCTGGAATTGAGCTGAAGCCATTACCTCATGGCTGAGTTTTGGTAGAAGGTTTTCAAACGATTTTGTATTGCTTCCAGAGCTCTACTTAACGATCATATATAGCACTGTAGTTTCTGCATTGTTACAAAGAAGTGTTATCCCCCACCCCCATAAATCGCGTTTTCGTTGTTCCAAAGAAGTGTTATTTTTTCCCGTAATCCCGTTATTGGTGTTATTTTTTCCCGTAAATTCCGCTTATTCTGTACTTGTTTTTTTCCGTTATAGTAACACACTCTTCGCAAAAAAAAAAAAAAAAAAAAAAAAAGAAGAAAGAACAAGTTAGTAAAATCATGCAATGCATTGATTATGATACGCTTTCCAACATACCAGGAATTATTACTCAAGTTAGGATAATGGCTGTGGAATAAATTACGCTCCTGTGCCCTGACCTCTGACCCCATTTCGATTATATTAAACAGAATTGGTTCAGTATCGGGAACAACATACTAAAGTTTTGTCGCAAAAGATACCTTTTTAGATGAGGACAATAGTTGTGGAATAAATCTCGCTCCTGTGCCCTGACCTTTGACCCTATTTCGATGATATCAAACAGAATTGGTTCAGTATACCTCCGGAACAACATACTAAAGTTTGTTGCAATATAAGCATTTTTAGTCAAGTTATGAGGATAACGGCTGTGGAATAAATCTAGCTCCTGTGCCCTGACCTTTGACCCCATTTTGATGATATTCAACAGAACCAGTTCAGTATACCACCAGAACAACATGATAAAGTTTTGTGGCAATCGAAGCATTTTTACGTAAGTTATGACGCATAAGGCGATAGAATGGATTCCGCTCCTATGTCCTGACCTTTGACCCCATTTCGACCATTGTCGATAGGGTTCCTCCCCCGGTTGTCCCCTACCACATACTAAAATTTCACCCAAATCGAACCATTCTTACGCGAGTTATCATGCGGACGGACAGACACACAGACAGACGTACAAAGCTGGAGCATATACGCTTCTTCAACCTACGGTTGGAAAGCATAAAAAACGGAGCACCCCGAGAAAGTCGTTCGGTGCTGATGAAACTCCGCATGTAAATATTTCAGGGCCGAATATTCAAATGATTATAAAATAAAGACGAATGACTAATTGTTGCCCTCCACAGCTCTGGGTACCATGCATTGAGGAAGGTATGTCAAGGCAAAGCTCGTACCCAGGAACAATTGTGACAGCAGATTGCGCTTGCATTTACCACCACGGACTGTAAGGATGCCTCGATGTCGGATCTGTGCGCAATACGAGCAGTTGAGCGAGTTTGAGAGAGGACGTATAATTGGGCTGAGAGAGGCTGGTTGGTCAAATTGCCGTATCACCAGGAATGTAGGACGGAGCGACGCGACAATTTGACGATGGTGTTACCAGTTGGTCGGGGAGGAAACAACCCAGCGGCACGCGGGTAGTAGACAGCCGAGGACAATGACAGAACACGAGGATAGAGGGATTGTGAAAATCGCACGAACAGAACCGAATTCTTCACAATTTTACCTATCTGTGGCCATGTTGCGTTGTCTATTGGTATGGAAGTGGCCATCCGGAGCGTTGCCAAACGACTTGTGACATGGGGGGCTACATTCGAGGAAGCCACTCCGTCGCCTGCCACGACCAGCGAGCATCGCCGGCACGGGTTGCAGTGGTGTCGGGCCCGATCAACGTGTGATAGTGTACAGTGGCGTCGTGTTGTGTTCAGTGATGAGTCACAGTTTGCACTTGGAGCCGATGACCAGAGCATACGTGTATGGAAACGGGCCAGCCATCGCACGGATCCTGCCTTTCCCGTGGAACGGTACACCGCACGCACACCGGGAGTGACTGTGGGGAGCCACTTCCTGATGTAGCCGGACACTCTTGGTACCACCTTCACGGCCTAAACGCTACGTCAACGGCATTTTACCACTTGTTGTGTTGCCATTCCTGTCGCAGCAGCACCGAGCAATTTTTCAACAGGATAATGCCCAGCCACATAGCGCACGGCTTTTCCTGGCCTGCTCCCGTAATGTCGACACTCTTCCACGGCCAGCCCAATCGTCCGACCTCTCACCAATCGAACTTGTTTGGGAAATGATGGGACGCCATCTAAGCCCATCCCGGGATGTCGGCGAACTGGCCCGCAATTTGGATACCATCTGTCATGCTATACCTTTGGACAGTATCCGTGAACTGTAATATGTGTATGCCACGTCGCTACAACGTACTAACTTGTTCTGCATGTGTGGCTGTTTTATCCGAATAAATGGCCCAACTGCTATGGAATTGCAATCATTTCTTTTCCTATACATATGCATTGGACATGCCAAGTTTCGTCTCGATTGGATGATTCTTTCTCGGTGCTTAGGTTGTTTTTTTTTTTTTTTTTGGAGGGTGGGGTGGTGGGTGGGGGACTTGGAAAGGGTATATAAGTGTGGGTTTTTTTTTTATTTATTTAAAATATTTGTCTGAACTTACATTTTTTCTTTCGTTCAATTCATTTTTGTTACTGGATCGTATCTTTGTTATTAATTAGTTCAAGCAGTTTTTCTGCATGCATTAATGAGGTGATGCACTTTTTGTTCTTGTCTTCATATATAACCCTCATTTGCTGTTATTACCAGTCTCTTCTATTTTGTCAAAACGTTTGATAGCAGTTCCTGTTCTTGAGCAACCAAAGTTAATCTTTGTTTCTCGTAGAAGCCCTTCTGGAGTCATTGCCAAGTCTTATTGTTGTCAATTTTTTGTTCAGTGTCTATCTGACATTGTCCATGTAATACTATTATCATTTTTTTTTTCGTTAACGAATAAGCATAGTTCAAAATTCATGTAATTTCTAGACTTAATCTCAGCTTTCTATATATACAAGGGCATTGATCATTCTGTGTTACTAAAATCTCTCTGATGCTGCACCCATATTCTTCATTAGAATTGAAGTTATGTTTTATGCATGACATTTTTTGCAACAGAAAGTAAGGAAAGCATGAACACTTGTGTTATTCATTCGCAGCATTGAGATTCAGGCGGAGAAGCCTTGCGGCAGATGATGTCAATCAGGTTGGAACATTTCAGTAGCACTGACAATCACTTGGTCACAGTTAATTCGAAATGCATGAAAAGTGCAACAGCGTGCATGTGCATTATTTTTACTACTCCCTCCCCCCTTTTTATCTTTTGAATGAATGTAATTAATATTCTCTTACCGTATGACACATTTTGAAAATGATTTAGTGGTTGAAATACGTCTATGCAGGGAGTTCTTTGAATTTGTTTAAATTGCTCCAATACGGCTAGCTGTCTTGTCATTTTTTTTTTCCAGTAAAGTGCAAAAATGAAAAGCACTTCAGTTAAATATACTGTTCAAGAGCGCCCATAACTTAGTTTTCAGGAAGGGCTCTTCTTTATAAAAAATGAGACAAAGATGATATTAACAACTATAGGCCTATAAACATTTTGCCACAAGTGTATAGACTTTTCACAAAAATAATATTAAAACGATTAACTTCAAAATTAGAAGATACACAAACGGTAGAACAAGCGGGCTTTAGGTCTGGTTACTCTACAATAGACCATCTACATCATCATCATCATCATCATTGTCAACCATTATCAATCCACTGCTGGACGAAGGTCTCCCCAAGTTTCCCCCACAACGGTCTGTCTTGTGCCAGTCTCCTCCATGTCACTCCCGCATATTTACGAATTTCATCCACCCATCTCCCATGTGGTCTTTTTCTGGGTCTTTTCCTGTCCCTTGGAATCCAATCTAAAATTTCGGCTGTCCATCTATGGTCTGTCCTTCTGGCAGTATGTCCAGCCCATTGCCATTTCAGGGATTTAACTCTGATCATGATGTCTTCCACTCTCGTCATTTTTCGGATCCACGAGTTCCTCTTCTTATCTCTCCTGGTTATACCAAGCATGCACCTCTCCATGTTGCTTTGAGTTGTCTGCAGCCTTTGTATGTCTCTTTTAGTTAAGGTCCACGTCTCTGCACCATACCTAAGCAGTGGAAGGATGCATTGATCAAACACTTTTCTTTTAAGACATAATGGCATATTGCTCTTGAAAATTATGCTGTTTCTTCCAAAAGCTCTCCAGGCAAGTTTTGTACGCCGACTAATTTCTTCATCAATGTGACCCTCATTTGATATCTGCTGTCCAAGATAAACATACGTATCTGTTATCTCCAGTTTTTCTCCATCAATCGATAAATCTTCATTTCTTGTAAAAGCATTGAACATCACTTTTGTCTTCTGAAAGTTCATTTTTAATCCCACTTCTTTACTCTTGTCAGCAAGTTCCTGGATCATACTCTGCAGCTCTGATGGGGTAGTTGCAAAAATGACTACGTCATCAGCAAAACGAAGGTGGGTTAGATAATCTCCATTAATCTTTATCCCTTTGTTTTCCCAGTTCAGTGATTGAAAGACATTTTCCAATGTGGCATTAAAGAGCTTCGGAGATATGGTGTCACCTTGTCTCACTCCCTTTCTAATTTTTATGTGTGTTGTATTTTCAAACAGCCGAATCTTTGCACTTGCATTTTCATAGATGTTATTAATAATATTAATGTATGCATCTTCAATACCGCAGGATTTCAGAGCCGTGGTAACTGCTGATGGTTTCACCGAATCAAAGGCTTTTTCATAATCGATAAAAGCCATGCACAATGGAAGTTCATATTCCCTCGCTCTTTCAATTAGTTCTCTCAGTACGTGGATATGATCTATTGTGCTGTAGCCACTCCTGAATCCAGCTTGTTCTCTCGGTTGAGCCATGTCCAGTGTTACCTTCAAGCGGTGTGAAAGAACTTTAGTGAAGATTTTATAAACCACTGATAGGAGGCTGATAGGTCTGTAGTTCCTGAGATCCTCAATGTCACCTTTTTTATGTAGCAGGATCATTGTAGCATTGTTCCAATCCTCAGGAATCTTCCCTTCATTAAGGCATCGAGTGAAAATTTGGGCGAGTACTGTTTCAATTTCTCCACTTGCTTCTTGTATGATGTCTACAGTAATTCCATCTTCTCCTGGAGCTTTCCCCCGCTTCATGTTCTTGATTGCATGAGCAACTTCTGCTGGGAGGACTGGAAGAACTCTGGTACCTTTCATGATGTCTGGAGTACATGTATCATCCCTTTCATATAATTTGGAGTAGAAATCTTTCACTCTTGTCAAAATTTCGCCTCTATTTCTTGTTATAGAACCATCTTCTTTTCTCAGAGCCATAATCTGTTTTCTTCCCTTACTGAGATGTCCCTTTGCTATCTTTAGGCTTTGGTTGTTTTCAATTGCTTTCCTCACTAGCTCACAGTTGAATTTCCTTACGTCTTCAGTGATACTTTTTCGTGTTGTCTTGCATAGCTCTATATATTCCACTTTGGAAGTCACATCTTCTTTAGTTGTCCTCATCTCTCTTCTTTTTTGCATCAACATTTTGGTTTTTCCTGATAATTTGTTCACATGCAATTTGTTCTTAGACCCAGCTAATTTTGTTGCTGTTTCCATTAGAGCTTTGGTTACTTTTCTGTTAACTTCCGAAATATCCACTTCTTCCGATGTTAGGCCTTCTAAAGCAGAGAATCTGTTCTTCAGTTCCAACTTGAAAGTATTATGGTGTTTTTTAAGGTTGGTTATGTCAATACATTTTGTATGTCTTATGAGCTTGCCACGTTCCAGTTTAGTGTTGAGGTGCATCTTACATCTCACCAATCTATGGTCACTACCTGTGTTGAACTTGTTTAGCACACTGCAGTCTTCGATGACGAATTTTTTGTTACACATAATAAAATCAATTTCACTTGTCGTCCCAATTGGATGTCTCCATGTCCATTTCCTGTGTGGCTTTTTCTTGAAAAAGGAGTTCAAGATGAAAAATCCTTCTGCCTCTGCAAACTCAACGAGAGTATTTCCACGCTGGTTTCTGTTGCCGTGACCGAATTTACCTACTGAAGTTTCATTCTGTTGCCGTTGCCCTATTTTTGCATTGAAATCTCCCATAATTATCTTCAAGTGCTGCTTACCTTTATTATTTAGATGACGAATTTCCTCATAAAATTCTTCAATTTCTTCTTCAGGATGACTTGTGGTGGGTGCATAAGTTTGAATAATCTGAGCCTGGTATCTTCTCGATAGTTGGATAACGAGTCGTGCAGCTCTGTCAGAGGAACTTTCAACTTCTACCACTTTATCCTTCAGTTTCTTGTTTATTATAAATCCAACACCACTAGTTCTGCCAGTATCTGTACCACGATAATAGAAGAGATGTCCACTTTTCAGTTCAATGAGATCTTCTCCTTTTCTCCTTACCTCACTTAGCCCGACGATGTCCCACTTGATCCTTTGTAGTTCCTCTTCCAATTCAAGAAGCCTTGAATCAGAAGATAGGGAGCGTCCGTTATAGGTAGCCAAGGTCAGCATCAAATGGCAGCCTAGTCCGGTCCTCCGGGGATTCTTAGCACCCTCTGCCTTCATGTCGCACTGGCCGCTGCCTTGGCCAGGTACATTCCAGCTGCCGGAGACTGAGGGCCAAGATTTAAGTTGTAGAGTCATTTTGGAGGTGTTTGGCCATAACTCACCACGCTGGCCAAGCGGGTTGGTGAGTGTGGGATAGCATTTCCTCTGATCCCGATGGTATAGTTATACCGCTATTGGCGGTCGTCAGAGCCCCTTTAGTGGGAACAGGATGCACCACGAGAAGGCGGGGTTGACATTTGTCAAGGAGAGGCTGTGATGTTACGCATCACCTGACCTTACATCTACATACAATTAACAAATTAGTAGAAAACACAAATGAATATCAGAAAGAAGTTCACTTTGTTCTTGTAGACTATACCAAAGCTTTTGATTCTATATATCAAAAGGAAACGAGTTCTTGAATAAAAAGACAAACTTTGGAAGGAAAATATGTCAGTTTAATAAATAAAATACGTATATAGCAAGGCTACAGCAACAATAAAGTTCGAGAGCATGGATTCAGTTTTCGAGGTGGAGAGAGGGGTTAGGCAAAGAGACCCACTATCTCCAAAATTATTGAACGCTATATTTGAAGATATTTTTAGAAATTTAAGCTGGGTTGAAAAAGGATTACACATTAATGGAAGGTTACCTAAATCACTTAAAATTTGTTGATGAGGTAGTCTTCATTACGACTAGCATTAGTGAAATGCAAAATATGATAGAGGATGTATGAATGAAAAGTCTTAAAAAAGGTCTGACAATAAACACAGCAAAAACTAAATATATGAACAATACAGAAGAAATTTTGATAGAAGGAAAAGAAATAAAAGAAGTAGATTAATATGTTACTGTAAAAGCCCTAACATTGGCAAATCCTAGGTTTGACCGGTAAATCGTGGCATTTACCATACTAAGGTGGTAACAGTCCGAAAAATACTTGTAAATGCTTTCATTTCGGGCTTTTACTAAGAAAATGCCAGCATTTACCAACACCAGTTGGTAAAAGTGCATTTTGTTTGTAAGTTTTAAAATATAGAAACAGTCATTTATGTTGCATAATTGTTTAATATGATATCTGTTGTACTGGGCTCATATTTTTAACTATCATTGTTTATTTAAAAAGTGTGTAACTGGAGTAAGAAATTAGAATAGCCTTATATTAAGAGATGAAATTCTATCTTTTTCACGATTAAACTAATGCATTATAATAATTTGCCTTTGTCAATTTAAAATTCAGACGTAATGTCCAGATTAACATTAAACATGACTGCTTTATTATTTTACTACATTTAATTAGTGTATAACAAGAAAATCTTCATGAAATAAAAGTAACTTATTAATCAGAATTTTTTTCAACATTATCAAATTATAATTAAACTTACTTGTTACAGCAAGGTTGACTATTATGACACTTGGAGCTACAAAGTAGATTGGCTGATTTGCACAAATACGTTTTCGTGGTACACTTCTTTGAACAGTTATATTTTTTTATCCTTGTCCACCAACTAAAGAAAGCTTATTAACCACTTTACGTACACTTATTTTTTCCTCTCCGATTTCTTCGATAGTTAAAAATTTTTCGTTGCACTAGGGAAATTGGTTTACCTTGTGCAAGAAAATGAAAAAAAATGTCACCTGCGTTGTTAGCACGTGCTCTTTACAGGTTTTGACAGACTCGGCGCTTATTTCGGACTTTTACCCATTGGTGTTGGTAAATGCTAGTATTTACCGAAATGTTTTGGTATAGAAGCCCGAAATGAAAGCGTTTACAATTATTTTTTGGACTTTTACCACCTTATTAGTATGGTAAATGCCAGGATTTACCGATCAAACCTATGATTTACCCATTTTCGGGCTTTTACTGTAACAAATGCATTCATTTAGATCAAGTAATCAGTTTTAAAGAAAGACAAGAAAGAGAAATCAATAGAAGAATTATCCAAGGTAATAGAACCTTTTGGAGATTTTAAGACTATTTAACCGGCGATCTTCCATTGTGTTTAAAAAGAAAAATCTTCAATGCATGTATTAACCCCGTATACTTATGGAAGTGAAACGTGGAGTATCACAGAACGACAATGTGAAAAAACAAGAGTATCGGTAAGAAAGTTAGAGAGAAGAATGTTGGGAATAACAAGAAGAGACAGAAATTAACTTATAAGAGAAAGAATTTCATGAATAATAGATATTATAAGAATAATAAAAGAATTAATGTGGAGATGGGCTAGACTTGTTGGAATGATGAAAGATGAATACTATAACAGAAGGGCAACCGAAAGATTGGAAGAGACGAAGGGGGCGGGGCGCAGAGAACAAGATGGAGAGATGACCTTCAGAAATTTAGAGGTGCTAAATGGTGGACTGCGGCTAAGGATGTTGGAAGTCTGGGGCCTTTACGCTGCAGTGGGTGCCAACAGGTTAAGAAGGAGAAGAAGAAAAAGTGAAATTGGACAGCTTGTTGCAAAAATACGGAAATTTCTTTGTTGTTCTCTTGAGAATTGGGCCTTTTGGTCACTTGTGACACTTGAGCTACGAAATCCCTTGGATCAATCACTCATCAAGAAGGAAAATATACCCTCAAGACAAAGATTTGAAAAATTTATGTACGCCGTGCTCCTAAATTCATTACAAAAATTAAATTATAGTACTTTCGACTGTAAATTTTTACATTTTCTGGTGTAAATTCCCTACGTTTTTACTGCATACACACGCATCCAGAAGTCCAACAGAAAAATTAGCGATCAAAATCAGAATTATCACGAAAATCTTTGTAGTGCTTTCCAAAACAGGAAATGCCATTATCAAATTTCCAGTGGAGGGCAGTTGCCCCTCTTTGCCCCACCTTATGGGCGCCAATGATATTGTTCAATATATATCCTTCATTATCATTTCCAGTCATCCAGAGAGTTCTAGCGATAAATAATTATGAGATCCCGTGTGTCTTTGTTGATATTATTTACATGACTTTTTTATTTTAAAATTCGCCAAGAAGTTCATTTCCAGACTCATTAATTTTTAGTTTACTTTCAGTTTTGCCGATATTCATTATTCGTTTCAAATACTATTCTTATATCAGGTGTCTCATAAATGGTATGCGTTTCTGATATATTTAACCGATTGCGACATACAAGTTAATATTTCCGTGCGCATGCACAGCACTATGAGTAGAGTTGGTTTAAGTGTAGCTGTGAATTAACCATGTACGGACAGCTTATGAGTAACGAAAACTGTTGCGTTTTACTGTAACTATCAAGCAATAGGAAGGCTTTATGGGAATGCATTAGGCATGTTATATATTTTGTGAGATTTCAAACGGAGCAACGAAAAACTTTCAAGACGGCATGGATGAATTGGAAGACCTTAAATATTGGAAATGTCTGCTATCAGAAGTACTGTATTTTCCGGCTTTTATGTCGATATAGAGTACAAGTTAAATGGGGTAAATTTCTCAGTTTCCTTATCTTCATTCATAGCTATGTCGATCCTGAGTATTAGACGACGACGCTAAAACAAATACAGAAATTTTGTAACTGTATGTTCCGAAATTTTGTAACTGTATTTTCAATGTTTCAGTAAATATTAAAAGGAAGAGAAAGTGAGATAACTTCAGCATTTTTCGTTTTGGCAAGAAGTTGAGTTTCGTAAGTTTATTCATACGAACTGATGCTCTCGCGTTCCGTCCTTCCGAACGACCACAAAAGTGAGAAGTATTCCAAGGTTACACAAGTGTGCCAAATCAGAGTAATGCTTGCAGCGTGAGTTACGGTTCGCTGCTTTCTCACTCAGTTCGATGGAAATCAGAAAACGAAAGAGCTTTTGATTTCAATCGGAAAAATGAAATAAATTAAGTTGAACATAATAAATGGAAGCAATAGTTGATTTTAATTCACTTGGAGAGATACAATTGAAGGATTGGCAAAGCAAAAAAAAAAAAAAAAAAAAAGTCTGCCTTCAGTATCAACTGGTCATTACTATCTTAAAGCGCATGCGCTCTCGGCTGTTAACACAATTATATCACCACACAATCAACTGCGTGGCAGCAACTTGTTTCAGATGTTTAATCATCGCGAGATAAGTGACGTGCACCCATAGTAGATCTGGCGGCTTTGCAAAGCCAGTGGTAAATGCCATAACGGATTCTTTGAGAAATCGCAAGGGGATGCTATTAACATATTCTCAAAAGTCGATCTCCCTAAACCAGTTTTCCCTCTTAAAATGGCTAAATATAAATAAATAATGCATTTATTTTGTAAAATTATAGTAACAGGTAATCCCCAAAATACTGTCGTTTTTTCAACGTGTGAAGAAAAGAAAGAAAAACGTACCTGGAACAGATGCTTTCATATATTAAGTGCCCCCGGTAGTTACAACCTTCTCCCATCGATCGACAAGGTTTTGAATTCCAGACTTGTAGAATTCCATGGGTTTCGATGCAAAAAAGGCAGAAAGGGTTCGCCGTACCTCCTCCACATTTCGAAGTGTAGTCCCAGCAAGATGGTTTTGTAGGCTGCGAAAGAGGTGGTAGTCGGATGGGGCGATGTCAGGAGAATATGCTGGATGCGGAAGTTTTTCCCATCCGAAGTCCTGCAACGTGGCACTGGTCATTATCGCTGTGTGTGGTTTTGCGTTGTCCTGCTGCAGCCTTTACGATTCACGAGTGCTGGACGTTTATCCTACAAAGCAGTGCGTAGACGCTGCAGCTGCTGACAGTAGACTTCCCCTGTAATGGTTTTGTTGGGTGGCAGCAGCTCGTAATGGTTTATGCCTTACATATCCCACCACACAGACATCAAAACCTTTTGTGGGAAGCGTCTGGGTTTCGCCACTGCTGTGGCACATTCCACTACCGTTTACGCTTAATGTTGTGATAAACAAACCATTTTTCATCGCCCGTGACAATTCTGTGCAAAAACGGCTCCCTTTTTTCACGGGAGAGCAAAGAAGTACAAATGCCCACACACTGTTGCAGCTGTTGTGGAATGAGATCGTGGGGTACCAACTTATCCAGTTTCGACACATAACCGAGGTCCTGCAGATGCCGGTGAACGGTGGAATGGGTTGAATGAACAAGTGTGGCCAATTCCTCGACTGTTTCCTGCGGATTTCCCTCAACAGCAGCTTTCAGCACGTCGTTATCCAGCTCAACAGGCCGTCTGGGTCGCTGCATATCCTTGAGGCTGGTGTCCCCCCCCCCCTTCGAAATTTCTGGAACCAGCGTTGACATTTCCTGACCTCCAGGTTACCCGTCCCATATACCTCATCGATGTTTCGTGTTGCTACCGTCGCTGAATGCCGATGGGGGAACTCATACAGCAAATGATCATATGTAGAGGATTTTAGGAAGGGAGTGTCTGACCCCAAGTCTTAAACAACCCTTAGAAATGGGAAGCTAGGAGATTTGGGCTAGAGTGTCCGATAGTAAAGTGGCACGGAAGCGAAGTAGAAAGGGGGAGGAAGACGCCCTTATTTATTACCAGGGGGCAGTACCCTGAGTCCGACGGCTTAACGTGTCCATCCGACGCACGGCGGATAGTTAGTGGATCGAGCGTTCGTACCTGCCTGGGATCGAACCTGAGGTCCTTTCCGTGACAGTCACGAACGTGGAATTCATACAGCATAATGTGCCTAATGTGGTCTTCTGACACTGCCATTTCCTATGCGAGTTAAATACAAAACGACTGCACCTATAACTCCCGTTTGCGGTCTCAAGTGACTTGAAGTTCTGCTCGCGTGATCCCTCTTATGCTCACCGTGGTCGACGTCATAGTCTGGGCACCAGGGGACTCACTATTGTTGGGCTTGCGCAAAACGACATTACTTCTGGGATGACCTGATAATAAATCCACAGGTTTTTGTAAAAGTTTTCATAGCAACTAAAATTTGCTGTAAATTTGGAGGTAAAATGTTCTGTTCTAGCTTCAGCAGAAATGAAAAAAAAAAAAAAAAAGCTGGAGGTTCATAAACACAAAAAGATGATAGAGGAAGTGTCAAGATATTTTGATGATCATGAAAAGCAATGGGTGAGCTTTGGTCTATTTTTTTAGTGTTGTCTGGCATCATTAGTAATTGGGAGCAGGGAAAGTAACCGTCTGGGAGTAAACAAGAAGTAGGTGTGTGTGAGATAATGTTACTGACAAAGCAAACTACGTATCCTCGATTGGGCCATAAACAAAAAAGTAGTAACAAATTTCCAAACTGGAAATGCGTTTATTAAATTAACTCATCTGTGTATTTTAAACACAAGACCGTTTCTTTCTACAATCCGCAAGTGCCACCAACTGGAGCGATTTTCATTTTTTTTTTTAAATGAAAGCTGCTGATCCACAGATTTGTCATCGCTAATTTTTATTGTCATAAGTAATTTTTTTTATGTTACCATGGCATTTTCTTTGTACAATCCGCCGTAAGCGGAACGATACACGGGAAATCGGGAACTACTTGAAAGCGTTCTGATTCGGTAGTACAGCCAAAATTAATAAAAAAATAAACGAAATAGCCTATGTCCACCGGAAAGAAGAAAGCTTCCCAATGGTGAAAAAATTATCCAAATCGGTTCAGTAGTTTTCGAGTTTGGTAAAAAAATCCCGTATATTATCGTAGGGATGTAAGGTCAGGTGATGCGTAACATCACAGCCTCTCCTTGACAAATGTCAACCCCGCCTTCTCGTGGTGCATCCTGTTCCCACTAAAGGGGCTCTGACGACCGCAAATAGCGGTATAACTATACCATCGGGATCAGAGGAAATGCTATCCCACACTCACCAACCCGCTTGGCCAGCGTGGTGAGTTATGGCCAAACACCTCCAAAATGACTCTACAACTTAAATCTTGGCCCTCAGTCTCCGGCAGCTGGAATGTACCTGTCCAAGGCAGCGGCCAGTGCGACATGAAGGCAGAGGGTGCTAAGAATCCCCGGAGGACCGGATTAGGCTGCCATTTGATGCTGACCTTGGCTACCTACAACGGACGCTCCCTATCTTCTGATTCAAGGCTTCTTGAATTGGAAGAGGAACTACAAAGGATCAAGTGGGACATCGTCGGGCTGAGTGAGGTAAGGAGAAAAGGAGAAGATCTCATTGAACTGAAAAGTGGACATCTCTTCTATTATCGTGGGACAGATACTGGCAGAACTAGTGGTGTTGGATTTATAATAAACAAGAAACTGAAGGATAAAGTGGTAGCAGTTGAAAGTTCCTCTGACAGAGCTGCACGACTCGTTATCCAACTATCGAGAAGATACCAGGCTCAGATTATTCAAACTTATGCACCCACCACAAGTCATCCTGAAGAAGAAATTGAAGAATTTTATGAGGAAATTCGTCATCTAAATAATAAAGGTAAGCAGCACTTGAAGATAATTATGGGAGATTTCAATGCAAAAATAGGGCACCGGCAACAGAATGAAACTTCAGTAGGTAAATTCGGTCACGGCAGCAGAAACCAGCGTGGAAATACTCTCGTTGAGTTTGCAGAGGCAGAAGGATTTTTCATCTTGAATTCCTTTTTCAAGAAAAAGCCACACAGGAAATGGACATGGAGACATCCAATTGGGACGACAAGTGAAATTGATTTTATTATGTGTAACAAAAAATTCGTCATCGAAGACTGCAGTGTGCTAAACAAGTTCAACACAGGTAGTGACCATAGATTGGTGAGATGTAAGATGCACCTCAACACTAAACTGGAACGTGGCAAGCTCATAAGACAAACAAAATGTATTGACATAACCAACCTTAAAAAACACCATAATACTTTCAAGTTGGAACTGAAGAACAGATTCTCTGCTTTAGAAGGCCTAACATCGGAAGAAGTGGATATTTCGGAAGTTAACAGGAAAGTAACCAAAGCTCTTATGGAAACAGCAACAAAATTAGCTGGGTCTAAGAACAAGTTGCATGTAAACAAATTATCAGGAAAAACCAAAATGTTGATGCAAAAAAGAAGAGACAGATGAGGACAACTAAAGAAGATGTGACTTCCAAAGTGGAATATATAGAGCTATGCAAGACAGCACGAAAAAGTATCACTGAAGACGTAAGGAAATTCAACTGTGAGGAGCTAGTGAGGAAAGCAATTGAAAACAACCAAAGCCTAAAGATAGCAAAGGGACATCTCAGTAAGGGAAGAAAACAGATTATGGCTCTGAGAAAAGAAGATGGTTCTATAACAAGAAATAGAGGCGAAATTTTGACAAGAGTGAAAGATTTCTACTCCAAATTATATGAAAGGGATGATACATGTACTCCAGACATCATGAAAGGTACCAGAGTTCTTCCAGTCCTCCCAGCAGAAGTTGCTCATGCAATCAAGAACATGAAGCGTGGGAAAGCTCCAGGAGAAGATGGAATTACTATAGACATCATACAAGAAGCAAATGGAGAAATCGAAACAGTACTCGCCCAAATTTTCACTCGATGCCTTAATGAAGGGAAGATTCCTGAGGATTGGAACAATGCTACAATGATCCTGCTACATAAAAAAGGTGACATTGAGGATCTCAGGAACTACAGACCTATCAGCCTCCTATCAGTGGTTTATAAAATCTTCACTAAAGTTCTTTCACACCGCTTGAAGGCAACACTGGACAAGGCTCAACCGAGAGAACAAGCTGGATTCAGGAGTGGCTACAGCACAATAGATCATATCCATGTACTGAGAGAACTAATTGAAAGAGCGAGGGAATATGAACTTCCATTGTGCATGGCTTTTATCGATTATGAAAAAGCCTTTGATTCGGTGAAACCATCAGCAGTTACCACGGCTCTGAAATCCTGCGGTATTGAAGATGCATACATTAATATTATTAATAACATCTATGAAAATGCAAGTGCAAAGATTCGGCTGTTTGAAAATACAACACACATAAAAATTGGAAAGGGAGTGAGACAAGGTGACACCATATCTCCGAAGCTCTTTAATGCCACATTGGAAAATGTCTTTCAATCACTGAACTGGGAAAACAAAGGGATAAAGATTAATGGAGATTATCTAACCCACCTTCGTTTTGCTGATGACATAGTCATTTTTGCAACTACCCCATCAGAGCTGCAGAGTATGATCCAGGAACTTGCTGACAAGAGTAAAGAAGTGGGATTAAAAATGAACTTTCAGAAGTCAAAAGTGATGTTCAATGCTTTTACAAGAAATGAAGATTTATCGATTGATTCAGAAAAACTGGAGATAACAGATACGTATGTTTATCTTGGACAGCAGATATCAAGTGAGGGTCACATTGATGAAGAAATTAATCGGTGTACAAAACTTGCCTGGAGAGCTTTTGGAAGAAACAGCATAATTTTCAAGAGCAATATGCCATTATGTCTTAAAAGAAAAGTGTTTGATCAATGCATCCTTCCAGTGCTTACGTATGGTGCAGAGACGTGGACCTTAACTAAAAGAGACATACAAAGGCTGCAGACAACTCAAAGCAACATGGAGAGGTTCATGCTTGGTGTAACCATGAGGAAAGATAAGAAGAGGAACTCGTGGATCCGAAAAATGACGAGAGTGGAAGACATCATGATCAGAGTTAAATCCCTGAAATGGCAATGGGCTGGACATACTGCCAGAAGGACAGACCATCGATGGACAGCCGAAATTTTAGATTGGATTCCAAGGGACAGGAAAAGACCCAGAAAAAGACCACATGGGAGATGGGTGGATGAAATTCGTAAATATGCGGGAGTGACATGGAGGAGACTGGCACAAGACAGACCGTTGTGGAGGAAACTTGGGGAGACCTTCGTCCAGCAGTGGATTGATAATGGTTGACAATGATGATGATGATGATATTATCGTAAACTACTTTCTTTCATGTCGGGTGTGATTGGGTTGCATGTAAATAAAGCGGAACGATACACTGGAAATCGGGAACTACTTGAAAGCGATCTGATTCGGTAGTACAGCCAAAAATAATAAAAATAATAAAAAAATAAACAAAATAGCATATGTATGTCCACCGGGAAAGAAATAAGCTTCCCAACGATGAAAGAATTATCCAAATCGGTCCAGTAGTTTTCAAGATTACCTCAAACATAGAAAGTTTCCCTCTTTATATATTAATATACTGTAGATTATATAGGCTAAATGACACAAAAAGAAAGAAAAATATTTTGTTAAAACGAAACTGGCAAAATAAAACACATTTTTAACCCCATTGTGTAGTTTATCTAGACAATATATCATTTCGGGTCACTGAAAGAATGCCTCAATACTCCAATGCAAGCCCGTCAAATACTGCATATTAATAATTCAACCGTTTATTATTGTTATGCATTTTATTACAATTCGTGTTATATGACAAGAAAAAGTTTCAGTCACAGCTTTTTCAACCGTGCATGGTACGGGTTACAGACTAGTTTTAAATAAAAGGGATCAAACTTTATTTTGAAAAAAATTATCCAGATGTGAGATAACAATTTTTTAATGGAAATTTTTTTAAAACGTCCTGTGATGCCAGAAAGGGACAGCGCTGCAAGTTTATACTGTGTGTGTGTGTGTGCGTGTGTGTGCGCGATCTGCAGTCTCTTTTTTCATATACGTATATACCGGGGCAACCGCCCCATTCTAAGGAAGAGCTAAGAGATCCACTGTTTCTCTCTATACCTATATATGAAAATGTGTGTGTGTGTGCGCGCGCGCGCACGCTCGCATACTCTTATATGTATATTAATCTCCGCAATTTCTGTGGTACCCAGTTTTCCTTGAAGAGGTATGTTTCACGAGTATCGTTATGTGATTGGATGTGTAATATTAGTGCGCGCGCGTGTGTTTAAATTTTTTCTTGTTTTTTTTTTCGGTGTGTGTTCTTAGAAACATGCCTCCTATAACACGTGCTCCGCTAGGTAAAGTGGCTCAGCAATCAAGGTCATCTTCAGCTTCTAAGAACTAGGTGAAAATATGTCTTCATTTCTCGGCAAGTCAAAAATTCCCTTCGTTGTGCCCCTTTGTCAGTCCCGAGAAACCACACGACCTGGGGATTCTTTCTAATTCGCTAAATTGGAGAGGTTGCGCGTGTAAAAAAGGGTGAATAAAATCTTTGTTCTCTGTGTAGAAGGTACCTTTCCTTATCCTTTCCTTCTCTCTGTCTGTAACACTACACGTAACTTTTTGTTTGTTTTTACTTCGATTACCATGAAATAAATAAATGTTCATGAAACATGCTGCTACAACTTAAAAAAAGCATAGGGATGTAATCAAGAAGGAGAGGAAAACAAACTCGTGGATGAGTAAAATGGCATCACGATCCTTAAGTGCCAATGGGATGGACATATTGCTAGAAGAACTGATAACCTTTGGACAATAGAAATACTAAACGGCATATCAAGTGACAGGAAAATATCCGGACACGTGGTAGATGAAATTCGAAAACATGCCGGAGTGACGTGGAAGAGAATTGCTCAAGACAGAGTGTTGAGGAAGAGACTTGGGGGAGACTTTCATCAAGCAGTTGATTGAGAATGGTTGTTGATGACCATAAAGCGGGTTTTTAAATGAGTTTCGGTATACATCTGCGGCTTTTCGTGCAATCGATGCGTCGGGAATAAACGCACACAGCTAAATGTGTCCGTCATTAGAACTGATTTTAAATTTGTTGTATATGAAATCGGTTTAAAAATTACTAACGAAATTTTGTTGTTGTTAAATTATAGATTAGCAGTAGATCTGTTATTTTCTTTGGTCATGTACTGCAGGCTCCTGATATTTTCGAAGAAGTCTGTATGAAGTGCTTTTTTTCTATGTGTTTGTTTTTTGTCTGTTATCTTCCAAAAAGTCGCTATAAAGTGTGTGTTTTTTAATTGAACTTTTTATCTTAAATATCTCAGGAAATGCGGCATTACATTCCATGTTGTAAAGCACAAGGAATTGAAACTTAAAACATACTACCGGTAAAATTAAGTTTGGTAAGCCAGTCTCTCTTAGATGTAATTCGAATCTGGTATTGAAATGTACTGTCGATCTTCGTACATACTTATGGCGTTGAGATCGCGTCATTCCATAAGAAGGCATAAAGAAAAAATTTTGCGTGTACTTGAGATGTCTTGCAGCTCTGTACGGCCATCAGTATGAATCCACTCTGCTTGCTTACCATCCCAATCCGGTATTTACATGAATAATGTTACAATCTTACTCTGCTGGCACGTTAAGAATAATATGTGTACTGGTGCAGTGATGTTTTCTTAAAATTTTCAGTTGTTAATAATTTATGGTCGAAGTGATGCTTTTTCTAAAGAAGTGTATGAAACCTTTTCTGCGAAAAAACGCCCTTATTCAGCGTTTGGCTGTAAAATAGTGTGTTACAATTAATCATTAATGTAAGCTCCTGTTTGTAAAGGGGGGGTGAGCAAGAGGGCAACCTTCTCCCCTTAAGTTTTTTCTCTCCTGGAAACTGAGTACTTCATTTCAGTTTGACGGAAGTAATACAAAGTTTTTGCGATGCCCCAGATTCTGATTGGTAATTTTTCTGTTGAATGTGTGTGTTAAAAATAGTAAAAACATTGCAAATTTACAGTTGCGAACATTGAAAGTTTCATTAGAAAGTAATAATCTTGAAATCTCCCATGGCATTCTAAATTTTATATGAGCATCAGATTCGTCTAGGTAAATTACCATAAAGAAACAAAATGCTGTCTATATAGTTCCTTCATCTTTCTTTGAACATCTTCCCGACAGAACCAAAATTTCTTTCTGCTTGCACTTATGGAAGGGATTGAAATAATACGCTTAGTGACCCTAGCAGGCATTGGCATGAATTTAATTTCCACCATGATAATAAATCAGTGTGACTATCGCCGTATAGTGAAATCATGTAAGGAGCCAGTTCAGTGAATCTTTCTTCTTCTTTCATACTGACATTCTCGCGGTCACTAAAAATATTTTTACTTTTCTTGACGAGTACTTGCTGAACGGATGTAAGTAAAAATACCCCCGGAGAAAATACCCCCGAAAACTGAAAATCGGGAAAAATGCCCCTGGAAAAAATACCCCCGGAAGAAATACCCCCAGAACAAACGGTTCACTGTAAACTGCCACAAAGGAACACTAATGTGTGGCAGTGTTCCGGTGTGGCAATTTACCGGCAACTCTGCCACACATCTTCAGCAACTTGGCTACAAAAGTTCAAGGGGGGGGGTCTATAAAGATTGCCGTTTCTGGGCCTATATTGTGAACTGAATTGGGAACTCCAAATGAATTTCGCGAAAACGTTCCATGTAAGCCAAGCGAGAATTGTACTTTAATTTGAAGAAATAAATTGCCGAGGTACACTTGGTTGGGGGGGGGGAGGTTCTACCCTGAACTTCCGTAATATTATATTCTGGGCCGCTGTAGTCTGTCAGTGTATCCAGGAAGTTCCCCTTAAAGTGTACGCGAGGTCCATGAGCTGGGGGGTTTCCCCCAAAATGTTAAAATGGACGTAGAGCTGTAAACATTAGTACCATGCTTTATGTAATTCTGTACACGACCACGAATTTTCAGGAGGGTGGGGTAACTCCCCCCCCCCGAGTTCCTAAGAGCTATTCAGGGGTAACATCGAGGATACACTGACCGACTCTAGAGGTCCAGAATATAAAATTACGGAAGTTGGGGGTACAGTCCTCCAAACCAAGCACCTCGTATCTCTTTCACAGGCTTCACCAAATTTCTGGGGGAGGGGGAAGAGCATACATAGTTTGCCTTTAAACACAACATGAAGCATAGAAATTGCGAGCAAATCCCTTACCTTGAACCCTTGTCTGCACTCTTAGAAACTTGGGGGAGGATGAATTCACCCTCTCCTGAAAATTCGTGGTCGTGTACAGAATCATTATGTAAAGCATGGTTCTAATGTTTACAGCTCTACGTTCATTTTAACATTTTGGGGATTCCCCCTCAAGCTCTCACGGACCCCGCGGGCGCTTAAAAGGGAACAGCCTGGATACACTGACAGACTCCAGCGGCCCAGAATATAATATTACGGAAGTTCAGGGTAGAACCCCCCCCCCCCCCAACCAAGTGTACCTCGGCAATTTATTTCTTCAAATTAAAGTACAATTCTCGCTTGGCTTACATGGAACGTTTTCGCGAAATTCATTTGGAGTTCCCAATTCAGTTCACAATATAGGCCCAGAAACGGCAATCTTTATAGACCTCCCCCCCCTTGAACTTTTGTAGCCAAGTTGCTGAAGATGTGTGGCAGGGTTGCCGGTAAATTGCCACACCGGAACACTGCCACACATTAGTGTTCCTTTGTGGCAGTTTACAGTGAACCGTTTGTTCTGGGGGTATTTCTTCCGGGGGTATTTTTTCCGGGGGCATTTTTTCCGCTTTTCAGTTTTCGGGGGTATTTTTTCCCGGGGGTATTTTTACCGTTTACCTTGCTGGATAGGTGGATATTGGTACACTTGTTTTTGCAAAAAGCCCGTCTGCGGCCCTACTGTCTTTCACGACGGACTTCCCTTCAGTCGCCTCTTCAGGTGATAACTATGAAACCGATTGTTAAGTAAATAAATATATTCACATAAAAACAAATGTTTTCGAAAATTTTTTATGTAATTACATATTTTCAAAAATTCTGCAATAAGTACATAAATTTGCATGTTCCCTCCATTTTTTTTAGTTTTAAATAAACCTGAAGTAAAATTTTATCTGGATAAAAAAAAAAAAAGGAATAGTGTTGTAACTAGCAGGTAGAATTTATAGCCCTCCACGAGGACGCGTTTCATCGGCTCCACAGCGTTAGCAAATGACGTCTTTTATTCCCTCTTGGAAAAGCGAAACTGGGAGTTCCTGCTACCCACAAAAGCGTAGGTAACACTTGGATAGTTCAGTCCAACACGAAGAGTATATACAGTATACACGCCGCTCGCGTTATAGGCGTTGTTGTTGATGCGATTCTTTTCAATTGCTGCGGCCAGCATGTTCTTTCTGAGATATTATTCTGCTTCTATATTACGTGCTAAAGTGCGGTTGTAAAGGGCATTGAGAATTATTATTTCTAGTAGCTATATAACTGTGCCGAATTAATTTCTGTGTTAAGTTTTAACGAGTGTTCTGCCCCTTCATTGCGAGTTCGTGAGTGAAGAAAGATCCTTCGAATCCGAAGCTCAAGAAAAGCAACAAAAACGCAACAGACTATAAAAAAAAGAAAAAAAAAACTAGAGTGGATGTGACATCATATGGCAAATAAGTTAGATCAAACTCAAAAGAGTTTGGTCTCAACTTATTTTCCTTATGGACGATAATGCCACACGCAGCCATGCAATCCACCAACACAAACAGTGTTTTGGTTTCTAGATGAAGATTTTCGCCAGTCCCAAGTGGTTTGGCCCGACCGTATTATTTTAGTTTCAGTACTCAGTAGTCTCATTCATTTGGCATTGTTTCATGACTGTAAGCATAGATTTGCGATGGGAAATCTAGAGATGGATACAATAAGCATAGATTCGCGATGGAAAATCTAGAGATGGATACAATAAGCATAGATTTGCGATGGAAAATCTAGAGATGGATACAATAAGCATAGATTTGCGATGGAAAATCTAGAGGTGGATACAATAAGCATAGATTTGCGATGGAAAATCTAGAGGTGGATACAATAAGCATAGATTCGCGATGGAAAATCTAGAGATGGATACAATAAGCATAGATTCGCGATGGAAAACCTAGAGATGGATACAATAAGCATAGATTTGCGATGGAAAATCTAGAGGTGGATACAATAAGCATAGATTTGGGATGGAAAATCTAAACATCGATATAATAAGCATAGATTTGCAATGGAAAATCCACTGCAACACCGAAGAACTTTTTCCATTGAAAGATTTTCAGCTTAACTGTAGGTACTTGCTGATTTCTAATTCCGAAATAAGCCATCAAACATTTGTTTTTCCACCGACGTTATAAATGTACAAGTCGCGCTCAGTCTATCAGCAGGTGTCAACACTTAACGCTTCGTTAAATACACCTGACTGAATACTCAAGAAACGCATAGTGCGTATTAACTCATCTTTGTATCTTACGTGTTCTAATTCCCTGCATTTTTATGTCTACTTTGCCTTGAAAAGGCCTCCCAGTGGATTGCGAACTAACATGTCTACTATTGGCTTGAAAAGCTTCTCTTTGTGCTTATTACACCACAAAAACACACGAATTTAATGAGCTATCTGCGTTTCTTGAGTCAACACTTAATTTCATTTGGTATTATTGTAAATCTCTGCGCGATTTGAAACTTTCCAAATTTAAAACTACGTGTGTGTTGTATGTACAGCTTTCTTTTTTGGTGGGCTGGAAATATTTTTCAGTCAAATATGTTAAAATGTGGATTGAGCGCTGTCGCAATCTTTTCAGTTGAATTCCACGTGCTGACGTCGCTTTGTTGCGCCGAAATGGAAATTCATATCTGTTTATTCAATTTCCAGAGTTAAGTTCTTAATAGAAGGAAAAGTGCATTTTATTCTCATGTGAAAATAAATAAACAAATCTAAAATAATAAAATAA
This sequence comes from Macrothele yani, assembly GCA_039090855.1. Classification (NCBI taxonomy): domain Eukaryota; kingdom Metazoa; phylum Arthropoda; class Arachnida; order Araneae; family Macrothelidae; genus Macrothele; species Macrothele yani. Next base: position 128,771,793 of record CM077024.1, on the reverse strand, counting down.
TAGCGACATAGCCGCGTGTGTGAATGCCTCTGTATTCTAAGGGTGTAAAACGTCATTTTTATCGATGCTGTATTAATGAATAAAACGTCCTACTAAATATATGAGTCATATTGAAAATATTTTAAATGCGTCAATCAAATCGGCGCGACAGAAAAATAGCATGCAGCAATAATTGCAAATATTTGTATCTTACGTGTTCCAGTTTTCTAGCGCTGGCTCATGACCATTCGTCTGAGAAGGGTTCGGTTTCGAATCCCGGTGAGGCATGAATGTTGTGTTTGTCTTACAGCACTAGCTCTCTCCCTTCCCTGGGACCAGGGACCCTAAATTAGGGACGGGCGACTGCTTATAACCCATTGAGTTGCTCACGGTGGTCGTTAAACCTACAATCAAAAAAAAAAAAAAAAAAAAAAAAAAGATAGCGACATAATAACGTAACGTGCCCACATCTCTTGCAGTTATTTTAATGCGCACACAACTGATTTCTTAGAATCTTCTTTCCAGAACGCCATTTGTGTTATAAGCGCCGTTGACAATTGCTTACCTAGATTCTCATTCTTCCCTCTCTGTTTGAAAAAATACGGGACCATTCATTGGTTTGGGCTTCGTCTTCCTGGCCACTTAACTTTGCCTTCTAAATAAACCTAACACTACGATCATAAAAAAACTGGTAAGAATAGGTATTTCGGTGGGAATTCTTCCGTTCCCCGTCGATTGTTCTCCGCTTCCATTTCAAACTCCTCCCTCCCCCTATCTGAACCCACAGCGTTTTCCTCCCTGTCGTGAACACGCCTTCGCCTCTCTGAATCCCGCCGGTCCCTGTGACCCTCCGCCGTGTTGACCGTCAAATTCCAACAGTGGTCGTTATCCGAGCTGAGCAATTCCCAAGGTTACGAGGCGTTCGCATTCCTTACTCTCTTCTTCACAGGCGACCTCCCCCCACCCCTCCCATCCCACTTTTTTTTTTTTTTTTTTTTTTACCCCCGGCTATCAACCAGGGAATAAAATCCCCGTGAATGACCTGCGTAGAGGGGTCCTGGAAATAATTCGTTTTTCTATGAAAAGCATCATTCGTGTTGCGTCTTTCGAGGGTGGGCGGCTGTGGTGGTGGTCACGGTAGGGGGGCGATATGATACCCGAAATCCATGAATGAGTTCATTTACCCCCTCCCACCCGATTTATTTGTGCGTACACTTTTTGATCACAAGTCGATTGATTTTTCTTGATGCTTCGAAAGTATGTTACTTAAAAAATGCCCTGGAGGAGGTGTTGTCACCACAGGCGCGGATTACAAGCATTCCCCGCAGAACTCAGGGTATGCTCAGCATGCCCTGATTTCTGCAGGGACAACAAAAAAATTTATCTCTTAGTAGCAATTTGCACACTGTATTTGAAACTTATGGAATACGATGGTTTTATCAGTTACCATAAGCCATAAATTACTGAAACTCAAAATTGATATATTACAACACACACTTTTGAAAATGTGCATGATGAATATATTATTCTGAAGTTTACAACTGGGAATTCCTAAAACAACAGTGCATAATCCTGCGAAAACGGCTGATGTTCAGGGATGTAGGTAAAAACACCCCCAGGAAAAAAATACCCCTGAAAATTGAAAAGCGGAAAAAATGCCTCCGGAAAAAATACCCCCGGAAGAAATACCCCCAGAACAAACGGTTCACTGTAAACTGCCACACAGGAGCACTGATGTGTGGCTGTGTTCCTGTGTGGCAATTTACCGGCAACCCTGCCACACATCTTTCAGCAACTTGGCTACAAAACTTCAAAAGGGGGGGCGCTATAAAGATTGGCGTTTCTGGGCCTACATTGATAACTGAATTAGGAAACGAATTTCGCGAAAAGTTCCGTGTAAGCCAAGCGAGATTTGTACTTTAAATTTGAAGAAATAAATTGCCGAGGATACGAGGTACACTTGGAGGGGAGCGGGGGGGGGGGGCTCTACCCCGAACTTCCGTAATATTATATTCTGGGCCGCTGGAGTCTGTCAGTGTATCCAGGAAGTTCTCCTTGAAGTGTCCGCGAGGTCCATGAGTTTGGGGGGGGGGCTATCCCCCAAAATGTTAAAATGCACGTAGAGCTGTAAACATTATAGTACCATGTTTTATATAATGATTCTGTACACGACCACGAATTTTCAGGAGGATGGGGTACCCCCCCCGTTTCTAAGAGCTATTCAGGGGTAACATCGAGGATACACTGACCGACTCTAGAGGTCCAGAATATAAAATTACGGAAGTTGGGGGTACAGCCCTCCAAACCAAGCACCTCGTATCCCTCTCACAGGCTTCACCAAATTTCTGGGGGAGGGGGAAGGGCATACATAGCTTACCATTAAACACAACATGAAGCATAGAAATTGCGAGCAAATCCCTTACCTTGAACACTTGTTTGCGCTCTTAGAAACTTGCATCCCACCCTCCTGAAAATTCGTGGTCGTGTAGAGAATCATTATGTAAAGCATGGTTCTAATGTTTACAGCTCTACGTTAATTTTAACATTTTGGGGACCCCCCCCCCAAAGCTCACGGACCTCGCGGACGCTTCAAGGGGAACAGCCTAGATATACTGACAGACTCCTGCGGCTCAGAATCTAATATTACGGAAGTTGGGGGTTGAGCCCCCCAACCAAAAGTACCTCGGATCCTCGGCAATCTATTTCTTCAAATTAAAGTACAATTTTCGCTTGGCTTACATGGAACGTTTTCTCGAAATTCGTTTGGAGTTCCCAATTCAGTTCTCAATATAGGCCCTGAAACGGCAATCTTTATAGCCCCCCCTGAACTTTTGTGGCCAAGTTGCTGAAAGATGTGTGGCAGGGTTGCCGGTAAATTGCCACACCGGAACACTGCCACACATCAGTGTTCCTGTGTGGCAGTTTACAGTGAACCGTTTGTTCTGGGGGTATTTCTTCCGGGGGTATTTTTTCCGCTTTTCAATTTTCGGGGTATTTTCTCCGGGGGTATTTTTACCGTTTACCGATGTTCAGACCTTACAAATTGCAAATTGTTCAAGCTCTGAAGCCCATGGACCTGACGAATAAAGCAAAATTTTGCACCGATATGTTTGAGCGCATGGAAAGGGAAGACGATTTCCTGTCGCAGTTAGTTTTCAGTGTCGAGGCAACGTTCCATTTGAGTGGAAAAGTGTATAGACATAATGTCACGATATGGGGATCCGAAAATCCTAATGCCACCTTTGAGCATGAAAGGGATAGTCCCAAGGTAAACGTGTTTTGTGCCGTAAGTTGTTCTAATGTTTTTGGCCCATTCTTCTTTGCTGAAAAAACTGTTACGGGAATCGTATACCTGGACATGCTTCAGATTTACCTGATGCCGATCCTGAAAGAAACAATGCCTGAAGGTTTCATTTTTCAACAAGATGGCGCACCGTGTCACTTCCACAGAGCGGTGACTTCTTACCTCAGTGCTGAAGTATCAGTTTGGATTGGTCGCGGAGGTGTTATTCCATGGCTAGCACGATCACCAGATCTTTCACCCCTAGATTTCAGTGTATGGGTTTTTTGTTAAAGACCAGGTTTACCGTCCGCCGCTTCCGAAATCCATTCGTAAATTGAAATCACGAATCAGCACTGCACTTGGTTTGATCGACGTGAACATGCTCACTAACATATGGCAAGAACTGATGTACCGATGGGACATTTGCAGAGTATCGAAGGGCAGCTACATCGAACATTTGTGAAAAAGGTAAACTTGGTGTGTTTCACTATCTTATAATCTTGTTCACTCTCATATGTGCCTATATAACTACGCATAATAAACCATTCTTTTTGCCCAACTAATTTGTGTACACCCTGGTAAATCGATTGTACCATGTATATCAGTTACAGTTTAATGGTGAATTCAATACAACAGAAATTTTCCAGATCTGTCGAGAAATGAAACAGCTATTAAGAAAAATATGAAGGAAAACAAGAAGCTCCCCGGTGGTTGAGTGGTACGAAGCGCTGTCCACCAAATATTCCTGTGAGATGGACCCCTATCCCGGGTGAGGCATGGATATTACGCTTGTCTTTCGGCACTGGCTCTCCCCCTTTCGTAGAACCAGTGGTCTAAAATCAGATTAGATCATATGTAGAGGATTTTAGGAAGGGATTGTCTAACCCCAGGTCTGAAACAACCCTTAAAAATAGGAAGCTAGGAGATGTGGGCTACAGTGCCCGATATCAGAAAAGTGACACGGAAGCGAGGTAGAAAGAGGGGGACAGTACCCGGGGTCCGACGGCTTAACGTGCCCATCCGACGCACGACGGATATTTAGTAATTCGAGCGTTCGTACCTGCTTGGAATCGAACCTGAGGTTTCTCCATGGCAGTCACGAACGCTGACCACTAGGCATCCGAGGCCCTGCACGAGAGAGACTTTGCGCCACCTACTGCTAAGGAAATATCACGTCAGTGGAGTCAAACACCGGCGTCTTAATCACCGGCAAAAAGAAGATGGGTGGGTTCACGCACATGTATTAAGTGGATTTCTGAGCGACGATTATAAAAAGAAGGGATAGAGAAGAAATAGAATGGGAATGTCGCCAGAGGGAAAACATGGTAGCAATTCCTGGAGTTGTGTCCATTGCCGCTGGTGGGCGACTGCTTATCCCAGTGAGTTGCTTATGATGGTCGCTTAATCCTCAAATAAACAAAAGCAAAAAAACAAAAATATTTTGCCCTTGATATATTCTAATCTACTCACAAATACACTGGTGTGTAAAACTTAATTACAAGTTAGTAAAATCCTGCGATGCATTGATTATGATACGCCTTCCAACATACCCGAAATCATTATTCAAGTTATGAGGATAATGGCTGTGGAATAAATCTCGCTCCAGTGCCCTGACCTTTGACCCCATTTCGATGATATTCAACAGAACCGGTTCAGTATACCACCGGAACAACATACCAAAGTTTTGTCGCAATCGAAGCATTTTTACATAAGTTAAAGGCAATGGAATGGATCCCGCTCCATGTCCTGACCTTTGACCCCATTTCGCCTATTTTCAGCAGGGTTCATCCCCAAGCGGTCCCCTACCACATACTAAAATTTCGTCGAAATCGAACCATTTTTACTGGAGGGGAGTTATCGTGCGGACGGGCAGACAGACAGACGGACAAAGCTGGAGCATATAAGCTTCTTCAACCGACGGTTGTAAAGCGTAGAAAAGGACGAAGTGGGAAAAGTAAAAAGCAAATCGGTAGTTGCATTGGAAATTCTTCAAGCATATACAGAACTGAAATTAAAAGAAAATCGCTCGCGCTAGAGCTCGTGGCACTCTGCTAAGTCCGGACTAACGTAGTGTTCTAAAACGAGTTTTTATTGACAGCGTTTTACAGTAAGTCAAAAAAATAAAAAAAATAAGATTTCTGCATATTGTTTCTGTCATGAAAACATTTCGCTCCTGGCTTGAAGTAAAAACGAAGGGAATCGTCTTTTATTTGGAAAATGAGGGGAAATGTGCACTTCCTGAGGTGTATAGTGTTTTTAATGTCGTTTGAGGAGAGAAACTGCTTGCCATTTTGTTTCCAAACTCAGTCTGGAATGTTTTCAATTTTCAAGACAGTTTGCGTTATGATTTAGAGTTTCGCTTGGTATGTTTACCGAGTACTTGAATTGTTCTTTTCTCGTGAGAGTTGCTCTGTTCGGTAACAATGCCTACATTCACTATTTTTGACTTTGTGCGGGGGTTCCGAATTCATCCCGAAACCTGAGGGAAAATAGCTATTTTTGAACTCTAAATGGTTAATTTCATTTCTGCGCGCGCGCGTGTTTGTGTGTGTGTGTGTGTGTGTGTGTGTGTGTGTGTAGCTTCCGCGTGGCGTTTTGTTTGTGGAGTTAGCTTCTGAAAAATACCACTTTCTTTTTTGTCCAGGTTTTGATTCTGGGGTGGTCTGGTAACTCGAGTAACTCCTCTTCTGGAAATGTGACGTTGTGGCTGCTGAAAATACTACCGGTATATCCTTTTATGCACACACAGTTCAATAGTTTATTAATGGCTTACGTTAGGGTACGGCATTGTGTCATGCACAACGGTATGAGGGAAACGAATGATAATTAAATTAGCAGTTAATTAATTAAACACATCTGCAAAGCATCTGGCGAGCGGCGAACGAGTTATTCGCAAACTTTCCTTTTAGTGACCTATTAAAAAAAAAATTTGGTTTTTAACGTTTTCAGGTCATATCTCCTTTTATTTTTATTTTTTTATTTATTTTTTTTTCCGTTTCCCGTGTCGACAATGAGAACTAGACTTCTATTACCATGACTTTTTTGGGTGAACATATATTTGAGTTCGTTTATAACTACCAAGCTCATAACGAAGATACCGTTTTTGCGAGCAGCTCATAACGGCGATACCGCTTTTGCGAGCAAAATTGTATATCTTTGTTTTGTTCTTAAATGTCCACCGTACAAGATTTCCATTCATGTGAACGAACACCTTCGTGGATATATCGAAGAAAATTAATTTTTGGTACTCGAGTATTCATCTTATAATGAAATGTAATGTGATATATATTGTAAATATACACAGTCGAATCATATTATTGTGACCACCTCCTCCTTTCGACGTCAACGGCGCGTAGCCAATGAAAGAAGGCACGTGTCGTGAGCTGGCTTAGAGGGTATATAAGGTGTGCTGTAGGTATACATGACTTCCCATGGGCCGCGGGTGGCCTAGTGGTCAACGTTCGTCCCTGCCGCGGAGAAGACCTCGGGTTCGATCCCAGGTAGGTACGTACGAACGCTCGAACCACTAAATATCCGCCGTGCGTCGGATGGGCACGTTAAGCCGTCGGACCCCGGGTACTGGCCCCCCGGTAATAAATAAGGGCGTCTTCCTCCCCCTTTCTACTTCGCTTCCGTGTCACTTTCCTATCAAGCAATCTAGCCCAAATCTCCTAGCTTCCTATTTCTAAGGGTTGTTTAAGACCTGGGGTCAGACACTCCCTTCCTAAAATCCTCTACATATGATCTATGATCTACATGACTTCCCACCTTGGATTATTCATATAATCAAGTCATACCTGGAAAACCGAAAATTTTGTCTAAAAATTAGTGGGGAAAAAAATAAAAAAATAAATTGAAGCTGGTGTTTCACAAGGCAGTGTGCTCGCACCTACACTGTACTCTATTTTTACGTCAGACTTTCCCAATTTTAACGACAGGAACCTGACTACAGCTTTATATGCTGATGACACTGCACTAGCTTTTACTTCCAAAAATAACAAAAAAGATGACACCGAATTTTCGGGTGTAATAAGCACGTCTTTTGAAACCGTTCTGACGCAAATTAAATTTTTCAAAGCTATTCAAAGTCAATGGAACCGGTATGGAAAACAATAGTATGTGACGGAAGAAAGAAGTTTTTTAGTCGGGTTTTTAATCCCCCAGATATTGCTGTAAACGGAATCGTAAGCTCACGCCCTGTGGTTGCAGACTTGTGCGTTAAAAAAAACATGAATTTATTTGAGAAACATTTCGCACCGGAAACGCTTTCCAACACAGAAATAATTTTTCAAATCGCACTCTTAGAAACAGAGATAACGACAAAAATAAGATGTGACTTAACGTCCCCTGGTGGGAAAACCATGCATTATATTAGGAAGAAAGTATTCTCAAAAGGTTTTTCCATATGAGCGGTATTGGTCCAAGAAAAAAATATTTAGTCGAGTTTTCAGGAGCCCAGATTTTGCTGCAAATACATCAGAAGCAGAAATAAACACTTATGCTCCCTGGTGGCCAAACTATTCTTTACCAAACATTAGAATTTATGTGAAAAATATTGTCCATCAGGTGTTGTATGCGGTACAGGAAGAATTTTTCAAATCGGAATTTTAGAAGCAGATATAACGCAGAAAACGCAATTTACCTTTGTGCCCCTAGCGGAAAGTCTATGATTTGCTTGAAAATTTTGAATTTATAGGAAAAACATTTTGCATCAGAAACACTATCCAACAAAGAAAGAATTTTTCAAATCGGACTCCTAGAAGTAGAGATATTGACAAAAATAAGATATGCATCTACGCCTCCTGGCGTCGAAACCATGCATTATTTCAAGAAGAAAATGTTCCTAAAAGGTTTGTCGACATGAGTAGTATCGGTCAACAAACGACTTTTTTTTTCAGTCAAGTTTTTAGGAGCTCATATTTTGCTGCAAATACATCAGAAGCGGAAATTAAGACTTACACCACCTGGTGGCTAAACCATTTTTTACAAAAATTAGAAATTATGTGCAAAGGTTTTCCCATCAGGGGCTGTATCCGGTGCAGAAAGAAGTTTTAAAATCGGAGATTTAGTAGCAGAGATGTAAAGGGGGGGAGCAATTTACCTTTACGGGTCCTAGAGGAAAGTCTATGAATTACTTGAAAATTTTGAAATTATATGAAAAGCATGTCACAGTAGAAACACTATCCAACAAAGAAGTAATTTTTCAAATAGGACTCCTAGACAAGTAGAGATATTGTCAAAAATAAGATATACATCCGCGCCCCCTGGCGTAGAAACCATGCATTATTTTAAGAAGAAAATGTTTCTAAAAGGTTTGTCGACATGAGTAGTATCGGTCTACAAACGACGTTTTTTTCAATCGAGAATTTAGAAGCTCATATTTTGCTGCAAATACATCAGAAGCTGAAATTAAGATTTACGCCCCCTGGTGGCAAACTATTTTTTTACAAAAATTCGAAATTATGTGCAAACGGTTTTCTATCAGGAGCTGTATCCGGTGCAGAAATAATTTTTCAAATCGGAGATTTAGAAGCAGAGATATAGGGGGAAACGCATTTTACCTCTATGCCCTCTATGTGGAAAGCCTATTAATTATTTGATAATTTTGAAATTATATGAAAAACATGTCACACTAGAAACACCATCCAACAAAGAAGTCAAATCGGACTCTTAGAAGTAGAGATATTGACAAAAATAAGATATACATCTACACCCGCTGGCGGAGAAACTGTGGAATATTTTAAAAAGAAAATATTCCAAAAAGGTTTATCAATGTGAGCGGCATCAATCAGTCCACGAAATAATTTTTTCAATCGATATTTTAGGAGCTCAAATTTTATGGCAAATGCATCAGAAGCAAAAATTAACACTTGCCCCCCCCCCATTGTGGCCAAAGTATTATTTACCAAAAATTTGAAATTATATGCAAAAGATTTTCCATCAGGAGGTGTATCCGCTGAAGACATTTTTTTTTCTAAACGGAGTTTTAGAAGTAGAGTTATCGGGGAAAATGTGTTTTACTTTTACGCCCCCTAGCGGAAAATCTATGCGTAATTTGAAAAAGTAAGTATATCTAAAATACTCTTCGCAAATATGTGGAATAAAACATATTTTTGAATTTGACATCATCTGCATTTACGCCCTCTAGCGGCGAAATTCTACATCGTAAAAAAAAAAAAAAAAAATGATGGATCATCATTCGTATATTTCAAGCTTCCCAACGCAAAAAGAATTTTTCAAATCGGACTAATAGTTGCAGAGATATCGTGGGTACAGACGGACAAACCGGTAACATAAGCACGATCTTTTTTTACAAAAGACGTGCTAAAAATAAAAGGCTCAGCAAAAAAACAAACAAAAAAAACTTTGTTATGGAAAGCCTGCTTCAGCCCTGTTATTACTTATGGCTGCAAAAAGCTGCAAAAATATAATATTACGTCGTTTCGAAACAAAACCCTACGTGTAATCAAGACTTCATACAAATGTTTGCTTTACTTGGGACACTAGGCACCCACGGACGCTTTGGCACGCTCTGTACACACAAGTATAATGAAGTCTACATACAAATAATGTTTGCTTTCCTTGGGATACTAGGTACGAACGGACGCTTTGGCACGCCATGTACACACACGTATGATTATTAGACTACATACAAATAATGTTTGCTTTCCCTGGGACACTAGGTACACGCAAGTATAATCAATTTTTCATACAAATAAAGTTTGCTTTTTTTTTTTTTTTTTACCCATGAACAGTAATGTTGATTTTTAGTATTTTGGAGAATAACGCCTTCAGAAACAGCTTCAACGTGTTTTCATATATATTCTAAGTGAATGGGAATGATCTAGGAAACGTTCTTAAACGCGCTAAATGTTTAAAAACAGTTATGTTACGAATGATTTTACTTATGTTACGAATGATTCCACCGAAAAACAGCCGCAACGAAGAAAAAACCTGGTCCTCTGGTGTACACCATAACCCAGTTCCACAGTACAATAAACGTGATTGGACAAGATTTTATTGTGTTGTAACATTTAAAGTGATTCTGTTTAATAATAATGAAATGACAATGTAATTTCTAGAACTGGTGTGGTTTGTGTATTGACTTCTCTGTCTTTCTTCTTACAGCGGTGTCGGACTTGCAAACGACAGTCCACCTTCTTCGACGACCTCAGTACGTTACGCATTACGACCAGACAAGTCAACTGTTCCTTCCGTCTACTCGTCCTCCAGCAGTGGACGACCTGTACGGGAAAGCAAGTGCCACACCCGTGCCGCTCATCAGCGCCATTGACAGGTTCCGGAACGATGGACGTAAAGGCTCGCAACTCTTCATGGTCACTCCGATTCTCGGGGACGCTGAGAGAAGAAAACGAAAGCATAGGAAGATGTTGGACATCGAGACTAGAAGGGTAACAAATACATATTTCTGATTGTTTGAATAGGTATTATTGTCTGCATGAAATCTTCCCAGCTTCGATTCTGTTGTTGTTGTTTTACTAGGATTTCAGAATACAGTTAATGTACACACTCGTATCAGAATAATACGACCACCTACCTAATAATGGGAATAACCACCCGTGGCCCGGATGACAGCGGCGAGACTGCGTGGCATCGACGCAATGAGGCCCTGGAAGGTTGCCCGAGGCACACGTACCCATTCGGACTGCAGCAGAGCACAGGGGTTCCGAAGATGACGTGTTTGTGGGTCGGCACATCGAACCTGTAGTTCCAAACATTCCCACAAGTGCTCGATGGGATTGAGGTTGGGCGATTTCGTCAGCCAAGGGAGAACAAAGACATCGTTGTTGTGTTCCTGGAACGAGTCACGCACCCCCTTGGCGATGTATCACGACGCATTTTTCTCTTGAGAGACACAATTACCACTAGGGTAAACGTCCAACATGAAGGGATGCATGTGGTCAGCGAGGATGGATAGGTAGCCGTTGACGTTCAGGGACCAATCTAATGGTACCAGCGGTCCCAGGCATACCAGGAAAACATCCCCCAGACATGCACACTGCCACTGCTGGCCTGTATTTGACCGACGAGCGTGTCCCAGTGTTGGCTCTCGTGTGTCTGACGCCGTATCCGCCACCGCCCGTTACTTCTGTGGAGTGGAAACCTAGATTCGTCGGAGAAGGCAACCTTTTCCCACCGCCCAATGACGGTAGTATCGTGCTAACTGCAGGCGTCGTTGCCGATGGACCTGAATTACCATGGGTGCCTTGACTCTGGGTCGACTCCGGACCCATGCGTAACAGGGTCCGTGAGGCGGCTGTCACAACAAACTAATGTGCCAAACATACACCTACGATATTCTGAAAGGGAAGTTGCGTTTCCATCCGTGCAAAGTGTCTGTTCTGCATTAACTGAAAGAAACAGACCAAGAGGCCCGTGTTTGATACTGCAAGAGTTGCTGTCTGAAGAAAGTGGGGACATTCTGGATGTGACTTTCTTTACAGATGAGGCATGGTTACACCTGTCCGGGTACATCAACAGACAAAATACTCGTCTGTGGGGTACTACCCCATACACTTCAAGAGCTACTGGCTGCAATAATGATCCACATCCAACAAATCACACCACACACCCTGAGAAAGGTCGTGCAGAAGCGTGTGCAGACATGCCTGGACGTCGGTGGGGCCCATTTCCAACACCTCCTGTAGGAACCAGTTACTTTCACTGCACAGTTATTTTTCGGACCGTCTCCACTACGAAAATCTCAGTGGAATGACCTTTTTAATGATGTGCGTAAATTTACTTTTCGTCTTTTCAAAATTCTAACATTCATTAAAGATTTCTACGAGTGTTTCTTGGATGTTTACGACATCATTACATTTCATCCATGATTTTTAGCACGTCTTTTCTAAACAAGTTAGTAAAATCAAGCAATGCATTGATTGTGTATACGCTTTCCAACATACCAGAAATCATTACTCAAGTTATGAGGACAATGGCTGTGGAATAAATCTCGCTCCTGTGCCCTGACCTTTGACTCCATTTCGATGATATTAAACAGAATTGGTTCAGCATACCTCCGGAACAACATACTAAAGTTTTGTGGCAATCGAAGCATTTTTACCTAAGTTATGACGCATAAGGGCGATGAAATGGATCCCGCTCCTAGTCCTGACCTTTGATCCCATTTCGTTCATTTTCAATAGAGTTCGTCCCCATGTTGTCCCCTACCACTACTAAACTTTCATCGAAATCGAACCATTTTTACGCGAGTTATTTGTATTGGAAAGCTTATAATGTGCGAATGATTCCCCCGAGGCAAAAATTCGCCACCAGATGGCGTAAATGCAGATGAGATCAAATTCGAAATACATTTTATTGAATTTTTTTTTTAATTGGAGGTTTAACGACCACCGTGAGCAACTCAATGGGCTATAAGCAGTCGCCCGTCCCTAATTTAGGGTCACTGGTTCCAGGGGAGGGAGAGAGCCAGTGCCGTAAGACAAACACAACATCCATGCCTCACCGGGAATCGAACCCAGACCTCGTTCGGACGAATGAGCAAAGGCCATCGCTTAGACCACTGCGCCACCGGGCGGCACATTTTATTGCATGTATATCATCATCATTGTCAACCATTATCAATCCACTGCTGGACGAAGGTCTCCCCAAGTTTCCTCCACAACGGTCTGTCTTGTGCCAGTCTCCTCCATGTCACCCCTGCATACTTTCGAATTTCATCCACCCATCTCCCATGTGGTCTTCTTCTGGGTCTTTTCCTGTCCCTTGGAATCCAATCTAAAATTTCGGCTGTCCATCGATGATCTGTCCTTCTGGCAGTATGTCCAGCCCATTGCCATTTCACGGATTTAACTCTGATCATGATGTCTTCCACTCTTGTCATTTTTCGGATCCACGAGTTCCTCTTCTTATCTCTCCTGGTTACACCAAGTATGCACCTCTCCATGCTGCTTTGAGTTGTCTGCAGCCTTTGTATGTCTCTTTTAGTTAAGGTCCACGTCTCTGCACCATACGTAAGCACTGGAAGGATGCATTGATCAAACACTTTTCTATTAAGACATAATGGCATATTGCTCTTGAAAATTATGCTGTTTCTTCCAAAAGCTCTCCAGGCAAGTTTTGTACGCCGATTAATTTCTTCATCAATGTGACCCTCACTTGATATCTGCTGTCCAGGATAAACGTACGTGTCTGTTATCTCCAGCTTTTTCTCCATCAATCGATAAATCTTCATTTCTTGTAAAAGCATTGAACATCACTTTTGTCTTCTGAAAGTTCATTTTTAATCCCACTTCTTTACTCTTGTCAGCAAGTTCCTGGATCATACTCTGCAGCTCTGATGGGCTAGTTGCAAAAATGACTACGTCATCAGCAAAACGAAGGTGGGTTAGATAATCTCCAATAATCTTTATCCCCTTGTTTTCCCAGCTCAGTGACTGAAAAACACCCTCCAATGTGGCATTAAAGAGCTTCGGAGATATGGTGTCACCTTGTCTCACTCCCTTTCCAATTTTTATGTGTGTTGTATTTTCAAACAGCCTAATCTTTGCACTTGCATTTTCATAGATGTTATTAATAATATTAATGTATGCATCTTCAATACCGCAGGTTTTCAGAGCCATTGTAACTGCTGATGGTTTCACCGAATCAAAGGCTTTTTCATAATCGATAAAAGCCATGCACAATGGAAGTTCATATTCCCTTGCTCTTTCAATTAGTTCTCTCAGCACATGGATATGATCTATTGTGCTGTAGCCACTCCTGAATCCAGCTTGTTCTCTCGATTGAGCCATGTCCAGTGTTACTTTCAAGCGGTGTGAAAGAACTTTAGTGAAGATTTTATAAACTACTGATAGGAGGCTGATAGGTCTGTAGTTTCCGAGATCCTCAATGTCACCTTTCTTATGTAGCAGGATCATTGTAGCGGTGTTCCAATCCTCAGGAATCTTTCCTTCATTAAGGCATCGAGTGAAAATTTGGGCGAGTACTGTTTCCGATTTCTCCACTTGCTTCTTGTATGATGTCTACAGTAATTCCATCTTCTCCTGGAGCTTTTCCTCGCTTCATGTTCTTGATTGCATGTGCAACTTCTGCTGGAAGGACTGGAGGAACTCTGGTACTGGTATCTTTCATGATGTCTGGAGTGCATGTATCATCCCTTTCATATAATTTGGAGTAGAAATCTTTCACTCTTGTCAAAATTTCGCCTCTATTTCTTGTTACAGAACCATCTTCTTTTCTCAGTGCCATAATCTGTTTTCTTCCCTTACTGAGATGTCCCTTTGCTATCTTTAGGTTTTGGTTGTTTTCAATTGCTTTCCTCACTAGTCCACAGTTAAATTTTCTTACGTCTTCAGTGATACTTTTTCGTACCGTCTTGCATAGCTCTATATATTCCACTTTGGAAGTCACATCTTCTTTAGTTGTCCTCATCTCTCTTCTTTTTTGCATCAACATTTTCGTTTTTCCTGATAATTTATTTTACATGCAACTTGTTCTTAGACCCAGCTAATTGTGTTGCTGTTTCCATAAGAGCTTTGGTTACTTTTCTGTTAACTTCAGAGATGTCCACTTCTTCCGATGTTAGGCCTTCTAAAGCAGAGAACCTGTTCTTCAGTTCCAACTTGAAGGTATTATGGTGTTTTTTTAAGGTTGGTTATGTCAATAGAGTTTGTTTGTCTTATGAGCTTGCCACGTTCAAGTTTAGTGTTGAGGTGCATCTTACATCTCACCAATCTATGGTCACTACCTGTGTTGAACTTGTTTAGCACACTGCTATGACGAATTTTTTGTTACACATAATAAAATCAATTTCACTTGTCGTCCCATTTGGATGTCTCCATGTCCATTTCCTGTGTGGCTTTTTCTTGAAGAAGGAGTTCAAGATGAAAAACCCTTCTGCCTCTGCAAACTCAACGAGAGTATTTCCACGCTGGTTTCTGTTGCCGTGACCGAATTTACCTACTGAAGTTTCATTCTGTTGCCGTTGCCCTATTTTTGCATAGAAATCTCCCATAATTATTTTCAAGTGCTGCTTACCTTTATTATTTAGATGACAAATTTCCTCATAAAATTCTTCAATTTCTTCTTCAGGATGACTTGTGGTGGGTGCATAAGTTTGAATAATCTGAGCCTGGTATCTTTTCGAGAGTTGGATAACAAGCCGTGCAGCTCTGTTAGAGGAACTTTCAACTTCTACAACTTTATCCTTCAGTTTCTTGTTTATTATAAATCCAACACCACTAGTTCTGCCAGTATCTGTCCCACGATAGTAGAAGAGATGTCCACTTTTCAGTTCGATGAGATCTTCTCCTTTTCTCCTTACCTCACTTAGCCCCACGATGTCCCACTTGATCCTTTGTAGTTCCTCTTCCAATTCAAGAAGCCTTGAATCAGAAGATAGGGATGTATATATTTGCTTCTAAATATCCGATTGCATGTATATATTTGCTTCTAAATATCCGATTGAAAAAAATATTTCTTCCATTCGATAGCATTTATTACAAAGACTATTTGGGGCTCAGCTTCTCTTTTTTCAAGTAGTGCATAGATTTTCCGCTAAGGAGTGTAAAGTTGAAAAAATATAAAAAAAATATAAAGTGAATGAATACGGAAAATTGTCTTTCGAAGATTTTTCTTTGATGCGGTACTAGCCAAATTTTTTTATGTCTCCTATTGCGAAATTCAGATTTACAGCAGTCTGTGGTAGACATTATAAATATTTACCAGCCAGTAGAAGCACTTATAAGAGGTCAGTCCTCGGTTAAGGCCTACTTTTTTTTTTTTTTATATTTAATTCACGTCGTTCACAAAGATTCTGAAGAACCCTACACTTTGTTTTCCAAAAAAAGGTATGCGGTTACACAGATCAGAATTCCTGATTTGTCGAAGCAGCAGAAAAAATTTTGGACGATATTATCGAGTGCCTGGCCATAGCACAGAAAAATTTTATGATGAGAGAAAGCATATTGTGGTGGTCCTTTCCTATACACATGGCCAACTGTAAGATTCAGACTTCTCCACTTATATTCCAGTTCAACATAATATCCTCATACTTTTTCTTTTCGTTGGAGGTTTAACGACCACCGCGAGCAATTCAATGGGCTATAAGCAGTCGCCCGTCCCTGATTTAGGGTCACTGGTTCTAGGGAAAGGAAAGAGCCAGTTCCGTAAGACAAACACAACATCCGTGCCTCACGGGATTCGAACCCGGACCCCATTCGGACGAATGATCAGAGGCCATCGCTTAGACCACTGCGCCACCGGGGCGGCATATAATTTTTCCTGTGGGGTTATGTCAAGAATAAAGAAAGTTTATTTAACACCAGTGTCTTACATTGAAACTCTGCAGAAGAGGATAGCGATGCTATTGTCACAGTCTCCAAAGAGATGTTAAGCAAAAGATGGCGATAAATTGAATACCGACTATATGTGTTACAGACCACGAACGGCGTTCATGTGCAGGTGTACTAACAACGTCGAAAAGAAGAAAAAAATTTAGTTTACATGCGTCATGCCGCAAGCCACTTGTTTCTGCCTGTCATAGTTTTTTTAAATAAAAAAATTCTTAATGAGGAAAAGACTTTATGTGCACTCTGTATAACTTTTAGGATATTGCTGTAGCTCTTTTCAAAAATCTTCTGCACCTTCCCACATTTTCTCTTGTTTTATATATTTTCGTTATAGGACAGACAGAATCCCCTCTGGCGTAAATGCCATACCGTTAACGAGTGCACGTGGCGTGGGTTATGTGTTTATTTCGTCAGAGACGCTACGCGTCCTCCTGTTACCCCTCTCCCAGGGGTGTCGTTGACGGTAATGGGTCCATGTGGCATCACTAGCATGTAATCAATTTTGAATCGCCGGGTCATTATTTGACCCTTCTATGGTGTCTGAAGTATCCAGACGTAGGTTCCTACAACGTTCGCAATCTGCTTGGAAAATCGTAAAACTTTGATTGATCTTTAAAAAAAGAAAGCTGTACAGATAGAGCGCAGTGATAGCTTCAGAGCATAGAGGAATGCTCGTTAATATCAAATAGCACTGTCACTGTTTGCCTCTTATTAAAATGTCAATATCATTATATGATAAAAAAAAATATCTAGGGAGTAGTACCCTGGTATTCATTGCAGATAATTTATGCTGTGTATCTTTGACATGCCAAGATGAGTGTGAAATAAAACGAGTGATTCGGGAGTTTTTTTGTTTTGTTTTTTAATTGGAGGTTTAATGACCACCGTGAGCAACTCAAATGGGCTATAAGCAGTCGCCCGTCCCTAATTTAGGGTCACTGGTTCCAGGGAAGGGAGAGAGCCAGTGCCGTAAGACAAACACAACATCCATGCCTTGACCGGGATTCGAACCCGGACCCCTTACGGACGAATGATCAGAGGCCAACGCCTTAGATCACTGCGCCACCAAGGCGGCTGATTCGAGAGTATACATTTGTTTACGTACGCACTGTATTTATTCTCGTCACTCACGATCACAGCGAGCGACAGTCTGGTACACACTAAGTGGAATTAAATAAGAACAACAAAACAATAAGGTTACTAATTCCTCACATTGAGCGGTAAGTGGATTAATGAATGTTACCAGTCGGAATCAACGGTTAGTTTTTTTTTGTTTTGTTTTATTTTTGAAAAGAACAAACTCATATGAAACGACAAATGTAAACGTTATTTGATTGACTAATTCATTCAACCACTTCATTAAAGACAATAATCCAAGTTCGTGATTTTTTTTTTTTTAATGACTGAAGGTTTAACGACCACCGTGAGCAACTCAATGGGCTATAAGCAGTCGCCCGTCCCTAATTTAGAGTCACTGGTTCCAGGGAAAGGCGAGAGAGCCAGTGCTGTAAGACAAACACAACATCCATGCCTCACCGGGATTCGAACCCGGACCCTTCACGAACGGATTATCATAAGCCATCGCTTAGACCACTGCGCAACGGGGGAGGGGGGAGGGCAGGTTCGTGATGAGTATCACGACTGCACCCTTTTTAGTAAAACGTGAGGCGGAAGTCCACTTATCTCGATCGTGTGTAAAAATTCAACTGGATAGCGCACTCTTTCATTTATCATCTTCAGTCACAACTGTGTTTGTAAATGTTGTTGGAATGAGATTCGCGTTGCGCATACTCTTCATCCGTCAGAATCGACGGTTAGTTTTTTTTTTTTTTTTTTTTTTTTGAAAGAATAAACTCATATGAAACAACAAATGTAAGCTTTATTTGATTGACAAATTCATTCAACCACTTCATTAAAGAAATTGTCCAGGTTCGTGATTTTTTTTTTATGACTGAAGGTTTAACGACCACCGTGAGCAACTCAATGGGCTATATAATCAATCGCCCATAATATTTTCACTTACAATGGTCAATGGAATGCTTATTCACATCTTAACATAATGCGAAACGTCTTACCTACGTGAATAAACTGGATCGAATGAACATTAAATTGTATGTATACATCACACAGTCCAACGGCATAACGCAATCAAGTCTTCGAGAGTGTTCGCTGTCACGATGAGAAGAACTTTGATACCAATGCCTGCTAGCGTTGCTTTGCGCAACGGTTCGCTCAGAAAAGAGAAGACTTAGGACTTAGGACTGTCTCAGTCCCTCCATGATTTCGCCTTCAACAGCGCGTGAGTCAACTGCAGGCGATCGAATGTCAACTGCACGCTTCTCCCATAGACTTTACATAGGAACTTTGCCGCCCCACAACGTCCGAACCGTTGCCCCAATCTCATTTTTCTCTTCGACTGGCACATCTACATGGTAAGACCTTTGTATAAGTAAGTATTTACTTCACTATGGCGGCAATAGCAAGTGTTTCGACTGTTTAGTTCTTCAAGAACAATATTTATTTATATTATTATTATTATTATTATTATTATTATTATTATTATTATTATTATTATTATAAAATATTCAGATTTAGACGAACGTAAGAAACGACCCTGACCCCAATTAAATGTAATGTCGCTGCGACACTTCATCTGATTCAGTCATCGTTACCCAAGGGCGGATCCGGAAGTTTACTCTAGGGGGGGGGGTCTGATTTTCGGGTATAAAAAGGTGGGTAGAAGCCATTATGAAAGGATTTTTTAGATATAATGTTAGTATATATATATAAATATACTATCGGTAAAAACATACCGCTATAAACCACAATTTCAAAAAACAAACAAACTAGAAACTCAAAATAAAAATAAAAATATTCATACAAAGAGACTCAAAAAAGTACTATAACCAAAAGCAAACCTCTCAAGCCGATCTCATCAGGGGAACACCGTATTGTGGATATGACCTTTCGAAACTCAGCAAAAGCCTGAATAACCCAAAACCCGCTGAGGTGCTCCCGACGTCATGGGAGACAACAGATAAAGACCAATCTTATATACGAAGACCATTTGACAGAAAGCGAAAAAACCCGATTACGTGGTCCAATCGTGACAGTATGCAAATAGGTGTAAGCTGTGTAAGAAACCTATGAAGTAGATTAGTAAATAATTAGCCACAAGCAGCCCACCAAGTGGCATTTAGCAACCTAAGTTATTAAATTTGTAGGGCTTATATTAATAATGTCTGAAAAGTGTAATTGTTGACGAGTTTCGAAGAAATTCTTGGCTCTGGAATCAGCAAGTAGCTGCTTGAATAATCTTGTAATAAACCTGATTGGTAGTTCATTCTTGCAGAGTCTTCTTAACAGATTGTTATAATGCTTTTGTTATAATGCAGTCTTCTCCACAGATGATTATAATGCTTTTTTGAGTCTCTTTGTATTAACAATTTTTTTTGGGAGTTTCTGGTTTGTTTGTTTTTTGAAATTGTGGTTTATGGTGGCATGTTTTTATCGATAGTATCAGGTGATTCGTTCCGGATTGCGCTTTTATCGTCATTGTCAACCATTATCAATCCATTGCTGGACGAAGGTCTCCCCAAGTTTCTTCCACAACGGTCTGTCTTGTGCCGGTCTCCTCCATGTTACTCTCGCATACTTTCGAATTTCATTCACCCATCTCCCATATATAATGTTAGCAGCAGGAGATGCCGAAAATTACCCTGTATATTGGGTACGTTGCCTCCCTCCCAGCCCACCCTATCCAAGCAGGAATTGACTCTGGAGTGGGTGGAACAACCTGAAGCGCCCGCGAGGCCTAAAGGAGCAGGAAAAATAAGAAGAAAAAGAAGTCCTGAAAAGACCATCTGGCCAAGAAGCGGTGGGGACATTTTTACGAATTTTCTTTACGTCCCAATTAAGGTACGTACGTATTATAGATCAGATTGTTATTCACAGTTTCTCTCACCTACTCTGATTTCAGTACCAAGCTCTGCCTTATCCTGTTTCGAGACGTTACATATGCTAAACAATATAACAATACCAAAGAATATCCCCTTTTTTCCCCCGTTGTCACTGTTTTCCCTTTATCTTTTGCGTTCTCTCTCTCTCTCTCTCTCTCTCTCTCTCTCTCTCTCTCTCTCTCTCTCTCTCTCTCTCTCTCTCTCTCTCTCTCTCTATTTTTACTGAACCTAAATATCAATGTAATGAGTATTTTAGCCCTTTAACCGACTGGAACGAATTAACTCGAGGTTAGCAAAATTGTTTGAAATAAGCTCTAACGAATATATATATTCGCTGTCTAATAAGTGGGCCGAAATCGTCAAGAACGAGTGAATCTGAACATCAGAAAGTGTTGCGTTTTCTTTAGGTTTGTCATTCAAAATGGTCATTTAAGGGGAATGATTTTCCTTAACCCTTTGTATCATATTACCTTTTCTCCCGAAAATACAACAAATATAGCGAAGAACCTAAGAAAGAAGAGAACATATGTTTGACTAACTTGTCTTCTATATACCCAGTAGCATGACGTCCGTGTCGGGGGGGGGGGCTAGCCTTTTCCAGTCATTTCTTGGGTCATGGAGCAGAGAATAAGGCACTATAAGGGAATCAGACTAACTATAGTCTGTATTACAAGACTAAAGACCATAAGAGAGCTCTTACTACCAGAGAGGGATATGTAGTCGATTCTGCTGAGATGCGAGAGGGAAAGAAATAGTTTTGCTGTAGCTTTCGTATAACCCAGCCACTATATCAACAGTTCTATTTGAGGAAGGCAGAACATTATGGGCACCATTTGGTTCAGATGCGTAGGCCGCTTGAAAGGTTAAATACTGCTGGCCACCCAAAATGCAACACCAAGAAGGACACGAGACAGCAAAGCCAGATTTACTGGACACATAACAACAGATACAAAGATGAAACGATTGAGCTTACAGGCCCGTGCGACTTGCGGAACACGCATACATCAATAGTTTGTGTGGCCCCCTTGGCTGGCAATAACGGCCACTACACGCCGCGGCATCGAACGAAAGAGGCTTTTTATGTGGGCTTGGGGTATGTCGGTCCAGAATGCTTCCAGACGTTGCCACAGTTCATCAGGCGTAGCCGCGGGTGGTGCTTGCCGGGCCACTCGGTTGCCGATCAGCGATCAGACATGTCCGATGGGCGACATATCGGGAGAACAGGCGGTCCATAACAGCAGTGACACCTGGTGGGTCGTGAAGAATTGTTGCACGATGCGTGCCACGTGCGGGCGCGCATTGTCCTGTTGAAATGTGGCCGCTGACAGGTCCTGCAGGTAAGGGAGGACTACAGGCTCCAAAACGTCAGAGATGTAGCGGTGGCTGTTGAGTGTACCGGCGATGCGTACCAGAGGGATGCGGGTGTCATATCCAATTGCGCCCTAATCCATAACGCTAGGCGACGGACTGGTATGGCGATGCATAATGCAGGCGTCTTACAGTCTCTCGCCTCGGTGCCGCCACACGCGGATCCGACCATCGTGGTGCTGCAGGCAGAAGCGGGATTCGTCGGAGAAGACAATGTCGTGCCATTCCGTAATCCAGGTGCGGCGTTCAACAGCCCATTGCCGCCGCACTCGCTGGTGGTGTAACGTCAATGGCAATGGGCGCCGTGCGAGAAGTCCCCGCTCTTGCAGACGACGTCGAACTGTGTGCTGACACAGGTTGTTGCGCAACACACCCTAATTCCTGCTCTAACGTTCGTGATGTGGCGGTGCGAGCCGTCAATGCCCGTCGCACAACATGCCGGTCCTCTCGTTCGGTGGTGTGCCGCGGCTGCGGCAATCGCTCACGTCGGTCCGCCCGTCCCTCCTGCATCCACCGAATCCATACTGGCCTCACTGTGGCTGGATGTCGTACCACACGGGCGCCGAAGTCTCGGTACGATAAACCGCTGTCGCGATAAGCTACTATTCTTCCTCTGTCGAACTCCGAAACGTGCTGGAATGACTGCCGTATTCTGCGACGAGGCATCAGAAAGCTTCCCACGCACAGGTCCGGCAGCACAACACACTTCCACTACTTACACCCCGCGCCTTCTGTGCACCCTTCTTATAGTGCTTTTCGGTGGCGTGCCGGGAGCTCATGATTTGCATATGCCCTGCAATGCTAATCGTTTGCATGTCCTCTCGCGGGCGACGCATGCTGCGAATTTCAGGCCAATCGGATGCTTCCTTCTTGGTGTTGCAATTTCGGTGGCCGGTAGTGTAGAACTATACTAATCTACTTAGCACTGAGTGGACCGCTATTTAAAGAGAACTACGAGTAGTACAGAATCTCCAGACCAAAGTGAACCTAGTAACAGTAGCAGATTACTGCTGGCGACACAAGTACAGCCCCGAATAACGGAAGGAAAAAGTGCAGGCAATATTACACAAGTTATACATGTATTAAGTTCCGATGTTCTTATTTTAGTAGCAAATACGGATTTCAACGCCTCAGTGTGTCATTTGTTTTCAAGTTCTCACGTGTGACACTCTTATTAGACCTGCGAAACTTTTAAGACATCTGGAAACTACATATGTGCATGAAGATTATATACACAAAGATCGTGAGTTTTTTGTTCGAAAAGAGATAGAATTGAAACGACAGAAGATTTTGTTATGTCAAAAGAAGCTACGGAAACGCAGAAATTGTTGAAAACTTCTTATGTAGTGGCCATGAAAATCGCTAAATGTAAGAAATCACACGGCATTGCGGAGAATTTGTTGCTTCTGGCAGCTGTAGAAATGTGTCACATTATGAATGGAGAGGCAGCTGCCGATGCATTACAAATTATTCCATTGTCAAATAATACAGTTTTACGTCGAATCGATGACTTGGCTTTGGATTTGAAAATGCAGTTAATTCAACAAGTAGAAGAAAGTCAAATATTTGCGTTGCAACTCGATGAATTAACCGATATTTCATTACAGGCGCAGCTTATTTATTACGTGAGATTTGCTAGGGAAGGAAATATAAGAGAAGAGCTACTGTTTTGCAAAATGATCCCAACAACAACTACAGGTGAAGGCATATTCGCTGTACTTAACGAATTTGTCTGTGCTGAAGGTTGGACTTGGACTAATTGTATAAGTTTATACAGCTATGACGGAAGAATCGCGGCTTTATATATCTCGAGTGAAACTGTAGCTCCGGCAGTAAAATGGACTCATTGTATGATACATCGCGAAGCTTTGGCTGTCAAAATAATGCAACCAGATATACATATTGTTCTTACGAACGCTGTTAAGATTGTCAATTACATCAAATCTCGGCCAGTGCAGGCTCGTTGCTTTACTGAACTTTGTGGAGAAATGAGATCTGAACATGAGCATTTGCTTTTTCATAGTGAAGTCAGGTGGCTATTGCATAGAAAAGCTCTGCAGCGTCTTTTCGAGTTGCGTAATGAAATTGGAATTTTTCTGCTGGGAAAACTGAATTAGCAGAACATTTGTGTAATGTCGAATTTTTAGCCCCACTGGCCTATTTGGCAGACGTTTTTGAAAAACTAAACAATTTCAATGTGTCACTGCAAGGAAAGAACTCAGATATTCTGGACACGCAGGGCAAAATGGAAGGCCTCTTGAAGAAGTTAAATTTTTGGAAAGGTCGTATCGACTGTGGGGTTACTGAAATGTTTCCATTGTTTACAAAATTTATAGCAGAGGAAGCTGGTGATTAGCTCTACTATAAATTCCGTTGTGAAAAGAGAAGCGGTGCACCTTTCAGCACCGAAAAACCAGTTTAAAGACTACTTTCCTCAGATCGACAGCCACACCTACGATTGGATTCGAGATCCATTCTCCGTAACAGTGAGTGATATGCAAGAATTAGGCATGGTTGGTCAAGAGCAATTATTTAACTTTCGAGCGACAAGACACTAAAAATAGCGTTTCACAGAACTCCACTTCCAGAATTTTGGCTTTCAGTTCGAAGCGAGTATAAAGAACTTGAAAAAAGAGCTCTCGAAGTGCTCCTTCAATTTCCAACAAGCTAGCTACCTGTGTGAAGTTGGATTTTCGGCAATGGCTCCAGTTAAAACGAAGTACTTCATTTAATGTTTGTGTGGGATTTTACTAGGAATTATTCTTAAAATGTATTTGCAAATTTTCAGATAAAAATCCTTTCCTTATTCAGGAAGTTACTCTTTTTTTCTCCAGTACTATCATCGTTATCTTGACGATTACGGTTATTTTTCATATCATGCTCGATGTTAGATAATGACAAACCCATGCACTCATCGGTGATCCAATCCATTATCTTCTTAATTTCAAGCCCTTCTTGTAATGTCGCTATCTAACATCTGTCAAGATATTATGAAAAATGACCGTAGCCATCAAGATTAACCGTAACCGCGACAGTAAAGGAGAAAAAAAGATTGACAACAGATAACTTCCTGAAGAAGAAGTAGAGTCTTCTTCGAAAATCTCCAATTTATCTTGAGAATAATTCCTCGTAAAATCCCATACCAACATTTAATTAATTTAATGAACTAGGAAGCAAGTTTTCGAAATGGGCCTCTGAGAGTTTAACCTTGAACGAAATTTTTCCGATCCATAACACGAAAGCATCTTCCTATTGTTATACATAGTACGTAATATTCATTCTGTGCTATTTGGTTTTTCATTCTGCATTTCTGCGGAGTGACGCGCTGTCGGTGCTCACACAACTTTTTTTTTTTTTTTTTTGATTGGAGGTTTAACGACCACCGTGAGCAACTCAATGGGCTATGAGCAGTCGCCCGTCCCTAATTTGGGGTCACTGGTTCCAGGGAAGGGAGAGAGCCAGTGCCGTAAGACAAACACAACATCCATGCCTCACCGGGATTCGAACCCGGACCCCGTTCAGACGAATGATCAGAGGCCATCGCTTAGACCACTGCGCCACCGGGGCGGCATAGATGGTTTTAAAGCTCTCGTCAGTAGCAGGTAACAATCCCCTTGAAGGGGTCGAAAGGAAGTGAAATTTCATTACGACACATACAGTACTACTGTCGGGAAAGGTGCATAGCATCAAAATGCAGTTTTGTAATGGCTTTTATCACAATTTAGCATCAGATTCTCGTAATTTACGCACGTTGCAATGATATATTGTTACGTTTATATAAAACGTGATGAAATAATGTCTTCGGCAATAGTTTAGTAAAATATGTTGTTGAGTAACAGTGAAAATAACTATTGTTGCGTCATGATCAAATTTCAACAATTGTGACAATGACCCACCGCTACCCATTTTCGTCACTTCGAAATATTTTACTTTGAATTTACTACTGTCGGGAAAAATGCATAGCATCAAAAGAAAAAAAAGTCCTGCACCGTCGTTCGTACGGGATTGCTAAGGGCGCGCTTTCTTGGGATATTACTGTAAAGGTGCTTTCTGAATTCTACATCTTGAAGTGAGCATTTTATTGCCCAAAAAAAGAACCTGAAAATGGAAAGAACGCATGCACAACTGAAGCTACATTAAAAATTTGTTGTTTTAGTATAGGTATCATTTATTAAAAAATCTGCTGTATCAGTGATATATCACGTGAAACACTGATGATATTTCTTTCAGTTATAAGTATTCTGCAGGAAATCTTGCCTCTCCCCCCCCCCTTCCTGCAAAAATTTCTTCGAGGCCCTTTAGCGAAAATATGTTAGCACTCAGTTACTTAAATTTTTAATCCCATATTCCGTATTAACTAGATTTTGTAGGCATTTTTAATTATTAAAAATTCTTTGGGAGCTACAGGTATTTTTCGTAAAACCAAAATTATTGCATTTTACTGCGTGTACCACAAATATGCACGTTATAACTGAAATAGCTGCCCTAATTTTATACCAACAGAAAGCACTACAAATTAGTCACGCCAAAGTTGAATATATCATGCAGATTTTATTCTTTTAGAGAACTAAGGGCAGTCTCTCTGAAATGTCTTACGATCACAATCACAAAACACGTAACTTTCGTGTGACAGTATCTAACGATCTTTTCAGATTTATTCGAAAATACGGAGCATAAGTAAGCAAATAAATAAGTAACAATTAAGAATTGTGGCACAAAAAATAAAATTGCTTAAATTATTTACTCTTGAATATAAAACACACACTTAACATAATGTTACAAGATATTGCACATAATAAAATTTTTTCTCTTGATTCTGTTATAAAAATAAATGACACCGCTCTCTGCTTCTTCTCGCGAATAACACATTTCTGTTCATTATACAGGGTGATTGAAACATCATACAGTTTCAACGCTCTATAAAACAAGAATAATGTAAGATATTTTATGTTACCTGTAACAGAATTGTTTTGGAATGTTTCTAGTTCTTTTAGAGACAGTCACAGTTGTTTTGTGTGTGCACCCTTAGTCACACGACAGTGAGCCGGTAATCAATTTCCGCCCAAACGCGAGGTATATCTGAATCAAGTGCAGTGATAGTGGCTGTGATAAGCTGTTTCAGTCCGCTAGATCAACAGGAAGGGGAGGGGCGAATACCTTGTCCTTTACGTGCCCCTACAGGAAAAAGTCACAAGGTGTTAAGTCAGGACTTCTGGGTGGCCATTGTGTCAGTGGCATGTTGTAGTCCGCGGCTCGTCCAATCCATCGGTGAGGAAGATGTTCATCGAGATAATCTCGCACGTCGCCTAACTAGTGAGGTGGTGCACCATCCAATTGGAGAATAAAGTTGTCACTGTCGTCCTGCAACTGTGGCATCAACTAAAGACTTAACATGCTTAACATATCGAAAAAAAAAAAGCTCCCGTGACAGTTTTCTCGTGAAAAAAGAAGGGGCCGTACACTTTCTTTTGAATATACAGAACACATTTACCGTAGGGGAATCTCGCACGTGTTGCACTGTAAATCTGGGATTCTCCGTTCCCCAAAAGCGAGCATTGTGCTTGTTTACCTGACCACTTACGTGAAATGTAGCTTCATCGGTAAAAACTAAGTGATCGGCAAAATCGTCATTTTCAAAACGGTGCTATTTCGGCACGAAATTCAAAGCGTCAAGGTCAGTGAGGTTTTGCAACATCTACACTTTCTATGGAATCATTTTCAGCTTGTTTCTCAAAATTCTACAGACAGTGGGCTGTAAAATCTGTACTTCACGACTCACCCTCCGCGTTGATTTTCCCGGGCTTTGTTGAATGGCGCTGCAAACACTATCGACGATTTCTTCCGATACACGCGGACGTCCAGGACTTTTAAAGTTTGCACAAACAGCTCGTAGTTTCAAATTGTTTATGCCTATCGTAGATAGATTTTCTGGTTGGAGGTTCTTTTCCGAATCGTGATCGTAAATGCCGTTGCACAACAGTTGCAGATTCCGTTTTGCTCAATTCAAGAACACAAAACGCCTTTGCAGATGCCTGCCATTTTGTTTGACTAGTCACGTGACACGCGCGCTATCGCTTACGTCACTTCCCTCAGTAGCGGGACACAAACTTTATTAGTACATTTACCTAACGGTTCGCAGTTGTGGTCTGCGTCTTCAACTGTTACTGTTTTACAGCATCTGGAAACTATACTTCTTTATGAATCAGGGTGTATTCTGGAGCATGCGTAGTTACGTGTAAAACAACTGCAATACATAAC
Organism: Macrothele yani; assembly: GCA_039090855.1. Lineage (NCBI taxonomy): Eukaryota > Metazoa > Arthropoda > Arachnida > Araneae > Macrothelidae > Macrothele > Macrothele yani. Next base: position 128,743,612 of record CM077024.1, on the reverse strand, counting down.
ACCTTACCCTCATTGGTAAAAACTTTTTATTCGTTGAACTGATATTTCTTTCTCTTGTTAATATACATGTATAGGAATTGTTGCTGTGGCTCTGAAAAGGGGCCTCAGGTCCTCTGAAATAACTATTTTTCCGTCATCCAGTTTTTATAAATTTTATCCACGAAAATAAATAAAATAATATTACTCTTCTTTTTAATATACTTCTTTCGAAGCTGCCTTAAAAAATTGCTGGTTACTTTCTTTATTCATATGAAGTTTCCGCAAAAGATCCTTTAAAATGTTTTTGCTGAAGCCAGAGGCCCTCATGGCCGTGTGCCCCCCCCCCCCCCAGTGCGGGGTTTGCGGGGGCTATCCGTACGCGCCTGGTTTTCTGTGTACGTTTACCAGTGTAATGGATCTTTTTAGAGTATCTACCCCTTTTTAATAAATAATTTTTTAATTGCCCTTTCGGATCGTAAATTCGGTGCACAAGAATGCTGGAATAAAATTTGAAACTAAAATTTGTGATTTTCTTATCAGTTGTGGTCTGTAGAAATTTGGATTGGGGCAAAGTTCTGGTCATATACTATAGTTCCATGAATTTTATTTCATTAGCCACCTTGAATGTAGATGGCACCACAATGCAACGCATACTCGAAATTCTACAAGGTTTGTTTACTGTATGTGTTCAAAAAACGACTATTTCCGTTTTAATAACACGTTTTCAAGTAAATTATATGATTCAAGATAATGCTATTTTTTTAGTTGGCAGCAATTTTTTCACTATAGATTTTGAGGATAATCATAAATCAGCAGTAGTATTTATTTTATTATCATTTTGGTGTTCGGGTTTTGTCCCTTGTCAGCCCACATCCTTCTTAGGAGATCAAACTTAGTTACGAAAACGTGTCGAACTAAAAAAAAAAAAGTCGGTGGTGATTTTCAAAGTTTTGAAAAGACTCAAGAAAATTTGCCTAGGAAGCGGCTTTGGAGGACGCCCTTAGAGTTAAAAATGTAATTAAAAGGTATGTTGTTACTAATCTATCAAGAGATTGTTCATACAGCAAAGAATATGTTTCAAGAATGTAGCATGGTACAATCGTTTCTTAAAATTTGCATTGAACAGGTTGTATCCTGGGACGGGGGGAGAGGGGGAGGGGATGCAAACTTATTGGGTTTATCCATTCAGAAAAAATTAAAAAAATTCCCTATCTGCTGATGACCAAACGATGATTCAGTAAGATTATAAATAGACGTTGTAGCCTATGATTAAAAAAATAATAATAAATGTAAACCTATTCGGTTTTTTAGCCGTTTCAAAAAAAAAAAAATAATTTTCAACATCCTCAATTTAGTGACTGCATAAGATTTATAACAAGTTAGTAAAATCGTGCAATGCATTGATTATGATACGCTTTCCAACATACCAGAAATCATTACTCAAGTTATGAGAATAATGGCTGTGGAACAAATCTCGGTCCTGTGCTCTGACCTTTGATCCCATTTCGATGATATTCAACAGAACCGGTTCAGTATACCTCCGAAATAACATGATAAAGTTTTGTCGCAATCGAAGCATTTTTACGTAAGTAATGATGCATAAGGGCTATGGAATAGATCACGCTCCTGTGTCCTAACCTTTGAACCCATTTCGCCCATTTTCAATAGAATTCGTCCCCAGGCAGGCCCCTGCAACATACTCTAATATTTTATCCAAATCGAAGCATTTTTACGTAAGTAATGGCGATGGAAGTGATTCCGCTCCTATGTCCTGACCTTTGACCCCATTTCGCCCATTTTCAATAGGGTTTGTCGCCAGGTGGTCCCCTACCACATACTAAAATTTCATCGAAATCGAACCTCTTTACGTTAGTTATGGCGCATAACAGCAATAGAATGGATCCCGCTCCTATGTACTGACCTTTGACCCTATTTCGTTCACTTTAAATAGGGTTCCTTCCCAGGTGATCCCCTACCAGATACTAAAATTTCATCGAAATCGAACGATTATTACGCGAGTTATCGTGCGGACGGACATACGCACACAACGCGTGACGTAATGAGGCAGATGGGAATGGCGACCATCTGCTCGCCGCAAGAGTGCGACGTCATAAAACTTTAATAGGATCCACACACAACGCGTGACGTAATGAGACAGATGGCGTGACCGCGCGCCAACATTCTCAAACGCGAGATTGGGATGTCATAAGATTTCTAAGCATTGGTAACATTAATGGAACGACGCCATGCCAATAAAAACGTTATAATTCGGGGTGGGTATTTAACCCACTAAACGAATTCTCCTAAAGTCGAGATCAAGCTAAATCGATTTCTAGTACCAGAACACTGTAGGTTAACGACTTTCATCAAAATTCTTAGAGCCGTTTTCAAAATAAAATGTACATACATACATACAAGAATTGCTACTTTAAGGTGGACGTCAAGTAATTTTGCTTCCTATACTTCCAATGGAAAAACTTCTGTACACATTTTTTTCACAAATAATGCGTTCCCAAGGATGAAAATTTGAACATCCATTAAAATAGCTTCATTTCATAACTTGGAATACTTAATATTTTCTAAACCATAACCGTAATTATGCAATCCAACATTTATTTGTCCACTGACGTCATCAAAGCACAGGTCGCGCCATCTTTTTCTGGTTTCAACACCACCAAAGGAAACGTTATTGTTTTTTAATATAATTATGCTTATGTTTTACAAAATGTTAAGTGTTCCAAGTTATAGTATGAAGTTATTTTAATCGATCTTCAAATTTCCATTCTTGGGAACACACTAATTGTGAAGGAAATGTGTACAAAAGGTTTTCCATTGGAAATATAGGAAGCAAAATTACTTGACGTCCACCTTAATAGTGCGGGATAAGGGCGATGGAATGGATCTCGATCCTATGTCCTGAACTTTGACTCCATTTGTCCCATTTTCAATATTGTTACTCTCCAGGTGGTCCCCTACCACATACTAAAATTTCATCGAAATCGAACCATTTTTTACGCACCTTATGACGCATAAGGACAATGGAATACATCCCGCTCTTATGTCCTGACTTTTGACCCCACTTCACTCATTTTCAATAGGGTTCGTCGCCAGGTGGTCCCCTACCACATACTGAAATTTCATTGAAATCGAACCATATTTACGCAAGTTATGACGCGTAAGGACAATTGAATGAATTCCGCTCTTATGTCGTGACCTTTGACCCCACTTCACCCATTTTCAATAGGGTTCGTCCCCTGGCGGTCCCCTACCACATACTGAAATTTCATCGAAATCGAACCATTTTTACGTGAGTTATCGTGCCGACAGACGGACGGAAAAAGCTGGAGCATATACGCTTCTTCAACCTACGGTTGGAAAGCGTAAAAAAAGAAAACAGGGCCGTAGAGAGCACAAAATAAAGCCTTCTATCCGTTCACGTTCTTGAAAGAGTAAGTACATTTGTCACCACTAAACATCATTTAAAAGTTGATTTAATAGCAGGGAAAAGTAGGAAATAATATCTGCTTTTGTTAAATCTTAATATTAGCAACGAAATTCGCACTTAAAATTATAGACGGGTAAGTAAGACATTATTTAATAGTTTAGTATTGTTATTTTCGCATTTAATTATGTAATCATTCAACTATCTACAGATGTTAAGATTTTCATCCGCTTTTAATATTATTTTTAACAGATGGACATTACTTAGACTTGGTACAGATTGTCTTTTTTTTGGGGGGGGGGGGGGGCAAGGTGAACTTCCATGTAGCTGATTAATCACCTGTGGTGTGTTCAATATTATAGTAAAATAATTCTATTAATAGAGGAATGATACTTAGATTTGAGCAAACCTGCATAACTGGATAATTCTCACACTCATAAAAGCCCATCATTCAGCTCATTAATCCACTTAATTTAGACCCAAGCAATTTTAAAATCTTATACTTTACAATATGAAATATTCAAAGTGTCTTAACAATGCAATATCTCTCTCAAGAGGTGTATAGTATATAGGAATATAGCTTATTTATATTTCATCTGCAAGTTTCAGATTAAAAGCGCAGCGATTTTCGTACCTTATCCATTACTCTCATTGAAATTTAATGGACTCCACATAAATCAGTTTTTTTTTTCGTTTTTTTCATTGCGATTCTGGGCCCCTTAAAATGTGGGGCCCTAAGGCCTAGGCGTAAAATAAGCCCTTAATTAAAACTATTTATTAGATAATGTTTGGAGAAATATGTATATTAATATACCACCCTGGGTGAAAGTTTTCTCTTAATATGACAAAATGTTTTGATTGCAAACCAGAGTGCAGCGATAAGAGACCCAGGGAACCGCAACATATGCACAGTGGATCAGTTTAAATGTGGTTTAGAATGTACGGGTGAGTAAGAGGAAGCAGAAAGAAGAATTTTATAAGGGATGAAATCCAGTGGAATGGTGAGCCCAGTTCTTCAGAGTGGAAAATAGTGCTGAATGAACAAAAAAATATGGAGCTACAGTATACAGAGCGTTAGACTTGTATCCGGGTATGACGTTTGAAATGCAATCTGCAATTATTGTGTTGTGAGATCCATCACCTGAACTCCCTAAGCATGAAAAATATTTTCTTCTTATGCACTCTTGAGTGTAAATCTTCCTAGTGGTGAGAAATAGTACCTTTGGAATCCATGAATACGAAAAAAATTCAGTTGTAAGTTCATAATTTCTCTTCATAAACTGCATTAACCTTTCCTCTGTCTTTTTGCTTTTTTTTTATTTGTTCCCATAGCTCTTGCTGCTGCCGTACTGGTGGTCGAAAAGGCACAAAACAACAGTCGAGGTGGTACGAAGGGGTGCTCATAAGTCTTAGACTTTGTAAAAAAACAAGCTACGGGATTGAAAAAAAAAAAATTGTGCTCTACATATTCACCTCTGAGCTCCACACACTTATGACTTCGTTCTAATTTTTTTTAACCCATAAAAAAATATGGGTTATGCTGCAAACCACTTGTCCACAGCTGCTTGAATTTTTTTTTTCCTTTGAGGTGTTGTTCTTTCAGGTTAGGAAAGAAGTTTGGTCCGAACTGGCCAAATCAGGAGAGTAAGCCGTTGGTTTCAGAACTTCAAAGTGAAGATCAACCAAAGTCTGATGGCCGCTTTGTGAGGAGAGCTGGAGAGGCATCTTGAAGAAACAAGATCCCTTTCGAAAGTTTGCCTCGACGTTTGGGGTCCAGTTTCTGTTTCAATTTATCGAGAAGTGCAACTTAGTACTTTCCCGTGATGTTTGCACCCTTCTTTTCCATATAATCTACAAGCAATATTCTGTCTTTGTCCATGAAGACAGATGCCAACACCTTGCTTGATGACTTCTGTGTCTCGAACTTCTTTGGACGCTGGGAATCACTGTGTCTCAATTCTTTGGATTATTTTCTGGTCTCTGGATCATTTATATGGATCCGCGTTTCATCCATAGTTACGAGACGGCTCAAAAATCCCACAGGATCCCGCCAAATTCGATCCAAAATGGCTTTTGAAGCAATCACTCGATCACGCTTCTGGTCAGCATTGAGATATTTGGGAGCCAGTTTGTCTGAGAGCTTTATCGTGTGTAAAATCTCGTGAACAATATATAGCGTACTCGTTTTCGGGATATCGCCAGGGTCTCTGCTGTCTTTTTAGTGGATATTCTTCGATCATCCAGGATCATGGAATGAATGGCATCTGCGTTTTCTGGAATTGTCACTTAAGTTGGTCTCCCCGAATGTTCTTCTTCGTCTTCAGTGCTCAAGTGCCCTATTATAAACTTAGCAACCCAGTTCTTGGCTGTAGAGCTGGAAGGGCACTTATCACCTAATGTAATCGGCGGTTCATCATAAATTTGCTTGGCCGAGTTTCCTTTTAGGAACAGATATTTCATCACTGCTCAGCATTCTTTTGCGGTGAAATCTGTGCTGTTTTGCATCACTGTCACTTCAGACTTGCAGAAAAAGAAAGAAAAGAGAAATAATCAGGCTATAATTACGATATTTGGTCAGACACATACATAAAAATCAATTTTGATGTGATAAAGGTATTGTCAGTCTAAAACTATGCGAAATGGGAAAAGCCAAAGACTTGTCAGCACCCCTACGTATATTGATTTGAGTCGAGGGTAGAATGGAAGTGTCTTGTGTAAAACGAAGCATTCAGAGTAACGACCCCGCCCCAGCTTAGCCTTTTTGTCGCTAGCCTTTGTTTTGTTTTTTTGTTTCTTCAATAACATATACACATACTGCCAGCTACTACGGAATGTGCGTAGTTTCTACGGATTTTGTTGTCTGACTATACGGAACTCACTGTCGAAACTACGGCTTCAACGAATTTTCATTTTGTTTATTTTTTTCTATTTCGCTATTATTTTTATGATATACATGCGATTTTTAAGCGGATTCGCGGAATTCTGCTTTTTTTTTTTTCATCATTTAGATCATGCTGAAGATCGATGCAAAGCTGAAAATAATTTGTGGGAGGAGTGTCATTTTCCGTCTGGGGGTCGTATTATTTGGTGTTTCAAAATTTTCGAAAACGAAGTAAGAATCTTGCCGTAATCGCAATTTTTTTTTTCTCCCGATATTGCCTTTCTGTCCAGTATTCTTGTTAAATATAATTTCATTGTAGAAATGTTTGTATTTCAGCTTGAAACTGTAGGCAACAGTTTGCGAAAACGGAAGTTAGGCGCCGCAAAAATTTCTCCGTAATCTTCAAGCTTAAGATTCTTCTGCGAATCCCAGGAATTCCGCTATTTTCGTTATTATTTTGGTCATTCGCGAAATCGATGCACAAGTGAACAGAAATGCGGTGGGGGGTGTTCGTCGGAGGACGGAATTCCATCTAAAACTGAAGCTGGACGGATCTCAGATTTTTCCCGTGATGGTAATTTCATTTTCTCACGATGTTGCCTCTGTCCAGTATTATTGTTAAATAACATTTTACCGTATAAATATTTTTATTTCAGCTTGAAACTTGGGGGAAAATTTCTAAAACCGGAAGTCGGACGGAGCAAAGATTTCTCTCTTAATCGCACCCCGCCCCGTGATGTGCGTTCGGTCGCTTCCCGCACGCAATCGGGGGAACAACACAAAAGGCATGGACACTACTGGGGAAAAGGGAGAGTCAAAGTTTCAACGGCCGCAAATGCTACGTTTTCGGCATCGGCCGCGTAAGCGCCGACACCTGTGTGACAACACGTCCAACGGTGTTGTTACCTTGGTGATCAAAACAACCCCCGTTTGGTCACAGATAAAACCAGTTTTCCTTCCCGAAATTGTCTAGCTGTTTTCATAGGCAATTTTCCCGCAATACACAGGCAATAATGCACTTAAGGTTTTTGTTTGTGCTGCCGAAGTGAAACTTGTAGCACATGTAAAGTGTTTTAATTATTAAAAAAAAGAAAAATTAAAACATGGTACGCTGACACGTGGAAGCCGTTTAATAATCTCGAATTTTTGCTTTTACAAATTATACAACTGCTCGGGGTGAGATGCTGTTTAGTGTTTCTTCGTACTGTTTCATTTTTACGCACGGTTTGAATATCAATTTATGTATTTGTGTGCAGTGCTTATTAGTACAATTATTTCTGCGTTTCTGATACTTCGAAATGATTTTTTATGGGAAAATTATTGTGAACTGTGAAAAATTTTACTTTTATTAAATTTTATATCTTTCCTTTTTTTTATTCAGAACTTCAGTTTTAAATTTATTGCATCTTACTTTTAAACTTAAAGAAGTACAAATTGTCAAAACTTATTGAAGCATGTTTTTTTGTTGTTGTTATTAATCAGTTTATTGTCTGTCATAATGGAAAATGATACACTAAGTAAAGGATCCGATTTTGCCCAACTAAGTAATCTGTTATTGTTTTTTATTAGAAACCTAATTAAAAATTTTACTTATACCTACTTCTTGTTTTCTCACTAAAACTATACGTAGCAAAAATTGTACTAAAAATACAGTGATAAAAAATTTCGACCTCGAGTATGCAAGAAATTAAAATTAAAATAGTGATGCAACAGCCATGTGTAGGTCCCCAAATTTCGTATACTTATTGTAAAAATAATATTCCAAGACTTAAGGCCAAAGAATTTGAAAAACTTTCCCATTTCCCATTTAGACCATTTTCAGCAGGGTTGGTGCAGCACTAAATTTTCAGCCGTGACAAAACGTTAATAGGATATAAATATGTAATTATCCTTGATAAATTTTCAACAAACTGGCTTTTTACTTTATGACAAACCCATGCCCGTTTTTGAAACTTTAACAACCATTCCAACAGTGACATTAGGGGATAATTTCTCCGTGCTAGATTTTTCGGGGTGTTTTTTCCGCATACAGATATGAAACCATATGCAAAGTTTAAAAATCGTCGAACTTCAAATATATATAAGTTTTATTGCTTTAACACTTTAAGTGTAAGTAATAAAGTTAAATACGCAAGAATTAAAAATTAGAAACGCAAAATGTTCCTGGTATTCAAATACAATGGTCATTTTAATCGTATACTCAAATTATATACAATAATTATATATGTAATTATATAATTATATATGTTTGTTTTTAGCACATCTTTTGTAAAAAAAGATCGTGCTTATGTTATCGGTTGGTCCGTCCGTCCGTCCGTCCGTACCCACGGTATCTCTGTAACTATTAGTCCGATTTGAAAAGTTCTTTTTGCATTCGAAAGCTTGAAATATGCGAATCATGATCCTTCATTTCGTTTTTTTTTTTACGATGTACAATTTCGCCGCTAGAGGGCGTAAATGCAGATGATGTCGAATTCAAAAATACGTTTTATTCCACATTTTTGCTTTTAAACATCCGATTGAAAAAAATCTCTTATCTTTCGATTCCATTTATGTCGAAGAGTATTTTGGATATAGTTTCTTTTCAAATTACGCATAGATTTTCCGCTAGGGGGCGTAAAAGTAAATTGCATTTTTTCCGATAACTTTTCTTCTAAAACTCAGATTTGAAATTTTTTTTTTCAGCGGATACATCTCCTGATGAACAGTCTTTTGCATATAATTTCAAATTTTTGGTAAAGAATACTTTGGCCACCAGGTGGCGTAAGTGTTAATTTCCGCTTCTGATGTATTTGCCATAAAATCTGAGCTTCTAAAATATCGATTGAAAAAATTCTTTCGTGGACTGATGCCACTCACATCGATAAACCTTTTCGCAATATTTTCTTCCTAAGATATTCCACAGTTTCTCCGCCAGGGGGCGTACATGTATATCTTATTTTTGTCAATATCTCGACTTCTAGGAGTCCGATTTGAAAAATTCCTTCTTTGTTGGATAGTGTTTTCCGTGTGACATGTTTTTCATATAATTTCAAAATTTTCAAGTAATTCATAGACTTCCCGCTAGGGGGCGTAAAGGTAAATTGCGTTTTCCCCTATATCTCTGCTTCTAAATCTCCGATTTGAAAAATTCTTTCTGCACCGGATACAGCTCCTGATGGGAAATCGTTTGCACATAATTTCTAATTTTTGTAAAAAAATGGTTTGGCCTCCAGGGGGCGTAAACCTTAATTTCCGCTTCTGATGTATTAGCAGCAAAATATGAGCTTCTAAATTCTTGATTGAAAATAACATCGTTTATAGACCGATACTACTCATGTCGACAAACCTTTTAGAAACATTTTCTTCTTAAAATAGTGCACGGTTTCTACGCCAGGGCGCGTAGATGTATATCTTATTTTTGTCAATATCTCGACTTTTAAGAGTCCGATTTAAAAAATTCCTTCTTCGTAGGATAGTGTTTCTAGTGTGACATGTTTTTCCTATAAATTCAAAATTTTCAAGTAATTCATAGACTTTCCGCCCGGGGCGTAAAGGTAAATTGCGTTTTCATCTATGTCTCTGCTTCTAAATCTCCGATCTGAAAAATTCTTTCTGCACCGGATACAGCTCCTGATGGGAAATCGTTTGCACGTAATTTCAAATTTTTGTTAAAAATTGTTTGGCCACCAGGTGGCGTAAGTCTTAATTTCCGCTTCTGATGTATCTGCAGCAAAATATGAGCTCCTAAAATCTCGATTGAAAAAAGTCTTTTGTGGACCGATACTACTCATGTCGACAAACCTTTTAGGAATATTTTCTTTTGAAATAAAGAATGGTTTCTACGCCAGGGGGCGTAGATGTATATCTTATTTTTCTCAATATCTCTACTTCTAGGTGTCCGATTTGAAAAATTCCTTCTTTGTTGGATAATGTTTATGCGAAATGTTTTTCCTATAAATTCAAATTTTTCAAGTAAGTCGTAGACTTTCCGCTAGGGCGCACAATGGTAAATTGCGTTTTCTGCTCCTAAAACTCCGATTTGAAAAATTCTTCCTGTATCGCATACAAGACCTGACGGAAAATATTTTTCACGTAATTTCCAATGTTTGGTAAAGAATGGTTTGGCCACTAGGGGTCATAAGTGTTAATTTCTACTTCTGATGTATTTGTAGCAAAATCTGGGCTCCTCAAAACTCGACTAAATCTTTTTTTTCTTGGACCGATACCGCTCATATGGATAAACCTTTTGTGAATACTTTCTTCCTAAAATAATGCATGGTTTTCCCACCAAGGGACGTAAAGTCACATCTTATTTTTGTCGATAACTCTGTTTCTAAGAGTTCGTAAGCTCACGATTCCGTTTACAGCAATATCTGAGGGATTAAAGACCCGATTGAAAAACTTCTTTTTCCGTCAGATACTATTGTTTTCCATACCGGTTCCATTGACTTTGAATAGCTTTGATGAATTTAATTTGCGTCAGAACGGATTCAAAAGACGTGCTTATTACACCCGAAAATTCGGTGTCATCTTTCTTGTTTATTTTATTTTCGTATCACTCTCCATATTAAGTAAATAGCTTGCTTTCACGAATGCAGAAAAATTAGTTTCCCGTAATATAGCAAAAGATCCGCGCATTTTAAAATTCACTTTCAGGAAAAAGCTAGCAACAGAAAAGCATTTTGCCAAGAATCGTTCAGAAATCAAAGGATTACAACTGGATTGAAAGGATTGTTTGTTCACTGTGACTTGAAGCGTGCTTATGTAAAAGAATGTTAAGACGGCATTTAGCAGAAAAGCAGGTGCAACTAAGAAGTTTAGAATTTGGATTGTTTGTTCACTTAGAATTTAAAACTATTCGTATTAGGTGTAGGGCAAGATTATCACAAACGAGCTGAATGCATTCAAGCCGCTGTGGGAGCGTTAAAATATGCAGGTAATAACAAGATAAAAAATTTCAATAATGCGTACATTATATGAATATCTCGTCGTTATTATTATTATTTTGTTTGTTTGTTAAGAAACAACAAATTATTTATTAGCTGATGATCAAAATTATATTTACTTTTCACCCTTATTACTAATCTCCCCTTCAGTTTTAGTTTTCTTTAAAAGTAACTGGAAATAGATTTTGTATGGAGCAAATTTTTAATAGTGTGGGAGCGTCTCTTTTCTGCGATATCCCGCTACACCAGTTCTTATGTGCATAATGTAGAATAATGTTTTAAAATCCCCCATGTTTTGCAGTATGGTATAAACGATATGTTGGACTAAAATTCTAATACTAGAAATTCGATTTTTTTTTAATCTTATAGTATTTCTTTTAATAATCCGTTTTAGAATTAAAAGAAAAACTTTGACATAAACCGCACTTCATAATCTTCCATTTTGTTTTTATTTTATTTCCTGGGCAAGAAAGAAGTCAGGGGACTGCCGGGATTGCTCTTTTGTCCATATTTTTTAACCACCTGGTGGCATCACACCCGATCACGCTTCACTTCGAACTCAGATTGTGGCGTCTGTATAATCGTCGCCGCTTTATGATGTGGAGACATGAACAATCACCAGAAATACCTAGACAAATTAGTGGCTACAGATGCCGTCTTTTGTTTATGAACAAGTGCTTGATTGTTCCAAGAAGAGTATACGCTTTAGGCAAAATGCCTCCAGCATTCTTTTCACGGGAAATTAGGGAGTGGCGCATTACAGGGGAAGCGGGTTTATCTAAGCCCTAAACTGAATGATTCTTAAACAGGTGGTAAAATAAAAAGAACTCACAAGGTATGGGCATATGCTAAGTACCAGCGTCAGGGTGCACCAGAGTAATAAGTTTGTACCCAGGAAGATATTTTGAAAACGTTAATTCATAAGCCCACGACTTTTTTTTTTTTTTTTTGATTGGAGGTTTAACGACCACCGTGAGCAACTCAATGGGCTATAAGCAGTCGCCCGTCCCTAATTTAGGGTCACTGGTTCCAGGGAAGGGAGAGAGCCAGTGCCGTAAGACAAACACAACATCCATGCCTGACCGGGATTCGAACCCGGACCCCTTACGGACGAATGATCATAGGCCAGCGCCTTAGACCACTGCGCCACCGGGGCGGCCCCACGACTTTCAATGCCCCAATTGGGGAAATTACAAAATAACTGCAAAGGGGCCTGCAGCGTGGGCCTTTTTTAAGCACTCGATGACTGATATAAGTGATATTACCTCCTATTTATTACTTTTTATCACTTAAGCATACTAATGATCTGACCGAGTTTAAGGCAATTAATTGGCCACACGGACAACTGGCCACAAAAGTTTAAGAGGCCGTATCCCGTATAAATTTGCATTTTCCCCTTTTTGTGCTCACTTTCATGTAGGATAACTACAAAACTTATTAGCAGGTTGCACAAAAAACGCACCTTTGATATTACCTTGTCAACTACTAGGTAGGTCCCCTCTGTAGATTACAGTTTTATATCTGCCCCCTCACCGTTCTCGTGCCGCGTGTAGTTTTTATTACACCGATCTCTTATTTCATGAAGTGTACATAACAAGTCAAGTTAAAGCTTTGCGCTTTAACGTAGGCATGAAATATTAATTACTAGGCCTTAGGCCTAGGCACTTTTTTACTGACGTCATATTTATGACGTTTGCATAGCAAGTAAAGTTAGTAATATTAAGCTTTTACTTACGCACCAAACATTAATTAACTAGACGTTTTTAAGTTTCTAATCCGCCGATCTCATATTCATATCGCATAACATGGAAAGTTAGTAATATTGCGCTTTTATTTAGGTACTAAATATTAATTCATAGTCCCCTTTAACAGTTTCTACTCTACCGATGTTCTAGGACCTAGTAATTAATATTTTATGCCTAAGTAAAAGAGCAATATTAATACCTTGACATGGGTATATAACCGGCATGAATATTTATTGTGGTGGATTACAAACTGTTAAAAAGGCCTAAGGCGTATTAATCAATGCTTGATGCCAAAGTAGATGCCCAACATTAATAACTTCACTTGACTTGCAAGCGTTTTGAATGTAACACTGGCGGAATAAAAATTATAAAAAGGCCTAGGCCTAGGTAGGGCCCATAAATTAATATTCAGGGTCTAAGTAAAAGCACAGCGTTGTTAACTTTTTATGTCAAACATATGAATATGAGATCGATGGATTAAAAACTGTTAGAAGTTCCTAGGCCTAGAGCCTGTTAATTAATGTTTGTTGTCAAAGTCAAAGCGCAATATTATTAACTTTACCTATTATGTAAACGTTATGAATAGGCAATCGGAGGAAAAACAACTGTTAAAAGGGCCTAGATAAGACCTAGTAACATTTTTATGCCTAAGTAAAAGAGAAATAGCCGCCCCGGTGGCGCAGTGGTCTAAGCGATGGCCTCTGATCATTCGTCCGAACGGGGTCCGGGTTCGAATCCCGTGAGGCATGGATGTTGTGTTTGTCTTACGGCACTGGCTCTCTCCCTTCCCTGGAACCAGTGACCCTAAATTAGGGACGGGCGACTGCTTATAGCCCATTGAGTTGCTCACGGTGGTCGTTAAACCTCCCATCCAAAAAGAAAAAAAAAAAAAAGAGAAATATTAATAACTTGGCATGTTATGTAAACATTTAGTGCCCAAGTAAAAGCGCAGCGTCATTAAAAAATCCCGGTGGCGCAGTGATGGCCTCTGATCATTCGTCCGAAAGGGGCCCGGGTTCGAATCCCGGTGAGGCATGGATGTTGTGTTTGTCTTACAGCACTGGATCTCTCCCTTCCCTGGAACCAGTGGCCCTAAATTAGCGACGGGTGACTGCTTATAGCCCATTAAGTTTCTCACGGTGGTCGTTAAACCTCCAATCAAAAAAAAAAAAAAAAATCCCACTTTGTCGTTTTTCACGCTGTCATTCCGTTATTTCGTTGAATTCCGTAGTTTCAAAAATGTACTAAGTCATGGCAATTTATTTCCCCAAATTAAAGTACAATTTTTACTTGACAATTGAAAACACAGAACGTTTTCTCGAAATTTATTTGAAGTTTCCAATTCAATTCTCATTATAGGGCCAAGAAACTATAATTTTTATGCGGCCACCCTTAATCTTTCGTGGCCAGTTGTCCGAACCCCGATCTGACCAGCTTTATCGGCTGTTAGTTGAAATTAAGGTTTTTTAATGAAGTAAAATAAAAAAAAATGATCATGTTTTTAAGAGATGTCAGTCGGCAGATGACTTATTTTCGAGAAGTGGGTTTTTCTTCTGTGGGCATTTTTCCGTGGGCGTTTTTTCCATTGACATTTTTTCGTTGGAGTTTTTTTCTGTGGCCATTCTTTTATGCGTTCAATGAAAGAATATTTGAAACCCGTGTCTTCGTCATAGCTGAATGCTGGAGTCCAGAAAAGTCTGTGAAGGTCAAATTACACAGGTGTTGAACATTAAATTGACGAACAAAGGAATTTTATTTCGTGGAAGAGGGAAATTTAAAAATTTGTCCGTGTTAAATGAAGACATATCGGCGTTATTTTCTGCAGCTAGACAACTTTAGACTATTTTTGAAAATACACATAACATGTTTTTTTCTTCACACAGTAAGTTAAAATACGTTACATTCTTCCAAAAGCAAAGGGTGTTCAAAAGCAGAGATTACCCGTCATTAACATTAAAAAAAAACAAAAAAACAATATATAGTATTTTCTGGAAATAGGAACAGCCGTCGCCCTTACCTTCCGCTGTCGGTATTCATGGCAGTGAAGAAGCTAAATTCGTGCGGAAATTGTACGTTGGGGGAGTGGTTTTGTGTGGGTTACATTTCCTGGAATTAGCTGTAGGAAATGACCAAAAGTGGATCTTAGTGCTTGTTTCCTCTTGTGAAGCAGCCGAAAGTCGCTTAAAGTATTCTTCAAGTTCAGAGGCATGGGAAGATGTCATTTTTTGTTTCACTATTTTGTTCTTTTAAGGTATGTATATATATTTATAAAGTTTTATAAAATTTCAGTAAATAATACACTTATTTTTTTAACGAATGTAATTGATGTTGGTACAGAGGGATGTAAAAATGATATTTCAACATTATTTTTTCCAATCTGTTTTGAAAAACAAAAACCATTGAGCTTCTGCGTACATCGTGGTCGTAAATTTATCAGGAATTAAAGAGTTACGGTAAGATCGGTTATTTTTCGGGTCATATATCTTTTGGTAAGGAATTAATTTGAAATAAAATGTTTTCATAGATTTTTGAAGACAAATTTCCGCTGTTTAAGAGATTTTTAAATTTTGCAACTTTGCAGCTTCCATAGCTGAAAATTTACAAACACAAAACTAACGACGTTCAATAAAAGTTTTGTAATAGTTTTTAGTAGATAAAAGTTTTGTTAAGTTTTTGTTGTTGTTATTGTAGAACAGGTAGGAAGTGAGATTATGGGGATGGGAGATTGTCGAAATAAAATCAGGAGTCAGTGGATTAGACGGCATTTAAGTCTGATCACAAATTTCTATGGAAACAGCTGTGCCTGAAATACTTTAAAAGTCGTATAAATTAACAACAACTGCAGTTAACGCGAGAAGATTTTTACATCACTGATTTGCACCACTAATTCTGAGCTGTAAGTTACATTTTGATTCATTGAAAATGTACGAGTGTTAAAGAAAATGTGAAATAATTTTCAAACTCAGCACGTAAAAATGCACAAGACATTTTCTGTTTTTAGTGTACTAATTTTTTTTTTTTTTCGATTTTACGGGGTCGAGGAAAATTTTAAAAGCACGCTGTAAACGTACAAGTATAAATAACAGTCCATTGAGCACGAGTTTCTTTTAATATGTGTGATAAATTTCTTAAAAACGAAATGAATTGTTGTGCTGTTTATAAGAGTGGGGTTTCATTTTTGCCCGTACCAGCGATATAGTTATTAAACATCTGATTTAGCCCGACCTTACCCATCTGCCCATCAGCGGCGGAGGGTAGGGGACACGGGGGTCCCGACCCTCCCCTGGAATTTCATGGTCACCTCACTTCGTACCAAACATTTAAAAAATTTATGGTTCATATATGGTATAATTTTTCTTTAATGAAACTTTCCAGGAGGCCATCACCACGTTTCGCAGTTTTCTGGAAAGCGCCTCAACTTTGCAAAATTAATTTTGCGCAAATAAATTGAGAAGTTAACTCACGCTGTGTTTTTCACTTTGAAGAAGATCGGTTGTGACGTACCTGCCAGCAGGACGCACACGACATAAAGGCAGATAGGAATCAGAACAAATGTCTGCGTAGCTCAGTTGGTAGAGCGACTTGTTCCGGAATAAGCGGCCTCGGGTTCGAATCCCGGCGTAGACTAAAAATGACGGAGAAATTTACTTCGTTAAAATGGCGCCCGAACTATCCGGATGACCCGGCCGTTCAAAATCTCGCATTGGTGTGATGTTATTTCCACACCGCGAGGCAGGAAAAATCGGAAAAATCAGAGAATTCCTTCTCCAGCGCTTCGAAAAATAAAAATGTGTGATGTTGCATTCCACATAGCAGGTTGACTGGGAGTTCTCAAGTGCACGTTCTACAGTGGATGGCTGCCTGCAACGATTAATGGTCACGGCTGACCCGTGGGCCATGCCCCCGGCCCTCTTTCGGAGGGGGGGAGAAGTGACGTACCTGCCAGCAGGACGCACACGACATAAAGGCACATAGGAATCAGAATAAGATATCTGCGTAGCTCAGTTGGTAGAGCGACTTGTTCCGGAATAAGCGGCCTCGGGTTCGAATCCCGGCGTAGACCAAAAATGACGGAGAAATTTACTTCGTTAAACGGTAAATAATTCTCAAAGGGCAATAGGCTGGATATATTCATAGAAGAACTGACTACCGTTAAACAGCTGTGATATTAGATTGGATTTGGCCAAGGAGAAGACCCAGAAGTAGATGAAATTCGAAAGCATGCTGCAGTGACTTGGAAGAGGTATGTTCAAGACAAAAAGTTATGGAAGAGACCTTCATCCAGCAGTGGATTGATAATAGTTGGCGATGATTTGTTAGAGTATTTGTATATACAGTATAACCTACGGTTTCTCTTTTTTTATTGTTTTAACTCTCGGAGATGTTGGTTCCCCCCCTGAAATTACCGGTTTCCGCCACCCATGCATCTGCCTCTCCTCCTAACTTTTCTATCTGACTACGGGCTTTCGCATGGACGATGCGCTTGTTTTAACCGCGCTGGTGGCTCTCTATTATCCCTGAAACCAGTAGCCCAAACTTATGGACGGGCAACTGTTCTCTGCTCATGTTGGTCGTTAAATCCCGAAAAAAAAAAAAAAAAAAAAAAAAGATACGACGGTAGGGGAACATGCTTGGAGTTCCTTTGCCTGCCCCCATTAGTATACAACTAATTTTTCTGTTTTAAACTGTGCTCTTATGAGCAGAAGTTGAGAAAGTTATTAAATTCTAAAGAAAAGTTTCTGAATTTAGGTCTCACCTGTCATCCTCCTCTCCAACTTGCTGAGATCTGATTTTATTTTCAACCCCATAGTTAAATGTCCTACGGAAGGGAGATTGTACCTCTCGTTGGGGACTCAGAAAATGGTATGCGCGCATGCTCTCTCTCTCTCTCCTACTGACGTATGCTAACCTTTTCCCCCTTTCTCTGAATTCCTTCCCTTAAGATGCATTACATACCTAAGCCACTGGAGCGTTATCAGTCGTGGGGTTCTCTTTGCCTGTGCGTCAGAAGGCGAAGATATTGCGCATTAGTGCCAGCGAGTGAATGGGATTAGATTTGCAAGTACTGACTTGTTGGACACCCATTTGGAATGTGTGAAGCACATTTCTAACAGCACCTATGTCTGAGAAGCATCGCGTTCTGTAAAAGTGCATTTTAAAGAATGGCATCCTGTGATTTGGTAACATAATAGTATGACACGTGAGAAATGTTGATTAATGAACATGTGCGTACCTGTGATGTTGAATATCGTGTTTATTCTTCTCTTCGCTATCGAGGTATTTGTGACGTAAGTAAAATCAGTCTACCATTTATTTATATTCCTTTATTATCGTAATTTCTTCGAAAAGAAATTGCTTTAATACTTCATGGCTCAGTTATTGATTCATCTTGATTAAAAGGAAATCAGAATGAGTCACATAACGAAGTTTTCGGATTAGTGTGCACATGCCCGCAAAACGGTGAAAAGAAGTTATTTTTATCTGTGTGTGTGTGGGGGGGGGCATCGCTGCAGTTATGTAACACATGTCTGACTATTATTGAGTTGCAGGTAATCGTATTTTCTGTAATTAATTATTTTTTTTTGTGCATCTTTTCTCTGTACAGGTTTTCCGACAGAATATGGGAAAATCATAGTGAATACTTTATGTAGTATCATTGGCATAAGAAAAAAAGGAGCACAATTTAAATGGACATCCTCCGAAATTAGTTTATTTCGGTCGCACAACTTAATTTATGCCAGCAGTAATAACGGACAATGGATCGTCTACTTAAAGATTTACAAATCGGGATTATATTACGAGAAACTGTTCAGTTTGTATAGTATGGCATTTCACTGATGCTAAATTGAACTTTCCATAATATAGCGCTATTCACGCAGACATGCGTGCAAAGGTTACGTGTGAGGCTGTGAGCGCAGCATTTCTACCGTGAAAATACTGTGTTCAGTAGATAGGAACATTTTACGGCTGCCTGTGCCGAACGAAATAATTTTAAAAAGAATACTTGATTTTTCTTTCAACTTTTGATTACACTAACTCTACTGTTTTGTCAGTGTCCTCAAAATCCTTAAAAAAATGTGGTTCAAAACTTTTCTGCTTTAGATGAAATCAGTGTTACATACAGCATACTTTTAGAAAATTATTAAAAAACAACTACACCCATGGGTGGAGTATGTTACCTATGTCGGGGGAGGGGGTAGTCCTCCTTAGTGGTAATGCCAGCAGCTCATGGGGGGGGGGGGGGGTAATTCGAAGGCTAAGCATCTTATGGTGGGGCATAAATTTTGAAGTGTTTGGCAGAAATTTTGGCAAAAAATTCCTTTTATGTAGACTGTACCAGACGCTGATGATGTTCTATTTCGTAAAAGAAAAAAGAAAAAAATAATAATCAGGAAGTACTGGGAACCATGAATACGAAATTAGTTACTATTTCCTCGCAATTTTAGCTAACTTTCGTCCTGTTTTTTTTTTTTTTTTCGTAAGGCTGTTTATGAATTTTAGTTTGTAACCTGACAAGGAATTACCACTGTCATCACTCTTTGTCATCTTTTTAAACTATTAATTACAAAAAATGGTGTCTTTCTACTTCTTTCTTAGATATTTGCTCAGAGGACTCCCTGCACTTCCCAGAAGTACAAAAACTAAATTTAACAAAAAATCCATTTTATATAACAAAATTTCTGTGAATTTGAAAACTTCATGTACGTTACCTAAAATCTTAGTTGTTGCCCTTGCCGTGTATTCTAACTACTTAAATATTTGGAGGGGCTAAAGAGCAAGAAATGTAGGGTGAGCTGAAGCATTGCTCCCCTCCCCTACCTGCTACCTATAACTCCAGACACAAGATTTGCTGTGTTACAGACATAAGATTACAGATATTTGATTTGCTGTGTTCGAAAGGTAAACACCTGGAAGTTTTTTTCATAATACAAATTATTATAATTTTATTTCTGTCCCCTCCCTAGTTGCATGGAGAATGACCAACCCCTGGCCAATTTCCCCCTTATTCATCTTAATAAATCCTAATAATACCATGTTCATCTTAATAATACAGCAGCAATGATCAACACCATGAGTGGGTTCTTGTACAGGGGTCGATTCAGGTTTTTAAATTTGTTACCCATTTTTGTGAAATTTGCGTACTTTTTGTGTTTGGTGCATATTTGCCAGAAATGTTACAAAAACCTTCAAAAATACATACAGGTTCAAAGTGCTTTGGATTCAATAACAGAATCATTGTTATCAGATCAGTATTTGCAAAATTACCATTGCACATTGCCTAGATGCAAGTGCTATCAAAATGGCTGATCTGGGCATATCCAGTTGGCTGGCCAGGTATGTAAAAAAAAAAAAAATCTAAATGCTCCCACTGAGCACATTAGTGAAATACATTAGTATTCAAGATCCAAGTTAAAAGATTAAAGATGCTCTCTTATTATGCTAAAATATTTAAATATTCAAGATGCCTCTTATATGCTAAAATATTTTTGTTAAAATTTTACTGAAAATGTTTTATGAAGATATAGAGGCAACTTTAGATCTTTTGGGGCCCTAGGCATTAAAAGATTCAGGCCCCTCCTCCCCTTTCCTATTGCCTCAGAAAATTTCATCTGTCAGATTAACAAAAAACAAAGTAAAGTCAAGAAAATTGTTTTTACACTTTTTAAAATGCCATTCTATCTTCCTATTATTAAAACGTTTTGTAAGAAATAGTGCTAGTGTAATCACTTTGTCAGTGCACGTCGACCCTTTTGTTTTTAGAGATATTTCAAAAATTATTTTTGCAGATAATAGGAAATCAAAGGGCATTAAGTTTGGCACTTTAAATATCCCATGTACTTCATAAATTTACCACTAAGAGCTGTCAAAGTTGAAAATTCAAAAATTAAACTTCTATTGTGAAGAAACTATTCAACTTAGAGGGGAAAATTATTTCTGTGGCTCTCAGATTAGGCTTCACTGTTCCTTCTCAAATATTTAAATTTTCCAGTTGGTTTGTTAATTTCCTGCTAGAGGCGCTACTAAAGTAGTCCAAAGAATTTGGTTTTCACAGATTTTTGAAACATTTTTGCAAATGGTAAGACATTAACATTCTTTAAATGTTGCCCATTTTAAATTTCACTGCTAGCTCATAAATTTCCCGCTAGGAATTCTTAAAGTGGAAATTTAGTAAATTTTAGCTTAACGCTACGAAGAGACCATTTCAGTTACAGCAAAAGTTCTTTTTGAATTTGATACATTAGGCAAAACTGATTACTTTAGCACCTTTCCATTTGGAAGTTACTTGGCAAATTTAATGTTAAGGGTGCTGAAAATGAAATTTATCTAAATTTATCAGTACGTTGTATAAAAATTAATTGTCATAGCCATCTGGCTGATGTGCAAAAGCTTGGAAACTTTGATTTCTATTCTACGTCAAGAAATTCGGATCACTAGTACTGTAGTACAGTTGTACTACTTTGAGGAAGGCTAGATTATTTTTACCGTCCCTTTCAAAATAAGTATATCGATAAGAACTAGAAAATTTGGAGTAACAGCAAGAAAAAATACATATTACTAATAGGAGTAAGTAAAATATCAATTGACAATACAAACAAAGTGGTTGCTTTAAGAATTGATTTGTTTCGGTCTGCGAAAACCTAATCAAAACTGGCAATCCAATTATACATTTTTGGGGCCCCCTGAAGCTCTGTGGCCCCTAGGCATGCACCTAGTTAGTGTCCCTTGTCGGAAATCTGCCCTGTGCAGATACAGTCGAGACTAGTAACAAAATTCAAGGGGGACAGAAAAAAATTCGTAAAAGCATTATTACAGAATTTTTGTTAAAAAGTTAGTATGTACTGCAGAAATTTTCATTATGCATAAGATTACAATGCTGTAATTGCAAAATATTGCCCATCAGAGGTTAAGCTATGGTCGCTATCTTCGCAAAAGGCGATGAGTTAATCTGAAATGCGAGACGTTTAAATATCAACCCATTAGCAGACTCTGCTCCATCTTTTCTATTTCTGTGAAAGCTTAAGTTTCTGAAATTTTGGCAATGATTCGCCCTTCGCTTATGTTGTTTTCTTAATCCTTAAGGTATGTTCCTACAGCACCTGTTGGCTCAGTCACCCTTCCCCATACACTCTAGAGCACTCCGTAAAGGGTGCTCTGAATTTACATTAAGTTTAGTGAAAACCAGAGTTAGAAACAGGCTTTCACTCTCCAGTGTAAATAACATATTGATGATCAACATTGAAGGGGTAGAAAGAGGACAGTTTGCTTGAAACAGGCATTTCAGAGGTGGACCAGTAAGAACAGTAGAATCTGGGGATATACCATTAAAAAAATTATAGAAATATTAAAAAGTTTGTTACCTCTAAATGGCAATAAATTGTAAATAAAAAAAAAGTCTTTTTTTTTTTTTTTTTTCTCTCTCTTGGAATTACCATTTCTTGATTTAATTTCTATTAGTCATTAATTGAATCAGTCATGTGAACAGTTTTGTAATCCACAAAATAAAATTTTAGGAGATTTGGATTTTATGCTTTTTTAATCATTAGTTTAGAAATATATCCTTATCCTTTACTTGCCTATTAGCTGTATATGAACTTATAATGCCCAGTGCAGTTTGCTTTTAAATGAGTTAGTATCTTCCAAAATAATTAGTTTTTCACTGATACCCAAAGCGTTTTTGGTGTGAATGATTCAAATGGTGTTACGATTTTCCGAGTGACAAAAGTGGCTAACTTTTTAGCATTTTGCTACAATTTTTTCCCCCATTTTAGCATTTTTGCTACGGCATTTTTTGAGTCAGCTTAAACTCTGGTGCCCATAGAAACAAGTAAAGGTAATTTATTTGTAATGGGAAGTTTTTGCTGAAGTAGTAATGAAATATATAAGCTTTAATTAATTTATATGTATGAATTACATACTGAATATATTTTTACTTATATGTATGCACTCATATAACTGTATTTATTTTATCCCCCCACCCCCCACCCCCCATGTTAAGAATTTATCTTTTATACATCTTAATAAAATACTGTATTATGCTTCAAAAAATAATGTATGTACATATTGGCATTGCATATCTTTAATTTTAAAGCAGTGTAATTAAAACAATTTTTTTAGCTCCATTTTGATGCAAAGCATGTCTACACACAGTAAACTATAAAACAGAGTTCAGATGTACCTATTGGATTTTGAAGTAAGATATCAGTTTGTTTTTATTTTTCTGTGGCTTCTTTAGTTACAACTGTATTCATAACATTAAGATAGCTGCTATTTTTTTCAGTATAAAGTCCTGAGAGTCAATTCTGTAAATAGGATCCAAATTTCTCTAAACATTCAATTGCATTCACTGGAGAAACATCAGAATAACAATTTAAAGTTTCTGAATCATCTTCACTTGGTGAATCCTCATTTTCTTCAAAGTTTTTTGGCGAAATATCTAGTTACTTTTGTTCTTTTGTTGACCTTTCATGGCAGCTAAATCATTTAGAATTTTAAAGAGTGGTAGAAATTCGCTACATATGAAGTTCTGCTTAAGCATTTTCCTCAAGAATTTTACTTTGTAATAAGGTGTTTTTCATTGTAAAATGTTTTGTTATAAACGTTTTACATTTCTTACATAAACACAATAAACCAAACAAATTCACAATTTTTTTCCATTGTAACATGCTTTTTGTTATGTTGTATTTTTATTTTGTTAAATCAAGTTTTGACTGTACTATTATAGTACATAATTTTTTGTGAAGATACCATTTGAGTTAAAAATATTTCTTTAAACCTACCGCCCAATGGTGTCAAATGCCGCCTGCATCTACCCCTGTTCTAGCTTTTGTCAAATGTAGATGTCTTCCGATAGTGGGCCTCTCTCTTTCAACAGTGATCATAGTGTCATTTGAATTTTTCCCTTGGGCACAGGAAATTCAATTCATTTTAAGTGTCTGCTTTGAATTCTAGCTTTTAAAGTATTCTGATAAGTGTCTTGTTTTGTAATCCTCTTTTTGTTTTTATTATTGTTTATTAAAACTAAATTGAATTTTTTATTGTTTCATATTGCAGCCAGCCAGCTTTGCTCTAGCAAAGGATTGGAATGAGGAAAATGAAAATGATACTCTTCTGTCTGAGCCTGGTCAGGTTATGGTATCATCATCTGTCTTGAGGCAAAGGTTCAAAGATGATGGCTTGGACAGGTTACCTTCTCCTGAAGAACTTGTTTTAGCTGCATCTTTAGAATACCCTTCATCTGTTGTTCCTGTTGACACCACTGGTTTCAGCTTTTTAAGAATGATCAGATCACGAAAATCCTTAATTCACGTAAGTTAAAATGACATTATAAGAAATCACTTTATACAGTGCATAACTACCTGTTTTTATTCAGGCATTATACCATTATAATGCTGGACCAAATTCTAATTTTTCCTGGTACATGTAAAAAACAAAAACTAATGCACATTGTATGAAAGAAAATTCTACCATGCACATTAGGTACATTACAAGTGACAGGAAGTTTGGGTCTAATCTCGATATCACGGACGGGAACTCAGTCCATCTAGCATTTCATTAACCAGCCCTAGAGAAGTCCCAAGCCACATCGTTTTAGTGAAATAAACTGTTTGTCTTTTTTAGTGTTCAAAAAGGCTTGAATTCTATTTCTCTTCGAGAGCGTGATTCTAGTTTGGGAAACAAACCAAAACAAAATTATGTGATGGCTCTCGCTGGATCAGGGCTATGTTGAGTAAGTGCTAGAAAGGAGCAAGGGTTGTTACAGGGCATTTTTTACTTATCCATTATTCCTCTTACTTTATACACTACTGTTTGTTAAAATTGCTGCACCATGAAGGACTACTAGTATTAGCTTGAAACTTACAGAATATGTACAACAGGTTGGGACAGGCAAATGATTAAAATGTCAGTGAAATTGGGCACGCAGTTTTGGAGTAGTGCCCTCTGAACTGTCCGGTCTTGGGTGTAAAGAGCTGGCTCAAATGAGACGTTGCAATCAGTGAAGAGCTGATATTGAGTTGAAAGGGTGTTTCTTATGTCTCATTATGCCCCATCGCTGAAGGAGGTCGCATTATAAACACCTGACAGACTTTGAGCTGGGAAGGACTGTTGGGATGAGAGAAGCTGGATTTTCCTACAGTGAAATTGCCACTTGTATGGGATGAAACACCAGTACAGTGATGTGAATGTGGCATCAGCGCACAAATGAGGCTCAGGCGCCCAGAAATCTGGGGAAAGGACCACAAAATGGCACAACTGTACCAGATGACAGACTGCTGTACCACATGGTAGTGACCGATTGCACAGCAACAGCGCAGCACTGTCACAGTTCAGGCTTTGTTCTCCAGCACAGTTTGATGTCTGCTTAACAGAGGACTGGTCACTAGCAGCCCATTACTGTTCATTCGTTTGACCTTCAACCACAGATGCCTCAGGCTGCACTGGGTCTCAAACACACACATTGGTGCAGTGATTTGCAATAAATCTGTTTCTGATGAATCACAATTCAACTTGATGCAACATGATGGTCGCATACATGTTCGAAGACATTGTGGTGAACGTCACTTTGCAGCGTGCATTTGGGCACATCATACTGCCCCAACACCAAGTGCCATGGTTTGGGGGTGCCATTGGGTTCACTTTGCAATCTCGTCTGATATGAACTGAGAGAACTTTCAACAGCCAGTGATACATCGGGGATGTTTTAGAGACAGAGGTCAGAGGTGATACCCTTCCTTCAGAGTTGTCCTGGTGCTGTATTCTTCAGCTGGACAAGGTTCGGCCACATGTAGCCCGGAATGTCCAAGACCTTCTTGCATGCGCAGCAGATGCTGCATCTTTCCTGGCCTGTATGTTTGCCATATATGTTCCCGATGGGACATGTTTCAGACATGGTAGCAAAGCGACTTGCCCATCAAGCAGCTCTGCTAGTCACCACAAATGAACTCTGGTCTTATATAGGAGCAACCTGGCAGTCTATTCCCCAGGGCAATATCAATAACCTCTTCTATTAAATATATATATATATGTGAGAGATGCAAAACATCCACAACTGAGGAGATAAAATTTTTTGTTGTGTAGTTGTATGTAATATAGTTGAACATCAACATTTTTACGTCAGGCATGAGGAGGTTCCCCCACGAGCATAAAACATGCTCATATACTCTTTTGAATTTCTCTTTTCATTCTTTCACAAATGTGATGGCTCTTTCAACTCTCGAAACACACCAAGTAATTAATGTCAGCACCACGCTTTTGTAGCACATTAAACATTACATCTGTATGGGCAAAAATGGTGGTGTGAATTTCCAATTGAAATAAGTGATCAAATTCTTTTAAATTTTGAAGAAGGCCCCTGCACCTTGTAATGGATTCATCAGGGTTGTCTCAAATTATTTCAAATAATTGGATCAGTGATTCACAGTACTCATGGTTGGTATTTACAACTTGAAATGGAAAATTTGAACACACAGTACTGAGACTGAGGAATCGCTTGTGAACGACATGATCAAGTGAGTGAGTTCCTTTGGTGGAATTGCTGAAGAATGCTGCATATACATTTAATATCAAGAAGAAAATTCAGCATGCTTTGATTTGCTTGAACACTTGCATAAGGACCAGATTAAGGTGGATGAACTGAGCAATGAATGAAGTAAAAGGGTATCTGTGCCTGCAGATTATTGAGATGTTGCACCACCACAGCACCACCGTCATACCCAGGGTGTAGCTAAAATTCTAAGCACAAATCTTACAGTACCATACGCAGAACCTGTTTTTCGAATGAAAAGCATATAACAGATGCATGTATGCTCTCATGCATTTAAAAGAAATTGCGAATTAAATAATAAATATAGAGTATTTGGGGAATCTTCTTATATGCTTGTAATTTGACCTTGTGAATAAAAGAATTTCTGCATGGGGTGGGGAGATAACTTTTTATATAGATTCTTAAACCACATTTTATCAAAACTCACTGTAAGCAGCAGTTTGAAACTCTTGTTTTACCAGTAAAACGTTCTTTATTTCCACCATCATATGTATAATAAATACCATAAACCCCTAAACTAAATTGAAATTTGCTGTATTTTCAAATTTGGAGACTGAAGTACACCATGTTCAGCTTCTTATATTTAAAATAAATTGCATGCAAGAATTTACATATTTCTCAAATTCCACTGATTTGTCAGTTTAAGAAAAATGAAAAGGAAGGGAAAAATCTTTTTTTTTTTTTTGATTGGAAGTTTAACGACCACCTTGAGCAACTCAATGGGCTATAAGCAGTCGCCCGTCCCTAATTTAGGGTCACTGGTTCCAGGGAAGGGAGAGAGCCAGTGCCGTAAGACAAACACAACATCCATGCCTGACCGGGATTCGAACCCGAACCCCTTACGGACGAATGATCAGAGGCCAGCGCCTTAGACCACTGCGCCACCGGGGCGGCAAGGAAAAATCTTTAGCCGCATCTACTGAGTTCATCAGCTACACTATGTAAGTCACAGAAGTTAACATATTTAGTCTGTGCTTCAAGAATTACAACTAAGCTATAATTACCAAAATTTATATGTTTTCCAGACACCTTTCTATTCATATGTGTTGCAAATCAAAGATTTATTAACCTTCCTATATGGCATATGGCCCCAGCAGACATTTAAGCTTTGGTAATTGTTGATTGTGGTATTTTTTGACGCCATTTCATGACTTTTATTTATCTAGTACGAAGCACAAAACCTTTAGCGATTATAAGTTTTGAGTAATTGGTAAGCATTATATAACATAATTTCTCTTGGGATCTAATATGACCCCAAAGGTACTGTATGCACATAAGATTTGTGGGATGTAGGAAGGTTAATCAATGTTTCATTAATACCCACCAAAATATCTGAAAATATTTGTAATTGTAAACCAGCATTAAATTTTGCAAATGTTATGCCGAACATTTGCTTACCTGGAAACTGAAGAAACTGAACTAATCCAGATTTTCAATTTCTCCTAAATTGGTGCAGTCACAAATTTGTGCCCGTTCTCAAAATACTTGTCACAGGACATAAAATACAGTCGCATTTTGCACTTTGTACCCACTAATTTCCCACCTGGATCACACCCCTGCCCAACCAACTTTTTGCCACAACCAAATTGATGTACCATATTTACTTAAATCCAATGTGCACTTTTTGTCCAAAAAACTTTGTGGTAAAAACAAGGTGCGTGTTAGAATCAAGTACAAGCATTTGCAAATACGTAAGGTTAGCAGTTCTTCCTGAGTCAACGTGTACAGAAAGATATCTTCAAAAAGGCAGCATTACACAGCAAAGTTGAAACTTAAAGTCATCACTTTCGTGGAAGAAAATAGCAATCAGTCATGTAAATCGAACTTTGGAGTTCTTGAAGTGAACGTGCATTCGTGGCACAAACGGAAAGAACAGTTAAAGATCTGCTCGATAACCAGACAACTTTAAACTGGCCCTGAAAAGGGGAAATTTCTCGAAATTGACGAACAGTTAAGCATGTTCGTAAAAGAACAGCATGCAGGTGGATTATCAGTAACAACAGAAATTCTTAAAGTGAAAGCTAAAGAAATGTATTGTTAGCTACAGCTACAGGGAAAATTTGAAGCATCCGGTGGTTGGATAACGCGGTTCATGAAGAGAACAGGATTTTCTCTTAGACGGCAGACATCCATCTGCCAAAGCTGCCAGCTGACTTTGAAGAAAAGTTTAATGCTTCGCGAAAACGTTTGATCGCTATTCGAAAGCAAGGGCAACATGACTTGGGACAGATCAGCAATGCTGATCAGATGCCGATCTATTTCGATATGCCTTCAAACTGCACAGTGGACAATGTTGGAGCAAAACAAGTGGAATTACTGACAACGAGCTGCGATAAACTCAGAATGACAGTAATGCTCTGTGTTACTGCAGATGAAAATAAACTTCCACCCTATCTCATTTTCAAGAGGAAAACTTTTCCCCCAAAAAGTGAATTTTCCAAGAGGAATCTATGTTGCAGTGCAGGAAAATGTCTGGATGTCTACAAATTTGGTTTTAGACTAGCTACGGCGACCTCAAGGTCTACTGAAGTAGTGATCCCTGCTAGCGCTAGACACATTTAAAGGACATGTAGCAGATGCAGTTAAGAAAAAAAAATGAGGGAAAACTTCAGCGATCTTGTCATTATTCCTGGAGGGATGACATCACAAATCCAGCCTCTTGATGATGTTTGTATCAACTGCCCATTTAAGGTTGCTGTTCGTCAACTTTATAATGCCTTGCTGTCATTGGGAGAAACGGAACTAACAAAGACTGGCCGCATCAAAAGAGTGCCCCTATCGACTGTGTGCGAATGGATTATTTCTGCTTGGGAATCCATTCTAAATGAACTTGTGCGGAAATCCTTTCTTAAGTGCGGAATTTTGAATTCTTTGGATGGGACAGAAGATGACGCATTGTTTGAAGTGGACTCGGATGATGAACAATCGGAAGTAGAAAGCCCTGTTAGTGACAGTGACAGATTTTTCTTTTTTACATTTTTGGCAGTCATGTGCATTGGATCTTGTATGTATCAGAAATAAGGTATATATACCTATTTGTTGGTATTTTCTGCAGCTTTTCTTTTTTACTTGAGTAAGTGTGTAATTTTTTTCTGGTTCCTAAAAATGCAGCCTGGAGTTGGGGGTGCACATTAAATTCGGGGCGCATTAAATTCTACTAAATACAGTAATTAATTTTTCACATGAACTAGCAGTGCACTTGCCTTTTTATCGGCACTCACCTAAAAAGCCAACAAAACGTGCCTTTCTAAAGCCAACAAAACGTTCTAACAATTTTTATTGTAATATTGAAACACTGTTGATATTTGCAACATCTAACATTTCAAGTAAGATATAAACATACATTGCTGGCCACCCAAAATGCAACACCAAGAAAGAAGCATCTGATTAGCCTGAAATTTGCAGCATGCGTTGTCCGCGAGAGGACATATGCAAATCATGTGCGCCCGGCACATCACCAAGAAGCACTATAAGAAGGGTGCACAGAAGGCGGGGTGTAAGTAGTTGAAGTGTGTTTTGCTGCCGGACCGGTGCGTTGGAAGCTTCCTGATGCCTCGTCGCATAATACGGCAGTCATTCCAGCATGTTTTGGAGTTTGAAAGAGGACGAATAGTGGCTTATCGCGACAGCTATTTATCGTACGGAGACATCGGCACCCGTGTGGAACGACATCCAACCACAGTGAGGCGAGTATGGATTCGGTGGGTGCAGGAGGGACGGATGTGAGCGATTGCCGCGGCACACCACCACACGAGAGGACCGCCATGTTGTGCAGTGGGCATTGAAGGCTTGCACCGCCACATCACGAACGTTAGCGCAGGAATTACGGTGTGTTGCGCAACAACCTGTGTCAGCACGTACCATTTGACATCGTCTGCAGGAGCGGGGACTTGTCGCACGTTGCTCTGATTACCATTGACGTTACACCACCGGGGAGTGCAGCGGCAGTGGGCCGTTGAACGCCGCACCTGGACTACGGAATGGCACGACATTGTCTTCTCCGAGGAATCCCGCTTCTACCTGCAACACCACGCTGGTCGGATCCGCATGTGGCGGCATGGTGGCGAGAGACTGTATAACGCCTGCATTATGCATCGCCATACCTGTCCGTCACCTGGCGTTATAGTTTGGGGCGCAATTGGATATGACACCCGCACCCCTCTGGTACGCATCTCCGGTACACTCAACAGCCACCGCTACATCTCTGACGTTTTGGAGCCTGTAGTCCTCCCTTACCTGCAGGACCTGCCAGCGGCCACATTTCAACAGGACAATGCACGCCCACATGTGGCACACATCGTGCAACAATTCTTCATGGCCCATCAGGTGTCACTGCTGCCGTGGCTCGCCTGTTCTCCCGATATGGCGCCCATCGAACACGTCTGGTCGCTGATCGGCAACCGGGTGGCCCGGCAAGCACCAACTGCTGCTACGCCTGATGATGAACTGTGGCAAGGTGGGGAAGCAGCCTGGACCAGCATACCCCAAGCCCACATCCAAAGCCTCTTTCATTCGATGCCGCAGCGTGTTGCGGCCGTTATTGCTAGCCATGGGGGCCACACGAACTATTGATATCTGCGTGTTCCGCAAGTCGCACAGGCCTGTAAACTCAATAGTTTCATCTTTGTATCTGTTGTTATGTATCCAGTATATCTGGCTTTGCTATCTCATGTCCTTTGGTGTTGCATTTTGGGTGGCCAGCAGTGTATTTAGGTCCCATTAATTTCATCTTTGATTTTACTGAGGATGACTATGATGGGCAAAACATGTAACAAGAAATAACAAATACAGGTAAGTAGATCACGCTATTTACGTTTGATGAAGACTTATGACGAGGTTGAAAGCTCCCAACTTGCAAACTTTGTAAAAGTTCTAATCTCTTAACGTAACTAGCGTGATCTACTTACTTTTATTTGTTACTTGTCACTGAGGGTGATACATCCAATAGGTTTAAAGTCATTTGCATATGTTTTGAGAGATCACCAAAAGCACTAGATGTGTTAAAATGTTCACTAAGATTAGCATCATAATCTTTAAGGAACATGGAAAACTCAATGTAAATACCTTTGTCCTGTTGCTCAGTCCTGGAAACACATAAATCTGGCCAATTTATGTGAATTTTCATTCAGGACTGACAACAGTCCAACGCATTTTCTATAAAAGAAAATGAGAAAATGTGTGATCATAATTTTTTTAGGTGGTCTCTCACTTTTCTTGGCATTGTGCAGGTGGTGGATATATATATCCATATATATGTCCTCTTAAGAAAAAAAAAAGGTTGAGAAAAAGTCAGAAATCTTGTCTCGGAAATTTCTCTTTCAAAATTAATCTATCTTTCTGGTGAGTGTGCTCTGTGTGTGTGTGTACTTTAGGTAACTGTAGTTCTTTTTTTTTTATGCTGTCAGTAGGTCGGAGTGAGGATATTGTATTTTAGGTGAATCGTTGTAACGTCATTTCATAAATTTGTTTTCCTCTTTTATTTTTCTGGGAGAAGAAGAGAAAAAAAAGAGAAATATATATATATATATATAGGTATATGTGTGTGTATAGTAATTATGGTGTTGATCGACCATCTACTTGTATTTATGTAACCACCATTATAAAGAAAATTCTGTGTCGATTACAAATATAATTAGGAAATAAGTATTTGTTGTATGGAACAGTCTGTCCCGCGTAGAATTATGGATATATATGTATAAAGGTGCCATATAAATGTACATGATAACTTTGAGATTTTTTTTTCTTTTATTCCTCCCCCGTCTTCTGTCTTGAAGTGAAGCTACCACGTAGAGATGGTTAACCAGAAAGGTTCCTTGCTTCCCCCCCCCTCTTTCTTACGGGATGGTGTGAAAGAAAAGCTCAGCTTGCTTCCGGCCCCAGTAACAGGGAAAAGCTTTACGCGTGCTCGGGTTTACCAAGTGTTGCTGGTACGCAGAGGGGGTGGTTTGCAGCATCTCTCTCTTTATTTATGGGATGACCAGAAGTTGGTCAAGCATTTCCGGCCAGCAGTGCACCTGCGTTCCCAGGAGAAGAGAAAGTCGTTGAAGGCAGAGTGGTATCAGATTACACATTTTGGAATGCGTTCACTCTTTTGCAAATGGTGATAAATTTCGCATCTGGAATCGCCCTTTCCATGTTATGTCATAAGACGCAAGCGTTAGTCAGCTGGATGGGGGCAATCTTATTGGAGGAAAGTAGCGTCGGTGCAGAGGGCGCTGGCATACTCTCTCATCCTTCAGAGAAGACGTGTGAGTTGAAATTTTTTTTTTTGACCCTCTTCGATTACTTTTTTTGGCTGCTAAGACCGAGTCCTCTCCGGAAGATGAAGAAAATTTCGTGGTCCCCGAGATATCCCAAATTCTCGGGAAGTCCTTTATAGCCTGCCCGGTAAATGAAAGATGAACGACGGCAAAAAGGAAACCGAAAACTAAGAGCAGCATAGGATTAACAAAAAAGGGATTTGCTCCCTGTCTCCATGTGCGGGTTTGTAACCGGAGCGTCGGCTCTTGGAAGAGCCTGCTTACCTCAGCGACCGGGCAAGTTCGCTAATCAACCCGTCACATCGACTCATCATTAAAAAAAAAAAAAACAAAGGGTTATCATCCTGGGATGAGTGCTAAGGGCTGCTCGGAAGGAGAACTGCTGCTGTACTACCAGTCCCATGGTAGATGTAATTAGAACATCAACAGAAAAAAAAAAAAAAATTCACATGGCAGTCCTAAGGACTAAAATTCCTGGACTTCTGCTAGTGCCACTCCTGTACCCTGGAGGTACCCATTTCTTCAGAGACTAGAGGTGAAACAAAACGTGGAGAGGTATGCTGTATTCCGGAAGCGGTAAGCAGAAATTTTTAAATCATCCTCGTCACACCGAACGTCTAACCTACTAGCCGCCATGTTGGTCCTTCAGAAGTTGACTCTTTTCTCACTACGAGACTTTCTTTTTTTTTTTTCACCTTCCTATTTGAAAACAACAAACAAACAACTAAACTAAATACAAAAGAAAAAAATCTACTCTGTTCTGGGAGTTACTCCCCAAGGTAATATTTCTGTCAGTTTAGAAAATGTGGTGACGTAAAAAAAAAAAAAAAAAAAAAAAAAAAAAATAAACTAGATTTTAGAATCTTGGCCAACACCTCCCATGTAAGAGTAAAATTGCCTGAAAATATATATATATATTGAATAACGCTAGAAAGTATACAACATTTTTTTTCTCAAAGTTGTCCTTAAGGAATCGAAAAAAAAAAAAAATTGCGGTGTAGAAATATAAACAAAAATGTAAAATTTATGTAACCTTCCTGTGTGTTTGTGGCAAGCAAAGCAGAAATTCAAATTACAAAAAGAAAGGGAATTTAAAATCACTGATTAAATTGTTTACAAATAAATGCAGACCGACTGGTCTTTTACAAAATTGATTTCTTGAGTTTGTCATGTGTTGTGTGATTAATATATGTTAGTCAATAGCATGTATCCACATTAGCTTAGACTAGTGGGTGGATCGGATTTGGGGCTCTGCCCATTTATTTTGCACGTCACAGACAGCAAAGTCCTTGAATAACACAAATTGTTTTTTTTTTTTGTTGTTGTTGTTTGTTTTTTCGGCCATAAAAGTGGAATAACTGTCATGTACTGCAACAACTAATTTCCTATTATTGTCATCAGTTATGGGAATAAATTGGGTCTTCATATAGAAATACCCGTAAGTTTTGCTTGTCTACTTTAATATCCATACTCTGAGGGAAAGGGTGGAATTTTAAATTTAAATTTGCATATGCCAACTTCATTTTAATTTAGTATCCTCCCACCCCCACAACACCTTGATTCAATGGATTATCTGTGAACAGAAAGTTCTCGCTTACCTAACAGGTAGACAATATTAATAACATATTTTAGCATTTCCCTATTTATTTATTTTTACTTTCTTCTTATGATTTCAAATATCTATGTGACATTGACCATTTAGCATAAAGTCTATCCTTAACTTACCAAAGCTGTGTACATCTAGACATGCACACATATGCAACTGACTGGTGCTATGATGTTTTACAGCATTTTTCAGGTTGTTTAAATCTCCATATCGACTTGTGTTCGACACACTTCTATCTGTAGGCATCAAAACACATGGCCAACAGAACAGCTTGCTAATCCCAGCACAGCCAGTAATCCAAGGAAGAACATCATAATAAGTTGTGTGTAAACGTTGTTTCTTACTTCCCTCATTGAAAGTCAGTTGCAGGAGAGCAGGTGTGGATCTACTGGCTTCACTTTTAATAGTAAAGTTTTGAATACTTGAAAAGGACTTGTCTAACAGGCTTTTTTTTCATCCACACACATCTTGAAAGTAAACAATGTTTAATTAAAAAACATACTGAACCAACACTTTCCTTTTTAATATATGACTCTGACTCAACTGTTTACAGATGCAGCTAGTTTTCCAAGATGTAGACCATGCACTTCACTTTGAATAGTGAAGTTTTTAATACTTGAAAAGGACATCTATCAATTTCGCTACGTTTCATGGATAGTGACGGGTGGTACATCTGTTGCGTCCGCTCCTTGAAAATGGCCAGGGCAGTGGCTGAAAGTGCTTGGTTGTTATGCTTGTTTCTGAGGGGAGAGAGGTCCGTGAGTATTGAATATAGTGGTTGTGTCAGGTATTTGGGTTTAGTTTAATTGGGCACTGATGTGCAATTGTAAATAATTTTGGGTTACAGCTTTTAACTTTGACGTTTGAGGAAATGTGTAAATAGGTTTTTATTGATTGATGTTTTAATTAGATTAAAGTATTTTAGGGAGTTCAATTGTGTACATTTGTGGTGGATTATTTTGAATCTGAATTTGGTCATAGGGAAAAGAAGGGAAGGGAGTGAAGTTTGCGTGAGTTGAAAATGATTTTCTTTTTTTTTTTTTTTTTTTTTGTTCGGCCTCGAACCACGATGTAAATAAGAAAAATACGTGTTGGAAATGTGTAGAGACGAAAACCTCCTAAAAGATTTAAGGAATAAAGGTGAGTAACCTCAAAATATAGACTTGAAAAGGACTTGTCTAACAGTTTTTTTTTTCATCCACACACATCTTGAAAGTAAACAATGTTTAATTAAAAAACATACTGAAATAAGACAACAAGCACCAACAATTTCCTTTTTAATATATGACTCTGACACAACTGTTTACAGATGCAGCTAGTTTTCCAAGATGTAGACCATGCACTCCGTTTGCTGGTCACCACACCCACACACTTGATGTATAAAGTAACAGTGGGTGTGCATGCATCAACATCAGCTATTCCTCTTTGTATAATCCCACTCCACTATTTTGTACTTTCAATGTTCTCTGTTTCAAGAAGCAGTTCAAAATTTGCTTATTTTACTTCTACAGGGACCCATATGTTTCCATCTTCACCCCTCTTTTGCCAACTAAACTAGCCATTTGAGTGCCACAGAAGCAAATTTGGGTTGGCTTCTATGCTCATGCAGCTGGTACAACAAATTTTGTGAAACATAACCAAGGCTGTCAAAATTTATAAAAATGAAGAAAATTCAACATATTAAGATAATTTTTACAGGGGTTTATGATTTTTTGGATTTTAGAAGTATTTTTAACAGAAATATATGTGTTTCACTAGGGTTAGGCAAGCAGTGCTTTCAGTGTTTATATGGACTGTCCACACCTGTATATTATGCATCAGTAGAAAAGTATTTTCAAATAAAGCCTTTTTATTTTATCCTCCTTAGGTGGATTTTGCCATTAGAAGAAAGAAAAGCAAGAAGACAAAACGCAGGCATACAGTTTGTGAAGGAAGCAGGAAAGAGCTGGAAGATGCCCTGCAAAACATCAGTGTTACTGACACATCTTGCCAGACAGATGAGTTACCAGAAGTTGGTTCTCTCTCCTCCTCTTTCAGGCGCTCATTTTCGAGGAGGAGAGGAAGAGCAACGGTTGATAACGTCCTGAGGGAGACGGATAGACCAAATGTTGATGGACCAAAGAAAGGAGGAAAGGCATCTTCACCAACAACTGAAGATGATAAAGTGTTCTCTGCCAATAAAGAAAACACCCTTAGCTCTAAAAAGCCCATGAAACTGTCTCTAAAATCCCGCAATTTCTGCAATCCTATCTCTAGCCTTTCTGCAGCTTTGTCTATTGCAGTAAAAATGCGTCACTCATCACGTACAGCTGGCAAACAAGATGATGGCAGATCGTCTAGTGGCAACTGGAGTGCTAGTAGCAGCACTAGAGCTTCTGTAGACTCTGATCAACATCATGTTATCACACCTGTAGATTGCATGAGCAGCGTGTCTCGAAACTCTGTGGGTAAAGATTCTGTTCTTTCAGATGCAACTCAAGTGGACACAAACACCAGGTAAATTTCACATAAGCAGTTAATTTCAAAATATCGATTATGTTTTGTAAATAAGTGATATTGTGATGTAGTAAATTGTTCCAATTGCATAAGCCTGTTCAAGAAAGAGTTCCTCGTTTTTTGTTGTTGTTGTTGTTTCTTTAATATAGCTACATATCGGAATCACAACATCATCACAGCCTCCCCTCCATGTGAAATGAATCTGGAGAATTCGAGGCAGCTCTGGTAGCATGTCTGGCGCGTAACTGGAAGACCCTGGGTTCAATTCCCAGTGGCGGTCGATGAGAATTTTTCTGTGACTCACTTATTAACATGGAAAGAGCGATGACTTCTGTTTCGTGTTCCTGATCCATGTCGAGTGTATGAATTAGGATATCAAGCGAAACAGCGTGCAGCTTTGAAGTTCTGTGTTCGTTTAGGGAAAAATAATTTGGAACCGTACAAGATGTTGCTGCAGGCTTATGCTGAGAGTGTGATGCCACATCATGCAGCACAGTGGTGGTTAAAAGAATATCGCGAAGCCGTGAATCTTTTCAGAAACAAAGTGGACCTGGGGTGTTGCCAACAGCCATTACTGATCAGATTATAGGCATTGCAGCCACAATTATTTGTGAGGATCGTCGGCTCACAGTGAGACAAATGGCGGATCATGTACAGATTTCAGTTGGAAGTGCCCACACTATACTCAGTGAGAAACTGCACATGACGCAAGTCAGTGCAAGATGTATTCCCCGGTTACTGATGCTTGAACAAGAAACAAGTGAGCATCGAGGTGTGTGAATTTTTGAAGCAAGAAACTGCTTCAAATGAAGACTTCTTGAAGTCGGGGATTACAGGCGATGAAAACTTTTCTTTTCACTATGATCCAGAGGGCAAACAACAAAGCTCTGTATGGAAAACTCCGTCATCTCCGAAGGCCAAAAAGGCAAAATGTGAAAAGTCTGCAGGGAAAGTAATGGAAATCACTTTCTTTGATTACCAAGGAATGGTGTACCAGAATGTCATGCAACCAAATACTATGGTAATGGCTGTAGCTAGTGCTAAATTCTAGGGAAAGCTCTTAGTAATGTAGAGGAGGCTAGAAAAGTTTTAGTATATTAGAGTATATACATTTTCGGACCATGAAATTTGTGCACCTTGAAGAAAATATGCTACAACCACGAAACTTTGCAAATAGCTAGAGTGCATGCAGGTGTGCAAATGATCCACGTTTGGTGCGATTGCTCATGACTGCACACCCTATGGTGATGCTGTAAGCACAAACCAGCAGCCTTATAAACCGGCGTGTAGTCGATGTCCCATGAAATCGAAAAGCACCGGCCGATGCAAGCAAGAGTACAGAAAATGCCAGGTAGATGCCTGAGATGTCGATTTACGCAACTTACGGACTTTGCGAGAGGCTGGATCATTGAGCTGAAGACCTCAGGGTGGTCGGCGTGCCGTAAAGCCCCCACGTAGGTCGTTCTGACCATACCGTCCGACTGTGTTGGGAGCAGTGGACATGTGACAGCACTGCCACATGGCGGAGCGGCTCCGGACGAACCAGAAGGACCACTGGTAATAGCGGCTCCAGTGTGCCTACAAACCCTTTCCCAGTGCCTCGCAGAAGCGAATTAGCGATCCTAGCACCCCTCACGTGTGCTGCCATTAATGCCGGAACATCGCCTGCTCCGTGTGCAGTGGTGCCAGGCCAGAGCAGTGTGGAACACCACAGATTCTTGACCAATTTCGAATTGTGACATGGGGCCAAGCCATGTTGAAATGCCCTGTCAAAAGTTTGCAAGAATGGAACAATCCTACGTTGTAATATTTCTACGTACTTGGCTGAATTCATCATACCTTGAACAGGAACTAAGCTTTCAGTGCCATTTGATGTGAAAAAACCCCCAAAACATCTGTTTCAGAGGGTGTTTTACAGTTTGTTTGACATGCTCAGATCTTAAGGGTTCACAGTTGCTTCATCTAATGACATTTGCTTGGTAACCCTGCACAAATAAATGAGTTTCATCACTGAGAATTACCTTTTTCTAGTTGTCAGCAGTCCATGATTTATATTTTTTGGCCCATGCTAAACATTTTATCTTCCTTTTTGCATTAAAATATTGTTTTTTCGTTGGTCTTCTTGCCTTCCGGCTAACTTCCAGAAGTCTACGGCGTACAGTTGAATCACTAACATCACAACCACTAGCCAATAAATTTCTTTGAAGATCGGTGCTTGTTTTTTTTTTTTTTTTTTTTGGATTCATTTTACTATTTCTGATTAGATATTTATCGGTTCGTGGAGTTGTTTTTCGTTTTCTTCCACATTCACCTCTCTTTTTTGGAGACGATGATCCAGATGCATTGTATCGCGTAAGCAGTCTTGATACACTTGATTTGCCTACACCAACTGCAGAAGCGATATCTCTCACTGTCATAGAAGTGTGATCCTTCAGAGCAATTGTTTTTGCACACTTCCTTGGGGAAATATCCATTTTTCAATACACGAAAGCAACACGTACTCACAGAGAGCAAAATCTAACATCCACCTGTCACACACGAAAGCTCACAACTGAAGCTGAAGTGCCTATTTCCTGTTTAAAACCGGTCAAACCACCTTCTTACTATCAAGTTCTAACAGTCACACCACCTCACAGCTGATAAAACCGGTTTACGTGGGTTTCCGACATCAACTGGCGATCACATTACAATTCTGAGAATAAAATAGCTTGTCCCAATTAATATGCACGGTATAGTATACATAAAGTGGCACTAATAATGTTGATACAGTTTACTGCTGACATGTACTGTGTCTGATCTTCCCATCAGAGGTATCTGTCCACCACAACTGAATAGCATTTTGAGGATAAAAATCTTCAATTGAAGGCTCATTGCATCTAATCATCATTAAGTCATTTAAAGTGTCACTATTCAGACATGCTCGATTTCTCGTTTTTAGG
Organism: Macrothele yani; assembly: GCA_039090855.1. Lineage (NCBI taxonomy): Eukaryota > Metazoa > Arthropoda > Arachnida > Araneae > Macrothelidae > Macrothele > Macrothele yani. Next base: position 128,703,793 of record CM077024.1, on the reverse strand, counting down.
AGGTTCGTTGCCGAAAAGTCACACTCACAAGGAGCAGTACTACATGGCATTAGATGTAGCAGCTACATCATCTTAAAAACATTGCCATAACAGTTTGTTTCTTTTTGTTCAACATATATGCAGCTAAACAGAGATTCAAAGATAATTCTTTTACCTGTAGATGACATTATACTTTGTGTAAATTATACCATGGTGAAGATACAGTACATATACCATATCAAAGATAAAATATACCATGGCAAAGGTTGCTTTAGTAACCTTGACCCTTTGGTCGCTCCAGGCTGATCCATCAGGGGATTCATTCAATTTCTCTCGAAGCCCACCTCAACTTCCATTCATTTTCGAAGCAGCTGCAGGAACACTGGTGAGAACACTGAATTCGATATTCCTTCACAAGTGGGTGGAAAAGTTGGACAAAATAGTTGCTCACTTGGGGGGAAAAAATCGACTGGCCATTGTTGGCTACTATATTAAAAAATTTACTAGCCACGACAAAATATCTGGTCGCCATTTGGCGACTGGCTACTGACTTTTGCAACGGCTGGTCCTCACTAAATGCAAAGCATTTCAAAAATGAATTCGGGGAAATGGTCAGGCATTCAGTGTATGATTGCAATAGTTTACCATGGAAGTAAGAGCTTCGAGTTGATCTACAAACTGTATTGCTGTGTCTTAAACAACCATCTATAAAAACGCATCAGTGCTTTGAAACTTCCAATTTTCATACTGATGGCTTGACCTACGTGATCTTCAATCTGCTGATTTATGGGCTTTTCATCTAAGTCAGATCGGTATATAGCGCTTAAGTGCGAAATTGAAATTTTTTATTCCAGGTATGGCATGTGCAATTAAATGCACGTGCCACACAGACACAATTTTGTATACTGAAGTCTGACTCATAACTGGCGCAACGATTGGAGCAATTGTATCATTCTGTGGGCAGTGCCTGCGCAGTGTGCAAAACTTTTGAAATGACCCATGTATTTAAATGCAGGAAAACAAATCATAGAAGTGCCAATGGCAATGCTGATTCCTAAATTCTATCCTGTGATGGAATAATTTTATGTAGAAAGCTAGGTTTTTGCTTTGCATGGCATAAAGGAAATAAAAACTTCATAAATATGATTTTTGTGCTTCTTCTGGAAACATTATATTCCATAAAAATCTGGAAAGGAAGTAACAATATGAACATTTGCACATCACTTTGTGGGAGATAAGATGGTATCACTGGTCCTGTTGTCTTGGCAGGAGTAGGTTGTGAGAACTTACAAGGAGGCCATGAAAACATAAATCAAATTTACAGTAGTGAAATTGTGATGTGAAATAATGAATGCACATAAAAATCAATTTACAGATAAAGAGTGAATTTTACAGATAAAGAAGTCCATTACTAGTACAACCCACATACTTTTGCCTATATAGCAGATATATAGGTAAAAGGATGACATCTTATTTATAATAGAAAGCTCAGAAATTGTTCCAGAAAGAATTCTAGACTCATTCAGTGAATTAGATGATTAAAAGCTCAGAAATTGTTCCAGAAAGAATTCTAGACTCATTCAGTGAATTAGATGATTCCCTTAAGTTCACTATTGAACTTCAAAAAGAAAGAAGAATTAACTTCTTAGATATTACTATCTATTATGAAGATGAAAAATTCCTCACTAGTTGGTATAAAAAACCAATGAATACTAATAGACTATTGGATTTCAATTCCTATCAATCCAGTTTCTATTAAGAAAAATGTAGCAAGTCAGTTTTTAGAAAACATTAATAAAATAGTTTCTACAGCAGATAAGAAAGAAGCCCATAAAGAAGAACTAAAAGTCATACTTGCAGAAAATAACTATCCTAAAGAAGAAATTGAGAAGCTTCTGAATTTTAATGGTACGAAGATCCCGCAAAAGCAACAAGTAAAATTCACTAAAAAAAATTCTTATCACAAAGGTTTATTTGAGTCTTTACAGAGAATTAGTAAGAAGTACAATATTAGGCTAGCTCCAAGTTTAGAGAACAAAGTTAAAAAAATTTCCCTTAAAATATTTTAAAGAGAAGAAGATATTTTAAAAATGCAAGGTGTAGTCTATAAAGTAAAATGTAGTTGTGGACTATCTTACATAGGTGAAACAGGTTGCAGACTAGAAACTCGTATAGCAGAGCATAAAGCTGCTATAAAAAATTGCTCCAAAAAGACTGGTTTAGATAGGCATGTTAGAGAAACTAGTCACAGCTTGGATTGGAATTCCCTTAAAGTCATCAGTTTCCAAAGCAATTTTCAAAAAGAAAGCTAAAAGAAGAAATAGAGATTGAGAAAAATCAAAATTCCATCATCAATGACTGCAAAGGATTTTCCCTGCCTAACATCTGGCAAGATTTGATGAAAAATAACTGTAACCTTCAAGGTTAACCCTAACCGTGATAGGGACGGGAATAAGTGACAACAAAAAGACAGCCTGAAGAAGGAGAAGAGTTTTCTCCAAAAATTTGAAATTTAAATAAAAAAATTCCTAGTAAAATTCCCATAATAGTTGTTTTTGATTAGTAATTGAATTAAGAAACTAGGAAGCCATTTCTCAACTTGAGCTTTATTCAAAGATCAAGAGTGTTCGTAGCCTCAGTGGCGTTATTTGCACAACATGCGTCCTTACAAGATTTACTTCAGCATCCCTAAGCACAGTAATTTTCACAAGATTTCGAACATGTGGGAGGATGGTTTTTTTTTTGTGGTGTGTGTGTAGTGGTGGTGTGTCAGGGAGAGTGTCCGGAAAAGTGGTGGGCAGGCGGGAGGTACTTGTTGTGTCACTCTGAATATCATAACGCCACCTGAAACCATCTGTTGGTTTTTTCAGAATTTTTTCCCTCTCCTTTACAAGTTAACAAAAGAAGGATTAGTGTTTGGTCACCACGTGGAACTTCAGATCTGTAGTCTTAATGTGCATTCACCTTCAGACGTTTCGCAATGGCGTTCACTGAATTTTTCCACAGAAAAAGCATGGGATATTTTTAGGGTAAAGACATAATATCGCTCAGGGAATACCAATACCTGCTTTACTTATTTGTTTAGCAAAAACAATGGTTCCTGAGAGTGACTTCTACTAATTCTGTAGAGGCTGTGTAAAATCAAGGAACAGATGGGGTAAGCAATTTGTACTCCTTCTAGATGGGCATTTTCGCACGATCTTGGTAGTTCATATGTTAGGGTGTTTCAGGCGTTATGGTCATTAAAGGGTTAAAATGGTGCACTGACCAATGCATGAACTTGAGTATGCATTTTATCACAAGAAATAATTTCAGTAAAATGTATTGAAATGGTTAAGGTTAATAACTATAAGACTTCAAACAGTATCACCCATTTTACTTTCACTTGATTCTGAAGTGCTTGGTTTTTGTAAAGTGTCTACTTATGAACTTTGAGCAGTTGAAGCTCTAAACAAATCATCATTATTTTAATCAGAAGCACCACTTGAGCTTAATTGACTCTGTGGCAAAAAGAACTGGTTGAGTTTTGAAAGTTTCTTCATATGCTCTCCATCTTTTGTCTTCTTTTGCCAGTACTGTGCTCCACTTGGAAGCTTTTGTGAAATTTTGCAAATGGATGTCGATCGCTTGTATATCACGTTTTTATCAAGTTTTTACACAGTGAATGAATGATATGGGCATACTTACTATAAGAACTAAAAGCAGTAGCAACATGTAATTGTTTTGTCCAAAACTAAAATACATCACTTGAAGAAATCGCTCTCTTATACGTAGCAGATCTGCGACTGCTGTGAATGAATGTTGGTACCTGTTGTGTACACAACCTTAGGTGACTGACTGTTTTCCCACATCCTCCATCTGGAATCCTTATGTGGTCTCACAATTTTGCTCTGCAGCACAGAGAGGGCATTTGAAGAGGGATCACATTATTTACATCACATTGAAGAGTTATCATATTACAACCCAGAGCCAAAGGGCCAAATAACTTCAATCTGCTGGACATCAAGTTTTTTAAAAGTGAAACTTGACATTTATTTTGGCAAAGCTAACAATATTTTAAAGGAAAATATGAATCTCTTTGGGTTAATTATTTGTTTCTGTAATGTTCAGATTTTTTTTTTATATATAAAACTATGACAGCAGCTGTAGTATGCTCCTTTGTTACCTGCACCCCCTTCCCCACAGCTGCAGTGTGATAATTATGCCACTGTGTAGCCTGCAATTAAACTGAAGAAAACTACCATAATTAAAACATTGCAATGTAAACTCTTAAATGGGAGTCCATGGCTTCTATAGTATCCCCCTTGTGTCTGCACATGTCTTGGTTCAATGTAAACTGCACCAGATCTAAAAATTAATTGAAAACTGTAATTAATTATCTGAGTGAGAAATTGAAAGTTTTTGGTGACTTCATACTTTGTGCTTTCAAACCTTCATTCTGTTAATGACTTATCAATCAGAAAAGCCATGCACTTACCTAAAAGTTCTTGGCTACTTTCCTGCTATACACTTCATGCACGTCAACTAGAACATCCTGTTATGTAGCTGGCCTTCAAAGGTTGAAACTTTCAGCTTATAGGGCGCTGTTTTATATTCGTTCTTCCGGTCATGAAACATCGTATTTTTATTCACAGGACAAAAAATGCCGACTTCTGTCTGCCGTCTGACATGTAACATAGCTCGTCATCACAAGGTGTATACTCACTATAACGTGAGTGTTGTCAACTTTCATTACGCCTATTTTTTTATCTTATTCCTCTTTCACTCCCCCATATGTAACATGGCCTTAACATTCACAATTCAAAAAAAGAAAATGGTACTCACTTCAAAAACACTTATTTACCCACCCAATAAATACTCATATATAGTATTTTCAACAATTTGCACTCCCCATAAAACCACTCTAAGGTATACTATATACAACACATTCATACACTCAATTAAAACCACTATGTACATAATTACACTATTTACATTATACAGCACTCAAACTGTTGTCAACTGTGACTAATGTAGTGCTCCATCTGCCTCATATACTGCGCAAACCCTACAGCAAACGCCAACCTCATTCAGCCTGTCACTCACAATCCCCAAGCGAGCAAATTCATTGAGGTTCCGGCTTCAGTCGCAAAATTTGCATCTTTGTGTCTCTGGCGCCATCTATTGTCAGTGCTGTTCTCTTTTCTTTTTCTTTCTCTTAATTGTTGTTCAACTTTTATTAAGGCTTTCCACTGTCCGTTTAAGTTGTTTGGTTCATTAATGTTACACACTCAAACAACTTAAACGGACAGTGGAAAGCCTTAATAAAAGTTGAACAACAATTAAGAGAAAGAAAAAGAAAAGAGAACAGCACTGACAATAGATGGCGCCAGAGACACAAAGATGCAAATTTTGCGACTGAAGCCGGAACCTCAATGACTTTGCTCGCTTGGGGATTGTGAGTGACAGGCTGAATGAGGTTGGCGTTTGCTGTAGGGTTTGCGCAGTATATGAGGCAGATGGAGCACTACATTAGTCACAGTTGACAACAGTTTGACTGCTGTATAATGTAAATAGTGTAATTATGTACATAGTGGTTTTAATTGAGTGTATGAATGTGTTGTATATAGTATACCTTAGAGTGGTTTTATGGGGAGTGGAAATTGTTGAAAATACTATATATGAGTATTTATTGGGTGGGTAAATAAGTGTTTTTGAAGTGAGTACCATTTTCTTTTTTTGAATTGTGAATGTTAAGGCCATGTTACATATGGGGGAGTGAAAGAGGAATAAGATAAAAAAATAGGCGTAATGAAAGTTGACAACACTCACGTTATAGTGAGTATACACCTTGTGATGGCGAGCTATGTTACATGTCAGACGGCAGACAGAAGTCGGCATTTTTTGTCCTGTGAATAAAAATACGATGTTTCATGACCGGAAGAACGAATATAAAACAGCGCCCTATAAGCTGAAAGTTTCAACCTTTGAAGGCCATAACAGGATGTTATAATTAACGTGCATGAAGTGTATAGCAGGAAAGTAGCCAAGACTTTCCTGCTATACACTTCATGATTGATAAGTCATTAATGACTTGCACGTAAATATGCGCACTTTGTTGGTATTTAATGCCTTTAAAGATGTAAATAATATGATTCATTCTGTTATATTTCATGTTTTATTTAAATTGCATTTTTAATGTCTTAAGTGATGTGCTGAGTGTTCTGATATCTATTTTGTAATATATACACACAATCGATTCACATTATTGTGACCACCTCTTACTTTTGACATCAACAGCGCATAGCCAATGGAAGAAAGATGGCACGTTTCACGAGCTGGCTTGGAGGGTATATAAGGTGTCTGTGGGCATTCTGAAAACATACCACTCGTTGCTGTCATGAATAAAAGGGGGCGATTTATCAGATTTGCAAAAAGGGGTGATTATCGGCTTTTGGGGCAAGGGTAGCAGTATTTCTGAAACAGCGGAGTTTGTGAACTGTTCGCGTGCTGCTGTAGTTAAAGTGTATCGTGATAGGAGAAATGGCACCATTGCGAATAAGCGACACAAAAACTGCGGTGTACCACGTGCCATTGATGTGAGAGGTGAACGTCGGTTTCGAAGGTGCGTGAGGGCCAATCGACACGCTACAGTGGAGCAACTCACTGGCCGAATGAACCAGGGGTTACCGGAAGTGGGTCTAAAATGACAGTTCAGCAAACCCTGCTGCGTATGGGGCTCCGATGCAGACGGATGGTCACTGCACCTATGCTAACGAAGAAGCTACGGCAGAAAAGGCTTACATTTGCAAGGCAGTATCGGAATTGGACCTCCGCTGATTGGCAAAGCAATTGCCTTCTCTGATGAGTCACGTTTCCTGCTTCATCGAACAGATGGATGTTGGAGTATAAGGCGAGAAACATCGAAGAGCTAACACTCTTCAACCATTGCTGGAAGAACACAAGCTGTGGGGGGGTAGCGTTATGGTCTGGGGAATGTTTTTGTAGCATTCCCTGAGTCCACTCTTACCTGTGGAAGGCACTATGGACCAAATTCATTATGAATCCATCCTTGCAGACCAAGTACACCTATACATGCTGATTGTTATCACTGGGGCGGATGGGATTTTCCAGCACAACAGTGCGACGTGTCACACAGCTAGAAATATCCAAGAGTTGTTGGAAGAGCACGATTAAGACTTCAAAGTACTTCCCTGGCCGCCTAATTCCCCAGATTTAAACCCAATTGAGCATCTTTTGGACCACCTCAATCGTGTTGTTCACTCTATGGATCCTCCACCACGCACCCTCCACCAGCCGTCGGATGCACTGCAGTCAGCATGGTTCCACATACCTGTGAATACCTTCCAACACCTTATTGAGTCACGCCCTGCCAATCTAGCTGTTGTCCGCGCTGCACACAGCAGTTACTCTGGATATTAGCTGGTGGTTATAATAATGTGACTCGACCGTGTGCATGTGCGCTGAGTGCTCTGATATCTATTTTGTAATATATATATATAATGTTTTTTTTTTTTTTTGTTTTTTTTTTGTAGGTTTCAAGATAGTGCACCAGTATCTCCAAAGCATCTGCAGTTAACAAAATCTTCTTTGATAAACCAAAGTGAAGAAAAGAAAGATAGCGAGTTGTGGGCAGTTGAAATGGATCAAGGAAGACAGTCTAGTACATCTACCCCAGAGCGTGCATCAGATAGTACAAACACATCTGTCGCACTTTCACCATACCTCGCACGTAAAGGTGCTGCTCCACATTTGCCAGTGCCTGGGAGCATAGATGATGGTGAGTCTTCTGTGTATTCTGTTGATACCGACGGCTATTACACATCCATGCACACAGACAGCGGACTGTGGAATACTGTTGCTCAAAGTTTCAAGTTAGGAGACTCGGTTATCTCAGAGTCCTTTAAATTCAGGCGGCGACGTGAATCCCAGAGCTCCGTAAGTACTGTGGGTAACAGCAGCATTAATAGTTTCCTCTCTAGAACTGCAACTGAAGTATCATCTAATCAAAGCAGCCTCAAAAGGCAAAAGTCAGCTCCACAGCCACCTCCAAGATCATCAAGTGCACCACAAACACCTCAAGAAAACACTCTCAAGAGACAGAATGAAGCTTCTAGGGAAGGTGAAATGGACGGAAGTGAAAAATCATCTTCTCCGATGCCTTTTCCAAATGGTTCCACTTCAGAGTCGGATTACGAGGCAAGGGATAGGATACAGTTAAAGACCAAGATTAATTCTAGTAGATATCCATCAATGTGTGCTGTATCACCAGAAACTAGTGATGATGAAACACTGGAAACTGCAAGTTTTAGGGAGAATGCTAAGTCACCTGTGGTCAGTGTGGTTGTTGCTGAAGTTCATAGAGAAGAAAACCCTAGTGATGTACAGAATTTGAAAACAAACCGTTCTGCCAACAACTCTCAGAATCTTTTGGGGCCTTCCAGTACTGGGGATATACCTCATGAAAATAATTCACCTGCTAAAATTTCTGCATCATCCAATCTTTGTCCTCCTGCTTCAAGTAATCAGTCTCCTGTCATAAATATGTATGGAAGCCATTCACCAGTCCAGTCAAGTTTTTCCTCTAGTCTAGTAGCTAATAACTTTTTACACTCTTCACCTGTAAGTTCAAAATTTCCTGTTACAACATTTTCTCCTAATGCTTCTGAAATTAAAAATTCATTTGAATCTAATGATTTGATAAGCTGTAAAACTACTTCTTATCAGTCAGAACAAGGTAATCAGAACTTTGGAAAGACACCTAGTGATTCACTGACTTCATCTCAGAATGTTCCAGGAAGCCCCAAACAGTCTGCTGTGCCTCTTAAATATACTCCACGCATCACAGTCACTCCCATAACAAGAACAAAAAATGATGTCTTTATGGATAAAGTTTCTGGGACCAAAAGTAGTTTCTCACAAATTGCCAACAAGCCAACTGAAAATCCTAACCCTATTCATCCAGGTTTTAATAGATCAGTGAACTACAGAAATCCAAATTTAAGTCCAAATCCACATGGTATATCTGACTCTGTAAATCCTGCTTTCATGCAAAGAAATTACTCCTGCTCATCTGTGCAAGCCATCAGGCCTGTAGCACGTGTAACACTTGATCCCGCTGGTAAGGTTGTGTATTCTTCTCGGTCATTAGACCGCAGAACAAACGATGACTGCCAGAATCAAAAATTTCCTTCCAAGTGCAATTCAAAGCCTATGTATGCAACTTTGCCAATGTATCAAGGTCACTGCACTACCCCTTCATGTAGTCCAGAAAAATCACAGCATAATAATCAATCATCTTTTAGAATTGATTCAGAAGCCATCAGTTTACCTCAGGTAAAAGAAAATGAAGCAAAAATTCCGATTTCCATCCTCCAAGAAGTGTGCTACAGCATCCAGTCATGCAGGGAAGTAATTTCGAGTGCCAAACACAAAAATTTGATGATTCATCTGGTGTTCCTCAATATCAAGAAGTTATTCCGTCTACTAGGGCTAGGGACCTGTATTTTAGACCTTCTCGAGGAGGGCGTTTTTGTCGCACGTACTTTCCACCTCATCTCATTTCATCTCCAGCTGTCTCATCTAGCAAGGAACCTCACAATGTACAGCAGTCAGCTTCTGAGAGAGCTTTTAACAATGCAAACCCTCGCTTCCAAAATACTGCTTTTCATGGACCTGATTTAAGTCACTGTTATGTCACTAGCCCATCTGTTGAAAAGGCAAGCATTTCACCACCTTCTCAGTACCTTAACAGGACGAACAACAGTGGGGATTTCATGATGGTGCTGGGTTTCCCTCAGTGTTACCTGAGAGTACTGCAAGAAAAAATCTTCAGAGTGCCCATCCATCTTGTTTTAATAGACTTAATCATATTCAACCTTCTCCGCTGGTGGAGAGTCCAAGAAATGTTCATGAAACACATTTCCGACCACTAAATCCAGCAGCACCAGCTGTGCAGTATCCATATAGTTCAAATAACTACAATCCAAGATTGTATTCTTCCAATTATGATGCATTAAATACCCAGAGGAAAGCAAATCAATTAAGTTCTGTTTCTCGTTTGGGGACTAGAACTGTACATAATCTTCCAGCACCCCGGCAAGATTCATACAGTTCATTGAGCTGTCAGGAAAGACCTGCTGTGCCTTACTTAGATGAGGATGACTCCAGTAGCCAGTATTCAGCTTTATCGTATGACAGTGGTGATGCATCTCAGGAACACAGCAAACCATGCTCTTCACTCTTGCCCACACAACCTCCAGATGTGATACCCTCAAGTGCCTCACCACGTTCAACTTTAGATATAACATCTCCATCTCCATCAAATCTTCCAGTGCAAGAGACCAAGTCACAAAAGTGTGATGATAAAGCCTTCTCCCTAAGTTCCCCAAAACAGTCTTCCACACCTTTAAAGTCACTTTCAGCTAACGAATTATTTGCAATCATTCACAGTTCTAAGAAAAAGCATAATATCAAAACAGAATCTGAAAAATCACTGTCACCACTATCTTCCCGTTCAAGTTCACCTGGTTCAGGTCTGACTTCCATTAAAGGAATACAAGTGGAAACAGGTGTGCTCAGTCGCCGTAATGGCAGTCACTTAAAACCGGGCGATCGACACAGCTGGGATGGTAATCAATCTTCTATACCAGAGAAGAGAAGCCTTGCTCAAGATAGACTTGGGCGAACCAAGCCAACAAGCATGCATGATTTCAAAATGTTGTTGCTTCAAGCAAGGAGTGGAAGCAGTGATTTAAGCCCACGCCCATCTGCTGCAGAACTACTAAAAGTTTCCCCTCCACACGGCTCAAATTCTTCCAGCTTAAGTTCACCTTCTAGATCACTTACCTCTTCACCCATTAAAAGTATGTCTTTAACAAAACCTCAGTCACCCATAATGACTCATAGCAGTCTGCCTCTGAAGCGTACTGTGAGGACTAGATCACCATACCTTACACGCTATGACTCTGCATATCCTCCAATCCTGGAAGACTGTTCAGAAGAATCTGAGTCCATGAGTGATAATTATCCTACTACCAGTCATCTTTCCTCTGCTCAATGTAGTACTGTATCATCGCAAGGTTGTGATAGACGTCGTTTTGGTCAGAACATTGACAAAGTCCACGAAAGCAATAAACCGAATTCTAAATTAACTAGTACCTGGGTTTAAACGTGTAAATTATAACTCATAGTTCCTTTTTTGCCATAGGCAATTATTTTGATAGAATATTCAATTTGTAAAATAAATATTTTGTCTTTAAGAATCCAGTGAAGTAAAATTTTCCTTTTCTTCTTTAGGAGCTTTTGAAGCAGATATTGTACCTTAACTTATTCTAAGGGTGATGTGCCTTTTTTTATATATAACACACAGTTTTATGCAAAGTTTTGTAATTATTGTGTATTTTAATGCAGTTTTAGTAGACGTCTGTGTGCTGCTCGATTTTTGAACTGTTAATTATTAAGGAAGAAGTCACTGGATTTTGAATTTTCAAATTTCATGTCATTTTACAAATAAACAGCTTACTTCCTGTTTCATAAGTGTCATCTATTTTATGTTGCATCTTTTTCCCCCTCTCATTCTTTGTATATACATTGAAGTGCCAAAAGTCATGGGATACGTACCTAGTATTGTATAGTACCTCATCTAGCTCGGCAAAGTGCAGCAACTCGACGTGGCATCGATTTGACAAGTGGCCAGAAGACTTCTGGAGAGATGTTGAGCCATGCCGTCTAAACAGCCACCCACAGTTCCCTGTTATTTGTAGGTGCAGAATCTTGGGTGCAAGTGGACCTTTCTACCACATCCCATACATGCTCTGTTGGGTTTATGTCACGCCGAACGTGGTGCCACACCATCCGTCGGAACTGTCCAGAATGCTCCTCAAGCCAGTTTTGGACAACTTGGGCCCAATGATATGGTGCATTATCCTCCTGGAAAATCCCATCTTTGTTGAGGTGCGTGAAGGGCTGCAAATGGTCACCCAGCAGAGCAACAAAGCAATTATCGGTTAATGATGTGTTTACAAGGACCAGAAAACCCAAACTGTGCCATGTAAAGACACCCCATGCGTGTATGGAACTACCACCAGCTTGCACAGTGCCTTGTTGACAGCTTGGGTCCATCACTTCATCGGATTTGTGTCACACCCTGAACCCTACCATCTGCTCGTAACAACTGGTAGCATGACTCATCGAACTGCGCCACATGTTGCCAGTCTTCCACTGTCCAATTACCATGTTCATGAGCCCAGGTGAGGTGCTGTGGCCAATGTCATGATGTTAACAAAGGCACTCTGGTGGGTCTTCTTCTCCCCAAACCCCATGAATGCTAAATTATGCTGCACTGACCTGATGGATATGTCTTTGATACCTCCTGCATTGAATGTAGATGTTATTTGAGCCACTATCTCTTGTCTGTTAGTATGGACAATCCTGGTCAGATGCCGCTGGTCACTGTCATTCAGCACTCGTGGTCAACCACTGCCCTGTCCATGGTGGGTGGTAATGCCTTCCTCAGTACACACGTGGCACCATGAATCTAGGAATGTTGAATGTTTGCACAACTTAGGAAATTGAATGTCCCATCCGTCTGGCTCCCACTACCATGCCTCGTTCAAACTCCGATAATTCACGTCAGCTTGCCATAATCGTGCTGGCGGTTGTTCAACCTGACTCACGAGATTACAGCTCACAACTGATAAAATCATGGTGTGTGTCGAAGCCTTTATACGACAGCAGCTCCATTTAAAATTTTGCGTACTGCTATCCCAGATGACTTTTGGCACTTCATTGTATATCTGCGTGCATGTGTGTGTAGAGAGAAATTTTTAATTGCTCTCCATACTACAGGGCTGGAGAAATAAGCTCCAGATCTAGGAGCCAGCTCCAAAATTTAGGAGCCAGGTAAAATGAAAGTAAATTTAAAAATATCATGCATAAACGTATTGCATGGTGATGATGTCGGAACAAAGAGTAATAATATAAGTGTATTAAGCTCGACCTATTACCCAAACTACTTATTGCTAAATGAAATTTAAATTCGGTCTATAAATCTCAGGGTTCTATAGTTTTGATAAAAATCTAAACATAAAAAAGAATGTGAAAAAAAAAATCTTTTAACCTCAACAATCTGAGATGAAACTATTTGGAAGAAAATAACAGCTAAAAAAAATTGTGTCTGTCAGCTTCCGGAATACAGCGTAATATGGCTTTGGAAACTAAGCAGGGGCAGTTAAAATTATGTTAAAAGGTGGTTTTAGAAAAAAAAAATTTCAAGAGAAAGCCATCTGGAAGTTAAAAAGATAAATAAAATAAAATAAAATGCGACCGTCAACTTCCGAAATGCCGCGGAAACGGAAGGAAATGTAGCAAACGCTTAAGAAATATGGATTTTGTAAAAAAAAAAAAAAAAAAAGCAATAATCTAACTGAAATGAAGCTATCTGGAAGCCAAATAACGCAAAAATTGCGATCAATTTCCGGAATGCCTCGTAACGCTATCGTGAAAAATGGGAGACGGACGGTCAAAATGTGTAAAAAGTACGGTGTTAAAAAAAATAAAGACGGAGAACAAAAGCTATCTGGAAGCAAAAGCAAAAATAAGTTGTGACTTCAACTTACGGAATGCAGACGGCTGCGGAAATAGAGAAAACATTTTAAATGGCACTCACAAAAAAAAAAAAAAAAAAAAAAGAAAGGAAAGAAATCACCTAAATTTAACTTTCAGTTAGATTAAAATTTAGGCCCCCATGCGAAAAAAAGAAAAGAAAAAGGGAAAATTGCGCCCATAGCTTCCGAAATGTTTTTATGCACTTTTAACCACCACGCATATCAAACGTGCGTGGTGCGTTAAAAGTGCATAAAAATATCGCTTCCGAGATTCAAAGCTCAAGAAAAGCAATTATATTTCAATATTGAGTTTCAGTAAGTCATTTGTTTGAAAAATATGGAAGAATGAAAGCTAAAATAAAATGGGGGGATTTATAGATTGCAGTTGTTTGCGTGATCTATCAATTACAGCTTCACATCTTAAACAGGAGCCAACGTTAATAATGCATGAAAATTTCCTTTCCTTTGTTTTAAAATTTAAAGAAATCTTAAAAGCAATTAATGTTAAAAAAAATAGAAAAACAGTCTGCACACCTTTCCGAGAAACTGTGATGGGCGTCGCCGCGTCTCGCTGTTTCTGCTCTCGGGCCGGCAGCTTAAACCGAACAGTGTGATCTTCAATGATTCCACAATCTGACAAGTTCAGTCGCGTGACTCAAGGGTTTCATCGTGTTTCTCTGCTGTTCAACACGGATCAGGATAAAAGCTGACAGAATTTATAAATGCGATTAAAGCAGAGATTTTCAGAGTTTGATTTTATTAAAATACAATTTGTCAAAGTTACATTTTGCATCTATGAACTCAAAGTAAGGACTGCAAATTACGAAATTTGAAGTAAAAAAAAGTTGGGTGCCAGGACCAAATTTCTAGGCGCTCAGTAATTTTCCAGCCCTGCCATACTGAAACTCTTGGTGGTAAAGCTCCTGATTCCAGTACAGATGGCATGGAAAAACACAGATTCAGGTGTTGTCAAGTAGCTGTTGAAAGTGAGTGAGATATTCAGTTTTGTCCTTACTTGCTCATAGGCACTTGTGAAATATACCCATGGTTTGAACAGTGCCTTGAAATCTTTGAAGTGTCCTTTAAAAAGAAATGCTGTTTTTCAAGGCCCAAAAATCCTTGAAAAGTACTTGCAAAAAAAAAAAAAAAAAAACCAAAAAAAAAAAAAACCTCCCTGTCAAAAGTTCTTCAATTTTGAAGAGCTGGATTTCATGCTTTTATGTTGTGTGGTCATTTTAGTGTATTAGAAATCTTGGGTCTGGCACGATTCGTCCAGTGACAATTTGTCCAAAGGGATGATTCATCTAAAGATACGATTCATCCAATGGTACGATTAGTCCAATTCTGTCTGAAGTGCCACAACTGCGAAACAAATCTCATCCGTTCTAATTCTGCCTTCGATGTTGGATGTAAGTACCAATAGTCCAAAGAATGTAAAATAATGATACATTTCATGTGTACTATTGTGGTTATAGATTTTCTTTCTTTTCTTCTTTTCTTTTTTTTTTTCTTTGGAATCACTTTTTCTTTTTATACTGTCCTCACTGCCGTATGAAGTTACTGATGTATGAACCATTCAATCAACTTCAATATTTCTCTCTTGCAGTAAATAATAGAAAAGACGAGTTTCCCGTTTCTGTTTGTAGCAAGCAGTGGAGTTCAGCTAAGTGGCCACTGGAAAACTGGACTGGTTCTGACCTAGGCCTTTTTAACAGTTTTTATTTCACTGATGTCATATTCACAAAGTTTACACATCAAGTCAAGTTAATAATATTGCGCTTTTACTTAGGCACTAAATATTAATTCATAGGCCCTAGGCCTTTTTAACAGTTTTTATTCTACCGATGCCATGTTCATAACATTTACATATCAAATTAAGTTAATAATATTGCATCTTTATTTAAGCACCAAATATAAAATCTCTTAAAAAGACCCACCACCTAGGTGCCTTGCAAAGAGGTGAGAAATGATCCATTGAGAGCATTTTATTAGGTTTTATAATATGTTTACAAATACTAAATATTTAAGTTGTAACTTAAAATCTCCTAAAAAAAGGCCTGCGGCTATGTGCCTTGCAAAGAGGTGAGAAAAGATTCATTGAATGCCTTTTTTTAAGTTTTTTAAAATGTTTACAATTACCAAACATCTGGGTTGTAACTTAATATCTTCTAAAAATACACAATATCTAAAGTATTGTTTACCTGATATTGTCAAAGTATTTTGCGCGTTGTTGCTCTGTGAGGCATGTGCTCTTGGGCCGGGAGCACGTGCCTCACAGAGCAACAACATGCAAAATACTTTGACAATGTCAGGTAAACAATACTTTAGATATTATGTATTTTTAATCAAAAGCACGTTTATAGCATAAGACAGCCCTTAAGGTTGCCTCATGAATTGAATATTTCGTAAATCTTCTAAAAAGGCTCGCGGGCTAGGTGTTTTGTCAACAGCTGAGAAATGCTCCATTGAGTGCCTTTTACCAGGCTTATAAAATGTTTACAAATACCAAATATATGGAAATCATTTTTCAAAAGGATATGAAGAAGTGAATAACTTAAATTATTATTCCTTTCTGAAAAGTAAAAAAAAAGTTTACCATTAGTAGGACGATACCATTGGACGAATCGGCATTGGACCAAGTGTACCATTGGGCGAATCGGCATTGGACTATCGTACATTTGACGAATAGTCCATTGGAACAAACAGCATTGGACCAATTGTCCCTTCGGATGAATCATCACTGGACAATCATCATTGGACAAATTGTCCAGTACCGAGAAATCTTAGTGAAGTTGTATCAAACCAACTGTGCACTTTTCCAAGTTTTACGGAGGTGGGACCATGGGCTCCCATAGCTTAGTTTTCAGGAGGGAGGGGGGGGGATAGGACCTGTAGAACACAAATGGCATAAAAAAACAAAACATATATAAACTTCCATTGTGCCGTCTGTATCCTCTAACCATTTTTACTACACATGCCTGGATAAAATTTAATTGAAAACCAGACGACCCGAAAACTGCACAAAAAAAGTCTGATAGATGAAATGAAGTTCAACAGCATGTTGGAGGGAGAAAGGAAATCTTTGTTGTTCTTAGCCTTTTGGCCACTTGTGTCCATCAAGAAGAAAAAACAACAACAAAACACCCAAGACAAAGTTCTGGAAAAAAATTGGTCCAGCAGCAAATGGCCTTTGTACAGAATGATATGTTTTTCATTTCTTTGTTTTCCACACTGCCTTACACTGTACTCGGATATGCTGTGCTCCAATGCGCAGTGCCAAATTTTAATATTACAGTGAAACCTCCATTAACAGACATCTCCGAATAACCGTGACCTCTGACCATCGACAAGTTTTGATTGGTGCAGAACAGCTGCCGTAGAATTAACAGTAACGATAACCTCCAAACAGTGAAACCTTTTAACAGCAGCCAATGGACACCAAAATCAGTCCCGAAAGAGATCTAAAAGACACCTACTCCTTTAGGATTTTATGCACTTCCTTCAGTACTTCGGCAAAAGAGATGAAATAGGAATAAAAAATGCTACTAAGAATTGATAATTCTACTGTTCCTCGAGCTCAATGGATTGGATTACGGCGAGTACATTGGTACTCTTAAGTGGAAAGACAGGAGTTACAGTTTAGTTCAAGGTGAGGTGAACTACAGCTCCTGTGTATGTTTGATGAGTCACAGCCTGGGGGGTGGAAGATCGCTAACGCATGAAATGTTTTCTGTTGGCAGCGGTCAGGGCCATAGCTGCCAGGAGGACAGGGAGGGTGGTTGCCCTCCCATAAGGGTCATTCCAGGGGGGGGGTGAAATTCATTCTCTGGGGTATGTAAAAAATAGAAGTTGTAATTAAAAAAAGAAAGTTACATGCTTCAGTATTTTCTTTTTAAAGACTTTAGTTAGTCTCATACAGTATTCCATGCAATTAGCCAGAGTACAGAGTAACATACACTATGATGTGTGAACATCTCATATTCATGAAGGTAATTTTCCAAAACAATGAATGGAGGCATAGGAAACAATATGCTGATATGCCTAACCTCCATGACCTCTCAGAACATGTCGTTAGGATGACCTAATTAATCATTTGTGGTCTGTCACAGAAAGTTCGCTGAGCGTTTAACCTTGAACAGAATTTTTCCTAGCCCTAGGCGCCTACCCTAGAGCTTCTTCCTATTACGTTTTTATCCGATACTCATTTGTTCTGCGCTGGTTTGTTCTTCGTTCTGCATATCTGGGGAGTGTTGTGTTGTCGGCTTTCGCATAACATTTACGCTTTACTTGGTATTTGCAACTCGTGGTTCTTAGGTATTTACCTAGTTTTTACATTTTTAATAAAATTATGTCAAAAAACCTGAAGTGCGATTTTTGAACGATTATATTACTTTCCTATAACTGCTGTGTGTGGGGGCCATAATTTTGATCTCGAAGGGGCAGTAATTTCAAGCCTTGCCCTCCCAGATGAGAAAAGCTTGCTACGGTCCTGGCAGTGGTATATCTTTGATTGGTCGCTGTGGTTTTTGTTCCTAGTTTTCGGCACGCTGCTACCTAACTGTGCAGTTCCACTTCACTGTCTAGCATTTTTCTTTTTTTTACCTTAGCATACCCAAACTCAACCTCCTACCTTGATTTTTCAAAAAAGAAGTTTGAGACAGTGGATCAGATACCACTTTCCTAAAATCCTCTGCACCATGATTTTATTTTAAATTGTTATGCTGAGTTTCATTCAGCATTCTACCTCTGGAGAAAGTTCTTAAATTGTTCTCTTTGTGTGTAAGTTTTGTACAATTATTCTCCTTTTGTACCAAAAGCAATGGCCTAGCAATGTTAACCTAGGCCTAACCATCGAACAACAGCACCTCCCAACGACGATCACTTTTCCCCGGTCCTAGCAGTGAGCGTTATTCAGAGGTTTCACTGTATTACTTTCTACCTCAAATTCCCAGTGTTTTTACTAAATGCACACACAACTCCAGAAGTTTAACATAAAAGTTAGCAATCAGAATTAATGTTATGGCGAAAATCTTTGTAGTGCATCCCAAGAACTGAAATTACAGTCAGATTTCCAGTGAGGGTAAGTGCTCCCTCTTGCCCTTCCCTATGGACACCTATGGGTGGGTGGTAGTAAAAAAAAAATTGAAACATTCTTGTCTTCATATGAACTGGTGTATGTGTAAGGGCAGCCACACATAGTGTTGTCAACAGCAAGTAATTCCTTGTTTTCCAGTTTAAAAAAAAATTGGGTGAGTGCCATTTATTTTGCTTGCTACTAACCATGCCGAACTTCGACATACACCGATGAGCCATTGCATTACGACCACCCCCAGCCTAGAGAAATGAGCTCGCCTGAGGACCGAACAGTGGCACAGATGAAGTTCACAGAGCAGTATATATACAACCCGAGGACCGCCTTTCAGTTAGTAGAGTGTTTGGAGTCAGAATGGGAAAAGCTGCTGATTTTTTGGAGTTTGATAAAGGACAAATTGTGATGGCATGGTGCCTCGGAACTACGATCTCGGAAATGGTGCAGTTTGTGGGTTCTGTGTACCACTTTTGATACGTACTCACGTGCTGCTGTAGTGAGTACGTATCAAAAGTGGTACACAGATGGCCAAACGATGAACTGTCGTCCAGCCATGTGTCGCCCGCAGCTCATTGATGCCAGAGGGGAGTGGAGACTGCCGCACATTTTTCACAAGGTCCACAGTGCGACAAACCACCCGCAGCTATAATAGTGGTGATCAGGGCAATATGTCACTGCACACAGTTCATCGCAGCCATCTGTGCATGGGCCTACATAGCCGAAGACCCAGCCGAGTCCCCATGCTCACTGCACATCATTGCTAACAACACACGAAATGGGCCCAAGATCATTGGGATTGGACTGTGGATGACTGGAAGAAAGTGGCCTGGTCTGACGATTCAAGATTCCTGGTGCATCATGTAGACGGCCGAGTGTTGATACACCTATTACCAACAGAGGCTATGGCACCTGGATGCACTGTTGGATGGAAACAGGCCGGTGGTGGCGGTGTTATGCTGTGGGCAATGTTTTCTTGGTACACTTTAGGCCCCATTATCCCAATAGCACAATCCCTGACAGCTGTCAGGTATCTGAACATCAATGCGGACCAAGTTCACTCATTCATGGTAACTGTGTTCCCTGCTGGTGATGGCCATTACCAACAGGATAATGCTCCATAACACACTGCCAGAATCGTGAAGGAGTGGTTCGAGTAACATGCTGGTGACTTTCTGTTAATGTCCTGGTCTCCAAATTCACCTGATATGAACCCAATTGAACATTTGTGGTTCGACTCGGAAAAGCAGGTTCGCGCTAAATCACCACCACCCTGAAGTGTACGAGAATTGGAGGACCTGCTGTTGACATTATGGCACCAGATACCCCAGGATACCTATCACCACCTCATGGAGATGCCTCGCCGAGTGGCTGCTGTTTTGTGGGCTAAAGGAGGTGCTATAGCTTATTAGGTAGGTAGTCATAATGTAATAACTCATCGGTGTATGCTGGGCTGGATAAACGGGGGTCTGTAGGGGGTACATAGCCTTGGGGCCCACATGGCCCACCAAGGGTCTAGGGGACATGCCTGGGCAAATAAAAGATAGATAGGTAGGTAGAGAGAGTGGTTTGTAAAATAGTTTTACTTTTGTCTCGTACGATTTCCACTTGGTCAGAAACTGAGGCTGGAAGACAAACAGATTTCAAGGCAATGACTCACCAAGAGTGTTTTCATGTATCTGTATACAGCAGAGTCAGCAAGACAGTTTCAGCTTTTTCACTACCATCCACCCACATCTCTCAATTTGTACTTGGAACCGTTAATGTTCAAAGTCCCCTGTGGCCTCACATCGGAAAAAAAAAAAAAAAAAAAAAGAAAAAAGTAGGGAAGAAAGAAAAAAAGCAAAATGCTCTAAGAAAAGTATACAATGCTAAATCATTAGAAAATCCAGGACAAAATCTAGGAATCTTAAGCTTTTAATTCATGTGAGAACAATAAAAAAATACAGTGACTTTTCATGAAAACTTTGCACTTAATTTATTAGTTTGAAAAATGCACTACTATTAATTATCACAAGCATATTGCTTCAGTTTCATGTTTTAATGGATTTCATAATGATTCCCCATCATAATTCTTTGACGGCCCACTCAGATGTCTTAGCCTTTGGGCCCACCGAGGCCTTAATCTGGCCCTGGGTGTTGTGGCTTCTCCAAAAATTATTGTTCATAATATACTATTAAAGTAACAACAGAAAGTTAGGTTCAAGGGATCTATAAAAAACTTCGGTTTATGCTCAATAATGTATTGTGTATACTCCTTATATCATTGTCAACCATTGTCAATCCACTGCTGGACGAAGGTCTCCCCAAGTTTCTTCCACAACGGTCTGTCTTGTGCCAGTTTCCTCCATGTTACTCCCGCATGCTTTCGAATTTCATCCACCCATCTCACATGTAGTCTTCTTCTGGGTCTTTTCCTGACCCTTGGAATCCAGTCTGTCCATCGATGGTCTGTCCTTCTGGCAATATGCCCAACCCTTTGCCATTTCAGGGATTTTACTCAGATCATGATGTCTTCCACTCTTGTCATTTTTCTGATCCACGAGTTCCCCTTCTTATCTCTCCTGGTTACACCAAGCATGCACCACTCCATGCTTCTTTGAGTTGTCTGTAGTCTTTGTATGTCTCTTTTAGTTAAGGTCCATGTCTCTGCACCATACGTAAGGACTGGAAGGATGCATTGATCAAACACTTTTCTTTTTAGACATAATGGCATATTGCTCTTGAAAATTATATTGTATCTCCCAAAAGCTCTCCAGGCAAGTTTTATACGCCGATTAATTTCTTCATCAATGTGACCCTCACTTGATTGATATCTGCTGTCCAAGATAAATGTAGGTATTAGTTATCTCCAGCTTTTCCCCATCAATCGATAAATCTTCATTTTTTGTAAAAGCATTGTGCATCACTTTTGTCTTCTGAAAGTTCATTTTTAATCCCACTTCTTTACTCTTGTCAGCAAGTTCCTGGATCATACTCTGCAGCTCTGATGGGATAGTTGCAAAAATGACTACGTCATCAGCAAAACGAAAGTGAGTTAGATAATCTCCATTAATCTTTATCCCTTTGTTTTCCCAGTTCAGTGATTGCAAAACATTTTCCAATGTGGCATTAAAGAGTTTGGGAGATATAGTGTCACCTTGTCTCACTCCCTTTCCAATTTTTATGGGTGCTGTATTCTCAAATAGCCAAATCTTTGCACTTGCATTTTCATAGATGTTATTAATAATATTAATGTATGCATCTTCAATACCGCAGGATTTCAGAGCCATTGTAACTGTTGATGGTTTCACCGAATCAAAGGCCTTTTCATTATCAATAAAAGCTATGCATAATGGAAGTTCATAATCCCTCGCTCTTTCAATTTGTTCTCTCAGTACGTGGATATGATCTATAGTGCTGTAGCCACTCCTGAATCCAGCTTGTTCTCTCGGTTGAGCCATGTCCAGTGTCACCTTCAAGTGGTGTGAAAGAACTTTAGTGAAGAGTTTATAAACCACTGATAGAAGGCTGATAGGTCTGTAGTTCTTGAGATTCTCAATGTCACGTTTTTTATGTAGCAGGATCATTGTAGCATTGTTCCAATCCTCAGGAATCTTCCCTTCATTAAGGCATCAAGTGAAAACTTGGGCGAGTACTGTTTCAAATTCTCCACTTGCTTCTTGTATGATGACCGTAATTGTATCTTCTCCTGGAGCTTTTCCTCGTTTCATGTTCTTGATTGCATGTGCAACTTCTGCTGGGAGGACTGGAATAACTCTGGTACCTTTCGTAATGTCTGGAGTACATGTATCATCTCTTTTATATAGTTTTGAGTAGAAATATTTCACTCTTGTCAAAATTTCACCTCTATTTCTTGTTACAGAACCATCTTCTTTTCTCAGTGCCATAATCTGTTTTCTTCCCTTACTCAGATGTCCCTTTGCTCTCTTCAAGCTTTGGTTGTTTTCAATTGCTTTCTTCACTAGTTCACAGTTGAATTTCCTTACATCTTCAGTGATACTTTTTCGTGTTGTCTTGCATAGCTCTATATATTCCACTCTGGAAGTCACATCTTCTTTAGTTGTCCTCATCTCTCTTCTTTTTTGCATCAGAATTTTGGTTTTTCTTGATAATTTGTTCGTATGCAACTTCTTCTTAGTACCAGCCATTTTTGTTGCTGTTTCCATAAGAGCCTTGGTTAGTTTTCTGTTAACTTCAGAGATGTCCACTTCTTCTGACGTTAGACCTTCTAGAGCAGAGAATCTGTTCCTCAGTTCCAACATACATACATACATACATACATACATACATACATACATTCGTTCAGTTGTTGTTAATACTGTCATGATACTTCATAAACACAATTTCATCTAATGAAAAAATAACGAAAAGCTGAACTCTAAACATTTTCCGATAGGCACTGACTATCGGAAAATGTTTAGTATTCAGCTCTTTGTTATTTTTTTATACTGATAGTCACTGACTGCTAAATATTTTCCGATAGTTACTGACTATCAGAAAATGTTTGGTGTTGAGCTCTTTATTTTTTTATGCTGATAGTCACTGACTACTAAACATTTTCCGATGATAGTCGCTGACTATCGGGAAATGTTTAGTGTTCAGCTCTTTGTTTTATTTTTTCATTAGATGAAATTCTGTTTACGAAGTATCGTGACAGTATTAACAACTGAATATAGTATATATATTAGTTGTCACTCATAATAAGGAAGTATACCTGGTCAAGTAAATGGCACGGTGAGTTAATTTCCTTCTGTTTTTACAACTATTGCTTATCATTATTATAGCCATCGTTTACTATTACAACCTTTTGATGATGTGGTATGGCTTTGGTGCTTCTTAAAAATAACATGTGCAACGATATAATAAACTGCATAATTTATATGCTGCAATAACGTTAAGTTAATCGTATAGCCACATTGATAAACAACATTTTGATGTTAAAAATACTGATACACTCACTCATTAAATCGTTTTAATACTGATACACTCACTGAGTAAATCGTTTTAATACTGATACACTCACTCAGTAAATCATTTTAATACTGATACACTCGCTCAGTAAATTGTTTTTTGCTTCAAAGTGCCTGTGAGTCAAACGCCAAGTGGTTTGGGACAACAAAACCAGGTCAGGAATTTTAGTCCTGTGGTCCACTACAAAAAATGTGCATATTACAGGCGAACACCTTATAAATTGCCTCATGGGGGAAAAAAATGTTGGGCTCTAGATGAAAGAGAGGTATTAAAATATGCATTGTAAAACGCGAATTCGCGATAATGAATTTTAATGTTGAAGAATTTTAGAAACCTACTAGTGATTGAATGTATTATGAAACCAGAGGGTGTTGTATCAAATAATTATTTTCCTTTGAAAATTTTGGTTTTAACAAAATCGCAAGTGTCTTGAAGACCCCATTTCACCGGTGACAAAGATAATTCTGAAAGTTAATGCATGTGAGTGCGTGCGTGCGTTCACTCGCTCATGCTACATGATTTTCCTAAGCAATTCATTTTTTATTTTTATTTGGTCACTGATCATGAATTGTGCAATGCTAACAACTCCTCAAGTAGACTCCTTGTAGAAGTCTACCGATTATTTAAACCCGCGAACCAGTACCGGCAAATCACAGGGGTGCAGAATATGTCCGAATGCGCGAACAAGGTTGCGTGGGAAATTATGGCAGCTCTGGGGAAATTTTTGCCCAATTATAAAAAAATTATAATAATAATAAAACAAAAAATTGACTTATTAACACAAATATAACGTGAAAAATAAGAGTAATTTACTTCACGGTAATCATTTTGAAAAATGTGTCGTTATGAATTCAAGAGGTTATGAGGGCTGTGACGTATTGGAACTGCCGCTCGCAAACGATTCGCCGAGCCTAAACGACTTTACTAATGTCGAGGCGGAGACAGCGTGACATGAGTAACGAGTACAATGCAACCACTAGTCACGCTAATAAACGTTTCCGAAACTAATGGACAGCTCCGACGAGCCGCGAATGGCTGAGTGGTTAGCAGTTCAGACTGCCAATGCAAGGTCCTCAGGTTCAAACCTGGGCTGATCTTGCGGAGGTGGTGTGATCTGCTAACAGTCACTGAATATTCGTCGTGCATCGGAGGAGCATGTTAAGTGACTGCCCCCAGGCTGGACCCACTGGTTAAATGGGTATCCTTTCCTATGCCCCCCCCCCTGAAATTCTCTCACTCCTCTATGTGCAACATCGTACTTGTACGTTGGCGCCATCTACTGGACTCTAATATCACTACAAACTGTTCTGTCTAAGTCACTAGACTTGCTCTCATTCCTTCCGTTTCTGTGTCCTGCCCAAAAGGCGAACTCGCTGTAGGTGGCCGGGACCTAAACTCTACTCACTGTGGACGGAAGTCCTACAAGAAAATGACGCTTGCTCTTCTTGTGTTTGCACCGCTCCGGCAGCACAGTGCTGTAAGCGATGGCTTCTGATCATTTGCCCGAGATGGGTCCGGGTTTGAATCCTGGTGAGGCATGGATGTTGTGTCTGTCTCATGGTGGTGAATCCTGGTGAGGCATGGATGTTGTGTCTGTCCCTTCCCTGAAACCAGTGGCCCTAATTTAGGGACGGGCGACTGCTCATAGCCCACTGAGTTGCTCTAGGTGATCGTTAAACCTCCAATAGAAAAACAAAACAAATAATGGCAGCGAATGTGTCACAGGCACCGATTTGAAAAATTATTGGGGGGTTCCGGACATTTTAAAGTGAATGACCCATGCATTTTTCAAAGGATTTAAGTCGAATTTAAATTTCATTCTGTATAATTATCTGGCACAATTAGACGCCTGGAATGCAAGAATGAAATAAATTATAGTTAATTACAGAATTTTTTAGCTGTTTATTTTTCAGCCTCTCTGCTCCGGGTTATTTCTTGATTTGTCTATTCTTCGTACTTCGAAAGTTAATGGGTTTCGCCAATTTAGGCAAGGAAAGAATTTTTAATTTGCCTATTCCTGTCTCTCCTAAAACTTTCACCTGCTAGAGGGGAGGGATTCACCTGGAGCAAACTTCTTGTTTTGCCTATTTCTCGTACGTCGAAAGTTTATGGGTTCAGCCATTTTAGGCAAGGAAAGAATTTTTGACTCACCTATTCCTGTCTCACCTAAAACTTTCACCTGCTAGAGAGGAGGGATTCACCTGGAGCAAACTTCTTGATTCGCCTATTTCTCGTACATCGAAAGTTAATGGGCTCCGCCATTTTAGGCAAGGAAAGAATTCTTGATTCGCCTATTCCTGTCTCGCCTAAAACTTTCACCTGGAACACTAAATCTTTCGTGCGTTAAAAAAAAAAAAGACAATTTTTTCGTGAAAAAAAAAGCTAGTTAATCATTAGAATAAATATTAGTTGGTGTTTTTTTTGTTTTGTTTTGCTTTTTCAAATTTTTAAGTAATAGGTTTTAAGGAGAGTTCTTGATCATTGACATATACTCTAAACATCGTTTAAACTTGAAAATCCGCTACCGTTTTGGGGGAAATATCAAACAAACAAAAAAATGTGTTCTGGGGAAATTTTGGACCCTGAACATTTTCTGCACCCTTGGTAAATCATTTTTTTATTTAAGACAAATGTAAGTGGGACATGAATTTCAGAGTATCTGTGGGAGAATCACTTTGTTTTAATGTAAATTAACTTCCTTCTCTCGCAATCCAGTCGAATAAATATGTAAGGAAGAAACACGGAAAGGACTTACATAGGGGACCGACGGTTATGGCTCCCTATATGTCTCCTTCAAATTTACAAAAAAAGGGTAGGGTCTACCAGTGAACCTGGGTTCCCAAGTCCTGCGACATACATTTAACTGTAGTTAGGTTTAGTTTAATTAATAACAGCATGCTTGGTGATGTGGCACATTTCTTGCATAAGTACAAAGAATTTTGCTGTGTCATTTCCAAGCAAGCACCCAACAGGCAGATAAAAGGGAATGGCTTTTTTCAAGGAAATAATTTTTCACACAGATATAAAGCTAAAATGAAGTTAACAATGATTATTCCAAAGCACCAAAGTAATTATTCGCTCTTTCCAAAAAATTCGGACCTAAAGAATACAAACCGTTGAGCAGTCCACTGGATAACCCATCCCTGAACTCCATTCACGTTGTGTTCCTATTCTTGAGTTTCATCATTATTTCCTAGCTGACTGCTGATTTCTCACTCATATAACAGTTGACAATTATTAACTCTTGACATTACTTTTCCTAATGGGATTTGTTTCCAAACTTGTGGGCACAAGAAAGTTAAATGCATTGCAACTTCAGTGTGTTTTGCAGTAATGGAGGGAATTGTTTGTCACAAGCTTTGTTGGCACATCATCTGTAAAAAAAGATTGTGCTTATGATACCAGTATGTCTGTCCATCCGTTTGCCTGCCCACCTCTGGACACCATCCATACCTCTGCAACTATTAGTCCGATTTGAAAAATTCTTTTGTATTGGGACTTTTTCAAGTTTCGGATAGATTTTCTGCTGGGGGGCATAAAAGTAAATTGCGTTTTCCCACGATATCTTTGCTTCTGAAACTCCGATTTGAAAAAATTCTTTCTGCAGTGGATGCAGCTCCTGATGGGAAACGCTTTGCATATAATTTCTAATATTTGGCAAAGAATGGTTTGGCCACCAAGAGGTCGGAAGTGTTAGTTTTAGCTTCTGATGAATTTGCAGCAAAATCCGAGCTTCTAAAATCTCGACTGAAAAAATTCTTTCGTGGACTGATACCACTCACGTCGATAAACCTTTGCGGAATATTTTCTTCTTAAAATAATGCATGGATTGAGAAACCAAGGGGCAAAAGTGTATATCTTATTTTTGTCAATATCCCTGCTTCTAATAGTCTGATTTGAAAAATTCTATCTTTGTTGGATAGAGTTTCCATTGCAACATCTATTTCATATAATTTTAAAATTTTCAAGTAATTCATAGACTTCCGCTAGGGGGCGTTAAGATAAATTGCATTTTTCCCGATATCTCTGCTTTTAAAGTTCCGATTTGAAAGAATCTTTCTGCATCAGGTACAGCTCCTGGTGGGAAATACTTTGCATATAATTTTTAATATTTGGTAAAGAATGGTTTGGCCTCCAGGGGGCGTAGGTGTTCATTTCCGTTTCTGATGTATTTACAGCAAAGTCTGAGCTCCTGAAAACTCGATTGAAAAAGTCTTTCGTGGACCAGTACCATTCACATCGAAAAACCTTTTGGTAATTTTTTCTTATTAAAACTGCATGGATTTTCTGCCAGCGGCATAGATACATATCTTCTTGTAGGAGTCCGATTTGAAAAGTTCTTTCAAATAAACTCATCGTGAGAAAAAATCATGCAATGCATTGATTATGATACGCTTTCCAATATACCAGAAATCATTACTCAAGTTATGAGGATAATGGATGTGGAATAAATCTCGCTCCTGTGCCCTGACCTTTGACCCCTTCCATGATATTAAACACACTTGGTTCAGTATACCTCCGGAACAGCATACTAAAGTTTTGCCGCAGTAGAAACATTTTTACTCATGTTATGAAGATAATGACTGTGGAATGACCTTTCACCCCATTTCGATGATATTAAACAGAACTGGTTCAGTATACCTCCGGAACAACATACTGACGTTTTGTCGCAATCGAAGCATTTTTACCTAAGTTATGACGCATAAGGGCGATGGAATGGATCCGCTCCTATGTCCTGACTTTTTACCCCATGTCGATGATATTCAACGGAATTGTTCAGTATACCCTCGGAACAACATGCTAAAGTTTTGCCGCAATAGAAGCATTTTTACTCAAGTTATGAGGATAATAGCTGTGGAATAAATCTCGCTCCTGTTCCCTGACCTTTGACCCCATTTCGATTAGATTCAACAGAACCGGTTCAGTATACTTCCGGAACAACATGAGAAAGTTTTGTCGCAATCGAAGCATTTTTACGTAAGTTACGACGCATAAGAGCGATGGAATGGATCCCGCTTCTATGTCCTGACCTTTGACCCCATTTCGTCCATTTTCAATCGGGTTCCTCTCCAGGTTGACCCTACCACATATTAAAATTTCATCGAAATGAACCATTTTTATGCGAGTTATCGTGCGGATGGACGGACAGACAGACAGACAAAACTGGAGCGTATACCCTTCTTCAACCTACGGTTGAAAAACGTAAAAAAAAAAAAAAAAAAAACACACACACACACGGCAATTCACCTCGGGTACCTTGTGTAAGATTATTTCGAATACTTTGTGCTATCGTATTGATATAGGTATATCGGGCGTTCAATCACAGTGCTAATTTCAGATGCAAAATTTCCTAAGTTTTGAAAAACAGATATTAAAAGAATTTCAATTTTGTGTTCATTCGTACTGCATTAGAAAATACTTTAGCGATTCATTGCAGTTAATTTTGCCTTACTATTGAAAAAAAAAGGTACTTTTTTCCACATAAAAGCAGGGAGTGGTGCTGACATCAAACATGCGAAAGGTTGCACAAGTGGTTACACAGAACTCCAAGCAGTGTATATCTGCTGAAGTCTCTCCATATGATCAAGGATTCGTCGAAAAAAAGAATTAAAAAAAAATGCAGCTCTGTCATGTCAGTCGTTCAAGTTCAATCCTAAAACACATTTTCTGTCGATACAAAATGAAGTTCCGATATCATACGGTTTTATTATTGACAGCACAATTTAAAGAATTCGAAAAGTGCATTCATTCACGTTTACTCATAAAACTATTCACTGCATCGATGATGTTTGGTTTTGAAAACAGGGTCTATCTTTCGTGCGGGTGAAGGTAGGGCGTGATGGTGCTGTTATGACGTAACAGACGCGGAAGGACATGCGGATTTTAACAAAACATCTGCCTGAATCGTTTCCATTTTCTTTCAGAGGACTTTTCAGAAAAGCATACAGTTATGTAAGATGGCAAGTGTTTTAAATTTTGTTTATTCGTTGTATCAGCGATCCAAGAATAGGTAAGTATAATAATTTATCGTTATTCAATTATAAATCCCGTTTCACGTAATTTTCTTCTATTTTCTGAGAATGTTGCATTTTTGAAGAACGTCTAGTAATCCAAATGCGCTTATTTCGCTAACAAAATCATATATCACCATGTTCTTAATGCTTTATGTTGAATATGATGTTTTAGGATCTGGGAATATGTTTAATGATCTTGAATCAGTGTAATAAAAGAAATGTTAATCTCACGGTTAGGCATGTGGAATTCACGGCCGAGGTGTATATCAAGAAACAGCTGGTAAATACTAAAAACGACATAGTCTGGATTTCACGAAATCTTTATTTCACGGTGAGAATAATGTTATGAAAAGGTTATTTCATTTTGGAATACTCATTTGGCATTAGACGTCTTCCAAGGCGATGCAAGATTAACATTTTATTAAGCCTAACATGAAAATCCTGTGATGGTAAAGCATTTCTTTGTTTTGGTTCTTACGGACTTGCCATTCGAATGGTTATAATTATTTCGAAACGTCTAGAGTTCGGCTAGTTTGCCTGTGTCTCGGGCTATGAAAGTTTACCTTTTTATAAACTAGCCTATAGCTCGTCCTAGGATGGTTGTTTTTAAACTTTAAATAAATATTGATATATAGGGGATGTTGCCCGTCCTACGACGGAGTGAAATTTTTTATTGAAGCAGATTGAAAACAAACCAATAAGCGCCGGATTTCTGTAAGGAAATATAGGAAAAACTCGTATAGTAAGAACTCGTTCATGTTAGAACTGAAAATTATATGCTATTTATTTCCGTTTTTCAAAAGACGAGTTAAAATTACTTTTCTCCGGCCCACTTGTTATACCGTTCACGGCTTGTTTTAGACTGTTCTGTTCGATGGTTAGTTTGAAACTTCATACCGAAGCTTTTTGTAAAAAATAATGCGACATCTGGTATCGGAACTATCCAAGTTTTCGTCATTGTGCTGTTGGTGTGAACATCTGCTTTTAGATGCAATTTTGGTAACTTTGAAATCTCAAAGATTTCAGTTTCTATTGTAGGTTAGAGCGTTTAGATAGATCGACATTGCGCAACAATGAGGATGTAGCACGTGACGTCATCGAGAAGTTTCAGTGAAGTGGCAACAGTTCCTGAAGGACAAGCATAGCTGGCTGTCCTGCACTTCGTGTGTAAAGTGCAATCATTAGCGGTCGGTGTTTATAAAAATTTGAAGCCAAAATGTCTAAATTTTTTGGCATTATGATTTGCGGTAATAGAGGAAATCTAGACCGTAAGTCTTTTTCAGGCTACTACAGTAACTGCTGTCTCTAAAGGCAGTACCGAAAACATTCGCTTATACGCCAAACGAAGGGAGATTGCTTTCCAGAGCTTAGAAAAAACTTTTTTTTTTTTTTGAAGAGTTAGACCCTTCAAAGGCAGAGAACCTCTTAAATGTTAGTTTTATCTAGAAATCAGTGATTTCTGGTAAAACAGAGAATCCATCCTTTACTTGTTCAAACGCTATTGGAGTACAATGCTTGCCCTTATTGGGCCAGGCGTTTCATTCGTTGATTCGAAGTTTTCAAGTTGAATTTAAAAGGTGCCGGCTTTTTTTTTTTTTTTGTAGGTTTTATTACTACCGACTATTTTCTTATAGAACATATTTTAGAGTTTGTCTCTTAGTCAAAATATTTCTTAAATAAACGCTTCGGTCCCCAATCGGAACATTTGTGCATGTGGTTTTTTTTTTTTTTTTTCTCTCCAGGCACTTCTTCTTTTCAGAAGGTTCCTGGTTGATTTAGGGAATGTTGAAACTTTTTATAGGGCTAAAAGTAAATTTGTTAGCACACCTGACTTTTAGTCAGATTCAAATCTCTGACTCCTCTGTATTTTTTAGATCTCGATCACACCGTTAACCTGACTCACTTTTTTTTTCGAGTTTTCGGCTTTTCATTTTTAAGGTTATTTGGCTGTCGGTGTTGGGAGTTTTTAGTTTACTACTTTGTTCTATATGATATCCCCCACCCTCTCCCAAAGTACCGTTGATTTTTTTTTAGCACACCTCGATTTTTACCTGGAGCTGAAGCACACTTTTGCAGAAAAATGCAAATAATGGCTAAAATTACTGTCCAAACAAAATTATTTTTGGTGTCTAGGTCTGTTCATAGGTTGTTGTTATGCTGCTAAATTTATTTACGGATAAATAGATTATAGGGCACAAATCCCAGCAAAATAATTTTATTTTTTCACCACAATTTTACGTAAAAAAACAACAACAAAAAAACAACAACATTTTACTCAGTTTTCTAAGGCTTGGAAATCGCTTCCCAGAGCTTAGAAAGACAGTTTTTGTTGAAGAGTTGAACTCTCAAAAAGGCATAGAACCTTTTAAGGGTGAGTTTTATCCAAAATCAGCGATTTCTGGAAAGAAAGAAAACCTATCTTTTTTTTACTCAGGTCTCTGCACCTGGGAGGGAAGACAACCTTACTTATTAAGGCAGCGTACCTATTTTCTCCATAAATTACTGATTACTCACGAATTTGTGATCGTACTAAATTACCCTGTAAAAGAATACCGACGCACGAGAAATTGTTATATGCTTCGAAACTTTTATATGCCTCGAATTGTTCTGCAGTAAAGTCGCTTCGACCAAAGACGAAGTAATCGAAAATATTTACTATTTGCACTTTCGGAAAACTTTTCGCATCACCTTCGAAGATACTTGCATTCAGCACATAAGGATCTTTCCCTTCAATCTCTCTAATTTTTTCCAAATACCGCATTTTGTGCATTTTGTACTCGGAAGTTAAAGTTTCAAAGTGAGAAGCCATAATTTCAACGAGGCTGGTTGTCCTTCAGTTACGTTACTAAGGCTGGTTGCCATGCTGAGTCACGTGTATGCTAAATCTTCATTCAGACGCCGCTGTGACGTCAAGCGTTCCAGAGAGAGAGAGAGATCTGGGTGTTGTTATATGTATAATGCACGCACAATTCTATTTTGGCGACTTGGGTTAGGATTAAGAAAGTGAGACTTTTACATACACATGATGGAGGTCAAAAATGTACGCAGCATATGATTAGTATAGCTTCGAACAAGAACAACATGGCTGACATAGAATATGAATTACGTGTTACGACTTTTTTAGGCCTTTTCAAAAGCTTTTTTTTTTTTTTTTTATTGTGGAAACGTAACAAATGGTTAAGTGTTCCGGAACGGTAAAAATGAAACTTTTTACGATTGTTCGTTTTATCTTTGTTCCGCGGGCCGCACCATTCTCGTATGTATACATACGATACATACGATTATTATTATTATTATTATTTTGTTTGGGGGTTTAGTGACCATCATAACCAACTCTGGCCTATATGCAGTCAGTCGCCCGTCTCTAATGTAGTGCCACTGGCTGGAGCCAGTGCGGTAAACGACAAACATCCCGCCGCTTCATTTGGGACTCGAACCAGAGTCCACTCGGACGAACGATCGGAAGCCAGCACATAGCCAGCACAATACATAATTTGAGCTTTCGTATCGTTAAAAAAAAAGGGGAAAAAATGAAAGTGCTAGTTTGCTAAATCACAAAGAGTGGCAGATCTTCCATTTTTGTGGGCAAATAAATCATTTATAAAATCTGAAAGTAGTAACATAATAAATAATTATATATGCAATACATACTCCGAAAAAAAATGCCGCAATTCTGCTTTTTGAGAGCATTCGTGCTTTTTAAACAAAGCTGTGGTGATTTACGTGTCTGTGACTTAAAATTGAAAATAATTTTTGTAAACAGTCAGATGCAAAGGAGGTGTCAAGTTTCTCACGCCTCAGGTTTATGATTTAATCTCAAATGTATGCTTTACCAGTAAATATCACAAGCCATGCAGCAAACAGTGACACTTCGTTGCAACCAAAGTAGATGTCTAATGTTCACCGTGCTAGGATTTTCGCATATAGGAATTCTTTTAACCCAGTATATAAATTTGTGCGTGTTTACCACCAATGTTTTTTAAACATACTTCCCCGCCATGTAATGTCGTATTCCGAAACGCCGCCCCAGTGGCGCGGTGGCTTATGAGCATTCGTCCGAGATGGGTTTAGGTTCGAATCCCGGTGAGACATATTGTGTTTGTCTTACGGCAAACACAATATGTCTCACCTCTCTTCCTTCTCTGAAACCAGCGGCCCTAAATTAGGGACGGACGACTGTTTATAGCCCATTGAGTTGCTCACGGTGGTCGTTAAACCTCGAATAAAAAAAAGAAATAAAAAAATATTCAAAACTGTGATATTTAAAAAAAAATTAAAAAACCTTTTTGGGAATTTTAAAATCTTTGCTGCCAGTAAGCTTTCTGAAGTTCTAAAATGCACGATATCGCTTTGCTTTTATTTACTTGCTACAATACATCAAGACCTTCCAAATTTACGATTTTTCGCAGTTCGGCGTTCTCCTGTGCGTTTCGTATCACGACGCTATTATCTCTATTTGCCTTTAACCAGAGTCCATTATGGGATTAAAAAAAAAAGGAGGAAGGAAAAAAAAAGAAGCAGCGTGTTTTTTAAAGGCAAAGCAAAATTAATCTTAAAAACCAGCAAATAAGCATTTTCCGAGATAATGTGAATTATTTCAACTTTCGAAAAAATACAATAGAACCCGCTTATAACGAGGAGCTCGAGAACGACCCCAACCCCCATTAAATTCGGGAGTTCGCTAAATCCGTTTGTGACGTAATACCGAGGTGCAACACCAAAAATCTGCAGTGATACATTCCGTTCGTGTAGTTTAGTTGGTTAGAACAATTCACTCAGGGGCGAGGAAACGCGGGTTCGATCCTCGTCATCGATAAAATTGTGTTTTCGCGCATTTTGTGGCGAAACTTCCGATCATGTAAAACTATGCATGCGTGAAACTAGGCATATACCTTTTTATATTACATATCCATAATAATTGGATATACTTAAAAGATTTAACTTAATTAAATCTGCCGCCCCGGTGGCGCAGTGGTCTAAGGCGCTGGCCTCTGATCATTCGTCTGTAAGGGGTCCGGGTTCGAATCCCGGTGAGGCATGGATGTTGTGTTTGTCTTACGGCACTGGCTCTCTCCCTTCCCTGGAACCAGTGACCCTAAATTAGGGACGGGCGACTGCTTATAGCCCATTGAGTTGCTCACGGTGGTCGTTAAACCTCCAATCAAAAAAAAAAAAAAAAAAAAAAAAATCTTTCAAGTATAATCAATTTAACGGCTACGTGAGATTAAGCTCAGTTTAACTGCACAACATACACGAAGCAAAAGCAGCATCGCTTCTTCCAATGCAATGCTCACTTAGAGGGTGAAAAGGGCAATGAACATAACTCCAGCAATTGTTATCTCCGTGTTTCCTCTTCGGTAACATCACTACAGAAGAAAATTCATGAAGCAACAATATTGATGACTACAGACAGTATAAAAATCTCCAGGCCGAAGTTAAAAAAGCGGTAAAAGCAGCGCATATCTCGTTTGCGAAAGAAACTGAAGAACTTATCACTCGCGATCCAGCCAAATTCTGGGAATTTGCAATTCTTAAGAAGAACCGATGCGTCCCAGTCAATATGCTTCATCGCAATAACACCAGGATTGAGGGTGACCAGAATATCGCCAATGGCTTTGCCGATTTTTTCCGTTCTGCCTTCGTTACAGAGAATTCTTTTCCCCACCAACCTGATATGCACTGAAGAACAAATGAATTAGAGGCAGCTGGCGTTATGCAAATGTGGCGCTGTGGGTGGCCCTGTAAACGGAAACGACATGACGTAT
This sequence comes from Macrothele yani, assembly GCA_039090855.1. NCBI lineage: Eukaryota > Metazoa > Arthropoda > Arachnida > Araneae > Macrothelidae > Macrothele > Macrothele yani. The sequence continues at coordinate 128,668,368 of CM077024.1, read as the reverse complement.
GCAGCGATCCGACAATATAAGGAGTGATGCGACGGGAATCAGTAAGAGTCGGACGCAGTATGGGTAAGACGAAGGATCTAAGCGCATTTGATCGTGGGCATATTGTCGGGTCCCGACGAATGGGTCACTTCATCTCGGAAGTCGTGCAGGCACTGAAATTTTCACGAGCCACTGTGTCACGGGTGCACCGTGAGTACATCGAATCCGGTAAAACCATCCCTGCAAGTGCCAACTGCCGTGGACCACAGCGTGTGGATGAGCTGGGTCATCGTCGGCTAGCTCGCATTGTAACAGCGGATAGACGGGCCACAATGCAGGAAATCACTCGGCAATTTAACGCTGGTGCACAAAAACGTGTAAGCAGCCACACCATCCAGAACCATCTCGCTATGGGGTACAGAAGCCATCGTCCCACGAGGGTACCGCTGCTGATCGCACATCACAGGGTGCATAGATTATCATGGGCGCGGGAACATCGCCACTGGACCCTAGACATGTGGGAAAATGTGACCTGGACTGATGAGTCGAGATTCACGTTGGTACATGCGGATGACAGGATACGAGTACGGCGCAAACCACATGAAGCGATGGATCCTTCTTGCCAGCAGGGTACTCTTCAAGCTGGTGGGGGTGGCATTCTCGTCAGGGGACTGTTTACGTGGACTGAAATGGGACCCCTGTTACGTGTGACATCGTCCCTCACAGGTCAACGTTACCGGGATATCCTGGACGACCATTTGCTCCCGTTTGTGCGTCTTCGACATCCCACTGGGGACCTCATCCAGCAACAAGACTGCACCATGCCATCGCTCCCGAATTGTATCCGAATGGCTGGATGAACACTCCGCCGATGAGACCTCGCGTTCTTGGCCAGCTAGGTCACCTGACCTCAATCCCATCGAGCACATCTGGGATGCCATCGAGAGAGATGTTCCATGCTCTGACCCCTCCATCAAATCTTCGTGAACTGTGGGAGCTTGTTCAGGGGTCGTGGATCCGTATGGCTTCCCAACGCTTCCGGTGTCTTGTGGAGTCCATGCCGAGACGACTATCCGCCGTCATCAGGGCGAAAGGTGGTGCTACACGTTACTAGACAGGTATCTCTAATTCCGTTGCTTTTCAGTGTATTCCCTGTAACTGCCGAAGGTCAGTACAAACAGCTTGACATTCTTAACATTGACCACTTCACCGAGAATGAGATCCTACACTCTATCAAGAAACTGGAAGGAAGTAGAGCTGTTGGACCTGATATGATTCCTTCGTACATAGTCAAAGGATGTGGTCAGACGCTTTGTAAGCCGCTGCTTCATATTTATAATCTAATTGCCATTACTGAAATTTTCCCTCCAGACCTGAAAAAAGCGAAAATTATTCCTGTTTTCAAAAAAGGCAGCCGAGACTCTATTGAGAATTATCGACCTATCACAATTATTTCTGTCTTGGCGAAAATAGTTGAGTCTCTTATTTTTTCTAAGCTACATGATCACTTCAAATATGTCCTCAGCTCTGCACAGCATGGTTTTGTGAAGAAACGCTCAACGCTTACCAACCTGTTCCACATCACAGAAGATATTACGTCATCTATTGACAGAGAATCACAAGTTGATGTTATTTACACTGACTTTGCTAAAGCTTTTGACAAAGTTCATTATGGCATTTTGCTCAAGAAATTGATCTGTCTTGGCCTCAGTGATAACTTGATGTCCTTATTTAAGTCCTATCTTTTCAACCGATTCCAGTTTGTTATTTATAACAACCACGTTTCTGATGCCTATGTTGCCACATCTGGAATACCCCAAGGCTCTAATTTAGGTCAACTCCTGTTTTCAATATACATTAATGACCTTCTTTTTTGCATTCATGGCCCATGTCTCTTGTTTGCTGATGATCTCAAGCTTTATCGCAATGTACAGACTCCTGATGACTGTCTTGCTCTTCAAACTGACGTCAATAACCTGCTTCAGCGGTGTACATTAAACCATCTCTATCTCAACATCTCCAAGTGTCATGTCGTTTCCTTTTCGCGGAAAAGAAAACCAATTCTTTTTGACTACAAAGCTGACGACTGTACTCTTACCCGGACAAACGAAGTCCAGGACTTGGGAGTCACGTTTGGTTCGAACTTGGACTTTAAAAGTCATATCAAAAGAATTGTATGTACAGCGTACAGAAAACTTGGATTTATCATGCGACATTCCAAGTATTACTTGAATACTCAGACACTTATTCGCATTTTTGAGACTACGGTCAGATCTTCACTGGAATATGCGGCGGTCATTTGGAGTCCTAGCCAAGTAACTCTAGTAAATGAAATTGAGTAAGTTCGGAAAAAGTTTCTTCGACACCTTTTTTATAAATCGACCGGTGTTTATATAGCGGACATCCCGACTGTTGACATTCTTCAAGATGACCTCTCTGCAATCGAGAAGGAAGGCTCTCCAACTCAAGTTTCTGTACGGCATCATCAATGGAGATATAGACGATACTCAAATTGTAAACCAATTAAGTTTCCGTGTCCCATATTTACCGAGGACAAAATGTGAACTATTTGCAGTGCCATTTTGCAGAACTGATGCTGGAAAAAAATTTCCGTTATGTAAAATGTATAGGCTTTACAACTCACTTGAAGAATATCTGGATATTTTTAATGTAAGTAATAATTTTTTTCATAAAACATGTTTTGCAAGATTGTAAATATCACGATACTCAAATATAGCAATTCCTGTAACTAGATTTACCGTCTGTAGGGATGTGCTTACAATAAATAAATAAAAAATAAATCCTCCTTCCATTATTCCCTTATCCCTTTCTACAATTGTCGCCTGGAAATTCTCACATGCGCCAGCTCTACCCATTATCTTTTTGCCTAGGAGTAGGTGGCTTGTCTTCAAACCTACTCATGCGGTATCCCTTCGATAGGATACCGGAAAGAGCCTCTTGCACAACTTGCTCTGGAACATGTGATGCATTTCCACCACATTGCTTTTCTATCAGCATTCTTCTACTAGCTCACAAGGATTCTCCCTCGCTGTTGCATTTCTATTCAATTGTATTTCCCCCATTTCTATTCCTCCATTCTAAGACAGTGCGCAGCAGAATTTTTCTGCCTCGTTAAATATGGACTTTCATCAAATTTTGTTACTTTGCGTGTTAAAGTGATTATTTTAGCTTCTCCCTCCCTCGTTAAATCCCGGTGTTTCAGAAAAAAAATTCATTAAAAACAATCAAATTTGTTTTGAATTAACATTACACCAAAGTTATATTTTGGTCGTTAAATCCGAAATCTCACTAAATACGGTCTTGTTATATTCGAGTTCCACTGTATTTAAGAAATGAAGAGAAATGAAGCATTGGAAGTGTGCATTTCCATTGAATGTGTGGCATATTTATTGGAAAAACCAAGCAATGGTCTTAAATTTTTTTTGGAAGCCATCCGATTTTTTTCGTATAGCTTGGTTGTTTGTAGATTATATTATCATTTTCACTTATTCCGTTCTTGCGGAAGTAGAATATTGGACACCTTTCACATACTTTTGCGCAATAGTCAAAAATTAAAGGAAATGTAAACGTTAGCTTTCTGTGAAAGTATAATTGTAGGCATTTTGAAGGTTTTTATGTAGCATTCAAGTACGGCAATATGAAGTAATTTGTAGTTTCCGGGTTAGGGGAAACCTAAATATAAATAAACATAAACAATATCTAAAAAAAAAAAAAAAAACATGTATTTTACTGACTGCTCTACTCACCACTCATTCCTACCAGGATATAAAAGATCGGGTTATCAGAAATTTTTAGAAATATATCTGAAAGAACTGCCGAACCCCCATAAGTAAGGATGACGTATAATTAAAAAAACACAAACAGTAGAAATAAAATACGCACATTAGAAGAACCCCGAACATGGGCGACATACAAGAAAGAAGAGACCACCTCAATAAAAGTGAAAACTAATAAAGCACTTTAGAGAAGTCATCCGTTCAAGAAGGATATGTAAAAATAAGAACAGACAGGCAATAAGAATGCAGATGAAAAAGCTCATGCTGAGCCTCGCGCAAGAATGACAAAAGAAGAAGAAAATTTACGGCCACCCCCGGTGGCGCAGTGGTCTAAGCGATGGCTTCTGATCGTTCGTCCGAGATGAATCCGGGTTCGAATCCCGGTGAGGCATATGGATGTTGTGTTTGTCTTACGGTGCTGGCTCTCTCCCTTCCCTGGAGCCAGTGGCATTAAATTAGGGACGAGCAACTGCTTTTATAGCCCATTGAGTTGCTCACGGTGGTCTTTAAACCTGCAATAAAAAAAAAATTACAGGCCGACAACAAAATTGGAAATACGAATACATAATGCTTATTATAATGACTCTGGGATAATATCAGCAAATGAATACGCAATTTTTTATCCCTTATGTTTCGCTAGAATTTCACCGATTTCGAAAGAAGTCCATTTTCTTCGAGTCAAGAAATGTAAGCATCCCATTCTTCGTGACTTCCAAAGACAACCAACTTGCATCCATGACAAACAACAAATTCTATAAAGAAAAAGAAAGAATGAGTGGAAACAAGTAACTTCAACCGACGAGCAGAAGAGCACCCGAAGCATAGCATTCCCAAAATGCGCCGAAAGAAGTGGAGAGTGATGTGGTCGAAATAACGTAGTATTCGCGAAAGGACTTGTAAAATTGTTAGTCTGCAGAGGTCCACGCGCTTTAATTTTTGGCATAAGTATTTGCCGGAGCATCATTCAAATTGGTGGGTATGTGTCAACACTTGGGTTACGTAAACGATTACAGTCAAGAATCGATCACGTGACAGGTGAATAGATAAAAGAGCGAAACAGCTCGGCACAGAAAAGTTAGGTCGTCCCCTTACCTGGGCGGGTTAACTACTGCAACTGAGTGATCTCGGTGGCGAAAGCACGTGTAAGGAGTAAGAATGCCTGGGCGACGACATCGGGAATATCGGGAATTCTACCATCACACGGACACGTATACCAGAGGCTTCATCACAGAGCTACGTGTTGCTGGTTAGTTTCTGGGTCGCACTGTGACGTACTACCGAGGTGAATCACGTGTCAAGACGACAAATCTGGATACATTCCGTCGGTGTTGCTTAGTCGGTTAGAGCAACTCATTCCAGAGCGAGGAGACGCGGTTTCGAAATTCGTCACTGACAAATTCCTGTTTTCACAGCATCGCGATGCACCAACTGTCGGCCGAATGTGGTGACAGTTGTTGGAGGAAGGTAACTTGGGTCGCCGTAGTGAGATTGGCGCACACAAGCGGACGTCCGAACGTTTTTATCGCCGCATCCACATCCGACGGTAATCCGTAGCAGCACCACAATCCACAGCGGACGAGTGTGCAGGCAGCAATGAGCGTTCTCGTACCGACACGGACTGTAATCGAAGATTGGTTGCCACAGGTTCTCGCTCCCTTCAGCCGTTGCGACGACTGCCACTTGCCATCAGCACATCGCTGCTTAGTGATGCTGTACTATAGACATGCGTGGCGGAACGAACGGAGCCATGTATTAAGCGACGATCAGCGCCTACGATCGCCGATTGATAGTCTGAAGACGACGGTCACCGGGCTTATCTTGTGCTACCCGTGAGAGCCGTACGATTCCACAGCCTAGTGTCATGGTTAGGGGCGCTATGAGTTTCAACAGCCGTTCACCACTCGTACGCGTAGTGAATACAATGGCGACAGAACGATTCGTCAACCCATTTTGCTGACACATATTCATGATATCCCTGATGTCCAGTTTCAACAAGATAACGCCCGTCCGCACACTGCCAACATCATCAGGCAGTGCCTACAAAGTGTTCAGGTGCTGTTTGTTTGTTTGGAGGTTTTTTTAACGACCATCACAAGCAACTCTGTGGGCTATACGCAATCAGTCGCCCGTCCCTAATTAAGTGCCACTGGTTCCAGGAAAGGGTGAGAGCCAGTGTTTTAAGGCATTCGGGACTCAAACCAGAGTCTAGTCGGATGAGCGGTCGGAAGCCAGCGATTTGACCACTGCGCCATCGGGGTGGCACATATGCTGCTCTGGCATTAGCTAGAGACGGTGATGTCTCAGGCCAGTTTGATGCCCAGGCGTCTTTCCAATAAAGAACGTGTATATCGTCATTGGCAGACGATGTAACGCCTCTGCTCGATCCCCTCGCAAAGTCGAATTGTGGGCGCGGGTCAGCAACGCACTGCCAGCGATACCTCAGGATAGAGGTCTGCACGGGCCTAATTTGGTGAGCCCGGCCCGTGATGTGCCATTTGGTATTATTTTGTTTTTCTATTGTATTTTATTAAAATGGGAAAATTAAATAATGAAGTGTGATATTATTGAAAATATTTAGTTGAATGTAAGCCTAAAAATATTAACTAAACTTTGACAATTATCGCAAAATATAACCTTTAGAAAGGAACACTAATCGCGTTCAGAATCTCTCTTTCTCTGAACTAGTAAGCTGTAACACTACAAAAGGCAATCCCTATAGAGATTAGGGATAGGAAAAAAATCGGTGTCGTCCCACTTTCTCATGCAAACACACACAGACCCCCACTCCACTGCAGACATCCTCCGTCCCCCACTCTACACAACACACTCTCGCTCGGGTCGAATCTTTTTGTTGTCAACAAGTCCCCAAAATGGTTTTACCATCTTAATACCTACATATTGGTAAAAACACTGTCAGTGCCTCTCCTCGCCTTTCTGATTACATCCTGGGCTATATCATGGAAGTAAGTAAAGTCAGCGAAACAGTTAATATTTAATCGGGGAACACGACTTTTCAAAAGTTAATCGGGGAACACGACTTTTTTAAGTTAATCGGGGAACACGACTTTTCTTCTTTCTTTACCATTGCGATAAAAAGATTGGGTCGACTTGGCCCGGCCCGGTCGTAAGTGTCTGGAAAAAAGCCCGTCCCGGCCCGCGGGCCGGGCCAAGCCGGCCTCAGCCTTGGCAGGCCAGCCCGGCCCGTGCGGACCTCTACTTCAGAACACCATCGGGAGATTTTTTCAATCAATGCCACGTCGTGTTTTCGAATGTATAGCCCAGTTTAGCGGTCATAAGACGTCTGGTGACTAATGCCACATCGTGTTGTTAAATGTATAGCCCAGTATAGCGGTCATACGACGTCTAGTGACTAATGCCACTTCGTGTTGCCGAATGTATAGCCCAGTATAGCGGTCATACGACGCCTATCTCATTCATGTAATCCTTCAAAAATTAAATCACTTCCTTCCTACCTGCTAGTCTACATGTATGGTACCTAAGTTTCGTGCATTCCTTCATGGTGTGGCATTTTATACGCGAGGAGTATGTAAATGAATATGTTCTTGAGGAACTAATTGAAAAAATATTAATCATGGAAGTTTGGCACTAAGACAGTTTATGGGTGGGGAGGAGGAGGATGAACTTACGTAAATATGTGGTTTTGACTTAGTTCTGCGTGTCCGTGCGTTTTATATCATGGCATCATCACCACTCCCTACCTTCATACGAAAGTTAAAAAAATTGAAATCTTATTTTTTTAAGCAAATACACTGTTAATAGTAATTACATAGCAAATCGGATTTTTTCAAGTGAGAATAAACTTAACTTGGCCGCCCCGGTGGCGCAGTGGTCTAAGCGATGGGCTATAATTATTCGTCCGAAAGGGGTCCGGGTTCAAATCCCCGTTAGGCATGGATGTTGTGTTTGTCTTACGGCCCGGGCTCTCTCCCTTCCCTAGAACCAGTGACCCTAAATTAGGGACGGGCGACTGCTTATAGCCCATTGAGTTGCTCACGGTGGTCGTTAAACATCAAATAAAAAAAAACAACTCAACTTGAAATTTTTTAATATGTCCATAAGAGAAGAAATTATGACTGAACTTTTAGTATGTCTATATTAAAAAGATATGCTATGTGAAAGCGGGGAATTCATTTCACAGGCGTAAATAAATCTTAAACAGAAAAAAACAAGAAAGTTGACACCGAATTTTCGGGCGTAATAAGCACGTCTTTTGAATCCGTTCTGACGCAAATTAAATTTATCAAAGCTATTCAAAGTCAATGGAACCGGTATGGAAAACAATAGATCTGACCAAAGAAAGAAGATTTTCAATCGGGTTTTTAATCCCTCAGATATTGCTGTAAACGGAATCGTGAGCTTACGAACTCTTAGAAACAGAGATGGACCTATCGACAAAAATGAGATGTGACTTTACGTCCCTTGGTGGGAAAATCATGCATTATTTTAGGAAGAAAAGTATTCACAAAAGGTTTATCCATATGAGCAGTATCGGTCCAAGAAAAAAAATTAGTCGAGTTTTCAGGAGCCCAGATTTTGCTACAAATACATCAGATGTAGAAATTAACACTTATGACCCCTGGTGGCCAAAACATTCTTTACCAAACATTAGAAATTACGTGAAAAATATTTTCCGTCAGGTCTTGTATGCGATACAGGAAGAATTTTTCAAATCGGAGTTTTAGGAGCAGAAGACGCAATTTACCATTGATTGTGCGCCCTAGCGGAAAGTCTATGATTTACTTGAAAATTTTGAATTTATAAGAAAAACATTTCGCATCGGAAACACTATGCAACAAAGAAGGAATTTTTCAAATCGAACTTTTAGAAGTAGAGATATTGACAAAAATAAGATATACATCTACGCCCCTGGCGTAGAAACCATGCATTATTTCAAGAAGAAAATGTTCCTAAAATGTTTGTCGACATGAGTAGTATCGGTCCACAAAAGACTTTTTTCAATCGAGATTTCAGAAGCTCATATTTTGCTGCAAATACATCAGAAGCGGAAATTAAGGTTTACGCCACCTGGTGGCCAAACAATTTTTTCAAAAAATTGAAATTACGTGCTAACGATTTCCCATCAGGAGCTGTATCCGGTGCAGAAAGAATTTTTCAGATCGGGGATTTAGAAGCAGAGATATAGGGGAAAACGCAATTTACCTTTACGCCCTCTAGCGGAAAGTCTATGAATTACTTGAAAATTTTAAATTTATGGGAAAAACATGTCACACTAGAAACACTATCCAACAAAGAAGGATATTTTTAAATCGGACTCTTAGAAGTCGAGATATTGGCAAAAATAAGATATACATCTACGCCCCCTGGCGTGGAAACCGTGCACTATTATGAGAAGAAAATGTTTCTAAAAAGTTTGTCAGCATGAGTAGTATCGGTCTACAAACGATGTTATTTTCAATCGAGAATTTAGAAGCTCATATTTTGCTGCAAATACATCAGAAGCGGAAATTAATACTTACGCCCCCTGGTGGCCAAAGTATTCTTTACCAAAAATTCGAAATTATATGCAAAATATTGTGCATCAGGAGATGTATCCGCTGAAAAAAAATTTCAACTCGGAGTTTTAGAAGAGTTATCGGAAAAAATGCAATTTACTTTTACGCTCTCTAGCGGAAAATCTATGCGTAATTTGAAAAAGAAACTATATCCAAAATACTCTTCGACATAAATGGAATCGAAAGATAAAAGATTTTTTTCAATCGGATGTTTAGAAGCAAATATGTGGAATAAAACGTATTTTTGAATTCGGCATCATCTACATTTACGCCCTCTAGCGGCGAAATTGTACATCGTAAAAAAAAACGAAATAAAGGCTCATCATTCGCATATCTCAAGCTTTCGAATGCAAAAAGGATTTTTCAAATCGGACTAATAGTTGCAGAGATACCATGGGTACAGACGGACGGACGGACAAACCGATAACATAAGCACGATCTTTTTTTACAAAAGACGTGCTAAAAATGGAAAAGGTCTGAGCTCCGCTCACATTATAGTAGCCCTTTCGCCTGTACGACAGACAAAGAATAAAAACAAGGCTCTCGCTAAAATTTAGTTAAAGCATATTCAGCAGGACTCCGCGAAAGTATTACACTATCAGAGACGACCCTCTCAGATTCTACTAATTTGTATCAAACGCCAAATTCACAAAAAATAAACGACTTACTTGAACCCACGCACAGAAAAAACACGAAACACAACGCTTCCGTACACATGGAGAACTGCGGAGCGGGAAATACAGACCCGGTGGAGGATTCTGTCTAATTGGGTCCGAGTTGGGTCTGGTTTTGGCTCCCAAGTGAGTCGTGGTACCCATTTTAAAGATTAGTTTGCATTGAAGACATGTGGTATTTACATATTGTGAAAGATGAGGCTCGCCGCCCCGGTGGCGCAGTTTTCTAAGCGATGGCCTCTGATCATTCGTCCGTTAGGGGTCCGGGCTCGAATCCCGGTGAGGCATGGATGTTGTGTTTGTCTTACGGCACTGGCTCTTTCCCTTCCCTGGAACCAGTGGCCCTAAATTAGGGACGGGCGACTGCTTATAGCCCATTGAGTTGCTCACAGTGGTCGTTAAACCTCCAGTAAAAAAAAAAAAAAAAAAAAAAAAGATGAGGTTCGAACATGTCTATACACTGAGTGGCCCCTTTATTATGACCACCTGACACTTTTAAGCAAATGAGCTATGGCTGCACGCTGGTGCCGCCAGAGGGCGAGGCTAGAATAAAAAGGGAAAGCTTAGTGCTTACGACAGTAGTAGAAGTGATTTTTGGGCGACGAGATGGGTAATAACTGCGATTTGACGGACTTTCAACGTGGGATGATTGTAGGAGCTGGGAGCCAGAGAGAGAGTATTACCGAAACCTTCGCATTCGTGAAATGTTCCAGAGCAGCTGTTGTTAAAGTGTTTAAAGACTGGACTGTCAGCCAAAAAACTGGGTCTCTACGTGCAACGTGTGGTCGTCATCGACTAGTTACTGCTCGGGCGGAACGGAGTGTCCAGACTGGTAACAGGCAACTGCAGCAAATTACAGACCATCTTAATCAAGGATTCCCTCAAATGATCTCTGCACGCATTGTTCGCCGTACACTGCATCGGATGGGATATGGCAACCGAAGGCCTGTTCGAACACCTTTTCTGTCTGCAGTTAACAAGAGAAAACGTCTCCAGTTCGCACAGGAGCACAAGGATTGGACAGTCGATAATTGGAAACAAATTATGTGGTCCGATGAATCACGTTTTCAGTTGCACCATGCCGATGGCCGAGTGAGAATTTGGCGGAAACAGCACGAAAGCATGGACCCCAAATGCATTGCTACAACCCTTCAAGCTGGTGGAGGCAATGTTATGGTTTGGAGAATGTTTTCCTGGCATGCTTTGGGCCCTTTAATTCGTGTTGATCAACTTCTGACTGGCACATCATATCTAAACATCGTTGAGGACCAAGTGCATCCTGTCATGTGGATGGTTTATCTCAATGGCGATGGCTACTTTCAACAAGATAATGCATCCTGCCATAATGTTCGTATTGTACAGTATTTGTTTCAGTAACATGCCGGTGAGTTTACTTTGCTTAGGTGGCCCCCACAATCTCCAGATCTTAACCCCATTGAGAATTTGTGGGATGAAGTTGAACGAGCCATCAGACAGCTGGATCCACAACCCTGCAATCTCACACTCCTGGAAAGTGCTATTCATCAAGCATGGTCTCAGATTGCACAAACCACCTATGAACATCTCGTGGAGTCCAAGCCACGAAGAATTGACGCAGTATTAAAGGCAAAAGGTGGCCCAACGAAGTACTGAAGGGGTGGTCATAATAAAGTGGCCATTCAGTGTATAAAAGAGTGCGCCGTGATGGGTTAAGTTTTGTTCATTTGACGTACGTTTGAAAATCGACGACAATATAGTTTACTTTCGTCGTGCAATGCTAATTTCCTATTGCAAGGGTAAAAGCAAAACATACAGAAGAAACGCAAAAAAGTTAGTTTAACTTTAACCGCAACCTAACCATAACGAAATTAAACTTTTCGGGACCTAACGACAAATCATGACACTAATAAAATGACGTAATAGCCAGATGCTCAATAAAATATAACACGAGATTAACTGCATCACGCGAACCTCTGCAATCGATACTCAACATGCATGGGCGCCCATAGCTTAGTTTTCAGGACTGGCCAAACAGAAATTTTAACTACGAGTAATATAAACACGGTATGCAAATTTCCACTGTGCCTTCTTGTTATCTTGCCGTTTTCTCCGCACTCTCAATACATAAATTTAATTGGAAGCCGGAAAACCGAAAAATTACATAAAAAAGATGGATAAATGAAATTGACCACCGGCACAGCGCAGTTGGTTAAGACGCTATGCACTAAGTGGGAGGCGGACGTTTCTGATGGGTGTTCGAATCCCGGTCTTTCCGGCCATCTAGTCTGCGGGTTTTCCGCAGACCTGTGTTTGGGGACGCGAATGAGTAGATGGTTCCCCGTGAAGTCGGCTCCGGGCGCACTTTGTCCCGACATGCTGCAACTGAATGGCAAGCCAGCTGCATTTAATTTTCCAAGTATCTTAGTTGGAACATTCGTCTGTGAGGTACTCAACCCGCCCTGAGCGGAAGAGGGAGGCGAAGAAATGAAATTGGACTAAATGTTAGGGCAGTAAAATTTCTTTGTCTTTCTTTAAATCCTTTTGGCCACCTAAGTCACATGCGCCACGAAACCACGGAGATCATTCAATTGGTCATAAAGTATGAAAAAATACCCTCAAGGCAAATTTCTGCGAAAAATTAGAAATATTTTTCCAACAATGAGCTGCTGTTGCAGAGGATGATATCAAAACGTGTTTTTCATTTCGTTTTTTACTTTTTCTGCTTCTCAACGTTCTTCCTACTTTTACTGCATACACACGCATCCAGAAGTTCTACAGAAGTATAAGAATTAGGGATGTAAGGTCAGGTGATGCGTAACATCACACAGCCTCTCCTTGACAAATGTCAACCCCGCCTTCTCGTGGTACATCCTGTTCTCACTAAAGGGGCTCTGACGACCGCCAATAGCGGTGTAACTATACCATCGGGATTAGAGGAAATGCTATCCCACACTCACCAACCCGCTTGGCCAGCGTGGTGAGTTATGGCCAAACCCCTCCAAAATGACTCCACAACTTAAATCTTGGCCCTCAGTCTCCGGCAGCTGGAATGTACCTGGCCAAGGCAGCGGCCAGTGCGACATGAAGGCAGAGGGTGCTAAGAATCCCCGGAGGACCGGACTAGGCTGCCATCTGATGCTGACCTTGGTTACGTATAATGGACGCTCCCTATCTTCTGATTCAAGGCTTCTTGAATTGGAAGAGGAACTACAAAGGATCAAGTGGGACATCGTCGGGCTAAGTGAGGTAAGGAGAAAAGGAGAAGATCTCATTGAACTGAAAAGTGGACATCTCTTCTTCTATCGTGGGACAGATACTGGCAGAACTAGTGGTGTTGGATTTATAATAAACAAGAAACTGAAGCATAAAGTTGTAGAAGTTGAAAGTTCCTCTGACAGAGCTGCACGACTCGTTATCCAACTCTCGAGAAGATACCAGGCTCAGATTATTCAAACTTATGCACCCACCACAAGTCATCCTGAAGAAGAAATTGAAGAATTTTATGAGGAAATTCGTGATCTAAATAATAAAGGTAAGCAGCACTTGAAGATAATTATGGGAGATTTCAATGCAAAAATAGGGCAACGGCAACAGAAACCAGCGTGGAAATACTCTCGTTGAGTTTGCAGAGGCAAAAGGGTTTTTCGCCGTCCCGGTGGCGCAGTGGTCTAAGGCGTTGGCCTCTGATCATTCGCCCGAAAGCGGTTCGGGTTCGAATCCCGGTGAGGCATGGATGTTGTGTTTGTCTTACGGCACTGGCTGTCTCCCTTCCCTGGAACCAGTGACCCTAAATTAGGGACGGCGACTGCTTATAGCCCATTGAGTTGCTCACGGTGGTCGTTAAACCTTCAATTGAAAAAAAAAAAATCAATATGGTTTTTCATCTTGAACTCCTTTTTCAAGAAAAAGCCGCACAGGAAATGAACATGGAGACATCCAAATGGGATGACAAATGAAATTGATTTTATTATGTGTAACAAAAAATTCGTCATAGAAGACTGCAGTGTGCTAAACAAGTTCAACACAGGTAGTGACCATAGATTGGTGAGATGTAAGATGCACCTCAACTCTAAACTCGAACGTGGGAAGCTCATAAGACAAACAAAATGTATTGACATAACCAACCTTAAAAAACACCATAATACCTTCAAGTTGTAACTGAAGAACAGATTCTCTGCTTTAGAAGGCCTAACATCGGAAGAAGTGGATATTTCTGAAGTTAACAGAAAAGTAACCAAAGCTCTTATGGAAACAGACACAAAATTAGCTGGGTCTGAGAACAAGTTGCATGTGAACAAATTATCAGGAAAAACCAAAATGTTGATGCAAAAAAGAAGAGAGATGAGGACAACTGAAGAAGATGTGACTTCCAAAGTGGAATATATAGAGCTATGCAAGACAGTACGGAAAAGTATCACTGAAGACGTAAAGAAATTCAACTGTGAACTAGTGAGGAAAGCAATTGAAAACAACCAAAGCCTAAAGATAGCAAAGGGACATCTCAGTAAGGGAAGAAATCAGATTATGGCACTGAGAAAAGAAGATGATTCTGTAACAAGAAATAGAGGCGAAATTTTGACAAGAGTGAAAGATTTCTACTCCAAGTTATATGAAAGGGATGATGCATGTACTCCAGACATCATGGAAGGTACTAGTACCAGAGTTCCTCCAGTCCTCCCTGCAGAAGTTGCACATGCAATCAAGAACATGAAGCGGTGAAAAGCTCCAGGAGAAGATGGAATTACTGTAGACATCATACAAGAAGCAAGTGGAGAAATCGAAACAGTACTCGCCCAAATTTTCACTCGGTGCCTTAATGAAGGGATGATTCCTGAGGATTGGAACAACGCTATAATGATCCTGCTACATAAAAAAGGTGACATTGAGGATCTCTGGAACTACATACCTATCAGCCTCCTATCAGTGGTTTATAAAATCTTCACTAAAGTTCTTTCACACGGTTTGAAGGTAATACTGGACATGGCTCAACCGAGAGAACAAGCTGGATTCAGGAGTGGCTACAGCACAATAGATCATATCCACGTACTGAGAAAACTAATTGAAAGAGCGAGGGAATATGAAATTCCATTGTGCATGGCTTTTATCGATTATGAAAAAGTCTTTGATTCGGTGAAACCATCAGCAGTTACAATGGCTCTGAAATCCTGCGGTATTGAAGATGCATACATTAATATTATTAATAACATCGATGAAAATGAAAGCAAGTGCAAAGATTCGGCTGTTTGAAAATACAACACACATAAAAATTGGAAAGGGAGTGAGACAAGGTGACACCATATCTCCGAAGCTCTTTAACGCCACATTGGAAAATGTCTTTCAATCACTGAACTGGGAAAACAATGGGATAAAGATTAATGGAGATTATCTAACCCACCTTCGTTTTGCTGATGACATAGTCATTTTTGCAACTACCCCATCAGAGCTGCAGGGTATGATCCAAGAACTTGCTGACAAGAGTAAAGAAGTGGGATTAAAAATGAACTTTCAGAAGACAAAAGTGATGTTCAATGCTTTTACACGAAATGAAGATTTATCGATTGATGGGGAAAAGCTGGAGATAACAGACACGTACGTTTATCTTGGACAGCAGATATCAAGTGAGGGTCACATTGATGAAGAAATTAATCGAAGTACAAAACTTGCCTGGAGAGCTTTTGGAAGAAATAGCATAATTTTCAAGAGCAATATGTCATTATGTCTTAAAAGAAAAGTGTTTGATCAATGCATTCTTCCAGTGTTTACGTATGGTGCAGAGACGTGGACCTTAACTGAAAGAGACATACAAAGGCTGCAGACAACTCAAAGCAACATGGAGAGGTTCATGCTTGGTGTAACCATGAGGAAAGATAAGAAGAGGAACTCGTGGATCCGAAAAATGACAAGAGTGGAAGACATCATGATCAGAGTTAAATCCCTGAAATGGCAATGGGCTGGGCATACTGCCAGAAGGACAGACCATCGATGGACAGCCGAAATTTTAGATTGGATTCCAAGGGACAGGAAAAGACCCAGAAGAAGACCACATGGGAGATGGGTGGATGAAATTTTAAAGTATGCGGGAGTGACATGGAGGAGACTGGCACAAGACAGACCGTTGTGGAGAAAACTTGGGGAGACCTTCGTCCAGCAGTGGATTGATAATGGTTGACAATGATGATGATGATGATAAGAATTAGCGTTGTCTCGAAAATCACTGTAGTAGCTTCCAAGAACGGAAATGGCATGCCCCGATTTCTAGGGTAGGGCAAATTCCCCCTATATGGACCCCCGTGTCGCCATGAAATAGTGATTCTACACCACTTTAAGAAGAAATCCTGTAGATGATGGCTAGTTTGACCCAGGAGAAATGCATACGGGTAAATTTTTCAAGTTTTACGTTTCTTAGAATACGGCATGCGATGGGAAAGGAAGAAGTATTCCGATGGCGACGCCCAAACAGGTCTGTTTCTGACCTTTTACCCGCGGAAAGGAAGCGACGGAAAAGGGAGTCATTGGAAAGACGACCCTGAGGGGGAAGCGATAGTGAGAAGAATGTATTCTAAATTTCTTGTACAGGACTGTAGTTACTATAAAATATTATCGCAATAACCTGACTCGTCAAGCTTTTAATGCCAAAACAGTACGTGATGAATAGAATGTCCCACTTTACTACTCGTATTTTCAAGATATTTATAAGATATGTGCTGTGTATGGTGAAGGTGTTATAAGCGTTGGACTGTGTCAGTATCGGTTCACAAAGTTTCGTTGTGGAGATTACTCACTCGCAGACGAACCACGCTCGGGAAGACTAGTTCAGGTTGACGGTGGGAAACAACTACAAGCGCCCGAGTCGTCCGGATAGCATGAATAGGATTTATTATCCCTACATGTTCTTTGAATTTGCACGGCGTCCGAGGGATTAGCAGAAGTTACCCTCAGTCGTTATTGTTGTCGCTAAACAAAGAAGTGAACAGGAGTGAGTTTGTTCCTGGGTTATATCATTCAGCCTTCTGACGTCGCTCGGTAGAACTGCTTGATGTAAAAAGTGCTTCGTCTGTGATGTTTCGTATTGTCCCAAAAACGGAGTTTATTGAGGAAAATTCGTCGTAAAAATTCTTTCATTTTCTCAATCCAAATGAAAAGGTTGAGAGCATATTTTTTAAAGGGAAGAACAAGAAAAGGATAAAGTAAACAAGATTTTCTAGCTGTTACCGCTCCCTCCTATAAGCCGAATGCTGTCAGTAGAAAAATCACTGATTGCCCCAGGAATACGTCTAGTGTACGTCAAGCCTAAGTTTTGAGTGGTGACCCAGCACTTATCCCTCTTTTGTGATTGCAAAAGGCGGGCGGAATGAAATTCGAAAAGGAGCGGCAGACATTTTTGGGCGTTATGGTATTCTGAATATGTTAGGATGGTGTAGTTAAAGGGTTAAATCAAAAGCAACCCGCACAGTATGGCCCAAGCAATTGCACAGACACTGCACACGTGGCATTGCTTTTGGTAAAGCTTGGATATCGGAATTTCCTTAATGTTTGAGTATTTCACTATTTGAGTATAAAAGGAATGTTCTTGACCGCATGTCTGTTTGCGATTCACTGTTCACACGGAATAAAAGTGACCCATTTCTGAAACGAATGGCGACAGGCGATGACAAACTGACTGTGCACACAAACGTGCAGCGGAAAAATCGTAGTGCTAGCGTGATGAGCAAAGGTCGTACACAAAGTACAAGGCCATGGCATTAGAGAGATGTTTTCCCTCAGTTGGTGACGTCACTTTTATGTTACACGATCGAATACGTCCGTGTCGTGTTTGATGTCATACACGGCAGCGTTGGAAGGCAGTCGGAAGCTTTGGTTTCCTCGTGACGTCAACAAACGGAGAACTTATTTCTTAAATGTCATGGTTTTGTATTTTCCAGACAGCCTTGGATGAGTCGCCATTAACCAATCACTCCAAAGGGCGGTTTGCATCCCAAGAAGGTGTGTATGGTGGGACCGGAAGGAACTCTTGCATTACAAGCTGCTGCCGGGCAAACAAACGGTCATTTCTGATAGGTGGGCCTATTATTTCCACTTGTAACAACTGAAGACCACACTTTGTCCTCCCGGTGGCGCAGTGGTCTAAGCGATGGCTTCTGATCATTCGAAAGGTCCGGGTTCGAATTCCGGTGAGGCATGGATGTTGTATTTGTTTTACGGCGCTGGCTCTCTCTCCCGTCCCTGGAACCAGTGACCCTAAATTAGGGACGGGTGACTGCTTATAACCCAATGAGTTGCTCACGGTGGTCGATAAACCTACAATAAAGAAAAAAAAACAAGTTAGTAAAATCATGCAATGCATTGATTGTGATACGCTTTCCAACATACCAGAAATCATTACTCAAGTTATTACTCAAGTTATGAGGATAATGGCTGTAGAATAAATCTCGCTCCTATGCCCTGACTTTTGACCCCATTTCGATGATATTCAACAGAACCGGTAAAGTACACTTCCGGAACAACATGATAAAGTTTTGTCTCAATCGAAGCATTTTTACGTAAGTTATAACACACAAGGGTGATGGAATAGATCCCGATCCGATGTCCTGACCTTTGACCTAATTTCGCCCATTTTCAATAGAGTTTGTACGCAGGTGGTCCCCCCACCACATACTAAAATTTCATCGAAATCGAACCATATTTACGCAAGTTATGACGCATAAGGACAATGGAATGTATCCCTCTCCTATGTCCTCACCTTTGACCCCATTTCGTCCATATTCAATAGAGTTCGTCTACAGGTGGAGCCCTACTTCATACTAAAATTTCGTCGAAATCGAACCATTTTTACGCGAGTTATGATGCGGACGGACGGACAGACGGACAAAGCTGGAGCGTATACGCTTCATCAACCTACGGTTGGAAAGCGTAAATAAAATGGCAATAGTACGTAAAAATTTTGCATTTCGCTTTTGTCTACAAATGCGAAGGTTTTTTTACCTAAAACAATATTTAACTAAAGACGTGCTTAAAACAGTTTAAACACGGCTCCACACGAGCTATTGCAGAGTTTTCGCGAAAATTTCTGCAAGGCAAACAATACAATTACTTAATACTGAAATGTGCATCTATAGCTAATTTAGGAAGATTATCTTCAGGGAAGGAAAAGATCTTGTCATAAGACATGTTTACCACCCATGTCTCACCCGTGGCCGACTCAGACGACTGGTCAAAACTCCGAACCAATGACCGCTCGGGCACCTGGAACGGTGAAATGACATTTTGTGCTGCAAAGGGCATTTTAAGCTTTGCGTTTTTGCATTTCGTTTGGAAAATGAATGGGGGGGGTATTTTAGCACTAAAAATAAACAAACTATAATAGTGTCCAAAATTAACGTGACAAAACAAATTCGAAAATATATCCAAAACGAGACAACCGATTGCAAAGATTTTTCTGAGACGTGCAAGGGAAAACGCTAAGTCCACGTACCCGAGAAACACTGTGCTAGATCCGATGGAAATATGCAAATGACGACCGTACGTCATCGAGGTAGCAGGCACGTAACCTTGATAAACACTGTTCTGAGGGGGCGCGGTAATTGAAGCTTGAGTTGGACTGTTAGTGGAAGATGGCTCCTCACCATCACTTAGAGGTCTCTTTACGGTACAGAACAGTTGATAGAGTGGTAGCAGGGCAATCGCAAGTTGAGGTAGAAAGATGGCTGAATGTGTCGAGGCAAGTGGTCTCTGGAGATAGTTCCAGGAAACTGAAACAATAACCAGAAGGCCGAGACAAGGACGCTCACCAGGCACAAGTCTAGATGATCGGTATTTATCTCTAACAGCTAGCCGCCATAGGGAGTTAACAGCCGGGCAACTCTCGCAGGATCTCTCCTCAGCTACAGGAACCCCAATATCGAGGCTAACAGTTTGCAAAAGACACCACGAGAGAGGTCTGTAAGCAAGAAGGCCAATGGTCTGTATTCCATTCTCCGCATCGCACAGAAGAGTCTGTCTGAATTGGGCACGAAAACATCACCCCAGGACCCTGATCAATAGGCCTGTGTTCTCTTCAGTGACGAGTCACAGTACGGCCTATACACGGATTCTCAACGTGTGTACATTTGGGGAGATGCGGGAATCGAAATCTTCCCTCCAACATTAGGAAAATTGACCACTACAATAGTGGAGGATTCCCGGTTTATACTAGCCTCATGTTTGATGGACGCAAGCCACTTCACGTGTTTCCAGGAGACATTCTGGCTGCTGCATGCTACAGGGATGGCATCCTAGAGCTCTGTGTACAGTCTTTTATGGGAGCTATTGGCTTCCAGTTTCTGTTTACGGACGATAATGCCCGTCGCCATAGGGATCTGCTAGTCGACGAATACATAGAGAAGAAAAATATTCACGGTATAGAGTGCTCCGCGAGATCTTGGGATCTGAACCCGATAGAGAATATGTAGGATGTCCTGGGAAGAGCAGTTGCAAGCTTGCAGCCCCCTTCCAGAACTCTCCCGTGACTCCGATGCGCCTTAGTGGAAGAGTGGCATTTATTGCCCTAAACTCTCATTCACAACCTTGCAAAGAGCATGAGGTTCGTCGTGCGAGCTGTATCGCCGTGCGGTGTAATCAGACTTCCTATCAACCCCTCGAAACTCTCATGATTTGCTGCATCCCTTTAGGACTGGCGCGCTGTCATACGCATGCTTCCCCCTCATGCGGTGATGGCATCCCTTTTCTTTTTCGTTTTGCTGAGTTATCGATATATGTACAGAAGTTGGAAAGAATAATAATGTGAATACCTAGGAAAAGAAGGTTTTATGTACCTAATAGGGTGTGGGACCACCTTTGGCATTCAAAACCGCCTGAATTCTGCTTGGAATGGACGCATAAAAATCCTGGATGGTGGTTTGTGGGATGTTACACCATTCTTCATGCAGAAACTGCTCCAGGTCCTTGAGAGATGCAGGAGGAGGACAACGGGATCTTACCCTGTTTTCCAACACAAACCATAGTGGCTCGAGGACAAGGAATGGTGACTAGGGAGGGCAAGGAATGGTGACTAGGGAGAACAAGGAATGGCGACTAGGGAGGACAAGGAATGGTGACTATGGAGGACAAGGAATTGTGACTAGGGAGGACAAGGAATGGTGACTATGGAGGACAAGGAATGGTGACTAGGGAGGACAAGGAATGGTGACTAGGGAGGACAAGGAATGGTGACTAGGGATGACAAGGAATGGTGACTAGGGAGGACAAGGAATATGTGAAAGTTTGTCCTTATGTTCCTCAAACCATGACTGGACATTCCGAGCTGTGTGAATTGGGGCTTTATCATCTTGGTAGATGGCATCCCCTGCAGGAAACAATGCCTGAGCCATTGGATAGACTTGGTTGGTCAAAATGGTTTCACACGTCCTGCCAGTCACCCGTCCTTTCAAGGTGACCAGGAGACCAGCTGAAAACCACGATATGACTGCCCAGCGCATAACAGAACCACCGCCATGCTGCAATGTTTGGAGCAGACAGTCTAGGTTGTACGCTTTTGACGCTGTTCTCCACACGTAAACACGTCCTGTGGTGGGGAATAGTGTGAATGTGGATTCATCCGACCACATTACACGCTTCCATGCATCCGCAGTCAACCTTGTATGCTCCTGGCACCACTGTCGTCGCCATTGTTCATTTACCCGGGTCACGAGAGATTTCACAAGAGCAGCTCTGCCACAAATATCTTGTTTATGCAGTTCCCTGCTTACTGTTTTCGTTCAAACTGAGATCTGGAGATGCAGATTGAGCTCCGCACTAATTTTCGGCGATGTGGTCTTCTTATTACAAGTAGAATCCTCTTTGACGCTCTCCTGTCTCTATCAGCCAGGGTCGTCTTTCGGCCACTCTTGTGTTTCGCAGTCGAGGTTTTGCCACTAACACGGTATGCTGTCATGACGCTAAACACAATAGCTCTCGATAAACAACAGTCACCTTGACAACAGTCGCCAGGGTAGTTCCCGCTACCCTGGCGACTGTTTTCAGGGAGGCACAAACAAGGCGGCCACCAACAATTAGCCCTCTTTCAAAGTCCGTTAGGTCGCTCATGTCGTCGTCATCCTGAAAGACATTTTGCAACAAGACACTTTAAATGCACTTAAACAGGACCTTGAGGTTCTAAACAAAGCTATTACAACCAAAAAGTGGTGGATACCTTTGCGCACTGCGACGTACGCAGCTGCATTAAAGGTCACGTCTGTGAGCATGGTGTTCACATTATTTTGTCCAACCCCTGTATGTCCGTACCGTTTATCATTAAACCCTGTTGTGTAGATTTTGATTTATTCATGAATTTGTGTGTCACGTTTATTTTGGGCACCGGTGTGAATGTTTGCTTTCTCACGGTGAGTTACTTTATCTTTGCGCTGGAATTCAGAATAAACACAAAACTGACTTCGCGTGAGTACGCGAGGAAACTTGATTACTTTTCTGTTACAAAGTTTTGTAAAATTGTTCAGTAGATTTATTTTAACCCAAATATACATTTCCTACACAGAAATCTGTAATACACTGAGTGGCAACTTTATTATGACCACCTGACAGTTTTAAGCAAATGAGCTATGGCTGCACGCTGTTTCCGCCAGAGAGCGAGGCTAGTATAAAAAGGGAAAGCTTAGTGCTTGCGACAGCAGTAGAAGTGATTTTTGGGTGACAAGATGGGTAAAAAATGCGATTTGACGGACTTTCAACGTCGGATGATTGTAGGAGCTCGGAGCCATGGAGCGAGTATTACCGAAACCTCCACATTCGTGAAATGTTCCAGAGCAGCTGTTGTTAAAGTGTTTAAAAACTGGACGGTCAGCCAAAAAACTGGGTCTCTACGTGCAACGTGTGGTCGTCATCGACTAGTTACTGCTCGGACGGAACGGAGAGGGTCCAATAACAGACAACAGAAGGGCAACAGTGCAGCAAATTACAGACCATCTTAAATCAAGGATCTCCTCAAATTATCTCTGCACGCACTGTTCGCCGTACACTGCATCGGATGGGATATGGCAGCCGAAGGCCTGTTCGCACACCTTTGATGTCTGCAGTTAACAAGAGAAAGCGTCTCCAGTTCACACAGGCGCACAAGGATTAGACAATCAATAATTGGAAACAAATTATGTGGTCCGATGAATCACGCTTTCAGCTGCACCATGCCGGTGGCCGAGTGAGAATTTGGCGGAAACAGCACGAAAGCATGGACCCCAAATGCATTGCTACAACCCTTCAAGCTGGTGGAGGCAACGTTATGGTTTGGGTAATGTTTTCTTGGCATGCTTTGGGCCCTTTAATTCGTGTTGATCAACGTCTGACTGGCACATCATATCTAAACATCGTTGAGGACCAAGTACATCCTGTCATGTGGATGGTTTATCCCAATGGCGATGGCTACTTTCAACACGATAATGCGTCCTGTCATAGTGCTCGTATTGTACAGGATTTGTTTCAGTAACATGCCGGTGAGTTTACTTTGCTTAGGTGGTCCCCACAATCTCCAGATCTTAACCCCATTGAGAATTTGTGGGATGAAGTTGAACGAGCCATCAGACAGCTGGATCCACAACCCTGCAATCTCACACTCCTGGAAAGTGCTATTCATCAAGCATAGTCTCAGATTGCACAAACCACCTATCAACATCTCGTGGAGTCCAAGCCACGAGTAATCGACGCAGTATTAAGAGCAAAAGGTGGTCCAACGAAGTACTGAAGGGGTGGTCATAATAAAGTGGCCACTCAGTGTATATCACGACTTTTTGCAGCAGTGAGTAATTTTTTCGGGATGACATTTATTAGCTTAGAAGCAGGTTCGGATTAAAGCCTTTGTGGGCCCTTAGACTAAGACATTTGAGTGGGCCTCAAGTCTAAGACACCTCAGTGGACCCCAAAGAACGTATGATGGGGAATCGTTATGAAGTCCGTTAAAACACGAAACTTTAGCAATATAGAAATTTTGAAGATGACAATCCGTTTTGTGGTGTAAATACACTATCTACCTACAAGTAATTGGACCCCTGTGATGGCAAAGGAAAACGAAGTTTATTTACCTTCAATAGTTGGTGGAGCCTCCACAAGCGGCGATTACAGCTGCGACTCTCCGGGGCATACTGTCAACCAGGCGTTGTACGACGGCTAGTGGTATTTTCTTCCACTGGGCTTGGAAAAGACAGCTCAGTTCCTTCACCGATTTCGGACGGTGGGGGCACCCCTTAAGTCGACGTTCCAACTCGTCCCAGAGGTGCTCGATAGGGTTAAGGTCCGGGCTCTGCGCAAGCCAGTCTATTCGATTAACCCCATTTTGACCATACCGAGCCATGGTGGACCTCACAACATGACAGGTGGCATTGTCATCCTGAAAGTAACATGGGTCCACCCCGTAGAACTGCCACAACGTAGGAAGCGCATGGTCATCCAAAAGGGTGCACTAGGTCTCGGCGTTGAGTCTACCAGGAATTGCGACCAAGAGTCCCGTGCCATACCAGGAGAAACACCCCCATAGCATAATTTCACTGCCGCCGAACTTCACAGTTGGCACAAGACATTCCGGCATTAGGCGTTCTCCAGGCAGACGCCAAACCTAGATCCGGCCATCCAAACGGTAGAGGGTAAACCTTGATTTGTCGCTCCAGAGAACCTGTTTCCACTGTTTAACGGTCCACTGTCGACGTTCTTTGCACCATGTTAGCCGAGCAGCGCTATTGGACTTGATGATCAAAGGCTTGTGGGCGGCAGCACGTCCATGATAACCGAGCAGACGGGCTTCCTTACGGATGGTATTCATCGAAAGAACACTCCTGGATGCCTGTTGAAACTCCTCGCGGATGTGGCCCGTCGATTTGATGCGGTTCTTCCGAATTTCTCTGGCCAGCACCCGTTGGTCTCTAACTCCCAGTTTTGTGGGTCTGCCGGGTCGGGACACATTCCGACAGTCACCTCTCATCTTCTACTTGCCAATCACGTAGGCCACTGTCGATTTTGGGTACTTCAACTCTCTGGATATGTCACGTATGGATCGGCCATTTCTGTGATGCCCGACGATTACACCTTTCCTGAAATCAGAGAGCTCCGAACTGCATGGCATCTTGCATGCGACTGGTTGTGTTGTTTCCCACACGATATTTAACGACGGCGGCTGTGACGTGTATGAGGACCGCAGATATCGTCGATTGCAGGGGTGTCCAATTACTTGTTGGTAGATAGTGTATGATAAAAATGGAAAGTCAGATAATATCCGAAAACTTGAAAATCTCGTCGTCCTGGATCTAATCATACTTGTCATATTTACACCAAAAAAGGGGATTGTCATCTTCAAAATTTGTATTGTATGGTGTAATCTCGTATTCCATTCATGATTTATCTGCTCCTCCGGGCAATCACCGGATAGGATTGTGAACCTCCAGATTCGCTAAACAGGAATGCTGGTTGCTTCGACTAGCGAATCCTGTGATGGTTGTATTCAAATTAATCGGAAGCTTGAGGCTTGGTCGTTCTGGGTGGTGTAGTGGTAAGCATACCCGGGCGCTATCTGAGAGTCGCGGGTTCGAGTCCCGCTGCAGGATGATGAAATTTTGAAGTTTTCGGATATTATCCGACTTACTATCCTTGTCATATTTACACCAAAAAACGGATTGTCATCTTCAAAATTGGTATTGTTTGGTGTAATCCCATATTCCATTCATGATGTAGCAATATAGTTAACACGTGTAGAGCAATAATTAGCACGTGTAGTGCATTCGTGAAACTGATAAATTAACAGAGTTTTTATAAGTCACTGTATTTTTCATTGTTCTCATAAGAACATGAGTTAAAAGCTTAAGATTCATAGATTTCGCCTTGGATTTTCTAATGGTTTAGCCCCGTATACTTTTCTTGGTGCATCTTTGTTGTTATGCAATGTGAAGCCACAGAGAACTTGACAATTAATGGTTCTAAATGCAAATGGAGAGGTGTGTGTAGATAGTAGTGAAAAGCCGAAATTCTGTCAGTCTCGTCAACCCCGCTGTACACAGAGACATGAAACCTTTATTTATCCTTGGTGAGTGAAATCTGTTCTTCTTCCAGCCTTTACTTCTGACCAAGTGGAAATCATATGAGACAAAAGTGAAACGATTTTATATAAACCTCTCTCTCTCTCTATCTGTTATTTGCCTAGCCATGCCTCCTGGACCCTTGGTCATTGTGGGCCCCAAGGTAGTAGCCCCTATAGACACCCCCTTAATCCGGCCCTGCTCAGAAGCAAAAATGCCACGAATCAGTTTCCGAACTGTCTCATAAATACAGGAATGAGGTCACCCGGCGAGAACAAACCACTGTTAGATCTTGAAACGGACGTAAAGAATATGTGTTTAAATGTCCTATATCTCTAGACATAAATCTGCACTCACATTAAAAACTGCCAATTCGTATAACATGTCCAAAAGGATAAATCATGATGTTATCCTAATATATAGTATTATCAAGTCCTAACTACAACGCTTATTATTCAAACTTCGATAGCATTCTTCAGAGTACTGATTTTTTCCCTGTTGCATCAAGAATTCTCCAGTACTCCGGATTCTGAAGACATCTGGGACATTTAACATCATGATGTTATTCTAATTCACGGTCGAGTCATATTGTGACCACCAGTAAATATCCACGGTTACCACCGTGTGCAGCGCGGACAGCAGCTGGACGGACTGGGAGTGACTCAATAAGGAGCTGGAAGGTGTTCACAGGTATGTGGAGCCCTGCTGACTGCACTGCATCTGACAGCTGACGGAGGGTGCGGGGTGCAGCATCCATAGAGCGAACAACACGATCGAGGTGGTCCCATAGATGCTCAATTGGGTTTATGTCTGGGGAATTAGGGGACCAGGGAAGTACTTTGAAGTCTTCATCGTGCTCTTCCAACCACTTTCCGACATTTCTAGCTGTGTGACACGTCGCATTTTCATGCAAGAAGATCCCATCCGCCCCAGGGAAGAAAATCAGCATGTATGGGTGTACGTGGTCTACAAAGGTGGACTCATAACGAATTCGGTCCATAGTGCCTTCCACAGGTGTAAGTGAACCCAGGGAATGCCACGAAAACATTCCCAAGAACAAAACTCTGCCTTCATCAACTTGTATTTTTTCAGCAGTGGTTGAAGAATCAAAGCGGTTAGCATTTGTGCAGCTAAAATTAAAAAGTTAAAGACAACACCGTCAATACACAATAAAAACTTATGAAAGGGGAAAAACCCTTTACAAGTCAGGTAAAACTTTACTAAAAGTTAAAATATTTACAGATTAAAAGTGAGATCTTTCGGGAGCACTATGTCCCATCCTCAGCTACAATAGTATGTGCTAGTGTGCTCTCTATATAAATATATACTACAATGTCCAAGAGCCTCCATGACGTAGGACCGATTTTTGAAGAGTACTCACCCCGCACTCTAGCGGAAATCAGGTTGCAAAAGGAAGTTCATCAACGTTACACAATTGAACCACATATGGTTATTTATGACATAAATGTGCACTATGATACACATAAGGTAAGTTATGACATAAATTTAAAAACTTACATGGTTATTCGGTCTGACGTATACCCTCCTGGAAATAACAATTTCCACGGTTGTGGTATTTCACTAGGTAATGAGTCATTTCAACAGAATTGTAACTGGGAGTGGATATACATGCTCTCTGTGAAAAGAAGAGTAGACACGTCCGACGGAGTAAAGAATATACTGGCCTCTTTCCAGGCCGGATAATGGGTCCCACTGTGTGTAAGTCGAGCTAGGACAGAGTTCATAGTCCCGGTCTTCACACTATATATGTGTTCTGAAAGGCGAAGCTGTAAAGAGCGTTTTGTGGAGCCAATATACAGTTTTCTGTGATGAACTACTGTCCACTGGGAATGCTGTAAATTCGAAACCTTTCACACGGATCTATTGAAGAATGTTTGTTCTCCAATTTTTTCGCCTTGTTCTCCAACGTCCATCCGTTCGATGAAGCAGAAGACGTAACTCATCGGAGAAGGCAATCCTTTGCCAATCAGCGGAGGTCCAATTCCGATACTGCCGTGCAAATGTAAGCCTTTTCTGCCGATGCACCTTCGTTAGCGTAGGCGTAGTGACCATCCGTCTGCATCGGAACCCCACACACAGCAAGGTTCGCTGAACTGTCGTTTTAGACACACTTCAGGTAGCCCCCTGGTTCATTCGGCCAGTGAGTTGCTCCACTGTAGTCTGTAGCCTGTCGATCGGCCCTCACGCACCTTTGAAGCCGACGTTCACCTCTCACATCAATGGCACGTGGTTTTCTACGTCACTTATTCGGAATGGTGCCATTTCTCCAATCACGATACACTTTAACCACAGCGGCACGCGAACAGTTCACAAACTGCGCTATTTCAGAAATACTGCCACCCTTTGGCCCGAAAGCCGATAATCATCCCATTTTACAAATCTGATAAATCGTTCCTTTTATCCATGACAGCAACGAGTGATATGTTTTCAAAATGCCTACAGCATATCTTATATACCGTCCAAGCCAGCTCACGACGCGTGCTTTCTTTCATTGGCTACGCGCTGTTAACGTCAAAAGTAAGAGGTGGTCACAATAATGTGACTCGACTGTGTATATTGTACTATCACGTTCTAACTTTTTTGTTTATTTTTCAAATTTCTATAGCATTCTTAACAGTTCTTAATTTTTTTTCCTTTTACAGGCTCACAAAGTACCTCAGTATTCATGATTCTGAAGATATCTGGGAGATCTCTGACAATGACTTTTTGAGAGAAATGTCTGTGGCATTTTCTGATATGAAGGAAACCAGAACACTCTGCGATGTGATTATCAGAGCTGGTGGAGAATCTTTTGCAGCTCATCGCGTGCTCCTGGCGGCTGGAATCCCTTATCTCTGCGAAGCACTGGAAGGAACCCGTGAAGCAAACGCGATGGTAGAAATGACTTTAGATGGTGTCGAATCCGCAATATTTGAGAGTTTCCTCAATTTTCTCTACAGTGGCAAGTTAACTATCTCGCCTGCTAACTTCCATGATTTACTCTCAATAGCAGCAAACTTGGAGTGCAAAACTGCTGTTGAAGCTTGTTTTCAATACATGATAAAACGTCTGACCCCTGAAACGGCGCCGAAATTTCTAGCACTGGCAGAAGAGCATGGAGTTCAAAGTGCAATTGAAAAATCCATCCACTATGTCCCAGAAAATTTTGAGGACGTTCTGTCATCTGATGAGTTCTGCACTTTGTCTTTCAGTGTAATGAATGAATTGTTAGCAAGAGATGACTTATTCGTCACGATGGAAGCAGGGGTGTTTGAGGCAATCATGAGATGGGTGAAAGTAAAGGAAAGGGTTAGAACCCAATTTTTACCCGATCTCTTGAAACACGTTCGAACGACTCTCTTGCCAGAAGAATATATAGAAGTTCGCGTGTTAACGGAGGAACTCCTTAGCTCATCCGATGCGTGTAAAGATATTTTATGTAAGGTTAAGGATTATCAATCCACAGCTGAAGATGCCATAGAAAGAGAAAGATACTGCGAGACAAGAGAGCACATAAAACATTCAAGAAATATGGGTTGCGCCATGTATTCCATTTGTATATCTAATACGATGTTGACACTTAACTACTACGATCCTGTACACAAAAAGCAATGGGTTAATCTGTGTGTGCTGCAGGAAATCGACAACATAATGAGCTTAGCATATGTTAATCATGTGATCTGCGCGGGAGAAAAGATTGTATTCGTCGGAATAAAACGCATCTGTATTCTTTGCCTCAAGACATTCGAATGCACTTCCCTTGAAGGTCAGTTCCATGTCAGTTACGTTGCAACTGCCTGTGTCCATCGTGGTGTTATATATTTTTTTGGAAACCAGGACGAAGAAGATATCGTGGTGACCTTTTCGCCGGACCAGGGCTCATTTCGGGAAGTTGGAAGAATGGGTATTAAACGCTTTGGGACAGCCGCCGTATCTGTTGGTGACCATATGTACGTCACTGGTGGATGTCGCAATTTATTTTCGCTTTATGATACTCCCAACATTGAAAATCTCCTTGAATTTGACTATTTCAACTACGCTGAACGATACGATCCAGAGACAGGACTTTGTATCGAAATTCCGCCGATGCTTGAAAAGAGAGTGTGTCATGGCTCAGCAGCTCTTCGTGACAAGATTTTTGTATGTGGAGGGGTCAATAATTTCTTTACTGATGTCACGTTTTCCTCATTTACTTATCCGACATTGTCTTCAGAAGTTTATGACATTTTGACAGATCAGTGGACAAGTCTGGCCCCAATGAAATATCCAATCCAGTATATATTTGTTGTGCCTTGTTGTGACAAATTGTATGTTGCTAGTGCTCAGGGAAAGCACGAGGAATTTGATCTACAAATTTACGATCCGTATGCTGACGAATGGAATTCTGAGGTAGCATCCGCTTCGGAATCGGCAGCGTGTTTCCTTCTTTTGGGAACTAATCAAACCACAAGAAGTCACAGTAAGAGAAAATTTTTATTTCTTAGTTCTCCTTTCTTCCCATTAATAGAATTTTTATTTTCATTAGTGGTTATCTGTGGTGATATTGGGAGAAATTTATTTTGTAACTTTTGAATGGAAAGTATGTTGTAGCAAATAATATTGTTTTGCTTGTTTTTTACGCTTTCCAACCGTAGGTTGAAGAAGCGTATGTGCTGCAGCTTTGTCCGTCTGTCCGCACGATAACTCGCGTAAAAATTGTTCGAATCCGATGAAATTTTAGTATGTGGTAGGGGCCCACCTGGGGATGAACCTTATTGAACATTGATAAAATGGAGTCAAAATTCACGACAAAGGAGCGGGATCCATTTCACCACCTTTATGCGTTATAACTTGCGTAAAAATGGTTCGATTTCGATTAAATTTTAGTATGTGGTAAGGGACCAACTGGGGACGAATCCTATTAAAAATGGGCGAAATGGGGTCAAATGTTAGGACATAGGAGCGGGATCCATTCCACCACCCTTAGGCGTTAGAACTTAGGTAAAAATGCTTCGATTGAGACAAAACTTTATCATGTTCCGGAAGTATACTTTACCGTTTCTGTTGAATATCATCGAGATGGGGTCAGAGGTCAGGTCACAGGAGCGAAATTTATTTTACAACCATTATCCTCATAACTTGAATAATAACTTGAGTAATGATTTCTGGTATGTTGGAAAGCGTATCATAAACAATGCATTGCATGATTTTACTAACTTGTTTTATTTTATTTTTGGTATTCAGGGACGTCGCTAGACTTCGAAATCGGGATGGGCGATAATTATTTTTGGTGAGACAAGCTTTTTTTTTTTTTTTTTTTTTACGAGACACCAAAAGAACGGATTGTCATCTTCAAAATTTGTATTGTTTGGTGTAATCCCGTATTCCATTCATGAACGAACTTTTTTTTTTTTGATTGGAGCTTTAACGACCACCGTGAGCAACTCAATGCAACTCAACAACACTGCGTGACTTGAATGCTGTGTTGACTTCAATGTGCTAGGAATTGAGTCACTGGTAGAGAATTAATGTCTGGAACGTTTTGGGGTGCTGCAGTGGACCCACTTCTAATCACATGTGAGTACCCTATTCCAAGATGGGTCCTCGTCACGGCGAGACAGCAATGCAAGAATAGCTGAGAAAGGTTGCTGTTTGTTCACTGCAGACAATTCGTAGGGAATCCACTAAGACAGCTTGTATGCCTTACCTATTGCATGTAGATGTCTTCGGACGGTTACATCATTAACACCAAATGACTGAGCTAGTTCCTGGCATGTTTGGCTACTGTCCTGCGCAATAGCAACTTTCAGGAGTTTCGTGTCAAGGCTGGCAGAACGACCACTCCGGCTCATTTCTTAAAGGGATTCATCCCCGTCTCTAAACTTTCAGGTCTTCTGTGTCAAGGCTGACAGGACGACCACTCCGGGTCATTTCTTAAAGGGATTCATCTCCGTCTCTAAACTTTCAGGGCTTCTGTGTCAAGGCTGACAGGACGACCACTCCGGGTTATTTCTTAAAGGGATTCATCTCCATCTCTAAACTTTCAGGGCTTCTGTGTCAAGGCTGACAGGACGACCACTCCGGGTCATTTCTTAAAGGGATTCATCTCCGTCTCTAAACTTTCAGGGCTTCTGTGTCAAGGCTGACAGGACAACCACTCCGGGTCATTTCTTAAAGGGATTCATCTCCGTCTCTAAACTTTCAGGGCTTCTGTGTCAAGGCTGGCAGGACGACCACTCCGAGTCATTTCTTAAAGGGATTCATCTCCGTATCCAAACTTTCAGGGCTTCTGTGTCAAGGCGGACAGGACGACCACTCCGAGTCATTTCTTAAAGGGATTCATCTCCGTCTCCAAACTTTCAGGGCTTCTGTGTCAAGGCTGGCAGGACGACCACTCCGGGTCATTTCTTAAAGGGATTCATCTCCGTCTTTAAACTTTCAGAGATTCTGTGTCAAGGCTGGCAGGACGACCACTCCTAGTCATTTCTTAAAGGGATTCATCTCTGTCTCTAAACTTTCAGGGCTTCTGTGTCAAGGCTGACAGGGCGACCACTCAGAGTCATTTCTTAAAGATATTCATCTCCGTCTCTAAACTTTCAGGGCTTCTGTGTCAAGGCTGACAGGATGACCACTCCGGGTCATTTCTTAAAGGGATTCATCTCCGTCTCTGAACTTTCTTAACCAATTCCGAGTTGTGCGTTCGTTCGTAGCATCTGCCCCAAATGATAAGCAAATGCGACGAGTTGTTTCTGCAGCAGATGAACCGAGTTTCAATTCGTATAACAAACACCCACGAATAATCTCCACTGATACCGCCATTCTAATCGCACGTCTTTCCTCTATCAAACTGCTTACTCATCTGATTCATATGCGCAGGGCATTATGGGATTTCAGCTGATGATATACCATTCTCCGGAAATTCAATCATTGCAAGGTGTTTCTTTTGCTCTCTCGAAAAAAACGGCAAATACCTTTGCGGTTACCTGATACTATGTTTATCCACGAATACAGATTTCAATTTTGCTTTGTTTTTCGACACACAACATTCCAGGTGCAGGAAAGTTGTGTCCATAGACAAACGGACGGACGTAGTGAGACTATAAGTGCCTAAGTAAATAGTGGTAGAATAAAAAATATTTCATTACATTACCTAGATGGACCTG
Organism: Macrothele yani; assembly: GCA_039090855.1. Lineage (NCBI taxonomy): Eukaryota > Metazoa > Arthropoda > Arachnida > Araneae > Macrothelidae > Macrothele > Macrothele yani. The sequence continues at coordinate 128,635,220 of CM077024.1, read as the reverse complement.
TTTTTTACGCTTTCCAACCGTAGATTGAAGAAGCGTATATGCTCCAGCTTTGGCCGTCTGTCCGCAAGATAACTCGCGTAAATATGGTTCGATTTCGATGCAATTTTAGTATGTTGTAGGGGACCACCTGGGGATGAACCCTTTTGAAAATGGGTAAAGTGGGGTCAAAGGTCAAGGCATAGGAGCGGGATGCATTCCATAGCCCTTATGCATCATAACTTGCGTAAAAATGGTTCGATTTCGATTAAATTTTAGTATGTGGTAAGGGACCACCTGGGGACGAACCCTATTGAAAATGGGCGAAATAGGGTCAAAGGTCAGGGTATAGGAGCGGGATCCATTCCATCGACCTTATGCATCATAACTTACGTAAAAATGCTTCGATTGAGACAAAACTTTATCATGTTGTTCCGGAAGCGTATCATGTTGTTCCGGCTCTGTTGAATATCATTGAAATAAGGTCAAAGGTCAGGGCACAGGAGCGGGACTTATTCCACCGCCACTATCCTCATAACTTGAGTAATGATTTCTGGTATGTTGGAAAGCGTATCATAATCAATGGATTGCATGATTTTACTAACTTGTTTAGGATTTCTCTATGAATGCAGGTCGCACAGTTTCCAGCGAGAACGATCTTGAGCCAGTCTTCTCCAGTTGTTTCCTATCGCTGTGGTTAAAGAGTCTTTCCATCTAGTTGGAGGTCTACCATGTTTTCTCTGGGTTGATCTTGGATGCCAGTTTGTGACACGGTAGGTCCAGCTGTTGTCGGTGAGTCTGGCGATATGATCTGCCCATCGTGCCTTGTTGTCATTCAATACATATTTCAATACATATGAAACGTAAAATTAGAAAAAAAAAAAAAAAAACCCAACGACTTCCTCTTCAATTGAAGAAAGCCTCCCAGCCACGATTGCTCAGTGGTCTAAGCGCTGGCTTGTGACCATTCATACGAGATGGGTCCGAGTTCGAATCCCGAGAGGCATGATATTGAGTCCCCCAAAACCACAACAAAAGGATCAGTGGCGTTCCGGAAAAATTCGCCCTCCTCCCCGGAAAGAATACGTACAAGGCGCTTTTACACCAATTTATTAGCTTTCAATTACCGAAAATTTTAAATTGCATATTAACTATATATGTTGTGTTAGCCTTTATGGGCAGTTTAATAAGTCAAATTCTTTGGAAGCTTCAGGTATTTTTCGTAAAACTAAAATTATTGCATTTTATTGCGTGTAACACAAATGTGATTGTTGTAATTTAAATGATCGCCCTAATTTATACAATGCCAAGTGCTACAAATCATTTATACCAAAGTTAATCATATCATGCAAATTTTATTCTTTTAGAGAACTAAGCTCAGCCTCTTTGAAATGTGTCAGGACCTAATACACAAATCACGTAATTACCGTGTAACAGTGTGTAATTACCTTTTCCGATTTATACCAAAATACAGGAAGCAGATAAATAAGTAACAAATAGGAATTGTTGCACAAAAAAATCAAAGCTACTTAAACTATTTACTATTAAATATGAGAAACACACCTAACATTATGCCATAATGTTTTGCACGTAGTAAGTTTTTCTCTTGACTGTCACAAAAAAAAAAAAAAAAAAACCGCATGTCACTGTTTCTTCGTCCCCGCAAAGAGCAACTTTCACTTCATTATATTCTGGGGGATGCGTTGTTACGCGCAAAAGCAACATGTAATACATAACACCTTATCCTCACTGGTATAAAAATTTCACATTCTCTTTCTCTTACATGTATAGGAACTATTGTAGTGACACTGAAAAGGGGCCTTAAGGCTGTACGAGACCCGCCATCTTGTATTGTGCCTTCTCTTGTTAACCAACGGGCAAGCGTATTTCACAAACTGCTCGGGCAATTTTGCACATTTTGGAACACCGTTTGTGGCTAACGCAACATATATGATAAATAAAGAGTTCCCTGGTTTGATATTTTCATTTTGGACTCTTTAAGTATTTTTTATTAATAAATAAAGCTATGGAAGACGCCTTGGTACGACTTTCGCTGCAGATAAAAAATGAAGGGAAAAGTCAATAAAAATTCTGAAACCAGGGAACTCTTTATTTATCATATATCTTGCGTTAGCAAACGGTGTTCCAAAATGTGCAAAATTGCCCGAGCAATTTGTGAAATACGCTTGCCCGTTGGTTAATAAGAGAAGGCAGCAATACAAGATGGCGGGTCTCGTAGAGTCTTAAGTAAGTCCTCTAGAGGAGCTGCTTTCTCGCATCCAGTTTTGATAAACTAAAACCACGAAATTAATTTCCAAATATTGTACCTATTTATTGAGAAGATCCCGAAAATTCCTTTTCTTTTCTTTTTAATACTTCGCTCCTTTTCTTTTACTACTCATTAAAGCTTCCGTCAAAAATTCCTAGCTTCATATCAATTTGTTATTTTAAAAATAAGCAGCTTCACATGTAGCTTCAACCGAAAATTTTGTGAACTCTTTTTTCCTGAGGTTAGAGACAGTGACGTAACTACCATCCCCGCAGTCCCGGCAGTTGGAGGGGGGGAGCACAGGTAACGAAAGGGCGTACTGCCAGTTATAGTTTTATGAAAAAAATTTGAACACGCACAAAAACAAACAAATATTTAACCCAAAGGTTCATATTTTTTTTAAAGATATACTTACCTTCGTGGAAGTAAATGTCAAGTTTGACGTTTAAAACACTGGATGCCATACAGATTGAAGCCTTCGGCCCTTTGGCTCCGGGTTGTAATACGACCGCTCTCCAATCGCCCTCTCTGTGCGCTGCTGAGGAAAACCGCGAGGCCACATGGGGATTGCCGTGGAGGATGTAGAAAACAGTCACCTATGATTACGGAAACGACGGGCGCAAACATTTACTCACAGCACTCGCATATCTGCGATGTATAGGAGGGTGATTTCTTCAAGTAATTTATTTTAGTTTTGGACAAAACAATTACACGTGCTGTTGAATCTATTACAGTCATTTGAAAAAGTTTATAACCACCTGTCAATTTATTGAAAATTTAAATTTTCAAAGAAACAAGTAATTACCAGTGAGAGGTATTTGATAAAATGATGCCACAGATGAATACTTGCATTCTTTAGAACACAAAAAGATCGAAATCAGTTCTTCGTGTGGCCGCTTTTTTTTTTTTTTTTTTTTTTTTTTTTTTTGTATAACGAATAGAATACGATGTGTCATACTCTCAATGAGGGATCTGCAGTAATCACTTGAAATGTCTTTTGCACCACACGTAAGTTTATCGCGTCAATCAAAGCTTGGGAATTTGATGGCTGTTTTTCTGCTACCTTGTCTCTTAAAATGGTCCACAAATTTTCGATGGGGTTAAGGTCGGGACTATTACAGGGCCAGTCAAGCACAGTTATGTTTTTCCTCTGCAGATAGTCCTTTACTGTCTTAGATCTGCGACATGGAGCGCCATCATGCATAAAGATTGCGCATCTGTGCACTTGCATATGAGTTAATAGCTTCTAATGTAACATTTCCACGTAAAAAGGACCAGTCATGGTAGTGCCTGTCGGCAAAAAAGATAATGAGGCAGTACCGCATGCTGACATAGCACCCCATATCATCTGACTAGGCGGATGTTTCATGGTGCTAATGGTGTATTCTTCATCAAACCCTTTGCCTTTTGGTCGTCGAACATGTGCTTAGCGGGATTCAAATTGACGCACAGTTGATTCATCGGAAAAAAAGAACTTGGCTCCAATTTTCAGCAGTCCACGATTGATGACGCTTCGCAAACTGGTGTCTCTTCTTTTTCATAACAGAGGTTAGTCTAGGTTTATGTGCAGGTTTATAAGACTTTAATCCAAAATCTTTGTTAAGACGTCGGAAAACAGTGCTGATACTAATGTCGGGCCCTTTTGAATGTAGAAAGGCCTTGATTTTCTTGCACGAAATCCTCGGAGAACGCATAACTATTCGCCTTATGGTATTGTCACCACGTGGGGTTATTTCCCTTGGACGTCCACTTCTCTTTCGGTTGCTAAATTCATCTGCATCTCGATATTTCATGATCGTATCATGAATAGCAGTCTTGATCACATTCACCTTTCCGCTTATGTCGCGTTCGGACTATCCTTCATGTTATAAAGCCACTATTTGTGCCCTCTGGGTAACACTTAATGACACTTTTTTTGCCCATTTTTCGCTATAGGAAATACGTACAAAACCACTCAGCATGAAAGCCAGAGGCAAACTGACGCTCGCAAGCTTCCTCAACTGTATCAACAACTGCCGCTGTAGGATGATGCAACACCGACAGGAAGTTGAGTAATACAGACAGTAGCTGACGCAATCGGAGAAATCTCCTAATACCAACAGGTGGTCTTAAACTTTTGCAAATGACTGTATTTAAAAAGTTAAAACTAAAGGGCGCTAGGTACCACTATTACCTTTCCAGACACTCTCCCTGACTTCCTGACCTTCCCAATTCCAAATACCACCACACACACACACACACACACATACACCACTAAAAACATATCCTCCTTCGTGTTCGAAATCCTGGGAAAATTACTAGGCTTAAGGGTGCTGAAGTAAATCTTGCTGGGGGCGCACGTTGTGCTAGTTACGTCACTGGTTGGAGGCTCTCTTACACGGGAAGCCCCCAATGCGGAGGTTGCGGGCGCTACCACTGGACCCTGAAAAAGATGAAGAAAACCGAAGTTCCGTAGGTTCTCACGATAAGAGGCTCCAAGGAGTTAATTAGTAATACATTTTGAAATATTTTTTTTATATTTATTCTAAGGGCTATAAGAAGTTGCCCGTTCCTGGTTTGGGGCCTCTGATTCCTGAAAAAACGGGAACTTGTGCCCGGGCCGATGTCAAACGACCTCGGCCACAGGGGAATGGGGAAGCTTTTAAAAGATTGTGGGAGTTCGTACAAATCAAATATGGCCTTTCATAAATGATCTCGCATAGAACTTTACAGAATCTATGCATAAGATTACACTATAGTGATCCGAATTTATTGGCGTGGATAAAAATAAAAGAGTCCAAGCTTTCGCACATCAACCAGATGGCTTTTTCACGGAACGTACCTTTGTACTGTACTATCTTATGGCCTTTCATTATGTTAATTTTATATTTACCGTTTTCACTTTTCTTTTGCAGTTTTATTTTTGCCTGTAACATAATTTTTTTTTTCAGGTGCTGCATTCGTGGATTTTGATGACTGACTAGGCTCGGGCCTGTGACAGAATTTAAGAATTTAGAGGAACCTCTGCAGACACATGAAAGGATTATCTCCCGACAGTTTATGTTGGTGAATGTTATTATTCAACGCACATTGTTAGAAAATGCAAGTCATGCAGTTCTTCAAGTTTTGCATTAAATGTAACATTTGCTATTATGTTTTCATTTATGTCAAGCAAATATTTAAGTTAATATTCCGTTGAGATATCTTTTGATAAACAGTTTCTGCATTTGAAAAGGAATGTATATCTGTTTCTTTACTTTGTCTTGGCAGATGGCAATAAAGATCGAAAATGTGTTACTACAGCAAATGTGAGTAACTGAAATTTTTAAATGAAGCATGCGGTTTTGATTTTACGAGCCATTGATCGGGGTCATAAAAAGTTTTCCCGAATATCTTTCTGAAACTTTGCAGAAAACTGCATTGTTTTCAATGTCATGAAAAAATATATTCTAAAAAATATGTGATGTTTTAGGAGGGAACTATTATAGCAACTGAGAAGAGTAAGTAAGATACTTAAGTTACTTGAATAGTTTGTGCCGTGTTCCACTTTTAACTTTCCTTTTGAGTTTATGTTTTCTTATATAAATTGCTTTGCTTCTTGGCTAAATATTTTCTCACTGAACGGCACATTGCTTTCCAGAACAGCTTGTACGTCTTGGCAACGCTGACATTGAGACAGAAAAAAAAGTTAGTCTATGTCGAATCACAGAGGAGAAGACACACAAGGGCAGTTCTTGTTTTTTTACTAGCACCGCAAAGGTCGGACATGAAACTACTTTAGCATTGGTTATATAAGCAGCATCACGAAGAGAGGGGTGCCGGGTCGCGGGTGGCCTAGAGGGCAACGTTCGTGACTGCCACGAAAAGGACCTCAGGTTCGATCCCAGGCAGGTACGAACGCTCGATTAACTAAATATCCGCCGTGCGTAGGATGGGCACGTTAAGCCGTCGGACCCAGGGTACTGCCCCCCCCCCGGTAATAAATAAGGGCGTCTTCCTTCCCCTTTCTACTTCACTTCCGTGTGACTTTCCTATCCGGCACTCTAGCCCAAATCTCCTAGCTTCCTATTTCTAAGGGTTGTTTGAGACCTGGGGTCAGACACTCCCTTTCTAAAATCCTCTACATATGATCTGATCTGGTCTGAGAGGGATGCCGGACAAAACATCGTCGCCCAAGGCACCAGCAGAACAAAATAACGACAGGACAAAACACTGACAAGCCGACATGACAAAACATCGACATCTCGCTTTTATCGACGTTGTACGTCAAGGCCCAAATAATATCGAGAATTTTATGTGGTCCAGTTCAACAAAGCAACTTTTCTATTGCTACTGCAGCGTCGACTGTTGTTAAAGCAGAAAGACACAAGCCTTAAAGTTTAAAACTTGGCAACTGAAAAAAAGAAAAAGTAAAATGTTGACAATTTGTCGGTGTTTTGTGCTGTCGGTGTTTTAGGGGCCCGATATTTTGGCCCACACCAGGAGCGAGTTGTAACTCTCTCTCTCTCAAAAAAAAAAAAAAAAAAAAAAAATGCTGGACTTTTACGGCTACGGTTAAGGTGCATTAGTACCATGTTCGTACAGTGGCACGATGTTCTGTTAAAATCTTCCGGGGAGAGATAGATAGATGATATAGATGCAGTGGAGTAACAGATAGATGAAACATTGATTCACGAACAACGCTTTGCACAACTACAGAGCATGTTCATACATTTTTAGAAGGATTTTTCAACAATATAATTAATGTTGTTTAAAATAAAATAAGTTCTTTCTTTAATGTTCTATCTGATATCCCTTTCTCTGGACTATGAACCTACATCTATATTTTCAAGGTAACAGGGCATTTCTTAGAATTGGTAGTAGTATTTTATTCCACTTCTCTTCCACTACTTTCCACAGTCCAATCATTGCTTTGGGTCTGCGTTTAGAAAACGCTCTTTTTTAGCAGTCTGAAGGCACAATTGTCCATTGGTGACACATTAGGGGACTTTGAAGGAATATGAGCAAAAGGTATACACTTGTTACCCGTCTGGTTTTATTTTTCATTTTTTCAAGAAATAAAGTTGTAGATTTGGATGTCTGACTGGTAGCCTTATCCTGATGGAGACTCTTTGAAGGCTCTGTGGGTAAAAGGAATAATATTTTCTCTTTAAATATAGGAGTAAAAATATTATTTCGGTAATATGTAGAATTTTTTCCACTTTTTTTAATTTTAATTTTCCATTGTACGAGAAACTATAGTAATAATCATGAATCCTTTACTGAAACTTTCTTTGGATTCTTGGAAGCAAGTTTGTAAGTCCCTTCCTGCTCTTTTGCGATAGTAAATCTACCTTTTCTTGCTGCAGTCGTTTAGGTAGATGCATGCTTCATCAATAATTACAATAAATTCCCATCTGTCACCGGCCAAGTGATTTTCATGAAGAAGTCTACACCGTGTTCAGCGCTGAGCCGCCTCGGAAAAAGGATGTGAACATCATGTTTCGTTTTTGTTTTTTTGGTTCTTTTTGCAGATTCAAATCTTTGTTTATTACCTTGTTTATAGCTGAGACAAAGATGTTTATCGACTTAGCGATTGCTCTTTGGGTCGGTGGATTTTCTTTCAAGACCAGGGACCTTACTTTTTGAAATAGTCGTAAAAGTACTTACTTTCTTTGGATGTTCGTTTGGTGTTCTTTTTCCTGTTAAAAGCAGTGCTTGACTATCTCCCCCCTAATTATTAATAATATTGCTTATTTGACATTTAGAAATGCTAATTCCATAATTTTCATAGCGTTTTTAATTACAGAATACGAATATTTCTCTTCGTAAAGAGCAAAAACTGAACCTTGTATCCACAGCTTGTTTACGTGCACCATTACCTTAACAGACTACACTATCTACCAACAAGTTATTGGACACCTGTGATAGCAAAGGAAAACGAAGTTTATTCACCTTCAATAGTTGGCGGAGCCTCCACGAGCGGCGATTACAGCTGCGACCCTCAGGAGCATACTCTCAACCAGGCGTTGTACGACGGATCGCGGTATTTTCTTCCACTCGGCTTGGAGAAGACAGGTCAGTTCCTTCACCGATTTCGGACGGTGGGGGCACCCCTTAAGTCGACGCTCCAACTCATCCCAGAGGTGCTCGATAGGGTTTAGTTCCGGGCTCTGCGCAGGCCAGTCCATTCGATTAACCCCATTGTCACCATACCAAGCCATAGTGGACCTCGCAACATGACAGGTGGCATTGTCATCCTGAAAGTAACATGGGTCCACCCCGTAAAACTGGCACAACGTAGGAAGCGCATGGTCATCCAAAATGGTGCAGTAGGTCTCGGCGTTGAGTCTACCAGGAATTACGACCAAGAGTCCCGTGCCATACCAGGAGAAACACCCCCATAGCATAATTCCACCGCCGCCGAACTTCACAGTTGGCCCAATACATTCCAGGAGGAGGCGTTCTCCAGGTAGTCGCCAAACCCAGACCCGGCCATCCGAACGGTAGAGAGTGAACCTTGATTCGTCGCTCCAGAGAACCTGTTTCCACTGTTCAACGGTCCACTGTTCAACGGTCCACTGTCGACGTTCTTTGCACCACGTTAGCCGAGCAGCGCTATTGGACTTGATGATCAAAGGCTCGTGGGCGGCAGCACGTCCATGATAACCGAGCAGATGGGCTTCCTTACTGATGGTATTCATCGAAAGAACACCCCCGGATGTCTGTTGAAACTCCTCGCGGATGTGGTTCATCGATTTGGTGCGGTTCTTCCGAATTTCTCTGGCCAACACCCGTCGGTCTCTAACTCCCAGTTTTGTGGGTCTGTCGGGTCGGGGCACATTCCGACAGTCACCTCTCATCTTCCACTTGCCAATCACGTAGGCCACTGTCGATTTTGGGTACTTCAACTCGCTGGATATGTCACGTATGGATCGGCCATTTCTATGATACCCGACGATTACACCTTTCTCGAAATCAAGGAGCTCCGAACTGCGTGGCATCTTGCATGCGACTGGTTGCGTTGTTGTTTCCCACACGATATTTAACGGTGGCGGCCGTGACGTGTATGAGGACCGCAGATATCGTCGATTGCAGAGGTGTCCAATTACTTGTTGGTAGATAGTGTATATTTAACTGCAGCAGATGTTTCTTTCGTGTTCATCTAACACGCTGTTTCCAGATTCGAATATTTTAACTTCTTTTATTTTCTGCAATTTCTTATCAAAAACTTCTAAAAAATGTGTGAACATCCTCTGTATATCGTGGAGATTTATATGTTTATGCGCTCAGCAGACAAAACATTGTAGATAGGGGTGATTGGCCAGTTCACATGGGCATCCTCTGGGCATAGTAGAATAGACCCAAACTGAATGCAGGCGATAAATAGGCAGACAGCAGGGCTTTCCAAAAGTGTATCGCAATCGTCGAACACGGGCAAACGTTTTGATCTGAGCGAATTTGATTGTGGACGCATTGTCGGCGCAAGACAGATGAGTCGTTCTATCGCCAAAGTGGTAAGAACCCAAAGGTCCCCGAGAGCAACCATATCAAGGGTGTACCAGCGCCCATAGAGGAAGGGGTGGACGACCACTTGCCATTGATGACCGGAATCGTCGTAGGCTATCTAGGCTGGTACAGACCGACCACTTTGCAACGGAGGCGCAAATAACATCAGGCCAAAACAGTGTCAGCAAGCGAACGGTACGATGTTCGCTGCATACCTGGGGATACGGGAGCTGACACCCTACTCAAGTGCCGCTTTTGACAGCTCGTTATCGGACAGGTGTTGGGAACATCAAAATTGGGCTTCTGCAGAGTGGCGCCGCTTCGTGTGGTCAGGTGAATCCCGGTTTCAGCTGTATTGAGCTGACGGGACGGTGTGGGTGTTGCGTCGGCAGCATCAGAACATGGCCTCGTCGTTCCATGCTGGCTCTGTTTAAGGTGGTGGGGGCGGCTCTGTAATGGTTTGGGAGCCTCCTCATGGGACACATTGGGTCTCTTAGTGTGTCTGGTGAGGTCCTCAACCACTGCGCGCTACCAGTATGTGCTGGCTAATCATACCCACACTGTTTCATGGCCTTAGGCAACCTGCGGCCGATAGTCTGTTTCAGCAGGACAATACGGCGACCGACCGGGTCGCAACCACCCAGGTATGGCTCTAGAAACACTTATCTGAGTTTGGAACCATTCAGTGTACCCCAAGGTAACCGGATTACAACCCTGTAGAAGCTCTCTGCGATGCCGTGGAGCGGGACATCAGATCCTTGGATGCTGGACTGATGTCTCGGGTGGAGTTATGGACAATGCTGCAACAACCATGACTGGCATTACCTCCGGAAACCCTCAAGCGCCTGGAGAAGTCGATGTATCCGCGTGTACAGGCTGTTATTCGCGCTAGATGATGACCAATACGATGTTATACACTCAATGGACAAACATTAGAGATACATACCCAGTCGAGTCACATTATTGTGACCACCTCCTACTTTTGATGTCACTATAGTCAATGAAAGAAGGCACGTGTCGTGAGCTGGCTTGGTGGGTATATAATAACGTGTGCTGTAGGCATTCTCAAAACGTATCACTCGTTGCTGTCATGGTAAAAGAAGAGATTTATCAGATTTAAAAAAAAGGGTTGATTATCGGCTTTGGAGACAAGGGTGGCAGTATTTGTGAAACAGAGCAGTTTGTGAACTGTTAGCGTGCTGCTGTGGTTAAACTGTATCGTAATTGGAGAAATGGCACCATTGCGAAGAAGCGATGTGAAAACTGCGCACGTGCCATTGATGTGAAATGTGAACGTCGGCTGCGGAGGTGCGTGAGGGCCGATCGACGCGTTACAGTGGAGCAACTCTCTGGCCGAATGAACCAGTGGGGGGGGGGGACTACCTGAAGTGTGTCTAAAACGACAGTTCAGCAAATCCTGCTGCGTATGGGGCTCTAATTCAGACGGATGGTCACTGCACCTATGCTAACGAAAGTGCATCGGCAGAAAAGACTTACATTTGCACGGCAGTAACGGAATCGGACTTCCGTTGATTGGCAAACGATTGCCTTCTCCGATGAGAAACGTTTTCTGCTTCATCGAACGGATGGACATTAGCGTATAAGGCGAGAAATATCGGAGAACAAGCGCTCTTCAACCATTGCTGGAAGAAAACAAGCTAGTGGGGGCACCATTATGGTCTGAGGAATATTTTCGTGGCATTCTCTGGATCCACTCATACTTGTGGAAGGCACTATGGACCGAATTCGTTATGAGTCCATTTTTGCAGACCACGTACACTCATACAAGCTGACTGTCTTCCCCGGGGCGGATCGGATCTTCCAGCAGGACAATGCGATGTGTCACACAGCTAGAAATGTCCGAGAGTGGTTGTAAGAACACGATGAGGACTTCAAAGTACTTCCTTGGAATTCCCCAGACTTAAACCTAATTGAGCATCTGTGGGATCACCTCGATCGTGTTGTTCGCTGTATGGATTCTCCACCACGCACCTTCCAGCAGTTGTCAGATGCACTGCAGTCAGCATGGCTCCACATACCTGTGAACACCTTCCAGTAGTCACTCCCAGCCTGTCCAGCTGCTCACGGCGGTTACTCTGGATATTAGCGGGTGGTCACAATAATGTGACTCGACCGTGTGTTAGGTAGGTATATCTAATGTTTTGTTCATTGAGTGTATTTGCGATTGCTATTAGGAGTTACTGATGAATTACGACCTGAGAATAGTTGACTAAAGTACACTGGCGTGCAAAAATTAAGGACGAGACGGTTTTTCGAATGTAACGTCGTGCCGAAGTGCTCCACATCGACTCAAATCATACCATAAGATCACCAAGATGTAAAAATATGGGACAAGTGAGCAAAACTGTCCAAACAAGGAATCCAAAGGATACAAAGGCACTTAATTGAAAAGGTAGCTTCGAGCACAACTGGACAGAAGACAAAAACGTCCATGTGACAGGCGGTTGACAAGAAAAATCCAGTCTTTAGTATAGGGGATATGATCACCCCTGACTGCGTTGCAGGATTTACAACGTCTTTCCATTCTGAGGACGAGGTTGTCAAGGAGCTGTTGAGGCATCGCGGCCCATTCCTCTTGTAGCGCCAATTGCAGCTGCGGAATCGTTGCTGGCGGCTGGTGGCGTGCTGCCAAGCATCTCTCGAGAAGGTCCCACACGTGTTCGATTGGATTTAGGTCCGGGGACCTTGCGGGCCAATCCATGCATTGAATTTCTTCACTCTCCAGCAGCTCTGCGACAGCCACTCTACGATGAGGTGCAGCGTTGTCGTCCATGAAGCGGAACTCAGGACCCACAGCACCTCTAAACAGACGCACGTGAGGCTGGAGAACCTCGGTACAATAGCCGACACCCGTGACTGAACTTCTTTGGAAGATGTGAAGGTCAGTACGGCTGCCAAGCATAATACCGCCCCAAACGAGAACTCCGCCACCTCCAAACCGGTCCCTTTCGATGATGTTTGAGGTGTGATTGCGTGTTCCCTGCTCTTTCCAGATGTGTATACGTCCAGAATCGCTGGTCAGACTAAATCGGCTCTCATCCGTAAAGAGAACTCGACCCCATTGCTGATGTGTCCAGTTCTTGTGTTCCTGGCACCACAGAAACCGCCGTCTGCGATGAGCAGGCGTTAATGGCACACACCGTACTGGTCGTCGTGCAAATAGTCCACCTTTGTGCAGCCTCCTGGCCACGGTAAAACGCGATAACGGACGTCCAGTTGTCTGTTGCATGTGCCTTGCGATTACTCCCGCTGTCTGCCGTCAGTCTCTTCTCGCCTGTAGGACAATATACCGGTCCTCCGCCGCCGTGGTTGCCGTGGGCGACCACTGCTAAACTCTCGGACAGCTGTTCCTGTCGTTTGAAATGCTCTCCAAGCTCGTGAAACGATGCTGTGAGCGATCCCGAACTCCTCGGCCACACTAGTCACACTTCGACCTTCTTCCAACTTCCCAATGACGCGACCTCGGGTAAAGTCATCCAGATATCGTCTACTGGATTGCCTGTTGGCCATATCACACGGTGGAAGCAACTGGACGTTGTTCAAACCGATGTACACTGTGCAATAGCTTTCACCGAATTGCTGAGCGTACACTGCCCGTGTGCTTTAAACCATTCCGACACTCACCCGCCCCACGTCATGCTGCATATGTGCGCATGCCCTACCGTACTGGACCCAAGTCTATCTCCTGAGTGGTCTTTCGGTCCGTTCTGCCTGCTCGTTCCATTGTTATGCTAATTTCTCCTCTTCGTCCTTAATTTTTGCACACCAGTGTATATTGAAGACGGAAGCTTCCGGTGCGTTACCTCTTCGTCCGTAATGAACAACGAATTGATCTGGCGTAAGTTTTGCTGATCCTTTTCACTCTGGTCGTTTATTTTCTAGTGTGATTTACATTCACCGAAATTAGTTAAAAATACCAATTAATTCAATTAAAACTATTTCATCGTTAAACTTCAACTAAAAACAACTTCAAGATTTAAAACTACTGCAAGTTGTATACGAATCATTTGTTATTCTAATAGAAATAATTGACCCTGCACTTCTCTGTCGTTGTATAATTCTCTGATGCTTTCGAATATCGCACGAACATCTTTAATGAATGTCGTAGAAAAACATAAAGGAATAATCTCCAGCTCTCACGAACTGCAAGTTTTCTGAAGAGTTTGCTGCATGAAAGAAATTTAATTGCGAAACCTTGTGCCAAAAAACAAGATGCTCTTTTTAAATACGTTACTGTAAATTTCCACTGCCGTATATAAGTGAACAGTATTATTCGCAATCTCTCATTTGAATCAAGTGTTCATCGCTTTTGTTTTAATTCGGATTTCAAATTTTAATTTCAGTAAATATGTGTGAGTGGAAAGCATAGAAATTTGGATTTCATTGTACATTCCGATTGAAGTTTCGTTGTCAAAGCTAAGCTACAAATGAGAGAAAATGCAACAAGGCAAGAATGAGTGCCGCACTATCTTCCCGAACCGCTTAAATTCAATGAAAACGCCACATTTGAAAAATGTGCATTTTTCTTCTTCTCCCGAACGTTTTTATAAGTATCAAAAGCTCCAGCAATCATCAACCTATGATTGGTTTTAGGGAAAGGCACGAATCAAAGACAGAACATTCGCTTCACACGAGACTGGAATTCAGGCGCACACCTAATGTAGCAAACGGACGCTGACTTCACCAAATTATTGGGGGGCAGGCGTGACGAGATCAGACGTGGGAGGGGCACGTCTCTTCCATGATCAGAAGAAAAATTAAAAAAGAGGAGCAAAAATAAACTACGAGATTCGGCCGATATTTTAAAACGCAATTTTAATTGCTCATCAGCAAATGAACATGGAAACAAATACTCTTTTGCTGAATATGAATATTTTAAAAAATAAAATTCAGCCTGTGATTTTATAAAAAAAGATCCAAAGAGATTTTATTTTCAAACGTTTTTAAAAAATATGAGAAATTAGCGGGTGTTCATGCCCCTCTTCGAATGTCATGTACTGCTGACAAAAGCATCCAGATGAACGGGAAGCCTTACATCAGCGTGACTGTGGTTGTGTAAGGGAATTGAGTTCAGCCTCAACGCTGCTTCCATTGGCCCGACATATCAGCTATCAATGTACTTCTGCACCTCGTCCGTTTCATGCTGCTTCATTCCCATCCTCGTACGATCATGGCCTTTGTATATATATACTTGTGAATGTACTTCAGAGCCATTTCTGAGGAAAAATACTTAACATTGATGCCGCAATCGAACTTTTTCAGGAGATACGGATTATGTAGAATCACCATGAGATTATCCACATAATGGACTTTTCCTTTGAATTTGCCGTGGTAGGTATGAAGCTTGTCAACGTTGTCTCGTCATCTATACTTCTTAAATCCGTCTCCGGTCATGTCGGATTCGCCACAAAAGTCTTGAAAAATGCTTTGAACATTCTTGCTTGTCATTATTCCAACACAATAGTCCATATCCGTGGGGTACATGCATCATCAATCGAATTTGGTAATAACAAAGAGGAGAATCTTGTTCTGACAATTCTGCAGTGATAAATCGGTCCACTTGTGTGTGTTCCAGGAGTTTGTGGTCCGTTCGGAGAGCTGCCAACAAGTGAGCATGGGGAAGGCCACGTTTCTGGAACTCGATGGTGTAGACACATGCAAAAATGGGCCCTAATCTTCACCAAATTCTTGATGAGTTCATTCACTTTGGCTTGGATCACATCCGTCATTATTGTGGGAATGTCGTTTGCAGTGATACCTTTCACAAAATAATTTTCCAAGGTCTTGCTTATCTCTGGCCACCTGTGATTACACACAGTGCGTCAAAGAATTTTTAAGACTGGTGCTAGATTTCAGCCTACGGTGGCGTTACCAGTGTAATCGCGAATGCGTTATAAACCATGACTATCTGCTTGCTTTCTGCCAAAAGTACTGCGCAGTTGTTAAAGTAACTCAAACGAAATTGTTCATTAGAGAAGTAAAATTTTTTTCATGTAGAATTATTAAGATGGAACAAAGGGCTGTTATTAAATTTACCGCAAAACTTGGTAAAAGTGCCTCGGAAACGTACCAAATGATGAAACAAGTTCACGGTGAGTTTTGTTTAAGTAGATCAAATGTTTTCCTGTGGCACAAACGTTTTTTGGACGAAAGAGATACGCTAGAAGATGATAAGCGTACCGGAAGACCAAGTTCATCTAGGACACCTGAGATTATTAAAAAAGTGCGTGATTTCATGGCAAACAATCGATGTGCGTCACTAAGAATGATGGAAGAGTCTTTAAACATCAACAAAGAAACAATTCGAACCATCCTGCATGAAGATTTGGGCAAAACAAAAGTCTGTGCTAAATTTGTTCCACACACGTTAAACAATGAACAAAAATCAAGGAGAAGCGCACATTGCAGAGACATCATTTCAGCCTCTGAAAATGATCCAAACTTCGTAAAATCGACTGTTATAGGTGATGAAACATGGTGTTTTTCAATATGATCCTAAAACAGAGCGACAAAGTGCGGAATGGAAGTCAAAAAACTCACCACAAGCCAAACAAACAAGAAACGTTTCATCGAAAATCAAAACAATGCTCATTACATTCTTCGATAGTAATGGTATTATCCACAAAGAATTTGTTCCAAGTGGACAAACAATTACTGGAGAGTTTTATTTAAATGTTTTGAGGCGTTTGATGGGCAGAATTCGTCACATTCGTCCAGAATATCGGGATGAAAACAGTTGGTGTTTGTTGCACGATATGGCACCCAGTCACACCTCACTTCTTGTTCGTAGATTTTTGGCGACAAATAACGTCTGTGTGTTGAATCATTAATCGTATTCGTCTGATTTAGCACCCTGCGACTTTTCTTTATTCCCAAAACTTAAAATGACGTTAAAGGGATGTTATTTTGATGATATTTCGACCATACAAACAGCTTCGACGCGTGCTTTGGAGGCAATTCCGCAAAGTGAACTGGAACAGGCATTCGAATCATTATTAAATCGCTGTAACAAATGTATTGAAGCCGGAGGGACTTATTTTGAATAACAAAACAAAACAAATTATAATTTCTTGTTTCTATTTCATTTTACAGACCCAGTCTTAAAAATTCTTTGCCACACTGTGTAGATCATAGTAATGAAAAAGTCTGCCTTTTCAACTTTCCGACAAATTGCCATGGAATCTTGATACAGCTGTTGCAAATAACTTCAAGAACCAATGTAGGTAGCAGGTAGAATAACAGCTGTGTCAAGACTGACTCGATTTGCCTCGTTCAAACTGTTGTTTTCAACATGGTCGACTGTCCCTTGAAAACATTCCGTACGCAGAGACCGTTCATTATGTCGAATGAAGTTCAAACGTTGACGTTCCACCAGGATGTGACAGTTGATGATGTACTGCTGTGTTAATCTGCCAACATTCAAAAGAGGATTGAAAGTTGTACCGGGACGCAAGGCCAGTCATGTTGTAGGTGAGATCACCATGCCGAAATAAAAGCGGAAATGTCATTGGATCAGCATGCTGCGACGTCTGAGATAATACTGTTGTTTCACGGCCATTCTCCTGCTTGGGGTACATTTTCAGATCTACGCATGGAGCGCGGCCGTCTTTGGACACAATAATGAAAGCCACTTTTGAGGATGTCGGCTTGTGTAGGTTCGTTTGTCATCAAACGCGTATTTCACGAAATTCAACTCATATTCTTCTCCAGAAATCGTCATCTCACGCAACATCTTGTATGTCTGTGCATACGGATTAATCTTGCGCTACAAGTTTTCCAGACGTAAATTCAATTCAGCGTTGTTCAAATTTATACGCACCTTTGCTGCTTCTCCGAGGTCGTTGTATATGAAGATCAGGGCATTCTTTGCGGAGTATAACCTCTCACACTGACAAGAGAACTTGTTGCATGTTGGTACTCTTCGCCTTGGATCTTTATCAGTGGCGGACCTTTTTCCTGCATATCTTCAATGTGGGCCCCAAACGTAGCAAATGCAGACGGCGAATCGTAGGCTCTTTTGTGGTGTCCAAAGTGTTTTGCCTCTTCACTCTCAGATGTCAACAAATATTGAAGGTCAGATGGATTATCGATGAAGGAAGGAACCTGCCCGTTGTGGCAACAAGTGCGCATTGTCTTCCTTTCTGTTCAGGAAAACGAACAGCTCCACAATTAAAGCACTTGACATTTAATTCCCCTATTACATAATTTTCAACACTTAAAAAGGCACCAATCGATATGTCATATATATACGCGGGTGGCCTAATGGGCAACGTTCCTGACTGCCGCGGAAAGGACCTCAGGTTCGATCCCTGGCAGGTACGAACGCTCGATCCACTAAATATCCGCTGTGCGTCGGATGGGCACGTTAAGCCATCGGACCCCGGGTACTGACCCCCCCGGTAATAAATAAAGGCGTCTTCCTCTCCTTTTCTACTTCACTTCCGTGTCACTTTCTTATCGGGGACTCTAGCCCAAATCTCCTAGCTTCCTATTTCTAAGGGTTGTTTAAGACCTGGGGTCAAACAATTCCTTCCTAAAATCCTCTACATATGATCATTGTCACCTGCCAATTGCACTCCTTTTTTCTTTTTGCATTACTGGGCTTCTTCTGTATGCTTTAAAGATTCTGACACTGTTCAAGGTTTATATTCCGTGGAGCAGAAAAATCGAAATTTTCTTCTTTAGTTTCGTGGTATTGTTGAACACCTACCGTTTGCACATCTTGCATAGAAGACATGGGTAACAGTGAGTCATAATGAACTTTATCCAATGTTCTACGGAAAATAATAGTATATATTTTTGTGCGAATCTTCTGATCCAAATGTTTCAGTGGCTTGCTTATCCCCAAAATAAACTTCAATCCTAATATTATTCATTTCACTTGTGCATGGCAAGAATTTCAATGGGTCCCTCATATGTGCCACCTTTGATCATAATATTTCTGTATTCTGTTGGTAATATTAACTGTTGGGATATGTTCTGTAAATAACCACTCATGAACCCAACAAAGTAATTCCAATTTTCAAATACAAAAATGTACAGCATTCTTCTTAATTATGTCACGTGCATTTATGTTTCCATACAAACATGAAGAAATAGCGCCAAAGATACAATTACCTGTCTTTAACACCAGAACAATTCTAAAATATTGTGCTTCCATATATAAAACAATTAGTTGAATCTCCAATATGTATCTTACTTCTGTTTCCATCTTGCCTCATATTTCTTCTTTCTTCAGACATCTTTTCTATCCTGTCTGCTAAATGTTTCTTTTCAACTCGAAGCTCTGTCATGTTTTCTGTCCTATTTGATACACGCTTCTTTTCAACTAGCAGCTCTGGCATATTTTCTTTTCTATCTGACATGCGTGTCTTTATTAATCGATGTTCTGACATATTTTCGGTCCTATTAGCAGTACGTGTCTGTTCTAACTTATCTTCTTCACGTTTGCAAATCCTGTTTTGTATACAAATTTTATTCTCTTCATTTTTTTATGTACCGATTGTTTTTTTCCTTCCAAGTGGCATGGTTAAACAAACACAGCAAAAATGTCACAGCTTTGCAAACATCATTTCGTCAGAATTATCGACCGATATGTTTGACTGTCTCTTTCCGGTGATGCCATCTGACGAAATGAAAATGTTTTCCTAATTGTTCAATAGTTTTTGCGCTGCGAGCTAGGAAAGCGCGAGGCGAAAGCCTATATTTACATAGGTATTCATATATGCCGGCGGAAAACGCCGAACTTTAAAAGCGTCACTACGTCATTAGGAGTTTGACTGTAGTCTGTCCTTTCACCCAGTGAGAAGAGAGTGCTAAAAATAGCTGCGTCACCATGGCAGCAGGTCACGGGACCAGAACTTTCCTGTGTGTGGTTATCGCTGAAGACAGAGGAAGCCGTTCGTTCTTTTCCTTTACGTCTTTAAAAAATTCTCAAAAATCAGGAAATGATTTTTTCTTAAAGAGGGATGATAGTTGTGAGTTTATGCTGTAAAAATTGCAATGCGTTATGATTTATAATTTGCCATATATACGTATTTTAAAATGGATCCCATCGCAAAATAGAGAACTTTGTGAAATTTAAAAATTTAATTTCTCGTAAACTAAATCGAAATTAAAAAAAAAAGGGCGACGAGGAGCAAAAATTCGGCCATGGCCCTACATGCTTGCAAAGTTTCGTGATTTTGTTGCTGTTAGTGTGTCCGAAACTCGAACTGATAGCACTTTTTTGCTTACCTTAACTTTGAAATACAATAGCTCTTGAAGTATCGCCAGAATAGAAAAACGGTTTATTTCAGCGTGTTCTCCAAACAATTTTCTACAAACGACGCAAATTTCATATTTTTGTGTTCAATACGTTTTGCCCTGCAAGCTAGGAAAGCGCGAGTGTAACAAAATTTCTAAAACAGCGGCGGCCGTAGCTGCAGTCGCTTTTTTTTAGAATAGAGAGACTATTATTTTGCATCAGTAAATTATTTTGTAATGTTTTCAAAGTTTTCCACCACCATCCACCGTAATCACCGGACGTACCACCAAAAGATTTTTACTTGTTCTGATCACGGCATAATCATACAGCTGATAAAATCACGAAAGATTGTATAGAAGTTGAAACGTCAATTTAAACGCTCTTCTACTGCAAGGACGCTACTTGCTTTGTTATGGAAATTAAACAACTTACTGAATAATGGGAGTAGGCCATCACTAGTAACTAATGGAGACTATGCAATAGATTGAAATATAACATTGTGTAAATAAATAACAGCTTTGTTTTTCATATGTGCAAATGGCGAGAACTTTTGTACATATTCAATATACACAAAAGGTTATGTGCTGCATCTATAGGTCAATATCTCGTAATTCGCGTTATTGTGGTACATTTATTTACATGTTTCAATGGCTTTTTATGAAATCTAATATATCATTTCCTTTATAATTTATGAGTACAAACTTGTGGTGTTAAGATAAAGTAAAAATATCAACGTTTACCACAGTCAAAGGTTTATTTATACATCGACTATAGTTTCGCGGAGCTTGTGGCTGGGCTTCATCAGGACGAATGGAGCGTAAACATCCAAATCATTGTGACATCACCAGAGTTCTGACGGCCGCGGTTTTTGGTGAGTTGTTTCCACGCGCTTGAAAGAAATGGAGTCGACGTCATGTCGTTGACAAGCCGTGAAGAGTTCCGGTATATATGAAAAGCTTCTAATACATTAAGCTTGATAGTTGAATCAGGTTTATCAATGAGCATAGCGTTTCCAAACAGAAATGTATGGTTGTTTTCGTGACAATGTTCGGCTATAGACGACTTTTTCAGTTCACAGTTCCGCACGTAGGTCTTGTGTTTCTTCACACGGAAATTTAAAGCCCTGCGGGTCTGTCCTATATATGAAAGTCCACATTCACAAGGTATCTGATAAATTCTCTAGGAATTTATGTCTTCGACGTAATATTTTGATACGCAAAAAATTATCTTGTTTATGGGTTTGAAAATAACTTTGAAATTAAAAAAAACTCTTGGGGAATTTTTAAAATTCCGAAGCAAATCTGTGGAGCAAATTGGATAACCGCCCAATTCTGTTGTATTGGGTGTTCTACCGGCGTGAGTGAGCAGACAAGCTTCGGTTTCGTAAATTTTGGACAGCGTAAGGAAACAGCGAATGGTTTTCAATAAACTGTTGTACTAAAGAATCCTTCAGATTGCGACACAAGAAAGTCAAGGAATGGTAAGCAGCCATTATTTTCAGTCTCATATGTGAACTGTATATGAGGATCAATTGAACTGACGAGTTCAACTAATTTTAGGTATTTCCGAATTCATGCCTTTCCAGAGTCAAGGAATGGTAAGCAGCCATTATTTTCAGTCTCATATGTGAACTGACGAGTTCAACTAATTTTAGGTATTTCCGAATTCATGCCTTTCCAGAGAACAAAAGTATTTACATATCGAATCCATAATTCAAATGTAACGAGCTGAAAGAGTTTGTCCTCAAAGTGACGCATATAGACTTAGTGTGACAGTAGTAACAGTAAAAAAAAAAAAAAAAAACATATTTAGAGTTACCCAAGCGCACAACTTCTCTTTCGTTCGAAACGAAAATTATGCACGACGTCACGGAGCTGGGAAAATTTCCTCAACAAATCCGGGGAAACGCCCGGTGGTACCGGCCGCCATCGAAATCTGGATTGCGAAGCAGATGCTCTAACCACTATACTAGTTCGCCACGTGCATTTGCTCGGTTTAAGGCGAGTCTCTTTCCTGCGCGATCTGAAACGAGTTTCTCTTTTAAATTATACAGTATTGCGAGTTAGTTTTCATAAATGTCAGTTTCATGTAATTCATAAACTTATTTATTTTTTATTTACCTTAAGGGAACTTCACTCATTTTCAACGAGTGTACCAACTTAAAGACATTTTCCAAAGTTCTGTGCTGTCCTTGTGGTCTTGAAATGCGATTGTTTAGTTAATATCTTTACTCGCTCATGTCACATTCTGTTACATTTTTAATGTTGATTTTTTTCACAGTCCGAAGTTACATTTGTTCTAATTAGGAAAGATACTTTATTTTACTTCTGGTTATTTTTAGCAGTGATCTCTTCCAATCTTGTGTAACCAATCCATGGATGAGTACATTATATTCACATAACGCTGGTTTTTTTTTTTTTTTTAAGTACATGATAATTTTCTTATGAAAATACCCATTTTGCACGCGTATAACTCTTATTTCTTTTCCAACATGACGATTTTTCTATGTCTTTCAGGGACTTCTGTATGAAGTCCGGAATTTCTTGTTATTCGTGGGAATGGAGTCTGTGTATTTCATGCCTGTTTTTATTCTCGATTCTTTGTGTGTCAGTGCAGGAATTTTGCTACGAAATGAGTTCATATAAATACATGAGAATAATTGACTATTTCTTACAGTTCACTAATTATTTTTATAATTTTCCTGAGACGGTAATCTTTGCCAACGCGGCATTTCATTAGGAAATTAATTTGTCTCTCTATACATGTTTTTTGCTTTTTTCTTAACAACCACTAAAATAACATGACGGCGGTGGACGTCGTCTTTAACTAACTGGTACCACGAGAGACTGTGCACGTGTTGTTTCTGCCCATGCGCTGTCCCGCTGCTTCCACCTCGTGTTGGGGTTTCTTCGGTCGCCAGCTACGGGCCGGCGCTTGCTTGATGGCCCGTAATTCACAGCGATGCTGCAGGGCCATCAATGGCTGCCACCAACGGGCCGCTACCGTTCCGTGAGTGGTATATTTCAGCCACCCATCACTGTCTGGTGGCCAGCAGTTTCCCAACACTTATATTTTTGCTGGGAACGACCACTGTGAGCAACTCAATAGACTATAGTCATTTCTCCGTCCCTAATTTAGGGACGCTGGTTCCAGGGAGAGGATAGAGCCAGTGCTGTGATAGAGGTACAACATCCATACTTCACCTGGTATTTGAGAACGGAGATTTCAACTTGAACTCATGTCCGACGAATGGTCAGAAGCCAGTGTTTCGACCACTGAACCGTCTACGCGTATTTATTTATTTATTTATTTGAATTCACAAACACAGAAGGCATTTGGAAAAAGCAAAAGCCATTTCCCCGCAGTTCGAGCTCGCATAAACAATTACGTAACACAAGAACGTGTGTTTTTGTCGCACGAGAATTTTAGCACGCGTTATATTTTATGGTACGTTGTTTTGTTTTGTTTATTCCTTTTTTTCCTTTGTGCTAACGGATTTAGAATGTTTTTTCAGGAATTCAGTGTAATATAATGGGAAACTTATTTAGTTATATTTATTCGTTTTTATCGCGATTCCAAAATTGGCAAGTATTAAATTCTTTGTTATTATTTACCAAACCGTTTTAACCTAATATTTTTTGCTTCTAAGAATTTACAGTGTTTATTCTAACTCATTTGCATGACAGTAGAAGGTGAAATTCATAAACTTCATCAGTGTATTAAAAACTCCGATTTCGCTGAACCATTTGATGCTTCAAAATCATATTCTAGCCCATCGATTCTACCAATACTGAGTACAAGACAGAAACTCTTCTCGCTCATATACTAGACGTTAGACGTAGCTACTCAGTTTTGAGTATCTTTGGGTGGAATTCCGATTACCAGCTCTTCAAGCAGTACTTTTTTTTACATAAAGCCTACGCACACTCACCATCGCGGGGCAAAGAAACTAGCTCCACCGCTAAATTTCATGCGGATGTATTTCTTTGAATAACAATAATTTAGACGTTGTAATACAATAGGGGGAAAAAATTATACGAAGAAAAGGCTGGACTTCCGAATCGGAACGCTTTCAAGTAGTTACACATTTCTAGTGCATCGTTCCGCTTTGTGTACATAGAACCTGATCACACCCAAGGTGAAAGAAAGTATTTCACATAAACTTTATGAGGAATGTTTTTTAGAACTTCGCTATAAAGGACGCCTTAATGACCACTTTATTTGTAAATATATTTTATGAGGGAAGTATATCGAATAACAGTACCACTTTTTTACGCTTTCCAGCTCTAGGTTGGAGAAGTGTATATGTTCCAGCTTTGGCCGTCCGTCTGTCTGTCTGTCCGTCCGTCTGTCTGTCTGTCCGTCCGTCCGTCCGCACGATAAATCGCGTAAAAATGGTTCGATTTCGATGAAATATTAGTATGTGGTAGGGGACAACCTGGGGAGGAATCCTATTGAAAATGGACGAAATGGAGTCCAAGATCAGGACATAGGAGCGGGATCCATTCCATCGCCCTTATGCGTCACAACTTACGTAAAATGCTTCGATGCCGACAAAACTTTATCATGTTGTTCCTGAGGTATACTGAACCAATTCTGTTTAATATAATCGAAATGGGGTCAAAGGTCAGGGCACAGGAGCGAGATTTATTTCCACAGCTATTATCCTCATAACTTGACTAAAAAGGCTTCTATTGCGACAAAACTTTAGTATGTTGTTCCGGAGGTATACTGAACCAATTCTGTTGAAAATCATCGAAGTGGAGTCAAAGGTCAGTGCACAGGAGCGAGATTTATTCCACAGCCATTATCCTTATAACTTGAGTAATAAGTTGAGTAATGATTCCTGGTATGTTGGAAAGCGTATCATAATCAATACATTGCATGATTTCACTAACTTGTTAATTTCATCTGGAGTGAGACTCACGATCAGGAGCTAGCGTGCTTTTTTATGTGAAGGTATTTCCAACTTTTGCTCGGAAAGTCAGTGGCTAAGATTGACGCCTCATTTTTTTGGTAGTATTTATTCGGGTTTTGAAAATTTTGTCGTTGTGGAATTGGTCACAACTGCTGAAGCAGACAGCCAAAGATTCGAGAACAACTATTATGTGGGCTAAAGATAATAAATAGCCTTCTTCCGAAAGAGAAATTATTTTCTCAAGGCACGAGATGAAGTTCTATTGTATGTCTTGTACAGCAGAATGCTGTCCATTTAGTTGCTATTATGATATTTAATGGAATTCTGATGTATAAATTTGTCATATGAAATAAATGTATTATTATTTTGCATAACAAAATAAACTCCTATAATTATTTTCATTACGATAAGATTTATTTTAATGAAAACAGTAATAAAAATTCCGTATCTAGTTTCTTTCCCTTTGGGTGTGATCAGGTTCTGTGTAAACAAAGCGGAACGATACATACGAAATCGGGAACTACTTGAAAGCGTTCTGATTACGAAGTCCAGAAGAATAAAATACAGAATATAATAGAGAGGACTTTTTTTTCTTCTCCGAGGAATTGTTCCAGTTAATTCAAAAGGCTTTGAATGGCATTTAATGAGAAGTGGTTGAGCAGAGAATTAGGTAA
The DNA here is from genome assembly GCA_039090855.1 of Macrothele yani. Taxonomy (NCBI): domain Eukaryota; kingdom Metazoa; phylum Arthropoda; class Arachnida; order Araneae; family Macrothelidae; genus Macrothele; species Macrothele yani. The sequence continues at coordinate 128,609,649 of CM077024.1, read as the reverse complement.
TTTATGATTATGTAATGAGTCAAACCATTGGCGGATTCAGAGTTACCGGGGCTCTGCGCTCAACATCGGTTTTGGGGCCCCTCTCACTTTGCCACACAACATCGGTTTTTGGGCCCTCTCAATACGATACGATATCTTTCATAATTTCTAAAAATGGATCGTCATTAGTTTTCAGTCTTTTTCGCCACATAAATTCACATAATTCCAGAGCGCAGACAAATGGTTAAAAGATTGTGATCACTGCGCATCTGCTACCGAGGGCTCTGGGTTCTACTTTCGAAATCGGGAACTACTTGAAAGCGTTCTTATTCGGAAGTCAAATAGTGGCGGGCAGATAACAGGAAAGGTCCAAGTATTGTAATCGCAAAAACAAACTGACTTCCAGATTTCAACAGAAATACCCATTTCGGGATCCCACGAACATGATTGGACTATTTTCAATGGTGGTGTTTCTGTGTGCGTGTGTGTGGTTTGTTGTCGCCATAGCTCAAAATCTATTACAGCTTCAAACGAAATTTAACACCGAGAGCTTTTGTGATACCCTGATGGGGAGGAAATGGCTGAAGTTAAAAGTTGAAAGCCGTTTCTTAAGAAAGGAAAGTCGGAACTTTTATAAAGATGACCACTGAACCACAGTACTTTAACATGTTACGTAAGGTTAGTTTATGGTACTGCTTTAATTGACATTCATGTTACATGCGGTGTGGAATCTGTTGTCGCATATCATCAGATTCCACCCCAATGACAATTAGTTCTCTTACATGCGGACAATCCGAAAGTAGTTGAAATCTATTCTTGTGCCAGTTAAAATACGTTTTCTAAGGCCATTTTACTCGTACTATAACGAGTTTTGTGATTAAATGAGTGTACGCAGTCCTTATGAAAATAAAGCGCATTGATACACGGAACTGTTTGAAGAGCTGATATAATCGGATCTATACCTGGAGAATAAATTACAGAGGGTTGACAATGAAACTAAAGCACATGGATTTAGGACACAACAATTTATTAGTACGGTGTAGGGCCTCCTTTGGAGGCCAATACAGCTGCAATTCGTCGTGGAAGGACCAATGCAAGTCCTGTACAGTGCCCAGAGAGATTTGAAGCCATTTCTCTTGCAGAAAAGTGGCTAGTTCACGACGTGATCTTGACTCACTCCTCCAGAACACACCAGAGTGGCTCAATAATGTTCAAGTCAGGTGACTGTGCAGGCCATGACAGATGTTCAACCTCATTTTCATGCTTAGTAAACCATTCTTCCACCAGTTTGGGTCTGTGTATCGGTGCGTTTATCATCTTGATGCACGGCACCACAGTGAGGGTACAATGCTTGAACAATTGGTGCACCTGGTCCTCCAGAATTGTCCGATAGTTTTTGGCAATAATGTGCTCCTCAAGAACAATAAGAGGGCCGACAGACTCCCGCGATATTGCGGCCCAAACCATCACCGATCCACCTTCGTGCTTTACTGTGGGCAATAAACAGTCTGGGTGGCAAGCCCGTGAGTGATGTCTCCACACGTAAACTCTCCCGGTTGTGCGAAAGACAGTGAAGGACGATTCATTGGAGAACAATACACATTTCAACGTTGTCCAACATCCACGATTTGCGCTGCTGGCACCATTACAACCCACGTTTGACATTCACACTAGTGATACAGGGTTTGGCGATAGCAACACGACCGTGAATGTTGAGCTCCCGACGAACAGTTTTGAAGGGAACACGTCAGAGTCGCGGTTTGTACTCAACTCTGCGGTGAGTTGGGCAGCTGTGGTTTTATGTTTTTTGGCTACCATCCGTGTAAGCACCCGGACGTCCCTGTCAGACAGCTTCCTCTTATCTCGACAGTTACTCCTATTGGACGTAGTTCTTCCCTTTTGCTAGTATGCCGACATGACCATGGATACCGTGGCTCACGATGCACCACAAAAACTTGCTGTCTTGGACACACGCACCAACAATCTGTCCTCTTTGAAACTCTGATATGTCTCCCATTGTGTTGTGTGGATCACATTTCTTGACGTCCAGCTATGCTACTGTTCTTCTAACGCAACCTTCATACTCCACTCTCTTTGACCGACTGCAAAATAGATGCAGGCTGGCCACCAGGCAGCGCGTACAGCGCAGTGACACGCAGGGTGCTCTTTGTGCAGGAGTTTCTGTTTCGTTGTCCACCCTAGAGGTTTGCACGCGCCAGGCTGGCCCGCCAAGCCCGAACCCGGCCAGGCCCGCGGTCCGGTTTGGGCCTTTTTTCAATTTAGAGAACAATCAACGGACCCGGCTGGGCTGGACCAAGTCGACCCATTCTTTTTATCGCAATGGTAAAGAAAGAAAATAAGTCGTGTTCCCCGATTTCCTGGCGTGTTTAGTTGTTTCGCTGACTTTACTTTACTTCCATGACATAGCCCAGGCCGTAATCAGAAAAGCAAGGAAAGGCACTCATAGTGTTTTTACCAATCTACAGAGGTCGTAAACCCATTTTGGGGCTTGTTGACAACAAAAAGATTCGACCCCGAGCGTGTGTATAGAGTGGGCTACGGAGGGTGTCTGCAGTGGAGTGGGGATCTGTGTGTGTTTGTATGAGACAGTGGGACGACATGGATTTTTTCTCTTATCCCTAATCTCTATAGGGATTAATTTTTGTAGTGTTACAGCTTACTAGTTCAGAGAAAGGGAGATTCTAAACGCGATTAGTCTTCCTTTTTCACTCTCTTTAAAGGTTATATTTTTCGATGATTCTCAAAGTTTAGTTAATATATTTAGACTTACATTCAACTAAATATTTTCAATAGTACCTCATTTCATTATTTAATTTTGATATTTTAATAAAATACAAGAGAAAGACAAAATAATACCAAATGACACATCACGGGCCGGGCCTAAATAGGAGCTGCAATTGACGGGCCCGAGTTGGTCCGGGCCGAATGTCTGATATTTGAAACGGGCTGGGCCTTAAAAGATACAAAGGCACTTTATTGAAAAGGTAGCTTCGAGCACAACTGGACAGAAAACAGAAACGTCCATGTGACAGGCGGCTGCCAGGAAAAATCCAGTCTTTAGTAGGGATATGATCACCCCTGACTGCGTTGCAGGATTTACAACGTCTGTCCATGCTGAGGACGAGGTTGTCAAGGAGCTGTTGAGGCATCGCAGCCTATTCCTTTTGTAGCGCCAATCGCAGCTGCGGAATCGTTGCTGGCGGCTGGTGACGTGCTGCTAAGCGTCTCCCGAGAAGGTCCCACACGTGTTTGATTGGATTTAGGTCCGGGGACCTTGCGGGCCAATCGATGCGTTGAATATATTCACTCTCCAACAGATCTGCGACAGCCACTGTACGATGAGGTGTAGCGTTGTCGTCCATGAAGAGGAACTCAGGACCCACATCACTTCTAAACAGACGAACGTGAGGCAGGAGAACCTCGGTACAATAGCGGACACCAGTGACTGAACCTCCTTGGAAGATGTGGAGGTCAGTACGGCTACTAAACGTGATACCGCCCCAAACGAGAACTCCTCCGCCTCCAAACCGGTCCCTTTAGAAGATGTTGGAGGTGTGATTGCGTGTTCCCTGCTCTCTCCAGATGTGTATACGTCCAGAATCGCTCGTCAGACTAAATCGGCTCTCATCCGTAAAGAGAACTCGACCCCATTGCTAATGTGTCCAGTTCTTGTGTTCCTGGCACTACAGAAACCACAGTCTCCGATGAGCAAGCGTTAATGGCACACACCGTACTGGTCGTTGTGCAAATAGACCCCCTTTGTGCAGCCTCCTGGCCACGGTAAAACGCGATAACGGACGTCCAGTTGTCTGTTGCATGTGCCTTACGATTTCTCCCGCTGTCTGCCGTCTGTCTCTTTTCGCCTGTAGAACAATATTCCGGTCGTCCGCCGCCGTGGTTGCTCGTGGACGACCACTGCTAAACTCTCGAACAGCTGTTCCTGTCGTTTGAAATGCTCTCCAAGCTCGTGAAATGATGCTGTGAGCGATCCCGAACTCCTCGGCCACACTAGTCAGACTTCGACTTTCTTCCAACTTCCCAATGACGCGACCTCGGGTAAAGTCATCCAGATATCGTCTACTGGATTGCCTGTTGTTGGCCATATCACTTGGTGGCTGCAACTCGACGTCGTTCAAACCGATGAACACCGTGCAATAGCTTTCACCGAATTGCTGAGCGTACACCACCCGTGTGCTTTATACCCTTTCGACACTCCCCTCCCTACGTCATGCTGCATATATGCGCATGCCCTACCATACCGGACCCTAGTCTATCTCCTGAGTGGTCTTTCGGTCCGTTCTGCCTGCTCGTTCCGCTGTTATGGTAATTTCTCCTTTTCGTTCTTATTTTTTGCGCACCAGTGTACATGGCGACTCGAACCTGCAGCAATAACGGTGTCTCGTAGTGCAGGAAACTGACAGGGGGGGAGATATTTTCAGAAAGTGGTAAATTCCTGGCTGGCTGGGTTTCCAAGCACCTCCTTGAACTTGCTGTGAAATCCCGTGTTATCCTGGAGCTCCAAAATTTCAGTCTGCACATCAGTAGGATAGTGAATGATGTCCTCGATAGAAAGTCTGAAAATCTGGTTTCAAAGGAGTTTTTGAAATCAGATATATGTTGCTGATATTTAGAAAAGTTTGGAATCCCACCGAACTCAGTTTGTGACAGTTGTTTCATTCAAGGAAAATGTGCGAGATCATGCCGAGAAAGACGCATTCTGAGAAGAACATGTTTTGCTTTAAATGCCTTAACTGGTTTGAATGACACTGGGAAAATATTGTTTTTACCTTGCAAACGCAGATTTAAGTTGCTAAGGTGGACCACGATGTCCGTCACAAATGCTAAATAATATAGCCAAAGTCCACCCATTAAAAGCTCACACTCATCAGGAATTTCGTCGTTTTCTTCGAAAACCTTCAGGACGTCACCTTTGAATTCACCAAATCTTTCCAATGCAGTTCCCCGTGACAGTCAACGGACACTACAATAAAGCAGAATTTCTCCTTGGTGTGCATTTGCTTCCAGGAGTTTGCGAAATTTCCTTCTGTTGAGCGCTCGTGCTCAGATTTTATTGATACATCGAACCACTGGGTCTATTACAGAAAACAAGTTCATGTCTTTGGCACAGAGGGCTTCTTGATGAATAATGCAGTGGCATTTAAAAATCTTGCGTTGCAAATAATTTTCCAATAAAACCACAAAACCTTTTACTTTGCCAATCATAGCAGGAGATCCATCTGTGCACACACTATCTCTTCTCTTCTAGTAGAAACCAACTGATGCAAGTCGAGAAGCTCTTCTGATATATCAAACTGTTCGCTAATACAACGCACATACACACAGATCTGAGCAGTATCAATTATATCACAACTCTCATCTATAGCGAGGGAAACATATTTGCACATGCTGATGCAAGACAATATTTGTTTGAGAATGGGAGGAGTGAATGAGTGTTTTCGAGTGTAAACGGTGCAACGGCTAGGCGCGTTCAAACGCTTTCCTGGCAAAAACGTGTCACGTTCCCCTTGTATTCTTCCGCCAGCCAAATTGCTGCCGGAACGAGACCTTCGTTTCAGCGGAGCGAAGCTTGACGTGGTCACCGCAGCGTTGCGTTAGGCCTGCCCCAGCGCTATTCACGTCGTGGTTTTTACATGTAAATATTACGGTAGAAATCTTTAAAATGCACTATACAGATGAAATTTTTTCACCATTTGCCATGAAATTACATACTTTAAAATCTGTACGTTTTACTTTTTCGTAATCCTTCAACATTTCCGAAGAAATAATTTAGGACGATAAACTACACATTTAACAAAACCGGTAGTCCCGCGCTGTGATTTTTCGGAAAAAAAAAATGGATGTGAAGGAGGAACAAAGGTGCGCCATTACATCTTGCTGTCGACTTAAGAAGTCTGTTGCAGACTTTCCGTCTTATGCAAGAGACTTGTAAAGGTGAATGTCTATGGAAATCAACAATTTACAGATGGCATAAAGAAATTATGGATGGTCGTGAGTTAGCGGCTTTAATCAAGCATGAAGGAAGCCCTTTAACGAGTGGTACAGAAGTAAACATCTATATAATAAGTGTTATTGTACGAGAAGACAGACACCTATCAATTAGAGATATTGAAGATATGGTTCACACTTCAAATTCATCAATTCGCACGATTTTAACCGAGCATTTGAGCATGAAACGAGTTTGTTCAACTTAGGTTCCCCATTTCTTTTCATGTGTGGCCCAATGCAAGGCCACATATGGCCACTTCTGTCGTTTGTTATTTGGAGAAAATGAATATTAAGTTAATGATCCAACCTGCATATAGTCCAGACTTGTCACTATGTGACTTCTGGTTGTTCTCCTTTTTAAAAAAGACATTAAGGAAACAACAATTTGAGACTGATTAATAACTTATTGCAGCTGTGCAGGGATGCTTCAACAGCATTTCAGGAGAAAAATTCCAGAAGACATTCAGAAAGTGGGAGGGGTGTTGGGACACCTGTATTCAATGCGGTGGGCAGTTTTTCGAAAAAACATGTCCTCTTCTTTGATATTTAAGGTCCCCATATTTTTCAAAAAAACATTATCAGTTGTTTTGGGACAACCTTGTAATTTAAGTAGCAGGTTTCTATAATGTTATCTCTAGTCAAAAAAGTGTAACACAGTTTACAACAGCTGGTGCACAAAATGGAGGACGAGAGGGGAAAAGTATCTTGTGCCACAATAACCAAAATTTCTTGCGATATTCTATTCACAATATCCGATCTCGCTACAGAACTTCAAAACTCAGGTCCTCCGATAAACTATTGAAATTTAACAGTCAAACCTCAAGTATATTCTCAGGAATCACTCCTATGAACAGAATTATTCCGTTAATATACGAAAGGAATTATGGAAAAGTTTCTGGAAAGGCAGAATTTTCCTGACGTAAGAAAAATGCGTGAAATTCAGATTTTCTTTCCTCGTCATTTCACAGAAAATGAGGTATGAAGAATATGTTTCCATTCTTGGGTATTTAACGTAAGCAACTCAATGGGCTACAAGCAGTCGCCCATCCCTGAATCAGGGTAACTGGTTCCAGGGATGGAAGTGGTGGGATTGGCTATTAGGTGAGTCAAGCATGATGGGGGGACATGAATTTTGAAGTTCTGGGCAGAAATTTTGGCAAAAGAATTCCGTTCATGAGGATTTTACCAGATGCTGATAATGTTATCTCTAGTCAAAAAGTTTTCAGGTGCATACTGTGCGTTGTATTTATTCAACGTATGTAGAATGGGGACCATGAATACGAGTCTCTCTATGTCAAGTTACTATTCGCAATTCTAGCTTACTTATGTAGTTGTTTCTTCCTTTTCTTTTTTTTCTGTTTTTTTTTGTTGCTGTGATAAAGCTGTTTATGAATTATAGTTTGTAACCCGACAATGAATCTCTTCTCTCCTCTCTCTCTCTCTCTCTCATTCTCAATCTCACTCTCTCTTTCTCACACTCTCTCTTTTACTCTCCCTTCTTTCTCTCTCTCATATATTTTAAACTATAATTAAAAAAAATGGTGTGTTGTGGCGTACTACAGTGTCAAGACGACAAATCTGCACGAATGCATTCCGTCGGTGTACTCATTCCGGCGCGAGGAGACACGATTTCGATCTCCGTCACCGACAAATGTGTGAATTTCACATTGGCACCCGAACGTAAAACCGGATCTACTGGCCATTTCGAAAAACTGCCCACCGCATTGAATACAGGTTTCAATTAACACGGAGATGATGTGACGTACTACAGCGGTGAAGCACGTGTCAAGACGACAAATCTGCAGTAATACATTCCGTCGGTTTAGCTTAGTTGGTTAAAGCACAACTCACTCCGGAGCGAGGAGACGCGGTTTCGACAAATTTGTTAAGACTCCTTCCACTTCCCAGAAGTACAATTCTGTGAATTCGAAAAATTCAAGTACATTTATCCAAGTTTCCTAAAATCTTAGACAGCTCCACCAGCCGTATGTTTTAACAGCTTAAATATTTCGGCGAGGGGGGGGGGCTCAAGAGGGACTCAAAGAAAAGTAGGGTGGGCTGATAAACACAACAGATCCATGGTTCATCGAGATCTGAACCCGGACCTTCTCGGATGAGGGACCATTGCGCCACGGGGGGAGGATACGTTTCGTTAATTTACAAAAGGAATCGGCCGCCCCGGTAGCGCAGTGGTCTAAGCGATGGCCTCTGATCATTCGTCCGAACGAGGTCCGGGTTCGAATCCCGGTGAGGCATGGATGTTGTGTTTGTCTTACGGCATTGGCTCTCTCCCTTCCCTGGAACCAGTGACCCTAAATTAGGAACGGGCGACTGCTTATAGCCCATTGAGTTGCTCACGGTGGTCGTTAAACCTCCAATCAAAAAAAAAGGAATCACCAAAAATGTGTCGTGAATTTCAGAATTTTTTAACAGTGCTGCGTTACTAAGAGAAATCGCTTGCAGTTATCCTTATAATTGCAATTACAGGGATTATTCAGTATTCTCAATTCAAACTTTTTTATAATGCTCTGCATCACATTATTATTATTTTTTCTTATACAGTGTCACACAGTCCCCTGTAGATTCTGAAGACATTTGGGAGATATCTGACGATGTGTTGTGCGAGCGATTTGCTGCGGCGAAAGAAATGAAGAATTACAGAGTGCTCACTGATGTGACCATCAAATCCAGAGGAAAATGTTTAGCAGCTCATCGCATAATCTTGGCAGCCGGAATCCCTCACCTCGCTGAGCTTATAGAAAAGTCCAGTGAAGCTCACAACACAATGACAGAAATTACTTTGGATAACGTCGAAGCTACCGCTTTTCAGTGTCTTATCAATTTTCTTTACCATGGCAAACTAACCACCTCGTCGGCTAATGTTTATAATTTGGTCTCAACTGCAGCGAGATTAGAATGCCAAACAGCCGTGGAAGCATGTTTCCAATTCATGTTAAAACACCTAACCCTCGAAACTGCGGCAAAAGTTCTAGCACTGGCCGAAGAGCATGAAGTTCAAAGTGCAATTGAAATATCCACCGAGTATGTCCGAGAAAACTTTGAGGATGTTATATCATCTGATGAGTTCTCAAATTTACCCTTCTACGTAGTGAAGGAATTATTAGCGAGGGATGACGTGTTCGTAACGAGAGAGTGCGTGGTGTTTGAGGCAATCATGAAATGGGTGAAAGCAAAAGAAACGGGCAGAACTCAATATTTGCCTGATCTCTTAAAACTCGTTCGAACGACTCTGCTGCCAAAAGAATATGTGGAAGCTCATGTCTTAACCGAGGAACTCCTTCGATCATCTGATGCTTGTAAAGATATTTTGTGTAAGATCGAGAACTACCAAACTACTGGTACCTCAGAGAAAGAGAGATATTGCGAGTCGAAAGAACATATAAAGCATGCAAGACTAATGGGTTGCGCCATGTACTCCATATGTATATCTGCTTCGACGCTGACACTTAACTACTACGATGCTGTACACAAAAAACAATGGGTTAACATCTGCGTGTTGCAGGAAATCGACAGTATTCAAAACTTGTCTTGGATTAAACATGTCATTTGCACGGAAGATAAAATTGCATTCGTCGGAAGCAGACAAATCTCCAATCTCTGTCTCAAAACTTTTAAGTACACTTCCATGAAGAGTAAATTGCGGATTAGTTTCGTAGCGACAGCCTGCGTCCATCGAGGTGTTATATATTTTTTTGGAGACCACAAGAAAGGAGATGTTGTGGTGACTCTATCTCAAGAACAAAGCTCATTTCACGAAGTTGGAAGAATGCGAATTAAGCGTTTTGGGCCTGCAGCCGTATCTGTTGGCGATCGCATATACATCACTGGCGGATGTCTTCTTTATTTTGCTGATGCTCACAGGATGACAGAACTCGTTCGAGCTGAGTGTTTCAAGTCTGCTGAACGATACGACCCGGAAAGAGGACTGAGTGACGAAATTTCACCGATGCTTCAAGAGAGGGTGCGTCACAGCTGTGCCGCTCTTCAGGACAAGATTTTTGTATGCGGTGGCCGCGATACTCTACACAGTGAACCCGTGTTGTCGACAGAAGTGTACGATATTCTGACAGATCAGTGGACAGTTGTGGCACCGATGAAAGCTGCAGTTCGATACGTCTTTTTAGTTCCTTGCTGTGGTAAACTGTACGCCGCTGGTATTCAGCGAAGGTACAACTCATTTCGCTTTGAAATTTACGATCCTGAAGCTGACAAATGGTGGACTGGAGAGCCGATTGCTTCTGATACGACAGAGTGCTATCTTCTTCTGGGGACAAATACAGCTATAATAAACAGAGGTAGGAAGCAAGTTTTATTTCTTAAATTTTCTGTGTTAGGAGAAATCCTGTCTTGCTAAATGACCGCTTTAGTGGTAAAATGATATATAAAGAGTTGTGAAAGTGAGCGGATAAGGCGTTCCCCTAAATAATTTAAAAGGCGAACTGGAAACGTTGCGGCCGACTGAACGATATGATCTAATACAAAGTCGAGTCACATAATTGTTATCACATCCTACTTTTGACGTAAACAGCGTAGCCAATGAAAGAAGGCACGTGTCATGAGCTGGCTTGGAGGGTATATAAGGTGTGCTGTAGGCATTCTGGAAATATATCACCACTTGCTGTGAGCGATTTACCAGATTTGCAAAAGGGATGATTATCAGCTTCCAGGCCAAGGGTGGCTGTATTTCTGAAACAGCGCAGTTTGTGAACTGTTCGCGTGCTGCTGTGGTTAAAGTGTATCGTGATTGGAAAAATGGCACCGTTGCGGATAAGCGAGGTGAAAACTGCGGAACACCTGGTGCCATTCACGTGAGAGGTAAACGCTGGCTTCGAAGGTGAGTGAGGGCCGATCGACACGCTACAGTGGAGCAACTCACTGGCCGAATGAACTAGGGGGCTACCGGAAGTGTGTCTAAAACGACAGTTCAGAGAACCCTGCTGCGTATGGAGGTCCGATGCAGACGGATGGTTACTACACCTATGCTAATGAAGGTGCATCGGTAGGAAAGACTTACATTTGCACATTTGCACGACGGCAGTATCGGAATTGGACCTCCGCTGATTGGCAAAGGATTGCGCTCTCCGATGAGTTACGTTTTCTGCTTCATCGAACGGATGGACGTTGGCGTACAAGGCGAGAAACATTGGAGAACAAACACTCTTCAGCCATTGCCGGAAGAACACAAGCTGGTGGGAGCAGTGTTATGGTCTTGGGAATGTTTTTGTGGCATTCCCTGGGTACACTCATACCTGTGGAAGACCTATGGACCGAATTCGTTATGAAACCATCCTTGCAGACCACGTACACCCATATATGCTGATTCACTTCCTTGGGGAGGATAGGATCTTCCAGAACAACAGTGCGATGTATCACACAGCTAGAAATGTCCGAGAACGGTTGGAAGAGCACGATGAAGATTTCAAAGTCCTTCCTTGGGCCCCTAGTTCCCCACACTTAAACCCGATTGAGCATCTGTGGGACCACCTCGATCGTGTTGTTCACTCTATGGATCCTCCACCACGCACCGTCCAGCAGCTGTCAGATGCACTGCAGTCAGCATGACTCCACTTACTTGTGAACACATTCCAGCACCTTTTGAGTCACTCTCTGCTCATCTAGCTGCTGTCAGCGCTGCACACAGCGGATTTTGTGGATGTTAGCTGATGGTCACAATAATGTGACTGGACCGTGTATTGGTTTGTAACAAAAGTTAGTAGCGTAGGTTAAGTGAAATTGAAAAGCAGTGTTAACACACCTGTACGTAGATTTACTGAACCACATATGTGCCATTTTGTTTGCACAACCTGTCGCCATCTGTGCGGCAGCTGCAGCATTCCATCCTTCCAGAACTTGGCATCTTGCTGTGCGATTAATTGTTCTAGGTGGTTTTCACAGGTTTCTAAGGAATTGAAGATCTTCCCGTTAAGGGAATTCTGTAGGGACCCGAATAGGAGGTAATCTGAAAGTGCAAGATCCGGGGAATAATGCGGGTAAGGTAGGGCATCCCAGCCAGTTGCACCAGTTTCTGCCGGCTGTGCAAAGAGACGTATGGTTTGGGGTTGTCCATATGGAAGACGACACCTTTCTGATTGGCCAATTCCGGACGCTTTGTATCGATTGCTGCCCGCAATTGGTCCTGTTGGGAACAGTACATTCCGGAATTCAGTATCTGGTTGAGCGGCAGGAACTCGCAATGCACGACGCCCTTCCAATTCCACTACATACACAGTTCTTCTGATGCAGACTGGTTTTAGGAGTGGTTAACGGTGGCTTGTTTCCGTTTTCCCCAGGACCGGTTTTGCACCATATTATTGTACACGATCCATTTTTAATCGCCCGTGATTGTCCGTTTCAGAAATGGGTCGTTGGCGTTCCGTTTGAGCAGAGAATCACAGATGGAAACGCGGTCCATTAATTTTTGTCCGTTAAAGCATGCGCACCCAAACATCGTACCGATTCACGTATCCCAGTGTCTCCGAAGTGTCGTGTCACATGGATTATTTTCAATAAGCGTTACGATTTGGTCATCATCAATGACTGCCAGACTGTCGGAGCGTTCCCGGTCTTCCAGCAGAAGGGCCATCAGTTGTCCATCACAGGCAGTAGCTGCCATAAGTGGCCCTTCAGCGGCCCTGCAAGCACATGCCAGAAATGATGGCTAGCCTAATGTGGTCCGCTAGCTTGCCGGTAGTGGCAACCAGCAACCACGTGACGTAACTGGTGGCTTGCCGAACCTTGTCCGCGGATTTCCCGGAAGTAGCCATAAAAAAAAAAATCAAGGATTTTCCCAAAGCTACAACTTTTTTTTTTCTACCCTTACGAAACTTGTGAATTACAGCACTGCGCTGTGGAATTTTCTCAACAGACCGGAAAAACGCCCGTTTGGATCTTGGTAGATACGAACCAGGTCCGTTGGAGCTGAGCTCTCTACCGACCGGACTAATTTGCCACGCACGTGCGTGTGCTCGAAGCTGTCTATTTCGTAAGGAATGTGCAATTGAAAGGTTTCCTCTTTCATTTTACAATATTGCGAGGTATTTTTCATAAAAGTCAGTTTCATATAATTCATTAATTTATTTTTTCACCGTAACGATAGTTTTTTTAGCCTTAAGGGAACTTCACTCATTTTCAAGGACTGTACATACTTAGAGTCGCTTTCCAAAGTTTTGTACTGTCCTTGTCTTCTTGAAAGGAGATTGTTGAATTAATATATATTTACCCGGGTTCATATCACATTCTGTTACATTTTTAACGTTGTATCTTTCCTTTCCGTTGTCCGAAGCTACATTTGTTTTAAAGAGGAAAGATATTTTATTTTACTACTCGTTATTTTTAGAAGCGAATTCCTCCCAGTCTTGTGTATTCAACCCATGGATGAGTACATTATATCCACATAGCGTTGCTTTTTTTTCTTTCAAATAATTAATAAATTTTGTACGCGTATAATTCTTTTTTTTTTCTTCCAACAAACGTTTTTTAATGGTTTTTCAGGACATTTGTTTCAAGCGGTTTCAAATGTTTTCTTGTTATTCACCCACTCCATTCCATGAATTGTTATTCATGGGAATGGAGTGGCTGTATTTCATGGTTTAATCTGATATCTTCGTCGACGTAGAATTTCATTAGGAAATTAATTCGCCTCTCTACATATGGATTTTTTCTAAACATCCACTAAAATAACACGATGGTGATAGCGTCGTCTTTAACTAACTGGTATCATGAGTTGCTTCTGCGCATGCGCAGTCCCGTTGCTTCCACCTGCTGTTGGGGTTGCCAGCAACGGGCCACTAGTGGCACTTGCTTGGAGGCCCACAATTGACGGCGATGCTGCAGGGCCATCAATGGCTCGCCAACTGATAGCGCTGCCACCAACGGACCGCTACCGGGCCGTAAGCGGCAGATTTTAGCCAGCAGTGACCCATCACTGCCAGCTGGTGGCCAGAAGTTTCCCAGCCCTTGTGTTTTTGCTGGGAAGGGATTGCACGACAATGATGGTGCACAAGCAAAGTTTTTTCCCCAGACTGAGTACACCACATGGGCGTCATATGTGGTCCGGAAGACATCTAAGCGATATTCGATTTCACGCCATGTTTTGTTTAACATCTCAGCAGAGACAGAACCAATGACGTCCGTTATTCTGCTCTTCAACGTCTCGACATCCGGAAAACTGCTAGAGTAAACTTGGTTTTTCACATAACCCCACAGGAAAAGTCTAGAGCGGTTATGTCGGGCGATCGAGGCGGCCATGTCATGGGACCTTCGCGGCCAATCCATCTGTTCGGAAATGTGGCATTCAGGAACACACGAACTATTATTGATCAATGTAGTGGGGCACCGTCTTGTTGGAAAATAATCGAAGGTTGGAGTGCATGCAACTGAGGTGCAACAAAAAGTTCCAGCATGTCCAGGTGCACGTTACATGTTACCGTGGTCTCTGTAAAAAAATGAGGGTTCGATGATTCTGTCATGCATCAGGCCGCACCATAAGTTCACTTTCTCACTTTCCGGCTAGCCCTCTGTTGTTTGATGATATAATGGGGATTTTCTGATCCCCAGATTCGCACATTATGCCTATTTACTGTACCAGAGACGTGGAATGTGGCTTCATCTGAGAACAGAAACGGTGCAGATAATCACTATCGTGAGCTATGCGCTACAACATCTCCGTTGCAAATGCAGCGGAGATGTTTTATATTAATTTTTGTAATGTGGGAAAGCCTTTTTTTTTTATATGCAGCACAACGGGGCCGGTCATTAGCCTAAAGAGCTTGAACTATCTGTACCTTATAAGCGTACAGGTGAAGACGTTTGTGCAAAATTTTGTGAACCGTGGCCGTGACACGGGGAATCCCAGTTTCCAGTGAAGCACGACGAAAGGATTTCCCATGGGGCTTCGCAGAAATGTCTAATATAAAAGCTATGCAGCTGCCTCTTGTGTAACCGGTGGTCAGTCCGCTTGGGGAGATCGCTGACACTACCTGTCGCTTAAACTTTTCATACTAAGCTTTTATGCTCTTTTGGTCCTGTGGTGATCGTCTGTACCCTTTTCTGAAATGACGCTGGACAATAACCGCGGTTTGGTCTCATGGAACCACAACACGCACGCAGCTTTTTCTTGCATGGAAGCGTTTTTTGTTTGTTTGTTTGTTTGTTTTAGGATGAAATGCTCCTCTTATTCAGCAGTGGCGCTCACCTAAAGAACAGAAAAAAAGCAAAAACTTTGTGAGGGCTGCTATTTTATGTTGGCAACCATTTCATTTTAACTTACATAGATTTGTTTTATATTAATTTTTGTAATGTGGGAAAGCCTTTTTTTTTATATATATATGTAGAGGATTTTAGGAAGGGAGTGTCTGACCCCAGGTCCTAAACAACCTTTAGAAATAGGAAGATAGGAGATTTGGGCTAGAGTGCCCGATAGGAAAGTGACACGGAAGCGAAGTAGAAAAGGGGAGAAAGACGCCCTTATTTATTACCGGGGGGGCAGTACCCGGGGTCCGACGGCTTAACGTGCCCATCCGACGCACGGCGGATATTTAGTAGATCGAGCGTTCGTACCTGTCTGGGATCGAGCCTGAGGTCCTTTCTGTGGCAGTCACGAACGTTGCCCACTAGGCCACCCACGGCCATATGTGGGAAAGACTTTATGGACAACTGTATTCTGTGAAGGAAATATATCGAATAATACACTGGCGTGCAAAAATTAAGAACGAGACGGTTTTTAGAGTGTAACGTCGTGCAGAAGTGCTCCACATCGACTCAAATCACACCATAAGATCCGCAAGATGTAAGAATTTGAGACAAGTGAGCAAAACCGTCCAAACAAGGGATCCAAAGGATACAAAGGCACTTTATTGAAAATGTAGCTTCGAGCACAACTGGACAGAAGACAGAAGCGTCCATGTGACAGGCGGCTGCCAAGAAAAATCCAGTCTTTAGTAGGGGATATGATCACCCCTGACTGCGTTGCAGAATTTACAACGTCTGTCCAAGCTGAGGACGAGGTTGTCAAGGACCTGTTGAGGCATCGCGGCCCATTCCTCTTCTAGCGCCAATGGCAGCTGCAGAATCGTTGCTGGCGGCTGATGACGTGCTGCCAAGCGTCTCCCGAGAAGGTCCCACACGTGTTCGATTGGATTTAGGTGCGGGGACCTTGCAGGCCAATCCATGCGTTGAATATCTTCACTCTCCAACACCTCTGCGACATCCACTGTACGATGATGTGTAGCGTTGTCGTCCATGAAGCGGAACTCAGGACCCACAGCACCTCTAAACAGACGCACGTGAGGCAGGAGAACCTCGGTACAATAGCGGACACCAGTGACTGAACCTCCTTGGAAGATGTGGAGGTCAGTACGGCTACCAAGCATGGTACCGCCCCAAACGAGAACTCCGCCACCTCCAAACCGGTCCCTTTCGATGATGTTGGAGGTGTGATTGCGTGTTCCCTGCTCTCTCCAGATGTGTATACGTCCAGAATCGCTCGTCAGACTAAATCAGCTCTCATCCGTAAAGAGAACTCGACCCCATTGCTGATGTGTCCAGTTCTTGTGTTCCTGGCACCACAGAAACCGCCGTCTCCGATGAGCAGGCGTTAATGGCACACACCGTACTAGTCGTCGTGCAAATAGACCCCCTTTGTGCAGCCTCCTGGCCACGGCAAAACGCGATAACGGACGTCCAGTTTCTGTTGCATGTGCCTTACGATTTCTGCCGCTGTCTGCCGTGTGTCTCTTCTCGCCTGTAAGACAATATACCGGTCGTCCGCCGCCATGGTTGCTCGTGGACGACCACTGCTAAACTCTCGGACAGCTGTTCCTGTCGTTTGAAATGCTCTCCAAGCTCGTGAAACGTTTCGACGATGTGACAGATCTTAAACTGGCTATGAACTCATGGGTGAAACGACAGCCTCAGGAATTTTTCCAAAATGGATTTTACCAATGGAGTCAAAAATATCGGAAATATATAGAAAGTGATAGACTATACTTTGAATACGCTAGCATTGTTAAAAGAACAGTAAACTCATTTCGGGCATTTTTTTTTCCGCGCGAAAATGTAATGTCGAAAGAGACATGAAAACTGACGCAATAAAGAAATGTTTTATCGTAAGTATTTCTCCCGCTAGAGCGTTTTTAAAAATCAGCAGTGACGTCACACTGGACAAGAGACCGGACGCTCCGCGTGCGTAGGCAACCCCCTGGCGTAGGGCTTAAGTCGGTGCTGTTTACCGTTCTGTGCAGTGCAGTGGATCCCATCAATCTGTGAAATGGCTATTGTAAATTCTTATTCATTTGAACCACGATATTCTTTCGGTACAGTGCGAATGTTTAACAAATGTGAAAACAAATTCGATGGTAGTAAAGGTAATCTTGACTGGTGCCAATGTGATAACTGCGAGAGAATGTCAACAGATGCTGAGTGTTTGTGTTTCAACGAGAGTGATCAGATGATGAAAATAAAAGATAGTGCCGAATGTATAATAAACCACGAATCATTCGACAGTGTTGTTTTAAACATCCACACCTTACAGGCAAGTCGTTATCAAATGATTCTTCGGGCAGAAAAAAAATATGAACTTGTATTTAACAAACAATGGTGACACGTTGCATACCAACAATTCATATATTGGGTGAGTGCCTGGATACCTGTAGGGCGAAAAATCAGAAAAATAATCCCTTTCTGTGTTGTGAGTAAAATTAGAGAACATTTTCCTGAATCTAATGAACAGTATTCGGGTTTTGTGTGTTGCACTGGAAATGACACAGACTATTTCGATTAACTTCCACTGTCACTAAAGATTTGTCAGCTGCTGTTTATACACGGGTATATAAAGGTATTTTTCATTGAACTAAGTGCATGTCATTTCTTTTTAAGTTTTTCCTATTGTCATGGGAGGAACAACTTTATGAGTATTTCTCGTAGCCCAAGTGCAAAATCATTAATGACCCCATGCCCCACGAAAATAAAAATACCGTAAAGTTGAACATGATATGGAAAACAAGAAGAAAAATATGAACTAGAAATAACAGTTCGATAAAAAGGTAGTTTATCTAACTGTCATTTCTACTATTATTACTGTATCGCAGGTTAGTCACGGAAAGAAATTTTTCTACCAGCAGTTCAGCATCTCCATTATACGTTTGAGCTGATCACCATAAATGGTTGGTTGTACTGGACCGCCATGCTTCTAGTAAATGAGCTTTCTTTTCAGCAGCTTTTAGATTTTTAGTCACTTTTGGCCATGTGCCACACATCAAACTGATGATCAATTTGGGGATATTTTTTCTTCGTGAGGGCACGAATGCTTCTACGTCTGTCTGCTAAAAACACTGATCTTTTTATTTCTTCATAGAGGCCTGAGAGTAATAAATCGCGCGCATTGTTTTCTAAGTTCCCGTCAAAAACACCTTTTTGACGACAATAAAGTCTACAACATTTCCCTTGCGAATATCCATAATGTAATATGTACAGTATTTGGCGCAAAAACCTGGGGAATTAAACTGTCCATCTCCGCCCACCCAAATTTAGGAATCGCAAAATTTTAAATCATCAGTAATTTTTATTTTCATACTGTGCCACGTAAACTTGATTATTGGCCCAACTAAAAATTGCACCACTTTGTAAAAAGTAGTGCTGCTGAGTGCTTGTAAACCAAGGGTTTCAGCGAAATCCGTAAACTTCTTAAAGTTCATTCCAGTTGTGTAAATTGCAGCAGAAAGTTTGATGACTAACGAACAGGACACGTGCAACACAAGGAGAGAAATTCTTGATCATGACATTAATTACCTCGTACTTCTCCTCACAATCCCTACCGCGCCGAGTACACAGATGCCGCTGGTGCGAGAAGTGTTCTGATTGATCACTTGTCTAGTGTGATGTCATCATCAGAAACTGTGTCGGCTTTTTACTGAGCTCCCAGTGGCCGTAGGGAAACAAATTTCGGCTCTATCACCCTGTCATCCGCATAACATGACAGTAAACATTTGTATTTTCGAGGACTTTTTTTTTTTTTAAAGTTTACTGTTCCTTTAACATTACGTGCAAATATTTTGCCAGCAAGTTTCTCATTTTTGCTGCTACGAATAAAAATCTTATGAGGGACGAGGCATTACTTTCAGGATGCCCTTTGCATAATAATAATATTAATACTACTAATAATAATAACAATAGAAGAATCAAAGTGGAAATGGGCTGGACATGTTGGAAGATTGAAAGATGAAAGGTGGACACGACTAATAACAGAATGGCAACCGAGAAATGGAAAGAGACGAAGGGTGCTCCAGAGAACAAGATGGAGAGATGACCTTCAGAAATTCAGACGTACTAAATGGTGGACTGAGGCTAAAGACCGACAAAGTTGGAAAAGACTGGGGGAGGCCTATACCCTGCAGTGGGTGCTAACAGGCTAAGAAGAAGAATTATCCCACTCAGACAGAAAACAAAAAAACAATTGTGTATCCAAGAGCAAAACAGCAATGAATTTCAAACCGAACCCGATATTTAAAGCATATTTTTCATACTGGACCTTTTCCAAAAGTTCTTTTACATTTTCATATGATCCTTTCATGTCAGTTGCATGGACTAATGGCACTGACCGAAATTTATTTCCATTGTGAAGAAAAACAGCTTTCTGGCTAACTTTAGAGAAGTCAATGAACAAACGCCACTCTGTTGCATTATCTTAATGACCCAGTGCTTCCAATACGGAACAAACATTGTTACAAAATACCAGATTTCTTTCTTGTAAAAAAAAAAAAAAAAATTAAATTAAACCTGACGGTCGCGAAAAAAAAAAAAAAAAAAAAAAAAAAAAAAAAAAAAAAAAACCGAACCATACTTTAGTAACTCGATGGAAAAGATCCCATCCTTTTCACTTGGATTCTACAGGTTTAGCGTCATGGGCGCCCATAGATGTTTGGATAGAATAAACCTACGTATTTCTACTGCATTTTTATTTCCTTTCCTTTCATCTTTCAGATAAAGGACAGGTACACCACCTAAAAATTGTGGCATATTGTTTTCAGGAGGGGCAAACAGAAATCGTAACTGTAGATGACATATACAAACAGCATATGAAAATTTCCGGTGCGCTTTCTTCTCATGTAACCATTTTTATCACACTCTCAACACATCAGTTTAATTGGAAATCCCCATAAACTACATAAGAAAGATGGATAAATTAAATTAGACAGCATGTTATGGCAATAAGGAAATTTCTTTGTTGTTATTTTGATCATTTTGGTCACTTGTGTGACATGTGCCATGAAGCCCCAGAAATCACTCAAGTTGTCATCAAGAATGAAAAAAATATCCTCAAGACAAATTTATGGAAAAAATTCAGGATATCATTGTCCAGTAGTGAGTAGCTGCTGCAGAGGATATATTTTTAATTTCTTCACCTTTGGTACTTTCCCCATACCGTACGTATGTCCTACTTTCTCAAACATGCAACGAGAAATTTAATTACTGTAAATTTCCTCTTTTTCTACTGGAAATTCCCAAAGTTTTTTCCTATTTTGACTGCATGCACACGCATCCAGGAGTTCAATAAAAAAATAGCAATGAGAATTTGTGTTATCTCTGTAGTATTTTCCAAGAGCAGTTCGATTTCTAAGGAAGGGAAAATGCCCCGCTATGGGCGCCCATGTTCAGCGTCCTTGTTGGATAAATTTAAATTTCCCTGTATTAATAACTGAGACTCACATGAAGTACTTGCTTCAAACTCTGGATCATGACGAACGTTTTCCACTTGTTCTTGATGAATGTCATTAGCGTCTGAGTTTTCATCACTCAATGTCACTTTTTCTGGAGCTTGTGTGGTGCAGGAAAATCCTCCCTATGAGGAACAGGTCTTGTTGCAGAAGGCAGATCAGGGTATTTCATGATGTGTTTGAACGTAGGATCAACAGTTTGCAGTTTGATGAGAGGTCTCTTGGTTTCCTCCAAACCATGGGAACTGCAGAAGGCACGTGGCGAGAACCATTTACTCAATCCGTGAGAAATCTGACGCATATTACACAACAGATATGGGGGAAGGGGTGTCCAGCTCTTATCTTGGTCACCCACTTTACATACAGAATAACGCCAAATGGCGTGTCCAGGGGTTTGTTAAATCCCGCCCTTCAAATCGAAACCTTTCGATATTTCAAAAACGCGATTTTAAAAGACAAAGTTTTGATAGTATCTGAATGTGTTAATGTTTCATGGAAACAATTGAACGTGTTTTCTCCATGACGACGAGGAAACTGCAAGGATCTAAGGACCAGAATGTCCCATTGCAATGAAAAGCCAATACATGGGTTTACTGAAAGTTTCTGTGGCGACGAGGAAATGCCAAATTTGAATTCCATGACTTATTTCAGATTACTCTAAAGCACACTGAAACTCAAGGAGTTTTGTTTAAAATACCAAGAATTACATCAAAACAAACCAACGCTGTATCAGAAACACAGAAAAACACAGGATTTCCTTTTATGTACCATTTTTAGACTTGTTTATTAGTGCTTTGGAAAATAGATTTCTCCACACAAATCGATCTTATCAGGATTCCGTTCACTTTTCCGAAATTATTTTCTGCACAGAAAAATAGCAATATATACAGTATATACCGATGAGCCGTTACATTATGACCTCCTACCTAATAAGCTGTAGGACTCCCTTTATCCCGCAAAACAGCGGCCACTCGGCAAGGCATGGATTCGATGAGGTGGCGATAGGTATCCTGGGGTATCTGGTACTATAATATCAACAGCAGGTCCTCCAGTTCCCGTACATTTCGAGGTGGTGGTGATTTAGCGCGAACCCGGTTTTTCAAGCCGAACCGCAAATGTTCGATTGGGTTCATGTCAGGAGAATTTGGAGGCCAAGGCATTAACAGAGAGTCACCAGCAGATTCCTCGAACCACTCCTTGACGATTCTGGCAGTGAGGCATGTCGCGTTATCCTGATGGTAATGGCCATCACCAGCAGGAAACACAGTTGCCACGAATGGGTGCACTTGGTCCGCAACGATGTTCAGATACCTGACAGATGTCATGGATTGTGCTATTAGGATAATGGGACCTAAATTATCCCTAGCAAACATCGCTCACAACCAGCATAACACCGCCGCCGTCGGCCTGTTTCTGCCCAACAGTGCATCCAGATACCATGGCCTCCATCGGTAATCGGCGTATCCGCGCTCGGCCATCTACGTAATGCACCGGGAATCTTGATCCATCGGGCCAGGCCACTTTCATCCAATCATCCACAGTTCAAGCTCGATTATATTGGGCCCATTTCATGCGTTGTTGGCGATGACGTGCTGTGAGCATGGAGACCCGGCCGGGTCTTCGGCTACGTAGGCCCATGCGCAGAAGGATGCGATGAACTGTGTGCTGTACCACATTGCCTTAATCACCACCGTTGCAGCTGCGGACGATTTGTCGCACTGTGGCCCTGCGGTCGCTGTGAACAATGCTCGACAGTCTCCGCTGCCCTGTGGCGTCAATGAGTTGCGGGCGAAACAAGGCTGGATCGTTTGGCCATCTGTGCACCATTTTTGATACGTACTAACTACAGTGGCACGTGAACAACCCACAAGCCGTGCTGTTTCCGAGATCGTAATTCCGAGGCGCCGTACCATCACAATTTGTCCTTTATCAAACTCCGATAAATGGGCAGCTTTTCCCAATCTGACTGCGAACACTCTACTAGTCGAAAGCCGGTCATCGGGTTGTATATATACTGCTCTGTAAACTTCACCTGCGCCACCGTTCGGTCTCCAGGCACGCTCATTTCTCTAAGCTGATGGTGGTCATAATGGAATAGCTCGCCGGTGTAAGTGGTGAACCATTACATGGTGATAAGAATGTAGGTAATTAGAATAACTAGGGGTTGCGCCTCTAGGCTCGCTACGCTCGTTTCCACAGTGGCGCTCGGGCCCTGCAGCTCGATCTCCAAGTATATTACATGAAATAAAAACTGGAAAATTCATAGAAATTTCAATTTTTATTGCATGTCTAAGCAAATGAGGCTTGCTTCCCGAAATTTTAGAGATTTTTTTACTGTCGTTAATTTTTGGAAGGTCGAACTTTTGTCGTTTGAACTTATGGCACTTACTAAATTTACCAAGAAAAACAAAAGCGGTCCAAAAAGCATTTCCGTAAACCGTTAAGGTGGACGTCAAGTAATTTGGCTTCCTATACTTCCAATGGAAAAACTTTTGTACACATTTCTTTCACAATTAGTGTGTTCCCAAGGATAAACATTTGAACATCGATTAAAATAACTTCATATTATAACTTGGAATACTTAATATTTTCTAGAACATAACCATAATTATATAAAAAAACAAAAACTTTTCCTTTGGTGGTGTTGGAACCAGAAAAAAGATGGCGCGACCTGTGCTTCGATGACATCAGTAGACAACAAATGTTGGATTACATAAATATGGTTATGTTTTAGAAAATATTAAGTATTGCAAGTTATAAAATGAAGCTATTTCAATCATTGTTCAAATTTTCATCCTCGGGAACGCATTAATTGTCCAGAAAAAAGATGGCGCAACCTGTACTTTGATGA
The DNA here is from genome assembly GCA_039090855.1 of Macrothele yani. Lineage (NCBI taxonomy): Eukaryota > Metazoa > Arthropoda > Arachnida > Araneae > Macrothelidae > Macrothele > Macrothele yani. The sequence continues at coordinate 128,586,060 of CM077024.1, read as the reverse complement.
CGTCAGTAGGCAAACAAATGTTGGATTGCATAATTATGGTTATGTTTCAGAAAATATCGCGACCTGTACTTTGAGGACGTCAGTAGACAAGCAAATCTTGGATTGCATAATTATGGTTATGTTTTAGAAGATATCAAGTATTCCAAGTTATAAAATGAAGCTATTTTAATCGATGTTCAAATTTTCATCCTTGGGAATGCATTAATTGTGAAGAAAATGTGTACAGAAATTTTTCCATTGGAAGTATAGGAAACAAAATTACTTGACGTCCACCTTAAACAACTGAGATAGCTTTAACAACAAAACATATGCATAACAAATTCTCTGCGTCACCATGGCAGCAGGTCACGAGACCAGAACGTTCCTCTGCGGTTATCGTGAAGACAGACAGACGTTCGTTTCTTTCCTTTGCGCCTTTAAAAATGCTTAAAAATCAGAAAATGACTTTTTCCTAAATTTTGTTTTGTAAAAAAGGGACGATAGTTGTAAGTTTATGCTGTAAACATTGCAATGCGTTATGATTTATAGTTTGCCATATATCCGTTTTTTTAAAAGGATCCCATCGCGAAATAGAGAATTTTGTGAAATTTAGAAATTTCATTTCTCGTAAACTAAATCTAAATTCAAAAAAAGGGCGACGAGGTGCGAAAATTCGGTCATGGCACTACATGCCTACAAAGTTTCGTGGTACTGTTGCTGTTAGTGTGTCCGGAACGCGACCTGATAGCACTTTTTTGTTTACCTTAACTTTGAAATACAATAGCTCTTGAAGTTTCGCTAGAATCGAGAAACGGTTTATTTCAGCGTGTTCTCCAAACAATTCTCTACCAACGATGTAAATTTCATATTTTTGTATTTAATACGTTTTAAGTTGGGAGCTAGGAAAGCAAGAGTGTCGCGAAATTTCTGAAACAGCGAGAGCAGCAGTGGCGGCAGTTACTTTTTTTTTTTTTTTTTTTTTTGGAATAGAGAGATAATTTCCAACACTACTTATTTGAATATTTTTGCGCGGATATTGCATACATTTTAAAAATGCCCTCATAACACATTTAGCCCCACCCCCCCTTCAAAAAAAAAATTGTAACTCCCCTTCCGGAAAAAATTTTCTGGGCATGCCACTAATAAAGCTCATAACACTTTTTAATTAATGGTGTAAAGTTTAACCTTAGAGCTTTGAAGGTTACTTCACCACACATGTAACAGAAAGTATCAGGATGATTTAAACACTTCCTGGCACAATCGCACGATTTGAAACACACAGCACTATTGCGGAAGTTAATATTCACTTCAAAGAGATAACACAACATTCCCACACCGTCAAGACCAGCTCACTACTGGCAGAAATGGAAAAATGGCTGCTCAGATGCTGTCGCTAGGCGTCCATGCATGAATCAGCCCTGACTGTGGCTCAGCACATACACTAGTGCCTTTATAATTATACATTGTTTGAAAACGTTGTCACACAGAAACTGTGTATAATAGAAAATTTCTGATTATATTTTTGAATTCAGCGTAAGAAATTACGATAGAAACCCAATAAATGTTCGATGGGACAAAAATTCTATTTACCAGTGTTATGGTCCTGCCAGAAGTTACAATCAGCTAATCCGTGTCTGAAAGTAGGCAGCGTCTAACGGGCTAGAATGAGGTATTAAATATGACAACAGATTTTTCAAGAAAATTGGATTATATTTGTTTGGTTCTAAACACTACTGGGAATATCTGAACCTGCTCAAAGTCTGTGAAACATAAAATGTTTTAGAGAAAAATTTCCGAAGATTTTCATTTTTATGTCTCTGTATCACTTACTTACGTACCACACGTGTGCTCAACATAAGTGTATTTTTAGTAAATATCTTATATGAACCCAAAATTTGTGTTTCCGGGTCATACAGTGATTATTCACACCGAAAATTCTATAATTAAAAATAAATATCTTCACTTATGCACCTAAATACTATTACGTACCTTATAATCCATATTTGATATGCAGCACATTGTTGGTGTGTCAATTTATTTCCTGATAGAAAATTTGAAGAATCGCGACATGGTTGGGATTCATCAGTGTGTCCACAAAGAAAATAAATTGACACACCAACAATGTGCTTCATATCAACTATGGATTGTAAGGTACGTACTAGTATTTAGGTCTATGAGTGAAGATGTTTCACCTTACCGATGCAGTTATAGTTGGAAGAATCGCGACATGGTTGGGATTCATCAGTGTGTCCACAAAGAAAATAAATTGACACACCAACAATGTGCTTCATATCAACTATGGATTGTAAGGTACGTACTAGTATTTAGGTCTATGAGTGAAGATGTTTCACCTTACCGATGCAGTTATAGTTGGAAGAATCGCGACATGGTTGGGATTCATCAGTGTGTCCACAAAGAAAATAAATTGACACACCAACAATGTGCTTCATATCAACTATGGATTGTAAGGTACGTACTAGTATTTAGGTCTATGAGTGAAGATGTTTCACCTTACCGATGCAGTTATAGTTGGAAGAATCGCGACATGGTTGGGATTCATCAGTGTGTCCACAAAGAAAATAAATTAACACACCAACAATGTGCTTCATATAAATTGACACACCAACAATGTGCTTCATATAAATTGACACACCAACATGCTTCATATCAACTATGGATTATAAGGTGGTACGTAATAGTTTTTAGGTCCATGAGTGATGATATTTATTTTTAACTATAAGTGTATTTTCAGAAATGGGAGTCAGTTCAAATCAAAGAAAATCTGGCCCTCTTACTCGTCAATAGATTTTATGTTTATAATTTTTCAGAAATTGCATTTTCACGTTCATCTGTGTATTTTTTATAGCTCGTAGAGACGTGGACTTCGACTATTGATCAAGCACAAACCTGTGACCCTGATGCAAGTTCAGGAACTTTCAAAAACCACTGCCAACTGAAATTAAAAAAAAAATATTTCGCTACGATTGAGTTCCATGGATGTCACTGTCCACGTACGTTGTTTAAAAACACATGTTGCTGATATTTACATGATTAAAGTAAAACAATAAATGTTAAATTTTTGATATGTTAGCCTTATTTTAGAGCAACCTGTTTCAGATGACATTACCCTGGCAATTGTTTTACACTTGGAAATAAAACAAAAAGCCTTATATTTACTGTTCTACTTCAAAATAATAGAAAACCGAAATCTGTTTAACCGAAACTGGGCACACACAACAGTAAAATTTCAATAAGGCATTGCATTTTATTTTTTGCAAGACATAGGCTTCATGTGAAGTAGACTTTCTAGCAAAATGTTTCTTGCACTTTCATAGAAAATTTCATTTTGAATGACATTTTCTATGAAATTTCATTCAAATTAAAAAAATTTCGAATGTCATGACAAGGTCTTAAAATATGTGTATACTAGAGATGAGTTCGGGCTCAATTTTAGGAGCCCGGGCCCGGATTCTTGGAAAATTTTGCTTATCAAGGCTTGCATTTATGCATTATAGGCCTACACTGGCCAAAGATATGGCCCAAGCAAGGATTAGTTTAAAAATCCTTAGTTTAAAAAGTTTAGTTCAGTTAATCCACTTCACAATATTAATATGTTTTTAGAAATACTACGCATAAAGCCAAATGTTCTAAAATGTGGATTTGAAAATAAATAAATAATCAACGTGCTTTTCGACCGTATCAGAGAATCAATAATTTTCGTAAAAGCTGAAGAATAGAAAATCGTCCAGAAACAAAAAATTCCATACGTTATTTCTTTTTGATTTCTAAATTTACTTTTATTTTGAATAAATTGCATTATAAAATGTACAACGCCATACAGACAGTTGCAAGTGTTTGAAACTTTGACTCTGCTCTGGAAAACTAATCTTTGCAATATAATTTACATATATGCTAATTGGTAAAGGTAGTTTAGAGTGATGTAGTAGAATACAAAAAACAGCATGTAGGGAAATTTACAAAATTAAAAGAAAAAATAACGTAAAAGCATTCCAGACCAGATTATTCTGCATTTTGTAACATTAACAAAGCTTTGCGCTTAATAGTATAATAATCACAATATTATCATGTGTGTGTGCAGTTTCCAGATCAAGTTCATCATGGAGAGAGAGAGAGAGAGAGAGAGAATTGCATCTAATGCATCAGCGCTTCATCTTGATTTTCTTTTCTCTAAAACTCGACCTGCTGCACTAAAAACCAACGTCACCCCAAAAATCGCGGGAGTGAGGGAATTTGAAAAAATAAATAACAATACTTCTATCTGCATAATTTTAGAAATTAATACATCATTTTAAAGATAAGATTCTTGATTTTTAATAAAATACAAAAAATGGGAATGTGATTTTTCCCCCAGTTTATCGATACCAGACCTCCTTAAACTAATCCTTGCTTGGACCATAGCTTTGGACAATGCATAATGCAAGTCTTGCTAAGCAAAATTTGTCTTGGAATGGCAGCTAGCTTAGGAAATTGAAAATCCTTCCACCATGGTAACAAATCCCCAATGAAATTCAACACGTGTAAATCAACCCGGCTCGGAATTGCACATGTTGAATTAATTACAGTAATGAAATTCAAGACGTGTAATTCCGAGCGCGGGCCCGGGTTATTTGGTAGTTAATGAATTCTGAGCTCGTCCGAGCCCGGGCCGGAGCTCATCTCTAGTGTATACACTCAGAAGACAAAACATTAGAGATAGGGGTGATGGGCAGTTGATATGGGCATACCCCGTGCACAATGAGACAGACCCAAACCAAACGCAGATGATAAATAGGCGGAGAGCAGGGCTTCCGAACAGTGTATTGCAATCGACGAACATGGGAAAACGTAGTGATCTGAGCGACTTTGATTGTGGATGGCATTGCTGGCGCAAGGCAGATGGGTCGTTTTGTGGCCCAAGTGGTAAGAACCATAGAGTTTCAGAGGGAAACCGTATCAAGGGTGTACCGCGGGTATACAATAGACGGACGTACCAGCGCTCAGAGACCAAGCGGTGACCGACCACACGCCATTGATGACCGGGACCGACCGCCTGGTAGCGACGGCGAAAATTATATCCATGTTAAATGTCGGAGGCCCTAAGAGCATCCGCGAGTGAACGGTATGGCGCACGATGCACACCATGTCGTACGGGAGCCGACGCCCTACACGTGTGCTACTGTAGACTGCTCGTCATCGGATATTATGCCTCGCCTGGTGTCGGGAATATAAAAAACCGGACATCTGCAGAGTGGCGCCGCGTCTTGTGGTCAGATGAATCCCGTTTTCAGTTGTACCGAGCTGACTGGACGTTGCGGGCGAGGCGTCGCAGCGTGAGACCATGGCCCCGTCGTGCCAGGTCGGCCCTGTTTAAGGTGATGGTGACTCTGTGATGGTTTTGGACCTTCTCATGGGGTGCATTAGGACCCTTAATGTGTCCGGAGAGATACTTAACCACTGCGCGCTACAAACATGTTATGGCTGATCACCTGCACGCTTTCATGGCCTTCGCGCATCCTGCGGCAGATGGTTTGTTTCACCAGAACAATGCGCCATCCCACCGAGCAGCAAAACCCAGGCATGACTCGAGTAACACTCATCTGAGTTTGGAACCATCCAGTAGCCCCCAAGGTTCCAGGATTTAAACCATGTGGAAACTTTCTGGGATGCCGTGGAGTAGAACATGGATCCTGCACGGAAGTCTCAGAACCATCCAGTAGCCCCCAAGTCTCAGAACCATCCAGTAGCTAGCCCGGAAGTCTCAGAACCATCCAGTAGCAGTTCTGGACAATGCCGCACCAGGCATGGCTGGCATCACCTCCGGAAACCCTCCAGCATGTGGTGGAGTAAATACCTCGGCGTGCACAGGCTGTTATTCGCGCTACAGGAGGGTCAACATGCTATTAGGTAGTATCTTTAATATTTTGTCAATTGAGTGTATATATATACTGCTCAAAATAATTAGAGGTGCATGTGACTTTGTCGACATTATGCAAGCCATCGAGCTTATATTAGATGGAGACACCACTGACTCTGCCGCCATAGGTCACGGCTAATCGTTGGCGTGACGTCACATACACGCAAAAAAGAACTAAATTATACAGTTGATAGAACAGCATGCTTGTGTATGATTGATAAAGATTATTGAATTACTCATTTTATCTGTCTGTACTCCTAGCTTTTGTTTCATTGGTTTCAAAGCCTCTTCTCTTCTGCTGCTGCGTCGTGCCTGCATATGACGTCACTTACAGCACGGACGGTGACTTATGGCGGCCAGTGCTGGTGGATAGGAGTGGTGTCTCCACCTAATATGAACTCGATGATGCAAGCCAATCGTCTGATATCTTACCGAAACGTTCAAAACACAAGACGATTGGGACACTGACTGCTGAATTATGAGCATCTGTGACGTCAGAATGCGTAAATCACATATTGGGATAAAAAGAAAGGTTCATCGAAAGCTCCCTTATTCTTCTGCGTTTATCGTGACATTTCATTTCTTGAAGTTATCGATTTGAACAATGTCTCAACAGCATGATGTACTGGTTTCAATGGCGTGAAGAGCTATTTGTAGGCTGGAAGCAGGTCAGACACAGCAGGTGGTAGCAGAACCCATTGGAATGTCAAGAAATGTTATTTGAACAATGTCTCAACAGCATGATGTACTGGTTTCAATGGCGTGGAGAGCTATTTGTAGGCTGGAAGCCGGTCAGACACAGCAGGTGGTAGCAGAAGCCATTGGAATGTCACGAAATGTTATTTGAACAATGTCTCAACAGCATGATGTACTTTTTTTTTTTTTTTTTTTGATTGGAGGTTTAACGACCACCGTGAGCAACTCAATGGGCTATAAGCAGTCGCCCGTCCCTAATTTTAGGGTCACTGGTTCCAGGGAAGGAGAGAGCCAGTGCCGTAAGACAAACACAACATCCATGCCTCACCGGGATTCGAACCCGGACCCCGTTCGGACGAATGATCAGAGGCCATCGCTTAGACCACTGCGCCACCGGGGCGGCCATGATGTACTGGTTTCAATGGCGTGGAGAGCTATTTGTAGGCTGGAAGCAGGTCAGACACAGCAGGTGGTAGCAGAAGCCATTGGAATGTCACGAAATGTTATTTGAACAATGTCTCAACAGCATGATGTACTGGGTTTAATGGCGTGGAGAGCTATTTGTAGGCTGGAAGCTGGTCAGACACAGCAGGTGGTAGCAAAACCCATTGGAATGTCACGAAATGTTATTTGAACAATGTCTCAACAGCATGATGTACTGGTTTCAATGGCGTGGGGAGCTATTTGTAGGCTGGAAGCAGGTCAGACACAGCAGGTGGTAGCAGAAGCCATTGGAATGTCACAAAATGTTATTTCCCGATAGAGGATACGCTTCCAGGGTGCTGGAAGTGTTCGAAGAAGGCAAAGTCAAGACCAACCACGAAAAACTGCAGCAAGGGACAACCTTTATCTGTTGTTAACAGCCCGACGGAAACAAATGACAAAATGCTACTTAACTGCAGCGAGAGCTTCTCGTATCAACAGGACGCAGGATGTCAACCCAAACCATCCGGAATCGCCTTCACAAAAGTGATCTTTATGCACGTAGACCAATGTTGTGTGTCCCTTAACCGCACGACACCGTACGTCCCGTAGAAACTGGGCTGAGGAACATTGTGGTTGGGGTCACGACGAGTGGAGTCAATTTCTCTACTCTGACGAGTCCAGATTCAGTCTGGAGTCTGATATAATCGACGAGTTGTTATCTGGAGGGAACACGGCGCATGAAATAACCCAGCTTTTGTTGAGGAAACATTATATTACGGCGGAAATGGGGTGATGGTCTTAGCAGGCATTAGTATCGGTGGACGTACGGATCTGTGCGTCATTCGGAACGGCAGTCTGACGGCCCAAGGATGTAGATACGACATTCTCTGACCTATTATCATGCCGTATGTTGCAGCAGTCGGTGATTCGTTCACCGACTGCTGGAACTTACGGCATGACACACGTGTTGGACGGTGTGCTCCAAATCCCGGTGTTTTTACCAGTCTGTGGATATTAAGATGATAAAACCATTTTTGGGCTTGTTGACAGAAAAAGAGATTCAACCCCGAGCGAGTGTGTATGTTGTGTAGAGTGGGGGCGAAAGATGTCTGCAGTGAGGTGAGGATGTGTGGGTGGGTGTGTATGTATGTGTGTTTGTATGAGAAAGTGGGACGACACGGATTTTTTTTTCTCCTATCCCTAATCGGTATAGGGATTTAGTTTTGTAGTGTTACAGCTTACTAGTCCAGAGGAAGGTTCTGAACGCGCTTAGTCTTCCTTTTTCTCTCTTTTTAAAGGTTATATTTTTCGATAATTGTCAAAGTTTAGTTAATATTTTTAGGCTTACATTCAGCTAAATATTTTCAATAATATCTCACTTCATTATTTAATTTTCACATTTTAATAAAATACATCAGAAAGACAAAATAATATTAAATGACACATCATGGGCCTGGCCGGGCCTAAATAAGAGCTGCAACTGACGGGCCCGGGCAGAGTATCTGATATTTGAAACGGGCCGAGCTCACCAAATTAGGCCCGTGCAGACCTCTAGCGTAAATGCATTCTCTCTTCCCTTGATTTTTAGATTTTCTAAAAATCTGCTTAGAAATATGTTTTTTTTTTTCGGTCTGAAAGGATTCAACAAGTGAAAATACGGTGTCACCTTTCTTGTTTTTTCCAAATGTAAAATTGCCATAGAACAGTTAAGCAAAAGGTGTGACACACATTTTCACTTCGAATTTTTAAATATCATCATCATCATCATTGTCAACCATTATCAATCCACTGCTGGACGAAGGTCTCCCCAAGTTTCCTCCACAACGGTCTGTCTTGTGCCAGTCTCCTCCATGTCACCCCTGCATACTTTCGAATTTCATCCACCCATCTCCCATGTGGTCTTCTTCTGGGTCTTTTCCTGTCCCTTGGAATCCAATCTAAAATTTCGGCTGTCCATCGATGATCTGTCCTTCTGGCAGTATGTCCAGCCCATTGCCATTTCAGGGATTTGACTCTGATCATGATGTCTTCCACTCTTGTCATTTTTCGGATCCACGAGTTCCTCTTCTTATCTCTCCTGGTTACACCAAGTATGCACCTCTCCATGCTTCTTTGAGTTGTCTGCAGCCTTTGTATGTCTCTTTTAGTTAAGGTCCACGTCTCTGCACCATACGTAAGCACTGGAAGGATGCATTGATCAAACACTTTTCTTTTAAGACATAATGGCATATTGCTCTTGAAAATTATGCTGTTTCTTCCAAAAGCTCTCCAGGCAAGTTTTGTGCGCCGATTAATTTCTTCATCAATGTGACCCTCACTTGATATCTGCTGTCCAAGATAAATGTACGTGTCTGTTATCTCCAGCTTTTCTCCATTAATCGATAAATCTTCATTTCTTGTAAAAGCATTGAACATCACTTTTGTCTTCTGAAAGTTCATTTTTAATCCCACTTCTTTACTCTTGTCAGCAAGTTCCTGGATCATACTCTGCAGCTCTGATGGGCTAGTTGCAAAAATGACTACGTCATCAGCAAAACGAAGGTGGGTTAGATAATCTCCATTTTTAAATATATATATATATATATATATATATATATATATATATATATATATATATATATATATTTCGGATTGTAAAAGGAAATCCAGATTTCTCTTCTTTTCCATCCAAAGGGATTAACTGGAATTAAATTTTAAAATTGGGGTGGCAAATGTTCGACGGAAATTAAAATAATTACTGGTAATTCTGTGCGCTCATGCAGACTGCAAGGTTTTAGACATTCAAATAAAAAAAAACTCGTTATTTTTTGACATAGAGCTGCCCCCCATTTTATTTTTTGCATGTTGTTAACTTTTCAGAAAATTTGTCTTCCGGGTGAATGGAAGATAATTTCTTTATGTTTTTCTACAACGTTTATTAAGGAAGTGTTTGCTAGTTTCGAAAACACCAGCAAATTATACAACGATAGAGAAATCAAGAGGAACGTTAATTATTTTTATACATAGTAAGAAACTCAGACGTAGATAACAGCTGTTAAATACATATATCTCATCGTTCAGTCATATTCATTCTCTCCTCATTTATTTAAAGTCTTCCTTTTTCGAATTTTAAAAAAGGTGGATTGACTTTTCTGTGAAATTAAAAGAAAGATTTGTAGAAATCTTATTTTATATGGCTAGAACAGACATATCGGGAAACGTTACACTTATTGCAATTCTAAACTGCATGCATATCAATGTTCTATATTATAAACAGTATGTGCTGGATAGTGTCAACCAAAATAAACTACCGAGAAGTGATTCTTTCAGCTGTCAGTAAATATTCCTTTAAAATCTTGAATTTGGTCTCATGTCCGAGCTCGGTCATTCATCAAAATCTATGAATGCAGCACCTAGAAAAACAAAATGAAGCTGAAAGCAAAAATAAAACTTCAAAAAAAGTGAAAGTAACGAATATAAAATCAATAAAATTGAGGACAAATTTCATATGCACGGATATACACTGAAGAGCAATTGAATTAGAGATACCTGTCTAGTAACGTGTAGCACCACCTTTCGCCCTAATGAAGGCGGCGATTCGTCTCGGCATGGACTCCCCAAGACACCGGAAGCGTTGGGAAGCCATACGGATTCACGACCCCTGAACAAGCTCCCACAGTTCACGAAGATTTGACGGAGGGGGTCAGAGCCTGTAACATCTCTCTCGATGGCATACCAGATGTGATCGATGGGATTGAGGTCAGGTGACCTACCTGGCCAAGGAAGCAAGGTCACGTCGGTGGAGTGTTCATCCAACCATTCGGATACAATTGGGAGCGATGGCACGGTGCATTGTCTTGTTGCAGGATGAGCTCCCCAGTGGGATGTCGAAGACGCACAAACGGGAGCAAATGGTCGTCCAGGATATCCCGGTAACGTTGACCTGTGAAGGACGATGTCACATGTACCAGGGGTCCCATTTCAGTCCACTAAAACAGTTCCCAGACAAGAATGCCACCCCCACCAGCTTGAAGAGTACCCTGCTGGCGAGAAGAATCCATCGCTTCATGTGGTTTGCGCCGTACTCGTATCCTGCCATCCGCATGTATCAACGTGAATCTCGACTCATCAGTCCAGGTAACATTTTTCCACATGTCTAGGGTCCAGTGGCGATGTTCCCGCGCCCATGCTAATCTTTGCACCCTGTGATGTGCGGTCAGCAGCGGTACCCTCGTCTGACGATGGCTTCTGTACCCCATAGCGAGGAGATGGTTCTGGATGGTGTGGCTGCTTACACGTTTTTGTGCACCAGCGTTAAATTGCCGAGTGATTTCTTGCAGTGTGGCCCGTCTATCCGCTGTTACAATGCAAGCTAGCAGACGATGACCACGCTCATCCACACGCTGTTGTCCACGGCAGTTGGCCCTTGCAGGGATGGTTTTACCGGATTCGACGTACTCACGGTGCACCCCACAGTGGCTCGTAAAAATTCCGGTACCTGCACGACTTCCGAGATGGAGTGACGCATTCGTCGGGCCCCGACAATTTTCCCACGATCAAATGCGCTTAGATCCTTCGTCTTAAACATACTGCGTCGGACTCTTACTGATTCCCGTCGCATCACTCCTTATATTGTCGGATCGCTGCATACGTCATGTCGTTTCCGTTTACAGGGCCGCCCACAGCGCCACATTTGCATAACGCCAGCTTTCTCTAATTCAATTGCTCTTAAGTGTATAACTTTGGAAATGCATTGATAATGAGCTGATTGGGGACACTAAACTTTCGTGAGAGCCTCCAGGTTCTGATTTTTTATAACACGTGTTCTGAAAAGAAAAGGTGGGGGTGGCCGGTTGGGTTACCAGTCACTATATCTAGTAGTGTAGCTAGTTATATTGGGGCCGTGGTGTAGAATCATGAGGAGCCCCACTGTTCCGTAGAAATACGGTACAGATATGGCAGGCATGCCTAGTCGTATTGTCGCGAATTTCACTTTACCTGTGTCATTTTCTTACATACTCTAAGACGAATACTCTAATTTAACTTTCATTTTATTTTACCTTTTGTATGTAAATTTGAGTTCATTCTCTTTCAGCATTTTTCAAACTTAACGGGATATCTTGTCTCTCGCAAGACTAGGGTTGGCAACATCTTGAGGTCGGAATGTATGGTGTTTGTGTATGTGCCCGATGAGAACTGAACGTTATATAAGGTTTGAGCAGCAGCAGCAGTGAAGGAAAATAGGGAAGCTACACTATCTACCAACAAGTAATTGGACACCTGTGATAGCAAAGGAAAACGAAGTTTATTCACCTTCAATAGTTGGTGGAGCCTCTACGAGCGGCGATTATAGCTACAACCCTCCGGGGTATACTTTCAACCAGGCGTTGTATGACGGATAGCGGTATTTTCTTCCACTCGGCTTGGAGAAGACAGGTCAGTTCCTTCACCGATTTCGGACGGTGGCGGCACCCCTTTAAGTCGACGCTCCAACTCGCCCCAGAGGTGCTCGATAGGGTTAAGATCCGGCATTTCCGCGCAGGCCAGTCCATTCGATTAACCCCATTGTCACCATACCAAGCCGTGGTGGACCTCGCAACATGACAGGTGGCATTGCCATCCTGAAAGTAACATGGGTCCACCCCGTAAAACTGCCACAACGTGGGAAGAGCATGGTCATCCAAAATGGTGCAGTAGGTCTCGGCATTGAGTCTACCAGGGATTGCGACCAAGGGTTCCGTGCCATACCAGGAGAAACACCCCCATGGCATAATTCCGCAGCCACCGAACTTCACAGTTGGAACAATACATTCCGGCAGGAGGCGTTCTCCAGGCAGACACCAAACTCAGACCCTGCCATCCGAACGGTAGAGGGTGAACCTTGATTCGTCGCTCCAGAGAACCTGTTTCCACTGTTCAACGGTCCACTGTCGACGTTCTTTGCACCACGTTAGCCGAGCAGCGCTATTGGACTGATGGTATTCATCGAAAGAACATTCCCGGGTGCCTGTTGAAACTCCTCGCGGATGTGGCCCATCGATTTGGTGCGGTTCTTCCGAATTTCTCTGGCCAGCACCCGTCGGTCTCTATCTCCCAGTTTTGTGGGTCTGCCGGGTCGGGGCACATTCCGACAGTCACCTCTCATCTTCCACTTGCCAATCACGTAGGTACTTCAACTAGCTGGATATGTCACGCATGAATCGGCCATTTCTGTGATACCCGACGATTACACCTTTCTCGAAATCAGAGAGCTCCGAACTGCGTGGCATCTTCCATGCGGCTGGTTGCGTTGTTGTTTCCCACACGATATTTAACGGTGGTGGCCGTGACGTGTATCAGGACCGCAGATATCGTCGATTGCAGGGGAGTCCAGTTACTTGTTGGTAGATAGTGTATAATGCTAATTGTGGAAGAAACGCTGTCTAATTGAAGTTTGAGTTATTCGAAGGCTGCGTGCTATATTCTAGTGTTGTTGTTGTTTTCTTAACCAAGTGTTAATATTATTAACTCACGTTCGTTTGATTAAGATATGTGAAAGTTTGTCCTCGACGGGCATCGAATTCGTGTCACCCCCTCTCCAGAGTAAGTCGCTCTCCCAACTGAGCTACGCGGACAGAATGTCTCGATAAAAGCCATAGTATTTAAATACTTTAATCTTAAATTTAAAAACCATTTGCCGACGCCATGATCTAGATTTTTGGGTAAGAACAAATAATCTTATGACAATTATTAACAAGAAAGATGACACCGAATTTTCGGGTGTAATAAGGACGTCTTTTGAATCCGTTCTGACGCAAATTAAATGCATCAAAGCTATTCAAAGTCAATGGAACCGGTAAGAAAAACAATAGCATCTGATGGAAGAAAGAAGTTTTTCAATCGGGTTTTTAATCCCTCAGATATTGCTGTAAACGGAATCGTGAGCTTACGCCCTCTGGTTGTAGACTTGTGCGTTTACAAAAACATGAATTTGTATGAGAAACATTTCGCACCCGATACGCTCCCTAACACCGAAAGAATTTTTCAAATCGGACTCTTAGATTAAATGATAAGGTCAAAACGCTGTGTTATGCACGATTAAAACGAAGTCTGAAGATGACAGATGTACTTCATAAAATTACATTTAATGAACTATATACAAGGTTAAAAGACACTCATAAGATCTTTCAGACTCCAGGGGAGTCTGAAAGATCTTTCTTCCTAAAAGAATGCATGGTTTTCCCACCAGGGGACGTAAAGTCACATCTTATTTTTGTCAGGATCTCTGTTTCTTAGAGTCCGATTTGAAAAATTCTTTCTGTGTTGGAGAGCGTTTCCGGTGTGAAATGTTTATCATATAAATTCATGTTTTTCTTAACGCACAAGTCTGCAACCAGAGGGCGTAAGCTCACGATTCCGTTTGCAGCAATATCTGAGGGATTAAAAACCCGATTTAAAAACTTCTTTCTTCCGTCAGATACTATTGTTTTCCATACCGGTTCCATTGACTTTGAACAGCTTTGATAAATTTAATTTGAGTCAGAACGGATTCAAAAGACGTGCTTATTAAACCCGAAAATTCGGTGTTATCTTTCTTGTTAATAATTGTCATAAGATTATTTGTTCTTACCCAAAAATCTAGATCATGGCTTCGGCAAATGGTTTTTAAATTTAAGATTAAAGTATTTAAAAACAATGGCTTTTATCTTATCGACTCGCATCTCATCGAGTTATGAAGATCGTGCGTAGACGGATATATTTTCTTGCAAGAAGCTTGTGGGGAAGGAATTCTTGATCGAAGCACGGTTTCTTGGTGCGCATCGAGCTTTCGGTAGTGCTGAAGCACCATCGAAGATGATCACCGCTCAGGCCGACCTCAAACGGCGACAGACAAAACATGGCACCATTGTTGCAACGCTTCTCAAAGAAAATCGTCGTTTGACAGTCGAGGAGATTGCTCATCTGGCAAATTTGTCCACCATGTCTGTTCACCGGACTTTGACCGACTCACTGGGAAAAAGAAAATCGCCGTGCGCTTAGTGCCCCATCAACTCACTCCCGAGCAGAAGGCAGTCAGAGCGAGCATCGCACAGGATCACCTCCACAGGTTCGAAAGGGAAGGCGACATCTTCCCGAACAGCATTGTCACAATTGATGAGACTTGGAGCCGTGATTTTGAGCCGGAACTGAAGTCAAAATCAGCGGAATGAAGGTATCCAGGTTCCCCACGTTTCTGAAAGTGCCATCGGCAACAATCCAAAGTGAAGCAAACGATGATTTTTGCGTGCGATGCCCAGTGTGTTGTGGTCTCTGATAAAGTGCCCGTAGGGCAGAATGTCAAGGCACAATATTGTCGTTGCTTTGTGGGGACAAAGGTGAGACCAAAAAATTCGTCAAAATCGCCCCAACTTGTTGGAAGCGGAAGCGATCTTGCTGCATGAAAGCACATAGTGTCAGGGTGTGGCGTCTGTACGGCGACTTTAGTCGAAATACGGCTGGGAAACTTTACTACCCCACCCAGCATACAGCCCTGATCTCAGCCCACTCGATTTTGATCTTTTCCCAAAGTTAAAAAATTGGCTCCGTGGCATCCGCTCCGAATTGCTGGACGAACTATCATTGGACGTGACCCGAGTAATACGACAGCTGAACAAAAATGGCGTACTACGGGGAATCCAGGACCTACCTCACCGCTAGCATGCTGTCATTAGCAGCGGAGGGGAATACATTGAACGGTAATAATTCTCTGTTACTTCACACTTTTCTCAAAAATAGACAGTGTGCAGAACTTTTGTTAGCACCCCCGTATCGTTTCTAAAGCAGTGAATCTTATTTCCTCATCCTTAAACATTATGCTGTCTTCAATATGCAAATTTCATGGAATAAAGCATTTTTCAAGCATCTTGTGTTGATTAATGAACAATTTGGAACGGAACCTAATTTATTTACACATACATGTTCCCATTATAATTTTGGCTTCGATTTTACGTCGGAAATCTTAGAAACCTAACTCCGGCGTAAACGAAGTCCTACCTGTACGTAGAAGGAGGACGGGTCGTCTAATAATGAACACGCTGTTCTTCCCGCTTTTCTAGAAGACAGTGTGACGTCACGATGGCCGAAGTGCATAGAGCCACAACTCTTCGTTACATCTGGGCATTTGCAATAAAATTAACAGCTCCAGTTTTAAAGGAATCTACATATTTAAAACACAAGGCCCTTTCTTTCTACAATCTGCCAGCGTGTCCCACTGGAGCGGTTTTCATGGCTTTTTTTTTGTGTGTAAGCTACTGTCACGCAGATTTGTCATCGCTAATATTTACTCTCATAAGTAATTTTTTATGATGCCATGGCATTTTCTTTGTACAATCCCCCGTTCGTTATTCTGGTGTTTGTTTTCGCCTCAGTACTTGCAGCGCAACCTTCCTTTCTGCGATGGTCGGGCGTGGAACTGAGCTCTCCGCTATCAACTACGTAGTTGTAATTATCAGAATCGGTTCAGTATATAGTTTTCGAGATTAGTAAAAAAATTCTGATATTATAGTAAACTTCTTTCTTTCACGTTGGGTGTGATCAGGTTATATGTAAACAAAGTGGAACATACACGGGAAATAAGGAACTAATTGAAAGCGATCTGATTCGGCAGTACAGCCAAAAATAATAAAAATTAAACGAAATAGCTTATGTCCACCGGAAAGAAATAAGCTTCCCAACAGTGAAATAATTATCCAAATCGGTTCAGTAGTTTTCGTGATTACCTCAAACACACAAACGAAGTTTCTCTTTTCATATATTAGTATAGATATAGATTATATAATGATACCGAAAAAAATTGTTAAAACCAAACTGGCAAAATGAAACACGTTTTTAACCCCATTGTGTAGTTATCTAGACACGATATTATTTCGGGTCACTGAAAGAATGCTTCAATACTCCGATGCAAGACCGTCAACGACGGGTTCTCCTAAAAACTGCCACCGATTGCTTCAATAAATATTTATCACGTGTTTATACAATAACTAGCAGGGGTACCCGGTATTTCTCGGGTAAATATTCGTGGAATCTCTGTCAGTTATTTGTTAGTTGTCTATAGATTTTGTTTGGGGACCCCTTGACCCCGGGCTCCGACCCCTTCTAAAAACCGTCTACGGTCTAAGTTAGAGTACCATGAGATTATGTACCAAATTTGGTTGTTCTAAATGGAAAACTGTATAACTTTTTACGAAAATTTTGCATGGGGGCCGCTTGGTCCCTGGCTCCGACCCCTTCCAAAAACTGTCTACCGTCTAAGTCAGAGTATCATGAGATAATATACCAAATTTGGTGGTTATAAATTGAAAACTGTAGAACTTTTTGCGAAAATTTTGTATGAGGGCCCTTTAAACCCCCAGCTCCGACCCCTTCCCAAAACCGTCTACGGTCTAAGTCAGAGTACCATGAGGTAGTATGCCAAATTTGATGGTTCTAAATTGAAAACTGTAGAAATGTTAACTAAAATAACGAAAATTTTGTATGGTGGGCCCCCTTGACCCTCCCTCGGCTCCGATCTCCAATCCCATCCAAAACCCATCTACGGTCTAAGTTAGAGTACCATGAGATTGTATACTAAATGTGCTGGTTCTAAGTAAAAACTGTAGATTTGTATAGCGGGACAAACATACAAACAAACAAATATACAAACAATAATACGATATAACACACTAATGTTTTATTTTTAATCCGTTAATAGGCGTAAAATAACAAAAGTTTCGCATAGCTTTCACTGCCAACGGACAGCTTCTTCAGGCTTCTGAATATAAACACTTAACAGAAATAGACAAAGAATAAATGCAAATGTAAGATTTAAAATCATTATAGCACAGCATGAGACTCGTATTACGCCTTGTGCTTATCGATTGTCCAGTCCAGCGAGCTCTTAATGTTCGAGATTATATCACGCAGTGACGTATGTAACACAGACATAACAACTGAAATTTCATCTATCACAAGGTATTAAACATTAAGAGCTCGCTGGGCAATCGATGAGCACGAGGCGTAATACGAGTCTCATGCTATGCTATAATGATTTTAAATTTTACATTTGCATTTATTCTTTGCCTGTTTCTGTTAAGTGTTTATATTCAGAAGAACCTGAAGAAGCTGTTCGTTGTTTTTACTCTGTGCGAATATGTAATTTTACTCCTATTAACGGAATAAAAAACACATTAGTGTGTTATATCGTATTATTGTAAGTGGCGTACCCACAATCCAATTTTCTATCTAAATATACAAACTTTCACTTTTATATATATGGATGAGGAACGTCATCGTTAAATTCGTATACGAGTAGTTGGAAAAATTAAAAATTAATGGGAATATTAGGAAAATTTTGTTGCTGGTGACTCATCTTATAGGCTGCCTTTTAATAATTCAACCGTTTATTATAGTTATGCATTTTATTACAATTCGTGTTATATGACAAGAACAAATTTCAGTCACAGCTTTTTCAATCGTTCATGTCACGGGTTACGGACTAGTAATTTGTAAATTATTTAAGAAAAATTGTACACACACTCAAATATTTTTTTGAAAACATAGGAAAAAAATCATTGGGCTAAAACGGGAATATGGTATAAATAGTCTTCGATTCTTCTTATGCGAAACTTTTTTGGTAACTCATATTGAATGAATATATTTCTAGCATGGAAAATCCAATTTCCATCTTACATCGCTACAATAACACTAGATCTGAAATTTTCTTTGTGTAATAGCATATATTATTGAACACATTCGAGCATTCTCTGCTTCAAATAAATCCTTTCGACAACATTTCCGCCACCGATTGCTTCAATAAATATTTATCCCATGGGAAAACATGATATGCAACATCTGATTTCCTTTTCTTCGAACTGTATTTGCTAGAAAGCACGCCACAGCATCCAGGCATTTGCACATGTTTGTCGCTTATACAGACAACAAATGTAGAAAGAAAAAATGAACCAGGGGGCAAATCTTGTCTAAAATCAACAAACTAAGGCAACGATCTGTAGCTTATACAGACAACAAATGCAGAAAGAAGAAATGAACCAAAGGGGCAAATCTTGTCTAAAATCAACAAACTAATTCAACGATCTGTAGCTTATACAGACAACAAATTCAGAAAGAAGAAACGAACCAAAGGGGCAAATCTTGTCTAAAATCAACAAACTCATTTAACGATCTGTAGCTTATACAGACAACAAATGCAGAAAGAAGAAATGAACCAAAGGGGCAAATCTTGTCTAAAATCAACAAACTAATTCAACGATCTGTAGCTTATACAGACAACAAATGCAGAAAGAAGAAATGAACCAAAGGGGCAAATCTTGTCTAAAATCAACAAACTAAGGCAACGATCTGTAGCTTATACAGACAACAAATGCAGAAAGAAGAAATGAACCAAAGGGGCAAATCTTGTCTAAAATCAACAAACTAAGGCAACGATCTGTAGCTTATACAGACAACAAATGCAGAAAGAAGGAATGAACCAAAGAGGGCAAATCTTGTCTAAAATCAACAAACTAAGGCAACGATCTGTAGCTTATACAGACAACAAATGCAGAAAGAAGAAATGAACCAAACAAATCTTGAAGAAATAATGCTGAACCAAAGGCAAATCTTGTCTAAAATCAACAAACTA
The DNA here is from genome assembly GCA_039090855.1 of Macrothele yani. Classification (NCBI taxonomy): domain Eukaryota; kingdom Metazoa; phylum Arthropoda; class Arachnida; order Araneae; family Macrothelidae; genus Macrothele; species Macrothele yani. The sequence goes on along the minus strand of CM077024.1, from coordinate 128,566,429 downwards.
AGGCAACGATCTGTAGCTTATACAGACAACAAATGCAGAAAGAAGAAATGAACCAAAGGGGCAAATCTTGTCTAAAATCAACAAACTAAGGCAACGATCTGTAGCTTATACAGACAACAAATGCAGAAAGAAGAAATGAACCAAAGGGGCAAATCTTGTCTAAAATCAACAAACTAAGGCAACGATCTGTAGCTTATACAGACAACAAATGCAGAAAGAAGAAATGAACCAAAGGGGCAAATCTTGTCTAAAATCAACAAACTAATTCAACGATCTGTAGCTTATACAGACAACAAATGCAGAAAGAAGAAATGAACCAAAGGGGCAAATCTTGTCTAAAATCAACAAACTAATTCAACGATCTGTAGCTTATACAGACAACAAATGCAGAAAGAAGAAATGAACCAAAGGGGCAAATCTTGTCTAAAATCAACAAACTAATTCAACGATCTGTAGCTTATACAGACAACAAATGCAGAAAGAAGAAATGAACCAAAGGGGCAAATCTTGTCTAAAATCAACAAACTAATTCAACGATCTGTAGCTTATACAGACAACAAATGCAGAAAGAAGAAATGAACCAAAGGGGCAAATCTTGTCTAAAATCAACAAACTAATTCAACGATCTGTAGCTTATACAGACAACAAATGCAGAAAGAAGAAATGAACCAAAGGGGCAAATCTTGTCTAAAATCAACAAACTAATTCAACGATCTGTAGCTTATACAGACAACAAATGCAGAAAGAAGAAATGAACCAAAGGGGCAAATCTTGTCTAAAATCAACAAACTAATTCAACGATCTGTAGCTTATACAGACAACAAATGCAGAAAGAAGAAATGAACCAAAGGGGCAAATCTTGTCTAAAATCAACAAACTAATTCAACGATCTGTAGCTTATACAGACAACAAATGCAGAAAGAAGAAATGAACCAAAGGGGCAAATCTTGTCTAAAATCAACAAACTAAGGCAACGATCTGTAGCTTATACAGACAACAAATGCAGAAAGAAGAAATGAACCAAAGGGGCAAATCTTGTCTAAAATCAACAAACTAAGGCAACGATCTGTAGCTTATACAGACAACAAATGCAGAAAGAAGAAATGAACCAAAGGGGCAAATCTTGTCTAAAATCAACAAACTAAGGCAACGATCTGTAGCTTATACAGACAACAAATGCAGAAAGAAGAAATGAACCAAAGGGGCAAATCTTGTCTAAAATCAACAAACTAAGGCAACGATCTGTAGCTTATACAGACAACAAATGCAGAAAGAAGGAATGAACCAAAGGGGCAAATCTTGTCTAAAATCAACAAACTAAGGCAACGATCTGTAGCTTATACAGACAACAAATGCAGAAAGAAGAAATGAACCAAAGGGGCAAATCTTGTCTAAAATCAACAAACTAAGGCAACGATCTGTAGCTTATACAGACAACAAATGCAGAAAGAAGAAATGAACCAAAGGGGCAAATCTTGTCTAAAATCAACAAACTAAGGCAACGATCTGTAGCTTATACAGACAACAAATGCAGAAAGAAGAAATGAACCAAAGGGGCAAATCTTGTCTAAAATCAACAAACTAAGGCAACGATCTGTAGCTTATACAGACAACAAATGCAGAAAGAAGAAATGAACCAAAGGGGCAAATCTTGTCTAAAATCAACAAACTAAGGCAACGATCTGTAGCTTATACAGACAACAAATGCAGAAAGAAGAAATGAACCAAAGGGGCAAATCTTGTCTAAAATCAACAAACTAAGGCAACGATCTGTAGCTTATACAGACAACAAATGCAGAAAGAAGAAATGAACCAAAGGGGCAAATCTTGTCTAAAATCAACAAACTAAGGCAACGATCTGTAGCTTATACAGACAACAAATGCAGAAAGAAGAAATGAACCAAAGGGGCAAATCTTGTCTAAAATCAACAAACTAATTCAACGATCTGTAGCTTATACAGACAACAAATGCAGAAAGAAGAAATGAACCAAAGGGGCAAATCTTGTCTAAAATCAACAAACTAATTCAACGATCTGTAGCTTATACAGACAACAAATGCAGAAAGAAGAAATGAACCAAAGGGGCAAATCTTGTCTAAAATCAACAAACTAATTCAACGATCTGTAGCTTATACAGACAACAAATGCAGAAAGAAGAAATGAACCAAAGGGGCAAATCTTGTCTAAAATCAACAAACTAATTCAACGATCTGTAGCTTATACAGACAACAAATGCAGAAAGAAGAAATGAACCAAAGGGGCAAATGTTGTCTAAAATCAACAAACTAAGGCAACGATCTGTAGCTTATACAGACAACAAATGCAGAAAGAAGAAATGAACCAAAGGGGCAAATCTTGTCTAAAATCAACAAACTAAGGCAACGATCTGTAGCTTATACAGACAACAAATGCAGAAAGAAGAAATGAACCAAAGGGGCAAATCTTGTCTAAAATCAACAAACTAAGGCAACGATCTGTAGCTTATACAGACAACAAATGCAGAAAGAAGAAATGAACCAAAGGGGCAAATCTTGTCTAAAATCAACAAACTAAGGCAACGATCTGTAGCTTATACAGACAACAAATGCAGAAAGAAGAAATGAACCAAAGGGGCAAATCTTGTCTAAAATCAACAAACTAAGGCAACGATCTGTAGCTTATACAGACAACAAATGCAGAAAGAAGAAATGAACCAAAGGGGCAAATCTTGTCTAAAATCAACAAACTAAGGCAACGATCTGTAGCTTATACAGACAACAAATGCAGAAAGAAGAAATGAACCAAAGGGGCAAATCTTGTCTAAAATCAACAAACTAAGGCAACGATCTGTAGCTTATACAGACAACAAATGCAGAAAGAAGAAATGAACCAAAGGGGCAAATCTTGTCTAAAATCAACAAACTAAGGCAACGATCTGTAGCTTATACAGACAACAAATGCAGAAAGAAGAAATGAACCAAAGGGGCAAATCTTGTCTAAAATCAACAAACTAATTCAACGATCTGTAGCTTATACAGACAACAAATGCAGAAAGAAGAAATGAACCAAAGGGGCAAATGTTGTCTAAAATCAACAAACTAAGGCAACGATCTGTAGCTTATACAGACAACAAATGCAGAAAGAAGAAATGAACCAAAGGGGCAAATCTTGTCTAAAATCAACAAACTAAGGCAACGATCTGTAGCTTATACAGACAACAAATGCAGAAAGAAGAAATGAACCAAAGGGGCAAATCTTGTCTAAAATCAACAAACTAATTCAACGATCTGTAGCTTATACAGACAACAAATGCAGAAAGAAGAAATGAACCAAAGGGGCAAATCTTGTCTAAAATCAACAAACTAAGGCAACGATCTGTAGCTTATACAGACAACAAATGCAGAAAGAAGAAATGAACCAAAGGGGCAAATGTTGTCTAAAATCAACAAACTAAGGCAACGATCTGTAGCTTATACAGACAACAAATGCAGAAAGAAGAAATGAACCAAAGGGGCAAATCTTGTCTAAAATCAACAAACTAAGGCAACGATCTGTAGCTTATACAGACAACAAATGCAGAAAGAAGAAATGAACCAAAGGGGCAAATCTTGTCTAAAATCAACAAACTAAGGCAACGATCTGTAGTTTATACAGACAACAAATGCAGAAAGAAGAAATGAACCAAAGGGGCAAATCTTGTCTAAAATCAACAAACTAAGGCAACGATCTGTAGCTTATACAGACAACAAATGCAGAAAGAAGAAATGAACCAAAGGGGCAAATCTTGTCTAAAATCAACAAACTAAGGCAACGATCTGTAGCTTATACAGACAACAAATGCAGAAAGAAGAAATGAACCAAAGGGGCAAATCTTGTCTAAAATCAACAAACTAAGGCAACGATCTGTAGCTTATACAGACAACAAATGCAGAAAGAAGAAATGAACCAAAGGGACAAATCTTGTCTAAAATCAACAAACTAATTCAACGATCTGTAGCTTATACAGACAACAAATGCAGAAAGAAGAAATGAACCAAAGGGGCAAATCTTGTCTAAAATCAACAAACTAAGGCAACGATCTGTAGCTTATACAGACAACAAATGCAGAAAGAAGAAATGAACCAAAGGGGCAAATCTTGTCTAAAATCAACAAACTAAGGCAACGATCTGTAGCTTATACAGACAATAAATGCAGAAAGAAGAAATGAACCAAAGGGACAAATCTTGTCTAAAATCAACAAACTAATTCAACGATCTGTAGCTTATACAGACAACAAATGCAGAAAGAAGAAATGAACCAAAGGGGCAAATCTTGTCTAAAATCAACAAACTAAAGCAACGATCTGTAGCTTATACAGACAACAAATGCAGAAAGAAGAAATGAACCAAAGGGCGCAAATCTTGTCTAAAATCAACAAACTAAGGCAACGATCTGTAGTTTATACAGACAACAAATGCAGAAAGAAGAAATGAACCAAAGGGGCAAATCTTGTCTAAAATCAACAAACTAAGGCAATGATCTGTAGCTTATACAGACAACAAATGCAGAAAGAAGAAATGAACCAAAGGGACAAATCTTGTCTAAAATCAACAAACTAATTCAACGATTTGTAGCTTATACAGACAACAAATGCAGAAAGAAGGAATGAATCAAAGGGGCAAATCTTGTCTAAAATCAACAAACTAATTCAACGATCTGTAGCTTATACAGACAACAAATGCAGAAAGAAGAAATGAACCAAAGGGGCAAATGTTGTCTAAAACCAACAAACTAATTCAACGATCTGTAGCTTATACAGACAACAAATGCAGAAAGAAGAAATGAACCAAAGGGGCAAATGTTGTCTAAAATCAACAAACTAAGGCAACGATCTGTAGATTATACAGACAACAAATGCAGAAAGAAGAAATGAACCAAAGGGACAAATCTTGTCTAAAATCAACAAACTAATTCAACGATCTGTAGCTTATACAGACAGCAAATGCAGAAAGAAGAAATGAACCAAAGGGGCAAATCTTGTTTAAAATCAACAAACTAAGGCAACGATCTGTAGCTTATACAGACAACAAATGCAGAAAGAAGAAATGAACCAAAGGGGCAAATCTTGTCTAAAATCAACAAACTAAGGCAACGATCTGTAGCTTATACAGACAATAAATGCAGAAAGAAGAAATGAACCAAAGGGACAAATCTTGTCTAAAATCAACAAACTAATTCAACGATCTGTAGCTTATACAGACAACAAATGCAGAAAGAACAAATGAACCAAAGGGGCAAATCTTGTCTAAAATCAACAAACTAATTCAACGATCTGTAGCTTATACAGACAACAAATGCAGAAAGAAGAAATGAACCAAAGGGGCAAATCTTGTCTAAAATCAACAAACTAAGGCAACGATCTGTAGTTTATACAGACAACAAATGCAGAAAGAAGAAATGAACCAAAGGGACAAATCTTGTCTAAAATCAACAAACTAAGGCAACGATCTGTAGCTTATACAGACAACAAATGCAGAAAGAAGAAATGAACCAAAGGGGCAAATCTTGTCTAAAATCAACAAACTAAGGCAATGATCTGTAGCTTATACAGACAACAAATGCAGAAAGAAGAAATGAACCAAAGGGACAAATCTTGTCTAAAATCAACAAACTAATTCAACGATTTGTAGCTTATACAGACAACAAATGCAGAAAGAAGGAATGAACCAAAGGGGCAAATCTTGTCTAAAATCAACAAACTAATTCAACGATCTGTAGCTTATACAGACAACAAATGCAGAAAGAAGAAATGAACCAAAGGGGCAAATGTTGTCTAAAACCAACAAACTAATTCAACGATCTGTAGCTTATACAGACAACAAATGCAGAAAGAAGAAATGAACCAAAGGGGCAAATGTTGTCTAAAATCAACAAACTAAGGCAACGATCTGTAGATTATACAGACAACAAATGCAGAAAGAAGAAATGAACCAAAGGGACAAATCTTGTCTAAAATCAACAAACTAATTCAACGATCTGTAGCTTATACAGACAGCAAATGCAGAAAGAAGAAATGAACCAAAGGGGCAAATCTTGTTTAAAATCAACAAACTAAGGCAACGATCTGTAGCTTATACAGACAACAAATGCAGAAAGAAGAAATGAACCAAAGGGGCAAATCTTGTCTAAAATCAACAAACTAAGGCAACGATCTGTAGCTTATACAGACAATAAATGCAGAAAGAAGAAATGAACCAAAGGGACAAATCTTGTCTAAAATCAACAAACTAATTCAACGATCTGTAGCTTATACAGACAACAAATGCAGAAAGAACAAATGAACCAAAGGGGCAAATCTTGTTTAAAATCAACAAACTAAGGCAACGATCTGTAGCTTATACAGACAACAAATGCAGAAAGAAATGAACCAAAGGGGCAAATCTTGTCTAAAATCAACAAACTAAGGCAACGATCTGTAGCTTATACAGACAATAAATGCAGAAAGAAGAAATGAACCAAAGGGACAAATCTTGTCTAAAATCAACAAACTAATTCAACGATCTGTAGCTTATACAGACAACAAATGCAGAAAGAAGAAATGAACCAAAGAGGCAAATCTTGTCTAAAATCAACAAACTAAGGCAACGATCTGTAGTTTATACAGACAACAAATGCAGAAAGAAGAAATGAACCAAAGGGGCAAATCTTGTCTAAAATCAACAAACTAAGGCAACGATCTGTAGCTTATACAGACAACAAATGCAGAAAGAAGAAATGAACCAAAGGGGCAAATCTTGTCTAAAATCAACAAACTAAGGCAACGATCTGTAGCTTATACAGACAACAAACGCAGAAAGAAGAAATGAACCAAAGGGGCAAATCTTGTCTAAAATCAACAAACTAAGGCAACGATCTGTAGCTTATACAGACAATAAATGCAGAAAGAAGAAATGAACCAAAAGGGCAAATCTTGTCTAAAATCAACAAACTAAGGCAACGATCTGTAGCTCATACAGACAACAAATGCAGAAAGAAGAAATGAACCAAAGGGACAAATCTTGTCTAAAATCAACAAACTAATTCAACGATCTGTAGCTTATACAGACAGCAAATGCAGAAAGAAGAAATGAACCAAAGGGGCAAATCTTGTTTAAAATCAACAAACTAAGGCAACGATCTGTAGCTTATACAGACAACAAATGCAGAAAGAAGAAATGAACCAAAGGAGCAAATCTTGTCTAAAATCAACAAACTAAGGCAACGATCTGTAGCTTATACAGACAATAAATGCAGAAAGAAGAAATGAACCAAAGGGACAAATGTTGTCTAAAATCAACAAACTAATTCAACGATCTGTAGCTTATACAGACAACAAATGCAGAAAGAAGAAATGAACCAAAGGGGCAAATCTTGTCTAAAATCAACAAACTAAAGCAACGATCTGTAGCTTATACAGACAACAAATGTAGAAAGAAGAAATGAACCAAAGGGGCAAATCTTGTCTAAAATCAACAAACTAAGGCAACGATCTGTAGCTTATACAGACAACAAACGCGGAAAGAAGAAATGAACCAAAGGGGCAAATCTTGTCTAAAATCAACAAACTAAGGCAACGATCTGTAGCTTATACAGACAATAAATGCAGAAAGAAGAAATGAACCAAAGGGGCAAATCTTGTCTAAAATCAACAAACTAAGGCAACGATCTGTAGTTTATACAGACAACAAATGCAGAAAGAAGAAATGAACCAAAGGGACAAATCTTGTCTAAAATCAACAAACTAAGGCAACGATCTGTAGCTTATACAGACAACAAATGCAGAAAGAAGAAATGAACCAAAGGGGCAAATCTTGTCTAAAATCAACAAACTAAGGCAATGATCTGTAGCTTATACAGACAACAAATGCAGAAAGAAGAAATGAACCAAAGGGACAAATCTTGTCTAAAATCAACAAACTAATTCAACGATTTGTAGCTTATACAGACAACAAATGCAGAAAGAAGGAATGAACCAAAGGGACAAATCTTGTCTAAAATCAACAAACTAATTCAACGATCTGTAGCTTATACAGGCAACAAATGCAGAAAGAAGAAATGAACCAAAGGGGCAAATGTTGTCTAAAATCAACAAACTAAGGCAACGATCTGTAGCTTATACAGACAACAAATGCAGAAAGAAGAAATGAACCAAAGGGGACAAATCTTGTCTAAAATCAACAAACTAATTCAACGATCTGTAGCTTATACAGACAACAAATGCAGAAAGAAGAAATGAACCAAAAGGGACAAATCTTGTCTAAAATCAACAAACTAAGGCAACGATCTGTAGCTTATACAGACAACAAATGCAGAAAGAAGAAATGAACCAAAGGGACAAATCTTGTCTAAAATCAACAAACTAAGGCAACGATCTGTAGCTTATACAGACAACAAATGCAGAAAGAAGAAATGAACCAAAGGGGCAAATCTTGTCTAAAATCAACAAACTAATTCAACGATCTGTAGCTTATACAGACAATAAATGCAGAAAGAAGAAATGAACCAAAGGGGCAAATCTTGTCTAAAATCAACAAACTAAGGCAACGATCTGTAGCTTATACAGACAACAAATGCAGAAAGAAGAAATGAACCAAAGGGGCAAATCTTGTCTAAAATCAACAAACTAATTCAACGATCTGTAGCTTATACAGACAACAAATGCAGAAAGAAGAAATGAACCAAAGGGACAAATCTTGTCTAAAATCAACAAACTAATTCAACGATCTGTAGCTTATACAGACAACAAACGCGGAAAGAAGAAATGAACCAAAGGGGCAAATCTTGTCTAAAATCAACAAACTAAGGCAACGATCTGTAGCTTATACAGACAATAAATGCAGAAAGAAGAAATGAACCAAAGGGGCAAATCTTGTCTAAAATCAACAAACTAAGGCAACGATCTGTAGTTTATACAGACAACAAATGCAGAAAGAAGAAATGAACCAAAGGGACAAATCTTGTCTAAAATCAACAAACTAAGGCAACGATCTGTAGCTTATACAGACAACAAATGCAGAAAGAAGAAATGAACCAAAGGGACAAATCTTGTCTAAAATCAACAAACTAAGGCAATGATCTGTAGCTTATACAGACAACAAATGCAGAAAGAAGAAATGAACCAAAGGGACAAATCTTGTCTAAAATCAACAAACTAATTCAACGATTTGTAGCTTATACAGACAACAAATGCAGAAAGAAGAAATGAACCAAAGGGGCAAATCTTGTCTAAAATCAACAAACTAATTCAACGATCTGTAGCTTATACAGGCAACAAATGCAGAAAGAAGAAATGAACCAAAGGGGCAAATCTTGTTTAAAATCAACAAACTAAGGCAACGATCTGTAGCTTATACAGACAACAAATGCAGAAAGAAGAAATGAACCAAAGGGGCAAATCTTGTCTAAAATCAACAAACTAAGGCAACGATCTGTAGCTTATACAGACAATAAATGCAGAAAGAAGAAATGAACCAAAAGGGACAAATCTTGTCTAAAATCAACAAACTAATTCAACGATCTGTAGCTTATACAGACAACAAATGCAGAAAGAAGAAATGAACCAAAGGGGCAAATCTTGTCTAAAATCAACAAACTAAGGCAACGATCTGTAGCTTATACAGACAATAAATGCAGAAAGAAGAAATGAACCAAAGGGGCAAATCTTGTCTAAAATCAACAAACTAAGGCAACGATCTGTAGCTTATACAGACAACAAATGCAGAAAGAAGAAATGAACCAAAGGGGCAAATCTTGTCTAAAATCAACAAACTAAGGCAACGATCTGTAGCTTATACAGACAACAAATGCAGAAAGAAGAAATGAACCAAAGGGGCAAATCTTGTCTAAAATCAACAAACTAAGGCAACGATCTGTAGCTTATACAGACAACAAATGCAGAAAGAAGAAATGAACCAAAGGGACAAATCTTGTCTAAAATCAACAAACTAATTCAACGATCTGTAGCTTATACAGACAGCAAATGCAGAAAGAAGAAATGAACCAAAGGGGCAAATCTTGTTTAAAATCAACAAACTAAGGCAACGATCTGTAGCTTATACAGACAACAAATGCAGAAAGAAGAAATGAACCAAAGGGGCAAATCTTGTCTAAAATCAACAAACTAAGGCAACGATCTGTAGCTTATACAGACAACAAATGCAGAAAGAAGAAATGAACCAAAGGGACAAATCTTGTCTAAAATCAACAAACTAATTCAACGATCTGTAGCTTATACAGACAACAAATGCAGAAAGAAGAAATGAACCAAAGGGGCAAATCTTGTCTAAAATCAACAAACTAAGGCAACGATCTGTAGCTTATACAGACAACAAATGCAGAAAGAAGAAATGAACCAAAGGGGCAAATCTTGTCTAAAATCAACAAACTAAGGCAACGATCTGTAGCTTATACAGACAATAAATGCAGAAAGAAGAAATGAACCAAAGGGACAAATCTTGTCTAAAATCAACAAACTAATTCAACGATCTGTAGCTTATACAGACAACAAATGCAGAAAGAAGAAATGAACCAAAGGGGCAAATCTTGTCTAAAATCAACAAACTAAGGCAACGATCTGTAGCTTATACAGACAACAAATGCAGAAAGAAGAAATGAACCAAAGGGGCAAATCTTGTCTAAAATCAACAAACTAAGGCAACGATCTGTAGCTTATACAGACAACAAATGCAGAAAGAAGAAATGAACCAAAGGGACAAATCTTGTCTAAAATCAACAAACTAAGGCAACGATCTGTAGCTTATACAGACAACAAATGCAGAAAGAAGAAATGAACCAAAGGGGCAAATCTTGTCTAAAATCAACAAACTAATTCAACGATCTGTAGCTTATACAGACAACAAATGCAGAAAGAAGAAATGAACCAAAGGGACAAATCTTGTCTAAAATCAACAAACTAATTCAACGATCTGTAGCTTATACAGACAACAAATGCGGAAAGAAGAAATGAACCAAAGGGGCAAATCTTGTCTAAAATCAACAAACTAAGGCAACGATCTGTAGCTTATACAGACAATAAATGCAGAAAGAAGAAATGAACCAAAGGGGCAAATCTTGTCTAAAATCAACAAACTAAGGCAACGATCTGTAGTTTATACAGACAACAAATGCAGAAAGAAGAAATGAACCAAAGGGACAAATCTTGTCTAAAATCAACAAACTAAGGCAACGATCTGTAGCTTATACAGACAACAAATGCAGAAAGAAGAAATGAACCAAAGGGGCAAATCTTGTCTAAAATCAACAAACTAAGGCAATGATCTGTAGCTTATACAGACAACAAATGCAGAAAGAAGAAATGAACCAAAGGGACAAATCTTGTCTAAAATCAACAAACTAATTCAACGATTTGTAGCTTATACAGACAACAAATGCAGAAAGAAGGAATGAACCAAAGGGGCAAATCTTGTCTAAAATCAACAAACTAATTCAACGATCTGTAGCTTATACAGGCAACAAATGCAGAAAGAAGAAATGAACCAAAGGGGCAAATCTTGTCTAAAATCAACAAACTAAGGCAACGATCTGTAGCTTATACAGACAACAAATGCAGAAAGAAGAAATGAACCAAAGGGACAAATCTTGTCTAAAATCAACAAACTAATTCAACGATCTGTAGCTTATACAGACAATAAATGCAGAAAGAAGAAATGAACCAAAAGGGACAAATCTTGTCTAAAATCAACAAACTAAGGCAACGATCTGTAGCTTATACAGACAACAAATGCAGAAAGAAGAAATGAACCAAAGGGACAAATCTTGTCTAAAATCAACAAACTAAGGCAACGATCTGTAGCTTATACAGACAACAAATGCAGAAAGAAGAAATGAACCAAAGGGGCAAATCTTGTCTAAAATCAACAAACTAATTCAACGATCTGTAGCTTATACAGACAATAAATGCAGAAAGAAGAAATGAACCAAAGGGGCAAATCTTGTCTAAAATCAACAAACTAAGGCAACGATCTGTAGCTTATACAGACAACAAATGCAGAAAGAAGAAATGAACCAAAGGGACAAATCTTGTCTAAAATCAACAAACTAAGGCAACGATCTGTAGCTTATACAGACAACAAATGCAGAAAGAAGAAATGAACCAAAGGGGCAAATCTTGTCTAAAATCAACAAACTAAGGCAACGATCTGTAGCTTATACAGACAACAAATGCAGAAAGAAGAAATGAACCAAAGGGACAAATCTTGTCTAAAATCAAGAAACTAATTCAACGATCTGTAGCTTATACAGACAACAAATGCAGAAAGAAGAAATGAACCAAAGGGGCAAATCTTGTCTAAAATCAACAAACTAATTCAACGATCTGTAGCTTATACAGACAACAAATGCAGAAAGAAGAAATGAACCAAAGGGGCAAATCTTGTCTAAAATTCAACAAACTAAGGCAACGATCTGTAGCTTATACAGACAACAAATGCAGAAAGAAGAAATGAACCAAAGGGGCAAATCTTGTCTAAAACCAACAAACTAATTCAACGATCTGTGGCTTATACAGACAACAAATTCAGAAAGAAGAAATGAACCAAAGGGGCAAATCTTGTCTAAAATCAACAAACTAAGGTAACGATCTGTAGCTTATACAGACAACAAATGCAGAAAGAAACAAGAAAGATGACACCGAGTTTTCGGGTGTCTAAAGCACGTCTTTTGAATCCGTTCTGACGGAAATTAAATTTATCAAAGCTATTCAAAGTCAATGGAACCGGTATGGAAAACAATAGATCTGACCAAAGAAAGAAGATTTTCAATCGGGTTTTTAATCCCTCAGATATTGCTGTAAACGGAATCGTGAGCTTTCGAACTCTTAGAAACAGAGATATAGACAAAAATAAGATGTGACTTTACGTCCCCTGGTGGGAAAACCATGCATTATTTTAGGAAGAAAGTATTCTCAAAAGGTTTATCCATATAAGCTGTATCGGTCCAAGAAAAAGATTAGTAGAGTTGTCAGGATCCCAGATTTTGCAACACATATTTCACAAGCAGAAATTAACACTTATGACCCCTGGTGGCTAAACCATTCTTTACCAAACATTAGAAATTATGTGAAAAATATTTTCCATCAGGTCTCGAATGCGATACAGGAAAATTTTTTCAAATCAGAGCTTTCGGAGCAGAAATAACGCCGAAAACGTAATTTACCTTTGTGCCCCCTAGCGGAAAGTCTATGATTTACTTGAAAATTTTTAATTTATAGGAAAAACATTTCACATCGGAAACACTATCCAACAGAGAAGGAATTTTTCAAATCAGATTCTTAGAAGTAGAGGTATTCACAAAAATAAGATATACGTCTACGCCCCCTGGCGTAGAAACCATGCATTTTTTCAAGAAGAAAAGTTTCCTAAAGGGTTTGTCGATATGAGTAGTATCGGTCAGCAAACGACTTTTTTTTCAGTCCAGATTTTAGAAGCTCATATTTTGCTGCAAATACAACAGAAGCGGAAATTACGACTTACGCCACCTGGTGGCCAAACCATTTCTTACAAATATTAGAAAATATGTGCAAACGATTTCCCATCAGGAGCTGTATGCGGTGCAGAAAGAATTTTTTAAATAGGAGATTTAGAAGCAGAGATATAAGGGAAACGCAATTTACATTTACACCCCTAGCGCAAAGTCTATGAATTACTTGAAAATTTTGAAATTATATGAACCACATGTCACACTAGAAACACTATCGAACAAAGAAGGAATTTTTCAAATCGGACTCTTAGAAGTAGAGATATAGACAAAAATAAGATATACATCTACGCCTCCTGACGTAGAAACCATGCACTATTTTAAGAAGAAAATGTTTCTAAAAGGTTTGTCGATATGAGTAGTATCTGTCAACAAACGACGTTTTTTTCAATCGAGAATTTAGAAGCTCATATTTTGCTGCAAATACAACAGAAGCAGAAATTAAGATTTGGTGGCCAAACTATATTTTTACAAAAATTAGAAATTATGTGCAAACGATTTCCCGTCAGGAGCTGCATCCGGTGCAGAAAGAATTTTTCAAATCGGAGATTTAGAAGCAGAGATATAGGGGGTAACGCAATTTACCGCTACGCCCCCTAGGGGAAAGTCTATGAATTATTTGAAAATTTTGAAATTATATCAAAAACATGTCACATGGAAAGCACTATCCAACAAAGAAGGAATTTTTCAAATCGGACTTCTAGAAGTAGAGATATTGACAAAAGTAAGATGTACATCTACGCCCCCTATCGGAGAAACTGTGGAATATTTTAAGAAAAAATATTCCGAAAAGGTTTATCCATGTGAGTGGCATCAGTCCACGAAAGAATTTTTTCAATCGATATTTTAGAAGCTCCGATTTTATGGCAAATACATCAGAAGCAAAAATTAACACTTACGCCCCTGGTGGCCGAAGTATTCTTTACCAAAAATTCGGAATTATATGCAAAAGATTTTCCATCAGGAGATGTATCTGCTGAAGAAAATGATTTTCAAATCGGAGTTTTAGAAGAAGAGTTATTCGGGAAAATGTAATTTACTTTTACGTCACCTAGCGGAAAATCTATGAGTAATTTGAAAAAGTAACTATATCTAAAATACTCTTCGACATAAATGGAACCGAAAGATAAAAATTTTTTTTCAATCGGATGCTTAGAAGCAAATATATGGAATAAAACGTATTTTTGAATTCGACATCATCTGCATTTACGCCCTCTACCGGCGAAATTGTACATCGTAAATAAAAACCAAATAAATGATCATGATTTTCATATTTAAAGCTTTCCAATGCAAAAAGAATTTTTCAAATCGGATTAATAGTTGCAGAGATACCGTGGGTACAGACGGACTGACGGATGGACGGACGGACAAACCGATAACAGAAGCACGATCTTTTTACAAAACACGTGCTAAAAATGAACCAAAGGGGCAAAGCTTGTCTAAAATCAACAAACTAAGGCATCTGTAGCTTATACAGACAACAAATGCAGAAAGAAAAGATGAACCAAAAGGGGCAAAGCTTGTCTAAAATACACAAACTAAGGAAACGAGTTATCGAAATTACAGCATAAGATATTGAAGACTTTGCTCCAACCATCGTTTATGGCCACCGTGACGTCATACTTAGCGGGGCAAAAGATCAAAGGCGACTGGGCCTGTCTTATTCTTTCGGAATTCCTTGGGTGGACAACACACACGTACGGTTGTTTGAGCTACGGCATGGCAACCGACAAGATGCATATTTCCCTCTGTCTGCTGTTCACGTTTAACTCGGGGTAAACCGCTACAGAAGCAAAAGAGGGGATTCGTTCGGAATACAGCGAGAAAGCTGTAGGTGCAAGCACCTGTGGTGAGTGGTTTGTGAAGTTCGGAAGTGGTGATTACAGCGTGGAGGAGAAGCAGCGTAGCGAACGGCGAAGGAGGTGCAGAACTGGAAATAAGAGTTAGGCGTAAATCAATCGACAGTGGTTCGACGGTTACATGCCATGGGAAAGATTCAAACATTAAAAGCGACCTGCTTGTGTAAGTACGATATCTATTCGACCATGGAAATTTACGCTTAGGCCTAACATAATTGTGTATGATTTTGATCATTTTTCGTGAAAATATTTGAAATCTCTTAAGCTAGAGAATTACCAAAACATAGGAGGGAATATTCAAGAACGCTTAATATTCTATGCTGTGAAACAGTTTTCAACTTAAAAATCACAAAATAATTTTTCACCTGAATCATATGTTACCATAACCAATCTTCACGAAAATAGAAATTCTACGTAGTGCGATCAAAAAGTTCCAAGACTAGGTACGTAGCGTGCCAACAGATGGCAGTACGCGGATGCGCGAGCAGCGATCGAAGGTAGTGACCTTCATGAGTCATTGTGCCGAGTGGCGTCGTTCTGTGAACATCGGGAGCTGTGCTACACTATATTTTGTGACCACGTGCAGAACACAGCTGCGATTTTGGTATGGACTGCAAATTAGAGCAGCCAGCGAACATCAAATTCTGCATAAAACTCGGCAAATCGGGAACTGAGACGCATGAAATGTTTCGGCAGGCTTATGGCAATGAAGCAATGAGTCGTGCGAAGTGTTTTTAGTGGCACTCGCGCTTCAAGAGCGGCAGAACGGCACTGGAAGACGACGAGAGGTCAGGGTGGCCGTTCACGAGCAAAACCCCCGAAAATGGGGACAAAATTAGGGAACTGGTGCATGAGGATCGTCGGAGAACCATTCAAGACATTGCTACCATCGTCAATGTGTCATACGGAACAGTGCAAGAAATTCTGACATCGGTTTTGAACATGCACCGTATTGCTGCAAAGTTTGTGCCGAAGATTCTGAAGCCCGAACAAAAGGCTCTCCGTGTTGAACTCTGTGAAGATCTTCGTCAACAGGTGGTGACTTATCCAACGTTCTTGTCGAGGGTCACCATTAGGGATGAGACTTGGGTCTACTCTTACGACCCGGAGACCAAAAAACAGTCGTCGCAGTGGAAGAGCCCGGCATCACGACCCGGAGACCAAAAAACAGTCGTCGCAGTGGAAGAGCCCGGCATCACGACCGAAGAACGCCCGACAGGTCCGGAATGCAACCAAAAGCACGCTCATCATGTTCTTCGGCATTCGTGGGATTGGGTACCATGAATTCGTCCCCCAGGGTCAGACCGTCACCGCCCTTTTTTACTGCGATGTTATGCGGCGTCTTAGGGAAGACATTCGCTGCAAACGACCTGAAATGTAGCACAGGGGCGATTTCCTGCTCCATCACGACAATGCAGCAGCTCACAGAGCGTTAGCAACACGCCAGGTTTGCAGCCGCAACAGCATGGCTACCCTTCCTCACCGCCTTACTCGCCGGATTTGGCCCCCAGCGACTTTTTTCTGTTCCCGAAGATAAAGCTGAAGCTCAAGAGTCGCCGTTTTGACACCATGGACGAGATCCAGCGCGAATCGCAGACGGTGCTTGACACGATTCGCGAGCAGGACTTCCAGGGAGCGTTCCAACAGTGTCAAAAACGCTGGCAGGGGTGTATCGCTGCCCAAGGATACTACTTTGAGAGAGATCATAGCCAGACTTAAGTAACGTAAGTACTTTGTTGTATATCGGCCTAGTCTCGGAACTTTTTGATCGGACCTCGTATTAACAGGAGAAAATTAAGATACGAAGTTTTCTTCTTACAGTGGCTTCTTATAGCTCCGTTACTTCCAAAAGAAGGAAACACACTACGGATTCCGAAGTGAACTCTTCTTCAATTCTCCATCGGTTAGAATACGGATCGTAAATTTGGAAAGTAGATGAACCGTTCTTTCGCTGACCACCAGCAGCATGCAGCATGCCCGAACAGGGTACCAAAAAGACATTCTCAATTGCCGATATCGTTGGGGCCACAACTGTCCACTGATTTGTTAAAGGGTCATAAACTTCTGTAGATAACATTGGATCAGCCAATGCGGATAACGTAGGATCAGCAAAGAAACGATTGCGTCCTCCGCATACAAAAATCTTGCCACGAAGAGCTGCGCAGCCATGACACATCCTCTCATGATGCATCGGCGAAATTTCGTCACAGATTCCTGTTTCTGGATCGTATCTCTCAGCGTAGTTGAAATACTCAGTACGAAGGAGGTCTTCAATATCGTCTTCAGGATCATTCAGCTGAAGTGAACGACGACATCCACCAGTGACGTACATGTGATCACCCAGAGATACAGCTGCTGTTGAAAACCGTTTAATACCCATTCTTCCAACTTCACGAAATGAGGCTTGTTCTGGAGTAAGAATCAGCACAATATCGTATTCGTTCCGGTCTCCAAAATAATAGATAACACCACGATGGACACAGACTGATGCAACGTAACTGACACGGAATTCCCTTTGGAAGGAAGTGCATTCAAATGTTTTCAGGCAAAGAACACGGATATGCCCAGAGCTAATGAATACAATTTTTTCCTCAGTGCAAATGATATGATCAGCAAAAGTTAAATCCGCAATTCTGTCAACTTCTCGCAATACACAGAGATTAACCCATTGTTTCTTGTGTACAGGGTCGAAATAGTTAAGTTCCAACGTCGTATTAGATATACAAATGGAGTACATGGCGCAACCCATAACTTTCGCATGTTTTATGTGCTCCTTTGACTCGCAGTATCTTTCAGTTTCTGTGGCACCTTCAGCTGTGGATTGATAATCCTTAATCTTACATAAAATCTCTTTGTAAGCTTTGGATGATCGAAGGACTTCATCAGTTAACACGCGAACTTCCAAATATTCTTTCGGCAGGAGAGTCGTTCGAACGTGTTTCAAGAGATCGGGAAAATATTGGATTCTATCTACTTCCTGAGCTTTCACCCATTTTACAACTGCTTCAAGCACCACGCCTTCTCTCGTGACGAACAAGTCATCTCTTGCTAACAATTCATTCATTACGCTGAAAGACAAACTGCAGAACTCATCAGATGACAGGACGTCTTCAAAATTTTCTCTGACATAGTGGATGGATTTTTCAATTGCACTTTGAACTCCATGCTCTTCTGCCAGTGCTAGAATTTTCGGCGCAGTTTCAGGGGACAGCCGTTTTATCATGTACTGAAAACATGCTTCAACAGCAGTTTCGCACGTCAAGTTTGCTGCAGTGGAGAGTAAATCATGCAAGTTAGCAGGTGAAATGGATAATTCACCACTGTATAGAAAACTGAGGAGACATTGAAATGACGCGGATTCGACACCATCTAAAGTCATTTCTACCATCGCGTTTACCTCACGGGCTCCTTCCAGTGCTTCGCAGAGATAAGGGATTCCAGCTGCCAAGAGTACGCGATGAGCTGCAAAAGATTCTCCACCAGCTCTGATAATCACATCGCAGAGTGTTCTGGTTTCCTTCATTTCTGTAAATGCGACAGACATTTCTCTCAAAAAGTCATCGTCAGAGATCTCCGAGATGTCTTCAGAATCAGGGATGTTGGGAGACGGTGTGAGCCTGTGAAAGAAAAAAATTGAGTTCTAAGAAGAACGCTACGGAAGTTTGAACAGGGAAAACACTAAAATTAAATCTTGACGGTACGACATATTATGATAACATTATGAATTTTCTAGGACATTTTATACTGAGTGAGAGCTATTAATTTCCTGTCATTAGTGAGAATTTATTAGTTCTATGTATAGATTTCCAGCACTCCTCGTAGTAAGCTGTAAAAGCAAAACGGTTGATTTTTTGTCAGAATTTCGTTCTGTGGGGAGAAAGGGGAGCAAAACTACATCAAAGAGCACATGTTCGCGGACATACCACACGTGCAGTTAGTTGATGTAGGACAGGAGTGGCCAAACGGTGAATCGCGAGCTCGCTCTCGTATAGTCGATCGTTTGTTTTATCAAGCTGGCGTATATTGTTCGATACGAACTGCCTGAGCCCAGATGATAGAATGAATTAACTAGACTTCCCTCCCCAACCCCAAACAACTTGGGGTCAAGTTATTTTTAATATATTTACGAAATTCGCACAAAATATAAATCTGCTATTATGGGAGCTTGTTTGTATCACTACTGATGGGGCACCTTCGATGGTAAGCCAAACCAATGGGTTCACTGCAGTTTGTAGGGAAAATGACGATTTTTCAGACTTTACCTCTTTTCACTGCATTATTTCCCAAAATGCACTATGGATCAAAGTTTTAAATGTGAAAGACATTATTGACATAACTGCCACAATAGCTAATTCTATTCGGTTTACGTAGAAGACTTTTTCGAAGCCAACTAGAAGGAAATGAAGCTGAATACAAAGACCGGCTGTTTTTCAGGAATATTAGATGGCTTAGTAAAGGAAAGTGTCTTGAAAGATTTTTGAATCTCTTGCCAGAAATAAGCGAATTCCTAGACGCAATGGGAGTTAATTATGCTTAGCTACAAGACGCTACTTGGCTACAAAATTTAGCTTTTGTAACTGATCTCACAGGCCACACTACAAAACGTTCAGCCTTGAGCTGCTAGGGAAAGGGAAGAGTGTTACAGATTTAGTGAGCTCTCTGAATACTTTTGAACCAAAACTCCACCTTCTAAAATGTAATCTTGGTAAAGGAAATTCGAGAAACTTTCCCAATCTGGAAAAACACACAACACGTAAAACTGATTGCAATTTTTACGAATATGTCACTGAGATAGAAGTTCTGATAACAGAATTTGGCAGAGGATTCACAGACCTGAAAACCGTTCAGCACATTTTGAGCTACATGTCATATCCTTTTGGCAAATGTGATATTTGATATTGAGGAAGTTTCATCGCAAACATTTTCTCTATTTTCTTCCTCGATTATTCAGATTTAGAATCAGAAATTGTGAAACTTCAATCCGACTTAATACTGAAGGCAGGATATTCAGGTAACACATTTTGGACTGTACTGTCGGAGGAAAAACATCTCTGCTTGAGATCTGTTGCTTTGCGGCTGACTGCTTCCTTTGGATCCACATACCTCTGTGAAGCAGCTTTTTTCAGAAATGAAAATAATGAACTCGAAATACAGGAGCTGCCTCACTGATGCACATATAGAAGCGTGTCACCGATTGTGCCTCACTGAATATTCGCCTGATTATTCTAAACTTTTTGAAGGACATGCAGTGTCATGCATGCTGGTCGTTAAAATTAATCATCGTCTGAAAAAAGCGGGAAAGGAATTATCACAGAGCTTTAAAGTGGCGATATATCAAGCAATTTTTGTGTGGAAAAGGCCGGTTGGCGTACTAATACATATTAGCGGTTGGCGGATGCCAAGGTTGTGGCGGTATATCAAGGATGTTTTATATGGAGCACGTCTCTTCAGACCCAAAGGTTGGCGTTATGCGGTAAATCAACAGGCGGTTTGTCAAGGATTGACTGTATTATTATTTTCCGTATGTACACTGCTGGCTACCCAAATTGCAACACCAAGAAGGAAGCATTCGATTGACCTGAAATTCGCAGCACGCCTCGCCCGCGAGAGGACATGCAAACGATTAGCATTGCAAGGCATATGCAAATCATGTGCGCCCGGCACGTCACCGAGAAGCACAATAAGTAGGGTGCACAGAAGGCGGGGTGTAAGTAGCGGAAATGTGCTGTGCTGCCGGACCTGTGCGTAGGAAGCTTCCTGATGCCTCGTCGCATAATACGGCAGTCATTCCAGCACGTTTCGGGTTTCAACAGAGGACGAATAGTGGCTTATCGCGACAGTGGTTTATCGTACCGAGACATCGGCGCCCGTGTGGGACGACATCCAGCCACACTGAGGCGAGTATGGATTCTGTGGGTGCAGGAGGGACGGACGGACTGACCGACCGACGTGAGCGATTGCCGCAGCCACGGCACACCACCGAACGAAAGGACCGGCATGTTGTACGGTGTGCATTGACGGCTCGCACTGCCACATCACGAAAGTTAGCGCAAGAATTAGGGTGTGTTGCGCAACAACTTGTGTCAGCACGTACCGTTCGACGTCGCCTGTAGGAGCGGGGACTTGTCGTACGGCGCCCATTGCTCCGATTACCATTGACGTTACACCAAAGGCGAGTGCGGCGGCAGTGGGCCGTTGAACGCCGCACCTGCACTACGGAATGGCACGACATCGTCTTCTCCGACGAATCCTGCTTCTGCCTGCAACACCTCGATGGTTGGATCCGCGTGTGGTGGTACCGCGGCGAGAGACTGTATGACGCCTGCATTATGCATAGCCATACCGGTCCGTCGCCTGGCGTTATGGTTTGGGAAGCAATTGGATATGACACCCGCACCCCTCTGGTACGCATCGCCGGTACACTCAAGAGCCACCGCTACATCTCCGACGTTTTGGAGCTTGTAGTCCTCCCTTACCTGCTGGACCTGTCAGCGGCCACGTTTCAACAGGACAATGCGCGCCCGCACGTGGCACGCATCGTGTAACAATTCTTCACGGCCCACCAGGTGTTACTGCTGCCGTGGCCCGCCTGTTCTCCCGATATATCGCCCACCGAACACGTCTGGTCGCTGATCGGCAACCGAGTGTCCCGGCAAGCACCACCCGCGACTACGCCTGATGAGCTGTGGCAACGTGTGGAAGCAGCCTGGACCGACATACTCCAAGCCCACATCCAAAGCCTTTTTCGTTCGATGCCGCGGCGTGTAGCGGCCGTTATTGCCAGCCATGGAAGCCACACGAACTATTGATGTCTGCGTGTTCCGCAAGTCACACAGGCCTGTAAGCTCAATCGTTTCATCTTTGTATCAGTTGTTATGTGTCCAGTAAATCTGGCTTTGCTATCTCGTGTCCATCGTGGTGTAGCATTTTGGGTGGCCAGCTTTGTATTTATTGGTATAAAAACAGCGATAAAGGTAAGAATTGCCGTATAATTACCGTATCCTCTGCCATTTCATGCTGGGTGTAAGTAGGTTCTGTGTAAACAAAGCGGAATGATAAACACGAAGTCGGAAACTACAAAAGTACTTGAAAAGCGGGCTAGACTTCCGAATCAGAAAGTGGGCCGCTGGTGGCCTAGTGGTCAACGTTCGTGACTGCCACGGAGAAGACCTCAGGTTCGATCCCAGCAGGTACGAACGCTCGAACCACTAAATATCCACCATGTGTCGGATGGGCACGGTAAGCCGTCAGGCCCCGGGTACTGTCCCCCCGGTAATAAATAAGGGCGTCTTCCTCTCCCTTTCTACCTCGCTTCCATGTCACTTTCCTATTGGGCACTCTAGCCCAAATCTCTCAGCTTCCTATTTCTAAGGGTTGTTTAAGACCTGGGGTCAGACACTCCCTGCCTAAAATCTACATCTGATCTCAATCAGAACGCTTTCAAGTAGTTCCCGATTTCGAGTGTGTTCTTGCGCTTTCTTTACATAGAACCTGATTCACACCCAAAGTGAAAGTAGGTAGTGTATGATAAATTTTATGCGAATATTTTTTAGATTTCTTTATAATAGACGCATTATATAAGGATAATTTTTATTTGTAAATATGTATTTTATGAAGAAACATAGCGAATAATAGTAACTTTCTTGTTGTCGTTTTTTATCCAGAGTTAGCGTGTTTTTAAGCAGAACTATTTCCAACTTTTGTTCGGGAAGTCAAATTGGCTAAGACTGATGCAAAACTTATACTCGCTTTGGATTGATATCTCATTTTTTGGTTGTATTTATTCGAATTTTGTAAATTATGCCAGTGTGTAACTGGTCGCGATTGCTGCGGGACAATATGTTATTATTTCCCATGATAAAATAAATATAAATTATTTTAAAAATATTATTGTTATTTTCCGTAGTAAAATAAATGCGTATATAATTTTTTACATTACGATAAGATTTATTTCGAAGACAAAAAATAGTAATCAAAATTCCGTTATCGTGGACTACTTTCTTTTACATTGGATGTGATCAGGTTCTATGGAAACAAACAGGAATGATACACTCGAAATCGTAAACTACTTGAAACCGTTCTGATTTGGAAGTCCAGCTGTTTTTTCCACCGTAAAATGTTTTCTTTTGAAAAATAAAAAGGAGATTTTTATTTATGTGCATGATTTTTACATTGTTTCATGCGCTGCACCATTTACAATTTCGAAATGTGAACATCATGCATTGCCAGAGTTCTATACATAATGTTTATTTCCTGTGTAGAAAATTATGTCAATAGATGACATTTACGCGTAATAGGTCACACGCGATTTTATTATTTTTTATTGTTATTGCTAATGAAATACAAAACATATCTTAAAATGCATATTTCTAATGAAAACTGTTAGTTTTTTAACATATACATCAAGTAGATCAAGAAAAAAAAATATGAAATTATTAGGGAAATACATCTGGCATTACTATCTAGCTTTGACGTAATCCCAGTTTGTTTACGTTTCGACATTGCAAATGGCGGCGCGCATGTAATAATGGCTAATAAGTATAGGTAAAATTATAATCTTTTTTTCTAACAATCATTCTACAGTTGGAAAAGAAACTGTTTTCCGCTGCTTTAAACTTGCTGTTCTAAAATTTAAAAATGAAAATTATCCTCGTAAAGTTATAGAAATATATGTACACGTACTAATCTACATATTTTCCTTTAATTTCTCAAATCATTAGGCTTACAGATTAAATTCGATAGTTCCCACTACCTCAGGAAAAGTTTCTTTACTATGTCATTGTAGTTAATTTTGCTTAATATTTTTTTTATAAAAAGAAAAAGCTTCTTTCGTTTGTTTTTGTTTCTCTTTCCTTCTTGTTTTTCACATGAAGGCAGGGAGCTATGATTTTATGATGACATCAGCCAAACGAGCAGGGCCAAAACCGCACTGAATTGCAAAAAATTGTGTTTTCAGAAGTCGCCCCGGACATAATTTTAGATATCGTATGACGAAGGTAAAGCACGTGTCAAGACGACAGATCTGCAGCGATACATTCCGTCCATATAGCTTAGTTGGGAGAGCAACTTACTCCGGAGTGAGAGGGTGCTGGTTCGATTCCTCTCACGGACAAATTTGTGTTTTCATAATCAGTACATAGTAAGTAAAACGAAAGAACTGTGCATTTCTGGAATTCTGAAGGTGAAGAGGACTTCATTTAAAAACTTTCGAAAGATCGCAAATTCAAACTATGACATACATGAGTGGGGAGTTTATAAAAAAACGATTGGTGATAAGAACACATGCAAATTCAGATACTGGATTTAAAGATGTCCGATGTGATAATCCTAGCTCGGTGAACATTAGGCATCTATTTTGGTTGTCACAGAAATGTCGGCATTTGAATGTTTGGTGAATGGTTTCTGATATTCTGTTGGTAAAAACAGTCATTTGGTATTAAATCATTACTCAGAGGTGAAAGAAATTTGAATTTCTTTCTTTGATGTCTGTGCATTTATTTGTGTCTAAATGAAAAAAAAAAAATTGACTTTTAATTTTAAGCCACAGAAATGGAAATGTACAAAGCTTCCCTTAAAAGTATGTATATTTTCAAAATGATGAAATTGCCACAATTTTTTTGAAGGAAGGTTTGTCATTGCATGGGCAATTATGTAGTTTGCCCGTTTCATATTTTGCCAATAATTTGATGACTGAAACGTATGCTTCACCATTTGGGGGAGGGGCTCTGCGAGCTAGCACTTTTACGTTTCTGTTTCTTATTTCTTTCATTTTTAGCGAAAAAAAAAGTTATGTGTTTTTCAGGTCGTGCTAGAGCCACAAGATATACGAGATTGGCAAGGCTGCGATCAAAGGCACAATGGTAAAAAGTTATGCATTTCCATTCGCAGTACAGCAATAAAAAGGCTGCGCTTTTAAAGATTAAAAAAAAAACAGTAAATTCCAGGCTATTCTTCCACAAACGGGCGCACACCTCATTTCTCACAGCTAAGACAGCAGAGCGCTAGAACAGCTCTGCGAGCAATCTACTGTTTTCGATATGGCAACGCATCTGTTGTTTACATTCGAATGCAAACATTATGGGAATTGACAAAGTGGTTATCTTTGCATTCTGTTCTTATTTTTATTCATGATGACTAACGTTGGTTTCATCAAAAAATATTTCATGTACTAAATGAAAACAATAACCAAGATCAAAAAGTAGGAACTGTACACAAAATTATACTTAAAATAGTATAACTATACTAAAAATCCGAAAATTCTTGGCGTAGAATAGAAATAAAAGTTTCCAAGCTTACGCACATCAACCAGATGGCTTTCTCAAGGAAGGTAGACAGCTAACTGCAAACTGGATAATAGAACGTTTCAACACTGAACGCGGTGACTTGACTAGACACTAAATGATTAGGAGCAAACGTAATATTTCGAAGAAACGAGGTCACGTTGGTTTGGCACGCGGTACAATGGTAGAAAACTCAACATTATTTGAAGAACTGATTCCAAATACGTGGCAACTCCAGAGAAACGCTATCATTGCAAGCCTAGCAGCTGGTCAAGATTTCCCAAGGTTTCGCGAATGGCAGTAGATTTGGGTGTGGAGTATGAAGCTAATTTCTTTACATCACTCCATATAGGATCTGCGAAAAACAGTAAATTCCAGGCTATTCTTCCACAAACGGGCGCACACCTCATTTCTCACAGCTAAGACAGCGGAGCGCTAGGACAGCTCAGCGAGCAATCTAATGTTTTCGATCTGGCAAAGCTCAGTAAATATGAAGTTGTCCATTTTAACCTTCGGTAGTATTAAAATTCCATGAAGTTGTCGTTGAATTGGTCTGTTGTATTTAAAGCTTCAATGGAATTCGTATCGTCTCGTTAACGATGTCGTACGAGATAGAAAAACATGCATATCATGGTGTGAAAAGATATGGTTTGCTGCCCACACTTGAAATAATAAGGAATCACGAACGGCAATAAATATCGATGCTTTTCTTCTTAAAATGTCTTTTTCTATATATTTCTCAGTGCGAATTAAAATACTTGCTGTAAATACGAAAGTAAATTTTTTTATCAGTCTCCCAAAGTATTTAGTGGTAAGATCGTAATTTTTTTTTTAGTTTTTTTTTTAAGTCTTGAAAGAGGCTGTATCTAATTCATCGGCTTATTCTCACGATTCTTACCTCAGCATCTTCAAAATAATGGACTTGGTCTCAAATTCCAGCTAATTCAGTTTCCGAGGGCAAATTTATAAGCAAGTAAATGGCGCTCCGATGGGAATCTTCGCTTTCAGCCGTCCTTGCGGAGGCAATACTTCGCCCCATTAAGCAACATATATTCACCAACATCACCCCCCAAGACCTACCACCTGGCTACGATATGCAGACGACGTATTTTTCATATGGCCACACGGAAAGGAGACTCCCGTTTTCCCTCCATAAAATAAATTATATACACCGTACAATCAATTTCACCATGGAGCTTGAACACAATGGTACCTTACCTTATCTCGACGTCTCAGTGAGCAAATCGCATGACAACCGCCTTCATACGGAAGTCTATTATAAACCCACCTCCGTTCCCAACCTGATGCTCCGCAGTTCATTCTGCCTTGATGTTTACTAGACCGCCTAATTCCGTTCTCGAATTAGAAGAGCCTTCGCTGTCTCATCCGATGTTCGTTCTAAACAATCCGAACTAAGAAACATCGTCGAATTTGGCCACTGAGGCAGGATATACTTCGAACCAGATGCATAACTTTATCGAGAAAGCCAGAACCAGCAGTGCTAATAACATTTCTATGCCGCAACTTCGCTACCTGGGCTCTATTCCCTACATACCAAATATTTCTTATCAACTCAAAAACGCGCTCAGGAGGATGAACTTCGGTGTCGGCATAAGATCTCCGGCATCTTTATACACGATGCTTAAGAGAAGTATTGACAAGCCCCTCTTCTCAATGAGGCAGGTGTTTATGCCATCCCACTAAAATACCCGGACGGCTCCAGGCGATTCTACATCGGAATGACCAAACGTTCGTTTGGAATTAGAATCAGCGAACATAAAAGGGATACAAGAGACGGGAAAATAACCACTACCCTATCAAGAGAAGTCAAGTTAAAGTCCGCAGATCCTATATGGAGTGATGTAAAGAAATTAGCTTCATACTCCACACCCAAATCTACTGCCATTCGCGAAACCTTGGAAATCTTGACCAGCTGCTAGGCTTGCAATGATAGCGTTTCTCTGGAGTTGCCACGTATTTGGAATCAGTTCTTCAAATAATGTTGAGTTCTCTACCATTGTACCGCGTGCCAAACCAACGTGACCTCGTTTCTTCGAAATATTACGTTTGCTCCTAATCATTTAGTGTCTAGTCAAGTCGCCGCGTTCAGTGTTGAAACGTTCTATTATCCAGTTTGCAGTTAGCTGTCTACCTTCCTTGAGAAAGCCATCTGGTTGATGTGCGTAAGCTTGGAAACTTTTATTTCTATTCTACGCCAAGAATTTTCGGATTTTTAGTATAGTTATACTATTTTAAGTATAATTTTGTGTACAGTTCCTACTTTTTGATCTTGGTTATTGTTTTCATTTAGTACATGAAATATTTTTTGATGAAACCAACGTTAGTCATCATGAATAAAAAAATAAGAACAGAATGCAAAGATAACCACCACAGAGAAGAGAGGTACAGAGTGTGCACTCTAGAAGATCGTAAAGGAAATTCTCCACTTTGTCCGATGGCAACAGCATAATGTTAAACTCACATAGACGTTGGCGGCCCCACGGCCTGTTAATGAGACCTAAAAGTGACGTCACAACTACGCTCCTCCCACTTGTTTACAAATGTCTCTCTCGACTTTCCTTCCCTGCGAGAGCCGCCATTTTCCTTACTTCCCGAGTTGGTTAGGTTCACTGTAGCGTGATTGACCGAGGAATTTTGCGGTAAATGTAACGGAATTAGGCGTATATTCTTAATCGTAAGAACAGCACTTTGCAGTCGGGAATTATACTGAGAAATAAAGTACTAACTCTGACTTAAAAGAAACTAATAAATCTGTAGCAGCTTTCGTTCTCAAAATGCAGACCTTCGTCAACGCAACATACTACTGCCGGAATTTGAAAATAAATAACGGAAAAATATCAAAGCAATGGCAAATAAAAAGTAACAAACTGACATAATTGTATCACGAATCAAACATCTGTAAACATCTGCCAGAAGGATCAAATGGAATTACGAAAAATAAAATACAGTAAGGGCTCTACTGTGATATAAATTTTACTTATATCGATTTTTAACAGTTAAAAAATAGACAAAGATTTCCTACATATAAAAGATGAAATAATTATCCGCCGAAAATAACTTCTACGAAATAACGAAAAGCGTTGTTATAATCACAGAATCACACAGTGGTAACGGTAGTAATAACAAGCAAAGTAACCAATTTCGAATTATGAGCGTTACAGTAGGGACGTTACGTCAGACAGCACGTGGGGTTTAGTTCCATAAAGCGCCGACGGTGCTCTGCTATCGTTCTTTTTCCCCGCCCACCAATTTCCATATATTCTTTGACTCTGGCTTGTGCACGCTCTGTCTCTCCATTCTCTGTGATAACCACTTTGTCAATTCCCATAATGTTTGCATTCGAATGTAAACAACAGATGCGTTGCCATATCGAAAACAGTAGATTGCTCGCAGAGCTGTTCTAGCGCTCTGCTGTCTTAGCTGTGAGAAATGAGGAGTGCGCCTGTTTGTGGAAGAATAGCCAAATTCCACACTACCGATGCTATCTTTGCCCAAAAATTATGTTAATATGTTGTATACATTTCTACTTCCACTAGGTATACGCAAAGGTCCACAGGTTTGTACATGTATAAAGGCCTCAGTCAATTCCTTAATTCTAACACAAACTCTCCAACAGAATTTCAAGTACTATCAGTAAAAAAAAAGGTACTTTTTACCTCCAGAACTCCAAGCGTCATGAAATAGAAATTCGAATATCCTCATCATCATCATAACCACCAACCAACAAATGTTTTACTATCGCACGATTTTCATGTTAGGCTTAATGCAACATGTAAATATTGTGTCCTCTCCAAAAACGTCAAGTGCTGCATGTTTGAATATAAATATTTATAGAAAACTATTCTCGCCATGAAATAAACAGACTTTCTGAAACCCATTATGCACCCTTTCTTAATATTTATCACAGGTTTCTGGATATACTCCTCGATCATGAACTTGACATTTCAAACATAACGAGATTATTATTTCTTTGATATAGCTGAATGAAGAACATTTTTTAATACATTCCCGAACACTAAGATCATAAATATTATAAAGCATTCGAGGAACATAATAAAAATGAAAAAAAAAATAGCGAAATGAAAACAAATTGTCGGCAAATTTTAGTACACGCAAATTCTCAGAAAATGGGAAAATATTTCTTAAATATCGTTTCACAATTGAATAATAATCAATTTTTACTTACTTATTTGGAGTTCTACGATATACCGCATACAAAACTGATAAAAGATTTCCCATCTTATTTATAATTATGATTTTCTGAAACGTCCTCCCAGTTCCGCTGCCCCAACCAGAAAAGAAAATGGAAGCGACTGACGCAGATGTTTTGCTACCGTTCAACATATCCTTCCGCGTCTGGTACGTCTTGACGAAGCACCATCACGCAATGTCTTCATGAGTATAAAAAAGTAGGATGTTTTTAAAAACAAAACAAATTTAGCACCAGTGATGTAGTGAATAAGCATTTTCTGAGTAAAAGTGAATAAATGCAATTTCGAAATTCTTTTAATATGTGAAATTCTTTTAATATAATAAACCATATATTTTACAACTTCATTATATGTATCGACGGCAAATGCACAATACGATTTGACACAGATGAGTTGATAAATCATTGACCACCTCGGAAGTCTTTTGCAGAGGTAAACTGCATGGAATTATCTAGACCCACATATGATTAGAGAAAGACCTAGCCAAATGGCAAACTGTAGCGTCTCATTATTTCAAATGTTTACGCACAAGCGTCTCACCAGAGGTCTCTTATTACCCGCAAGACTCATGGCGGCCTAGATGAATTTTGCATTGCTAAGTGTGAATATCTCTGCAACTTAAAAATCTAAATTAGTGATTTTTGTTTCTGCACTTGCATCATGCGATGCTGTGTACCATTCTCTGTTTCATGCTCATGTGTTAAGTCTACTAGTGACATATTTCATGTTTTCATATCTTCCACTAAGATCTATATACACCGCATTTATGTTCGTACAGCATACCGTCGTATTACGACCTCTATTCATTTCTATTTTCACGAGTACGATTTTTCAAACTGACTGATAGTCATTTTAGGCCGCCCCGGTGGCGCAGTGGTCTAAGGCGTTGGCCTCTGATCATTCGCTCGAAAGGGGTCCGGGTTCGAATCCCGGTGAGGCATGGATGTTGTGTTTGTCTTACGGCACTGGCTTTCTCCCTTCCCTGGAACCAGTGACCCTAAATTAGGGACGGGCGACTGCTTATAGCCCATTGAGTTGCTCACGGTGGTCGTTAAACCTCCAACCAAAAAAAAAAAAAAATAGTCATTTTAGCTATTTATTTTAAATCCTACTCAATTTATTTATTAAATACTTCCATATTGATACTAGACAATTTGAAAATACGGAAATTTGATAGAATGAACTTCTGGACATCCTAAACAAGAATAAAATTTCCCCCGTCATTCATACAATAAAAAGGGGGCTAAAACAATGACGACAACTTATTTCAGTGAAAATATTACTTATGCATCACTTGGTGCAACATTTTGGACTTCAGAAAGGTAAGTTTCAACGGAAAATTCTAAACAAACCTCAATACGGCGAAAGGGTGAATTGGGATGTTTGTGCGTGTAACTAGAGCCACCATACGGTCACTTCTGTCGTAACTCAAACAGAAAATAGGACGCTTTTTCGGCGTCATTTCGCGTTTTGGGCAGGTCGTACCTCTAATCACATGTGGGTCTAGGGAATTCTCTGCAATCTTCAGCACCTTTGATATCAGCATAATTATTTACCTTCATGCGGGAAAAAAATCTATTTTCAGTGGGAAAGCAAAATCAGCCGCAATGAAGCGCTGAGTATTTTTCTTAGAAAACGGAAATGAACACAATTTTTTTACTCTTTTAATGTGCGCTTTCAATAATTCAAAAATAACCTTTGCAGTTTAACGTCCGATCCACCTACTTTAAATAAGAGAGAGTGAGATCTTAGAAATAATCTTACAGAAGCCAGCTGAGGTTTATGCTCCATATTTTTTGTGTGTAAAGAAATGGCTCTTTTATGCTTATACACGCACCGGCAACTGAAGTGCAAGCCTTTCTAACGTAAACGCCATTTACTCAGCGTATATGCAAAATACGTAGTCATGTGCTTCACCACGTGATCTAGACAAATGTTTAAGACTGTTGCTCATCAACTATCGTCCCTTACTAAAACTACTTCAAATATTTCGTAATCGTCCGTGCTCCGGATGTGGTTTTTTAAAGTATTTTGTGAAATAGAGGGAATCCTCTGAGTGATATCTGAGAAAGTAAAAGAAAGACACAATTTCTGTAATTATAGTTTAAAAAGATGAGAAAGAGTGATTCCTAGTCAAGTTACAAACCAAAATTTATAAACTGCCATATGACTGCAAATATTGAAAATAGATGAAAAAATAGTGGCGTAAGTGAGCTATAATTACGAAGAAATAGTAAATCGTTAAAGCTCATGGATGACCGTATCCTTTGTTCCCAGTACTACGTATACTGGACAAATATTATATAATGAGGCTTCAAAACAACAACTTATCAAATTCTAATCATAACAAATCATAACAAATTCTAATTGTATCACATCAAATTCTAATTGTATCACATCAAATTCTAATCATAACAAGTCTCTCGATGCAATCTCACTCTAATCGTTCAACTTCTCTCCAAAGCAATTATAATGATCTCACAATCTAGCCAATTTCTAACGCGAGCTAGCTTCCTAACGAGAACACTCCTATAATCGTAAACATCATTCTTATCTGTCTCGTTATCATACGCCATTTAACTTTTTACCTCACGTCAGGTTGCCACAAAAATATTCAACGAGAGAGAAAACGTAGCGTTAAGTTAAGAAAACGCTTAAAGAGAATGAACCAAAATTTACGTAAGATAACAGGAGCAAAAAATGAAAGTTAAACTAGGATAGGGTATAAGTCATAAGATCAACAGCAGATATTCGAAGTAGAATTGAACAGGCCAGGGCTTCTTTGTTAAAATTAACAAAATCTTGACTAATCGAGATATGGATCTTGCACTTATAGTTCGTATTTTGAAATGCTACATCTTCACTGTCTTGATTTATAGAATGGAGTCATGGACAATGAATGAATCAGATATGAAGTTGGAAACATTTCAGTTGTGGCGTTAGAGAAGCAAGACAGTTCACAGACCCAGGGGAAACTGAAGGGTCATCTAGGAAGCTCGGTGTTTAATTATAAGCAACTGTTTCCACGAATACAGGCGAGGTTTTCTTTGGTTTTAATTCCTTTTGTTAATTTACTTAACTAGCGAAGGATTTATCCACGCCAAAATGTAAAAAGATTAAAATGAAATACAAACTATGGAAAACGAGAGGGTGAAAGAAAACTGAACTATCTTGAAATGTATAAAAATAAAGCACATTCTCTGAATTTACTTGATTGTGGTTAAGTTGCAGATTCCCAATTGTTGAATAAACTATTTAATTTTTTCAGTTTACTATTCTAGCCCTTTTCCGTGGGCCCACGTAATAGCATCGAGGAGTTATTGATGTCGTATTTTTGACTCTTTCTACACTCCTCCTTGGGTTCACTTTTTGCACCACCTTTTCTTACGCGTTCTCCTTTGTCTGTGTTTGGAGATAGTCTCTTCTTACCGTGGTAAACAACTAAACCTCCTTTCTTGCCAACTTAGAAACATAGAATTTTCTCATGCCAACAAATCCCCTTTCTTCCATGCACACGCACTGTAAAACCACCCTCACTGACTTCAAAACAATTAATAGGAAGAAGGTGAAAGCTCCCTCTCTTTCTCTCTCTCTTGAACAAATTTCCCTACATACTAGCTCCCCCGCATTTCCTCCCCTGTCTGAACATTGCTTCTTTGCAGGCAATTAACCACATGAAAGTTTCTTAACAGCTGCTTAGCTTCTCATAGTCACTGATCAAGTGTGGAACAGACTTTAAACCTTCTGCTCATTACGCATCTACCTACGCCTGTTTTTTTCTTTAACTTTCTCCTTTTCTTTGTGGACGGGAGGGGGTGGGGGTGGGGGTTGGAGGTAACGTTCTTCCATGTTTCACGTTTCTTCGAAAAACACATGGGCATTTTCTCCGCACCCTTAACACCAACAACGAAGCAGGTGTTTATGTCATCCCTTTACAATATCCGGATGGCTCCAAGCGATACTATATTGGGATGGTCAAACGTTCATTTAGAATTAGAGTAAGCGAGCATAAGAGAGACACAAAGAACGGCAAATTAACCACGGCCTTATACAGAGAGGTCCAGTTCAAGTCAGCCGATCCTATGTTTGATGACATAAAGAAATTAGCTGCTTACTGTATTACTAAATCCACTGCCATTCGGGAAACATTAGATATCATTACCAACGATTAGGCCTGCAATGATAGCGTCTTGCTAGAAGTATCACGAATTTGGAACCAATTTTTAAAATAATGAATGCCTTTTGTTTTCCTCCAAGGATTCCGCGTGCAAAACGAACATGATGTCTCGTGTTTTTATTGAATAATTAAGTTCGCATCTCTTCGTTTATTGTCAAGTCTCCGCGTTCAAATTTTTGAAGCGTTCTATTATCCAGTTTGCAGTTTGCTCTCTACCTTTCTTGAAAAAGCCATCTGGTTGATGTGCGAAAACTTGGAAACCTTGATTTTATCTACTCCAATGAATTCGGATAACTAGTTTAGTTGTACTATCTTATGAATAGTTGGTGTACAGTTCCTTGCGTTATTATTTAAGCATTGTGCCTGTGTGGTTGAGAATCATTGGTGCTTCTGAGTTATTTATTGTTCGTGCTGTACCATTTCAATTTTTCAAAAAAAGTATTTATGAAGTACTTATGTTCACAATGACATACAAGAGAAATTTTCATAAGCCACCGAAAATAAAAGTTTAGGGAATGTATAACAACGTCCATCTTATAGAGGCGCTGACCCCCTTTCCAGCTCCCAGCTAGTTACGTTCCTGTAGAGAAGGATGTGTCTTGAATACAGGAGGTGAAGAACGAGGAAATAGTTCGCAGAATGATGAAGGAGCAGTGCTGGATTAAAGGGGCTATATCCTTGGGGCCCCACCCCCACCTCGACCAAAGACCCAGGAGGCATACAGAGGGGGGGGGGTAAAATAGTTTTACTTTTGTCACGCGTGATTTCCACTTGATCACAAACAAAGGCTGGAAGACGAACAGATTTCAAAGCAGTGATTCACCAAGGGCAAAGGTTTCATGTCGTTTTGTACAGAAGGGTCGGCGAGACAGTTTCAACTTTCTCGCTAACATCCACCCACACCTTGCAATTTGCACTTGGAACCGTTAATGGTCGAAGTCCCTTGTGGCTTCACATTGCATAACGAAAACGATGCACTAAGAAAAGTATACAGTGCTAAATCATTAGAAAATCTAAGACAACGTCCAGGATTCTTAAGCTTTTAATTCGTGTTCTTGTGAGAATAATGGAACATACAGTGACTTATTATGAAAACTCTGCCGCCCCGGTGGCGCAGTGGTCTAAGGCGTTGGCCTCTGATCATTCGTCCGTAAGGGGTCCGGGTTCGAATCCCGGTCAGGCATGGATGTTGTGTTTGTCTTACGGCACTGGTTCTCTCCCTTCCCTGGAACCAGTGACCCTAAATTAGGGACGGGCGACTGCTTATAGCCCATTGAGTTGCTCACGGTGGTCGTTAAACCTCCAATCCAATCCAAAAGAAAACTCTGCAGATGATTTAGTAGTTACAGTTTCGTGTGTTAAGGGACTTCATAATAATTCCCCGTCATAAGTTCTTTGCGAGCCCACTCAGATGTCTTAGACTTGGAGCCCATTTAAATGTCTCAACCTTGGGGCCCACTCAAATGTCTTAGCCTAGGGCCCACTAAGTCCTTAAGCCGGCCCTGGGAAGGAGGAGATTCAGGAAACAAGAAAAAGAAGAAAGCTGCAACATATTGGCCATATTATTCGAGTAAGAAAGGCATCGAATCCTGCCGTTGGTTTTGCAGGGGAAATCGAGGTGAAGGAAAAGAAGAAGAAGAAGAACGTCTTGGCTTAAAACCGCCAGACTGGAGGGGGATGAATTCTGAGGATATGCGTCACTCCGCTGCATCAAGATCTTTGGACAACATGATGACTACCAATATGCATTGAGGATCACAAAAAGAAAGCCACGAGCCATATTTTGCGCTTTTTGGCGTACACCTAAATTTCACCAGCAGATTTTAAATACCAAGATACCGAACGCGGATGTAGTTCAACAATTAAAATGCAAAATAAACCTAAAACGTTTTCAATCCCACCGTGCAGTCTCGTAAGTGCTTTCAAATATAATAAAGATATGATGTTCGTTCTAATTCGTTGTTGTTTGTCAGTTATCTTTTCAGACGAGTTGTTGTTCTCAGTTTTAGGCAGGGATTAACAGAAGTGAGCTCCTCGCTGAAATGGCGACTGAAGACAGTTTCGATTACACTGACACGGCATTGTCATCTTGTTCATTCCTCACTTTTGAAGAGATGAGAGGAACTGGAGAACTCTGTGACGTCACCATCAAAATTGGGACCGAATCTCTGCTTGCTCATCGCGTAATCCTGGCAGCTGGAATCCCGTACTTCCGAGCAATGTTCCGCCACAACTTTACCGAGAACAGGAACAGAGAAATAACTATGGAGGACATAGCTATCAGCGGGATACAGAGCTTGATCAGTTTTGCGTATAATGGAAAACTGCATATTACCACTGATACTGTTGAAGCTTTACTTACAACCGCTATGTACTTGCAGATGAACAATGTCATTGATGTCTGCTTTCACTTCCTCTCAAAGAGGCTGAATCCTCAGATTGTGCTAAAGGTTCGTGCGTCCGCTGAGAGTGCAAATTCTGCGACTGTGATTGAAAGAACTGATCAATGCATTCGGGAGAATTTTGAGGAAGTTTCCATCTCAGAAGGGTTTTCAAAATTATCTCTACCCGTGTTAAAGGACTTGATTCGTAGAGACGACGTGTTGGTTACAAGCGAAGAAGCCATATTTGATGCTATCATGCGATGGGTGAGGGCAGAACAGAAAGAACGCATCAATTACTTGCCGCAACTACTGCAGCATGTCCGATTTAATTTGTTGACCCCTGAATACAGGGATACACGGATTGCAACCGAAAAGCTCATCGTGGAATCTTCGAGTTGCAAGAATCTTCTGGACGCTGGACACCTGTTCAGTGTCAAAGCTCGGGAGAGGTTCTGCAAGAAGACAAACCATTTGAAATGTTCAAAGATGATGGGTGGTGCTCTTTACTGCATTTGCTCAACGCTTAACAAAGTACATTCTTTTTGTCGACCATATAATCTGAAGTATTACGATCCAACTCATAAACGGTGGAACGTTTTGTGCGAATTACCAGATTTGTGCTTTAAGAATGGACTAAGCTTTTCTTACGTCGTCTGCGCCGATGGAAGGCTCTACTTTATGAAAGGTGGGCACATCGCTTTTCTCTGTCTTAAAAAACTCGAACTGCTCTGTTGTCTGAAAACTGAGTTCCGCGTCCCTGACAATGCCGGATTGGTATGTCATCAGAAGAAAGTCTACTTTTTTGGTGGGCATGGCAACCCCCAACAGGTCCAATGTTTTGACCTTGAGCTGTACGAGTGCGTTGGGGCTGGAAGAATGACTCGTCGTCGCTGGCGACCTGGTGTTGCGTCTTTGGGACAGACTATTTACGTCACCGGTGGATGCTATTATCCTCGTCCTGAGAATAAAAATACCGAAGATGCCTATGATAGAGTCTTTTTAGATACTTTTAGATCAAGTGAGGTGTTTGATACACAAACGTGTCGAAGTGCTGAGATTTCGCCGATGATTCAGGAAAGACACAGCCACGGATGCACGGCGCTCAATGGAAAAGTGTACGTTTGTGGAGGTTACACCACGCGCAGGTGCGGCAAATCAACTGACGAGTCACGTCGAAGGTCTGGGACTGACTCTTCCAATGGGGGTGTTTTATTCTCTGCAGAAGTTTATGATCCCCTCAAGAAACAGTGGAATATGATATCCTCATTGAATGACAAATTGGGTGCTGTGACGTCACTAGTTTCGTGTTTAGACAAACTGTATTCTATTCACGAAAACCTTGATTCAGGTCGCTACTTTTACCTGGACATCTACGACCCCAGCGATGAGGAGTGGAAAACTGGGTACCCTGTACCTCACGCTAGAAAGGATTCTTCTCATGGAAAAGCTGTTTTATTATCGGATAATACTGCGTCGATTTTCATTCACCGAGATCATTGCCGATAAAAAAATTGAATTACCTTGACAACAGAAGATATTAAGAACGCATATATGAAAAAAGTTCCATACCTATTACGCAGATTCTTCGTGTCTGTTATATTTCGCAACGCTTTTAATGCCGAGGAATTAGGAACCAGAAATTCCTTCAAGCTATAATAAAGTCATAATTCCTTATTAAGAGTCTAATTTTTTTTTGTTTTTGGGTATTTTTGGTATTTTAGCACGTCTTTTGTAAAAATAGATCGTGCTTACGTTATCGGTTTGTCCGTCCGTCCGTCTGTACCCACGATTTCTCTGCAACTATTAGTCCGATTTAAAAAATTCTTTTTGCATTGGTAAGCTTGAAATATGAGAATGACGATTTTAATTTCGTTTTTTTTACGATGTACAATTTCTCCGCTAGAGGGCGTAAATGCAGATGATGTCGAATTCAAAAATACGTTTTATTCCACATATTTGCTTCTAAACATCCGATTGAAAAAATTCTTATAACTTTCGATTCCGTTTATGTCGAAGAGTATTCCAGATATAGTTACTTTTTCAAATTACGCATAGATTTTTCGCTAGGGGGCGTAAAAGTAAATTACATTTTTTCCGATAACTCTTCTTCTAAAACTCCGATTTGAAAAAAAAAATTCTTCAGCGGATACACCTCCTGATGGAAAATCACTTTGTAAATAATTTCTGAATTTTGATAAATAATACTTTGGCCACCAGGGGGCGGAAGTGTTAATTTTTGCGTCTGATGTATTTGCCATAAAATCTGAGCTTCTAAAATATCGATTGAAAATTTTTTTTCGTAAACTGATGCCACTCACATTCATAAACCGTTTCGGAATATTTTCTTCTTAAAATATTTTACAGTTTCTCCGCCAGGGGGCGTAGATGTATATCTTATTTTTGTCAATATCTCTATTTCTAGGAGTCCGATTTGAAAAATTCCTTCTTTGTTGGATAGTGTTTTCAGTGTGACATGTTTTTATATAATTTCAAAATTTTCAAGTAATTCATAGAGTCATAGAGTCGCAATTTACCGCTAAGGGGCGTAGCGGTAAATTGCGTTTCCCCCTATATCTCTGCTTCTAAATCTCCGATTTGAAAAACTCTTTCTGCACTGGATACAGCTCCTGATGGAAAATCGTTTGCACATAATTTCTAATTTTTATAAAAAAAATGGTTTGGTCACCAGGTGGCGTAAGTCTCAATTGCCGCTTCTGATGCATTTGGAGCAAAATATGAGCTTCTAAATTCTCGATTGAAAAAAACCGACCTTTGTGGACCAGTACTACTCATGTCTACAAACCTTTTAGAAACATTTTCTTCTTAAAATATTGCATGGTTTCTACGCCAGGGGTTGTAGATGTATATCTTATTTTTGTCACTATCTCTACTTCTAGGAGTCCGATTTAAAAAAATTCCTTCTTTGTTGGATAGTGTTTCCAGTGTACATGTTTTTCATTCAATTTTTTTTTTTTTTTTTTGATTGGAGGTTTAACGACCACCGTGAGCAACTCAATGGGCTATAAGCAGTCGCCCGTCCCTAATTTAGGGTCACTGGTTCCAGGGAAGGGAGAGAGCCAGTGCCGTAAGACAAACACAACATCCATGCCTCACCGGGATTCGAACCCGGACCCCTTACGGACGAATGATCAGAGGCCAACGCCTTAGACCACTGCGCCACCGGGGCGGCACATCATTCAATTTCAAAAACTTTAAGTAATTCATAGACTTTCCGCTAGGAGGCGTAAAGGCAAAACTGCTTTCCTATATCTCTGCTTCTAAATCTCCGATTTGAAAAATTCTTTCTGCACGGCATACAGCTCCTGATGGGAAATCCTTTGCACATAATTTCTAGTTTTTGTAAAAAATGGTTTGGCCACCAGGTGGCGTAAGTCTCAATTTTCGCTTCTGATGTATTGCAGCAAAAAAATATGAGCTTTTAAAATCTCGATTGAAAAAAGTCGTTTGTTGACCGATACTACTCATATCGACAAAACTTTTAGGAACATTTTCTTCTTGAAATAATGCATGGTTTCTACGCCAGGGGGCGTAGATGCATATTTTATTTTTGCCAATATCTCTACTTCCAAGAGACCGATTTGAAAAATTCCTTCTTCGTTGAATAGTGTTTCCGTGCGAAATGTTTTCCCTATAAATTCAAAATTTTCCAGTAAATCATAGACTTTCCGTTAGGAGGCACAAAGGTAAATTGCGTTGTCTGCGTTATTTCTGCTCTTAAAACTCCGATTTGAAAAAATTCTTCCTGTATCGCAAACAAGACCTGATGGGAAACATTTTTCACATAACTTCTAATGTTTGGTAAAGAACGGTTTGGCCACGGGGGGGGGGGGGGCATAAGTGTTAATTTATGCTTCTAATGTATTTGTAGCAAAATCTGGGCTCCTGAAAACTTGACTAAATTTTTTTTCTTGGACCGATACCGCTCATATGGGTAAACCTTTTGAGAATACTTTCTTCCTAAAATAATGCATGGTTTTCCCACCAGGGGACGTAAAGTCACATCTTATTTTTGTCGATATCTCTGTTTCTAAGAGTCCGTTAGCTCACGATTCCGTTTACAGCAATATCTGAGGGATTAAAAACCCGATTGAAAATATTCTTTCTTTGGTCAGATCTATTGTTTTTCATACCGGTTCCATTGACTTTGAATAGCTTTGATAAATTTAATTTGCGTCAGAACGGATTCAAAAGACGTGCTTATTACACCCGAAATTTCGGTGTCATCTTTCTTGTTTTTTGTTTTTTTTATTTTGGGTTTAACGACCACCGTGAGCAACTCAATGGGCTATAAGCAGTCGCCCATCCCTAATTTTGGGCCACTGGTTCCAGGAAAGGGAGAGAGCTAGTGTCGTAAGACGAATACAACATCCATGCCTTACTGGGATTCGGACCAGGACCCATCTTGGATGAATGGACAGAAGTCAGGGCTTAGACCACTGCTCCACTGGGGAGGAAGTGTTTCTTTTTTGTAACATGCAAATGACTGCTTTTATCAGCATGTATTTTCAAAGAAAAGTACATCCCTATGGCATTACTTTGTCGGTTTTTTGACAAAAATTCTTTTTTTATTTTTTTTTCTAAAAATTCCTTTTTGCGCTTTGAGGAAGGGTGTTCTTTTGACGCGCGGAACATGGCGAATCCCACCGACAGCAGTGTTTATGACGTTGTTACGAAGAAATACATAATTGATAACGAGGAACAGTACATCAATCAAGCAGTAAAAAGTAACACTGTACTAATGATCCGATTTATTGGCGTAGGAAATAAACACATAAGCGTTTCCAAGCTTTCGTACATCATCCAGATTACTTTTTCAAGGAAGTTAGACCGAAACTGCAAACTGAAATATAGAACGCATTAACAATTTGAACGCTGCAACTTGACTTGAGAATAAATAGATACGACGTTATATTCATTTAAAGATACGAGGCATCACGTTGGTTGATCGCGCGGTATCTTACTAGGGAGAAGGCGTTACTTGAAGAATTGGTTCCAAATTCATGGCACCTCGAGTGACACGCAATCATTGCAAGTATCGCTGTTGGTAATGATCCCCAAGGTTTCCCGAATGGCTGTACTTTTAGGGGTAGAGTAGTTAGCTAATTTCTTTATATCATCCCACATATGAGTAGCGGACTCGAATTTAACTTCTCTGGATAGTCTGCCGTGGCTACTTTACCGTATTTTGTGTCCCTTTTATGTTCGCTGACTCTGATTCCAAACGAACGCTTGGTCATTCCAATGTAGTATCGTTTAGAGCCGTCCGGATACTGATAGGGGGATCGCATGAATACCTGCTTCGCAGGAGAGATGTGGTTTTTCACTATTTCTCTTTAGCATAGTATATAAAAATGCAGGAGACCTTATGCCGACACCTTATTTCATTTTCTTGAGGGCGTTTTTGAGTTTGTGAGGCACATTTGGTATGTAGGGAATTCAGCCTAAATAACGTAGCTGGAACTGCTGCAGGAGAATTGGGATATTTCAGTCAAACATAACTCAAAATACAACTGAATAAACATTACAAATATCTGAAATAACAATGACCTTTCTGTTTCTTCCTTTCAGTTGTTTTAATTTTATTGATCAATTCATTGAACTATAAAGACCATCCAAAGCAACGAAGCATGCCATTCACTTTATGAAAGTCTGTTGTTAATCTACTCACGTCACACATTCCTTTGCCATTCAGTGTGGAACTATTTATATTGTATAGTGGCATATGGAGAGTCACGATCGGAAATGTGAACAGACCCACTAACCCGTACCATTTTGGGAGACCAGGTCTGTGCATTCATTGTCAAGACAGCCAATAGAGAAGGACATCCATTTGTGAAAGCTATCATGTGATTTGCATGGGGGAGTGTGCTATATGTAAACATGTGTGAAAGGGTAAAGAAACTAGCACAGCATAACTTTCATGAAAACATTTTTATAGAAAGTCATACCAAAGCTCTAATAACATGGATGGTTTTTTTTATACACAAATTCATAGGAATACAGAAAAATACAAAAGGTTTTTGTTCCATATGACCTCCCACTGTGATCACCTAAGTTTATGTTAACCTTCAGCAATCTGCGGCTACGAACTTGTGCACAAGCACATAATGCTAATTTTGCAAAATACTGAATAATGAAAAAGCATATTTATGAAAAATTATAACTGAACTATGTAATTTCCTAATAATTTTATTTCGAGTACTGATCACTAGAGCAATTATCTATGCTCTGTGCCCCTTCTCCCCACTCAGCTAAGGATATAACTGACAGGTCATAAAAGAGCATATGTTTGGCACAGCAAGTAAGCATCTTTGGTTTTTAAAATTCCGGAACGGTTTTATCATACAGAAAAGAA
This sequence comes from Macrothele yani, assembly GCA_039090855.1. NCBI lineage: Eukaryota > Metazoa > Arthropoda > Arachnida > Araneae > Macrothelidae > Macrothele > Macrothele yani. Next base: position 128,523,629 of record CM077024.1, on the reverse strand, counting down.
GCAAATGCAACATTTTTATTGTCCATCTTGAGTGGTGGAGCTAGTTCCTTTACCCTTTTAAGGTGAGTGTGAGCTCGCAGAATGTAAACATAGCAAAGCGATACACATGAACTTGGAAACTATTTGAAGCATTCATAAATGAGTGACAACAGTCACCATACTCTTGCATAAACTTATAGCACGATGAAGTATTTCTTTATAACTTACAGAGGAAGTTGCCTGCATATTCTCTTTTAATATACTTTTAGAAATTCCATTTTTGAAAAAATTGGCAACAGTTTTGTATGGTATCCATGTGAAATTGTGAGAAAAACTTCATATGGGGCAGAGCATTGTACGCACAGTTCAAAGTTACGCCTATAGATTTTACAAATTAGCCCGATATAATATGCATTCAAACATGTTCTAACCACAGCTCACAAAAATTTAGGGCCGAATTGATTCCTTCAACTAACAGCGTTTTTTTTTTTTTTTTTTTTTTTTTTGATTGGAGTTTTAACGACCACTGTGAGCAACTCAATGGGCAATAAGCAATCGCCCGTCCCATTTAGGGTCACTGGTTTTAGGGAAGAGAGAGAGAGAGAGAGAGCCAGTGCCGTAAGACAAACACAATATCCATTCCTCACCGGGATTCGAACCCGGACCGCTTTCGGACGAATGATCAGAAGTCATCGCTTAGACCACTGCCAACTAACAGGTTCGAAAAACAAGAAAAAATTCACTTACTTATGGCAGTTAATTCTTCACACCCTGGCAAGTGCATGATCCAGCCCGATGAATTTTAAGATACATTTCTAACGAAAGCACTAAACCCTAACAAACTAACGCCGAAAATAAAGCGCCGCCCCGGTGGCGCAGTGGTCTAAGGCGCTGGCCTCTGATCATTCGTCCGTAAGGGGTCCGGGTTCGAATCCCGGTCAGGCATGGATGTTGTGTTTGTCTTACGGCACTGGCTCTCTCCCTTCCCTGGAACCAGTGACCCTAAATTAGGGACGGGCGACTGCTTATAGCCCATTGAGTTGCTCACGGTGGTCGTTAAAACCTCCAATCAAAAAAAAAAAAAAAATGAAGCCTAATTAAAAACGCAAACCCATAAATAATAGGGTGGAGCGAAAAACACTTTTTTTTTATTTGAAACGTCACCATGTGCAATAGTTGCGATTTTATTACTGAAATGACCCCCGAAATATGGATGGCATTATTTGATATCTTAGGCTTCCCCAAGAACCTCGAAGTTTGAAAGTTATAGGAAAATATGGTTTAAAAACACCTGCTTTCTTCATTTTGTAAATATAAAAAAATACACAATTACCATGTTATTTAATATCACCTTTGAGTGTATATACAAGGGTAGAAATTCAGAAGACGTGAGTTAATTTCTTAGGCTTCCCCAAAGAGCTCCAAATTTGTCATATTTCTCCGAAAATGGCATAAGTTATCTAAATATGATAGACACCAGCCTTACCTATAGTAGCATAACTTGAGGAGTGAGTTTATTTCACTTGGAAAACAGTCTTTTTTCAAAATTTGGCATCAGCTTCCTATCCAAAATTTTTGCTCTGATGTATACATCTCTTGCAAGAAGGCCGCACACATGAGCAGAGGAATCCGTTACAATCTTAACCATCCTCTCTACTGCCTGAGAATGGCAGGGTATTTTTGTAAATTCGTGGCAAGAACTTGGATATTTATCCGATTGTAGTTTTTCCAGAAGCCCATCGTCTTAATATTTCCGTGTGATGAGAGGCCCAGTCACAATACACTCTTGCCAGTCAATTAGGTCGATGTAATCATTGCTCTGGAAATTCAGCTTAGGAATCCGAAACTTCCTAACGGTAGTTGTTTGTTCGGAAGGTTTCCTGGATTTCATGATGCGTCGAACAGCAAGTTCAGATACATACCTTCTGTCGTCAAACAGCATTGCAGCCAGCAAGTTTTCTGCATGGGCAAAATACGCGTTGTTTTCGACGACTCTTTTTTACGCTTTCAAACCGTAGGTTGAAGAAGCGCATATGCTCCAGCTTTTTCCGTCCGTCTGTCCATCTGTCGGCACAATAACTCACGTAAAAATGGTTCGATTTCGATGAAAGTTTAGTATGTGGTAGGGGAACACCTGGGGACAAACCCTATTGAAAACGGGTGAAGTGGGGCCAAAGGTCAGGACATAGGAGCGGAATGCATTCCATTGCCCTTATGCGTCATAACGTGCGTAAAAATGGTTCTATTTCGATGAAATTTTAGCATATGGTAGGAGACCACCTGTGGGAGAACCCTATTGAAAATGGGACAAATGGGGTCAAAGGTCAGGACATAGGAGCGGGATCCATTCCATCGCCCTTATCCCATACTATTAAGGTGGATGTCAAGTAATTTTGCTTCCTATACTTCCAATGGAAACACTTTTGTACACATTTCCTTCACAATTAGTGTGTTCCCAAGTATGGAAATTTGAACATCGATTAAAATAACTTCATATTATAACTTGGAATACTTAACATTTTCTGAAACATAACCATAATTATATTAAAAAACAATAACGTTTCCTTTGGTGGTGTTGAAACCAGCAAAAAGATGGCGCGACCTGTACTTTAATGACGTCAGTAGACAAATAAATATTGGATTGCATAATTATGGTTATGTTTTAGAAAATATTAAGTATTCCAAGTTATAAAATGAAGCTATTTTTATCGATGTTCAAATTTTCATCCTTGGGAACGCATTAATTGTGAAGAAAATGTGTACAGAAGTTTTTCCATTGGAAGTATAGGAAGCAAAATTACTTGATGTCCACCTTAAAGGAGCTATTCTTGTATTTATGTAAATTTGATTTTGAAAACGGCTCTAAGGATTTTGATGAAAGTCGTTAACCTACCATTTTCTGGTGCTAGAAATCGATTTAGCTTGATCTCGACTTTAAAAAATTCGTTTAGTGGGTTAAATAACCACTTAGAAATGCTTAGAAATCTTATGACGTCACAATCTAGCGACTGAGATGTTGGCGCGCGGTCACGCCATCTGTGTCATTTCGTCACGCGTTGTGTATGGATCCTATTAAAGTTTTATGACGTCACAGTCTTGTGAGCAGATGGTCGCGATACCCATCTGCCTCATTACGTCTCGCGTTGTGTGCGTATGTCCGTTCGCACGATAACTCGCGTAAAAATCGTTCGATTTCGATAAAATTTTAGTGTGTGGTAGGGGAACACCTGGGAAGGAACCCTATTGAAAATGAACGAAATGGGGTCAAAGGTCAGGACTAGGAGCGGGATCAAAATACACTGCTCTTATGCGTCATGACTAAATTTTAGTACGTGGTAGGGGACCATCTGGGGACAAACCCTATTGTAAATGAGCGAAATGGGGTCAAAGGTTAGGACATAGGAGCGGAATCACTTCCATCGCCATTATGCGTCATAACTTACGTAAAAATGCTTCGATTTGGATGAAATGTTAGTATGTTGTAGGGGCCTGTCTGGGAACGAATTCTATTGAAAATGGGCGAAATGGGGTCAAAGGTTACGACACAGGAGCGGGATCTGTTCCATAGCCTTTATGCTTCATAACTTACGTAAAAATGCTTCCATTCCGACAAAACTTTATCATGTTATTTCGGACGTATACCAAACCGGTTCTGTTGAATATCATCGAAATGGGATCAAAGGTCAGGGCGCGGAACCGAGATTTGTTCCACAGCCATTATCCTCATAACTTGAGTGATAAAGGTGGCGCAGTGGTCTAAGCAATGGCCTCTGATCATTCGTCCGAAAGGGGTCCGGGTTCAAATCCCGGTGAGGCATCGATGTTGTGTTTGTCTTAAGGCACTGGCTATCTCACTTCCCTGGAACCAGTGACCCTAAAGTAGGGACGGGCAACTGCTTATAGCCCGTTGAGCTGCTCACGGTGGTCGTTAAACCTCCAATAAAAAAATACTTGAGTAATGATTTCTGGTATGTTGGAAAGCGTATTATAATCAATGCATTGCATGATTTTACTAACTTGTTATAATATCCTTTAAATTATCTGAAAGATATTGAAACCAAGATATAGAAAGCTGCAAATTTCTTGGACCATCTTTACAGGTACCGTTACATTTGATCGTGAACCACGACGGTGCATATACTTTCATTATGAAGGTCGCTGATGACACAAGTTGTGGTGTTGGATCACTAGTTCCAACATACAAACGCAGAATGCGATTTGCGAGGGTCAGCCAACGAGAATGTGCAAGTGTTGCAGGACCCCGATTTGCCAGATCTTGTGGGCAATCACCAGAGGCTGCCTTACAAATTTCCCACAAATAAAGTTGATCCGAGCTAAGATCTACATAGTGAATGTCGAACTGAAGCGAAAATTCAATTTTCTGGAAATTCACGATAGGAAGGTATGCGCGTGTCTTCAGGAGCTTTCCAATCAATACACTAAATCCTCTTGGTCCTGATGTTTTCCCGTCGAGTGTTTCAGTGAGGTGGCGCAAAGGCAGTTCATTAAAATGAAGTTGACATATAACCCAGTGCACGGTATAATTGAGCTTCTCTTCAAGGTGCCTAATTATATCTACATTTGTGGCGATATTAATCATTTTCCCGTCACTTCCAATAAAGACTAACTCCGACAAGTCAAAGACCTTCTGGTCAAATAAGCTGAAGATACCGTCGGAAATGTCCTATTCTTTTCGCTGGTGCCACATGCCATCATCTGTCTGTGTATTCGTAAGAGTTTCATCCCTTCTTCCGTCCAAATATAGAGCTGCAATCTTGCTACCAGACAAGTTTACCTCATCTTGAATTGTGTGACGGGTCTTTTTCCTTTCTCGTCGTACTTTATGCCGGTCAATAACAGATACATTACATTCTTTCGACTGAACCGGTTCACTTACAACATGAAGCAACGCCGACGCAAGATCGGCTATCGCTCGATCGCTGATGCCTCGCCTGTCGCACTTTCTAGAAAATGCAGACAGTGTCATTTGACGCCTAGGTTTTGAAGAGCGACGTGGAGAGAAATCGTAATCTTTCTCCGAGCCCAACAAATGACTAGGACCCGGCTCGTCTGGTTTTCCTGCAGAATTAATATTCGTATCCTCTTCTGAAGGATCATCCTTGAGTCGCAGGGCCGATTTCAGTGATGCAGTTTTCTGTAATTTCCTACGGACATGCTCTTCCCTATCATTCTTTCGAGCTGATCTTTTCTTCAGTACACTGGTGGTTTTTGCGTCAAGCCCACCTACTATCATTTTTCTGTTTGTTCTCTGGTCCATTAGAAAGTCTCGCACTTTCACGGATACCTTTTTTGCAGAGCTGCATTTGCAGGTTCTAAAACATTTGCACTTGCATGAGCATATGTCAAAGATACGTTGCGAATCTGCACGAAATTCTTCAACCATCTTTCGGTAGGTTTCATCCATTCTTGCAGAGTGTTTTTTCAGCTTTTGGGTTTCAGTGTTGTATGCGATAATTATGCGATAATACGCTTTACAACTGATTTGTGGAGCGATGTCGGAAGAGATGCTTTCTTCCATATACTGAGCACTTTGTCCGCGACAATACTTGCTATTTCTGCTGCAGCAGGCTCATAATTTGCACCTTCGTGCCTGAGAGTATTTATCACAAGGTAGTAATGGCGCATTACATCTTCGTACGTAGGCAACACATTTTCATGCATCTCCTTGTAACTCCCAAGGATAGGGCAATCAGCTTCATTTTTTTCAGCCATCTTAAGTAGTTGAACGACAAAACAAAAACGACGGTACGCTCCAATCAACGTCACTAGCAGTAAAAGAAACTGTTGCATCATTATGAGGCAAATCCGCCAACACTCTCTCCTGAAAGGATCTGTGCGACTCTGATGAGATGACTCAGCGAGTTCGCAAAGAGAGCTCCGCTGCGAGGGAGGGGGTGGGGTGAGGTGAAGAAGGTAACAAAAACAAAGGAGAGCGCAAAACAGCGCTATGCTTCTGAAAATCAACACGAGGTTTCCAGAAAGTATGAAAGGAGGGGGGGCGTGCTAATGTTAAGCCCAAATTGGTAACAATAAGGCTGCTGTCTAACTTAATGCATACGCAACTTATCATGCCATTTTTGGCGAAAAATTACATACTTTAAGGGATCTGGGGAAGCCTAAGAAATTAACTCATGTCTACTAAATTTTTACACGTGTTTATACACTCAAAGGTGATATTAAAAAACATGGTCACACAGAATTTGTTTATATTTACAAAATGGAGAAAGCGGGTGTTTTTAAGCCATTTTTCCCTATAACTTTCAAACTTCGAAGTTCTTGGGGAAGCCTAAAATACCGAATAATGTCATACATATTTTGGGGGGTCATTTCAGTAATAAAATCGTAACTATTGCACATGGTGACGTTTCAAATTTAAAGAAAAGTGTTTTTCGCTCCACTCTAATATGTAATCAAGGCTTTTAACACGTATCAGAAGGACTCGTTTTATGTGAACGATGTAAGGCTGTAATTCGATATTCCTATCTGGCCCTGAAATCAACTGGATTGTTGATAAGCATATTTACTACTTCTGTCGCTCCATAAGTCTTTTAGTTTGAAATTTTTTTCCTGACAAAAGAAGTAGCTACATCATTTGTATATTGCATTTTGACAGATTGCTGAAGCTAACAGCTTCAAGTCTTACGTTATGGACGATCGTACGTACTGTGCGATAAGTAGACGCATTATTAGGAACAATGGTATCAACCCACTAAGGCCTTTTAATATTTAATCCTTTTTGTAACGAAGATTTCACCAAAAGTAAATCATCGGCGTGTACTGCAGTGTTACCATATGAGCAACATCATTTTAACGGAATAACGAGTAAGTATGGATTTGCTTAATTTATTTAAATTTTGTGCCGAGGCTGTTATAAATTAAAATGGGTGTGGCAAATTTGGCGCACTATCAGATATATATTATTTATTATTCATCGAGTATATCTTATCGAATGATAGATAAATCAGGTTTATGTTCATAATTCAGGGCATATTTAAGAATGCATGCAATTTCAGCTTTGGAAAACGAGTTCAAGGTAATGTAATACAAATTTATTAGAAATAATACAAGCTACAAAATATTAAACGAATCCACGGATTTCTGGTTAATAGGTTGTCAAGGGTGGTGTATCTGACATTGTACAGGCAGGTACTCGGGGCTTTTATCGGGTAGGGATAGACAAATCGCCTGTCAGAGGAGTCTTGTATTCTTCCCCACCAAGCACATGCTTACAAAACTACAGGTACTAATCACAAAAGCATTTTCACAAAGCAAAACTAAAAAAAAAGAAAGTGCCCTGTTATATGAAGACACATTGGGATTTAAGTTGCATGAAATTTCGTGCCCAGTTGATAGTAAAAATATATAGGTGATGTTGATGGGACCTTAATTTGCAAACGTTTTAGAACAAATTGTCAACCACGCACAGTTTACAGTTAAGAATGTAGAGTTGATGGTTGCTTCTTAGCTATTAACTATTGTCCAGCAGAAATGTGTTGTTCATTGTTCCTGTGGAATTATTTTCCTAGTAGTTTTAAGGTTGCTTTGGTATAGTCAGTTCATGTTATGAGATTTTCCTCTTGAAGATAAACATACCAGGGTGTGTGTGCTGCCCCAATGGTTCAGTGGTTTAAGCGCTGGCTTTTGACCATTCACATAACCCTGGGTAAGGCATGGATGATGTTTGTCTTACAGCACTGGCTCTTGCCCTTCCCTGGAACAAGTGGCCATAAAATTAAGGATGAAAGACTGAGTATTAACATCCCTAAGAGTTGCTCACTGTGGTTGTCAAACAAGTGCCAGTTGTATTACCCATGTTGAGTTCATAAACTTGAGGACCGCCGTCCCTGTGACATAGTGGTCTAAGCGCTGGCTTCTGACCATTCGCCTGAGATGGGTATGGGTTCAAATCCCGGTGAGGCATGGATGTTGTGCTTGGCTTATGGCACTTCAGTCTCCCTTCCCTTAAACCAGTGACCCTAATTTAGGGACGGGCGACTGTTTTTAGCCCATTGAGTTGCTCACGGTGGTCGTTAAACCTACAATCAGAAAAAAAAAAAAAGCTCTTGGCTGGTGTATTGGAATACATTATTTTGAAATTTAATACACTGTAGGCACAATGTATTAGATAGCCAACCATTACCTAAATTTTTTGTCCGTCGGTACTTATTAATATGCTGTATGGAAACAGGTTTCTTTTCTGTTATTGCTACTCCATATGCTTTGAAAGAAGTGTATTTTAAGCTAAAACAGATAAATCGAAAAATAGTTTAACCATCTGTTTACCTTTTAGGTATGTAGCTGAAGAATTGCGACTTGAATTAAAATTTCATAGTAAAATTACTGAATGCACTACATAACTGTAAAAATGACTCTTGAGTCTAAAATTTCGTTTAATGGCATAAATGAAATTGCTTTAGAATTGCAGAGCTTTTGCAGTCCACCGCGAGGCATTGTGCGTTACCATTCCATGGTTCTAATAATCTAGCCCAGACAAAGCCACCGAGTGGACTGCAAAAGCTTGGCAATTGACTTTTTATGTCATTAAAGGAGATTTCAGACTCGCGAGAGTCGGGCTATGTTTATGTTAAGTTTTTTCATCAATGATACAAAAATCTACCTTTCTGTTTTATTTAAAAGGCTACATAATGGCTTCTCTGCAATCACCTACTTCAATTCTCCTGGTGTGTCAATAGTTTTTGTTGCCTGTCCTTAAAAAATTTAGTGGCGCAGTGGTCAAAGCACTGGCTTGTGACTATTCATCTGGAAAGGGTCCGGGTTTGAATCTCGTTGAGGTATGGAAGTTGTTTGTCTTATGACCCTGGCTCTCTCCCTTCCCTGGAACTAGTGGACATAAATTAGGGATGGGCAAAAAGAAATGCACACACACAAGGAGTGAGCCAAAGTTTAAGCTGGCTTAAAGAAAAGCTAAAATGGGGAAAAAAGTTATAGCAAAGTGCCAAAGGTTAGCAATAACATTAAGTGAATCATTCACACCAACAGTGCTTTGTACATCAGTGGAAAACTAATGTTAATGGCGGAGGGAGGAATGCCATAGATGTCACAATTGACACTGGTTTCAACTTGAATGGGGCAAGGTGTCTATAATTTTATCCCCCTTCCTTATGGAGTGCTTTACAGCTCTAATGTATAGAGAGAGGGAGAGATAATTGAGCCACCAGGTGCTGTAAGAACATATTTAAGGATTAAGAAAATGCCAGTGGAGTGTAAACGCTGCCAGAATTTTGGAAACTTCAGTTTTCACAGAAATAGAAAAGCCGCAGAAGAATCTGCTGATGTGTTGATGTTTAAAATGGCTGGCACCATTTTTCTCTCACATTTTAGATTAACTCATTGCTTTTTGCAAAAATAATGACTAGCTTAACCTCTGGAGTGAGTAAGAGCTGGGGCATAATATGGCAGCACAGTAAAGTTGAGGTGCTTGAAAGTACGGTAGTACCTAGGTGAAGCCTTGTGTTGTCATGTACTTGGCCATGGGCCTTTGCTTCAAAATTCTGTAAAACTAAGTTATCTGTAGTAACATTAAACAACAACAGAGGTTTGAATTTTTCTCCAAAATATAATAGGTGTTTTGTCTGTCTGTTAAACATAAGGCAGTGTATTTATTCAGAAAATGTTGCACCTTATGTTGTGGATAATTTGAACTTGTACTACACACACACCCAATTAGTGCTTTGTACTGAATTCATTTATGCTGCTGTAAAGACCAACACTGTAGGCAAAGATAATACTGTCGGCATCAGATACAGAAATGCCATGGAAATTCTTTGAAATAATATACAGTGAAACCTGTCTTAAGATGGAATTCAAAAGACTACTATTTTTCATTTTAGGCAGGTTTCAATCTCACACCATTGCATCCATGGAAGCTATTCAAATTTAAACATCTGTATTTTTATAACATTCTACATAGTGATGAATTAAGAGAATATATTAACTCAGGATTTGAAAAATCTTCGCAAAACAGGAACCAGGCAAAAAAATGTAGGAGCTAGTGGGGGAGGCCCCCTTACGACACCTATAACTAAAACAACTTTTCGAAATGGACTTCACATTTATTTGTTATAAATGGACATTTTACCTGACGCTTATGTACATGAACATGACTAATAGCTTTGGTTTGATAGTACCAATGATCAACAGCTTTGTCTGGCACAAAGTTCTTTAAGCTCGGTCCATTCATGTTAATCATTACAAGGTTGTGCGAGCTTGACCCTTCCATTCAGTTTCGAAATTTATTTTTGATTAAATTCATCAATGAAAAATCCCGCTCACATAAAGCAGTTGAGACTGGCACCACAGCAACAACGCTTATAAGTTTGCTTAAAAGTGGAAAATAATCGTGCATTGCAATAACTCTTTGAAGCAAATGTTCCAAATTTTAGTCTTTTCCAAGTGTTTTGAGTCACCTCTCAATCATAAGAGAATCAATAACTTCACTTGATTTAATTACTTTTGAGATTCAAAAATTTGACATAGTGCAGTCCTGAAGTTTTTATTTCTTCCCCACCGTAACTTATGTCAGTACCACTTGGCCACTGGAATCTATCAAACACTGCTGTTGCTTTTGCAATTTTTGGTAGGTTGTCTAAAACTTTCTTTTAAAAATTTTACTCCATTTTCTAGAATATTACTTTTATCTCACTGAAGATGATCTGCTTCTGTTCTAGTAAGTTGAATGCCTTGAAATTTCCCGTTTAATGTTGTTGACGAGACCACTAAGTCTTCTATTTCACCACAGGTTGTTTTCAGCTGTTCTAAACTAAGTACAGCCATTTTATCCATTATGAATGCATGATAGCTTTCACTATATTAGATAAAAGATGAATAGTGTAACTTTGAAAATATAAATACTTTTGAACAGCATGCATCAATTTTTACAAATTTTTCAGCTTCGTCACTTTCGTTTTCGGACACCCCCATCCTCTTATCAACATGAAATGCAAAACTTTTTTGGGGGGAATATTTAAGAATGATCAGAACACGTAAGAATGATCAAGATACGTGTTCTGATGATCGTTGGAAAAAAAGTTAGTTACGGGGGGAATCTTTGCCATGTTCGATTTCCGTTTTCAGAGATTTTCCCTCCATTTTCAAGTTGAAATACAAATATTTATGAAATAAAATGATATTCAACAATATTAGGCAGAGGAAATATCACGTGAAAAATAAAATTACAATTACGGGAGAAACCTTCACTGTGTCTTAATTTCCGTTTTCGAAAGTTTTGAAAAACGAAACTTCCGCTTTCGAAAGTTTAGAAAGTTTCAGGTGGAAAACATCCTACACCACTACTAATTGCCCCAAAATTTCTGTTCAGTTATGCATCGATCTCGAGGATAACCCAAATTATCATCACAGGGAAAAGAAATTATGATTACGGAAAAAAAATCTTTATTTCATTTACTTCCGTTTCTGAAAGATGAAATACTGTCCCGACGTATAATTTTATGAATTGGTAAAATTTTTCAATTCGAGAAAAATTCTGGATGCATATTTTTACGTGTCGGGAAAACTTCCTGATGTATATTTTTACACATTGGTAAAATTTCTGTGTAAACACACTCTTCGATGCATACTAGACGCGTAATCACGCACAGAGTTATTTAAAAATAAAATGTATCTGCGTACACAACCATTGAAACAGAAAACTTGCAGCAAACCCGCGAATCATGATAACAATAGAATAAGATAATTGAAAGAAAAATTAATATAACAATAAATAATTATTAGAACATTACAGATTCCAGAGAGGACAAAAGTACATTACGACTGAATGTGCAGAAATGTGTGTAAAATGGACCTTAGGGCCAAAACTTTAAAATATTGGACTATGAACCTCATAAAAACAAGACTAAAGACAGTTTTTATATCTAGAAAAGCAGTTCCGTTAATGTTATGAACCTTCAAAAATTATAAATAGCATTTTCAGCAACTTCATTCAAAAATAGTAGACTTATAAAATACATAACATATTTTAATTTACGGTGGTTCCACCTGAAATCTCTGCCTTATGTTTCTAATGGTAAAATTTCTTTACATATTTTCTTTGCAAATTAATATATTCCCAAGGATAAAAATTTGAACATAGATAAAACTAACTAAGGTATAGCATGGGATACTTGCTAAAAAATAAACATAAATATCTTAAAAATCAATAATTTTTCTTTGAGTAATGCTCAGACCTGTTAATAGATGGCACGACTTCTACATTGATGACGTCAGTAGACCAACAGATGTTAAAATGCTTAATTATTGTTATGTTTTAGCAAGTATTAAGTATCCCATGCTATAACTTAAAGTTAGTGTTATCGATGTGCAAATTTTCATCCTTGGGAATACATTGATTGTGAAGAAAATCTGTGAAGAAGTTTTACCATTGGAAACATAAGGCAGAGATTTTAGGTGGAAACACCTTAATAACACATTTAAAATATGAAATTTCTGCACCATTTGCTATTAATTTCCATACTCTAATTAATCTTTACGTCACACTTTTTCCAGGTACTAACATTTTTTCGACGAGAAAAAAAAAATTGTCTGAGAACAAACTGTTCTCAGACAATTTTGTTCAATCAACTATCCTGGCCTCTTTCAGCTTTCAACATTTTAATTTTTGTTGAGCTAATTACCTTTATGCCACTGCTGCGTTATTTCATTGTTTTGCTTCAAAATGTCATAAATTTGTATTTTTCTGGTATTGAAATTCTCTGCCAGATACTTTCTTTTGCATGCATTTCAATGACCACCTTTTGTACCGAAATCGAGTTTTATTCTTTGGCACCATGGTACAGGCAAGCAAAAAACAAACAAAGGCAATTCACAACAAAGTTCTAAATGATCATCTCAATGAATGGTAAGAGAATTAAATCTGAGTTGCCTTGTTGAAATCCATACCAGCCAGCTGTGAAGGCTTTGTATGGACTTTGCAATGGAATTTAATCCATGCGAAATGATCATTGCACTTTATCATGTAATGTTTTGTATTAAAAAAATATTTGGCACAGGAATGTCTGGGAACTTCCATTGATACCAGGTTAATTTACTCTTGCTAGTTCTGTTTCAACATTAGGCATGTTCCATTTTATACAGGTTAAATGGTACATAATTTTGTTTTATTTTGGGACCAGAAGAATTTCTGTTTTGGGCAGGTTTTCATTTTATACAGGTTTTACTGTATAAATTTGAAACAAATACCATCTGTAACTGGCATAATTGCATTTCCTTGACATTACTCATACCTGAGATTCTTCCTTTTTAGCACGTCTTTTGTAAAAAAAGATCGTGCTTCTGTTATCGGTTTGTCCGTCCGTCCGTCTGAACCCACGGAATCTCTGCAACTATTAGTCCGATTTGAGAAATTCTTTTTGCATTCAGAAGCTTGAAATATGCAAATGATGATCCTTTATTTCGTTTTTTTTACGATGCACAATTTTGCCGCTAGGGGGCGTAAATGCAGATGATGTCGAATTCAAAATTACGTTTTAATCCACATATTTGCTTCTAAACATCCGATTGAAAAAATTCTTTTATCTTTCGATTTCATTTGTGTCGAAGAGTGTTTTAGATATAGTTTGATTTTCAAATTACCCATAGATTTTCCGCTAGGGGGTGTAAAAGTAAATTACATTTCTTCCAATAACTCTTCTCCTAAAACTCCGATTTGAAAAATCTTTTTTTCAGCTGATACATCTCCTAATGGAAAATCTTTTGCATATAATTTCGAATTTTTGGTAAAGAATACTTTGGCCACCAGGGGGCGTAAGTGTTAATTTTTGCTTTTGATGTATTTGCCATAAAATCTGAGCTTCTAAGATATCGATTGACAAAATTCTTTCGTGGACTGATGCACTCACATCGATAAACCTTTTCGGGATACTTTCTTCCTAAAATATCCCACAGTTTCTCCGCCAGGGGGCGTAGAAGTAAATCTTATTTTTGTCAATATGTCTACTTCTAGGAGTCCGATTTGAAAAATTCCTTCTTTGTTGGATAGTGCTTTCCATGTGACATGCTTTTCATATAATTTCAAAATTTTCAAATAATTCATAGACTTTCCCCTAGGGGGCGTAGCGGTAAATTGCGTTTCCTCTTATATCTCTGCTTCTAAATTTCCGATTTGAAAAATTCTTTCTGCACCGGATACAACTCCTGATGGGAAATCGTTTGCACATAATTTCTAATTTTTGTAAAAAAATGGTTTGTCCACCAGGGGGCATAAATCTTAATTTCCGCTTCTGATGTCATCATCATCATCATTGTCAACCATTATCAATCCACTGCTGGACGAAGGTCTCCCCAAGTTTCCTCCACAACGGTCTGTCTTGTGCCAGTCTCCTCCATGTCACTCCCGCATATTTACGAATTTCATCCACCCATCTCCCATGTGGTCTTTTTCTGGGTCTTTTCCTGTCCCTTGGAATCCAATCTAAAATTTCGGCTGTCCATCTATGGTCTGTCCTTCTGGCAGTATGTCCAGCCCATTGCCATTTCAGGGATTTAACTCTGATCATGATGTCTTCCACTCTCGTCATTTTTCGGATCCACGAGTTCCTCTTCTTATCTCTCCTGGTTATACCAAGCATGCACCTCTCCATGCTTCTTTGAGTTGTCTGCAGCCTTTGTATGTCTCTTTTAGTTAAGGTCCACGTCTCTGCACCATACGTAAGCACTGGAAGGATGCATTGATCAAACACTTTTCTTTTAAGACATAATGGCATATTGCTCTTGAAAATTATGCTGTTTCTTCCAAAAGCTCTCCAGGCAAGTTTTGTACGCCGATTAATTTCTTCATCAATGTGACCCTCACTTGATATCTGCTGTCCAAGATAAACATACGTATCTGTTATCTCCAGTTTTTCTCCATCAATCGATAAATCTTCATTTCTTGTAAAAGCATTGAACATCACTTTTGTCTTCTGAAAGTTCATTTTTAATCCCACTTCTTTACTCTTGTCAGCAAGTTCCTGGATCATACTCTGCAGCTCTGATGGGGTAGTTGCAAAAATGACTACGTCATCAGCAAAACGAAGGTGGGTTAGATATTCTCCATTAATCTTTATCCCTTTGTTTTCCCAGTTCAGTGATTGAAAGACATTTTCCAATGTCGCATTAAAGAGCTTCGGAGATATGGTGTCACCTTGTCTCACTCCCTTTCCAATTTTTATGTGTGTTGTATTTTCAAACAGCCGAATCTTTGCACTTGCATTTTCATAGATGTTATTAATAATATTAATGTATGCATCTTCAATACCGCAGGATTTCAGAGCCATTGTAACTGCTGATGGTTTCACCGAATCAAAGGCTTTTTCATAATCGATAAAAGCCATGCACAATGGAAGTTCATATTCCCTCGCTCTTTCAATTAGTTCTCTCAGTACGTGGATATGATCTATTGTGCTGTAGCCACTCTTGAATCCAGCTTGTTCTCTCGGTTGAGCCATGTCCAGTGTTACCTTCAAGCGGTGTGAAAGAACTTTAGTGAAGATTTTATAAACCACTGATAGGAGGCTGATAGGTCTGTAGTTCCTGAGATCCTCAATGTCACCTTTTTTATGTAGCAGGATCATTGTAGCATTGTTCCAATCCTCAGGAATCTTCCCTTCATTAAGGCATCGAGTGAAAATTTGGGCGAGTACTGTTTCAATTTCTCCACTTGCTTCTTGTATGATGTCTATAGTAATTCCATCTTCTCCTGGAGCTTTCCCCGGCTTCATGTTCTTGATTGCATGAGCAACTTCTGCTGGGAGGACTGGGAGAACTCTGGTACTGGTATCTTTCATGATGTTTGGAATACATGTATCATCCCTTTCATATAATTTGGAGTAGAAATCTTTCACTCTTGTCAAAATTTCGCCTCTATTTCTTGTTATAGAACCATCTTCTTTTCTCAGAGCCATAATCTGTTTTCTTCCTTACTGAGATGTCCCTTTGCTATCTTAAGGCTTTGGTTGTTTTCAATTGCTTTCCTCACTAGCTCACAGTTGAATTTCCTTACGTCTTCAGTGATACTTTTTCGTGTTGTCTTGCATAGCTCTATATATTCCACTTTGGAAGTCACATCTTCTTTAGTTGTCCTTATCTCTCTTCTTTTTTGCATCAACATTTTGGTTTTTCCTGATAATTTGTTCACATGCAACTTGTTCTTAGACCCAGCTAATTTTGTTGCCGTTTCCATTAGAGCTTTGGTTACTTTTCTGTTAACTTCCGAAATATCCACTTCTTCCGATGTTAGGCCTTCTAAAGCAGAGAATCTGTTCTTCAGTTCCAACTTGAAAGTATTATGGTGTTTTTTAAGGTTGGTTATGTCAATACATTTTGTTTGTCTTATGAGCTTGCCACGTTCCAGTTTAGTGTTGAGGTGCATCTTACATCTCACCAATCTATGGTCACTACCTGTGTTGACCATAGATTGGTGAGATGTATTGCAGCAAAATATGAGCTTCTAAATTCTAGATTAAAAGAAACGTCGTTTGTAGACCCATACTACTCATGTCGACAAACCTTTTAGGAACATTTTCTTCTTAAAATAGTGCAAGCTTTGTAAACCAGGGGGCGTAGATGTATACTTATTTTTGTCAATATCTCTACTTCTAGGGGTTCGATTTGAAAAATTCCTTTTTTGTTGGATAGTGTTTCCAGTATGACATGTGCTTCATATAATTTCAAAATTTTCAAGTAATTCCTAGACTTTCCGCTAGGGGGTGTAAATGTAAATTGCGTTTCCCCTTATATCTCTGCTTCTAAATCTCCTATTTGAAAAATTCTTTCTGCACCGGATACAGCTTCTGATGGAAAATCGTTTGCACATAATTTCTAATTTTTGAAAAAAAAAAAAAAAATGGTTTGGCCACCACGGGGCGTAAACCTTAATTTCCGCTTCTGATGTATTTGCAGCAAAATATGAGCTTCTAAATTCTCGATTGAAAAAAAACGTCGTTTGTAGACCGAAGTACTCGTGCCGACAAACCTTTTAGAAACATTTTCTTCTTAAAATAGTGCATGGTTTCTGCGCCAGGGGGCGTAGACGTATATCTTATTTTTGTCAATATCTCGACTTCTAGGAGTCCGATTTAAAAAATTCCTTCTTTGTTCGATAGTGTTTCTAGTGTGGCATGTTTTTCCTAAAAATTCAAAATTTTCAAGTAATTCATAGACTTTCCGCTAGGGGGCGTAAAGGTAAATTGCGTTTTCTGTTCCTAAAACTCCGATTTGAAAAATTCTTCCTGTATCGCATACAAGACCTGATGGAAAATATTTTTCACATAATTTCTAATGTTTTGTAAAGAATGGTTTGGCCACTTGGGGTCATAAGTGTTAATTTCTGCTTCTGATGTATTTGTAGCAAAATCTAGGCTCCTGAAAACTCGACTAAATTTTTTTTTTCTTGGACTGTACCGCTCATATGGATAAACCTTTTGAGAATACTTTCTTCCTAAAATAATGCATGGTTTTCTCACCAGGGGACGTAAAGTCACATCTTATTTTTGTCCATAACTCTGTTTCTAAGAGTTCGTAAGCTCAAAATTACGTTTACACCAATATCTGAGGGATTAAAGACCCGATTGAGAAACTTCTTTCTTCCGTCAGATACTATTGCTTTCCATACCGGTTCCATTGCCTTTGAATAGCTTTGATAAATTTAATTTGTGTCAGAACGGATTCAAAAGACGTGCTTATTACACCCGAAAATTCGGTGTCATCTTTCTTGTTTTTTTTGTCTTCATTAAGGTTAGCTCGAGATCGATACAAAACTGAAGATAAATTTTGAAGGACTAGTTTGGTTGGGGGGGGGGGTCGGTTTTTCTGTCTGGCTATGGTATTTCACATTTCAAAACTTTCGAAAACGGAAGTTAAACGGAGTTAAGATTTTTCTCGTAATCGGGATTTCTTTTTACTCGCGATATTTCGTCTGCGCAGTATTATCGTTGAATGTAAATTTCTTCCATAAATATTTGCAATTCAGCTTGAAAATGGAATTTTTTTCCCCCAGAAAACAAAAGTTTGACGGCGCGAAAATTTCCCTGCAATCTTCAGGCACGCGATTCTTCCGTGGATTTGAAGAATTCCGCCTTTTCCATTATCATTTTCATGGTTCCGAGATCGACGCAGAACTGAACAGAAATTTGGAAGGTATTGGTTGGTGGTAGTGGTTGGAGGGGGTTGGCGGTCGTTTTCAGTCAGAGCACCGGAATTCAGACTTTCAAAATTTTCCGAAACGGAAGTTAGACTGACTGAAGATTTCTCTTATAATCGTAATTCTTTTTTTATTTTACTCGTGATGTTTATTTTACTCAGCAGTGTTGTTAAGTATCATTTTATTCCATAAATATTTGTATTACAGCTTCAAAATGGAGGAAAATTTTCCTAAAGCGGAAGTTGGACAAAATTAAGATTTCGCCCGTAATCGTGTATATATATATATACACTGCCGGACAATTGCTAAGGACGGATGACAATAGCAACGATAGCAACCATAAAATGGAAGGCAGGAAAATGTGGAAATTAGCATAAGTGCGGGATACAGTAAGACGTGTTGTGCGTATGCAAATTGTGGATTGCCGAACTTGTTCGTGACGTCATAGCGCTGATAAGAGATATAAAGGATTTGACGCGTATTGACCGTTGTTGTTCAAACGCAAAGTTGAAAGGGAAAGGATCAATTGACGAACTTGCAAGTTTCAGTATGTCTTCCCGACATCACCTAGATGAATTTACGCGTGGCCGTATTATTGGCAAGATTGAAGAAGGGCGAAAAATAACAGATGTTGCCAGGGAGTTCGACGTCAGCCACAGTGTTGTTTCAAGGCTTTGGAAATCATTTCAAACAAATGGAGAGTGTAGCAAACGTCACGGGGGAGGTCGTGTTCGCAGTACGACACCTGCAGAAGATCGGTACATAGTGCTATCAACAAAAAGACACCGGCGCAGCACAGCTAGTGAGGTAGTAAATCAGT
This sequence comes from Macrothele yani, assembly GCA_039090855.1. Lineage (NCBI taxonomy): Eukaryota > Metazoa > Arthropoda > Arachnida > Araneae > Macrothelidae > Macrothele > Macrothele yani. The sequence continues at coordinate 128,504,655 of CM077024.1, read as the reverse complement.
TTATGGCTGCTACTGGCAAGCGGATCTCCCGAAAAACTGTCGCCAGACGTTTGCATGAAGGAGGACTATACGCCCACCGTCCTGTTGTGTGCATCCCATTGTCCAGACGTCACCGTACCGCCCGTTTGCAATGGTGCCATCAACATCGCAATTGGACTGATAGCGACTGGTCTGCTGTCCTCTTCTCAGATGAGAGTAGATACAGTCTATCGTCTGATTGTCGACGACAACTGATCTGGCGTGATAGTGGTACTGCATATTGTCCAGCAAACATACAGGAAAGGGACCGATATCCGACATGTAGTGTCATGTTATGGGCTGGCATCATGATCAATGGCCGTACGTCCCTCTATGTGCTTCCAACTGGGACTGTGACTGGCCAACGATACATTAATGATGTTCTGGTACCTCATGTTTGCATGTTGCGTGGTGCTGTCGGTGATAGATTCATTTTCATGGACGACAACGCAACATGTCATCGAACAGTCGCTGTCCAGGAGTGTCTTGAGAGCGAGGATATTCAACGCCTCGTATGGCCAGCACGTTCTCCAGATCTGAATCCCATTGAAAAATGTGTGGGATGCTTTGGGGAGGAGTCTTGTTGGTCGCCAATGCCCTCCAGTAAACAAGGACACCCTCATCCGTGCACTGACAGAGTAATGGGATAAATTACCCTAACAGCTGCTTGATAATGTTGTGCAAAGCATGACACGACGTGTGGAATCTTGCATCGCCCTCCATGGTGGCCATATCCCGTATTGACATCTTACGCCGGAACGCCTGCGGACGGTAATTAAATTTTTTCACGTTTACGTATTCTGCACAAAATGGCCTATTTGTCCCTTGAACACGTTCCAAAGCCTTCTGGATTTCAGAGCACAATAAATTGTCTTTCTTGTAATGTCCTGGCATTCTGACATTATTTTCTTTCACTTGACATCCAACCACACTTACTTTTTTATGCGCCATATAGCCGTTTATGATCCGTCCTTAGCAATTGTCCAGCAGTGTATATATATATATATATATATATATTAATTAGTGATGTGCTCCAGTTTTAATGTTTACATAAATAAATTTCAGTGAACAATTCTGTCTTGCTCATGCCGTTATTTTTCACTCGGTTAAAAAGTTCAACTATTTTTTTTTCTTCGTCAGTCTCGTGTATGATTACTTTGTGGTACGAAGAAATTTCACTGGTATGAGCTGTTCGTGGCCAGTACACAATGTCACTGCTGCAATTTTCGTATTTCTCAGTGCCAAAATGCACTTTATGTGGGTTAACATTTCTTATTGCAATTTAGGAACAGCAGCTTTGTCAGTGTTCCACTGTTCCTGCATTTAGTTTTCTGATATTAACATCAGGAGGTGCATTTGTGATGTTACTTGGTAATTGATCTGTGCAGTTGTATATCACTGATATTCTTGATCTTTTTGGTAAATGCTTGCACTCTTTGCTGATTAATGGGGGTATTTTTACAGTGCTGTGGAAATTTAACATTTCGGGCATCTCCTTTGGTTATACTGTAGACAGAGTATCAGAAAAATCCATCTGGACTTTAAGAGTATACATTATTCTGAAATATGATTTCAGTAGTGACACTTTAATTTCGTGTTTTAGAAACCAGTTTACTTGGAATAACTGCTAGTTGTTCAAAGGTGTATTCAGAGGGTATCTTGCCCCACCCTCTCAATTTTTGTTGTAAAAATTTGACTTACATTAGCAAAATTCCTTTAATAAATTCAACTTACATTAAAGAATGCTTTACTTTTTTCTTGTTTTTTTGTTTTTCATTAACTTCAGTTTTATTTTATCCTGACTGATTTCAAGTTTCTATTTTCACCCCTCCCTAATTCCATATATGCCGCTGTAGTGATAATTAATATTCTACACAGTATTGGCAAAGGACATTAAATATAAATAATATCGCTAATGATATTTTAATGGTCTCTCAGCAAAATTGTTTTTCTTAGCTGGTAAGGAATTGATTGTAACTGGCCCTCAATACCAACTGGTTTTAGAGAAGAGCCAGGAAGAAACTTTTGAAGTGTCCTACTCTGAATAAAAATATGAATGCATAATGGAAAAGAACTTAAAATCAACTTACAGGCTATAAATCAATTTTAATGTGAATAGAAGGAACACTTAAAAATTGTATGGTGTTCAAAAAGTTATGCCTTCAGTTTTTGGGATGGGGTGTTAGGTCAGATCTTTGACTTCTTCCCTCCCTTACACCGATGAGTGATTAGATTATGACCACCTACCTTATAAACTGTAGGACCCCCTTTATCCCGCAAAGCAGTGACCACTCGGCGAGGCATCACTTCAACGAGATGGCGATGGGTATCCTGGAATATCTGGTACCATAATATCAACAGCAGGTCCTCCAGTTCCCGTACATTTCGGGGTGATAGTGATTTAGCGTGAACCCGCTTTTCCAAGTCAAACCGCAAATGCTCAGTTGGGTGAATTTGGATGTCAGGGCATTAACAGAAAGTCACCAGCATATTCCTTGAACCACTCCTTAAGGATTCTGGCAGTGTGGTATGGCGCATTATCCTGTTGGTAATAGCCATCACTAGCAGGGAACACATGAATGGGTGAACTTGGTCTGCAACGATGTCCTGACAGCTGTCAGGGATTGTGCTATTGTATAATGGGGCCTAAAATGTCCCAAGAAAACATCGCCTGCAGCATAACACCGCTGCTGCCGACCTGTTTCCGCCCAACAGTGCATTCGGGTGCCATAGCCTTCGTTGGTAATCGGTGTATCCACGCTTGGCTGTCTGCGTGATGCACCAGGAATATTGATTCATCAGACCCGGCCACTTTCTTCCAATCATCCATGGTCCAATCTCTGTCTTGGCCCCATTTCGTGCATTGTTGGTGACTATGTGCAGTGAGCATGGGGACCCAGCTGAGTCTTCAGCTGCGCAGAAGGAGGCTGCGATGAACTGTGTGCTGTGACACATTGCACTGATCACCATTGTTGTAGCTGTGGGTGATTTGTTGCACTGTGGTCCTGCGGTTGCTGTGAACAATGCGTGACAGTCTCCGCTTCCCTCTGGCACCAGTGTGCTGTGGACGACACATGGATGGATGATGAGTCGTTGTTTGGACATCTGTGCACCACTTTTGATACATACTCACTACAGCGGTACGTGAAGAACCCACAAGCCGCGCTGTTTTCGAGATCGTAGTTACAATGCGCTGTGCCATCACAATTTGCCCTTTATGAAACTCCGATAAAATTGGCAATTTTTTGCATTCTGACTCCGAACACTACTGACCGAAAGCCAGTCCTGTTGTTGTATATATACTGCTCTGTGAACTTCGGTATTAGGTTCGGTCTCTAGTTTGGGGGTGGTCGTCATAAATGCAATGGCTCATTGATACATAAGCCCAAGTTTTTGCTCTGCTGCTGAACAGGGCTCGATCTCGACCTGTAGTTAGGAGCAAATTGCTAGTGTGGCATATCGCACTATGTCTTCTCTCAGTGTCTTGAAAGGGTGCCACAATGCAAAAGCAGAATTACTCTCCCATTCGAGCTGGCTGGCAACACTAGTCTCAAGTGTCATGTCATCGTAGGTGCTCGAAGCTACATCTAGTGTCCAGTTGTAATACGTAAATGTGAAGGAAATAAATCCATGTAAATATGTATAATTTGCTTCTTCAATAATCGTGCAGTGGTGATTCATCCGTCGAATTCCAACAGTGGTGACCCTGAAAGTGATGTGTAAGTGCATGTGATTTTTCGATAACTTCGCAGCTAGGACTACGACATAGAGTGCAACGCAGGAGCCACGTTAGGCTTAAGGAAACGTGATCTCCCGCCACTGATCCACCACGTGCTGTAACAAATTCTAACTACGTCTGCCAAGTGTGACAAAAAGTAAGTTCCATTTCCGAATAAAAATTTACGGCAATTTTTGAGAGATCGTTGAATCAGAATTATCCCCATGTCTGAAATATCAGCAGCCGTTAGAATTCCGCAGTATAATTTTTCCGACCCTTCTCTGTGGTTTCTAATGTGTGAGCCAACATTTGCACTAGGTGTCCCAAAACCTGTGACAGAAAGTGTTACTAAATATAACTACATTGTATCACACCTTCCACTTGAAGCTGCCTCGACAGTTCGCGATGTGATTTCCGTTCCTGATGCTAGTGATCCATATCAACACATCAAAACTGCATTGATCAAACGCGCTCAGGTGAATCATCGCAGCAAGAAATTCGTAAACTCATCTCAGGCAAGCAATTGGATGATAGGAAGCCCAGTGAATTACTTCGGGTAATGAAAAGGTGAGCCGAAGCTTATAAAATTCCTGATGAGCTTGTTATGCAGCATCTACCAACTTCTGTCCAAACCATATTGGCAGCAATAACTCTCCTAACTCTAGACAAAGCAGCAGAAATAGCTGACCATGTTATAAAAGTAGTTAATGCAGTTTCTTCCCGGGTCATTCCACGCCATTTCATCCAGGCCATGTAACCCACCTTCTCAGATTTTGATGAAATTTGGCATGGAGGCATACTTCACCAAGATATAGAAAATGGCGAAATTTTAAATTTCTACACCTCATAGTTTCTGAGATACAGTGCTCCAAAGTTTCACTGAACGCCAATCGCACACGTAGAGCGACGGAGTACCACTTTTCACAAAATGCTGCATAACTGTACTGCTATTTAGTTTAGAAGAAAGAAATTTTGTACCCTTATGCAAAAGAGCTTCCAAAATAAGAAATCATTTTAAATTTAATTGAAAACACCAAATAAATAAATTAAATATAGTGGTAAAGTGAAAATTTAAGAAAAAAAAACTTGCTATTCTATATTAGGCTCTACAGCAAATAGCAGAGGTATGAGGGAGCTCTTTTTTTAATGTACATTGGTCTTTGGTATATACTGTCGCATAACAAGAAAAAAAAATAGTGGCTTTCAGCTTGCTTTTGAAGATATGTGCAAATATCTGAAATGCGTGTGGAGTTCCACTTCGTCAATTCAACCACTTTTTTTTTATTAATTATAACTCATCTCTGACATTCAAGGAATTTCACAAGGAGATAAAATTAACAAGGACACAAAAATATAAGAAATTATGTTTTCTTACACCAAATAGTTTCAGAAATACCGTATTAACAAGTTTGACAAAATGGCTTGTTCAGCTGTACCCGACAACAAGTTAGGTGAGCATATGCAACAAACTGCTTAGTCATACTCACCTACGGTACATAGATCTATTTTTTCATAATTAGTTTTGACTTGGAAAAAAGAAACACAAGCAAGTAATTTGTTTGCACTGTTTCACAAATATTTACATTGATGTTTTTAATATGCCATGATCAACTCCTGAGGACAGAGTCCTTATAATTCATCCAACTTGGAAAACACATATGTTCTTCCAGAACTTGTTGTCACGAGAGCGTCAATTGAACATAAAATGTGTCCAAATGGAATATTGCACTCATCTTTAAATAAAGGCCAGTAAAATGAAACTGCAGGGACATTTGGGTGCATAAATTTTACAGATGCATCACCTTCTTCATAACTGATTTTCTCTATTATTCCTAGAGACCAGTTAGAAACATATACACATGCTACGTAACAATGTGTATATAACTGCCTTTGTATTCCTAGATTTGCACAGCCAAAATCAAAGAGTAATTTTCATCCAAGCTGTGGAAACTGTGTACCAGGTATTGTTTGAGCATGAAAAAATCTTACTTGACACTCATTGCGCACAGCATTCATATCACTTTTCGAAATGAAATGGAACTCTTCTTTTCATGATATTCTTATGACAGAAGCCAAACATCTCTGGAGTGGTTATTTGCTCTTTCAGTAGACGTTGGAGACTTGTTTTTGCAGTGATTCGTTTGACATTCCGACCTATGCCATTGCAAGGATACTTCCCATTGCTGGTGGCAAAGAAAGACCATGAAGCTGTCACTGCAAAATCATTAATGGGATGACATAGATTTATGAAGTTTTTATAGTTTTTCTACTGAGCAGCACAACCATCAGTAAAATAATGTACTTCTTTTACTTGTTGGTAGTTCTTTTTTAAGAAAGTTATTATTTCACTCTGAATCTTGCACACCATTGCAACATCATGATCAAAATCATAAGAAATGAAACAGTGACTTGATGCAGAGTTCAAAAATTCAGAATTTCTCTTACAGTAAATAACAATAGGGTGAACTGTGCATGCATGGCAGGTCCAATGATACCCTTGTGCTCCTTCCTGAACTACAAATCCATAATTTTCACTGAAGTCCATCAGTATAATGGAAGACTCTGGACCAATTGTTCCTTTCAACTTACTGAAAAATAAAGACTGTGCTTTGGTAATGTATGAATGCGGAATGAGCTTCTCAATTTTTGACAAAAATTATTCAATGAAAATCTCAACTGAAGAAAATAACTTTTGAAGCTCCATTCTGTCTGTAGACACCCACTGGTGATATTCGATTTCATCAGGGGATCACAATCTTTCAATTTATGCAACTATAACTGATTCAGATTTGCACTTTCTCGACACTGAACAACACCAAAGCATGCACTTCGAATTCTTACTGCTGCAGACAAGACTATTGATAAAGTCCTGATGTGATTCTTCAAAGTGTGCTGCACTAATAAAAAGTTAGTCATTTTGATGTATAGTGCACACACATACAGAATGGGTTCCAGAGAAGCCCGCAAGAATGCACCATTTCGGACAAAGAGCACAAAATTTAGAAAATCCTACTTTTTCATTAGTATATCTTTGCTTAAATTGTTGATATAACTCTTTCAAATCGTACAGAATAAGTCTTTTCTGAGCATGAACGTTTCTAGAGACACTCACTTTGTCCTTCATTCCTGGCATTTGCCTAGAATAGTTATCATCTTCATAAAATTCTATAATCTGTTTTATGGTATCTTGTGAAAGTTTCTTACCATGGCTGGGTTCGGGAACTGATATAATGCCTTTATTTTTGGCTAATTTTCTTGCCTGATGTACTGTGTATTCTGAAACTGCTAACTGTTGTGCTACTTTTTTCTGGACCATGATGGGAGAGCCATGGTTAATATCTGATTTTTTTGTTGTTGACAACTAACAGTAGGTATCTTTTCTTTCATTAAAGCAACAAGTTTTTCCAAATCACGAGCTTTAAAAAATTTTAATTCATCTATGGAGTGTTCATCATCACTGTCCCTAATAGAAGACTGAGCTGTAAAGCCATACTCTAGAACACGAGATGTTTTACTCTGCATAGCTAACTTTGCTTGAAGAAGTTTTCTTTTCCCATATGCTGGTTTATTATGGGATGGCAGGGAATGTAATTTTAACAGGGACAATCCTAAATCAGATAAGCTTTCAAAACTTTTTTAGTAGCACATTCTTTAATAATAAAATCATCAGGGGCCATTTCACTGTTATCAGTCTCACTTAAAACTTCATTTTCTACAGGTTGTCCTAATTTAGATGCTTTTCCACAACACTGAGGACATAATTTTTGACCTGGTCATACACTGATATTTTTAGATTGCAGCTGTTGGGCTGCAAACTAAAAATATCAGTGTATGCCCGCAGGGACCTCTTAACAGGTTTTTTCACATCATGGTCACCAAAAGGGTTGCATCAAGTTACTTGGTAGCTTTCATATTTCTTCAGATAATAACATTTGTGATGTAAACATACTGAGATTATATCATTATGTGGAATATTAGGTCTTAAAGAAATAAGTTCATTGTCAGCAACAGAAAATTATTCACTACTGAGAAACCCTTGTCTTCACATAACTTGATTTATTGCATTCTGTATTAGTAAGTGATCCAACACTACACTGGTCCATTATCTTTTTCCATGATTGAGGTTGACAAACTTGTCCCAAAGTCAGATTAACACAGAGCAGCCAATGCACAAAAAAGAAAATATTGGAAGCAATATATTTCACAGCAAAGTTTAAGAGACTTCTGGATAGCCTGCCCACAGTGAAATCAGCATGAGCATCTGAACCATTGCCTCCTTAACTGGGAATGAGGTACTGAAACCTTACTTCTCTTTAGCTGGAGGACATCCCTAGGAGGGTGAAGTGAGAAAAGAGAAATCTTTTTGACCTCCACCCTCATCTCAGCACTTGGGGAGTTTTACAATGTCATAAAACTTACCCCATTTCAACTTGTGGTCAGTTGAGCACAGGATCTGGGATGAAGTCAAAACAAATTCTCATGACCTTAGGAATCATGCTGTATCCTTTTGCCCCATGCGACATTTTCTTTGAAAAAGTGCTCTCTGATAAGTTGCAATTGTTTCCTAGTGCCCATCCATTGGAAGTTTACTTTAGTGTATTAACTAGTCATTCACATATAAAACCTGCTTATATCTTCTGTGGAAATGTTTACATTTGTGGGGGGGGGGGATAAATTTTCTAAAATTCTGTTTCAGGGAGATTTGTCAGAGTAATTTTTTTTTTCAGGAATTTTTGCAATCTGCAATAAGAGAATAACATATTTTGAAATACTTTAAAACCTCACCATAATTGTTGTGGGGTGCAGCTGAACTAGCCATATCGTCAAACTTGTTAAAATGGTATCTCTGAAACTACACTATCTACCAACAAGTAATTGGACACCCCTGCAATTGACGATCGGGAACTACTTGAAAAGCGTTCAGATTCGGAAGAACCATCAAAAGCGGGGTCATTACAACGTTTAATATATTTTTATGCTATTCTTCCGCAGATGGGCGCACAACTCATTTCTCACAGCCAAGACAGCGAAACGCGAGCATGCATCAGAAGCATCAAGCTACTGTTTTCGACGTGGCAACGCATCTCTTGTTTACATTCGAATGCAAACAGCATGGGAAGCGGCAAAGTAGTTATCTTTGCGTTCTGTGCTTCTTTTTTTATTTCTTTTTTTTTTCTTTTTTTTTTTTTTTGATTGGAGGTTTAACGACCACCGTGAGCAACTCAATGGGCTATAAGCAGTCGCCCGTCCCTAATTTAGGGTCACTGGTTTCAGGGAAGGGAGAGAGCCAGTACCATAAGACAAACACAACATCCATGCCTGACCGGGATTCGAACCCGGACCCCTTACGGACGAATGATCAGAGGCCAGCGCCTTAGACCACTGCGCCACTAGGGGCGGCCTTTTTTTTTTTTTTTTTTATTATTTCATCATGATCACTGACATTGCTTTAATCACAGAAAATGTGACCTTTCCTGTTATCTGCCCACCATTGTCTGCTTTTGTTCATTATGTAAAATGACACTATTTGACTTCCGAACAAGAACGCTTTCAAGATGTTCCCGATTTTGAGTGTATCGTTCCGCTTTGTTTACATGAAACCTGATCACACCCAACATGAGAGAAAGTAGTTCACGATAAATGTTACGGGGATTTTTTTATTGGTATATAAAATGACACTATAAATAGCAAAAACCTACTTATTCACTTATTCACTTTTTAATAAAATTGAAACAGTTTAAGAAATATATAAAAGAAAAAATTATACAGTAAAAGAAAACAAATGAAAACCAGTAGGTACAAATATCACTCGGGGGGGGCAATACCTTACGATATATTTCATAATTTCTAAAAATGAATCGTCATTAGTTTTCAATCTTTTTCGCCACATAAATTCACATAATTCCAGAGCGCAGACAAACGGTTAAAATAACATTCCTTCCGAATGACCACACGTAATTCCAAAGCGCAGACAAACGGTCAAAAGAATGTGATCACTGCGCATAGGTAGTACGCATAGAGAAGCATGTGATCACTGCGCATCTACTGCCAAAAGCTCTGTGTTCTACTTTCGAAATCGGGAACTACTTGAATGCGTTCTTATTCGGAAGGCAAATAGTGGCGGGCAGATAACAGGAAAGGTCCAGAAAATATTTCATTGACTACATGAAAACAATAACTTAGGTACTGAAAAAGAACTAAAAAAAAAAAAAGATTTTACTTACCACTATATCCATTCTGTTACTGATTAAAAATTTTACTTTCGTATTTACAAGTACTGTAGTATTTTAATTCGTATTTGCAAATATATAGAAAAAGAAAATTTTAAAACAAAAGCGTCGACGTTTATCGCCATTCATGATTTCTTATTATTTGAAGCATTTCTTCGAAGGCGTCTGTGCTTCTGGCACTACATTCCCTTCGGAATTTGAATTCCATCAATCGATGACCTAGATTGTCTTTATGTACATTGTACACCTTGTTTCATTATACTACCTTTTAAATGTCTCCAAAAACATGCTGTTTGCATTTGAATGTAAACAGATCCGTTGCCACATCGAAAACAGTAGCTTGATGCTTCCAGTGCATGCTCGCGGAGCTGTGCTAGCGTTCCAGTCTTAGCTGTGAGAAATAAGCTGTGCGCCCGTCTGTGGAAGAATAGCCATATTTTTATTCCGAGAAAAACATAAACGCATCGTGAACTATTTTTTTTCTTTCGTTGGTGGTGGTGTGAGCCGGCTGTTTGTGAACCTGGCGCAGAGATACACGTGAACTCTAGAACTACGTGAAAAAATTATAATCGGAAGATCTCCCGAAGGATTACAGTAACCTGTTTCTTTCCTGCCAAGTAAATCCTAAACTTTCTGTTTACAAAAAGTCAAGAATAATTTTATTTTGATTTTGTGATCAAGTACAACACAACATTCATTTATGGATAAATACTGATGCTGCGTTATCAGTCAATAACAGAGGATATCCGCGAGATATATTCCGAACACGGGGTACAGGTATGCCAGATGTCCATTTATCAACATTAGGATCATACACATTAATACAGAACGAGCCGCTATAGTCACCGTCTTTGTGAATAACATAAAGTTTACCAGAACACGAAACTAACGATGCTATGTGATGTGAGGTATTATTCAGTGATTCAATAACGCTCCACTGGTCTGTAACAGCATCGTAAACTTCCGCCGAAAATAAATGTCCGTTCTTTCTACAACGAGTTTTTCTTCTGCTTCCTTCCAAAGTTACTTCGAGGCATAGATGGATATTATAACCTCCACACACATACACCTTTTCATCCACCGTTGCACACCCATGTCCATATCTAGCATGATTCATCGGTGAAATCTCGATACTTTCTCCGGTTAATGTATTGTACATCTCGCTAGCTTTTAGGACATCCAAAGGTTCGCCGTGTCTCGAACTGATTACGTCGGTTGTGTGCTGAGTGCATCCGCCACTGATGCAAATACTCTTTCCTAAGGAAGTAACACCGGAGCCCCAACGTCCTCTGATCATTTTTCCATCCTCGAGACACGTACATTGCTCAAGGTTGAAGCAATGTACCAGGTCTGAGGGATCACTAAAGTTGCCGAAGAAGTAAACCTTTCGTTGATAAAAAATTATTCCAGCACTCAATGGTATAGTGATGTTACTTTTCTGACAGCATAGTAGTTCAAAATTTTTGAGGCATAGTATAGCTATGTAAGCGTTCTTTATAAAGAAAAGCTTCTGTTCTGTGAAAACGACATAAGTATATGATGTTTCGTCCTTAAAACCCAAAAATTCAGGTAAATCACATAAAGTGTTCCATTTTTCATCTGTAGGATTATAGTAGCTCAACGAATATGATGGACTTAAATTGGAAGTTTTAGAAGACGCTGGATCAATACAGTACATACCTCCACCAATAGTTTTGGAACACTTCAGATGATACATTCTTTTGCAATACCTCTCTTTTGATTTCCAGTTAAAAGGATAATCTTTGTACAAAAAACCTCTGGAAAATGTTAAGATGAGGTTCTCCTTTGCAACCCGATCATTTCTGTAGTTTAGAGTCAGTAGATTATTTCGGACATATTGCAACAGTTGTGGTAAGTAGAAGACGCGTTGGTTTTCTTCTGCCTTGATCCACCGCATCACAGCTTCAAAAACGGTTTCTTCACTCATAACCAACAAGTCGTCTCTACATATAAATTCCTTTAGCACGGGGAAAGACAAATCTAAGAATTCTTCCGATCTGGATACGTCTTCAAAATTCTCCCTAACATACAGATCAGCACTTTCAACAGCACTCGTATTATTCGTACGCGCCGCAAAATCACGAACCTTTAGAACTTTATGAGGATCCAATCTGTTAAAAATGAACTGATAACACACATGAATGACACCGTTCATCTGCAAGTATGTTGATGTTGTGAGTAACGACTCTACGTTAGTCGTCGTAATGTGCAATTGACCGCTGTACGCGAAACTGATCAGGCTTTGTACTGCGCTGATGTCTACGTCTTCCATAGTCACTTCTCTGTTCCTGCTTTCATAAAAGTCATGATGGAACATGGCTCGAAAATATGGAATTCCAGCCGCCAGGATTACACGATGAGCCGTCAATGATTCGATTCCTATTTTGATGGTGACGTCACACAGTTCTCCTGTTTCTCTCATCTGTTCAAACTTGAGGAATGAACTAGACGACAAACCGGCGTCTGAATAATTGAAACTCTCTTCAGAGGCCATTTTAAGCGAGAGAAATGGTTCTCGTTAAACTCTAGCAAGAGATTACGAAAGATGTCCGAAGAACGATCGGTCAACACCACCAAATAAAAACAAACGACTTATTTCTATTTGAAAATGCTGCACGGGACGTCACTGTGTCAGAATTTTACTTTTAAAAATATCGCATATGATCACGTGCTCGTCCCTGTTGTAGTGCGCGCCCGCGTTCTGCGCTCAGGTGCCGGAAATTTTGTAACAACGTAACAGAAAACGAATTCGCAAGTGATAAAAATTAGAAATGGGTGGTACACTGGATTGCCGATCAAGTGATCTGGCATCCGTACACAGTGAGGAAGGAGGAGGTGTTGCTTCTCCCTGGAGTGCTGCAGTATACGCAAAGAACCGGCACGCAATTACGAGGAAACGGGTTGCTACCACGGGCGGATTTGGAAGACCAAACCACGCCGGGGATTTTAGTCTGGTAGTCGAGTGTTTATATATATATATATAAAAAAAAACACGTATCCACACGTGAGAATACCTCATGTAAAAAAATGTTAGATTCTGCATGAAAGAAAAATGAATTATTAAACGAATTCAATCCTGAGTAAATTTTAACAATTTAACAGCGAATTAAAAAAGTTCTCTTACCTGATTGAATGTACCATCAACGCACAAAATGGGGTTTGTACCAGATTAGATCAGATCATATGTAGAGTATTTTAGGAAGGGAGTGTCTGACCCCAGGTCTTAAACAACCCTTAGAAATAGGAAGCTAGGACATTTGGGCCAGAGTGCCCGATAGGAAAGTGACACGTAGGCGAGGTAGAAAGGGGGAAGAAAACGCCCTTATTTATTATTGGTGGGTCAGTACTTGGGGTCCGACGGCTTAACGTGTCCATCCGACGCACGGAGGATATTTAGTTGTTGGAACGTTCGTGCCTGCCTGGAATTGAACCGGAGGTTACTCCGTGGCAGCCACGAACGTTGACCACTAGGCCATCCGCGGCCTCAGGGTATTGTACCAAAAAATATTTTCCATTGAAGGATTTGGTTTGAGAAAAAAAAAGCGCTAATCTTTTAAGACTAATTTTTTTTAATTTATTTATTGGGGGTTTAACAACCGCTTATGAGCAACTCATTGGGCTGTAAGCAGTCGCCCGTCACTAATTCAGGGCCTCTGGTTCTAGGGAAGGGAAAGAGGGAGCCAATGCCGTAAGACAAACTAGTGTTGGGCATATACGATTTAAGAATCGAAAGGTTGTAATCGAGAGATCTGACAAATCCAGATAATCATTCGAAAAAATCATTGGAATGATTTCTAATTTTAGAATTTACCGGTAGATGGCGCGATACGCTCAGAGCTGCTGTCCGCGTCTGACATCGAAATAATCATTCGAATAATTTCTAATTGGCGCCATACGCTCAGAGCTTTCTTTCGCTAAAAGGAATGACACCTAAATTTTTTCTAATAGCATCACCTAGCTCAAGAACTTAGTAGGAACCCGAATGATCCTCCCTGCCAGAGATTAATGTGTGATCACGCGAAAAGCGTGATCACATTAATCTCTGACATGGGCGGAGTTACGGTGGGCACCGCCCCCCAACGTTGGAGGAGAAATTAATGAATTTTTCTACAATAAAGATAGTCTATATCTGTAACCAAGACAATTATTGAATGTGAACCGGTCTCTGAACGAAATATAAACAACCAACAGTTGTCGCCCTCACACAGTCCACAACAATTATGCCAATGACAAATAAAGCTGTCTCAAAAAGTCAAAATGAGCTCCTATATACAGCAGAATGTCAACTTTCTATCTAATCCGGTGTAATCCAGTCGCTATGACATATGGCTCATAGCAACCGCCAATCCTGCCACTGCCAATCAACGTGGGACTCGGACAGATGATCTGCGCGTTATTGATTGGACAAACGGCTGCGCCTCTTAGTCTCGAGCGAGCCTTTTTTGACCCCCCCCCCTTCCCTTCACGAAGCTCCGCCGGTGTGTTATTCTTAGCACACTATTTGACTGCTTGTGTGCGTTGTCTGTCTGCTGTTGTTTTTGCGTGTGGTAAAATATTATTGTGCTATGTGCTTGTATTTAGTATCTACATTTTAAGAAATTAATCATGAGTAAGTGTTCTAGAGACATACGTTTTTTCTTTTCAAAGTCAAATGACTCGAAAACACCTTCTATGCGCAGTTCACAAACTTCAACATGTGAAAGTGAAGTGCTACGAGAACGAGATCTTCCTAAACAGGAACCATGTATGTTGGGTTCGTGGACGATCTGGATGATTTGCAGAGCGGTCCACCTTTTTTTTTTTTTTTTTTTTAATTGGAGGTTTAACGACCACCGTGAGCAACTCAAATGGGCTACAAGCAGTCGCCCGTCCCTAATTTAGGGTCACTGGTTCCAGGGAAGGGAGAGAGCCAGTGCCGTAAGACAAACACAACATCCATGCCTGACCGGGATTCGAACCCAGACCCCTTACGGACGAATTATCAGAGGCCAACGCCTTAGACCACTGCGCCACCGGGGCGGCCGGTCCACCTTGCCCAGTCTTACAACAGTATCCGATTTTAGACTTCTCGGGCACTAAGCGTGGCTTTACAGCTTCGTATTTAAAATTGTTTTAATGGCTAGAATATAGTGTGAAAAAAGATGCTGCGTTTTTTTATGAATGTAGGCAATTTCCTTCAAGTAACAAAGAGGATTTGTACACAGAAAAAGGAATGAAAAATTGGAAAAAAGCAGGTGAAAAGTTGAAAAAACATGCAGTTAGTGCAGCGCACTCATTTTCTATGTCGAAATGGCTTAATATTAGGAAACCGACAGAGACAGTAGCTGCGAAAATATGTGCGTCTCATAAAGAACTTGTGGGTGAAAACCGTGAATATTTAAAAAAGGTGTTGGATATTCTTCTTTATTTGGCAAAGCAGGGCTTGGCACTTCGCGGCCATGAAGAGTCCAGTGAATCCCACAACAAGGGCAATTATTTAGAGTTGTGTGAACTTTTTTGTAAATGTGACGAAAAATTTACAGACAAGTACCTATCAGCCTCCTATCAGTGGTTTATAAAATCTTCACTAAAGTTCTTTCACACCGCTTGAAGGTGACACTGGACATGGCTCAACCGACAGAACAAGCTGGATTCAGGAGTGGCTACAGCACAATAGATCATATCCACGTACTGAGAGAACTAATTGAAAGAGCGAGGGAATATGAACTTCCATTGTGCATGGCTTTTATCGATTATGAAAAAGCCTTTGATTCGGTGAAACCATCAGCAGTTGCAATGGCTCTGAAATCCTGCGGTATTGAAGATGCATACATTAATATTATTAATAACATCTATGAAAATGCAAGTGCAAAGATTCGGCTGTTTGAAAATACAACACACATAAAAATTGGAAAAGGAGTGAGACAAGGTGACACCATATCTCCGAAGCTCTTTAATGCCACATTGGAAAATGTCTTTCAATCACTGAACTGGGAAAACAAAGGGATAAAGATTAATGGAGATTATCTAACCCACCTTCGTTTTGCTGATGACAGTCATTTTTGCAACTACCCCATCAGAGCTACAGAGTATGATCCAGGAACTTGCTGACAAGAGTAAAGAGGTGGGATTAAAAATGAACTTTCAGAAGACAAAAGTGATGTACAATGCTTTTACAAGAAATGAGGATTTATCGATTGATGGAGAAAAGCTGGAGATAACAGACACGTACGTTTATCTTGGACAGCAGATATAAGTGAGGGTCACATTGGTGAAGAAATTAATCGGCGTACAAAACTTGCCTGGAGAGCTTTTGGAAGAAACAGCATAATTTTCAAGAGCAATATGCCATTATGTCTTAAAAGAAAAGTGTTTGATCAATGCATCCTTCCAGTGCTTACGTATGGTGCAGAGACGTGGACCTTAACTAAAAGAGACATACAAAGGCTGCAAACAACTCAAAGCAGCATGGAGAGGTGCATGCTTGGTGTAACCAGGAGAGATAAGAAGAGGAACACGTGGATCCGAAAAATGACAAGAGTGGAAGACATCATGATCAGAGTTAAATCCCTGAAATGGCAATGGGCTGGACATACTGCCAGAAGAACAGACCATCGATGGACAGCCGAAATTTTAGATTGGATTCCAAGGGACAGGAAAAGACCCAGAAGAAGACCACATGGAAGATGGGTGGATGAAATTCGAAAGTATGCGGGAGTGACATGGAGGAGACTGGCACAAGACAGACCGTTGTGGAGGAAACTTGGGGAGACCTTCGTCCAGCAGTGGATTGATAATGATTGACAATGATGATGATGATGATGAACGTTACCATAATTTTAAGAGTCCTTGTATACAGAATGAATTGTTACAAATTGTCAGAGAAGAAGTCTTGACCAACAATTGTGAACGAGGTAAACGAAGCTGGGTTCTTTTTACTCATGGTCGATGAGGCCAAATCCCAAAGGGTTTAACAGCTATGTATTTGTATACGATACCTTTACGGCCAAGAGTTAAAAGAAATAATACTGACAATGGAGGATGTATCGCTGTCACGAACTGCAGATTCATTAGCAAATATTATTCTGACCTTTCTTAATGGTATTGGAGTTAATGCCCTGATGGTTGGCCAGTCATACGATGGGGCCAGTGTCATGTCTGGAGTGAAAAACGGACTGCAGAAAATTATAAGAGAAAATCACTCTTATGCGTTATATGTGCATTGCTTGGCACATAAGGTCAGCCTGGTTCTGGTGGCTGCTTGCAAGGACAATGACTTGAGCTGTAATTTTTTCAACATTATGCAGTCATTGTATGAGTATTTCTCATATCCGGACACTCATGCCATGTTCCGAGCTGTGCAAAAAGAAATAAATATCAAAACTCCAGGAACTCACGAAATAAATAAATTGAGCAACACGCGCTGGTCTTGTAGGGCCACAACTGTGCTGTCTGTCAAGCGAAACTACATGGCGATTGTGGCTGTATTAAGCGATACAGCGGCAGACATTGAGACACTAAATCGGCAGAAGCAAGAGGACTCCTAATGTCTATCAAATCACTTGATTTCATTGTTTGCATGGTTGCTTTTGCTGAATACCTGTCTCTTATCAATATCCTGAGTAAAGCCTTGCAGAGAGTGGACACTTGTATCGCACAATGTGCTAAGGCAGCCAGTTAAGTAATTAAAGAACTTGATTCGAAAAGAAATGAAGTAGCTTGGGATCAAAAAGGGGAAAAAGTGAAAGTTTTCGGAAAAGACTGAACTCGACATAATACCTGTTACAAGTGAAATGGAAGTAGAAGATTGGGAGGTTCAAAAACAACAACGGCCCCGGATGATTTCGAAAAAGCTAGATCATTATGCTGTGTTGTCATCTGTCGGTCAAAGAATGAGGAACGAAGGAGTAAGTGCAAAAGTTGAAGAAATAAAAAATGCTGAATCTCAATTGAAACGAAATTACAGATGCAATTTCTTCTACCCTGTTTTGGACATTTTGTTGGAAGAAATGAGAAGAGATTTACTGGTGATGCTCTTCAAGTCGCAGAGTCCAGCTAGGAGTTCCTTCGTTTAAACGAGGAAGGTTCCAAGTTCTTTATTGACACCTATTCTGTGTCAAGAAAAAGATTACGCAATGTTGAAAGCAGAAATGTCTGTATTGAGAAACGTGATGGAAAGCTCGGGTGTCAGCTTAAAGGACAGGCCACTTAAAAGTGTTCTTAAAGATATGAAAGAAAATATTTTGAACAAGGACATGGACCTTTATCCGAATATACGGAAACTCCTCAAGATCTGTTTAACTTTGCCATCTAACAGTGCTGCCTGTGAACGGTCGTTCTCAGCAGTGCGTCGTATTAATAACTGGGTAAGATGCACTATGAACCAGGAACGATTATCTAACTTGGTGATTTTATTTTCAGAATCAGATATAGTTAAAGATTTGGACCCAGATGCCTTGATTGACAAATATAACTCGAAATGTGAAAAATGAAAGATTGTTTTGCAATAGTAGTTTGGGCACTGACCACTGATTTAGAACCAGACTCATTCTGTAAGTGATTTTTATTGGTATTATAGTCTGACTGTGTTAAAATAATTTTTTCAGTTATAATAATAATAAACCAGACCACAAATAAACCACAATAGCTATTTGAACTTAGTCACTCCTGAATATGTCGGCAGGTGTCAGCACATCATTTTATAGCCAAGTTGAAGTCGTGTCAGATTAATATGTCACAGTTATCAGTCAGGAAATACATATATAACTCAAAAGATATTAACACACTTTATACACTGGTACATGCTAACAGTCTTACAAAGTCAATTGGAAATGGTACTTTAGGTCCCTAAGCTTCTGGACGTTCAACTGACATGTAGGTTATAACGATAATTGACTTAACAGAAATTTACCTTGCTTGTGCAACTACATGCATTTGTTACCTGGTTTATCTTCCATGCTTGCAATAGGCATCCTTCACACATGTGTATCCATTAATACTTTATTATTTAAATTTGCAGCGAGTAGCACCAGCACTTTCTTACCACAACATGCTTGACTTGACTTAGATGGTGAATCGCAGAAAAAAAAACTATTTTCTGACAAAGTTTTGTGAATATTCAGTCTGAGTATGAAAGTGTATCCAAATGATCTGCAGATTTGGGGACAACGCATAGTTTGCCCGTCGATCAGTGTTCAGATATCTGGTCACCTTACTTAGATATCTAACTCCAAGCCGTCCGTCTGCATCTTTCGTTATACGTCGCAAACTTCTCGTTGCCACATGCGACTTCCTGCTCCCGAGGTCTCTCTCTCTCTCCCTTGCACCTCGCCTCTGACTCTCGCTCGCGAATATTCCTGGCTGTAATTGACCATCTTCTCTAATCAACTGGACCACTTAGGGTAGCTTTTGCACAGATCATCATCATCATCATCATCATTGTCAACCATTATCAATCCACTGCTGGACGAAGGTCTCCCCAAGTTTCCTAGACAACGGTCTGTCTTGTGCCAGTCTCCTCCATGTCACCCCTGCATACTTTCGAATTTCATCCACCCATCTCCCATGTGGTCTTCCTCTGGGTCTTTTCCTGTCCCTTGGAATCCAATCTAAAATTTCGGCTGTCCATCGATGATCTGTCCTTCTGGCAGTATGTCCAGCCCATTGCCATTTCAGGGATTTAACTCTGATCATGATGTCTTCCACTCTTGTCATTTTTCGGATCCACGAGTTCCTCTTCTTATCTCTCCTGGTTACACCAAGCATGCACCTCTCCATGCTTCTCCTTTGAGTTGTCTGCAGCCTTTGTATGTCTCTTTTAGCTAAGGTCCACGTCTCTGCACCATACGTAAGCACTGGAAGGATGCATTGATCAAACACTTTTCTTTTAAGACATAATGGCATATTGCTCTTGAAAATTATGCTGTTTCTTCCAAAAGCTCTCCAGGCTAGTTTTGTACGCCGATTAATTTCTTCACCAATGTGACCCTCACTTGATATCTGCTGTCCAAGATAAACGTACATGTCTGTTATCTCCAGCTTTTCTCCATCAATCGATAAATCTTCATTTCTTGTAAAAGCATTGAACACCACTTTTGTCTTCTGAAATTTCATTTTTAATCCCACTTCTTTACTCTTGTCAGCAAGTTCCTGGATCATACTCTGCAGCTCTGATGGGCTAGTTGCAAAAATGACTACGTCATCAGCAAAACGAAGGTGGGTTAGATAATCTCCATTAATCTTTATCCCCTTGTTTTCCCAGCTCAGCGACTGAAAAACACCCTCCAATGTGGCATTAAAGAGCTTCGGAGATATGGTGTCACCTTGTCTCACTCCCTTTCCAATTTTTACGTGTGTTGTATTTTCAAACAGCCTAATCTTTGCACTTGCATTTTCATAGATGTTATTAATAATAATAATGTATGCATCTTCAATACCGCAGGTTTTCAGAGCCATTGTAACTGCTGATGGTTTCACCGAATCAAAGGCTTTTTCATAATCGATAAAAGCCATGCACAACGGAAGTTCATATTCCCTCCCTCTTTCAATTAGTTCTCTCAGCACGTGGATATGATCTATTGTGCTGTAGCCACTCCTGAATCCAGCTTGTTCTCTCGGTTGAGCCATGTCCAGTGTTACCTTCAAGCGGTGTGAAAGAACTTTAGTGAAGATTTTATAAACTACTGATAGGAGGCTGATAGGCCTGTAGTTTCCGAGATCCTCAATGTCACCTTTCTTATGTAGCAGGATCATTGTAGCGGTGTTCAAATCCTCAGGAATCTTTCCTTCATTAAGGCATCGAGTGAAAATTTGGGCGAGTACTGTTTCGATTTCTCCACTTGCTTCTTGTATGATGTCTACAGTAATTCCATCTTCTCCTGGAGCTTTTCCTCGCTTCATGTTCTTGATTGCATGTGCAACTTCTGCTGGAAGGACTGGAGGAACTCTGGTACTGGTATCTTTCATGATGTCTGGAGTGCATATATCATCCCTTTCATATAATTTGGAGTAGAAATCTTTCACTCTTGTCAAAATTTCGCCTCTATTTCTTGTTACAGAACCATCTTCTTTTCTCAGTGCCATAATCTGTTTTCTTCCCTTACTGAGATGTCCCTTTGCCATCTTTAGGCTTTGGTTGTTTTCAATTGCTTTCCTCACTAGTTCACAGTTGAATTTCCTTACGTCTTCAGTGATACGTTTTCTTACTGTCTTGCATAGCTCTATATATTCCACTTTGGAAGTCACATCTTCTTTAGTTGTCCTCATCTCTCTTCTTTTTTGCATCAACATTTTGGTTTTTCCTCATAATTTGTTCACATGCAACTTGTTCTTAGACCCAGCTAATTTTGTTGCTGTTTCCATAAGAGCTTTGGTTACTTTTCTGTTAACTTCAGAGATGTCCACTTCTTCCGATGTTAGGCCTTCTAAAGCAGAGAACCTGTTCTTCAGTTCCAACTTGAAGGTATTATGGTGTTTTTTAAGGTTGGTTATGTCAATAGATTTTGTTTGTCTTATGAGCTTGCCGCGTTCAAGTTTAGTGTTGAGGTGCATCTTACATCTCACCAATCTATGGTCACTACCTGTGTTGAACTTGTTTAGCACACTGCAGTCTTCTATGACGAATTTTTTGTTACACATAATAAAATCAATTTCACTTGTCGTCCCATTTGGATGTCTCCATGTCCATTTCCTGTGTGGCTTTTTCTTGAAGAAGGAGTTCAAGATGAAAAACCCTTCTGCCTCTGCAAACTCAACGAGAGTATTTCCACGCTGGTTTCTGTTGCCATGACCGAATTTACCTACTGAAGTTTCATTCTGTTGCCGTTGCCCTATTTTTGCATTGAAATCTCCCATAATTATTTTCAAGTGCTGCTTACCTTTATTATTTAGATGACAAATTTCCTCATAAAATTCTTCAATTTCTTCTTCAGGATGACTTGTGGTTTGCACAGATACATGGCTAAATATTAGAACCCTTTGTCGCAATGTCTGAAAGAACCAGTCAACAAGGAGGAAGCCAATTATTTGCGGCAAATGGCTGTACACTGAGCACAGTGAACAACCTTTTGTTATCCTTTTTCACAGGGACAGCATGTTTCCCCGTCAATCACACACAGTTCCGCGCCAAACGGAGAATTTCTTTCCGGGAAAATAAGACAAAAAAACCTGAACATGAAAACAGCTCTACAATTTTCAGTGGTGCACAAATTTTCGCAAAATGAGTAAACATAAAAACAAATTTTCGTTCTTCTAAGCAGAAAAACTTGTCAGCTTGCAATTTCTCCTTCATTTTGTTAGCAGTAGAATCTTCAGTCGTCGCTGGCTGCTCTCTTCAAGAGTGTTGAGAAGCGTCTCAACTTCGGTTACGAGTTTTACGTAAAAATGTAATGATGCATGCATACGGCATTCCGGTTGCTCCTTACATGTGATTATAGTTCTAATTAACATAGTATCTGCAGACAGATCCTAGGAGAAATCAGCCGAAAATTTCAGTAATGAGAGACGAGGTTCAAGGTAAACTTTGGTTAAAAAATTATCGAAATGACTAAAGAAATTCGTGAAATTCGGCGGCAATTTACAACACAAACGACAAGTATCCTTAATGACGATTTTTAAAGTCTTTTACCCAAGTAAAAGATCATTATGAAATTTACCACTTACGTAAACATTTCGAACATGGACCACTGTAGGTATATAAAAAGACTCTCGCTATTTTTTTTTTTTTTTTGGTTGGAGGTTTAACGACCACCGTGAGCAACTCAATGGGCTATAAGCAGTCGCCCGTTCCTAATTTAGGGTCACTGGTTCCAGGGAAGGGAGAGAGCCAGTGCCGTAAGACAAACACAACATCCATGCCTCACCGGGATTCGAACCCGGACCCCTTACGGACGAATGATCAGAGGCCAGCGCCTTAGACCACTGTGCCACCGGGCGGCCTCTCGCTATCGGTACGTCGCTTGGTGAATATATTTGCCATCCAGCGAGAGTCATCATATTTTATTTATTGTTGGTTAGATCAAACTCAGACCAAGAAAGCATTTGTGGAATGATGATGGATACACCACTGTCTGAATTCCACCCTTACCCTCTCCGGGTGTTACTAATGCCTGACTTCCTTCTGAGGGGAAAAAAGGATGTGAAAGATTATTTTACTTTCAAATGCGAACTTCTGGGTGAAGGGGTTAATAATATTGGAGAAGTCGTTTCGCTGATTGGCTTCGATCAAATCTCAGTATCTCTCCGACGAAAGGTGGTTGCCTTTTGGAAATGGAGGGCAGGACTTGAAAATTAAAAAAAAGTGTGTGTGTGCGTGTGGATATCATCATCACCATTGTCAACCATTTTTAATCCGTTACTGGACGAAGGTCTCCCCAAGTTTCTTCCACAACGGTCTGTCTTGTGCCAGTCTCCTCCATGTTGCTCCCGCATACTTTCGAATTTTATCCACCCATCTCCGATGTGGTCTTCTGGGTCTTTTCCTGTCCCTTGGAATCCAATCTAAAATTTCGGCTGTCCATCGACGGTCTGTCCTTCTGGCAATATGTCCAGCCAATTGCCATTTCAGGGATTTTACTCTGATTATGATGTCTTCCACTCTTGTCATTTTTCTGATCTACTAGCTTTTCTTATCTCTCCTGGTTAAACCATGCATGCATTTCTACATGCTGCTTTGAGTTGTCTGCAGCCTTTGTATGTTTCTTTTAGTTAAGGTCCACGTCTCTGCACCATACGTAGGCATTGGAAGGATGCATTGATTAAACACCTTTCTTTTAAGACATAATGGCATTTTGCTCTTGAAAATTGATGATTATGACGGTGCGTGCAGACTAAAAGTTAAATAAGGTAAAAACGCTGTGTTATGCGCGATAAAAACGAAGTCTGAATATGACAGATGTACTTCGTAAAATTACATTTAATGAACTACAGTACATACAAGGTTGAAAGACACTCATAAGATCTTTCAGACTCCCCTGGGGTGCTTCGTCAGATGAAAATGACCGCATAAAAAGTTGTCATGGCAGATAAATAAGGTAGTTGTTGCCACTTAATTCAATTCACAGAAGCAAATAAAAAGTAAAGCAATTTACAAACCAGTGGCCTGCACCAAACACAGGTAGGAAGGGACACACACTGTGCCAGACTTCGGGGTGGAATGTAATTCTCTTTACCTTTTACAGGTACAATGGCTTTCTAGGCCTGGGAAACTTCGGTAGGTGAATCCTCGTTGCAACACATATTAAAGAATTTGTGTGTGTAGAGACTTTCTGTAAAGCGAATTTGAGTCTTACTGGCTGGAGTTGTCAAAATTCTGGCTTCTTCCCAGCGTGGGTAGTAAGTTCCCGAAGTGACGAGGCGAGATAAAGCAGTAGTAAGTTTCCAAAGTGACGAGGCGAGATAAAGCAGTAGTAAGTTTCCAAAGTGACGAGGCGAGATAAAGCAGTAGATGCATTTTAATGTTATATATATGTTCCGGAAAACGCAATTTTGTACACACCAAATTGTTCCATGTGGTTCACCGGATCTCTGTCTTTGCGAACCAAGCAAAAGATAGTTTTGGTTCTAAGGCCGAAATCCAGGTTATTCTTATGACACATGTTTTTTTAAGATGATTGTAACTCCGGGGACAAAGTCCATAGAACCCACAAATCGGTGTTTTGGTTGGTCACCCCTTAAAGTGGCAGATGCCAACCTTCTAGTTTTTGTGATGATCCTGTTAACAGTATGATTGGGATACTCAAACGTTGCAGCAAGGTCAGAAATCCACTGTAATTCTGCTGATAGAACCGCACGATTGAAAGAGTGAGTGAAAGCCCTACAGACGAGAAAATCAAAGGTAGATAATTTGTAGCTGTTAGGGTGTGCAGAGGAAAACGGAATAGTAGCAGGTGAAAAAGAAGGTTTGCGGTAAACGGAGAAACTTAAATGATCGGAAACTGGATGCCTACGAAGCAGAAAATCCAAGAAAGGAAAAATGCGTTTTTACCTATCCCAATCATACTGTCAACAGGATCATCGCAAAAACTAGAAGATTGGCATCTACCACTTTACGGGGTGACCAACCAAAACACCGATTTGTGGGTTCTATGGACTTTGTCCCCGGAGTTACAAACATCTTAAAAAACAAGTGTCATACGAATAACCTGGATTTCGGCCTTAGAACCAACACTATCTTTAGCTTGGTTTGCAAAGACAGAGATCCGGTGAACCACCTGGAACGATTTGGTGTGTACAAAATTCCTCTGAAGCCAGTAGACCCAGAGCCACCCCCCTCCCCCCACAGATGTACACTTGCGTGCAAAAATTAAGGACGAAAAGGTTTTTCGAATGTAACGCCGTGCAGAAGTGCTCCACATCGACTCAAATCATACCATAGATCCCTCTTATGTTTTCTTATGATAAATTAGAATAAAGCGATTTTGAAACCAAGATGTAAGAATATGGGACAAGTGAGCAAAGCCGTCCAAACAAGGAATCCAAAGGATACAAAGGCACTTTATTGAAAAGGTAGCTTCGACCACAACTGGACAGAAGACAGAAACTTCCATGTGACAGGCGGCTGCCAAGAAAAATCCAGTCTTTAGTAGAGAATATGATCACCCCTGACTGCGTTGCAGGATTTACAATGTCTGTCCATGCTGAGGACGAGGTTGTCAAGAAGCTGTTGAGGCATCACGGCCCATTCCTCTTGTAGCGCCAATCGCAGCTGGCGGCTGGTGACGTGCTTCCAAGCGTCTCCCAAGAAGGTCCCACACGTGTTCTATTGGATTTAGGTCCGGGGATCTTGCGGGCCAATCCATGCGTTGAATATCTTCACTCTCCAACAGCTCTGCGATAGCTACTGTACGATGAGGTGTAGTGTTGTCGTTCATGAAAAAGAACTCAGGACCCACAGCACCTCTAAACAGACGCACGCGAGGCAGGAGAACCTCGGTACGTTAGCGGACACCAGTGACTGAACCCCCTTGGAAGATGTGGAGGTCGGTACGGCTACCAAGCATGATACCGCCCCAAACGAGAACTCCGCCACCTTCAAACCGGTCCCTTTCGATGATGTTGGTGGTGTGATTGCGTGTTCCCTGCTCTCTCCAGATGTGTATACGTCCAGAATCGCTTGTCAGACTAAATCGGCTCTCATCCGTAAAGAGAACTCGACCCCATTGCTGATGTGTCCAGTTCTGGTGTTCCTGGCACCACAGAAACCGCCGTCTCCGATGAGCAGGCTTTAATGGCACACACCGTACTGGTCGTCGTGCAAATAGACCACCTTTGTGCAGCCTCCTGGCCACGGTAAAACGCAATAACGGACGTCCAGTTGTCTGTCGCATGTGCCTTGCGATTTCTCCCGCTGTCTGCCGTCTGTCTCTTCTCGCCTGTAGGACAATATACCGGTCGTCCGCCGCCATGGTTGCTCGTGGACGACCACTGCTAAACTCTCGGACAGCTGTTCCTGTCGTTTGAAATGCTCTCCAAGCTCGTGAAACGATGATATGAGCGATCCCGAACTCCTTGGCCTCACGAGTCACACTTCGACCTTCTTCCGCCTTTCCAATGACGCGACCTCGGGTAAAGTCATCCAGATGTCGTCTACTGGATTGCGTGTTGGCCATATCACACGTTGGCAGCAACTCGACGTCGTTCAAACCGATCTACACCGTGCAATAGCTTTCACCGAATTGCTGAGCATACACCACCCGTGTGATTTATACCCTCCCGACACTACCCGCCTACGTCATGCTGCATACATGCGCATGCCCTACCATACCGGACCCTAGTCTATCTCCTGAGTGGTCTTTCTGTCCGTTCTGCCTACTCGTTCCGCTGTTATGCTAATTTCTCCTCTTCGTCCTCAATTTTTGCACACCAGTGTATGTTGGTTCCACGATTAGGAATGTGAAATTGCGTTTTTCGGAACATAAATATAACATTAAAATGCATGCTTCATCTACTGCCTTATCTCGTCTCGTCACTTCGGGAACTTACTACCCACGCTGGGAAGAAGCCAAGATTTTGACAACTCCAGCCAGTAAGACTCAAATCCGCTTTACAGAGAGTCTGTACATCCACAGATTCTTTAATATGTGTTGCGACGAGGATTCACCTACACAAGTTTCCCAGGCCTGGAAAGCCATTGTACCTGTAAAAGGTAAAGAGAATTACATTCCACCCTGAGATCTGGCACAGTGTGTGTCACCTCCTACCTGTGTTTGGTGCAGGCCTCCGGTATGTAAATAGCTTGACTTTTTATTTGCTTCTGTGAATTGAATTAAGTGGCAACAACTACCTTATTTATCTGCCATGACAACTTTTTATGCGGTCATTTTCATCTGACGAAGGACTCCAGTTGAGTCTGAAAGATATTATGAGTGTCTTTTAACCTTGTATATACTGTAGTTCATTAAATGTAATTTTACGAAATACATCTGTCATCTTCAGACTTCATTTTTATCGTATCGTGCACAACACAGCGTTTTACCTAATTTAGCTCTTGAAAATTATGCTGTTTCTTCCAAAAGCTCTCCAGGCAAGTTTTATCGGCCGATTAATTTCATCATCAATGTGACCCTCACTTGATATCTGCTGTCCAAGATAACCGTACGTATCGGTTATCTCCAGCTTTTCTCCATCAATCGATAAATCTTCATTTCTTGTAAAA
This sequence comes from Macrothele yani, assembly GCA_039090855.1. NCBI lineage: Eukaryota > Metazoa > Arthropoda > Arachnida > Araneae > Macrothelidae > Macrothele > Macrothele yani. Next base: position 128,477,036 of record CM077024.1, on the reverse strand, counting down.
GCATTGTACCTCACTTTTGTCTTCTGAAAGTTCATTTTTAATCCCACTTCTTTACTTTTGTCAGCAAGTTCTTGGATCATACACTGCAGCACTAATGGGGTAGTTGCAAAAATGACTAATTCATCAGCAAAACGAAGGTGAGTGAGGTAGATAATCTCCATTAATCTTTATCCCTTTGTTTTCCCAGTTAAGTGATTTAAAGACAGTTTCCAATGTGGCATTAAAGAGTTTGGGAGATATGGTTTCACCTTGTTTCACTCTCTTTCCGATTTTTATGGGTGCTGTATTCTCAAACAGTCGAATCTTTGCACTTGCATTTTCATAGATGTTATTAATAATATTAATGTATGCATCTGCAATACCGCAGGATTTCCAAGCCATTGTAACTGCTGATGGTTTCACCGAATCAAAGGCCTTTTCATAATCGATAAAAGCCACGCATAATGGAAGTTCGTATTCTCTTGCTCTTTTAATTAGTTCTCTCATTACGTGGATATGATCTATAGTGCTGTAGCCACTCCTGAATCCAGCTTTTTCTCTCTGCTGAACCATGTCCAGTGTTACCTTCAAGCAGTGTGAAAGAACTTTCGTGAAGATTTTATAAACCACTGATAGCAGGCTGACAGGTCTGTAGTTCCTGAGATCCTCAATATCTCCTTTTTTATATAGCTGGATAATTATTGCATTGCTTCAATGCTCATGAATCTTCCCTTCATTAAGGCATCGAGTGAAAACTTGGGCGAGAACTGTTTCTATTTCTCCATTTGCTATTGTATGATGTATACAGTAATTCCATCTTCTCCTGGAGCTTTTCTTCGCGTCATGTTCTTGATTGCATGTGCAACTTCTGCGGGGAGGACCGGAAAAACTCTGGTACTGGTACCTTTCATGATGTCTGGAGTACATGTATCATCCGTTTCATATAATTTTGAGTAGAAATATTTCTAGCTTGTAAAAATTCCGCCTCTAATTCTTGTTACAGAACCATCTTCTTTTCCCAGTGCCATAATCTGTTTTCTTCCCTTACTGAGATGTCCCTTTGCTCTCTTCAGGATTTGGTTGTTTCCAATTGCTTTCCTCACTAGTTCACAGCTGAATTTTCTTACGTGTTCTCTGACACTCTTTCTTACTGTCTTGCATAGCTCTATATATTCCATTTTGGAAGTCACATCTTCTTTAGTTTGTCTTCATCTCCCTTTTTTTTTTTTTTTGCATCAACATTTTGGGGTTTCCTGATAATTTGTTCAGCAACTTGTTCTTAGTACCAGCTAATTTTGTTACTGTTTCCATAAGTGCTTTGGTTACTTTTCTGTTAACTTCAGAGATGTCTACTTCGTCCGACGTAAGACCTTCTAGAGTAGAGAATCTGTTCCTCAGTGCCAATGTAAAGGTAGTTTGATGCTTTTTAAGGTTGGTCATGTCAATACACTTTGTTTATTTTATGAGCTTGCCACGCTCGAGTTTAGCATTGAGGTGCATCTTACATCTTACCATTCTATGGTCACTACCTGTGTTTAACTTGTTTAGCACACTGCAGTCTTCCATGACAAATTTCTTGTTGCATATAATAAAATCAATTTCACTTGTCAATACATTGGGATGCCTCCATGTCTATTTCCTTTGTGGCTTTTTCTTGAAAAAAGAGTTCATGATGAAAAATCCTTCTGCTTCTGTAAACTCTACGCGAGTATTTCCACGCTGGTTTCTGTTGCCGTGACCGAATTTACCTACTGAAGTTTCATTCTGTTGCCGTTGCCCTATTTTTGCATTAAAATCTCTTATAATTATTTTCAAGTGCTGCTAGTCTTTATAATTTAGATGACCAATTTCCTCATAAAATTCTTCAATCTCTTCTTCAGGATGACTTGTGGTGGGTGCATAAGCTTGAATAATCTGAGCCTGGTATCTTCTCGAGAGTTGGATAACAAGTCGTGCGACTCTGTCAGAGAAACTTTCAACGTCTACAATTTTATCCTTCAGCTTCTTGTTTATTATAAATCCAACAACACTAGTTCTGCCAGTATCTGTCCCACGATAGTAGAAGAGATGTCCACTTTTCAGTTCAATGAGATGTTCTTCTTTTCTCCTTACCTCACTTAGCCCGGTGATGTCCCACTTGATCGTTTGTAGTTCCTCTTCCAATTCAAGAAGACTTGAATCAGAAGATAGGGAACGTCCATTGTAAGTAGCCAAGGTCAGCATCAAATGGCAACCTAGTCCGGTCCTCTGGTGATTCTTAGTCAAAAAAGCCCTGCCTCGAGGAGCCATAACCCATATGACTCGTCGGCCAAGAACTGTAACAGTATACCTTTCCCAAATTGAATTTGCCAACCAGCTTGTCCGGAAAGGACTCACTATTGGATCTCGTACGTTAGGTGTCCCTCCTCTTGCAGAGAGACTTATCTAAGTTTCTTGTCATCCAATTCCACCAGAAGTGAAGAACTCTTCGACGGGCCGCCCTCAGGACCTGCGTGGAAGTGATAGGTGACTTGTGTACGCTCTCTGCTGCGCCTCTTGACCCTGATGACTCCGAAATTTTGAGCTTTCGGAGACAAGTGAAAATGCGTTTTCACACTCCTGAAGATCTTCAAAATTGCCCCAACCGGCTAAAATTATGTATAGGCTCTCGTTCCTACGATATATACATTGAGAGAGATCTACTCTGTAATCACTGCAAAGCATCTAGACACGCACATCGAACATGCCCACACCTCCGTCAGCAAAATGTTGAAAATCCAGCACCTCTCAGACCTTCCTCCTTGAAGAAACAATCATCACTTCACCAAACCTCAACCTCTGATTCAGCACTGGCCGGACCTACTAAAGAAACCCCCAGGAATCACTCTCCTCACTCGGAATCGAATCAATTGACAGCCCTGCCCATTACCTCCGAGAAAACTACTCACAAATTGTCTAAAGAATCATCGCTAGCCGATGAACAGATGACGATCTCTTCTTTCGGGCTGCTACGGAAAAAAGCTACAACTCCTGTCCTGCAGAATTCTGGCTCTTTCTCGTGTACTCAACCTGATGGCAAGATTTTTGACCCTCTGGTGTCTAATATGCTTGAGCAGAACTTGTCTTCCACTACTGCATTAAACATCATACAAGTTCAACCAGCTCCGGACATGGACATCGCACCTTCTCTGACTCCAACTTCATGCACTTCACGACCAGATCTTCCGAATCAGAAAGAGAGTAATGAGTCCTGCCGTCATGCAAAACCTCACTCCGTTGACTACCACTCCAACTCGACTTCTCTGACAAAAGACGCACCGAAAACGATCGTCTCTCCTGCTCCCCATGAAACCTCCATTCCTCCTTCTCAAGAAGTATCAAGATCGTCGATGCCTCCGCCCTCCCAGTCGACCACCGCTGAGTGTAAACGACGTTTCAGCCGACGGACCAGAGTCCGCCGCTCTCGTAGTGACTGAGAATCTCCTTTAAATGATAATACTTCCACGGACTATAAGAAAGCAAAGATTCAAAAGGGAGGAAATACTCACAGAGCTACCTCTCCCGCTGTTGAATTTGACTGCACTACTGCAACAATGGAGTCTGAAGAGCACTCTAGATCAGACTCTTCCTCAGAAGTCTCAATAAGGGAGGAACTGTTAAAAGCTCTTGAGAAATCTAGTGTCCCAAAACACCTCTTGCCCTTAGATGCCTTAAAAGAGATACTCTGCTATCGCAATAAGCCCAACTGCTTTAAAAGCTAATCAATCAATGCGAAGGACCATTTGTTGAGATCCTTCAGAAAATTCAGGAACTAAAGGTCTTCGCAAAATCATAGCTCCAAACCCTTACTCATGTGCCAGATGATGTTCGCACCCTTCAAAAAAAATTCCGTCGTTTTCAAGAAACGTATCTCAAGCTTCACGACCCTAATTTAGATCCTCCTCTCGCAGATCTTAACATTCAATTGTAGAGGTGTCTCCCATCCCCTTGCAAATGCTTTAGTGCATGAGGACATTGCTCATCGTGCCGCAAAAGGGCTCCTTTTACAAGAAACAAATTGTTCTCTTGACTCTCCTTACTCTTGGTGGAGAGAACGGGAGTATACTTTTCACCACTCGTTTCGCACCTCCTCTCGGGGCGGTATTGCCATCGGTTTACATCGGCGATTTCTACAAAATATCTCTTCAGTCACTATCCGCAATACTTACCTAAATTATCTTCAGCACCTTTCCTTCATGTCTGACGACAAAGCATATCATATCTTCAATGTCTATATTCCTTGCGATGATTCTCCAACTGAACATCTCTTAACCTCCCTCAATAATGCTCTTCTAATAATTCCGGACTCCTCTAACGTAATATTTGGAGGAGACTTCAACTGCACTACTGATCCTCAGATGGACCGAGCTCCAAATCAACAAGAACATCGTCCTCGCTTTATCCAAGGTCTGCAGTGTTTGCTAGCTGACTTCACTCTCACGGACGCCTTTCGTTTGCTTCACCCAGACCATCGCTCTTATACTTGGCGTTCCAGCAACCCTGCTTCATCTTCAGTGGCAAGATTAGATAGATTTTATGTCTCTTCTGTTCCCGTGCCGGCACTCCAAGGAAGTCACCATCAAGCAACAGCCTCTTCCTATCACTTTGCGCTGACTCTCCAAATCAGAGCAAGTATTTCTCGTCCTTCATAACACCGATGTTGGACGTTTGACAGTACCTTCTCACATGACACCACCCTCTGCAGCATAGTTCGCAGTTTCTTACAATCAAAAATCGACAACATCAATTCCGCCCAGAAGACCCTCCAGTATTGGTTTGATACGAAACATCAACTTTTGACTCTCATCCGCCAATACACTTACTCCGCTACAGTCAAGCGGAACATGAAGTTCCAAAACATTCGGTCCGAGCTGGCTGATCTCACGCTAAACGATCCGACGTTCTCGGCTATAAAAGCTGAGTTAATAACCCTCCTCACTCCCATGGCTGCTCAGGCGATCCAACGATTACGTCTTCTTCATCTTACTCCTATTAACAACTCGTATGAGTACCTCCTCTCTCTCGAAAAACTCGTCGGGAATCCACCACGATTCGACAACTACGACTCCCCTCTGGGAAGATGTGTTCCTAAGTACACGATTTTGTTCCTTAGTACGTTAACGGCGCTACTTCTGACTCCCCACTTCTTACGTCTCTTCCACAAGTTCCAAATCATCTACACTGCTGGCCACCCAAAATGCAACACCAAGAAGGACACGAGATACCAAAGCCACATTTACTGGACACATAGCAACAGATACAAAGGTGAAACGATTGAACTTACAGGCCCGTGCGACTTGCGGAACACGCAGACATCAATAGTTCGTGTGGCCCCCATGGCTGGCAATAACGGCCGCTACACGCCGGTGCATCGAACGAAAGAGGCTTTGGATGTGGGATTGGGGTATGTCGGTCCAGGCTGCTTCCCCACGTTGCCACAGTTCATCAGGCGTGGCCGTGGGTGATGCTTGCCGGGCCATTCGGTTGACGATCAGCGACCAGACGTGTTCGATGGGCGACATATCGGGAGAAAAGGCTGACCATGGCAGCAGTGACATTTGGTGGGCCGTGAAGATATGTTGCACGTTGTGTGTCACGTGCAGGCGCGCATTGTCCTGTTGAAACGTGAACACTGGCAGGTCCTGCAGGTAAGGCAGAACTACAGGCTCCAAAAGGTCGGAGCTCGGCGATGCGTACCAAAGCGTTGCGGGTGTCATATCCAATTGCGCCCCAAACCATAACGCCAGGCGACGGGTATGGCGATATATAATGTAGGCGCCATACAGTCTCTCGCCAAAGTGCAGCCACACGCGGATCCCACCATCGTGGTGTTGCAGATAGAAGCAGGATTCGTCGGAGAAGACAATGTCGTGCCATTCTGTAGTCCAGGTGCGGCGTTCAACGGCCTACTTCCGCCGCACTCGCCGCTGGTGTAACGTCAATGATAATAGGAGCAATGGGCGCAGTGCGACAAGTCCCCGCTCATGCAGACGACGTCGAACGGTACGCGTTGACACAGGTTGTTGCGAAACACACCCTAATTTCTGCGCTAACGTTCGTGATGTGTCGGTGCGAGCCATCAATGCCCGCCGCACCACATGCCGGTCCTATCATTCGGTGGCGTGACGCGGCTGCGGCAATCGCTCACGTCGGTCCGTCCGTCCCTCCTGCACCCACCGAATCCATACTCGCCTCACTGTGGCTGGATGTCCTCAGACACGGGCGCCGATGTCTCAGTAAGATAAACCGATGTCGCCATAAGCCACTATTTGTCCTCTGTCGAACTCCAAAACGTGCTAAAATGACTGCCGTATTCTGCGACGAGGCATCAGGAAGCTTCCTACGCACAGGTCCGGCAGCACAACAAACTTCCACTACTTACATCCCGCCTTCTGTGCACCCTTCTTATAGTGCTTCTCGGTGGCGTGCCAGGCGCACATGATTTGTATATGCTCTGCAATGTTAATCATTTGCATGTCCTCTCGCGGGCGACGAAAGCTGCGAATTTCAGGCCAATCGGATGCTTCCTTCTTGGTGTTACATTTTAGGTGGCCAGCAGTGTACAAAACAATCTCACGAATCCTTTCACCTTGCCGAAACTCCAAACCTCTTTCAAATCTTTCAATCGGAATGCTATACCAGGACCTGATGGTCTTCCTCATGCATTCTTTGATGTCTTCTCTTCACACCTACTCCAGCTCTTGCTCCCGGGTTTCAATGATGCGTTTCACCTCCTCCAGTCTTCCACAATGCTTCACGCAAGCTTACGTTGCTTTATTCCCAAAACAAGGAGACCTCCTGGATCTTGCACACTGGCACCCAATTTCATTATTAGACCTCGACTACAAGCTCTACACAAAGCTGATTTCACACTACCTCAATGCCATTCTACCGCATATCGTTTCCCCTCAACAATCTTACACTGTGCCTAGAAGTTCGATCACTGACAATCTTACACTCCTACGTGACTTAATCTTCCTTGCTCACACTCAGCCCGAGCCATTGGCCCTCCTTAATATTGATCAAAAAGCAGCATTTGACAATATATCCCAAGTATATCTTTCTGCAACACTTCCAGCAATTCGTTCCCCTATCTCCTTCATAACCTCACTTCTTTCTTTTTATCAAGGAGCTGCTCTACAAGTTCAGACCGCCGACTTCCTGACAGCTCCAAAAGAGTTCTCCAGAGGAATTCGTCAGGGATGCCCTCTATCTGGACAAGTATTTGCCATAGTTTTTCAGCCGTTCTTGCGCCTGACGCGCAGAGAGTTTATACATCGGCTCCCTCCTGCAACAGCCAGCACGAGACATCATAAAATTACCTACTCAGCCTATGCAGATGATGCAACTTTCTGCATACGTCATGACACCTAATTCTCCACCCTTCGTCTCTGCTACCAAGAGTATATTACCGCAGCATCAGCCTCACTCAATCTTGAGAAAAGCACAGGCCACTGGTGCGGCACTTGGAAACACCGCCACGACTCTCCCTGGGAAACCAAATGGTCAAGTACCACCCAAAAATTCTTAGGAATTCATCTCGGAACCCAATCGGAGGCCGTACGAACGAATTGGTCCTCTCCCTCTATCCCTCCCTTCTCAAAGCAGCTGGCTTCTTGAGAAGAGCGCAATTTTGCAACTGCTTCCTTCAAAGAGCTCACATTGCTCGCACATAGATCTTATCAAAGTGTTACTATTCCTGGAAAAGGGATACCGTTCCTGGCTACAGACTCCATCAAGTTCAAGCATGCCTTACTTCAGTTGTATGGTCAAAGCATCATTGGGTCACCTCCTCTACTCTCTGCATCTCACCTTCACAGGGACGAATTGGTCTTCCTGCAGTAGATCTCGTTTACCGTGCCGCACGGCTGCACTGGTTCCTTCATGTGCTCAGTAGCTCCAACCCAGATACATGCACAGTACGAAATGTTCTTGCCTCATTGAAAAATCCTTCATTAACGTTTGCCGTTTTTCTTCGAATGGATGGTTTCCCAGCTTTGCGACAAAGACTCCCGGCCGTTTACTGGGAGGCCATCGAAATCCTGAGGTCTCCCCATTACAGAGAGCACCCCCCTCCTGCACTACGGAGATTCTAAATGAACCACTCTTCTACTCATCAGCTCTTCATCCCTCTGACCAACCTTTATTTGCCTCTCCGGAATGGATGCGTGCAGGCATTATTACAGTACGAGACGCTGTGAACTCAACCTTAGATGGAAAGGCTTTCTTGCCTATCTACTCACCTTCGTGATTCCGTCTCCTCCCGGACACTCTACACGTCGATAAAATCGTCGATCATCCGTTCATACCCATATTTGGCCCCTCCTGAAGGAATTCTACAGGTTGCAGCAGCACCGCGACTCTTCCCATTTTTTGTGCAACTCCGTATAAATCTTTTACGCTTGAGACATGCTCACAGAAGATTTTGAGTGAAATTCTTCGCACTTGTGGACCTCAGATAACCATTGCCTATCAGTACTGTTCCGTCTGCCTCCTTGACAGCTGTTTGGTCTGAGGCCACATCCTCTCCTTGCTGCACCTCATGCGAAGAATGTTCATTGGCTGTTTCTGCATCGCCGCCTCCCCGTTCCTCAATTACTACACCGAATGACTCCTGTTGTCTTTCCACAATGTGCCTACTGTGATGTCCCGGCTGACATTGAACATGTCTATTGGTTTTGTCCAGTCTTGCTTCCTATGTTAAATCTCATGGTCCATATTGCACACCATCTTTGCCCAGGAAATCTGAGTGCTGCCTCATATTTTATCCTACTTCAAGGTATACTTCCTGCTTCTCCTCTCCCATCAGTGTGTGTTTATATTTTCACGCTTGTAAAAATAGTAATCTACTCCAATCAACTGACACATCAGGAAAACTCCACTGTACCTACTCTCACAGAGGCAAGCGAGAAGCTTGTCCATCACTTCACAGATCAACTAAAGTTCCATCTTCAGTCAGCGCATGAACACGCTGTCAATACAGACAGTCTTCCCAATTCCTACAAACTCTGAAGACCATACCTCAGTTGGTTCCAGATTGATGGCTTAAGAGCTTCCTTCACAGTTTCAACGATTATGAATATTCTATCCTTTGTTAATAATTACATTGTTAATTAACCTGTTTAATTTCCTCCTCTATCTTACCCTCAGGAAGTGTATATACACTGCTGGCCACCCAAAATGCAACCCCAAGAAGGACACGAGGTAGAAAAGCCAGATTTACTGTACACATAACAAGAGATACAAAGATGAAGCGATTGAGCTTACAGGCCCGTGCGACTTGCGGAACACGCAGAAATCAATAGTTCGTGTGGTCCCCATGGCTGGCAATAACGGCCGCTAAACGCCGCGACATCGAACGAAAGAGGCTTTGGATGTGGGCTTGGGGTATGTAGGTCCAGGCTGCTTCCACACGTTGCCACATCTCATCAGGCGTAGCCGCGGGCAGTGCTTAACGGGCCACTCGGTTGCCGATCAGCGACCAGACTTGTTCGATTGGTGACATATCGGGAGAACAGTCGGGCCACGGCAGCAGTGACACCTGATAGGCCGTGAAGAATTGTTGCACGATGCGTGCCACGTGCGGGCGCGCATTGTCCTGTTGAAGCATGGCCGCTGGCCGGCCCTGCAGGTAGGGAGGACTACAGGCTCTAAAACGTCGAAGATGTAGCGATGGCTGTTGAGTGTACCGGCGATGCGTACCAGAGGGGTGCGGGTGTCCTATCCAATTGCGCCCCAAACCATAACGCCAGGCGACGGACCAGTATGGCGATGCATAACGGAGGCGTCATACAGTTTCTCACCGCGGTGCCGCCACACGCGGATCCGACCATCGTGGTGTTGAAGGCAGGAGCGGGATTCGTCGAAGAAGACAATGTCGTGCCATTCGGTAGTCCAGGTGCGGCGTTCAACGGCCCTCTGCCGCCGCACTCGCTGGTGGTGTAACGTCAATGGTGATCGGAGCAATGGGCGCCCCTGACAAGTCCCCGCTCCTGCAGACGACGTCGAACGGTATGTGCTGCACAGGTTGTTGTGCAGCACACCCTAATTCCTGCACTAACGTTCGTGATGTGGCGGTGTGAGCCGGCAAAGCCCGTCGCACAACATGCTGGTCCTCTCGTTCGGTGGTGGGCCGTGGCTGAGGCAATCGCTCACGTCGGTACGTCCGTCCCTCCTGTACCCAGCGAATCCATACTCGCCTCACTGTGGCTGGATGTCGACCCACTCGGCGACATCCAGCCACAGTGTTTATCGTACCGATGATCTCGGTACGATAAACTGCTGTCGCGATAAACCACTATTCGTCCTCTGTCGAACTCCGAAACTTGCTGGAATGACTGCCGTATTTTGCGACGAGGCATCAGGAAGCTTCCCACGCACATGTCCGGCAGCACAACACACTTCCACTACTTACACCCCGCCTTCTGTGCACCCTTCTTATATTGCTTCTTGGTGGCGTACCGGGTGCACATAATTTGCGTATGCCCTGCAATGCTAATCGTTTGAATGTCCTCTTGCGGGCGACGCATCCTGCGAATTTCAGCCCAATCGGATGCTTATTTCTTGGTGTTGCATTTTAAGTAGCCAGCTGTGTAGTATTATTTCTTGGCCTATTTGTTCTGGCGCTCATTTTGTACATAATCATTTCATGACTCAGTTTCTCATTCTGTACTCCGAGTGTTTAAGCACCCTCTGCCTTCATGTCGCACTGGCCGCTGTCTTGGCCAGCTACATTCTAGCTGCCGGTGACTGAGGGCCAAGATTTAAGTTGTGGAGTCATTTTGGAGGGGTTTTGCCATAACTCACCACGCTGGCCAAGCGGGTTGTGTGTGTGTGTGTGTGTGTGTGTGTGTGTGTGTGTGTCATCATCATCATCAATATCATTGTCCGTAAGGGGTCCGGGTTCGAATCCCGGTGAGGCATGGATGTTGTGTTTGTCTTACGGCACTGGCTCTCTCCCTTCCCTGGAACCAGTGACCCTAAATTAGGGACGGGCGACTGCTTATAGCCCGTTGAGTTGCTCACGGTGGTCGTTAAACCTCCAATAAAAAAAAAAAAAAAAAGAAATAATACTATATAGACTTCCTGGAGGTAAGATAGAGGGGAAAATTAAACAGGTTAATTAACGATGTAATTGTCAACAAAGGATAGAGTATTCATAATAGTTCAAACTGTAAAGGAGACTCTCAGGCTATCAATCTGGAACCAGCTGAGGTATGGTCTCCAGAGTTTGTAGGAATTGGGAAGACTATCTGTAATGACAGTGTGTTCATGCGCTGACTGCAGACGGAACTTTAGTCGAGCTGGGAAGTGATGGACAAGCTTCTCGTTTGCCTCTGTGAGAGTAGGTACAGTGGAGTTTTCCTGATGTGTCAGTTGATTGCAGTAGATTACTATTTTTACAAGCGTGAAAATATAAACACACACTGATGGGAGAGGAGAAGCAGGAAGTATATCTTGAAGTAGGATAAAATATAAGGCAGCACTCAGATTTCCTGGGCAAAGATGGTGTGCAATATGGACCATGAGATTTAACATAGGTAGCAAGACTGGACAAAACCAATAGACATGTTCAATGTCAGCCGGGACATCACAGTAGGCACATTGTGGAGAGACAACAGGAGTCATTCGGTGTAGTAATTGAGGAACGGGGAGGCGGCGATGCAGAAACAGCCAATGAACATTCTTCGCATGAGGTGCAGCAAAAAGAGGATGTACCGCATACCAAACAGCTGTCAAGGGGGCAGACGGAACAGTACTGATAGGCAATGGTTATCTGAGGTCCACAAGTGCGAAGAATTTCACTCAAAATCTTCTGTGAGCATGTCTCAAGCGTAAAAGATTTCATACGGAGTTGCACAAAAAACAGGAAGAGTCGCGGTGCTGCTGCAACCTGTAGAATTTCTTCAGGAGAGGCCAAAGATGGGTATGAACGGATGATCGACGATTTTATCGACGTGTAGAGTGTCCGGGAGGAGACGGAATCACGAAGGTGAGTAGATAGGCGAGAAAGCCTTTCCATCTAAGGTTGAGTTTCACAGCATCTCGTAGAGTAATAATGCCTGCACGCATCCATTCTGGAGAGGCAAATAAAGGTCGGTCAGAGGGATGAAGAGCTGATGAGTCGAAGAGTGGTTCATATAGAATCTTCGTAGTGCAGGAGGGGATGCTCTTTGTAATAGGAGAGACCTCAGGATTTCTATGGCCTCCCAGTAAACGGCCGGGAGTCTTTGTCACAAAGCTGGGAAACCATCCATTCGAAGAAAGACGGCAAACGTTAATGAAGGATTTTTCAATGAGGCAAGAACATTTCGTACTGTGCATGTATCTGGGTTGGAGCTACTGAGCACATGAAAGAACCAGTGCAGCCGTGCGGCACGGTAAACGAGATCTACTGCAGGAAGACCAATTCCTCCCTGTGAAGGTGAGAGGCAGAGAGTAGAGGAGGTGACCCAATGATGCTTTGACCATACAACTGAAGTAAGGCATGCTTGAACTTGATGGAGTCTGTAGCCAGGAACGGTATCCCTTTGCCAGGAATAGTAACACTTTGATAAGATGTATGTGCGAGCAATGTGAGCTCTTTGAAGGAAGCAGTTGCAAAATTGCGCTCTTCTGAAGAAGCCAGCTGCTTTGAGAAGGGAGGAATAGAGGGAGAGGACCAATTCGTTCGTACGGCCTCCGACTGGGTTCCGAGATGAATTCCTAAGACGTTTTGGGTGGTACTTGACCATTTGGCTTTCCAGGGAGAGTCGTGGCGGTGTTTCAAAGTGCCGCACCAGAGACCCGTGCTTTTCTCAAGATTGAGTGAGGCTGATGCTGCGGTAATATACTCTTGGTAGCAGAGACGAAGGGTGGAGAATTTGGTGTCATGACTTATGCAGAAAGTTGCATCATCTGCATAGGCTGAATAGGTAATTTTATGATGTTTCGTGCTGGCTGTTGCAGGAGGGAGCCGATGAATAAACTCTCTGCTCGTCATGCGCAAGAACGGCTCGAAAACTATGACAAATAATTGTCCAGATAGAGGGCATCCCTGACGAATTCCTCTGGAGAACTCTATTCGAGCTGTCAGGAAGGCAGCGGTCTGAACTTGTAGAGTAGCTCCTTGATAGAAAGAAAGGAGTGAGGTGATGAAGGATGTAGAAGCCAAATGCTGGAAGTGTTGCAGAAAGATAGACGTGAGATATATTGTCAAATGATGCTTTTTGATCAATATTAAGGAGGGTCAATGGCTCGGACTGAGTGTCAGCAATGAAGATTAAGTCACGTAGGAGTGCAAGATTGTCAGTGATCGAACGTCCAGGTACAGTATAAGATTGTAAGAATCACCGGAGGACCGGACTACGCTTCCATCTGATGCTGACCTTGGCTACGTATGATGGACACGCCCTATCTTCTGATTCAAGGCTCCTTGAATTGGAAGAAGAACTACAAAGGATCAAGTGGGACATCGCTGGCCTAAGTTAGGTAAGGAGAAAAGGAGAAGATCTCATTGAACTGAAAAATGGACATCTCTTCTACTATCGTGGGACAGATACTGTCAGAACTAGTGCTGTTAGATTTATAATAAACAAGAAACTGAAAGATAAAGTAGTCAGATTATTCAAGCTCATGCACCCACCACAAGTCATCCTGAAGAAGAGATTGAAGAATTTTATGAGGAAATTCGTCATCTAAATAATAAAGGTAAGCAGCACTTAAAGATCATTAAGGATATTTCAATACGAAAATAGGGCAACGGCAACAGAATGAAACTTCAGTAGGTAAATTTGCTCACGGCAACAGAAATCAGCGTGGAAATACTCTCGTAAAATTTGCAGAGGCAGAAGGGTTGTTCATCATGAACTCCTTTTTCAAGAAAAAGACGCAAAGGAAATGGACATGGAATCATCCCAGTGGATTGACAAGTGAAATTGATTTTGTAATGTGTAACAAGAAATTTGTCATGGAAGCCTGCAGTGTACTAAACAAGTCCAACACAGGTAGTTACCATAGAATGGTAAGATGCACCTCAATGCTAAACTCGAGCGTGGCATGCTCATAAAACAAACAAAGTGTATTGACATGACCAACCTTTAAACCCATCAAAATACCTTCAAATTGGAACTGAGGAACAGATTCTCTACTCTAGAAGGTCTAACTTCGGAAGAAGTGGACATCTCTGAAGTTACCAGAAAACTAAGCAAGGCTCTTATGGAAACAGCAACAAAAATAGCTGGTAGTAAAAACGAATTGCATACGAACAAATTATCAGGAAAAACCAAAATTCTGATGCAAAAAAGAAGAGAGATGAGGACAACTAAAGGAGATGTTACTTCCAAAGTGGAATATACACAGCTATGCAAGATGGTACGAAAAAGTATTACTGAAGATGTAAGGAAATTCAACTGTGAACTAGTGAGGAAAGCAATTGAAAACAACCAAAGCCTGAAGAGAGCAAACGGACATCTGAGTAAGGGAAGAAAACTGGTTATGTCTCTGAGAAAAGAAGATAGTTCTGTAACAAGAAATAAAGGGGAAATTTTGACAAGAGTGAAATATTTTTACTCAAAACTAAATGAAAGGGATGATACATTTGCATTTTTGAACTTCACTTTTAGTTGGTAAAGTTCGATGAACACTTACCGCACGTGGGGCTTGGCTTTCAATTCATATTTCCGTTATGTGGATGCGGCACGGGGGTTTTTCATTTGGCCACGGGTCCGCTTCTTTTTTTTTTTTTTTCCGTTGGAATTTATTTTGCCTCATCACCAAACGAGTTTTTTTTCCTTTGCTGCATCCTCATTTACTTCAATATTTATTCATACCCGAGCACTTTCGGTAATACTCCTTTACCGTCTTCGAGGGGACGTTTTGCTCCGACTAGTACGGACCGTGTCAGCTGGGCATTTCGGTGGTTCTCGCGGGCTGCTTCTGTCATCGGCTATCGCTTCTTCTTGGGCGTTGTGGCGCCATCTCTTGTTGGTCAGTGATCTCATTTTTCGAACTTTTTCATTTTTTTGCTCAATTTTAATTAAATTTCTCCAGCTGTTTCTCAAATTATTAGGGTCATTATGGTTGCAAACTTTTGTCCTATTTTTTTCAATCATTACCGACTCTGCTATTCTGAGGTGTTTTTCGGATTTACAGCTTTTAATGATTTTTATATTTTCGAATTTAGGATATTTTTGGTTATCCAGACAGTATTGGATAAGTGCTGTTTTTTCTTCTTTTTTCTGCCAGTTTTTTACGTGTTGTTTTAATCTGTGTTTAAGCTTATTTTTGGTACTTCCTATATAAGCCATTGGAGGATTTTCAGTAATAGGAATTGAGTAAATACCTGCTTTTTCTAACATTTTTATTTTTTCATTATTTTTTATTACTATATTTTTGATGGTATTTACTTTTCCTCCAATTTCAATGTTATGCTTTTTACATAACATTCAAAAAAAAATTAACAAAATGTTACAGCGCTTTATATCCAACTATAGAACTCACTGTTGAAATAGAAAAAAATAATGCATTAGTCTTTTTGGATGTACATGTTATCAAATCCACAGATAAGTTACTATACAGGGTTTATCGGAAAAGTTCATTTGTTCCGGTCCTAATCCCGTACAATTCAGCACATCCTTATCCTCAAAAATGCAATAGTATGCAATACCTTAATTAAAAGAGCATATACGCATTCTGAAAATAGTCAGTTCATCAATGAAGAAATCAAATTCCATAAAAAAAATTGCAGGCAGCTTTGGTTATCCTAACCATTTAATAAAAAAATGGGACACAGAAGTAATAAAGAAAATAAAAAATAATGCTGTACTAAATAAAAAAGAAGTCAAATATTTAAATGGTTTTCCTTACATAAAAGGTACTACCAATGAAATTAATATTATTTGTAAAAAGCATAACATTGAAATTGGAGGAAAAGTAAATACCATCAAAAATACAGTAATAAAAAATAATGAAAAAATAAAAATGTTAGAAAAAGCAGGTATTTACTCAATTCCTATTACTGAAAATCCTCCAATGGCTTATATAGGAAGTACCAAAAATAAGCTTAAACACAGATTAAAACAACACGTAAAAAACTGACAGAAAAAAGAAGAAAAAACAGCACTTATCGAATACTGTCTGGATAACCAAAAATATCCTAAATTCGAAAATATAAAAATCATTAAATGCT
Organism: Macrothele yani; assembly: GCA_039090855.1. Classification (NCBI taxonomy): domain Eukaryota; kingdom Metazoa; phylum Arthropoda; class Arachnida; order Araneae; family Macrothelidae; genus Macrothele; species Macrothele yani. The sequence continues at coordinate 128,460,871 of CM077024.1, read as the reverse complement.
GTAAATCCGAAAAACACCTCAGAATAGCAGAGTCGGTAATGATTGAAAAAAATAGGACAAAAGTTTGCAACCACAATGACCCTAATAATTTGAGAAACAGCTGGAGAAATTTAATTAAAATTGAGCAAAAAAATGAAAAAGTTCGAAAAATGAGATTACTGACCAACAAGAGATGGCGCCACAACGCCCAAGAAGAAGCGATAGCCGATGACAGAAGCAGCCCGCGAGAACCACCGAAATGCCCAGCTGACACGGTCCGTGCTAGTCGGAGCAAAACGTCCCCTCGAAGACGGTAAAGGAGTATTACCGAAAGTACTCGGGTATGAATAAATATTGAAGTAAATGAGGATGCAGCAAAGGAAAAAAAACTCATTTGGTGATGAGGTAAAATAAATTCCAACGGAAAAAAAAAAAAAAAAAGAAGCGGACCCGTGGCCAAATGAAAAACCCCCGTGCCGCATTCACATAACGGAAATATGAATTGAAAGCCAAGCCCCACGTGCGGTAAGTGTTCATCGAACTTTACCAACTAAAAGTGAAGTTCAAAAATGCAAATGCATTAATGCACGTTAAATAATATAACCTCCAATATCGGAAGTAAATTGAAAAAAGGGATGATACATGTTCTCCAGACATTATGAAAGGTACCAGTACCAGAGTTCTTCCAGTACTCCCCGCAGAAGATGCACACGCAATGAAGAACATGAAACGGGGAAAAACTCCTGGAGAAGATGGAATTACCGTAGACATCATACAAGAAGCAAGTGGAGAAATAGAAACAGTACTCGCCAAAGTTTTCACTCAATGCCTTATGAAGGGAAGATTCCTGAGGATTGAAACAATGCTACAATGATCCTGCTATAGAAAAAAGGTGACATTGAAGATCTCAGGAACTACGGAACTAACAGCCTCCTATCAGTGGTTTATAAAATCTTCACTAAAGTTCTTTCACACCGCTTGAAGGTGACACTGGACATGGCTCAACCGAGAGAACAAGCTAATTTCAGGAGTGGCTACAGCACTATAGATCATATCCACACACTGAGATAACTAATTGAAAGAGCGAAAGAATACGAACCTCCATTATGCATGGCTTTTATCGATTATGAAAAGGCCTTTGATTAGGTGAAACCATCAGCAGTTACAATGGCTTAGAAGTCCTGCGGTATTGCAGATGCATACATTAATATTATTAATAACATCTATGAAAGTGCAAGTGCAAAGATTCGGCTATTTGAGAATACAGCACCCATAAAAATTGGAAAGGGAGTGAGACAAGGTGACAATGGGTCTTCCAAACTCTTTAACGCCACATTGGAAAATGTCTTTCAATACTGAACTGGGAAAACAAAGGGATAAAGATTAATGGAGATTATCTAACTCATTTTCATTTTGCTGATGACGTAGTCATTTTTGCAACTACACCATCAGAGCTGCAGAGGATGATCCAAGAACTTGCTGACAAGAGTAAAGAAGTGAGATAAAAAATGAACTTTCAGAAGACAAATGAGATGTTCAACGCTTTTACAAGAAATGAAGATTTATCGATTGATGGAGAAAAGCTGGAGATAACCAATACCTATATTTATCTTGGACAACAGATATCAAGTGAGGGTCACATTGATGAAGAAATTGATCGGCGTATAAAACTTGCCTGGAGAGCCTCAGTACATCGTTGGACCCCCTTTTGCCTTTAATACTGTGTCAATTCTTCGTGGCATGGACTCCACGAGTTGTTGATAGGAGGTTTGTGGAATCGGAGACCATGCTTGATGAATAGCACTTTCCAGGAGTGTGAGATTGCAGGGTTGTGGATCCCGCTGTCTGATGGCTCGTTCCACTTCATCCCACAAATTCTAAATAAAGTTGAGATCTGGAGATTGTGGGGACCACCTAAGCAAAGTGAACTCACCGGCATGTTCCTGAAACCAATCCTGTACAATACGAGCTCTATGGCAGGACGCATTATCTTCTTGAAAGTAGCCATCGCCATTGGGATAAACCATCCATATGACAGGATGCACTTGGTCCGCAAGGAGGTTTTGATATGATGTGCCAGTCAGACGTTGATCAACACGAATGAAAGGGCCCAAAGCATGCCAGGAAAACATTCCCCAAACCATAACGTTGCTCTCCACCAGCTTGAAGGATTGTAGCAATGCATTTGGGATCCATGCTTTCGTGCTGTTTCCGCCAAATTCTCACTCGGCCATCGGCATGGTGCAACTGAAAACGTGATTCATCGGACCACATAATTTGTTTCCAATTATCGACTGTCCAATTCTTGTGTTCCTGTGCGAACTGGAGACGTTTTCTCTTGTTAACTGCAGACAGCAAAGGTGTGCGAACAGGCCTTCGGCTGCCATATCCCATCCGATGCAGTGTACGGCGAACAGTGCATGCAGAGATCATTTGAGGGGATCCTTGATTATGATGGTCTGTAATTTGCTGCACTGTTGCCCTTCTGTTGTCTGTTACCAGTCTGGACTCTCTCCGATTCGCCCGAGCAGTCACTAGTCGATGACGATCACACGTTGCGCGTAGAGACCCAGTTTTTTGGCTGACAGTCCAATCTTTAAACACTTTAACAGCAACTGCTCTAGAACATTTCACGAATGCGGCGGTTTCGGTGTTACTCGCTCCATGGCTCCGAGCTGTTACAATCATCCCACGTTGAAAGTCCGTCAAATCGCATATGTTACCCATCCTGTCACCCAAAAATCACTTCTACTGTCGCAAGCACTAAGCTTTCCCTTTTTGTACTAGCCTCGCCCTCTGGCGGCAAGAGCGTGCAGCCATAGCTCCTTTGCTTAAAACTGTCAGGTGGTCATAATAAAGTGGCCACTCAGTGTATATATATATATATATACATACGTAAGAGCAAAACTGAAGACTAAGGAAAAACTTTAGAATTTAAAACGAAGGTTGCAAAATAACCTGAAAATCAAAACGCGCAACGCAGCAGTTTTGAAAATTCAGAATTCACATTCTATTAAGAAGATACCTAAGCAAAAAAATACAAATATAATTTTGATTCACACCTAGTACAACATAGAAAAGGTTATGTATCTACCTGTGTGAGTAAAAGGAGAAAAGATAAAAAAATAAAATAAAACAACTGAATGTAGAAGGTGTCGAGAATACTGAGCCTTGGCTTTATCAAGGACCAGCAAAAACTCTGCATTTTCTCACTTCCACAAAGACCTAGTTGGAAATGGGTTTCTGCAAGGCCATAGATGCAAGTAACGTTCCCACCTAAAATAGTTTAAAAAATATATATATGTCATGTCCTCCGTAGAGTTGCATGACCTAGCACTGGTTAACAATTTCGCTTGCATCCATTAACCTTCCTGGCCCGACCCATGCTCTTCATCTGTTACTATAAGATTATTAAATACACTGCTCGTGTATTTTATAAAATACACGAGCAGTGTATTTAATAATCTTTGCACTTAAAGCACTGCTGAAATACTTTGTACATATTGCAACTAACTGTTTAAGGTATATAACTTTCACAAAGTTTTCTTTAGTTAATTATTATCTTTAACTTATTCTCGTTTTCGTGCTGTCATAAGTTGTAGAGTAGGGGGTTTTAGACTCAAGTTTTCTTTCAAAATTCTGTTCGTTAAAAATTAATATTTCCTTTTTTAATTGCAATGTAAAAATTTGGATTTCTTTTGCATTGATTTTCAGGTTTAAATTCTCTCTCAAACGAACTTGGAATTTCGTTATGGCTGAAAATCATTTCTAATTATTATGTCACTCTCACAGCTTGAGTTCTCTTTAATCTTCTTCTCTCTGTTTAATAGTAACAGATGAAGAGCATGGGTCGGGCCAGGAAGGTTAATGGATGCAAGCGAAATTGTTAACCAGTGCTAGGTCATGCAACTCTACGGAGGACATGACATATATATATTTTTTAAACTATTTTAGGTGGGAACGTTACTTGCATCTATGGCCTTGCAGAAACGCATTTCCAACTAGGTCTTTGTGGAAGTGAGAAAATGCAGAGTTTTTGCTGGTCCTTGATAAAGCCAAGGCTCAGTATTCTCGACACCTTCTACATTCAGTTGTTTTATTTTATTTTTTTATCTTTTCTCCTTTTACTCACACAGGTAGATACATAACCTTTTCTATGTTGTACTAGGTGTGAGTCAAAATTATATTTGTATTTTTTTGCTTAGGTATCTTCTTTATAGAATATATATACATACGTATACATATATGAGAAAAATTTTTTGAACAACTTCGAACAATACTTGGATTATAAACAACAATCAATCGGTGTTTGCTTTTATTGAAAAATTGCAACCAGCCCATATTTCTGGTATGGACACTTATGATTTTAATAACTTATTTACTTCAATCAATCTGTCTGACCTAAACGGAATCTGTAATGAACTTTATACCAAATTTGAACATTTTCTAAACATAAATAGATCCTACTGGGACGCAATGTAATCTTTCTGCATTAACAACAATTACCTTTGTATGTATGTAATATGCTTCACCTGTGAGTTGGCAGGTCTGGACTTTTGTTTCGATAGAAATCTCTTTTCTTTGGAGAAGCTAAAAGGTCACTCTCTAAACTACAAGACCTATTTATTTTTACCACTACGGATAAAGCTAGCAATAATTTTGCAATTATCTGTAAGAAGTTCTATTTTGAATTGTTAACTATGGAACTCAATAATAGAGTAACGTACGAGCCCGTAAGTTATTCTACCAAGCAGTTAGAAAATCGGTTTAAGGCATTCTTCAAGAAACTTAAAATTCCACAAACTAGAAGATATGAGCCTGAATTTCCATTTCTTTTTGCAACGGTTAAGTTTCATAAAGATCCTGTGAAGTTCAGGTTCATAGCTAGTGGAGTAAGGAGTCATAAAAAGAAAATAGATCTTGCTTTTGAAGATGTCTTAAAGAAGGTTTTGAAACACATTAGAAACTGTACTAATTTGATGTACAGAGATTTTTGGATAATTAATAATAATGCAGAAGTAATTTCTACTATACTCAAAGTTTGTCCCCTAGATATTAATAGTTATGATTTTGAAAACCTATATACTAATCTGCCTCTATCAGATATAATCACTACATTTAAGGAGCTGTATGCAGAATTTAAACTTAACAAATTTGTTGATGTAGGATCTTGGAACTCTTATCTCAATTGCTGCATAAAAAATAACCATATCTTATATAATAATACTCTCTATAAGCAAGTGAACGGTATTCCCATGGGAACATCAACCTCCTCGAATATCGGTAATCTATTCATGTTCTTTAAGGAATATAAATTCATTAAAAATCACCCCACCTGCTCAGATAACTACCTTTACACTTTTAGATATATTGATGATCTGCTGTGTATCAATAATTCAGAAGTTATAGAGAGTGATTTTGATAATATCTATCCTAGCTCTCTTAACTTATGTAAAACCAACCACAGTAATCAGGAACTTGAGTTCCTAGACTTAAGTATTAAGCTCAACAGAGGTAACCCATCTATTAGCCTCTTTGATAAAAGAGTTAATTTTCCTTTCAAAGTAATTAAATATCTACACTGGAATAATAACATATCAACCAAAGTAATTGAGAATGTACTAATTTCTCAGGTCCTAAGAATTTCAAGAATTTGCAGCAACAATTTGGACTTCAATTACCACATTAATATACTATTAGATAGTTTTCTAGAGAACGAAATTCCTTCTTCTTTCATCAAAAGAACTTTAAGAAAAATTATTCTGAATAATAGAGTAAGGTTGGCAGATTTGCTTTAATTTTCTACACAGTTAATAATATGATTCTGACCAATCAAAGCCGTAAGGAAGTTGGCTAGAGGATGCCTATTAACTACTAAAAGGAACCTTAGTGCTATGGATATGAAGGTCCTATTAAAACAAAAAATTAAATAATATAGACAAAATCACAAAAAAAAAAAAAAAAAAAAAAAGCTTAAAAATCTGTTTATAAAAGAAAATAAAAACAAATAAAAAAGAATACTAGTTATTCATCACTAGGATAGCTATACTAAAAATAGTAAAACTAACATTAAAATTAATAAGATTCTGATTAATCTATAGAAGCTCACTAAGGTGATTTAATACATGCAAAGATTATTAAATACACCACTCGTGTATTTTATAATATTTCTCATGTATTCTGGAGAGTTAATTCTGCTCTTTCTGATCATACAGATCCACAGTCTTAAGTATATATATTTTTTTTTCTCTGGTTAAAATCTCCGCGAGTTGGTTTCTTTCAGTATGAGGAGGCCATCAGCCCCACCCACACTGCCCCCCAGCGACTAGGGAGTGGCAGAAGTGTTAGGACGCATGGGGAAGAGGTCAGCCATGTTTTACTCTTGTGAGGAGAAAGTTTAGTTGCACAAGAGGTAAGCTCTCTTCCTTGTGTCTGGGTTTTAGGTTTTATAAGTTCAATGTTTGTACTTCATGTACTTTTTTTCTCTGTTGATTTTTTGCTTTTCAGCTTTTAGGCACTGGCTTGTCTGTTAACATTTTTGCGGGTTTTAACTCTTTCTTTTCTTGGTAACTTTGCGCGTCTTTTGGGGAACTTAGGCACAGCAGATGGCTAAGCATAGTTCCTTTTCTTTGCGCTGTATTTTCAAAGTAGTTAAGTTCTTAATAACTACTTAATTATGCACTTAAAGCACTGCTGAAATACTTTGTACATATTGCAACTAATTGTTTAAGTCATATAACTTTCACAAAGCTTTTCTTTAGTTAATTATTGTCTTTAACTTATTCTCGTTTTTGTGTTGTCAGAAGTTGTAGAGTAGGGGGTTTTAGAATCAAGTTTTCTTTCAAAAATCTGATTTTTTAAAAAATTAATATTTCCCTTTTTAATTGCAATGTAAACATTTGGATTTCTTTTGCATTGTTTTTCAGGTTTGAATTCTCTCTCAGGCGAACTTGGCATTTCGTTATAGCTGAAAATTATTTCTAATTATTATGTCACTCTCACAGCTTGAGTTCTCTTTAATCTTCTTCTCTCTGTTTAATAGTAACAGATAAAGAGCATGGGTCGGGCCAGGAGGGTTATGGATGCAAGCGAAATTGTTAACTTGTGCTAGGTCATACAACTCTGCGGAGGACATGACATATATATATTTTTTAAAACAATTTTTGGTGGGCATGTTACTTGCATCTATGGCCTTGCAGAAACCCATTTCCAACTAGGTCTTTGTGGAAGTGAGAAAATGCACCTTCTACATTCAGTTTTTTTTTTTTTTAATCTTTTCTCCTTTTACTCACACCGGTAGATACATAACCTTTTCTATGTTGTACTTGGTATGAGTCAAAAATATATATGTATTTTTTTTTTTGCTTAGGTCTCTTCTTAATAGAATGTGAATTCTGAATTTTCAAAACTGCTGCGTTGCGCGTTTTGATCTTCAGGTTATTTTGCAACTTTCGTTTTAAATTCTAAAGTTTTTCCTTAGTTTTCAGTTTTGCTCTTCAATAATATGTACTTACAGAAATGTTGAATTCCCATGGATGCAACTTATTCAAGTACACTGGACAATTTATATCTTCCTCTATATAAAAATGCATTTCGGAAAAAAAAATGATAACATTACTGGTAGAGCGATGAGGTATATTGATGATGATATAGTATTCAACTGGGGTGATTTTGGTGCTCGTGCTTGTGTTATTTATCCTCGGCAGCTTACACTTCAAAAGACCAATCTGGATACTGGAACCATATGTTTCTTGGATATTAGAATCACAGCCCTAAAGGATGACTACCGAACTGAGGTATATGACAAAAGGAAAGACTTTAACTTTCATATTAACTATTATGCTTTTTGGGAGTCCAATATTTCAAAATCGATTCATAGAACTCAATTGCATCGTTTGTTAAGGATGTCACTCAATTCCATCGTTTGTTAAGGATTTCCAACTCTTCCCTTGGTTTTATTTTATCATTAAGGTGGATGGCTATTTCAGATATTTCTTGATAATAATTTTCCGGTACAATTTCTTAAAAACATGTTGTTGCAATTATTGGGCTCCACTAAATGTGTTAAACGGTTTTCCTTAAATACACCCATTTTGTTGACACAGATTATCAACATTTAATCCAACAATTTTAATTTGTCAGGTTGCTAAGTGCTGCTTGGTGGATTGCTTGCAGCTGAAGATTTCTAATAACCTCTAACGTCCTCTGTTTTATTTCACACAGCTATACCTTGTCACACACTTCTACACACGTGATTTTTATTTGGGGTCTTTTCAGTATTCTTGCGTCTGGGCTACTGTGATTTCAACATATGTGAGTGATAATGTGAAACTTTCTTCTTCTATTCTGCAAGGATTTTCTTTTGGATTCAGTCTATCTGATTGTTATTGCATGGCTTCGGGCGCACTGTTTTCTGGCGTTTGGTGTGTGCCAGCCATTGTAAACGTTTGAAAAGCCATGTTCTTTCGAGTGCTGGTGCTTCCCCTGATGATTTCAGTACTCTTGCATGTGGTTTTCGGCATTCAGCGTCCTTTTTTTTTTTTTTTTTTTTTTTTGTCTTTTAGGTCTGTCGGGTTTGTGGCTGTCTACATTATACGTTCTGAGGTTCGGAAGATAGTCTGATTCTTTTTTATTTCAGGTTTTATTTTTGGTTTTGTTGGTGTGCGTGGTTTTTGGGTAGTTTGATTTTGGTTGATTGGGTGTTTTTTTTGGTGTATTGGTTACTTGTGCTTTTATATTATGACAGACCTTTTGTATGCTGATTTTTGCGCTGCGGGGTTCATGTCGTGCTTCATTGTTTTTTATTACATTAGATTGTGTATTTGTGTTTTTTGGGTTTTGTGTCCTTTTTGGATTAATAGTTCGGTGGTGTCTATTCTTGGGATGGTTATTCGTTCTTTTTTACTTTTTACTTCTTTTTTTATATATTAATGTCCAAAGATTCGGCTATTTGAAAATACAATACACGTAAAAATTGGAAAGGGAGTGAGACAAGGTGACACCATATCTCCGAAGCTCTTTAATGCCACATTGGAAAATGTCTTTCAATCACTGAACTGGGAAAACAAAGGAATAAAGATTAATGGAGATTATCTAACCCACTTTCGTTTTGCTGATGACGTAGTCATTTTCGCAACTACCCCATCAGACTTGCAGAGTATGATCCAGGAACTTGCTGACGAGAGTAAAGAAGTGGGATTAAAAATGAACTTTCAGAAGACAAAAGTGATGTTCAATGCTTTTACAAGAAATGAAGATTTATCGATTGATAGAAAAAAGCTGGAGATAACAGACACGTACTTTTATCTTGGACAGCAGGTATCAAGTGAGGGTCACATTAATGAAGAAATTAATCGGCGTACAAAACTTGCCTGGAGAGCTTTTGGAAGAAACAGCATAATTTTCAAGAGCAATATGCCATTATGTCTTAAAAGAAAAGTGTTTGATCAATGCATCCTTCCAGTGCTTATGTATGGTGCCGAGATGTGGACCTTAACTAAAAGAGACAAACAAAGGCTGCAGACAACTCAAAGTAGCATGGAGAGGTGCATGCTTGGTGTAACCAGGAGAGATAAGAAGAGGAACTCTTGGATCCGAAAAATGACGAGAGTGGAAGACATCATGATCAGAGTTAAATCCCCGAAATGGCAATGGGCTGGACATACTGCCAGAAGAAAAGACCATCGATGGACAGTCGAAATTTTAGATTCGATTCCAAGGGACTGGAAAAGACCCAGAAGAAGACCACATGGGAGATGGGTGGATGAAATTCGAAAGTATGCGGGAGTGACATGGAGGAGACTGGCACAAGACAGATCATTGTGGAGGAAACTTGGGAAGACCTTCGTCCAGCAGTGGATTGATAATGGTTGGCAATGATGATACTGTATATATAATTGGCTGCTTTTTAAGGTTTCCACGAAAAAACAAAAGGATAAGGGGAAAAAGTTAATCTAAAAAATCCATCGAAGATTATTTTATTTTTATTTTCTAAACTGCAGGGACCCACGAAAGTGCGGAGCCTGGTACGCTGCCCCCGGTTGCCCTCCAGCGGGCCCTGGTTGGTAGATGGCAGGCAGTGAATGGGAGACTCGCATATTCCAGAATTCATCCGTTTTACCGACTTGGACTCCTTAACGTGCTTTTAGCTCGTCTGCTACCGTAGTTTCCGCAACACGCCTTACAACACCATCTAGGGTTCTAAAATTGATTCTTTTTGCCTGAAAATATTTACAACATTTTTAACTTGACATTTCATGCAAACCACCCACAATTAAAATTTGCTAAAAAGTCCTAAGCCGAGGCCTACGGACTTAAAATTGATTCTTTTTGCATGAATAAATGTGCAACATTATTAACTTGTTATACAAGTCCTATGACTATCAGCACGGCAGCTTAAAACTTATTAAAAGGCCCCAGGCCTGTGGCCTTTTAATTAAATGTTTTATGCCTGGGTAAAAGTGAAAACTTATTAACTTTACTTCGTGTGTAAACTAATATGAGCACCCATGACTAAAAGTGCAAAATTACTAACTTGACTGCGTGGGTAACTAATATGAGCACGCATGGCCTAGCATTTGCTAAAAAAGCTTAAGCTGAGGCCTAGGAACCTAAAATTGGTTTTCATGTCTTGTAAATGTGCAACATTATTCGCTTGTCTTCGCATGTAAACCTTATGAGCATGAAGTTGGATGAATAAAATTTGCTAAAAATCCCTAAACTGAGGCCTAAGGGCTTAAAAATAAAATTTTTGTGCCTGAGTAAATGCATGAAATTATTAACTTTGTTTGTTATATAACCCATATGAATATGAGCACTGTACTTTAAAATTTGCTAAAAGGGCCAAACCAAACATTAATTTTAGGCCCTAAAATTAACGTTTTGGATCTGGGTAAAATTTCAACATTATTAATTTGACTTGCTATGTAAACCTTATGAATATGAACGAGGAGGACTAAAATTTGCTAAAAATTCCCAGATCTAGGCCTGTAAGGCCTTAAAGTAAATTTTTTACGTTTGAGCAAAAGTGCTACATATTTTACTTTAAATTTTATGTAATGTTTATGAATATGAGTAGGGCTAAAATGGCCTGTAACTAGACCTATGGTCAAAAAATTAATGCTTTGTGGTTGAGTAAAAGTGGATCATTGTTTACTTGATTTGTTATGTAACCCTTATGAATAGGACTTCGGAGAATTAAAATTGAATAAAAAGGCCCAGATATGAGCCTTATAATTACTGTTATATTTCGAAAAACCTACTTGTAGAGAGGTGTTTCATAGAAATTAAAAGTGCATTTTTTATTCAATCCCATAATGTTTAGGTGGCTAGTCTTTCGAAAACCCGTACCACACTCTAACAGATCTCTAACAACAAAATTCTAAGGCTTCGGTAAACTGGCCATTCGGTGAAATGATCTTTCGATATAATGAACTTTTCGGAAAAGTAATCCTTCGGTGAAATGAAGTTTTCGATCAAATGTCCTTCCGATGAAATGAACTTTTAGGTGAACTTTTCAATAAAGTGACCCTTTGGTGAAATGTACCTTTCGATCAAGTGATTTTCGGTCAAGTAATCCTTCGATAAAGTGGACGATACCCGATGTTCACTCATTATGCATCGTCGAAGGTTCTGAGACCACTCAAGGCAACATCCAGTGAATGTAGCGATCATTTTTGAAATCGAAGTTTAACTGAATCTTTGCTCATTTATTGTTGGTACCAAACAATCAAATTTCTTGATTGTTGAAATCGAGGAGTCAAAAATAGGTAACAGTGGCATTTTTATAGATGCGTAACAGAGGCTCTGTTTCGTTGTTGTAATTTATATAAAAGAGACCAACTCAAATGTCTTTTTGATTTTCTGAAAGCAACTTTTGAAGAAGTGGCAAATTCTAAAGTCAGTTTTAGGAACCCGAAACTCGGATTTATGGGTCTGATTATTTAAGGCATTTTTTTCCCAGAAATTTTGAAGGAAGTATATCTCTGTGTTCCGTACAATGGATTAAGATTTAACATTTGCAGCAAGGGATTTTTTAAAGCACTCTCGAAGAATAACTGCGTTTTAGTCACTTAAAGGATGAGTGCCATGTTTTCTTAAACGGACTATTAAATGTAACTTAAGTAAAAGGGATATCATTTTCCCCAGTGGTTTAAGGTAACTAATGGATTCCTTATTCAGAAATTTTCTGGAAAGACTTCTTTTGAAACTTGTTCTACCAAACAAATCAAAGTTCGCGTTGTCCGTGAATGGAAGTTGCGTTTACACCCATGCGAAAACGCCATCAACAAAAGAAATGAGCCTTCTCCGATTTTGCTTCCGGAGCTTACACGGAAAACACTTAGCTGTCCGGTGGTCGAATGGTCTCAGGCACTAGTTTCTGGCCATTCGTTTGACCTGGGCCCTGTCTCGAGTGAGGTATGAGTGTTGGCTTTGTCCCTTTCCTGCTGCCACTGGTTCTCAAATTAGGGACGGGCGGCTGATTTTTCATAGCCTTATGAGTTGCTCGTGATGGTCGTTAAATCTTGAATCAAACCAAGAAAAACATTATTTCTGCTTAATGCCCACTTTACTTAGAGGTTGGTATTCGAACTTAACTGGCCGAGACCTAAAGATAAGTAAAGATTTTCAGCTGAGGAGGGACCATGAATACTTTATTTCTTATTTTTTTTTCCACTTTCTCTTCCATACTTGCTTTTTTCCAGAATGCACTGGAAAAACTGTTACGTATTGTCCGTTTTTTGAAACATTAAAGTTTCCACTCCTTTTCTTAAATTCCGAAATCTCTCTTTTGCATTTAGGGAACAGGATCAATGGTGTAACTAGCACTTTTGCAGTGCGAGTTATAAGAAACAGATATTATCTTACGCGTGATGAGGCTCAGCCAAAGAAATTAAACGTTGTGAGTATCGACATTCTGAAGTGTCTGAGAAAGTAAGTGCTTTGCCAACTTCTCTTTTTCTAACCCTGTCTTCATGAGCCAGACTCTCTGAGATAATTCTTGAAATGTAAAAGGGCCGAATAATTATCTTAAAAGAGAGGAGTTCAACTGATGAGTTATGAAACAAATGAAAAACAGATGTCTTCCGTTCGGTTGTGATATTTAGTTCACAGTCAATACATACACCGATGAGCCCATTCCGTTATGACCACCCCCAGCCGAGAAAAATGAGCCCATTCCATTATGACCACCCCCAGCCTAGAAAATGAGCCCATTCCATTATGACCACCCCAGCCTAGAAAAATGAGCCCATTCCATTATGGCCACCCCCAGCCTAGAAAAATGAGCCCATTCCATTATGACCACCCCCAGCCTAGAGAAATGAGCCCATTCCATTATGACCACCCCCAGCCTAGAAAAATGAGTACATTCCATTATGACCACCCCCAGCCTAGAAAAATGAGCCCATTCCATTATGACCACCCCCAGCCTAGAAAAATGAGCCCATTCCATTATGACCACCCCCAGCCTAGAAAAATGAGCCCATTCCATTATGACCACCCCCAGCCTAGAAAAATGAGCCCATTCCATTATGACCACCCCCAGCCTAGAAAAATGAGCCCATTCCATTATGACCACCCCCAGCCTAGAAAAATGAGCCCATTCCATTATGACCACCCCCAGCCTAGAAAAATGAGCTCATTCCATTATGACCACCCCCAGCCTAGAAAAATGAGTCCATTCCATTATGACCACCCCCAGCCTAGAAAAATGAGCCCATTCCATTATGACCACCCGCAGCCTAGAAAAATGAGCCCATTCCACTATGACCACCCCAGCCTAGAAAAATGAGCCCATTCCATTATTACCACCCCCAGCCTAGAAATCATGAGCCCATTCCATTATGACCACCTCCAGTCTAGAAAGATGAGCCCATTCCATTATGACCAACCGCAGCCTAGGAAAATGAGCCCATTCCATTATGACCACCCCCAGCCTAGAAAAATGAGCCCATTCCATTATGACCACCCCCAGCCTAGAAAAATGAGCCCATTCCATTATGACCACCCCCAGCCTAGAAAAATGAGCCCATTCCATTATGACCACACCCATATGAGCCCATTCCATTATGACCACCCCCAGCCTAGAAAAATGAGCCCATTCCATTATGACCACCCCCAGCCTAGAAAAATTAGCCCATTCCATTATGACCACCCTCAGCCTAGAAAAATGAGCCCATTCCATTATGACCACCCCCAGCCTAGAAAAATGAGCCCATTCCATTATGACCACCCCCAGCCTAGAAATCATGAGCCCATTCCATTATGACCACCTCCAAGCCTAGAAATATGAGCCCATTCCATTATGACCACCCCCAGCCTAGAAAAAGGAGCCTGGAAACAGCACAGATGAAGTTCACAGAGCAGTATATACAACCCGAAGACCGGCGTTCGGTTAGTAGAGTGTTCGGGGTCAAAATGGGAAAAGCTACGGATTTATCGGAGTTTGATAAAAAACAAATTATGATGGCACGGTGCTAGGGAACAACGATCTCGTAAAGCGCGCGGCTTGTTCACGTGCCGCTGTAGTGAGTGCATACAAAAGTAGTGCACAGATGGCCAAAGGACGAACAGTCCTCCTGCCGTGTGTCTTCCGCAGCTTATTGATGCCAGAGGGGAGCGGAGACTGTCGCGCTTTGTTCACAGCGACTGTATGGCAACAGTGCGACAAATCACCCACAACTACAACAGTGGTGATCAGGGCAATGTGTCACAGCACACAGTTTATCGCAACCTTCCGCGCGTGGGCCTGCGTAGCCGAATACCCAGCCGGCTCCCCATGCTCACTTCACGTCATCGCCAACAACGCATGAAATGAGCTCAAGATTGAGATTGGACCAGTTATTGACTGCAAGATAGTGGCCTGGTCTGAGGAATCAAGATTCTTCGTGCATTACGTAGACGGCCCAGCGTGGATACGCCGATTGCCAACGGAGGCTATGGCAACTGGATGCAATATTGGGCAGCAACAGACCGGCGGCTGCGGTGTCATACTGTGGGCGATATTTTCTTGGGACACGTTAGACCCCGTTATCACAATCCCTGACAGAGTCAGATGTCTGAACATTGTTGTGGACGAACTTGCTGTGGTTCCTTTTTGGTTTCGCAGTGGTTTTATCGTAACATAACTAAAGTACTACTTCACCTTTAATTTACAGAACACTATGATAGAACATAACTTTTTTTTTTTTAATAAAAAACAGAAGATGAAAACACGATGAGCTCTTTGTTCAGAATTTTACATGACCTTTCCTCTCCGAGGCAAATCCAGAATGCCACGCTATTACGTTATACACAGAGCGTCTGTGTTGCGATGCGCATCTGGCGCCATCTGTTAAGCATGAATATACGTAAAAGACACTGAGAATTATAAAAAATATATACAACAAATTCCCCCCCCCTTAATTCTCAATTTGTTGTCACTTGCAACAGTTCTAAGTGTTCATAAAACTTATATCACATTTAAGAGTCTTAGGTAATCTGCAAGTTTCGATTTACTCAAAGTCTTAGAAGAAAGTCTGAAAAGTTTTTATCTGTAGTCACTACTGAAGACAATATGCATTATCTTTGAGTTCCTCATTTACGAAACCTACCTGTCTTACCATATTATTGGACTTATTTGATGTGCATTCACTATTTCTTTGTTTTTTTCATAATGTTTAATCTAATTTTGGACTCTCCTTCCAGTGAGTTCTTCCACAAAAAACTGTAAAAATGTCCCAGTCTTCATGGCCTCGAGGAATGCTGTTATTTCTGCCTCTCCTGTCGAAAGTGAAACTGTTTTTTGAGTTTTTGAAGTCCAGCTGATGAGATTTGGTCCGAGTAGGTATGGGTACCCACTTACTGATATTTGTCCATTTTGCTTCCTACATCTCCATGACACATAACTGTAGTAGCATTCCAGTTTTTGATCACCTTGGGTAAATACCAAACAGTAGTGTTTTGTCCCTTTTAGGTATCTTAAAACACGCTTGACTGCTTGCATGTGTATTTCTCTTGGATCCTTAGTAAATTTTGATAGAGCTGTTATTGGATAAGCTAAATCTGGTCTTGTTTTTGTAGCTAGATACATAAGTGATCCCAAAAGTTCTTGGTATCTTTTAACATCACATCCTTTTGATTCTTCATATTTCTCCAAGTCTTGATTTATGTTAAGTGGTGTTGTTACAGGATTACAGTTTTCCATACTATATCTTTTTAGAATTTCTTCAATAAAGATTTGTTATTTAATAGTGCTCTGTCCTTCCTTCTGAATGATTTTCATCACTAGAACATTGCTAGTATCATCACTTTCTTTTAGCTTGAATTTTCTGCTGATTTTTTCAGTTACCTCTTTTAGTATTTCATTATCTGTACTAATAATAATCATGTCATCTACATGTAAACCTAAAAATAATTTTGAGTTGCCCTTATCATAGCTAAAAGTACATTGGTCAGATTTGAAATTTTTAAATCCACATTTTACCGGATAGTTTCGAATAGTCTGGAACCATAATCTTCCACTTTGTTTTAGCCCATATAATGCTTTGTTTAATTTGTACACTAGCCCTTTTTTGTTTACCTGTGCACTTTCAAATCCAGGAGGTTGTTCCATGTATATCCTATCCTCTAATTTTGCGTACAAGAAAAGCAGTTTCTACATTACAATGGTATATTTACCATTTTCTCATAGCTGCAAAAGCAATTAAGCATCGAAGACTGTCTTTCATTACTGGTGAAAATGTTTCATTGAAGTCTTGCCCAATCCTTTGAGAACATCCTAGTGCCACAAGCTTTGCTTTGTATATTTTGTTTCCTGATTTCTTCTTATTTTTACTGAATACCCATTTACATCTTATAGGCTTTACACCTTCAGGTAACTTTACTATGTCCCATACTTCATGAGCCTTGAGATCATTTATTTACACGGCTGGCCACCCAAAATGCAACACGAAGAAGGACACGAGATAGCAAAGCCAGATTTACTGGACACATAACAACAGATTCAAAGATGAAATGTTTCAGCTTACAGGCCCGTGCGATTTGCGGAACACGCAGACATCAATAGTTTGTGTGGCCCCCATGGTTGACAATAACGGCCGCTACACGCCGCGGCATCGAATGAAAGAGACTTTGGATGTAGGCTTGGGGTATGTCGGTCCAGGCTGCTTCCACACGTTGCCACAGTTGACCAGGCGTAGCCGCGATGGTGCTTGCCGGGCCACTCGGTTGCCGATCAGCGACCAGACGTGTTTGATGGGCGGCAGAATTTTTGGTCCGTTCCGGAGATTTTCAGCGTTTACGAAGGATTTTCAGCTCAACAAATTCTCTGCCGACATGTGCTGACGCAGGAAATCTGTCGGAAGGGAACGGTGGGGGGTGGGGCGATGGCGAAAATATAAATTATAAAGAATTTGTAACCCAATCAGGAGATTTTCAGCGTTTACAAATTACAGCTGAACAAATTCTCTGCGTGCATGAGCTGACGTAGAAACATGGCGGGGCGCTGAGAAACTACCGAAAACATAAAATATAAAGCATTTTTAGTCCGATCGTGAGGAGTTATCTGAGGCAAAGGTAGGAATCCTGTCGGGATTTAGCCCACCCACATCCCCAGAGAGAATTTGTTGAGCTGTAATTTTTAAACACTGAAAATCTCTCGAATGGGCTAAAGATTCTTTACATATTATTTTTTTTTCGTTTTTAGCCCCCCTCCCAACGTGTCTTCCCAATTGCGGGCGTCCCAGTTGCGGTCAGGGGGGACCGAGCATTTGTCCGCAATTGGGAAAAGGGGAAAGGACTTAGTGAGGGATTAGGGAAATCTCTAATCCCTCTCCAAAAGGGTTGAATTTTATTTGAAGACATTCAAATATTGGAAAAGTGTTATACGGACAAATGGGCGATTTATTTCATTCTATTTGAATATCTTCTCATCAGCCTATTTCGAAAAGTATGGTTTTTTTCGCTACTGTGGTTCGTCAACAGAAAACCTTAGAGTATATAAACATAAATTTATACAATATACAGCCGCGGCCAGTCCATCGATGAGAATGAACTGCCAGTGTAGCTATTTAATATTTTTTTATTGATCTGTTTTATTTTATTTCGCCTTTTTTAATTCAAAACAAAAACTAAAATAGATTACACAAAAATATTCTCATAAAAACATACTGTATATCAGTTTCAAAATAAAATTACGAAACTGAAGGTAGCTGTTGATTTCTTCTTCATTATTCCAACTTCTGAACGAACGATAGATTCTTCAAACAACGTCGGATATTCGCAGTTGTGTAAAACTCTGCCATAGTTTTGCTGATCCGCTCATCCAATTTGATTGTTGCTTTTTGTCTTTTCTTGCCCTCGAGATTTAGGCACTTTCTGTCGTACAGGAAGTAGCTGTTCCTCGCTTCATCATTCAAGCACGTTATTAACTTCGCGACTTTAGGATGAAGATTTTTGATAGTTGCATTTAACCGATAGCTCCAGCCTTGGACGACATTATTTTCTCTGTGTTGTTTGTTGTTGCAATTCCACATTTCTACAATTGTTACCGGATTTTCCAGCCAGTTATTCAAGAAATAATCATGAAATTTCCGAAGGTTTTGTGGGACTGGATTCTTGAATGCATATCCAACCATCGTCTTCATGTTCCACAGAAAGATAGGCCAATGAAGCACACATTCGGAGGCGTTGCCTTATCTTCTCGTTATTGCTATATTCATTCACTAATCCCAGTTCTTGAATTTTTCGCCAAAGGGGGTGTTTACCTAATCTCTCACTGAAACTCTTCCTCTTTTCCCAGTTATTGGCACTGGTTTTCCCCCTGTCCGCAAATGGGTCGTTCCCAATTAGGACTCCCTCCCCTCGACAGGCTATCTGCGTTTGAACGCGCCCTCAGATATTTTTATTGGTTTGTAATTTGTAAACGCTGAAAACCTCTCAATCGGACCAGAAATGTTTTATATTTTATATTTTTGGCATTTTACTTTCTTCTCCCCGTCATGTTTCCTGGGCTTGCCCATGCCCGCAGAGAATTTGTTATGCTGTAGTTTGTCGCGTACGGAGAACTGGCTACATTGCAATTTCAGTGCCATAAAATTGTCCTGAATTAAACACATGGTGTGGCCATATTTTCCACTACATAAGCAATTATTGTTCACAAAACATTTTTTCTTTTAATATTTCATTTTGAATAAGAAATTCAGACATTTTCATCATTTTCGGGTCAAAGACAAAACGGAGAACTGGAACCCGGCGAACTAGCACACGGAGAACTGGCCACCGGAGAATTGGTCTCCCGGACTATTGGCCACAAAAATTTTAAGGGGCCGTATAAAAATTTCGTTTTTGACCGCTTCATGGCCACGTCCCCACAGTCGGTTATCTGAGTCACATAAAGTTTTCGTAATTTCGTATTTTCTTAATTGCGACTTAACGTAATTCTTTGTAACACATCTTTATAATCTACAACTCAACAAAACAACTTCAGGCTTTATAAACTAAAGACAGCTCCACAAATTCTCTGCGGACATATTTTTTTTATTTGCGGTTTATCGACCACCGTGAGCAACTCAATGTGCTATAAGCAGTCGCCCGTCCCTAATTTAGGGTCAGTGGTTCCAGGGAAGGGAGAGAACCAGCGCCGTAAGACAAACACAACATCCATGCCTCACCGGGATTCGAAACCGGACCCATCTCGGGCGAAGGATTAGAAGCTCTCAATGTGCTATAAGCAGTGGCCCGTCCCTAACCTAGGGCCACGGTTCCAGGGAAGAGAGCGAGCCAGCGCCGTAAGACAAACACAACATCCATGCCTCACCGCAATCCGAACCCGGACCCATCTCGGACAAATGATCAGAAGCTATCGCTTAGACCACTGCGCTCCCGGGACGGCCTGCAGACATGTACAAACGCAAGAAATATGTCGGGGTGGGGTGTTTAAAAGAAGGAAATTAATTTTTCAAAGCTTAAAAGAAGGAAATTAATTATTTGAAAACGTAAGTTCTTGTGAAGCCTGTCGGCCTACACTTTAATAGAAAAGAGCTTATAACAGAATGTCTCTGCAATACCCCGATGACCCATTGCATTATGACCACCTACCTAATAAGCTGTAGGACCCACTTTAGCTCGCAAAACAGCGGCCACTCGGCGAGGCATCGATTCGATGAGGTGACGATAGGTATCGTAATGTATCTGGTACCATAATGTCAACAGCAGGTCCTTCAGTTCCCGTACATTTCGGGGTAGTGGTGATTTAGCGTGAACCCGGTTTTCCAAGTCGAACCACAAATGTTCGATTCTGTTCATGTCAGGTGAATTTGGAGGCCAGGGCATGAAAGTCACCAGCATTTTCCACGAACGACTTCTTGACGATTCTGGCAGTGTGGCATGGCGCATTATCCTGTTACTAATGGCCATCACCAGCAGGGAACACAGTTGCCGTGAATGGGTGAGCTTGGTCCCCAACGACGTTCAGATATCTGACAGCTGTCAGGGATTGTGCTATTAGGATAATGGGGCCGAAAGTGTTCCAAGAAAACAACTCCCACAGCATAACACAGCCGCCGCCGGCCTGTTTCCGCCCGATCGTGTATCAATATGCCATAGCCTCCGTTGGTAATCGGCGTATCAGCGCTCTGCCGTCTACGTGATGCACCAGAAATCTTGATTCGTCAGACTGGGCCACTTTCTTCCAATCATCCACGGTCCACACTCGATGATCTTGGGCCCATTTCTTGCGTTGTTGGCGATGATGTGTAGTGAGCGTAGGGACCCGTCTGGGTCTTTGGATACGCAAGCCGCAGATGGCTGCGCTGAACTGTGTGCTGTGGCACATTGCCGTGATCACCACTGTTGTAGCTGCGAATGATGTGTTGCCCTGCGGTCGCTGCGAACAATACTCAACCGTCTCCGCTCACCTCCGGCATTAATGAGCTGCGGGCGACACACACAGCTGAACGATATTTCGTCGTTTGAACATCTGTGCACCACTTTTGATACGCACTAACAACAGCGGCACGTGAACAACCCACAAGCCCGCGCCGTTTTCGAGATCGTAGTTCCGAGGTGCCGTGTTATCTCAAAATATTTTCTTTATGAAACTTCGATAAATCGGCAGGTTTTAGCAATCTGACTCCGAACAATCTACTAACCGAAAGCCGGTCCTCGGTTTGATATTGTATGTACTGCTCTGTGAACTTCATTTGCGCCACCGTTCGGTCTTCCGGCGCGCTCATTTCTCTAGGCTGGGGATTGTTATATTATAATGGCTTATCGGTGTATTGCATTAAATGTAAATAATCTAATAATAATATATTAAAGTAAAAATTTAATACTTATAAATTTTGGTAGAAGCATTGTGAATAAAATTCCCTGAGCCTTTAAAAGAGAAGAAACCTGCTACAAAATGTGTGATGGCTTTGAACGGTACACTAAAATTTATATGTTCGTTTTCTTTTCCAACGCAATATATTATTTGTACAAATAAGTTTTAAAGCTTTTTTGTGTGACGTATACCGCTAATTTACATATCCGACATTCCCCCGCGTTGTCATCATGTGACCGTAACTGGTCCAGAGTATAAAATGTGACACAGAAGTTTGTCCAATAGTCAAACGCACTTTCACATCGGTAGGTGAAAGATATCAAGAGATACTTCATTTATTCAACACTGCATTCGTTGTGAATTTCAGCAAGAAAAAATTGCTGCAAAAGCATGTGCGTCGACCTGTTCTGTTCTAGGTGAGAATATTTTATCGGAAAGCACGTGTGAGTTTTGGTTTAGACGGTTTAAAGCAGGTGACTTTGATGTTAGCGATCGAGAGATCAAGAACGTAGCGGCGCCCCGCAGCAGGTTGCACTTGAGGAACTGCAAGCATTGCTGGATGAAGATTCGTCCCAAAAGCAAAAAGAACTATAGCTGAACGAACAACTGCGTGGGGTAACTCAACAAACCATTTCCAATCGTTTATGCGCAATGGGAAAGATTCAGAAGAAAGGAAAATGGGTGCCACATGATCTGAGCCAGAGGAACAGGGATGAGCGTATCAGGAAATGTTGAATCTGTTGAATAAACAACACAGAAAGTATTTCCTGTGGAAAATCGTTAAGGTTGATGAAAAGTGGATATGGTACAATAATCCCAAACGAAAAAAAAAAAAAAAAAAATCACTGGGTAGACCCAGGTGAAGCAACTACTTCGACACCGAAACGCAATATTCACTTCAAGAAAATTCTGCTGTGCGTCTGATATGATATGAAGAGTGTGTGCTCTATTATGAACTATTGGAACAAGTTTAATAAAATATTGCTGATCGCTACAAGCCACAGTTGCTGCGAGTGAACTAGGAAATCTGTCGGAAACGTCCATTCATAGGAAAAGGATTGCGTTCCGTGAAATTACTACATGTCAACGCTAGGCCGCATGTCACGAAATCGGTCAAGGAAACGTTATTAACGCTTGGCTATGAAGTTTTGGAGCACCCGGCGTATAGTCCCGACACAGCCCCTTCAGACTATCGTTTGTTCCGATCGATGCAACGTGGATTTTCTGCTGTACGGTTGCGGACATGTGCAAAAATGGGTTGACGACTTCATCGCGTCACGCGACGAAGTATTCTTCATGGCCGGAATACGTCAGCTGCCCGACCGATGGCGGAAGGTGATAGATAATGACGGCGCATATTTTGATTCGTAAAGGTATTATTGTTTTATCTTAAATTACATGTTGCGTTGTTTTAAAACTCTTTAAAACTTATTTGTACACCTACAATCGTGTCCGTTTATGAAGACTTCGTTATACCAGTAACTTCATAAAAATTATGAAATAACAACTATTGATTAAATGCCGTTGTATTACGTAGTATTTATGTTATAACAGTACATACTGATGTACGTTGTTCATATGGACAGGAAAAGTCACTTCAGACTGTTAATATGTATACGAATGTAAAGAACTTTGCCTCTTCTTTGAAACACTGAACATTATTAATATTTCTATAGAGTCGTTTTTCTGCTGCACTAGAAGTGTGCATGTTGTGTAACATCAAAAACCTGGCTTTGATGTTCAATGAAGTTACTGCCGATGCAACCGATGATGCCAGTTCTGTAATTGTATCCTCTTCCTCATAGCCAGAGCCCGAAATATCAGTCCTCTTCCGGTGGATATGGTACACGATCTTAGCATCTTCTGGAAGTGGACTTACCACAACGTCATCGCCGGCAGTGCAAAGGTGTTGGAATTTTTCTGTCATTTAGTACGTGCTACACAATTTTGTTCCATATTTAAACGAGGTCAGGATCTGCTTCCTCAATAGCCATCTCTGTATACTCAGCGCTACGTATTCCTTCCGATGTTCTAACCATCCTTTCACCACAACCCAAAAAAAAAAAAATCTTTTGTCGAAAAAAATTACAGTCATTTGCAAAAGTTTTAGACCGCCTGTCAGTTTATTGAAAATGAAGATTTTCAAAGAAACAACTAATTACTAGTCAAAGATATCTGAACAAATGTCACCACAGATGAGCACTTATATTCGTTAGAACACAACAAGTTAGTAAAATCATGCAATGCATTGATTATGATACGCTTTTCCAACATACCATAATTAAATCATTACTCAAATTGTTACTCAAGTTATGAGGATCATGGCTGTGGAAAAAATCTCGCTCCTGTGCCCTGACCTTAGACCCCATTTCGATTATATTAAACATAATTGGTTCAGTATACCTCCGGAATAACATACTGAAGTTTTGTCGTAATTGAAGCATTTTCGCATAAGTTATGACGCATAAGGGCAACGAAATGGATCCCGCTCCTATGCCCTGACCTTCGACCCTATCTCGCCTATTTTTAAAATGGTCCGTCCCCAGGTGGTCCCCTATACCACATACTAAAATTTCATCAAAATTGAACCACTTTTACTTATGACGCATAAGGGCTATGGAATGGATCCCGTTTCTGTGTCCTGATATTTGACCCCATTTCATCAATTTTTGATAGGGTTCGTCCTCAGGTGGTCCCCTACCACATATTAAAATTTCATCGAAATCGAACCACTTTTACGCAAGTTATGACGCTAAGGGCAATGGAATGGACCCCGCTCCTGTGTCCTGATCTTTGATCCCATTTCATCCATTTTCAACAGGGTTTGTCTCTAGGTAGTCCCCTACCATATACTAAAATTTCATCGAAATCGAACCATTTTTACGCAAGTAATGACGCATAAAGCCAATGAAATGGATCTCTCTCCTATGTCCTGACCTTTGACCCAATTTCGCCCATTTTCAAAATGGTCCATCCCCAAATGGACCATTTTGAAAATGGTTACTATACCACATTCTAAAATTTCATCGAAATCGAACCACTTTTACTTACGTTATGACTCATAACGGTTATGGAATGGATCCTGCTACTGTGTCCTGACCTTTGACCCCATTTTGTCAATTTTCGATAGGGTTCTTCCTCATGGGGTCCCCTACCACATACTAAAATTTCATCGAATCGAACCATTTTTACGCACCTTATGACACATAAGAGCAATGGAATGGATCCCGCTTCTATGTCCTGACCTTTGACCCCATTTCACCCGTTTTCAGTAGGGTTCTTCCTAAGGTGGTCCCTTACCACATACTAAACTTTCATCGAAATTGAACAATTTTTACGCAAGTTATGATGCCCAAGAGCAAAGAAATGGATCCCTCGCCTTTGTCCTGAACTTTGACCTTATTTCACCCATTTTCCATACGGTTCATCCCTAGATGGTCCCCTACCACATACTAAAATTTCATCGAAATCGAACCATTTTTACGGGAATTATCGAGCGGAAGGACGGACAGACAGACGGACTCCAGCAAAAACAGTCTTGCTGGCCCAGCACTATGTTGCCGCTGCCGAACCGTAAATAAAATGCCCGGGAGTCCAACAGAAGGGTCAGAAGTTCAGGCCAACAGCTGGCTAACAGTTGGCACACCATCAGTTGTCATATGCCGCAACAGGGCCATCAGTTGTCCATCACAGGCAGTAGCTGCCACAAGTGGCCCTTCAGTGGCCCTGCAAGCACGTCTCAGAAATGATGGCTAGCTTAATGTGGTCCGCTAGTGCGCCGTTAGTGGCAGCCGGCAACCACGTGACGTAACTGGTGGCTTGCCGAATCTTGTCCGCCAATTTCCCAGTAGTGGCCATAATAATAATACAAAAAAAGCAAGGATAACCGCAGTTTCCCAAAGTCACAATTTTTTTCTAATATTACGAAGCTTGTGAATTAACACACTGCGCTGGGGAAATTTTCTCAAAAGACCGGAAAAACATCCGTTTGCATCTGCGTGGACTTGAACCTGGGCCGTGTTAGCTGAGCTCTCTACCGACCGTACTAATTTGCCACGCTCGAGTATATGCTTAAAGCTGTCTGTTTGGTATGTAATGTGTAATCGAATGCTTACCTCTTTCATTTTACAATATTGCGAGGTATTTTTCATAAAAGTCAGTTTCATATAATTGATAAATTAATTTTTTTAACGTAACGATAGTTTTTTTTTTACCTTAAGTGAACTTCACTCATTTTCAAGGAGTGTACATACTTAGAGTCGCTTTCCAAAGTTTTGTACTGTCCTTGCCGTCTTGAAAAGAGATTGTTGAATAAATATATATTTACCCGGGTTCGTGTCACATTCTGTTACATTTTTAACGTTGAGTCTTTCCTTTCCGTTGTCCGAAGCTACATTTGTTTTAAAGAGTAAAGATATTTTATTTTACTTCTCGTTATTTTTAGAAGCGAATTCCTCCCAGTCTTGTGTATTCAACTCATGGATGAGTACCCCACATAGCGTTGCTCTTTTTTCTTTCAAATAATTAATAAATTTTGTACGCGTATAATTCTTCTTTTTTTTCAACAAACGTTGTTTTAATGGTTTTCCAGGATATGTGTTTCAAGCGGTTTCAAATTTTGTCTTGTTATTCATCCACTCCATTCCATGAATTGTTATTCATGGGAATGGAGTGGGTGTATTTCATGGCTGCAATCTAGTATTTCACGGCTTAATCTGATATCTTCGTCGACGTAAAGTTTCTTTAGGAAATTAATTCGCCTCTCCACATGTGGATTTTTTTCTTAACATCCACTAAAATAACACGATGTCGATAGCGTCGTCTTCAACTAACTGGTACCATGAGAGACACAGCAAGTGTTGCTTTTGCGCATGCTCAGTCCCGTTGGTTCCACCTGTTGTTGGGGTTGCATTGGTTGCCAGCAACGGGCCACTAGTGGCACTTGCTTGGAGGCCCACAATTTATGGCGATGCTGCAGGGCCAACAATGGCTCGCCAACTGATAGCGCTGCCACCAAAGGACCACTACCGGGCCGTGAGCGACAGATTTCAGCCAGCAGTGACCCATCACTGCCAGCTGGTGGCCAGCAGTTTCCAAGCACTTGTGTTTTTGCTGGGACAAAGCGGTAGCATATAATCTTCTGCAGGCTACTGTTGGAAAGCGTAAACAAGTTAGTAAAATCATGCAATGCATTGATTATGATGCGCTTTCCAACATACCAGAAATCATTACTCAAGTTAAAAGGATAATGGCTGTAGAATAAATCTCACTTCTATGCCTTGACCTTTGACCACATTTTGATGATAATACACAGAACCCGTAAAATGTACTTCCGGAACAACATGATAAAGTTTTGTTACATTCGAAGCATTTTTACGTAAGCTGGAACGCATAAGGGCGATGGAGTGGATCCCGATCCTATGTCCTGGCCTTTGACCTCATTTCATCCATTTTCAATAGGATTCGTCCCTAGGTGGTACCCTACCACATATTAAAATTTCATCGAAATCGAACCATTTTTACGCAAGTTGTGACGCATAAGGGCATTGGAATGCATCCCGCTCCTATGTCCTGACCTCTGACCCCGCTTCACCAGTTTTCAATAAAGTTCGTCCCCAAGTGGTCCCCTACAACATTCTAAAATTTCATCGAAATGGAACCATATTTACCCAAATTATGATGCATAAGGGTAATGGAATGCATCCCGCTCCTATGTGCTGACGTTTGGCCTCATTTCGACCATTTTCAATAGGGTTCGTCCCCAGGTGGTCTCTTACCACATACTAAAATTTCATTGAAATCGAACCATATTTACGCAAGTTATGACGCATAAAGGCAATGGAATGAATCCCGCTTCTACGCCGTGACCTTTGACCCCATTTCGTCCATTTTTAAAAGGGTTCATCCCCTGGTGGTCCCCTGCCACATACTAATATTTCATTGAAATCGGACCATTTGTACGTGAGTTATCCTGCGGACGGACGGATGGACAGACGGACAAAGCTGTAGCATATACGCTTCTTCAACCTACGGTTGGAAAGCGTAAAAAAGACCAAAACCAGTGCTTTGTGTGGCAACCTTTGTTAGCACATCTTTTGTAAAACAAGTTAGTAAAATCATGCAATGCATTGATTATAATACGCTTTCCAACATACCAGAAACCATTACTCAAGTTATGAGAATAAGGGCTGTGGAATAAATCTCGGTCCTGTGCCCTGACCTTTGATCCCATTTCGATAATATTCAACAGAACCGGTTTGCTATACCTCCGAAATAACATGATAAAATTTTGTCGCAATCAAAGCATTTTTACGTAGGTTACGATGCATAAGGGCTACGGAATAGATCCCGCTCCTGTGTCGTAACCTTTGACCCCATTTCGCCCATTTTCAACAGAATTCGTCCCCAGGCAAGATTCTACAACATACTAACATGTCATCCAAATCGAAGAATTTTTACGTAAGTTATGACGCATAATGGCGATGGAAGTGATTCCGCTTCTATGTCCTGACCTTTGACCCCATTTCTCCCATTTTCAATAAGGTTTGTCGCCAGGTGGTCCCCTACCACATACTAAAAGTTCATCGAAATCGAACCTTTTTACGTTAGTTATGACGCATAACAACAGTGGAATGGATCCCGCTCCTATGTAATGACCTTTGACCCCATTTCGTTCACTTTAAATAGGGTACCTTCCCAGGTGATCCCCTACCACATACTAAAAGTTCATCGAAATCGAACCTTTTTTACGTTAGTTATAACGCATAATAGCAGTAGAATGAATCCCGCTCCTATGTACTGACCTGTGACCCCATTTCGTTCACTTTAAATAGGGTTCCTTCCCAGGTGATCCCCTACCAGATACTAAAATTTCATCAAAATCGAACGATTGTTACGCGAGTTATCCTGCGGACCGACATACGCGCACAACGCGTGACGTAATGAGGCAGATGGCGTGACCGCGCGCCAACATTCTCAAAGGCAAGATTATGACGTCATAAAATTTCTAAGCGTTGGTAACATTAATGGAACAACGCCATCACTAAAAACGTTATAATTCGGGGTGGTTATTTAACCCACTAAACGAATTCTTCTAAAGTCGAGATCAAGCTAAATCGATTTCTAGTACCAGAAAACGGTAGGTTAACGACTTTCATCAAAATTCTTAGAGTCGTTTTCAAAATAAAATGTACATACATACATACAAGAATTGCTACTTTAAGGTGGACGTCAAGTAACTTTGCTTCCTATACTTCCAATGGAAAAACTTCTGTACACATTTTCTTCACAATTAATGCGTTGCCAAGGATGAAAATTTGAACATCGATTAAAATATCTTTATTTTTGAACATCGATTAAAATATCTTCATTTTATAACTTGCAATACTTAATATTTTCTAAAACATAACCATATTTATGCAATTCAACATTTGTTTGTCTACTGACGTCATGAAAACACAGGTCGTGCCATCTTTTTTCTGGACAATTAATGCGTTCACAAGGATGAAATTTTGAACATCGATTAAAATAGCTTCATTTCATAACTTGGAATAATTAATATTTTCTAAACCATAACCGTAATTATGCAATCCAACATTTTTTTGTCCACTGACGTCATCAAAGTACAGGTCGCGCCATCTTTTCTCTGGTTTCAACACCACCAAAGGAAAAGTTATTGATTTTTAATATAATTATGGTTATGTTTTAGAAAATATTAAGTTTTCCAAGTTATAATATGAAGTTATTTTAATCGATGTTCAAATTTTCATCCTTGGGAACACATTAATTGGGCAGGAAATGTTTACAAACGTTTTTCCATTGGAAGTATAGGAAGCAAAATTACTTGACGTCCACCTTAATAATATGGGATAAGGGCGATGGAATGGATCCCGATCCTATGTCCAGACCTTTGACCACATTTCGTCAATTTTCAATAGGGTTCGTCCTCAGGTGGTCTCCTACTGCATCCTGAAATTTCATCGAAATCGAACCATATTTACGCACGTTATGACGCATAAGGGCAATGGAATGCATCCCGATCTTATGTCCTGACCTTTGACCCCACTTCACCCATTTTGAATAGGTTTCGTCCCCAGGCGGTCTCCTACCACATAGTAAACTTTCATTGAAATCGAAACATATTTACGCAAGTTATGTCGCATAAGGGCAATGGAATGATCCCGCTCCTACGTCGTGACCTTTGATCCCATTTGTCCCATTTTCAATAGGGTTCGTCCCCCGGAGGTCCCCTACCACATACTAAAATTTCATCGAAATCGACCATTTTTACGCCAGTTATCGTGCGAACAGACGGACGGACGGACGAACGGACGAAGTTGGAGCATATGCGCTTTTACAACCTACGGTCGGAAAGCGTAAAAAAGATCGTGCTTCTGTTATCCGTTTGTCCGTCCGTGTATCCATGATATCTCTGTAACTATTAGTTCAATTTGAAAAATTCTTTTTGCATTGCGAAGCTTGAAATATGCCAATGATGATCCTTCATTTGGTTTTTTTTTTACGATGTACAATTTCGCCAGTAGAGGGCGTAAATGCAGATGATGTCGAATTCAAAAATACGTTTTATTCCACATATTTGCTTCTAAACATCGGATTGAAAATTTTTTTTATCTTTCGATTCCATTTATGTGGAAGAGTAGTTTAGATATAGTTACTTTTTCAAATTATGCATTGATTTTCCGCTAGAGGGCGTAAAAGTAAATTACATTTTCCCCGATAACTCTTCTTCTAAAACTCCGATTTGAAATTTTTTTCTTCAGCGGATACATCTCCTGAAGCAAAATCTTTCGCATAAATTTTTGGTAAAGAATACTTTGGCCACCAGGGGCGTAAGCGTTAATTTTTGCTTCTGATGTATTTACAATAAAATCGGAGCTTCTAAAAGGTCGATTGAAAAAATTTAATCGTGGACTGATGCCACTCACATCGATAACCTTTTCGGAATATTTTCTTTTTAAAATATTCCACAGTTCCTTCGCCAGGGGGCGTAGATGTTCATCTTATTTTTGTCAATATCTCTACTTCTAGGAGTCCGATTTGAAAAATTCTTTCTTTGTTAGACAGTGTTTCCATGTGACATGTTTTTCATATAATTTCAAAATTTTCAAGTAATTCATAGACTTTCCGCTAGGGGACGTAGCGGAAAATTGCTTTTCCCCTATATCTCTGCTTCTAAATCTCCGATTTGAAAACTTCTTTCTGCACCGGATACAGCTTCTGATGGGAAATCGTTTGCACATAATTTCTAATTTTTGTAAATAAATAGATTGGCCACTAGCGGGCGTAAATCTTAATTTCCGCTTCTGTTGTATTTGCAGCAAAATATGAGCTTCTAAATTCCCGATTGAAAAAAACGTCGTTTGTTTACCGATACTACTCATGTCGACAAACCTTTTAGAAACATTTTCTTCTTAAAATAGTGCATGGTTTCTACGCCAGGAGGCGTAGATGTACATCTTATTTTTGTCAATATCTCTACTTCTAGGATTCCGATTTGAAAAATTCCTTCTTTGTTGGATAGTGTTTCTGTGTGACATGTGGTTCATATAAGTTCAAAATTTTCAAGTACTTCATAGACTTTCCGCTAGGGGACGTAAATGTAAATTGCGTTTCCCCCTATATCTATGCTTCTAAATCTCCGATTTGAAAAATTCTTTCTGCACCACATACAGCTCCTGATGGGAAATAGTTTGCACATATTTTCTAATTTTTGTAAAAAAAATAGTTTGGCTGCCAGGGGGCGTAAACCTTAATTTCCGCTTCTGATGTATTTGCAGCAAAATATGAGCTTTTAAATTCTCGATTGAAAAAAACGTTGTTTGTAGGCCAATGGTACTCATGTCGACAAACCTTTTATTAGAAACATTTTCTTCTTATAATAATGCGTGGTTTCTCCCCCAAGGGGCGGCGTAGATGTATATCTTATTTTTGTCAATATCTCTACTTCTAAGAGTACGATTTGAAAAATTCCTTCTTTGTTAGATAGTGTTTCCGATGCGAAATGTTTTTCCTATAAATTCAAAATTTTCAAGTAAATCATAGACTTTTCGCTAGGGGGCACAATGGTAAATTGCGTTTTCGGCGTTATTTCTGCTCCGAAAGCTCTGATTTGAAAAAATTCCTGTATCGCATTCGAGACCTGATGGAAAATATTTTTCACATAATTTCTAATGTTTGGTAAAGAATGGTTTAGCCACTAGGGGTCATAAGTGTTAATTTCTGCTTCTGAAGTATTTGTTGCAAAATCTGGGCTCCTGAAAACTCGACTAATTTTTTTTCTTCGACCGATACCGCTCATATGGAAAATCCTTTTGAGAATACTTTCTTCCTAAAATAATGCATGGTTTTCCCACCAGGGGACGTAAAGTCACATCTTATTTTTGTCGATATCTCTGTTTCTAAGAGTTCGTAAGCTCACGATTCCGTTTACAGCAATATCTGAAGGATTAAAAACCCGAATGAAAATCTTTCTTCCGTCAGATGCTATTGTTTTCCATACCGGTTCCATTGACTTTAAATAGCTGTGGTAAATTTAATTTGCGTCAGAATGGATTCAAAAGACGTGCTTATTACACCCGAAAATTCGGTGTCATCTTTCTTGGTTTTTTTATGGCGAACAGAGCACGATGTAGCGTACTCTCAGTGAGGGATTTGCAAAACTCACTTGAAATGTCTTTGTACCACACGCAATCTTGCGTCAATCAAAGCTTGAGAATATGATGGCTGTTTTTGTGCTGCCTTGTTTACGGTTTCCAACCGTAGGTTGAAGAAGGCGTATTAAAGAAATAGTCACGTTCGTTTAGAGCTCTGTGTTTGTTCCTGGTTTAGGAAGTGTATATTGCGTGTTGTTCCTATTTTTTGTGTTCCTCTTCAAGAAGAAGGTCTGTTCTTTCTTTTCGTTCGGCTCCCAAGTTGGTGAGTAGCATATTTTGTTTGTATTCGACTTATTCTTATATTATTTCGATTGAGCTGATCGATCGTTTTATTATTTTCGATCGAGCTGATCGATCTTGAAGTAAGCCCTCGCCATTAACAATGGCGGGCACTGATAAGGGTGAAGTCCACACCCATATCAGTGATGCTCATTCAACCTCCTCCTCCTCCTCACTCTCAGGAGACTAATCAGCATTAAAGCACGTCAGAGACGTCAGACGTACACAAGATGTGGCGCGCAACTCCTCTGCAAAGGCTCAAGCTGGTATCCCTGCCCAGGAGAGTAAGGTCACCTTGACGCAGGTCCCTGGTTCATATGACGAAGCCATGGATGTGAGTGATAGCACGGTTGCGTTGCCTTCCACTGGCTCAGCTCAGTTTACCAAGCCGCTACCAGCAATCAGCACTGTGCCGCAGCCCTCCCCTGCCAACTCTACTTGACCTTCGGAGCGAGAGTTCCTTCCAAGTTTATTGCTCCTGCTTTTCCTAACTCTTGCGTCAGTGTTGAGGGCAGTTCTGCCACCGTCGATATTCCAGAGGACTCCTCAGCCGGAAAACAATTTTTCTCCACAATGGATTTCGGTGTCTGTTTTGATGCATTACCAGACACGAAACTCAAGGAATATAGTATTGCCCTAAAGAAGATGCTTCCCACAGGAGCTTATATCACTCAAATGGCCCGAAGGTCACGGGCCGTATTAGTGTATTTTGCTCGTAAAGAACACGCAGACCTTGTGATGACTGATGACTTATCCATCAAAGATGAGCATCTTCTGGCTGAACTTGTGGCGCAGCGACCTATCCAGGTCACTTTCCACCCAGTCCCGCCTGAAGTCTCAGATGTCGCTCTATGCACTTTACTCAGCAGATTTGGCCAAGTGGTTGGACCAATAACGACCCTTTCAGCGGCGCCCAGAGACCCCGATGGCAAATCCATTGCAGGGTTTCGTCGAAGTGCCCGTATCATCTTTCCGTCGAATGATCATCTTCTTGCGTGTCCTAAGGTCCTAACCGTACGGTGTGGCCAGCAGCTTCGGAGAATCGACGTCATTACCTCCTTGCACTGCACGGTTTGCCATGGCAAAAACCATCTACGCGTGCACTGCCCACATCAAGTTCCACCGACTCTGACTGGCGTTCCATCAGGTACTGTTCCTACCTCGAAGCGTACCACATTATCTGCTTCAGCACAGCAGGCCTCTGAGCAAAGTTATGATGATAAAAGTTCGCTTACAGACGTTGGTCGACGCGACGCTCCCACGGCCGCTTCCTCCTTTTCACAAGAGGACTTTCCTACAATTGCCTCCTCACTCCCGCAACGTCGCTGCTCCACTACTGAGAGTCCCTTTCAGAGGGTTTGCAACCAGCTATTACCACTGGAACCTCCGAAACAGCTGATGTGGAGTCCGTTGGTTCAGAGACGCAGTGTGAGGATGAAACGACCGAGCATCCACTGAAGCGCCGCGGCTCTGGACGCAGCAGGCGAGTAGCGAAGAAGCAAAACTCTACTTCCCCTCGTTCAACCTCCTTCTCCAGCAGTTCTTCTCGACACACCTCGCCTGCCGAAGTCTCCTTTACCACGGTCGAAGAGTTCGCTGCATCTCTTCAGGCAGCCAATATACCTCTCGTACCACTCTCCTACATTGATAGAAACACGCACTTAACGAATACGACCAGCTACGCAATAGCACGTGCCTTAGCAATCAAGAATCCTTCGCTTCGCCAACTTGTGCCGGAGCAGATATTCAATGTATTCCATTTCTGCCGTTAGAATGTACCCAACTATCCGTGGGCACAAATCTTCTATAATCGTCTCAAGTCTTTTCCTCCAGCTCTGAAAGATCTTCAGCTGGAGGCAAGGAACCCCACAATTCAAGATCGTGCCACTTAATTGCAGGGGATTCGCTCCCCCCTCAACAACTCTCTGGCATATGAAGACCTCAACCCGTTAGGGGCTGATATTCTCCTCCTTCAAGAGACAAACTGCAAACCAACTGCCGTATATTCTCGATGGCGCCAGTGGAACTTTGTGTTTCATCACGCCTATGGACTAATATCTCATAGCGGCCTTGCGATCGGCATTAGTCATACTCTCAATTCTAACGTCACATCCCTCTATGTGCGAAATATTTGTCGAGATCTCTTACAGCATGCATTCTTTACCATCGCGTCTTCCAGATACCATTTATTCAATATCTATATTCCATGCATCTATCGATTCTCTTCACACGTCTTTGCAGAGCACTGGATCGTATTCCACCGTTAGACCATGTTCTCCTTGGTGTTGATTATAACTGTACCCTGGATCCTCTTCTGGATAGGTCATCTACCAATAGAGAGCGCCGCCATTCTCTGGCGAACCTGCTCCAGACAGTCGTCACGAACAACGCTCTTCATGATGTACATCAGCATATTCATCCATGGTCGACAAATTACCCTTGGCGCTCCTCTCATGCGCAAAATCCTTTCTTAGTCCGCTTTGACAAGTTTTTACTTCCAGCTGTGACAGAATCGAGTGTGCATCCCACGGCCTCATCTGACCACTGCGCCATTGTCATCATAGTCCATGCTGTACCATTCAAACCCAGGATAATACGCCCGTGGACATTTGGTGACATACTTCTCTCCGACCCGGCATTCTGCTCTTCGGTCCTGTCATTCCTGAATGACAGACGACCGCAACTTTTATCTGCTCTCTGCGGATTAAATTCTTGGATGGAGATCAAGCAACAGCTCGTTCTGCTCATTCCAATCAAAGACACTCCAAAACATGCCCCTAGACTATGTTCGTTCAATGCTATCCATGCTCAGTCTCAGTGATCATCTCTTCTCCTCTTTCAAGAAGATCTCCGATCTCTTCTCCTCTTTCAAGAAGAGCTCCGATCTGTTCTCACTCCTCTGGCGCAACAAGCTCTCCGCCGACTTCGCCTGCAACATCTGACGCCGGATGCTCACAACTATGAGTTTCTGACGTCGGTGGAAAACACACGACGAGCTTCGACCATGCTTCATCATCTACGCCTTTTTTCTGGGAAGGTATCAGATGAACCGATTGCGCTTTGTTCCCATGTCCGTCAGTACTTTTCCACGAAGATCTGTGACCTCCTCAATCATTCTCTGCAGCAATGGATTCTCTCCTTACTAGTCTTCCTCAGCCCCCCCACTATCTCGCTTCTTCTCTTCTCCCTTCCCCCATACCCTCTGAACTAAACACTACATTCTTTTCTCTGAATTCTAGTGCCGCTCCGGGTCCGGACGGCCTAACCTTTTGCCTTTATCACACTTTTCTGCCTCATCTTCTTCTTCCGTTTTTCCTATCCGCTTTCTCTGCTGCCTTTACCTACTCTCCTCTCCCGAGGAGATTCACAGCTACATACGTTGACTTTTCCCCAAGAAAGGTGATCTCCTTTACTTGGTGAACTGGCGCCCAATTTCCCTACTAAATCTCGACTACAAACTTTATACCAAGCTTCTTTCACAGCGACTAAATCCTATCCTCATTCACATCCTCTCCCCTAACCAGACTTACACAGTTCCCAGCCGTACCCTATCTAACAACATCCATCTAATGACTGATCTAATTCACCTTGCGCGTTCCCGCTCTGAACCCCTCGCCCTCCTCTCTCTAGACCAACAGTCCGCCTTTGATAACATCTCCCGCACTTATCTCTCTGTTACACTTCTCCGCTTATTTCTCTCCTCACCTCCCTCTACCAGGACGCCAGCTTCCAGGTCAAGCTGCCCACCTTTCTTACAGCACCGATCCTCTTCCACCGTGGAGTGAAGCAATGCTGCCCACTCTACGGTCAACTTTTCGCCATAGCCTTAGAACATTTTCTCTGCTCCGTTCAACGCTCCTTTCAAGTCACCCT
The DNA here is from genome assembly GCA_039090855.1 of Macrothele yani. Classification (NCBI taxonomy): domain Eukaryota; kingdom Metazoa; phylum Arthropoda; class Arachnida; order Araneae; family Macrothelidae; genus Macrothele; species Macrothele yani. The sequence goes on along the minus strand of CM077024.1, from coordinate 128,424,763 downwards.
GCCTCCACTCATCGCCTGCACGAGACACCATGTCACCACTTCCGTGGCGTATGCAGACGACGTTACTTTCTGTATACGTCTGGATTCACAGTTCTCTTTGCTCCAAAGTCTTTTCGCCGATTAAGCCTCCTGCTCCGGAGCTGCGATTAATACAACCAAAAGCACAGGCCTGTGGTGCGGCTCGATGGGTTGACCGCTTGGATTCCCCATGGGGAGCGCACTGGTCTTCAGCCTCTCAACGTTTCCCTGGCGTACATCTTGGCGTCCTAGGTGAAGCCTCCAGCACAACGTGGAATACCATCCAGCCACGTCTACATCGGTCAACTGCGTTTCGGCAAAAAGCGCAGTTCTGCACTTCATATTTTCAACGTGCACGTCTTGCGCAAACCTATCTTCTCTCCATGTGCACACATTCCTGGCTTGCTACTAAATCCCCACTTCTTCGTCTCAATGATATCACCTGCTGCTTCACCTCAGTTATCTGAACCGGACACCACTTGCTCAGTGCCCCCCACCCCCAGTTCAGCCTTCCTCCTTACCAAAGTGACATTGGCCTAATTGATACACGACTGTACTATCAAGCTCTCCAGATTACTTCGTTCCTCCGTCTTCATACTTAATCTGTTGCCGACGCCGTTACCGCAAGGAATGCCATCACCTCTTCGAGCAACACTAATTTTACTTTCTCTTCCTTCATTATAATGGACCTCCGAACTACCACTCACTCTCGCCTTCCTCCTGCCTTACGGGAGGCTCTTACCTTTCTCCGGTCTCTCTCGCTCACTCGATCCCCACCCGATTCCACCACTGAACGTCTTGCAGAACCCCTGTTCTTCTCCTCTTTCTTCACCCCCCTCATCTTTCATGCTTCGCCTATCCTTTTTGGCTCCGAGTCGGAGATGTAACCGTCAAAGACCTTGTAACCTCAGACCTGTTCTGGCGACCTTACGCCAGCCTTCCCCCCCCCATTGTTCTTCTTTCACCCTCCTCTCGCTCTGTCTATGACTCCCTACTCTTTACCATCACTGCGAAGTTCCCTCATCTCGCAACCCTCACCGGCCTAACCTTTGTTCTTTCCGCCTCCCTCTCCCTTCCTTTCTTTCTTTCAGTCGGAAGATCCATACTTCCACTCTCCTCTATTTCTACCTCAGTTTTCTATCGGTTCCGTTTAAAAGCCCACTCTCCTTCTCCCCTCCACATCCCGGATGTCTCCCAATCATCTCTCACCGCTGTCTGGTCTGCCGCCCTTTCTCCTCTTTCAGCTCCTCTTGAAATAAACACTCACTATACCGCCGTCTTCCCGTTCCATCCATCCTCCGCCGCATGACTATTCTTGATTCACCTCTTTGCCCCTTATGTGCTCAAGAAGCTGATGTCTCTCACGTTTATCTACATTGTGTCATTCTTTTTCCACTACTCCATCTTACGTTTGCCATAGCTCAACGTTCAGCCACAATTGATCCTCCTTTCGATGCCTATAAGACACTCCTCCTGCAGGTCTCTCCGCCAGTCAATCTTCCACCCACCTGCTCATATACGCTGGCGGAAATTGAAAAAAAAAACACCAAGAAGGAATTGGAGGACGATCATGAAATTTACATATGTTAATGGGGTCGAGTTTACGTAGGTGTTATGTTGATTTCGGGACCAACCGGCGAGCGCTTACGCCACAGCATGGCATAATATGCAAATTATCGTCGGAGGTATTTATGGAGTACGGCGAAGTGAATGTAATCAGTCGTCGGCGTACGGACACGTGCGAAGACCCCGAAAAAGCTGCAATGCCTGGACATGGAAGACGTGTACGATTTCAGCAGTTATCGGACTTTGAGCAAGGTCGTCTAGTCGGACTCCGCGAGGCCGGGTGGTCGTATCGTCGTATTGCGGAGCGAATTGGAAGGGAAGTATCGGTGGTGGTACGGTGGTGTCGTAGATGGTCCGAGGAACATTCCCACACGAGAAGACATGGAACCGGGAGTCACAGACAGACTGATGAGCGGACCGATCGACGCATAAGAAGAGCAGCGTTGTCAAGCAGAACATCCACTGCGACGCAAATCCGAGCTGCCGTTGCACCTGAGGTGACTGTGCGAACAATCCGCAACAGTCTACTGGATGCAGGACTACGTGCACGTGTGCCTATGGCATGTGTACCTCTGAATCCAGCCCACCGTCAGGAACGGCTGCAGTGGTGTCGCCAACGTCTGCACTGGGGAACGCAATGGCAATCTGTCGTGTTCAGCGATGAAGCAGATTCTGCTTGGGAGCCTCCGATGGACGTATGCGTGTTCGCTGACGCACAGGGGAGCGTCTCCACCCTTCTTGCATCCGCCAGCGACACACAGGGCCTACACCTGGTCTCCTGTGTGGGGAGCGATCAGCTATCACTCCCGTACACAACTAGTGTTTGTACCGGGTACGTTAAACAGCAGCTCCTACATCACTAACATTATTCAGCCCGTTGTTGCGCCATTTGTAAGGTCGGTCCATCGTGGTGTTTTTCAGCAAGATAACGCACGCCCACACACGGCACATGCACTTCAGGGTGTGAGACAACTTCCATGGCCTGCACGTTCACCGGATTTGTCCCCCATTGAGCGCGTGTGGGATTTTATGGGACAACGACTTATCCGGTTTCCACGGCCAGCCACGACCATCCCCGATTTACGCGTCCAGGTTCAGCATGCTTGGAACTCAATACCCCAAACTTACATCCAACATCTGTACGGCAGACTCCATGCCAGAATAGCACAGTGACAGTGTGATGCAGTTCATGGAGGTTCAACCTCGTACTAACCATGTTACATGGAAATGTTATTTTTCAGTTTACCAGCAAATACAGCTGTATTTTGCCATAATGTTTTGATCACGTTATCCTCTGTATTCCGTTATTATGCTGTATAAATTTCGTTGGTATCAGACGTCTCCTTCTTGGTGTTCTTTTTTCACTTTCCGCCAGTGTATTTTCATCCTGGTGAAGCACGTCATCTACGTATTTCATCAGCACTGCCGAGATATTTCATCTCCTTATACCATCCACCAAGCTTCTGTGGTACTGCTGCGCCACTTTCGGAGGCGTCTCCTCTCAAGACTTCGTCTAAAGAACCTTGTGGCCATTGCCCAACAGAAAGAGCAACATTTCAGTTCCACCTGGTCTCCGGACGTTGCAACTGACTGTCGGCTGCCCATAACATCGATTCTCCTAGCTCTATTGAACCTCAGTTCAACGTGCATGCTCACCATTAATTTTTGGATGATTCATGTTTTTTTGTTTTTCATTTAATCAATCTGAATTGGTATGTCACTCTTGCATACTAGTTTCTGTGTCACTTATTGTTGTAGTTACCGCATCTCAAGTGTATTTCTTTTTTTCTTATGTTCCGACGGCAGTATCCCGCCCGCCTTATGATTTCACAATAATGGTGCTATTTGCTTGCGATTTGCAAAATGCAGTGTATATAGTTTTGCTACGTTCCATTGTTTGTTATCACATGTTGCAGCTGAACTTTGAGACGGCCTGTTCGTCAGTCTCCTTAACTCGTTTTACTAATAAGTGTGCACTTCTCACTCTAATGCTTCGTCCGAACTTCGCGCTGTACTGTAACTCAACTGTTCAACGTTTAGAGATTCGTTATTTTATCACTGAATTTCACTTGCATATAATACTACTCGTTGGTTTACTGTTAAATTCAACTCTCTTGTTAAGCTGATTTTCATCGATTGCATCAAAGCACAGCACAATGTCGTATATACACTGCTGGCCACCCAAAATGCAACACCAAGAAGGACACGAAATAGCAAAGCCAGATTTACTGGACACATAACAACAGGTACAAAGATGAAACGATTGAGCTAACAGGCCCGTGCGACTTGCGGAACACGAAGAACACGAAGACACTGAACGAATTCTCCTAAAGTCGAGATCAAGCTAAATCGATTTCTAGTACCAGAAAACGGTAGGTTAACGACTTTCATCAAAATTCTTAGAGCTGTTTTGAAAATAAAATGTACATACATACATACAAGAATTGCTACTTTAAGGTGGACGTCAAGTAATTTTGCTTCCTATACTTCCAATGGAAAAACTTCTGTACACATTTTCTTCACAATTAATGCGTTCCAAAGATGAAAATTTGAACATCGATTAAAATATCTTCATTTTATAACTTGCAATACTTAATATTTTCTAAAACATAACCATAATTACGCAATTCAACATTTGTTTGTCTACTGACCTCATGAAAACACAGGTCGCGCCATCGTTTTTCTGGACAATTAATGCGTTCACAAGGATGAAAATTTGAACATTGATTAAAATAGCTTCATTTCATAACTTGGAATACTTAATATTTTCTAAACCATAACCGTAATTATGCAATCCAACATTTTTTTGCACACTGACGTCATCAAAGTACAGGTCGCGCCATCTTTTCTCTGGTTTCAACACCACCAAAGGAAAAGTGATTGATTTTTAATATGATTATGGTTATGCTTTAGAACATATTAAGTTTTCCAAGTTATAATATGAAGTTATTTTAATCGATGTTCAAATTTTCATCCTTGGGAACACATTAATTGTGAAAGAAATGTGTACAAAACTTTTTCCATTGGAAGTATAGGAAGCAAAATTACTTGACGTCCACCTTAATAATATGGGATAAGGGCAATGGAAAGGATCGAAATCGTATGTCCTGACCTTTGATCACATTTCGTCCATTTTCAATAGGGTTCGTCCCCAGGTGGTCCCCTACTGCATACTGAAATTTCATCGAAATCGAACCATTTTTACGCAAGTTATGACGCATAAAAGCAATGGAATGCATCCCGATCTTATGTCCTGACCTTTGACCCCACTTCACCCATTTTGAATAGGGTTCGTCCCCAGGCCGTCTCATACGACATAGTAAACTTTCATTGAAATCGAACCATATTTACGCAAGTTATGACGCATAAGGGCAATGGAATGATCCCGCTCCTACGTCGTGACCTTTGACCCCATTTGTCCCATTTTCAATAGGGTTCGTCCCTTCGTGGTCCCCTACCACATAGTAAAGTTTCATTGAAATCGAACCATATTTACGCAAGTTATGGCGCATAAGGGGAATGGAATGATTCCGCTCCTACGTCGTGACCTTTGATCCCATTTGTCCCGTTTTCAATAGGGTTCGTCCCTAGGTGGTCCCCTACCACATACTAAAATTTCATCAAAATCGAACAATTTTTACGACAGTTATCGTGCGGACGGACGGACAAAGCTGGAGCCTATACGCTTCTTCAACCTACGGTTGGAAAGCGTAAAAAATCGATGAAGTGGCAAGGAAAAGTTTTTTTTTTTTTTGTTTCGTAACCCAGTGCTTTGGAAGACTGTTATGCAGTCAAACATAACGAAAACAAATTGCAGCTCGCGTTTCACGAGAACTTCTACACGAGAACACGTGACATGCCTCACGTATATATTGTTTTGCACTGGGTCTGACTGCTTCAGAATGCTCTTTTACGAACGGTATTTACTGATTGATAGATCAGTTATGGACAGTATTTTGAATTACATTTATTCATTTTTCTGTAAATACAGGTAGATAATTTTAGATTTATTATTATTAGAATGACCTTTTTTCTGGTAATCTGTTCTGCGGTTGTTCAAACTTTGTCATCGTGTTATGGTAATGAGAATGTGGTATGTCTCGTAATAAATGCAGATTTGCACGCTGGCGTTTAAATAAATTAGCGCTGATTATATGGAAGCCGAATGGCATCGATTTTGAAAAAAAAATTTTCGTTAATTTCTCTCCTTTTGCCGATTTCAGGTAATTTCATGCATTGTTAACAGTCATAAATTTAAAATTTAGCCATTCGCGTCTCTTACTTCATAGCGTTATAGTCCTTGCCTCTACATGCTAAAGATAATCAGATGGGATGACGTAATGTAAAAAAATCGAGGGCTATCCTTTCGCAAGACGGACGCACGACACGACATATCAGCTCAGTGCAAGAAGACTGCCGAACGATGGCTCATCTCCTCAAGCATAACCAAAGTATGTGATCTAATATTTATCATCTGGAGACAGAACTATTGCTGTTTGCATTGTAACCGAAATACTACTGGAACTTATAATTATTAAACACTCTAATGGAGCAGTTTTTTTTTTGTTCGAAAATAACTGGAGACTTTGCAAAAGGGACTAATTTTGGGCAGACTTCCAATTACGAAAGCATTCAAATAGTTCCAAAGTTGGCGTGTGGCGCTCTGCCGTGTTTACATACAGCCTGCTCACTCCCAGCATGCAAAGGGAAAACAAATTAGTTCACGATGCATTATATGTGAAGTTTTTCTTAAAATGATAATACCATATTTGCCGGAATATAACTCCCCCCCCCCACACACACACACACCGGCCTTAAATTACGTATATGGTACTTGTAGGAAAAAGTTTACGTATACTCCAAGCTTAGGGATACCCATAAACTTAATTCTTAAATCAAACCGCAAATCAACAATGCAAAAAACAAAGCTAACTTTTTAAATAAAAAAGTTCCATTTATAACACAGGCTGTGTCATAAGTATTCTGTCAGTATCAGAAACCAAGAGTCAGTTTATACACTGTTAAAAATTCCCGTAAAAGAATTCTTACTGCCCGTGCATTTTTACGGTCAAGGCCCATTTCTGCCGTTTCAGGGCGACGCTTGTGTAACGGTAGTAGGAGAACTTTCCCAAACCATATGTAGAGGATTTTAGGAAGGGAGTGTCTGACCCCAGGTCTTAAACAACCCTTAGAAATAGGAAACTAGGAGATTTGGGCTAGAGCGCCCGATAGGAAAGTGACACGGAAGCGAAGTAGAAAGGGGGAGGAAGACGCCCTTATTTATTGCCGGGGGCCTGTACCCGGGGTCCGACGGCTTAACGTGCCCATCCGACGCACAGCGGGTATTTAGTGGATCGAGCGTTCGTACCTGCCTGGGATCGAACCTGAGGCCCTTCCCGTGGCAGGCACGAACGTTGCCCACTCGGCCACCCGCGGCCCCAACTTTCCCACACCCATGCCCAAACCTTTATTTAACGGGAGGAGATGCTCATCAATACGGGTTAGCCAATGGACGATAATGACAGAACAGAAACGCCGCATACATCGCTTTCTGCTATTGCTTCGCGAGTGGTCACGTGACTTTAACGCTGTGCTCTTGTTTCAATCACCGATTTCACCGGCATGGCGACGGCGTGTTGGCGGCATCGAAGACAACATATGAACACATGTGCAACGAGCATGTGTGTGAAGAAAACATGTGAGTAGATACTTTTTGAAATCGAGTTTACTATTAATATGATTAAAATAACGACATCGGTTACAAACGTTTGATATTGGGCTCACGAACTGTGTACGCATATGTTGCAAGGTTTCACCCTTGCAACATATGCGTACACAGAAGTAGCAGCATGCGGAAGTAGCAGCATGTGATTGGAAATAAAGCCTAGTTTTAATCGTTACGCTAACGCTGTTTTGTTAGGGTTATCTCATGATAAACCACTTAACGCTGGTCGAATAGCTTTGTCACAGGAAAATCAATGTAGCGGGTTGTATTGTAGCTTTTCATTTGACTGGGTGGGCGTGGGTATATATCCCTCAAATATGGATATGTTTTGTTATCAAATGTGATACAGTGCTTTTCTGTGGTCTCTTTATGGCCAAGTATTATGCCTAGTGTATACTACGATGCTGAATAAATTCGATCTGTACATGCTGATTAGGGAATTACGTAGGGCATCATCTTTTAGTATCAACGGCCCTTTGCAGTGGAAGTCAATTCCATTTTCCCATGTAGTAACACGCATATAGTGACTTTTTTTTTTTCGTGTAGGACTAGTGCTGGTCGATGATTCTAAATAAATTCAGCAAAATAAATATCTAAATATGTTGAGTTGGAAATTAACACGTATGTTTTTCTCTTAGTAGTAATTCTTCCATGTAGTTTAAAATCACTGCATAGTGTTCAACCTATGAATTCAGACAGAATTGTTTCTAAAGTACCCAATTGGCTGAACAATACCTTTTCTTTTAGACACCTTTTCATTTGCTTGTGTACTTATGAAATATTTGCACGGATGAATACAAAGATTAGCTATGGAGTACAGATATGTACAGGCATATTGTTTTATTTATATGTTAATGACAAGGAAATAATCAAACAACTTATGAATTGGCATCTGAGTACATTGCATTCCATTTTACCATATAGTAACACGCAGTGGCTCTCAAACTTTTTTTTTCTTAAAGTACCCCTTGGGAATATTTAACTGAAAAATCTACATACCCCTTGTGTATTAGGGAGACACCTTATTAATAAATGAAAAATTTATTCCAGTGCATTTTTATGTGTGTATGTATCTGGGTATAAAAAATACAAATACACACATGTATATTTGCAAAAATTATATATATCGATGAAACAGAAATTGCATGAATAGCTAGAAAAATAAAGTTAAACTTGTAAAGTCATTCGTTTAGTATTGATAAGATGTATGAACTCCTTTACTCTTGCAAAGTTCATCAATATTTGGAGTTGTCTTGCTTACATACAAATATAAGTTGTCTTCAACATCCAGTTTATTTCAATATTTTGTCCTGATTGTGGTTAAGGATGAAAAACTAGTTTCACGTAAATATGTAGTTGTTTTAAAAGGCAACAAATATTTAATGGCAGTGCTTGACAAAGTTGGATATTCTTTTTCCATTGAAATCGAAAAACTAGTCAATGATTTCAGAGAATAAATGCTTTTCAAACCAGAGTTGCAAGATATCTCATAAGTTCTTTATTTGACAGTAGAAAATCACATATTTCTACATTGCACGTGAACAAGTAGTGAATCCATTCAGTGGGAAGGGAAAATACTGCCTTGTAAAAGTTCGGAGACTGCAGAGATGGACGGTTGATTATTTGCTGTTTAATGTCAAAATTTTCCAATTGTTAGCTAATTTTCTGACGATAATTCAGTTGTGGAAATTGGTCAGAGCTGTTGCCTGTAATTTGGTTTTCTTATAGAGAAAGTTTTGGTCATCGCTTGTGTTTTGCTTTTTTAACGTAGAGCAAATTAATGCTTTCACCCTGTGATGAGAAGTTCCACTTATTCATTTTTCAGATATTTCAGCTAAATATGCTAAACTTCACCACAGATCCTATCAGCACTAGCCGTAAATTCAGTTGTTAATTTTGTTTAAAAAATTAGTTCACTATGTGACTCAGTATGGTTGCCAGAGTTGTATAAAAATAAAATGTATCTGCGTACACAACCATTGAAACAGAAGACTTGTAGCAAACGTGTGAAACACGAACCAAGATTACAATAGAATAAGAAAATTTAAGGAAAAATTAATAAAACAATAAATAATTATAAGAACATTTCAGATTCCAATGTGGACAAAATAAGTACATTAAAATTGAATGTGCGACCTTTTCAAAAATCTAACTTCTTCACGAAGCCTTCCATTTTGTCCTGTGTATCCAGAATATTTTAGTTCTTTCCTTGCAGTGACACATTCAAACCGTTTAGTTTTTCAAAAATGTTTGCCAAATACGCCAGTGCTGCTAAAAACTCGACTTTACACTAAAGTTCTGCTAATTCCGTTTTCCCAAGCAGAAAAATTCTTAATATCATCACGCAACTCGAAAAGACACTGTGGAACTTTTCCACACGACAGCCGCCTGACTTCACTATGAAAAAGCAGATACTTGTGTTCACATCCCATTTCTTCACGAAGTTTAATAAAGCAACGAGCCTGCACTGGCCGAGATTTGATAATTAACAATCTTAACAGCATCTGTAAGAACACTATGTATGTCTGGTTGCATTTTTTTGGCAGCCAAAGCTTCGCGATGTATCACATAATGAGTCCATTTTACTGCCGGAGCTACATCTTTAACTATAGTTACAAGACCACTATTCTTCCCTGTCGTAGCTGCAGCGCCGTTAGTGTATAAACCTATACAATTAGTCCAAGTCAAGCCTTCATCACAGACTAATTCGTTAAGTATAGCGAATATGTCTTCACAGGTAGTTGTTGTTGGGATCGTTTTACAAAACAGTAACTCTTTTTTCAATTCCATAGCCAAGGCATCGATTCTCAGTGAAACTGTGTTATTTGACAGTGGAATAGTCCGTATTGCTTTCGCAGCTGCCTCTTCATTCATAATGCGACAGATTTCTACAGCTGCCGGAAGCAACAAATTCTTGGCAATGCTGTGTGATTTCTTACATTTAGCGGTTTTCATAGCCACTACATCAGAAGCTTTCAACGCTTTCTGCGACACCGGAGCTTCTTTTGATAGAACAGTCTTCTGTAGTTTCAATTCCATCTCTTTTCGAACAAAAAACTCACGATATTTGTGTATACTGTTAATAACTACTTAATTATGCACTTAAAGCACTTCTGAAATACTTTGTACATATTGCAACTAATTGTTTATGTCATATAACCTTCACAAAGCATTTCTTTAGTTAATTATTGTCTTTAATTTATTCTCGTTTTTGTGTTGTCAGAAGTTGTGGAGTAGGGGGTTTTAGAATCAAGTTTTCTTTCAAGAATCTGAGTTTTAAATAATTAATATTTCCTTTTTTAATTGCAATGTAAGAATTTGGAAAGCTTTTGCATTGCTATTCAGGTTTAAATTCTCTCTCAGGCGAACTTGGCATTTCGTTATTGCTGAACATTATTTCTAATTATTATGTCACTCTCACAACTTGAGTTTTCTTTAATCTTCTTCTTTCTGTTTAATAGTAACAGATGAAGAGCATGGGTCGGGCCAGAAAAGTTATGGATGCAAGCTAAATTGTAAACTAGAGCTAGGTCATACAACTCTGCGGAGGTCATGACATATATATATTTAAAAAAAAAAATTTTTTGGTGGGCTTATTACTTGCATCTATGGGCTTTGCAGAAACCCATTTCCAACTAGGTCTTTGTGGAAGTGAGAAAATGCAGAGTTTTTGCTGGTCCTTGATAAAGCCAAGGCTCAGTATTCTCGACACTTTCCACATTCAGTTTTATTTTTATTTTTTTTCTCTTTACGGTAGATACATAACTTTTTCTATGTTGTACTTGGTATGAGTCAAAAATATTTTTTTGCTTAGGTCTCTTCTTAATAGAATGTGAATTCTGAATTTTCATAACTGCTGCGTTGCGCGTTTTGATCTTCAGGTTATTTTGCAACTTTCGTTTTAAATTCAAAGTTTTTCCTTTGTTTTCAGATTTGCTCTGCTGTATAATCTTCATGTATAATTTCCAGACGTCTTTTAAGTTTCGCAGGTCTAAGGTTGTCATTGTTGAAAACTTGTAAACAAATGACACACTGCGGCTGTTGAATGCCAGATTTACTACTTAAACAAGAAAATCCGAAATTAAAATAACTTGCATCATATTGCCTGCCCTTTTTCTTTATTTTATCCGGGGCTGTACTTGTGTCGTCAGTAGTAATCCTGCTACTATTACTAGGTTCGCTTTGGTCTGCAGATTCTGCACTACACATGCTGTAGTTTTCTTCAAATAGCGATCCATTCTCAATGTCAAGTAGATTAGTTTAGTTCTAGATCAAGTAGAATATATAGCAACAGCCACAGCGAAAGTTATTTGCGTGATGAGAGAAAACAAATGAGAGATTGACAGAAAAACACCATGTGCATGTAGAGAAAGCTGTGTCCGTTTTCATTCATGTACAGTGAATAACATTGCGTGCATCCGCTCGTGCCTCCCTTAGTTGTACATCAAGGTTTTTGGCTAACAGTTACAATTTGACATGGTTTGAGTCCCATATGAGGCATTAGTCTTGCTGCTCTGGTGGTGCAGTGGTCTGAGCCTGACAAATTAAATTGTTGGATCAGACAAACTACTTGAACTTAAATACGAACCAGAAACGATCCAATCCATCATTACAACCTTAAAACTAGTACAGAATAGATCATATTTTCAATTCGACAACATTATTTATTGCCAAACAGGGCGCCCCGATGGGATCACTACTATCTCCGATTCTAGCAGAAATTCTACTACAGCACATAGAAAATAAAGTTCTACAAGAACATCAAAAACCTCAGTGCTTTTACATAAGGTATGTAGATGACGTACTTCTCTTCTGGGATCACGAACCAGCTGACCTACGAACTTCTGCTGAACACTTATCATCCCAAATCCCGACCACAAAATTCTCCATTGTACTGGAAAGTGAAAGTAAATTGCTGTTCCTGGATTTTATGCTTGAAGGAGATGCTGTCACTTGCACCTTGCAACACTCTGTATATAGGAAACCCGCTTCTATACCTACATTGATCCCGGCTACTTCAGCACATCCAAAATGCTACAAACTCTCCTCAATCAATTTTCTTCTACGCAGAGCTATCACACATTCATCTAGTTTCAGCAGACGTAAATGTGAAATTAACAAAATCTTGAACATCACCCTCAATCATGGCTTTCCCAACTTTATCATAAAAAAAGCTCTAAAGAGGCTCCACCAAGAAACCTCAACTACTCTCCAGAGGGACCAACAACTTCGTAGATATGTTGGTGCCATAGATTATTATTCAACCATAACACCTGTTCTCAAAGCCATTTGCAGAAAATTTCACCTGGATTTCGAAATGCGTACTACAAACGTTTTCCAGTTAATTAAAAAAGATCGAGACCAGGTAACAAAACGAAACAAATTTGGCGTTTACAGCATCCCCTTAAAAAGTATTGATGATGACACTCCCGATAGTAAATATATAGGATCTACAAAACGGACACTTGCAACAAGACTAAATGAACATAAATACGCCGTAATGAATGGACTTAAAAATTCTGCATTGTCTCGACTCGTGTGCGATGGCCTGCACTATCCAATTGGAATGATCATTGCTGTTCACGGAGAACCTTGTAATTGCAACTCAGAAACATCTATGCTGTAATGACAATGCTCCAGTAACCATACCGACAATCTGGAAACTGTTTACAGGTCCGAATACGAGACAAACTGAGGACGAAACCACTTAATCTCGATTTCTGCTATAGTGCTCCTTGTTGTATGTCCAGATGAGAACAACACAATTAATTTAGTTACCTACTAACTTTCCTCTATTTTTACAATGCAGTATTGTATGTATACCTGCATTCCATTTTCTTTATTTCATGATACATGCCACGTTGTTTGACAATTTGATGCCACGTGACATTATGTCATATTAATATCTGATGTCTATATCATGTCACGTACCACTTTATTTAAACTTATTCCTTCTTCTGTATCTGATGATGGGTTCTAGGGAAACCTGAAAGTTCTAATATTTGTATATACAATAAAATTTTTAAATTCAGCCAACAAATTAAAATTTGAATTGGAGTGACTGTACTTATCAAGATCGTACATTGAAGGCAACTATGTCTATTACTTTTGACTATTTCTGCACGAATTCAAATTCTCCAAATAAGCTTTCTGATTGTTATCAGCTTTCAAGTAGTTCCGTGTGTCGCTCCGCTCTGTTGATATGTTACCTGCGGACACCCATGATCACGGGTCAAAGAAACTAGTGCCGCCGCTGCAGAAAAACAAAGAAACAAATACACTGCTGGCCACCCTAAATGCAACACCAAGAAGGAAGCATCCGATTGGCCTGAAATTCGCAGCATGCGTCGCCCGCGAAAGGACATGCAAACGATTAGCATTGCAGGGCATATGCAAATTATGTGCGCCCGGCACGCCACCGAGAAGCACTATAAGAAGGGTGCGCAGACTGACAGACCTGTGCGTGAGAAGCTTTCTGATGGCTCGTTGCAGAACACGGCAGTCATTCCAGCACGTTTCGGAGTTCGACAGAGGAGGAATAGTGGCTTATTGCGACAGCGGTTTATTGTACCGAGACATCGGCGCCAGTGTGGGACGACATCCAGCCACAGTGAGGCGAGTATGAATTCGGTGGGTGCGGGAGGGACGGACGGACCGACGTGAGCGATTGCCGCAGCCGCGGCACCAAACCGAACGAGAGGACCGGCATGTTGTGCGGCGGGCACTGACGGCTCGCACCGTTACATCAAGAACGTTAGCACAGGAATTAGGGTGTGTTCCGCAATAACCTGTGTCATCACGTACCGTTTGACGTCGTCTGCAAGAGCGGAGACTTGTCGCACGACGCACTTTGCTCCTATTACCATTGACCTTACACCACCGTCGAGTGCGGTGGCAGTGGACCGTTGAACGCTGCACCTGTACTACGGAATAGCACGACACTGTCTTCTCCGATGAATCCCGCTTCTACCTGCAACACCACGATGGTCAGATCCGTGTGTGGCGGCACCGTGGCGAGAGACTGTATTACGCTTGCATTATGCATCGCTATACCTGTCCGTCGCCTGGTGTTATGTTTTGAGGCGCAATTGGATATGACACCCGCACCCCTTTGGTACGCATCGCCGGTACACTCAACAGCCAGTACTACATCTCCGACGTTTTGGAGCCTGTAGTCCTCCCTTACCTGCAGGACCTGCCAGCGACCACGTTTCAACAGGACAATGCGCGCCCGCACGTGGCACGCTTCGTGCAACAATTCTTCACGGCCCACCAGGTGTCACTTCTGCCGTGGCCCGCCTGTTCTCCTGATATTTCGCCCGTCGAACACGTCTGGTCGCTGATCGGCAACCGAGTGGCCCGGCAAGCACCACCAGCGGCTACGCCTGATGAACTGTGGCAACGTGTGAAAGCAGCCTGGACCAACATACCCCAATCCTGCATCCAAAGCCTCTTTCGTTCGATGCCGCCGCGTTTAGTGGCTGTTATTGCCAGCCATGGGGGCCACATGAACTATTAATGTCTGCGTGTTCCGCAAGTCGCACGGGCCTGTAAGCTCAATCGTTTCATCTTTGTATCTGTTGTTATGTGTCCCATAAATCTGGCTTTGCTATCTCGTGTCCTTCTTGGTGTTGCATTTTGGGTGGCCAGCAGTGTATAACAACAAATTGGAGTATGGTTCAAAGCCCATGCAAGAACTATGTGTAAAAGTTAATAGCTGTGCTGTCTATGATATGAATAAAACGTTTGTTCTTTCCACTATTGCTGTTTTCATCTGAACTACCGCCGTATGTGCGGACAAAATACTTTGAGTTAGATCTGCATTAGGAACATCTACCTAACAACGCGATGGTCCACCTTTCAATGCAATCACCGCTTGCAGACACCTAGGAACAGATTCTACAAGGTGTCGAACATCCTCCATGAGTAACTTAGCCCATGTCCGCTGCAGCAGCTCCGTCAGATCTCTCATTCCGTAGAGAAGAATCAGCAGTTCTCACATTCCATTCTAACATATCCCACAAATGTTCAATTGGGATGCAGTGAGGGGAGTTTGGGGACCAAAGCAATTTGGCGAATTCGTTGTTCTGTTCCTCCAGCCACTTAGCAGTTATACGAGACCGATGACACGGTGCGTTGTCCTATTCAAAAATGGCGCTGTGGTCCGGATAAACCTCCTGCAGATATGGATGGAGATAGTCGACTAACAGGCCCCTGTAGAATTGAATGGTGGCCATTCAAGTTTGTGGGATGATAATTAATGGACCCAGGGCTTGCCAGGCAAAAGAACCCCAGAGCAGAACGCCACCTCCACTGGCCTGTTGTGTGAACCGCCAATTGTGGAACTAGGGAGCAGGGTTTCATGCTGTTTACGCCATATACGAACCTGGCCATCAGCATAGTGCAGTAGGAAATGAGACTTATCTCTCCAGATAACCATTCACCTGCCGAGGGTCCATTGCCGACGTTCCTCGGCCCATTCAGGGCGTTGTTTGTGATGACTGGGCATCATCATGGGTACCCTCGTTGGTGTTCGGTTGTGGAACTCCAGGCGAAGTTAGCTACGACGCATGTCGCGCGTGGAAATAAGTCAAAGTGCACCGCTGCTGTTCTGGTGGGTGAGCTAGTTGACTGTTGTTACACGTCGTTGTTGAGATAGCAGTCGTGATATCCGACGCTCACGTCTTAGATCATCTCATGTGGCTTACCAATGTGAGCCCTTCTGCTGGATGTCTGTGCATAGTTCAGTCCTGGCACATCGTTGATACAGCAGTACGGAAGCAGCCAGGAAGAGCGGCTGTTTCTGAAATAATGGAACCTGCGTTCCGGTCCCCTAACTATCTTTCCGCGGTCGAATTGGCTTATGGCTGTCTTTGAATGAGTGTTAGGGTTCATCTTCTGCGATAGGTGGCGCAAAAATCATTCATTTCATTTGGCCTAGCTTTTACGTCTTGAGTGACTGTCCCAGAAGTTGGAGTCAGCGAATCACTGCAGACCTCACCATATTCAGAATGGAAGTGGTCTCTCATTGGCTCTACAATGAAAAGACAAAAGACGCGCTGTTACGTTTTAACCAAAGAAATTATTTGGGGTGGAGCTCAGCAAGTAAGCGGTGTTTCTGTAGCTCAAATTCAGGTGTTCTCTGCTAATGTACATATTTTCTCTTCAAAAAATGAACGTGCAGTAGGATTTAAAATGATCTATAGAAGACAAGATTCCAATCTCAGTTTTGCTCCTATTCATTGATTTCTATTTGGCTCAGATAATTAGAAAAATCAGGCAAAAATAAGAGATTTCGTTGTGCTTCCAAACAGAAACACTGCTATGGTAACTTATCGCGCCATCTAGCGCCAAATTGGAATGTTTTCGAGTCAGAGAAATTAAATTAAAAAAAATTCCAACAAATCTTTCGGAATAATATCTGTATTAGCAATGGGTCGTTTTCATTTGAGCTCAAAATCTCAAACACTACAAAATAATAGTTCGAGAAAATGTGTACAAAAGAATTTGCATTGCAGATATAGGGTAGAAGATTTTTTTTTTGATTGGTGGTTTAACGACCACCGTGAGTAACTCAATGAGCCATAAGCAGTCGCCCGTCCGTAATTTAAGGTCACTGGTTCCAGGGAAGGGAGAGAGCCAGTGCTGTAAGACAAACACAACATCATGCCTCACCGGGATTCGAACCCGGACCTCTTTCGGACGAATGATCAGAGGCCATCGCTTAGACCACTGCGCCACCGGGGCGGCAGGTAGAAGATGGACCTTAACACTCATTCAAAGACAACCTTTTAAGTTTCCACATTACTGGTAAATGGTTACTGATTACGTACGGAGGATAGGTGTGTGCAATTTATGGTAGCCTCACGTGACGTTGATATCACGTGGTCCTTCATTAACCGAATATGTAAAACGGTGCATGTGGAAATAGGTTGAAGTGCACCACTGCTGTACTGGTGGCTGAGCTATAGGTGACTGTTGCACGTGTTCTAATGCAGAACTAACTCAGTGTATTTTGGGAAAGAGTTAATACCCTAAACAGTGTAGATTCAGTGTTTATTGTTTAAAGTTTTCCCTAAAGAGTACTAAAAATTTATAGAATATTCAAAGCAAACAGAATATAAATTCTGAATATGCTTGTACCACTTACTGGTCATCCATGGTAATCGGGAGATGCGGGTCGATTCCCGGTGCAGGGCAATGAAATTTTCAAGTTTTCTGATAAGTATTATATGGATGACCAGTGCGTAATACAAGCATATTCACCGCCGCAGTGGTCTAAGAAATGGCCTCTGATAATTCGTCCGAAAGGGTCTGGGTTCAAATCCCGGTGAGGCATGGATGTTGTGTTTGTCTTACGGCACTGGCTCTCTCCATTCCCTGGAACCAGTGACCCTCAATTAGGGACGGGCGACTGCTTATAGCCCATGGAGTTCCTCACGATGGTCGTTAAACCTCCAATAAAAAACAAGCATATTCAGAATTTATATTCTGTTTGCTTTGAATATTCTATTGGTTTCCAATGTATTTTGAAGAATATTTCTTTCTTCATTAAAAACTTACATTATGTTTCTACTTTTATTTTTCCAGTTTTGCAAAAATTCTGAATATGAGTAATCCTGAAGAGATATATAAGGACTCTGGTGATGTATTATCAGCAGACACTTCGAAAAAATCCGGAAAGCCCTGCAATGTTACCATCCGAGTTGGCGAGACGTCTTTAGAAGCTGAGCGTACAGTGTTGGACTTAGAAATACCTTTTTTTCGGGACATGTTAGGTGAAAACTGCGCAGATAGCACGAAAGGTGGAAGTAGTATTAGATAGTGTCGACTCCACCGTGCTCGAATGTCTGATCGGATTTCTCTCTAGTGGCAAACTAAACATCACTACCGCTAACGCCGAAATTTTACTCTCCACAGCGGTGGACTTGCAATTTAAGAAAGCTGTTGACGCATGCTTTAAATTTATGTTGAAGCAAATGAACTCTGATACTGTTTTAAACACCCTAGCACTGGCAGAGGAACACGGACATGCATACGGAATAGAAAAGTGCTCTCAGTACGTCCTGGGCAATTTTGAGGATGTCTCAGCATCACAAGAATTCTTGCGTTTGCCTTTCTCCAAGGTGCATAACTTAATAGGAAGAGATGATGTATTCGTGATGAGTGAAGACGCTGTGTTCGAAGCTGTTATGAATTGGGTGAAAGTGGAAGAAAAGGACCGCGCGTGCTATTTACAGGACCTGTTGAATAGAGTTCGGATGACCCTCCTGACTCAAGAATTTATGGAGGCACATGTGTTAAAAGACGAGCTCTTTCAATCAAGCTCAGCGTGCGTAAATGTATTAAATAAGATTAAGGAATGCCGTCCAATTTCCAGATGCTTTGCTGAAGCTGAAAGATACTGTGATGCGAAAGCGCATATAACGCATACAAAACGTTTTGGCTGTTCTATATACTCTGTTTGCACATCTAAGACTGCAGTGACGTTTTATTTTTACGATTCAGTCTATAAAAGACGATGGAATAATGTCTGTGCTTTGGCAGAAACAAATGACATGCAGGAGTTAACATGGGTCGACAGCGTTATCTGTACAGACGACAAAATCATATTTCTGGCGAGGTCGTATATGTGCATTTTTTGCCTTAAAACGCTTGAACGCACTTTAAAGAGAGGTAAATTTCCTGATAATTTTTCTCCAGTCTGCGTACATCAGGGCGTGATCTATTTTTTAGGAGAACGCCGTGAAGCAAATATTGTGCTCACTTTGTCTCTGAAGAAAGGACGAATGCAGAAAGTCGGGAAATTGACCATCGAACGCTTTCACGCTACAGCCGTGTCTCTAGGAGACCTCATTTACGTCACTGGTGGAGTAAGCCATATTGCTAATCTTCAGTACGCAGAGGTATATGACCCTGTGACGGGAGTGAGCAGAAGTATCTCACCGATGCTTGAAAAAGAATGTACCATGGGTCTGCTGCTCTTCGCGGAAAAATCTATGCGTGCGGAGGAGAGTATAGTTGTACTTCTGAGATTTACGACCCTGCGATAGATCAGTGGAAATTTATATCACCAATGAAAACTGCAGTTAGTCAAGTCTCTTTGGTTCCTTGTTTGGATAAACTGTACGTTTCAGGCTGTAAAGTTTCAGACGATTCATTTGTTTTTGAAATTTACGACCCAGATGCTGATAAATGGACATCCGCAGAGATACCTGTGCCTAAAACAACCGAATACTTCCTCCTTCTTGGGACGAATACTGGTGTGAGAAATTACGGTACGTAAAAACAATTTCTTTTTTTATTTTTCTGAATGTCTGAATATTCTGCATAATTACTTTCATTATTGTAAAAAAAAAAAAAAAAAAAAATATGAGGTTTGTACCGAAAGTAACACAAAAGTAGACATAACTTTTTGCATTAATTGACAGAGGTCGTTGAAATGGCACATGTTGGTAGAATAACTCTTCCTCTGTAGTAACACTTCCTCTCTTCGTTGCAGGTAAATAATGGAATCCAACAAAGTGCCATCATTGAGTTCTTGACGAAGAGAGGGTGCAGGTTGTCCGACATCCACAGTAGGCTACAGAATGTTTACAGAGATGATACCATTGACAAGAGCAATGTGCTCAGATGGATGAAGAAGTTTAAAGAAGGGGAAACCAGCACTGAAGACAAACCACGCAGTGGGAGACCATCATCTGCGACCACTGACACGAATCGTGAGTGAGTGGGTGAACTGATTCGCTCGGAGAGACGAGTCACAATTCTTCAATTCCTGAGCTTGTTGCACAACTGGACTGTGGTCACAATGCCATGCAGAAGATGGTAGAAGACTTAGGGTATCCGAAAGGGGGTACCTCGACAGTAGACATCCGATTTGAATGAGAGAAGGGTGGAAGTCTGCTCTGATCTACTGGAAGCATTTGAAGCCAGTGAAGACACGTTTTTTTTTTCGATCTGGTGACAGAGGATGAAACGTGGGCATATATATCTTTACGATCCGGAAACGAAGAATTAATCCATGTAATGACGTCATACCTTTTCACCAAGGCCTAAGAAGTTCAAGAGCCAGCGATCAGCACAGAAAATCATGGTGACTTTTTTGGGATGACAGGGGTGTCATTCTCCTTGATTTTCTGGAACGTGGCCGTACCGTTACCAGCGAGTGGTACATTGAGACACTCAGGAAGCTTAGAGAAGCCATAAGGAGGGAAAAACCGAACAAGAATACAAAAAGGTTCCACATTCACTACGACAATGCGAGACCACACACATCTTTGGCAACAAATCAGGCGATCAGCAAATTAGTCTGGTCAGTGGTTTCCCAATTCGCCGTACAGCCCAGATCTGGCGCCCTCCGTCTTCCACCTGTTCGGTCTAATGAAGGACAGCATGGAGACTATGTTGAGTAATACCTTTGTATAGGGGAAGGTTTACTCTACCAGCATGTGCAATCTGAACGACCTTTGTCAATTAATAAAAAGGTCATGCCCACTTTTGCGTTACTTTCAGTACAACCCTCGTATTAAGGTAGAAATGCACACAGCTGATGTTCTTTTAACAATTTTGTTTCCTCGGTGGCCACAAGTAGTGAAAAGCACAGGCTTGTGACTAATCGTCCAAGTTACGCCCCTGGGGCAGAGTCCCGTCCGAGGCATAGGTGGTGTACTTGTCACAGAAACGTATCGACAGGAAGGTCCAAAAGGTCAAGATTCCCCCTTAAAAACAATAATTAGCACTTCTTTATGAACATAACAACCTCCGTCTCAAATGGTTTCTCGGATATTGATTGTAACTCAGATACACGTACGAACGAAGTGCTTACATGGGGTGAGAGTTACATTTAGTCCCTAAAGGCTACCCAGATATTTTTCCAGTCTTCATCTCAAACTGTTTCCGAGATACCAATCGAAAACCTTGGGTAGGTAGATGTACTTGTAAACAGGCAGACACACAAAGTGCAAACCTGGTGTCACAGTTACGCCCGGTCCTTAACGCCATCCAGTAAATTTCAAATCTCTCATAAAAACCGAGAGCCATGACATTTGACAAAAGCAGCCTGACGTACGCACAAACTGGCAGATGTGCAAACCCTTAACGTGGCGACTTGTGTAACAGTTGTTTGCTGTCCCTAAAAGCCATCCTGGAAATTTTAAATTTCCATCTTAAATGGTCTCAAACGCAAAGCTTCCGTTGTGATTCCGAACTCAGGAGTCCCGACGAAGTGTCCTGCGCCGTCCCCGGTGGTGTAGAGTTCTTAGTGATAGCTTCTGACCATTCGTTCGTGATGTGTCCGTGTTCGAATCCCGGTGAGGCATGGATGTTGTTGTGTTTGTTTTACGGCACTGGCTCTTTCCCTTCCCTGGAACCAGTGACCCTAAATAAGGGACGGGCGACTGCTTATAGCCCATTGAGTTGCTCACGGTGGGCGTTAGACCTCCAATCACAAAAAAGTCCTGTCCATAATACTTTTGCCAGTTAGTTTCTATCTATTACGAAGGCGATGAATCGATATATGGGTGTGTGTTGAAGTTATTTATTTATTTTTTATTTTTTTGATTGGAGGTTTAATGACCACCGTGAGCAACTCAATGGGCGATAAGCAGTCGCCCGTCCCTAATTTAGGGTCACTGGTTCCAGGGAAGGGAGAGAGCCAGTGCCGTAAGACAAACACAACATCCATGCCTGACCGGGATTCGAACCCGGACCCCTTACGGACGAATGATCAGAGGCCAACGCCTTAGACCACTGCGCCCCTGGGGCGGCGTGTTGAAGTTAAAGACAATGTCATTTGGATCCTTCTTTTTCAAAATCTAGGGTGCTTCCCTCACTAGTCACCACCTGTGCCTCATCCCGAAGTCAAGGCAGCCGCCCCGGTGGCGCAGTGGTCTAAGGCGCTGGCCTCTGATCATTCGTCTGTAAGGGGTCCGGGTTCGAATCCCGGTCAGGCATGGATGTTGTGTTTGTCTTACGGCACTGGCTCTCTCCCTTCCCTGGAACCAGTGACCCTAAATTAGGGACGGGCGACTGCTTATAGCCCATTGAGTTGCTCACGGTGGTCGTTAAACCTCCAATCAAAAAAAAAAAAAAAAAAAGAAGTCAAGGTGCATGGCCCAGACTGTGTTCCTTCCCTGGAGCCAGTGGCCATACGTTAGGGACGAGCGACTGCTTATCGCCTCGTATTTTAGTTTTCTTTCGGTGTTTAAAGACCTTCGTTTATCTCCTTTGACGCTCACTGTGATTGCTAAATAACCAAAGAAAAAATTAGGGAACAAAAAGTTTTTGAACAGATGATGTAAGTTAACAGATGAAGGGATTTCATAACGGCAGGGGGTAAACCTCATATTACTAAAGCATGGAAACCATGCACACTACGTGAGTGCTCCTGGGCTCAGGTACCCACTGCAATTCATCAGTGCCGCCCAGGTGGCGCAGTGGTCTAAGCGGTGGCTTATAACCATTCGTTTGAGAAGGGTCCGGGTTCCAATCCCGGTGATGAATGTATGTTGTGTTTGTCTTACGGCACTGGCTCTCTCTCTCTCTTCCCCTGAACCAGTGACCCTAAAGTAGGGATGGGCGATTGCTTATAGCCCATTCAAAATTAGGGACGGGCGACTGCTTATAGTTCATTCAGTTGCTCACAGTAGTCGTTAAACCTTCAATCAAAAAAATCATCAATGGGTGTGGAGCATCCCCTAAGCCCTTGATAAAAATAAGTCACCCCCTCCCCCAAACAACTTAGATTTTCCATTTTCGAATATTTAGTAAGATAACACTCTAATTTTCCTTCTTTTCGGTACTTGTGTACGTAAAACGATTTTTCACTTCACTATTTATGTTGCGAACAAAGCTTATATTTATTAATTGAACAAATAAACGTGTCCTGTAAATACTGTTCAACACGTTATGACATCGATGTCAAGGAAGTACCAAAGGGAATAGCACAAGATGGCAAAAAACATAAAAAGTTATCAAAGATATACGATAGCCTGACTCACCTTACCATCTTGTACTATGCCCTTTGGTACTTCCTTGACATTGATGTCATAACGCGCTGAACAGTATTTACAGGACACATTTATTTGTTCAATTAATAACTGTATGTACCACACAGTATAATGAATTTTATAACTTTTTGGTGTAGAATTACTTAATAATAACAAAGCTGATATTTTAAGTAAGGCATGGATGTTGCGTTTGTCTTACGGCACTGGCTTCTCTTGAACCAGTGGCCCTAAATTAGGGGTGACCGACTGCTTATATCCCATTGAGTTGCTAACGGTTGTTGTTAAACCTTCAATCAAAACAAAAACAAAAAAAAAAAATAAAAAAGGAAGAGGAAGGAAAAAAAGAAAAAAATCATCAATGGGTGTAGAGCCCCTAGCCCCTGATGAAATTAAGACACGCACCCTTCAAACAACTTAGATTTTCTGTTTTTGAATTTTTAGTGGATAATACTCTATTTATGTTGTGAACAAAGATTATATTTTAAATCTCTTGATATTTATTTGGAGTAGGTGGAAGGTTATGTGGTTCATATACTGTACTAGCTTTACTACCTGGCTTTGCCTGGGATTTAGGCCTGTTAATTTCATATTCCCTTACATTTCACTGGAAAAATCGGGGGAAAAAATTGATGCTTGCAAGAAAGGAAAAAGCTGATTTCACAAATTCGGTCATTACAAATTATTTATTCATGGTGTGATTATTTCAGCACTTGGCCTTACACAACATTTTTAGTTTCTCCATCGATGACAATATATAATTTTGTTAGATCCTTTGCTCTTGACATTCCAGCATGCAGTTGTAGAATCAAACGGGAAAAAAAGCGTTACGAATTATTTAACACGCGTCCAGGAGACACATAATTGGAACACTGACTAAACAAAATTCGTTAACAGTTTGTTATCGACAATCAAATGCATCACGTGCTTTCAGTTTCAGACGTCTTTGAGGGGCGAATCTCGGGGATAAAAAAGTTAAAAACGTATCTTTGCGAATATTTTATGAAACTGGCTGAAATTTTAATGAACACCATAAATCGTTAATGGGAACATGACAACCAGATTTCGCCTGAGTCGGTAAATAACTTTTTAAATTAGCTGTCAAAATTTTATTAACCATTTCTGCGCATATATTTATGTTTACCGATGAATTAAAAATTCCATGCCTACTTTTAAAAGTTTTGACCGGATTCCGGTGAAATTTTGAGGGACTCCTCTTATTACCAATTCATGGTGTTGATAAAAATTTCTGCCCGTTTCGTTAAGATTTCGCAAAGTTCGTTTTTGCATTTTTTCATGCACAAGTTCTCAAAGACGTCACGTGCTTTCAGATTTGGACCAGGATAACGATGACGTAGCAAACAATGCTGACTTTATTGATTAGCTTATTAATTAATTCATAACTCGCGAACAGAACAACTTAGAGATCTTAAAATAGTTGCGCTGACCTAGAAATTCCGGTATTAATAAGCTATGCAAATTTCACGATGCCACAATTCGGCGTTCGAGAGTTTTTGCTGCTTCAGACAAACAGACGTTTTGTGTTTTATATATAAGATTATGAGAATATAAACTACAATGAGAATAACGTAAAGTACTCGTGCTCATAAAACATTTCCAAAACTCAGTTTTAGAATCATTCACTGAGAATAATGAACGAAGAAAAGTAAATAACTTGATCAAAAAGCTGTTTTTCCGAATCACATGCATTCACACAAGGATAGCACGTAAATAGAATTCATATATACCGAAGAGCCAAACAAAATATTATGACCATCTGCCTAATGTGATGTTGATCCTCCACGTGCTGCCAAATCAGCTCTTATCCGGTAAGGCATGGCCGCTATATGAACATTCCCGTTTCGGGAGCTCAGCAAATTTTGTGCCCAATTTGGTTCCGGTAGATTGGCCGTTTAAAGGGTTAATAAATTTTTTCACAGACAAGGCATTTAGTTTGTGGCAGGTGACTGTGGAATCCAAGCCCTCCCTTCCCTTCTTCCTTAACTATTGAATAATTTAATATTTTATTCTTTTTCTTCATTCAGATCTTCGAAGTTCAAAAGAGAGTTTCCTTTCTCTTTCTTCTTCTTTTGACGTAGGACAACGTCTAACTCCGCGGATAGTATGGGGCGACTTATGGCCGACCGCCTGTGACAAAAAAAAAAGAAACCACTTGAAATCATTATAGCGTTAAAAATACGTGCCGCACACTAATCGTGTTAGCATATTCGTAAACAGTATGGAGTGCAATTCGCGTACTGCGCTATACACTGAACTGCCAGAAAAACTGGTACACCAGTGTGATACTTGGTAGGTCCCCCACGGGAGCGCAGGACTGCAGAAATACGACGGGACATGGACTCCACTGGCTTCTGGAAATATGCTGTTGGCAATGCACACCATACTTCCTGCAGAGTGTTCTATAATTCGGGTGTACTCCGAGGTCTCAGATTCCTGTGTTCGATAGCGCGTTGCATGGCATCCTAAATGTGTTCTATCACGTTCAGATCTGGGGACTTGGGTGGGAATGGCAACACCCGAAGCTCAGATGAATGCTCCTCTAACCATAATGTGGCGTCCCGACACTTGTGGGAAGGTGCGTTGTCCTGTTGGAACAGACCCAACCCATCAGCATGAATGCAGGGCATGAACGGGTGTACCTCGTCAGAAAGGATGTGCACATAGCATTGGCCGGTCACAGATGTTTGCAGACATACCAAGGGTTTCAGTGAAGTCCAGCTAAACACACTCCATACCATTACGGATCTCTCACAAGGCTACATGTTTCCAGTGGCGGCGTTGCCGTGCCCAAGCGAGGCGCGTAGCTCTGTGTTGTGCACTCATCAAGGGGACTCGAGTTTGGCGTCGGCTACCAAATCCCATATCGTGCAGGGTACGTTGCACAGTCCGGACGCCGATGCTTGTTGAGGCTCCAGCATTGAATTCCGATGATACCTGGGAGAGTGTTGCACACCTATCGCATGAAACGATTCTTGACAGCCGACGATGGTCACGTTCACCCAATGTCTTTTTACGGCCATACTGGTATCGTAGGTTGGAGGTTTGGCAGGAATTCTCGTAGCCACGGCTCCAGCGTGGTCGTCCGTGAAAATACGAACTTTGTTTCTACCTCCGAAATACTCTTATAGTCACGGCTCCCTTGCAGTGGTCTTCCGTGAAAATCCGAACTTCATTTCTACCTCCGAAATACTCTTATAGTCACGGCTCTCTTGCAGTGGTCGTCCGTGAAAATCCGAACTTCGTTATTACTTGTCATTTTCATGCCGAAAACAGCTCTGACAGCTGGCATGGATGTCTATCGCTTTATTCACGCACTGGCGGACGCAACCGAGTACGCGCATTGGTGATGTTGCTATGTATTTTGCATAAGCTCGTCTGTACCAGTTTTTCTGGCTCTTAAGTGTACATCTTGCCCGCGACGCTCCCCTCGCTCCCTGTTCCCGGGGAAGATTACGCAATATTTCTGGGTGTGCCGCCGCGTTTGACTGTCTATCTCGGCAACCATGAGCGCAACACGACTGTGCATGGTATAATTTTATAGCTCTCGACGAGATCTATTCAAATATACGAAGAACATTTCGCAGTGGTTTGAACTGAACATCTTAAAAATAGTTTTCTTGTGAATCGGTGAACACTTTTGACAACATTGCGGTTTATCTGGGCAACCGTCAGTGCAAAACGACTGTGCGTGGCACCGTTTTAAAGCTCTCGACGAGATCTATTCAAATATATAAAGAGCATATTGCAGTGATTTAAACTAAAATTAAAAAAATTCCTTTCGTGTGAACGTGTTAACATTTTTGACAATGCCGCGAAATTCGCAGAATGAACGCAAGCAAACGTGGAGAAAATCAAAACGAGAGGCAAGAGCAAGTGATGAGAAATGTAAAAAGCTCAAGAAGACTTGCAGTCCAACGAAGTAGAGAGTATCGAGAATCATTTCGAAATCAAGCTCATTTCAACTCTCCAATCTGCAAGTCTCAGTAATACGTTCCAAACTGACGGCCCAATCAGAACTGAGCCTACCTGCTTTTTTTAAACATAACGCCTGAAATAATTCTCTTGCATCAAAATTGCGCTTTTAAACGTACAACTCCTTAAAATACTGACCAAACATGGCGCTTTTCGGTGAAATTCGAGCTCTGTGTGTTCCCATTTGTCATAACGAATATTTTAAACAGCTTTAATCCACGTTCAATCGCCGATAAGTTTAAAAAGACTTTCGCAGTCCTTGTGCAGGAAGAGTGTTACTGACCATAATCACCAGCGATTTAATGTGCATTGCAATTAAAAGCCATATTTCGTATTTCAAGTATATATACAGGGTAATTCAAAATGATTCATACAATTTCAAATGACTGTATTTTACGTGATTAAATGTAGGTAGGATAAAGAAAAAAGTGTTCACATTTTGTTTTCATACCTTATAAATGTTCTATGTGACCGGTTGGTCACAAGAACTACTTCGAGGCGATAATCAAATTCCTGCCATATCTAATCAAGCATGTCTGTTGTCGACGGCTGCAGAAAACTATGAATGCGAACTTTGAGTTCATCTAGCGTTGTGGGCAATGGTGGCACAGGCACGTTGTCCTTAACACACACCCATAAAAAAATCGCAAGGGGTCAGGTCCGGAGACCTGGTGGACCTCCGGAGCTGACCCCTTCGTGGGGTACAGCGCCTTGTCGTTGTGTCCACAGCGACCAATCCAGCGGTTAGGAAGCTGTTCGTTAAGGTAACGGCGAACATCCAGATGCCAATGTGGTGACGCTCCATTGAGCTGAAATATGTTGTCACGTGAATCTTCATTTAATTGCGAAAATAGCCATATCTCTAACATATCTAAACACGAGTGTCTTGTTTACACTTTCCAACCGTAATTTGAATAAGCGTATGTGCTCCAGCTTTTCCCGTCCGTCTGTCGGCACGATAACTCACGTAATAATGGTTCGATTTCGATGAAATTTTAGTATGTGGTAGGGGACCGCCAGGGGACGAACCCTATTGAAAACGGGTGAAGTGGGGTCAAAGGTCACGCCATAAGAGCTGGATCCATTTCATTGCCTTTATGCGTCATAACATGCGTAAATATGGTTCGATTTCGATGAAATTTTAGTATGTGGTAGGGAGCCACTGGGGGACGAACCCTATTGAAAATGGGCGAAATGGGGTCAAAGGTCAGGACACTGGAGCGGGATCCATTCCATTGCCCTTGTGCATCATAACTTACCAAAAAATGTTTCGATTGCGACAAAACGTTATCATGTTGTTCCGGATGTATAGTGAACCGGTTCTGTTGAATATCAACGAAATAGGGTCAAAGGTCATTGCACAACAGCAAGATTTATTAAACAGCCATTATTCTCATAACATGCGTAAAACTGCTTCTCTTACGACAAAACGTTAGAATGTTATTCCTGAGGTGTACTGAACCGGTTCTGTTGAATATTATCGAAATGGGGTCAAAGGTCAGGACACAGGAGCGAGACTTATTCCACAGCCATTATCCTCATAACTTGAGTAATAATTTCTGGTATGTTGGAAAGCGTATCATAATCAATGCATTGCATGATTTTACTAACTTGTTACTGTTTGTTTCTTGAAAAAACTTCCTTTGCTGCCGGATCTGATTTTCTAAAATATCCCAAACATTTTCAACGGGGTTCAGATCCAGACTTTGTGATGGCCAGGAAAAATGGTGGAAGTAGCTGCCATGTTAGCTGAACCCCTGCTTAACACATCTTGCGCGAGAGTAGCATTGTCGCCCGTGAAACAGCCGTCACCTTCTGGACAAAAAATCATCATTACGGGAGAGATTTCTTCGGTAACAATGTTCAGATGATCCTTGGAGGACACTCCACGTTCCTGCAATGTCATAGAACCAGTTTCGTACCAACAGAACGTTCCCCACACCATGAAACCATCTCCAGAACTTTTGAGTCGTGTTTACGAAGCAAGCTGGGTCCATTGCTTCGTGGGGTCTAGCTAAACACTCTGCTTACGGTCGATGCAGAACAAAGTGTACTATGATTCGTCGAACCACATGACTCTTCCCCAGTATTCTAGTAACATGTCGCGGTGTTCCTGTAACACCACTACAGACGAACTTTCCAGTTCTCTACGTCTGCAGCAAACCAGGCGTTCACGAGACAGTCCTTTAACTAGCTCATATTTGACGGAAGAGGACTTTACTCCCATCCTATACATTCTCAATGGGGTTCAGATTCGGGCTTTGTGATTACCAGGAAAGATGGTGGAAGTCGCCGTCATGCTCCCCGAATTACTTCTGAATACATCTTGCACGATGGACAGTAGCATTGTCGTCCAT
The DNA here is from genome assembly GCA_039090855.1 of Macrothele yani. NCBI lineage: Eukaryota > Metazoa > Arthropoda > Arachnida > Araneae > Macrothelidae > Macrothele > Macrothele yani. The sequence continues at coordinate 128,395,097 of CM077024.1, read as the reverse complement.
GAAACAGCCGTAACCTGTCGGATAAAAAGTCAACATTGCCAGATGGACATGATCAGTAACATTGTTAAGATAATCTTTCGGGGACGCCCGTCCTACCCATTCCGTACCAACAGAAGGTGGCCCACACCATGACACCACATCGAGAAACTTGAGTTGTGATTACAAGGCAAGCTAGATCCTGTTCTACTAACAGAAGGTGCTCCACACCATGACACTACACAAGAACCTTAAGTTGTGATTACAATGCAACCTAGACCCATTGCTACCAATAGAAGGTGCCACACACCATTACACCACATCCAGAACCTTGAGTTGTGATTACAAAGCAAGCTAGATCCTTTGCTACCAAACAGAAGGTGCTCCACACCATGACACTACACAAGAACCTTGAGTTGTGATTACAATGCAAGCTAGACCCATTGCTACCAATAGAAGGTGCCACACACCATTACACCACATCCGGAACCTTGAGTTGTGATTACAAAGCAAGCTAGATCCTTTGCTACCAAACAGAAGGTGCTCCACACCATGACACTACACAAGAACCTTGAGTTGTGATTACAATGCAAGCTAGACCCATTGCTACGAATAGAAGGTGCCACACACCATTACACCACATCCGGAACCTTGAGTTGTGATTACAAAGCAAGCTAGATCCTTTGCTACCAAACAGAAGGTGCTCCACACCATGACACTACACAAGAACCTTGAGTTGTGATTACAATGCAAGCTAGACCCATTGCTACCAATAGAAGGTGCCACACACCATTACACCACATCCAGAACCTTGAGTTGTGATTACAAAGCAAGCTAGATCCTTTGCTACCAAACAGAAGGTGCTCCACACCATGACACTACACAAGAACCTTGAGTTGTGATTACAATGCAAGCTAGACCCATTGCTACCAATAGAAGGTGCCACACACCAGTACACCACACCCGGAACCTTGAGTTGTGATTACAAAGCAAGCTAGATCCATTGCTACCAACAGAAGGTGCTCCACACCATGACACCACACCCGGAACCTTGAGTTGTGATTACAATGCAAGCTATACTCCAATTCACCCTAAAAGTGTACCACTGGGAAAGGCGGAAGAGCCTTATCACATCTCGTCGTGGAACGCAAGAACGGTATCCGTCCGCGTTAATGTGATCTTCTACTGTTTCTTTTCTGATCCCCCACCTACCCACACATCTCACAAGCAGTGGGGATTGTGAGTGTGGGTCTGGTGGAGGCCGAACTGCTTCCCCTACTGCCTTCGAGTTTCCCGGATCGTCAATTTATTGCCTCTGTGTTGTTAATGTTGGGAGAGGTCTTCCACCCCTCCCCCCTGTCCGAGTTGCATCCCAAGTGGGCAGAAATAGCCGAAAGTGCAAAGCTCTTGATTCAGCAACTTCTCAGAACAAATTTATTTCTAAAAGAGCTTTAACTTCTAGATTTTTTTTTTTTCGATAGCAATTTTGTTTGATAAACTGTTGAGCAAACAGAAATGGATTCTAGGCAATAATTCTGATGCTTTTCGCTCTAAATGCTAGCGACTATTTTTTGTAGTGGAGGTAGCCGTTTCGTACCGTTCATAGTGGTTCACTCTTAGGCTGACTCGGAGTATAGATCCATTGCTACCAACAGAAGGTGCTCCACACCATGACACTACACAAGCACCTTGAGTTGTGATTACAAGGCAAGCTAGATCCATTGTACCAGCAGAAGGTGCTCCACACCATGATACTACACAAGAACCTTGAGTTGTGATTACAAAGCAAGCTAGATCCATTGTACCAACAGAAGGTGCTCCACACCATGACACTTCACAAGCACTTTGAGTTGTGATTACAAGGTAAACTAGATCCATTGTACCAACAGAAGGTGCTCCACACCATGACACTACACAAGAACCTTGAGTTGTGATTACAAGGCAAGCTAGATCCATTGTACCAACAGAAAGTGCTCCACACCATGACACTACACAAGAACCTTGAGTTGTGATTACAAGGCAAGCTAGATCCATTTTACCAACAGAAGGTGCTCCACACCATGACACTACACAAGCACCTTGAGTTGTGATTACAAGGCAAGCTAGATCCATTGTACCAACAGAAGGTGCTCCACACAATGACACTACACAAGCACCTTGACTTGTGATTACAAGGCAAGCTAGATCCATTGTACCAACAGAAGGTGCTCCACACCATGACACTACACAAGAACCTTGAGTTGTGATTACAAGGCAAGCTAGATCCATTGTACCAGCAGAAGGTGCTCCACACCATGATACTACACAAGAACCTTGAGTTGTGATTACAAGGCAAGCTAGATCCATTGTACCAACAGAAGGTGCTTCACACCATGACACTACACAAGCACCTTGAGTTGTGATTACAAGGCAAGCTAGGTCCGTTGTACCAACAGATGGTGCTCCACACCATGACACTACACAAGAACCTTGAGTTGTGATTACAAGGCAAGCTAGATCCATTGTTTCATGGGTCTTCCGCCAAACTCTCTGACTACCATCGGTACCGAACAAAGTGTACTCCTCCTCATCGAACCATATGACTGTTTTCCATTCTTGGTGTTCCTGACACCACTGTAGACGAAATTTCTGGTTCTTCGCAGAAATCAGTTGTTTCCGTATAGGCAAGCTACTGCTAAAGCCTTTCCTCTTCAATTTCCTGCGAATAGTTTGCTTAGATATGGGGTCAGGAACAGCCTTCATTGAACGCTTCGGTCAGTTGGTGTTTCTCCGTACGAGCCTTCTTTAGACGAACCTGATCTCGTTCTGACAGGTTGCCGTCACGCCAGAGGTAGGCCTGTTACGCAAGCTCTGTGGGTTATTTCGTCACTGATTAAAGACCCGGGATACATAGAGGGTGAGTCGAAAGTTTTGCAATATTTGCATTAACGCATTTGCCGCGGCGGATATGTCACGTGTTTAAACTAGTTCAAGTCGTGCACACCAGTCAGTCGAACGGGATATAAAGTGGTAGTCGTTGCTGTGAATAGCATTGCATTTCGTCGTTTTGCCAGTGGTTGGGGCGCTTAAAAGATGAACAGCCACACTCGCTGAGTATGGAACTTTTGCTTTACAAGTTTGAACTCGGTCATAACGCTGCTCAAGCAACACGAAACATTTGTCATGCGAAAGGGGAAGATTTCGTGGGACCAACAACCCGATGGTTCAAGAAATTCCGCTCAGTTGACAGAAATCTTGACAATCAGCCAAGGTGAGGCAGAACGCGAACCGTGGATTTGGAGGGCGTGCGCCTGGCCGTAGAGGCAAATCCGACAGCCAGCACTCGGAGATTATCGGGTGAGCTGGGCATAACACAGACCACCGTGGTTCGTCCCCTTCAGGATCTCGGCAAAGTCTACAGGAGCTACCGCATTGTCCCTCACGAACTGACGCCAGCTGAAGCTAATCGTCGAGTGGAAGTGTGCACGAAACTGCTAGAAAACCCGCGCGGTGTACATTTCATAAAGAGAATTGTTACATGTGGCGAAAAGTGGGTCTTTTTTCATAATCCTAACACAAGATCTCGGCAAGGTGTACAGGCTGAGTCCGAACCAGCTTCCTGCAGCTGCTGCCAAACGTGGGTGCTTCGAGCACAAGGTGATGCTCTGTGCGTCTGGTGCAATTTCGAGAGGATGATCCATTACGAATTTGTTCCAGACGGTCGGACCATCAACGCCAACCTCTACTCTGAATAGTTGGAGAGGATGTATGCCGTTTTGGAGGAGAAGTACCCGGAACTGGTGAACAAAAAACGCGTTCTCCTACAGCGGGACAACACTCGGCCTCATACCTCGCAAACGACCCGGGCATAAAAAAACAGGAACTTGAGGGCATCGACACCCAGCATACAGTTTGGACCTTGCCCCGTCAGATTATTACCTGTTCTGGTCCATGGCCTACTTCCTTCGCGGGCGGCACTTCAACAACCAGGAGGAGGTGGCAGCTAAGGTGAATGAGTTCTTCGCCTCGAATGACAATAACTGGTACCGCCGCGGAATCGGAGAACTGACAGACAGATGGCTAAAGACGGTGCAACACGATAATCTATACTTTGAGTGCTAGTCAGCTTTCGTCGTAAAGGTACGTATGAAGACATAAAGTGATCCAAATATTGCAAAACTTTCGACTCATCCTCTGTATCACCTTGGAAAACCAGTCAGCTCTGCTGTTTTCAAATTCGTCGCTGCTATCGGACAGGCACCCACAACAGGCCCTTTATCAAACTCCGAAAGTTCCTTTGTTTTTTCCATTGTGATTAGCACTACCGACCATTACGGACGAGCAGCAGTCTTCAATAGTTGCCTAGATCACGTGGTGACTGACATACGTGATCACATATTTGGCATATACGCTGCGGAAGTGACGTTTACATACATATGCATGAAGGTCTCTAATTCAATGGCCGGTGTGTGTAATTCACACTGACAATGTCTCTCTCTGTCCATAAGCGTCATTCTTTGGTGATATTAAAATAAGTGATAGACATTGGTACCGTCCCAGTGACTAGTTGGTGAAAGGCTTTGGTAATTGGCTAGTCTTCCGACCTGTGCCCGGATGAGGCATGAGTGGCGTGTTTGTCTGAGGGTGCTCTAGCTCTGCCCGCTCCTCCGGAGGTAGTGGCCCTAAATTAGGGACGAGCTACTGATTGTAGCTTTTCGAGTTACTTACAGCGGTCGTTAAACCTCGAGGGAAAAAATATTTTCTGACCAGAGATGAAAATGGGTTACGGGTCAACGGGTCGACAATTTCTTGCGGGTTCCAATGGGTCGGGTCAAGGTGTTCCTGACCAGATTTTGACCCGGTTTTATTTCCGTTTTATTTTTGAAAAGAGAAAAATATATTCCAAAGAAAAATGCGCGTTGTGGAATTCTGTATTCGATACTGGTGCCCACAGAGTGAATAATGATTCGCCATGAAAAAATATTGTCATCTTTCTCTTAAAGCAAAGAAGATTTCCTCCGACCGACGTCAGACACACCGACACCATATCGTAAACAGATATTTCCTTTGCATTCTTTTACAGTGCGATTGTCCAGGGCAAGGTACAGGCAAACGCCATTCGCCTGCTTCTCAGCTGATTCACTCTCTCCGTGCGAAGTTCACTGTATGACTAAGAGTTACTTTTTACATCGCATATTTTACATTGAGCATTCAGAGGTTTTCGATTGATGTGCTAACATCCCGTTCTCATGACATGTCATGTCGAAATTAGCTCCTTTTTTGTTAATATGGATGGATTTAATATTAAGAAGGTTTAGAAAGGCGTCGACGCCAACATATACGTGCTTGTTGAAAACCACAAAGAGAAGAGTGAATGCTAGAAATTGTTTCGTCTCATTAAGGAACCGGTGAATAATTCTGTGTTGTTTGGCTTTGCTTGTTGTTCAAAATGTGGAAAGTGTACAATTACAAAGAAATATGTATACGGTGTAATAAGAGATTGTGAAACCAAAATTCTAATGGACCATATGGAAGTATGCGCCCCTCCATCAAAGCGTGGAAAGAGTGAACAATCTGAATACATTTTAAAAAATACATTTGTGTAATCATAAATATTGATTCCCATTTATAATATACTCACGTTCACGGTCAGCCATTACTTCTGGATTACGCAAAATAGTGGCACTAAAAATGGCACTAAAATTTAGCAAGTAATCAAATTTTATTATTAAAAAAGGATTTCAGTTATTAAATATATATATATATATATATATATATATCGATTGATGGAGAAAAGCTGGAGATAACAGACACGTACGTTTATCTTGGACAGCAGATATCAAGTGAGGGTCACATTGATGAAGAAATTAATCGGCGTACAAAACTTGCCTGGAGAGCTTTTGGAAGAAACAGCATAATTTTCAAGAGCAATATGCCATTATGTCTTAAAAGAAAAGTGTTTGATCAATGCATCCTTCCAGTGCTTACGTATGGTGCAGAGACGTGGACCTTAACTAAAAGAGACATACAAAGGCTGCAGACAACTCAAAGAAGCATGGAGAGGTGCATACTTGGTGTAACCAGGAGAGATAAGAAGAGGAACTCGTGGATCCGAAAAATGACAAGAGTGGAAGACATCATGATCAGAGTTAAATCCCTGAAATGGCAATGGGCTGGACATACTGCCAGAAGGACAGATCATCGATGGACAACCGAAATTTTAGATTGGATTCCAAGGGACAGGAAAAGACCCAGAAGAAGACCACATGGGAGATGGGTGGATGAAATTCGAAAGTATGCAGGGGTGACATGGAGGAGACTGGCACAAGACAGACCGTTGTGGAGGAAACTTGGGGAGACCTTCATCCAGCAGTGGATTGATAATGGTTGACAATGATGATGATGATGATATATATATATATATCCTCATTGTCAACCATTATCAATCCACTGCTGGACGAAGGTCTCCCCAAGTTTCTTCCACAACGGTCTGTCTTGTGCCAGTCTCTTCCGTGTTACTCCCGCATGCTTTCGAATTTCATCCATCCATATCTTATGTGGTCTTCTTCTGGGTCTTTTCCTGTCCCTTGGATTCCAATCTAAAATTTCGACTGTCCATCGATCGTCTGTTCTTCTGGCAGTATGCCCAGCCGATTGCCGTTTCAGGGATTTTACTCTGATCATGATGTTTTCCACTCTTGTCATTTTTCTGCCATTATGTCTCAAAAGAAAAGTATTTGATCAATGCATCCTTCCAGTGGTTACGTCTGGTGCAGAGACGTGGACCTTAACTAAAAGAGACATACAAAGGCTGCAGACAACTCAAAGGAGCATGGAGAAGTGCATGCTTGGTGTAACCAGGTGAGATAAGAAGAGGAACTCGTGGATCAGAATATACAAGACAGATCGTTGTGGAAGAAACTTGGGGAGACCTTCGTCCAGCAGTGGATTGATAATGGTTGACAATGATGATGATGATGATGATGATATATATATATAAATTTAGTTTCGAATTTATAGTTCAAAGCAGATTGGTCCGAGTCGGATCCGGGTCCGAAAATTTTGACCCGTTTCTAACTCTGGTTCTGACCATGGTTATCAGTTGTTGGCGTTTATTGGAGTGATTTGTTATATCATTCATTACCAGCAGAGAAAATTGTAAATGTAATTTACCAGGCAGAGTGATTGAAATTTAAGCAGCCGAAAAGATTGCTCCAACCAATGCTCATAAACGTATGTTTATCATCCTACGATGTTCTAGAAATTTTCGTCGTGTCCGAGATTGAAACCATCTTAAAGGGAAGATTAAGAGCTCCAAAGAGCCGCAGAGGCATTGTTTTCGGGACATCATTAAAAACTTTTCACCAAGGCTGTGAAACAGGCCTGGTGAATCGCTCGTGGTAGTCGTTAAATCCCGAAACAAAACAAAAAAGAAACACTTGGAATTAAGTGCAGTTACCGAAAAAGTAATAGCACAGCATGTATGACACGATTTGTTAGACTTTTAATGTAACTGTGGAGTATAGGAATAAAAGAAAAGCCTAATATGATAAATGTTCGGCCGGTGGTCGAGGGGTCTGATGTTTTGGCTTATGATCATTCGTGAGGTGTTGGCTCGGGTGCTGGCCACAGATGTGTCATGGATGGTGTGTTTGTCTTACGGGGCTGGCTTTCCCCCTCCCTGCAACCAGTGACCCTAAATTAGGGACGGGAGACGGGTTATAGCCCTCTGAGTTGGTCCTGTTGGTTGTTAACCTCCTCCAGTACAGCTAAAATGAATAAAGAAACAGTTAATTTGACTTTGACGAAGATGTAAGGGCATCAAATTTGCTGAAAACTTAAAATCCAAATACTTTAAATGCTAGAAAGATGGTGATTAAATACCTGAATGGTTGGTTATACAAAAAATGCACTATGTTGCCCACGACGCTATCTTGGAAGCACATCTTCCATTTAAAAATGTTGAAAAATATCTTCCTCTGAAACAATAAAAAAAAATCGTTACACTCTTCCGGAACTACAAAGTGGATCGTCGCCAGAGTCTGGAGGGATGCCTTGTACAAGTACACTGGAAGACAGAATGGCCTCAAAGAATCTGGCTCTTTGGATCTGATGATTGCTAGGTTCACGTATGGGGATGACAGGAAGAACGTACCAATTGAGGAGTAATTGTCCAGAGCCATATAGTGCGAATGGCAGGGAACGACTGTGGAGCAAACGGCTATCGCAATCGAACATAGCTAGTATTCCTCGCAGTCAGTTTGACAGCTCTGCGGAATGTTGAGAACATGCTGTTGCTATCCTTTACGTAAGAAGAGCATCTGGCAGCATGTCTAGGCAAGATTATGCGCGTCCGCATATTGCAAACAAATCGACGATGTCAGCGCCCTGGAAATGCCAGTATAATTCTCGGATCTGTCCCCGATTGAAGACGTATAGGACATAGTTGGACGGATTCTCAACCACCACACCAGTGAAGATGGCTGGCGTCCTGTAAGACCAACTGCAAGATGCATGGTTTGGGCCATGCCACAGGAGCCTGTAAGACGTCTCTACGGCTCAATGCCACAATGCATTGTTGAATACATTTGCCAGAAAATTTGGTTGTACCTCTTACTGATGTGGCTTACTTCTCATTTAAGAAAATTGTCTAACAGTTTTGAAAAATTGAATAATGCCTTTTTTGTCTTGCATACTGCTTCATTCGTGAACATCAGTCGAATTTTGTCCCCTCTTCTGGGTGTTGCACTTTCAAAGTTACAGAGTTTATGTAGATTAAATTGGAAATAGTTTTGCTTAATTGTTTGCTTTGAGACGACGTGTTATTTTCTACTTCTGTTCTTTTAATGTTGTCTTTATTTTATATTTTTTTCACAGGCTATACATTCGTTGACATGGAGAGCCCATAATGAGAAAACGCTTGTGAGTAGGCTGCTCTTAACAGGATCCACAACGTTCGTTTTTCGTACGAAACTGGAGAAGAAATGATGCAGAGTGTTTCGCAGTTTAAAAATACTTTATAATTCGATAATAATTTCGTAGGTGAAAAACTGTGTGTTTCCGTCATAGTTTTGTAAGCGAAAAATATATAAGTATGTTTTAAGTTTCCTGTATAGTTCATTTTGAATTCGTATTAAGATGCCCTAAATCAAGAGCTGATGTTTTAATAAAAAAAAAGTTAATGTTCCGTAAATAGTTTTCTGAGCATTATTTTTTTATGTTTTTGCTCTGTTTTGTTTTGGTTATGATGTGCCTTTTTCTTAATCATGCTTTTTTTTACACTAATAAAAGTTAAAGTCTTGTCTGAATGTGGAACTCAGAACGGTAAATCCATTTGTACAAGGGGCATATGGTAAATCCATTTTTGCAAGGGTCATATGGTAAATTTATTTTTACAAGGGGCATATATTAAATTCATTTTTACAAGGGGCATATGGTAAATCCATTTTTGCAAGGGGTAAATCCAATTTTCAAGGTGCATATGGTAAATCCATTTTTACTAGGGGTAAATCTATTTTACAAGGTGCATATGGTAAATCCATTTTTACAAGGGGCATATGGTAAATCCATTTTACAAGGTGCATATGGTAAATCCATTTTTACAAGGGGCATATGGTAAATCCATTTTTGCAAGAGGTAAATCCATTTTTACAAGGGGCATATGGTAAATCCATTTTTGCAAGAGGTAAATCCATTTTTACAAGGGGCATATGGTAAATCCATTTTACAAGGGGCATATGGTAAATCCATTTTTGCAAGGGGTAAATCCATTTTTCAAGGTGCATATGGTAAATCCATTTTTAATAGGGGTAAATCCATTTTACAAGGTGCGTATGGTAAATCCATTTTTACAAGGGGCATATGGTAAATCCATTTTTACAAGGGGCATATGGTAAATCCATTTTTACAAGAGACATCCTGAAAGTAATGCCTCATCCTTAATACATTTTGAAATGATTTTAATGAAACTACACTTACATGTACTATGATATGCCATCATGTTGCACTGTCTTTAGCCATCTGTCTGCCAGTTCTTCGATTCCGCGGCGGTACCAGTTTTTGTCCTTCGAGGCGAAGAACTTCATCCCAGCTGCCACCTCCTCCTGGTTGTTAAAGTGCTGCCAGCGGAGAAAGTGGGCCATGGACCGAACCAAGCAATAGCCCGACAGGGCAGGATCCGTACTATATGCTAAGTGTCGCATCAGTTCGATGCCCTCAAGTTCCTGGAGTTTTGCCCTGGTCGTTCGTGCGGTATGAGGCCGAGCGTTGTCCTGCTGTGGGAGAGCGCGTTTTCTGTTCACCAGTGCTGGGTACTTCTCTCCGAAACGGCATACATCTGCTCCATCTGTTCAAAGTAGAGGTTGGCGTTGATGGTCCAACCGTCTGGAACAAATTCGTAATGGATCATCCCCTCGAAATTCCACTAGAAGCAGAGCATCACCTTGAACTCGCAGCGCATACTTTTGTCAAAGATACTGGAAGCTGGCTCGGGCTCAACCATTGCCGTTGTGTGTTAGGATTACAGAAACGGACCCACTTTTCATCGCACGTAACAATTCTCTTGATGCAACGTACACCTCGCTGGTTTTCTAGGAGTTTCTTCCACTCGGCAGCTTACTTCAGCTGGCGCCAGTTCGTGAGAGACATTGCGGCAGCTCCTGTAGACTTTGCCGAGGTCCTGAAGGTAAGTAACCGCGGTGGTCTAGATGATCTCGGAGTGCTATTTGTCGGATTTGCCTCTACGGCCTCCGAATCCACGGTTCGCGGTCTACATGATTTTAGTTGATCGTCGAAGGTTTTTGTCACCTGAGTGAAAAAAAGCTCATCTGGTTGAGGGGCTGTGGTCCACGAAATCTTCCTCTTTCGAAATAACAAATGTTTCGAGTTGCTTGAGAAACGTTATAGCCGAGTCCAAACTCGTAAAGCAAAAGTTCCCTAATTAGCCGATTGTGGCTGTTAATCTTTTCGGCGTCACAACCACAGACAGAACGACCACATGCAATGCTGTTTGTTCACAGCAACGATTACCACTTTATATCCCGTTCGATTGACTGCAGTGCGCGGCTTGAACTAGGTCAAACACGTGACATACCAGCCGCAGCACATGCGTTTATGCAAATATTGCAAAACGTTCGACTCAGCCTCTGTACTACTACTGCATCTCAGGTTCAAAGAAAATGTCATTAACTTGAATACCTTTCATTTTCAAAATTTAAAACTCAAGATACAGTAAGTATATTGCAAATACCTTGAATGGAATTTCTTAGACACCTCTCCCCCCCCCCTTTGTTTTTCACTCCGGAATTAAAAAAAATATATAACAAAAGTTCTGAGGTTGAAATATGTTTAAAAATATTTGTCTAAGTATTTGATCAAGGTGGAATGTACACTGAAGAGCAATTGAATTAGAGACACCTGTCTAGTAACGTGTGCACCACCTTTCGCCCTGATGACGGCGGCGATTCGTCTCGGCATGGACTCTACAAGACACCGGAAGCGTTGGGAAGCCATACGGATCCACGACCCCTAAACAAGCTCCCACAGTTCACGAAGATTTGATGGAGGGGGTCAGAGCCTCGAACATCTCTCTCGATGGCATCCCAGATGTGCTCGATGGGATTGAGGTCAGGTGACCTAGCTGGCCAAGGAAGCGAAGTCACGTCGGTGGAGGGTTCATCCAACCATTCGGATACAATTCGAGAGCTGCATTGCCTTGTTGCAGGATGAGGTCCCCAGTGGGATGCTGAAGACGCACAAATGGGAGCAAATGGTCGTCCAAGATATCCCGGTAACGTTGATCTGTGAGGGACGATGTCACACGTACCAGGGGTTCCTATTTCAGTCTACGTAAACAGTTCCCGAGACAAGAATGCCACCCCCACCAGCTTGAAGAGTACCCTGCTGGCAAGAAGGATCCATCGCTTCATGTGGTTTGCGCCGTACTCGTATCCTGCCATCCGCATGCACCAACGTGAATCTCGACTCATAACTCCAGGCAGCATTGTTCCACATGTCTAGGGTCCAGTGACGATGTTCCCGCGCCCATGCTAATCTTTGCACCTTGTGATGTGTGGTCAGCAGCGGTACCCTCGTGGGACGATGGCTTCTGTACCACATAGCGAGATGGTTCTGGATGGTGTGGCTACTTACACGTTTTTGTGCACCAGTGTAAAATTGCCGAGTGATTTCTTGCACTGTGGCCCGTCTACCGCTGTTACAATGCGAGCTAGCCGACGATGACCCCGCTCATCAACACGCTGTTGTCCACGGCAGTTGACCCTTCGAGGGATGGTTTTACCGTATTCGATGTACTCACGGTGCACCCGTGACACAGTGGCTCGTGAAAATCCCAGTGCCTGCACGACTTCCGAGATGGAGTGATCCATTCGTCGGGCCCCGACAATTTGCCCCGATCAAATGCGATTAGATCCTTCGTCTTACCCACACTGCGTCCGATTATTACTGATTCCCGTCGCATCACTCCTTATATTGTCGGATCGCTGCATACGTCATATCGTTTTCATTTACAGGGCCACCCACAGCGCCACATTTGTATAACGCCAGCTGTCTCTAATTCAATTGCTCTTCAGTGTATCAAAGGATTAAAAAAATGTGACATTTGAAAAGTGAATAAAAAAAACAAAGTCGAGAGAGTTATGCCTGGTACTCTTTGTAGGTAATTTTTGCAATGCGTCTTTCGCGCAAAAAAAACAACAACGAGTGATTCGAGAGTATACATTTATTTGCGTACAACACATTGCATATTTTCGCGTCACTCACGATCACAACGAGCCATAGTCCGATACATACTAAGTGGAATTAAATTGTGAAAACAAACATTAAAGTTTACCAATTCTTGATATTGAGCAGTGCTTACGTAGGTGGATTAGTGAATGTCGTAAAATCAATGAAAGAAGATATGTGAGTCATAAAAGTAAAAATTTACTAAACTATGCCGGCAGCAGTCGTAAGTAATTCGACTCTTTAGTTTTCCAAAAATAAAATTTATTATTATTATTATTCAGATTTAGACGAACGTAAAAAAAACACCCTGATACCGACGGAATGTGATGTACCTACGAAATTCCATCTGCGCATGCTGCACAAGCTAAAATCTGACCTCAAGACATAAAGAAAAGCAGAAACACAAATTCGTTAGTGAGGAGAGATTGATAACTTTTCGTATTGGACGTCTACAGGTTACACCACATCGTATTATATATAATTTTAAAGCACTGGTTAATTGAAAATACCCCCCCCCACACACACACACACCCGCCGAGAGGAAGTCAAATTTCGCTACTGCGCATACCTTACTGCTGTCGGGAAAGATGCATAACATCAAAATTCATGCTTGTAATGGGTTATGTCACTTAAAATAGTATAACTATACTAGTAATCCGAATTTTTTGTATTCTATTCTACGCCAAGAAATTCGGATTACTAGTATAGTTATACTATTTTAAGTATATTTGGTATACGGTTCCTTGCTATTAATTGATTTTTATCACATTTAGCAACGGGTTCTCGTAATTAACCCGGACTGCAATGGGGCATTGTATGGTTTATGTGAAGCGTGATGAATTAATATTCGGCTATTGTTTTGTAAAATATGTTGTTAAGTAACAATGAAATAAACTGTTGTTGCATCACAGTGAAATAAACTATTGTTTCGTTACAATGAAATAAACTGATATTTCGTCACAGTTACGTAAATGAACTATTGTTGCGTCACATTTACGTAAATGAACTATTGTTGCGTCACAGTTACGTAAATGAACTATTGTTGCGTCTCAGTGAAATAAACTATTGTTGTGTCACAATGAAATGAACTATTGTTGCGTCGCAACGAAAAAAATATTGTTGCGTCACAATGAAAAAACTATCGTTGCGTCACAATGAAATGAACTGTTGTTGCGTCATAGGGATATGAACTATTGTTGAGTCTCAGTGAAATGAACTATTGTTGAGTCATAATGAAATGAACTATTGTTGAGTCATAACGAAATGAACTACTGTTGCGTCATAGTGAAATGAATTATTGTTGCGTCGTAATGAAATGAACTATTGTTGCGTCACAGTGAAATGAACTGTTGTTGCGTCACAATGAAAAAAAACTATTGTTGCGTCACAATGAAAAAAACTATTGTTGCGTCCCAATGAAATGAACTATTGTTGCGTCACAGCGAAATGAACTGTTGTTGCGTCATAATGAAATGAACTATTGTTGCGTCACAATGAATGAACTGTTGTTGCGCCATAATGAAACGAACTATTGCGTCAGAATGAATGAATTATTGTTGCGTCGTAATGAAGTGAACTATTGTTGCGTCACAGTGAAATGAATTGTTGCGTCACTTGATGGAACAGCATGTGGCACGATCAGATTTCAACTATGGTTCTGACAAAGACGCGACGCACCGTTACCCATTTTCGTTTCATCGAAATGTTATGAATGGGGTTTATTTTACTGCTGTCGGGAATGATGCATAGCATCAAAAAGAAAAAATACTAGCAGTCTCGCTGTCCGAGTGCTTTGAGGCGCTGGTTTAAATTTATCAAAGAATCAGGCGGAATTATTGTTTTCAAGATTGAAATGGCGTTACCTCCAGCAGCAAGGTTTAAGACTCCAAGAAGAATTTCAGCATATACACTCTCAAGAGAGCAATCTAGTACTGATGTAAATTTCCGGATAGAGGCGTAGGGTTCTAACTAATCGTCAGAGCAAGACCCAAGTTGCAGTATCGGATGAGACATGGGTGGTGTGTTTGTCTTACGACGCGATGAGGCTCTCACTGTTCCCTGGAACCAGTGGCCCTAAACTAGAAGTGGACGACTGCTTATAGCTCTCAGAGATGCTCATGGCGGTCATTAAACTCTGAAATAAACAAACAAAGAAGTCCTAAAAGCTCTGCTGTTACATAATGGAAATACGACCGCTGTCAGAAGAAGGATGAGATTGCAGCTGTATCGAGGCAACAACGTGATGTACGTTAAAATCGTAGTGGTACTTAAAAAGACCATTGTTTTCTGAGTTGAAGAGGCGAAAGGTGTTGATCCGTGATTATCCGCTCGGCAGACAGAAGGAGGGAAGTGAAGTCATATCGGATTTTGACTGCGTGCATAAAGGCTGCGATAAGGGCACAGCAGTATGCTGCTGCGTTGAAATTTTGTTATCAAATGAACAAAACAGCCACCGAAGTATACGAAATGTTGAAGGAGGCGTATGTGCAAAATCTTCTGCCACGTGCAACAGCATTTCTGTGTGAAAGAACAGAAGGTACACATACGGAACTGTGAACTGAAGTTTACAGCCCAACATTGTCACGAAAATAAAAAAAAAAAAAAATTGTTTGGAAATGCTAATCTTATTGATAAACCTGATTCGACTATCAAGCTTAATATTTTAGAAGCTTTCCACACTCTTCACGGCGACATGGCATCGACTCCATTTCTTTCATGCGCGTGGAAACAACTAACCAAAATCCGTGACCGTCAGAACGCTGATATCACAATAATTTGAATATTTATGCTTCATTTGTCCTGATGAAGCCGAGCCAGATGCTCAGCAAAACTGTAGTAGATTTAAAATAAAATATTTATCGTGAATAAGTGTTGCTGATTTAATCTATCTCAACATCACAAGTATTGTAGTCATACAATATTTCAGAAAACAGTTTCACCGTGCTATGGAAATCGCGTGCACAGAGCGTTTTTGCGCGATATTTCATTTGTAAATCTAAGAAGCGCTTCAAGAGACAAGTCCACTCGTATTAGGTATAAAGATTTCATCGTCTTGCGTAAATCTCATGCATTGACTGTTGATGTCACGTATTTCCATAACCGCTCAATAATGCGCGTTCACAATTTCTTGTAGCGTGTGTCATCATTTTTTTTTTTTAAATTTCATCTTCCAACCGCGTTTTCTTAAAATTTTTAATTCGCCTCCAAGGAATTATCACAAAAATTGCTTAAATATGGCACCTCCATCACATCCACTATCTGGTAGCAGGTAAGCATAAATACATCAGTATTTTCTGGAAAAAGTTTATTCTGAGAATTTATATCATTGATGGATGCGCTTAGTAGTAAATATTGGAAGTTCCAAGACGTCGTTTAAGAAACATTAGAGTTTTTCCATTAGAGCAGGACTTCCCACTTCCGGTTGCTGGCAGAAACAGTTTGTTTACGCTCTCCGTGTGTCACAACGTTATAGTTTTCTGACCTGTCAGTTACAGTCATTTGCAAAAGTTTAAGACCACCGGTTGGTATTAGGAGATTTCTGCCGATTGCGTCAGCTACTGTCTGTATTACTCAACTTCCTGTCGGTGCTGCATTATCCTACAACGGCAGTTGTTGATACAGTTGAGGGAAGCTTGCGAGCGTCAGTTTGCTTCTGGTTTTCATGCTGAGAGGTTTTGTACATGTTTTCTATAAAGCAATAAAGCGTCATTCCTTGCTACTCAGAGCACACAGACAGTGAGTTAATATCGTGAAGGATACTCCCAACGTGACATAAGCAGAAAGGTGAATGTAGCGACCGAAAGAGAAGCGACGTCCAAGGAAAACAACCCCACGTGATCACAATACCATAAAGCAAATAGTTACGCGTTCTCTGCTGAGTTCGTGCAAAAAAATCAAGGTCTTTATACATTCAAAAGGGTCTGATATTATTATCAGCACAGTTTCCCGACGTCTTAGCAAAGATTTTGGATTAACGTCTCATAAACCTGCACATAAACCTAGACTAACCTCTGTTATGAAAAAGAAGAGACTCCAGTTTGCGAAATGTCCTCAACCGTGGACTGCTGAAAATTGGAGCCAAGTTCTTTTTTCCGATGAATCAACTGTGCGTCAATTTGAATCACGTGAAGCACATGTTCGACGACCAAAAGGCAAAAGGTTTCATGAAAAATACACCGTTAGCACAGTGAGACATCCCCTAGTCAGATGATATGGGGTGCTATGTCAGCATTCGGTACTGCTTCATTATCTTTTTTGCCGACAGGCACTACCATGACTGGTCCTTTTTATGTGGAAATGTTACGTGAGAAGCTGTTAACTCTTATGCAAGTGCACAGATGCACAATCTTTATGCATGATGGAGCTCCATGCCGCAGATCAAAGACAGTAAAGGACTACCTGCAAAGGAAAAACATAAGTGTGCTTGACTGGCCCGGTAATAGTCCCGACTTTAACCCCATCGAAAATTTGTGGACCATTTTAAGAGACAAGGTAGCAGAAAAATAGTCATCAAATTCCCAAGCTTTGATTGACGAGATAAAGTACGTGTGGTGCAAAGACATTTCAAGTGACTACTGCAAATCCCTCATTGAGAGTACGCCACATCGTATTCTCTCTGTTATATGAAAACAAAGATGGCCACACAAAGTACTGATTTCGGCCTTTTTGTGTTCTGAAGAATGTAAGTATTCATTGGTGGTATCATTTTTTCAAATATCTGCGACTAGTAATTAGTAGTTTCTTTGAACATCTTAATTTTCAATAAATTGACAGGTGGTCTTAAAATTTTACAAATGATTGTATATCATCAGCTATGGCATAGCTATGGAAAATAACTGGCACGTATGATTATTATGATCCCAAAACATCGTTAAGAAACTCCACTCCTACCGCCACTCAATAGCGTATGTGTACCGCAGAAGGAGACAGTGATTTCACACCGACGGCTTAAGAAGATTGCGATTTTTCAGGTATTTCTCATATTCCATTCCTTACTTTATACCCGTGTTTTATTGAAGCACATGTATCCTTTTTATTAAACAAATATGCCTTACTTTTGCATTTCATTGTTCAAATATTTATATGGCGTAGTACACAGCCGTGGTGTTAATCATAAACAAACCCACCGGAAACTGCTGCGGAAGCATACACGTAATAAATAGTTCGGAGGAACTTCAAATGTTATAAATTACTTTTTCGGAATTATATTGCTTGGAACGCCTGAAGACACACAACAAAAATTAAGTAGTTGACAAATGATAAAGTGACTCAGTCCCACAAAGAAAAATGTGAATCCGAAATGGAAAGGCAGGTGGAGATTAAGAGCAAAAAAGTAAAACCAAGCTTATCAAGTACTTCCCGACTTCACGTGTATCGTTCCGCTTTGCTTACACAGAACCTCTTCACACTCAACATGAAACTCTCATTTTACGTTCACGTTCGCGGTCGCTTTTTTTTTTTTTTTTTTTGAATTTCACTAAAATAGATGCTTTAATGGCTATTTCTTTTGCAAATGTATTTTATGAAGGGAATGTATCGAATAACAGTAACATGGATTTTTTTTTTTTCGTCCAGCGCTACTTTTTTTTTATTCGAAGCAAATTCCATCTTTCCTTCGTGAAATTAAAATCACTACGCTTCAGATTTTTTTACTTCTTCGGAAGAAAATGGTTGTCAAAGATATTAATTTTCTGCTATTTACAATACAAAGCACTACCAACCGATCCGAAGGAAAGGATGCACGGAAAACTTTTCATTCAATAAAAAGTGCGTTTCATTAACGTTCTGTATCGAATTATGATATACAAATCATGTATATGAAATACAAAGGCCGTTCCATAAAAACTGAGAATGGGTCCGGGTTCGAATCCCGGTGAGGCATGGATGTTATGTTTGTCTTACGCCACTGGCTCTCCCCTTCCCTGAAACCAGTGCCCCTAAATTAGGGACGGGCCACTGCTTATAGCCCATTGAGTTGCTTACGGCGATCGTTAAACCTTTAATCAAAAACAAAAACTGAGAGTAATTTTTTTGACTTGGCAACAGTGCGAAGGGGGAAAATAACCACGCAGATGGCTAACTGAATTAAGAAAATATTATGGCAACAGTTATTAGCCATGGCAGACGATTCTGGTTTTGTTATAGCGCAGTTCTTTAAAGTACGTCTGCATTTCGCCATACAACTATGGAGGTGAGTGATTCAGAGTTAAACCCTTTAACGACCATTATCCTAAATTCTAGTAGCACTCTAAATACCATAACGCCCGAAACTGTTTTCTGTTTCACTTCTTTGTTTAGTAGTAACTATGGTCACTGACGGTAACTCCTCCTGATCCCTCATAGGTCGTGCAAATTTAAAGAATATGTACGGGTAGGAAATCTGACTCACTCTAGACATGCATTTCAGGCGGCTATGGTCGTTTGTATGTACGGGCGTTTTGGGCGCTATGGTCGTTAAAGGGTTAAGGGAAATGCGTTGTGCGATAACATTTTACTATCGTATGGGTAAAACGTCTCCAGAAATAGTTGATTTAGTGAAAAAAGCTTACAAAGATAAATGTTTGGGTGAGTCAACGATTTTTAGATGGCACCATGATTTCAAAAAATTGTGTTTGTCGGCAGAAAAAGAAATACACTGTAAAAAATTGCAGGGTCAAATTACGGTAGATACACCGGCAGCTGAGTGGCCAGTCAAGAAATCGTAATTTTACAGTGGCATACCGTGATGTTCATTAAGATGTTTAATGACTGGGAAATAAAAACATCTAATGACCGTAATGTTCAGTAACATGTCTAATCTGTACATTGTATAAAATAAAGTCCCTGGTAGGCGTCTGTTTTTTTGTTTGTTTGGGCTAACCTCGATAATCGCTGGACGGATTTTGATGTGGTTTTCACCATTTTATAGAGCTTTATCGAGGAAGGTTTAGGTGTATGAAACATTAATCTATGACAAAATGGGAGCCGAGCAGTAACGATTTTAGAGACAAGTCAAAGAAAAAGTCGCCGTTCGCATTCTTTCGTGGCTTTCACTGCCTAAACAACGATGTACGGCGACCGATTTACGAAACCTTTTTGCTCATTGGGAAAAAGACGCGAGGCGCATGCGCGGCTGCCGGTCTGACAGCATGTAAGGCCACAGACTAAATGCGTAGTTATATCGGATGCTGAAAGAGAATTGGTTTATCGGCGCTCGCACAGACTAAATGCGTAGTTGATTTCGTCCACACGTATGTATCTGTTTGAGTAGCTCTTAATTAAAATTTAAATATTGTATTAACATTATGCCAAGACGAAAATCGAATATAGGTCGTAGTACATCGGACACTAAAATAATTTGTTTATCCCGTCATAACGAAACTTTCCAAGAAACAGAATTTTGATTGCCAAATGACAGACAAAGAATGGCTTTACAAAGAGAAAGACAGTCCCCTGTTAAGCGTAATAATCGTCTCTGTTTAGATTCGCCGGAAATTCTAAATTGCTACCGTGCGAAGCCGGGAGGGGGTCGCTAGTGACAAATAAAAGAATAATACATGTTATGTTCATTAACATGTGTATTGGGAAATCAAAACGTCTAATGCCATAATGTTCATTAGCATGTCAAATGACTGGAAATAAATAATATGTCTACGGACCGGGAAATAATAACGTGTTGCCCACTGAGGTGTTGCCATTCGACTGATTGCACATGAAAAAACAGGTATACAATCACTTTAAGAAGCACGTTGGCAGATTGTCGAGGTTAAAATACAGTAACAGTTCAAACAGTTTTATCACCGTGAGGTGGCGTGCTTACAATTTGTAAACTGTCTTAATCCGAGTGAAACACTGACTATTTACGGCAATTTTTTATCGCTGTATCCTGTTCCACAGTAACGAAAAGCCATTATACTATCCACAATATCCGATCTCGCTACAGAACTTCAAAATCAAATTACTTCGACAGACTATTGAAATTTAATAGTTAACCAAACCCCCAAGTATTCCCGCAAATCTCTCCTATTACCGGAAATTTTTCGTGATATGGATACGAAAAAAGTGAGAACGGAATTTTTCGTTAATACATATGCGAAAGGGATTGCGGAAAGGTTTCTGAAAAGTCATAATTTTCCGTGGAAAGGGCAAAAGCCCTTTTAGCTCTAAATCTGGAAAATTACTCTCTAAATCCGATCACATACTTGGCAGCTTTGACGTTGTATCTCTTTACCCTTCCATTCCGGATTCATCTCGCACGAATCAGAAGCCATCGCTTAGACCACAGCGCCACCGGGTCGGCATTAGTAGTTTAAGATCTCTCACCTTGTCTGCTGGCTTTGATGCCAAAGTATCGACAACATTATCCGGAGTGATGAAACTTCGGATTTTAATCGCATCTCTGCTACCTCAAACCCTTCTCTGCGATATATTGGACCACTTTCCTATATTCCTGGATTTACAGACTACCTCAAGAACTATCTTAAGAAGTTTGGCCTGGGAATCGGAATTCGAGAGGTCAATTTTACCTCTTCTAACCGCACATCGAGACCGTGCCACGCAAGTTTCGTATGATGGTGTATATATACTCCACCCCCTGGAGTTCACTGATAGCTCTGTAAAATATTATGTAGGTATGACCAAGAGGTCCCTCAAGTTGAGACTTCTTGAACACAAGCGTGATGTAAAACAGGGCAGGTTAACGACAGCCTTAGCTCGTGAAGTTGAAAACCACGCTGTTGTCCCTGAATTGGATGGGGTAAAGAAAATCGCTTCAAAGATTAACGCGAGAGTCACTGCATGTGGGAGACTGTTGAGATCCTGCCCGACCCGAATGTTTACAACGAGGATGTTTCTACTGACTTATCTGCTATTTGGCGCCTGCTCCTGGGTGTTACGCACGTTTGATTCTGAGAGCGATGTAACCTGCCCGATGTTTTACACTTAGAACGTAGCACGCATTCATTTTTGCTCATACACTGGCGGAAGGTGAAAAAAGAACACCAAGAAGGAGACGTCTGATACCAATGAAATTTATACAGCATAATAACGGAACACAGAGGATAACGTGATCAAAACATTATGGCAAAATACAGCTGTATGTGCTGGTAAACTGAAAAATAACATTTCCATGTAACATGGTTAGTACGAGGTTTGAACCGCCATGAACTGCGTCACACTGTGCAGTTCTGGCATAGAGTCTGTCGTACAGATGTTGGATGTAAATTTGGGGTACTGAGTTCCAAGCATCCTCAACCTGGATGCGAAAATCGGGGATGGTCGTGGCTGGCCGTGGAGACAGGATAAGTCGTTGTCCCATAAAATCCCACACGTGCTCAATGGGGGACAAATCCAGTGAACGTGCAGGCCATGGAAGTTGTCCCGCACCCTGAAGTGCATGTTGCGTTGCACGTGTCGTGTGTGGGCCTGCGCTATCTTGCTGGAAAACACCACGATGGACCGACCTTACAAATGGCACAACAACGGGCTTAATGATGTTGTTGATGTATTAGGTGCTGTTTATCGTACCCGGTACAGACACTAGTTGTGTACGGGAGTGATTGCTGATCGCTCCCCACACAGGAGACCAGGTGTAGGCCCTGCGTGTTGCTGGCGGATGTAAGAAGGGTGGAGACGCTCCCCTGTGCGTCTGCGAACACGCATACGGCCATCGGAGGCTCCCAAGCAGAATCTGCTTTCATCGCTGAACACGACAGATCGTCATTGCGTTCTCCAGTGCAGACGTTGGAGACACCACTGCAGCTGTTCCTGACGGTGGGATGGAGTCAGAGGTACACATGCCAGAGGCACACGTGCACGTAGCCCTGCATCCAGTAGATCGTTGCGGATTGTTCGCATAGTCACCTCAGGTGTAACGGCAGCTCGGATTTGCGCAGCATTGGATGTTCTGCTTGACAACGCCGCTCTTCTTATGCGTCGATCGGTCCGCTCATCAGTCCGTCTGTTATTCCCGGTTCCACGTCTTCTCGTGTGGGAATGTTCCTCGGACCATCTACGCCACCATCGTACCACCACCGATACTTCCCGTCCAATTCGCTCCGCGATACGACGATACGACCACCCGTCCTCGCGGAGTCGGACTAGACGACCTCGCTCAAAGTCCGATAATTGCTGAAATCGTACACGTCTTCCATGTCCAGGCATTGCAGCTTCTTCAGGGTCTTCGCACGTGTCCGTACGCCGACGACTGATTACATTCACTTCGCCGTACTCCTTAAATACTACCGACGATAATTTGCATATTATGCCGTACTGTGGCGTAAGCGCTTACCGGTTGGTCCCGAAATTAACATCACACCTACGTAAACTCGACCCAATTAACATATGTAAATTTCATGATCGTCCGCCAATTCCTTCTTTGTGTTCTTTTTTCACTTTCCGGCAGTGTATTTTTAAATTTGAAGTAGAACTTCTCATTCTTCACTTTGAACTATTGGCCTGATGAAGCCACCCGCCTGATGTTGAAAGCTCGTATGTTTATGCTTGCATATTAATTTACACCAAATAAACGGAGTTTTTTTTTCGTATGATTGCACGTACTATTCTTGGTGTATTCTGCCCAGTTCTATATATAAGGTTATATTTTTAATTACATTGATAAAGACCTATGCGGTCATCGTCTACTTGGTGCAGAATCATCTGTTAAATATAAGTACAACTGCGCACAGCGACAAATTACCTAAATATTGATCTACTTGCAGGGTTCTACAATTTTCATTCTATATCTGTTTCTTTTACAGGG
This sequence comes from Macrothele yani, assembly GCA_039090855.1. Lineage (NCBI taxonomy): Eukaryota > Metazoa > Arthropoda > Arachnida > Araneae > Macrothelidae > Macrothele > Macrothele yani. The sequence continues at coordinate 128,371,660 of CM077024.1, read as the reverse complement.
CTTGCACTGATGATTGTGAAGATATTCTGGATTTTTCTGACGATGACTTACCATGCTGTGCGTTCATGGAAATCGAAGAACTCAGAAATTCAGAAGATCTCTGCGATGTTTCCATCAGAGCCGGCGAACAATCTTTCAGAGCTCATCGGATCATCTTGGCAGCTGGAGTCCCATTCTTCAGTAACATACTCGAAAGAAGTTTTGCTGAAAAGGAGAACGTGGAAGTGACTGTGGATGATGTGGATTCCACTACAATTCTGCAACTCATCAGTTTTCTGTACAGCGGCAAAATGGCCATCACACCAAACAATGTACTCAGAGTGTTGACTACGGCAGCTAACCTGCAGTTCGAAAGAGCTGTGGATGCCTGTTTTAAATTTATGTTAAGCACCTTGAATGCTGAAACTGCGTTATACACTCTCACACTCGCCATGGAACATAAGGATTTGAATGCAGTTGAAAAATGTGGTCGATATGTCCAGGAAAACTTTGAGGACATTTCTCTGGCAGATAGTTTCTTGAGTTTGCCTTTCGCCATCGTGAAAGAGTTACTAAGGAGAGAAGATTTATTCGTTATGAGGGAAGATATCGTTTTTGAAGCCGTCATGAGGTGGGTGAAAGCCAATGAAACAGAGAGAGTCTCCTATTTGGCTGAGTTTCTAAATCTTGTTCGAATGAGACTCCTTACACAAGAATATTTCACTACGCGTGTTGTAACAGAAGAGCTCCTACAAACTGACTATGCTTGCAGAGATATACTGAATCAGATTAAGGAATATCACTACAGTCATGGGTTATGTTCAGAAAGAGAAAGATATTACCCACCGAAAGAGCATATAAAGCATGGGAAAATAATGGGTTGTGCTATGTACTCTATCAGCACACGCCGTACATTATTGGCAATCAAGTTCTTCGATTCTGTCCATGTGAAGCAATGGATTGATGTTTGTGTTACGCAAGAAATCGCTGCAATTAGAGGTTTAATGAGCGCTGAACATATCATTTGCACAGATGAAACAATTGTGTTCATCGAATATGAACGTATGCATATCCTTTGTCTCAAAACGTTTCAATACACCTCCATAGACGTGGAGTATCCGATTGATTATTCGTCCTCAGTTTGCGCCCACAATGGAGCAATACATGCTTTTGAAGAAGATGGCCTTGTGATATCTGTGTCTCTCGAAGACGGTTCATTCCATGTAAATGGAAGAATGATAATAAGTCGCGCTGGCACTGCAGCTGTGTCTTTGGGTGATTGCATATACGTGACTGGTGGGGTATCATTTTATTTCGATTTGGAAGATGATGTCAATGCCGTCGAACAATTCCAGTGTTTTACGTTTGTTGAACGCTACGACTATAGTACCGGAGTTATTGATGAAATTTCACCTATGCTTCACGAGAGATCATATCATGGTTGCGCTGCTCTTCTAGGCAAGATTTATGTGTGTGCGGAGGAATCATTGATCTCGTTGATCCCATCTCATCAACAGAAGTTTATGACCTCTCGACCGATCACTGGACGCTTGTATCCCCCATGAAAACTGCTGTCGAGGCTATCTCTCTCGTGCCATGTTCTGGAAAACTCTACGCTGCTGGCTGTGACAGGGAAGAAGGAACATTTCCTTTCGAGGTTTACGATCCTGATGCCGACGAATGGACGCCAACGCAGGCATGCGCTTCGGAAACTGCAGAATGCTTTCTTCTTCTGGGCACAAATGGAACTACAAGAAACCACAGTGGCAAAATGTTTATTTAATTTACCCACCGTTCAGAGATATTTTGCTCCAAATGCATTCCACCTTCACAATTACTAACGGCATAAAAAGTACCTAAGGGAAAAATAAATGGCATTTTGCCGACATTTTCATATTCTGAAAATAATTTTTAAATTAGGAAAGATTAATTCATAATGTGCTTCTATAGTTTCTCTCATAAAGGAAGACACTGCCTGTATTGTGCTGAAACTCATGACGTCATGAAGTCGACTGCAGCGCACCCGCGGCATAAATTGGAAGTACAGTTGATTGACAGCTGGGCTTTCCAGTATTCACCGCGAACCACATGACTTTGTCCATTTTAGCTGTTTGAACTTTGACCTCCCTGCAGAGTGGAAGACGACGTATACGACATATACTTATCATTTTCCAGATTCTTTTTGGTTTGCATCTTCCAGTTTCCTGTAGCATTCTAATAAGTGGCATTATTATTGCTTATTCCTCACTGATCGTTAACTTTTCCTTTGTAAATTCCATTACTTAGGTTCTTATGTGTTTTTGTTGCACATTTCATTCACGCATACGTTGTCATCGTTATCTTTACAATATAGCTTTACGTTCAATTCTGATTTGTATTCCATTGTCATCTGTTTCTATATCTACGTGTTTGGCTTCAATATCTATGGATATTTCGCTATTGTCATCTTTCCGATGCCTCACTTGGCTTACATTGGGACGGCAGTTGAGGACGAAGGTCGAGAGCGGGGTGGTGGGGTGGGGTGGGGGTACAACAGAAGGATGGCGCAGAGCAGCTTGCTCCTCACCACCCCAGCACTAAGTTGGGGTTGCCATAGCAACCATTGCCGACGGGATGGATTCACGTCACATTTTGGTTCTGTTTTAGATCCGTGGGGGCGCCACTTTCTATGGGAGGAGTTTCCTCGGGCTCCTATGTCTGTTTCCACTCTATGGTTTCTCTATTCGACTGCAAAACTTAGCTTTGTGCCCTGTCTTGTTTGGATGCAAAGGGAAAAGACTTCAGAGTGTCTTTACATTTGCATCCAAACAAGCGGAGTAGCAAAGTTCTGATTCCATAGAATACTGAACCCTACAGCATTTAAGGTGGTTTCCCCTAAATCTCTGCCTTATGCTTCCAATGGTAAAACTTCTTTACATATTTTCTTCGCAATGAATGTATTCCCAAGGATGAAAATTTTCACATAGATAAAACTAACTTTAAGTTATAGCATGGGATACTTAATACTTGCTAAAACATAACCATAATTAAACAATCCAACCTTTGTTCGTCTACTGATGTCATCAATGTACAGGTCGCGCCATCTATTAACAGATCTGAACATTACTCAAACAAAAATGATTGATTTTTAATATAATTATGGTTATGTTTTAGCAAGTATTAAGTATCCCATGCTATAACTTATAGTTAGTTTTATCGATGTGCCAATTTTCCTCCTTTGGAATACATTAATTGCGAAGAAAATATGTACAGAAGTTTTACCATTGGAAACATAAGGCCAGAGGTTTTAGGTGAAACCACCTTAACGACACATCTGTCCGCTTACCTGAACAAAGATTCTTGGACTATAAAAATAGTGCTTCTTTCTGGAATAGAGAAGAATAGTAGCAGCATTATATTTGCAAAACATAACCTGCTGCTCCGGTGGCGCAGTGGTCTAAGCGCTGGCTAATGATCATTCGTCAATGAAGGGGTCCGGGTTCGAATCCCGGTGATGCATGGATGTTGTGTTTGTCTTACGGCACTGGCTCTTTCCCTTCCCTGGAATCGGTAACCCTGTTCAAGCTCCATGGTGAAATTGATTGTAGGGTGTATATAATTTATTTTATCGAGGAAAAACGGGAGAGTCTCCTTTCCGTGTGGCCATATGAAAAATATGTCGTCTGCATATCCTAGCCATGTGGTAGGTCTTGGGGTGATGTTGGTGAATATATATTGCTCAATGGGGCGAAGTATTACTTCTGCGAGGACGGCTGAAAGCGAAAATCCCATCGGAGCGCCATTTACTTGTTTATAAATTTGCCCTCGAAAACTGAAGTAGCTAGAATTTGAGACCAAGTCCATTATTTTGAAGATGCTGAGGCAAGACTCCTGAGAATAAGCCGATGAATTGGATATAGCCTCTTTCAATGTTCTGATGGCTTCTGGTACGGGGATCGATGGATAAAAAGAAACTACGTCGAAACTGCCGATTATGTCGCGTTGTTGAACGGTGAGCTGCTTGATTTTTGTGATAAAATCTAGAGTGGAGGTTATTATGAAGTCCGACTCCGGTAGATGATTAGTTAAGAATTTAGTTAACGCTTTCTCTAAGTGGTACGTCGGTGCGGATCTTCTGGACACGATCGGCTTCAATGGATTGCCGAGTTTGTGGTGTTTAAGTCTGCTGAAGAGTTTTGGGATCTGAGGGCCAGGCGGTAATTTGGCGGATTTCTTGAGATCATCTGGAATATCAGTTGACCTTGCAGTTCTTTTTACCTGTGCAATCCAAGAATTTAGAGGATTCCTTCGTAAGATTATAGATCCAGAATCGGATATAAATTCTTCTAGTTTTTTATTATAATCCGCTGCGTCCATTATCGCTATCTAGCTGGATTTGTCCGTTAGCGTCAGTATTATGGAATGGTCATTTCTAAGGTTGGAAATCGTCCTTGGAATTTTGAAATTATTAAACGATTGCTTCTGATTGTACCACGATTTTAACCTAGAGCAGCACAGTTAACGTAGTTCATCTTTGTTGTCTTCTGGAATTCGCGATATTATGGTCTCAAACTCAGAAACGACGCTTTTTGGGTTCGGTCTTGATCGGAAGCAGAACTTTGGTACAAGCTGCAAACGATCACAATTACATACTGGTTCGTGATGAGAAAGGCCATAAAATTAGTAATGAGTAAATCCACCATGGGCGGTGATAACCGACCCCATACACTCTGGGATCGAATGAAACAAGGTTTGGATGGTCGTCTGTGGTTTCGCATTCCATTTTGTTTCTACACGCATTCACAATTTGTTGGTTGTGACAGGCGGCGAGAACATGTGAGCCAGTCGTTGCGCGAGGACACCCCAGACGTTCTCTATTGGTCACAAATCTGGCGAGCGAGAAGGCCAGGAAAGACGAGCGACTTGATGCGCACACAGTACGTCTTGGACACTACGAGCAACATGAGGTCGGGCATTGTCTTGTTGGAACACGACTCGCTGGATCGTCTGAAGGAAGGGTAATGCTAGCTGATGACTTTACCTGCACCGTCAAAGTGCTGACTTCGCAGGGAAATGCGGAACTGTCTCGAATAGTTTGGGATAGATAGGATCCCTGACGGCGTTCCGACAGCCAGCCTGTCAGTCACGGGAAACCACAGTCTTCCACACGGACAGATTCGGTCCAGTGACCTGTGGGGATCTGCCTCTCCCACGGGACCGGTACCTTACACCCTTCTGTCACAACCCGTGTGTGCGACATGCTATGGGCAGTTGGGGCAAGCAACGTTTTCAAAATATCTCATCTCGTGGCAGGGAGAGGGTAGAAGTTCATCTTCAAAACGCCCGTGATGTAGCGTTGGCTGTTCAATGTGCCTGTTATACGCAGTAGGCGAGTGCGTGAATGAAACGCAATGGCGTTCCAGACCATCACTCTCGGCGTGGGACCGGTATGGCGCTGCACAATGCAGCCTTCCAGATGCCGTTCACCATGGTATCTGCGAACAAGGATTCACCCGTCGTGATGCATTGGATTGGATTTGGACTCGTCCGAAAACAGAAGATGCTCCCACTCAGCACTCCAGTTTCGACGTTCGCGGCACCACAGCAATCGCTGGCGCCTGTGGTTCAGAGTCCAGGGAAGTAGCAGCAATGGACGGCGAGCAACGAGGCCTCTCTTCAGGATTCGGTGACGAACGGTGCTTGTAGACATCGGACGATGTGTGACCATCCTGTAGTGCTGCGCAAGTGTCGTGTATGGTGTTCTGCGCTACGTCACTGCCATACGGTGCAAGTGCCTTCTTCTTGCTCGGTGGTGCGATTTCGAGCTCCAGACCCTGCACAACGATGCGTAGAACCTTCTGCTGCCCATTGACGCCATGCGCGCATAACGGTATAGTTGCGTTACGCATACGCGTGCAGCAATATCACGGCATGATAAACCACCTTGTCTGAGACCAACGATTCTAACTCTTCCAAACTCCGTCAGGTGTCGTATGGTTGTTTCGTCCTCCTACGCTGCATGTTTACATGTTAACAACTGCGTACGGTCGAGTTTTGCGATAGCAAGTTTAAAAACCTGCTCTCTGCACGTCTTCTTTTATACCCCCTAGTATGACGTTTCCGATGGCGTTGTGCGCGCCTCATATTTGCATGTGCACTGAAATTGTAATCATTTACATCTCCCATAGTGTCTTGTCCACCTTACAAATGTCGTGCAAACCCGAGCATTTCTTCACGGTGTTGCAATTTCTATTAACAGCAGTGTAGATTATACATAATAGTAGTGCAGTTATCTGTTTTATGTTTGTTTAAAACAATTTCGTCCTGTTATGCAAATCATGCATTGAGAGCGTGTAATTTGTACCTCTAAGAAGAGCATTTACGCGCTTCCGGTGTAAACCAACCTCTTGGTGGATTACTTGGAAAAAGAGATTTCATCGTCTTACGCAGATATCATTCGTCGATTGTTCAGCCTCTCTTTCACGTGTTTCTATAACAACGCGCAGGTTCACGTTTATAGTTTCCTTCCTCTTGTGGCATGCTACTTTTAAATTTCTTGTTCTAACCCCATTTTTTTTATTCAGTTCGACGCTAGCAAATTATCATAAAAATTGCATAAATATGGCACATCCACTATCTGGAAGCAGGTAAGCTTAAATATACCAGTATTTGGACCTTTCCTGTTACCTGTCCGCCACTATTTGACTTCCGAATAAGAACGCATTCGAGTAGTTCCCGATTTCGAAAAAGAACACAGAGCCAAAGAATATAAACGCTTCGCGTGAAGAAGCTCAACTCTCGTAGAGATAATGTAAAACAGGCGACAGCAGCGCCACCATGTAATGCGGCAGCAGATGCTCTGCGGGAAAGTTAACATTCAGGCGCAAAAAGCGTAGGAGACACGGGACGGGAAGCCTATTTTACGGAAAGGAAGCTAAGCTTTGATCTGCGACTGTTTCCTTCGGTCTCATTGGGTCTACTAAAGCATTTTTTTTTTGTTGTTGTTCTTTTCTGAGTATCCCTCCTGTCCCTTCTTTTGGTGAAACAAATATATACATTAGCAATTAATATTATTTTAAGGAAATTTTAGCAGTTTTATTATCACTTTAAGCACCGTAGTAACACCAGGTTGCTTGGCATGAATTTCATATTTACAATATACCTTAAATGTCAAAAATGCTGAGGCTGGTTTCCCAGTAGCAGCCATAATAATAATAAAAAAAAAAAAAGCAAAGACAACCGCAGTTTCCCAAAGCTACAATTTTTTTTTCTACCCTTCCGAAGTTTGTAAATTAAACGCACTGCGCTGGAGAAATTTTCTCAACAGATCGGAAAAACATCCGTTCGTATCTGAGTAGGTTCGGACCTGGGCCGCTGGCGTGATAGCTGAGCTCTCTACCGACCGGACTAACTCGCCACGATTGACTGTATGCTTAAAGCTGTCTGTTTGGTATGCATTGTGTAATCGAATGCTTCCCTCTTTCATTTTACAATATTACGAGGTATTTTTCATAAAAGTCAGTTTCATATAATTGATAAATTAATTTTTTCAACGTAACGATAGCTTTTTTTTTCAGCAAACGTTGTTTTAATGGTTTTCCAGGATATTTGTTTCAAACGGTTTCAAATTTGTTCTTGTTATTCATCCACTCCATTCCATGAATTGTTATTCATCGGAATGGAGTGGGTGTATTTCATGGCTGTAATATAAACGCAGATCTAGATGAGAACAACAAAACCTTTGAACAAAACGCCAACACAAACAAGCGTTTATATTCTTTGAACACAAACACGCATGCTCAGTCTAACTCAGTCTGCTCGGCATCCTGCGGCATCAGCCTGTAATGTTGGCTTCTGTGTAGTAATTCTTTGCCGCATAATATAGTGGCGCTAGTTACGTCTCGCTGAGCCTTACCTTCTTATCAGTTAGATATTCTTTGGCTGTACTACGAAACCACTCCAGCCGAGCTCGGCGATGGCCTATGGCGAATGACTGCCCGTAGCCATTAGCAATGGCTGCCAGAAACGCTAATCTTCGGTTCATTGTCCGAGGTGTGACGAAGATGCCCGTAGTCAAAGTTACATCCCGTCGAATAAGCGACGAAGACGCCGATAGATACGCATTGATGTCCGCCTGAATTCAACGGTCCTGTTACGGCGATTGCGGTGTATCCTTGCAACCATTGTTGCCAACAACATCCAACTGTTCTGGCATTCGTATGCCATTGGGTCGTAATTTGACGAATTGACCAAAGTGCTTTACGGAGGCCTACGCTCCAATATCTTCCAAAACCTTCAGCTGGTGATAGAATTACTGACGAGATCTACGAGTCAACTTTGGATCTTGGATATAATGTAGCGGTCGCCAATACTCCGTTTTTTGTTTCGTACGACCTGGAACACGTGACATGACATGATTTCTGCTGCCCCGCATTTGCCCTCTAATCACTTTATTATCGAGCTACACTGCTGGCCACCCAAAATGCAACACCGAGAAGGACACGAGATAGCAAAGCCAGATTTACTGGGCACATAACAACACATACAAAGATGAAACGATTAGGCTTACAGGCCCGTGCGACTTGCGGAACACGCAGACATTAATAGTTCGTGTGGCCCCCCATGGCTGGCTATAAAGGCCGCCACACGCCGCGGCATCGAACGAAAGAGGCTTTGGATGTGGGCTTGGGGTATCTCGGTCCAGGCTACTTCCACACATTGCCACAATTCATCAGGCGTAGCCGCGGGTGGTGTTCGATGGGTGACATATCGAGCAGACGTGTTCGATGGGTGACATATCGGGAGAACAGGCGAGCCACGGCAGCAGTAACACCTGGTGGGCCGTGAAGAATTGTTGCACGATTCGTGTCACGTGCGGGCACGCATTGTCCTGTTGAAGCGTGGCAGCTGGCAGGTCCTGCAGGTAAGGGAAGACTGCAGGCTCCAAAACGTCGGAGATGGTGCGGTGGTTGTTGAGTGTATAGGCGATGCGTACCAGAGGGGTGCGGATGTCATGTCCAATTGCGTCCCGCGCCATAACGCCAGGCGACGGATCGGTATGGCGATGCATAATGCATGCGTCATACAGTCTCTCGCCGCGGTGCCGCCACACGCGGATCCCACCATCGTGGTGTTTCAAGCAGAAGCGGGATTCGTCGGAGAAGGCAATGTCGTGCCATTCCGTGTTCCAGGTGCGGCGTTCAACGGCCCACTGCCGCCGCATTCGCCGGTGGTATAACGTCAATCGTAATCGGAGCAATGGGCGCCGTGCGACAAGTCCCCGCTCCTGCAGACGACGTGGAACGGTACGTGCTGACACAGGTTGTTGCGCAACACACCCTGATTCCAACGCTAACGTTCGTGATGTGGCGGTGCGAGCAGTCAATGCCCGCCGCTCAACATGCCGGTCCTCTTGTTCGGTGGTGTGCCGCGGCTGCGGCAATCACTCACGTCGGTCCGTCCGTCCGTCCGTCCGTCCCTTCTGCACCCACCGAATCGAAACTCGCCTCACTGTGGCCGGATGTCGTCCCACACGGGCGACGATGTCTAGGTACGATAAAAAGCTGTCGCGATATGCCACTATTCGTCCTCTGCCAAACTTCAAAACATGCTGGAATGACTGCTGTATTCTGCGACGAGGCATAAGGAAGCTTCCCACGCACAGGTCCGGCAGCACAACACACTTCGACTACTTACACCACGCCTTCTGTGCACCCTTCTTATAGTGCTTCTCGGTGGCGTGCCGGGCGCACGTGATTTGTATACGCCCTGCAAAGGTAATCGTTTGCATGTCCTCTCGCGGGCGACGCATGCTGCGAATTTCAGGCCAATATGTGCAAAACTTGTTTGTTTAGAATCCAAGATAGAAAACTTTCAGTTCGCTTGTATCCACAACGGCATGCAGTGTATGAGTTGCATTTACTCAAGAAATGCTGGGAAATTTACTTACGGTTTTTTACCTGATATAGTGTATCCATTGGGCTCATCAAAGCAGTGGCTGAAGATTTTTCCGAAAGGGGGGGGAGTCGATGACTGCCGGTAGCAACTCTAAGGACTACAGGGAATCTTCCGTCTCCAATGTTTTGTTTTGTTTCGCGGTTTACCGACTCTTGTGAGCAACTCTATAGAATATAAGCCGTCACCAGATCCACTGGTTCCAAGGGAAAAAAAGAGACCCAACGCCATCAGAAAAGAAAGCCTCCCTTGCGTCATCATGGACAGGAACCACGGCCCATTTCGGGCCAATAGTCAAAACCAGTAACCACTGCGCCACCAGACCGGTGTTTAGATATTGACACTCTGATACCACAGATGTACTTGGTATATAAAATATCGGCACAAAATAGTATATTTTCTATGATGCGTCTACTTTCCTTGGTCTCGAGGCACGAAGATTTCACCGCTCTCGACGTAATCCTATGCTACTGCTCCCGATGGAAAGGCGAATAATCTTTCACTCTTATACCTTCGTGGTCCTGTAAGACTCTTAGAACATTTCTTCTGTATAGCGCACGAAGGAGACCACCTGCGTTCGTCCGCTTGACCGCTCTGCTGTGTCCGACGGTTGACAACGTTTCCCTTCAAAATGATGGATTATTCCCCCTTTTTACAAAGCACGCATGGGAAAAGTCCTAGTTAGCGTGTAAAAGTTCACACCTTTTTCTTTGGTCTCCATAAATTGTCGCGCTATAGCAGTCTCCACTTTTCCTGAGGTGCAACAGGTTTATGTCGTCTACATTTTAGCTTACTCACTCCCTTCTCCCAGGAAACGCTAGTTGCAAAATACACTATTGCGTATATAACCTTTTTGCCAGTTATGTTTTCGAACCCACGTCTTCCTTCTACGGAGGCAGCTATTTTTCCAACTGAACTACCCTGGCAAGGCTTATTGCTGCAGCATGTCCATTTGACTCGTGCATCATCTACGCCATGTTACTAAGGAGGTTAGAATAAGATATCTGTATGCCCTGGTTAATGGAGCAGTAACACTTTGCGTGAAGCCTATAACCGCGAACGGTGCCCATTAAAGTGTTAACTTGTTGGTTATATTACCTTTGTTAACTTGTTGTAGATAATAATAATGGAACGCTTAAATATTCATGCAATGCTTTTATACTTCTTAAAATAATTTATTCTTCACTTTGACTTAATGAGGAGTGTTGTCCATAGGCTCTGTTTTGTCTCACTCTTTCTTTCCGCAAACCATCTTTCTCTAGAACCGCTTTTCGTTACCTTTGTTCTATCGGTCATTCGCTCGTCTCTCTCCCGCGCATGTAGAAAAACCTCAATTTCCCGCCTAGCTTAGAGACATCTTGTGAGAGACTGCCAGGTATTTTCATGTAGGACTTCCGTCCACAGAGAAGGTTTACGCCCAAACCACCTACCGCAGGTCCGCCTCTTGGGCAGGGCACAGAAACGTAAGAAGTGAGAGCAAGTCTAGTGACTTTGACAGAACAGTTTGTAAGCGAGAGAGAGCACAGTAGATGGCACCACCGTACAAGTACGATGCTGCTCATACAGGGTGAGAGAAAATCAGGGGGAGTAGCAATGGATACCCAACGTAACCGGGTGGTCCAACCCGGGGGCCGTCATTTAACGTACTCGTCCGATTTAGCGATTGTTGGCAAATCACACCATCTCTGGAAGATCAGACCAGGATTGAACCTGGGGACCCTCCAGTGACAGTCTGATTCGCTAACCACTAAGCCATCCGCGGCTCTTTCCGGCTAGCTTAAGACCTCCTGTCCCTTATATAAGGCGCTCCTCGCTTCCTCTTGCAACCGCTCGCTCCTAAACCCTCGCGTTGACTATCCAGCTAGCCCTTTGTTCCCAGGCAAACTCAGCCCTTCGCTTCCATTAAAACTGCGGTCTCTCCCGAGGAATAAAGGTGGCCTAAAGCACAAAATTCAAAGCTGAGATTAAACGACTTCCGCGTTCTTTTCCTGTTACTTTGAAGTGAAGATGGCAAAGATTGGGAAAACACAGGCTTGTCCACACCGGGCATCAAAACCGGGTCCCCTCACTCGGGACTAAGTCGCTCACCCAACTCAGATACGCGGACATGTGTTCTCATTGCTATCTGCCTTTATCTCATGTGCGTCCTACGGTGTAGGCACGTCACATCTCCCCTCATCCCAAAGAGGGCCGGGGGCACGGTCTACGGGTCAGCCGGGACCATGTGTTGCTGTAGGCAGTCATCCGCTGAATAACGTAACATCCGACACATTTTTATTTTTCGAAGCACTGAAGAAGGGATTCTCATTTTTCCTGTCTTGCGGTGCGGAAAGAACATCACACCGTTGCGAGAAACCTAACGGTCCAAGGCTCGAGTCCCTGTTCGAGCGCCAATATAAAAACACAAGCTTTTCCACCCCGGGCATCGATTCCGGTTCCCCTCACTCCGGAGTAAGTCGCTCTCCCTACTGAGTTACGCGGACATGTGCTCGCACTGCTATATGCCTTTATCTCAACTGCGTCCTGATTGACAGGCACGTCACAAGGTGCTAATTACACTGGACGAAGCTTCAAGCACAAAGACGAAAATTGCAAATGGATTTTCTATTGTCATACCATTTCAAATTGCCTTTAGAGAAAGCGCCGTCAAGACGCTACTGAGAAAACATGCTTCCTGACTCGGGTGACGAGGATTAAAGTTTCCCACTCTCGTAGAAACAAAGGAAATTGGAAAGAAATGTTGCAAAAGAGATTTAATTTTTTTGCCTAAAATTCTAGTATTAAATCTCCGAAAGAAAAACGCAGGAAATCAAGGCTATCGCAATGCATTTTATGTTGGCCAAATCGAATTTTTTGTCGTTCTAATGTTTCATCGTAATTTTTTGCCTATTTGTGAGAAAATGCTGGACTTATAAAATTCTTAACTATTATGGGGCAACTTCCCATTTATGTTTTAAATTAAAATACACGAAACGTTAGTGAAAGTTCAAAATAAAATATTAAAATTAAATACTTTTCTCCTATGTGGAGCGTAACGCTCTTCGGTTTGGTATTGACATCATTTCCACGCCCCAAGACCACACGATTCAAATACACACTATAACGAAGTGAATTTCTCCGTCATTTTTATCCGCGCCGGGGTTCGAACCCGGGTCCACTCATTCCGGAACAAGTTGCTCTACCAATTGAGCTACACGGACAGTTATTCTGATTCCTATCTGCCTTTGTGTCGTGTGCGTCCTTCTGGCAGGTACGTCACATCTCCTGGTACGTTACAACACGGTTGAGTCATATTATTGTGACCACCAGCTAATATCCAGAGTAACCGCCGTGGACAGCGTGGACAGCAGCTAGACAAGCTGGGAGTGACTTCATAAGGTGCTGCAAAGTGTTCACAGCTATGTGGAGCAATGCTGACTGCAATGCATCTGACAGCTGCAGGAGGTCCCACAGATGCTCAATTGGGTTTAAGTCTGGGGAATTAGGGGAACCAGGGAAGTAGTTTGAAATCTTCATCGTGCTCTTCCAACCACTCTCGGATATTTCTAGCTTTTTGACCGTCGCATTTTTGTGCTGGATGATCTCATCCACCCCAGGGAAGACAATCAGCATGTATTGGTGTGCGTGATCTGCAAAGATGGATTCATAACGAATGCGGTCAATACTGCCTTCCACAGGTATGAGTGGACCTAGAGAATGCCACGAAAACATTCGCCAGACCAGAACGCTGCCTCCACCAGCTTGTGTTCTTCCAGCAATGGTTACAGAGTGTTTGTTCTCCGATGTTTCTCGCCTTATACGCCAACGTCCATCCGTTCGATGAAGCATAAAACGTGACTCATCGGAGAAAGCAACCCTATGCCAATCAATGAAGGTCTAATTCCAATACTGCCGCGCAAATGTAAGTCTTTTCTGCCGATGCACCATCGTTAGCATACGTTTAGTGAACATCCGTCTCCATCGGAGCGTCATATCAGCAGGGTTCGCTGAACTGTCGTTTTAGACACACTTCCAATAGCCCCCTGGTTCATTCAGACAGTGAGTTGCTCCACTGTAGCGTGTCGATAAGCTCTCGCGCACCTTCGAAGCCGACGTTCACCTCTCACATCAATGGCACGTGATGCTCCGCAGTTTCCACGCCACTTGTTCGCAGTGGTGCCATTTCTCCATTCACGATTCACTTTAACCACAGCAGCACGCGAACAGCTTACGAACTGCGCTGTTTCAGAAATACTGCCACCCTTGGTCCGAAAGCCGACAATCATCCCTTTTTGCAAATCTGATAAATCGCTCCTTTATTCATGACAGCAACGAGTGATATGTTCTCAGATTGCCTACAGCACACTTTATATACTCTCCGAGCCAGCTCATGACACGTGCCTTCTTTCATTGGCTAAGCACCGTTGACGTCAAAAGTAGGAAGTAGTCACAATAATGTGACTCGACTGCGTATAACACAACTGAAACTGCATGAAACTCCTTAGGGTATTGTAAACAACATCAAACTTCCAACACTTTGTGGCTTCATAGTTAAGTGATACAGGTTATCTCGAGAAATATTATTCTAAACTCCCTGCATGATAAATAATACGTTACAGCTCCGCTTCCCCAAAGAGGCATTTCCTCCTTTGATTTTCACTTTTCACCCTTTCTCAAGGACACAAAGTCATCGACCTCACGTTCCTGTTCCGCGGATCTCCGATATTAAGTTGTGTATCCTCAAAGCGGATCATACATCAGTACGCCATAAAGAGAGAGTACTTTCACTTTTATTTCCGAAAATAATTCAATGCATTTTCGTAACAGTACGACGTACACACGCTTTTTTTATTTTTTTTGTTTCGGATTGACATTTAGGGGAAAAGCATTTACTGTATGGATTCCTTATTTATTCATCGCTTAAATTTTACTTTTTTGCCTTGATATTCCCCAAATTATACGCGGCCATTTAATTCCGAAACAGTGATTTTTAATATTTCTAAAACAGCATCTCCAACTTTTTCTAATGTTTACTACCATGCTAAACATATGGATAAATAATCTAGGAAAAACGATTCGAAGAAAATACTGGGGACCTTTCCTGTTATCTGCCCGCCACTGTTTGCTTTTGTTCATTGTTCTGTAAAATGACACTATCTGACTTCCGAATAAGAACGCTTTCCAGATGTTCGCGATTTTGTGTGTATCGTTCCGCTTTGTTTACATGAAACCTGATCACACCCAACATGAGGGAAAGTAGTTCACGATAAATGTTATGGGAATTTTTTTATTGGTATATAAATGACACTATAAATAGCAAAAACCTACTGAATCACTTTTTAAAATATTTTTTTTTTAAGAAATATATTAAAGAAAAGAATTATATAGTATAAGAAAACAAATAAAAACCAGTAGGTACAAATTAGGTACCAATATTACTCCGATGGGGGGGGGGCAATACGTTACAATATATTTTATAATTTCTAAAAATGAATCGTCATTAGTTTTCAATCTTTTTCGCCACATAAATTCACATAATTCCAGAGCACGAACAAACGGTTAAAAGAACTTTCCTTCCTAATGACTACGCATAATTCCAAAGCGCAGAAAAACGGTCAAAATAATGTGATCACTGCATATAGGTAGTAGGCCTACGCATAGAGAAGCATGTGATCACTGCATATAGGTAGTACGCATAGAGAAGCATGTGATCACTG
The DNA here is from genome assembly GCA_039090855.1 of Macrothele yani. Classification (NCBI taxonomy): domain Eukaryota; kingdom Metazoa; phylum Arthropoda; class Arachnida; order Araneae; family Macrothelidae; genus Macrothele; species Macrothele yani. The sequence goes on along the minus strand of CM077024.1, from coordinate 128,356,052 downwards.
CGCATCTGCTGATATCTAACTGATAAGAAGGTAAGGCTCAGCGAGACGTAACTAGCGCCACTATATTATGCGGCAAAGAATTACTACACAGAAGCCAACATTACAGGCTGATGCCGCAGGATGCCGAGCAGACTGAGTTAGACTGAGCATGCGTGTTTGTGTTCAAAGAATATAAACGCTTGTTTGTGTTGGCGTTTTGTTCAAAGGTTTTGTTGTTCTCATCTAGATCTGCGTTTATATTACAGCCATGAAATACACCCACTCCATTCCGATGAATAACAATTCATGGAATGGAGTGGATGAATAACAAGAACAAATTTGAAACCGTTTGAAACAAATATCCTGGAAAACCATTAAAACAACGTTTGCTGAAAAAAAAAGCTATCGTTACGTTGAAAAAAATTAATTTATCAATTATATGAAACTGACTTTTATGAAAAATACCTCGTAATATTGTAAAATGAAAGAGGAAGCATTCGATTACACAATGCATACCAAACAGACAGCTTTAAGCATACAGTCAATCGTGGCGAGTTAGTCCGGTCGGTAGAGAGCTCAGCTATCACGCCAGCGGCCCAGGTTCGAACCTACTCAGATACGAACGGATGTTTTTCCGATCTGTTGAGAAAATTTCTCCAGCGCAGTGCGTTTAATTTACAAACTTCGGAAGGGTAGAAAAAAAAAATTGTAGCTTTGGGAAACTGCGGTTGTCTTTGCTTTTTTTTTTTTTTTATTATTATTATGGCTGCTACTGGGAAACCAGCCTCAGCATTTTTGACATTTAAGGTATATTGTAAATATGAAATTCATGCCAAGCAACCTGGTATTACTACGGTGCTTAAAGTGATAATAAAACTGCTAAAATTTCCTTAAAATAATATTAATTGCTAATGTATATATTTGTTTCACCAAAAGAAGGGACAGGAGGGATACTCAGAAAAGAACAACAAAAAAAAATGCTTTAGTAGACCCAATGAGACCGAAGGAAACAGTCGCAGATCAAAGCTTAGCTTCCTTTCCGTGAAATAGGCTTCCCGTCCCGTGTCTCCTACGCTTTTTGCGCCTGAATGTTAACTTTCCCGCAGAGCATCTGCTGCCGCATTACATGGTGGCGCTGCTGTCGCCTGTTTTACATTATCTCTACGAGAGTTTAGCTTCTTCACGCGAAGCGTTTATATTCTTTGGTACAACGCACAACATTGCTTTTGTACATCGGAGTTAGCTTTCGCTGACATCCATGTAGTTCAAGTGTTTTTCCGACCAGTTTTAAATTCGACACTCACAAAAGTTCTATGGATATGGATTCTGCGTTGCACCCGGTATTCCCCAGCAGGTAAGTAAAAATTTATCATCGTGTAAACTTTCATTCTGAGCATTTAGACCATCGGTCGACACACTTCTATGATAGCAAGTATTACAAGAGTTGATATGGCGCATGAAAGGTATTAACATAATTATTTCAGAATTTAGTATACAGGTGAGGACATGAAGACGATCAGTCAAAAATAAATGTCAAAAACAAATTCATGAACCTAATGTGAGGAAAATAAGAAATTATTTCAAAGTACGGTTCGGGAATCTTTCGAGTGCTATTTCATCAAGTAGTTCTGGAAGTTGACCTAGCACTGTATTCCTACGCTTTGTTTGGACTCCTAACAACCAGCGTTAGTGCGCTAATGGAAAATATTCTGCTGCTAAGAAACGCACGGATGAATCAAATGAGACGGGATGGAGACGGGAATGCAACGTGATGTATCAATGGATGAAAATTTAATGCTTGACATGAAACGTTGCGTATTACGGTAACATGGAAGAATTGTTCCAATATACAGAATCGTTTCGGAAAACACTTGGAAAATAAGTGCAATTATATTGGCGATTGTTGGGTGACGTGACGGTTTCAGTAGCTAGTAGAGCTAGCTAGCATGGATATAGCTATAGCTAGTTTTTATGAAGTTTCAGTAGCGACCAATCATCGTGTGTGTGTGTTTGTATGCAGAGCCGTCCTTAGGGGTGTGTGACAGGTGCGTCGCTCACACCGTAAAAAGAGAGCAAATTTCTTGTTTTCAATTCTAATTTTATTTTTTTTAGCTCCGCCTCGTTTAATTATTTTTCTGAATATCGATTGCTGAATTTATATTTGCCCAAATATCGGCAGCAAATGACAGTATTATGTCTAGCGAAATATTAACATTGAAGCCATATCTTTGAACGTGCAGCGTGCGCTGATAGTTATCGAAAAAGTTGTGCTACGTGAGTTACTTCTAGAGATGATCGTTATTTCAGTACCTGTGATTTGATCACGGTTATCGAAGAATCACAGGTAGCGCCTGCTACTGAAAACCGTGAGTAACAGTGATCGTCCAACAAACGTTCGCCGCCCCGGTGGCCGCAGCGGTCTAAGCGATGGCCTCTGATCATTCGTCCGAAAGGGGTCCGGGTTCGAATCCCGGTGAGGCATGAATGTTGTGTTTGTCTTACGGCACTGGCTCTCTCCCTAACCAGGGACCCTAAAGTAGGGACGGGCGACTGCTTACAGCCCATTGAGTTGCTCACGGTGGTCGTTAAACCTCCAATCAAAATAAATAAACGTTCCTCACTCTGCCATTGCTACCCATCATGCTCTTCGTGATTTTTCACAGCTTCGTCTTAACTGTTAGCGAGTGAATTCTGTAGCTGTTAGTTGTTACTGGCTGTTACTCGTTATCTGCTGTTGAGATTTGGTAACTGCCTGCTCTTCGTGATTTTTTCACAGCGTTGCTCGTGAGCTCACCGTTACGTCGTCCTCTCAGTGAGTGAGGTTCAATTTTTTTTTTGAATTCGGAGAAAATAGTGAATTGTGAACGTTGCTTGGTAAATTTTTAGTAGCTTCATCCATTTCAAGGCTGAAAAAAACTGCTGCGTCGTTTCTTTCAAAGTTGTAACATGGTAGGTACAAAATAACAGTGTATTTCTGGTAATCTGAATTCAAAATTTAACTAGCCGTAAAAATTACAGCAAAATATCAGGATTGGCGCAGAATTACGTACAAAAGTTTTAAACATAACTTACGATCCGCTGCATATGACTGCAACACACACACACTCCCACCGTTCTACGTGATTCTACTATTTGTTACTTTACTGGTACCCAGAAGTGAGGGAACAGGTCTTAAACTGTGATTTCAATCACGGTTAAAAGTCACTGTTACTTTTGAGTAGCGGTCACTGTTAGCGCCGTGATCACCATGTAGCAGTTAAGCTCATCTCTAGTTACTTCCATCTGATGTCAAAACTGCAGCCGGTGCTTTAAGATACATGAATAAAATTCAGAATCCTTTTCCTAATGCCTTCATCGCCTACAGGATATTACTTAATCTCCCAGTAACGGTGGCAAGCGTAGAAAGAAGCTTTTCGCGTTTGAAGATGATTAAATCTTAAGATCTGTCATGTCTCAAGGAAGATTGATGTCTTTGGCAACTTTATCAATTGAGCAGGACAAAGCAAGTAAAATAAAATATAAAGCAAGTAAAGTAATGATTTAATAAAAAAATAATGTTTAGTAAAAGAGTAGAAAGCAAGTGAAATAATGATGATTTAATAGCTGACTTTGCTAAGACAAAAAAGCAAGAAAAGTTCAGTTCTTACAAGTTGAGTTCAATAATGTAAATACTGTCCCATAATAGGTAGAGACGGAGCCATTGTGAGGAAAGGACGTATGCTGGTGTACTTGTTTTATCTATCTCATTTAAGACATTTACAAAATAACATTAGTGTTCAATATACACTGCTGGACAATTGCTAAGGACGGATCATAAACGGCTATATAGCGCATAAGAAAGTAAGTGCGGTTGGATGCCAAGTGAAATAAAATAATGTCAGAATGCCAGGACATTACAAGAAAGACAATTTATTGTGCTCTGAAATCCAGAAGGCTTTGGAACGTGTTCAAGGGACAAATAGGCCATTTTGTGCAGAATACGTAAACGTGAAAAAAATTTAATTACCGTCCGCAGGCGTTCCGGCGTAAGATGTCAATACGGGATATGGCCACCATGGAGGGCGATGCAAGATTCCACACGTCGTGTCATGCTTTGCACAACATTATCAAGCAGCTGTTGGGGTAATTTATCCCATTCCTCTGTCAGTGCACAGATGAGGATGTCCTTGTTTATTGGAGGGCATTGGTGACCAGCAAGACTCCTCCCCAAAGCATCCCACATATTTTCAATGGGATTCAGGTCTGGAGAACGTGCTGGCCACACGAGGCGTTGAATATCCTCGCTCTCAAGACACTCCTGGACAGTGACTGTTCGATGACATGTTGCGTTGTCGTCCATGAAAATGAATCTATCACCGACAGCACCACGGAACATGCGAACATGAGGTAGCAGAACATCATTAATGTATCGTTGGCCAGTCAGTCCCAGTTGGAAGCACATGGAGGGACGTACGGCCATTGATCATGATGCCAGCCCATACCATGATACTACATGTCGGATATCGGTCCCTTTCCTGTATGTTTGCTGGACAATATGCAGTACCACTATCACGCCAGATCAGTTGTCGTCGACAATCAGACGATAGACTGTATCTACTCTCATCTGAGAAGAGGACAGCAGACCAGTCGTTATCAGTCCAATTGCGATGTTGATGGCACCATTGCAAACGGGCGGTACGGTGACGTCTGGACAATGGGATGCACACAACAGGACGGCGGGCGTATAGTCCTCCTTCATGCAAACGTCCGGCGACAGTTTTTCGGGAGATCCGCTTGCCAGTAGCAGCCATAAACTGATTTGCTACCTCACTAGCTGTGCTGCGCCGGTGTCTTTTTGTTCATAGCACTATGTACCGATCTTCTGCAGGTGTCGTACTGCAAACACGACCTCCCCCGTGACGTTTGCTACACTCTCCATTTGTTTGAAATGATTTCCAAAGCCTTGAAACAACACTGTGGCTGACGTCGAACTCCCTGGCAACATCTGTTATTTTTCGCCCTTCTTCAATCTTGCCAATAATACGGCCACGCGTAAAATCATCTAGGTGATGTCGGGAAGACATGCTGAAAATTGCAAGTTTGTCAATTGATTCTTTCCCTTTCAACTTTGCGTTTGAACAACAACGGTCAATACGCGTCAAATCCTTTATATCTCTTATCAGCGCTATGACGTCACGAACAAGTTCGGCAATCCAAAATTTGCATACGCACAACACGTCTTACTGTATCCCGCACTTATGCTAATTTCCACATTTTCCTGCCTTCCATTTAATGGTTGCTATCGTAGCTATTGTCATCCGTCCTTAGCAATTGTCCGGCAGTGTATATATATTGGTTAATTTTCAAACATCTTGACATTTCATTAAACTGTAAAGATAACTGTAATTAACTAAGTTTAAAGTCTATTGTCGACGGAATTGTTAAAGCAAGGGTGGCTGTGTGTGTGCGGACCTATTTTTCTATATAACCTCACCTTGTAAACTTCAGAGCAAAGTCTACTTTCCGGGGAGAAGAGAATTTTGGTGAGGCTAGAGAAATAGGTTTCGGAGCCTTTTTATTACTTCTAGGATTTAGTACCTCCAATTCCACTCTGCCGTTGTATACCACCCATCACAAGCAAAACGACGCTAATTCCACAAAGCAAAAAAAGCTGAAGCGTAGTCTACTTAGGAGATCATAGCCGCAGAACTTTCCCCTTGCCACACAACAAGACTTTTTTAGCACGTCTTTTGTAAAACGAAAGATCGTGCTTATGATATCGATTTGTCCGTCCGACTGTAGACACCATATCTCTGCAACTATTAGTCCGATTTGAAAAATTCTTTTTGCTTTGGGAAGCTTGAAATATGCGAATGATGATCCTTCATTTCGTCTTTTTTTTTTACGAAGTAAATTTCGCCGCTAGAGGGCGTAAATGCAGATGATGTCGAATTCAAAATATATTTTATTCTATATATTTGCATCTAAACATCCGATTGAAAAAAAATCTTTTATCTTTCGATTCCATTTATGTTGAAGAGTAGTTTAGGTATAGTTACTTTTTCAAGTTAAGCATAGATTTTCCGCTAGGGGGCCTAAAAGTAAATTACGCTTTCCCCGATATCTCTTCTTCTAAAACTCCGATTTGAAAAAATTTTTCTTCAGCGGATACAGCTCCTGATGGAACATTTTTTGCATACATATTTTCTAATTTTTGGTAAATAAAACTTTGGCCACAAATGGTGTAAGTGTTTTTACTTTTGATGTATTTGTCATAAATCCTGAGCTTGTAAAATCTCGATTGAAAAAAATTCTTTCTTGGACCGATGCCACTCCCGTCGGCAAACGTTTTTGGAATATTTTCTTCTTAAAATATTGCGTGGTTTCTCCGCCGGGGGGCGTACATGTATGTCTTGTTTTTGTCAATATCTCTGCTTCTAATGGTCCGATTTGAAAAATAATCTATCTTTATTGGATACAGTTTTCGGTGTGACTGTTTTTCATACAGTTTCAAAAAAAATTTCAAGTAATTCATAGACTTTCCGCTACGGGGCCTAAAGGTAAATTGCGTTTTCCCCGATATTTCTCCTTCTAAAACTCCGATTTTAAAATGCTTTGTGCACCGGATACAGCTCCTGATGGGAAATCCTTTGCGTATAATTTCTAATTTTGGTAAAAAATGGTTTGGCCACCAGGTGGCCTAAGTCTTAATTTCCGCTTCTGATGTATTTGCAGTAAAATCTGAGCTCCTACAATCTCGATTAAAAAAGAAATTGTGGACCGATACTACTCACGTCGACAAAGCTTTTAGGAATATTTTCTTAAAATAATGCATGGTTTCTACGCCAGGGGCGCAGATGTATATCTTATTTTTGTCAATATCTCTGCTTCTAGGAGTCCGATTTGAAAAATTCCTTCTTTGTTGGATAGCGGTTCCAATGCATAAAGTTTTTCATATGAATTCAAATTTTTGGAGTAAATCAAACACTTTCCGCTAGGGGGCGCAAAGGTAAATTGCTTTTCTGCGTTATTTCTGCTTCTGAAACTCTGATTTTAAAAATTCTTCCTGTATCGCATATAGTTCCAGATGGAAAATGTTTTTCACATAATTTCCAATATTTCGTAAGGAATGGTTTGGCCCCAAGAGGGCATAAGCGTTTATTTCTGCTTCTGATGTATTCGCAGCAAAATCTAAGCTCCTGAAAACTCAACTAAATTTTTTTTCTTGGACTGATACAGCTTACATGGATAAACCTTTTGAGAATACTTTCTTCCTAAAATAATGCATGGTTTTCCAGCCGGGGGCGTAGATGCATATATTATATCTGTCCATATCTCTGCTTTGGAGGGTCCCATCTGAAAATGTCTCATTTTGTTGTAGAGCTTTTCCGCTGCGAAACGTTTCTCATATAAATTCAAATTTTTCTTAACGCACAAGTCTGCAACCAGAGGGCACACATTTTGAAGTGTTTGACAGAATTTTTGGCTGATAATGTTTTTTTTTCCTTTCATAAGGCTGTTTATGAATTTAAGATTTTAACCTGACAAGGAATATCTGTATCTATCTATCGATCTCTCATCGTTTAAATTTATATTTAGAGAAATGTTGGATTCCTACTGCCATTTTAGAAATTCGCTAAGAGCTCAACCTTTCCCGTAAGTACAAACATTAAATCCAATAAAGAATTGCCGTCCCGATGGCGCAGTGGTCTGAACGCTGGCATATGACCATTCGTCCAAGAAAGGGCCCAGGTTCGAATCCCGGTGAGGCACAGCTGTTCGTGTTTGTCTAACGGCACTGACTTTCTCCCTTCCCTGGAACCAGTGGCCCTAAATTAGGGACGGGAGACTGCTTATGGCCCATTGAGTTGCTGACGGTGGTCGTTAAACCTTCAATAAAAGAAAAACCAAGAATTAATTTTACTCGTATATAAAAAAATTCCAGTTGATTCAAGAAATTCAGATGCAAGTTCCCCAAAATCTTAGATGGTTGCACCCGCCATATGTTCCAACTGCTTAAATGTTTTAGGGGGGGGGCTAAAGGGTGGGCTCAAAGAGAAGTTGGGGGAGCTAAAACCCACCCGTAGCGTCGCGCCTGCTGGTACGGCTATCGGAAGTAATATTTTATATTCCGCTACCCCCGAAGATATGGCAAGATGAATATGCATCCACCATGGTTTCGTTCACTTGCATTCATATAACCATGTCTTTCAAATTCAGCTTTCCCAATATATTTTTTACGAAGTGTTAGCACGTACTTACCTTTCAGAAATGAAATATTAACACAGGGGAAGAAAATACACTCGTAGTTTGAAGTAAATGTGAAACGTGTACATACAGAGAGTGAGTAGAAAGTTTTGCAATATTTGGATCACTTTGTCTTCATACGTACTTTTACGACGAAAGCTGACTAGCTTTCAAAGTATAGGCCATCGTGTTGCACCGTTTTTAGCCATCTGTTTGCCAGTTCTTCGATTCCACGGCGGTACCAGTTCTTGTCCTTCGAGGCAAAGAACTCCTTATATATAGTCCGGACCTTGTCTCGTCGGGTTATTACTTGTTCCGGTCCATGGCCCACTACCTTCGCGGGCGGCACTTCAACAACCAGGAGTAGGTGGCAGTTCACCCCAACTGCCACCTCCTCATGGTTGTTGAAGTGCCGCCCGCGAAGGTAGTGGGCCATAGACCGGAACAAGTAATAATCCGACGGGGCAAGATCCGGACTATATGCTGGGTGTGGCATCAGTTCAATGCCCTCAAGTTCCTGGAGTTTTGCCCAAATCGTTTGCACGGTATGAGGCCCAGCGTTGTCCTGGTGTGGGACAGCGCGCTTTCTGTTCACCAGTGCTGGCTACTTCTCCAAAACAGCGCACATCTGCTCCAGATGTTCAGAGTAGAGCTTGGCGTTGATGGTCCGATCGTCTGGAACAAATTCGTAATGGAGTGTCCCCTCGAAATTCCCCCAGACGTAGAGCGTCACCCTGTGCTCGAAGCGCCCACATTTGGCAACGGGTTTTGGAAACTGGACCGGGCTCAACCACTGCCGTTATGTGTTAGGATTATGAAGATAGACCCACTTTTCATCGCACGTAACAATTCTCCTAATGAAACGTACATCGCGCGGGTTTTCTAGAAGTTTCGGGCACACTTCCACTAGGTGGTTTGCTTCAGCTGGCGTCAGTTCGTGAGGGACAATGCGGCAGCTCCTGTAGACCTTGCCGAGGTCGTGACGGTGACGAACCACGGTAGTCTGTGATATGCACAGCTCGCCTGATAATCTTCGAGTGCTGGTTGTCAAATTTGCCTCTAAGGCTTAGGGCACGGCCTCCGAATGCACGGTTCGCGGCCTACCTGACCTTGGCTGATCGTCGAGGCTTCTGTCACCTGAGCGACATTTCTTGAACCATCTGGTTGCGGTGCTGTGGTCCACGGAACCTTCCCCTTTCGCATTACCAGCTTCATGTTACTTGAGCAGCGTTATGGCCGAGTTCAAACTCGGAAAGCAAAAGTTCCCTGATTACCCGGGTGTAATTGTTCATCTTTTAGGCGTCCGAACCACAGACAGAACGACGACATGCAATACTGTTCACAGCAACGACTACAACTTTATATTCCTTTCGACTGACTGCAGTGCGCGACTTGAACTAGTTTAAACACGTGACATAACCACCGCAGCACATGCGTTTATGCAAATATTGCAAAACTTTCGACTCACCCTCTGTAAAAACAGTATAGGAATATCATTGTCTAATATTTTGAAGAAACAGGGCAACGTCTTTCGTTTTGATGTTGCAAAACAAAATGAAAGGCATTGCTTATCTACACTGAAGGGCAACTGAATTAGAGACAGCTGGCGTTATGCAAATGTGGCGCTGTGGACGGCCCTGTAAACGGAAACGACATGACGTATGCAGCGATCCGACAATATAAGGACTGATGCGATGGGAATCTGTAAGAGTCGGACGCAGTATGGGTAAGACGAAGGATCTAAGCGCATTTGATCGTGGGCAAATTGTCGGGGCCCGATGAGTGGGTTACTCCATCTCGGAAATCGTTCAGGCACCGAAATTTTTACGAGCCACGGGTTCACCGTGAGCAAATCGAATCCGGTAAAACCAGTCACGGGTGCACCGTGAGCAAATCGAATCCGGTAAAACCATCCTTGCAAGGGCCAACTGCCGTGGACCACAGCGTGTGCATGAGCAGGGTCATCGTCGGCTAGCTCGCATTGTAACTGCGGATAGACGGGCCACAGTGCAAGAAATCACTCGGCAATTTAACGCTGGTGCACAAAAACGTGTAAGCAGCCACACCATCCAGAACCATTTCCTCGCTATGGGGTACAGAAGCCATCGTCCCACGAGGGTACCGCTGCTGAACGCACATCACAGGGTGCAAAGATTATCATGGGCACGGGAACATTGCCACTGGACTCTAGAAATGTGGGAAAATGTTGCCTGGACAGATGAGTCGAGATTCAGGTTGGTACATGCGGATGGTAGGAAACGAGTACGGCGCAAACCACAAGAAGCGATGGATCCTTCTTGCCGGCAGGGTACTCTTCAAGCTGGTGGAGGTGTCATTCTCGTCTGGCGACTGTTTACGTGAACTGAAATAGGACCCCTGGTACTTGTGACATCGTCCCTCACAGGTCAACGTTACCGGGATATCCTGGACGACCATTTACTTCCGTTTGTGCGTCTCCAACATCCCACTGGGGACCTCATCCTGCAACAACACAATGCACCGTGTCATCGCTCCCGAATTGTATCCGAATGGTTGGATGAACACTCCACCGACGTGACCTCGCTTCCTTGGCCAGTTAGGTCACCTGACCTCAATCCCATCGAGCACATCTGGGATGCCATCGAGAGAGATGTTCGAGGCACTGACCCCTCCCCCATCCATCAAATCTTCGTGAACTGTGGGAGCTTGTTTAGGGGTCGTGGATCCGTATGGCTTCCCAACGCTTCCGGTGTCTTGTGGAGTCCATGCCGAGACGAATCGCCGCCGTCATCAGGGCGAAAGGTGGTGCTACACGTTACTAGACAGGTATCTCTAATTCAATTGCTCTTCAGTGTATAATATGAGATTACGTTTATTTCAGGAAATAGGCAACTTTGTGTTTGCGTGTTAGACTGAAAATTTAAATATTATTTTTCTGTTTATTACATTTATAAAAATCTAAAAGGCCATGGCCTGTTTTGAAATAACAAGTATTTAACTCCTCATGACAGCAAAATACATAAATATGGATTTTTGTATTATAATTTTCTTGAGTTGTGTTTCTCTTTCAGTGCTACCACTGATGATTCTGAAGATATTGTGGATTTTTCTGATGATGACTTGCTATGGAGCACATTCAGGAAAATTGAAGATATGAGAAATACAGGAGAGTTCTGCGATGTTTCCATCAGAACCAATGAACAGTCTTTCAGAGCGCATCGCATAATCTTAGAAGCTGGAGTCCCATTCTTGAATACCACACTACAAAGAAATTTTGCTGAAAAGGGGAAGGTGGAAGTGACAGTGGATGATGTAGACACTACTATACTTCTGCCACTCATCAATTTTCTCTATAGTGGTGAACTAGACATCACACCAAACAATGTGCTTAGTTTATTGACTACGGCAGCTCACTTGCAGTTTGGAAGAGCTGTTGACGCCTGTTTTAAATTTATGCTGAAAGGCTTGAATTCAGAAAATGCGTTAAACATTCTCACACTCGCCTTGGAACATAAGGACTCTAACGCAATTGGGAAATGTAGTCGATATGTTCTGGAAAACTTTGAGGACATTTCTATGTCAGATAGTTTCTTAAGTTTGCCTTTCGCCATCGTGAAGGAGTTAATGAGGAGAGACGATTTATTCGTTATGAGGGAAGATATCGTTTTTGAAGCCGTCATGAGGTGGACGAAAGCCAATGAAACAGAAAGGATCTCCCATTTGGCTGAGTTGTTAAATCTTGTTCGAATGCGACTCCTTACACAAGAATATTTTGCTGCTCATGTGTTAACCGAAGAACTCCTACAAACTGACTGTGCTTGCAGAAATATACTAAATCAGATTAAGGAATATCACTACAGTCATGGGTTATGTTCTGAAAGTGAAAGACATTACCCACCGAAAGAGCATATCAAGCATGGAAAAGTAATGGGCTGTGCTATGTATTCTATCAGTACACGTCGTGCATTATTGAAAGTTAAATACTTCGACTCTGTGCATGTAAAGCAATGGATTAATATCGGCGTTTCACAAGAAACCGCTGTAGTTAATGATTTAACGGACGTTGAGCATATAATTTGCACAGATGAAGAAATTGTATTCATCCAACATGAAATTATGCATATCCTTTGTCTTAAAACATTTGAATACACCTCCATTAAAGGAGAATATGGTATTAGTTATAACTATTCAGTTTGCATCCGCAATCGGACAATATATGTTTTTGATCTATACGGTCTTGTGATGTCTGTATCACTTGAAGATGGTTCATCCTGTGAATCTGGCGAAATATTAATAAGTCGTCTTGGCACTGCAGCTGTGCATTTGGATGATTATATATACGTCACAGGTGGGCTATTACGTAATAGCAACTTAGATGACAATGCTCCTACCAGCGAATATTTCCAATATTTTACATTTGCTGAACGGTACGATTGTAGAACAGGTCTTAGTGATGAAATTTCACCTATGCTTCAAGAGAGAGCCTTTCACGGTTCCGCTGTGCTTCTAGGTAAGATTTATGTGTGTGGGGGACACATTGGTCTTTTTGTCCTATCTCATCGACAGAAGTTTATGATCTCGAAACCCATCAGTGGACGCTTGTATCCCCCATGAAAACTGCTGTCAGGGATATCTCTCTCGTGCCATGTTCTGGAAAACTCTACGCTGCTGGCTGTGACAGGAAAGAAGGAACTTTTCCTTTCGAGGTTTATGATCCTGATGCTGACGAATGGACACAAACGCTGGCATGCGCTTCGGAAACTGCACACTGCTTTCTTCTTCTGGGCACCAACGGAACTACAAGGAACTACTGTAGCAAATTGTTTGAATAATTTTCTCAATTCTTGCGGGGTTTTTTTTTCGCCAAGTTTGTTCGAACTGTATAGTTACTAACGGGAGAAAATCATCCGTTGTTAAATGAATATCGTTTTACCAATATTTTCATGTAAAATTATTTTTAGAATTTGCAATTTATAACGTGTTTCAAAATTTTCTCGGTCGGGGGACAAAATATAATTTTCTTTTGGCAATTTCGAATCTGAAATGTTTTTCTCCGCATCCAAACCAGTGGAATAGTTAAGTGCTGCCCTGATTCTGATTTCATTGTGTGTGGGAAAGAAAAGCATTTTTTGGTGTATGAGTTCACTTATCCGAGAGGACATTCTCGTGTAGCAAAAATCGTCCTTCCTTCTGGAATAGAGTGCAGCAGCAATGCTGTATTTCGAACGCCCAACCAGGAATGTTGTCATCAATCTAGAAAATTTGTGAAAACATAATATTCATGTTTCATTCGTATATTTTAACAATTCCTAACAATAAACTATGACAAATAAATGTATATGTTTCATGGTATATGAGGGTTGTACCGAAAAGCGGGCATAACTTTTTGTTAACTGACAGAGGTTGATCATATTGGTAGAGCAACTCTTCCTCTGTAGTAACTCTTCATCTTAATTGCAGGTAAATGATGGATTCCAAGCAGAAGCTACGTGCCGTCATTGAGTTCTTGACGAAGGAACGGTGCAGGTTGTCCGGCATCCACAGAAGGCTACAGAATGTTTACGGAGATGACACCATTGACAAGAGCAATGTGCACAGATGGATGAAGAAGTTTAAAGAAGGGGAAACCAGCATTGAAGACAAACCACGCAATGGAAAACCATCATCTGTGACCACTAACTCGAAACGTCAGTGAGTGAATAAATTGATTAGCGCAGAGAGATGAGTTACAGTCCGTGAGCTTGTTGCACAACTGGACTGATCACAATGCCATACAGAAGATGGTAGGATACTTAGGGTATCTGAAAGTGTGTGCAAAGTGAGTACCTCGGCCGTTGACACACACTTTGAAGGAGAGAAGTGTGGAAGTCTGCTCTGATCTGCTGGAAGCGTTTGAAGCCAATGAAGACACGTTCTTTTCTGATCTGGTGACAAGGGATGAAATGCGGGCGTATCTTTACGATCTGAAAACGAAGAATCAATCCATGGTATGGCGTTGCACCACTTCTAAAAGTTCAAGAGCCAGCGATCAGCACAGAAAGTCATGGTTACTGTTTTGTGGGATCGCAGGAGTGATCTCCTTGATTTTCTGGTACTGTGACCAGCGAGCGGTACATTGGGACACTCAAAAGACAAGTCATCAGGAGGAAGAGACCGAACAAGAATCTGAGAAGGATCCACATTCACCATGACAGCACACATCTTTGGCAACAAATAAGGCGATCAGCAAATTAGGCTGGTCAGTGGTTCATCATCCACCGTACAGCCCAGATCTGGCGCCCTCCGACTTCCACTTTTTCGGTCCAATGTTAGACAGTCTGCAGTACAACGATTTGATGACACGGACACGAGGTGAAAGTGGCCGTGAAGAAATGAGTACAACAGTCTACACCTGAATTTTTTCGAAGAGGATTCGAGAGTTGGTTTGAACGATGGGGCAAATGCATCGTTTGTGATGGCGACTATGTTGAGTAGTACCTTTGTACAGAATAGTTACTCTACCAACGTGCGCAGTTTGAACGACCACTGTCAGTTAATACAAAGTTATGCCCATCTTTGCATTACTTTCGGTACAACCCTCGTACTATGTTTCAAACGTAATTATAATTCCCCTACTTCGAGCGCTCGATAGAAATGTTTTTACTCCTCTAGAAATATTTGCCAGTAATTTCTGTTGTTCTGACCAACGGCCACCTTTATTTGAACAGTTTCCAAACGTAGTGCTCTCTTAAATCTATGCTTGCCCATAATTTAAGCAGAAGCCAAACTTTCCCATAATGGTGTCATGGACTGAGCGGACGTGTTCTGAGCGTACAGTGGAAAATCGTGTCCTGTGCGTACATTCTGCATTTCAGAGTATACTAAGCGGACACTAGGTTTTCTAATAACTTTTCCGCTAAATGTTGGACGTAAATGCTGAATGTTTCCCATCACACTTTATACTCAGACTTAGGACCTGGGTATCTCGCCTTCAAATGAACCGCAAAATAGGTGTGTTTAAAAGGTGAATTTATTAATTGTTTTAAAAGAGGATTAGAATGAAATTTTTATTATTTTTGCTCAAAAATACTGTTGTTTTTTTTATTTTGCTAAAACACCACCTTCCCTTCACACTTTATTCCCAGACTTAGGACTTGGTATCTTGCGTTCATGCCTTCAAATGAACCGCAAAATAGGTGTTTTTAAAAACTGAATTTATTAATTATTTCAAAAGGGTTTTATTAATTTGTGCTCAAAAATACAACAAATACATACCTCCAAAAATACTACAAATACATACTGCTGGAAAATAATACAAATACATATTGCTGAAAAATAGTAAAAATACATATTGCTGAAAAATAGTACAAATACATATTACTGAAAAATAGTACAGATTGCATTCTAATCTACTACCTTCTCGCGAAATGCAGACTTCATTGAAGTATTTGAATGTATGCTAACGATCGTAAACTTTCCTATATCTCTGTCTTGTTCAAAATTTTTGCATGCATTTTCTGGTCTGTTTGGGTGTAATTCTTTTTTTGCTTGCGAAGAGGTTCGCCTGTTTCCAATCGTTTCAGGACCAATTCTGTATGCTGTGTATTTTCCTTTAATTTATTTACAAGAACATATACACTGAAGAGCAACTGAATTAGAGATACCCGTCTCGTCACGTGTAGCACCACCTTTCGCCCTGATGACGGCGGCGATTCGTCTCGGCATGGACTCGACAAGACACCGGAAGCATTTGGAAGCCATACGGATCCACGACCCCTAAACAAGCTCCCACAGTTCACGAAGATTTGATGGAGGAGGGTCAGAGCCTCGAACATCTCTCTCTATGGCATCCCAGATGTGCTCGATGGGATTGAGGTCAGGTGACCTAACTGGCCAAGGAAGCGAGGTCACGTCGGTGGAGTGTTCATCCAACCATTTGGATACAATTTGGTACCAGCATTGTCTTGTTGCAGGATGAGGTCCCCAGTGGGATGTTGAAGACGCACAAACGGGAGCAAATGATCGTCCAGGATATCCCGGTAACGTTGACCTGTGAGGGACGATGTCACACGTACCAGGGGCCCCATTTCAGTTCACGTAAATAGTCCCCAGACGAGAATGCCACCCCCACCAGCTTGAAAAGTACCCTGCTGGCAAGAAGGATCCATCGCTTCATGGGATTTGCGCCGTACTCGTATCTTGCCATCCGCATATACCAACGTGAATCTCGGCTCATCAGTCAAGGCAACATTTTCCCGCATGTCTAGGGTCCAGTGGCGATGTTCCCGCACCCATGCTAATCTTTGTACCCTGTGATGTGCGGTCAGCAGCGGTACCCTCGTGGGACGATGGCTTCTGTACCCCATAGCGAGGAGATGGTTCTGGATTGTGTGGCTGCTTACACGTTTTTGTGCACCAGCGTTAAATTGCCGAGTGATTTCTTGCACTGTAGCCCGTCTATCCGCTGTTACAATGCGAGATAGCTGAGGATGACCCCGCTCATCCACAAGCTGTTGTCCACGGCAGTTGGGCCCTGCAGGGATGGTTTTACCGGGTTCGATGTACTCACGGTGCACCCGTGACACAGTGGCTCGTGAAAATCCCAGTGCCTGCACGACTTCCGAAATGGAGTGACCCATTCGTCGGGCCCCGACAATTTGCCCACGATCAAATGCGCCCTGATCCTTCGTCTTACACATACTGCGTCCGACTCTTACTGATTCCCGTCGCATCACTCCTTATATTGTCGGATCGCTGCATACGTCATGTCGTTTCCGTTTACAGGAAATCCGTTTGCTGCCCACAGTGCCACATTTGCACAACGCCAGCTGTCTCTAATTCAATTGCTCTTCAGTGTATATTTGTGTTTTTATTCCCATTCTGTGATTTAATTTAGAATGCCAACCTTCAATTGGGTTATTAGTTCTGTGTCTTTGACCATGGACGTTCCAAAGCTGCACTGGCATTTGGGGATTGTCTAACCATTGCACCAAAAAATAATTAAATTCTGAAAGCTTTTGACTTTGTAGAGAATTTTTCGAAATGTAGAGCCAGCCGTTATCGATTTCCTTTTCTAGTAAACAATCAAGGGCGGCGCACATTTTTATCTGAATTCGAATACCTTCATTCTCTTTGTACCCTGTTACTACACTGGCGGAAAGTAAAAAGAACACCAAGAAGGAGACGTCTGATACCAACGACATTTATACAGCATAATAACGGAATACAGAGGATAACGTGATCAAAACATTATCGCAAAATACAGCTGTATTTGCTGGTAAACTGAAAAATGACATTTCCATGTAACATGGTTAGTACGAGGTTGAACCGCCATGAACTGCGTCACACTGTGGAATTCTGGCATGGAGTCTGTCGTACAGATGCTGGATGTAAGTTTGGGGTATTGAGTTCCAACCATCCTCAACCTGGACGCGTAAATCGGGGATGGTCGTGGCTGGCCGTGAAGACCGGAAAAGCCGTTGTCCCATAAAATCCCACACGTGCTCAATGGGGGACAAATCCGGTGAACGTGCAGGCCATGGAAGTTGTCTCACACCCTGAAGTGCATGTTGCGTTGCACGTGCCGTGTGTGGGCGTGCGTTATCTTGCTGGGAAACACCACGATGAACCGACCTTACAAATGGCACAACAACGGGCTGAATGATGTTGTTGATGTAGGAGGTGCTGTTTAACGTACCCGGTACAAACACTAGTTGTGTATGGGAGTGATAGCTGATCGCTCCCCACACCAGGAGACCAGGTGTACGCCCTGTGTGTTGCTGGCGGATGCAAGAAGGGTGGAGACGCTCCCCTGTGCGTCTGCAAACACGCATACGGCCATCGGAGGCTCCCAAGCAGAATCGGCTTTCATCGCTGAACACGACAGATCGCCATTGCGTTCTCCAGTGCAGACGTTGGCGACACCACTGCAGCCGTTCCTGACGGTGGGCTGGAGTCAGAGGTACACATGCCAGAGGCGCACGTGCACGTAGTTCTGCATCCAGTAGACGGTTGCGGATTGTTCGCACAGTCACCTCAGGTGAAACGGTAGCTCGGATTTGCGTCACAGTGGATGTTCTGCTTGACAACGCCGCTCTTCTTAAGCGCCGATCGGTCCGCTCATCAGTCCGTCTGTGACTCCCGGTTCCCCGTCTTCTCGTGTGGGAATGTTCCTCGGACCATCTACGCCACCATCGTACCACCACCGATACTTCCCGTCCAATTCGCTCCGCAATACGACGATACATCCACCCGGCCTCGCGGAGTCCGACTAGACGACCTCGCTCAAAGTCCGCTAATTGCTGAAATCATACACGTCTTCCATGTCCCGGCATCTTCAGGGTCTTCGCACGTGTCCGTACGCCGACGACTGATTACATTCAGTTCGCCGTACTCCTTAAATACCACCGACGATAATTTGCATAGTATGCCGTGCTGTGGCGTAAGCGCTAACCGGTCGGTCCCGAAATTAACATCACACCTACGTAAACTCGACTCCATTAACATATTTAAATTTCATGATCGTCCGCCAATTCCTTCTTGGTGTTCTTTTTTCACTTTCCGCCAGTGTAATTCAAGTTGTCGATCTTTGCGCCACAACACTGATTGAAGCTGTCCCCTATTCATTGTGCGCTCAGTCCACCTGGTCACCTTTGTGTACGCTCAGGACTCGTCCACTCGGTGCAGGGAATCTCTCATAATTTCTTCTCCGATGGCCGACGGGGAGTCATTTCGAAAAAGTGCCAAAGGCAGATGGGTTTATTGTAAGCTGCCTTTTAAGATGTGACTGCTCATAACTTACGCAGAAATTACGCTTTTCCATAACTCCTGCTGCACTATGATATCGAGCATATGTATGCATATTGTTATTACTAATAAATAGATTTATGTAACTATGTAATTTATAGTACAATGTTTCCAAACGTTTTTGTTCTATTTTCATTGCTGTCCACAAACATTTCCACGCACTTTTGAATAACATTGTTTTCAGCCAAATCTTTATGCTCGTGCAAAATATTAGGTGTGCAAATAAGTTTTACAGCGTTTTTAAGACAACGCAACATGTAATTTGAGAGAAAAAACAATTACTTTACGTATCATAATATGCGCCGTCATTCTCTATCACCTTCCGCCATCGGTCGGGCAGCCGACGGATTCCAGCCATGAAGAATACTTCGTCGTGTGGCGCGGTGAAGTCGTCAACCCATTTTTGCACTTCGTCACATGTCCGAAACTGTACAGCACACAAACCATGTTGCATCGATCGGAACAAATGATAGTCTGAAGGGGCTATGTTGGGAATATACGCCGGGTGCTCCAAAACTTCCCAGCCAAGCGTCAATAATGTTTCCTTAACCGATTTCGCGACATGCGGCCTAGCGTTGTCATGCAGTAATTTCACGGGACACAATCCGTTGCCTGTGAATGGACGTTTCCGACAAATTTCCTGGTTCAATCGCAACAATTGTTGCTTGTAGCGATCAGCAGTAACAATTTGACCCTGTTACAATAGTTCATAATAGAGCACACCCCTTCATATCCCACCAGATGCGCAGCAGAACTTTCTTGGAGTGAATATTGCATTTTGGTGTCGAAGTTGTTGCTTTACTGGGATCTACCCAGTGTTTTTTACAATTGGGATTGTCGTACCATGTCCACTTTTCATCACCCGTAACGATTTTCCACAGAAAAGACTTTCTGTGTTGCTTATTCAACATATTCAAAAACTTCCTGACACACTCACCCTTGTTCCTCTGGCTAAGGTCATGGGGCACCCATTTTCTTTCCTTCTGAATCTTTCCCATTGCGCGTAAATGACTGGAAATGGTTTGTTGAGTTACCCCCAGTTGTTCAGCTAGTTCTTTTGCGTTTGAGACGAATCTTCATCCAGCAATGCTTGCAGATCCTCATGTGCAACGTTCGCCGCCCCGGTGGCGCAGTGGTCTAAGCGATAGCCTCTGATCATTCGTCCGAAAGGGGTCCGGGTTCGAATCCCGGTGAGGCTTGGATGTTGTGTTTGTCTTACGGCGCTGGCTCTCTCCCTTCCCTGGAACCAGTGACCCTAAATTAGGGACGGGCGACTACTTATAGCCCATTGAGTTGCTCATGGTGGTCGTTAAACCTCCAATAAAAAAAAAAAGAAAAAGTGTGCAACCTTCTGCGGGGCGCCGCTACGTTCTCGATCGCTATCATCAAAATCACCTGCTTTAAACCGTGTAAAACAAAACTCACACGTGCTTTTCGATACAATATACTCCCCCAGAAGAGAGCAGGTCGATGCACATACTTTTGCAGCACTTTTTCCTTGATGAAATTCGTAACGAATGCAGCATCGAATAAATGCCGTATCTCTCGCCATCTTTCACCAACCGATGTGCAAACGCGTTTGACTGTTGGGCAAACTTCTGTGTCACATTTTATACTCTGGACCAGTTACGGTCACATGACAACAACGCGGGGAATGTCGGATATGTAAATTGGCGGGGTAAGTCACACAAGAAACGTTTTAAAACTTAT
This sequence comes from Macrothele yani, assembly GCA_039090855.1. Taxonomy (NCBI): domain Eukaryota; kingdom Metazoa; phylum Arthropoda; class Arachnida; order Araneae; family Macrothelidae; genus Macrothele; species Macrothele yani. The sequence goes on along the minus strand of CM077024.1, from coordinate 128,335,373 downwards.
TTCTACACCTAAAACACAAATGATTCAGCCGATTGCTCGTCATTGTACTTCTGAGATGAGTTTACAAACGTCTGAGAGCCTAAAAAAATCTTTCCGATGTGGCATTGTTGCGGGCATAACTAACAGAAGTTTTACAAATAGAAACTTCTGAGAACAAAGATTTTTTAATGAACTACCTTCTTTAATTCTGTCACTATATCTTCAAGGCTTTTAGAGTCGGAGACACACAAATATTCAGGCATCTTTAATTGATTTCTCAGCGCCTTATCTAAATCGTTTCCGAAATGAGTGCACACATGACGTATGTTTTGTTGCAATAAATCCACTGTTAATGCTACAAGAAGAACTGCTTTCGTTGTTTTATAAATTTTATAACCTGGTTGATCAAGCGTGAAACTAGTGGCGTCTGTTATGTTATCCAAAAAAATCAAAATTATACATGCTTTTATAAGTCTTTGGGATCCGGGAATTCGTACGCTGCAGTTCTGTCGTATATACACATTGGTGGTTTTCGAAATCGTGGAATAGAAGGCTCATTCGAGAGTTTCAGTCCACAACACCCCCCATTTCCGCCCCTCTCCAAGTTATTTCCAGCTGGACAGAATCAACCGAAAGTGCAAGGCTCTTAATTGAGTAACTTCTCATATCAAACTTATTTCCAAAAAAGCTCTAACGTTGGGAATTTGTTTTAGGTAGCAATCCGATAAGCTGCGGAGCAAACAAAAATGGATTCTAAGCAACAATTCTGCTTCTTTTTGCTCTAAACAGCGGGGTCTATTTTTCGTAACGGAAATAGCTGTTCTATATAATAAAGAGTGGTGCGCATGTAATTTGACTCGGAGAACCGTTCTACACCCTGGGGGGGGGAGAAGATAGCCTAGTAGTGTACACTCGTTACTAGATACTAGATGGCTGTGTCCCAGGCGTATGAGTCCATGTTAGTACTCGCATGATTTTTTGTCTATGGGTTCTACGGTTTGTTTGCACTGACTATCAGAAATATCTAGTCCTACTTCGCAACCACCCGCCCCCGTCGCATATCCCCTTCCTCTTCTTGCTCTTCGTCCACATAGTTCTCAAGGCAACAGAAGTATCTGTGTGCAACTGCTCTGTTCGGCGGTAGTAGTGAAGTCCATATGTTAAGAGTTTGTTGGCATGCACGACCCTGGTTTAGCACAGCTGTGATAACAAATCCTGCCTTCACACCTAAATCAGGGAAGCACTGAACTTTGATTACTCTGACTTAGAGACTATCTCTATAGATAGCCTCACAGCCTATGGTTCCAAGTACATAATACATTTTTTTTCATGCGATTTGCATTCAAGCGAAATTGATGTTGAGATTGCGGGAAAATATTTAAGAGTTTCGACGAGAAAGAAAACAACTACTCGAGGGCTTCACCATCGCCGCAGTTGCGTCCCCTGAGGGGTCTACGCAACGCCACAGCATTTGTGTTAAGGCAAAAGCATTTATTTAAAATGAGAAACAAATTTGCTGTCTGTAGTACAAAAAGTTAAAACAAATCCCTAAAACTGCCGAATAAAACTCAATTTATTTACAATTTTAAAAACCTATTTATATAGCTAGCACTTTCGGGGCTCACATGGCCCCATTTTCAAGCTCAAAAGCCCCGGAACACAGAGGCAACGACTATATACTATAGTTATTCGTGACTAAGCTGATATACGTCATAAAAATAACACAGGTGATTCCATTTACATTAAGAAAAAAGAGGAAATTAAAGTCCAAAAACAAATACAGAACAAGTTCAAGTAAAAGTCTGACCTTCTAAGTGTGTCATGGGGGAGCGATCATCTGTCTCCAAAGTCTTGGGACTGAAGTCGGAAAGTCCGTGTTGCAGCAGACGTCGTAATATTTAAGAATAAACAGGCTTTCCGAGAGAAAAATGGTATTCTTGTTAACAGGGCAGTTTAAAACTTTAGCATTTTGCCAGTCCGGTTTATAGCCTTCCTGTTTGACTGCAACGGTGAGGGCTGTGGTGATGTTTCCACTTCGTAGAGAATATTGGTGCTCCTTCTGTCTTATATGTAACGATCGAAGTGTCGAACCGATATAAACCTTAGAGTCACGGTTTGGGTCTTCTGAGGTCAGGGGTATGGAGTAGACACCCGGTTTGTTAAACATATTGACTTTATCCTGGTCTCTACGGACTAGTGAGAATGGGGAAAATTTTTCACATAATTTTCTAATGCTTGGTAAAGAATGGTTTGGCCACCAGGGAGCATTGGTGTTAATTTCTGCTTCTGATGTATTTGTAGCAAAATCTGGGCTCCTGAAAACTCGACTAAAAATTTTTTTTTCTTGGACCGATACCGCTCATATGGAAAAATCTTTTGAGAATACTTTCTTCCTAAAATAATGCATTGTTTTCCCACCAGGGGACGTAAAGTCACATCTTATTTTTGTCAATATCTCTGTTTCTAAGAGTCCGATTTGAAACATTATTTTTGTGTTGGAGAGCGTTTCCGGTGCAAAATGTTATTCCCATAAATTAAAAATTTTCAAGTAAATCATAGACTTTCCGCTAGGGAGCACAATGGTAAATTGCGTTTTCTGCGTTATTTCTGCTTCTAAAACTCCGATTTGAAACATACTTCCTGTATCGCATATAAGACCTGATGGGGAATATTTTTCACATAATTTCTAATGCTTGGTAAAGAATGGTTTGGCCACCAGGGAGCATTGGTGTTCATTTCTGCTTCTGATGTATTTGTAGCAAAATCTAGGCTCCTGAAAACTCGACTAAAAATTGTTTTTTCTTTCTTGGACCGATACCGCTCATATGGAAAAACCTTTTGAGAGTACTTTCTTCCTAAAATAATGCATTGTTTTCCCACCAGGGGACGTAAAGTCACATCTTATTTTTGTCAATATCTCTGTTTCTAAGAGTCCGATTTGAAAAATTATTTTTGTGTTGGAGAGCATTTCCGGTGCGAAATGTTTCTCATATAAATTCATGTTTTTCTTAACTCATAAGTCTGCAACTAGAGGGCGTAACCTCACGATTCCGTTTACAGCAATATCTGAGGAATTAAAAAGCCGATTGAAAAACTTCTGTCTTCCGTCAGATACTATTGTTTTCCATACCAGTTCCATCGACTTTGAATAGCTTTGCTAAATTTAATTTGCGTCAGAACGGATTCAAAAGACGTGCTTATTACACCCGAAAATTCGGTGTCATCTTTCCTGTTTGAATTTCGATTTATTTTACGAGAAATTAAATTTCTAAATTTCACAAAATTCTCTATTTCGCGATGGGATCCATTAAAAAAAACCCGGATATATGGCAAACTATAAAGCGTAACGCATTGCAATTTTTACAGCGTAAACTTACAACTATCGTGCCTTTTTTACAAAAGAGAATTTAAGAAAAAGTAATTTTCTGATTTTTAAGCATTTTTTAAAGACACAAAGGAAAGAAACGAACGGCTTGTCTTCATAAGGTATTTATTGCTCAAAATGTTAGGTATAAAAAACGCCTCTACAAAATATGAACAAGTACAGAATACAAAACAGTAACAAGATGTGGGAGAGAACAAGGTATACGCAAGCATTTAAAAAAACAATAACAACAGTGTAAAGGGTGTGAAAAAGAGGGCGCTGAGAGGCTGCCCAGTTGAACAGCAGTAAAAATAAAAGTCTATTAGTCCGTTGATAACAATAGTATTAAACTGTGTCTAAGAGTTCGCCGAAAACTAAACAAAAGCAGACGGTAAAGCAGTACAAGTTCAAAGGTAAACAATTTCAAAACAAAACGTTTATTCAGAAGAAAAAAAAACTCAGTCAGTTGGGAAATCATGAACAGGCTGTTGATTGTTTTCGAGTTCAGCTGTGAGCAACTTCAGCATGTACCACAGACGATGCTGAAGCTGGGCATCTTCAGGGGGAACGGAAACGTTAATCAAAAATTCATCAAGCAATTGCAGTTGTTGAAGCATTTCAGGTAACCAATTTAACTTAGATTGAATACACGGGATTGTTAGAAATTTGTCAATCCTAGGGCGTTGAATTAGTTCAAGAAGTTCAGTAAATGTGAGCGGTTGCATTGGAACAGAACAGTCTTTGAACAGAGCGGAAAGTTTGGGAATGGTGGGAAGAGAAGAATAATCTCCAACAACATCCGAAGCAATCGATGCTGATTTACTTAAATTAGCAGCAACATCCATATCATCATCAGTAGGGAGGCAAGCGAATCTGTTTGTTGTACGAAGTTGAGAAGAAAAATATTCTACGCCAGGTGAGGTTCCAGAGGAAGTGGCAGAAGATTTGGTCCGAAAACGCCTAGTGCGACGCGAAGGCCTAGGAGAAGACTCTGCAGAATTTGGGCGTTTCCCGGCAGTTTTGGGTCCAGAGGAGCCCACCGAAGTAGGAAGAGGTGGAAATGACATGTCAACAATGAGAGCAGATTTGAACAGTTGAGAAGCAGGTGTTTGCACTTGCGAAACAGGCTGTGAAACGGGAGGCAATTTGTTGCTTGGTGGTGGCGCGTGAGAGCTGGGCAATGATGACGCAGTAGTTTCGGAAGAAAGCGGCTGCTCGGAGTTGAATGGAAATGGCAGTTCAGTGTTTGGCAATAACTGCGTAGTTGTTTTGAAAGAAAGCGCCTGCTCGGAGTTGTATGGTAATGGCTGTTTAGTGCTTGGCAATAACTGCGTAGGAGTTTTGAAAGACAGCGGCTGCTCGGAGTTGAATGGCAGTGGCGGAACTGAAACAGGTGAAGACAACGAAATATCTGCAGTCATTGAAGGAGCAAGTAGCAGAGATGGTGACGTGGTTGACATTGGGGAAACAGTTTGTTCAGTAGTAAGGGAGGAGGAAGTGTATGATGGAGGTGTGTCACGAACCTTCAACGAAGGGACAGCACCTTGCGCAAGTGTGCGCTGAGGGCACTCATAAGCCAGGTGTCTCTCACCTCTACACCGGAAACACTGGACACCAGCAAATAAGTTGAAAACGTATGTTCGTGTGTCCGTAACAAGTTGCAGAGATGTGGGGTGGTTAGAAATGGCTTGGTCAGTGGGGAAAATAACACTATATTGGCGACGTCCTCCTTGCACAAATTTGAATGGAGAGTCTCTGGCAGCAGCTGGGAGAAATTTAGTCTCTCCCACTACTCGACCAAGAGTGTCGAGTGCAGCAACAAGTAATTTGTCAGGAATAGCAGTAGGCACAGGAGATAATGTCACTGTGACCGGGCGCTGTGCAGAAGCAACAGGTTGCAAGTGAAAAGAGCCAATATCAATGCCTGTGGCAAGAACGGTGTCGGTGGCTTTTTGGTGAACAAAATGAACGACAACACCCCTCCAATGCGAATAATTGAAACGATGCTTTCCTTGGGAACAACTTTAACCAAGGCCTCCAAATAGAGGGGGAGGGGGTGTCACGAAGAGACGGAAAATACACACTAATAACAAAGCTGAGGAAAGTTCTTTACCTGCTGGTGAGTCGTCAGAAATCCGAATCTTGAGAACTTTATCTTCTCTAGAAAATTCTGGTTGCATTGAAAGAGGTGCATGAGATTGGTTTGGACGAGCAGTCGCAGCATACGAGCGTGGAGGAGTAGCAGCCGTGGCAGCAGAACGTGACTCGGCATCCAGGATATGCAAATTAGGACGAAGAACATTCGATGCAGAAACATTAGGACGAAGCACATTAGAAGCAGAAACACAATTAGAAGTTGACAAATCCACATTTGAAGAGGTCATAGTTGTCTCACAAGCGGTCGATGTAGCCAAAGAAAATCCAGCGGAGATAAAATCAGCAGACGGAACTTGCATTTGTACTTGGGAAGCAGGCATCATGGCCGCTAAGCCGAACAACACAACACTGTGTGCTGCAACTGCGTCACACAGAAGAAACACAAAATAACGAAACAGAAGGCACACACACTCACTTCAAGTGAGGCAAAACGGTGAAAACATAACACAGTCAACACGAACCACTAACGCAGACGATAAATTCACAGGAAAAAAAACATTTTTTTACAGATGCAAAGGAAAGAAACGAACGGCTTGTCGGTCTTCACGATAACCACAGAAGAACGTTCTGGTCCCGCAACCTGCTGCCATGGTGACGCAGATAACTTGTTATGCATATGTTCTGTTGGTAGCAATAAAAATTGAAATTTATATGAATTTTTCTGTTTTTATTTCATGTGATATACTTGGAGATCGGGCTGCAGGGCCAGCGCGTTACTCTGGAAACGAGCGTAACGAGCCTAGGGGCGCAGCCCAGTGGCGGCGGAACCGCCCGGACCCGGTCAATGATTTCAATAATTTTAGCCAAGATTTTTATTTTTTTTATTTGGCATATGTGCGATTTTTTGTTGTGATGTGCCTTAGAAGGTTCCTCTAGGTAAGTGGTCAGGTGGTCCTAATCCCTAATAAAGCACCTTAGCCATTGTTTTTTTTCTGTTTGTTCCGGGAAGCTGGAAGGGATAGGGGTGCACCACGATTCGAAATTTCGGGCCCGGTCAACGAACTTCACTTTCCGCCGCTCCTGGCGTAGCCCCTAGTAACCTAAAAGGTAACACATGCATTACACCCCTTTGCCACCAGGGAAGCCTTCAATATAAACATTGCGAGGGAGTCGTACAGAGGGGAGTCATCTGCCATTGACATCCAACGTTTTCTCTGCTGGGGAGATGTGTGGGGATATTCCTGGCTAGGGCATCACGTGGATATCTTATAGACACTATCTCTGATGTTGTCAGCGTGTGGGCTGGCGTTATCTTTGTCGCATCTCCGTGGTATTCCTGATACGACAACAGAACGGAATGCGCTGCCTCATCGACGTATCGTCGCACTGTCATTGCACTCACTACGTGTACGAGTGGTAAACGGGTGTTAATTCTGATACCGCCCCGAACCATGACACCAGACTGAAGAGCCGTATGACGCTCACGAAAGGCAGCAAGCTAAGCCTGGTGACCATATCGTTCCCAGTCTCTCCATTGGCGATTGTCGGCGATGAGACACAAGCAAGATTCGTCGCTGAATACGATATGGTCCCATTGATCTTGCCACACACGTCTAGGCACAATTCCAGTCTTGAGCGAAGACGTGCTCCGGTGAGTGGCAATCGTCGCAATGGTTGGCGAGAGCGCAAACCTGCTTCAGCTAAACTGAGATTCACCGTCCGTGTCGATACGGTGGTGTCCACAGCTGCCTGTATTCCTCGTTAAATGTCGTCCGCTGTGGATTGTGAGACTGTTGAGGCTTGCAGTCGAATGGGGGTGTTCGGACGTCTTGCTACGTGCACCGGTTCCACTACAGCGACGCTCATTACCTTCCACCAATAACTGTCGCCATATTCCGTTCAGAATTGTTACACTTCGATGTGTGTCCGCCACGACGCGACGCAGGGACCAACCAGCCGTATGTAGCCCTATGATACAGCCTCTGGTAAAGGTGTCTGTGATGCTAGGTTTCCCGATGATGTCGTCCAAACATTCTCACCCTTTATACAGGATTCCGCCAACAAGATCACCCCGATGCAGTGGCCCACACATCCAGGAGAGGATGATCAAACAGCTACGTCAAACCGTTATGCCCTTTTATCTACCTCACTTACAGAGTGATTAGTTCACCACTGCGATAATTTACATAACCCAATTATCGTCATATACCCACCACTTTGCACGGAGCTCTGACAAATACGTCATGGTGTGACATTTTCTAGGTCGAGCGGTGTTTATTTACTGTACAGAAAATGATCAAGTACAGTCAAAGCAATTTACGTACAGGAGGTTGGACTAAATAATGTGAACACCTGGAAAATAGCCAACATGTCTTTATTAATACGGTGTTAGACCACCGTTTTCCTTTAATACAGCATCCAACCTTCTTGGAATAGATATATATGTATAAATTTTGAATAGTCTCCAGTGGCATGTTGTACCAATCGTCGATCGGAATATCAGCCAATTGCTTCAAAGATGTTGAAGGAGGGAATCTGATCTCCCTAACTGCCCACAGTGGCTCGATGATATTCCAGTCAGGTGATTAAATCGGCTAGCGCACATGTTGAAGTTTCATCTTGGTGCTCCCGGAACCGAGACTGAACTGTGTTGGCTGTGTGTATGGGTGCGTTTTTATCTTTAAAATGCCCCAATTGTTGAGAATCACCATTTGTACTATAACATGCACCTGATCTGATAGAATGTCCAAGTAATCGCTGGCAGTAACTCGACCATGTATGATAATGATAGGGCCTGCTGAATACCAAGAAATGGCCGCCCAAATCATCACATATTCTCTCACAAGTTTTACAGTTGGAATCAGACATTCCGAATTGTACGCTTCTTTGGGGGCTCTCCATTCATAAACCTGACCTGCAGTTGCAAATAATGTAAATATAAACTGATTGGATCACATCACACGTTCCCAGTCACCAGCTACCCAGGTTTTATGCTAATGACACCATCCTTTTTTGCATTGTAGTGTTGGTTTCTGGGATTAAAGGTTAGCAATTGCAACTGCTGTTTATTGATATACACTGAAGTGCCAGAAAAACTAATACACCAGTCTAATACTTGGTAGGTCCCCCACGGGAGCGCAGGACTCCAGAAATACGACGGGGCAGGGACCCCACTAGCTTCTGGAAATATGCTGTAGGTATTGCACACCATACTTCCTGCAGAGCGTTCCACAATTCGAGTGTATTCCGAGGTCTCGGATTCCTGTGTTCGATAGCGCGTTGCATGGCATCCCAAATGTGTTCTATCACGTTCAGATCTGGGGACTTGGGTAGAATGGCAACACCCCAAACTCAGATGAATGCTCCTCTAACCATAATGTAGCGTCCCGACACTTGTGTGGAGGTGCATGTTCGAACAGGCCCAACCCATCAGCATGAATGCAAAACATGAACGGGTGTACCTCGTCAGAAAGGATTCGCACATAGCGTTGGCCGGTCACAGACATCTGTAGACGCACCAGGGGTCCCAGTGAAGTCCAGTAAACACACCCTAAATCATTGCGGATCCCGCACCAGTCGGTACAGTTCCCTGTTGACAGGCGGAACACATGGCTTCATAGGGTTTACGCCACACACGAATCCTTCCATCTGCCCGATACAGTTGGAAACGCGACTCGTCAGACCGGGTTACTTGTTTCCAGTCATCAAGTGTCCAATGGCGGTGTTGCCGTGCCCAAGCAAGGCGCATAGCTCTGTGTCGTGCACTCATCAAGGGGACTCGAGTTGGGCGTAGGTTCCCAAAGCCCATATCATGGAGGGTACGTTGCACAGTCCGGACGCTGATGCTTGTTGAGGCTCCAGCATTGAATTCCGATAATACCTGCGAGAGTGTTGCACGCCTATCGCGTGAAACGATTCTTGACAGCCGACGATAGTCACGTTCACCCAATGTCTTTTTACGGCCACATTGGTATCGTAGGTTGGAGGTTTTGCCGGAATTCTTGTAGTCACGGTACACCCTTGCAATGGTCGCCCGTGAAAATCCGAACTTCGTTTCTACCTCCGAAATACTATGGCCCATCTAACGAGCGCCAATTATGACACCGCGTTGAAAATCGCTAAAATCGTTATTACTTGTTATTCTCATGCCGAAAACAGCTCTGGCAGCTGGCAAGGATGTCTATCGCTTTAAATACGCACTGGCGGACGCAACCGAGTACGCACATAAGTGACGTTGCTATGTATTTTGCATAAGCTCGTCTGTACCAGTTTTTCTGGCACTTCCGTGTATATATATGTGTATGTGTGTGATTATATAGTGAGGTGCATTATATATATATATATATATATATATATATATATATATATATATATATATATATATATATATATATATATATATACTATAAAGATACCTAAGCAAAAAAATACATATATAATTTTGACTCACACCTAGTACAACATAGAAAAGGTTATGTATCTACCTGCGTGAGTAAAAGGAGAAAAGAAAAAAAGAAAATAAAACAACTGAATGTAGAAGGTGTCGAGAATACTGAGCCTTGGCTTTATCAAGGACCAGCAAAAACTCTGCATTTTCTCACTTCCACAAAGACCTAGTTGGAAATGGGTTTCTGCAAGGCCATAGATGCAAGTAACATTCCCACCTAAAATATATATATAAGTCATGTCCTCCGTAGAGTAGCATGACCTAGCACTAGTTAACAATTTCGCTTGCATCCATTAACCTTCATGGCCCGACCCATGCTCTTCATCTGTTACTATTAAACAGAGAGAAGAAGATTAAAGAGAACTCAAGCTGTGAGAGTGACATAATAAATAGAAATGATTTTCAGCTATAACGAAATTCCAAGTTCGTTTGAGAGAGAATTTAAACCTGAAAAACAAATTTTACATTGCAATTAAAAAAGGAAATGTTAATTTATAACGAACAGATTTTTGAAAGAAAACTTGAGTCTAAAACCCCCTACTCTACAACTTATGACAGCACGAAAACGAGAATAAGTTAAAGATAATAATTAACTAAAGAAAACTTTGTGAAAGTTATATACCTTAAACAGTTAGTTGCAATATGTACAAAGTATTTCAGCAGTGCTTTAAGTGCATAATTAATTAGTTATTAAGAACTTAACTACTTTGAAAAAACAGCGCATAGACAGCGCATAGAAAAGGAACAAGCTTAGCCATCTTCTGTTCCTAGGTACCACAAAAGACGCTCAAAGTTACAAAGAAAAGTAAGAGTTAAAACCCGCATAAATGTTAACAGACAAACCAATGCTTAAAAGCTGAAAAGCTAAAAAACGACAGAGAAAGGTACATGAAGTACAAACATTGAACTTATAAAACCTAGAACCCAAAAACAAGGAAGAGAGCTTACCTCTTGAGTTACAAAAACTTTTCTCCTCACAAGAGGAGAACATGGCTGACCTCTTCCGCCACTCCCTAGACGCTGGGGGGCAGTGAGGGTGGGGCTGATGGCCTCCTCATACAGCAAGAAACCAACGCGCGGAGATTTTAACCAGAGAAAAAAATATATAAACTTAAGACTGTGGATCTGTATGATCAGAATGAGCAGAATTAACTCTCCAGAATACATGAGAAATATTATAAAATACACGAGCAGTTTATTTAATAATCTTTGCATGTATTAAATCACCTTAGTGAGCTTCTATAGATTAATCAGAATCTTATTAATTTTAATGTTGGTTTTACTATTTTTAGTATAGCTATCCTAGTGATGAATAACTGGTTTTCTTTTTTATTTGTTTTTATTTTCTTTTATAAACAGATTTTTAAGCTTTTTTTGTGATTTTGTTTATATTATTTAATTTTTTTTGTTTTAATAGGACCGTCATATCCATAGCACTAAGGTTCCTTTAGGTAGTTAATAGGCATCCTCTAGCCAACTTCCTTACGGCTTTGATTGGTCAGAATCATATTATTAACTGTGTAGAAAATTAAAGCAGATCTGCCAACCTTACTCTATTATTCAGAATAATTTTTCTTAAAGTTCTTTTGATGAAAGAAGAAGGAATTTCGTTCTCTAGAAAACTTTCTAATAGTATATTAATGTGGTAATTGAAGTCCAAATTGTTGCTGCAAATTCTTGAAATTCTTAGGACCTGAGAAATTAGTACATTCTCAATTACTTTGGTTGAAATGTTATTATTCCAGTGTAGATATTTAATTACTTTGAAAGGAAAATTAACTCTTTTATCAAAGAGGCTAATAGATGGGTTACCTCTGTTGAGCTTAATGCTTAAGTCTAGGAACTCAAGTTCCTGATTACTGTGGTTGGTTTTACATAAGTTAAGAGAGCTAGGATAGATATTATCAAAATCACTCTCTATAACTTCGGAATTATTGATACACAGCAGATCATCAATATATCTAAAAGTGTAAAGGTAGTTATCTGAGCAGGTGGGGTGATTTTTAATGAATTTATATTCCTTAAAGAACAGGAATAGATTAGCGATATTCGTGGACGTTGATGTTCCCATTGGAATACCGTTCACTTGCTTATAGAGAGTATTATTATATAAGATATGGTTATTTTTTATGCAGCAATTGAGATAAGAGTTCCAAGTTCCTACATCAACAAATTGGTTAAGTTTAAATTCTGCATACAGCTCTTTAAAGGTAGTGATTATATCTGATAGAGGCAGATTAGTATATAGGTTTTCAAAATCATAACTATTAATATCTAGGGGACACACTTTGAGTATAGTAGAAATTACTTCTGCATTATTATTAATTATCCAAAAATCTCTGTACATCAAGTTAGAACAGTTTCTAATGTGTTTCAAAACCTTCTTTAAGACATCTTCAAAAGCAAGATCTATTTTCTTTTTATGACTCCTTACTCCACTAGCTATGAACCTGAACTTCACAGGATCCTTATGAAACTTAACCGTTGCAAAAAGAAATGGAAATTCAGGCCCATATCTTCTAGTTTGCGGAATTTTAAGTTTCTTGAAGAATGCCTTAAACCGATTTTCTAACTGCTTGGTAGAATAACTTACGGGCTCGTATGTTACTCTATTATTGAGTTCCATAGTTAACAATTCAAAATAGAACTTCTTACAGATAATTGCAAAATTATTGCTAGCTTTATCCGTAGTGGTAAAAATAAATTGGTCTTGTAGTTTGGAGAGTGACCTTTTAGCTTCTCCAGAGAAAAAGAGATTTCTGTCGAAACAAAAGTCCAGACCTGCAAACTCACCGGTGAAGCTATTGATTATATTATATTTCCATTCTGCGAAGGCCTCAATAGGCTGATTGTACGTTAAACTGGTTTTTACGATGTACTTATTTACATCTTGAGTGAAGCTCTCAAGAATCCTTTCTTTGGAAATTGTGAAGGAAGGTCTGAAATTAGAGCCATACTCTAATAAATTCCTAAGCTTTTCATTTTCAACAAAACTCAAGTTTCCGGTGATAATATGGTTGTAATTCTTATCATAGTGAACTGTTTCTTTATGTTCATCACAAGAACAAGTAGTAATTACAGGAATGTAGCTCGAAGAGTTAAGTTTGTAGTTTTTAACTATTGACCCTAAGGTCTTAACATATTTAAAACTTACAATAGACTGGTGCCTGTGGATGGGAAAAAAAATTGCATTATTGTAGAACAGCTTCCTTACATTGAGATTATCGTAGGCTTTATTTAGGAACCTGATGGTAACAAAATTACTGGAAAATTCTTTAAGAGAAATTTTATCTTTAAGAATAAGTTTAAGAATGTCCAGAACCAAAGCAAAAACATGCTTATCAACATGGTCAGCAGTTTCATTCCAGAATTTGAAAAAACATTTAAGGACAGAGTGCTTGAAGGACTTGAGAATTTTGTAAGTATTTTTAACAAAATTAGTGCCAGTTTTAAAGCTTTCCAGAGTTTTTAGCAAGTTAGCAAAATCAACTTTGCTTGATGTGCGAAATAACCTCTGTCCTCTATTACCTCTAGAGCAGCTCTTATTATTAACAAGAAAGAAGAGTTCACGAATTGAAAATTTATGCTGATTATGCTTATTGTCAGATAGAGTGGAATTAAGGCCATAGGGATAAAGAGACTGATGCTGCAAAATTTCAAGGGATTCAGTTTCTAGCCGAGCATAGAGGTCAGGGATAATATGTAGTACCTCTATTTTCACTTTGTCAAAACCATGAGTATGGAAATGCTCTAATTCAAAGGTAGAGTACTGGTTGGCGTTTGTGGAGGGGTTCACTCCTGAATTAGAGAACTTGTTTACTAGAGACCTGTGACCATTAATCCTAAGATGAAGAGGATTTTTACTTTGGCCAATATAGCTAAGGTTGCAGACAGTACAGGTGAGCTTATAGATGGTATTGTAGGCTTTGCAAAACTTGTTGGAGCAATTATCCTCAACAGAAGAATACAGGTTAGGATCTGCAGATTTACATGTCAAACAACGTTTGTCATTTCATAACTTTAGATTACCTTTGCCAGCGAGTTCATACACTATGGGAAAGGGTGCTAGCCTAACCGAGCGGGAGGACTTAAAATATCTGAGCTGACCTCCAATCCTTTCATCGTCCTTAGAACTCCACTTGGGCCAAAACATACAAATTCTGAGCAAACCAACTAGGAAAAACTTTTTAGAAATAAGCAGTCCAAGAAAAGACCAAACTCGAGTATAAACTACACTCCAAAAAGCTGCATCCAAAACATACTAAAAAGAAAAATTAGAAAATGAAAAAAACCTCAAGTAAAAAAATAGTAATAAAAAAATAATAATAATAAAAAATAATAAAACATTTCAACTAGAATTTGCGCATGAGCTGCTAAATAATAAATTGAAATTAGTTACTTAAGAGCAAAACTGAAGACTAATGAAAAAATTTTAGAATTTAAAACGAAGGGTGCAAAATAACCTGAAAATCAAAACGCGCAACGCAGCAGTTTTGAAAATTCAGAATTCACATACTATAAAGATACCTAAGCAAAAAAATACATATATAATTTTGACTCACACCTAGTACAACATAGAAAAGGTTATGTATCTACCTGCGTGAGTAAAAGGAGAAAAAGAAAAAAGAAAATAAAACAACTGAATGTAGAAGGTGTCGAGAATACTGAGCCTTGGCTTTATCAAGGACCAGCAAAAACTCTGCATTTTCTCACTTCCACAAAGACCTAGTTGGAAATGGGTTTCTGCAAGGCCATAGATGCAAGTAACATTCCCACCTAAAATATATATATAAGTCATGTCCTCCGTAGAGTAGCATGACCTAGCACTAGTTAACAATTTCGCTTGCATCCATTAACCTTCATGGCCCGACCCATGCTCTTCATCTGTTACTATTAAACAGAGAGAAGAAGATTAAAGAGAACTCAAGCTGTGAGAGTGACATAATAAATAGAAATGATTTTCAGCTATAACGAAATTCCAAGTTCGTTTGAGAGAGAATTTAAACCTGAAAAACAAATTTTACATTGCAATTAAAAAAGGAAATGTTAATTTATAACGAACAGATTTTTGAAAGAAAACTTGAGTCTAAAACCCCCTACTCTACAACTTATGACAGCACGAAAACGAGAATAAGTTAAAGATAATAATTAACTAAAGAAAACTTTGTGAAAGTTATATACCTTAAACAGTTAGTTGCAATATGTACAAAGTATTTCAGCAGTGCTTTAAGTGCATAATTAATTAGTTATTAAGAACTTAACTACTTTGAAAAAACAGCGCATAGACAGCGCATAGAAAAGGAACAAGCTTAGCCATCTTCTGTTCCTAGGTACCACAAAAGACGCTCAAAGTTACAAAGAAAAGTAAGAGTTAAAACCCGCATAAATGTTAACAGACAAACCAATGCTTAAAAGCTGAAAAGCTAAAAAACGACAGAGAAAGGTACATGAAGTACAAACATTGAACTTATAAAACCTAGAACCCAAAAACAAGGAAGAGAGCTTACCTCTTGAGTTACAAAAACATTTCTCCTCACAAGAGGAGAACATGGCTGACCTCTTCCGCCACTCCCTAGACGCTGGGGGCAGTGAGGGTGGGGCTGATGGCCTCCTCATACAGCAAGAAACCAACGCGCGGAGATTTTAACCAGAGAAAAAAATATATAAACTTAAGACTGTGGATCTGTATGATCAGAATGAGCAGAATTAACTCTCCAGAATACATGAGAAATATTATAAAATACACGAGCAGTTTATTTAATAATCTTTGCATGTATTAAATCACCTTAGTGAGCTTCTATAGATTAATCAGAATCTTATTAATTTTAATGTTGGTTTTACTATTTTTAGTATAGCTATCCTAGTGATGAATAACTGGTTTTCTTTTTTATTTGTTTTTATTTTCTTTTATAAACAGATTTTTAAGCTTTTTTTGTGATTTTGTTTATATTATTTAATTTTTTTTGTTTTAATAGGACCGTCATATCCATAGCACTAAGGTTCCTTTAGGTAGTTAATAGGCATCCTCTAGCCAACTTCCTTACGGCTTTGATTGGTCAGAATCATATTATTAACTGTGTAGAAAATTAAAGCAGATCTGCCAACCTTACTCTATTATTCAGAATAATTTTTCTTAAAGTTCTTTTGATGAAAGAAGAAGGAATTTCGTTCTCTAGAAAACTTTCTAATAGTATATTAATGTGGTAATTGAAGTCCAAATTGTTGCTGCAAATTCTTGAAATTCTTAGGACCTGAGAAATTAGTACATTCTCAATTACTTTGGTTGAAATGTTATTATTCCAGTGTAGATATTTAATTACTTTGAAAGGAAAATTAACTCTTTTATCAAAGAGGCTAATAGATGGGTTACCTCTGTTGAGCTTAATGCTTAAGTCTAGGAACTCAAGTTCCTGATTACTGTGGTTGGTTTTACATAAGTTAAGAGAGCTAGGATAGATATTATCAAAATCACTCTCTATAACTTCGGAATTATTGATACACAGCAGATCATCAATATATCTAAAAGTGTAAAGGTAGTTATCTGAGCAGGTGGGGTGATTTTTAATGAATTTATATTCCTTAAAGAACAGGAATAGATTAGCGATATTCGTGGACGTTGATGTTCCCATTGGAATACCGTTCACTTGCTTATAGAGAGTATTATTATATAAGATATGGTTATTTTTTATGCAGCAATTGAGATAAGAGTTCCAAGTTCCTACATCAACAAATTGGTTAAGTTTAAATTCTGCATACAGCTCTTTAAAGGTAGTGATTATATCTGATAGAGGCAGATTAGTATATAGGTTTTCAAAATCATAACTATTAATATCTAGGGGACACACTTTGAGTATAGTAGAAATTACTTCTGCATTATTATTAATTATCCAAAAATCTCTGTACATCAAGTTAGAACAGTTTCTAATGTGTTTCAAAACCTTCTTTAAGACATCTTCAAAAGCAAGATCTATTTTCTTTTTATGACTCCTTACTCCACTAGCTATGAACCTGAACTTCACAGGATCCTTATGAAACTTAACCGTTGCAAAAAGAAATGGAAATTCAGGCCCATATCTTCTAGTTTGCGGAATTTTAAGTTTCTTGAAGAATGCCTTAAACCGATTTTCTAACTGCTTGGTAGAATAACTTACGGGCTCGTATGTTACTCTATTATTGAGTTCCATAGTTAACAATTCAAAATAGAACTTCTTACAGATAATTGCAAAATTATTGCTAGCTTTATCCGTAGTGGTAAAAATAAATTGGTCTTGTAGTTTGGAGAGTGACCTTTTAGCTTCTCCAGAGAAAAAGAGATTTCTGTCGAAACAAAAGTCCAGACCTGCAAACTCACCGGTGAAGCTATTGATTATATTATATTTCCATTCTGCGAAGGCCTCAATAGGCTGATTGTACGTTAAACTGGTTTTTACGATGTACTTATTTACATCTTGAGTGAAGCTCTCAAGAATCCTTTCTTTGGAAATTGTGAAGGAAGGTCTGAAATTAGAGCCATACTCTAATAAATTCCTAAGCTTTTCATTTTCAACAAAACTCAAGTTTCCGGTGATAATATGGTTGTAATTCTTATCATAGTGAACTGTTTCTTTATGTTCATCACAAGAACAAGTAGTAATTACAGGAATGTAGCTCGAAGAGTTAAGTTTGTAGTTTTTAACTATTGACCCTAAGGTCTTAACATATTTAAAACTTACAATAGACTGGTGCCTGTGGATGGGAAAAAAAATTGCATTATTGTAGAACAGCTTCCTTACATTGAGATTATCGTAGGCTTTATTTAGGAACCTGATGGTAACAAAATTACTGGAAAATTCTTTAAGAGAAATTTTATCTTTAAGAATAGGTTTAAGAATGTCCAGAACCAAAGCAAAAACATGCTTATCAACATGGTCAGCAGTTTCATTCCAGAATTTGAAAAAACATTTAAGGACAGAGTGCTTGAAGGACTTGAGAATTTTGTAAGTATTTTTAACAAAATTAGTGCCAGTTTTAAAGCTTTCCAGAGTTTTTAGCAAGTTAGCAAAATCAACTTTGCTTGATGTGCGAAATAACCTCTGTCCTCTATTACCTCTAGAGCAGCTCTTATTATTAACAAGAAAGAAGAGTTCACGAATTGAAAATTTATGCTGATTATGCTTATTGTCAGATAGAGTGGAATTAAGGCCATAGGGATAAAGAGACTGATGCTGCAAAATTTCAAGGGATTCAGTTTCTAGCCGAGCATAGAGGTCAGGGATAATATGTAGTACCTCTATTTTCACTTTGTCAAAACCATGAGTATGGAAATGCTCTAATTCAAAGGTAGAGTACTGGTTGGCGTTTGTGGAGGGGTTCACTCCTGAATTAGAGAACTTGTTTACTAGAGACCTGTGACCATTAATCCTAAGATGAAGAGGATTTTTACTTTGGCCAATATAGCTAAGGTTGCAGACAGTACAGGTGAGCTTATAGATGGTATTGTAGGCTTTGCAAAACTTGTTGGAGCAATTATCCTCAACAGAAGAATACAGGTTAGGATCTGCAGATTTACATGTCAAACAACGTTTGTCATTTCATAACTTTAGATTACCTTTGCCAGCGAGTTCATACACTATGGGAAAGGGTGCTAGCCTAACCGAGCGGGAGGACTTAAAATATCTGAGCTGACCTCCAATCCTTTCATCGTCCTTAGAACTCCACTTGGGCCAAAACATACAAATTCTGAGCAAACCAACTAGGAAAAACTTTTTAGAAATAAGCAGTCCAAGAAAAGACCAAACTCGAGTATAAACTACACTCCAAAAAGCTGCATCCAAAACATACTAAAAAGAAAAAATTAGAAAATGAAAAAAACCTCAAGTAAAAAAATAGTAATAAAAAAATAATAATAATAAAAAATAATAAAACATTTCAACTAGAATTTGCGCATGAGCTGCTAAATAATAAATTGAAATTAGTTACTTAAGAGCAAAACTGAAGACTAATGAAAAAATTTTAGAATTTAAAACGAAGGGTGCAAAATAACCTGAAAATCAAAACGCGCAACGCAGCAGTTTTGAAAATTCAGAATTCACATACTATAAAGATACCTAAGCAAAAAAATACATATATAATTTTGACTCACACCTAGTACAACATAGAAAAGGTTATGTATCTACCTGCGTGAGTAAAAGGAGAAAAAGAAAAAAAAAGAAAATAAAACAACTGAATGTAGAAGGTGTCGAGAATACTGAGCCTTGGCTTTATCAAGGACCAGCAAAAACTCTGCATTTTCTCACTTCCACAAAGACCTAGTTGGAAATGGGTTTCTGCAAGGCCATAGATGCAAGTAACATTCCCACCTAAAATATATATATAAGTCATGTCCTCCGTAGAGTAGCATGACCTAGCACTAGTTAACAATTTCGCTTGCATCCATTAACCTTCATGGCCCGACCCATGCTCTTCATCTGTTACTATTAAACAGAGAGAAGAAGATTAAAGAGAACTCAAGCTGTGAGAGTGACATAATAAATAGAAATGATTTTCAGCTATAACGAAATTCCAAGTTCGTTTGAGAGAGAATTTAAACCTGAAAAACAAATTTTACATTGCAATTAAAAAAGGAAATGTTAATTTATAACGAACAGATTTTTGAAAGAAAACTTGAGTCTAAAACCCCCTACTCTACAACTTATGACAGCACGAAAACGAGAATAAGTTAAAGATAATAATTAACTAAAGAAAACTTTGTGAAAGTTATATACCTTAAACAGTTAGTTGCAATATGTACAAAGTATTTCAGCAGTGCTTTAAGTGCATAATTAATTAGTTATTAAGAACTTAACTACTTTGAAAAAACAGCGCATAGACAGCGCATAGAAAAGGAACAAGCTTAGCCATCTTCTGTTCCTAGGTACCACAAAAGACGCTCAAAGTTACAAAGAAAAGTAAGAGTTAAAACCCGCATAAATGTTAACAGACAAACCAATGCTTAAAAGCTGAAAAGCTAAAAAACGACAGAGAAAGGTACATGAAGTACAAACATTGAACTTATAAAACCTAGAACCCAAAAACAAGGAAGAGAGCTTACCTCTTGAGTTACAAAAACTTTTCTCCTCACAAGAGGAGAACATGGCTGACCTCTTCCGCCACTCCCTAGACGCTGGGGGCAGTGAGGGTGGGGCTGATGGCCTCCTCATACAGCAAGAAACCAACGCGCGGAGATTTTAACCAGAGAAAAAAATATATAAACTTAAGACTGTGGATCTGTATGATCAGAATGAGCAGAATTAACTCTCCAGAATACATGAGAAATATTATAAAATACACGAGCAGTTTATTTAATAATCTTTGCATGTATTAAATCACCTTAGTGAGCTTCTATAGATTAATCAGAATCTTATTAATTTTAATGTTGGTTTTACTATTTTTAGTATAGCTATCCTAGTGATGAATAACTGGTTTTCTTTTTTATTTGTTTTTATTTTCTTTTATAAACAGATTTTTAAGCTTTTTTTGTGATTTTGTTTATATTATTTAATTTTTTTTGTTTTAATAGGACCGTCATATCCATAGCACTAAGGTTCCTTTAGGTAGTTAATAGGCATCCTCTAGCCAACTTCCTTACGGCTTTGATTGGTCAGAATCATATTATTAACTGTGTAGAAAATTAAAGCAGATCTGCCAACCTTACTCTATTATTCAGAATAATTTTTCTTAAAGTTCTTTTGATGAAAGAAGAAGGAATTTCGTTCTCTAGAAAACTTTCTAATAGTATATTAATGTGGTAATTGAAGTCCAAATTGTTGCTGCAAATTCTTGAAATTCTTAGGACCTGAGAAATTAGTACATTCTCAATTACTTTGGTTGAAATGTTATTATTCCAGTGTAGATATTTAATTACTTTGAAAGGAAAATTAACTCTTTTATCAAAGAGGCTAATAGATGGGTTACCTCTGTTGAGCTTAATGCTTAAGTCTAGGAACTCAAGTTCCTGATTACTGTGGTTGGTTTTACATAAGTTAAGAGAGCTAGGATAGATATTATCAAAATCACTCTCTATAACTTCGGAATTATTGATACACAGCAGATCATCAATATATCTAAAAGTGTAAAGGTAGTTATCTGAGCAGGTGGGGTGATTTTTAATGAATTTATATTCCTTAAAGAACAGGAATAGATTAGCGATATTCGTGGACGTTGATGTTCCCATTGGAATACCGTTCACTTGCTTATAGAGAGTATTATTATATAAGATATGGTTATTTTTTATGCAGCAATTGAGATAAGAGTTCCAAGTTCCTACATCAACAAATTGGTTAAGTTTAAATTCTGCATACAGCTCTTTAAAGGTAGTGATTATATCTGATAGAGGCAGATTAGTATATAGGTTTTCAAAATCATAACTATTAATATCTAGGGGACACACTTTGAGTATAGTAGAAATTACTTCTGCATTATTATTAATTATCCAAAAATCTCTGTACATCAAGTTAGAACAGTTTCTAATGTGTTTCAAAACCTTCTTTAAGACATCTTCAAAAGCAAGATCTATTTTCTTTTTATGACTCCTTACTCCACTAGCTATGAACCTGAACTTCACAGGATCCTTATGAAACTTAACCGTTGCAAAAAGAAATGGAAATTCAGGCCCATATCTTCTAGTTTGCGGAATTTTAAGTTTCTTGAAGAATGCCTTAAACCGATTTTCTAACTGCTTGGTAGAATAACTTACGGGCTCGTATGTTACTCTATTATTGAGTTCCATAGTTAACAATTCAAAATAGAACTTCTTACAGATAATTGCAAAATTATTGCTAGCTTTATCCGTAGTGGTAAAAATAAATTGGTCTTGTAGTTTGGAGAGTGACCTTTTAGCTTCTCCAGAGAAAAAGAGATTTCTGTCGAAACAAAAGTCCAGACCTGCAAACTCACCGGTGAAGCTATTGATTATATTATATTTCCATTCTGCGAAGGCCTCAATAGGCTGATTGTACGTTAAACTGGTTTTTACGATGTACTTATTTACATCTTGAGTGAAGCTCTCAAGAATCCTTTCTTTGGAAATTGTGAAGGAAGGTCTGAAATTAGAGCCATACTCTAATAAATTCCTAAGCTTTTCATTTTCAACAAAACTCAAGTTTCCGGTGATAATATGGTTGTAATTCTTATCATAGTGAACTGTTTCTTTATGTTCATCACAAGAACAAGTAGTAATTACAGGAATGTAGCTCGAAGAGTTAAGTTTGTAGTTTTTAACTATTGACCCTAAGGTCTTAACATATTTAAAACTTACAATAGACTGGTGCCTGTGGATGGGAAAAAAAATTGCATTATTGTAGAACAGCTTCCTTACATTGAGATTATCGTAGGCTTTATTTAGGAACCTGATGGTAACAAAATTACTGGAAAATTCTTTAAGAGAAATTTTATCTTTAAGAATATGTTTAAGAATGTCCAGAACCAAAGCAAAAACATGCTTATCAACATGGTCAGCAGTTTCATTCCAGAATTTGAAAAAACATTTAAGGACAGAGTGCTTGAAGGACTTGAGAATTTTGTAAGTATTTTTAACAAAATTAGTGCCAGTTTTAAAGCTTTCCAGAGTTTTTAGCAAGTTAGCAAAATCAACTTTGCTTGATGTGCGAAATAACCTCTGTCCTCTATTACCTCTAGAGCAGCTCTTATTATTAACAAGAAAGAAGAGTTCACGAATTGAAAATTTATGCTGATTATGCTTATTGTCAGATAGAGTGGAATTAAGGCCATAGGGATAAAGAGACTGATGCTGCAAAATTTCAAGGGATTCAGTTTCTAGCCGAGCATAGAGGTCAGGGATAATATGTAGTACCTCTATTTTCACTTTGTCAAAACCATGAGTATGGAAATGCTCTAATTCAAAGGTAGAGTACTGGTTGGCGTTTGTGGAGGGGTTCACTCCTGAATTAGAGAACTTGTTTACTAGAGACCTGTGACCATTAATCCTAAGATGAAGAGGATTTTTACTTTGGCCAATATAGCTAAGGTTGCAGACAGTACAGGTGAGCTTATAGATGGTATTGTAGGCTTTGCAAAACTTGTTGGAGCAATTATCCTCAACAGAAGAATACAGGTTAGGATCTGCAGATTTACATGTCAAACAACGTTTGTCATTTCATAACTTTAGATTACCTTTGCCAGCGAGTTCATACACTATGGGAAAGGGTGCTAGCCTAACCGAGCGGGAGGACTTAAAATATCTGAGCTGACCTCCAATCCTTTCATCGTCCTTAGAACTCCACTTGGGCCAAAACATACAAATTCTGAGCAAACCAACTAGGAAAAACTTTTTAGAAATAAGCAGTCCAAGAAAAGACCAAACTCGAGTATAAACTACACTCCAAAAAGCTGCATCCAAAACATACTAAAAAGAAAAATTAGAAAATGAAAAAAACCTCAAGTAAAAAAATAGTAATAAAAAAATAATAATAATAAAAAATAATAAAACATTTCAACTAGAATTTGCGCATGAGCTGCTAAATAATAAATTGAAATTAGTTACTTAAGAGCAAAACTGAAGACTAATGAAAAAATTTTAGAATTTAAAACGAAGGGTGCAAAATAACCTGAAAATCAAAACGCGCAACGCAGCAGTTTTGAAAATTCAGAATTCACATACTATAAAGATACCTAAGCAAAAAAATACATATATAATTTTGACTCACACCTAGTACAACATAGAAAAGGTTATGTATCTACCTGCGTGAGTAAAAGGAGAAAAGAAAAAAATAAAACAACTGAATGTAGAAGGTGTCGAGAATACTGAGCCTTGGCTTTATCAAGGACCAGCAAAAACTCTGCATTTTCTCACTTCCACAAAGACCTAGTTGGAAATGGGTTTCTGCAAGGCCATAGATGCAAGTAACATTCCCACCTAAAATATATATATAAGTCATGTCCTCCGTAGAGTAGCATGACCTAGCACTAGTTAACAATTTCGCTTGCATCCATTAACCTTCATGGCCCGACCCATGCTCTTCATCTGTTACTATTAAACAGAGAGAAGAAGATTAAAGAGAACTCAAGCTGTGAGAGTGACATAATAAATAGAAATGATTTTCAGCTATAACGAAATTCCAAGTTCGTTTGAGAGAGAATTTAAACCTGAAAAACAAATTTTACATTGCAATTAAAAAAGGAAATGTTAATTTATAACGAACAGATTTTTGAAAGAAAACTTGAGTCTAAAACCCCCTACTCTACAACTTATGACAGCACGAAAACGAGAATAAGTTAAAGATAATAATTAACTAAAGAAAACTTTGTGAAAGTTATATACCTTAAACAGTTAGTTGCAATATGTACAAAGTATTTCAGCAGTGCTTTAAGTGCATAATTAATTAGTTATTAAGAACTTAACTACTTTGAAAAAACAGCGCATAGACAGCGCATAGAAAAGGAACAAGCTTAGCCATCTTCTGTTCCTAGGTACCACAAAAGACGCTCAAAGTTACAAAGAAAAGTAAGAGTTAAAACCCGCATAAATGTTAACAGACAAACCAATGCTTAAAAGCTGAAAAGCTAAAAAACGACAGAGAAAGGTACATGAAGTACAAACATTGAACTTATAAAACCTAGAACCCAAAAACAAGGAAGAGAGCTTACCTCTTGAGTTACAAAAACTTTTCTCCTCACAAGAGGAGAACATGGCTGACCTCTTCCGCCACTCCCTAGACGCTGGGGGGCAGTGAGGGTGGGGCTGATGGCCTCCTCATACAGCAAGAAACCAACGCGCGGAGATTTTAACCAGAGAAAAAAATATATAAACTTAAGACTGTGGATCTGTATGATCAGAATGAGCAGAATTAACTCTCCAGAATACATGAGAAATATTATAAAATACACGAGCAGTTTATTTAATAATCTTTGCATGTATTAAATCACCTTAGTGAGCTTCTATAGATTAATCAGAATCTTATTAATTTTAATGTTGGTTTTACTATTTTTAGTATAGCTATCCTAGTGATGAATAACTGGTTTTCTTTTTTATTTGTTTTTATTTTCTTTTATAAACAGATTTTTAAGCTTTTTTTGTGATTTTGTTTATATTATTTAATTTTTTTTGTTTTAATAGGACCGTCATATCCATAGCACTAAGGTTCCTTTAGGTAGTTAATAGGCATCCTCTAGCCAACTTCCTTACGGCTTTGATTGGTCAGAATCATATTATTAACTGTGTAGAAAATTAAAGCAGATCTGCCAACCTTACTCTATTATTCAGAATAATTTTTCTTAAAGTTCTTTTGATGAAAGAAGAAGGAATTTCGTTCTCTAGAAAACTTTCTAATAGTATATTAATGTGGTAATTGAAGTCCAAATTGTTGCTGCAAATTCTTGAAATTCTTAGGACCTGAGAAATTAGTACATTCTCAATTACTTTGGTTGAAATGTTATTATTCCAGTGTAGATATTTAATTACTTTGAAAGGAAAATTAACTCTTTTATCAAAGAGGCTAATAGATGGGTTACCTCTGTTGAGCTTAATGCTTAAGTCTAGGAACTCAAGTTCCTGATTACTGTGGTTGGTTTTACATAAGTTAAGAGAGCTAGGATAGATATTATCAAAATCACTCTCTATAACTTCGGAATTATTGATACACAGCAGATCATCAATATATCTAAAAGTGTAAAGGTAGTTATCTGAGCAGGTGGGGTGATTTTTAATGAATTTATATTCCTTAAAGAACAGGAATAGATTAGCGATATTCGTGGACGTTGATGTTCCCATTGGAATACCGTTCACTTGCTTATAGAGAGTATTATTATATAAGATATGGTTATTTTTTATGCAGCAATTGAGATAAGAGTTCCAAGTTCCTACATCAACAAATTGGTTAAGTTTAAATTCTGCATACAGCTCTTTAAAGGTAGTGATTATATCTGATAGAGGCAGATTAGTATATAGGTTTTCAAAATCATAACTATTAATATCTAGGGGACACACTTTGAGTATAGTAGAAATTACTTCTGCATTATTATTAATTATCCAAAAATCTCTGTACATCAAGTTAGAACAGTTTCTAATGTGTTTCAAAACCTTCTTTAAGACATCTTCAAAAGCAAGATCTATTTTCTTTTTATGACTCCTTACTCCACTAGCTATGAACCTGAACTTCACAGGATCCTTATGAAACTTAACCGTTGCAAAAAGAAATGGAAATTCAGGCCCATATCTTCTAGTTTGCGGAATTTTAAGTTTCTTGAAGAATGCCTTAAACCGATTTTCTAACTGCTTGGTAGAATAACTTACGGGCTCGTATGTTACTCTATTATTGAGTTCCATAGTTAACAATTCAAAATAGAACTTCTTACAGATAATTGCAAAATTATTGCTAGCTTTATCCGTAGTGGTAAAAATAAATTGGTCTTGTAGTTTGGAGAGTGACCTTTTAGCTTCTCCAGAGAAAAAGAGATTTCTGTCGAAACAAAAGTCCAGACCTGCAAACTCACCGGTGAAGCTATTGATTATATTATATTTCCATTCTGCGAAGGCCTCAATAGGCTGATTGTACGTTAAACTGGTTTTTACGATGTACTTATTTACATCTTGAGTGAAGCTCTCAAGAATCCTTTCTTTGGAAATTGTGAAGGAAGGTCTGAAATTAGAGCCATACTCTAATAAATTCCTAAGCTTTTCATTTTCAACAAAACTCAAGTTTCCGGTGATAATATGGTTGTAATTCTTATCATAGTGAACTGTTTCTTTATGTTCATCACAAGAACAAGTAGTAATTACAGGAATGTAGCTCGAAGAGTTAAGTTTGTAGTTTTTAACTATTGACCCTAAGGTCTTAACATATTTAAAACTTACAATAGACTGGTGCCTGTGGATGGGAAAAAAAAATTGCATTATTGTAGAACAGCTTCCTTACATTGAGATTATCGTAGGCTTTATTTAGGAACCTGATGGTAACAAAATTACTGGAAAATTCTTTAAGAGAAATTTTATCTTTAAGAATATGTTTAAGAATGTCCAGAACCAAAGCAAAAACATGCTTATCAACATGGTCAGCAGTTTCATTCCAGAATTTGAAAAAACATTTAAGGACAGAGTGCTTGAAGGACTTGAGAATTTTGTAAGTATTTTTAACAAAATTAGTGCCAGTTTTAAAGCTTTCCAGAGTTTTTAGCAAGTTAGCAAAATCAACTTTGCTTGATGTGCGAAATAACCTCTGTCCTCTATTACCTCTAGAGCAGCTCTTATTATTAACAAGAAAGAAGAGTTCACGAATTGAAAATTTATGCTGATTATGCTTATTGTCAGATAGAGTGGAATTAAGGCCATAGGGATAAAGAGACTGATGCTGCAAAATTTCAAGGGATTCAGTTTCTAGCCGAGCATAGAGGTCAGGGATAATATGTAGTACCTCTATTTTCACTTTGTCAAAACCATGAGTATGGAAATGCTCTAATTCAAAGGTAGAGTACTGGTTGGCGTTTGTGGAGGGGTTCACTCCTGAATTAGAGAACTTGTTTACTAGAGACCTGTGACCATTAATCCTAAGATGAAGAGGATTTTTACTTTGGCCAATATAGCTAAGGTTGCAGACAGTACAGGTGAGCTTATAGATGGCATTGTAGGCTTTGCAAAACTTGTTGGAGCAATTATCCTCAACAGAAGAATACAGGTTAGGATCTGCAGATTTACATGTCAAACAACGTTTGTCATTTCATAACTTTAGATTACCTTTGCCAGCGAGTTCATACACTATGGGAAAGGGTGCTAGCCTAACCGAGCGGGAGGACTTAAAATATCTGAGCTGACCTCCAATCCTTTCATCGTCCTTAGAACTCCACTTGGGCCAAAACATACAAATTCTGAGCAAACCAACTAGGAAAAACTTTTTAGAAATAAGCAGTCCAAGAAAAGACCAAACTCGAGTATAAACTACACTCCAAAAAGCTGCATCCAAAACATACTAAAAAGAAAAATTAGAAAATGAAAAAAACCTCAAGTAAAAAAATAGTAATAAAAAAATAATAATAATAAAAAATAATAAAACATTTCAACTAGAATTTGCGCATGAGCTGCTAAATAATAAATTGAAATTAGTTACTTAAGAGCAAAACTGAAGACTAATGAAAAAATTTTAGAATTTAAAACGAAGGGTGCAAAATAACCTGAAAATCAAAACGCGCAACGCAGCAGTTTTGAAAATTCAGAATTCACATACTATAAAGATACCTAAGCAAAAAAATACATATATAATTTTGACTCACACCTAGTACAACATAGAAAAGGTTATGTATCTACCTGCGTGAGTAAAAGGAGAAAAAGAAAAAAAAAAAAATAAAACAACTGAATGTAGAAGGTGTCGAGAATACTGAGCCTTGGCTTTATCAAGGACCAGCAAAAACTCTGCATTTTCTCACTTCCACAAAGACCTAGTTGGAAATGGGTTTCTGCAAGGCCATAGATGCAAGTAACATTCCCACCTAAAATATATATATAAGTCATGTCCTCCGTAGAGTAGCATGACCTAGCACTAGTTAACAATTTCGCTTGCATCCATTAACCTTCATGGCCCGACCCATGCTCTTCATCTGTTACTATTAAACAGAGAGAAGAAGATTAAAGAGAACTCAAGCTGTGAGAGTGACATAATAAATAGAAATGATTTTCAGCTATAACGAAATTCCAAGTTCGTTTGAGAGAGAATTTAAACCTGAAAAACAAATTTTACATTGCAATTAAAAAAGGAAATGTTAATTTATAACGAACAGATTTTTGAAAGAAAACTTGAGTCTAAAACCCCCTACTCTACAACTTATGACAGCACGAAAACGAGAATAAGTTAAAGATAATAATTAACTAAAGAAAACTTTGTGAAAGTTATATACCTTAAACAGTTAGTTGCAATATGTACAAAGTATTTCAGCAGTGCTTTAAGTGCATAATTAATTAGTTATTAAGAACTTAACTACTTTGAAAAAACAGCGCATAGACAGCGCATAGAAAAGGAACAAGCTTAGCCATCTTCTGTTCCTAGGTACCACAAAAGACGCTCAAAGTTACAAAGAAAAGTAAGAGTTAAAACCCGCATAAATGTTAACAGACAAACCAATGCTTAAAAAGCTGAAAAGCTAAAAAACGACAGAGAAAGGTACATGAAGTACAAACATTGAACTTATAAAACCTAGAACCCAAAAAACAAGGAAGAGAGCTTACCTCTTGAGTTACAAAAACTTTTCTCCTCACAAGAGGAGAACATGGCTGACCTCTTCCGCCACTCCCTAGACGCTGGGGGGCAGTGAGGGTGGGGCTGATGGCCTCCTCATACAGCAAGAAACCAACGCGCGGAGATTTTAACCAGAGAAAAAAATATATAAACTTAAGACTGTGGATCTGTATGATCAGAATGAGCAGAATTAACTCTCCAGAATACATGAGAAATATTATAAAATACACGAGCAGTTTATTTAATAATCTTTGCATGTATTAAATCACCTTAGTGAGCTTCTATAGATTAATCAGAATCTTATTAATTTTAATGTTGGTTTTACTATTTTTAGTATAGCTATCCTAGTGATGAATAACTGGTTTTCTTTTTTATTTGTTTTTATTTTCTTTTATAAACAGATTTTTAAGCTTTTTTTGTGATTTTGTTTATATTATTTAATTTTTTTTTGTTTTAATAGGACCGTCATATCCATAGCACTAAGGTTCCTTTAGGTAGTTAATAGGCATCCTCTAGCCAACTTCCTTACGGCTTTGATTGGTCAGAATCATATTATTAACTGTGTAGAAAATTAAAGCAGATCTGCCAACCTTACTCTATTATTCAGAATAATTTTTCTTAAAGTTCTTTTGATGAAAGAAGAAGGAATTTCGTTCTCTAGAAAACTTTCTAATAGTATATTAATGTGGTAATTGAAGTCCAAATTGTTGCTGCAAATTCTTGAAATTCTTAGGACCTGAGAAATTAGTACATTCTCAATTACTTTGGTTGAAATGTTATTATTCCAGTGTAGATATTTAATTACTTTGAAAGGAAAATTAACTCTTTTATCAAAGAGGCTAATAGATGGGTTACCTCTGTTGAGCTTAATGCTTAAGTCTAGGAACTCAAGTTCCTGATTACTGTGGTTGGTTTTACATAAGTTAAGAGAGCTAGGATAGATATTATCAAAATCACTCTCTATAACTTCGGAATTATTGATACACAGCAGATCATCAATATATCTAAAAGTGTAAAGGTAGTTATCTGAGCAGGTGGGGTGATTTTTAATGAATTTATATTCCTTAAAGAACAGGAATAGATTAGCGATATTCGTGGACGTTGATGTTCCCATTGGAATACCGTTCACTTGCTTATAGAGAGTATTATTATATAAGATATGGTTATTTTTTATGCAGCAATTGAGATAAGAGTTCCAAGTTCCTACATCAACAAATTGGTTAAGTTTAAATTCTGCATACAGCTCTTTAAAGGTAGTGATTATATCTGATAGAGGCAGATTAGTATATAGGTTTTCAAAATCATAACTATTAATATCTAGGGGACACACTTTGAGTATAGTAGAAATTACTTCTGCATTATTATTAATTATCCAAAAATCTCTGTACATCAAGTTAGAACAGTTTCTAATGTGTTTCAAAACCTTCTTTAAGACATCTTCAAAAGCAAGATCTATTTTCTTTTTATGACTCCTTACTCCACTAGCTATGAACCTGAACTTCACAGGATCCTTATGAAACTTAACCGTTGCAAAAAGAAATGGAAATTCAGGCCCATATCTTCTAGTTTGCGGAATTTTAAGTTTCTTGAAGAATGCCTTAAACCGATTTTCTAACTGCTTGGTAGAATAACTTACGGGCTCGTATGTTACTCTATTATTGAGTTCCATAGTTAACAATTCAAAATAGAACTTCTTACAGATAATTGCAAAATTATTGCTAGCTTTATCCGTAGTGGTAAAAATAAATTGGTCTTGTAGTTTGGAGAGTGACCTTTAGCTTCTCCAGAGAAAAAGAGATTTCTGTCGAAACAAAAGTCCAGACCTGCAAACTCACCGGTGAAGCTATTGATTATATTATATTTCCATTCTGCGAAGGCCTCAATAGGCTGATTGTACGTTAAACTGGTTTTTACGATGTACTTATTTACATCTTGAGTGAAGCTCTCAAGAATCCTTTCTTTGGAAATTGTGAAGGAAGGTCTGAAATTAGAGCCATACTCTAATAAATTCCTAAGCTTTTCATTTTCAACAAAACTCAAGTTTCCGGTGATAATATGGTTGTAATTCTTATCATAGTGAACTGTTTCTTTATGTTCATCACAAGAACAAGTAGTAATTACAGGAATGTAGCTCGAAGAGTTAAGTTTGTAGTTTTTAACTATTGACCCTAAGGTCTTAACATATTTAAAACTTACAATAGACTGGTGCCTGTGGATGGGAAAAAAATTGCATTATTGTAGAACAGCTTCCTTACATTGAGATTATCGTAGGCTTTATTTTATATATATGGGTTTTCGGTATGTGTCGTCATGATGGTGAAATGCCGAGATCACTACACAGAAGAATGACCACTGGATGGCGTGAGCTTCGGACGTTGGCGTGTCACTAAAACATGCTTCCAGAGACAAGAAGTAGAGCTGAGGAGAGTTCTGAAGCGTAAACACCGAGACAGTGCTGTGTGTTCGATTGGTGTTCGATGTGTTCGCCATGTTTGTATTTCTTAGCGGAACGCGTATAGGTTCCGTTGTTAGTGTATTCTATATCAATTGTAAGTGTACATCAGATTAAATGTGTGTGTGCTCAGAGTTCGTCCAGTCCGTCCATTATTTAAGTGTCGTGGTTCGATGGAACAGTAGTGGAGAAGTTACCCAATACCCCACAATACTGGTGTCAGAAATGGGATCTGTTCCGAATCGCCTGTGGATTACGCAGTGGCAAAGGCGAAGATTTTATTTTACGTCTTGAAGGTAAGCTTTCTTGTCAATCATGTATGAATATTCTTGCAAAGAAGACTTGATTCAAGTAGCACAAGAGATCGGTGAAACGGTGCCAACAGGAGCGACGATAGTTGATTTAAAATTAAAAATAGAGAGCATTAAAATCTATTAAAATGATCCGGATTTTGCAAAAGACGTCTTAAGTTCTATAATAGAAGAGAAGGAAGGCGAGGTCTGAAAATGATCGAGTACTAGAGATGGAAAAAATCAAATTAGCGCAATTGGAGAAGGAAGTAGAACTGAAAAATATTCAAAGCCGTTCGGCATTGGAGCTGAATGAGTGAAGTGATAATACGGGATATGAACGGCCTACGTTTAATCTTGAAAACCTGATTAAAAGTGTTCGTACACTGAGTATGACTATTCCAGTTAAACCAGAGAATCTCAATTTGTTTTTCCAATCTGTGGAACGAGCTTTTGTTATAAAAGGGGTGCCGCTGGACATGAGGTCAGAGATCTTGATAAACCTTCTCGGGGAAAAAGCTAGCAACGTATTGCTTTACATCGGGGAGGAAGAGATGAAAGATTATGATAAGCTTAAGTCGCTAATATTAGGAGAGTTTCAGTCGACAGCGCAGAAATGCCTGAATAATTTTCGGAAAGCTCGTCGACAGCCGAGTGAAACACATATTCAATTCGCATCGAGATTAACAGCAAACTTTGAGTATTATTGTAAACTGCCTGAGGTTAGTGATTTTAACTCGTTATGCAAATTGATGGTGGCGGACAAATTGTACCAAACCTTAAACAGAGACACGGCATCTCACATAGGGATTAAGCAGAGAGAAAGTTGGTTTGACCCAGTAAGATTGGTGAAAGAGTGTGATGTTTATTTTGTGTCGGAAGGAAAATCGTTAAATGACGTTCAAGCAATCGAGTGCAAATCGGTGGAGAATACGAGTAAAGGTGGAAGCGGAAATTTTAAAAATGTACGGTACGAAAGGTCCAACAAAGATAACTATGGGTAAAATAAGGGAAAACCCAAATGCTACGTTTGTGGAGGAACACATTTTGCAAAATTTTGTTCTAAACATTTTCGAAGACAACCTGAAGTCGTAAGTGAGCAAAGCGGGCGGGGTGAAAGTTCAGTCAATATATTGGAATCGGAACAGCCCGTTGGGAGAAAAGGTTTTATAAACGAACCGGAGTATGTTGACATCTTGATTGATGGTAAAGAAGTAACTGCTCTTATTGATTCAGGTGCCCAAATAACGGTATTGAATAGCAATCTGGTCGTCGCCAAAAAAATTGCAGAGGGTACAGTAATTCTTTCTAGTTGTTTTAATGATAAGCATGAAGTTCCCCTGGTAAAGTTCCAGATCTCACTAAAAAGTTCTCACGTTGTTTTCGAGGTAACGGCAGCAGTTTCGAATAGCCTCAACGCTCAGTGTATAATCCCTGAAAACCTGTTTGCCAAGATGAAAGTGGGTCAAGGTCAGATGCTGGTGTCGTGGGAGCCAAGCCTGTTAGAACAGCAGACTGATATCGCTGCTTCAGGAGAGCGAAATGAGAACGTCTTTAATAGTTTTTGCTGCATGTCGCGAGTGTGACGGAAGATTCGGGAATGTTGAACTTGGGTTATATACGAGATTTGGAGTTGTGCAGGAATGTTTCGGATCTTGTGCATAGCTACAAGCTAAACAAAACCAAAAGTACCAATTTAAAAAATAGCACGATTTCAGAAAGCACTAAATACACCCCATTTGAACTGATGACTGGCGTTAAAATGAAGAATACTGGAGATCTAAAAATTAGAGAACTGTTAGAAGAGAAACATTTAAACTGCACGCTACGTGATAGAGATGATATGCGTGAAGATGGCAAGCGCAATATCTTGAGACTGCAACAGGAAAATAGTCGACAATTCAACCGGAAACGAAAACCACCTAAACTGTATAAAGTCAAGGACCTAGTTGCAATTCAGAGGACGCAGTTCGGTGCGAGGTTAAAGCTGCGACCAAAGTTCTTTGGCCCTTATCGTATCAAGGCAATGAAGCCAAAGGATCGGTACGAAGTCGAGAAAGTGGGAAACCATGAAGGACCGAACAACACACCTACCGCAGCGGACCATATGTAGCCATGGCCTACAGGGGGTCACTGAAGGACGTTCAATTCCTTTTTCAATGACTGTGAGTATGTGTTTTATTTAACTCTTTTCTTTTGTTGTCTAAATGCCCAGAACACTAACGGATGCAGGAGCCGCTGAGGACAGCGCCTAGTCAGCATGGCCGAGACTGTGGGTTTTCGGTATGTGTCGTTATGATGGTGAATACCGAGATCACTACACAGAAGAACGACCGCTGGATGGCGTGAGCATCGGACGTCGGCGCGTCACTAAAACATGCTTCCAGAGACAAGAAGTAGAGCTGAGGAGAGTTCTGAAGCATAAACACCGAGACAGTGCTGTGTGTTCGATTGGTGTTCGATGTGTTCGCCATGTTTGTATTTCTTAGCGGAACGAGTAGGTTCGGTTGTTAGTGTATTCTATATCAATTGTAAGCGTACATCAGATTAAATGTGTGTGTGCTCAGAGTTCGTCCAGCCCGTCCATTATTTAAGTGTTGTGGTTCGATAGAACAGTAGTGGAGAAGTTTCCCAATACTCCACTATATATGTGTGTGTGTGTGTGTGTGTGTGTGTGTGTGTGTGTGATTATATAGTGCGATACTTGTTGTTTGTTTAACTATAATGAAGGTTATTAAAGATGGAACATATTTTTAAATGTGTAGGTTATGAGCTAGTTTATGTTTTATTCATATGTTAACCTGCCATGTATATGTTGGCTTTTCTTTTTTGTTAAGTTACAAATTTTGAAGATGACAATCCGTTTTATAGTGTAATTGTGACAAGGATGGTAAGTCAGAAAATATCTGAAAACTTGAAACTTTCGTCGTCCTGGAGCGAGGATCGAACCCGCGTCTCCCAGATAGCGCCCGGGTATGCTAACCACTACACCACCCAAAAGGACCAAGTCTGAAATTTCCGATTAATTTGGATATAACCATTACAAGATTCGCTAGTCAAAGCAACCGGCATTTGCTAACCACTACACCACTAGCGCTAGTGGTGTTGCTAACCACTACACCAAAAAAAGCATTCGCTAGTGGTGTTGCTAACCAATACACCACTAGCGAATGCCGGTTGCTTCGACTAGCGAATCCTGCGATGGTTATATTCAAATTAATCGGAAACTTGATACTTGGTCGTTCTGGGTGGTGTAATGGTTAGCATACCCAGGCGCTTTCTGGGAGAGACGGGTTCGATTCTCGCTCCGGGACGACGAAATTTTCAAGTTTTCGGATATTTTCGGACTTACCATCCTTGTCACAATTACACCAAAAAACGGATTGCCATCTTCAAAATTTGTGTTATGTGGTGTAATCCCGTATTTCATTCATGAGGCTTCATGTTTTTTGTATTCTGGGGAGAGGAGGGCTATGTCAGTCCTTACGGCCTTTTCCCTCCTTTTCCTAGTTGCTGCAGCTGCAACTGAAGGAATAAATAAATGAAATGAAACGAAACTCTTCCATGGATGTTGGCTTTGCGAAGTTCTCTGCTGTCTGTTTTTGTTAAAATAGAGTCTTCAAGGTGGTTATTGAGTTCTGCTGTCGCTTTTGCTGCAGTTGTTCTATCTGTGTTGTTTGGACACAGTCCTTGTTGTTCTACGGTCCCTTTCATTCAATCTCGGTTTTCACCCACTATTTTCCCTCACAGATGAAGTCTTGCCTTGATATGTGCACGCAGTCATAACCCAGAGACTGTTACTCTTGAAACACTAAGCAATTTGGCAGTTATGATTTATAGTCGCTCCTGCTAAACGGGATCCCATGATTTGTCCTCTTTGTAAGTCTGACACGTCACACATCTCACCGACTGCTCATAACTGCTACTGAACACAACTTGTACTACACTGGCGTACAACCTGGAGAACATATACAAAGAAAAGATACACAAAAGATAATCCCTACGGTTATTTTTTTTCGTTGTACACTGTAAAAAATAAGTGGTGTGAATTCACGGAAAATTCCTGAAAATAACGTGCAACAAAGTTGCCGATAGGTGTCAGTGTTTTGCAGAACTTTCCGTTTTTAAAAGTGCCCGTTTATTTTAACTTCCGTATTTTCACAGATTTTCCGTAGTCAGAAATTTCGTTTATTTCAGAAAAATCCATTTCAGGTTTTTCCGTATTTAAACTGAAATTCCACAAAACCGACGAACCTGCATTTTTCAGGAAGGATTTCTTTCTGATAATCCTTCCGCTCCAGTCAGGTTTGAACCCTGGGCACTTGAACAGATAACGTACACCTTTAGCTACTGAGCCACAGACACCCAGAAATTCGACTCACGTACATCGTCAAACAAATTGCGCGAGAGTGACATTTCTTTTCTCGCTAATACGAGTGATTTAGTCATTTTATTTTCTGTTGGAGCTAATATTTTTCAGAATAGGTTTGTAATAATGTTTTTTTCTGTAGGATGACTTTTCACAAATACAGCATTTTTCATCCTGATTTTTCGAAGCAACAAAATACTTTGCAACTTGATTTTTTTAAACTGACAATGACTTTCAGTTATCTTTAAAAAAGGTGAAATGTGCTTTTTTGATATTATTATTTCCCACACGAAACAAAAAAAACCTCCTAAATATAAAATTTCCTATTGATAGCTATAATAGCTTTTGTCTTAAGTTGTCCAAAGACTGATACATAGACATCGTATAATCATCTGTACAATAAGTTAAGTACCCGGTTTCTTACAGTGACACAATATATACACTGAGGAGCAATTGAATTAGAGACAGCTGGCGTTATGCAAATGTGGCGCTGTGGGCGGCCCTGTAAACGGAACCGACATGACGTATGCAGCGATCCGACAATATAAGGAGTGATGCGACGGGAATCAGTAAGACTCGGACGCAGTATGGGTAAGACGAAGGATCTAAGCGCATTTGATGGTGGGAGAATTGTCGGGGCCCGACGAATGGGTCACTCCATCTCGGAAGTCGTGCGGGCACTGGGATTTTCACGAGCCACTGTGTCACGGGTGCACCGTGAGTAAATCGAATCCGGTAAAACCATCCCTGCAATGGCCAACTGCCGTGGACAACAGCGCGTGGATGAGCTGGGTCATCGTCGGCTAGCTTGCATTGTAACAGCGGATAGACGGGCCACAGTGCAAGAAATCACTCGGCAATTTAACGCTGGTGCACAAAACGTGTAAGCAGCCACACCATCCAGAACCATCTTCTCGCTATGGGGTACAGAAGCCATCGTCCCACGAGGGTACCGCTGCTGACCGCACATCACAGGGTGCCAAGATTAGCATGGACGCGGGAACATCGACACTGCACCCTAGACATGTGTGGAAAATGTTGCCTGGACTGATGAGTCGAGATTCACGTTGGTACATGCGGATGGCCGGATATGAGTACGGCGCAAACCACATGAAGCGATGGATCCTTCTTGCCAGCAGGATACTCTTCAAGCTGGTGGTGGTGGCATTCTCATCTGGGGACTGCTTACGTGGACTGAAATGGGACCCCTGGTACGTGTGACATCGTCCCTCACAGGTTAACGTTACCGGGATATCCTGGACGACCATTTGCTCCCGTTTGTGCGTCTTGAACATCCCACTGGGGACTTCATCCTGCAACAAGACAATGCACCGTGCCATCGCTCCCGAATTGTATCCGAATGGTTGGATGAACACTCCACCGACGTGACCTCGCTTACTTGGCCAGCTAGGTCACCTGACCTCAATCCCATCGAGCACATCTGGGGTGCCATCGAGAGAGATGTTCGAGGCTCTGAGCCCCCTCCATCAAATCTTCGTGAATTGTGGGGACTTGTTCAGGGGTCGTGAATCCGTATGGCTTCCCAACGCTTCCGGTGTCTTGTCGAGTCCATGCCGATACGAATCGCCGCCGTCATCAGGGCGAAAGGTGGTGCTACACGTTACTAGACAGGTATCTCTAATTCAGTTGCTCTTCAGTGTATATTAAATAGCTGGTGCACAAAATAGGGAGTGGAAAAGAAATATCCTGTGTCGCAATAAGCAAAGTTCATACGATATGCTATCCACAATATCCGATCTCGCTACGGAACTTCAAAGTTCGACAGACGATTTAAAATTCTTACCAATCGCTCCAATTACCATTAATTTCTCGTCATACGGATACGGAAAAAGTGAGAACGGTGTTTTTCCGTTAATACACGAAAGGAATTGCTCAAAGTCTTTGGGATCAAGAATTGCGCAAAAGTTTCTGAAAATTCAAAAGTTTCCGTTAACACATCTCTAAACCGATAATTTACCGTCCATATAAGGTAGAAACTGCTGAAGGTTTCCGAAAATTCTGAATTTTCCAGTGGTACGAAAAATTCGTGAAATTGAGGTTTCTTTCCGTAATTTCACGGAAAAGGTTGTATCGGAAATATGCTTCGTTAATTCACGAATGAAGTGACGTATAATAGCTCGTTAACTTCAGAATTTTTTTTACAGTGTAGCCTACACGAATAATATTAACCCATATAATCATGGTATAAACATTATTTTGTCCAACCCCTGTACATCTAAGTTTGAAGAAACGCTGAATTTTTCTCCCAGTTCTAGCCATAAATTCTGATTCAATCGAAAGTTTGAAGGAAAATGTGATTGAAGATTATTCAAGAAGAAAATTTTATCGTAAAAAAAAAAACAATTTTAATTATTCGTCTGTTCTTTGTTATGTTATTCGTTTTTTTTTCTAAGTTCTTCCGCTCATTCCTGTTATGTAATATTGCAAAGGTTCGATATTGAAAGTACGGTAGAACTCCAATTATCCGGATTAATTCGGCGGTCCACACAGCCCTTCCGAATATTCAGAAAATCTGGATAATTGGGTTTTCTTTTTTCTGTAGATCAAATACGTAATTATTAATTGAACTAAGGGAATTTAACTTTTTCGTTTATCGTATTTTATAATAACAAATACACTGGTGTACAAAAATTAAGGACGAAGAGGAGAAATTAGCATAACAGCGGAACGAGCAGGCAGAACGAACCGAAAGACCACTCAGGAGATAGACTAGGGGTCCGGCACGGTAAGGCATGCGCATATATGCAGCATGACGTAGGGGGGAGGGGTGTCGGAAGGGTATAAAGCACACGGGCGGTGTACGCTCAGCAATTCGATGAAAGCTATTGCACGGTGTACATCGGTTTGAACGACGTCGAGTTGCTGCCACCATGTGATATGGCCAACAGGCAATCCAGTAGACGACATCTGGATCACTTTACCCGAGGTCGCGTCATTGGGAAGTTGGAAAAAGGTCGAAGTGTGACTAGAGTGGCGGAGGAGTTCGGGATCGCTCACAGCATCGTTTCACGAGCTTGGAGAGCATTTCAAAAGACAGGAACAGCTGTCCGAGAGTTTAGCAGTGGTCGTCCACGAGCAACCACGGCGGCGGACGACTGGTATATTGTCCTACAGGCGAGAAGAGACAGACGGCAGACAGCGGGAGAAATCGCATGGCACATGGAACAAACAACTGGACGTCCGTTATCGCGTTTTACCGTGGCCAGGAAACTGAACAAAGGTGGTCTATTTGCACGACGACCAGTACGGTGTGTGCCATTAACGCCTGCTCATAGGAGACGGCGGTTTCTGCGGTGCGAGGAACACCAGAACTGGACACATCAGCAATGGGGTCGAGTTCTCTTTACGAATGAGGGCCGATTTAGTTTGACGAGCGATTCTGGACGTATACACATCTGGAGAGAGCAGGGAACACGTAATCACACCTCCAACATTATCGAAAGGGACCGGTTTGGAGGTGGCGGAGTTCTCGTTTGGGGCGGTATCATGCTTGGTAGCCGTACTGACCTCCACATCTTCCAAGGAGGTTCAGTCACTGGTGTCCGCTATTGTACCGAGGTTCTCCTCCCTCACGTGCGTCTGTTTAGAGGTGCTGTGGGTCCTGAGTTTCTCTTCATGGACGACAACGCTACACTTAATCGTACAGTGGCTGTCGCAGAGCTATTGGAGAGTGAAGATATTCAACGCATGGATTAGCCCGCAAGGTCCCCGGACCTAAATCCAATCTAACACGTGGACCTTCTCGGGAGACGCTTGGCAGCACGTCACCGGCAGCCAGCAACGATTCCGCCGCTGCGATTTGCGCTACAAGAGGAATGGGCAGCGATGCCTCAACAGCTCCTTGACAACCTCGTCCTCAGCATGGAAAGACGTTGTAAATCCTGCAACGCAGTCAGGGGTGATCATATCCCCTACTAAAGACTGGATTTTTCTTGGCAGCCACCGTCACATGGGCGTTTCTGTCTTCTGTCCAGTTGTGCTCGAAGCTACCTTTTCAATAAAGTGCCTTTGTATCCTTTGGATTCCTTGTTTGGACGGTTTTGCTCACTTGTCCCATATTCTTACATCTTGGGGATCTTATGGTATGATTTGAGTCGATGTGGAGCACTTCTGCACGACGTTACATTCGAAAAACCGTCTCGTCCTTAATTTTTGCTCGCCAGTGTATTACACAGTTTGAAAAATAAATATCTACGGTACTGCATTATAAATTTGTATAACGTAAATGAACGAAAAAATTAAAAACACGTAAATGAATTGACAAAAATCTTAATTTTACTTGGCCTTGACAAAAAGAACAAGCGATTCGGATAATTGTAGTTCTGGATATCTGGAGTCCGGATAATTCGAGTTCTACTGTATATTCTTAACATAAAGTTATAAAATACGAGTTAAGGGAATAATGGTATATGATTTAACTTTGTCCAATTTTTTCGTTTTCGATAACTACCGTGAAAATAATTTTAAAGATGTTTTCTCCTCACTTGGTGGAAAGTTAGAAAATGTGTTTTCTGCTTATTACTCCGAGAAAATTGAATGTTTCAGTAAAAGTAAGCGTGTACTTGGAACTCCAGATATTTTATTTAATTTAGTAGAGCAAAATAATGTGTAAACACAGCCCTGTCTTGTTATTTCTATAATTTCCTACTCTTCTTTCATTTTTTAGAGCTGTTGCGGATGATTCCGAAGATATTTTGGATTTTACTGACTACGACCTTCTACGCAATACGCTCAAGGAAATTGAAGAATTCAGAAATTCAGGAAAGCTCTGCGATGTTGCAATCAAAGACGGAGAACAATCTATCAAAGCCCACGGTATTATCTTAGCAGCTGGAATCCCGTTCTTGAATAACATTCTGGAAAGACGTTTTGCTGAAAATGGAAACGAGGAAGTTACAGTGGACGACGTGGATCCCAGTGCACTTCTGCCACTCATCGGTTTTCTCTACAGCGGCAAAATTCCCATCACACTGAAGAATGTGATCAGTTTCTTGAAAACCGCAGCTCGCTTACAATTTGTAAGAGCTGTGGATGCCTGTTTTAAATTTATGCTAGAGACCTTGAACTCTGAAACTGCGTTAAATATTCTCACACTCGCCGTGGAACATAGGAACTTGAATGCTATTGAAAAATGTGGTCGATATGTTTTGGAAAACTTTGAAGATGTTTCACTGTCAGATGGATTCCTGAACTTGTCTTTCCCCAAGATGAAACGGTTAATAGGACGAGACGACTTATTTGTTATGAGAGAAGACATCGTTTTTGAAAGGGTTATGAGATGGGTGAAAGCCAATGAAAAAGAGAGAATCTCCTATTTGGCTGAGTTGCTGAATCTTGTTCGAATGCGTCTCCTTACACAAGAATGTTTCAATACACGTGTGTTAACAGAGGAACTTATACAATCGGATGAGGCTTGCGGAAATATGATAAATCAGATTAAGGAAGACCACTACAGTCATGAGTTATTTTCAGAAAGGGAAAGATGTTATCCACCGAAAGAGCACATAAAGCATGGGAAAGTAATGGGTTGTGCCATGTACTTAGTAAGCATATCTGAAACTTTGTTGACTATCAAATTCTTCGATTCTGTGCACACAAAGCAATGGGTCAATCTTTGTTCTTTCCAAGAAATCAACGAAATCAAAGAATTAGCGTGGGTTCACCAAATTGTTTGCACTGACGAAAAAGTTATATTCGTCGGATATGGATCTGTGTACGCCATTTGCCTCAAAACATTTAAATGCACCATAATCGAGGGGAAATTCCCGGTCCGAGTTTCTTATTCAATGTGCCTCCATCATGGGCTAGTATATATTTTTGAACTAATGGAAGGCCTTGTGTTTTCTCTTTCTCCTGAACAAGGTTCATTTCGTGAAAATGGCAGAACGAGATGGTCACGCACTGCAATTGGAACTGTGTCTGTCGGTGACTACATATACATCACAGGTGGACGATTATTTGATGTAAATTATGAAAATGGCTATCCAGGCGCACGTCCGCAATACGTTACATATGCTGAGCGATACAATTCTGTAACAGGATATAGCGATGAAATTTCACCCATGCTTCAAAAGAGGGGATATCACGCATGCGTCGCTCTTCAAGGTAAGGTCTTTGTGTGCGGGGGAAACATCTGTGCCTCCCCACCCATCTTATCGACAGAAGTTTATGACATCTCGACAGATCGGTGGACACTTGTCTCTCGAATGAGGGCTCGAGTCCATCACATCTCCGCAGTGTCATGTTCTGGTAAACTTTATGTCGCTGACTCTGGCAGGACAGGCAACTCATTCCTTTTCCAAGTTTACAATCCAGATACTGATGAATGGAGTTTTGAGGAAGCACCCCTTCGGAAACATCAGAATGCTTCTTACTTCTGGGGACAAATTGTTCAACAAGAAACTACGGTAAGTAGCTGTCTCTTTATCACCCTTTAAGAATTTAATCTCCGTGACTAAGAATTTAATTGTTAGAAATATCGTTCTACTCAAATGGCTTAAAAATAAGGGGGAAAAAAGCTTACTAGGGAAAATAAAAATAGTTTAAAAAAAATGTGTCGTAGTACAGAGGTAAAGTACGTGTCAAGACGACAATTCTGCAGTGGTACATTCCGTCCGTGTAGCTTAGTTGGGACAGCAACTTACTCCGAAGTGAGGAGCCGCGGTTTCAATCTCTGTCACGGGTAAATTTGTGCTTTCATACAAACACTTTCGGAATTAATTCAACACACTGTTATTAGTATGTGCTCAAAATTAAAGGATAATTTATAAATTCTTACATAAAACAGTATTTATGAGAGGAAACTGAATGAAATTTGGTAGAGATTTATTGTTACATTACTAAGGTAACTCAAGCAGGAGAAAATCATGATCTTATACTTTGCGTGAGTTGATATCAACATTTTGTAATTTGAATGAAAGAGCAGTTCACGGAACAATATTTAAAGTCTTTTGTTTAAGACATGTGGCATTTTAATAGACAGCATGATCATAGAACTTTGCAATGAGTCCTAATGTTGTTTTTGTGGGTATTGATGGGGTTTTGAGAGATTAGGGACGAATAAAGAGCTATTGCGAGCAGGGGTCTAGTCATCACCCCCATATGGCTTACAGGCCCACGCACCGGATTGTGACGTCACTAGGGTAGTCCGCGCTGCGGGTAGTCCGTAGTCGGGGAGAGGAAGATGCTGGGAGCGGTACTGCGATGTGCGAAGTGAATGCGTCTTTACGTATACCAACTAAACTACGCGCTCTTTAGAGTTTCACTGCATTTAAATAAGGCTTTCTGTGTTAGT
Organism: Macrothele yani; assembly: GCA_039090855.1. NCBI lineage: Eukaryota > Metazoa > Arthropoda > Arachnida > Araneae > Macrothelidae > Macrothele > Macrothele yani. The sequence continues at coordinate 128,291,864 of CM077024.1, read as the reverse complement.
TTCTTTTTAATAACTGCAGAGTTTGGACGTTCCTTTTATAATCTTTTAAAATACAGAAGAAACAGAAATTACAGCGTAAAATCTAGCGTAGCAATAATTTCGACGTAAAAGTGTAAGCAAGACAGATTCATCAACTTAATGAAAGCATCGCTGTCATTTCACTGGAAGTGATAAACTATTCCTGTAATCGAAATTATAAACTGTCGTCATAGTTTCACTTGAAGTTATACTGTCGTCGTAGTTCACCGAATCATTCTTGCACTTGAAAGATTAGTTTGAGGGCCCATTACGAAGTACCGCCGTCGTTTCAAAAGATGTCAATTGACGAATTTAAGGAATCAGATTTTTCATTCATTGCGAGCTTAAGCCTACGAAATATTGAGTAATGAAATAATTCCTTTAGTAAAAATGTATTTTCATGTCAGACAGTAACTAGCAATTTATGTGCAATCCATGTTCACTAAAATATAAAAAAAAAAAAAGGTCAAGAAGAAAAACTGAGTTCTTTCCTGTGTGTTTTTTAATTATTACCAAAGGCTCAATAAAACACTTTTTAACATACATACAGTGAATTGCTGCTTGATCCACTGATTGCATAAAATGAATTATTATTTTAAAAGAATTACGCAATTATTACGTTATTAAGTGTATAATAACGACATTTTAATGATGTAACAAGTTTTCCTTATTTTAATACCGTCTAGTTATGTGTTTGTACAACTTCATTTTGGTAAGCAAATATAAAATTTATAATTTTTGTCTTCCAGAGCACTATTTGAAAAAATGTTACTTTGTCAAAGTTTAAAACATCTGTATTAAGTATATTAGTAGCATTAAACAGAACTATTTGGATCCAGAATAATAAACATTTCTTCTTATCTGGAAAAAAAACGAATACTTATTGACATTAATTTCCTGAAATTTGATTTTCAAGGAGTATTCAGGAAAACTGCCAATGTATAAATAACTATGTGTGTGTAGTTTTTTGTTTGTGTAGTTAATAATTATGTTTGTGTATCACAAACACAACTTAATTATTTGTCTGTTAGCTGTTAATCTTCGAGCAAGCTTGACAAGCCACCACGAATGACCAGACTACCCTCCCCTACGCCATCCAGCTTCCGGTATTCGGTGCGCGGGACTGTAGCTATGTATAAAAGGGTGATTATCTAGCGAGCTTCGATGAGCCGACCTAGAGCACCCCGTGCATGCATTGTAAGATTGAAATTAGGGGATCTGGCTGGCTATCCCATTCGGGGAATACTTCCCTTTTGGAGAAAATCGTCAACCAAATGAGTACGGTTGTCTTGGACATTATCATCCATAAGAATAAAATCTAGATCGGCGACTTCCTTGAATGGGGTGACGCATGGGTTCTGGATCTCGTCTCTGCACCTCAGAGCAGCACGAGAGCGACTGCGAATGACAGCTTCCTTGAATAGGGTGACACATGTGTTCAAGATCTCGGCTCTGTACATCAGGACAGCAAGATAATGACTCTGAATGACAGCTTCCTTGAATGGGGTGACGCATGGGTTCAGGATCTCGTGTCTGTATCTCAAGGTAGCAAGAGAGTGACTGAATGATAGCTTCATTAAATGCGGGTGACGCATGGGTTCAGGATCTCGTGTCTGTACCTCAAGGTAGCAAGAGAGTGATTGAATGATAGCTTCATTAAATGGGGTGACGCATGGGTTCAGGATCTCGTGTCTGTACATCAGGACAGCAAGAGAGTGACTGTGAATGACAGCTTGCTTGAATGGGGTGACGCATGGGTTCTGGATCTCGAGTCTGTACCTCAGAACAGCAAGAGAATGACTCTGAATGATAGCTTCCTTGAATGGGGTGACGCATGGGTTCAGGATCTCGTGTCTGTACCTCAGGGTAGCAAGAGAGTGACTCTGAATGACAGCTTCGTTGAATGGGGTGACGCATGGGTTCAGGATCTCGTGTCTGTACCTCAGGGTAGGAAGAGAGTGACTCTGAATGACAGCTTCGTTGAATGGGGTGACGCATGGGTTCAGGATCTCGTGTCTGTAGCTCAGGATAGCAAGAGAGTGACTCTGAATGATAGCTTCGTTGAATGGGGTGACGCATGGGTTCTGGATCTCGTCTCTGCACCTTAGGGCAGCATGAGAGTGACTGTGAATGACAACTACCTTGAATGGGGTGACGCATGGGTTCAGGATCTCGTGTCTGTACATCAGGACACCAAGAGAATGACTGAATGACAGCTTGCTTGAATGGGGTGACGCATGGGTTCAGGATCTCTTGTCTGTACCTCAGGGTAGGAAGAGAGTGACTCTGAATGACAGCTTGCTTGAATGGGGTGACGCATGAGTTCAGGATCTCGTGTCTGTAGCTCAGGGTAGCAAGAGAGTGACTCTGAATGATAGCTTCCTTGAATGGGGTGAGGCATGGGTTCAAGATCTTGGGTCTGTCTGTACCTCAGGGCAGCAAGAGAGTGACTCTGAATGACAGCTTCGTTGAATGGGGTGACGCATGGGTTCAGGATCTCGTGTCTCTACATCAGAACAGCAAGAGAATGACTCTGAATGACAGCTTCCTTGAATGGGGTTAGGCATGGGTTTAGGATCTCGTGTCTGTCTGTACCTCACGGCAGCAAGAGAGTGAATCTGAATGATAGCTTCCTTGAATGGTGTGACACATGGGTTCAGGATCTCGTCGCTGTACCTCAGGGCAGCAAGAGAGTGACTCTGAATGATGTGCAAGTCTGTGCGACGGCTCGTCATGATTCCTGTTTAGACCATCACGCCACCGCCACCAAGGTAGTCTATTTCTCTGTCGCTAGAGGGACTGTTGTGGGTTCCCTTTTCTCTCCAGATGAGAATACGTCACGAATCAGTACTTAAGCTGAATCACGATTCATCTGTAAAAGGAATATTCACCCATTGGTCTATATTCCCAGTGAGGATGTTGACGACTCCACATTAAATGAATTCCCCGAGCGGCGGAATTTAGAGGGATACAACTGGTCTCCATGAAAAAAGGCAGTGTTCACGAATTTCTATGCACGCAGTAAGCTTTGAGGCTCTTGTTTCTGTAGGGCTGCTACAAGCCCCGAAAAGACTTACATATTGGACATCGCTCTGTTCTGTCTGATAGTCAGACTCATATAGCGATTGTCTGCAGTAGTTGTGGTTCTCGGATGGTCAGAGGTCTTGCTATAATATTTTGACACGACACGTGAGAAAATCACGTGACTGAAGTGTGCTCATTAGTTAATTTTGTTACAATTATGAAAAGTTCAATAATTGTCATTTTAATATTGTAATGTAACTCGTCGTTCTGTGCGTTTTTTACGGTTTCCAACCGTAGGTTGAAGAAGCGTATATGCTCCAGCTTTGTCCATCTGTCCGCACGATAACTCGCGTAAAAATGGTTCGATTTCGATGAAATTTTAGTGTGTGGTAGGAGATCACCTGGGGACGAAACCTATTGAAAATGGGCGAAATGGGGGTCAAAGGTCCCGACATAGGAGCGGGATCCATTCCATTGCCCTTACGCGTCATAACTTAAGTAAATATGGTTCAACTTCAATAAAAAAAAATTTATGTGGTAGGGGATCACCTGGGAACGAACCCTATTGAAAATGGGTGAAGTGGAGTCAAACGTCAGGACATAAGAGCGGGATGCATTCCATTGCCCTTATGCATTATAACTCGCGTAAATATGGTTCGATTTTGATGAAATTTTAGTATGTCCTAGGGGACCATCTGGGAATGAAACATATTGAAAATGGATGAAGTGGGCTCAAGGGTCAGGACATAGACGCGGGATGCATTCCATTGCTCTTATGCGTCATAACTTGCGTACAAATGGTTCGATTTTGATGAAATTTTAGTATGTGGTAGGGAAACACCTGGGGACGAATCCTATTGAATGTGGGCGAAATGGGGTCAAAGGTCAGGACATAGGATCGGGATCCATTCCATCGCCTTATGCGTTATAACTTACGTAAAAATGCTTCGATTGAGGCAAAACTTTATCATGTTGTTCCGGAAGTATACTTTACCCGTTCTGTTGAATATTATCGAAATGGGGTCAAAGGTCAGGTCATAGGAGCGAGATTTATTCTACAGCCATTATCATCATAACTTGAGTAATGACTTGAGTAATGATTTCTGGTATGTTGGAAAGCGTATCATAATCAGTGCATTGCATGATTTTACTAACTTGTTCACTATGTAAGAAGTTGCCGCGTTAAACAGCAGGTAGTACCAAAGTAACGGGAAATCCATTGGGGGTTCGTTCATGTAAGTATGTGAATCATAGTGCACAGTTTTTGAAATGTTTTGCGATAAGAAAAATTCAATTTTGTAATTCATGGAATTGTACATCATTATCGGTAAAAAGTATCAAATATATGCTGTCCAGAGAAATATGCAAGAAAGCGAGAAAGCAGTCTTCGTTTACGCTTCTCAGTCTAGGTATAAGATGTTCATATTCATGGTGTTATAAATGCTCCTCAGTCTAGGTATAAGATGTTTAGTCTAGGTATAAGATATTCAGTCTAAGAATAAAATGTTCAAACGTGATAACACAAGCTTTGAACTTAAACAACTGTTCCAACGTCCAAAATGGGTAAAACGCAAATTTCTGTGCATGATGTTGAAACTTATCCATCAACAGGCTCTCTCCCAAATGTGATTGCTTACAAGTAATTATCCTTTTGCGCCTGCAACACTTCGGTAAAGGTAGCCAGAAGTTGCAGAAATGTCCTACATTTAGAGACTACTGAACTAGCCAATCGTCATATCGACGGATGTAGTAAAGTCCCGAAGGATCCACGCGACCATCTTTCCACTAGGAATTTATTGCATAAGATTGAAAATGAGCCCAGTTTCACAATGCAAGCAGAAAAACTAATAACTTGGCTGTTGTGAGTCTCCAATTCCTATCACAAAGATAAGAAATTCGGAACGATGGCAATGTTATATATTTGTTGAAAGTTTGAGAGCAGTGGCGTATCTTGGGTCCGAGACTTGGGCTATCTCACCCCACACCCACAGTACTGTTTTTAAAAAATTGCGAAGTTTATTTTTTAATTGTTAAGTAATGGAAGTAACATTTTTTTTTCTTAATTTTAGGTACATGCGTTTGCGAACATGATACCAAATAATTATGAGAATTAGGATTTCATATTTAAAAATAATGTTTTTCTCTATTAACAAACCGGCCAATGTGCATGTCCTTGTGTGGCTCTAAGATATATCTTGATTCTTTTTAATACGGAAAAACTTCTTTCGGTAGTTGCAGTTGTTGATGAACAGTTTAATATTAGATCTGCTAATTTGTACACATCAATAAACACTATGTCCAATTATTCAACTTTATGTTGTAACGTATACTCTATATTCACTTTCCTTTTGATTTTACTATCTCTGGTTATTTTATTTTACTATGTAAATTATCTTCCTACTGAACGGAATATTATTTCACCCGCTGAATGAGATCTGGCAATGAGTGTAAGTCATGACGTGGTGGTAGCTCGTATATAGGCGCGTTCATCGAGACGAGTGTGTGTTGAGGTGTTGTTGCGTTGTAGTTGTGTTGGAGTTGTTGCGTTGTGTTGTTGCGTTGGAGTTGAGGGTGGTTGGTGTTGCGTTGCAGTGTGTTGTTGTGTAGTAGTGATATATGAGTGCCTTAGTTGACCAGGAGTCATCATAATAAACAAGTTGTTCTGTAAGTTCAGTCTTTTTCAGTTCTTAGTTTTGTCAGACCTCTGTCTGGCTGTTAGGTTTATGACTTTGTTTACTTAATATAAATAACCAGCGTTGAGACTTTGTTTAAGTTCATAATTAACGAGTAACAACACCCTTTTGGGAATTCATCATTTTGAAGCTTAGAGCATTATTCATTCATAATAATTAGCTTAGCAAAAAGATAAGCAAAGCTAATTCATTATAATGTAACATTTAATGTCTCTTACTGATTTGTTTTGCATTCATCAAGATAACTGAACACCTTCAGTTCATTTTTTAATCGAGCTGTATCAAAATTTGAAGCATAGAGTTCTCTAAGCTCTGATAGTAGATGTTCAGGGAAGCTTTCACAAAATTTATCAAAACTATTCGAATCCAACAAAGCCACGAATTTAAGATATAATATCACTGATTTTAATTCATTGACACTTCACACAAACTGAAACAACTCTCGCGGAACACCAGCTGGAAGCATGGAGGGACTGAGGTAGTCCGAAGTCTTCTCTTTTCCGAGCGAACCCTTGCGCAAAGCAATGAACTACTCACCTCCATAGCTCGTTCATGTTGTCACGGAAACGCTAGCAGGAGATAGTATTGAAGCTCTTAGCATCAAAACAGCGAAGGCTCTCGAAGACCTACTTGCGTTATGCCGTTGATGCCGTTTATCATCGCTCGCCAAACTGATTCTCATAATCGAAAGAAGAGAATCCGCTCGTGGTTTTTTTCGCACCGAAAGCATCGACATATCTTAATACGGTTGATAATTGACTTTTATTTGTGTATATTTAATTGACTTTTATTTGTGCATTCTCTGTGCTTCCCAGTTAGCCTCGAATACCACGCCACTGTTTGAGAGTGCAAGTCACTTCAAACTGGTTTATCATGGGAGTGCTACCAGTACCGATCTGTACTCCGTGTAACTAGAGCTCCTGCGCTCTGCGATATTTCAACACTACCTAGAATTGGTAAACAGACGGCAAGTTCTCCTCCAGCAAGACAATGTGAAACCCCACCGTGATTCGTGCTAAAATATAACTTAGAAAATTGTTCCATTTGAGATGATTCCTCAAATGCGTGTAATCTTAACCTAACTCCTTCGAAGACTACCAACTCTTTCTTTATGTAAACTCACGGACAATAAAATTTGCGCACCCAGAAGGAAGCATCGGATTGAACTGAAATTTTATGGACGTAATAACACAGATGGAGGATACACATGATGGCAAAAACAGAGCTGCAGGACAATTGCATAGGTATCTGTGGCACGCAGTCCGGTCATCTTCAATAGCGCGTCGCACCGCCTAGTGCGGCGATACATGCTGCAATACGGTCTGTAATGGAGGCGAACAGACGCCAGATGTTGTCCTGCGGCAGACTGGCCCACACGTGTTGGACGGTGTGCTCCAAATCCCGAATAGTGCGGCACAGCGACAGCTGGCGTTTCAACTGGTCCCACACATGCTCGATAGAAGACACGTCCGGGGAGCGGGCAGGTCATGGAAGTATCCGGACATGACGTAGGCAGTCCTGGGCAACCCGAGCCGTGTGCGGACGGGCATTATCCTGCTGATATAGCGTACCTGGAATTCCGGTCAGGAATGGGAGCACATGGGGCCGTAGGATCTCATCCCCATACCGCTAGCTCGTCAATGATCCCGGTACCACTACTAGAGCTGATCGGCTATCGTAGGCTATGGCTCCCCAGACCATAATGCTTGCAGTGGAGGAGTTGTGGCGTTCGATAGCAAGGTTGGGATTGGGCCGTTGATCATCTGTTCCCAAAACAAAGCGTCACTCATCACTAAACACCAAATGTCGCCAGTCTGTGGCGTTCCACGTTGCTCTGGCCTGGCACCACAGCACACGGAGCCGGCGATGTTACGGTGTTAATAACAGCACATGTAAGGGGTGCTGGGATCGCAAATTCGCTTCCGCAAGGCGTCGGGAAATGGTTCGTAGGCACGCAGAAGCCACTACATCTGCCTGTATAGTGGACCGGGTCCCCCTGGGATCCGTTCGTGCCTAGCCCACGATTCGTCGATCCCCTCTACCGGTGGTCTTCCTGGTCCGTCCAGAGCCGCACCGCCGTGTGGCAGTGCCGTCACGTGTCCACTGCTCTCAACAAAGTCGGACGGTATTGTCAGAATGATCCATGTGGCGGGCTATACGACGTGCCTACCACCCTGCGGTTTTCAGCTCGATGATCAGGCCTCTCTCAAAGTCCGTAAGTTCCGTAAATCTACGTCTCTGGTGTCTACCCGGCATTCTTGTTACTCTGTACCTTGCGTCGGCCGGTACTTTTCGCTTTCATGGGGCATGGACTACACACCCATTTATTAGGCTGCCGGTTCGTGTTTACAGCGCCACCACAGGGTGTGAGGTCATGCGCAATCGCACCAAACGTGGATCATTTGCACTCTAGCTATTTGCAAAGATTCGCGGTTGTAGCATGTTTTCTTCTAGGTGCGAAAATTTCATTGTCCGTGAGTGTTTTTCATTTTTTTCGAGTTGAGCGGTTTAGAAAATCAGCGAATGTCAAAAATGGATGTTAGGAGTTTTGGGCTAATAAGGACCAAGCAGGTAACGAGGAGGAATCCATCAACCTGCCGGCAGATAGTTGTAAATTACTAAGAACATTGGTTTGTATTTCGGTGAGTAAGTTTCTTTATTCATATTCTAATAATTAATCATTTCTCAAAAATGCAATAAAATGCTTAGACATGAATCACTCTGTTAGTTGCCATTCTTGGTCTTTATGTTATGATATTTTATAGGCGAAATATTCATGCACTTTGATGATTCTGAAGACGAAGAATATTTTCGCTGATACCTTACCGGAACCTGAGCCAAGTGATTTAAAGAACACCTTGCTTGCGAAAATTGAAAAACAAAGATGTCTGTATTCTGCAATCTTTGATGATATCTAAATAGCATTCAAAATATATTAAATTAATTTTGTGGTGTTTAAAATAAAAGTGTGGCGCAATAAATTGCACATTTTATTCTTTGTGAATTTTACCCAGTATACGTAACTCTGAATTGTTTTCCAGAGCAACAACTGTGCGTTTGAAGGACCAAATTTAAACTTCCGAACCGTAGTTTTGGGAAGTTTTCAATGTTTTCTGTTTTATCAAAGAGGTCTGAAAAGATGTGCGCTACATCACTTTATTATTTTCAGAATTAAAAGCAACCTGAAGTTTTTAAAATGCCATTATTAAAGGATTTTTTTTTAATTGTTGCCCTGAACGTCCATGAAGAAGTAAAATTCAAAGTGACAGAACAGTACAGTATACGCCTTAAAAAACAATAGAAACTACAGTAAAATATCGGAACTGGCGCATTGTTCCGTATAAAAGTGACAAGCGTGTATAAGTAAAAACCGTCTGACCAGGGTTTCACTCTATACAGCGTAATTCATAATTATTGTCGAGGTTTTCCCTGGCATGGTCAAACCATAACCGACCAAACAAAACTGCCTACAGCATAAACAATTCCACCGTGGAAAGTTTTATGTGGCAACACGGTACCCTCTAAAATGACGTCATATTTCAAAATGGCGACTTTTCAAGAAAAAGCAATGTCTGTACTCTGATTTTTCGCAACAAAGTCAGTTATCACAAGGCAACGTCGTTACAGAACACAGTATGGCAGAGCTCCGGCCTCCGATAATGCTATCCAATGTTGATTAAAGCATTTTCAAAAGACTGGTAGTGAGCAGAATGAAAAAGGAGCGGGAAGACCGAGCTCTTCGCAGGACGATATTGATCGCGTCCATGAAGACTTTTCTCAAAGCCCTCAGAAGTTAACGAGACGAGCTGCATCGCAATTAGGTATGCCTCAAACAATTGATTGAAGGGTTCTGCATAACCGCCTACAACTCCGTACATACAGATTGCAGATTGTACAGGCATTACAGCGGGACGGTAAACTCCGCCGTTTCCAATTTGCCCAAGACATTTTGTCCAAAGTCGAAGCTGATGAATATTACCTGCGGACATGGATATTTAGTGATGAAGCAACGTTTTTCGTCTCAGACGGGGTACATCGGCATAACTGCAAAATATAGGGCTCCGAAAACCCTCACGCCATTCGAGAAGTCAAACGAGATAGACGAAAGGTGAACGTCTGGTGCGCTTTGTCATGTTCGGAAGTGTTGAGACACTTTTTCTTTGGGCAAAAATCAGTGATAGCGGTGACGTATCTGGACATGCAACAGCTGCATCTGTTGACTCAGTTGGAAGACCGGCAGCCCAATGTGGTGTTCCAGCACGATGGCGCACCGCCGCATTGTGCTGTTATTGTCCGAGAATTTCTTGGCCTGCATTTTCCTGGGAGCTGAATTGTGCGTGGTAGATCCATTCCGTTGCCTCCGCGCTCACACGATATTACGCCACTGGATTTCTTCCTGTGGTGATACGTGAAAAACATCGTTTACTAGACCTCTGTGACATCCCTCGATGACCTGAAGGCCAGAATTGGTGTTGCGATAGCAACAGTAAAGACGCAAATGCTGGCGAACACTTGGCGAGAAATTGATTGCCGCTTGGGTATCCCACGTGCACCAAAGGCTCGCATGTAGAAGTGGTTTAGCAATCTGGTGTATCGATTCTACAGATAATAAAACTTTTAAGTGTCATTGGTCATATTCTGTTTCCGATTTTAGTTTCTTGTTTCCCGTTTTCCGATTTTATGCCACTGACAGTAATTATGAATCACCCTGTATTTCATTGTTGTTTCGGAATTTTTTTTTATTGGAGGTTTAGCTACCACCGTGAGCAACTTAAGAGGTATAAGCAGTCGCCCGTCTCTAATTTAGGGCCACTGGTTCTAGGGAAGGCAGAGAGCCAGTGCCGTACGACAAACACAACATCCACGCCTCTTTTTTTTTTTTTTTTTTTTTTGATTGGAGGTTTAACGACCACCGTGAGCAACTCAATGGGCTATAAGCAGTCGCCCGTCCCTAATTTAGGGTCACTGGTTCCAGGGAAGGGAGAGAGCCAGTGCCGTAAGACAAACACAACATCCATGCCTGACCGGGAGTCGAACCCGGGCCCCTTACGGACGAATGATCAGAGGCCAACGCCTTAGACCACTGCGCCACCGAGGCGGCCATCCACGCCTCTCTTTCCCTTCCCTGGAACCAGTGGTTTCCTAAATTAGAGACTGGCGACTGCTTATAGATCACTGAGTTGCTCACGGTGGTCATTAAACCTCCAATCGCCGCCCCGATGGCTTCTGATCGTTCATCCACGATGGGTCCGGGTTCGAATCCCGGTGAGGCATGGATGTTGTGTTTGTCTTACGGCACTGGCTCTCTCCCTTCCCTGGAACCAGCGGCCCTAACTTAGGGTCAGGCGACTGCTTATAGCCCATTGAGTTGTTCACGGTGGTCGTTAAACCATCAATAAAAAACAATAAAGAACAACAACATCCATGCCTCACCGGACCTCTTACGGACGAATGATCAGAAGCCATCGCTTATACTACTGCGCCACGGGGCGGCGTTTAGGAATTTAACGACTACCAGGAGCAACTCTAAGGACCGTAAACAGTCGGCAGTCCCTGATTTAGGAGCACTGGTTCCAGGGAAGGGAGAGACCCACTGCCGTAATATGAACACACTAACTCGGCCTCATTCGAAACTCGAACCTGGCCAGGTCCACTTGGACGAAGGGTCAGAGCTTGTCCCACTGCGCTACCAGGGCAGCTAATTTGTTTTCAGTGAATTCTTTTCCGCGAATTGTTATTTCAAATTCTACACTGATTATGAATGTTCAATTCCGTAGGCATTATACATATGATGGTACATTAAAGGAAATATAAATAAGCTTCTAAACAAAAATACATTAGAATGTTGTAAGCAGAAAAATTTCAATTTTTCAGTTAACAACACATCAATTTTATTCCATTTCCATTTTTCAGCTTACAAAGAATTTCCAGTACATTTAATAATGTTCTAAGCTGGAAAATGGAAAATGTTCAGCTTACAGCATTATTCCTTGTACTTTAATGTGTACAACGGCTGTTCCATAAAATTGATAGTAAAATCACACAAAATGAAGAAATATAGGTACAGAAAAATGTACAGTATCTTATTCTTTCTCAAGGCATGTTCCCTCGGATGACATTCAATGGTCCCATCGTTCAGTCCACTTTTCAAAGCATGTGGCGCAAACATTTTGCGGAAGCTGCTTTAGCGACCCGTGTACAGCTTGAAAAACGTCAACATCGGTGTTGAATGTTTCGCCACGGAACTTCTCTTTCATTATTGGAAACAACCAGGAATCGCACGGGGCGAGGTCAGGACTGTAGGCAGGTTGTGACATGATTTCAATATTGCATTTTGTTAGAAACTGTTGAACAGAAGCAACCACATGTGTGCGGGCGTTATCATGGTGTAGGGTCCACTTGCCCTCCACTTCCGGTCGCTGGATCGATATGTGTCGCTGCAGACGCTTCAAGACTGAAATGTAATACTCAGCATTGACATTAATTTGTGGAGGAACGGCATGCTGGTAGACTACACCTTTGTAATCAAAGAAAATCATCATCATCCCCTTTCCCAGGTGATTTGGTTTGGCCGACGTTTTTCAGGAGAGGCGAGCCTTTGCGTTTCCAGTCAAATTGTAGCGCGCTTCCTGAGGGGGACGAAATAGTGGACCCATGTTTCATCTGCAGTTATTACTATGTATAGAAAATTTGGATCTTTTTTAATCCTTTTGTTTCCACTCATGATACACCTGAACTCTGGCTAATAAATGTTCTCTCGTCAGGTGATGAGGTTCCCATCTGGAACACACACGATGCAGCAGTAATTTGTTTCGCGTAGAATGCGGAATGCCGACGTTTTTGAAATATCAGTTGACGCCGCTATGTCTTCACAAGTCATTCGTCGATTTTTCTTGGAGGATTTCCAGAACAGTGTAAACAAAACGCTCCGTAACAACACTTTCAGGTTGACCAGGCCTAGGAGCGAGTTCTGCCGACAAACGCCGTTCTTGGAAATCATGGTGCCATCTAAAATTCGTTTACTCACCCAAATATTTATCTTTTTAATCTTTTTTCATTAAATCAACTGTTTCTGGAGCCGTTCTACCCAAACGATAACAAAATTTTATCGCACGATGTATTTCCCTTCTTAACTCTGAATCACTCACCTCCATAGCTGTATGGCGAAATGCAGACGTACTTTAAACATCAAAACCAGAATCTTCTGCCATGGCTAATAACTATTGCTATATCATCATCATCATTGTCAACTATTATCAATCCACTGCTGGACGAAGATCTCTCCAAGCCTCTTCCACAACGGTCTCTCTTGTGCCAATCTCCTCCATGTTACTCCCGCATACGTTTGAATTTCATCCACCCATCTCCCATGTGGTCTTCTTCTGGGTCTTTTCCTGTCCCTTGGAATCCAATCTAAAATTTCGACTGTCCGTCGATGGTCTTTTCTTCTGGCAGTATGTCCAGCCCATTGCCATTTCAGGGATTTTACTTCTGATCATGATGTCTTCCACTCTTGTCATTTTTCTGATCCACGAGTTCCTCTTCTTATCTCTCCTGGTTTCACCAAGCATGCATATATATATATATATATATACCTTCTTAGTTCAGTTAGTTGTCTGCGTTGCTATTTTTTCCCTACGCACTGTTGCCAACTAAAAAAAAAAAAATACTCTCGGTTTTTGTGGAACGGCCTTTGTATAAACAGTCAGACTGATCCGTGACTCTACGGATAACGAACGCTGTTTACGGTTGCTGTTAGCAATACAACAACAACAACAACAACAAAAGAAAGTAAGAAAAAACGGCGTAATATATAAACGTTGCTGTCAGCTGGTGCTATTTAATATATGCATAAATCCTTTAGGCAGTTTAGTTATCTTTCCTTTGAATGAAGCTATTGCTGCAAACTAAACCTTTGTGAAAGTATCAGGTGAAGGTATTCCTGCTAATAGTAACTACACTGACGGAAAAAATCCCAACACAAAGAAGGGGTTGTGTAAGATAATAAACAGTTGGTAGGCGGTGAGAGTACATCTGTAAGATGACGTCTATGCAAATTTCGCAATCGGCGCATACGTGTGGCGCTAGTAGCGCCCCGCAGAACATGCAAAGCAGGTTTGCTGTAAATACGCGCTGTAACGTTCGTGAGCGTTAGTTATCGTTGAGATTCGACGTAGTGTGTTGATGTTAGTCAAGAATGTCTTTAAGAAGACGAAGAAGCCATTATCAACAGCTCACGGAGTTTGAACGAGGTCGTGTAACAGGGCTACGAGAAGGAGGATTTTCGTTTCGCAATATTGCAGAACGACTTGGCAGGAATGTAGCCACTGTGCATGATTGTTGGCAGCGGTGGTCAAGGGAAGGTACTGCCTCAAGAAGACTGGATTCCTGCCGGCCACGTGGCACTACTGAGAGGGAAGACCGCCGTGTACGGCGTATGGCCGTGGCGCATCGTACCACGTCTGCGGCAGCAACTCGAGCTGCAGTTGCCACCACAGTGACACAACGAACTGTTACAAATCAGTTACTTGAAGGAAAGCTCCGAGCCAGACGCCCTGTAGCGTGCATTCCACTTACTCCAAACCACCGTTTGCGACGTCAGTGGTGTCAAGCTAGAGCTCATTGGAGGACGGAGTGGAGATCTGTTGTGTTTTCTGATGAAAGCCGGTTATGCCTGGGTGCAAGTGATGACCGTGTGTTGGTTAGAAGGAGGCCAGGTGAGCGCCTGCAGTCAACCTGTCTGCAGCCGAGTCACACTGGACCTACACCTGGAGTTATGGTCTGGGGAGCAATTTCCTATGACAGCAGGAGCACTCTCGTGGTTATCCCACGCACCCTGACGGCACAGTTGTACGTCGGTCTGGTGATTCAATCTGTTGTGCTGCCATTCATGAACAGCATTTTAGGGGTGTTTTCCAACAGGATAACGCTTGCCCGCATACCGCTGTTGTAACCCAACATGCTCTACAGAGTGTCGACATGTTGCCGTGGTCTGCTAGATCACCAGATCTTTCACCAATCGAGCACGTATGGGACATCATTGGACGACAACTCCAGTGACACCCCCAACCAGCATTAACCGTCCCTGTACTGACCGACCAAGTGCAACAGGCATGGAACTCCATCCCACAAACTGACACCCAGTCCCTGTACGACACAATGCATGAACGTTTGCGTGCTTGCATTCCACATTCTGGCGGTTACACCGGTTATTAATGTACCAGCATTTCACATTTAAAATGGCTCTTCTCGCGCTTACATTAAGCTGTGATCTTGAAACCTTAATCGATTAAATATGTTACCTATACAAATGTATTGCCGCCATTTCATTCCTCTACAACTATTTTTTCGTGGTGTTGGGATTTTCTTTTTCCGTCAGTGTATATTACTAGGTAAAGCTGTCGAAGCACAATCTTGAAAAATATACTCCAACTCATAGAAATACACCAAATTTATTCTACGTTAAAATGCACACAGGTAAAAAGTCCTACAAATACTTTCGGGTAGACTATCCACCCATCTTCAGGTTGTACAAGCTAAATGAGACATAAGAACAGTGTTGTATATATGCATCGTCAAGATAACAATGTATGACGACATTGAATGGATACTGCGCAATCTCGTCGAGCCCCAATGGGCCAGTTCGTGTAAGGGATAATAATTTATTCCGTTATATCAAGTATTATATTTCCACCATCTGGCATACCCTGGGTTGATACCCTGGGTTGATTGTACACTGAAAAGGAATTGAATTAGAGACAGCTGGCGTTACGCAAATGTGGCGCTGTGGGCGGCCCTGTAAACGGAAACGACATGACGTATTCAGCGATCCGACAATATAAGGAGTGATGCGACGGGAATCAGTAAGAGTCGGACGCAGTATGGGTAAAACGAAGGATATAAGCGCATTTGATCGTGCACAAATTTTCGGGGCCCGACGAATGGGTCACTCCATCTCGGAAGTCGTTGCCCACACTGGGATTTTCACGAGCCACTGTGTCACGAGTGCACCGTGAGTACATCGTATCCGGTAAAACCATCCCTGCAAGAGCCAACTACCGTGGACAAAAGCGTGTGGATGAGCGGGGTCATCGTCGGCTAGCGCGCATTGTAACAGCGGATAGACGGGCCACAGTGCAAGAAATCACTCGGCAATTTACCGCTGGTGCGTGTAAGCAGCCACACCATCCAGAACCATCTCCTCGCTATGGGGGTACAGAAGCCATCGTTCCACGAGGGCACCGCTGCTGACCGCACATCACAGGGTACAAAGATTAACATGGGCGCGGGAACATCTCTGGACCCTAGACATGTGGGAAAATGTTGCCTTGACTGATGAGCCGAGATTCACGTTGGTACATGCGGATGGCAAGATACGAGTACGTCGCAAACCACATGAAGCGATGGATCCTTCTTGCCAGCAAGGTACTCTTCAAGTTGGTGGGGGTGGTATTTTCGTCTGGGGACTATTTACGTGGACTGAAATGCGACCCCTGGTACATGTGACATCGTCCCTCACAGGTCAACGTTACAGGGATATCCTGGACGACCATTTGCTCCCGTTTGTGGGTCTTCAACATCCCACTGGGGACCTCATTCTGCAACAAGACAATGCACCGTGCCATCGCTCCCGAATTGTATCCGAATGGTTGGATGAATACTCCATCGACGTGACCTCGCTTCCTTGGCCAGCTAGGTCACCTGACCTCAATCCCATTGAGCACATCTGGGATGCCATCGAGAGAGATGTTCGAGGCTCTGACCCCTCCATCAAATCTTCGTTAACTGTGGGAGCTTGTTCATTGGTCATGGATCCGTATGGTTTCCCAACGCTTCCGGTGTCTTGTCGTGTCCATGCCGAGACGAATCGCCGCCGTCATCAGGGCGAAAGGTAGTGCTACACTTTACTAGACAGGTATCTCTAATTCAATTGCTCTTCACTGTATAAGTACTCTCAATACTGCAAGGTGAAAGTATGGCATGTTGTCGTCACAGCATTGGTCTGCATATTTATAAATATACATAGTTTACAAATATAATTACAAATATGCATTTAGAAATACACCAAGAAATTTACCTAAAATTTCGTAAGATACCTGACCGCGTATATGGGCCGGTAAGTTTTTAGAGGGCCCCTAGTCTAAGCAATTTGAGTGGGCTCCAATGCTAAAACATCTGAGTGGGCCCCAAAGAACTTATGACGGAGAACTATTATGAAATCCGTTAAAAACACAAAACTGTAACAACTAAATTAGTTTTTATAATAAGTCACTGTATTTTTCATTGTTCTCAGAACATGAGTCAAAAGCTTAAGATTCTTAGATTTTGTGTTGGATTTTCTACTGATTTACTACTGCATACCTTCCTTAGTTCATCTTTTTTTTGTTAAATGCAATATGAAGCCAAAAGGGGACTGCAACTGTAACGAAGTGAATTTCTCCGTCATTTTTATCCGCGCCGGGGTTCGAACCCGGGTCCACTCATTCCGGAATAAGTTGCTCTACCAATTAAGCTACGCGGACGTTTTAATTCTGATTCCTATCTGCCTTTATGTCGTGTGCGTCCTTCTGGCAGGTACGTCACATCTCCTGGTACGTTACATCATCTCCCCTTATTTTTCTTTTTCTTTCGAAGTGCTGCTCATATTTTTCCTATCTCGCGGTGTGGAAATAACATCACACCAATGCGAGATTTTGAACGGTCGGGTCATCCGGGTAGTTCGGGCGCCATTATAACGAAGTAAATTTCTCCGTCATTTTTATCCGCGCCGGGGTTCGAACCCGGGTCCACTCATTCCGGAATAAGTTGCTCTACCAATTAAGCTACGCGGACGTTTTAATTCTGATTCCTATCTGCCTTTATGTCGTGTGCGTCCTTCTGGCAGGTACGTCACATCTCCTGGTACGTTACACAACAATTAACGGTTCGTAGTACAAATTGGGAGGTGTGGGTGGATGATAGTGAAAAAGCTGAAACTATCTCGCCGACCCGCTGCGACATGAAACCTTTATCCTCGGTGAGTAACTGTCTTCAAATCTGTTCGTCATCAAGCCTTTGTTTCTTACCAAGTGGAAATCATACGAGACAAAAGTAAAACTTTTTTATAAACCTCTCTCTCACTCCCTATCTATTATTTATGCAGGTATGCCTCCTGGGCCCTTGGTCATGGTAAGCCCCAAGGCTATAGACCCCCTTTAATCCGGCCCTGCCTGGTAAGCTGTCAAGAAGCATGCGAAGAAACACACTTTCCACTACAGTTGAAAAATTTGCTGAGCTGTGTTCAAAGGTGAAAATTTACCACCTCTTGGAAACCATGAGACACAAATAAATTATTTCAAAACGTCACTAAAGTATAATAATGAGAACGTATAACGTATATAGTAACAAACAAAATTGCCACGCTACCACAGCATAAACTATGCACCACGAGTTGAACAGTTCTCCAGTCGGTCAAAACTTCCAGCCACCGTTTGTGACGTCAAGTCACGTGAAACTCAAGTAGGAGCGTAGGAGCGTGCCTTCTTCAAGTACGGGCATGCTACGAGCCACCAGTTGTGACGTCATCCGCGCGTGCGCTGAGCCTTCACTCAACGCATCCTTTTGTTCAGTGTTAGCTTTCGCTCACGGCCATCTTTTTCAAGTGTTCTTCCAACCGGTTTTAGTTAAACTGCGACTCGAGGCCGACAAATTATAAAAGTTCAATGGATATGGAATCTTCATTGTACCTAGTATTCCCCAGCAGGTAAGTAAATATTTATTGTCATGAAAACTTTCATTCTGAGAATTTAAACCACCGGTCGATGCACTTGTCATGATAGCAAGTATTACAAAAGTCAACATGGCGCACGAAAATATTAATATCATTATTTTCAAAATTTAATATACAGGTGAGGACATGAAGACGATGAATCAAAAATGAGAAGTGTAAAAAACTAATTCAAGAACCTAATGTGAAAAAAATAAGAAGTGATTTCAAAGTAAGTTTCGATCTTTCGAATGTCATTCCATCAAGTAGTTCTAAGTTGGCTTGTAACCCTACGCATTGTTTGGACTCCTAACGACCAGTGTAAATGCGCTAATGAAAAAGTTCTGACGCTAAGAACATTCAGATTAATGAAATGAAACATATAGGAGTACAACGTCATAGAGGATTAAAATTTAATGCATGAAAAGAAACGTAAAGATTACGATGCCATGAAAGAATCGCTTGAATGTTTACAAGTACAGAATTTTCCGAAAACATTACAGGAAAATAAACGAACTTCATAAACAACTGTTGGATGACGTGACGGTTTCAGTAGCTTGCTAGTTAATACAGCTAGTTAGCATGGATATTAATAACCACGAGCAGTACACTAACTATACTCAAAATAGTAAAATTATACTTCGTATTCATCCGAATTTATTGGCGTGGGTGGTTTTTTCAAGGGAGGTAGACAGCCTGTTTGCTGCTGTCCCACAGCGTACCCTAACCAGTGGCAGACTGGATATACATAAACGGCCCTGGAAGTTGATTTTGGAAGGCCCACTCTTGAGAAATTATCAGGGTGATCCCCTTTATTTCTCTCCCCCACCCCCAAAAAAATTATGTCAGCATCGCCGTTTACAAAAACATTTTCAACACAAATCTACGAATCATTGGGGTTTTTTGCATTGACACAATGACATTGAACAACATTTTCCTGGACACACCACAGTTTTCTATTAAACTTTAATGTAAAAAAAGTGCTTCCCTTCCTGAGAAGAAAGATGCGTACTCTGAGAGAGACTGCAGAAGGCTTTATTCCATTCCCATGAATTTTATTGCGGTAACTAAATTCGGAATTTGTAATAGTTTCTTCAGTTTTAGTGACAACGGAAATTCAAACGTACCAAAAATTAATTTCTTTTTCAAGACGTACCTATCATTAATAAAATATTTACAAAGCAATCTCTTCAGAAACTTGAAAATGTCCAGAATTTCAAAAATTTCAGTGCATATTTATAAAGTGGGAGAAGTACAAGAACATTTAAATTAATTTTTGTTTAATTACAACTGAAAAAAGTCTTTTTTGCTGTAGCTGGAAAACTGTTGTTCAAGAATTCGTGTAAATGGAAGGCCTAAAATGTAGTAAATCACAAGCAGATCCCTTAAAAAAAGAAAAAAAAATCAATGTACATATAAAAAGCAGCAATCCAAAAATGTTACCGTATAAGTGAATCTCAGTACACTAACGTATACACAATAAATTTCGAGTTTCTATTCCAGACTTTTGATAGTATACTTATTTAGATTAAGTTGATTATTCAACTTCAACTGGAAAAAGGGGGCTGAGGTAGAGGATATCAGCTCAAAGGGACGGGGTTTAAATTTAGAATTCGAGAAAGGGGAAAAGGTTGTACCAAAATATTCGAGAAAGGGGAAGAAGTTGGGACGGGATTTAAATTAAGAATTCGAGAAGGGGAAGAGGTTGCTCAGTGGGTTCTATAATCCCATGTCATTTGCTACGTAAGTTTCTTTCTTTTTTTTTTTTTTTTTTTTTTGTTGAATTCAGTTATATTCAGCAGTCAGCATTTGGAAAAAGCACTTTTTATTGTGCTTAAGCTTCGTATACTATTGGGTAGGTGCGAATGAAATGTCCGGCGTGAACGAGCAGTGGAGACAGGCCCCCCACCACAGCGGAATGGAATCACCCACAGGTGTTGCGCGTATTACGTCACAGAGTTACTATAAATAGCAAGCATGTGTGTGAAGAGCAAAGTTCAGGCGTGGTTTGTTTGGAAGTAACGTGCCTTGCAAAGGAAACATGCAGACGCCGGATTTGAGAATCATCTTTCTGTATGAATTTAAACTGAGCCATTCTGCTGGAATAGCCGCTCGAAACGTTTACAAAGCGTCTGAGGAGAATACAGCCAACGAACGAACCATTCGGCGATGGTTAGTGAAGTTTCGAAGCGAAGATATGGACCTGCAAAACGAAGCACGTAGTTACCGACCTGTTGCTATTTCTGACGATGTTCTGTTATGTGTGGTTGAAGCGTACCCCGAAAAACGTATCGTGAGATGGCGGCATAGGTAGGTGTCCACCACACGACAGTTGTTCGGCGTCTGGCTGCACTGGGTAAGGTCAAAAAGCTGGACATGTGGCTGCCGCATGAGTTGACAACTGCCAACAAGACTAGGCGTTTGGAAGTCTGCGCGTCGCTGCTTGCCAGGAATAAACAGGAACCTCTACTGCATCGAATCATCACCTGCGACGAGAAGTGGGTCGTTTATGATAATCGGAATCGACCTGCACAATGGTTAAGAAAAGCACAGCCTGTTGGACGGCATCCTAAGCAACCCCTACACGCCAAGAAGATGATGCTCCGTGTCTGGTGCTCCACAGCGGAGATAATTGGTCGGAGTTTCTTGGCAAGAAGCCAAATCATCACTGCATAACATTATTGTGCTGAATTGTACCAGATGCACCGGAAATTGCTGCAGAAACAACGGGCTTTGGTCAGCAGACATTGCGTTCTTCTGCCCCAGGACAAGGCCAGCCCTCATGTCGCACAACGAACGATGCTGACACTAAGCGCCTTGGGCTATGAAGCACTACCTCATCCTGCCTATTACCCGGACTTGTATATGATAGACTATTATCTGTTTCGTCACCTGGATCACTTCCTGTCCGGGAAACAATTCACGACAGACAACGAGGTTCAACGTGCAGTTGATGACTTCTTCGGGTCCCAGCCATAAGACTTTTTTCGTTCCGGGATCATGGCCTTGCCGGATAGATGGCAACTGTGTGACGATGCCGAGGGGAATAATTTTGCCTAGGTAAGTTGTCCAACTTTTCAGTTCTCGCGTCCACGTGTGCTGGTACTTTGCCGGACATATCATTAGCACCAACCCAGCATTTATTCTGCTTTTCCACGAACACAACCACCTAGCAATGTTAACTTAGGCATAACCTCAGAACAACGGTCACTTTCTCCCCGTTCGAGCAGTGACCGTTATTAGGACGTTTCACTGCATAATAGCCCTACAAATTTTTTATTTATTTTTTCCGGAGCTAACAGTTTCTTTTTTTAATAAGAAGCTAATTTCGTCTTTTTCCGTGAAATTAAAGTTGCTACGATTCATGCTTCAGACTGTTTTGACTTCTTCGGAAAAATATTATTGTTAAAAATGTTAATTTTATGCTATTTGCTGCGTAGTTTCAGGCGGTTTGAAGGGAAAGATGCGTAGAAAAACTTTCACCCAATGAAACATGTTTCATGAAAGAAATATGGGATTACGCCATATAATACAAATTTTGAAGATGACAATCCGATTTTTGGCGTAAATGTGACAAATGTGGTAAGTCAGATAATATCCGAAAACTTGGGAATTCCATCGTCCTGGAGCGGGACTCGAATCCGCGTTTCCCAGAAAGCGCCCGGGTATGCTAACCGCTACACCACGCAGAACGACCAAGTTTCAAGTTTCCGATCAATTTGAATATAACCATCACAGGATGTCATCTTCAAAATTTGTATTATATGGCGTAATCCCGTATTTCTTTCATGATTTATGTGCTTCTTCAAACAAACACGGGATAAGATTCTTAACCTCCAGATTCGCTAAACATGAATGCCGGTTGCTTCGACTAGCGAATCCTGTGATGGTTATATTCAAATTGATCGGAAACTTGAAACTTCGTCAGTCTGGGTGGTGTACTGTTTAGCATACCCGGGCGCTTTCTGGGAGACGCGGGTTCGAGTCCCGCTCCAGGATGATGAAATTTTCCAGTTTTCGGATATTATCTGACTTACCATCCTTGTCACATTTACGCCAAAAAGCGGATTGTCATCTTCGAAACGTGTTTCGTTAACATTCTTTATCGAATTAAGATGTATAAATCTTGCATATGAAAATAAATACGTATTATTTTTTTCTGTATGGATTTATTAGTGTAAAAAGTAGCGATAAAAGTGAGAATTGTCTGTGTCGTGAACTACTTCATACTAGCATGCATGGAAAAATCTTTAACCAATGCAAAGTGCGTGTCATTAAGAATCTGTAAATTATAACGTACTGTATAAATCTCATATATGAATAAAATACATTTTAAATATAATGATCCGATTTATTATTGTCAAAGTAAGAAATCACGAGAATTTCACTCCGCAAGCTTTTCCCTTCAACGGACGGCTTCATCAGGCGGTTACATAGAGAATACAAAATCAAAATTTTATTCTAATTTTTGATTCCGTATTCTCTATGTAACCGCCTGACGAAGCCGTTCGTTGACGGGGAAAGCTTGCGAAGTGAAATTCGTGTGATTTCTTACTTTGACACCAATAAATCGGTTCATTATATTTATAATTAGTTTTCTGGTGTTAGCGCCCCACAATCTATATAAAATACATTTTATCATTTTCCACATGGACTTATTGGAATGAAAGTAGCAATGAAAGTAAGAAAATACGACGTTTCTTAGAAATATTTTACTTTTAAGTGGACCAAGGTTTCACTAGGCTTTGGCCGGGCTTCATAAGGTCGAATGACACGTAAATAAAATGAAGCTAGGCCATAGCCCAGCGAAACCTTGGTCGACTTGAAAAATAAAAAAAATATTTGTGAGAAACATTGTTTTAATATATGTAATCATCACAAGGACCATAGTCCTCCGATTTGTGGAAAAAAGTCAGAATTGTTCATGTCGTGAACTACTTCCTTTGCCTTTTCGTGTCGGGTGTGAAGCGGTTCCATGTAAAGAAAGCGGAACGATACACGTGAAGTCGGGAACTACTTGAAAAGCGTTCTGATTCGGAAGACCATCCGGAATTTCTGCTGTAATGAAATGCAGCTGCTTTTATACTAAATAAAAACATGTGCCGTACTACAGAGGTGAGCACATGTCAAGTGGTAAATCTGCAACCGTAAATTATGTTGGTGTAGTTTGATCGGTAGAACAACTGGCTTCGGAGCGAGGACGCGTGATTTCAGATTCCACCACAGAAAAATTTGGGTTTTCACATTGGCACCCAATTGTGGAAAATGAATCTACTGGTAGTTGGGTTATTTGAAAATTTGAAAAAAAAATGTGTGACGTTCCTTCTTCGCCTCAAAAAAAAAAAAAAAAAAAAGAAGAAAAAGAAATTAAGAGGGGGATGATATGACGTACTACAAAGGTGAAGCACATGTCGAGATGGCAAATCTGCAGCCATGATTTGTGTAGATGTAGTTTAATCGGTAGAACAATTGGCTCTGCAGCGAGGACATGTGGGTACCAATCCGACCACCTGCAAATTTGTGTTTCCACAAATATGGATTGTATTTAGTTAAACATGAGTCCATTCGTTCCGATCGGCTGCTGGTTTCCACTTTATGTTCAGCTCTCGGCAGATGCCAGCTTTGCGTAAAGAAACTGCGCACAAAACTAAGTTTGAAAACCACACACAAGAAAAAACAAGAAAGATGACACCGAATTTTCGGATGTAATAAGCACGTCTTTTGAATCCGTTTTGACGCAAATTAAATTTATGAAAGCTATTCAAAGTCAATGGAACCGGTATGGAAAACAATAGTATCTGACGGAAGAAAGAAGTTTTACAATCGGGTTTTTAATCCCTCAGATATTGCTGTAAACGTAATCGTGAGCTTACGCCATCTGGTTGCAGACTTGTGCGTTAAGAAATCATGAATTTATACGAGAAACATTTCTCACAGGAAAGGCTCTCCAACACAGAAAGAATTTTTCAAATCGGACTCTTAGAAACAGAGATATCCACAAAAATAAGATGTGACTTTACGTACCCCTGGTGCAAAAACCATGCATTATTTTAGGAAGAAAGTATTCTCAAAAGGTTTTTCCATATGAGAAGTGTAGGTCCAAGAAAAAAAAATTAGTCGATTTTTCAGGAGCCCAGATTTTGCTACAAATACATCAGAAGCAGAAATTAACACTTATGACCCCTGGTGGCCAAACCATTCTTTACCAAACATTACAAATTATGTAAAAAATATTTTCCATCAGGTCTTGTATGCGATACAGGAAGAATTTTTCAAATCGGAGTTTTAGAAGCAGACATAACGCAGAAAATGCATCTTACAATTGTGCCCCCTAACGGAAAGTCTATGATTCACTTGAAAATTTTGAATTTATAGGAAAAACATTTCGCATCGAAAACACTATCCAACAAAGAAGGATTTTTTCAAATCGGACTCCTTGAACTAGAGATATTGACAAAAATAAGATATACATCTACGCCCCCTGGTTTAGAAACCATGAATTATTGTCAAGAAGAAAATGTTCCTAAAAGGTTTGTCGACATGAGTAGTATCGGTCAACAAACGACTTTTTTAATTCGAGATTTTAGAAGCTCATATTTTGCTGCAAATACATCAGAAGCGGAAATTAAGACTTACGCCACCTGGTGGCCAAACCATTTTTTACAAAAATTTGAAATTATGTGCAAAGGAATTCCCATAAGGAGCTGTATCCGGCGCAGAAAGAATTTTTCAAATCGGAGATTTAGAAGCAGATGTATAGGGGGGCAGCAAATTTACCTTTACGGCAACTAGCGGAAAGTTTATGAATTACTTGAAAATTTTGAAATTATATGAAAAACATGCCACACTGAAAACACTATCCAACAAAGGAGAATTTATCAAATCGGACTTCTAGAAGTAGAGATATTGACAAAAATAAGATACACATCTACGCCCCGTGGCGGAGAAACTGTGGAATATTTTAAGAAGAAAATATTCCAAAAAGGTAATCTATATGAGTGGCATCAGTCCACGAAATAGTTTTTTCAATCGATATTTTAGAAGCTCAGATTTTATGGCAAATACATCAGAAGCGAAAATTAACACTTACGCTCCCTGGAGGCCAAAGTATTCTTTACCCATAATTTGAAATTATATGCAAAACAGTTTCCATCAGGAGGTGTATCCGCTGAAGAAAAAGTTTTTCAAATCGGAGTTTTAGAAGAAGAGTTATCGGGGAAAATGTAATTTAATTTTACGCCCCTAGCGGAAAATCTATGATTAATTTGAATAAGAAACTATATCTAAAATACTCTTCAACATAAATGGAATCGAAAGTTAAAAGATTTTTTTCAATCGGATGTTTAGAAGCAAATATGAGAAATAAAACGTATTTTTGAATTCGATATCATCTGTATTTACGCCCTCTAGTGGCGAAATTGTAGTTGGTAATAAAAAAAAACGAAATGAAGGATAATCATTCGCATATTTCAAGCTTCCCAATGCAAAAAGATTTTTTCAAATCGGACTAATAGTTGGAGCGATGTCGTGGGTACAGGCGGGCGGACGGACGGACAAACCGGTAACCTAAGCACGATCTTTTTTTACAAAAGACGTGCTAAAAAAGTCCGACATACTACGTATTTATTATTCGACAATTATTTTCCTTCATAAAATGCGTTTCAGATTTGCTCCTTTCAAAAAATACAAGTCATTACAGATTTTAATTTATCATTCTGAGAAAAACATTCCGTTAAATGTATCGCAAATGTGAGCTTGCTGCGTGTAAGCATAAGTCTGAAGTTGAAACAGCTCGATTACAGAAATGACCCTGACGCCCTGGACTATACTGGAGGTCGCCATGTCTATCCGCTACCGTCATGCGATACCGTACCCTGAGACACGGTATTTTAGTAGTCTTTTTTTTTTTCAAATGATCTTTAAAAAGGACATTTTGTGTGGTACAGGAGCAAAAAAGTATTTTTTCTTTAAAATACAGAGAGAACATGACTTACCTGTGAATCTTTACCCCCACATAAGGAATTGTGAATATAATTGTTTTACTCAATGATTGCCCTAGGCTCAGGATGGGAGCAAGCTTTTCTTATCTGGAATGGCAAGACTTGAATTTACGCCCCCTTTGGGTTCAAAAGTTTCCCACTTTCACTCAAAGAGTATGCAGTTTTTACTTTCTCATACTTCGGTTATATGAAAGTCTTACGATTCTTCGAAAATGGTACCCATTTTCTTTCACATAATTTTACTAAAAATGTTAAAACTAGGTAAATACCCAACACCAACGGTTCTAAATATCAAATGTAAAAGTTATGTGAACGCCGACAACTCAGCAAACTGCAAAAATGCAGAACGAAAAACAAATTAGCACAGATAGAATGCGTATTAGATAGTGAGTGTAACAATAGGAAGATCAATGAATGAAATACGGGATTACACCATTTTTAAATGACCTTTTATAGGAAGATGCTTAAATAGTATAACTATACAAGTAATCTGAATCTCTTGGGGTAGAATAGAAATCAGTTTCCAAGCTTTCGCACATCAAGCAGATGGCATTTTCAAGGAAGGTGGACAGCAAGCTGCTAACTGAGTAATTGAACGCTAAATAATAAAACAGTTTGCAGTTTGCTGTCTACCTTCCTTGAAAAAGCCATCTGGTTGGTGTGCAAAAGCTTAGAAACTTTGATTTCTATTCTACACCAAGAAATTCGGATTGCTAGTATAGTTATGCTATTTAAATATAGTTGGTGTACAGTTCCATGTTGTTTATAATAATTAATTGGAAGATGCTTTCGGGGTAGTGCTTGAAAAAATTCCGTTTAAGGTAAAATACAGATATGTACTCTCTGCGACACAGCACAAATCACTAAATAGCAATTCATTCCTACGGCATGTTCGAAAAGGGCACGGAGGTTACGTTTATCCCGATATCGTTTTACACGCCTCTATCTGCTGTTTCGGACAATTACCAAGTGTTTCACTGGGTACTGACTAAAGAAAGAGACAGTAAAGCTAACTTACTTTATTGGAAGAGGAAAAAGACGTTTACAGGAGTAAGAGTAGGCAAAAGGTAATCAATGGATGACATGTTCCACATAATGATCATCCGCTGTCACGATGTGGCGAATACGTCCTTCGAAATGCTGCAGCACCGACAGGATCCGTGCAATTTCCTGTTGGATGGCACGTCGGAGGTCAGGCAGTGTTCGCGGGTTGTCCTGGTACACCCGATCGATCTTTCAGACAGCGCCACAAGAAGAAGTCGAGCGGCGTTAAATCGGGGCTGTACGGGGGACAAGATAGACCGGCTGAAAAACGTTGACGGAATCGTCTGGCGATGACCCCTGGGCCATACTGCTGGTGAAGCAAATCAAGAACAGCATTTATGGAGTGTGGCGGTGCTCCGTCCTGTTGAAACATGCGGTTGTGAAACCAGTTTTTCTGGACTGCAGCTGATTTTGAATCCGGGTTTTCCGTCCGTGCTGTTCTCTTCGTCGCTATACTTGTCATGTCATCCGTGACACTGCCGGTTCGTTCGAATTTCGCTACCAATTTCGTCAGGTACGCACGGGATGGTTTACAACAATTCTTAAACGCTGTACCCCACTTTCATAACACCTTTGTGGGGTTTCCGCTCTCCAGATACCGATTTTTCACCAAGAAAACTCTTTCTGGTGTGGTATATCGATGCATGTCCGAAATCGCGTGTCCACCACGCCACACTACTTCCTCACGAATGCCTGTCGCCTGCTGATCGATGTCTCAGACTTACAGCGCCATCTATTTATTCTTTAACGATTTATTCCACAGGAAAGTGTTCACTACCCAGTGAAACACCAGGTACTTTCATGTATGTACATGATGTTGTGAGTGTTGATACCTCACAGTGTAGTTTATTTTGTACGTTGGCTAGCTGCGAGGATGTACGGCTACTAAAGTCTTTTAAAAAGAAAATATGAGAAATCACATAGATGCTTCTGACAGTACAACAGTCAGAAGCACGTTACACACCTAACTTATAGAACAGCCGCTAATCCAGTGTCCCCACACAACAATAACAGTGAATGAAACGGCTAATTATTGTCATCAATATCATCAAAGATGCTAAATTTGGGCAATTTTAAATGCACTGACAGAAAAAAATCCCAACACCACGAAAAAATAGTTGTAGATTAATGAAATGGCGGCAATACATTCGTACAGGTAACATATTTAATCGATTAAGGTTTCAAGATCACAGCTTATTGTAAGCGCGAGAAGAGCCATTTTAAATGTGAAATGCTGGTACATTAAAAAAAGGGGGAATCGCCAGAACGTTGAATGCAAGCACGCAAACGTTCATGCATTGTGTCGTACAGGTGCTGGATGTCAGTTTGTGGGATGCTGTTCCATGCATGTTGCACTTGGTCGGTCAATACAGGGACGATTAATGCTGGTTGGGGGTGACGCTGGAGTTGTCGTCCAATGATGTCCCATACGTGCTCGATTGGTGAAAGATCTGGTAATCTAGCAGGCCACGGCAACATGTCGACACTCTGTAGAGCATGTTGGGTTACAACAGCGGTATGCGGGCGAGCGTTATCCTGTTGGAAAACACCCCCTGGAATGCTGTTCATGAATGGCAGCACAACAGGTTGAATCACCAGACCGACGTACAACTGTGCCGTCAGGGTGCGTGGGATAACCACGAGAGTGCTTCTGCTGTCATAGGAAATTGCTCCCCAGACAATAACTCCAGGTGTAGGTCCAGTGTGTCTCGGCCGCAGACAGGTTGGTTGCACGCGCTCACGTGGCCTCCTTCCAACCAACACACGGCTATCACTGGCACCCAGGCAGAACCGGCTTTCATCAGAAAACACAACAGATTTCCACTCCGTCCTCCGATGAGCTCTAGCTTGACACCACTGACGTCGCAAACGGCAGTGGTTTGGAGTAACTGGAATGCACGCTACAGGGCGTATGGCTCGGAGCTGTCCTTCAAGTAACCGATTTGTAACAGTTCGTTGTGTCACTGTGGTGACAACTGCAGCTCGAATTGCTGACGCAGACGCGGTACAATGCGCCACGGCCATACGCCGTACACGGCGGTCTTCCCTCTCAGTAGTGCCACGTTGCCGGCCGGAAACCGGTCTTCTTGAGGCAGTACCTTCCCTTGACCACCGCTGCCAACAATCATGCACAGTGGCTACATTCCTGCCAAGTCGTTCTGCAATATTGCGGAAAGAAAATCCACCTTCTTGTAGCCCTATTACACGACCTCGTTCAAACTCCGTGAGCTGTTGATAATGGCTTCTTCGTCTTCTTAAAGGCATTCTTGACTAACATCAAAACACTCCGTCGAATCTCAACGATAACTAACGCTCACGAACGTTACAGCGCGTATTTACAGCCAACCTGCTTTGCATGTTCCGAGGGGCGCTACTAGCGCCACACGTATGCGCCGAGCGCGAAATTTGCATAGACGTCATCTTACAGATGTACTCTCACCACTTACCAACTGTCGTTTATCTAACACAACCCCTTCTTGGTGTTGGGATTTTTTTTTCCGTCAGTGTAGAAGAAAAAAATACTGCATGAGTTCTTCTTTAAATACTACTGTCATTCTATAGTGACTCCAGATATGCAGCGTTAATAATGCGAATCAGTCACACTAAATGCATATGACCTATACGCCGCTTTTGTTAAGATTGTCGGGTGGAAGTAGCGGATACCATTTGCGTATTTTTTTGTTTCTTTCGGGGTTTAATGACAACAGTGAGCATCTTGGACAATCATCTTGGTCCACAGTCATTAAACCATCCCTGATTTCGGACCTGCGCGGTGGGATAGACGCATCTTACATACATCATCCAGAGCTCGTGCCCAGCAGTGCTCAGAGCATGGATTCAGGAAATTGAAGAAATCTCGGACCCATGAGTAATAAGAGAATGGATTCAGGAAATTGAAGAAATCTCGGGCCCAAAAGTAATAAGAGAATGGATTCAGGAAATTGCTTTTGTTCGAGTCTGTGGTGAGTTTTGTCGAAGTATCCTTCTCAAAGATAAAACATTTGTCACTCTGCTTAAAGGGTCTGTTCCATTTTTCTGTATTAATTTCCCTTCTAGCAGCGTAGTCTTAACCTAAAGAAGAAGCATGTCTTATAACATTTTTATTACTGCAGACTTGACAAATAAATTCCTATTCTCTTCGCATTAGAAGCATTGTGTTCGTTAGACACGCTTCTGCGTTATCCATGGGTTTAGTTTCGTCCTATTAATCCTAACATTCCATTTCAGCATCATCATCATTGTCAACCATTATCAATCCACTACTGGACGAAGGTCTCCACAAGTTTCCTCCACAACGGTCTGTCTTCTGCCAGTCTCCTCCATGTCACTCCTGCATACTTTCGAATTTCATCCACCCATCTCCCATGTGGTCTTCTTCTTGGTCTTTTCCTGTCCCTTGGAATCCAATCTAAAATTTTGGCTGTCCATCTGGCAGTATGTCCAGCCCATTGCCATTTCAGGGATTTAACTCTGATCATGATGTCTTCCACTCTTGTCATTTTTCGGATCCACGAGTTCCTCTTCTTATCTCTCCTGGTTACACCAAGCATGCACCTCTATATGCTGCTTTGAGTTGTCTGCAGCCTTTGTATGTCTCTTTTAGTTAAGGTCCACGTCTCTGCACCATACGTAAGCACTGGAAGCATGCATTGATCAAACACATTTCTTTTAAGACATAATGGCATATTGCTCTTGAAAATTATGCTGTTTCTTCCAAAAGCTCTCCAGGCAAGTTTTGTACGCAGATTAATTTCTTCATTAATGTGACCCTCACTTGATATCTGCTGTCCAAGATAAATGTAGGTATTAGTTATCTCCAGCTTTTCCCTATCAATCGATAAATCTTCATTTCTTGTAAAAGCATTGTACATCGCTTTTGTCTTGTAAAAGTTCATTTTTAATCCCACTTCTTTACTCTTGTCAGCAAGTTCCTGGATCATACTCTGCAGCTCTGATGGGGCAGCTGCAAAATGACTACGTCACTAGCAAAACGAAGGTGGGTTAGATAATCTCCATTAATCTTTATCATTTTGTTTTCCCAGTTCAGTGATTGAAAGACATTTTCCAATGTGGCATTAAAGAGCTTCGGAGATATGGTGTCCCCTTGTCTCACTCCTTTTCCAATTTCGATGTGTGTTGTATTTTCTAACAGCCGAATCTTTGCCCTTGCATTTTCATAGATGTTATTAATAATATTAATGTACGCATCTTCAATACCGCAGGATTTCAGAGCCATTGTAACTGCTGATGGTTTCAACGAATCAAAGGCTTTTTCATAATCGATAAAAGCCATGCACAATGGAAGTTCATATTCCCTCGCTCTTTCAATTAGTTCTCTCAGTACGTGGATATGATCTATTGTGCTGTATCCACTCCTGAATCCAGCTTGTTCTCTCGGTTGAGCCATGTACAGTGTTACCTTCAAGCTGTGTGAAAGAACTTTAGTGAAGATTTTATAAACCACTGATAGGAGGCTGATAGGTCAGTAGTTCCCGAGATCCGCAATGTCACCTTTTTTATGAAGCAGGATCATTGTAGCTTTGTTCCAATCCTCAGGAATCTTCCCTTCATTAAGGCATCGAGTGAAAATTTGGGCGAGTACTGTTTCGATTTCTCCACTTGCTTCTTGTATAATGTCTACAGTAGTTCCATCTCCTCCTGGAGCTTTTCCCCGCTTCAAGTTCTTGATTGCATGTGCAACTTCTGCTGGAAAGACTGGAAGAACTCTGATACTGGTACCTTTCATGATGTCTGGAGTACATGTATCATCCCTTTCATATAATTTGGAGTAGAAATCTTTCACTCTTATCAAAATTTCTCCTCTATTTCTTGTTCCAGAACCATCTTCTTTTCTCAGTGCCATAATCTGTTTTCTTCCCTTACTGAGATGTCCCTTTGCTATCTTTAGGTTTTGGTTGTTTTCAATTGCTTTCCTCACTAGTTCACAGTTGAATTTTCTTACGTCTTCAATGATATTTTTTCTTACTGTCTTGCATAGCTCTATATATTCCACTTTGGAAGTCACATCTTCTTTAGTTGTCCTCATATCTCTTCCTTATTGCATCAACATTTTGGTTTTTCCTGATAATTTGTTCCCATGCAACTTGTTCTTAGACCCAGCTAATTTTGTTGCTGTTTCCATAAGAGCTTTGTTACTTTCCTGTTAACTTCAGAAATATCCACTTCTTCCGATATTAGGCCTTCTAAAGCAGAGAATCTGCTCTTCAGTTACAACTTGAAGGTATTATGGTGTTTTTTAAGGTTGGTTATGTCAATACATTTTGTTTGTTTTATGAGCTTGCCAAGTTCAAGTTTAGTGTTGAGGTGCATCTTACATCTCACCAATCTATGGTCACTGCCTGTGTTGAACTTGTTTAGCACACTGCAGTCTTCTATGATGAATTTTTTGTTACACATAATAAAATCTATTTCACTTGTCGTCCCATTTGGATGTCTCCATGTCCATTTCCTGTGTGGCTTTTTCTTGAAGAAGGAGTTCAAGATGAAAAACCCTTCTGCCTCTGCAAACTCAACGAGAATATTTCCACGCTGGTTTCTGTTGCCGTGACCGAATTTACCTACTGAAGTTTCATTCTGTTGCCGTTGCCCTATTTTTGCATTGAAATCTCCCATAATTATCTTCAAGTGCTGCTTACCTTTATTATTTAATATGACGAATTTCCTCATAAAATTCTTCAATTTCTTCTTCACGATGACTTGTGGTGGGTGCATAAGTTTGAATAATCTGAGCCTTGTATCTTCTCAAGAGTTGGATAACGAGTCGTGCAGCTCTGTCAGAGGAACTTTCAACTTCTACAACTTTATCCTTCAGTTTCTTGTTTATTATAAATCCAACACCACTAGTTCTGCCAGTATCTGTCCCACGATAGTAGAAGAGATGTCCACTTTTCAGTTCAATGAGATCTTCTCCTTTTCTTCTTACCTCATTTAGCCTGAAGATGTCCCACTTGATCCTTTGTAGTTCCTCTTCCAATTCAAGAAGCCTTGAATCAGAAGATAGGGAGCGACCGTTACATGTAGCCAAGGTCAGCATCAGATGGCAGCCTAGTCCGGTCCTCCGGGGATTCTTAGCACCCTCTGCCTTCATGTCGCACTGGCCGCTGCCTTGGCCAGGTACATTCCAGCTGCCGGAGACTGAGGGCCAAGATTTAAATTGTGGAGTCATTTTGGAGGGGTTTGGCCATAACGCACCACGCTGGCCAAGCGGGTTGGTGAGTGTGGGATAGAATTTCCTCTAATCCCGATGGTATAGTTATACCGCTATTGGCGGTCGTCAGAGTCCCTTTATGGGAACAGGATGCACCACGAGAAAGCGGGGTTGACCTTTGTCAAGGAGAGGCTGTGATGTTACGCAGAGCCTGACCTTACATCCATTTAGGTACGAGTATATTTAAATATAAAACACACTACTGGCTCTTTTTGCTGACGTGATAACCTGAAAAATTCCCTTGCAAACCGTTTCTTCCCAGCTAACCTATAGAACAGCCGCTAACCCAGAGAAAAACTGTCTAAGCGCTGCCAAGGCTCTTCTGCACCTCTGAACAAACGGACAAAAAAGGTGATACTATAAACACGCTATTTATGTTGCAAAATAGGTGCTAAAGATACACTCACTGCAAAAAAAAATGAAAAATAAATTTAAAAAAAACAAAACGAAGTACCCCAAGAAATACATTTGAACTCCATGAAACTCCACATGCAAGTATTTCAGGGCGGAATATGCAAATGATTAAAAGATCAAACAGAAGTCATCCCTCTTTCCATGTTAATAAGTGAGTCACGGAAAAATTCTAATCGGCCTGCCATCTGGAATCGAACCCAGGGTCTTCCAGTCACGCGCCGGACATGCTACCACTGCACCGCAGCGACCCGGAATTCTCCAGACTCACATGAAATTTGTTATTCTCATGTGAGTCTGGAGAACTCGAGGCCGCTATGGTGCAGTGGCAGCATGTCCTCCTTTACTCACTTATTAACATGTAAAGAGCGATGACTTCTGTTTGGTGTTTCTGATCCACGTCGAGTGTATGAATTCATTAATTAAAAAATAACGACCATTGATTTAATAGTGGCCCGCGACAGCACATGGGAGCCGCGCATCGAGGAGAGTATACGAATCAAGAGCAAGATTGCACGCAGGGACAATTGTGACAGCGGACTGCGGTTGCATCAACCTCCACGGACGATGAGGATGCCTCGACATCGGATCCGTGCACAATATGAGCTGTTGAGCTAGTTTGAGGAACGTATAATTGAACTGAGAAAGGCCTGTTCGTCAAGTTGCCGTATCGCCAGGCATTTAAGTCGGTGCGACGCAGCAATCGGACGATATTGGCCCCAATAAATCGAGGAGGGCATAAACCTGTGGCACGCGGGCAGTGGGCGGCCGAAGGCAACAACAGAACGCGAGGATCCAGTGATTGTGAGAGCCGCACGAACAGAACCGAATTCGTCGCTCTCAACCATCCATGGACATGTTGTGTCCTCTACAGGTACGGAAGTCACCATCCGAACGGTTGCCACACGACTTGCGGGGACTACATTCGAGGAGGCCACTCCGCCGCCTATCACTGTCTAGCGAGCATCGCCGGCACTGGTTGCAGTGCTCTCGGGACTGATCAGCGTGGAATGGTGTCCAGTAGCGTCGTGTTGGCTGCCTTTAATGTTGAGTCAGAGTTTGCACTTGGCGCTGATGACCAGCGCATACGTGTCTGTAGATGAGCCTGCCAGAGCACGGATCTTGCCTTTACCGAGGAACGGCACACGGCTTCACATCGAAAGTGACCGTCTGGGAAGCCATTTCCCACAACAGCGGACACCCTTGGTAGTTTTCCGTAACACCCTCACTGCCGAATGGTACGTCGACGACATTCTACAACCTGTTGTGTTGCCATTCTTGTAGCAGCATCGCTTTTTCAACAGGATAATGGCCCGACACAGATGTCATCGCTCTCCCAGGCCCACCTCTGTAACGTCGACACTCTTCTAAGTCCATCCCGATCGCCCGATCTCTCACAAATCGATCATATTTCGGACATGATGGGACGCCACCTACGCCCACCCAAGAATGATGATGGCGAACTATCCCAAAATTTGAACACTACCTGGCATGCAGGATAGTATCCGTGAACTCTATGCGTCTATACCACGCCGGGTGACCGCTTATATCCGATCCAGGGGTGGCGCTACAACGTACTGACTTGCTTCACTGGTGTAGTTGTTTTATCAGAATAAATGGCCCAACTGCTCTGGAATTTCAATCATTTCCTTTCCCATACATGTACATTGCACGTATCAATTCTCATCTCGATTGGGTGATTCTTTCCCGGTGCTTCGGGATTTTTGTTGTTGTTGTTGTTCTTTTTTGTAAAGAATGAACGATGGGCTCTTCAGCCTGAAATCAAAATGCCATAGATAGCAAGCGTATTATTTAAGACAAATTTATTCTCCACACACGTAATGGGTGTATGTACTAAAATCTGCCTCTTCTTGAGTGAATTACATTGGTTTACAATTATTTTTTCCCAAAAGAAATAACATGTGATTTTATTAGTAATTCTATACTGAATTTAAATATGACATAATAAGTTTCTTTTATCACGCAAGGTGTTTTAGTGACATACGGTTTAAGGTGGACGTCAAGTAGTTTTACTTCCTATACTTCCAATGGAAAAACTTCTGTACGCATTTTCTTCACAATTAATGCGTTCCCAAGGATGAAAACTTGAACATCGGTTAAAATAGCTTCATTTTATAACTTGGAATACTTAATATTTTCTAAAACATAATCATAATTATATTAAAATTCGATAACTTTTTCTTTGGTGGTGTTGAAACCAGAAAAAAGATGGCGCGACCTGTACTTTGATGACGTCAGTAGATAAACAAATGTTGGATTGCATAATAATGGTTATGTTTTAGAAAATTTTAAGTATTCCAAGTTATAAAATAAAGCTATTTTAATCGATGCTCAAATTTTCATCCTTGAGAACGCATTAATTGTGAAGAAAATGTGTACAGAAGTTTTTCCATTGGAAGTATAGGAAGCAAAATTACTTGACGTCCACCTTAAGTCTGAATAAATACAAGATAATAAGAATCGGGTAGATTACACCAAAATGATTAGAAAAATGAATTCTAAATCAGTTTTAATGGTGTAAAATAATAAAGTAAACAGACAGCAAGCTTCCACTTCTCACGGGTTGCTTCTTCTTCTTCATAGGAATGACTAAGCGCTCCCTTAAATTGAGACTTTCCGAACATAAACGTGATGCAAAACTAGGAAAGTTTACCATAGCTCTAGCAAGAGAGGTCAAGAACAATGCAGCTAAACCCGACTGGAAAGAAATTCGAAAAACAGTTGCTCACACAACTCCCAGGGCCACAGCAATACGAGAATCAGCAGAAATAATAACCAGCACGGATGCCTACAATGAAGAAACATCAACTGATCTCCACTGCATCCGGCGCATGCTAATAAAAGATCCACGTCATCACCCATGCTAGCTTATGGGTTCTGCATGAGACATATCTACCATATTTGATGATTTCACGAGACATAACATAAGCTTTAATCAGCTTTGATTGCATATTTAAGTTTGAATTACTCAGAATTTCTTTACTTTCTGTTTGTTGTTTACGGTGTATATCTCAGTTATGCCTGATGAATCCACCAGTGAGTGCTGAAAGCTTGCTGTCTGTTTACTTTATTATTTGACACCATTAAAACGGATTTAGAATTAATTTTTGAATAAATCGTTTATTTACTTACACTTTCTCACCCATAAATAAGTTACCTAAAAAGTAACAGACGCATTAGACCACTCTGCTACCGGGATAACCGTCGACACAGACATTGGGAGGGGGTCGAGCAGAGGCGTTAAGTCCTCTACCATTGACGTCTCACACGGTCTGTGCTGGGGAGGATTCAGGGCATCACCCTAGCTAGGGCAGCACCTGGATATCTTGAAGACATTGTCTGCTCATGTTGGCAGTGTGTGGACGGATGTTATCTTTTTGAAACTGGGCATCGGGGATACCATGAAGATGCGGCAAGAAAAGGGCCGCAGCACCCACTATGTGTACTAGTGGTAAACGGCTCTGATAGCTCCCCAAACCATCACGCCACACTGAACACCCCCATGGCGCTCACGAATAACAACAAGATCATCCCGGTTACCATATCGTCCCCAGTCTCTCTGTCGTCGGAGATGAGTCAGAAGCGAGACTCGTCGCTGAATATGATATGGTTCCATTCGTCCCGCCACACATGTCTGGTGCGGCACCACTCCAAGCTTGAGCAACGATGTGCTGCAGTGAGTAGCAGTCGATTTTAGTGCCTCAGCTAATCTACGATTCACAGTCCATGTCCATACGGTGATGTCCATACTTGCCTGTACACCTCGTCGAATGTCGTCCGCTGTGGACTGTGGGCTCTTACGGTTTGCCGTCAAATGCAGCGCTCGACGCGTTCGGATGTCCACCAACGTGTACCACTTCCACTACGGCAACGTACTCACTTCCCTCAGCACCTCGTTACCCACCGATGCGTTTCCGTAACGATGTGATTCAGGGACCAATCAGCCCTATGTAGCCCTATGCTGAAGTTTCTAGTAAAGGTATCCATATGATGGTAGGTTTCCCGATAATGTCGTCCAGTCATTTTCACCCTTTATTCGAGCTTCCGTCAGCTAGATCACTTCGATTCGGTGGTCCACACGCCCAAGTGAAGATGGCCAAACAGCTACGTTTTCCCCTGTTACGTATATTCCTCACTTACCACATGATTAGTTCGCACAACTGCGATCATATGCATAACTCAACCTTGCTTTCACATAACCACCAATTCGCATGGAGCTCCGACAAATACTTCATGATGTGGCATATTCCGTGGCGGGCGGTGTGTTAGGTTGGAAACAAAGTATTGTCTGCAAATGCAAGGCAACAAAAAAGTGGTAATTACCGTATATACGTGCAGAAATTAATCCAAAATGTAGTCGCTATTGTTTGCCAGGACCTACCCATGGATAACGCAGAAGCGTGTCTGACGAACACAATGCATTGTGGCGACTTGGACGCAAAGAAATTACTAAGAGCGCGTTTGACATCATCCCGGTTGGTGAACCTCTGTTCATCCAGGAAATCCTGCAACGACCGGAAAAGGTGGTATTTGCTGGGGGGCAATGCCTGGGGAATGGGCTGGGCGTGGCAGCAGCCCCCAGAACAGGTCCCTAATCTTGTGACCCGTCACCCATCCTTCTGTAGGAGGATGCCCTTGCGGTTCAGCAGTGCTGGTCGCTTCGACATGAGCGATGCATGCAGATCGTCCAGCTGACGGCAGTACATATCGGTTGTGATAGTAGTGTTTTCCGGTGGCAGCTCAAATAAACGGCACACTGCATATCCCACCAAACAGACAGTAGGACCTTAGCTGGGTGTAAACCGGCTTAGGGGGTCGGCAAAGGCTTCTGTTTTGAGTCCAACCACTGTTTCCGGTCTCTGACATTGTCACGCAGGACCTATTTCTCGTCACCTGTCACAATGCAGTCCAAAAACGGTTCAGCTTGGTCACGTGCACGCAGGGAAACGTATGCATTCATAGAATTTACATTCTGCTCAGCTGTGAGTTGAGTTTGTACCCAAACTCCCTTTTATGCACCTTCCCAAGTTGACGCAGGTGCGTGATAATGCTCGTGTGGGTTGTCCCCAGCTGATCAGCCAACTCCCGCGTAGTTACACATGGGTCGGTCTCCAGTAAGGTCTTCAGCATGTCCATATTCGCCATTGAGGGTCTTCCGGCTTTGAAACGGTCTTACAGGTCAAAATTTTCCTCTCGAAACCGTTCGAACCAACAACAGCACTGACGATGTGATATAGCATTAGGGTACACACTGGTAATGTTCCTTACAGCACTAGCGGGGTATAACGTACAAGTTTGTCCGCGCCGGACGTCGAATCGGGTCCCCTCACTCTGGAGTAAGTCGCTTTCCCAACTGAGCTACACAGATATGTGCTCTCACTGCTATCTGCCTTTATCTCATGTGTGTCCTGCTGTGCAGGCACGTTACATCCCCCCCAAAGAGGGCCGGGGGCATGGCCCACGGATCAGCCGGGACCATGTGTCGCTGTAGGCAGTCATCCCATGGAGAACCTGCATTTGAGAAATCCTAGGCAATTTGGTGTGTGGAACATAACATCCCATACATTTATTTTCTCGAAGCACTGAAGAAGGGATTCTCATTTTTCCTGTCTCGCTGTGTGGAAAGAACATCACATCATTGCTAGAAATCTGACAGCTGGGTCATCCTGGAAGTTCCGGCGCCAATATAACGTACAAGTTTCTCCGCGCCGGGCATCGAAGCCGAGTCCCCTCACTCCGGAGTAAGTCGCTCTCCCAACTGAGCTACACGGACATGTGCTCTCACTGCTATCTGCCTTTATCTCATGTGCCTCTTGCGGTGCAGGCACGTCACAGGGGGTGCGACCGTGACGAAACAGCATGCAATGGCGGATGTGCTCCATGCCGACTTTCATGTTGGCTGGCGTTTACAGTCTTCGCCTTCTGACGCCATGCCGATGTGCTGCGCAATCTCAGTGGCAGATGTGCGCCGTGGGCAGGGCTTCGACTTCGGGTACCTCCTCATCGGACATTACTTTCTTTACAATCCAATATACAGTTAAATTCTTAAGTACATTAGAAACAATCTACGTACAGGGGTTGGGCAAAATAATGTGAATACTGGAAAATAAGTAACGTGTCTTTATAAATAAGGTTCTGGACCACCATTTGCCTTTAATACAGCTTCCAATCTTCTTGGAATAGATTCATACAGATTTTGAATAGTCTCCACTGGAACAGTGTACCATTCGTCGATTAGAACATCGGTTAACTGCTTCAGAAATGTTGGAGGAGAGAATTTGTTTCTCACTCTGCTCTCGAAACTTCCCACAGTGGTTCGATGATATTCATGTGTGGTGACTGAGCTGACCAAACCAAGACTGAACTGTTCCAGTAGTGTGCATATGCACATGGTATCTTTAAAATGGTGTCATTGCTGTTGGGAAACAACATTTGGAACATAGCATGCAGCTGATCAGCTATAATGTTCAAGTACGCGCTGGCAGTAATTCGACCATGCAATATAATGAATAGGCTAGTTGAATACCAAGATATAGCAGCCCAAATTATCACACATTCATCCTCATGTTTGACAGTTGGAACCAGACATTCCGAATTTTACGCTTCCTTGGGGTTTTCCATTCATAAACCCAACTTAAAATGTAAATATAGACATTTAAGTTCGGTTTATGAATGGAGAATCAATAATAATGTTGAGAATAATGTAAATATGGACTCATTTGACCAAACGCATGTTCCCAGTCATCAGCTGTCCAGGTTTTATGCTCATGACACCATCCTTTTCGCATTGTAGTGTTTTGACAAAGAATATAAACGCTTCGCGTGAAGAAGCTCAACTCTCGTAGAGATAATGTAAAACAGGCGACAGCAGCGCCACCATGTAATGCGGCAGCAGATGCTCTGCGGGAAAGTTAACATTCAGGCGCAAAAAGCGTAGGAGACACGGGACGGGAAGCCTATTTCACGGAAAGGAAGCTAAGCTTTGATCTGCGACTGTTTCCTTCGGTCTCATTGGGTCTACTAAAGCATTTTTTTTTTGTTGTTCTTTTCTGAGTATCCCTCCTGTCCCTTCTTTTGGTGAAACAAATATATACATTAGCAATTAATATTATTTTAAGGAAATTTTAGCAGTTTTATTCTCACTTTAAGCACCGTAGTAATACCAGGTTGCTTGGCATGAATTTCATATTTACAATATACCTTAAATGTCAAAAATGCTGAGGCTGGTTTCCCAGTAGCAGCCATAATAATAAAAAAAAAAAAAAAGCAAAGACAACCGCAGTTTCCCTAAGCTACAATTTTTTTCTACCCTTCCGAAGTTTGTAAATTAAACGCACTGCGCTGGAGAAATTTTCTCAACAGATCGGAAAAACATCCGTTCGTATCTGAGTAGGTTCGAACCTGGGCCGCGATAGCTGAGCTCTCTACCGACCGGACTAACTCGCCACGATTGGGTGTATGCTTAAAGCTGTGTGTTTGGTATGCATTGTGTAATCGAATGCTTCCCTCTTTCATTTTACAATATTACGAGGTATTTTTCATAAAAGTCAGTTTCATATAATTGATAAATTAATTTTTTCAACGTAACGATAGCTTTTTTTTTCAGCAAATGTTGTTTTAATGGTTTTCCAGGATATTTGTTTCAAACGGTTTCAAATTTGTTCTTGTTATTCATCCACTCCATTCCATGAATTGTTATTCATCGGAATGGAGTGGGTGTATTTTATGGCTGTAATATAAACGCAGATCTAGATGAGAACAACAAAACCTTTGAACAAAACGCCAACACAAACAAGCGTTTATATTCTTTGAACACAAACACGCATGCTCAGTCTAACTCAGTCTGCTCGGCATCCTGCGGCATCAGCCTGTAATGTTGGCTTCTGTGTAGTAATTCTTTGCCGCATAATATAGTGGCGCTAGTTACGTCTCACTTTGGTTTTGACTTCAGTAATTAAAGGTATAGCAGTTGAGCTCTTCCATGGATGCTGGATTTATAATGTTCTCTGTGGACTGCTTTTGTGAAAACAGGGTTTTCCAAGTGGATATGAAGTTCTGCTGTCACTTTTGCTGCAGCAGTTCTGTGTTGTTTGGACACAGTCCTTATTAGAGTCCGACGGTTCCTCTCTTTCACTCTCGGGTTTTGCCCACTACTCTTCTTCACTAATACAGTATTTCCACGCTCTTTGAACGCAGTCATAACCGCGGGGACTGTTAGTATAGAAACACTGAGCAATTTAGCTGTTATAGTTACAGACGCTCCTACAAAACTAATCCCACGATTTATCTTTGGAAATCTGACAGGCCTATAATCATGGTGTTCACATCATTATGTCCAACCTCCGTATATTTACGTTTGAAGAAAGGCTAAAAATTGTCTCCCAGTCCTAGCCATGAATTCTGATTCGATCGATAGTTTGAAGAAGGAAAATGCGATTGAGGATTTCTCAAGAAGAAAAATAAGTCGTAAAAAAATAATTAGGATTATTCGTCCTGCCCCTTGTTGTGTTCTCTGTTCAGTTCTACAGCTCGTTCTGATTATGTAATATTACGAAGGTTGGATGTTGTAATTACTTTCTTAACGAATTCGTATGATAGGAGTTAAGGGAATATTATAGGATTAACTTTGTACATTTTTTTTTCGTTTTCAGCAACTGCTTGGAACTTAATCCATTTTTTTATTTTCTCTTGGTGGAGAATTAAAAATTTCTGTATTTATTATTCACAGGAAGCCAAACGCTTCAGTACAAGTAAACGCGTATTTTTATTTAGAACTCGAGATATTTAATTTCGTAGAGCAAAATAATGTATTGCATAAACACAGCCCCCCGTCTTGTGATTTCCACCATTATCTTTTCTTTTCTTTTTTTAGAGCTAACGAAGATATTTTGGATTTTACTGATGACGACGTTCTTCGCAATACGCTCATGGAGGCAGAAGAATTCAGAAATTCAGGAGAGCTCTGCGATGTTGCAATCAATAATGGGGAACAATCTATCAAAGCCCACAGTATTATCTTAGCAGCTGGAATCCCGTTCTTGAATGACATTCTGGAAAGAAACTTTGCTGAAAACAGAAACAAGGAAGTTACAGTGGACGACGTGGATTCCAATGCACTTCTGCTGCTTATCAGTTTTCTGCACAGCGGCAAAATACCCGCCACACTAAACAATGTGACCAGTTTCTTGACTACTGCTGCTCGCTTACAGTTTGTAAGAGCTGTGGATGCCTGTTTTAAATTTATGCTAGAGACCTTGAACACTGAAACTGCGTTAAACACTCTCACACTCGCCGTGGAACACAACAACTTGAACGCTATTGAAAAATGTGGTCGATATGTTTTGGAAAACTTTGAGGATGTTTCACTGTCAGATGGATTCTTGAACTTGTCTTTCCCCATGATGAAAGAGTTAATAGGTCGAGGCGACTTATTCGTTATGAGAGAAGACATCGTTTTTGAAAGGGTTATGAGATGGGTGAAAGCCAATGAAAAAGAGAGAGTCTCCTATTTGGCTGAGTTGCTGAATCTTGTTCGAATGCGTCTCCTTACACAAGAATGTTTCAATACACGTGTGTTAACAGAGGAACTTATACAATCGGATGAGGCTTGCGGAAATATGATAAATCAGATTAGGGAATATCACTCCAATCATGAGTTATGTTCAGAAAGGGAAAGATGTTACCCACCGAAAGAGCACATAAAGCATGGGAAAGTAATGGGTTGTGCTATGTACTTAGTAAGAATATCTGACACTTTGCTGACCATCAAGTTCTTCGATTCTGTGCACACAAAACAATGGGTCCATCTCTGTTCTTTCCAAGAAATCAACGAAGTGAAAACGTTAGCGTCGGTTCATGGAATTTTTTGCACTGATGAAAAAATTATATTCGTCGGACATAAGTATATGTATGTGCTTTGCCTCAAAACATTTGAATGCACCATAATTGAGAGCAAATTCCCACACCGTGGTTGTTACTCAGCGTTCCTCCATCATGGGTTAGTCTATATTTTACTAATAGGAGGTCTTGTGTTTTCTATTTCTCCTGAACAAGGTTCATTTTGTAAAAATGGCAGAACGCGATTGCCACGCACGCAAATTGGAACTGTGTCTGTGGGTGACTGCATATATATCACTGGTGGCATGGGCTATGAAACGGGTCTTCCAGGCGCACGTCCGGAGTACTTAACATATGCTGAAAGATATGATTCTAGAACAGGACAGAGCGATGAAATTTCACCCATGCTTCAAAAGAGGGGACTTCACGCATGCGTCGCTCTTCAGGGTAAGATTTTTGTGTGCGGCGGGAACACCGGTACCTTCCGACCCATCTTATCGACAGAAGTGTATGATATCTCGACAGATCGGTGGACATTTGTCTCCCCAATGACGTCTCAAGTCCGTCACATCTCCGCAGTGTCATGTTCTGGTAAACTTTATGTCGCTGACTCTGGCAGGACAGGCAACTCATTCCTTTTCCATGTTTACGATCCTGACACTGATGAATGGACTTTCGAGGAAG
This sequence comes from Macrothele yani, assembly GCA_039090855.1. Lineage (NCBI taxonomy): Eukaryota > Metazoa > Arthropoda > Arachnida > Araneae > Macrothelidae > Macrothele > Macrothele yani. Next base: position 128,247,158 of record CM077024.1, on the reverse strand, counting down.
CACCCCTTCAGATACATCAGAATGCTTCTTACTACTGGGGACAAATTGTTCAACAAGAAACTATTTCGGTAAGTAGCTGGTTTTAATCACCTTTTAAAGATTTTTTTCCTCTGTGACTAAGAGTTTAATAGCCGGGAAAATAGTTCTATCCAACCGGCTTAAAAATAAGGAGGAAAACAATTTACTACAGAAAATGAAAATAGTTTTAACAAACACTTTCGGAAGTGATTAACCATACCGTTATTAATATGTGCTTAAGATTAAAGGATAATTTATACATTTGTACATAAACTGGAAGTACTTATGAGAGGAAATTCAATGAAATTTGGTAAAGAGATTTATTGTTACATTACGTAGGTAACTCAAGCAGGAGAAAATCATGATCTTATACTTTGCATGGGTTGATATAAAAAGTTTGTCATTTATATGAAAGAGCAGTCCATGGAACAATATTTAGTTTTTTGCTTAAGTCATGTGGTGTTTTAATATATAGTAGGATCATCCCTGAGAGCCATACAGCTTTTCAATGTGTTCTCATACTGTTTTTGTAGGTATTGATGGTGTTTTGAAGTATTAGTTACGAATAAAGAGCTGTTGTGAGCTCTTGAAATGTTCTGGTAGGGGTCTAGCGAGCTACGATGGGCTGACCTGGAGCGTTCCATGCATACACAGTGGGATTGAAGTTCATTTCATTTATTTCGTATTTCGGTTGTTACAATATGCAGTAGACATTCAAATGTAAAGCAAATTAATGCAGCAATAACCAGGAAATAAGAGTGAAAGGCCTCCACGAGGCCTGACGAGCCCTCTCATCCTGACGACCGAACACATAAGAAATATCCAAGAACAAAGCAAACCAAACACACCGTACAACCCGTTTAGGAGGTGAAAATCATAATAAGGGCATCACGAAACTGGTTTCGGGATAGTAAGAATTATTTAAGTTTTCTTTTAAACAAATTATAATTATTAATAGCCAACAATTGTGGTGGGAGAGAGTTCCAATTCTGCGGACCAGCGTAATTAATTAAAGCTCTAGAACGTTCATGTGAAAGGAAACAAGGGATCAGTAATTGTCCAACAAGGGATCAGTAATTGTCTAACAAGGGATCAGTAATTGTCCAACAAGGGATCAGTAATTGTCCAACAAGGGATCAGTAATTGTCTAACAAGGGATCAGTAATTGTCTAACAAGGGATCAGTAATTGTCTAACAAGGGATCAGTAATTGTCCAACAAGGGATCAGTAATTGTCCAACAAGGGATCAGTAATTGCGCAACAAGGGATCAGTTTATGTCTAGTTGAGTAAGAATGGTTAGAGACAGTTAAAGAAATTAAAGAAGAAAATAAGCCATTCTTTACCCTTTTAAACATGAGTTTTGCCAAGTCAAAAGGGTATAACTGATCAATATTTAATACCTGAGCATCAGTAGGCTGCAATCTGTGGAGCAAATTAGGATTTAAAAAGCAGGAACCTGAAAGTCTGAATTGCAAATGTCTCAAAAATCTATTTTGCAATCATTGAAGTTTAGTTAAGTTATAATTGGTAGTCGAGCCCCAGACCGAAATACAATACGAGAAGTAGGAATAAATTAAAGTGTAATAAAGTAAAATCATAATTTTCGGAGACAAATAAGCCATTACTCTCTAACGATTCCAATATTTCGAGAAATTAGGGAAATAAGATAATCAATGTGAGAGTTGGATTTAAGTTGCGACGGAATAAAAACCCCAAAATGTTTAAGACTTTGTACAACCTCAACCTGTATGTTATTTAAAATTATAGAAAGTAAGGGGATCTGTGTGGATATCCCATTCGAGGAATACTTTCCTTTTGAGGAAAATCGTCAACCAAATGTGTACGATTGTCTTGGACATAGTTGTCCATAAGAATAAAATCTAGACCGACGGGTTCCTTGAATGGCGTGACCCATAGGTTCAGGATCTCGTCTCTGTACCTCAGGGTAGAAAGAGAGTGACTCTGAATGACAGCTTCGCTGAATGGGGTGACACATGGTTTCAGGATCTCGTCTCTGTACCTCAGAGCAGCAAGAGAGTGACTGAATGACAGCTTCGTTGAATGGGAAGACGCGTGGGATCAGGATCTCATCTCTGCACCACAGGGCAGAAAGAGAGTGACTCTGAATGACAGCTTCGTTGAATGGGGCGACGCATGGTTTCAGGATCTCGTCTCTGTACCTCAGAGCAGCAAGAGAGTGACTGAATGACAGCTTCGTTGAATGGGGTGACGCATGGTTTCAGGATCTCGTCTCTGTACCTCAGAGCAGCAAGAGAGTGACTGAATGACAGCTTCGTTGAATGGGGAGACGCGTGGGATCAGGATCTCATCTCTGCACCACAGGGCAGAAAGAGAGTGACTCTGAATGACAGCTTCGTTGAATGGGGAGACGCATGGGTTCAGGATCTCGTCTCTGTACCTCAGAGCAGCAAGAGAGTGACTGAATGACAGCTTCGTTGAATGGGGAGACGCGTGGGATCAGGATCTCATCTCTGCACCACAGGGCAGAAAGAGAGTGACTCTGAATGACAGCTTCGTTGAATGGGGAGACGCATGGGTTCAGGATCTCGTCTCTGTACCTCAGAGCAGCAAGAGAGTCACTGAATGACAGCTTCGTTGAATGGGGAGACGCGTGGGATCAGGATCTCGTCTCTGCACCACAGGGCAGAAAGAGAGTGACTCTGAATGACAGCTTCGTTGAATGGGGTGACGCATGGTTTCAGGATCTCGTCTCTGTACCTCAGAGCAGCAAGAGAGTGACTGAATGACAGCTTCGTTGAATGGGGAGACGCGTGGGATCAGGATCTCGTCTCTGCACCACAGGGCGGAAAGAGAGTGACTCTGAATGACAGCTTCGTTGAATGGGGTGACGCATGGTTTCAGGATCTCGTCTCTGTACCTCAGAGCAGCAAGAGAGTGACTGAATGACAGCTTCGTTGAATGGGGAGACGCGTGGGATCAGGATCTCGTCTCTGCACCACAGGGCAGAAAGAGAGTGACTCTGAATGACAGCTTCGTTGAATGGGGAGACGCATGGGTTCAGGATCTGGTCTCTGTACCTCAGGAAAGCACGAGAGTGACTCTGAATGATGTGCAAGTCTGTGCGCCAGCTAGTCATGATTCCTGTTCAGACCATCACGCCACTGCCACCAGAGTAGTCATTTTCTCTGTCGCTAGAGGGATTGTTGTAGGTTCCTGGTTCTCTCCAGATAAGAATGTCACGAGTCAGTACTTTAGCTGAATTACGACTCATCTGAGAAAGGAAGATTCGCCCATTGGTCTAGATTCCTAATGGGATGGTTGCAACTCCACGTTAAACGAGTTCTCCCGGACGGCGGAAATCAGAGGGACAAAAATAACTGGTCTCCATGCAGAACGGCAATGTTCGCGAATTCTTCTGCTAACAGTAAGCTTTGAAGCTCTCGTTCCTACATGGGCAGGGCCGGATGAAACTTTTCCGGGGTCCGGGGCAAAATTTCATTGTGCGCCCTCGAAAATAAATCTCATAGTTACATAAAATCGTTACGTCAATAATGAAAACAAACGAACATTATCATACTGAAAAAATTATTTCAAATTCTGTGAGCATAAGAAAAAGACCATAATATGGATTGAAAGTTAAGAGAGAGAGCGAGAAAGAGAGACATACAGAGAGAGAGGGACAGTCAGACAGACAGAGAGATAAACAGAGAAAGTGACAGAGATAGATCGTCAGAGAGAGCGACAGAGGCAGAGAGACAAAGAGTAACAGATAGACCGAGACGCACACACACATACACAGACAAAGACACAGAGAGGAAGACAGGGAGAAAGAGAGTGCGTGACAGAGAGAGAGACACACACACACGCACACAGAAAGAAAGACAGAGCGGAAGATTGGGAGGGAGACAGGCAGAGAGGAAGACAGGGAGAAAGAGAGCGAGACAGAGACAGAGAGAGTAAAAGTGCTAAAATCTACGATTTTCTTTCCGGGGAGAAAGGGTTTAGGTTGCTTTGGGATTTTTATAAAAACTTTCTCACAAAATGATAAGAACATAACTTCAACTTGCGTAGCGAATACTTTCCCATAGCAAACATTTTTGCGTAGCGAATTATAAGGATCCCTCTTAAATAAACTGGTTTATATATTTTAGTAATGGAGATTTCAAAAATACCTCCCGCACATTTTGTACACGTCTCAGTGATTTATTTTTACGCATAGCAGAATTACTGACAAATTAGTGACTTTTTGTACCTTTTATACGCGTTCAAGTGTGAAAATTGCTTTTTGTTTTTTTTAAATTTCCAGTTCTGTTTTTAAAGTCACTGAACAATTGGCCTCTGCATATAGCCCAAAAACAACTTTGTTATTGTTGTTTACGCTTTCCAACCGTAGGTTGAAGAAGCGTATATGCTCCAGCTTTTTCCGTCCGTCCGTCTGTCCGCACGATAACTGGCGTAAAAACGGTTCGATTTCGATGAAATTTTAGCATGTGGTAGGAGACCACCTGGGGATGAACCCTATTTAAAATGGTACAAATGGAGTCAAAGGTCACGACGTAGGAGCGAGATCCATTCCATTGCCCTTATGCGTCATAACTTACGTGAATATGGTTCGATTTCAATGAAATTTTACTATGTGGTAGGGGACCGCCTGGGGATGAAACTTTTTGAAAATGGGTGAAGTGAGTTCAAAGGTCAGGACATAAGAGCGGGATGCATTCCATTGTCTTTATGCGTCATAACGTGCGTAAAAATGATTCGATTTCGACGAAATTTTAGTATGTGGTAGGGGACCACCTGGGGACGAACCCGATTGAAAATGGACGAAATGGGGTCAAAGGTCAGGACATATGATTGGGATCCATTCCATCGCCCTTATCCCATATTATTAAGGTGGACGTCAAGTAATTTTGCTTCCTATACTTCCACTGGAAAAACTTTTGTACACATTTCCTTCACAATTAATGTGTTCCCAAGAATGAAAATTTGATCATCGATTAAAATAACTTCATATTATAGCTTGGAATACTTAATATTTTCTAAAGCATAACCATAATTATATTAAAAATCAATAACTTTTCCTTTGGTGGTGTTGAAACCAGAAAAAGGATGGCGTGACCTGTACTTTCATGACGTCAGTAGACAAACAAATGTTGGATTGCATAATTATGGTTATGTTTTAGAAAATATTAAGTATTCCAAGTTATAAAATGAAGATATGTTAATAGATGTTCAAATTTTCATCCTTGGGAACGCATTAATTGGGAAGAAAATGTGTACAGAAATTTTTCCATTCGAAGTACAGGAAGCAAAACTACTTGACGTTCAGCTTAAAGGAGGAATTCTTGTATGTATGTAAATTTTATTTTGAAAACGGCTCTAAAGATTTTGATGAAAGTCGTTAACCTACCGTTTTCTGGTACTAGAAATCGATTTAGTTTGATCTCAACTTTAGGAAAATTCGTTTAGTGGGTTAAATAACCACCCCGAATTACCACGTTTTATAGTGTCATGGCGTCGTCCCATTAATGTTATCCATGCTTAGAAATCTTATGACGTCACACCCTCGCAATTCAGCTGTTGACACGCGGTGACGCCATCTGTCTCATTACGTCACGCGTTGTGTGTGGATCTTATTAAAGTTTTATGATGTCACACTCTTTCGAGCAGATGGTCGCGTTTCCAATTTGCTTCATTACGTCACGCGCTGTGGGCGTATGTTCGTCCGCACGATAAATCGCGTAAAAATCGTTCGATTTCGATGAAATTTTAGTATGTGGTAGGGAAACGCTTGAGAAGAAACCATATTGAAAGTAAACGAAATGGGGTTAAAGGTCAGAACATAGGAGCGGGATCCATTCCACTGCACTTATGAGTCATAATTAACGTAGAAAAAGGTTCGATTTCGATGAAATTTTAGTATGTGGTAGGGGACCACCTGGGGAAAAATCCTATTGCAAATGGGCGAAATGGAGTCAAAGGTCAGGACACAGGAGCGGAATCACTTCCATCGCCATTATGCGTCATAACTTACGTAAAAATGTTTCGATTTGGATGAAATGTTAGTATGTTGTAAGGGCTTGCCTGGGGACGAATCCTATTGAAAATGGGCGAAATGGGGTCAAAGGTTAGGACACAGGAGCGGGATCTATTCCATAGCCCTTATGCATCATAACTTACGAAAAATTGCTTCGATTGTGACAAAACTTTATCATGTTATTTCGGAGGTATATTGAACCGGTTCTGTTGAATATCATCGAAATGGGATCAAAGCTCAGGGCACAAGAGCGAGATTTATTCCACAGCCATTATCCTCATAACTTGAGTAATGATTTCTGGTATGTTGGAAAGCATATGATAATCAATGCATTGCATGATTTTACTAACTTGTTTTTATTTTTATTTTTTTTAATTTCAGCTTCTACTTTACACACAAATTGTTGAGCAAGAGTTGGGAGTTACAAAATGTGAGGAAATTTAATGTTTATTGCGTGAATGTGGAAAACGTTTAAGGTTTTTAAAAAGGGGAGGCGGAGATTGTAAACTAAAAAAAAATCCTAAAAATATATTTTGGGCATCTCAGCCCGAGAATTAAAAAAACAGCAATAAATATAGGGAATTCTAGCAAAAATGGTTTTGCTCTTTATTTTTTAAACTGTGACTTCTGCTCCGGTTGCCCCTATGGTCCAGCTGGCCCGGTGTATGGGCTGCCACAAGCCTCAAAGAGAGTTACATAACGGACATCTCCTTTTTCTGTCTGGTAGTCAGACTCATATAGCGATTGTCTGCAGGAGTTGTGCCTTTAGGATGGCCTTGTCCTGGTCGACGACGAACTCCTCCTTTTCTGTTTGTACTGTTTCCAGGGTCTTGTCAGGAGACTTTGTGCACCATTCAATGCTGTGGAAATTTCCGTCTGGGACTGACATGCTGCAAATTTCAAAGTTAATAGACAGTAAGGTTTGCTCGTCTCGCCTTCTTCGCAGACGAATAATCGTGACGTCACTAAGTGACATCACCGTCCTAACATGTGAATCGTAGATCCGAACTGTAGCTATGGAGGAAGTTGTCTTGTCAAAAAATTTTATAACTCAAACATAGAACAAAAGCTTATGCAAAAGCACATTTACAATAAATACAGAAGAAATTCACAGTCACGTGAATATTTTAGTAATGGAGATTTCAAATATACCTCCCGCACATTTTTCTTGCGTAAAGAGGGGGAGGAGCGGTTATACTTTTAAATGGTAATTTAGTTACAAGGGGAATTTTTGCTGTTTTTATTTAAATTTAGAAAGAAAAACGCACAGCAAGAACCAGTGGCGCAGTCATGAAAAAAGAAGTGTCCTGGCGCTCCGAAAACTGGCACAAGCGTTATCGACTCCAGCAAAAGGGGGGGGATGGGGCGAGGCTTTGTAATCGAATATATTAGGGGCATGCAAAAGTTTCCGCCGTTTTAAGGAAAAAGGAGATAGTAACAATCAGGAAACCAGTACACATTTATTCAACGATATATATTTACCGTTAGCATCAATGACCATTTGCCATTTTTCAGGCAACAAATGAATGCCCCTGTGATAGAAGGACTCGGGTTTTGAGCTGAAGAACGCAGTGACGAAATTTTCCACCTCTGGAACTGTGGTGAACCGCTATTGGGCTAAAGCATGCTGCATAGAGCGAAACAGATGAAAGTCCCAGAGTGCAATGCCCTGGGAGTAAGGCGGGTGCGGTAAAACCTCCCAGTATAACTGTTCAAGGGTTGATTTCGTGGTGGCAGCGACATATGTTCTGGCATTATCGTCTAACAGGATGACTGGGCGGCGTCCTTTACCTGTCCATGGGCGTTTTTGCTCGATACGGCGGTCAGTTTCATCAACTGATCGCTATATCGTTGTGCAGCGATTGTTTCGCCCGGTTTCAGCAGTTCGAAACACAGCACTCCATGCATATCCCACTACACACAAAATGGCGCTTTCCCCCGTAGATATCCTGTTTAGCAGTGGATGTTGATGCCTGACCTGGATCGACCCAGGATTGCTTGCTCACAGGATTATCGCAATAGACCCATGTTTCATCCCCGGTGACAACTTTCCGCAAGAAATTCTTCCCTGGAAACCTCTTCAGCAACGACATGCAGATGCCCAATCGTTGACCCGTTCCGTTAAAGTATGCGGAACCCACTTACCAATCTTCTGGATCTTCCCCAAGGCCTGTAGACGCCGTACCACCGTCGATTGAGCCACTTTCAAACGTTACGTCAGTTCCGTGGTCGCTTGTGTGGCATCCTCTTGCAACAGCGATTCCAGAGCCTCTTCTGCGACCTCCTGCGGTTTACTTGCACGTGGCTTGTCTTCCAAGCTTAGATCACATTTCTTAATCCTGGCAAACTATTCTCGACACGTCCGCTCACCCATAACCGTTTCGCCATACGCCTGACATATTGAACCGCATGCTTCACTAGCAGTTTTCCCTAAATTAAAAATGAATAACAAGCAGTGCCGCAATTGAACTTTATCGACCGTCATGCTTGGTTTTATGTACGATCTGACCGCACGGGTCGCCAGCCGGTTAGACCCCTACAGTTCCCGCTAGCGGGGGCGGCGTAAACTTTTGCATACCCCTAAAATATATACACATACTGTTTAGTACCAATTTCTCTAACTATTTCCGAGGTGGTTTCGGTACACAAAAAGTCTACAAAATTATGCATAGCCACCATGAAAAAAACAAAAAATAAGTAAATAACGAGAGACAGAGAGCTGAAAAGAAGAAGTAGAAAGAGAAAAAACTCATTTAAGATTATTTGCGTTAAAAAATGTCGATTGTAATGAGCGGCGATTAAATAAATAAATTTTAAAAAGTGCGATTGAGTTAAGTAAAGAGTACACAAGTGCCGCCTGGTGTTGAAAACGAGTTAGTAAAATCATGCAGTGCATTGATTATTATACGCTTTCCAACATACCAGAAATCATTACTCAAGTTATGAGGATAATGACTGTGGAATAAATCTCGCTCCTGTGCCCTGACCGTTGACCCCATTTCGATTATATTCAACAGGATCGGTTCAGTATACCTCCGGAACAATGTTATAAAGTTTTGTCGCAATCGAAGCATTTTACGTAACTTATAACGCATAAGGACGATGGAATGGATCCCGCTCCTATGTCCTGACTTTTGACCCCTGTAGGGGTGGAAGCTCATTATGTTAATTATTGCTTATCAGCTAAACGATCCTGGCTTCCCGTGCTGTCGAAAATTCCCCACAGCAGGAAGTAAAAATTTATAAGGTTCTTTTTGTATGGAAACTGTCTATCAACGAAAAACTTAAGACAGCCCGGCGATCTTACTCTCCCAGCTTTACTAAAAATGATCTGCTATTCGGGAGAGGGGTAGTAAAATTAATGGCAAGACATTCAAAGCATGAATTCAACCTTAGGCTTGTTTGAAACTTAACAAAAATGTTTAATCAAAGATAATCAATCCTGGTAGCTATTGTTCTGTAACCCGAGCTCATGCAAGTTGCAGTTCCGCGAAAAATGCCAGAGTCGCTATTCATTAACGGAATACTCTTTTCTGCAAATAAACCTTTGCAAGTTCTTTCCCTACCGCGAACGTGAAAGTCTTTAATGGCCGGAAACTTTCGCTCCCCTCACCTTCTTTTGTTTGGAAAGCTAAGCTTCGTATTCTGTTCCCGAATACGTGTCTTCGTAGCTAGTTTTCTCGGTACTTCGTTACAGACAGCCGGTGTCTCTCTCCGGCTCTTCCAACAACGAACTTTTTCCAGTGCTCTATCGTGTCCTACGACCAACTTTCTTTCCGTGCATCCCCCAGCACCTTCCACGATCCGCTCCAAGCACTAACCGTTTCCCGTGCTCTATCTGGCACATGTCCTACGACCAACGTTTCTTTCCGTGCTGCCCCCAGCACCTCCCACGATCCACTCCAAGCACTAACCGTTTCCCGTGTTCTATCTGGCAAGTGTCCTACGACCAACTTTTCTTTCCGTGCTGCCCCCAGCACCTTCCACGATCCGCTCCAAGCTCTAACTACTAACTGGTTTTTCTCCCTCCAAGTTTTTTCCCTAGTCACCTCTTCTCGCCTCCTGATTGGCTCCTGCCTTCTCCGCCAGAGGCGCTAACGCCTTTTTCCGAGTGAGAGCATGCGTCCAGCAGGCGTCCCGCCTGCCTATCTGCGCCCCCACCCTTTTTCTCCCTGACCTGTGAATTCCGACGCTGACCTTCCTTCGCCTCGCTGACCTTGCGCTTTCCGAGTACCCCACAACTTACATTCCCCCGGCCAGGACCAATAGCGGTGCCTCCGCGAGTACATCGTCATTACAATAGGCACATTGGAATGTCGCCTTACTAGTACATTTACAAGGTTTAACATCCGTCCTAAGGAAGATCTTAATACATTTGATAATAAGTGACATCAGATGTTCATGTCTTGATGAAAACAGTTCATTCTTATAAGATTAACGTAATTTAATGTCCATAACATGAATCTAAAGAGTTTCAATCAAAATATATTATGCCGACAAATGTCTATCACATAATTTACCGATGTGCGTATATTCTCGCCCCTACAACCCCATTTCGTCCATTTTCAATAGGGTTCTTCCCCAGGTTGTCCCCTACCATATAAAATTTAATCGAAATCGAACCATTTTTACTCTGCTTCCCAACATACCAGAAGTCATTATTCAAGTTATGAGGATAACGGCTGTGGAATAAATCTCGCTCCTGTGTCCCTGACCGTTGACCCCGTTTCGATGTTATTCAACAGAACCGGTTCAGTGTACCTCTGGAACAACATGATAAAGTTTTGGCGCAATCCAAGAATTTTTACGTAAGTTATGACGCATAAGGGCAATGGAATGGACCCGCTTCTATGACCTGACCTTTGACCTCATGTCGCCCATTTTCAACAGAATTTGTCCCCAGGTGGTCTCCTACCACATACTAAAATTTCATTGAAATTGAACCACTTTTACGCAAGTTATGAACTATAAGGGCAATGGAATGGATCCCGCTTCTATGTTCTGACCTTTGACCCCATTTCGCCCATTTTCAACAGAATTCTTCTCCAGGTGCAGGGCCCGACTTTGGTCAGTTGAGGCCCTATGCACATCCTATGTCCGAGGCCCTCGATCAAAAATTTTCTGTGAACAGTTTAAAAGAATATTTTCTGGTAAATATTTTGTTGCAAGCAGTTTTTCTACGAGTAGTAGTAAAAGCATTAAAACACATCCCACATGCTAGTCAACTTTATAGCCAATGGTTTTTTTTTTTTTTTTTGATTGAAGGTTTAACGACCACCGTGAGCAACTCAATGGGCTATAAGCAGTCGCCCGTCCCTAATTTAGGGTCACTGGTTCCAGGGAAGGGAGAGAGCCAGTGCCGTAAGACAAACACAACATCCATGCCTCACCGGGATTCGAACCCGGACCCCGTTTGGACGAATGATCAGAGGCCATCGCTTAGACCACTGCGCCACCTTATAGCCAATGTGTCTTGTAATACAGGAGCATTTACACTAATTGTACTTCCCCGCACCCGCAGAGCTTACAGCTGTAACATTAATTGCTCTGGAATTTTTTTGTTTTATAGTATCATTTACGGAAGCAAATAACTATCCTCCCAGAGTTATTATTCAGAACCTCTAGTTTACTATAAAGTTAATGGAAATGATGATCTGATAGTACAGTAGTTTAAGCTGTAAGAAGTAATCCTTCACAAAGTGTTACAGCTGACTACACACACACTGTGGGATAAATTATTGCAACAATCCATGTAAATTATTACAACAGCAGCGTTCGAATTACCTGGTCCACTGGCCAGTAAAAAATCCATCGGGCCAGTGAATTATTTATGCTACTGGCCCGGATGGCCACTATTTTTTTGTCAGGTTTGTTTTGGAATTTACAGGTTTATAAAGAACTGAACCAAATTTCAAAATATTGAGGTTTGTTTATGGCAGTTTTCGAATTTTTTGAAATTCAGATATTTACTACTCAAAATCTGAATATCGGAATTGCAGATCATACTTCAGTTTTATGAAAAATTTGGACTGTAGGAAACCGAGGTCCAAATCAAAATATTTGGATTAAGACAGCACCACTTTTTGCCCAAGTAGTGACCCCAGAGTAGGGGTCTTTTATTATGCTTTCCAACTAGAGGATGAAGACCCATTTATGCTCTGGCTTTGCCCATCTGTCTGAATTCTGCCCACATGGGAGAACCTCCTGCCTTTCACACAGATGCAAAGTAATCTATGAAGGTGGCTTTTGGTATGTTGCAAAGTGCTTCATAATCAATCAATGCATTGTCTGACTGTACTGTATATGTATATATACTGTATATTCAATTTGATGACTTAAAAAAGAAACCTTTTAATTTTTTTATCAACTTTTTTCAAAGTAGTTTGGAGGCCTCCCAAATTCTGATGCCCTGTGCACGTGCAGAAATCAGGCCCTGCCCAGGTGGTCCCTTACCACATACTAAAATTTCATTGAAATGGAACCATTTTTGCGCAAGTTATCGTGCGGACAGACAGACAGACGGACAAAGCTGGAGCATATATGCTTCTCCAACCTACGGTTGGAAAATGTAAAAAAGAAATTAGAATTAAAAAATTTTTTTCACCGTGCTCTTACATTACGTCACGTTCGATTACTAACTTTGGAACGAAGTGGAACTGGATTCTGTAAGGAAAGTGTTTTGTTGTAGGCATGAAAAAGTGAAATTCTAGATATTAAAATTAATATTGGCACAATGCAGTAATACGGCATAGTACTGGGTACACTACACGCGGTTAAAAATTTTGTAGTAGGTTGCATCACTTTTGGGGAAAAGGTAAGCTGTTCTGTGACGTATGAAATACACGAAAACGTGGCGCAATTATGCACCAAGTGATAATATTCAACCTGAACGGTGCGAAGTTGTACCCATTACACTATGTTGATTTACGTTTCATGCGTCATACAGTAGTTTGCATTTGCCCCAAAACTGGTGCACAGCTGGTGCGACACCATTTTCTGGCGTAACCTACTACGAAATGTTTTACAGTGTACGAGCAAGGGGTCTGATTACCCCATAATTAAAGCGTCATATTGCCTTTAAAAGAATTCTTCTCAATCAGAGTTATACTTCTTTAAGCCATTGGCGTAACTAGCACAACGTGCCCCCCCCCCCCAAGAGATTTACTTCAGTACTCCTAAGCCCAGTAATTTTTGCCAGGATTTGAACAGGAGGGAGGGTGCATGTTTAGCGGTCTGTGTCTGGTGGCTGCGGGGAGGGGGGAGGAAGTCAGGGAGAGTATCTTCAAAAGTAATGGCGGTACCTAGAGCCCTGTAGTCTTAACTTTCTAAGTAATAGATTTGACAAAACGTATAATTGCTTTGTCCAAAACTGAAATAAATCACTCAAAGAAATCACCCTCTTACACATGCAGATCTGCGGCAGCTGTGAATAAATGTTGACGCCTGTCATGCACGTAATCCTAGGTAACTGACTGTTTTCCCACATTCTCTGCGGGGAATCTCACTGTGGCCACGCGCTTTTCCTCAGCAGCGCAGAGAGAGAGAGGGCGATTGGAGAGCGATCGTATTATTAACAACCCAATGCAGAACAATCGTATTACAACCCGAAGTCAAATAGCCGAACACTTTCAATCTGTAGGGGCAATCATTGTTTTAAATGTGAAACTAGGCATTTATTTAGGCAAAGCTAAATATATCTTAAAGCAAAATATGAATCTTTGGGTTAATTATTGTGCGTGTTCGAATTTTTTTATAAAATTATAACTGTCAGCTGCAGTACGCCCCTTCGTTACCTGCGTCCCCCCCCCACTCCCACTCCGAAGCTGCGGGGGTGGTAGTTACGCCACTGTTTTAAGCTTAAGAGCTGTGTCTCCCGGTCTTGCTCTCTTCTCACAGTATCTTGAAACATCGCATGAGAAATCACGTGACTATAAAGTGCGCACTCTAGTTGATATTATTACAGTTATAAGAAGTTCAGCAATTGTCATTTCTTTAATTGTATTAGTAATATAATTCGTGATCCGGTGCATTTCCCGGTATGTAAAGCTAGAAGCTCAAAAAGTTGCCATGTTGAACAATAGATAAGACCAAGAGAAGATGAGAAATCGTCTGAGAATCCGTCTGTGTACATTAAAAGGATATGAGTTGTGATATAAAGTTTTTGAAACGTCTAGCAATAAGAAAAGTTAAAGTATTTTTTTTTTTTTGATTGGAGGTTTAACGACCACCGTGAGCAACTCAGTGGGGTATAAGCAGTCGCCCGTCCCTAATTTAGGGCCACTGGTTCCAGGGAAGGGAGAGAGACAGTGCCGTGAGACAAACAAAACATTCATGCCTTATCGGGATTTCGAACCCGGACCCCTTTCGGACGAATGATCAGAAGCTATCGCTTAGACCACTGCGCCATCGGGGCGCCTAAAGTATTGCAATTCATGGAATTGTACATTATTACTGAAAAATGCATTACAAATAATGAAGTCGCCAGAGAAATTTTGAAAGTTGAAAGCGAGAGACCAGTCTTCGTTTATGCTTTTAAGTCTAGATTTAAGATGTTCAAACGCGGTGACACATGCTTTGAACCTAAACCTCGGTCCCAACGTCCAATATGGGTAAAACGCAAGTTTCCATGCATGTTGTTGAAATTGATCCATCATCAGCCACTCGCAGGCTTTTTTTTTTTTTTTTTTTTGATTGGAGGTTTAACGACCACCGTGAGCAACTCAATGGGCTATAAGCAGTCGCCCGTCCCTAATTTAGGGTCACTGGTTCCAGGGAAGGGAGAGAGCCAGTGCCGTAAGACAAACACAACATCCATGCCTCACCGGGATTCGAACCCGGACCCCTTACGGACGAATGATCAGAGGCCAGTGCCTTAGACCACTGCGCCACCGGGGCGGCCAGGCTTTCTTCTGAATGTGATTTCTCACAAGTAATCACCTTTTTGCACCTGCAACGCATCGGTAAGGTTGCTAGACGTTGCAAAAACTTTTCACATTCCCAGGCTACTGAACAAGCCAATCTCATATGTATTGCTGTAGTAAACTCCTGAAGAATCGATATGACCATCTTTCCTCAAAGGATTCATTATGTGAGATGGAAAATAGGTCAAGTTTCATAATACGAGCAACAAAATTAGTAGCCACTCTGACCAGCCTCCAATTCCTATGCTAAAGAAAGGATATTCAAAACGCAGGCAATGTTATAGATTTGCTGAAAGTTTGAGAGACCATGGCACTTCGAACTGGTTAATGACACGAGTGCCACCACTACTGATCTCAACTCCTAGTAACTGGAGCTACCGATCTCTACTCCGAGTCCAGCGCTCTGCGATATTTCGACAGTATGTCGAATCGGTAAACAGGTAGCGCATACTTCTCCAGGAAGACAGTGTCGTAAAAAATGTGCTCCATTTGGAATGATTCTCCTTTTGCCCGTCCTACCGACTCACACAATAGTATAGTGCCCGACCGCTTTCATATCTTTTGCCCGACCACTTTATGACCTTCGCCCAATCTCAATCATCAGCCGCCCCTCCCAACTTGCTTCTCTGGCTACGGGCCTGCTACCAACTCTTTCCTTCTGTAACGCATTTCCTTCGAAGTGAGCGGTTTAGAACGTTGGTAAAGATCGAAAAAGGAAGTTAGGAGCTTTGGGCCTTTAAGGACCAAATATGGTAACGAAGAGAAATCGGCCAACTTGCCGGAAAATCGTTGCAAACTACTGAGAATGTCGTGTCGGTTTGTATTTCGCTGAGTACGTTTCGTTTTTCATATTCTAATGATCATTTCCAAAAATACAATAAAATGCATAGATTCGAGGTCTGATCAAAAAGTTCCGAGACTAGGCCGATATACAACAAAGTACTTACGTTACTTAAGTCTGGCTATGATCTGTCTCAAAGTAGTATCCTTGGGCAGCGATACACCCCTGCCAGCGTTTTTGCCATTGTTGGAACGCTCCCTGGAAGTCCTGTTCGCGAATCGTGTCAAGCACCGTCTGCGATTTACGCAGGATCTCGTCCACATTTTCAAAACGGCGACCCTTGAGCTTCAGCTTCATCTTGGGGAACAGAAAGAAGTCGCAGGGGGCCAAATCCGGCTAGTGAGGGCGGATGAGAAAGGGTAGTCATGCTGTTGTGGCTGCAAACCTGACGTGTTGCTAACGCTCTGTGAGCTGCTGCATTGTCTTGATGAAGCAGGAAATCGTCCCTGCGCCACAATTCAAGTCGCTTGCGGCGAATATTCTCCCTAAGCAGTAAAAAAGGGCGGTGATGGTCTGCCCTCCGGGGGGCGAATTCACGGTGCACAATCCCACGAATGTCGAAGAACACGATGAGCATTCTTTCGGTTGCGCTGAGGACCTGTCCGGCCTCCTTCGGTCGTGTAGATGCCGGGCTCTTCCACTGCGCCGACTGCTGTCTAGTCTCCTGGTCGTAACCGTAGACCCAATTCTCGTCCCCAGTGATGACCCGCGACAGGAACATTTCATGCGTCTCCGTTCCCGATTTGCCGAGTTTGACGCAGAATTTGATGTTCGCTCGCTGCTCTAGTTTGCAGTCCATACCGAAATCGCAGCTGTATTCTGCACGTGGTCACCAAACATCGTGTAGCACAGCTCCCGATGTTCACAGAACGACGCCACTCGGTACAGTGACTCATGGTGGTCACATCCCTCGACCGCTGCTCGCGCATCCGGGTGCTGCCATCTGTTGGTGCGCTACGTACCTGTATAGTCTTGGAACATTTTGATCGCACTACGTATAAGTCACTCTTTAACTGCTGTTCTGAGTCTTCATGTTTTCATATTTTACAGGCGAAGTCTACATGCACATCGAGCATTCTGATGAAGACCTTTATGCCTGATGACTTACTTGAACCTGTGCCAAACACATATCCTCAAGGGATTCAAAAGACCACCCTGCTTATGAAGATTGAAAAACACATTGCAACCCTTAATGATATCTAAACGGCATTCAAAATGTATTAAATTCATTTTGTGGTGCATAAAATAAAAGTGTGATGCAATAAATTTTATGCTTTATTCTTGGTGTATTTTTGTCCAGTTATTCGTAACTCTGAATCGTTTTGCAGAGCAAATCTGCGTTTGGAGAATCAATTTTAAACTTCCAAAGCGTAGTTTTGTGAAGTTTTCAAATTTTTTGTTATCAAACGAGGTTTGAAAAGATGAGTGCTACATTACTTTATTATTTTTCAGAACTCAAAGGAATCCTTAACTTTTTAAAATGCCATTATTCAAGGATTTTTGTTTTAATTGTTGCCCTGAACAAGTAAAATTGAAAAAGTAAAAACTGAAGAAGTAAAAAGAGTCTAAAGAAGTATAAGTCTGAAGAAGTAAGTATAAGTCTGAAAAAGTAAAAGTAGTATAAGTCTGAAGAAGTAAAAGTAGTATAAGTCTGAAGAATAAGTCGGAAGAAGTAAAAGTAGTGTAAGTCTGAAGAAGTAAAAGTAGTGTAAGTCTGAAGAAGTAAAATTAGTGTAAGTCTGAGGAAGTGAGTATAAGTCTGAAGAAGTAAAATTAGTGTAAGTCTGAGGAAGTAAGTATAAGTCTGAAGAAGTAAAAGTAGTATAAGTCTCAAGAGTAAGTAGAAGCCTGAAGAAGTAAGTGTAAGTCTGAAGAAGTAAAAGTAGTATACGTCTGAAGAAGTAAAAGTAGTATACGTCTGAAGAAGTAAAATTGAATGGGACTGAAAAGTACAGCATATGCGTTGCACTATGCTGTCCCGGTAGCGCAGTGGTCTAAGCGCTGGATTTTGATCATTCGTTCAAGAAGGGTCCGGGTTCGAATTCCGATGAGGCATGGATGTTGTGTTTTTCTTACGGCATTAGCTCTCTCCTTCCCTGAAACCAGTGACCCTAAATTCGGGACGGGTAACTGCTTATAGCTCATTGAGTTGCTCACGGTGGTCGTTAAACTTTCAATTAAAAAAAGCACTCAGTAAAATATCGGGACTAGAGTACGGTACAGTATAAAAGTGGAAAACGTGTAAGTAAAGAACCTACAAGGAGTGTTCAAATGAAAGGGTACGAAACGACACTGTGGGTATAAATGAAGACTTTATTCAAAGTATACACCATAGGCCGTAGCACAATGATCCCATTGATTAACGAGCCGAAGGATTCCTTGTTCCCAGAATTCCTGTGGCCGTGACGAGACCCAGTCCTGCACAGCGTCCTTGAGTTCGTCGTCCGAGTGGAAGCGCTTCCCTTTCAGATGTTTTTTCAGGGGACCAAACACATGGAAATCGCAGGGCCACATGTCCAGGCTGTAGGGCGGATGGTCAAGCTGCTCCCACTGGAACTTGGCCAGTTCCGCGTGTGTGACCCTGGAGACGTGTGGACGCGCGTTATCATGGAGCAGAACCACACCCTCCGCGATGAATAGCGGCCGGTTTAACACCTTCCGCTGTCAGAAATCGGATAACGCCTCGCTGCTCCTCAATCGTCGAATTTTGCAATGTGAACGCCATCCTTTCCTCACACGCACTGCCGCGTCAATTGGACGGCGCTCTTTATAAGAGCCTCTGCTCTCTCCTGCGCATGCGGGCGCCCGCGCATGCTCCGATCCACGCCGGCGACTCCAATCGCATCCCTAGATGTGTCGCTACGTTCTCCCATAGCGGCATAGCCAAATATGTTAACGGTTACGTTCTTATGACGTTTCGTACCTTTTCATTTGAACACCCCTAGTATGATGAGCATTTCACTGTATTTCGTTTTTGTTGTTTCGCAATTTAGCGACTACTATGAGCAACTCTAGCAACTGTAAGCAGTTGACAATCCCTGATTTAGGAGCACTGGTTCCAGGCAAGGGAAAGACCCACTGCCGTTAGATAAGCACACTTATTTTGGCCTCATCCGAATCTCGGACGAGTGCCCTCTCCTACAAGTAGTCACAGCTTAGAACACTGAGCAACCACGGCGGGTAATTTGCCTTCAATGAATTCTCTTCCTCGAACTGTTATTTAAAATTCTACACTGATTTATCAATGTTCAATTGTATAGGCGTAATGTGAGGTACATTGAAGGAAATTAAAATATGCTCCTAAACTGAAAAATGGAAAATTTTCAGCTTACAACATTATTAAATATACTTTAATATATACACCAATGAGCCATTGCATTATGATCACATATCTAAAAAGCTGTAGGACCACATTTAGTCCGTAGCTCGCCGAGTGGCCGGCGAGGCATCGATCCGACGCGGTGGCGACAGGTATCCTGGGGTATCTGGTACCATAAAAGTCAACAGCAGGTCCACCATTTCCCGTAGATTTCGGGGTGGTGGGGATTTAGCGCGAACCCGCTTTTCCAAGTCGAACCGCAAATGTTCGATTGGGTTCATGTCAGGAGAATTTGGAGGCCAGGGCATTAACAGAAGGTCACCAACATGTTCCTCGAACCACTCCTTGACGATTCTGGCGGTGTGGCATGGCGCATTATCCTATTGGTAATAGCCATCAACAGCAGGGAACACAGTTGCCATGAATGGGTGAACTTGGTCCACAACGATGTTCAGATACCTGACAGCTGTCAGGGATTGTGCTATTGGGATAAAGGGGCCTAAAGTGTCCCAAGAAAACATCGCTCACAGCATAACACCGCCGCCGCTGGCCTGTTTCTGCCCAACAGTGCATCCAAGTGCTATAGCCTCCGTTGGTAATCGGCGTATCCGCGCTCGGCCGTCTACGTACTGCACCAGGAATCCTGATTCGTCAGACCAAGCCACTTTCTTCCAATCATCCACGGTCCAATCTCGATGATCTTGAGCCCATTTCATGCGTTCTTGGCGATGATGTGCAGTGAGCATAGGGATGCGGATGGGTTTTCGGCTATGCAGGCCCATGCGCAGAAGGTGTGTCTCTAACCGACGATGTGTGCGAACGATTGTTTCAGTCTCTCTAACCGACGGTATATGCAGGCGATTTTTTCAGCCTGTCTATACGACTGTGTGTGGAGGCGATTATTTCAGTTTCTTTGCTCGCGATTGTTTCAATCTCTCTAACGGACAGTGTGTGCAAGCGATTGTTTCAGTTTCTCTAACCGATGGTTGTGCTTCCGATTGTTTCAGTCTCTCTAACCGACGGCATGTGCACGCAATTGTTTCAGTCTCTCTAACCGACGGTGTGTGCAAGCGATTGTTTCGATCTCTCTAACTGACGGTATGTTGGCGATGTCGAAAAGAAAATCTCCTAGTGTCGTGGAAAAGGTGCAGTCGATGAAAAACGTGGACAGTGTAATACGCGAAAAAGATACTGCGGTTAAATTTAGTGTTTCCCCAAGTACAGTGTTGACAATTATAAAAAAAAAATTCACAGACTTAGTAAGTGTGAACACTTTTATGATGAATCGTCATCGAAAATTGTTGTGAAGCAAGACATTAGAAAGTTTTTTTACACAAAAGTAAATGCATGTAAATACTACATAAGTACATAAAAAAATGTATACGAATACTACATTTTCAAGGTAAGTCCAACACATGGCTTTCTTTGAAAGAGTTGAACTAGGGCATTGCATAATTATATTTCGTTTAATTCATAAAACCAACGTTTATGAATGCAATTTTCTTAATTTAAAGTCTAATATATACACTGCTGGCCACCCAAAATGCAACACCAAGAAAGAAGCATCCGATTGGCCTGAAATTCGCAGCATGCTTCGCCCGCGAGATGACATGCAAACGATTAGCACTGCAGGGCATATGCAAATCATGTGCGCCCGGCACGCCACCGAGAAGCACTATAAGAAGGGTGCACAGAAGACGGGGTGTAAGTAGCGGAAGTGTGTTGTGCTTCCGGACCTGTGCGTGGAAAGTTTCCTGGTGCCTCGTCGCAGAATACGACAGTCATTCCAGCACGTTTCGGAGTTCGACAAAGGACG
Source organism: Macrothele yani (assembly GCA_039090855.1). Lineage (NCBI taxonomy): Eukaryota > Metazoa > Arthropoda > Arachnida > Araneae > Macrothelidae > Macrothele > Macrothele yani. The sequence continues at coordinate 128,226,223 of CM077024.1, read as the reverse complement.
AATAGTGGCTTATCGCGACAGCGGTTTATCGTACTGAGACATCGGCGCCCGTGTGGGACGACATCCAGTCAGAGTGAGGCGAGTATGGAATCAATGGGTGCAGGAAGGACGGTCGGACCGGCGTGAGTGATTGCCGTAGCCGCGGCACACCACCGAACGAGAGGACTGGCATGTTGTGCGGCGGGCATTGACGGCTCGCATCGCCATATCACGAACGTTAGCGCAGGAATTAGGGTGTGTTGCGCAACAACCTGTGTCAGCACGTACCGTTCGACGACGTCTGCATTTTAAAGCTGTGATTCTAGACGGAACGAAGGCAGAGGCTCACAAAGTTCACGTGGAAAAGTTGTTGTGCGCAGCAGAACCGCAGTGGCGCTGCAGTCAGTCATTTTCTAAATTAGCGATTCTGAGCGGCCGCGCACAGGTTGTATGCTAAAATACGGCGTGATTCATGAAGAAGTATACAGATTCCAGATGCTGTAAGACAGTAACAGTTGAAGACACGGACCACAACTGCGAACCGTTAGGTAGATGTACTCATAAAGTTTGTGTCCCGCTACTGAGGGAAATGACGTAGGTGATAGCGCGCGTGTCACGTGACTAGTCAGTCAAAATGGCAGCGTCTGCAGTGGAGAAGGCGTTTTGTGTTCTTGAATTGAGCAAAACGGAATCTGTAACTGTTGTGCAATGGCATTTTCGATCACGACTCGGAAAAGAACCTCCAACCAGAAAATCTATCTACGATTGGCATAAAAAATTTGAAACTACGGGCTGTTTGTGCAAACTTAAAAGTCCTGGACGACCGCGTGCATCGGAAGAACTCGTCGATAGTGTTTGTACCGCCATTCAACGAAGCCCGGGAAAATCAACGCGGAGGGTGAGTCGTGAAGTGCAGCTTTCACAGCCCACTGTCTGTAGAATTTTGAGAAAGAAGCTGAATAACAGAATTTTGAGAAAGAAACCACGTGCGAGATTATCTCAATGAGCATCTTCCTCACCGATGGATTGGACGAGCCGCGGACTACAACATGCCACTGACCCAATGGCCCCCCAGAAGTCCTGACTTAACACCTTGTGACTTTTTCCTGCGGGGGTACGTAAAGGACAAGGTATTCGTCCCTCCCCTTCCTGTCGATCTAGCGGAGCTGAAACAGCGTATCACAGCCACTATCACTGCACTTGATTCAGATATCTTACCTCGCGTTCGGGCGGAAATGGATTACTGGCTCCATGTGTGTCGTGTGACTAAGGGTGCACACATAGAACATCTGTGATTGTCTCTAAAAAACTTGAAACATTCCCCTACAATTCTGTTACAGGTAACATAAAATACCTTACATTGTTCTTGTTTTATAGTGCGTTGAAACTGTATACTTCTTTATGAATCACTCTATACAACTGTGCTCTCGCGCTCGCTGAAACAAATTGGTTACTCAAGTGCAACGAAACTTTCGGCCTGTCTTCAATAAAGAATCTCCGACATTTAAATCTATCAAGAATTGGTGTGATTAGATTTTGGCGACCGGTAAAATGTTGAAAGGACACGGTGGCGTAAATCCCGATATCTCGGAAGAGGACCGTTTTGCTTCGCTGAAAACATCGTCACTGTCATGGTATACCGAGATATGCTTCAGGTCTTTCCGCACCACAGATAGGAGCCGACCATAATCTTCCAGCAGGCTTGTGCCCCACACCATTGGAGCTGTGACATCCGAGATTTCCTGAATGACACTCGGTTGGATAGGCCGTGATGGTCCAGTTTCCTGGCCTCCGCGTTCCCCTGACATCACACCATTAGATTTCTTCTTTTGGAAGTATGTGAAAGACAAAGTGTACTCTACGAACGTTACCGGCATAATGGATTTGAAACAGCGTATAACATATACCATAATCTCTGTCACTAAATAACATGTTGCAGGGCACCTAGAGTGAGACTGAGTACAGCCTAGACATTCTTCCTACTACCAAAGTCCAGGGCCAGTTTTATCTTAGTAGCGCATGTAGTACGTGCTACGTTCCCGGTGCTAATGTCTTCGCTGGTTGTTTGAAATTGTTCTTCTATAGGTATACTAGCGTACAGCCTGTCCTAGAACGGTTGTTTTTAAACTTTAAACAAATATTAATACACGGTAGACTCACATTATTGTGACCACCAGCTAATATCCCGCTGCAGCGCGGACAGCAGCTAGACGGGCTGGGAATGACTCAATAGGGTGCTGGAAGGTGTTCAAAGATATATGGAGCCATGCTGACTGCAGTGCATCTGACAGCTGCTGGAGGGTGCATGGTGGAGGATCCATAGAGCGAACAACACGATCGAGGTGGTCCCACAGATGCTCAATTGGGTTTAAGTCTGTGGGATTACGTGGCCACGGAAGTACTTTGAAGTCTTCATCGTGCTCTTACAACTACTCTTGGACATTTCTAGATGTGTGACACGTCGGATTGTCGTGCTGGAAGATCCCATCCGCCCCAGGGAAGACAATCAGCATGTATGGGTGTACGTGGTCCGCAAGGGTAGATTCATAACGAATTCGGTCCATCATGCCTTCCACAGGTATGAGTGGACCCAGGGAATGCCACGAAAACATTCGACCGGACCATAACACTGCCCCCACCAAGGGAGATCAGGACAAATAAAAAAATTAACTTCCAAAATGAAGTATACAGAGGTTGGACAGAATAATGTGAACACCTAGGAAAAAGAAGGTTTTACGTACCTAATAGGACGTGGGACTGCCTTTGGCATTCAAAACCGCCTGAAGCCTCCTTGGAATGGACGCATACAAATCCTGGACGGTGGTTAGTGGAATATTATAAAATTCTTCATGCAGAAACTGATCCAGGTCCTTGAGAGATGCAGGAGGAGGATAACGGGATCTTACTCTGTTTTCTAATACAGACCACAGTGCCTCGATGATGTGTAAGTCTGATGATTGGGGAGACCAAGGAATGGGTGAAAATTCGTCATGTTCCTCAAACCATGATTTGGCATTCCGAGCGCTGGGAATTGGGGCGTTATCATCTTGACATATGGCATCCCCTGCAGGAAACAATGCCAGAGCCATTGGATGAACTTGGTCGGCCAAAATGGTTTCATACGCCCTGCCAGTCATCCGTCCTTTCAAGGTGATTACAGGACCTGCTGAAAACCACGGTATCTCGGAAGATATACCGTGATGGTTCTCTTCAGTATGATAGAACCACCACCATGCTGCACTTTTGGGAGCAGACAGTCGGGGTTGTACGCTTCTGAAAGTGTTCTCCACACCTAAACACGTTCTACGGTGGGGAATAGTATGAAAATGGATTCATTCGACAACATTACACGCTTCCATGCGTCGTTAGTCCACGTTGTGTGCTTCTGGCACCACTTCCTTTGTGCATTCAGCGTGTCACCAGAGGTTTTGCAAGAGCAGCTCTGACATGAATATCTTATTTATGCAGTTCCCTGCGCACTGCTGTTTTCGTTGATGCTGGGGTCTGAAGATGCAGACCGATCTCCGCACCAAGTTTCAGCGCCGTGGTCTTCTTATTACGGGATTACGGGTAACAATCCTCTTTAACGCTCTCTTGTCTGTATCAGTCAGTGTCGTTTTCCGGCCGCTCTTGTGTTTCGCAGACGGGGTTTTGCCACGAACACGGTATGCTGTCATGACGCTAAACACGTTAGCTCTCAATAAGCACTACCCTGGCGATTGTTGTCACGGGGGCACCAACTTGCCGGCCACCAACCAAGTTCGTTAGTCGCTCATTTCGTCGCCATCCTGAAAGAAATTTTGCAATAAGACACTTAAACAGGACAAAGATGTTACCACCAAACAGTAGTGGATACCTTTGCGTATTGCAAATTATGCAGCTGCATTAAAAGTCACGTCTATGAGCGTGATGTTCATATTTTTCCGTCTAACCCCTGTATAGAGCCATGCGAGACAGTTCGGAAAAGTATCACTCAAGACATATGGAAATTCGATTGTGAATTTGTGAGAAATGCAACTGAAAATTACCAAAGCCTGAAGAAAGCAAAGGGACATCTCAGTAAACGAAGGAACCAGATTATGGAACTGAGAAAAAAAATGGTTCTGTAACAAGAAATAGAGGTGAAATTTTGAAAAGAGTGAAATATTTCTACACAAAACTATATGAAAGAGATGATACACCTATTCCAGTCATTAAGAAAGGTATCAGTACCAAAGTTCCATCAGTTGTCCCGGCAGAAGTTGCACATGCAATTAAGAACATGAAACGGGGAAGAGCTCCAGAAGATGGAATTACAATGGACATCATACAGGAAGCAAGTGAGGAAATTGAAACTATACTCGCCCGAGTTTTCACTAAATGCCTTAATGAAGAGAAGATTCCTGGGGATTGGAACAATGCTGATCCTGCTACACAAAAAAAGGTGATATTGATGATTCCAGGAAGTACAGGCCCATCAGCCTCCTTTCAGTGGTTTATGAAATCTTCGTAAAGGTTCTTTCATGTCGCTTGAAGTAACACTAGACATGGCTCAACCGTGAAAACCAGCTGGATTCAGGAGTGGCTACAGCGCCACTCCTGAATCCAGCTGGTTACAGCGCCACATCATATCAATGTATTGAGAGAACTAATGGAAAGAACGAGGGAGTATGAACTCTCATTATGCATGGCTTTTATTGATTATGAAAATCCCTTTGATTCTGTTAAACCAACAGCAGTTACAATGGCTTTGAAATTCTGCGGTATTGAAGATGCTTACATTAGCATTATTAATAACATTATTAATAACATCGCAAGTGCAATGGTTCGGCTATTTGAGAATACAGCACCAATAAAAATTGGAAAGGGGGTGAAGCAAGGTGACACCATATCTCCCAAACACTTTAACGCCTCATTGCAAAGTGTATTTTATTAATTGAACTGGGAAACGAATATATGACGGAGTAACGTGGAGGAGAGTGGATCAACACATGCAGTTGTGAAGGAAACTTGCGGAGACCTTCATCCAGCAGTGGATTGATAATAGTTGACAATGACGATGATGATATACTATATATATATATATATATATATATATATATATGGGATGTAAGGTCAGGTGATGCGTAACATCACAGCCTCTCCTTGACAAATGTCAACCCCGCCTTCTCGTGGTACATCCTGTTCCCACTAAAGGGGCTCTGACGACCGCCAATAGCGGTATAACTATACCATCGGGATTAGAGGAAATTCTATCCCACACTCACCAACCCGCTTGGCCAGCGTGGTGAGTTATGGCCAAACCCCTCCAAAATGATTCCACAACTTAAATCTTGGCCCTCAGTCTCCGGCAGCTGGAATGTACCTGGCCAAGGCAGCGGCCAGTGCGACATGAAGGCAGAGGGTGCTAAGAATCCCCGGAGGACCGGACTAGGCTGCCATCTGATGCTGACCTTGGCTACGTACAACGGACGCTCCCTATCTTCTGATTCAAGGCTTCTTGAATTGGAAGAGGAACTACAAAGGATCAAGTGGGACATCGTGGGGCTAAGTGAGGTAAGGAGAAAAGGAGAAGATCTCATCGAACTGAAAAGTGGACATCTCTTCTACTATCGTGGGACAGATACTGGCAGAACTAGTGGTGTTGGATTTATAATAAACAAGAAACTGAAGGATAAAGTTGTAGAAGTTGAAAGTTCCTCTGACAGAGCTGCACGACTTGTTATCCAACTCTCGAAAAGATACCAGGCTCAGATTATTCAAACTTATGCACCCACCACAAGTCATCCTGAAGAAGAAATTGAAGAATTTTATGAGGAAATTTGTCATCTAAATAATAAAGGTAAGCAGCACTTGAAAATAATTATGGGAGATTTCAACGCAAAAATAGGGCAACGGCAACAGAATGAAACTTCAGTAGGTAAATTCGGTCACGGCAACAGAAACCAGCGTGGAAATACTCTCGTTGAGTTTGCAGAGGCAGAAGGATTTTTCATCTTGAATTCCTTTTTCAAGAAAAAGCCACACAGGAAATGGACATGGAGACATCCAAATGGGACGACAAGTGAAATTGATTTTATTATGTGTAACAAAAAATTCGTCATAGAAGACTGCAGTGTGCTAAACAAGTTCAACACAGGTAGTGACCATAGATTGGTGAGATGTAAGATGCACCTCAACACCAAACTTGAACGTAGCAAGCTCATAAGACAAACAAAATCTATTGACATAACCAACCTTAAAAAACACCATAATACCTTCAAGTTGGAACTGAAGAACAGGTTCTCTGCTTTAGAAGGCCTAACATCGGAAGAAGTGGACATCTCTGAAGTTAACAGAAAAGTAACCAAAGCTCTTATGGAAACAGCAACAAAATTAGCTGGGTCTAAGAGCAAGTTGCATGTAAACAAATTATCAGGAAAAACGAAAATGTTGATGCAAAAAAGAAGAGAGATGAGGACAACTAAAGAAGATGTGACTTCCAAAGTGGAATATATAGAGCTATGCAAGACAGTAAGAAAAAGTATCACTGAAGACGTAAGAAAATTCAACTGTGAACTAGTGAGGAAAGCAATTGAAAACAACCAAAGCCTAAAGATAGCAAAGGGACATCTCAGTAAGGGAAGAAAACAGATTATGGCACTGAGAAAAGAAGATGGTTCTGTAACAAGAAATAGAGGCGAAATTTTGACAAGAGTGAAAGATTTCTACTCCAAATTATATGAAAGGGATGATACATGCACTCCAGACATCATGAAAGATACCAGTACCAGAGTTCCTCCAGTCCTTCCAGCAGAAGTTGCACATGCAATCAAGAACATGAAGCGGGGAAAAGCTCCAGGAGAAGATTGAATTACTGTAGACATCATACAAGAAGCAAGTGGAGAAATTGAAACAGTACTCGCCCAAATTTTCACTCGATGCCTTAATGAAGGAAAGATTCCTGAGGATTGGAACACCGCTACAATGATCCTGCTACATAAGAAAGGTGACATTGAAGATCTCGGAAACTACAGACCTATCAGCCTCCTATCAGTAGTTTATAAAATCTTCACTAAAGTTCTTTCACACCGTTTGAAGGTAACACTGGACATGGCTCAACCGAGAGAACAAGCAGGATTCAGGAGTGGCTACAGCACAATAGATCATATCCACGTACTGAGAGAACTAATTGAAAGAGCGAGGGAATATGAACTTCCATTGTGCATGGCTTTTATCGATTATGAAAAAGCCTTTGATTCGGTGAAACCATCAGCAGTTACAATGGCTCTGAAAACCTGCGGTATTGAAGATGCATACATTAATATTATTAATAACATCTATGAAAATGCAAGTGCAAAGATTCGGCTGTTTGAAAATACAACACACATAAAAATTGGAAAGGGAGTGAGACAAGGTGACACCATATCTCCGAAGCTCTTTAATGCCACATTGGAGGGTGTTTTTCAGTCGCTGAGCTGGGAAAACAAAGGGATAAAGATTAATGGAGATTATCTAACCCACCTTCGTTTTGCTGATGACGTAGTCATTTTTGCAACTACCCCATCAGAGCTGCAGAGTATGATCCAGGAATTTGCTGACAAGAGTAAAGAAGTGGGATTAAAAATGAACTTTCAGAAGACAAAAGTGATGTTCAATGCTTTTACAAGAAATGAAGATTTATTGATTGATGGAGAAAAGCTGGAGATAACAGACACGTACGTTTATCTTGGACACCAGATATCAAGTGAGGGTCACGTTGATGAAGAAATTAATCGGCGTACAAAACTTGCCTGGAGAGCTTTTGGAAGAAACAGCATAATTTTCAGGAGCAATATGCCATTATGTCTTAAAAGAAAAGTGTTTGATCAATGCATCCTTCCAGTGCTTACGTATGGTGCAGAGACGTGGACCTTAACTAAAAGAGATATACAAAGACTGCAGACAACTCAAAGTAGCATGGAGAGGTGCATGCTTCGTGTAACCAGGAGAGATAAGAAGAGGAACTCGTGGATCCGAAAAATGACAAGAGTGGAAGACATCATGATCAGAGTTAAATCCCTGAAATGGCAATGGGCTGGACATACTGCCAGAAGGACAGATCATCGATGGACAGCCGAAATTTTAGATTGGATTCCAAGGGACAGGAAAAGACCCAGAAGAAGACCACATGGGAGATGGGTGGATGAAATTCGAAAGTATGCAGGGGTGACATGGAGGAGACTGGCACAAGACAGACCGTTGTGGAGGAAACTTGGGGAGACCTTCGTCCAGCAGTGGATTGATAATGGTTGACAATGATGATGATGATGATGATGATATATATATATACCAGCAGGTAGCCGGTGTGGAACAGCCTTAACATTACTGCGGAGGGACTTTTTGGCACTGGCAGATGTGTTTCAAAACATGTGTAAAACAGTTAGGTTATGTGAAGGATGGCAGTTTCAACACAGAGTAAATTATACGTTTCCATAATGTATTTATGTGATTCCTGTATAACCTATGATACTCACTTAACGTGGAAAGAGCGATGGATTTATTTATTCAACTGACGCCACGTATTTAGATGATTATCACCTACGATACTCATTGCGGAGAGACTTTTTGAACGTCATGTGCGTGTGTGTGTGTGTATGTGTGTAATTATAAATTGACTTTCGAATTTATAGTTCAAAGCAGATTTGTCCGGGTCGGGTCCAATTACATGATGTCCGGGTCAGGGTCCAAAATTATTGACCTGTTTCCAACTCTATACACAGAACATACGGTTTATGGAACGGATTCCTTACAATGACATAACCAGGACTAAATGTAAATGTAACTGGTGACTGGACGAGAGCGTAGAGCAAAGCGGGAGGGGGGAGTCTACATCATTTCAAAAACAGGTACGATTGCTTATTTTACATATTTAAAAATGAAAACATCTTCCGTTTCTAGATATGAATTTTAATAAATCTAAATGTTAAATATTAGGTGTGCAACTTAATTCTCGGCCACAGACACGACACGTTGACTGCAATTTATAGAAAATCGAATACGTATATAATCTGGGAAATAATCCCCGTCGTGTTGGATACATTTGAGCCATCGGTCAGGGAGCTGCAAAATGGCACTGCGGAAAAAAGAGGGCTGTTTCGAGTTGATAAAGTCATCAATACTTGTGTGGACCTCCTCGACAGAAGTGAAGTGCGTATCACTCAGGTGATGTTGCAGGGAGCGAAAGAGTTGATAATCAGACGGGGAGAAGTCTGAAGAATACGCCGGGTGGGACAAAATCTCCCATCCCAGGTCGGTTTCGCGGCGTGAGGACGCGCGTTATCCTGAAGTAACAGGACCGACCTTCTGCCCTTGCCGGTGTATAGTCTTTTCGCCTCCATTTGCGTCTCTCACATGAATGAGTTGCTGACAATAACCCTCAGCATTGACCGTTTCACCAGGTTTGAGCAACTCGTAGTGTACGATACTGTGCTGATCCTACCATATGCACAGCAACAACTTCCTGGCATGGATATTCGGTTTGTCGGTACTAGTCTGTAGGCTGACCTGGGAAAACCCACGATTCGCGCCGCTTAGGATTATCGTAGAGGATCCACTTCTCATCACAAGTAAAAATCTTGTGGAGGAAATCCTTCTTCTTTAATCTGGAGAGCAAGGACACAGCAACATCGTAGCGCCTAGACTTGTTCGCAACTGTTGAGTTGGTGGGGCACCCGATGGCCCTCCTTGTGAATCCGTCCAAGCTTGTGGAGGCCCTTTGCAATGGCTTGCCGTGTTACTCCGAGTTCCTGGGTGAGCTCTGATTGTGTGCGACAGGGATCCGTGCTCAATAGTTGTTCCAGTTCTTCATTGTCAACTTTCTGTGGCTGTCCCGAACGTTCTGCATCACGGAGATCGAAATGTCCCTGCTTAAACCGCTGGAACCACTTCTTACACGTACTGTAGGACAAAGTAGCCTCACCCAAAGCAGCACAGATCATTTGCTGGGCTTCCGCGGCACTTTTTTTCAGCTGAAACACGAACAGGAGGCGGAGCCTCAAATGTTGCTTCTCGAAAGACATTTCTTTCACCGTCAACTTTCGTCCCTTCTGTCACTACAACTATGAGCGGTTACGGTTGCCTGGAAAGCTGTTGAATGGCGCTGCAGTCAGCCATTATCGCACACAGCTATTTTGCATTTTCCGACGTTCTATGATCGCTTGCGGTCAGGGGCCGAGAATTAAGTTGCACACCTAATATTTGGATAATTTCTGGTAATATAAATGTGCCCTAAAAAATAGCTCTGACTCTTGGGGTGGGGTCGTACTTTTCTTTCGGGGGGGGTAGTGAATGGTCACCTTTGCTACCCCTTTTTATGACGCAGCTGCTTCCAGTTAATCTATAGTACTTAAAAATAGGAACCTTTCCTGTTATTTTTCCGCCACTATTTGACTTCCGAATAAGAACGCTTTCAAGCAGTTCCCGATATAAAATGACATTTTTTGACTTCCGAATAAGAACGCTTTCAAGTAATTCCCGCTATAGAATGACACTTTTTGACTTCCGAATAAGAACTCTTTCATGCAGCTCCCGATTTTCAGAGTATCGTTCCACTTTGTTTACATGAAACCTGATCACACCCAACATGACAGAAACTAGTTCACGATAAATATTATGGGATTTTATTTATTGGTATATGAAAAAGTAGGTTTTTGCTATTTATAGTGTCATTTCATATACCAATAAAAAAAAATTCCCATAACATTTATCGCAAATTACTTTCTCTCATGTTGGGTGTGATCAGGTTTCATGTAAACAAAGCGGAACGGTACACTCAAAATCGGAAACTGCTTGAAAGCGTTCTTATTCGGAAGTCAAATAGTGTCATTTTATGTAACAATGAACAAAAGAAAACAGTGGCGAGCAGATAACAGGAAAGGTCCAAAAATAGTACTTAGAAATGTTAAATAGTACTTAAAAAGTTAAGTAGTACTCTGTAGTACTTAAAAATAGTACTTAAATCTTAAGTAGTACTTAAAAATGTTTAACGTCAGATTAAATTTTTGTTAAAATAAAAAAGTAACGCCTTTTCAGTATACTAGGAGCTATTCCGCAAATATACCTAGCGAATTGTAAAAAATGTGTGAGTTCAGCAGTGGGGGAGACCGGGGCTAGTTGGCTACAGGGGTAAGTTGTCACATTGTTTATAACTTTTATCTATTTCAACAGATGGCAGCACAAGCTCAATTGTAGTTTCAGAGTGACGCCATAAGAGCTTCCTAAAAGATTTGGCGACCCACAGTGATTTTTAGGAGAGTGAGGACGCTTTTTCTACTATTGTCTTTGGTAAGTAAATATTTTAAAATTCATATATTGTTGTGTTTGCTTTTAAGTATGAGGTTATTTCTAAAACTGTTATGGTATGATGAGAGTATAAATCCTTAGCTATAAGAAGCTGTTGATCAATGTTTAAATTATTCTTTTAACTCTGTTTCCGAGTTGTTTAAAATTAGAAAATGGCGACGGGGCTAGTTGACACACTTAAGTGGGGCAAGTTGGCACATGTGCCAACTTGCCCCTTATGTTCATATTTTTATACCTAAAGTTTTATGACACTAAAGTAGATAGATAGTTAGACATATACATAGAATTTAGCATACATAATTGTGTATATATATATAATTGTGTATATAGGGATGTAAGGTCAGGTGATGCGTAACATCATAGCCTCTCCTTGACAAATGTCAACCCCGCCTTCTCGTGGTGCATCCTGTTCCCACTAAAGGGGCTCTGGCGACCGTCCATAGCGGTATAACTATACCATCGGGATCAGAGGAAATTCTATCCCACACTCACCAACCCGCTTGGCCAGCGTGGTGAGTTATGGCCAAACCCCTCCAAAATGATTCCACAACTTAAATCTTGGCCCTCAGTCTCCGGCAGCTGGAATGTACCTGGCCAAGGCAGCGGCCAGTGCGACATGAAGGCAGAGGGTGCTAAGAATCCCCGGAGGACCGGACTAGGCTGCCATCTGATGCTGACCTTGGCTACTTACAATGGACGCTCCCTATCTTCTGATTCAAGGCTTCTTGAATTGGAAGAGGAACTACAAAGGATCAAGTGGGACATCGTGGGGCTAAGTGAGGTAAGGAGAAAAGGAGAAGATCTCATCGAACTGAAAAGTGGACATCTCTTCTACTATCGTGGGACAGATACTGGCAGAACTAGTGGTGTTGGATTTATAATAAACAAGAAACTGAAGGATAAAGTTGTAGAAGTTGAAAGTTCCTCTGACAGAGCTGCAGGACTTGTTATCCAACTCTCGAAAAGATACCAGGCTCAGATTATTCAAACTTATGCACCCACCACAAGTCATCCTGAAGAAGAAATTGAAGAATTTTATGAGGAAATTTGTCATCTAAATAATAAAGGTAAGCAGCACTTGAAAATAATTATGGGAGATTTCAATGCAAAAATAGGGCAACGGCAACAGAATGAAACTTCAGTAGGTAAATTCGGTCACGGCAACAGAAACCAGCGTGGAAATACTCTCGTAGAGTTTGCAGAGGCAGAAGGGTTTTTCATCTTGAACTCCTTCTTCATGAAAAAGCCACACAGGAAATGGACATGGAGACATCCAAATGGGACGACAAGTGAAATTGATTTTATTATGTGTAACAAAAAATTCGTCATAGAAGACTGCAGTGTGCTAAACAAGTTCAACACAGGTAGTGACCATAGATTGGTGAGATGTAAGATGCACCTCAACACCAAACTTGAACGTGGCAAGCTCATAAGACAAACAAAATCTATTGACATAACCAACCTTAAAAAACACCATAATACCTTCAAGTTAGAACTGAAGAACAGGTTCTCTGCTTTAGAAGGCCTAACATCGGAAGAAGTGGACATCTCTGAAGTTAACAGAAAAATAACCAAAGCTCTTATGGAAACAGCAACAAAATTAGCTGGGTCTAAGAACAAGTTGCATGTGAACAAATTATCAGGAAAAACCAAAATGTTGATGCAAAAAAGAAGAGAGATGAGGACAAATAAAGAAGATGTGACTTCCAAAGTGGAATATATAGAGCTATGCAAGACAGTAAGAAAAAGTATCACTGAAGACGTAAGGAAATTCAACTGTGAACTAGTGAGGAAAGCAATTGAAAACAACCAAAGCCTAAAGATAGCAAAGGGACATCTCAGTAAGGGAAGAAAACAGATTATGGCACTGAGAAAAGAAGATGGTTCTGTAACAAGAAATAGAGGCGAAATTTTGACAAGAGTGAAAGATTTCTACTCCAAATTATATGAAAGGGATGATATATGCACTCCAGACATCATGAAAGATACCAGTACCAGAGTTCCTCCAGTCCTTCCAGCAGAAGTTGCACATGCAATCAAGAACATGAAGCGAGGAAAAGCTCCAGGAGAAGATGGAATTACTGTAGACATCATACAAGAAGCAAGTGGAGAAATCGAAACAGTACTCGCCCAAATTTTCACTCGATGCCTTAATGAAGGAAAGATTCCTGAGGATTGGAACACCGCTACAATGATCCTGCTACATAAGAAAGGTGACATTGAGGATCTCGAAACTACAGACCTATCAGCCTCCTATCAGTAGTTTATAAAATCTTCACTAAAGTTCTTTCACACCGCTTGAAGGTAGCACTAGACATGGCTCAACCGAGAGAACAAGCTGGATTCAGGAGTGGCTACAGCACAATAGATCATATCCACGTGCTGAGAGAACTAATTGAAAGAGCGAGGGAATATGAACTTCCATTGTGCATGGCTTTTATCGATTATGAAAAAGCCTTTGATTCGGTGAAACCGTCAGCAGTTACAATGGCTCTGAAAACCTGCGGTATTGAAGATGCATACATTAATATTATTAATAACATCTATGAAAATGCAAGTGCAAAGATTAGGCTGTTTGAAAATACAACACACGTAAAAATTGGAAAGGGAGTGAGACAAGGTGACACCATATCTCCGAAGCTCTTTAATGCCACATTGGAGGGTGTTTTTCAGTCGCTGAGCTGGGAAAACAAGGGGATAAAGATTAATGGAGATTATCTAACCCACCTTCGTTTTGCTGATGACGTAGTCATTTTTGCAACTACCCCATCAGAGCTGCAGAGTATGATCCAGGAACTTGCTGACAAGAGTAAAGAAGTGGGATTAAAAATGAACTTTCAGAAGACAAAAGTGATGTTCAATGCTTTTTACAAGAAATGAAGATTTATCGATTGATGGAGAAAAGCTGGAGATAACAGACACATACGTTTATCTTGGACAACAGATATCAAGTGAGGGTCACATTGATGAAGAAATTAATCGGCGTACAAAACTTGCCTGGAGAGCTTTTGGAAGAAACAGCATAATTTTCAAGAGCAATATGCCATTATGTCTTAAAAGAAAAGTGTTTGATCAATGCATCCTTCCAGTGCTTACGTATGGTGCAGAGACGTGGACCTTAACTAAAAGAGACATACAAAGGCTGCAGACAACTCAAAGCAGCATGGAGAGGTGCATGCTTGGTGTAACCAGGAGAGATAAGAAGAGGAACTCGTGGATCCGAAAAATGACAAGAGTGGAAGACATCATGATCAGAGTTAAATCCCTGAAATGGCAATGGGCTGGACATACTGCCAGAAGGACAGATCATCGATGGACAGCCGAAATTTTAGATTGGATTCCAAGGGACAGGAAAAGACCCAGAAGAAGACCACATGGGAGATGGGTGGATGAAATTCGAAAGTATGCAGGGGTGACATGGAGGAGACTGGCACAAGACAGACCGTTGTGGAGGAAACTTGGGGAGACCTTCGTCCAGCAGTGGATTGATAATGGTTGACAATGATGATGATGATGATATATATAAAGAGAAAATAATATATATATAATATAAAAAATGTTATTCTTTAAATTTCCAGAGTAATCAATATGAGGACCTATAAAAGAAAAGACAGAGAGAGGCCAAATTCCTAAGGATGTAATTTTGAGAGCTGTTAAATTAGTTAAAAACGAAGGAAAGTCGATTCGAAGTACGGCCAAAGACTTCCAAATTCCCTTTCGTTCACTGGCCAGGTACTGTAGCAAGATAACACCAGAGGAACTGATGTCTCCAGAAGTATCTCCCTTACGAATTAGAACGTTTTTCAAGTAGTTAACGATTTCGAGTGTATGCCCTACCGTTCCTCTTAGTTAACGTAACACATCCAACATCAAATGACAAAGGAAGTAGCCCTAATTTAGGGCCACCCACTGGTTCCAGGGAAGGGAGAAAGCCAGTGCGGTAAGACAAGCACAATATTCATCTCCATCGGGATTCAAACCCCGGACCCATCTCGGACGAATTGTTAGAAGCTAGCACTTAGACCACAGGGCTACAGGGGATGCCGAAGTAGTTCACGATAACTTTATGCGATTTTCTTTTTTTTAATTTTTCTGTAATTGACGTTTTAATTACATTTTTTTTTCTGTTATGCGGAAAATTTAACCAATAGTAGTATTACAGTTGGGGATTTTTTTTTCAGACCTACTTTATTTTGTGCGAAGCAAATTCCATCTTTTTTTCTGTGAAAAAAGTTATTACGGTTGGTGCTTCAGACTTTTTATTTCTTCGGGAAAAATGGTTGTGAAAGGTATTAATTTTCTAAGAAAGTAAGCATGAGAAAACTTTCATCTAGTGAAAAGGGCGTTTTATTAAGGTTCTGTATCGAATTATGATGTATAAATCTTATTTATGAAAGAAATACGTATTATTATTTTCCGTATGGACTTGTTAGTACTAAAGTAGCTACAAAAGTAAGAACTGTCCGTATCGTGAACTACTTTGCGGTTTCATGTTGGATGTGAGCCGTTTCTTTGTAAACAAAGCGGGAAAACGCACAGTAAGTCAGGAGCTACTTGAAAAAGAGTTCTGATTCGGAAGCTCAGCGGAAAACACTTGTGTCCACAAACCATAGACAGAAAACCAAAAATTGATCCAAAAATTTCAAATAACGAATTTAAGTAACAATTTTAGCGCTCATACCAGTTTTAAGTGTTACATGGATAAAGCAACATAATGCGCAGGAAACTGTGTTTGAAATGGGATTCTCATATTTCGGCTTTCGGTCTTTTTGAGGTTCTACTGAAGCCTGAAACCTGAAGCCACATTTTCAGACAATAAAATCGAATTTTTTTATGACAGAAGTCCCAGTCATGTTGCACAAATCTGCCAGCTTTCCATTCTTCAAAACTTGGATCATAGACCTCAACACAAAGCAAGCCAGAACCGATATCTTCATGAATAGCGTAAGTTTGCCCGAACAGGAAACCATAGATTCAAAGTCGGAGATCGTAATATTTAACGCACTTATATAAGCCCACTGATCTGTAACGGGATCATAAACTTCGGTTGCAAATTGAGCTCCGCCGTTGACAAAGGGAACTCCATCAGTCCTTTCCACCAATAGTTAGTACGGTAACCTCCACAAACGTACACTTTTCCATGTAGCGCTGAGCAGCCGTGACTGTGCCTAACTTCATTCATTGGTGAAATCTCGACACTTTGTCCTGTTGAAACATCATATCTCTCACAAGACCGAAGAGCGTAGAAGTGAAAGGCATTGCTCTCGTCGTAAGAAAGATGAGAACATCCACCAGTAATGTAAATATCCTCTCGTAACGTTGTAACACCAATACTCCAACGCCCATGAATCATTCTTCCATGAGTTACATTACCAATCTCATCACTAGCGGCCTTCTCGAGATCGAAGCACTGCACCAGCTCTGATGAATCATAAAATCCTCCAAAGAAGTAAACCTTCTTTCGGAAGTAAGTTGCTACTGCATGCGGTGGAATGATGAACGCGTGGTTTTGGTCATAAACTACTTCAAGTTTTTTGAGACAAAGATATGCTATGTGACAACCCGATATATAGAAAGCTTTTCATCTGCGCAAACGACGTAATACTGTACTTCCTCTTTAAAACACAGCTTTGATGGTTCACACAAAGTACTCCATTTTTCGTGTATAATATCGTAATACTTCAAAGAATACTTTGGCCCGATTGAACATACTGAACAAAATGTTTTGCTAATACAGTACAGACCACCTCCCATAATTTTGGCGCACTTTAAATGATGGTTCTTTGGGCAGTAACGCTCCTTTGCCGTGCTGCTCTGAAAAGGCGCGTTCTTTAATAAATCTGTGCATTCCAAAGATGCTAGAAGAAGTCCATCGGTAGAAAACCGGGCTACTCTATATTCTGTACTTAATAAATGAAGTCGTATGTGTTGCATCAGTTGCGATAAACAGGCCAATCGTTCTTTTACATCGTACTTCACCCAACGCATAACGGCTTCAAACACGATTTTTTCGCTCGTAACGAACAAGTCGTCTCTCTGAACAAACTCCTTCAACGCGGCAAAAGATATGAGTGCGAAGTCTTCTTCCGTGCAAACTTCCTCAAAATTTTCTCGAATGTAGAGATCTGCGCTTTCAATTATATTTGAGAAGTTAGTGCACTCGGCTGCAGCACGAACGGTTAGTACAGAACGATGATCGAGTCTCTTTAAAAAGAACAGAAAACACGAATCTGCAATGTCATCCATCTGAAAGTAGAGTGAGGTTTTGAGTAAAGCTTCAACGTTAGTCGTCTTAATGCACAATCTACCGCTGTAGGCGTAATCGACAAATCTTTGTACTGCCCTGAATTCTATGTCCTTCATAGTTACTTCTCTTTTCTTGCTCTCTTTAAAATCATGTCGGAACATAGCTCGGAAGTAAGGAATTGCAGCCGACAAGACTACGCGATGAGCCATCAAGGATTCGTCTCCGATTTGGATGGTGATATTGCATAATTCTCCAGTTTTTCTCATCTCTTCAAATATGTAAAATGAACTAGATGATAATTTTGGGTTAGCAAAATCGTAATTTTCTTCAGATGCCATTTGAGTAATCAGAATACGTCTCCCAAATCACTAAGGGTGAACTGCAGGAGAATGCCCTATAATACAATAGGCGACGAAAAAACTACAGGAACGAAAGAAAAGTTTGTCTTTTCAAAACGATCCACGAGACTTCTAGGTGGGTACGCTCTCACGTAGCGTGTCAGTGTTTCAGTTGCTACATGCTACTCCAAATTTCTTTCTTCCCAGGACAATGAGGATGTAGCAGACACGTGATTTTCAGCATGGCAACGAGTCTTAGTTACGTAAGTGAAGGACAATCAGTCCCCGTTGAAATGATGACGTCTTGCTTTGAAAGTTCAGCTTCCGAGTACAAAATAAGCTATTTAGAAAAAATTAAAGTGATTGAAGGGGAAAATCCGTATGTGCTGATTCTCGATGATGTCAAGTATCTTCGAAGGTGACGCGAAAAGTTTTCCTAAAATGCAAATAGTAAAGATTTTCTACTACTTTGTCTTTGGTCGAAGCGCTTTTACCGCAGAACAGCTCAAAGCATATAACAATTTCTCACCGTGGATATTCTTTTGTGGACCAGGTAATTTAATTAGTTCACTATTTAGTGAGTAATTAGTAATTTATTAAGAAAATATGTACACTGCCTTAATAAGTAAGACTCTGTGCCCTCCTAGATGCGGAGCCTTGAGTAAAAAAGATAAGTTATCTGCCTTGCCAGGAATCACTGATATCTGGATAAAACTGACCCGTGAAAGATTCTCTGCCTTTCGAAGACTTCAATAAAAAGCGTTTTCTAAGCTCTCGAAAGCTATCTCCCTTCGTTTGGCAGAGATAAGTGAATCTTTCCGGTACCGCCTTTCAAAACAGCAGCTGGCAGCCTAAAAAGAACTTAAAAAAGAACTCCTCTACTACCGCAATTAATAATGCCACAAAACATTTTGGCTTGAAATTTTTATAAACACCAACCGCTAATGATCGCACTTCATACACTAACTGCAGGACAGCTAGTTAGGCTTGTCCTTCAGGAACATGCAGGGTCTGTTGCCATTTCAACTAAACTTCTCGATGATGTCACGTGCTACATCCTCATTTATTGCGATAACCTCAGAACAACGAAACCTCTTAAACATTGGTCAACGAAGATCCCTGTCTACCCCGAAGTAGATTTAACGATACACTGTCCATTGGATTTTATGCAGTTCCTTCAGTATTTCAGCAAAAGGATAATATTAGGGACAAAGAACATTTATTGCTACAGGCATAATGGATGAGATTACGGTTAGTAGATTGGTATGCTTAAGTGAAAAGAAAGGAATTGAAAGTTTAGTTGTACGCGAGGCGAGCTGCAGCTCCCATGTGTCTTACAGTCGCCCTCGGGGGTATAGGGCCTGGAACTTTGCCCGTTATGGGCGATGTTTCTTGGTTTGGTCCCTGTTCCTGCTCCACGACGCGCGGGCAGCTAACTGTGCAGTTACTACCTGAATTTTTTTTTCTTTTCTATAGCGTACCCTAACCCTAATCTCCTAGCTTGCTATTTCTAAGGGCTGTTTAATACAAAACGTCAGACACTGCCTTCTCAAAATCATCTACACCGTGCATTATTTATTTAATTAGTACGTTCAGTTTTCTTCAGCGATCAGCATTTGAAAAAAGCACTGTGACGTTTTCTTTATTGTGCATAAGCTTCACATACGAGTAATATTTTCCTCATTTATGGACCAGTAAAAATGGGTGTGGACCACCAACTTATGGTACACACTGATCCGCAGGACCAGTAACGATTTTCTAAAATTCTACCATTGCTGTTGAGGGGACACGGCGGTGTTCTAAATAGTGTGAAAAGTCAGTACAGTTCGGAATCTCTTGGTTGAAACATCGTGTTCGAGGCACGGAGGGTTTAATTTGGAATTCTTCCTTGACTGAAATACCAGCTGAAGTAAGACCACACCATTATGGCGATTCTTCTCGTGGGTGTTACGAAGGATGATCTTCTAAATGAGTTGAGCTCTCAACTCATTTAGAAGATCATCCTTCGTAGAAGATGTCTCTCAACTCATTTAGAAGATCATCATTGAAGTACTGCGTAACAAATTCCAGCGTAATGGGAAAGCCCATCAGCTTTCAAAATATCATTTTGACGTTCAATAGCCCTATTCTTCCACCATCCGTCAAGGCCGGCTACTTAAACTGTGAGGCTCGCTTATATATATACTACCCCCCCCCCCACACACACACACACACACACACGAACACATGCGTTAACTTCCAGCTCTATGGACATTATGAAAAGATTTGGGCCGCCCCGGTGGCGCAGTGGTCTATTCACTGGCTTATGACCATTCGTCCGAGAAGGGTCGGGGTTCGAATCCCGTTGAGTCATGGATGTTGTGTTTGTCTTACGGCACTGGCTCTGTCCCTTCCCTGGAACCAGTGACCCTAAATTAGGGATGGGCGACTGCTTATAGCCCATTGAGTTACTCACGGTGATCGTTAAACCTTCAATCAAAAAAAAAAATTGCTGACATGCTCCTGTTTGTGGACGGGTGTGTCTATTGGATGGCAATCATACTTTTACATCCTAATTATGAAAAAGTGTAAATATGGAGAGACCGGGGTTTTGCAGGGGGTGAGGTGGGGATTTTTTCAAGGGTAGCCGTCAAAGTGAGTAGCCCCCCAAAGCGATTATGTGCGTAGGGCCCGGTAACTCCAAATCTTCCACTGGGCCCACGACGAACAGAACAGGTTACTCCGTACCTTCGTTTGCTGCGCAGAATACTGCATGCGGTCAACTAGATTTTCTTCTTCTTAATATTATTATTACTCTTATATTAGTAGTAGTAGTAGCATTAGGTTGTTATGACCACCGTTAGCAACGATATGAGCTATAAAGTGGTTGCCCGCCCTTAATGTAAAGACATTGATTTCAGGGAGGGCAGAGAGCCACTGCTGTACGACAATCACGCCTTCCATATTTCATCTGGGCTCACTGGGACGAAAGGTCAGAGGCTAGCGCTGAGATCATTGTGCCACTAGTGCGTAGGGGTGCAGTCGAGGTCTGGAGGAGACTGACGGCGCCCCGCTACTGTTTACCTTCTTCTTCGCTCTCTATTTTTCATGGTGACTATCTACAAATTTCTAGGCCTTTTGTTTACCGAAACCACCTCAGAAATAGCCGGTGGAGTGGGTTGCAGACAAAATATATATATCATCATTGTCAACCATTATCAATCCACTACCGGATGAAGGTCGCCCCAAGTTTCTTCCACAATTGTCTGTTTTCAGCCTGTCTCCTCCATATCCCTCCGGCATGCCTACGAATTTCATCCATCCATCTCCCATGGGGTCTTCTTCTGGGTTTTTTGTGTCCCTCGGAATCCAGTCTAAAATGTTAGTTGGTGGTCTGTTCTTCTGGCAACATGTCCAACCCATTGCCATTTCAGGGATTTCACTGTGGTCATGATGTCGTCCATTCCTGTCATTCCCCTTATCTATAATTTCCTCTTCTTATCTTTCCTGGTTACACCAAGCATGCATCTCTCCATTCTGCTTTGAGTTGTCTGCTGTCTTTGTATATCTTTTGTAGTTAAGGTCCATGTCTCTGCTCCATACGTAAGCACTGGAAGGATGCATTGATTAAACACTTTTCTTTTAAGACATAATGGCATACTGCTCTTAAAAGTTGTACTGTATCTTCCAAAAGCTCTCCATCCAAGTTTTATACGCCGATTAATCTCTTCATCAATGTGACCCTCACTTGATATCTGCTGCCCAAGATAAATGTAGGTATCAGTTGTTTCAAACTTTTCTCCATCAATCAGTAACTCTTTTTTTCTTGTAAAAGCATTGTGCATCACTTTTGTTTTCTGAAAGATATATATATATATATATATATATATATATGTATATATATATATACTGAAGAGCAAAACTGAAGACTAAGGAAAAACTTTAGAATTTAAAACGAAAGTTGCAAAATAACCTGAAGATCAAAACGCGCAACGCAGCAGTTTTGAAAGTTCAGAATTCACATTCTATTAAGAAGATACCTAAGCAAAAAAATACATATATAATTTTGACTCACACCAAGTACAACATAGAAAAGGTTATGTATCTACCTGTGTGAGTAAAAGGAGAAAAGATAAAAAAATAAAATAAAACAACTGAATGTAGAAGGTGTCGAGAATACTGAGCCTTGGCTTTATCAAGGACCAGCAAAAACTCTGCATTTTCTCACTTCCACAAAGACCTAGTTGGAAATGGGTTTCTGCAAGGCCATAGATGCAAGTAACATTCCCACCTAAAATTGTTTTAAAAAATATATATATGTCATGTCCTCCGCAGAGTTGTATGACCTAGCACAAGTTAACAATTTCGCTTGCATCCATAACCCTCCTGGCCCGACCCATGCTCTTCATCTGTTACTATTAAACAGAGAGAAGAAGATTAAAGAGAACTCAAGCTGTGAGAGTGACATAATAATTAGAAATAATTTTCAGCTATAATGAAATGCCAAGTTCGTTTGAGAGAGAATTTAAACCTGAAAAACAATGCAAAAGAAATCCAAATTTTTACATTGCAATTAAAAAAGAAAATATTAATTTTTTAAAAAACAGATTTTTGAAAGAAAACTTGAGTCTAAAACCCCCTACTCTACAACTTATGACAGCACGAGAACGAGAATAAGTTAAAGACAATAATTAACTAAAGAAAACTTTGTGAAAGTTATATGACTTAAACAGTTAGTTGCAATATGTACAAAGTATTTCAGCAGTGCTTTAAGTGCATAATTAATTAGTTATTAAGAACTTAACTACTTTGAAAATACAGCGCATAGAAAAGGAACAAGCTTAGCCATCTGCTGTTCCTAGGTACCCCAAAAGACGCGCAAAGTTACAAAGAAAAGAAAGAGTTAAAACCCGCAAAAATGTTAACAGACAAGCCAGTGCCTAAAAGCTGAAAAGCAAAAAATCAACAGAGAAAAAGTACATGAAGTACAAACATTGAACTTATAAAACCTAAAACCCAAATACAAGGAAGAGAGCTTACCTCTTGTGCGACTAAACTTTCTCCTCACAAGAGTAAAACATGGCTGACCTCTTCCGCCACTCCCTAGTCGCTGGGGGGCAGTGCGGGTGGGGCTGATGGCCTCCTCATACAGAAAGAAATCAACTCGCGGAGATTTTAACCAGAGAAAAAAATATATAAACTTAAGACTGTGGATCTGTATGATCAGAAAGAGCAGAATTAACTCTCCAGAATACATGAGAAATATTATAAAATACACGAGTAGTGTATTTAATAATCTTTGCATGTATTAAATCACCTTAGTGAGCTTCTATAGATTAATCAGAATCTCATTAATTTTAATGTTGGTTTTACTATTTTTAGTATAGCTATCCTAGTGATGAATAACTAGTTTTCTTTTTTATTTGTTTTTATTTTCTTTTATAAACAGATTTTTAAGCTTTTTTTTTTTGTGATTTTGCTTATATTATTTAATTTTTTGTTTTAATAGGACCTTCATATCCATAGCACTAAATTTCCTTTAGGTAGTTAATAGGCATCCTCTAGCCAACTTCCTTACGGCTTTGATTGGTCAGAATCATATTATTAACTGTGTAGAAAATTAAAGCAGATCTGCCAACCTTACTCTATTATTCAGAATAATTTTTCTTAAAGTTCTTTTGATGAAAGAAGAAGGAATTTCGTTCTCTAGAAAACTATCTAATAGTATATTAATGTGGTAATTGAAGTCCAAATTGTTGCTGCAAATTCTTGAAATTCTTAGGACCTGAGAAATTAGTACATTCTCAATTACTTTGGTTGATATGTTATTATTCCAGTGTAGATATTTAATTACTTTGAAAGGAAAAATAACTCTTTTATCAAAGAGGCTAATAGATGGGTTACCTCTGTTGAGCTTAATGCTTAAGTCTAGGAACTCAAGTTCCTGATTACTGTGGTTGGTTTTACATAAGTTAAGAGAGCTAGGATAGATATTATCAAAATCACTCTCTATAACTTCTGAATTATTGATACACAGCAGATCATCAATATATCTAAAAGTGTAAAGGTAGTTATCTGAGCAGGTGGGGTGATTTTTAATGAATTTATATTCCTTAAAGAACAGGAATAGATTAGCGATATTCGTGGACGTTGATGTTCCCATGGGAATACCGTTCACTTGCTTATAGAGAGTATTATTATATAAGATATGGTTATTTTTTATGCAGCAATTGAGATAAGAGTTCCAAGTTCCTACATTAACAAATTGGTTAAGTTTAAATTCTGCATACAGCTCTTTAAAGGTAGTGATTATATCTGATAGAGGCAGATTAGTATAGAGGTTTTCAAAATCATAACTATTAATATTTAGGGGACAAACTTTGAGTATAGTAGAAATTACTTCTGCATTATTATTAATTATCCAAAAATCTCTGTACATCAAGTTAGTACAGTTTCTAATGTGTTTCAAAACCTTCTTTAAGACATCTTCAAAAGCAAGATCTGTTTTCTTTTTATGACTCCTAACTCCACTAGCTATGAACCTGAACTTCACAGGATCCTTATGAAACTTAACCGTTGCAAAAAGAAATGGAAATTCAGGCTCATATCTTCTAGTTTGTGGAATTTTAAGTTTCCTGAAGAATGCCTTAAACCGATTTTCTAACTGCTTGGTAGAATAACTTACGGGCTCGTATGTTACTCTATTATTGAGTTCCATAGTTAACAATTCAAAATAGAACTTCTTACAGATAATTGCAAAATTATTGCTAGCTTTATCCGTAGTGGTAAAAATAAATTGGTCTTGTAGCTTGGAGAGTGACCTTTTAGCTTCTCCAGAGAAAAAGAGATTTCTGTCGAAACAAAAGTCCAGACCTGCCAACTCACCGGTGAAGCTATTGATTATATTATATTTCCATTCTGCGAAGGCCTCAATAGGCTGATTGTACGTTAAACTGGTTTTTACGATGTACCTATTAACATCTTGAGTGAAGCTCTCAAGAATCCTTTCTTTGGAAATTGTGAAGGAAGGTCTGAATTTAGAGCCATACTCTAATAAATTCCTAAGCTTTTCATTTTCAACAAAACTCAAGTTTCCGGTGATGATATGGTTGTAATTCTTATCATAGTGAACTGTTTCTTTATGTTCATCACAAGAACATGTAGTAATTACAGGAATGTAGCTCGAAGAGTTAAGTTTGTAGTTTTTAACTATTGACCCTAAGGTCTTAACATATTTAAAACTTACAATAGACTGGTGCCTGTGGATGGGAAAAAAATTGCATTATTGTAGAACAGCTTCCTTACATTGAGATTATCGTAGGCTTTATTTAAAAACCTGATGGTTACAAAATTACTGGAAAATTCTTTAAGAGAAATTTTATCTTTAAGAATATGTTTAAGAATGTCCAGAACCAAAGCAAAAACATGCTTATCAACATGGTCAGCAGTTTCATTCCAGAATTTGAAAAAACTTTTAAGGACAGAGTGCTTGAAGGACTTGAGAATTTTGTAAGTATTTTTAACAAAATTAGTGCCAGTTTTAAAGCTTTCCAGAGTTATTAGCAAGTTAGCAAAATCAACTTTGCTTGATGTGCGAAATAACCTCTGTCCTCTATTACCTCTAGTGCAGCTCTTATTATTAACAAGAAAGAAGAGTTCACGAATTGAAAATTTATGCTGATTATGCTTATTGTCAGATAGAGTGGAATTAAGACCATAGGGATAAAGAGACTGATGCTGCAAAATTTCAAGGGATTCAGTTTCTAGCCGAGCATAGAGGTCAGGGATAATATGTAGTACCTCTATTTTCACTTTGTCAAAACCATGGGTATGGAAATGCTCTAATTCAAAGGTAGAGTACTGGTTGGCGTTTGTGGAGGGGTTCACTCCTGAATTAGAGAACTTGTTAACTAGAGACCTGTGACCATTAATCCTAAGATGAAGAGGATTTTTACTTTGGCCAATATAGCTAAGGTTGCAGACAGTACAGGTGAGCTTATAGATGGTATTGTAGGCTTTGCATAACTTGTTGGAGCAATTATCCTCAACAGAAGAATACAGGTTAGGATCTGCAGATTTACATGTCAAACAACGTTTGTCATTTCATAACTTTAGATTACCTTTGCCAGCGAGTTCATACACTATGGGAAAGGGTGCTAGCCTAACCGAGCGGGAGCACTTAAAATATCTGAGCTGACCTCCAATCCTTTCATCGTCCTTAGAACTCCACTTGGGCCAAAACATACAAATTCTGAGCAAACCAACTAGGAAAAACTTTTTAGAAATAAGCAGTCCAAGAAAATACCAAACTCGAGTATAAACTACACTCCAAAAGGCTGCATCCAAAACATACTAAAAATAAAAATTAGAAATAAAAATAAGAGTGAATTGTAAATAAATAGAAAATGAAAAAACCTCAAATAAAAAAAAAAAAAAAAAAAAAAAAACATTTCAACTAGAATTTGCGCATGAGCTGCTAAATAATAAATTGAAATTAGTTACTGAAGAGCAAAACTGAAGACTAAGGAAAAACTTTAAAATTTAAAACGAAAGTTGCAAAATAACCTGAAGATCAAAACGCGCAACGCAGCAGTTTTGAAAGTTCAGAATTCACATTCTATTAAGAAGATACCTAAGCAAAAAAATACATATATAATTTTGACTCACACCAAGTACAACATAGAAAAGGTTATGTATCTACCTGTGTGAGTAAAAGGAGAAAAGATAAAAAAATAAAATAAAACAACTGAATGTAGAAGGTGTCGAGAATACTGAGCCTTGGCTTTATCAAGGACCAGCAAAAACTCTGCATTTTCTCACTTCCACAAAGACCTAGTTGGAAATGGGTTTCTGCAAGGCCATAGATGCAAGTAACATTCCCACCTAAAATTGTTTTAAAAAATATATATATGTCATGTCCTCCGCAGAATTGTATGACCTAGCACTAGTTAACAATTTCGCTTGCATCCATTAACCTTCCTGGCCCGACCCATGCTCTTCATCTGTTACTATTAAACAGAGAGAAGAAGATTAAAGAGAACTCAAGCTGTGAGAGTGACATAATAATTAGAAATAATTTTCAGCTATAACGAAATGCCAAGTTCGTTTGAGAGAGAATTTAAACCTGAAAAACAATGCAAAAGAAATCCAAATTTTTACATTGCAATTAAAAAAGGAAATATTAATTTTTAAAAAACAGATTTTTGAAAGAAAACTTGAGTCTAAAACCCCCTACTCTACAACTTATGACAGCACGAGAACGAGAATAAGTTAAAGACAATAATTAACTAAAGAAAACTTTGTGAAAGTTATATGACTTAAACAGTTAGTTGCAATATGTACGAAGTATTTCAGCAGTGCTTTAAGTGCATAATTAATTAGTTATTAAGAACTTAACTACTTTGAAAATACAGCGCATAGAAAAGGAACGAGCTTAGCCATCTGCTGTTCCTAGGTACCCCAATATATATGCACCTCCTTCCCCCTACCGCGCACAGCTGGTGTCGATAACGCCCGGGACGATTTTCAGAGCACCAGGCCACTTCTTTTTTTCAGGACTGCACCACTGCGAGGGCTGCTTTCCAGTCTTTAAAAAACAAAACAAATATCGAAGTGTACAAGTTTCTTGTTTAGTTAAAATTTTCAAAAAATGCATTTCTTCTTTTCTTTCTTTCCTTTTCTTTTTTTTTCTTTTTTTTTTGCTTGATTGGATGTTTAACGACCACCGTAAGCAACTCAGTCGGCTATAAGAAGTCGCCAGTCCCTAATTTAGGGCCACTGGTTCCAGGGAAAGGAGAGAGCCAGTGCTGTAAGACATACACAATATTCATGCCACACCTTGATTTGAACCCGGACTCGGACGAATGATCAGAAGCCTGCGCTTAGACCACAGCGGCCGCGAAATGTATTCACATGTTGTACAGTTAGTATGGAGGTGTGCCCCAGCCGCTAGTATAGGAGTTGGACCCCTGCCCCCTCCCCAGCAGCTTGGGACCTGATCATATGCACTTGCAACGAAAACATTCATAGGAATATAACAGTAGAAACTACAATTGAATGACAGTATATACCATTTACGAAATTTGTCTGGATTAATAGAGGAGGAATTTGGAGCCATGGCAGGTTTTTGATTCTCGCAAAAATTTGTTGGTGGCAGGGGCGCCGAATTCTCCAAATTATTGGGGGGGGGGGGGGCAGGCGTGAAGAGACCAGACGTGGGAGGGGGAATGTCACTTCCGTTGTCAGGAAGAAAATAAAAAGGGGGAGGGCAAAAAGATAAACTATGAGATTCGACGTATATTTTAAAACTCAATTGTAATTGCTCATCAGCGAATGAACAAGGAAACAGAAATATTCTTTCGCTGAATATTTATATTTTTAAAAATAAAATTCAGCCTATAATTTCATAAAAATATCCATAAAGATTTTATTTCCAAACAAAGTTTAGAAAAAAATGTGAGAAATTAGCTGAGTTACTCAAAGAACAAGAAGCACAAAAATAAAAAATAAAAATTTAAATAAGGGTTCTAGATTATACGTTTCTGTATTTTATTTATGATAAAATTGTTTTAATAATTTACCTCATATCACAAGAACATGTCAAACACTATTAATATGGGCCTGGTAATCTAGTTTCTTATCAAATGAGCAATGCTAAGAGTGGGAAAAATGTTTTTATTTATTTTGTTATTTATTAATATTTTGGAAGTAAATTGCTTTGTCCACATAAGGTGAACCAAACTCCACCTAAAGCGCTTATTTAATTAAACGGAACCAAAAATATTTTATTGGTTGGACCCGACCCCCCCCCCAATAAAATTATTGAAGGGGAAAGATTCACCTTGCTCCCCCGCTTATGTTTGGTAGCAAATTAAAATTAGGTCTTGGAAAATAACAAAATTTCTGTCAAAGTGAAGAGATAGGAAATGGTGTTAAAATTTGGCAAACAGCTGAAAATTTCGTTGAGAATAAATATTATAATTCAAGCGAATCAACTGAACATATCTTGTATTTGGAATACATACCGAAGCAGCTTTGAGTATGAAATGACTCCTGGTCGACCATTAAGTTGCCGGGGCGAAAATAATGTTGAAGCAGCAGTGCAGTTTATGAATGAAACTACTCACAATACAAGTCCATATTTTTTCAGACGGAAAATTAGTCAAAAAAATTCTGTACTTGTCCTCAGGAACCCGGAGGGAAAGTTGGTCCACAGAATAAGCAAGAAAGATGACACCGAATTTTCGGATGTAATAAGCACGTCTTTTGAATCCGTTCTGACGCAAATTAAATTTATCAAAGCTGTTCAAAGTCAATGGAACCGGTATGGAAAACAATAGATCTGACGAAAGAAAGAAGATTTTCAATCGGGTTTTTAATCCCTCAGATATTGTTGTAAACGAAATCGTGAGCTTACGAACTCTTAGAAACAGAGATATCGACAAAAATAAGATGTGGCTTTAAGTCCCCTATTGGGAAAACCATGCATTATTTTAGGAAGAAAGTATTCTCAAAAATTTTTTCCATATGAGCGGTATCGGTCCAAGAAAAAAAAAATTTAGTCGAGTTTTCTGGAGCCCAGATTTTGCTACAAATACATCAGAAGCGGAAATTAACACTTATGCTCCCTGGTGGCCAAACCATTCTTTACCAAACATTAGAAATTATGTGAAAACTATTTTCCATCAGGTCTTGTATGCGATACAAGAAGAATTTTTCAAATCAGAGCTTTATGAGCAGAAATAACGCAGAAAACGCAATTTACCTTTGTGCCCCCTAGCGGAAAGTCTATGATTTACTTGAAAATTTTGAATTTATAGGGAAAACATTTTGCATCGGAAACACTATCCAACAAAGAAGGAATTTTTCAAATCGTACTCTTAGAAGTAGAGATATTGACAAAAATAAGATATACGTCTACGACCCCTGGCGTAGAAACCATGCATTTTTTCAAGAAGAAAATTTTCCTAAAAAGGTTTGCCGACATGATTAGTATTGGTCAACAAACGCCTTTTTTTTTTTTCAATTGAGATTTTAGAAGCTCATATTTTGCTGCAAATACAACAGAAGCGGAAACTAGGACTTACGCCACCTGGTGGCCAAACCATTTCTTACAAAAATTAGAAAATATGTGCAAACGATTTCCCATCAGGAGCTGTATGCGGTGCAGAAAGAATTTTTCAAATCGGAGATTTAGAAGCAGAGATATAGGGGAACGCAATTTACATATACGCCCCTAGCGGAAAGTCTATGAATTACTTGAAAATTTTGAAATTATATGAACTACATGTCACACTAGAAACACCATCCAACAAAGAAGGAATTTTTCAAATCGGACTCCTAGAAATAGAGATATTGACAAAAATAAGATATGCATCTACGCCCCCTGGCGTAGAAACCATGCACTATTTTGAGAAGAAAATGTTTCTAAAAGGTTTGTCGACATGTGTAGTATCGGTCAACAAACGACGTTTTTTCAATCGAGAATTTAGAAGCTCATATTTTGCTGGAAATACAACAGAAGCGAAAATTAAAATTTATGCCCCCTGGTGGCCAAAAAATTTTTTTACAAAAATTAGAAATTATGTGCAAACGATTTCTCATCAGGAGCTGTATCCGGTGCAGAAAAAGTTTTCAAATCGTAGATTTAGAAGCAGAAATATAGAGGAAACCGAAATTACCTCTACGCCCCCTAGCGGAAAGTCTATGAATTACTTGAAATTTTTGAAATTATATGAAAAACATGTTACACGGAAAACACTATCCAACAAAGAAGGAATTTTTGAAATCGGACTCCTAGAAGTAGAGATATTGACAAAAATAAGATGTACATCTACGCCCCCTGACGGAGAAATTGTGGAATACTTTAAGAAGAAAATATTCCGAAAAGGTTTATCGATGTGAGTGGCATCAGTCTACGAAAGAATTTTTTCAATCGATATTTTAGAAGCTCCGATTTTATGGCAAATACATCAGAAGCCAAAATTAACACTTACGCCCCTGGTGGCCAAAGTATTCTTTACCAAAAATTTGAAGTTATATGCAAAAGATTTTCCATCAGGAGATGTATCCACTGAAGAAAAAAATTCAAATCGGAGTTTTAGATGAACAGTTATCAGGGAAAATGTAATTTACTTTTACGCCCCCTAGCGGAAAATCTATGCGTAATTTGAAAAAGTAACTATATCTAAAATTCTCTTCGACATAAATGGAATCGAAAGATAATTTTTTTTTCAATCGGTTGTTTAGAAGCAAACATGTGGAATAAAACGTATTATTGAATTTGACATCATCTGCATTTACGCCCTCTACCGGCGAAATTGTGCATCGTAAAAAAAAACCGAAATGTAGGATCATCATTTGCATATTTTAAGCTTCCCAATGCAAAATGAATTTTTCAAATCGGACTAATAGTTGCAGAGATATCGTGGGTACAGACGGGCGGACGGACAAACCGATAACAGAAGCACGATCTTTTTTTACAAAAGACGTGCTAAAAACAAATAAGGCAGCTTGTTCCAATGAATATTTTCCCTAATTCAAGTTCGTCTAAGAAAATACAAGTAATCGTGTTAAGACATGGGCAACTAATATTCTTTACGATGTAACTAATGTTCCTCATAGATCATCAAGTTGTCGTTGGTTTTTTTACATTTTTATATGAAAGCAAATATTTTAGCTTAAATTTGAATTATATATAATATAATAATCTTATTACAGTACATTTACTGCTAAATAACGTAATGCATTGTGTAAGGTCGCTCAAATTCAAAAGTGCTTTGTTGTTGTTGTTGTTGTTTTTCAGTGAGCTAGAGATATGAAAACAACTAAAACTCAAACTAAAAAGATTTACAATTCACCCTAAATAGATTATGAACCCCTAACCCAATTCATTTTCATATTATTTAACAAATATTTAGCTCCGTTCTGCTTTACTTTTTTCGGATTTGTCTAAAATACAAATGAGAGTAACAGATCTCGCGTATTAAAATAATCAAGAAAAATGATTAATTTAGGTGTACAGAGCGCAGCAATCATATTGTGGCGCTCTCTGTGGGTGGAATTTGTAGACACAAAGAAATTAACTTAAAGAAATTATTTTTATTTGTTTATTTATTTAATTTTTCGGGGACAGTTGTAAAACTTATTACACGAGACACCATTCGCGATATTTCAGCATGTGAATTTCTTAACATCATTTGGTGGAAGTAGAAATCCTCTTTCAAAACATATCGCCGGCGATTAATGAGATATTGAGTGGTGGGTGACGTCAACCAATGGCAATATTCAAGACCAAAGCCAACGAGAGCAAATACTTATTAGATTTTCCTCCATGAAAATGAGCTAACTGCATAATTTGGATAATGACCGGTTTTGTAAGATTTTCCCTTTTCCTACAGGCATTATTTCCGATTTTCATATAGATAAAAATACTGAAGGTCTTTCATTCTCGCCAACCAAGTTTTATCATCCGCTTGACGAAGCTCTCTCTCCCCGTTTCTTTCCAATTGCGTCTGCCTTTATTCTTTATTTTCACTCTTGCACAGAGCAGTTCTACCGGCACTAAATAAAAACATGTAAAAACAAGTTAGTAAAATCATGCCATGCATTGATTATGATACGCTTTCCAATATACTAGAAATCATTACTCAAGCTATTACTCAAGTTATGAAGAAAATGCCTGTGGAACTCACCCCTGTGCCCTGACCTTTGATCCATTTGGATGATATTCAACAGAACTGGTTCAGTATATCTCCGAAATAACATGATAAAGTTTTGTCGCAATCGAATCAATTTTACGTAAGATATGATGCATAAGCGCTATGGAATAGATCCCGCTCCTGTGTCCTAACCTTTCACCCCCATTTCGCCCATTTTCAATAGGCTTCGTCCCCAAGAAGGTCCCTACAACATACCAGCATTTCATACAAATCGAAACATTTTTACGTAAGTTATGACTCATAATGGCGATGGAAGTGATTCCGCTGCTATGTCCTGACCTTTGACCCCCATTTCGCCAATTTTTAATAGGGTTTGTCCCCAGGTGATCTCCTACCACATACTAAAATTTAATCAAAATCAAATCTTTTTTACGTTAGTTATGATGCATAAGAGCAGTGGAATGGATCCCGCTCTTATGTCCTGACCTTTGTCCCCATTTCGTTCACTTTCAATAGGTTTCCTTCCCAGGTGTTCCCCTACCACATACTAAAATTTCATCGAAATCGAACGATTTTTACGCAAGTTATCGTGCGGACGAACATACGCACACAACGCGTGACGTAATTAGGCAGATAGGAATCGCGACCATCTGCTAGCAAGGTGTGACGTCATAAAACTTTAATAGGATCCACAAACAACGCCTGACGTAATGAGATAGATGGCATGACCGCGCGCCAACATCTAATGGGGCGACGCCATGACACCACACTTCAAACTTGGTAATTCGGGGTGGTTATTTAACCCACTAAACAAATTTTCTGAAAGTCGTGATCAAGCTAAATCGATTTCTAGTACCAGAAAACGGTAGGTTAACGACTTTCGTTAAAATCCTTAGAGCCGTTTTCAAAATAAAATTTACATACATACAAGAATTGCTCCTTTAAGGTGAACGTCAAGTAATTTGGCTTCCTGTACTTCGAATGGAAAAATTTCTGTACACATTTTCTTCCCAATTAATGCGTTCCCAAGGATGAAAATTTGAACATCGATTAACATATCTTCATTTTATAACTTGGAATACTTAATATTTTCTAAAACATAACCAGAATTATGCAATCCAACATTTGTTTGTCTACTGACGTCATCAAAGTACAGGTCGCGCCATCCTTTTTCTGGTTTCAACACCACCAATGGAAAAGTTATTGATTTTTAATGTAATTATGGTTATGTTTTAAGAAAATATTAAGTATTCCAAGCTGTAATAAAGTTATTTTAATCGATGTTCAAATTTTCATCCTTGGAAACACATTAGTTGTGAAGGAAATGTGTACAAAAGTTTTTCCATTGGAAGTATAGGAAGCAAAATTACTTGACGTCCACCTTAATAATATGGGATAAGAGCGATAGAATGGATCGCATTCCTATGTCCTGGCCTTTGACCCCATTTCGTCCACATTCAACAGGGTTCGTCCCCAGGTGGTCCCCTACCACATACTGAAATTTCATCGAAATCGAACCATTTTTTAGCACGTTATGACGTATAAGAGCAATGGAACGCATCCCGCTCTTATGTCCTAACCTTTAACCCCACTTCACCCATTTTAAATAAGATTCATCCCTATGCGGTCCCCTACCACATACTAAAATTTCATTGAAATCGAACCATATTTATGTAAGTTATCACGCATAAGGGTAATGGAAGGATCCCCGCTCCTACGTCGTGACCTTTGACCCCATTTGTCCCATTTTCAATAGGGTTCGTCCCCAGGTGGTATACTAAAATTTCATCGAAATCGAACCATTTTTACGCCAGTTATCGTGCGGACAGACGGACGGACAAAGCTGGAGCATATACGCTTCTTCAACCTACGGTTGGAAAGCGTAAAAAACAAGGGCGCGCCAACGGCATTCGCTGATCGGGTGCAAGCACAGATTTGCTGCCCCTTGTACGAGAATATTTTTCAATTTTTATTCATTTTTACATGAAATAAATACCATCAGCAACATCATTTTCTGTTTCCCCGTAAATTAAGAGTTTTCATAAAATACAATTGTCTCATATAAAAACTGAAGGGGGAAAAAAATCTGTAAAACTGTAGTTCAGATGACGCTGCGAATAATTCAAGAAGTCAGCTTCCTCTCTGTCAATTTACACGAAAATCCGCTTTATGGGTATAAAAAGTTTGTTCATGTACAGTGATAAACGTATCACAGATTCTCCATGGAAGGAGGGGGGCATTTGTGGTGTGTGTGATAACATTGAACATGACCGGTGCCTATTGTCTTTTCAACTGCATTCTAACCAAAAAATCTCTCATATGGGTATATTTACAAATAAGTTGTATAAAACTAAAAACAGAATTCGAAATTTCTGGTTTTCATATTAAATAAACAAAAAATTCCTATAAGCTAAAAACTGAAGCTTAAAGAAAGCACACAAACATAGCGTAGTTTCAGCTCAAATTATTTTTTCTAGCTTTTTTTGTTACAAACTTTTCAACAGTGTTCGAATTGTCTAAGTTTGTGGCAATTTTCTTTTCAATGCTACCGATATCTATATTTGAAAATCGCCCCTGTTTCATATTTAATCAAAAGTAACTTTTCATGATTTTAAGTTTGGAAAGCCATCTTTGCCCACAAACCACTGTTACAGCTAGTAAAAATTTTAAAAGAGGGTTTTGTGCACCTTATTATTGCTATCAATTTTACAGAATGGAAAAGCGGGCACTCTAATTTTTAAGACCGTTTTGTATTTCAAGCTTAACAGTAAGACAAAGAAAGATGTTTATTCTTAGGCAGTGTAAAAACCCACAAAATCTATAATAATAATAACTAGTTTAAAGTAACATGGAACGCGTCCCCCCCCACACACACACACACACACTCCTCCCTTTTGCTGCAGGCATCATCAAAAATATTCTTAAACCTACTGAATGGTTTGGAAAACATATTAGTGAGTCATCTGAAAATATGTATTCTAAATCATTTTATGGGTTCATGTGATGCGTAACATGAGTACAAAGAATTTCAGTTTGGCCACACAAATATGAAGCAATTATAGCATATTCTTCTTGTGCAATACCTGACAATTTTATTTGTAAGCCCATACAATATTTTATTTTTACATCTGTGCTTAGTGTCAATAAGGAATAAAGGTTATTTAAAAATTGAAAAGTCTCGTTTTGCGTGTTGAGGTGTTCGAACCGTTCTTATAGTTGTATCAAAGAATAGGAAAGTTATAACTTTTTTTTAATTTCTTTTTGGCATATCAACATCTCATCCATGTTTTGCCCCCCCCCCCAATTTTTTTTTTTATTTTGCTTTTTTTTTTTTTTTCTAACTTCATCTAACAACACAACAGTTAGAAATTCGGTTTCGCAGTCTATTTCCACTACAATTTTATCTTCAGCTAACATTCCTTTAAAACCCCCATTTGTTCTACATTCTCTTAAATAGCCATTTACTTGTTTTAACATTTCTATTATGGTTGCTACAACTACTACAGATTTTGGCATGAATTTTCAACTAACATTTATTTTTGTTGAAATACTATGCCAAATCTTTCTGGAACAAATAAACTAGCATTTTTTTTTTATTCTATTTTTCCAGGGAAGATTGGTTAAATTTCGCTTATCACTGTGTCTAAAAGTTTTGTTAAAGTGCTAATAAAATATTTCGTGGATTACATCCAAATTGCACTCCATTCCGCGCTACCCTTACTGCATCGATCATATCTTCCCATTTTGATTCAGAGCACGGTTTCACGGTCAACGCTGGGACCAGTGTTGTATTCAGAGAAGTTTTCCCATGGGGGGGGGGGGGGCTATCTATTACAAATTTTGAGGGGGATGAAACTTGTTAACTGATTATATGCATATAATTACAAATTTGTTATTTATATCATCATCATCATCATCATTGTCAACCATTATCAATCCACTGCTGGACGAAGGTCTCCCCAAGTTTCCTCCACAACGGTCTGTCTTGTGCCAGTCTCCTCCATGTCACCCCTGCATACTTTCGAATTTCATCCACCCATCTCCCATGTGGTCTTCTTCTGGGTCTTTTCCTGTCCCTTGGAATCCAATCTAAAATTTCGGCTGTCCATCGATGATCTGTCCTTCTGGCAGTATGCCCAGCCCATTGCCATTTCAGGGATTTAACTCTGATCATGATGTCTTCCACTCTTGTCATTTTTCGGATCCACGAGTTTCTCTTCTTATCTCTCCTGGTTACACCAACCATGCACCTCTCCATGCTGCTTTGAGTTGTCTGCAGCCTTTGTATGTCTCTTTTAGTTAAGGTTCACGTCTGTGCGCCATACGTAAGCACTGGAAGGATCCATTGATCAAACACTTTCCTTTTAAGACATAATGGCATATTGCTCTTGAAAATTATGCTGTTTCTTCCAAAAGCTCTCCAGGCAAGTTTTGTACGCCGATTAATTTCTTCATCAATGTGACCCTCACTTGATATCTGCTGTCCAAGATAAACGTACGTGTCTGTTATCTCCAGCTTTTTCTCCATCAATCGATAAATCTTCATTTCTTGTAAAAGCATTGAACATCACTTTTGTCTTCTGAAAGTTCATTTTTAATCCCACTTCTTTACTCTTGTCAGCAAGTTCCTGGATCATACTCTGCAGCTCTGATGGGGTAGTTGCAAAAATGACTACGTCATCAGCAAAACGAAGGTGGGTTAGATAATCTCCATTAATCTTTATCCCCTTGTTTTCCCAGCTCAGCGACTGAAAAACACCCTCCAATGTGGCATTAAAGAGCTTCGGAGATATGGTGTCACCTTGTCTCACTCCCTTTCCAATTTTTACGTGTGTTGTATTTTCAAACAGCCTAATCTTTGCACTTGCATTTTCATAGATGTTATTAATAATATTAATGTATGCATCTTCAATACCGCAGGTTTTCAGAGCCATTGTAACTGCTGATGGTTTCACCGAATCAAAGGCTTTTTCATAATCGATAAAAGCCATGCACAATGGAAGTTCATACTCCCTCGCTCTTTCAATTAGTTCTCTCAGCACGTGGATATGATCTATTGTGCTGTAGCCACTCCTGAATCCAGCTTGTTCTCTCGGTTGAGCCATGTCCAGTGTTACCTTCAAGCGGTGTGAAAGAACTTTAGTGAAGATTTTATAAACTACTGATAGGAGGCTGATAGGTCTGTAGTTTCCGAGATCCTCAATGTCACCTTTCTTATGTAGCAGGATCATTGTAGCGGTGTTCCAATCCTCAGGAATATTTCCTTCATTAAGGCATCGAGTGAAAATTTGGGCGAGTACTGTTTCGATTTCTCCACTTGCTTCTTGTATGATGTCTACAGTAATTCCATCTTCTCCTGGAGCTTTTCCTCGCTTCATGTTCTTGATTGCATGTGCAACTTCTGCTGGAAGGACTGGAGGAACTCTGGTACTGGTATCTTTCATGATGTCTGGAGTGCATATATCATCCCTTTCATATAATTTGGAGTATAAATCTTTCACTCTTGTCAAAATTTCGCCTCTATTTCTTGTTACAGAACCATCTTCTTTTCTCAGTGCCATAATCTGTTTTCTTCCCTTACTGAGATGTCCCTTTGCTATCTTTAGGCTTTGGTTGTTTTCAATTGCTTTCCTCACTAGTTCACAGTTGAATTTCCTTACGTCTTCAGTGATACTTTTTCGTACTGTCTTGCATAGCTCTATATATTCCACTTTGGAAGTCACATCTTCTTTAGTTGTCCTCATCTCTCTTCTTTTTTGCATCAACATTTTGGTTTTTCCTGATAATTTGTTCACATGCAACTTGTTCTTAGACATAGCTAATTTTGTTGGTGTTTCCATAAGAGCTTTGGTTACTTTTCTGTTAACTTCAGAGATGTCCACTTCTTCCGATGTTAGGCCTTCTAAAGCAGAGAACCTGTTCTTCAGTTCTAACTTGAAGGTATTATGGTGTTTTTTAAGGTTGGTTATGTCAATAGATTTTGTTTGTCTTATGAGCTTGCCACGTTCAAGTTTAGTGTTGAGGTGCATCTTACATCTCACCAATCTATGGTCACTACCTGTGTTGAACTCGTTTAGCACACTGCAGTCTTCTATGACGAATTTTTTGTTACACATAATAAAATCAATTTCACTTGTCGTCCCATTTGGATGTCTCCATGTCCATTTCCTGTGTGGCTTTTTCTTGAAGAAGGAGTTCAAGATGAAAAACCCTTCTGCCTCTGCAAACTCAACGAGAGTATTTCCACGCTGGTTTCTGTTGCCATGACCGAATTTACCTACTGAAGTTTCATTCTGTTGCCGTTGCCCTATTTTTGCATTGAAATCTCCCATAATTATTTTCAAGTGCTGCTTACCTTTATTATTTAGATGACAAATTTCCTCATAAAATTCTTCAATTTCTTCTTCAGGATGACTTGCGGTGGGTGCATAAGTTTGAATAATCTGAGCCTGGTATCTTTTCGAGAGTTGGATAACAAGTCGTGCAGCTCTGTCAGAGGAACTTTCAACTTCTACAACTTTATCCTTCAGTTTCTTGTTTATTATAAATCCAACACCACTAGTTCTGCCAGTATCTGTCCCACGATAGTAGAAGAGATGTCCACTTTTCAGTTCGATGAGATCTTCTCCTTTTTTCCTTAACTCACTTAGCCCCACGATGTCCCACTTGATCCTTTGTAGTTCCTCTTCCAATTCAAGAAGCCTTGAATCAGAAGATAGTGAGCGTCCATTGTAAGTAGCCAAGGTCAGCACCAGATGGCAGCCTAGTCCGGTCCTCCGGGGATTCTTAGCACCCTCTGCCTTCATGTCGCACTGGCCGCTGCCTTGGCCAGGTACATTCCAGCTGCCGGAGACTGAGGGCCAAGATTTAAGTTGTGGAATCATTTTGGAGGGGTTTGGCCATAACTCACCACGCTGGCCAAGCGGGTGGGTGAGTGCGGGATAGAATTTCCTCTAATCCCGATGGTATAGTTATACCGCTATTGGCGGTCGTCAGAGCCCCTTTAGTGGGAACAGGATGCACCACGAGAAGGCGGGGTTGACATTTGTCAAGGAGAGGCTGTGATGTTACGCATCACCTGACCTTACATCCCGTTATTTATATATACATTAATATACACTGCCGGCCACCCAAAATACAACACCAAGAAGGACACGAGATAGCAAAGCCAGATTTACTGGACACATAACAACAGATACAAAGATCAAACGATTGAGCTTACAGGTCCGTGCGACTTACGGAAGACGCAGACATCAATAGTTCGTGTGGCCCCCATGGCTGGCAATAACGGCCGCTACACGCCGCGGCATCGAACGAAAGAGGCTTTGGATGTGGGCTTGGGGTATGTCGGTCCAGGCTGCTTCCACACGTTGCCACAGTTCGTGAGGCGTAGCCGCGGGTGGGGCTTGCCGGGCCGCTCGGTTGCCGATCAGCGACCAGACGTGTTCGATGGGCGACATATCGGGAGAACAGGCATGCCACGGCAGCAGTGACACCTGGTGGGCCGTGAAGAATTGTTGCACGATGCGTGCCACGTGCGGGCGCGCATTAATCCTGTTGAAACGTGGCCACTGCCAGGTCCTGCAGGTAAGGGAGGACTACAGGCTCCATAACGTCGGAGATGTAGCGGTGGCTGTTGAGTTTGCCGGCGATGCGTACCAGAGGGGTGAGGGTGTGATATCCAATTGCGCCCCAAACCATAACGCCAGGCGATGGGCCGGTATGGCGATGCATAATGGAGGCGTCATACAGTCTCTCGCCGCAGTGCCGCTACACGCGAATCCGACCATCGTGGTGTTGCAGGCAGAAGCGGGATTCGTCGGAGTAGACAATTTCGTGCCATTCCGTAGTCCAGGTGGGGCGTTCAACGCCCCACTGCCATCGCACTAGCTGGTGGTGTAACGTCAATGGTAAGCGGAGCAATGGGCGCCGTGCGGCAAGTCCCCGCTCCTGCAGACGACGTCCAACGGTACGTGCTGATACAGGTTGTTGCCCAACACACCCTAATTCCTGCGCTAACGTTCGTGATGTGGCGGTGCGAGCCGTCAATGCCCGCCATACTACGTGCCGGTCCTCTCGTTCGGTGGTGTGCCGCGGCAATCACTCACGTCGGTCCCTCCATCCCTCCTGCACCCACCGAATCCATACTCGCCTCACTGTGGCTGGATGTCATCCCGCACGGGCGCCGATGTCTCGGTACGATAAACCGCTGTCGCGATAAGCCCCTATTCGTCCTCTGTCGAACTCCGAAACGTGCTAAAATGACTGCCGTATTCTGCGACGAGGCATCAGGAAGTTTCCCACGCACAGGTCCGGCAGCATAACACACTTCCACTACTTTCACTCCGCCTTCTGTGCATCTTTCTTATAGTGCTTCTCGGTGGCGACCCGGGCGCACATGATTTGCATATGCCCTACAATGCTAATCATTTGCATGTCCTCTCGCGGGCGACGCATGATGCGAATTTCAGGCCAATCGGATGCTTCCTTCTTGGTGTTGCATTTTGGGTGGCCAGCAGTGTATATAAAATTTTTAAATTGTGTATAAAAATTTTCTTATGTTCGTATATCACAAATGCAAATTCCAAGTAATCTACACACATAAGGGGCTAAAAATGTAAAAATGTTATACCTTTGCTTTAATTCGGTAATGCACCACAGATTTTGCCATGGGGTGGTGTAAGATATTGAGGATGCTAGTAAGATAATGCTGTGCCGGAGACCCCCCCCATTCCCCCTAAAACATTAGGAGTGGTAAAAATGTCTTCGCCTTACAACGAGCCTATTTCTTTTATTAAGGAATGTAGTGTTACAGTGTTAGCTGAAAACGTATGGTGTAAACCATTCCTTTGCCGTTTGGTTTTGGCCCCTTTAGATTATTTAGATTAGCACATATACTATTAAAAAAACCCAACTAACCGTTTTAAATGCCAGTTTGAGATGCGGCGATTTTTTTTGATTTTTTTGCCACCAACCACCAGGAGAAAAAAATTTTTATAGGAACAATTTCTAATAATTTGCTATTGTTAAAAATTGGGTAGCAAATATTTTGTTGTATTGGAAGCATTAAGGCTTAACCGTATACATGGAAAGTCGGCATCCAGAAGACTGAAATAAAACTGAATGCCAGCCTCCAAAATATGATGATGTATTGCAGTGCAAACATCTCTACTGTGTGGACTTATAGGTTTTTATTGCGGAAGTAGTCCGAGTTGACAGTGCTTGAAAATTCACCCCTTCAGCGAGAAGTCTTTAATGTTTTATTGAAGGATGATAGAAATTTCGGATTGAAGTCTATATGGGTGCTGTTTTTTTTTTTTATTATTATTATAATATTTTGCCTCATTTTCTTAATTTTTTTAATTAATTTCTCCAGTTATTCAGCTATAAACGAAAACAATTAGACTAAATGTAAGGGGTGATCGCCCAAAAACCTACAGGGGGGGGGGGGCATTCGTGGATTTTCAGGTGGGCTAAGCTCCCCCGAAAAGATGCCTGAATACATCACTTGTTGGAAGCTCTTTCTTTAAAATTTGCCAAAGGTAAGGTAATTCAGAAAAGAAACCATATATTTGTATTTCTCGAACAACGCTGAAAATGTTCCTCTTTGGAGAATTTTTTTTTTTTGTTATTTACAACCAGATTTGAAGTAAGAGCCGGTCAAAGTATACAAAATGCTTAAAGGGTTTTACGTCGAAAAATTATGTTGTTTGATGAAGTCCATTGTGTTTTTCCTTCATATTGACCCCACTGTCATAGTCGTTGACCACGTATATCACGAATGCTGAAATCCTCAAGATTAAAAAAAAAAAAAAAAAAAAAAATGTTAGTCCTTTGCCCGCGGTATCCGTTACTGAACAAAACAATAAAAATCATTCTCTGATTTCAAGTCGTTTTCTATTGAATTATCTAATGAATTATTTTTACTAAAAAAATTAACGTGCCACGTAGCATTACGATATCTCGCAGTAAAACGCTTTCTTAACTTCTCCCACGTCACTGATATTAATTTATCAACCGTAAAATCTGATTGTGACGCCCTGCCACCCCCTGAAGCTGGCGTCCGGGTGACTGAAACCCGTTGAATCCCCGGCTTGGAGCGTCCCTGTATAAAAATTACAGATCCATCTCCCCCTCTTCACCACACACACTGTTTTTATTTATGTGAGAACCTGTTGTGATTCTAAAATATTCACCTTTGAGATTTCAGCAGAACGGCACTGGGTTGATTCTTCCGAATATGATTTGACTCTTTTCACGATAGGGGTGGCGTAGCCAAAACTTTCTCTTAAGGATGGGGGATGGGAGGTACATGGATTTGGTTCATCGGTAAAAGCCTCTCGGGAAAAAAATACTCCCAGTAGGAATAAACCCAAAATCATTAAAAGTCAAAAAATTTAAAAATTTAAAAACTTTTTTTTAACACACAGTATATATACATACACTGACTGATAGAGAAAATGCCACACCATGAAAGAATGCTCGAAAACAGACTAAACCGAGCCAAGTAGATCCTGAACAAATGATTTGATTGTCACATACAGACTAGGCTCCAGTGGCCGAATATACAGGATGATCAATAAGGAGTGTGACCCCCATTTTGGACAATACAGCGTTGATTCCGACGTGGCATCGAGGCAAATGAGAGTCCGAATAGAGTCATCGGGTATCGGGGACCATGTGGTGTTGATCCGAATCCACAGTTCATCTTAATTTTGCTGGGGTGGGAGGAGGGTACTCAACCAACGTCCAATCGTGTCCTACAGATGCTCGATGGGCGAGAGGTCGGGTGATCGTGCTGACCACGGAAGCATCCGCACACCGTTTAAAGCATTCAGGATGATCCGAGCGGTATGTGGCCGGGCGTTATCAAGTTGAAAAACGGCGTTTCGGATGCCCTGCAGATACGGTA
Source organism: Macrothele yani (assembly GCA_039090855.1). NCBI lineage: Eukaryota > Metazoa > Arthropoda > Arachnida > Araneae > Macrothelidae > Macrothele > Macrothele yani. The sequence continues at coordinate 128,182,807 of CM077024.1, read as the reverse complement.
GTGCCTCGGGTCTCAGCACCTCGTCAACATAGCGGCGTGCCGTCAATGGGCCCGCAATGCGTACCTGCGGTGAGCGGCTGTTGACGCTGATAGCACCTCACGCCATGATTCCACGTTTCTGGGCGGTGTGTCGCTCCACAATGGTGGAGGAATCCGTCCGTTGGCCATGTCGCCTCCAGATTCTCACAAGGCGATCATCCGTGGTAAGACAGAACCGCGACTCGTCGCTGAACACCACACTGTTCCATTCGGCACCCCATGCAGCTCTGGAGCGACACCCCGCCAAGCGGTGACGACAATGGCTCGCTGTTAAGGGTATGTCTTCGCAACGGACGGATGGACAGCAAACCAGACGCGCAGCCAATCTGCGCGACACTGTCCGTCTCGATATCGGAGCATCCAAGCATCCCCGTACACTCCACAAAATGTCGCCCGTTGTGGCCTGTAGGTCCGCCACAGCATGACGTCGGATGCGACGATCGGTGCACTCGAACGTCCGTCTTCGTCCTCCGGTCCCCCTACGACGTTGCCCAGATTCTTCTTGGGACCACTGTCTCCAAATACGACGTACGGTTGTGGAATAACGTTACGTTTATTTTTCCGCAATACAACGCAAGGACCATCCGGTGGTACGAAGGCCTACGATGACACCTCTCGTGAACTCATCCGTTGGACGAAATCGCGTCCGACGGTGTCTGAACGGCATTGGCACCCCTTGTTCGTTCTCCAGACACGACTACAGCAGAACCACTCAATTCTCGCGGCCGTGACGACGTCTCGACTGATGGCCTCACTGGCTGGTTGTCCGCTTATATCCCGTGCGCTGTTCGTGCGATTAGCCTGCAAATGCAATATTTCCATAACTTGTACGTGTGCACCCACCCTACAATTTGCATGGCGCTACGTTCAGGTCTCCATGGTGCAGAATTTTCTCTGTCAGGCAGCATATATATCGTTTTAAATTCGTACTGAATCACCCTCCGGGGGGGCGGACCCGAAAACCTCCCCTTGTCTACGCCTATACGGTAATGTCTGTATGTTTGTGGTTTGTTGCTGCCATAATTCAAACACTATATTACTGATATCAAGGCGAAATTTGAATATAATTAGCGGGTTTGTGATACGCCTGATGGGGAAGAAATGTGGGAAAGAAGAAAAGACGGGGCTTTCTATAAAGATTCATGCTGAAGCACCGTATTTAACATGCAATGTTCGGTTAGTTTACTTTATTGTTTTAGTTGACATTTGTGCTATACATTCGGTGTGGAATCTGCTGTAGCATATCATCAGATTCCACCACACTGACAGTTTCCCTGAAGAGCGTGCACATGAAAGAAAACGATTAACGTGTTTCATAATATCAGCTTTTTAATGCCGTTACACTCGTACGATAGCAACAATCTTGTGAATATTTCTTAACTTGGACCGAATGAGGAAAAATAAATTTTAAGAAAAAGATGAGCTGTTATACAGTATTAAATACTGAATAAAAAAGAAAAAAATGCTTATCACACTCTAAGAAAATCTCAGTTAGAATGTAGTGCTAGCACCCTAAACGACCGATGAACCTGAAACCAAATCTTTCCTAGATTACCTCTCAGATACACTCGCGAACAATGAAATTTGCGCACCTAGAAGAAAACATGCTACAACCGCGAAACTGCAAATTACTAGAGTTCGTGCCGGTATGCAAATGATCCACGTTTAGTGCAATCACGCATGACCGCACTCCCTGTGGTGGCGCTGCAAGCACGAACCGGCCGCCTTTTAAACCGGCGTGTAGTTGATGCCCCATGAAAGGGAAAAGCACCGGCCGACGCAAGCAAGAGTACAGAGTGATAAGAATGCCGGGTAGACGCCAGAGACGTCGATTTACGCAACATAAGGACTTTGAGAGAGGCCGGATCATCAAGCTGAAAACCGCAGGGTGGTTGGCGCGCCGTATAGCCAGCCAAGTTAATGGTTCTAACCATACCGTCCCACTGTGTTGGGAGCAGTGGACACGTGACGGCACTGCCTCACGCGGAGAGGCTCCGGACAGACCAGGAGGACCACCGGTAGAGAGAATCGACGGATCGTGCGCGAGGCACGAACGGATCCCACGGGGACCCGGTCCACTATACAGGCAGGTGTAGTGGACCTATTTTCCCGACGCTTAGCGGAAGCGAATCTGCGATCCCAGCGCCCCTTACGTGTGCTGTCATTAACCCCGGAACATAGTCTGCTCCGTGTTCGGTGGTGCCAGGCCAGAGCGACGTGGAACGCCACAGACTGGTGTTTAGCGATGAGTGGTGCTTCCTTTTGGGGACAGATGATCATCGTGTTCGGCTGTGGAAGCCCCATGGTCAACGGCGCAATCCCAACCTTGCTATCGAGCGCCAAACCTCCCTCACTGCAGGCATTATGATCTGGGAAGCCATAAACTACAATAGCCTATCAGCCCTGGTAGTGATACGTGGATCATTGACGGGCCAGCGGTTTTCGGATGAGATCCTACGGCCCCATGTACTCCCATTGCTGGCCGGGATTCCAGGCGCGCTATACCAGCAGGATAATGCCCGCCCGCACACGGCTCGGGTCGCCCAGGACTGCCTACGTCATATCCAGAAACTTCCATCGCCTGCCCGCTCCCCGGACATGTCCCCTATCAAGCATGTGTGGGACCAGTTGAAACGCCGGTTGCGCCGTGCCGCACTTTCCGGAATTTGGAGCACGCCGTCCAACACGTGTGGGCCAGTCTGTCGCAGGACAACATCAGGCGTCTTTTCGCTTCCATGGCTGACCGTATTGCAGCATGTGTCGCCGTACGAGATGCTATTGAAGATGACCGAACTGCGTGCCACAGATCCCTCAGTTACTGTCTTGCACCTCTGTTTTTACCATCGTGTGTATCATTCATCTGTATCATTACGTCCATAAAATTTCAGTTCGATCCGATGCTTCCTTCTTGGTGCGCAAATTCCATTGTCCGTGAGTGCAATATCTCAGTTAGAATGTAGTATCAGCCCCCTAAACGGCCGATGAACCTGAAATCAAACATTTCCCAAATTTGCTCTCAAATAATATCTCAGTTAGAATGTAGTGTTAGCCCCCTAAACGGGCGATGAACCTGAAACCAAATCGTTCCCAAAATTTTCTACGCCCCCAAACTGAAAGTAGCTCATAGAGGTCGGGATTTACAAAAGCTACGACAGAACGACCACTGCATCACAGCAGTACCGATCGCAAACCATAAGGACTAGAAGAGAGTGCTGGTCATGAGCAATCTCTTCTATACTTCGATTCACCCTAAGATGACATTGAAGGAGAAGGTACGTGAAACCTATCACCGCGACTAAAAGTAGTTCCCAACATTTTCTTGGAAAACCAACGCATTTATTGCTCAGATTCATACTTAAGAGTGGTCCGCGGGTGGCCTAGTGGGCAACGTTCTTGACTACCACGGAAAGGGCCTCAGGTTCGATCTCAGCAGGTACGAACGCTCGAACCACTAAATGCTCGCCGTGCGTCAGATAGGCACGTTAAGCCGTCGGACCTCGGTACTCCCCCCCCCTCCGGTAATAAATAAAGGCGTCTTCCTCCCCCTTTCTACTTCGCTTCCGTGTCACTTTCGTATCGGGCGCTCTAGCCCAAATCTCCTAGTTTCCTGAGTTCTAAGGGTTGTTTAAGACCTGGGGTCAGACACTCCCTTCCTAAAATCCTTTACATATGATCATTTAAGAGTGGTCACCCGGGTACTGGCCCCCGGTTATAAATAAGGTCGTCTTCCTCCCCCTTTCTACTTCGCTTCCGTGTCACTTTCCTATCGGGCACTCTAGCCCAAATCTCCTAGCTTCCTATTTCTAAGGGTTGTTTAAGACATGGGGTCATACACTCCCTTCCTAAAATCCTCTACATATGATCATTTGATCATTTTTAAGAGTGGTCAGCGTTCGTGACTGCCATGGAGGTAACCTCAGGTTCGATCCTGGGCAGGTACGAACGTTCAAACCACTGAATGCCCGCCGTGCGTCGGATGGTCACGTAAAGCCATCGGACCCCTGGTACTGGCCCCCTGTAATAAATAAGGGCATCTTCCTCCCCTTTTTTACCTAGCTCCCGTGTCACTTTCCTATCGGGAACTCTAGCCCAAATCTCCTAGCTTCCTATTTCTAAGAGTTGCTTAAGACCTGGGGTCAGACACTACCTTCCTAAAATCCTCTACATATGATCTGATCTATGATCATAGCGTTCCTCAGGCCGCCGGTGGCGTAATGGTCAACGTACGTGACTGCCACGGAGAAGACCTCGGGTTCGATACCAGGTAGGTACGAACGCTCGAACCACTAAATATCAGTCGTGCGTCGGATGGGCACGTTAAGCCGTTGTGCCCCGGGTACTGGCTCCCGGGAATAAATAAGGGCGTCTTCCTCCCCCTTTTTACCTCGCTTCCGTGTCACTTTCCTATCGGGCACTCTAGCCCAAACCTCATAGCTTCCTATACCAAAGGGTTGTTTAAGACCTGGGGTCAGACACTTTCTTCCTAAAATCCTCTACATATGATCTGATCTGATCTTTATACTTGTATTGTCCTGGTTGTTTACTTATAATTTCATATAAAGTAGTTATTTTAAACAAATCTAAAAATGATCTATTTTCAGAAATTAAGTTCTAAAATTAGACTAAAATTAGACCTAATTGGGAGACAAGAATGCCAATGAGTTGATGGGGGAAGTGATTGACAGCTGCTAACAGCAGGATACAGTGGGGAGGGACGCGGATGAACATAACTCTCGGCCGTCCCCGAAGGCTCAGTGAGTGCGTAGGCTCTTGTGCCTTAAACTGCCGTGTCGTCTTATGGTGAATCGAAGTATAGTCCTTTTGCTGTGTTCCATGAACCAATGGCAATGCATGATGGGGATTCGTCCCGACATGGAATCATGACATTGGGTAGAGAGAGAATCAAATGACTCAAACATTTCTCTCTCCTTTCTTTTAGAAGGTAATCAGGCACAAAGGATTAATGTCATTCATCTAATGATTCACTAAATTTAAATTTTAATCTAATGATTCGTCTAAAGCACGATTTTAATAAAAAGTGAATTTTATATACAATTTAAAAACCTATATATACACATGAGTACTTTCGAAGCAGAGGCTGCCCCATCATCAGATGTGACAAGAAAAAACATAGTACATCTAAATATATAAGCATGATGCATTGTGGGTAACTTTCTAAGAAAGCCAATGATTATCTACATGCGTCATATGAGTGTTTGCACTGTTAACCTAATTGAATTAGAAGACAGACAAGAAAAGGTAGTCGGTAAGTTTAAGTCCATATTTAAAGTCACATTTATAATTTAAAATTTAATGAATTAATGAGGCGTTTCCATACATTATGTAGCTCATAAGAGCTGTAATCATTGCAACATTGTGTACCAGATGCCGTAATATACACACTTTCACCAATCATTAAATCACTCAGGTTTGGGGGTATTGAGAATCCGTGCATTATTCCAGTCATGGTTAAGGTTATTCAGAATTGCTGATTTGGCCAAGGATGTACCATATATTCCTGCTTTGATACTATATTTGGGCTCCTTAATTCTCAATCCAAGATTACGCCTGGTGGATCCTATGTAATTAGAGGATAGTTGACCTGTAGTTGTCTGAAGCAGTGGGATATTATAAATACCCCACTGTGGGGTATCATGCCTATGATATAAATTGATGTACTATGTTTTTTCTTGTCACATCTGATGACGGGGCAGCCGCTGTCTCGAAAGTGCTCATGTGTATATATAGGTTTTTAAATTGTATATATAATTCACTTTTTATTAATATTGTGCTTTAGATGATAAATTTAGTAAATCATTGGTATCATTTCGCAGGAGTCTTTTTGTAATTTTTGTCATCTATCTGAATGACAACTTTGAATAACAGAGCTAAGGGGGAAATAACGGTTTCTGATGCGCAGGTTCACTCGCTTGAGCCGAGTTCGGCCCACTTCTTAGACAGTGATATATTGTTCGAGTTGATTTCAGCCCATTTTGTTTACCCTGAGTTAACTCGTTCCAGTCTGTTAAATGATTAATCCCTCTCAATATGTTTTTTAGTCAGCCTGCATTTAAAGCCAGTAAATTAATACTTGCAGATGACATTGTTCGGGTGGAGTCATGCACGCAAAACCAAGAGCAGTGGATTTTCCCCTCACTCTAGGCATTTTTTTATTTTTTTATTTTTTGTATTTTCTTAAAGAGCAAAATGAGAAGGATAAAAATAAACAGAATAATCGATATTTTGGGGGCTCCCCAATTTTGCTGGGCCTTTGGCTGGGCTGTTTCGGGGTTTTCCTGGAAATCCGACCTGCATTAATTCACTCTCCGTTTTGTTTGCTTTTTCATCCAGACATTTTTTGTCAGGTAATGCCAAGCATTATGTGAAGTACTGCAGGGGTGAAATCACGTGTCAAGACGACAAATCTGCAGCGAGGCATTCTGTCCGCGTAACTGAGTTGGGAGAGCGACTTACTGCGGAGTGAGGGAGCACGGGTTCTATTCTCGTCGCGGACAAACTTGTGTTTTCACATCGACGCCCGATTGTGGAAAATGAATCCACTGGCCGTTGGGTTCTTCCAAAAATGTGTGATGTTTGTTCCACATATTGTTTGGAATTAATGAAACATTCCTACTTCGCTTCAAAGACAAAAAAAAAAGAAAATTAAGAGGGAGATGATGTGACGTACTGCAGAGGTGAATGATGGGTGAAGACGACAACTCTGCAGCGATACATTCTGTCCGCGTAGCTCAATTGGGAGAGCGACTTACTGTCCGTCGCGGACGAACTTATGTTTTCACAATTATTCTTCCATTTTCGGCCCTTAACAAAATTATGTACGCCCCCCCCCCTTCTACTCTATTTGCTAAACTTATTAACAAAGGAAATGAAAATAAAATTACGTATATTTTAATTTGTAAAAACATTTATTTCATTAAGAGGAAATTTTTATATTTTCATAGATAGATAGATTCTAGATAAGAAAGCTCTTTCCTCCTGCGTTTTGATTGCCTAATAAGCTTCTGTGGTAAATAGTGAAAGATACTTCATCAGATTCTGGCACATTTTCAAATGATTTTTGACTCTCTTGAGCTTTCCGGATGATCTTTCAGAACTTTTTTGGACTATCTTCAGCTTATCGAATGACCATTCAGAACATTTTTTGGACTACCTTCAGCTTGCCGGATGATCTTTCAGAAATTTTTTTGGACTATCTTCCGCTTACCGAATTACTTTTCAGAATATTTTTAGGCTATCTTCGGCTTGCCGAATGATCTTTCAGAACATATTTTGGACTACCTTCAGCTTGCCGGATAATCTTTCAGAACTTTTTTTGGACTGTCTTCAACTTACCGAATGATCTTTCAGAACTAGTTTTATTGAATTTATCGTTTTAATTTCTTCTTTTATAAAGCTATTTGAAACTCTTTCCAAATGTTGAATGGAAAATTCTTTACTTATATCTTTATCACATGTTTTTTGCAAATTGTCTGCGCATTTTAAAATATCACTTTCCGTTAGCGTAAGCAACAGTTCTGAGCCTCCAAAAATGCGAAATTATTGACAATTCTTTGCATACCGATAGACCTTTCTCTAATTTGTGTTGTATACAGTGCTGCAGCGCTATCCAAAAAATATATGAAACAACAAGTTAATAAAATCATGCAATGCATTGATTATGACACGCTTTCCAATATTCCAGAAATTATTACTCAACTTATGAGGATAATGGCTGTGGAATAAATCTCGCTCCTGCGTCCTGACCTTTGACCCCATTTCGATGATATTCAACAGAACCGGTTCAGTACACCTCAAGAATAACATACTAAAGTTTTGTCGCAATAGAAGCAGTTTTACGCAAGTTATGAGAATAATGGCTGTGAAATAAATCTTGCTTTTGTGCAATGACCTTTGACCCCATTTCGTTGATATTCAACGGAACCGGTTCACTATAGCTCCGGAACAACATGATAACGTTTTGTCGCAATCGAAACATTTTTTGGTAAGTTATGATGCACAAGGGCAATGGAATGGATCCCACTCCAGTGTCCTGACCTTTGACCCCATTTCGCCCATTTTCAATAGGGTTCGTCCCTAGTGGCTCCTTACCACATACTAAAATTTCATCGAAATCGAACCACTTTTACGCAAGTTATGACACATAAGGGCAATGGAATAAATAGCGCTTTTATGCCCGGCCTGACCTTTGACCCCATTCGCCCATTTTCAATAGGGTTCGTGAGCAGTGGTTTCCTACCATATACTACAATTTCAACGAAATCGAACCATATTTACGCATGTTATGACGCATAAAGGCAATGAAATGGATCCCGCTTTTATGTCCTAACCTTTGACCCCATTCCACCCATTTTCAATAGGTTTCGTTCCCAGGTGGTTCCTTACCACATACCAAAATTTCATCGAAATCGAACAATTTTTACGCAAGTTATGACGCATAAGGGCAATGGAATAAGTCCCGCTCTTATGCCCTGCCTGACCTTTGACCCCAAATTGCCAATTTTCAACAGGGTTCGTGCCCAGGTAGTTCCCTACCACATACTGAAATTTCATCGAAATCGAACCATATTTACGCATGTTATGACGCATAAAGGAAATGAAATGGATCCCGCTCTTATGGCGTGACCTTTGACCCCACTTTACCTATTTTCAATAGGGTTGGTCCCCTGGTTGTCCCCTACCACATACTAAAATTTCATCGAAATCGAACCATATTTAAGCAAGTTATGACGCATAAGAGCAATTGAATGGATCCTGCTCTTATGGCGTGACCTTTGACCCCACTTCACCCATTTTCAATAGGGTTCGTCCCCTGGTGGTCCCCTTTCGATGAAATTTTAGTATCTCCTACCACATACTAAAATTTCGTCGAAATTGAACAAATTTTTACGTGAGTTATCGTGCCGACAGACGGACGGACGGAAAAAGCTGGAGCGTATACGCTTCTTCAGCCTACGGTTGGAAAGCGTAAAAAACGTGTTTCAAGAATAGTAATTCTCCGCAATGCGGGCAAGGCAATAGCTAAGTTTCAGAACCAAGGGGGAAGAGGGAGGGATAACAACTCATGCAAAACACCCTTGGTTTTTCACCGGGCTCGTGTTTAATGGCAAACTACACTGACGGGGAAAAAAATCCCAACACCAAGAAGGGGTTATGTTAGATAAACGACAGTTAGTAGGCGGTGAGAGTACATCTGTAAGATGACGTCTATGCAAATTTCGCGCTCGGCACATACGTGTGGCGCTAGTAGCGCCCTTCGGAACATGCAAAGCAGGTTTGCTGTAAATACGCGCTGTAACGTTCGTGAGCGTTAGTTATCGTTGAGATTCGACGTAGGATGTTGATGTTAGTCAAGAATGCCTTTAAGAAGACGAAGAAGCCATTATCAACAGCTCACGGAGTTTGAACGAGGTTGTGTAATAGGGCTACGAGAAAGTGGATTTTCTTTCCGCAGTATTGCAGAACGACTTGGCAGGAATGCAGCCACTGTGCGTGATTGTTAGGCAGCCGTGGTCAAAAGAAGGTACTGCCTCAAGAAGACCGGGTTCCGGCCGGCCACGTGGCACTACTGAGAGGGAAGACCGCCGTGTACGGCGTATGGCCGTGGCGCATCGTACCACGTCTGCGGCAGCAACTCGAGCTGCAGTTGCCACCACAGTGACACAACGAACTGTTACAAATCGGTTACTTGAAGGACAGCTCCGAGCCAGACGCTTTGTAGCGTGCATTCCACTTACTCCAAACCACTGCCGTTTGCGACGTCAGTGGTGTCAAGCTAGAGCTCATCGGAGGACGGAGTGGAGATCTGTTGTGTTTTCTGATGAAAGCAGGTTTTGCCTGGGTGCCAGTGATGGCCGTGTGTTGGTTAGAAGGCGGCCAGGTGAGCGCCTGCAACCAACCTGTCTGCGGCCGAGACACACTGGACCTACACCTGGAGTTATGGTCTGGGGAGCAATTTCCTATGACAGCAGGAGCACTCTCGTGGTTATCCCACGCACCCTGACGGCACAGTTGTACGTCGGTCTGGTGGTTCAACCTGTTCTGCTGCCATTCATGAACAGCATTCCAGGGGGTGTTTTCTAACAGGATAACGCTCGCCCGCATACCGCTGTTGTAACCCAACATGCTCTACAGAGTGTCGACATGTTGCCGTGGCCTGCTAGATCACCAGATCTTTCACCAATCGAGCGCGTATGGGACATCGTTGGGCGACAACTCCAGCGTCACCCCCAACCAGCATTAACCGTCCCTGTATTGACCGACCAAGTGCAACAGGCATGGAACTCCATCACACAAACTGACATCCAGCACCTGTACGACACAATGCATGAACGTTTGCATGCTTGCATTCAACATTCTGGCGGTTACACCGGTTATTGATGTATCAGCATTTCACATTTAAAATGGCTCTTCTCGCGCTTACATTAAGCTGTGATCTTGAAACCTTAATCGATTAAATATGTTACCTATACAAATGTATTGCCGCCATTTCATTCCTCTACAACTATTTTTTCGTGGTGTTGGGATTCTTTTTTCCGTCAGTGTATATTCATCGATTAATAAATATAGATGCCAGTTTTATTTTGCATTTTCGCTACTTTCGTTAATTTACTTCACCAGCAAACAAGCTTAGCCTTAGATTAGGGCATACGTATAAATCTAAATGAAGATGAGAAGGGACCACCTATTTTGAGGGCAGAGTTTGATAAGGCCTTAAGGAACCTGAATTCAAACAAAGCATCTGGTGCTGAACAAATTCCTGCGGAAGTACTTCAAGCATTAGGTGAAAGAGCTAAAACAGAACTATATAAATTAATCAACCAAATGTATACAACTGGAGAACTACCAAAAGAGTTTGAGCGAAACATGATAGCTATCCCTAAGAAAACGGGGCATCTACTTGTGAAGAACATACAATGTTAAGTCTTATATCACCTAGCTCTAAAATTTTGACAAAACTCATTTATAACCGTATAGAAGGAAAATTAGAGGGACATCTCTCAGAAGATCAGTTTGGTTTCAGTAAAAACAGAGCAACTAGAGAAGCTATGATAAGCCTCTGCTTGATAATATAAAAATCGACGAGAATAAACAAATCTGTATGCATTGCATTTATAGACATAGAAAAAGCATTTGATAATGTTGGCTGGAACATTATGTTCAAAATTATCAAAAATTATGAAATAGACTTCAATGACAGAAGAATAATATATCAACTACACAAAAATCAAACGGCACTAATAGGAAAATGGAGCAAAAATAAGCAAATGAGTCATATAAGGATGTGGGTTGTCACCGCTTCTCTTCAACGTTTACATTGAGGAAGACATGAAATAATTTGCTGAAAACAAGGGCAAAGGAATAAATGTTAATGGCAGGATATATACAGTAAAATACTGTTTGCTGATGACATTGCAGTAATAGCAGATAATGAAAGGGAATTACAAGAGTCATTAGAAGAATCAAACAATATTCTTGAAGATAAATTCCAAATGAATATAAATGTGAAAACAAAAATAACGAAATGCAGCATAGATGGAAAGCAAGAAATTAATATCACATTAAAGGGGAAAAGAGTAACACAAGTTAAGGACTTCATTTACCCAGGTATCATTTTTACATTCCACGGAAGAAATGTAAAAGATGTGAGAACTAGGATAGCACAAGCAAGGAGGAATGCTTTTAATAAGAAAAGAGGACTATTAATATCCAAGGAAACAAAGAAAACATTTTGTAAAAACTTTTATATGGAATGTAGGACTTCATGCATCTGAAACCTGGGCATTGCAAAAAAACAGACAGGACAAAGCTACAATCATTTTAAATGTGGTGTTGACGATATATGATGAAAATTGCTTGGACAGAAAGAATGCCAAATGTGGAAGAGTTAAAAAAAGCTCAGGAGAAACAAGGAATACTATGGTGTATAGAAAGAAGAAGAGACAGCATGATAGGCCACCTAGTAAGACACTTGGAGTGGTGTGCCAACTTGATTGAAGGCAGGACGGAAAGAAAAGCTGGGAGAGGACGCCCAAGAATTCAATATATGAGTTCAAATAACAAGAGGAAGACCCTACCTGAACATCAAGCGTTTGGCTCAAGAAAGAATTTCTTTGTGGATGATGACCAATGCTACCCACCAATCTTAAGCAGTGTTTCTTTCAGGCATACATCCAGGGGGCGAAGCCCTCCCGGAAACGACCCCCCCGAGACATATTAAGTTACCGAGCCAAATTTTAATAAATTCAGGCTATGATGAAAAAGGAAGTTTCGTTTCTTTTTATGATACAAATATTTCTTCAATTTTACTTTTTTGAAATATTTGTTTAAATGGTACTAGTTATAGCTTATTTTATTAAAAAGTGTATTACGACGCATGGTGTTCTTCAAAATATAATAAGTAGACTAATAATACCTAATTATCTGGGAATCGTGATTCAGGAACAAGAGTGCGTTGAATGCATTTTAACAGATAAAAATTTCAAGCCTGCGGAACCTCCCCTTTCCCTTCTTTAGCTGAAAACAGTTTGTCATTCCTGAAATATTTGAAGAAGTAATTACTATATCAGGTATCTATATAGAATTTTTCTTCGGAGGAAGGTGGACAAGAAAGGAAGTTTTTGAAATCCACCATCTGGAATAAAATTAAAGTTAATGAAAAAGTGAAGAAAAATTAAAGCATTTTTTTTTTCTAAAGTAAGTTGATACATTTTTATTAAATTAAGGCATTTTTTTCTAATGTAAGTCGCATTTTAACCAAAAACAAAAAATGAATCATTTTCCGCTGTGGGAGGGGAAAGACCCCCTCTAAGTGCGCCCCTGTGCTAGATACATAGTAATTACTTCTGTATATATAAATATAGTAGTTAAGATTATATATATAGCAAATGGAAAACTTGCCCCTTCTAAGGTTCCATTTGCCCTTGCCATCCCCCCCCGGCCAGAAAGTCCTGAAAGAAACACTGATCTTAAGGTTGAGGAGAGAAGAAGAAGCGAACAATTTCTCCATGCCAAAAAGTTAAAAAAAAAATTAAAAAAAGTAATTAAAATATGAAAAAAAAGGGGCGGGGGAAGCTGAACTTTCTTGAGACATAAAAAATAAATCGCATTATTAGAATTCATTCGACGGTGGCTGAGTTGCAGGGTCGTTATCGCCGGAGGAAATAGAATTCCTAACTTGCCTGATAAAAAACTATTTATTTTGTAGTTTACTATTCTGGTGCTTTTATCCGCGGATCCACCCACTCCCCCGCTCCCCACGGGAATAACTGTTTCTCCAGTTAGTCTGTGAGTACGCGCCCACAGCCTGAGCTGACATTGTGACTGAAATCTTTTCGCTTTCACTGATTCATGTACTTATACGCAAGGACAGCTGTTCGTCCAGCTAACAGGCAGGGACTGCCGACCCCACCACTGCCCGAGCCGACCTGTAGGGCATGATGTCCCCATTTTAATCTACTGTTGCCGTGACACGCATAGGCCTTAGTTGTTGGCTACTGAGGTTGCGTTTATGCGCCACCACCGGAGTTTAGTTCCTCGTCATATTCATTTTCCCCATTTTTTGTTTCTCCTTTGTTTCCTGGCTGGTTATCTAGACCCTGGGGCGGATCCAGAGAGGGGCGCTAGGAGGCGCCTTCTCTCAGGAACCAAAGAAAAGCTTCGATTTGTTACATTTTAATAACAAAATGAATATTTTTTCGTGAAAGAAAGTATTACGTAAAAGTATATTACTATCGTTAATTAATTAGAAGAGTTTATAGACATACTGAGAACACTCTTTCACTTTGCGGTAAAATATCAGAAAGGTCGCCGGTTATTCCCGACACTTACGCCTCCCCCTCTCCCCCCAAACGCAAATTCTGGATCCTTCCCTGGCTAAACCTTCCTGCACGTTTACCGTGTCCGATGAGCCGTAAGGTGGAAATGCTGAAGCCTGAGATTATTGGGGGCCAGGGTTTAGTTGCATCCGATTTCCTCTATGCCTTCCTACTTCATCCTAAACAAGCGGCTAGGAACTAATCCACTCTTAGTCAATGAAGTCTGCGGCCAAGTTGAGTTCGGGCTTCTAACGGCTTGTTGTTTCGTACGACTAGGTGAGCCTGGGGATAGTGTGGCTAAGTCAAAGTAATGTTACTGAGGCACGGGAAAGTCAAAGTACATGCTGCGTACAGGCCTACACTATCAACTGACTATATCTGCTGCCTACACCCTGAGCCGTGCCCTAAGTCCTTGTGGGCTGGCAGACTTCCGGCTGTCCCCTGTTCGTCTGGGTCGTGGGTGGAGAGGTCAGCGAACGATTTTGTTTTTCATTTATAATGGATCGTTTACAGTCTTCCTAATCTTCAAAGCTGAGTAATATACTTTGAATGAGAAGCCAGGATCCTCAAATTAGAAAATGTGTACTTTGCCATGTCTCAGTAAACGGTTTTTCATCTTTCACGCGAGGAAGAAAGCTCAGAAACTTAGTTTAAAATCTCCATTATAGAATCAGAAAGCTCTGCAGGGAACCGTTGGGTCACCAAAAAGCGTAAAGAAGCTGCAATCGGGAGATCTCTTGGAGGAAATATCAAATCCATGCCATGGCGAATTGCTGTTGAATGTTGCCACCAGCTTAAGTAGTGTTCTTGTTGATATCAAACCTCACCAATCCCTGAATTCATCTCCAGGTGTTATCTTGGAACGCAACTTCGTAAATGTTTCAGAGAAAGAACTTGTTGACAAGCTTGCTAGCCAAGAACTGACAGTGGTATACCGTATTAGGTTTCGCCGGAACTTTGACATGGTGAACTCTAGGACAGTAATTTTGGCATTTGATCACCAGATTGCCATCTTCCTTCAATGAAGGATTCTAAACCCTCTTCGTTGAGATGCAATGTGTGTGTCCATCCATTTCAAACTCTCTTCGTTGAGATGCAATGTGTGTGTCCATCGATTCCAAACCCTCTTCGTTGAGATGCAATGTGTGTGTGCACCCATTCCAAACCCTCTCCGTTGAGATGCAATGTGTCTGCCCATCCATTTCAAGCCCTCTTCGTTGAGATGCAATGTGTGTGTCCATCGATTCCAAACCCTCTTCGTTGAGATGCAATGTGTGTGTCCATCCATTCCGAACCCTCTTAGTGGAGATGCAATGTGTGTGTCCATCCATTCCAAACCCTCTTCGTTGAGATGCAATATGTGTGTCCATCCATTCCGAAGCCTCTTAGTTGAGATGCAATGTGTGTGTTCATCCATTCCAAACCCTCTTCATTGAGATGCAATGTGTGTGTTCATCCATTCCAAACCCTCTCCGTGGAGATGCAATGTGTGTGTCCATTCATTCCAAACCCTCTCCTTGGAGATGCAGTGTGTGTGTCCATCCATTCCAAACCCTCTTCGTTGAGATGCAATGTGTGTGTCCATCCATTCCAACCCTCTTAGTTGAGATACAATGTGTGTGTTCATCCATTCCAAACCCTCTTCGTTGAGATGCAATGTGTGTGTCCATCCATTCCAAACCCTCTTCATTGAGATGCAATGTGTGTGTCCATCCATTCCGAACCCTCTTAGTTGAGATGCAATGTGTGTGTTCATCCATTCCAAACCCTTTTCATTGAGATGCAATGTGTGTGTCCATCCATTTCGAACCCTCTTAGTTGAGATGCAATGTGTGTGTTCATCCATTCCAAACCCTCTTCATTGAGATGCAATGTGTGTGTCCATCCATTCCGAACCCTCTTAGTTGAGATGCAATGTGTGTGTTCATCCATTTCAAACCCTCTTCGTTGAGATGCAATGTGTGTGTTCATTCATTCCAAACCCTCTCCTTGGAGATGCAGTGTGTGTGTCCATCCATTCCAAACCCTCTTCGTTGAGATGTGCGTGTCCATCCATTCGTTGTGTGTGCATTCCAAACCCTCTTCGTTGAGATGTGCAATGTGTGTGTCGTAGATGATGCAATGTGTGTGTCCATCCATTCCAAACCCTCTTCGTTGAGATGTGCGTGTCCATCCATCCTCTTCGTTGTGTGTGCGTGTCCATCCATTCCAAACCCTCTTCGTTGCTTTACGTGCCAAGTGTACGGACATTCGCAGCAGCACTGCCGCGGTGGTTCAACTTAAAATCGTTATGGTTCGCATGATCATCCTCAGTTTGAATGCTCTACTGAAGTGCAAGGAAGATCATGGTGCCAACGAGAAATACTGCTCCAAGTGGATTGAAGAAAGAAAGATACAGGAAATCAACACTCTCGGACACCTCTTTTACCGAGAGATTAGAAGGAAGGTTGTCTCCACTGCCTCAGGAGTACACACATACGCTTCCGTCTTAGCTCTTAACAATCTATTGCTACTCAGACGGATCCAAATGTTCAGAATGACTGTACTTTCACCTTCCAAGAAATTTATGCTGCTGGGCTGAATGTCTTTAAAGCTCGCGCCGCCTCTTCTGAAACCAGTGATTTGTCTTCCCCGCCATTCACTGTTTTCCAATATTCCCTTCATATAAGATGTCCATATTTCATAGTGTTTGTTATTGTGTGCCCTGTTTAACTGCATGGAATACTGTATGACTCTTACTAAAGTCTTTAAAAAGAAAATTCTGAAGGGTGTTACCTTTTTTTCTTAGTTACACAATTTCTATTTTTTTACATTCCCCCAGAGCCCATTTAAGAGGAGGCTGGGGGTTTGGGGGCTGCAGCCCGGGCCCCGCATTTTTGAGGGGTCCCAGAATTATGCTGGTGCTTGAAGAATTGACGTAGTTCTACATTTTTTTTTTTTTTTTTGCAGACAAAATAGCAAAAACTATAAAAAACTGCCCTATGAAAAAAATTTCCATTTTCTTTCTGCTTTTTCAGGAGGAGTCCGCAAAAAGTATAGTCGCCCCCTAGTCCAACCTGAAATCTTTCGAAAGCATTACAGATGTTTTTTGTACACATCTGTAATTGGGGGAAATTTTTATACATTAAGAATTCGTTTAAAGGGGTTCGATAGGTTGTATCTCGGCCATGTTAATTGTAACATATTGAAGACCCGTTATCTCAGGAACCACTGGAAAGAAGAGGCTGAAATTTTCAGGGGTTGTTCTCTACATACTGCTACACACTTTAACGCGAGGCTTTCTTAAAATTAATTTTAGTTGTCATTGAAAATACTCCAAATACGTGGCGACAGTAAATAAATAAATACATCGCTCTTAACCACGTTCTAGAAACACACGGCTAATGTAACGCACTCGGCTAGATATCTAGAGTTCTGTTGGTTCCAATTCCACAGCGGCAGCTGAAAAACAATTTTTCGGTTGATGTGTGTTTCTAGAACGTGGTTAAGAGCGATGTATTTATTTATTTACTTGTCATTGTATGATTTCTATTTCAGGAACCACTAAAAACGTTGTAAAAAATGAAACATAAAAATGTATAAAAGGATACCAAAACATCACATTACAAAAATCTTGTGTTAAAGTCTGTAGATACAAGAGACAAACCTGTGGTACGAATTTCAAAGCTGTATCTTTTATAGGTTCTGAGATAACGGGTCATTAATGTTCAAAAATACAACTCTCGGAAATATGCAATTAAAGTTTATTGAGCTAACGCTTACCATACAACATTAGATTAACTGCATTCTAGCTCCATGGGAGGGGTTTTCTGCTCTCTCTTCTTCATGGAACGCCTCTTTAAGCTTCCTCTTGGCACTTGCATGCTGTTGTTTAGCTTTTTTATGGAGTGTGGACAACATACGCTCACCCCTTCTCACCCGCAGACTATCAAGCTCCGCCAGAACTGATCCCGTATTCTTGCATCCCAGGCTGTTGCAAAACCATGCATCTAGATATACTCCCTTTGTTAAAGTTTAGGATGGCATCATACACTCCACACTCCAACTAACCTTAGACTACACTACTAACCTCAGACTACACCAACACAACAGTAAAGACATTACAGTTCGTGTGACTGTCACTAACAGTGGCGGATTTCCAATTAGGCGCACTAGGCGCTCGCCTACGGCCCCAGAGCTTGGGGGGGGGTACAAAAACGTATAATTGGATTGCCAGTATTGTTTTGGTTATCACAGACCGAAACAAAAATATGCAGACCTTAATTTTCCGATGAAAATAATAAGAAAAAAAAATGCTTTCAAGAAACTTTTCACATTTTAGCTTTCCTGCAGTGACTGATGAAATTCTTACTGTCCACCTTCTTGGTCCATGGCATTCGTCTATGCCAGAGGTTCCCAATTTGTGCGTCGCCGGTCTTGGTCCGGGACGTCGCAACTATAAGGAAGAACTGAAACTTATAATTTATAGTGAAACGCAACATGCAAAATTTCAAGACGTGTACATATTTTAAAGAATGAATTATAAGAAAGAATGTTAAAGAAAACGCATTTTTCTAAAAAAAAAAAATAGTGCTGAATGCTTCATTAATAATGACTTCATTCTCAAGTTGGCGTATTTGTGCGACATTTTGAGATGCTGAATTCTCTGGATGTGAGACTCCAGGGTAGAGAATCACACATAATACAGCTGCCCGACAAGGTTCTGGCTTTCAAAAGAAAGCTACTTCTGTGGAAGAGCAATACGAAATCAGGTAACTTTGAATGTTTTCCTATGTTACACAAGAATACAAGAAAATGAGATGCTGTTAAGTGCGAAATTGAAATCTGTGATTTTGAAGCATCTATCTCAACTCAACGTTCAATTTGACAAATGTTTTCCTCCACAAACAGATGAACACAAAAAGGTTACAGGCCCGTTTACAGCAGATACACCATCAACCTTCACTTCTTCTGAGCAGGAACAGTTAGACTCCACACTGAAAATGGCATTCTCTTCCGGAACTCTGCCACAATTTTGAAACAGTATGGCAAAGAAATACCCAGAATTGAGTGAGAAAGCTGTGAGAGTAATTCTCCCTTTCGCCACATCCTATCTTAGCGAGGCAGGATTTTCAGCTCTGGCATCTGGGGTAATAAAAATCCATATATAGAAGCAAAGTTAACGTTTAGAATGATATCCGCGAGCTATATTGAACATTGTTCCCAGATTCGATGTTTTATGTAACGAGAAACAAGCCCCCCCCCTTCCTCCCATTAAGACGCAAATACCTCCATTAGGTAGTTTCTAAAATGACCGTAAAAATGTGAAAGCCAAATGAAGAGTGTTACCATTGTGAAAATAAGCTTATCTCAACAATTTCTCCTTATTCAGTTCTGTAATTTTACTCTAATTTTGTATTTTTACATTAAAAAGAATACAAGCTAGTACTGTAAATGACTACTTAAAAAAATTCCGCAAACTCGAATTTGGGCATTTTTTTTTTATTATTATTTTTACGTACTGGGGCGTAGCACGGAAAATGTGACATGCGAAGGGCGCCGCGGTCTCAAAAAGTTTGGGAACCCCTGATCTATGCCAAAACTCCTTCACGAAAAGTCATCCACCGTTTTCAAGTGAAGTACTGTGCATAAATTGCATTTTACTCGTATTTTCTAATATGGAGAACTTTTCAGGTTGCCAATGTCTTCAAGTATCTTATTTTTGCTTGATACCATGTTCGTTTCCTACTGATTTGCTCAAAATGTAAAAAAACAAGACGATTTTCCAAAGCTGAAACAATGGAAAGAGTACGTTTTATAATTGAAATGCATTCCAATTTTATGAAATTCTATGACAATTTACACGCGATGTACGAAATTTCATTTTCAGTTCCTTTAGCGTTAAATTTGCCATGTAAATAACAACTGAAGAGGTGCTAAAGTAATCAGTTTTGCCTAACGTGTCAAACTCTAAAAGAAATAGTCTGTTCGTAGCTGAAAACTCAAATTTACGAAATTTCGACTTTGAGAACTCCTAGCAGGAAATTTATGAACTAGTAGTGAAATTTAAAATGAGAAAATTTGAAAAAAAAATTATGTGCGATCATTCGCAAAAAACAAATTTGAAAAATCTGTGTAAACCAAATTTTTCGGCTCTCTGTGTCTGTAGCAGGAAATTAACGAACTAATTGGAAAATTTAAGTAGTTGAGAAGGAGCAGCTAATCCTAATCTGAGAGGCCCAAAAATGATTTTTTCCCTCTAAATTGAATAATTTCTTCACAACAGAATTTTAATTTTTTGAATTTTCAACTGGACAGCCCTTAGCAGTATTTAAAGTGCCGCACTTTGTATCCTTTGATTTTTTATTAGCCGCAAAAATAATTTTTGAAATATCTCTAAAAACAAAAAGTTCGATGTGCACTAGCACACAAAGAGATTACACTAGCACTGTTTCTTACAAAACGTTCTAATAATAGGAAGATAGAATAGAATTTAAAAAAGCGTAAAATTTTGTTCTCGAGCTTACCTTTTTTTTTTTTTTTTTTGCTGATCTGACCGATGAAAATTAATTTCTGAGGCGATAAGAAGGGGTGGGGGCTGAATCTTTTAGCGCCTAGGGCCCCAAAAGATCTAAAGTCGCCTCTGGTCACTAATGAAATCTATCAGTTGTTGAACTTGTTGTCACGAAGCGCATGCTTTTATTCCCTTGCAGCAGGATTGCCAACTTGAAACAAGAAACATCTGTCCTTAGAAGTGTGGAACATGTAGTACTATAAAAAAAACACGATATAGCGTGAGATCAAATACCAAATGAGGGCAACGCGCGAAAAACCGCATGACATGTACTAACATTTATGGCCATAACATTTGTTCTATCAGTAGGATAAGTACAAATGAGGTGTCAAATTAAAGTCAATGATTCATGCAATGGAAATATGCAATAATACAAAAATCGATTTTTGTGCCCATTTTAACTTAAATCATCGTATTTGGATCATATTATTTTATCCACTACTTCGTTATGATTTTAACAAGCTGAACCCTGGGAGGGGTGAGGGGGGATTAAGGCAGAACTGAACTGGTATCCATTTTTCAACCCCATGCATTTTTACATTTTCTTACTGCCACCGATTCGTCCATGAATCACTTCAATACGAAGGGGATATTTTTCTCGCTTCCTCGTCATATTTTGAGATTGTTTTCTCCTGAGTATTTCCATTCATCCACCCATAGTGAAATTTCAGATGTGCCACTAATACTGGAGTTCCAAAACAATGTCCATCCCCCGGGGCAGCTGTCACCTTAAATGTGCTCTGCATCCCGTAGAGTATGAATTTATGCCCCTGCAATGACCATTCTGAAGGGCAACCGCCCTTCCGGTAGCTATGGCCCTGCTTCCCAAATCCCAAGGCTTCACTGTAGAAAATGTCATACTTCCTGTACTCACCGGAACAGTAATACGCTCCTCAATACTTCACACTACAACATGCCATGCTTCCCCAAAGCTTCCCTCTACAGTAAGCCATGCTTCCCATTGATTTCTAAAACATGCTCCGCCCTAGAGGTAGTACAGCATGCCTACTTTCTAGGGCCATACAGTCCACATTCCTGACTGCAATCCACTCTTTAGAGCAGAGGATTTGAATCCGCTTAGGCTGCAATGGGCAGCAGTAGGTTCCCAAGGCTTCACTCTAGAAAATGTCATACTTCTTGTACTCACCGAAACAGTATTACGCTCCCAAAGACTTCACACTACAATATGTTATGCTTCCGCACTGCTTCACTCTACAGTATGTCATGCTTCCCATTGATTTCTCAAGCATGCTCCTCCCTAGCATGCCTACTTTCTAGGCCCATACAGTCCACATTCCTGAATGCAATCCACTCTTTAGAGCAAAAGATCTGAATCCGCCTGGCTGAAATGTGCAGCAGAAAGTTACCAAGGCTTCACTCTAGAAAATGTCATACTTCCTGTACTCACCGAAACAGTATTACGCTCCCCAAGACTTCACACTACAATATGCCATGCTTCCCCAAAGCTTCACTCTACAGTATGCCATGCTTCCCATTGACTTCTAAAACATGCTCCGCCCTAGAGATAGTACAGCATGCCTACTTTCTAGGGCCATACAGTCCACATTCCTGACTGCAATCCACTCTTCAGAGCAGAGGATCTGAATCCGCCTAGGCTGAAACGGGCAGCAGTAAGTTCAGAATTAGTTAGGTGATATTCCCTCCATGGCTAAGGTAGCAATTTCAAAACGACTGGGAGTAAAAAATAATAACAAAACACAGTCAAGGACCCAACTTGAATAACATGATTAAAATTCAGCTTTCATTTTATTATTATTCCCTTTTTTTTCGAAGCTCCTATCAATGCACTGAGACGATCAGGTTTCAAATAATATTCGCATTCTGCGACCTTTTCCCCCACAGTTTCTTCCGATTTCCCAACCACAGGTGAAAGAATTATCGCAGGGTGTCATTAAACTATCCTGTTTTCTGGAAACCAAGTTATGTAGCGGGGTCCAGCACGTTTTTCCGATAACACGGCCGAGTGAGTGGACTATCACTTTATCTGCATAAACATTTTTTCGTAGTTTTCGCATATTTTTCATCAGATTCCCAAGGACGCTGCATTGCGTGAGTCCTTGCTTGTTTGTGCCTTTGTTACGTAAATACGATTTTATTTCTTCCCTTAAACTAATCAAGATTTCGCTCAGTAATGATTGCAAGATATTACATAAACAGTCAGTGACCCCGGAGAATCTGCATATTTTAGTTGCCTCGAGTCGAAGGTGAGACTCAGATTTGTGTTCATTCTATATTTCTGGTTCTCTAGCTTTTGTGTTGCCAGTAAACTTAAATTCGTTCTTGATGAGTGCCTCACACTATCCTGAGATCTGCTTGTTACTTACGGAACTAAGCAAGAAAACAAAATTAAGAAAGAGTGCCGCTGCAGACAGGTTGCAGTAAGCACATCTTTTACTTAAGGGGAAAAAATATATATACAGTCATTCAAATTTAAAGCCTTTCACAACATTCGGAAACCACGTGAAATCTCTTGCGTAACTCCGGAGAAACGCACAATGGAGATATCAAATTACGGATATCTCCATTTTTTTTTTTTTTTTTTTTTTTACGGACAAAATTACGGGGCTGGCATTACCTCCGGAAGTCTTCTGTCATCTGGTGGAGTCGATGCCTCGGCGTGTACTGGCTGTTATTCGTGCTGGAGGAGGACAAACACGCTATTATTTAGTTAGGTATCTCTAATGTTTTGTCCACTAAGTGTATACAGAGGTTTATTAAAATAATAGAAACACCGACTGCCAGAGATGGAAACGTGTCACGGCCGCCACGGTGGCGCAGCAATGGTCTACGCGCTGGCTTATGACCATTCGTCCGAGAAAAGGTCCGGGTTCAAATCCCGGTGAGGCATGGATGTCGTGTTTGTGTAACGGCGCTGGGTCTCTCCCTTCCCTGGAACCAGTGGCCGTAAATTAGGGACGGGTGACTGTTTATACACTATCTACCAACAAGTAATTGGACACCCCGGCAATCGACGATATCTGCGGTCCTGATACACCTCACGGCCGCCACCGTTAAATATCGTGTGGGAAACAACAACGCAACCAGTCGCATGCAAGATGCTACGCAGTTCGGAGCTCTCTGATTTCGAGAAAGGTGTAATCGTCGGGTATCACAGAAATGACCGATCCATACGTGACATATCCAGCGAGTTTAAGTACCCAAAATCGACAGTGGCCTACGTGATTGGCAAGTGGAAGATGAAAGGTGACTGTCGGAATGTGCCCCGACCCGGCAGAACTACAAAACTGGGAGTTAAAGACAGACGGGTGCTGGCCAGAGAAATCTGGAAGAACCGCACCAAATCGATGGGCCACATCCGCGAGGAGTTTCAACAGGCATCCGGGAGTGTTCTTTCGATGAATACCATCCGTAAGGAAGCCCATCTGCTCGGTTATCATGGACGTGCTGCCGCCCACAAGCCTTTGATCACCAAGTCCAATAGCGCTGCTCGGCCAACCTGGTGCAAAGAACGTCGACAGTGGACCGTTGAACAGTGGAAACAGGTTCTCTGGAGCGACAAATCAAGGTTCACCCTCTACCGTTAGGATGGCAGGGTCTGGGTTTGGCGTCTGCCTGGAGAACGCCTCCTGCCGGAACGTATTGTGCCAACTGTGAAGTTCGGTGGCGGTGGAATTATGCTATGGGGATATTTCTTCTGGTATGGCACGGGACCATTGGTCGCAATTCCTAGTAGACTCAACGCCGAGACCTACTGCATCATTTTGGGTGACCATGCGCTTCCTACGTTGTGGCAGTTTTACGGGGTGGACCCATGTTACTTTCAGGATGACAATGCCACCTGTCATGTTGAGAGGTCCACCATGGCTTGGTATGGTGACATTGGGGTTAATCGAATGGACTGGCCTGCGAAGAGCCCGGACTTTAACCCTATCGAGCACCTCTGGGACGAGTTGGAGCGTCGACTTAAGGGGTACCCCACCGTCCGAAATCGGTGAAGGAACTGACCTGTCTTCTCCAAGCCGAGTGGAAAAAATACCTCTAGCCGTCGTACAACGCCTGGTTGAGAGTATGCCCCGGAGGGTCGCAGCTGTAATCGCCGCTCGTGAAGGCTCCACCAACTATTGAAGGTGAATAAACTTCGTTTTCCTTTGCTATCACAGGTGTCCATTTACTTGTTGGTAGATAGTGTATATAGCGCATAGAGTTGCTCACAATGGTCGTTAAACCTCCAATCAAAAAAAAAAAAAAAAAAAACGTGTCACGGGTCAGCAGGTCAACGGGTCAACAGTTTCTTACGGGTCAAGGTGTTCCTGACCCGGTTTTATTACAGTTTTATTTTTGAAAGGAAAAAAAAATATTTTAAAGAAAAATGCGTACTGTGGAGTTTTGTGTTCGATGCTGGTACCAGCGGAGTGAAAAATTATTTGTCATACAAAAATATTGCCGTCTCTTTCTTAAAGCAAAGATTTCCACCGACCGACGATACCCTATCGTAAAACGATACTTTCTTTGCGTTTGTTTTCAATGAGACTGTCCGGAGCAAGATATTGGTAAACGCCTATCGCCTGGTGATTCAATCTCTCACATCCCGCGTGTCACGTTGTAAGACTGAGAGTCATAGGCGCCGACTTGGAAAATTATTGGGGGTTCTTGAAATTTTAAATTGAATGACCCATGCATTTTTCAAAGGATTTAAGTCTAATTTAAATTTCATTCAGTCAGGTTGTCTGGACCAATAAGACGCCTGAAATGCTAAAATGAATCAAATTATAGTTAATTAGAGAAAAATATTTTTGTTTCTCTAGATAATTATTTATTTTATTTGTTTTGCTTTTGTAGGCGCAACATTATTGTACACCGAGGAGCCATTACATTATGACCACCTACTAAATAAGCTGTATGATCCCCTTTAGCCCACAAGACAGCGGCCACTCTGCCAGACATCGATTCGATGAGATGGCGATTGATAGGCATCCTGGGATGCCCCCGGGTTGTATATATACTGCTCTGTGAGCCATGGGATATCTGGTAGCATAATATCAACAGCAGATCCTCCAGTTCCCGTACATTTCGCGGTGGTAGTGATTTAGCGCGAACCCGCTTTCCCAAGTCGAAACACAAATGTTCGATTGGGTTCATGTCAGGTGAATTTGGAGGCCAGGGCATTAACAAGAAGTCACCAACATGTTTCTGGAACCACTCCTTGACGATTCTGGCAGATCAGATCAGATTAGATCTAGAGGATTTTAGGAAGGGAGTGTCTGACCCCAAGTCTTAAACAACCCTTACAAATAGGAAGCTAGGAGATTTTTGCTAGAGTGCCCGATAGGAAAGTGACACGGAAGCGAAGCAGGAAGGGGGAGGAAGACGCCCTTATTTATTACGGGGGGCAGTACCCGAGGTCCGACGGCTTAACGTGCCCATCCGACGCACGGCGGATATTTAGTGGATAGAGCGTTCGTAATGCCGCCCCGGTGGCGCAGTGTTCTAAGGCGTTGGCCTCTGATCATTCGTCCGAAGGGGTCCGGGTTCGAATCCCGGTGAGGCATGGATGTTGTGTTTGTCTTACGGCACTGGCTCTCTCCCTTCCCTGGAACCAGTGACCCTAAATTAGGGACGGGCGACTGCTTATAGCCCATTGAGTTGCTCACGGTGGTCGTTAAACCTCCAAAAAAAAAAAAAAAAAAGGAGCGTTCGTACCTGCCTGGGATCGAACCTGAGGTCCTTTCCGCGGCAGTCACGAACGTTGCCCACTAGGCCACCCGCTTGACGATTCTGGCATGGCGCATTATCCTGTTGGTAATGGTCATCACCAGCAGGAAACAGAATTGCCATGAATGGGTGAACTTGGTCCGCAACGATGATCAAATACCTGACAGCTGTCAGGCATTGTGATATTGGGATAATGCTGCCTAACGTGTCTCAAGAAAACAACGCCCACCGCACAACACCACCACCACCGCCTGCCTGTTTCCGCCCAACAGTGCCTCCGTTGGTAATCGGAGTATCCGCGCTTGGCCGTCTACGTGATGCACCAGGAATATTGTTTCGTCAGACCAGGCCACTTTCTTCCAATCATCCACGGCCCAATCTCGATGATCTAGGACCCAAATGATACGTTGTTGGCGATGACGTCCAGTGAGCATGGGGGACCCGGATGAATCTTCGGCTATGCAAACCCATGCGCATTAGGCAGCGATGAACTGTGTGCTGTGACACATTGCCCTGATCAGCACTGTTGTATATAGCTGCGGGTGATTTGTGGCTTTGCGGTCGCTGTGAACAAAGCGCGATAGTCTCCGCTAACCTCTGGCATCAATGAGCTGCGTCGTACGACACACGGCTGGACGATGGTTCGTCGTTTGGCCATCTGTACACCACTTTTGATTCGTACTCAGTACAGCGGCACGCGAACAACCCCACAAGCAGCGCCGTTTCCGAGATTGTAATTCCGAAGCACCATGCGACCACAATTTGTCTTTTATTAAGCTCCGATAAATCGTCAGCTTTTCCCATTCTGACTCCGAACACTCTACTAACCGAAAGCCGGTCCTCGGGTTGTATATATATATACTGCTCTGTGAACTTCACCTGCGCCACCGTTCGGTCTCCAGGCGAGCTCATTTCTCTAGACTGGGGGTGGTCGTAATGCAATGGCTCATCGGTGTATGCGTACGCGTATTTTTTTCACGAAATACGCGCAAAAATACACTGCTGGACAATTGCTAAGGACGGATCATAAACGGCTATATAGCGCATAAAAAAGTAAGTGTTTTTGGATGCCAAGTGAAATAAAATAAAGTCAGAATGCCAGGACATTACAAGAAAGACAATTTATTGTGCTCTGAAATCCAGAAGGCTTTGGAACGTGTTCAAGGGACAAACAGGCCACTTTGTGCAGAATACGTAAACGTGAAGAAAATGCAATTACCGTCCGCAGGCGTTCCGGCGTAAGATGTCAATACGGGATATGGCCACCATGGATGGCGATGCAAGATGTCATGCTTTGCACAACATTATCAAGCAGCTGTTGGGGTAATTTATTCCATTCCTCTGTCAGTGCTCGGATGAGGGTGTCCTTGTTTATTGGAGGGCATTGGCGACCAGCAAGACTCCTCCCCAAAGCATCCCACACATTTTCAATGGGATTCAGATCAGGAGAACGTGCTGGCCATACGAGGCGTTGAATATCCTCGCTCTCAAGACACTCCTGGACAGCGACTGTTCGATGACATGTTGCGTTGTCGTCCATGAAAATGAATCTATCACCGACAGCACCACGGAACATGCGAACATGAGGTAGCAGAACATCATTAATGTATCGTTAGCCAGTTATAGTCCCAGTTGGAAGCACATAGAGGGACGTACGGCCATTGATCATGATACCAGCCCATACCATGACACTACATGTCGGATATCGGTCCCTTTCCTGTATGTTTGCTGGACAATATGCAGTACCACTATCGCGCCAGATCAGTTGTCGTCGACAATCAGACGATAGACTGTATCTACTCTCATCTGAGAAGAGGACAGCAGACCAGTCGTTATCAGTCCAATTGCGATGTTGATGGCACCATTGCAAACGGGCGGTACGGTGACGTCTGGACAATGGGATGCACACAACAGGACGGCGGGCGTATAGTCCTCCTTCATGCAAACGTCTGGCGACAGTTTTTCGGGAGATCCGCTTGCCAGTAGCAGCCATAAACTGATTTGCTACCTCACTAGCTGTGCTGCGCCGGTGTCTTTTTGTTGATAGCACTATGTACCGATCTTCTGCAGGTGTCGTACTGCGAACACGACCTCCCCCGTGACGTTTGCTACACTCTCCATTTGTTTGAAATGATTTTCAAAGCCTTGAAACAACACTGTGGCTGACGTCGAACTCCCTGGCAACATCTGTTATTTTTCGCCCGTCTTCAATCTTGCCAATAATACGGCCACGCGTAAAATCATCTAGGTGATGTCGAGAAGACATACTGAAAATTGCAAGTTCTTCAATTGTTTCTTTCCCTTTCAACTTTGCGTTTGAACAACAACGGTCAATACGCGTCAAATCCTTTATATCTCTTATCAGCGCTATGACGTCACGAACAAGTTCGGCAATCCAAAATTTGCATACGCACAACACGTCTTACTGTATCCCGCACTTATGCTAATTTCCACATTTTCCTGCCTTCCATTTTATGGTTGCTATCGTTGCTATTGTCATCCGTCCTTAGCAATTGTCCGGCAGTGTATTAGGGGTTCGAGGAACCCACAACAAAATCATTGGGGGTTCAAAAAAGGTCTCGAACCCACGAAGCCGGCGCCTATGCTTACTTTTCACATCGCATCTTTTGAATTGAGCATTTGGAGGCTTTCGTTTGACGTGCTAACCAAGACCTTGGTGCCAACATCTGGTTCCATTGCATGTCGTGTCGGAATTAATGCTTTATTTGTTCACATGGATGAATTTAATATTAGAAAGCTTCGAAAAGGCGTCCCAAGACCAACAAAAACCTTCTTGTTGAAAACAAAAAACCAGAATATGTTTCACGGGAACACAAATTTTCGCAAACTTGATTATGTATAATTATAAATTGAGTTTGGAATTTATAGTTCAAAGCAGATTTGTCAGAGTCGGGTCCGGGTCCAAAATTTTTGACCCGTTTCCAACTCTGCCGATTGGCACTGCGACGTTTGTAAATCAGAGGAAGGACATCATCCGCGATGTGAAGTACATAAAAGAATGTAGTACGATGTCGACTGTCACCAATGATGTATTCAGGTATTTTCTATACCCCCCACCCACCCACCCCCACCCCCGTAGGTTTTTGGGGCGAAATTTTAGCCTAATTGTGCTAGTTTATAGCTGAATATTTGGAGAAATTAATTTTAAAAACTTAAGGAAATGAGGGAAAATATTATAATTAGAAAAAGGAAACATTCGCATGGACTTTAAAATCTGAAATTTCCAGCATCCTTCAATAAAACATTAAACAGTTCTCGCTGAAGATGCGATTTTTCAAGCAGTGACAGCTCGAACTACTTCCGCAATAAAAGTTGAATTCCGCAGAGTAGAGATGTTTGCACTGTAATACATTATCATATTTTGGAAGCTGTTATTCAACTACTCGTACTACATTCCTTTATGTACCTGCACTGTAATACATTATCAATTTTTTGAAGCTGTCATTCAACTTTATCTCAATCTTCTGAATGCCGACTTTCCATGTATACGGTTAAGCCTCAGTGTAGCAAACGTGACGTAAGTCATTATAATATAGCAAAATATTTGCTGCCTAATTTTTAACAATACCAAATTATTAGAAATTTTCTCGTAAAAAGGTCTTTTTTTCTGGCGGTGGGTGGTTTTACACTCTGTGAAAAAAAAAATCGAAGCATCTCAAACTGGCATCGAAACGATTAGTTACTTTTTCTTTTTTACTACTATCTGCTAATCTAAATAATCTAAAGGGGCTGACACCAAATAGCAGGAGAATGGTTTACACCATACGTTTTCAGGTAACACTGTAATACTGGATTCCCTAATAACCAAAAACACGCTTGTAGTAAGACTAAGGCGAGGACGGCCTTAGTCTTACTACAAACATCCGTGCCCCGGGATCCGGGTTCGAATCCCGGTGAGGCATGGATGTTGTGTTTGTCTTACGGCACTGGATCTCTCCCTTCCCTGGAACCATTGACCCTAAGTTAGGGACGAGCGACTGCTTATAGCCCATTGAGTTGCTCATGGCGGTCGTTAAACCTTCAATAAAAAAAAAAAAAAGGCGAGGACGTTTTTACTACTACTGTTTGCTTGTTTTTTTTTGTTTTTTTTTTGGTGGTTGGGGGATTTTCTCCCATGCAGCCTTATCTTAATAGCATCCTCAATATTTTGCACCACCTCATGGCAAAATAATCTCTTGTATTTGTAGATTTCCTGGAATTAGCATTTGCGATATAAGATCATAAGAAAATTTTTATAATCTATTTAAAATTTTTTTATATACATTGATGTATATATAAATAACAAAATTGTGATTATATGTAAATAAACAGTCAATACTTGCCAGCCCCCTAAATTTGTAATTGCACCCCCGGAAAAAACTCTCTGAATGCAACGCTGATTGTCACGCAACAGTGCCTTAGTCGCAGGTGAAACAGCTGTTATGGAGTACTTGTCGACAATGTGAGATCCCGATGACCTCAAAAAAAAGGCGTGAGCATTGGTGCGCATCTTGCAGGAGCTTCAGGAACTGGAATGGCAGAAATAAATAGTAGATGCAACACGAGGAACTGTGTCGAAGATTATGAATACCTATCAAAAAAGGAAACGCCGTTACCTCCAAATGTGCAAATTGTGGACCCCATACCTGGGCTGAGTTCGGGCTCAATTTTAAGAACCTAAGCACATCCAAGCCCGAAGTATGTCAGCCCGAGCCCGCCCGAACCCGAATTTTATATTTCAACATAAAACTCGAGCCTGAACGAGCCCGTAAACCGTGATTAGCCTGTTTAGGCATTGAAAAAAGCTCCCCTTTCAGATTTCCACTCTTTCCTCCCAGTGCAATTAACCGATGTCTTTCTCAACTGCGGGATGGGGAACGGACGTCTATCTACTTCTATAGTTTCTTTGACCATATAATTCTTCCTCAAATGCTTCGGGTGACCGACCATCGGGAATACTCGGGCAGCAAAGCAATCTACGTCGCACGCTGCTCAACAGAATTAGCAGGACTGCAGCGTGGAGGTATGGGGCAAAATTTCGTCAGCGTGTTATCTATAATACTAGTGTATCTATCGTTCTTGAAGAAATTATTTCCTTTGCAGAAATCCAGTAATTTATAGCCTATAGTATTTGTTACCCAAGCCCGGAATGAATAGACCTGCCGAGTTCCCACTCCTCATATACTATCTACACTGAAGAGCAATTGAATTAGAGACAGCTGGCGTTATGCAATTGGGGCGCTGTGAGCGGCTCTGTAAACGGAAACGACATGACGTATGCAGCGATCCGACAATATAAGGAGTGATGCGACGTTAATCAGTAAGAGTCGGACGCAGTATGGGTAAGACGAAGTATCTAAACGCATTTGATCGGGGGCAAATTGTCGGGGCCCGACGAATGGATCACTCCATCTCGGAAGTCGTGCAGGCACTGTGATTTTCACGAGCCACTGTGCCACGGGTGCACCGTGAGTACATCGAATTCGGTAAAACCATCCCTCGAAGGATCAACTGCCGTGGACAACAGCGTGTGGATGAGCGGGGTCATCGTCGGCTAGCGCGCATTGTAACAGCGGGTAGACGGGCCACAGTGCAAGAAATCACTCGGCAATTTAACGCTGGTGCACAAAAACGTGTGAGCAACCACACCATCCAGAACCATCTCCTTGCTATGGGGTACAGAAGCCATCGTCCCACGAGGGTACCGCTGCTGACCGCACATCACAGGGTGCAAAGATTAGCATGGGCGCGGGAACATCGCCACTGGACCCTAGACATGTGGGAAAATGTTGCCTTGACTGATGAGCCGAGATTCACGTTGGTACATGCGGATGGCAAGATACGAGTACGGCGCAAACCACATGAAGCGATGGATCCTTCTTGCCAGCAGGGTAGTCTTCAAGCTGGTGGGGGTGGCATTCTCGTCTGGGGACTGTTTACGTGGACTGAAATGGGACCCCTGGTACGTGTGACATCGTCCCTCACAGGTCAACGTTACCGGGATATCCTGGACGACCATTTGCTCCCGTTTGTGCGTCTTCAACATCCCACTGGGGACCTCATCCTGCAACAAAACAATGCACCGTGCCATCGCTCCCGAATTGTATCCGAATGGTTGGATTAACACTCCACCGACGTGACCTCGCTTCCTTGGCCAGCTAAGTCACTTGACCTCAATCCCATCGAGGACATCTGGGATACCGTCGAGAGAGATGTTCGAAGCTCTGATCCCCCTCCATCAAATCTTCGTGAACTGTGGGAGCTTGTTCAGGGGTCGTGGATCCGTATGGTTTTCCAACACGTTCGGTGTCTTGTCGAGTCCATGCCGAGACAAATCGCCGCCGTCATCAGGGCGAAAGGTGGTGCTACAAGTTACTAGACAGGTATCTCTTATTCAATTGCTCTTCAGTGTATAGTTTTTAAAACCTTTCCTTCATAGAAATCCAGTGATTCATGGCCTATGGTATTTGTTACCCAAGCACGGAATGAATAGCCCTGCCGAGTTCCCACTCTCCATCTACTATATATAGTTGTTAAAGAAACTTTTCCTTCGCAGAAATCCAGTAATTCATGGCCTATGGTATTTGTTAACCAAGCCCGGAATGAATAGCCCTGCCGAGTTCCCACTCCCCATCTACTGCCTATAGTTCTCAAAAAACTTTTGCTTCGCAGAAAATCCAGTAATAATGGCCTATGGTATTTGTTACCAAAGTCCGAAATGAATAGCCCTGCCGAGCTCCCATTCGCCATCTACTATCTATAGTTCTTAAAGAAACTTTTCCTTCGCAGAAATTCAGTAATTCATGGCCTATGGTATTTGTTAACCAAGCCCGGAATGAATAGCCCTGCCGAGTTCCCACTCCCCAGCTACGATCTATAGTTCTTAAAGAAACATTTCCTTTATAGAAATCCAGTGATTCATGGCGTATGGTATTTGTTACCCAAGCACGATATGAATAAACCTGCCGAGTTCCTACTCTCCACCTACTATCTATAGTTCTTAAAGAAACTTTTCCTTCGCAGAAATCCAGTAATTCATGGCCTATGGTATTTGTTACCCAAGCCCGGAATGAATAGCCCTGCCTGCCAAATTTCTACTCCCCATCTAGACTCCGCTGTCAAAAATTCTCTTGAAGAACTAGAAAGTGTAAAAAAGTCTCGTGTGCTAAATCATACAAAATCACATTAAAAGAAAAAGGAAGAATATTATCTCCCTCTCTCAGAGCCCGAGCCTAAACTCCAGTAAGTATTTTGCAGCCCGAGCCCGCTTCGGGCTCGGGCTCGGCCCGTCTCAGCACTGCCCCGTAAGAAGGCGTCAGATAGGGATAGGAGAACGTTGGCACAGACTGCACAACGGAAGCAACAGACCACAGCACCGCAAACAGCAGCACCAGACAACAGCACCGCAAACAGCAGCACCAGACAACAGCACCGCAAACAGCAGCACCAGACAACAGCACCGCAAACAGCAGCACCAGACCACAGCACCGCAAACAGCAGCGCCACTCACATGTATTTTTCCCGTTTCTGCCACCGCAGTTCGTCGGGAACTTCATCGTGATGGTATTTATGGCCGTTCTGCAATCCACAAAGCTCTGATTAACAACATTAATGCAACAAAACATGTAAGGTGGTGCAGAACACATAAAATCTGGGATGCTAAAGACTGACAACTTTTCATCTGGTCTGGTGAATCGTGTTTCACATTGTTTCCCCCCGTTGGTAGAGTGAACGTCGAGCGAAATCCTGCAAAAGAGCACCATCCCAAATGTATGGTTCTGAATGTGAAGCGTAGAGGTGGATCCCGGGTGCTGTAGGGTGCCATACAGTGGCGGATTTACAGTTACCGGGGCCCTGCGCACGTCATAGATTTTGTGCGCTTCCCCTAACTATATATTTTTGTATTTTGGGGTTTAACGACCATCATGATCAACTCAATGGGCTGTAAGTATTCGCCGGTCCCTAATTTAGGGCCACTGGTTCCAGGGAAGGGAGAGAGCCGGTACCGTAAGACAAACACAATATCCATGCCTCACCGGGATTCGAACCCGGTCACATCTCGGACGAATGATCAGAAGCCTTCGCTTAGACCACTGTGCCGCCGGGGATGGCACCCCTCACTTTGCCTGCCATCCTAAAAAAATCATTGAGGGGTTGTTGTTTTTTGCCCCCCCCCGCACCCCCTAATAGGAATACGCTTCTAAGTAAGACCCTCCAGAACGTGATTTGGCTATTTTCACTGTGATCTATGTGTGTGTGCAGGGACAGATTGGCCCACCGGGACGCACAGTCGTATCAAAATAATTTGACCACCCCCGGAATCACAGTGTATCCGCTCAGGTGCGTCTAAGAGTGCACGTGACATAGTGCGTTGCGTGAACACAATGGGCAGAGGTAGTGATTTGACGGACGTTCAAAAAGGAATGATCAGCGGCTACCTCGCCAAGGCTGGAAACATCTCAGAAGCAGTAGACTTCGTGGACTGTTCGCGAGGTGCTGTAGTAAGGGTGTACCTAGAATGGACCGCTGGTACACCGAGTACCTCCTGACGTCATAACTGTGGAGCCCCAAAGGCCATCGAACCCAGAGGAGAACGTCGCATCCGTCGAATGGTAAGGGGCAATCGGTGCCCAACAGTGCAGCAATTCACCACGTAAATGAAAGTTGGAGCACCCAGGTACTTGTCCCTGATAACAGTAGAGTGAACCCTGTTACGTATGGGTCTCCGGAGTCGACGCTGCGTCAAGGCGCCCTTGGTAACACAGGTTCATCGGCAACAACTCCTGCAGTTCGCATGGGACTACCGTCATTGGACAGTGGAAGAGTGGGAAAAGGTTACCTTCTCCGACGAATTGAGCTTTCTACTCTACAGAAGTGACGGGGCGGTGGCGGCGTCAGACACACGAGAACCTACACCCGGACACACTTGCCGGTCAAGTACAGGCCGGCGGTGGCCGTGTGCATATCTGGAGGATGTTGTCTTGGTATGACCGGGACCGCTGTTACCACTGGATGGATCCCTGAACGCCAACGGCTACGTGTCCACCCTCGCTGACCACATGCATCCCTTCATGTTGGACGTTTACCCTGGTGGTGATGATGTGTACCAAAAGAACAATGCCCCTGCTATGTCGCTAAGGAGTGCGTGGCTGTTTCCAGGAACACGACAGCGATGTCTCTGTTGTCCCCGCCCTTCCTCAATCCCATAGAGCACTTGTGGGACTGTTTGGATCGACAGGTTCGACGTGCCGACCCACAACCACGTCATCTCCGGGACCTCCATGCTCAGTTGCAGTCCGAATGGGCACGTGTGCTTCGGACAACCTTCCATTGCGTCCATGCCATGCCGTCTCACCGCTGTCATCCGGGCTAAGGGTGGTTATTCCCATTATTGAGTAGGTGGTCATATTATTCCGATACGACCGTGTATTTCCAGGTGGACCAGACGAGAAATAACCCACTATTTCTTGTGTCCTGTTTGTCTGAATTGTTGGGTAAGAACGAATAATTATTTGGTAATTATGAATAAGAATTGTTAACTTCATTTGAGCTTTATTTTATCTTTTTAAAACGTTATTGTCTTAAGAAAATGGCGTTTCATTCTATATATGTACATGTTGGGCGTTTGCTTTTAAATGACACAGCAAAATTCTCTCTACTTCAGTGAAACATTTGCCACCGGAGTAAGCACTCTGTTATAAATAAATTAAGCTAACTACGGTTAAGCGTAGGTCGTTGGACTTGGAGCCAAAGGGGCATTTATAGTCTCTACCTTTCTTTTTTAATCTTGAAGGAGGCACTAGTAACAATTTTGATGGTTCGTTATCACCACACCCTTATCCACGTACAGACATAGAGCACAAAGCGATTCTTTGGCAGAGATGTTCCGAAGTCCATGTTCCACCCATATTTATTTTAACCCTTTAACGACCATTACGCCCAAAACGCCCGTACGTACAAACGACCATAGCCGTCCGAAACGCCTGTCAAGGTGAGTCAGATTTCCCACCCTTACCTGTTCTTTAAATCTGCAGGAGTCGCCTTCAGTTACCGTTGTTGTTACTAAACAAAGAAGTGAAACAACGGACAGTTTCGGGCTTTATGGTATTTATAGTGATACTAGATTTTAGGGTCATGGGTGTTAAAGGGTTAAAAGAAAACGACTTACCAGTACTGGTTCACGGATCAAACTGGCACTTGAGTCAAAATAATGGTTAGACAAAAAAGGAGTCTATTCAAGGAGGTGGTATGAATATCGGTGGGCAATAGATGATCAATGACCAAGTAAATACAATTAATTATCTGGTACAACACGCCGTTTCGAGTATGGTTTGATATGTTGCATTCACTGATAATTGGACCCTTAAATTGCCGTTAAATTTTGTTCACGACTGAATTCGTTTTACAATGCATATTTCAACAGTTCTCTTTCACCCAGGAGTTAACAGAATATTTTTCATGTGGAATATTTTTTAAGGGTACGTGTGTTTCTTTAGTGGACCACAAGACTAAAATATAAAATCCCGGCCTGGTTTTGTCTACCCAATCCGCCCCTGTGCATAGGCGCCGATTTCGTGGGTTCGAGACACTTTTTGAACCCCCAATGATTTCATTGGAGGTTCCTCGAACCCCTAATATTTTTGCGCGTATTTCGTGGAGGAAATACACGTACGAACACATGCATAAATTCTGTTTTTCGTTATCAATTCTTCAAGTTCTTTATTATTCATTTCCCGTTTACTACGTATGTATATATACAGGGTGCATAGGAAAGTCCCTTTAGCCTGGAATAACTTGCGAACGGAGAGAGACACAGTTATGCAAGTGAGATAACGGTATAATAAAGCGATTACACCCGATAGAATGCAACCAATAGCAGCGCCCCTAGTGGCGAAATGCGGAAGTTAGCCATTGCAAATCGAAAACGAAAAGGGACAGAGCAAAATTTCCAATTGCAAAGTTGTAGAGCATCAATTAATTAGTTCAAAACGACATTTTTTTTACACGGATAAGATAAATTGTCGCCTGAATACCCTACAATGTCCGAAATCGATGCGCGACGATTCGAATCTGCATATTCACATTTTGCAAATGTAGCGGTATGCAAATGCAGATTGTGACGTTGTACCGTACCTACGATATAAAAACCAGTAGCAGAATGTACCCTGATCAGAAGTTTAGGTCTACATACGCTGTGTGAGAATGGCGAGCTTGGGTTTCTGGTGTTACGTATAAAATCAGGTATATGCAACAGCGCCTACAAATCTGCTGGATCTAAGCCGTCGTATTACAGATACTTGCAATAGTGTGACACCTTCCATGCTGAGGAATGTGCATGCAGAGTTACTTTCACGAATACAAATGTGTATCGTGGGCAATGGCGAACTCTTCGAGCATACTCGACATTAACTTTTTATCACTGTGCGCAAGTTTGCCTTTTTTGTTTGTCTGACGTCATCAAACTGTATTGACATAAGTACGCATTTATGCAATAAATTGTGAATATTTGCTCATACCTATGCCTGTTCCCTTCAAACGTTCACACAAAAGGTCGCGCATCGATTTAGGACATTTTAGGGTATTCAGGCAACAATTTATCTTATCTGTATAAAGCAAATGTTGTTTTGTACTAATTAATTGATGCTCTATAACTTTGTAATTGGAAATTTTGCTCTATCTCTTTTCGTTTTCGATTTGCAATGGCTAACTTCCGCATTTCGCCACTAGGGGCGCTGTTATTGGTTGTATTCGATCGGGCGTAGTCACTTTACTATACCGTTATCTCACTTGCATAATTGTACCTATCTCCGTTCGCAAGTTATTCCAGGCTAAAGGAACTTTCCTATGCACCATGTACGTATTAGAAAGTGTGTATAGAAATTTACCCCTCAGACTGTTTATTGTGCTTCAAAAAAGAATTAGTGTTTGTTCGCGCTCATCAGATTTGACGCGATAGACAATACCTCAAGTACCGTGGTATTTAAAACTGCCTCTTTTATAAAAGAAAAATCTTCTGTTTGTCTGGGTTCCCACAAAATACAAAAGTCTTGCTCGACATACGGAAACGGCAACCTAGTGATGAAGGCGGAAATATGTTGTAGAGTCAGTTGACCCACCCTATCTTCGGACAGTCGGGGACCAAGGAGGTTAGAAGAGAGAGGAGATGAATCAGACCGCCAGACGCCGATGGTTTCTTGTTAGAAGACAGAGGAGATCCATCAGACGCCAAATCTGATCATCTGGTTTCTTGCGCCCTCCAGGTGGAGAGGGTTCAGTAATGTGACGTCACTTCCTGAATACCTGTGCTGGAGCACAGGTTGATAGCGGCCGTCTCTTACTCTCTGCAGCAGTCACCGAAGGTCAACAAGGCTCCCACAGCTTTAGCAAGGCCGTGATTGGCTACTGCGCAATATGCACTTCCGAAGCACAATTTTTTTTTTATCTTTTTTAGAAAATACTAAATAATATTTCTGTAATTTTTTTGTAAATTTTTAGTTATGTGTATATATATTTCAGTCTTATTTTTCCCGGTTTTTGTACATACTGCACAAGTACCTGTAAAACCTCTTCAAAGTCGACGATTTTTCCATAGAGAAGCACAGAAGCAGCCCAAGTGGGGCATACTGGGCATACACAGTTGATACAAGTGGAACCCACGGAGAACACAGAACGTGCGGCTGATGCCATGTCCTCTCCCTTCTAACCTCTTATTTTAACTCAGAAATCATTTGATGAAAAAATTTGTTGGCATTTTTGAAATTGGTAAAAACACCTAAAAATAACTGTTGCATGTTTTTGTTACTTTTATAAAAGACAATTAAGTTGGGAATTCACGCGGTATCTGTGTATTGCATATAATAATGTCGCGCCCACAAAAGCAAATTAAATGAAATAAATAATTTTCTAGAAAAAAATATTTTTCCGTAATTAACTATAATTTGCTTCATTTTAGCATTTCAGGCGTCATATTGTGCCAGATCATCTGACTGAATGAAATTTAAATTAGACTTAAATCCTTTGAAAAATGCATGGGTAATTCGATTAAAAATTTCTGGAACCTCCCAATAATTTTTCAAGTCGGCACTTATGCCCTACGTGTGTGGTTTGTTGTTCCCACAACTCAAGAACTACTACAGCTAACAAGACGCAATTTAATATTTACGGGTTTTGTGGAAACCCTGATGGAGAGGGAATGGATGAACTTAAAAGTGTAACATTTTTGTTAAGGAAGAAAACAAACTGAACACTTATAAGGATGGTCACTGAACCACTTTAACATGTTACCTAAGGTTAGTTCATGATACTGCTTTAATTGACATTCATGCCACGTGCTATGTTGAATCTGCTGTCACATATCATCAGATTTTACCCCACTGCCAGTTCCTCTAAAGAAAGTCCCAAGATGAGTGAGATCAATTAGTGTGTCGCGTAAAGACAACTTTCCCAATGCCACTGCACTCGTACTGTTTGTTGCCCTGTGATTGCCGCTTAAACTAAACTTAATGAGGAAGGGGAAATGAGCAGTCATATTAAACATCGATTAAAGATCCAAATGTTCATTACATTTAAGAAGATTGCCCAGAAGTAACACTCCAATTTCTGAGCTCAGTTGTAATGTAGCGTTAAGTAATGTTAATCTCAAAACGATTTTTAGTGAGCCTGCATTAAAGCTAGTAAATTCATGCTTCTGTACGCTGGATGACGTACTTCGAGTTTGGGCGGAATCATGCTCCAAAAATCCAGATTATTAGAGAACTTATTCCTCGCTCTATGACTTTTTTAGAAGAACAAGTTAGTAAGATCATGCAATGCATTGATTATGATACGCTTTCCAATTAACATACGAGAAATCATTACTCAAGTAAGTACTCAAGTCATGTGGATAATGGTTGTTTAATAAATCTAGCTCCTGTGCCCTGACCTTGATCCCATTTCGATTATATTAAACAGAACCGGCTCAGTATACCTCCGGAACAACATACTAGAGTTTTGTCGCAATCGACGAAGCATTTTTTTGTAAGTTATTGCGCATAAGGGCGATGAAATGGTTCCCGTTCCTATGTCCGGACCTTTGACCCCATTTCGATTATATTAAGCAGAATTGGTTCAGTATACCTCCGGAACAACATACTAACGTTTTCTCGCAATAGAAGCATTTTTACTCAAGTTATGAGGATAATGGCTGTGGAATAAATCTCACTCCTGTGCCCTGACCTTAGACCCCATTTTGATTATATTAAACAGAATTGGTTCAGTAAACCTCCGGAACACTATACTAAAGTTTTGTCGCAATAGAAGCATTTCTAGTCAAGTTATGAGGATAATGGCTGAGGAATAAATCTCGCTCTTGTGCCCTGACCTTTGACCCCATTCCGATGATATTAAACAGAACCGGTTCAGTATACCTCCGGAACAACACACAAAAGTTTTGTCGCAATCGAAGCATTTTTGCGTAAGTTATGACGTATAAGGGCGATGAAATGGTTCCCGCTCCTATGTCCTGACCTTTGACCCCA
The DNA here is from genome assembly GCA_039090855.1 of Macrothele yani. Classification (NCBI taxonomy): domain Eukaryota; kingdom Metazoa; phylum Arthropoda; class Arachnida; order Araneae; family Macrothelidae; genus Macrothele; species Macrothele yani. The sequence goes on along the minus strand of CM077024.1, from coordinate 128,142,170 downwards.
TTTCGATGATATTAAGCAGAATTGGTTCAGTATACCTCCGGAACAACATACTAAAGTTTTGTCGCAATAGAAGCATTTTTAGTCAAGTTATGAGGATAATGGCTGAGGAATAAATCTCACTCCTGTGCGCTGACCTTTGAACCCATTTCGATGGTATTCAACAGAACCGGTTCAGTATACCTCTGGAACAACATGATAAAGTTTCGTCGCAATTGAAGTATTTTTACGTAAGTTATGACCAGGGACGTCGCTTCAAACTGACGTCAATAACCTGCTTCAGTGGTGTACATTAAACCATCTCAACATCTCCAAGTGTCGTGCCGTTTCTTTTTCGCGGAAAAGAAAACCAATTCTTTACTACAAAGCTGGAGACTATATACTCTTACCCGGACAAACGAAGTCCAGGACTTGGGAGTCACGTTTGGTTCGAACTTGGACTTTAAAAGTCATATCAAAAGAATTGTACGTACAGCGTACAGAAAACTTGAATGTATCATGCGACATTCCAAGTATTACTCGAATACTCAGACACTTATTCGCATTTTTGAGACTACGGTCAGATCTTCACTGGAATATGCGGCGGTCATTTGGAGTCCTAGCCAAGTAACTCTAGTAAATGAAATTGAGAAAGTGCAGACAAAGTTTCTTCGACACCTTTTTTATAAATCGACCGGTGTTTATATAGCGGACATCCCGACTGCTGACATTCTTCAAGATGACCTCTCTGCAATCGAGAAGGAAGGCTCTCCAACTCAAGTTCCTGTACGGCATCATCAATGGAGAGATAGACGATACTCAAATTGTAAACCAATTAAGTTTCCGTGTCCCATATTTACCGAGGAAAAATGTGAACTATTTGTAGTGCGATTTTGGCAGAACTGATGCTGGAAAAAATTATCCGTTATGTAAAATGTATAGACTTTACAACTCACTTGAAGAATGTCTGGATATTTTTAATGTAAGTAATATTTTTTTTCATAAAACATGTTTTGCAAGATTGTAAATATCACTTGGCAATTATCACTGCAAATATATATAGCAATTCCTCTAACTAGATACACCATCTGTAGGGATGTGCTTACAAATAAATAAATAAATAAATAAATAAATAAAAATAGAGTTCGAAATCAGGATGGGCGACGGGTGGGCGAGTATTATTTTTCCTGGGACAAGTTTGATAGCAACTTTATTTACAAAATACTGAGAGAATTTGTTATCCTTTTTCTACAGGCTAATAAAATACTGAGAGATACAAATTTTGAAGATGACAATCCGATTTTTGGCGTAAATGTGACAAGGATGGTAAGTCAGATAATATTTGAAAACTTGAAAATTTTCATCGCCCTGGAGCGATACTCGAACCCGCGTCTCCCAGAAAACGCCTAGGTATGTCTGGGAGACGCGGGTTCGAGTCCCGCTCCAGGACGATGAAAATTTTCAAGTTTTCAAATATTATCTGACTTACAATCCTTGTCACATTTACGCCAAAAATCGGATTGTCATCTTCAAAATTTGTATTATATGGCGTAATCCCGTATTTCTTTCATGAAATACTGAGAGAATTTGTTTTCCTTTTTCTACAGGCTACAAAGATATTCGCAATACCCCCCCCCCGTCCTGGTTACATACTCATTCATCTTGGAACTGTCTTGAAGTTTTGCACTTTTTTTTGGAATACAAAAGAATCTAAAGTTTGAAGTCAGTTTTTGCTAATGTTTCGTGCACCCATTTTTAATAAAATTAGTAAAACCTAAAGAGTTACATACCCGTATAATAATCACGACACACTGCCACCACCACCAGTAACACGCCCTGATTAAAAGAAAATTTCATGCCGCGGAGAAAGGTCTTAAAGCAAATTTTTTCGTAGATTAGGGTTGAGGGAAATGTTCAAGTTAGCATGATTAACTTGCACATTTCCGCATGATTCCAACACGCAAACAATAATTTTCCTCTCCTTAACTCAATGAAGCCAGCAACCTTGTCTTGCACTCATCTCTTCCAAAGTAGTCGTCAACTACAACCTGCGCCCCTCATTTCCCTAGGGTAGGCGTTCGTCCCCAGGTTGTCTCCTGGTATAGCTTTAGTCTTCACTTTCCTTGTTCGAATATCCTGCTTAGTAGCACAAACAAACAGCAGAGCAATTACTAATGACCTCTGTGAATTCCTATTCACCTTCTTCATTCACCCCTAATGATACTAACTTCAAAAAAGCTTAAATTTAGGATTAGGACGAGATGGAGAACTGAGTTTTCATGGCCCTGAGGATACTATGTTGATAAACTTTCCACGGAGAAGGAAAAACTCATTTTCTAGAGGAAAATACGTATGGTAACACGACGAAAAACACGGGAGTCATTATTCCTTGACACATTCCAGATTATATTTTGAAGTTTAAAAATATTAAAATACGACACATCTTAAACTGGGTGAGCAGCAGGGTAGGCAAGACAATTTTCAGGGTGGGCTACAGCCCACTCTCTCACTCCCTTGGCGACGTTCTTAGTTATAACCCATAAGGGCGATGGAATGGATACAACTCCTATGTCCTGACCTTTGACCCCATTTCGTCCATTTTCAATAGGGTTCGTCCCCATGTTGTATCCTACCACATACTAAATTTAATCGAAACAGATCCATTTTTACGAGAGTTATCGTGTGGACAGAGAGACGGACAAAACTGGAGCATATACGCTTTTTCAACCTACGGTTAGAAAGCGTAAAAAATGAAAAAAATTAAGAAAGCTATTTATTTTTGAGGTCCTCCGACATCGAGAGGCCCCGCTCCTCGGCTTCGTTGGCTTCCCTGTAAATCCGCTCCTACTGCCATATAATGACATTCCTTAGGGCCATTAATTATTCTGCAGGGTCGTATCACATCTGTAGCGTACGAATCCATTCTTCTGAACCCAATGTTGTAGGTATTGTTCCTTAATTTCCGTCCCTGGTTTCAAGCAAATAATGCACTTCTGCATCGTGCGAAACGTATTATACTGTCTGGTTTGAGAGCATGAGGATAAGGTACAGCAGGTACCTTGGCCACTTTAATATCCAGATCTCAATATTATTGAACATTTGTGGGAATATCTGGAACAAAAAATTAGATCACACTTTCCCCCTCCAACAACATCACTGGAAAAGTTGGGACATATATCACTGGAAGAATAGCCTCAAATTCCAATATATTATGTGCTTCATTTTTATGTGTCTATTCCAAGTCAAATTGATTCTGTTCTGAAAGCCCGAGGTGAGCCTACACTGAAGAGCAATTGAATTAGAGATACCTGTCTAGTAACGTGTAGCACCACCTTTCGCACTGATGACGGCGGGGATTCGTCTCGGCATGGACTCGACAAGACACCGGAAGCGTTGGGAAGCCATACGGATCCACGACCCCTGAACAAGCTCCCACAGTTCACGAAGATTTGATGGAGGGAGGTCAGAGCCTCGAACATCTCTCTCGATGGCATCCCAGATGTGCTCGATGGGTTTGAGGTCAGGTGACCTAGCTGGCCAAAGAAGCGAGGTCACGCCGGTGAAGTGTTCATCCAACCATTCGGATACAATTCGGGAGCGATGGCACGGTGTATTGTCTTCTTGGAGGATGAGGTCCCCAGTGAGATGTTGAAGACGCACAAACGGGAGCAAATGGTCGTCCAGGATATCCCGGTAACGTTGACCTGTGAGGGACGATGTCACACGTACCAGGGGTCCCATTTCAGTCCACGTAAGCAGTCCGCAGACGAGAATGCAACCCCCACCAGCTTGAAGAGTACCCTGCTGGTAAGAAGGATCCATCGTTTCATGTGGTTTGCGCCGTACTCGTATCTTGCCATCCGCATGTACCAACGTGAATCTCGGCTCATCAGTCAAGGCAACATTTTTTCCACATGTCTAGGGTCCAGTGGCGATGTTCCCGCGCCCATGCTAATCTTTGCACCCTGTGATGTGCGGTCAGCAACGGTACCCTCGTGGGACGATGGCTTCTGTACCCCATAGCGAGGAGATGGTTCTGGATGGTGTGGCTTCTTACACGTTTTTGTGCACCAGCGTTAAATTGCCGAGTGATTTCTTGCACTGTAGCCCGTCTATCCGCTTTCACAATGCGAGCTAGCCGACGAAGACCCCGCTCATCCACACGCTGTTGTCCGCGGCAGTTAGCCCTTGTAGGGATGGTTTTATCAGATTCGATGTACTCACGGTGCACCCGTGACACAGTGGCTCGTGAAAATCCCAGTGCCTGCACGACTTCCGAGATGGAGTGACCCATTCGTCGGGCCCCGACAATTTGCCCACGATCAAATGCGCTTAGATCCTTCGTCTTACCCGTGCTGCGTTCAGCTCTTACTGATTCCCGTCGCATCACTCCTTATATTGTCGGATCGCTGCATGCGTCATGTCGTTTCCGTTTACAGGGCCGCCCACAGTGCCACATTTACATAACACCAGCTGTCTCTAATTCAATTGCTCTTCAGTGTGCATCTTATTAATAAAAAGTTCTCCACAAACAGTAAGTATTTCTGTTGTGCTGATAAACCCCTGTAGATACAACCGGCAGCCTTTCTCTATCCAAGCATTCAGTCTGCTTGCATCTATTCACCTGCGCAGCGTCAAATACAGACCCGATCCTCGGCATGTTGGAGCTACAACCTGGACCTATCTAAATACGCTACTGTTCTCCAGTCAACCATCTACACCGATGAGTCGTTACATTACGGACCAGCTACTTTATAAGCTGTAGGACCCCCTGTAGCATGCAGAACAACGGCCACTCGGCGAGGCATCGATTCGATGACGTGGTGACAAGTATCCTGGGGTATCCGATACCATAATGTCAACAGCAGGTCTTCCAGTTCCCGTACATTTCGGGGTGGCGGGGATTTAGCGCGAACCCGCTTTTCCAAGTCGAACCACAAATGTTCGATTGGGTTCATGTCAGGTAATTCGAAGGTCAGGGCATTAACAGAAAATCACCAGCATGTTTCTTGAACCACTCCTTGACGATTATGGTAGTGTGGCATGGCGCATTTATCCTGTTGGTAATGGCCATCACTAGCAGGGAACACAGTTGCCATGAATGGGTGAACTTGGTCAGCAACGATACCTGACAGCTGTCAGGGATTGTGCTATTGGGATAATGGGGCCTAAAGTGTCTTCGTCCACAGCACAACACCGCCGCCGCAGGCCTGTTTCCGCCCAACAGTGCATCCAGGTGCCATAGATTCCGTTGGTAATCGGCGTATCCGCGCTCAGCCGTCTACGTGCGTGATGCACCAGGAATCTTGATTCGTCGGACCAGGCCACTTTCTTCCACTCATCCACGGTCCAATTTCGATTATCTCGAGCCCATTTCATGCGTTGTTGGCGATGACGTGCAGTGAGCATGGGGACCTGACTGGGTCTTCTGGTATGCAAGTCCATGCGCAGAAGGCTTCGAGGAACTGTGTGCTGTGACACATTGCCCTGATCACCATTGTTGTAGCTGCAGATGATTTGTCGCACTGTGGCCCTGCGATCGCTGTGAACAATGCGCAACAGCCTCAGCTTGCCTCTGTCATCAGTGAGCAGCGGACGACGACACACGGCCAAACGACGGTTCGTCGTTTGGCCGTCTGTGCACCACTTTTGATACGTACTCACTACGGTGGCACGTGAACAACCCACAAGACGTGTCGTTTCCAAGATCGTAGTTCCGAAGCGCCGTGCCATCACAATTTTTCCTTTATTAAACTCTGATAAATCGGCAGCTTTTCCCATTCTGATTCCGTACACTCTACTAACCGAAAGCCGGTCCTCGGGTTGTATATATATCGCTCTGTGAGCTTCTCTTGGGTTACCATTCGGTCTCCAGGCGCGCTCATTTCTCTAGGTTGGGGGTGGTCATAATGGAATGAATCATCGGTGTATTTCGGAATTGTTTCACCTAGTCGGCTCCCCGTTATAAGGCTCTTATTATATTAGAACTACACCACTGAATTTAGCGTTTTATTATTCCATAAAAGGTAGGGAATCCTCTAGGCAAACGTTTAAGAAGGTTTGCTAAAAAATGTTGGGTTGGGAGAAGAGGTAATGCTGGCCTAGTTCCCCAAAATATTGAAATCCCCCACTGCTTTTTACATGACACACTTGCAGTGGGGACACCCAGGATTTCTTTATGGTAGTGGCCCAAAATACTGAAGACGCAAATAAAAATACCATTTCTTTTTTGTAACCGAAGGAGTTCAACGACCACCGTGAGCAACTCAATGGGCTATAAGCAGTCACCCGTCCCTAATTTAGAGTCACTGGTTCCAGGGAAGGGAGAGAGCCAGTTCCGTGAGACAATCACTCCTTGCTTCACCGGGATTCGAACCCGGACCCTTCTTCACTGACGTATGGTCATAAGCCACAGCTTAGAACATTGCACCATCGGGGCGGGAAAAATAGCACCATTTCCCAAAATATTGGGAAACGTATAAAAATATATATCCACCATATTAAAAGTGATTTTCCAATTATTTGTAAAATATATGTTTAAAAGCATATACAAAAATGTCTGTATTAAGTGCAGTAATAAGTGTTAAAACTTATTAAGACAAGGCAACATGTAATTTGAGAGAAAACAACAATACTTTTATGAATCAGAATATGCGCTGTCGTTATCAATCACCTTCCGCCATCGGTCGGGCAGCTGACGGATTCCAGCCATGAAGAATACTTCGTCGTGTGACGCGATGAAGTCGTCAACCCATTTTTGCACTTCGTCACAAGCCCGGAACCGTACAGCAGACAAATCAAGTTGCATTGATTGGAACAAATGATAGTCTGAAGGGGCTATGTCAGGACTATACGCCAGGTGCTCCAAAACTTCCCAGCCAAGCGTCAATAACGTTTCTTCGGCCGATTTAGCGACATGCTGCCGAGCGTTGCCATGCAGTAATTTCACGAGACGCAATCCTTTGCCTGTGAACGGACGTTTCCGAAAGATTTCCTGGTTCGATCGCAGCAATTGTTGCTTGTACCGATCAGCAGTAACAGTTTGACTCTGTTACAATAGTTCATAATAGAACACCACACACTTGATATCCCACCAGATACACAGCAGAATTTTCTTGGCGTGTTGCGTTTCAGTGTCGAAGTCGTTGCTTCACCGGGGAGGTCTACCCAGTTTTTTTTTTTTTTTTTTTTTTTTTTGCATATATGATTGTCGTACCATATCCACTTTTCATAACCCGTAGCGATTTACCACAGAAAAGACTTCCTGTGTTGTTTATTCAACAGATTCAAACAGTTCATGACACGCTCATCCTTGTTCCTCTGGCTCAGGCCATGTGGCACCCATTTTCCTTCCTTCTGAATCTTTCGCATTGCGCATAAACGATTGGAAATGGTTTTTTGAGTTACCTCCTGTTATTCAAGTAGTTCTTTCTGCGTTTGAGACGAATCTTCATCCAGCAATGCTTACGTTTCCCCATGTGCAACCTTCTGTGGAGCTCCGCTACGTTCTCGATCGCTAACATCAAAATCACCTGCTTTAAACCGTCTAAACCAAAACTCACACGTGCTTTTCGATACAACATTCTCCCCAGAACAGAACAGATCGATGCGCATGCTGTTGCAGCACTTTTTCCTTGATGAAATTCGTAACGAATGCAGTGTCGAAAAAATTCAGTATCGCTTGCCATCTTTCACCTACCGATGTGTAAGTGCGTTTGACTGTTGGGCAAACTTCTGTGTCACTTTTAATAATCTCGACCAGTTACGCTCACATGACAACAACGCGGGGGAATGTCGGCTGTGTAAATTAGCGGTATGCGTCACGCAAAAAACGCTTTAAAACTTATTTGTACATCTCAATAACAAAGGACCAAGTGATACCTCATGGGAAGGGCCCAAGTTGCTGGGCCACCCCCACTGAGTGCGCCACTGTTTAATATCAATATGCCATCCCGGCTGTTGATTTGTGCACTTCGCCAGTGGGTTCAGGTTTGAATTCTGGTGAGGCACGGAGGTGTGTTTGTTACGACACTGGCTCTCTCCTTTCCTTGGAACCAGTTACCTCAAATTTGTTACACACTGGCTCTCTCCCTTCCTTGGAACCAGTTACCTCAATAATAAGAGAGAGAGAGAGAGAGAATAAAGCACTAAATGAATTAATTAGGGGAAAATGGTGCTTAAAAATCAAAGAAAAAAGATTGTCTTTTCCCCAATACAGATAAAAATCTGGTGATTTTTTTAATTAAGAAACAGTTATGTGCAGTGGCGCGCCCAACCAGAGGTGGGGGGGGTAAAACACCCCCAAATTTTGAACCTTTCGATAATTCAAAAACGCGATTTTAAAAGGCCAATTTTTGATAGTATTAGAAATTGTTTTAATGTCTCATGGCAACAATTAAACGTGTTCTGTCCATGAAGACGAAGAAGCGGCAAGGAACCAAGGACTAGGATGTCTCATTGCAATGAAAAGCCAATACATGGGCATACTGAAAGTTTCTGTGGCGACGGGGCAATGCCGAATTTGTTTTTCATGACTTATTTCAGATTACTCTAAAGCACGCTGAAATGCAAGGAGTTTTGATTAAAGTACCAAGAATCATATCAAAATAAAACCAATGCTGTAGCACAAGGGCGCCCATAAGGGAGACAGGGGGCTCTATCCCCCCCCCCGCCGTTGGTATAGCCAAATTTTTGATAAATTTAAAACACTAAAATAGACGAAACCTTTTTTTAAAGCATTTTTAAAAATAATAAGATATTAATGGTTGATTGCAATTATCAAACTTCTTTATTTTTGTATCTTGTACATTTACTAAAATGTTTGCCAGCCTTGAAGGAAGTAAGGATTTTTCTTAACCCCCTCCTCCCCTAAAAGTACTCATATGGGCGCCACAGCTGAAGCATAAGCACAGAAAACCCAGAAGACTATTACAGGATTTCAATTTATGTACCATTTTTAGACAAATAGATTTCTCGCACACAAGTCGGTTCTATCAGGATTCCAGTCACTTCTCCCAACTTGTTTTCTGCATAGATAAAGAGTAAAATATAAGTTGTCTACCGTTGTGTAGTGATAAGAATATAAGTAATACGAATATTAATAATAACTAGACGAAACCCGTCGGAATCGACGGTTAGTTTTTTTGTTTTTTTTTTAAAGAATAAACTCATATGAAACAAAAAATGTAAACTTTATTTGATTAACAAATTCATCCAACCACTTCTGTAAAGACAACAATCCAGATTCGTGTATTTTTTTGACTGAAGGTTTAACGGCCACCGTGAGCAACTCAATGGGCTATAAAGCAGTCGCCCGTCCCTAATTTAGGGTCACTGATTCCAGGGAAGGGAGAGAGCCAGTGCCGTAAGACAAACACAACATCCATGCCTCGCCGGGATTCGAACCCGGACCCTTCACGAACTAATCATCATAAGCCAGCGCTTAGACCACTGCGCCCAGGTTCGTTATATGAGCATCACAACTGCACCCTTTTTCAGTCATAAAATGTGAGGCTGAAGTCCACTCATCTCGATCGTGTGCAAAAATTCAACTGGATACCGCACTCTGTCACTCTCATCTTCAGTCACAACTGTGTTTATAAATGTTGTTGGAATGAGATTCGCGTTGCGAATACTCTTCATCCGTCGGAATTGACGGTTAGTTAGTTTTGTTTTGTTTTTAAAAGAATGAACTCATATGAAACAACAAATCTAAACTTTATTTGATTGACAAATTCTTTCAACCGCTTCAGTAAGGACAATAGTCCACGTTCGTGATTTTTTTGTTTGCGTGAAAGTTTAACGACCACCGTGAGCAACTCAATGGGATTTAAGCAGTCGCCCGTCCCTAATTTAGAGTCACTGGTTTCAGGGAAGAGAGAGAGCCAGTGCCGTAAGACAAACACAACATTCATGCCTCGCCAGGATTCGATCCCGGATCCTTCACGAACGAATCATCATAAGCCAGCGCCTCGACCAATGCGTCACGGCCAGGTTCGTGATGGGCATCACGACTGCACCGTTTTTCAGTCGTAAAATATGAGGCGGAAGTCCACTCATCTCGATCGTGTGCAAAAAATTCAGCTGGATACCGCACTCTGTCACTCTCATCTTCAGTCACAACTGTGTTAGCAAATGTTATTGGAATGAGATTCGCGTTGCGAATACTCTTCATCCGTCGGAATTGACGGTTAGTTAGTTTTGTTTTGTTTTTTAAAAGAATGAACTCATATGAAACAACAAATCTAAACTTTATTTGATTGACAAATTCTTTCAACCGCTTCAGTAAGGACAATAGTCCACGTTCGTGATTTTTTTGTTTGCGTGAAAGTTTAACGACCACCGTGAGCAACTCAATGGGATTTAAGCAGTCGCCCGTCCCTAATTTAGAGTCACTGGTTTCAGTTAAGAGAGAGAGCCAGTGCCGTAAGACAAACACAACATTCATGCCTCGCCAGGATTCGATCCCGGATCCTTCACGAACGAATCATCATAAGCCAGCGCCTCGACCAATGCGTCACGGCCAGGTTCGTGATGGACATCACGACTGCACCGTTTTTCAGTCGTAAAATATGAGGCGGAAGTCCACTCATCTCGATCGTGTTAAAAAATTCAACTGGATACCGCACTCTGTCACTCTCATCTTCAGTCACAACTGTGTTTGTAAATGTTATTGGAATGAGATTCGCGTTGCGAATACTCTTCACCCGTCGGAATCGACGGTCATATTTTTTTCTTTTTTTTTTTTTTTTGAAAAGGATAAACTCATATGAAACAATAAATGTAAACTTTATTTGATTGACAAATTCATTCAACCACTTCAATAAAAAGTAATAGAGGTAGTTGCCTTCAATGCACGATTTTGATAAGTAGAGTCACTCACAATACAAATTTAAATTCGTTGTCTGAATTTAAAATTTTATTGTATATACAAGTATTAGAACTATTGTATGTACTTAAAAATTATTGTATACTTGTATATACAATAAAATTTTAAATTCAGCCAACGAATTTAAATTTGTATTGAGAGTGACTCTACTTATCAAGATCGTGCATTGAAGGCAATTACCTCTATTACTTTTGACTATTTCTGCACAAATTTGAATTCTCCTATAACACTTCAGTAAGGACAACAGTACAGGTTCGTGATTTATTTATTTTTTGACTGAAGCTATAAGCATTCACCCGTAATATTTTCAGTAACAATGGTCAACGGACGGAATGTTTATTTACATCTTAACATAATGGGAAACGTCTTACCTACGTAAATAAACTGGATCGAATGAACATTAAATTGTATGTATACATCACACAGTCCAACGGCATAACGCAATCAGGTCTTCGAGAGTGTTCGCTGTTCCGATGAGAAGAGACTTCGGACTTTGGACTATCTCAGTCCCTGCATGATCCGCCTTCAACAGCACGTCAACCGCAGGCGATCGAATGTTTTTTTTTTTTTTGATTGGAGGTTTAACGACCATCGTGAGCAACTCAATGGGCTATAAGCAGTCGCCCGTCCCTAATTTAGGGCCATTGGTCCCAGGGAAGGGAGAGAGCCAACGCCGTAAGACAAACACAACATACATGTCTCACCGGGATTCAAACCCGGACTCAACTCAAACGCAGGTCCCCCCCCCCCACACACACACACACACAAAATTGTAACCACCATCCTAAAAATTCTGGGCACGCCACCAGTTCTGTGAACACGTTTTTGTGGAGCAATTTGAATACTAGTAAGATAGAGAAATAGCGAATAATCTATGAAGACAGACAACTAGACAGGATACACGCAGCTGAGTGCCAGGTTCTGATCGGAAGGGAACAACAGTGTTTCACCGAAAAGTCAAACATTGATGCTTGTAAGAGCAAATTAAAAATATCAGCTTCTGTATGATAGTTCTATTCCGAGTTTCTTTTTTCCTTTTTTTTTCTTTTTTTTTTCCATCATTATGAATTTGAATTCCATACGGTGAAATATATAATTCATTTTTAACCACTACACCTTTTGAAAGAACTCATGCTACACATTCATAATTAACCGTTTGTTTATCGTAGCTGCTGCTTCGGGGTATTCTTTGATGCGGTACAAAGTAATTTATTACCATATAAATAACATCCCTTCGCACGCACTCAAAAAGCAAATGCGTATTGTTGTTTTTACTTCTGTCTAAAGGCCCCTGTCACTTCATAAAATAATCAATTGCGAAAAAGTGACAGCGCATCTTGAACTGCCAACTAACTTTGCATCTTAATATACCCTGAAAACCGGAACGCCTGTGACGGAATAACGACGAGGGTAAAAATATTGTTCCTTCCCCCCCCTCCTTTGTCTGCTTGCTCTGTTCAACAATAGAAAAGCAAAAGGGCAATAATTGATTAGAATAAACAAACTAGCCAGACAGCCTCCCAACCTTGCTGCTCGCAGCGCACGACCTCCCCCACCAGAGCAGTGGAACAGTCTGAGGTCCAGACAGGCTGTAGCCGATTGCGTCGCCGCCTCTCCGACACGAACTTCAGTCTTGGAAGAAACACGACTGTGGCTTCCTCGTCTCCATGCGAATCAAGAAGAGCTCATCAAATCCTGTTCTTTAACCCTATCTGCGAGTTTTTGCCCAGATTCAAAAAAGGCCAGGGTTAATTTTTCCCAGTGAGCTTTCCAGTCACGCAGAGTTCAGCGTAGTTTTTACAAACGACTGTGTTTTTAAATGAGCTTTAATTTTTAATTTTCCCTGTTTTAATTTTTTATTTAGCTCGATGTCAGCATTTTCAAGTTCGCAGGAGTAGTATTGTTTCGTTGCGAGGTTTGTCTGACGCATTCATTATTTTTAAAAGATTCGCAGTGTGTACGTAAGAAGAAAAAAAAAAAAAAAAAAAAGGAAGTGTGTGTTTCTTAAGCGTGGTCATTTTTATGAGATGACCAGTTTGACGGAAAGAAGGAGATTGTGTACGGAGAGCAGGTTTGACACACCTCATCATACCGTGCCCAACGAACAGGCCGCAAGCCAGCCACCAAAGGAGCTTTGGCTACGCCCTTGACTTCGCTTCTCGACGAACATGGATTTTTTTTTTTTTTTTTTTTTTTTGGAGTATGATGTGAAAGAATTCGATTAACAATCGAAATACGTTGCGAAAAGTTTGACTCAAATATGCCAGAACGCAATTAATTTCGGAAAAAAAGGAAACAGCTAACTACTCCATTCCAGTGATTTTTTGAGCCATGACATGACATCAAGTGCAAATAGTTGACGGCCCCCGTCTGGTGTCCAGACGACCAGCTGAAGCGAACACTGAAGTCTGCTTGTCCCAGACCGTCTGCAGACGAGGCCGTCGCCATGCGGATAGGGGGCTGTCACCTCGAATCAGCTGTATCTTCATCCTATGGGTCAATGCAGGTAATAATTTTTTTTATCACTTCAGTTATTTTACAATGCTCAAATATCTAACATACGATATCCTTCAGAATAACCAGCGTAGAAATAAGGTGGAGGGGGAAAAAAAAAGTTATATTTTCATCTCATTCTGGGGATCTGCGTGCGGTGTGCTTTTATTTTTTCACCGTCCAGATATTTATTTTATTTGCTTACTTTATTAATATCGTTAGTTTCGGATTTCATTTAAGCCTTTTTTCCTCCACGTATCAGAAAGGTCAGCAGCACAATCCTAAGAAATGTGTTGTGGCATAAATAAATATTGCAGGAACCAGATGTTTCACTGCTTGTAGGTAATAAGGGTTACACACGGTCGGCGTGAAGAAGATATTTAATGCTACTTATTTGTATTGATTGTATATTTTGATTCATTGCAGTTTCCTAAGTCAGAAAACTTATAGGTTGAATGTGATGTTTTATTTTTATATTCTTTCCCTCATTTTGCCCAGTGTTTTAATTTAAGTACGTTTTTCATTAGCTGCAAAACAACAAAATTGACCTCATTAAAATTTATTAACTTTTCAAAAACTGATTGGATGTTTATTACCTGTTTCTCTGCATACATTCCACTGATTTATTGCCCTCAAGAACATTTAATATGCAGGTGATGCAACGATCTATCTAAAAAAAAAACCATGAATTTATAGATGGTGAAATTAAATGCATTAAAGCAAATTATCATAAGTTCAAATTTCTTGCATGTACACCTGCTCTTCTGGACAGTTCATCGTTTTTAGGATATCTTAGTACATTTTTCTACTAAACTTTGGAGCTACACATGTTCTTTCGATGATGTCCTGACAAGTGATAAAATTACTGGCAATAGTATCATGCATGCCTACCACTTTTTTCCACTGCACAAATAAACAAAACAAAATTTAATGATAAACAAAATTTAAGGAAGAGGATTCTAAAATGTCATTAATTATTCTTAGGGAAAATGTTACTTGTTTATTTTACATGCACATACATTAGATATTGTATGTGAAGAAATTTCATTTTACCTATTTGCAGAAATTTCAAAATCAGTTAACTTTATCATACTGAAGAGCCCAACTGCAAGTTAACTTCTGCCTTTTGTGTTTAACAGTTTTCAAAAAGAAACCTTAGCTTATATTCTGTCATATGCAGAATTTAAATTATCAAAACTTTTCACCTGTTTATTTATAATTGGCAGATATAAATGCATACTAACCAATGTTTTATATTTTTGTAAGCATTTAAGCCATTTGTATTTATCTAAATGGGCAGAAAACCTCTTCATTACATGCCTATGATACATAAATTGCCAGACCCTTTAGCATTTTGTTTGTGTGGAAGATATTTATTGTACATTTGTATGCGAAATATTTACCATATCTTCCATGCAAACATATATGCAATCCTTCTTGACCACGTTCCCGTTTTTGTATGCAGTTGAGCAGGGATAGATTGGGATGATAAAACCATGCCACGAATTATCTTGTGATCAAGAGAAAATGTATGCCTGCAGAGCAGGACTGGTTTTAGGGGGTATAAGGGGGCCCACCAGGACAAAAGGCATGGGAGGCATGCCTGCACAAATAATAGATACGGAGAGAGGTTTATAAAATGGTTTTACTTTTGTCTCATATGATTTCCATCTGGTCAGAAACAGAGGCTGGAAGACTAACAGATTTCAATATAGTGACTCACCTAGGGTCAAGGTTTCATGTCACTGTATACAGCAGAGTCAGTGAGACAGTTTTAGCTTTTTCACTACCATCCACTCACACCTCCCAACTTGCACTTGGAACCATTAATGGTCAAAGTCCCCTGTGGCTTCATATTGCATAGCAAAAAAAGATGCACTAAGAAAAGTATAGAATGCTAAATCATTAGAAAATCCAACAAACTCTAGGAATCTTAAGCTTTTAACTCATGTTCTTGTGAGAATAATGAAAAATACAGTGACATGAAAACTCTGCAAATAATTTAGTAGTTGGTTTTGTGTTTTAACGGACTTCATAATTCCTCGTCATAAGTTCTTTGGGGGCCCACTCAGATGTCCTAACCTAGGGGACCACTAAAGCCTTAATTTGGCCCTGCTACTGAGGAATACAAATACCCACGTGAGAAAAGTTCTGTTAGATCCTATGGAAGAAAGATAACTGTTAAAATATGTATAGTAAAACAAACTGAGTAATGATCAAATTTTAACAATTCAACAGTGAAAGACTTAAAAAAACTGCTGATAGTTGAAAGTAGCGTCGAACAATGTTGCTCAAAACAGGTGTTGTGCCAGATAATTATTTTTCTTTGAAAAATTTGACCAAAAAAAAATTAAAAAAAAAAAAAGACTGGGTTTCTTGAAGACCCCATTTTCAATTTAGTCACCATGAAGATCATTTTGAAAATTGAAATGTGTGCATTTCCAACTTTCTTCATAATTAGTTTTTATATTTTTTGGGAGACAGATTGCCTACTGTGCAATGGTATCAGTATCTTCTTAAGTAGATGCCTTTTGTAAATCTACCCATTAATTTAATTCATGAACCATACTAGTAAATTGTTTCTTTTTTGCAATATCTCTGAGAGACATTTGTGGCTTGTGATCGGAGACAGGTTAAGTGTTACAAAATGAGAATCCATGACAAAAATGCATAGATAATGGTCAGTTTTTCTATCTTTCAAGGAAGCATTATGGCCAATGATGTCATCGTAGAACGTCTGTTTAACTAGAGGTTTAGAGAGGAGATAGTCTTTGCTGTGAAGTAGTGTTCCTTGGGTAATTTCATTTGTTTCAAACAGGAAAAACTTTTCTACTGGCACACTGGTTGAGGGTAAAAAGTAAAAACTGTAGAAACAGTTTATACACTTCTTGGAATACATCCTTATGCACAATGTATGTCTACAACAATGTGCACACTGTATGATTTTCCAGGTTCATTTTTTTTAACAGAAGCATGGATCCAGAACACACAAAGAATAATAAATAAATAACACTGAAACTGAAGTTCATTCACACTTGCAGTTATTGTGCAAACACAGTGGATGAAACCAGGAGGACTGTCTGAACTCAAAATCGCAATGCGGGGAAGTGCGGCTGCTATCACTTAACCTCAATCATTGATTTCATTTGGTTGCCATAGCAACCCCCATATTCAGCGATGTCGACGTTGTTACAGCAGTGTTCTTCATAGTCCTGGAGTGAAGGGATTTGGAACTGCAACTTTTATCTTTTCACATGACCTACTCGTTGTTACAAGGTCGTCTGTTCATCAATTTGTAGTGTCATTTGAAACAGTGTGCGGCCGCCCCGGTGGCGCAGTGGTCTAAGGCGCTGGCCTATGATCATTCGTCCGTACGGGGTCCGGGTTCGAATCCCGGTCAGGCATGGATGTTGTGTTTGTCTTACGGCACTGGCTCTCTCCCTTCCCTGGAACCAGTGATCCTAAATTAGGGACTGGCGACTGCTTATAGCCCATTGAGTTGCTCACGGTGGTCGTTAAACCTCCAATCAAAAAAAAAAAAAAAAGTGTGCTCATGTTTATCGTCGCCCCCAGCGCAACTTAAAGTAAAGTTCGACAGGGTTCCATGTCGTCCCCCATTTCTAAAAGCAAGCTTGCTGCTTGCTTTTAGAAATGGGCGAGCATTTCAAAGCCAAAATAAAACACATTTACCAGAAATCATTATTGTAAACAAAAATGTGACTGATTTTAAGAATTTGCTAAATCAAAGAATTTTTTTATAAATTTCAGATGAATGGGAACTTTACTCACTTTATCTTATGAGCCACCACTGGTGGGATAATTTCTTGCTCTGTGTCATTCTGTAATAAGTTGATGAGGATGACAAGCCATCACAACGAACTAGTGTCATCTTAAGGATTCGAAAAGGAGAGACGGTAGGGCATACCAATGAAACTGGGATGCAAATCAGTGACCTATGTCAAACTGTAATTAGTTTATGACAGCGTGCTTGGTCCTGCCTCATATAGGTACATAGAATTTTGCTATCTCATTTCAGAGAAAACTCCCAACCAGCCCTTGTGAAACTGCTATAATTTCTATTAGCCAATGTGGCTAGTGGAATAGAAATTTTACTAGCCAAATGACAAAATCTGCTGGCCATGCAAAGTTAAAAAATCAAATTTATATATTTAAAACACAAGGCAGTTTCTTTCTGCAATCTGCCAGTGCCATCAACTGGAGCGATCTGTTTTTTTTTTTTGTTTTTTTTAAGTGAAAGCTACTGAACCACAGATTTGTCATGCTAATTTTTATTGTCATAAGTATTTTTTTTTTTGTTACCATGGCATTTTTTTTTTTTTTTTTTTTGTACAATCCACTGTTTGTTATTCTGGCGTTTGTTCTCGCTTCAGTACTTGCAGCGCCATCTGCCTTTTTATGGTGGTCGGACTTGGAACTATCAACTATGTAGTTTTAATTATCCAAATCAGTTCAGTAGTTTTTGAGATTAGTAAAAAAAAAATTCCTTATATTATCGTGAACCACTTTCTTTCATGTTCGCTGTGATCAAGTTGTATGTAAACAAAGCGGAACGATGCACGGGCCATCAGGAGTTACTTGAAAGCCATCTGATTCAGTAGTAGTACAGCCAAAAACAATAAAAGATAAACGAAATGGAAAATAATAAACAAATATCCACTGGAAAGAAATAAGCTTCCCAACAGTGGAAAAAATTATTCAAATCGATTCAGTAGTTTTCGAGATTACCTCAAACATACAAAGTTTCTCTCTTTATATATTATTAGTATTAGGATATTTAAATGAAACAGCTTATGTACGCTGGAAACAAGTAAGCTTCCCAGCGGTGAAAGAATTATCCGCATCGATTCAGTAGTTTTCAAGATTACTAAAAAAAATTCTGTATATTTTCACGATCTACTTTCTTTCATGTTGGGTATGATCAGGTTGTATGTAAACAAACCAGAATGATACATGGGAAATCGGGAACTACTTGAAAGCGATCTGATTTGGTAGTACAGCAAAAAATGATAAAAAATAAACGAAATAGCCTGTGTCCACCAGAAAGAATTAAGCTTCTTAATAGTAAAATAATTATCTAAATCAGTTCAGTAGTTTTTGACATTACGTCAAACACGTAAACTTTCTCTCTTTATATATTAGTATAGATTATGACACGAAAAAAAATTTAAGACCAAACTGGCAGCAAAATAAAACACATTTTTAACCCCAAGTCATATTAGCAGTTCATATTCCGACTTAGAAATCGATCGGAAAAGGCTACTATTCATTTTTACGTGCATTATTTCAAAAACTTGGAACCACTACTATATGCTCGGTATGTTGATGACCTAGTCATTATTTCAAAACTCAACAATACAGAGCTACAAGATCTAGCTCATCGATTCAACATAATATGCAACACCATTGAACTGATGCTTGAATTTGAAGTGAATAATAGTCTGTCATTTTTAGACATTCTCCTTAAAAAAAAAAAAATTAAATTAAATACACTGTTTTCAGGAAAGCAACATACATTCCGGTACTCATTCCATACTCCTCGCACCATCCTGTTTTCCATAAAACAATAGCATAGTAAACTTGATTCGAATTATTAAAAAACTGACATCAGACCACTAATAATAGGCTAAAGAATCAAGAGCTTGATTTTATCTTGAAAATATCACAAGATTATGGTTACCCTAATAAGCTTATTAAAAAATGGATATATGAGAGTAAAAAAACATATAGCTAAGAGAAATGAAGACCAAGAAGTTTACAATCAAAGAAAGGTGAGAAAAAATAAATTAAAATATATAGGTGCATTCTCTTACTTGGAAGGTGTCAGTAAAGAAATTAATAGGCAATGTGCCAAATTTGACTTACAACTAGGAAGTTCAGTTCACACCTTGGAAAATCTGACTATTAACAAAAAAACTGAGAGTAAAATATTAGAGGAATCAGGGTCTTACGAAATTCCCATTGCACACATACCCCCAATATTGTGCATAGGAAGTACTAAAAACATGTTTAAAAAAAAGGCTAAAACAACACATATCTAACTGGCAAAAAAAAAAAAAAAAAAGCAAAAACTGCATTAGTGCAATTCTGTATTGACCACCGAGCATTCCCAAAATTTGAAGAAATTAAAATGCAAAAAGGAATAAAAAATCGGAGACAAATGAGAATGGAGGAATCGATCCTAATTTATAAAAATAAAACAAGGGTGTGTAACCAGAATGACCCTAATACATTATCTAGCCTTTGGAAAGAGCTAATAAGGCAAGAAAAACAGACAAGGGAACAGGGATAGGAAATGAAAAGAAGAAGAATACGGAAAAATGACATCAACAACCATTTGAAGAAGAGGGGAAAAGTTATATAAAAAAAAAAAAAAAAAGGTAGAATTAGTGAAACATAGATGGCGCCGGCTAGGTTTGATTAAGAAAAGTATCTAATACAGTGTATCCGACGAATGGCAACCTGGGGTATCTGACTCCATTGATGAGAAATAAACCACGAACATTGGTGGAAAATTCTTTGAATAAAGCTCATGTTGAGAAATGGCTTCCTAGTTTCTTAATTCAATTACTAATCTAAAGCAAATATAATGGGAATTTTACTAGGAATTTTTTTCATTAATAGCAAATTTTCGGAGAAAACTCTTCTCCTTCTTCAGGCTGTCTTGTTGTTGTCACTTTTTCCTGTCACAACAAGACCTCTAATGTGAAGATCAGACACAGTACATATCAGTGGTAAACTGTATCCTTTAATAATATTTAAAACAAAAGGACAAAATCTAGGATATATATGTGCATAAAGTGGCACTAATAATGTGGATACAGTTTACCACTGATATGTACTGTGTCTGATCTTCACATTAGAGGTGTCTGCCCACCACAATTTAATAGCATTTTAAGGATTAAAATCTACAACTGAAGGGCCATTGCATCTAATCATCATTGTCATTTTAAGTATCAGTAATCAGACATGCCAGATTACTTGTTTTTATGAGGTTCATTGCTGAAAAGCCATGCTGACAAGGAGTAGTACTACATGACATTAGATGTAGCAGCTGCATCATCTTAAAAAAAAATGCCATAACAGTTTTTCTTGTGTAAATAACTATTTTACAGGTCATATCATCATCATCATCGTCAACCATTATCAATCCACTGCTGGACGAAGGTCTCCCCAAGTTTCCTCCACAACGGTCTGTCTTGTGCCAGTCTCCTCCATGTCACCCCTGCATACTTTCGAATTTCATCCACCCATCTCCCATGTGGTCTTCTTCTGGGTCTTTTCCTGTCCCTTGTAATCCAATCTAAAATTTCGGCTGTCCATCGATGATCTGTCCTTCTGGCAGTATGTCCAGCCCATTGCCATTTCAGGGATTTAACTCTGATCATGATGTCTTCCACTCTTGTCATTTTTCGGATCCACGAGTTCCTCTTCTTATCTCTCCTGGTTACACCAAGTATGCACCTCTCCATGCTGCTTTGAGTTGTCTGCAGCCTTTGTATGTCTCTTTTAGTTAAGGTCCACGTCTCTGCATCATACGTAAGCACTGGAAGGATGCATTGATCAAACACTTTTCTTTTAAGACATAATGGCATATTGCTCTTGAAAATTATGCTGTTTCTTCCAAAAGCTCTCCAGGCAAGTTTTGTACGCCGATTAATTTCTTCATCAATGTGACCCTCACTTGATATCTGCTGTCCAAGATAAACGTACGTGTCGGTTATCTCCAGCTTTTCCCCATCAATCGATAAATCTTCATTTCTTGTAAAAGCATTGAACATCACTTTTGTCTTCTGAAAGTTCATTTTTAATCCCACTTCTTTACTCTTGTCAGCAAGTTCCTGGATCATACTCTGCAGCTCTGATGGGCTAGTTGCAAGAATGACTACATCATCAGCAAAACGAAGGTGGGTTAGATAATCTCCATTAATCTTTATCCCCTTTGTTTTCCCAGCTCAGTGGCTGAAAAACACCCTCCAATGTGGCATTAAAGAGCTTCGGAGATATGGTGTCACCTTGTCTCACTCCCCTTTCCAATTTTTATGTGTGTTGTATTTTCAAACAGCCTAATCTTTGCACTTGCATTTTCATAGATGTTATTAATAATATTAATGTATGCATCTTCAATACCGCAGGTTTTCAGAGCCATTGTAACTGCTGATGGTTTCACCGAATCAAAGGCTTTTTCATAATCGATAAAAGCCATGCACAATGGAAGTTCATATTCCCTTGCTCTTTCAATTAGTTCTCTCAGCACATGGATATGATCTATTGTGCTGTAGCCACTCCTGAATCCAGCTTGTTCTCTCGGTTGAGCCATGTCCAGTGTTACCTTCAAAAGCGGTGTGAAAGAACTTTAGTGAAGATTTTATAAACTACTGATAGGAGGCTGATAGGTCTGTAGTTTCCGAGATCCTCAATGTCACCTTTCTTATGTAGCAGGATCATTGTAGCGGTGTTCCAATCCTCGGGAATCTTTCCTTCATTAAGGCATCGAGTGAAAATTTGGGCGAGTACTGTTTCGATTTCTCCACTTGCTTCTTGTATGATGTCTACAGTAATTCCATCTTCTCCTGGAGTTTTCCCTGCTTCATGTTCTTGATTGCATGTGCAACTTCTGCTGGAAGGACTGGAGGAACTCTGGTACTGGTATCTTTCATGATGTCTGTAGTGCATGTATCATCCCTTTCATATAATTTGGAGTAGAAATCTTTCACTCTTGTCAAAATTTCGCCTCTATTTCTTGTTACAGAACCATCTTCTTTTCTCAGTGCCATAATCTGTTTTTTTCCCTTACTGAGATGTCCCTTTGCTATCTTTAGGCTTTGGTTGTTTTCAATTGCTTTCCTCACTAGTTCACAGTTGAATTTTCTTACGTCTTCAGTGATACTTTTTCGTACTGTCTTGCATAGCTCTATATATTCCACTTTGGAAGTCACATCTTCTTTAGTTGTCCTCATCTCTTCTTCTTTTTGCATCAACATTTTCATTTTTCCTGATAATTTATTTACATGCAACTTGTTCTTAGACCCAGCTAATTTTGTTGCTGTTTCCATAAGAGCTTTGGTTACTTTTCTGTTAACTTCAGAGATGTCCACTTCTTCCGATGTTAGGCCTTCTAAAGCAGAGAACCTGTTCTTCAGTTCCAACTTGAAGGTATTATGGTGTTTTTTAAGGTTGATAGAGGTAATTATTTAAAAGAATTGGTGGTCAAATTTTCGAACTAGAACCTAGTTCATCATCAGGACTATGTCACAGGAGTAGTTGCTGCCACTCAGTCGGAAGTGCCAAACCTTAATTATCATTAATTGTGGAACTTCTCGCTATTTTCATCTGTTCTTCTAGCTTCCTCTTTACTAAGTGTGATTAGTGGGTGGTTATTTTTACTGAGTCCCAAATTATGGAGTGTCCACTTGCTTGTATATGTCTGTCTAGCCCTGTTTTGCTACTAATGTTCCTAATGGCTGCCTGTTGTTCTTTCAACCGGACTCTAATACTCCTTCCTGTTTCTCTTATGTAGCTTAGTCCACAGTTACAGTCAATGCAATAGACTACTAGTTCTTGCATTTAGATGTCATTTTTTTTTTTTTTTTTTTTTCTGTTTTAGAGCTGGTAGGAACTTCTTTAACTTGTTATTTAGATCTGGGGCAAGTCTGATATATTTTGCTCCGATCCTTTTTAGTTTTCAAAAAGTCCTTTGTGGTAGGCAATTTTGCTGGTGAATTTGAAGTTGTTCACCTGCTGCTTCTGTATTGGCATTTTTTCAAATAGCTTCGTAATGAATAAGGAGGGGTAATTGTTTTCTGCCAATATTCTTTTTAATTCCTCTCTGTGGATGTCTTTTTGGGTATCTGTAGAAACAAGGACATTAATTTTCTCCAAAAATTGTCTCACTGTATTATATTTAATATAGTCTGGGTGGAATCAGTAGTAGTCTAACATCATGCCCGTGTTAGTGGGTTTTCCAAAGATATGAGTGAAGATTTTTCCATCTCTAGAGGTCAAGGTTAAATCTAGGAAATTGTTGCTATGGTCTTTTTCCAGTTCCAAGGTGTACTGTAAAGAATTTTCCAGTGAGCCAAAGCCTAAAGATAGCAAAGGGACATCTCAGTAAGGGAAGAAAACAGATTATGGCACTGAGAAAAGAAGATGGTTCTGTAACAAGAAATAGAGGCGAAATTTTGACAAGAGTGAAAGATTTCTACTCCAAATTATATGAAAGGGATGATATATGCACTCCTGACATCATGAAAGATACCAGTACCAGAGTTCCTCCAGTCCTTCCAGCAGAAGTTGCACATGCAATCAAGAACATGAAGCGAGGAAAAGCTCCAGGAGAAGATGGAACTACTGTAGACATCATACAAGAAGCAAGTGGAGAAATCGAAACAGTACTCGCCCAAATTTTCACTCGATGCCTTAATGAAGGAAAGATTCCTGAGGATTGGAACACCGCTTACAATGATCCTGCTACATAAGAAAGGTGACATTGAGGATCTCGGAAACTACAGACCTATCAGCCTCCTATCAGTAGTTTATAAAATCTTCACTAAAGTTCTTTCACACCGCTTGAAGGTAACACTGGACATGGCTCAACCGAGAGAACAAGCTGGATTCAGAGTGGCTACAGCACAATAGATCATATCCACGTGCTGAGAGAACTAATTGAAAGAGCGAGGGAATATGAACTTCCATTGTGCATGGCTTTTATCGATTATGAAAAAGCCTTTGATTCGGTGAAACCATCAGCAGTTACAATGGCTCTGAAAACCTGCGGTATTGAAGATGCATACATTAATATTATTAATAACATCTATGAAAATGCAAGTGCAAAGATTAGGCTGTTTGAAAATACAACACACGTAAAAATTGGAAAGGGAGTGAGACAAGGGGACACCATATCTCCGAAGCTCTTTAATGCCACATTGGAGGGTGTTTTTCAGTCGCTGAGCTGGGAAAACAAGGGAATAAAGATTAATGGAGATTATCTAACCCACCTTCGCTTTGCTGATGACGTAGTCATTTTTGCAACTACCCCATCAGAGCTGCAGAGTATGATCCAGGAACTTGCTGACAAGAGTAAAGAAGTGGGATTAAAAATGAACTTTCAGAAGACAAAAGTGATGTTCAATGCTTTTTACAAGAAATGAAGATTTATCGATTGATGGAGAAAAGCTGGAGATAACAGACACGTACGTTTATCTTGGACAGCAGATATCAAGTGAGGTCACATTGATGAAGAAATTAATCGGCGTACAAAACTTGCCTGGAGAGCTTTTGGAAGAAACAGCATAATTTTCAAGAGCAATATGCCATTATGTCTTAAAAGAAAAGTGTTTGATCAATGCATCCTTCCAGTGCTTACGTATGGTGCAGAGACGTGGACCTTAACTAAAAGAGACATACAAAGGCTGCAGACAACTCAAAGAAGCATGGAGAGGTGCATGCTTGGTGTAACCAGGAGGGATAAGAAGAGGAACTCGTGGATCCGAAAAATGACAAGAGTGGAAGACATCATGATCAGAGTTAAATCCCTGAAATGGCAATGGGCTGGACATACTGCCAGAAGGACAGATCATCGATGGACAGCCGAAATTTTAGATTGGATTCCAAGGGACAGGAAAAGACCCAGAAGAAGACCACATGGGAGATGGGTGGATGAAATTCGAAAGTATGCAGGGGTGACATGGAGGAGACTGGCACAAGACAGACCGTTGTGGAGGAAACTTGGGGAGACCTTCGTCCAGCAGTGGATTGATAATGGTTGACAATGATGATGATGATGATGACATAGATACTATATCTAGGCTTGCCATTAGTGGATGAAGTAATTCTGGAATGTTGTCAAGTTTTTCCTTCAGTTGTATGGAATTTTTTAGAAGGTAAAGAGGAGAAGGGAAAATATCTTTGAGGTGAATAAGCAGATTATAACTAATGTTGGAGAGTGCGGAATTTTTAGTATCAAAGATGGGTCTTATTGGATGGCCTTCTTTGTGAATTTTTATTGTACCATAGAGTTGTGGAACTCTTGCCTGGATTTTGGAGAAGTTTTTGAAGAGCTCATTCAGCTGATTTTTGCTTTCTAAGGAACTTATTATTTTCTTAAGATTTTTGACAGTTTGATCAGTAGGGTTGCCAGTGAGTTCTTCATAATATGGCTTGCTCAGTTCAGCTTCCATTTTTCTGTAACGTTTATCTTTCTCTAGCAATATCAAAGCTTTGCTTTTATCTGCTTTCAGCGCTACAATTTTATCATTGGACTTGAAATTCTTAAGGGTAGCAATGGAACTTCTATTAATATCAAAATTATAAACACATTTAACTCAGTGGCATAGCCAGAAATCCATGGGTTTGGTTCATTGGTTAAAGCCCTGTATATACAAATCGCTTTAAATTCATACTAAATCTCCCCTCAAGGGGGGGGTCCGGACCCAAAGACCACTCCCTTGGCTACGCCTATGATTTCACTGGCTTTTTCACAAATTTTGAGACAGTCTGAGAATTCTTTCCTCAAAGTATCTACTGTAATTTCTTCTTTTTCTGCTTTACTGCAGATGCACTTTAAATCAATAATCATTTGTTTTTTATCAATTGCAGCAGAGGAAAGATTGTAATTATATCCTTTATTGAAGAGATTAACTAATTCATCTACTCCCTCTTCCGTCAGATCTATGATGTGCTTATTAGTGGGGGACAGTAGCTGTGGGCCAAGAGCTGTAGACATTTGCATTGGACTCAACCATTTATTCTCTTTAATCTTCAAATTTTCCTTAATTTTTTTTTTTTTTGTTTTTGTCTGCTACTGCCTTAGTTAACCATTTATCAATATTCACCTTTTCTGCTTCAAAATAGCACTTAATGAAGAGTTCCAAATAAGATATTCTAATCGCTTTCATTGTTCATTAGTTTTGAACTAATGAACAATGAAAGCGATTAGCACCAATGACCATTTTAAGTTCTATTTTTTTAACAAAATTTCTTGACTATTTTTTTGCAATGTTCTCTGCAAGTTTCAAGGAAGGAGGGACAAAATTAGCTCTTTTTCACTTTTTAAGAAATATTAGTTGCGACTTATTTTTGTCGCTTTTGCACTTCTTTCAAACTTTCTCATGTTACGTCATGTATCCAGCCCATATGTGGTTTTAATCCTAGTTGTAAATGAATTTATGGCCCCTCTATACATAGCTCACTGTGTAAATAACTATTTTACAGGCCTTATAGAGGTCATTATTTAAAAGAATTGGTGGTCAAATTTTCGAACTAGCACCTAGTTCATCAGGACTACGTCACTGGAGTAATTGCTGCAAAAAAGAGATTCAAAGATAATTCTTTTACCTGCAGATGACATTATACTTTGTGCAAGGTATACCATAGCAAAGATCAAATATACCATGGCAAAGGTACATTATACCATGGCAAAGGTTGCTTTAGTAACCTTGATACTTTGGTCACTCCAGGCTGATCTGTCAGCAGATTGTTTCTCTCGAAACCCACCTTCACTTCCATTCATTTTCAAAGCAGCTGCAGTAACATAGGTGAGAAAACTGAACTTGATATTCATTTACAAGTGGTGGTGGTGGGGGAGTTGGACAAAATAGTTGCTCACTTTGGGAAAAAATCTGCTGGCCATCGTTGGCTACTATATATTAATTTACTAGCCGCTACAAAATATCTGGTCGACATTTGGTGACTGGCTACCAAGATTCACAATGGCTGCTCCCAAAATATACCAATATAATTCTTGCACTAACAATAAGCCTACCTTTAGCCAACTCTCAAAGAGTATCTATAGCTCATCTTGGTACATTTCAGACATGTCAAACACTTACGAACTTCCTGGTGATCAGATGTGTTCAAAACTTTTAAACAATATTTCTGTCCTTACCTTGTGTTCCTTAACTCTCCCCAAGAGAATTTTTAACCCATGCGAACAATAATTTGAAAATGTAAGCAAATTATTTGCTAAAAAGTAAGATTTTTTTTAACCTTAACCTCACTTCGTTGTTAACTCTGGAACTCTAATTTGCAATTCCAAAATGTTTTAAAAATTAAAATGCAAATAATTAAAAACTTATATACCCTCTAAAACTGTAAGAATTGACACATCAAACCATACAGGAGCTTCCAAATATTTTCACCCAGCTTCTGTGAGCACCTTCAGGAAAAAAATTGTTTGAACATCAGCTGTGCCAGCAATCAGTGTCTTCATTGCCTAACTGTGTATTCACACAGTCAGGCAATGATGATGATGCCCACAGCAGCTGGGTGAATATATTTGGAAACTGCTGTATGGTCTGATGTCAGTTTTTAATTACAGTTTTAGAGTGTGTCATCATCGTCAACCATTATCAATCCACTGTTGGATGAAGGTCTCCCCAAGTTCCTTCCACAACGGTCTGTCTTGTGCCAGTCTCCTCCATGTTACTCCCGCATGCTTTTGAATTTCATCCACCAATCTCCCATGTGGTCTTCCTCTGGGTCTTTACCTGTCCCTTGGAATCCAATCTAAAATTCCAGCTGTCCATCGATGGTCTATCCTTCTGGCAGTATGACCAGCACACTGCCATTTCAAGGATTTAACTCTGATCATGATGTCTTCCACTCTTGTCATTTTTCGGATCCACGAGTTCCTCTTCTTATCTCTCCTGGTTACACCAAGCCTGCATCTCTCCATGATTCTTTGAGTTGTCTGCAGCCTTTGTATGTCTCTTTTAGTTAAAGTCCACGCCTCTGCACCATATGTAAGCACTGGAAGGATGCATTGATCAAACACTTTTCTTTTAAGACATAATGGCATTTTGCTCTTAAAAATTATGCTGTTTCTTCCAAAAGCTCTCCAGGAAAGTTTTGTACGCCGATTAATTTCTTCATCAATGTGACCCTCACTTGATATCTGCTGTCCAAGATAAACGTATGTGTCTGTTATCTCCAGCTTTCCTCCATCAATCAATAAATCTTCATTTCTTGTAAAAGCATTGTACATCACTTTTGTCTTCTGAAAGTTCATTTTTAATCCCACTTCTTTACTCTCGTCTGCAAGTTCCTGGATCATACTCTGCAGCTCTGATGGGGTAGTTGCAAAAATGACTATGGCATCAGCAAAACGAAGGGGGGTTAGATAATCTCCATTAATCTTTATCCCTTTGTTTTTCCAGTTCAGTGATTGAAAGACATTTTCCAATGTGGCATTAAAGAGCTTCGGAGATATGGTATCACCTTGTCTCACTCCCTTTCCAATTTTTATGTGTCTTGTATTTTCAAACAGCCAAATCTTTGCACTTGCATTTTCATAGATGTTATGAATAATGTTAATGTATGCATCTTCAATACCGCAGGATTTCAAAGCCATTGTAACTGCTGATGGTTTCACCGAATCAAAGGCTTTTTCATAATCGATAAAAGCCATGCACAATGGAAGTTCATATTCCCTCGCTCTTTCAATTAGTTCTCTCAGTACGTGGATATGATCTGTTGTGCTGTAGCCACTCCTGAATCCAGCTTGTTCTCTCGGTTGAGCCATGTCCAGTGTTACCTTCAAGCGATGTGAAAGAACTTTTGGTGAAGATTTTATAAACCACTGATAGGAGGCTGATAGGTCTGTAGCTCCTGAGATCCTCAATGTCACCTTTTTCATGTAGCAGGATCATTGTAGCATTGTTCCAATCCTCAGGAATCTTCCCTTCATTAAGGCATCAAGTGAAAATTTGGGCGAGCACTGTTTCAATTTCTCCACTTGCTTCTTGTATGATGTCTACAGTAATTCTATCTTCTCCTGGAGTTTTACCTGCTTCATGTTCTTGATTGCATGTGCAACTTCTGCTGGGAGGACTGGAAGAACTCTGGTACTGGTACCTTTCATGATGTCTGGAGAACATGTATCATCCCTTTCATATAATTTGGAGTAGAAATCTTTTCACTCTTGTCAAAATTTTGCCTCTATTTCTTGTTACAGAACCATGTTCTTTTTTCTGTGCCATTATCTGTTTTCTTCCCTTACTGTGATGTCCCTTTGCTATCTTTAGGCTTTGGTTGTTTTCAATTGCTTTCCTCACTACTTTACAGTTGAATTTCCTTACGTCTTCAGTGATTCTTTTTCGTACCGTCTTGCATAGCTCTATATATTCCACTTTGGAAGTCACATCTTCTTTAGTTGTCCTGATCTCTCTTCTTTTTGCATCAATATTTTGGTTTTATAAGTTTTTGATTATTTGCATTTTAATCTTTTTAAAAATTTAGAATTGTAAATTAGAATTTTGTAGTTAGCTAAAATCTTTACTTTTAAGTGTGGTTTAGGTTAGGGTAGAAAAACAACTTACTTTTAACAAATAATTAGCTTACATTTTCAAATTATTGTTTGTATGGGTTAAAAGTTCTCTTGGGGCAAGCTAAGGAACATAGGATAAGAACAGTATTGTTTAAAACTACTGAACACATCACCAGGAAGTTCCTAAGCACACCAGGAAGTATAATGTGCCAAGATGAGCTACAGTAACTTTGAGTTGGCTAAATGTAGGCTTATATTGATTTGCACATACTTAATGACATTTCTGGTTGAACATTTAAACTCAAACAGTGTATCTCATTTTTGAATTCCAACACATAGTTAGAAAGCAACATTTTTTTAAGAATATAACTCTTCAGACAGAAATAAAGATCAAATTAAGTTAACAATTTTTCATAAGTACTGAAACTTATTTGTTCATTCCAAAAACTCGGACACGAGGAACATGAAAAAGCGGGCTATTTCTCGAGTGGTCCACCAGGAAATGTCCTAGTGGACCAACCCACAGCTAAGTTGATAACCAGGCCTTGACAAATATGATTCAGATTTAGGAGCCACCTCCAAATTTTAGGAGCCACCTCCAAATTTTAGGAGCCATGGTTGTGTAGCTGGGGGAGGGGGGTCTTTAAAGTTGATAAAATATCAATAAACAGAAAGGGGAAGACATAAGGTTTATTTTTTTTTTTTTTACCTCTTATTTACTCTCAATTTTAAGAAATCTGGGCAGCATAAAAATATATAATCGAGTAGAATGTATTTTACATATCATTGAGTGATAACACTACGACAAATCACAAAATTCCATACACTGCGATTACTTAGTTTATTTACTACTACTTTCTTGTGTGTGTATACATTAATTTTCTTGTTATTGTGGGTATTTAGTCCTTGCCCTCTTCCCTGAAACCTGAGAATCAAGCTTGACTTTTTTTAACATCACGACAAATAGTGAAATTGTGTATATTAATGTTACTTAAATTATCAAAATCTCAGTGGCTATCCTGTTTTTGCATGCATGTAGATTTATACTGAGCAATTTATTATTTCTGTAGACATATAGATGGGTACTGAGCAATTTACTTATTATTGTGGACATATAGATGGGCACTGAGAAATTTATTATTCTTGCACGTCTGATGGGTATTGAGCAATTTATTATTCTTGCATGTCTGATGGGTACCAAACAATTTACTTATTATTCCTATGCACATTTAGATGGGTAGTGAGAAATTTATTATTCATGTACTTGTATGACTGGTACTGAGCAATTTATTATCTTGTTCTCATTTAGCTAGGTGCTAAGCAATTTATTATCTTGTTCTCATTTAGCTAGGTGCTAAGCAATTTATTTATTCTTGTATGCATATAGATGGATACTGAGAAATTTATTCTTCTTCTGTACATGTATGATGGCTTCTGAGGAATTTATTATTCCTATAAACATATAAGATGGGTACTGAGTGGTCTCTTATTCCTTTACGTATATAGATTACTGAGCAATTTATTTCTACTCACATATAGATGGGTACTGAGCAGTTTACTACTTCTATACACTTATAGATGGGTGCTGAGCAATTTATTATTACTGTATTCATATAGAAGATGGCTAAGCAATTTATTATTTTGGTACACATAAATGGGTACTGGGCAATTTATTCTTACACACATAGATGAGTACTGAGCATTTATTTATTCTTGTACACATATAGATGGGTACTGAGAAATTAATTATTCCTGTACATGTCTGATGGGTACTGAACAATTTATTATCCTTGTACAGTATGATGGGTACTGAACAATGTACTTATTCCTATGCACATTTAGATGAGTAGTAAACAATTTATTATTCTTGTGCATGTATGACTTGTGTTCATATAGATGGGTACTGAGCAATTTATTAATCCCATACATGTAAGATGGATACTGAGCAGTTTATTTTTCTTGTACACATAGGTTACTGAGCAAATTTTATTTCTGGGCACATATGGATGGGTACTTAACAATTTACTTATTATTCTTGTGCACATATAGAAGGCTACTGAGGAATCTTTTTATTTTCTTACACATATTAGATGGATACTGATCAATTTTTTTTATTATTGCTGTGTGCATATAGCTAGGTGCTGAGCAATTTATTATTCCTGTACACACATGATGAGTACTGAGCTATTATTTTTTCATTCCTGTGCACTATTTCTGCTCAGTCTAGTGTAATCATTGAATACATGATGATTGCTACTTGTTCTAGTGTAGCAGTGTCTTTCCATTGAACCATGACGAGTGGCCATACTGCACATATTCTTAATGAATTTACTGCTAGATGAAGTCCTGCTGTAAGTACTACCATTTTGGTTTTTATCTTTGACCATCTCATCAGATGTGTGTCAGAAAGTCACAGTATTATATTAATATACACAATCATATCAGAATAATATGATCACCTACCTAATAATTAGGGCCGCAGGTGACCTAGTGGTCAACGTTCGTGCTTGCCACGGAGTAGACCTCAGGTGCGATCCCAGGTAGGTACGAACGCTGGAACCACTTGAACCACGTTAAGCCGTCGGACCCCGGGTACTGGCCCCCGGTAATAAATAAGGGCATCTTCCTTCCCCTTTCTACTTCGTTTCCGTGTCACTTTCCTATCGGGCAATCTAGCCCAAATCTCCTAGCTTCCTATTTCTAAGGGTTGTTTAAGACCTGGGCTCAGACACTCCTTCCTAAAATCCTCTACATACGATCTGAACATATGATCTGATCTGATCTACCTAATAATGGGAATAACCTATGACAGCTGCAAGATGACGTGGCATGGATGCAGTGAGGCACTGGAAGGTTGCCCGAGGCACACGTTCTCATTCAGACTGCAGCAGAGCATGGAGGTAGGTCCCAGAGATGACGTGGTTGTGAGTCAGCACGTCGAACCTCTTGTTCCAAATAGTCCCACAAGTGCTCTGTAGGATTGAGTTCAGGCGATTTTGCTGGGCAAAGGAGAACTGTGACATCGCTGTCGTGTTCCTGGAACCAGTCACACACACCCTTAGTGACATTGTATGATGCATTATCCTGTTGGTAGACTCCATCACCACCAGGGTAAACATCCAATATGAAGGGATGCATGTGATCAGCGAGGATGAACAGGTTGCCATTGGAGTTCAGGGACCCATCCAGCAGTCACAAATCATAACAGGAAAACATCCCCCAGACATGCACACTACCACCACTGGCCTGTGCTTGATCAACAAGCATGTCCGGATGTTGGTTCTTGTGTGTCTGATGCTGTATCTGCCACTGCTTGTCACTTCTGTGGAGTAGAAACCTCGATGTGTCAGAGAAGGCAACCTTTTACCACTCTTCACTGTCCAATGATGGTAGTCCCATGTGAACTGTAGACATCATTGCAGATGGGCCTGGGTTAACGTGGGCGCCTTGATGCAATGTTGGCTTCGGAGACCCGTGCCTAACAGGGTTCACTCTACTGTTATCAGGGACATGTACGTAATTGCCCCAGTGTTCATTTGCGTGGTCAATTGCTGCATTGTTGTGCGTCGATTGTCCTTTACCAGTCGACGGAGTTAACGTTCTCCTCTAGGGTTGACGGCCTTTGGGACTCCACAGTTATAAGGTTGGGAAATACTGTGTATCAGTGGTCCATTCTTGGTATACCCTTACTACAGCACCTCCCAAACAGCCCACAAAGTCTGCCGTTTCTGAAATGCTTCCACCTTTGGCGCGGTAGCTGATGATGATTCCTTTTGGAACATCCATCAAATCACTACCTCTGTTCATTGTGCTCATGTAGCACACTATGGCTCATCTGTCCTGGCCGACCCTTTATATATCCCCGTGTGATCCATCTTGTCACTTGCACTCTGTGATGTGCAGTGTGCCTGAGTGGATACACTGCGATTCCAGGGGTGGTCATATTATTCTGATACAACTGCGTAATATTTTTTGGTTTTCTGTTGTTCTTGGAACCATTTTTGGCCAGGTGGTTGATCCAGTTGTTTTTCTTCATAATCTGGTGGCTGAGGTCATTTAAATATTATGGATTTTCTTTTTAATTGGGAATATTATTTCTAAATTCTATGTTCCTGTTATTCCGTTTTAATGACTTTCAACACATATATTTGATTTCAACAGATGTTTCCTTTAGAGGTAAGTCAACTTTTCCACCTAGCTAGTACCACCTAGCTAACTTTTCTACCTATAATGTCTCCAGCTAAATAATTCCCTGTCATTTTCTCATGACTAGCCAGACTATTCAGAAAGAAAAGTTTTTTTCTGGTCCTTTTTTTTGGGGGGGGGGGAGTAAATGTTTGTGAAATTGAAAGCTCACTGTCCCACACCACAATGTAGGTGGTCAAGCAAGTCTCCAGCCCACTAAAAGGAGATAACATCTTTTACAGAGCAATTGGTTGGGGTCTCTCTTCGAGGGAACATAGTGAGTTGTGCATAGCCCCCCAACTGCAAGGGGAATCCACCAAAGCAGCCCTTGAAATTTCTACTAGCCAATTTGGCTAGTGGCATAAAAATTTTACTAGCCAAATGACAAAATCTACTGGCCGTGCAAAGTTAAAGAAATAAATAAAATCAGTAGCTTCTCTACTTACATTTCTATGAAATTAAATAGGCGAATGTACCCCCCCCCCCCCCACCTTTCTAATGAGACCCCTCCCCCATTAACTTCATAAAAACAGATGCAGAGCAGTTACTGCATAGGATCATTAGATTGACTGCAGATATTTCGTATGCTTTTGTTCCAAAATGATCGATTTTTTTGGCAATTTATTTACAGTGCTGTAATATCATTACACTTACAATCTTAATTTACTCGCACATAATTTATTTTCCAGAGGCCATTGAAGTTAATGTCTAATTTCTTTAATAATATTTAAAACAAAAGTTAGGATATATGTACATAAAGTGGCACTTATAATGTTGATACAGTTTACTGCTGATATGTACCATGTCTGATCTTCCTATCAGAGGTATCTGCCCACCATAATTGAATAGTATTTTAAGGAACAAAATCTTGAATTGAAGGGCCATTGCATCTAATTATCATTAAGTCATTTAAAGTGTCACTATTCAGACATGTCCAATTACTCGTTTTTTTAGGTTCATTGCTGAAAAGCCATGCTCACAAGGAGCAGTGCTATATGGCATTAGATGTAGCAGCTGCATCATCTTAAAAACATTGCCAAAACAGGGGGTTTTTTTTGTTCAGCATATGTGTAGCTAAACAGAGATTCAGAGATATTTCTGTTACCTGTAGATGACATTATACTTTGTGCAAGGTATACCATGGCAAAGATGCATTATACCATGGCAAAGATGCATTATACCATGGCAAAGATGCATTATGCCATGGCAAAGATGCATTATGCCATGGCAAAGATGCATTATACCATGGCAAAGATGCATTATACCATGGCAAAGGTTGCTTTAGTAACCTTGACCCTTTGGTCGCTCCAGGCTGATCCGTCAGCAGATTAAGTTTCTCCTGAAGCCCACCTTCATTTACATTCATTTTCAAAGCAGCTGCAGGAACATGGGTGAGAAAACTGAACTCAATATTCATTCACAAGTGGGGGGGGAGTTTTGGAGAAAATAGTTGCTCACTTAGGAAAAAAATCTGCTGGCCATCATTGGCTACTATATTAAACTTACTAGCCACTACAAAATATCTGGTCGCCTTTTGGTGAGTGGCTACCGACATTCGCAATGGCTGCACCAAAGTGCTGATAACTAGGAATCCATATGCCAAGAAAAAAAGCAAAACATCTCATTTAATTTTAACTGTAGATTATTAACAATTATTGGCTATTTTTTTCACAGATTAGTTGAGAAAACAGATTTTTTTTATGTTTTGTGATAATCTGATACTGTGTACAGTTTTATAATACCATGTCTGCCTATAAAAACTTCATAAAGTCTTTAATAGTCCTCAAGTCATACAAAAACAATGTAAAAACTGATTTTAAAAGAGAACATAACAGAGAAAAAAAAATGTGCACCCCATGTACTCTACCACAGCAGGTTGTTGCAGCATGCTAAAACAAAGTATGAATGAAATTACTGCTGGAAGTGTCTTAGGCTTCTTTCAACAGGCAAGTTGCTATCTACCTCTTTTTTTTTTTAATCATGAAATTGAGGTTATTTGTTCTCAAACAGCTTCACAGAATAGCTCTGCAAAACTGTTGAAATATAAATAAGCATTCCCTACCACTAAAGTAGCACTGTTCTTCATTCAGCTGATTTTTTACCACCTTTATGAGTTTCGTTGTCTAATGTAATATGCTTGAATAAACTTTGTGAGGAACACTAAGGATTCTTTATCTCGAAGACTAGTCTTGTGACGATTGTATATAGATTAAGATAATACCACGTAATTGTCACAAATGTTTATTTTTTCAAGCCGACCATGGTTGTTTCGCTGGGTTTTGACCTAGCTTCATCAGGACGAATGGCGCGTAAATATTCAATTGTATATGACATCATAAATGGTGTTTACAGTCACGTGTTTTGGTTAGATGCTTCCACGCGTTTGATAGAAATAGCGTGGATGCCATGTCATTAACAAGTTGCGAAGACTTCTGATATATATGGAAAGCTTCCAAAATATTAAGTTTGGTGGCTGAATCTGGCTTGTCAATAAGTTTTGCTTCTTCAAAGAGAAATTTGTGGTCCTTTTTGTAACTGTTTAGCCATCGATGACTTCTGTAGGTCACAATTCCGAATTTAGGTCTTGTGCTCCTTCAATCGAAAACACAAGGCTCTACGGGTCTGTCCTATGTACGAAACGCCACATTCACATGGAATTTGATAAATTCCCCACGAGTTTTTGTCATCAACATAGTCCTTTGATCATAAAAATCTCATTTTGTTTATGGGTTTAAAAATCACCTTAAAATTAAAGGTTTTGAGAATTATCTTAATCTATACTAATTAAGGATATTACATGGTAGATATTACAGCAGACTTATTGTCCCCTCTCTTGTACATTAACCTAATGATTGAACTCTACCAGTCACCTGGAACTAAACCAGTTTCCCATGCTAACTAAATCCTGTTCAAAAGCATGAGGTGAAAGGATCAAAATATTTTAAATCTGCAATATTAATTCTTTTGAGAAGTGGAAATCCATAAGTACCTTATATAATAAGTGAAGCAAAAATTTAAACTGAGTATTAACAGTATACAGTTTATGTGGCTTACAACATTCAAGAATTTAAGTTTATGTTGAAACTCAACAACCATATCTCAAGTAATTACTGATTTTGAGGAAGTTTGGTGAATATAGAAAGGAGAATAAATGAATGATACTCATTCTTCACTATGATCAGGTTACCAATAATATTTCAAATTTTATAATGGGTAATGACTGTTCAGTTTTGAATTTTATCATAACTGATCAGTAGCAGCTCTAAGGCAGGTGGGGATATTTAAAAAAATATATTCTTAGTATGACAAAGTGTATATGCACAGTGCGTATCACATAACTACTATTTAACATAATGCTGTACATAAAGAGGTTACATGCCTTATACTGTTTTTCAGTGGTGGCTCGTGGTTGGAAAAATAGGTGAAGAGGTACAAGAGCAGTATGAAAAGATATGTACTGTCTACAATGAAAATCCCGTAATGAGGACTTACTTATTTTTTGTATATTAAATCAATTTAAATAAATTTTTCTTCCTTTTAAAGCTGCAAATTTGTCGATTATGTCGTCATAAGATGGTTAGATGGTTGTTTCTTCATGAGCATCAATAAAGTGTCTTCCTGAATAGAAATATATTTGCCAGAGAAGCAAGTCTATCTTGGGAACTAGTGTTTCTTGAGCAAGTTTGTATTCTTTTAAGAAAACTTCTTTCCACTGTCACACTTGTAGATGGAATTGTTAAACTGAGGAAAACCAATTTATAATCTTCTGTAAAAATGTCTTTGTCTCCGTGAAACACTCGAAGGAGTTCTTGAGTCAATATATTCCTTAATTTTTCATCGGCATATACAAGACTCAATTCATTTTTAAGGTGCTGGTGTTTAGTAAATATGTTTCCATAAAAATGTAGATTTTCAAGAGCCCTAGTGGGAAAGCATGCATTAAATTATTCGAATTTGGTTGTGTCAGCAAGTCAGACAAATTGAAGTTTCTTTACAGTCTTGAAATCTTCTATCCATTTCCATAAGAATGTGGTCCAAAATTTCAAAAATCAAAATACAATTGTTTATAATTTTGAAAAATTGTTTCCTGTGTAAGAGCAGCATATTCCCGTGCTTATTTCTGTGATTTTGCTAGCTTTTCCAAACTGTGTTTCAAATAACTGTTTCTTTTATGGCTCAAAATTTCACGAGGGTTTTTTTTTTTTTTTTTTAATTTGAGTTGCACAGTAGTTTATGTTTAGTTTTTTTTTTCAAAAGTTCGAATAATAGATCGGTGGAGCCAAAAATGTAAATTCGAAAGTGTTCATATCATTCAAAAACCCCTTGGCAAGATGAATTGATTTTTTGTCTGATTATTCGCTATTCGTCAGAAATCCGAACACTTCCTTCAATTTATCCCAATCTTCAACAACTACACTTACTAATTTCGAAGTGGAGGACCATCGAGTTTCTGTTATGGTTGGTCTGCATCTTGCGGTTGTTGATATAAGTGTATAAGACCGCTTCGCAGAATGGTGAACAAACGAAGCAATTCCACTGAGGCTTGCAAAAAGTATTCGACACTTAGAGAAATTTTAGGAAAACTCTGGTGTAATACAAGATTCAAACGATGAACAAAAACAGCTTGAGAAGCTTTATCTTTGACTTTTTTTCTGTAGCCCATTTAAGTGTCCAGACATTATACTTGCCTCATCGTAACATTGTCCTATTTATTTGCGTTGGTAATCAGACTGTTCCAAAATTTTGTCTAGCATTTTGTATAAATCTCCTGACGTTCTATCTTCATTCACATCATGGAAACCCAAAAATCCCTCGACCAAATACACCTTCCGAATCAACAATTAAAAATTATTTAATTTTTGACGTGATCGTTTATATATTCAGAAATACATTCAATTAATTCATTTTTAATAGTTTTTTATCCTTTCGTATTGATTTTCAATTTCTAAAGAACTTCTTCATATCAACAATGAAAGTAATTTAATGAAATTTCCATGATTTATCGAGCCCATGCTTTCGTCATGGCCATGGAATGCTAGTTCTTGTTTGCTCAAATACAGTATAGACTAATACTGCATCAATCACTGTCTGCAGGAAAAGTATATTTAAACGAACGTTTTCATTAAAGTGTGTTTTCAAAAGCTTAGCATTCTTCCTCAGGACATCGGCAATGGTGTTTTGAATTTTTTCAAAATTCCTTAACATTAATCCGCATTTCAGGTGTTTGCTAGAATCACGATGTTTATGAAGTGACCGTGCTACACTTAATAAATCTGAGAATCCGTCTTTATTCCACGCCGAATGTTTATTACTAAAAAGTAAGCAGGGCCAAAAAAAAAAAAAATTAACACAGAAGTGCTGCAAATCCATTTATATTCAGTAAACCAACAATTTTTAAAATTAATATTGTTAGATTTACCGCTCTTCTTGATTTTGTTCTTGGCAACAATTGTCAGTGAATCCGTTGGTAGTCCTTGAAGCAAAATGTCTTTTATCTTCATCTTTCCACAGAGTAAATGGAGTTTGAAATAAATTACAAACAATGTCTTCCACAGGATGCATACTAAAAACTATCACTATCAGTTAAATTGTACACAAACCTAAAATATTGGTTAAAGCTTTCAACAAATAATCACAAAGCACGAAAGAACAAATTCTTTTCGGAAAATAATGTACCACAGTACCACAAGGAAAAAGCCAGAGCAGATTGCATGGTACCCTGGTAGTCCGCTCACTCCACCGTGATCTCTCGCGACTTTACGCTCAAAAACTGAAAGATTCAGAGGTAAGGCGCGTGAAGCTGAAACACTTCACTTGTGCGAGCAGATTGGGGAGGGTGATGTCACGGTTACCATGGCAACTCGGCGGAAAACTGCAGACTTCCAATCATTCTCATTTCGGCTCTTCACTTGCACTGTTTTGCGTATAAGGATTTGTTTTCTGTATTGAGCGCGCCATGTGAATTAATATCTATTCAAAATTTTGAATATTTTGGAACTGAATAAAGGCAAAAAATAATATATTATGAAAAAAATACTGAATAAAACTTTATTTTGAGCAAAATATTTGAAGAGGCACTTCACCTACTTCACCTGAAAAGCTGCCACTGCTGTTTTAAATAATTACAAGTTCTTATAAATTGCTTTTAATAATAATATGAACCTGCTTTTAAAGTTTATCCAATTTGCCTTTATGATAAGAACTAGACCATCAGGTTGATGTGGTAAATGCATATACTTGTCTTTTTGGTGTAAAAAAAGTTGACCCTTTTTTTTTTTTTCTAAAATTAAAATCTTGAATTCTGGAAAAATCTTTTAGTTTTAAAACTGAAGGTTTAATATCAAGATGCTTTATTAAATACAATGTAGGAAAAAATACAGTTAAATTCACAGTTCACTCTTCTTAACTTCACACAGCTACAAATAAATCACAGGATTGACTAATACCACTGACTTTTTACAGCTGAAGTGGATGAAGAAATAAGAGGCCCTTCACCCATGTGCATCTCCAAAACCTCCTGAAGGTCAACCGACAGCCAAAGGTGCTTGGAATTATCCCCACTGAGGCACTTTTATGCATGCGTGCTTATGCGTACTTCATAATTGCTGAGAATCCTTCACTGAGGCATTACAAATACATCATATGATTCCATAGATAACTATTAATTATCCCTTTTAGTAACTTACAGGAGAAAAGCACATGGCACTTGCTTGCTTTGACAAAAGGAAGACAATGATGCTGAGATGAATAGCTAAATGAGGTTGAAGTATACTCAAAACAGTTACAGCCTATCTATGGAAATTTTATACATATCGCACGCACACACACACACACACAATGGATTTTGCTTTTACCTTTTGGCTGGGGATGAACCCCATTATTCCCTTGCTTCTCTGTAACTGATGACATTTTTATTTTCATTTTCCCCTGTGCAGATGAATTCCAAATTCTGCAACAATTTTTACTGTAGTAAATAAAAAAGTCAAATATTTAAATGGTTTTCCTTACATTAAAGGTACTACCAATGAAATTAATAATATTTGTAAAAAGCATAACATTCAAATTGGAGGAAAAGTAAATACCATCAAAAATATGGTAATCAAAAATAATGAAAAAATAAAAATGTTAGAAAAAGCAGGTATTTACTCAATTCCTATTACTGAAAATCCTCCAATGGCTTATATAGGAAGTACCAAAAATAAGCTTAAACACAGATTAAAACAACACGTAAAAAATTGGCAGAAAAAAGAAGAAAAAACAGCACTTATTCAATACTGTCTGGATAACCAAAAATATCCTAAATTCGAAAATATAAAAATCATTAAAAGCTGTAAATCTGAAAAACACCTCAGAATAGCAGAGTCGGTAATGATTGAAAAAAATAGGGCAAAAGTTTGCAACCATAATGACCCTAATATTTTGAGAAACAGCTGGAGAAATGTAATTAAAATTGAGCAAAAAAATGAAAAAGTTCGAAAAATGAGATCAGTGACCTACAAGAGATGGCGCCACAACGCCCAAGAAGAAGCGATGGCCGATGACAGAAGCAGCCCGCGAGAACCACTGAAATGCCCAGCTGACACGATCCGTGCTAGTCGGAGCAAAACGTCCCCTTGATGACGGTAATGGAGTATTACCGAAAGTACTTGGGTTATGAAAAATTATTAAAGTAAATGAGGATGCAGCAAAGGAAAAAAACTCATTTAGTGACGAGGCCAAATAAATACCAATGGGGGAAAAAAAGTAGACCCGTGACCAAATGAAAAACCCCCATGCCGCATCCACATAACGGAAATAAGAATTAAAAGCCAAGCCCCACGTGCGGTAAGTGTTCATCGAACTTTACCAACTAAAAGTGAAGTTCAAAAATGCAAATTTTTACTGTTAACGAATTATTAGATACAATGGCGGAAGCAAATGTTCGTCCTATTTTTACATTTTAGACACCTTGACCTTGAAAATACCATGTTGAACAGGTCCTCTTATTCCCTGCCTTCACAGTTTTTTACATTTTTTTTTCACTCTCAGCTTTTCTAGCTTCCAGACAGCTTTTTATATTCCTCTTAGTCACGTTTTCTCAGCTTCAATGTTTTTCACCACTTGTTTTAAGTTGGACGTCTAGTGATTTTGCTTCCTATATTTCTAATGGAAACAATTTAGACCCTCTTTCCTCAGCGAAGAAAGATTTCCCATACATCAAAATTGTCCCACTGATAAAAAAAAAACATCCTACTTAGATTCATTCTTCAACAGGGTGCCAAGTTGCTTCAACTATCCACAATAACATCCTAACTTAGATTCAGTCGCTTCAGTTATCCACAGTAACATCCTAACTTAGATTCGTTCTTCAACAGAGTACCAAGTTACTTCAACTATCCAGTTTGTTCATGTCTTCTTGGCCCTTAAGGTGGGCGTCTAGTAATTTTGCTTCCTATACTTCCAATCGGAAAAATTTGGACCCACTTTCCTCAGTGAAGAAAGATTTCCCATACATCAAAATTGGCTACAGATGAAAAACATCCTAACTTAGATTGTAGAAGCAGTGTTTTTTGCAAAAAAATTTCCTGAAGTATATTAAAAATCAATAACTTTACTTTGACATAGTTATGATACTTGCTTACAGGTGGTGCCACTCTTCCTTACCACTATGTCAAAGTAAAGTTACTGATTTTTAATATACTTCAGGAAAGTTTTTGCAAAAAACACCACTTGCACAATCTAAGTTAGGATGTTTTTTTATCTGTGGCCAATTTCGATGTATGGGAAATCTTTCTTTGCTGAGGAAAGAGGGTCCAAATTTTTCCCATTGGAAGTATAGGAAGCAAAATCACTAGATGTCCACCTTAAGGGCCAAGAAGACATGAACAAACTGTGGATAATTGAAGCAATTTGGCACCCTGTTGAAGAATGAATCTAAGTTAGGATGTTACTGAGGATAGTTGAAGCAACTTGGCACCCTGTTGAAGAATAAATCTAAGTTAGGATGTTACTGAGGATTAAGAAGACAAGAACAAACTGTGGATAGTTGAGGCAATTTGGCACCCTGTTGAAGAATGAATCTAAGTTAGGATGTTACTGTAGGTAGTTGAAGCAACTTGGCACCCTGTTGAAGAACAAATCTAAGTTAGGATGTTACTGTGGATAGTTGAAGCAACTTGGCACCTTGTTGAAGAATGAATCTAAGTAAGGATGTTTTTTATCAGTGAACAAATTTTGATATATGATAAGTCTTTCTTCACTGAGGAAATAGGGTCCAATTTTTTTCCATTAGAAGTATAGGGAGCAAAATCACTAGATGTGCACCATAAGTTCCCCTTTCCTTGGTTAAAGTTTTCAGCTCCGACATTAGTTGATTTCTGTTCTTCCCTTGACTCTGATTTGCAGCTCCTCAGCTTCTCCTGTTGCTTTATTTTCATAAGCCATCAAATATTTCTTGATCTGTTAAATGAATGCATTTTAGAGTATTTGATACATTTTATCTTTTCTTAAAATTTTTATCAAAATATTTGAAATAAGACTGATTAGAATTCTAATTTTTTTAATATATTTGAATGCTGTGTGCTGTTTTAGGTGATAAGCCTATGTTTTGATAAATGTGTTTCATTGTGAGAAGAATCCATAGTCAAATCATTATTTTAATTATTGTATACGAGTGCTTATAGTGTATCAGGATTGACTGGACACAGTAGATACATTTTAGGATAATAATTACAGGCTGTAAAATTTGATGCAAACTAAGTGGAACATAGAAATGTAATGTATATTTAGCATGTAACATACTTATCAGGCTTTTGATACTGTTAGTAATTTGAAAATTTCTTCTGTAGGTTATGTGTTCTGCAAGGATACATTCTGTGCTTACTCTAAGCAGTCAGTTGTTAAGTATTCTCCCCTTGAGAAATCATCTGATTATGATGGGGATGAACCTATTGCTATGGGTGAGCTTCTGGATGGTAACACTACCGAAAAATGCCATCCAAAATCAAAGTATTGTTATGCTTTGTGGCAGGAGGATTTTAGCAACAAGAATGTTACTTTTGTATTGGCCCAGGGTAAGTACATGAAAGTAGTTATTCTTTTTATTATTATTGTTTTCTGCTGTAATAATTTTTTTCAAATGCATTATTTAATGTAGTAACTTAGATCTAATGACATTGTTAGGTGTACATGCAATTATGTTTGAACTGTGCTAAAGCACTTGCATGGTTTTAGTCACATACTTATGTTCAAATAATTATT
Source organism: Macrothele yani (assembly GCA_039090855.1). Lineage (NCBI taxonomy): Eukaryota > Metazoa > Arthropoda > Arachnida > Araneae > Macrothelidae > Macrothele > Macrothele yani. The sequence continues at coordinate 128,098,107 of CM077024.1, read as the reverse complement.
AAATAGTTAGGGATTAAAATTTATTCCCTAAAGTTGTGCTGTTAGGTAATTTAATTTTCTAGTATGAATAACTATCTGAAAACTTTTACGATATTATTGGAGCTTGTTGCCCATACTTGACTGTTCCATTGAAAACAACAAGCTGCCCCAGTGGTGCAGTGGTCTAAGCAATGCCTTCTGATCATTTGTCCGAGATAGATCTGGGTTCAAATCCCAGTGAGGCATGGATGTTGGTTTTGTCTTATGCCATCCTCCCTTTCTTGGAACCAGTGGCCCTAAATTAGGGATGAGCAACTGCTAGTAGCCCATTGAGTTGCTCACTGTATTCATTAAACCCCCAATCAAAAAATAAATAAAGATTAAGGCCACAAAATGTGTGTGCTGTCTCTTACAATTAACAACAAATGCAAATAAGACTATTAGGGTATTAAAATTTTTAAAAAACATTTTATTCCATGTTTTGGCAGAGTGCTACCTTTTGAACAATATTGTTGTCTGCATCTTTAGTGTGAACAATAAACTTTGGCTGCATACCTTTGTAATCACCTAAGAAACAACTAATTTATACAAAAAAAAAAAAAACCTAAACTAAATTAACTGGGGGCACAAAAGGAATGAATAATTTTTATTTGAATATTTCGCAATTCAACCTTGGGAGAGCTACAAAAGTTATTCATGTGTGAAAATTTTGAAGAAACACAAGTTGGTATAAAATAGTTTAATGGTTACAGGACATTTTTTATTGCTAAAGTTCCTAAATTGGTCGGGATTAATTTTTAAAATGGATACCACTCTTGCATAAAACATCCAATGAAGGCCTGATGAAGTTATCTCCACTTTGAAAATTGGGCTAGGGTAATTAAAAAAAAAACGGTAAAAACTCACAGAAATGTGTTTGAGTACCATTAATGTTTCAGGCACAAGAGTAGCCATAGAGTCCTTCATTAGTAGGGATCTTTATGGTGGGATATGTTAACAAATATGCTATTGTAAAGGATCTGAGTTCATATTCTATATAAGACACTGTCATCATGTGTGTGTTCTGATGGTTTTGGTTCTCTCCTCATTTTTTATGACCTATGCCATTCATCACTAATTTAGGGCTTTGGGTCTCAAACAAGACATAAAACCACAGCCAAATAGCAAATATGATACCCATGTTGCAAATGCTTATAGCATAGTAATAATATAAATCCATTTGTTCAGTGGCAAGTGTCATTGTCGGCAAAAATGTGCCATATTTCACACTTCCCCATTAGAAAACTTGAAAATTGTCACCCTAGAGCAAGAATCTAGCCCCCATGTCCTATTCAGTTTGAGCATGCTATTCATTACACCATCCAGGGCAAAGAAGTTCCAAACAACTGAAACTAAGCAGATGTAACTTAGAAATCTGAGTACCATTCATATTTTGCTAGTCAAAGTGCCTGATGCTTCCTTGGAGCACAACTGACCTTTTCTCACATCCAGGTACAGATGTAGGCCACAAGTTTCAGTGCTTCAGAGAACATCTTGCATATCAATGGAAACGAATCTCCCTGTAGAAATGATTCTTCACATATACATGGAAGGCAATACACACGTCATTGCTGACACATGTGCTGTATTTTTACTGTTTCCCATGTAGCCACCTCTTCAGTTATTTTTCCGAAGAGTTGCTACGAAAGTGTGGAAACGTGCTACTGTTTCCCACATAACCTACAAAAATGTTGGCTACGTGGGAAACAGTGAAAATATGGCTGACATTTGTATTGCCTTCCATGTATATGTGAAGAATTATTATTTATTCAGAAAGATCAGCTTTCCATTGATATGAGTTATTCAGTGGTGTAATATCATCCATATGTTGCCAAGCTTTCACTCTCCACTGTAGGCCCGACAACAGGATTTTTTGGGCTCCTGGGCAATCTTGAGGCCAAGGCCCCCAAAGTTTTCCAGTCCCTCCTCCCCACAAAAAAGATTTTAGAAGAGTGCAGAATTAATATACTTTAGATATACCATAGGTACAAAACCTTGTACATGATAAAACAAACTTCCATCAAATTGCTAATATTTTATCAGACTTATTTTATGGTTATGTACAATTCTGAAATTCATTCTTAACTTATAGACAGAATCACTTGACATAATTTTAAAGCTAAAACTTTTTTTATTAAATGTTGAGTACTCAATATTTGAAAACTAAAACAGGGTTACTTTTTTTGTTAAATTGGTTATTAATTTACAAAAACACACTTTAGAATTAAATATCAAAATAGAAAAAATAAAAATTTTTATAAACAAATTTGGTTACCTAATCGTTGTTATAGTTTCTCTGAAGTAGCTCTTCTGGCTCTTTTAGATGCAAAGTTGCTAATTACTTCATCAAAGTCCAAAGCATGAGCAAGATCTGCCTCCCTGGCAAGAGTGCTTAGTCCACACAGTCTTTCTTGTTTCATGGTTGATTTATTGTAACTTTTGATCCTTTTTAAAACACTTAAAGATCTCTCGGCCAAACTGGAAGAGTACAGAATAGCCCAATGGCTCTACACACATTTGGTTACAAAGACTCCAGTTTCAAGCTTAAGTTTATTTTAACAACTCGAGGGATTTTAGATGATCCGGTCCTAAATTTGAGTGATGGATTGATTTCAGATAGATCAGTTCGTCTGCGAGATCTCGAGAAAGATCGTTGTTGAAAGTAGCAAGTAAACTGCTACAAGACTCGGCGATGGCACTATCTTGTTTGTAAATACTGCCACAAACACAGAAAATTTTCGCTGAGTTTATTAGCTGTAATGAAACGTTCAGTTAGTCCTGATACAACAGAATCAATGATTCTGTAGAAGACAAAAATTGGCCTGCTTCCATTGATAAGGAAATTAGAACAGGAAGTTCCTGTATTTTTTAGTTTTTGTGATGGGGGAAGAATGCAAGCATGAAGAAACCAAAAGCGGCTGCTCTGGGAGGCAAAAATGTTTCTTTTCTGCGGGACTCATTTGTTAAAAATTTGTGACAAACGTCCACTAGGATCTGGGGCCCCTGGACCCTTGAACAATTACCTCCCTGCTCTCCCCTCTTGTCAGGCCTATCCACTGGGAGGCTTTTTTAAGGCAGTGGTCAGACAAGTTTTTTTTTTAGGCACTGTCTTAAAAAGCCTCCCAGTGGAGAGTGAAAGCTTGGTGACTTTTTAGATATTGTAGTACTCCACTGCATAAAAGAATTGCACTATGATATACATGTATAAGCAGTGTTAGAATTAGAAATAAATCTTCTACTGGCTCAGCAGAGCACTAGAATTTGCGAACCACTGGTCCACCAAAATGCCCACTGGTCCGTAAAAAAAAAAAAAAATTGACATTTACAATATATGTAGAAAATAAGCATCATTTCAATGGAATTATCTCCAATATTTTTTAAACCTATCATTAGTTTGCAGCCTAAAAAGAAAACCAACCATACAGCAAGGTAAAAGAAATAGAAATTCATTTTTTAACTTTTAACAAATTAGAAAGAAAAAATACTGGCCATCTGGGCCAGTAAAATCAATAGTTCAGTGGTCCGACTGAAGTTTTACTGGCCAATGGCCAGCGGACCACTGGGTAATTCGAACGCTGTATTAGCATTTAGAACTAGCATAGTTGGTGTACATTTAACTGATAATGGTACACTTAACCCATGTCTCACCAGAGATCCAAGTCCAGACCCTAATAAGAAAAGTAGTTCTATCCTCAACCAAATTTTGTTTAAAATTATTGATATTAAATTGATTTTATTTGTTTTTAAAGAGTTTAAAGGCACACACAGCATTATCAGGGATCGCATTCCTCCTAAAATTCCTAAAATTCCTAATATTTTGTGACCCTCCTTAAATTCCTAAAATTAGACCTAAAATTTGCTATTCATCCTAAAATTTTCGTAAGCTTATTTTTATTAAAAACACAACCGTTATTAACACCAATAAATTTACCATTACGGTAAGGTAAAAAGACCTGTTTTTGTAGAAACACAGCCTATATGCTGTGCTGCTGAAGGGAGGGAAAAATGACGCCATCGAGATGCACTTGCTTCGGGGCGGGCGTTCCATTTTTTGCCTTCGAACAGTTTTCGAGAGTAACAAGAGATCTAAGGGAAAAGGGGAGGGGTCATTTTCACCCCTGGTTTGCGCTTTGCAGACGAACTCCGTGGCACGCAGAAGATCGTACTTTATTTTTGTACATGCCTTGTGGAACCTCCTCTTTCTGCTGATGTTTTGTTATTGTAAACCGCAGGTGGGTGGAAGCAAAAAGGAAACATGTGGTCTCCTTCCGTAACCTCCGGTAATGACGATGGGATGGTAGCTGAGTATTATCTTGGCAGGCAGTAGAGCACGTGATCATTGACCTTCGATCATGCGTCGGCGACAGCGACCTTCGATGCGCAATATATCTCGGCTCCGACTCGCTTTGACTGAACTTGCGTGAGATGCGTATGATAGTTTCTGGTTTTACGTCTTTTATGGTGTTCTCTGTGCTGTGTGCAGGTTCAGTTCTCTAGTGGTGACCTGCTTTTTTTTTTTTTTTTTCCATATCTTCTGACATCCTCGCAGCCAAATTTCGGAAGTTGTCTGGTTTTGCAATATTGGAACGTGTTTTTGTACTTCCCTTTCATTTTCTGGTTAGTAATACAAGTGTTTAAGATGCCTAAATCCAAAACGAAATTTCAAGATGCGTGGCTCGCCAAAGAATTGGACGGAGTGAAGTTGAAAGAATGGTGTTCTGCAACTGAAACAATATTTTCTGCTAAGTGTATATTGTGTTCAGAAATTTTCAACATTTCTAATAGTGGCTTTTCACAAGTAAAAGCGCATCATAAAGGGAAAAAAACATTTGCAGAAATTTCAAAGTAAATTTCAAAATAAGTCCATCCTGAAAGCCTTTGGAGGACGGGATCTTCAGCCCAAAACAAATATTAGTGAAGTACTGAGTCATGATTTACAGTTGGCTAAAGCCGAAGCATTATGGGCCATGAAAGTTGCTAAGGACAATATGTCTTTTGTTTCATGCACTGAAACAGTTGAACTTTTCAAAGAAATGTTTCCTGATTCTGCTATTGCAGCCAAAATGCAACTTAAAGAAAAAAAAGTTGCTTATGTGATATCACATGGATTGTCAAAATATTTTGAAGAGGATTTGAAAAAAAGACATTGCATCTAGTAGCCCAGGGAAGGTTACTATAGCATTTGATGAAACTACAAATACACAAGTGAAACGGCAGTTGGATGTGTATCTCAGGTACTGGTCTTCAGAAATAAATTCAGTTTCTTGCCGATACCTAACAAGCGTTTTTCTGGGTCATGCAACAGCAGATATTTTGCTAAAGAAATTCTTGATGTGTTATCATCCTTCAATATTTCGTTGAACAGAATTATTTGTGTATCCATGGACAGCCCAAATGTAAATAAGTGCTTTTTATGCAAATTCAATGAAGTTGTAAAACAAGAAACAGGCCAGAAATCTTTGGAACTAGGTTTTTGCAACCTGCATGTTGTTAGTAATGCATTTAAAATTTTTTTGACAAGCTTAAATATAGATTTTGACGAATTTGCTACTGATATGCATTACTTTTTAAAGAGTAGTGCTGCAAGACGAGAGGATTATAAATCTGTCGAGGATATAACATTGGTCACTGCCAAATTTCTTTTGCGTCATGTAAGCAACAGATGGTTAACCGTTGGTTCTGTAGCCCAGAGGCTCTTGGATCAATGGCTAAATATTACAGAATATTTTTTAAACTTCTTGCCATCTCAAAAAATATTTGAAAAACAACTGCGCAATTCGGCAAGGTATAAAAGAATTCACTGTTTCCTGAAAAATGAGCTTACTCCTTGCTATTTAGCATTAATTTCATTTTCACACCAAAATTTTGAAAAGTTTTCATTATGTTATCAGAGTGAAGAACCAAAAATACACCAGTTATATTCTGATTTAAATACTTTAATGAGGAATGTTATGGCTCAAGTTTATCCAAGATGATGTTATAGCAGGGAAATTTGGAGAAGACCTAAAGAATGTAGATTTTGAAAACAAGAATTCATGGAAAAAACTAGGGGAGTTAGAAGTTGGTATGAAGACAAAAAATCTCCTCAGGAATGTTCAGGAGACCAGGCAGAAATTATTTCTCTTAGATGTAAGATCATCACTAATTGCAACCACAAAATATTTAAAGTCAAATTTGCCATTCTGCAATCAAAAGCTAAGAGACATAGAAGTTTTAAAGGTAAAAGAACCAAAGAAAGAGTCAACTCAACTTTCAGTCACTGAAGGACTTTCGGAAATAACCAGAATTTCAAGTGTTTTGCATCTTTCTGAGGAACAAATTGATAGAGTAAGAGAAGAGTGGAAACTTTTAAATTGCGATAAGCCAACTCTAGATGAACTAGTGAAATTTTCAGAGGAAGGGCATATTCCAGTGCGGATTGATCATTACTGGCGTAATATATTTAGTATTAAAGACTCTAGCGGAAAAGAAAAATACTCAAATCTTGCTAAACTCATAAAGTCAATTTTAGTTTTACCTCATGGTAATGCTGATGCAGAAAGGGGATTTTCGGTTAACACTGCTCTGTTAAGGAAGGACAAGGCTAACTTAAAAGACTCAACTATAACATCATTAAGAATAGTTAAAGGGGCCATTAAACACTATGGATGTGTAAGTAAAGTTCCCATAACAAGAAATTTGTTAAATAGTGTTTGTGATTCACATAAATTTTATAAAGAGTATGTTGATAAGCTGAAGGAAGAAGAATCAAAAAAGGTAAAAGAAAGGAAGCAGAAAGAGAGGAAAATAAGGAAAAGCAGCTAGAGAAAAAAAGAAAAGCTGAGTTTGATGACAAAATAAAAGAAAATGATGCAGAAATAAATAGACTTAAAAACGATAAAGAAGCCTCCCTAGCAATAATTCAAGAGGGAACAGAAAGAATGAGAAAAGCTGTAGAAAAACAAAATACTGTTGAAATAGCAGTTGCCTCTAACTTGATCATACAAGGTTCAGCTGAAATAAAGAAAACTGAAAGTAAATTAGTTGTGGTAGAAGCAGAAAAAGATAGGCTAATCAGGAAAAGGTTAAAACAATAATATGAAAAAAGTAATTCAGTGAACAATTGTACATAGTTCTTGGTTTTCAATTACCTTTTTAGGATATTATAATTTAATGTGAAACCTGAAAACTTTACTGTGAAAATCGTGAATTGCTTCTGGTTCAACAGCATATTAATGTTCAAAGTGAAACTTGAATGTGGTAAATATACTTGAATATGATAATAACACGTGAAAAGATAAGAACTGAACATTAGAAGTAAATCATACTTAAACTTTAGACATTAGACGTTATGCAAAAAATTTGGGTGTTAACTTCGACCATATATACTAATGGACTGCACATTGGCAATAGCTGCATCAAAGCCGCCATGGCTCAAACATTGGGCACGTCATCATCAGACTCCAAATTTCGTGTAAAAATGCTGTTATGATTACTAATTTACGCTGCAGAACTTCAGTGTTTTCGGTGTATTATGTGAATGCGCCTCATATATAATGAAAACTCTTCAGGTAAGTTTACTTATGAGCTATATACATGCATGATCGGGTTGTTTACATTTTGTGATTTATAATGTGATGAACATTTGCGAAGAATTTGGAACATGCATTCCATTTTTTTTTCTTAAGTTACTATATTTTTATATCAATAGCTGCAAGTTTCTGGTTAAGTAATTGAACTTTATCGACTTAGGTATTTAATTCGTTTCTTACCCATGAAAAATCATAGAACTTTCTTTACTATATCGGTCAGAGCAACCATAAGCACAGCAGGTGTAACCCATCTTTTTGACTGTTGTCATGTGATTTTATGTTGGAGCCAGAAATTTTGATGTCATGCGCAGTCTATCAGTATATATGGTTGAAGGGTGTGAAGCAAACTCTTTACAATGTATACAAAGTTGTTTTACTAGATGTATACAAATATACATCTAGTTTTTATTGAAATACACTCCTAAAATTTTCCTAAAATTTTTCTAAAAATTCCTAAAATTCCTAAAATTCCTACCTAAAATTTTCCAGAAGTATGCTATGATCCCTGCATTATTCTTATCAAGGTACAGAAGCTTTGGGTTTGAATTATGTAAGCAAATTAAAATAACATGCAGTGTCTATGCATTTGAAAATGTTTTTTTCAAATCCATTTATCTGTAGTTCATACATTTGAGAAATAAATTAAAGCAGTAGTACACAACCAGGGGTACCTTGGGCATCGCATCCAAACTGGCACGTTTTCATATGCTTAGTTGTTGTAATACTGTATATTTATTACCAATGCAAAATCATTTGGATTCTAAACAGGTGCATATTTACAGTATTTCTGTGAATATGCACAGCAGGAGGACTAGTAGAAGCAGTAGGTAGGTGCTTGAAGACCTGGCCAATTCTGGGAGGTCTTTGGCCAGAAAGATTCGGAAATATTGATCTAAAAAGAACAGAAACTGAAGGAGTTTGTGTCAGTTGTACAGATCACACTACAGAAGACTTTGAGAAAGGGTTTGTAAATGTGTAATATATCTACAGAATATATTTTTTGGAGTAGATATTATAATTGAAATGTTGACATGTGTAGTGGTAGGGTGAAATTGTTTGGATTAGCTAAATTTTACAGTCCTGTTGGTGGAAAGCAAAAGTGAGTTGGAGTATGTTGTCCCAGATGTATGAAGTTTGTATGAAATTCAAATAATGTAACTATGGGAAAAACCGAAGTCATGGTTTTCAAGTAAAGAACTGTTAGTACTGAATGGTGGAGATAGATCAGGTGAAGGAATTTGTATGTTTAGGAAATTTGAAAGAAAACAGGTTAGATGAATTCATCTTTGAAATTCATTGCTGCCTTATTATCACAGGACTGGTGGGTTCTTGAAGGTTCCAAATGGATGCATATGAAAGTGTAATTGTTCCCACTCGGATGTATGACAATGAAACCTGGGTACTGCAGAAGAAGGCGGGTAGTAATTTGTATGCTGGAGAGATGTTACTTAATGTACAGAAAATTTGTGGCAAGACATGTTCTGATCATGTGAGGAATGAAAATGTGTAATAAAATAATATTACAGGGTTGGCAAGTTTTTACCAAAAGTGAGACACGGTAAAAACTGGAAAAAGCATCCCAGCAAAAATAGGGATTTACTGTGTTTATTTACAAGACATATAATCAAGTTATTTTTGGTTTCTACAAATGGTTTTAAAGGAAAAAGAACTAATTTTGAATATTTATACCTTAATTTAAGTGTTAAGTATTATTTTTTGACATAAAATACATTTTTATAACTTTGAAACTGATTTAATAAGAGTACAAAATACAAATTATGTGTTTATAAAGGTATAATTTTGTTTAACGAATTCATAGGGATGAAAATCATTCTCTCATTAAAAATTAAAAATCAAAGTCAAAAGCTATTGAACTGCTCATGTTCATATTGAGAAATTAATCATTAAAAATATTTCAAACATCCCCTCCATATTTGAAATTCCCCTCTACGAATTTCAAGTCCTGACTATGTTACTTACAACTTAGGCTAAAATCTTTCTTTCTTCAAAAAAAAAAAAAAAAGTAGTGAAAAAGCATATCAAAATTCAAGCCTACTAAGCTAAGATTTCAAAAAACTTATCACATTATATTTATCAATGTATAAATCAGTTCATAATTCATAAAAACCCTTGTATCTCTTAAAAAATTGATGACTGACAAAATATTGCATTTTAAAAAAAATAATAATGAAGCGGAAACTCCAGCATAAATTATAATTAATTCCCAGAATAATTTATTTTAATCAACTATTTGTTTTTTTCTATTAATTTTGAAGTAATTTTCATTTCTTACATCCACTGATAAAACAGATTCTTGGAACACTACTTCTTTTTTCAACAGTGAAATTGTTTTACATTGTGTTTTAAATTGTTTTTACTTAACAAAATTAATAAATGATACTATTAATAAATAAGAAAATATTTCACTGTTGATATAACTATAAATCATTGCTATGTAAAGTGAATTATTGTGTTTAGTCTATTCGTATTTTTCATTTTTGCCTGGTTTTTACCTGTTTTAGCCACTGTCCCAGCAAAAATACATTTTTGCCAGCAAAATGACCATCCCTGTATAATATGTAATATTTTTAGTTGGTGACAAATATTCTGAGGTAGTTTGGCCATGCTGAAAGAATAAGTGGGACATGCTCACTAAGAGAATTTATTCAGCCCAAGTGGCAGGTAAGAAAGGTAGAGGGAGGCAAAGAAAATTGTGGAAGGACCAGACTCAGTGGTGTGTACCTGAGAAACTCTGGGCCCTCCAACAAAAAAATTCTTTAAGGCCCTTTTATGAGAATCTATTAGATTTCAATTATTGAAAATTTTATATTATCATTATTACTTATTTGGGAAATTTGTAATTCCATATTATTAATAATGAAAAAAATTTAATTCCATATTATTTCAATTATTTAAAATTTTAATTTTCATATTAATAGGTTTTATGAGTGTTTTAATAATGCAAGTTCTTTGGAACCTACAGGTAATTTTCGTAAAACCAAAATTGTTGCCCTACTTTTTTATGAATACAAAATATTACAAAATGTTATATATAAATTTTATTCTTTAGAAAACTGGCCATCTCTTTGAAATTATCTTGGAAATTTTATTCTTTTAGAGAACTAGGCATCTCTTTGAAATTCATCATGATCACACACTCTCTCTCTCTCTCTCTCACACACACACACACACACACACTTCAACTCCTTCACTTTACACTCAATGCTGCAAAACAAGGTAGTTCCAACAGCAAGTTTTGTTATCTGACTAGAAACTTGGCAATAACAGTTTTATTCTGTTATTATGGTGATGAATTACTTTCCCTGTTTATAATTCCTTTATTATATTTTTCCAAATTTCACAATTTGTTCTTTGAGATTCAGCTCATTTCTTCGGTTAGTTTTAAGCATTTATTTTCATTCCAAAATTTTTGCAACTCGTGCTCAACTGATTAAGATTATACTGAATATAATTTAGAAATCACAATAAATCATCAATATAATATGTGAACACTGTTAGAAATTTGCTCAAAATAATTAGTACAAAGTAAATTGCTGATAACAGAGCCATCTACCACAGCATTCACTATCGAATTGCTTTCTTTAAGAAATTTAATCATGTAAATGAGGAACAAAATTATATCTGTTGTGAACCACTGCAAGACCTTAGAGTAAAAGTGGCATTGTTACTGCTGCTTCTATGAACCTAATTGTAGAAAGATTTCCAGAATCCAAGTTTCGACTGACTTGAACAACTTGTAGCCATCCTTTTGAGTTCACAGATGTCATACACAAATCTGTATTTATCACTTGAAAATGTTTAGGAAGCAGTTAAAGGGAACAAATATCTTTCTGTTATCCTAACAACCCTTACTGCACATGAATTTCCATTAATCTTCATGTGACTGATTCTTTTTTTTTTTTTTTTTTTTTTTTCTGGAAAGTTCTTAAACTAATAAGTTTGAAATTTTGTATAAGAAATGTCAAGACAGTTAATAGCAATACTTTCTGCTCCCTTTTTGAGAAACTCACAAAAAGTGATTTCAGCTGATCCCAACTAAAATTAAGTAAAAGTAATTTAATTACCTAATGATGTAGCCAATGTGCATTTATTGCATTCCTCTTTTAATTTCATTAAAAGCTGCAACTATGCCATCTTTTGAAGACCAAGTATCTTCTAAGACTTCACAAACATTGACAAATATGTAACCTTTTCAATAAATTTAACAATTTGTTTCTCCAATTCCTGTAAAATTTAACATTTGTGGGATAACTTAAATATTTGTAGTTACTGCACTCTCACATGTTTGTAGCATATAAATCCATAACCACCTGTGTACTCAATGATTTTCATACAAGAAAGCTTGAAAAGGAATTTGTTAGCTCTGATATGAATATTCTTCTTTAATATCAGTGATTACCAATTCCTATCAACTAATGCTTGAGATTTAAATATCTAATCTGTCGTCAATTTATTCAATTGTAACTAAAATATTGTTTGGTTGTTTTGTGAAGTTTAATTCCAAGTAATATCAAAACTCTTCATATAACATTGTCCTAACACTAGTTTTGCTTTACTCACTGGACATTATATCCACAGTGTCCTACAATGTCTGTTTCAAACAGCATCAAATATTTATTAAATATATATATTTCTCTTCCTTGGTATCCAGTTAAAGATTTCAGTTGGCCACTAGTGGTCAGTTCTTCTAACAATATGTCTAGCTCATTTGCATTTCAGGGTTTTTACCTTGATTGTGTTGTGGGGGTGGGAGAAGGAAAGGAAAGTAAGATCTCAGAGTCATATACATTGCATCTTTACACTGACATATTCACAAATTCTGAATGGGGCAGACTGTTCTACACAGCAAATAATTATTTCAAAATTTTTTTTATAATTGACACATACTTTTCCTTATGATGGTGGTTCGAATTTTAAAAAAATAAAAGGTACATACTAAAGCAACAACTTATTATTATATATATATGTATATTTTTCTTTTTTTTTCAGAAAAATAAAATAAAAGGGAAGAAAAAAAAAATCGTGAAGTGGAGTTACACCGATACACTTAAAGAAAAATGTCCTTACGCTGACCTACTGACAACATAGAGGAAAGGGGGGAAACTAAAATTGTCCAAAGGAAATGCACAGAACAAAACTCACAGGAAGATATAGATTAATTTTGACAGAAATTCCTGAGAAAAGATTTCTGACTAAAAAAAAACTCAACTTTTTCTGAGATGATTTATATATATATATATATATATATATATATATATATATATATATATATATATATATAGCCCCCTCCTGCCTAGGGTCAAGAGAAATGAGAGACCACTAAAAAAAATTATCACACAATTTTTCTCATTTTCTCTGATAGAAAATGCATTGGACTGTTGTCAGTCCTGAATGAAAATTCACATAAATTGGCCAGATTTATGTATTTCCAGGACTGAGCAACAGGAAAATGTTATCTACTCTTGCCATTTTTCTGATCCATGAGTACATTTTCCTTGTTTACACAAAGCATACATCTCTTCATGCTTCTTTCAGTTGTCTTCAGTCTCTGCAAATGCCTTTTTCAGTCAAGGTCTTTGTTTCTGATCCATCAGGAAAAATTGGAAGGATGCATTGATTAAACACTTTTCTTTTGAGACATAATGGTAAATTGCTCTTCAAAATTGTGCAGTTTCATCCAAATGCTTTCCAACCTAGTTTTATGCACTGATTAATTTGTGCATCAATGTGACCTTTGCTTGATATCTGTTGCCTAAAGTAAAATGTAGATGTCGGTTACCTCTAGATTTTCCTCATCAATTGCTTAATCTTCAGTTTTTATAAAAGCATTCCACTTCAATTTTGTTTTTTGAAGATTTATTTGTAATCACACTTATTTACTCTTGTTAGCAAGTTCCTGGATTATACTCTGCAGATCTAAAGGGGTACTTATAAAATTGATTATGTCCTTTGAATAAAGCTCATGTTGAGAAATGGCTTCCTAGTTTAATTGAATTAATAATCTAAAGCAACTTTTATGGGAATTTTACTAGGAAATTTTTTCATTAATAGCAAATTTTCAGAGAAAACTCTTCTCCTTCTTCAGGCTGTCTTGTTGTTGTCACTTTTTACTTGTCACTATCACGGTTACGGTTTACCTTGACGGTTACGGTTAACCTTGACGGTTTAGGTTATTTTTCAACAAATCCTGCCAGATGTTAGGCAGGGAAAATCCTTTGCAGTCATTGATGATGGAATTTTGATTTTTCTCAATCTCTATTCCTTCTTTCAGTTTTCTTTTTTGGAAATTGCTCCAACAAGACTGGATTAGATAGGCATGTTAGAGAAACTGGGCACAGCATGGATTGTAATTCCTTTAAAGTAATCAGTTTCCAAAGCAATTTCCAAAAAGAAAACTGAAAGAAGGAATAGAGATTGAGAAAAATCAAAATTCCATCATCAATGACTGCAAAGGATTTTCCCTGCCTAACATCTGGCAGGATTTGTTGAAAAATAACCTAAACCGTCAAGGTTAACCGTAACCGTCAAGGTAAACCGTAACCGTGATAGTGAGAAGTAAAAAGTGACAACAACAAGACAGCCTGAAGAAGAAGAGTTTTCTCCGAAAATTTGCTATTAATGAAAAAATTTCCTAGTAAAATTCCCATAAAAGTTGCTTTAGATTATTAATTGATTATGTCATCAGCAAAACAAAGGCAAGTTAAATAATCTCTATTAACCTTATCTCCATATCTTTCCAATTCAATGATTGAAAAACATTCATCAACATTTTAGTTTGTTCTGACATTTTCTTAATTTTGTTTTTAGTACCACCTATTTTTGTTGCTATTTCCATACGGAGTAATTTTTAGGCTAATTTCAAAGATGCCTACTTCTTGTGTTGTGAGACTTTCGGGTGCAGAGAACTGATTTCTCAATTCCAGTTTGAAAGTTTTTTTTTTTTGTTTTTTTTAAGTTTTGCCATATGAGTACTTTTTGTTTGCTTTACAAGCTTGCATCACTTAAGTTTTGTGTTAAGCTGCATCTTATATCTCATCATTTATGGTCGCATCATGTGCCAAAACTGCTTTAGTGCAATTCTACTTGGAAAACCGGACATTCCCAAAGTTCGATGAAATTAAAATGCTAAAAAAGAATAAAAAATCGGAAAGGCAAATGAGGAGGGAAGAAGCAATATTAATCTACAAAAATAAAGCAAGGGTATGTAACCAGGGATGTAAGGTCAGGTGATGCGTAACATCACAGCCTCTCCTTGACAAATGTCAACCCCGCCTTCTCGTGGTGCATCCTGTTCCCACTAAAGGGGCTCTGACGACCGCCAATAGCGGTATAACTATACCATCGGGATTAGAGGAAATTCTATCCCACACTCACCAACCCGCTTGGCCAGCGTGGTGAGTTATGGCCAAACCCCTCCAAAATGATTCCACAACTTAAATCTTGGCCCTCAGTCTCCGGCAGCTGGAATGTACCTGGCCAAGGCAGCGGCCAGTGCGACATGAAGGCAGAGGGTGCTAAGAATCCCGGAGGACCGGACTAGGCTGCCATCTGATGCTGACCTTGGCTACGTACAATGGACGCTCCCTATCTTCTGATTCAAGGCTTCTTGAATTGGAAGAGGAACTACAAAGGATCAACTGGGACATCGTGGGGCTAAGTGAGGTAAGGAGAAAAGGAGAAGATCTCATCGAACTGAAAAGTGGACATCTCTTCTACTATCGTGGGACAGATACTGGCAGAACTAGTGGTGTTGGATTTATAATAAACAAGAAACTGAAGGATAAAGTTGTAGAAGTTGAAAGTTCCTCTGACAGAGCTGCACGACTTGTTATCCAACTCTCGAAAAGATACCAGGCTCAGATTATTCAAACTTATGCACCCACCACAAGTCATCCTGAAGAAGAAATCGAAGAATTTTATGAGGAAATTTGTCATCTAAATAATAAAGGTAAGCAGCACTTGAAAATAATTATGGGAGATTTCAATGCAAAAATAGGGCAACGGCAACAGAATGAAACTTCAGTAGGTAAATTCGGTCACGGCAACAGAAACCAGCGTGGAAATACTCTCGTTGAGTTTGCAGAGGCAGAAGGGTTTTTCATCTTGAACTCCTTCTTCAAGAAAAAGCCACACAGGAAATGGACATGGAGACATCCAAATGGGACGACAAGTGAAATTGATTTTATTATGTGTAACAAAAAAATTCGTCATAGAAGACTGCAGTGTGCTAAACAAGTTCAACACAGGTAGTGACCATAGATTGGTGAGATGTAAGATGCACCTCAACACTAAACTTGAACGTGGCAAGCTCATAAGACAAACAAAATCTATTGACATAACCAACCTTAAAAACACCATAATACCTTCAAGTTGGAACTGAAGAACAGGTTCTCTGCTTTAGAAGGCCTAACATCAGAAGAAGTGGACATCTCTGAAGTAAACAGAAAAGTAACCAAAGCTCTTATGGAAACAGCAACAAAATTAGCTGGGTCTAAGAACAAGTTGCATGTAAACAAATTATTAGGAAAAACGAAAATGTTGATGCAAAAAAGAAGAGAGATGAGGACAACTAAAGAAGATGTGACTTCCAAAGTGGAATATATAGAGCTATGCAAGACAGTAAGAAAAAGTATCACTGAAGACGTAAGAAAATTCAACTGTGAACTAGTGAGGAAAGCAATTGAAAACAACCAAAGCCTAAAGATAGCAAAGGGACATCTCAGTAAGGGAAGAAAACAGATTATGGCACTGAGAAAAGAAGATGGTTCTGTAACAAGAAATAGAGGCGAAATTTTGACAAGAGTGAAAGATTTCTACTCCAAATTATATGAAAGGGATGATACATGCACTCCAGACATCATGAAAGATACCAGTACCAGAGTTCCTCCAGTCCTTCCAGCAGAAGTTGCACATGCAATCAAGAACATGAAGCGGGGAAAAGCTCCAGGAGAAGATGGAATTACTGTAGACATCATACAAGAAGCAAGTGGAGAAATCGAAACAGTACTCGCCCAAATTTTCACTCGATGCCTTAATGAAGGAAAGATTCTGAGGATTGGAACACCGCTACAATGATTCTGCTACATAAGAAAGGTGACATTGAGGATCTCGGAAACTACAGACCTATCAGCCTCCTATCAGTAGTTTATAAAATCTTCACTAAAGTTCTTTCACACCGCTTGAAGGTAACACTGGACATGGCTCAACCGAGAGAACAAGCTGGATTCAGGAGTGGCTACAGCACAATAGATCATATCCACGTGCTGAGAGAACTAATTGAAAGAGCGAGGGAATATGAACTTCCATTGTGCATGGCTTTTATCGATTATGAAAAAGCCTTTGATTCGGTGAAACCATCAGCAGTTACAATGGCTCTGAAAACCTGCGGTATTGAAGATGCATACATTAATATTATTAATAACATCTATGAAAATGCAAGTGCAAAGATTCGGCTGTTTGAAAATACAACACACGTAAAAATTGGAAAGGGAGTGAGACAAGGTGACACCATATCTCCGAAGCTCTTTAATGCCACATTGGAGGGTGTTTTTCAGTCACTGAGCTGGGAAAACAAGGGGATAAAGATTAATGGAGATTATCTAACCCACCTTCGTTTTGCTGATGATGTAGTCATTTTTGCAACTACCCCATCAGAGCTGCAGAGTATGATCCAGGAACTTGCTGACAAGAGTAAAGAAGTGGGATTAAAAATGAACTTTCAGAAGACAAAAGTGATGTTCAATGCTTTTACAAGAAATGAAGATTTATCGATTGATGGAGAAAAGCTGGAGATAACAGACACGTACGTTTATCTTGGACAGCAGATATCAAGTGAGGGTCACATTGGTGAAGAAATTAATCGTCGTACAAAACTTGCCTGGAGAGCTTTTGGAAGAAACAGCATAATTTTCAAGAGCAATATGCCATTATGTCTTAAAAGAAAAGTGTTTGATCAATGCATCCTTCCAGTGCTTGCATATGGTGCAGAGACGTGGACCTTAACTAAAAGAGACATACAAAGGCTGCAGACAACTCAAAGAAGCATGGAGAGGTGCATACTTGGTGTAACCAGGAGAGATAAGAAGAGGAACTCGTGGATCCGAAAAATGACAAGAGTGGAAGACATCATGATCAGAGTTAAATCCCTGAAATGGCAATGGGCTGGACATACTGCCAGAAGGACAGATCATCGATGGACAGCCGAAATTTTAGATTGGATTCCAAGGGACAGGAAAAGACCCAGAAGAAGACCACATGGGAGATGGGTGGATGAAATTCGAAAGTATGCAGGGGTGACATGGAGGAGACTGGCACAAGACAGACCGTTGTGGAGGAAACTTGGGGAGACCTTTCGTCCAGCAGTGGATTGATAATGGTTGACAATGATGATGATGATGTAACCAGAACGACCCTAGCACATTATCGGGCCTGTGGAAGGAACTAATAAGACAAGAAAAACAACAACAAAAGCAAAACAGGCAAAAAAAGACAAGAAAACCAGGATAGGAGAAGAAAATTAAAAAAAATTAAAAAAAATACGGGGGGGGGGGGGAGTGTTCTTAACGAAACATAGATGGCGCCAGCCGGGCTTGATAACGAAATATATCCAGGAAAGTTTTTCCGACGAATGGCAACAAGGAGTATCTGACTCCATTAGCGCAAAGTTAACCACGAACATCGGTGGTAAAGTCGCCACGCTCCTGAAGATGCCCAGAGTATGGGCGAAAATTTCGAGTATAAAGAACGGTAAAAATTGATGTTTGAATCCTAAGGCAAAGATCCAATGAGTATACCCAGCGAAAAGTGTGAGAAGTAAAGCCAGTCATCGCATACAACGGACTTTAGTACAATAACATCAACAAAGACCGGAAAACACGTGCGTGAAATGTTCCCGTCGCTAGAAAGGAATGCCAAGGTAAGCATTATCCGCTAGATTTTTGTACAAGTTACTTTGAAATATTGCACGTAAAAGAGAATAGTACAATAATTAGAGCTATATAATAGTCAGAATTAGAACTACTAAGTGGAATTGATACGTTCATTTCTGTTGCCGTGAACTAATCGGCGTACTGAAGTTTCATGCTGTTGCACTATTTTTACATTGAAATCACCCATAATAATCTTAAAGTGCTTTTTACTCTAGGTGAAAATCAAATTTCCTTGTAAAACTCATCGATTTCTTCATCAGAAAGATTGATGGTGGGCACATAGGCTTGAGTGATTTGAATCTGGTATCACTTTTTAATAATTCAGGGTGTCTACTGGCCATGAAAATCATGAAAGTCAAGAAAAAGTCCCGAATTCAGAAAAAGGTCATGAAAGTCAATAAAAAGTCACTAATTTTGCCTTGGGGTCATACATTTCTTTTTATTTTTAGTAATTTTTCATTTTCTGGCAGAAATCTTAAGTAATTCTCCATGTACTACCACATATGACAATCCATCTTACAATTTAAAAAAAAAGGCGGGGGGGTGTTTGTTCACTCCTCCACAAAGAAAACTGATTAAGCAAAAAATGTCTTAGCACATACAAATACTTATACGTAATGTTGTTTACAAAATTTTGAGATCAGTTTAGCAATTTACATTATTCTACTTATGGAGTCAGGACAGTTTTCAGGTATAAATGTTAAAGAAAGTCATGTAATACATCTTGTAGCAAAATAGTGAGTATTTCAACTTACTTTTAAGTGCGACAAGGGGCATTTTTTCTGTAGAAAAAAAAAAGAGGGGGCATAGTGTTCCCCTTCTTTAATACATATGTGTGTGTGTGTGTGCATGTACATATACCACAGCCCGTGTAGGTATAATGTACGGGAGTTGTACAGCCAATCCCATTCTTCGCAATTCGCGATAGAAAAATAATTTTGGCAATTACTTTTTTGTACTGTTTATAACACTTTGGCAAAATAATAATAATAATAATAATAATTTGGTGAATGGGTTGGCAAAAACTTAGAAAAACCCAGTGCAGCCACTGTGTATGTATACTGAAGTCTTTTAAAAGTGGTCATGAAAATTTCTTATTGGTCATGAAATTGTTTCCCAAATTTGGTAGACACCCTGTAATTGGATAATGAGTCGTTCATCACCATCTGAGGAACTTTCAACCTCTAGAACATTCTCCTTCAGTGTTTTAATTCTAAGTCCAACAGCACAAGTTTTGCCGCTATCTGTTCCCCTGTACTAGAAGATATGTCCATTTTTCAGTTCTATGAGATCTCTTGTTTTCTTACTTCACTTAGGCTAATCATATTACACTTGATCCTCTGAAGTTCCTCATCCAATGGCAATGTAGTCTACCATGGTCATCATCGGATAGCAACGTAGTCTACCATAGTCATCATCAGATGGCAACGTAGTCTACCTTGGTCATCATCAGATGGCAATGTAGTCTATACTTTTTATGATTCTGAGCACCCTCTGCCTGCATATCACTCTGATTACTACTTTGGCCAGGTACATTCCAACTGCCAGAGATTGAAGGCTATCTTTTTAATTGAAAGTCATAGAAGGTTTTTGGCCATCACTCACCAAAATGGCCAAGCAGGTTGATGCTGAGTGTGGGATAGCATTTTCTCTAATCTGAGGTAGTGATACTGCTATTAGGCAGTCATCAGAGTTGCTTCAGTGGGAACGAGATACACCATAAAAAGGAGGGGTTGACATTTGTGTAGAAGCTATATGTTGTTCATCACTGGATCTTGTATTCCACATTCATTTTATGTGTGTAAAACTGAAATTTAGTATAGTTTTTCCTTTAAATAAAATGCCCTACAGAAGTTCTTGTGTTATAATATGTCACAAAAGTAATAGCTTTAAAGTTCACTCGCCATATATCAAAACAAAATGGAGAATATTGTATACAGTATATGCACATGAAAATGTGATTAATGCTTGAGCCATGATAAAACATACACAGGAGTACCAGAACTATGGGGGATTGGTACTTGTGCCTCCCAGTAAAAAATTTTGGAGCACTTCACCCCAAAAATTTCTGAGAAAAAGCGAAGATTTCTCCTTGAGAAATTACAAGGAAACTCTGTAGCTGTTACTTTCTTTGATTCATGCCCCCTCCCCCAAAACTCTGATGCTGTTGTTCCCTGAACATGCATTAAAGTGAATTACAATTTTATGTTGGTGTGCATGTATTAAAACGAATTTGACATTTTTATGTTTATTTAGTATCCAGGTTATGGTCATGCTTAGATGTTCTCTATGAGAGATTCAGATAGTTTTTGTCTATTTTATGACAATGTTTTTAATGCTTAACAATTAAAAATACCTTACAGGAGTGCTATTATGATGTCAAAATGTAGGTGCAATGTGTGGATATTATGCCAAATAATGGTGAATAAATTTGGCATATTTTGCCCCCCACCCCTTTTTTTTTTTTTTTTTTTTTTTTTTTTTTTTTTTTGCTTTAAGGTGCATGAAGTTTATCCTTACATACCACTGCACCACATGTTTTCTTGGTACTTTAGCAGTTCATCTTTTTTCACCTTTTTCACTAAGCTCCGAAATTCACAGTGAAGTACTAGCTCCTGTAAAATCTCAGGTTACTCTGTGAATGTGTGTGTAGTGTAGGTTACTCTAGTGTTTTTATGATCTTATGACTTTGAAGTCTTTCTGTATTCTTAATCTCATTGCATTTTTACTATTAGTGCTATTATTTAGTTCCAACCACATTTCATTAGAGACCCCAAGAAAAATAATAAAGTCCACCTCATGAAGTTGTGAAACTATTTGCAGAATTGTCACATACATAGACTCCATTCCAGTTTAACCTTCAAACACTTTATTAAGCATCAAAATCATGGTATCCTGTACTTGATCCTTCTCACTTGTGAAAAGAACATTATCAAATTTACAATAAAAGTCACTCTCTTGACATGTATTTTACCAGTAGCAATAACATTCAGGTTGATTTGTCATTAATACAATACATTCTGGTTAATTGGGTCATCGGTTAATTGGGTAGCTGTTTATTTGGGACAGTTTATGAAGAACATCCTAAATTAGCTCTTTGGGATAAAGCTTCACATAGTTGGGGCAGAATACAGTGCATTCTGCCCATTAATTTGGGCCAAAGTAATAAAAGTTTGAGCCAAAGTGTTATAGCCTGACGTGTCCCAACTAACTAGAATCTACTGTATTTAGAAGTTTCTGATAGCACATGAATATGCTAAATGGTCAAGCTTTTGTACTAGATTTTGCTTGTATTTGAACAGTGCATTGCTTACTAGCAGGATGCTGTAGAGCTATGAGTGTTGTGAAACTGAAGTATAGTGAAATAGTAAACTGAGGCACTATATATTAAGGCATAAGAAACTAAAACTTTCTTCAGACAGGTGCGCAGTGCTAGTTATTGGATGAAGTGAAAAACAATGGTCTTCCACCTATGATTAGTGGGAGTCCAATTTTTGAAATCATTTCATGTATTATAGATATCTTATTTGTATACTTCTGATGCAACTTGCTCATTCACTTGAATTTTTTAAATCTTTTTCTCTATTTAAAAATTTTGTTATCATGCACTTGGAAAAAAAATTACTTTGATAAAAAAAATTGATAGGCTAACATTGATTTTAATAAGAAACATATTAATGTCATTAGCAGTACAAAAGTGCAGTATTTCACTGTTTCCCACATAGCTATCATCATCATTGGCTCGACAGCCCTGTGTGTGTCCTGGTCTTCTTTGGAAACATCTGCCAGCCTTCCTTATTCAGTACCAAACTCCTCCAATTTTTGACTCCTAAAGCTTTAATATGTTGCATCACTCCATCTTAATTTAGGTCTTCCAATTTTTCTTTTTCCTTAGCATTAAACATTTAACTATTCTATTACTATCCATGTGTATAGTATGTCCAGCCCAACTTAATCTATTTATTTTTATGCATTTAATAATGTCTGGCTAATTAAATAATCTGTATAGTTCATGGAACCTTTTCCTCCACACACCATTCTCTTGTACTGCTCCAAAAATATATCTAAGAACTCTTCTTTCAAACAGACCCAGCAACCTTTCATATGCCATTGTTAATACCCAGTTTTCAGAAACATAAGTTAACTCTGGTCTTACAAGTACGTTGTATATCATTATCTTTGTGTTTCTTGAGATCAGATGTGATTTTAAGTGTTTTTAAGTCCACAGAAACATCTATTTGCAGAAAAAATGTCTCTGAATCTCAGTACTGATATAATTTTTACGATTAACTTCTGTATGTCAAACTACGTACAATTTCAAATTTATAGGAACCAATTTCAATTTGAGAAGGATTATCTCAAATCCTTCTAGTTACTGGCATATACTTTGTTTTTTTCTTTGTTAATTTGCAAATTCATCTTCTTTGCTGCCTTTTCTAAACTGATAAGTTTCTTCCATTGCTTTTAGTGTCCTTCCTATAATATAGATATCATCTGCATATGCCAGAATTTGTACTGATTTATAGAAAAATGTTCCCCTTGCATTTATGCCAACAGCATCTCTGAAAACCTTTTCAAGTGCTATATTTTAAAAGAGTAAGCAAGCTAAGCCATCCACACCATTATACATATTATCAGAGAGCATATTCTGAATTTTGATCTGGCAACAAGTATTTCTCATTGTAGCCTTAACTAGGGCTAGTGGCATATGTTCAACACTATCTAGGCTAGCTGCGAGAATGCACAAATAAGTCAATTAGATATATACATAAGTCTATTATCAACGGTATAGAAAAACACGTGTGAATTTGCTTCTTTTGACTAAGAGAGTCAGTCTGGCAAGCAAAGACTATCAGGACTCCTAGTGGAGGGATTGCGTCATCATAACGCAGCCAGCTCTAAAAGTCTTCACTCTGTGATTTGAAGATTTTCGATATGATTGCTGGCTAGCATTTCTGTGACAACATGGAGCAGGTGAAAGGTTTAAACGGGCCGTTGCTTTGGGCAAGGGTTTGCTCAGAAAAGAGAAGACTGACCACTACTTTAGTAACTCGCATGCTCCAGCCCGTAACAGCATGTGTTTCGTGAGAGTTGTTTCAGTTTTTGTGAAGTGTCAATGAATTAAAATTGGAGATATTATATCTTAAATTCGTGGCTTTGTTGGATTCGAACAGTTTTGATAAATTTTGTGAAAGCTTTTCTGAACATATACTGTCAGAACTTAAAGAACCTATGTTTCAAATTTTGATACAGTTCGACTAAGGAATAAACTTAAGGTGTTTTATTCCCTTGATGAATACAATAAGAATTCAGTAAAAACTTGTTACATGAAAGTGAATAAATTGGACATTGTGTTTAGTGAGGACATTGTGTTTTTTTTTTTTTGTTTTTTTTTTTCTAATAAAGTTTCCATCAACAACTGAATAATTGGACATTGTGTTTAGTGAGGACATTGTTGATGGAAACTTTAATTTTAGAAAAAAACGCAACTGCCAAAAGGTTTTCTGCATTAAAATAAATCAATACATATCTTACTTAGAGCCACACAAGGACATGTACACTTGAGAAACTTGACTGTTTTGTCATTAGAGAAAAACATTCTTTTTAAATATGTAAAGTACTCGAAAGAAACGTTTTATGAAAACATGACACTCAAGTTCACACAAAAGGAAAGACTAATTTAGTTCATGTACAAATATAATATTCAAAAGATAGTGTTAAAATCCTAATCTTCATAATTATTTAGTGTTATGTTAGCAATAGCATGTACCTAAAATTAAAAAAAAAAATTACTTCTGTTACTTAATAATTGAAAAATAAACTTAAAAAAACTGTGCTGTGGACAGGGGAGGGGACGGGTGAGATAGCCCAGGTCTCGGACCCAAGATACGCCACTGAATAGAGCAGTAAGTTTTCGAGGTATCTGTAGTTCCTCCATTGTAATAAATAAATCAGATCTGTCTATGCTATCATATGCAGTTCTAAAATCTAAGAAAAGATGGTGTGTTTCAATTCCAAATTCATTGCATTTTTCAATATATTAAAAATCTGATCATTTGTAGATCTTCCTTGATGGAATCCACACTGCTAATTGCCAATAACATTCTCTACATAAGGATAAAGCCACTTGAATAGAATTTTGGAGAAATTTTTATAGGTTGTACACAGTACACAGTAAATTAATTTCTCTATTGTTAGAGCATATCATTGTGCCACCTTTCGTATGGATATGGCATATGACGCTCAGATTCCACTTGTCTGGAATCCACATATCTGTATCTTCAGAAAACTTGAAAATTCTATTGTCCTGGAGATGGAACTGATCCTACATCTCTTGATAATGGAAAACAACATTAATTTAATTGGCTTTAATTAAGTAATGACATTAATTTGGTAGACATTAAACAGACAAAATTTATCTTTTAAACAGAATGTTTGGGAGGGTAGACTGGGATATTTACTATTATTAAATTTTGTAACTTCCTGTTTTACTGTCTTGTTGCATTATTTTTCAAGCATTTTTCTTTTCAGTTCCTTGATTTCTTCATGTCATTGCAGGTTGTTGGGAAATAGCTGCAGAATTTGAATGCAGTGAAGGAGAATGCATTTCAAAGAAACCTCCAAAAGCCTTGAACAATACCAAATTTTGTTGCTGCATTGGAAATATGTGCAACTTTAACATTTCAGATGGATATCTTTCATATGATGATGATGAAACAGGTGATGTACTTGTGTTTTTCTCCACAGTATTCTGTTTTTGTTTAAATCAAACTATGATGCTACACAGGTATAACCAATTCTCTATTTGGTTGGATGCTAGTACTCTTTCCTCCCCATATAGTTTTCAAATAATAAAATAACCACTTCACATACTGTCCTTCATATCTTGTGCATTAATATTTTTCATTCAAATATGGTTCTTGCAGTGTAGAAGTCTACCAATCTATTTTTGAATTCTGTTAAGTAACCTCCTTGCACTGGGCAGCTGGGTTTTAGTTATCTGCAAAATTATCTTAATCCAAGCTGATCTTGTAAACTATATATTGACTGACCTGCAGCCCACTTTTCTGTCTGTCACTCATCGAGGTTGGGACTGAAATTTCTTGTTTGCTTTTGAAATCAATCTCTGCTCTTTAAGCTTTCTGAGACTAACTGAAATCTTTAGTTTTTGATGAAAAAGAATTTTCATTTATCTTTTGAACTCATCACAAACTAAAGAACAGTTCATCAAGGGAAAAGAAAAAGTAAGTTTCATTAATTAGTTACCAACCACTATCATAGCGCTATTAACTGACACATACTACATACAAGGTAAGAGCCAGAAGTTTCTGTCAGGACAGGGGTTGAGTCAATGTCTGCTGTCCATCCAGTCTGCAGCTGTTCCAAGGTTTTGCCATTGAATCCCCAGCTGTGGGAGCATTACTGTCTGGGTGGGTCCTTTTAAAGTCAGCACCAAATGCGCTTCATCCGTATGGAGTTTGTTAGTTTGCAAAGTTTTGTGTCTAGGTGGTCTTTATTGTAAGCCTCAGTGTATTTATTGCTGTTCTGACTCTTGGGAAAGAAATCTGATTGAGTCACAGTACACATGTGCTCAATGAAGTTAAATGAAAAATGGGATGAAATATATCAGTTACAAGGCATACTGGTCACCAAAGCTAGTCTTCTAACAACAAGCAAATTAAAGAACAAAAACGGGATCAATAATAAGATGAGAGAGGGTTGATGGACATCAACTCCATTACCCCCACTCGACCCCCATTTTGTTATTGCTGTTGTTTTTGTTCTTTAATTTAGGATAGTTTTTGTTTGTTTTTACTACCAAAGCCTCAATTTCACAAGCTAAGCGGATGGAAAAGCTTTTTAATACTTTTGTACGTGGGATGTTAAAATGAGCCAAATGTAGTCATTAAATCTCCTAAGATTTTAATTTAATTTACTGGATAACAGCAGTGAAAAAATTCATTTGATTCATATACTTTTTTATAAAATACTAGAAAAATGACCTGGCATTGTTCAGGTTTAAACAAAAAATATATATATATCAATCAGCTTTTGGGCAAGACTTTTTCTGAAATTATGATTAGGATGTATTGCACGAAAACATTTAATCAAGATTTCTTTAGAAGTAAACTTTTTTTTTGCACATATTACAAGGAGAGTATTTTTCTCCTAAAAGCAGAAATGGAAAGAAATACAGAGGGGAAAAGAATCAAGGGAGGCCAATAATTAGGTGGAAATCAGTAACTTATTGAATAAAATAATTTTTATAACTTCTCTTATAAAGCATGTCATAGCTTAGCCACACTAGTTTTTCAGGAGAGGTCACATGTGTGATAGAATTTGCATAACAATGTTCAAACTGCTCACAGAGCAGGAGCTGTTTATTATCAGTCATCCTTGGGTTGTCAGAGAAACAGAACACAAGTGTTCTGTTTTCAGGAACTTGATACCAGAATGTTTCAATCAACCAGATCCCAGGTTTGCAATCCTACATTATGTAGTTGCTGATTCATGTGGTTCCCAGCTGTTTTCATGTTAGACTTTTTTCAGTCTTAATGTTTTCCTGTGACTTTGATGAATATGTTCAATCCAAATCATACTACTTTTGGATCAAGGATATGTACTATAGATCCATCAACCTCCTATCAGTGGTTTATAAGAACTTCATTAAAGCATGGTGTTGCTTGAAGGTTACACTGGACATGACACAACACAACCAAGAGAACAAGCTGGATTCAGTAGTGGTTGCTACACCATAGATCATATCCATGTACTGACAGAACTAATAGAAAGGATGAGGGAATATAAATTCCCACTATGTACAGCTTTTATTGATTATGAAAAGGCTTTTGATTCCATGAAACTATGAGCAGTTGTAATGATTTTTTGAAATTCTACAGTATTGAAAATGGATACATTAACATTATTAATAACACTAATGCAAAGGTTCGGCTATTTGAAGATATAGTGCCAGTAAAAATTGGAAAGGGAGTGAGACAAGATGATGCCATATCTCCCGAGTTCTTGAATGCCACATCCCATCGCAGAATGTTTTTCAATCATTGAATTGGAAAGACGTGGAGATAAGGTTAGTGGAGATTATTTAGCTTGCCTTCGTTTTGCTGATGACATAATCAATTTTACAAGTACCCCTTCAGATCTGCAGAGTATGATCCAGGAACTTGCTAACAAGAGTAAATAAGTGTGATTACAAATGAATTTTCAAAAAAAAAAAAAAAAATTAAAGTGCAATGTTTTTATAAGAACCAAAGATTTAGCAATTGATGGGGGAAATCTGGATTTAACTGATATCTACATTTCACTTTAGGCAACACATATCAAGGAAAGGTCACATTGATGAAATTAATCAGTGTATAAAACTTGGTTGGAGAGCATTTGGAAGAAACTGTAAAATTTTGAAGAGCAATTTACCATTGTCTCAAAAGAAAAGTGTTTAATCAATGCATCCTTCCAGTTCTTACTTAAGGGTCAGTGACATAGGCCTTACTGAAAAAGGCACACAGGCTGCAGACAACTGAAAGAACCATGGATAGGTGAATGAGTGCTTGGTGTATCTAGGAAAGATAAAATCACAAAAAAAAAAAAAACCTTTTTAGATATCCTTAGTGATAACCCAAATATGTGAGCTTCACCTATATGATATTCTAAGTTTTCAATAACATGCTAAAATGTCATTTTTGATGGAAAAACATGATTCCGTTATAAAAAAATTCTCTGTTTGTGATATAACTTTTTACATGCAGAAAGTTATATCACAAACAGAGAACTTTTTTATAAAGGACTTCTGTTTTTCGTCAAACAAAATAAAAAGAGGAACGTGTGGAAATGAAAAAGTGCAAGACATCGTGATCAAAGTAAAATCCCTGAAACGGCAATGGGCTGGCCATATTTTTAGAAAAACTGGCCACCAATGGACAACTGAAATATTGCAAAGTAACTAAGTTTTATTTTTTATTTGTTCCTGGGTAGTAACTATTATTTCCTGATTGCTTATACCAACAAAATATAGAAAATTGCTATTATTCCCCACAAACTTTGCTTTTGTGACCAGGATTATGATATTTTGAAATTTACCTATTTCCAATGAGGAAACTGGAAAATTTGTCTTTTCATTCACATAAAGTTAAGAAAAAAAAAAAGCAGCATATGAATCAAAATTAGCCTGTATTTATAGTGCAATTATATAAAAATGACCACAAAAGATATAGAAGTGAATTTTTTTTCGTGATTTATGAGTAGTAGTAAATTACTTTTACAAATCGGCCCCAAATGTAGTCCCCCTTCATGTTCTTGTTATATTGTCATCAGTAGCAGCATTCAAAATCCAATATGTTTCTGGTGGAAGTGTTTTCCTTACTCCTCTGAGTATGGTCCCATGTTATTGAATTTATTGAGATGGGCATTAAGGATATGGGGACTTTGTTTGAGGGACATCCTGCAGCCCATTTTACTGTTGTACTTCACCTGAGCTTCTTCACCAGTCAAGGTGGGCGGTGCTTCTGCCACAATGTTAAAAGTCTATTCGAGGCAAATGGAATTTCCTGTAACCACAACAAGTGCTATTTCTTCATTGACAGCTCATTCAGGAGTCTGAAAGAAAGCCATGCTGCTCCAAGAACAAGTACTGCTCTCTTCCCCTGGCTCACTTGGTGCACCTGAAAGAGGATTACAACAGTATAAAGAGCTTTCTTAGATGCCTTAAAGTATGATGAGTGCAGCCAGGAGGTTATTGGAAACTCCAAAATGCAAAATGGTGGCATTTCTGATGACCCTCCAAGGTGGTTTTAGCAAGTTTTCTTGCTATCTTTGCCTTTGGGACAGCATGGACACCGAGGTTCAGTGACAGAGTTCTTTGTAAGGAAAGAACAATGTCATGTGGGAGCCACTGGTGGACCCCTGGAAGGTGCTACCACCACCAGAACACATCTAATTGGGCCTTATGAAACAATTTGTCACAGCTCTGGATAAGAAGTTGGCAGCCTTCAAATACCTACGATACTTCTTCCCTGAGCTGTCTGAGGCAAATATCAAAGCCAGTGTCTTCATTGGACCACAGATAAAGATCATGCAGTGCAAAGAATGCTCACTGCAAAGCAGAAAGCAGCTTGAAACAGCTTTGTCACAGTCATTAGGGGAAGCTTCTTGGGCAATTGCAAGGTCAAAAACTATATGGAGCTAGTTGAGACTCTGGTGAAGAACTACAGCAGAATGGGCTGCAGGATGTCCCTCAAAGTCCTTATCCTTGATGCTCATCTTGGCAAATTCAAGGAGAACATGAGAGCATCTCTGAGGAGCAAGACAAGTGCTTCCACCAGAATATACTGGACTTGTAGTGAACATTGCTACGGAGAACAGTATAATGAGAACATGATGGGAGACTATGTTTAGGAGCTGATCCATGAAAGTGATTTGCAGTATAGTTACAAATCTCAAAAAACCATTCACTTCTAAATCTTTAGTGGTGGTCATTTTTGTGTTACTGTAGTATAAATACATGTTAATTTTGATTCATATGTTGTTGTTTTTTATTTTATGTGAATTTATTTCCAATTTTCCCCGTTTCCTCATTGGAAAAAAGTAAATTTCAAAGTATGACTGCCTCGGTCACAAAATCAAAGTTTGTGGGAAATGATATCCATTTTTTGTACTTTGTAGGTAGAAGCAATCAAGAAATATGTTACTACCCAGGAACAAATATTGTGCTATGCAGTGTATTAGACTAGATGCCAAGGGACAGAGAAAGACCTAGCAGAAGACCACATGGGAAATTGGTGGATGGAATTCAAAAGCATCTTGGAATGATGTAGAGGAAACTGGCTCAAGACACAGTTGTGGAAGAAACTTGAGACCTTCATCTAGCAGTGGATGGATAATGATTGATGATGATATCTAGACTTTAACTCCTACTAAACCCCTGCAGGAGTATACTAGACTCATACAGCTGTAGCTGTAGGCATCTATTGTACTCCTGGCCAGGCTAATAGATTTGGGACATTGTCTTTTAAAGAAAGGTTTTGACTTGCTCATAACTTAGAGAAAAATTTCTCAAAATTTTCGAACAGACCCTGTGTAAACATTAGATTTTGGTTAGGGAGGAGGCATAGAAGGCAAATTTCTCAATTTGCTTGTGTTAAATTTCTCTTTTTTTTTTTTTTTTTTCAGCATCCTCTTGAAACTGGTAGACCTTCTGTTTCATGAATGTCTATTTTCTATTCAGAGATTTGAAATCCCTGCATACAAGTTTAACATGTGTTTATAGGCTGTAATTATTTTATTGTATATATGTCAACTACTATATATATGTGTGATATTTTGTACTGTTTCTCATTCTTTTGAATAAAGCTCATGTTGAGAATTGGCTTCCTAGTTTCTTAATTCAATTACTAATCGAAAACAACTATTATGGAAATTTTACTAGGAATTTTTTTATTTAAATCGAAATTTTTTGGAGAAAACTCTTCTTCAGGCCGTCTTTTTGTTGTCACTATCGCGGTTACGGTTAACCTTGACGGTAACGGTTATTTTTCATCAAATCCTGCCAGATGTTAGGCAGGGAAAATCTTTTGCAGTCATTGATGATGGAATTTTGATTTTGCTCAATCTCTATTCCTTCTTTCAGCTTTCTTTTTGAAATTTGCTTTGGAAACTGATGACTTTAAGGGAATTCCAATCCATGCTGTGACTAGTTTCTCTAACATGCCTATCTAAACCAGTCTTGTTGGAGCAATTTTTTATAGCAGCTTTATGCTCTGCTATGTAAGGTCAGGTGATGCGTAACATCATAGCCTCTCCTTGACAAATGTCAACCCCGCCTTCTCGTGGTGCATCCTGTTCCCACTAAAGGGGCTCTGGCGACCGCCCATAGCGGTATAACTATACCATCGGGATCAGAGGAAATTCTATCCCACACTCACCAACCCGCTTGGCCAGCGTGGTGAGTTATGGCCAAACCCCTCCAAAATGATTCCACAACTTAAATCTTGGCCCTCAGTCTCCGGCAGCTGGAATGTACCTGGCCAAGGCAGCGGCCAGTGCGACATGAAGGCAGAGGGTGCTAAGAATCCCCGGAGGACCGGACTAGGCTGCCATCTGATGCTGACCTTGGCTACTTACAATGGACGCTCCCTATCTTCTGATTCAAGGCTTCTTGAATTGGAAGAGGAACTACAAAGGATCAAGTGGGACATCGTGGGGCTAAGTGAGGTAAGGAGAAAAGGAGAAGATCTCATCGAACTGAAAAGTGGACATCTCTTCTACTATCGTGGGACAGATACTGGCAGAACTAGTGGTGTTGGATTTATAATAAACAAGAAACTGAAGGATAAAGTTGTAGAAGTTGAAAGTTCCTCTGACAGAGCTGCACGACTTGTTATCCAACTCTCGAAAAGATACCAGGCTCAGATTATTCAAACTTATGCACCCACCACAAGTCATCCTGAAGAAGAAATTGAAGAATTTTATGAGGAAATTTGTCATCTAAATAATAAAGGTAAGCAGCACTTGAAAATAATTATGGGAGATTTCAATGCAAAAATAGGGCAACGGCAACAGAATGAAACTTCAGTAGGTAAATTCGGTCACGGCAACAGAAACCAGCGTGGAAATACTCTCGTAGAGTTTGCAGAGGCAGAAGGGTTTTTCATCTTGAACTCCTTCTTCAAGAAAAAGCCACACAGGAAATGGACATGGAGACATCCAAATGGGACGACAAGTGAAATTGATTTTATTATGTGTAACAAAAAATTCGTCATAGAAGACTGCAGTGTGCTAAACAAGTTCAACACAGGTAGTGACCATAGATTGGTGAGATGTAAGATGCACCTCAACACCAAACTTGAACGTGGCAAGCTCATAAGACAAACAAAATCTATTGACATAACCAACCTTAAAAAACACCATAATACCTTCAAGTTAGAACTGAAGAACAGGTTCTCTGCTTTAGAAGGCCTAACATCGGAAGAAGTGGACATCTCTGAAGTTAACAGAAAAATAACCAAAGCTCTTATGGAAACAGCAACAAAATTAGCTGGGTCTAAGAACAAGTTGCATGTGAACAAATTATCAGGAAAAACCAAAATGTTGATGCAAAAAAGAAGAGAGATGAGGACAAATAAAGAAGATGTGACTTCCAAAGTGGAATATATAGAGCTATGCAAGACAGTAAGAAAAAGTATCACTGAAGACGTAAGGAAATTCAACTGTGAACTAGTGAGGAAAGCAATTGAAAACAACCAAAGCCTAAAGATAGCAAAGGGACATCTCAGTAAGGGAAGAAAACAGATTATGGCACTGAGAAAAGAAGATGGTTCTGTAACAAGAAATAGAGGCGAAATCTTGACAAGAGTGAAAGATTTCTACTCCAAATTATATGAAAGGGATGATATATGCACTCCAGACATCATGAAAGATACCAGTACCAGAGTTCCTCCAGTCCTTCCAGCAGAAGTTGCACATGCAATCAAGAACATGAAGCGAGGAAAAGCTCCAGGAGAAGATGGAATTACTGTAGACATCATACAAGAAGCAAGTGGAGAAATCGAAACAGTACTCGCCCAAATTTTCACTCGATGCCTTAATGAAGGAAAGATTCCTGAGGATTGGAACACCGCTACAATGATCCTGCTACATAAGAAAGGTGACATTGAGGATCTCGGAAACTACAGACCTATCAGCCTCCTATCAGTAGTTTATAAAATCTTCACTAAAGTTCTTTCACACCGCTTGAAGGTAGCACTAGACATGGCTCAACCGAGAGAACAAGCTGGATTCAGGAGTAGCTACAGCACAATAGATCATATCCACGTGCTGAGAGAACTAATTGAAAGAGCGAGGGAATATGAACTTCCATTGTGCATGGCTTTTATCGATTATGAAAAAGCCTTTGATTCGGTGAAACCGTCAGCAGTTACAATGGCTCTGAAAACCTGCGGTATTGAAGATGCATACATTAATATTATTAATAACATCTATGAAAATGCAAGTGCAAAGATTAGGCTGTTTGAAAATACAACACACGTAAAAATTGGAAAGGGAGTGAGACAAGGTGACACCATATCTCCGAAGCTCTTTAATGCCACATTGGAGGGTGTTTTTCAGTCGCTGAGCTGGGAAAACAAGGGGATAAAGATTAATGGAGATTATCTAACCCACCTTCGTTTTGCTGATGACGTAGTCATTTTTGCAACTACCCCATCAGAGCTGCAGAGTATGATCCAGGAACTTGCTGACAAGAGTAAAGAAGTGGGATTAAAAATGAACTTTCAGAAGACAAAAGTGATGTTCAATGCTTTTACAAGAAATGAAGATTTATCGATTGATGGAGAAAAGCTGGAGATAACAGACACATACGTTTATCTTGGACAACAGATATCAAGTGAGGGTCACATTGATGAAGAAATTAATCGGCGTACAAAACTTGCCTGGAGAGCTTTTGGAAGAAACAGCATAATTTTCAAGAGCAATATGCCATTATGTCTTAAAAGAAAAGTGTTTGATCAATGCATCCTTCCAGTGCTTACGTATGGTGCAGAGACGTGGACCTTAACTAAAAGAGACATACAAAGGCTGCAGACAACTCAAAGAAGCATGGAGAGGTGCATGCTTGGTGTAACCAGGAGAGATAAGAAGAGGAACTCGTGGATCCGAAAAATGACAAGAGTGGAAGACATCATGATCAGAGTTAAATCCCTGAAATGGCAATGGGCTGGACATACTGCCAGAAGGACAGATCATCGATGGACAGCCGAAATTTTAGATTGGATTCCAAGGGACAGGAAAAGACCCAGAAGAAGACCACATGGGAGATGGGTGGATGAAATTCGAAAGTATGCAGGGGTGACATGGAGGAGACTGGCACAAGACAGACCGTTGTGGAGGAAACTTGGGGAGACCTTCGTCCAGCAGTGGATTGATAATGGTTGACAATGATGATGATGATGATATGAGTTTCTAGTCTGCGACTTGTTTCACCTATGTAAGATAGTCCACAACTACATTTTACTTCATAGACTACACCTTGCATTTTTAAAATATCTTCTTCTCTCTGAACTATTTTAGGGAAACATTTTTTAACTTTGTTCTCTAAATTTGGAGCTAGCCTAATATTGTACTTCTTACTAATTCTCTTTAAAGACTCAAATAAACCTTTGTGATAAGAAATTTTTTTTAGTGAATTTTACTTGTTGCTTTTGCGGGTTCTTCGTACCATTAAAAATTCAGAAGCTTCTCAATTTCTTCTTTAGGATAGTTATTTTCTGCAAGTATGACTTTAAGTTCTTCTTTATGGGCTTCTTTCTTATGTGCTGTAGATAATACTATTTGATTAATTTTTCTAAAAACTGACTTGCTACATTTTTCTTTATAGAAACTGGATGATAGGAATTGAAATCCAATAATAGTCTGTTAGTATCCATTGGTTTTTTATACCAACTAGTGAGGAATGTTTCATCTTCATAATAGATTGTAATATCTAAGAAGTTAATTCTTCTTTTTTTTTTTTTTTTTTTTGGAAGTTCAATAGTGAACTTAACAGAATCATCTAATTCATTGAATAAGTCTAGAATTCTTTCTGGAACAATTTCTGAGCTATCTATTATAAATAAGATGTTCAGATTACCTCAAATATATGGAATAGTCAAACTGCATAAAGAACACCAACCAATTAGACCAATAATTGACTTAAAAAACTAAATTCTTTCCAATCTAAACTACCTTTTAAAGTCGCACTTCAGAATCTTTTAAAAGAGCCACCCAACTTGATTAAAAATTCAATGCAGCTAAAAGAAAAATTAGAACTGCTTCCTAAATTAGATTCTCCTATTATGGGTAGTTTAGACATAGTGTCTATGTATACTCACATCAATAGAGATCAACTTAGACTTTATAGCAGAAGACTTGGCAGACCTAATAGTTTTTCACAACAAAGATAGAAACATATTAGTTGGAATTTTTGAAATGCTTACCTTCTGTTTGCAGAACAACTACCTTCAATTTGAAAAAAAAAATTCCATCCAAAAAATCTGGTCTAGCTATGGGCTCCCCACTCTTAGCTAACTGTTATGTGGGAAAACTAGAAGAAAAGATACTAGTACAACCCACATACTTCTGCCTATATAGCAGATACATGGATGACATCTTATTTATAATAGAAATATCAGAAATTGTTCCAGAAAGAATTTGACCCAATCAATGAATTAGATGATTCCCTTAAGTTCACTATTGAACTTCAAAAAGAAAGAAGAATTAACTTCTTTATGAAGATGAAAAATTCCTCACTAGTTGGTATAAAAACCCAATGAATACTAACGGACTATTGGATTTCAATTCCTATCATCCAGTTTCTATTAAGAAAAATGTAGCAGGTTAGTTTTTAGAAAAAAATTAATAAAATAGTATCTACAGCAGATAAGGAAGAAGCCCATAAAGAAGAACTTAAAGTCATACTTGCAGAAAATAACTATCCTAAAGAAGAAATTGAGAAGCTTCTGAATTTTAATGGTACGAAGATCCCGCAAAAGCAACAAGTAAAATTCACTAAAAAAATTCTTATCGCAAAGGTTTATTTGAGTTTTTAAAGAGAATTAGTAAGAAGTACAATATTAGGCTAGCTCCAAGTTTAGAGAACAAAGTTAAAAACAAAATTCCCTAAAATAGTTCAAAGAGAAGAAGATATTTTAAAAATGCAAGGTGTAGTCTATGAAGTAAAATGTAGTTGTGGACTATCTTAAATAGGTGAAACAGGTCGCAGACTAAAAACTCGTATAGCAGAGCATAAAGCTGCTATAAAATATTGCTCCAACAAGACTGGTTTAGATAGGCATGTTAGAGAAACTAGTCACAGCATGGATTGGAATTCCCTTAAAGTCGTCAGTTTCCAAAAGCAATTTTCTAAAAAGAAAGCTAAAAAAAGGAATAGAGATTGAGCAAAATCAAAATTCCATCATCAATGACTGCGAAGGATTTTCCCTGCCTAACATCTGGCAGGATTTGATGAAAAATAACCGTGATAGTGACAGGAATAAGTGACAATAAAAAGACAGCCTGAAGAAGAGTTTTTTCCTAGTAAAATTCCCGTAATCGTTGTTTTTTATTAGTAACTGTTTCTCATGTTGTATGACTATTAAAGTGTTCGCAGGGAAACTCATTCATCTTTGCCTGACCTTGAATCATTACAGTTGAATGCTATTGGATATTAAAAAATCAAAGTAAAGTTTTATATAAATGAAAGTAGTTACATCTTCATTTTCCTGGTGAACGTCTGGATATTGCATAATATCCAGACGTCAGAATATACAGTGAACGTCTGGATATTGCACAATATCCAGACTTTCACCAGGAAAATGAAGATGTGAGTAACTACCGTAATTTTAGTCGTATTATCCGCACCAGTGTATAATCTGCAGACCGCGAAATTCTCATTAAAAAAACTATTTCCTTCGCATAATCGGCAGACTGTGACATTCAGAAAAAAATCGCCGTATAATCCGCACATCATAGATGATGAACCGGAATTTCAGACAGAAAAGTCGGTCACATAATGACACAGGAGTCCGAAGAAGTAAGAGGGGGGGGGACTATTTTATTAAATGAAGAAATTCATTTTTAAAGGTTACTTTTTAATATTTTCATCTCCAGACAGATAAAGGGTGTGACATCCATAGATCATGCCGATGCAGCTCCAGACTATTAAATTACACCTTGCCAATGACTAAAGGCTTATGCAGAACAAGTCGTGGAAATACCGTATGCACTCGCGCACAAGTCAAAAGTTTTTGGAGGAAATCCTGCTTTCAGAGTTTGGGGGGATTGGCTTATACGTGGACCATAAAAAAAAAAAAAAAAAAAAAAAAAAACTTCCACGAATTCTCCCGTGGAATTTACCGACGGATTGGTTTACGTTTTACACCACGGCACAGAGGCTTTCCGCATGTTACTGCATGATTGTGTTCTGATCTCAAAACTATCGCGCAGTGACACGATCATATCCTCGATTGTGCCCACCACTTTTAAGTTTAAATTCGGCAGTGTAACTGAAACGTTTCCTTTTCAAAGACATCATGAATAGCAACGAAGGAAAATAACAGCAACTGGTTGGTCAAAACAATGAAAGATGAACTAAACACAAGGCAGCGCACATGAGATCCGAAAGGAGGATCGCATGCGTTCGTGCAGCAAGCGCTGTGCATACTTCTTTGGCTTTTTGCCAAAAACAGACTGCACGACATTCGGAGCTGTCCTTTTCAACAATACAAAATGACCCCTGCAGTCCCTCCCCACAACTTTCCCGATCTTTCATTACGGCATTCCTCCTCCCCGACCTCCCGTTCCATACAAACTCCTGAACTGAGGAAAATTCTTCCGAGGGAGTTTCTTTCCCAAGTATACCCCCTCCCCTGCACAATCGCGCTGCAGATTTTTTTAAAATCGAAGGGTCATAATTTTTTTTTTTTAAATCGCCGTATTATCTGCATTGGCGTATAATCCGCAGAACCTATATTTTAAACTTTTTTAGAAGATATCCACGGATTATATGACGAAAATTACGGTACTTTCATTTATATAATACTTTACCCTGATTTTTTAATATTCAATAGCATTCAACTGTAATGATTCAAAGTCGGACAAAGATGAGTTTCCCCGCGAACACTTTGATAGTCATACAACATGAAAAACAGTACAAAATATCACAATTATATAGTTGACAGAAATATACAATAGTCTTATAACCACGTAATGAAATTAAACACCAAAGAGTGTTACAAGAACTAATTTAATAGGCTGTAATTATGTTAGTGGAAAAAACAGCAAACTAAGTCAAGGGTGCACAGTACACTTTAGCATTTTTCCTTATCCAGAGAGAGAAAAAAAAAGTCACCTATACTTGCATGTATTATTTTCTTTGGATATGTGCTGATATCTACAGAAAACATTAAGGAACTCAAGTTTTATTTTGTGAGGTCAGCTGAAGGATGGCATTTAACAATAGCATTTTTGTCCTCACACTTCCAATATTGCGGTTCAAAGAGGAGGGACATTTCAGCAAAATCGCTGAAGTTTGTTAATGCCATGTGAACAACATGGGTGGCTCGCCAGATGAGGCAAGTGAGGCACTGCCTCACCAGAAGTTTTTCACCCATGAAGTTTTTACGTATGCAAGATACAATATAATATGCCTTTAATTGTGCAGGCTAAATGAAACTCTGAAATTCTCATTGTGATTCGTAAATTTTGTTATAAAAGGCTTCAACCAGAGAATAAATCCTGAATTTATAAGCCTTAAATTTATAACTTTTAAATACTATTTTTGCAAAGAGGTTTAAACGAGCATATGTTGAACGCCTAAAGAAGTGATCATCTGAGTTGTCTCTGTTACAATGTACAGGAGATGGTGGTGTGAAGATGGAAAAAAAAAGAAACCACCTCCAGACTTCCTCTACGGATTTTGAAGCGAAACTCAAACTTCACTTAAAATCGGCTAGCATCTGTGTTTCTATTGGAGAAAGGCAGTGATTTTGTCCAATGGGAGCGGACAGACAAGAGCTTGGCAAAGCAGTTACTGAGGCGGCAATACAGTTTGCCTCAGTCGGTGAGAGCACGTCTGTTTTTATAGTGTATTATCCACACACCTCTTTCATCAAAGTGTGCACTGTATTCTATATTTGAGTGCTGACTTTTTGGAATGTGCTTCTGTAATTTCTGGTTAGGCGAGAAATGTGCTCAGTTTTTCTTTCTTAGTATTGTTAGTCATAAATTGATTTATTAGAAATAAATATCATTTTTAGAATTGAACTGATTAATAAAATAAATTGAATGCATTTTGTTGGGGGAAAAACAAATTTTACAGGTGGTCACCTGTTCTGATTTCTGCCATGTTTAAGTTACATGACCTGTTTTGATGAGATATATAGAAATGTTCTTCCAGCTTGATTTCCCTAGACACCATTCCCATGTGTCATGTCCTTAATTTGTGGCCCGCGAGCCTTAAATGTGATCTACATAAAGGGTGCACCTTCACAAACAGACATGTTGCTTTTATTCTGGACTCAAACATTTTTGAGAAAAGTACTTCTTCTATTAAAATTATTTCCTTTGAATTTCTAGAGGAGTGAATGTTCGATTGATGTTGTGAGTAATGCAATAACCACTCATTAACTATCGCTAGATAAAGAAATGAAGCGCAAAACAGGCATTTGTGCTCCGGAATGATGATAAAGTAAAACAGGTTAACCAGTATTTCTCTTTTTATTATTTTTTCATAAAATATACATTTTCCCCTCCGAAACTGTCTCTAGTGTTTTAAGTCTACCTCTCTCCCCTCCGCCGTGCATGATTGATGTCTTCCTATAATTTTGTTGAACTATTGTCAAATAATATATATGGATATAAATATGCATAAGTGCATACGCTATATTGATAAGTCGCCGGACACCTAGAAGAGAAATACAGCATAGCATTTATTGAAATACATTAGTACGCTGTCGATCCATCTTTGGTCTTAATGCATCAGTGGCGCACCGAGAAATTCCTGTTGCGGGGGGAGGGGGGTAGATGCAATTTAGGTATGTGTGTATATGCACATAGTATATATATATATATTACATAAGATAGATATACATTAGATAGATAAGAGCTGATGTATGGGGCTTAGGGGGGGCTTAAGCCCCAAAGTCACTCCCTTGGGTGCGCCATGTAATGCATGCACTAACTCTTTGCGACATGCTTTCGATGAGGTTTTGGAACACAGCGATAGGTATGCGCTTCCATTCAGTACATAATGCTGCAGCTAACTGTTGCTTAGTAGTAGGCCCTGGTTCCAAACTTCTTATTCGGTGTTCTAATTCATCCCATAGGTGCCCGAATGGATTAAGATCAGGGCTCTGTGCTGGCCAGTCCACACACGTTACAGAATTATTGTCAAACCATGCCGTAACAGTCCTTGCTTTATGGCTCGGTGCATTATCCTGCTGGTACCAACAAGGCTCGGTTCCATAGTATTGCCACAGAGTTGGTGGGGTATAATTGTTCAGAATATTGAGGTAGATGTGCTGGTTAGCAGGTTTGTCTACTATAGCCAATGGGCTAAGACCATACCATGAAAACACACCCCCACACGAGTACATTGCCAGCTCCAAACTTGACCATCGGAACACTACACTGTGGTAAACAACGTTCCCCCAGCTGCTGCCATACCAACACATGGCCATCAGACCGATTGATCATGTATCTGGATTCATCAGTTCATAGGACCAGTTTCCATTGATCTACGGTCCACTATAAATGTTCTTTACTGCATGCTAAATGACGATTAGCATTCAGAGTGGAGATGAAAGGCTTATGAACAGCTGCACGACCATGGTAACCCATAGAATGAAGTTCTGTGTGAATGGTACGTGTACATACCGAGGTTCTAGCATTTTTACTCACCTGTACATTGAAGTCTTGTGCAGTATTCTATCGATTAGCTGTAATGACTCTCCTGAGGCTTTGATGTCCTCTATCACCGATTTTCTTTGGTCTGCCGGTACGTTTTGCTGCTTCAGGTATGCCACGTGTCTTCCACTTGTTCAGTACATCCAAAACAGTTGACTTGGGTATGTTTAAACACCTCCTCGGTTTCTCTTGTGGACAACCCACTAATATAACACTCAACAATCTTTTCTTTCTCAAAGGTAGTTCTCTCCCGCCACAACATTTTCACTCAACCTCACAGTGCGATATAATCGCAGTCAGCTGCAGGCTTGTTTTTGTACCGTTTGCAGCTGTACCGCACATCTTAACAATGCAGCGGATCTGTTAGTTTGCTTTTACATGTGTGTCCTGTGACTTTTATCAGTATGGTGTACATACATGAAATCCTTCTCTACAAAATTTGGTTTTAGTTATTTTTCATAACCTATATGTTATGGGCTGGATCTTCAACATTTTACTCCATGAGCTGCCAGTGGTAAACAACTCCTTCCAGGGATGTTGCAAAGAGATTTCCTGTTCCCTTTACAATTTGTTATAACATATGATTCCATTGTAATATGCTTTTCCTAGAATATTGCATTTTACAGCATACCATTCATTTGGAAATTACCTGTGTCAACAATCAAGTTCAGACTTCTTGATAGAACTGAAACTATTTCATGCTAGAACTATTTGAACTATGGGCTCATAACTTTATTGGATGTATGATCAAGACCAATAGACTTAAAATGTTTATTAATGTGATGTGACATAAAAGAAATACACTATCTACCAACAAGTAATTGGACACCTGTGTTAGCAAAGGAAAATGTTTATTCACCTTCATTAGTTGGTGGAGACTCCACGAGCGGTGATTACAGCTGCGACCCTCCGGGGCATACTCTCAACCAGGCATTGTACGACACCTAGCGGTATTTTCTTCCACTTGGCTTGGAGGAGACAGGTCAGTTCCTTCACAGATTTCGGACGGTGGGAGCACCCCTTAAGTCAACGCTCCAACTCGTCCCAGAGGTGCTCGATAGGGTGTTAAGGTCCGGGCTCTGCGCAGGCCAGTCCATTTGATTAACCCCACTGTCACCATACCAAGCCATGGTGGACCTCACAACATGACAGGTGGCATTGTCATCCTGAAAGTAACATGGGTCCACCCCGTTTAACTGCCACAACGTAGGAAGTGCATGGTCATTCAAAATGGTGCAGTAGGTCTCGGCGTTGAGTCTACCTGGAATTGCGACCAAGGGTCCCATGCCATACCAGGAGTAACACCCCCATAGCATAATTCCATCGCCGCCGAACTTCACAGTTGGCACAATACATTCCGGCAGGAGGCGTTCTCCAGGCAGACGCGAAACCCAGACCCTGCAATCCTAACGGTAGAGGGCGAACCTTGATTCGTCGCTCCAGAGAACCTGTTTCCACTGTTCAACGGTCCACTGTCGACGTTCTTTGCACCACGTTAGCCAAGTAGCGCTATTGGACTTGATGATCAAAGGCTTGTGGGCGGCAGCACGTCCATGATAACCAAGCAGATGGGATTTCTTATGGATGGCATTCATCGAAAGAACACTCCCGGGTGCCTGTTGAAGCTCCTCGCAGATGTGGCCCATTGATTTGGTGCGGTTCTTCCGAATTTCTCTGGCCAGCACCCGTCGGTCTCTAACGCCCAGTTGTATGGGTCTGCCGGGTCGGGACACATTCCGACAGTCACCTCTAATCTTCCACTTGCCAATCACGTAGGCCACTGTCGATTTTGGGTACTTCAACTCGCTGCTAGATATGTCACGCACGGATCGGCCATTTCTGCGATACCCGACGATTACACCTTTCTCTAAATCGGAGAGCTCCGAACTGCGTGGCATCTTGCATGCGACTGCTTCCGTTGTTGTTTTCCACGCGATATTTAACGGTGGCGGCCGTGACATGTATCAGGACCGCAGATATCGTCGATTGTAGGGGTGTCCAATTACTTGTTGGTAGATAGTGTATAATGTGGGTACAGTTGTGTCATCCTTTTAGTTATTATTTTTGTATTTTAATGCAAAAATCTTTCTTTGACTCTGTTGGCTTTCAGTGAACAACTGTTTGGCAGTACTTTGAATGTTCTTTATTTTCCTCCTACAGTTACACGGCCAGTTGAACATGCCTCTTATGACATTCAGACTGTGATAATTGCTGTTACCATTATGTGTTCATTAGCAGCTGTGTTCATGGTTGCTTCTTGTGTGACATACCATTTGTGTTCCACACCACCTAAATCTAGTCCTGACTCTGTACATTTGATGGAAGCCCAGCTTCCTTCTTCTCCATCATTCAATTTAGACAACCTAAAGATTCTGGAAAGTATAGGAAGAGGTCGGTATGGATCTGTTTTTCGTGGAACTTTAAGCAATGAATCAGTAGCTGTGAAAATTTTTTCATCTCAGAGCCGTCAATACTATTTAAATGAGAGAAGCATTTATTGTCTTCCATTTATGGATCATACGTGCCTTCCAAAAATTTTTGGTATGTACATTTGTCTTCTGTTTTTTTTTTCATAGCTAGAGTGAATGTAATTAATTTATTTTTATATAAAATGAGTGACTTTGCTTAGATTTGTTGATTTTTATTGATATGCAATGGAATGTTCACTTTAAAGTTATTGGTAGCACATGGTTGTAATTTATAATAATGCAAAGGACATGTGCATACACAAAAAACAATTGCAGCACC
The DNA here is from genome assembly GCA_039090855.1 of Macrothele yani. Lineage (NCBI taxonomy): Eukaryota > Metazoa > Arthropoda > Arachnida > Araneae > Macrothelidae > Macrothele > Macrothele yani. Next base: position 128,054,372 of record CM077024.1, on the reverse strand, counting down.
TTTTGTAAATTTGTTTCAGGGGCATTTGAGATATAATACTTGTTGCCAGTGAAGATATGAATATCTTCAAAATGTGTCTGCTCAAGTCTTGCTTTTAAGGTGATTTTCCTTGTACAGAATATTTTTTTGCAGAAGGAATGCACCACTTCGACATCTTAAACACTTGTTTTTAACTCTGAAACATTCATAAATGGAGAATTATTCTTGTAAGGCATCGTTACTTAGGCATTGGTTATTCTGTATATTACTGCTGGCAGTGGTGAAGCATGGCTTTTTTTATGGTGTTACCAGAATATCCTACAATAGGAAGCGTAAGTGGTGATGCATGATTATAATATAATATTAAAATTATAGTTTATCGTTTTAGGGTGTTAATTTTAATCAATAAAGCTAAGTTTCTCTCATCTGCAGGTTTTTTTTTGTTTTTCTTAGGTGTTTTCTGGTGGGGATGGGGGGGGGGGGGCATTTTTAAGCACAAATCTCCATATTTTTTTATTGTAGAGTATGTTGTCCCAGATGCACAAAGTTTGCATGAAATTCAAACTGAGTATAAGTAAGGGAAAAACCAACATCATTATTTTTGAGAGAGGAACTGGTAGTACTGAATGTAATATAAGTCTAAATGGCACAGTGACTGACCAGGTGAATGAGCTTGTGTATTTGGGAAGCATGTTTGACAGAGAGAACAAATTGGATGGTGAAATTAGTAGACAAGTGAATTCTTCATTGAAAGTCATGGCTGCTTTGGGAGGTTTTCACAGGAATGATAAGTTCTCAAGAGAGTCCTGCATGGCTGTATATGAAAGTGTAATTGTCCCTACTCTGATGTATGGCAGTGAAATCTGGGTACTACAGAAGAAACATAGGAGTAATTTATGTGCTGGAGAAATGAGTTACTTATGGGGGGTTTGTGGCAAGACACATGCTGATTGTGTGAGGAATGAAGATGTGTTGCAGTTGTGTAATGTGAAGCCTGTTAGCAAGGTGGAGACTAATATGCTTCGGTGGTTTGGCCATGTTGAAAGAATGAGTGACGAGATGCTTACTAAGAAAATCTTTTTAGCCCAAGTGGCATGAAAGAAAAGCAGAGGAAGGCCAAGGAAGTAATGGGAGGATCAGATTTTCTGCATGAGAAAAAGGTTGAGTGTGAAGTGTAGAAGATCTTGTGTATGGCGTGTGATGGATGTCGGTGAAGCCTGAGCTGTATGTCAAGATCGCTGTAAATGGAGAAGTTTGATATGGCAACAGTAAGTAAAAATTATTCGGTAGTTTGTATTTCTTTTTGGAGATAACCTCTGAATCTCAGGGAACAGCTTAGTGATATGTTATTTGTTACAGATTGTTCTCTAGAAAAGTGTAAAACACTACGTGTTTTTACAGAGGGAGAGTCCAAAATTTGGCAGTATTTGCATAAACATTTGTGCTGTAGCAGGTAGAGCTGAGTTCGGGTTCAATTTTTGGAGCCCGATCCCGAATTTTATATTGCAAGATGGAGCCCGGGCCCGAATGAGCCCAAAAACTGGCTAACCTGTTCAACCATTAATATAAAAAACATCTCCTTTTCCACACTTCCACTCTCTCCTCCTCCTCCTCCAATTAACCAGTGTACTGTATTTCTCAAATGGGGAGCAGGGAAGGGACCTCTGCGTTTACAGTGTAACTATTACAATTTTCTCTCAACGTTTATTTCCACCTGAAGTGCTTCAGGTGGCAGGGCATCCAAAATGATCGGGTGGTGCTGCAATTGTATGTTGCTCTAATAATGCTAATATTATAGTGTCATAATGCGCTGCAATATGTATGTTGCTAAATAGAATTAGCAGGGAGCTACTGCATGGAGACGGGGTAAATTATCGTCGGCATGCTATCAACTATGCAATATCTATAGTTCTTGAAAAAAACTTTCTTCTCTGCAGAAATACACTAATGCATTGCCTATGGCATTTTCTACCCAAGCCCGGAATAAATAGCCATCTCGAATGCCCGCTCCCGAACCAGGACCAGTTGCCGAAGAATTCCTTTTACCAACTATAAAGTGTTTCATTTGCTAAATCATACAAAATCATATTTATATATAAAAAAAATCTCTTGCTTTCCCTCTCTCGAAGCCCAAACCTGCCCGAACCGCAGTAAATATTCTACAGTCTGAGCCCAATTTGGGCCTGGGCTCTGCTTTGGGCTTTCGGGCTCAGCCTGTCTCGGCTCTGGCAGCAGGTATGTCACTTGTTTAAACTAGTTCGTACACTGCAGTCAGTTGAAAGGGATATAAAGTGGTAGTCGTTGCTGTGAAAGCATTGCATGTCGTTGTTCTGTCTGTGGTTGGGACACCTAAAAGATAAAGAGCCACAACCTGCTAATTGGAGAACTTTTGCTTTATGAGTTTAAACTTGGCCATAACCTTGCTCAAGCAACATGAAACATTCGTCATGTGAAAGGGGAAAGTTCTATGGACCACAGCACCGCAACCAGATGGTTCAAGAAATTTCGCTCGGGTGACTGAAAGTTTGATGATCAGCCAAGTCCGGGTAGGCTGCGAACCATGAATTTGGAGGCTGTGTGCCAGGCCGTAGAGGCAAAAATCTAAGAACCAGCACTTGGATATTTTAAGGTGAGCTGGGCATATCACAGACCACCATGGTTCGTCACCTTCAAGATCTCGGCAAGGTCTACAGGAGCTGCCACATTGTCCCTCACGAACTGACGCTGGCTGAAGCAAACCACTGAGTGGAAGTGTGCATGAAACTCCTGGAAAACCAGTGTGATTTACATTTCATCAGAAGAATTGTTATGTGTGATGAAAAGTGGGTCTATTTCCTCAATCCCAACACACAATAGCAGTGGTTGAGACCTGGCCAGCTTCCTGAACGTGTAGCCAAACGTGGGCGCTTCGAGGAATTCTGAGGGGATAATCTATTATGATCTGCTTCTGGTGGAATTTCAAGGGGATAATCCATTATGAATGTGTTCCATGTGGTCAGATTGTCAACGCCAACCTCTACTCTGAACAGCTGGAGTGGATGTATGCCGTTTTGTAGAAGTACATGGCACTGCTGAACAGCAAGCATGCTGTCCTACAGCAAGACAATGCTCGGCCTCATACCGCGTGAACGACCCGGGCAAAACTCCAGGAACTTGAGGGCATCGAAGTGTTGCCATACCCAGTATATAGTCCAAACCTTGCTCTGTCAGATTATTGTTGTTCTGATCCATCCTTCATGGGCAACACTTCCACAACCAGGAGGAAGTGGCAGCTGGGTGAAGGAATTCTTGTCCTCAAAGGACAAGAACTGGTACCGTGGCAGAAGAATCAAAGAACTGGCAGACAGATGGCTAAAGACAGTGCAACACAATAGCTTATACTTTGAATGGTAGTCAGCTTTCTTTGTAAAGGTACGTATGAAGACAAAGTGATCCAAATATTGCAAAACTTTTTACTCTCCCTCTGTAACATACATGAGAACAGCAATGATCATTCTCCAGTCAAAGAATTTGAAATTGGATAGGGAAATTAAATGAGAGAGAGAGAGAGAAACTTTTTTGTACGTCATTCAAAAAGTAATGACTGACATCGTAGCGCCAAAACAAACCCACACAGTAAAATGCAACTGGCTGGGTCATAACATGTGCAAGGCTGTAACATGATGTGTTGTTACACACTCCGCTAGTTGATTCTCATAGCAAAGAGGTTGAAACGCTAGTTGATTCTCATAGCAAAGAGGTTGAAACGCTAGTTGATTCTCATAGCAAAGAGGTTGAAACGCTAGTTGATTCTCATAGCAAAGAGGTTGAAACGCTAGTTGATTCTCATAGCAAAGAGGTTGAAACGCTAGTTGATTCTCGTAGCAAAGAGGTTGAAACGCTAGTTGATTCTCGTAGCAAAGAGGTTGAAACGCTAGTTGATTCTCATAGCAAAGAGGTTGAAACGCTAGTTGATTCTCATAGCAAAGAGGTTGAAACGCTAGTTGATTCTCATAGCAAAGAGGTTGAAACGCTAGTTGATTCTCATAGCAAAGAGGTTGAAACGCTAGTTGATTCTCATAGCAAAGAGGTTTAAAACAATTTAAAGCACCCACTGTCTTTCCACTAGGATTCATGATAGAGATGATTATTAATGGAATAATAATAATTTGCAAGTAGTATGATGAATACTCACAAATCACATTAAAACCACTCGCAGTTCTGGATTTTAAGGGAACAAAATCGGCACAGAACAACTCAAGTGAACCTATTAGAAGAAGCTATAATGGTGGACTGACCAAAGAACGTGCTTACGAGTTTGTTTCAACAGGCATAAGCAGCCTGTTCAAGCTTGTCCAATGGTCCTCAAGCTAAATAGAGGAGGGGGGGGCACAATCAATAAGATTTCTTCTGGTTTCTGCTTTCTACAATCCAAAGCATCTAAATTTGGATATTTTTTCGTCATAAATTTACCATTGTATTTTAAAAATTAAATTGACACTTTCCCCATGCATGTGGAACTTGTGCTCCCTTGTATCACCAGATCCCATTGTGATCCCAAATTGAAACTTTCGGAGGTGTAAGAGGATAGTGCAAAGTAATTTTGTGATTTTTTTTCCAAATTTTAAAATTTTAAAAATTACAATTTTTAAATTCAATTTGGCTTTTAAGAAAAAAATTTATGTTTAACTCTGTCATGTTTAATATCAAATTAAAGCCCATCAAGAGTTTTAAAATGAGACATTGCTCAGGTCTATATCTCATCTGGTTCCAGAAAAAATGGCAGTTAACTATTTCTGGATGCAGCAATTTTTAATAAAAATTAAAATAATCAATACTTAATAACTTTGGATGGAAGGCAGAATTTTTTTTTTTTAAGATTTCTATTCATAACTATGTAAGGACCCTTGATACACCAAGTTTCATCAAAATCTGAGATGTCAAGGGAGAATTTAATTCCAAACTGTGTTGATCTGACATGGAATAAATAACCTTTCAGTAATCACATCACAATTTGTGCTAAGATCCTCGGGTGTGTGGTTTCTTTGCAAGACATCCAACGTTGCTCAAGAAACTGTGGTACAAGTGCTCCTTAGATGACGCTGCATGTCACATTTTTATTTCCCTGTGGTTTTGAGCATTACAACTGATCTGAGTGCAGTAGGCAAATAGAGCACCCCTTGCAATGCCATGGAGCAATGCAATTCAATGTTGTTATAAGAGTTGCTGTTATTATGTTTTTGAATAACAAAATTCACCGAAGTTTGTCCTAAGGTTTTGTGTGGTGGCTAAAATTGATTCCCTTATACAATGTTCTAATAAAATGGAGAAGGTTTATTGAGTAAACAAAACATAGTAAGTAATATTTGCATCCATAGGCATGCTGTCTGGCCAGTGGACATCCAAGCCATCTAAAACAACTGTGATGCAAAGCTCCCCAGATGGCTCTGAAGATCACGTTTTTATTTCCTTCTGGTTTCAGTGCAGAAGCTAAGTAAATTTTCCAGGGTGTGTGGGCCTAAAAAAGCACTACTGGTCATATGTTTGCTTTTGGAATTGCATGGAGTCATAAATACAATTCAACATTCTGCCATGAATTGCAGTTTTTGTCTTTTTGTTGCAGTGCAAATCGATGTGTTTATGAGCACAAATTTAAAAACATAATTTCAATTGTTATCCATATAGGATGGAATCACAAAAATTCATTCATTTTTTATTAAGTGACCACTAAATAAAAAAAATGCTTTTGCATGTTCAAAATCAATGTGTGAATTTTTCAGTCGGGTTACATAATAAATTTATTTTTTTCTTCCCATAACAGCACACACCCAACCTGAATGGGCATGTGATGCCACTGTTACATACAATGAATACATCATCAGCTTGCAGATTAACTATCTGTTAATGTTGGTATTGCCACCCTGGTGGTGCAGTGGTCTTCGTCTGGAAGGGGTCCAGGCTCGAATCCCAGTGAGGCGTAGATGTTGTGTTCGTCTTACGGCACTGGCTCTCTCCCCTCCCTGGAAACAGTGGCCCTAAATTAGGGATGGGTGACTGCTTAGCCCATTGAGTTGCTCATAGTGGTTGTTAAACCTCCAACCCAAGGGGGGGAAGGATGGTATTTTAGAGATTACTATATGTTTTCCTGATAAAGACATCAGTTATGTGTACAGCTATGTAAATTTTTTATCATTTAAAGTACTACATTTGTAGAAGTACCATTAATAGATTTTTGAGGCCAGCACAGCACAATGCAGCTTGACTAGTTTAATATGGTGAAGTTCTTTTTCAATCTAATAAAATGGCATTTTTTTTTTTTTTTTTTTTGTAGGGATACTTTCTTGTTTGTTTTGCAAGTACTTGTTGCATTTAGGGCCATGGTGTGATTTTGACCTTATGCGAAATGTAACTTGTACAAAATTCTAGCAGATAATGCTTACCTTGGCATTCCTTTCTAGCGATGGGAACATTTCACACACGTGTTTTCCTGTCTTTGTTGATGTTATTGTCCTAAAGTCCGTTGTATGCGATGACTGGCTTTACTTCTCACACTTTTTGCTGGGTATACTTGAAATATCGCACGTAAAAGAGAATAGTAGAATGATTAGAGCTATATAATAGTCAGAATTAGAACTACTAATTGGAATTATGCGAATTGTTTTTTTTTTTAACATTTTTGGCATAAGGCCAAAATCACTTTATTGATGAACAAAAAGGTATAGAGAGTGGTAAATGGTGACCAGAGATAAGCATGATGTTATGTGTACTTTTGTGATCATTTTCAGAATTCTTCAGTTAACATTGAAAACTTACACTGGCTTAGAGTAAAAAAGTAATGTGCATCTTCATATATCTGTTGTATGTGCCACACAATAAACTTCACAGTAGGACAATGCATTTCTAAGCAACTGAAGTATTTAAACTAATCTTATCAAATAGTACATGTTAATTATAGGATTTCTCTATTTTCACCTTGTACCCATCTCAAAATATAAACGATTGCTCCATACAGAACTTTCTATTCACTTTTTATGTAGTGAATTAAAGCAGCAATTTAGAATGGCTTGAGTATTTAGACTGATCAATCATCTTCATGATACAAGTTTAGAGTGTGGGAAATGCAAGAGTCTGTCGTCTGTATGTGTGTAGAAGAAAATGGGCATAGTACCATGAGTTTGAAATACTTTGATGCAATTTCCAGTAAAGCATTTACACCTTTTGTAATTCTGAAGACCTTCCTTTCCATCACTCTCCCTTCTCACAAGTGTGGGTGTTGGATAGTTGAAGTTCTTTCTTTGCAGATTTTATACAAATGGGGGAAAAATTTCTGTATACTAATATTTTTAAGAATTCATTAGGGAATTTTAACTTTTTTCATCAGAGCAACATGAATGTTATCTGAAGTCTAATTCAATTTAGAGCTGAGTTCAGAATGCAAAAGAACTGTAACAAAAAAAAAAAAAAAACAATTGCTGGTCTCTCATTGTATTCATAAATAATAGCTCCATAACCTTGTTCACCCTTGTGCAAAGTTGTGGGGCCATTATCAATTTATACATTGTGTTTTATCATTCACTCAGAACTTAACTTCTTACTCTTATGGCGTGGATTTATTTGGAAAGGATTACATTTAAGTTTCATTGAAATTATTGCCTGTTCCAGAAACATCAAATGCAGTGTTTTGAATCAGAATTAAGAAAGCTTATTGTTGAGGGGATAGTTGAACTGTGCCATAAGTTTAGTACTGATAATTAGGTTTATATTGTGTAATTTTGTAAGGTTTGAACACAGGAGCAGAAAGTACTTAGAATTGCAACATGCATCATAGAACAAAGTCCCCTTACAGAACATTTTTTTTAATCTTAGATTTCAATACCTTGCAGAATATTTTTATAGATTTTTTTCTGTCAAATCTTAAATTTTATTATGTTTTTTTTTTCATCTTAGATTTGTGAGAACAGCTCTCGCTCACACACCCCACATCTTCACTCCTCTTGTCTATACTCCAGTAACTCTGCCCATCTGCTTGGGAGCACTGACCAATCCCCCCCCACACACACACACACACACTTCACAAACACACCTCCATCCACTCCTACCATTTATGATAGCAAGGGATTTTGTTTCTCTCTGCACGTTTTTGAAGAACCCTTTTCCTTCTCCCTACTACTGCACTGGCAAAGCTGGAGGCCATCTGCTCCATCCTGGTAAAAATTGCCTCAAGTCAACAACAGTAGAATATGTGTACAGTCTGCACATGCTTTTATTGTTCCCAAAAGTGTCTGTGAGAGAAATGGTTACTTGTTTCGAATGTGATAGTCAAATAATTTAGAAAAATTTGAAACTGCATTATCAGCATAAATCATCTAAGAAAAATGATAAAACACCATTCGACGAGCAAAAAAGCATACTATCAGTCCGAAAAATATTAAAAGCTGCCCTTGTTTCTACATATGGATCAAATTACCACAAACACTTCGTAAATGGTTCATCTGCCCCAATGGCACACTATTTAATTTCAAAAATAATTGACAGAATTTCAAATTCTAAATGCATGTCCTGGTTCTAAATAAATTTAATTGATTTAAATAACAGGTTTGTATTATTATATTTAATAAGGGGGTTTCAACTGATAAGTAATTTTTTAATGTTTGTTTACTGTGATTTATTCGCTTGATTTTTTTTTTTTTTTTTTTTTTTTTAATTAATGGAGTTGTACTCTTTGCCTGCAGAACATTTACAACCTTTGGAAGTCATATTGCAGAACACTGAATGTAATTCACCTCCTGAGCTTTGAAATACTCACAGGAAAAAAATTGAAATTTTTAAAGTGTAGTTGAGGAAAAGGCTCAGAAATGAGCAAGGTTTTGGACCTATGACTAGTCAATACATAGTGAACTAATTGGTTATTGGAATCCCAATACACAAGGGAAAATATGAGGTAGGATCCAAAATTTGGGGGACTTGGCATATACGTGTAGTTCTTTACCTTGTATACTTTAAAACACCGATGCACAACCACCTTCAAAATAATGGCTTTCAGCATTGCTGAACTCCTCATAATGCCTCTCGCATTACTGTTTTTACCTCATTTGTTGACATAAAACGACGTCCCTGCAGATTTTGTTTCATCAGTGAATTGGTGGGATGGGGAAGCACATTAGTACGATTTCTGGCGAGAAACACGGTGACTAGTAGGGACTGATGTGCAGGCGCATTGTCATGGAGAAGATACCATTGTCCACTTCGCCACATCTCCAGCTGTTTACAGTGGATTGACTATCTTAAGCAATGTAAAATGTCCAGATAACGTTTCTTGTTAATTGTTGTGCCCTGAGGAATAAATTCGGAATGGACAATGCCGTGAGAATAAAAAACAACAACCTCCAGCATGATTTTCAATTTGCTGCGATCCTGCTGAATTTCTTAGATCACGGTGAAAGCAGTGTCCACGTTTCATCACCTGTGATGATGTTATCCCAAAACCTAGGATCGCTGGCAGCTTTGTTGATTAATTCGCCTAATATCTACATCTGTTCATCCTTTTGTTCGGAGGTCAAAAGGAGAGTGACAATATGCTGACACATGTGATGCTTATTAAGATTCTTCGTCAAAATGTGCTGGCATGTGGTCTCTGATAAGTTAGTTGAGTTAGTGATTTCCTCGATGGTTTGGCAACAATCCTGACAAACGCACTGTGCCACCATCGTAATGTTTTCCTCACTCCATGCAGTCACAGGTTGAACATAGCACTCATGATCTGTGATGGATTTTTGGCCCTCTTTGAAATGCCGATACCACTCGTACACCTTCGATTTTTCCATCTTAGAGTGACCGTACAATAGCGTTTCAGAGGTCTCTGCAGCTGTTTTACCCAAACGCTGATAAAATTTAACGTTACAACGTTGCTCTTCCAAAGCCATGTTGTGTCTCACATCGCAGAAGACAGACGACTAACAGCAATTGCATGCATGCGCATTTCAATCACTTTACATGGGTCAAACCATCCTGGCTATGGAGGGGAGGGATGGCAGGATGTATTTCAGACGCTGTAACTTTAACTACATGCTTGCGTTGTCACGGGTAGGCACTGTCCCCGAACTTTTGGATCCTACTCTGTGTTCCTATTGGGCTGCGAACTTGTATCCTTGTCTGAAACCTTTAAATAGCAATTTTAATGATGCCATATTCACCTATATTGCATGTCATAGTTATTATCTTCACCTCGTCCAATAATTTTTCCTAGAAAAAAATGTTGATTAATTGCAAAAGTTTGTGATTTATGGATGTTATAACTCTTATTCAGAAAGTTTCCCTGGTGCTTTAATATGAGATCTGTAAGTGTGTTAGTCTTCATGAATTATGACAAAGGTGATGAACTTTGTATATTTTCATTTGTCACTATTCTTTGTTTCAGTATGTAGTTTCAATTAATCTAATATAATTTTACATGTGCAAATTATATTGTTTCATATATTTACAACATAGGAGCTGAGGAAAGGGTTGGTGCTGATGACAGACCAGAATATTTACTTGTTCTGTCATATGCACCAAAAGGCTGTTTGCAAGATTATTTAGCCAATAATACGATAGATTGGTTTTCCTTCTGCAAAATGGTTCAAACTATTACGCAAGGCCTAGCTCATTTACATACAGAAGTGAAAAAAAATGGTATGTTATATTTCTTAATTACCTACCAATGTTTCTCTGACCTGAATTTGTGTAACAAACTGAACCAAATAATTTTTCTCGTGTTTAGTAATGAAATGTTCATACAATGTTTTTACTTCCTGAATTTTTTCTTGCAACTGAAACCATATAAAAACAATGAGTACCAGTGAATTCTTTGAGAAAGTCCTCAAGGACATATCGCAGCAGGAGCTAGGCCTTTGTTAAATCATTGTTGTTTATTAGAAGCTGTCAGTGGTTATTTAAAGTGTTTCTCGTCTTGTCCATTGCCATGTTACTGAGATCAAGTGCATGTTAAAACAAAATAAACAGCAATATCACCCAAAAAGAGCATTTTGAAAAAAAAAACTACTACAAACTAGCTTTATATTTTATTTAATATTTTAGGTATCAGGCTGTATAAGAGTGAGAACTGAGTCAACACTTTCAATGGATGTACAAGTTGAAATGTTCAGCTGCAGATTTCTTAATTGTTCATGCTAACCTGCAATTGTTTTCAAAATCTCCTAGGAAAAATTCTCAACGATGCTGCTTGCTATTAGGTTGTCAGAAAAGTCGTGACTTATTTTAGCCATGTTTTGCAAAGGTCATTTATTGATAGAAAGAACAAATGTCAATCAATGATATAATGCCCGTTTTGTTAGATAACCTTTTGCCATCTTTCAGTGAGCTGCAGAATGCCTTGTTCATAGAAGGACCTGTCTTTCGTGGTGAAAAACTGTACAAGGTGCTGATTTACAGCCTCATCTGAATTGAACGTTATACCATGCAAGGACGGTTGAACAGAGTGAAACAAGTGGAAGTCTGATGGTGCAAAGGTCAGGCGAGTATGCTGGATGTGGCAACACATCCCACCCAAGCTCCAATAATATTTGGCGGGTGATCAAACTTGCGTGTGGTCTTGCGTTGTCGTGATGGAACACACCTTTACGATGAACGAGCTCTGGGCGTTTCTGGATGATGGATTCGTTCTAACTGTCCAATTGCCGACAGTACACATTCGAATTGATTGTTTGGTTCTGTGGTAGGAGCTCAAAAAACAAGACACCTTTAAAATCTCACCACACTGACACCAGAACCTTCCGCTGATGAATGTCTGCTTTGGATGTTGTTTGAGGCGAAGCAGCACATCAGGGCCAAGACTGTTTGTGCAACACATTGTTGTACACAATCCACTTTATGTCACCAGTTATCAGGCGCTTCAAAAAAGGAATGTTTTCTTCACGTTCAATGAGCATATCGGAGATGTTTATACTCGCCGTCAATTGAGCTTCTTTGAGTTCATGAGGAACCCACACATCGAGCTTGTTTACATATCCCAGCTTCTTCAGGTGGTCGTGAGCACTTGAATGATGGATGTGCAATGTATCTTCAATCTCTCGTGTCGCGTAATGTAGGTTTGACTTGATCAGTGCCTTGATTTGGTAGTCGTCAACCTCGGTTGGCCTCCCGGACCGAGAAGCATCGTTGAGGTCAAAATCACCAGCACGGAATTTTGCAAACCACCGCTGGCACTGACTTTCTTGTAGAGCATTATCACTGTACAATTTACGCAAATTTTCACAAGCTTGACGCATGTTTTTCCCTATATGGAAGTAAAACAGTAAAATATGGCAAAAATGCACAGTTTGGTTTTCCATCTTCAACTTGATGTCAAATCTCCGCAAAACAACCAAATCGCTCACTATTTCTTTTAGACTGCAGCTAGAACTAGCACCTGTCAAATGCCATAGTGATAACAGAGCTGTGCATGCCTCTAGTACTTCCAAAACCGCCCAACCACCATCGGGTGCCAAAATACGTCGTGACTTTTCCGACAACCTGATAGTAATTCTCTGGCTGAAGGCCATTTTAGAAAAACTGGAAGTCCAAACATTCACATGCTTCATTGTGTGCATTTTGTAGCCTAATGCATTTTCTCATTTGCTGATCTTGCAAGGCAGTAACTCATTAGCCATGCTTCATATGTCTTAAATGGAATATACTTGGAGTAGATGGAGCCACACTTATCCTAACGCAGTGTCATACAAGGTAAGGATAAAGAGGTGACAGAATGTTAGTAGGGTAGTAACTGAATTGATCTTATTGATTTTTTCTGGATCAAAAGGTGGAGACAAGCACAGAGTAATTCAAAATGATTCATCTGATTTCAGAAGAGCATAATTCCATACCCATCAACTGTGTATGGCCTGGGTATACACCAAATAAAAGAGGAAATCTCCGAGTTTTAGTAGGTCACCATGAGAAGGCTCCACTGTCACTGTAGTGCCATGATGTCATTGGCACTGTGCTGTTTACCATTTCCTCAATGAAGTGCTCCCTTGCCATTGGATTGGTGGCAGTGGACCCCATGACTTGGTGCTTTACAGTTGGCCACTTAGGTCACTGGAACTTACACCATGCAACTTCTTCTTTTGGGGGTATGTTAAGGCTGTCTTTGAATCAGTGTTAGGGTTCATCTTGTGCGATAGATGGCGCAAAAAATCAATCCTTGGGCGTGGCTTTTAGTTCTTGAGGCAGTGTCCCAGAAGTTGGTGTCAGTGAATCACTGCAGACCTCGCCATATTCAGAATAAAAGCTGTCTATCATTGGCTCCACAATGAAAAGACAAAATATGCATTGTTCCGTTTTAACCAATGACTTTATTTGGAGGTGGAGCTTGGTAGGTAGGCGGAGTTTCTATAGCTCAATTTCAGGGGTTCTCTGCTAATGTAGGCATTTTCTCTTCAAAAATGAATGTACAGTGGAATTTAAGAAGATTTATGGGAGACAAGATTCCAGTCTCACTTTTGGCCCCATTAATTATTTCTTTTTGGCCCAGATAATTAAAAAAATCGGACAGAAATGAGATATTTTGTTTCTTCCAGACAGAAACACTGCTAAGCTAACTTATCACGTCATCTAGCGCCCAAATTGGAATACTTTCGAGTTAGATAAATTGAATTTTAAAAAATATTCTAACAATTTTTTCAGAATAATAATTGGCTGCCCCGGTGGCGCAGTGGTCTAAGCGATGGCCTCTGATCATTCGTCCGAAAGGGGTCTGGGTTCGAATCCCGGTGAGGCATGGATGTTGTGTTTGTCTTACGGCAGTGGCTCTCTCCCTTCCCTGGAACCAGTGACCCTAAATTAGGGACGGGCGACTGCTTATAGCCCATTGAGTTGCTCACAGTGGTCGTAAAAAAAAAAAAAAAAAAAAAAAAAAAAGAATAATAATTGTGGCACATATTAGCTATAGGTCATTTTTATTTCTGCTCAAAATTTCAAATACTACAAAGTAATAGTCTTTCAGAAAACATGTACAAAAAATTTACATTGCAGATATAGGATAGAATTTCTCTTACACTCTTTCAAAGACAGCCTTAAGGATACTGGGTATATGCCACTGTTGTTTACAACTGTGGATGAGCTCAAAAACTGCATTGTTACTGCAGTGGAGTTGGTGACAGTGGACACACTGGAATGAGTGAACCTGCACATTAGAAAGGTTGCCTACAAGTCTAGAGCTCATCCAGAGTTGTAGGCAATGGTGGCATGTACACAGTATCCTTAACATACCCCCAAAAGAAGTTGCATGGTGTAAGTTCTGGTGACCCAATTGGCCAGCTGTAGATCACCAAGTCATGGGGTCCACTGCAACCAATCCAATGGCAAGGGAGTACTTTGTTGAGGAAACAGTGAACATGCCAATGAGGCATCCCTCAGTGACAGTGGATCCCTCTCGTGGTGACGTACTAAAACTCTGAGATTTGCTCTTTCATTTGGTGTATGCCCAGGCAATACACTGTTGATAGGTATGGAATTATGTTATTATGAAATCAGATGGAGCCGCGGATGGCTTAGTGGTTAGCGAGTCAGACTATCAATGCAAGGTCCTCAGGTTCGATCCTGGGCTGATCTTTCAGAGATGGTGTGATTTACTAACAATCGCTGAATATCCGCCGTGCATCGGACAAGCACGTAAAATGGCGGCCCCCAGGCTGGACCCACGGGTTAAATGGGTATCCTTTCCTATGCCCCTTCTGAAATTCTCTCGCCCCTCTATGTGCAACATCGTACTTGTACGGTAGCTCCATCTACTGTACTCTAATCTCACTACAAACTGTTCTGTCAAAGTCGCTAGACTTGCTCTCATTCCTTCCGTTTCTGTGTCCTGCCCAAAAGGCGATCTCGCTGTAGGTGGCTGGGACCTAAACTCTACTCACTGTGGATGGAAGTCCTACAAGAAAATGAGAAATACTGACTTCCAACTACTACTGAAATCAGATGAATCATTTTGAATTACCCTGTGTTATGAGGTGCTTTTACCATGTTGGAAGAATGGGTGATGAAGTGCTAATAGAAAGAATTTATTCAGCCAAAAAGTAGCAGGAAAGAAAGGTGGAGGATGACCAAGGACATCATGTGAGGATCAGATTCTGGAATGCCTGAAAATGAAGATAATTAGTATGAAGTCAAAAGGTTTTGTATGAGACGTGTGATGGATGTTGGTGAAGCTTGAGCTGTGCAAATTTCCTGTAAATGAAAATACTTGATACATCAATAGTAGTTAAGTAAAAGCTAATCCCATCACTAGCTTTTGTTTGGCAAATTTTGCTTCAAGCAGCTGACATCTGAAACTCAGAACAACTTAGTGGTATGGATAGATGGATGTTTGGATTGAGTGATTTATGAATGAATGTTTGGATTGAGTGATTTATGAATGAATGTTTGAATTGATTAATTTATAATGAATGTGTGGATTGATTAATGTATGTGTGGTTTGATTTATGCATGGATATCTGGATTGATTGGTTGATGGATTGATTGATTTATGGATGAAATCGCATGTGTGTTTGTATGTATGTAATTGCCGAGTTAGACCCCCCCATGCATAATCTAGAGTCATAAATGAAGTATCATTTGTCACCTGCAAGACACCTTGCATTTCATTTTGTAGTGTTGCATGTGGTGAAGAAGTAACTTATACATCCACCCCTTATGGTCTTTCAGTTGGCTCCATTCTGCAGCACTGGGTATGGAATGATTCTCTGGATTTTGGATTTTCTTCATTGGCAAGATGTCAGACATTTGCAACCACATCTAGTGTGCAACCTCTGTCAGGTCCTTAATTTCTCAAGTTTTATTGCATGTACAGGTGGTTTGTCTTTGTCCTGAGTATTTCTATGAGTGTGAACACTTTGCATCAGAAAGCAGTTAGTCTATGCAAAACAGACTAATTTTTAGTGTCATAATCACTTCAGTACTGACAATTGCTACTCACCAGTGGCGGCGGAAACGCCTGGGCCAGGTCAATAATTTTAGCCAAGATTTTTTTTTATTTTTTTTTTATTTGGCATATGTGCGATTTTTTGTTGTGATGTGCCTTAGAAAGTTCCTCTAGGAAGTGGTCATGTGGTCCTAATCCCTAACAAAGCTCCTTAGGGATTGTTTTTCTTCTGTTTGTTCCGGGAAGCAGGAAGGAAGGGAGTGCACCACAATTCGAAATTTCGGGCCCGGTCAAAGAACTTCACTTTCTGCCGCCCCCTGCTACTCACATATGTTACCAGGTGTCAATATGCTATACCAGTGACTCGCACAAGTATGTCCAGTTGTGCTGGACATACTTGTTGTGCTGCCTGGGAAATACACAAATCAGCTTAATGTTATGTGATCAACCTTCTGTAACTGAATACAACCCTGGTGAACTTAAAAAATTCATATTGTTAAAAGCTGAACTTTTGAATTTGCTTCAGGAGAAAAGATAAAGAAATATAGAATTCCTAATGCACCCACTTCTATTTGTAGACATTATTAGGAAAAGGTTAATTGGAAGTTGTCAATAATCAACAGAATAGTCATCTTGTATATATCACTGCTTTCTGGAATACAAACAGTTTAGGTTTGGATCATACAAGTTATATTCTACATCCATGATAGTAGAAGCTAATTCATTTTGCTGAATTAGTTTATGGTAAGAAATTGGGAAAACTGCTCTTACATATTTTCAACTTTTCTTTATATTAAAAAAATATTAAAAATATTTGAAGAATAGATGTTCAATTTCTTATCGATAATAGATGTATGTTTGTGTACCCCTTTTCACCTGCTCATATCATCTCGCTGATATGAGCAGGTGAAAAGGGGTACACTTAGGTGCTACGCACCGCGGCCTCACCACTAAAAGAGGCCTCAAAATTCTCTTAAAGTGTATAGAAAAAGTGGGAGAAACACACAGCTGGATTTTGACCAAAAGTTAATATCTAAACAAAAACTAAACTTAATGGAGACATATATGCTAGACTGCCCTTTTGAATTCTGATCTCCTATAAATACAATATTTGCTTAGTTATTTAAAATGTTTAAAAGGTTTCAGTTGTTTAAATAAGTGCACAGTAGGTATGCATTTTATAATCAAATTAGCTGTGTTTCTATTGAAGCTGAACTGACATCTAAAGAATTCATTAAATTTAGTTCCAACATACCAGATGGTCTTTTAGACGAGTTAAAAATTAAAAAAAATCTGGCCAACAACTAAAAAAAAAAAAAAAAGAAAAATTCAAGGTCCTAAAGAGCTTCTTCAACACACAGTAGATTGCAATTGCAGTGATATTTTCCTAAATTTAATCACTTTATGACTAGTTTTGACTACACCAGTAACTTATGCAAGTTTCAGAATCTAGTTAGTTTAGCAAACAAAAATTGATTAAAACATATTTAAGATCTACCATAACCCAAAATCATTTGCCATCTTTAGCAATATATTAAGCACAGAAAGTGAGGAAACAGAGAAGCGTGATTTTAATTCTGTAATAAAGAAATTGATCCAGAATAAAAAATGATTAATTGATGTGAATTTAGCGAACAAAATTTATTTCAAAAATAAGTACAAAAATCAATCGGCAGTAAATTTTTATTTTTTAATGTTTTTTTCTGCAACAGTGAGAGTTGTATTTATCTACTTGTATTTCTTTATAAGAATTATGTCTTGATTTTTAATGCAGACAGCTACAATCTGTTTACTTTAAAATTTTTATAAAGCTGAAATCCTTGTAACTCCCGAATGATCAATGGGCAACATATTCATAATATTATTATTGCCCTGTTATGAATTACTTTAAAAAAAATTGTGTTGACTGATGAACAACCAACAGATATTTGAGTTAGGTAGCATTGTATTAATTTTTGACCGATAATTATGTAATCAATGAAACAAAGTATGCATTCATAAAATATTTGTTGAGTATATTTCCTTTTCAGTTAAGCTGAGAAGCAGAATAAAGCAACTTACGATTGTAGGTGTAAAGATTTTTATCTATATGAACCATGTTCAAAGATTTCATTTTTTTTTTCTACTTAAGCTTAGGAAGGGAGCCTTGTTAATGGTTTTACATTCAAACCATGATAAACCAGGGGTGGTTCGTCACTAGGGGCCAGAGGGGCCGGGCCCCATCTAAAAATTTCTATTTCTAGAAAAAAAAAATTTTGGGGGGGGCCCTGATTCTTATTCTATCTCTTAACTACATGGTGATAAACCTTTCTCTTCAAAAACCATTACCTAAGGGAAAAGTTTCCTTCAAAAACGAAAAACTATTCCCTGAGGAAAGAGATCACGTTCAGAGTGTGAGGTTATTGGGGCCAACTCCAACAGGCCCCAGTAACATCATTACGCAGGGGAAGAGGAGACTATTTCCTCCCTGTCTCATTCAGTATGAAGACCTATGTACAATACTGTCTTAACCGCGTGTGCAAAAACAGCTGTTGGGCCAGATCTATCTGGCCCCGCGCTAATTTGATTAGCCGGGAGTGTATCCATTTCCTTAATGCCGTGGGTTGACAGAGAAGCTTACCCCAACCAAGCTCAAAGGTGGCGGGAGGGTTTTAAATGTTGTAGCAAAATTCAGTTGTTTTATCTGTGTGTCTCTCTCTCGGTGATGTGTTGTTCCTTCGTGTAGTGACTTTTTTGCTTGTTGAGAACAATGAATGTAGTGGATATTTTGTTAAAATCTCCATTATTTGCTTTAAATCTGGAAGAAAAGCTTCACTTAAAAACTCAGTGCTTATCACCCCAAGAATGTTTAAAAAAACAGTGCTTATCACCCCAAGAATGTTTAAAAAAACAGTGCTCATCAGCCCAAGAATTTGAGTCAAAGCTTCACTTAAAAAAGCTATGTGCTTATCAGCCCAAGAATTTGAGTTTCCAAGAGTATGAAGTTTACAAACGCTTCGCAGAACTAATTTCAGTTTTAACTAAGATGATTTTCTGTGTTAAAAATAAATAAATAAATGTGAAAACATGTAAGTATAATTTGCACATGAGTACATATGTTTTTAGGTTTCACAAGTTCTTTAAAAAAAAAAGGTTAACCTTTTCAAATAATGCAAATGGTAGTATGGTACTCATTCTGTATGGGACGAAATTCATGAAATGTTCCCTCCCTGCATATATTTGGAGTTATTATTTTTTTCACTACATTGTTTTATCCTGTGAATCCTGTGATTATTTCTCAATTGAGAAATCTGAAGAAACACAAAGCACAACTAACATAAATTAATGCTCATATATTTTAAGGTAAAACTTTTATTTAAGGAATTTTAACATTTTTCTGTTAATAGTTATGCATTCTATTCTGAGGAATTTTGTTTCGTGTGCAATACAATAGTTGACACATTTCTACTTTATTTGGGCATTATTGTGAGTTAAGGGGGTAAACAGAGGCAGAGTAAAGAAATCTTGGGGGTGGGGTGGGGTCTGAATAGTTGGCCTAATAATGACAGTTTTTTTTTTATTTCATTGTTTGACTTCAGATACTGGCCCCACCTGTTTCAGTTGCCATGAGCCGCCACTGTGATAAACCATGCATTGCCCCTAGATATGAGATTTGAAAACTTCATTATTGCACAGGATTATTCAAAATGATTCAACTGGTTTTAAAAGGGCATAATTCCATACCTATCAACTCAGCGGTGTTTGTATAACTTGGTGTACACCATATGAAAAAGAGGAAATCTCCAAGTTCTAGTAGGTAACTGTGATAGGGCTCCACTGTCACTGTAGCGCTGCCTCAATGGCATTGCGCTGTTTGCCATTTCCTCAATGAAGTGCTCCCTTGCTGTTGGATTGGTTGCAGTGGACCCCATTACTTGGTGCTCTACAGCTGGGCTGCCTAGGTCACCGGATCTTGTGCCGAGCAGTTTCTTCTTTTGGAGTATGTTAAGGGTATTGTGTACATGCCACCATTGCCTACAACTCTGCATGAGGTTAAAAAATGCATTTTTACTGCAGTGGAGTCAGTGACACCAGATATGCTGGAGTGAGTATGGGAGGAAATAAACTATCATCTCAACATTGCTCGTGTAACTAAGGGAAGTCGCATAGAGCACTTATGAGGTGAGACAAAACTTGGACAGTTTTTCTTTTGGTTGATGTATCAATACTCACTCTGTATTTGTAGACTTCAAAAATAGTCATTTGAAATTGGATGAATCATTTTGAATAACCCTGTAGAATGCTGAATATATGATAGAACATATACATAGTTAATAACAATTTGAAGTATTGAAAACTTTATTTTTGTTCTAAATGGTGTTTGCATTGATATTAATACTTTCAGTCCCAGCTTGAAGATTTTTCATGGTTATTAACTGGGAATTGTTGCTAAAATGAAGATCAATTGCCAAATAAAATTGTTTCCAGGTTATAGTTAGAGGGTGTGACCGTGAATTTGACTCATTTCCATAATTTAGTGTTGATTTTCAATGTTTCATAGTTTCTTTTTGGTTTTTAACATGCAATTCATTAAATGTGAAATATTCACTGTAAACTTGTTTTGTGTGGAAAAGCTAAATATTCTCTTTTTTTTTTTAAAGGAAAAATCAAAATGTGTATTGCTCATAGAGATCTTACTTCACGGAATATCCTTGTAAAGGCTGATGGCAACTGCATGATCTGTGATTTTGGTTTTGCCATTTGTATATCAGGTTCAAAATATTATGTTAATGGAGAAGAACAGGTTGCAGAAGCAACTTCACTTACTGATGTACGTAAATTTTATTTAAACTAAAACTCTTAACATTACTAACATGCTGGCTAAGTTAATGTGTCTCAGTAGAAGCTGTACCTTTTGCATAAATCTTATTTTTATAAGGAAACTCTCCTTCACCCTTTTTCTTCCTTTTCCTTATTTGTGGTGGTGTATCTTAAAATGTGTATGTGTAAGTTTTTAAATTTAAGATATGAATTTTAATTCTGTAGTTGGGTATCTGGCTCATGTCATTCTGGGATTTCCTGTGGATTACCAACATAAGTATATAGCATAATATTTGTACTTTTAAGGTATTAAACACCAGCAAAGTGCGCATATTTATGTGCAATTCATTAATGATATATTATTAAAATAACCAATCACTTACCCGAAAGATCATGGTCAGTTTTTTCCTTTAAAACTTCAAGCAAGTCAATTATCATCATGTAATGTTCTTGGCCTTCAGAGGTTGAAAGACTCCTTGCCTATGAGATTCATTCAAAAAAGGAAAATACGATCTTTCATCCCCGAAAGAATGAATCTCGTAGGCAAGGAGTCTTTCAACCTTTGAAGGCCAAGAACATTACATGATGATAATTGACATGCTTTGGAGTGTTAAAGGAAAAAAGTGACCATGATCTTTTGGGTAAGTGATTGGTTATTTTAATAATATATCATAAGTATATAGTTTTCTTTCAAAGACAGTCTTATATGCCTGTGAGAGAAAACCATATATTCCTCCTCCTCCTCCTCCCCCAGCCCTCAACATTTCTTCATTGTTTAATTTAGTGTACTAGCCAAATCTTATTAATATCTTGCCAAAGTAAAAGGATTCAAAACCACCAGACAACGTATGCTGTATAAGCTGTATAAATATATTGTAAGCACAATACCAAAGTCCCAAATACTAATTCTTTTTCAAATTCCAATTAGGCCATCACCATACTTCTGTAAGTTAAAGCAAGCAGAATGATGTATTTCAGCTGAGTGCATTAAAAGTGGAACTTGGGCATAGCTAGAGAAGAAGGTATGAGTGGATGATTATATATGAAACTGAACTCTTATACCTAGAGAATTGAGGTGCTGTGGTTAAGTAAATCAAGGTTCTGATACCATTACACAGTGAATTGGAGCAACACTCTAGAACAGTTTGAGTATGGTGTACCAGGGTTTAATAAGTTTTATTCCCTGCGAAGCTATAGCAAGAAAAGCCAAAGCAAATCTGTCGTATGAATTAAATTAGATGTACTGTGTTAAGTGTGTTATATGGCTATACTAGATATGATGAGATATTGAGGGAGTTAAAGCTGAGCTGTTGTATTGTAAGTTTAGGAAATATGGTTGAGTGAAACACACTTGCAGCATGTCTACTGCAAGAAGTAATCATCTTGAATTCCATGGATGACTCTCATTTATATACATTTTCTGAGAATTTTTGTGTGTGCCATCATGATTACAAGAATGAAACAAATAACTGCTTCGAGTCGGTTAAATTTAATATGGACTACACTTAAATCTTCAGTAGTTCTGTCAGATTTATTAAAAAATAGTTCTTAGAACTCTTAAGAAAATGCTCACCCTTTATAACTATGCAATGTCTCCCTTTCAATAAATAAACAAAGGCATCGCTCTTTCCACATTTATAAACACATAGCAAATGAAAAATTTCTATCCGGCCACTGCTTGTATTGCACCCCAGATCTCTCGATATCTAGCAGAGTGCGTTTGCCTTACGCTACAATGGGCAACAATCAACAGTGCTACGTGTGTTTATCTGTCAGCGGCGTTGATTGTTGGCCATTGTAGCTTAAGGCGAATGCACTCTGCTAGATATCGAGAGATCTGGGGTGCAATCCCAGCAGTGGCTGATAACAATTTTTTGGTTGATGAACGTGGAAAGAGTGATGTCTTTGTTTATTCACTGAAGCTACATATTTAGCTATTGTTGTCTCCCTTTCATTTGCTTTTTTCCATGATGACTTACCAATTACTTTAATTAGTGCAACAGTTATAAAAAAAACCGAAATTTACTCACTGATTAATTACTACATTTTTAATGCATATTTTTAATGTTTCAAATTATAAACACTTTTTTTTTAGTGTTTTGGGTTTTAACTACATCAGTTACAGCCATCGCTGAGTCAAAGCTGTATTTGTTCACTTACTAATTTCACCATTTGATTTGTTTTCTTTGTGAAACATGCTTCTTAAATACACGCTCATTCATCTGGCCTAACTCTGCACTATTTAGATCAGTTTTGACATTGAATATTAACCGTTCTTACTCAAAGGTCATGGCTTTGGTTTTCCCTTACTTATACTAAATATGAATTTCATACATTGTTCATCCTGGACAACATATGGAAATTCCCAAGACAAACTAGTGCTGTCTGTTTTGGCATCATGTATGCATTCGTAAATACACTCAGTGTACAAAACATTAGATATACCTACCTAATAGTGTGTTGGTCCTCCTCAATTATGAATAACAGCCTTGTACACACAGAAGCAATGACTCCACCAGATGCCAAGAGGGTTTCTGGGGGTAATGCCTGTTGCAGCATTGCCCACAATCACACCCAAAATGTCGGTCCAGGATCCATGGATCTGATATTCTACTCCATGGCATCCCAAAGAGCTTCCACATGGTTTAAATCTGGGGAATTTGGTGGCCACTGGATGGTTCCAAACTCAGATGAGTATTCCTCAATGCATGGTTCGTATGCTTCTTGAAGACCTTGAAAAGTCCTCAAAAAAATAGAGCTCATTTTCAAGTCCTTTGAAAGTGCTTGAAAAAGTTTAACACTCCATAAATAGTACTTGAAAAAAAATTTGTTTTGTTTGTTGAGTAATGGTATGAAAGAGCATGTGTAAAATTTGTGCTAAAAAGAAGTTGTGTAGGAGATTTCTGTGCAGTTCTGGTAAAAACACCAAGCTGATCAAATAGTGCAGAACTTGCATTCAACTCAGGGGAGCATGTGGACAGCTGGTACTTTGGCTACGACATCACTGCATAATAAAACGTCAGCCATTGGAGTAAAATAAGTGAAAGGATGTATTCACGAATCATGATTGGCTTCTGTTGACTAAAATTAGGGGCACATTCTTGCCAGAAGGTGAATATGAAAAAAATATGCCCTTTCAAAATATTCCACAAAATAAAATGATCTTGAAAAACACCAAAACATAGGGGGCAATTCAAAGCTAATAAAATATACCAACAGGGAGACGTAGTAATAGGCAGGTCACTAAAGGTATGCTTGTCCCAGTCTAATTTTTGAATTTGCTAAAATACCTACGTACTGACCGAACGACAGCTCACACATATGATAATTTGGTTTTAAAAAGTCCTCAAAAAGTACTTGAATTTATTTTGCTTGAAAGAATACGCACCTTGGCTTGGGCAACGGCTGCAGCCTGGGGGGCGGGCGGGCGGCACACTGTACAGCTGAAACAGATTGTCGGCCACAGGATGCACGAAGGCCATGAAAGCGTGTAGGTGATCAGTCAGCACATGCTGGTAGTGTGCGGTGGTTAATGACGTCTTCAGACGCGCTAAGAAGCCTAATGAGAGCCTAGGGCTCTCCAAGCGATCGGTCACCACTTCCTCAAGCAGAGCTGACCTGGCACCACAAGGCCGTTACCTCATGCTGTTGATGCCATGTCTGCACCATCTCATCAGCATGGTATAGCTAAAAATGGGATTAATCTCTCCACCCAATACAGCGTGATTCTACAGAGGTCCAGTTTGATGTTCCCAGAACCAGGCGTGGCGTAGTGTCGGATCACAAGCAGTCAACAGTGGCACATGAGCAGAGTAACAGAACGTAGACGTGGCACGCGTATGCCGTACGCGGATAGTTTCCAAATTATTAGCAGATTTTGCAGATAGTTTTTGCTTGTAGATTAAAAAAAAATAACATACTTGTAAATGCATTTATGGCACCTCTATTCATAGTGATTGTGGAATAACTTTTTTACGGGTCTTATAGAGGTTATTTTTCATGAAAGTTGGTTGTCAAATTTTCGAACTAAAGCCTAGTTCGTCATCAGGACTATGTCACTGGAGTAGTTGCTGCCACTCACTTGGAAGAGTCCATCCGCAATTATCGTTAACTGTGGTACTTCTTCTTCTTGCTATTTCGATCCCTTCTTCTAGTTTCCTCTTTACTAAGTTTGACTGGTGGGCGATTATTTTCACCGAGTCCCAATTTATGGAGTGTCCACTTGCTTGTATATGTCTGTCTAGCCCTGTTTTGTTCCCAATGTTCCCTAATAGCTGCTTGGTGTTCTTTCATTCGGACCTTAATACTTCTCCCTGTTTCTCCTATATAGCTGAGTCCGCAGTTACAGTCGATGCAGTAAATTACTCCTTCCTGCAATTGGATGTCCAATTCTTTCTGCTTTAAAGCTGGCAGGAATTTCTTTATTTTGTTATTAAGATCTGGAGCTAGCCTGATATTATATTTTGCTCCGATCCTTTTCAGTTTCTCGAAAAAGTCCCTTGTGGTACGTAATTTTGCTGGTGAATTTGAAGTTGGTTTTTTCCTGCTTCTTTTTTGGCACTTGTTTAAATATTTTCTCAACATATGGTGAGGAGTAATTGTTTTCTGCCAATATTTCCTTTAATTCTTCTTTGTGAAGATCTTTTTGAGTAGCTGAAGAGACCAGGATTTCAATTTTTTCCAAAAATTGTCTCGCCGTATTGAAAGAACACCAAGCAGCTATTAGGAACATTGGGAACAAAACACGGCTAGACAGACATACAAGCAAGTGGACACTCCATAAATTGGGACTCGGTGAAAATAATCTCCCACCAGTCAAACTTAGTAAAGAGGAAACTAGAAGAAGGGATCGAAATAGCAAGAAGTACCACAATTAACAATAATTGCGGATGGACTCTTCCAATTGAGTGGCAGCAACTACTCCAGTGACATAGTCCTGATGACGAACTAGGCTTTAGTTCGAAATTTTGACAACCAACTTTCATGAAAAATAACCTCTATAAGACCCGTAAAAAAGTTATTCCACAAAAAATATGTTATTTACAGCAATTAAAACACTTACTCAAGGCTTCACTCTGATTAATATATTTAATTCAATTTTAATCTGAAGAACTTTCACTTGTTTTTCACATCTTGTTCTTTTGTTTTTACAGACTTTTCTGGCCTCCAGATTTTATCAAGGCCAGTTATCAATGTATAGGAACTGTATCAAAAGTTTCCTTTAAACAGAAATAATTTAAATTTTATTGCCAGGTTCTTCTTGCCATTGCCAGTTATTCAATTAAAATAATTTCTTTATGTATTTTCTAAGTCTTCTATTTTTGAATTAAGTTGTTGAAAATGCCATTTATAATTTTTAAGATTCGTTAATGGAACTGTTTTTCTACATGTAAAAACATTCTTTAGTCTCTTGTTTTTGCGAGGTTCATAGTTCAATATTTTGCCCTAAAGATCTATTTCGCATACATTGCTGCACATTCAGTTGTAACATACTTATTTCGTTCTCACTGAAATCTGTAATGTAATAATTATTTGTTTTTATTAATTTTTCTTTAAATTATCTTATTCTGCTGTTATCGTGTGTGTGATTCGTGGGTTTGCAGCAAGTTTTCTGTTTCAATGGTTGTGTACGCAGATACATTTTATTTTTATACAACTCTGCACATGAGTAGGGGTTTCTACTTCCATAGCCTAGGGTAAGCGGTGTGCACCGTACTGTTTGCTCGCTGATGCTGCCTGGACCTCTGACATTTAACCTAGATGTGATTTGCATCACCGTTGCTAAACAGTCAATCTGTACAAGCATGATCTTGAAGAATTTAATACATACAGCAAGATATATACAACTATCAATCTTACAACCAAATGGGAAAAAAAATAAACAATTACCATTTTTTGATATTAATATCATCAAAAATAACTCAAGAATTGACTATGAAGTATACAGAAGGCAACATTTGTCCCAAATGTAATACCTAGTAACTCAAATCATCCATGGAAATTTAAAACAGCAGCATTCACAGGGTTCCCACTCAACCTGGAAAACAGGGAAAACCTGGAATTCTCAGGGAATTTGAAAATGGTTCCAAAAATCAGGGAAAACTCAGGGAAAATTACACTTTTTTGTAAAAGTCAGGGAAAATTACCCCTTTTTTTTTTTTTTTTTTTTTTTTTTTTGTAAAAATCAATGGATACTTACTTTATTTTGCCAAAAAAAAACTTATTTTTTCACGATTTCAAACTTTTGCTTGCAATTTACTGCCTGCCTACAATTTGGTAGATCTTACTTTCAGTTATATTAAGTATTTCCTTTATTCTCTAAAAAAGATGAAAAATTGAATTTTTAAATTGCCAGTTATTAAGCTTTGTTCAATTTCTGCAGGCAGTTGTTATAACATGGAACAATTAGGCACAATGGCTCCTGCTTGAAGAAACACTTCACAAGAGAACCAACCAAATGATGGATCAAAGTCCTTTTGTCTGTTGATTTTCTTGAAACATGTTTCTTTGAACAGAGCCATTCAATCATTAAGCTTAACTGTTAGCATTGTGTTATAGAAAAACTGAAACTATTCAACTGACAGATTTTTTCTTACATATGACCTGTTTCTATGGGAATGTATTTACAAATTCCGTGTGGGTAGTATTCACAAAAGTTCACAGAACTTTAGTACAGAAAATAATGTGCATGGTTAGTTGTTATTAATGAAAAGCAGGTAATTTTATAAAGGCAAATTACGTAAAGAATTTACAAGTGTGTGCTTCGGTGAGAAAAATGAATGGAATGGAAGGAAATGTAACAATTCTTTGCAACATGCCACTCTGGGAAACTTTAAAAACCACCTGGAGAACCTGGAAAAGTCAGGGAATTTGTTTATTACTTTTGAGTGGGAACCCTGATTCAGGTATTACTTAAAAAGAGCAATCGTACTTTCATCTAATAATACTAGTAGCAAGGCAAAAAAAGTTGAAATGGATCAAAACTTTGGCTACAAGGAGAAATTGCTTGACGATATTTACAAACAAATTCAGAATAACCAAAATAAACCAAGGCAGAATCTGACTGATACGTACAGATTCTGTAGAAAACTACCATATTGTCCACCTATATCTGCTCCTTTAAAAAGGAATGCCACAGAGCAAGATTACTTATTGCAGACACTGTACTCTACAACAGCAGACTTTTGCAATCAAACAATGAAAAAAGTTCCATATTACGTAAAGCAGGTGTATATCGTATGCCAATTATTAATGTAAACGAGAACCCAGATAATAAAACAGTTTGCATAGGTAGCACGAAAAGAAATGTTGATATCAGATTACGTGAACACTTAAAAATAACTGGAATAAGGGTGAAATGCGAACTTCACTTATACAATATTGTCATAATAACGAGGCCACACCCGGCTGGGAGAATATAAATTTGGTTACTTCTCACAACACACATAAAAAGATCCTGACAGCTGAGGCCATTATGATCGAAAAGACCAAAGCATATAATTGCAATTTAAATGTCCCAGTCGAATTATCACCAGCATGGTTGAACAAGATAAAACAAGAAAAACAATGAATTATTAAAACAAGAAGATAAAGACTACAAATGCAAAGAAGATTAAAAAACAGGACGACACTAGATGGCACCAACGATGTTTTACGTGATGAGCACGAAGATGACGCGGACGATCAAGATGGCAGCAACGTTGACTTAGCTAGCAGTTAACATGCATGGAACAGTACAGCACGAAATTCCCTTGAGAATGGCCAGGGAAAATGTGAGCCGAAACGCGGCGGAGGTTCGATGTCTGGATTCCTTGGTAAAGTTGGCGTTTTTTAATATCGTTTTCATTTGAAGTTGAAGTTGGACAAATGGATTTTATTTTAATTTTATTATTTCATGAGATTAATTCTTTCAAATCTCTTTCGGAAGGCAAGTTTTTTCAATTTGAGTTTTATTGCGGATTTTAGCTATCTTAAATATTTTGATCGTCAGTTGTTGTATTTTCGTTGCGAAGTGTCTGCCACCCACAAACCCTTCTTTTGCCTACATATTACTCGGATGAGACTTAGGTTTTTGAAATCTCTTGACTACTCAATTTCTTCTTGAAGAATATAGATCAATCGAAGGTCAAAAGTAATGACTAAATTCTACCAAAGGCAAATAGCCGGGAAGGAGCTACTGACCAATAAAGGGTAACAAGGCTATTATTTTATCCTCATTTTTAAGAATTGTTTTTTTGGTTCATATTTTAATTTTTATATCATTCACTCTCAGTATGACACCCACTGGTTAAATAAGGAGCTGTAGAGTCCGGACATCGGGATTTTTAACGAACTTTTTAAAAAACGTGAGGAACAGAACAATGACTGGATTTCTGTGATATCTTGCCAAAAATCCATTATAATAAGACACGTAGTGACGTTCAAGTGGTTAGACATAACGATTTGAACCGATATTAGTAATGTATAGTCTACATTAACGCTGGTCATCAATGGCTTGTGGTTGGCTGCTGCTTGATCTCTGGGCATTGGTACATTTGTCGATGGTATACTTATGATACACCCTTGATACGGTTGCCCTTGGGAACCTACGGGTTCTTACCACTTAGGCAATAGAATGACCTATCTGTCTTGTGCCAACCATGTGTCCACGATCAAAGTCTCTCAGATTGCCAAGTTTACCCATGTTCACCGATCGCGATACACAGTTAAGAAGCCCTGCTGTCCTCCTATTTATTGTCTGCATTCAGTTTGGGTCTTTTCCACTCCGTATGGGGGGGGGATGCCCATTCAGCTGCCCATCACCCCTCCCTCTAGTGTTTTGCCTACTGAGTGTATAACAGTGTACATAACTTTCACACACTCAAATTCACAATTGCCCCATAATTCTTCAAGACCTCCCACAAAAGCATTCTGTTTGCTTTGTCACAAGCCCTTCATTAAAATCTACAAATGCAGCAAAAACTTTCTTGCCAACATATTCTTTTCAACTACATTCGCAACACAAAAATTCGGTTGATTCAGCTCTTACTAGCCATAAAAATTACTCTGTACATCCCAGGCTTTGTCATGTGAAGCCCCATACTTCTTTAATATTGATCTTTCCAAACATTTTTCCTGGCACACTCAGTATGCTGAAACCATGTTAGTTCTTATATTCAGTATGATCACCTTTTTTCCTTTTACAAGGGAATAATGATAGCATCCCTCCAATCCTGATGGATAATTCCTACTCCCAATATAACTGGCAGATTTCAGTTACTGAAATACGGTAGTGATTGTCATTAATTTAACTATTTCAACTGATATGACATCTACTTCAAGTAAAGCATATATAGAATTTTTTTTCAGGAGTAGGGGTTGCAACAAAAAACCATTTACGTACATACATATCACTAAGCTATTCTCTGAGATTCAGAGGTTACTCCAAAAAGAAATACAAACTACTGGATAATTTTTACTTACTGTTGCCATATCAACTTGTACCAATGGGGGGGGGGGGGTACTTGACCCAGCACCGCGACCTTTGCCATATCAAACTTTTCCATTTACAGCGATCTTGACATGCAACCCGAGCTTCACGGACATCCATCCCACGCCGTACAGAAGGTCTTCTATACTTCATACTCATAATCTTTTTTTCATGCAGACACTCCTGAATATGATCCTCCCGTGGCTTCCTTGGCCTTCCTCTGACTTTCCTTCCTGCCACTTGGTCTGAAAAGATTTTTTTAGTAAGCATCTCATCACCCATTCTTTCCTGAAAAATTGTAAACTGTACAAATATTTTGTTATTTGGTGTTTGGCCATGAAAGTATTATTTCACAGTTTTTGTACATACTTTGGCAGAAATGTATGTAGTACATGTCGGATGGACTATGAACTGCAGTTGACAAAAAGTCAAAAAAGTTTTGCTGTAATGCCATAAATAAGTACTGCAGTAAAAAAGAAAAAAATGATGAGAAAAGGACAGAATTAGAATTATATGTATAAAAACATTAATTGCAAATTTCTATAGATTTCTAAGTGTTTCTGTGTGTGCCATAGATAAAATGGAATAAATGTCAACCATTGGATTTTTTTCCTTTGCTCAATTTTTTCAACCTTTTCTTTGCCATTTGTGGGGATAATAGTAAATAAAAATAAAACCAAGTAGCTATGGTGATAAAAAGCTAAAAAATGTTTTTTGTGGTTGTACACTTGTACTCAGAAAGCCCACGTCATTTAGATTTGATGGCAGATTGAAGATTATTCCTGATAAGATCTGCATATGTCATACGTGTCACTGGTTAGTGTTTCCCAAAACACTAACCAGGGACATGTATGATGAGAGAGTTTATATGGTTGTTGCAAAAAGTTTGTTTTAATTCTTTTAAGAAACTTGCACCTTTGCATGAGTCTCATAAGAATTTTTAATAAAAGAACAAAAGGTTTTTTGAATAAAGCTCATGTTGAGAAATGGCTTCCTAGTTTCTTAATTCAATTACTAATCTAAAACAACTATTATAGGAATTTTACTAGGAAATTTTTTCATTTAAATTGCAAATTTTCGGAGAAAACTCTTCTCCTTAAAAAAGGTGTTTGTAATGCACAAATGTTTTCTTTAAGTGAAACAGGTGTATGATTTATCTCTTGTATCTCTTGTATTTATTAAATTATTGTGGGCTTGGTTTTACTTTTTAGCTCCTGTTATTGTTTATTTTCTTAATTTGTTTTGTATATCTCTTTCATTATATATATATATATATATATACTTAAGAGCAAAACTGAAGACTAAGGAAAAACTTTAGAATTTAAAACGAAGGTTGCAAAATAACCTGAAGATCAAAACGCGCAACGCAGCAGTTTTGAAAATTCAGAATTCACATTCTATAAAGAAGATACCTAAGCAAAAAAATACAGATATAATTTTGACTCACACCTAGTACAACATAGAAAAGGTTATGTATCTACCTGTGTGAGTAAAAGGAGAAAAGATAAAAAAATAAAATAAAACTACTGAATGTAGAAGGTGTCGAGAATACTGAGCCTTGGCTTTATCAAGGACCAGCAAAAACTCTGCATTTTCTCACTTCCACAAAGACCTAGTTGGAAATGGGTTTCTGCAAGGCCATAGATGCAAGTAACATTCCCACCTAAAATAGTTTAAAATATATATATATGTCATGTCCTCCGTAGAGTTGCATGACCTAGCACTAGTTAACAATTTCGCTTGCATCCATTAACCTTACTGGCCCGACCCATGCTCTTCATCTGTTACTATTAAACAGAGAGAAGAAGATTAAAGAGAACTCAAGCTGTGAGAGTGACATAATAATTAGAAATGATTTTCAGCCATAACGAAACGCCAAGTTCGTTTGAGAGAGAATTTAAACCTGAAAATCAATGCAAAAGAAATCCAAATTTTTACATTGCAATTAAAAAAGGAAATATTAATTTTTAACGAACAGATTTTTGAAAGAAAACTTGAGTCTAAAACCCCCTACTCAACAACTTATGACAGCACGAAAACGAGAATAAGTTAAAGATAATAATTAACTAAAGAAAACTTTGTGAAAGTTATATACCTTAAACAGTTAGTTGCAATATGTACAAAGTATTTCAGCAGTGCTTTAAGTGCATAATTAATTAGTTATTAAGAACTTAACTACTTTGAAAAAACAGCGCATAGAAAAGGAACAAGCTTAGCCATCTTCTGTTCCTAGGTACCCCAAAAGACGCTCAAAGTTACAAAAGAAAAGAAAGAGTTAAAACCCGCAAAAATGTTAACAGACAAACCAATGCCTAAAAGCTGAAAAGCTAAAAAACAACAGAGAAAAAGTACATGAAGTACAAACATTGAACTTATAAAACCTAGAACCCAAAAACAAGGAAGAGAGCTTATATACTAATCTGCCTCTATCAGATATAATCACTACCTTTAAAGAGCTGTATGCAGAATTTAAACTTAACCAATTTGTTAATGTAGGAACTTGGAACTCTTATCTCAATTGCTGCATAGAAAATAACCATATCTTATATAATAATACTCTCTATAAGCAAGTGAACGGTATTCCCATGGGAACATCAACGTCCACGAATATCGCTAATCTATTCCTGTTCTTTAAGGAATATAAATTCATTAAAAATCACCCACCTGCTCAGATAACTACCTTTACACTTTTAGATATATTGATGATCTGCTGTGTATCAATAATTCAGAAGTTATAGAGAGTGATTTTGATAATATCTATCCTAGCTCTCTTAACTTATGTAAAACCAACCACAGTAATCAGGAACTTGAGTTCCTAGACTTAAGCATTAAGCTCAACAGAGGTAACCCATCTATTAGCCTCTTTGATAAAAGAGTTAATTTTCCTTTCAAAGTAATTAAATATCTACACTGGAATAATAACATTTCAACCAAAGTAATTGAGAATGTACTAATTTCTCAGGTCCTAAGAATTTCAAGAATTTGCAGCAACAATTTGGACTTCAATTACCACATTAATATACTATTAGAAAGTTTTCTGGAGAACGAAATTCCTTCTTCTTTCATCAAAAGAACTTTAAGAAAAATTATTCTGAATAATAGAGTAAGGTTGGCGGATCTGCTTTAATTTTCTACACAGTTAATAATATGATTCTGACCAATCAAAGCCGTAAGGAAGTTGGCTAGAGGATGCCTATTAACTACCTAAAGGAACCTTAGTGCTATGGATATGACGGTCCTATTAAAACAAAAAATTAAATAATATAAACAAAATCACAAAAAAAGCTTAAAAATCTGTTTATAAAAGAAAATAAAAACAAATAAAAAAGAAAACTAGTTATTCATCACTAGGATAGCTATACTAAAAATAGTAAAACCAACATTAAAATTAATAAGATTCTGATTAATCTATAGAAGCTCACTAAGGTGATTTAATACATGCAAAGATTATTAAATACACTGCTCGTGTATTTTATAATATTTCTCATGTATTCTGGAGAGTTAATTCTGCTCTTTCTGATCATACAGATCCACAGTCTTAAGTTTATATATATTTTTTTCTCTGGTTAAAATATCTGCGCGTTGGTTTCTTGCTGTATGAGGAGGCCATCAGCCCCACCCTCACTGCCCCCCAGCAACTAGGGAGTGGCGGAAGAGGTCAGCCATGTTCTTCTCTTGTGAGGAGAAAAGTTTTTGTCACACAAGAGGTAAGCTCTCTTCCTTGTTTTTGGGTTCTAGGTTTTATAAGTTCAATGTTTGTACTTCATGTACTTTTTCTCTGTTGTTTTTTAGCTTTTCAGCTTTTAGGCATTGGTTTGTCTGTTAACATTTTTGCGGGTTTTAACTCTTTCTTTTCTTTGTAACTTTGAGCGTCTTTTGGGGTACCTAGGAACAGAAGATGGCTAAGCTTGTTCCTTTTCTATGCGCTGTTTTTTCAAAGTAGTTAAGTTCTTAATAACTAATTAATTATGCACTTAAAGCACTGCTGAAATACTTTGTACATATTGCAACTAACTGTTTAAGGTATATAACTTTCACAAAGTTTTCTTTAGTTAATTATTATCTTTAACTTATTCTCGTTTTCGTGCTGTCATAAGTTGTTGAGTAGGGGGTTTTAGACTCAAGTTTTCTTTCAAAAATCTGTTCGTTAAAAATTAATATTTCCTTTTTTAATTGCAATGTAAAAATTTGGATTTCTTTTGCATTGATTTTCAGGTTTAAATTCTCTCTCAAACGAACTTGGCGTTTCGTTATGGCTGAAAATCATTTCTAATTATTATGTCACTCTCACAGCTTGAGTTCTCTTTAATCTTCTTCTCTCTGTTTAATAGTAACAGATGAAGAGCATGGGTCGGGCCAGTAAGGTTAATGGATGCAAGCGAAATTGTTAACTAGTGCTAGGTCATGCAACTCTACGGAGGACATGACATATATATATATTTTAAACTATTTTAGGTGGGAATGTTACTTGCATCTATGGCCTTGCAGAAACCCATTTCCAACTAGGTCTTTGTGGAAGTGAGAAAATGCAGAGTTTTTGCTGGTCCTTGATAAAGCCAAGGCTCAGTATTCTCGACACCTTCTACATTCAGTAGTTTTATTTTATTTTTTTATCTTTTCTCCTTTTACTCACACAGGTAGATACATAACCTTTTCTATGTTGTACTAGGTGTGAGTCAAAATTATATCTGTATTTTTTTGCTTAGGTATCTTCTTTATAGAATATATATATATATATATATATATATATATATATATATATATATATATATATATATATATATATATATATATATGTATAATATGGAGGATGTTTCAAAACACATGTTATGTAAACATCTTTTCTATCAATGTAGATAGAGGGCACAAAATACATGTAAATTACATCAAACATTTCCCTATCCAAGTTACTAGTCAAAATAATCTCCTGTGCGGGTGATGCATTTACACCATCTCTTAACCCAAGACTGAAATCCTATTTGGAAATATTCCAAAGTGCATAGTCTGACTCATATCTTTGAAGAAGCTTGAATGTCTTTTGTACAATGGAGAGTTAAATGAAAACCTTAAATAATTTTCTTCTCACAATTTATTGAACAACACTGGTACTCACCTGTATCATTTTTCAATGTAATCTCCATTTTGTGCAGTACAAAGTCCTCCAGCACTTACAAAGTGCATAGATTTCTGTAGAAAAAATTTCTTTGTCACATGTGCAGCCACTCGTGCACCACCTGCTGCACCTCTTAATCAGACCTGAAAGTATTTCCTCTCATCGCATCTTTGAGTGGTCTAAAGATGTGGTAATCACTTGGGGGCAAGGTCTGGTGAATACGGCAGATTTAGAAGACACTCGAAGTGCAGTTCTTCTACAGTTGCGAAAATTGCACAGGCAGTATGAGGCCAATTGTTGTCATGTTGCAACAAGACACCAGTACTCAGAAGCCCGTATCATTTAGATTTGATGGCAGATTGAAAATGATTCCTGATAAGATCTGCATATGTCATACGTGTCACTGGTTACAGTGTTTCCCAAAACACTAACCAGTGACATGTATGACGAGAGTTAGCTCAAAAATAATCGGCTCCAAAATTACGCCTCGTTCATTTCAAAAGAGAGTCTGCATAATCTACCCTGCAGTTGGCCGCATGCTGAACATCTTCAGTTTTGGTGAGGAGGGATGGCACCATTCCTTGCTTGCTCTCTTGTTTTCTGGCTGATGATAGTGAACCCAGGTTTCATCTTCAGTAACAATTCTCTGTAGGAAGCCATCACCTTCTACTTGAAAGCACCGCAAACATTCCTGACAGTTACCAACACGTAATTTCAATTCTGGAGTCAGCTGGTATGGAACCCACCTTGCATAAACTTTGTTGAACTGGAGCACATTGTGAACGATGTGGGGCCCTGAATCATGACTGATCAAAACTGCAGCTATTTCATCCACAGTCACTCGCGATTTCCGATCACAATACCTTCAACTGCTGTAATGGACTTTGGTGTTACTACTGTGTTCCTGACCCAGTCAAGGAGAATCTGTTGCAGAACTCACACAGTTTTGGAACTTCCTAGTTCATTCGTACACTTGCTGGAGTGACGAACATGCATCGCCATACTGGAATTTCATTTGACAATGAATTTCAATAGGTTTCATGCTGTGACTACTTAAAAAACGGATGACAGAAAATTACTCCTCTTTGGTGCATGTCTCAAGTGGAGTGGCCATTCTTACACTCCTATTGTGATGTCACTAAGTTTGCCTGCTGCCACCTGTAAGAAAATCTTTTAGTCATTGGTAACAATATTGCCAAGTTACAGGACAATGACATGGTGTATTTTGAATATTTGATTGTACTTTTAAGGTTTTCATTTGTCATGTGATATAATCAGAACCTTGATACGGTTTCTCCATTAGAAAGGCTAAGTCTGATGGTGCTTGATCAGTTCTTTAAGGTGAATATAGCATCACTGACCTACTCATCTTTACAAAATCCTTAGTTTTGAAAACAAAGTGTGTGGCATTGCATTGTCATGGTGTAACTGAATGTATTTTAGGTTGTTGTTGTTTTCTATTTCCCCCTCCCCCATTTTTTCAGGACAGTCCTTAAAAAAAATCTATGAATATTGCTCCCTTGTCGCCCCAGAACAGTGACCATGGTCTTCTATGTGATTGCTTGTGATTAGATTTTTTTTTTCCCCTAGGAGACTTGTTTGCATTCCATCTACTCATTTTTTTAATTTTAGTCTCTGGCATATAGAAGTACACACTCATGTTTAGTCTCCTGTCAGAATATTAAAATAATAATGATATTAATAACTTTGTTCTCCAAACATCTGTAGCAACTCTGTGCCGAACTTGACCACCTTCTCTTCTTTCATATCAAGAAAAGGAATCCATCTGGAACATAGTTTTTGATAGTCTAAACCTTTTATAATACCCCTCTGCATAAGATCCCCTGAACTGCAGTTGATCATTGTGACCACATTTCAGGTGCTCAGCAATCTGACGGTTATGTGTCCCTTTGCTTGAGTAAACTCAATAACCCATCTTTGGTTTTCATCTGTGCTTGATATTGATGACCTACCAGTCTAATGTTTATCTTCAGTGTTTGTTTCTCTATCTTTGCATTTTTCCATCCATCTTTGGACAACACTCGCATCGTTTGTCTCCACATGTACTTTTCTTAGCAATTGTATGAATTTGGGAAACATAGTAATGTTTCTGTGTTAGAAACTCCATGAGCTTTCTTTTCTTATATTGTTTAAGATCTGCATTCATAACAATACATCTACAAAAAAAAAAAAAACAAATTGGAAACAAATAAAATATTTTATATACGTACATTCACTGCAAGGAAGCAAAATATCACACAATAGGCATTACTTTTAGAACACCCCTTATGTATATATATATATATATACGAGGTAGGATCCAAAAGTGTGGGGACTTGGTGTATAGTTCTTTACCGTGAATACTTTAAAACACTGAAGCACAACCACCTTCCAAATAATCCCCTTAGGTGACCATGCACTTTTGGAATCATTGCTGAAAGCTATGTTTTGCAACCCCTCGTAATGCCTCCTGCATTGATGTTTTTACCTCATTTGTTGACCCAAAACGATGTCCCTTCAGATTTTGTTCCATCGGTGGAAAGAGGTAAAAATCGCAGGGGGGGGTGCTTCATCGGGCGAATCAATTGATCTCTGTGACCAGTAGAGACCGATGTGCAGGCATGTTGTCATGGAAAAGGTACCGTTACCCATTTCGCCACATCTCTGGCTGTTTATGATGGGTTGACACCTGTAAGCAACTTAAAATGTCCAGATAACTTTCCTTGTTAACTGTTGTGCCCTCAGAAACAAATTCAAAATGGATAATGCCGTAAGAATAAAAAAAAATACCTCCACCATGACTTTCCTTTTGCTGCGATCCTGCCTGAATTTCTTTGATCGTGGTGAAGGCGGTGACTTTTATGTTAAAGAAGCACGCTTTGGTTGAATATCAAACAAGTAACACCACGTTTCATCATCTGTGATGATGTCATCCAAAAACGTGGGATTGCTATTGGTTTTGTCGATTAATTTGCCTGATACCCACATGCATTCATCCTTTTGTTCAGAGGACAAAAGGTGAGGAACAACATGCTGACACGTTTTGTGCA
The DNA here is from genome assembly GCA_039090855.1 of Macrothele yani. NCBI lineage: Eukaryota > Metazoa > Arthropoda > Arachnida > Araneae > Macrothelidae > Macrothele > Macrothele yani. The sequence goes on along the minus strand of CM077024.1, from coordinate 128,016,084 downwards.
TGTTAAGATCCTCCGTCAAAATGCACTGGCATGCAGTCTCTGATAAGTTAGTCGCGTTAGTAATTTCCTCAATGGTTTGGCGATGATTCTGACAAAACACACTGCGCCACCCTCGTAACATTTTCCTCACTCCGTGCAGTCACAGGTTGACTACAGCAATCATTATCTGCGATAGATTCTCTGCCCTCCTCGAAATGCCGATACAACTTATACACCTTTGATCTTGCCATCATAGAGTGACTGTATACCTTCGAAAGCATTTCTAAGGTCTCTGCAGCTGTTTTACCCAAACACTGACAAAATTTAATGTTACAACGTTGCTCTTCAAAAGCCATATTTCTCACATCGCAGAAGACAGACTACTAACCACAGCAACAAATGTCTGCGCTCACATTCCAATCACTTTCCAATGGGCAAAACCATTCTGATTAGAGGGGAGAGATGACAAGGAGGTATTTGAGACACCATAACTTTAACTATATGCTTGCATAGTCACAGGTAGGTGCTGTTCCTGAACTTTTGGATACTGCTCTGTATATATATATATATTCTATTAAGAAGATACCTATGAATTCTGAATTTTCAAAACTGCTGCGTTGCGCGTTTTAATCTTCAGGTTTTTTGCAACTTTTTTTTTTTTTTTTTTTTTGCAACTTTTGTTTTAAATTCTAAAGTTTTTCCTTAGTCTTTAGTTTTGCTCTTCAGTATATATATAGCAAAAATAAAATTGCCAGAAATAATTCCATAATACCAAAAATTGCTGTAAGAGAAAAAAAATTACACAAACCAGTTCTTCCATTAGTTTGGATAAAAAAAGAAAAAGTTTTCTCTTACAGCAATTTTGGTATCGTGGAATTATCTCTGGCAATTTTATTTTTTGCTATTTTCCTTGAGAATTCTTCTCTGCAGCTCTTTGTTTGTGCATTTAGATTTTCAATGATTTTCAAGAAGAAAAAAATATTGATTTTGGGTTTTTTTTTTGTTGTTGTTTGCTGTTATATATCACAAGTACTGTTAATTGTTTGATGGCTAATTAGTAATTTTGTGCATTGTTTTTCAGGTTGGAACTTTGAGATATATGGCCCCTGAAGTTCTAGAAGGTGCTGTTAACTTAAGGGACTGTGAATCTTCACTAAAGCAAATTGATATTTATGCCTTGGGCTTGATTTTGTGGGAAACAGCTATGCGGTGCATTGACCTGTTTCAAGGTAATACCCAAAAAAAAAAATTAGATGGACCTTGTGAGTCTTGAGTCTGTTTTCTGAAATAAGAATAAGATACAGTGGAACCTCTATTTAACAGTCACATGGTGATGACCAAAATATTTGTAATATGGAATGGGTCTTAACATAAACACAGATTGAACTTTGGCCATGATAAACTTAACTGATGATTGTTGTACCATTATAAACTTTTTTCAAATTTTTATTACTATCAAAGTTATCTTCATTAAGGGTTTTAACTTTAATAAAGTTATTAGATCAGATCAGATCAGATGTAGAGGATTTTAGGAAGGGAGTGTCTGACTCCAGGTCTTAAACAACCCTTAGAAATAGGAAGCTAGGAGATTTGGGCTAGAGTGCTCAATAGGAAAGTGACACAGAAGCAAGGTAGAAAGGGAAGGATGACTCCCTTATTTATTACTGGGGGCCAGTACCTGGGGTCAGACTGCTTAATGTGCCCATATAAATAAAATTATTAACATTTTATTGAAGTCTATTCCTACAGTATTACAATAATGTACTGTATTCATATGATTTCATTTAGACATTTTAATTAAAAGAATAAGTTAATACCCCACTGCATACAGTATATATGTAAAATGTGTGTAATGTACACTGAGACCTTAAATCTCAGTTTGACAAAAATAATGCACTATAAAATATTTTATTGAACATCCTTTCAGAGTAAGCAGGAATCTTTTTCTGAACTTAGCACAAGATGCTTCTTCATAGTGTCACATCTATTAAGACAACAAAAAAAGAACTTCTGGCACATTACCAATGAATTTAAGCCAATTTCAAATTGTGTGAAATGATTTGATTATATCTTCTTTAGTTGGTTTTGATCCATGTTGGCAGTCTTAATTTAGTCTTCTGAGTTATCAGTAATTTCAAAACTTTTCTGGACACTCTGCCAGTAAGATGTGATCAACATATCAACTTTTCTTGGACATCCTACCAGTAAGATGTGATCAACATATCCTTATAAATTTCAAATACAGCAAACGGAAACAAAATGATAGAAAGTTCTATGAAGGATTTCGTTAAACAGAAAATTAGTTTGCAAAATAGAGGTATTTTTTAATACATTTTGGCTCAAGGTTCTCCCCATAAAATTCATTAGAGAAGTTCATTAAATACAGGTTCCACTATAGGTTTTTTTTTAACTGTATAGTTTAAGTGAAGGAATAAATTTTATCCATGCTTTTTCATTACATTCCTGATTTTTACCATCACCGTGGCAGAGAAATCTGCCTTCATTGTGGGTTGAAACTTGTGAATAGATTAAATTTGGAGAGAATTCTGTGCACTGATATTGTGATAAATGTAAGATTATTTGAGGTGAATGGTTTTTAGAGAGAACTAGAAGGGGTACCAGTTAATTACTGAGTAATTATTTAATATTTGTGGAATTGCCAAGTTCAGCCGGTGAAAGTTAATGAATGAAAAAGATGTTCCTGTAATGTTCCAGTAAATTTATTTTAATTCATTTAGGTTATTGCTGTTTGGTAAACAATATTATTTATTTTTCCATTGGGCACAAAAATGTAGAGTTTTTTAGGATTGACAACCCTTGAGCAGGCGACATAGTTGTCCATGTGAAAAGCAGGGTTCCTGCAAATTAATGCCAGCCACTGCCAATGACTGGCTGATATAGTAATATCTCTGCAAAACAAATAAAAAATAAATAAAGGGGCGGGGATGGCTGCAAACGTGAAAAAAAAAATTATTTCGTTTTTTTCTTTTACGAAGCAAAAAAGAAAGAGGAATGAAATCCTTACCTTTGAGAAGACATCTATAGAATTACCGTACATCTGGCATGTGCTTCTGAGAATCCCGTGACACTGAAATGCATTGTACTTATGTCATGTCGCTTGCATGCAACTTGACATTGCATTGATCGTCCTTTTGTTTACCGTTTTGAATTTTGAATATCTGGAACTCTATTTAAATTACATTGTATTTCTGCTTGACTAAGCCGCCTGTTGGTGGCGAAAGCTAATGTTTATTCATTTGTGTTTTTAATACACCATTAAATGAATATTTTTGCACTTTATGTATGGTCTCTAACTTAGTCCATAGATTGGGTATCGGAGTTCTGAATTGTGTTGCAATTCTTAAAAGTAAAAAATATATATATATAACAAAACTATAAAACAGTGTACCATTGAGTTGTATTACTTACCGGGGATCCCCGACCGGGTGAGAGTTCTCTGCATGTGATTTGGTTGAGCAATACTGCAGTATCAAGCAGAACTGACGATTTCAACCGCGAGACGGGTTTCATCCCGATCTCGCGATTTTTTCTTTTAAGGATAGGTGTAACTTAGCCTCCCTATCAATTAGAGCAGTGACGGGACTTAGTGAAAACGCTCTTGTAAGGGCGAAGTTCCGTTCAGCCCGCATAGAGACTCTGGCATCAGTTTCGGGTACGTCGACGCCGTTCCGGTCTCGCTGACGAAGGGACTCTTTGATCCCTTGTCAGCCCAAAGCCCAAGCGCCCAGTTTCTAAGGTTAGACTTGAATGGGAGACCCCGAGGGTGCCCACTCAGTACTTAGAAGAAATTTGTGTTTTGCATCTCTCTCACAGAGATGTCATCTACCCAGAAGGGTAAGTGAAACCTAAGGGGTCAACCCAGACGCAGAAGGTAGTGGCAGAAGCACTACCAAGCCCTGTCGGCAGTGCTAAAGGGCTTAGCCCTTCTTCCGAGAACAGCCGGAAGGTAGAGCCCAATGCCAGGAGGAAACCGTCAAAAACGCCTCCCCCAGCGAAGGGCTCTAAAGCCGCTACACCCACGAAGGGAGCCTCGACTGAGCCTTCTCAGTCAGCTAGTGGTGTAAGCACGCCCTTGCCAGTTCCGCCCATGGCAAGGAAGGGTAAAACACCACCCCTGCCCGAACCCTCTCGGGCTCCTGAGGGGTCGTCCGCTGGTCCCTCAGAGACACCTTTGGTGGGATACAAGCATCCCAGGACACCCCCGGGGCTTACACCTGAGGCTTTCATGAGCTGCATTTTCACCCTCATTGGGGAAGTTGACTCTGTTCTTATGGACTCGCGAGTCACTTCGTCAGGGAGAGAAAAGGTGAAAGCGGCCCTGAATAGTATTAATAAGGCTTGTTACGAGCAAGCCGATCGGGTAGCCCATATTGAAGGCAGGCTGTCCGTTTGGCAGGAGTCGAGCTGCAAAGCCGACGCCAAAGTGGTTTCCTACGCCGAAGTGGCTAGGAAAGGGGCTAGCACGGCGAAAGGGTCTTCGCCCGCCCCGATAGAGAATAAAAAGAATAAGGAAAAGTCGGGAGACAGGAGACATGAGCTTTTGGTCTACCCAACAGTCGAGAGTGCGTCCTCAGAGGACACGAAGAAGACCCTGAAAACTGCAGTCAACCCAACTAAACTGCAGATAGGGGTAAAAAGCATTCGGAGCATTAGGAAAGGTGGGGTGGCAGAGGAGTGTTCCCGTCCCAGGGAGCTCGACCGCCTTGCCCAGGAGTTGAGGAGCAATCCATTGACCAAAGATTGCACACTCTCCACGGCCCCACAAGAGACACCCCCGGTTGATAGTTTATGGGGTCGACAGGGGATCTCTCAGGGAAAGAGTTCAAGCAGGCGGTTTGCGAGCAGAACCCAGAACTCGAGAATGGGTTTAAAGCCTGTTTCCCCATCAAGGCCAAGGGAGGTAGGGTCCACTGGGTGGCAGACATGGAGCCCAAGGCCTTCAAGCACTTGGTGAGGCGGAAGACACTGAACTTGGGTTGGTCGGTGCTCTGCCTAAAGGAATTTTTGAGGGAGGTCGGGTGCTTTCGGTGCAATGGCTTTGGCCATTTCCGAGGCAACTGCCCGGAGTCAGAAGCAAGGTGCGGCAGTTGCGGTGAAGTTGGCACCAGCCACACCGAAGTGCAGCAACTGCACTGCTGCGAATGCCAAGTTCCGCCTGAAGTTGGACGTCGCTCACTCCAGCTTCAGTAAGACATGCCGTAGTCTTATCAGGGAACTTGAGCAAAGGATAAGCCAGGTCAACTATGGTTGACAGATGGAAGTACCCTTGGAGGTACGTTACTCTTGATATTGAGCTTTTGGGTCCATTGACCAAGGGGATCCTGATGACCCTGGCCTGGGGTCATCATCACAGCACTGGCCCTAGCACTGTGGACCATGTAAATATTTCTATGTGTGATCAATGTGTTTTCAGTGCCTGAATATTTGTGAGAAGGGTGCATGAGACCCTCGTAGTGCAATGTCAATGTAATTTTTCATTTTAGATACCAAATAAAGGACTTTTGTCCCAAAAACTCGCGTTGGCGGGCGATCTCCCGGCCACGAGATGGGATATTTTTGAAAAAGTTGCTTGCCCCAACTGCCCATAGCACGTCGCACACGGGTTGTGACAGAAGGGTGTAAGGTACCGGTCCCGTGGAGGAGGCAGATCCCCACAGGTCTCTAGACCGAATCTGTCCGAGTGGAAGACTGTGGTTTCCAGTGACTGACAGGCTAGCTGTCGGAACGCCGTCAGGGATCCTATTAATCCCAAACTATTCGAGAGAGTTCCGCATTTCCCTGAAAGGTCTACACTAAGACGGTGCAGGTAAAGTCATCGGCCTAGGTTACCAGGGATCCACACTTAGCTGCTAGAACCACTGGTAGAGTATATATCCATACCTCACTTCCCGCTTCCAAAGAAAATTCTTAGCGGGAAGTGAGATATGGATATATATATATATATATATATATATATATATATATATATATATATATATATATATATATATATATTTTTCATTTTTTTTATGCGGAATTTTGGTAAATTCTCTAGGCTCTGACCCCATCTAAAAACAGTCTACAGTCTAAGTTAGAGTACCAAGAGATAGTATACAAAATTTGGTGATTCTAAATTGAAAACTAGATTTTACGGAAATTGTGGGGGTGCCTTTACCCCAGGCTCTGACCTCTTCCGAAAACTGTCTACGGTCTAAGTTAGGGCACCATGAGATAGTATACCAAATTTGGTGGTTCTAAATTAAAAACTGTAGATTTTATGAAAATTTTGTGCAAGGGAAGGGGCCCTTTGACCCCGGGCTCCAGCCTCTTCTAAAAACCATCTACGGTCTCACTTAGTATCATGAGATCGTAAACCAAATTTGGTGGTTCTAAATTGAAAACTGTGTATTTGAATGGCAGACATACAAACATTCAATTTTATGTATAGAGATGTGAGAAGGAATGAAAGCTGGTCATACACTGGCGTGCAAAAATTAAGGACGAGACGGTTTTTCGAATGTAACGTTGTGCAGAAGCGCTCCACATAGACTCAAATCATACCATAAGATCCCCAAGATGTAAGAATATGGAACAAGTGAGCAAAACCGTCCAAACAAGGAATCCAAAGAATACAAAAGCACTTTATTGAAAAGGTAGCTTCGACCACAACTGGACAGAAATGTCCATGTGACAGGCGGCTGCCAAGAAAAATCCAGACTGACTGTGTTGCAGGATTTACAACGACTGTCCATGCTGAGGACGAGGTTGACAAGGAGCTGTTGAGGCATCGTGGCCCATTCCTCTTGTAGCGCCAATCGCAGCTGCGGAATCGTTGCTGGCGGCTGGTGACGTGCTGCCACGCGTCTCCCGAGCAAGTCTTACATGTGTTAGATTGGATTTAGGTCTGGGGACCTTGCGGGCCAATCCATGCGTTGAATATCTTCACTTTCCAACAGCTCTGCAACAGCCACTGTAGATATGGTGTCACCTTGTCTCACTCCCTTTCCAATTTTTATGTGTGCTGTATTCTCAAACAGCCGAATCTTTGCACTTGCATTTTCATAGATGTTATTAATAATATTAATGTATGCATCTTCAATACCGCAGGATTTCAGAGCCATTGTAACTGCTGATGGTTTCACAGAATCAAAGGCTTTTTCATAATCGATAAAAGCCATGCACAATGGAAGTTCATATTCCCTCGCTCTTTCAATTAGTTCTCTCAGTACGTGAATATGATCTATATAGTGCTGTAGCCACTCCTGAATCCAGCTTGTTCTCTCGGTTGAGCCATGTCCAGTGTTTCCTTCAAGCGGTGTGAAAGAACTTTAGTGAAGATTTTATAAACCACTGATAGGTCTGTAGTTTCTGAGATCCTCAATGTCACTTTTTTTATGTAGCAGGATCATTGTAGCGTTGTTCCAATCCTCAGGAATCTTCCCTTCATTAAGGCATCGAGTGAAAATTTGGGTGACTACTGTTTCAATTTCTCCACTTGCTTCTTGTATGATGTCTACAATAATCCCATCTTATCCTGGAGCTTTTCCCTGCTTCATGTTCTTGATTGCATGTGCAACTTCTGCCTGGAGGACTAGAAGAACTCTGGTACTGGTACCTTTCATGATGTCTGGAGTATATGTATCATCACTTTTATATAATTTGGAGTAGAAATCTTTCACTCTTGTCAAAATTTCACCTCTATTTCTTGTTACAGAACCATCTTCTTTTCTTAGTGCCATAATCTGATTTCTTCCGTTACTGAGATGTCCCTTTGCTATCTTTAGGCTTTGGTTGTTTTTAATTGCTTTCCTCACTAGTTCATAGTTGAATTTCCTTACGTCTTCAGTGATATTTTTTTGTACTGTCCTGCATAGCTCTATATATTCCACTTTAGAATTCACATCTTTAATTGTCCTCATCTCTCTTCTTTTTGCATCAACATTTTGGTTTTTCCTGATAATTTGTTCACATGCAAGTTGTTCTTAGACCCAGCTAATTTTGTTGCTGTTTCCATAAGAGCTTTCATTAGTTTTCTGTTAACTTCAGAGATGTCCACTTCTTCTGATGTTAGGTCTTCTAGAATAGAGAATCTGTTCCTCAGTTCCAATTTGAAGGTATTATGATGCTTTTTAAGGTTGGTCACATCAATACACTTTGTTTGTTTTATGAGCTTGCCACGCTCGAGTTTAGCATTGAGGTGCATCTTACATCTTACCATTCTATGGTCACTACCTGTGTTGAACTTGTTCAGCACACTGCAGTCTTCCATGACAAATTTTTTGTTACACATAATAAAATAAATTTCACTTGTCCATCCATTGGGATGCCTCCGTGTCCATTTCCTTTGCAGCTTTTTCTTGAAATAGGAGTTCATGATGAAAAACCCTTCTGCCTCTCCAAAGTCTAAGAGTATTTCCACGCTGGCTACTATTGCCGTGACCGAATATATGTAATGGTTCTTAAGTATTCGTGAAAAGGTTTTTAATATGGAGCATTATTTTTGCTCATACATAATTGGCTGTTCCAGGAGACCCAGTATGAATTATGATTTTAAACTTTTCAAAGAAGAGTTTCACAAAACCCCACCAATGAAACAAACAGTGCTGTTGTTGAAAAAATTTAGGCAGACAGGATCTGTTCCGTGTCAACGAAAAAGTCTCCGTGGACAAAAACACTCATCCATAAACAATAATGAGCATGTGGGGATTGTGCTTGATAAAATTTTGCAATCTCCAAAGAAAAGTCAGTGGTGCATTGCTAAAAAACTTGGTATAAGGAGAATGTCTGTGCAGACACTTGTTCATGAATTGGGAGTATTTTTATATCATATGCAGGTATACCATAAGTTAAGTTTATTTTGCACTTGCATATTGGCATATTGGTGTTTGAGGATGAGCATTTTCTGTCCAATATTTGGTTTTCTGATGACTGTCACGTCACCTTGGACAGTTATGTGAACAAACAAACGACCACATTTATTGGGTTTGGACAGCCGATTGAGGTTCTTGAACTTCCTCTACACTCTGAAAAAGTTACTATGTGGAGTGTCATTTCTGGCCATGGCATCATTGGACTCTATTTTTTGGAAGATGTGAGTGGTAGAGGTGTTACTGTCAATCAGGAAAGGTACAGAGAACTGGTTGTCTCACCCTTTGTGGTAGATTTGAGACAATTCTGTTGGGCTAGAAATCTACATTTCAGACGGTTGTTTCAGCAGGATGGTGTGACATCACACACAGCTTAGGACACATTGCAGCTTCTTTGACAGCACTTTCAGAACTGCTTCATCTCAAGGGGAGCAGACTACTAACCGTATCCTTTGAATTCTCCCAATCTTACACCGCCAGATGGTTATTTTGGGGCATTCTGAAGGAATTCATCTACCATGATTCAGTGCCTCATGATATTGTACAGCTGAAAACCAACATCAGACATGTTTCATTCAATTTCACAAACACAATTGTGGCAATGTTTGTAAACCTCCAGTGTTGGTACGAAAAATGTCTGGAGTTGAACGGTTCACACCTGCAACATATCATCTGAACCATGTACATGTACTGTAAGATCTTTGTTACATATTATTATGAAATTAAACACGTATTCTTTTCATTTCTTGTCTTATGACTCGACATCATCATCATCATCATTGTCAACCATTATCAATCCACTGCTGGACGAAGGTCTCCCCAAGTTTCCTCCACAACGGTCTGTCTTGTGCCAGTCTCCTCCATGTCACTCCCGCATATTTACGAATTTCATCCACCCATCTCCCATGTGGTCTTTTTCTGGGTCTTTTCCTGTCCCTTGGTATCCAATCTAAAATTTCGGCTGTCCATCTATGGTCTGTCCTTCTGGCAGTATGTCCAGCCCATTGCCATTTCAGGGATTTAACTCTGATCATGATGTCTTCCACTCTCGTCATTTTTCGGATCCACGAGTTCCTCTTCTTATCTCTCCTGGTTATACCAAGCATGCACCTCTCCATGGCCCTTTGAGTTGTCTGCAGCCTTTGTATGTCTCTTTTAGTTAAGGTCCACGTCTCTGCACCATACGTAAGCACTGGAAGGATGCATTGATCAAACACTTTTCTTTTAAGACATAATGGCATATTGCTCTTGAAAATTATGCTGTTTCTTCCAAAAGCTCTCCAGGCAAGTTTTGTACGCCGATTAATTTCTTCATCAATGTGACCCTCACTTGATATCTGCTGTCCAAGATAAACATACGTATCTGTTATCTCCAGTTTTTCTCCATCAATCGATAAATCTTCATTTCTTGTAAAAGCATTGAACATCACTTTTGTCTTCTGAAAGTTCATTTTTAATCCCACTTCTTTACTCTTGTCAGCAAGTTCCTGGATCATACTCTGCAGCTCTGATGGGGTAGTTGCAAAAATGACTACGTCATCAGCAAAACGAAGGTGGGTTAGATAATCTCCATTAATCTTTATCCCTTTGTTTTCCCAGTTCAGTGATTGAAAGACATTTTCCAATGTGGCATTAAAGAGCTTCGGAGATATGGTGTCACCTTGTCTCACTCCCTTTCCAATTTTTATGTGTGTTGTATTTTCAAACAGCCGAATCTTTGCACTTGCATTTTCATAGATGTTATTAATAATATTAATGTATGCATCTTCAATACCGCAGGATTTCAGAGCCGTGGTAACTGCTGATGGTTTCACCGAATCAAAGGCTTTTTCATAATCGATAAAAGCCATGCACAATGGAAGTTCATATTCCCTCGCTCTTTCAATTAGTTCTCTCAGTACGTGGATATGATCTATTGTGCTGTAGCCACTCCTGAATCCAGCTTGTTCTCTCGGTTGAGCCATGTCCAGTGTTACCTTCAAGCGGTGTGAAAGAACTTTAGTGAAGATTTTATAAACCACTGATAGGAGGCTGATAGGTCTGTAGTTCCTGAGATCCTCAATGTCACCTTTTTTATGTAGCAGGATCATTGTAGCATTGTTCCAATCCTCAGGAATCTTCCCTTCATTAAGGCATCGAGTGAAAATTTGGGCGAGTACTGTTTCAATTTCTCCACTTGCTTCTTGTATGATGTCTATAGTAATTCCATCTTCTCCTGGAGCTTTCCCCCGCTTCATGTTCTTGATTGCATGAGCAACTTCTGCTGGGAGGACTGGAAGAACTCTGGTACCTTTCATGATGTCTGGAGTACATGTATCATCTCTTTCATATAATTTGGAGTAGAAATCTTTCACTCTTGTCAAAATTTCGCCTCTATTTCTTGTTATAGAACCATCTTCTTTTCTCAGAGCCATAATCTGTTTTCTTCCCTTACTGAGATGTCCCTTTGCTATCTTTAGGCTTTGGTTGTTTTCAATTGCTTTCCTCACTAGCTCACAGTTGAATTTCCTTAAGTCTTCAGTGATACTTTTTCGTGCTGTCTTGCATAGCTCTATATATTCCACTTTGGAAGTCACATCTTCTTTAGTTGTCCTCATCTCTCTTCTTTTTTGCATCAACATTTTGGTTTTTCCTGATAATTTGTTTACATGCAACTTGTTCTTAGACCCAGCTAATTTTGTTGCTGTTTCGATAAGAGCTTTGGTTACTTTTCTGTTAACTTCCGGAATATCCACTTCTTCCGATGTTAGGCCTTCTAAAGCAGAGAATCTGTTCTTCAGTTCCAACTTGAAAGTATTATGGTGTTTTTTAAGGTTGGTTATGTCAATACATTTTGTTTGTCTTATGAGCTTGCCACGTTCCAGTTTAGTGTTGAGGTGCATCTTACATCTCGCCAATCTATGGTCACTACCTGTGTTGAACTTGTTTAGCACACTGCAGTCTTCGATGACGAATTTTTTGTTACACATAATAAAATCAATTTCACTTGTCGTCCCAATTGGATGTCTCCATGTCCATTTCCTGTGTGGCTTTTTCTTGAAAAAGGAATTCAAGATGAAAAATCCTTCTGCCTCTGCAAACTCAACGAGAGTATTTCCACGCTGGTTTCTGTTGCCGTGACCGAATTTACCTACTGAAGTTTCATTCTGTTGCAGGTGTCCTATTTTTGCATTGAGATCTCCCATAATTATCTTCAAGTGCTGCTTACCTTTATTATTTAGATGACGAATTTCCTCATAAAATTCTTCAATTTCTTCTTCAGGATGACTTGTGGTGGGTGCATAAGTTTGAATAATCTGAGCCTGGTATCTTCTCGATAGTTGGATAACGAGTCGTGCAGCTCTGTCAGAGGAACTTTCAACTTCTACCACTTTATCCTTCAGTTTCTTGTTTATTATAAATCCAACACCACTAGTTCTGCCAGTATCTGTCCCACGATAATAGAAGAGATGTCCACTTTTCAGTTCAATGAGATCTTCTCCTTTTCTCCTTACCTCACTCAGCCCGACGATGTCCCACTTGATCCTTTGTAGTTCCTCTTCCAATTCAAGAAGCCTTGAATCAGAAGAGAGGAGCGTCCGTTGTAGGTAGCCAAGGTCAGCATCAAATGGCAGCCTAGTCCGGTCCTCCGGGGATTCTTAGCACCCTCTGCCTTCATGTCGCACTGGCCGCTGCCTTGGCCAGGTACATTCCAGCTGCCGGAGACTGAGGGCCAAGATTTAAGTTGTAGAGTCATTTTGGAGGTGTTTGGCCATAACTCACCACGCTGGCCAAGCGGGTTGGTGAGTGTGGGATAGCATTTCCTCTGATCCCGATGGTATAGTTATACCGCTATTTACGGTCGTCAGAGCCCCTTTAGTGGGAACAGGATGCACCACGAGAAGGCGGGGTTGACATTTGTCAAGGAGAGAGCTGTTATTTATTACGTCAGAGTCTTCAAAATATATAGCAATAGGCTATAACTTTGAAATGAAGTTGGGACTGAAGTTAGTTTTTTTAAAAATGATTATTTGGGAAAGTGAAAGTTGTTGAAGGAGCAGTTGCATCCTTGTTCTCCATCACTGAAGTTATGCCTATGTACCCAGCAATCAAGTGTGAGGGCTCACTGAATTATAACCATTTTTATAATACTTTGTGCACCTTACTTTACCTGGAGATTGGCTGCAACCCAGCATGACTGTGACTCCATGAGGTGCTTATACCATTGTGTGTGGTTCTAAAACTGAGCTGTTTGTATTGCTGTCCACAGTTGTTGTATGGAATGAGATAGTGTGTCTGACTGCCTCACCTGGCATTCCACATCATCCTACAAATGTTGAATAGGGTTGAGATCTGGTGGGTTTGGAGGCTATTTGTGATCTCTCCTATCAGTACTGCATTTGTTGAACCATTCCTGCACAAGGTGAGCCCAATGACATGAGGCATCATCCTGGATAAACCCATCCCCCTCTGGATGGCATACAACATCGTGTGTTGCACATGGTACGCACATAGTCCCTGGTAGTGTTTGGCATCTGTACATTAGTCCACATGCACCAGGGTACCAGTTCATGCCAATTAGACATACCCCATATCAAACAACAGCACTCACAGGCCTGTATAATTGATGCTGTGCATGAGAGATCTAAGGCCTCATGCTGCTGTGTGCAAATATGGACTCTACCATCAGCTGAGTAGATTATATATTGTGAGTCGTCATACCATCCCACGTGCTTCAAATCATCCAAGTTGCATGTTACTGGCACCAGGAAAGACTGTTTATATCAGTGGGCTATTAAGAAAGTGGCATGCAGGGCATCTACTCTTGTAGCCCCATCCATGCCAGCATGTGATACATACAGTAGTCATGCGGGATATTATTTCTGGTTGACTCATATTGCATTGAGCCATCAACCATGAAACTGCTCGCCAATTTCCCTGTTGTAGGCAAAACACACACGTTGTTCACTTTCAACATCCTTTATATTTGTTTCACCACTCCTGGTAACCATGGAGACCCTCAAAGAACCCAGAAGTGTCACCATTTCAGAAATGGCTGCATCAAACCTTTGTGCACTCGCAATTCAGCATTTCCTAAACTCTGATAAATCCTTGGTTTTACCCATCAAATCTATAACTTTGCTCTCCTCTGATATACTCCCCTTTAGTCTACAGGCCATGCTCTCTTCTCGTTATTCCAGTATCAGGTTTAACTCACTTTGCATACGGGTGGTAATAATTCAGTGAGTACTCGGGATATATGTGCTGCAGTTAGCTGAATGTCTATCTTTAGAGCTCTCATCAAAGCACAGAGCAACTATCAAAGTTGTGTATTCATAGCTTTTTTGTTCAGCATTCAGAAATTATTGCAGTAGCCAGATGCATACTCACTTGGGTAGTCTTTTAAATGTAATCCTGCCTTGTGTTACGGACAGTACAATTGAAATTGTTATATTGCTGTGAGTTCTTTTGATACTGAAAGAAAACCAAGTGACTAGTTCACAATATTGATTTTCATTCTTTGCTTCAGATAGAGCATAAATAGCCAGCTGTTGGTGCACATACTCATAGTTCGTTGTTAGGAAGATGATAGGCTCATTTCACCAAAGGAGTAAAAATTGTGAGAACAATGTGATCTGCACTTGTGTTAGTGCCTGTTACAAAGTGTATGAAATAAAAATTGTTAATTAGGAAATTTTTTCAATTTGTTTTTATGTACATGCTCAATCATTAATGCTGAGCAAAGCTACATTCAGTGCAGCATAAGAAAAAATTTAACACATTTTCCACTGCAACATGAAGCAGACACCTGTTTGTTGTTCAAAATTTCAATCCATTTTTTTTTTCAGAAAAATACTAATTGTTCAACAATTGCTTATATGTGTTAAAATTTACTGTTACTCTTGAATACACTTGACATTTGTCATAATAAATCAGAAGTGCATCCTTGCAGTATTTTAAATCAGAAAGTATCTTATCAACATTTCCAAGTATCCAGATCGAAAGGTGAATCCTTGTGTGGGTTTTCACAGGTATATTTGGGTGGCAATTATGTACTGTCATTTCAAACATAGCTTCTATGCTTTCAGTATCTATACCAGACAAACAGCAGTGTTATGTGGTTTTTATGACCATACTATGTTGTACCTAATGCCATAAACCCCAATGTGACATAGTGTCAACAATTTGAAAACAAGCAGTTTAATAGTTTTGGTTTTCTTTTTGCTTTTAATTGACCCATGGCATTGCGTTTAAAATGACTCGATGTTACTGTTTCAGCTCTAACTTTTTTTATTTGTTATTACATGATGTCCAAATGTATGTTAAATTTCATTGAATAATGGTATATGTAATGAAATGAAATGTACTTAGCAGCATTGTTCTTCTGTCTGGGCTGATATTATCTGGATGGATCCTTGATTGTAATTTTATTCTGCTAAATTGCTTTTAAATATGCAATGCTCATGCAAAATAAATTACCGATATGTGGTGTCAATTTTCAAGCTTATATATCTTGATTCTGTAAATGAGGTTCATTATTTTTTGGGAAAAGAACATATTCAAAGACATCTTTACCTGCAAACAAATTTAACTGAATATTTATTTGTAAGTAAAATGCAATTACACATGTAACAAATGAATGGAAAAATAAATTTGCATGCTGGTAGGATTAAAAAAGAATTCAAAGACTGAAGACTTTCAGCTTGGCTTAGGTCCTGGTAACCAGTAGAAAGAGAGAGAGAGAGAGACTCTGGTTGTGTAGGATTTGTATTTTCAAAGACATCAAAGTCAAGAATACCACAACTCTGCATCCTTCAGTTACTAAAAATCAGTTACAATGTGCTGGATCTATTCCTTTTGATGACAGTTCTATTTAGGAACCCTGTCAAATTTTATGGATATCATATTTGAATAAAATTTAACCCCACCATCATGGAACATATTCTCTTGGGCAGGATGAAACCAAAAACCTTAATATCCCAAGTATTTTGAATTTCTGTAATGTAAAAACCATTTGAAGTTGTCATTAGCTTCAGTATGGTTGAAGAGCGAATACCAGTTTTTAGAAGCAATGTTGGCATGTAAGGGATTAATAGAATAAGGTAGAAGAGTAATAACTCCTTTGTGTGATCACATGGTGTGACTTTTGCAGCATATGCCAAGTTTTACCAGTATTTCAATTTGATTTTCTGATGCTGATTATTTTGCAGATGGCTTGTGATTAAAACAAAAGCATCCAGTTATGGCAATGATCAGCCTGCATGGTTTTTATAAACTTTTAAAAAGTTGGGCACAGCTGCATACCACATGGCAGTAGCCATTTCTGTGATAGTCTTATGTAAATCTTGAATATATATGTATTGATATTCTTATGAAACATCTGGCTTAAACATGCGTTGATATTCTTTATAATTGTCAGTGTTGTGAAAATTGTTGACTCATTATCGATCACATTTTATAAATATCCCCCAAAATGGGGTGGTTGTTGCTTCATATGTCACGAAAGGCAAATTTTCAACTGTAAATGTTGCTGCTTTTCATTAATTCCAAATTTCCATTTCTAAATTTTGCTGCTTTTTATTAATTTCATTGAGCTTTCTCATCTTTCCAATCACTTCTATATCTTAAGGAGCAATTTTTGTTTGTTTATACTAAGATCTTTTAAAAAAGTTTTTTAAATTGTGGATTTGCTTGAACAAAACCACGAGTTGCCCTCAATTGTGAAGGCTACTTGTGATTTTCTTTGTCCCTAAAGTTCATATTACCTGAATGAAATATCTTGGACCAGCATCATGCTGCACACTTCTAGAAAGTCTGGAACAATATGGGCTGTTCATTGGCTACTTGTATGTGTATGTTTTGTATCTCTGCTTGATACATATTATAAATACACTAGATACAAAATATGGTAGCTTACCTTCCACAAGCCATGTGCATATCCTGAAACACATGTGCAACACGTGTATTTTAAGATTGACTTGGACCCAGGTTGCATGCTTTCTACCCTTATTTAACACAGGGTGTGTGTGCGACCTGGATCCAAGTCAATCTTAAGATACATGTGGTGTTAAAATGTGTTTCAAGATATGTATAATACATGGCTTGCAAAAGGTAAGGTACCATTTGTATCTAATGTATTTAAATTTCATAGTTTTAAATATAGATTTAGGTGCACTTCAATCTAAAATAGTGTTTTGTTGATTTATAGTGTTTCATACTTATGTTTTATTTTGAAGATTAAAATAAATACTTCTTTAAAATGATCAAGAATTTAAGCTGAACTCTAAGTAAGTTGGAGACTGCTATAAAATTGCAAAAGCAAATTGGTAAATTAAACAAAACCGTTGTAATTTCAGCAATAAAAGATGAATAGCATATACTACAGCTGGCTATTTCTCTTTCAGAAACCTAAGTTACCTTTTCCTCATTAAGCATTTGTGAATTTTTTTTCTTATTTCTAGTATAAATAATAATGATTATGAATTGTTTTTTCACGTAGGTGTGGAGGTTCCTGAATATAAGCAACCATTTGTTGCTGAAATCGGACCTCATCCCTCCATGGAACAAATGCAAGTTCTTGTGGCACGTCATAAAGCTCGACCATTGTTTCCTGATATATGGAAGGATACAAACCCTGTATGTTTATGTTATTGTTTTTACTATTAAGATTGAAGTATGTAATCAAATTATGTGAAACAGTGGAGAGGTTCATTGAAGTTTTTCTATTACACGTATTAGAAATAATCCATGTTAATTACTTACATTAAAGTGGAAATTAATAAAAAGTATTTATTAATAATTTCTGATAAGGTACATTGAAATTTTTATTTGGCCACACTAGAAAAATGCTGTTGATATCTCGTTTTCGCAATCACCTTCCAAATTTCATAGATGTAAATATTAGTGTACATAACAATTTTCTTTCAGTATATATAAAACCTACAACCAGTCCTAATGTTATACTGAACAATTCATACCTTTTGGAAATATGAATTAGCTACTTTCAAATCGTGAGTTTGCATAGTTAATCTTTTTTATAATAATTCATCTTTTTTAAAGAAAGATGGAAGTTTATAAAACCATTATAAACATTGAAATTTCTCATAACTTTCCTCCTCCTCCTATAATCCATGTCTGCAGTCTTTTGTATGTCTCTTTTAGTTAAGGTCCATGTCTCTGCACCACACGTAAGCACTGGAAGGATGCATTGATCAAACACTTTCCTTTTAAGACATAATGGCATATTGCTCTTGAAAATTATACTGTTTCTTCCAAAGCTCTCCAGTCAAGTTTTATACGCCGATTAATTTCTTCATCAAAGTGATCGTCACTTTGATATCTGCTGTCCAAGATAAATGTAGGTATCGATTACTTCCAGCTTTTCCCCATCAATCGATAAATCTTCATTTCATGTAAAAGCATTGTAAATAACATGGAGAGGTGCATGTTTGGTGTAACCAGGAGAGATAAGAGGAACTTGTGGATCAGAAAAATTACAAGAGTGGAAGACATTATAATCAGAGTAAAATCCCTGAAATGGCAATGGGCTGGACATATTGCCAGAAGGACAGACCATTGATGCACAGCCGAAATTTTAGGCTGGATTCCAAGGGACAGGAAAAGACCTAGAAGAAGACGAGATGGGCAGATGAAATTCGAAAGTATGCAGGAGTAACATGGAGGAGACTGGCACAAGACAGACCATTGTGGAAGAAACTTGGGGAGACCAAGTAGTGGATTGATAGGGGTTGACAACGATGATGATGATAATCCATGTCATCATCATCAACCATTATCATTACAGTACTAGCTGAAAGTCCCCCATATTTTTTTATTTTTATTTTTTTTGCAAATTTGTCTTGGGCCAGTCTTCATTTTAACATGCTTTCAAATTTCATCAACCCATTTTACACACATGGTCTTCTTCTGGGTCTTTTCTCCTGGTCTTGGAATTCATTCCAGTACTTCAGTCTTCCAACAGTGGTCAGTTATTCCAGCAGTACATCCAGCCTATTACCATTTCAGGGATTTTACCTTGGTCATGTTATCAACTCTTGTCATTTTCCTTATCCACGAGTTCTTCTGCTTCCTGGTTATACCAAGCACACACCTCTCTGTTTCTTTTAGTAGTTTGCAGCCTCGAAATGTCTCTTTTTTTTATGTTACTGTCCATGTCTCTAATCCATAAGTAAGAATTAGAAGAATGCATTGAATAAACACTTGTCATTTAAGTCAAATGGTAAATTGCTTTTGAACATTGTACTGTTTCTTCCAAATGCTCTTCAACCAAGTTTTTATGTGCCTATTAATTTGTTCTTCGATGTGGTTAGAAAGAAGTCAAAAACCTTCTTTTTTTACTAAGGAGTTTTGTGACTTGTAGAGAAGGGTAATTATTTGCTCTCATGATCTTCTTTAATTTATGCTTTAAAAAATACAAGTCATAAAGTGATTCGGGACTCTGTGGAAGCACTGACACACCAACATCAATTTTTCAAAGGAAAATTAACAGGACTGGAAAAGAGAGAAGTGGTACAACATTGAATGATCTGAAAGGTTGGAATTTGTCTCATGAATGGCAATACCTACTGATTCCTGAAGAAGAGTAAGGGCACTGCCCCAAAATTTGGCAACTGAGTAAAAATGATTGAGTCCTAAGTAAACCCCATGTAAATTTGAGTAGTAGTAGATAAATATTTCTGAAGTGAAGAAAGGAAATCTGGGTGCTTCACTGACAGAGTTAACCTTCAACAATACTTCTGTAACAAGAAACACAGTAAATGTATAACCTCATTCATTAATCAAAAATTTCATGAGCATTAATTGGAGAAAATGAATAATTGAAATTCATCTTCTCCATAACACTTGTAAGACAGATTCAACATGTCATATTCCACTCACTTGGGAATCTATTAACAAATCTTCCACCATTTGAATCACCAGGTGTTTACCACCTCATATCACTTCTGTTCATTCCACTGCTGATGAAATTAGTTGTAACTATTGAAACATTAATTTGATTTTTTAACATGATTAACCTCTGGTTATTTCTAAAATTGTATTAGTAAACTTCATTCTCATCTTTTTTCATAGATATTTGTCATTGCTTGTTACACTATGTAAAATGCTTTGATACAGGCCCTAAATTTTCCATGACTTGTTATAAAATATGATTTTCATTAAAAGAAAAACAGCTTCTACATGCCTCATAGCCTGTATAGATTTGTTGAGTTTTGTTAATAGGTTATTTTATCTATAATAGTGGCATCTGTAACAGTGTTTTTGTTTTTATGTCTGTATGGTGCCAGTCAGGTACGTTTCAGAGCCATTCATGTTTTAAAAATCTTTTTACAATGTGAGATGTATTGTTGATCACTGCATTTTAGATCCTGAACCTTAGGTTTCCGAAACTGAAAGTGTCAATTTGAATTACAAAAGTGTATGGAATAGCAGCTGTTGTGGAACTTACCTGTGGACATGTGCACTACCATCAGTGCCTAGTTGATTTCTGCAGCCACTTCCTCATATTTGATCTTCGTAGCATTCAGCAAGTATTAGTGCTGTTATTTTTCTTGTTGATTAAAGTTTAGTTAAATTACCTATAGCATGCTATCATTGTTCCCTTGTATAAGGGAAAAGATGATCAGACTGACTGCAAGAACTATCGTGGTATTAGCTTACTGAGTGTGCCATGGAAAGTGTTTGGTAAGGTCATTATTGAAAAGGTTCGAGGTCTTACATCAGAGAAAGTGTGGAATGTTCAGAGTGGTTTTATATCTGGTAAAGGCTGCGCTAACCAAATTTTTGCATTACGCATGATGATTGAAAAGTATCTGGCTGTTGGTAAGAAAGTTTTTACTGCCTTGATAGATTTACAGAAAGCATATGACTGAGTAAATAGGATACTTCTGTGGAGGGTGTTGAATTAATATGGTGTTACTGGGAATCTACTTAATAGTGTGAAAGCTTGTATGCTGGCAGTAGAGCTTGTGTACAAGTGAATGGTGTTTTATCAAAATGGTTTTTCATTGGGGCAGGAGTCAGGCGAGGTTGTATAATGTCACCATGGCTGTTTAATATATTTATGGGCGCATGCATGCGTGATGCCAAAATAGATAATAGTGGTTTATTTCTTGGTGATACCCATGTGTGCAGATTTCTGTATGCTGATGACACAGTCCTGTTGGCAGAGAGCAAAAGTGAGTTGCAGAGCATGTTGTCCCGGATGTATGAAGTTTGTATGAAATTCAAACTGAGTATAAATAAGGGAAAACCCAAAGTTATGGTTTTTGAGAGAGTAACTGGTGGTACTGAATGCAATATAAGTCTAAATGGCACCATGATTGACCAGGTGAATGAGTTTGTATATTTGGGTAGCTTGTTTGACTGAGAGAACAGATTAGATGGGGAAATTAGTAGGTGAGTGAATTCTTCATTGAAAGTCATAGCTGCTTTAGGAGGTTTTCACAGGAAAGACTGTTTCTCAAAAGAGTCCCGAATAGCTGTGTGTGAAAATGTAATTGTTCTTACTCTGATGTACGGCAATGAAACCTGGGCACTACAGAAGAGACATAGGAGTCGTTTGTGTGCCGGAGAAACACGTTACTTACGGGGGATTTGTGGGAAGACACTTTCAGATCGTGAGGAATGAGGATGTGTTGCAGTTGTGCAAAGTGAAGCAAAATATTGTTAACAAGTTGGAGACTAATATTTTTAGGTGGTTTGGCCATGTTGAAAGAATGAGTGATGAGATGCTTACTAAGAAAAAATTTTGGCCCAAGTGACAGGAAAGAAAGGCAGAGGAAGGCCAAGGAAGTCATGAGATGATCCGATTCAGGAGTGCCTGAATGAGAAAAAGATTGAGTATGAAGTATGGGAGGTCTTGTGTATGTTGTGTGATGGATGTCACTGAAGCTCGTGTTGTGTGTCAAGATCGCTGTAAATGGAGAAGTTTGATACAACAACAGTAAATAAATCAGTTAAAAATTTATCTGGTGGTTTGCATTATCTGTTAAATGTTTATTTGTCAGATGATCTTTCTTTGAGGAGCTAACCTCTGAATGTCAGAGAACAGCTTAATGATATGTATGTATGTACTTTTATTTTCTTCTGAGCTTCTGCAAAGTGGGAAGTATCTAAATTTTATGAGCATTTTTTTTTCTATTTTAACACCAATTGTTTATGATTGCATCAAGTAATTAAGATTCTGTAGAGATGAGGGATTAATACAACTGTGCACTATCACTGAAATTCCTTTTGCACCTGTCACCTACTTGCCTATTCCTGTTATCTCATTCATCTACTATTTGTTAACTGCTAATTGAAGGATTTATCTTTTTATTGTTATGTTGATCACTCAGCCTTTCTGTATCCAGTTACTCCTGGAACACATTTGCTAATTAAGCACCCTATCTCATCTTTGGTCTACCTTGTTGTTCCCCATACTGTTTTGGGAGCCATATGAAATCTGGATTTTCAGTATGCAAATGGCTCATATATCTGGATTTCCGGTATCCTAATTGTTTGGTTATTCTAGTATCCGTATTTCAAAACCGAATATCTGAATTTTGAAATTTAAAATTGGATTGTGTAGATAGTGACATTCAAACAACTTCTAGAAAAACAGATTGAAAAGGTTGAGAAATCTGTAAAAGAAACAGAAGTTGCAGAAGAGGAAATTGCAAATCTTGATGAAAACTCCAATTGCAAATGTGGAACATAAAGTTCCCCCAATTCTCACAAAATTGTTAGAACAAAGAAAATACTCCTTAAAGCCTTGTGAGAAATTTTATTAACTTTAATGCAAAGTACATATTAATATTGAGAAACTTGTCAACAATGGAATTTTTTTTTTTTTTTTTTTTTTTGATACTATGTACATTATTTTTTTTCATGTTTGTGGTTCTTTTACTCGTGGTAAACATGCAGTCTTGCAAAATTCATTGAAACGTTACATACCATGTGCCAGATGTAAGCTTTAACCTATTTGCTTTATTATTAAATGCATGCATTAATACATAAATATGTATTTCACAAAACAAATTACTGTATGCTGTGTATTAACGAAGTCATGGCAAATCAAAACCTAGTGATGAAATAACTTTAAAATCTAACTTTAGTGTTGTGGGGATTATTACTATGGTGAAACCACATTAGCAGTTCATATTCCAACTTAGAAATAGATTGGAAAAGGCTACTATTCAATTTTACGTGCATTATTTCAAAAATACTTGGAAATATTCTAGTTGGATAATGCTTACCTAGGCATTCCGTTTCTAGCGATGATTCACATTTCTCGCACGTTTCCTGGTCTTTGTATGTGAAACAACCATTCACAGCTAACACACTGTTTACTTTGGGTAGAGTCAGTAGATCTTCACTTTAGGCTTCAAGAACGTCGACTCTTTACCGTTGTTAATGCTCTAAATTTTTCGCCCAGTCTTTGGGCATCCTAAGGAGCGTGGCGACTTTTCCACCGATGTCTGTGGTTTACTTCTCACCAATAGAGTCCAATACCCCACGTTGCCATTCGTAGGGTGTGCTAAAACATGTTTAAAAATAAAAGGCTAAAGCAACACATATCTAACTGGCAAAAAAAAAAGAAGCAAAAACTGCATTAGTGCAATTCTGTATTTGACAACCAAACATTCCCAAAATTCGAAGAAATTAAAATGCTAAAAAGGAATAAAAAATCGGAGAGACAAATGAGAATGGAGGAATCGATCTTAATTTATAAAAATAAAACAAGGGTGTGTAACCAGAATGACCCTAATACATTATCTAGCCTTTGGAAAGAGCTAAGAAGACAAGAAAAAGAACAACAAAAGAAAAACTGACAAAAAAGACAAGGGAACAGGGATAGGAAAAGAAGAAAACAAAAAAACGACATCAACGACCATGTGAAAGAAAATATATATATATAGAATTAGTGAAACATAGATGGCACCAGCTAGGTTTGGTCAAGAAATGTATCTAATACAGCATATCCAACGAATGGCAACGTGGGGTATCTGACCTCATTGGCGAGAAGTAAACAACGAACAATGGTGGAAAAGTTTCCACGCTCCTGAGGATGCCCAAAGACTGGGCGAAAAATTTAGAGCATTAATAATGGTAAAGAGTTGATGTTTTTGAAGCCTAAAGTGAAGATCTACTGACTCTACCCAAAGTAAACAGTGTATTAGATGTGAAGGGCTGTTTCACATACAACGGACAATAACTTCAATGAAGACCGGGAAACGTGCGAGAAATATGAATCGTCGCTAGAAACAGAATGCCTAGGTAAGCATTATCCAACTAGAATATTTCCATAATGAAACTTATTATCCATTGTCAAATTTTCAGGTTGCACACCAACCCATTGTCAGGATTGACTCGAGAGTAGGAGTTGCCAGTTGTGCAGTAATATCCAGCCTTTCTGTTTGTTAATTGTGGCTCCTCCTCTTCCAATTTGTAGACTTCCTTTTTGCAAAGGGCTGTTGATGTGAAAGAACTTGTATGGAGTCCCTGTAAATTGAATGTCCGGTGCTTTGAATGTGTCTGTCAAGTCCTGTTTTGTTGGTAACACTTTTTATAGTAGCTTTTTGTTCTGCTCTGTGTGTTCGAAATTGTCTCCGACTTTCTCCCATGTAGGCGTTCCCACAATCGCAGTTTACTTTGTAGACCACTCATTCTTGTAGCTGGACAAATTTCTTTTTGCTTAATGGGAGTGAAGAATTTTTAATTTTATTGCTCAGGTCTGGAGCAAGTGGAACATGGAATTTAAACTTCAGAAAATTAGCAAAAAATTCCATGTCTAACTTGCTCCAGATCTAAACAATAGAATTATAAAAAACTATCTTCCATTATGCAAAAAAAAAAAGTTATGCTGCGAGGAGTGTTCTACAGCATAAGCTGAATTGTGGAAACGCCTACGTAAGAAAAACTGGAAGACAACTTTGAACCTGTGTAGCAGTACATAAGCCACTATAAAAAATGTTACCAACAAAACAAGACTAGACAGACATTCAATGCTCTGTACATTCAACTAACTGGGTCTCCATAAAAATTCTATTACATCAACAGCACTTTGGGAAAAGGAAGTTGGAAGAAAAGTCTACAAATTGAAAGAAGAGCCACAGTAAATTAACAGAAAGGCTGGGTATTTCCACATGAGTGGCAGTGCCTACTCTTGAGTGAGTCCTGATGAAGGGTTGGTGGGCAACCTAAAAATTTGACAACAGATGGTAAGTTTCATCCTAGTAATACCAGTAATACTTAAATTACATGTTTAAGAAATTCCCATATTTTTTTCCTGATTTTTTTTATATTACTTTAAAAAGCATGTAAAAATTTATAAAAATAAACACACTTGAAGGTTTATAGAAGATTTAGCACTTAAAAATATAGCTTCTGATATGAATCAAAATGAACTGTTACAAATGCGAATCTTATATGTGGCAGTCACTGTACTTCATCCTTTCGACTATTTTCCATCCTGCAGGGCTAACTTTCATAAGATACTATTTCACTCTATTTTCTTTTGCTTACTAATCTGACGTGCTCTGATAATTATGTGGTTCCAGAGACAGGATGTGCTTCCTTTACATGTCAAATTTCATATGACATAAATTAAACTTCTTGAAATACTGCCAGATGTCACTCTTGTCAGACATATCTGTGCATAGAAAATCACAGATCGGGCAAAAACAATTTGCAAGTAAAACCAAAACACTTCAGGAGCATCTCACTACTTCCCTCACCCCTCCTATAAAGTGACCCATGCAAGCATTGTACTTGCTTTGTGGGCAAACCAAGAATCACTTAACCTTAATAATTCTTGATTACCTTTAGCTATCAAGAAACTCAAAATTTATTCGAATTTAATTACATATTTAACCACATTTAAATGCACGTTCATAATGCAATTTTAACTGTAATTTTTTTAAAGTGCAAATGACTTTACACGCATTCAAAATATTGTTTGATTCATCACAACACGATAAGATAAAAATGAATTAAGAATACTAAATTACCTGGTTACTGATCTAGAAAACCCATTAAGAAAGTTTGCTGGGGGGGGGGGTTCTTTGTGCTGAGGGCACTTGCAGGGAATTTTACTTTTTTGGAGTTATCACAGATTTCACATTATCAGAGTTCAAGTTTTCAAGAGGCGACTGTTATTGTCTTTAAAAATGTTAGAGGCTGCCAAATGCTGACCACAAAAGCTGAATCACTCTTATTTCTCTCTTGATGTCCCTATCTACATGTTACACTTCCTCAGGTAATTTCTGTTTTTTACTATTTCAAGTAACTTGGTATCAGCTGCTGAAGTAAGTGGTTGCCAATGGGTAGAGATCAGCAGGGCATGTAATGTTAAACATGGAAATTTTGCCTGTAATAAGTCTAATTAGTGCATGAATCAACTTCAAATTTTGTATGTGAGCTATACTGCAAAGCTTTAGCAAGTATGCATAATTTCATTCAAAATACTCCATTTTGTCACATTTAAATTTTTAGATATGGGGGGGGGAGCAAACACAGTGAAAAACTGAGAAAATAGACATCATTGACAGCTCACTGGAAATGTCTTGGTCAAAGTTTTATGATTTTTGATGACAAAAGTGAAAAATTGAAGTTGATGATAATGAAACCAAAAATATCCTATTTTAGCTGTTTTTCAGCAACAAATTGCATAATTGAAGTAAAAATTAGCCTGATGACAGTCAGCATTGCTGCTAATGTGTCCAAAAACTGTAGGCATGAAAAATTGCTGAATTATGATAATGTCAAGCACAGAAATTTAGCATTTAATAAGGTCTGAAACAGGTGGATGAACCAACTTCAGTTTGTTTTTGTTTTTTTTAAATGCCCTTCTAGGCCCTTAGCAAGCATGCAAAATTTCTTTTGTGAACAGGCACACATTTTGTCACTTTTGTTGGAGATTTTTGACAGGCGATGCTACTCCTAACAATTTTGGTTGTAATTGTATGCATAAATGCAGTCTCCCAAGCAGCAAAGTGGGTTGTAGAAATGTGAGCTTGCATGACATTGGGATGTGTTGAGTCACACATTCAAAGCAATCTCAGCCTGAAATATGAAAGTGTTATTTTAACACCTGCTCAAAAACAGAAAACAAAACACACATGGTGTCAGAGGTCTTAAATTCCCTGCTTTTTGATCATAATAAACAACCTTTTGAAAACAAATGGATTTAGTAATAATTAAATGAATATTTCCTGTCATTTCTTATGTAGCTGTGCACAAGTGTGGGTGAGGTGAATAAATAAGCAGAATTATGGTGAGCTCACATTTTTACTGTTATTTTGAAAATACGCAACTGACTGACTCACTCACTCCAGAACTGTATTCTTAGGTGTGATTTGAAATGCACCAACCTAATAGCTTCCTGTATTTTATTTGTGCATTTTTTTTTTAATTTTTTTTTTTTTTAATTTATTAGGGAACAATGAATACCTGAGCAGAAAAATGCCTGCAGTCCCATTAAAAACACTGGGGAAACTGAAAAGACTAAAAAGCTCAATGGGATAGGCTGAGCTTTACTGACCAGCATTTCTTAGTGGTATAAAGTTGCATTCAGAGGACACACTAGCATTCACCTTTTGAGGTACTCAGCATGTGATTTCTTAAGAGGGGTTTTGCTCTAAGTTACACCTAGGAATGCTATTGTGCATGATATCTGCATTCCAAGTACTCCTTTGTATAGACAAGACATGAGATACCTACCAATATAAAATGGCACCAAGTAAAGCTTAGCTTAACCTTTTGAGCTCTACTTAGTCTTTTCTAGTTCCACAAGTCTTTTAATAAGGGATGGTATCAGCAATTTTCTGCATTCCATTGACCTGGTTCTGATTTCTGATTGTGTATAGAAGTTACAATATAACCTCAATCAGCTGAGCAAGACTTGTGAACATTTTGCGATGAAGATAAATGTTGGGTGTCTAAATCAATGGTTCTTAGTTGATCCCTAAAAATTATTGTGTAGTATCAGATAAAATGGTTGGAATAGGTAATATATATTTTAATTATTCAAGCATGATTATTTATGATATGGAAAATTTGGAAAGGAATTACACCAAAATAGTGTATTTTGGTCTTTGGTTATGTTAAAAAATGCAAACTCCATAACATTCAGATTTCCAAAAGGAATTGGATGAGAATCAATGAAGCAGGAGATCTCCCATGAGCTTAGAACTGCTTAAAAATAATTTATTTGCCCTTTATTTTAAATGCTGAAGATTGTGATTTTCAGGGAAACCTTTACTGGGTAAGAAATTTTAATTTTTTATGTAGTGGGAATAAATGAGATGGCAAAGTGATTAGTGTTAAACTTATTCAACTGGACACAAAATGTGTGGTGGTTTAGGATCAAACAACTGACATCTGTTAAGATTAATGTCACTTATAGCATGAGTGAAAGATTCAAAACTACCCTTGCACTACTTCTTAGAAGAGATTAAAAAGAATTAGTGGGTACTATGTTGTTAATTAGGCAAAATGTTATTTATGAATGTTATATTTTTTCTGTTATGTAAAAAGTACTACCAAACAAATAGATGTGACATATGTCTCAGTAACTGTCCTCCAAATAAAAGTTTGTTTGTTTTAGGGAATGTCTCATCCATGTTCAAGACATTTATATTTATTATGCTGTATGGTGAAGTTTGTAGCCTTGTATGTACATATTTATTAGGAGAGATGTAAAGTTAGAGATAATTAAAAGTGTAGAACATCCTCTTTTACAATATTTCTTTAATATATCATGTAGGCTGTCAGAGCTTTGAAAGAAACAATTGAAGACTGCTGGGATCAGGATGCTGAAGCTCGACTGACAGCGCTCTGTGTTCAGGAGAGATTGCTGGAAATACCAATTCTGTGGGAGAGACACAAAGGTATGCTCAACTTGGTGGTTGTGATTATAATGTTTTATGCTCTTTTTCTGTACTTCAAGGTGTGTTCAATTTATAAAACTGAAAAATGCTCCTTGCAAAAATACTTAAAGCAAGGACATGTATCACTCTTCAACATCTCTTCTGAAATTCTAAGCAGGGCTCATTTCCTCTTTTTAAAAACAAATTTATGGGTGTGTTAAAAGAACATCATATATACAGCATGTAGTGTTCATGCTTGTTTACTCTCCTTTTGCATTACTACCACCTGTACAGTTTTTTTTTTCTCTTACAAGATGACATTGTGTTTTACCAACCCACTGGTTTATTCAACATGTATTGCTAGAAAAAGGTATCTCTTTGCCATAAAATACTGAGTGTAACATTAATTTTGAAAAATCATGTTAGAGATTTGTTGAATTATTCCAGAGACACTACGATTCAGCGATAGCGACTGGGGCCCATGCCTCGATGGCTCTGCTCACTTGAGCTGTGGTGGGCGGGTGAGACACACCTGCCTCCTGAATATGACAGAGGCCTGTTGAAAGTACTAGAGGATTGGATGTGAGGGGCTGAATGGGTGTGACACTTGCAGTGGGAGTAGCAGAGGTTGTGAAACAGAAGGAGTTTTATAATTACAGTTGACCAAGGTTTAATCACCTATGAATGTAAGGTTATGTACATAGTTTTTACTTGAATGATATGAATGAGTTGTATGTGTGATTTTTATAGAATTGACAAGCTTTTTGAGTAACATCTCATAAGGCTAAGGGGAAAAAAAAAAAAAAAACTATTTCTTTGAATAAAGCTCATGTTGAGAAATGGCTTCCTAGTTTAATTGAATTAATAATCTAAAGCAACTTATGGGAATTTACTAGGAAATTTTTACATTAATAGCAAATTTTCGGAGAAAACTCTTCTCCTTCTTCAGGCTGACTTGTTGTCACTTTTTACTTGACACTATCACGGTTACGGTTTACCTTGACAGTTACGGTTAACCTTGACGGTTTAGGTTATTTTTCAACAAATCCTGCCAGATGTTAGGCAGGGAAAATCCTTTGCAGTCATTGATGATGGAATTTTGTTTTTCTCAATCTCTATTCCTTCTTTCAGTTTTCTTTTTGGAAATTGCTTTGGAAACTGATTACTTTAAGGGAATTCCAATCCATGCTGTGCCCAGTTTCTCTAACATGCCTATCTAATCCAGTCTTGTTGGAGCAATTTTTTATAGCTGCTTTATGCTCAGCTATACGAGTTTCTAGTCTTCGACCTGTTTCACCTATGTAAGATAGTCCACAACTACAATTTACTTCATAAACTACTTCTTTCATTTTTAAAATATCTTCTTCTCTTTGAACTATTTTAGGGAAAAATTTTTTAACTTTGTTCTCTAAACTTGGAGCTAGCCTAATATTGTATTTTTTACTAATTCTCTTTAAAGCTTCAAATAAACCTTTGTGATAAGAAATTTTTCTAGTGAATTTTACTTGTTGCTTTTGTGGGTTCTTCGAACCATTAAAATTCAGAAGCTTCTCAATTTCTTCTTTAGGATAGTTATTCTCTGCAAGTATGACTTTAAGCTCTTCTTTATGGGCTTCTTTTTTATCTGCAGTAGAAACTATTTTATTAATTTTTTCTAAACACTGACTTGCTACATTTTTCTTAATAGAAACTGGATGATACGAATTGAAATCCAGTAGTCTTTTAGTATTCATTGGTTTTTTATACCAACTAGTGAGGAATTTTTCATCTTCATAATAGATAGTAATATCTAAGAAGTTTATTCTTCTTTCTTTTTGAAGTTCAATAGTGAACTTAAGGGAATCATCTAATTCATTGAATGAGTCTAGAATTCTTTCTGGAACAATTTCTGAGCTATCTATTATAAATAAGATGTCATCCATGTATCTGCTATATAAGCAGAAGTATGTGGGTTGTACTAGTATCTTTTCTTCTAGTTTTCCCACATAATAGTTAGCTAAGAGTGGGGAGAGTGGGGAGCCCATAGCTAGCTCCCGATTTTCCCCACTCTTAGCTAACTATTATGTGGGAAAACTAGAAGAAAAGATACTAGTACAACCCACATACTTCTGCTTATATAGCAGATACATGGATGACATCTTATTTATAATAGATAGCTCAGAAATTGTTCCAGAAAGAATTCTAGACTCATTCAATGAATTAGATGATTCCCTTAAGTTCACTATTGAACTTCAAAAAGAAAGAAGAATAAACTTCTTAGATATTACTATCTATTATGAAGATGAAAAATTCCTCACTAGTTGGTATAAAAAACCAATGAATACTAAAAGACTACTGGATTTCAATTCGTATCATCCAGTTTCTATTAAGAAAAATGTAGCAAGTCAGTGTTTAGAAAAAATTAATAAAATAGTTTCTACTGCAGATAAAAAAGAAGCCCATAAAGAAGAGCTTAAAGTCATACTTGCAGAGAATAACTATCCTAAAGAAGAAATTGAGAAGCTTCTGAATTTTAATGGTTCGAAGAACCCACAAAAGCAACAAGTAAAATTCACTAGAAAAATTTCTTATCACAAAGGTTTATTTGAAGCTTTAAAGAGAATTAGTAAAAAATACAATATTAGGCTAGCTCCAAGTTTAGAGAACAAAGTTAAAAAATTTTTCCCTAAAATAGTTCAAAGAGAAGAAGATATTTTAAAAATGCAAGGAGTAGTTTATGAAGTAAATTGTAGTTGTGGACTATCTTACATAGGTGAAACAGGTCGAAGACTAGAAACTCGTATAGCTGAGCATAAAGCAGCTATAAAAAATTGCTCCAACAAGACTGGATTAGATAGGCATGTTAGAGAAACTGGGCACAGCATGGATTGGAATTCCCTTAAAGTAATCAGTTTCCAAAGCAATTTCCAAAAAGAAAACTGAAAGAAGGAATAGAGATTGAGAAAAACAAAATTCCATCATCAATGACTGCAAAGGATTTTCCCTGCCTAACATCTGGCAGGATTTGTTGAAAAATAACCTAAACCGTCAAGGTTAACCGTAACCGTCAAGGTAAACCGTAACCGTGATAGTGTCAAGTAAAAGTGACAACAAGTCAGCCTGAAGAAGGAGAAGAGTTTTCTCCGAAAATTTGCTATTAATGTAAAAATTTCCTAGTAAATTCCCATAAGTTGCTTTAAAAAAACTATGTTTAACACCCGGAAGTAAGAAGCGTAAGCAAGAAGTCTGTTAACCTTGGAAGCTCAGTTACATCACGATGAATGACGTGTTGGAAGTGTGTTGTCATTGGAGGTTACCATAATTTTTTGGTGAGTACGTGGTACTTTCTAATGGTTTTTTCATTTATTTCAGTCATTTTGACATTTTCATGCAATATGCGTGTGTAGAAGTTGTGATGAAAGGCATAAATATGAAGATGACACAGTAGATCATGAAAGTTTTATAACATGATTAGTGATTGTGAAATCCAATAATGATAATAAGAAAAGCATTATGGAATTTAAATCAGCAAAATTTTACAATACTCATTAGAGAAATATTTCCCAACCTTTCTTTCATGGAAGTATCCCTAAAACAATTTGCATATCCCAAGGAGCCTGTGTGGTATGAAAAGGAAACTGGAAATATTTGGAAGCCAGAAAAAGTCGATAGTGGGAAGTACAATTCTATTAATACTAAAATAATATCAAGAAAATTCCTTTAAGAGCTGCTTGTATGATATGCTAGCTTACGTGGTAAGCAATATATATATATTGGGGTATGAAAACGAAACTGGAAACATAAAATAAATATTGCTTCTGTCTCTTCTGAATAGTATATATATATATATATAATTTAAAACAAACTTTAGCAATGAACAGAAAAAAATTTCTAGAAAAAATAAAAAATAAATAAATAATAATGGACAATCTGAAAACCCAAACATGCAAAAGCAGCAGAGAAGAATTCTCAGAAACAAACAATAAGCAGAAAAAACTACAGCAGGAGTCAAAATAGGAAAAAAATAGTTAAAATAAAAAATATCATAGCAAATGAGCAGGGAGGAAAAAAAATTGGAGTGCAGAAAGCTTTGAAAATGCAGAGCTTTGGCTTTATCAAGCACCTGCAAAACTCAGCATTTACTCACTTCCACAAAGACCTAGTTGAACATGGGTTTCTGCTATGTCATAAATGCCAAAGGTACAAGTCCCAAAAAAAAAACATAACCGCCCGCATAGGCTTGAAAACTTTTAAATATCAAGCAAAATTTTGAATTTTGCATTATATCTACGACATATCTCGCCCAACCCGTAACTCCTCATTGTCCACAAAAACAGAAAAACTTCAATACAGAGCCCAAAAGTATTGCAAGATAGGCGTAGATTTTAGACCAATGAAACGAAAAACAAAAGCTGCAAAAGTACAAAAAATATTTTTTAGATGTACACAACAATGTAAAATTGCCGAACTTGGAAAAAGACTAAAAAATTAATAAAAAACACCATGAAAAAACACTTTATTTGAAGTCACAATTTCCAAAAACAAATTTTGACAGCATTAACACGTGGCTTGCTACCTGAGGGAAAACCCAACTAGGAACCACGGCAAAAACAAAACACTAAGTCAAGAGACAAATAATAATTAAGCAAACGCCTGTGCTAAGAAACAACAACTAAAACATTTCGGGAAAATAGCAGAGAACAGGAGCAAAAAAAAAAAAAAAAAAAAAGGGTACTGCACGAGAACAAGGAAATAAAAGGCCAACAAGGAAAAACGCCAATAAAAAGCAAAGCCAAAAAAAATACTAACTAATTTTAGCAGCCACAGAAATGAGGAAAAAACAAAAACCTCCAAAAGAAAAAAAAATGAAAGGACCTACCTGCTGGGCCTCCGATCTGTACTTTGCCAGAATTGGAAATGGCTGACAAAATTCCTGCACTAGAGGAAGAGAATCTATGAAGGCAGTCCCACACAAAAAACACTCTACAGACACTGTTAGTCCACCAATCAAAAAATGCTCAAGTGAAAAAGATACAGTTTGTCTGGAAAGAGAAGCTCGCCGGAATACATGTAAAATATCAAGTACACCCAATGTGTATTTAATAATATTCATCTTTATTAAAATACCTTATAGTAAAACTACAGACAAGATAGTTACTATTTTTATGTTAGCTATTCTTGATATCGAATATCTATTTTACATTTTAAACTTTTGGGGGGATTTTTAATTATAAACTTTTTGGGGGATTTTTAGTTAGTATTTTATTATTTTTATAATAAAACTTCTATCCATAGCACTAAAGGTTCCTAAAAGTTGGTTAATATACATCCTCTAGCCAAATTCCAGAAAGGCTGTCATTGACAAGAATCATTTTATTAACTGTGATGCAATTAAATTAGATCTGCTAACCTAATTCTATTTTTGAGGAATATTTTCCTTAAGGCTATTTTAATAAAATAAGCTGGTACTTGGTTATCTAGAAAGCTATTTCATAGGACACTAATGTGTTCAAGGAAAACCAAAGTATTGTTGCATACTCTGGAGATTCTAAGCACCTGCGAAATAAGTACATTCTCTATTACTTTGGTTGAGATATTATTTGCCCAGTGTAAATATTTAATTACCATAAAAGGGAAATTCTTTTATCAAATAGGCTAATAGTAGGGTTATCATTGTTAAGTTTTATGCTTAAATCTAAGAAATCAAGCTCCTGGTTATTTTGGTTGGTTTTACTTAATTTACGACAGCTATGGTAGATATCAGTAAAATCATTCTCTGTTATTTCAGAGCTATTAATACATAGCAAATCATCAATATAAGTAGCTATCTGAGTTCAAGGACCTATATTTTATAAATTGATATTCTTTATAGAACAGAAAAAGATTAGACACTGGTGGAATGTGAGCATCCCATAAGAATACCATTAATCTGCTTACAGAGAATATGGTTATTATTAATCCAACAGTTAAGTAAAGTGTTCCAAGTATTGGCTTTAACAAGTTGGTTAATTTTAAATTCTACAAACAACTCCTTAAATGATTAGTGTAGATAAAGAAGCCATCTTTTTACACGATGATCAGTATGATTGAACACATATCTGTACTCAATTATAACAAAGCATAATTTAATACTTTAATACTGAGTGCAGATATATATCGTACAAGATCTTTCAAAATGCAGAGCATTTCATCATCAGGTATATCTTACATCAAGAAGAAAATTACTGGAACTGGAACAAAACATCGTAATTTAAAAACATAAACAAAGAATTAAACACTAATGGCACGTTATATTACAAATAGTTAGGCGCGATATGCACACGTGCATGCAATGTGTTTCAGAGATGCATAGCATGTGCATTTTTTGGCATGTGATTAAAGTCATAATGATTGTATGTATTGTAATTAGGTCATATTTTTGAGTACAGTTTTTGTTTACATTTGAGGATGCCATTACTTCTCGACCAGTGGTAGCCATGTTGGATGGACACAAATTGGAGGGTCATCATTGCAGCATTTGGATTTGTGAGAGAGGATGAGTAAACTTTCGACGTACAATAGAGATCTTCTTGTGTTAGAGGTTGCTAAGATCTTCCTTTCTGCCCAGTCTGGATAATACAACCCCTCCTGTCTGCCTATACTTGTCCTACCAGACAACTTGAAAAAGCACTAACTTCATTCCTAAAAC
Organism: Macrothele yani; assembly: GCA_039090855.1. Classification (NCBI taxonomy): domain Eukaryota; kingdom Metazoa; phylum Arthropoda; class Arachnida; order Araneae; family Macrothelidae; genus Macrothele; species Macrothele yani. The sequence continues at coordinate 127,980,721 of CM077024.1, read as the reverse complement.
CAATGACCTTTAATTACGTATACTCTGTTAATAGCTCTGAAAAAGCTATCGAGAAAATCTACAATCTCCAACCAATAATGAGCACATTCACCATGGCTTCCCTGGATGTTGTTGCCTTATTCCCAAATGTACCTTCGGATGCGGTACACTCGATAATAGAGGCACACCTTAAAACCATGACTAATATCACACCCAATTAAGCCCAAGCTATAATGAAAGCGTTTATACCTCATCCAGGAACACGCATATTTCAAATTTAATGGTATCATCTAATGCCAAAATGAAGGAGCACCTATGGGCTCCCCTCTGTCAAGCGTCCTTGCAGAAATCATCATGCAAAAGATTGAAGAACAGGTCTTAAGCACATGCCAATACAAACCATTGCTGTATCTAAGATATGTTGATGATATACTGATCTTTTGGCCTCGCCAAAATGAACTCGTTAACAATTTTGCAAAAGAACTTTCAAGCCAATACTAAACAATACAGTTTACCATTGAACATGAAGAAAATTGTGAACTACCATTCCTAGACTTCCTAATCACACGTCACAAAGACAACAAAATTACTTTGAAAGCATGCAGAAAACCCATGGCTATTCCAATCATCATTCCTAAAAACTCTACACACCCTATACAACATAATCATGCTGTCTTAAGATTCCTCGTCAAACGCGCGTTCATGCAGAGCACTACTGTAAAGGAGAGGAACTAAGACTAATACAAAAAACTGCTAAGGACAATGGATATAGCAAACAAGATGTAGATAACCATGTACGAAGATGCTTACAACATTACTCCATCACCCTCACCAGAGAACAGAATGACATCAAATATATTGGTTCTATGCCATTCCACGCAGCACTTACAAATGTTCTCAAGAATGCACTCAGAAAACAAAACTTGCAATTTGGTGACAAAACTACTAACTTATTCTCGCTTGTTAAACAAGACGGGGACCCTGATGCAAGATGGACAAGCATGGTGTGTACAGTATTCCGCTTAAACACTGCAGCAACAAAAATGAAGACTTAATATGCATCAGATCAACTTCACAAACCTTAAAAATGAGGATACTTGAACATATATACAACATTATGACCCATTCCAATTCCACCTCACTATCCCGTCTAGTCAATAATGTCACGCATTATCCAGACTGGACAGAAAGCAAGATCTTAGCAACCTCTAACACAAGATCTCTATTGTACACCGAAAGTCTACTTATCCTCTCTCACAAATGCTGCAATGACGAACCTCCAATTTGTGTCCATCCAACATGGCTACCACTGGTTAAGAAGTAATGGCATCCTCAAATGTAACCAAAAACTGTACTCAAAAATATGACTTAATTACAATACAATCATTGACTTTAATCACATGCCAAAAATCGCGCATGCTATGCATCTCTTAAACAGTGCATGCACGTGTGCATACACGCCTAACTATTTGTAATGTCACGTGCCATTAGCATTGAATTCTTTGTTTATGTTTTTAAATTATGGTGTTTTGTTCCAGTAATTTTCTTCTTGATGTAAGATGTACCTGATGATAAAATGCTCTGCATTTTGAAAGATCTTGTAAGATATAAATCTGCACTTAGTATTAAAGTAATTAAATTATGCTTTGTTATAATTGAGTACAGATGTGTTTAGTCCTACTGATCATCATGCAAAAAAGCGGCTTCTTTATCTTCACTAATCATACTATGCACGATAACTCTATCAAGATATAAACTCCTTAAATGTGGAAATAATATCTAAAAGAGGCAGATTGGTATATAAGTTCTCGAAATCATAACTATTAATATCTATGGCCCTTAAGCTAAGAATAGAGGAAATCACTTCGGAATTGTTATTTATAATCCAAAAATCCCTGTTCTGCAGATTAGTACTGTTTCCAATAAGTTCCAATACTTTTTCAGAAGTGCTTCAAAAGCATGGTCTATTTTCTTTTTATGACTCCTAATGCCTCTGGCTATGAACCTGAATTTCACTGGATCTTTATGAAACTTTACAGTATCAAAAAGAAAAGAAAATTCAGGCTCATAACCCCTAACCAGGGAAATTTTAAGCTTTCTGTGGTAGGCTATAAACAGATTATCAATTTGTTTGGTACTGTAACTGACAGGCTCATAGGTTACCCATTTTGTCACTTTTTTTCCCCCCTTTGGATGATATTTAACTGGCGTTCTGTAAATGCTATTTCCTTTGGATAATTTTTGACTGGTGTTGAGTAAATGCTATTTCCATAGCAACAAAATGATTTGCCTATATGTAAGCTTGACATCAGGGCTGTGTTACATCACATGCTCAAAGCAATATTGTCTTGGCATGTAGAAGTGAATTTTTTAACAGCTGCTTAGAAACACAGAAAGGAAATGTAATGTCACAGCAGTTCAGTTTGAGTTTTATTATGAAAATTTTTTTTGAAACAAATAAATGGATTTAGTAATAACTGAATATAATATTTCCTTTGTATTTAACTTACACATGGTTGGGTGGAATGAAAAAAAAAAACACTGAATCAGGTTACAGTAATGTCTTTAATGTTATTTTGGAAGTACAGCTTTACTGACTTACTCACTTCAGAACTGTGTTCTGAAATGTCATTTGAAACACACTAACCTAATAGTTTCCTCTATTTGTTCATTCATCCATGTATTAATTTTTTAAGGAACTGTTTAAATTCCAGAGCAGAGAAACACTTGCAATTCCATTAAAAACGTCGGGGAAAACAGGAAAGACTTAAGAGCTCAAGATGAGCTTTACTCAGTGCCATATTTTATTGGTGCTTCTTTCACCGGGGGCTGGGTATTCTACAAAGCAGCATTTGGTAAGGAAGGGGTTAGCTGGCATGCACCTTTTGAGGTGGTCAGCATGTGAGTTCTTAGGATGGGTGTTTTCTGTATGTGACACCTAGAGATGGTTTTGTGCAGTGATTGGAAAGCTACATTTTAAAAGTAGGTTGCTACTACTACAACTATATTCTTTAAAAAGTAACATGCTACAGCTACGACTACTTTTTCTGAAAAGTAGGGAGTTTTGCTACTTTTCAGCTACATTTTTACATTTAGATTTAAATCAAAGGTGCAAATTCTAAGGATGATATTCACATCTACATTATTGCATATGGTATTCAGAGTTGAAAACCATGGTAAATTACACAAGTAATTTATCTTTGTATATGTAACACATTTTGACACATTCAGTGGTGCATATTTCAAGCTAGACAGACTAGCTGAGAAGCCCAGAGAATTCAATTAAAAGCCATGTATCATTCTAGTATATCTGCAAATTCATTTTCTTTGACTAAAAGCATCGAATCTCACAATCGAGGAACGGTCTTCAATAAAACCACTAGTGGCATGCTCCGTGGACAGTGGTCTAAGCGCTGATTTCTGACCATTCGTCTGAGATCAGTTTGGGTTTGAATTCTGGTGAGGCATGGATGTTGTGTTTGTCTTATGGCACTGGATCCCTCCTTTTCCTGGAGGAACCAGTGGCCCTAAATTAAGAACAGGTGACTACTTATATCCCATCAAGTTGCTCATTGTGGTCGTTAAGACCGCAACCAACCAAAAAAGAAAGAAAACAAAAAAAAAACTTAGTGAGCTTTCACAGTTTAAGTTAAGTCGGGTACATATTATTGTAGGCAGAACACGCTCTGACCCCCTGTTACAGTCAATTACACTTCAGGAAATGTCATGTGATTTGAAGAATACAATTTTAACCAATTTTTTAAAAGTAGTATGATTTGTAGCATAATTTTCTGCTACAAGCTATTTTATTCTGTCGCATGCTACTGTTACTACTACTTTTTTTTTGTAGCAATGCTATATATGTCATGCTACTCTAAAAGTAGTGTGCTACAGTAGCAGCACTACATCCAGTCACTAGTTTTGTGCATGACATCTATGTGCCCAAGTGCTCCTTTGTTAAAGACTCAGCCCCTGTTGAATAATTCACTGATAAGAAATGGTGCCAAGTTAAGCTTAGCTTACCCCATTCAGCTGTAAGTAATTCCAACTGATGAATAATTAAAAGCACAAGTTCTTTAGTCTGACTCTGAACTTGTTCAATGCCGTCATTCCCCACAAACCCTGAGTTTTTTCTTGAATGCAAAATGTTTGTCTGTGGAAATTAGTATGTCTTGTTTTGGGTCCTGCATGCAGGTGTTTGAGAGGGGAGGGGTTAGCTTTGCTAATGAATATCTGTTTTAAGTAATTTAAGTTTCTGCAGCCATTTTATATTTTCAAGAAAAATAAATTGGTTTTATTTCCTTCGAAGAGAAACAGTAGTTTCCTTAACAGCACAAGCAATCTTCTTAAAACTTTCCATCTTGAAAGCCATGCGATCTCTGTATGTAGAAGGGTCATGTAATCTTTGTATATGCTTTGTAAGCGTGAATTTCCGAGTGGAGGGGGGGGCAATTAAGCATCAGGGTTTTTTTTTTCCTTTGACAAGCATAACAAGGCATCTTATTGATGACCATTAAGCAGGCATTATAAGTGCAAAAGTCAATGCACCAGCTCCATGACAAATCGTAGGATTCCAAATAGGAAGAAAAGATGGTGATGTCTTGATTTTTGGTCGTTTTCCGTAATTCTTTTACATCAAATATTTTTTTTTCATTATTTCACTTTAATTTTTTGAATTGTGTGAATACCAACAGCTGAACATTACTTATATCTGCTTAGAAAAAGTTAATATTTGTTATCTCAGACACAAAAAATCTTCAGTGCTATGTGTGGCAAGTCCTTCACATACCTGCTAATAATATTAGAAATAAGAACTTTGTCAAATTCCCTTTCAGCCTCATTGCATCATTGTTTTTGCCATTATTTCACAAGCATGACATTATTAAGCTTTCAGTAGCACTCGTGACTTTTTTTTTTTTTTTTGTTAAATGAAAATGAGTCAGTAGCAGAAAAACTTAATGAGAATTATAGAGGATAAATCTTTTAAAGTACATCACCTCTCAAGTTTTCAATCTATATGCTAGATCAGGGATACACAACCTTTTAACAGTTACAGGCTAATTTCAGATTGACTGAATGATAGTGGGCCACAGAGGGTTACCCCTAACAAAAGATTCAAGAAAAAAAAAACATGTACAGAAATTAAATAAAACAATTTACTTGCTTAAAAAATGTGCAGGCATTGCCAAAGCCTTTTAATTTTTTGTAAGATATTTGACATTGATTGTTTTTTATTTGTCTTTCAATATCTGGTTCAATGTTGGACACAGCATGATCTGCAGACTTCTCTCCAAGTATTTATCAGTTAGACGAGAAACTTCTTGATTTCACCTGCTTTATTACAGAAAACGATTGTTCACATAAGCAGGCGCTTCTGAATAATGTTGCTGTTTTTTGAAAGTAGAATTTTCAGTTCCTTCATTTCACAAGGCAAGTAGTTTTTGTGAAATTCTAGTAAAGAAATTTCTGCAAATTTAGCTTTCAATTAGGAGTTATTTTGAAAATCGGCATGCTCTGTTAAAATCGACAGGCGCCATTTCAATATTAGTTGCAAATAGTATTGCAAACCCAGCATATATTTGTCTGTACCCCATAAAACATTCATATCTTTATATAATAGCGGTATAACTATACCATCGGGATTAGACGAAATGCTATCCCACACTCACCAACCCGCTTGGCCAGTGTGGTGAGTTATGGCCAAACCCCTCCAAAATGACTCCACAACTTAAATCTTGGCCCTCGGTCTCCGGCAGCTGGAATGTACCTGGCCAAGGCAGCGGCCAGTGCGACATGAAGGCAGAGGGTGCTAAGAATCCCCGAAGGACCGGACTAGGCTGCCATCTGATGCTGACCTTGGCTACGTATAATGGACGCTCCCTATCTTCTGATTCAAGGCTTCTTGAATTGGAAGAGGAACTACAAAAGATCAAGTGGGACATCGTCGGGCTAAGTGAGGTAAGGAGAAAAGGAGAAGATCTCATTGAACTGAAAAGTGGACATCTCTTCTACTATCATGGGACAGATACTGGCAGAACTAGTGGTGTTGGATTTATAATAAACAAGAAACTGAAGGATAAAGTGGTAGAAGTTGAAAGTTCCTCTGACAGAGCTGCACGACTCGTTATCCAACTCTCGAGAAGATACCAGGCTCAGATAATTCAAACTTATGCACCCACCACAAGTCATCCTGAAGAAGAAATTGAGGAATTTTATGAAGAAATTCGTCATCTAAATAATAAAGGTAAGCAACATTTGAAGATAATTATGGGAGATTTCAATGCAAAAGTAGGGCAACGGCAACAGAATGAAACTTCAGTAGGTAAATTTGGTCACGGCAACAGAAACCAGCGTGGAAATACTCTCGTTGAGTTTGCAGAGGCAGAAAGGTTTTTCATCTTGAACTCCTTTTTCAAGAAAAAGCCACACAGGAAATGGACTTGGAGACATCCAAATGGGATGACAAGTGAAATTGATTTTATTATGTGTAACAAAAAATTCGTCATGGAAGACTGCAGTGTGCTGAACAAGTTCAACACAGGTAGTGACCATAGATTGGTGAGATGTAAGATGCACCTCAACACTAAACTCGAACGTGGCAAGCTCATAAGACAAACAGAATGTATTGACATAACCAACCTTAAAAAACACCACAATACCTTCAAGTTGGAACTGAAGAACAGATTCTCTGCTTTAGAAGGCCTTACATCGGAAGAAGTGGATATTTCTGAAGTTAACAGAAAAGTAACCAAAGCTCTTATGGAAACAGCAACAAAATTAGCTGGGTCTAAGAACAAGTTGCATGTAAATAAATTATCCGGAAAAACGAAAATGTTGATGCAAAAACGAAGAGAGATGAGGACAACTAAAGAAGATGTGACTTCCAAAGTGGAATATATAGAGCTATGCAAGACAGCACGAAAAAGTATCACTGAAGACGTAAGGAAATTCAACTGTGAGCTAGTGAGGATTTTCACTCGATGCCTTAATGAAGGAAAGATTCCTGAGGATTGGAACACCGCTACAATGATCCTGCTACATAAGAAAGGTGACATTGAGGATCTCGGAAACTACAGACCTATCAGCCTCCTATCAGTAGTTTATGAAATCTTCACTAAAGTTCTTTCACACCGCTTGGAGGTAACACTGGACATGGCTCAACCGAGAGAACAAGCTGGATTCAGGAGTGGCTACAGCACAATAGATCATATCCACGTACTGAGAGAACTAATTGAAAGAGCGAGGGAATATGAACTTCCATTGTGCATGGCTTTTATCGATTATGAAAAAGCCTTTGATTCGGTGAAACCATCAGCAGTTACAATGGCTCTGAAATCGTGCGGTATTGAAGATGCATACATTAATATTATTAATAACATCTATGAAAATGCAAGTGCAAAGATTCGGCTGTTTGAGAATACAGCACACATAAAAGTTGGAAAGGGAGTGAGACAAGGTGACACCATATCTCCTGAGCTCTTTAATGCTACATTGGAGGGTGTCTTTCAGTCGCTGAGCTGGGAAAACAAGGGGATAAAGATTAATGGAGATTATCTAACGCACCTTCGTTTTGCTGATGACTTAGTCATTTTTGCAACTACCCCATCAGAGCTGCAGAGTATGATTCAGGAACTTGCTGACAAGAGTAAAGAAGTGGGATTAAAAATGAACTTTCAGAAGACAAAAGTGATGTTCAATGCTTTTTCAAGAAATGAAGATTTATCGATTGATGGAGAAAAGCTGGAGATAACAGACACGTACGTTTATCTTGGACAACAGATATCAAGTGAGGGTCACATTGATGAAGAAATTAATCAGCGTACAAAACTGGCCTGGAGAGCTTTTGGAAGAAACAGCATAATTTTCAAGAGCAATATGCCATTATGTCTTAAAAGAAAAGTGTTTGATCAATGCATCCTTCCAGTGCTTACGTATGGTGCAGAGACATGGACCTTAACTAAAAGAGACATACAAAGGCTGCAGACAACTCAAAGGAGAAGCATGGAGAGGTGCATGCTTGGTGTAACCAGGAGAGATAAGAAGAGGAACACGTGGATCCGAAAAATGACAAGAGTGGAAGACATCATGATCAGAGTTAAAATCCCTGAAATGGCAATGGGCTGGACATACTGCCAGAAGGACAGACCATCAATGGACAGCCGAAATTTTAGATTGGATTCCAAGGGACAGGAAAAGACCCAGAAGAAGACCACATGGGAGATGGGTGGATGAAATTCGAAAGTATGCAGGAGTGACATGGAGGAGACTGGTGCAAGACAGACCGTTGTGGAGGAAACTTGGGGAAACCTTCGTCCAGCAGTGGATTGATAATGGTTGACAATGATGATGAGATATATATATATATATATTCTATTAAGAAGAGAATATATATATATATATATATATATATATATATATATTCTATTAAGAAGAGACCACAGCAAAAATAATTTTTTTTGACTCATACCAAGTACAACATAGAAAATGTTATGTATTTGCCGGTGTGAGTAAAAAGAGAAAAAATAAAACAACTGAATGTAGAAAGTGTCGAGAATACTGAGCCTTGGCTTTATCAAGGACCAGCAAAAACTCTGCATTTTCTCACTTCCACAAAGACCTAGTTGGAAATGGGTTTCTGCAAAGTCATAGATGCAAGAAATAAGCCCACCAAAAATTTTTAAAAAATATATATATATATGTCATGATCTCCGCAGAGTTGTATGACTTAGCTTTAGTTAACAATTTAGCTTGCATCCATAACTTTCCTGGCCCGACCCATGCTCTTCATCTGTTACTATTAAACAGAAAGAAGAAGAATATAGAAAATTCGAGTTGTGAGAGTGACATAATTAGAAATAATGTTCAGCAATAACAAATTGCCAAGTTCGCCTGAGAGAGAATTTAAACCTGAATAGGAATACAAAAGTATTCAAAATTTTAAACTTGCAATTAAAAAAGGAAATATTATTTTTTTAAAAAACCCAGATTCCTGAAAGAAAACTGGATTATAATACCCCCCCACTCCACAACTTCTGACAACACAAAAACGAGAACAAAACAAAGACAATAATTAACTAAAGAAATGCTTTGTGAAGGTTATATGACATAAACAATTAGTTGCAATATGTACAAAGTATTTCAGAAGTGCTTTAAGTGCATAATAAAGTAGTTATTAAGAACCTAACTACTTTGAAAACATAGCGCAAATTCAAGAACTATGAATAATGAATCGCCAGCTGCTTGGCCTAACTGCCTAAAAAACGCGCAAAGTTACCAAGAAAAGAAAGAGTTAAAATCCGCAAAAAAGTTAATAGACTTGCCAGTGCCTAAATGCTTACAGCAAAAAAACAGAGAAAAAGTACAAGAAGTACAAACATTGAACTTGTAAAACCTAAAACCCAAAGACAAAGAAGAGAGCTTACCTCTTATGCAACTGAACTTCCTCCACACTTGAGGAAAACATGGTCGACCTTTTCACCCAAACTTCTAAACTCCTCTGCCACTCCCTATATATATATATATACTAAAATACTAAAGAGCAAAGCCAAAAACATAAGAAAAATTTTTTTAATTTAAAACGAAAGTTGCCAAATTAACCTGAAGATCAAAACGCGCAATGCAGCAGTTATGAAAATTCAGAATTCACACTCTATTAAGAAGAGACTGAAGCAAAAAAAATTTTTTGACTCATACCAAGTACAACATAGAAAAAGTTACGTATTGACCAGTGTGAGTAAAAAGAGAAAAAAGAACAACTGAATGCAGAAAGTGTCGAGAATACTGAGCCTTGGCTTTATCAAGGGCCAGCAAAAACTCTGCATTTTCTCACTTCCATAAAGACCTATTTGGAAATGGGTTTCTGCAAAGTCATGGATGCAAGTAATAAGCCGCCAAAAAAATAAAAAAATATATATATATATATATGTCATGACCTCCGCAGAGGTGTGTGTATATATATATATATATATATATATATATATATATATATTCTATTAAGAAGATACCTAAGCAAAAAAATACATATATAATTTTGACTCGCACCAAGTACAACATAGAAAAGGTTATGTATCTACCTGTGTGAGTAAAAGGAGAAAAGATAAAAAAATAAAATAAAACAACTGAATGTAGAAGGTGTCGAGAATACTGAGCCTTGGCTTTATCAAGGACCAGCAAAAACTCTGCATTTTCTCACTTCCACAAAGACCTAGTTGGAAATGGGTTTCTGCAAGGCCATAGATGCAAGTAACATTCCCACCTAAAATTGTTTTAAAAAATATATATATGTCATGTCCTCCGCAGAGTTGTATGACCTAGCACTAGTTAACAATTTCGCTTGCATCCATTAACCTTCCTGGCCCGACCCATGCTCTTCATCTGTTACTATTAAACAGAGAGAAGAAGATTAAAGACAACTCAAGCTGTGAGAGTGACATAATAATTAGAAATAATTTTCAGCTATAACGAAATGCCAAGTTCGTTTGAGAGAGAATTTAAACCTGAAAATCAATGCAAAAGAAATCCAAATTTTTACATTGCAATTAAAAAAGGAAATATTAATTTTTAAAAAACAGATTTTTGAAAGAAAACTTGAGTCTAAAACCCCCTACTCTACAACTTATGACAGCACGAAAACGAGAATAAGTTAAAGACAATAATTAACTAAAGAAAACTTTGTGAAAGTTATATGACTTAAACAGTTAGTTGCAATATGTACAAAGTATTTCAGCAGTGCTTTAAGTGCATAATTAATTAGTTATTAAGAACTTAACTACTTTGAAAATACAGCGCATAGAAAAGGAACAAGCTTAGCCATCTTCTGTTCCTAGGTACCCCAAAAGACGCGCAAAGTTACAAAGAAAAGAAAGAGTTAAAACCCGCAAAAATGTTAACAGACAAGCCAGTGCCTAAAAGCTAAAAATCAACAGAGAAAAAGTACATGAAGTACAAACTTTGAAATTTCAATTCGTGAACTCTTCTTTCTTGTTAATAATAAGAGCTGCACTAGAGGTAATAGAGGACAGAGGTTATTTCGCACATCAAGCAAAGTTGATTTTGCTAACTTGCTAATAACTCTGGAAAGCTTTAAAACTGGCACTAATTTTGTTAAAAATACTTACAAAATACTTAAGTCCTTCAAGCACTCTGTCCTTAAAAGTTTTTTTCAAATTCTGGAATGAAACTGCTGACCATGTTGATAAGCATGTTTTTGCTTTGGTTCTGGACATTCTTAAACATATTCTTAAAGATAAAATTTCTCTTAAAGAATTTTCCAGTAATTTTGTAACCATCAGGTTTCTAAATAAAGCCTACGATAATCTCAATGTAAGGAAGCTGTTCTACAATAATGCAATTTTTTTCCCATCCACAGGCACCAGTCTATTGTAAGTTTTAAATATGTTAAGACCTTAGGGTCAATAGTTAAAAACTACAAACTTAACTCTTCGAGCTACATTCCTGTAATTACTACATGTTCTTGTGATGAACATAAAGAAACAGTTCACTATGATAAGAATTACAACCATATTATCACCGGAAACTTGAGTTTTGTTGAAAATGAAAAGCTTAGGAATTTATTAGAGTATGGCTCTAAATTCAGACCTTCCTTCACAATTTCCAAAGAAAGGATTCTTGAGAGCTTCACTCAAGATGTTAATAGGTACATCGTAAAAACCAGTTTAACGTACAATCAGCCTATTGAGGCCTTCGCAGAATGGAAATATAATATAATCAATAGCTTCACCGGTGAGTTGGCAGGTCTGGACTTTTGTTTCGACAGAAATCTCTTTTTCTCTGGAGAAGCTAAAAGGTCACTCTCCAAACTACAAGACCAATTTATTTTTACCACTACGGATAAAGCTAGCAATAATTTTGCAATTATCTGTAAGAAGTTCTATTTTGAATTGTTAACTATGGAACTCAATAATAGAGTAACATACGAGCCCGTAAGTTATTCTACCAAGCAGTTAGAAAATCGGTTTAAGGCATTCTTCAAGAAACTTAAAATTCCACAAACAAGAAGATATGAGCCTGAATTTCCATTTCTTTTTGCAACGGTTAAGTTTCATAAGGATCCTGTGAGGTTCAGGTTCATAGCTAGTGGAGTAAGGAGTCATAAAAAGAAAATAGATCTTGCTTTTGAAGATGTCTTAAAGAAGGTTTTGAAACACATTAGAAACTGTACTAACTTGATGTACAGAGATTTTTGGATAATTAATAATAATGCAGAAGTAATTTCTACTATACTCAAAGTTTGTCCCCTAGATATTAATATTTATGATTTTGAAAACCTATATACTAATCTGCCTCTATCAGATATAATCACTACCTTTAAAGAGCTGTATGCAGAATTTAAACTTAACCAATTTGTTGATGTAGGAACTTGGAACTCTTATCTCAATTGCTGCATAAAAAATAACCATATCTTATATAATAATACTCTCTATAAGCAAGTGAACGGTATTCCCATGGGAACATCAACGTCCACGAATATCGCTAATCTATTCCTGTTCTTTAAGGAATATAAATTCATTAAAAATCACCCCACCTGCTCAGATAACTACCTTTACACTTTTAGATATATTGATGATCTGCTGTGTATCAATAATTCAGAAGTTATAGAGAGTGATTTTGATAATATCTATCCTAGCTCTCTTAACTTATGTAAAACCAACCACAGTAATCAGGAACTTGAGTTCCTAGACTTAAGCATTAAACTCAACAGAGGTAACCCATCTATTAGCCTCTTTGATAAAAGAGTTAATTTTCCTTTCAAAGTAATTAAATATCTACACTGGAATAATAACATTTCAACCAAAGTAATTGAGAATGTACTAATTTCTCAGGTCCTAAGAATTTCAAGAATTTGCAGCAACAATTTGGACTTCAATTACCACATTAATATACTATTAGATAGTTTTCTAGAGAACGAAATTCCTTCTTCTTTCATCAAAAGAACTTTAAGAAAAATTATTCTGAATAATAGAGTAAGGTTGGCAGATCTGCTTTAATTTTCTACACAGTTAATAATATGATTCTGACCAATCAAAGCCGTAAGGAAGTTGGCTAGAGGATGCCTATTAACTACCTAAAGGAACCTTAGTGCTATGGATATGAAGGTCCTATTAAAACAAAAAATTAAATAATATAAACAAAATCACAAAAAAAGCTTAAAAATCTGTTTATAAAAGAAAATAGAAACAAATAAAAAAGAAAACTAGTTATTCATCACTAGGATAGCTATACTAAAAATAGTAAAACCAACATTAAAATTAATAAGATTCTGATTAATCTATAGAAGCTCACTAAGGTGATTTAATACATGCAAAGATTATTAAATACACTACTCTTGTATTTTATAATATTTTCTCATGTATTCTGGAGAGTTAATTCTGCTCTTTCTGATCATACAGATCCACAGTCTTGAGTTTATATATATTTTTCTCTGGTTAAAATCTCCGCGAGTTGGTTTCTTTCTGTATGAGGAGGCCATCAGCCCCACCCTCACTGCCCCCAGCGACTAGGGAGTGGCGGAAGAGGTCAGCCATGTTTTACTCTTGTGAGGAGAAAGTTTAGTCACACAAGAGGTAAGCTCTCTTCCTTGTATTTGGGTTTTAGGTTTTATAAGTTCAAAGTTTGTACTTCATGTACTTTTTCTCTGTTGATTTTTAGCTTTTCAGCTTTTAGGCACTGGCTTGTCTGTTAACATTTTTGCGGGTTTTAACTCTTTCTTTTCTTTGTAACTTTGCGCGTCTTTTGGGGTACCTAGGAACAGAAGATGGCTAAGCTTGTTCCTTTTCTATGCGCTGTATTTTCAAAGTAGTTAAGTTCTTAATAACTAATTAATTATGCACTTAAAGCACTGCTGAAATACTTTGTACATATTGCAACTAACTGTTTAAGTCATATAACTTTCACAAAGTTTTCTTTAGTTAATTATTGTCTTTAACTTATTCTCGTTTTCGTGCTGTCATAAGTTGTAGAGTAGGGGGTTTTAGACTCAAGTTTTCTTTCAAAAATCTGTTTTTTAAAAATTAATATTTCCTTTTTTAATTGCAATGTAAAAATTTGGATTTCTTTTGCATTGATTTTCAGGTTTAAATTCTCTCTCAAACGAACTTGGCATTTCGTTATAGCTGAAAATTATTTCTAATTATTATGTCACTCTCACAGCTTGAGTTGTCTTTAATCTTCTTCTCTCTGTTTAATAGTAACAGATGAAGAGCATGGGTCGGGCCAGGAAGGTTAATGGATGCAAGCGAAATTGTTAACTAGTGCTAGGTCATACAACTCTGCGGAGGACATGACATATATATATTTTTTAAAACAATTTTAGGTGGGAATGTTACTTGCATCTATGGCCTTGCAGAAACCCATTTCCAACTAGGTCTTTGTGGAAGTGAGAAAATGCAGAGTTTTTGCTGGTCCTTGACAAAGCCAAGGCTCAGTATTCTCGACACCTTCTACATTCAGTTGTTTTATTTTATTTTTTTATCTTTTCTCCTTTTACTCACACAGGTAGATACATAACCTTTTCTATGTTGTACTTGGTGTGAGTCAAAATTATATATGTATTTTTTTGCTTAGGTATCTTCTTAATAGAATGTGAATTCTGAATTTTCAAAACTGCTGCGTTGGGCGTTTTGATCTTCAGGTTATTTTGCAACTTTCGCTTTAAATTCTAAAGTTTTTCCTTAGTCTTCAGTTTTGCTCTTAAGTATATATCATCATCATCATCATTGTCAACCATTATCAATCCACTGCTGGACGAAGGTCTCCCCAAGTTTCCTCCACAACGGTCTGTCTTGTGCCAGTCTCCTCCATGTCACTCCCGCATATTTACGAATTTCATCCACCCATCTCCCATGTGGTCTTTTTCTGGGTCTTTTCCTGTCCCTTGGAATCCAATCTAAAATTTCGGCTGTCCATCTATGGTCTGTCCTTCTGGCAGTATGTCCAGCCCATTGCCATTTCAGGGATTTAACTCTGATCATGATGTCTTCCACTCTCGTCATTTTTCGGATCCACGAGTTCCTCTTCTTATCTCTCCTGGTTATACCAAGCATGCACCTCTCCATGCTTCTTTGAGTTGTCTGCAGCCTTTGTATGTCTCTTTTAGTTAAGGTCCACGTCTCTGCACCATACGTAAGCACTGGAAGGATGCATTGATCAAACACTTTTCTTTTAAGACATAATGGCATATTGCTCTTGAAAATTATGCTGTTTCTTCCAAAAGCTCTCCAGGCAAGTTTTGTACGCCGATTAATTTCTTCATCAATGTGACCCTCACTTGATATCTGCTGTCCAAGATAAACGTACGTGTCTGTTATCTCCAGCTTTTCTCCATCAATCGATAAATCTTCATTTCTTGTAAAAGCATTGAACATCACTTTTGTCTTCTGAAAGTTCATTTTTAATCCCACTTCTTTACTCTTGTCAGCAAGTTCCTGGATCATACTCTGCAGCTCTGATGGGGTAGTTGCAAAAATGACTACGTCATCAGCAAAACGAAGGTGGGTTAGATAATCTCCATTAATCTTTATCCCTTTGTTTTCCCAGTTCAGTGATTGAAAGACATTTTCCAATGTGGCATTAAAGAGCTTCGGAGATATGGTGTCACCTTGTCTCACTCCCTTTCCAATTTTTATGTGTGTTGTATTTTCAAACAGCCGAATCTTTGCACTTGCATTTTCATAGATGTTATTAATAATATTAATGTATGCATCTTCAATACCGCAGGATTTCAGAGCCGTGGTAACTGCTGATGGTTTCACCGAATCAAAGGCTTTTTCATAATCGATAAAAGCCATGCACAATGGAAGTTCATATTCCCTCGCTCTTTCAATTAGTTCTCTCAGTACGTGGATATGATCTATTGTGCTGTAGCCACTCCTGAATCCAGCTTGTTCTCTCGGTTGAGCCATGTCCAGTGTTACCTTCAAGCGGTGTGAAAGAACTTTAGTGAAGATTTTATAAACCACTGATAGGAGGCTGATAGGTCTGTAGTTCCTGAGATCCTCAATGTCACCTTTTTTATGTAGCAGGATCATTGTAGCATTGTTCCAATCCTCAGGAATCTTCCCTTCATTAAGGCATCGAGTGAAAATTTGGGCGAGTACTGTTTCAATTTCTCCACTTGCTTCTTGTATGATGTCTATAGTAATTCCATCTTCTCCTGGAGCTTTCCCCCGCTTCATGTTCTTGATTGCATGAGCAACTTCTGCTGGGAGGACTGGAAGAACTCTGGTACCTTTCATGATGTCTGGAGTACATGTATCATCCCTTTCATATAGTTTGGAGTAGAAATCTTTCACTCTTGTCAAAATTTCGCCTCTATTTCTTGTTATAGAACCATCTTCTTTTCTCAGAGCCATAATCTGTTTTCTTCCCTTACTGAGATGTCCCTTTGCTATCTTTAGGCTTTGGTTGTTTTCAATTGCTTTCCTCACTAGCTCACAGTTGAATTTCCTTACGTCTTCAGTGATACTTTTTCGTGCTGTCTTGCATAGCTCTATATATTCCACTTTGGAAGTCACATCTTCTTTAGTTGTCCTCATCTCTCTTCTTTTTTGCATCAACATTTTGGTTTTTCCTGATAATTTGTTTACATGCAACTTGTTCTTAGACCCAGCTAATTTTGTTGCTGTTTCCATAAGAGCTTTGGTTACTTTTCTGTTAACTTCAGAAATATCCACTTCTTCCGATGTTAGGCCTTCTAAAGCAGAGAATCTGTTCTTCAGTTCCAACTTGAAAGTATTATGGTGTTTTTTAAGGTTGGTTATGTCAATACATTTTGTTTGTCTTATGAGCTTGCCACGTTCCAGTTTAGTGTTGAGGTGCATCTTACATCTCACCAATCAATGGTCACTACCTGTGTTGAACTTGTTTAGCACACTGCAGTCTTCGATGACGAATTTTTTGTTACACATAATAAAATCAATTTCACTTGTCGTCCCAATTGGATGTCTCCATGTCCATTTCCTGTGTGGCTTTTTCTTGAAAAAGGAATTCAAGATGAAAAATCCTTCTGCCTCTGCAAACTCAACGAGAGTATTTCCACGCTGGTTTCTGTTGCCGTGACCGAATTTACCTACTGAAGTTTCATTCTGTTGCCGTTGCCCTATTTTTGCATTGAAATCTCCCATAATTATCTTCAAGTGCTGCTTACCTTTATTATTTAGATGACGAATTTCCTCATAAAATTCTTCAATTTCTTCTTCAGGATGACTTGTGGTGGGTGCATAAGTTTGAATAATCTGAGCCTGGTATCTTCTCGATAGTTGGATAACGAGTCGTGCAGCTCTGTCAGAGGAACTTTCAACTTCTACCACTTTATCCTTCAGTTTCTTGTTTATTATAAATCCAACACCACTAGTTCTGCCAGTATCTGTCCCACGATAATAGAAGAGATGTCCACTTTTCAGTTCAATGAGATCTTCTCCTTTTCTCCTTACCTCACTCAGCCCGACGATGTCCCACTTGATCCTTTGTAGTTCCTCTTCCAATTCAAGAAGCCTTGAATCAGAAGATAGGGAGCGTCCGTTGTAGGTAGCCAAGGTCAGCATCAAATGGCAGCCTAGTCCGGTCCTCCGGGGATTCTTAGCACCCTCTGCCTTCATGTCGCACTGGCCGCTGCCTTGGCCAGGTACATTCCAGCTGCCGGAGACTGAGGGCCAAGATTTAAGTTGTAGAGTCATTTTGGAGGTGTTTGGCCATAACTCACCACGCTGGCCAAGCGGGTTGGTGAGTGTGGGATAGCATTTCCTCTGATCCCGATGGTATAGTTATACCGCTATTTGCGGTCGTCAGAGCCCCTTTAGTGGGAACAGGATGCACCACGAGAAGGCGGGGTTGACATTTGTCAAGGAGAGGCTGTGATGTTACGCATCACCTGACCTTACATCCCAAGTATATATATATATCATCATCATCATCATTGTCAACCATTATCAATCCACTGCTGGACGAAGGTCTCCCCAAGTTTCCTCCACAACGGTCTGTCTTGTGCCAGTCTCCTCCATGTCACCCCTGCATACTTTCGAATTTCATCCACCCATCTCCCATGTGGTCTTCTTCTGGGTCTTTTCTTGTCCCTTGGAATCCAATCTAAAATTTCGGCTGTCCATCGATGATCTGTCCTTCTGGCAGTATGTCCAGCCCATTGCCATTTCAGGGATTTAACTCTGATCATGATGTCTTCCACTCTTGTCATTTTTCGGATCCACGAGTTCCTCTTCTTATCTCTCCTGGTTACCCCAAGCATGCACCTCTCCATGCTTCTTTGAGTTGTCTGGAGCCTTTGTATGTCTCTTTTAGTTAAGGTCCACGTCTCTGCACCATACGTAAGCACTGGAAGGATGCATTGATCAAACACTTTTCTTTTAAGACATAATGGCATATTGCTCTTGAAAATTATGCTGTTTCTTCCAAAAGCTCTCCAGGCAAGTTTTGTACGCCGATTAATTTCTTCATCAATGTGACCCTCACTTGATATCTGCTGTCCAAGATAAACGAACGTGTCTGTTATCTCCAGCTTTTTTCCATCAATCGATAAATCTTCATTTCTTGTAAAAGCATTGAACATCACTTTTGTCTTCTGAAAGTTCATTTTTAATCCCACTTCTTTACTCTTGTCCGCAAGTTCCTGGATCATACTCTGCAGCTCTGATGGGGTAGTTGCAAAAATGACTACGTCATCAGCAAAACGAAGGTGGGTTAGATAATCTCCATTAATCTTTATCCCCTTGTTTTCCCAGCTCAGCGACTGAAAAACACCCTCCAATGTGGCATTAAAGAGCTTCGGAGATATGGTGTCACCTTGTCTCACTCCCTTTCCAATTTTTACATGTGTTGTAATTTCAAACAGCCTAATCTTTGCACTTGCATTTTCATAGATGTTATTAATAATATTAATGTATGCATCTTCAATACCGCAGGTTTTCAGAGCCATTGTAACTGCTGATGGTTTCACCGAATCAAAGGCTTTTTCATAATCGATAAAAGCCATGCACAATGGAAGTTCATATTCCCTCGCTCTTTCAATTAGTTCTCTCAGCACGTGGATATGATCTATTGTGCTGTAGCCACTCCTGAATCCAGCTTGTTCTCTCGGTTGTATATATATGTGTGTGTGTGTGTGTGTGTATCACCAGTGGCCTGTAAAATTTTCATATCCCTATAAATGTTTTATATTTTTTATACACTAGATTATCATCAGGAGTTCATGCATCCGGTTGATCTAGTGTATAGATCAAAAATTTGAGAGGTAATGTACCTAAAAAGAAAAAATTGTCCTCTATAATTCCCATTGCAGCTTCAGGCACACCATTTGTCTTTCACTTATTTAGTATATCCAAAACACTTGGGTAATTTTTTTCATCACTGACAGTAATTAAAGGAAACCATGAAGTCATTAATTAATTACTATGAAAATGAGTGTAAAATGTTCTTCATGGTGAAAGGGTATCCTACCAAAAACAAGATTATTTTCTGTCACATTTTTAGAATATGAAATAAACCTTATCTACCATTCTCAATCTGCTACTGAATAAATATCTCCTAGTCTCTTCCACAACTATGTCTTGAGCCACTCTCTTCCATTTTTAATAGAAATATACACAGATCCTCTCTAGAGGCAGAACTATGCATAGTGAGAAAGTAGAAATTATATGCAAAATATTCTTCATAGCTGGAGCTATGCGATGGTAGTGAGGGGATTTAAGTACAGTTTTTAACAGCAGAGATATAAAGAAAACAGTTTATGCATATATGCCTTCTAGCTGGGAGATGTTGCATTATTTGAAGTGAATAATGTTCCAAATCCTTACCCTTACTGAATGGAATATGAGTATACAAAAATATTTTTTTCAATCAGAATACAATTGCAAACATAAATGCTCACATATGCTTGCTAATGATACAGTGAGGTGATAAACATTTCTCTCTGATTATGGGTAAACATAAAAAAAACTATTCTGCAGGAATTGGGCTGAAAGTGTGAGAGAGAGAAAGAGAGAGAGATTGCTTGTATTTCACCTTTTAATTTAATCTTCATTATGGTAGAATTCTACTTTTTTGACAAAAATAAGGCTTAAAATTTGTGACTGAATAAGTGAAGAATGCATAGTGTGCTCTGCCTAATCGAAAATGCATGGCATGGTGATTTGTATTGTACATTTGGCATGAGCAACAAGCTGACCCTTCTCACAATTGACTGTGTTACGTGTGTTTAAAATTGCTAACTGCTCCAGTTATGCAATTAGGCAGTTTTTATTTTTATTTATTTTTGGAACTGAGTTACTGCAAAATTGCATAAAGTGGGATACATATAACAAAAAGGACATCTGTACTTTCCTTTCCCTGTCATTTCTGTGTTTTAGCAGAGTTTATCAATCTGTTTTGGAAATAAAAATATTCTGTACAGTAATAGAAGACTTAAATAAGCACAAAAATTTCTAAAATTATTCGCAGCAATCAGATTGACGCTCTAGTTTACCGTTCCCCATGTAACTGTTAGAAATTATTATAAGAAATATGACTGTCGAAGTTCCTTGACATTTGAACCAGAAGCCTCAGCGCACATTTAACAGAATTGCAGGTGGCGCTGCTCAAAACTTTTTTTTATTATTTGTTTGCTCTAGCGAGCATTGCCTGGATCCCCTTTTTGCTGCTCATGTCAGTTAGTAATCTAATTGGTTGATCTTTGACTGAACAACAACAATGTCGGTGATAGAGGGTGTGCGTGTTAGAATAGTGAGTTATTACCTTTTTGTGGTGATGTACAATAAATATTAGTGTGTTGTCATTCAAGTGTTTATAAGTGTGGAATCCATTTTTTCTGTGATGACTAAAGGATAGATCTTCCTGCAGCTGGTAATTGGCTTACTGCATTACATAAAAGGTTATCATCAATTATAGAGTTTTATTTATTTAGAAATAACTAACAATCTTGATTATAAAACTGAAATCTCACTGCTGTCAGGAAGATTAAAAGCAAAGTTCATCAAATTCATCAAGCATTTGAGTAGAGTGTTCGATTAAAGGTATATTTGTTACTGCGTAGTTCCTCATTCGAAACTCAAAAGCGGAACAAAATGGAGTCATTCATAGGAAGCGGCATGTACAGCATAACAAAGTTAGATCATTTTAATTATCAAATTTGGAAAGTAAGAATGGAAATGATTCTTATTAAAGATAATTTATGGAAGGTTGTTTCAGTGCCAATTCCTGAAGAAAAGAGTGATGCATGGTTGAGAAATGACAAACTGGCTAAAGCTACTATAACACTTTGTGTGTCTGATGATCAAATTATTCATGTACGCGATAACAGAACAAGTTCCGAAATGTTGAATGCTTTGAAAATGGTTTACGAAAGAGAAAGTATAAGTAGTAAATTGTATTTGCTTAGAAAACTGTATAGTTTACGTTTTCAAGAAAATGGATCAACTATGCAAGAGCATGTAAATAGAATGCTGGAAATAGTTCACGAGCTTAAAGCACAAGGAGAAGAATTCAAAGACACACATTTAGGGACTATCTTGCTAAATAGTTTACCAAGTACCTGTGAAAATTTAGTTACTGCATTAGAAGCAAGACAGGAAGAAGATTTAACACTTGAGTTTATCAAATGTAAAGTGACAGATGAATCTAATTGAAGGAAAGAAAACTCACAGGCACACACCAATCACACAACTGTTTTGAAAACAAGTTATAAAAAGAAAAATTACAGCTCTAAACAAGAAAGATCTTGCACTTTTTGTAAAAGAAAGAATCATGTCAAAGATGACTGTTGGCACTACAAAAGGAATCAAAATAAAGGTAACACTGGTAAGTTTCACAAAATAAACCCACATACAGAGTCTCACAGTAATATTGCTGTGAAGACAGGAAAAGCAAAATTAAATTGTGAACAAATGACATAAAAAGAGAAAATTTCTCATTAGAAATTTTCATTTATATATAACCCAACAAAATATCCAAAGGTTGGTCAATTGATTCCAGTGCGACGTGTCACATACAAATAATGCAACACTGTTTAAAGAACTTTCAAAAGGTGAGTCAGAGCTGATCACTACTGCCGACGGTTCTCAGATAAAGTCAGAAGGCAAGGGAAATATAACCTTAAACTGCAAAATCGAAAAAGGAAAAGTTCGAAAAGTGGAAGTAAAGGATGTGTTATGTTCCAGATTTATACACTAATTTGTTATGTTAGAAAAGCCACAGAAAAAGGATTTGAAGTTTTATTCAAGAATAGAAATGCACAATTAAGTATGGGGATACTATTGTAGCTAAGGCTTAATAGATGCCTCAGATAATTTGTACAAACTACAAATATTAGATGAAAAGGCAAATTTGGCCACTACATGTGAAAATAAAAATTGTTTGAATTTATGGCACAGAAGGCTAGGTTATAGGGATATTAAAATGATAAAACAAATGGAGAAAAAGGAGTTAGCAAGGGAAATAGCTCTTTCCAATTGTAAAAAGGAAGAAAATTGTGAGTTTTGCATAAAAGGCAAACTTACACAGAAGCCATTCTCCAAGCAAAGTAGTTTTAAGGCCAAAGCTGTATTAGAATTAGTACACACAGATATTGGTGGTCCCATGGTTGAAGCCAGTCCTAGTGGTTACAAGTATTTTATCACATTTATAGATGACTATAGCAGATACTGTTACATCTATTTGCTTAAAAGTAAAGATGAAGCATTAGTAAAATTAAAGCAATATGTAGGTAGCTTCAGTGAAAACCAAATTTGGAAAAATGCCGTAATCAATAAAAACAGATAATGGAGGATATTGTGGAAGATATTTTGAAAATTATTTGGTGGAACAAGGAATAGAACATAAAACAACTGTTCCATACTGTCCTCAGATGAATGGAATTGCTGAAAGAAAAAACAGATTTTTGACAGAAATGACAAAAACTATGATGTTAGATGCTAATATGCAAGGTAAATACTGGGCAGAAGCTGTAATAACAGCAGCTTACATACAAAATAGAGTTCCAACACAAGCAACAAGAAAAACTCCTTTTGAATTGTGGAACAGATTTAAACCATATCTTGGTCATATTAAAGTATTTAGATCAAAAGCTTATGTATATGTACCAAAGCAACAAAGAAGAAAATTTGGCAATAGAACACACGAGGGAATCTTATTAGGATATGATCAAAGATCTAATGGATACAGAGTATTAAATAAAGAAACAAAATAATCATTACCAGATCAGTAAAATTTGATGAACCTCAGCAAGCTGTAATAAAAAGTGAACCTGCTGAAAGGAAAGAAGATGAATAATAAATTTTCGTTCAAAATGAAGTAATATCAGAAACTGTGGAAGAAAATAATGATAGAGAAGAACCTGAAAATGTTCAAAGAAAGTCTTCAAGAATAAACAAAGGAAAACCACCAGAAAGATTAGCATATGCTGCAAAAGTTCAATATAAAAAGGATCCTCAAAATTTAAAAGAAATCCAGGACATGAACAAAGTAGAAAAAGAAAACTGGTTGAATTTCATAAAGGAAGAACTAGATGCATTGAAGGAAAATGAAACATGGACTTTGGTAGATCTTCCAAAAGGAAAGAAAGCCATTAAAAATAAATGGATTTTCAAAATACAATGCAAGTGGAAAAGTCGAAAGCTATAAAGCAAGGCTTGTTGCAAAGGAGTGTACAGAACAACCGGGATTAGACTTTGAAGAAACTTTTTCACCCGTAGTAAAACATACCACTTTAAGAACTCTTTTAACAGTTGCAGCAAATAGAAAATGGAATGTTCATCATCTTGATATAAAATCTGCTTTCCTGTATGGAAAATTAGAAGAAGATATATTTATGAAACAACCAGAAGGTTTCAGAAAATCAGGAAAAGAAGAAGAAAAAGTTTGTAAATTGCATAAGAGAGATATGGTCTCAAACAAAGTGCCAGAAATTGGAATAAAACAATAACAGAATATTTGTGCAACAAGGGCTTCAACAAAGTACAACAGATCCTTGCTTACTATCACTAAAGGATGGAAAACAAACAACTTATTTAGCTATTTATGTAGATGATACATGAATTGCATCGAATAACACCGAAAATATAAAGAAAACTGCAAATTTGTTGAAAAATCAATTTGAAGTCAAATATTTAGGCCACATAACATATTATCTTGGAATTCAAATGGAAAGAGAAGATGGAAGTTTTCTTCTGAGTCAAAGTAATAAAATAAAGGAAATTATACAAAGTTATGCTACAGATCAAAATAAGGAAAGTAAAACACCAATCAGTACAGACTACAGAAAGAACATTCAAGAAGAAGAACTTCTAAAAGATAATGGACTTTATAGAGAAATAGTGGGAGCTGTCATGTATTTATCTACAGTAACAAGACCAGACATTTCAACTGCCATAGGCATCTTAAGCAGAAAAGTAGAAAAACCAAGTAAACAAGATTGGTTAGCCATTATGAAGTTAATTTATTATTTGAAATCAACAGTGAACCTTAAATTAAGACTATTTTCACAAGACCCACTAATTTTAAAAGGCTATGCAGATGCTGACTGGGCAGGAGACCGGACTAACTGGAAATCAACATCTGGATTTGTTTTCATGCTTGGAAAGAGGGCCATATGTTGGACCAGTGGTAAGCAGTCAACAACAGCCTTATCGACAACCGAAGCAGAGTTCATCACCACTGCAGAAGCAAGCGAAGAACTGCGAGAGTTACTCAAGGATTTTGATTGTGAACAGACTGGAACCACTATATTATTTCAGGATAACAAATCAACTATACATCTTATAGAAAATCAAAAGATCAATTCCAGATCTAAACACATTATGGTGCGGTATCAGTTTGTGAAAGAATTGAGTGGAACTGTTCTTCAGTTAGACTACTGTAATACTTCTCAAATGGTTGCAGATATTTTCACCAAGCCATTGGCTGGACCCCAGTTTGAAAAACTTAGACTGACACTAGACATGATAAAATGAACTCCTCCAGCCAAGTGGGAGACTGTTAGAAATTATTATAAGAAATATGACTGTCAGAGTTCCTCTACATTTGAACCAGAAGCCTCAGCGCACATTTAAAAGAATTGTAGGTGGCGCTGCTCGAAACTTTTTTTTATTTGGTTGCTCTAGCGAGCGTTGCCTGGATCCCCTTTTTGCTGCTCACGTCGGTTAGTAATCTAAGTGGTTGATCTTTGACTGAACAACAACAATGTCGGTGATATATAGAGGGTGTGCGTGTTGGAATAGTGAGTTATTACCTTTTTGTGGAGATGTACAATAAATATTAGTGTGTTGTCATTCAAGTGTTTATAAGTGTGGAATCCATTTTTTCTGTGATGACTAAAGGACAGATCTTCCTGCAGTTGGTAAGTGGCTTACTGCGTTACATAAAAGGCTATCATCAATTATAGATTTTTATTTATTTAGAAATAACTAACAGTAACATCATATCCGAAAACTTGAATATTCTATTGGCCTGGAGCAGGAATTGAACCTGTACCTCCCAATTCCCATTCAAGCTACCATTACACTACCCAAGGCAATGAAGTTCCAAGGAACTGAAGCTTTGGAATCTGAGCAACTCCAGATTTCACTAGTCAAAACAATCCTGTGCTTCTTTGTAGCATCATAAATCCCCAGTACCTCAGATATGGAAATTGAAATGCAGGTTTGATTCCTGCACCAGGTGATGTTATTAATGTTCAAGTTTTCTGATATGATGCTACATGGTGAACAGTAAACAAGAGCAATTCATTGCTTAGTCTGATTGCTGTTAATAATCTTGTGATTCTTCCATGTATTTATAAGGAATATTTCTTCCTTAATTTCTGTATCTTCTTCCTTTAATGGCATAAATATGAAACACTCAACATTTGCCTAGCTTTCACTTTCCACTGGAAGGCTTCTTTTGGTATATTTTTGGAGCTTAGAACAATAAAATATGGTGATGGAATAATTCAAAATTATCATACTTTGGAACAATTAGTTATTAGAATGGGTTCACAAGGAAGTCCATCGTGAACCCATTCTAATGAAATGAGGTGTCAGGAAGTCCATGGTTGAGATAACTTCCATACTTCCATGTGAAGAGATAACATAATGGTGGGGGGGGGGGGAGTAACTCGTTTACTACATATGCATGATATCTCAACCAGACTTTCACATGAATTAGGTATCGGCACCCATTCCAACCACTGATTGTTCTAATCTGACATTTCTGAATTCTTCTAACATTATATTTTACTGTTCAAAGCTCTGAAAAGTAGACCTAGAAGGAGCCTTCCAGAAGAATGTGAAAGCTCGGTGAGAATTGAAAGTTTTTGCATTTATGTCGTTAAAGGAAGAATCTTTAGATTCATTTTAAGTCTTGCATATTTGTGGTGGTGTATCATTGATAAAATATTTTGTTTCATGTTCAATATTATTACATACAATAGTTGCTTATTATCTTTGCTTATCATTCTTTTCTGTCAATTTCAATAGCTGGTAGTACCATTCTTGGTGTGAGTCCTACAGTGAATCCAACAGTGGCACTTCCAGTATCTACTGCTACCCCAAGTGTACAGTCCTGTGCAAATACGTACAAGAGCACTGCTTTAGAAATGCCAGTGATGAGATCCATGTCAGATTCAGTAAGCCCCAATGCTGGAGGGAGCCGCCACAGTGGAGATGGCATAAGCACTTTATCAGACTTCACAGCGGAAACGAGTATAACCTTGTCACCCTGTGAGCTTACACCTAAATCTTGTCCAAGCAGCACTTGCAGCAATAGTTACAATAACAAAAACCTCACTGCTAATAATGTCGCAACTAGCTGTCCACGAGTGACTGTACCTCTTCAGCCCTACCAAGGTAAGAACCCTACCATGGAGCGTAATCTCATCATGGATGATGCTGAAGAAATTGCCATACGTGGAAATTCTCTGATAGAAAAAGGTGGCAAGTATAATGGCAGTAGTAGATTTCCTCACGATATGGAAAGTGATCTCTTTAATGCCTTACAACCTATGGAAAACTCCGAGAGTAATGCACTGGTTCCTAATGATGTGTTGAATCATTCAGTCCGTGCTTGCAATCCTATACCATATGTTCAGAATGCAGTACATTGTGTGGTCACAATGCCAAAGCAACCAAATGTTCCTGGTAATGGACACTCTTTGCTTGACAATGATGTTAAAGATCCACATTCAGCAAAAAATAAGCAATCTAGTAAGAAGAAGGGTTCTGAGGATGGCTTCATGGCCAGTCTGAAGAACTTCTTCCGGTTGCCAAGGGCAAGTCACAGTACATCTGAACCTGAAAAGCAGCCCACATATACAAACAGCGATGTGCCGTTACCATCAGTAAATGTTCCAAAGGCCCCAAGAATAAATGAAGCTCGAATGGAGGGTATTAATGTACATTCTAAACCAAAGGAAAGTCTAGAGACAGAGGTGTATTTAATGGAGCCTCACGATGAATATGGCATGACTCAAACTGTTGTGAGGCCAGTAGCAAACAAGCAAATATATTCTCAAGTTTCAGCATCTGATCCAGATGCTATAACCCCTGCTTTCTCCTCTGCAGGAAACCGGACTTCTGTCCTCCTCAACGGGTTTGTTCCAAGTCAGACGCATCCGCTGTTATGCTTAGAATCTAAAACTTCTTCTAATTGCAATGGTTTCTTTGGTGGTGACTCTAGTGAGAAAATGAAGAGACCCAATACACTTCCAGTGACTAAAACGCGGAACAATAACAATTTGAATTTCAGGCTTGATATTGGAAATGACAAAATCCTCACATCTGCAGCAGAACAACAACCTGACTCTCAGAACATTGAGGAGAAAAGTGAATCTGTTGTGGAAAATGTCAGTGCAATAGAAAAATCACCAAACCAGGTGAACCCTGGACGATTTTCCTTGTATGATGATCGCATGATGACAGCAACTTTCGAGGCTAATGACGCCCATCTGGAAACCAGAGGACCTCAAGCTTCGACATCTGTTCCATTGAACATGGATTCTGCAAGCAAGAATGATGATGACAGGAAACATGAGAGTGCCTGTGAAGCTCCAGAGAGACAACATTTACTTGGATTACATCTTAACGAAAAAGCTTATTTTCACGAGTAGGAAAAGTTTTATTTATTAAAAATACATATGGTAGATTTTATAATAATTGAAGTGATGGCCAATACAGTCAATATCATGTTTCTTGTACTTTTGTTGAACTAATTTGTAGAAAATGCTCTTAGTGATTTAAATATGTGTAGCATTTTGTTTTTTAAGTTCAGATTTTTTTTTCTGCCGTCAGTGTTAAAAAATCCAGATGCCAACTTCAAATAGAAGTTAAAGAAAGAGAACTGTGTATAACTAAACAGTTTATGTTGTTATGAGTAATCTGAAATTTTAAGGGCATATTTATTATCAGGAGCATCCTTCCAGTTTTGAGTTATGTTGGAAAAAAGGGAATGAAGTATAATAGTAGTTCTGTTTGTAAACAATAAATGACATGATCAGATTGCTGCATAGCCAAGCAGCTGGGATTCTTTCTTTTGGTGAACATTGACTGGTTCATTTTGTACATAAGACATATTTCTGTGTTTGTTCTTTTATTCCCTGTTGAACTTCTAGTTCTAAACTACAGATGCATGTGAATCCTGCAAGCTGAATTCTAATTTATTTTTACACAAGCCAGAGGTAACAAGAGATGTGTAAGCGCTGTGTTGTGTGAGTCAGTGGCATAATTCTTAAGACAATATCTTACATTCATTCTGGATAAATGGAAAAGTTTAGCTAGCTATATGTCTTAGTGGCCACTACCTTACCAGGGCTCTTAAAATAGTTTATTTATTTTTACTGTAATTTCTGTTTCTCACATTTTATTATAGCACTAGTAGAATGGCAGGAATTAGTGTTCATGTAGGCCTCAATGTATTTACGACATGCTTAAAAATCTTCGAATTCACATATCTTCTTACCTGTTTCCTTGAGTTTGTATTATGGCTTCAGTTGGTTCATACACCTCTTTATTGCTGGGTTGCATCGTTATAACTGGTTGATCAGTCTTAATTCAAGTATCATGACAGTAACATCAAAGCAAAGACTCTTGGGGAAAAAAACAATGAAACATCCAATCCGATACAAAATGTTTGAAGATCATTGTTAGCTATATCAACTATCGTTCAGAGGGGTTATTAATAGTATGAAACATCTTGACAATGAAGGAAGCGGGTGAGGTAATGAAATGCATTAAAACCTATCTATATATTTAAAACACAAGGCTGTTTCTTTCTACAATCTGCCAGCGCCACCCACTGGAGCGATTTTCATGTGTTTTTGTTTTTTTTTAATGAAAGCTACTGACCCACAGATTTGTCATCACTAGTTTTTGTCATAAGTAATTTCTTTGTTACCACGGCATTTTCCTTGTACAATCCGCCATTCGTTATTCTGGCGTTTGCTCTTGCTTTAGTACTTGCAGCGCCATCTACCTTTCTGTGGTGGTCGGACTTGGAACTAAGCTCTCCACTTTCAACTACGTAGTTGTAATCAAAGTTCAAAGTCAAACGGAACATCGGCTCCTTGGAATTTGCTTTCTATGTGAATGCATTTAAGCTTACTCTTAGTAAAGAGTTGTTTTGGTTTGTCATGGAACACTATGTTATCCCTATTCTTGGTGACAGCAACTGTTTATTTTGTGCTGTTTTTCAGTGTTTATGTAATAATGAGGAACATCATTGTTAAATTAGTATACGAGGAGTTGGAAAAATTAAGAATTAATGGTAATATTACAAAAATTTTGTTGTTAGTGACCTATCTTACATACTGCCCATTAATAATTCAACTGTTTATTATAGTTATGCATTTTATTACAATTCGTGTTATATGACAAGAAAAAATTTCAGTCCGCTTTTTCAACCATGCTTGGCGCACGTGTTACGCACTAGTGATAGCTAAAAGACACAGCTAAAAGTGGACGGAATAAAAGACTATGATCAACACCAGGATTGTATCATCTGTAAAGCATATAACCCGAAGTCTCGTCGCACATTAATCGAAACCAACAAATTCACTCCAAAGGTTCCACACCATTTTGAAAAACCAGAAGTGTTTCTGCCATATGAACATGGCTTTTTTCTGTGGTAACTGAATTCCTCTTTTACATTGTTGTCGTTGCAATCCTAACTCAACACCAGTGGCGGCTTTTCAGGTGAAGTAGGTGAAGTGCCTCATCACCTATTTTATTTGAAATAAAATTTTATTTAATAGTTTTGTATAATATATTCTTTTTTTGCCTTTATTGAGTGCCAAAATACCCAAAATTTTGATTAGATATCACTTCACAATGCGCATTCAAAATGGAAAACAAGTCCTTATACGCAAAACAGTTCAAGTGAAGAGCTGAAATGAGAATGCTTGGAAGTCTGCAGTTTTTGTCCGAGTTGCCATGGTAACTGTGACGTCACCCTCCTCTATCTGCCGGGCAAGTGAAGTGTTTTATGATGAGACGTCAAGGCTCTGCACCTGGAGTCGTGACCTTACGAAGAGATCACAGTGGAACGTGATGGATTGCCAAGGGTTCTTTGCAATACAGTAGGGATTTTTTCTTGCGTTGTTTTGGTACATACTTTCTGAAAGAGATGTTTTTTCATGTTTTGTGATTGTTTGTTAAAAACTTCATTAGTTACTTTAGTTTCGTGTACAGTTTAACTGATAGTTTTAGTTTTCAGTATGTATCCTGTGAACAGCATTGTCTGTAATTTATTGCAAACTCCGTTCAATCGGTGGAAAGTTGAAAATAAAAGAGACATTTTACTTCAAGGACGACCGATGGATTCACTGACAATTGTCGCCAAGAAAGAAATCAAGAAGAGTGGTAAATCTTACAATATTAATTATAAAAATCGTTGGTTTACTGAATATAAATGGCTTTGTAGCCCTTCTGTGTTACAAAAATTATTTTGTTGGCCCTGCTTATATTTTAGTAATAAAATTTGGCATGGAATAAAGGCAATTTTCAGATTTCTTAAATATGAAACGGTCACTTTACAAATGTGGTGATTCTAGCGAACACCTGAAATGCGAATTAATGTTAAATAATTTTGAAAAGAATCAGAACACCATTGCCGATGCCCTGAGGGAGAATGCTAGGCTTTTGAAAATGCATTTCAACGAAAGCGTGAACTGTATTTGAGTAAACAAGAACTAGCATTCTGTGACTATGACAAAGGCATTGACTTGATAAATCGTAGAAATTCAAGGAATTGCTTTCACTGTTGATATCAAGAAGTCCTTTAAAATTCAAAATCAATACGAAACGATAAAAAATTTCTTCACAGGTGACTCAAAAACTATTCAAAACGAATTAATTGAATGTATTTCTGAATATATAAACGATCACATCAAAAATGAAATAAATGAAGTTCAATGCTTTTTTATTCAAGTACACGGGAAGACATAACCAGACTTCCGAGTGCTCTTCAATAATAAGATCTGTTGATTCGGAAGGTGTATTGGTTGAGCGATTTTTGGTTTTCCATGGTGTGAGTGAAGATAGAACGTCAGAAGCTTTATACAGAATGCTAGACAAAATTTTGGAACAGTTTGATTATCAACAGAAGTCAATAGGACAATGTTACGATGGGGCAAGCGTAGTGTCTGGACACTTGACTGGGTTCCAAAAAAAATGAAGCATAAAGCTTCTCAATCTGTTTTTGTTATTGCTTAGTACATCGTTTGAACCTTGTATTACAGCAGAGTTTTTCTAAAATTTCTAAGTGTCTAATATTTTTTGCAAGCCTCAGTGTAATTCCTTTGTTTTTTTCACCACTCAGCAAAGCGATCGCTTCACTGAGTGGTGAAAAAACAATACACTCACGTCAACAACCGCAAGAGGCATGCCAACCATAACAGAAACTCGATGGTCCTCCACTTCGAAGTTAGTAAGTGTAATTAGTTGAAGATCAGACAAAAAATCAATTTGACTTGCCCAAGGGTTTTTAAATGATATGAACACTTTTGAATTTACATTTTTAGGAATAGTATTTAATGAAATATTTGGTTCACCGATCTATTATTCGAAATTTTGCAGAAAAAATCATTAGACATATACTGTGTTACTCAAATAAAAAAAAACTTATGAAATTTTGAGCCATAAAACGAACGATGAGGTATTTGAAACACTAGAAAAGCTAGCAAAATCACAGAAATAAGCAAATCTAAATGGGAATATGCTGCTCTTACACAAGAAACAATTTTTCAAAATTATAAACAATTGTATTTTGAAATTTTGTACCATATTCTTATGGAAATGGATATAATATTTCAAGACAGTGAGAAACTTAAACTTTAATTTCCCTGTCTTGCTGACACTACCAAATTTGACCAATTTTATTCATGTTTTTAAAAATCTACAACATTTTTACAGAAAAATATTTACTAAACACCAGAGCCTTAAAAATGAACTGACTCTTGTATGTGCTGATGAAAAATTAAGGAATATATCGACTCATGAACTTTTTAGAGTGCTTCGTGGAGATAAAAGCATTTTTACAGAAGCTTATAAATTGGTTTCCCGGATTTTAACAATTGCATCTGCAAGTGTTTCAGTGGAAAGAAGTTTTTCTTGCCTTAAAAGAATACAAACTTCTTCAAGAAACACTTTCTCCAGATAAACTTGCTTCTTTTGCAAATATTTCTATTCAGAAAGACATTTTCTTGATGTCACGAAGAAACAACCATTTTATGATGACATAATAATAATAATAATAATAATATTAAAAGAAATCCGTCTTGTTGCACGATGATATTTATTCAGCTAAAAAATGAAATCTATATACAGTTTAAAAACACATGAGCACTTTCGGTGTCACATTGACACCTTCATCAGATGTAATTTCACCATGTGGCTACATGCTGGTCTTAAGTACGTGGAGTAGATGCATCATGGGAAAGGTAATGTCAATGTCACATGATATACCAGATAACAAGACAATCAAAAAAGGTATAGTTAGCCAATGATCACTTAACAGAAGCAATTGCTATTTGTGCTGTCCTTCCCAACAAGATTGCTCCAAGGTTCAGGTAAAACATAAGGATAATAGTCATTACAGCAACTTGTATTATAAGCCGAAATATAGAGGCTTTCTGCAAATAACAAGGAATGAACAGAGTTAGGTGTGTTTATGATTTTAGCGTTGTCCCAGTCTGGGATGGAATTTCCAGCACTTATGGTTCTTGCAAAAGAGGTGCTTTGGTGATTCATTTTTAGATCATATCTGTGTTCATTTAATCTCAAATCCAAATTTCTTTTGGTAGAACCCACATAATGATTGTTTAGTTCACCAGAGATAGTGTCAAGCATAGGAATAACATACACACCCCGTTTTTTCCCTTTGTCAATTTTGTCACGATCATTGCGGATAATGGTATATAGATTGCATGATCGTATTCCAAATTGTATTTTATGACGAGAACATATGTTGGTAAGGAGGTTTACAATATGTGGATTAAAATCAACAGATCCAACATACTTTTTAGGCACTTGCTCACTAATTAAAGCAGTTGACATAGAAAACCGTACTTTATTGTGCACTCCCCTAACAACGTTGTCCGGGTAACCATAGTTTTTAGCAAGGGATGATATCCATTGTAGTTCTTGAGCTCTGGCGAAATGGCTAGAAGAATGTGAATATGCTCTTCTAAATAGGAAGTGCAGAGCAGAAATTTTATGCTGAAAAATGTGAGCAGAATTGTACGGAATTAGAGTGGGTGTGGATGTAGGTTTTCGATAAACAGCAAAAGACAGGGAATTGTCAGAAGGGGTACGAGTAATAATTGTCAGAAGGGGTACTGGAAATTGATCTAATATATAAAAAAAATAGGTAAGTTCTCATTAACTGATTCTCATTGAAGACAGTAGATATCTTTTCATATTGCTCTTGTAGCTCTTCACCTATTTTTCCTACCATGAGCAGCCACTGCTCAACACCTGCACTGTTGTCGATGTATTCGTATCCAAGTCTCGTCACTCATGCCGCTGCTGTGGTGCCATCTATTGGGGGTCTTGTATAAGATTTACCAATTATTTGTTGAGCCTTCTGTACTTTTTTGTTACTATTTTTATATTTTGCATCATTCTCAGCATTTATTATATATCTCCAAGTACATGATAATTCATATGGTGTGTTACTGTTGCAATTAAATGTTTGCTTGTTTTTTCTATCAGCACTGTCTCAGTTATAAGTATCTCAGTGCTGATAGAAAAAAACTAAAACATTTAATTGTAATAGTAACACACCATATGAATTATCATGTGCTTGGAGATATATAATAAATGCTGAGAATGATGCAATATATAAAAATAGTAACAAAAAAAGTACAGAAGATTCAACAACTAATTAGTGAACGTGTAAGAGTCCCCCAATAGATGGTGCCACAGCAGCTGCAAGAGTGACGAGACTCTGATACGAATATAACAACAACATCGTAGATGTTGAGTCAGGACCGCAATGACAACAACATTGAAGGAATTCAGTTACAATTGAAGAAAGCCATGCTCATACAGCAGAAACATGTCTGGTTTTTCAAAACAAAATGGTGTGGAACCTTTGGTGTGAATTTGTTGGCTTCGATTAAAGTGTG
The DNA here is from genome assembly GCA_039090855.1 of Macrothele yani. Lineage (NCBI taxonomy): Eukaryota > Metazoa > Arthropoda > Arachnida > Araneae > Macrothelidae > Macrothele > Macrothele yani. The sequence goes on along the minus strand of CM077024.1, from coordinate 127,946,127 downwards.
ATGAGAGTTCAGGTCATATGCTTTACAGATATAATCCTGGTGTTCATCCTAGTCTTTTACCCCGTCCACTTTCAGCTGTGACTTTTAGCTATCTTAGGTTTTAATGCATTTCATTGCCTCACCCGCTTTCTTCATTGCCAAGATGTTTCATACTATTTTTGCCCCCTCTGAACGATAGTTGATATAGCTGACAATGACTTTCAGCCATTTGGTATCAGGTTGGATGTTTCATTGTTTTTTCCATGCCTCTTTGCATTGATGTTACAGTCATGATACTTGAATAAGGACTCTTTGACCAACCTGTTATAACGATGTGATCCAGCAACGAAGAGGTGTATGACCAACTGAAGCAATTATATAAACTCAAGAAAACAGGTAATAAGATATCTTGTGTGAATTCAAAGATTTTTAAGCATGTCGTAAATATGTTGAGGCCTACACGAACACTAATTCCTGCCATTCTACTAATACTATAATAAAATGTGAGAAACAGAAATTACAATAAAAATAAGCTTTTATCGACTTTAAATAACTTCCATATAAAAGAAACGCCAACAAATTCTGTAAGGGTTAAATTGCTGAGTATATCGTATATTCTTAAAATAGGCTGTCCATCTGTCTGCCATAAGTTATATTCAGCTGAGGATTAAAACAAGTTTTCATTGCATCTCCTTAAAAGAAGTGGAATTTTAAGACTCATTCATTTTGAAACACCCGGTTGATGAAGTGAACAGAAAAGATCCATTCAGCAGTTGCATGAAATATGGTCTGCACACAATATTCCTTGACAGCTTTTCTGAATAATGTGATTCAGTTGTTCAAAAATCACTTTTTTGACTCCATCTAAAAGACTTGGTGTATGGAAGAGGTCATATCTGCCTATTACTGATTCCAAATGGGTTTGACCATAAGAGTGAAACAAGGTGTGCAGTTCCATTTTCTACTTTATGAAATATCTCATGAAGGTGTTACTTCAATGGTGGATCCCCTTTGTTTTATGTAAATATGCAGTGAGAAGGAGTGTTATGTTTTGCACTGTTACAAGAATTAATTAGGTGTTAAAACTACTTTCAAAGCATAACGTGGAGAATTCCTTCCCCTTATTTGTTTGATGCTTACTTATACTTTCCGAACACTGTCTTCCATAGTTTAAGCATCATGTTGATTATCATTAAAAATGGTTATGTAATTTAATAATATTTTTGAGGGCTTAAAGTAATTAAATAGGCTACTCACTTATACAGGAAAGTTTGCTAAGTTATTTTTGCTGTGAAAAGGTATTTAATATGAAAACTAGTCTTCATATGCAATATAATTTTATGAAGACTGCCTGGATTTTGGGGAGGATTAATATTCCTTCCTCCCTCAGGATAGGCAGATTTATTTCAGTTTCACTATTTCGATACCCCTGCCCATAGTTTTCTTGTGCAGGATGTGTATAACATTATGAATATTTTATAGCTTCATGATCAGGTGGCTGGGCAAAAGAATGCTGTCCAGCACATCTGTCTGTTAGTTCTCATGAAGCAGAGATGCTTATAGGAATTAGGAATTATCATAATATTGAAAAATCAAACTCTGAAACAAAAAGTAGCTGGGCTTGTTCTTTCCTTAAAAATGCTTTTTTTTTTTTAAATATTCATGGTGGGAGATTTTCTTGAATTGATGCAATATAAAAACAAAATTAACAAAAAGCATGCTTGCCACACATTTGTACACAGTATACCTGACCTTTAGAGTCACTTCCCTGAGGTACACATTATGATATCTTACATCTTTGACATGATAAATCTTCAAGATTCTTGGCTCCAAGCATAATGTTTCTTCATTTTCCTATGCCAAATGCAATAGTGAACCACTCTTCTATATTCAGTTTCATTAGAGCCCTTCTTATTTGTCAATCCACCTTCTTTGAGGCTGTCCTATTGGTTTTGAGTCTGCAGGTTTGATCTTTAATACTTGTTTACCTTTTCACTCTTAACCCACTCGTTCAACATGTCCAAAAGTGTTGCAAGGATTTGACTATGTATTAAAGGATTCATAAAGGTAATTAAGTTTATCACTGTATTTTTGTCTTCATTCTTCTATTTTTCCATCTTTGTTAGGTCCAAATATGGTCCTTATAATTTTGTTTTTGAAATAGTTCAGGGCTTTTTCATTGCTGTCTGTAAGGTCCCAAGTTTAGTAAAATGACAGGCCTGATTTATAAATATCAAATTTGAGTATGTGTAATGAAATTTTAAAAGCAACTGGATGCTGTAAAAAATACAAAGTTTTCATCTGCTTCAATTCTAGCTTGTATCTCAATGTTTTTATGGCATAATTTGATGCTATCAATACACTGAGATATTTGGAAGATGAAATCTTTTTAAATTTTTGATTGTCTATTGAAAAATTCCATACTCATTCATGATCGTCAATGCCTTTTTACCACTTTTGAATAGTTTTTAGTTGAATTGGCATGTAGGTCTGATTTTTCTAATGCAGTGAAAGATGTCTGAGATGAACTCCAAGGAAGCAGAACTATTTTCAGTTTCAGACAGGTGCATCAATGCAGTGGCCCATGGGCCCGGGCTGACAGAGTGGAAAATTATGTTGAAGTTTGAAACAAAAAGTCACTATATGCGATCTACATTTGCTTCTTAATCATTACCGTATAATTATAACATATAATAATTATAAGGGAGTAGTTTTGTTAAATGAATTTAGAAAAATCTAACCAGGTAAAGAATGTCATCTACTGCTTCTTCTAATTTAACTTTCTTGTACTGTAACATTACTAGTAACTGGATAAGAATAAATGTACAAAAGCCAACCTCCTCCTTTATTGTTATAGCACCTGACTATTTTACCTGGTAAATTTAGGGGGTCGCCCCCACCTTTTTAAAAGTAAACATTTGTGTTTTTATCATGCTTATAACAGATTATATATAATTTTTGATTACTGAAGAGAATGTATTGTTCATATGTAACTCTATCAACTAAAAATCCCAAACTTCTATTTCTTAAAATAATACAACATTGGTATCTGTACAGTGAAACTTACAATATGACGCTCAGTGAGAACATGTGTGCCGCTCTTTAACAGAAATAATTCAGTCACCTCAGAGAAGTGCAATATTCTGAAAATTTTGCAATGCTTGATATGTTTTTCCCCTAGATGTAGATTCTGTATTCACCTCTATTTCGTAATCCTCACTGCTATTATTTTGTTCGTCAATTTGATGTTGCTCAATAATTTCATCAAGATCTTCATCACAAGGCTTGGTTACAATGTTGATGTATAATCCTCTGCAATGAGAGTTACAAAACTGGCTCTGTTAAGTGCTGTCTGCATATCATCAGTGCTTTTACCACACACATCTGGTAAGTCCTTCAAAAGAAATTTCACGTTCTTGAAATATGACTTGTTTTGTGTGACACCCCACATAATGCTTTTGCAGTCCAACTAATTGCACCAAGAACAGTTGTTGATTTCGTTAGTTCACTAGACGGGGATGCAAATTTCATATTCTCAAGTTTCCGATAATGAATTTTATTGCATTGAATAGCCACCCCGGTGGCGCAGTGGTCTAAGGCGCTGGCCTCTGATCATTCGTCGTAAGGGGTCCGGGTTCGAATCCCGGTCAGGCATGGATGTTGTGTTTGTCTTACGGCACTGGCTCTATCCCTTCCCTGGAACCAGTGACCCTAAATTAGGGACGGGCGACTGCTTATAGCCCATTGAGTTGCTCACGGTGGTCGTTAAACCTCCAATAAAAAAAAAAAAAAAGAAATTGCATTGAATAATCCCTTAATCCATTGGCTGACAAATGCTGGTTTATGTTTGGTGGAAATCACTCAAGCTTTACATTTGCTTGGTCCAAATGAGGATGGCATGTTTGTATTATCCAAAAACAAAACATTTTGCATTTTCATCTTTGAATTGAAACTTGTTAGCTACTTGGCCATAAATTGGGCTGTCATCCAGGCTTTTTTGTTCTATTTCTACTCAATGGGAAGCTTTTTTAGATCCAAGTTATTGTAGCATCGTGGCTTTGCCAATCACTAGTGGTTTTTCCATCTCCCCAGACATGAGCACACAAAGAAAAATTGTACGGCAGTCCTTTTTCTTCCAGTGCCACTTTCGCCTTTTGAACACAAGGTGTTATTCAGCAGTGCCTGAAAAAGTAAATCCATTTCATCACTATTAGCACTGTTTGAGGTTCATAGTCTTCAATGAGTGTTGATCATTTTCATATCCAATCCGAAATTTTTTCATTGACACTGCCACTTCACAAATTTCCTCTAATGACTAAATGTTGTGCTTCTTTTGAAAACCCTCTAACCATCCATTTGAAACGTGGAACTTTTTTCCAAGTTTTTAGCAACACTTGTTTTTCGTATTTGCAACATAGGGCCTGAAATTGGCAATTTTTCTCACTCTTGCACTAACAAATCATTCCCAGACACTTATTCAACTCTTCATTTCTGTCTTTGTTGAGCTATTATTTTTACACCACTGCTCTGTTATCTCATCTTTTCACCTTAAAAGGTTGTAAGTTTTTCTGGCATTTAACGTCTCTGCCAAATGCTTGACACTCACACTTTTGTTTTTGTGCATTTAAATAACTTTTGTATCCAAATCGAGAACATTCTTCTTTGGTGCCATGGCAACAGGCATATGAACAAACAGAACTCGCAACAAAGACTAAATTATGATCTCAATGAATAAATGTTAGAGAACTTAATCGGAGTGTCTCAATGTAATCTGTATGAAACAGCCAGCTGCAAAGACTTTGCATTCAATAACATTAGTCGCATGACCTAAACCTGAGTCGTGCTTTGTGTTTAAGGCGAAGCAAAAAAAAAAGGGGGATCTGTTTAATTATGTAATCTTCAACCTCAAGCAAATTTATTCTGTGTGAATTCATTGTTACACTGTATTGTGTTATGTTTTGCATTCAATTGAAATACTTGTTGGCATGGAAGCATCTGGGAACGTTCCGTTCTGAAAAGGTTCCTTTACGGACTTGCCGTTTCAATTTCCACATCAGGCAGGTTCCATTTTAGATGTAATTTCCTTTCATTCCGGAACCAAATTTTTTTGTTTTTGTTTTGTGCAGATTGACAGGTTTTACTGCACTTAGATTTCAAAGACACAGTTTCTGTAGTGTCTTCTAGATCACTTGCTGTAATGTATAATATCAGCGTATCCCAGGATTGTGGTTATTATCCATTTAGCTTTTGATGTTTTTCTTATGCAAGGCTGGTAACAGCACATCTCTTTGCCTTAAATTGGTGTTAAGTCTTATATTTTCACTGTGATTGATTATATTGGCATGTCACTGGTAGTAGATAATAGAAGTCTGCACAATCTTTAATTTTAGAAAGCCCAGTTTAGGGCCCTTCCCAACCCCTTTCAGACTTTCATCAAGCATTCTCTATCACTTGCTGTATTGTAAGCAATGCAGGGCTTCCTTTAGAGCAAGGGTCTTTTATCGTCAAAGGAAATTCTAAAATGAAAAAAATACATTTTTGGTATGGAGAAATTAATATCCAGGCACCTTGGATACATGGACCCTAAATTCCCAAATATGCTATGAGGTATGCTGTGATAAATTATATCATTGATTTTTTTAAGACTGCTAAAAGATATAAGCAAATCAGATTACTACAGAATTCTTTGTAACATAGATGTCACATTAACTACATAGTTTCTTTTTCTGAAAGTTAAGTTTTAGCATTCAGAACCTCTGAAATAATTGCTATTCATAATAAACACATGAATAGTTGTTTTTTTTTTGTTTTTTTTCATGTGGCTGCAATTCAGAAAAGGCTGAAGACCCCTTAACTAGAGAAACAAAGGTGCTATGTTGAATTGACTTACCTTAGTAGTAAAAGGAATGTAACATAGAGTCGTGCAATTTCTTGTATGAATTTCTCCCACAGATGAAGGATTTAGAACTCGCAATATACGTACTTCTTTTGCAAATGCTTCTCCTGTTCTACACTTAAGTATAAACAAGGTACCCCTCGAAATCCCCAAATATGTAAATAAATGCTTTGAACTTTATCACCATTGTAGCAAAAAAATTGTACCAACAGCTTGTTTTAGTTTTGTGAAGCTGAGAATTCTGTTTATGTGAACATTTTTCAGAAAAGAAAAAAAGTTGTGCGTTTTAGTTGTTAAAGCTCAAAAAGTGAAAACAAAATTTGATTTCAGCCTTTAAAGAAATAAACCGTCCCATTTCAGGCTTTCATCTCACAGCCAGGCTTGTCGGTTTCAGCTGTAATTAATCAGTGCATAGGGTTGTGGATGGGGTCTTTCATTTCACTCTGTGAACTTTGCCATCTGATTAGTTGAAAAGTCAGTCTTTGTTTAGTGAAACTAAAAAAAAAAAAAATGCTTAACCTTCCAGTACAGGCCCATCCAGAACGTGGAATTTTCACTTAAAAAAAAAAAATCCTGTTGGTGCTTAGGGTTTCCTGGCTGGGATAGGCCCATGCAAACATCTAGTAGATAACAGGTGTGCACAACCTTAATTAGGTGTTTTGCTAAAATAGGAATAAGCACTGCCTAAAGAATGGGCAGATAAAGTATTGAAACTGGTTTCATGTCACCCATATGTGATCAATGATAATCAGCATGTCCCAGCATATTTACAGCTCACTCCATAGTACCAATCAGCCTTTAATTTTTTTTTTTTTTTCATGTATCAAATTAAAACGTACAAAGGGCACAAGGTTGTGTTGTGGATGAAATTTAATTGTACCAAGAGTGTAAGGCAAAATACTGCATTAAATTTAATCATTCTGAGAGCAAAAATTAAAATGCTGAAAAGCAAGTTACAAAACTCATTTTTCAAATTTTCATATTTAATGCAGAATTGGAACCCAAGTTCCTTCGCACATGAAGCTGGTACCTTAGCATTGCCACTGGAATAACCTAGTGTTTGGTGTAAGAGGTAGATTCTCAAAAAGTAGTCTTCCTGCAGAATGACAATAGCTCAGAATTTCTAGTCTATTTAAAACCACATTCGTAAGTTGAAAAATGTATTAGTAATGCAAAGTTTCTGGGTTTTGCATTCTTTCAGTTTTTGCCATGACTTTTATAAGTTAACATATCAGCTAGTTGGAAGTGGTACATTGTTTGGTTCCCTTTTTGTATATATTCAGAAATGACTAAAATCAAGAATATTTTTTTAATGAACTAGCAATCGTGCCCATTCTCCGAACGGTGAATTTATAAAATCATTTTTTGGACACAAAATTAAAGAAAGGGAAAAGTAATTAAGGGAAAGAAAAGGAATTTAAAATCCGTAACTGTTTTACGATTTAGCACAATGTCGTGATGTCAATGCGTACAGTTTGACATAAAATGGAGCTGGCTTTGGTGCCCCTTAATTTTAAATCAAAATTTTAAATTTTCAAAGCATTTCAGTGATTCTGACAAAATTATCTTTAAACCTATCAGTATTTTGAAACAGTAAAGCTAAGCCAACCTTTTGAATTTTTTGGTTTTCAGACTTTTTTTTCTAGGTGTAGAAGTGGCAGAAAAATTCAAGCAATGTTTCAAAGTGCCATTTTTTTTGGGGGGGGGGCCTGAAGTTGCAGGTATCCAGTAAGACCTACCAGCATACCAATTTTTTATATCTCTAGGTTATTTAAAAGTGGTCTAACAATGAGCAAAAAGTTCAAGCAGACTATGATCCAAAGCTGTCATTTTGGTTTTGATATAAAGGAATTTTCAAAATTTATAAATCTCGTTCACTATGACCATGTGTTAGTGTAAATATATATACTTTTGTCGAATGATGTAGTACAATATGGCACGTGATGTATAAAAAAAATAGCTAGTGGAAGAACAAAAGAAAATGTATGTAAAAAACAGTAAAATTTGCAGTGTCAAAGTATATGGGGATTAAAACTTACCCGGCTCAGATCCAACAAGGTACCCCTCGAATAAATCACCTCTGCCAAATGCAGAGGTGATTTATGAGCTTGACAACAACAACAAAAAAAAGAATTTACACAAGATTTTTTTCTATCAATACCTTGGATTCACTGAACACTCATAAGCAATTAATAAAAGTGACTAAAAATTTTTTTAGTTGTAAAAACTGACTAGCAGTTATACACTGCTGGACAATTGCTAAGGACGGATCATAAACGGCTATATAGCGCATAAAAAAGTAAGTGTGGTTGGATGCCAAGTGAAATAAAATAATGTCAGAATGCCAGGACATTACAAGAAAGACAATTTATTGTGCTCTGAAAATCCAGAAGGCTTTGGAATGTGTTCAAGGGACAAACAGGCCATTTTGTGCAGAATATGTAAACGTGAAAAAAATGCAATTACCGTCCGCAGGCGTTCCGGCATAAGATGTCAATATGGGATATGGCCACCATGGATGGCGATGCAAGATTCCACATGTCGTGTCATGCTTTGCACAACATTATCAAGCAGCTGTTGGGGTAATTTATCCCATTCCTCTGTCAGTGCACGGATGAGGGTGTCCTTGTTTATTGGAGGGCATTGGCGACCAGCAAAACTCCTCCCCAAAGCATCCCACACATTTTCAATGGGATTCAAATTTGGAGAACGTGCTGGCCATACGAGGCGTTGAATATCCTCGCTCTTAAGACACTCCTGGACAGCAACTGTTCGATGACATGTTGCGTTGTCGTCCATGAAAATGAATATCAACGACAGCACCATGGAACATGCGAACATGAGGTAGCAGAGCATCATTAATGTATCGTTGGCCAGTCATAGTCCCAGTTGGAAGCACATAGGACGTACAGCCATTGATCATGATGCCAGCCCATACCATGACACTACATGTCGGATATCGGTCCCTTTCCTGTATGTTTGCTGGACAATATGCAGTACCACTATCGCGCCAGATCAGTTGTCGTCGACAATCAGACGATAGACTGTATCTATTCTCATCTGAGAAGAGGACAGCAGACCAGTCGTTTTCAGTCCAATTGCGATGTTGATGGCACCATTGCAAACGGGCGGTACGGTGACGTCTGGACAATGGGATGCACACAACAGGACGGCGGGCATATAGTCCTCCTTTTTTTTTTTGATTGGAGGTTTAACGACCACCGTGAGCAACTCAATGGGCTATAAGCAGTCGCCCGTCCCTAATTTAGGGTCACTGGTTCCAGGGAAGGGAAAGAGCCAGTGCCGTAAGACAAACATAACATCCATGCCTCACCAGGATTCGAACCCGGACCCCTTACGGACGAATGATCAGAGGCCAGTGCCTTAGACCACTGCGCCACCGGGGCGGCATAGTCCTCCTTCATGCAAACGTCTGGCGACAGTTTTTTGGGAGATCCGCTTGCCAGTAGCAGCCATAAACTGATTTGCTACCTCACTAGCTGTGCTGCGCCGGTGTCTTTTTGTTGATAACACTATGTACCGATCTTCTGCAGGTGTCATACTACGAACACGACACACACCCCCCCCCCCCCCGTGACGTTTGCTACACTCTCCATTTGTTTGAAATGATTTCCAAAGTCTTGAAACAACACTGTGGCTGACGTTGAACTCCCTGGCAACATCTGTTATTTTTCGCCCTTCTTCAATCTTGCCAATAATACGGCCACGCGTAAAATCGTCTAGGTGCTGTCGGGAAGACATACTGAAAATTGCAAGTTCGTCAATTGATTCTTTCCCTTTCAACTTTGCGTTTGAACAACAACGGTCAATACGTGTCAAATCCTTTATATCTCTTATCAGCGCTATGACGTCACAAACAAGTTCGGCAATCCAAAGTTTGCATACGCACAACACGTCTTACTGTATCCCGCACTTATGCTAATTTCCACATTTTCCTGCCTTCCATTTTATGGTTGCTATCGTTGCTATTGTCATCCGTCCTTAGCAATTGTCCGGCAGTGTATTTAATGTTGATCAGGCCTCTCGCCTGATCAGAAATTTTGAGAATTTTACAGATTTTTGTTTCTTTTGTTTTATTTTCACAATTCACCCATGAATGCCAAAAATGAGTTTTAGAGTCCAATTTCAATTTTGTTGGGTGGAAATTAGTTATACACTTTTCAACTTTGTCTAATGTTGGAAATTTTTAACATTTCAATTTATAATTCTTCATTTATGATTCACAAATTCAGTGTGGTTATCGTTTGCTTAAAGAAAAGAAATTATGTGATCAACACTTGATATTCCCCTTTTAGGTACCTTCACAAGACATCATGCACAATACAAAAGAAATAATACACTTTGGCCAAAACAAAATGAGCACTGAAGTTTCTCAGCGTGTAATGCATTACGACTGCTACTGAATTTCTTTGCTTTTATATTATTTGTGTTACTTCAAAAAAAAACTTGACTCTCCCTCATTTTTATAATATCAGATAAATTTCATTTTTCACAATCATACCCCTTTTAGAGACAGTGTCCTTTCTCAACACAATAAGGTATTTTCAAACAATACTAGTTTCAAAAGTTGTATCCTGTTTGTTTGTTTTTCTTTCAGTTAATTAAGGCAGCAACATTTTTTTTGAATTTCAAAAACGATTGATTCGGTTGGACACGACGACAAAATGAATGGTATATCTACAAAATTACCTTTATTTTCCCTAAGGGGTTTCTTCAGTGGAGTTTTTTTTTTTTTTTTCTTTCCAGAAGGCTCATAAGTCGTCGGTTCAGGAGAACAATTCACACGGTTTCATTTACGCTTCCAGGCTTTCTCTTCGTGACTTCGGATGGGATAGAGGGTAAGCAACGGCTAAGCATATAGTTGTCTGGGGAAGACATCCGAGTACTCTATCATCTAAAAAGACAGCTGCTTCGTTTCTCGTTATTTTCTGCTTCCCTCCTTCAAGATGTCTGCAACAATGGGTTCCACAGCCATCGGCCTCGTGGGCATTCGCCTTCAGGGCGGGGAAACAAGATGGCTGGTAGTCGCGAGCATGCACTAGTCCACTATCTGGTCAAGGCATTGGAGAATCTGTAGCTCTTGGCCATGAAATTTGCTGCTATTATTTTCGCAGGTCAGCGGTTGCAGACCTTAAGTCCAACACGAAGCAAGTGAGGTGTTACCCCCACAATCAACAGGAGTAAAGTGTGTGAGAGTGAAGGGTCAAGAGAGGAAATTTTCCTTAGCTCAAAGTTTTTCAAAGCTCTAGCGCGCATGCGCCAAAAGGGACGCTATGGCTTTCAGCTACGCTATTGGCTGAAAGTCAATCTGTCATGCTTTCTGTAACTTGAGGGAAAAAGGGTTCATGAGGGAGTGTGTTCGGGGGGGGGGGGTGAAGAACTTGTTGGGCCCTTGACCATGATTTTGCAAAAATTCTTGGAATTCCACCTGCTATGTCCTGGGGGTTCTATTGTATTCAAGTTTGCAAGGTGACCTCTTCCAAAGGAATTTCTGGGCTTGCAGGAAGGGAAATTCTTTTCTCTGATTTTGGCGACTCCCTGTCTAGTGGGGAAAAAAACGAAATGGTGCAAATTCCGGGAATCCCCTCGTATTCACAAGAAATTTTACATCATGAACACTCAATATTTCTCGAAACACAATACAAAAATTTTCACATCATTTCATTTACAAATTGCTGAATAAGAAATTTCAGAATTCAGGAAAAAAAAAAAATTTGTTTCCTAAAAAAAAATCATTCTACTGACAGTACATGATTCTATACCAAATTTTGTTGTGTCTTGCTAACACATCTGAACTTTTTGTACTAATAAATGCTTCTCACCACACACTATTTAATCTCAGTCATAATGTAAGCTTAATTTAATTAATTATGCACGAGTTCACTTTACGATTCCAATGTTCATAATTTACTACATAAAAATATATATATGTTTTAAAATGAAGTGAATAATTTAGTTCACACATGTTTTAGTTTCACCCATAGATTAAAAGTGATTTCAAGCCATTTACATATGTTCAAATTCTTTCTAGCTCTCGTTCCAAAGACACATGCATATACAGTACACGTACAAAACTATAACTACACAATTTCCACTAAAAGCCATGAACGAATGTTTAAGAAAGTGGGGGGAATGTTTTTCATGTCGCTCAGTTCGCCTTAAAGAATGAAATTCAGAAAAAGATTAATGAGAGGAAAAATTTAAAGAATCATTCTTGGAGACAAGAATGTGTGGATGTGCGATTTTTTTCGCATAGTGGAACTGAAAACTGGGCCCTAGTTGCCGACACCACTAATAGGAAAACATCAGTTTTCTGACCTTTCTAGGTATCTGGACCTTAAGACCTATCAGCATGCCAATTTTCAGATCTCTAAGTAATTTAGAAGGGGTCGAACAATTCACAGACGAACACACTTGCATTTTTTTCCTTTTCCTTTTGCTTTTTATATACGAGGTGAAAGCCTGTATTCACGTATGCTGGCAGAAAACGCCAAACTTTAAAAGTGTCGGTACCAGTTTGATTGTAGCCTGTCCTTTCATCCAATAAGAAGAGTGCTAAAAATAGCTGCATCACGGGACTAGAACTTTCCTGTGTGGTTAACGCTAAAGACAGAGTAAGCCACTCGTTCCTTTTCTTTGCGTCTTTAAAAAATGCTTAAAAATCAGAAAATGACTTTCTTAAAAATTTTGTAAAAGAGAGAAGATAGTTGTGAGTTTATGCTGTAAAAATTACAATGCATTATGATTCATAGTTTGCCATATCCATTTTTTAAAATGGATCCCATCACAAAATAGTGAAATTTAAGTTTAATTTCTTGTAAACTAAATCAAAATTTAAAAAAAGGACAATGAGGTGTGAAAATTCGGCCATGGCCCTACATGCCTACATAGTTTCGTGGTTCTGTTGCTGTTAGCGTGATAGCACTTTTTTCTTACTGATAGCACTTTTTTTCTTACCTTAACTTTGAAATATAATAGCTCTTGAAGTATCGCCAGAATCGAAAAACGTTTATTTCAGCGTATTCTCCGAACAGTTATCTACAAACGAAGTAAATTTCATCTTTTTGCGCTGTGAGCTAGAAAGCGCGAGTGTCTCGAAATTTCTAAAACGGCGGCTGCAGTGGAAGCAGCAGTTACATTTTTTTTTTTGAATATACTATATGCAAATGTAGGCCCATCTAATGTCGAAGACACTTGGCACAGCTAGTTTTTATTCTTTTTTGACCACAGAAAGGTATTCAGACATGTCAAGTTCAAAAGTATAATGCGTGTTTACTAAAAATTTACATAAGAGACAGAAATAGAAAGTTAAACAGGTCACATCGCATTGTTTTCTGGAATTTTGCAGCATTGACTACAGACAGCAGCCTTACGAAATTTAAATATGGATGTAGTAAAGGGGACTGAGAAAACTCAGCTAAGAGGGGAGGTATTGAAAATATGTTCTGCAGTGATATGTCCACCCAGTTTGATAATGAACTTTCTTGTGATGTCATTTTAAGGTTTAACTTTCCTGCTGTTTAATAGCATGGTATTTTACAGTATGTATGTATATTTTTCAGAAACATATGTCATATTTTATATCTATATCATTACTTTTGAATGTTATTAAATTTACTCAACACTGACTTCATTAAGTAAGCCATTTTGAAGAAATGTCAGTTTTTGGATAAGGGATCTCTCTTCTGTTTACAAGTGACCCAAAAATATTTCGGAAATGGAACAAAATCCATGGTAAGGCATATGATGTGTGTTCATAGTTGTTCATTCAAGTTTTTAGTGTAGAAAGTTATTCTGCTTTTGAGATGTCTTGATCAATGGGATAAACATTTGAGTGTGTACATTTGACTAAGTTCTGTATATTAATCATACACACAAATTATAATTAATTTATTGCAATGAATATTCATCTATTCTAAGTACGCAGTGTGTGTACAGTTTTGCCTGAAGTGCTTAAATGCCATTATTTTGAGACACTTTGTAATTGTGCATGATCTTCTACCAGAAAGTAAATAAAGGAGAGAAACTTGTAAGGCCATCACTTCATTCTTAAAAGAATCTCAATTTACAGAAAATCAAATTGTGTATTATGAACTTTATATAGAAGGAAGCATGTCAGTTGTGCGTTTGAGAGGGATAAAATGTGATGACATTGTGATACTGGAATGTATCCCTTAATGTATGATGAAATTTTGAGATTTTAAATACTTTTTTCTGCTTTCAGCAAAAACTTGTTGTTGTGTACAGTCTGTGTACAATATGTTAGAGCATTAGATGCTGTTGCTGTTTAGCACCAGCCAATATAAAAAAGTAAAAAAAAAAAAAAGTGATATTTGTTATTTTGTTGTTACCACTTGCAGAAGTTCCAAGTTGCACATAGTGCACATGGATTGAATGTTTTGTATATCTGTAACAAGCATGCTGCGCATGGAGATTACCTATTAAAGGCATTTTTGCACCTATAATTTGTTCTGAGGCAATTTGTCTCATTTGAAAAATTCTTTTAACAATTGCTTCTGATTTATTACCACTCTAAGACTATGGGTGAAATAAATCAGTATACAAGAGGAGCTCTCACAAAAATTATGACATACCTGTAAAGAAATGAGGCATAGATGTACTCAGTACATAAATGGGAAAGATTGAATAGACAAATTCAATCATCTTGGGGTGTTGTCTCCAATGGCCATGATTAAGGATTCTGTATTTAATTTAAGACCAATTCTTAATATTAGCAAGTATGTATGTTATGTTTTTCAGGTCTCCTCATTCCATTGAAGATCCTTTCAATGCCAAATGGAGAAATGCATTATAGCAGGGCTGCCAGCCTATCACATCCAAAACAAGAAAGATGACACCGAATTTTTGGGTGTAATAAGCACCTCTTTTGAATCCGTTCTGCCGCAAATTAAATTCATCAAAGCCAATGGAACCGGTATGGAAAACAATAGTATCCGACGGAAGAAAGAAGTTTTTCAATCGGATCTTTAATCCCTCAGATATTGGTGTAAACGGAAACTTGAGCTTACGAATTCTTAGAAACAGAGTTATTGACAAAAATAAGATGTGACTTTACGTCGGCTGGTAGGAAAACCATGCATTATTTTAGGAAGAAAGTATTCACAAAAGGTTTATCCATATGAGCAGTATCAGTCCAAGAAAAAAAAATTTAGTCGAGTTTTCAGGAACCCAGATTTTGCTACAAATACATCAGAAGCAGAAATTAACACCTATGACCCCTGGTGGGCAAACCATTCTTTACAAAACATTAGAAATTATGTGAAAAATATTTTCCATCAGGTCCTGTATGCGATACAGGAAGAATTTTCTCAAATCGGAGTTTTAGGAGCAGAAAACGCAATTAACCTTTATGCGCCCTAGCGGAAAATCTAAATGATTTACGTGAAAATTTTAAATTTATAGGGAAAACATTTCGTATCGGAAACACTATCCAACAACGAAGGAATTTTTTCAAATTGGACTTTTAGAAGTAGAGATATTGACAAAAATAAGATATACATCTTCGCCCCCTGGCGTAGAAACCATGCATTATTTCAAGAAGAAAGTGTTCCTAAAAGGTTTGTCGACATGAGTAGCATTGGCCAACAAAGGACTTTTTTACAATCGAGATTTTAGAAGCTCATAGTTTGCTGCAAATACATCGGAAGTGGAAATTAAGACTTACGCCATATGGTGGCCATACCATTTTTTTTTACAAAAATTATAATTTATGTGCAAACTATTTCCCATCAGGAGCTGTATCCAGTGCAGAAAGAATTTTTCAAATCAGATTTAGAAGCAGAGATATAGGGAGAAACGCAATTTAGCTTTACGCCCCTAGTGGAAAGTCTATGAATTACTTGAAAATTTTTAAATTATGTGAAGCACATGTCGCACTGGAAACACTGTGCAACAAAGAAGAAATTTTTCAAATCGAACCCTTAGAAGTAGAGATATTGACAAAAAAGATATACATCTACACCCCCTAGCGTAGAAACCATGCACTATTTTAAGGAAATGTTCCTAAAAGGTTTGTCAACATGAGTAGTATCGGTCTACAAACGAAGTTTTTTTTTTTTTTTTTTTTTATCGAGGATTTAGAAGCTTATATTTTGCTGCAAATACATCAGAAGCGGAAATTAAGATTTACGCCCTGGTGGCCAAACCATTTTTTTTTACAAAAATTAGAAATTATGTGCAAACGATTTCCCATCAGGAGCTGTATCCAGTGCAGAAAGAATTTTTCAAATCGGAGATTTGGAAGCAGAGATATAGGGAGAAACGCAATTTACCTTTACGCCCCCTAGCGGAAAGTCTATGAATTACTTGAAAATTTTTAAATATGAAAAACATGCCACATAGAAAACACTATCCAACAAAGAAGGAATTTTTCAAATCTGACTGCTAGAAGTAGAGATATTGACAAAAATAAGATATACATCTACACCCCCGGCGGAGAAAGTGTGGGATATTTAAGGAAGAAAATATTTCGAAAAGGTTTATCAATGTGAGTGGCATCAGTCCACAAAAGAATTTTTTCAATCTATATTTTAGCTCAGATTTTATGGCAAAATACATCAGAAGCAAAAATTAATGCTTGTGCCCCCTGGTGGCCAAAGTATTCTTTACCAAAAATTTGAAATTATATGCAAAAGATTTTCCATCAGATGTATCTGCTGAAAAGAAAAAAATTTCAAATCGGAGTTTTAGGAGAAGAGTTATGGGGGAAAATGTTATTTACTTTTACGCCCCTAGCGGAAAATCTATGCGTAATTTGAAAAGGAAACTATATCTAAAACACTCTTCAGCATAAATGGAATCGAAAGATAAAATAATTTTTTCAATCGGATGTTTAGAAGCAAATATGTGGATCAAAACGTGATTTTGAATTCGACATCTGCATTTATGCCCTCTAGCGGCAAAATTGTACACCGTAAAAAAAAATTATCATTATTCGCACATTTCAAGCTTCCGAATGCAAAAAGAATTTTTCAAATCGGACTAATAGTTGCAGAGATACTGTACGGACAAACCGATAACAGAAGCACGATCTTTTTTTACAAAATAGTTGCTTTAGTAGCCACTAATGGTAAAAATAGTAGCCTTAACAACTCATGTTAATGACTAAAATAGTTGCCCCAAAAAATGCTTCACACCAAAAAAAATTTTTTTTTTATTTATTTCAAGCCAAGGTGACAAAGTAGCACATGTTGCACATGTTCACGTTTGGGGGGGGGGGTATGTATATACATCCATGCATAGCAAAAAGGGCATCTTAAGTTTCAATATATTGCTACTCAAGACACTCAGAACTATAAAGGTTATGGAAATTACATCCCCTTCCCCCCCCAAAAAAAAAAAAGAAATTATAAATCAAAAACTAACCTGATACAAACTTTGGAATTACAAAACACTTCCTTTGTCATTGTTCTGGAGATCAGATGTTCTCATCTATATCAAGCCAGTATAGAGAGCTGTCTTCTGCATTTGTGGTTGGTAAAAAATATGTAAGATTTCCCAAGTGGGCTTCATACACTGTGTTGAAAAAATTGTTGTCTTACTTCATTCAGTGTTATGATGATCACTTGTTTTGTTCTGTACACAGAATCATAGTTTTCTGATATGAGGTACATCAAGAATCTCATTTGAATAGATGAACATTTGGAAATATTTCAAACTTGTTTTTTGTACAGCTATGACAATAAATATCAAACACTATGAATGTGTTTAGTATGGAACAAAAACACGAAGCCAAGAACTGAAAAAAAATGAAAACTTGCAGTTTATTATCATCAGGAATAGAATGGGTACAGTGTAATCTCCCTCTTCAATAATGGAAACTCTTAAACACCATTATTGTTATTACTTATGAGTTAAACATGATTCTGAATTATGTTGTAAAAGAGTACATTTTATTTTGATTCCCATATTTTGAAAGTGAAAAACCTTACTGAAATGTCATTTCATTAGGGCATGGACAACTGCCTTACGATTCAAGCTCAAGTCTGTGTAGGTCAGGTATAATTGATATGAAGCATTATATTGATGTACGTCTGCCTTGATAATGTCAGTCATTCTTCACGGTGTCCTTGAGGCTTTTGATACAAATATAAAGAAATTACTTTATCCTGTAAAATAAATTCAACTCATAATTATAGAAACAAGAAAACAAAAATTTTACTTTCTTCTATAACAGCAGACAGTTCAAATTCCTAGATGTTAACCATGATCGATTTTCGAAGCTCTAATAACAATAAAACTAAAATTATCTTTACACCCACTGATGATAATAATAAAACCAAAGCTCAAATTTTTGGAAATGTTTATTTTATTTATAACTCTTCAAAATTACTGTCATGGGACATCAAACTTTTCTGTGCCCTTTTTTATCCATCATTTGGATGGCAGAGGGAGTCCACTTTAAAATTTACATTGTTCTTATACCACGCTAGCAATTTGGAGGAGTTATATGCAGTGAATTTTTACCACTGCCATCAGTGCATATAAGGGTAGGCTTAACAAAATAGCTTCCTCATTAACTTTAGATTTATTCCTTTTTTGAGGTTTTCTGCTTAAATGCATCAAGTAGGGAGGATTTTCTTTTATGAACTACCCTATTCATTTTTAATGTTTCAAGTTCATGTCGCCTTTCCTTTTGTTGGAGTTTCTCTGCTCCTTCTAGAATGCCATGTGCAACTCTTATCGCAGGTATGTTTTGTTTTGTTTTTTGCTATTTTTAGTCTCTCATTGGGGTCTTTAAGCAGAGTCTGATGATTCTTGTACTTTTTTTCTTGAACAAGAATTTTTATAGTGCCCCATGTTTTCTACTCTTCAAACCCTTTATTTAGCAATTCTTGTTTCAATCTCTCAGCACTTTCTTTCTCTGCTTTCAGTTGCTGTTCTTTTTAATCTATGCTCCTTTTCCAAATGGTTGCTATATGACCTATATGCATTAAGTGCTAATTTTATTAGTTCTTTGGTACCTTTGCAACTTGGTTGTTATACATTTTAATGCATCTCTAATTGTTAGTCTCTCATTCAAAATCTCAGATATACATGCCTTCTCATCTGAAATAACTCTTTGTGATACAGAAAAGCTGAAAGAACTCTTAGTGATACAGAAAAGCCTCTCTTCATCACTGTTGCCACGTGTGAAAGCAAGGCATGCTTTCACAACTTTAGCCAAAGATGGATATTTCAGTCTCCAAATGTCTTTTGATACTATGTCTTTCCAAAAATGATCAATCCTAATTTCACTATTTGGAATCAATTCTTATACATACAAATACATCTATACCTAGACCCACGTGTGATTAGAGGAATGACCTACTCAAATATGTAATGAATGACATCAATCTTGTGATTTATGCACACTTAAAATTCTGTTTACTGCATAATGAGTAAGATCTAATGCCTTAACATCCCAGGGAAGTGAGGGAGATTCCTCCAGAGAATTCAGCAGTATGAAAATGAATGTTCAAAATATGTGAATATTTCATTTCTGAAATCAAATTTGTGTGAAAACAGTAAATCCAATCAAAATTAAGCCATCTCAGGTAAAGGAATTTATAAATGCACTTGGTCAGTTCCATAAATTTACTTGAATGACACCACAGTCATTTAGTTTATTTTACAAAACAAGCGCATCACACCAATGTATCCCAAAATTTAAAAAATGGTGCATTGTATAGTCTGTTTATAAGATAAATCTATCGGTTAGTTTTTGCCTTTATTTAAGAGGAAGTCTTCCCTACTGGTATCGTATCCTAGCAAAAACCTACAGTCTTGCACCCAGAGTTGTGAAACTAATATGTGAGGCACAGAAATTGATACTCTTAACATCTATCATACCTTTGTATATAATTCCTAAAAATATGTACTTTGTGTAAGTGAAATCAGTCAACAAAAAAAAATTGGTAAATGTGTAGATTAGCATCCTACATTATTTCATTGGGAAAATGTTAGTGCCTGGAAAAAGTGCAACATACAGATTTTAGATTATGGCAAATGGTGCAGAAATTTCATATTTTAAATGTTGTTTAAAGATTTTTATCGTAATATTGACCTGTGAGTACGATGCCGTGAAGAGAAGCTGCGGTAGGCCTAACTCATCGCTCCAGCGATGATGTGAAGCTTTGCTCCATTAAAAGGAAGGTTCATTGCTATATCGAAATAACTGGCAGAAGAGTGCAAGAGAAAGTGGTTACATTTTTGGCTGGAAAGCGATAAATAGTGTAGCTATACGCTACAGAAGATAGGTCCACATTATTTACCCTTTATTTTGTTGGCAGGAAAAAACGGATAAAACCTCTTTGATTTGTAAAGAAACTGACCTGTGAACAAGGTATTAACAGGAGAACCAAAAGTGCACTGGCACAGCAAATCGGCTACGATGGAAGCCATTTCAAAGCAGAACCAAAAGTTATATTTCCCCAGTTTTCTGTACAACATAGAAAGGCATATTCGTATTTTCTATTTTGAAATGGAAAATCATAGGCGAAAGAACGAAAAATTTCTCAACATCTGCTTTAAAAACAATGACAAAACATGAACGAACTATATTCTGTAGTATATCAGTACAACATGGTTCACTCTCCTGAAAAGAAGTACATGGTTGCACTTGTAGTCATCTGCGTACGTGAATTACACACCGCAGTGAAGCT
The DNA here is from genome assembly GCA_039090855.1 of Macrothele yani. Taxonomy (NCBI): domain Eukaryota; kingdom Metazoa; phylum Arthropoda; class Arachnida; order Araneae; family Macrothelidae; genus Macrothele; species Macrothele yani. Next base: position 127,925,568 of record CM077024.1, on the reverse strand, counting down.
TCACACTTACAGGTAAATATTACGATTAAAAATTTAAGACAAAATATGAAATTTCTGCACTATTTGCCATTAACTTCCATTCTCTAAAATCTGCAAGTCACACTTTTTCCAGGTACTAACATTTTTCCGACGCTAATCTAGTTGCTGAACATTATTAGGCATAGCTCAGATGATCAGCCTGAGGTTCCCACCAGTGACTATTCAGCCTTCTGGGCAGCCCTACTTTGGGACCAACATTATTGTAGTCATCTGTGTGAATACTAGTGTATCAGACAATCATAAAATAAAAAGCACAACATGAAGTAATTACTTGTGAAACACAGAACCTGGAGCCAAATCGGAGTCCACTGAGCCAATGTTGCATTTCATGTTTACATCTGAAGCACAACATTACAAGAAGACAAAGCAGATATTTTATGTTTTAAATCCCCCCAAAGAGAAAAAACATGTTTGTAAATCATTTTAACTGTTAGTGAACCCAAGGTGGAACTGCATCTGAAATATCCTTACTACAAAATATACAGGAAACCAAAATTTGAAACGTTGTGTATGTGTTGGGAACTTACCACCCAGTGGGCAAAAGAATGTTAGAAACAATACAGCAACTTATGGATACATGTCAAGACACTTATTTAGCCACAAGTTGCTACTAAGACAGAAGGAAATATTTTTTAACATTCACTTTGCCATTATAAAAGAAGGAAAACAAACCTCTACTACTGTTGTTTTGCCCTGAAAATATTAAGACAGTTCCCACATTTTTTTTTTTTTTCAGAACTTATTTCAATCCTCTAAGTTCTGATGGCTCCAAAGGAATAACTTACTTCCTATGGAATCCCCCCCCTTTGCAAATGAACTTTGATTACTTACAAATAATCAGTTTTTCATATTGATTCAGTGTTGAATCATCTAAAAATGAGGAAATATGCTGGAATATGGATTTCCTCAACACACAAAATGTTTAGTTACCACCACCCCAATGATTGAAGTTTTGCCTAACTTCAGCCCATTTTTATTAGACTGACATTTCTTTTTGTTCCTGGATCACAACTAGAAAGTTGTGAAATCTTCTTGTATGCATGCATAAGTATGGCAGTAACTAAAGAAACTGCATGCTAGGGGAGGGGGTATTCAGCAACAATTAATCCTTGTTTTGTCTCTCTCCATTTATATACATAAAAATACTTGTAAGGAATATGATACACATTCCTTGTGTTATGTTTTACTGAAGAACATGAATCCTTTGCCATATTCACTGGCACACCCAAGAAATGATATCTTTGGTGTTATGCATGCATACAGATTAACATTATAAATCACAGGCAAAAAAACAGTTTAGAAGTCTTATAAAGAAAATACTTTATTCATAAGTATATACAAATATACAGGAAACCAGAGAGTTTAATTCTAGGAACACATCTTATTTACACTAAACAGCTTCAAAATACAATTTATACATTTCTTGGCCTGGTACAACGAATACAAAAATTAGGCAGAAATATGATACACTATTTCATTAAATACATGAACCTTTTGCTGCTTATTTTTTGTGTATTTGGGGGAGTTGAAAGTTCAAAAATTAATGCCATATATCCCAAAACAGAAGGACAAATAATGTACACTAATTAAACTGGAAGAAAGTGGTGGTGTATTCATTTATCTTCTCTTACCCTCACCATGGCTTCTTCATCGTGAACACAGAACAAATTGCTAAGAGTAATTGAAACTGGAAGTTCACAATGGATAAGTTTTTAAAAATGACAATACAGATGTATAGGGAACCCCCCCTGAAAACATTGTCTCCCACTAGTATCTGAAAAACAATCATTTGATGTTTCTGAATATTTGTTTCACACGTTATGTTCTGTGAAAGTTCGAACAGCTGATACGCAACGTCAGACGGTGAAAATTGACCATTATAGTTAAAAATACATATTAAGTGTATTAATGCTTACCACTGAGAATTGCCCCCCCCCTCTCCTTTGTTGTGAGTAGTAGCCACTGTTCATCGTCCCTATCAAAACAAGGTTAATCTTATCATGGTTAGGTCTGTTGCACAAGAATACCGGTACATGCTTAGTTCCGTCGTCTTTCGTAAAAACGTTGAGATGAATATTAGAGTGATAGATATTTGAAGGTGGTGCGAGATATATGGAATTTGTACACTGTTGAATGGGCGCAAACGAAATGGAATGACTTTAACACAAAGGATAGCGAACGGGCTTCGAATTTAACATTAAAAGAACGCTTACAGAAGTTAAAAACCTGTATTGAAAAATGATGAAATAAATACACTGGCGTGCAAAAATTAAGGATGAGATGGTTTTTCGAATGTAATGCCGTGCAGAAGTGCTCCACATCAACTCAGATCATACCATAAGATCCCCAAGATGTAAGAATATAGGACAAGTGAGCAAAACCGTCCAAACAAGGAATCCAAAGGATACAAAGGCACTTCATTGAAAAGGTAGCTTCGAGCACAACTGGACAGAAACGTCCATGTGACCAGGCGGCCGCCAAGAAAAATCCAGTCTTTAGTAGGGGATATGATCATCCCTGCCTGCGTTGCAGAATTTAAAACATCTGTCCATGCTGAGGACGAGGTTGTCAAAGAGCTGTTGAGGCATCGCAGCTCATTCCTCTTGTAGCGCCAATCGCAGCTGTGGAATCGTTGCTGGTGACGAGCTGCCAAGCGTCTCCCGAGAAGGTCCCACACATGTTCGATTGGATTTAGGTCCAGGGACCTTGCGGGCCAATCCATGCATTGAATATCTTCACTCTCCAACAGCTCTGCGACAGCCACTGTATGACGAGGTGTAACGTTGTCGTCCATGAAGAGGAACTCTGGATCCACAGCACCTCTAAACAGACGCACGTGAGGCAGGAGAACCTCTGTACAATAGTGGACACCAGTGACAGAACCTCCTTGGAAGATGTGGAGGTCAGTACGGCTACCAAGCATGATACCGCCCCAAACAAGAACTCTGCCACCTCCAAACCGGTCCCTTTCGATGATGTTGGAGGTGTGATTGTGTGTTCCCTGCTCTCTCCAGATGTGTATACGTCCAGAATTGCTCGTCACACTAAATTGGCTCTCGTTCGTAAAGAGAACTTGACTCCATTGCTGATGTGTCCAGTTCTTGTGTTCCTGGCACCACAGAAACAGCAGGCGTTAATGGCACACACAGTACTGGTCATCGTGCAGATAGACCACCTTTGTGCAGCCTCCTGGCCACGGTAAAACGTGATAACGGACGTCCAGTTGTCTGTTGCTTGTGCCTTGTGATTTCTCCCACTGTCTGCCATTTGTCTCTTCCCGCCAGTAGGACAATATACCTGTCGTCCGCCACCATGATTGCTCATGGACAACCACTGCTAAACTCTCAGACAGCTGTTCCTGTCATTTGAAATGCTCTCCAAGCTCGTGAAATGATGCTGCGAGCGATCCCGAACTCCTCAGCCACACTAGTCACACTTCGACCTTCTTCCAACTTCCCAATGACGCGACCTCTGGTAAAGTCATCCAAATGTCATTTACTGGATTGCCCGTTGGCCATATCACATGGTGGCAGCAACTCTACGTCGTTCAAACCGATGTACACTGTGCAATAGCTTTCACCGCCGCCCAGGTGGCGCAGTGGTCTAAGCGATGGCCTCTGATCATTTGTCCGAACCTGGTGAGTCATGGATGTTGCATTTGTCTTACGGCACTGGCTCTCTCCCTTCCCTGGAACCAGTGACCCTAAATTGGGGACGGGCGACTGCTTATAGCCCGTCAAGTTGCTCACGGTGGTCGTTAAACCTCCAACAAAAAAAAAAAAAAAAAAAGCTTCCACCGAATTGCTGAGTGTACACCGCCCGTATGCTTTATACCCCCCCCCACGTTGTGCTGCATATATGCACATGCCCTACTGTACCGGACTCTAGTCTATCTCCTGAGTGGTCTTTTGGTCCGTTTTGCCTGCTTGTTCTTTTATGCTAATTTCTCCTCTTCGTCCTTAATTTTTGCACCCCAGTGTAGAATGAAGTTGTTTCTATTTTATTTCATCATCTTTCAATACAGGTTTTTAACTTCTGTAAGCGCTCTTTTAACGTTAAATTCGAAGCCCATTCGCTATCCTTTATGTTCAAGTAGTTATTTCATTTAGTTTGCGCCCATTCAACAGTGTACAAATTCCATATATCTCTCACCACCTTCAAATATCTATCACTCTAATGTTTGTCTCAACGTTTTTATGAAAGACGACGGAACTAAGCCTGTACTGGTATTCTTGTGAAACAGACCTAACCACGATAAGCCTAACCTGGTTTTGATAAGGATGGTGAGCCGGGGTTACTACTGACAACGAAGGAGAGTGGACGGCAGTTCTCAAGTGTTAAGCATTAATATGTATTTTTAACTATAATGGTCAATTGACACACAAATAATTTCCACTGTCGAACGTTACATATCAGCTGGTCGAACTTTCACAGAACATAACGTGTGAAACAGAAATATTCAGAAACATCAAATGATTGTTTCAGATACTATATATGTTCCATGTATAATGGCACGATTCGGTTAATACCATAATGTGCAACTGGAATTGTCTCCCAATGTCTTCAGTATTTTTGAGGAAGCATAAATTTTGTAAAAAGAGTTAAGCATTCATGCGATCCCTTGGATGGGGTGCATTAGATTCTCAGCAATATCAAGTTGCACTAGAAGGAACCATTGAATGAAGTTAATCTTTAAAAAAAACTCAACATCTCCAATCTTTTTTTCCTCCCCACCAAAAATCTCACTATAGTTAACATTTACGAAATGTTTGATGTATAAGCAGTACTGCCTTTTCTGTAGTGCAGAACAGATATGCTACCAATACCTTGTAAAAATATTTTCTGCAGTGGCATCCAGTGTCAAGAACCCAAAACATAGTTAATGTTTTCTGAGCCTGTAGATTATTTAATATGATATTGCCTGCAACAGTAAAGGTCTTGAACTAATGCAAAACATCCCCTTCAAAAACTAAAAATGTAATCTCTTGGCAGAGCAGCTACCATATGTAATTAAAGGTTTTAAGGAGATACTTTTACAAACACTGCCATCCTAGTTAACAAGATCTTGTTTATTAAAGTTCACAAAATACAAGATTTGTTTAAAAATGTCTTAGGCTATATAACTATGAAAGGTGCCAAATGGCTGCAGTAAAAACATTTAGTACAACTATTTATTCTATTTCAGAAAAATTAATTTTATGTGGTGGAAAAAATTTGTACCACCACTTTAGCCTTGGAAATTCTGCTAGCTAATCTAAAGCACTTTGCATTCTTCAGCCAGACTGAACACAGTAAGTTTGAGGAGACATTTGAAGACTACAAATAAATAAAGAAAAAAATACAACATGTATTAAAGGTGGGATGGGAAATGCTGACTGATGCAAAAGGAATTAATAAGCATTAAAATGAAAAAAAAAATTACAATAATTCAACCAAGCTTTTATGGTCAGGAATTTTTCATTACTATGTATATTTAAAGGTTACTGAGTAGAGGGATGGAAGACAACCAGAACCAAGGAACACAGACTGCACCCATGCTTTACTAATAATGGTTAGATCTTAGTATGAGAAAGCTCAAGCCTATAATAAATGGTCAAAGGTCCATCAAAAACTTATTAAATCAAAAAAACAAAACAATTCGTTTGCCCTAAATGTAAAATTATGTTAGACAAATAATATGTGCTTTATGCTTGCTAGGTCCAAATAAAGCCAACATACAAGGGTAATTTTAGAAAGTAAACATTTTTTAAATCAAAAAATAGCCTGTCCCTAACTTAAGACTACTGGCTGCTGAGAAGGGAGATAGCCAGTTTCATAAGAACAAACATTTTTAATTTATGAGGTTCACTAAGGAATAAAGGGGAATTTTAAGTCAAATTTTGGGTTGGGGTAGTATGGCTATCTTTCCTCAGGACTACAGCAGGTGTTGCAACTACTTCTCTCCACTTGTTCAACAGCTTGCCATGTTTCTGACCCACATGCAGTCTTGGGTACTACCCGAAATTTTGACTTTAAATTATCTTTTATTCTTCAGTAAATACCATAAATTTAAAATATTTGTAATGCATGAAGTTTATGAATAGCCATGCCATCAATTATTAACAACATCTAACCCCATGCCTAGCTGTATAAAGAGCCAGAAATCTGGACAACAGGACCATTGCAAAAAGGGCATCTGAAAGCATTTTGATAATTTATCTCCATCACAGGTATAGCCGCGGGGGGGTATCGAGCCTGGACCCTTTTCACCCTTGAGCGGCACATAGTGGCAATAAACCGAATCTAAATCAATATATACAGGGTTACAAGGAAAGTCCGTGATCAGGCCAATATCTCGCAAACTATGGCAGTTAGCGATTTTACTTCTTGTATAGGGAACCCCTATGGCACACACAATAACACCACAAAGGATCCCCCCTGCAGATATTACAAACTTATTCAGCAAGGCAAAAGTAGTACAAAAATATTTTTGCCCCATGACAAAAGATGGAAGGGGACTCTCCAAAAGTGGAAAGCTACCCGAGTCACTGTGTCAAGCATATTTGCATGGATTTCAAATGTGCTTTCTGCTCCGTCAGAATACAAAGACGACATGTGTTTTCGGTATGTCAACACTTCGCGAACCAGTGACCGGAAGTCGAAAGCTTTGCCACGTATGCAAGTGAATTAGATGTGCATACAATTTATCCTATTGGATGAGTGTTTTGCCACTTTATGCTATTTCTCCTGGTCTGAGTGCATTTTTTACTGTGTTGGACATCAAAGTCTGATATTGAATATGTCGAGGAACAGAGTTTTATTTCAGAACAAGAACTGCTTGATAAGGTTTGTGGGAAAACTTTTCCTTTGTGCTTTCATTTACTTAGAACTTACCAGTTTAGATCAGTTCTAAGTAATAAGTTCTTGTCTAAATTCTCCGTCGTTGCTTCTGGGTGTTGTGTTTTTCTTGGGGCCACATTCCTGGTCCCCTTCCATCTTTTGTTATGGGACGAAAACATTTATGTACTATTTTTGCTTCGCTGAACAAGTTTGCAATTGACATTTTTGCTCTATCTACAAAAGGTGGCACTATAGTCCCCTCAAGGGGATCCCTCTGGGTGTTATTGTGTGTGCCATAGGGTGTTTTCTATACAACTGCACAAGAAGTAAATCGCTAACTGCCATAGTTCGTGAGATATTGGCCTAATCAAGGACTTTCCTTATAACCCTGTATATGTACAGTGAAACACCTCTATTATACATTTTTCTAGATGATGGCCTTAAAAAACTTAATATAAAAAAAGTAAATGAAATTTCAAAATGTTAAATACTATTGTAAAATTTATGCTTTAAAGGAGTATAATATGTTCCTTAATAATGATTTATTTAAAGTTGAATCAGCAGTGGAAGAATAAAAATTGTATATTTTATTGCATTGCAAAAATCAAAGCCTATGAAAATCAAAGCTCTTTTGATGGCCCTATCTGTCTGTAACAAACCTGATTCTAGATTAAATGAAATCCTCACAACTAAGAATCTGAGACAAGTGCTTCAGTATGGGACTTGTGAATTAACAGCTTTTTTTCCACCCATGAATCCTGAGTGCATCCATACAAAACCAGAATATTGAGGATACATTTAGGATTATATTCTAGTACACCACGAAATAGGGGAGCCACAAAGTTACATCCCAGGGATTTATCATTTTCCTAATAGCACATATGTGTGCGAGTTATGAAAGGCGAAACAATTTTTTCATCCAAACTGAAAGTAAACAACATACCCTTTCCTGATAGGATCAAGGTTCAACTTAGACTGCACCAAGAAGGAACACAACAATGCTGTCTCATATTCTCTCAAAGTAGTTAATATGCTAGGTTATGCATAAAAGAATCAAAGAACCCTTTATTTTTGATAATCTAAAATGAATTCATTGGAAGTCATAGCTGTTTTAGGAGGTATTCACAGGAATGACGGTTTCTCAAAAGAGTCCCGAATAGCTGTGTATGAAAGTGCAATTGTTCTTACTCTGATGTATGGCAGTGAAACCTGAATACTGCAGAAGAGACATCACATAGGAGTCATTTATGTGCCAGAGAAATGCGTTTGTGGGAAGACATGTTCAGATTATGTGAGGAATGAAGATGTGTTGAAGTTTTGCAATGTGAAGCAAAATGCTGTTAGCAAGGTGCAGACTAATATTCTTAGGTGGTTTGGCCATGTTGAAAGAATGAGTGATGAGATGTTTACTAAGAAAATCTTTTTAGCTCAAGTGGCAGGAAGGAAAGGCAGAGGAAGGCCAAGGAAGTCATGGGAGGATCAGATTCGGGAGTGCCTGAATGAGAAAAAAATTATGAGTATGAAGTATAGAAGGTCTTGTGTATGTTGTGTGATGGATGTCGCTGAAGCTCATGTTGTGTGTCAAGATTGATGTAAATGGAGAAGTTTGGTATGGCAACAGTAAGTAAATAATCAGTTAAAAATTTATCTGGTGGTTTGTATTATCTGTTAAATGACTCCCTAACCTCCTTACAAAATTTCTGGCTATGCCACTGAACCACTCCTGTAAAGAAACACTAATCAACATTACATTTTGTGAAGTTCTGATGTTGGTTTTTAAGAATTATCTTTTTTCCTGCACTGAGGATGAATCATTGATAAATAGCATACACATGACTATTATTTTAAGGCAATTTTCAGCTGTTACCCTGCAAAATATATATGTGAGAGTAAAAAAGGTATGTAAAAACATGTTCACAAGTTATTTTAACTAATATTACAAAATCATAATTGACCTGTTTATATTTTTCCTAAAAATACACTGTACATTTTTTTTTTTATTGAAAAAAAAAATTATTGGTGCAAGAGCCATATAAAACAGAACAAAGAGCAGTGTAACAAATTTAAAATAGTCACAATAATTAACTCTGCAATCTGACATCTCTGAAAATTGCCAGTATTTACTGTTTTTCACATAAAATTGAGAAGAATATTTCATACACACAATGAAAATGGCCAGCTTGGACCATGCAGAACCTGACACTGAGAATGAAACTAAATGTGAAACACACAGTCCTCCTGATCAAGAACTGGAAAAATTATAATTTCAGATAATAGAATGAACTTTCTCATACACAAAATGGCAATAAATAGTATTACGCATCACAAAAGGAACCTTAAATTTGGCAGAGAATGTGCCAGCACATAACATCCATGAACAGCTAAAGCCTTATTTTCAGCCATTTTTGGATGTTATTTGCAGACATAATACCCAGAAACTCAACTGTAGCTCTGTGTTTGTGATGTAAATTATTCCCCTGATATTTTCATGACTAAAGGAATTTTTTGTAGGAATGCTTTGAAAGTTCATGAACACATAAGGCATTCTTTGCTTTTCACATTTTGATTTTGTTAATCAAGTGAAAATCTGAATGAAATATTTAAATTTTTTGTGTATTTGAACTATTTAATTTAGCATCAAAAATTTGATTTTTTAAGATTAAGTAGCCTACCTAAAAAATGTTCCATTAACATTGATAACCTACTCCTTTATACATATATACATTCAATTGCTATTAATATTTTTCTTAGTGTAAATTAAGAAGCTTCGAAAAAAAAAGTACATGAATAAGCTCACTGTAATTTACGAAATATGAGTATCCTTTACTCAGTTATGAACATAAAAATCGAATATCTACCCATTTTTTAATATATTTAACTGTTATCCTCACAGATCTTAACATAGAACAGGTCCTGTGTGTATTAAACATATATGAACCAACTTACCATTGAATTAAAGCCAAATGTGGGAAATGCTTTCATATTCAAAGGTTCTAAATACTAATTTTCAAACATGTAGGGAGGGAGGGAGGAAGGAAGCAGAAACAAGCAAAATCTGCATTAGAAAAACTTAAAATAAAAGCTGCTGCTTCCTTCTTTACCAAATACACAATATTTGTGAAATGTTTCAACTCTTTTCATTATTCATAAATTTTCACCTTGATTCAGGAATTTTAACACTAATGGTAAGGTATATAAATTTCTACAAGAATTCATGTTGTTGTTTTTTAATCTAAATATTTCAGTACTTGAATTAAATTTGTTATGTTGACCATAATTTTAGTTACTACTGCTATTAATGAGCACTAAGCTACATTGTATAAAAACATTCCCCTAAGAAATTTTTGGAGGGGGGGTTAAGTCACGTGTACAATTGCCAAACTGTAATATAACTTACAAGAGCGTTGTCATCTCATGGAACATTACTTATGCTCTAGTTTGTCAGAAAATATGAATACTACTAAAAAATTTAGCACATTTTCAGGCCACTAAATATTGAGTTACCAATATGCAATACATATCTGCATAAGTAACGTGTACTTATACTAATTTCTAATCACTATTGTTTTATACATTTCTAAGGCTATTTGTGTAAAAATAAAGTATAATTGGATTTGATCCCTGAAGAATAAATTTATACAGTTCCTAATAACATCTCATTCATTAAAATACATGGCAATGCATATAATATGTACATGCTTTTTTTTAAGCTTTAGAATAGCTAATGATTGCATCATTTGTGTTAACAGCTTACCAGCATTAAATTTTGCAATAATGTTGTTGACAAATTCCAACTCAAAAAGCAATCTTATGATATTTGCAAACTCCTACCTTCAAGAAAAATCAAAACAATTTTAATAGAAGAACTATTAGTTTAAATTAGATGATATGTCATTTTCTCTTTATGGCACCATGATTTTTTTCTGAAACACATCAGATTTAGTTGCTAAAAATTCAGTTTGTTCATTTCAGTTCCATAAAATTTCTAAAAACAACAATAAAAGCAGTTTTCAATTCCATTTTCACTCTCACAATGAAAAAAAGTCCTATGTACAAATTGTGAGAAGCATTTGTTCACCCGTATGCAGAACCAAGTTTTAAAATGTCACTGTCCACATCACTATAAGTCAATGATTACTGGTAGAGGAAAAGTTTTTCTTCTCTTTTATTGCTCAGAAGTTATGATCTGCTTGCAACTGAGCTCTAAAATTCCCATTTCTCTTAATAGTAGCCTCTCTAAGTGGAATTTTAACAGAAGAATCCTTTCCAGTATTCAGATTATTCTGCCATTCACTTTCAGGGACATAAGTGTTGGTTTTGATTGGAATAAGCTGAGTTGCAATTTTTGTATGTTGGCCATTTAATTTCCTCTTCATGTACACATACATTAGGACTGCAGACAAAATGGCTCCTAGGAAAAGACCAGAAAAAAATGCTCCTACCACATGTTGAACATGAATCCCATCATCGTTAGAAGTATCCCTGTGACTACTATACAGTATACCTGAAAAAGAAAAGTATGTTTTTTAAAAATTCATTAAGAAAAAACAAACAGCAAATAATTAGCATAGCAGTCAATTCTTGTTATACACAAGGAAGAAGTTCATGAGATGTATACTGAAATCTCATAAAAACAGGAAACTCGACATAGTGAAGTATTTTCAAACACAAGGCTTCAATATCTTAAGATTAAGCATTAAATGCATCTACTTTTAACACAAACATGACAAGAACAGAAGTACAAAATACCAGAATGAAAAGTCTACAATTTCAAAATTAATGAGTCTTATAACTACTTCTGGATTCTGCATTTAAGTGAATGGATGGACTAGTTATTGATTAACTAGGTAGTTATTATTTAAAACACGCTACCAGTACATAAAAAATGTGGACTATTGCGTAGGACATTTTAAGATATATCAAGTGTTGAAGAAACAGCAGACAGAGCAGATTTAACCTCTTACTCTGTGTGTTCCATTATATAAGTAAGATAAATTTTCACTGTCACCTTAAAAAGAAATTGTTTTATTGCATCACAAATTTTTAGCACAGGAAATTCCTGAAGAAAATGAAAGTAATCTACAAAGAATCTGGAGGTGAAAATACCCTAAAATATTAAAAGAAGCTGCACTGCTTTAAACTGTTCTCTGGTAAACTTCGCCTGTTAACAAATTTTTTAGCACAGGAAATCTTAAGACATGCTTAGAAACACATATTAACACTTGAGCTATTTCAGGGTGATGTGCTGAGCACAAGTACCTTTGAACTGTACATAATGCACCACATTTATGATGGCATTGTATGCCAAATTCCTGCTTATGTACCTGTATTATGCATACTTCAAACATGACATTAAGGGGTGGAGGGCCAACAATTAGAGTAATTTATTTTATTTCATTTTATTGTCACTTTACAGCCTGACTTTCCTCCAAAAATGTTTCTAGAGAGAGAGAGAGAGAGAGAGAACATTGAATTCCACAATCCATTGGTGTCATGTCTGAAACAATCCCTGTGATACGCATTTTTTTTTTTCTTTTCATGAACGTGGTGATATTTTCTAAGTTTAAAGATTCACTGTGAAACAATTTTCTTCATTTCAAGAACTTCAAAATGGTAAAGTGCACCTATGAACTTTGCTGTTTCATAAATTGCACTCAGAAAATGTTATTCAATGATACTGTGTTTCAATGGTTCCTAAAACCACAGATTAAAAATCAAATATTTTATAAGCAGGAAACTTTTGGTTTATAAGTAAAAAAGAAAAACAACCAGCAGCATATAAGTGTGAAAAAAAAAATTAAAAGATACATGCACAACATTTTATGGATTAGATGTCAAAGAAATTTAAAGTGGAGATAAAAACTTAAGCACAAAGGCATAAAAACAGTCTACAGCATTATTGAACATCAGTGCTGAATAAAATTTTAAATTCCAGTTTTTGAAAATATTTTAGAGAACCTACCATTTGGCATAATATATCTATCATGCTCCTTTTATTTGTAACAATTCCACTTAAACTAGGTCTATTTTTTCATTATTAGATACAAGCAATGCATTCTACTCTTATTTATGAGCAATAGAACTTAATTTTTCTGCGACTGAAACTGAAAAAGCAATCATTCTTATAGTTTTCCTGGCAGCTCGAATTATAGTAAATATTCTGACACTAAAATTACCAAATTAAAAAAGGAATAGATAGAAAAGCTATGATAAACTTTAAAAACCAATACACACATAATTAAACAAATTAGCATGATGTATCACAAATTGTAGACTGCAAGCATTGGGAGGAATGTAAGATTAGGGAAAACAATGTTTTGTAACAACTAGCAATCGTGCCCATTCTCCGAACGGTGAACTGTTTTACGATTTAGAAGCTTGTCATGACATCAATGCATACGGTTTGACATAAAACTGAGCAGGCTTTGGCGCCCCTTAATTTAAAATCAAAATTTTAAATTTTCAAAGCATTTCAGTGATTCTGACAAAATTATCTTTAAACCTATCAGCATTTTGAAACAGTAAAGCTAAGCCACCCTTTTGAATTTTTTTGGTTTTCAGACATTTTTCTAGGTGGTAGAAAAATTCAAGCATGTTTCAAAGCAATGTTTTTTTTTTTTTTTTTTTTGTTTTTTTTTGGCATTTGTAGGTATCCGGACTTTAAGACCAGCATGCCGATTTTCAGATCTCTAGGCCATGTAGAAGTGGTCAAACAATGTGAAAAATTCAAGCAGACAATGCTCCAAAGCCGCTATTTTGAAGAAAAAAAAAATCTGTACTTTTCTAGGTATACGGACCTTAAAAACCTATCAGCATGTCAATTTTCAGATCTTCAAGTCATTTAGAAGTGGTCGAACAATTCGCGGATGAACACACTTGCATCTCCCTTTGCTTTTTATATATGAGGCGAAAGCCTATATTTACATAGGTATTCACATATGCCTGCAGAAAACGCAGAACTTTAAAAGCGTCACTACGCCATTAAGCATTGCATTATTACCAGTTTGATTGTAGCCTGTCCTTTCACCCAACAAGAAGAGTACTAAAAATGGCAGCATCAATAATGCACGAGGTCACAGGACCAGAACTTTCCTCTATGGTTAACACTGAAGGCAGAAAGCTGCTCATTTCTTTCATTTGAGTTTTTAAAAAACGCTTAAAAAACAGAAAATGGCTTTTTCTTTAAAAAAAAATTTTTGCAAAAGAGGGATGATAGTTGTGAGTTTATGCTGTAAAAATTGCAATGCGTTATGATTTATAGTTTGCCATGCATCCATTTTTTAAAATGGATCCCATCACAAAATAAATAATTTTGTGAAACTTAAAAATTTAATTTCTCGTAAACTAAATCGAAATTTAAAAAAGAGCAACAAGGTGCAAAAATTCGGCCATGGCCCTACATGCCTATAAAGTTTTGTGGTTCTGTTTTTGTTAGCGTGTCCTAAACGCGAACTGATAGCACTTTTTGCTTACCGTAACTTTGAAATACAATAGCTCCTGAAGTATCACCAGAATCGAAAAACGGTTTATTTCAGCGTGTTCTCCGAACAATTCTCTACAAACAATGAAAATTTCATATATTTGTGTTTGATACTTTTTGCGCTGGGAGCTAGAAAAGTGGAAGTGTCGCGAAATTTCTAAAACAGCAGCGGCACTTACTTTTTTAGAATAGAGAGATCATTTTTCTTGTTGATCATGGTTTTGTTGTACTTTGGCCAAGCTTCCTGAATAAGCAGGACCAAAGCACAGTGAAACAACCATGATTGACAAGAAAAAAAAATGAGACGTGATTTTATTAACAGAATTCTGACACTGAATACATTTAAATCACAAAGAATGCATTACAATATATGTAATGAGTAAACAGAAAAACACCAATTTGCTACCAATACACTGCAGCCAAAAAGAATTACAGATCTCTGCTTTTGTCCTAAAGATGTTCCACCACATTTTATTGGTCATGTAGGATACAGCTGTATTGTGCTCTAGTTTAAAACTGACCTGAAGATGGTAGTGGATAATATGACAAGTCTGGGGATACTGTAGAAGAGTATGGACATCTTGCAGACACCCTAGAGGAGACAGCCAGATGTGCTAGTAATTTGTTCATAGATGTGATAAAAAATTGTAGAATTTATGAACCATACCATATTACCAAGTGTTCAAAAGGTACACTTACTAGGTAACCTCAGGTCAATTTTTTTTTTTTTTTTTTTTGCTCCCCAAAATGAAGGTACTTACTAGGTACCTTCATTTTGGGAGCCATGAGTCATGGCAGCAGGTTTCTAGTGGCATGTGTAATACACATACCACTAGAAACCTGCTGTCATGACTTGTGGCTCCCCTAAATGAAGGTACCTAGTAAGTGAATGGTACAGTGCTTACTAATGAAGAATGGGTCTTACTTCTGTTTCCATGATTTAGTGTAGTGATTGTCAGTATCCAGACAAAATGGACCAAGAACACATTTTTGTACTGTGCACCACTACAGTCTTTATAATGATGCCAGTGAAGCCACTCCAAAGAACACATGTAGTCAGAGGTGTTCGAGGCAGTGGATAATGTGATCTTAATTCCACAACTACCATTTGCTTGGTTGTCTTGAGGATCAAGAAACTCTGTGGGCAACTTCCAGAAAAACGTTTTTAGATACTGCAATTGAAGTCTTGAAACTTCCAAAGCAGACATGTAGTTAGAGGCATTCAGAGCAGTGGATGATGGGATCTTAATTCTACAACTACCATTTGCCTGGTTGTCTTGAAGATCAAGAATCTCTGGGGGAAACTTCTGGAAAAAAAACTTTTTCTTTTAGATACTGCAATTAAAATTGTGGAACCTCCTCATTGCCCTTTAAATTCTGTAGAAGTAGTTGTCAAAAAACAGCTGCAGTAGCAGATCTGCAATTATCTAGAGGATCAAAAAATTGCAGGGCAACATACAGATGACTTCTTTGATACTCTGAGACCATGAAACTTCCACAGTTGCTGTTTCCCATTAAGTTCTATGAATAGCTTGTCAAACAACAGCTTCAGTTGCAGATTTGTCAACATCCACAAAATGAGCTGGGTCGTCATTCCATTTGCAATGTTCAGGAATATACACTGGTGTGCAAAAATTAAGGACGAAGAGGAGAAATTAGCATAACAGCGGAACGAGCAGGCAGAACAAACCGAAAGACCACTCAGGAGATAGACTAGGGTCCGGTACGGTAGGGAATGTGCATATATGCAGCATGACGTGGGGGGTCGGAAGGGTATAAAGCACACGGGTGGTGTACGCTCAGCAATTCGGTGAAAGCTATTGCACGATGTACATCGGTTTGAACGACGTCGAGTTGCTGCCACCGTGTGATATGGCCAACAGGCAATCCAGTAGACGACATCTGGATGACTTTAATCGAGGTCACTTCATTGGGAAGTTAGAAGAAGGTTGAAGTGTGACTAGTGTGGTAGAGGAGTTCGGGATCACTCACAGCATCGTTTCACGAGCTTGGAGAGCATTTCAATTGACAGGAACAGCTGTCCGAGAGTTTAGCAGTGGTCGTCCACGAGCAACTACGGCAGCGGACGATCGGTATATTGTCCTACAGGCGACTAGAGACAGACGGCAGACAGTGGGAGAAATCGCAAGGCACATGTAACAGACAACTGGATGTCAGTTATCACGTTTTACCGTGGCCAGGAGGCTGCACAAAGGTGGTCTATTTGCACAACGACCAGTACGGTGTGTGCCATTAACACCTGCTCATCGGAGACGGCAGTTTCTGTGGTGCCAGGAACACAAGAACTGGATACATCAGCAATGGAGTCTAGTTCTCTTTACGGATGAGAGCTGATTTAGTGTGACGAGCAATTCTGGACGTATAGACATCTGGAGAGAGCAGAGAACACACAATCATACCTCCAACATCATCGAAAGAGACCGATTTGGAGGTGGCGGAATTCTCGTCTGGGGCGGTATCTTCCAAGGAGGTTCAGTCACTGGTGTCCACTATTGTACCGAGGTTTTCCTCTTTATGGACGACAACGTTACACCTCATCGTACAGTGGCTGTTGCAGAGCTGTTGGAGAGTGAAGATACTTAACGCATGGATTGGCCTGTAAGGTCCCCGGACCTAAATCCAATCGAACACGTGTGGGACCTTCTCAGGAAACGCTTGGCAGCACGTTACCAGCCACCAGCAACGATTCCACAACTGCGATTGGCGCTACAAGAGGAATGGGCCGCGATGCTTCAACAGCTCCTTGACAACCTCGTCCTCAGCATGGACAGACGTTGTAAATCCTGCAACGCAGTCAGGGGTGATCATGTCCCGTACTAAAGACTGAATTTTTCTTGGCAGCCATTTCTGTCTTCTGTCCAGTTGCGCTCGAAGCTACCTTTTCAATAAAGTGCCTTTGTATCCTTTGGATTCCTTGTTTGGACAGTTTTGCTCACTTGTCCCATATTCTTACATCTTGGGGATCTTATGGTATGATTTGAGTCGATGTGGAGCACTTCTGCATGTCGCTACATTCAAAAAACGGTCTCCTCCTTAATTTTTGCACGCCAGTGTAATCGACTTTTATTTGTGTATATTTAATTCAGTTTTATTTGTGCGTTCTCTGGGCTTCACAGCTAGCCTCAAATATATGCCACTGCTCTCATGTTTTTCAGAATATGAATACATCCACTGGTTTTATTGTGAAAACTGCAATGCCACAAATAAATGTCTCAGCACATTTGTGGGAGTGCTAAACTGTTAAAAACAGAATTTTTCTTATGTTATTATGTATTACATGAAATAACTGATAAGAATTCTCCAAACCACATGAAAAAAAAAAAAAATTAAGTTTTTTTTTTTATTTGAAACATGTCTGTCACCCATGTTGACCTCAAAAAACTTGAAAAGAGCATTACTCTAATATAAGATTCAGATTCTCATGTTCTGATTTCCAGTTACCTGGAAATAGGAAGTATGGGTCCTACACAAGGAAGCATCTCACCTGGTATCTAGGATGCAATAAATCTGTCTTAAGCACGATTACAAGATACTCTACAACTGCACATACCCGTCCTCAATGAAGAAACACTTTTATTCAAAATTAAAAACATCTATGTACAGCTAAGAGCATATTAAAAAGCTCACTTGTTGGCTTGATAATGGCCACTTTCGATCCACTCAAGTGGCCATTATCAAGCCAACAAGTGAGCTCAGATTTCCTGTGAGTGGGACTATAATGCATACAGGGTTAGTCACGTGTAGTTACCATAGCAACACAAAGTAGCAATAACAATGTGGTAAAACATATATGGTTTTTTATATCTTAAAGTCTTTAGGTTAAGTTAAGTGTTCTTAGGTGGTCTAAGTGTTCGAATGTATTGTCGCCATGGGTTTGGTACATAACATGGTAAATCTTTGTTACAGCATGAATTATCATACCATAGAATAAATAAGGCTTCATTGAAAAAGGTACGAGTCTTATTTCCAGTATATGCCAAATGTCTCATTTCTTCCCAAGCTGGAACAAAGCTTGCCAAATGTCTCATTCTTCCCAAGCTGGAACAAAGCTTGGGAAGAAATGAGACATTTGGCATATACTGGAAATAAGACTCGTACCTTTTTCAATGAAGCCTTATTTATTCTATGGTATGATAATTCATGCTGTAACGAAGATTTACCATGTTATGTACCAAACCCATGGCGACAATACATTAGAACACTTAGACCACCTAAGAGCACTTAACTTAACCTAAAGACTTTAAGATATAAAAAACCATATATGTTTTACCACATTGTTATTGCTCCTTTGTGTTGCTATGGTAACTACATATGACTAACCCTGTATGCATTATAGTCCCACTCACAGGAAATCTGAGCTCACTTGTCGGCTTGATAACGGCCACTTGAGTGGAGTGAAAGTGCTCGCCTTTTAACTTTTTAATATGCTCTTAGCTGTACATAGATGTTTTTTTTTTTTAATTTTGAATAAAAGTGTTTCTTCATTGAGGACAGGTATGTGCAGTTGTAGAGTATCTTTGTAATCGTGCTTAAGACATATTTATTGCGTCCTAGATACATACTGTGCACGAGTAAAATAATACGTTCTAGTATCTCACCTGGTATAATTAAGATTCTTCCCAAATTTATTTCTTTTAGTTGCTTGTGAAGACATTATCCTCAGTGGTGTACTGTGACAGAAAATGAGTCAGACATGCAGATTCAAGTTCTGCTCCATGGTGGTCCTATTGTTATGATCTAAAGTGCTAAAAAGTTGGGCACAGTTGTTACACTCTATACTTTCATGTACCGAACATGGAAATAAAATTTTACATTAACTAAAAAGAAACACTTAAAATGTAGTAGCATTAACGTACTAGGTTGACCTGGAATACACATCCTTGTTTCTTTACTTGGCCCTTGGCAATATGCAGAACCAGATGAAACAGGAAGTGTGCACCTTCGTCGTCTATGCTGTTCTTGATTTTTGTCACATAGAGACCATACAGACCACTCTTCCCATCCTTCAGAATCTGGAGAGAGAGCGAGAAATAAATCATGAAAAATTTATTTTGTGACAGAGAAATGCCATATTCAGCAACTATCATACAGTCAATTCCTCAGAAAACTTGAAAAGTGCATTGTCCTGATGTGGGAATCAAATGTACATTTCCAGATTGTTGTCTGAGACCAAACAGGACTACCACTTCCAAATAACTAAAATAAAATATGCACAAACATCAGATGGCACTAGTTTAACATCTAAGGCCTCCTCATAGTAATGATGGATCAAGGCCTAGACTATTCCTAATCTGAGAATGGACCAAGGCCAAGAATTCCCAGGTCTTCATATAATCGTAGGTATTAATGAAGAATAAATCTTCAGGAATACATGGCACGCTTCAGTGAAGAAGCTTTGGGTGTTTCAACCATATGTTTAGGAATACATCATGCACGCATTCTGCCGTGATGAGGCTTTGGATGTCTCAATCTTACATTTAGAAATACATGACATGCTGCAGTGAGAAGACTTTGGATGTCACAACCTTATGTTTAGAAATACATGGCATGCATGCTACAGTGAGGAGGCTTTGGATGTCGCAATGTTACGCTTGTACAGATTCCAGTTACAAGGAAATGGGTTGTCTCAGGTAGCATACTTTGACAGAAATCTGAAGACAAGGTTGCAATTCCTGCTCCAGGACAATTAAAATTTTCAGTTTTCAGGAATTGACTACAAATAACAATTTAATATGACATTTCTATATTAAAAGAGGGGGAAATACTCATACCTGCCATGTATTTCCAAAGATTTAGTTTTCATTAATATCTTTGACAGTGTGTTACACAAGAATTTCCTGAAAAGTAAAGTACCACATTTTTGGTCTCTGCAATTTTTAATGAGAGGAAGTTGAAATTACTAATAAGAAATGAACATGAACTACTACTACACATAATCTCCAAAATTTATTAAGACACTTGTCCTAACATTTCTTAAGGTTATTAATTCCACTACAGAAGTCTATGCCAAAGCCCACTAACCAACAATGCACCTCCTGATGATCATCACGTGTCATGAAGTTCTTCCTGAAAGATGGTTCTGAAGGCTTCAGCAAGTTGGCCTCTAGAGCAATCACAATGAGTATTACTTGCCTGTTTTCAGGAAAAATTCCCTTAATGTGCAAAATGTCTTTATAATTGATAGCCTGCCTGTCCAATTGTTCATCTTGGATATCAACATGACCATTTTTGGACTCACTGCACCAAAAAACACACCTGGCTCTTTGACACCACCTTTTCTCCATGCACAGAAACCATTTCATGGTCAGTATCACTTGGTGAAAGCCCTCTTGCTTGCAAAAAAAATTAGTACCTTCATGGATACTTGCTGTGGCCCACACTCTTCCAATAACCTCCATCTTGCAACTAGAATCAGTTGCAAAATGAATGATAAGAGTACCACTCTGCATGGACAGTTTTGTTTTTTTGCACACTATTAATTTGCTTTCATACACTATCCATTTGTGACATCTCATTACCATTCTGCGTCCCCATTACTGAGAAAATAAATGCTACCTACATCTCCTTTGCATAGAAAATAAGTTGCACACATTATGATTGTAAGCATGAAATTAGTTTGTCACCATTCTTCAGAGTTGGTGATCAGTCAGGTCTTTCAGTGGGTGCTTCCATTTCTAGACTCTCTCCTTCACAAAAGAAATTGCAAATTCTAATATTTTGAAAGAATACACCAAGCCCAAAATTTCCTTTTCAATATTCATACTGTCCATGAAACTACAAACTTTCAGTAGTAAAATTATATATCACAAGAGGTTTTTCTCACAGCAATAATAATAAATACAAAGTAAATATTAAATCTGATTAAAATGGTATGAAAGATTTTGGCTAGGAACAAGTAATGGTGAACAGATTTGTGGATCACATCAAACATAAAAAGTTCAGTCACTAAAACAAGACATTATGTGGATGTTATTTGTGAACTAAATAAAATGTCAAACTTATAAAAGAATCTGCAAAAGTGAACCTTGATTTTGTAATCTTTTTCCAAACACAAAGAAATATGAGAATAAGGTACTTTCAATGTTCTTTAAGCACAATCAAGAAAAAAATTACCTGTCTGTGATTCTTAGCTCTACAACAAAACCATGGCTCAACACTGTAATGGAAATAATTACGAATTTCTGTTTGAAGATGCTAAACTAAGCTAGATTCAGTCTTGAGGTTAAATACTTTGGAAGCTTTTTTCACATTCCAAAACTATTCACAACTTTTAGGAATCTGACCTCACATTCCTCTCTAGTGCATGGAAATAACTTGCAAAACTGTAACTGTCAATGCTGCTGATGGCAGAACAAACAGAATACAAATTACATCAGTTGTCTATTTAAGAGTGTTGAGAGTACATGCTGTGATTTTAACTGCATAATTATATGGTCAACCAACTTCATTACTACTATGAAACTGGAGGTTTACCTGATAGTTTCTTTGCAGATTCAGTCCCAGTCCATTTACATATCACACCACCAACTATCAACCTAGGGACCTCCAATGACCCTGAAGGGCCACGTATGGAGCAATTGCTTATGTGGCACCCTATTATTGATCCACACTAGACATTGGTTAACTCCATCAATTGCATGATCTTGCATTCACACATTGTCTCATAATAGCTCTGTGAGCATATTTATACATAGATGGACTCGAGACATGGTAATTATATTATATGTTCATTGTCAACAGACAAGTGCCTGGATGTTAATGGTAGGGCAGTATATAATCTCGGCAATCCATACACACTGATTTAAACATGCACAATACAAGGAGTAATACTTTAAATATCAAAAAACTGTTTACACAATAAGCTTCACATGTATGGTATCTGGACTGTGCTCCTGTTGTCTGTGACATCTATATATTAATTCTATAAGATTTTTTACTGTGAGTCCTATTTTGAGAGAGCGGTTGAACTTAAAGATATGGTTAAGGTATCAAAATAACGGTCTTACCATGTAGATGTGTCAGTCAAAGAGAAAAATGAGATTGGGGCAACAGTTCAGGCATTGTGGAGCGGTAAATTTCCCATGTAAAGTCTATGGGAGAAGTGTGCGGTTGACATTCGATCGCCTGCGGTTGACATTCGATCGCTGTTGAAGACAGAAGCATGGAGGGACTGAGATACTCCAAAGTCTGAAGTGTTCTCTTTTCTGAGTGAACCGTTGTGCAAAGCAATGCTAGCAGGCATTCGAATCAAAGTTCTTCTCATTGGAACAGCGAACACTTTCAAAGACCTGATTGTGTTATGCCTTTGGACTGTGTGATTTATATATACAATTTAATATTCATTCAATCCAGTTTATTCATGTAGGTAAGACTTTTTCCATTATGTAAAGATGTAAATAAACATTCTGTTAACCATTGTTAGTGAAAATATTTAGAATGTACATAGAGTTGCCCCATCTATATCTTCATTCTATAAAGTTTTTTATTGTAAGACCTATTTTGAGATAACGGCAGAACATAAAGATATGGTTCAGGTATCAAAATAAAGGTTTTACCATGTAGATGTGCCAGTCAAAGAAAACTGAGATTGGGGCAAAGGTTCGGGCGTGGTGGAGCGGAAAATTTCCCATGTAAAGTCTATGGGAGAAGCATGCGGCTCTTATCTTCATCAGCAGCTCAGTTCAGTGTCAGACTTTGTGTGTGCATGGTGTTCTATGATCAGTCCTAAAGTAAGTAAATACTTTATTGCATACTTGCCCTTAACATAACACGTCTCTCCCACAGAAAAAAACGTAAGAGCCTTACTGGAAGGCGCGAGTGATCAATGGGTCAAAACTATATGTCTCAGACAAAAGAGAATGAAGAGTATTCGCAACACGAATCTCATTCCAACAACATTTGCAAACACAGTTGTGACTGAAGATGAGAGTGAAAGAGTGCGCTATCCAGTTGAATTTTGCACAAGACAGAGATGAGTGGCCTTCCGTCTCACAATTTATGATTGAAAACGGGTGCAGTCATGATGCTCATCATGAACCTGGCCGCCCCGGTGGCGCAGTGGTCTAAGCGCTGGCTTATGATGATTCATTCGTGAAGGGTCCGGGTTCGAATCCCGGTGAGGCATGGATGTTTGTCTCATGGCACTGGAACCAGTGACCCTAAATTAGGGATGGGCTACTGCTTATAGCCCATTGAGTTGCTCACGGTGGTCATTAAACCTTCAGTCAAAAGAAAAAAACGAACCTGGACTATTGTCTTTATTGAAGTGGTTGAGTGAATTTGTCAATCAAATAAAGTTTAAGTTTGTTGTTTCATATGAGTTTATTCTTTTCAAAAAAAAAAAACTAACCGTCAATTCCGACGGGTTTAGTCTAGTTTTTAAAATTTCAAAATGTGTATGCACAATAAATATGCCATGTTTATTCACTTGGCACTTACTACTGCCTTCCCATTTATGTTGTTAATAGTTTTCCTCAGTGAATTCCAATTGTAAAAGTACAAAATGTATATCAGGTCAGTTAACCTTTTAACCAGCTAGGACAAATTAACTCGAGGTTAGCAAAATAAGCTGAAATCAGCTTGAATGAATTTATGTGTTATCTGAGATGTGGGCAGAACATGGCTGGAATAAATTAACCTGCCCATCAGAAATTGTTGCTTTCCCCCTTAGCTTTGTTATTCAAAGTGATGATTGAGGGCTGATTACCTGCAAAATCTTTTTGACTGATTACCTGCAAAAAGAGGCTATGACATAGCAACAAACCTAAGAAAGGAGAGAGAAGATGCTTGAATCACTTGTTTTACTGATTGGCATAATGTCCATGTCAGAGGGATTAGCCCTTTCCCCATCATGCCTTGAGTTATGAAGCAGAGCATAAAGCTAGAAGTGAGAGCTTATCATTACTAACAGGTTTATGGTCGGTACTGCTCAGATGAGTGAGGGAGGTAACCAGAGAAGAGGAGGGCTGTTTTGCCGTAACTTTTGTAAAACCCAGTTGCTATGTGAACATTTCTTTTTGGGAAGCGCAGAAATTTTGGTGCATAATTTGGTCCCAGTGCATCGGCCACTTAAAAGTTTAATTGGAAAATCATGTTATAGCATCTGTAACTTGGGCATTTTTGGCTTCTCTAAGTCTGAATTATGAATTTTATTGATAAAAAATGCTGTGGCTTTTGTTTACTTTGTAGCAAAACACGATTTCAAATAAAAAGCAATATACAGCGAAAAAATATGTCAAATTTTACCTTTACAAATTTCAACATTGCAAAGCCTTTCCATATGAGCCAGTCCTTGGCATTCCGATCCACTTCCAGCTGGTCGTGGACTATCACACGCTCTTGTTCGAGACTGGAGACCTCCACCACACTTGGCTGTACATTCAGACCATGAAGACCACTCAGACCATTCTCCATCGATATTGACAAAAGCTACAAGGAAAAAAAATTAATCAAATAACATGACACAACACAAAAAATTCTGCTTACACATGTTTTCAATAGACTAAACTAGTTAGTACTTACAATAAAGATTGTATTATATAGTAAATAAATTGTTTTAATGCCTACAAATTTATCTTCATCTATTCAAATAAACAAGAGGTTCAAGTGCGGTGCTATTATTTTTTACTCTTTGGGGTAAGTTTACATTTGGCCTCCCCTCCTAAAAGAGGAGGCAATGGCTTTAAGTTTACACATGTTTATTCATGAATGATCTCACAATTACTGACATATACAGCATTTTTAATATAATGAGTAATTCTACATTTGCAACTGAATTTTTGGGGAAAACTGCAGCCCCCCTTATTGAGAGAGGAACAATACTACTGATGGACTACCTAGTGCTTGTGGTCATAGATGTAATTTGGGGGAAGGGAAAGTGGCTCCTCCTATATTTTAACACTTTCCCAAATAATAATTGTACTTTTACTGCATACATATACACTGAAGAGCAATTGAATTCGAGATACCTGTTTAGTAACGTGTAGCACCACCTTTCGCCCGGATGACGGCGGCGATTCGTCTCGGCATGGACTCAACAAGACACCGGAAGCGTTGGGAAGCCATACGGATCCATGACCCCTGAACAAGCTCTCATTGTTCACGAAGATTTGATGGAGGGGGTCAGAGCTTCAAACATCTCTCTCGATGGCATCCCAGATGCAGGCCCTGATTTACGGGAGGGCACACGGGGCACGTGCCCAGGGCCCCGATTTTGGAGGGGCCCCCAAATTTGAATTAAATGTGTACTTAGTTAATGGGAATTTTGTGTGTGTATATTCAAAATTTATTTTTTTACTTTTGCATGCTCATGAGTCATGTGTTTATAGATGTGGTACTTGCACGCAGTGAGTTTGAGTTTCGAATTTCACGTAAACACGTGGCCTTTAATGAGTTTCATTGGTGTAATAACTTTCAGGTGGCCATTGAGAGAAGGAGAATCGC
The DNA here is from genome assembly GCA_039090855.1 of Macrothele yani. Taxonomy (NCBI): domain Eukaryota; kingdom Metazoa; phylum Arthropoda; class Arachnida; order Araneae; family Macrothelidae; genus Macrothele; species Macrothele yani. The sequence continues at coordinate 127,899,767 of CM077024.1, read as the reverse complement.
TTCCATTGATTCACGCGCCTTTTCTTGCTTTTCCGAACGCACCTAAACTCAACTGATCCTTAAACTTCCTGCACACGGCTTGTCGTAACTGTAACCACGAAGGCTTGGTTGTATTTTTCGTTGCGTTTTTTGTAGTCTGATGGAATGTTGAATATTTGTTAATTTTATATATAATCAAATTTAGTTAGTTGTAACAATATATTTAAGTTGAATTATTTAACAGTTAAATTATGTCAAAACGTACATATTTATCAGGCAGTGCTAAACGGAAAGCCAAACAATTGAAACTGAAGGATGATGACCTGCAGCATGGTAGCATTGAACGTTTTTGCCATTAAAAAATTGGATATTTCACTTGGTCCCAAAAGTTCTACAAATTCATCTAATTTTACTACTGGTAAGTCTATTGAGTGTAATTTGTCTTTGGAAGCCAGTAATCTGACTTCAGAATCCTCTAACATCACAGATGCTCCTAATTTGGGAAATCTTTTGAATTCATCTAATGAAGAGAGCACAAGTTCCACAATGAATGCAGTGGATCCTGCTTATGGGGAGAAATTACAGAAGAAATGCACGAATGCTTTTGAGCAATCCACCAGTCCAAGATTTGAAGTTGCTGGCATTCACAGGGAAGGATATATGTGGTAAAAAGCGTTTTCTAACAGAAGGTAATTTTTTCTGAATACAAAAAATAATGAGAAGGTAAAACGCGACTGGCTTCTTTTATCCCCATCAACTTGTTTACTGTTCTGCTGGATATGCAAATTGTATGCTAGGAGCACTGCAGCATTAGGATCCACAGGCTTTTCTGACTGGAAGCATGCAAGTGAAAGTCTTACAGAGCATGAAAATTCACACATACACAGGCAAGCAGTATGTGACTATTCATCACGCATGAATGCTTCTGCACGCATTGACTGTCAAGATAGTTATGCAGTATCGGAATGAATCCAAGTACTGGCAAGATGTTTTGCATAGAGTTGTTGCAACAGTTAAGTATCTCTCAGTTCGTGGGTTGCTAATGTATGGTGATGAAACAATTGGATCAGTTCAGAATGGAAATTTCTTGGGCTGCTTAGAATTAATTGCAGAATTTGATCCATTCTTAGCTCAACACTTGGAAAAATGTGGGAATCTAGGAAGTGGTAACACCAGTTACTTATCTTCAACATGTGTGGATGCATAAGGAAATATTTTTATTTAATTGGCAACTGAAAGAGGAACCTGGCAATAAAATTTAAATTCTGTGTAAACAAAACTTTTAATACAGTTCATATACATTGAGAACAGGCCTTGATAAAATCTAGAGGCCAGAAATGTCTGTAAAAACAAAGGAACTCAGAAGATGTGAAAAATAATTAAGTTCTTCAGTTAAAATAGAATTAAGTATATTAATCTGAGTAAAGCATTGAGTAAGTGTTTTAATTGCTGTATATAGGCCTAACATTTTTATTTTTTAATCTACATGCAAAAACTATCTGCAAACCTGCTAATGATTTGGAAACTATCAGCGTACGCATGTATGTCTACATTCTGCTACTCTGCACACACTGACTATTATTTGGTCGATAGAGAATAAGGAGGGGGGGGGGAAATGTTTTGTGCCCTGGGCCTCGCATGTAGTAAATCGGGCCCTGCCCAGATGTGCTCGATGGGATTGAGGTCAGGTGACCTAGCTGGCAAAGGAAGTGAGGTCACGTTGGTGGAGTGTTCATCCAACCATTCGGATACAATTCGGGAGCGATGGCACGGTGCATTGTCTTGCTGCAGGATGAGGTTCCCAGTGGGATGTTGAAGACAGACAAACGGGGGCAAATGGTCGTCCAGGATATCCCGGTAACATTGACCTGCAAGGGATGATGACACACATACCAGGGGTCCCATTTCAATCCACGTAAACAGTCCCCAGACATGAATGCCAAACCCACCAGCTTGAAGAGTACCCTGCTGGCAAGAAGGATCCATCGCTTCATGTGGTTTGCGCCGTACTCGTATCCTGCCATCCACATGTACCAACGTGAATCTCGACTGATCAGTCCAGGCAACATTTTTCCACATGTCTAGGGTCCAGTGGTGATGTCCCTGCGCCCATTCTAATCTTTGCACCCTGTGATGTGCGGTCAGCAGCAGGACCCTCGTGGGACGATGGCTTCTGTACCCCATAGCAAGGAGATGGTTCTGGATGGTGTGGCTGCTTACACGTTTTTGTGCACCAGCGTTAAATTGCTGAGTGATTTCTTGCACTGTGGCCCATCTATCCGCTGTTACAATGCGAGCTAGCCGACGATGACCCCGCTTTTCCACACGCTGTTGTCCACGGCAGTTGGCCCTTGCAGGGATGGTTTTACCGGATTCGATGTACTCACGGTGCACTCGTGACACAGTGGCTCGTGAAAATCCCAGTGCCTGCACGACTTCCGAGATGAAGTGACCCATTCGTCGGGCCCCGACAATTTGCCTACAATCAAATGCACTTAGATCCTTCGTCTTACCCATAATGCGTCCGACTCTTACTGATTCCCATCGCATCACTCCTTATATTGACAGATTGCTGCATATGTCATGTCGTTTCCGTTTACAGGGCAGCCCACAGCTCCCCGTTTGCATAACGCCAGCTGTCTCTAATTCAATTGCTCTTCAGTGTATATATATATATATATATCACTAAGTTATTCTGTGAAATCCAGAGATTAGCTCCTTCAAGTAAGACAATCAGCCAAATAAAAGTTACTGATGGTATCAGATTTTACTTCCTGTTGATGTATCAAATGTCTTCAATTTACAGCGATCTTGGCACACAACTCGTGCTTTACTTATATCAATCACACGCATCATACAACTCCTTTTATACTTCATACTGACTATCTTTTTCTCTTGCAAAAATTCCTCAATCTGGTCCTCCCATGAGATCCTTGGCCTTTCCTTACCATTTTTTTTCTGGGCTGAGTAAATTATCTTAGTTAGCACCTCATCAGTCCTGTGAAATTCTCCTAAGCCAGCTGTTACTTAACTGAATTCACTCTCCTAATGATTTTACCACCCAATCTGTTTTCTTTGTCAAATATATTTCGTAGATACAAACTCATTTCCCTGGTCTAACTCTACTATAGTTAGGTTAATCTTACATTCTGTAAAAATAGTTCCTTGCTCAAAACCATAACTTCCCCCTTATTTACACTCAATTCAAATTTTACACAAACTTTGTTCATCCTGGACAACATACCCTGCAGCTCACTTTTTCTCTCAGCCAAGAGGATGAGCATAAACGTAATGAGCACAGAAGTAACAACCAGCACACACCAGAAATTTCCAAGACATAAATCAATAATGTATATTTTTGCATCATGCATGCTTCACAAATATACTGAACAGCGATGGTGTAATGATCCTAAATGAGTGGTAGGCAATGCATGTAACCAAAAACAAGTAGGTTTCATTTATGATAATTGGAAGTACACTTAAAGTTACGTACAATGGTTTTTAAGGCAAATATATTTCAGCCATTGCTATGGCTTTCATCAGTATGACTACGATTTGTTGCATTGCCAGGCTGGAAAGATAAGTTTTTTAACAGTAACTCCAGGTGATGTGAAGGAATGAGTGCTTTTCGGATATATGGAACATAAATGGGAAGATCAGAGTTGCAATTTTTAGAAAATAAAATTTCCAAACTTTCTCTGAACCTCAAAGCAAAACAATTATGGAAAGCAAACTCTTTTTTTTTTTTTTTTTTTTTTTTTTTTTTTTTTTTGTATTGGACCGAACTGGAACAGCAGAAGTGTGAGCCATGGTAAGTTGTGACAGGGAAGAGGAAGGTTATCCAAATTTAACACCATATTTGTGTTCCTCAAGACTTGAAAAATTTTCCGGAAGGAATTTCCTACATATGCTGTAATCCATCATTTGTCTTGATAGAAATTCTATACACTCCCTGCAAAGAAAGCGGTGTTCTTTGGTCTCTGTCATTACGAAGGAGTACAGAGATTGAGGACAAAGAGCAAGTCCAAATCCTTCTCTTTTGAAGATTCTGACGTTAAATTTGGAAAACATTCCTCTTTCCTGTCACAACTTATCATGGCTAGCACTTCTGCTGTTCCACTATGGTCTGTTAGAAAAAAGTTGGCTCCTTTTCTTAAAAACCATTATACATAACTTCACTCATGCTTCCAACTACCATAAAAAAACCTACTAGCCATGGTGCCATTTACACAACCTTGTCTGACTACTGCAGCAATGGAAAACTAATTCAATGAAACATTTCACATGTACATAAGCTCTACTGCCATAAATGGCTTCCACACAACATATTCATGCAGATTCCCAGTTATATTGTAATTGTTCTAGCCACTTCCACAGAAGCCTGTTCACTCAGTCATATATCTTTTCTCCAAATCTACAAAGGCAGAAAATACTTTCTTACTAAGACATATACCTTTCTATCATCGTATGTAGTACTAAAATATTGTTAGTGCAGCCTTTACAATGCATAAAAGCCATCTGTACATCAAGTACCTTCTCTGATGACAGGCCTTGCACCATATCAATAATGACACTTTTCCACACCCTATCCTTGTCAAACTCATCAGGCTGATACCATGATATAAATTAACTCTGATCACCTTTTCCCTTACACAGAGGAGAAATTATAACATCCCCCCAATGCTGAGTAACCATTCTTCAATCCCAACACAAGACAAATTTCAGTTAATCAGTCAATGATGGACATCACCACATTTTAATGGCTCAACTGTAATGTTATCGATCCCTGGTACTCTACTATTTTTTAACGGGTTATATAGCTTTATGAATCTTTTCTCATGAAATCCCTGCTGTGCTTTCTTCTCTCTGTGTGGAATTATCTGCTTCTACTTCAAAATCATCTTTGCTTTCATGTTCTGATAACTCACAGAAGTATTCACCTCATCTTTCACTAGGCTCTCATATATCTCCGATCCTATTCTTCACAGAACTTAAAATTTTATTTGCCCTGTTCTTCCCTTATCTTGTGTACTTCCAGAAAAATTCACGTTTCCCACATTTTGCCTTACTCTGGCAAACCAGCTTTGACACTTCACGCTTTTATACCAATATTCAGCTTCAGTAACTCTACTTTACAACCTCCCAAGACATGCTTCATTCTTCCTCTTTGCAGCTTCTTTGCTCTCATTGTTCCACCAAGCATCACATTTAGCACTACCCACTGTTGCAGTACCACAGACTTCTTCAGTGATAATATAGTTCTTTAAACATGCTCACTTCTTTTCCATGTACCTCTCACATGCTTTAAAATGATTCAGTTTCTTACTGAGCAATTCAGAGTAATGCTGATTTTCTTCAAGAAGCAATTCAACTTAAACTATCTTCATCAGAGACATTTTCCTATTCCTCTTTTCCTAACCAACATCCACACTTCTCATCAAATGAGTAACGACTAAATATTTCAGGTGCTAATTATAAACAACAAAATTTATTAAATTTTTCTGCCGCAAAGTACGATTCCCCTACGCATATGTGCGGGCATATTTGTAGCTGAAAAACTTATTAGATACACACAACCTTCAGAGCAAACTTCAATGTATCTTTAACCATTATCATTCACATTGGGATCACTAAACTTACCCAGAACATTTTCAGAAACCTCATTCTGAACACACCTACTCTAGCATTGAAATCCTCAGCTAGAACAACTTTCTATTTAGTTCCAAATTTTAGCTCATTCCAAAAATCATCCTTCTTATTGAAAAGCTCAGAATTACAAATATACTATTACAATTACTATTCTCTGAAGCTTCACATCTCTTATGCAATTATAGTGAATCAAGTTATTCTTTTACATTATCCAACACTCCAGACCCCATTCACCATTCCATTAACTTCTATCCCAATTCATTTTAGTTTCACTCGAAAATAGCATATCCAATCTATAAATGCACTTATTAGTTTTATTCATCTTTCCCTTTATTCCTGCAGTATTCCACACACCAATCTTACATTCATTCTGCCAAGATCTCTTTCATGTGCCATTTGTTATGTCGAGGTCACTCCCATAGTGGATGAGTCACCTCAAGTGTTGTAGAACCATCATATTCTATGCTGGAATCTTTCAGTACCTTCCTTTAAGGCTTGGAAAATCAGAGTATATCAGTTTGGTTGTGGTGTGTGCGTGGATGGGGGGGGGGGGATCAGCCCACAGACAATGCTTCCACTTGGCCATTTTCCCCTTTAAGGGTTTTGGAACAAAACCCAGTGAGTTGGAGATTTTTGGCCAATGTAATGCAGAACTAGCTGGTACACCTCATCATATTTTATACTCAAGCTTAGTTTTCAATCAACTTCTCATATTTATATAGGGGCTTCTATTGCTGCTATGTGTGCTACTATTGCCCAGCAGACCACCCCTTGGGGCCAAACCCGTCTTCCACTAAGATTGCTTGCCATTATATTTTTATTAATTTCAAATAATATTTTTAATATAATGAATCTAAACTTCATTAACTTTAAATTATGAAAATATTTCTGAATTGCCAAAAAACGAGGATAATTTTTTGAAATGCTACAAGATTTAGTAGTTTGCCCCCCTTAAAAGATAACCCAAGTTACTCTTATGTTTGTAGCCATTTATATCCCAATTCTTTTATGTTTCACTTACAAAATACTTTTCTTCTGCCGTATTTCTTCTCAGCTTTCCTGAAATATTTTTGCTTTCTAAAGTGCTGTTTACAACTAATTATTTTAAGGCCTTTTCATTATGTTCTCCCCACCCCCTCTCTTCAAATACCACACAAATGATAATACTAAGATATTCTTTAGTAACAAGTATTTTCCAGGAAAAATCAGTTGCATGTTCCACCTGCTCTATTGCTGAAGTTATTTGTCATATATATTCTTATAATCTCAGAATGTTTGACATTCTGAGTGTTATTTAGTTACTAATGACAAGCACTACAGCCATTACAAAACAAAAACAACTCTTCCAAAAAACGAAAAACTAATATATATATATATATATATATATATATATATATATATATATATAAAGACCCAGAAAAAGACTACATGGGAGATGGGTGGATGAAATTCGTAAATATGCGGGAGTGACATGGAGGAGACTGGCACAAGACAGACCGTTGTGGAGGAAACTTGGGGAGACCTTCGTCCAGCAGTGGATTGATAATGGTTGACAATGATGATGATGATGATGATATATATATATATATATATATTCTATTAAGAAGATCCCTAAGCAAAAAAATATATATATATAACCTTTTCTATTTTGTACTTGGTGTGAGTCAAAATTATATATATATTTTTTTTTTGCTTAGGGATCTTCTTAATAGAATGTGAATTCTGAATTTTCAAAACTGCAGCGTTGCGCGTTTTGATCTTCAGGTTATTTTGCAACTTTCGTTTTAAATTCTAGAGTTTTTTCTTAGTCTTCCGTTTTGCTCTTAAGTATATATATATATATATATATATATATATATATATATGGGATGTAAGATCAGGTGATGCGTAACATCACAGCCTCTTCTTAACAAATGTCAACCCCGCCTTCTCGTGGTGCATCCTGTTCCCACTAAAGGGGCTCTGACGACCGCCAATAGCGGTATAACTATACCATCGGGATTACAGGAAATGCTATCCCACACTCACCAACCCGCTTGGTCAGCATGGTGAGTTATGGCCAAACCCTCCAAAATGACTCCACAACTTAAATCTTGGCCCTCAGTCTCCAGCAGCTGGAATGTGCCTGGCCAAGGCAGCGGCCAGAGCGACATGAAGGCGGGGAGTGCTAAGAATCCCCGAAGGACCGGACTAGGCTGCCATCTGATGCTGACCTTGGCTACGTATAATGGACGCTCCCTATCTTCTGATTCAAGGCTTCTTGAATTGGAAGAAGAACTACAAAGGATCAAGTGGGACATCGTCCGGCTAAGTGAGGTAAGGAGAAAAGGAGAAGATCTCATTGAACTGAAAAGTGGACATCTCTTCTGGGACAGATACTGGCAGAACTAGTGGTGTTGGATTTTATAATAAACAAGAAACTGAAGAATGAAGTTGTAGAAGTTGAAAGTTCCTCTGACAGAGCTGCACGACTCGTTATCCAACTCTCGAGAAGATACAAGGCTCAGATTATTCAAACTTATGCACCCACCACAAGTCATCCTGAAGCAGAAATTGAAGAATTTTATGTGGAAATTCGTCATCTAAATAATAAAGGTAAGCAGCACTTGAAGATAATTATGGGAGATTTCAATGCAAAAATAGAGCAACGGCAACAGAATGAAACTTTAGTAGGTAAATTCGGTCACGGCAACAGAAACCAGCGTGGAAATACTCTTGTTGAGTTTTCAGAGGCAGAAGGGTTTTTCATCTTGAACTCCTTTTTCAAGAAAAAGCCACACAGGAAATGGACATGGATACATCCGAATGGGATGACAAGTGAAATTGATTTTATTATGTGTAACAAATAATTCGTCATAGAAGACTGCAGTGTGCTAAACAAGTTCAACACAGGTAGTGGCCATAGATTGGTGAGATGTAAGATGCATCTCAACACTAAACTCGAATGTGGCAAGCTCATAAGACAAACAAAATGTATTGACATAACCAATCTTAAAAAACACCATAATACCTTCAAGTTGGAACTGAAAAACAGATTCTCTGCTTTAGAAGGCCTAACATCGGAAGAAGTGGATATTTCTGAAGTTAACAGAAAAGTAACCAAAGCTCTTATGGAAACAGCAACAAAATTAGCTGGATCTAAGAACAAGCTGCATGTGAACAAATTATCAGGAAAAACCAAAATGTTGATGCTAAAAAGAAGAAAGATGAGGACAACTAAAGAAGATGTGACTTCCAAAGTGGAATATATGGAGCTATGCAAGACAGTACAAAAAAGTATCAATGAAGACGTAAAGAAATTCAACTGTGAACTAGTGAGGAAAGCAATTGAAAACAACCAAAGCCTAAAGATAGCAAAGGGACATCTCAGTAAGGGAAGAAAACAGATTATGGCTCTGAGAAAAGAAGATGGTTCTGTAACAAGAAATAGAGGCGAAATCTTGACAAGAGTGAAATATTTCTACTCCAAATTATATGAAAAGGATGATGCATGTACTTCATACATCATGAAAGGTACCAGAGTTCTTCCAGTCCTCCCAGCAGAAGTTACACATGCAATCAAGAACATGAAGCAGGGAAAAGCTCCAGGAGAAGATGGAATTACTGTAGACATCATACAAGAAGCAAGTGGAGAAATCGAAACAGTACTCGCCCAAATTTTCACTTGATGCCTTAATGAAGGAAAGATTCCTGAGGATTGGAACACCGCTACAATGATCCTGCTACATAAGAAAGGTGACATTGAGGATCTCGGAAACTACAGACCTATCAGCCTCCTATCAGCCTCCTATCAGTGGTTTATAAAATCTTCACTAAAGTTCTTTCACACTGCTTGAAGGTAACACTGGACATGGCTCAACCGAGAGAACAAGCTGGATTCAGGAGTGGTTACAGCACAATAGATCATATCCACGTACTGAGAGAACTAATTGAAAGAGCGAGGGAATATGAACTTCCATTGTGCATGGCTTTCTTCGATTATGAAAAAGCCTTTGATTCGGTGAAACCATCAGCAGTTACAATGGCTCTGAAATCCTGCGGTATTGAAGATGCATACATTAATATTATTAATAACATCTATGAAAATGCAAGTGCAAAGATTCGGCTGTTTGAAAATACAACACATAAAAATTGGAAAGGGAGTGAGACAAGGTGACACCATATCTCCGAAGCTCTTTAATGCCACATTGGAAAATGTCTTTCAATCACTGAACTGGGAAAACAAAGGGATAAAGATTAATGGAGATTATCTAACCTACCTTCGTTTTGCTGATGACAGTCATTTTTGCAACTACCCCATCAGAGCTGCAGAGTATGATCCAGGAACTTGCTGACAAGAGTAAAGAAGTGGGATTAAAAATGAACTTTCAGAAGACAAAAGTGGTGTTCAATGCTTTTACAAGAAATGAAGATTTATCGATTGATGGAGAAAAGCAGGAGATAACAGACACGTACGTTTATCTTGGACAGCAGATATCAAGTGAGGGTCACATTGATGAAGAAATTAATCAGCGTACAAAACTTGCCTGGAGAGCTTTTGGAAGAAACAGCATAATTTTCAAGAGTAATATGCCATTATGTCTTAAAAGAAAAGTGTTTGATCAGTGCATCCTTCCAGTACTTATATATGGTGCAGAGACATGGACCTTAACTAAAAGAGACATACAAAGGCTGCAGGCAACTCAAAGGAACATGGAGAGGTGCATGCTTGGAGTAACCAGGAGAGATAAGAAGAGGAACTCGCAGATCAGAAAAATGACAAAGTGGAAGACATGATCAGAGTTAAATCCCTGAAATTGCAATGGGCTGGACATACTGCCAGAAGGACAGACCATCGATGGACAGTCAAAATTTTAGATTGGATTCCAAGAGACAGGAAAAGACCCAGAAGAAGACCACATGGGAGATGGGTGGATGAAATTCGAAAGTATGCAGGAGTGACATGGAGGCGATTGGCACAAGACAGAACGTTGTGAAGGAAACTTGGGGAGACCTTCACCAGCAGTGGATTGATAATGGTTGACAATGATGATGATGATGATGATATATATATATATATATATATATATACTAAAGAGCAAAACTGAAGACTAAGGAAAAAATTTTAGAATTTAAAACGAAGGGTGCAAAATAACCTGAAAATCAAAACGCGCAACGCAGCAGTTTTGAAAATTCAGAATTCACATTCTATAAAGAAGATACCTAAGCAAAAAAATACATATATAATTTTGACTCACACCTAGTACAACATAGAAAAGGTTATGTATCTACCTGTGTGATCAAAAGGAAAAAAGGTAAAAAATAAAATAAAACAACTGAATGTAGAAGGTGTCGAGAATACTGAGCCTTGGCTTTATCAAGGACCAGCAAAAACTCTGCATTTTCTCACTTCCACAAAGACCTAGTTGGAAATGGGTTTCTGCAAGGCCATAGATGCAAGTAACATTCCCACCTAAAATAGTTTAAAAAATATATATATAAGTCATGTCCTCCTTAGAGTTGCATGACCTAGCACTAGTTAACATTTTCGCTTGCATCCATTAACCTTCCTGGCCCGACCCATACTCTTCATCTGTTACTATTAAACAGAGAGAAGAAGATTAAAGAGAACTCAAGCTGTGAGAGTGACATAATAATTAGAAATGATTTTCAGCCATAACGAAATTCCAAGTTCGTTTGAGAGAGAATTTAAACCTGAAAAACAATGCAAAAGAAATCCAAATTTTACATTGCAATTAAAAAAGGAAATGTTAATTTATAACGAACAGATTTTTGAAAGAAAACTTGAGTCTAAAACCCCCTACTCTACAACTTATGACAACACAAAAACGAGAATAAGTTAAAGATAATAATTAACTAAAGAAAACTTTGTGAAAGTTATATACCTTAAACAGTTATTTGCAATATGTACAAAGTATTTCAGCAGTGCTTTAAGTGCATAATTAATTAGTATTAAGAACTTAACTACTTTGAAAAAACAGCGCATAGACAGTGCATAGAAAAGGAACAAGCTAAGCCATCTTCTGTTCCTAGGTACCCCAAAAGACGCTCAAAGTTACAAAGAAAAGAAAGAGTTAAAACCCGCAAAAATGTTAACAGACAAATCAATGCCTAAAAGTTGAAAAGCTAAAAAACGACAGAGAAAAGGTACATGAAGTACAAACATTGAACTTATAAAACCTAGAACCCAAAAACAAGGAAGAGAGCTTACCTCTTGTGTGACAAAAACTTTTCTCCTCACAAGAGAAGAACATGGCTGACCTCTTCTGCCACTCCCTAGACAGCTGGGGGGCAGTGAGGGTGGGGCTGATGGCCTCCTCATACAGCAAGAAAACAACGCGCGGAGATTTTAACCAGAGAAAAAAAATATATAAACATAAGACTGTGGATCTGTATGATCAGAAAGAGCAGAATTAACTCTCCAGAATACATGAGAAATATTATAAAATACACGAGCAGTTTATTTAATAATCTTTGCATGTTTTAAATCACCTTAGTGAGCTTCTATAGATTAATCAGAATCTTATTAATTTTAATGTTGGTTTTACTATTTTTAGTATAGCTATCCTAGTGATGAATAACTAGTTTTCTTTTTTATTTGTTTTTATTTTCTTTTATAAACGGATTTTTAAGCTTTTTTGTGATTTTGTTTATATTATTTAATTTTTTGTTTTAATAGGACCGTCATATCCATAGCACTAAGGTTCCTTTAGGTAGTTAATAGGCATCCTCTAGCCAACTTCCTTACGGCTTTGATTGGTCAGAATCATATTATTAACTGTGTAGAAAATTAAAGCAGATCTGCCAACCTTACTCTATTATTCAGAATAATTTTTCTTAAAGTTCTTTTGATGAAAGAAGAAGGAATTTCGTTCTCTAGAAAACTTTCTAATAGTATATTAATGTGGTAATTGAAGTCCAAATTGTTGCTGCAAATTCTTGAAATTCTTAGGACCTGAGAAATTAGTACATTCTCAATTACTTTGGTTGAAATGTTATTATTCCAGTGTAGATATTTAATTACTTTGAAAGGAAAATTAACTATTTTATCATAGAGGCTAATAGATGGGTTACCTCTGTTGAGCTTAATGCTTAAGTCTAGGAACTCAAGTTCCTGATTACTGTGGTTGGTTTTACATAAGTTAAGAGAGCTAGGATAGATATTATCAAAATCACTCTCTATAACTTCTGAATTATTGATACACAGCAGATCATCAATATATCTAAAATTGTAAAGGTAGTTATCTGAGCAGGTGGGGTGATTTTTAATGAATTTATATTCCTTAAAGAACAGGAATAGATTAGCGATATGCGTGGACGTTGATGTTGAACGGTATTCCAATGGGAACATCAACGTCCACGCATATCGCTAATCTATTCCTGTTCTTTAAGGAATATAAATTCATTAAAAATCACCCCACCTGCTCAGATAACTACCTTTACAATTTTAGATATATTGATGATCTGCTGTGTATCAATAATTCAGAAGTTATAGAGAGTGATTTTGATAATATCTATCCTAGCTCTCTTAACTTATGTAAAACCAACCACAGTAATCAGGAACTTGAGTTCCTAGACTTAAGCATTAAGCTCAACAGAGGTAACCCATCTATTAGCCTCTATGATAAAAGAGTTAATTTTCCTTTCAAAGTAATTAAATATCTACACTGGAATAATAACATTTCAACCAAAGTAATTGAGAATGTACTAATTTCTCAGGTCCTAAGAATTTCAAGAATTTGCAGCAACAATTTGGACTTCAATTACCACATTAATATACTATTAGAAAGTTTTCTAGAGAACGAAATTCCTTCTTCTTTCATCAAAAGAACTTTAAGAAAAATTATTCTGAATAATAGAGTAAGGTTGGCAGATCTGCTTTAATTTTCTACACAGTTAATAATATGATTCTGACCAATCAAAGCCGTAAGGAAGTTGGCTAGAGGATGCCTATTAACTACCTAAAGGAACCTTAGTGCTATGGATATGACGGTCCTATTAAAACAAAAAATTAAATAATATAAACAAAATCACAAAAAAAGCTTAAAAATCCGTTTATAAAAGAAAATAAAAACAAATAAAAAAGAAAACTAGTTATTCATCACTAGGATAGCTATACTAAAAATAGTAAAACCAACATTAAAATTAATAAGATTCTGATTAATCTATAGAAGCTCACTAAGGTGATTTAAAACATGCAAAGATTATTAAATAAACTGCTCGTGTATTTTATAATATTTCTCATGTATTCTGGAGAGTTAATTCTGCTCTTTCTGATCATACAGATCCACAGTCTTATGTTTATATATTTTTTTTCTCTGGTTAAAATCTCCGCGCGTTGTTTTCTTGCTGTATGAGGAGGCCATCAGCCCCACCCTCACTGCCCCCCAGCGTCTAGGAGTGGCAGAAGAGGTCAGCCATGTTCTTCTCTTGTGAGGAGAAAAGTTTTTGTAACACAAGAGGTAAGCTCTCTTCCTTGTTTTTGGGTTCTAGGTTTTATAAGTTCAATGTTTGTACTTCATGTACCTTTTCTCTGTCGTTTTTTAGCTTTTCAACTTTTAGGCATTGATTTGTCTGTTAACATTTTTGCGGGTTTTAACTCTTTCTTTTCTTTGTAACTTTGAGCGTCTTTTGGGGTACCTAGGAACAGAAGATGGCTTAGCTTGTTCCTTTTCTATGCGCTGTCTATGCGCTGTTTTTTCAAAGTAGTTAAGTTCTTAATACTAATTAATTATGCACTTAAAGCACTGCTGAAATACTTTGTACATATTGCAAATAACTGTTTAAGGTATATAACTTTCACAAAGTTTTCTTTAGTTAATTATTATCTTTAACTTATTCTCGTTTTTGTGTTGTCATAAGTTGTAGAGTAGGGGGTTTTAGACTCAAGTTTTCTTTCAAAAATCTGTTCGTTATAAATTAACATTTCCTTTTTTAATTGCAATGTAAAATTTGGATTTCTTTGCATTGTTTTTCAGGTTTAAATTCTCTCTCAAACGAACTTGGAATTTCGTTATGGCTGAAAATCATTTCTAATTATTATGTCACTCTCACAGCTTGAGTTCTCTTTAATCTTCTTCTCTCTGTTTAATAGTAACAGATGAAGAGTATGGGTCGGGCCAGGAAGGTTAATGGATGCAAGCGAAAATGTTAACTAGTGCTAGGTCATGCAACTCTAAGGAGGACATGACTTATATATATATTTTTTAAACTATTTTAGGTGGGAATGTTACTTGCATCTATGGCCTTGCAGAAACCCATTTCCAACTAGGTCTTTGTGGAAGTGAGAAAATGCAGAGTTTTTGCTGGTCCTTGATAAAGCCAAGGCTCAGTATTCTCGACACCTTCTACATTCAGTTGTTTTATTTTATTTTTTACCTTTTTTCCTTTTGATCACACAGGTAGATACATAACCTTTTCTATGTTGTACTAGGTGTGAGTCAAAATTATATATGTATTTTTTTGCTTAGGTATCTTCTTTATAGATATATATATATATATATATATATATATATATATATATATATATAATTATTTTCAGTACTTGAAAATAATTATGGGAGATTTCAATGCAAAAATAGGGCAACGGCAACAGAATGAAACTTCAGTATGTAAATTCGGTCATGGCAACAGAAACCAGCGTAGAAATACTCTCGTTGAGTTTGCAGAGGCAGAAGGGTTTTTCATCTTGAACTCCTTCTTCAAGAAAAAGCCACACAGGAAATGGACATGGAGACATCCAAATGGGACGACAAGTGAAATTGATTTTATTATGTGTAACAAAAAATTCGTCATAGAAGACTGCAGTGTGCTAAACAAGTTCAACACAGGTAGTGACCATAGATTGGTGAGATGTAAGATGCACCTCAACACCAAACTTGAACGTGGCAAGCTCATAAGACAAACAAAATCTATTGACATAACCAACCTTAAAAAACACCATAATACCTTCAAGTTGGAACTGAAGAACAGGTTCTCTGCTTTTGAAGGCCTAACATCGGAAGAAGTAGACATCTCTGAAGTTAACAGAAAAGTAACCAAAGCTCTTATGGAAACAGCAACAAAATTAGCTGGGTCTAAGAACAAGTTGCATGTAAACAAATTATCAGGAAAAACGAAAATGTTGATGCAAAAAAGAAGAGAGATGAGGACAACTAAAGAAGATGTGACTTCCAAAGTGGAATATATACAGCTATGCAAGACAGTAAGAAAAAGTATCACTGAAGACGTAAGAAAATTCAACTGTGAACTAGTGAGGAAAGCAATTGAAAACAACCAAAGCCTAAAGATAGCAAAGGGACATCTCAGTAAGGGAAGAAAACAGATTATGGCACTGAGAAAAGAAGATGGTTCTGTAACAAGAAATAGAGGCAGAAATTTTGACAAGAGTGAAAGATTTCTACTCCAAATTATATGAAAGGGATGATACATGCACTCCAGACATCATGAAAGATACCAGTACCAGAGTTCCTCCAGTCCTTCCAGCAGAAGTTGCACATGCAATCAAGAACATGAAGCGGGGAAAAGCTCCAGGAGAAGATGGAATTACTGTAGACATCATACAAGAAGCAAGTGGAGAAATTGAAACAGTACTCGCCCAAATTTTCACTCGATGCCTTAATGAAGGAAAGATTCCTGAGGATTGGAACACCGCTACAATGATCCTGCTACATAAGAAAGGTGACATTGAGGATCTCGGAAACTACAGACCTATCAGCCTCCTATCAGTAGTTTATAAAATCTTCACTAAAGTTCTTTCACACCGCTTAAAGGTAACACTGGACATGGCTCAACCGAGAGAACAAGCTGGATTCAGGAGTGGCTACAGCACAATAGATCATATCCACGTACTGAGAGAACTAATTGAAAGAGCGAGGGAATATGAACTTCCATTGTGCATGGCTTTTATCGATTATGAAAAAGCCTTTGATTCGGTGAAACCATCAGCAGTTACAATGGCTCTGAAAACCTGCGGTATTGAAGATGCATACATTAATATTATTAATAACATCTATGAAAATGCAAGTGCAAAGATTCGGCTGTTTGAAAATACAACACACATAAAAATTGGAAAGGGAGTGAGACAAGGTGACACCATATCTCCGAAACTCTTTAATGCCACATCGGAGGGTGTTTTTCAGTCGCTGAGCTGGGAAAACAAAGGGATAAAGATTAATGGAGATTATCTAACCCACCTTCGTTTTGCTGATGACGTAGTCATTTTTGCAACTACCCCATCAGAGCTGCAGAGTATGATCCAGGAACTTGCTGACAAGAGTAAAGAAGTGGGATTAAAAATGAACTTTCAGAAGACAAAAGTGATGTTCAATGCTTTTACAAGAAATGAAGATTTATTGATTGATGGAGAAAAGCTGGAGATAACAGACACGTACGTTTATCTTGGACAGCAGATATCAAGTGAGGGTCACATTGATGAAGAAATTAATCGGCGTACAAAACTTGCCTGGAGAGCTTTTGGAAGAAACAGCATAATTTTCAAGAGCAATATGCCATTATGTCTTAAAAGAAAAGTGTTTGATCAATGCATTCTTCCAGTGCTTACGTATGGTGCAGAGACGTGGACCTTAACTAAAAGAGATATACAAAGACTGCAGACAACTCAAAGAAGCATGGAGAGGTGCATGCTTGGTGTAACCAGGAGAGATAAGAAGAGGAACTCGTGGATCCGAAAAATGACAAGAGTGGAAGACATCATGATCAGAGTTAAATCCCTGAAATGGCAATGGGCTGGACATACTGCCAGAAGGACAGATCATCGATGGACAGCCGAAATTTTAGATTGGATTCCAAGGGACAGGAAAAGACCCAGAAGAAGACCACATGTGAGATGGGTGGATGAAATTCGAAAGTATGCAGGGGTGACATGGAGGAGACTGGCACAAGACAGACCGTTGTGGAGGAAACTTGGGGAGACCTTCGTCCAGCAGTGGATTGATAATGGTTGACAATGATGATGATGATGATATATTGTTTTGCACAGCAAGACTGAACAAAGCTCATAGAATCCAGGACCAGACAGCTCAGATGCTGTCATAACTGAGAAAAAAAAAAAGGAATATTAGTAATTATCACTTGATACAGTAGATACCTCTGAAATATCATTCAAAAAGCTGAAAATAGTCACAAATTATTTGTGAATTACCCCACTACTGTGCACAATGGGTTTTCAAAGCACCTACTGACAAAACAAAGGCAGAGAGAATGGGCGATGCATTGGAATATCTTACACACTACCAGGAAGTGGGAAATGAGTTTTGTCAAGAATTATTGCTCGCAACAAAACTTGGTATCATTTAAAGCCAATGACTAAATGTATGAGTATGCAATTGGAAGCATGGTGTATCACCACCACTAAGGATAGCCCCATGTCTCCACTAGTACAGGCAAAGTTGATGCTCACTTTTTTTGTTATTCAACAACTTTGTTCTTGAATGGAATACGGGATTACATCATACAATACTAATTTTGAAGAACCCGGATGCTATCTGGAAGACGCGGGTTTGATTCCCGCTCCAGGACGACGAAATTTTCAAGTTTTTGGATATTATCTGACTTACCATCCTTGTCAAATTTACAACAAAAAACTGATTGTCATCTCCAAAACTTTGTTCTTTCTACTTTAACTGTATCACACTGTGGTGAAGCCTAATCATCTAACATTGAAGCACATACAAGTTCACTTTTCCTTTAAATGACCCTTATACATCAAAGATGAATGTTATCTGAATTGCTCTTCTTCATGTTAAGAAAAAGTAATCTAGTGAAAAAATTTCTGTAACAACTTACCTGCATCCAAACAATTTTGGCTACCTTCCAAGCAAAATCTTTCTTCCTTTTTAACATGACCCATTCTGAGCATATTTTCATGAGGAACATTGGCTTTGCAAGTAAACTTAAAACGCTGCTCAAAATAGCCATCTTTAGTTTGGTTCGCTTGAAGCCATGGTGTCCATGAAGAAGATTTCTTTGCCTCAGGACAATGGTTTATATTGCAGATCTTATAATCTTGATTACATCCAACACACTCCTTTCCACCATTTTGAGGTGGTGGGCTATTGCACCGGCGGCGTCGCAGTTGCATTCCACCTCCACAATGGGTAGTGCACTCTTCCCAAGTACTCCACTCTGACCACTGACCATTGATTGGTGGAATTGTAACAGCTAGAAATTCAAAAACAAGAATCATTTGCAAATGATATGTTAATTTTTTTTTCAAATAAAGAAAATATTTTCAAGAAACAGTGTCATGTTTCATCCACAGCATGATTTCAAATGGCTATAACTTCAGCATTTTTGCTGTGGCTTAAGGTTAATGAAAAGGATATGTGTGTGTACTACTAATGTTTACAATCCTTGAAGAAAATAACAAAATTTGTGTAATCCTAATAAGATCGGAGAAAACTGCACAAAACAGATATGGTAATTATATGATTACAACTAATAGCAAAATGTTGCATACAAATTTTTATATTGTCCTTGACCTTAAAAGGAATTCATTTTACTTTTTTTTTTTTACCACAGCTTATTTCAATGAATTCGAAAAACTCAGTAAATTTTAAGATATTTTATGAATGAAATAACTTTTTCCGTTTTACAACATTCTACAATAAAATCTTTTAAAGAGAATTAGGATGTAATTATATCATATTACTGTAGACCTTACACAACATTACATTTGTTCAGACTTTCTCTCAAATTTTGGATGAATACACTAGATTCTTTGCTTACACATGTTTGCATAATTTTATTTTGTCTCACTTTTCTTTTAATATATCAACATCCATCTTTGAGGAAAACGAATATACATGGCAGCCTCAAACATTTCAATCAATATCAGTCTGATGGGAATTATTAAAATAAAAAATACTACAGTGCCAAAATTCCAGACTATACTTAGCTTGTCAGTGGAATTACCATATAATAGGCCAAATTTTGTTGCTTTTTCTTTTAGTTCTAACAATCTACACAAACAAAAATACAACATTTACTGTATAATACTCTTTTTCCTTTGCTGCTACACTATGATTTGAACACTGATTTTCATCACCTGTACTAGCTATACTTGTTTAAATAGTTATAATTCTATTGCACATGCGCATTTGTTTCAAAGTTTTAGCTCCGGGATGTCAGCACATAAAAAAATTAACCACACCTACAAAAATACAAATATGACGGCTTGGCTGTTTGGGGAAACAGCACGTGTAAAAATTGGAAAGAGTGAGATAAGGTGACATCATATGTCCAAGCTCTTCAATGCAACATTTCAGAATGTCTTTCAATCATTAAACTGGGAAGACAAGGGGATAATGATTAATGGAGATTATTTAACCACCTTCGTTTTGATGACAGTCAGTTTTCCAAAACCCCATTAGATCTGCAGAGTATGGTCCAGGAACCTGCTAACAAGCATAGGTGCATCATGATGGGGGGGGGACACAGAGGGGCATGTATTTCCACTTTAGAAAATTGAAATGTGAGAAGGAAAAGTCTACAATAAGGGTGTCTACCAAATTTTGGAAATGCAATTTCATGACCCATTGACAACTTTCAGGAACATTTTCAAGAGACCTCGGTGTATAAGAACACTATGTATACACCTCTCTCTCTCTCTCTCTCTCAGAGAGAGAGAGAGAGAGAGAGAGAGAGAGAGAGAGAGAGAGAGAGAGCGTATGTTCTCTCTTTAATATACCATATATATCCTCCCTATCCAAAGCAGTGGTATACGCATATGCACATATACATTAAAGAAGAGACACTCCCCCTTCCCCAAACAAATCTGACTTGTCATACTTTGACTGCACCTGAAAATAAGCTGAAATGCTCAACATGATTTCTTTATACACCTTTCTTTACCATTCATACCATACAAATGTCAATACTTCATAAGCACAATTTAAATGAGAGAGAACACAACAGCCCTTTTTTTGACACATGGATCATTAGAAACCAGATTATGACTTGTCTAGTCGGTGCATGGAGAATCACTTGGAATGTCACCAGAAAACAAACAAACAACTGAAAATAGAAGAGAAAAAAATCATGACCCCAAAAGCAAAATTCGTACCTTTTTGACTTATTTCTGACTTTCAAGACCCACTTCTGACTTCTTGATTTTTTCTTGACTTTCATGATTCTCATGACCAGTAGACACTCTGACAATGAGGCAGCAAATAGAATGTGAGGTTTAATGGAGTCACTACAAATTCAAAGATGAAAAACTAAGAGCTTTACACACACACACACACACACACACACACACACACACACACACACACACACACACACACACACACACACACACACACACACACACACACACACACACACACTTATGCTTAACTTTTAGATTTGGCTGTAATTCATTTCTGTAAAGAATTTATCAACATTGAGAACTCATAATGCAGCAAAATGAACAATATAATATAATGAGTTCTCTATGTTGACAGCAAAATGCTATCCTATTAGTAGTTCTAATTCAGAGTATTAAATAGCTCTGATCATGCTACTATTCCCTCTTACAAAATGTATCCAAGAAAGTATTTCCGACGAATGGCAACGAAGAGTATCGGACTCCATTAGTGCGAAGTTAACCACGAACATCGGTGGAAAAGTCGCCACGCTCCTGAGGATGCCCAGAGATTGGGCAAAAATTTCGAGTACAAAGAATGGTAAAATTTGATATTTTTGAATCCTAAAGTGAAGATCCACTGAGTATACCCAGCAAAAAGTGTGTTGAAGTAAAGTTATACATCTCATACAATGGACATTAGGACAATAACATCAACAAAGACCGGAAAACATGTCATGAGATGTATTTCATCGCTAGTAAGGAATGCCAAGGTAAGCATTATCTTCTAGAATATTGTACAAGTTATATTGGACTTTATTTTCAGAAAACTTAGCATTTTGTCAAGAATATGCTGGACTGTTTGTCATTGTTCATTATCAGCAGTGATTGAAGAGTAATGCAAAACAAAAAAAAGTGTTTGTTATATACTTGAAAGACCCAAATTTTGTGACTTTTATGGAGAGACTGTCTCCAAGAATGCCCCACCCCCTCTCAAGAAAGTATCAGTTTACAATTATATGTGCCCCCTTCCCAAATTTTTTGGTAACACTATGCCTATGTTGACAAAAGTAAAGAAGTGGGCTTAAAAATAAATTTACAGAAAACAAATCTGATGTACAATGCTTTTACAAGAACTGAAAGAGAATTGCTCAAGTTAGAGTTATGGAGAAGACAAGTGGAGATTTTCATCTTGGAGTTTGGAATGAGAATAGTTGATGATGATAATGATGCATGTATATATCATCATCAAATATCTGTGTCTCAGCATTTTTTATGCCAATAATAATAATTTGTATAAATATTAGATTATAGTAACGGTTTGATATTAATTTGGCATATGAGGAAATTTAAGTGCTGGAATTTAAATAAGAAAACTATGCTACTTAAAAGTGTGAACAGCAAAAATTTCAGAGTATATGCTGTAAAGATTAGAATCAGATAAGAGACAACAATGCACATGATATGTAAGACTTGTTATGGTAGGTTGTAGCACCACAGTTATTTTATAACAAAGTCATCTCTCTGGTGGTGGAAAAATTGAAATTAACTAATATTCTTCAGCTGAGTGATGTGAGATGTATCCCTATCTCTAATAATAAAAGAGAGTTGGAAATATCATCCAGTTTAAGATATCTACATTTCAAGTATACAAATGTTTTCCACTGTGGTTTAAAATTAGCATCCATTTTTCACGATATCAAAATGATATCTATTTTTATATCAATGTGATTACTTGGGACTAAAACTTTTTCATCATCAAAATGAACAACGCAACAATTATGAAATACTGGAAAAAAGTAGTTAATATCCTTTGGTCTTCCATTTTCAACTTGACGTCAAATCTCCGCAAATCAACCAAATCGCTCACTATTCCTTTTAGACTACAGCTAGAACTGGCACCTGTCGAATGCCATAGCGATAACAGAGCTGTGCATGCCTCCAGTACTTCCAAAACCGCCCAACCGCCATCGGGTGCCAAAATATGTCACGACTTTTCCGACAACCCAATAATACTGTATAATTATACTACTTATTTTCTAGCATGAGTTTCTTTTTCTTCTGCACCACCTTTTTTTTTGTTTGCAGTTTTCCATTTTTTTTAAATTAGCACAATTTGATATTTCAACTGATGAAATCAATTTTGATTGCGCATTTTTTGTGAAAAATAACAAATTTCTAAATTTAAAAAATTTTAATCCAAAGCTATCTTAAATTGAGGGATCGTAGAAATTTCCTGCCATGTAAAACAAGCAGCTGAATGTAATGAGATGACGGTGTAAGTTCCATATGCTATTGCCACCAGGCCATGCCCAACGCCTCTGAGTTTGCAGATTGAAAACTGAATCTTCTGCAAGTGGCGCTTTGAGCTTTAACCTACGTATGAATCATGAAACCGTGTGCACCAGGTCTTTACATATAATTTTTTGCCTGCTAAGCGGCGGCATCAGATGGGTCCAGCCAGCCCCTCACTCACTCACTCCACTCACCCTCTTTTATGAGAAAATGTATTGCTTACCAAATTCAAATAATGCGGTTTAAAAAAAAAAAGCTCCAACAGTGGCCCACAGCGTGATAGCATGGATGCTGCTCACAAAATACTAATTTGAGTGTTGCATTAGTCAAAGTGATTAGTGGCATGTGGATAGCTGCTTGATCATAGTAACATATGTCATACAGCGTCCTGTGTGCTGTACTATTGCTAACGTTAATCCAATAGTTTCACATAGGGTTTGTATGTTTTGAAACCATTTTGATTTGTATACCTCTCCTGTAACATTCTGTTAGCTTCCGAAGTTTTCTGGGTCATTTATTGGCAGATTCCACCCCAGTCCACAGTCATTTTCCTTATGTGGCACCTTACTATCAGTCTGAAGTGGAAATCTGTTAGCTCTGTCAATTGAGACATGTTGCATTCACAGTTGTGCTATTGTTTCATCACTGCCCTAAAAGAACAATTATAGTTGTGTCTGTGAGGTGATGCTTCCATAGGACCAAATACTATTGACACAGGGATATCTGAATATTAATGGTAGGGCAGTATGCATTCTACGCCAGAATTTTCCAGTTTTTTATTAAAAATAACGAATGGAACATTGTTTCATACTGAAGGACTTAAATTTCAAATCATCACACACATTGTATTTGAAGGCACACTAGAACCAACTGGCTGAAATGCAAACGCAAGTGAAATAATACGGGACATGACACCAACCAAAAGTCACATCCCACACACTTGCATTTATTACTAAATATAGGAATTTAATCATGAAATTTTTAAAATCAGCATTTGCGTATTGTTTTCTACATTAATCACTATTATATGCTTCTAATACATACTTGGACATAAAATTCTTATTTTTATAATTAACAACTTTAGAGTATGATAAGAGATATTTGCATATTACCAACCTGGACACGGTGGATTCGATGTACAATATATTTCATCCTTTGCTGGTCCAACACAAACACGACCACCATGTGCGGGAGAGGGATTGCTGCAACTGCGTCTCCGAGTTTTCACAGCCAGTCCACAGGATTGTGAGCAGGA
This sequence comes from Macrothele yani, assembly GCA_039090855.1. Classification (NCBI taxonomy): domain Eukaryota; kingdom Metazoa; phylum Arthropoda; class Arachnida; order Araneae; family Macrothelidae; genus Macrothele; species Macrothele yani. The sequence continues at coordinate 127,875,501 of CM077024.1, read as the reverse complement.
TGACCATGGTGACCATTCAGTCCAATGGCCATTTCCTTCAAAAATTATCAGTAATTAATACGAAAATATTTGTTGTTAAACATATCTAATTATTTGCAAATGATTTAGGGCAGTGGGTGGCCTAGTGGGTAACGTTCGTGACTGCCACGGAAAGGACCTCAGGTTCGATTCCAGTCAGGTACGAACACTTGATCCACTAAATATCCGTCGTGCGTCGGATGGGCACGTTCAGCCGTCGGACCCTAGGTACTGTCCCCCCGGTAATAAATAAGGGCGTCTTCCTCCCCCTTTCTACTTCGCTTTCGTGTCACTTTCCTATCAGGCACTCTAGCCCAAATCTCTTAGCTTCCTATTTCTAAGGGTTGTTTAAGACCTGGGGTCAGACACCCCCTTCCTAAAATCCTCTACATATGATTTGATCTGCAAATGATTTATTACATGTTCTAATTCTTAAATCATAAAAGCACTTTCAAAAACAAAATCTTTTGAAACTATTAGGAAAATATCAACACAAACGATATTACATAACTTTTTTTTTTTTTTTTACTGGAGGTTTAATGACCACCATGAGCAACTCAATGGGCTATAAGCAGTCACCCATCCCCAATTTAGGGTCACTGGTTCCAGGAAAGGGAGAAGAGCCGGTGCCATAAAACAAACACAACATCCACGCCTCACCGGGATTCGAACCCGGACCCCTTTCAGACAAATGATCAGAGGCCATCGCTTAGACCACTGCGCCACCGGGGCGGCTTACATGACTTACTACAGAACTTCCAAATATTTCAGTTTAGAAAGACAAACTAGGTGCCGTTGCTTTTAAATAAGAAGTCCCTTCTTACATCATGTAAGCAAATAACATTTTCTTTTCCAAAACAAAAGAAAAAAAAAAACAATTCCTTAAATCCTGGCATATCCCAAAACAGAAAAGTTTTTTTTTTTTTTTTTTTTCCAAGTTTTATGTGGAAGTATAATCTATTATTTACTGTTTATTGTATTCATTTTAGCCCTATTTTTCATGCTTTTTGCACACACTCTCTGGCAAAGCCCATTAAAAAAAACTTGTATTTAAGGGGAATAACTTTTTTACGGGTCTTATAGAGGATATTTTTCATGAAAGTTGGTTGTCAAATTTTCGAACTAAAGCCTAGTTCGTCATCAGGACTACGTCATACGGCGAGACAATTTTTGGAAAAAATTGAAATCCTGATCTCTTCAGCTACTCAAAACGAACTTCACAAAGATGAATTAAAGGAAATATTGGCAGAAAACAATTACCCCTCTCCATATGTTGAGAAAATATTAAGACAAGTGCCAAAAAAGGAGCAGGAAAAAACCACCTTCAAATTCACCAGCAAAATTACGTACTACAAGGGACTTTTCGAGAAACTGAAAAGGATCGGAGCAAAATATAATATCAGGCTAGCTCCAGATCTTAATAACAAAATAAAGAAATTCCTGCCAGCTTTAAAGCAGAAAGAATTGGACATCCAATTGCAAGAAGGAGTAATTTATGGCATCGACTGTAACTGCAGACTCAGCTATATAGGAGAAACAGGGAGGAGTATTAAGGTCCGAATGAAAAAACTCCAAGCAGCTATTAGGAACATTAGTAACAAAACAGGGCTAGACAGACATATACAAGCAAGTGGACACTCCATAATTGGGACTCAGTAAAAATAATCGCCCACCAGTCAAACTTAGTAAAGAGGAAACTAGAAGAAGAGATCGAAATAGCAAGAAGAAGAAGTACCACAATTAACGATAATTGCGGTTGGACTCTTCCAACTGAGTGGCAGCAACTACTCCAGTGACATAGTCCTGATGATGAAATGGGCTTTAGTTCGCAAATTTGACAACCAACTTCCATGAAAAATAACCTCTATAAGACCCGTAAAAAAGTTATTCCCAAGACACTATGAATAGAGGTGCCATAAATTCATTTACAACTTGTATTTAAGTACAAATAATATACAATTTGTAGGGATTGACAATATTGGTTAATTTTTCCTCTTTGCATTAGTACTTATTTCAGCTAAATGCTTGTAGCCAATAAATCTGTTAATATTATGCTAACAGTATCTGCTACAACCCAATCATTTCTAACAGAGTTTTATATAATATTTTTCCAAAAAACTGTGTCATTAGACAGATTTGAATTCCACCATGAGGACCATGTAAGATTCTACAATTACTTGCACCAAGCAACACAAGCTGAAAAATTTAAAATAGTTAAAATAAATTTACTTTTAGATAAAAACTTTCTTCAAAGTTAAAATTTTCATGAGAAAGGAATGCTAATTATATAACTGCACTGAAATGAAAAACTGATCTTCACTGCACACCATGCCATCACAAATGGCTAAACCAAGATTTCTTTTTGGGCCAAAGTTCAAGTACAGGACTTCTTGATCTAGTTTTAACCCATTTCCATTATGCTCCATTTTCTAAATAAAATCATTCTCTGCATTTTGGGGAAATCACATCTTCAGAATATCTTGCATGATATTTTATGTTTATTCTCCCAATATTCTCCTAGTGGGCATTTAAACAAGCACAACATCCAAGTGCCTTCATTAATTGGATACTTCATAACATTACTTCTACAAAAGGAAAAGATGTCTATACATTTTGATACTTAACACATCATTTATAAAAATTGCAGATAGGTCTATTTTATAAGGCATCTTTGTGGTAATTCCACAATTTGTAGCAGAAATTAATGAAATTTAAAACTTTGCTGACCAGATGTCTGTTACTTTAATAGTACTGTATTTTGAAAAGAAGCAGGCTATATATATGCCAGCTGAATTTTATGAAAGATTATATGCATACTGAATTTTATGAAAATATTTATGCATACTGAATTTATGAAAGATTCATATGTTATGTAATCAGTGAGAAATGAACTGGCATGTCAGGCTAACTTACTAAGGCAGGCCCAAAACAGGATCACAATGATATTAGGTGGATCCACAAAAGATCTTTAACAGGTATCCTTCATTGTCTACATCGAATTACTTTTAAAATAAAAAAAAGTTAAGTGTTAAAATCATCAAAAAAATTTTAAATACTTAGTTGTGTAACTGAAGGCAAATAATTCACTTTTGAAGGGTTTAGTAACATGAGATTATTACTATGGTTCAAGTTTTCATAATTGGAATGCAGGTGATCACACCTCTGAAATCAGTTTGCTAACTAAATTAGCATCAATGCTCAAAACTGCTAAGTCACCTGGCCTGCCCTATGATAATGTTGATAGTAATAATTATCGAACAAATCAATTTCAGTAAAAACTCTCTTAGCTGTAATCACAGGAATGCTGCCAAAAACTCTCAGAAATGGTTTGGAAAATACTTCACAATGATTATTTTACTCCGTTTGGTTCAGCAAGTTAAAATAATGCTCTGAATTTTTTCATTTCCAAAATTCAGTGTGAAATTCCATTTTGCATCAACCAGCTGAATATCCAATACATCACCATCATTGAATACAGCAGTCAGCTAGTTTTCTCTTACATCTGAACACTTTTAAAGGAATTCAAAAGTTTTTACCCCCCAAAATTATGTTTGCTTTTCTTTCTGTGGGAAATAATGGGTCGATTTGTAAATTAAGTCTCATTTTTTTCTCTGAAAAAATGTAGACTTGTGTTTTGTACTGGATATCTTTGAGCTCATGAATATGAAAAAAAAAAAACATTTACAATTTCAACATTGATGCTATCTTTCTTGCTTGAAAACTTTGTTGCAGTTGTTAATGGCAAATAATTTTGGTCAGAATTGTGTCTAAATCACAGAGCAAGTAATAGACTTAAGGTACTTTTAAGCACCACGATTTCATTTTTGACTTTCTCAGGGACATCAGCAAAAGTTTTTCATGAAAGAATGAAAATCAAGATGTAATTAGAGGATACTTAAAAAATGAGTGAAGGAAAACCAAATAAGAAATGCAAATAAACTAATGGTGACCACAACAACATAAAAACAAGTCTCAATTTTCTATGATATTTGGGCTACATAACATTGGAGCTAGGAACTAATTCCTGCTGATTTTATGCTTCCCACAGCCCTGTACTATGGATAATAAACCTGTGGTATTTATAGTTCAAAATAGTTTGGGTTAGATCCAGACAAAGTAACAAAGGGTAGAACTGTTTACTTACCTTTCACACACCTTGTTTCTAATTAGGTTTTTCCTAGGAAGGGGTTCATATGATAAATGTGGGTTTAAAAAAAAAAAAAAAAAAAAAAAAAAGAAGTAAAAGGGAGGTAAATCATCTCAATGAAAATTTTTCTTTGCATTGCTATCACACTTTGAAATAACACATAAAAGCTGTAGTTGTGTGTTTACTCACAACACAGGGCTCCATGTCACAAAATGCTAATCCAATTCGTTTTCTGATCTTTAAATCTTTTCTTTTAACTTTTCAGCTAAATACAGCTATTGTTCTTCAGTGTGAAGAACTGTATGTGGTGACAATGCTTTTGTGGTCATGCCATATGCACAACAATGGAGCATATTCATCATAAAACTGGAGTGTTTACATAGCTAAATGAACAATACTGTTGAAAAACCAGGATTTTATATGCAGAATCACACATACTGGGATATATTTGCACACATTTTTTGTTATACGTATATTATTCATAAATTTGAGAAACAAGTGGCTTACTTGTGCAATTAGTCACCCGAAATGCTGCACCTCTGCACAAACTGCCACCATTGGAGGGTGGTGGATTATTACACTTCCTCTGCTGACACAAACACCTGTCACCAGGAGCATCATCTCCTGTTTGAGAACACTCAGTCCAACTGCTCCATGAGCTCCAACCACCATCAACTGTAATCATTTCAAAACATGTGACAGAAAATATTAGTTGCATGAATAACAGTTAAATATTATGAAAATAACTAATATGAAAATCTGTTCCACTTAAAAGTTACAATAAGTTAAGTACCATTTAGGCAAAAATCAAACATTTGGGAACTCACAGATTTAGGAGAAGAATTCTAATTGAAATTTAATCAGAGAAAAGGCAACAAAAATAAATCATTATAAATCAATACAACATCCACATGAAATTCATTATTCCACACACATTCATAACATACAATGGCTGTTCCATAAAAACAAAGTAAAATCTCACAAAATGAAGAAATATAAGTACAGCAAAATATATGTTATTCTTTCTCAAAATATCTTTCCTTGGATAATATGCAACAGTCCCATCGTTAAGTCCACTTTTCAAAGCATGTGGAAAAAGCATTTTGTGGAAGCTGCTTTAGCAACCCCTGTATAGCTTGAATAATGTTAGCATCTGTGTTGAATTTTGTGCCATAGAACTTCTTTATTATTGGAAACAACCAGAAATCGCACGGGGCGAGGTCAGGATCGTAGGCAGACTGACACAATTTCAATACTGCATTTTTTTATATATATATATATATATTTTTGTTGAAGGTTTAATGACTTAATGGGCTATAAGCAGTTGCCCGTCCCTAATTCAGGGTCACTGGTTCCAGGGAGAGGAGAGAGCCAGTGCCATAAGACAAACACAACATCTATGCCTCACCGGGATTCAAACCTGGACCCTTTTACATACGAATGGTCATAAGCCAGTGCTTAGACCACTGCACCACCGGGGCAGTATGCTGCATTTCAAAAAACTGTTGAACACAAGTAGACACGTGTGGGTGGGCATTATCATGGGTAGGGTCCACTTGCCCACCAGTGCTTAATCGATATGTTGTGTCGTTGCAGGTGCTTCAAGACTGAAATGTAATACTCAGCATTGACAGTAATTTGTGGAGGAACGACGTGCTGGTAGACTATACCTTTATGAACAAAGAAAATTATTATCACCTTCCCAGCTGATTTGGTTTGGCAAACTTTTTTCAGAGAAGGCAAGCCTGTGTGTTTCCAGACACTTATTGCACGCTTTGTGTGGGGGTCGCCCCATGTTTCATCGGCAGTTATTACTGTGCTTAGAAAGTCTGGATCCTTTGCAATCATTTGTTTCTACTCGTGACACAAATGAACTCTGGCTAACAACTGATCTCTTGTCAGGTGATGAGATACGCATCTGAAACACAAATGAGCAGTAATTTGTCACATAGAATGCGGAGTGCCGATGTTTTTGAAATATTATTTGATGCTGCTATGTCTTCACACGTCATTCATCGATCTTCTTGCAGAATTTTCCAAACAGTGTTAACAGTACGCTTCGTAACAACACTTTCAGGTTGACCACGCCTTAGAAGCAAGTTCTGCTGACAACCTCCCTTTTTGAAATCGTGGTGCCATCTAAAAAGTGTTGACTCACTCAAACATTTATCTTTGTAAGCTTTTTCATTAAATCAACTGTTTCTGGAGCTGTTTTACCGAAATGATAGCAAAATTTTATCACATAACACATTTCCCTTCTTAATTCTGAATCGCCTCCATAGCTATACGGCAAATGACTGCCATTGAAAAGCTATATGGCAAATGACTGCCAAATGATAAAATCCTTGCCATCTATGTACCTTAAACAACTGCACAATAACAAAACCAGAATCGTCTGCCATGGCTAATAACTGTTGCCATAGATACTCCCTTAATTCAGTTAGTCATCTGCATGGTTCTTTTTTCCCTTCGCACTGTTGCCAACTCAAAAAAATTACTCTCATTTTTTATGGAATGGCCTTTGTACAAAAGAGGAGAATTTAACTACTACATATTCCTATACTATGTAATTTTGTTCAGTTTGCTACATGTACACTGGTGTGCAAAAATTAAGGATGAAGAAGAGAAATTGGCATTACAGCGGAACGAGCAGGCAGAACGGACCGAAAGACCACTCAGGAGATAGACTAGAGTCCGGTACAGTAGAGCATACGCATATATGCAGCATGACGTGGGGGGGGGTCGGAAGGGTATAAAGCACATGGGCAGTGTACGCTCAGCAATTCGGTGAAAGCTATTGCACGGTGTACATCGGTTTGAACGACGTCGAGTTGCTGCCACCATGTGATATGGCCAACAGGCAATCCAGTAGATGACATCTGGATGACTTTACCCGAGGTCACATCATTGGGAAGTTGGAAGAAGGTCAAAGTGTGACTAGTGTGGTCGAGGAGTTCGGGATCGCTCACAGCATCGTTTCATGAGCTTGGAAAGCATTTCAAACGACAGGAACAGCTGTCCAAGAGTTTAGCAGTGGTCATCCACAAGCAACCACGGCGGCGGACGACCAGTATATTGTCCTACAGGTGAGAAGAGACAGACAGCAGGAGAAATCGCAAGGCACATGCAACAGACAACTGGATGTCCGTTATCGCATTTTACCGTGGCCAGGAGGCTGCACAAAGGTGGTCTATTTGCACAACGACCAGTACGGTGTGTGCCATTAACGCCTGCTCATCGGACACGGCGTTTTCTGTGGTGCATGGAACACAAGAACTGGACACATCAGCAATGGGGTCGAGTTCTCTTTACGGATGAGAGCCGATTTAGTCTGACTGTTTTAGTTCCAATTCAGGTGAAAAGTAGAAATAGTGGGGTTCGAAATTCAATGGCTGCCTTACTATGCACCACTTTTTGAGAGACTGCTATACCATCCATTTGATGACATACGTGCAGTGCTCCTTCATGTTGTGAAGCTCTACCTTTGACTATTAGTGTGGAATGAGAAGTATTTGTTTTTGGCAAGGAATGGTTAGCGCTAAGTTATGGAAATAGTAATGGACAGTTGCTACTGTCCAAGTAAACAAGGACTATGTCCAAATAGGGAAATATCAAAGAATGAGAAGCACCAGTTTAAGACATTTTTAAAGGCTTCTACAAAACAAGATTTGGGGCCCCTGTACATACATAATTGACCAGATTCAGACCCTGAGAATTGACCAAATCTGCACTACATGATGTTTACATTGCCTATTAACACAGAATACACAAGAAAAAAAAAATCAAATGTTCCTGCACTAAAAATTCTACTGTGATTCACTAAATGACTCACCTAAAACTTTTCACATGTCACATGCTTCAAAAATACATAACTAATTGCTGAATAATGGCATTCAAAAACTACCATGAAGGCATACTACATACAACACATTTTAATTCATAAAAATAAGGTAAGTAGGAAGCTTTGATTGGGGGGGGATATTTTAAAGTAAATTTTAAATGACTAAAATACAATTTTTTAAATGATTACCTTGCCATCTAGGTGCACAAAACAGCTGGGGCCTTTCATTGTTGTAGTAACTGCAGTAGCTTTAACCTTTTAACCCCCAAAGAGACATTTTTTTTTTAATTGGGGTTTTAATGACCGCCATGATCAACTAAGTGGACTATAAGTCGTCTACCATCTCTAATTTAGGGCGACTGGTTCCAGGGAAGGGAGACATCCTGTGCCGTAACACAAACACAACATCCATACCTTACTGGGATTCAAACACAGACCCATCTTAGATGATCAGAAATCATCGCTCAGACAACTGTACCACCGGGCGGCCCAACAGGGAGATATATATACATACTAAAATACAATGAAATTTCATACCTATGGGAATATTAGAACATAGGTTGATAAATATTGAACTGTAGATAAATACTTCCTATTAAAAGAGGAAAAAGTATGTTGTATTATTGTTACAGATTCCTGTATATAATACCACTGGGATTAACATGTTCCACCTAAAAATACCAATGTGGCACATTAATCCCAAGCCCCCAGTTCCCTTTTTTGGTAACAATTCTATTTTCAGTCAACATGATATATGTGCTTTTTGAAGTGAAAAAACAATAAAATATATATTATTAATATCAAAATTATTAAATGTATTTATTAATTTTTTTAAAATACAAAATTGGTAGTGAAAGAGTTAAACCAAAATTGAAAAAGGGGCTAACTAATGTCCAATCAGGAAAACAGCAGAGGCATAACTAGCATCTAGCCAGAGTGACTATATCTGCTCAGAGTAACAGCACTGAGGTGAAAAGTACTCCAGTCTGGTTATTATTATTATTATTATTTTATTGGAAGTTTAACAACCATTGTGAGAAACTCAATGGGCTATAAGCAGTCACCCATGGTTCCAGGGAAGGGAGAGAGCTTCAGGGCTACTGGTTCCAGGGAAGGGAGAGAACCAGTGCCATAAGATAAACACAACATCCATGCCTCACCGGGTTTCGAACCCGGACCCCTTTCAGACAAATGATCAGAAGCCATTGCTTAGACCATTGCTCCACCTGTGCAGCCCAGAGTCTGGTTAAAGATTGCATTCCAATATGGTCAAATGGGTTCAAGTACACATCTGACAGTTTATCATGTATGTACAGAAAAACTTTCACATACCTTTTTCAAAAATTTTGGGAAAACAAAAACTAGCCTTTCCCCACAGTCTCATTTTTTTACACTCACAAATGGGTAAGTGCATTTACAGCCACCCTTCTTATCTCTTCCCCCTCACAAAAAAAAAAAAAGTTTAGCACTGTTAATGTTTTTTTCCAATTTGGATCTTTATTAAGCAGCAAATAAATTATACTGTATTTTAGTCTAATTGCTTTTGCTAACATTTTCCACTTTATTTCACATTTCAATAGTAAATTTTCTTTTGATATACTATAAAAAAATAATCCATAACTAGTCTATGTCAGAAAACAGCATGGAAATTTTGTAATAAATTATTGTAATCTCAAATATGTGTCTTGCGCAGATGAATATACTGGTAACACATGCAGAATACACTTTTAAATGACAACAGTCATATTTAATTTATATGTACAATATGAAATTTGTGCTACAACACTCAGATCCCATGTGTGTATGTGTGTGCGAGTCTTATTTATATACATTCCCCATATTTCAATTGTGGCTACACTACTACTGCATAGAATAAATACTGAATTTGTTCATAAGTATAAATTTATAACAAAAAAAAATAGGGTCATTTCATTTTAATAGCTACTTCTCACACTTACTTGGCGTGTCAGTCCGAGGACAAGCAGTATCTTCTTGGGCCCAAAATGAACTCAGTGGATTGCGATGTGGAGCTGTAGTACAAGCTAACTGATATTCATTCCATCCACAGTAAGGATCCATTGCATTAAGACATTCACTGTAAGAGTTTAATATAAATAACATGTCAAGTAAACAAACTTTAGGTGTCTTAATTATATTATAGGGAATGGATATTTACAAAAACAATACAGATATCACAAATAAGAAAAAATATGATGGGTATTGTGGAAAATTATTTCAACTACTGGAAAACAGGTTTTTAGAGCATTTACACCAACAAATTTTTAAAAAAGAAAAGCATTTTTTTATGGCATTAAATGAATCATTTTTGCTTATGGTGGTAGTTTTGCATTAACTGGATATCATATTTTGAGAAAAATCAGCATTTATTTAAAAAGAACTTGTTTATTTGGCATAATAATTATATTAAATATAACAGCTTAATACAATTATTACATCCAGTAAACCTTTAGGTATCAAATCATATTACAGGAAATGGATGTTTGCAAAAACAATAGATTTCAAATAAAAAAACTAAACAGCTATTGTGGAAAATTATTTCACCTACAGAAAATAAGATTATTAGAACACTTGTGCAAACAAACTTTAAAGCATTTTTCTAAAGTATTAAATGATTTTTTTTAATTTATGGTGGGAGATAATTTTGAATTAAATGAATATCACACTTTAAGAAAGATCAGAGTTTATTTAAAACTATCACTGTGGTATATATGCTAATGTTCGTCACATGATTTCATGAAAAAGAGATTATGGAAAACTCATTACCAACAAAACTTAAGACATAGCAACATTAAAATACACAATACTGATAAGGGAATTTCTAAATAACAGCCCACACAATTCTTAAATGCACTGACAAAGTGTGAAAGTATTTGAGCAACACTATTCCTTATGTATATTGTGTCAGTTTTTATCCATTAACTTTTGCAAAAGCTACATGAAATAACTTTCCATGATATAGAAATATTTAAAATGAAATTTGTGATGGAAACAAGGTGAGAACATAGACACTGTGCACTTGTTGGAAATAGTTAAGCTACATGTAGTTGACCATTACAATAAAAATCAGATGTAATCCCCATGAGCTTATAGACAAACAGTTACTTATATTTTTTCCAATTAGGGATGTCTTTCTTCAGATTGCAGACTTCAACAAGCGTATATAAAAGGTACACTTTTCACTCATCTCCCACACACAAGTCCAAGATGATGTAGCAGACACCATGAGTGAACAAGTTACCTCCTCTAATTTGAGAGACTTCTCAGTGATATCAAAGTGCAAGTGCAGCAGGATTACAGAAAATGTGTGTTACATGGTATCTCTTAGAAGTCTGTGCTCACCACCCCTGCACATTTAATGTTTGCAGTGCAAGAGAACAGTTTAAGTACACTTCTATAAGATACACAGGAACCTTTCACTTCAACTATAACCTATTTCCAAAAGGTACATGAAATATCCTCCCTCATTTTGTGAAAGCAAACCATACACCTACAGTAAGTGCATAAACCTTGTGAGCATTTATTATGTTTAACATTGCACTAGGTTTTTTCAATAGTTTTGCATCCATAAATTACTTCAAGCAATGACCTCATACTTTCCTGTGTATGTGTTTGACAGCTTACCAAAATAAGGGCAGTCATAAAGATGGCAAATTTTAGGTGTTTATTAATCCTCATAAAATGATACATTGTGGCATGTCCTTCTAAAATTTAAATGAACAAAAAGATATACTCATTGATTAAGGGGACAAATTTCAGGAGCTTATTAATCGATCGACTCACATGAAATATGTTTCTTTCTAAAATTAAAACAAAAATGTCACTAAAAAAATATCTCAATTTCAGAAATTCTAAAATACTCTGTGCTTGTCAACAGGGTCAATTGTATGCTGTTAATTCAGTGAGGTGTTCTCAGTACAGCAAACATTATCATCTGCAAATCATGTGATTAACAGAGAAAAAATTCAAAACATTAACACCAGACATATAAAAACTTCATTCAGTGCCAGGATTGTTTAAAACTTGGGGTGCAGAGTCCCCTGATTAAAAAAAACCCAGCTCAGCTGTAGCCAACCTGTCTAGGACAAAGATTAATTCAACTAATAATAAAGAAGATAAAGTACAAGAGCTACAACTAATCAATCAAGCAATACTTAAAAATAAATTCTAAACTTGATTGTATCCCAGAACTGAAAAAAGAAATACAAGAATTTAAACACACCATAGAATTTATGGCTGCTAAATATGATGAGCTAATTGACAAGTGTAATATTTTGCAGCAGGCCAATAATACCTTAAAAGGTAAAAATCGAAATGATGGAAACTCAAGAAAATATTAGTTCCCATTAGATAAAAAATTTAAAGACAGAACTATAGTCAATGAACCAGTATTATAGGAATAAAAATATTGAAATTTGTGGACTCATTATTGAGAATATAAATAGCAAAAGTGAAATAAGGAAGAAAAGACATATTAGCTAATAAAACTAAAAATACACAATCACCAACCACCAGACATTATTCATGCTTTACCAGCCAAGCAAAATAAGGAACATGGAACTCCTATCTTGGTTCAATTTTGATCTAGGTCCGTTAGAAATCAGTGGATCGCATCCCGAAGGTCTCCTACTAACAACTTTGATTTAGATATTAAATATGAACCTAAAATTTTTTATCAATGGAAACTTCTCTCCTTACTACATGCACATGTATTGGCAAGCTAGAAGATTGGTACAGCAACAAAAAATCAAATATGCCTGGATAAGCAATGGAATTCTCTACATAAGACAGAAAATGACCAAAAAAGGAAAATTGTCTTGATTGAAGACCTGCAGCAATATGGCTTTGCCTAACTGATTGATTCCTCAACTTGCATACCACTAATTAACTATGGTTTGTAAATCTCAATATTACACAGTCCAACACCTAAATTATTTATTATCTTTGAATACAGATAAAACACTTAAAAAATACATATAAATGCTACATCATTACAAAATAAAATTACACTCTTAGAAACACTTATACAACTAATTTGCACATCACTGGATGTAATATGTATTACTGAAACCTGGTTTCCTACCCTGCACTATACTATTAATTTTTAATGACTTCCAGATCTTTTATCTCAACTGAGAACACTCAAGGGGAGGAGGGGTAGCAATTTATGTCAATAACCAACAACAATATTACTCTTTAATTGAAGAGTTTACATTTCTGAATAAAAATATTGAACTACTCACAGTTCAAAATGAATTTTATATTGTTACTGCAGGTTACAGACCACCTAATTCAGACTATAGGGAATTTCTAGTGATATTAAATAACCTATTTGAATTTGCAAATTTTACAAATAAAAAAACATTTATAATGGGAGATTTTAATATTGATATTTCTTGTAATAACTGAATAACTAACTAATCAATTTAACCAACTATTAACTACATCTGGATTTATGAATACAATTAATTTCTCAACTATGTAGAATCACTCCCAACACTAGTACTACAATTGACTTATCTACAACTAATGTTCCAATTCAATTTATAACAGGAATATTACAATATGATATTAGTAATCACTTGCAATATATTTTTAATATTACTACTGGAAAGGAAATAAATTCAAAACTACACCTATGCTTCACAAAAGTTGATGCATCAACAAATTAAATCTTGATAAATTCAAAACACTTTTAGGAGCCTTGACATGGGAAGAACTTGAAATGTATGAATCTCCAAATTAGCTTACAATGGGTTTTTCACAATCTTAAAAGAAATTTATGGTAAAGCCTTCCCTACAATCTTAAATAATACCAGATGGAGAAAGAAATTTCTCAAACCTTTGATTACTTCACATCTCTTAATTCAAATAAACAAGAAAAACAGGTTATATTCAAAATTTCTTAAAACAAAATTACAAAGTGATTTTAACAAATTTAAAACATTTCAAAATTCTTTAAATTACACTATTTGAACAGAAAAAAGAAACTATTGTGCACATATATTCGCTCAAAATTCTTCTAAACTGACTTGAAAACATTTAAATACTTTACTTAATAATCAAATTGGGATCACAACTCCAGTATAACATATACGACAACATGCAAACAAAACTAACAGGAACACAAAATATTGTAAACCATCTTAATCATCATTTTATTTCTATTCCACATTCTCTTAAACAAAATTATTCAGCTAGAAACACTTTACATATACAAAATTCAAATACAGCACACCTTTCTAATTCATTTTTCCTTACAGAAATTATGCATTCCGAGCTTTTGCTCATATTACAACAAACTAAACCAAATACCAGTCCTGGCCATGATGATATTCACCCTGCTGCAATAAAACATGTCGCCAAAATAATAATAAAACCATTATTAATAATTTTTAATTTAGTATTCCACACAGGAATTTTTTTGGAAGCACTTAAGATAACAAAGATTACTCCCAAATATAAATCAGGCTCAAAAAATGATGCTAATAATTATTGCCCCATTGCAAACCTGTCCATATTTACTAAAATTTTAGAAAAACTAATATACACAAAATTAATAATATTTACACTAAAATATATATAAATAAAAATCAATTCAGCTTCCAACCCCATAAATCTACTGAAATTGCAGTGCTTTATTTACAAAACATTATTCAAAACAATTTGGCACTCAATAGTATGACACTAGCTATCTTTTCAGATTTAACAAAAGCATTTGACACAATAAATCATGAAATCCTTCTCCATAAATTACATACTCTGGGAATAAAGGGAATGGCCCCATAACTTATTTAAAAGTTATTTAACAAAAAGACAACAATATAAACAAATTAATCAATTCCATTTCACTTTAGAGCAGTCACACTATGGAGTCCCATTATTATGCAAGTAACTAATATGAGTCACACTATGGATTGATACCCATTATTGTGAAAGTAACTAATGCAGTCACACTATGGATCGATTTTGGGGCCCTTGTTATTCAATTTATACATTAATTATATATTTAACATAGCATCAGTAAAGGATCTCATACTATATGCTGATGACATAACATTACTTTTCAGCGGTCATAATATAAATTACATTATTACTAACGCTAACACTTATTTACACCTATACTCAAATTGGCCAACTGCTAATGAACTGATAATTAACACTTCTAAAATTAAGGCTATGGTCTTCCCCAGACAGGGATCTGAATTAGGCCATACCATAAATTTATAATTGGAAAATGAAATAATTGATTTAGTACCACATGTTAATTACTTGAGAATGAATTTTACCCTCTGACTTACAATGGACTGAACATATAGAAATACTTTTGAATAAATTATCAAGAAATATTGGTCTCATTAGTAAACTATTAACAACTCTCTCAGTTGAAGCACTAATTCTCCTGTATTACACATTAATTCATACTCACATTAACTACTACTTTTTATCCTGGGGTCAAACAACTAAAACTCATTTAAATAAATTACAGGTATTATAAAATAAATACATAAAATTAGTAGACCTACTTTCAAAATGAAGTACTCACACAATCAGAAAGTGTCTTGCCACAAAAACCCCATAAGTAACTCATTTCTCTAGCACACAAATGACTCCTATGCTTCTTCTGTAGTACCCCGGTTTCACTGCCATACATCAGAATAGGAACAATTACATTTTCATACACAGCCATGCGGTACTCTCTTGTGCTTTAGAAAAGGTTTTGTGTTGGAATGAATTCTAAATATGTTTTCAGTACACACAAAGATTCCAAGCCATCTTTATTGTTTAAAGCAGATCTAATTATTGAGCAATACTTTTCATGAGCTAAATAAACTTGTAGATTTAGTTGTTAAGACGTTTAACTACATAAAGTCAAGCTCTCACGAGAAGACTTCTCAAACAAACGTGCCAGGAAGTGGGATCTCAAAATGGCACTTTGAATCTGCACCCACCTACTCATTTTCCATTACACTTCAAAATAATTATCATTTATATATAAACACACCTACAATACATAATCTTGAAGTGTAGCAGAGAACATATTCCTCAAATTTCTAAGATGCTAAGCAAGAAGATCCATCATAAAACAGAGATAGATTTAATATTCTTGGAAAGTTCAAAGATTATAAAGTAATCAACACTTACCCTACTTTACATGCAGGAATACATCACTATGTTGTACACATTTCCTTGATTTATGATAGAGGCCTCTCATACTTGTTAATTTCACCTAAATTTTCATGACTCAGAAGAGGTAGACTATCTTACAAGTACCATATCTACCCCATGATATATTATGCTACGTAAGAAAAACTTTTTGTTAGGCAAAATTATTTTTAAATTGTTTATCTGCTATAACATAACATCCAAAATTTTGTGGCACAACAAGCAAAACTCATGGCACATCCTTTGAGAACCACTGCCTGATAAGAATATTTGTTTAGTAATTATTTGTTCTTGTGTTTTACTAGATGACTTATATTTGCAGTGGTATTCTTTAATTTCAAACACTTTGAAATTAATAAACCTTACACAGAAAGGAACAGTATGAATTATGAATAGCCACTTGACTTTCTACAACAAACACTGAAAATTCAATTTCACACATGTCAAAAGGAAAATGTAATTTCAACCAAATCTTCTGCCACAAGATTTGATTAGGAGTTAGAAAAATAATCAAAAGTCCAATTGTATAGTTCATAGATTTCAGAATAATTCTGAAATGGTTTTGATGGAAGGTTATACTTGTATGTTTTTTAAACTATAGGACAGTTTTCCATGTATCCATCAGTAACAAAAGTCATTTGATAGTAAGTTAGTAAATTACTGTTTGATAAATCTTGCAATTATGACATTGAATTTCTTTATAAGCAACCTTTCCTAAATCATGTCCCATTTTTATCTTTATTAGAGAAGAAAAACTTTTAACTTAAGCTGACTTATCAAAAAAACATTTTTGGAATCTCACAGATGCTCACTTTTTTTTTTTCTATTTTTTAGAACAAGATATCTGCTTTCACTACAAGATTCTTTTTCTTACATATTGTCATCATAAACCATTCTGAATCTACAGCTGGATGAATATCTTCCCAAGTATTCTCCCTACCTCTATCCTGAGCAATTCTTTTCTATGTCATTCCTCCATGCTTTTGAATTTCATCCAACTATCTTACACATTGTCTTCTTTTGGATCTTTTCTGTCTTTTTGTATGTAGTCTAGAATTTCAGTTGTGTAATGGTTTACAGTTCTTCTGGCAATGTGTCCAGCCCATCACCACTTCAGGGTCTTTCCTTTGATCATTATGTCATTCGCAATTTTCATTTTCCTGATCCAGGAGTTCCTTTTTCTATCTTTCTTGATTACACCAAGTAAACATCACTCTATGCATCTTTGAGTTGTTCACAGTATGTTATAGTTCTGGCTCAGCACACACCCTCTGCCTTCATGTCACACTGCCCACTGTGATGGACAGTGTGACACTTCAGATAAAGGAGATTGAGAGCCAAGCAAATTGGTGAGTATGGGATTGTATTTGCCCTAATCTTGGTGGTACAGTTACTTTGCTATTGCTTGGTAGTCAGAGCTCCTTTAGTGAGAACAGGATGCACCATCAGAAGGTGAGGTTGACATTTGTTGTATAGGAGGGGCTATATGTTGTGCATCAATAGACCTTACATCCCTTTCTTACATATATGTGGCACTATTTTTAAAAATATTTTCACAGCCGATGTAATTGCAATACTACTCTGACAGTTAATGACACCAGAAACAACTGAATTAATCATACCCTTGTTCCTCAGAGGGTGGAATGAAATATGTTATCAGTCAAATTGAGGTAAACATTCAAAAATTAGTCAACTGTGGTAATTCTTTGAACCTTCTTTGGAAGAAGTTAAAAAAAAAAAAGTCAGAAGGTTCTGAAGCAGCAATTTGGAATACCAAAGTCTTTCTTTAAGAAATCAAAAGCAGCAACATGAAGACAATGATTTAAGAAGCCATTTTATTAAATTGCTTTTTTTTAGAGATGGTTTTCTCAACTAAAATGAAACCAGATTGCTATTTTAAAATTTTTATCTTTCCTTTTCTCTCTCTCTCTTTCAAAGGGAACTTCAAAGAATAATGCAGTTAAGCAATTACTGCATGGATACTTCAACTACATTGAGAACTAATTTCATTCTACTCACTCAGGATCACAAAGAAAACTTCCAACTACCTTCACCACTGTAAATGAATTCCAACTACTTTCACCACTGTAAATGAATTATAACTACTTTCACCACTGGAATTGAATTCCAACTACTTTCACCACTGGAATTTCCTGAAGCTTGCTCATTCCACTTGTATTACAAAAAACAGCAAAGTTCCAGTGACATTTACACTTTCCAAATTGTGAAAGAAATAAGTGTAGAAGAATTACGCTAAAAGAATGTCCAAAATGCTGGCAGAGTTAAAGTTTTTTGACCACTTTAAATGAAGTCATTCTTCATTGCAAGAAAAACTCATTCTCTATTTAGTTCTATGATTTCAACTTTAAAGCTAAAAAATAAAATGAATTAAAAAAATGTACTTACCTTTTGGTTTTCCATCTACCACATCTATGTACAGGAATTCTGAGAACTGTTTCTTCAGTGCCAATGTAAAGGGAACTCTACAAAAATAAAATTGTTTGATAAATATGGCTAAACATAAATGTACACAGACTTATATCACAATACACAGCCAAACAGTAGCATTGGTGAAAGTTTGACATGGCAATAAATATGGAAGAATTTTAATCTTTAAGAAAAGGGGGGGCATAGAAAGGATCACTGGCTATTCTATTCCTGGAGTAAATTTGCAGAACATGCATGCTATTACACTTATGTTTGCCCTCTCAAAGACTTAATCAGAAGAACATGAAAATCAGGTAATGTTTGTATATTTCTGTTGAAATACAAGGGGCAGCAACAAGTCAGAGGCATAATGACCCCCATGTGCTTATCACATGGTTTGATATTCATGAACATGAAGATCAGGCTTATCAGGCTAAACTCTTCAGTAGAGAACTGTGCAGCTGTGAATTATATAATTTTCATCAACTGATATTCTATATGCAAACTTGATCACTTAACAGAATTCAAAATTTTTGCTACAAATAAAGATATTACTTCATTTACCTTCCCATGAAAATGCTTCACACAGGGTCTGTTTATGTACCACTGGCCAGTAGTCAAAACTAGTAGTGTCACAAATTAACTAGTAATCTGAATTACTTCTACGGTTAATAATTCACATTCAAATTTAGTTATCTGCAAACATTTTTTGCTGCAAATCGATTCATTTGTTTCCTCAACAAAATCCTCCTAGCAACTGCTGTTTGCACGAGATTAATACACAAGTATTAAAATTGTAATACCATTTCAACAACATGCTCAAGACAATGTCAACGTGGCATTAGTATGCACTCAGTGTAACATGTGCAGGGCTTGAAAAATACCATGCCTGAGATGCCCGGGCATGTAAATTATTAGCCTGGGCAAGTAAAAATGAAATCTAGTTACCCAGTCGGGCAACTAGGTTTAAAGAAAAAAAAAGTTTGGAATGGAGAATTTTCTACTCTAGAAGAAGAAGAAAAGAAAAGAAAGACTCTTCACGTGTTTTTCATTTTACTGCAAATCACCAGAAGTTGTATTATTGTTAAGGAATGGATGCCAAGGCCAGGAGGATAGCGCTTCTTCAATTATATTATGCTCTGCATTCAGAAATTGGGACCATACATAGTTTTGCTCCATATGTCGTTTACAGTTAACGACAGGATGCTTGCCTCGGATGAAACTAGCCTCCGGTGTTTAGTGACAAAATGCGTAAACTGCCATGAAACAGGAGGATGCTGACTGATGGTCAAAAAAGCTGTGCTTTATGAGGATGGAGTGACAATGGAATATTTATTGCACAGCCCCGGGTGGGGTCTCAGATACAACTTGCACGAGTGAGGGAGGGAAATGAATGCCATCGATTACCTTTCTTAAAACTTAAGATATATGTTTTTGTGCACTTCGAACACAGACACTTTAAAATGGCGATGTAAAAATGTATAAAAAGTTTAGCATAATTTTTAACTTTAAAAAAAGGAGGCTTCTGTTTTGTTATCTTAAAAGATAAATTGTTCTGGGCATGTAGATTTTACGTCTGGGCAAGTAAATATTTTCTGCACTTGCCCAGCTGAGCATGTAACTTTTCAGATATTTTTCAAGCCCTGATGTGGCATTCCATTCCATATTGACAAATAAACATTTTTCATCACTGAGTGAGAAATGCATGTAAATCATCATGCAAAGTTTGTCTAGAATGCTACCTTTTGGTTTGTGATGCTCCTGGGCCTGCATTTGAATCATGGGCAAGATGCTGATGCAGGGACGCTTTAAGCAATAGGCCCAGGGTGCCAGATTTAGGGGGATGCCAAGCTGGAAGTTTTTTTATGAATATTTTAGCACCACCACCCAACAAAATTTGTACTTAATTTTACAAAATTTATTAATTTTTAAAACTTGTGTTATTTGTAGTCGTCACTCTTCATGTGTGGACGAAGAGCATTAACTGAGCAAGAGTAAACACAGTTTTTAAGATTGTGGATTTTTTAATTAGTAATATAGCAAACAGGAGGAAATTATACGAAGTTGTTCTGGAAAGGTTTGAACTTTTCAGGGATTTGAAAGAGACCAGTGCTCGTGACAAAAAGGTTAAATCAAATAAACTTGTTCATAGGTACCAAGGAGAATAAGAAAACTTTTTCAGCAACAAATTTCTACATTTCCAGTCATATATGAATGCCAAAGACTTGAACATACCATGGGATATGTACACTTTCATCATTGAAAACAACCTTCAGAGTACATTTCCAAGCTTAGAAATAGCTTTGAAAACGTTTTTAACCTTACCAGTCACAAATTGTTCTGCTGAAAGATCATTTTCAGCAGTCTCAAGAATAAAAAATTAATAAAGGATGTTATTGGGAGAAAAAAGTTTAACTCACTCGTGTTAATGTGTGTAGAAAAGGACATAACTATGGGCCAATTACTGGAGAAATCGTCAATTACTGAAGAGTAGGCCTCTTCAGCAATTGACGATTTTGCTCTTACAAAGGCCCATAAGACACCGATGGTCATGCCATAATAATGGTGCAGGTAGACATTGGGTGGAAAAGAAGGAAATTATGTAAGTGTTAATCAAATTTCCCTTTGCAACGTGAATGTTCATTAAGATCGTTTTAATATTTGCTCCTTTTCCCACATTATTGTGTCTTTTCTGGTGCATTATATTCTTTTATAATAATAAATGTTATCATAATGTATTTATTTTTCACAAAATCCTGAAGGTCAATGATTTGAAATGTATGCTGGTACACTATTAAATAGATGTACTATATTTCTTATTAATAATAAATATCATTGCAAAATTACTTAACATAACACATTCCAGACAGACAGACACATACGCATCATGGGTCAGCACCGTTTAGCAAAAGAAAAAATTTGGCGAGGGGGAGGCGGGCGCCATCTTGTCTTGTGCCCATGTCGTCAGAGACACTTCATCCCTGTGCTGATGCTGTATTTATCTTTAAAAAGATATTGGCTTTCTTCCGTCACTGTAGAGTAACTGCTACAACTTTGGAGACTGTAATGTCACATGCCCATGGGAATCACTAAACTGCAAAGATAAAAGTTGATATAAGTATTGCTTGTTTGTTTTGGTATTTAACAACCACCATGAAGCAACTTTTAAGGCTGTATGTAGTCTCCTGACCTAAATTTAGGTCCATTGGTTCCAAGGAAACTAGAGAGCCAGAGCTGTAAAACGAATACACCAATCGTGCCTTGTCAGGAACCAGAATCTTAGCCTAGTTTGGATGCTTAACCAGGAGCCCATTCCTCTGACCACTCAGCCACCAGGGCAGCCAATGTAAGTCCAGTGCCTGAATAATTATTACATCTTAGCACTGGGGAAAGCAATGCTTTCTGATGCACAGGTTCCCACACTTGTTAACCTGACACACAGGTTCACTCACTTATTAACCTGATGCACAGGTTCACACTCAGCCAGTGCCAACCACAAACCTGTCACAGATTTTGGTGCTCCCTTCTAGTACTTTATTCTCTGTCCCATGACCCAAGGAATGATGGGGAAGAGATAGTCCCCCTGACATGAACATCATGCCACTGGGAAGAAACTCAAACATGTCTCTCCTTTCATAGGTTCATCACCATTGTTGTAGCCTCTTTTAGCAGGTAATCAGTCAGAAGCAATTAGTGTCAATCATCCCCTTAAAATACTATTTTGAATAATAAACATAAGGGAAAAGCAATGCCTGCTGATGAGCAGGTTCACACATTTCAGTAGTGTTTGGTACACTTATTAGACAGCAAATACACTCATTTGAGCTCATTTTCCTAACCCCAGATAATATCTTCCAGCCAGTTAAAGGGTTCATATTCTGATGAAAGGTCCACATCTCCTCAAGAGCAGTTGTGATACAGTATATAATCAACATTTTATTATCCAGAGTTGTGCTTAATTGTAAATAAAGTATGAGTGCATATATTCTGTTCAACTTTAAATTAAATACTATTAAATTCAAGATCAAGGTATATTACCCCTTCATTGCACTATTTCAAGTACAATCACAAATCCTGCAGGCATAGAACTCTCACTATCCACGTGTGTATGTGTGTGTCTGTCTGTATACTAAATTCCAATAGTATTACTTGCACTGTCATAACTTGGTTATGTTTCAAACCTGTTGTGCTTTACTGAAAATTTTCCAGGCAATTTTAGGGGAAGTTACTATCAACACTTAAAAAAAAATTAGCATTACAGATTTTATGATAATCTTCCTTTATGATAAGAACTACAACACCTCATAGTCATATTGAGAGCCCTTTCCCTTTGCTCAAGATTTGGGTCAGAACTTCCCCCTCCCCAAAATTATGGAGTTCTTGCTCTAATACTGTTAAAATGAACAGAAATGTCTCAGACATATTCAAAATTTGCAAAAATCTCAATTAATAATGATAAAAGTCTAATGTAATTCTTTACTGTGTCTAGACATAAAAACAATCATGATATCATGAATTTAGACCTGATTTGTCAGCATATCTTAGGAGACCTGGAGACTTCCCACACTCAGCAGCCACTTTCACTGCACTGTTGGGTGCTGGGGTCATACATTATCTTAAGTGCTGATTGCAGCCACAGTGCATATCTTGTTCTGGACATCATTTGTTCAGCATTATCAAGTACACTTTTGTTTAGAGATTTTAATTTTTGCTTGAGACATTATTTTGTATCATTTGAGGAGTAAATAAAGGCAAGGTATAGACTAGGTTTATTACATTTTTTAAAATAATAATGGTCGCCAGAGTTTTTATCTGCCCTTCTGTCATGTTGAACTAATAAACTTTATATGTTGAATAGGGTTTATTTCTATTATTCAACATATAAAGTTTATTAGTTCACCATGACAGAAGGGCAGATAAAAACTCTGCTGGCCATTATGATTTTAAGAAGTAGTGGTGTTGATATCAAGAAAGAAGTAATAAGGAAATATATGAAAAGCTAGAATCAGTACTACACAAAGCTAAACATATAAAAGAGGAAGTGACAAGAAACATGAAGGCGAGATAGAATAACTGGAAGAAATGAATAAGGTGCTTTTTGCCAGTAGGTTGGAAAACAGGCTTCAGAGTTTTCAAGATCATAGAAAGAACCAGCAATGCTATGAACTGCTAAGGTTTGGCCAATGAGTAAAATGTGTAAACAAGCTATATCAATTTCTCAACATTGAAATTGCCTTACCAGAATAAGTGATTTAAATGAGCTAAAAATCTCCAAAGACACAGAATATGAGGTGGATACATCAATTTGACAATCTACAAGACAGGATCAGACAGCTGTGAATACCTTATGTAACTATCAATTTGGGCAATATAATTAGACACATGGCACTGCATAAGAGTGATACAATCTTTTAATGGGGCCATGGGGTTGGCATCATGAAATATTTACCTGGTTCCATAGGCCTGGTGTGGTTGAGGAGAAGCTTGCAGAGTCATCCAATAAGTTCCCATACAAGCTCAATGGGCAATAGGTCTGAAGATCTTTCTGGCAGTGGAATCACAAATTCCTTGTAAGCATGTGCACAGATGTTAGCTGTGTGTGACATAGTGTCATTTTGCTTGTAAACAACCTCCAAAATACCACTAAAAAATGGCAACAAGGGCTACAAAACGCAATCCACACACTATCGGGTAGTGTCTGTGGCCAGTTATGCATATCACAGGTGATTGGCTGTCATAACAAGCATCACATAATGTCTTGCTGGCGAGCAATGTGCTGCTAGTGGGCACCAGCTGGGTCCCCCATGGCAATATCCTCACCAGACGAGGACACAACAATTGTCAGTATCAAGGCAGAGTTAGGACTCATCACTAAACATGACATGGTACCATTCCTGTTGCAGCACAGTTCTACTACACTAACACTCCAGATAAGCTCAGTGATATCCTATGTTCAATGATAGTCAGCGCAATGGCTGCTGAAAGCACAGATCTGCTACCACCAATCTTCAGTTCACCAACCAAGTTGTGGTGGGGATATACATAGTGTTGAATGCTTTGCGGTAGCCTGCAACTCTGCAATTGCCTGGCCATGAATATGCCAACTGATATGGGCTGACGTCCACTTGACTACACTGGTACAACTACAGCAACTGGTAGTGCCTTCTTACAACCACTGTTCCCAACAGTATGCAAATGTTCTGCCATCTTGATGCACGTCAGTCATGAATCAATGAATCAACAAACTTGCTTCACAGAGGATTATGATACTTCCTTTCTCAAATGAATCCAGCTGGTAATAGGGTTGATGACAAGATCTATGAGGGCATTTTCAGTTTCTGGATATACTTTAACACTCTTGCTTTGTTTTGTATGACCTGGAGCAAAGGACCAAGTCAAGTCTTCAGCAGCTCACATTTATCAGTTTCATCTATCTTGTATTGCCTGCTCTAATGACTTGTATATCCCATCTGCCTGCACACACCTACCAATTGCATGCTTCCACACAAAACCTTTCTGGGTGGGGCAGTTTCAGTGTTGAGCAGTGTACATCAAGATGCTTCGGTGGATGTTTCCAGAGATAAAATTAAAAATAAGATCAGAGCAACAACAAAAGTCATAAAAAGGCTTTGAGACATTGAAAAGTAAGGTTTTGCAGCCATGAATATGTATTGAAAAGGAATAAATGGTAATGAAGGTCAAAGAATCAAACAGGGAGCTCAGAGAAAAGCAAAGCAAGTGAAAATATCTGATGAAATGGAAAAACTTAACAAAAATACAAAAGGAAAACATTTGAAGAGTAAGATAAACTGAACAGAGAACAAAGATAGGAAAAAGTGATATCATGCATTTGAGGATCTGGTAATAATACAGAAGAGGTAAAATTCTTTGTTAATGAGCACAGTGTCATTTATGATCAATGAACGATGTCATTTAACAATGGAATTAATTTCTGAAACAAATTAATCATTTATGCTAATACAATTCCACGCTGTTTTTAAAACTATGTATTAATAAGTATGACGTGTATGACACTTACCGTATCTCTAAGGAGTTTTAAAACCTTTATTCTGTCTGTACTTCCTTCTGAGAACACATGTATTTCTTCAACTAAGCACGTCTCATATACTTTGGGAATAACAACTAGCTTGAGTATTATTCCTTCCATGGTTGCAACAAACATCACATGCACACCCTCGTGATTTTTGGTTGGCACAACATCAACAACTATCTGATTAAACCTACAAAAACACAAAACACCAATATTGTCACTAAAACTAGTGTAGATGTCTCATTAAATAAAAATAACTATAAATACAGTACCTTGTTAACTTATAACCCCATGTATACATGAGTACATACATAAGAAGCTTCAGAAGGCTACATAAAACAGAAAATAATCGGTCACAAACGGTGTCTACCAAATTTGGGAAATGCAATTTCCATGACCTTTATTTATTTATTTATTGATGTATGTATCCCTATCCAAGGCAGCAGCAGCAGTATGGTGTGTGCGTGTACACACACACACTATTAAAGAAGAGGGGGAAACTCTGTCACACTCTTTCTATGGAGAAGTACTTCCCTGCCCTTCTACTAGAAAGAAAAATCTGACTAATCATACTTTGACTGTGCATAAAAGTAAGTTGGTATTTCAACTTACTTATCACTGCATCACATAATTTCATTACACCTTTCTTCTTTAACATTTAAATCTGAAAAATGTCAGCATAATATAAATTGCTAAATTGATTTCAAAATTTTGTTAGCAACATTTTGTAAGTATAATTTTTATGCTAAAAGGTTTTCACTGTGGGGAAGGGCACAAGAACCCTTTTTTTTTTTTTTACACATGGATCATTCGATGTCTGTCACATTTATGTCTTACATGATCAGTGCAGGGAAAATTACTTGGATTGTTTCCAGCAAATGAACAATTTTAAAATTAAAAAGAAATTCATTACCCTAAAGTAAAATTTGTAACCTTTTCATGACCCCAAAACAAAATTAGGACTTTTTCATGACTTTCATAATTTTCACTACACCCTGATAAAGAACAAAACTTAAGAATAAATACCTTAAAAAAAAAAAATGAAATCAGCTCTCAAATATTTTTTAGTTGTCCAAGCTCTAAGTACATAATGCTAAATGGAGTTTTCTCTTCCTAATTTAAGGTTATTTGCTCCAGATGAGGAAGAGTATCAGAGCTACATAATGGTCAGAAATGCTTTACTACCAAACTCAAATATTGGGGTCCTAAATCACAGGTTACCCTCCTAATTGCTTAGTCACCAGGCAACAAACACCACCAACACTGAGAAAATGGGGCTAGGGTAGGCAGAAAGCTGCAGAAGATGATTATAAACTTAGAAAAGCAGTCAGATGCACACAGCTTTAAAATTTATTTTGAAATAAGGACAACAGGAAAACCTTTTTGAGTCTAAAAACACAGAATTAAACGCGTGTGTGTGTGTGTGTGTGTGTGTAACCTTTAAAAGAAAACCCTCCAATTTGAACATATTGTCATTTAGAAACAAACTGATGTTTTCCAATTTATTGCAGAATTTTTTGTTTATGTACATTGAAAATTTTATAAAATAAACTCTTTTACAAAATTATAAATACACCATAATGTGAATACTCAAGATATGCATATAAGCGCATTAAATCCGTTTATTTTTGTGGTGTAGTAAGCACAAAGATTTGCCAAACTTTTGCACTCCACTGGGAGGCTTTTTCAAGACAATGGTAGACATGTTTTTTTTTTTTTTTTTTTTTTTTTTTTATGTCTACCATTGCCTTGAAAAAGCCTCCCAGTGGAGTGCAAAAGTTTGGCAAATCTTTGTGCTTACTACACCACAAAAATAAATGGATTTAATACACTATATGCATCTCTTGAATTCTTTTATTTTATTTCACCACTTTATTTCAAGAACATTTGAAGCTCTAGTTCCATGAAGTCTTCTGATGGTATCAGCATGTTGCTACTTTTGGGGATGATGTTCTGAACTAGGAAATCCACATCAAGTACATGTTGAACATCATGCAGAAGACAACCCCAACTCCATCACAATTCAAGGAAAACTGAGAATTCATTTAGCATTTCCAGGGAAGAAACTGATAAAATGATCTGAAAATGCAAATACTTGAGTTAGCATTGCCTTACTGTTCTGCAAGAAATATTTATACTTTCTTCTGCATTTTTACTGCCCCCCCCCCTATGAGCCACTGTTTCTTCACTAAGTATCAGATATATGCAGGGATTACTTGGCTTCACTGTGATAAGAAAATGCATATAACTGGGACTCAAGCCCCTGATGTCAAGCTAGCCACTCAGTAAGGCACTGCCAATAATAAATTACCTGCAGGTTGCTTTATTTAGTAATTATAAAACAGAAAAACATTTTAAAAATTAAATTTAATTCATGAATTTTTTTGTTCATTTCTTCCCAGATGGAGACAGCTGGAGTTTTCTCTTCCTAATTTAAGGTTATTCTCAAATAAATTTAAAAATAACCTAAAACTGGAGGCATTTCTTCTTCTTTGCTGCTTACATATGCTCTGTAAGCAGCGAACAAGAAGAAATTCCTCTAGTTTTAGGTTATTCCTAAAACTGAAATGCCTCCAGTTTCAGAAATAACCTAAAACTGGAGGCATTTCTTCTTGCTTTCTGCTTACAGAGAAGCAGACAACCTCTCTGTAAGCATCGAACAAGAACAAATGCCTCCAGTTCCCTCAGGAACACAAGAATTGGACAGTAAATGAGTGGAAAAGGGTAATGTGGTCCGATGAATCATGTTTTCAACTACTCCATGCAGATGGAAGGGTGAGGATACGGAGACAGCAGCACACAAGCATGGATCCATCTTGCATCATCACTACTCTTCAAGTTTGCAGAGGTGACGTTATGGTCTGGGGTACTTTTTGTGGGAGTGTTTGGACCCTTTGATTTGTGTGGAGCAATGTATGATTACCCAAAGGTATTTAAATATTGTTGTTAACCAAATCCAATGAATTATGTTGATGGTTTATTCCAATAGAGATAGAAACTTCTAGCAGGACAATGATCCATGTCATAGTGTTCACATTGTACACGAATCACGAATGATTTGAAGAGAATCACTGGGACTTTTCTCTGCTACATTGGCCTACTCTATCACCAAATCTCAATCCATTTGAGCATTTGTGAGATAAAGTCAAAAGGGGCATCAGACAACTGGATCCAATAACATTAAATATTCAGGAGTTGGCAGGTGCAATTCATTGCATTTGGGTTAATATAACCCCAAGCCAGTTATCACCATTTAATAGAGTCCATACCAATACAACTTCAAACAGTATTAAGCACAAAAGGTGGCTCACCAACGTATTAACCCTGTGGTCATAATAATTTGGCCACTCAATGTATATGAACCCCTATGAGCAATCTCTTTTCATATAAGTTCAAGTCAGAAATTTTAGGACTGCCTTCTGGTTACTGTGTGAGAATTAAGTATGCACTTTGTGCATGGGATTAAATATAGATGCCTTGTAGCAATTTCTTACCCAGCATCTTAAAAAACAGGTATGTAAAATAACTTGACAGTCATACCAACTGCCCCGATGGGAAGAATCAAGGGGATTCTGGGTAATCACCAGAGTTGGGCATGGGTTAGAGCTCCAGATAAGGAACAGATAGTGTGCATGTCAAAGGCAAAGTTTTTGTTTCCTACTCAGAACCAGTGGCCATAAATTAGGAACATGTAACTCTTTATAACCTTAGATACTTAAGGAGGTAATTAAACTATAAAACAAAACAACAAAAACCACAGCTTCATTTTCTGTATTTAACCCTTTCCAGCCCAAAATTTTATTTTTGTAATTGGAAACTTGGGGGGGGGCAAGAAATATACAAATAATGTTGAAAACTTTTTATAACATTTTATTCCTCAAATACAAAATGGAACAGCATTGGGATACAAAAGTTCAAATTTCTGATAATTTGACTTCCTTTTCCTTATTTTGTTCTCCTTACGAACATGAAACCACATCTTTTCTTTTCAAAAGGAAATTCTGTTTTGATCTCCCATCTCTGAATATAGGAAAATGTTCGACTGAATATTTTTCACTTCACATGGAAATCGACAAAGGGGTTTCTTTTTTCCTGTGAAACACAAAATCATATCACATTTCGCCACACGACATAGGAAAATCCTAACTTGTGGTTTTTACAATATTGTTTTGGATAGTTGTCTACCAGCTACAATGGGTTTAGTAAGAATTTGTTGTGTTAGAAGTACTATAAAAATTTAATGAATATATGTTGTTTCTGAACAACAATGGTCTGAAAAGGGTTAAGGCTATTGATACATGAATCATTAAGGAACTGGTTTCAAGTTAAATCTTTGTAGGTAATATTTATGGAAACTTTCATTTATAATCTTCACATATGCTTCCAAAAAATTTCTTACAGAAAAAAAAAAAAGAGTAAAAAAACGAAATAATGCTGTTATTCGTTAGAACATTTTTTCAGATGAGAAACTAAAATCATAAGAAGTTTACATAGTATGTTTTTGCTTTTCTCACATACTGAGAGCACTCTATCCTAATCAACAATTTTTTTTTAATTCTTACCTAGCATCCTTTTTCAGATGCTCAAAACAATTTCCTATAAACTGAACACAAAATATGTGGTCACCTTAACAATATATATTTCTTAGCATCTGCCATCAGCATACAAAGATATTTCAATAATGAAATTTTTCAAAAAGATGAACATGAAAAATGAAAGTATATTGGAACGTACCTCTGCAACTCAATTTTGAAAAGAGGATAAGGTGTTGCTGGTTGAATGGCTTCATCAACAAACTGGAACTTCTGAGACCCAAGCAAATCCTCAGCTTCACCAGGGGTTTCACACTAAAAAAAAAAATTGTGCATTAAAATGCATCGAATTTTAATGTTCATATTTCATTTAATTTTTTTTTTATATGTAATGTGTAGTCACTAAGAGGGAATTTATTGACTGTTGTATTACACTCATATCACTTTTTTTTTTCAAGCTGACATCTGTTGACTATGTGAATGAGTTCCAGCAATCCTGCTTTTTGGCCTTCAGAAATCATAGTTTGGTTGGGAAGAGGCTTCAAAGGTCACCTCAGCAGCTCTTAAAACCAACGTGTTATCCAAATCTTTTGCCTTAATTTTGTTTAGATTTTGAGCATATGTAAAAGAGTAGCAATGGTTTGTTTGTTTTTTTTCCTCAGAAAAAATATCATGTCATCATGAAGCAATATTCAGTTATTATGGATGTCAGAGAATTTCTTTGTGAGCTGCTGTGCAAACTTCTGAAAAACCTCTGTCACTGCTACCATTATAAGAGCTAGAAAGAATAGGGCATCAAATAAAGAAATCTAGAATCCATCTTTTATTCTTTGCACTATATAAAAAAAATTTTTTTGATTTAACCCAAAAATCTTTGTATGCTTCTTTAAGTACTGCATCAACATTTGTAGCAGCCTTTCTTGGGCATGAACAAAAAATGAAAGGTAGAATGTTGTTAAATTTACCATCAAGAAGAGGACATTTCTAAATATATCAACATATGAGCTTCAACAATCTCCTGCACTAGCACCCACCCACTTATATCAAGTTACCACCACAGATAGTATTGCCATACCACAAAGTTGGTTATTACTAAGCACAGCTGAAGGCATTCATTTGCAACTCCCAATATTTCTCAACTGACACACCCCACAATTAATATTATCAACTAGGGCTAAGACTTATATGATTTTGCATATTGGGGGGGGGGGGGGCAATCTAAAACATTGTTCAAGTGTATACAAATGTGTTTCATGCAAAACTAAGCTGATTTAAGGTACTTTTGTTAAACCATTTTTGGGGCATTGTTTATGTGATTTTTTAGCAGTGCTGTTGTGCATCTAATAGATTTGATGAAGGAAGTTGTGAATAACCTGGACATTGTGACTAGAAAAGTGGGAAAGGCTGTGCAAAAGAAAACTGAGCAGGTTTTTTTTTTTTTTTTTAATGTAGAATATGAAAAGCTGCACTTAATTACAGATGTGCTCTCAGGAAGAAATTTTTCCCTTGGTGAAATTTCAGGAGACCTTGAACATAGTGACATAGTTTATTTCAAGTATGCTCCTGTGGTGTCAGAAGAAGTGAAAGGGAGCTTTTCAATGTGTAAAGCTTTTTTGGCAGACAAAAGAAAATCATTCTCCTTTGAAAATCTGCATATGGTGTTTGTTGTGCATTGCAACTCTGGACTAATGAAACAAAAACTTTCAGTTGCCATGGCAAACTAAAGATACTCAAAGAAACTTTGCTAGTAAAATTCAAACTTTCAATTTGGCACACGAACTTTCAGAAAATATGAATTGCATTTTTATGTCTTTTCCTTATTTTCTTTTATAAGGCATATTTTTTGTTAACAAAAAAAAACTCAATTTAGCAAAGAAACTGCAAAAACTTAAAAAAAAATCTTAAAAATATAATTTGCCTCATAGAGCATATTTTTGGGCAATAATTTTTTAGTTTCGCATAGAAACTGTAAATTAATTATATTGTATTTCTTGTTTGTTCTTTGTTTTGTTTTATAGGTCATGTGTTGGTTATTAAAATCGAGAATTTCAGTTGACATAGCAATAGTCAACAGGTTAAATTATATTTTTTAAATTCTTTTTGTTTTTTTTAATTCACCTCTCTTTTTTTTAATTAGTTCTGCAATTAAAAGAAAAAAATAAATGAGCATTTGTTAGGCAATTTTCTTTTTCATTTTATAAGGCATTTTCTTTTAGTTTTTCAGGTCATAAATGCATTTTTATAGGACATTTTCCAGCAATTTTAAGTCACAAAACATCCTAGCCCTAATTGTCACCACCAAATATAACCAGAGAGATGCTGCCTGTCATTTGCAAAGGCAAACCACATATGCAAAGCAAACCCCTACCTCCCACTGAAGTTGCTAAGACAAAAGAACTTTACCTCCTGAAATATTACCCTCCTGATTGCATGAGCTTTAAGGACAGTAAAACTGATCTTGTGTGTCTGTTACACACAAATTTGCATTATTTAGTACTCACACACATTCAATTAGTTTTTCAAAAAAAAAAAACTAACACTGGCCACCAGGAGTTGCTTTTGACATTTTGCTGCATAATATATTTTATACTTTCTCTCTTTTTTAATCATATTCTCTTGTAGTTAATTGATAACTAATAATCATTGACAGTTGTGCAACAAATTTTAAGAATGAGTGGGGTTTTGGACAGACCAGAGGAAGACCTCTGTGAAGTTAGTGACATTTTAATTGGTGTTTAACAACTAACTGGTAAACATTTTTATTGGAGTACGATACTACAAATAAGTTATTAGGAAATTACATGTAATTTCTTATCCCAAACGAGAATGACATTTTACCCTCATTAATTGCATCGGAAAAAAAATTAGGAAATGGGGGGGGGGCAGCACTCAGCAGAAAGATTTCGTGCATTTCTCTTATCCTTACTTACATCAAAGATGTTCAGGATAGTGAAGACGAACTGGACATGAAATGTCGCTTAGGGCTGTAAAATACAAAGTGTAAAGAGAGTGGTAAGATTCCCAACTGCTCCATCTTTTGTATCACATTAAATGGACCAAATGCAACTTGCAGTAGTGGCAGTAATGATCGAATCATCCCCAGAGAATCTTCACAACTATGAAGGCCCTTATCTTGTAATGTTCAAACAACGACACCATCATTTCTCATTGCAAGCAACTTACATCACCTGCACATTGAGGAAGAAATGCGAATTTTAAACCACCAAGCTAGCACAAATGGCAAAAGAAATTATAAGTAAATTCTGTCATCCCGTGCCAAAAACTGGTGCAAAAATTTAATTCCAATTTTAATCAGATTGTATGCTGTGACTTTTACACCCTCTCTTCAGCTGTGCCCAGGGCAGCTGCCCCACCTGTCCCACCTTTGTTACGCTTGCTCTGGTAATGTGAATGGAAGTATCATCTCTCAAGACCTTTGCACAGAAAATCTGATCTTATTAATGGAGTGACATTACATTAAAAAAAATGATTTTTGTGCACGAATGCATTCCATACTGACCACAAAGTGCATTTAAAATTTTCGTATATGTGTTAACTGCATTAAAATCATTAATGGAGGTTTCACTGTACTGTTAAAATATAAATATAATAATATATATTTTAATAACACAGCAAAATGTCTATTAACAGTCACCTCCCAACTATGGTAACCTCTAAACAATGGAAAGTTTTGGATGGTATGGAACAGCTGCGGTAGGTTCAGCATTAACGAATTATCTACAAACAACGGAATCTCCCAACGATGTTCAACGGACACCCCTATCAGACCCAAAGGAAGCCCAATGATCACCTTGTACAGAGACTTAAGATTTTACATACTTCATACAGTAACAGAATGACATTTCCTACTGTTCCTACTGTGCATTTCAGCAAGAAGTGAGGAACAAGCAATTTTGCTAAAAGAATGTTGCAGTAGGCAGTTTGGGTTAGAGTGCAAGAAACATAGTGACAGACTTAGATGATAAGAAAGGCGTTAAGACTTAGAAGATCAAATGAGGGTGTGATAATGAGAAAGATACGTGCATTTAAATTCTAAGATCTTGCTTATTATTTATTTTACTTCCTCAAAAATTTTGCTAGACATCACTCTGAACAAACAATCTAGTACCTCTATGCATATATAATATATATATATATATCATGCTATTTTGCTGGAAAGGGAATTACAAATAGATCAACTGCATTCAGAGATAAAATGCTCAAGTATATTCACATTCTGAATGTGTTCACATCCTTTAAAAAGGATTTTTCATGGGAAAATGAAACTGGCCATCAAAAGCATTTCTACACAACATGCACTACTTACAAAACAAATAATTTCAGAGAGAAAACTGGTTCTAACATATTGAGTGAACTTTAAAACAATGTGTTGCACTGAAGTTGAAAAATGGTTGCTGGTAAGTGCTCTAAACTTACAACTGTGGATATTTATTTTGAATGTTGTAATTAAATAACACTTCATTTTGTAAGGAGGTGTAAGTTTCAAAACAACTATAAGGAATATTTTGGTCCAATGATGTTGCAAATGCCCAAATATAAGCAAACCTCTAGAAAATTCTCTTTTCAGAACACCATAATTATATTTTCAAATAGTGCTAAATACTACCTCCATAAGTAGCAATTAAAACAAGCACTATGAATGTGTCAGAAGTGTTTGATAACATTTCAAAGAATACTTACATATTTATGTGGGTGCATGATATAAAAAAATTGTTACACAATCAAGAGATGGCTAATTCTGAAATTATTATGGGAACAGTTGCTACTCCAGTGAAGATGAATAACTTTTTTGCTACTCCAATGAAGACAAGAGTAATATTTTAGCAATTGTGATGAAGCATGATCTCTGAACTCACATGAAGTGACAAAATTTGAAGAGGTTGATCAACATATTTAAGGACCAACAAAGTGAAGTTATCCAAGCATGTGTCACAATATTGTTTCTTACTGCATATTAATTCAATCGTTTTCATAGCTAAATCACTTTCTGAATAAATGCATTGCATCATTTATCAAAATATCAGAAGCAACATAGGTATGCGAAAAATCTTGTGTAAAAGATTGCTTTAATTAGAAGACAAAATGACACACTTGTCAAAGAATTTTATCAGACCAAAAGTAAAACTGCAGGTGATAACTTTTTATTGTGCATTCAGGAAACAAAGACTGGCCCAGCACCGAGTCATTTATAGAATGAATCATACCCAAGTCAGAGATACAAAGAATAATAATGAAACGCATATAGCGTATGAAATCCATTTATTTTTGTGGTGTAGTCAGCACAAATATTTGCCAAGCTTTCGCACTCTTATGAAATCCGTTTATTTTTGTGCTGACTACACAACAAAGATAAACGGATTTCATACGCTATATGCGTTTCATTATTATTCAACTTGGGTGTATTTAAAATAAAGGATACAAAGATTTTTTTTTTTTTTTTTTTTTGCTGAGTGTTAAACAACTGCACAAGACAGCACACATTATTTCAATTTATTATTTTAAAACAAAGCTATAACTATCAGTGCCAAAGAATAATCTCAGGCACAGATGTCTGCATGAAAAAGCTTTCATCAGATTCCACTAGGAAACAAAACAAGTCCATATTTGTTACCTTGAGCAACAACATTTCAGTGTTGTATAGCAATCTATGAAAACTTGAATGTCTGAAGAAATTGGTGGGCATCTAGCAGAATGGCATAATCTAAGTCATGATCAATATAATTTCAGCTACTGCTACAGAAGATCAGTATATTATCTTAAGGGCTATACCTGAAATGTTAACATTTTTACAAAACCACCTGAGTGTGGCACTTCTGTCTGTGAAATGCAGTCTTCATAATGACAACTGTTGTTGTTCAGGAATACCACGACCACCTAAAACATTTTAAAGTTGGAGGAAAGTTTTTTTCTTTCTCTCCTGTTAAAATAATTAGGTACACAATTATCCTTTAGGTTGTGCCATTTGTGGAACAAGATTTAATTTCTTAACATGTGAAATTATTGACTAATAATTTACAGAAGTAAAAATGTATCAAATTCTGTTTATGTAACAAAGTTCAAGCCTGAACATTTTAGGTATACTTTTGCAATAAATATATAAAAAAAGATATTGCCCAGCAAACTGAATGTGCCTATTTAAGCAGTATAAAACAACACAAGTTTAGTAAATTAAAATTTGCATACCTGAAAATGCTTGTGAGTTGAGTAATCTTTTTCCCATGCAAATTTAGGGCTTTGCTGGTATTTAAATGGTCCACTAAATGATTTATGAAATGAAGACATGTTGTATATGCAAATGGCTGACCCATAAATGCTGTTCCTAAAAGGAAAAAGAAAAAGCATGATTCATAATGAGCAGAAAACAGTTTAAGCTATTCATACAGCTATTTAATTTTTTTATTAGTTTGCAAAGTATTATCTTCTCACCCAGGGGCACACCCAAGGGGGTTCCCCGGGTCCAGACCCCCACCCCATGAGGCTTGTAATATGATTGTTTTGTAATATGATTCGACACCATCAGTGTCTGATATGAAAGATTCCTAACCCTCTAACTGTTCAATTTTCATAATTGCTGAAATCACGCATTATAGAATTTGTTCTAAAATACATTCTCTAAAACTATAATATAGCAATTGATAAAATAATTGCATTATTGGTTAACTTTTCTGAAATATATGTATTTTTATTAAAAAAGTAAAAACAACGGAAACACCCTTTGCAGCTGGATAATTCATGAATACAATGTATTAAATACTTTTACTGATCAAAACATTTATTATAACAGTCATGTCATGTAAGAACACATACATGAGCATTTTTACTTGCAGAGCCGTATCCCCCCCCCCCACCACCACTATTCCGAATTTTACACCCCTGTGCTCACCTGAGTTATATGGTATAAAAGTGGCATGGTAGAAGCACTAATATTACACAAGGAACAGAAATACAATGGAAGTTACAAAATGCAAGGAAACCTTCTCCTGTCAATTTTGAAGCAACTGTGTAAAAAAAAAAAAAAAAAAACACTTGATTAGAAATAGTTACAACATAGAAGTGAAAATTTTTAAATATATATGTATTTAAGAATCAATGCATCAGCTGTGTTGCAAGTTGTACCTCAGGATTGAACATGCACTATCCTTTTAATTTTTGTGTAAAGGAAGGGTGGTCACTCCAAATGTAAGAACTATCATGGTATTAGTTTGCTGAGTATGCCTGGGGAAAAGTGTTTGGTAAGATCATCATAAATAAGATTTGGGGCTTGAGTCAGAAATGGTGTGAGATGTACAGAGCGTTTTATGTCTGGCAAGAGCTGCCCTAAAAGTTTTTGTATTACATATGTTGATTGAAAAGCATTTGTCTGTTGGTAAAGTTTTATAGCATTTACATATTTGGAAAGAAGGCTTACAACTGAATAAACAGGGTACTTCTGCAGGTCCTGAAAATTAAGATATATCTGGAAATTTATCAGGATGCATGAAAGATATGTTATATGCCAGCAGTAACTGGGTGTGTGTGTGCCACATGTTGTTTGAGTTTGTTGTCTTTTGCTACATAGGTTAGATAAGGTTGGATAATATCAGCATGGCTGTTTGCTATATTCATGGATGCTTACATATATGATGCCAAGAAATAGATAGTAATGGTTCATGAGTCTTGGCAAAGTGGAAATTACAGCAAAACCCAAGAAGTCCAAGGCATGGGGCCCAGCACTGCTGCTAGAGGAAAGAATAAATTTTCTGTTCTGGCTTTTGGAAGTATGCATGATTCTACCCAAACTCACAATATGTCATCTACAAGTATAAATTTACTAACTTAAATGCAGACTGAAAAAAAAAAAAATCATTTTGAGAGAATGCTTCTCAAAACTACACTAAAACTGAGCTCAGAGACAGGGGTGTCATTTCTAGCAAATCTGCTTAGAATGTAATGAACATCTAGCTCATCAATTTGGTATTTAACATGATGACCCAAGTTTCACTTAAAATTTTGTTTTGCAGAGGCAATCACCATATGAGTAAAATGATATTGGTAAAGCTGGTTTTATGAGGTACACTAATGGATTTCATCAAAAGGCTCTTTAAGGGAACTGTCAGTGGGGTGGATACTGATGATATGCAACAGCAGATCTCACACTGCATATAGCATAAATATCAATTAAAGCAGTGTCATAAACTAACTGAATTTTTCGTGACCAATCTTACAAAATTTCTGACTTTCCTTCTGTAACAAAAGCTTCCCCATCTGGGTATCACTAACCTCTTAAAAATAGAATTTTGTCTTGACAGCTACAATAGATTTTGAATCATGGCAGACCCCCCCCCCCCACTTGCCACACACACACCAGTGGAAATGGTGTGTGTGTTAATGACATGGCATCCACCCCATTCCTATCAAGCGCGTGGAAGCAACCAACCAAAACCCGTGACTGTAAACACCATTTATGATACCATATACAATTTGAATATTTACATGCCATTCGTCCTGATGAAGCCCAGGTCAATACCCAGCGAAACCATGGTCGAATTGAAAAAATAAATACTTGTGACAAACCACGTTGTATTCTCTTAATATACAGTGGAAATGGTCTCAAATCAGATGCTGTGCACAAGGTCCTGGTAGTTCTAAATCTGTCATTGAGTCTTAGTAATTTCCATGTATGCAGGTTATATGCTGATGGCATAGTTCTGT
Source organism: Macrothele yani (assembly GCA_039090855.1). Taxonomy (NCBI): domain Eukaryota; kingdom Metazoa; phylum Arthropoda; class Arachnida; order Araneae; family Macrothelidae; genus Macrothele; species Macrothele yani. Next base: position 127,836,589 of record CM077024.1, on the reverse strand, counting down.
TGTCTGTAAGCAATAGTGAGTTGCAGAGTTTATTGCCCAAAAGAAATTCAAACTGGGTACAAATAAGGGGAAAAAAGTCATGCCTTTTTTAACCAGGGTCTGTTAGTACTGAATACAGAATCAGTCTGAATCACACACAATGAGACCGAGTAAAAGAGCTTGCTTATTCAAGAAACATGTTTAATAGAAAAAACAGACTAGTGAAATTAGTATGTGAATTCAGCTATAAAAGTTATATCTACTTTAAGTGGACTTTTCAAAGGTCCCAAATGGCTGTGTATGAAAGTGTCATTGTTCCTATTCTGGCATACGTCAATGAAACCTTGGTACTAAAGAAAAGACATGGCGGTTATTTGTGCGATGAAGGAAGGCTTTACATGTGAGGAGGGGTAGGAACAAAATGTCCTGGTGAGCAAGCCCCAGTGCATGAACTGCAAAGGGGTGTGATGTCACGGTCAGAGGGCCATCGCAATCCTCCTCTCCATAGAGGTCAAAGGGCAAACATAAGAGAAATGCTGATATTAGCTGCGCGTTCATGCGGTATTGGTCAGTATTGAGCTTTTGGTAGTTGTGCATGCAAGTTAGCATTTTTATGCAACATGCCTGGAAAATATTGATTGCCTTTATGTAGATCTAATTACAAAGCACATCCCAAACCCACTGTTTTCAGCTTTCCTGAAGGTGAAAGCCTTCGAAGAAGATGGATTTCTTCCGTATGAATAAAGTATTTTGAACCCACCATGAATTCAAAGGTTATTTAAGCCGAATTGTTCTCATGATAGCATGTTCTACTTTCATTGTAAATACAACTGTAATTTAGTGAATTGGTAGTCGTTATTTTGATTGACGGAGTAAAATTTAAGGGCTAGCCTTCCAACTATCAGCTCATTATTTGTTGTGATTTAAATAATGATATTACTTACCATTCAACACTTCATTTCTATAAAATAAATGTTATTTTTCTTTACAAAATTCATAGTTAGTAGTGTTCAAATTGAAAAAGAAAAAAAAAAAAAAAAACCCGAAGGAGATGTACAGATATTATCAGCGCATCAAGTACTAAGGTTAACTAGGCAAAGAAACTGGCAATAAATAATTACGTTATTTATTTATAAACATTTCATTTCCGTAAAACAAATGTCATTTTTCTTCACAAAATTGCTGTGTATCAGTGTCCTAATTAAAATAAGAATTTGCACGAAATATACAGAACTACTTGATGCACTGATAATCTGAAGGCTAGCCCAAAGAAAAGTTTATTGGAATGTCCAACAAATGTATCCTAAAGTTTGGAATGTGTCCGAAAGAATTCACTTATATCGTTAAACTTCAGCATGATCCCTGAAGTTTACTGGCTGATAAGTTAAAATGTATGTATGTACATATATTCATGGGCTTACAATTTTTTTAAGTTAGTGAATATACAATTTAATTGAAGTTAAGTTGTGGTAGAGATCGAGGTTCGGATTAGAGAACTATGAATGTCTACATTGAATTCTTTTGCAAAGCAGCACTTTAATTTCTAGTTACATTCATAGTCACATGTATAAGGATAGTTTCAAAAATATTGGCAGTGAAACGTTTCTCTCTGCAAAGAAGCACATCGTACAAAAAAGAAAGTACTTATGCATAACGAAGCAGGGGCATAACTAGGCATTTCTGTGCCCGGGGCAAACCGCAAAATATATTTTGCACCCCAATCTGCCCCCTCCCCCTCTCTATCTTTGTCTTTCACTCTCTTTATCTCTCTCTCTCTCTCACACACACACACACACACACCAAAGAACAAAAAACAGGCATTGAAAATCTAAGCGAGCACGTGCTAGAGAAGAATTTTCAAGAAAAATAGCTTTAAATTAAAGACAGCAAAAAAGCAAATACAATTTCAGAAATATAACAGTACTACAAAGACTTTCTAACAAAACTAGGCGCAAAAAAGGCACAATCAAAATGTGACTGTTTTTACAGCTTTTCATAAACTGCTTCGGAGTTTGGACCTTCGGCACCGCATCAAGCAGACTGAATGTAGCTGACAAGCGTGGCATGCAGCCACAATAAAGATTGAATAATAGCCTGCAGAGAATCTACAAAAATGTAAACATCCTTATCTTGTAACTCACGTATAGTCCATCCAAGTAAAGAAATACTGGGGGTCCCATTGTTGTAGAAGGGTGCCATGGTTCTTCTTCAGTTGGATGCACTATATAACCACACCTTCATTACTGAATGTGAGCAACTAAAAAACAACTCCTGAACATTTTGAGGAGGAAATTCTAATTTTAATTGTACCAAAAACTTGTGTAAAAGTTTCAGTTCCAATATTAAATCGCATTCCAAACAGCGATTTCTGTGCCCTCTCTTGAGCGGCGCCTGGGGAAGACAGGGCTGCCCCGCCCTAGTTACGGGTCTGAATGAAGGAACACATTTGTTGATGCATGTGTTTTCCGCTTTTTAGGGAGTCTGTTAATGTGGTAATTGATATCTGTACAGATATTCAAAAATGGAAAAAAAATGTGACATTTAGATTTTCCAGCATAAAATTTGCAGTATTATGTGCATTAATTCGAAGATATCCAAATTAATACATTCCGTGTTCATTTGACAAAGAACTTTCCTAAATGATTCTAATTTACAATGTATTTATTTTTTTCCCTTCTAGAAGTATTTGTAAGATTTGAACACACATCTTACCGTATTTTCAGGAAATATACTCACTAAATCGGAAATTTTGCTTTCGCGTTCGTTATGTAATTAGGAAAAAATCTTTTTTTTTTTTTTTCATTTTAGTGAAACAAGTGCAAAGGGAATTTCTAAAAGTTTTAAGTGAAATGATTACGTTCATACAGTCCTACCAATTTGACATTAAAGCACTTAAAAAAATTGTAGTTTCAAAAATGCTTAATGCAAAATGCTGGTCTTTTCACGTTATGCGTGAAAAAACTTATGTTTGTGCTTCTTTAGCCAAATTGCAAACAAAAGGAAAAATTTCCTGAAATATTTAGTTTTAAGACCCGTACATGAAATCATTTCCCAGCACAAGAGCAAAACAACTTTGGAATTCCCTGATTCACAGGTATCATTGCTGTAAACTGAGTAAAAAAAATGAAAGCTAAAGATGTAATCTTCCGATGTTATCTAAGGATAAAAATTTTACAGAGAAAAAAAACATGGTCGATTTATTGCTGTGCGCGCAAATTGTCTAGTAACGCACTCGAGAAATTATTTCTCTGTGTAAACACTGCGGTACTTCGTTGGCGTTTTCAGGAACGGGGAGCTCAAAAGCTGGAGTCGGTTGGCCCACTAGCTCTGACTTCACAGACCAGTTCAGAGGTTTTCTTAATCTTCAGGTAGTTTTGGTAGTAGCCAGTGGCAAGACTGTTCTGATCATGTGTGGAATCAAGATGTGTTGCAGATGTGTAATCTGCAGAAAATGTTCGTAAGGTGGAGGCGACATTTTTGAGATAGTTTGGTCATGAAGAAAAAGAATGGGTGATGAACTAAGATAATTTATTCAGCCCCAAAAGGCAGGCAAGACAGTTAAAGGAAGATTGAAGAAAATAATGGGAAGATCAGATTCAAGAATGCCTGAAAAATATTAGTAGCATGAAATGCACACACCAGCCACTGAATTTGAAACCTTTATGGAGATGTATGTAAACATCCCTTATGCAGTGTATATGCAAAATACACAGTCATGTGCATCACCACATGATCTAGGCAACTGTTTAAGACTGCTTCTCATCAGTAATCAACAGTAATATTGATCACAATGGGAATAAACAAATGATTTTTTGCAGTTTGATAAAGGGTTTATTCTATGTGTCCATATGGCTGGAGTGAAGATTTTGAAAACATACTACAACAACACAGGTTTCTCAAAAGGTCAGATATTCTGGGTTTTTAAATCACTGGAAAAATAACCCAGATCATTTGTTGAAGAGGCGTAACTGTCATGTTGACAGTCTGTCAGGACTGAGATCACTGCCATCTGAGGAGGCTTGTATGGAGAAATAGGGCTTCCTGTATGCAGCAACTGACCGAAACATTTAATGAAGGTTGTTCCCGACCCATACCTCAGCAAACTATGTGCAAGGAACTGAAGAGGATTTGATTGGTGCTGACAGTCACACGCATATACAGAAACCACTGATTTCTGTGAAGAACCGAAAAATTCATGAGAAAACATTTAACCACAAAGTAACTGAATTTACATAAGAAAATGATAACTCAAATGGATGGTTAAATATACATCACAGGAAAAAATGGGCATGAAAAGTTAATGTTCTTTCTTTTTAAGGTAAGTTATGTAAATTTCAATTCAGGGTGATAATTTTATGTGGTAAGCTTGGAAGGAACAATTCAGTAATCTAAACAAAAAATAAAGCAAGGAAAATGTTTCTTGAATTTTATAAATTTCCCATTCTGAATAACCTAACATCCCTTGTGTGTGTGTGTTTGAATCATTTATTATATTCTTAGTAAAGACTGCTACGAACATTTTTATTAGTAAATAAAAAATGGTCCCCCCCTTTTTTTTTTTTTTTTTTATGATCATTACGTCTTTTAAAAATATTTGAGTCATATAAGCTAAAATCCATACCTAGGAGTTGTGAATGTGGCATACAGAACTTGCTCCGTTTCCAAGAAGTGGATTCCTTGAATTTCATTAAAATAAAAGGGATAATTTCCAGGAATAGAACAGTTGATTCGTGCTTTCAAAAATGTCGTCCAGTTTTCCTTCAACAAATGCTTTCCTCCTTGATCATTTTTGCAGATGCGGGCAACTCTGGAGTAGATGGTCTAGTGGAATCATGGAAAATGTTTACTTACACAGTGATAAATGTCATAGCAAATCAACATTATAAATGTAATTTTTGACACATCATGCAAATGTAACAGTCATTTAAATCAAACAAAAGAGTTGCATGGAATGTTCACATAGAGTCAACATTGTAAACCTAAAAATCAACTAATGCCTTGCCACTTATTCATTTTATGGGATAATGAAAAAACATGTAAAAGAATCTCGAACACAGATCTTTGACATAAGAACTAATCATGAGAAAAACCCTAAAGATATCATTCCTAAAACAATTTACATATCTTGGCACCAAAACTAAATGAAGAAATCGAAGTGAATGAGTGGTTGAACATGATAGACCATAGACGTAGTTGTTGAAGGAGGGGCACATGTCCCCCAACTTTAATAAATTTAAATGCTAGGAAAAGTCTACAATGGGGAGGCAAGTATGAATAGGAGGCTTAATGGAATCGCTGCAAAGTTCAGAGAGGAAAAACAAAGAGCATTATAAACTGGACTGTTCATCATTATTCATCAGCAGCAGCAGTTAAAGAGTAATGCATAACAAAGAAAAAAGTTTGTTATTCCCTTAAGAGAGCCACCAAATTTTAGGACATTTATAAAGAAACTGTTTCCAAAATTAACTCCCCCCCCCCTTCATGAAAAAATGTCAAACTTTGGGATGACGCAAACTCATTGAATTCAGTTTCAACTAATGTGCAATTGGGAAACAATTTAACCTGTAGAAAGGTGCCCAGGTACTTGAAGTTTTAATCCATAGGGTACAGATCATGAACGTCACCAAGGGAATGTAAAGACTGGCGAGAGCTCACCCTGAAATTCCTTCTTGCCCACCCTACTGCCCATGCTCACCCAGTTCAAGATGTGCTATTTTTCAATTTTTTTAAGTTTAAAATATAATCTGGACTTTGCCAAGTAATAATGAGTCTTGGGGGTTTTTTTGTCGTGTAGCTTAAGTATTTCCCCTAGGAAGTGTACTGTTTACTAAATACTTTGAAGAAATATTATCAAAACAGAGCCAGGAAAATGCAATTGCTCTCCTCTCTTCCGAATCCTTAATTTAAGCCTTTATTTCACGTTAGTATGGCCAGGAGCAAATGAGGAGGATGGATAGGAATTCATTCAGAGTGGTCATTATTAATTGCTCTGCTGCTTGTTCTGCTAAGTAGGGGACATGGAAAATGGAAGGTAAAGCTATAACAGCGCTCTTAAATTTGTACTGGGCATTGAAGGAGCAGGACGTGGCCGATGACTGCTTTGCAGGTGAGGAGTGTAAAGCAAGGTCGTTGACTTGAAGGAAGGGAGTTAAGAGAGGGAGGAAGGTGTTTTGTGTCTGTTGTGCCTGCAATACATATATAAATAAAACATTTTTCTTTACAAAATTGTTTAAATACAATACTATCTTCATAAAAAAATGCAAAATTTCAAAAAGCAATTAAGATAATGCATTTGCAGCAAGAAAAAATTTGAAGGCGACATTCTACTAACACTTATGTATATCTTACAACATTAACCCACTGGTCATTGTCGTGTAATCTTGTTGGCTTACAAGTGATGTAAATTGTCAGATCCAGGTCTGTGTGTATTTGGGGGATGGAAGAGGGTAATTGCAGGGATTCCTTTGCAGCCTGCAGAAAGTAAAAAAAAAAAAAAACCCGCCTTTGATTGCATGGTGTACTTTGAGTTTCTCATTAACTTCTTGTACCATTTGATGTTAATCAGATTCAATCAAGGCCTCCAACTCTGCATCATCGATATGTCTACCTCATGGTTCATTTTAGGGCTTATACTGCCTGCCGGACCAAAATTTAGTAAACTAACACTGTGACTTGTGTTCACTAACAGTGCCTTCCCCAAATGCTGTTTTGATGAAGTGAGCTGCATCTGATGCAGTGTCCAAAGTTTAAACTCTAAAGAAAATGACATGAATTTGGCTTTGATCCATTATCTTCACTGTAGCAGTTCCCTTGGAACTGATGCCACAGACTAAATGGCCAATGCTTTGTAGGCAGCAGCCTGACGCTCTAAATTTACATTTTCACAAGTCACATCATGTGATATGTGAATTTGCCAATTACCAACTGTGACATTCTGCAAAATCCAGCATTTCACCTGCAACAACCTAACAAATGATGAGATTGGGTGGAAACGATTCAATTAGTATAGATAAATATGCCATCTTTTACATGATGATCAGAAGGATTGAACACATATCTGTACTCAGTTATAACAAAACATAATTTAATACTAAGTGCAGATATACATATATGTCGTATAAGATTTTTCGATAACTGCAGAGCATTTCATCATCCGGTGCATCCTACATGATGAAATGCCCTGTAATTTTGAAAGATATTGTACGATATATATCTGCACTTAGTATTAAAGTACTAAATTATGTGTTGTTATAATTGAGTACAGGTATGTGTTCATTCCTTCTGATCATCATGTAAAAGACGGCTTGTTTATCTACACTAATTATGCATTATAATTTCCATCCAGATATCAACAAACAATTTAAATCTCTGTTGCAATTCAGAATGTGCACTAACTCATTCACATGGTACAAACTGCATTAAATGAAAGTGTATATATAAGCAATTCTAATGAATTTTTATGTTCATTTAATACAGATAGGACTTACGTCCATGTAACAAGTTTTTAAATGTATGTACTGTAAATTTCTATTTGTGATATTACGGATGTTAGGTGCTCTTTATACAACATTTTAGACACAAGTTTGCTTCTCATAATTTCTATATACTAGTTAAGTTTGTATACATAACATTTTTTAAATGTGCATACGTTACAAAAACAATTTTTTTTACATCAGATATAAAACAGATTCTGGATGCATTACAAAGTTTAGGTCATAATAATGAATTATTTAGTTTTTCTTTAAAATGTGTTAAATTCTTGAACTAGTGAAATTAACAATAGTAAAAAAAACACAGATGCAAAATATGCACTTTAGGGGAAAATATACACATCATTCTAAAATATTTAAAAAACATGTACAAAGTACTGCTACCTTGCAGCAAATCTTAACATTCAAGTTAAAAAAGGAATTTCTGCTAGTTCAGGTAAAAGAAACTTACATGCAGAATCACAGTAAAAATTAAGAATAATGCTCAAGCCTTTACCTTCCCACAATTTATGTATTCCACAGCTGCTTCTCGGAAAAAGAAATAAGTGAAGTTTCCAATTTCATATGATGCTACAAAGTCTGGTTCTGTAATAATAATATTGAATTTATTATTAATACCTGCAATTAATGATATTTTACTCAAAGCAACTTAAGTAAAATAAATCAGTCCATAACATATTTGTTTACTGAAACATTTGAGTGCAAAATCATTTTCAAAATTAATAAGTGATGATGCTATAAGTTGCGCCCTGTGTTTTCCATATTTTTGTCATATAAAGTGTAAACACTGAAAGTACTAAAGAAAGTATTAATCAGGACCTAGTAGAATACTTTTCTGACATTAAGAGAGCTAACCCATCTACTTTTCTTTCATTATTAATAATCAGTGATATTTCTACTGTTCCTGACTAAGAAAACACATTACTCCAGTCATTAACAGGAAATCTCTTTAAAAGTATCACGAAGGTATAGAAGTTTGTTTTTCCCATAATACCCATAAATATGCACTCACCTCATAAAATTCATATTATTTGGAAATCCATTTTAAATTCTGGCAACATCTGATTCTCCATATGTTAAAACACTTTCCATGACTGAAGAACAAAGAAGTCACTACTGAAACTTCCCCATTTTTGTTAACTTCTTCCTTGTGTAACTTAAGCATTGTTTTTATCAGAAATACTTTAATGTATCTTTCAACTGGCACAGGAGGAAAACTCTGCAAACTTTGCTGTGGAATTACCTTGCATCTCAACTTTCTATGACTGTGCCAGTTTCCATTCAAAGTGCAATGCTAACCATTTGCACTTTGAATGGAAACTGGAATACATGATGTAATCACATTCTGCTCCAGGTAAATACCAATGAAAGTTTTATGAGATTTCCAAATTTGATATTAGCTATTTTTCCTATCACTCTCAATCAGAGCCTTGCACTTACACTTCATTAAAACTTTAAAAATTTTAATAACTGAATAAAAGCAAATTCAAGTAGTATGTAGTGCTAATTTATTTGTTTTCATTTTGTTTGTGTACTTTGTATTCGGCAGGGTCATACTTTGTTTCCTTGTTACTTATCTCTCTGCCGTGTCTATTGAATTCAAAGCCAGCTGAAAAAGATTTTATGTCCAGTCAACCTTTGATGTACTACCACCGTTTGTTATATCAAATTTGCCAATTATTTTTAAGTAGCCCAAATTTTGATTATGGTTCCCTGAAAACCATAATTAGCATTAAATTAAAAACATGCTAATTAGAAAAAAAAATGCAATTACAAACATGTTGTGTACTTAGTGTGCACTGTAGTTTGATATGTCAGTTTCCATCATGAAAGCTTCTGGTGTGAATTAAATGCGAAAATTTACTTTGCAAGACAAAGTAAATTTAAGAAAACAGTTAATGTTTTAGGTATAAGGAAACGAATAGAAAATGTTACTCTGGCAAAACTTTATCAAGTAAAAATTAATAGCATTATACAAAATCATTTTACACACCTTACTTTCTTTAAAAGAAAAAAAATGTGAGAATCTTCTTAATTTTAAAAGACATTGATTTGCATTTTTGATTGAATCAACTACCTTAAAAATTAATAGTTGCTACAACTTAACCACAGTCTGAAAAAATGGGAAGGGAATTCTCTCACAGCTTGCAAGTATATCAAGTATGAAAGGCAGGTTGGTGCAGTGGTGGTTGGCAAATGCGTAAGGTATGGTGTGATATCAAGGGATGTTTTATATACAGCACATCTGTTCAGACCCAAGTAGTGGCTAAGTTATGCAAGGATGATGGTAAATCGAGGGGCAGTACACAAGGGTTGACTTGTATTTGCATGTATGTTCAACAATTACCTTAAGTTTTGAGCGTACATTTATTTCACTTTTCCATCATTCAGAGGTATCTTCTCATCAACATTCATGCACTATATCTTACTAGAAAATAAAAATGTTTCGAGTTTCACGGGTTTTAGAGAACATGTACAGTAGTTGATCTAAGTACAGATAACAGGAAGCGTTCCCATTAGTAGAAAAGACATGACGTGGGGTAAAGTGGGAATTCTAGAAAAGACTTCCCAGCTTCAGGCAAGTAGATGAAATTGAGGCCTGAAATATGAGTTCATGTTGAAGGATTGAAACATACAAATCTGTTCTTATGCAGTTTGGATTCCAAATTCAAATTTGTAACAAAGTGGGAAACTTTGACTGAAAATGACAGAACAGAAACCTAAAGAACCCACAACTATGACCAACAGTTAGCCAAAGGAAAAAGATTATCATTTGAGTACAGGTGTGATGGCAATAATCAATTAGTAAAGTGAAGGTATTCAGTTTGGTGTGGTACAACACACAAGCCATTTGAATAGAGAACTGGAAAAAAAAAACACAAAACAGAAATTAATTCGGACACTTACAAACTGACAATGTTGATGTGAATAAGATACTAATCAGATTTTTTTGAGTTTTAGACTAAAGTTACTAAGAGCACAAATAACTCAATAGCTATACTACTATTTCAATAACTGTTTCACATGTTATAACATTTCTTGTGCTGAGTGCCCACTCATCCCTTAATCTCAGCCTCTGTATATTATCGAATTCAGTAATTTACCAGTCAATAAAATAAATTTTCAGATATTGTAATGTGCACTTACCCTCAAAGACAAACTTTTAGAAGTATATTTTAGATTCTCCCACAGTGGGAGAATCTAAAAATTTTATCTTTGAGGGTAAGTGCACATTACAATATCAGAAAATTTATTTTATTGACTGGTAAATTACCGAATTCGATAATATTATACAGAGGCAGAGGTTAAGTGATGAGTGGGCACTCAGCACAAGAAATGTTATAACGTGTGAAACAGTTATTGAAATAGTAGTATAGCTATTGAGTTATTTAGATAACCACATAAACTAAAGGGCTAGTAGATACTAACCATTTTATTTAATACTAAGAGCACACCATACTAAAGTTACTAAGAGCATATCTTTAAGTACCTCAAAGTATACAGTGCACATACAGTATGTGTATCCATATACATACTTTACTTAAATATAATAAAAGTAAAAAGTCACACTTACCACTTAACCATTTTGGATCAAACCTGACAGTCCTAAGGAAAGGGCCATCACCCATGATTCGATAAATGGCAGGGTCTTGACCAGTGAAGTCTAACGTTGAAGCTATGTAATAATCACCATTTGATGTCATTAATGCTGTGCTATTTGCATCTGGAATGTATGGGCATTTGGCAACACCATCAACCCATTCAATGACTGTCTTTAAGGAACTGATCTACAAAACAGGAGAAAACAAATCTGTAAATATTTAGAACAGATAAAACTTTTTCTGTCTGAATAAGCCTGACAATTTGTACTTTCAAAACACAATATCGATAAATGCAACTTTAAAATCTGGGTCAGCTGTATATCTATGATTATATCCACTCAGTTTTCACATTTTTACTCAAAAATGTAAGAACTAGCAAACACAGTCACCGACTTTCCAGAAATCCAAGGGTTTACAAGCTTTGCCCATGAAGTCTAATTAGTGATTGAGTTCTGAACAGGAGTTCCAATGAGTGTGCACATACATAATTCTACAGTGAAACATCAATTATATGCCAATTAGTCGTACCATTTAATTGGTGATACACTTTTAAAATTGGTACGGGTATGCAATTAAGTGTGCTCGTAATTTTTCTTACGCTCATTTTATAGTTGTGCACTTTTTCAATTTTTTTTTTTTAAATTTTTGTTGGGAACTTTTTGTTTGCAAGGACTTGGAGAATAAATTTGAAATATGTGTAGGTTATGCAAATAGACGATGACGTCGCTCTGTCCCCATTATTTTATAAACAATGCACAGCAACTGAAAAATTGTTCATCCGACACCGCTCGGATCAAATTCCAGAACTCTCGATAACTAGCTGAGTGTGTTCGCATTTACGCCACATCAGTTGCTGACCCCATCAATATGGATTTGTGTAGTCAGATGCTGACATAAACCATGCATACTGCTGTGAATTGTTGGCACTGTGGTGTAAAAGCGAACACACTCTGCTAGTTATCGAAGCTCTGGGGTTCAATCCCAGCAGTGTTGGATGAACAACTTTTAGTTGATGTGCATTGTTTATAAAATAACGTGGACAGAGCAGAGTCATCGTCTATTTGCATTATCTCCACGTATTTATATTTTATAATACATTTCTATCACCCTATGGATTTTCAGCTGTAATTTCATAGCTTGCACCTTTGAATGCCACCAGGTGGCGCCACATCCATTGCTGAGTACATCAATATGGATTTGTGTAGTCAGATGCTGACTGATAAACCATGCATAGTGCTGTGAGAATTGTTGGCACTGTGGCGTAAAAGCGAACGCACTCTACTAGTTATCGAGAGTTCTGGTGTTCGATCCCAGCTGCGTCAGATGAACAATTTTTCAGTTGCTGTGCGTTGTTTATAAAATATAGTGGACAGAGGGATATCTTCTATTTGCAATGACTTAATGGATATCTGAGCCTGGAGCACCTATGTATCTGAAGCATATGAAATACATGTTTACAGCATTTATGATGCTATATGTCTTTCTTGACAGCAGTAAAGTAAATCCATGCAAATTCTTTTTTGATGTAACAGAAATGGGTAATGGAAGTACTAGTGTCTTGTGACAGATGAAGGATCTGCCTAATCCATATCCAAATGGGCACACGGAGCTGACAAATTGTGTGGTAATCTCAAATATGCTGCACTGACGCTTGATTGACAGCCAGCTGAGAAAGTGTTTGATTTTCACACCTATGGACAGTAGCAGTTTTTGACACTATGAATCTTTCCTTACAGTGATAAAATCCCAAGTAAAAAAAAATTTATGTAACAAAAATGGGTAACAGAAGTCAAAACCATTGTTTAAATCAGATTTTTGAATGCTGTCTCATTGAAGTGATGCAACAACAGTTAATTTCATTGTTACTCAACAATATATTTTACTAAACTATCACCTAACATTATTTTTCATCATGTTTCACATAAAGTAACAATATCTCATTGCATTCTACATAAATTAAGAGAACCTGATGCTAAGCATGATAAAAACTATTACAAAAATATGTTTTGATGCTGTGTACTTTCTTGACAGTAGTGAAGTATGCATAGTAACAAAAAAAAAATTGGCTTCCCCTCAACTCCCTCCCCTCCAAGAGAGTGGGGTTACCTACAATTGATGAGAGCTTTAAAATTACGTATAACACAATGTGGTGTAACCTGTAAATATCCTAGACCAAAAGTTACCAATCTTGCTCACTAAAATACTTGAGATTCAACTTTTCTTTCTATCTTGAGGTCAGATTTTAGATGACGAAGTAAATTACTCCATTTTTATGCCAGGGGTGGGATTCAAACCCGCAACTCTCGGCTCCGGAGCTCCGAGTGCTATCCACTATACTACACTGGCATGTGCTTTCACTGCTATCTGCCTTTATTTCATGTGCATCCTGCAGGGCACATAGTGAGCTTTTAATTTTAAGCACCCACATAATTGGCATCTATGCTTGCAAATATAAAAAGGTGAAACTATTAATTTAGCACTTAGGATCCATGATGCTGTCTAGTACTTCAACACAACAAACAGAAGTTTAAAACTCACAAAGCTTTAATTGAAGATTCTGAGAATCGGTAACTACTGCCAACCCAGAAAAATATTTTTTTTTCTTGTCTTTGACAGCATGAAAATTATAACAAAAAAAAATCCAACTGCTGAATGAGTTTGCAAACTTGCATGCATCGTGGAAAGACTTGAAAACCTGAAGAAAATTCTTATTGTGCATATTTCGCAGTACAAGATATGCACATACAAGAAACAAAGTAAAATATGAGAATTTATTAAAATCGTTTTTACATGCGAGATAAACTTAAGCACATTTTAAGTTGAGAGAACTTGAAAATTCCATATCTTAATCACAAGAAATGACTGATAATAGAAACAGTCTGGGAAAGAAATAGGTTTCAACTTAAAAATTCACTAGTAAATTGATCTCTAGTTTAAAAGTGCAAATATACAAAAAAAAATTAATTACCATTCTGCAATGCAATTTAAAGAACCCAGTGATCCTGTTTAACAAAACATATGAAAGCCTTCTAAAGCAACTTTTATGGGAATTTTACTAGGAAATTTTTACATTAATAGCAAATTTTCGGAGAAAACTCTTCTTCTTCAGGCTGTCTTGTTGTTGTCACTTTTTACTTGTCACTATCACGGTTACGGTTTACCTTGACGGTTACGGTTAACCTTGACGGTTTAGGTTATTTTTCAACAAATCCTGCCAGATGTTAGGCAGGGAAAATCCTTGCAGTCATTGATGATGGAATTTTGATTTTTCTCAATCTCTATTCCTTCTTTCAGTTTTCTTTTTTGGAAATTGCTTTGGAAACTGATTACTGTAAGGGAATTCCAATCCATGCTGTGCCCAGTTTCTCTAACATGCCTATCTAATCCAGTCTTGTTGGAGCAATTTTATATAGCTGCTTTATTGCTCAGCTACACGAGTTTCTAGTCTGCGACCTGTTTCACCTATGTAAGATAGTCCACAACTACAATTTACTACATAAACTACTCCTTGCACTTTTAAAATATCTTCTTCTCTTTGAACTATTTTAGGGAAAAATTTTTAACTTTGTTCTCTAAACTTGGAGCTAGCCTAATATTGTATTCCTTACTAATTCTCTTTAAAAGACTCAAATAAACCTTTGTGATAAGAAATTTTTCTAGTGAATTTTACTTGTTGCTTTTGTGGGTTCTTCATACCATTAAAATTCAGAAGCTTCGCAATTTCGTCTTTAGGATAGTTATTCTCTGCAAGTATGACTTTAAGCTCTTCTTTATGGGCTTCTTTTTTATCTGCAGTAGAAACTATTTTATTAATTTTTTCTAAAAACTGACTTGCTACATTTTTCTTAATAGAAACTGGATGATAGGAATTGAAATCCAGTAGTCTTTTAGTATTCATTGGTTTTTTATACCAACTAGTGAGGAATTTTTCATCTTCATAATAGATAGTAATATCTAAGAAGTTTATTCTTCTTTCTTTTTGAAGTTCAATAGTGAACTTAAGGGAATCATCTAATTCACTGAATGAGTCTAGAATTCTTTCTGGAACAAGAAGAATAAACTTCTTAGATATTACTATCTATTATGAAGATGAAAAATTCCTCACTAGTTGTATAAAAAACCAATGAATACTAAAAGACTACTGGATTTCAATTCCTATCATCTAGTTTCTATTAAGAAAAATGTAGCAAGTCAGTTTTTAGAAAAATTAATAAAATAGTTTCTACTGCAGATAAAAAAGAAGCCCATAAAGAAGAGCTTAAAGTCATACTTGCAGAGAATAACTATCCTAAAGAAGAAATTGAGAAGCTTCTGAATTTTAATGGTATGAAGAACCCACAAAAGCAACAAGTAAAATTCACTAGAAAAATTTCTTATCACAAAGGTTTATTTGAGTCTTTAAAGAGAATTAGTAAGAAATACAATATTAGGCTAGCTCCAAGTTTAGAGAACAAAGTTAAAAAATTTTTCCCTAAAATAGTTCAAAGAGAAGAAGATATTTTAAAAATGCAAGGAGTAGTTTATGTAGTAAATTGTAGTTGTGGACTATCTTACATAGGTGAAACAGGTCGCAGACTAGAAACTCGTATAGCTGAGCATAAAGCAGCTATAAAAAATTGCTCCAACAAGACTGGATTAGATAGGCATGTTAGAGAAACTGGGCACAGCATGGATTGGAATTCCCTTAAAGTAATCAGTTTCCGAAGCAATTTCCAAAAAAAAAACTGAAAGAAGGAATAGAGATTGAGAAAAATCAAAATTCCATCATCAATGACTGCAAAGGATTTTCCCTGCCTAACATCTGGCAGGATTTGTTGAAAAATAACCTAAACCGTCAAGGTTAACCGTAACCGTGATAGTGACAAGTAAAAAGTGACAACAACAAGACAGCCTGAAGAAGGAGAAGAGTTTTCTTCGAAAATTTGCTATTAATGTAAAAATTTCCTAGTAAAATTCCCATAAAAGTTGCTTTAGATTATTAATTCAATTAAACTAGGAAGCCATTTCTCAACATGAGCTTTATTCAAAGAATATGAAAGCCTTTGTTCTCAAAGAATTATTGAAGCAGCAATCAGATTATGACTTTGAAGTGCACTAGCTTACTGTTCACGATGTAACATCACATAAGATTACATCTTCCTGGATTGGGAATCGAGTATGCATCTCTCAATTTCAGTTTGAGCATGCTGTCCATTACACCACCCGCACGACAGTGAAGTTCCAAGAAACGAAGGCTACAAAATTACTGCTTAGGAATCTGGACAACTTCAGACTTTCACTAGTTGAAGTAAGTCCTGCATCACTGTAGCATAATATTCCGTGTATTTATGAGAAATACTTCTCCCTTGATTCTCATGTGGTTATCACTTGTGTGACTGAAGGATTTCATGCTCCTAAATTGTCTCACAAAAGGATTTTGTGGAATTCAGAATGAGTTGCATTTAGTATATATTTAATTTGTATATATGTGCATGACATAATCATTTAGCAGAATAGACTCACCTGTCTCCAACAACATTCAGGTGTATATGCATTTGTTCCACAGGTGAAAAGTTTTTCATTGTGGTGAACTAGGACCTTCACATAATTATGGCAGTCATCCTGAAATAGAAATAACAGTAGTAAAAAAATAATAATAATAATAATAATAAAGGTTCATGTGTCTTTTCACAATTTAAGCAATTTAAAATCATTGAAGAATTCAATACCTGAGATTTCCCTTTTAGAAGGCAAGTTTCAACAGCTCCTTCTTGTGATGGCCAATGGACTTCTTCTAGCTTCCTTAATCCTTCTAAACTTAACCTGAAGAGATAATCCCTAAAAAAACCAAGACAAAACAATGAAGAGTACATGAAGTGTTTATCATTTTACAAATGACATAAGAAACATCAACTGAGTAATTTAAAACATAAAAATGTTAAGAAACATGTTATTGGGAAAGTGGATAGAGCAATAGTTCTAGATGACTGATTAGATTTTATACCATAACTGGAGTCTGGGACTTTGGTATCTTGAAAATGCCAGTACTTTAAAATAATGAAGAAATGAACTCAGAAATCAGTTCCACCAATTTCCAGAAGTACAGGAGGGTACCCCCTACCCACCACACCCCATAAATCCCCCAAAGAAAATACAAAAGTCAAGAAATTAAATCTTTCAATAGTGAACTGTAAGCATCAAATACCTTAAAAGTCTGGAAAACTGCTTTGGAGTTAAAATACTCGGTACTATTGATAACAAGTTAGTAAAAATCATGCAATGCATTGATTATGATATGCTTTCCAACATACTAGAAATCATTACTCAAGTTATGAGGAAAATGGCTGTGGAATAAATCTCACTCCTGTGCCCTGACCTTCGATCCCATTTCAATGATATTCAACAGAACTGGTTCAGTGTACCTCCGAAATAACATGATAAAGTTTTGTCGCAATCGAAGCAATTTTACATAAGTTATAATGCATAAGAGCTATGGAATAGATCCCGCTCCTGTGTCCTAACCTTTGACCCCATTTCGCCCATTTTTAATAGGATTCGTCCCCAGGCAGGCCCCTACAACATACTAAAATTTAATCGAAATCGAACCTTTTTTACGTTAGTTATAACTCATAAGAGCAGTGGAATGGATCCCACTCCTACGTCCTGACCTTTGAATCCATTTCGTTCACTTTCAATAGGGTTCTTTCCCAGGTGTTCCCCTACCCCATACTAAAATTTCATCGAAATCGAACGATTTTTACGCGAGTTATCCTGCGGACGAACATACGCATACAACGCATGACGTAATGAGGCAGATGGGAATCGCGACCATCTGCTCGCAAGAGTGTGACGTCATAAAACTTTAATAGGGTCCACACTCAACGCGTGACGTAATGAGACAGAGGGCGTGACCGCGCGCCAACATCTAATGGCACGACGCCATGACACTACACTAAAAACGTGGTAACTCGGGGTGGTTATTTAACCCACTAAACGAATTTTCCTAAAGTCAAGATCAAGCTAAATCTATTTCTAGTACCAGAAAACGGTAGGTTAACGACTTTCATAAAAATCGTTAAAGCAGTTTTCAAAATAAAATTTACATACATACAAGAATTGCTCCTTTAAGGTGAACGTCAAGTAATTTTGCTTCCACTTCTTCGAATGGAAAAATTTCTGTACACATTTGTTTCCCAATTAATGCATTCCCAAGGATGAAAATTTTAACATCGATTAAAATATCTTCATTTTATAATTTGCAATACTTAATATTTTCTAAAACATAACCATAATTATGCAATGCAACATTTGTTTGTCTACTGAAGTCATGAAAATACAGGTCACGCCATCTTTTTTCTGGACAATTAATGTGTTCACAAGGATGAAAATTTGAACATCGATTAAAATAGCTTCATTTTATAACTTGGAATACCTAATATTTTCTAAACCATAATTATGCAATCCAACATTTGTTTGTCTACTGACGTCATGAAAGTACAGGTCGTGCCATCCTTTTTCTGGTTTCAACACCACCAAAGGAAAAGTTATTGATTTTTAATATAATTATGGTTATGTTTTAGAAAATATTAAGTATTCCAAGTTATAATTGGAAGTTATTTTAATCGATGTTCAAATTTTCATCCTTGGGAACACATTAATTGTGAAGGAAATGTGTATAAAAGTTTTTCCATTGGAAGTATAGGAAGCAAAGTTACTTGACGTCCATCTTAATAATATGGGATAAGGGCGATGGAATGGATCGCAATCCTATGTCCTGACCTTTGACCCCATTTCGTCCATTTTCAATAAGGTTCATCCCCAGGTGGTCCACTACCACATACTGAAATTTCATCGAAATCGAACCATTTTTACGCACGTTTTGACGCATAAGGGCAATGGAATGTATCCCGCTCTTATGTCCTGAACTTTAACCCCAATTTACCCATTTTGAACAGGGTTCATCCCCAGGCAGTCCCGTACCACATAGTAAAAATTCATTGAAATCGAACCATATTTATGCAAGTTATGACGCATAAGTGCAATGGAATGGATCCCGCTCCTACATCGTGACCTTTGATCCCATTTGTCCCATTTTCAATAGGGTTTGTCCCCAGGTGGTCCCCTACCACATACTAAAATTTCATCGAAATCGAACCATTTTCACGCCAGGTATCGTGCGGACGGAACGACGGACAGACGAAGCTGGAGCTTATACGCTTCTTCAACCTACGGTTGGAAAGCGTAAACAAGGAACAGTACACCAATTATGAAGGAAATATAATACTATACTAGTGATCCGATTTATTGACAGAAACTCCTAACTTCCTTGAAAAAGCCATCCGGTTGATGTGTGAAAGCTTGGAAATGCTTATGTGTCTATTTCCTACGCCAATAAATCTGATCACTAGTATAGTATTACCATTTCTTACTCGGTACTATATTTGACAGGAAAACTAAATGTCCTGGGAGTTTATACATGACAGCCAAAAAACTTGTGCCCTTTATCACACAACTATAAAATTTACTGATGAGAAGTTGCAAATGTGGCTGGATATTGTCTTCATAACCAGTACTAATTCAACAAGATTACCTTCAGTAGCAACCTTTCATAATTCTGAAACAGCCGGGGTTTTTTGTTTTTGTTTTTTAAATGATCAGAAATGAATGGAGGTTTTTACTAAAAGGGGTGGATGGCTAAATTATTTATTATTTACTATAATTTTCTTACATTATATTTACCCCATAATTAAGCTACATTCATTACTTTTAATAATACCAATATGAAAATACTTTCAAAATTAATAAATCACCTGAAGTTGAAAGTTTATGAGAAAAAATATAAGGCTTTTGTGCTTTTCCAATTTAAAATCAATTGGCTTGGGCATTACATGTTGAAAAAATGATAGAAAATTGCAGAAGTACAAAAAAAGTTAAAATATGAGTGGTAAGTCAAAGTGGCAGCAAACCAATTTGAACCACTTTTTTTGTTTGTTCATTCATCTATTTACATCACTGTTTAAGGACCGACCACCACGCCTCATTCATGGTGGTCATTAAACAGTGATGTAAATAGATGAATGAACAAACAAGACAACCACTTCACTTATGCCTCATCCATGTGGTGGATCGATCCACCCCTGGCATGATGCATTTGTTTATTGTCATAGCAGACAGAAATGCAGCCAAGAGCCTTTTCTTTGTGTCCCCCTAATTACCCCCTGCCCCCCCTCTACTTTCCGTGATACATCAGGTGCACTGTGAAACCTCTGGTTTTCCTATGTTGCTCTATTTTCACCTCTCAATGCTGCTGACTGTCCTAATCTCTATTGATTTGCAACCTCCAAGATGAATACACCTGTTGCAACCTTACTGTTACCCTTGACATCTAAAATATTTCTTATCTAGATGCAATATCAACTCCACTTAATTCAAATTAATGGGCTTTTCTATGGATTGCAACTTTGTTTCATAATCCAAGAATATCTTCTTTTAACTGAACCCAGTTTATTATTTTCTGGTAATTCTTTAATGGAGTTGGTACCTTTAGTTAATTGCGATCTTCAGGAGTTCTTTCGTTAGTTCAGTTGCAGTTATTTAAACTATAAATCAAGATAAAACTAATGCTGTCCTGTTTTCACATTCTTATTGTTTGTCTACCCCGACTGGTATCTTTGTGAATGGAGTTCCCATTACATTTAAGACTGTTAAATTTCTGGGTGTACTTATTCAGGAGTCTCTACGTTGGGATAATTACATTAATTATTTGGCAAATCAGCTTAGATCACGTATAAGAATGGTTTATAGAATTTCGGGTATGTTGACAATAAGATCAAAACTAATATTGTATTACTCGTTCATATATCCACTTCTTTCGTATTGTCTACTGCTCTGGGGTCAGACCATGTTGGGTAATGTCAATAGAATATATATTTTACAAAAGAAATACATTCGCTTATTGGATACTAATACTGCTATGGCTGCTGTTTGCTGTTCATATAAAATAATCCCATTTAATAAACTTTATATATTTCGATTATTACTTTTTATGTACAATAGAATTTATGCTAATAAGTTTATGAGTCTTCTGGAATTGCACCAATTTTCACATTCTCATGATACCAGGGGTATTGCAAACTTTGTTCTTCCCAGGGCACATCTAAATCTTTTACATTACAATGTTACTGTAGCTGGTCCGTGACAGTGGAAAGAATTACCCTTGCACATTAAATCAATTGTTAGCTTCAGGGCATTCAGGAGAGTATTAAATACTGAATTATTGGCTGGCTGATATGATTTGAATTGATGCCTTGGTTTCTTTTCTGGGATATAGTGGCACATTATTTTGTCTTGTTGATTTTGGTTTGTTTATTGTTGCATGATTGTTTAATGTGCGTTACAGATATTCTTGGAATGTGTATTTTCCGGTTGCATTGGTTTGGTGTATATATATATATATATATATATATAGGTTATGTTGGCATGTGTTAAGATTACTACTTATTGTAACTGTACTGTCTATATGCCACCTAATTTTTAATTCCAGTTGATTATCATCATGTATTCCTTAACTTACCTGTACTATTATGATGATTCATGTAACATGGATACCAGTCGCTGTATATTACGCAAATAATTTGAACAAGATTGCTGAAATTGTTAACAGCTTTCAAGAGGATGAATTATGCGCAATACGCAATGCTCAACAGATACTAGCTAAAGATTCCATTCGTAACTATTTAACTTTTATTCAAGCACACTTTTCACAGTTGCCCGATATGATTACTTTGCTGGAAAAAAGGAACGAAACACGTTAGGAATGCCTTGAAAATATTAAATGATGTAGTTAGTACAATGAAATGTGTTCCCAGGAGGAAGGGTCAAATCGTGAGTGAAAAATGTCAACGAGTTCTTTCAGCAAATAATGACTTGGAGAAAATCAAAGTCATTGCTGAAATACTCCAAGGTGAAAGTTCAACTTCTATTGAAATGGATCCTACAACTGCCTCATGTTTCAAATACGCTCCCATTACCTCCGTAGAAGTTGAAAGATAATTTTCGCTTCTAAAACATATCCTAAGTGACAGAAGGCAGAGTTTCACATTCGAACATTTAAAAAAAACATCTAGTACTTATGTGTAACCGCAAAAATAAGTAAGTGATACTCTGATAAACGATTTTGCCAATTCAGCTGAACACCTGTGTATGATTCAGAATTTTTCAACCACTTCTATAAATGCCTATTTTTGATGCCTATTTTGACGCTTTATTTTGCTTATTTGCCTGCCTATTTTTAGCATTTTTACTGCCTCAACTTCTGGGCTTTAGTTATAACATACTACAGATGCATTACTGAAACTGTATTTTGTTTAACTACTTAGCACATATTTACTGTAATAATGTATTGTTGTGTGGAATTCTGTCATGTATGGTATTGCTATGATGAATGGCAAAATATTCAATAAATTCAAATTCATTACTGAACCCAAACAGAGGGAATAGTTCCTCACAATTATGCTTCCTAATTATAGAAAAGCCGTGTATAACTGTATAACAGAAATCAAACATACATTCCTATTCACAGTTGTTGCACATATGTTGTAAGAGTTAGGAACACGATATATACAATATATGTAGGCAAAAGTATTTGGGCACCTCCACATATAAAAATAAGCCTGTGCTGGTAGAACCAGTGCCTCATGTTATGCTGCGTGCTAGAAGGGTCACTGTGGTCACAATGGCCAAAAAGTGGGTCAACTGAGTATTTATTCGGCTAATAAATGCTCTTGCTTTGGTTCAACCTAAATGTCAAAATACCTTTGTCTACATAGTGTATGTTCTTATACAAGGATCCTAAAGTCCCACAAAGTACATGAAGTAAATGCCCTCTGTTTATTAACTGTAAGTAACCATGAGTTACAGAAATATTTTGATATAAAAAAATGGACAAAGTTTTAATATCCTTAATAAACACATAAGTCACAGACACTTTACACAGCAGAGCAAAAAGAATGGAAAGCACAAATACCTGGAACCAACTATTAACTGATATCTTGGAATGTCAAAGAGAAGCTGCCTGTAGGATGAAACCCCTGACTGACTAAAGACTTCTAGACTTGATCTTAAATCTGCAAAAAAACAATAAAAAAAATTATCAATTGAAACTTAAAGAATGCAAAATATCATGATCAATGCACATACTTCATGCACACTGAATAATTTAAATAAATACAGTGAAAATTCAGTTATTTGTTTTTCTAGGAGATAGCCTTAAAAAACGTATAAAAGAAATTCCAAAATGTTAAATATTATTATAAAATTTTGGATGCCTCCAAAAGGGAAAAAATAATCACATATTAGTTAGGATGCCTCGGGGGGGGGGGGGACACAAAATTTCAGATAATGCTAATTCATAATGTATGATACACATACATAAATAATTTTCTGCTACCTTAAGCCTATGTCTATTTTCACTTTTGTATTACTTTTTTATTGTAATTTCTTTACAAAAATTAGGTTAAGAAATTCTGTACAATTTCATATTTTCCAAATAAGAAAAAAAAACTTAACTCTGAAATATGGGCAGTAAATCCGAATGTGATTTTGTTTTATATTCAACACCTCTATTATACATTCTTTACTTATAAAGCATCATTATTTTCAAAGCAGTTTGTCCATTAGTTGATTTAGCATGCTGAGTAAAACATTCATTAACCAGAGTTTGTTTCAAATTTCTTAAATTCAGTGGAAAATTAAACTGTGAATATTATTTTGTAAAATTTTAGTTGGCCATCTATTCCATGGTTGTAAACAAAAAAAAAGTGCTGTCCTAATTCCCTCAAAGTTGTAACATAATGGGTTATGTATAAAAGAATCCAAGAACCAAGTATTTTTCGTAACTTAGAATTCAAAATTTCACACATAATTGCAAAAGCATATATTTTATCCATAAGTAAGAACTGGAAGGATGAATTGGTTTAACACTTTTCTTTTAGAACATAATGTTAAAGTGATCTTAAAATAAACACTGTTTTTTTCCAAATGCACTCTGGCCAAGTTTTTTACACCTATTATTTTCTTAGATATGGCTATCACTTCATATTTGTCATCTAAGATAGATGTAGGCTTCCAAAATTGCTCTATTGACTTCTACACCTGTTCTTGTACAAGCAAAACATACTTTGACATATTATTACCCATTCTAATTATTTTCCCTTTTTGTTTTCTGCCTCTTGTGTAAATTTTGGTTACTTCTCGTCATGCCTTTTTAAAACTCTAAAAATGTGGGAGTTAAAACATGATGTTATGTTCTTTGTGGCAAAACTTGCAGCCAGTCCAAGGTCAGACATTGGATACAAATATGTGTGAAGCCCTGTGGGAGTTAGGAGAGATTTTCATCTTTTTAGCTTCATCTACTTTGACGAGAGATCTTGTTACTTCGCGAGAGTTTAATTTACTCAGCGTTATATTTGCTAAAAGTTTCATAGTTGATATTCCTGCTAACCTGCTCCAAGTTTTTATCTGATTAATCAGTGTGTTAGTTCTTCATGTTTGTGAGTGAATACTACTTTTTATCTTGCTGGTTTACAAGTCATGTGGACATCAAACAGTTAAGTTGGGCATATCTTGCACGCCAGTTTTGCTACAATAATTCACTGGTATCTAGCTTACAACCCTAGTGCAACAGTTGTAATATTACAACATAAATTCTACTTTCTCTCTAAGTTCATCTGTAACACCACTTCTTCACTCCTGCCAGCAAGTTTCTGGGTCATAATCAGTGATATAGACTGGATTTCATTTTGTGAGGGTGGGGGACGGGATTCTATTGTGCACTTAATTGTGTGTGTTTGTGTGTAGTAAATTCTAATTAATTGGGACACATTGGGGTTAGAATACTTTGGCCCAATGAAGTGGCTGCCCTGCTTAACTGGCGGCCCAATTAACCAGAATCTACTGTATATATGTCACCATTGTCAATCTACTGCTGGATGAAGGCCTCCTCAAGTTGATTCCACAACTGTCTACCTGTCTTGAGCCTGTCTACTCCATGACACTCCCAGATGCTTCTGAATTTCATCCATCCGTCTTCTATGGGGTCATCTTCTCTGTCTATCAGGTTAAACAAGAGATAAGCAAGCAAAATAAACATAAAACTGTATATACACACGCACATATATAATCATCATCATCAACCCTTATCAATCCACTGCTGGTCTCTCCAAGTTTCTTCCACAACAGTCTGTCTTGTGTCAGTCTCCTCCATGTTACTCCCGCATACTTTCAAATTTCATCCACCCATCTCCCATGTGGTCTTCGTCTGGGTCTTTTTCCTGTCCCTTGAAATCCAATCTAAAGTTTCCGGCTGTCCATCGATGGTCTGTCCTTCTGGCAGTATTGTCCAGCCATTGCCATTTCAGGGATTTTACTCTGATCATGATGTCTTCCACTCTTGTCATTTTTCGGATCCACAAGTTCCTCTTATCTCTCCTAGTTACACCAAGCATGCATCTCTCCATGCTGCTTTCAGTTGTCTGTAGCATTTCTATATATTTTTTAGTTAAGATCCATGTCTCCCATCCATATGTAAGAACTCTAAGGATACATTGGTTAAACACTTTTTTTTTAAAAGACATAATGGCATATTGCTCTTGAAAATTATGCTGATTCTTCCAAAAGCTATTCAGGCAAGTTTTATACGGTGATTAATTTCTTCATCAATGTGACCCTCACTTGATATCTGCTGTCCAAGATAAATGTAGGCATTGGTTATCTCCAGCTTTTCCCCATCAATTGATAAATCTTCATTTCTTGCAAAAGCATTGTACATCACTTTTGTCTTCTGAAAGTTCATTTTTAATCCCACTTCTTTACTCTTGTCAGCAAGTTCCTGGATCATACCCTGCAGCTCTGATGGGGTAGTTGCAAAAATGACTATGTCATCACCAAAACGAAGGTGAGTTAGATAATCTCCATTAATCTGTATCCATCTGTTTTCCCAGTTCAGTGATTGAAAGACGTTTTTCCAATGTGGCATTAAAGAGTTTGGGAGAAATGGTGTCACCTTGTTTCACTCCTTTTCCAATTTTTATGGATGCTGTATTCTCAAATAGCCGAATCTTTGCACTTGCATTTTCATAGATGTTATTAATAATATTAATGTATGCATCTTCAATACCGCAGGATTTCAAAGCCAATGTAACTGCTGTTGGTTTCACCCAATCAAATGCTTTTTCATAATCGATAAAAGCCATGCATAATGGAAGTTCATATTCCCTCATTCTTCCAATTAATTCTCTCAGTACGTGAATATGATCTATTGTGCTGTAGCCACTCCTGAATCCAGCTTGTTCTCTCGGTTGAGCCATGTCCAGTGTTACCTTCAAGCGGTGTGAAAGAACTTGAGTGAAGATTTTATAAACCACTGATAGGAGGCTGATAGGTCTGTAGTTCCTGAGATTCTTAATGTCACCTTTTTTATGTAGCAGGATCATTGTAGCATTGTTCCAATCCTCAGGAATCTTCCCTTCATTAAGGCATCGAGTGAAAACTTGGACGAGTACTGTTGTAGCAGATATTAACACTTATGTCCCCTGGTGGCCAAACCATTATTTACTAAACATTAGAAATTATGTGAAAACTATTTTTCATCAGGTCTTGTATGCAATAGAGGAAGAAGTTTTCAAATCAGAGTTTTAGGAGCAGAAATAACACAGAAAACACAATTTACAATCATTGTGCCCCCTAGCTGAAAGTTATGATTTACTTGAAAATTTTGAAATTATATGAAAAACATGTCACACTAGAAACATTATCCAACAAAGAAGAAATTTTTCAAATCGGACTCTTAGAAGTAGAGATATTGACAAAAATAAAATATACATGTACGCTCCCTGGCGTAGAACCCATGCATAATTTCAAGAAGAAAATATTCCCAAAAGGTTTGTCGACATGAGTAGTATCGGTCAACAAATGACTTTTTTTCAATCGAGATTTTAAAAGCTCATATTTTGCTGCAAATACATCAGAAGCGGAAATTGAGACTTACGCTCCCTGGTGGACAAAGTATTATTTACCAAAAATTTTAAATTACATGCAAAAGATTTTCCATCAGGAGGTGTATCTGCTGAAGAAAAACTTTTTTAAATCGGAGTTTTAGAAGAAAAGTTATCGGAGAAAATGTGATTTACTTTTACGCCCCCTAGCAGAAAGTCTATGAATTACTTAAAAATTTTGAAATTATATGAAAAACATGTCACACTGAAAACACAATCCAACAAACAAGGAATTTTTCAAATCGGACTCCCAGAACGCCCCCTGGTGGCCAAAGTATTTATTACCAAAAATTAGAAATTATATGCAAAAGATTTTCTATCAGGTTTAGTATCCGCTGAAGAATTTTTTTTCAGATCGGAGCTTTAGAAGAAGAGTTATTGGGAAAAATGTAATTTACTTTTACAACCCCTAGCAGAAATTCTATGCGTAATTTGAAGAAGTAACTATATCTAAAATACTCTTCGACATAAATGGAATCGAAAGATAAAATAATTTTTTCAATCAGATGTTAAGAAGCAAATATGTGGAATAAAACGTATTTTTGAATTCGACATCATCTACATTTACGCCCTCTAGCGGCAAAATTGTACATCGTAAAAAAAAAAACGATCCTTTTTTTTTCTCATATTTCAAGCTTCCCAATGCAAAAAGAATTTTTCAAATCGGACCAATATAGTTCCAGAGATACGTGGGTACAGATGGACGGACAAACCGATAACATAAGCATGCTCTTTTTTTACAAAAGACGTGCTAAAATGCTGAACTTCTTTACTGGATGAAAAATCGGAACGCACAATGAGAAAGTGTAAATATGATGCATCACGAGATGGAAATGGAATTGTTCATGGTAATTCATTTATATAAATATTAAACTCGAGCATATTGCTGTATGCACAATATAAAATAATTGAATTCAAAACAAAGCAATATGGTTTTGAAAGACATTTTTTAGCACGTCTTTTGTAAAAAAAGATCGTGCTTATGTTACTGGTTTGGCCGTCCGTCCGTCTGTATCCATGATATCTCTGCAACTATCGATTTGAAAAATTCTTTTTGTATTGGGAAGCTTGAAATATGCGAATGATGAACTTTCATTTCGTTTTTTTTTTTTTTTTTTACGATGTAAAATTTCGCTACTAGGGCGTAAATGCAGATGATGCCGAATTCAAAAATACATTTTATTCCACATATTTGCTTCTAAACATCAGATTGAAAAATAATTTTATCTTTCGATTCCATTTATGTCGAAGAGTATTTTAGATATAGTTACTTTTTCAAATTACGCATATATTTTCCGCTAGGGGGCGTAAAAGTAAATTACATTTTCCCCGATAACTCTTCTTCTGAAACTCCGATTTGAAAAAGTGTTTCTTCTGCGGATACACAACTCCTGATGGAAAATCTGTTGCATATAATTTAAAATTTTTGGTAAAGAATGATTTGGCCACCAGGGGGCGTAAGTGTTAATTTTTGCTTTTGGTGTATTTGCCATAAAATCTGAGCTTCTTAAATATCAATTGAAAAAATTCGTTCGTAGACTGATGCTACTTACATCGATAAACCTTTTCGGAATATTTTCTTCTTTAAATATTCCCCAGTTTCTCCGCCAGGGGGCATAGATGTATATCTTATTTTTGTCAATATCTCTACTTGCAGGAGTCCGATTTGAGAAATTCCTTCTTTGTTGGATAGTGTTTTCAGTGTGACATGTTTTTCATATAATTTCAAAATTTTCAAGTAATTCATAGACTTTCTGCTAGGGGACGTAGAGATAAACTGTGTGTCCCCCTATATCTCTGCTTCTAAATCTCAGATTTGAAAAATTCTTTCTGCACCAGATACAGCTCCTGATAGGATATAGTTTGCACAAAATTTCTAATTTTTGTAAAAAAAAAAATGGTCCACCAGGGGGAGTGAATCTTAATTACCGCTTCTGATGTATTTGCAGCAGAATATGAGATTCTAAATTCTCGATTGTAAAAAACGTCGTTTGCAAAACCAATACTACTCATGTCGACAAACATTTTAGGAACATTTTCTTCTTAAAATAATGCATGGTTTCTACGCCAGGGGGCATAGATGTATATCTTATTTTTGTCAATATATCTAGTTCTAGGGGTCCGATTTGAAAAATTCCTTCTTGGTTGGAAAGTGTTTTCGATGCGAGATTTTTTTCCAATAAATTCAAAATTTTCATGTAAATCAAACTTTTCGCTAGGGGGCACAAAGGTAAATTGTGTTTTGTGCGTTATATCTGCTTCTAAAACTCTGATTTGAAAAATTCTTTCTGTATCGCATACAAGACCTGATGGAAAATATTTTTCACATAATTTCTAATGTTTGGTAAAGAATGGTTTGGTCACCAGGGGGCATAAGTGTTAATTTTTGCTTCCAATATATTTGTAGTAAAATCCGGGCTCCTGAAAACTGGACTAATTTTTTTCTTTTTCTTGGACTGATAGCACTCATATGGAAAAACCTTTTGAGAATAATTTCTTCCTAAAATAATGCATGATTTTCCCACCAGGGGACGTAAAGTCACATCTTATTTTTGTCGACATCTCTGTTTCTAAGAGTCCGATTCGAATAATTCTTTCGGTGTCTGAGAGCGTTTGCGGTGCAAAATGTTTCTCATATAAATTCATGTTTTTCTTAACGCACAAGCCTGCAACCAGAGGGCGTAAGCTCACGATTCCGTTTACAGCAATATATGAGGGATTAAAAACCCGATTGAAAAATTTCTTTCTTCCGTCAGATACTGTTGATTTCGATACCAGTTCCATTGACTTGAATAGCTGTGATAAATTTAATTTGTGTCAGAACGGATTCAAAAGACGTGCTTATTACACCCGAAAATTTGGTGTCATCTTTCTTGTTTATTTTGCTGCTGTGTTTGCTAGAACTTCAGCTCAAATTTCCCCTTGTATTGCTTTCTTCTTAGCAAGTTTCACAGACTCATTTTTTTTTTTTTTTTACTCTGCAGCTGCACAGCATTCATTATTTAATTTTATTTTCTGTTGATATCACTCTCTTCTTAGTTCTCCATTGTAACTTTTTATTTTTTTGTATCCCTCCCCCAGGTGACAATATTGTCCATCATACTGAAAGAACTTCAGCCTGAGGAATATGAATGAATAATATCTAAGTGTTCACTATTTCAGATAACTTTGAGAATATGAAAGTTTTGAACACCATGCATTAATTCTTGGAAATTTCCCCTCCCTTATCAAACTTAAATGCCAACATCTATGGGGGGGGAGAGTAACATTTAACAGCAACACAGGATGGTGAGAACGCGGGGAGGGGGGAGGATTTACCATTACGTAAGAAAGCTTAGCCCGACTTTCTTTTTCAGAAACTTTCTCCATTTTTAAGCTGAGATGCAAATATTTATGAAATAAAAGGATATTTAACAACAATGTTGGGCAGAAGAAACATCGCACGAGAAAAAAAATTACGAGTACGGGATAAGTCTTCACTCCATCAAACTTCCAGTTTTGAGACGGAATTCCGTCTTCAAACAGAAAAAGAATCCCCCACCACCACCAATCCCCCCCCAAATTTCCAATCAGTTGTGCATTGATCTCGAGAATGCCCCAAATGATAACGGAAATGGCAAAATTCCTCGAATCCAAGGATGAATCTCATGCCTGAAGACTATATATATAGGGCAATCTTCGCGCCATCCTAACTTCCGTTTTCGAAAATCGTTGTCCACAGTTTCATGCTTAAATACGAACATTTGCGTAATAAAAGGACATTTAACAACAATACTGGGCAGAAGCAACATCGTGATAAAAAAGACATTACGATTACGGGAAAAATCTTCACTTCGTTTTCGAAACTTTTGGAAGACGCAATACCTTTTCAGGTGGAAAACGATACCCCCCCCCCCCATTAATCCACACAAAATTTATCTTCATTTTTGCATCGATCTCAAACAAGAACCAAATGATGACAAAAAAAAAAAAAAGCGAAATTCAGCGAATCCGCGGGAAAATCGCATGCATGTAAAAACAAATACTAGACTGCGTCGACAGCATGAAGCCGTGGGCCCGTCGTACTAGCTCGGCTCTGTTCAAGGCGGT
Source organism: Macrothele yani (assembly GCA_039090855.1). Classification (NCBI taxonomy): domain Eukaryota; kingdom Metazoa; phylum Arthropoda; class Arachnida; order Araneae; family Macrothelidae; genus Macrothele; species Macrothele yani. Next base: position 127,805,398 of record CM077024.1, on the reverse strand, counting down.
GGTGGCTCTGCGATGATTTGGGGGGTTTTCTCATGGGACACATTAAGTCTCTTAGTATGTCTGGAGAGGTACTTAACTGCCGCGCGCTACCAGCATGTGCTGGCTGATCTTCGCGCATCATCCTGAAGCTGGTGGTCTGTTCCAGCACGACAATGCACCGTCCCCGCCGGGCCGCAATCATCCATGCATGGCATTTACTTCGGAAACCCTCCCGCATCTAATCTAGTGGATTCGACGTCTCGGCGTGTTATTCGCGCTAAATGAGGACCAACTGGTATCTCTAATGTTTTGTCTACTGAGTGCACGCACAGACATATACGGTACTTTTTTGTGGAGATAAAAGGTGCCAGAACCTAACATACAGGAGCTTGGACAAAATAATGCGATTACCTAAGAAAAGGTTTTACGTATCTAATAGAGTGTAGGACCACTTTTTGGCATTCAGAATCGTCTGAAGCCTCCTTGGAATGGACGCATACAAATCCTGGATGGTGATTAGTGGGATGTTACACTATTCTTCATGCAGAAACTTCTCCAGCTTCTTGAGAGATGCAGGAGGAGGAGGATACCGGGATTCTTTGTTTTCCAACACAGACCACAGTGGCTCGATGATGTTTAAGGTGATTGGGAGGCCAAGAAAGGTGCGAAACTTCGTCTTCATGTTCCTCAGGCCATGAATAGATATTCAGAGCTCTGTGAATTTGGGTATTATCTTGATAGATGGCATCCCTTGCAGGAAACAATGCCTGAGACATTGGACTTGGTTGGCCGAAATGGTTTCATACACCCTACCAGTCATCCGTCCTTTCAAGGTGATCAGGGGACCTGCTGAAAACCACGATATGACCGCCCAGAGCATGACAGAACCAACACCATGCTGCACTGTTGGGAGCAGACAGTCTGGGTTGTACGTTTCTGACGGTGTTCTCCACACGTAAACACGTCCTGCGGTGGGGAATAGTGTGAATGCGGATTCATCCAACCACATTACACGCTTCCATGCATGAGCAGTCTACGTTGTATGCTCCTGGCACCACTGCCGTCGCTGTTGTGCACTCACCCTGGTCACCAGAGGTTTTGCAATAGCAGCTCTGCCATGAATGTATTGTTTATGGATTTCCCTGCACACCGTTGTAGTTGATACTGGGGTCTGGAGATGCAGATTGAACTCCGCACTACTTTTCGGCGCAGTGGTCTTATTACGGTTTACAATAGTCTTTAATGCTCTCCTGTCTCTATCAGTCAGGATCATTTTCTGTTTCGCAGACGAGTTTTGCCATGAACACGGTATGCTGTCATAACGTTAGACACTGTAGCTCTCGATACCCCCCCCCCCTACCCTGGTGATTGTTGTCACGGAGGCACCAACTAGCCGGCCACCAACAATTCGCCCTAGCTTTTATGCAGACGTTTTTTGCGCGGCGCGTTTTACGGACGGCAAAAAACGTCGGCGACGACGGCAGATTGTGTAGTCAGTGCTGCCAGTGACTCTTCGCATTCTATGCAGAGTGGCAGATGGATCCGTGCGTAATGTATTGTTTGTATCGGCGAAAAATATCACAATCTGTTGTCGAAGACAATGACATTTTCAACAGTTATTTAATTTATATTTTTTTTCAAATATTTTCAAAACCTGTGTGCTTTCTAAACACCTGAACATGATGCCCAAAATTTTTGATTTTTTTCTTTTTCAATTAAAAATTTTGATTTATTTCCGATTTTCATTACCAGGGCATTTCGAATTTGTAAAAATTCTTGTAAAAGACGCAAAACTTTTTTTTCTTTTTTTCAACACCACTGGGGCACTTGAGGCTTAAAAAATTGCAGTGATGCACGTCTTGGGTACTTTCGAGTTTTCTACCTCCAACCGATATAAATTATTATTTTTTTAAATTCTTATCGTGTCTAATATCTTCGTTATACATGGTATGGTCGCAAGAAAAATAACTGTAATTTGACTCTCCCGGATTTTTCTCTCTCACCTTTTACATACACATCGCATGTAAAAGATGAGAAAGCTATTCCTTAAACAGAAATTTTCATTGGCAATTCGCAACGAAATCGTACTCGAACGCTGGATGAATTAAAAGAGAAGTACAGTTGCATCATTCGCAATAGTGTACTTTTTTATTCAACGCTGAAACAGCGTCAGCAAAGCTACAGGCTACAAGGTAGTAATAAATAATATTAAGATTAAACAATAATAATAACAGTTTGAACTAACCAAGACTATGTTTCTCTTTAACATCCAATCCTTCGAACTCCGGGTTAAATAGAGTGCATACTTCGATCCACTGATTTTTTTCAGGTTTTTATTTTTGTAGTCCTCCGATGATGAATCCCAAATTACACTATTATTTTTAATATATCATCTATAAACGTTCTGTTTCAACATAATCCATTTCGTATAAAATATAACAATGTCACTTCAACTAGCACAATGTAATCCTACGGCGATGAACACTGATGGACAGTGGACACTTTGCTGACCGGTTGCCAGCGACCCTTGGATTGCAGACGGGGGAAGGGGGGTTGATTTATTACAAACCGACGGCAGAAAACGCAGCGTCTGCATAAATAGTCCCACTCACCACCATGTACTTGGAAAAAGCTGAGCGTCTTTTTGCTGCCCGGCATCCTCTAGAACACGACGGCATGTTTTTCAATTTTTCACGACGCGACCACAAGAAAACGCGACGTCAGTGCATAAAGGAACAGCTTGTCCCCATTGTTTTACAGAACGGACGTTTTTTGCCGTCGCCGAAACGCGCGGCAAGAAACGCTTGCATAAAAGGGGGCTAATTATCCTGAAAGAAATTTTGCAACAAGACACTTTAAATGCACTTAAACAGCGCCTTGAGGTTCTAAACAAAGCTATTACAACCAAAAAGGGTTGGATAGCTTTACATATTACGACGTATACGCAACTGCATTAAAAGTCCCTGAGCGCGGTGTTCACATTACTCTGCCCAGCCCCTGTATTTTTTTTCTTTTTTTTTTTTGTAAAATGGTACGAAATGATTACCACAGAATGATTATAAAAAGATAACTTACAAGCTCATATTATAATAGAATTATTAGCTTAAAATAACAGCACGTTGGGTAACAGTTTCACGATCGAATTTTAACCGAAATTAAAATAACCCACGATTCAGAGTTAAAATTGCACTAAGGATTACCGTACACTGAGGAACAGAAGGATTTGCATTTTGATCTTAAAATATATAGTCCAAATTTCGTTCAATTCGTGAGATATTCCTACTGTTCTCGTGCATTTAACTTGCTTTTCGTATCCACTGCCGAATGACGCCCATGAAGAAGTGACGACGGAATCTTGTAGGGCCAAACTGGGTTTGCGGAGAACCAACAATGTTTATGAAAAATAATGGTTATTAGTATGCAAAAGAAATAAGATATATGTTTATTGACGTACAAACGTTATGAATAAAGCGTAAGCTTTCAACACCAACGGGTGCCTTCTTCAGACTTGTTCGTGGTTAGGTAAGGCAAAAGTAACAAAGAATAGAAAATTTTAAATAAAATAAACATGAACAGAATTTGAGAACGTGATATGTTGCGTCGAGAGCATGCGACAACGAGAGATGTCAACAGGAACGTGCTAAGCGTGAAGGAATGTGCGCCATATTTGGGAAGCTCAAATGAGACGTCATCGTTGCAAACTACAGGGTTACTCAAAATCTCCATGGTTTCCCTGACGGCAGTGCCCCTGGCGGTAGTATAAGAAGAGATTCGCTTTATCTGGTCCCATTTCGGGATGGCGGAATGGGTAACCACTTCTCTGGATAAGGCGGTTGTCAATCTTCCGTGCGAGACGTCCCCCGTTTGTGTTCGATAAGTCGAAGAGCAAAAGAGCGTTTTGTCATTCCGATGTAGTACCTGGTGGTACCATCCATGTATTCCTCCCGCATCAGTCAGAGAGGTATGGGTGTTCCGGGATGAAAGCAGGTGGCGTGATATCGATCTCGGTGAGCGTATTCCAAAACTAAGCCCGAGTTTAAATACGCTCACCGAGATCGATATCACGCCACCTGCTTTCATCCCGGAACACCCATACCTCTCTGACTGATGCGGGAGTGTACTCCATACCATTTGAATACATGGATGGTACCACCAGGTACTACATCGGAATGACAAAACGCTCTTTTGCTCTTCGACTTATCGAACACAAACGGGACGTCTTGCACGGAAGATTGAAAACCGCCTTATCCAGAGAAGTGGTTACCCATTCCGCCATCCCGAAATGGAACCAGATAAAGCGAATCTCTCCTTATACTACCGCCAGGGGCACTGCCGTCAGGGAAACCATGGAGATTTTGAGTAACCCTGTAGTTTGCAACGATGACATCTCATTTGAGCTTCCCCAAATATGGCGCACATTCCTTCACGCTTAGCACGTTCCTGTTGACATCTCTCGTTGTCGCATGCTCTCGACGCAACATATCACGTTCTCAAATTCTGTTCATGTTTATTTTATTTAAAATTTTCTATTCTTTATTACTTTTGCCTTACCTAACCACGAACAAGTCTGAAGAAGGCACCTGTTGGTGTTGAAAGCTTACGCTTTATTCATAACGTTTGTACGTCAATAAACGGATATCTTATTTCTTTTGCATACTGATTATTTGACGTAATCTACCCGAACTTTAGTTTTATAATGGTTATTGTTGGGATTGAAATAGAAGACAAACTGGAGTGATTAACAAATTCGTCTGAGAAATTCGTATTCGCTAGAAGATAGAGCAATGGTTTTCAAAATTAACTTTAGCTGGAAAATTTGCCTACGTATTTCTTTCCCTTTGGAGTTCGAGGTATTCTGTAATACCACGAATCACGTTTCTTTCACCGAGCTGAAATCTGTTCGACAATTTCTAGATTTCTTGTTCCCTAACTGTATATTTCCCTTCTTATATAAATACATCGCTGTATGAAGGTTGTACAGCGATACATTATATACAGAAAAAACTTTTCCGTATACAACTTGAAAAATATTCAAACAAAAGGGGTCAACTCCTGTTGTTTCTCTTGTCACACGTTAAATACATTTTTTTTTTGTTTGGAGCTTAACGACAACTGTGAGCAACTCAATGGGCTATAAGCAGTCGCCCGTCCCTAATTTAGGGCCACTAGTTCCAGGGAAGGGGAGAGCCCATCGCCATAAGACAAACGCAACATCCATGCCTCGCCGGGATTCGAACCCGGACCTATCTCGGAGTAGTCATAAGCCAACGCTCAGACCACTAAGCTACCGGGGCGGCATTGCATTACTTAAATAATTACATGTTAATTATTCCGGGTGCGTGCAGGCCCTCCTGTCTTCGAATTTGTGACACTCGCGCAGCAATTTGATACCCCTTCCCTCCGACCCTCACTTTCGTATCAAAAAGACGGGAAATTTAAAAGAAAATTTAAAACAAATTTTTTTTAGAGCAAGAAGAAAGCCTCTTGTCTAAAATTAAATTACTAAATAAAATAAAAATATAGGTACGTAGATCTGGATTCCCTAACATTCACGGGCCCCACCGCGACGCGGTGGTTGCGGGGGCTATCTTTACGCCCCTGGGGAGGGGGGGTAATAACTTTGTTGACCGGTGAATTGGTGTCACGGCATACAGAAAAAAAACTTATAGTATGGAATTAAACACTGAATGCGTTTTTTGCTCGTGTGATGTTAGTTCTATGTAATGAATTACTGAAAATAACTTTTCTATCCTTTTTAATGCAAATAAAACGCATTACGAACACAATTATTCATGCAGGTGTTAAAAACGCATGAAGAATGAAAAATGCTTCCGGAAATAGAAACAATTATACAACGTTTTACGTAACAACACAGATGTGGGAAAGTTTTCTTCGCAGCGTGAAGGTTGGTATTTCCACAGATGGTTATGAAACCGAAACATAAATTCTCAGAACTACTGTTTTTCTTTCTCAAAAAAATGTAAGTTTTGTTTCCCAAAATACAAAAAAAGAACTGAAATCTTTATCGGGCAGAAGACAAACGGTCTGTCAGGAGAACTTTACGCGAACAAAAGAATTTGGTGTTTCCTAAGATAATTGCAATGCTTTTGTCATGTTAAACCACCAGGTTTTTTAATTTAGATATTACGCAACGTTGACGTACAACGCAAAAAGCAGTAGTCTGATAGAGAAGACACTACCTTCAAGCTGAAGTTTTCTTGTCCTGTTCCTTTTATGTGCATGCATGCAAATGTCCTATGTGAGCTGAATATAAAGTGGAAAATAACAATCTACGCAGATGACACAGCTTTCATTTCTTCAGTAGACGAAAAACGAGTAGCTGTAAATATCAGCTGGAAACAAAAATGAAAAAGTCTCAGCTTCTCAGTACGTGAATTTTCTTCCTTTGCTGTGTTATTAGGGCCAATCCCTTGTTGCATGTATGATAAATATATACACCGAAACCCCTCTAATCATCAGCCTGATATTCTTTGAAAAAAAAAAAAAAATCGAATCAATATGATTCTTAGAACAAAAGTTATTTCTCCATGAATAACAAAACACAAGGATCAAGAATTACCAAGAGAATGAACCTGTAAAAACTATTATATTACCTACGCGAATACGAGGTTAATCACCTACGATCATTTATTCTACAATTTGCGATAGAATTCATTTTTTGTTTTGGAAGTGAAACAGCTGCTCATTAACATCTTTTAATACGTCGTTAAATCCGTTGCAACATTTTCTTTTTTCAAATTTAGGGGACCGAAATAAATTAAAGGAAGTGTTTCATCGTCTGTTAGGACGTTATTACATCTTTTCAAGGGCAAAGTAATGTCATGCAGTTGACGTTCTTGCGGTCTTACTTCGTCCGTCCAAATGTTTGACGTTAAAGACATTCTTCCGTACGTACGTAGACTACGGGGAAGGTTCAATATGGTTTTCTAGGGAGATATTACCCACCAAATATTCTTAATTCTGTTGAATTAAATACGTTTTCTTGTTCCTTGTCTAAGTCCTTTTCAAAAACTGTAAATTGAAATACCTGTTAAAAAAAATCCGATGTTATTAAGGTGCTTTTTTTTTTTTATTACACTCATTGTTATAAAAATCTGTGCGATTAAAGCAAAACTCGGCGAATAGCTACGGGAAGATTAAAGTTTCGTGCGATGCCGCATGCCCGCGCGTCCAAGACCGGCGCTGCAATCGTGCCGAAGTGCGCGGTAAAAGTCAGGTGAGATCCCTGAGCGATAGACATGCCGAGAAGCCGCCGTAGATGTGCGAATGGGTAAGTGACGGAGTTTGAAAGAGGCCGTATCGTCGGGATGAGAGAGGCAGGGTGGCCGGCGCGCAGAATTGGCCACCATTTGGGCCGGTCGGACAGTATAGTGCGATCGTGTTGGGAGCAGTGGACACAGGAAGGCACCCGCACACGTCGACCTGGATCTGGACGACCCGGACACACCACCAGCAGAGAGGATCGTGAGAGCGGCACGCACAGATGCAACGGCGTCCTTGTTCAATACCCAGAGACATGTGGCGGCTGTACAAGGAACCCCTGTGTCCGCTAGAACCATTTCCAGACGCCTGGCAGAGGCGAATCTGCACTCTCGACGGCCCTTACGTTTTCTGGCATTAACACCTGACCATCGTCGACGTCGATTGCAGTGGTGTCAGTAGCGAGCAACGTGGAATGCTACGGACTGACGACGTATAGTGTTCAACGACCAATCCCGCTTCTGTATGGGAACGGACGACCGCCGTATCAGTGTGGAGACCGCAGGGAAGCGCTATAGTCCCCAACCTCACTGTACAACGGCACACGTCCCGAGCTGCAAGCGTGATGGTCTGGGAAGCCATCGGGTATGACAGCCTACTTCCCTCGCAGTGATCCGAGTGACGTTGGCAGCCCAGCGCTACGTACATGAGAACCTGCTGTCCAGAACCATTTTTCAACAAGGTAACGCCCGTCCGCACACGGTTCATGTTTCTCCAGAACTGTTACCATGCTTCGACGCTCCCGTGGCCGGCCAGATCGCCTGATCTCTCGCCCATCGAGCACGTGTGGGACCAGATGGGACGCCAGCTTTCTCCATGTCCCAGTGTTTGTGATTAAAGCGTCAGTTGCAAGAACTGGGGGCCAATCTGTCCCAGGATAACATACGGCGTCTCTTTGACTCCATGCCGGACGGTATCACCGCATGTATATCCGAGCACGAGGTGGTCCGACGCGGTACTAACGCTGAACAGAATGTGTACCGTATGTCCGCGGGAAATCGTCCTGGTGATGTGATACTGTAATCAGTTCTGTTCTTGGTATGTGCCATCTCACTACTAAAAACTCATTTCAATCCGACGCCGCCTTCTTGGTGCGCGGATTTTTGTGACAATGAGTATTTTCATTTGCATTTGCTAGAATAAAAAAGGATAGGAATATTTCGGCTGTTGTTTTGCATCAGCAATACACACGTATTTGCTCCCAGTTGAGGTGGTACAGAGGCTTAGTCCAGGCCCTGACTATAAAGTACGCCAGAACTACTTGGTTATCCTATTGCGAATAATTTCCTTCTTTCCTATATGGAAATGTAATATCTGTTGCGAGATTAAGATGACCAATCTCCAAATTATGAGGTCACATTTATTTCAAAAATGCTGATAACGAAAGAGTAACCCCCCCCCCCTCCCAAACATGACAACCTGATGGGCAGCCACGAGTTCTCGAGAAATGTGTTACGGATTTAAAACTATTATCAAAATATTTTTTTTACTTAATATTTTCTTTTTTAATATTTTTACACATTCGTTCTTTGTTTCCGCAAGCTTGCTGATGCCCCTTATTTGCTATAAATGCTTCGATATAAAAAATTAATATCTTGCGAATTTTTGTAAAAATGCTTTCTTTATTTTCTTTGGGTACGGAACACTGTTGACTGCCTGGGGTCCGACTTCTTGACCCACGTACAGCTAGGCATTTCTTGCCAACAGCCGACGTCGAGCTGCGAACTTCCTACAGATAACAACAACAATCCAACTGCAACCACCAGTACAGAGTAAGATATACTATGAGGTGTGAACATCTCATATCCATCAAGGGAATTTTCCAAAACTGTGAATGGAGGTACAAAAAACAATATGCTGATATGCCTAACCTACACGACATTTTCGAACATGTCATTGGGATGAAGAGGTTATTAAATCATTTGTGTTCTGTCGCAGAAAGTTCTGAGCTTTTAACCTTGAACGGAATTTTCCAAGACCCTTTTAATTTTCCACCACAATGCTGCGACGAACACCCCGATTTCTTCAAGTTCAAACTTCTGAGCTTTTAACTTTGAACGGAATTTTTCAAGACCCTTTTAATTTTCCACCACCATGCTGTGACGAACACCCCGATTTTTCCAAGTTCTTCATTTTACTTTAGTTTCTCTTTCGCTTGCAGCCATGCTGCGAGGCGTGTCCCTACCTCGTTAAGACGTCCCTTGCCCCTTCATTGGTTTCTGGTCCCCCCCTTCCCTCTTCGTTCGCAAGTAGACTGCCGTCCAGTTGCTGCCGGCCAGTGGCTACTTCAAGCAGATGTTCTCCGGGCCAGCTGACCATCTGCTGAGCTAAGCCCTTTAAAAAATTAGTTGGCCCTAACTGTCAACCCGTTTTGGAGTTCTATTATCGGAGCATCCGAGAAAACCCTGTTTAAAACTCTACGCATGCTCGGAGGCACGTATGCCCGACTGAAATATATTCTCCGACACCGAGCCTTGACATTTATTGCCTAGCCTTACCTTCTTACCAGATTTAAGATTCTTTCTTAGACTTCTGCCGTATATTCACCACTGCGCCATTGCTGGTTAGGGTTGCATTATGTAATCCGCAGTGCTGTTGCTTCGCAAATGCCGGGAAATATAAAAAAAAAAAAAACATTTTGCTTCGTTTGCGGAATTTTGCACCTGGCCTAGCGTTTGTGTTTCGATCTCCTTCCCACGCGAAAGGAAAGCAAAGGGGAAAAAAAAAAAGAAAGAAACTAGCGAATCCCTATGCGGCCTGGGTCGGGATAATATTTCTAGCACCTAATTACGAATTACTCCAATTAAGAAATTAAATAATTATGTTAATTAATTAAAAATTAAAACAATTAATTGGGTATTTGAATCCCAAATTTGGGTATTTCTTTGCCAAAAGTAATGTGCCCGAAATTAGAAGAATTTTCGCGGCAACACGGAAGCGAGGTAGAAAGGGGGAAGAAGACGCCCTTATTTATTACCGGGGCCCGACGGCTTAACGTGCCCATCCGACACACGGCGGATATTTAGTGGTTCGAGCGTTCGTTCCTGCCTGGGAACGAACCCGAGGTCTTCTCCGTGGCAGTCACGAACGCTGACCACTAGGCCACCCGCGGCCCGGAACTCGTCGAAAGGGCGTAATGTAAAGTCTCCCCCTTCCAGGTAAGAAATGCTTGCCACGGTTCTGCACCACCCCGAGATCAATATACTTAATAGAGATATTGGCGGACTTATGGGGATATCAATGTACTTAATAATAGGGATATTAGTGGCAAGAGAGAAAAGGGTCCAGGATCCTCCGGCCTTAAGTCCAGCGCGTTCAGCCCCATCAAGGCCACCTTCTGTCTTCATTATTTCCGTGAAAGGGCAAATATAAATTAGACCCACAAATAAATAAAATTTTACGATTCCGAGAAGTGGACTGGTAAAACTGCTTTGCCATCGAATAGATGTAAATTTAATTTTACAACTTTTCTTGATGCACAGCTTTCCCGTTGAGTAGCAAAAGATCATACTTACAATGCGCGCTTACTGTAAACTTGCAAAACCTAATATATTATCTCAGAACATATTATGAATACTACACGGCAGAGTCACATTTTTGTCCAGCTAATATCCAGAGTAACCTCTGTGTACAGAACCGACAGCAGCTTGACGGGCTGGGAGTGATTCAATAAGGTGCTGGAAAGTGTTCACAGGTATTGGAGCCCTGCTAACTGTAGTGCATCTGACACAGCTGCTGGAGGTTGCGTGGTGGAGGATCCATAGAGCGAACAACACGATCGAGGCGGTCCCACAGATGTTCAATTAGGTTTGGGTCTGGGGAATTAGGGAGGCCAGGGAAGTACTTTGAAGTCTTCATCGTGCTCTTCCAACCACTCTTCGATATTTCTAGCTGTGTGACACGTCGCATTGTCGTTCTGGAAGATACCATCCGCCCAGGGAAGACAATCAACAAGTATGCGTGTACGTGGTCTGCAAGGATGGATTCGTAACGAATTCGGCCCATAGTGCCTTCCACGGGTATGAATGGACCCAGGGAAAGCAACGAAAACATTCCCCAGACCATAACGGTGCTCCCACCAGCTTGTGTTCTGTCAGCAATGGTTGAAGAGTGCTTGTTTCCCGATGTTTCTCGCCTTATATACGTCCATCCGTTCCATGAAGCAGAAAACGTGACTCATCGGAGAAGGCAATCCTTTGCCAATCAGCGGAGGTCCAATTCCGACACTGCCGTGCAAATGTAAGCATTTTCTGCCGATGCACCTTCGTTAGCATAAATGCAGTGACCATCAGTCTGCATCGGAGCTCCATACACAGCAGAGTTCGCTGAACTGTCGTTTTAGACACACTTCCGGTAGCCCCTCTGGTTCATTCGGCCAGTGAGTTGTTCCACTATAGCGTATCGATCGGTCCTCACGCACCTTCGTAGCCGACGTTCACCTCTCACATCAATGGTACGCGATGCTCCGCAGTTTCCACATCGGTAATTCGCGATGGTGCCATTTCTCCAATCACGATACACTTTAACCATAGAAGCACGCGAACAGTTCACAAACTGCGTTGTTTCAGAAATACTGCCACCCTTGGCCTGAAAGCCGATAAGCATCCCTTTTTCCAAATCTGATAAATCGCTCTTTTTATCCATGACAGCAACGAGTGATATGTTTTCAGAATGCCTACAGCACACCTTTTATATACCCTCCAAGCCAGCTCATGACACGTGCCCTCTTTCGTTGGCTACGCGCTGTTGACGTCAAAAGTAGGAGGTAGTCGCAATAATATGACTCGACTGTGTATAACTGATTTTGTAGGGTTACGTGAACTATATCTGAAAGTAATTTTTGTTTGATTTTCTTCTGGTGTTAAACGACCCACGTGAACATTAAGATTATAAAAAGTCACATGTCCCTAAGTAATGGCCACTGGTTCCAAGAAAGGGACAAAATCAGCGCCGTAGACACGAGGGGATGCTGAAAAATTCTCGGCCTAACCCACTTCCTGTAATTGTGGAATTATTTTGTCACTGCATCTCGAAAAAGTGTTCTTTTGTATTGTAAAGTGTCAATTTTCAAACTAACAGTTTTTTAGTTTTTTTTTTTTTTGCAGATGTTTGGCGTCCTGAATGTCAATGCAAAGTCTTGAATTTTCGAATGTGGAACTTCGGGCTGTCATGAAATTTCTGTTCTTGCAGAAAAAAACTGCGAAGGAAATTTATGAGTGTATGATGCAAACATTAAGTGACCAGTGACAGTCATAATCCACTGTGAAGAAATGGTGTACCAACTTTCAGCGTGGAGACAGACCGAAGATGCAGCAAGATCTGAGAGGCCTTCAACAGTAATAACACCTGAAATTGTTGATCGTGTTCATGACTTGATTTTGTCACATCGGCGAATCTCGGCTAAAACAATAGCAGAGGCACTGGAGGTATCCAGGGAACGTGTTGGGTTAGTACACTGTAAAAAATTGCTGTGAATTCTCAGTGTTTCAACTGTATTAAAACGGTTTACAGACCGTAAGCACGCCAACGGGCGATGAACCGTAAATTTTCGGTAGATAAACAACATGTTCACGGTGTTTAAACTGTTTTAACCATTGCGGTATAATACCTGTTTTTTTACGTGCTGTCGAATGGCAACGGGCTGGTCGCGGACGCCATGTTGGTACGAAGCGATGGAGGTCTCTCTATACACAAAATAAGGATTCTATGTTACTAAATAAGCACCGCAGCATTTATTTTCGGTAAGTATTTTTTTGTTTTGTGTAAGTCACAGTGCATTATGATGAGAATGTTAGTATTAAGTGGTTTTGGTAACAATTGAAACAAGTTTGATGTTTTATTTCATGTATGAGTTGCTCACGGTGGTCGTTAAACCTCCACTCAAAAAAAAAAAAAAAATATTTCATGTATTTCGTTCAAATTATTTGTTAGGCCGAACAAGTTCAGTAAACGAATGCAGTTGCTAACTAATTTTCCTCGCTTGTCCTGTGACTAGGTGACAACTAGTTTTGGAGAACGAGGTACAAATTGTATAATGGCCAATTTTACCCAGACCACGTGGGTGCCAGGAAATTTTTATTTAGCATTCGCAAGTGCTAAAAATTCTAACACTATGCTCCTGCTTCCTTCCTTTTTTTTTTTTTTTTTCAGTGCCAGACAGCGTTTTTTGGAATCTGGGCTACTGAATATTTTGTGGCCCCTATTTCTGGTCACAAGTGCTTGTAAAATACGAATGTCCTATTGACTATACGATAGATATGTACATATGTTGGATACCTATTTCCTTTATATATGTAAAGGCTTTGTAAAATACATCTTATGTGTTTGCAGACATAAGGAAATGTATTATTTTTAATATTTATTCCTAAAGAAATGCAAACATTGAAACAAGTATAGATAACAAAAATTTGAAATGAATGCACAAAAACAGAAGTTCACACATAGTTCAGGAGTTTGTCTTTAAAATGTCTGTTTAAAGATGCTGAAACATTTTTTTCTGCAAACTAACACATTGAAGAAATCTCATGTGAGCAGTGTGTATACCTCATCTGTGGTAAGATAGAAATTTATCAGAACCAATCAATTTCTTAAAAATTAGTTGAAATATATCAATACACAGGTATTTGTGTAGTAATAACTGCCAGTGTTTTCTGTAAAATTATAAAAAAATGACAGAAATATCACTCAACTCATGCCCAACGCACAACTCGAGGCGCGTCGCGTAAACTTAATAGCAGTACCAATATCTGTTTGTTTTATTTATAAAATGAGTACCCCAAAAGGTGTATTTCAATGCAAACACAATTGCACGTAGAAAGTTTTACAAACAGGTCACTTATGCTAGGCAGTAATTACATTAGAACTGCTTCGTGAGCTAAGAAAAACCCCTCAAAAAAATCACTTCAGGTGTACTGTGCAAGAAATAAACATTGCTAGTATACCCCAAAATCTTAAGTGTCCACATATCTTACAAAAAAATTTTATACTAAAGAAAATTCAAACATTGAATCAAGTGTAGACAACATAAATGAAAAATGAATGCACAAAAACAAAAGTTTGCCGCCCCGGTTGTGCAGTGGTCTAAGCGATGACCTCTGATCATTCGTTCGAAAGAGGTCTATCGAATCCCGGTGAGGCATGGATGCTGTGTTTGTCTTACGGCACTGGCTCTCTCCCTTCCCTGGAACCAGTGACCCTAAATTAGGGACGGGCGACCGCTTATAGCCCATTGAGTTGCTCACGGTGGTCGTTAAACCTCCAATAAGGCCGCCCCGGTGGCTAGTGGTCTAAGCGATGGCCTCTGATCATTCGTCCGGAAGGGGTCCGGGTTCGAATGACGGCGAGGCATGGATATTGTGTTTGTCTTACAGCACTGGCTCTTTCCCTTCCCTGGAACCAGTGACCCTAAATTAGGGACGGGCGACCGCTTATAGCCCATTGAGTTGCTCACGGTGGTCGTTAAACCTCCAATAAGGCCGCCCCGGTGGCGCAGTGGTCTAAGCAATGGCCTCTGATCATTCGTCCGGAAGGTGTCCGGGTTCGAATGACGGCGAGTCATGGATATTGTGTTTGTCTTACAGCACTGGCTCTTTCCCTTCCCTGGAACCAGTGACCCTAAATTAGCGACGGGCGACTGCTTATAGCCCATTGAGTTGCTCACGGTGGTCGTTAAACGTCCAATCAAAAAAAAAACCTCCAATAAAAAAAAAAGTTCAGGCGTTCGTCTTTAAAATGTCTTTTTTTGCTTTGAGGTTTGTGAAGAAGTGCACAACATCGTCAAACTAACTGCTGAGCAATATCATGCTCTAATGACATGATAGCAAGACTGTTAAGCCTTTGTTGAAGCATTGTCAATCACAAGTTATTTTTTACCAAGTGTAGTTTTAATACGGTGAATGTACATTTGGGAAAATATCATGTATATATATATATGTGTGTGTGTTTTGCAATGTCTTGACAAGAACATTTTTTTTTTTTTTGTGCAGTAGCTACATTCACACTTGATAAAGTCATAGAACTGTGAAATTTTACTATGTAAAGATTCATCCAAATCCTCACTGTAAAAATCTAAACAGTTATTTAGAGAAATTTAGTTGACAGTTAACTAAGAACTGAAATGGAAATTGAATTTTTTTTATAAGCTAACAGACATTTGTTATCCAACTGATCAATAATCACATTAAATGTTTCTACTTCACATTTTTTCTGTCCTTGAAGAATAGTTTCATTACGGTTATTGCCATGTGCATATTTTTTAATTGTGATTAGACAAAACTTCCAGAAGATTTTTCACTTAATGTTTTATCTATTTCTTCATATTTTTCAAAATTATTTCTTTCATTGGCAATGAAATGGGATAATGACAGAAGGTTACGTCCAGTTAACAAATCTAGTGATGGCTTTTGTAATTTAGTATCAACTTCATCACATCTTTCTAAAATGCATCATAACTTGCGTAATTATGGTTCGATTTCAGTGAAATTTTAGTATGTGTTAGGGGACCACTGGGGACGAACCCTATTGGAAATGGGGTCAAAGGTCACAACATAGGAGCAGGATGCATTCCATTGCCATTATGCGTCATAACTTGCGTAAATATGGTTCGATTTCGATGAAATTTTAGTATGTCATAGGGGATCACCTGGGGACGAACCCTATTGAAAATGGGTGCCAAAGAGCACACATGAAAATAGATTCAAATTTATGAGAGAAACTTGAAGAAAAAACATCCAATCTCTGTAGGTAGAAGAAAAGATTTAGGATTTCTAGACAATGGAAGTCCTAAATTTAATATGAATAATGCAAATTATTTCTTCAATTTGCGCTTTTCGGAACTTTTTTACCCACACAAAGTTTTCAGTCCTCAGTAAAACAGGTGTGGGCTCTACTAGTTTTGTTGGGGACCAAAAAGTTCCAAATACTCCAACCTCCTTTAGCCCACCAAACACCCCTGCTCTGACAACTGGTTTTGGAGAACGAGGCACAAGTCGTGGAATGATCAATTTCACCTGCAGACCACATGGGCGCCAGAAAATTATTTAGCTAGCACTGTTACAATTGTAGGTGATTTAACAAGAATTCTGACACCATACTCCTGCCTCCTATATCTTTCCTGTCCCACCTGCTAATCATTCATCAACTTAATCCATTAAGAATTTCATTTGCTGATTTTTGTGTTCAAATTTGTGCTTTCATCCTAATTTCTTTACATAGTCTGTGACGGGTTTAAAATTTATTACATGCCAGGATGCATAATAATATTTTTTAATCGCCGGGATGCGGCCCAACTTCAAACACTTTATTTCTATGGGTGGTCAAATTTTATTTCTGTAAAAACACATAAGTTGTTAATCAGAGTTAAAGTTGATGCCATTGTTTTCCAGCCAATAGCTATCTCAAATAGCCTGGCAAATCCCTCTTTTTTTCCAGGTAGAGTTGCCATTATGTTCCAAGCTTAAATCTAAGAAATTCCTTAGTCAAACTCTGCATTAGCACCAATGCTAAACATCATTGTTACCCCCCCCCCCCCCCGTTAGCTTAAAATACACTGCTCAAAACTATTGGGAGATATCGTGGTTTAGATATGAACTACTGACATCAACTGTTTGTATGCTAAGAGAAATTGAAGGAAAGTTATTACAATGAAACTTTTGCATACTTCCAAACACCTCAGTATGCAAAATTGATTGTGGGACGTTAAAGAGGGTATGTTTCTGTCAACGAATGAAAAGTGAATTGTATCTTATGATCGTTTAGTCCAGGATAAAAATGACTCGTGCTTTGAATGTGATGTCCGAACAGGATTTACCCGAATCTGTAGCCTGAGGGCTATCGGTCACTTAGAAGCTGGTCAAACCCAATCGCAAGTAGCGGACGCCGTTGGAGTGTCTCGAAGCATGATTTCCAGATTTTGGAATTGGTTTTCAGATACCAAAAATTTAAGGCAAAGACCAGGGCAAGGTCACAGGAAAGCAACGTCAAGAAATGAGGATCGTTTTTTTTATCACTGACTGCCAGGAGAAACCGGAGTATGAGCGCCCCTCTTCTGCAATGCAAGCTCCATACGGCTACTGACACAAATGTTTCGACTCAAACTGTTCGCACCCGACTACACAGTGTTGGTCTGTATGCTCGACAACCTATGGTATGTGTTTCTTTAACCGCATGCCACCGTGCTGCCTGCAGATTTTGAGCACATGACCCTGCTGATTAGAGAAGAAATTAATGGAGCAACGTTCTCTTCTCAGACGTGTCTTGCTTTACTGTACATCCTGATTATTTTGAGGGAACAAGGTATTTGTAACAACCAGAGGTAGAAAAATATTCTGAAATCTGGTGGCCAGCTAAATTTTTTAGTGGCCAGACATTGAACCTGCGGGGAGGAGGGGGCTATATATAATGTCAAAGTCGTACACTTCTGTCCAAAAATGTTCTGCCCTCAGCCCTGGCAAAAAAAAAAAAAGGTACTCGTTTTTTTGTTTTGTTTTTCATCTGGGGCTCGCAAATTCCTGAATTATCATAATTTTCATCGTTTATCCTCAGACCCTGGAAATCGCACTTTTTTTTTTTTTATTTTCGTATAATCTGTGCCGCCGTATAATTCACAGATTGTGACATTCAGAAGAAAAAGAAAAAAATAGCCATATGATCTTGTATATCACAAATGTTGATCCAGAAGTGGAATTTTCGACAGAAAAGTTAGGCACATAAAGACCCCGGAGTCCGAAGAAATGAAACAAAGACTTTGGTCAAACTGGCAAAGGACAAACTAAAATACAAGGCACAGTGTACACGAGATTCAGAACATAGAACTTTGAAATGAAGCGTGCATGTTTAGGTTCCTGCAGCAAGCACTGTGCATACATTTTTATTGGCCAATTGATGAGGAGAGGGCACAAGCACAGTCAGCATTTTGTCTTTCCCGACAATACAAAGACAAAATAACTGCCGCTGCCCCTTCCTACAGCTTTCCCGGTCTTTCATTATGACATCCCTTTTCCGTCCTCTTCACTTCGTGCAAATCCTAGACTGAAATTTTTTTCCGAGAGAGTTCCTTTTCCAATTATATAGCCCCTCTCCAGCACAATTACCCTGCAGATTATTTTTCAAATTGAACGGCAGCAAAAACTTTTTTTTATTTTATTTTTTTTAAATCGTTTATTCGTGGCTTATACAATGCAAATTGCCGTACATGTTTTTCAGTGAGAAATTTACCTTTATTTTCATTTTTACGATATGATCATAAATATGCCTTTGTACATTTGTCTCCCCAAAAATTATTAAATTTAAATTTACTAATTGTTTTGGCCATATTTTTCTTTTTGCATAGCATACTAAGTGTATGTAGTTCCTATTCCAACCTCTAAAGTTTTCTGTCACTCAGTTTTAATACAAAACTACGATATTCCCTATTCCCTAATTGTTTTTAGCTGTATATATATAGTAATAAAGTCAACCACAGATAAATTGTAATCCTAATACAGAACCCAAAATAACATCCTGAATTCCTGATAAGATAATTTTTTTCCAAAGACCAAACCTGCCCCCCCCCCCCCCGCCGCATTAAAAATGGCAAAATCCAATAAAAAAAATTTGCAGCGTGTTAGTGAAAACACCAAATATAAATATAATCATCTGGTAATTTCTAAACCTTACTTTACCATGGACTTCAATCAAGATGGCTGATGCCATATTTGATATATCTCAAGGGGCCTCTCTGTCCCTCATTGTCAGTTTGTCACTATAAATGAATTGAAACAAATCTCCGAGAATGTACATCATGAAAGGGTGAATCCGTGAAAATTTTAATCACAATGTAACATTCAGGCCTCTTGTGTCGCCATTCTGATTGAATATCAGCAATGAAGTCACATCACCAGTGAAGCATTATCTCCATCAGTGCTATAAATAAATGAGGCTGGAGACAAGTTTCTAGAAATGAAAATCTTATTTTTTTGAAAAACTGGAAAAATAAGAGGTACATACAAGTACCGGATTTATTTAAAAATAGAAAGTAGTCATGACTACTCTTTTTTGTGCAAAGTACATCACAACTTGCATTTCCTTTGACAGCTTGGAGTCGAATTTTTCATGATTACAATACTTTCTCATGCTAATGTATGAAAAAGAAAAAAGTCTTTTTCACATAAAAAAAAATAACTAGGAACTCTCATAAAATTGCAGGTCCTGTTAATGTGGTGCTCCACAGAGCTGCACACATAAAATCTTTACTGTTTCTACCGGTTTTCAAAATCTTTTGGATTCAAAAGTCTTAGTTTCTTATTTCCTTCTCAACAAATAAAATTCTTGTTTTTATTCTGTTGCATTTATTTGCTACAAAAATGTATATATACAGGGTGTCCGAGAATTATTGGACACATAACAAAATTATATAAAACAAAACATTAAACAGACAGAAATAAACTGACTGTATTAACTTACAATGTAACTGCACAAGTTAATAAATTTCGATGTGAGATCCCTTGGTTGCTCGTAGTACGTCTAAGCGATACTCAATTCCATGCCATGTATTGGCAAGCATCTGAGGAGTTATGGAATTAAATAGCAGCTGTGATACGCTACTTTAGTTCCTGCAAATCAGTACAAGGCGTCTTATAGACACGATCCTAATCCCACATGAAATAATCCAATGAAGTTAGATCTGGAGAGCGAGGAGGCCACAGAATGGGACCACCACGGCCAATCTATCTGTTGGGGAAAAGGCTCATTTAGGCACTTATGTATACATGTTGACCAATGCGCAGTCGTACCGTCTTGTTGGAAAATGACATCATATCTTTTGATCTGGGTATAGCGAAAGTTTCTATCGTATCCAAGTAAATGTCATCATTTGTTTTTTTTGCAGAAGGAAGGGCCAATCACTTGTCTTTTTGATAGGGTGCACCACACGTTAACTTTTGGCGAATCGCGTTCCAGTTCATTAGCAGCATGAGGCAGTTCACTACCCCATATCCTACAGTGACAATTCACAATACATGAAATGTGGATTCATCACTGAAAATGACAGTACTGAGAAAGTTTTCGTTGTTTTTCACTCAATTTAGCATAACCACAGCGAAATCGTTTCGCTGAGTGTGATCATTTACATGCATCTTTTTCACTATTTGGATTTTATAAGCATAAAACTTTAATTTCTTGTGCAAGATATCGTGAACTGTCGATTTCGGAATGCACAGTTCTCTGCTTGCTTTACGAACGGATTTCCTGGAGCTTCGTCGGAAACTTCCATTAACTTGGTCAACCGTCTCACCGCTGATGCTAGGCCAACCGGCTCCTCCACGAGGTTCCACATTGCCAGAACTGTTTTATCCATTGCTTAATTGAATTCATTGATGGAGGATTATTATTGAGTATCCAATATTTCTGGGACACCCTGTATATTGCTTAAGACAACAGTGCTGACAATTACGGAGGATCATACTCTAAACGGTATCGTCTTTTAACTTTAATGACAGACTTTAATTTCGCAAGCCATAACACACACATCACCTTGTGCTGTACGGATGACATTACTACCGATTGCGCATTTCTCATACATTCCTCATCAGGCCACACCTAGTGCCATCTATCGGATTCTGGGAATAACAATTCTGCAAAACAAAAATATAGAAACCGTGTTTGTAATACGTGACATAGAAAAACCGACAATGCTCAGTTGTTTTTTTTACATAATTTTGTAATGTATCCAATATTTCTGGGACACCCTGTATATTGCTTAAGACAACAGTGCTGACAATTACGGAGGATCTTTTTGCGGACATATTTTTTGTATTGTAAATAATTTTGGTAATGAATCTTTGTTCTGCATGCTAAATTGGTTGAATTTTTAAAAAAATATGTAAAAGAATTTGGTTTCAGATGAATCAAAGCCTTTGGCAATAAGTGTCAGTTATTGTTTATTTTTGACACATGAAATTTTACATTCAATACATAAAGTGATTCCTTCTGTTTTTCTTAGGAATATCTCATATTATAAAACATTTTGCATAAAAGTGCATTCTTAATACTTAACATCATGTATGAGTGTGTCAATTGCAACTATGTTTTTTATCTTTAAAGAAATATGTTCACCACATGAGCATTCATAGAAATGTAAATAATTTTAGATTTCAGTGTGGGGTGCGTGGTTGCTCCAAGGCATTTGGCTCTTACTATGGCTTTAATACTCATGTCTCGCGATACCACCGTGGATTGCGTGGTTTACAACTTTGCAATTCAGAAGTGGATTTAAAGTGCAACCAAAGATTGTGTCATAAGGCATTTAATAGAGTTTCTGATTTAATATCGCACATTAAGTCACATCTAACCTCCGGGGGCTTTATTAGATGCTGTTTTAAGGGGTGTGCCAAAACATTTAAAGTCAGATCTTCATTTTCATCCCATTTATCTAGATATCATCTGAATCACAGTACAAAATTCCTATCTCCACAGTTTCTTAATTCTGAGCCAGTTGCCCTGACCTTGAGAGTTGACAGTACTGTGGAACTAGTCACTTCTGACGTAAGTGAACAACTTAATCAGTCAGACAGCCATATCTCTGAAGAACTCACACTGAAAAATATTGCTCTTTTTTGCTTGCTTTTGGAATCAAAATGCCTAATCCCATGTAAAACAATACAGTTGATAACAGAAGAGATAAATTATTTACTGATTCAGGAGGATTCCTTTTTCACACAGAGTTTCACTGCTAAATTGAGTGAATTAGTAAATATATCTGAAGATGAAAAAAAAAAATTGTAAAATATGTCCATGACTCAAAGTTTTTAAAATCTGCATTCGATACTGAATCGGGACTTCTTAAATCTATCTATTTAAGACAACAATATTTTTAAAAAAGCATGAAATTTGTCAAACCCATTGAAATTTGCATGGGTCGTGATGAGGTAAATTGCTTGCGTTACTGCCACTACATTCCAATTAAAAAAAACTTGTTAATCTGCTCCACGATAAGTCTGTAAAGGATCAAGTAGATCATCCACTGAAAAATGAAGTAGCAGATCGAATGAGTGATTTTACTGACGGTAGCGTGTTTCAGCAATGCCAAGCAGATGGATCAATAAAAATCCTTCAGCTTATCCTTTTTCAGGATGTGTTTGAGGTTGTTAACCCGTTAGGTTCTTCACGAAATAAACATAAAATTCTCGGATTTTATTTCACATTAGGAAACATATACCCTCAGTATAGGTCATCAGTTCACCAAATGCAGCTTCTTTTACTGTGCTGTGAAAAAGATTTAAAATTGTTTGGCCAAAAAGTAGTATTTAGGCAATTGATTGGTGACCTTAAAGAAATTGAGAATGGATTTAATGTGGATGGTGTATGTTATGTAGGGAGGGTTTTTTGTATTACTGCTGACAATTTAGGAGCACATTTTATTGGTGGATTTAACCAGAATTTCTCAACTTCAGAATATATGTGCCGTTATTGTCTAATGCAAAGAGATACTTGGAAGAGTATCCATATTTGAGTGCTTCATCACGAACTGTTGAAAATTATGATGCATCTGCTTTGCAATTAGCCATGGGTAGCCAAGGAATCATTTCCCCCGTCTCTGTTCAATGAGTTGCAGTACTTTCATGTTTGTCTTCCTGGGCTCCCTCCTTGTGTTGGTCATGACTTGTTTGAAGGGGTTTGTGACTATGATTTGTCACTTTACCTAAATTATTTTGTTCAGAAAGGCTGGCTTACGTATACTTTATTAAATGATCTAATACGTGGCTTTTCATTTTTTGAGCATGATGCTTCTTGCAGGCCTGCTGTGTTTCACCCAAAAAGCAAAAGGTTAAATGGCAGTGCTTGTCAGAACTGGGCCTTACTTCACTTTTGCCAATCCTTCTGTACTCTAAGATAGATACTGATGATTCTGTATGGAATCTACGTAGTTGTTACACTCAGAGAAATTGTGGAATTTGCCTGTGCACCTAGCATAAGTCATTCACAAATTGCATATTTCAAAATCATAATTGAAGAGTACTTGGAGGGAAGGAAGGTTGCTTTTGCAGATGTGCCTCTTCGACCAAAGCGCCACTTCCTTCTGCACTATCCTGAGTTAACGATGAAATTTGGACCACTTATTCGTCTTTGGACATTGCCGTTTGAGAGTAAACATTCATATTTCAAAAGAGTTGCCCGAAGATGTCAGAACTTCAAAAACCTCACTGATACACTGTCAAACAAACATAAGTTATTGCAAGCTTATCTTCTAAATGGCTCACTTTTTGCTGAAAGGGTTCGGTTTGAAGACAGTCAAACTTTCATTATCGAGTTGTACTCCATTCAAATACAAAGGGCAATAAAAGAATCAGAATATCAACCTCTGCACATTTCAAACAAAGTGAAAATTTTTGGTACTCCCTATACTGTAGGCCAGTTTTTGAACGTAAAGAACAAAGATAATGATTGTGTCTTTGGAGAAATACTGTTCATATTAGAAGATAAAAACAAGGAAATATTTTTTATTGTTAATGTGTGGGAGGGTCGTTGGTGCTCAGATAGTGGTTTGCACATTTGTAAAAGTACAGACAGAGTTTTGTGTGTGAATGACAAATAATTAGGTGATTTCTACCCTTTATCATGCTACAGTTGTGGTAATAAAAAAGTTATTGCTTTGAAACATAAGTTTTTTAATGGTTTAGCAACAGCAATAGAGCACTAGATAATGCATATTTTATCAGCTATTTGTACACTGCCATTATTGCTACTGACACAGCTAGCTGAATATTGGTTCCAGGAGTGCAAAATGGTCAGTAGAAGTAAATTATTTTCATCTTGTTCAGTAATTTTTTTTTAATTAGTCAGTAAAGTTCTCCCATGGGGCATTTAAATTCCTAAAAGACAGTGAGAAATGCTGCTGTGGATATGTATGGAAGAATCTTTATCTAAAAATTATGATTCAATTCACAAGTGAAAAATTGGAAGGTCTCTTGTAATGAAGAGGAAGGAAACACACCTGGTTCCCTTCCTAGCCCAAAGATAGATAGTTATGGATGCATCAACTGGGCACCTAACTGGCCTCACAATGAGACTACAGAGTCCCTTCAGTTTAAAAACCCAGCTCACTGAGGGAGATGAAAAACTAATTGAGCTAATCAGTGACACCTTGTACTTACAGCGCCTTGACATAAATAGTGGAACAAGCCTGGTGAAATTAGTTTAAGACTGGCCACAGTTGTTTTCGGGTGTTGGCCTTTTGCAACACTTTCGATTACTAACAGGCATTGATATATACAGCCAATTCTGCAAGTCAGTTGAAGATCGAAAGGCCGAACTTTTGACTTATTTTCGTGCTCAGAAAAAGACAAATTTACTGCAGCTATTTGCAGAAGCCGGTGTGTGAAATGGCAATCAAGTCATTTTGCTAATTGCAGCAGTTGCTGCATATTTTGATGAAGATGTAAAATTTCTTCTGGCAGTTTCTGAGGTAATTTTGAATTTATTCTATTGATTTCTTTAAACTTTATAAATCATAATGATCATTGCAATTACAACCAACATAATTGTATGAAATTTTAGCTTTTTTACAGAGAAACCAAATATTTGGAATATTTTCTTTAGTAGAGAAATGTAGTGTAAATTTTATAATTGATGATCAGTATATCTCTTAATATTGGCATTACCCTCATATCTACTTGAATATTGTGATTTCAATAATTTGGATATTGTCAGCTGGTATACTATCACTATGTTTTAACAACCATTTCATTGATAATCGGCTACACATCAAATGATACTGTTGTATAAGTATGAAGATCTACTAGCAGATTTTCAATAGTTTAATGTGCTATATCAGTAAGATGGGTCATTTGAGGGGGTGGGGGAGTGCGTCTCAAAAAAGTTTTGAAAGGGTGAAACAGTCTGTAGTACACTTATCTATTATTTTTCAAACATTGACCTACTTACACCAAATATATGAATTTCTGCTAACATCTATTTTTTTGAAGAGTGCCCCACATCTATTTGGATATTACTTTTACAGATGTCTGGTGTGGATTTTTTTATGGACCTACGGATAAAATATGTTGGTCCACAGTTGTTGTTTTTTAACTCTCTTGTAGACTTAAGTGGGTTTCCATTTACATGTGTGCACGTTGTGGAGATTTCCAACAAATTTGTTGCCCACCCTTTCATCTACAGATATCTCCCACCTTTATTTTGGGAAATACTGACCCTTGGATGCAGGAGTAACAGAAGGTGCCTTTGCGGGTAAGAAGTGGATCTAAAATTAAAATCTGACCTTTTGTTATCTGTGATCACAGATCATAATTTTTTGCCTACAACCGTGTTCTCTTCATAAGAGTTACTGGAGGTGTTTTTGGCATAAATTAGCTTATTCAATGCAAATGGCCTTGAGCGTGGGTGGTGTAATTCAGGGAGCAGGATCATGGAAAGCCTTACCTGATTCGTTTGCAAATTCAGCCAACATAGAAGGCAACACGCAGCATTTTTTAATGTTAAATTATGCGTTTTCTTGGCCGTTACAGTTTTATCACTAGTAAAAGGAAGTTAAAAATATCAGCTAGCTTAACTTTCTGATTGCTGGTATTCTGATCTAATGTTGGCAAAGGGATAAAGATATGGGAAGCTGTAGAGTGAAGGGCTGGGTACAACACAATATTCTTTGGCTGATAAGTCATATTAATGTTTTTAATTTACAAATAATTGGCAAAAATATTAATTTCTCCCAAGTTTTGAAGGTTTATCATGGCAAACGCAAGGGTGAGGGTGCAGCCACCTATACTATATATATATAAACAGTCTAGATGGAATAATATGCGCAAAATGAGCCTGCTTCACCCCCCCCCCCAAGCTACATCAGTCCTCAACATGCTGTATGTTTTAATGTTGGTTCCTTTTCTTATTTGTAGAATTTTAGAGCATCACTATAAAATGAAGTGCAACAGTATTTTATCAGTATCTTGATTTTGTGATTCAAAAGTAATTGATTTTTTTTTTCAGGTGCTCAATCCTCACTGTCCTCCTAATGAAGCAGTAACATCTCCATTTCTAGCTGTAAAAGGTAACACTATGATTTCCCTCTTGAATATTTTGAATTTTATTCAAACTGCGTATGGTTTTATCATACCATAAAATTTTGTTTTCTTAGAATATGATGACACCACACGTCATATTCAGGGTATTGGCAAACATGCACTTTCAGTTTGTATGTTAAGGGAAATGCACAGTGGCCTAAAAAAGCCTCATCTGCAATAACCCACGTTTTCTATATCATAGTTTAGCAATTATTGTACATTTTCATACTGTCGTGTATTAGAAGAATAAACTGTCTTTTAATGGCATTAACTCATAAATTTTGAAGTAAATTACCTGCACTATTTTTAAATGTTTTGATTGCTGTGGTGAATAGCTATGTACCTTCCCCTTTGTAGAGAGGTGAGAACAATTATGTAGACATAAAGCTTGTTAAATGAGTTTTCTTTTCCCTGTGCATCAACCTTTAAGTCGTTGCTTTCGCAAGGGAAACCAGCTATGAAAGCTGGTGTTGACTTTACCACTGTGGTACATCCGAGTTTCAACTTCCAATCTTTGTTCCTCTTTTGGGCGGAGGATTAACTTGGAACAGACTATTGACTAAGATTAACTAGTCCAGTAGTTTGCTGCTAAGGAAAAGGGATTGCAAATAAAAGGTATTCATGATGAAAAAGTAAAGGAACTATAAAGTTGTTAAATACATGAATTTCCGTCAATATAGGCTAATACATTGTTATTCTCTAAAATTTTCTGGAAGAACTAGCAAATGTTCCTAATTTTCTATTGGAACTCCTTATATATGTAAAGAAATTAAGAAAATGTTTTGTGTAAGATCGTGATTTTTATTTCTAAGATTTTTTTTTTTTTTTTTTTTCATTTTCCGCCAACAATAAATTATTGATATGAAGATCTCCTTTGTGCTGATTCATAAAAGTGGAGTGTTTGGCAATCAGTGACATATTGAAAAAGTTCTGCACGATTTTAACCTTTATATCTTATTGTGGGTCTATATTTCAGTGTATTCTGTCCATTTGTTGCATGTGGGGAAAATCGGAAGGGCAACTCTCGATATTTGCTTCGGAGTGTGCTTCCGCATAGAGAAAACATGTGGAAGCACACTTCCAAACTATCTAATGTTTTGTCCTTTGAGTGTATGTACTGTGTGTGTGAGAGAGATGTGCTGTTAAAATAGATACCTTTCTAGTAACCATGCTGAGCCACCTGTCTTAATAATGCATACATTTTTTTCACCTTTTGGCTGAATTCAGCCTTTTTTAACATTGTTTTGGTTATTTTTTATATTCTTACAAAACTGAAGTTGTTCTTTTTTTTGGCGGGGGGGGGGGGGTTAGTTACCCTGTTATAAAAGCAATTGAACTGTGTACGTACAACTTGAAACCAAAGAGAACTAATTTTTGTTTTCTTTAAAGAAAAGTTTTTCTGAATCATCCTCTTTCCTACTATTGTATTACAGTATTAATTTATTGCACTTTTCTGAAAATCAGGCTCTTATAAGAATCACTTCAAAATTTTTAGTAATTTGGACTTCTTGATGCTGCTATATAGCTCTCTGAAAACATCAATAAACTTTTTTTTATTCTGACAATGTGTGACTGCTCAACCTACTGAAAATGTGATTTTGATTTTTCTGCTACAGTCCTGTGGCAGTGTCATTGTTGGACTTATTATTATAAGGTTGTCTGATATAATAATTCCCCAAGAAGCATTTTCAGTGTGTCTTGCCAAATCTGATGTTGCACTGGTTATTTAATTGCTCTAACAAAGTTCCAACAGCCTGTGAGACACCACAGTGTGACTTGGTCAGGAAAAAAGTTAATTTTTTTGTAGTTGTAATTAATAAAATTATTTTATATTGGCTTATACAGGATGATTGCATATTCTGATGTGCTTAGTAATTATAATGTTCAATGCTTTTTTTTCCCTCGCATCGCTAAAAAATTCAGCCTTTATTTTTTCATTGGTCAGTCTCGTGTCTGTTTCATGCGGCAAAATGCCGAACTTTTTCAAAGCTTGTGAAAATATTCTTCAAGTATTGCCAGCCATACCACCTCCAAAATTGTCCAAATTTTGCTCAGGTTCATGGCCAAATGGACCCGTGCATTTTCAAAGCTTGAAAATGCACGGATCTTTTAGAGAAATAAAAAGCTGCAGTTCTAAGAATGGCATACTTCTTCACTTATCATTGTTTGCTGAATGTTTCTGCTTTGAAAGTTTGTGCCATGCTTTTGTTAAAATTCTGCCTAACCAATTGTTAGTATCATATTTGGTTTTCACACTCTTAACAGTACAATGTTTTGATTTTTTAAGTATTTGCTTTATTTCACTTGTATGTATATTGTCCTCTGCATTTTTTTTATAATACTGTATTTTTTTAATTATTGTATTCTTACATTTATGCAAGTAAAAATGTCATATCCAAACATGCCAACCTTCAAAATCTGAAAATCGGGAGATTATTACAGCTCGTAAAATCACATGAGCTCTATTTTTATCGATATTTTCCAGAAGTATTATTGGTCCACTAAAAGTTCTGGAGAACAAAACAAAAATAAAACTAAAAGCAATACCCATTTTATTGCATTGTTAGTTTTTGTATTGTAAATGTATACACCCCAGATATTTTTTTTCCTAACTTAGATAAAGATCATGTAATCTCGGTGTCCATTACGTATAGTTATTGGGGGTGGGGGTGCAGTTTAAAAACATTCAAGCTCTTCGTATTCCTAAGGGTTGTGGTCTGTTTTTGGTTTTGGAAATTACACTCTTCATTACGCTCCTCCCTTCCACGGATCATCCAACTCCCTACTGAAATAGGTTTTTTGGGTACGTAGATTCTGCAAGATAATAAAAACGTAAAATGGCCCGCGTGCTATAGTCTTCTTTAGGTTGTGCGCGACGGCAAAAACAACAAAAAGCATCGTACTAACATCGCCTTTCGTTACAAGGCAAGGCCAAATTTTGTCGTTAAGTGAATTCGCCGGATTTCTTGAGGCGAAGGGTTGAAAGACTGAACTGCAAGAAGGCAGGGCAGCTGCCATCTGTCAATTAATTATGGACCCTCCCCGGCATTCCTACTGCCAGAGCGGGTCAGCTCTTTGCTGAAGGTGTCATATGACAATCGGGCTAGGGGAAAAAATTTTAAAGCAAATTTTTTTTGGTCGGAAGCTAGCGCTTAGACCGCTGCGCCACCTGGGAAGCTTTCTTTTTGCAGATAGGAGGAGAGGACAAATACAAAACTGATGACTGCAGTTGTCGCCTTGCTTTGACGCAGAAAGAGAAAATTATTTCACAGGCGATTCAAAATCATGGTGGTGGTTGATGGAATGCTGACCATCCTAATGTCTAATTCTCGGTGAAAATCAGGAGAATTTGACATTCATCCGGAGAGTTGACACATCTGCATACCCCATATGAACTGAATTCAACTTGATATGATTTTAAATTTCCATGCCTGAGCACTCTCAGGCAGTAATTTTTGCAAAGTTATTGCTATTATCATGGGTGAAAGAGTTCCGCCTTTTTGGAAGTCATTTGGGAGTTCCCAAGATCGGCAGTTAATAAATGGGTAGTGAATTAATTATTTTGCAGATGGTTGGTTGGGTTTGACTTAACCAGCCACTTCGGAGATTTATAAAAATGAAAAGTTTTTTTTTTACATGTCCATGATTTGACCCTTTTTCCCCCACTACTTAAGTCTATCTTATTTTGTTCTGAAGTTGTTGGAAGCGAGCCCTGCTTCTGAGTGAGTGTTAGCATTATTAAAGTTACAAGCAAAAATCTTAACTAAATTTGATGACAGTAATACAAAGATCCTGATGTCTAACAGGATAGGGGTATCTTGGTTACACCATTTTATAACTGCTGTTTGATGCAGTACAAAAGTTAAAACTGCATAATTACCATTGTTAAATTTGTTAATTTTACATAAAATTTTAGGAATTTAATATATATATATATTATTTTTTTAGGTTCCTCTGTTCTAAACCCAGAGAACTTCATGTTAATAATTGACAGAATGTGTGTCAATAGTGTGCAAAATCCAATAAAAGCAGTGTGCATGCTGTTTTCTGCCTATTTTGTGTTTAATATTCACTACCCCTTTGAGGCAAAAGTGACATTGGAATTTTTGCAAAGGTTAGTATAGGAACTTTTGGATAAAACTTTGATTTTATTGAAGTTTTTTTTTCTCTCCAATGTTAACAAAGTGTATAAAATATATTTTTTACATCTATAATTGTGTATGTATTGCATGATATACAAAAATAGTGACATGTCCTTTATTGAGAATATAAACCTATTTTTTTTAAACAAAGTATAATACTAAAATAATTTTGGTCTTTTCATCTGTTCTAACCCTAAGCCTCCACTTTACCGAGGAAAATAAGTAGTCTCTCTCTTTCTTGAGGACTGGGTGTAAAAATAAATTGTGTCCACCTATTTACTAGAAGGGGTCTGCTGCTTTTCCTGGATTTTTGCAGTTGGTATCAGTCTCAGAATATAGACGTGCATGCGTATGCCATGCACGGATAGTTTCCAAATTATTAGCAGCTTTTGCAGATAGTTTTTGCTTGTAGATTTAAAAATGTTATTTACAGCAATTAAAACACTTAAGGCTTTACTCAGATTAATATATTTACTTCTATCTCAACGAGAAATTTTCACATCTTCCGATAGGGACTTCTTTTGGTTTTACAGACTTTTCTGGCCTCTTGATTTTATCAAAGCCTGTTCTCAATATATAGGAACTGTAACAAAGTTTCATTTACACAGAAAGACTATAAATTATATTGCCAGGTTCCTCTTGCAGTTGCTAGTTATGAAATTAAAGTCTTTTCCTTATGTATTTTATAAGTCTACTATTTTTGAATTAAGTTGAAAATGCTATTTATAATTTTTGAAAGTTCATTAACGGAACTGCTTTTCTAGATATAAAAACTTTAATTAGTCTTGTTTTTATGAGGTTCATAGTGTTCTGGCCTTAAGGTCCATTTTACACACATTTCTGTGCATTCAGTCTTGATATACTTTTGTCCTCTCTAGAATCTGTAATGTTCTAATAATTATTTATTGTCATATTAATTTTTTCTTTAAATTATCTTATTCTATTGTTATGATTCATGGGTTTTCAGCAAGTTTTCTGTTTCAATGGTTGTGTATGCAGATACATTTAATTTTTATACAACTCTGCTAGGTATTAGGAATCTGCTCAGTCCATGAAGGCATCAGTCTTTTATTTTTCCATGAAGGCATCAGTCTTTTATTTTCAGTTGCCCTCTAGTAATTCCACCTGCCTTGTTAATTTTCAGACCTGGCCATTGTGACAATTTTTTTTGGTGGTCTTCATTTTCTTGAGTTGACTGCAAATTTTTACCACTACACTTGCCAAATATTATGAACATTGTATTGTATAACCAGTATTCTTATTGTGGGATAAAAATAGTATTCAAATTGATCAAATCTTTTCCATTATTGATGGTCTTCAGGATTTCTCACTACACAAATAATTTAGTTTTTGTAATAATTTAAAATCAAACTAGTAGTGTGCTGTAAAGATACATATTATTTTTGTATATATATTGTTACTTTTTTAGAAGCCAGAATTTTTATGATGTATTTCATTGTGTTAATTTCTCACTTTAATCACAGGTGCTTTGTGGGTATAAATCCTGTATGTGGATCAAAGGAAGAAAGGGAAGAAGCTTTATTCTGAAGTCAATCCAAAAATTGCAAAGTTATGGCACAAAGTAAAAGACCACAACAGTTGGCTAAAAGATATCAGACAATAAGTGGCACATAATAAAAAAAAAAACATTGTCTATGATATTAGTTGATCTGTATATATATTGTTACACCAATTAAGTTTGTTGTTTTTTTTAATAAAAAAAAATGCAATCCAGTTGATTCGGTACTTTTCCTGTGTATCTAAGCTTCAATTATATATCAGTATTTTGGTAATGGTAGTCCTAAATCTATGAAACAATAAATTACTTTTTGCCTGAGCACATTGGAAAATATCTGTTGGTAATTTGTTTCTAGTTCTCTGCATATGCAACATTTATTTTTTTTTAATACTACTGATTCCCCGGTGTCTTCAAGCCAACTGCTATACACCATTATCTCTGTAGTTTTGACATCTGTTTGTTATACTTGCAAACAACGTGCACTTTGGCTTTCTGACTCCTTCCAATTTAAACACCTACAGTGAACTGCAATTGTCACACCAGAAGTTGTAGGGACAAAAATGAAAAATGTGTTACTTTGTGCTGTCATGTAGAAATTAACTGTTTTTAGTAGTCCTTTGGAAAAATCCGAGGAAGCTGTAACAATTTGCTCATCTAGATTTTCAATGGCATAAATATTTTGCACAGGACTTACAAGTTAAGTCATTCACCCCAGTGATCTACGTCAGTAAAACTGCATAATGCATATTGTTTCGTAGATGAAAATGATTCGACAGTACTCATTATAAGCAAGTTTGGTGGTATTTGTATTTTGACCATTACGGTAGACTAAGAGTGGCATTCTAGGGTTGACCACATTTTTGAAATCTTTACATAAATGTACACTGATCAGCCACAACATTAAAACTACCTTTTCGTGACTGTATTCCCTAGTGGAGATGGCACCTTTCAACAAGACTTGAAATAAAGGATGTAATCCATGTCACACTGCAAAGAAAGTTCAGCAATGGTTCCAAGAACATAACTGGAATTCCCTTTAATGCCATAGGCCCCAAATTCACTGGACATGAATCCTATTGAGCATTTGTGGTTTCAGTTGGAGGAAGGGGTATGAGCAGCATCACCCGCGTAATTTGCAGGAAGTGTGGGATCTGTTGCAGTCATGATACCAAGAGATGGCTACCAACATCTCATTGAATCTGTCTCATCAGGTGAAGACACATTGTATTAGGTAGGTGGTTTTAATGTTTTGGCTGATTGATGTATATATTATACGGTATTTTTGAGAGTTTTACGAATTATGAAAACAAAAGCTCAAACACATTATAGATCGTGAAAAACACATGCAATTTTCCAAACATTTTTGTAAAAAAACTGCACCATACTTATTTAATGGGCTTTGCCGTGTTTTTTCTTAAAACTGCGGTTCAAGTCCGCCCCAAAAATTGGCTGAAGCCCTAATTAGACCAAAAAACATATTAAGAAAAGGTCATTAAACCAAATCTAAAAAACAGTGGCTAAACATTTTTGAAAAAAACAACAACTTTGCACCGTGTTTATTTAACAGGCTTTGCCATGTTTTTTCTTTCAAATATGGTTTATCTACTGTATGAAATTTACAGTTGCTCTACTGTGTTAGGCCACATTTTCTGGTAGTTTGACCGTTTTTTATTTCCCGGTCATTAGACCGTTAATGAACATTACAGTATGGTACTGTAAAATTACAGCACTGTAAAGAAAACGGTCTTTACACCGTATTTATTTAACAGGCTTTGCCATGTTTTTTCTTTCAAATACGGTTTACCTACCGTATTAAATTTACGGTTGATCTACTGTGTTAGGCCACATTTTCTGGTAGTTTGACCGTTTTTTATTTCCCGGTCATTAGACCGTTAATGAACATATCGGTACGGTACTGTACAATTACGGTTTATTGACCGGCCACTCAGCTGCCGGTGTATCTACCGTAATTTGACCATGAAATTTTTACAGTGTAGTATAAAAAGTCGGGTTCCTCAAAAACAAAGGTCCAATGTAATAATAAAGTTCCAAGAAGCATCGCTAGGGGCAGCACATCAGCATCGACCCAACACACTAACGCCATCTGTCACGCCCTCTCATCCTCATGTCACAAGCCACGCCCCTGCACCTTCTGCCCGTGCCACGCCCTCACGTCCAGCGTCAGGCCACGCCCCCATCCTTCTCCTAGAAGGATGCATCCTCCGGCAGAACCCGCCTTTTTATACTACTTGGGTTCATAATTCATGAGCACTTGGATATGCAGAAGATGTCAGCGAAGTGGGTCCCCAAATGTTTGAACGCCGATGAGAAACGAAAACGAGTGGACACTTCCAAATCGGTTTTGCAGCATTTTGAGCGATGTGGTCATGAATTTTTGCAGCGACTTGTCACTGTTGATGAAACGGGGTTACCTCACTATGATCCAGAGACAAAGCAACAGTCTCTGCAGTGACGGAACGCGGGTTCTCCAAAGAAATTCAAGACTCAAAGGTCACGGCAACGGTTTTTTGGGATTCGAAAAGAGTTTTACTGACTATCTCCCGAAGGGCCAAACAATAAATGCTGAATACTATTCCAACTTGCTGTGCCGATTAAAGGAGGCGTTGAGGGAAAGAAGGTGAGAAAAACTGCGGAAAGGTGTTCTCTTTTTGCAGGACAATGAGCCGGCTCAAAAGGCTGGCAAGACAATGGATGTTTTGAGGGATCTGGGGTTTAAGTGCATAGATCATCCACCCTACTCACCAGACCTTGCTCCATCGGACTATTTTTTGTTGCCAAATCTTAAAAAAATGTTGAAAAGGATGCATTTTTCGAATGATTCGGAGGTAATATCAGCAGCAGAGCAGTATTTGAGTGATCAGACTTCAGAATTTTTTTTCGGAAGGGTTAAAGAAACTCAAGAAATGCTGTGCCAAGTGTGTTGAACTTCGGGGTGAATATGTGGAAAGTTTCATGGTTCTATAGCGGGTAGAGTCTAGCCAAATTCCTTCTTGGTGAGGACGAGAACTTATCAGCATCCCCTCCTACAACCCAAGTGCATCGTCTTTGTTGTTCAGTTCTGATTTCGCTCTTCACATTTCGTGCAAGGTTGGGTTTTTTTTTTTTTTTTTTTTTTTTTTTCTTTTGTCAGCTGAGAAGAGCGCCATTTCTGGATTTTCATTTCATACGGTCAGGCACGACCATAAAAAATTTCAACCTCTTCTGCAGCCTCAAAAACGGAATATTTCGTACTAAATTACTTTTCAGCTGGCTGACTGACAGGTACTCAGCAATGCGGAGACGGGCCGAGCCGGAAAGCCCCAGCCCTAACTGGGCTCGGGCTGCATGATATTTAAGTTCGGACTCAGGCTCAGAGAGAGAGAGAGAGAGAGAGAGAGAGAGAGAGAGAGAGAGAGAGAGAGAGAGAGAGAAATTTTTCTTTTTAAACTTGATTTTGTAAGAACATAGAAGATTTTTCTTACACTTTCTACTTGGTACAGAGAATCCTTCTGCAGCTGAATTTGAGTGGGCAGTGGAGACTCGGTAGGACTAATTATTCCCGGCTTCGGTAACAAACGCCAGAGCACACGCATTAGTGGATTTCTGAAGAGCGAAAAGCTTCGAGAATTATAGACACAAGATGTTACATACCACTCCGATGAAATTGTGGTCCCCTACTACCTACCTCCACGCGGAAGCTCCTTATGCCAATTACATGTATATTGAGCAACCGTACGCACATCACAGCGCCGCTTGATCTTTCTGGATCCCTACCGCCCGAAGAATTTGAAGAGGAAACTAATGGTAAATAATAGGAACAGACAGATATCACTTTCCCAGTCAAGGAAGGCATCGGTTAATTGCAGGGGGAGAAGCGAAGAGAAATCTGGGAAAGGATAATTTTTGTTATTAAATCCTAAACTGGGGAGTCATAGTTTTCAGACTCGGGCTGTCGTACTTCGGGCTCGGACGGACTCGGGCTCTTAAAATTTGGTCCGAACTCAGCACCGATGTACTCAAGAGTGCTTGCTTGGCCGCGACACATTAGCCCTTTTTCAAACCGTACGGAACCACTCAAACACTCTAGTGATGGACTATTTGTGAACGATTCGTTACAGGACTGTCAACAGCGGCCAGCGATAAAACTAACGTCAGCTAACATGCAAACTAAATGTGTTTATGCCCAGTCGCCATTCCGTGACGTCACGACTTCGACGACGTATTAGCCCGGTGTCCAGGCGGCTCAATCTGATCGCCGACTTATGCAACAGAATGAGTTGTATCAGAACATCTGATAGGTGTCATGCTAATCGCGACCCTCAGTACAAGATATTTATCATTCCGGTTACATGGTTGCTAAAAATTCGCAACATTTTTTTTTTTTTTATAAGTACTTTCAGTACCACCGCGGCATGGAGGCATAGCGCGGTTAGCTAACACGCGCTGTTCGTGAAGTGTGGGACCTCATCCGCCGGTCATCCATCCAGTCAGCGGTTTTTCCGGAGTTTTCCGTAGACTACCCGTAGTTTAGGGAAGCGAATATGTGAATGGTTCTCTGTGAAGTCGTCCCGAACGCACCTTGATCCTTTCCGCAGCTGCATATATCCATGTCGCAGTTTGCTTTGGTGGCGACGATCAGAAATACAGAATAATTCTGAACATACTTGACACAATTACTTACTAGTAACATTCATTTACTTACGATATCTTTATTAAGAATAAATAGTTTGTAAAAAAAATAATAATTTAACTACCAAACCACTATGTCGTTTAGATAGTTAAATTATTTAAGTAAATCAATTGAATTTTTGGAGGGGAAGAGATTGCAGTGATTTTTTTTTTTTTCTGCTGGAACGTGTGTTTTATGATGGTCAATCTACAGTACAGCCTACAAATGAAAACTCGCGCAAAATCCACAAGTTTACATTTAGATTTTGAAAAACATCGAATTATTTATCTATTCATTTCAATTTATGGACTGGTGTATTCACGGTGTAAGTTTCAATTTATGGACTGATGTATTCACGGTGTACAAATTATCCCTGAATGATTAAAAGTTAACAATTTGGAACTGCCATAAGATGAGACCTGCTTACTTAAAAAAAAAAAAAAAAAAAACAGAGCCTAAGACATTTAATTTACAAGTTTGTTTGTTTGTTTTTTTTTTTTAAGAAAGAAAGGGATTTGGTGGCTCAAAAACTATTTTTGAGAGAGATGAAGTTAGGAAAAGGTTATTCAGTTAAAACAATTTATTCACAATAATTAGTTCTTTCAGATAACAATTTAGAACTGTCATTAAGATAAGACCTGTTTACTAACGAAAAACGGAACCTAAGGCACTTAATTTATTGGCTTTTTTTTTTTAAAGAAAGAAAAGGATTGAGAAACTCGAAAACTGCATTTTTGAGAGAGATGACCTTGCGAAGAGGTTATTTCAGTTAAAACAAATTGCTCCTCAATAATTATTTCTTCCAGATAACAATTTAGAACTGCCATTAATATTAGACCTGTTTACTAAAAAAAAAATTAGAGCCCAAGACATTAGTTGTTTTTTTATTTTAGAAAGTAGAAAAGGGTTTGATGGCTTGAAAACGTTGCGAACCGCTGCTCCATATATCATTTAGTCATATAAAAAAGTGAAACATGAGGTCAAATTACTTGTTTTAGTTAGTTGTACAGAGAATGCTTCACAATAATGGTATTAATAATATCAAAGTATTTCTTATAACATGTTTGATCGTTGCAGTTTTATTATACAAAAACCTTTGGGAGACAACAGAATGTAGTTATTTTAAAACACGGAGGTCAACAATGCAGCAAACTTTTCACCATGAATCAATAACTGTTTTCTGTTGCATTCATAAAAAGCCCTTTTTGTTATAAATAAGAATTCCCGAAACGTTACTGTAACTAAGCACAATCACCGAAATCCAACAGTGGTGGATTTTTTTACCGTCCTTTGGTCCTTCCGGAAATAATCTACTTCTTATAATACGAGTACCATATCCACAGAATTAAATTTCATTTTTTTGATGGGATCAGAATTGAATTTCATTTTTCTATTTTCCTATGACACGCTTTCCCAATGTGACACACGAAGAAAAGTTGTCGGCACGTGCCCTTCATTGTCTCCCCTTGAATCTTTAAACCATTCCGATAATATACTTTTATATTGCTTTCGGTTCACAACCCTTTAAAACCAGGTGACGTCCCTGAAACAAATGGTGCATAAATTTTTATGCGCTCCCCAAACAGAAATGTCCACATGGCTGCCGGGGGTTTGCGAAAGCAACGGCAAAACAATTACTTTCCCCATGTAATCTCAGCAGTAACGACCATAAACCTGTCAAAGTTTATGGTCGGAACTTTTTTCCCACTCCTTTCTTATAAGTGCGCCATTATAATCCTTTATTTTCTGCTCCATGACACAAGATACGATAGAGAAGGGCCAGTCCCCCTGAAAGGGACATCATACCACTGGGTAGTAACAATTAATTCAAAGACCTCTCTCCTTCCTTAGGTTCGTCGATATTGCTGTATTTTTTTAAGAAGATCATGGACTAGAAAGGATTGATATCAATCGTCCCGCTAATTCGTCACAACGAAGCAAAGTAGGGAAGCAATATATCTTCATGATGTGCAGGCTCAGTCGTTCCACCTGCTTTTTGGTCCACTTCTAGACAGCGCATATTTGTTCCAGCTGATTTCAGCCCATTATTGCCAACCCCGAGTTAATTCGTTCTAGCCGATTAAAAGATTAATAAGAGATTTTCCAGTCTTGAATATCGAGGATAGCTTAGATAATTCAGTTCGGGCTGAAGAAGAGCATTCGTTTCATCTTATATGCGCACTCCGAGGGAATGCCAAAAAAGAGGGCCTCCAGCCAGAGAAAGATGAGAATTAGCTCGATTCGTCTAAGAAGGAGCGCGAAAGGATTCTCCCTCGCCGTAACTCGAAGGGGACATTAGTGGACAAGAGAAGAGCGGAGGGTTCAACTATCACAGGGGTAGCATGCCCGATCACCTCTCTCCGGACCAGGAGGGCCTACTATTTCACCTTCGCTCCTTCTGAGCCCCGATGAGAGCAGTAAGAAGTGTTTACAAAAGACGTCTCATGCTGGCTTTGAGACAGCTGGGCGACTGCGAGAACACGTGATGTCGCATGACCAGTTTTGAAATCCTCGCAGACTTTGAGCAATAATAGTAAACGGTTGGCATTGGGCTTCGCTCTGCTGGTATTTTTCTTCCGTTGTTTGTGAGCTGACAAATCACAAGCGACAATCTGCTGCACAAAATTTCCATGGGCACGCGGCAGGATTTTTTTAATACGTGATACAGGACACACACAAAATGGCTTTGACGCAATATTAATTTTGCACTGTGTGTTATATGAACGTCTGCGTGCCACCTCGCAAAAACACAATTCCTGGATTCACAAAATTCCCTGAGGAATCTGCACATGTATCTGAATCAGTAATATACTCAAGACACATTGAAAAAGCAAATCATTACGAACACCGTCCTAATTAATAGCCGTGCTGGGCCCTAAAGATGAGTTAGGGCTCAACTTTAGGAGCACGGGGACCAGCCCGCTTTCTTTGATTACATGTGTTTGCCAAACCCGGGCACGGGTTCTCAGAAAATTTTGTTTAGTAAGGTTTGCATTATGCACAGGCCAAAGCTACTGCCCAATCAAGGATTAGTTTAAAAAGTTTACTTTGGTTAATCCACTTCATACATTAATATGTTCTTCGAAACACTATGCATAAAAGTAAATGTTCTAAAACGTGGTCCAGAAAATAAATAAATAAATCGATGCATATGCCGTTTCACTATAATACCAAAGGAATCAGTGATTTTTCCGAAAACTGAAGATAATAAAATCTTTTAGAAACACAAAATATCCCATTCGTTATTTCTTTTGGATTTCTAAATTTACTTTTATTTTGAATAAATTGCATTACAAAACGTACAACTCTCTACAGACAGTCGCACGTGTTTTAAATTTTGACTCTAGAATGCAAAACTTTGCAATATAATTTACATATATGCTAACTGGTAAAGATAGTTTACAGTGATGTAGTAGAGAGTATAAAAAAAAAAAAAGCATGTAAGAAAATTTCCAAAAGAAAAAAACAAACAAAAGACGTATGAGCATTCCAGACCAGATTATTCTGCATTTTGTAATATTAACGAAGCTTTGCACTTAATAGTGTAATGACCACGATATTATTCTATGTGTGTGCAGTTTCCAGCAAGTTCCTCGTGAAAATTGCTTACCGTTTAAGCCTCTCGAAACTCCTAAAAAAAAAAAAAAAAAAAAAAAAGAATCACATCTAATGCTTTAGCGCTTAACCTTGATCTTCTTATCTCTAAAAGTTGCCCTGCTGCACTAAACACTCTCTCGCTTGCATAACTACTACACGTCTCGCAATGGCAGATAGCTAAGGAAATTGAGAATTCTTCCACGACTGTAACAAATCCACAGCTTCAAGATGTGTTTCTCGCATGCGCAATTCCACATACTTACAAATTTCATCTCGATCACAATCATGAATTTGAAACTCATCTTCCAAATCTTCAAATAAACCTGCTGATTTTTTCCGGGGAAAAAAAAAATGTCCGTTTTTTTCCGGGAAAAAAAAATCCGAAAAATGAAAAAAAATATTGCTGAAGAAATCAAGCTACAGATCTAGAAGTGGCACCAGCAGTGCACTAGAATTTTTTTTAATTTTTATTATAACCAGTTTATAACAATAATATTCAGGGAATTATTTTTTAATAAGTTTTTCGTGAAGGTAACTTATAAACAATGGAATTTGATGTATACATTTAAAGAGTTCAGAAATTAAATTCAACATGTGTAAGGCCAAGCCCGGGCCCGCCCCGGGTTTTTCGGCCCTTAAAGAATCCTGACCCCCCCCCGAGCACGGGACGGGCCCGGTTTCCGTAGACGAGCCCGGGCCCATTTGTACCGGGCTCCCCTTGACATTCAAACCTGCTTCCATTCGATGTGGCAAGTATTCAACGAGGTGCTGACATCGTTCTACAGCTACTGTATATGTTCAGCCACGCAGATGTGATGGCGTCTCTTAATTGCCGAATGTTCATTGGAGGACAATCTTTTGTTACGAATGCCTCTCTCAGTTTCATTCCAAAGGTGTTCGACTGGCTTAAGATCTGAGGCCTATGCAGAGGAGACTTTAAATCTTTTGGGGGCCCTAGGCACTAAAATGTACATCCCCCCCCATCCCCCTTCTTATCCCTTCAGAAATTTTCATCTGTCAGATTAACAAATAAAAAAAGGGGGGGGGGTGGATGAGTCAAGAAAAAAGGTTTTTACAATTTTAAAATGCCATTATATCTTCCTAATAATAGAACGTTCTGTAAGAAACAGTGCTAGTGTAATAATTTTTGTCTGCCCGTGCACATTGAACTTTTTGATTTTAGAGATATTTCAAAAATTATTTTTGCGGCTGATAGGAAATCAATGGATATTAAGTTTGGCACTTTAAATACCAGTATCCCATTTATACCTGCACTGCAGTTAACAGAAACAGAAGCATACGAATTAAATGCAAAAGATCCGGTTTGAAAATGGAAAAGTAGGAACTGCAGGCTTTTGAGTAAGAGTATCATTGAAACTTTTTATTACTTTTTCAAAAGCTAGTTTTAAGTCGATTTGAGGAATACACAAATGTGAGAATACTAGATAAATATCAGTATTAAACCAGGGGAGCAGAAAGTAATGAGAAAATATTGTTGGAATACAATATAAATTACTTTTAACACTATTAAATAAGATAGTGTGATATTCTCAAATTTCTCTACTTTTTCAGCCTAAATATTAAAAACTCTTTTGGTTTAAGATGGGTTAGAGCGATTAGGGCCGATAAAGAACTTGATTGTCCTAAAAAGAATTATCCTATGAAGAATATTTCTTTCTTCATTGATAAAAAAAAAAAAAGAATTAACAGCAAACACTCCCGATCATCAGGAAAGTTTTTACAAGCACTCCTCTTCGCAACTCGGGGGAAGGTGGGAAGGTTCTAACACAGATGTGTTCCCTTGGTTGGAATTAGCATGAAAGCAATTTATAGCACAGGAGGCCAGTTAAGAATTCGCCTTAAACAATGAAAAGTGTGGGAAGCGTGAGTACCTCCTTTACCTACCAGTAAAAGAGAGTAATTATTTTAACCGTTCCTTTCAAAATAAGTATAGCGATAAGAACTCTAAAATTCGGAATATCAGCAACAGCAAGAAAAAATGTTATTAATATGAAAAAGTAGAAATCTCAACGGCCCCGGGCCTGGTCAGGCCTTTGCTCATCTCTAAGTTGGGAAAACGGTCCAGGCAGGGCCTTCAATAATTTATGTAAAGCAGACATGGGCCGAGCAGGTTTTTTTTTTATGGGCAAAACAATCGCTGTACGGTGCCATTCTCGTTTGGAAAACTCGCAACATACAGCAGCAGGATAAGATTGAATAATTTCCGCTGTGGAAAAAAATAGAAGTTTTACGACATTCTCACCTCCTACAAAACAATTGGAATGGGTCAGCTCCCTTAGGTTTTCAATGTGAATGTGGCCCCTTCTCTCCCTCTCTCTTTAACTTTCTCTTATGCTTCAGGGCAGGCAATCAACTGCAGCATTTCTAAACCGAGCCACCAGACGATCTTTTTTAATGTTCTGGTCGACGGCACTTTGTTCTCTAGATGTGTGAAAAGCTTTTAAGTTGTCTTAAATGGCACGGGAGAAATGGGCTGGGAGAAACTTACTTCTGTGTATAAATCTGTGCCGTATTTTCCCCATTTGTACTCTCAGGCAGCCGTTTTCAAAACTTCTGTGACACTGATTAGCTGGGCAGTCTGTCGTTGTTTTTCCTTAGCATATGCTCAGTTCCGTGTTGCTGATAAATACTCTTCCATACTTATTATGAAGTTTAAGAAAGCGAAAGATTTTCGCGAAAAAATCGCTTCCGGAGAATATGTGCTTGGAGAAAGGGGAAAAGCGATATTTGTAAATATTTTAAATTACTTTCCCGTTCTGAGACTAGTCGGCCGGAAAACGTTGCTCAGTGCACTAAATGCAAAAATTGTTTGAGTTACGATAGCACAAAATCTGGAACATTGCATCTTAAGCGGCACAAACGTGTTCCCCACACACACACACGGGAGAGACATATTGGGTTCCAGCAATATGACATGCCAGTAGAGATAGGTGCAGTTTATAAAGCCATAAAATATTCTCCCAGTAGAACGATTGGACTCATAATTCAGGATATTTCGTACTTTTCGAAGTACCCCCCCTCCTTATCCCCAAGGATATTTCCGGGTCATGCGGTAGGGAATGATAATTTGAAAACCTAGAAACTGTGAAAGGCATGGAAATTCTCCTTTTCATGCGATATTTTTGAGTATACAAGCCCCCCCCCCCCTCTCCTCGGACATCACGTGACTTATACAAAGTCTCAGAAATATTCTTAATTAACGTTTATTGTAATAGAATACGTGTAGTAATTAAAAAAACGAAAACTCTTCAGGAGTCGAATGACCGAGTGCACCAGGTGTCAAATTCGTGTTTTGGTAAATTGTTGAAATTTTACTGGCCGGCCCGGACCTTGGAAATAGGAGAAATATACGGGCCGGGCCTTGGACATGCGGGCTTCCCAAATTAAGGCCCGTGCAGACCCTATGAGAAAGTAAAATATCAATTGACAATACACAGTAGTCGCTTTAAGGATTGATTTGCTTCGGTCCGTGAAAACCAAAACAAAACTGAAAATCCAATATTATATGTTTTCGGGGCCACTCAAACAGTGTGAGCGCGCGCCTAGCGGGAAATCCGCCCCTGGGCCTATGGGCTCCCGTCTGCAGTATTTCTATGTGTGACGATCCTAGTCTTGTGGCATGACGCAAGGCCGTCTGGGAAACACAAGGCCACGAAATTAGAGAGATAAGTTCTCTCTTTTAGTGACGTCATGCGGAAACCAAGGCTTCCGATTGGTTTCCAACGCTGTCGTGTGTGACGTCAAACACAACACCGACGTATCAGTCCGTCTAACATGAGAGTGACGTCACGAACGGTGGGAACTCATCTCTAATGTCATGCTCTTGTGTTTTGTAGACGGCCTTGCATGGCGCACTATCCTGCTGGAAGTAGTACTATTCTCCATCGGGAAACACAATGCACGGGTAGGTCAGGTCAGCAATGATGTTAAGATACCTCGCAGTATCCAAAAATGCTTTTCCAGAGGTATTAAGAAACCCAGTGTCCGCCATGAAAACAGACCCCACACCAGTTTGGGAAATTAGCAGGCGCATGGCGCAAAATGCGACAGTAAA
Source organism: Macrothele yani (assembly GCA_039090855.1). Lineage (NCBI taxonomy): Eukaryota > Metazoa > Arthropoda > Arachnida > Araneae > Macrothelidae > Macrothele > Macrothele yani. The sequence goes on along the minus strand of CM077024.1, from coordinate 127,761,087 downwards.
TTTTTCTTTCTGCAACAAGAATTTTGAGCACGGGCGCAATTCGCGACTGCACAAATTTAGAAGGAAATGAAAAACTGGTTTGTTTCAGTTTCCAGGTAAGCATCTTCTAAAAAATACCACAGTCAACAGAGTTACCAAAGCTCAAAGATCTGCTGGGGTATTATAAGACCCCAAATGGTATAGGAAGATGAATAAATCTTTGATTTGCGACACATATGCGTAGAAAGGTGTCTGGAAAACTTATATAACTTTTGGTATAGCACAGTTGTATTTTTTTACGTACGGGCTAAGTACGTGTTAACTTCTGTGACTCATGTATAGTGTATAGCTGATGAACTCAGTAAATGACTAAAGATTTCCTCTTCTTCTTTTTTCTTTTTTTTTTTTTTTCAAACTAACAAATCTGTGGAGTTTGAGGAATACGTGAATTCATGCATGAAGTTTATTTTAAGTGCAAGAAGCTGAATATGGTGGACCTCAATCACCAAATTATGAAAATACAGCAAATTTAAATTTAGTTTAGGTGTTCATGGTATTTATTACGCATCTGATGGAGGAAATAAAGTACATTTTACTGGCAAAATAAGAGTTTTAAGCTGTACTTTACAGTGAGTTTTGATGAAATGTGGTTCAAAAATCAGCCCCAAAAAAAAAAAAAAACTAAAAACCATCCCCCTCCCCATGCACAACTTTTTTTATTGACATAGGTGAAATTTGAAACATGTGAGAGGATTCCTCCAAATAACCCATATTTAATTATTTAATTCCCAATTTCCCTTAAATGCATGTGAGCATACCTGTTATACGCTTTTCACTCGAAAAACATATTCTGCATATGGTACTGTAAGATTTGCGACTAGAATTTTAGCCACAGGCGCGATTTTGCAATTGTCAATTTTCCCCAATTTTTCAGCCTGCCGCACACCATTACATCGCCACCACCAACAGCTTTTTTTTTTTTTTTTTTGATTGGAGCTTTAACGACCACCGTGAGCAACTCAATGCGCTATAAGCAGTCACTCGTCCCTAATTTAGGGTCACTGGTTCCAGAGAAGGGAAGAGAGCCAGCCAGTGCCGTAAAACAAACACGACATCCATGCCTCACCGGGATTCGAACCCGGCCCCCCTTCGGACTAATGATCAGCACTGCGTCACCGAGGCGGCCACCAACAGCTTGTTTTCGTCCCGAGATGCATCCTGATGCCCACACTTACCCAGATAAACGTCGCGCACGTACGAGGCTATGGTGCAACAAGAAACGGGATTCATTGGGTCAGACTACCTTCTTCCAATCATTTAAGGTACAGTTTTGATGTTCGGAGCGGACTGTGGCTACGCAGTCACATTTTTAGAAGGGTTCGATGTGTTGTGGCACATTACTCCCGTCACCAGCATTCAAATTACATGCGAGTTGCATCACAGTGTCCCTTGCGTTGTCTCGTACCATAAGGGATAGAGTTCGCTCGCCTCCAGCGTCGATGAGAAGTCGTCGGCCCGCGTCTTGCTAGTGGTTTACCCTCCTCGGGCCACGTTCTGAAGGTACTAACCACGTCTGACCGTGAGCACCCCACAAGACTTTCCGTTCTCGGAAATGCAATCGTGTGGCCATTGACGATTAAGCCTTTCTCAAACTCGCTTAACTCCGGCGCCTGTCTCATCCGAAGAACAACACTAATTAACAAAGCTCAGTATCAGGTGTTATTTAAACATTATATACACTACTGTACATTGAAAAGTCACCGGATAACCCTTTTAAAAGCAAATGAACGGGTCCACTGCGTTAACACGCGCGGTGCAGCTGCAAACGGTATAAAAACAAGCCTGCAGCTGACCGCGATCATATCGCACTGTAAGGTTGAATGAAAATGTCACGGCAGGAGAGGACCGACTTTGAGAAAGGAAAGATCGTTGAGTGTTATATTAGTGGGTTGCTCACAAGAGAAACCGAGGTGTTTAAACATAACCAAGTCAACTGTTTTGGATGTACTGAATAAGTGGAAGGCACATGGCGTTCCTGAAGCAGCAAAACGTACAGGTAGACCAAAGAAAATCAGTGAGAGAGGACGTCGAAGCCTCAGGAGAGTCGCTACAGCTAATCGACGGAGTACTGCAGAAGACCTGTGCACAGGTGAGTAAAAATACTAGAACCTTGGTATGTAAACGCGCCATTCGCAGAGAACTTCATTCCATGGGCTACTGAGGCCGTGCGGCTGCTCATAAGCCTTTCATCTCCACTCGGAATGCTACTCGTCGTTTAGCATGGTGTAAAGAACATTTATTGTGGACCGTAGATCAATGGAAACGGGTCCAATGGACTGATGAATCCAGATACACGATCCATCAGTCTGATGGACGTGTGTGGGTATGGCGACAGCCGGGGGAACGCTATATACCACAGTGTACGGCTCCTACGGTCAAGTTTGGAGCTGGCAGTGAACTCGTGTGGGGATGTTTTCGTGGTATGGCCCCAGCCCATTGGTTATCGTGTACAAACCTGTTAACCAGCACGTCTACTTCGATATTCTGGACAATTATGACCTACCAACGCTGTGGCAATACTATGGAACCGAGCGTTGTTGGTACCAGTTGGATAATGCACCGAGCCCTAAAAAGCAAGGTTTCAAAATCGCTTTATTCTAATTTATCATAAGAAAAACATAAGAGGACTGTTACGGCGTGGTTTGACGATAATTCCGTATCGTGTGTGGACTGGCCACCACAGGGCTCTGATCTTAATCCCACAGAGCACCTGTGGGATGAATTAGAGCGCTGCGCAAGAATTTTAGAACCAAGGCCTACTACTAAGTAACAGTTAGAGCGACAGTGGCTATCGCTGTGTTCCAAAATCTTGTCGAAAGCGTGTCTCGAAGGGTCATTGCATGCATTGAGGCCAAAGGTGGACCGACATCGTACTAATGTATGTCAATAAATGCTATGTTTTGTTTCTCTTCTAGGTGTCCGGTGACTTTTGTCAATATAGTGTATAAGAACAAGAGAGTATGAATTCCCATTATGCATGGCTTTTATTGATTACGAAAAGACCTTCGATTCCGTAAGACCATCAGCAGTTACAATTACTTTGAGATCCTGCGGTATTGAAGATGCATACATTAGCATTATTAATAAGATCTATGAAAATGCAACTGCAAAGGTGCGAATATTTGAGGATACAGCACAAATAAAAATTGGAAAGGGAGTGAGAGAAGGCGAGACCATATCTCCCAAGCTCTTTAATGCCACAATGCAAAATGTCTTTCAATCATTGAACTGGGAAAACACAGGGATAAAGATTAATGGAGATTATTTCACTCACCTTCGTTTTGCTGATGACGTAGTCATTTTTGCAAAAACTCCATCAGAGCTGCAGAGAATGATCCAAGAACTTTTTGACAAGAGTAAAGAAGTGGGGTTGAAAATGAACTTTCAGAAGACAAAAGTGATGTACAATGCTTTTACAAGAAACGAAGATTTATCGATTGATACAGAAAAGCTTGAAACAACCGAAACTTACATTTATCTTGGGCAGCAGATATCAAGCAAGGGTTACATTGATGAAAAAATTTATCGCCGTATAAAACTTGGATGGAGAGCTTTTGGAAGAAACAGTACAATTGTTAAGAGCAGTATGCCATTATGTCTTAAAAGAAAAGTGTTTAATCAATGCATCCTTCCAGTTCTTACTTAACGGAGCAAAGACCTGGATTTTAACTAAAAAAGACATACAAAGACTGCAGTCAACTCAAAGCAGCATGGAGAGATGTATGATTGGTGTAACCAGGAAAGATAAGAAGATGAACTTGTGGATAAGGAAAATGACAGGGGTGGACGACATCATGACCAGAATGAAATAAGTGAAATATGACAACGGGCTGGAGATGTTGCCAGAAGAACGGACCACCGATGGACAACCGAAATTTTAGACTCGATTCAGAGGGACAGAAAATGACCCAGAAGAAGACCCCCATGGGAGATGAATTAAATTCGGAAGCATGCCAGAGTGACATGGAGGAGACAGGCTCAAGACAGACAATTGCAGAAGAAACTTGGGGAGACCTTCATGCAGCAGTGGATTGATAATGGTTGACAATGATGAATGACATTATACGTATATATAGTTTTCAATTCACTGCGGGATGAAGGTTTCCCCAATTTTCTTTCACAACGGTCTGTCTTGATCTAGTCTCCTCAATGTTATTCCAGCGTGCTTTCGAATTTCTCATCCACCTATCTCTCACTTGTTCTTTTTCTGGGTCTTTTCTGTACCTGATATCCAGTATAAATTTTCGGTTGTCCATCGGTGGTCCGTTTTTCTAGCAATATGTCCATTACCATTTCTGGGAGTTCACTCTGATCATGATGTATTCCACTATTGCAATTTCTTGATCCACGGGTTCCTCTTTATATCTTTGCCGGTTACACCAAGCATGCATCTCCCCGTGCTGCTTTCAGTTGTATAACGAAGTAAATTTCTCCGTCATTTTGCCCACGGCGGGGCTCGAACCTGGGTCCCATCATTCCTGAATAAATCACTCTACCAATTGAGCTACGCGGACGTTCGTTATCGCTGTTATCTGCCTTATATGTCGTGTGCGTCCTGCGGGGCAGGCATGTCACATCTCCCCCTACCCTGAAAGAGGGCCGGGGGCATGGCCCACGGGTCAGCCGTGACCATGAATCGTCGCAGGCAGCCATCCGCTGTAGAATGTACTTGAGAACTCCCAGTCAATCTTGTGTGTGGAATGCAACGTCACGCACATTTATTTTTCGAAGCGCTGGAGAAGGGATTCTCTTATTTTTCCTATCTCGCGGTGTGGAAATAACATCACACCATTGCGAGATTTTGAACGGTCGGGTCATCCGGAAAGTTCGGGCGCCATTGTAACGAAGTAAATTTCTCCGTCATTTTTGTCCACGTCGGGGCTCGAGCCCTGGTCCCCCTCATTCCGGAATAAGTCGCTCTACCAATTGAGCTATGCGGACGTTCGCTGTCGCTGCTATCTGCCTTTATGTCGTGTGGCGGGGCAGGCACGTCACAGTTGTCAGCAGCCTTTATAAGTCTTTTTTTAGTTAAAGTCAATGTCTGCTATATCTGTCCTATAGAACTCAAATTTCCAAACTTCATATTTCTAAGGGGCTGTTTGAGATCTTGTTGTCAGACACTTTCCTGAAATCCTCTACAACGTTCCTGCTAATATGTATAAAAACAGATTATGATAAGGAAACATTCAAGTTTCTTTCTTTGGAAAACACCTAGAAAGAGTTCAATACTTTTCGCATAACTAATGCGTGTGTTTTATTTTTGATCGAGACTCACTCAAATAATTTTTTTTTCTTTGAAAAACATCCCGATGTAGTTCAATACGTTCCATAAAAGTCTAAACAAATCATTATACGTGTGCCTTTATAAGCAGATTGTGATCAAGACTATTTTTTTAATTTATTTCTGAGGATTAAGAGTACATCTTTCAGTCTACTGATTCCACATGTACCACAAGAGTGGGGGGGGAGTGACGAAGGGTTGACGGCATGCCAATAAAGGGTGTATTCCTACCTTTCAGTGACCTCTCACGTATGATGAATTGCAGATCATGACATCGAATGGTTGATGACATCCCATTGAAATGATGACAGGGCCCTTGAGCAACTTCGTTTATTCCAATATCAGAAGTAGGTGGAGTCGTATTCGAGCCCACCAAGAGAGACTCGTATCATTTAGTAAATAAATTAGGTGATGCAATTATTTCTGCGCATCTGATAATTTAAAAAAAGTATTTAATCGGAGAACTGGCATTATTAAATCGCGATATCCATGGAACAATTACAGAAGGATTCATTAAGAATACTCGGGATAAGGGCGAATAATAAGCACTTCCCCCGACCCCTTTAGGCGACTAAAGTTAAAAACACAAACATTATTTGTGACAGTAAACAAACGAACACTACAGATCAGGTTTATTTCCGTAGATATGCTGATGGGGGCACTAATAACGTTCAGGAGTCTCATTCGAATTTTTTTTTTTTTTTTTTGTTTCAGAGTTAAACAACTACCGTGAGCAATGCAGGACACAAGGGCGATAATAAGACCCCCCCCCCTCCCTAGGCGAAATTAAAAACACAAATAAAATGTTATTTGTGACAGTAAACAAACGAACACTACCGATCAGGTTTATATTTTTTTGCTTCAGAGTTGAATGACTAGCGTGAGCAACACAAAGAACTGTAAAGCAGCAGCCCGTTCCTAATTCATGTATCGTATGTAGAGGATTTTAGGAAGGGAGTGTCTGACCCCAGGTCTTAAACAACCCTTAGAAATAGGAAGCTAGGAGATTCGGGCTAGAGTGCCACGGAAGCGAGGTAGAAAGGGGGAGGAAGGCGCCCTTATTTATTACCGGGGGCCAGTACCCGCGGCCCGAAGGCTTAACGTGCCCATCCGACACGCGACGGACATTTAGTGGTTCGAGCGTTCGTACCTGCTGGGATCGAACCTGAGGTCTTCTCCGCGGTAGTCACGAACGTTGACCACTAGGCCACCCGCGGTACTCCTAATTCATGGGAGAATCCAGAAATTTATCTTAAGGGCGGGGGGTCCTCTAATCTAAAAAGGAATTAATACTTTCTGGACCCCCCTCTACACACTAAATTAGGGGTCGTCAAGCTTTTAATACCTATCGCCCACTTTTGTATTGGTAAAATTTCCTTACCGCCACTTTTGTATCTTTGTTGGTGGTAAAATTTTCTTACCGCCCACTTTTGTATCTTGTTGATGGCAAAATTTCCTTACCGCCCACTTTTGTATCTTTGTTGATGGTAAAATTTCCTTACCGCCCACTTTTGTATCTTTGTTGATGGTAAAATTTCCTTACTGCCCACTTTTGTATCTTGTTGATGGCAAAATTTCCTTACCGCCCACTTTTGTATCTTTGTTGATGGTAAAATTTCCTTACCGCCCACTTTTGTACCTTTGTTGATGGCAAAATTTCCTTACCGCCCACTTTTGTATCTTTGTTGATGGTAAAATTTCCTCACCTCCCACCAGTGCCGCAGTAACTCAATTTAAGCTCAAGTGCGAAGTAATTTTTAGAGGGGAAGGTTTGTAAAAATTATGTACTTAAATTTATTTTTTTTATTTATACTTTATGTATGTTTATACATAGATAATTTCAATTTAATGAATTTCTACATCTCCATCGATACAGCGCCTACTAGTGCGGGACCTGCTTAAATTGAAAAAAATGAAAGTTAAATGTGAAAACAATAAAGTTTATTGAAATTACCTTTAATTAATGAGATCCTTGAGGCTGATGCTACGTTGTGTTTGTTTAGCTCTGCAGATAATATTCTCTGCAAGGGAATTTTTTTTTTTTTTGGCGTTTAATTTCTTATATTGTTTGGTGCGTGATGTACATCATTAATAAAACGTGTTTTGTGTTATCCTCAACACTCTGTATTTACGGATTACCTTGTTTTAATTATTATCTATATTCAAAGTTTAGAGATGGAATTCAAAAGTGAATTGCAAAAGCATATTTTAAAAAATCAAACTTGCGCAGTTGTTAGCAATATATTCGATATATGGCGGAAGAACAAAGTTTGTAATAACGGGCAAAAACGCCCCCCGTCCATCATGAAAGCTTGAATCGCTCACTAGCGGGTGGTAGGGGCCAGGTTGACGACCACTGCACTAACTGGAAGAGCTGCTCTCCCCTGGCATTAAATGGCTTTTTAATAACTGTTTTTATCAAAAAAATTGGGCTAAATTTTTTAATCAAGTGGGGAAAAATTATTGAAAAAATCAGCACTATTTGTCTTCAGTTGACTGCTTTGCAATGAAACGTGCTCAGTGATTTTTAAATATCAAGCGCGGATATAGAATCTTTCAAAATAAATTTGAACCTTTGGACGAAAATAATTTGAACCTTTTTATTTCCAACTTGAATCATTGCTAAAGCAATATGACCTGTAATTCCTACTGTAATCTTTGGCACAAATGCGCCTTTTTTTCACTGTGTCCACGTTGAGCCGCGGATGGCCTAGTGATTAGCAAGTCAGACTATCATTACAAGGTCCTCAGGTTCGAGCATGGGCTGATCCTTCGGAGATGGTGTGATTTACTAACAATCGCTGAATATCCGCCGTGCATCGGACGAGCACGTTAAGTGACGGCCCCCAGGCTGGACCCACTGGTTAAATGGGTATCCTTTTCTACGCCCCCTGAAATTCTCTCACCCCTCTGTGTGCAACATCGTACTTGTACGGTGGCGCCATCTACTGTACTCTAATCTCACTACAAACTGTTCTGTCAAAGTCGCTACACTTGCTCTCATTCCTTCCGTTTCTGTGTATTGCCCAAAAGGCGATCTCGCTGTAGGTGGCTGGGACCTAAACTCTACTACGAAAATGACAAATACAATACTGTGTCCATATTGCCCCTTCAGAAAACTTGAAAATTACATTGCCCTGGAGCGGGAACCGAAGCCGCACCATTCGATTTCCGGTCCAGCATGTTATCCGTTACACCCAAGGAGGTTAAGAAGCTCCCTGTGCTTCTGGCGTGACGCCACTTTTTATCAACTGACTACGCCAATGCGCCCAACCCGAGAATCTCCTGTATCTCTATGGGGAAATCGCGATTTTGAACGGGTTTTTCGGACACTTACTTCTGCCCATACAGCCATGAAAAAAATTGAGGCTGAAATATTCATTCCCATAATTAAAAAATTCCAGAAAAAATAGGAAAATACGTGTTGGTATTTCTTCAAAAAATTGAACAAAAGAATGATTTTTTTGGGCGGAAGTGCATACTGCGCATGTGCAAGTAGCATGTTTAAAATATTACCAAAACTCTAAAGTTGAGAAATACGAAGTCCGAAATATTCCTTGTTTGCATCCTTGGTTTGCATGCCCTAAGCAAAACCTGCTTCAGACACCGGAAGTGACGTCACGTTTCGGAACTCCCGCAAACTCCCACCACCTCAGAGGATTGAAACAGCTGATCTGTTTTAGCTTCACTCAAAATGGGTCCTTTCAATTCCTCTTCTTCTAACCTCCCTGGTTACACCACCCAGGACAAGGAAGTTAAGAAACTGAAGCTAATCAGATGTAGCTTAGAAATCTGATTAGCTTCAGTTGATTGGAACTTCCTTATCCTGGCTGGTGTAACAGGTAGCATGCTCGACCAAAAATTGGAAGGTGCGGGTTCGAATCCCGCTCCAGAGCAATGTAATTTTCAAATTTTCTGAAGGAGTGGCTACACGGAAACAGTGAAAATACGGCACATTTGTGCCAAAGATTACATTTGTATTGCCTTCCATGTATTTGTGAAAAATTATTTCTTCAGGGAAATTCGTTTCCCACTTATGTATGATGTTCCTGTAATTCCTGTTTAAGATATTCATTTATTCTTTCGCAATGCACGATTCCCATTTCTTTTGAAAGGAACTTCTATTTACTTCACTTCACTTCAAGTTATTCCTGCGCCGATCACCATATTACTAGAGATGTTTGTAGAATATTACATTACATAAAGTACACCCATTGCATTTCATGATCTGCCAAAATCTCTTTTCCCTTCCATTTCAGCATCTCTTTCTGAAACGTTTCTTCTCTCTGAAGCTAGAATATAACATTTATTCTCCATATTCACAACAAATTTTAATTATGAAAACTTTTACAAAAGTCCGTGCATTTATTACTATAATTTTACAAAAATAAATAGGTTAATAGTTTTGGCCGTTTAAAAAGGAAAAGTCTGTTTTAGAGGGGGGGCTATCACCCCACACTCAATCAGCTAGTGTCCTAATTTAAGTTTACTGGTTCCCTGGAAGGTAGAGAGCTAGCGCCGTGGGACAAAAACACCACCCATGCCTCATCTGGAACTCGAACCCGGGCTCTCACGTAAAAACTGTCAGAAGCAAGATAAAATTCTACTGCCACCGCATTCCACGATGCGATTAAACGGTGCTGCGATACAATTTGAGATTTGTACAACATATTTTTTGCGGTGCAAATTTTATAGCTACGCAAAAGAAGTGGGCATTTAAAAAAAATGAGCCATTTTACAACATACTTTTGACTGCTGATAAAAGCGAACGTATACGTTATTGAATTCGATCTTTCTGCTGTGGACGGCAAGTTCAAAATAAAAATTTCCAGCGGCACCATTTTTCAAAGTGAACGTTGACGGGGCCTATTTCAAAGTTCTTTCCTCTAAGGCAACTGAAGTAGAGGTGTTCCAAATTTCAAATTGAGCCGCGGATGTGTGGTTAGAGTTTCAGACTACTGATGGAGGGACCCTAGTTTCAAACTTAGCCTAATAGGCTTGAACCTGGGGGCTCTCCGTGGTGGTGTGAATTTAAAACAATCGCTGAATATCCGCCGTGCATCGGACGAGCACGTTAAGTGACAGCCCCCGGGTAGGAAGCCCCCGCTTATATATAAAGGTGTTCATTCCTAAGCCCTTCCCTGCCTTCTATGTGCAAAATCGTACGCTTGTACGGTAGTGCCATCTAGTGTCCTCTCTCACAAACTGTCCTGTCAGAATCGCAAGATTCGCTCTAACTTCCTTCAGTTTCTGTGCCCTGCCCGAAAGGGCACAGAAACTGAATGAAGTTAAAGCATATATATTTGAAATATATGGATTTTTTTTTAGTACATATATTTGAAATACCAGATATACTCGCAACTGATTTCCTGTGCGTACCCAAAAATGAGTACGTGTCTTTACCAAAAATGAGACAAGTACTCGGAGCTATTATAAGCCCAGAATGTACTCAAAAACGAGCACATTTTGCTTATTTCTAAGTACCAATTTTTAATAGTGCATGTCCACGGTGCCTCCACACACGGATTCGTTGGTCTTCTCCTCCAAGACAAAAGCGGGACTTGTCACTGAAGATCACCCGCTGCCATTCTGAGTGGCTCCACGAGAGTCTGGCACGAAATCATTGGTCTTTGGCGACGATGCAATGGTGTTAAGGACAGTGGTCGTAACGGTCTTCGTACGTGTAGTCCTACTTTGTGCAGCCGTATGCCAATGGTGCTGGCACTAATCGGACGATGCATGGAGGGCACCACTGCTGGCTAAATATCCACAATCGTGGCTGTTGGGTCACTACGCGCATGTCGAACAATCCGTCGGTCTTCTCTCTCTCTCTCTCCGTAGTTCGTCTAGGTCTCCCAGACCATTCCTGTCGCTGCTGCGTGCCTTGTTCTATCCGCTTCCGCCAACAGTGTGCTATGGTGATATCCGCACGACCGGTATGGCGCACAATACGGCGATAAGACCATCCAGCTTCCCGGAGCTCCACGATACGGCCCGGCCCCTCTCGAACTCCACCAACTGCTCGAATTGCTTCCGAACTTTTCTTCGAGGCATGCTTCACTTGCAAATTATGTAACCAACACAACAGCACGATTCAAAATGGCAAACACGCTCAACGCAACGACCTTATATAGCCGGTCAGACACAGCGCTACACGACCCCTCCTTGCTGGAGTCACATGCGCGGTCGAGCGGGATACTTGAAACATTTACATGTTTCATGACGTCAAACCTACCCACCAAGTTTCATTCCTGCAGGTTGCTTCCTTCTGGATGCAACTATTATTTTGATGATGAGTGTATATACTTAGTTTACACGAATATTATAAGTATACTACACTTATAATATACTGAAGTATATACTTAATTATTTTTTTTAGTGTGTTAAATATGCATTCTTTGGCAAAACGGCATATATCCCAGCGATAATACAGATCATATCTAGCTTTCATTCCCTTGTCCATTGGCACATGGCTTCTGAAATCCAGGATTTCAACTCAGTAGTGCTGTCGGCCGTCGAAAGCACGCAGATAATATCCCTAACGTTGTACCTTGCCAATTTTTGGGCGAAGCTTGCTCAAGACTGCAGTCACCGACTTTAAGACCATCTAGAAAATATAGAGGGTGAGTCGAAAGTTTTGCAATATTTGCATAAAAGCATGTGCTGCGGCGTGTATGTCACGTGTTTAAACTAGTTCAAGTCGCGCGCTGCAGTCAGTCGAAAGGGATATAAAGTGGTAGTCGTTGCTGTGAACAGCATTGCATGTCGTCATTCTGTCTGTGGTTGGGACGCCTAAAAGATGAACAGCCACAACCTGCTAGTTAGGGAACTTCTGCTTTACGAGTCTGAACTCGGCCATAACGCTGCTCGAGCAACACGAAACATTTGTCATGCGAAAGGAGAAGGATTCGTGGACCACAGCACGGCAACAAGAAATTTCACTGAGGTGACAGAAACCTCGACGATCAGCCAAGGTCAGGTAAGCCGTGAACCGTGGATTCGGAGGCCGTGCGCCAGGCCGCAGATAAAAATCCGACAACCATCACTCGGAGATTATCAGGCAAGCTGGGCATATCACAGACCACCGTAGGTCGTCACCTTCGGGATCTCTGCAAGGTCTACAAGGAGCTGCCACATTGTCCCTCACGAACTGACGCCAGGTGAAGCAAACCGCCGAGTGGAAGTGTGCACGAAACTCCGAGAAAACCCGAGTGATGTACATTTCATCAAGAGAATTGTTACGTGCGATGAAAAATGGGTTTATTTCCGTAATCCTAACACACACGGCAGTGGTTGAGCCCGAGCCAGCTTCCGGAACCTGTTGTCAAACGTCGTCGCTTGGAACACACGGTGATTCTCTGCGTCTGGTGGAATTTCAAGGGGATAATCCATTACGAATTTGTTCCGCACTGTCGGACCGTCAACGCCAACCTCTACTCTGAACAGCTGGAGCGGATGTATGCCGTTTTGGAGAAGTATTCGGCACGCGTGAACAGAAAGCGCGCGCTCTCCTACAGCAGAACAACTATCAGCCTCACACAGGGTGAACGACACGGGCAAAACTCCAGGAACTTTAGGGCATCGAACTGATGCCACACCCATCATATAGTCCGGATCTTGCCCCGTCGGATTATTATCTGTTCCGGTCCATGACCCACTACCTTCGCGGGTAGCATTTCAACAACAAGGAGGTGGTGGCAGCTGGGGTGAAGGAGTTCCTCGCGCTCGAAGGACATGAACTGTTACCGCCGCGGAATCGAAGAACTGGCACACAGATGGCTTAAGGCGGTGCAACACGATGGCCTGTACTTTAAATGGTAGTCAGCTTTCGTCGTAAAAGTACGTATGAAGACAAAGTGATCCAAATATTGCAAAATTTTCGACTCTCCCTCTGTACAAAGCACGACATTAGAGACGAATTCCCTCTTTTGGTCACGTCACGCCAAAAGCAAGGCCTCAGATTTGGTTTCCAACGCAGTCGCCTATGACGTCAAACACGACACCGTCGTGTCATACCGTGTAACATGGCGGGAAAATCAATCGATGTCGTCCCACTCTCCCCCCTCCCCCCCACACACACACCGTCCCCAGCTCCACACAGCACACACTCGCTTAGGGTCGAACCTTTTTGTTCTCTACAAGCCTTAAAATGTTCTTGACATCTTAATACCTACATATGGTATGAACACTGTGGGTGCCTCTCTTCGCCTCTATGATTATGCCCTAGACTACGTCGTGGAAGCAAGTAAAGTCAGCAAAACAGTTAAACAGACCTGGAAATCAAGAAACACGACATTTTTCTTTCTTTACCATTGCGATTAAAATAAGGGATCATCTTGGTCCGACCCTAAGGTTCTAGGAAAAATCCCGGCCCATTGCTTTGTTTTCTAAAAAAAAAAAAAGCCCGACCAGGCCTGGCCCGAGCAAACCCTCTGCCTAGGCCTCATGCCCATTTATCACTTTTCCAGTTAAATGCGTAATATTTTATTTATTTACACGGGCGATAAGTATTAATGAAGAGTACGCAAAACCTAGGCCTCAGGCCTTTTCAGTAGAATTTTTGTTAAGGTCTTAATACTTGGTATTTCAAGTAAGACTTAATTCGGTATTTTTACGTAATACTTAATATTTTAAGTGAGAAAAAGTAATAAATAGGAGGAAATATATCAATCATTCGGGTGCTTTAAAAGGGCCCAAGCTGCTGGCTCTTCTGGTATTTATTTTGTAATTTTCCCATTTGGGGCACGGAAAGCCGTGAATTTATGAATGGCAATTTCAAAATACGGTATCTTCCTAGGTACAGACATTATTATTATTATGATCTTCTTTATTCGAAATATGCGAACCACAGCTTATGAAAATCGAACACAAACAACAAAATTATCACTGACTGGTGTTGTTCAGCTGATACGAGTTTCCACCGGAGACCTAGGTATCAGTCAAGAATCGGCGTAAAATTTCTGATGTCCCAAGTAAAGCTGTCTTCTGCAGTTCTCTAGGTGGTATATCAGAAAGCTGCAGTTTTTCGAAATGATATCCAAGTACCCCAATGATAATGGGGACTACTGTTGTGCGTTTAATCCATAATCGGGAAACTTCTATGGCCAGATAGATCTCTTATACATGTATATATTTAGTCATTTTTCCCAGTTCTTTTTCATGGACTCTGGCATCTCCAGGGATCGCGATATCAATTATCCAGACTTTCCGATTTTCTATGACTGTCATGTCTGGTGTATTAGGTTTTACGTGTCGATCGGTTTGAATTCGAAAACTCCTCAACATCTTGACTTGATCATTTTCTACGACTTTCCCAGCCTGGTGTTCCCATGAGTTTTTCGATGCTGGCAGATTGTGCTTTTTGCATAGTGACCAGTGAACCAATTTTGCAATCCTGTCATGTCTAGCTTTGTAATCTATTTGTGCAATTTTGCTACATTCATCTATAAAATGAGACACAGTTTTATCTATTTCTTTCCAAAGATTTTAGTCTTTATAACATTTGTTTGCTGTTCTTGTGCAGCAAAAATCAGACCTTCAGTTTCTTTCTTGATGTAATACAATTTCAGCCATGCCCAAGTCAAATTGTCACTTTTTACATCAATATTCTTTAGAAATTGTCCATGCAGCGGCTTGTTCTTCCAGCCATCTAAATTGCTTTCTCTTGTATTCAGCTTTGTTTTCTGTTGTTTTTAATATATTTTCATTATTCACTGCCTGAAGTAGCTTTTTCTCTGCTTCTGTTGACGTAATCATTCAGGCTTCCTTTTTTCTTCTTCTACTACCTGTTGTACTTGTAGTAGTCCTCTGCCTCCAATTTTTCAAGGTTAATATAATCTGCCAACATCACTTTTTTGGATGGGATGTATAATGTATGTTCAATAACTTTCGAATTTTCCGATCCAGTATTTCTAATTCAGTTTGGGTCCAATCAATTATTCCATCTGAGTATCTGATTACTGGAATGGCCCATGTATTTATGGCTCTGATTGTATTTCTACCATCTATTGGGTTGTCGGAAAAGTTATGACGTGTTTTGGGACCTGATGGCGGTTGGGCGGTTTTGGAAAGTAGTAGAGACATGCGCATCTCTGTTATCGCTATGGCATTCGACAGGTGCCAGTTCTAGCTGCAGTCTAAAAGGAATAGTGAGCGATTTGGTTGATTTGCGGAGATTTGACATCAAGTTGAAGATGGAAGACCAAATTGTGCGTTTTCGCCATATTTTACTGTTTTACTTCCGTAAAGGGAAGAACGCGCGTCAAGCTTGTGAAAAGTTGAGTAAAGTGTACGGTGATAATGCTCTACAAGAACCGTCAGTGCCAGCGGTGGTTCGCAAAATTCCGTGCTGGTGAAATTCCGTGCTGGTGATCACCAGCACGGAATTTTGCGAACCATCAAAAAAGATGCTCCTCGGTCGGGAAGGCACACCGAGGTTGATGACGACCAAATCAAGGCATTGATCGAGTCAACCCCACGTTACACGACACGAGAGAATGCAGACACATTGCACATCCATCATTCAAGCGTTCACGACCACCTGAAGAAGCTGGGATACGTAAACAAGCTCGATGTGTGGGTTCCTCATGAACTCAAAGAAGCTCAATTGGCAACGCGCATAAACATCTGCGATATGCTCATTTGAACGTGAGGAAAACAGTCCTTTTTTGAAGCGACTGATAACTGGTGACGAAAAGTGGATTGTGTACAACAATGTGCTGCGCAAACGGTCTTGGTCCCGATGTGCTGCTTCGCCTCAAACGGAAGGTTCTGGTCTCAGTGTGGTGGAATTTTAAATGTGTCGTGTTTTTCGAGCTCCTACACGGAACCAAACAATCAATTCGAATGTGTACTGTCGGGAATTGGACAGTTTGAACGAATCCATCATCCAGAAACGTCTAGAGCTCGTTCATCGTAAAGGTGTTGTGTTCCATCACGAAAACGGGAGACCACACACAAGTTTGATCACCCATCAAAAATGATTGGAGCTTGGGTGGGATGTGTTGCCACCCCACCATACTCGCCTGGTCTTGCGCCGTCAGATTTCCAATTGTTTCGCTCTCTTCAACAGTCCTTGCGTGGTGTAACGTTCAATTCAGATGTGGCTGTAAATCAGCATCTTGTATAGTTTTTCGCCACGAATGACAGGTCCTTCTGTGAACGAGGCATTCTGCAGCTCACTGAAAGATGGCAAAAGGTTATCGAACGAAACGGGCATTATATCATTGATTGATCTTTGTTCTTTCTATCAATAAATGACCTTTGCAAAACATTGCTAAAATACGTCATGACTTTTCCGACAACCAAATAGTTTTGATTTCAATATTTTTCGTACCTTCTTGATGTACTCCCTCCGAGTCAGACCTTTGACTTTTGTATGCAAGATGTTATCTGATTCAAGAATTCCAAGGTATTTGTAATTATTATTATTATTATTATTATTATTATTGTGCACTCTCAGACCCGCACTTAGTTTACCTGATGCCTTATTTGTGAGGTGGGAGTTCTGTTGATTTTACCATGTGGTTAAGATTCATTCAGTTCTGGGGGTTCGTTAAAGCCGCTTTTCCTTTAATGTATCCCCGTGAAAAAAAAATGTTGGAGATACGCTTTGCCTTAAACGTAGTTACTCTTCTTGGAAAAGCCAGGCACATGTTCCTTCGAACACTGAGCGTCGTCTGTCATGTTTTTGCGTATGTCAGACTCCGAATTTGGTAATCCTAAGTTCATTCATAAAGTTTCTCGATATTACTTAAAAGCAATTTAAGAAGTTTCGGCAACATATTAAAAGAGTAAACACTATTAAAGGCTTAAAGAAATAATGCCTGTAACCTAAATGCTCTACTCTACGCATTGAAAGCAGGTTCTGCTAACTGACCACAGACGTTTTAATAAAAAGAAAAATCCAAAGTAGAAAATGCGCCCCCCCCAGAAGCTGCGCTAGTGCACGTTCATAGGTCCGTGACCGCTTCGATTTTTGAACAAATGGGCTATTTTGTTCAGTCCTTTCAGAGGTTGTTCGCGTGCTTGAAGCGAAGCAAATCTTCCACACACTAATTGCCGATTTACCTAGTTATACACAGGTGGTCATGATTTAAATATTTTTTTTTACTCAGTAAGCAGGACATTATCTTTTTAACACTGGTTGAGTTAATGTGCGTGTTACAGGACGTAGATTAAAAACAGAAAAAAAAAAATCAACGGTCACACGTGATGCAGGTAAAATTGCGCATTTATTTTCGTTAACGTATAAAAGAAATCGCGAAGAGGTGGGGGACATTCTACAATTCGTCTCCAATTTTTTTCTGAAAAATATTACCACTGCAAATCAGCGAATTCAGTGGGAAAATATTACCACTGCAAATCAACGGATTCTGTTCTGCAGTTGTTGAGATAAAAAAATCAAACTAAATTGTCTCCACTTTCTGGAATAATGAACAGTTTGGCAAAAATGGTTTAAACTTAAGATGTTTTAAAATCAGGTAGACATTTCTAAACGAATGCCAGTGACATATCGTCACAAAATTTCTGTGTTTAGAAAGACGAACAATTTTGTCATAGCGAACTTTACGTAACGGAAAATAACGGTTAATACTCCTTATAACGTAAATATTGTGACAAATAAATGCTCCGAACTAGAAAAAGTTACTAATGTATATATACACACACAGGGGTTGGACAGAATAATGTGAACACCACTCTTAGAGAGGCGACTTTTAATGCAGCTGCGTATATGTCGCAATACGCAAATGTTTCTACCACTTTTTGGTTGTAATAGCTTTGTTTAGAACCTCAAGGTCTTGTTTAAGTGTATTTAAAGTGTATTGTTGCAAAAAAAATTTCACTGTGACGAAATAAGCGACCTAACTGACTTCCAAAAGAGGGCTAATTGTAGGTCGCCGGCTAGTTGGTACCTCCGTGACAACAGTGGGGGTACCGAGAGCTACTGTGTCTAGCGTCATGACAACATACTGTGTTCGTGGCAAAAACTCGTCGGCGAAACACAAGAGCGGCCGGAAAACGACCTTGACTGATAGAGACAGGAGAGCATTAAAGAGAATTGTTACCCGCAATAAGAACAGCATGGCGCCGAAAATTAGGGCGGAGCTCAATCTGCATCTTCAAACCCCAGTATCAACGAAAACAGTGCGCTGGTAACTGCATAAACAAGATACTCATGGCAGGGCTTCTATTGCAAAACCTCTGGTGATCCGGGTGAATGCACAACGACGACACCTTCCTTGGCCTCCCCAATCACCAGAGCATCCAACGTAGACTGCCGATGCATGGAAACCGTGTAATGTGGTCGGATGAATCCACATTCACACTATTCCCCACCGCAGAACGTGTTTATGTGTGGAGAACACCGTCAGAAACGTACAACCCAGACTGTCTTTTCCCAACAGTGCAGTATGGTGGTGGTTCTGTCGTGCTCTGGGCGGTCATATCGTGGTTTTCAGATGGTTCCTTGATTACACCTTGAAAGGACGGATGACTAGCAGGGCATATGAAACCATTTTGGCAGACCAAGTCCATCCAATAGCTCAGGCATTGTTTCTTGCAGGGGATGCCACCTATCAAGATGATAACTCCCCAATTTACAGGGCTCGGAATGTCCAATCATGGTTTGAGGGACACTGGCTTTCACACCTTCCTTGGCCTCCCCAATCACCAGACTTAAACATCATCGAGCCACTGTGGTCTGTGTTGGAAAAGAGAGTAAGATCCCGTTACCCTCCTCCTGCATCTCTCAAGGAGCTGGAGCAGTTTCTGCATGAAGGTGTAACATTCCACTAATCACCATCCAGGATTTGTATGCGTCCATTCCATTGAAGCTTTAGGCGGTTTTGAATGCCAGGTGGTGCCACACTCTATTGGGTACGTAAAATCATCTTTTACCAGGTGTTCGTTCACATTATTGTTCTGCCCGATCCCTGTATGTATGTATGTATATATATATATATATATATATATATATATATATATATATATATATATATATATATATACACACACCGAGAGAGAGAAATTTGGCGGTATTTATTATTATGCGCGATTAAAGAAGAATCTTTGCAGTCTGTCTTGCAGACATAAATATTCTGGTGAATACATTCACGCCATGTAGCAGAAAAATGTTTTCTCGGGAAAACAGGAAAGTATGTGAAGAAGCATAAGGGTTGAAGTCATCCACCTGTGATTTAACTGACTTCAGCTAAGCAATGAATGAGGAAATATCCTAATAAGGAAAAAATACTGTATTTCTCACAGCTCTCCCACGCCGCTCCCCCATGGAAGAAATTTACTCACTTCCATCCTAAAGCAGGAAAGACAGCATTGAAAATAAATCAGACCGTCTGTTACTACTCCGCAACGGCGATCTAGGCATAAGACAACATTAGAAAACACTTTTTCCTTCGCATGTGTAAGAATAAAACCTCTCCTGCCATCAGCCAGCTGAAGAACACCTTGCACCGGAGATCATTCAAAAGTGATAAATACACAGTTGACGTGGACCAGGAACACCAAATAGAAGTCATCGCTCTTTCCACGTTTATAAGTGAGTCACTGAAAAATTCTCATCGGCCGCCACCGAGAATCGAACACAGGGTCTTCCAGTTAAGCGCCGGATATGCTTCCACTGCACCACAGCGACCTCGAAATTCTCCAGACTCACAAACGACAAACCACATGGCAGGGTTACTTCTTTGGAGCCTCGCACAATGAGAATTTTTCCAGAAAAATTCACACGATGAGAATTTTTCCGTGACTTACTTATAAACGTGGAAAGAGCGATGACTTCTATATTTGATGTTTCTGGTCCACGTCAACTGTGTATTTATCATTCATTCGCCTTCCAGTTATTTTTCAGTTGCTGCTGTTCATCTTTGGTGAATCAGCAGCATTGTGCGGGGCTCCAAAGAAGCAACCCTGCCATGTGGTTTGGCAGTTTGTGAGTCTGGAGAATTTCGAGGCCGCTGTGGTGCAGTGGAAGCATATCCGGCGCTTAACTGGAAGACACCCTGGGTTCGATTCCCGGTGGCGGCCGATGAGAATTTTTCAGTGACTCACTTATAAACGTGGAAAGAGCGATGACTTCTATTTGACATTCAAAAGTGTGCATCCCGAGAGAAAGCAAACGAAAAGTGGAGCCAGTGAGTTTGATAAATGCAAGAGATTTTTCTTACGATGCTAGTACGATAAAGAGGACTTCAAGATTCGGTGCGAGAATGTATGACATTTTAAGTACTCCCCTCCCACCGATAAGTATTAAGACATATTCTCTCAGGAAAAAAAAAATCAGGACACGTGACGGCACTGCCGCACGGCGGAGCGGCTCCGGACGTACCAGGAGGACAACCGGTACAGGATTGACGGATGGTGCGCCAGGCAAGAACGAATCCCACGGGAACTCGGTCTACTATACAGGCAGAAGTAGCGTCCCCTGTGTGCCCACGAACCACTTCCCGACGCCTCGTGGAAGCGAATCTGCGATCCCAGCGCCCCTTACGTGTGCTTGCATTAACGCCGGAACATCACCGGCTCAGTGGGCAGTGGTGCCAGGCTACAGTGACGTGGAACCCAACAGACTGGTGACGTGTGGTGTTTAGCGATGAGTGCAGCTTCCTTTTGGGGACAGATTATCGTGTCCGGTTGTGGAGGTTCCCGGGTCAACGACACAAT
Organism: Macrothele yani; assembly: GCA_039090855.1. Classification (NCBI taxonomy): domain Eukaryota; kingdom Metazoa; phylum Arthropoda; class Arachnida; order Araneae; family Macrothelidae; genus Macrothele; species Macrothele yani. Next base: position 127,740,086 of record CM077024.1, on the reverse strand, counting down.
CCGAACCTTGCTATCGAGCGCCACATCTCCCCCACTGCAGACATTATGGTCTGGTGAGCCATTGCTTACGATAGCCGATCAGCTCTAGTAATGGTACGTGGATCATTGACGGGCCAGCGATCTGTGGATGAGATTCTACGGGCCATGTCCTCCCATTCCTAACCGGGATTTCAGGTGCGCTGTACCTTCATCTAGCAGTGGACTGATAATGGTTGACAATGATACATATATTATTACTCACATTAAAATTGTGCAAGAGCAGACATATGTCATAATTCGAAGTTACGTGCTTTGTAAAATTATTTTTAGGTACACTTATCCAGGAGTAGACAAAACCCTAAACTTTTTGGGCGCCAGCTCCTTTTCTTCAGGAGCCAGCACATTTTTTCATGCTACACGTGGAGAAACCATTATCAATTTAAACAAAAACTAAACATACAGAATTCTGACTATCAGTCAAAATTAGTGTTATTTTATTTCGTAGATATACTGCTCAATAATTCAATGCAATATCTGAAACTAAAACTAGAAAACATTATATAAAACATATATATATTCATATACCTGTATATAAACATATACTGTATATGTGTATAAATTTTAGTTTTTATTTCTTTCGAGAAACGGAAATGCAAAAACCTACGCACTTAGGTATAAGAGACACTATTGCTTTTTAAAAAAACTATGACACAGTTTTCAAATCATTTATGAATATATATTGTTTGAAACAAGACTGCTATTTATGTTTAAAAATATTATATATTACACATGGACGCCCATAGCTTAGTTTTTAGGAGGGGCAAACAGAAATTCTAACGACAAATAACATATACAAACACCATGTGCAAATTTCCCCGTGCCTTCTTGTTACAGAGGTAGAGTCGAAAGTTTTGCAATATTTGCATAAACGCATGTGTTGCGGCGGGTATGTCACGTGTTTAAACTAGTTCAAGTCGCGCACTGCCGTCAGTCGAAAGGGATATAAAGTGGTAGTCGTTGCTGTGACCAGCATTGCATCTAGTCGTCAGTGGTTGGGACGCCTAAAAGATGAACAGCCACAACCAGCTGATTAGGGAACTTTTGCTTTACGAGTTTGAACTCTTGCCATAACGCTGATCAAGCAACACTAAACATTTGTCATGCGAAAGGTGAAGGTTCCGTGGACCACAGCACCGCAACCAGATGGTTCAAGAAATTTCGCTCATGTGACAGAAACCTCGACGATCAGCCAAGATCAGGTAGGCCGTGTGCCAGTCCGTAGAGGCAAATCCGACAACCAGGACACGGAGATTATCCAGCGAGCTGGGCATATCACAGACCACCGTGGTTCGTCACCTTCAGGACCTCGGCAAGGTCTATAAGGAGCGGCCGCATTGTTCTTAACGAACTGACGCCAGCTGAAGCAAACCCGCCGAGTGGAAGTGTGCACGAAACTCCTAGAAAACCCGCGTGATGTACGTTTCATCAAGAAAATTGTTACATGCGATGAAAAGTGGGTCGATTTCCGTACTCCTAACACACAATGGCAGTGCTTGAGGACGGGCCAGCTTTCCCGACCAGTTGCCAAACGTGGGCGCTTCGAGCACAAAGTGACGCGGTTCGTCGGGTGGAATTTCGAAGGGATATTCTATTACGAATTTGTTCCAGACTGTCGGACCATCAACGTCAACCTCTGCTCTGAACAGCTGGAGCGGATGCATGCCGTTTTGGAGAAGTACTCTGGGCTGGTGAACAGAAAGGGCGCTCTCCTGCTTCATGCAGCAGAACAAAGCTCGGCTTCATACCGCGCGAACGGCAAGGGGGAAAACTCCAGGAACTTGAGGGCATCGTACTGATGCCACACCCAAGCATAAAGCCAGGACCTTGCCCCGTCGGATTATTATCTGTTCCGCTCCATGGCCCACTTTCTTCGTGGGTGGCACTTCAACAACCAGGAGGAGATGGCAGTGGGGTGAAGGAGTTCTTCGCCTCAAAGGACAAGAACTGGTGCCGCCGCGGAATCGAAGAACTGGCAGACGGATGGCTAAAGACGGTGCAATACGATGGCCTATACTTTGAATGCTAGTCAGTTTTTGTTGTAAAGGTTCGTATGAAGACAAAGTTATCCAAATATTGCAAAACTTTCGACTCACATATATATATATTTAGATTGATTGGATTCCAAAATTTTAGACTGGATTCCAAGGGACAGGAAAAGACCCAGAAGAAGACCACATGGGAGATGGGTGGATGAAATTCAAAAGTATGCGGGAGTAACATGGAGGAGACTGGCACAAATCGTTGTGGAAGAAACTTGGGGAGACTTTTTTTTTATTGGAGGTTTAACGACCACCGTGAGCAACTCAATGGGCTATAAGTAGTCGCCCGTCCCTAATTTAGGGTCACTGGTTCCAGGAAAGGGAGAGAACCAGTGCCGTACGACACACACAACATCCATGCCTCACCGGGATACGAACCCGGACCCCGTTTGGACGAATGATCAGAGGCCATCGCTTAGACCAATGCGCCACCGGGGCGGCGGGGAGACCTTCGTCCAGCAGTGGATTGATAATTGTTGACAATGATGATGATATATATATAAAAGTGGATAAATAAAATTAGATGGCACGTTTGGAAAAGAAAGAAATTTCTTTGTAGTTCTTTCAATCATTTTGATCATATCACATGCGCCACGAAACCACAGATCGCTTAATTAGTCAACAGGAATGAAAAATTACACTCAAGACAAATTTCTGGAAAAATTTTCGAGACGTCCTTGTTAAGCAATTAATAGCGTCGGCAGAGGATGATGTATTTTCCATTGCTTCGCCGTTCACACTTTTCCGTACTATAACTAATATTTTCTAAAATTTAACCATAATTAAGCAATCCAACATTTGTCTACTGATGTCACCAATGTACAGGTTGCGCCATCTATTTTCTGGTCGCAACACCACCAAAGGAAAAATTATTGATTTTTAATATAATTATGATTAAGTTTTAGAAAATATTAAAGATTCTAGGTTATAATACGAAGTAATTTTTATCGATGTTCAAATTTTCATCCTTGAAAATGCATTAATTGTGAACAAAATGGCTACAGAATTTTGCCCATTGGAAATACAAGGCAAAGATTTAAGTGGATCCACCTTAACTCTGATCCAAGTGTTTGTACAACTAGCACCCTACGAAATAAATCAGTTCAACAAATTTTCTTATCTCTATTCAGATCTTAAGATATTGTTAAAGTCCTTGTTACCGCCTTTCTGTTTGGGAGATGACAGTATCTCCTTCCGGCTTGCGTTCTGGTTTTTAAGGGTGCAGTACTAAAGACGAGGGTAGGGCTGAACGGATTAAATGCATGTGGGACGGAGTAGATGGATTGGCACCACAAAGCGGCGCCTGCATGAGTAAACAGGAAAATGAACAGATAATCCTCACTTTCTGGCGCGGGTCCCAGGCCATTCGAGAGTCCTAAGAATTTACATGTGATGACCTTGTTGAAGGAAGTTTCCGCAAAGTACCCAAAAGATTCTATCAGTCTTTTGCAATGGTAATCTTCCTCAGTTCAAGTCCCTTAGGAAACAGAAGTTAAACCCCGCCCTCTTCTATTATCTCTCCCACCAAGGTTCTTCCTGCTGCCAAATGGAACTTTAGTTGCAGGTGAAATCCTGCAAATCTTAAATGGAAACAGCGAAATCCATTTTCCTTTCAGTTTCCAAATCATTTCACCATTCTGGTCAATTTTCAACCGAATTCAGTCGATTTGATTTGGACCAGCAACTTGTTTTTGAACTAGTTGATAGTGTAACAAGGTGGCTGTTATTTAAATGCTGGTAGCTGATGAACGGAAAAAAAAACTTATCGATTTTTTCTCTATATCTTTGGGTGAAAAAATGAGACTTTGTATACGTTATAAAGTATTACATTAAGCGAATTACAAAAAATAACTGATTTACAGAACTCTATCTTTGTTAAAAAATTAAATCTTAAGGATATATCCGAAAGATAATATACTTTAATAATTTTAAAGGCAATGGAGTCTCACAAATCCCCAATTCATTTAGCAACAAATATATTTTGATTCGCCAAGCTTCTGCTTGCCAGCAGAAAGCATTATCAAGTTATATGATTTCAAACATAATTTTGTTCGCTTTATTTAAATTTTAAACTCCAAACGGGTTCTACACGTGTCTAATCTTGGCTGAATAAAGCCTCCTGTTGGCAGGTGAGTTAATACACTTTTGTATTTTTTACTACACCAATTACGGATTTATGAGCCATTGTGAACAGTTTCGATGTCCTAACGTTTACCTATTAACTCAAGGTAATCATATTGTGCTTTTTTCTGATGCACGAAATATCATTTCACAATCATAGGCTAGGCCATTTCCACAGTTTATTATAACCATATCATATTCATAACGTTTACCCAGTCAAGGCAATAATATTGCGCTTTGACTTAATTATTATTATTGCGCTTTGACCTAATTATTTCATAGGACCTAGGACTTTAACAGTTTTTATTCTACGATGTCATATTCATAACCTTAAAAAACTTGGGCTTGTGAAATAATATGTAGTGCTTAAGTAAAAGCGCAATATTATTAACTTTAGTTGATACGCAATCGTTAGGAATATTACATGGTTAGAATAAAAACTATTAAAAAGGCCTAGGGCCTGTGAAATAACATTTACTGCTTAAGTAAAAGCGCAATATTATTAACTTTAGTTGATACGTAATCGTTAGGAATATTACATGGTTAGAATAAAAACTATTAAAAAGGCCTAGGGCCTGTGAAATAACATTTACTGCTTAAGTAAAAGCGCAATATTATTAACTTGAGTTGATACGTAACCGTTGTGAATATGACATTGGTTGAGTAAAATCTGTTAAAAAGGCCTAGGGCCTATGAATTAATATTTAGTGCTTAGGTAAAAGCGCAATATCATTACCTTGACTTGATAGGTAAACGTTAGGACATCGATTGAATAAAAGCTGTCAAAATGGCGTAAGGATGAGGCACAGTAATTAATATTTAGTGCCTAAGTAAAAGTGCAGCGTTATTAAAAAATCTCACCTTGTTGTCCTTTTCCGAACATAGTATGAGTTCTGCTGTAATTGCTTTGTTTCGTTGAAACCCGTAGGTTTAAGAAATGTGCTGTCATTTATTTATTTATTTTTTGTCTTCACGAATGTACTTTTGTTTCCCCAAATTCAGTTACAAATTGTTGTTTGTCTTACTGGGAACGTTTTCTCGATTCAATTCTCATTAGAGGGCCAAGAAACGGCAATTTTTATATAGCCCCTTAAACATTTGGGCCCAAATGTCCGCCCGTCTTTCAGACAGAAAATCTTAAATATTTCTTAATGATAATGAGATATGGGGGGGGGGGAATTCGTGCACACCACTTGCTCAAGTAGAGAGAAATATAGGAACACTATAATTTTTTTACTCAGCGCAATTTCATGGTTTTAAAAGTGAATATGCCCGTGTGCCCAAATGTCGTAAATTCGTTGAACAACAGATAACAAGCTAGGACCACATCGAAGAAGAAATAAACAGGCGTATAAAACTTGGCTAGAGTGCATTTCAAAGAAACAGTCCAATTTTCATCAGTAATTTACCATTATGTCTTAAAAGTGTTTAAAATCAATGTATCCTTCCAGTTCTTATTAACGGATCAGAGACATGATCTTGATTAAAAGACATACAGAGGCTGCTGACAACTCAAACGAGGACAGGCGCCTACTTCTTTGTTTCAAGCATGATTTCCATTTCTCGTTCGGATTCGGTATGTAAGCCTAATTGCAGCTCGTTATGTAGACAAAAACAGTCGTATCAGAATAGCATGACCACCCTCGGAACCACGGTGTACCCCGCCCAGGTGCGTCGCAGAGCGCACGTGACAAGTTCGACCACACGAAGATATAAGCGGCCGGCCAGGACAGATCAGCCATAGTGCGTTCAATGGGCAGAGGTAGTGATTTGACGGACGTTCGATTGATTGATTGATTGATTGTCGGCTACTGCGCCAATGGTTCGAAGCATCTCGTAAACAGCAGACTTCGTGGTCTGTAGTAAGGTTGTACCAAGAATGGACCAATGACACACCGAGTACCTTCCTACGTCATAACTGTGGAGCCCCCCAAAGGTCATCGACCCCAGAGGAGAACGTCTCCTTCCTCCACTGGTAAAGGGCAATCGACGTGCAGAAATTGACAGCGCAAATGAACGCTGGGGCACCCACGTACGTGTCCCTGATAACAGTAGAACGAAACGTGTTACGCATGGGTCTCTGTAGTCGACGCTACCTCAAGGCGCCCATGTTAACACAGGTCCATCGTCAACGACGCCTGCAGTACGAATGGGACTACCGTCGTTGGACAACGGAAGAATGGGAAAAATTTGCCTTCTCAGACGAATAGACGTTTCTACTCCGCAGAAGTGATGGGCGGTGGCGGATACGGCGTCAAGCATACAAGAACGAACTCCCAGACACGCTTGTCGGTCAAGTACAGGACGGTGGTGGCAGTGTACATGTTTTCCTGGTATGACGTGGGGCAGCTGGTATCACTGGATGGGATCCTGAACACCAATGGCTACCTGTTCATCCTCGCTGACCACATGCATCCCCCTTCATGTTGGACATTTACGCTGGAGGTGGTGGTGTATACCAACAGAACAATGCGCCCTGCCATGTCGCTAAGGAAGCGATTGGTTCCAGGAACACGAAAGCGATGTCCCCGTTCTCCCTTGGCGGACGAAATGGTCGATCCAAATAGTCCCACATGTGCTCCCATAGAGCACATGTGGGACTATTTGGATCGACTTGCCGACCCACAACCACGTCATCTCTTAGACTTCCGTGCTCTGCTGCAGTCCGAATGGGCACGTGTTCCACGGGAAACCTTTCAGGGCCTCATTGCGCCCATGCCTCGCCGTCTCACCGCTGTCATCCGGGTCAAGGGTAGTTATTCCCATTATTAGGTAGGTGATCATATTATTCTGATACAACCATGTATAACACGAAAGAAAAGATTAAGGTGGACGTCAAGTAATTTCGCTTCCTATACTTCCAATGAAAAAACTTCTGTACACACTTTCTTCACAATTAATGTGTTCCTAAGGATGAAAATTTGAACATCGATTAAAACAGATTTATTTTATAACTTGGAATACTTAATGTTTTCTAAAACATAACCATAGTTATATTAAAAATCAATAACTTTTCCTTTGGTGGTGTTGAAACCAGGAAAAAAATGGCGCGACCTGTACTTTGATGACGTCAGTAGACAAACAAATGTTGGATTGCATAATTATGGTAATGTTTTAGAAAATATTAAGTATTCCAAGTTATAAAATGAAACTATTTTAATCGATGTTCAAATTTTCATCCTTGGGAACGCATTAATTGTGAAGAAAATGTGTACAGAAGTTTTTCCATTGGAAGTATAGGAAGCAAAATTACTTCAGGTCCACCTAAAATGAATTCTCGTTTTTAATCTGTTTATTATTAGCTTAAACATTAATTCTTCCTCTTTCGTATCAACTCCAATTCTCTAACTTTTATTTCTTTCTCGCTGGCCATTCCGGAGCAAGTCTTTCTCTGTTCCCTTCTCAAAATTTCTCTTACTTCTATCTCAAACTTTCCCTTTCCTGGCGTGACCTCTGTGTCGTCCGACCCTCTGTCTTTCGTCCTGCGTTTTCCTGCGTTTCTCTGATGCCTCGAATAAACTCGGATGCGCTTTCGGGTCGCAATGTACGGGGAATAAAATAACCAGAGCACGTAGCTCACGTACTAAGTTCGATTTGCCTAGGGAAAACGTTGCTTTTTCAACTCTACTGGTGACCGTTGCAGACCAATAAATGAGACGTGGAAGTCGGCCTGATGTACCAACATAGCTCAACAACGAATGTAGTACCGCTGAAGATGACCGTGAAGAATACGGATCGAAACTAGTCCGGTTGTTATTTGTGTTATGGGTGCTCTTTGCTAATAATTATCTGCTCTTGGTCCAAAATCTATGCTAACCTAATGGTCTTATATTACGACAAATGTTGCTTGATTGCAGATCGATTTTATAAGTAGACGACTGCGAGTAACGATAATGATTTTAATTATTCTGCATATAGTCTTAAAAATTCAAGGACTCTTTAAAACTCCAATTTTCATGTTTATTCGAAACTCGACTCAGGTTCAAAACGTCGATTTAAACCGACGAAATTGTAATTCTACGAACAACGGTAGCTCTACAGTCAACTCTAAAACGACCGAAAGGATATCACTGAATAAAAGAACTAACAATAATTATTCCCTATTATGCCGTAGTAAGTAAGTGCTTTTTTAATACGATTTTAATGATTTTTACTTCACATCACTAAAATATTATATTACAGCAGAAATTACGGGGCAAAAGGAGCACTCGACTCGAAAACTTTCATAACGTGTGAAACAGTAAGAATAATAGTCATACAACTATTAATGTGTAATAACTCGAGTAATGATTTCTGGTATGTTGGAAAGCGTATCATAATCAATGCATCGCATGATTTTACGAACTTGTTTTTAATGAACAACACACTTCTAGATGAAATGGCCATTTAATATTTCTCAGTTAATTTTTATTACTCAGTTTATTTGGTCAGATATTTTTTGATAGCACAAACCAGTTTTTTCAACTAAAACTAACACCGGTAATTCATGCAGTGAAAACTGCGTTTACCAGTTGAAATTCATTATTAAAGTGACCCTCTAAAAATTACTATTAACCGCAAATAAACAAGAAGAGAAAAAAACATTTCCTTTTAATATTAGTTCATTAAATTACCGAAAATAATTTCAAAGATGACGAAATTTTTGAAAAATGACTTGAAAAATACGCAAATGGTTCGGATATTGACCCAAACTTACGTATTACGATACTGGTCGAAACTCTTACATCGCTAGCTAAAAGATTACAAAATTTGGGGATACGGCTTTTGCAACGAATTTGTTTCCCAAATAGCGACTTTTATCAGGTTCAGCCCGAAAATTACGGAAATAACGTGCTTAAATCAGAGTTGGATCAAAGTTACGGACACCCTGTATATATATATATGTATATACTCTCTTTAATCAAAAATAGATAAATAAATAAACGTTTTATGTTAGGTGTTCATTGTTAGTTTTCTTTCCTGCTGCCCTAAACTAGAATCTGAGATCTAGTGATAACAGAATGAGCCTGGGGCAACTTCATGCCAAAACAGAGCCCCTCCATCTCCCGAGCAAACACTTCACAGTAAAGACCGTAATCATTTTTTTACAAAAACTGCAGCACCAAGACGTTTTACACTCATCTAACAAGTCAGTACATGAAAACCATCGTGCCCACCCTAAACATTAAAAGTTCTCTGAAACGTCACTCAGTCACGATGTTGAATTTCATCCACCCATCAGATTGCAGCTTTCTGTATACCTTCCTTGAAAATACCATCTGGTTGGTGTGCGAAAGCTCGGAAACGTTGAGTTATGTATTTTAACGCCAATAAATCGGATTACTAGTATGGTTTTACTATTCAGTTGGTGTACAGTTCCTTCTTATTATTAATTTGGAAGATTGTTGTTGACTGTTCCTTAACGTTTAGAGCACTGCTTTCCATTTTATAAATCGTACTTCCTCCCTTCTTCACCCCTTAGCAACTCAACATCCTTATCAAGACAAACAATAAATCCGAGTACATCGCGTGGTTAACACACGATGGAAGAAAAGATCAAAACGACTAAGGCCGGACGATTCAAGGCCAGACATTAATATATGGACTGCGATGCCTACTCAGGAAATTTATTAAAGGCGTAAATCAACGATCGTACACCTCGGGGTCATTTTTACCACTGGAAAAGCCCTTCTCAATGGGTTAACCTATGAGTTCAAAGTTCAACCCGTCACTCGTAGCTTACGAATACCCATTACTAATGCAGTTTTTGTTGATCGCTGGGGATCTGTCTCCAGCTCGAAGCTCTTACTGGCCAACTCGTTCAAGTCTCTAGAAATCAGGCGAACCAAAGTACGTTAGACTAGGAAAGGAATAGCTGCAACCTCAGAGCCGGTCGTGAACATTTTCAGATATTTAGCAACGAATGACGTAGAATAAATGATCAGACATTAAATGACCAACCGAGACCCAGTGACGTAGAGAAGGTGACTGGCACCCGAGGGGGCATAATAAACAATTTGCGCTCCTTGAGGAGCAACACAGACGATTAAGGAAATGATTTGACATCATCTACCCGATAAAAGTTTCTTCCATTTCTATACTTGATACATTGGGAAAGTTTATTCAAAGAAAACAATTTCATATCATATCATAATGTGCTTGAAAGCATTAACTTTAAACTTAGATTAGACAGCCCTAAAAACGAGCGAATGTTATGGTGGACTGAATCGGAGCCGCGGATGGCTTAGTGGTTAGCGAGTCAGACTGTCAATGCAAGGTCATCAGGTTCGGTCCTGGGCTGATCCTTCAGAGATGGTGTGATTTACTAACAATCGCTGAATATCCGCCGTGCATCGGACAAGCACGTTAAGTGACGGCGCCGCAGGCTGGACCCACTGTTTAAATGGGTATCCTTTTCTACGCCCCCCTGAAATTCTCTCACCCCTCTGTGTGCAACATCGTACTTGTACGGTGGCGCCATCTACTGTTCTCTAATCTCACTACAAACTGTTCTATCAAAGTCGCTAGACTTGATCTCATTCCTTCCGTTTCTGTGTCCTGCCCAAAAGGCGATCTCGCTGTAGGTGGCTGGGACCTACAAGAAAATGACAACTATTTGGTGTAAGCTGGACTGAATCAAGCAGTACCAGAAACGTATAGCGACTAACAAATGAAAAATTTGAATTTTTTTTCTAACCAGGTGACCGAGCGGTCTGAGGGGCTGGCCTCTGGCCATTCGTACGAGATGGGCATGGGTTCGGGTGGTGCTTTTCTGACTGCGCCATCTCTCTTAGGGTGTACACAGTGAGCTGACTTCGGGCTCAATTTTCGGAGCCCGAGCCCGTGGTATATCAGCCCGAGACCGATTTTTATATTTCAAGATAGAGCCCGGTCCCGAACGAGTCCGAAGACTAGCTAACTTGTTCAACAATTAATTAAGAAAAAAATATTTTTTTTTCCCACACTTCCACTCTCTCCTCCTCCTACAATTAACCAATGTATTTTTCAAATTAGGAGTGGTTGGAAGGGTACTTCATCTATTTTTACAGTGTAACTGTACGATTTTCTTTGATCGTTCGTTTCCACCTGAAATGCTTCGGGCGGCCGGACATCCAAACTGATCGGGCGGTGCTGCAATTGTATGTTCCTCAAATAATGCTAATATTATTGCGCTATAATGCGATGCAATATGTACGTTGCTAAATAGAATTAGCAGGGAGCTACTGCGTAGAGACAATGGGTAAGTTATCGTCGACATGCTGCCAACTATCCAATATCTATAGTTCTTGAAAAAGCTTTTTCTTCTCTGCAGAAATACACTAATGCCCGGCCTACGGCATTTTCTACCCAAGCCCGGAATAAATAGCTATCTCGAATGCCCGCTCCCTAACCAGAACCTATTGCCAAAGAATTCCTTTTACCAATGAAGTGTCTCATTTGCTAAATCATATAAAATCACATTTACAAATAAAAAAAATTATTTCGCTCTTCCTCTGTCTAAGAGTCCGAGCCCGGTCCTGCTTCGGGCTCAGCTCTGGTACACACACACCAGGGTGGGGAGATTAAGCGCTGACTACCTGGGGTCTCAGTTTTGGCGACAGACAGTCGTCACTCTTGAGTGACATTTGTTGAGCTGTAGGTTTTAAACAGTGACATTTTTTTGTTGAGTTGTAAATTATAAACATTTTTTTACAAAGAATTACATTAAATATCGGAACTAAGAAAATACGAAATTACGGAAATTTCATGTGATTCAGATAACCCACCTCGGCAGACGTGACCACGAAGCGGTTGAAAACGCAATTTTTATACGGCCCCTTAACATTTTTGTGGCCGCTTCTCCGGGTGCCAGTTCTCCTACACCCGGAACCACCTTAAAAGCAAGGAGGTTAGAAGTAAAAGGAGTCGGCAACAGCCCCTCTCCCTGTGCTTCTGGCGTGACGCCACTTTTTATCAGCTGACTACGCCAATGCGCCCAATCTAAGAATCTCCTGTATATCTCTATGGGGAAATCGCGATTTTGAACGGGTTTTTCGGACTCTTACTCTACCCATACAGGCATGAAAAAAATTGAGGCTGAAATATTCATTCCCATAACAAAACATTTTCAGAAAAAACAGGAAAATATGTGTTGGTATTTCTTTAAAAAAATTGAACAAAATAATGATTTTTTTGAGCGGAAGTGCATAGTGCGCATGGTTACTTACTGCCAATGTGCAAGTAACCATGCATACTGCCCATGTGCAAGTAACCTGTTTAAAATATAACCAAAAGCCTAATGTTAAGAAATAAAAAGTCCGAAATATTATTCCTTCTTTCCATCCTTGGTTTGCATGCGCTAAGCAAAACTGCTTAAGCGACAGGAAGTGACGTCACGTTCCCGAACTCTCGCAGCTCAGACTCCCACCACCTCAGAGAGGACAGAAACAGCTGACCTGTTTTGGCTTCACTCAAAACGGGTCCCTTCACCTCCTCTTCTTCTAACCTTCTTGCTTAAAAGATGGAAAAAACACTTTGGAGCTTGTTGGCAACAAAAAGATTCGACCCCGTGCGAGAGTGTGCGTGTTGTGGGGGATGGAGAGTTTCTGCAGTGGAGTGTGTGTTTGTATGAGAGAGTGGAACGACATAGATTGTTTCTCCTATCCCTAATCCGTATAGGGATTGACTTTTGTGGTCTCAAGGTTGTATCGTTGTAATGTTACTCCTTGCTAGTTCGGAGAAAGGGGGATTTTAAATGCTCTCTCTCTGTCTTTAAAGGTTATATTCTTCGATAATTGCCAAAGTTTAGTTAACAGTTTTACGCTTACATTCAATTAAACATTTTCAATATTATCTCATTTCATTATTTAATTTTCACAATTTAATAAAATATAAAATAGAAAGACAAAATGCCACAAAATTGGCACATCACGAGTAGCATGATCATATGTAGAGGATTTTAGAAAGGGAGTGTCTGACCCCAGGTCTTAAACAACCCTTAGAAATAGGAAGCTAAGAGATTTGGGCTAGAGTTACACGGAAGTGAGGTAGAAAGGGGAGGAAGACGCCCTTATTTATTACCAGGGAGCCAGTACCCGGGGTCCGACGGCTTAACGGGCCCATCCGACGCACGGTGGATATTTAGTGGATCGAGCGTTCGTACCTGTCTGGGATCGACCCTGAGGCCCTTTCCGTGGCAGTCACGAACGTTGCCCACTAGGCCGCCCGCGGCCTGCACATCACTAGTAGTCGGGCAGAGTGTAATATCTGAAATGGTTCGGGCCTCAAAACGCACGGGCTTACCAAATAAGGCCCGTTCAGACCTCTCTTGTAATCTCTGCCTTCTCTGAAACCACTTGCTCAAAATTAGGGATGGGTGACTGCCAAATAGCCCATAGTTACTTACGGTCAGGGGCGGATTGGCCCAACGGTACATTTCCCGGTGGACCACCCGAAACATGGCCCACTGTCTCGTATTCTTTTTGTGGGGATTTTTTCGGAACGAACTAATAATTATTTTGGTACTTATGAATACTAATCGTTAACTTTATTTGAACTTTATTTCTGCCTGAAACGTTATTTCCTTAGAACAATCTTTCAAAAAAAGTTTATTTTTAATTAATACAAACATTTGACGTGGACCTGGAACATCAAACAGAAGTCTTCACTCCCACCACGTTTATAAGTGAGTCACGGAAACATTCTCATTTGTCACCACCGGGAATCGAACCCAGGGTCTTCCAGTATCGCTCCCCCCAAGTTTATAAGTCAGTCACGGAATTTTTCCGTGGCTCACTTATAAACGTGGGGGCGATGACTTCTGTTTGATGTTCCTGGTCCACGTCAAAGGTTTGTATTAATTATTCATTCGCCTTCTAGTTATTTGTTCTGTTGCTGCTTATTATCTTTGGAGGATCTCCAGCATTATGCGGGGTTCCAAGAAGCAATCTTCCAAGTGGCTTGGCAGTTAGTGTATGTGAGTCTGGAGGAATTCGAGGCCGCAGTGGAAGCATCTCCGGCGCGTCACTGGAAGACCTGGGTTCGATTCCCGGTGGCGGCCAATGAGAATTTTTCCGTGACTCACTTATAAGCGTGGGGAGCGATGACTTCTGTTTGATGGAGTTTATTTATATGTTAGGCGTTTTCTCTAAAGTGAAATAGCAGCATTCTCCGTACTTAGTGCAATAAAGTACCGCCAGACCAAGCACGTTATTAGAAATTCATTAAGCTAAAGTTAACTACTGTTAGACGTAGGTCATTGGACTTGGATGCTAGAGTCATTGGTAGGCCCTTCCTTCTTTTGAAATCTTGAAGGATATACTAGTACTCATTGTGATGATGACCCATCATCCCCACTCTTATCCACAGATTAACATAGAGCACAAAGCGATTCTCCGGCAGAGATATTCCAAAATCCATGTTCCTCCCACATTGATCTTAAAAGAAGCAATGATTTACTAGTAGTGGTTCACGGGTCAAAAAATGGGTACACTGTAAAATACCTCTATCGAAGGAGGAGATACCAATGCCATTGTGCAGCAGACGACCGTTGACTAAAAATTAAACAAAAAATTACCGTAGGATAATTGCTGTGTGGCATGTGCACACCTTTCAGGACGATCTTCAAGGTGATTTAGCTGAAACTAAATTTTTGAAAAGAAAATAATTATCAGGAATTTTAAAAATCCACTTATGTTTGAATGTCACGTCGTTTTGATGCTACATTCAATCATAAGCTGATTTTTTTTTAATTCTTTCACCGATAAATCGTTACTAAAATCTGTTCATGACTGAATTCGTTTTACAATGCATATTCCAACAGTTCTCTTTCATCGAGTATCTAACCAATTTTTTCCGTGGGAGAAATTATATGGATCCCTATAGGTGTACGTGTGATTTTCTAGTGGATTGAAAGACTAAAATTCCCGGCCTGATTTGGTTCGCCCAATCCACCGCTGCTTACGGTGGTCGCTAGTTAAAAAAAAAAAAAAAATGCAAGGAGATTTTCAGCGTGTGAAAAGTATATTTTCATGTAAGATAACTGGCCATGACTCACTTCCAACTTTAGCAGCAGCATCACTTTTCGGCAACCCCATTGACTTACGCTGGAGAGAACTTCCTTTCTCTGCTTCCCCCACCCCGGATCCTGACATCTTTTTATTGCAGATATATAAGACAAGCATACCATCCATGCCTCATCGGGATTCAAACCCAGACCCTGGGTTTGAATCCGACCCATTCCCCGAAATGGGTCTGGGTTTGAAGAAGTTGGAAATCCGTAACCGGAGCGGATATTCCAACTTCAACTCCTTGATTTGCACTCGAATCCCGAGAAAGACAGAGGTGGTGGGGTGTTTGTCACTTCGCTGAAAGATTCTAAGTTATTGGTGAGCTGCTCCTTAACGTTAGAGACTCATAAATTAAAAACCACACACACAAACAAACAAACTGGTTTTGTGTGTGTGTGTGTGTGTGTGTGTGTAACAATAAATGAAGAGTGGTTGAACTACCAAATGCTTAAAAAATTGACGCCATGCTTTTTGTGTGGGTGTGTAGGAGTTGGACGACAACCATGAGTAACTTTCGGGGACGAAACCAGACTCATCTCGGACGAACCGTCCGAGGCCAGTCCTTCAGACCACTTGAGCTGTGGCCCGGCATTTGGCTGTTTTCGCCTAACGGCCACCACGAGCAACACGGCATGTCAAGGAATAGAGAGCATGTCCCTAATTTAGGGCCACTTGTTTCAAAAAAGGGAGAGAGCCAGCGCCGTAAGACAAAGACACCACCCATGCCTCATCCGGGACTTAAGTGTAGGCCCAGCCAGGACAAGTAGAACCTACGTTTCTGTCTACTCGGGAACAGAGTGCGGCTCATTTGGCTATCGAATGGAGTAAACAATCGATAGTCAAATGAGTAGAGGAAATAGCATGTAAATGGTACGAAAAAGTTGGTTATACAATAAGGCATGCACACCAGTGTTAAAAAAAAAAAAGTTAAGAGAGGAACACCAGTTATGTAAAGCAGCTAACGCTGTAGCCAATAAACAAATAAGGGCACCGCAGGACGCCATGGGACGGCAAAAAAAATCATATATATACAACTACATAACGATTGGAGTCAAAGTGGGCAACGTTCGTGACCGCCACGGAAAGGACCTCAGTTTCGATCCCAGGCAGGTACGAACACTTGATGCACTAAATATCCGCCGTACATCGGATGGACACGTTAAGCCATCGGACCCCGGGTACTGCCCCCTCCCCCGGTACTAAATAAGGACGTCTTCCTCCCCCCTCCTTTCTACTTCGCTTCCGTGTCACTTTCCTATCGGGCAGTCTAGCCCAAATCTCCTAGCTTCCTATTTCTAAGGGTTGTTCAAGACCTGGGGTCAGACACTCCCTTCCTAAAATCCTCAGCGTATGATCAGATCAGATCAGATTGGAGTCAAATACGTGGGCAATTTTGGGTCTGCGCTATGTCTCAGAGTTCATATAAATGATTCACAGAGATTGAGAGCCGATCGTTAAATGTTAATCGATCCTTTCTGCCGTTTCTGGAGACAATTTTAAGAAACTGTAACAAGCGCGACGCTACGGACTGGACTTAGTGTCTAAATCGTAAAAAATATGAGCACGGTGGAATAAAAACTGTTAAAAAGGTCTAGAGCCTATTTATCAATATTTAATGCCTAAGTACAAGTGTAATACTACTAGCTTGGCTTGGTGTCTAAACCTTAAGAATATGAGCACGATTGAATGAAAACTGTTAAAAAGGCCTAGGCCTATTGATTTATTTTTAGTGCCAAAGAAAGAGTGTAATATTACTAACTTGTAAAATTACTAGGTGTCCAACTCTTATGAATAAGAGCACACTGGAATAAAAACTGTTAAGAAGGCCTAGGTGTAGGCCTATGTATCAAAATTGAATGCCTAAGTAAAAAAGCAATATCACTAACTTTATGTCTAAACCTTATAAATAGGAAAAGATGGAAGAAAAACTGCTAAAAAGACCTAGGCCTAGGCCAAAGTATAAATTTTGGTGCATAAGTAAAAGCGCAATAATACTAACTTGACGTCTGAACCTTAAGAATATGAGCACGATGGAATGAAAACTGTTAAAAAGGCCTAGGCCTATTGATTTATTTTTAGTGCCAAAGAAAAAGCGTGATATTACTAACTTGTAAAATTACTAGGTGTCCAAACCTTATGAATTAGAGCACGCTGGAATAAAAACTGTTATAACCGCATAGACCATGGGCCTGTTTTTAAATATTAAATGATTTAGTAAAAGTACAACTTTACTAGGTGGCCAAACCTTATGCATTGGGCCAGGGGTGGGCCAGACCGGGCGGTGCCCGACCTGCGTTTCCTTTTGTCCGTCCTAGCGACTCACACTATAACGTCCATTGTCCGAAGTCTTCTATATCTTTTGCCCAAACTCAGGCATCAACCGCCCATCCCAACTTCTCTGTCTGGCTACGGGCCTGATATGAGCACGGCGGAATAAAAACTTAAAAAGGCCTCAGCCCAGGACGTTTTAATAATTTTTTTGTGCTTGCGTAAGAGCGCAATACTACTAACTTGACATGTTATTTAAACCTTAAGAATATGAGTAGGGTAGTTTAAAAACTTCTAAAAAGGCCGAGGCCTAGGGCTCTAAACTATTGTTTTGCGCCTTAGTAAAAGTGTGGCATCATTATTTTCATTTTTTAAGTTAACCTTACAACCTGTGTTTTCAAAATTGGTAAAATGGCCTATCCCGTGGCCCATGTGACCAATGCCTTGGTAGAAATGCAATAACAGGAAAAGTTATTTCGATACAAATAATTTATCTTCCCATTCAACCAATGCCAAAGAGCTCGATGAGGTGACAGCAAAAAAAAAAAAAAATCTTTAGAGGCGACCTACGGGGAAAGTAGACAAGGTGAAATCAAAAAGTCTGATTCTTGTACGACTCCCTAACAGTTTTGCTGTCATGCTACATGAAAGTGTGCACGATAAAGAAAAATGCAATTTTTATACGTTCCCCAAACGTTTTTGTGGGCACTTGGCCATATTTCACTTATAGTCAAAGTTTTCGAGAAAAGCTTACTCTACGATATTGCATCTTTCGGTGATTTCGCTTTCGATGAATTCACCGGAAGCCCTAATTTTCGAAGAATTTGCTTATCGATGAATTCACCGGAAGCCCTAATTTTCGAAGAATTTGCTTATCGATGAATTCACCGGAAGCCCTAATTTTCGAAGAATTTGCTTATCGATGAATTCACCTGCACAGCCGTCTCCCTTTGTTGGAAGTAATTGTACTAAATTAAAAACTAATAACTTTAAATGTTTTTTTAGGAAAAGGAAAGAAAACTTGCCGTCACACAGCTATCGCTTTTGGCTTTACTGAAATTTATGCAAATTAGCCATGAGCGTACTGATAGCTCCCGCAAACCCCGCAGTGGGGGAAGGGGGTCACGGCTAAGAGGGCTCCTAGCCTCAGCAGAAGGATTTAAAAAAATTGCCGGAACTTCATACGAAATTGGTTAAAGAAATAGCCAGGGATATTTTTGACGGCAGCTTGAATTAAGTATTAAAACGAAAAGCAATTTTTGGTATTTTTCTTTGAGTAAATAAGTAAAATCTTTCAAGAAATCACTTTCGCTTTAGTATATAAAAACTGGTTGTCGAGAGAAAGGCGCTATTCCGGAGGACTTGAGGCCCTATGCAATAGCAATAGTTCCTATACATGTTTTACAAGAGAATGTGAAAGAAATATCAGTTGGAATGGATAAATGAAACTTTTATGTCAATGAGGATAAGGCGTTTTACATATTACACTTGTTTACAGATAAGTACACTAGAGAAGAGCCCGGGCCCAGCTCGCATTCTTTGATTACATGTGTTTGCTGAGCCCGGGCCCGGATTCTTGGAAAATTTTGCTTATCAAGGCTTGCATTTATGCATTCATTATACACTGGCCAAATATATGGCCCAAGCAAGGATTAGTTTAAAAATCATTAGTTTAAAAAGTTTAGTTCAGTTAATCCACTTCACAGTATTAATATGTTTTTAGAAATACTACGCATAAAGCCAACTGTTCTAAAATGTGGATTTGAAAATAAATAATCAACGTGCCCTTCGACCGTATCAGGGGAATGAGTAATTTTGGTAAAAGCTGAAGAAAAAGAAAATAGTTTAGAAACAAAAATTCCATTCGTTATTTCTTTTTGATTTCTAAATTTACTTTTATTTTGAATAAATTGCATTATAAAACGTACAACGCCGTACAGACAGTTACAAGTGCTTGAAATTTTGACTCTAGAAAACTAATCTTTGCAATATAGTTTACATATATGCTAATTGGTAAAGGTGCTTTAGAGTGATGTAGTAGAATATAAAAAAAAAAAAAAAAAAAAACATGTAGGGAAATTTCCAAAATTAAAAAAAAAAAAAAGAACGTAAAAGCATTTCAGACCAGATTATTCTGCATTTTATAACATTAACAAAGCTTTGCGCTTAATAGTATAATAATCGCAATATTATCTATCATATGTGTGTGCAGTTTCCAGATCAAGTTCATGAAAAAAGAGAGAGAATTGCATCTAATGCATCAGCGCTTCAACTTGATCTTTCTTTTCTCTAAAACTCGACCTGCTGCACTAAAAACCAACGTCACCACAAAAATCGCGGGAGTGAGGAAATTTTAAAAAATAAATAACAATACTTCTAACTGCACAATTTTGGAAATTAATACATCATTTTAAAGATAAGATTCTTGATTTTTCATAAAATACAAAAAATGGGAGCGTGATTTTTTCTCAGTTTTTCGATACCAGACCTCCTTAAACTAATCCTTGCTTATTCCATAGCTTTGGACAATGCAAGTCTTGCTAAGCAAAATCTGTCTTGCAATGGCAGTAGCTTAGGAAATTGAAAATCCTTCCACCATGGTAACAAATCCACAATGAAATTCAACCGGGCTCGGAATTACACGTGTTGAATTAATTACAGTAATGAAATTCAATTCTGAGCCCGGATTTTTCGGTTGTTAATGAATTCTGAGCCCGTCCGAGCTCATCTTTAAAGTACACACCCTTCAGAATACAAAAAGCTAAAAGGTGCTCTTCGCGGGAACGAAAAAAACAGAGGCCTATGTCATTTGTTTTATATAACAGTTAAAAGAAAAAACTTTTACTGTGTGCAAAACATTGTGATGTTATGTTAAGTAATTCTTTGTATTCAAGAGTAAATAATTTAAGTAATTTTAGCCTTTTTGTGTCACAATTCTTAATTGTTACTTTATTTGCTACTTATGTTCTGTACTTCCATGTTAATCGGAAAAGATCTTTACATGGCAGTTGCGTGTTTTTTTTTTTTTTTTTTTTTTTTGTATTTTGCGTGAGTGTGAGGCATTTCAGAGAGGCTGGCCTTAGTTTTCTAAAACAATAAAATTTGCATGATGTGTTTAACTTTGGCGTAAGTGTTTTGTAATACTTTGTATTGGTATAAAACAAGGGCAATCATTTTAATTACAGCGTGTGGCATTTATGTTACACGCAATAAAGTGTAACATTTTTGTTTTTATGATAAACACCTATAAGGTTCCAAAAAGTTTGAATTACAGGACGCACGTAAAAACCTAGTGTAATGTGGAATTTAAACATTTCAGTGAGTGAAAGCAAATACATTTTCGCAAAAGGGCCTCAAGATATTTTGGGGGGGGGGAGGGCGAGTTTTTCACTGAAATTAGCATCATGAATAGGCATAAGAACAATCATAAGGTTCACGTACAACTAACACATTAAAAAAAAAAAGTACTTACCTTCCCTTGTAACCAGCCGAAAGTCCTGTATTATTCCTGTGAGGGAAATAGTATCCACAAAATGGACTAATAATATCCACAAAACGTCCCACCTCCAGTTCCATCGGACTAAAATACGTGAAATATCCATTACCACCAATTTTTTTTTTTTTGGCTGCACACACACACACACACAAAAGCACGTACACACTGGTTCTCCTGGAACTAAATGCTGAACCTTCTATTATCTGTGAGAGACACCACAAAATCTGGCAGGGCACTTATCCGGGCAACCCCCACTACGGACTTGCCGCAGGCCATTGGGGAACTTCCAAATCCTTCCTTTTCGGAGACGCTAAGCTCTTCTGTTATCGCTGCTATTCCCTGCGAAGTGGAGGAAAAGAAGTTTTAGGAATTTCATTTCAAGTTAAATTCACAGCATAACTAAAAAAAAAAAAAAAAAAAAAATTCGTAAGCCAAATTTAAAGATACGGAAACTGAACTACCGAAAAAAAAAAAACCAAGCGAGTTTGACGAAGATGCACATTTGTCAAATTTCAGTTAAAAAAAGGGTCGATAGCTTCAGCGTTTTAGATAAATTTCTCTGCGTTCAGGCGTTTCCAGGAATGAACTTTACTGCTAATCGGTTGTAGCACACTGAGCATTTAATAATCTATGCATACGAAAAGTTCAGAAAGTCATTCTGCTGAGTTATAGCGAGATGTGAACACAAAAATAGTTTTTCTAGTGCTGGACAAGTGGCGCCCCACAGACACACACAAACTGACCAAAAAAGTACAATTATCATAAAACCATTTAAAGTGAGCGGGACCAGTTTTCCTAAACTCTCGAAGTTCTACGTAACAAGCTTTCTCAGAAGCGAAGGTTGGGAGAATTCAGAGATAAAAAGCGTGTAAAATTTTTTATCGATATTTACAAAAAAAAAAAAAAAACTAGTGAAAGCGGTATAATATCCGCTTCCTGGTGTTTTCCCATAAAATTGAAAGAAAAACAAAATCACCATTAATGTTGCATTACAACATGTTTGCTTAACAAACTATTCATTTTTTACAGTAGTCTTTATATATATTTATACGGTGTTTATATATTCCAATGAACCTTTAATAACTGGAAGGACGCATTGATTAACATTTTTCTTTTAAGACAAAATGAAAAATTGAACCCGAAAATTGCACTGTTTCTTCCGAATGCTGTCCAACCAAGTTTTAAAAGCCGATCAATTTCTTGTCTTTCAGTTATTGAACTGAGAAAATAAAGGATAAAGATTAATGGAGAGATTATTTAACTCACCTTCGTTTTGCCGATGACGCAGTCATTTTTGCAACTGTATCCCTTCAGAGCTACATAGCAAGATCCAGAAACTTACTGACAAGTGTAAAGAAGTGGTATTAAAAATGAACTTTCGGAAGACAAAGCTGATATGCAATACTTTTACAAGCAATGAAAATTTATCGATCGATGGAGAAAAGCTGGATATAACGGATACCTACATTTACTTAGGACAGCAGATATCAAGCAAGGGTCGCATTGATGAAGAAATTAATCACCGTATAAAACTTGATTGGAGAGCTCTTGGAAGAAACAGTACAATATTTAAGAGCAATATGCCATTAAGTATGTCTTAAAGGTGTTTAATCAAAACTTCCTTCCAGTGCTTACGCGTACGGAGAAGAGACATGGACCTTAGCTAAAAAACGCAACCACTGCAGACAACTGAAAGAAGCATGGAGCGATGTATGCTTGGTGTAACCAGGAAGCGTAAGAAGAGGAACTCGTGGACCGGAAAAATGACAGGAGTGGAAGACATCGTAATTCGAGTAAAATCCCTGAAATGGCAATGGGCTGGACAGTGGATAAGGACGGGCCACCGATGGACAATCGAAATTTTAGAATGGATTTCAAGAGACAGGAAAAGACCCAGGAGACCACGTGGGAGATGGGTGGATGAAATTCGAAAGCATGTGGGAGTGACATGGACGAGACTGGCTCATGACAGACTGTTGTAGAAGACATTTTAGAAGACCATCATTTAGCAGTGGACTGATATAATGGTTGACAATGATGATATACTATATAAAGTCGCGCGTACGTTTTCTACCTTTTAGAAAGACTTGCAAAGCTACAGCTAGAATAGACAACATAAAAAATATGCTGATTCCAGTCCCAATAGGAACCATAGTATTTTGATGAATATTTTCCGGAATTTAGGAGCGCCTAGTAATGTTTAGGAAGAGTTCAGATCGTCTTATCATTCAGGGTAAAACTGGAATAAACTGATTGGTTTTATCTTTAGGAAGGATAAACAATAGAACTTTAATCATCTGGAAGTAAACGTGGATGGAGGGGGAAAGTTTCAAAAGCAAGACTTGCAAACTGAAAATAAATAAATAAATAAATAAACGACTACAATTTTGAACAGGAATAAGCTATTCACAATTATTACTATGAAATCCCGCTTTTGTTTACTCAGCTGCGTTCTTGCATTTACAGTAGATTCCGGTTCATTGGGACACTAGAACACTTTGGCCCAATTAAGTGGCTGTCCCAGTTGTGCGAAGTTTTATCTCAAAGAGCAAATTTGGGATGTTCTTTAAGTATTGTCCCAAATAAATGACTGCCCCAATTAACCGATAGCCCAATTAACGGGAATCTACTAAATTGTGGACATCAGTGAAAGTCCTTAATTTAGACTGAATTGATATCCACAGCAAGGTACAGATTTTATTCAACTAAGGTTTACTACAATCCTTTTAAATAAATGCTAGAAAATAAATGAGTTTCCATTCTAGCACACAGCGTATCGGTTACTTCCTGAATACAAATGAACCACTGGCTGGGGAAGGAGGAACTTCAGCCGGGGGTGGGAGGGGTTGGTATAATTGGTATGAACATTTTTAGGTCTTCTATAAGCTGGGGCAGAATAGAAATACACCAAGCTGCATTGACAACGTAATAATGATCAGAAGAACTCAAGGGTGGAACAACAGAAAGTTCGTAGATGTAACGCTGATGGACGTCGCCAAGAGAATGCTACAGCGGGCTGGTGTCCACCATGAGATTTTTTTTTTCAACTTTAAAATACAATCAGGACTTTGCCAAGTAATAACGAATTTCGTCTTTTTTCGTGTAGCCCTACTCATTTTCCCTTAGGAAGAGAATTATTATCGTAGAAAGGTTATCAAAATAGCATCCGAAAGACCATAAAATTTAATTGTCCACTCCTTCAAACACGAAAAAAACAGTTAGTTTGAGCCTTTTTTTTTTTTCTTTTTATGTTAATATGGCCAGAGGCACATGAGGAGGGTGAATAGAAATTCACTGACGGGGGTCATTACTGATTCCTGTACTATTTTACTAAGTAGGGAATTCCAATGCGTAAAGTAGAGTCTAAAGATATACCAGCTCTCTTATGCCTACCACAGGCAGTGAGGGAGCGGAACGTGGCTGACGACTGATTTGAAGGAGGAGTGAAAAGCAAGATCGCTGGTTTGAAGGAAAGGAGTTAAGGTGCGGGTGGTCCACGTGTCACGAAGTTAAAATTTGATTTAGGTAAGCAAATAGAACATTTTTCCTTAAAAAAATTGCTCAAGTACAGTACTATTTTCACAAGCAAAAATACAAAATTTTGAAAAGCAATTAATGTATTCATTCACAGCACGAAAAAAAAAAAAAGTTGAAAGCTACATTCTACCAACAGGTACACATATATCTCATACCACTAACCCACCTAGGCCACACAGGTGGCGTAGTGGTCCAAGCGATACCTTCTGATCATTCGTCCGAAAGGGGTTCGGGTTCGAGTCCCGGTGAAGCATGGATGCTGAGTTTGTCTTACGGCACCTTCTCTGGAACTAGTGACCCTAAATTAGGGACGGGCGACTGCTTATAGCCCACTGAGTTGCTCACGGTGCTCGTTAAACCTCCAATCAATAATAATAACCCACCTAGTCACTGCCATGTTACAACGACCCAGTCATATATTTATATCTCGTACCACAACCATCTAGTCATTGGTGTAACGTGGAGTAACTAGTCAGATCCAGGTGTGCATATGTGTCCAGTCGCCGGTAGGGGGCGCACAAATTGTTTTGTACCTGGTGGTAAAAAGCATTACAAATTATTTCCTACAGTGGTTTGTAAATAAAGTTGCTATCAAACTCGCCCACCTTGATTGTGAAGGCTGGCGACGTCCCTAGTAACGCTTATCATAGAAAATTTAAGTCATGAGCATATTTCTAAGTAATTGGCGAGACAATTGAAAAAAAAAGCACGGAATATGACAAAAAATTTAGCATTTTGCACCTGTTTCTTCCGTAACAGTCTAGGGAGTAAAGTAAGTTGTTATCTCGTACATTGGATTCTTACCTGTTCAAGTACATTGGAGTGATTATTTTGCAGAGAGTAAGACATGCAGTTGCTGGTGATTCCGTATTAAAACAGTAAGAAAAAAAGTCTTGCATAAAAAAACTATGCATGTATTATGTATATTGATTAAGGTAATAAATAGCGCACACAGAATTTCCTTCAGGAAGGGGTCAAACAAGAAATTTACGGGACAAACACAAAATGCGTCATATATAAAAGATTATTAGTAGAACTCAAAGCTCTTATGGAAACAGCAACAAAATTAGCTGGGTCTAAGAACAAATTGCATGTGAACAAATTATCAGGAAAAACCAAAATGTTGATGCAAAAAAGAAGAGAGATGAGGACAACTAAAGAAGATGTGACTTCCAAAGTGGAATATATAGAGCTATGCAAGACAGTACGAAAAAGTATCACTGAAGACGTAAGGAAATTCAACTGTGAACTAGTAAGGAAAGCAATTGAAAACAACCAAAGCCTAAAGATAGCAAAGGGACATCTCAGTAAGGGAAAAAAACAGATTATGGCACTGAGAAAAGAAGACGGTTCTGTAACAAGAAATAGAGGCGAAATTTTGACAAGAGTGAAAGATTTCTACTCCAAATTATATGAAAGGGATGATACATGTACTCCAGGCATCATGAAAGGTACCAGAGTTCTTCCAGTCCTTCCAGCAGAAGTTGCACATGCAATCAAGAACATGAAGCGGGGAAAAGCTCCAGGAGAAGATGGAATTACTGTAGACATCATACAAGAAGCAAGTGGAGAAATCGAAACAGTACTCGCCCAAATTTTCACTCGATGCCTTAATGAAGGGAAAATTCCTGAGGATTGGAACAACGCTACAATGATCTTGCTACATAAAAAAGGTGACATTGAGGATCTCAGGAACTACAGACCTATCAGCCTCCTATCAGTGGTTTATAAAATCTTCACTGAAGTTCTTTCACACCGCTTGAAGGTAACACTGGACATGGCTCAACCGAGAGAACAAGCTGGATTCAGGAGTGGCTACAGCACAATAGATCATATCCACGTACTGAGAGAACTAATTGAAAGAGCGAGGGAATATGAACTTCCATTGTGCATGGCTTTTATCGATTATGAAAAAGCCTTTGATTCGGTGAAACCATCAGCAGTTGCAATGGCTCTGAAATCCTGCGGTATTGAAGATGCATACATTAATATTATTAATAACATCTATGAAAATGCAAGTGCAAAGATTCTGCTATTTGAAAATACAACACACATAAAAATTGGAAAAGGAGTGAGACAAGGTGACACCATATCTCCGAAGCTCTTTAATACTACATTGGAAAATGTCTTTCAATCACTGAACTGGGAAAACAAAGGGATAAAGATTAATGGAGATTATCTAACCCACCTTCGTTTTGCTGATGACATAGTCATTTTTGCAACTACCCCATCGGAGCTACAGAGTATGATGCAGGAACTTGCTGACAAGAGTAAAGAAGTGGGATTAAAAATGAACTTTCAGAAGAAAAAAGTGATGTTCAATGCTTTTACAAGAAATGAAGATTTATCGATTGATGGAGAAAAGCTGGAGATAACAGACACGTACGTTTATCTTGGACAGCAGATATCAAGTGAGGGTCACATTGGTGAAGAAATTAATCGGCGTACAAAACTTGCCTAGAGAGCTTTTGGAAGAAACAGCATAATTTTCAAGAGCAATATGCCATTATGTCTTAAAAGAAAAGTGTTTGATCAATGCATCCTTCCAGTGCTTACGTATGGTGCAAAGACGTGGACCTTAGCTAAAAGAGACATACAAAGGCTGCAGACAACTCAAAGCAGCATGGAGAGGTGCATGCTTGGTGTAACCAGGAGAGATAAGAAGAGGAACACGTGGATCCGAAAAATGACAAGAGTGGAAGACATCATGATCAGAGTTAAATCCCTGAAATGGCAATGGGCTGGACATACTGCCAGAAGAACAGACCATCGATGGACAGCCGAAATTTTAGATTGGATTCCAAGGGACAGGAAAAGACCCAGAAGAAGACCACATGGAAGATGGATGGATGAAATTCGAAAGTATGCGGGAGTGACATGGAGGAGACTGGCACAAGACAGACCGTTGTGGAGGAAACTTGGGGAGACCTTCGTCCAGCAGTGGATTGATAATGGTTGACAATGATGATGATGATGATGATTAGTAGAACTAACACATTCCAAAAAATAATTCATCATAAGGAAATATTAAATTTATAAAACCATCTGCAGAAAGATTTTTTTACTTTAGTTGTAGTCAGAATAATGTATTTTAAAATAACATAATTTGTTTCCTTCATGCGATAAATGAATGCTTTTGAAAGGAATCTGACCAGGGGCAGCGGATCGACAATTTCCTGCGGGTCAATCAAACAAACGGGTCGGGTTAAGGTATTCCTAACCAGATTTCGACCCGGTTTTGTTTCAGTTTTATTTTTGAAAAGCAAAACAAAATTATTTCGAAGAAAAATGCGTAACTGGTGCCAGCGGAGGGGGAAATGATTTGTCATACAAAAATATTGCCATCTCTTTCTTTAAAGCAACGAAGATTTCCACTGAGCGACGGTACGGCACAGACACTAGACTCACCGATCCCATATCGTAAAACGATACTTCCTTAGCGTTTGTTTTCAGTGCGATTACCCGGAGCAAGATAATGGCTGACGCCTGTCGCCTGCTTCTCTGATGATTCACTCTCTCACACCCCGCGTGTCACATTGGAAGACAGAGTTATATTTCATATCGCATCTTTTACATTGAGCATTCAGAGGTTTTCGTTTGACGTGCTAACATCCCGTTCCATTATGCACGTTGTGTTTGAATTAATTCCTTACTTGTAACAAATACGGATGAATTTTAATATTAAGGAAATTTAAACGGGCGTCGAAGGCCAACAAATACGTGCTTGTTGAAAACAAAAAGGGGAAGAGTGAATGCTGGAAGTTGTTTCGTCTCATTAAAAAAAACAATAGATTTCACAAGCTTCTGACGAGTTGAAAGTTTGCCAAAATGTGAATGTTAATTTCATGAGTGTTCCTTCCTTCTGAGGGGGCAATGATGAAACTAACATCCACATTTTGGAAGCTTTCAACTCATCAGAAGCTATAGTGAAAATTGGTGTTGCTGTGAAACCGTATTCTAAAGCTCGATATGCTATCAAGAAAACAGCAAAAACTAAAATTTTACATAAAACAAGTTACTTAATGCAAAAATTTTGACTGTAGCACCATCAAAATTAAGTGGAACAATCTTAACTTTACTGCGGAGAGACTGACTCTCCCAGATGTGCTTGAAAAACATGTGTCAACAGTTAGGTTACGCGAAGGACGACAGTTTCAACACATTCTGTAAGTCAGTGAGGAAATTGTACGTTCCCGTAATACATTTGTATGATTTCTATATAACCTAGATACCCACTACGGAGAGACTTTTTGAACGCTTTGTGTGTGTGTGTGTCTGTGTGTGTGTGATTACGTATATTTATAAATTCAGTTCCGAATTTATAGTTCAAAGCAGATTTTTCAGAGTCAAATTATGTGACGTCGGGTTAGGTCCGGGTCCAAAAATTTTGACCCGTTTCCAACTTTCTGATCCAGATGCGGATCCTTCCCGCGTGTGCGCTGCTGACGCTACACATAAATTTACTGCAACGTAAAAAAAAAAAAAAAGGGTATCTTAAAGTAAAAAGTTCATATTTTTCTATTGCCGAAATTTTTATTCTCTTAGCTGCAATACATGTCACAATGTAGTCGATTAAGAATAAAATAACTTTTTACCCTGCCCTCATAAGCTCCATCATGCAGTATTCCCTAATTTTTGAAGAAAATTGAACGTCTTCGTTTTCCAGTCGTTCTACGCTTTTTTTCTTTAAGCAACCGAAAAACTACGTATACACTTCATGCTCCTTCAGTCATGTCATCATCCTGTCGTGGAGGATTTGGAAGCTTCAGGACCTTAATCACTCATATGTATTAGTTTTGTTGTTCTCTCTTCATCTTGGCCAGTTTTGAAGATCTCGAATTTCCATCCTTTATTTCTTGGTAAGGGGGGGTATTCCTTACGTTTTTATTTGTCGGTGCAATTGTGTAATCAGTGGTTTCGAAAACTGGCGCCATGTAATTAATTGCATTGTCCCACAAGAAAATTAAAATTTGACTTCAAAGAGCAGTTAACTGAAGCGCTGCAATGGTTCCCTCGTCTTACGTGATCACTGGTTTGAAGATAACAAACGTACGTATATTAGGAATGGATGCACAACGAAGAGAAGAAAATTTCCGTTTTTCATTTTTCACTAACCTGAAAAAGAACTGGATGCCCATTTATACCATTATTCTCTTCACCGCCGCCCTTCAAGAATAGCCCCCCCCTTTTTTTCCCCCTATCCCACTGAAGCTTAAACGCATTTACTACCACAGGACAATGAATGAAGGGAGGGGGAGGAGTGGCAATGAATGGTATTGGAGTTTGCACGACAGGGAATAAGGGAAGGTAAGTAAGGAGGGAACGCTCAGTACTTTCGAGAAAAAGGAACGTTGCCTCCAATGGCATACTGAATAGGAGGAATTCAAGGACCCCAGTGCCGTAAGTGTGTGCAGGGCTCAAGGTGAATTCATCGGAAATGAAAACATCGAAACCTAATTCATCGAAAGAGAAATCACTGAAGATGAAATCGAAAAATCACAATCTTATATTATTAAATTTAGTCGGTTCACATCATACGAAAGTGTGCATTATATCAATATATTCCCGAATTTTTCGGGGGAGGAGGGGGTCCTTTAGATTGGGGAACCCCGACTTTGAAAATCTGGAGGGATCCTGACCTATCCCCGACTCCCCCAGTGGTTACAAATATGGACGAAATCATGGAACGGAGAATCGATCGCAGTCGGGCCCGATTATCGTACCCGGGCCTTTAGTTTAACAGCGCCTCTTTTCTGAAAACAGTTTCTAGAGTACCCTAACGGCTTTTCATTATTTTTATTTATTTATTTTACTTTTTATGTTTATTTTATAAAATTTCTGTTGTACAATATTATAGAAAAATAATATAATACTCAGTAACAATACAATATATGCCACAATCATAAACTAATTTTACAAATAAGGTAAACACATTCACCAACGAAACTCACAAAGTACGTGAAATCACCAAAACTTTCACAATAAATACAAGTTCTGCACAAAAACAAAACTCATTCCATTGAAAATTAATATCAATTGTCAATATGAATCAAATATATGTTAGCAATAATTAAATGCACAGCAAGGGGCTAGGGGAAAAGGCTGAAATACTGCGTGACAAGCCTTGATCCCCTCTAAATAAAAACAAATTACCCCAGTCCAGTCAAGACAACGAAAGCAATTTTACAATAAGTTTCTTTAAAAAAACAAAGCAATAAATTCCAATATTCAATTTCCCGTCAAAAAAACTCCTTAGCAGATCAGATCAGATCATATGTAGAGGATTTTCGGAAGGGAGTGTCTGACCCCAGGTCTTAAAACAACCCTTAGAAATAGGAAGCTAGGAGATTTGGGCTAGAGTGCCCGATAAGAAAGTGACACGGAAGCGAAGTAGAAAAAGGGATGAAGACGCCCTTATTTATTACCGGGGGGGGGGGGCAGTACCCGGGGTCCGTCGGCTTAACGTGCCCATCCGACGCATATTTAGTGGATCGAGCGTTCGTACCTGCCTGGGATCGAACCTGAGGTCTTCTCCATGGCAGTCACGAACGTTGCACACTAGGCCACCCGCGGCCCAAAACTTCTTAGCACTCGCTCAAATACCGGATAACGTGCCTCTGTTCTAATAATAATGAACGGTAATCCATTCCACTCACGCAATCCCAACACATTGATATTATTAAACATTAAACCTGTACGAGCCCACGGAACCAGAAAAAACCCGACCCACCACGAATACCATAGGAGTGAGTGGTACGCCGCAATGCAATCAAGTTGGTGTATCTTCCTGTAAAAATACACGTTCACAGACCATCAGCAACAATCTGAATTTATGTAGTTGCTCAATAGTTAATATCTGAAAATGACGAAAAAGAACCTCCGATTCAGCCGAATAATTTAACAATCGGAGAAACTTCCTCTGCAACAAAGATAAACGAACGGGTTTCCGGAGGTAATGCCAGCCATGCTTGTTGCAGCATTGCCCACAACTCCATCTGAGACGTCGGTTCAAGACCCATGGAACTGATATTCCCCTCCAAGGCATCCCGCTTCAACGGGGTTCAAATCCGGGGACCTTAGGGGCCACGGCACGGTTCCAAACTCAGATGAGTGCTCCTCAAGCTATGCCCGGGTGGTTGCTGCCCGGTGAGGCGGCGCATTGTCCTGCTAAAACAGACCATTGGCCGCAGGATGCGCGAAGGCCAAGAAAACGTGTCTCAGCACATGCTGGCAGCGCGCAGTGGACACACTAAGGAACATAATACAGGGTGTTTCAAAAATCATGACCCGATTTCAAAGTAGTATATTTAATAAGGCAAATGTGGGATAGTTACAAAACAAAGAGGCAAGTATGAAGGAAGCTCTAACGTTTCACGCACCACAATTACAAATGCTCAATGTGCCCTCCACCTGCTGCACGGAAAACATCAAGCCGATAGCCGAATTCATCCCAAACGCATCGGAGAGTGCTTTCAGTCACAGAATTTACCGCAGCCGTGATTCTCGTTCGGAGCTCATCCAAGTCAGCGGGTAAAGGGGGAACATAAACATGGTATTTTACGTATCTCCATGAAAAAAAAAAAGTCACATGGTTTGATGTCTGGAGATCTCGGAGGCCAAACGTGTAGTGCCAAGTCATGGGGTCCCCTGCGTCCAATCCAACGCTGAGGCAATGTGTCGTTTAGAATCCGACGAACTTGGAAGTTCCAATGTGGCGGTACGCCGTCCTGCTGCAAAATGTAATCTTCAGAGTCGTCCTATTCATCATTGCAAGATAGGAGTTGCCCGTAACTGTGTTGTCCGCAAAAAAGAAAGGGCCATAAACCTTTCTAACAGAAACCGCGCAAAAAAACATTCGGTTTTGGTGAATCACGTTCATGATGGAGAGTTTCATGTGGATTCTCCAGTCCCCATAAGCGAACATTGTGGCGCGAAACTTTCCCGCTTACACGAAAGTTTGTACCGTAATCACGGACATGGTCTTGCAAAATTCGAGCACACAAAACGCCTTCTTTTGCCTCGACGCCATCTTCTCACTCACTAAGCGTAGCGGCTGTTCGGAGGCTCGTGCTGCCATCTAGCGGTAGTCAAACGCTGGACCACGCCCGTGGACATCATACGAGTCGCATTCATCGGTGGTTCGTGGTTGCCGAGATATCCACTTTTCAAATCGGGACATTTTTTATGAAACGCCCTGTATAGCGCATGAAAGGGCTCCCCAAGCCATCACAGCACCACCACAGCGTTGAACAAAGTCGACCTGGCACGTCGAGGCTACACTCGAACCCTCACGTCAACTCGGTACAGCGGAAAACGGGATTCATCTGACCACACGACGCGGCGCCACTCAGCAGAGGTCCAATTTTGATGTTCCAGGCACCAAGGGAGGCGTAATGTCCGATGACGAGCAGTCAGCAGCGACATACTAGTAGGGAGTCAACCCCCGTAGGCCAGGGTAGTCAGCGTGCGTCATGCCGTTCACTCGCTGACGCTGCTTGGGCCTCCTACCTTTAACCTGGAAATGATTTGCGCCGTCGTTGCCAAGCGGTCGGTCGGTCTGTACGAGCCTGGATCATCTAAGTCGACCTCGGTCATCAAAATGGCGTGTGGTCGGCCACCGCTTGCTCTATGGGCTCTGGTACTCTCGTCGATGGCATATTCGCGGTACACAGTTGCTCTCGGAAAGCCTAGGGTTCTTACCACATAAGCGATAGAACGGATGCGCAGACAATGCATCCATCAAAGTCGCTCAGATCCCCACGTTTACCCATGTTCGTCGATTGCGATACACTGTTGGAAAGCCCTTCTGTTGGCCTATTTATCGCCTGCGCTTGGCTTATGTCTATTAAATTCCGTGCAGGAGATGCCCATGCCAACTGCAAACAACCACTATCTCTAATGTTTTGTCTATTGAATGTATATACGTATATATAGCATACTCATACCTCGTCCCGGCCTCGCAGTATTTTTTAGTCATGCCCTGCACAGCAGCGCAAGTTTTTCTAAAGTGCCACTCCAGGTGAAATGATCGAATGCAAAATCATCTACATGGAAATCCCCAAAACGTGAATTCATCGTAGGAAAAGCTTTTCGAAAATTACGAGTACAAATAAATGGAACCTTTTTTTTTTTTTTTTTTTGATTGGAGGTTTAACGACCACCGTGAGCAACTCAATGGGCTATAAGCAGTCGCCCGTCCCTAATTTAGGGTCACTGGTTCCAGGGAAGGGAGAGAGCCAGTGCCGTAAGACAAGCACAACATCCATGCCTGACCGGGATTCGAACCCGGACCCCTTACGGACGAATGATCAGAGGCCAGCGCCTTAGACCACTGCGCCACCGGGGCGGCTAAATGGAACCTTCTTCGTGAAATAACAACGATATATCGGAGGGCCATATTGGAATTTCCTGTTTGTTGATGAAGCGTTATATGAATTGAACACAGTTTCCCAACATAGTTCACTCAAAAAATAACATTCATACCGTTTACAAAAGAAAATATAAGGATCTTGTGGAAAGTGAATTAATCATCAAACTTTTTGCCCAAGCTTTCGGATAACCATCTTATACAATGAGGATTGAGCGGGGGGGGGGGGGGGGGGTACAACTCATGTTTTTCATTACTTTAATAATATTTTTCCCTTGATGTGTTGTGTATTCAATATTATGATTAGAAGTTTAATTTGACAGTTTCCTTTTTTGACTCTGTTGCTGTTATATCAATCGTCCTGTCTTGACTTATACCTAGGGAGATCATGGCTGGTCAGGTCTCCTCGAGGCCTTTTCCTTGATCTTCTTTGCTGTTCTGTTTTTATGTTTATGCTTAACTATTCAGTTTTTGTAACAGCAAGATCAATAAATGAAATGTTTATATTATATAACAAAATGAATAAAATTAGATTTACTGAATTTTTTTAAACATCGTTGTCTTGTTTATCAGGATTTTTTCATATGGAATTATTCCCTGAATGTTTATTTTTTTTTAATTTAGCAAAATTTAATAAATATTGG
Organism: Macrothele yani; assembly: GCA_039090855.1. Lineage (NCBI taxonomy): Eukaryota > Metazoa > Arthropoda > Arachnida > Araneae > Macrothelidae > Macrothele > Macrothele yani. The sequence goes on along the minus strand of CM077024.1, from coordinate 127,705,548 downwards.
ACACATTTTAAATTAAAAATTAATGTCAATTAAAGTTTAGCAGCTGTTAGTGGACTAAAAGAAGTACTTGTTTTCCTCTCAGATTGGTATCAGTAATAAGACATATTTAAAGGTCATATAAAGAGTAAGAAGCAGCCAAAAGGGTCACAATCAGCGTTTCTTTCAGGACTTTATGCAGGAGGGTGGGACGGGAGGGAGGGTGATATCTTTCAGGGTATGGGTGTTGGTTTCGGCAGGCTTCAAATTCTTATTTATTAAAATGCATTCAATACACTCCTGATTCTAAAACGCGGTTCCCTGGCTATGAGGTATGACTAGCCTACTCATTATTTATATTTTGAAAAACAGCATTCGTTTCATTACACTTTTTAGCAAACTAAACAATAATACTTGAACAATTACTAAAAATGTATATAATTAGAGAAATATTTGTAGCATAAAAAGAAACAAAACTTTTTATTATATCCTGAGTTTATTAACATTTTGCTCAGTAACATAAAACGTCTCGGGTGGGGGTCGTTTCCGGGAGGGTCTTCTCTCCCCTCGGATGTATGCCTGAAAAAAACACTGGACAATAATGCCGAAGGGGGAGTGTGACTAGCTGACACAAGGGGAGGCTTTTTTTTTTTTTTTTTTTTTTTAATTGGAGGTTTAACGACCACCGTGAGCAACTCAATGGGGTATAAGCAGTCGCCCGTCCCTAATTTAGGGCCACTGGTCCCAGGGAAGGGAGAGAGCCAGCGCCGTAAGACAAACACAACATACATGTCTCACCGGGATTCAAACCCGGACCCAACTCAAACGCAGGTCATAAGCCATCGCTTAGATCACTTCGCCACCGAAGCGACTTTGGCCTCACCTTCGAGAGTAAACTGAGTTAAATTTTAAATGTACTTATGTAGTCTATATTACATTTCAATTTGTTGTGAATATTTTAATTTTGATGGTTTTCTTCAGTTTTGTGGCAAACTATGAACAGCCTCACTTGTAAAACTTAGTTTTATTCAAATGGTGTGCGTTTGCTATTTCACCAGACCCATAGGCGCTGACTATTCATGAATGCCACGGGGGCGAACCAAAAAATCAGGAGAAAGTAGCATTCACTTATAAAATTGATCGTCGTTTGACCACACACATACTGTATACAAGCAAATGCGAACTAAAGCAATAACATATAGTACAAGAACAATAATATATTTTAATTTCATGTCCGATGGAATTTTAAATTCCCAGATTAATTATACTTTATTGCTGATTGCCAAATTCTTAAATTACAGCAAACGTGTTTGCACGAACAGAATATTTACGGATAATAAATTCATTACCAATATTTACTAAATTTAAAGACTGACACAGTATAGTTAAGAAACTGCCAAATGGTTTAAACGTGGTTGTGACATTGTACTTTGCAAGTATATTTTCACTCTTCGTAACATGGAAAATGAGCGTTCACTGGTACATGTTGTTAACGGCACAGTTAAAAGCAGTCGCACAAGTTTTTTTGTACACAACAAGGCGCTGTTTCGTCTTGCATATTTCCACGACATCTTCTAAACATGATACAGTTAACTCTTGTCCTTTAAATGTGTCGTGGAACATGTCCCTATGTAGTTTTAAGGTATCAAAGTTCAAATCATCCTTAAAAAATTCGCAAACAGTTTGGGGCGAAATGCTTGTATCAATTAAGAAGTTTTCAGTATATTGTATCAATTAAGAAGTTTTCAGTATATCGTATCAATTAAGAAGTTTTCAGTATATCGTATCAATTAAGAAGTTTTCAGCATATCGTAAAAACAACTGGTTAGCACATGATCAGTAAATTATTTATAAATTCTGTTAAAGCGATCTTTCGCTGTAAAGACATTCGATCCCGGTGCCTCCTGTTTACAATTTCGCAACCGAAAATAGCTTGCGATGGTCGCTCGAGCACCCCAGCATCTCCCCTTTTCTCTTTGCAGAAAGAGCACAGTAAACTAAAAGAAAAAATTGTTAGATAAAATTAAAATCTTGATACAAAACCAACATATTTAAAAATTCAAAAAGCATGCATTTTCAGAGGAGACCGACGGGGCCAAAATATACTTTTGCCCCCGCGGTCTAATCACTTTTGCCCCCGTTGCCCCAGTGCAGTCGGCGCTATGACCACACCACAATTTCATGTCTGTAAATTTAAATCCTCATTTTTTTTTTTTTTTTCTTCCATGGCCTTCCCCTTGTCAGTTTTTTTGGATCTGCCCTTGTGGGAAGGACGAGGAGGAAGGATTGAGTGGGTACGAAAGAACAATTTGGAAAGGGAGGGGAGCACGCTGACAAGGACCCTTTTCCCTAGGTAACACAAAAAGCTGACCTCCTTCCTCTTACCTCTAATTCTAGGTTGGGAGATTTTTCCATGGGGTGCTAAGACGGAGGAATCTGTAGTACACGGCGGGAGCAAAGGAATGCAGAAATGCAACATTACTTTATTTGGTGGAAATTTGCAGAATAATAATTCATCTAATACGGTAACCATTAAAATAAAATATAATCTTACAAGTAGTAAACGAATTTATTTAAAAATTCATTTCCATAAATTCGTTTTAAGATTTTCGAAAAAGTATTTCGGCAAATTGCCCGTTCGATGAATCTGGTGTCGACAATTTTATTGTCGATTAATTTTTCTTCGACGATGTCGTTTTCGATAAAGCCGTCTTTTCCCACTGTGCAGATCTGCCAGTGATTTTAGTTTTAAACGAAAAAGTGCATCAGAGGAGAAAACCGGAGAGATGTCCCTCTAAATTTTCAAAAGCAATATCCAATCCAATTTATTTCTGCCTAGAACATTTTACTACGTCGTATCATGTCTTCTGCAAAAAAAAAAAAAAAAAAAAAAAAAAATGAAAAAACAACAGCAATGATGTGCTTATGTTTGCACTATACCGGTCCATCTGTACCCATTATGTACCCACACCTATTAATCCGATCTGAGAAATTCTTTTCGCATTGGAAAGACAACTCTGAGAGCAATGATCCTTGCATGTCCCCCTCCGATGTGTTACTTTGCCGCAAAAGCTATTTAATTTAAAACATATTTTATTCCATTTCACCGATTGGAAGCAAATCCAATTGGAAGCAAATTCTTCCGATACCTTTTTCAAAGAAAACATTACGGAGCAAAGCTATTTCTTCAAATGTACAATTTTCCCCATTATAAGGCGTAAGGAGATACATTTCCCATTCCCCAGATATCTGTGCTACTAAAGTTTGATTTCGAAAGCACACATTTCTGCGTCGGATGGAGTCCGTGGTGAAGAATATTTTGAACATATTTTTCCTAAGGCACAATTTGGGCACGAGGAAGCGCAAGAGCACATTCTTGTGACCGATATATTTGCACCATTACCTCCGCTCCTTAAAAATTTCTGCTCAAAATAGCAGCTTTTCAAGCTAGGAGGGCTTAAACGTATAATTTTGTCGATATATCTACTTCAATCAGTCGGATTTCAAAAATTGTTGTGTTAGACAGTTTTTAAAATGAGAAATATGTTGCATATAAATTTATAATGCATAATTTTGCCACTAGAGGGCATAAACGCACGCGTATGATATGAATATCTCAACATATTTGCTTCCGTCCAAAAACTGGATTAAAAAAAATATTTTTCTGCTCACTACAAAAACATTATATTATCAAAATAATGGAAACACCGGCTACGACTGGAGTACGCCCAATGCGCAGTATGCAAATCTCAGGGACGACATCACCCGCGATGTGAGGTATATTAACGGGTGCAGTACGATATCTGCTATCACGCCGGGTACTGGCCCCGCGGTAATAATTAAGTGCGTCATCCTCCCCCTTTCTACTTCGCTTCCGTGTCACTTTCCTATCGGGCACTCTAGCCCAAATCTCCTAGCTTCCTATTTCTAAGGGTTGTTTAAGACCTGGGGTCAGACACTCCCTTCCTAAAATCCTCTACATATGATCATTTGATCATGATCATCTGCTACCACGCAGGAGCGCCACAGTCGCAGGTGAAATACCTGTTGTGGAGTAATTGTCGACAATGTCAGATCTCAGGGACCTAAAAAAAAAAAAAAAAAGGCATGATCATTAATTTGTGCGCGTCTTGCAGGAGCTATAATAACTAGAACGGCAGAAATAGTAGGTCCAACTCGAGAAACTGTATCGAAAGTTATGGCTACCTATAAAAAAAGTACACGTCGTTGCTTCCAAACATGCAAATTGTGGACGCCATACAAAGATGTTAGATAGGGATGGAAGCACAAGAACACGGCACCGCAAATATCAGCACATTTGAACATCGGTCAGAATGATCCCGTTTGCGCCATAACAGTTCTTCGGGAACTCCACTGTGCCGGTAATTATATGGCCATGGTGCAAACCTCTGATTAACAACAACAATGCAACGAAGCGTGTAAAGTGATGCAAAGCACACTGGAACGCTAAAGACTGGCAACGTGCCATCTGATCTGATGATTGTATTTCACATTGTTTCCCACCAGTGGCGCACCCAGGAATTCCTGTTGGAGGGTGCTGTGTATATGTATATATATATAGTTTACAGTGTACGCCTATAGTTTATATACTGTTCTGACGTACGTCGCTCTTAATCCCTTTCGGGCTTTGGGAAGAAGACACCATGTAATAGAAAACACTTGTGTCAGACATAATGTAATTTTGAACATGCAAAATAATATTTTTGAATGTTTAATTTGTGACGTACGTCGCTCTTCATCTCTTTGGGAAGAAGACACCATGTTATAGAAGACACTATGTAATGTTTTGAACATGCAAAGTAATGTTTTTGAATGTTTAATTTGTGACGTACGTCGCTCTTAATCTCTTTGGGGCTTTGGGAAGAAGACACCATGTTATAGAAGACACTATGTAATGTTTTGAACAGGTAATGTTTTTGAATGTTTAATTTGTGACGTACGTCGCTCTTAATCTCTTTGGGAAGAAGACACCATGTTATAGAAGACACTATGTAATGTTTTTCAACGTTTAATTTGTGACGTACGTCGCTCTTAATCTCTTTGGGGCTTTGGGAAGAAGACACCATGTTATAGAAGACACTATGTAATGTTTTTGAATGTTTAATTTGTGACTTACGTCGCCCTTAATCTTTTTGGGGTTTTGGGAAGAAGACACCATATGTAATAGAAGACACTATGTAATATTTTGAACATGTAAAATAATATTTTTGAATGTTTAATTTGTGACGTGCGTCGCTCTTAATCTCCTTGGAGGGGCTTAAGTCCCCAAAGCCCCTTCCGTGGGTGCGCCAATGTTTCAAACCACTGGTAGAGTGTACACATATGGCCAAAATCTGCAAAAGCGTACCACGCCGACTGTGAAGTTTGCAGGTGGATCTCTGATGCTGTATTATGGCATTCCTTGGGTCCATTGGTTATTCTGCAGGGTCGTATCACATTTGCAACGTACGAATCCATTCTTCTGAACCCAATGTTGCAGGCATTGTTCCCTAATGACCATCCCTGGTTGAAAGCAGGTAATGCATTGTGCGAAACGTGTCAAGTTACGGTTTGTAGAGCATGAGGTTAAGGTATAGCAACTATCTTTGCCACCTCAATCACCAGATCTCAATATTATTGAACATTTGTAGGAGCATCTGGAGTGAAAGGTCAAATCGCATTTTCCACCCCAAACACCACTTGCACAGTTGGAACATATTTTAAAGGAAAAACGGTCCTAAATTCCATTATCGTATATGCATGACTAGTATAAGTCTATTTCATGTCGAATTAGTTGTGTTCTGAAAGCTCAAGACGGGCCGGGCCTACAACAACGTATTAAAAAGTTTTCCACAAGAAATAAATGTTTCCATTATTTTGATAAACCCTGCGTATTTCTTGCCAAAAATGACACACAATTTACCTATTAGGGACGGAAAGATATGTTCTTTCTCCACATCTCTACTTCTAAAAGTTCAATTAGGAAAATTATTTCAACCATTCACTTCGAGGAACATTATGCATATAATTGTATCGTTCTGTTTGCAAAAACTGTATTGCGCTAATAAAAGTCCCAGATGCGTAACTAGGGAAGGGCAGCTTAAATGAGGGCGCAGAAATCACTGCTCAAAATCTGGTTAAAATCAGAATTGAAACCTTTGCACCAGTTTCTGGTACAGTTTTTTCGCGCCACACTTTGTTATTTTTCCATTTCCAGAATGTTCTTGTAATATGTTTCTCCAGTTTCGGCGGCCTTCATATTTCTTCTTCAAAATGTTCAGGGGATGCTATACTCCAATTCACCCTAAAAGTGTACTATTGGTAAAGGCGCGGGAGAGCCTTATCACAGCTAGTCGTGGAACGCAAGAATGGTATCCATTCCAGTTAATGTGCTCTTCTACTGTTTCCTTTCTGATTACCCACCCACCCACACATATCACAAGCAGTGGGGATTGTGAGTGGGGGTCTGGTGGAGGGCGAACTGCTTTCCTGTTTAAGTAACGCACCCTTCCAGTTTCCCCTATTGTCAATTTATTGTCTCTGTGTTGTTAATAATGTTGGTAGAGGTCTTCCCCCTGCCAGAGTTGTATCCCAAGAGGGCAGAAATAGCCGAAAGTGCAAAGCTCTTAATTCAGCAACTTCTGACAACAAATTTCTTTCTGAAAGCGGTCTAACTTCTGGAATTTCTTTTTTTAGGTAGCAATTTTGTCTGATAAACTGTTGAGCAAACAAAAAATTTATTCTAAGCAATAATTCTATTGCTTTTCGCTCTAAAAGCTAGGGACTATTTTTCCTAGCGGAGGCAGCTGTTTCGTACTCTCCATAGTGGTACACTCTCAGGTTGACAACAATAAGGCTTGCAATTTTCCTTTAGTTGGATGAACTGTACGTACGTTGCAAGATAAAAATTTCATTCACAATGAAGAAGATTCTCTGGGGCTATTTTTTCGACAGCGGAAAAAGTAAAAATAGTTGTTTTGCAAAAAGAGGGATATTTTTCAAGGCAAATCGCCGAAAGAGTGGGCTGCAATCAATCTACAATTATTTTATTTTTATGATCAGCCAAAATCTCTTTTCTTTCTGCTCTCAGCTTCCCCTGCTTCTGAAACTTTTTTGTTATGTTTTCTGTTTCTCTCTCTGAAGCTAGAACAGAATATTTAATCTTCAAATTCACAGCAAATTTTAATGGTTATAAAGACTTTTACGAAAATCTGTGCATTTAATATCATGTTATAAAGATAAATACATTTACAATCTAAGTAATTTCAGAAGGAAAAGTCTAGGGGGGGGGGCGTTCGTTCCAGTCGACCCTTGGTTGATCCGCTGCTGTGTGACTCACTAATAAAAATTTTTAATAAGCTGGCCATCTGCTAATTCTTTAAGATAATGTTGACGACAAATAAGGTACATCAGTTCTTATTTTTCATCTAGGTGCGTAGTAAAAACTTCCATGTATCATTTTCTGTAAATAAAGAATGTTTGAAAAGAATCAGTCGCTCCTTCCACGTAACCGGTACACTTTTCTCCCATTACGTCCTGTATGCACTACAATACGAACAAACAGAAATAATACCATATCACCGCCGCACCACTTTTTTTTTGGAAAAATGCGAAATTCATAGTTACTAATGACAGATAAAAAATGGTTTTAAGATAGGTCATTTGTATTCTAAAGGCCGCTTCCCAACAGCGTCGAATGCTAAAAGCATCCCACCAACTTTTAATTAAAGATTACTCGCTCCAATGAACGATAGGAATCAGAATCATAGAACAAGCACAACAGTTATGTTTCAGCGGTTAGTCTAAACTACGCATCGGAACAAGGCTCTCAACATAAAAACCTGGCCACCGGCGAAGTCAAAACCAAACACAGTTTTTTCTCTTTCCCCTGACCAAACATGAGCATAACACTTTGGGAATATGAGATCATTTATATGCTTGCGTAAAAATCAAAGCAAACACAGGTATACTGGACCCTGACTGAAATATAGAAAGGCGACAAAATTTCACTAGTACGCAGCTTCTTAGAGATAAGAACGCCACTACCACCTGTGTTTGTACGGTATTTTTTGTCAACATTGGGTAATAAAGCAAGAAAAAAAAATGCGCTCAGCAGGTTACTGCAAGCATTAAAAAGCGAAAAGGAAAAATGGCGTTCAAGTTGTGAGCAGACGTGTGAAGGTCACCAAACCACATGGCTGGAGTGGCTCCAGCTAAATTGCATCTCGGGGAAAGGAGAGTTCGTAGAGCGAAAAAGGAAAAAAAAAAAAAAGATGGGAGGGAAGATTATGTTTTATCAAGACAATCTCTATTTGTTACTGTTAATGGACGAACACCATTCTTCTGTTTTCCTTTCGGGTAGTTACCTAGCATGTAGGAATGTGTTAGTGGGGCACAGCCTCCTGCATGGCAAGGTTAACATTTCCCCAGCGAAAATAAAAAGAATATTTATTATTACTCTCCCAACAAGGAATGCGTGTGTCACATATGGCTACAGGTGAACACAGGATTAGATGGCAATTATTTCGCCCTAGCACAGCCCACGGGCGACTGCCGTGTTATTTAAGAACATTAAATTCGAACTATCCCAATAAAAGCCGAAACACGGACTTTATATAAAACTTTTATTTTCCTTTGTGTGTCCCCCCCTACATCTTTATTTTTTCGGACTTCCGAAATTTCCGCCTAGTACATATGTTACTTTTTTTGGAGATATACCCAAATTATTATTTGGAATGAATTATTGTGCTCTCCACAAGCGATTTAAGCTGGTTTAGACTTTCATTTGGACGTTACTATTACGAAATCAATGGCCGCTCAAAACAAACACGCTTTTACAGAAATGTTTAAAATCTTCACTTTCTTATGGAAAATTGAAACACAGATGTTCACCAACCAACCCGTCCGTACTACCCCCCCCCCCAAGCGATTTTTCCGGAAATCGGGAGACTTGTATAAAAATCAACATGGGCTAGGATAAAAGTTGACAAATGGAATGTTATTTCAATTGTCAACTTTTATTCCCAGGTTAGAAATTACAAGACTTATATAAACAAGAAAGGTGACAACGAATTTTCGTGTGTAATAAGCACGTCTTTTGAATCCATTCTGACGTAAATTAAATTTATCAAAGCTATTCAAAGTCAATGGAACCTGCATGGAAAACAATAGTATCCGACTATCTGACGGAAGAAAACTTTTTCAACCGGGTTTTTAATCCCTCAGATATTGCAGTAAATGGAATCGTGCGCTTACGCCCTCTGGTTGCAGACTTGTGCGTTAAGAAAAATATGAATTGATGTGAGAAACATTTCGCACGGGAAACGCTCTCCAACATAGAAAGACGGAAACAGAGATATCGACAAAAATAAGATGAGACTTTTCGTCGCCTGGTGGGAAAACCATGCATTATTTTAGGAAGAAAGTATTCTCAAAATGTTTTACAATATGAGCGGTATCGGTCCAAGAAAAAAAAAGAAAAAAAAAAAAATTCAGTCGAGTTTTCAGGAGCCTAGATTTTGCTACAAATACTTTAGAAGCAGAAATTAACACTTATACCCCCTGGTGGCCAAACCATTCTTTACCAAACATTAGAAATTACATGGAAAATATTTTCCATCAGATGTATGCGATACAGGAAGAATTTTTCAAATCGGAGTTTTAGAAGCAGAAAACGCAATTTACCTTTGTGCCCTCTAGCGGAAAGTCTATGATTTACTTGAAAATTTTTGAATTTATAGGGAAAACATTTTGCATCGGAAACACTATCCAACAAAGAAGGAATTTTTTTAAATCGGACTCCTAGAAGCAGAGATATTGACAAAAATAAGACATACATCTACGCCTCTTGGCGTAGAAACCATGCATTATTTTAAAAACAAAATGTTCCTGAAAGGTTTGTAGACCGATACTACTCGTGTCAACAAACGACTTTTTTTCAATCGAGATTTTGGAAGCTCATATTTTGCTGCAAATACACTGAAGAGCAATTGAATTAGAGATACCTGTCTAGTAACGTGTAGCACCACCTTTCGTCCTGATGACGGCAGCGATTCGTCTCCGCATGGACTCGACAAGACACCGAAAGGCGTTGGGAAGCCTTACGGAACCACGACCCCTGAACAAAGCTCCCACAGTTCACGAAGATTTGATTGAGGGGGTCAGAGCGTCGAACATCTCTCTCGATGGCATCCCACATGTGCTCGATGGGATTGAGGTCAGGTGACCTAGCTGGCCAAGGAAGCGAGGTCACGTCGGTGGAGTGTTCATCCAACCATTCGGATACAATTCGGGAGCGATGGCACGGTGCATTGTCTTGTTGCAGGACGATGAGGTCCCCAGTGGGATGTTGAAGACGCACAAACGGGAGCAAATGGTCGTCCAGGATATCCCGGTAACGTTGACCTGTGAGGGAAGATGTCACACGTACCAGGGGTCCCATTTTAGTCCACGTAAACAGTCCTCAGACGAGAATGCCACCCCCACCAGCTTGAAGAGTACCCTGCTGGCTAGAAGGATTCATCGCTTCATGTGGTTTGCGCCGTACTCGTATCCTGCCATCCGCATGTACCAACGTGACTCTCGACTCATCAGTCCAGGCAACATTTTTCCACATGTCTAGGGTCCAGTGGCGATGTTCACGCGCCCATGCTAATCTTTGTACCCTGTGATGTGCGGTCAGCACCGGTACTCTCGTGCGACGATGGCTTCTGTACCCCATAGCGAGGAAATGGTTCTGGATGGTGTGGCTGCTAACACATTTTTGTGCACCAGCGTTAAATTGCCAAGTGATTATCTTGCACTGTGGCCCGTCTATCCGCTGTTACAATGAGAGCTAGCCGACGATATTTCAAAATATACTTTATTGGCAAAAACATAGGGAATACAGGCGTACCACATATGGCAAAATAAACAACAAAACAATGAGCGATACTGATGAAATATTACAGGCCGATTGCCTGATAGCCGACGATAACCCCGCTCATCCACACGCTGTTGTCCACGGCAGTTGGCTCTTACAGGGATGGTTTTACCGGATTCGACGGACGATTGAAATTTGAAAGTTAATCAAACCTCAAGTATTTCCACGAATCGCTAATATTAGAGGAAATTTCTCGTCATACGGATACGAAAAAAGTGATCTTCAACCTACGGTTGGAAAGCGTAAAAAACATTTAATCGAGCAATCATGCTTGTAACTTAAAGATTCAATATTATAAAGAATTCAATATTATTGTATAAAATTTAAGGTGTGTGTGTGTGTGTGTGTTTCTTAGTCCAATTTACGTGAGCTATCGTGCTTACAGGAAGACAGACGGACAAAGCTGGAGCACATTTGATGGAGCAATCATAGTTCTACCTTATACGGACTCTTCGTTACGTCCCTTTCTGGTTCAATGGTAGCACGTGCACCTTCCGGCAACGGGAGGCGCATGTGTTTCCTTTCGTCACTGGTTGAAGTCCCACCAGGGAGGAGGAAAGAGTTCGTTAACTTAGTACGCCTCGAAAGAACAATATAGCCTCTTAAAAGTGTCAAAACCTCAGAGTTTGCGAAATTTCTGTAAAGTATGGAAAAACCCGAAACGGACTTTTCTGTAATAAACGGAATTACTGACAATGGAAATTCTGTCAAAATACTGAAGTTAGAAGAAACGGAAACTTTTAAAACGGAAATTTCGTTCAAAGACTTGACACCCACCGGCAACTTTGCTGCACATTATTTTCAGGATTTTTTTTTGTGAATTCACACCACTTACATTTTATAGTGTGATGTAGAAGAACCTTAGCGGCGTTTAGGCGCTTTTCTTGTTTAGCTGGAAAGACAAGCCGCTTACCAGGCCCGTAGCATAACAGAGAAGTTCAGATGAGGCGGAGGTAATGAGGTCAGGCAAAAGATGCAAAAAGAGGTTGGGACTGGAGAATGAATCGCTAGGACAGGCAAAAAGGAATGCAGGTCGGACTGCCCCCTCCCCTGGATATGGCGCCCTGCAGTGTACAGGATTTTTTTGAATTGATCATGTACGCAATACAAGAACTACTATGTTTTATATGAGGGAATACTTTTATCTTAACCAGATGTTAGTCTTTGCCGAAGTAAAAGTATAAGCAAAGTGAAAGAAACAATTTTAGAAGACATACAGAAGAGACAATTGCGTCATGTAAAAGAAAGACCAGTTAAAGACTACCCAAAATTGTCATGTAATTTAAATCAAACAAACGGAAATATAGAGGCCGACCTAGTAGAACATGGTCTGATGGAATAAAGAGAGCACGTAGTCAAAATGGCCTCATGGGAGAATGGTGCTTGGATAGAGAAAGATGGAAAAGACTCTTGAAGATCGGAAGGCGAAGTCAGACGCCATAAACCGACTATATATATATACGGTACACACCCTTCACAGATATACAACAAGGCCAACTGACCGACACGAAATCATACACTAAAAAATATTATAAGAACTGTAAAGAAAATTAAATCAGTGTTCAGGCACTTCGAACCAATCTTCAGGTAAAAACATCCGTAGCACCTGGGCATCCCCATATTTCAACTTTCATGTAGATGCTTATACAAAATAAAAAAGCCAATACCGGATATCCTCTTGAATTTTGAAGTATTTCAATTTATTGCACTTAGTCTTTTCTACCTGAAATGGGGAACAAGATTTCACAAAACATCAGAAATCACTCACTGTAGTGGAGGAGGAATGGATACAGTGTTTTGCATTTGATGACTGGATACAATCATCGAATGAGGACTGGGTACAGTTATGAGGACTGGGTACAGTTATGAGGACTGGGTACAGTTATGAGGACTAAATACAGTTTGTTTACATCTTGATTTGGAGGAGGTGAGTGATTTCTGATGTTTTGCAAAGTCTTCTCCCCATTTCAGGTAGGAAAGACTAGGTGCAATAAATTAAAACACTTTAAAATTCAAGAGGATATTCGGTATTGGCTTTTTTATTTTGCATAAGCACCTATATGAAACCTGAAATATGGGGATGCTCAGGTGCTACGGCTGTTTTTACCTGAAGATTGGTTCGGAGTGCCTAAACACTGATTTAATTTTGTTTACAGTTCTTATAATATTTTATTTGTGTATGATTTCGTCACACGACATAAAGGCAGATAGCAGTCAGAACGAACGTCCGCATAGCTCAATTGGTAGAGCGACTTATTCCGGAATGAGGAGACCCGGGTTCGAGCCCCGGCGTGGATAAAAATGACGGAGAAATTTGCTTCGTTATAATGTACTATGAGGAGAGAGAGGTAGGTCCCTTCCCTCTCCCCATGAGGAAGACATGGGCTAATTGCATACGGTGGAAGTGGAGATTTTTTTTTTTTTTATTATTATTATTATTAATGACCAAACAGGTTAGTCGCAGTTTTCAAGCTCTTTCAGGTCCGGGTTCTATCTCGTAATAAAAAAATCATGCTCGGGATGACATAGTACTTCGGGATCGGACGAGCTAGTACTGAAACCGCAATGACAGAACACCTCCACGCGATATGCACAAATTCAACTACACATCTGTTTCCGACAGCGCAAATACCGAAAACAGCGACGCTGGAACTATAACATATCTCCTAAAGCATACATAGAATTTATCCTTACAGCTAGCTCGATAAAAACACGAGAATTGTCTTCAGTTTTTAGTACGTACCCGACACGAGAGCGCTCATTAAGCAACAGCCTGATGTTTGGCACATTTCTCACTGTAAAAACCATTGAAGATGATCATCTGTCTTACGGTCCCTCCTTAATCATTACATGCCAATTTACCTTCAAGCTAAATTAAGAAACCCAACTAATCTACACCGTTTCTCCTCCCTCAGTGTTTGAGAGCAGAGGAACTCACATATTTCGTAATTTCCTTAGTTCATCGACATAATAGAATTCCAACCAGTTGCTTGCACGCCTTCCGAAACCGCCCATCGGTGACAACGATTCCTACCAACACCCACTTAAGAAGAAAGAAAAAGAAAAACTTCAGGGAATTGGAGGTACCAGATAGGAGCTGATCAGTTCACTTAAAGTTCAGAAAATCAACTCAAGGTTACGATTTTTTTTTCTTTTTTTTTTTTCTGGTATCTTGGAAGTTTTAATCTCTTGTCTGAGACAATTTATCCAATGATTCTCTCCAAATGGTTTCCCACCGAAAACCAGAGTTTTGCGACGGCGCACAAAAATTACTGGAGAAAAACAAATGCAGAAATTTTAATAGTTAGGTTCATTTTGCCATTTTTTCGTGAAGAAACAGCGAAAACTTGATTTTTTTTTTATTTTTTTTTCTCGTGGTGAGGAGACAGCATTTTTCTCGAGAGAGCATGGGAATTTCCCAGTAATCATAGTTTCAGGTGTGAAAAGTTTTCAAAATTTCAAATAATATTTTTGTATGATATTTGCCCCTCCGATATTCTAAAATATTAATTGACAATGTGTCAACCCCCTCCAAAAAAAAAAGTAAAATAAATTGGAAAATGTTTATTTGGTACGTTTCCGTTATCTTGATTACCATCTGTAAAGGTGTAAAAGACTCGCCACCACAGCTCATTTAAGAGGGGGGAAGGGGCTGCAGCTCCGGGCCTCATATTTTCAAGGGGCCCCAGAATTATGTAAAATGCTTGAAGGATTTTACATAATCCTTCAAGCATTTTACAAGATTTGAGAAATAAATAAATCTGAGTTTTAGAAGCAGAAAACGCAATTTACCTTTGTGCCCTCTAGCGGAAAGTCTATGATTTACTTGAAAATTTTGAATTTATAGGGAAAACATTTCGCATTGGAAACACTATCCAACAAAAAAGGAATTTTCCAAATCGCACTCCTAGAAGTAGATCATCATCATCATCATCATCATTGTCAACCATTATCAATCCACTGCTGGACGAAGGTCTCCCCAAGTTTCCTCCACAACGGTCTGTCTTGTGCCAGTCTCCTCCATGTCACTCCCGCATATTTACGAATTTCATCCACCCATCTCCCATGTGGTCTTTTTCTGGGTCTTTTCCTGTCCCTTGGAATCCAATCTAAAATTTCGGCTGTCCATCTATGGTCTGTCCTTCTGGCAGTATGTCCAGCCCATTGCCATTTCAGGGATTTAACTCTGATCATGATGTCTTCCACTCTCGTCATTTTTCGGATCCACGAGTTCCTCTTCTTATCTCTCCTGGTTATACCAAGCATGCACCTCTCCATGCTTCTTTGAGTTGTCTGCAGCCTTTGTATGTCTCTTTTATTTAAGGTCCACGTCTCTGCACCATACGTAAGCACTGGAAGAATGCATTGATCAAACACTTTTCTTTTAAGACATAATGGCATATTGCTCTTGAAAATTATGCTGTTTCTTCCAAAAGCTCTCCAGGCAAGTTTTGTACGCCGATTAATTTCTTCATCAATGTGACCCTCACTTGATATCTGCTGTCCAAGATAAACATACGTATCTGTTACCTTCAGTTTTTCTCCATCAATCGATAAATCTTCATTTCTTGTAAAAGCATTGAACATCACTTTTGTCTTCTGAAAGTTCATTTTTAATCCCACTTCTTTACTCTTGTCAGCAAGTTCCTGGATCATACTCTGCAGCTCTGATGGGGTAGTTGCAAAAATGACTACGTCATCAGCAAAACGAAGGTGGGTTAGATAATCTCCATTAATCTTTATCCCATTGTTTTCCCAGTTCAGTGATTGAAAGACATTTTCCAATGTGGCATTAAAGAGCTTCGGAGATATGGTGTCACCTTGTCTCACTCCCTTTCCAATTTTTATGTGTGTTGTATTTTCAAACAGCCGAATCTTTGCACTTGCATTTTCATAGATGTTATTAATAATATTAATGTATGCATCTTCAATACCGCAGGATTTCAGAGCCGTGGTAACTGCTGATGGTTTCACCGAATCAAAGGCTTTTTCATACTCGATAAAAGCCATGCACAATGGAAGTTCATATTCCCTCGCTCTTTCAATTAGTTATCTCAGTACGTGGATATGATCTATTGTGCTGTAGCCACTCCTGAATCCAGCTTGTTCTCTCGGTTGAGCCATGTCCAGTGTTACCTTCAAGCGGTGTGAAAGAACTTTAGTGAAGATTTTATAAACCACTGATAGGAGGCTGATAGGTCTGTAGTTCCTGAGATCCTCAATGTCACCTTTTTTATGTAGCAGGATCATTGTAGCATTGTTCCAATCCTCAGGAACCTTCCCTTCATTAAGGCATCGAGTGAAAATTTGGGCGAGTACTGTTTCAATTTCTCCACTTGCTTCTTGTATGATGTCTATAGTAATTCCATCTTCTCCTGGAGCTTTCCCCAGCTTCATGTTCTTGATTGCATGAGCAACTTCTGCTGGGAGGACTGGAAGAACTCTGGTACCTTTCATGAGGTCTGGAGTACATGTATCATCCCTTTCATATAATTTGGAGTAGAAATCTTTCACTCTTGTCAAAATTTCGCCTCTATTTCTTGTTATAGAACCATCTTCTTTTCTCAGAGCCATAAACTGTTTTCTTCCCTTACTGAGATGTCCCTTTGCTATCTTTAGGCTTTGGTTGTTTTCAATTGCTTTCCTCACTAGCTCACAGTTGAATTTCCTTACGTCTTCAGTGATACTTTTTCGTGCTGTCTTGCATAGCTCTATATATTCCACTTTGGAAGTCACATCTTCTTTAGTTGTCCTCATCTCTCTTCTTTTTTGCATCAACATTTTGGTTTTTCCTGATAATTTGTTTACATGCAACTTGTTCTTAGACCCAGCTAATTTTGTTGCTGTTTCCATAAGAGCTTTGGTTACTTTTCTGTTAACTTCCGAAATATCCACTTCTTCTGATGTTAGGCCTTCTAAAGCAGAGAATCTGTTCTTCAGTTCCAACTTGAAAGTATTATGGTGTTTTTTAAGGTTGGTTATGTCAATACATTTTGTTTGTCTTATGAGCTTGCCACGTTCCAGTTTAGTGTTGAGGTGCATCTTACATCTCACCAATCTATGGTCACTACCTGTGTTGAACTTGTTCAGCACACTGCAGTCTTCGATGACGAATTTTTTGTTACACATAATAAAATCAATTTCACTTGTCGTCCCAATTGGATGTCTCCATGTCCATTTCCTGTGTGGCTTTTTCTTGAAAAAGGAATTCAAGATGAAAAATCCTTCTGCCTCTGCAAACTCAACGAGAGTATTTCCACGCTGGTTTCTGTTGCCGTGACCGAATTTACCTACTGAAGTTTCATTCTGTTGCCGGTGCCCTATTTTTGCATTGAAATCTCCCATAATTATCTTCAAGTGCTGCTTACCTTTATTATTTAGATCACGAATTTCCTCATAAAATTCTTCAATTTCTTCTTCAGGATGACTTGTGGTGGGTGCATAAGTTTGAATAATCTGAGCCTGGTGTCTTCTCGATAGTTGGATAACGAGTCGTGCAGCTCTGTCAGAGGAACTTTCAACTTCTACCACTTTATCCTTCAGTTTCTTGTTTATTATAAATCCAACACCACTAGTTCTGCCAGTATCTGTCCCACGATAATAGAAGAGATGTCCACTTTTCAGTTCAATGAGATCTTCTCCTTTTCTCCTTACCTCACTTAGCCCGACGATGTCCCACTTGATCCTTTGTAGTTCCTCTTCCAATTCAAGAAGCCTTGAATCAGAAGATAGGGAGCGTCCGTTGTAGGTAGCCAAGGTCAGCATCAAATGGCAGCCTAGTCCGGTCCTCCGGGGATTCTTAGCACCCTCTGCCTTCATGTCGCACTAGCCGCTGCCTTGGCCAGGTACATTCCAGCTGCCGGAGACTGAGGGCCAAGATTTAAGTTGTAGAGTCATTTTGGAGGTGTTTGGCCATAACTCACCACGCTGGCCAAGCGGGTTGGTGAGTGTGGGATAGCATTTCCTCTGATCCCGATGGTATAGTTATACCGCTATTTGCGGTCGTCAGAGCCCCTTTAGTGGGAACAGGATGCACCACGAGAAGGCGGGGTTGACATTTGTCAAGGAGAGGCTGTGATACATTGACAAAAATAAGATATACATCTACGCCCCCTGGCGTAGAAACCATGCATTACTTTAAGAAGAAAATGTTCCTAAAATGTTTGTCGACGTGAGTAGTATCGGTCTGCAAACGAATTTTTTTTTTTCAATCGAGAATTTAGAAGCTCATATTTTATGGGAAATACATCAAAAGCAAAAAAATTAACACTTACGCCCCCTGGTGGCCAAATTATTCTTTACGAAAAATCAGAAATTATCTGCAAAAGATTTTCCATCAGGAGCTGTATCCGCTAAAGAAAACATTTATCAAATCAGAATTTTAGAAGAAGAGATATCGGGGAAAACGTAATTTACTTTTACGCCCCCTAGCGAAAAATCTATGGGTAACCTGAAAAAGTAAGTATACCTAAAATACTCTTAGACATAAACGGAATCGAAAGATAAAATAATTTTTTCAATCGGATGTGTAGAAGCAATAACGTATTTTTAAATTCGACATCACGTGCATTTACGCCCTCTAGCGGCGAAATTGTACATCGTAAAACAAAACAAAACGAAATGAAGGATCATCATTCGCATATTTCAAGCTTCCCAATGCAAAAATAATTTTTCAACTCGGACTAATAGCTGCAGAGTATCGTCTCTACAGACGGACAAACAGATAACATAACACGATCTTTTTTTACAAAAGACGTGATAAAAATGTTCGCCACCTTTTTCCTATCCGAGGCACGTGGTTAAGCGCAGAACACGATGTACGGACTCTTTTATGAAAATCATTTAGCCGGAGACAAATATAAACTTATTGTGACTATTGATGAAGCATGGATCTACCTAACAGACTGTACCAAAAAAAAAAAAAAAAAAAAGCTGATTTACTATCGCAAAAGAGCAGAAAAAACTTACAAACTTGGTTCCAAGAATTCAAAGAAAGTTTCACTAAAGGATTTTTGATTATTGCTGGTTTCTCGTAAAATGGGAAATTAAAGTTAAGAAAAGTTGAAAAGAATGTTAAAATCAATTCTACATATTACCAAAATAATGTTTTAACTCCTACATTTAACGAGGAAATAACATTCCTTTATTAACAGAGAGCCTTCACAAAGATTAGAACTGCATCAGGATAAGGCTAGTCATACATTCAAATCTACCACTACTTTTTAAAAATGAAAAAAGTGACTGGCATCAAAAGTCTATACCTATTGCTCATATTCATTATAAGTCCACTGATATGTCAGCAATGGACCATTGTGCCTTCGGACTGCTAAAAAGAACGATTTCTAAACGCAGACCTGAAACAATGGTTGGGCTATGGAAAGCAGTGGAAGAGGAGTGGCATCAAATACACCACTACCAATTTTAAGAAATGCCCTGTTATCATGCAAATCTAAATGTAGGTTCATAGTCCAAAGAAAGGATAGCCAACTAGAACATTTAAGAAAGAAAATATTTCATTTTAAACAATTATATTGCTGGAAAATCGTTCTAAAAACGTGTGAACCAGGGTTGGAAACGGGTCATGAATTTCGGACCCGGATGTGCAGTAACTGACCCAGACAAATGTGCTACGAACTACTGTGTAAATTAGAAACTCAATTTATATAAAAATGCATGTAAACGTAATATATATATATATTCTTCCTAATAACAGCTTGATATATTTAATAACTGAAATCCTTTTTTTAATAATAAAATTTGGTTACTTGCTATTTTAGTGCCATTTTTAGTGCCACTATTTTGTGTAATCCAGAAGTAATGGCTGACTATAACCGTTACCACGGAGTACATTTACAAATGGGAATCATTATTTACGATTACACAAATGTATTTTTTTAAGTGCATTTAGATTGTTCACTCTTTTTGGTTCCATAATCTTTTGTTACACCGTCAGCATCTTTCTTTGTAATTACACACTTTCCTCATTTTGAACAAGAAGCAAGACCAAACAACACAGAATTATTTCCCGGTTCCTTAATGCGACGAAACAAAAATCCAGCATTCACTCTTCCCCTTGTGGATTTCAACAAGAACGTATTCGTTGGCCTCGACGCTTTTCTCAACTTCCTTAATATTAAATTCCTCCATATTAACAAATAAGGAGTTAATTTCGACATGACATGTCATGGTAACGGGATGTTAGCACATCAATCGAAAACCTCTGAATGCTCAATGTAAAAGATGCGTTGTGAACAGTAACTTTTAGTCATACAGTGAACTTCGCACGAAGAGAGTGAATCAGCTGAGAAGCAGACGAATGGAGTTTGCCTGTACCTTGCCCTAGACAATCGCACTGTAAAAGAACGCAAAGGAAGTGTCTTTTTTACGCTTTCCAACCGTAGGTTGAAGAAGCGTATATGCTCCAGCTTTGTCCGTCCGTCTGTCTGTCTGTCTGTCGGCACGATAACTCACGTAAAAATGGTTCGATTTCGATGAAATTTTAGTAGGTGGTAGCGGACCACCAGGGGAAGAACCCTATTATTATTATTATTATTATTATTATTTTTTGATTGAAGGTTTAACGACCGCCGTGAGCAACTCAATGGGCTATAAGCAGTCGCCCGTCCCTAATTTAGGGTCACTGGTTCCAGGGAAGGGAGATAGCCAGTGCCGTAAGACAAACACAACATCCATGCCTCACCGGGATTCGAACCCGGACCCCGTTCGGACGAATGATCAGAGGCCATCGCTTAGACCACTGCGCCACCGGGGCGGCAACCCTATTGAAAACGGGTAAAGTGGGGTCAAAGGTCACGCCATAACAGCGGGATCCATTCAATTGCCCTTATGCGTCATAACTTGCGTAAATATGGTTCGATTTAAATGAAATTTTAGTATGTGGTAGGGGACCACTGGGGACGAACCCTATTGAAAATGGATGAAGTGGAGTCAAAGGTCAGGACATAGGAGAGGGATGCATTTCATTGTCCTTATGCGTCATAAGGTGCATAAAAATTGTCCGATTTCAATGAAATTTTAGTATGTGGTAAGGGACCACCTGGAGAGAATCCCTATTGAAAATGGAACAAATGGAGTCAAAGGTCAGGACATAAGATCGGGATCCATTCCATCGCCCTTATCCCACACTATTAAGGTGGACGTCAAGTAATTTTGCTTCCTATATTTCCAATGGAAAACCTTTTGTACACATTTCCTTCACAATTAGTGTGTTCCCAAGGATGGAAATTTGAACATTGATTAAAATAACGTCATACTATAACTTGGAATACTTAACATTTTCTAAAACATAAGCATAATTATATTAACAAACAATAACGTTTCCTTTGGTGGTGTTGAAACCAGAAAAAAGATGGCGCGACCTGTACTTTGATGACGTTAGTGGACAAAAATGTTGGATTGCATAATTACGGTTATGGTTTAGAAAATATTAAGTATTCCAAGTTATGAAATGAAGCTATTTTAATCGATGTTCAAATTTTCATTCTTGTGAACGCATTAATTGTGAAGAAAATGTGTACAGAAGTTTATCCATTGGAAGTATAGGAAGCAAAATTACTTCACGTCCACCTTAAAGTAGCAATTCCTGTATGTATGTATGTACATTTTATTTTGAAAACGGCTCTAAGAATTTTGATGAAAGTCGTTAACCTACGGTTTCCTGGTACTAGAAATCGATTTAGCTTGATCTCGACTTTAGGAGAATTCGTTTAGTGGGTTAAATAACCACCCCGAATTATAACGTTTTTAGTGTCATGGCGTCCAATGCTTAGAAATCTTATGACGTCACAATCTCGCGTTTGAGAATGTTGGCGCGCGGGCACGCCATCTGTCTCATTACGTCACGCGTTGTGTGTGGATCCTATTAAAGTTTTATGACGTCATACTATTGCGAGCAGATGGTCGCCATTCCTATCTGCTTCATTACGTCACGCGTTGTGTGCGTATGTCCGTCCGCACGATAACTTGCGTAACAATCGTTCGATTTCGATGAACGTTTAGTGTCTGGTAGGGTATCACCTGGGAAGGAACTTTATTTAAAGTGAACGAAATGGGGTGAAAGCTCAGTACATAGTAGCGGGATCCATTCCACTGATGTTATGCGTCATAACTAACGTAAAAAAGGTTCGATTTCAATGAAATTTTAGTATGTGGTAGGGGACCACCTGGCCACAAATCCTATTGAAAATGGGCGAAATGGGGTCAAAGGTCAAGACATAGGAGCGGAATCACTTCCATCGCCATTATGAGTCATAACTTACGTAAAAATGCTTCGATTTGGATGAAATGTTAGTATGTTGTAGGGGCCTGCCTGGGGACGAATTCTATTGAAAATGGGTGAAATGTGGTCAAAGGTTAGGACACAGGAGCGGGATCTATTCCACAGCCCTTATGCATCATAACTTACGTAAAAATGCTTCGATTGCGACAAAACTTTATCATGTTATTTCAAAGGTATACCGAACCGGTTCTGTTGAATATCCTCGATATGGGATCAAGGGTAGGCTACAGGACCGAGATTTATTCCACAGCCATTATTCTCATAACTTGAGTGATAACTTTAAGTAATGATTTCTGGCATGTTGGAAAGCGTATTATAATCAATGCATTGCATGATTTTACAAACTTGTTACGATATGGTGTCGGTGTGTTTGACGTCGGTCGGTGGGAATCTTCGTTGCTTTAAGAAAGAGACAATATTTTTGCATGTCAAATCATTATTCACTCCGTGGGCACCAGTATCGACTACAGAATTCCACAACGCGCATTTTTCTTTGGAATACATTTTTCTCTTTTCAAAAAATGAAACGGGAATAAAATCGAGTCAGGAACACCTTGACCCAACCCGTGACCCGTTTCCATCTCTGGTATGAACATCTTCTGCAGCGGTAAGGCTTACACATCAGGAATAGACCAAAAGGTAACTGCGTTCTCAGAGTTTATAAGCTTCCTAATACCGGACTAATAGCTGCAGTAATGCAGTGCGCGCGCACACCGACGGAGTGAGTGATATTATAAGCACTTAATTTTCCAAAAATGTGTTAAAAAATAAATTAAAAAACTCTTGGGGCTCCACAAGGACTTACTGCTCTTCCACACACACACACGACTGGGGGGGGGGGGATCATGATGACCAACACCGTTTGCGTACTTTAAAACAAAAATCAAAAAATTTGAAAACGTTCCCAGGGGACTTGCTACAAGAGCGGCATGGTTAGTTCAACATCCCTCCACACAACTCAAACTCTGCTTATAAAGACACTTTTTTTATAGTATATAAATCAAATCCATTGCTGCGTGACGGACGTGGCTACTGTAGTTTAAGTTCACTAGTTTTCTTCCTTTATTTTGTTCTGCCTCAATCCTCAGGAAGAGAGTGGAAAACATCAGCAGTTTATTTTTGTGCTATGCTTTGTAGAATTATAGGTTTAACCATAATTCTCGTTCCTGAAGACTCATTGCAGACGTTGAGACCGGAAGTTTCACTGACGGAGGTGGCGCGATTTACGTGGCGTGATTTCCCCGACCATTCACGAGTCGAGAATCCTCAACGACTTACGAGCGCCGATTTTATTTTCTTACCTTGATTCCGGATCACATGCGTTTAAATTCTTCCGGGCATTGTTTCTCGAGTGCTGCGGAAGAATGGAAACATCACGCGAGACTACGTGCAGCTCATTTCTCGATTTTACAAGACCGTACTGAAACCATATATATAGCTACTCTAAATTCCTGAAATAATTCTCCTTCAAACACAGCAGTTTTTTTTTTTAATCCTGAAACGACCTTTGAAAGGTCGGAGGGGCATAACGACGCGTCGACTAGTATTTTGCTTCACTTTTCTTTTTTCTTACTGGTTGTGCGGAAAAAAAAATAATTTGAACAGGTAAAAAGGAAACAGTTAAAATTCTTTTGCTTCGACTATATAGTGCTTAAAAAAGCTGCCCCCCCCCCTCCTCTACATTTATGCAATCTATCCTTCTAATCACAACACATTACACTTTTTGACAAAGTTCGATTTCATTTTCATGGTGCGTCTATGTAGTGAAGAAAGTTTAGTTTCGTAAATTCTTGAAATACACTGTTCGACATAGAAAATGCAACACGAAATTTTTTTTTTTGATTGGAGGTTTAACGACCACCGTGAGCAACTCAATGGGCTATAAGCAGTCGCCCGTCCCTAATTTAGGGTCACTGGTTCCAGGGAAGGGTGAGAGCCAGTGCCGTAAGACAAACACAACATCCATGCCTCACCGGGATTCGAACCCGGACCCCTTTCGGACGAATGATCAGAGGCCATCGCTTAGACCACTGCGCCACCGGGGCGGCACAACACGAAATGAGAAGAAACTTACCACACATGCAGACAAGTAGGTGGGAAAGAAGAGATTGAGAGAATTTCTGTGATTGATAACTCGGTGAATTTTTGAGAGAATTTCTGTGATTGACATTATCATAACTCGGTGAATTTAAAGGATTTTAGCCTGAGATCTCACACACACGTTAGCCCAGACGTCAACAACCATAAAACTAAATTTAAATTTCATCGGATAATTCATTTCTGAAAAAAGGACTGGTTGAGATTTGAGAATATTGACACCCTCCTGAATTAGACGAAGCCTTAAAGCTGTGTTCAAAGGATAATTTCCTTCATTGACCTGCTTGGCAGCCTGAAGGTCACGCTAGCAGCAACCACTCTCATACCACCTTGCTGCCGATTTTCTGTGTCGAGCAATGTCA
Organism: Macrothele yani; assembly: GCA_039090855.1. Lineage (NCBI taxonomy): Eukaryota > Metazoa > Arthropoda > Arachnida > Araneae > Macrothelidae > Macrothele > Macrothele yani. Next base: position 127,680,893 of record CM077024.1, on the reverse strand, counting down.
GAAGATTGCATGAATGCGATGGGCGGGAAGACAGTATAATGTGGCATGAGTCAATAGGTCGTTTGACCACCATGCTGGGCAACACATTCGGCAACACGGCCTGCAATCGAGTGGACAAGTTCGCGGATCACGTTCTACGGTATCGTTGACCATGATGCATCGTTGAGTTTTGCCCAAAATTCATCGACATTGCGAGGGGTCATGCAGAGACTTTAAGTTGTCTGCCAATGATATTCCATACGTTCTCCATTGGGGAGAAGTCTGGGAATTGCGCCGGCCACGGCCGCACCTGGACACCTTGTTGGCACTGTCTGCTCGTGTTGGCAGTGTGCTCCCCTGCGTTATCTTGCTGAAACTGGGCATATCATGGAGACACAACAAAACGGGCTGCAGCACCTCATCGACGTATCGTTGTTGTAGGTTTAACGACCACCGTGAGCAACTCAGTGGGCTATAAGCAGTCGCCCGTCCCTAATTTAGGGTCACTGGTTCCAGGGAAGGGAGAGAGCCAGTACCGTAAGACAAACACAACATCCATGCCTCACCGGGATTCGAACCCGGGCCCCTTACGGACGAATGATCAGAGGCCATCGCTTAGACCACTGCGCCACCGGGGCGGCGTACCAATTAGTTGAAGACGACGCTGTCGCCATCGTGTTATTTTAGTGGATGCTAAAAAAAAAAAAAAAAAATCCATATGTGGAGAGGCGAATTAATTTCCTAATGAAATTTTACGTCGACGAATATATCAGATTAAGCCGTGAAATACTAGATTACAGCCATGAAATACACCCACTCCATTCCCATGAATAACAATTCATGGAATGGAGTGGATGAATAACAAGAAAAAATTTGAAACCGCTTGAAACAAATGTCCTGGAAAACCATTAAAACAACGTTTGTTGGAAAAAAAAAAAAAAACAGAAATATACGCGTACAAAATTTACTAATTATTTGAAAGAAAAAAAAAGCAACGCTATGTGGTGTACTCATCCATGGGTTGAATACACAAGACTGGGAAGAATTCGCTTCTAAAAATAACGAGAAGTAAAATAAAATATCTTTACTCTTTAAAACAAATGTAGCTTCGGACAACGGAAAGGAAAGACACAACGTTAAAAATGTAACAACGTAACATGAACCCGGGTAAATATATATTTATTCAACAATCTCTTTTCAGGACGACAAGGACAGTACGAAACTTTGGAAAGCGACTCTAAGTATGTACACTCCTTGAAAATGAGTGAAGTTCCCTTAAGGTAAAAAAACAAACAAAAACTATCGTTACGTTGAAACAATTTAATTTATGAATTATATAAAACTGACTTATGAAAAAATACCTCGCAATATTGTAAAATTAAAGAGGGAAGCATTCGATTACACATTGCATACGAAACAGACCGCTTTAAGCATACGCTCGAGCGTGGCAAATTAGTCCAGTCGGTAGAGAGCTGAGCTACCACGCCAACGGCCCTAGTTCAAATCCACTCAGATACAAACGGGCGGTTTTCCGGTCTGTTGAGAAAATTTCCCCAGCGCAGTGCGTTAATTCCCAAGTTTCGTAAGGGTAGAAAAAAATAAATGTAGCTTTGGGAAACTGCGGTTATCCTTGCTTTTTTATTATTATTATTATTATGGCTACTACTGGGAAATTGGCGGACAAGATTCGGCAAGCCACCAGTTACGTCACGTGGTTACCGGCACACTAGCGGACCACATTAGGCTAGCCATCATTTCTGGCACTTGCTTGCAGGGCCACTGAAAGGCCACTTGTGGCAGCTACTGTCTGTGATGGACAACTGATGGCCCTGTGGTGGCATATGACAACTGATGGGGTGCCAACAGTTGGCCTGAACTGCTGGCCCTTCTGTTGGCCGCCTGGACATTTTATTGACGGTTCGGCAGCGGCAACATAGTGCTGGGTCCGCAAGACTGTTTTTGCTGGGGATATTCTACCGGACCTTACGAGCGATGATGTCATCTTTGAATAGCTGGCTTCGTGGCGTCGTGCGGTAGCTCTCTTTCCACGGGAGTGCTCAAGTGATGTGCGAGTCCAGAGTTCGCCACAATGCGTAATTACGTGCCTAGTACGTATGGAAATTTTACCAACGCGTAAAAATACGCATCGGGAATTTTTCTCGATGCGTAAAAATATGCGTTGGGAATTTTTCTCCGCGGGTAAAACTACGCATCGAATAATTTTACCAATTCGTAAAAATACGCATCGGGACGGTACTTCGTCTTTCAGAAACGGAAGTAAACGAAATATAGATTCTTTCCGTAATCGTAATTTCTTTTTCCTGTGATGTAGCCTCTGTCCAGTATTGTTATATATCATTTTATTCCATAAATATTTGTATTTCAGTTTGAAAATGGAGGGAAAAATTTCCGAAAACGGAAATTCGACGGAGAAAATTTTTCGCTGTAATCTTTAGGCATGAGAGTGAGACGGCTCCGAGGAATTTCTCCTTTTCCGTCATAATTTGGGTTATCCTCGAGATCGAAGCATAACTAAACAGATTTTTTAATATCTTTTAACAGATTTTTTTTTTACATTTTTATATGCATTAATGTAAACATTAGTGCTTCAAATTGTGTCCATTGATATTTCAAACAAACGAAAGTATGCTTGCAGGATTTTTCTCTTAAGGTTGGCAAATCTGCACTTTCTGTAAGAGCAGCATCAATTAATAATAATAATAATAGTAGTAGTAGTGTTCTAGTGTAGTAAGTGTTAGTAATAGAATTAATCTTTCATTTTCACGAATTACTGTTTTCTACATATTGGCCAAACCTTAATTAATTACACTTGACCCCCCTTAAAAAAATTCCTGCAGTCGCCCAAGGGGAGAACACAGTTCGACGGAAATCGTCCACCCCGCTGTCGACAAATCCAAACACGCCCATCAGACTGGAAGAGTCTGAAGTGTCCCTCAGCACTCCAAAACACAGCTTTGCAGTCGCCGACAGTCCAGGAACGACAGGACACGCACCACTCCAAACAGCTTTTCGGATTCACGGTAGTAAAGTGTGGCTTGTGAGCCGCTACTCTACCATAAGAACCTACACTGTGCAACTCTGCTGATAGTTATGGTATTATTACAAGCATTTTCTATTTCTACAGCGATGAAAACGGCAGAGGAAGGGCGGGATTTCTTAACATTTACCATGGCTCTTCCATGTTCCCTCAGTTTGTGTGGCCTTCCTGAAAGTTTTTTTTTTCCTGCAGTTGCGCCGTCCAACTCTTCACGACATCACTTACACAGTAAATTTTGGTATGTTTAGTTTAACTGCAATGCTCCGTATGGAAACGTTACTCGTAAGTTCACGTCCACGCGGCACACCCTCTTCAAAGTTACTGATAACACAGATCAACAATAGAAGATTCAAAATTCTGAAACCTTGAAAGCATTCTTCGATTGCTGGTTCCCTCAAAAGATTTAGTCGCCCGTATGCAATTCAATCGAATCTTGACACACAGGAAAGACGTGATGCCGTAGATCTAGCCGTCTTGAAATGGGGATGAACAGATGCTCAGATAGGATAGCTTTAAAGCAAAAATAATTAAAAAGCCGCGGTAGAGTGTATGCATTGCCTTTGGTAGAATGCTAAGTCGGGGTAGAGCTAAGTCTCATGCTCTGAATTTTAATCTGGTTTATTTACAGTTTGGTGATTTTAACTGTATTGGCATAAATGTTTAACACGACAGAATATCTCAGCTTTATGTACGTACACTGAGAAAAAAAAAAAGTTTGTTTGAAACATCAAAATAGTTTCGTTGAGCTGTTTTGTCGATTTATTTTGTTGCTTTAGCCAAACTCCATCGGAATTGTCTTGTTGGCAACACAAAATTATTTCGTTGGCTATATTTTGTTAATTCAACTAAACGTTTTATCACGATAACAATACATATTTGTTGGATTAAAAAAAATTCCCAAAAATCGACCTAGGCATTTTGTTAAATGAACAAAACCGTTTTGTCATAATAAATTTTGCTAAATCAACAGTAATTTTTTTTTTTTTTTTTTGAGGTTTAACGACCACCGTGAGCAACTCAATGGGCTATAAGCAGTCGCCCGTCCCTAATTTAGGGTCACTGGTTCCAGAGAAGGGAGAGAGCCAGTGCCATAAGACAAACACAACATCCATGCCTGACCGGGATTCGAACCCGGACCCCTTACGGACGAATGATCAGAGGCCAGCGCCTTAGACCACTGCGCCACCGGGGCGGCGCAGTAATTTTCAGCAAAATACATTTGTAAATTCAACAAACATTTCTGTTGATTGCATATAGACAAATTTTTTTTGGTTGATTCAACAATTTTTTTGCTGAATTAACAAAACGTTTTTTTTCAGTGTACCTCCCTCCCCACTCACAGTACGCCATTCATGCGCAACCGTACTTTGCACTTATGCAAATATTTGGTAGTGTCCGAATACTTTTGATAACACAGTGTATGTCTTTGGACAAGGCGCTTCAAGTTAATATTTGCTTAGAAACGAACTGCATGACAAAAGTTAAACACCGTCCTAATGCTAATGGAAGGCCATCCATTTATTTTAAACATATTTGCGCTTATCAAAAGTCGCATGTTATTGTTCTTTTGGTAAATCTAAGAACGGTGTTTCTCGGAGTTATGGCGTTTTCTATGAAACTGACGCTTCACAGAAACATGCGTCATTCGTAAGGGTGAGCAGATGTTATATGCGCTTCAAAACAGGCATTCGTATATGTTCAGTATTCACTGATTGATAAGGTTATAGGTTTTTATTCTTTTTATTCCTAGGTTTATATTCATGCCTATGGAAATATGCTTCCAAGTTGCCATTTGCCAGGAAAATCTAACAAAAGTTAAGCTCTGTTCTAATTTAAAAGGAAAGACTTTTTAAAACTGCGATTTAAACTGTACTGTTTACAGAGACACTACTTTTAAACATTAAGTCCTATTCTTACAAACCATTATATGTGAGAAAGTACGTTTTTAATCGACAAATTGTGGGAAAATAATATCTGGTTTTTCCACAATTTGACTGCGTACCCAAAGTTCAGCTTCACTCGGATAATATGTATACAAGAAATATGTTTCTAATCGCCGACACCGTATCTCCCAAACTCTTTAATGCACATTGCAAAATGTTTTTCAATCACTAAACTCGGAAAACAAAGCGATAAAGGTTAATGGAGATTATTTAATTCACCTTCGTTTTGCTGATGACGTAGTCATTTTTGTAACTACCGCTTCAGAGCTGCAGAGTATGATCCAGGAACTTGCTGACAAAAGTAAGGAAGTGGAATTAAAAATGAACTTTCAGAAGACAAAAGTGATGTATAATGCTTTTACAAGAAACGAAGATTTATCGATTTATGGAGAAACCCTTGAAACAACTGATATCTGCTGCCCAAGATAAATGTAGGTATCAAGTGATAGTTACATTGATGAAGAAATTAATTTGCGTATAAAACTTGGATGGAGAGTCATTTTCCTGAGCTCGTGAATCAGGAAAATGACAGGAGTGGAAGACATCATGATAAGAACGAAATCCCTGAAATGGCAATGGGCTGGACATATTGCCAGGAGAACGGATCACTGGTGGACAACCGAAATTTTAGACTGGATCCCAAGGGACAGGAAAAGATCACATGGAAGATGAGTGGATGAAATTCGAAAGCATGCGGGAGTAACATGTAGGAGACTGGCACAAGACAGACCGTTGTGGAAGAAACTTGGGGAGGCCTTCATCTAGCACTGGATTGGTAATGGTTGATGATGTATATACGAAGAAATTCCAAAATATTGAATACTATTGCTAAACTTTGACTGCCTCCAAAAATAAACAAGTTAGTAAAATCATGCAGTGCACTGATTATGATACGCTTTCCAACATACCAGAAATCATTAATCAAATTATTACTCAAGTTATGAGGATAATGGCTGTGGAATAAAACTCGATCCTGTGCCCTGACCTTTGACCTCATTTCGATGATATTCAACAGAATTAAGCCGGTGGCGCAGTGGTCTAAGGCGCTGGCCTCTGATCATTCGTCCGTAAGGGGTCCGGGTTCGAATCCCGGTCAGGCATGGATGTTGTATTTGTCTTACGGCACTGGCTCTCTCCCTTCCCTGGAACCAGTGACCCTAAATTAGGGACGGGCGACTGCTTATAGCCCATTGAGTTGCTCATGGCGGTCGTTAAAATACCAATAAAAAAAAAAAAAAACAGAATTAAAGAACAACATACTAAAGTTTTGTCGCAATAGAAGCATTTTTAGTCAAGTTATGAGGATAATGGCTGTGGAATAAATCTCGCTCCTGTGTCCTGACATTTGAACCCATTTCGATTATATTCAACAGAACCGGTTCAGTATACCTACAGAACAACATGATAAAGTTTTGTCGCAATCGAAGCATTTTTACGTAAGTTATGACGCACAAGGGCAATGGAATGGATCCCGCTCCAATGTCCTGACCTTTGACCCCATTTCGTCCATTTTCAATAGGGTTCCTTCCCAGGTGGTTGTCTACCACATACTAAAATTTCATCGAAATCGAACCATTTTTACGCGAGTTATCGTGTGGACGGACGGACAAAGCTGGAGCTACGCTTCTTCAACCTACGGTTGGTAAGCGTAAACTAGTTCTGTACGATTTGATACATTCAATAAATGAAAAAACAAAAACCCTTACCTTTGAAATACTAGGTAGTAAATGCGAATACGATTTTGCTTCATATTAAATTTCCTCTATTACACATCATTTATTTAAAAAGCACCGCTCTTTTCAAAGCAGTTTACCCACTAGCCGATTAAGCATTATTATCATTAGTGCTGAGTCAAGTATTGACTAATCTTTGGTTGCTGCAAATTTCTTGAATCCGTGGAAAGAAAAGATAACTGGGAGAGTTAAAGTTGATAATTTTTTTAGTTGAATCACCCATTCATTTCATGGGTGCAAAAGAACGTTATCTCGATTTTCTCAAAGTTATAACATACCTAGTTACGTATGAAAGAATAAGGAAATTATGTATTTCTGATAATCTGAAATTCAGAATTTAACATATAATCGCAAAAAAAAAAAAGAGTAAATGAATTACGTATGACCGAACTGAAAAAGGGATCAAAGCTATAGTAAAATATCGGGACTAACGCACAATTTCGTATACAAAAGTGAAAAACGTATAACAGACGCGTAACCGAAGTTACACTCTGTGTGTGTGTGTGTGTGTGTGTGTGTGTGTGTGTGTGTGTGTGTGTGTGTGTGTGTGTCTATATAAAAATTCAAAGTATTAAAAAAAACGTTTTATCGCTCTTTCGTAAAATTCAATAAATGAATGCAAAGTAAGGTGGGGAAATTGTGTTCTTGACAGATGCATATCAGGTTGCAAGTTTTTTGTTTTTTTCCGGCTACGTCGTGTAAACGTTTTGATTGAGTCATGTACCTCAAAGGTTAATTAAGTTTGCGACATATGCTACTCTCCTGAACAAGCTTGTTAAAAGCATTAATAAGCTTAACACGAACTATTTGGAATAAAAAGTGTACGTACATGAAAAAGAAACAGTAATCCTCACAAGATGTTCCTTACGACACAGAAATAGCGACGAAAGTTTTCAAACAATGTGAACCGCTTCAGCAGAATCGAGTTCTCCAAAAAGAACAACTAAGCAAGCTCGAGCACCTCACGTCACAACCCTACCATCGCGATTGACTGCTCTCGTAGGTTGACGGAAGCTCAAACAGTTGTTCTAACCACGTTCGGATCCACCTGGCCACAGCGCAGTGCAGTGCAAGTCACGTTGCTCGCTGTCATCCGTGATGTAAATAGTCGAAGGTGTGTCAACAAACGTTTCGAGAATAAAAAACCTAAGCCTGCTTGAGTTTCGCAAAAGTTATTCTCAAAAGGGAAGAAGAGTTAGTCATAAGCAGAAGCTTTCGTTCCAGGATCAATGCCCGCATTATTCGTCATGTTCACTATGAGTTCATGCGCACATTCATTCACTAGTCCTCAGAAGTATTATATTTTGTTTGGATACAATTTATCTTTTCATTTTTTTTTCTGTCATACGGGCAGTGACGTATGAACTGGGCCGGCGTGGGCAAGGTATAGTTTTGGGGCCTTAAAGAGGAGTTCTGGTTTAAGAGTTGCATAGATCTCCTCCTGCCAAGAAATTTTCATGGCTCTTTCCCCACTCAAACTATAGCTCTCTTTCCAGAAACATGAGCTTACCAATATCTTATATGTTTTTGTGTATATAAAAAATAATTCTGGTTACCTCTTACTTTTAGTTTTTTTTTTTTTCTCTTTTTGTTTTGGGGTTAAACGACCCTCACCAGCAACTCTCCCTTATCTAGGGCCACACTGGTTCCAGGGAAGGAGAAGATCCAGCGCCGTAAGACAAACAGATCCCACATGCCTCGGTCGGGACTCGAACCCAGGATCAGCACGGGCGACAAGTCAGAAATCAACGACTCGGATCCCTCAGCCTCCTGACTTTAAATCGTAATATAAATGGTTCTAATATTTTTTTGTCAATACTTCAAAATTTTTGAACACAAATGAATTAAAAGGAAACGGCCCTGTTGCTCCCTTGTTAGAGACATTATCACGCGGACATTTTTTTTTTTTTTTTTCTGTTTACGACTTTAACCCTCCGAGAATAAGTCTCCCATCCCTACCTAGTTTAAAGCTTTAAACTGAAGGAGAGAGAGAAAGCTACGCACCGTAGGATAAACACATCACACCTTCCTCACCTGTGCAACCGGAGCCCAACTCGAAGGATTTATCAGAAGCTAGAGCCTTTGATTATTTGACCACCTCAGGCATATCGCACAGACTTAAACTGCTTAGATCCAACGCTGGTTACGAAAGACCAATGCTTCAGTTTGTACTGCACACAAAAATACTCAAAAGTCTCTCGTGTGAGAGTCGAAAGGGAAGAGCAGACGGCCATATAAATTGGTAAGAACTTTTTTTTCTTCCACCCTTTCTCACTACATTTGAGAGATAGGAGGAAATAACGTTGTCTCTTGTAGTTACTAGCTTAAGCAAAGGAACTGCGCCAGGAACGGAAGACATTTTTATTTAACCTCCCCCCCACCCCTCCTCCGTGAGGCTATGAGTCGCCACCTATTCCAAAGTTAAGGCTACGGGCTCCAGGGAAGGGCGAGAACCAGCTACGGGAGGGCAAACAAAACCGCCACGTCTGGCTCTGGGATTTGGAAGTAGATCCAGCTGTGAGAAACGTCGCAATTGTCTCACGGAAATTGCCACTGGATTTGTTCAAAAGATATTTTTACAAAGAAATACATTTCACTCAAACAAAAAACAAAAACGAATTGGGTAAATATCTGAAATAATTCCTTTCTTACTTCTTCATTCAGTTTTTTTTTTAATTATATTTATCAATTCGTCTAACTGCGTAGTTAAAACCATTAGAATAAACGAAGAACGCTAGTGGTTAACACTGTCTCCTAAAGGCAAGCAAATTTAGAAACTCAGTTCAGCTCAGAGGTACAGTCGAGGCCTGGAAAGAACTGACGTCGCCAGGCCACTGTTTTTCAAAGCCTGGCTAACTTAATCGACTTTTTTAAATTTATGTATTCAATCGTCGTCCATCGAAATCGACATTAGGTAACAAGAAGGCATAGAGGAAATTTGTATGTAGTGTTCGCACACAGGGCAGGGGCGTAAGTACAATTTTTTTTTCGGGGAGTGGGAGGGGGGAGAAGCGACAGAAAATGGAAGTTTTTGAAATCCATCAAAACAAAATAAAAGTTAATGAAAAATAGAAGAAAAAAATTAAAGCATTGTTTTCTAATATAGCCGGTCGACCGGCCCCGGCATTATCGACTACAAAACTTACATAAGTATTTGTAGTTGATAACGCCTGGGTCGGTCTGCAGGCCACTTCTTTTTCAGGACCGCACCATTGGTTCAACTGCATATTAAAGACCGTCCAAACAAATGGCCATTGCTGTTTGACTTGACAAAGGACTTATTTTATTCTCACGCACGGGTTTTTTTGTATTCAGTTATGGAACTGTTCATATCGCTTAGTCGCACACGGAGAATCACGATGAAAAATGTAAACAACCCGCCAACTCGTAGCACTTCGGAAGTATAGCCTAGAGCTGAAGAACTATGGGTAGTACAGACCATCGATAGTTTTCGACAGTTAGAAGAAAACAATCGATAACCATCGATAGCGTGTTGGTAACAATTGCTCATGAGAAATGTTGCTTTGTGCTGAAGAGTGATTTCGGGCAACAATGTTTTTTACCTCTATATTTTCAACAGATAAGGTCCGATGAACTTTGAAGCGTATTTTTAGAGCAGTGGTTCCCAAACTGTGCTCAGCGAAGAAATTTTGGGTTGTCTGCTGTATCAGAAAATCCAGCTTATCTGACACCGCAGCAGTGCTTGATTGATTTGACAGCAGATTCTGCGACAAAAGAGAATTTTGCAACTAAGAAGTCACTATCAGAATTTTGATGTCAGCTAAAAGTCGAATTTAAAATTTGCCAGATAAAAGCGAAAATCATCCTTCTGCCATTTGGAGCAACTTATGTGAATCAAGATTCTCTGCCTATGTGGCTACTAAAACAAAATGCAGATCCCGCCTTGATGCAGAGCCAGTTACTCGGTTGCAGCTGTCATAAATTCAACCAGATATAGCCACATTAATACCAAGAGTTTCGTGCTATGAGTTACACATAGTATTATTCCGACGTCTGAGCACGATTAACACAAATTAAAATTGTATCACGAATTAAAAGCATTTAATATATACAGGTTAAAAAATGCCTTAAAAAAACATGAATACTTTCAGACCCACTATGGGTCCCATCATCAGATTTTAGTGCACTGTGTGACGTAGTTCGAAGCTCATGTATATAAGCATTAGAGTTCAAACACTGACGTAAAAGCGTAAAGTGTGGAGGAAACGATGTTCTGCGCATTTGTCGCGGACCAAAGTCGTATAGCCACATTGTGCATATCAAAACAATCCCATTGCTCTCATTAAAATTTAAGTTCCCGGGCTATATATACTTTATTCTTATTTTTCGATGCCAAGTGACATTTTTGGTTTTGCAAGTGCAAAAATGGTTTTAAATACCATATCTACGTGGGTAACATATTGTGGATTTACAATACTTGCTTTGAATTAATTCTCAAACGTGTTGCCTTACTTTATGTTTTTTGTTATTTTTCGTTTATGTAGTTAAGTTCCTTTTTTCTCTAAATTAGTGGAGAAAATAACATTTCGAATGAAATAAAAGTTGCTGTTTAACATGCGCAAATGCTTATAAATACCTTCCATCCTCAATGTTGCTGTCACTTGATTTAGTACCCATGCAGGTGCTAGGTGAAAATATCTTGACCCGTATGCCAAAGATACGTATGTGCAAAATTGATGTTTTAAAAAAACTATATTTAAAGTTACAATTTTTTATGACTTTCATCATTAGAAAAATTAAGTTTAGATCACAATTTAAGCTATTTTTTGAGTTAAAAAAATAATTCGTGCTTTTGCTATAGGATAAAGTATCGACTTACAACTAGAAAAATGCACTTAGGTATAAAAAGAGCCAAAAATGCACATACAGTACGTGCCTTTGGCATAAGGACGACGATAGTGCTCTGTGAAAAATTTCTCTCCCGAAAGGGGCTCCACGACTCCAAAAGTTTGGGAACCGCTGCTTTAGAGGATCTATTCTATCCAAGTTTCGTAAATGTGCGAAAGCCGTATTTTATATGAAGCACAAGCAAAGTCAGTGGCGTACAGGAAAATCTCGGGGCCTGCCCGCAAAAAACTTCGAGGCCCTTTTGAGAAAATCTATTAGCACTAAATTAGTTACATTTTTATTTCACATTATTAACTAGGTTTCATGGAAGTTTTAATAATTAAAATTATTTGGAACCTACATACATGCATTTTTCGTAAAACCAAAGTTATTGCACTTTACGGCGTGTAATACAAATCTGCACGTTGTAATTGAAATAAATGTCGTAGTTTCATACCAACAGAAATCACTACAAAACAGTCACGCCAAAGTAGAACATATCATACAGAGTTTATTCTGTTAGAGAATAAAGGTCATCTTCTCTGAAATGCCTCACGATCATACACAACACGTAATTTCTGTGTGACCTCTTTCGATTTATACGAAAATACGGAACATAAGTGAGCAAATAAATAGCAATTTAAGAAATGTGGCACAAAAAAACGTAAAACCACTTAAATTATTTACTCTTGAATATAAAAAACACACTTAACATAATGCCATAATATTTTGCACAGGAAAAAATTTCCAATTGACTGTTAGAATTTTTTTTTTTTTAAATGGTGCAGGTCTCTGCTTCTCCCAGCCAAGAACACCTTTGAGTTATATTTTGTAGTTACGTGCTAACCAACTGTACTACATATAATACGTTATCCTCTTTGGAAAAAAATGTTTATTCATTGAATTGATATTTCTTTCACATTCTCTTGTCAATATGCATACGAACTGTTGCTATGACTGTGAAAAGGAGCCTTAGGTCCTCTGGAATAAATGCTTTCCCGTCATCCAGTTTTCACAAATTTAAACCACGGGAAAAACTTTTTTTTTTTTTTTAATACTTCTTTCAAAGCTTCAGTAAAGAATTAAAAATTCCTGACTATTTTTTGTTTTTTTGAAGTCTCCGCAAAAGATTCTGTAGAATCTTTTTGCTGAGGTTAGAGGCTCTCTTAGCCGTCAGCCCCCCCCCTCTCGCAATTGTGAAGTTGGGGGGGGGGGCTATCAGTACGTCCCTGAGCAAAGTTATAATTCCTTAATTATCATATTTTGTTTTACATTGTATGATATTTTAAATTTTCTTTCCACAAAAGCCAAAGAAAGTAACTTTGCAAATCGCGGTAATATTCCTCGACAATGCGAATGAATAAGTTTTCAGTGAGGCTTTAGCTATATTACTTTATTTTTCCGCATTTTTTTTTTTCCCGTAAGCTTAACCTCGTCGAGTTACCGTGGAGAATGGAATCCACGGAGCGGAGGAACAGTGAATGTGTTAGCTGGCTGTCGAATCCGACGGCAGGGTAGGTACACCTCGGCCCTCGAGAATTAATTGGACAAAAAAAGTCTCTGAGAAAGGAAATGGCATGAATTTCTCGGTTCCGAATTCGAAAAGACGTGAATATCTCGGGTTCAACAGGACTCTATACAATCGGCACTTCAAATTCGTATGGAAATCCTGTAAAGTGAGCAATGTTTGAGCTTGGAGCGAGTTGCAGATGGAGCAAAAATCAACATGGCCGATCTAGAAAACCACACCTGTTGAAATCTTCCACTGCATAATGTATTGCTAACTTCAAAAAATTTGCGGCAAAAGATGAACGCTGGGACCGCCACTTGAGATTTATTTATGTTTGACGGCGCATTAGGAACATTTCATTGTTGAAAAATTGCAGAAACTTTTGGAAAGTGAAACTGCAGTGGTACTACTAAGGCACTACTCAGTGGTACTGCTAAATAGCTAAATTTTCTTAAGTTGAAAGAAAAATTAATAATCAATGAATCAAGGTGGCTGTGTTCCATTATTGGACACCAACAAATGTGCTAAAAGTGAGCGCTCGTATCATTAGTGCCATAGGTGTAAGCTGAATGGTTCACATTTACAGCATTGAAAACTGTCGATAATTCAGAAAAATATCGATACACTATCGATATTCAGATCTGGACAAAACTATCGATGGTAGCTCTAGTACAGTCTTCTGCTCTCCAAGCCCACTCGACGACTGCAAACACCGTACATATTTCACTTGAGAATTAACTCGGATACAATCTCCGGCTACAGTAGTTTGGTATTGAATTGGGTTGTATATAGTCTTTCGGCATTTTGACGATAGATGGCGTTGGAACCAATGTTAAAAAATACTGTGCATTGCAGATACTTGCGTATTCTGAAGTAACTATACCTCTGCACAGAAGGAGTTCGGCGTGATCGGCTCAGTTGAGTTCATTTGGCGTAACTTTGAAAATGACAGAGAGTAAGGTTCACTTTTGCCATTGAATACTACATATGTATTATTCTACTGCAAGGGTAAACACGCAAAGAAAAAAAACAAGCAAACGTGTATTGTGTGTTTGTTTTTGTAGGGATCCTTGTACGCATTAGACTGTGGCACAATTGGTTTGTAAAGTTAAGTCGCGGAGGTGACGGTCGCCGATGAACCACACGCACTGAAAACCTATTGAAGTTAACGACGACGACGACAAAGAATCAAGGCATTAATCGAAAACAACCTACACAATACAACTCAAGCAATAGCACAGACACTGCACACGTACAACTGTACCGTAGCATTGCATTTGGCAAAGCTTGGATACCTGAATACCCCAGATGTATGGGTACCGCACGGTTTGACTTTGGATACTTTCATTGACTTTGTTGATACTCTAACCCTGAATTCCAAAAGTACTGACTGAGAGAAATGAGTCAAGAAGTGATGCAGAGACATCATCAAAAAGCAACACAGCACAAAATGTCTAGCTTCTTTAAGCTTGTAACTACCGATGTTGTGGAAGAGCCTTCAGCTTCAGTGCCCAGCAATTAAGATCGCCTGTCAAAAATTTGCTCTTTTTACTGTTGAGTGCTATTTTTGTCACTTAAGATCTTTAACACTTCTTCGGCTTTCCAGTTCCATGTTTCTACAATATTTTAATAAAGCAAAACAAAGATTTTTACAATTTCGGACTTAACTAGGTGTTCTGTATGCATTCCTAATTAGTTAAATTTTACTGTTTATGCAAATTATTGATTCATACTTTAATGTAAAGCAGTACCCACGAGCACCCTTTTCCTGTCCTTGTCGTACGTGATGTTAATACTCTTGCCACGCGGACAGCAGTATTGACAGGCATAAAATCGAATTACATCGACATTTTTACGATTTACAGCACCCACCGATGACACCAGTTTTGACTAACATTTGGAATTACAGCACCCACCGTTGACACCAGTTTTGACTAACATTTGGAATTACAGCACCAACCGTTGACACCAGTTTTGACTAACATTTGGATTTACAGCACTACCGTTGACACCAGTTTTGACTAACATTTGGATTTACAGCACTACCGTTGACACCAGTTTTGACTAACATTTGGATTTACAGCACTACCGTTGACACCAGTTTTGACTAACATTTGGATTTACAGCACTACCGTTGACACCAGTTTTGACTAACATTTGGATTTACAGCACCCACCGTTGACACCAGTTTTGACTAACATTTGGATTTACAGCACTACCGTTGACACCAGTTTTCAATTATAATTCTGAAAAGGAATTTTAGTTTGGTGGCACAGGGGAAAGTGCGCTTGTCTGTTTTAGTTGTCGAATCCCTGCCTCAACCAATATAGTTATTGTTGGAAATCAATCCTTATTTGCTGTTTATTCTCATGTCATGTAATTAATTCATTTGTTATTGTACAATGTAATTCAAGTCAAGTGAGATGTACACTATCTACCAACAAGTAAGTGGACACCTGTGATAGCAAAGGAAAACGAAGTTTATTCACCTTCAATAGTTGGTGGAGCCTCCAAGAGCGGCGATTACAGCTGCGACCCACGGGGCATACTCTAAACCAGGCGTTTTACGACGGCTAGCGGTATTTTCTTCCACTCGGCTTGGAGAAGACAGGTTAGTTCCTCCACCGATTTGTAAGGTGGGGGCACCCCTTAAGTCGACGGTCCAACTCGTCCCAGAGATGCTCGATAGGGTTAAGGTCCTAGCTCTGCGCAGGCCAGTCCATTCGATTAACCCCATTGTCACCATACGAAGCCATGGTGGACCTCACAGCATGACAGGTGGCATTGTCATCCTGAAAGTAACACGAGTCCACCCCGTAAAACTGCCACAACGTAAGAAGTGCATGGTCATCCAAAATGGTGCAGTAGGTCTCGGAGTTGTGTCTACTAGGAATTGCGCACAAGGGTCCCGTGTTATACCAGGAGAAACACCCCTATTGCATATATCCACAGCCGCCGAACTTCACAGTTGGCACAATACATTCCTGCAGGAGGCGTTCTCTAGGTCGAAGCATAACCCAGACCCTGCCATCCGAACGCTAGAGCGTGAACCTTGATTCGTCGCTCCAGAGAACTTGTTTTCACTGTTCAATGCTCCACTGTCCACGTTCTTTGCACCACGTTAGCCGAGCAGCGCTATTGGACTTTGTGATCAAAGGCTTGTGGGCTGCAGCACGTCCATGATAACCGAGCAGATGGGCTTCCTTACGGATGGTATTCATCGAAAGAACAAAAATGGATGCGTGTTGAAACTCCTCGCGGATGTGGCCAATCGATTTGGGGCGGTTCTTCCGAATTTCTCTGGCCAGCACCCGTCGGTCTCTAATTCCCAGTTTTGTGGGTCTGCCGGCTCGGGGCACATTCCGACAGTCACCTCTCATCTTCCACTTGCAAATCACGTAGGCCACTGTCGATTTTGAGTACTTCAACTCGCTGGATATGTCACGTATGGATCGGCCATTTCTGTGATACCCGACGATTACACCTTTCTCGAAATCAGAGAGCTGCAAACTGCGTGGCATCTTCCATGCGACTGGTGGTGGCGTTGTTTCCCACACGATATTTAACGGCAGCGGCCGTGACGTGTATCAGGACCGCAGATATCGTCCATTGCAGGGGTGTCCAATTACTTGTTGGTAGATAGTGTATATATATCATATGTCAGGCATTGTTCTCTTGGCAAGCATTTTCAAACGTACGTGCTGTAACGACAAAAGTACAGTCAGGGCTGTTCCTGCTTTCGCAGCGTAAGGTTGTGACCGAAGAGTCGTCGCTGAATTCTATTCCTTTTTACATTGTTCATATTTAATAGATTCTTTATCATCGTAATAAATAATCGAGTTACATCTACGTCGAATCATGTCTAACTAATGGTAATTTCACTGCACTACTTGCTGCATTTTTAATGCACCTTCACCCCACAGGTGGCACAGCGGAAAGGGCGCTTGTCTGTTTTAGTTATCGAATCCCTGCCCCAACCAATAGTTTTTTTGTTTTTGTTTTTTGATTGTTGTAATGTTCATGAAACACATTTTCACATTTGGATATCATAAACAAAGACAACACCTGGTTATTTAAAAATTACTCTACATATCTTACTTTTTCCCTTCATTACTGACGAGAGCGTTCACCTAGTTATTATATATTAACCCATAGCCCTTGCCACGCACGGGTGAAAAAGCTGTGACCCAAATTCTTATAACGCGAATCGTAACATACATATTCATAACTATAACAAACCGGTTGAATTATTAATGGGCAGTCTATAAGTTAGGTCACCAACAACAAAATTTTCGTAATATTCCCATGAATATAGGTTAATAGATTTTAACTATGTGACGATAACGCTGACTCCATTTTATGAAATTACTCTGCAATGTGAAGAAAATGAAATAAAACACGACATAACACCCACGTAACAGAACAAACGTCGCAGACAGTTGTTCGAGCACGTGCGTGTTGCCACAGATGAAGTCGTTTGTGTTACTAACTTTGTTTTTATTTTCCGGTATTTCTCCGTGATTTTACGTACCGTGCGATAGCGGTAAGATTAGTTCCGATTTCGGCCACCGGATAAAAGCAGATGGCGCTGCAAGTACTGACTGACGTCAGAGCGTTAGGGACAGACGCATTATTCGTATTTAGACGAACCTAAGAAAGGCCCCTGACACCGATGAAATGAGATGTTTGCTATGAAAGTCCATATGTGCATGCGCGCAAGCTAAAATCTGACATTAAGATAGAATGAAAAGCTGAATCGAAAATGTGTTGAGGGGGATTGGTAACTTTTGTTCTAGAATATCTACAGGTTATACCACATCGTGTTAAACATCACTTTAAAGCTGTCGTCAATAGCAAGCTCCCCCCTCTTTTCCCTCCCAGAAGCAGAAAAATTTTACAATGATGCACGTTTTCATAGCATCTAAAATGCATTTCTGTAATGGCTTTTATCATATTTAGCTTGAAGTTCTCGTAATTTACGCATATTGCAATTAGATATTGTTATACGTGTATGTAAAACGCGATAAAATAATGTTCGGGGATAGTTTAGTAAAATATATCGTTTAGTAACAATGAAATGAACTATTGTTGCGTCACTTCATTGAAGAGCCCGCGGCTCGATCATATTTCAACAATGGTTTTGACTCCTTCCGTTACCTATTTTCGTTACAGCGAAATTTTTTACTTGGTGTTTACTGCTGTCAGGAAAGATGCTTAGCATCAAAACATGATTCACACCACTTGAGGTGATGGATGAAGCTTTACTACTGAAAATCACTAGACACTGACCAAATTGTAATACAATTACGAAAAAAGTATTGCAGCTGGGTTCTATGAGGTCTAATTGCAAGAGGTTCGTCTTGAAACAGCGTTAAAATCATACATGAGACCGATGGAGAAGAAAAAAAAGCTGAACTTTTTAACTGGGTAAAAAATCGGAATGCAAGACGAAACAGTGTGAATAAAACACAACATGAGCAAGCCAAAATTGTTCACGTTAATTTATTTATGTAAATATTAAACTGGACCACATTACTCTATTCAAAATATAAAATGCCCAAAAGAGAGAGAGAGAGAGAGATATTCAAAATATATATCACGCGAAGAGAGGGGGGGTAACGATTACGGGCAAAATCTTCGTACCGTCTGACTTCCGTTTTCAGAAATTTTTCGTACATTTTCAAGCTAAAATACACATCCAGTCAATAAAATTATATTTAACAACAATACTGGGAAAAAGTATATTGCAAGAAAAAAAAAATTACGATTACGGGAGAAACCCTTCACTCACTCCATTCTGATTTCGAAAGTCGTACTTTCGTCCACCGACGGAAAACAAACTTCCCCCAAATTCTGTTCAGTTAGAACCACACAAATGATAAAAACTCCAAATTACCTCGAATACACCGAACAATCTCATGCCTGAAGATTAGAGGAAATTTCCGCGCCGTCTAACTTCCGTTTTAGGAAAATTTTCCTCCATTTCCAAGCTGAAATACAAATATTTATGGAATAAAATACTTAACAACAGTACTGGGAAGAAGAAACATCGCTAGAAAAGGGCATTACGATAACGGGGAAAGCCTTTTTTCTGTTTAACTTCCGTTTCCGAAAGTTTTAAAAGATGAAATGTCGCTTCCTGATGGCAAACAAATCCCTCCTCCAACTAATACCCCCAAAATTTCTCTTCGGTTTTTTGCATCGATCTCGAGAGTGATCCAAACGATGACGAAAAAAGCGAAACAACGCAAATCCGCGGAAGAATCTCATGTATGTAAAATAAGTGTATGGTACAACCGCAATTGAAAAAACTTTTGTCAATGATACAGGAACTAAAATACTTTTTTTTTCTAAGGTTGTTACAAATGTGACGAAATATCGGTTCATAGTTTGTTTTTCCCGTCTTGGGGATAAATTTACCCTCGAACGCATCTACGGCGTAAAAACAATATTTCATCCCTAATTTAGGGCCAATCGTTCCCTAGAAAGGACAGAACTGGAACAGTAAGACAAATACTCCACCCGGGATTCGATTTCCGCCCACCGCCGACGATTAATCAGAAATCAGCGCCTCTGACCACTCTACCACCGTGGTGGCCAGCTCATACGTAATCAAATTATGATAATCTCTGAAGTTGATTTTAAAACACTAGTTGCAATAACCGCTGAAATGAAGAAAAAAAAAGTGTTCTAATTTACTGGGAAGTTTGGCGGTGGACAAAGCTTTGGTTTGAAATAGTGTTGTCAATGGCTGAAATACAAATGTGGCGAAATGAGATTCCATATTTGACTTTTTTTTAATCTTCTTCTTACAACATAAATCTTCTGCTTAAAACACTAACGTCCGTAGCGGCTAAAACTAAAAGGTTCGAATTTAATGACACTTCAGAATGAACGAAGCTCCTGTTTAAAACATTAGTTCCGGGAAAGAAATTAATTGATAAGTAAACGTGATATAAATGAGAGCTCAGATTTAAAAAAAAAAAAAAAAACATATGGGAAGAGGGGGATAGTGGTTGAACCTTAGACTTAAGTGAGACACTAGAGTTCTAATAGCTGAAATACATGCGAAGGAATGAGAATGAAGATTTAATAAAGCTAGCCGTCAGAGCTTAATGTTTTTGATGCCTTTTCTTTTTTCATCTACGATCAAGGATCAATGAGACCTTAAACTCTTAGGGGAAAAAAATTGTGGCAAGGAAGGAGAACTGAACTGTTAGAAGTGATTACAGAGTATAATTGTGGTGCCACTGGAATTAAAAGAAAAAAAAAAAAAATGCTAGGGGAGGAGGAGTTTTCCGAAAGGAAGACACTACTAGATGCGCTCTGTTGCGTGATGGTCGTGTAAGCTGCTTCGACAGGTGCAAGTCAGTGCAATGTATACATTAACGCCAGTTTTTTTTTCTTCTTCTTTTGTTTCTTTCCTTCACCTTCTTGAACGACAGAGACGAAATTTTTAAAAGCAGTTGTCATCACAGAAGTTCAAATATTAGTTCTGATCCATATTTCAACGAATTCCGGTTTTACTATTTACAGTTAGTATTTACATTCCACACGTTTTTATTTTTTGTTTAGTAGTAAACAGATTCGCACTGTCGTGACCTTCGCCCTTAATTTCCGCTGTAGCTCCGGCCCATCAGCCTAAGGCAACATTGCTGATTATTAGCAAAACTGCATCACGAGGACCAAATTTTGAAACACTGCTTCGTCATTAAAGTGTCTGAGGCGGGAGAGAGAATAGCTTACGTAGATTTCGCAAAACACGCCATCCTGTCTCTATGAAGATAAGCTGAAGAGGGAAATTCGGGAGGTAACTTCCCCGGCAGCGACGTGCCCACACCCAAAAAGCCACCCCTCAGAGGTAGCAGTAAGATCGCCCGAAGTTCGTGCCCTCACTCCGATGGCGTTGATCTCTGGAATCTGAAATCTACAACGCACCGGGGGCTGTTACCGAAGTGTCAAGACGGAACATCTGCAAAAGTCTACATCTCCATTCCATTACAGCGCAAGAATTTGTTGGAACACTCACGTCACTTATTTGAGATTTGCTTTTAAAGGACGTGAACGCAAAAAGGCCGTTTCCATTCTCAAGTCTGTGATACAAAGGAAGCAGCTCTCATTCCCTTTTTATAAAACGCACGGTTCCCGCAAAACGTTACAGAATGGTCGAAAATTATTATTTGGTAGGAGGTTTAACGACCATCGTGAGCAACTCAATGGGGTTATAAGCAGTCACCCGTCCCTGATTTAGGGCCACTGATTCTAGGCAAGGGAGAGAGCCAGTGCCGTAAGACAAACACAACATCCGTCACAGGATTCGAACCCGGACCCATATTGGACGAATGGTCAGAGGCCAGGGCTTAGAGCACCGCGGGCGGCCGATATGTCTTTCCTCAGTTTCAAAATTTAAAACTCATTATCTCTGGCGGCGGATTAGTGATATGCAGATCGGCGTCTCTCAGCGTCATTACCACTCTCCTGACCTGAGGGCGTTGTTCGGCACAGGAGTTTGAATGAAATTACAACAGGCTGAGGAACAGATTCAACAGAAACTGACGTTAAAACAGATGCCGAAAGCAACGATTTAAGTTTTCAACAAAATTAGGCGAATATGCCTAATATTTACAGACATCGTTTTTGTAGTAGATATTGTGTTTCTCAGGTTACAAATACAAGCTCAAATAACCTCATAACTGCAAAAATTCAGAAAAAATAAATAAAAAGTTAATAAACAAAGCTATCTTTAAAAAGTTTGCGCGCGCGCGCATACACACACGCACACTCTCTCTAAATATATATCATCATCAACCATTATCAATCCACTGCTGGATGAAGGTCTCCCCAAATTTCTCCCACAATTGTCTGTCTTGGGCCAGTCTCCTCCACGTCACTCCAGCATACTTTCGAATTTCATCCTTCCATCTCCTATGGGGTCTTTTTCTGGGTCTTTTCCTGTCCCTCGGAATCCAGTCTAAAATTTCGGTTGTATATCGGTGGTCCGTTCTTCTGGCAACATGTCCAGCCGGTTGCCGTTTCAGTGATTTCACTCTGGTCATGATGTCGTCCATTCCTGTCATTTTCCTAATCCACAAGTTCCTCTTCTTATCTTTCCATGCTGCTTTGAGTTGCCTGCAGTCATGGGCGTCGTAACTGTTTTTCACCCACGGGGGCAAGATATCAGCATATGCAGTTTTTGGTCAAAACGTAAAAAAATATTTCACTGTTGTAAAACAGGGCGTGATGTCATTTGAACATACTACAGATAAAACGATTATATCGATAACTTCTTAATTAATATAAACTTTGAATTTTACATCTATATTACATTGTATTTTGATGCAAAGCGTTTCGCCGATATATATTATAAGCAATGTAAAACTAATCGATTTGAACACCTCCACACAGGTGCAAATTCCACAAGAACCGTAGCCCTTATATTATTCATCAAACAACGTAAGAATGCTCATTCCTTTCTCCATCTTCCATTTTCTTGCTTAGGGAAATACTGATTTTATTATACTTAAAATATAGAAAAAGCTCCTGCTTTTTTTTTTTTTTTTTTTTTTTTTTTTTTTTAGAAAACAATAATTTTCAGGAATTTTAGGATAGCTGTTTTTAGTAACTTTTTTTTCGCATACTGGACAAGGGAGGAGAGTAATCTGCGTCTTAAAAATCATACTGAACAGAGGAGAAGAGTACTCTGCGTCTTAGGAATCATATTGGACAAGGGGAGAGAGTTTAAACCGCGTCTTGCATTTCAGGAATTCAGAGTTCTCGACGTCTCAGGAATTCAGAGTTCTATTTATTATTTAAAGTAGAAAATAACACTTTTTTTTTTCGAAAGGAATTTTAAATGGCGGGAAATAAAAAAAACAAGCGTTAATCCGATTTCTGACTAAGAAAAGTGAAGGGGGCAAATGTGATATTTCGCCCCTGCACGCAAATGAGCTCGGGGGCAGTTATCCCCTCTGCCCCCGCGGTTCCGACGCCGCTGCCTTTTAGTTAAGGTCCACGTCTATACACCATACGTAAACACTGGAAGGATGCATTGATCAAACACTTTTCTTTTGAGACATACTGCTCTTAAAAATTATACTGTTTCTTCCAAAAGCTCTCCATCCAAGTTTTATACGCCGATTAATTTCTTCATCAGTGTGACCCTCACTAGACATCTGCTGCCCAATATAAATGTAGGAATCGGTTATCTCAAGCTTTTCTCCATCAATCGATAAATCTTCGCTTCTTGTAAAAGCATTGTACATCACTTTTGTCTTCTGAAGTTAATTTTTAATCCCACTTTTTAACTCTTGTCAGCAAGTTCCTGGATCATACTCTGCAGCTCTGATGAGGTAGTTGCAAAAATGATTATGTCATCAGCAAAACGAAGGTGGGTTAGATAATTTCCATTAATCTTTATCCCTTTGTTTTCCCAGTTCAGTGATTGAAAGACATTTTGCAATGTGGCGTTAAAGAGCTTGGGAGATATGGTGTCACCTTGTCTCACTCCTTTTCCAATTTTTATGTATGTTGTATTTTCAAACAGCTGAATCTTTGCACTTGCATTTTCATAGATGTTATTAATAATATTAATGTACGCATCTTCAATACCGCAGGATTTCAGAGCCATGGTAACTGCTGATGGTTTCACCGAATCAAAGGCTTTTTCATAATCGATAAAAGCCATGCACAATGGAAGTTCATATTCCCTCGCTCATTCAATTAGTTCTCTCAGTACGTGGATATGATCTATTGTGCTGTAGCCACTCCTGAATCCAGCTTGTTCTCTCGGTTCAGCCATGTCCAGTGTCACCTTTAAGCGGTGTGAAAGAACTTTAGTGAAGATTTTATAAACCACTGATAGGAGGCTGATAGGTGCCACATACATATACACACACATATATATAAACACATATACCCAAAGGGCTATGGGGCGTTGTCCCATAGACTTTTCCTTCCTTGCCTTTTGGGTTAAATCTGCATGAAACACAAATTTCCCCATGAAATCTCTATTAATCTTGAATACTGGTAACTGTGAGCAAATGAATATAACGGTTATCACACTTCTCCACATAGTCCCCCTGCACTTCTTGTATCGTTCTACTAGCTTTGGAGAAGAAGCTTTTTGGCTGCTCCCGAATCCACACCGCTTCCTTAACCTCCTCCTCATCACCAGAAATAAACATGCGACTGCGTAGAGCCTTTAAGTGGACTAAAAACGTGATAATCGCATGGCGCCAGATCAGGGCTATAAGGAAGATGTGGAAGACGTTCAAACCACAGCTGTACTACCTCCACAGTTGCGGCCGCTACATTGGGACGTGTAAGACTGATTTCGACAGTGTTACTCTTCTTTTGCTGCGAATTGCAGGTTTCAGATTCTCTCTAAGCATAGCACAGTGCGTTGCACGGGTTACTGTTTGTCTGTGTTCCTGAAAATGATTCCCTTCATGCCCCAAAAGAAGGTGAGCATGATTTATTTTTATTTATTTTTTAGCGGAGAGCTGTCGTTTGAATATCTTTTCTACTGGAGAAGACGGGTGTTTCAATTGCATGCTTTATCTCTTGCTTTCCTGTTCACAGTGATGAACCCGTGTCTCATCGCCGGTGACAATCCACTCCAAAACACTCATACCGCTATAATGTTTCAGGAATTGCGTCGCAACCTCCACACGACGTTGCTTGTGCAGATCAGTAAGCTGTTTGGGTGCCCATCTTGCACAAACTTGACGGTACCCCAAGTCATCGTGCACTACGGCGCGTGCTGATCCATAGCTGATATCCAAATGTACAGTGACAGCGGACAACGTAATCCGTCGGTCTTCTCTGATCAAACCATTCGCCCTGCCGGATTTGGCCTTTTGTGCGCGATGCTGAGCTTCGTCGGTTAAACTTGTTCTTCCCGCACAGACTTACCCATACACAGACTTTTCGTTGAGTCGTGCTGTTTTCACTTCCGTACAGAGTCAACATCCTTCGATGAATTTCATCAGCTTTCGCTCTCTCTCTGCCCAAAGAAATCGCACAACGTCGCGTTGTTCAACAATGGTACAATCCCATATATTTATTTGACCTTGGCTTCTACTAGACTAACGGCAGAGCGCTGTACCGTGCGTGTTCGAACTACCCATAAGCCGTTGCAAACCTTTTTTTATAGAGTCAGCTTCTATTCGTTGGGATAACCGCGTAATTTTCAAATTGCCTTTACTTTTGCTTTACCTACATACTTAGCCGCTAAACAGCCTCCTTCTTCCGCAGCTTTGCGCCGTTACTAATTCTACATCAATTTTCTGCTTCGTACGCTCTATTAGATCACAGACCGGGGGTGGGTGGAGCATAGTAGTCTGTGAGTATAAATACATATGAAGGCATAGGTGGCCTATTTTAACGTTTTATTCGAAATACGGGTAAAATTTTAGATTTTGAAGAGGCTGGTCCAGCATTGCATTCAGATATTTTTTCGGGGGGGGGGGGGATACAAATTTTTAGCGGGCTGAAACTTGTTGACTGATTATATACATATAGTCACAATTTTGTTATTTATATTATTAATATATATATAAACCTTTTCTTATGTTCGTATGACGCAAATTCCAAGAAATCTATACATCAAGTGATTAAAATTGCAAATTTTACTTTGCTTTAATTCAGTAATGCAGGACGTATTTCACCATGGAATAGGGTAAAATATTGAATATTCCAGTAGGGTAACGTTGTGCTGGAGGAAACCCCCCCTCCTCCCTAAAAAACAACATTAGTAGTGGTAAAAATGTCCTCGCCTTACCAGAAGTCTGTTTCTGATTAAGGAATCATTACAGTGTTACCTGAAAACGTATGGTGTAAACCATTTCCCTGCCATTTGGTTTCAGCCCTTTTAGATTATTTAAGATCAGCACATTTAGTACAAAAAAACTAACTAACCGTTTGGATGCCATATAAAGGGAGATCCCCTAAAAACCAACACGGGGAAGGGGTGTTCGTGGATTTTCGGGGGCTAAGCACCCCCGAGAAGATGCCGCCTGAATACATCACTGGGCTAGTCGTTATCATTTTCTTCTATACACAACTGATCACGATTTCAAAGCTATAGATAGGTTACGTCAAGTTCAACTTCTGCATTGTTTCCTCCCGAAACTAATTTAAAATGCTGTACCCACTCTGAAGCTGCGCTCAATCGGACAATTTTGTAGTATTTGGCTGAAATGAACAATAATTGTACAGCTTTCATTAAATTGGAAACCAAGCCGGAAAGACAAGGGAGTGGAGAGAAGCACAAAAAAGTAAATAATGCTTTGAGTTGTAGTTCACAAGCTGTTTTTTTTTCTTCCGATTTCTGTATCACATGCAGTTCGTGCGTGTGTGTCAAGTGCAAGGACTTCATATGCGTGTGCGTATACACAGGTGGCTGAGAGGACAAACCGGATGCCCAGAAATGATGGACGGCCGACTCCGGAAACAGACTAATTCACCCCGGAACCGATCGCAATAACTTAGGGCCACTGACGCCATAATGAACCATTAGGTGGTAAAGGACATGAGGATGTTAACAAAATGAGCAACTTATATAACGGGACAAGCGATTAATGTTTGATGCTCTTTTATTTCTTTTTTCTCCGAAAAGCATGATTTACACTAAACGCTACAGCACAAAATTGAAGACCATCACGACTTATTTCACTTGACTGTTTGAAATTGCACTTCTTGATGCGCTAATTACTACTTGATCACGAATGGGATTTTGCAGTGCTATTTTTGAATCACGCGAAGACACTACTGTCGATGCACGCTTTAAAATTAATAGTGAACTCAAAATGACCCAAACACTGATTGATGTTTAATACTGTCATAAAATATACACGTAAAATGTTAAAAAATTAAAATAATCAAAAACACTAGATCTTTCGGATTTTTTTTTTTTTTTGATTGGAGGTTTAACGACCACCGTGAGCAATGGGCTATAAGCAGTCTCTTTCGGATTGCAACTAATCCATCATCAGATGTTTGTCATTTTCTTGTAAGACTTCCGTCCACGGTGAGTAGAGTTTAGGTCCCAGCCAACTACAGAGAGATGGCCTTTTGGGCAGGACACAGAAACGGAAGGAATGAGAGCAAGTCTAGCGACTTGGACAGAACAGTTTGTAGTGAGATTAGAGTACAGTAGATGGCGCCACCGTACAAGTACGATGTTGCACAAAGAGGGGTGAGAGAATTTCAGGGGGGGCATAGGAAAGTATACCTATTTAACCAGTGGGTCCAGCCTGGGGGCAGTCACTTAACGTGCTCGTCCGATGCACGGCGGATATTCAGCGATTGTTAGTAAATCACACCATTTCTGAAAGATCAGCCCAGGTTCGAACCTGAGGACCTTGTATCGATAGTCTGACTCGCTAACCACTAAGCCATCCGCGGCCATCATCAGATGTTCTAAAGTTCAAGTCTTTATATAGGTGGAAAGTAATCCCATACGCAACAGGACACAGCGCAGACTCAGAAGAATTACATTTAGGCCACAATGGTCAAGCATTGCCATCTGGTGAGTGTCTTAACATGTAGGGCCAAATAACGGATTTGGTGCTGTCTATAATATACAGGGTGTCTGAGAATTATTGGACACATTACAAAATTATATAAAACAAAACATTAAACAGAAATAAACTGACTGTACTAACTTACAATGTCACTACACAAGTTAATAAATTTCGATGTGAGATCCCTTGGTTGCTCGTAGTACATCCAAGCTATACTCGATTTCATGCCATGTATTGGCAAGCATCTGAGGAGTTATGGAATTAATAGCAGCTGTGACACGCTGCTTCAGTTCCTGCAAATCAGTACAAGGCGTCTGATAGGCACGATGCTTCATATAACCTCATATGAAATAATCCCATGGAGTTGGATCTGGAAAGCGAGGAGGCCACGGAATGGGACCACCACGACCAATCCATCTGTTGAGGAAATGCTCATTTAGGCACTTACGTACACACGTTGACCAATACGGAGGTTGTCATATCTTTTGATCTGGGGTATAGCGAAATTTTCTAGCATATCCAAGTAAATGTCACCATTTATGGTTTTTTCGCAGAAGAAGAAAGGGCCAATCACTTCTCTTTTTGATAGGGCGCACCACACATTAACTTTTGGAGAATCACGTTCCTGTTCAATAGCAGCATGAGGCGATTCACTGCCCATATCCTACAGTTATGACGATTCACAATACCCGATACATGAAATGTGGATTCATCACTAAAAATTATAGTACTGAGAAAGTTTTCTTCGTTTTCTACTCGATTCAGCATATCCACAGCGAAATCGTATCGCAGAGTGTAATAATTTTCATGCATCTTTTGCACTATTTGAATTTTATAAGCATGAAACTTTAATTCCTTGTGAAATATATCGTGAACTGTCGATTTCGGAATGCACAGTTCCCTGCTTGCTTTACGAACGGATTTCCTGGGGCTTCGTCGGAAACTTTCATTAACTTGGTCAACCGTCTCACCGCTGACGCTAAACCTACCGGCTCCTCCACGACGTTCTACATTGCCAGTTTCTTTAAACTGTTTCATCCACCGCTTAATTGAATTCGTTGACGGAGGATTACAACCATACTCTAAAGGGTACCGCCTTTTAACTTTAATGACAGACTTTAATTCCGCAAGCCATAACACACACATCGCCTTCTGCTGTACGTATGACATGACTACTGATTGCGCATTTCTCATACATTCCTTATCAGGCCACACGTAGCGCCATCTATCGGATTCTGGGAATAACAATTCTGCAAAACAAAAATATAGAAACCGTGTAAGTAATACGTGACATAGAAAAACAGACAACGCTCATAGTTTTTTTTGTACATAATTTTGTAATGTGTCCAATAATTCTCGGACAGCCTACATTTCGAAGGTTGAGGAATAGTAAATGGTGAATCGTTGTCTCAGGCTAAATCGCTGAATTAATAAATAAATAAAGATTCGGTAAATAGTGTTGATCTTTTATTTTTGGGTGTAGCTAACACGAATGTATCCTTCCAAATTGGAGCATGGGTGCCATTAATAACAAGGCGAGAAAGAGCTGTCGAGGTAGATCCAGTTTTAACATTATATTCTGTCAGTCTTGTACATAAGGAGCGCGCTGGGTGGAGCCGATACAGATTTTATCAGTGTCAGTTGATCAATAGATTTCAACGGAACGCCACATACACCATGCCTATTAATTGTTGGGACGGCGTCTCGATCGTTACGAATCATCGCACATAAATTGGCTGTAATTTCACCATAAGTCGATGTTATGCTTTCTGCATGCATTTCGCAATTTAACTGTCACCTTGGGGAGGTGAGCCATGGAGTCTACATATTGTACAGGGGTAACATCTCTAACCAATGTGAACTCGTCCTGCGCCAGAGCTTTCTAATGAAATCAGATATGCATTTGTCTGGGATATCCGTGAGTTTCAGCAATGGCTTGGATTTTCTGTAATTCAAGATGGCGAACGTGAGCGTTTGAAAATGCACGTCGCACCATATGGTGTATCACTACAAGTTAATATTTCATGGGGTGGAAGGAACTCATGGGGTTAATATAATAGGAGTGAAAGTGGGTTTTCTAAATACAGAGTACGAGATGCCATGCGCTGAGGGGTTACGACAAAGAAGAAAGTCAAGGAGTGGAATCGAGCACGATTCCTCTATTTATACAGTACATTTAAATTGTTGGGTACTGAGAAGACATCCGGTTTGCAAAGTTCATTAAATCTTCATGGATGTAGGTCCAGAACAGCAAGACATCAATATAACGTATGTAGAAAATGAGTTTAAGTTGACTTTCGGTCAATACTTCTTCCTCCAGCGATTGCATAATTCATTCGGCTAAAATAACCGAAAGGGGGAGCCCATGGGTGTTCCTTCTATTTGCTGATAAATAATAACGTTGAAGTTGAAATATGTGCTTCGCGCTATAAGTCGAAGTGCGCTTAAAACTGCCCGAATCTCTGAGGTTGAGAATAATTTAGCGCAAGAAGCTTGCTCTCAATAATTTCGTGGACTAAGACGACAGGAACACTTCGGTACAAAGAAACAACATCAAGCAAAGCCATTATGAAGGAAGAATTGTTTGAGGTAAAATCCTTGATTTTATTTAGGGCCTGAAGAGAGCTAGAATTGTAAGCTCGCTTCAAGAAGTGACAGATAATTGTAAGTTTGTTGTAAGAGGAGTATATGGAACCTTGCCAACGCTTATTCAAGTATAGTCTAGATGGGCTGGCAAAGCCTGAGACCAAAGGTCTAACTGGTTGGCCATCCTTGTGTAGTTCTACCTTGCTGAATAACTCTGGGACCTTAGGTCCACTGGGGGGATACATACTAGATACAATGCAGGCTGGGAGGGAATCGTGATTTTTTAATTTACCCAGAGATGTAATACTGGCGGCAGTTGGATCAGAGTAAATCACTTTATAAGCTATGTTATTAATAGCATGAAGCATTTTTCATGATAGTCCGTTTTATTCAAAATATGTTGAGTTTTATCCGCTGAAACAATAGCAAGGTTGGAGGTTGTCAGATAACATTTTGAATTGCTTTTTCTGTTATTGAAGGCGTGAAAGATCGGATCGAGTGCATCCAGAATTGAAACTTTGTAAGGCTCTTTCTTACTATATATTTTATGTCGAACATGATCTTGGTCGTTGGTGGGTAAAGCACGAATTATTTACTCAGCCTGAGGCAAAATTTTAAAGTTATTGACATGAGTAATTGGATAGCAAAATGTAGGGCCTCTTTGTAAGGCAGTTTTTTTTGGAAGGAGGTTAGAGGCACAGAACCGAAATTAATGAATGTTGGTTGTACATTGATGCTCTGTTGTTGTGGTGTCACAGTTCTGATACGCGACGTTCTGAGTTGTAAATCCTGTGCAACAAGGTGCCTGAATTTGTGAATTTGACGATTTTGTACACGAAGAACCTCGGTGCAAATCATTGAGGTATATAAGAAATTACTAATTTATCAACCATCTATGTGCAATATCGTACTTGTACGGTGGCGCCATCTACTGTACCCTAATCTCACTACAAACTGTTCTGTCAAAAGTCGCTAGACTTGCTCTCATTCCTTCCGTTTCTGTGTCCTGCCCAAAAGGCGATCTCGCTGTAGGTATCTGGGAATTAAACTCTACTCCCTGTGGACGGAAGTCCTACATGAAAAATGACAAAGCTACTGTTATCAAATGTGATTGGATGGCATGATGGGTTAGTGCGAGTATGCAATAATTTTGTAGTGTAATAGAGAATCGTTCCGCTAGTGAAACTAAGGAATAAATTGTGGTGGTGGATGGGTGTTTTATGCTTCCAAGAGAAAATAACAGAAAATTTATAACTTCAAGAATTTTATGGTTATTTTGTGACCCTGTGGCTAAAAATTCATCAGTGGATGTTAGTGTGTGGAGCTGCTACAAGAGACGACATCGAACAAGTGCTGTTGTTGAAGGATGGCACAGAATGTTGACCACTGTTTCGAATAAAGGTCACCGAATATCTAAAGAGCTGATCAAGCGCTTTCAAAAGGAGGCAGAAAACAGTAACTTCATATACCGAAGAACTTTCTTGAATTTAGAAACTAAGAAGAGGCAAAAAGCCTCTTCTTAGTCAAGTTGGACGAAAGAATTAACAGACGTCTTAATAAACTGGAAGCCACTGGAGATATTAGAAAGACATAAATTAGAGTAACAGGGTGCACTTCAAAAGCCACATGTGTCATTGAAATTTATACATTGGCACTGAGATAGATCTGTGAAGAGTTACTTTTTCGCGTAACTTAGGAAGCCGATTGCTTTCCTGAGTTCCACTAGTAGGAAGACTTTCCCCTTGTTCCACTGATGAGAATTCCACTAGTGGCATTAACTCCAAAAAATTTTAATTTCTCAGGGAACAGCTTAATGATGTATGTATGTACCAAGGCTTGTTAGCCAATATCTATAACTTGCCCAAACGTTCCTAACGAAAGACTGAAAACCAAAATTCTATGATCTGTTAAAATGTACATCTGTTAGGTGCGAGAAATTTTCACGTTCAGACTCACTGAGAACTAAAAACCAGAGCACCCCCATAAAATAGTTACCAATATGAAATAGCCGTCCGCTGGTGCAGTCGCCTAAGCGCTGGCTTCTGACCATGCGACCGAGATGGGTTCCGGTTCGGATCCCGGTGAGGCACGGATGGTGTGTTTGCCTTACCGCACTGGCTCTCTCCCATCCCTGGAACCAGTGGCCCTAAATTAGGGACAGGGGACTGCTTATAGCTCATCGAGTTGCTCACGGTGGTCGTTAAACAAAAATAAAAAAAAAAATATCTCCCTATTCTAAAAAAAAGTAACTGCTGCTGCCGCTGTTTTAGAAATTTCGCGACACTCTTGCTTTTCCTATAGGTCGCAGCGCAAAACGTATTGAACACAAAAATACGAAATTTACATCGTTTGTAAAGAATTGTTTGGAGAGCACGCTGAAATAAACCGTTTTTTGATTCTGGCGATACTGCAAGAGCTGTTGTATTTCAAGTTAAGGTAAGCAAAAAAAGTGTTATCAGGTCGCGTTCCGAACACACTAACAGCAACAGAACCACGAAACTTTGTAGGCTAGTAGTGCCATTACCGAATATATATACCTAAGAGCAGAGTAAAAGACAAAATTTTACACCAAAGAATTTAAGTTCAAATTTACTTAAGAAAACAACCTGAAGATCATGACGCGCAACGCAGCAGTTATGAATATTCAGAATTCACATACTATTAAGTAGAGACAGTATCAAAAAAATGTTTAACCAGGTACTAATACAACAAACAAAACTCATAAACCATCAGATATGAGTAAAAAAATAATAAAGTAATAGCAACCTGAATGCAGAAAGTGTCGAGAATGCCGAGCCTTGTCTTTATCAAGGACCAGTAAAACTCTGCATTTTCTCACTTCCACAAAGACCTAGTTGGAAATGGGTTTCTGCAAAGCCATAGATGCAAGTTTAAAGCCCACCAATTATTTTTTTTTAAATAACATAACTTCCTCAGAGTTGCATGATGAATTAATTAGTTAAAGTTTTTGCATGCATCTATAGCTTTCCTGGCCCAACCCATTCTCGTCATCTGCCACAAAAAACAGAGAAACGATACAAAAACCACAAGCTGTGAGAGGGTCTGAATAAATCTTCAGAGTTATTCAGCTAAAAACACGTTGCCGAGCAACCAAGCCGCTTGAGAGAGAATTTAAAAACGAATAACTGTACCAAAATATTACAAAGCCACCTGCGCTCATCACAGGAGTACGTTATCAAAGCAAGGAAGCGTGAAAATAAATGTTAATAACAATGAAAAAAAAATTGCTAAAGAGCTCATCTTTTATTTGCGTATTTAGAAATACAAAATATTCAAACAATGAAACACGTCGAAATATCGGCTACAGACGTCGGTTGCCGTCATACGAACAGCAACACATAAAAAACCTATTCATTGACAAGAAATTGTGTCTGTTTAATCTTTCCTTGCGCACGAAACGTTGCATTCAGTTTACGACGCAATTACGCAGCCAATTGTCTGCAAAAACTATCGCGTAACTACTTCATTTTCCCTACCGTCTTAAGAAAGGAGAAATCCTTGAACACAAAGCCACAGTATGCGTCGAGTGCCTCGTTACGTAATTGAAGTAAAGTGCCCACAAAGCTGAGCACAAAGCCCAGCTATTTCTCTCAAGTACAGCTTGCTGACTGTCAGTGTTGCTTGACCAACTTTCCAGTTCCAGAGTGAACGATGGAACGCGTTGTCAGTTGCTTTATTGTATAACACCTTCGACACGAGACTTTTGAAAGGAAGTGTAATTACTGAATTATCTGAATCTTACAACGCATGTAAACGTAAGAGCGGTGTAATCTTGTTCCGGTAATCTTAAATCTGAAAAAGAGAAACAAACATCCTCGCCGATTTGAGAAATGGGGACATATACTGGTAATTAAAACCATAAAACATAAGTGACTGTAGCAGAATAAATTATAATTTCTATTTATTTTTAGTCTACGTGATGGTACGTCTGAGTGAAATAATTTGATCTTGAAAATTCGACGCAAAGGAAATGACGGAAATCTTATCAAAATACACTTATTAAAAAAAAAAAAAAGAAGCATCCCGAGAAAGTCGTTCGGTCCTGATGAAACTCTGCATGCAAGTACCTCAGGGACATATGACAAAATAATAGCCTGCCACATGGCTAAAAGAAAACGACCAATGACGAAATAATAGCCAGCTACAGCGCATGAAAACCGCGCATTGAGCCATATCAAGAGCAAAGGTCGCATGCAGCGATAATACTGACAGCGGCTTGCGGTTGCATTAACCTCCGCAGACTGTGAGGATTGGCTCGACGTCGGATCCGTGAACAATACGAGCAAAGAATATAAAGCTTCGCGTGAAGAACGCCAACTCTCGTAGAGATAACGTAACACAGGCGACAACAGCGCCACCACAACCTAAGAGGTAATATGCGCTGCCGGAAAGCAAACATTCAGGAGCAAAACACGTTAGGGGACTACGGCAATGAAGCTTTTCTTTGATCCACGATGGTTTCCTTCGATCTGATGACTATTTGCTTAGAGCAGTTTTTTTTTTTTTTTTTTTTTTGTCGTTTTCTGATATCCCGCCCGTCCTTTATTTTGGTGAGGAAAATATGCAATAACATTAGGATTACTATTTAAAATTAAATTTTCGCAAATATTAATTTAAATAGTAATCCTAATGTTATTGCATATTTTATGCCTAAGGATCCGTACGAAATGCAGACAATCCCTTATTTGGCATAACCGATTTTTTTTTATTTTTTTTTTTTTTGATTGAAGGTTTAACGACCACCGTGAGCAACTCAGTGGGCTATAAGTAGTCGCCCGTCCCTAATTTAGGGCCACTGGTTCCAGGGAAAGGAGAGAACAGTGCCGTAAGACAAACACAACATCCATGCCTCACCGGGATTATCGAACCCGGACCCCTTTCGGACGAATGATCAGTAGCCATCGCTTAGACCACTGCGCCACCGGGGCGGCCATAACTGAAAATGTTTCTGAAAAACTGAACAAACAAAAGCCTTAACTAACCCGATTGGCGTAACAAAACTAACATATCCGATTTGCGAAGTTATGTTACCGAGAAGGTAACAACCACGTGCTGTGAGTAAGCTTGGCTGACTGTTCTCTACCAAAATTGAAGTCAACAGAAATACGCATGCGCAGTCTGCTGCGGCATCAGCCTGTATGTTGGCATCTGTGCACCGCATTTGATATCTTAAGATATGGCGGCACTAGTTTCGTCTCGCCGAGCCTTTATTTCTTCTGAGTTAGATATTCTGTGATACGAGCAGTGAGCGAGTTTGAGAGAGGACGTATAATTGAGCCGAGAGAGGCCGGTTGGTCAGGTCGCCGTATAGCCAGGAATTTGAATGGGACTGACGCGGCAATCGGACGATGTTGGTGCCTATCGGTCGAGGAGGGCTCAGACCTGCAGCACGCGGGCAGTGGACAGCCAAGGGAAACGACAGAGCGCGAGGATCGAGCGATTGTGAGAGCCCCTCGAACAGAACCGAATTCGTCGCTCTCAACCATCCCTGGCGCGTCGTCGATTGTCACGGAAGTGGCCATCCAGACCGTTGCCCCACGACTTGCGGCACGGGGATTACACAGTCGAGGAGACCACTCCGCCGCCTACCACTCACCAGCGAGCATCGCCCGCACCAGTTGCAGTGGTGTCGGGCCCGATCAACGTGGGATAGCATCCAGTGGCGTCGTGTTGTCATCAGTGATGAGTCACGGTTTGCACTTGGCGCTGATGACCAACGCATACGTGTCTGGAGACGTGCCAGACTGATCCTGCCGTTACCGTGGAACGGCACACGGCTCGCACAGCGGAAGTGACTGTCTGGGGAGCCATTTCCTACGATAACTGGAAACCCTTGGTAGTCCTTCGTACAATCCCTCTCGGCTCAGAAGTACGTCGACATCAAATTTACGACCTGTTGTGTTACCATTCCTGTCGCTGCATCATCGAGCA
Organism: Macrothele yani; assembly: GCA_039090855.1. Taxonomy (NCBI): domain Eukaryota; kingdom Metazoa; phylum Arthropoda; class Arachnida; order Araneae; family Macrothelidae; genus Macrothele; species Macrothele yani. The sequence continues at coordinate 127,644,759 of CM077024.1, read as the reverse complement.
ATTTTGTAACAGGGTAATGCCCAGCCGCACACGACACTGCTCTTTCAGGATTGCTTTATATGGCCAACCTGATCACCAGATCACCGATCGAACATGTTTGGGACATGATGGGACGCCACCTACGCGCATCCCGGAATATCGGCAAACGGGCCCGCAAATTGGACACCATCTGGCATGCTAACCTCAGCACAGTATCCGTGACCGGTACGCGTCTAAGCCACGCCGGGTAACAGCTTGTATCCGAGCCACAGATAGCGCTACAGTACTGACTTGTTTCACTCGTGTAACTGTTTTATCCGAATAAATGGCCCAGCTGCTCTGGGATTGCAATCATTTCCTTTCCTATACGTACATGTACAATTAAACACGCTAATTTTCATCTCGACTGGAGGATTCCTTTTGAGTGTTTCGTTTTTTTTGTTTTTTTTTCATAAACTTTCCCAGAAGGCATTATGGTTACTTATGTCGGCAACGTACGAAGTTAAAGTTGGGAACAACTGTGGACGTCGATAGTTCGTCTGTCAAAAGTGAAGCTTGTACATCTTGCGAAAATTGTGGTGATATAACAGATCAGATCATATGTATATAGAGGATTTTAGGAAAGGAGTGTCTGACCCCAGGTCTTAAACAACCAGTAGAAATAGGAAGCTACGAGATTTGGGTTAGAGTGACCGATAGAAAAGTGACACGGAAGCGAGGTAGAAAGGGGGCGCCCTTATTTATTACGGGGGGGGGTACCGGGGTCCGACGGCTTAACGTGTCCATCCGACGCACAGTGGATATTTAGTGATTCGAGCGTTCGAACCTGCTGGGATCTAACCCGAGTTCTTCTCCGTGGCAGTCACGAACGTTGACCACTAGCAGCCCTGGTGATATACCAGAGTGAGTGAAAAGTTAATCACGTTTTCAGCGTGATTAACTCGCGCGTTTCACGTTTCCCACCGCTATAACGTGAAACACGCGAGGTTGATTACGTGCATTCGACAAGGAGCCACATTGCGTTATCGGGTGAGCACAGAATGGAGGTCAATAAACGTGGTGTTCGGTAAATCCTACAAAATTATTTGAAAAGAGTTCAACGCGGCAGGCGAGAGAAATTTGTGTATATAGCTGAAAGAGAGGAAACAGTGGACAGCAGTACTAAACGAAAAGTTTTTCGGCTTCTCAAGCTGGGAACACCAGTCTCGAACAAGCCGAGGTCAGGACATTAAATTACCACTAACATCCTGGTCAAATCTGTAACATTGAATCCCGATACTTCTCTACACGACACCGAGGTGGGTTATTCCGAATACGCCAGTTAGTTTCTCTTCCAGGAGGCATCGAATAGTTCCCCATGAATTGACACCCTATCAGGCGGATTAACGTGCCGCTCTCTGTTGCAAATTGCTGTCCAATCCACAGGAAGATAGGTTTTGGCATCGTATCGTCATAGATGATGAAAAGTGAATATTCCTTCGTTATCCTACCACTAAGAATCAGTGGCCGAGATCACTTTAAGAAGCACAGCCAGTGGTGCAAAGAAGGTGGTTCGAGTGGTTACATGCTTTTTGAGGACGTGCCAGTTGTGGACAAACCGAAATTAAATAGATTGGAAGGGTTCGTCGTGCCAGATGCAGACAATTCGCACAAGCGGTTTAAAAATTGCAGAAGAATAATTCCTTATATCATTTTAATGTTACATATTTCAAATTATGTTACAAAACTCAAAAAATATTGAAAAACAAATACCGTTACAAAACTAAAAAAAAATTCAAATTTAGTCAAAATTTGTTACAAAACTTAAGACTTAAGTATCTTTTCGAGTCCTTGTTTTTTTCAAATGCTGAAATAATATTTTCACTTCTTTCATCAATTTTTACATATGTTACCGGTTTTCCTAATCCTTTCATTTCTCTTTGATTGGAGTTTTAACGACCACCATGAGCAACTTAATGGGCTATAAGCGGTCGCCCGTCCCTAATTGAGGGTCACTATTTCCAGGGAAGGGAGGGGAGGGAGCCAGTGCAGTAAGGCAAACACAACATCCATGCCCCGCCGGAATTCGAACCCGGACCCCTTTCGGACGAATGATCAGAGGCCATCGCTTAGACAATGCAATTATGTATTGCTCTGTCCGCATTTGGCACTGTCCGCAAGTGGCACGTCAGCAAAAAGCATAACACCGTTCGAGTGGAAAGTAATGCTGTGCGTTTGGTGAAAATGTGATGGCTCTGTGCAGTGGCGCACCGGGGGCGGGGGTCATAATCCCGGGCCCTCCCCAACTGCTCAAGAAGTATCACTTGGTCCTTCGTTCTTTGTTAATGGCTGCTTACTTTTAAATTCCGAATAATTGCAAACGCACTTTAATGTGACAGATTTTTATCGCTTCTCAATATTTTTGGAGAAGTTTTCCTCCGGAGTATTTTTATTTGCACTGCAACATTTTAGCCCATCTCCATTAAGAAATCCTACGTGCGCCACTGGCCCTGTGCACTGGGAACACGTATTGGGTTAAAAAGAGAGTAACATCCAATGACGAGGTATCAGAAGTTGGCCACCGAGATTGTGCAGCGTACCGGCATGACATCAGCAGGTAGGTGGCTTAAGTTAAGTCAGCACTGATTTTTCATATGTGAATTGACAGAAATACTCATTATTTTTCTCCGTTTATAATAATGGAACATTTCCATTTCTAACAGACGTTAACAGAAAATTTTGAATTTTCAGAAAACTTTCCACAGTTCCTTTCTTATACAGGGTGTCTCACTCGGTACCGAACCCGGTATTTCTTTAATAATATTACACCATATTGCAACGAAATTTGAAGTGGACTTACCTCATTTCGTGCGAAATGTGATGACATCACAACACGTGCTGGAAGTGGTCACCATTTGAGTCCAGACAGGATTGAACACGTCGCACCATATTGTGGAAAGTCTTTGCCAGTACGTCCGCAGTCACTGCCTGAATTTCTTCGGTGATGTTTGCTTTCAAGGCATCTATGGCTCGCGGTTTCTTTTCGTAAACTCTCCCTTTTAGATATCCCCATAAAAAGTAATCAGGAGGCGTCAGATCGGGCTAGCGCGGTGGCCATAGACCCTTCGAAATGACGCGGTCGCCGAAAAGGGACTGAATTTCGGCTATATTGGTGTGTGATGTCTTCTCCATCATGCTAGTAATATCCAAAGGAGAGTTCTTCGTCGTCCAACTTATTTACAAAGGTGTTGAAGATTTCCATATATGCAGTATAACGATACATTTTCACACGCACGCGAACTGCCACGAGCACTCACTATCAACAACCGTGTTGTGTAGACACTCAGCGAAATGTCATAACTAAGCAGCAGAGAGGCGCGTCCGGCTGGCTGGCGGACTGCTCCTCAGTGTCGCCACACTTAGGAATGTGTCTGCCACTAAGGAGCACTCCGGTTGGCTGGCAGACAGCGCCGGGTTCAATGCTGTCTGGACGCAAATGGTGGGCACTTCCAGCACAGGTTGTAATGTCATCAGATTTCGCACGAAATGAGGTAAGTCCACTTCAAATTTCGTTGCAATATCTTCATTGGTGTTAATATTTTTAAAGAAATGCCGGGTTCGGTAGCGAGTGGGACACCCTGTATAAACAACAAAATTCTGTTCTCACTTTTTCCGTATCCATATGACGAAAATTTCAGGCAATAAGAGGGTTTCGCCGGAATATTTGTTGTTTGGCTAATTTCAACCGTGTTTCGAAGGATCTGATTTTGAGGTTCTGTAGCGAGTTCGAATATTGTGGCCAGCACATGATGATATTGAGGTTATTGTGGCAAAAAATACGGACCCCCCCCCCCCAACCGTCAAGCTCATTGCACCTGACATTGTATATTGCGATACGGTAAGAAACAGGGGAAGAGTACGGATGATTGCAAGATGTCTATACATCAAACAGCCTGTGGATTCCTTAACACAAAAGATACTCGCATTTTAGCTATCAAGAGTAAATTTTATTATTACACTTATACTTCATCAGGGATTGGAACCACGTACCATCTTGGGAGCCATAGACGTAGCGTGACCAAAAAAATGGGGGGGGGGGCAGGACTAAGTGTAAGCTGATGGTTTCCTGGGTGTGTGTGTGGGGGGGGTACGAAAAAGTTTAAGCTGATGGTTTTCTTAGGGGAGGAAGTACGAATTAGTGTAAGCTGATGGTTTTCTTAGGGGAGGAAGTACGAATTAGTGTAAGCTGATGGTTTTCTTAGGGGAGGAAGTACGAATTAGTGTAAGCTGATGGTTTCCTGTGTGTGTGGGGGGGAAGGGGGGTATGAATAAGTTTAGGCTGATGGTTTCCTTTGGGGAGGAAGTACGAATTAGTGCAAGCTGATGGTTTGCTTGTTAGGGGGAATTCTTCCAACACTTTCTCCATAAATGCCACAAAATTTGGGTCTTTTATGCTTATAACAAACAAACTTTTTTCCTTATGCATTACTCTTCAGTCACTGCTGTTAAGGAACGATGACGAACAGTACATGTTTTTGACAAGATAAGTTTTTTGAAAATGAAGTCCTTTCTTTTTTTTTACACACTCTTAAATTTTACATATCTATTTACTGATACATGAATATGTATATACGTATAATGAGTTCTCTACATTGATAGCATTTTGCAGTGGTTTTACTTCCTCACCACAAAAACGAATCTCAGCCAAATCTAAAAGGTGAACATGACAGTGTGTGTGTGTGTGTGTGTATATATAAAGTCCTTGCTTCTTCCTCTTTGAATTTCGTAGCGACTGCATTAAATAACCTATTTCATAATTGCTTCTTGCCCTCGCATATAAATTTTCTGAAGTTCATGGGGGCACGTGGCCCCAATTCATATAACCTCCTACATATATTTATTTGCCGGTCCGTCGGAGGCTTGCCCTAGTATGTAAATTTTCTAAAGTTGGAGGGCTTTTTACGCCCTACCCCCGCTACGCCTATATTGGGAGTCTAGCCAGTAACCAGTCGGCCATCGAAAGTAGCTTATGCTATTATAACGACGGTACCAATCAGTGGCGTAACCATGTTTCAAAATCTGGGGGGAGGGGGTCCAATTACACATACATACATATAGATACAATATTATATACATACACTGTATACGATAGAGTTTGGGACACCCCTCCCTTACACACACCAGGAGCAAAACAGTTGCTGAGGCACGATCTAACGGGCACGACATAGGCGCTTCTGTTGGCGAATTGTGGAACTTAGCGAACACAACTGTAAATCTATGATAGATAGGGCAGAAATGTAAATTACAAAGTCGTAGAACTGACTTTGCTTATTAGGAATCGATATCGCTGTTTTACTAAGTACACATTATACACGTGTTTGCATTCTACGAAAAATTACGATCTTATATTATTAAATTTAGTTGGTTCACATCATAAAAAAAGGGTGCATTATATCATTATATTCCCGAAAAATTTGGGGAGGTCCTTTGCATTGGGGTTCCCCTACTCAGGGTCCTGATCCCCCAGTGGTTACTTACACGCCTATGGTACCGATAATATTTTTACTTCTAAACTGAGATATAAATTTTACTTTCATATCAAATGCAATTTACATAAATAACACAGATAGAAATTAGCCAATAATTTAAAGCAATGTGAATTCTGGTTAGCAGAGATAAAATTTACTTTTCAGCTTTTGTAGACAGCATCTGCAAGACAAGGATCACAATTACAGCATGACAAAAAGGCTACCTTTGAACACTGCCGCATTAAATTCACGGCTGCAGTTCTTTCTACTATTTTAAATTCCTGAGGTCGTACTTTTGCAACTTCACAAGGCATCAGCCGTCGACTTAGCTGCCCACATCAAGTATTTTAATTCGCTGAGGAAGGGACCAAAGCGGGAAATATATATCCATGTTGTTCTCTTCGTTCGCACTATAATGTGTTGCATAATTACTCCTATTTAGCAATCACAAGCGATATGTCTGGACCACTTTGAATGAAACCTATAATCATCATTTTGGCTGCAGGCACGACCGCTCTATGTGTAGGCCGTAATGTACGTTCATTTTAAGCATGGCAGAATATGACACGGATGACTTCCTTCTCAAGTAAGGGCGGAAGTGTTTTTCTGGGTGCCCGCTTCGCGGAGTTGTTCTACAAGTAAGGAATCTAATTTTCCATGCTGTCTGTCTAACGGGGATGGAAAACTTCATACTCTTTTATTCGCTGCGCGGAGATCCGGATAAGAGCACGACCTTACGAATGGTCAAGAATACTGGTCATAAGAGTAATACTTGACAGCATCTTCAAAAGGCACTGCCATTTTGCACCACGTAGACGCTGCTGAATTCTACGAATTCGTTTCTTTCTTCTCCCATTCAGGTAACAGCAACAAAAATCTATCAGACACGTAAGCGTTAACAAGGTATATAAATAACTAGTTTCACGACGTCAAAACCTTTTCGTAACTGCATTTAGCACTGGAACAAAGAGCACACATACCCGCCCTATACCCCACCGAAAAAACAAATTTCAATTCTCACGCCCTCAATGTATTAACACGACCCGACCCTCCTGTGACCCTCTTTATATTTTAGGTGTGGGTCGGATTCCAAGTAACCAATCTCGCTTCAGGATTTCGGTTGGGTTCCACTAGCTACAGTGCAACCTCATGTCTTCCGATTCGGACGCAAACCCATTTAAACCTGATGTTCTGCTCGAGTAGGTTTGAACCGGAAATGATTTTTTATTTATGAGCTGCAGTTTCATCAGTCGACAGATATTTGTAATTGAATTGTATTTTATGGCTTTTGTGTTAACACATATCCCTTACTTAGATATTTTTAATTATTGGTATATGTTTCCCCGCATTTTTAAAAAAGTTAACACACATATTGTGTTAAAGTCAAATATAACCCAGCATCAAAATGCAATTAAATTTTAGAAAATACTAGATGAATTGCTCGGGAGAATTTGGTGATAATTCACTTTCTAAATTTTGTACAAATCAAATGAAAATGATTAATTTTTTACGGCATGAACGCAGGCGCGACGCTATGGGTGGGCTTTAGCCCCCCCCCCCCCCCCAAAAAAAAAAAAAATATTTAAGCAGACAGAACACACATGGCGAGTGTAACCATTTAATATTTTAGGGAACTTGGATAAACGTATATATATCTTCCGAATTCACAAGAATTTTGTTACACTCCTTGCCGCCCCCCCCCCCAAAGGCAAAAAACATATGCATATCACTAAGCTGTTCTGAAGAGGTTAGCTCCTCAAAGAAAGTACTTACTGATGCCGTTATAAACGTCCCCATTTACAGCGATCTTGGCTAGAGCTCGAGCTTCGCTGACATCCATCACACGACGCACACATGACCTTTTGTACTTCACACTCATTATCTTTTTCTCATGCAGGCATTCCTGAATCTGGTCCCTCCCACGATTTTCTTGGCCTTCCTCTACCTTTCTTTCCTGCCACTTGGGCTGAAACAATTTTGTGGGTCAGCACATCATCACTCATTTTTTCAACATGGCCAAACCACCTAAGAATATCCATACTTTACTAACAACATTTCTCCTCACGTTACACAACTGCAACACATTTTCATTCCTCACATGATCAGAGAGTGTCTTGCCCCCCCCCCGTAAGTAATGCACTTCTCCAGCACACAAACGACTCCTATGTCTCCTCTGTAGTACCCAGGTTTCACTGCCATACATCAGAACATACATCAGTAGGAACAATTACACTTTCATACACAGACATGCGAGATTCTCTTGTGAACCCATCATTCCTGTGAAAACCTCCCAAAGCAGCAATGACTTTCAATGAATAATTCACTCACTAATTTCGCTATCTAATTTGTTCTCTGTGTCAAACATGCTTCCCAAATATACAAACTGTTCGCCAATAACTGGGCAATTTAGACTAATCCTGCATTAAATACCAACAGCTCCTTGTTCAAAAACCATACCTTTGGTTTACTCCTCGTTTGTTTATACTCAGTTTGAATTTCATACAAACTTTGAACATCCGGGATAACATACTCATACTCTGCAACTCACTTTTGCACTCTACCAACAGGCCTATGTCATCAGTATACACCAATTTGCACTCATGGATATCACCAAGACATAAACCAGTATTGTCTATTTTGGCATCACGCATGCATGCATCCGTAAACATATTAAACAGCCATGGTGACATCACACAACCTTGCCCTGACTCTTACACCAATGGAAAACCATTTTGATAAAATACCATTCACTCGTACACAAGCTCTACTACCAGCATACATGACTTTTACACTATTGAATAGATTCTCAGTAATACCATATTGCATTCAGTTTCTTCCACAAAAGTATCCTATTCACTCGGTCGTAAGGCTTCTCTAAAATCTATGAAGGCAGCAAAAACTTTCTTAGCAACAGACAAATACTTTTCGATCATCAAACGTAACACGAAAATTCGTTAGTGCAGCCTTTACCAGGCATAAAACCACTCTGTACGTTCCATACTTTCTCTGATGTAAAACCTCGTACCTTATCAATAAGAACCTTTCCAAATACTTTCTCTGGTACACTCAACAAACTGAAACCAATATAATTCTTGCATTTAGTCTGATTACCTTTTCCCTTATACAAAGGAACAATGATAGCATCCCTCCAATCCTGAGGGACCCTTCCTAACTGCCAGCACAACTAACAAAATTTAGTTCACCTTAGTTCACCAGTCAATTACAGAGTCACCATTATATTTTAATGTCGCAACAATTATACTATCTACTCCCGGAGCCTTACTATTTTGAAAAGAATTTAGAACTTTACACACCTCTTCTCTTGAGATCCCTCTGGTGCTACAGTTTCTCACTGTGATATTATCTGCTTCTGCCTGAGAATTACCTTTGCTTTCATGCTCTAATAACTCACAGAAATATTCACTCCATCTTTCACTTACCTCATTGGGCTCGCATATCATTTCTCCAATCCTATTCTTCACACAATTTAGAATTTTATTCCCCCTGTTTTTTGTATGTCGTATGTACTTCCAGAAAGATTTTCTGTCTTTCCCAAAACCCAATTCATGCCTTTCCACCTTTTACTTCTTATATTTTGCCTTACTCAGGAGAAAAGATACCAAATAAAGAACTTTTGTCCCAAAAACTCGCGTTGGCCGTCGATCTCCCGGCCACAGATGAGATAAATTATTGAAAAGTTGCTTGCCCCAACTGCCCATAGCACGTCGCACACACGGGTTATGATAGAAGGGTGTAAGGTACCGGTCACGTGTTAGAGGCAGATCCCCACAGGTCTCTGGACCGAATCTGTCCGAGTGAAAGACTGTGGTTTCCGGAGAATGACGGGCTAGCTATCGAAGCGCTGTCAGGAACCTTAAAAGTTCCTAACTTATGAGAGAGTTAAACATTTCCCTGTTAAGTCTTCACTTAGACGATACAGGTAGAGTCATCAGCTAGTATTACTCAGGAGAACTAACTTAGCTGTCTTACGCTTCTTATACCGATATTCGTTCACAGTGACTCTACCTTGCAACACACCTCCAGATATGCTTCCTTCTTTCTCTTAACTACTTCTTTAATGTCACTATTCCACGAAGCATCACCTCTAATGTTCCCCACCAATGCAATACTACAGAACTCTTTAGCGACAGTAACAACACAGTTCTTGAAAACAAACAAACAAACAAACAAAATACGATGAACCCAGAAGGAATCATCCGGTCAAGATGAAAATTCATACGTGCAATGTACATGTATAGGGAAGGAAATGATTGCAATTCCAGAGTAGTTAAACAATTTATTAAGATAAAATGACTACACGAGTGGAACAACTCAGTACGTTGTAGCGCTACCTCTGGCTCGGATATAGGCTGTTACCTGGCGTGTCATAGACGCATACAATTCACGGATACATCCTGAGGGTGTTTTAATAGCCCGATGGTGTTTAAATTGCGGGCCAGTTCGCCGACATTTCGGAATGAGCGTAGGTAGCGTCCCATCGTGTACCAAACATGTTCGATCGGAGAGAGATCGAGCGATCGGGCCAACATTACGGAGGCAGGCTTTGGAGTGCCGTGCCGTTTGTGGCGGGGCATTTTCTTGTTGAAAAATTGCTCATTGGTACTGCGACAGGAATGGCGACACAACAGGCAGTAGAATGTCGTCGACGTACCGTTGAACCGTGAGGGTGGTACGGGGGACTAACAAGGGTGTCAAGACTATCGTAGGAAATGGCTCCCCAGACAGTCATTTCCTGTGTACGAGCGGTGTGTCAACGATTAAGGCAAGATCCATGCGCTGGACGGCTCGTCTCCAGACACGTATGCGCCGGTTATCGGTGCCAAAAGCAAACTATGACTCATTATTAAAGACAACACATCTCCACTGGACACTATCCCACACTGATCGTGCCCGACACAACTGAAACCGGTGACGGCGATGCTCTCTGGTCAGTGGTAACGCAACATGGCGACAGCTGGTTCAGAGCGACGAATTCGGTTCTGTTCGTGCGGCTTTCACAAACGCGAGCAGTGGATGGTTCTTACCTGGCGTTCTGTCGTTGCCCTCGGCCGTCCACTTCCCGCATGCAGCTTTGGCTGTGCCCTCTTCGAACCATTAGCTCAAATTTCATCCGACTGCCGCGTCGCTTCGACACAAATGCCTGGCGATTCGTCTACTTGACAAACCGGACTCTCTCATCCCAACTACACGCCTCGCTCTTACTACATGAGCAGGTCGTACTGTGCACGGATTCGACGTCGGGCATCCTCACAGTCTGTGGAAGTTAATACAACCGCAATCCTTTGTTACAATTTTTCGTGCGTGCGAGCTTTGCCGTTGATATACTCTTTTCGATGGAAAGTTCTCATGCGCTGTCCGGGGGATGGGGGGGGGGTGCTATTCAGTCATTGGTTGTTACATTTTAAACGATAGATAGATAGATAGATATGCCTTATTAAGTTACGAACTCAAATTCGTAAGCGGCCCTATGACAAAAAAAAAATTAAAAAATGACGTAAGTAAGCTAAAATTGTAAGATATTAACAAGTTAAAGGCCGTGCAGATTCGTATCCACGGTTTCCAATACTACATACATTGAATAAATACTACCTACAATATATACCTTGAAACATCTTTTGTTTTTCTGAAGATATCATCAGAGTCGAGAAAAATCTACAAGGGATTTTTTTTTTTTTGCCAAAATTTCTGCCAAGCACTTTAAAATTATACGAAACTTAGCTCCCCTAATAGCCACCCCAGTTCTGAGCTTCTGGCGTTGCCAGTGCATGAACCGTACCTAACACTGTATTTCATTTCTTCATGATTTTGTGTGTGTGTGTGTATATATACACATTCTAATAAGAAGAGACTGAAGCAAAAAAAATTTTTGACTCATACCAAGTACAACATAGAAAAGGTTATGTATTGACTGGTGTGAGTAAAAAGAAAAAATAGAAAAACTGAATGTAGAAAGTGTCGAGAATACCGAGCCTTGGCTTTATCAAGGACCAGCAAAAACTCTGCATTTTCTCACTTCCACATAGACCTATTTGGAAATGGGTTTCTGAAAAGTCATAGATGTAAAATTGTTAACTAAAGCTTGGTCATACAACTCTATGGAGGTTATGACATATATATATATATTTTTAATTTTTTTGGTGGGCTTATTACTTGCATCCATGACTTTGCAGAAACCCATTTCCAAATAGGTCTTTGTGGAAGTGAGAAAATGCAGAGTTTTTGCTGGTCCTTGATAAAGCCAAGGATCAGTATTCTCGACACTTTCTACATTCAGTTTTTCTATTTTTTTCTTTTTATTCACACCGGTCAATACATAACCTTTTCTATGTTGTACTTGGTATGAGTCAAAAATTTTTTTTGCTTCAGTCTCTTCTTATTAGAATGTGAATTCTGAATTTTCATAACTGCTGCGTCGCGCGTTTTGATCTTCAGGTTATTTTGCAACTTTCGTTTTAAATTCTAAAGTTTTTCTTATGTTTTCGGCTCTGCTCTTAAGTATATATATATACATATATATATAGCAGGGGTACTCTGTATTTCCCGGGTAACTAACTTCTTACCATTCCTGAAAATCACCAAGTTCAGCGGGTGAAAGTTCATTAATGAAAAAGATATTCCTGTAATTTTCCAATAGATTTATTTTAAGGAATTAGGGTGTGTTGCGCAACAACCTGTGTCAGCACGTACCGTTCCACGTCGTCTGCAGGAGCGGAGACTTGTCGCACGGCGCCCATTGCTCCGATTATCATTGACGTTACACCAACGGCGAATGCGGAGGCAGTGGGCCGTTGAACGCCGCACCTGGACTACGGAATGGCATGACTTTGTCTTCTCCAACAAATCCCGCTTCTGCCTGCAACACCACGATGGTCGGATCCGCGTGTGGCGGCACCGCGGCGAGAGACTGTATGACGCCTGCATTATGCATCGCCATACCGGCCCGTCGCCTGGCGTTATGGTTTGGGGCGCAATTGGATATTACACCCGCACCCCTCTGGTACGCATCGCCGGTACATTCAACATCCACCGCTACATCTCCGACGTTTTGGAGCCTGTAGTCCTCTCTTATCTGCAGGACCTGCCAGCGGCCACCTTTCAACAGGACAAAGAGCGCGCCCGCACGTGGCGCGCATCGTGCAACAATTCTTCGCGGCCCACCAGGTGTCACAGCTGCCGTGGCCCGCCTGTTCTCCTGATATGTCACCCATCGAACACGTCTGGTCGCTGATCGGCAACCGAGTGGCCCGGCAAGCACCATCCGCGGCTACGCCTGATGAACTGTGGCAACGTGTGGAAGCAGCCTGGACCGACATACCCCAAGCCCACATCCAAAGCCTCTTTCGTTCGATGCTGCGGCGTGTAGCGACCGTTATTGCCAGCCCTGGGGGCCACACGAACTATTGATGCCTGCGTGTTCCGTAAGTCGCACGGGCCTGTAAGCTCAATCGTTTCATCTTTGTATCTGTTATGTGTCCAGTAAATCTGGCTTTGCTATCTCGTGCCCTTCTTGGTGTTGCATTTTGAGTGGCCAGCAGTGTAGTTAGTTTACTTTTACGAAACAAAAAAGAAAGGAAGAGGAATGGAAATACCTTCACTTCCGATGCTGAATTGTACTGCAGTTCTTCACTCGAAAGCACTTGTCACAAAAAAAAAAAAAAATAATAATAATCTGTTCTTACGCTTATCACAACAAAAAGTATTAAATTCGAATTAAAAATAATAAAAAGTAGAGGTGGAACGAATCCTCAATTTTCTCGAATCCTAAAAGGTTCTCGAATCTCACGAATCTTTCATATAAGAATACTTACAAGAAAAAAAGGGAAAGAAAAGACTTCGAAAAATACAGACCCGATACGCCGAGCGTATACTGATAGCGTGTGCAAGTGAGACGCTGCGAAGAGTTGAATAGAACTAGAGACGCTAAGCTGTAGACAGAGTAACTTGAGTCATGTGCGCGACGCGGCTCAAGGTCACACTCTCCTTCCCTCAGTTATCACGGTAACGGCTGCCGGGAAAGAGTCAAAATATCGCTAAGTCACTTTTCTCACTATACTTGAGATATGGTGGCTAAGGCACTGTCCGATGGGAGACGCCAGTCACTTCGGCGGTTGTTCTACGTGTTTGGCTGAACAATTCTTTCACTGGTGCATCCGGTTTGGAAGTAACGAGCTATTTCAAATAGCTGTGTACGCACTGTAGACTATCACCTTCGATGGTTTTCTAAGGTCAGAACTCGTCATGCTGACAAAAATTCGAACAAACATCGCTCTGGAACAAGCCCCAAACGCCAAGTTTTTAAGGTTAAGATTCATTAATTCATGCACTCGACGTGGATCAGGAACACCAAACAGAAGTCCATCACTCTTTCCACGTTAATAAGTGAGTCTCGGAAAAATTCTCATCGGCCGCCACCGGGAATCGAACCCAGGGTCTTCCAGTTACGCGCTGGAGTCCGGGGCGTAACTGGAAGACCCAGGGTTCGATTCCCGGTGGCAGATGAGGATTTTTCCGTGACTCACTCATTAACGAGGAAAGAGTTATGACTTCTGTTTGGTGTAGGTTAAGATTCTAAAGATTCGAATGACGAAAAAAAACGCGAAGATTCGAGTTTTCGAATGTCGAGTGTTTTTCAAGATTCGCGGGATTCGAATGCCCCATTACTAAATAAAAAAGGAAAGAATGGACGTTTTTACGAAAATTTTGCATGGGGGCCCCTTGACCCCGGGGTTCCGACCACTTCCAAAAACCGTCTACGGCCTGAGTTAGAGTACCATGAGATAGTATACCAAATTTGGTGGTACTAAACTAAAAACTGTAGATTTGCATAGCGGACAAACAAACATTCAACTTTATATATTACATGGTTTTGCAGTTGGTGCGTTTTAGTTGTAACGGAATTGAAATCAGCCACTTGTAAAATCATGTCAAAATCAAATGAAATATCTTCTCGAACAATTAAAACCCAGCCACTTGTAAAACAATATTTTGCTACTACTAGTATCAACCGAAATACATTGTATATTCACTGTTACGCTCATATTTTGCGGTTATCTATGGACTGCAAGCAAGCAGAGGGAAAATTATAGCCTTTGTGAGAGAGAAAGCATCGAATCAAACATTCTTACACTCTCTGACTACACCTAAATTACTTGCAGATATTTGGGAAGAATATATAGACTAAGGGTTTTCAGTAATATCAAAATTTGAGTAAAAGGCAGTAACGCATAGATGTGGACATATTTTTTTATTGTTCGACCAGCACCACACTTCATTACAAATACAGAAAAGTAAGCTTCTTAGAAACAGAAAAACGTCTAATTTGAAAGAGAAGTAGTAGCTTCTAAAAATTACAAAAATTTCTAATTTGGAAGGGAAATTCTAGCTCTTTAGGAACAGAAAATTTCGGTATGGAAGAAATAATTAAGCTTTCCATGAATAGAAAAATGTCCATTTTGAAAGCAAGGAAAAAAAAACTATCTTCAAAACAAAAAAAAAAAAAAGTGAAAAAAGTATTTTGCTAGAGAAATACTAGTTTTCTTATAATCAGAAAAATGTCTGCTTTAAAAAAGACAGCTTTTTAAAAAGAAAAAAATTCTACTCTGGAAGGGAATTCCTGCCTTTTAGCAAAAAAAAAAAAAAAAAAAAAAGAAAAAAATCTGGTATAGTAATCCTAGCTCTTTATAAGTAACAAACATTTCTACTTTGGAGTAAACATTTTCGCTTTTTAGAAATAAAATTATGTCCAATTTGAAAATACAACAAAAAAAAAAAAAAAAAAAAAACCCCGACTTCTTAAAAATAGAATGTCAACTCTTAACGAGAAATCTTACATTTCGTACAAATAGAGAAGTGTCTACTTTGAAAGAGGACAGTAGCTTCTTGCAAACACAAGAATTTCTACTTCGGAAAAAAAAATCATGGCTGTTCAAAAACTGAAAAGTTCTACTCCGGAAGAAATATTTTAGCTTCTTAGAAATTATCCAATTTGAAATCAAAATTCTAGCTTCTTAAAGACAGAAGTTTCTCTACGTTGTAAAAGAAACCCTAGCTTTCTTAAATATAGTGAAAAAAGCTTACTTTGATTAAAAAAAAAAAGAAAAATCCTACTTCTATAAAGCAGATTTCTTTTTGTGAGATATATTATAAAAGACAAGTTGGATGAAAACATTTACGAAGTACTTGTCAAAAGTTTATAATGAATTCAGAATTAAAATCATAACCGAAAAAAAACCGTCTTCAGTCCTTTGCACACTTGACTTTTTTTTTTTGTTTTTTTTTGTTTCCATAATCTAAAACTAGGTAGGGTTTTTTTTTGTGTTTGCTTGCGAATCCCGGAGGCAATTGTGACGTTTTGAGAAATCCGCTGAAAAGAGGGAAAAAGTTTCCCTAACACATCATCGTGACAATGAATTATTATCAATGCCAATTAATCTGTCAGATGTTCTTGAATAGAGATCACCTAATTCATCAAAAACGACTAACAAAACTTTTAATTAACATCCTCAAGGAATCTTTAAGCCGGAACTATCTTGTGGGAACCAGTATGAATTGCTGTAGAATAAGCAACCTTGAATTATATGACTTACAAAGCCTGATAATCAGTGAGGTATTTAATTTCATTAATTACTGATTAATTAAAATATTCGCTGACAGTTTTTATTGATCACGTCTGCTCAGAATAAGAAAGATTAAGTTTCCTATCCCTCCAACGGCGAACAGTGAATTCCAAATAGTCTTAAAAAGACGCTGATTAGGCAAAGAAATAAATAGGTAAAACATACTTGGCCGGTTTAACGTAACCAACCGATCGCTAACACCATTTTTCTCCCCATGTGACTGGAGGACTAATATTTAAGCAAATTATGAAAATTTCAGGTGCTTTGAAAAGAGGATTCATTATAAGGTAAAGAAAATCTCTCTCACTCTCTCAATTTTATAGCAAGAGGGTTTTAAACAAATGTTTATAATTTAAATTTCAATCAAAATAAAATAAAAACTGAAAGCCTACTTTATTAGATACAGCTACATATGATGACAACAGAAGGCAACACTTAGGTGTTAATATATAGTACATACATACACTATATTGACAAAAGTCACCGGACACCTAGAAGAGAAACGCAACCTAGCATTTATTGTACGGTGTCGGTCCACCTTTGGGCTTAATATGCATGCATTGACCCTTCGAGACAGGCTTTCGACAAGGTTTTGGAACATAGCGATAGGTATGCACTTCCATTCAGTACATAATGCTGCCGCTAACTGTTGCTTAGTAGTAGACCTTGGTTCCAAACTTCTTACGCGGCTCTGTGCTGGCCAGTCCACACACGATACGGAATTATCGTCAAACCACGCCGAAACACTCCTTACTTTAGGCTCGGTGCATTATCCTGCTGGTACCAACAAGGCTCGGTTCCATAGTATTGCCACAGACTTGGTAGGGCATAATTGTCCAGAATATCGAGGTAGACGTGCTGGTTAACAGGTTTGTCCACGATAAGCAATGGGCAGGGACCATACCACGAAAAACACCCCTACAGCAGTACACTGCCAGCTCCAAACTTGACCATAGGAACAGTACTCTGTGGTAAATAGCGTTCCCCGGCTGCCGCCATACCCACACACTGCCATCTAACTGATGGATCGTGTATCTGGATTCATCAGTCCATAGGACCCGCTTCCATTGATCTACGGTCCACGATAAATGTTCTTTACACCATGCTAAAACTACGAGTAGCATTCCGAGTGGAGTTGAAAGGCTTACGAGCAGCCGCACGACCACGGTAACCCATGAATTGAAGTTCCCTGCGAATGGTACGTGTACATACCGAGGTCCCAGCATTTTTACTCACCTGTACACTGAGGTCTTGTGCAGTACTCCGTCGATTAGCTGTAACGACTCTCCTGAAGCTTCGGCGTCCTCTGCCACTGTTTTTTTTTTGGGGGGGGGGGGGGGGGGCTGCCCGTACGTTTTGCTGCTTCAGGCACGCCATTGTCTTCCACTTATTCAGTACATCCAAAACAGTTGACTTGGGTATGTTGAAACTCCTCTCGGTTTTTCTTATGGACAACCCACTAACATAACACCCAACAAACTTTTCTTTCTCAAAGTCAGTTCTCATACCGCCGCGGCATTTTCTCTCAACCTCGCAGTGCGATATGATCGCGGTCAGCTGCAGGCTTGTTTTTATACCGTTTGCAGCTGTACCGCGCATCTTAACAACGCAGCAGACCCGTTCATTTGCTTTTGAAGGGGTGTCCGGTGACTTGTCAATATAGTGTACATATAATTTAAAATGTCTCCATTTACAACGATCTCGGCACACACACGAGCTTCATTAACATCCATCGCACGCCGCAGATAAGACATTTTGTATTTCACACTCATAACTTTTTTCTCAAGCAGACATACCTGAATCTGGTCCTCCCATGATTTCCTTTGCCTTCCTCTACCTTTCTTTCCAGCCACTTGGGCTGAAAAAATTATCTTAGTCAGCACCTCCACTTAGGTGGTATGATTATTGTAATAACCGTTACATGTAGAAACAACGCTGAGGAAATTTTAGATCAGAAAATCTACGCAAATTCACTTAACACATTTTAAGAGCATGGGAACAAAAATATACCAAATCAATTTTCGCTCTATAACCAAAAACAAGGAGTGGTTTTCGCCCTAAAGCAGTACACACAATTTACCCTGTTTTCCTCTTTGACCATAGACTATCTTGCTTTGTCGCATCTGTCATCCCCCCCTTAAACTACATCTTTTTTCTGAGAAAATGAAACACTGTTTATTAGCCTGAAGTCCCCCTCTCCTCTACCGGTAATGTCGTATTTCCCATTAAACGAATGAAGCAGCTGCTTGAAGTAACAGTTAACGGTGGGGCGGAATTCAGCTCTTTAAAAATTCACGAAGTCTATACATTTTTTTCGCGTGAATAAAATATAGAAGGCATTCAGAAATTACTAGCGCATTTTCATCTCTGAATTTGTCAGGGGGCGCCAATCCGCGGCTACGTGATTCTAGTGCATCCAAAAGTATCGTATTATGAGGGCGGATGGGGGGGGGGGGCTGTTCCTACCCAGTATTTTTTACTGTGGAAGAAATCACCATTTAAACCGTGACAGTTTGACAGCGCACTTGAAAGATACTAAAACATCTGATCTCTAAAATTGTGAAAGCGGAAAGCGGCAAGACAGCGAAATCCATGTGACTATATTAAATTCGAAAACATTATAAACATTTTCTTCGGTGAAGAGCTGACAAAGAGTCGCCGAAGTGGCACACGGGGCGTAAACATGTCTTGATAACAGCAACAGACTTTCCAAGTGAAATTTTTTAAAAGTTTGAAGTTAGGTAAATCCATTACAAAAAAAAAACAAAACATTTTGAAAATTTCAGTGATCGGGGCTTGTCAGGCTAAAAATTTAGCCATTTTCCCTGGCTCCTTGCTGTACATTTTAAATTGATATTGAAGGTGTTTTAGTCATATTGACAACATTTGAGTGTGAATTTGTTCCTGTATTTTGTATTGTAAAGTATTTATCTTCGTAACATGGGAATTATATTGTTAAAAATTGGAAAATTGTCTTACTTATATTGGTTTCATTGGTGCATTATATGTTCTTGTTATTATTAACCTTAGATTAAGTGACACATTGTTCGTTCTTTTGGGTGTTGTATTGTGATATTGTACAGCAAAAGAGTAATAAATAAATAAAAATATATTTCTGTGGTGATTTTTCGAAGCAAATGCGAATTTTTGTTGCAATTTTGTGTTCGAATACTGCAATTTTGTGTTCGCAATTTTGTGTCCGGATACTGGGTCAAATTTGGCCTTGCTACATAGTATTAGGGTTGACTTAATGATTTTTTTTTTTTTTTTATTTTAAGACACCTAATTGTACCTTTGCCGAAGTAGCCTATATTGCCAAGTAAGCCCATGACTTCTACACGTAGGGAAAGGTGATATCGCCACGCAGAGCAAGACTCACCTGGACGTCCTTGCTGGTATTATTGCCTTAATGGCCCCATTTAAAACGTTACGCTATATCGCAAAACATATTCTCGGTCGCCTACCTAGTTCATTTGGTATAAAGCTCAATCTGAACGAGTCCAGCTCATACTGAGATATTTATACGCATCGGAGGGAAGAAGAATAGTTTCAGAGTTTCTCAAACATTGTTAACCGAATGGTGCCCAAATTGCTTTCGCATTCCTTTAGATTGGGCCAATTTAGTAATATTTTCCGCGGGGCCTATAAAAACGCCGTTGCTATCACTCTTTCTACGCTCTCCAGACAAGTGGGCAGGTGAGGCATCTGCCTTCACTGGGCTTTCTCCCCTTTTTTCCTGCCGCTTGCCCCTTTCCTTTTCCTATTCCCTAGAGCGCGGGTTTGCGGAGAACTTTTCACTAATGGTGTGTAGGAAAGTGAGAGGGGGGGGGGGATAGTTAAAAGGAATCCCGAGGCAATTATTTTAAAGAAAAAAAAAGTTCTTGTCGGCTACTCTCTCTCCTTAAATTAGGAAGGACTGGATTGATTATGTAAAAAATTACGCTCCTCGTAAAATTCTGACACCGCTACAACTGGTTTGAACTAGTGCTTGTTGTCCGTCAAACAGACGCGGATGAAATTGTCCACGTGAAACACAATGCTTGGTTGTAACTAATTTCATACATACGCAGAGTCCATTCACCACTGTGGAGCCACGACTGTGTATGTTGCAGACGTCCACTCATACGTAAAAAATAAGCGGCGTGAAGGAAAATTTCTGAAAATAGCGTGCAGCAAAGAAGTTGCCGGTAGGTGTCAGTCTTTTAACGGAATTTTCGTTTTTAAATGTTAAAAAAAAAAAAAAAAGAATTATCTTCCGTATTTTCACAGATTTTCCGTAGTCCGTTCATTTCAGGAAAGTCCGCTTCAAGTTTTTCTTTATTTAGACAAAAATTTCGCAAAATCCAACACGCTGAAGATTTCAGCCCTGGTGCCGGTGGTGTGGATCGATTCGAAGTCGTTTAGGTTGACACCGCACGTCTTAACTACTGAGCCAGAAAGTCACAGGAATCAGACTCACATTAAAGGTAAAAAACTACACAGCGAATTTTTAAAACTACTGATGATTTTTCCCCCCTTAATGCGAGTGATTTAGTCATTTTATTTTCTATTAGAGCTTATTATTTTTCTAATACTTTTGTTATAATTTTATTTTCTCTGTTGGAGGTCTTATTACAAATTACGCACACTGTTAAAAAAAAAATCTACTTAAAAATGAGAACCTGAACCTACTCGTTTTTTTTAAAAGTACAATCGTATCGTAAACGACTACATGATATGCTCAAATATAAGTAACCATACGTACTTACAAATAACTGCGTCAATAAATATAATCTCGTATTGTGTCATTTTAAATATCATAGAATTCAAGAGAAATTGTTTAATAAGTGACACACATACATAAATTAGTACAACAAAGTCACTGATCACAAGTAATTTAATTATGCATAAAGTATCTTTGTGTACGTTTTTACATTAACTATATTTGTGTCAATCTCATAAATAATAAATATTGTCGCTTCATCACTATATTTGTAATAAAATTGTGCGATCCATTTGCCCAGCATGTAACAACGAGTATATCTATTATCCCAGATGTGCCATCGAATAATATACTTCTAGTTGATTCTATAAATAAATGAGTATGTAGTAGTACACGTATTCCAAATTTGAACTTGAGCCGCGGATGGCTTAGTGGTTAGAGATTCAGACTACTGATGGAGGGACCCTAGTTTCAAACTTAGCCTAATAGGCTTGAACCTGGGGGCTCTCCGTGGTGGTGTGAATTTCTAACAATCGCTGAATATCCGCCGTGCATCGGACTAGCACGTTAAGGGACGGGGCCCCAGGGTAGGAATCCCCAGCTTACATATAAAGGTGTTCATTCCTAAACCCTCCCCCCCCCTAATTTTTCTCTGCCTTCTACGTGCAAAATCGTACACTTGTACGGTGGCGCCATCTAGTGAGCTCTCTCACAAACTATCCTGTCAGAATCGCTCTAACTTCATTCAATTTCTGTGCCCTGCCCGTAAGGGCACAGAAACTGAAGGAAGTTAAACCACATATATTTGAAATATACGAATTTTTTTAGTACATATATTTCAAATCAGAAATACCAGATATACTCACAATGGATTCCCTGTATGTACTCAAAAATGAGACAAGTACTCTGAGCTATTATAAGTCCAGAACGACTCAAAAACGAGCATATTTTGCTTATTTTTGAGTACTAATTTATTACAGTATTTGTTTTCGTCGGGATTTTTCGAAGTAACAGAATGATTTGGAGTTTGAGATCTATTTTTCAACTGACAATAACTTTCAATTATCTTTAAGGTGGGCGTCAAGTAATTTTGCTTCCTATACTTCCAATGGAAAAACTTTTGTACACATTTCCTTCACAATTAGTGTGTTCCCAAGGATGAAAATTTGAACATCGATTAAAATAACTTCGTTTTAAAACTTGGAATACTTAATATTTTCTAAAACATAACCATAGTTATATTAAAAATCAACAACTCTTCCTTTGGTGGTGTTGAAACCAGAAAAAAGATGGCGCGACCTGTACTTTAATGAAGTCACTAGACAAACAAATGTTGGATTGCATAATTATGGTTATGTTTTAGAAAATATTAAGTATTCCCAGTTATAATATGAAGTTATTTTAATCGATGTTTAAATATTCATCCTTTGGAACGCATTAATTGTGAAGAAAATGTGTACAGAAGTTTTTCCATAGGAAGTATAGGAAGCAAAATTAGTTTACGTCCACCTTAAGAGAAGGTGCAATGCACTGTTTTAATGATAATATTTCACAAAACTTCAAAATATAAAATTTACTCTTGATAGTCATAGTTTTTGTCTTAAGGATTATAACAGACTGATACATAGATATCGTACAATCACCTGTACAACAATTAAGTACCCGGTTCCTTATGGTAACACAATACATAATAGCTAGTTCGCAAAACGGGGAAGAAATATCCTGAGCCACAGTAATCAAAATTCATGCGATGCACTATCCACAATATTTCGCTACAGAACTCCAAAATCAAATTCTTCGAGAAACTACTGAAATTTAACAGTTAATCAACACCCCCAAGTATTGCCGTGAATCTCCTATTACCGGAAAATTTTCGCCATATCGATAGGGAAAAAGTGAGAACGGGGTTGTTTTTCCATTAATACAAGAAAAGAATTCCGGAAAGGCTTCTGAAAATTCAGAATTTTTCGTTAACTCATCTTGAAAACAGTAATTTACCGACATTGAAAGAAAGAAATTGCGGGTAGAGTTTTGAAAATTCAGAATCTTTCTGGCGTACGAAAAATTTGTGAAATTCATAGGGTTTTTTTTCCGTTATTTCACGGAAAAAGTTGTATCAGAAATACGCCTCGTTAATTCACGAAAGAAATCACAGAAAGTGGCTCGTGAATTAAAAATAAAATAAATTTATAGTCCAGTTCGCACAACGATTATGCGTAGAGATTCCTCCGGAAGCGAAGGTTTAGAATGTCTTAGCTACCCGGGCCCCTATAGCGGATACTGGGTCATACAAAGCAGGAAGTGACATACGAAAGGGTCAGAGGATTCTGATAGGAAAGTTAAGTGACGGACAGACATGCATCAGAATGCCAGATAGAGTGAGGAACTGACTGACATCGTAGCAGAATGTCAAAACGGTGACGGAATAATGACCTAGTTTTTAATGGAAGTCCAACACACCTCGAGACAGACGGCTGAGCGTGTTCTGAGGAGCGTCGCATCTTCAAGAGCAGAAAGGCCGTGATCGAACCCGCGGCCATCAGGTCGGAAGCCGATCACTAACCACTGGACCATCGCGACTTTAGTTTCAGTGTTGCTTGATAATGGCGCTATCCGTACTTCGCTTAGAAAATTAACCCGGAATCACTTTAGACTAAGGTGACCAGATATTGGAACACTGATTTGAGGAAAAAAGGGGGTGGCGTTCCCAAATCGGCAGTTCATTTGGGGACACATACGTATTCAATATAAATATGCAAATCTTTTTGTCACAAAACTTGTGCTTCAATAAGTGTGATTTGCATATGAAAATTTTTGTCTTAAAAGGATATATCTTGTAGAATGTTGGTAATTTTTATTGACAAAGTAGAACTATGATGACGAGAACATATTAGCAAAAGTAAAATGCTTTACCTTAGGTATATGTGCAGAGTTAAAATCCAGCTGCGCACCAAAGTAATTGCATGGCGAATTTTTCATTTTGCCAAAGTTCTTCGAGGAACGCAAAACAAGTGCAGTCAAAATTTGACCATGCCAGTGATGCAGTATATCTTAGTGCTGGTCACTGACGATGATTCGTACAAGTTAGAACGGGTTCGAGTCCCGAATGAGGCATGGGTGGTGTGTTTGTCTTAAAGCAATTGTTCTCTCCCTTCCCTAGAACTAATGTCTCTAAATTAGATACCGGTGACTGCTTATAGTCCTCTGAGTTGCTCGCGGTGATCGTTAAATTCGGAAAGAAAAAAAAACAAAAATAGGCAAAATTTGTTTTCAAACGAAGCATGTAGGAAAACTAGTACAACAAAAACTACTTTTAAGAACATTTTTCATTAGAAATCTAATGAGGAAGATTAAATTCGAGGACACTTGAGGACAAACATCAAAATTTGAGGACAATTTGCGTCCCCAAAGGCATCAGGCACTTTTGGGGACAGTCAACTAAATTCGAGGACTGTCCTCAAGAATTGAGGACTTCTGGTCAGCTTACTTTAGACGCACTATCATGGGCGTACTGATAGCCTACGTGGGGGGGGGGGGGGGGGGGGCTCATGGGTAAGAGGGCCTTCTTGCCTCAAGAGATGGATTTTTTTTTTTTAATTCTTGCGGAAACTTTATATCAAACTGGTTAAAGAAATAGCCAGGAATTTTTGACGGCAGCTTTGAATGAAGTATTAAAAAGAAAAGAAAAGGATTTTTTTTTTCAGTAAATAAGTAAAAAATTATAGAACTCATTTTTGCTTTAGTTTATAAAAACTGGATGATGGGAAAGCATCAGCTATTCCAGAGGACTTAAGACCCCTTTTCAGGCATAGCAAAAGTTCCTATACATTTATATTAACAAGAGAATGTGAATAAAATATCAGTTGAATAAATGAAATTTTTATATCAATGAGAATAAGGCGTTATACATACGTATAACGCCTTATTTGTTTACATATAACTACGTCTCCTTCAGAATATAATAAACTGAAAGATGTTCTTCGAGGAAACGAAAAAAAAAAAAAAACACGTCTTTTTTTTTTTTTATATAACGGAGTCAAAAAGCAAATACTTTTACTGTGGGTAAATCATTGTGACATTATGTTAAGTGTGTTTTTTATATTCAAGAGTAAATAATTTAAGTAATTTTCCTCTTTCCGTGCCACAATTCATAATTGTTACTTTTTTATTTGCTTGCTTATGATCTGTATTTTCGTATAAATCGGGAAAGATCATTAGACACCGTCACAAGGCCGTTACGTGTTTTTGTTTGTTTGTTTTGTGTGTGTGTGATCGCGAAGCATTTCAATGAGTCTGGCCTTAGTTCTCTAAAAGAATAAAATTTCCACGATATCATTAACTTTGCCGTAAGTGTTTTGTAATACTTTATATTGGTATAGAACTAGAGCAATAATTTTAATTACAACGTGTACACATTTGTGTTGCACGCAATAAAGTGTAATAATTTTGGTTTTACGAAAAATACCTATTAGGTTTCAAAGAATTTGAATTATCAAAACGCCCGTTAAACCCAGTTAATAATATGGAATTTGAAAACATCAGTAATTGAATGCAAATAGATTGTCGCAAAAGAGCCACGAAAATATTTTTTGCGCGGTGGGGGTGGGGGGTGGGGGTGGGGGTCAGGTACGTGCGCACGGTATGCTTTTTTTAGACATGTAACGCAAAATGATGGGTTTTGCCCCTAAAGCTTATCCTATGCTGAGTGCACGGCAGTGTGAAAATCCTCAACAAAAAAATTATGCCGTTCTTTCGTTTATTCATAAACACAGGGTCTACAATTAGTCATGAAATTTAAAACCTCGATCTATGAAAGCCCCATATTCAGTGGTACGTTTCTCCTGTGTTTAACCCAAATTGCCGCAACATCGGCATCCGGAGTTGCATCCGCCTATGCTCAGCCGATAGTTAAGGATTATGCCAAAGGTGGGGGACAGGCGATGCATTTAGAGGTAATCTGTGTGAGAACGCTAGAGGTAAATGAGTTCGAGTAGGCAGGGATGATAAGACTAAGATATAAATGAATGTCAAAGTGTATCTATATTTCTTCTGTAGCATCCCAGTACGCAAGCATGCTCCACCCTGGTTTTTCATCAGAGACCCATAAAGAGGTCAGGACCCTCACAGTTGGTTTACCAAGTGGGCGAGAGGCAAGTACTTTTTCCCATCAGCTGTAAGGCACGTATGTGGACCAAGGAAGGTCTCCCTCAACAGGTTTGACTCATTCTTAGTACATTACGAAATGGTAGCGATCCAACCAATCTACGGCATTTTTTTTTTTTTTTTTTGCACAGCATAACGGTTGCCAAGAAAAATATCTTTCAGAATTTAAGGCTGCACAAGCTTGCCATTCAGAGAGGGATCAGTTTTCAGCACATCGATTTATTTGTGGAGAAAAAAAAAAAAGCATGAATAAAACAAAAACGTACTCATTGTTTTTCCTGTTCATCCCGTCCATGAACTATCTCCATTTACGGAAGGATGATTGATTGTTGAAGTTTCATGCACTGACGGATCCACGGGAGGAGTCGCCCTAGTCGAGACAGTTTTCAGTCTTCCTTAACGTTTTACAAAAACAGTATGTTAAAAACTGGCAACATCCCCATTAAAATCAGTATTTCCTGTTCTTAATTAATCTGTAATGTAAAATAACATGCCAAAACGTACAATGATAGATTTTTTTACGAGTTCGCAGGTCACAATTGCGGGTTTATTTACTAACTCCCCTCCGATAAATTCTGAGAGATTGAGATTTAAGTAGAGGATTTTAGGAAGGGAGTGTGTGGTTGTGTAATCCCAGGTCTTAAACAACCCTTACGAGTATAAACTAGTAGGTTTGGGCTAGAGTGTCAGACAGGAAAGGCAACTTAAGCGAGGTAGATAGGGAGGTGGAAGACGCCCTTACTTATAACCGGGGAGGGGGGCAGTACCCGAGGTCCGGCGGCTTAATGTGCCCACCCGACGCACGGCGAATATTTAGTGGTTCAAGCGTTCGTACCTGCTGGGATCGATCCTGAGACTTTTTCCGGGGGCAGTCACGAACGTTGACCACCAGGCCATCCGCGGCCTGGATAAACTCTGGATCCAAGTCCAACTACATAATTTTATCGGTACATACGGCATTACAAATACAGTTGTAAACACAAGAATCAACGGGAAATCTTCCCATGCTGTTTTTGTAAGATTTTAGTGCCACAAACAAAAGCAGGCACAGGTACAAATGGGGGAGGAGGCATGGAGAATGCATCCACCTCCGGCATTTTCATTCAATTTTAATATCTCTCACTCACTCTCTCTCTCTCTCACACACACACACACACACACACACACACACACACACACACACACGCGCGCGCGCCCTCTCAATTCATTTTGGAGTAAAACATGCATACATACATAATATGCATATACGTTTATACGTATCAAATATCCATAACGACCGGACGTGACATATTTAACTGTATAGCAGTACAAATGAAAATAAAATAGACACTTACGTGAATATATATATATTCTATTAAGAAGAGACTGAAGCAAAAAAAAATTTTTACTCATACCAAGCACAACATAGAAAAGGTTATGTATTGACCGGTGTGAGTAGAAAAAAAAAAAAGAACTGAATGTAGAAAGTGTCGAGAATACTGAGCCTTGGCTTTATCAAGGACCAGCAAAAACTCTGCATTTTCTCACTTCCACAAAGACCTATTTTTGGAAATGGGTTTCTGCAAAGTCATAGATGCAAGTAATAAGCCCACCAAAAAAATTTAAAAATATATATATATATGTCATGACCTCCGCAGAGTTATATGACCAAGCTTTAGTTAACAATTTAGCTTGCATCCATAACTTTCCTGGCCCGACCCATGCTCTTCATCTGTTACTATTAAACAGAAAGAAGATGATTATAGAAAACTCAAGTTGTAAGAGTGACATAATGAACATTATTTCTGATTCATTATGTCACTCTTACAACTTGAGTTTTCTATAATCATCTTCTTTCTGTTTAATAGTAACAGATGAAGAGCATGCATGGGTCGGGCCAGGAAAGTTATGGATGCAAGCTAAATTGTTAACTAAAGCTTGGTCATACAACTCTGCGGAGGTCATGACATATATATATTTTTTAAAATTTTTTTGGTGGGCTTATTACTTGCATCTATGACTTTGCAGAAACCCATTTCCGAATAGATCTTTGTGGAAGTGAGAAAATGCAGAGTTTTTGCTGGTCCTTGATAAAGCCAAGGCTCAGTATTCTCGACACTTTCTACATTCAGTTCTTTTTTTCTCTTTTTACTCACACCGGTCAATACATAACCTTTTCTATGTTGTACTTGGTATGAGTCAAAAATTTTTTTGCTTCAGTCTCTTCTTAATAGAATGTGAATTCTGAATTTTCATAACTGCTGCGTTGCGCGTTTTGATCTTCAGGTTATTTTGCAACTATCGTTTTAAATTCTAAAGTTTTTCTTATGTTTTAGGCTTTGCTCTTTAGTATATATATATAAAAAGGGACTCACTGAGGATTTGGGGCTATATATATAGCCCTAAAATCCTCAGGGAGTCCCTTTTTTTCTGAGAAGCATTACTAGGAGTTGATTGCAATACCTGAACTTCTCAAATTTCACAAACAGCTCTTCACTTTTCCTCTCCAAGCTCCCTGGAAACCAACAGGCATGTCTTCGATATAGTCTCAGCTACCGCTCCCAGACGAGAGATTAAAAATGAACATATATTTGTACCTGCTATACACTTGCACGCACTGTGCGATTTTTTTTTTCACGTATAATATTTCCGCTGTGTAGCTTAAGTGAACATTATTTGCCATAATATCTGCATTTCTAGAAGTCAGATCGGCAAATTTGCTTTTTTCAGTCGGACAGATGCAAGGCTGAAGATAAGTATACAACGGACAAAAAATTAGTCACCCCTGGCAGAACTTACCTAATAACGGGTGACTCTTGCCTTGATAACAGCATGAATCCGGTGTCGTAGAGACTCCACGAGGTTGTGGATCTATTAAACATCGATTTGCGGCCACTCGTGCATCAATGGGTCCCAAAGTTCCGCCAGAGTACCTGGGTGTCTATTCTGGCGTTTCATCTTCTGTTCCAAATGATCCCACAGATTTTCAATAGGATTTAAATCTGGGGATCTGGCGGGCCGTTCGAGGTGAGAGTGTTGCTGATTGTTCGCCGTGCCACTCGGACACAGTTTTAGCACTGTGCACACGGCAATTGTAGTCTTGGTAGACAGGAGTGGCAGTGTAATGCTGCTCCTGGAGATGTAGGGCAAAGGGCAACACTTTGTCATTCAGAATGCGGTGGTACCCATGCCTATTCAAATTCATCGTCACTGCAATGAGAGGGCCCATTTCGTGGTACGAGAAACATCCCAGAACCCTCTCCAGCTCGAACACCTTCGACACGATTAGGATTAAAGACTTCATTCGGCCTGCGATGCACTCGTCGCCTCCCATCACTGGAGTACAAACAAAAACGAGACTCATCAGACCAAATTACTCATTTCCAATCCTCCGCAGTAAAGTTTTGGTGCCTATGAGTCCATTGATAACGTGCGACTTGCTCTTTAAAGAGGTCTCTTCCGTGGTATTCTGCTCCAGATGTCCATCGCATGCAGTTCTCGTCACAATGTCCTTTCGGAAATTGATTGGAGTGGACTTTCATTGACTGTTTGGAGCAATTGTTGCCTGGTTTGGAACCGCGTTGCAGTTACTAAGCGTGAAACATGACGGCGGTCCCTGTTGGTGAGAATAGTTTTCCAGTCACAGTTACGTCGCCGATTTGCAGTTGACTGCGAAATACACCACTATTTGTAGAACCGCTGGACAGTACGCTTCGGCACACCAACAAACTGAGTTCATTCACTTTTGTGTCCGTGGCCACGGTCAAACACGATGGCCCCTTTTTGCCACCCAGTAACATCTGTCTTACAACCCACATTCCAGACTAAATTCAACACACGCGTTGGTCTTCACCACTGCACGAGACAGAAATGATCCTGTAGACCACGTCATTGCTATTTATCTCCCACCAATGCCATCACGGAGCCCTCTCTGCAACCGGAAACTTCATACTGTCATTTCTGTTAGGGGTGTCTAATTTTGTGTCAAGTGTGCTTAGTTCGCTTTCCTTTAGGAGCAGATTTCCTCGCTAAATGGCGTAAGTACACATTCCCATTTAATACACTTCTGTCTTGTGAAAACGGATACAAGTGCTTTTAACATCGAACATACACTGAAGAGCTATTGAATTAGAGATACCTGTCTAGTAACGTGTAGCACCACCTTTCGCCCAGATGACAGCGGCGATTTGTCTTGGCATGGACTCGACAAGACACCGGAAGCGTTGGGAAGCCATACGGATCCACGACCCCTGAACAAGCTTCCACAGTTCACGAAGATTTGATGGAGGGTGGTCAGGGCCTCAAACACCTCTCTCGATGGCATCCCAGATGTGCTCAATGGGATTGAGGTCAGGTGCCCTAGCTGGCCAACGAAGCGAGGTCACGTCGGTGAGATATTCATCCAACCATTCGGATACAATTCGGGAGCGATGGCACGGTGCATTGTCTTGTTGCAGGATGAGGTCCCGAGTGGGATGTTGAAGATGCACAAACGGGAGCAAATGGTCGTCCAGGATATCCCGGTAACGTTGACCTGTGAGGGACGATGTCACACGTACCAGGGGTCCCATTTCAGTCCACGTAAACAGTCCCCAGACAAGAATGCCACCCCCACCAGCTTGAAGAGTACCAAGCTGACAAAAAGGATTCGTCGCTTCATGTGGTTTGCGCTGTACTCGTATCCTGCCATCCGCATGTACCAACGTGAATCTCGACTCATCAGTCCAGGCAACATTTACCCACATGTCTAGGGTCCAGTGGCGATGTTCCCGCGCACATGCCAATCTTTGCAACCTGTTATGTGCGGTCAGCAGCGGTACCCTCGTGGGATGATGGCTTCTGTACCCCATAGCGAGGAGATGGTTCTGGATGGTGTGGCTGCTTACCCATTTTTATGCACCAGCGTTAAATTGCCGAGTGATTTCTTGCACTGTGGCCCGTCTATCCGCTGTTACAATGCGAGCTAGCCGACGATGACCCCGCTCATCCACACGCTGTTGTCCACGGCAGTTGGCTCTTGCAGGGATGGTTTTACCGGATTCGATGTACTCACGGTGCACCCGTGACACAGTGGCTCGTGAAAATCCCAGTGCCTGCACGACTTCCGAAATAGAGTGACCCATTCGTCGGGCCCCGACAATTTGCCCACGATCAAATGCGCTTAGATCCTTCGTCTTACCCATACTGCGTCCGACTCTTACTGATTCCCGACGCATCACTCCTTATATTGTCGAATCGCTGCATACGTCGTGTCGTTTCCGTTTACAGGGCCGCCCACAGCGCCATTTGCATAACGCCAGCTGTCTCTAATTCAATTGGTCTTCAGTGTAAGTATGCATGTACAAGATTTTGCGTACATTATCTAGCCTTTTCGGGGGCCAAATATTCCCATTAGGCGGCGTAAAGATACACTGAGATGCCATTGTATTAAGGGACACCTGCCCTTGTCTCATAAATGGCTTTATGTCACGTGATCACGGTGTCCGGTTCAAATCAGGCAAGCCTAGCTCATACAGTTAGCGTTCGAATAAGGACAGGAATGGAGAAATGTGTGATCTGAGCGACTTCGAATATTGCATGATGTAATTTACATCAGGCATGATCGTTTGAGCATTTGCCCCAGGTCCTATCGCACAAACCCGTAGCAAGAGTTTACTGTGAATGGAGTCACCGGCAAACAAAGCTTCCTGCATTCGGAGATGCTATGGACAAAAACAGCTGGTCAGAATCTTGCAAGGGAACAGACAGCCCATAACACGACAAGTCACTGCTGACTTCAATACTGATGCGCCAAGGGTCGCCTGTGAACGCCACACGAACATCGGACGATGTAGCGAAAACGCTATACTAACGACCTGTCGAGTGCCGATGTTGTCAACACAGAATATCAAAGTGCGCCTCCAGTGTGCGCAGGAGCATCGACATTGAAGTGACTGGCGCAGATACAAGGGGGAAGGCAATGGAGGCCACTGCTTCTCCCTTGAGATTTGAATGAATTAAACCTTTGCTTTTTAAGCAGTCTGCTCCTTTAATTTTGATAGTTTTCTTCAGCTTCGTTGCAGACTTATCAGTAAAATTTATTTTCATGTGAACGATTCACATTCCTTATTTCACCATATTATAGTTCTATTTCTTAAAATTTAAGTTACACAATAAAACGTCGATTATCTGGGGCTCCGTTATTCGTGGAGTCTGATTAGCTGTGGTCTTATGTAATACATAAACATTTCTTTCAAAATTATCTATGCAAGTGGATTCGTAAAATAACAGAAGTCATTACTTCGCATTTTAAAATAGCATTGCATCATAATGAAACATTATTGCATCATATCTTTCCTGTTTACATCAAGCATGCATCTCACCCTGCTTCTTTCAGCTGTCCACAATCTATGTATGTATTTTTTTAGTTAAGGTCCAAGCCTCTGATTCATAAGTCAGAGTTGGAAAGATGCACTGATTAAATACTTCTATATAAGACATAGGCAGCAATTGCTCTTGAAAATAGCACCGTGTCTTTCAAATGCAATCCAGCTAAGTTTTGTGTACCTATTTACTTCGATGTGACCCTAGCTTGATATCTGTTGTCCACGATTGATGTAGGTATCAGTTATTCCTCAATTTTCCCCAGTAACCCACAAACTCTATATGAAGTAGTTACACTGTAAAAAATTGCAGGGTCAAATTACGGTAGATACACCGGCAGCTGAGTGTCCCGTCAATAAACCGTAATTTTGCAGTACCATACCGTTATGTTCACTAACAAGTCTAATGAGCGGGAAATAATAAAACGTCTAACGATCATAATGTTCATTAACATGTCTAATGACAAATAATAATACATGTTATTTCATTAACATGTCTAGTGGGAAATAAAAACGTCTAATGGCGTAACCCACTAACTCTATATGTGTCCATTAACATGTCTAATGACCGGGAAATAAGAACGTGCTGCCCACAGAGGTGTTGCCAGTCGACGGATTGCACATGAAAAAACAGGTATATAACCACCTTAAGAAGAACGTTGCCAGATTGTCATGGTTAAAATACAGTAACAGTTCAAACAGTTTCAACACCATGAACATGTACATAGTTTATCTACCGCCAATTTATGGTTGACCGCCAGGTGGCGTGCTTACAATCTGTAAACCGTCTTAATCCCGGTGAAACACTGACTATTCACTTCAATTTTTTAGAGTGTATTTCGCATTGAACCGTTAACCAAAGTACAGAAAATAGTAAAAACTCTTTAAATATTTAAATCATGATATACATTGGGTGGCCAAATTATTATGACCACCAGACCATTTTATGCAAAATAGCTATCCCGCAGATGCTGCTGATGCAAGATGGTTGGATCGCTATGAAAAGGAAAAGCTGAAGGCATGCAGAGACTAATGAAGTGCATTGCGCAAGAAATAATGGGTAAAAGACGCGATCTGACGGACTTTGAACGCGGAATGATTGTTGGTGCTCGAATCATTGATGCGAGCATTAGCAAAACGGTTGCACATTAGCAAAACGGTTGCACAAGTGCTGCTACAAGGTGTTGAAATGTTCGAGGGTAGGTATGAAGAGGCTAATGAAGTGCATTGCGCAAGGAATAATAGGTAAAAGACGCGATCTGACGGACTTTGAACGTGGAATGATTGTTTGTGCTCGAAGCATTAGCAAAATGGCTGCACTTGTGAAATGTTCGAGGGTAGGTATGAAGAGGCTAATGAAGTGCATTGCGCAAAGAATTATTGGTAAAAGACGCGATCTGACGGACTTTGAACGTGGAATGATTGTTGGTGTTCGAAGCATTGGTGCGAGCATTAGCAAAATGGCTGCACTTGTGAAATGTTCGAGAGTAAGTATGAAGAGACTAATGAAGTGCATTTCGCAAGGAATAATAGGTAAAAGACGCGATCTGACGGACTTTGAACGTGGAATGATCGTTGGTATTCGAAGCATTGGTAAAAGCATTAGCAGAACGGCTGCACTTGTGAAATGTTCCAGGTCAGCAGTTGTTAAAGTTTACACAGAGTGGAACACCAGTCAAAACCAGGTCTGAGAGCAAGGTAGTGAACAGCTATACTGGACGCTCGAGCTAAGCTGAGAATAGGAAGACTTGTTCAGTCTAACAGACGGGCGACATTGCGTCAGTTACAGATAACAAGCTGAATCAGGGACCAAGTACGATGGCCTCTCAACGTATAGTTCGCCGCACTGTTAAAAATTGGTACTTAGAAATAAGCAAAATGTACTCGTTTTTGAGAGCATTCTGGGCTTATAATAATACCTCCGAGTACTTGTGTCTCATTTTTCAAAAAGACACGTACTCATTTTTGAGTACATACAGGAAATCAATTGTGAGCATATCTGGTATTTCTAATTTGAAATACACTCACTTCCAAAAGTTAAGCACGCAGAGGGAGAAGTTAATTTCCGGAAGCCAATCGGAATTATAGAGGCTGCAATTCGCCGCAGCGGTAGATGGAAGTATGCAAATGTGGTACGTAACAGCGAATCACGGTATCTTGCCGAGAAATATGCAAAACAGGCAGTCGTATAAGAAGCCAGCACTCTGAAGTGGTACAGGAGTTGCATGCAAGTGCTGCTACAAGGTGTTGAGAACTGTCGGAGGATTTGGTTTGAAGACATACTTGATTTTATGGCTTCCAGAAGACGATTGGAAGATTCTGAGCGCTGGCGTGCCGTCGGACGCATTGAAGCAGGACAGTCAATCACAGATGTTGCTGGTTTCTTCGGCGTGAATCATTCCGTCATTTCACGTTTATGGAAACAATTTCTAACCAGCCAAAGAGTTGTCCGCAGACCTGTGGCCGGTCGCCCAAGGGTTACGACCCCCGCGGAAGACCGATATATTGCTGTTGTAGCCAAGCGGAATCGAAGAGCGACGGCCACACGTGTGACATCTATGGTTACGGCGGCCATTGGTAAGACGATATCTGCCACTACTGTGCGTCGAAGTCTACACATGAAGGGACTGTACGCCCGGGTACCACTGGTTTGTGTTCCTCTATCCGTCCAATCCAGAGGGGCACGATTAAAGTGGTGTCGCCAACATGTCAATTGGACTGTGTCTGATTGGTGCAACGTTATGTTCACGGATGACTCCAGATTTGCCCTGCAAACCCGATGACAAGCGTGTACGGGTGTAGAGGGAAGAAGGCACACGCAATCGACCACAGAACATCACCGAACATCATGCATTCCGAGGTGGAAGCATCATGATCTGGGCAGGAATTTCGTTGGGATATCGCACCGACCTCCACATCGACAGACGGGGTTCTGTGACGGCCGTGCGGTATCGGGATGAAGTACTAGACCCCATTGTGCGATTGTACGCTGCAGCAGTTGGTCCTGCCTTCGTTTTAATGGACGACAATGCGCGTCCCCATAGAGCTGCGATCGTCGACGATTACCTGGAGAGTGAGGGGATTGCGCGTATGGAGTGGCCGGCGTACTCTCCCGACCTTAATCCCATTGAAAATCTTTGGGATGCCCTCAGCCGTGCTGTGTGTTCACGTCTCCCGCCCCCAACCACTCTCACAGCTTTGGAAAGTGCTCTACAGGAGGAATGGCGATTATTGGACTCTGCGGTGGTTGATCACCTCATAAAAAGCATGCTCAGACATTGTAAACTTTGTATGCAGATGAGGGGTGCTCACATACCCTATTAATGTCGGGTTTTGTTGTGACTTTATTACTCACTTTGTAAATGACTACAATTTGGCGTCATCTTATTATTTCTGAAAATTCAATATTATTTTCATCTCTGTCTGTATTTCTTTGTTTTGATTCATTAATAAACATATTTCCTACGTTCCTGCAGCATTTCGTGTCAATCCAAGCAGTACTTCTCTATTTTTTCACATCTTACTGCTACGTGCTTAACTTTTGGAAGTGAGTGTATATGTACTCGTTTTTGAGTACATATATTTCAAATATATGTACTCAAAAACATCCATATATATCAAATATATACTTCATTCAGTTTCTGTGTCCTTTCAGGCAGGGCACAAAAACTGTAGTGAGAGCGAATTTTTATTTATTTATTTATTTTATTTTTTTGTTTGGAGGTTTAACGACCACCGTGAGCAACTCAATGGGCTATAAGCAGTTGCCCGTCCCTAATTTAAGGTCACTGGTTCCAGGGAAGGGAGAGAGCCAGTGCCGTAAGACAAACAAACACAACATCCATGCCTGACCGGGATTCGAACCCGGACCCCTTACGGACGAATGATCATAGGCCACTGCGCCACCGGGGCGGCTTTTTTTTTTTTATTGGAGGTTTAACGACCACCGTGAGCAACTCAATGGGCTATAAGCAGTCGCCCGTCCCTTATTTAGGGTCATTGACTTCAGGGAAGGGAGAGAGCCAGTGCCGTAAGACAAACACAACATCCATGCCTCACCGGGTTTCGAACCCGGACCTCTTTCGGACGAATGATCAGAAGCCATCGCTTAGACCACTGCGCCACCTGGGCGGCAGTTAGAGCGAATCTAGGGACTCTGACAGGATAGTTTGTAAGTGAGAGAGAGCACACTAGATGGCGCCACCGTACAATTTTGCACATAGAAGGCTGAGACAAATTAGGGGGAGGGGGCTTAGGAACTTTAACCGGGGGATTTCTACCCTGGGGCAGTCACTTAATGTGCTCGTCCGATGCACGGCGGATATTCAGCGATTGTTAGAAATTCACAGTACCAAGCTAGGTTTGAACCTGGGGTCCCTCCATCAGCAGGCTGAATCTCTAACCACTAAGCCAACCGCGGCTAGATTTCGAATTTGGAATACGTGTAGTCCATACATACTCATAGAATCAACTGGAAGTATATTATTCGATGGCACATCTATGAAAATAGATATACTCGTTTTCACATGCTGGGCAAATGAATCGCACAATTTTATGACAAACATAGGGATGAAGAGACAATATATTATTTATGAGATTGACGGAAATATAGTTAATGTAAAAATGTACACAAAGATACTTTATGCATGATTAAATTACTTGTGATCAGTGATTTTTGTTGTACAAATTTATTTATGTGTCATTTTACACATTTATTAAACAATTTCTCTTCAAATCTATAATATCTAAAATGAAATAATACGAGATTATATTTATACAGTATTTATTGACGCAAATATTTGTAAGTACGTATGTTTACTTATATTCGAACATGTCATGTACTCGTTTACGATACGATTGTACTTAAAAAATACAAAAACCGAATAAGTTCAGGTTCTCGTTTTTAAGTAGATTTTTTTAAACAGTGCGCACATTACATCGCACGGGCTACAGATAGCCTGTCCGCAAGTCATTACTATCTGCAGAGGAAAAGAAGAAGAGCCTCCAGTTCACGCAGGAGCAAAAAAAAAAAAAAAAAAAATGGACAGTAAATGAGTGGAAAACGGTAACGTTGTTCAAGGAATCTCGTTTTCAACTACACCATGCACATGTAAGGATGAAGATATGGAGACAGCAGTACGAAAGCATGGGTCC
Organism: Macrothele yani; assembly: GCA_039090855.1. Taxonomy (NCBI): domain Eukaryota; kingdom Metazoa; phylum Arthropoda; class Arachnida; order Araneae; family Macrothelidae; genus Macrothele; species Macrothele yani. The sequence continues at coordinate 127,607,276 of CM077024.1, read as the reverse complement.
ACCATGCATCGTCACTACTGTTCAAGCAGGCAGGGACAACGTTATAGTATGGGTCATGCTTTCGTGGTATTGTTAGGGCCCCTTGATTCGTGTGGAGTAACGTCTGACGGCCAAAAGGTATTTAAATATCGTTGCCAACCAAGTCCACCCACCTACGTTGATGGTTTATCTCGATCGAGAATAATACTTCCAGCAGGACAATACTCCATGTCATAGTGCTCACGTTGAACGCGAATGGTTTGAGGAGCACCATGGACTTTTCCCTGCTACATTGGCCTCCTCAATCACCGGATCTCAATCCAATGGAGCATTTTTCAGATGAAGTCAAAAGTGGCCTCACAGACTGCTGGATCTGCTACCATCAAATATTCAAGAGCTGAAGGACATACCTAAGCCACTTACCAACATTTAACAGAGTCCGTACTAAGACGAATTCAAACGGTATTAAGAGCAAAAGATGGCCCAACAGCGTACTAACCAGGTGACCATAATAATTTGGCTACTCCGTGTACTCTCATAGGAGCAATTCCGAATTCATCAGGTTTGGCGAAACGAAATTTTTCGCCAACAAATAGAACAAACGAGAACTTATTACACACCACGTAATAAGTTCTTCTCGATATACGATACTGCGAATTACTGACATGGAAGAGCTGTGCAAAAGAAATTCGTAAAATTGAAAGTGCATGAACTGATATTACTTGACAAGAGTTCTTTCTTTCGTCATTTTTATTTTTTTTTAATTTTTTTTTTCAATGAGTGTACGAACTGAAATTACGGATGTTTGCAAATGGCACATTACGTTTCCGCAAAGAAAGAAGAGTTCCGGAGGAAAGGGTGTAACCTTTCTTTTTTTTTTTTTCTTTCCAAAGAAGTGCAACTCTTATACGTTCACCAGCATTTTTTTTTTCTTCTGTTAATGAGCAATGCTTCACTGGTCATTAATAGTGATGACACTTTTTTTCTTACTTTTCTCTGGAAGCTTTGCCAAATGCTCAGGAAACCACTCATGGACGATGATTTGCTGGCGGCATTGCGCGAAATGTCAATGACTGTTACAACTTTTCAGGAACAAATTGCCCCTAAATTTCCGAAAAGTTTTAGAACGCAAATTGCTTCCGTCGGAAGCTTATTTTCCCAGTTTGTAAATACAAAAAAGTAATACGTCGACTTCATTTACCCTATTCAACCCCTACAACCTATTCTCCATAAAGTGCTAGATTAGGGGATTAATCCAGCTCTTCGGGCATGTTTTTTAGTTAAATACGGTATTGCGGGGCCCACTTTCCCCTTCATCTAGTGTTGGTTCTCTCGCAAAAGCAAAGGGCATGTTTAACACCCCCCCCCCTTCCCCAAAAAATAAGCTACAAAAATTTTAAACCCTACAAATAGCGCGGGTGAATCTGTATTTCTAAACTTTTTCACTAATAGCTTCCTCATGCTGTGGCAAAGGCGCCTTGTTGTGAAGAACAGTCTCCCACGGAGGGGATGGGGAGAGAAAGAGAGATAGATAGAAATCAGATTCAGATCATATGTAGAGGACTTTAGGAAGGGAGTGTCTGACCCCAGCAGGTCTTAAACAACCCTTAGAAATAGGAAGCTAGGAGATTTGGGCTAGAGTGCCAGATAGGAAAGTGACATGGAAGCGAGGTAGAAAGGGGGAGAAAGAAGTCCTTATTTATTACCGTGGGGCCCCGACGGCTTAACGTACCCATCCGACGCACGGCGGATATTTAATGGTTCGAGCGTTCGTACCTGCCTGGGATCGAACCTGAATACATAACAGATAGGCTGTCTGGCAGTCACGAACGTTGACCACTAGGCTACCCGCGGCCCTACAGATAGAAATCATGCGTATGAACATCTTAAAAAGTTCCCGCCACGAAGAAGCGCCTCACCGCCACGGAGGCAGAGTGGTATGTTTAGGACCAATCGTCAAAACTGAGCCCACGTTAAAGTCCGATGAAACAGGGGTGGTATGTTTCAAAATGTTACGGCGCTGGTTCTCTTCCTTCCCCGGAACTAGTTGCCCCAAATAAGGGAGAACCGACTACTTACAGCTCTTAGAGATACTCACGGCGGTCGTAAAGAAAAAGATCTTCTCATAATGACGGATCCACCAGAAGCTTTTACTGCAGAGAAATCAAAGAACAGCCGCCACAAATGAAGGTATGCGGCATGCGACGACTCATCTGAGCATGAGCATGTCACGGTCGCAACTATTTAATCCCGATTCTTTTTTTTATTGGAGGTTTAACGAGCAACTCAATGGGCTATAAGCAGTCGCCCGCCCCTAATTTAGGGCCACTGGCTCCAGGGAAGGGAGAGAGCCAGCCCCGAAAGCCAAAACAAATCCATGCCTCACCGGGATTCGAACCCGGACCCGTCTCAGACGAATGATCAGAAGCAATCGCTTAGACCACTGCGCCACCGGGGCGGCAATCCCAATTCATGCAGCACACCCAGATCAGTTTTCAGGAAACAAGCTTTTTCACTTCCTGTACTGCATTGAACGCGCATGTGGTCAACCATCGCTTGTCTGTTCTCTCCTGCACTTAGAGTAGAGTCTCCCTACCTACATCAATTTCTCCCTCTTCCAGTGCTTCTTCATCCGACCGTTTCGATGCCAACTCGATCTAGTAGATCCCCAAACGCAAACGAACTTTTCAGATCTGGGCCGACGCGACCCCCGGTCGAATCCTAATATTTCTTTTTGATTGAAGGTTTAACGACCACCGTGAGAAACTCAATGGGCTATAAGCAGTCGCCCGTCCCTGATTTAGGGCCACTGACTCCAGGGAATGGAGAGAGCCAGTACCGCAAAACAAACAGCATCCATGCCTCACGGGATTCGAACCCGGACCCCTTCCGGACGAATTGGTCCATCGCTTAGACCACTGCGCCATCGGAGCGGCTCCCAGCCTTCGACCATACATACATACAGGTAGACTGCGAATCACGTTCCGATTTCTGGCTCCAGCATCCAAAAGTGTAAAAGTCACGTGGCATTAGGCAAAAGTGTTAAAACTAAGTTTTACAACTTTTCACCGGTGAGAAACAGTTTAAATGATTTAATAGATTCTATGCATGTATCGTAATGATGCGATCCCAATTTTCCATAAATTTTTACTACGGTTAGTAATCTTGGGGTGATCCAAGTTTACTTCTCCTGCGCCGCCATCTGTGCTGGCTCTGCAGGGAGTAATGGGACTCTCTTATCGAAATAGTTACTATACCGTGCAAATTAATTGGGACAAGCTATTTTATTCTCAGGATTGTATTGTGATCGCCAGTTGATGTCGGAAACCCACGTAAACCGGTTTTATCAGCTGTGGGGTGGTGTGACTGTTAGAACTTGATATAGTAAGAATGTGGTTTGACTGGTTTTGAACAAGCACTTCAGCTTCAGTGTGTGACAGGTGGATGTTAGTTTTTGGATTGGAGGTTTAACGACCACCGTGAGCAACTCAATGGTCTATAAGCATTCGCCCGTTTTGCTCTCTGTGAGTACGTGTTCCTTTCGTGTATTGAAAAATGGATATTTCCCCAAGGAAGCGTGCAAAAATAATTGCTCTGAAGGATCACACTTCTATGACAGTGAGAAATATCGCTTCTGCAGTTGGTGTAGGCAAATCAAGTGTATCAAGACTGCTTACACGATACAATGCATCTGGATCATGGTCTCCAGAAAGGAGAGGTAAATGTGGAAGTAAACGAAAAACAACAACTCGAACCGATAAATATCTAATCAGAAATAGTAAAATGAATAAAAAAAACAAAGCTTCTTGAAGTTGGCCGGAAGGCAAGAAGACCAACGAAAAAACAATATTTGAATGCGAAAATGAAGATAAAACGTTTAGCATGGTCCAAGAAATATAAATCATGCACTGCTGACGACTGGAAAAAGGTAATTTTCAGTAATGAAACTCATTTATTTGTCCAAGCAAATGTCGTTAGACGAAGCCTTAAGACCTGAGCATGTCAAACAAACTGTAAAACACCCTCTGAAACAGATGTTTTGGGGTTTTTTTTTCACATCAAATGGCACTGGAAGCTCAGTTCCTGTTCAAGGTATGATGAATTCAGCCAAGTACGTAGCAATATTACAACGTAGGATTGTTCCATTCTTGCAAACTTTTGACGGGACATTTCAAGATGATTTGGCCCCATGTCACAATTCGAAAATGGTTAAGAATTTCATGCAGGAAAATCAAATTCATTTGCTTAATTGGCCTGGAAATTCACCAGACTTAAATCCCATAGAAAACTTGTGGAATATTTTGAAGAGACGTTTAGGTAAAATGGACTGTACAACCAAAGAACGCATGATAACGAATGCTATAAAAGTGTGGTTCCACGATTATGAAGACAAAAATATGTGCACTCAATTAGTAGAGTCAATGCCAAAACGAATTCAAGAGGTCATTTCTGCTAACGGAGGACATACTTCATACTAATACAGGTATTTATCAGTGTATATCAAGGCATAGAATGATATAAAGGCATAGTTTGGGAAAAAAGAGTTTTTTTACTTTGTTCCAATTAATTTGCATAGTATAGTATATGGTGAAGGCGTTGCGAAGCAACCGGAGTTTTCGGTATTTTCAGTAACGGATTGTCATGCTCGGGAAGAAATAATATTGAGGTTCAATTCACAACCAGGAATCCAAGTGAATCCAGCGAAACGTCACACATGTGACGTCACGGCAGCTATCTTAAGCCTGACTTGAGCAGACTACGCCATAGCTGTTAATGGTGTGCGAGGCACGAAGTTGGCAATTTGCTTTTAATATTAATAAATTTGCCCTTCTTTATTATACTAATCCTTGATATACTGTTCTTAAGGATATTATTAGTTGATTTATCAATGTTTAGGGCCTTACGGCTACTTCCAGGTATTTAGAATTTAGGAAACATTTCGGCTGACTTCTGGGGGATCAGCGTAAGTACTTTTCTCATTTTGTAGGTAAAACCGCAGTGTAATTTCATAGATTTTAAAGTTGTGTGTATGATAATCTAAGTTTAGTGAAGAGGTTTAATCTAAGTTTAGTGAGGTTTTAGAGATCTGCTCTGTTAAAATGAAGAAAATATGGGTGTACGCAAATTAATGTTAACTTAATACCCCGATATTACTTTATACTAGATATAAAACGATATTAGATATATTATGATTTTGCCTTTTCACCTATGAACAAGCATATGCCTTGAAAGATTACTTTTTTGAGGAAATTGCTTGGAACACATCACGTTGGTAATGCTTTTCACCTGAATGAACAAGCATATGCCTTAAAAGATTACTTTTCTGAGCAAATTGATTAGAGCACACATCACATTGAACAGGCTTTTCACCTGTGTGAAGGAGGATGGGCTGTTAAAGAAGACTTTTCCAAGAAAATTTTTTGGAGCATACATCAATGTGCGAGGCTTTTCCCCGTGGAAATGAGTAAATACTTCGAAAGAACACTTTTTCGATCGAATGGTTTGGAGCATACATCACATATGTGAGGTTTTTTCCCGTGTAAATGAGTAAATACTTCGAAAGAACACTTTTTCGAGCAAATAGTTTAGAGCATACATCACCTTGATGAGGTTTCCCCGTCTGAATGAGTTCTAAAGATCATTCTTTCGAGCAAATTATTTGGAGCACACATCACATTGGTGAGGCTTTTTCCCTGTGTGAATGATAAAAGGTTTCGAATGTTCACTTTTTCGAATAAATCGTTCAGAGCATACATCGCATTGGTGAAGCTTTTCACCCATCTAAATGAGTTAATGCTTCGAAAGATCACTTTTCCGAGCAAATCGTTTGGAGCATACATCACATTGGCGTGTCTTTTCCCCCGTGTGAATGAGTAAATGCTTCGAAAGATCCCTTTTTCGAGTAAATTGCTTAGAATATACATCACGGTGGTAAGGCTTTTCACCTGTGTGCGTAAGCATATGCTCCGAAAGACGATTTTTCCGAGTTTTTTTATTAGAATTTTTTCCTCTGTTAGCACAACAAAATGTCATACTGTTCAGCCATTCTGTCGATCAAAATGGGAAATTAAGTTGGTCATATCTAAATTAACTACAGTGCGCTTTACTACTAACTGCTCTTCGGAAATTAAAAGATTTCATATTAAATATTTCTCCGTTGCTTACCAGTGAAAAGTAACTATAGGAGGTGGTAGCCCGGAATTGTGATATTCGTAAGCGCAACAACACCATTTCTAAAAAAAAAAAATAACTTCAAATTTCGAAAATAAAACTTCTCACGTACGTAACCCAATGGCTCAAAACCACCATCAGAGACTTAAGATGGCCGTCACATCGTCAGCGTCGTCTGCTAAGAAAGCTTAAAGTGTGTGACGTCATACTTTCTTCCCTTATTCCTACCTCCATGGTCTAACCCCAGTCTTTGGTGTCACATAAGTACTGCTCGATGGATCCACAAACCAACCAACTAAAATCGACCGCCATCTTTTCTGACTTATAGTGCAATAATTTTCCATGGAATTGTCAATTACATTTTCACACAAAGGAGTTTTTTTCCGTGGATTTTTTTTTTTTTTTTTTTTTTGACCTTTTCAGTTTTGGAGATTTTCTGGCGGAAGTATTTTTTCCGAATGATTTTTAGCTAAATATGAGCATACTGGCACTTCAAAATTTCCATTTCGAGCACTGTATATTGATTGAGTAATGAGGTATTAAGTTGGAAAACCTAGTGATTTTGCTCAATATGCTTCCAATGGAAAAAAATTTGACCCTATTTCCTCAGCGAAGAAGGATTTCCCATAGATCCGAATTGGCCCACCGAAAAAAAAATCCTAATTTAGATTGTACAATCGGTGTTTTTAGCAAAAAACTTTCCTGAACTATATTAAAAATAAACAACTTTATGTAGTTATGATACCTGTTTACAGGTGGCGCCACTCTTCTTTACCACTGCATCGAAGTAAAGTTATTGATTTTAAATTTAGTTCAGGTATTTTATCAGTGGGCCAATTTTAATGTATGAGAAATCTTTCTTAGATGAGAAAATAAGTTCGAAATTTTCTCAATTGGAAGTATTAGGAGCAAAATCACTAGACATCCACCTTAAGAGAACAAAAATTATTTAAGCGACAGGAAAGCAAGAGAAAAACCGGGGTACCACGGAAAGACCCGATTTAGGAATGCCTGCAAGAGAGAAAATAATGTGTCAAGTACAAAAACTCCTGTGTGTGGGTCTGATGGATACCAATGAAGCACGCGTTGTGTGCCAAGATCGCTGTAAATGGAGACGCTTGATACATCAAATCTAACTTCATCAACAACTTCGATTTTTCAGATAATGACTTAAACTAACCTCTGAATCTCTAATAGCTTAGTAATGTGCATGCAAAGGACGACAGGCGGGTAAAATGCTAGGGACGGTACCGATTGTAAAAAAACCGAAACAAAATTCAAAAACAATACATAAATCTCAAGTAAGATAAAGAAATGAACACAGGTGGTTAGCGTTTAAACGGTTAAGAAATTAAGATTGTCGGAAACGAAGGTCTTCGTTCAGCAGCTGGCAAAAATCGGATCAAGACGAGTGAAGCAATAGTATATCTTCAGTTGTGTTCAAGTCCCTTCTGAACCAAACCACGAGTACATACTTAAAGAATTTCTCTCTAAAAAAAACTCGAAAGCATTACTTCTCATACAATGCTAGTGCACTGCAAAATGCTATGCGAATTCATCAAACAGCTGTTTTCAAGTTTTGTCACATTTGAAACAGACTATAGGTTAAGAAACTCGTAAGGCGTAGGTGTCGGAAGAGGGCGCAGAGTTTTGTAGTTCGGATTGCTCTTACACCATGAAGTGCCCACTTAACACTGATTTTTTGAAACCAGAGGATGTCGTGGAAAGTATGTCACGGAGCTCCGTAACAAATGACTTGAGTGGGGGCCACAAAAGGGAATTAATACGGTAGGATCTGGAAGCCCAACAATGTTCTGATAGGCCTTTTCGAAGATAACCTATTAAACACTATAAAATAAAACTTCCTTCAAAAAAACAAGGACGTGAATGAATGAATTGAAGCAACGCAGTCAGTTAATGCGTACATTCCTTGAAATCATTCTTTTTCTTTGTTTGGACGATGAGGATTCGTAAACAATGTCCGGCGGATTTTTTAATCTGACAGGTTTTTAAATCCACGTTATTATAAATACACCAGACTGAGTACTCAAGAGACGCATATAGTGTATTAAATCAGTTTATTTTTGTGGTGTAGTAAGCACAAAAATTCACCATGCTTTCGCACTCCACTGGGAGGCATTTTCAAGGCAATGCAGGGAATTGGAATACGTAAGGAACAAAAATGATTTTTGAAAATAACGTGTACGAGCATATTACACGAAAATCCTCCAAATACGTGGCGTCAGTAAATAAACAAAGACGTCGCTCTTTCCACTTTTAGCAACGCACAGCAACCGAAAAATTGTTATTCGGCCGCCGCCGGGGAATTGAATCCAGCAGTTAAATCCAAAGGATTTCGCCCCTTTGGATTTAACTGGTATAATTATAGCAGTTAAATCCAAAGGATCTCTCCCTTTGGATTTAACTGCTATAATTAATTTATAGCCAGCGCCGTTAATGCCCATCAGAGGGAGAAGTCTCAGTAGCTGAGCCCATCTTACGGATTTATAACGTCAGATGCTCACAGAAAAACGCACATAGCGCCGTGGATTGTTCGCCACCGTGGTGTAAGGCTAACGCGCTCGGCTAGACATCGAGAGATCCGGGATTCAATTCCCCGTCGGCGGCCGAATAACAATTTTTCGGTTGCTGTGCGTTGCTAAACGTAGAAAGAGCGATGTCTTTATTTATATATTACACGAATTTTTATCATGCAGTTAACGTTGCGTCGCGATGTGCTTCCAACTTTTAATAACGCATGCCAAACCCTTGGTAGTACAGTAAAAACTATTTAATTGCACGCTAGTTTGCTGGATAGGATTTCAACTGTTTCCCTGATGGCAGTCTCTTCAAAGTTCGTGTAAGGGGCAATTCTTCTAATACTATTCCATAGAGGAGCGGCCGATGAATGCATGGCTTCTCTGGCTACTAGGGCTGTATTCTGCATGTCCTGGTTGACACTTCGCACGTGTTCTCTATATCTAATGTCCAAGGATCGCTTTGTCATTCCGATATATATCCCTTCTCTGTTGTCAAGAATTACCAACTGTATAGCGTACACGCCTTCTTTCTCATACTGTCTCTCCTTGGAGCTTGATATTACGTGTGATAACGGGGTATGAGATTTCATTGCTATCGATATGTTGTATTTACGTAATAAATTCTTTAACGAATATGTAAAGCCTAGAACATATATGATGGATCCTGCTTATCTCATCGTTTTACTAGGGGATTTTGTTATCGTTGACATTATACGATTCCTTACAGTTCTATGTATTCCGTCTATCTCATCCTTCTTACCTCTGCTATAAATATCATTAATTTCCTTATTATTTAGGTAGTCGGGTTTGCATACGTTATATGCTCTATAGAACCATGCTTTAAACGCAGAAAGTTTGTACTCTTTTGGGCAGTGTGAATCAGGAGGGGCAATGCCCGGTACTGTGGTCGGTTTATAATAAACGTCAAAAGCGAAGCTGGACATGCTATTTCTTCTCGAGTGCAAAAGCTTGGCGAATCTTTGTACTTATTACAACACAAAAACAAAGGGATTTAATACACTATATGCGTCTCTTAAGTACTCTTAAATTTTATTTTTTTTAGTGGAGGTTTGACGACCACCGTAAGCAACTCATTGGGCTATAAAGCAGTCGCCCGTCCCTAATTTAGGGCCACTGGTTAAAGGGAAGGGAGAGACCCAGCACCGTAAGACAAACACAACATCCATGCCTCACGGGATTCGAACTCGGACCCATTTCGGAACGAAAGATCAGAAGTCATCGCTTAGCCCACTGCGCCCCCCCCCTTTTTTTTTAAATCCATTTGAAATCACAACACGTTTACATTTTAATTACAACACATCGATATAATTAAAGTTCTTGTTTGCACACAGTTCGTTCCTAAAAGTGCTTATTTGCCATAATAACCCTTGACCCGTTAAGCCCGCTGATGGCCTGTGTTTGGCGGTTTTGCCGTTCGCTGGCGCATGGTTCGCTTACTCAGCGAACCGAAAAATGCCAACTGAAAGGTTAGGTTGAAACACAAGACAATATTATACAGACATTAAAAAGCAACTGCCACATCGAAGCTAATAAGCGCATAAAATTTAGATGGAGTGCATTTGGGAGAAACAGTACAATTTTCAAGCGCAATTTGTCGTCATGTCTTAAACAGAAAAGTGTAATCAATGCACACTTCCAGTTCTCACTTATGGATCAGAGACATGGACCTTAACTAAAAGAGATATACAAATGCTGAGAAACAATTCAAAGAAGCGTGAAGAGATGTATACTTGATGTAACCAGGAAAGATAGGCAGGAGAATCACGAATCAGGCAAATGACATCATGATCAAAGTAAATACCTTCAAATGGCAATGGACTAGACATATTGTTAGAAGAACTGAACCCAGCTGGACAACTGAAATACTAGATGGTATACAAAAGTACAAGAGGAGACTACGTGGAATATGAATGAATAAAATTCGAAAGCATGCCGAAGCGACAAAAATGCGTCCTTCCAGTTTAGAAATCAGAGAAATGAGCTTAAACTGAAAAAGATACGCAGAGGCTGCGGATATCTCGAAGAAACATGCTTAGTGTAACCAAGAATGTAGGAAAATGACAAGAGTGGATGACATCACGATCAAAGTAAAAGCCCTCAAGTGGCAACGGGCCTGGCATATTGCTTGAAGAACTGACCCACCGTTGGCGAATTTAAATACTGGGCTAAATAAAGCATAGGAAAATACCCAGAAGACGACTACGTGGGACATTGACATGGATGATGAAATTCGAAAGTAGGCCGGAGTGACAAGGAGAATTACCGAAGACAATTATTGTGTTACGGACTTGCGCGAAACCCTCGTCAAGCAGACAATTGTTAGTGATTTTGATGGAAGTAACGAGACATTAAAAATCAAAGCTGTAAACATCCCAGATGTTTCGACCAAAGTTTACCGAATAACAGAGCGGTTGATGCACCAAGTATTAATTCCCTTCGTCAACAAATGGATAGTTCCTATAGTTTAATTTTCAAAGGTTACCATTTTTTCTAAAAATGGTTATTTATCCCCCCACACCCCCAGCGAAGTTTACAGCTTAAGGCGATATGGATTTCCGGATAAAGAGGAGCCGGCGGTGGAATTTGAGGACAGAAAGAAGGATTACAGAGTTGACGACTGCTTTAGCTTCAGGTAGCATGCCTTTAAAACAATGAGCAGCCGTTCCACATTCTTTTAATCATTTTCAACATTTCCATTATGGTCGGTATAATTCAGATTTTTTTACACACATTTTTAAATATACCAAATCACTATGAAATAAATATATAAGATTTTAGGTCTTAGCTGTAAAAAAAATCTGCTAAATTTCTTTTATCACTATCTCCAGAAGTATAGTCAAGGAGATAACATAATGCATCATAGGTTGCGTTGAAATTACACCCCAGTACCTTTACAACATCAAACCTACTCTTTCCCATCTTCTTTCAAAGAGCGGTTTTATAGTTGGATCTTGGATCATATGTAGAGGGATTTTAGGAAGGGAGTGTCTGACCCCAGGTCTTAAACAACCCTTAGAAATAGAAAGCTAGGAGATTTGGGCTAGAGTGCCCGATAGGAAAGTGACACGGATGCGAAGCAGAAATGGGAAGGAAGACGCCCTTATTTATTGCCGGGGGTCCAGTACCCAGGGTCCGACGGCTTAACGTGCCCATCCGACGCACGGCGGATATTTAGTTGATCGAGCGTTCGTACCTGCCTGGGATCGAACCTGAGGTCCTTTCTGTGGCAGTCACGAACGTTGCCCACTAGGCCACCCGCGGCCCTACGCGGTTTTATAGTTAATGCTGGGATATGTTTGTATAGTCAATGCTGACTCCCCAGTTGGCTCGTCCCTGACCGGAGGGATGTACCAGTGTCCGCTAATTCTCTTCCCTCTTTGTCCGCAAATTACACGTTGCATTGAAATATTGAAATTACACCCCAGCATCGAACCTACTTTCCTTCAGAGTGCGGTTTTATAGTCAATGCTAGTATTGCGCACCCCCCCCCCCCCCACACACACACTTGGCTCGTCCCTGATCGATGGGATCCATCAGTGTCCGCAAATTTCACCACTCGCCCTTCTTTGTCCCTAAAATCCACGATTTCCCAGCTGTCCGCAAAACCCACGCTAACACAATATGGCCGTCAGTCCACGGCACTTAAAAAGTGGCGTTAGGTTACGGAAGTACACTAAAAACTTTTTACTTATGCTGAAATTCGCGGCAATCAAAGAACAATTTTATGAGAAATCTTTGGTACACATGTAATTAAGATGGTTGTTTGATATTAAAAAAAAAAATGGGATTGCGAATGCTGCTAAAAGACTCACAGGAGTTGATCGAAATGCAGCATATTGCTTCAAATTTGTTTAGCTACAACAGTAACTGAGCAAATTTGAAAGCATCTTCCCTGGTGCAAAGATTGTTAATTCATGACGCGTGTATTTTAATTTTTTGACACAAGGGCTATATCTGGCTGTACGGCGCCAGGAACAATCAATACAGCTAGCACCAGGAAGTAAATACTGGAACTTCACGGCTTCAACCGAAATACCGAGCGATTCCAACATGTAGCAGCAAACAAATTTATACATGAAACCAGTTTTGCATTTGCAGAATAAAACAATATTTGATAATTTGCTACAGAAAATGAGATACAGAATTTCATGAGGCGCTTTGTAGTCGAGGAAGGTCAGAAATCACTAAGAGCACAGGCAATGAGTCGAGCTTACATTAGAACATAAATTCATCACAGCCACAGAAGTGAAACAGGCCATAGCTTCCCTACGCAAGATGTATGGGTAAGACCTACTTCACGTGTTTCTGAAGCAGCTGGAGCGCTGAAATAACGTATGACATGGCGTTACTTCTTAAATAGTACAGCGCTTATGTCCCATGAATTCCCAGACACAGGATCCGAAACAGACATATGACAAATGCAGATACTTATAAACATCTAGAGCAAAAAACTAATAGAAAAAAAAACTGCGTAATTCAAAAGGAGAAAGCTATATGGAAACCTTGGACAAGTTTTAAGTCACCTCAGATATTGCAAAAAGGGGAATTTAACGATTAAGTGTTCTAGAAGCTGAGATACCATGACAAATGCAAAGTCTATGCCGCCTAAAGAAAAAAAATGTGAGCCAGTTTCACGAAACAAGTTCGCCATAAATGTGACAACGCTCCGGCAATTTTCACATCAAGCACTTTAGTACAGAGCTGAGTTCGGGCTCAAATTTAAGAGCCCGAGCCCGAAGTATGTCAGCCCGAAGTATGTCAACCCGAACCCGAATTTTATATTGCAAGATAGAGCCCGGGCCCGAACGAGCCCGAAAACTATGATTAACCTGTTTAGGCATTAAAAAAAAGTCTTCGCTTTTAGACTTCCACTCTTTCCTACCCGTGCAATTAACCGATGTCTTTCTCAACTGCGGAGTGGGATAGGGATGTCTATTTACAGTAGTTCTATAGTTTCTTTGACCATTCATTTCTTCCTGAAATGTTTTTGGAGGAGGGGGGGGATCAGGAAATCAGGAAAAATCGGGAGGCACAACAATCTACGTCGTACGTTGCTCAATAGAATTAGCAGGGAGCTGCCCCTTTGAGGTAGGGAGCAAAATTTAGTAATTTAGTCACCTTAAAGAACTACAGACAGTTGCTATCAACTGTCTGTAGTTCTTAAAGAAACTTCTCCTTCGCAGAAATACTGTAATTCATGGCCTATGGTATTTTGTTACCCAAGTCCGGAATGGATAGCCCTGCGGAATTCCTAGTCCCCATCTAGACCCAGTTGCCGAAGAATTCTCTTTAACAACGCGAAAGTGTAAAAAAGTTTCGCGTGATAAATCATAAAATAGCATTAAAAGTAAAAAGGAAGAAAATTATCTCCCCGGGCCCGAACCGGGCTCAGGCTGCGTAATTATTACGCAGCCTGAGCCCGGTTCGGGCCCGGGCCGTCCCAGCACTGCTTTAGTATACAATGTTTCGCGAAGAGTGTCTGAAAGAAACACGAAAGTAACGGTTGCTCCTTGCAGTAAAGTCAAAAATACAAAATATGTATCAAACACAGGACAATTCAGCTATGATAGTCGCACCCCCGAATGGATAATTTCCGAAAAATACGGAAATTAAATATTTATACAGCCCCCACACAGAAACCAAAGTCAATTAGTAAAAAACGCGCAGCGCAGAATTAGGGAAATGAATTTACTCGGACGCTTTGGAGGAATATTTTACTGAGATATCGATAGTTGAAATTCTGGACGTATAATGCCAGCTTACCTGCAATGAACATGTGCAGCATTAACGTCCACGAATAGTAACAGCCGACACGTTCTCTTAAGACATTAGAGGCGTTCGATGCGATTCCGAGATAGACAGTGCACATGGTATACGCTATATTTACTCTTTATCACAAATAGGCACAACATTTGTACAATGGCAACACATTGTACAACGGCAAATACCGAAGCACACTAATGTGCACATCTCAGCAAAATATTCCTCTGAAGCGTCAGGGTAAATTTCTTTCCTCATAATTCGGCGTGACGCGTATTTTACTAATTGACTTTGGTTTCCGATGGGAATTATAAATATTTACTTTTCGTATTTTTCGGAAATTATCCATTCGGGGGGGTGCCACTGTCAAAGCTGAATTGTCCTCTGTTTGCAGCATAATTTTCATTTTTCGCTTTACTGCTACGACCAACCGTTATTTTTCTATTCCTTTCGGACAACCATGTGAAACACCCGACATACACTAAATTGACAAACGTCACCAGACAACCCTTCAATAGCAAATGAACAGATCCGCTGCGTTGTTAAGATACGCGGTGCAGCTGCAAACGGTATAAAAACAAGCCTGCAGCTTACCGCGATTAGAAAATGTCGCGGCGGGAGAGAACTGATTTTGAGTAAGGAAAGATTGTTGGGTGTTCATCAGTGGGTTGTCCATAAGAGAAACTGAGAGGCGTTTAAACATACCCAAGTCAACTGTTTTGGATGTACTGAATAAGTGGAAGACACGTGGCGTGCCTGAAGCAGCAAAACGCATACCGGTAGACCAAAGAAAATCAGTGATAGAGGATGTCCAAGCCTCAGGAGAGTCGTTACAGCTAATCGACGGGGTACTGCACAAGACCTCAGTGTACAAGTGAGTAAAAATGCTGGAACCTCGGTATGTACAAGAACCATTCACAGATAAATTCATTCCATGGGTTACCGTGATCGTGCGGCTGCTCATAAGCCTTTCATCTCCACTCGGAATGCTACTTGTCGTTTAGCATGGTGTAAAAATCATTTACCGTGGACCGTAGATCAATGGAAACGTGGACTGATGAATCCAGATACACGATCCATCAGTCCGATGGCCGTGTGTGGGTATGGCGGCAGCCGGGGGAACGCTATTTACCACAGTGTACTGTTCTTACGGTCAAGGTTGGAGCTGGCAGTGTACTCGTGTGGGAGTGTTTTTCGTGGTACGGTCCCAGCCTATTGGTTATCGTGGACAAACCTGTTAACCAGCACCGCTACACGTCTACCTCGATATTCTGGACAATTATGCCCTACTAAGTCTGTGGCAGTACGATAGAACCGAGCCTTGTTGGTACCAGCAGGATAATGCACCGAGCCATAAAGCAAGTTACGGCGTTGTTCGCCGATAATTCCGTATAGTGTGTGGACTGGCCAGCACAGAGCCCTGATCTTAATCCCATAGAGCAACTATAGGATGAATTAGAGCGCCGCATAAGAAGTTTGGAACCAAGGCCTATACTGCTAAGCAACAGTTAGCGGCAGCATTATGTACAGAATGAAAGCGCATACCTATCGCTGTATTCCAAAACCTTGTCGGAAGCATGTTTCGAAGGGTCAGTGCATGCATTAAGGCCAAAGGTGGACCGACACCGTACTAATGTATGTCAGTAAATGCTATGTTGTGTTTCTCTTCTAGGCGTCCGGTGACTTTTGTCAATATAGTGTATATCACACTGTAGACATGAGAGTAATCAAATTTCTTCAGTTCTCGCAGCTCTTCCAATTAGCGAAAGCGTTATTTTCACGATAGAAACCGGTATAAGTCAGCATACTGCGTGCGGCATAAACTACGTATGTGGAAACGTATGGAACTAATGTGATTCAGTGATAACGTTCACTGTATCACATATTCGTGAAATGTTCACATTCATATAGAAATTGGATACGTATATCACCAGCTTCATCTACCATAATTTGCACAGATCTATCAATATTTTCCAACAATAGTACTTTAAACTAAAGACTGTATGAATATACAGTTGCCGTTTATTTTTTGTTTTGTTTTATTTTTTGACGCCATCTTTAACTCAAATGATGTGACAACAGAGTAATAACCGTCCACATCAAGCTCTGTGTATCGGTTATGAATTATAATGGTACGCCTGAAGATAAATTTAACCGAACCGTCTGAGCTCTCAGTGATACAAAACAGAGTAAAATTGTTTCTTTTTGATGTGAACTTCGTTTTTTTTTTTTTTTTCGCGGTAACTTCTGAAAAATTTCTCTATCGTGACAGCATTTTATGCATTCATTTGATTTCCTTAAAATCTTACGCCATTTGGCGGAAAATGTGTGTACCGCACAAGATGATTTTTTTAAATGGGGGGGGGGGGGTTAGGCTAACATTCACGTTCACAGTATTTGATCTTTTTAGCTAGATTTTTTTCAGAGTTTAAAATTTGATTTTTTAATCGTGATGCTATTGTGACGTAATAAGCGTTTGAACTGCGGTCAGTTACGTGAAACATATGGCAAACTGCTGCAAGTCTTACTACGGTGTCACATTCTTTGACGTCAAGCCTATTTAAGATGTTGCAACTTCCAAGCAGTAAAGCGCGGGAGGCAACCTTAAGTGATTCATGTATTTTTCTTTTCCTTGGGATTTAACCATGGGCAGCGGAATCCAATAATTTCAGGGGTTGGGGACCAACTTCTCCGAGAGTGGAAAATGAAAAAATAAAAAAATCCCCCGTAGTATATGCAAGTACTCTTACAAATCATCGTCAATCCACTGCTGGATGAAGGTCTTTCTCTTCTACGACTTTCTGTTTCAGCATATCTTCCAAGTCACTCATGCTTTCGAATTTCATCCACCCATTTCCCAGGTGATCTGCTTCTGGGTCTTCTTCCCATTGGTGAAATCCAATCTAATATTTCAGTTGTTTAACGGCGGTCAGTTCTGGCAATAAATCGAGCCCATTGCTATTTGAGAATTCTTTAACGATCTTCTTTAAAGTGAAAAACACAGCGGTGAGTTAACTTTTCAACTTACTTGTGCAAAATCAGTTTTCAAAGTCGTGTTTAAAGCGTCTTGCAGAAAACGGTGAAACGTGGTGACGGTTTGCAGGAAATTTTCATAAAAAAACAATAACGTTACATCATATGTGAACCACACATTTTTAAGATGTTTCGTAGAAAGATCCCTCTCCCCAGTGAGGGGACGATGAAATTCTAGGGGGATCCAGACCCCCCCCGTGTCCCCTACCTTCCGCCGCCCGTGGATTTAACGAATACCGTGAGCAACTTAGTGGGTTATATAAAGCAGTTGCTCGTCCCTAATGTAGGGTTACTGGTTCCAGGACTCACGATTTATCCGGGATTCGAACCCGGGCCCATCTTGGACGAATGGTTAAAAGCCAGCTCCTCGAACAAGAGGGGGAGGCAGCGCTTCACATACAGATACATTTTCTACTGTGCGTGCATAGCCGTAACGTTACGGGATTATTGATTCAAGACTAGCTGAAATTCTTCGTCTTTTCTATAAGATCTTACTTTCACAAATAAAGAGAAAACTATGGAGTATAATAAAACAAGCCGCTATACTTTTATTAATGATAATGTGCTAGTTTTTACGATAAGTTCATGATATTTTCAAAATCGAATGCCATATTTTGCATGGTGTATATAGTAATCGTTTAAGAATCTTCTGAACGTTAATTTTTTTTTTTTTTATATAGACATTTTGTTTTAGAAGAATCGGGTATTAAAATTTCCAATTGTTCAGAAGTAGTGTACCAGCTTTCCAGAGAGGTTTTTTCGTTCTGCCGAAGAGAGCTCAGAGCTCTCAGATACATGGGATTGGGGGGGGGGGGGGGGGTTGCGGTCACCTGTACGTGGGCAATCAGAATATACGCATACGACGTCCATTACATTTTGTGACAGCTGTAAATACGCCACGGATTCGTTTGATTTCATGGAGTCTGAACAAGCTCTGCCGGAGAACTACAAAGTGACGACTGAACCAACAAGATAAACTCGTCGTGTTCAGGCAGAGAAATCAAAGAAAAAAAAATAAAAATAAACGACTGCTCAAAACAAATATATATCCCGCTGTCTACGACAAACTCATTTCATATTTTTCTTCTTTCAATTTCTTTGTTCTAGACCAATCTGACTGACCATGTCAGTGGGAACCAGATCTGACATATTCATCTAGTCTCGTTCTAGGTCAATGCCCAGGTATTTTAGGCGGCTTACAGCATCGAGGCCAGCAACATGGGGTCATAAAGGCCCTTGTGTCTCCACCTCTCTTTACCTTCTTCGACTTTAAATGAAGGGGGGGGGCAGGGGAGGAACAAGTGCTGAAAGCTAAAAATCAAGCTGAGCGCGCGTGAAATGATATATCTTATCAACGAACAGTCTTAATTTGCCATCTAACAGAAATTTTACTTGAGAGTACATTGATGCACGCAACCACTGGCTTGATGGATGATATTCTTCCCCAGACCGTTTATTTACATTAGGGATTCATAACTGGCCAGGTAACTTCTAGAAATTAGCTACTGGCCGTTCCTTGTGTACGATTTGAGACGGATAAGAATGCGGATATTTTTGAATCACAAACGGTACTAACTGCCAATGGTGGTAAGCGGTCAACTTGATAATTGGACCAAACACAATGAATGTGATATCCATTTAAATGCAGTCACCATTTTTCCGCAGATCAAATGAAGATTCGTTTGCATTTTCTGGGGTCCAAAGAAACCCGGAAATCTGTTCGGACCATGGGGGGCGACAACGTCCAACTGCAAAACTAGCTAGCTAATCCCTGAATCAAAAAACTAGAATCAAAAACTAATCAAAAACTAAAATCAAAAATTAAAATAAAAAAATAGAATAAAAAACCCTTGAATAAAAAAACTTTAAACAACTTTTACCTTTATCACTTCATGACAGCAATGCTCACATGTGCAACACTAGCTTAATTACCGCTTAAAGTCTTATCGAACGCCATTTTGTTTAGATAGCATAGGGCCGCTTTACACACTGTTGAAAATTTTGTGGTAAGTTGCACCAAAAAGTGGTACTATACCAGCTGCACCGCTTTCTGAGAAAAGGTACAGTGGTGCAAAGTAAATCAACAATATGATGCAACTTTGCATTATAATATGGAATGAAACCTTGTACCATTATGTGGTGCAAAGTTGCACCTTGTTGTTGGGTTTTGTTTGCACCACAAAATAGTGTAACTTTTCTCAGAAAGTGGTGCAGCTGGTGTAGTACCATTTTTTTGGTGCAACCTACCACAACATTTTTTAACAGTGTACTGGGCTATAACTACTGGCGGCGAACTTACGCTTTGCGTTCAGTCTGGGAACCGAAAGAACGTGTCCACTGGGTACCATCTACATTTGTGCATTGGCTGGAATTTCCTCAACAACATAACTAAGGCTCAGGTTCCACGGGAAAAGGGAATCCATATCCGAAATCTTTTGTTCTGAAGTTTAACGACAATTCTTACGGCTATATAAGCTGCTACCCGTCCCTAATCTGGGAAAGGAACAAAGAGCCATCAGACGAGCATACCACCCGTGCTTCATCTGAGACTGTTTCATCCGGGTCAGTTTCGGACGAATCGTCAGAAGCATGCATCTCAGACCACTCAGTCGCCGAGTTGGCCCGTATCCAATTCAGCAACACGTGATATGTTCATAGTTGCAAATGGGAAAGGAAACGAAACAGTTTTTCTCTAGAATTTTGCTAGTTGTTCGGCTCTGTAAATCCGCAAAAAACCCTACGGAGAATTTTCAATTTTAATTATTGCACTTAAAAAACGCCACCTGTTGCAGGGATGGAGTGGAGTAAGTAAGCACTAAATAGAAGGAAAAACAGTTTGAGTGGGTTTCGTGGAGCATATAGCGAAATCCACCAAAGTTAATTTTTAACTAAAGGCAAATATATACACAATTACATAAACAACATGGCACCAGAACTACAACAAAATGTAACATTGTTTTCCGTAACAATCCCAAAAATGCTGAATTGCAACGCGTTCTTTTGTTATCCGAAATAAAAGGATTCCAAAAAAAATATCGCGTGAAAGTCCAAATTAATAGACACCAACCACCATGGCGTATACAGAATTTTTTTTTTTTCAGGGGTTGGGGGTTAATTTTTTAGGGGGATTACGATCGCTTTTTTTTTAGGGCGCATACAGAATTTTTTTTTTCGAAGATTTTGAAATCCACTAGAACAAAAAGTTAATATAAGAAAAAATGAAAGCATTTTTTTTCTAATTAAGGAGTTGATGCATTTTTATTAAATTAAGGCATTATTTTAATAATGCAAATCGCATTTTAACCAAACCCTTAAAAACATGAAACACTCTCGGGGGGCAGGCCCCTGCCATCCTCTAAATACGCTCCTGCCCAACCCCTACTGCTATTGTCACCATCACGCAGTTCTGATTCAACCGTTAGTAACTTCTACGAAACAGTTTGGGTTTTGTGGTCCCAGGGCCAGTTTTGACTAATATACAGTGGCGGTTCTAGGAGGGAAGAAAAAAAAAAAAAAAAAAAAAAAAAAACAGAGGGGGGGGAGGGCAGCGCAAGTTCCTGCATGTACCGGTAAGTAAGTAAAATTAATATGCAATTCAAAAAAAAAACCAAAAAAAAAACCGGTTATATTCCAGGGGCGGGAGAGGGAGGGGGGGGTGCGAGTCTCTGGCTTGGAACCGCCACTGCTAACGTACACTGAAAAGCAATTGAATTAGAGACAGCTGGCGTTATGAAAATGTGGCGCTGTGGGCGGACCTGTAAACGGAAACGACATGACGTATGCAGCGATCCGACAATATAAAGAGTGATGCGACGAGAATCAGTAAGACGAAGGATCTAAGCGCATTTGATCGTGGGCAAATTGTCGGGGCCCGATGAATGGGTCATTCCATCTCGGAAGTCGTGCAGGCACTGGGATTTTCACGAGCCAGTGCCACGGGTGCACCGTGAGTACATCGAATCCGGTAAAACCATCCCTGCAAGAGCCAACTGCCGTGGACAACAGCGTGCGGATGAGCGGGGTCATAGTCGGCTAGCTCGCATTGTAACAGCGGAGCGGATAGACGGGCTACAGTGCAAGAAATCACTCGGCCATTTCAACGCTGGTGCATAAAAATGGGTAAGCAGCCACACCATCCAGAATCATCTCCTCGCTATGGGGTACAGAAGCCACCATCCCACGAGGGTACAGCTGCTGACCGCACATCACAGGGTGCAAAGATTAGCATGGGCGCGACAACAACGCCACTGGACCCTACACATGTGGGAAAATATTGCCTGGACTGATGAGTACAGATTCACGTTGGTACATGCGGTGGCAGGATACGAGTATACGTCGCAAACCACATGAAGCGATGGATCCTTCTTGCCAGCAGGATACTCTTCAAGCTAGTGGGGGTGGTATTCTCGTCTGGGAACTGTTTACGTGTTCTGAAATGGGACACCTGATACGTGTGACATCGTTCCTCACAGGTCAACGTTACCGGGATATCCTGGACGACCATTTGTTCCCGTTTGTGCGCCTTCAACATCCCACTGGGGACCTCATCCTGCAACAAGACAATGCAGCTCCAGAATTGTATCCGAATGGTTGGATGAACACTCCACCGACGTTTCGTCGCTTCCTTGGCCAGCTAGGTCACCTGACCTCAATACCACCGAGCACATCTGGGATGCCATCGAGAGAGATGTTCGAGGCTCTGAACCCCCCTCCATCAAATCTTCGTGAACTGTGGGAGCTTGTTCAGGGGTCGTGGATCCGTATGGCTTCCCAACGCTTCCGGTGTCTTGTCGAGTCCCTGCCGAGACGAATCGCCGCCGTCATCAGGGCGAAAGGTGGTGCTACACGTTACTAGACAGGTATCTCCAATTCAATTGCTCTTCAGTGTACATTTCAGTCTTTAAGCGTCTGCGACAACACATATCGATTAAGCGACTGGAACTGGTGGGCAAGTGAACCCTGTACTATGATAACACCCGCCCACATATATATATATATTTTTATTGGAGGTTTAACGACCACCGTGAGCAACTCAATGGGCTATAAGCAGTCGCCCGTCCCTAATTGAGTTTAAAAATCAATGCGTGAATTTTTCAGCTATAGGGTTACACAAAATTTTTGGGTGTTTTTTTTTCCCCGTAATAGCGCACACCCAACGTAAATGGGCACGCGACGCCTCGGGTACTGTACATATTTATGGCGTGAAAGGAGCAAGTCTCAAAAGCTTAGACAACAGAAATGTAATGCAAAATATACCATTATTAGACATGTATGGCATTTTCAGGCACCTGTATCAATTTAAAAACAAGTTTCTCCGTGGAATAAATTCTGTTGAGCTTCCGTTAATACAATTTTAAATTAATAGTTCATTAACTATTCATATTCATCGTATGAAAATTAAACAGCATGTTGTCTTTGGTCGCCCGTGAATGATTTTCGTTTGGAGTTCTCAAAAATATTTCGTCCGAATTTATTTTTAAAATCACCGGAAGCAAACAACAGTATCGCATTACACAGTATAAAGGATAACTTCGTCCAATTTCAGCCAAATCGACTGTCAACATTTTTTAAACAAAGCTTGAAAATATAAAATTTCGTTTTGATCAGTTAATCAGTTTGAGTCACCTCAGCCCAGGAAAAAAAAAAAAAAAAATCCCTAAAACAGTATTGCTGTGCTTATTATTTTTTCAATAAATAGTGCTACATTGAGTCAAAATTAATTTACCGAAGTCACTAAAGTTTTTCTAGCCTCCCCTATAGAATTAACCTCTTGCTACGACCCTGTATGTCAGAATACATTTAAGGAGACAGGGGGCTGAACAATATT
The DNA here is from genome assembly GCA_039090855.1 of Macrothele yani. Classification (NCBI taxonomy): domain Eukaryota; kingdom Metazoa; phylum Arthropoda; class Arachnida; order Araneae; family Macrothelidae; genus Macrothele; species Macrothele yani. The sequence goes on along the minus strand of CM077024.1, from coordinate 127,583,945 downwards.
TAGGGGCCCCAGTATCAGTGGCACATTTAGCATTTCACTATGGGCGGATAAATAGAAATACTCAGGAGAAAATATCAAAATATGACGAGTAAGCCATAAAAATATCCCCTCCGTATTGAAGTGTGTATTCCATGATTCATGGACGAATCAGTGTTAGCAAGAAAATGTAAAAATACATGGTTAAAAAATGGATACCAGTTCAGTTCTGCTTTAATCTCCCCACTCGCAGGGTCGTTCTTTTTTTTTTTTGTTTTTTTTAATTATTATTATTGGAGGTTTAAACGACCATCGTGAGCAACTCAATGGGCTATAAGCAGTCGTCCGTCCCTAATTTAGGGTCCACTGATTCGAGAGAGAGAGAGAGCCAGTGCCGTAAGATAAACACAACATCCATGCCTCAACGGGATTCGAACCCGGACCCCTTCTGAACGAATGATAAGAAGCCATCGCTTAGACCACTGCACCACCAGGGTTGGGTTCGGCTCGTCGAAATTATATCGAAATAGAGGGCAAAATAATATGATCCAAATATCATGATTCAAACGAATTCTTAATGTATGAAAATTTCCCCCAACTACAGATGTGTGCAAAACGTCTGTAATGCTTCCGAAAGATTTGAGGATGGACTGGGAGAGACTGTACTTTTTACGGACTCCTAAAAACGCGGAAAGAAAGATTTTTTTTTTTTCACTAGGCAATTTATTACAGTTTTCACTGTGCTATTTGAAAAAAAAAATGTAGAACTCTGTCAATTTTTCAAGTATCCTGCATAATTCTGGAGCTCCTTAAAAATGCGGGGCCCGGGGCAGCCCCCCAAGCCTCTCCTCTTAATGGGCTCTGCTGTGTGTAATACAGCATTTTTAAACTTTTGTCAGTTTGAACATCGAGCGATCACTTTAAACCTTGTGGTTGGCACAACATGGACATTTAAGATCTCTGTGCCACATAATACCAAGCAGCCTGTAGAAATTGCTGCCAGTTTTGAACTACATAATTTATCACGTTGACTGTCGGATGACGAGTAGGGATTAGAAATTAAGAAATCAAAATTCAAGTATATTAGTTTTCGCAACCGAACCACCCATTTTTCGACTAATTCTCCCCCCCCTCATAAAAAACACATTTCAGGTTTTAATAACGCTGAGCTTGCTAGGCGTGTGACGCTGTAGAGGAGCGATCTCAAAACCAATTCAGTCTATCATTTTCGATTGGATATCTTGATAAATTGACATACGCTGATAAATGAAAGTAGCTGTCACGTCATGATTTGATGGAATGCGTGCGCTTCTTTTAATAACTTGATAAGCCTTTTTAAACCTGGCATTAATACTGTTAAATGACTGCTTGGCAATCATTTAATGCGCTTCGACGAAGGAAGCATGACTAATCTTTCCCCTAATGAAAATGAATGATATGCCCCGTTTTTGTATACATAAACTTTTAAAGACAAGAATTCAGGTTAATTGGCATATATAAACACACACAAAGAATCGAAAACTGTTCCGATAGTGATTGCTAATGTGCAAGGAAACTTCTTTGTTCTCAAAATCGAAAACTGTCTAGTTTCATTTGCTTTTAAATCATGAAATCTTCCGCGTTCGAAGATTTTCGTTGATTTAGAGGAAAGCAATTGACAGGTACTGAATCATCATCATTCAAATTAGACAGAATATGTAGTTTCTGCCTTTAACAGCAGCCGTGGATAACGACCTTGAAGGAAAAACTGAAGCGAAAAATCTTGGGAGTTTTTTTTTTTTTTGATTGATTGGAGGTTTAACGACCATCGTGAGCAACTCAATGGGCTATAAGCAGTCACCCGTCCCTTATTTTGGGTCACAGCTTCCAGGGAAGGGAGAGAGCCAGTGCCGTAAGACAAACAACATCCATGCCTCACCGGGAAGTAGAACCCGCACCCCTTACGGACGAATGATCGGAGGCCATCGCTTAGACCACTGCGCCATGGGGCGGCAAGGAGTTTGTTGGCTCCCGTGTATTCCGGACTGTTACTGTGCTTTCTAATTGTGAGGTGTATTGTATCCTGGAAATTAGAGTTCTTTTTGGTCGCTGTGAAAGAGGGGATGAGTGTTTGAGGGTTGCGTGCAAGGCCGTGGCCAGGAATTTGTTTTTTTTTTTTTGGGGGGGGGGGGGTGTTGGATTAAATGTTATTTATCGGTGAGGTATTCATTTCTTTTGATGATTGAATGTAAACTAAAATATTTTGGTTTACAATTAAAAAAGCAACCCTTCCCTCCCCCACCTATTTTTGAGATTAGTAATTGTAAAATTTTCCTCATAAATTTGCATTACTTGTAAAATTTCCGCCTACAAATTTGCAATAAACATAGATCAAACACAACGGGAGGCAATTCCTTTATATAACTGTTTTTAATGACTTAAAAATTATGTTGAACCAATGTTTTGATACAAGCAATAACAATTAGTGTATCGATAGAAAATTTTAAGGTGAACATTAAAACATTGGTATAATACAATTTGTACAAATCAGCAAATTCAAGAAATTTTTACATTAAGAAAAACAAATAAGGTTTACATTTTCACTCGCGTCATAAAAAATTAGCTCTTGAAGATTTAACAAACCGATTTAAAATTTCGTCCGGTTGCACCTCAGTTTCCCAATGGGTTGCTAAAAGTGCTTATTTACTCAGCCGTTTTCTCCCGTTGAGTTTCTTAAATATTGTCTTCAATCGTCTAAGAGTCGAAAATGTCCTTTCTGGCGTAGCTTTGGAAATCGGAATTATAGCAAGAATCTGTAACAACGTGTGTGAGTTGGGGAAAACATTTGAGTCGCATTGCAAAAGGGCCTCTATTGCGTTAGCGGGTCTTGAATTAACGTCTATGTTGATCCATTTGTTTCGCCACACGGACTAAGAGCACTGCTGTCTAGAAGTAAGTTTTCAGAAAATTCTTTGCAAGTTGTTAAGCTCTTTTTCGTAGTTTATATAACGCAACATGATGAGGTAGAAATATTTGAAGCACTATGACTAATGTCTTGTGAGTCTCGAATCGATCGTTAATTTGTTTTCGCACGTGGTCAACAAATGACACAAAAAGAATTTCCCCGAAATATATTCTTCTGAAATTTATGATGAAATATTCCCTCTTTGAATCATCATCATGGATGTAAACAAGAATCCGCTAGTACCAAATGCAGAGAATGTTCTCCACAATGGACGTATAAGGCCAAATAAAAAACAAAAACAAGACCCCCCCCCGCTTGGCTACGGCGATGGTTGAGTGGTTGTATAAATCCCTTGCTTCTGATGAATGTTGAAATATTCGTTTCACAGTATGAACTTATACGAACATGATATAGATACAGGTAATCCTCTAATATAGCAGAGCTACAAACTTCGCTGTACTACACAGTACCAATGACTGGAGGTTGTTCGGTAATCGGTATTCCATGTTAGCTTAAGTCATTCATGTGTAGGCAACTTTAACTTGAGACTGCACGCTCGTCTATGTTTGCAATGCTTTCACAGAGTGGAATATTTCGACTTCGGAATTAACGAAATGCTCTCTTGGGATTTACAACGAACTACCTCAAATAAACCTAACATTGATGCCAAACACAGACTCCGATCACCCGTTCTCTGCAAATGAAAGAAAACTTGCCGATTTGTATTGTAAGATCACCAGTAAATATCAGGTGATATTAACGGTCATGATAAAAGGTTCCGATGAGAAGAAAAAAAAAATCGCCTAAAAAGAGCGCGTTCGTAATTTGTGAAAATACCCCGCGAAAAAAATTAAGATCCACGTCCTCAGACATCTCAGGAGCATCAATATAACACTCATTTCGCAATACTCACTGGCACTTTGGTTCCCCATAGGAACAAGAAAACGTTCAGCAGAATTTTATTTTTATAAGGTATATAAAAAGCTTTACTTCTATGGGCTAACAAACCACAAGTACAGCTCAGTTCATGACCACTTGCATATTTTCAAGTCACTCTGAACACCAAACTAATGTATACAAATTTGACACAGTATCACATGACTTCTCCAATACAACGATTAAATAATTTGTTTTCGACGGTAATACATAGAGATACACAGTCAGAGCCCTGACTATGTATCACAGAGTCATCCACTTACACAAGCCCAGCTTTAAGGTGTAATCGTTAATAGTTTTTTAAACAGAGCTTCACAACCACAGTCCCAGACTTTAGTAATAAGAATTCCAGAATACGAATGTTCTCCGGAATCAGTTTCCACAGTTAGAGCTTTAAGGTAAATAGTTTTGTTTTTTCTTTTGATTGAGGGTTTAACACCACCGTGAGCAACTCAGTGGGCTATAAGCAGTCGCCCGTCCCTAATTTAGGGCCACTGGTTCCAGGGAAGCCGTAAGACAAACAACATCCATGCCTCACCGGGATTCGAACACCCGGACCCATCTCGGACGAATGGTCATAAGCCATCGCTTAGACCACACCGCCACCGGGGCGGCTAAATAGTCTTCAATGTGTCATTGTAACGGAAGAATCTCCCCACAAGTCAACACAAAGTTCGAAAAATCAGCTTGCATCAGCTGGTCAACGAGTTACTCATGCATGAAAGTCAAGGTTATTCACATTTCGACGCTGCGCTCTATTACATAATGCTACAAACACCCATCACTTCAAGTCCTCAAAACACTCGCAAGCCGCCACAGTGGCGTAGCTTCTCTGGCCAGTTGTCAGAGTTGAGCTCGGGTTCGAGTCCCGGAAGAAGCACAACACGAGTAGTGTGTTTACTGCTCTGGCTCGCTCGCTCTTTCTTCCCTGGAACCAGCAACTGTTACGCCGAAAAAATACACTTTTCTATGGTAGCCGTTTAAACCTTGCAACCCCCCCCCAACAAAAAAAAAAAAAAGATAATGGGTGGCGCGACGAACGAGGAGAGGCAAATCACTGGACACAATCGACCATTAATATTCCACTTCAATATACGAAAATTCCAAAGTGGGATTAATTATAATGCTGCTTCGGGTATTCATCTTCTGTGACAGAAGCTGAAATAAAATTTCTTTTACGATTGTTTTGAGCTATTTTCCTAGAAAATGAATTTTTTTTTTTGCATCCAGCGTACTGTCTAGTACTCGAAATGGGCGTACCGGCACTTTCCCCCTAGTATTTCATGCCAGCACTTTTTTTTACCCATAATTTACATAACGACACTAATTTTAGTATTGGGAACAGAAATGATTCCCCCTCCCTGACTTACAGGCGCGCATTCTTAAACATAGAACCTCGTGCATTTGGATCGGATATTTTTTTTATTCCCCCCCCCCTCTCTTCTTGAAAGGTCGTTTTATGCGGAATACATTGCTTTCGCTACTATCGGGAAAAACTACGCCGAAACTTCGCGGTAACATCAATGCTGAGAGAAGTGTTTACTGAGAATTACCTTCAAGAGCTTTTACTTCAGCTGAATCGCGCCACAAAAACTGCAGGCCTTCCAAATGAAAGTACATAACAAACATCTATGTTACCTACTCAATCGTTAAGACCTTCACTCTGCGATATGCAATAACCGTAATGTATTCCTTCATCCTTGGGTAATTCGACGGATCTGCCTATCAATCCTTTTGCGTCTATCTGTGGTTTACAACATCTTGAAAACAAACCAAGAGGACAATCTGCCTGCTCCAAGTTGCAATTGAAACTCGTTTTAGCTACTAGTTTATATTTCAAAGCACTTCTTTCTCTGCAAAATTTGTGAATAAACTTTTTCTCATGCCAAAAGCAGAAAATTACCAGGCTGGCATTTAAAGAGTTTCCACACACGGATATCAATTTAATCGTAGTTGCCATGAATGTCGATAGCTTAGTTTTCAGGAAATGTTAAACAAATTGTAACCACAAATAACACTGCACCACGATACGCAAATTTCCACTTTGACTTCTTGTTTTACATAACCATTTCTACGGCACATAAATTTAATTTAAAACCAGAAGAGTCAGACCACATAAGTGAAAACTGGAATTTGATAGTTTTTGAGGACAATTATGCAATGTCTTTGTCGTCCTTACGAGCCAAGAGTCTCTCAGGGTACTAGTGGCGTAACTACCACCTCCGCAACTGCCGCAAGTAACGAAGGAGCGTACACTACAGTTGCCAGTAAGGGTTTTATGAAAACAATCCGAACGCATACGAAAACAAACAAATAATTAATCCAAAAATTCATATTTTCCTTTAATACATATATACGTAGCTTTGCCTACATAAATGCCAAGTTTCACTTTTAAAACACTGGATGCGCTACAGATTGAAGCTATTCCGCCCTGGGGCTGCAGGTTGTAATACGATCACTCTGCAATGGGGTTGTAATACAATCGTTCTCCAATGGATTGTAAGCAATACTTTCTCTCCAATCGCCCTCTCAGGAAAAGTACGAGACCACGTGGGGATTCCCCGTGGAGGACATGAAAAAAGTCAGTCGCCTAGGATTACGTACACAACAGACACCAACAACATTATTAACAGCAGCCACAGATCTGCATGTAAAAGAGGGCGATTTCTTCAAGTGATTAACAGTATTTTAGTTTTGGACAAAACAATTACACATTGCTTTGCTCTTAGTTCTTCTTTATAGTAAGTATGTCTATGTCATTCAGTGTGTGGAAACTTTAACATACAAGCGAACGTCATCCATTTGCAAAATGTCACAAAAGCGTCTAAGTGGTGCATAGTATCGGCGAAAGAAAAAATTGCGCGAAGAAACTTCCAAAGATCAAATGTCGTTTCTGATTTAAAAGAATGATTTGTTTAGCACGTCAACTGTTCAAACTTTAAATTCAGGCATTTCACATAAACTAAGCACTTCAGAAACAAGTGAAAGTAAAATTGGTGATTATGAAGTCTTATAGTTATTAACCTTAACCATTAAAGTATATTTTATAGAATTCGTTTCTTGCGATAAAATTTATATTCATGCATTAGTCCGCGCACGGTGTAAATCCTGATTGGCTGATTGATAACCTTACATTATGTACTTCTGTTCTAAAAATTATTTAAAAGTTAAAACTACAGAGCTCTAGGTATCTCACTTACCTTCAGCAAACATTCTCCTGACCTCTCTCCCCCCGCACACAATCCTCCCTCGTATTAGAAATCCTGGGTAAGTGACTGTGCTTAGGGGTGCTGAAATAAACCTTTCCCGGGGAGGGGGGGGCAAAAAAGAAACTAACACAAACTGCATAAACAATGTAAACTTCCACTGTGCCGTCTGTATCCTCTAGCGTTTTTTACCACACACAACTAGATAAATTCAATTGAAAAGCAGACGACCCAAAAACTGCATTAAAAAAGACTGATAGATGAAGTTCAACAGCATCTTGGGACAATAAAATAATTACTTTGTTGTTCTGTACCTTGTGCCTTTTGGCCATGTGTCTCACACACCACGAAACTCCATCATTCAATTGCTCATCTTGGGGGAGTTTATTTTTCAAGAAGGAGAGGAGAAACAAACTTAAGGAACCTTTTTGTCCAGCAACAAATGATAGTTGTAGTGGATGATATGTTTTTCATTTCTTTGACTTTCCCACTACCCTACGTACGAGTGCATGAGTACGAGTACAGAGTGTAACACAGTGACTAATTTCAATATTATTACTTTCTACTGCAAATTTCCAATGTTCCTACTAACCAAACACACACTTCGAGAAGTTCAATATATAGCAATCAGAACTAATAAAATGGCGAAAATCTTTGTAGCGCTTTCCAAGAACTGAAATGACAGGCAGATTTCTAGGGGAGGGCAAGGACCCCATGTGCCCCTTCCTATGGGCGCCCATGCTTGCGTCACATGCACCACGCAATCCCCAAAACTCAATCAATCTCATGAAGAAAAATTTGTCCCCGGTGGTCGAGTGGTGAGAGGCGTAGGTTTCTAACCAATCGTCTGAGCCGTGCCTGGGCTCGAGTTCCGGATAAGGCATGCGTGGTGCGCGCCTATCCTTCGGCGCTGGCTCTCGCTTTTCTGGAACAAACGTCTCAAAATTCGGGACGGGCCCTTACTCAAGAGTTTCTCTTGGCAGGCCGTGAGACCACGAAGCACCCCCCTCACCCCCCACCAAAAGCCTTAAGACTAAGTTCTGGAAGAACTATGTGGTATCTTTGTCCACCAGGAAATGGCAGCCGCAGAAGATATATTTTTTACATAGTACCAGGTGATGCGTAACATCACAGATTCTCCTTGACAAATGTCAACCCCGCCTTCTCGTTGTACATCCTGTTCCCACTAAAGGGGCTCTGACGACCGCCAATAGCGGTATAACTATACCATCGGGATCACAGGAAATGCTATCCTACAGTCACCAACCCGCTTGGCCAGCGTGGTGAGTTATGGCCAAACCCCTCCAAAATGACTCCACAACTTAAATCTTGGCCCTCAGTCTCCGGCAGCTGGAATGTACCTGGCCAAGGCAGCGGCCAGTGCGACATGAAGGCAGAGGGTGCTAAGAATCCCCGGAGGACCGGACTAGGCTGCCATCTGATGCTGACCTTGGCTACGTATAACGGACGCTCCCTATCTTCTGATTCAAGGCTTCTTGAATTGGAAGAGGAACTACAAAGGATCAAGTGGGACATCGTCGGGCTAAGTGAGGTAAGGAGAAAAGGAGAAGATCTCATTGAACTGAAAAGTGGACATCTCTTCTACTATCGTGGGACAGATACTGGCAGAACTAGTGGTGTTGGATTTATAATAAACAAGAAACTGAAGGATAAAGTTGTAGAAGTTGAAAGTTCTTCTGACAGAGCTGCACGAGTCGTTATCCAACTCTCGAGAAGATACCAGGCTCAGATTATTCAAACTTATGCACCCACCACAAGTCATGCTGAAGAAGAAATTGAAGAATTTTATGAGGAAATTCGTGATCTAAATAATAAAGGTAAGCAGCACTTGAAGATAATTATGGGAGATTTCAATGCAAAAATAGGGCAACGGCAACAGAATGAAACTTCAGTAGGTAAATTCGGTCACGGCAACAGAAACCAGCGTGGAAATACTCTCGTAGAGTTTGCAGAGGCAGAAGGGTTTTACATCTTGAACTCCTTTTTCAAGAAAAAGCCACACAGGAAATGGACATGGAGACATCCAAATGGGACGACAAGTGAAACTGATTTTATTATGTGTAACAAAAAATTCGTCATCGAAGACTGCAGGGTGCTAAACAAGTTCAACACAGGTAGTGACCATAGATTGGCGAGATGTAAGATGCACCTCAACACTAAACTCGAACGTAGCAAGCTCATAAGACAAACAAAATGTATTGACATAACCAACCTTAAAAAACACCATAATACCTTCAAATTGGAACTGAAGAACAGATTCTCTGCTTTAGAAGGCCTAACATCGGAAGAAGTGGATATTTCTGAAGTTAACAGAAAAGTAACCAAAGCTCTTATGGAAACAGCAACAAAATTAGCTGGGCCTAAGAACAAATTGCATGTGAACAAATTATCAGGAAAAACCAAAATGTTGATGCAAAAAAGAAGAATGATGAGGAACAACTAAAGAAGATGTGACTTCCAAAGTGGAATATATAGAGCTATGCAAGACAGTACGAAAAAGTATCACTGAAGACGTAAGGAAATTCAACTGTGAACTAGTAAGGAAAGCAATTGAAAACAACCAAAGCCTAAAGATAGCAAAGGGACATCTCAGTAAGGGGAAAAAACAGATTATGGCACTGAGAAAAGAAGATGGTTCTGTAACAAGAAATAGAGGCGAAATTTTGACAAGAGTGAAAGATTTCTACTCCAAATTATATGAAAGGGATGATACATGTACTCCAGACATCATGAAAGGTACCAGTACCAGAGTTCTTCCAGTTCTTCCAGCAGAAGTTGCACATGCAATCAAGAACATGAAGCGGGGAAAAGCTCCAGGAGAAGATGGAATTACTGTAGATATCATACAAGAAGCAAGTGGAGAAATCGAAACAGTACTCGCCCAAATTTTCACTCGATGCCTTAATGAAGGGAAAATTCCTGAGGATTGGAACAACGCTACAATGATCTTGATACATAAAAAAGGTGACATTGAGGATCTCAGGAACTACAGACCTATCAGCCTCCTATCAGTGGTTTATAAAATCTTCACTAAAGTTCTTTCACACCGCTTGAAGGTGACACTGGACATGGCTCAACCGAGAGAACAAGCTGGATTCAGGAGTGGCTACAGCACAATAGATCATATCCACGTACTGAGAGAACTAATTGAAAGAGCGAGGGAATATGAACTTCCATCGTGCATGGCTTTTATCGATTATGAAAAAGCCTTTGATTCGGTGAAACCATCAGCAGTTGCAATGGCTCTGAAATCCTGCGGTATTGAAGATGCATACATTAATATTATTAATAACATCTATGAAAATGCAAGTGCAAAGATTTGGCTGTTTGAAAATACAACACACATAAAAATTGGAAAAGGAGTGAGACAAGGTGACACCATATCTCCGAAGCTCTTTAATGCCACATTGGAAAATGTCTTTCAATCACTGAACTGGGAAAACAAAGGGATAAAGATTAATGGAGATTATCTAACCCACCTTTGTTTTGCTGATGACATAGTCATTTTTGCAACTACCCCATCAGAGCTACAGAGTATGATCAAGGAACTTGCTGACAAGAGTAAAGAAGTGGGATTAAAAATGAACTTTAAGAAGACAAAAGTGATGTACAATGCTTTTACAAGAAATGAAGATTTATCGATTGATGGAGAAAAGCTGGAGATAACAGACACGTACGTTTATCTTGGACAGCAGATATCAAGTGAGGGTCACATTGGTGAAGAAATTAATCGGCGTACAAAACTTGCCTGGAGAGCTTTTGAAGAAACAGCATAATTTTCAAGAGCAATATGCCATTATGTCTTAAAAGAAAAGTGTTTGATCAATGCATCCTTCCAGTGCTTACGTATGGTGCAGAGACGTGGACCTTAACTAAAAGAGACATACAAAGGCTGCAGACAACTCAAAGCAGCATGGAGAGGTGCATGCTTGGTGTAACCAGGAGAGATAAGAAGAGGAACACATGGATCCGAAAAATGACGAGAGTGGAAGACATCATGATCAGAGTTAAATCCCTGAAATGGCAATGGGCTGGACATACTGCCAGAAGAACAGACCATCGATGGACAGCCGAAATTTTAGATTGGATTCCAAGGGACAGGAAAAGACCCAGAAGAAGACCACATGGAAGATGGGTGGATGAAATTCGAAAGTATGCGGGAGTGACATGGAGGAGACTGGCACAAGACAGACCGTTGTGGAGGAAACTTGGGGAGACCTTCGTCCAGCAGTGGATTGATAATGGTTGACAATGATGACCTATATGTACAATGTGCTCAGACTTTTTGTTTATTTGGAGGTTTTAACGACCACAGTGAGCAACTAAATGGGCTGTAAAGCAGTCGCCAGTCCCTAATTTAGGGTCACTAGTTCCAAGGAAGAGCCAGTGACGTAACACAAATACAACAGCCATGCCTCACGGGATTCGAACTTTTTTACGACGAATGGTTGGAATCCAGCGCTTGACCATGCGCCACCGCTCGAACATTAACTACTGTAACAGCCATTTTTTTTTTTTTTTTGTAAATTTCCAATGTGATCTCTATTTGTACTGCATATACGTTCAGAAGTACGACGAAAAAATATTGGCAGCACAAATTGTCATCGCGAAAAGTTTTGTAGTATTTTGCCGGAACAAAAATAGTAGAGGCATAGTTCCAGGAGATGGCAGGTACCTTATCTTCTCTCCGTACGGGTGGGCTACCGTTAACTACAAGAGCGATCAACTTTCAAAAGCTGTAGTATTCAATTCGGAATTATGTTTGGTCTTCATCCGGGAGAGCGTACCTTTTTCTTGGTTTCCATCCAGTAGCGGATCCAGCGAGGATAGACTTCCCCATTCCCCCTAAATCAGGGTTTTCCTTCATAAATGGTCAATAGATAATGTATTTATTTTTGAAAATTATAGAAATACATCCACATGCTTTGTAAAAGTTTTCATAACTAAAATTTCCTTTACGTTTGGAGATAAAATGTTCCTTTCTAGCTTCAGCATTAAAAAAAACAAAAACAAGTTAGTAAAATCATGCAATGCATTGATTATGATACGCTTTCCAACATACCAGAGATCATTACTCAAGTTATGAGGATAATGGCTGTGGATGAAATCTAACTCCTGTGCCCTGATCTTTGACCCCATTTCGACGATATTAAACAGAATTGGTTCAGTATACTTCCGGAACAACATACTAAAAGTTTTGTCGCAATAGAAGCATTTTTAGTCAAGTTATGAGGATAATGGTTGTGGAATAAATTTCGATCCTGCGCCCTGACCTTTGGACCCCATTTCGATTATGTTAAACAGAATTGGTGAAGTATAACTTCGGAACATACTAAAGTTCTGACGCATAAGGGAGATGGAATGGATCCCGCTATGTCTTAACCTTTGACCCCATTTCCAATAAGGTTCATCCCCAGGTTCTCCCCTACCACATACTAAAATTTCACCGAAATCGAGTCATTTTTACGCGAGTTATCTTGCGGACAGACAGACGGACAAAGCTGGAGTATATACGCTTCTTCAACCTACGGTTGGACGGCGTAAAAAAGAGAAATTCAGAAACAGAAAGATGAGAGCAGGAGTGAAGAGATTTTCACTGGTCATGAAAAGCAATGAGAGAGCTTTGTTCTACTTTTTTTTTAGTATTGTCTGGCATCATTAACAATTTGGAGCAGGGAAAGTCACCGTGTGGGGTAGACTTTGAAGTGTGTGCGAGATAGTGTAGGTGAGACAGAGCAATCCATAGGGCAATAAACAAAAACTAGTTTCCAAGCTGGAATTTTTTTCGATTGAATGAACCCATCTGAGTAGAAGAGGTCAAACTTTATTTTGAAAGATTTTTTCCACATGTGAGATTTAAAAACCATCAGGTTGGTTTCCTCGAAAAGTGGGCAATTGGAACGCCATGAAAATAGTACTGATTTTTCAGTTCTCGTTCGCAATTAAGAATTTAGAACATTTTTTTAATGAATATTTTTAGAAAGTCTTGCGATGCCAGGAAGGGGCTGAGCTGATGTGCACAGACCAAAAATTTTAAGGAGGCACAAATAAAAGCTAATTTTTTTTTCTTGCGGAAGGGGATTCTAGGAAATCGTTTTTCCAAAAATGCTCCTGTTGAATTGCCATTAGCGCCATAACTTAGGTTTTTTACATGCCTAATATATCCAAAACTATGAGGTGTGTGAGGCGTGCCTTTCAAAGCACCTCATGCTATGAAGAAATATGCCTTTCAGTCATCTGTCAGATGACTGTATGCTTTCTTGTGCATGGAATGACATCTGAAAAGCAGTCATAACAATACTCGCTATTGCGTAGCGTTGTTCCCTTGGCTGTATGTCATACTTTATAACATTTAAAAGGCGAACGAATAAGTATTACTTTTTCGACTTTTAAAGTTTGGGTGGAAGGGCCCCTTATACCCCCCCCCACGCTACGCTGATGTGTGTGCTCCACAAAGTCAAAGTCTATTACCCCATAAGATCAGCATCTACATGCTTCTGCTGTTTCCATCTACAATGAAGGTTTGGGATGGAAATTAGAATGCCAAGTTCCTGATTCCTGAAGGGCCAAAAATTGGGTCTATACAGATTGCTACCCCCCTCCCCCCGACTTACCCTGTTTCACGACTTCCATTTGCTGATGTTGACTGACTGTTTCAGGAGAGAGAATACAATACCTCTAACTGTCTCAAAAATAGGGTATCGGCGGTACTTGGTCAACCACAGGAACCTTCGCATATGGTTTTATCATATCTTGATGCTTCCTTTTCATATAACAAATTGTGCGCCTCACGCTTTTAACTAATTCTGGGACTAATATTTTGTACAGTACACACGTTTTTTTTTGTTTTTTTTTTATTGGAGGTTTAACGACCGCCGCGAGCAACTCAATAGGCTATAAGCAGTCGCCCGTCCCTAATTTAGGGTCACTGGTACCAGGGAAGGGAGAGAGCCAGTGCCGTAAGACAAACACAACATCCATGCCTCACCGGGATTCGAACCCGGACCCCTTACGGACGAAGATCAGAGGCCAACGCCTTAGACCACTGCGCCACCGGGGCGGCCACACAGAAGTTTAACATCTTGTCTTTGAAACGCAACAACGCTTGTCAATGAAGTCTTCTAGTATATCATAAATCTTAGGCTACAAACATTGTGAAGTACAAAGGACTGAAGAAATCAGCGTCAACTCACATTTTACTTTCTTATCGACCACAAGCTTCCTTGTTTCACTTTGAGTGGCCCAGCTTCCTCAGATCGAATAGAATTCGGTACACTTATTTGAGGGTCGCTCGGACACTAGTTTTTTTTAAAAACGAACTGTGAAATACGGATTGGAAACGGGGGAAGGGGATGTCCTTTCTTAGATATCACTTCGATAGGCTTGAATCGGTGAATCGGTACTCTTGTATATTCGTGAAAATGTCAAACTGTCTTTTTTTTTTTTTATTGAAGGTTTAATGACCACCATGAGCAACTCAATCGGACTGTCCGTTTTAAACTAAGGAAATTTTCACTTAAAAAGGACAACACAACAGTGGGAATTGGGAACAGTGACGGTTTTTTTTTTCAATAGGGAGAATCTTGCATCAAGGTTTTACGCATGTGTTTTTTTCCCCTACAAGTTTTGCTACTGAAATGCGTGATTCCTCATTCCTCAGCGCTTCTTCATGTTGCATTAATCATCAGACAATTCTACATACTTTTGCTAAAGCGAAACGAAACTTCAAAATTTGTGTTGATGTATCAGTTCTAGGAGTATATCGTTTGTGTACTTAAAAAATAAACTTTAGTTTTGCAGCGCCAGCAAACGTCCCTTTTCAGTAATATGAAGAGATAAAGATATAAAATATTAACATCCAAATAATAACACAAGGAACTTTACACCAACTTATACATAAGATAGTATAACTATACTAGTGATCAGAATTTATTGGCGTAGATAAAAATCAATGTTTCCAAGCTTTCGCACATCAACCAGATGGCTTTTTCAAGGAAGGTAGACAGCAAACTGGATAATAGAACACTTCAACAATTTGAACGCGCTGACTTGACAAGAAACGAAGAGATGCAAATAAAACGAACATGATACCTCGTGTCTTTAATTTAATAATCACTTCGTTTATTGTAAAGTCACCGCGTTCAAATTGTTGAAGCGTTCTATTATCCACAGTTTGCTGTCTACCTTCCTTGAAAGACCCATCTGGTTCATGTGCGGAAGCTTGGAAACTGATTTTTATCTATGCCAATAAATTCAGATCATTAGTATAGTTATACTACCTTATATTAACATCCAATTTCACTTCTACGTATCTTACCGAAACACACCATTACTCCTGACGTGAAGAGGTTATGTGCATTCCTTCAACAGAAAACATAACAAAAAAAATAATTTTCCCTTTTCACATTTGCCTTCCAAAATATGAAAGGGAAACAGTAACCGCAAATTAGTCGGTGGTATATTATTTAATCGCGGGAAGGGCTCTCACGATTTTTTTTTTAGTCTGCTTCAAAACATAGGTACGAGTCTGGTTTTCTAAATTCGCTGGAGCCACAAACCCTAAATTAGTAACAAGCGGTAGATGTTTATTACGGGACATTTAACAACTCCAAATTTAGGTCACGCATTTTTCTATCGAATATATTTAACTGGGTCACAAAACTGTTAACGAAAAACTCTACCAGCAGTTAATTTAAGCGCTAGTAGTTCACGTTTGTTTAAAAACAAAAACGGTAAAAAATATCGAAGTAAAAACTAAAAAGAAAGTGTTCAATATCTTTCTTACCACTTTTAGCTCAACGGAGTTTTGGGTTCAGGTGAGTGACTGTAGAAGCGCTCCCACGGAAGGTATGTGGAGGGCGATCAACCCTCGGATGATATTTGATCCCCGAACTTCGCGAAGAACTCGTAGCTGAACAAACGCAACACCATCTTCGAGTTGCCCGATAAAATCCTATGAGAGCAATCCGCGAAAAGAGAGATTTCTTACCTTAAGCGATCAGTAAAAACACTCCAGAAGTGACAGGTGAAGCGTTTCCAAGTTGACATCAGAGACAACACTATATCACTACGAAATCCATAATTCCAGACGTGTGCTTTTGCCAATCACGAATTCAATCACCGGCAACCCTGGACTGGCTAGCGGCCGGCCTTCGAAAGCTGCAGGGCTGTCAAAGGCAGCGCCGAGTTCTGAGCCAATGGTGGAGCCAACGAGGAATATGACGTCACGCTCTGCTCTCCCGGATGGCCGAAGGCGATCACAACAACAAGTGGTCGACTACACGCCATGGGCAGGTAGCCAGCGTGCTGGAAGTGATATTTCTTCCTCGAAAACTCATCTCGAAGTTTTCTTCGTATGGAGAAAGTGGTTTGCGCGTGCTTCCAGACTAGAAGCCAACTCATTCAGCGTCTTGAGCGTGTTTATCTTTCCTGCGGTTTTCCTCAAAAGACGCACTTTTTGAGCTTAATGCCTTAAATAATATTAACTAACGTATCGTAATAATTATTAGCTGGACAAAAATTAAAAAAGAACCGCATGATCCTCATTTTTTGAAGTTTGTTGCGGTCACGTAGCAGAGGGCAAATTCCACTATCATGTGATATAGCGTGAGCTGTCTTTTGTGAGACACACGGAATGTGTATTTTTTTTTTATTATTCGCTGGAAAAGAATCACCCGAACTAGTGCGATAAATTCTACTACGGGTACCGCAATAAACTTGGGTAAAGAAAGTTTTGGTCTTTTAGAGGCTATAAGAAAGTGTGTATGTATGTGTGTGTGTGTGTGTGTGTGTGTGTGTGCTGGGAGTGGAGGAGATGGTTCAGTCACGCCTGTTTGTAAGAGCGTGACTAATGAGCGTATGTATACCATGTTCATGCAGTCACCCACAGAGGTATAATTTTCTTTCATTTCATAGTATCATGCAAGAATTTTAAATAATTGTTTGCAAGTCTGACGCCTTTGCTTTACGCAGTACTTTTCTGCGAGAATGTCTTCATACGGAAGACATTCTCGCAGAAGAATGTCTTCATATTGCTTTTTTACGCTTTCCAACAGTAGGTTGAAGAAGCGTATATGCTCCAGCTTTGTCCGTCTGTCCGCACGATAACTGGCGTAAAAATGGTTCGATTTCGATGAAATTTTAGTATGTGGTAGGGGACCACTGGGAACGAACCCTATTGAAAATGGGACAAATGGGGTCAAAGGTCACGACGTAGGAGCGGGATCATTCCATTGCCCTTATGCGTTATAACTTGCGTAAATATGGTTCGATTTCAATGAAATTTTACTATGTGGTAGGGGACTACCTGCGGACGAATCTTATTCAAAATGGGTGAAGTGGGGTCAAAGGTCAGGACATAAGAGCGGGATGCATTCCATTTGCCTTATGCGTCATAACGTGCGTAAAAATGGTTCGATTTCGATGAAATTTCAGTATGTGGTAGGGGACCATCTGGGGACAAACCCTATTGATTGTGGACGAAATGGGGTCAAAGGTCAGGACATAGGATTGCGATCCATTCCATCGCTCTTATCCCATGTTATAAAGGTGGACGTCAAGTACGTAATTTTGCTTCCTATACTTCCAATGGAAAAACTTTTGTACACATTTCCTTCACAATTAATGTGTTCCCAAGCATGAAAATTTGAACATCGATTAAAATAACTTTATTATAACTTGGAATACTTAATATTTTCTAAAACATAACCATAATTATATAAAAAATCAATCACTTTTCCTTTGGTGGTGTTGAAACCAGAAAAAGCATGGCGCGACGTGTACTTTGATGACGCCAGTAGACAAACAAATGTTGGATTGCATAATTATGGTTATGTTTTAGAAAATATTAAGTATTCCAAGTTATAAAATGAAGCTATTTTAATCGATGTTCAAATTTTCATCCTTGTGAATGCATTAATTGTCCAGAAAAAAGATGGCGCGACCTGTATTTTCATGACGTCAGTAGACAAACAAATGTTGGATTACATAATTATGGTTATGTTTTAGAAAATATTAAGTATTCCAAGTTATAAAATGAAGATATATTAATCGATGTTCAAATTTTCATCCTTGAGAAACGCATTAATTGGGAAGAAAATGTGTACAGAAATTTTTCCATTCGAAGTACAGGAAGCAAAATTACTTGACATTCACTTTAAAGGAGCAATTCTTGTATGTATGTAAATTTTATTTTGAAAACGGCTCTAAGGATTTTGATGAAAGTCGTTAACCTACCGTTTTCTGGTTCTAGAAATCGATTTAGCTTGATCTCGACTTTAAGAAAATTTGTTTAGTGGGTTAAATAACCACCCCGAATTACCAAGTTTGTAGTGTGGTGTCATGGCGTCGCCGCATTGGATGTCGGCGCGCGGTCATGCCATCTATCTCATTACGTCACGCGTTGTTTGTGGATCCTATTAAAGTTTTATGACGTTACACCTTGCTAGCAGATGGTCGCGATTCCCATCTGCCTCATTACGTCACGCGTTGTGTGCGTATGTTCGTCCGCACGATAACTTGCGTAAAAATCGTTCGATTTCGATAAAATTTTAGTATGTGGTAGGGGAACACCTGGGAAGGAACCCTATTGAAAGTGAACGAAATGGGGTCAAAGGTCAGTACATAAGAGTGGGATCCATTCCACTGCTCTTATGCGTCATAACTAACGCAAAAAAGGTTCAATTTCGATAAAATTTTAGTATGTGGTTGAGACCACCTGGGGACAAATCCTATTGAAAATTGGCGAAATGGGGGTCAAAGGTCGGGACATAGGAGCGGAATCACTTCCATCGCCATTATGAGTCATAACTTACGTAAAAATGTTTCGATTTGGATGAAATGTTGGTATGTTGTAGGGACCTGTCTGGGGACGAATCCTATTAAAAATGGGAGAAATGGGGCGAAAGGTTAGGACACAGGAGCGGGATCTATTCCATAGCGCTTATGCATCATAACTTACGTAAAATTGCTTCGATTGCGACAAAACTTTATCATGTTATTTCGGAGATATACTGAACCAGTTCTGTTGAATATCATCCAAATGGATCAAAGGTCAGGGAACAGGGGTGAGATTTATTCCACAGCCATTTTCCTCATAACTTGAGTAATAGCTTGAGTAATGATTTCTAGTATATTGGAAAGCGTATCATAATCAATGCATTGCATGATTTTACTAACTTGTTTTCCATTTCAGGCGTAGGAAACAATATTTAATTTTTGTTTGTTTGTTTCTTTAATCATACAAATTTTACATACATGTCGACGAGCCTCAATATGGTCAGCATTCAGTTTGTTTACGTTTGTACGACCATACATATCACAGACTATCATCATACAAGCAGGGCCTGATTATGTCATGCTGTGGCCAGGGGCGGATCCAGAGGGGGACGCATGCCCTCCCCTCAGGACCAAGGAAAAGCTTCGATTTGTTAGGCTTTAATAACAAATTGAATAATTTTTTGTGAGAGAAAGTATTACTTAAAAATATATTACTTTCCTTAATTAATTGGAAGAATTTATAGACATATTAAGAACACTTTTTCATTTTGAGAAAAAAAAATATGACAGATGTCCCCGGTTATTCCCGACACTTGCGCGCCCCGCTTACGAAAATCCTGGATCCATCCCTGGCTGTGGCACTGAATTGTGGCCCCCTTTCAGAAAACCTTTCCTATTTCTTTAAATTATTTTCCTATCAATTATTTTTACTGAAACATTATAAGGTTATCTTCGCTGGGGGATGGGGAGGAGAGCGGTAATATTACCGCTCTTCTCCACACCCCCCAGTGAGGATAACCTTATAATGGTTCACCTCCCAGCGAACCTTATATGAAATCATTGCATAGCTATTATTATTGCTAAAAAGTCACTTATTACTTTTATTATTCTTAAAGAACATTTTTATATACAAGCCGAATGTTAGAAAACATTCGGCTTGTATATTAATTGTATTTTTATTTGTTTTACATAGCCGAACTTCCGAAATCAACCGCTTTAAACTAAAAACATTTTTAAAGACTAAATTAAAAAGATAACAGTAAATTATAAGATTTAAACCCTTTTCTATTTAAATGGAATATTTAAATGCATTTTCTCAATTCAGAAAAAAATGTTTTCATTAGTATGGCGTGACAAACCTTTCAGCTTATAATATAAAGTGTTCATATTTATCTTCAACTGTTAGAAATGCTGGCGATTTCAGAAAATTTTAAGAACATCTTACAAAATTTATTCTTAAGGATATCAATGAAGGCTGGAACTGGAAGTCCCCACCGAGTTTGCGGCCCGGAGCTTCAACCCCCAAAACAAAACTAAAATATTGATGCAAAAAAGAAGAGAGATGAGGACAGCTAAAGAAGCTGTGACTTTCAAAGTGGAATGTATAGAGCTATGCAAGACAGTACGAAAAAGTATCACTGAAGACGTAAGGAAATTCAACTGTGAACTAGTGAGGAAAGCAATTGAAATCAACCAAAGCCTAAAGATAGCAAAGGGACATCTCAGTAAGGGAAGAAAATAGATTATGGCACTGAGAAAAGAAGATGTTTCTGTAACAAGAAATAGAGGCGAATTTTTGTCAAGAGTGAAAGATTTCAACTCCAAATTATATGAAAGGGATGATGCATGTACTCCAGACATCATGAAAGGTACCAGTACCAGAGTTCTTCCTTCTTCTAGTCCTCCCAGCAGAAGTTGCACATGCAATCAAGAACATGAAGCGGGAAAAAGCTCCAGGAAAAGATGGAATTACTGTAGACATCATACAAGAAGCAAGTGGAGAAATCGAAACAGTACTCGCCCAAGTTTTCACTCGATGCCTTAATGAAGGGATGATTCCGGAGGATTGGAACAGCGCTACAATGATCCTGCTACATAAAAAAAAAGGACAATGAGGATCTCAGAAACTACAGACCTGTCAGCCTCCTATCAGTGGTTTATAAAATCTTCACTAAAGTTCTTTCACACCGCTTGAAGGTAACACTGGACATGGCTCAACCAAAGAACAAGCTGGATTCAGGAGTGGCTACAGCACAATAGATCATATCCATAATTGAAAGAGCGAGGGAATATGAACTTCCATTGTGCATGGCTTTTATCGATTATGAAAAGGCCTTTGATTCGGTGAAACCATCAGCAGTTACAATGGCTTTGAAATCCTGCAGCATTGAAGATGCATACATTGGCATTATTGATAACATCTATGAAAATGCAAGTGCAAAGGTTTGGATATTTGAGGATACAGCACACATAAAAATTGGAAAAGGAGTGAGACAAGGTGACACCATCCCAAGCTCTTTAACGCCACATTGCAAAATGTCTTTCAATCATTGAACTGGGAAAACAAAGGGATAAAATTTAATGGAGATTACTTAACTCACCTTCGTTTTGCTGATGATGTTGTCATCTTTGCAACTACCCCTTCAGAACTGCAGAGTATGATCTAAGAACTTGCTGACAAGAGTAAAGAAGTGGGATTAAAAATGAACTTTCAGAAGACAAAAGTGATGTACAATAATGCTTTTACAAGAAATGAAAATTTATCGATTGATGGAGAAAAGCTGGAGGTAACAGATAAGTACGTTTATCTTGGACAGCAGATATCAAGTGAGGGTCACATTGATGAAGAAATTAATAGGCGTATAAAATTTGCCTGGAGAGATTTTGGGAGAAGCAGCATAATTTTCAAGAGCAATATGCCATTATGTCTTAAAAGGAAAGTGTTTGATCAATGGATCCTTCCAGTGCTTACGTATGGTGCAGAGATGTGAACCTTAACTAAAAGAGACATACAAAGGCTGCAGACAACTCAAAGTAGCATGGAGAGGTGCATGCTTGGTGTAACCAGGAGAGATAAGAAGAGGTATACGTGGATCCGAAAAATGACAAGAGTGGAAGACATCATGACCAGAGTTAAATCCCTGAAATGGCAATGGGCTGGGCATACTGCCAGAAGGACAGACCATCGATGGACAGCCGAAATTTTAGATTGGATTCCAAGGGACAGGAAAAGACCCAGAAGAAGACCACATGGGAGATGGGTGGATGAAATTCGAAAGTATGCGGGAGTAACATGGAGGAGACTGGCACAAGACAGACAGCTGTGGAAGAAACTTGTTCTTGTTTTTGCCAAAACACAAATATGAATTTGCTTTCTTAAAAATAAAAGATACTGAAAAAAATGCCCGCTGCGTTATGTTGGTGTGATATTTTTATTTTACTTTAATGCTACATATTTTCAATTCACGCAAAAGAAAGCGCATGAACCAAAGGGAAGCAATTCTTCTCTTGCTTCCATTGACGCTTCGCCACTGATGATGATATATAAACACAATGCTGATGGCCACCCAAAATGCAACACCAAGAAGGAAGCAACCGATTGGCCTGAAATTCGCAGCACGCGTAGCCCGCGAGAGGACATGCAAACGATTAGCATTGCAGGGCATATGCAAATCATGTGCGCCCGGCAAGCCACCGAGAAGCACTATAAGAAGGGTGCACAGAAGGCGGATTGTAAGTAGTGGAAGTGTGTTGTGCTGCCGGACCTGCGGGTGGGAAGCTTCCTGATGCCTCGTCGCAGAATACAGCAGTCATTACTGAACGTTTTGGAGTTCGACAGAGGACGGATAGTGGCTTATCGCGACAGCGGTTTATCGTACCGAGAAATTGGCGCCCGTGTGGGACGACATCCAGCCACAGTGAGGGGAGTATGGATTCGGTGGGTGCAGGAGGGACGGACGGACCGACGTGAGCGATTGCCGCAGCCGCGGTACACCACCGAACGATCCATCCTCGCCTCACTGTGGGTGGCGGGCATCGACGGCACGCACCGCCACATCACAAACGTTAGCGCAGGAATTAGGGTGTGTTGCGCAACAACATGTATCAGCACGTACCGTTGGACGTCGTCTGCAGGAGCGAGGACTTGTCGCACGGCGCCCATTGCTCCGATTACCATTGACGTTAAACCACCGGCGAGTGCGGCGGCAGTGGGCTGTTGAACGCCGCACCTGGACTACAGAATGGCACGACATTGTGTTCTCCGACGAATCCCGCTTCTGCCTGCAACACCACTATGGTCGGATCCCCGTGTGGCAGCACCGCTGCAATGGACTGTATGACGCCTGCATTATGCATCGCCATGCCGGTCCGTCGCCTGACATTATGGTTTGGGGTGCAATTGGATATGACACCCGCAGCCCTGTGGTATGCATCGCCGGTACACTCAACAGCCACCGCTACATCTCCGACGTTTTCGAGCCTGTAGTCCTCCCGTACCTGCAGGACCTGCCAGCGGCTACGTTTCAATAGGACAATGCAAGCCCGCACGCGGCGCGCGTCGTGCAACAATTTTTCACAGCCCACCAGGTGTGTCTGCTGCCGTGGCCCGCCTGTGTTCCCGATATGTCGCCCATGGGACACGTCTGGTCGCTGATCGGCAACCGAGTGGCCCGGCATGCACCACCCGGGGCTACGCCTGATGAACTGCGGCAACGTGTGGAAGCAGACTGGACCGACATAACCCAAGCCCCCATCCAAAGTCTCTTTCGTTCGATGTCGCGGCGTGTAGCGGCCGTTATTGCCAGCCATGGGGACCACACGAACTATTGATGTCTGCGTGTTCCGCAAGTCGCACGGGCCTGTAAGCTCAATCGTTTCATCTTTGTACCTGTTGTTATGTGTCCAGTAAATCTGGCTTTGTTATCTCGTGTCTTTCTTGGTGTTGCATTTTGGGTGGCCAGCAGTGTATATGGGATGCAAGGTCAGGTGATGCTGAAACATATCATCGCCTTTTCTTTACAAATGCTGACCGCGCCTTTTCGTGGTGCATCCTGTTCCTATTAAAGAGATTCTGACGACCGCGACACAGGGGTACAACTATACCACGGGGATTAGAGGAAATGCTATTCTACAGTCGCCAGCCCTCTTGGCCAGCGTGGCGAATTATGGCCAAACCCAACCCCCTTCCCCCTCATCCTCATCCACCACCAACAAGATGATTTCGAAATTGAAAACTTATTTCAGTCCCTGGCAGCTGGAATGTACCTGGCCAAGGCAGCGGCCAGTGCGATATGAAGGCAGAGGGTGCTAAAAATCACCCGAGGACCGAACTAGGCTACCATCGGATGGTGACTTTAGCTACGTTTAACAGACGATCTCCATCTTCTGATTCAAGGCTCTCTGAATTGGAGGAGGAACGACCAATAATCAAGTGGGGCATCTTTGGGCTAAGTGAGGTAAGAAGAAAAGGAGAAGATCTCATTGAACTGGAGAGTGGACATCTCTTCTACTATTGTGGACAGATACTGGCAGAACTATATCGTTGTGCCCATTGTAATACTACACTGCCGGACAATTGCTAAGAACGGATGACAATAGCAACGATAGCAATCATAAAATGGAAGGCAGGAAAATGTGGAAATTAGCATAAGTGCGGGATACAGTAAGACGTGTTGTGCGTATGCAAATTTTGGATTGCCGAACTTGTTCGTGACGTCATAGCGCTGATTAGAGATATAAAGAATTTGACGCGTATTGACCGTTGTTGTTCAAACGCAAAGTAGAAAAGGAAAGAATCAATTGACGAACTTGCAATTTTCAGTATGTCTTCCCGACATCACGTAGATGATTTTACGCGTGGCCGTATTATTGGCAAAATTGAAGAAGGGCGAAAAATAACAGATGTTGCCAGGGAGTTCGACGTCAGCCAAAGTGTTGTTTCAAGGCTTTGGAAATCATTTCAAACAAATGGAGAGTGTAGCAAACGTCACGGGGGTGGTCGTGTTTGCAGTACGACACCTGCAGAAGATCGGTACATAGTGCTATCAACAAAAAGACACCGGCGCAGCACAGCTAGTGAGGTAGCAAATCAGTTTATGGCTGCTACTGGCAAGCGGATCTCCCGAAAAACTGTCGCCAGACGTTTGCATGAAGGAGGACTATACGCCCGCCGTCCTGTTGTGTGCATCCCATTGTCCAGACGTCACCGTACCGCCTGTTTGCAATGGTGCCATCAACATCGCAATTGGACTGAGAACGACTGATCTGCTGTCCTCTTCTCAGATGAGAGTAGATACAGTCTATCGTCTGATTGTCGACGACAACTGATCCGGCGTGATAGTGGTACTGCATATTGTCCAGCAAACATACAGAAAAGGGACTGATATCCGACATGTAGTGTCATGGTATGGGCTGGCATCATGATCAATGGCCGTACGTCCCTCTATGTGCTTCCAACTGGGACTATGACTGGCCAGCGATACATTAATGATGTTCTGCTACCTCATGTTCGCATGTTCCGTGGTGCTGTCGGTGATAGATTCATTTTCATGGACGACAACGCAACATGTCATCGAACAGTCGCTGTCCAGGAGTGTCTTGAGAACGAGGATATTCAACGCCTCGTATGGCCAGCACGTTCTCCAGATCTGAATCCCATTGAAAATGTGTGGGATGCTTTGGGGAGGAGTGCTGCTGGTCGCCAATGCCCTCCGATAAACAAGGACACCCTCATCCGTGCACTGACAGAGGAATGGGATAAATTACCCCAACAGCTGCTTGATAATGTTGTGCAAAGCATGACACGACATGTGGAATCTTGCATCGCCCTCCATGGTGGCCATATCCCGTATTGACATCTTACGCCGGAACGCCTGCTGACGGTAATTGCATTTTTTTCACGTTTACGTATTCTGCACAAAATGGCCTGTTTGTCCTTTGAACACGTTCCAAAGCCTTCTGGATTTCAGAGCACAATAAATTGTCTTTCTTGCAATGTCCTGGCATTCTGACATTATTTTATTTCACTTGGCATCCAACCACACTTACTTTTTTATGCGCTATATAGCTGTTTATGATCCGTCCTTAGCAATTGTCCAGCAGTGTATTTCACGCTGATATAAGGACATGCATTCCGTTTTCTCGATGACAGTGCAACCAGTTATCGTGCCTGGAGAGTGTTTCAGGTTCTGGGAAATCATGGGATTGAATCGTTACAGCTGTCTCCTATAGATCTCCTGACCTTAATCCTATCGAGAACATTTGGGACGTGCATAGCGACGTCTGGATAACCACGTTGCATACCCCTGTACACTGACAACTGGCAGACTTCCTGTAATATATGAGGTGTAACTTAATTCTCCACCACTGACACGACACGTTGACAGCAAATTATAGCAAATCGAATACGTAACTAATCAGGGAAATAATTCTCGTCGTGTTGGATACATTTGAGCCATCGGTCAGGGAGCTGCCGAATGCCACTGCGGAAAAAAGAGGCCTGTTTCGAGTTGATAAAGTCATCATTACTTGTGTGGACCTCCTCGACAGAAGTGAAGTGCGTATCACTCAGGTGATGTTGCAGGGAGCGAAAGAGGCGGTAATCCGACGGGGCGAAGTCTGGAGAATACGCCAGTGGGACAAAATCTCCTATCCCAGGTTGGTGATCGTGTTTAAAGTCGTTTTCGCGGGGTGAGGATGCGCGTTATCCTGAAGCAACAAGACCGACCTTCCGCCCTTGCCGCGGTGTATGGCCTTTTCGCCTTCATTGCGTCGCTCACACGAATGAGTTGCTGACAATAAAGCTCAGAATTGACCGTTTCACCAGGTTTGAACAACTCATAGTGTACGTCACCGCGCTGATCCCACCATAAGCACAGCAACAACTTCCTGGCATAGATATTCGGTTTGGCGGTACTGGTGGTAAGCTGACCTGGATAATCCAACGATTTGCGCCGCTTAGGATTGTCGTAGAGGATCCACTTCTAGTGACAGGTCAAAATCTTGTGGAGGAAATCATTCTTCTTGAATCTGGAGAGCAAGGACACAGCAACATCTTAGGGCCTAGACTTGTTCGCAGCATGTGAGTTGGTGGGGCACCCAACGGCCCTCCTTGTGAATCCGTCCAAGCTTGTGCAGGCGCTTTGCAATGGCTTGCCGCGTTACTCCTAGTTCCTGGGCGAGCTCTGACTGTGTGCGACAGGGATCCGCATCCAACAGTTGTTCCAGTTCCTCATCGTCAACTTTCTGTGGTTGTCCCGGACGTTCTGCATCACGGAGATCGAAATTCCCCTGCTCAAACCGCTGGAACCACTTCTTACACGTACTGTAAGACACAGCAGCCTCACCCAACGCAGCACAGATCATTTTCTGGGTTTCCGCGGCATCTTTTTTCAGCTGAAACGCGAGCAGGAGTCAGGGCCTCAAATGTTGCTTCTCGAACGACATTGCTTTCACCGTCAACTTTCGTCTCTTCTGTCACTACAGCACTATAGCTGTGAGCGGTTACGGTTGCCTGGAAAGCTATTGAATGGCACTTCAATCAGCCATTATCGCACACAGCTATTTACATTTGCTGGCGTTCTATGATCGCTTGCAGTTAAGGGCCGAGAATGTTGCACACCTAATAGGACGAGATGCTCCAGATACTCATCAATAACTTCATTGCAAGTACACCTGGTAGTTATTAAAACGTTCTTCGACACAGAGGTGGTGTTACCGGGTGCTGAAATCCAGAGGTATAGACATTCTCCGAATTTACCATTTTGCCTATATTTCAGCGCTACTTTCTTATTTGCAGAAATCGCACAATAAATTGTTTTTGTAAACGTATTCTTTATCGTGCTACGTAGCCTCACTGATGTTATTGCAATGCGTATTACTTGAGTCTGATATATACATCCTTCATTTCATGCAATTAATTTTTTGTGACCTGTATAATAACTAATAATAATTATTAAGTTAATAAGTGCCGCCCCGGTGGCGCAGTGGTCTAAGCGATGGCCTCTGATCATTCGTCCGAACGGGGTCTGGGTTCGAATCCCGGTGAGGCATGGATGTTGTGTTTGTCTTACGGCACTGGCTCTCTCCCTTCCCTGGAACCAGTGACCCTAAATTAGGGACGGGTGACTGCTTATAGCCCATTGAGTTGCTCACGGTGGTCGTTAAACCTCCAATCAAAAAAAAAAAAAAGTTAATAAGTACTAATAATACTTATTATATTTCCATGACTACAATTCACTTTCATATCAAACTCAAACGCAAATAACATTTAGTTAAACGTGGCCTTTAATTAAGCCAAATGTAGCGTTTAATTAAGGCATGAGCTCATCAGGTGTTTCACTTTCGGGATTTTGGATTGTCGGGATTTCGGTAGTGTCGGGATAGTGGATGTGTCGGGATTTTGAGTAGTCGGGATTTCGGCTGTCGGGATTTTGGTGATGTCGGGATTTCGGCTGTCGGGATTTTGGTGATGTCGGGATTTCGGCTGTCAGGATTTTGGCTTGTCGGGATAGTGTCTGTCGGGATTCTGACCCAGATCCAAGTGATTGTAACGTTAGAACACGACAATGGTAAGAGTAAAACGAAAATTAAACGTGCTTTCAATTGAACAAAAAGTTTTATTCTTGAAATTTCTGGACGAAAACACAACATTGAAGAAAAGCGAAATTGTGGCAAAGTTTGGAATACCTTCGAGTACGCTTTAAACAATCATAAAAAATAGAGAAACTATCGAAAGAAACTATGATCAAGAAAAAAGTGGAGAAAATCCGAAAATCGGCATACCTTGAAGTGGAAGAGCGTGCGCGGAAGTGGTTTGTGCAATGCCGCGATCAAGGATTTCCTGTCAGCGAATCACTGTGGCAACAGAAAGCCGAGGACTTTGCTAAGGCGCTTGGCTACAGTGAATTCAAAGCTAGCAACGGGTGTTTGGAAAACTTCAAGAAGTTAGTAAAATCATGCAATGCATTGATTACGATACGCTTTCCAACATACCAGAAATCATTACTGAAGTTAATACTCAAGTTATGAGGATAATGGCTGTGGAATAAATCTCGCTCCTGTGCCCTGACCTTTGACCTCAGTTTGATGATATTCAACAGAACCGGTTAAATATACTTCCGGAACAAAATGATATAAAGTTTTGTCTCAATCAAAACATTTTTACGTAAGTTATGACGCATAAGTTAGATGGAATGGACCCCGCTCCCTCTTCAACTCTAGAGCTTCCTTCTGAACCCCTCTTCTTCAACTCCCTGGTTCATCCCCCCATCTCCCCTGTTTTTCATTCCCCTCTTGGCTCCGAGCAGGTGTAGTAACCGTACAAGACCTCACTAACTCGGATCTATCCTGGCGCCCTTTCTCTGGCCTCCCCTGCTATTCTCTCGTCCCCATCCGCCCATTTGGTCTATGACTCTCTGCTAACTGCACTTCTTTCGCTTTTCCCTGATCTTGTCTCCCCCACCGGTCTCGTCTCTATCTTTTCTGCCCCCTCTTCCGCTGCCGTTTTTCCTCCGACTCACAAACTCGGTTCTTCCTCTCTCCTCTCTCTCCTCTAAATCTCTTTATCGTTTTCTAGTGCACCTTGCCACCCCATCACCGCTTTCTATTCTGGAGGTTCCCCCTGCTTCTCTTCCTCTTGTCTGGGCCGCTGCCCGCTCACCCTTATCCTCCCCTCTTGAAATTAATACCCACTGGCTCTTTTTGCATAATCGCCTCCCTGTTCCGTATTTTCTCTTTCGCATATCTCTTCTCTCCTCCCCTCTCTGCTCCTTCTGCGCACAGGAGGCAGACGTTTCTCACGTCTACCTTTACTGTCCCATCCTGATGCCTCTCCTCCACCAGGCTTTCTGGATTGCCAGTCGCTCTTGTTCTCAAGATCTTCCGTTCACTGCCTACAGACATCTTCTTCTGCGGGCTCATCCACCTACGCCTCTTCCGTCAGTATGTGCCTATCTTTTCGTGTTGGTTAAACAAGTTATTTACGTATAAATTCAACAACTCCGCAGCGTTTCCTCGCCGGTCTCTTTACAATAGGCCAGCGCAGCACTTTTGTGCCATTTTCAAGATCGATTGCTTTCTCGACTCCGCCTGGAGTACCAGTCAGCTTCTTCCAGTCGTCGAGAAGCCACCTTCTATACTACATGGGCGCCGGCCGCTCCATGGTTTGCAGTTGATTCTGGACTGCTACACCTATCAGTACCCTAGGACATTCTACACCTCCTTTGCTGAGTTCCGTGGCACCCTGGTGCCCCTCCTCCACTCTACGACTCGTGCAATCCACGCTACCGTTGAATTGTGAATGCTAATGTCATCTCAGTGTATTTTCATGCTTACTCGTGTACATTACTTACTTTCACCCCGCCTGTATTATGTTGCTTTGGTGCCCTCGTTAAATAACTTGCACAATTGTGCACGCTGTGTTTTTATCTCATGTATGTAATGTTTTACCTTCACGGCGGTGTTTGTGCTGTTCTTTTTCTAATTGTGTACTATTGTTTCGCCTGTGTTATCCTGTAAATCATGCCCAGCCAATGTCATGCGACACGATGTGTTTCTCTCTGTCACTTCCACAATTTTTATGCAATAAGCTTTGCTTGCAGCATTTGTTATTCATTTCCATTGTCATTGCAGTGTATATACCATCATGTTTTAACAGTTTGTATTATTTCCCAGTGAGACGCCCAACACTGTACGTCTCCCTCTTATGTTTTCTTATGATGAATAATATTAAAGTGATTTTGAAACCTATGTCCTGACCTTTGACCCCATTTTGCCCATTTTTAATAGGGTTTGTCCCCAGGTGGTCTCCTACCACATACTATAATTTCATCGAAATCGAATCATTTTCCCGCAAGTTATGACGCATAAGAGCGATGGAATGGATCTCGCTCCTATGTTCTGATCTTTGACCCCATTTCGCCCATTTTCAATAGGGTCCATCCACAGGTGGTCTCCTACCATATACTAAAATTTCGTGGAAATCAAACCATTTTTACGTGAGTTATCGTGCGGACGGACAGACAGACTGACAAAGCTGGAGAATATACGCTTCTTCAACCTACGGTTGGAAAGCGTAAAAAACATGCAGAATATTGTCTTTAGGAAGCTTTGTGCCGAAAGTGCGTCGGTTAACTATTAGTGTTTGTGATGAGTGGTTCAAAGAGCTTCCTTCTCTTTTACAAAGATACGAGCCAGATGATGTGTTTAATGCTGACCAAACAGGGTTATTTTTTCAGTGTTTGCCAGATAAAACAGCTACATTCAATTGAGAGGAGTGCCGTGGTGGTAAACAAAGCAAACTATACGTATGATTATACTCTTAGCAGCAAATCAAAGTGGCAGTGAAAAACTTCCGCCGTTAATGATTGGGCGAGCAAAAAACCCAGGTGTTTCGCTAAGGATAAATCATTTGCCATGACGCACAAAGCAAATGGATGACAAACGAAATTTTTGGTGATTGGCTGAAGGGAGTTGACAAAGCTATGGCTCTGAAAAAAAGAAAGATTCTCCTTTTTATTGATGAATGTAATGCCCACTCCAATCTTCCAAGTCTAAAAAAATATCAGTGTGAAAT
Organism: Macrothele yani; assembly: GCA_039090855.1. NCBI lineage: Eukaryota > Metazoa > Arthropoda > Arachnida > Araneae > Macrothelidae > Macrothele > Macrothele yani. Next base: position 127,552,510 of record CM077024.1, on the reverse strand, counting down.
TTTGTCCTCCTAACACGACATCGAAGTTACTACCTCTCGATCAAGGTCTCTTCCGTAGCTTCGAAGTCGGATACAGGCAGCAGCTGGTTGGGAAACTTGTAGACATTATTGGTGAAGGTAAAGCCCTCCCCACTATCAATGTCTTGAATGCAATGCGGATGGCTGACTTCGCTTGGAGAAATGTTACTAAGGAAAACAAAAAAATAGTTTCATCAAATCAGGATTCTGAGAAAAAGGCAATAATGAGGAACAAAAGCAGACTGCCGATTTAAATGTAATCGAAGCTCAAGACGGAGACAGCGTAAATTCGGAACAGTGGATGGTCATCAAACAGAACCTAAATCTTGCCATTTCATTCGACGATATCTTGGAGGTTGACACTTACCTTCAAACACGCGGTACTTTAACGGATGCAGAGATTGTAGGGGATGTAAAACAGCATCAGACGAAGAAGATGATGAAGTGGAACAGCAAGGAGAATGCCAAAAAAGTGACTGTGAAGGAAGCAGAAAAAGCTGTTAATACGTTGCGTACTTTTCTGGAATCCTCAGAAAATATAGGTACCGAATCATTTGCCTCAATTGCTGCCATAGAGAACGTTGTTCAGTCGCAGAAAGATTTAGCCAAGCATCAGACTTTATTGACGGATTATTTTTTGTTAAGGTATGCTGTCTGTATACATACATATTTGTAAACTATAATGTGTAATGTATAATTGACCTGAAAAGATTTGTTTCAAATAGAACCTTGATATCTCGAAAAACCCTTTTACTCGAATATTTTTTTCTGTTCCTGTGAGATTCGAGATATCGAATTTACGCTGTACGAGCAATTCAGAGATGTCAGATTGCTGTGTTAACAATTCTAAGAATAACGCTGATTAACAGAGCTCAGTGTCAGGTGTTATTTACAAAGCTTCATGATCTTTACGCATGCCGTAGTATGCATGCAGTTGTTTCAATTTGCATAAAGACTGCTCATAACACTTTGGCTCTTCGGTTTTACATACAATTTGGACTTGGTATTATGATTTTACATACACGGTCGTATTAGAATAATATGACCTCCCTTGGAGTCACAGTGTACCCACCCAGGCGCGTCACAAAGTTCACGTAACAAGGTCGACCATACGGAGTTATAAGTGGCCGGTCGGGACAGGTGAAACATAGTACGTCACGTAGGCACAATGGGCAGAGGTAGTGATTCGACGGACGTTCAAAAAGGAATGATAGTCGGCTACCGCGCCAAGGGTGCATGAATCTCAGAAGCTACAATACGTGGGCTGCTCGCGAGGTGCTGTAGAAAAGGTGTACCAAGAATGGACCGCTGGCACACCGAGTACTTCCCGACGTCATAACTGTGGAGCCCCAAAGGCCATGGACCCCAGAGGAGAACGTCGTCTCCGTCGGTTGGTAAAGGGCAATCGATGCAGCTATTGACCATACAAATGAATGCTTGGCACTAAGGTGCGTGTCCCTGATAGCAATAGAGCTAACCCTGCTACGCATAAGTCTCCGGAGTCGACGCTGCTTCAAGGTGCGCATGTTAACCCAGGTCCATCGGCAACGACGCCTGCAGTTTACATGGGACTACCGTCATTGGACAATGGAAGAGTGGGAAAAGGTTGAGGAATCGAGGTTTCTATTCCACAGGAGTGATGGGTGGTGGCGATTACGGCGTCAGACACGTTAGAACCAACACCCTGACACGGATGTCGGCCAACTACAGGCTAGTGGTGGGAGTGTGCATGTCTGGGGGATGTTTTCCTGGTATGACCTGAGACCGCTGGTGCCACTGGATGGGTCCCTGAACGCCAATGGCTACCTGTCCATCCTCGGTGACCACATGCATCCCTTCCAGAGATCGAAACGGGTCACGGATCAGCGGGTCAACTGGTCGACAATTTCTTGCGGGTCCAAGGGGTCGGGTGAAGGTGTTCCAGTCTTGATTTTGACCCGGTTTTATTCCCGTTTTATTTTCGAAAAGAGAAAAATATATTAAAAAAAAAATGCGCGTTGTGGAATTCTGTAGTCGATACTGGTGCCCACGGAGTGAATAATGATTTACCATGCAAAAATATTGTCGTCTCTTTCTTAAAGCAACGAAGATTTCCACCGACCGACGTCAGACACACCGACACCATATCGCAAAAAGATACTTCCTTTGCGTTCTTTTACAGTGAGATTTTCCAGGGCAAGGTACACGTAAACGCCATTCGCCTGCTTCTCAGCTGATTCACTCTCTTCGTGCGAAGTTCACTGTATGACTAAGAGTTACTTTTCACATCGCATCATTTACATTAAGCATTCTGGGGTTTTCGATTGATGTGCTAACATCCCGTTCCCATGGCATGTCATGTCGAAATTAACTCCTTATTTGCTAATATGGATGACTTTAATATTAAGGAAGTTGAGAAAGGCGTTGAGGCCAACAAATACGTGCTTGTTGAAAACCACAAGGGGAAGAGTGAATGCTGGAAATTGTTTCGTCTCATTAAGGAACCGGTGAATAATTCTGTGTTGTTTGGCTTTGCTTGTTGTTCAAAATGTGGAAAGTGTATAATTACAAAGAAAGATGTCGACGGTGTAATAAAAGGTTATGGAAGCAAAAATCTAACGGACCATATGAAAGTATGCGCACCTCCATCAAATCGTGAACAATCTAAATACATTTAAAAAAATACATTTGTGTAATCGTAAATAATGATTCCCATTTGTAATATACTCCATGGCCACGGTCATAGTCAGCCATTATTTATGGATTACGCAAAATAGTGGCACTAAAAATGTCAATAAAATTTGCCAAGCAACCAAATTTTATTAATAAAAAGGGATTTCAGTTATTAATATTAAATATCAATCAGTTATTGGGATGAATATATATATTACGTTTATATGTATATATATATAAATTGAGTTTCGAATTTATAGTTCAAAGCAGATTTGTCCGGGTCAGTTACGTGTCCGGATCGGATCGGGTCGGGGTCCGAAATTTTTGACCCGTTTCCAAATCTGATCCCTTCATGTTGGACGTTTACCCTGGTGGTGATGGTGTCTACCAACAGGACAACGCGGCCTACCAAGTCGCTAAGAGGTGAGTGACTGGTTCCAAGAGCACGACAGCGATGTCTTCGTTTTTCCTTGGCTGGCGAAATCGCCCGTCCTCAATCCCATAGAACACTTATGGTACTGTTTGGATCGACAGGTCCGACGTGACGACCAACAACAACGTCATCTCTGGGACCTCCGTGCTCTGCTTCAGTCCGAATGGGCACGTGTGCTTCTGGCAACCCTCCAGAGCCTCATTGTGTCCATACCACGCCGTATCGCCGCTGTCATCCGGTCCACGGGTGGTTATTGCCATTATTAGGTAGGTGGTCATGTTATTCTGATACGACTGTGTATTTGGCTTTGATATTATGGTTTTATATGGTATTTCGGTTATATATACAATTCGGCTTTGATATTTTCCAAAGTTCGGGAGAAAAATTCCTCATCTATAAGTTAGGTAGTGTTTAATGTGAAACGATGTTTGGCCGTTTAACAGCATAAAGTGTCAATCTTAAAACAGAAGTCGTTCATCCGTGACTGTCGCACTTATTAAGTGCGACAGGCACGTCGCGTGCTGTTCAGCACTTCTTACGTGCTTATCTTGAGGTTTTGTAGATGCAAGTGGGAACGATATCTCCGTGAAATAATATTTCAAGAATTCCTGCTATGCCCGATAGATGAAAGCATGGCAAGATTTTTTTTATTTGTTTACTTTGATTACAGTGCATGTGAAGCATCATCTTTTTTTTTTTTTCGCTTACACAATGCTGTCTATCTTAGCACATGATATTTTCGTTACCTTGGAGTTCTACGCAGTTGTACAAAGGGCATCCTGAAAGTAATGCCTCGTCCCACATAAGATTTTTATTTGTAGCAGCAAAAATGTGAAACTTGGTGGCAAAATACTTGGCCATGTTGTTAATAATGCTAGCCTATTCAAAGTATCGGCCATTACTTTCTATAGATTTCCGCCATCTTTGAACCAATTGGTAAAATCCATTTTGGAAAAATTCCTGAAGCTGTCTTTCATACATGAGTTCACAGCCAGTTTAACGTCTGTCACATCGTCGAAACGTTCCCCACGAAGGGTGCTTTTCAAAGGGGCAAACAGGGAAAAGTCTGAGGGAGCCAAATCAGGACTGTAAGGGGGTTGAGGCTTCTCCGTCCACTCCATTTTGGCATTAGCCTGTGAAGTCTCAATTGAGGTGTGGGGACGTGCGATATCATGGTGTAAAACAACACTATGAAGTGGAATGCCACGTCTTTTCCTTCTGATAGCTTCCTTTATCTTCTTCAATGTTTGCACATAGTGAGCTTTATTGTTGCAACTCGTGGATGGTGAAACGACGATAGCTGTGACTAGGTCTTTCACTCGTTGCCTGTTGGCATATGTCACTGCAGTTGCGGTTGTTTGTCCTACACAGAACTGTGTCCCTCTCGAAACCTCTTCATCCATACTAGGACATTACTGATATCGATTGTGGCATCTCCATACACCACCAGGAGTCTTCTATCTATTTCTGGAGCCTCACATCCCTCCTTTTCCAGGAATTCAACTACGGCTCGCTGCTTTTCTTTGTCATTCATGATCTTTACTTTCGATTCTAAGAACAATTTGCTCCCACATTGGTAACATATCATAGTACATGTCAGTGCAGTTTCATTAAAATCACTTCAAAATTTCAAAAGTTATTAAGGAGGAGACATTACTTTCAGGATTGCCATTGTACAAGTTATTGTGTGATACTTTTGAACACTAAAAATTTTAGTTCGACTAACATAATTTTGTTTTGAGGAAGCCTTTGTCACATCTATCTTATTAAGGGAAGGCTGTATCCAATTTATATTCTCATCAAATCAGCATTTGCTCAAACTGAAAAGCATGGAAATTACTCATCATACGGATGATAAAAGAAGCTCGTCTTCCGATTTCGATGTCTAAATATAAAACGTTTTGCTCCGAAGTGCTAAATATTGCACAAATAGACTTTGCTGTTCAGACCAACGATTCTGCTATGCGGAAATCACGGAAGCAGGTGTGATAACATCCAAACTTGTTATCTAAATATTTTCCAAAGTCCGGGAGAAAAAGCACAGTGTCGACCAGGCAACCACAATGTATTATTAGCAAATTGCCTTTTGAAACAAACAATTGGTTATGCGTGTCTTTGAAGTGATGTAATTTTAATCTCATGGCACATCAGCCCGCCCTGTTTTAGCAGGAACTTAGCGAACTCTAAACACTTCTCGCTACGCTCGCCAAAACGAGGTGCCAAAATTCTTTTGATAAATGTTCTAAACGATCACTACAGTTTCTATTGCATTGGTACATTTATTTATGGGCAAGTGTTCAATGCAGGAGCATGTAAAAGCTGAGAAACAACTCCGAATGAAACAGAAAAGATGACACCGAATTCTTGGGGGTAATGAATATCTTTCGAATCCTTTCTGACACGAAAAGAAGTTTTCAAAAGGCATTTTTAGCAAAAGGAAAAAAAAACAAATAAGCGAAAAAGATATTTTTTTTTTACATTTTTTACGTCCTCTATTGAAAGAACTGCTATATCGAAAAACCGTAATGTGGCCATTGTTCTTCATAGTATGTGAAGGGAATCAGTTATCTTCACATATTTTATCAGGTATGACAAAAAAAAAAAAAAAAAAAGAGAACCGTACAACTGAATTTCTACAATCGGTAAAACATCCATAAACACCAGAGCTGAATTCGTGCTCAGTTTTCGGAGCCCGAGCCCACCCGAGCCCAAAAACTAGCTGACCTGTTCAACCAATAATAAAAAACATCTTTTCCACACTTCCGCTCTCTCCTCCTCCTGCAGTTAACCACTGTATTTCTCAAATGGGGAGTGGGAAAGGGACCTCTATCTATTTTCATAGTGTAACTGTACGATTCTCTTTGACCGTTCGTTTCCACCTGAAGAGCTTCGGGCGGCCGGTATCCGTAATGATCGGGCGGTGCTGCAATTGTATGTTGTTCAAATAATGCTAATATTTTCACGGCATAATGCGCTGAAATATGTACATTGCTAAATAGAATTAGCAGGAAGCTTTTGCGTGGAGATAGGGGGTAAATTATCGGCGGCAGCCTATCAACCATCCAATATCTATAGTTCCTGAAAAAGCCTTTTCTTCTCTGCCGAAACATACTAAAGCGCGGCATATGGCATTTTCTACCAAAGTTTGAAATAAATAGCCGCCTCTAATGCTCCCTCCCCAACCAGAACCAGTTGCCGAAGACTTCCCTTTACCAACTGTAAAGTGTCTCATTTGCTAAATCATATAAAATCACATTTAAATATATAAAAAAATTATCTCTCTCTCCCTCTCTCTAAGAGCCCCGAGTCCGAATCGCAGTAAATATTCTACAGCCGAAGTCCGATTCGTGCAAGGGCTCTGCTTCGGGATTTCGGGCTCAGCCCGTCTCAGCCCTGATAAACACACGGCTGCCTCTAGTATGCGTGGGGCTCCGGGCAAATATTTTTGTGGAGGCCCTTTCTATATATGTAAACAATTTGATTTAAAAATGCATTAGAAAGTGTATGGCCATTGTCCTGTATGAGACATACTGATCTATCGATGGAGATTTAGAATGATGGATAGAGAACAGGCACTAACGTATGAGTCTGGCACCAAAAGTAATACTATTTTATTAACTGACAGAGGTCGTTCAAATTGTACATGTTGGTAGAATAACTCCTCCTGTGTACAAAGGTGCTACTCAATAGAGTCTCCATCACGAACGATGCATTTGCGCCATCGTTGAACCCAACCCTCGAATTCTCTCAAGTGTGGTGTACAAAATTGTTGTGATAGCACTGTTGCACCCACTTCTTCACAGCCACTTTCACCTCGTCTGTCATCAAATCGTTGCCCCTGGAGACTGTCCTTCATTGGACCGAACAGGTGCGAGTCGGAGGGCGCCAGATCTGGGCTGCACGGTGGATGGGGGACCGCCGACCTGCCTAATTTGCTGATCGCCTGATTTGTTACCAAAGATGCGTGTGGTCTGGCATTGTCACGGTGAATGTGGATCCTTTTCAGATTCTTTTTCGGTCTCTTCCTCCTAATGGCTTCTCTAAGCTTCTTGAGTGTCTCAATGTACCGCTCGCTGGTCACGGTGCAGCCACGTTCCAGAAAATCAAGGAAAATGACACCCCTGTCATCCCAAAACAGTCACCACGACTTTCTGTGCTGATCGCTGGCTCTTGAACTTCTTTGGCTTTGGTGAAGAGGTGTGGCGCCATTACATAGATTGATTCTTTGTTTTCGGATCGTAAAGATACGTCCACGTTTCATCCCCTGTCACTAGACTGAAAAAAAAAAGAACGTTTCATTGGCTTACAAAAGAAAGCTTTCATCCTTCTCTCCTTCAAATTGGGTGTCTACTGCCGTGGTACCCACTTTGCACACACTTTCCGATACCCTAAATCTTCCATCATCTTCTGTATGGCATTGTGACCACAGTCCAGTTGTACAACAAGCTCATGGATTGTGACTCATCTCTCCATGCAAATCGATTCATCCACTCGCTGACCATTCACGTCGGTGGTCGCAAATGATGGTCTCTCACTGCGTGGTTTGTCTTCAATGCTGGTTAAACCCTTTAAACTTTTTCGTCCATTTGTGCACTTCTCAATGGTTTCATCTCCGTAACCATTCTGTAGCCTTCTGTGGATGTCGGACAGCCTGCACTCTTCCTTCGCCAAGAACTCAACGACGGCACGTTGCTTCTGCTTGGAATCCATTATTTACCTGCAATGAAGAAGAAGGGTTACTATAGAGGAAAAGTTACTCTACTAACATGAGTAATTTGAACGACCACTGTCAGTTAATAAAAAAGTTGTGCCCACTTTTGCATTACTTTCGGCACAACTCTCGTATTTTTAATTGCCCAATTAGCGCTCTCTCGAACTCTTTTGGGCTGTAATTACTGCATTCCAAGAACGTGATCTCTTGCAGTGTTGACCATGGTCTCTCAAGGGATTTTGTGACGTACCTAACTCAGAGATGACGCACATGTCAAGACGGCAAAGTTACAGCGACAAACTTCGTCGGTGTAGCTTAATTGGGAAAGCATTTGCCTCCGGAGTAGAAGGACACGACCAGAGTCTCGCCACCGAAAAATGGCTTTTGCGCCATATGGGCGCCCGAACGTCAAATGAATCTCTTGGCCGTTGGGTTCTTTGAAAAATGTGTGATGTTCGTCCCACACGTCATCTTGAATTAATAATTCCTTCTACAGTGAGCTCTCCTTCAAGCGTGGTTTGCCGGCTAAATGACTTACGCAGAAATTTGTACACAGTCGAGTCACATTATTGTTACCACCTCCTACTTCTGACGTCAAGAGCGCGTAGCCAATGAAAGAAGGCATGTGTCGTAAGCCGGCATGGAGGGTATATAAGGTGTGCTGTAGGCATTCTGAAAACACAGCACTCGTTGCTGTCATGGATAAAAGGAGCGATTTATCAGGTTTGCAAAAAGAGATGACTATCAGCTTTCGAGCCAAGATTGGCAGTATTTCTGAAACAGCGCAGTTTGTGAACTCTTCGCGTGCTGCTGTGATTAAAGTGTATCGTGATTGGAGAAATGGCACCATTGCGAATAAGCAACAAGGAAACTGCGGAGCACCACGTGCCATTGACGTGAGTGGTGAACGTCGGCTGCGAAGGTGCGTGAGAGCCGATCGACACGCTACAGTGGAGCAGCTCACTGGCTGAATGCACCAGGGAACTACCGGAAGTGTATCTAAAACGGCAGTTTAGCAAACCCTGCTGCGTATGGGGCTCCGATGAAGACGGGTGGTCACTGCACCATTGATAATGGAGGTGCATCGGCAGAAAAGGCTTACTTTGCACGGCAGTATCGGAATTGGACCTCCACTGATTGGCAAAAGTATTGCCTTCTCTGATGAGTCACGTTTTCTGCTTCATCGAGCGGATGGACGTTGGCGTATGAGGCGAGAAACATCGGAGAACAAACACTCTTCAACCATTGCTGGAAGAACACTAGCTGGTGGGAGCAGCGTTATGGTCTGGGGAATGTTTTCGTGGCATTTCCTGGGTCCACTCATACCTGTGGAAGGCACTATGGACCGAATTCGTTATTAATTCATCCTTGCAGATCACGTACACCCATACATGCTGGTTGTCTTCCCTGGGGATGATGGGATCTTTCAGCACGACATTGCGACGTGTCACACTGCTAAAAATGTCTGAGAGTGGTTGGAAGTGCACGATGAAGACTTCAAAGTACTTCCCTGGGCCTCTAATTCCTCAGATTTAAACCCAATTGAGCATCTGTGGGATCACATCGATCCTGTTGTTCGCTCTATGGATCCTCCACCACGCACTCTCCAGCAACTGTCAGATGCACTGCAGTCAGCATGGCTCCACATACCTGTGAACACCTTCCAGCGCTTCATTGAGCCACTGCCAGCCCGTTTAGTCGTTGTCCGAGCTGCACACGGCGGTTACTCTAGATATTAGCTGATGGTCACAATAATGTGACTCGACCGTGTATAATAACCATGACCACGGTAGGAGCTGAATAGAGTTTTAAACAGAAACACATACCAACATCCCACTGTGTTAGAACTGTGAATTATAAAAAGCACACAAACGCATGAAAGAATTCCACAAAGACAAAGTATTTCATGAAAGTATTCCACAAATACCGGAAAATATTTTTTTCGATCGAGGTTTTTACGTAGAAGCGCAGATATTTCTTCAAATACCGGCATATGGGAAACTGAAATATGCACTTACTTACCCTAGTGTCAAAACTGTGCGTTATGAAAAAATTAGAAATTAAATGCTGAGCACTTTACACCACGAACTCTGTCTGACGCATAAGAATTTTTTAAATTCGATTTTTAAAAGCATAGATAGAAACGAAAATGCAATATATATTTACAACACCTTAGCGGGAAAACTATTTATTATTTGAAAAATGAGCTGTGCGCAAAACAGTCTTCGTTGTAAAAAGAATCGAACGAAAAAATTTTTTCATTAGCTTATTTAGAAGCAGTTCTAAATATGGAATAAAATATATTTTGAAATCCGTTTCGATAACGTCTATTTTTACGCATTTTGAATCTAAAAAGAAGGGCTGATCGTCCACACAGTTCAGGCTTCCCAATGCAAACACAGTTTTTTAAATAAGACAAATAGATATGGAGTACACAGATGAGCGGACGGACTGACGGATGAACACTCTGATAATGTACGCTCATCCTTTAAAAAAAAAAAAAAAAAAAGATGTGCTAATCGTACCTGTCTAAGTAGAGGTAGCAGATGTCAAAACACGCCTTTACAGGCACGGAACTTAGTGAAAGAGAAGATGACATAAGAGATAGCATGGACTGTGAAAACGCAATTTAAAATTACGCCTTCTATCAGAAAAAATGTGCAGTACTTGAACAATAAACTGAACTCAAAATTGTCTCCATTGTCAATGGTTTCTAAGGAAAGAAAAAAATCCATCTAATATTCGGAAGCAATAATATGGGATAAAACACAATTTGAATTCGATAAAATCTACATTTATGCGCCCTAGCAACGACGTTATGCATTTCAAAAAAATAAAAATAAAAATTATCATCTTTAGCACATTTTGTGATTCGGATCGCAAAAAGAATTTCTCAAATCAGACAAAATCAGGGTGCAGAGTTATGCTATACACACAGACATAGTGGAAACATAAGAACAATCCCCCCACCCCTCCCCGAGACGTGCAACAAATACCATTTGAACTACAATAGGAGTGATACAAATATACAAATTACAGAGGGTGAGTCGAAAGTTTTACAATATTTGGATCATTTGTTCTCTTCATACGTACCTTTACGACGAAAGCTGACTAGCATTCAAAGTATAGACCATCGTGTTGCATCGTATTTAGCCATCTGTCTGCCAGTTCTTCGTTTCCGCGGCGGTACCAGTTATTGTCCTTCGAGGCAAAGAACTCCTTAATCCCAGCTGCCACCCCCTCCTGGTTGTTGAAGTGCCGCTCGCGAAGGAAGTGGGTCATGGACCGGAACAAATGTGACATCAGTTCGATGCCTTCAAGTTCCTGGAGTTTTGCCCGGGTCGTTCACGCGACTAGAGGCTAAGCGTTGTCCTGCTGTAGAAGAACGCGCTTCCTGCTCACCAATGCCGGGTACTTCTGCTCGAAAATGCCACTCCAGCTGTTTAGAGTAGAGGCTGGCATTGATGGTCTGACTGTCTGGAAAAAATTCGTAATGGAGTATCCCCTCGAACTTTCACCAGACGCAGAGCATCACCTTGTGCTCGAATTGCCCACGTTTGGCAACAGGTTCAAGAAGCTAGCCCGCGCTCAACCGCTGCCGTTGTGTGTTAGGATCACGGAAATAGACCCACTTTTCATCGCATGTAACAATTCTCTTGATGAAACGTACATTGCGCAGGTTTTCTAGGAGCTTCGTGCACACTTCCACTAGGCGGTTTGCTTCAGCTGGCGTCATTTCGTGAAGGACAATGCGGCAGCTCCTGTAGACCTTGCAAAGGTTCTGAAGGTGACGAACCGCGGTGGTTTGTGATATGCCCAGCTCGCCTGATAATCTCCGAGTGCTGGTTGTCGGATTTGCCTCTACGGCCTGGCACATGGCCTCCGAATCCACGGTTCGCAGCCTGCCTGATCTTGGCTGATCTTCAAGTTTTCCGGCACCTGAGCGAAATTTCTTGAACCATCTGGTTGCGGTGCTGTGGTCCACGGAACCTTCCCCTTTCGCATGACAAATGTTTCGTGTTACTTGAGCAGGGTTATGGCCGAGCTCAAACTCGTAAAGCAAAAGTTCCCTAACTAGCAGGTGTGGCTGTTCATCTTTTAGGCGTTCCAACCACATACATAACGACGATATGCAATGCTGTTCACAGCGACGACTACTACTTTGTATCCCTTTCGACTGACTGCAGTGCGCTACCTGAGCGAGTTCAAACACGTGACATATCCACCGCAGCACATGCGGTTATGCAAATATTGCAGAACTTTCGACTCACCCTCTGTATTTATTACCTGGGGATGTTCTGGAAGTGTGCAAATGGTGATGAACGATTTCGGATACAGAAAGCACTTCCCAAGGCCTTCGACAAGATAAATGACGGAAATATCTCCATAAAGTCTGCAGGGTCTTCCCCAATTCCTATCGAAACAATGTCCACGATTCTTTTTAATGTAGTCATAACTGATAATGAGATTCCTCACTACGAAGCAGAAAGATAGTCTTGCGAACTGCCTCGTTAGGATTTAGCTGCATCCTAAAAACCGAAGTTAAAACCAACCGAAATATTTTTGCCATTGTCCTTTGGGAAGAAAAGGGAGCTTTTTTGATTGAATTTCTTTCTCAGGGTTAAATATCAAATAACGAAAAGTACCACGGGCCCATTGAAAAATCAAGGAAGATAAGAAAAAGACCTACACATATGTGGCATTTCACAATCCGAGACCATGCTGTTCGTCTCATTGTCGGAAAATTGCTTCCCCTGGGGTGGAAAAGTTTGCTGCAGCCACCATATAGCTACGACATGACGTATGCAGCGATCCGACAATATAAGGAGTGATGCGACGGGAATCAGTAAGAGTCGAACGCAGTATTTTTTAAGACGAATGATCTAAGCGCATTTGATCGTGGGCAAATTGTCGGGGCCCGAACAATGGGTCACTCCATCTCGGAAGTCGTGCAGGCACTGGGATTTTCACGAGCCACTGTGTCACGGGTTCACCACGAGTACATCGAATCAGTTGAAACCATCCCTGCAAGTGCCAACTGCCGTGGACAACAGCGTGTGGATGAGCGGGGTCATCGTTGGCTAGCTTGCATTGTAACAGCGGATAGACGGGCCACAGTGCAAGAAATCACTCGGCAATTTAACGCTGGTGCACAAAAACGTGTGAGCAGCCACACCATCCAGAACCATTTCCTCCCTATGGGGTACAGAAGCCATCGTCTCACGAGGGTACCGCTGCTGACCGCACATCACAGGGTGTAAAGATTAGCATGGGTGCAGGAACATCGCCACTGGACCCTAGACATGTGGAAATATGTTGCCTGGACTGATGAGTCGAGATTCACGTTGGTACATGCGGATTACAGGATACGAGTACGGCGCAAACCACATGAAGCGATGGATCCTTCTTGCCAGCAGGGTACTCTTCAAGCTGGTAGGGGTGGCATTCTCGTCTGGGGACTGTTTATGTGGACTAAAATGGGACCCCTGGTACGTGTGACATCGTCGCTCACAGGTCAACGTTACTACCGGGATATCCTGGACGACCATTTGCTCTCGTTTGTGCGTCGTCAACATCCCACTGGGGACCTCATCCTACAACAAGACAATGCACCGTGCCATCGCTCCCGAATTGTATCCGAATGGTTGGATGAACACTTCACCAACGTGACCTCGCTTCCTTGGCCAGCTAGGTCACCTGACCTCAACCCCATCGAGCACATCTGGGATGCCATCGAGAGAGAGAGATGTTCGAGGCTCTGACCCCCCTCCATCAAATCTTTGTGAAATGTGGGAGCTTGTTCAGGGGTCGTGGATTCGTATGCCTTCCCAACGCTTCCGGTGTCTTGTCGAGTCCATGCCGAGACGAATCGCCACCGTCATCAGGGCGAAAGATGGTGCTACACGTTACTAGACAGGTATCTCTAATTCAATTGCTCTTCAGTGTAGTTACTAAAATGATAACATGAGATGCAGGGGACAGATAAAAATCTCTTACATGGGTAGAAAGTGGATCTTTTCCCTGCACGGCTGCGATTCCTGGTTTAAGCAATGGAAAATATGTCCATATACCCATTTTTACATACGTACATTTATGGTGCATGTGAAAAAATGCGCATTTCCTGAATTTTTATTTACTCTGAAATTCAGATTTATAGCTTCAAAGATCTCTTCTATTAATAAAGAATCATTAATTTTTAGTCCACTATTGTAGTAAAACTGCACTACAGAAAGAAATTCACGTAACCCGTAAGATGTCAGCTGAGCAAAGAAAGGAATATTTTTTGATTTCATCGAACGGAAGATTTTTCGGTTGAATAACGTTATAGCTGTTAACTCCGTCAAGCAGTTTGTGATATTTCAGAATGCGAAAATTATGCAGTTTTCGCTATACACAAGGTATGTCAATAAAGTTTCGTGAATGCTGTCGTGACACGTAAAATGAAAGGCTGTGAAAGGTACGGTAACCTGCACGGCTCAGTCAAGTACAGGAATGAACGTAAATGAGTAGAACGCGAGTGAATTCATTCGCTGTGACTAAGAAAATCAAGCCTTGCGAACAACGGTTTCTACAGGACAGCTGCAACTTATGTACGCCATATATTTGATGACTCACTTTGAAGCTATATACACCATCGCCTTTTCATGGTAGCAGCGTGGAAGGGTAAGGGTGGTATTGGTAAGGCTTCGCTCAGTGAAGAGATAGACACCAGTTCTTCGAATCAGTACTTTTCTCAGTTCCGAGAAAGCACGGGTTTTGCTCCAGTTATTTTAGCTGGGTGCCATGGGTAATTAATGCGTTTTAGTGAATTAAAGTGAGTGATATTTTTTGTACTGAGTGTTATGAACATGCAGTGAATTAAAATGAGCGATACCTTATGTCTGGGTGTAATCAGCATGTAAAAAAATTAAAATGAGTGATATTTTGCGTGCTAGGTGTAATGAGCATGTAGTAATTAAAGGATATTTTGCGTGCTAGGTGTAATGAGTACATGATGAATTAAAATAAGTGATATTTTGTGTGCTGGGAGTAATGAGCATATAGTGAATTAAAATGAGTGATTTGAGCTGAGTGTAACGAGCATTTTGTGAATAAAAACAAGTGACGCTTTGTGTGCTGGGTGTAGTGAGCATGCAATTAATTAAAATGAGTAATATCCAGTGATGTAGAAGGGGTTTAGCGCGTCTTAACGGCGCTAAGGCACTATTTTTCTAGGCTTAGCGCCGCTAAGGCACTTTCCGCAGTTACATGGAAAGAGAATTTGGGCAAAGGATTTTTTTAAAATCATCTTGTATGCAAAAAAAAAAAAAAAAAAAAAAGAAAATTGTGTTCTATATGGAAACATACTCGTATCTTAACCGAATGCTCATACTGCAAAACTGGTCGCCTCGATGGTACAGTAGTCTGAGGCGTTGGCTTCTGACCATTCTCCCGAGCTAAGACTGAGTCCTAACCCCGGATGTGGCATGGGTGCGATGTGTATAGCCAAAGGAGCTGGGTCTGTCTCTTCCCTGGAACAATTGACCTGGAATTAGGGACTTGTGACTTCTTATAGCCATATGAGTAGCCTATGGTTATTGTTAAACCCGAAACAACAAGAAAGATGACACCGAATTTTCGGGTGTAATAAACACGTCTTTTGAATCCGTTCTGACGCAAAATAAATTTATCAAAGCTATTCAAAGTCAATGGAACCGGTATGAAAAACAATAGTATCTGACGGAAGAAAGAAGTTTTTCAATCGGGTTTTTAATCCCTCAGATATTGCTGTAAACGGAATCGTGAGCTTACGCCCTCTGGTTGCAGACTTGTGCGTTAAGAAAAACATGAATTTATATGAGAAACATTTCGCACCCGAAACGCTCTCCAACACAGAATTTTTTTTTCAAATCGGACTCTTAGAAACAGAGATATCGACAAAAATAAGATGTGACTTTACGTCCCCTGGTGGAAAAACCACGCATTATTTTAGGAAGAAAGTATTCTCAAAAGGTTTTTCTATATGAGCAGTATCGGTCCAAGAAAAAAAAAATTAGTCGAGTTTTCAGGAGCCCAGATTTTGCAACAAATACTTCAGAAGCAGAAATTAACATTTATGACCCCTGGTGGCTAAACCATTCTTTACCAAACATTAGATTTTATGTGAAAAATATTTTCCATCAGGTCTTGTATGCGATACAGGAAGAATTTTTCAAATCGGAGTTTTAGAAGCAGAAATAACGCAGAAAACGCAATTTACCTTTATGCCCCCAGCGGAAAGTCTATGATTTACTTTAAAAATTTTAATTTATAGGAAACAAAATTCGCTTCGGAAATACTATCCAACAAAGAAGGAATTTTTCAATCGGACTTCTAGAAGTATATATATTGACAAAAATAAGATATAGATCTACGCCCCCTGGCGCAGAAACCATGCTTTATTTCAAGAAGAAAATGTTCCTAAAAGGTTTGTCGACATGAGTAGTATCGCTCAACAAATGACTTTTTTTTCAATCGAGATTTTAGAAGCTCATATTTTGCTGCAAATACATCAGAAGCGGAAATTAAGATTTACGCCCCCTAGTGGCCAAACCATTTTTTTTTTCAAATTAGAAATTATGCGCAAACGATTTCGAGCTGTATCCGGTGCCGAAAGAATTTTTCAAATCGGAGATTTAGAAGCAGAGTTATAAGGAGAAACGCAATTTACCTCTACGCCCCCTAGCAGAAAGTCCATGAATTTTTTGGAAATTTTGAAATTATATTGAAAACATGTCACACTGAAAACACTATCCAACAAAGAAGGAATTTTTCAAATCGGAATCCTAGAAGTAGAGATATTGACAAAAATAAAATATACATCTACGCTCCCTGGCGGAGAAACTGTGGAATATTTTAAGAAGAAAATATTTCGAAAAGGTTTATCGATGTGAGGGGCATTAGTTCTCGAAAGAAAGTTTTTCAATCGAAAATTTAGAAGCTCAGATTTTATGGAAAATACATCAGAAGCAAAAATTAACAATTACGCCCCCTGGTGGCCAAAGTATTCTTTACAAAAAATTAGAAATTATATGCAAAAGATTTCCCATGAGGAGGTGTATCTGCTGAACAATTTTTTTTTTTCAAATCGGAGTTTTAGAAGAAGAGTTATCGGAAAAAATGTAATTAACTTTTACGCCCCCTAGCGGAAAATCTATGCGTAGTTTGAAAAAGTAACTATATCTAAAATACTCTTCGACATAAATGGAATCGAAAGATAAACGATTTTTTTCAATCGGATGTTTAGAAACAAATATGTGGAATAAAACGTATTTTTGAATTCGACATCATCTGCATTTACGCCCTCTAGCGGCGAAATTGTACATCTTAAAAAAACAAAACAAAATGAAGGATCATCATTAGCCTATTTCAAGCTTCCCAATGCAAAAAGAATTTTTCAAATCGGACTAATAGTTGCAGAGATATCGTGGGTACGGACGGACGGACAAACCGATAACATAAGCACGATCTTTTTTCACAAAAGACGCGCTAAAAATATTGTGTAGATTGATCCACACAGTTGGATAATGCAGTAGGGTATCTCAAAAATCATATGATTCTATCACAAAGAGGATGTGAACTCCTTTGTCTAGACGGCAGTCAAAATAAATTTGTAGAGGATGGCTACTCCGTAGAGCTAAGATTGCAGAGAGAAAACGGTAGTAATGTACATTTGTATTGAATAACTCGCCACTGGTATCGGCTCCAATAAAAGTAATTTCCGGAGCTCACTGACTCCTTACGGACAACAGAAAAAACTTGCACATGTACCACATAATCGTAGTATAGAAGCGGCGCATTAGTCATATTGAATTGATGTTACTCTGTTAGTTCACAAATGTTCCTAATGCATATTTAAAATCTTGTAGAACGACATGGAGCCGTATTTAAATAAAAATCTTATAATCTTAGCATATGTCTCTCACGGTACATTCTTCCTGTTATTTAAAATTGCTCAGATTACGCAGTTTTGATGTAAATTGATATTGGTAATTAGTAATGGAAAACAAAACAAAACAAAAAAAAACAAAAACGAATCAGATTTTGAAAATTTTGAGAGTATTTTTTCCCACCGCTAAGGCACTTTTTTATATAGAACTACATCACTGGTAATATCCTCAATGAGCTGTTTGAAATGATCTCACGTTCTCAGATAATAAAATAAACTTCAATTTATGCGAAATGGATATTGCCAGCAACACCGTACGCAAATGTGCATTGTGCTTTCTTGTCATGTAACCCGTTTTTACCACAGTTACACAACTCAGAAATTGAGTTGAAACCCAGAAAACCCTGAAGCAACCTAAAATTGACGGGAAAATGTACTTTGACAGTTTATTGAATCAATTGGCCATCAAGGAGTTAAAAATACACTCAAAACAAAGTTCTGGAAGGAACTTCTGGAGATCTTTGTATAGTAGTAAATGGATACTGGGGATGCGGGGGGTACATACATGCACATTATATACATCCAGAAGTTCAACAGAAAGTCTGCAATCAGAACTAGTGTTATCGCGAAAAACTTTGTAGCGCCTCCCAAGCACTGTGTGTGTGTGTGATTAGATATCCAGGGAATGCACAAATGCCCCCTCTTTCCCGTCCCTCCATATGGGCGCCCATGAATGTTATTACTCTTACTTAAAACCCCAGAAAGTAAGTTTGCTGCTGCAATAAAAAAAATAGAAGGGAAATTAGCCCTTGTTAGGGAAATGCAGAGAGAGAGAGAGAGAGAGTGGGGTGTTGGGGTGGGGTGGGGTAGGGTGTTGCCAAACCTCGGACACAGAACACGCCACTTGAAGGAGCACTTCGCCTGGTCCGTATTCCCTTAAATTTCGTCTGAATCGTGTTAGTGCCATTACTTGTCGTTGATTCAAAACTCTTAAAATAGTGGTCGTGCTGCGATGAACTGCTTTAATAACCTGTTGTTCGTTGTAATATGAGTTTCAAGATAAATGTACGCTCGCTTTAAGAGCACCACACAAAGAACTCCAGAACAATATCTTGTGTGTATGTGAGACTCGCAGCGTAACTTAAGTACGGAGAAGAACAAAGGACCCAATCTTGCCTATGTCGCTGGAAAACATCAACAATAAACTTTAGCTTTCCTCGCAGATTAGATAAAAGAAGGTTTAAAGGTTGGACAGATCCTGACTATATCAACTCAAGAGATATATATATATGTATAAACTGAAAGCCGGTAGTGTTATCACAAGGAACTCAAATCTTTAGTACAGATGTCAAAATTTCGCAGATACTCAATTTCGCACCTGTGAAAATTATCCGTTGAACTTTTCATTTTCTCTTTTATTTATGTACGTGCGAATTCGGATAGGCAGAGCTGTGAAATTTGCACAAGGCATCGTGCTTTATGAGACTAGTAAAGAACTGGGCTGTCATGCGAAATATTGGTCACAACTGATTGCTGGGATTTTTGTTTAACGGAATAATAATCTTTCCATCTATATGTGGCAATTTTTTTTTTTTTTTTTTTTTACCCTTTTCGCTTCGAGGTTTGGTAGACAGGCACTTTCAGAACTTAATGACGTCAAATAAGAAACTTAATCACAACTAAATATTACTACAGAAATCAATGTTTAGTTCCAACGAATTATTATTATTATTTTTTTTTACCCTTTTCGCTTCGAGGTTTGGTGGACAGGCACTTTCAGAACTTAATGACGTCAAATAAGAAACTTAATCACAACTAAATATTACTACAGAAATCAATGTTTAGTTCCAACGAATTCATTTTTTTTTTTTTTTTGTCCACTGCAGGTTCGCTGTGCTTTTTAGTCTAGCTTCATCAGGATGAATGTCACGTAAATATTCAAATCGCTCTGATATCATCAACATTTCTGACAGTCCCGGATTCTTGGCAGTCGCTTTCACGTGCTTGATGGAAATGGAGTGGATGTTCTGTTATTGACAAGTTGGGAAGAATTTTGGCATAAATAAAAGCAGTTGCGATGGCAGTAGCTCAGAACTGTAGAAGGAGGGTTATTGGGGGGGGGGGGGGGCATAAATTTTAAAGTGCTTGGGAAAATTTTTTTCAAAAAAATTCGTTCATGTAGATTTTACCCGCCGCTGATGACGTACGTATCTTTAGTAAAAACAAAAAAAGCTTCCAGGTTCTGTAGTATCTAGTATTTATATTCAATGTGGAGAGCTATTCAAAGTCATTGTCGGGTTTTAAAAAATCTCTGCACGTACTACACGTGATATAGGGATATAAATTTTTGTAAATTGTGCAAGTAAACTCACCAAGTTTTATCCTGTCCCTTGCAAATACTCAATATGAGCGTCTTTTGTCCAGGGACGTCGCCAAGGGGTGCAAGGGTAGACTTCAGCCCACTCTGAAATTTGTCTTGCCCACCCTGCCGCACACCCGGACCAAAATGTTCAATTTTTCAATGTATTTAACTTTAAAATATAATCTGCACTTTGTTAAGTAATAAGTCTTGTGTTTTATTTCCTGCAGCCTACGTATTTTCCCCTAGGAAGTGCGTTGTTTACGTCTCCAAAAAACTTATCAAAATTGCATCCGTAGGGCCATGAAAATTCAATTGTTCTCCACTCTTCCAATTCCTTAGTTTAAGCCTCTTTTTCAGGTTTGTAAGTCCAGGGAGCTAATGAAGATGGTGGGTAGAAATTCACTGAGGAGGCCACTACTAATCACTCTGTTGTTTTCTTTACAAAATTTGTGATTCCAACACAGAAAGTGGAGTCTAAAGCTACACTAGCGCTCTTAAGACTGCCCAGGGACAGTAAAAGTGCAGAAAGTGGCTCACGACTGCTTTGTAGGAGATGAGTGCAAAGCAAAGTCGCTGGCTGGAAGGAAGGAAGTTAAGCAGGAAGGATGTATTGTGTCTGCGTGTCACGAAGTTAAAATTTGATTTAGATAAATTTAAACGCCATTTCTTTTAAATAAATTGTTCAATTAACGCCATTTTCGTTTAAATAAATTGTTCTATTAATTGATAATCCAATGTTTAAAATTAGCACGCTATCACTTTGACATCTCGAAGCGTTCCAGAGAGAAAGAGAGAGAGAGAGAGAGAGAGCTGGGTGTTTATTATATTTATAATTCGCAAAAAAGCGCGGATTGAGGTACAGAAATTCAGTCGAAACGGATGGAGCTTAATTTTGAAAGTCGAGCGGGTTATCAAAAACAGTGTTTGTCTGATCAGAATATTTGCTACGTATTTCTTTTCTTTTCTTTTCTTTTATTTTACTTTTTCTTCTAAGCCCTCAAAAAGTGGCAAACAAACTTTGTCGTTTTAGCATAACTTGGTTTTATTCTATAAGAATGATGAAGTTCAAGCACATATGAGCGTTTTTTATCTTGAGTTTGCAGGCCTGCCGGCCCACAATATTGTGGCTTACCGGGAATTCTACTGGTATTCCCGGCAATTGGCTCCCACTTCCGTACATGTTATTTCCGTACAAAAGGAATTTTGTTCCATTTCTGTACATAGCAGATCGGTTAGTGCCATTTCCGTACAGTTTCACCGCGCCCGGTATCAGACGTGGGGAATACTGAGAGAGAGGAAAGACTCAGCTAGCTAGGCATTTTCATGTAGGACTTGCGTCCATAGAGAAGATTTAGGCCCACAACACCTACAGGGATCTGCCTTTAAACGGAAGGAGTGAGAGCAAGTCTAGCAACTTTGACCGAACAGTTGAGAAAGAGCAAAATAGATGGCGCCACCGTACAAGTACGAAGTTGCTCATAGAGTTTAGAGAGAGTCGGGGGGGGGTAGGAAAGGATATCCAACGTAGCCTGGGGTCCCACCCAGGGGCCGTCATTTAACGCACTCGTTCGATGCACGGAGGATATTCAGCGATTGTTAGCAAATCACACCACCTCTGGAAGATCAGCCCAGGCTTGAACCTGGAGAACTCCCATCAGTAGTCTGACTCGCTAACCACTAAGACATCCGTGCCTCCGAATGCTGAGGGAGAAAGTAAATGCTGATCCCCTGTCCGAATTCTTCCGACGTCACAAAGATTACCATTCACTGCTTTCATCAACCAATAGGCGCTCATGATAGGGTAAGCGGGAACAGCAATAACAAGAAAGATGACACCGAATTTTCGGGTGTAATAAGCACGTCTTTTGAATCGGTTCTGACGCAAATTAAATTTATCAAAGCTATTCAAAGTCAATGGAACCGGTATGGAAAACACTAGATCTGACGAAAGAAAGATTTTCAATCGGGTTTTTGATCCCTCAGATATTGCTGTAAACGGAATCGTGAGCTTACGTACTCTTAGAACAGAGATATAGAAAAAAATAAGATGTGACTTTACGTCACCTGGTGGGAGAACCATGCATTATTTTAAGGAGAAAGTATTCTCAAAAGGTTTATCCATATAAGCAGTATCGGTCGAAGAAAAAAAAATTAGTCGAGTTTTCAGGAGCCCAGATTTTGCAACAAATATTTCAGAAGCAGAAATTAACACTTATGACCCTTGGTGGCTAAACCATTCTTTACCAAACATTAGAAATTACGTGAAAAATATTTTCCATCAGGTCTTGTATGCGATACAGGAAGAATTTTTCAAATCAGAGCTTTAGGAGCAGAAATAACGCACAAAACGCAATTTAACTTTGTGCCCCCTAGCTGAAAGTCTATGATTTACTTGAAAATTTTGAATTTATTGGAAAAACATTTCGCATCGGAAACACTGTCCAACAAAGAAGGAATTTTTTAAATCGTACTCTTAGAAGTAGAGATATTGACAAAAATAAGATATACATGTACGCCCCCTGGCGTAGAAACCATGCCTTTTTTCAAGAAAAAAATGTTCCTAAAAGGTTTGTCGACATGAATAGTATCGGTCAACAAACGACTTTTTTTTCAATCGAGATTTTAGAAGCTCGTATTTTGCTGCAAATACAACAGAAACGGAAATTAAGACCTACGCCACCTGGTGGCCAAACCATTTCTTACAAAAAATAGAAAATATGTGCAAACAATTTCCCATCAGGAGCTGTATGCGGTGCAGAAAGAATTTTTCAAATCGGAGATATAGAAGCAGAGATATAGGGGTAACGCAATTTACCTTTACGACCCCTAGCGGAAAGTCTATGAATTACTTGAAAATTTTGAAATTGTATGAACCGCATGTCACACTATCCAACAAAGAAGGAATTTTTCAAATCGGAATCTTAGAAGTAGAGATATTGACAAAAATAAGATATACATCTACGCCCTTAGCGTACAAACCCTGCACTATTTTAAGAAGAAAATGTTTCTAAAAGGTTTGTCGACATGAGTAGTATCGGCCAACAAACGAGTTTTTTTTCAATCGAGAATTTAGAAGCTCGTATTTTGCTGCAAACACAACAGAAGCGGAAATTATGATTTACGCCCCTGGTGGCCAAACTATTTTTTTACAAAAATTAGAAATTATGTGCAAACGATTTCCCATCAGGAGCTGTATCCGGTGCAGATTTTTTTTTTTCAAATCGGAGATTTAGAAGCAGAGATATAGGGGGAAGCACAATTTACCGCTACACCCCCTAGCGGAAAGTCTATGAATTACTTGAAAACTTTGAAATTATATGAAAAACATGTCACACGGAAAACACTATCCAACAAAGAAGGAATTTTTCAAATCGGAATCCTAGAAGTAGAGATATTGACAAAAATAAGATGTACATCTACGCCGCCTGACGGAGAAACTGTGGAATATTTTAAGAAGAAAATATTCCAAAAAGGTTTATCGATGTGAGTGGCATTAGTCCACGAAAGACTTTTTTCAATCGATATTTTAGAAGCTCAGATTTTATGGCCAATACATCAGAAGCAAAAATTACCACTTACGCCCCCTGGTGTCCAAAGTATTCTTTACCAAAAATTTGAAATTATATGCAAAAGATTTTCCATCAGGAGATGTATCCGCTGAAGAAAAAAAAATTCAAATCTGAGTTTTAGAATAAGAGTTATCGGGGAAAATGTAATTTACGTTTACGCCCCCTAGCGGAAAATCTATGCGTAATTTGAAAAAGTAACTATATCTAAAATACTCTTCGAAAGATAATTTTTTTTCAATCGGATGTTTAGAAACAAATATGTGGAATAAAACGTATTTTTGAATTTGACATCATCGACATTTACGCCCTCTACTGGCAAAATTGTACTTCGTAAAAAAAAAAAAAAGAAGTGAAGGATCATCATTTGCATATTTTAAGCTTGCCAACGCAAAAATAATTTTTCAAATCGGACTAATAGTTGCAGAGATAGCGTGGGTAGAGACGGACGGACGGACAAACCGATAACAGAAGCACGATCTTTTTTACAAAAGACGTGCTAAAAACTGAAGGACAAACAGACCGCCTATTAATGCCATATTTACTGTCTTCAGCATTCGTTGCAGATATTTAATTTCAAAGCCGCGAAAAAAAAAAAAAAGAAATTGTTTTTTTTTTAATATTTAATTTCAAAGCCGCGAAAGAAAAAAAGAAATTGCTTTTTTTTTAATATTTCGTTCAAAGCTGTCGTCAAAGATTTCGGGCTATTTTTTTAACCAGTTTCTATGAAGTTTCTACAAAACATTTTTGTAGAATCTTTTTCCTGGGGCTAGAGGCTCTTATAGCCATCAACCCTGCTGCAGTATGGAGGAGATATTGCTGGGGCTATCAGTATGCCCCTGATCCTCTTCCTTCACGCATATCTCACTGCTTACCGATCATCACGTCTGTGTCCTGAAATGGCACTATATAGAGATGATCTGGATGTGTACGGAAATGGGACAAAAATTAATTTGTGCAAAAATGGCGCGTACGGAAGTGGGACGACACGTCTCCGGCAGCCCAGTCTGCCCCTTCCTTGGACATGGGCAATCATCTGTTCTTCTAATATTAATAGTTTAAGGGTGTGTATATATTTTCAGGGAACGATAGGCAAAGTTTCAATATTATTTTTGTTTTACAGAGTTGTGGAAAGAAAACTGATTAAAAGAAAAGCGGCGAAAACTACTGCTAAAAGGAAAAAGTTAGTAAAATTATGCAATGCATTGATTATGATACACTTTCCAACATACCAGAAATCATTACTCAAGTTATGAGGATAATGGCTATGGAATAAATCTCGCTCCTGTGTCCTGACCTTTGAACCCATTTCGATGATGTTCAACAGAACCGGTTCAGTATACCTCCGGAACAACATGATAAAGTTCTGTCGCAATCGAAGCATTTTTACGTAAGTTATGACGCATAAGGTCAATGGAATGGATCCCGCTCCTATGTCTTGACCTTTGACCTCACTTCGCTCATTTGCAATAGGATTCGTCCCCAGGTTGTCTCCTCCCACATACTAAAATTTCATCGAAATCGAACAATTTTTCCACGAGTTATCGTGCGGACAGACAGACAGACGGACAAAGCTGGAGCATATAAGCTTCTTCAACCCACAGTTGGAAAAAAAAGAAAACAAGAAAGATGACACCGAATTTTCGGGTGTAATAAGCACGTTTTTTGAACCCGTTCTGATGCAAAATAAATTTATCAAAGCTATTCAAAGTCAATGGAACCGGTATGGAAAACAATAGTATCTGACGAAAGAAAGAAGGGTTTTTTCCAATCGGGTTTTTAATCCCTCAGATATTGCTGTAAACGGAATCGTGAGCTTACACCCTCTGGTTGCAGACTTGTGCGTTAAGAAAAACATGAATTTATATGAGAAACATTTCGCACCCGAAACGCTCTCCAACACAGAATTTTTTTTCAAATCGGACTCTTAGAAACAGAGATATCGACAAAAATAAGATGTGACTTTACGTCCCCTGGTGGAAAAACCACGCATTATTTTAGGAAGAAAGTATTCTCAAAAGGTTTTTCCATATGAGCAGTATCGGTCCAAGAAAAAAAATTTAGTCGAGTTTTCAGGAGCCCAGATTTTGCTGCAAATACATCAGAAACAGAAATTAACACTTATGCCCCCTGGTGGCCAAACCATTCTTTACCAAACATTAGAAATTTTGTGAAATATATTTTCCACCAGGTCTTGTATGCGATACAGAAAGAATTTTTCAAATCGGAGTTTTAGAAGCAGAAATAACGCACAAAACGCAATTTACCTTTGTGCCCCCTAGCTGAAAGTCTATGATTTACTTGAAAATTTTGAATTTATAGGAAAAACATTTCGCATCGGAGACACTGTCCAACAAAGAAGGAATTTTTCAAATTGCACTCTTAGAAGTAGAGATATTGACAAAAATTCTATAAAGAAGATACCTAAGCAAAAAAATACATATATAATTTTGACTCACACCAAGTACAACATAGAAAAGGTTATGTATCTACCTGTGTGAGTAAAAGGAGAAAAGATAAAAAAATAAAATAAAACAACTGAATGTAGAAGGTGTCGAGAATACTGAGCCTTGGCTTTATCAAGGACCAGCAAAAACTCTGCATTTTCTCACTTCCACAAAGACCTAGTTGGAAATGGGTTTCTGCAAGGCCATAGATGCAAGTAACAGTCCCACCTAAAATAGTTTAAAAAATATATATATAAGTCATGTCCTCCGTAGAGTAGCATGACCTAGCACTAGTTAACAATTTCGCTTGCATCCATTAACCTTCATGGCCCGACCCATGCTCTTCATCTGTTACTATTAAACAGAGAGAAGAAGATTAAAGAGAACTCAAGCTGTGAGAGTGACATAATAAATAGAAATGATTTTCAGCTATAACGAAATTCCAAGTTCGTTTGAGAGAGAATTTAAACCAAAAAATTTTACATTGCAATTAAAAAAGGAGATGTTAATTTATAACGAACAGATTTTTGAAAGAAAACTTGAGTCTAAAACCCCCTACTCTACAACTTATGACAGCACGAAAACGAGAATAAGTTAAAGATAATAATTAACTAAAGAAAACTTTGTGAAAGTTATATACCTTAAACAGTTAGTTGCAATATGTACAAAGTATTTCAGCAGTGCTTTAAGTGCATAATTAATTAGTTATTAAGAACTTAACTACTTTGAAAAAACAGCGCATAGACAGCGCATAGAAAAGGAACAAGCTTAGCCTTCTTCTGTTCCTAGGTACCCCAAAAGACGCTCAAAGTTACAAAGAAAAGTAAGAGTTAAAACCCGCATAAATGTTAACAGACAAACCAATGCTTAAAAGCTGAAAAGCTAAAAAACGACAGAGAAAAGGTACATAAAGTACAAACATTGAACTTATAAAACCTAGAACCCAAAAACAAGGAAGAGAGCTTACCTCTTGTGTGACAAAAACTTTTCTCCTCACAAGAGGAGAACATGGCTGACCCCTTCCGCCACTCCCTAGACGCTGGGGGGCAGTGAGGGTGGGGCTGATGGCCTCCTCATACAGCAAGAAACCAACGCGCGGAGATTTTAACCAGAGACAAAAATATATAAACTTAAGACTGTGGATCTGTATGATCAGAATGAGCAGAATTAACTCTCCAGAATACATGAGAAATATTATAAAATACACGAGCAGTTTATTTAATAATCTTTGCATGTATTAAATCACCTTAGTGAGCTTCTATAGATTAATCAGAATCTTATTAATTTTAATGTTGGTTTTACTATTTTTAGTATAGCTATCCTAGTGATGAATAACTAGTTTTCTTTTTTATTTGTTTTTATTTTCTTTTATAAACAGATTTTTAAGCTTTTTTTGTGATTTTGTTTATATTATTTAATTTTTTGTTTTAATAGGACCGTCATATCCATAGCACTAAGGTTCCTTTAGGTAGTTAATAGGCATCCTCTAGCCAACGTCCTTACGGCTTTGATTGGTCAGAATCATATTATTAACTGTGTAGAAAATTAAAGCAGATCTGCCAACCTTACTCTATTATTCAGAATAATTTTTCTTAAAGTTCTTTTGATGAAAGAAGAAGGAATTTCGTTCTCTAGAAAACTTTCTAATAGTATATTAATGTGGTAATTGAAATCCAAATTGTTGCTGCAATAAATATACATCTACGCCCCTGGCGGAGAAACTGTGGAATATTTTAAGAAGAAAATATCCCGAAAAGGTTTATCGATGTGAGTGGCATCAGTCCACGAAAGAATTTTTTTAACCGATATTTTAGAAGCTCAGATTTTATAGCAAATACATCAGAAGCAAAAATTAACCCTGGTGAACAAAGTATTATTTACAAAAAAATTGAAATTATATGCAAAAGATTTTCCATCTGGAGGTGTATCCGCTGAAGAAAAAAAAATTTCAAATTGGAGTTTCAGAAGAAGAGTTATCGGGGAAAATGTAATTTACTGTTACGCCCTCTAGCGGAAAATCTATGCGTAATTTGAAAAAGTAACTATATCTAAAATACTCTTCGACATAAATGAAATCGAAAGATAAAATAATTTTTTCAATCGGATATTTAGAAGCAAATATGTGGAATAAAACGTATATTTGAATTCGACATCATCTGCATATACGCCCTCTAGCGGTGAAATTGTACATCGTAAAAAAAAAACGATATAAAGGATCATCATTCGCATATTTCAAGCTTCCCAATGCAAAAAGAATTTTTCAAATCGGACTAATAATTGCAGAGATATCGTGGGTACAAACGGATGGACGGACGGACAAACCGGTAACATAAGCATGATCTTTTTTTACAAAAGACGTGCTGAAAAACATTTTTGCTAAAAACGTTTTGTGATTAAGGAATCGCAGTATTTAGGTGTCGTGATGAAACTTTCATTGAAAAATACTTCATCTAACACCAGACTTTAAAATATTGAAAATAATCAAAATGCGTTTTAAATACCATCATAACAGAAAGTGACTGAAAAACCTGTACTTCGAAAATGTAAACATTTATCGTCATAAACCATCGGATTGCAATAAACAGAAATATTGAAGTAGCCGGATGTTGTAGAACTCGTGAAATTTTATGCCCTGTAATAAATAAGGATTAAATAAACAAAGCATTTTGTGATAGACATGGTAAGGGCTACCTTGAAAAAACAGTGATAGATGAAATATCAGCTAACCACCGATAGAGAACAGAATTGTCTGGTACATAAGATAGTACTGTATAACAATAAAAAAATACTAGTGATCCGAATTTATTGGCGTAGATAAAAATCAAAGTTTCCAAGCTTTCGCACATCAGCAAGATGGCTTTTTCAAGGAATGCTATCTTATGTATAGTTGGTGTAAAGTTCCTTGCGTTATTATGTCGGGCACTTTCTTAGTTTCTTGCCACATAAATCTGTCCAACATACAAAATCTACCAGAACTTTTTTTCTTGGTATTGAACGGAATAAAAAACCTTACTAATTTCTAATAAGTCATGTAATGTATCGAAGAATACTCGGTTGTGGAACATCATAATTTTTTTTGTGAGACCCATGGTAGTAACAGATAATAATAGCACATTTTCCTTTCTCATCGCTAAACTCTGAGAAAGAGGCTTTTATGACACGATCACGTTTCATTTATTATGAATCTCAACATGTCATATTGTCCAGCTCATAATGTATTTTCAGGCTGACAGCCATATTCATTTCGGTGTCGGAAACACGGCATTTAGAATTAGCTCAGCCAAATGGGAATAAGAGACTGGGCCAGACAGTACAATGAAGTTCGAAGGGACAAAGACTAAGACACAATAACGAAATTATTTAGTAACAAAGGAACGTGACCATGTAAAATGTCGTCGGAGTTGAATAAGCTTAGACAGACCATGCTTTTACCACGGCACAAAGTCCGTCCGCAGGACTTGAGACACTGCATAATCACTCGAGTCAAAGGTCAGCCGAAGTTATAACATTTGGATTCGGGTCTGTTGTTGGGGGGATTAAACATTGTGTTCCCTTTCCCCGATAAATTCTTTACGCATGCTTATCGGAAAGCAAAATAATCCTACGCCTCAGCCCTCCACAAAATTCAATTGATAAATCATTATTGAAGGGGGAGGGGGTGGGGGGGGGGCACTTGGGAAAGATTAAATTTGACAGATCACCAAATTTTTTTCGTACCAGCTCTTTACAAAAGTGGATACTGTGCAATTCTGTGATACCATGTGCGAGTCTTTATACCAATCACTCAAATTTTGAGAGTCCCACTAAAGCACAACTCTTGAATTTTTTAGAAGCCTTTTATAAATAACAAAGATATTGGTGGTCCAGTGGTCATAAGGGCGGGTTTCTGGCTAATTGCCCGAGTTGGATTCTGCTCGATGTCATATCAAGCGTGGGTGATGTGTTTATCCTAGAGACCTACACGCGTCGGGCTGGGTTTTTTTTGTTTTTTTTTTATTGGAGGTTTAACGACCACTGTGAGCAACTCAATTGGCTACAAGCAGTCGCCCGTCCCTAATTTAGGGTCACTGGCTCCAGGGAAGGGAGAGAGCCAGCACTGTAAGACAAACACAACACCCATGCCTTACCGGGATTCGAACTCGGACCCATCTCAGACGAATGATCAGAAGCCATCGCTTAGACCACTGCGCCACCGGGGCGGCCGGCTGGGTTCTCGCTCGATATCGGGCAACCCTGGCCAATTAACATAAGTGTTTTTTTGGGGTCGGGTTTGGTTCGGGCTAGCATTTTAATCATCTCATATCAAATTTGGGCGTTAATACCAGTTTCTTTTCTGTAACTATTTTTCTTTGTTGAGGTTAGTTTTAAGAAATTTGGATTTCGTGGTGGCACGACATGTGGTCTGGCATTATCAGGTAATAGGATGACTGGGCGGCGTCCTTTACCTGTCCATGTTTTTTTGCTCGATTGCGGCGTTCAGTTTCATCAACTGATCGCTATATCATTGTGCAGTGATTGTTTCCCCCGGTTTCAACAGTTCGAAGTACATCACTCCATGCATATCCCACCACACACACAACAGCACATTTTCACAGTGGATATCCTGTTTTGCAGTGGATGTTGATGGCTGGCCTGGGTGGACCCCAGGATCGCTTGCGTACGGGTTTGTCGCAATAGACCCATTTTTCATCCCCGGTGACAACCTTCCACAAGAAATTCTTCCATTGAAACCACTTTAGCAACGACATGCAGATGCCCAATCGTTGACCCGTTCCGTTAAAGTATGCGGAACCCACTTTCCAATCTTCTGGATCTTCCCCAAGGCCCGCAGACGCCGTACCACCGTCGATTGAGCCACTTTCAAACGTTTCGTCAGTTGCGTGGTCGATTGTGTGGCATCCTCGTGCAGCAGCGATTCCAGTTCCTCGTCTGCGACCTCCTGCGGTCTACTTGCAGGTGGCTTGTCTTCCAAGCTTAGATCACATTTCTTAAACCTGGCAAACCATTCTCGAAACTTCCGCTCACCCATAACCATTTCGCCATACGCCTGACATATTGAGCCCTATGCTTCACGCGCACTTTTCCCTAAATTAAACATGAATAACAAACAGTGCCGTAAATGAACTTTATCGACCGCTATGCTTCGCTTCATGTAAGAACTGATAGCACGGATTACCGGCCGGTTAGACCCCTACAGCGCCCGCTAGTGGGGGCGGCGGAAACTTTTGCATATCCCTAATGGAAGCAGCAGCTTAGTTCCACCAGCGGCTAAAAAGCATGTTACGAAGATTAACAAATGACGCACAAAAAGTTTCTCAACACAAGGAAGGTATCAGAGACTGAAAGATTTTCAAATGAAACAGTTAAAAGAAGAAATATATATAAAAGAAGGAAACATTATATAGCTCTATGCTTTCTTGCTGAAAAATTCTGCATAATGGAAATGTTGAAAATAGGCGAAAAATATTCTGCACGGGCAAAGCTATGCTAAGGAAAAAGAACTTTTCAAATACGTCTCCCTGAAGTGGAAGTAGCAATAAAAAGGTTTCAACCTTTACGCCCCTAGCGGGAAAGCTATGCATTATTTAAAGAGGATAATGCTCTACATCTCTAGTGTAGCAAATGCCATACAGTAAAAAAGAAATTTCTCAATAGTGTTTTTAGAAGCGGCGATAGAGCTGCAAATCGAAGTACACAAACACCACCTACCGAAAGAACTGTCAACTACAAAATTCCTCATATACTAACCTAAAGTGCCCTATAAGGTAAATGGCATCCGGAGTTGAAATAATTTTTAAATCGCACATGTAGAAACAGAGATATTGAGAAAAACAAATCAAGCATTTGTGCCCCCTAGCGGAGAAATTTTACTTTATTTTGGAAGGAAAATACGCACACGAAGTTTGCATAGTTAGTAGTATCTAACCGAAGAAAGAAGTTTTTCAAGCGGGTTTTTAGTCCCGCAGATATTGCTGTAAACAGAAACGTGAACTTACGCCCTCTGGTGGCAGACTTGAGCGTTAAGAAAAATTTGAAATTACACGAGAAACATTTCGCAGCGGAAACGCTCCCCAACAATGAAAGAATATTTCAAATCGGACTCTTAAAAGCAGAGATATTGACAAAAATAAGTTATGCATCACTGGCGAAAAAGCTATGCATTATTTTAAGAAGAAAGTATTCTCAAAAGGTTTTTCAATGTCAGCGGGCCGCCCCGGTGGCGCAGTGGTCTAAGCGATGGCCTCTGATTATTCGTCTAAAAGACGTCCGAGTTCGCCTGAAAGAGGCCCGCTTCCCCCCCCCCTGTGAATCTGTTAAGCAAATTTCGATTCCCGATTTTTCGTTTCGTTCCTAACCTTTGAACAAATTTAGGTTTGTAATATTAGTATTTTTCTGCTTTGTTTTATTGTAAGATATCTTACGCATACACACATTACAGCACACCTGTCATAATAAACACTTTAATTGGGGCACATGAGCCCGTTCTCCTCACTGTTAGGCTCGAAATCTATGAACGATTTGGAGATTTTCAGAATAAACGCGAACCCTTTTTTAGCACGTCTTTTGTTAAAAAAAGAACGTGCTTATGTTATCGGTTTGTCCGTCTGTCCGTCCGTCTGTAGTCACCATATCTCTGCAACTATTAGTCCAATTTGAAAAATTATTTTTGCATTAGGAAGACTGAAATATGCGAACAATGATCCTTTATTTCGTTTTTTTTTTTACGATGTACAATTTCCCCGCTAGAGGGCGTAAACGCAGATGATGTCGAATTCAAAATAAATTTTAATCCATATATTTGCTTCTAAGCATCCGATTGAAAAAAATATTTTATCTTTCGATTCCATTTATGTCAAAGAGTATTTTAAGTATAGTTACTTTTCCAAGTTACGCATAAATTTTCTGCTAGGAGGCGTTAAAGTAAATTACGTTTTCCCCGATATCTCTTCTTCTAAGACTCCGATTCGAATCTTTTTTCTTCAGCGGATACAGCTCTTGATGGAAAATATTTTGCATATACTTTTTAATTTTTGGTAAAGAATACTTTGGCCACAATGGGGGCGTAAGCGTTATTTTTTGTTTCTGATGTATTCGCCATAAAATCTGAACTTCTAAAATCTCGATTGAAAAACTTCTTTCGTAGACCGATGTCACTCACGTCGATAAACCTTTTCAGAATATTTTCTACTTAAAATACTGCCTGGTTTCTCCACCAGGAGCATAGATGTACATCTTATTTTTGTCAATATCTCTGCTTCTAATGGTCCGATTTGAAAAATTCTTTTTTTATTGGATAGAGTTTTCAGTCTGACATGTTTTTCATATAATTTTAAAATTTTTAAGTAACTCATAGACTTTCCGCTAGGACGTGTAAATGTAAATTGCGTTTTCCCCGATATCTCTGCTTCTAGAAATCCGATTTGAAAAATTCTTTCCGCAACGGATACAGCTCCTCAGGGAAATCCTTTGCACATAATTTCTACTTTGGGTAAAAAATGGTTTGGCCACCAGGGGTCGTAAGCCTTAATTTCCACTTCTGATGTATTTGTAGCAAAACCTGAGCTTCTAAAATCTCGATTGAAAAAAATCCGTTTGTGGACCGATACTAATGACGTCGACAAACCTTTTAGGAATATTTTCTTTTTAAAATAATGTATGGTTTCTACGCTAGGGAGCGTAGAGGTATATCTTATTTTTGTCAATATTTCTACTTGTAGGAGTCCGATTTGAAAAATTCTTTCTATGTTGGATAGTTTTTCCGATGCGAAATATTTTTCATATAAATTCAAAAATTTCAAGTAAATCATAGACTTTCCGCTAGGGGACCCAAATGTAAATTGCGTTTTCTGCGTTATTTCTGCGTTATTTCTGCTTCTAAAACTTCGATTTGAAAAAATTCTTCCTGTATCGTATATAGCTCCTGATGGAAAATGTTTTTCATATAATTTCTAATATTTGGTAAAGAATGGTTTGGCCACCAGAGGGCATAAGTGTTAAATTCTGCTGCAGATGTATTTGCAGTAAACTCTGAGCTCCTGAAAACTTGACTAATTTTTTTTTCTTGGGCCGATACCGCTCACATCCTAAAACCTTTTGAGAGTACTTTCTTTTTAAAATAATGCATGGTTTTATCGCCAGGGGCGTAGATGCATATCTTTCATTTGTCCATATCTCTGCTTCGAAGAGTCTGATTTGAAAAATTATTTCTTTGTTGGAGAGCGTTTCCGCTGCGAAATGTTTCTCATAAAAATTCAAATTTCTCTAACGCACAAGTGTGCAACCAGAGGGCGTAAGCTCACACTTCCGTTTACAGCAATATCTGCGGGATTAAAAATCCGATTGAAAAACTTCTTTCTTCGGTCAGATACTACTATTTTCCATACCGGTTCCATTGATTTTGAATAGCTTTGATGAATTTAATTTGCCTCAGAACGGATTCAAAAGACGTGCTCATTGCACCCAAAAATTCGGTGTCATCTTTCTTGTTTTTTTTTATAAAAGTTCTGTAGAACATGAAAAAACTCATGCCTTTGTGTCATACTATTGGGGATAGGTGTAAAATTTCAGAATAACCGCAATTCGTACAATGTGCATGGGCAAATTTTTCTCAAAGTGCGCAACATTTCGAAACTTGAAAGGCGCAAAGCCATTTTTATACGAACTGTGTAATACTTCAAAATTGTGTTATTATTAATTCAATTGATTTAAGGGGCATGAGTAGCGGTCTTCAGAAGCTGTGGGCCGTTTCAGAGTTGCAAGTAACTTTACAAAAATTCAGTTCGTTTGACAAACGCTGAGCCTTTTAATAAAATTCTTTACAGTTTTATTATTATTATTTTTTTTTGGTGTTTAATGACCACCGTGAGCAACTCATGGGGCTATAAGGAGTCGCCCGTCCCTAACTTAAGCCCACTGACTCAAGGGAAGGAAGAGAGCCAGCAGCGTAAGACAAACACAACATCCATGCCTTACGGGATTCGAACCCGGACCCATCACGGACGAATGACCAGAAGCCATCGCTTAGACCACTGCGCCACCAGGGCGGCACTTCACAGATCAGTGCAACTTTTAAAACAATTTGTCAATATCAGTTTCTTTTACTAAAGGACTTGCAAAAGTTTATTGTAGATTTGCGAAATGTTTCGGAATTTTACTATATAGACTTTTAGAATTGTTTTAAGTCAGTTTGTTTTATGTGAGGTGCAGCTTTGTTTACTATACTTTTCGGAAATTTCACTTTGTTTACTGTGGAACATTCCGCAAAAGTAGACTGGCACTGTGTTTCACACATCTGTGAAAAAGTGTGTTTTTGGATTTCCCTTTTCGGAACGTTTTTGAAAAATGTTGAAGAAGCCCCCCCCCTTCCATTTTGGCACAACGATTTTTTTTTCACGGTAGCCACATTTTCTTGTTAGGAAAGAAACATTTTAGAGGTGAAGCTATCTTCTTTCGTCACCTTCTTTTACCTATAATCAGTTTTACAATATTCTAGAAATCGAGTAAGGGTTTTTGACCTTCTCATCGATTAATCGCTTTGTTTACCCTCCTCTTCAAGTTAAACGGAGATGTAGGGTGGAGCAGGAGCGAAGCATGTGTCACTCGATATAAGATCCTCTATACTTCTCACTGCTGTGCTGAAAGATATTATATTTGACGCTCAATGAAGCAATACCGATTTGATTGACAGGATATTTGCTAAGGTAAGATAGAGAACGATAAACGTAGGCGTTATCGATAACAGCGGTTTGTATATTTACTTCCCGGAATCAACTGACCCCGACTTCTCAGACAAGTATCGAACTTTCTGCGTTACTGACCGAAACATTTTTTCATTTTTTAAGAAATCATTTTTGCTTTTCTTTTTTTCTGTACAGTCACGCTGCGATATACAACATTAATTCGTACGCGAATTGTGAGTCACAAATACCGTCGAAGCATTAATTGCAATAAGCCGTTGACGCTCAGCCATCTTGGAAGAGGCAATTCGTAGTAACGATAAATGTTCACAGAACGAATTTAATTCTAAGGAAGTTTTATAATACAGGGTGTCCTATAAATGAAGCACACAACTTCAGTAAACTATTAAAAAAATACCGTAGAAAAAAACTTACTTAAAATATCAAGAAGAGAAGTGGCAGGTTTTAAAGTTTGTCAAGTCAGATGATAGATGGGGCCAGTTGTCTCATGTAATGAAAAATCTCGTCAAACATGGAATACAACAGACATGGCTTCCCTAGTGGAGAAAGCAGCGTGTGTGTTTTGGTTTGCGGAGTCAAAATCACTAACAACAGTTCAGCGTAAGCTCAGAACGGAGTACAAGAGACAGCTGCCAACACGAAGGAGCATCGAACAATGGGTAAATGAATTCAAAGCAACAGGAAGTGTCTTGAATGGCAAAAACACTGGGAGATCTTCCATTTAGGACGAAAATGTGGAAGACATGCGTAAGGCTTATTATCTAAGGAGCCCGAAGAAGTCCGTTCGCGTCGCCGGTCGTGAACCCGAACTACCGAGAGCAACGGTTCACAAGGTTCTGCATAAACGTCTACGCCTATATGCATATAAAGTGCAGTTAGAGCAAAAACTTCGACCAAATGGTCAACCACGTCGAAAAGCATTTGCGGTAGACATGCTGAATTGCATTGACAAAGATCCCACACTACTTTCATGGACCTGTTTCAGGGATGAGTCGACATTCCATGTTTCTGGCAGAGTGAATAAACATAACTGCCGAATCTGGGGCACGGAAAAATCCCCATGTGGTCGTAGCATACGAGAGAGACAGCCCGAAGGCTAATATTTGGGCTGGCCTAATGGAAGGCAGAATGACAGGGCCCTTTTTCTTCGCTGAACCACCCGCTATACTGGCATAGTACCTGCACCTGTTAGAACAATTAGCAATTCTACAACTTCAGGATGTTCAAGACATCACTTACCAGCAAGATGGAGCTCATCCGCACTGGTCTTTGGATGTACGCAGATCTTAAGACAACCATTTTCCATGGCGTTGAATTGGACGTGGGGGTTCGACGGTATGGCCACCCCGTTCTCCTGATATTACCCCATGCGAATTTTTTCTTTGGGGCTTTGTTAAAGACACTGTGTACAAGAAAAAGGTTACATCTACCACTTAACTCAAAGAACGCATTACTGCAGCCTTCCTTCTTGTTACACCTGACATTATGTAGCGTACGTGGGTGGATCTGGACTATCGTTTATAGACATCCTGCGAGCAACCAACAGAACACACGTGGAGACCTACTGACATTTAAAAAAACAAAAAAAACTCAGTTACTATGTGTTTTAACATTAAAATAAGGTGTTATTTACTATAGTTTTTTTTTTTTTTTTTTCAATAGCTTACTGAAGTTGCGTACTTCATTTATGGACACCACTGTAAATCGTCTGGGTGGCGGATTCAAAAATTTTTGACAGAGGTGGGCGGATATTAACTGCTTTTTGATGACGCGAACATATAGGGGAAAACCGTCGCTCTGGTCGTCATTTTTATATACACGCTCTTATTTTGTGCCAAAGAAGTTGCTTTAAGTAAAGAAAAATGTCCGCCCCGCAGCAGCAAATCAAGAAAAAATGGTTGAATGTCTTTCTGATATACGCTATGTGTAATATTTATTCGGTTACAAAGTTCGATCTATTGTGACTATCTCAAATGTTGTACAGATATGTACACAAAGAATTACACAATTTTTAAAACATGTTTCATAAGAAGTCCTCGGCTGTTGTTCTTATGCTTGGAAACATTTTTGGTTTATGTATATGTGACAGAAGGCGAATGAAAGAACAACACGAAATGGCTCATTCAGACGGGGTAGCTCAGGGGCCCCGGGCCCTTCTCATGAGCATGGGTCCACATAGCTTAGTTTTCAAGGGGGGGGGGGCAAACAGAAATTGTAACTACGAAAAGCATAAACAAACACTGTACACGAATTTGTACTGTGCCTTCTTGTTATCTAATCTTTTACTATATTCTCAGCTCATAAATTTAATTCGAAATCAGAAGATTTAGAAACTACATAAAAAAAGATGGATAAATGAAATTGGACAATAAGAAAATTTCTTTGTTGTTCTTTTGATCCATTTGTCCACTTGAGTCACATGAGCCCCAAAATCCTAGAGATCACTCAATTGTTCATCGAGAAAGAAAAAGTACCCTGACGACAAATTTCTGGGGAACATTTCGAGAGATCTTTGTGCATCAGTGAATAACTGCTGCTGCATGGGATGATATATATTTTTAATTTCTTCACCTTTCACACTTTTTCACTCTGTACATATGCACACTGTTCTCCAACATGCAACGGAAAATTTAATTATTGCTTTTAACTGCAAATTTCTGCTTTTTCTGCTGGGAATTTCTAACTTTTCCCTATTTTTATTGCATATATAAGCATCCAGAAATTCAAAAGAAAAATCAGGGATCAAAACTAATGTTTTCGCGAAAATCTCTGTTGCACCCTCCAAAAATAGAAAGGGCACGGTACAATTTCTAGGGGGGGGGGCAAATGCCCCTCTTGCCAGCCCATATGGGCGCCCATGCCCGTGAGGTGTCCCTTGGTCCTTCGCTCTTTGTTAAGGACGCCTATTTTTAAATGTATCTACATATATTTTTAAATACACTG
The DNA here is from genome assembly GCA_039090855.1 of Macrothele yani. Lineage (NCBI taxonomy): Eukaryota > Metazoa > Arthropoda > Arachnida > Araneae > Macrothelidae > Macrothele > Macrothele yani. The sequence continues at coordinate 127,513,773 of CM077024.1, read as the reverse complement.
CTGGCCACCCAAAATGTAACACCAAGAAGGACACGAGATAACAAAGCCAGATTTACTGGACACATAACAACAGATACAAAGATGAAACTATTGAGCTTACAGATCCGTGAGACTTGCGAAACACGCAGACATCAATAGTTCGTGTGGCCCTCATGGCTGGCAATAACAGCCGTTACACGCCGCGGCATCGAACGAAAGAGGCTTTGGATGTGGGCTTGGGGTATGTCGGTCCAGGCTGCTTCCACACGTTGCCACAGTTCATGAAGCGTAGCCGCGGGTGGTGCTTGCCGGGTCACTCGGTTGCCGATCAGCGACCAGACGTGTTCGATGGGCGACATATCGAGAGAACAGGCTGGCCACGGCAGCAGTGACACCTGGTGGGCCGTAAAGAATTGTTGCACGAAGCGTGCCACGTGCGGGCGCGCATTGTCCTGTTGAAACGTGGCCGCTGGCAGGTCCTGCAGGTAAGGGAGGACTACAAGCTCCAAAACGTCGGAGATGTAGCGGTGGCTCTTGAGTGTACCGGCGATGCGTACCAGAGGGGTGCGGGTGTCATATCCTATTGCGCCCGAAACCATAACGCCAGGCGACAGACCGTTATGGCGATGCATAATGCAGGCGTGATACAGTCTCTCGCGGCGTTGCCGCCACACGCGGATCCGGCCGTCGTGGTGTTTCAGGAAGAAGCGGGATTCGTCGGAGAAGACAATGTCGTGCCATTCCGTAGTCCAGGTGCGGCGTTCAACAGCCCACTGCCGCTGCACTCGCCGGTGGTGTAACGTCAATGGTAATCGGAGCAATGCGCGCCGTGCGACAAGTCTCCGCTCCTGCAGACGATGTCGAACGGTACGTGTTGACACACGTTGTTGGGCAACACACTCTAATTCCTGCGCTAACGTTCGTGATGTGGCGGTACGAGCCGTCAATGCCCGCCGCACAACATGCCGGTTCTCGCGTTCGGTGGTGTGCCGCGGCTGCGGCAATCGCTCACGTCGGTCCGTCCGTCCCTCCTGCACCCACCGAATCCATAGTCACCTCACTGTGGCTGGATGTCGTCTCACACGAGCGCCGATGTCTCGGTACGATAAACCGCTGTCGCGATAAGCCACTATATTCGTCCTCTGTCGAACTCCGAAACTTGATGGAATGACTGCCGTATTCTGCGACAAGGCATCAGGAAGCTTCCCACGCACAGGTCCGGCAGCACAACACACTTCCACTACTTACACCCCCCCCCGCCTTCTATGCACCCTTCTTATAGTGCTTCTCGGTGGCGTGCCGGGCGCACGTGATTTGCATATGCCCTTCAATGCAATTGTTTGCATGTCCTCTCGCGGGCGACGCATGCTGCAAATTTCAGGCCAATGGGATGCTTCCTTCTTGGTGTTGCAGTTTGGGTGGCCAGCAGTGTATATATTTTTTGAATCATTGGAAAATAATTTTATATGGAGGATATATTTATATCGCTTCCCAATACTTTGGGAAATTTTTCTGCAAAGGATTTTTATTTGCACCTTCAATATTTTATGCCACCGCTATAAAGAAATCCTGGGTGCACCACTGACACTAGCAAAGAGGAACAATGAAACTTTAGCGGATCAAAATAATATTTTTCCTTTTCCTTCTTTTTGTAATGGAATCACTATTATGACACGAATAAATGTACGTCTTATTCTTTCAATTTTGATTAACGTAAAACTAGACGTTTCAAACATTTTGTAGTTGCTAAATGAGCTCTGGAATTTATAAGGAATCCTCTTTATTTATATGCTCTAATTTGTAAAATAACACCCTCCCCAGTTCCTGCTCCTATGATTGATAAAATGTCGTGTATGATTTTTTGTTCTGTTTTTAGTACGTCTTCTGTAAAAAAAAGATCGTTGTTGTGTATAGGTTTGTCCGTCCGCCCGTCTGTGGAATCCATATCTCTGTAACTGTTAGTCCGATTTAAAAAATTATTTTTGCATTTGGAAGCTTGAAATGTGCGAATGATGGTCCTTCATTTCGGTTTTTTTCTTTTTTAATTTTTTTACAATGTAAAATTTCGCCGGTAGAGGGCGTTGCAGAGATATCGAATTCAAAATACGTTTTATTCCATATATTTGCTTCTAAACATCCGATTGAAAAAAATCTTTTACCTTTCGATTCCATTTATGTCGAAGAGTATTTTAGGTATAATAACTTTTTCAAGTTAAGCATAGATTTTTCGCTAGGGGATGTAAAAGTAAATTGCGTTTCCCCCGGTATCTCTGCATCTAAAACTCCGTTTGAATTGTTTTTTCTTCAGCTGGTACAGTATGGGAAATTTTTTGCCTATAATTTTTAATTTTTGGTAAAGAATGGTTTGGTCACCAGGGAGCATAAGTGATAATTTCTGCTTTTGATGCATTTGCCACAAAATCTGACCTAAAATGTCGATCGAAAAAAATTCGTCTGTGAACCGATACTACTCACGTTGATATACCTTTTCGGAATATTTTCTTCTTAAAATATTTCATGGTTTCTCCGCCAGGGGACGTAGATGTATACCTTACTCTTGTCAATATCTGTACTTCTAATGGACTGATTTGAAAAAAATCCTTCTTTATTGGATAGATTATCCGGTGCGACATGGTTTTCACATAATTTCGAAATTTTCAAGTAATTCATAGACTTTCCGTCAGAGAGCGTAAAGGTAAATTGCTTTTCCCCCGATATCTCTGCTTCGAAAACTCCGATTTAAAAAAATTCTTTCTGAAACGGATACAGCTCTTGATGGAAAATCTTTTGCATATATTCCTAATTTTTGGTACAAAATAGTTTGGCCACTAAATGGCCTAAGTCTTAATTTCCGCTTCTTATGTATTTGCAGCAAAATCTGAGCTTCTAAAACTTCGACTGAAAAAAACTCATTCGTGGACTGATACTTCTCACGTCGATAAACATTTTAGGAATATCTTCTTAAAATAATGCATAGTTTCTCCGCCAGGAGACGTAGATGTATGTCTTATTTTGGTCAACATCTTTAGTTTTAAGAGTCCGATTTGAGAAATGCCTTCTTTGTTGGATAGCGTTTCTGGAGCGAAATGTTTTTCATATAATTTTAAAATTTTCAAATAACTCAGACTATTCGCTAGGGTGCGTTAAGGTAAATTGTTTTTTCCCCGATATTATCTAAAATTAGCCTTCTGAATGAAAAAGTGCATAGAAATTTTTGTCAGTGATCTCCTGATTGGACGTTTCTTGTCAGTGGGAACAGCTGAGAACCAGTGTTATAAAAATTTGCATTAATAAATCGGAAAGGTAAATAACGTTGTTCAAATTAAGAATTTTGAAATGCTATCGTTTGATTCACAAATGACTCTTATAAAGTCGTCAAAGCCGGAGTATAAGAGTATTATTACGGGTATTCAAGTATATTTCAGATACTTTCTGAAAAAAAAAATTTGTTTCTTACGGCTCTGGCTCTCTCCCTTCCCTGGAACAAGTGACCCAAAGTTAGGGACGGGCGACTGCTTATAACCCTTTGAGTTGCTAACGGTGGTCATTAAACCTCCAATAAAAAAAATAGACAAAAACAAAAAACAAACAAACATCGTACATATCTTACAAGTAAACATTGCACTAGGAGCAAAGTGCAAAATTCAGGATGTTACAAAATTCCGCAAAGGAATTAAAGAATAATATGTCAAAAGTTTTTAAATCCCCAATAAATTTAGGAACTGTTTTAGAAGAAGAGATATCCGGAAAAATTTACTATATATTTGCGCTCCCAAGCGGGTAAATTGTGTATCATTTTGGGCAGGACGTCCTTATAAATTTGGCTTCGTTGTTAGCTGTATCTAATAACAATCAAATAAATTCTTAACATGAGCTTATCGTGTGGTCTGTTTCCGAGTCGGAAGTGGTCAGAAATTCTGGGACGTCTCTCGTACAGATTCGTACAGCTGGGTCTAGGTTCAATTCCAGTAGTACATGAATGTTGTGTTTGTTCTTACAGAGCTAACCTTTTCCCTTTCGCATTAAACAAAAGGAAGAAGACGCCCCTTGCCTTTTCTAGGACAAAGGAAAGGGGCCGTCTTCTTAAAAAACCTTACTGAAAATAGACGATTGCGAGAGCAATTGCCATTTCCATTTGTATTTTAATCAAGATCAAAATAATAACAATAAAAAAAAGAAACAATCGTTATATCCGCAATAAAGAAGGAAGAGGCAACACACAGAAATTTACACGAGTAAAAGAGGAAGAAATCCCCAATATTTTTTATCTGTGGAGGTTACACATGCTATAATAATGAAAATGACAAGAAAGGAATCTTTATCATGCGAAGAAACACCCAAGGCGATATAAAATGCTAGAAAGAAAAGTGTAACTAGTAGTGTAGAAAAATAAAAAAAGGGAAAGAAAAGAAAGATGCAGGAATAATAATAATGTAATCATTAAAAAAAATAAGGTAATAATTTTTGTTACGGAAGAAGTTGACCTGCGCTTTGCGAAATTAGCACATAGGTACTTCAGCGATGCCGCTATTCTCCCAAGACACCGTAGCAAACGCAATTCTTTCCATCCGCCAATGACGTACGTGCGCCGCAGAAGATCAGATCAGATCATATGTAGAGGATTTTAGGAAGGGAGTGTCTGACCCCAGGTCTTAAACAACCCTTAGAAATAGGAAGCTAGGAGATTTGGGCTAGACTGCCCGATAGGAAAGTGACATGGAAGCGAGGTAGAAAGGGGGAGGAAGACGCCCTTATTTATTACCGGGGGGGGGGCAAGTACCCAACCGCTTAACGTGCGCATCCGACGCACGGCTGATATTTAGTGGATCGAGCGTTCGTACTTGCCCAGGATCGAACCTGAGGTTATCTCCATGGCAGTCACGAACACTGACCACTAGGCCACCCGCGGCCCACGCCGTAGGAGAGGAGAGACTGACGTTTTTTAAGACCCTGATGTTATTGCTTCACATCTTTGCGCAGCCAATGGCCTTCGCCGTTGGCTAGGATAGTCATTCTTATAGTACGCCCAGCGTGTTGTCATCTATCGGTACTCTGTGTCATACAAACAATTGAAGCGACCAGGATATAACCTACAGCTTACTTGTTTTTGAGGAGCAAGAATTTCCGTGGTCTCACACTGAAACGGGATTAGGATTCGCATGCATCATATTATTGATAGAAATTCCCGCTTTCTGAGATGGTGTGCAAGGTGCAAAAATTGTTCAATTATTTATTCATATTTTTAAGTGACTCGCGTATAAGCAGACCCCTTCACTTTGAAAAAAGATTTCGCAAATCTTTCGGCTTCTACGCGAGTATACATGGTAATTTATCTCGCAGCAGGGGCCGATTGGGACAACCAAACCAGGCTGGGAATTTTATGTTTTGGTCCACTACATGAAAAATATCTCATTAATTCCCTCATGAAAAAAAAAAAAATGCTAAATCCTGGACGAAAGCAAACTGTTAAAACATATTTTAAAACGAATTCAGTTGTGAACAAAGTTTAACAACAAATTAACGGTAAATAATTTTAATAATCCGCTCGTGATTGAATCTAGTACGAGGTCACACTCAAAACGCGGTGCTGTTCTAGATAATTATTTTCCTCTAAAAAATTTGGACTTGACAAAAAGAAAAAAGTATTACGAGCCTTTCGAAGACCTAATTTTCAATTAAATCACCGCTAAGATAATGTACACATAAAACACAGCAATCTTTCTATGCAGTTAAGTTTTGCATTTATTTGGTCACAGATCACATACTGCGCAATGGTACTGCCTTTCCCTTTAGTAGACGCCTCTTTCAAGTTTACGTATGAACTACCATTTTGACATACCAGCCAGTTCTGGTAAATAGTTTTTTCTTTTAAGAAAAATGTGGGTGTGACACTTACTTATTTCGGAATATCTATGCCGCAGAATCGCTTTGTGTTCTGTGTCAGTCTGTATATAAAGGAGTAGGGATGACGGCCCATTGAAACGGGACAGCATCTCTTTTAAAATCACAAAAGGACGGCAAGGCCTACTAATTACTCGGGACTCAAAGTCCAAAGTCTTAGGAGTAGTCATCAATTCGTCTAATTGTCGTGCAAATGTAAGATATTGAAGAAGATTAAAAATCCGTCGACGCACGATATTAAAATCATAAAATCACTAAAGCTAAGATCAATTAAAACCTTTAATTACATACTTAGCATAGTTAAAAATAAAGTTTACACTAAAACATGTGAGATCTTTCGAGCCGACTCGGCTCATCCTTAGACATGATTACAATGGGAAAAGCTCCAGGTTACTTTTGAGTCCACTGGGCTCATCCTCCGGGTTACAGTATCGTACATACAGTATATAGCTCATGTAACCCGGAGCTTTTCCCATTGTAATCACGTCTGAGGACGAGCCCAGTCGGCTCGAAAGATCTCACGTGTTTTAGTGTAAACTATATTTTTAACAATGCTAAGTATGCAATTAAAGGTTTTAATTGATCTTAGTTTTAGTGATTTTATGATTTTAATATCGTGCATCGACGGATTTTTAATCTTCTTCAATGTTTTAGGAGCAACTGAAACTTTTCAGACCTATCTGGACAGCTCAAATGAAATTATTTGTTATTATTCATGGTACCAAAATACAGCGTGATCATAATTATTATCGGGGTTTCCGTGGCCTGGCATGGTCAAACCGTAACCGACCAAAGAAAACTGTCTACAGACAAAAAAGTTCACGCGGAAAGTTTTGTGTGTCATACTGCAAAATGGCGACTATTCAAGAAAAAGCAATCTGTGTACTCTGGTTTTTCGAAACTAAGTCAGTTATCACAACGCAACGTCGTTACAGAATGCAGTATGGCAGAGCTCCACCTACCGATAATGCTATCCGACGTTGGTTAAAGCAGTTTCAAAAGACGGGTAGTGCGCAACATCAAAAAAGAGCGGGAACACCAAACACTTCGCAGGACGATGTTGATCGTGTCCGGGAAGTCTTTTCTCGAAGCCCTCAGAAGTCAACGAGACGAGCTGCATCGCAGTTAGGTATGCCAAAAACGACTGTTCGGAGGGTTCTGCATAACCGCTTACAACTCCGTGTATATAAAATGCAGATTGTACAGGCTTTAACAGCGGGACGATAAACTCCGCCGTTTCCACTTAGCCAAAGACATTTTGTCCAAAGTCGAAGCTGATGAACATTACCTGCGGACATGGATATTTAGCGACGAAACAACGTTTTTCGTCTTAGGGAAGGTACATCGGCATAACTGCAGAATACGGAGCTCTGAAAACCCCGCCATTAGAGAAGTCGAACGAGATAGTCAAAAGGTGAACATCTGGTGCGCTTTGTCATGTTCGGAAGTGTTGGGGGCCCTTTTCTTTGTGGAGAAAACCGGGGTGGTGTATCTGGACATGCTACAACTGTATCTGTTGCCTCAGTTGGAAGATCGGCAGCCCAATGGGGTGTTCCAGCATGATGACGCACCGCCGCATTGGGCTGTAACTGTCCGAAAATTCCTTGACCTGCTTTTTCCTGGGGGCCGGGTTGGGCGTGGTGGACCCATTACCTGGCCTCCGTGCTCACCCGATATTACGCCACTGGATTTCTTCCTGTAGGGATACGTGAAAAACAACGTTTACCAGACCCCTGTGACCTGCTTCGATGACCTGAACACAAGAATTGGTGCAGCGATAGCAACAGTAAGGCCGCAAATGCTGGCGAACACTTGGTGGGAAATTGACTATGGCTTGGATATCTTATGTGCCACGAAAGGCGCGCATGTTGAAGTGGTTTAGCAATCTGATGTATCGAATCTACAGGTAATAAGACTTTTAGTTGTCATCCGTCATGTTCTGTTCGCGGTTTTGGTTTGTTGTTTCCCGTTTTCCGATTAAATGCCACTGAAACCCCGACAATAATTATGAATCACCCTGTACTATTAGTTCGTTCCAAAGAATTCGGACAAAGAGAATACGCGAAAGTGCATGGGTAATTTCTCGAGTGGTCCTCAGGGAAATGTCCCGGTGTCCCAGTGGGACAATCCGCCCCCTGCGCACACTGACGAACTTTGTCCATTTGTGTTACTGCTTTCTTTAATACTTAAATGTAGCATTAGTATTTAAGTGAAAGTTTAATAAAAAAATAAACTACTGAAAAAGCAAAAATATTATAAGCTTTAGAAAGTTCTATGTACTGCCTTCATCTTCATTTTGTTCGTGACACTACAGCTGAAGAAACATTGCCAGAACTGTTTAGAAACGATAACAGCAGTGGAGCTTTCGTTACTGCTCTTGACATTTCGATGTCTCGATGATGTTAACAAACTGTCACCGTTAGCAATGTTAACTGAGTTGAAATAAATAGTAGCTATTAAAAACAAATTCATTCTTGGAAAGTTGCCTTATTCCTAACTGCATGATAAGAAGACACAAGTAAACAAAAACCCTTATCCGGGAAGCCACAAATTAGAGAAAGGGATGTGGCAGGTGTTACTCGTAGAAGAAACACTTGTACAAAAGCCTACGCCATGTCGCTGAACCCAGCTTGCGTTGAACAAATACATTATAACCAAAAGTGTGCGACTTCCTTTGAATGAAACTATGTGAACGTTCAAAATACACTGGCGGAAAGGGGAAAAAAACACCAAGAAGGAGACGTCTGATACCAACGAAATTTATACAGCATAGTAACGGAATACAGAGGATAACGTGATCAAAACAGTATGGCAAAATACAGCTGTATTTGCTGGTAAACTGAAAAATAACATTTCCATGTAACATGGTTAGTACGAGGTTGAACCGCCATGAACTGCGTCACACTGTGCAATTCTGGCATGGAGTCTGTCGTATAGATGTTGGATGTAAGTTTGGGGTATTGAGTTCCAAGCATCCTCAACCTGGACGCGTAAATCGGGGATGGTCGTGGCTGGCCGTGGAGACCGGATAAGTCGTTGTCCCATAAAATCCCACACGTGCTCAATGGGGGACAAATCCGGTGAACGTGCAGGCCATGGAAGTTGTCTCACACCCTGAAGTGCATGCTGCGTTGCACGTGCCGTGTGTGCGCGTGCGTTATCTTGCTGGAAAACACCACGATGGACCGACCTTACAAATAGCACAACAACGGGCTGAGTGATATTGTTGATGTAGGAGATGCTGTTTAACGTACCTGGTACAAACACTAGTTGTGTACGGGAGTGATAGCTGATCGCTCCCCACACCAGGAGACCAGGTGTAGGCCCTGTGTGTCGCTGGAGGATGCAAGAAGGGTGGAGACGCTCCCCTGTGCGTCTGCGAACACGCATACGGTCATCGGAGGCTCCCAAGCAGAATCTGCTTTCATCGCTGAACACTACAGATCGCCATTGCGTTCTCCAGTGCAGACGTTGGCGACACCACTGCAGCCGTTCCTGACGGTGGGCTGGAGTCAGAGGCACACATGCCAGAGGCACACGTGCATGTAGTCCTGCATCCAGGAGACGGTTGCGGATTGTTCGCACAGTCACCTCAGGTGCAACGGCAGCTCGGATTTGCGTCGCTGTGGCTGTTCTGCTTGACAACGCAGCTCTTCTCATGCGTCGATCGGTCCGCTCATCAGTCCGTCTGTGACTCCCGGTTTCACGTCTTCTCGTGTGGGAATGCTCCTCGGACCATCTACGCCACCATCGTACCACCACCGATACTTCCCGTCCAATTCGCTCCGCATTAGGACGATACGACCACCCGGCCTCGCGGAGTCCGACTAGACAACCTCGCTCAAAATCCGATAACTGCTGAAATCGTACACGTCTTCCATGTCCAGGCATTGCAGCTTCTTCAGGGTCTTCGCACGTGTCCGTACGCCGACGAATGATTACATTCATTTCGCCGTACTCCTTAAATACCACCGACGATAATTTGGATATTATGTCGTGATGTGGCGTAAGCGCTCACCGGTTGGTCTCGAAATTAACATCCCACCTACGTAAACTCGATCCCATTAACATATGTAGATTTCGTGATCGTCCGCCAATTCCTTCTTGGTGTTCTTTTTTCACTTTCCACCAGTGTATAATAGAGCTGCTAAATGGGAATTTCATTTTCATTTCCTTTGCCAGTATTTACTTACTATAATTTCTGAGGAACTGAGCAAAACCTACACGACAAGAAAAAAGTGGTGTGAATTAAGGTGGTTCCACCTAAAATCTCTGCCTTATGTTTCCAACGGTAAAACTTCTTTACATATTTTCTTCGCAATTAATGTATTCCCAAGGATGAAAATTTGCACATCGATAAAAGTTACAGCATGGGATACTTAATACTTGCGAAAACATAACCATAATTACGCAATCCAACATATGTTCGTCTACTGACGTCATTAATGTACAGGTCGCGCCATCTATTGACAGGTCTGAGCATTACTCAAATAAAAATAATTGATTTTTAATATAATTATGGTTATGTTTTAGCAAGTATTAAGTATCCCATGCTATAACTTAAAGTTAGTTTCATCGATGTGCAAATTTTCATCCTTGGGAATACAGTAATTGCGAAGAAGATATGTAAAAAGCTTTACCGTTGGAAATATAAGGCAGAGATTTTAGGTGGAACCATCTTAACGGAAAATTCCTGATAATAACGTGCAGCAAAGTTAACCGCCTTTAACGAAATTTCCGTTTTTCTAAAATCCCCATTTTTCCTAAATTCCGTATTCAGTAAATTCCATTTATTTAAAAAAGTCAGTTTCTGGTTTTTCCGTATTTATACAGAAATTTCGCAAAAATCTCCGATTTTGAGTTTTTCAAAACCTTTCCGTTTGCCCTTAGTGGAGACCAAATCTGCTTCGCAGGGGCGGATTGGCCCACGATACTGGGACATTTCTCGGTGGACTATTCGAGAAATGGCCCATTTCCTCATGTTCTTTTTGTCTGCATTTTTTGCAAAGAACGAATAATTATTTTGGTACTTATGAATAATATAATGGTAAAACTCATTTGATCTTTATTTCTATTTGAAAGGTTAAATAATTTACATAAAAACAACAACAACCTTTATTTATTTATGTTGTGCGGTGGCTCCAAAAGAATATAGCAAAGTTCTCTGCACGTCTGTGAGGAAAGTGACTCCTGAACAAGCAAGCTGTTATAAATTAAGCTAAGGCTACCTACAGTTAGACGTAGGTTGGTGAATTTCGGAACCCAGGGTCATTGGTGTTCCCCACCCTTATGTGATAGTCTATCGTTACACACACACTTATCCACTGACTGACCCAGAGCATGCTTCTCCGGCAGGGGTTTTCCGAAATCGGTGTCTCAAACACATGTATCTTAAAAGAAACAAAGGTTTACACCAGTGCTAGCTCAAGGGTCAAAATAATGGGTAAACTTAGAAAAGGCCACTATTCAAGGAGGAGATACTAATACCATTGCGCAGTAGGCCATTAGTGTGCAAATAAAAATAAAAATTAACTGCGTAGGGAAATTGCTACGTTGCATCAGCACATTTTAACTTTCAGCATGATCTTCCTATATAGTGATTTAGTTGCAAATGGGGTCTTCAAGAGGAAAATTTTTCTTTTTGGTCAAAATCAGATTTTTTAAAGGGAAATGATCAGATACAACACCCCGTTTTGGGCGTGGCTTGATGCTACATTCAATCACGAAAGGATTTTTAAATTGTTTAAGAGTTAAATTTTTATATAAACGTTTGCCAGTAATTCATCTCTTGATGATTTATTGGCAAACATTTACGCAGTGCTGGCCAACATACACAGTCAAGTCGCATTACTGTGATCACCTTCTACTTTTGACTTCAACAGCGCGTAGCCAATGAAAGAAGGCTCGTGTCGTGAGATGGCTTGGAGGATATATAAGGTGTGCTGTAGGCATTCAAAAAGCATATAGGGCCGCGGGTGGCCTAGTGGGCAACGTTCGTGACTGCCACGGAAAGGACCTCAGGTTCGATCATAGGCAGGTACGAACACTCGATCCACTAAATATCCGCCGTGCGTCAGATGGGCACGTTAAGCCGTCTGACTCCGGGTACTGCCCCCCCCGGTAATAAATAAGGGCGTCTTCCTCCCCCTTTCTACTTCACTTCCGTGTCACTTTCCTATCGGGCACTCTAGCCCAAGTCTCCTAGCTTCCTATTTCTAAGGGTTGTTTAAGACCTGGGGTCAGACACTCCCTTCCTAAAATCCTCTACATATGATCATTTGATCTAAAAGCATATCACTCGTTGCTGTCATGGATAAAAGGAGCGATTTATCAGATTTGCAAAAAGGGATGATTATCGGCTTTCGGGCCAAGGGTGCCAGTATTTCTGAAACAGCGGAGTTTGTGAACTGTTCACGTGCTGCTGTGATTAAAGTGTATCGTGATTGGAAAAATGGCACCATTGCGAATAAGCTACGTGCAAACTGCGGAGCACCACGTGCTATTGATGTCAGAGGTGAACGTCGGCTTCGAAGGTGCGTGAGGGCCGATCGACACGCTACAGTGGAGCAACTCACTGGCTGAATGAACCAGGGAGCTACTGGAATTGTGTGTAAAACAACAGTTCAGCGAACCCTGCTGAGTATGGGGCTTCGATGAAGACGGATGGTCACTGCACCATTGATAACGAAGGTGTATCGGCAAAAAAGTTGTTTGCTCTATGGATCATATTTGCACGGCAGTATCGGAATTGGACCTCCGCTGATTGACAAAGGATTGCCTTCTCCGATGAGTCGCGTTTTCTACTTCATCAAACGGATGAACGTTGGCGTATAAGGCGAGAAACATCGCAGAACAAACACTCTTCAACCATTGCTAGAAGAACAGAAGCTGGTGGGGGCAGCGTTATGGTCTGCGGAATCTTTTCGTGGCATTCTCTGGGTCCACTGATACTGTGGATTGTGGAAATCACTATGGACCGAATCCGTTATGAATCCATTCTTGCAGACCACGTATACCGATACATGCTGATTGTCTTCCCTTGGGCTGATGGGATTTTCCAGCACGACAGTGCGACGTGTCACACAAATTGAAATGCCCAAGAATGGTTGAAAGAGCACGACGAAGACTTAAAAATACTTCCCTGGTCCCCTAATTCCCCAGACTTAAACCCAATTGAGCATCTGTGGGAACACCTCGATTGTGTTGTTTGCTCTATGGATCCTCCACCTGTGACGTACCTGCCAGCAGGACGCACACGACATAAAGGCAGATAGAATTCAGAATGAACGTCTGTGTAGCTCAGTTGGTAGAGCGACTTGTTCCGGAATAAGCGGACTCGGGTTCGAATCCCGGCGTAGACCAAAAATGACGGAGAAATTTACTTCGTTATAATGGCGCCCGAACTATCCAGATGACCCGACCGTTCAAAATCTCGCAATGGTGTGATGTTATTTCCACACCGCGAGATAGGAAAAATCAGAGAATCTCTTCTCCAGCGCTTCGAAAAATAAATGTGTGTGACGTTGCATTCCATATACCAGATTGACTGGGAGTTCTCAAGTGCACGTTCTACAGTGGATGGCTGCCTGCAACGATTTATGGTCACGGCTTACCCGTGGGCCATGCCCCCGGCCCTCTTTCGGGGGAGATGTGACGTACCTGCCAGCAGGACGCACACGACATAAAGGCAGATAGGATTCAGAATAAACGTCTGCGTAGCTCAGTTGGTAGAGCGACTTGTTCCGGAATAAGCGGACTCGGGTTCGAATCCCGGCGTAGACCAAAAATGACGGAGAAATTTACTTCGTTATACACCACGCACCCTCCAGCAGCTGTCAGATGCACTGCAGATTCGTCCAACGAGGGTTACAGTTATATGACCACGTTTTCGATCCCGTATTAATCTTTTACACTTGATGGCTGATGCGAAAGGGCTGATACCTACAAAAATTATTACACAGAGAAATGAATGAGAACTAGAGAGTTATAAAAGAATAGATGAGATAAGCGACTGTTCGGGAGAACAAGCAAAGCACCGAATTTACCGGTGAAAGCACTTTTATTTTATTAGAAAATCTAGAACCTAGAAAACACTGAACTTAAAAAGCATTAAGCGCATCTCAAGTGGAAAAATTCTCACCATTTGTATGTACTTTCGCGTTTAGCAGAAGTCTCTGGTAAATAAATTTTTAATAATTAACAAAATTTGTGGCATATTTCGTGCGTTTCCAATTTTAATGGTTTAATTATAAAATTAATTACAAGACTTCAAAACTTGATTATTTATTAAATTAATTTATGTTCAGTAAACCTAAAATCTCTGGTTAAAACAAATTCTTGGAATCGAAATAATTTCTGGCAATAATATAAAGAGAATAACTTATTACACATTAAAAAAAAAAAGGCCGTTCATCGGGTTTCACCTTTGGACGATTCGGCTTTGTACCAGTCGTACCATTGGACGAATGGGCCCTGGACCAATTGTCATTGACGAATCGTCGGGGATCGTTTCAATTCAGCATCAGATGCGGCACAGTGTAAAATCTGTGCAAGGGTTTTGGAATTTTCTAAGTAAGATCACACATTTTTTTTTTAAGTGCGGAAAAAGTCAAATGTTTGTGTAAAACGTTTCGGAGACTGTTGTAATACAATATTTCAGAATAACTGCAAATTTTGTGCAGTGCGCTTGCGCAAATTTTCTGAAAATGTGTAAGGTTGAAGAGTTTAATCAAAAGCGCATCGGCATCTTCCTATGAATCGTGCATTGTTTCGGAATTTTGCTGTTGTAAATTTATTTGGTGCACAGTGCATGATCAGCGTTTCTCGGAGTCTGCGTGAAGTTTCAGAGTTGCGAATACATTACTTTTCACAGAATTTCAGGTCGTTTGATGAAAGATTAAAGCTTAATCCTTTAGTAAAATACCTCACAGTTTTTTTTTTTTTTTTTTGGTTGAAGGTTTAACGACCGCCGTGAGCAACTGAGTGGACTATAAGCAGTCGCTCGTCTCTAATTTAGGGCCACTGGTCCTAGGGAAGGGAGAGAACCAGCGCCGTAAGACAAACACAGCATCCATGCCTCACCGGAAGGATTCGAACTCGGACCCATCTCGGACGAATGATCAGTGGCCATCGCTTAGACATCTGCACCACCGGGGCGACCTCTACTGTTTAGGGAAGCTTTTAAGAATTTGGCAATATCAGAGAGCAGAGTAGAATTTAACTAAGGGGCATGAAGGAGTTTACTATAGATTTGTGCAAAGTTTTGGAATTTCACTATACATTGAGTGGCCAGCCACCTGACCATTTTATGCAAAGTAGCTATCTCGCAGTACTGCGGACGCAAGATGGCTAAATCCGTATGGAAAGAGAATGCTAAAGGCATGCAGAGACTAATGAAGAACATTGCGCAAGAAATAATGGGTAAAAGAAGCGATCTGGCAGACTTTGAACGTGGAATGATCGTTGGGGCTCGAAGCATTGATTGGTGTGAGCATTAGCAAAACGGCTGCACTTGTGAAAGATGTTCGAGAGCAACAGTTGTTAAAGTTTACACAGAGTGGAACACCAGTCAAAAAACCAGTTCTGAGAGCAAGGCGCGTGTCGTCGTCAACGTCTGCTGGATGATCGAGCTGAGCAGAGAGTAGGCAGACTTCTCCAACAGACGGGCAACAGTTCGTCAGATTACAGATAATATGAATCAGGGTTCAAGTCCGATGATCTCTTAACGTACAGTTCGCCGCACAAAAAGAAACGCCTCCAGTTCGCTCATAAGCACAAGAATTGGACAGTAAATGAGAGGAAAAGGGTAATGTAGTCCGACGAATCATGTTTTCAACTACACCGTGCAGATAGAAGGGTGAGGATATGGAGACAGCAGCACGAAAGCATGGACCTATCTTGCATCGTCACTACTCTTTCTGGCTGAGGGAACGTTATGGTCTGGGGCATGTTTTCGTGAGAGTGTTTGGGCCCTTTGATTAGTGTGGAACAACGACTGACCGCCAGCCCAAAGGTATTAAAATGTCGTTGCCGACTAAGTTCACCCAGTTATGTTGATGGTTTACCTCATTGGAGATGGATACTTCCAGAAGAACAATGCTCCATGTCATAGCACGCTAATGGTTTGAGAAGCATCACGGAGAATTTTCCCTGCTACAGTGACCTCCTCAATCACCGGATCTCAACCCAATGGAACATTTTTGAGATGAAGTCGAAAGGGCATCAGACAGCTGGATCTTTTACCATCAAATCTTCAAGAGCTGAAGGTTGCAATTCTTCGCATTTGAGCTAATATACGCCAAGCCACGTACCGCCGTTTAACAGAGTCCATACCAGGTTGAAACATAAAGTCCATACCATTGGAGCTTGTGGCCCAACAGCGTACTAACCAGGTGTTCATAATAATTTGACAACTCAGTGTATAGTCTTTCACATTTCTTGTTTATCTGATTTAAGGTCCATGTGCATCTTTGTTTAGCACATTTAAAAGAACTTTTTAAACTGCAAGCAAGATTGGTATAATAGAACACGAATGGAAATGTTTATTTTATCTTTCTTAAGTCAAAGCTTACGTTAAGAACAACAGCATCTCGTCATTTACAACATTGGAGCTTGTTCCTTCTTCCGAGTTTCTATAAAACCAATTTTCATTTTATTTTCCAGTAAATTTTCTATCATTCTTGCCAAAATTTTCACACTTCTTTCGAAATCGTGTAGAATATTTGTTGCGATTTCTTGCAGACAGCATGACGTTTCCAAAAATGTCGAGGCAGCTAAGCTGCACCATGTGTGTGTGTGTGTGTGTGTGTGTGTGCGTGTGCGTGCGTGACGTACCACAGATTTCTTTTAAAGCAGTAATTATGTTTTTGTTTTAGATGAATCCGCCATTTATCAGCCAGCTGGGTATTTGAATAATGTCTCTTCGCTTCATTATGCTCAAGAATATTTATGACGTCAATTTGTTCTCCCATTAGGCTCGCGACTCCAAGCGGAACTGTTCCACAGCATGCAATTAAATTCAGATTCACAGTTCTAGGGGCATTGGAACCCGCTTCGAGAGTTACTCACCATAGATGACAAGATTAAAATTAATTTGATTTCACTGTGATTTACCCGAACAGACTTAATTGGCAAACACGTATTTAGTTCTGCTTTGCATGCCTAATGTAATTAAGACACTCAACAGGAATGTAAGTGACCTGATCCCTGCTGTTTCATTTCAAAATTGAATTTTTGTACACTCAATGGACAAAACATTAGAGATACATCCCTAATAGCGTGTTGGTCTTCCTCTAGCGCGAATAACATCCTGTACACTCCGAGGCATCGACTCCACGAGATGCCTGAGGTTTTCTGGAGATAATGCCAGTCATGTCTGTTGCAGCATTGTTCACAACTCCGCCCGAGATGTCGGTCAAGGAACCATCGATCCGATGGTCTGCTCCAGGGGTTCGCAGAAAGCTTTCACAGGTTTTAATGGTTCCCAAAACAGATGAGTGTTCCGCAAGCCATGCCTGGGTGGTTGCAGCCCGGCGGGACAGCGCATTGTCCTTTTGAAACAGACCACCGGCTGCAGGATGCGCGCAGGCCATGAAAGCGTGTAGGCGATGGGCGAGCACATGCTGTGAGTATGCAGTGGTTAGGGACCGCTCCAGACGCACTAAGGTACGTAATGTGTCCCATGAGAAAGCTCCCCAAACCATCACAGAGCCACCACCGCTCTGAACACAGCCGACCTGTCACGACGGAGCTATGACCTCATGCTGTCGACGCCACACCCGCACCCTCCTGTCAGCTCGGTACAGCAGGAAACGGGATTCATCTGACCACACGACGCAGAGCCACTCTTCAGAAGTCCAGTTTTGATGTTTCTGGTACCAAGCGAGGCTCAATGTCCGATGACGAGCAGCGCCATACGAGTAGAGCGTCAGCTCCCGTAGCTTAGGGTATGCATCGTGCGTCATACCGTTTGGATCTCCGACATTTAACCTGGAAATGATTTGCGCCGCCGTTGCCAAGCGGTCGGTCAGTCGGTCTGTACGAGCCTGGATAGTCTACATCGACCCCGGTTATCAGTGGCGTGTGGTCGTCCACCGCTTTCTCTCTGGGCGCTGGTGCACCCGTCGATGGTATACTCACGGTACACCCTTGATACGGTTGCCCACGGGAGTTCTAGGATTCTTACCACTTGGGCAATAGGATGACACTGCGCCGAGAATGCATCCACAATCAAAGTCGCTCAGATCACCACGTTTACCCATGTTCGTCGATTGCAATGCACTGATAGGAAGCCCTGCCGTCCGCCTATTTATAACCTGCGTTAGGTTTGGGTCTGTCCCACTTTCAGCGGGGGATGCTCATGTCAACTACCCACCATCCCTATCTCTAATGTTTCGTCTACTTAGTGTATTTTGTATTTACTGTTTTTAACCACGATAAATAACACTTGGACGATATATCATCCGCTTTTAAAACAAAACTGAAGAATTATCCCAAGTACCTTTACGCCTTTTCAAGGCTTCTTTTATGATGCGCACACAAATTTAGTTCTATAATTCGTACTCCTTGGTTGTAATTTTTTACAAACCAGCATGGACTTCATGCAGCCTCTACATTTCAAAAGATACCCTACTTTGAATAATAGAACTACACTTTCTAATCTTGAAGAACAGCAGAAGGCAGACGCGGATTGCTGCTCAGGATTACCACCAGTCCTGATTCAAAACTCAGATTGTAAAGTTTACACCCACAGAGGAGTTTTCGATTCCATTAGCGAGATACTAAGGAACATTAGATGGAACCTGAAAGGTTCACGATACGAAAGTTGGTAGACAGAGAAAAAAAGTACGTAGGGCGTCCAATAACTTCTAAGCTTAAGGTGGACGTCAAGTAATTTTGCTTCCTATACTTCCAATGGAAAAACTTCTGTACACATTTTCTTCACAATTAAGGATGAAAGTTTGAACAGCGATTAAAATAATTTTTTTTTTTTTTTTGTGATTGGAGGTTTAACGACCACCATGAGCAACTCAATGGGCTATAAGCAGTCGCCCGTCCCTAATTTAGGGTCACTGGTTGCAGGGAAGGGAGGGAGCCAGTGCCGTAAGACAAAAACACAACATCCATGCCTCACCGGGATTCGAACCCGTACCCCTTTAGGACGAATGATCAGAGGCCATCGCTTAGACCACTGCGCCACGGGGCGGCTAAAATAACTTCATATTATAACTTGGAATACTTAATATTTTCTAAAACATAACCATAATTATGCAATCCAACATTTGTTTGTCTAATGACGTTATCAAAGTACAGGTCGCGCCATCTTTTTCTGGTTTCAACACCACCAAAGGAAAAGTTATTGATTTTTAATATAATTATGGTTATGTTTTAGAAAATATTAAGTATTCCAAGTTTTAATAAGAAGTTATTTTAATCGATGTTCAAATTTTCATCCTTGGGAACACACTTATTGTGAAGGAAATGTGTACAAAAGTTTTTCCACTGGAAGTATAGGAAGCAAAATTACTTGACGTCCACCTTAACATACAAAGTTGTTTTTCAAAAACACACCTTTGATTTTCCACATAATCTCCCCTGACGTGGACACACTTGTTGTATCGATCATAGAGCTGGAGAATCCCTTCTGTTCAGAATCATCGGCAAAATGCCTAACCCCACAGACCTTTTTTTTAGATTTTTGAAGAGGAAGAAGCCACTAAAGGCGAGGTCAGGTAAGTAAGGTAGATGGAGAACCAGTTGGAAGCCACATTCCGTCACAGCATGTGTGGAAATAACCGCGGTGTGGATTAGAGCATTATCCTGGAGAAGCACAACATGCCGACCAGGTGGCGCATTGGTCTAAGCGCTGGTTTATGACCATGCGTCCGAGAAGGGTTCGGGTTCGAACCCCGTTCGGGCATGGTTGTTGTGTTTGTCTTACCGCACTGGCTCTCTCTCCCTTCTGTGGAACCAGTGACCCTAAATCAGGGACTGGCGACTGCTTATATAGCCCATTGAGTTGCTCATGGTGGTCGTTAAACCTTCTATCAAAAGAAAAAAAAAAAAAAGAGGAATCACAACCCTCCGTCGCAGTTTTCCTCGCCGTTGTATTGTGAACACTTTTGGTGGTGTTGACCCATGATATTTCCGCTGCATACTCTCTTATTTAATATCAGGGTCTCAATGGTGAAGCCATGTCTCATCACCAGTAGCAATGCAGGAATAGAAGTCATCTGGGTCGCAGTTGATGCTTTCAAGTTGAGCCCGACTTGCTTCAACACGACCCTTCTTCATCTTAGGTGTCAACATTCGAGGAACCTATCTGGCACAGACATTTGATACACTCTAACTTCTCATGCAGAATGGTCCTGACACTACCGGTGCCTAATTTGAGTTCGTCAGCAACCCAGATTCGCCAGTTTGGTATTACCAGGTCCTCTACTTTCTGGCACATAAAAATGTGGTGACCTCCACTCAACGTTCCTCCCGAGGGATGTCTTCCAACGATTTTCTTCCCCTTTTGAAGAGTAGCCAATCATTTGACTGCAGCATATAAAGGTGCACTATCGACGTACGCGCGGACCATCCGTTCATGAATACTGCATGGAATTTCACTTTCCTTCGTCAAAAATTCAAGTACCGTTCGGTTCTGCAGTTTCATCTATCGCCCATTCACTGTCACCTTATAGACTTCAATCCAATTTGGCCCCGTCTCACATGCTGAAACAGCGACGTGGCGTGGCTGATATATAACTGAAGGATGATGCAATGCTTTGAAATACCTGCGGCGGCTGCCAACCACTAATCTCAAGGTAAGGCTTAGAACTTATTGAACCCCATCGTAAGTAGATATAAGCACTAGTGGGCGTCGCAGGAGGGGCTAACGTCTCACGACGTTGAAGTACACACTAGTAGTAAAGGACAGAGAAATAAGTGCAGTAGCAGATCCAGAGGAGGTACTAGTGCATCCCTTAAAGTTACGAAAGGAGAGTAGAGCATACTAATGACCCTGAGCCTAACGACTTACATCTAACTGTAGTTAGCTTTTGCTTAATTAATTTAAAACAGTGCTTGAGGTCCGGCGGCACTTTTCTCACATGCAGAGAATTTGGCTGTGTAATTTCAGAGAAAACACCTGACATATACAGGGGTTGTCCAAAATAATGGAAACACGTCGTTGAAAACAGTGCCTTTGGTATGTGCTGCTTTTTGAGTAAAACGAACATGTAGCTACAATTGTTTTTGTAAAACAGTGCTGCTTATAGACTCAAGGGTCTGTGTGATTGCATTGCAAATCGGTGTTTGCATAATTTCGTTCCAGGTGAAGGCCCAATGAGTGACCTGTCGGAGTTCCAAAGAGGGCAGATTGTAGGAGCCCGTCTGGTTGGTGCGTCGGTAACCACAGTGGCCCAGGTATTGGGGGTATCGAGAGGTACCGTGTCGAAAGTCATGACAACATACAAAGTTCACGGCACAACATCATCTGCGAGACACAACTGTGAAAGGAAAGCCGAACTCACTGGGAGAGACAGGATGACAGTAAAGAGGATTGTGACCAGAAGGAGGAAGACCACGTAGACGAAAGTGACTGCTGAGCTAAATGCACATCTCCAAAACCCGGTGTCGACCCATGCCGTGCGAAGAGAATTGCATAAGCACAATATTTACGGCAGAGCTGCGATTGCAAAACCCCTGGTGTCACAGGTGAATATGAAACGGAGACTACAGTGGTGCCACGAACATAGAACGTGGACTGAGGATCACTGGAAACATGTCTTGTTTTCTGATGAATCAAGTTTTTCACTTTTCCCCACCACAGAACGGGTTTGCGTGTGGAGAACCACCCGCAGAAGCCTGCAACCAAGACTGCCTCTTTCCTACAGTGAAGCATGGGGACGGTTCCGTAATGTTTTGGGCCATGATCTCGTGGTTTGCAGCAGGTCCAATTACCACCTTACACGGACGGATCACTAGCGGTGACTATGTCACTCTTTTGGCCGATCATGTGCATTCAATGGCGCAGACATTGTATCCGTCAGGGGATTGCACCTTTCAAGATGATGATGCGCCGTTTCATAGAAGTCGAACTGTTCAATCAGGGTTTGAGGAACATGAGGATGAAGTTGCACACCTTCCCTGACCTGCACAATCACCGGACTTAAACATCATTGAGCCCCTGTGGTCTGTGTTGGAAAGCAGAGTGCGATCCCGTTATCCTCCTCCGGCGTCTCTCAAAATATTGAAGCAGTTTCTGCAGGAAGAATGGTACAACATACCACGTACCACCATGCAGGACTTGTATGTGTCCATTCCAAGAAGGATTCAAGCAGTTTTAAATGCCAAGGGTGCTCCCACACCATATTAGGTGCGTGACAGCTATTGTTTCAAGGTCTTTCCATTATTTTGGACAACCCCTGTAGATGGAATAAATTTTTTATCCTTTTCTAAAGACAGAAACCTTTTACACAGAAATTAAGCTCAAATTATTGGTGATTATTATTCCTGGGTACCAAAATAATTATTTGTCCTTTACAAATGATCCAGACGAAAAGAACGCAGCAAAGTGGGCCACTTCTCGAGTGGTACACCGGAAAAACATCCTTATGTCCCAGTGGGACAATCCTCCCCGGCCTGAATGAAACACGATAATACTATTTTTGTTTTGTTGTGGGGCTTAAACGCCCACACGAGCTTCTTAAGGTATAAGGACTCGCCCGTATCTACAATAATTTAGGGGCGCTGTTTCCTGGCGTTGGACAAACAAACCACCCACTCCTGATCTGGGACTCGAACTCGGGCCCACCTCAGACCACTCAACCATCTGGATTGCATATAATATATAATTGGTCGAGTTTAGAGGATATTTGTCCGTCAGTACCGGAATGTAGGAAGTTGGCTTTAAAGCTTTCCGTTTTTCTTAATTTTTTATAACATGGAAAGTCAAAAGGCTTTGGAATGATTTTTATACAAGACAATGTTTTGTTATAACATTTCAGAATATAAAAACCGAACACTATCAAATATAAGTGATGTGAAGTCACAGAAAATTACTGAAAATAACGCGCAGCAAATTTGCGGTGGGTTCCCGCCTCTTAATGAAATTTCCGTTTTGAAAAGTTTTCATTTCTAATTTCAGTATTTTGACAGATTTTCCGCTGTCACTTATTCCGTTTATTTCGGAAAAGTCGGAGTCTTCCGTTTTTGTGCAGAAATTTCGCAAAAAAAAAAAAAAAAAAAAAAATCGATCTTGATTTGTTGAATCGAGATTCGTTTCTGCCATATGATGCGAACGAATCCTTTACTTTTGCTCTTCGTGGGTACCGAAACAAGTACGTCTTCAACGCCAGCGAAGTGCGATACCAGGCGACATAAAAAGACACTTAACACGTGACCTCGTGTAGGGTAGAAATAAAAAAAACTTGAATCGCGCGATGATGAAATGGTTTCTGCTATTAATGCGGGTTAATTAGTCATTTCATTTTCCGTTGGAGTTTATTTTTTTCAATAGGTTTGTAATATTTTCATTTTTTTCCCGTAGGATGACTTACCACAAATTAGTTTTTTCATTGTCATTTTTTTTAAGCAACGGAATGATCTCGAACTCGAGATCTTCTTAAACTGACATTGACTTTTCATTACTTATCTTTAAGAAATGGTGAAATATACTGCTTTACTGAATTATTTCACAAACTCCTAAATATGAAATTTATTCCTGATAGCTAATAGCTTTGTGCGCAAACTGATACACTTAGACATCATACAATCACCTGTACAATAATTTAAGTATCCTGTTTCTCACGATAACGCTATATCTGGTGCACAAAAGGGGGAAGAGGGGAAATAATATCAGGTGCCACAATAAAATTTCATGTGATATGCTACCCACAATATCCGATCTCCTTACAGAACTTCAAAATCAGGTGATTGAAATTTTACAGCTTATTAAACATTAAGTATTACCGCGAATGGCTCCTATTGCCGAACAATTTTAACAGTTATGGATACGGAAAAAGTGAGAACAGAAATTTCCGTTAATATACGAAAGGAACTGCGGAAAGGTTTCTGAAAATGCAGAATTTTCCGTTTACACCTTATGACGTATACTTTTTTTTTTTTTTTTTTTTTTTTTTTTTTTGATTGGAGGTTTAACGACCACCGTGAGCAACTCAATGGGCTAAGCCAGTCGCCCGTCCCTAATTTAGGGTCACTGGTTACAGGGAAGAGAGAGAGAGACAGTGCCGTAAGACAAACACAACATCCATGCCTCACCGGGATTCGAACCCGGACCCGAAGCAACGTGCCGAGTGTGCACGTTGCTTTTGTTCTTTTTTTTTTTTTGTGTTGTGTGTTTGCGAGTTGCAACGCACGAGTGTTAGGGTTAGTGGTCGTGCTGACTACGCCTGAAGCCGTCATGAGTGTTTCAATTTCGCCTGTGTTTTCTTCTGCTGGTGATTTGCATCTGCTACTGATGTTGTGCCTTCTTCGCCTTCTTACTTGGATATCACTGCCACTGGTGGTTCTTTGAGTGCTGATATGTCGTCAACCTCTTCAGTGCTGGTGCATGGGTCGAGTGCGCTTCCGACCTCTCACCTTAAGCCTAAGACGTTTGCTGCTGCTGTTGGTGCTGGTTTGCCTTCTTCGAGTGATGTGGGGATTTCCCGTCCCGTGTTCAAACGTGTTGCGTCTTCGCTACGGATTTTACTTCTACAGGACTGCCCACCAGGTAAAGAACTTTCGAATGCTTTATTGCTTAGTGTGGTTTTTCCGGCTGTTTGTGACACCCCCCTCCCCCAGTATCTATCTGCCGTTTCTGCCATTATTCATAGTAAAAGTATTGTATCTATTATACGCCTGGGGGGGGGGGGGTCGTTCACTTCACCACCCAGCAAGCTGCGATGAAGATTCTTGCATATGGAATTGATATCCGCTCTGTCCATCTTAGGCCTGTGGCTGCTACGCAGCGACCAGTAACTGTTACACTTTCCCCGGTACCTACTGCTATCCCGAATTCAATCTTAATTGACGCGCTCAACACCTTTGGACGTGTGGATGGTTCTACGAAATTCTTGTCTGCTGCGGCTCGGGACTCCTTCCTGCCCCATATGCAGGGAGGGCGTCGACAGTACCGGGTGTTCTTTCCTTCTGCTAAAACATTTTCTGATAGACCGTCAACTTTGGAATTTTGTACTGATGAACGCACCTATATGTTTAATTTGTTGTCGGGAGTTCAGTGCTTCGGGTGTCGGGGTGAGGGTCACCTTGTGTCGACCTGCCCCCATTTTGCTGCCGGAGCTCGTCCAGCTTTTTCTCGTGACACTACTGCCTCAGATGAATCTGTACTTGTTGCTTCAACTTCTACCCCCACCTTCCCCTCTTCACCTGATCCGGTTGCTAAGCCTCGTTCACCTGTACCTGCGTCGCCAACTGATGTTTGTCTTGCTCAAGAGTCCCCTGTTCTGCAGGATTTTCCTTCCCTGTAGGTGTCTGAGGGGGCTTCCACCCCTCAGGCCCCAAGGATTAAACGCCAGATTTCTCCTGGTTCGACGACTCGTCCGCCTCGCTCGTGTGAGCGTTTGAAAGCTAAGAAATCAGCGGTTTCTCCGTCACCTTCCTCTGAGCCGATGCCTGTTACTGCTCCGGTTGTTACTTCTAATCGTTTTTCTTGTTTAGCCGTTGATCTCTCTTCTACGCCTCCTGTGCCTGACCTTGTACCTCCGTTTGGTCCCTCAGAACCTTTGACATCCGAGCTACTTGTTCATCTTACAAATCCTACTTATGACTGGACGCTGTTTCTTTCTCATCAAGTTTTACCATCTGCGGAAGCACAGGCTATTCTTGCACGGAACAATCAGACGATAGCCCCCTCGAACATTTTGGATATCCAGAATTTTTGTGTGGCTCCGCCTGCTGTGGTCAATCTTGCATGTTCGGATTTCGTTCTTCTTCTGAGCGCTGTCTTTCGTCTCAGCTGGAGGGATTTGTTTTTTTTGGCTTGGTTACTGTGCGGATCCTGATGTGCGCATGGGCCTCTGGTCCCATTTTATCAAGTATCTTCATCCGCAGAAGTCTCCGCGAACGTGTCGTCCTTGCCCGGATTTGCCTGTTTCGATGTTTGATCTTAGTCCACGGGAGTTTCTAGAATATTGTGGAACTGTTTTCTTGGTTGATGGAGGAGAGGGTTGGACCTTTCCTGCGACTGGACCTGATCGATGTGCTGTTTATCGGGATTTTTGGACGTTCCAGTATCATTTTCGTCGTATGCACCCCTGAACTGTTTGCTGTTTTTTGAAGCCTGGACTGAGCCCCTGTGGGGTTTTGTGTTGACTGCCTGAATTCTGGTTGGCATTGTTTAGCTGCGGATATGCGCTTTCCAAAGTTGTTTACTTGCTGCTGATGTAGACAATTGTTTTTTTTTCTCTTGAAACCGGTGAGTGTTTGTGTGTGTGTGTGTGTGTTTTTTTTCGTATCCCGGTGAGGTATTTATTTGATTATTTGTTGTCAAAATAAAAGTTCCTTTTGAACACGTATACTTTAATTTAACCTTCCTTTTTTGTTTCTTTTCCCTAAGTAAATTTTGAGATCGATTCTGCTTTAGCGTCTCAATCTTAATGTTACATTTTCTCACTCACTGAATGTTATGTGGAAACAGTCTTGAGCTCTAGAGTGAATGACGTGTACATGTTTGACAAGCTAAGAACGCAGTACACTGTAAAAAATAAGTTGTGTGAATTCACGGAAAATTTTTGAAAATAACGTGCAGCAAAGCTAACGGTAGGTATCCGTGTTTTTCAGAAACTTCCGTTTTTAAAAATGCCCGTTTATGTTTACTTGCGTATTTTCACAGATTTCCCGTATAGACAGAAATTCCGTTTATTTCAGAAAAGTCCATTTCAGGTTTTTCCGTATTTAAATTGAAATTCCACAAAATCGAAGAGCCTGTACAGTATTTATTCCAGATAACCATTCGTCTAAGGTCAGGAACGAACCCCCGTTGTTAGAGCTGGCTCAGCAATTAACACGCGCCTTTAACAACTGAGCCACAAACGCTCAGCAAGCGGAGTCACGTATATGTACATCGTAAAACGAATTCCTCGATGATGAAATTTTGTCACTAATGTGAATGATTTAGTCATTTTATTTTCTGTTGGAGCTTATTATTTTCCTGAATAGGTTTGTAATTTTTTTCTTTCTGTAGGAGGACTTTTTAACAAATTAAACATTTTCCATCGTAATTTTTCGAAGCAACAAAATGCTGTGCAACTTGATTTTTTTAAAACTGACAGTGACTTTTAGTTATCTTTAAAAAAGGTGAAACGTACCTCTATAGTATTGCTTCACAAAAAAAAAAAAAATCGAAACTAAATATAAAATTTACTCTTGATAGCTATAATAGCTTCTGTCTTAAGTAGTCTAAAGACTGATACACAGACATCGTATAATCATCTGTACAATAAGTACTCGGTTTCTTACAGTAACACAATATATAATAAATAGCTAGTGCACTAAATTAAGGGAAAGGAGAAAAAATATTGTGTGCTACAATAAACAAAATCCATGCGATATGCTATCCACAATATCCGATCTCTCTACGGAACTTCAAAAGTCGACAGACGATTGAAACTTAAAAGTTAATCGAACCTCAAGTATTCTCACCAGTCGCTCCTATAACGGTAATTTCGTGTTATACGGATACGGAAAAAGTGAGAACGGAGTTTCCCCGTTAATTTCCGAAAGGATTAGCGGAAAGGTTTCTGAAAATTCCGAATTTTCCGTTAACATATCTCTAAAACGGTAATTTACCGTCAGTATAAGAAAGAAACTGCGGAAATGTTCCTGAAAATTCAGAATTTTCCCGTGGTACGAAAAATCCGTTAAATTCAGGTTTCTTTCCGTCATTTCACGGAAAAGGCTGTTTCAGAAATATGCTTCGTTAATTCACGAAAGAAATGACGGAAACTTGCCCCTGAATTTTAGAATTTTTTTACACGTGTGAAGTAATAATTGTAATAGGAGGGTAAATCAGTATAGCTTCGTTCTGCATGTGATACATTTTTGACGCTTACCAACCGTAATTTGAAGAAGCGTACGTATATGCTCCAGCTTTTTCCCGTCCGTCCGTCTGTCTGTCTGTCTGCCCGATAACTCGCGTAAAAATGGTTCGATTTCGATGAAATTTTATTATGTGCTAGGGGACCACTGGGGACGAACCCTATTGAAAATGGGGTTAATGGGGTCAAAGGTCACGACATAGAGCAGGATCCATTCCGTCGCCTTTATGCGTTATAATTTACGTAAAAATACTTGGATTGAGACCAAACTTTATCATGTTGTTCCGGAATTATACTTTACCGGTTCTGTTGAATATCATCAAAATTGGGTCAAAGGTCAGGTCACAGGAGCGATATTTATTCCACAGCCATTATACTCATAACTTGAGTAATAACTTGAGTAATGATTTCTGGTATGTTGGAAAGCGTATCATAATCAATGATTTTACTAACTTGTTTAAGACTAAGAGCTATACGCTAGACCTTAAGTGTTGGTATGATTTCTGGTATGTTGGAAGCGTATCATAAGCATGATTTTACTAACTTGTTTAAGACTAAGAGCTATACGCTAGACCTTTAGTGTTGTTCTAAGCCGACACCGCGAAAGACTTACTAGTTAGGATGTGAAGTATTCTCTCAACGAAGATGTTTTAAAGAGAAACAAATCTCTTTCCCTGTTACTGTAAATAATACTTTTTTGAAGATCTTTGAGTAACTTTTTTATGCCGTAAGCTATCCAGAGTTTCACTTAAAGTAAACTAGAACAACAAGCTTCGCGTAGTGTTCTGAGGTTGAATTGGCTTTACACACATATTGACACCCTTTCAAACCTAAGAAAATTATAACCTCTTAAAAACGGCAATTAACCATTAATGTATGAAAGGAACTGCGGAGAGGTTTCTGAAAATTCCGAAATTTCCTGGCGTACTTAAGAAATCCGTGAAATCCAGGGGTTTTTTTCCTCCCGTCATTTTACGGAAAAAGCTGTGGCAGGAATATTTTTCGTTAATTCACGAAAGGAATCACGGAAAATGGCGCTTCAATTTCAGAATTTTGTTACAATGCATGCGAATTTTTAATGTTTTCCGGGTTTTTTTTTTTTTTAATTTAGAGTTATGGGCCGACAACCATTTTTGATACAGCAATGAAACATGGCATACCTTATGGCTGCATCCGCGCCAAAGGAGCCACACTGTAAAAAAAAAATTCTGAAATTCACGGGCAACTTTCCATCATTTCTTTCGTGAATTAACGAAACATATTTCTGATACAATCTTTTCCGTGAAATATCGGAAAGAAACCTGAATTTCACGGAATTTTCGTACTACGGGAAAATTCTGAATTTTCAGAAACCTTTCCTTGGTTTCTTTCTTATATTGACGGTGAATTACCGTTTTAGAGATGTGTTAACTGAGAATTCTGAATTTTCAAAAACCTTTCCGCGATTCCTTTTATACTTTAACGGAAAATCTCCGTTCTCACTTTTTCGGTATCGGTGTGACGAGAAATTACCGGTAATAGGAGCGATTCGTGAGAATACTTGAATTTTGATTAACTCTTAGAATTCAATAGTCTGTCTAATTTTGAAGTTCTGTAGCGAGATCGGATATTGTGGATAGCATATCGCATGGATTTTGTTTATTGTGGCGTATGATATTTCTTCTCCTTTCCCCTATTTGGTGCACCAGCTAGTTAGTATATATTGTCTTACTGTAAGAAACCGGGTACTTTTTGTACATTGTACAGATGATTATACGATGTCTGTGGGTCAGTCTTTGCACAACTTAAGACAAGAGCTATTATAAGCACCATAGACAAAAAATTACGGAATGCTGTCATCCGGAGGAACAGTTGGAAACTGGTCAGGCAGAGAAAAATGCGTGTATATAAAGGAATGGAAAGTATTGTATGTTACTTGTTACTTTCTCAGCCTTGTAAGACGTGCATGCCTAATCAGTTTTATTGTTGGTACAGGTAGTACCATGGGTAGAAAAGGTGACGTAACAGAGTGGCAAAAGGGAGCTGTTGTCTTTGGTCGTGAACATGGTCATTCGCTCAGTGCGGCGGAGTTCGTTGGCGTGTCCAAGTCTACAGTCAGTAGTGTTCATTTAGCGTGGAAGGAGTTGGCCAGAGACAATTCCCGTCAGAGCAGCTGCGGCAGAAAAACCATCATGAGCAACCGTGATCGTCGACGTCTGGGGTGATTATCAACCGCAAAACGGTTCCAAACCCGGCAGAAATTGCTGCAAGAGTGCAATGCGGGACCCAGTCAGCCTGTTTCCGAACGAACGCTTCGACGAGAACTGCATGGTGTAGGAATATTCCGTCGTGTAGCTAGGGTACGCCCCAAGCTGTCTGCCATACACGAGAAAAAGCGGCTGGAATAGACGAGGCAACACCGACACTGGACCACAGAACAGTGGCGATGCATCATCTGGTCGGACGAATCCAGGTTTCTGCCTGTATTCCAATGATGGTCGATCCAGGGTCATGCGGAAGGCCGGAGAAGTCTTCAACGCAGAGTGTGTGCAAAGGGCTGTACAGAAGGGGGTGGAAGTGTCATGTTTTGGTGGTGTATATCCAGTGCTGGGGTGGATCCCTTAGTTCAGGTGTCTAATGGCATGAAAGCGGTGGACTACGTGAAACTGTTGGATAACAAGGTGTTGCCATATGTCCAGTTCCTCCAAGATGCCGCCATTCCAGATCCACGTTATCAAGACGATAACTGCACTGTCCACCGAGCTGCCATTCTGCAGGATTGGTTTGCAGAACATGAGGTCGACGTCCCACATCTCACCTGACCCGCCAATTCGCCTGATCTCAATGTAATAAAGAAAATTTGGGACATGCTCGAACGGGCCGTTAAGAAGAGACAACAATACCCTCCCAATTTGACTGCTCTGCAGGACCAGTTGTTCACGGCGTGGGGCAAACTGGACATTAATGTCATCCGCTCCCATATTGACAGCATGCCAAAGAAAATCAAGGCTGTGCTTCGAGCTCGTGGTGATGTAACCCCATATTAACCAATAAAATGAACATACCGTAATTTTTTTCCGGTGCGCTTAGCTATAAAGAGAAGAGTAAATTTCATATTTAGTTCTGTGTGTGTGTGTGTGTGTGTGTGTGTGTGTGTGTGTGTGTGTGTGTGTGTGTGAAATAATACTATAAAAAAAGTACATTTCACCTTTTTTAAAGATAACTGAAAGTCATTGTCAGTTTAAAAATATCAAGTTGCAAAGCATTTTGTTGCTTCGAAAAATCAGGATGAAAAATGCTTAATTTGGGAATACTCCTCATACAGAAAAAAAAAAAATATTACAAACCTATTCAGAAAAATAATAATCTGTAACAAAAAATAGAATGACTAAATCACTCGCATTAATGACAAAAAACAAAATTTCGTCGGCGCCGAATTCGTTTTACGATGTACGTTAAGCGGATTGCCTAGCTTTTGTAGCTCCGTGGTTAAAGGCGTAAGTTGCGTTTTGAGCCAGCTCAAACGTCGGGGGTTCGATCCTGACTCAGCAGAAGGACTATCTGGGCAAGGGCTGATAAGTGCAGGGTCGATTTTGCGAAATTTCAATTTAAATACGGAAAAATCTGAAATGGACTTTTCTGAAATGAACGGAATTTCTGTCTACGGAGAATCTGTGAAAAAACGGAAGTTAAAAATAAACCGGCACTTTTAAAAACGGAAATTTCTGAAAAACAGGTACACCTACCGGCAACTTTGCTACAGTTGCCGGTAGGTCAGGATGAAAAATCAGGATGAAAAATGCTTAATTTGGGAATACTCCTCATACAGAAAAAAAAATATTACAAACCTATTCAGAAAAATAATAAGCTCTAACAGAAAATAGAATGACTAAATCACTCGCATTAATGACAAAAAACAAAATTTCGTCGGCGCCGAATTCGTTTTACGATGTACGTTAAGCGGATTGCCTAGCTTTTGTAGCTCCGTGGTTAAAGGCGTAAGTTGTGTTTTGAGCCAGCTCAAACGTCGGGGGTTCGATCCTGCCTCAGCAGAAGGACTATCTGGGCAAGGGCTGCTAAGTGCAGGGTCGATTTTGCGAAATTTCAATTTAAATACGGAAAAATCTGAAATGGACTTTTCTGAAATGAACGGAATTTCTGTCTACGGAGAATCTGTGAAAAAACGGAAGTTAAAATAAACCGGCACTTTTAAAAACGGAAATTTCTGAAAAACAGGTACACCTAACGGCAACTTTGCTACACGTTATTTTCAGAAATTTTCCGGGATTTCACACCACTTAGTTTTTACAGTGCAGAAAGAGCTGAGCATTATTATTATCTCCTGCGTGACCACATGCCGGCAAAATATGTAGGAATCACAAAAATCGCACAGCATTTTGTTATTACTTTGACGTGTGTGCAAATAGGAGAAAGACGCTATGTTTTCATACTCTAACAAGTGAAGTGTTGCCACTTCCGGGAGAATTATTAAAAATACAACGAAATTAATTTTTTGGCTTTTCTCGTGCATTCTGAGGTGTTCATACAATGTGCCGAATCTTGAATAAAAACAAGGGAGAGCTTTTTCTGTGTGATTTTTCGCGAATTTTCAAAAGCGGTTTCTTCAGAGGAACATTGCTCTTTGTTGCCTGATTTCGAATGTGACCTACCTCGTGCTTATGAAGTGTCTTTAAAGTCTGACGTAAATAGAGTAGTTTGGAAATTGCACATATCTTACTGTTTTATGGGTAGTTAGGATGAACTCCTCGTTGAATGCAGCAGCTGTTGCTCATTCTGACAAGAAGACAGAGCACTCTGTTGAATTAATCTGTAGGTGCAAAATGTCAGGATCCGGGCGTTGTGCCAAATGTTTCTCTAAAACACTTGTTGAGATAGCCTCGTGCGAAGACTACGTTGAGAACCGTCTAGACAGGTACTCCGGAACCAGGAAGTAACAATGAAAACATGGAATTATCAACCTGTTTTCGTCGCCTGAAACATGGGTGTAGTGACATTATATACTCAGCCTGGGCAGGAGGCATTATAATTTTGATTGATTAGCTTGGTCCTTATTTTCTATAACGTCTTCTTAAATACGAATAATTAGCATAAATTGAAACCTGATAATCAGTTTCCAAATAACAGCTGAATGCAAGAAATGTTCCCTTCGCATTTTGGGTTAAAGCTATGATACTGTGTCAGAATTTAAAAGATAAATGTGACCTAGAGAAAAGAAAGAAAAAACTGATTCGTGCTCAAACACTACATTCATTTATTTTCCAGTCGCGGCAAATTGAAACCAGTTACACTATGTTGACTTACAACTTTCATTCAATGTTTTCAGTGATATACGATGAGACACTCAAGCTAAAATCCTTCTGTCCTTGTCTTCTTTTAAGCCTGGTACGGTTCACTGCTGGACATAGGCCTCCCTCATTTTTCTCTAGTTGTTCTTGGTCTGCATTCACTTCCTTCAGTTTTTTTACATCATACAGCCATCACTTTTCGACCCTGCATTCTTTTTTTTTTTATTTTCCCAGATTACAAACAGTCATTCCATTATATAACCACCAGTTTTTGACGTAGAACTACGTCTTATGGTACGATACAGTTTAGCTGTGGACGCGACATAATTGTGTGACCTATTTCAACTCGCAATAACTTCGGGGTTATCGGGCGTGTGGCAACGGCGCTAGTATCGTTTGATAGCGCATAGATGATATTCAGTGACAATTATAAGTGTTGGGGCCGGCGGATCAATGGCAGTTCGTGACAGCGCGCCGAAGTGGATGGTCATTTTTGTGCTCTGCGTTGCAAGTATACTTTTCTTTTTGTGACTATCGATGCAGTATTCACACCCACATGCAACTGTTCCGTATAGTCAACTATGTCTTTTACTTTTGACATCACTGACCACTACGTATTAAGAGAATACAACGTGGTTTGTCACAAATATTTTTTTCAAGTCGATCATGGTTTCGCTGGGTATTGACCTAGCTTTATCAGGACGAATGGCACGTAAATATTCAAATTGTATATGACATCATAAATGGTGTTTGCAGTCACGTGTTTTGGTTAGTTGGTTCCACGCCCTTGATAGAAATGGCGTGGATGCCATGTCATTAACAAGTTGCGAAGACTTCTGATATATATTGAAAGCTTCCAAAATATCAAGTTTGGTAGTTGAATCTGGGTTGTCAATTAGTTTTGCTTCTTCAAAGAGGAATTTATGGTCCTCTTTGTAACAGTGTTTAGCCATCAATGAATTCTTTAGGTCACAGTCCCGAATGTAGGTCTTGTGCTCCTTCAATCGTAAACGCAAGGCTCTGCGGGTCTGTCCTATATACGAAGCGCCACATTCACATGGAATTTGATAAATTCCCCACAAGCTTTCGTCTTCAACACAGTCCTTTGATCCTAAAAAGTTCATTTTGTTTATGGGTTTAAAATTACTTTAAAATTGAAGATCAATAATAATCATTGACCACTTTTTGAGATCAAGAATCATTGACCACTTTTTGAGATCAAGAATCATTGACCACTTTTTGAGATCAAGAATCATTGACCACTTTTTGAGAGCAAGAATCATTGACTACTTTTTGAGATCAAGAATCATTGACCACTTTTTGAGATAAAAGAATCATTGACCACTTTTTGAGATCAACGAATCATTGACCACTTTTTGAGATCAAGAATCATTGACCACTTTTTTGAGATCAAGAATCATTGACCACTTTTTTGAGATAAAAGAATCATTGACCATTTTTTGAGATAAAAGAATCATTGACCACTTTTTGAGATCAAGAATCATTGACCACTTTTTGAGATAAAAGAATCATTGACCACTTTTTGAGATCAAGAATCATTGACCACTTTTTGAGATCAAGAATCATTGACCACTTTTTGAGATCAAGAATCATTGACCACTTTTTGAGATCAAGAATCATTGACCACTTTTTGAGATCAAGAATCATTGACCACTGTTTGCCATAAATCACAGCTTATTGACCTCAAGCTCAGCAACATCGACTTCAGGCACAGCAGCAACTGCAGATAATAACATAAGCATTGCGGATAGAGATTCTAACGATGATTTCTACCTGCACATGTAATACCACCGACAAAATAAGTAAACAGAATTACCAACAACCACTGCGTATTTTATTCACGATCTTATCATAGACACAGTACAGGGCATAAGTAGTTCTACGTTTAAACACAGCAGGCGAGCTCACTTCGGCCCCATCGGTTTTCTTTTGGGTCAGGTGACTGACCTATTTCCACTTCGTTAGTTTAGTATTTCTTAATACATTTCAGTTTTACTAGGGTGGATCAGAAGATTGTACCGTTTGCAGATAAAAAGTATAATGATGAAAGAAAGCTAGATGCACACCCTCACCTCATTATGCAAAGTACCGGCTGTTGTTTTTTATAGTCCTTCTTCAATGTTCCACCAGAGCCACGATCCCACAGTGGTACCATTCAGCAGATTTCGAGGATAGAAACTCTCTAATGCCAGATTCCATGTGCACCACTGAAGTGAAATGCAGTCCTTGTAGAAAATGGGCCATGAAGCGACACAGGTTGTAGTTGGATGGGGAACGGTCTGCACTGTAGTGTATGTACGATGGGGTAGGATCTCAATCCCTCAAAATTCCTGAAGTGTTTGGGGAGACCACTCCAAAGGTGTGATTTTGGGTATTATTTCACTTACAGCAACGCCCACTTCCTATTGATGAGAGTTGGGTAGCGTTGGCGCAGAGCATCACGAACCCTCTGCAGATGTTCGGCATAATGGTACCCCGTCAGCAGTCTTATCCATATGGCACGAGTTTCCAGAGATCCCCACAATTTCACCAAATGCACAGTATGACTTTCCTCTCAAACCTCCCTCCTTGAATCTTTTGACTGTGCTTCTTGGCGTAGCCTCAGCCCCTGGTTCTCAGTGGTAGAATAAGGTAGGAATATCCACCTTTCATCACCTGTGACGATACGACGTCAAAACCTATCATCCTGTAGATTTGACAGATATATGCGACAGAGAGCGACACGTTGTTCCACATGTCAGTTCATGGGGAACCATTCGATGGTGTCTGGAAGAGAAACCAAGCTGAGGCAGGTGATGATCGATAGTTGATTGGGAAGACCCCACCACATTGTGTCAATTCATAGGAAACCATTCGATGGCGCCTGGAGAAGAGATCAAGCTGGTGCAGGTAACGATCGATGGTGGATTGGGATGACCCCACCTCAGCCTACTGGGGTGTCAATTCATGGGGAACCATTCGATGGCGCCTGGAGGAGTAACTAAGCTGGGGCAGGTGACGATCGATGGTGGATTGGGAAGACCCCACCACAGTGTGTCAATTCATGGGGAACCATTCCATGGCGCCTAGAGGAGAAACGAAGCTGGTGCAGGTAACGATCGATGGTGGATTGGGATGACCCCACCTCAACCTACTGGGGTGTCAATTCATGGGGAACCATTCGATGGCGCCTGGAGGAGTAACCAAGCTGGGGCAGGTGACGATCGATGGTGGATTGGGAAGACCCCATCACATTGCGTCAATTCATAGGAAACCATTCGATGGCGCCTGGAGAAGAGATCAAGCTGGTGCAGGTAACGATCGATGGTGGATTGGGATGACCCCACCTCAGCCTACTGGGGTGTCAATTCAAGGGGAACCATTCGATGGCGC
This sequence comes from Macrothele yani, assembly GCA_039090855.1. Taxonomy (NCBI): domain Eukaryota; kingdom Metazoa; phylum Arthropoda; class Arachnida; order Araneae; family Macrothelidae; genus Macrothele; species Macrothele yani. The sequence goes on along the minus strand of CM077024.1, from coordinate 127,477,169 downwards.
CTGGAGGAGTAACCAAGCTGGGGCAGGTGACGATCGATGGTGGATTGGGAAGACCCCATCACATTGTGTCAATTCATAGGGAACCATTCGATGGCGCCTGGAGAAGAGATCAAGCTGGTGCAGGTAACGATCGATGGTGGATTGGGATGACCCCACCTCAGCCTACTGGGGTGTCAATTCATGGGGAACCATTCGATGGCGCCTGGAGGAGTAACCAAGCTGGGGCAGGTGATGATCGATGGTGGATTGGGAAGACCCCACCACATTGTGTCAATTCATGGGGAACCATTCGATGGCGCCTAGAGGAGAAACGAAACTGGTGCAGGTGACGAACGGTGGTGGATTGGGAAGACCCCATTTTTAGTATCCAGTTGTCGTGAACTTTTTACCCGGGTTCGCTGTCACAGCTTCGTCCAAGGTGTTAGTGTTGGTAGCCGTTGGACGCTCTAACATTGTCTCGTCTTCGAGAGAGTTGTCCCACTATTGAACTACCGGAACCATTTTCGTGCAGTGCTGCTGTCCACTGTTTCCTTGTCTTCAACTGAAAAAATTTCTGTCGCTGCTGCTGCCGCGTTTAACTCTTTTTCCTATAATGGCGTAGGATCACTCGAGCAGCACGCTTATCGACCCCCATTCCTGCTCACCCGATAACGCGATCTGGCTCTTTGCCAAATGAGAGTGATCAGCATCGAGTGTTCCACGCCGTTGTGGTACCCAGTCGATGTTAGCGCACGTTTCATACAGGAATGTGCATCATGTATTAAGTATGGACATATGCAATGATTAAAAATCTTCCTCTTGAGGGAACTGGGTATGTTTTTCTTCAATGAACCCATGTGCCAGAACATTATGACCACCTCTGTCTTCACGAGTGCACGCCCTCCACATCGCACAGTAGTGACGTAACCAAATGGCTTGGAATATATACGTACATATATAGACATCACAGACAAGGAGTGCAGTTCGTTCCAAACAGATGGTCGCGGGATAGAACCCAAGTAGATTGAGTTACTCTGAATCACTGTATACTCGCCGTGCGTCCATATGAGCACATTAAGCCGTCGATTCCGGGATATTGAAATCCCCGTTTTAAATAAGGTCATCTATTCCTTTTACTCGGCCTTGTTCTCTCTCCCTAGAAGTGCCCGTTGCGACGTTATACCCTGGCACTACCAACTGTATCGACTCGCCCTTTCAATACGGCACTCCTACTTCTCTGACCTGTCTATCTTCTGTCGTATCTGAGTCTGTAGGTTCAATCTAATGTAATTTTGTTCCTGATATGCAGCCACAAAATCCCATGGAATATAAGTAGTTGCTTTTAAAACTTCCCTGTGGGTGTAAGTAAACCTTACAAGAAATTGCTGGAGAGCAATTTGCCAGTTGTAAGGAACTGCAATGGGGAAAGGGAAGGGCTTATCAGAACTAGAATGGATAATAATTATCGGACGAGGTAGGCGAGGGCTAACATATGAATAACTGCAGAAATTGTTAGTTGTTCGAGGGTTGCCGTAGTGAAGGTGTGGAGGAAATTATCCGTAGAGGGACACGCATCCACCCAACATGCTGAAAGGAGGAGATCAACATTGGTTGGCAATCGAAGTGTACGGTGATTGCATTTGCCGCCCGGAACAAACGACGAATTGAATCACTGTCAGTAAATTGAAGGCAGACTACAACTAGAACCCACAGAGAAACGTTCCTGAGCACACAGTCCAACGGATGGTCTTGCAGATTATCCTAAAGAACCGAGGGTCCGTTCATGTACCCATGATGGTAGACTATTGACAGTTTGGACTGCAGTGGGCAAGGGAGCATCTAATCAAGACATTGGACTGCTAGAAATGAGTCCTGTGGCCCATGCGTCAATGTTCCAGTTCCAAAGCGTCAATGGACAGGTTCCATATGCGGCCCCGCGAGTTTAAACAGCAGCAACCAGACTGCACGGTTGGGAGGAAACAGACCGGAGGTGGTATCATAGTATAAGGGTTGTTGTCACGGACACCACCGGGCTCTTTATCACCGTTAAGTTGCCCTACATGGTGACAGCGTATCCTGATGGCACTAGACTATTTGAGAAAGACAACGCCCCGTATAATAAGGCTCACATTCCGCAGGAATTGTTCGAAGATCATGTCCAAGCATCTCTTATGCTCCATTGGCCGACAAGATGCCCCGACTTGAATCCCATCGACGATTTGTGGGATGCAGTAGAACGCAGCATTCGTGCGTCCAAGCCAGTGCTTCGCTCTATCGCCGAAGTTCAGAACATCAACCTGTCCATGCAGTACAGAATACCTGAGGACACCTATTGCGGTCAAGTTCAGTCTAAGCCACGCCGGGTGCAAGCTGATATCGCAGCGAAAGGCGTTCAGCATGCTATTATCTGGGCATTCATAATATTATGGCTTCTGAATGTATGCTTCTTGATTTCCCAAGAGTGTTTAACTCTCAGTTCAGTAGCACTTCGTAGGTTTCCATAACTTTTAATTATTTTGTCCTAAAGAAGTGAAAGAAGTTACTTTTCTATGGTCTTATTCTGCAGTGTTAATTGCATCAGTTGCAGTGCATATGTTTCCATCACACACAAAACAAGTTAGTAAAATCATGCAATGCATTGATTATGATATGCTTTCCAACATAGCAGAAATCATTACTCAAGTTATTACTGAAGTTATGAGGATAATGGCTGTAGAATAAACCTCGCTCCTATGACCTGATCTTTGACCCCATTTCGATTATATTCAACAGACCGGTAAAGTATAGTTCCGGAACAACATGATAAAGTTTTGTCTCAATCGAAGCATTTTTACGTAAGTTATAACGTATAAGGGCGATGGAATGGATCCCACTCCTATGTCCTGACCTTTGACCCCATTTCGACCATTTTCAATAGGGTTCGTTCCCAGATGATCCCTTACCACACACTAAAACTTCATCGAAATCGACACATTTTTACGCAAGTTATGACGCATAAGGGCAATTGGAATGGATCCCACTCCTATGTCCTGACCTTTGACCCCATTTCGCCTATTTTCAATAGGGTTCGTCCCCAGATGGTCCCTTACCACATACTAAAATTTCATCGAAATCGACACATTTTTACGCAAGTTATGACGCATAAGGGCAATTGGAATGGATCCCACTCCTATGTCCTGACCTTTGACCCCATTTCGCCTATTTTCAATAGGGTTCGTCCCCAGATGGTCCCTTACCACATACTAAAATTTCATCGAAATCGACACATTTTTACGCAAGTTATGACGCGTAAGGGCAATTGGAATGGATCCAGCTCCTATATCATGACCTTTGACCCCATTTCACCCATTTTTAATAAGGTTAGTCCCCAGGTTGTCCCCTACCACATACTAAATTTAATTGAAATCGAACCATTTTTACGCGGGTTATGACGCATAAGAACAATGGAATGCATCCAGCTCCTATGTCCTGACCTTTGACCCCATTTCGCCCATTTTCAATAGGGTTCGTCCCCAGGTGGTCCCCTACCACATACTAAAATTTCATCGAAATCGAACCATTTTTACGCGAGTTATCGTGCGGACGGACAGACGGACAAAGCTGGAGCATATACGCTTTTTCAACCTACGGTTGGAAAGCGTAAAAAACGGAAAGCAGTTGCACACAAACAGCTATTTCCTATTTCGATAGTCTCAACAGAAAAAAAGTTCTGTACTTCTCGCTTCCATTTTAACATATGAGTTTATAGTTTTCCAACTGCATGCATTCATTCCAGAGGGAATTACACTGTTCGACATAGAAAATGCCACACCGTGAAGGAATCCATGAAACAAAACTAAAGTGACCATACATGTAGACAAAGAGGTGGGAAAGAAGTGATTTAATTACTGACGGATTACAGGAATGCGATGGGCGAGGCAACAGTGTAATGTGGCTTGAGACAGCAGGTGGCATGACCTCCATGGTGGGCTATACATTCGTCAACATGGTGCGGCATCGAGTGAACAATTCCTCGGATGGTGTCCTTAGATAGTGCTGACCATGCATCGTTGACCTGTGTCCACAATTCACCGACATTGCGAGGGGGTCGTGAAGAGCAGTTAAGTCGTCTGCCAATGACGTCTCACACGTTCTCTCTGAGGGAAACTCTGCGGATCGAGCTGACCAGAGTAGTAGCAAGGAACTTGGTACGCACTGTCTGCTGATGTTGGTAGTGTGCGGGCGGGCGTTATATTGTTAGAACTGGACATTAGGGATATCACGTAGATACAGCGACAATATGGGCTGCAACACCTCATCGCCGTGCGGCCGTTAGACACGCTATGCTTGTGAGCGGTGAAAAGCTGTTTCACCAAAAAACGATGCCACCACCTCAAGGTAACATCCCAAGTGCTTATTTACATTATTAAAAAAACGCCATTTTATCTGCAGCAACCTAGTATCTGTCTAAATTATCTCAAGAGGCTTCCTTCCATCTTATACCTTTTCATCTGCGGCAACCTTGTATCTGTCTTAATTATCTCAAGAGGCTTTCTTTCTTCTTATAACTTTTCATCTGCAGCAACCTTGTATCTGTCTAAATTATCTCAAGAGGCTTCCTTTCTTCTATTACACTTTTTTTATCTGCAGCAACCGAGTATCTGTCTAAATTATCTCAAGAGGCTTCCTTTCTTCTTATACCTTTTTCCCCTGCAGCAACCTAGTATCTGTGTAAATTATCTCAAGAGGCTTCCTTTCTTCTCTTACACCTTTTTTATCTGCAGCAACCGAGTATCTGTCTAAGTTATCTCAAGAGGCTTCCTTTCTTCTTATACCTTTTCCCAATGCAGCAACCTAGTATCTGTGTAAATTATCTCAAGAGGCTTCCTTCCTTCTGTTACACCTTTTTTATCTGCAACAACCGAGTGTCTGTCTAAATTATCTCAAGAGGCTTCCTTCCTTCTGTTACACCTTTTTTATCTGCAACAACCGAGTGTCTGTCTAAATTATTAGTCTAAATAATTATGTCTAAATAATTTAATTATGTCTAAATAATTTAATTATGTCTAAATAATTTAATTATGTCTAAATAATTAACTCAAGAGGCTTCCTTTCTTCTCTTACACCTTTTTTATCTGCAGTAATCGAGTATCTGTCTAAATTATCTCAAGAGGCTTCCTTTCTTCTCTTACACCTTTTTTATCTGCAGTAATCGAGTATCTGTCTAAATTATCTCAAGAGGCTTCGTTTCTTCTTATACCTTTTTCCCCCTGCGGCAACCTAGTACCTGTGTAAATTATCTCAAGAGGCTTCCTTTCTTCTCTTACACCTTTTTTATCTGCAGCAACCGAGTATCTGTCTAAGTTATCTCAAAAGGCTTCCTTTCTTCTTATACCTTTTCCCCATGCAGCAACCTAGTATCTGTGTAAATTATCTCAAGAGGCTTCCTTCCTTCTGTTACACCTTTTTTATCTGCAACAACCGAGAGTCTGTCTAAATTATCTCAAGAGGCTTCCTTTCTTCTCTTACACCTTTTTTATCTGCAGTAATCGAGTATCTGCCTAAATTATCTCAAGAGGCTTCCTTTCTTCTCTTACACCTTTTTTATCTGCAGCAACCTAGTATCTGTGTAAATTATCTCAAGAGGCTTCCTTCCTTCTGTTACACCTTTTTTATCTGCAACAATCGAGTATCTGTCTAAATTATCTCAAGAGGCTTCCTTTCTTCTCTTACACCTTTTTTATCTGCAGTAATCGAGTATCTGCCTAAATTATCTCAAGAGGCTTCCTTTCTTCTTATACCTTTTCCCCCCTGCGGCAACCTAGTATCTGTGTAAATTATCTCAAGAGGCTTCCTTTCTTCTCTTATACCTTTTTTATCTGCAGCAATCGAGTATCTGTCTAAATTATCACAAGGGGCTTCCTTCTTATACTTTTTTCATCTGCAGCAACCTAGTATCTCACTAAATTATTTCAAGAGGCTTCCTTTCTTATACTTTTTCTTTTTTAAATGTTGTATTGAAGAGTTCTACCAGCTGTGCAGAGTGCACATACAGAAACAGTTATGCAAATCGTTTTCAATGGCCTCAAGAGGTTTTTCACTTTTTTTTCTTAATTTGGTATTTGAGATGGCGTAGAACAAACCCAAACATGTGTATTTAATAACTCTCTTGTTTTTTTTATTTGTCTTCCCAGAATTTAATGTGAAATACTATACAACAAGACCATAATTGCACATGTAGTATGCACACCAGTATATTAAACATGGAAAAAGGTTTTGGTTGCTTTATTTTCGTTTCTCCTAGTAAATCCGTGTTGCTCAAACGGCTTCTAAACGAGTGCCCTTTCCTAGACATTTAATGTAAGTTCATCTTCTTTTGGTTCCATTTAAGCAGAATGTGTTACAATTTTCAGGACGATCTGTCTTCTGCCTGATATACCAACTGGAGGATCAAGTAAATACCACATGAAGACATGTATAAAAATTGTACACGAAACACAAACTATACCTCTATAGATAGATTGTTAAAAAAGTCCATGTATTTTTACGGGCAAAGGCATGCAACTAGAAACCCGACACTCGGCCTTTGACTTATGACTCAGCCCCTATTCCTGGTAGCGTAGACCATAAAGATCGCTGATCGGCATTTTTCAGTTTTGACGCGCATAAAAAAAAAAGTGGCACTCGAAACGTATATCAATGACGTTTTTTCCCTGAAATGCTAAATGAGCTTTTAACTTTGATGACAAACGTGCAACGTGACTTATTTCACTGGGAGTGATAACAGTGTAGGTTCTAGGACTACGGATCACTCTCGTAGAAGCGATACTTGTGAATAAGAAGGGGTAAAAAAATAAGAAGCTATCACGTATATCTCTATTTAACCTTCCATTTGAGTTTCTGTTATCTAATGTAAATTTCGTTTCTTCTTCGTTAAATATTTTCTCATTGAACAGCACATTATTTCCCCGAATAGTTTTCACAGTTTCAACGCTGACAGTGAGTCAGAGCAAAATAAATAGACGACATTGAATGTAAATAGTGGCAAAGATTGCGAATAGATTGTAGAGAGTTGATATAGTGAAAGACATTTAAGCTTGTTGGATATCTGTGTGAATCGACGAATACGTATTGTTGTTATATGATTGAGATGTATGTTGGTACAAGAGATATTTTGTGTCAGAACTTCCAGTCGGAAAAATAAAAGAACAGGTTGCCGTTACTTGTACGGGCTGATTCTTTCACCCTGACCGTTATTATGTAGAAAATTCCACCCCTTTCTGGAGGAATGTTTTCTTCGATCAGTCCCAGTACATGTTGTGGGTGTTGTTCTCTAGGCGCTTTGTTGGCTTATACTTGTAGTAGGGAACTGACCCAGTTATAATAATAATAATAATTATTATTATTATTATATCGACTTCCTTGGCGAGGAAAAGAAAGAAATATCATCTCAGGCCTAGAAATTCAGGAATTTTCTAGTGATATGACAAGTTTGTAGAATGATTTCCTTTTAGATTGCATAAAGCAATTCCGGTGGCAATCCTGATTCCTGGAGATTTCTTCGAAATTCGTTTGGTACCACTGCGTTCCCGAAAGGACAACTGGTACGATCTACGCTGTGCTTTCTTACCATATCTTTTGGATTTCCACTCGCAGATTCTCATATTTCGAGATTTTCTCCGATATTGTTCTTTGGAAGTTTTTGGCAAATGGAACGGCTACCTCTCTTAGTTCTGTTTCCTTCGGTTTTTAGCACGTCTTTTGTAAAAAAAGGTCGTGCTTATGTTACCGGTTTGTCCGTCTGTACCCACGATATCTCTGCAACTATTAGTCCGATTTGAAAAATTCTTTTTGCATTGGGAAGCTTGAAATATGCGAATGATGATCCTTTATTTCGTGTTTTTTTTCCCGATGTACAATTTCGCCGCTAGATAGCGTAAATGCAGATGGTATCGAATTCAAAATTTCCTTTTATTCCACAAATTTGTTTCTAAACATCCGATTGAAAAAATTCTTTTATCTTTCGATTCCATTTATGTCGAAGAATATTTTAGATATAGTTACTTTTTCAAATTACTCATTGATTTTCCGCTTGGGGAGTAAAAGTAAACTACATTTTTTCCGATAACCCTTCTTCTAAAACTACGATTTGAAAAATGTTTTCTTTAGCGGTTACACATCTTGATGGAAAATCTTTTGCATATAATTTCAAATTTTTGTTAAATAATACTTTGGCCACCAGGGGACGGAAGTGTTAATTTTTGCTTCTGATGTATTTGCCATAAAATCTGAGCTTCTAAAATATCGATTGAAAAAATTGTTTCGTGGACTGATGCCACTCACATCGATAAACCTTTTCGGAATATTTTCTTCTTAAAATATTCCAGTTTCTCCGCCAGGGGGTGTAGACGAATATCTTATTTTTGACAATATCTCTACTTCTAGGAGTCCGATTTGAAAAATTCCTTCTCTATTGGATAGTGTTTTCAGTGTGACACGTTTTTCATACAATTTCAACATTTTCAAGTAATTCATAGAATTTACGCCAGGGGGCGTAGAGGTAAATTGCATTTCCCCCTATGACTCTGCTTCTAAATCTCCGATTTGAGGAAAAATTCTTTCTGCACCGGATACAGCTATTGATGGGAAATCCTTTGCATGTAATTTCTAAGCCTTAATTTCCGCTTCTAATGTACTTGCAGCAAAATATGAGCTTCTAAAATCTCGATTGAAAAAAAAGTCGTTTGTTGACTGATACTACTCATGTGGACAAACCTTTTAGGAACATTTTCTTCTTGAAATAATGCATGGTTTCTACGCCAGGGGGCGTAGATGTATATCTTATTTTTTCAATATATCTACTTCTAGGAGTCCGATTTGAAAAATTCCTTCTTTGTTGGATAGTGTTTCCGATGCGAAATGTTTTTCTAATAAATTCAAAATTTTCGAGCAAATCATAGACTTTCCGCTAGGGGGCACAAAGGTAAACTGCGTTTTCTGCGTTATTTCTGCTTCTAAAACTCCGATTTGAAAAATTCTTCCTGTATCGCATACAAGACCTGATGGAAAATATTCTTCACATAATTTCTAATGTTTGGTAAAGAGTGGTTTGGCCACCAGGGGGCATAAGTGTTAATTTCTGCTTCTGATGTATTTGTAGCAAAATCTGGGCTCCTGAAAATTCGACTATATATTTTTTCTTGGACCTATACCGATCATATGGAAAAACCTTTTGAGAATACTTGCTTCCTAAAATAATGCATGGTTTTCCCACCAGGGGACGTAAAATCAAATCTTATTTTTGTCGATATTTGTATTTCTAAGAGTCCGATTTAAAAACTTCTTTCTGTGTTGGAGAGCGTTTCCGGTGCGAAATGTTTCTCATATAAATTCATGTTTTTCTTAACGCACAAGTCTGCAACCAGAGGGCATAAGCTCACGATTCCGTTTACAGCAATATCTGAGGGATTAAAAACCCGATTGAAAAACTTCTTCCTTCCGTCAGATACTATTGTTTTCCATACCTGTTCCATTGACTTTGAAAAGCTTTGATAAATTTAAATTGCGTCAGAACGGATTCAAAAGACGTGCTTATTACACCCAAAAATTCGGTGTCATCTTTCTTGTTTTGTCTTCAGTTAAAATGTCAGGTTAATATGGTCAATGATCTCTTCAGTAGAGATAGGTTTGTTCCCGTACATGATGCGTTTATGATTTTTTAGAATAGGTTCGGGTTGGTACTTGCAATAAGTGTGGATTCGGCAGTATTTAACGCAAAGCTGTTGATGTAACACCTTATCTACCTGGTTCTGTCTGTTTAAGTATTGTTTTAATTCAAGAAGAGAGCAGCCGGCTAAAATGTGCTCTTATGCTTTCATTGGCTTTTCCACACATTTTACAGGTGTCATCAACTGTTACTTTCATTATTTGTCTTCTGTAGTTTTGGATTGCGATAACGTGGTCTTGAATTCCAATGAAAAATCAATCGGTTCATGGATAAAGCTCACATTTTTTAACCGTTGTAGTGAGGAATTTAAGCCAATGTTTCCCAGATCTAAGGAGTTTGGATATTTACCTTTCAGAATTTCGCTTTTCTAACACTTCAGTGAGTCTATCATCATTTTTATTATCTTCGTTGAGATTCATCTTCAACGAAGTTGTCTAGGAAAGATAATTCATCAGTTAATTACACGAACTGCATAAAAAAGGAAAACCTGCACAAAGCACTACTGTATGGATATGAATGAAATAAGTGGAATGTACCGTAGGGTTCTAGAAGAAAATTTCTCATGTATGCATAAAGACCCGTTGACAGAAAGTCGATCGAGATTGCGTGAAGATTTTTCAGATCAATGAAACTACAGAGGGCGAGTCGAAAGTTTCGCAATATTTGCATAAACGCACGTGCTGCGGCGGGAATGTCACGTGTTTAAACTAGTTCAAGACGCGCACTGCAGTCAGTCGAAAGGGATATAAAGTGGCAGTCGTTGCTGTGAACAGCATTGCATGTTGTCGTTCTGTCTGTGATTGGGACGCCTAAAAGATGAACAGTCACAACCGGATAATTAGGGAACTTTTGCTTTACGAGTTTGAGCTCAGCCATAACGCTGCTCAAGCAACACGAAACATTTGTCATGCAAAAGGGGAAGGTCCCGTGGACCACAGCACCGCAACCAGATGGTTCAAGAAATTTCGCTCTGGTGACGGAAAACTTGAATATCAGCCAAAGTCAGGTAGATCGCGAACCGTGGATTCGGAGGCCGTGCGCCAGGTCGTAGAGTCAAATCCGACAACCAGCACTCGGAGATTATCAAGCGAACTGGGCAAATCGCCACCGTGGTTCGTCACCTTCAGGACTTCGGCAAGGCCTACAGGAGCTGCCGCATTGTCCCTCATGAATTGACGCCAGCTGAAGTAACCCGCTGAGTGGAAGTGTACACGAAACACCTAGAAAACCCGCGCGATGTACATTCCATCAAGAGAATTGTTACGTGCGATGAAAAGTGGGTCTATTTCCGTAATCCTAAGACACAACGGAAGTGGTTGAGTCCGGGCCAACTTCCTGAACCTGTTGCCAAACGTGGGCGCTTCGAGCACAAGGTGATGATCTACCTCTGGTGGAATTTCGAGGGAATAATTCATTACGAATTTGTTCCAGACGGTCGGACCATCAACGCCAACTTCTACTATGAACAGCTAGAAAGGATGTAAGCCGTTTTGGAGGAAAAGTACCCGGTACTGGTGAACAGAAAGCGCGCTCTCCTACAGCAGGACAACGCCCGGCCTCATACCGCGTGAACGACCCTGGCAGAACTACAGGAACTTGAGGGCATCGAACTGATGCACACCCAGCATATGGTCCAAAACTTGCCCCGTCGGATTATTACTTGTTCCGGTTCATGGCCCATTTCCTTTGCGGGCGGCACTTCAGAAACCAGGAGGAGGTGGCAGCTGGGGTGAAGGAGTTCTTCGCCTCGAAGGACAAGAACTGGTACCGCCGTGGAATCGAAGAACGGGCAGACAGATGGCTAAAGACGGTGCAACACGATGGCCTATACTTTGAATGCTAGTCAGCTTTCGTCGTAAAGGTACGTATGAAGACATAAAGTAGTCCAAATATTGCAAAACTTTTGACTCACCCTCTGTAGAATCGAAGAACTGGCAGACAGATGGCTAAAGACGGTGCAACACGATGGCCTATACTTTGAATTCTAGTCAGCTTTTGTCGTAAAGGTACGTATGAAGACATCAAGTGATCCAAATATTGCAAAACTTTCGGTTCACCCTCTGTGGGAAAATGGACTTAAATGAAGCTAAGGCTTGTTCATTGTAATAGATAAATAATCGCGGATATTTATCTATATATAACAATATGAAGTATTCATCCAGTAAAGTTACTAGCAAATATGTCTTAGGGCTGTAAGAACAAAATTTGATAATTTGGAAATTGAAGTTTACGAAAATTTAATCCAGAAAGATTTTCACGTATGTGGAGTGAAAATGTTGATGTATGAAAGCTGTTTGAAGAACTACAAACGAAAACAAATAAGTACCACGACAGATTAATTTTACGTCCTCTCCCTAGAACGGCAGATGCAAGGTGAGCACACTACACAGCCCCTTTTTGCAGTGAAGCAACAACCAACCGAAGTGAATCTCGTGACTGCATTGTTACATGTATTTTATGGAATTTAAATAACCAAGAAAGAAATTTAGATCGAACTGTGTGAAACAGATTTATACGCTTTAAAGTAAGTGTTAAACTCCAAATTGGCAAATAATATATTTAATATTAATATTTGTCTAAAAATTGAACAAAAACAAAAACAGTTCAATTTTCCAGAGCGATTTACCCGTATGTCTTAAAGAAAAGTGTTTAATCAGTGCACTCTTCCAGTCTTTACATAATGAATAAGAGACGTGGACCTGAACTAAAAGAGACAAACAAAGGCTGAGAACAACTCAAAGTAGCATGGAGAAATGCATGCTAGATATAATCGGAAAAAACAGGAAAAGGAAAACTCAGGTATCACGAAATCGACAAAAGTTAATGGCATCATAATCAGACTAAAGACGGACTAGTAGCAATGGGCTTGAAATACTAGAGTGGGTACCAAGGGGCAAGAAAAGACCCAGAAGAAGACCACGTGGGACATGAGTGGACGAAATGACCAAAGATCAAGACAATCAAAGATCAAGAAATGATCAAACCTTCAAGCAGCAATGGGCTGGACATACTGCTAGAACTCACCACCGTTGAACAGCTAAACTACCTAATTGGATAAAATGGGACTGGAAAAAGACCAAGAAGAAGACCCCGTGCCAGGAAAATAGCAAGCTTTTCTTATCTGGGGCGGCGAACCTTGAAATTACGCCCCTTTGAGGGCAAAAATTCCTTACTCCTACTCAAATAGTAAGCAGTTCCTACTTTCTCATACCTTCGTTATAGGAAAGTGTTATGATAGTTAAAAAATCTCACACCCAGTTTTCGACATAAATTCTACTCAAAATTAAAAAATTAGGTGAATACTCAAGAGCCAACGGTTTTAAATATTAAGTAAAATTAATGTGAACAACGACAACACAACATGTGCAGAGATGCAGAATGAAAACAAACCAGCACAGAATGAACGAGTATTAGACAGTAAACGTAACAACAGGTAGATGCTTTCGGAGTAGGGCTTGGAACAATTCCGTTCAAGGTTAAATGCTCAGAGAAACTTTCGGCGACAGAGCACAAATGATTAATTAGCCTTTCATCCCTACGACGTATTCGGAAAAGTCACGGAGGTTAGATATGTGAGCATATCGTTTCATAATTCATGCTGATATGCCTAACCTCCATAAACTGTTTCGGATCTTTTCATGCATCCATACGAAGTGGTCCACAACTCACACAGTGTAAGCTCTGTACGCTGGTTACCTAAGCGTAATAGTTTATGCGGCTAACTAAAGTATTTACAAAAGAAGATACTACAGTGTATAACTTTGTCTTTGGTTAAAATATTTCTTTCACACTCTGTTTATTTCTATTTTTTGCGCTCTTCAAAAAGTATGAAATTGTGCCTCTGGTATGACCATCTTGGGAGGAGAACCTCTCTCTCTGCCCTCGCGGTAACTACGGCCCCGCCGTGAGCCATGAATGGATGAAATGATAAAAGTGAAGACCATTAAATAGCAACGAACTGGACACACTGCTTGAACTGACACCGTTCGACAGCTCAAATACTAAGCTGCTACCAAGCGGCGGGAAAAGACCCAGAAGACCATGTGGAGCATGTGTGGAAAAGAGCAAGAAAAAGGGCTTCAAATGGCAATGAACTGGACATATTGCTAGAAGAGCTAACCACCGTTGGACAAATAAAATTCTAGACTGAATGACAACGGACAGAAAAATATCCAAAAGACTATGTGCGATGAAATTCGAAACGGAATGGTTTGGAATACCACTGCACATGACAGAGAGTTGAGGAAGAGACTTGGGAAGACTTCATCCAGCAGTGGATTAAGAATGGGTAATGATTATGTAATTTCTTATACACTGCTGGACAATTGCTAAGGACGGATCATAAACGGCTATATAGCGCATAAAAAAAGTAAGTGTGGTTGGATGCCAAGTGAAATAAAATAATGTCAGAATGCCAGGATATTACAAGAAAGACACTTTATTGTGCTCTGAAATCCAGAAGGCTTTGGAACGTGTTCCAGGGACAAACAGGCCATTTTGTGCAGAATACGTAAACGTGAAAAAAATGCAATTACCGTCCGCAGGCGTTCCGGCGTAAGATGTCAATACGGGATATGACCACCATGGAGGGCGATGCAAGATTCCACACGTCGTGTCATGCTTTGCACAACATTATCAAGCAGCTGTTGGGGTAATTTATCCCATTCCTCTGTCAGTGCATGGATGAGGGTGTCCTTGTTTATTGGAGGGCATTGGCGACCAGCAAGACTCCTCCCCAAAGCATCCCACACATTTTCAATGGGATTCAGATCAGGAGAACGTGCTAACCATACGAGGCGTTGAATATCCTCGCTCTCAAGACACTCCTTGACAGCGACTGTTCGATGGCATGTTGCGTTGTCGTCCATGAAAATGAATCTATCACCGACAGCACCACGGAACATGCGAACATGAGGTAGCAGAACATCATTAATGTATCGTTGGCCAGTCATAGTCCCAGTTGGAAGCACATGGAGGGACGTACGGATATTGATCATGATGCCAGCCCATACCATGACACTACATGTCGGATATCGGTCCCTTTCCTGTATGTTTGCTGGACAATATGCAGTACCACTATCACGCCAGATCAGTTGTCGTCGACAATCAGACGATAGACTGCATCTACTCTCATCTGAGAAGAGGACAGCAGACCAGTCGTTTTCAGTCCAATTGCGATGTTGATGGCACAATTGCAAACGGGCGGTACGGTGACGTATGGACAATGGGATGCACACAACAGGACGGCGCGCGTATAGTCCTCCTTCATGCAAACGTCTGGCGACAGTTTTTCGGGAGATCCGCTTGCCAGTAGCTGCCATAAACGGATCTGCTGCCTCACTAGCTGTGCTGCGCCGGTGTCTTTTTGTTGATAGCACTATGTACCGATCTTTTGCAGGTGTCGTACTCGGAACACGACCTCCCCCGTGACGTTTGCTACACTCTCCATTTGTTTGAAATGATTTCCAAAGCCTTGAAACAACACTGTGGCTGACGTCGAACTCCCTGGCAACATCTGTTATTTTGCGCACTTCTTCAATCTTGCCAATAATACGGCTACGCGTAAAATCATCTAGGTGATGTCGGGAAGACATACTGAAAATTGCAAGTTCGTCAATTGATTCTTTCCCTTTCAACTTTGCGTTTGAACAACAACGGTCAATACGCGTCAAATCCTTTATATCTCTTATCAGCGCTATGACGTCACAAACAAGTTCGGCAATCCAAAATTTGCATACGCACAACACGTCTTACTGTATCTCGCACTTATGCTAATTTCCACATTTTCCTGCCTTCCATTTTATGGTTGCTATCGTTGCTATTGTCATCCGTCCTTAGCAATTGTCCGGCAGTGTATCATTCCGAGCACACATCGATGAGTCATTCCATTATGACCACCCCC
Organism: Macrothele yani; assembly: GCA_039090855.1. Lineage (NCBI taxonomy): Eukaryota > Metazoa > Arthropoda > Arachnida > Araneae > Macrothelidae > Macrothele > Macrothele yani. The sequence goes on along the minus strand of CM077024.1, from coordinate 127,461,582 downwards.
AGCCTAGAGAAATGAGCGTGCCTGGAGACCGAACGGTGGCGCATGTGAAGTTCACAGAGCAGTATAGTATATATACAACCCGAGGACCGACTTTCGACTAGTAGAGTGTTCGGAGTCGGAATGGGAAAAGCTGCCGATTTATCGGAGTTTGGTAAAGGACAAATTGTGATGGCATGGCGCCTCGGAACTACGATCTCGGAAACGGCGCGGCTTGTGGGTTGTTCACGTGCCGCTGCAGTGAGTACGTATTAAAAGTGGTGCACAGATGGCCAAACGACGAACCGCCGTCTAGCCGTGTGTCGTCCGCATCTCATTGATGTCAGAGGGGAACGGAGACTGTCGCGTATTGTTCACAGCGTCCGCAGGGCCACAGTGCGACAAATCACCTGCAGCTACAGCAGTGGTAATCAGAGAAATATGTCACAGCACACAGTTCATCGCAGCCTTCTGCGCATGGGCCTGCGTAGCCGAAGACCCAGCCGGGTCCCCATGCTCAATGCACGTCATCGTCAACAACGAACGAAACGGGCCCAAGATCATCGAGATTGGACAGTGGATGATTGGAAGAAAGTGGCCTGGTCTGATGAATCAAGATTCCTGGTGTATCATGTAGACGGGCAAATGCGGACAAGCCGATTACCAACAGAGGCTATGGCCCCTGGATGCACTGTTGTTCAGAAACAGGCCGGCCGTGGCCGTGTTATACTGTGAACGATGTTTTCTTGGGATACTTTAGTCCCCCTTATTCCAATAGCACAATCCCTGACAGCTGTCAGATATCTAAATATATCGTTGCAGACCAAGTTCACCCATTCATGGCAACTGTATTCCCTGCCGGTGATGGCCATTACCAAAAAGGTAATGCGCTATGCCATACTGCCAGAATCGTCAAGGAGTGGTTCGAGGAACATGCTGGTGACTTTCTGTTAATGCCCTGGCCTCCAACTTCACCTGAGATGAACCCAATCGAACATTTGCGGTTCGACGTGGAAAAGCGGGTTTGCGCCAAATCACCGCCACACCGAAATGTACGGAAACTGGAGGACCTGCTGTTGACATTATGGTACCAAATACCCCAGGATACCCATCGCCACCTCATCGAATCGATATGCCTCGCCGAGTGGCTGCTGTTTTGCGGGCTAAAGGGGGTCCTACAGCTTATTAGGTAGGTGGTCATAATATAATAGCTCATCGGTGTAAATGATGTGTTAATTACCTATTTTAGACACTTTCGCATGCCACATTCAATTTTTTTTAATTACCACACCTCTACGTAGATATCCATCCGACAAAAGAAAAAGAATGCAGCAGAAGAAAAAGATGTTTATAAATAAATTAATAATAAAACCCTATGCAATTTTACGCCCCCTTTTTAAATCATAGCATACTTTAGCTTCCGATTTTTTTCATACCCTTTCAAGAAAAGCTGCCGACGTTGGAGATTTGGGTAAAGATTATGCGAGAAGGAGGAGCCGAAGAAACTCAAGTACATTCTTGAATATTTAAAACGCCTGATAGGTTCTGACGTGTTACCAATAACACTGACGTCAACGTGGGCAGATAATGAAAGATCGAAGTCAATTATCACTCCCAGGAATTTCAGTGTAGGTGAGACTCCCAATACATTCATCAAAAATTTTAACTGTCATAGACGAAAGAATATGGGAAGACCATGCAAGTGTATACCTTTTCGGCAGAAGCTATCTTGCCGATATCCTCAGGGTAGGTGTATGGGCCGAAGCCACTAGTAAATAGAATAGGAGTCACATTACATCGTGTCTCAATTTATCATGCGAGATTCAAGTTCTGCCCTCATTTTTATAGTATGAACGACAGCAATGTGTGTTCAAATCCTGTCTTCATCTTAAAGCATTGATAAAAGTAATGCATGTTTAAAGTAAAGACTAGACATTAGTACAGCCTTCATTGTAAAAAAAAAAAAAAAAATTCCAGCTCTAGATCATCTTCTTCAAACGTTTTTTTTTTTTTTAATAATAAGAGGGTGACCAAAGATTTAACACAATGTCAAAGCTTTCTAACCTTGATTTCACGGAAACTTGAAGCCCTGACGTCTCGGGTGATCCAAGGGGCAAATAATTACATTGATTATCATCAAACTGTCATCACCAAATTACTATTTCTTCAATCCAGTGCGAGAGAAGTACTGTGATCCGCCCAATGCTCAATGATGTCAATAAAAGCACTTAAAATGAATGACGTCGAGGTACCTGAAGGCAAGCAGAGCGACTTCTGATTCTTCTCTAAACGCATTATCGCTCTCAAGAATAAATACATTCAGGGAATGAATTCCCTTCACAATGAACTTGTTGAAAACAAGGTGAGAGGAGGGTCAAGCCGCTTTGCGGGAAATGTGAGGAAGAATGGTGATTACTTCCGTCACACGAAGAGAGAATTTATAATTATTGTGTGCCGTTATTATAAATAAGAAAGATCAAATCGAATTCCCCGATGCACGCCTTTTCACGAAAATCTCTATGCGAATTTGAAGATTTTTTTTTCTAATTTTAAACTTTGCAATCAGTAGAGTTTCGCACATAGGAATATTTTACGCCACCTAGCGGAAAAAGACCGCAAAACTTATTTGTTAGATTGTAAGTACGCACTAGGGTTCTTAGCCTGAGATCAATGAAGGCAGGGCGTCGCTATACGAAGAACATTGGGGGGCGGGGCGGCGGAAATAGGGCTTAATTTTTTTTATTACGTCGCACTCACCCAATCCCTACTCTTTTGTAATGAAAAAATATAAAACTGTAGAATTTAAAATTGATAATTGTCACGTTCAATTTAATTGCATTTTAAATTTTAAATAATCAATATAATTTCACTTACAAACCAATGTAGCCCCGAAATCTTCAGGTTTAGTGCTAACGTTATTTAAATGTAGATCTGTTCCCCATCTTCGGTGGGTTTTTAAGAATATGGAGATGACCCCCATTTGCTTTGCTGCGGTGTGGAATATTGATCAACACTGTAGTGACCTTTCTTCTTTTCAGGGGAATTTCCATTTGTGCCTTTTTTTTGTTTGTTAGGATGAGAAACAAATTCCGTATGTAGATAGTATGGAAGTCAAACTTTTAGTTTTATAGCCCCTACAATTTAAACAAGGGAGAGAGTGAATAGTGGATCCTATGTTTTGTCTGCGTGCTGGCTGGCATTGTCTGGTTTATTGGGGTGACGAATCCACGAAGTGCCATGCTTTCGAAAACAGAACTTTGCTGAGGTGAAGAATATTGAGAAGTACTGATTAATAACGAGGAACTATACACCAACTATGTAGAAAATAGTATAACTGTACTAGTAATCCGAATTTATTGGCGTAGCATAAAAATAAGTTTTCCAAGCATTCAGACATCAACCAGATGGCGTTTTCAAGGGAGATAGACAGAAATTGTTTTGTCTGCGTGCTGGCAGGATTGGTGTACATATCGTCATTTGCAAACGTTTAAGACCACCTGTCAATTTATTTAAAATTAAGATTTTCAAAGAAACAACTACACTGGCGGAAAGTGAAAAAAGAACACCAAGAAGGAATTGGCGGACGATCATGAAATTTACATATGTTAATGGGGTCGAGTTAACGTAGGTGTGATGTTAATTTCGGGACCAATGAGTGAGCGCTTACGCCACAGCACAACATAATATGCAAATTATCGTCGGTGGTATTTAAGGAGTACGGCGAAGTGAATGTAATCATGCAGTCGTCGGCGTACGGACACTTGCGAAGACCCTGAAGAAGCTGCAATGCCTGGACATGGAAGACGTGTACGATTTCAGCAGTTATCGGATTTTGAGAGAGGTCGTCTAGTCGGACTCCGCGAGGCCGGGTGGTCGTATAATCGTATTTCGGAGCGAATTCGACGGGAAGTATCGGTGGTGGTGCGATGGTGGCGTAGATGGTCCGAAGAATATTCCCACACGAGAAGACGTGGAACCGGGAGTCGCAGACGGACTGATAAGCGGACCGATCGACGTATAAGAAGAGGAGCGGCGTTGTCAAGCACAACATCCACTGCGACGCAAAACCGAGTTGCCGTTTCATCTGAGGTGATTGTGCGAACAATCCGCAACCGTCTCCTGGATGCAGGACTACGTGCACCTGTGCCTCTGGCATGTGTACCTCTGACTCCAGCTCACCGTCAGGAACGGCTGCAGTGGTTTCGCCAACGTCTGCACTGGAGAACGCAATGGCGATCTGTCGTGTTCAGTGATGAAAACAGATTCTGCTTGGGAGCCTCCGATGGCCGTATGTGTGTTCGCAGACGCACAGGAGAGCGTCTCCACCCTTCTTGCATCCGCCAGCGACACGAAGGGCCTACACCTGGTCTCCTGGTGTGGGAAGCGATCAGCTATCACTCCCGTACACAACTAGTGTTTGTACCGGGTACGTTAAACAGCAGCTCCTACATCAATAACATTATTCAGCCCATTGTTGTGCCATTTGTAAGGTCGGTCCATCGTGGTGTTTTCCAGCCAGATAACGCACGCCCACACACGGCACGTTCAACGCAACATGCACTTCAGGGTGTGAGACAACTTCCATGGCCTGCACGTTCACCGGATTTGTCCCCCATTGAGCACGTGTGGGATTTTATGGGACAACGACTTATCCGGTCTCCACGGTGAGCCACGACCATCTCCAATTTACGCGTCCAGGTTGAGGATGCTTGGAACTGAATACCCCAAACTTACATCCAACATCTGTACGACAGACTCCATGCCAGAATTGCACAGTGTGACGCAGTTTATGGCGATTCAATATCGTACTAACCATGTTACATGGAAATGTTATTTTTCAGTTTACCAGCAAATACAGCTGTATTTTGCCATAATGTTTTGATCACGTTATCCTCTGTATTCCGTTATTATGCTGTATAAATTTCGTTGGTATCAGACGTCTCCTTCTTGGTGTTCTTTTTTCACTTTCCGCCAGTGTAATTACTAGTCAGGGATATTTGTAAAAATGACACCACAGATGAATACTTATATTCTTTAGAAGACAAAAAGACCGAAATCAGTACTTTGTGTGGCCACCTTTATTTTTTATAACGGACAAAATACGATGTGCGGCATACTCTGAATGAGGGATTTGCAGTAGTCACTTGAAATGTCTTTGCAGCACACGTACTTTATCGCGTCAATCAAAGTTTGGGAATTTGATGGCTCTTTTTCTTCTACCTTGTCTTTTAAAATGGTCCACAAATTTTCGATGGGGTTAAGGTCGGGACTATTACCGGGCCAGTCAAGCACACACTTATGTTTTTCCTCTGCATGTAGTCTTTTATTGTCTTTGATCTGTGTCATGGAGCACCATCATGCATAAAGATTGTGCATCTGTGCACTTGCATATGAGTTAACAGCTTCTCACGTAACATTTCCATATAAAAAGGACTACTCGTGGTAGTGCCCTGTCGGCAAAAAGGATAATGAGGCAGTACCGCATGCTGACATAGCACCCCATATCATCTGACTAGGCGGATGTTTCATGGTGCTAACGGTGCGCTTTTCATGAAACCTTTTGCCTTTTGGTCGTCGAACATGTGCTTCACGTGATTCAAACTGACGCACAGTTGATTCATCGGAAAAAAAGAACTTGGTTCCAATTTTCAACAGTTCACGATTGATGACGCCTCTCAAACTGGAGTCTCTTCTTTTTCATGACAGAGGTTAGTCTAGGTCTATGTGCAGGTTTATAAGACTTTAATCCAAAATCTTTGCTAAGGCGGCGGGAAACAGTGCTGATACTAATATAAGACTCTTTTTAATATAGAAAAATCTTGATTTTCTTGCACGAACTCCTCGGAGAACGCATAACTATTCGCCTTATCAATGAATGAAATACTGGGTTACACCACTGTACAATACAAATTTGAAAGATGTGAATCCGTTTATTGGTATAAATATGACATGGATGTTAAGTCAGATAACATCCGAAAACTTGAAAATTTCGTCATCCTGTAGCGGGAATCGAACTCGCGTCTCCCGGATAGCGCCCGAGTATGCTAACCACTACACCACCCGGAACGACCAAGTTTCAAGTTTCCGATTAATTTGAATATAACCATCACAGGATTCGCTAGTCCAAACAACTGGCATTCATTTACAGCGAATCTGGAGGTTTTATTCAAATTAATATATTTAAATTAATCAGAAACTTGAAACTTGGTGGTTCTCGGTGGTGGTGTAGTTAGCATACTCGGGCGCTATCCGGGTTACGCGGGTTCGATTCTCACTCCAGGACGACGAAATGCTCAAGTTTTCGGATATTATCTGACTTAACATCCATGTCAAATTTTCACCAATAAACAGATTCACATCTTCCAAATTTGTATTATTCGCCTTACGGTATTGTCATCAAGTGGGGTTGTTTTCCTTGGACGTCCACTTCTCTTTCGGTCGCTAAATTCCCCTGTATCTCGATATTTCATGATCGTATTATGAATAGGAGTTTTGCTCACATTCACCTTTCTGCTTATGTCACGTTCGGAGTATTCCTTCACGATATAAAGTCACTATTTGTGCCCTCTGAGTAAAACTTAATGACGCGTTTTTGTCCATTTTTAGCTACATAGAAAATACGTACGAAACTTCTCAGCATGAAAACCAGAAGTAAACTGATGCTCGCACGCTTCCCCCAACTCTATCAACAGCTGCCGCTGTAGGATGATGCAACACCGACAGGAAGTTGAGTAATACAGACAGTAGCTGACGCAATTGGCAGAAATTTCCTAATACCAACAGGTGGTCTTCAACTTTTGCAAATGACGATATCGATCTTTTCCCCATCTTCGGTGGATTTTTGAGAATATGGAGATGGTCCCCATTTGCTTTGCTGTGGTGTGAAATATCGAGCAGCGCTGCAGTGGTCTGACCTTTCTTTTTTTAACGTTTGCTAACTTAGGCTCTTGTGAAATAACAAATACGTACATTCAATGGACAAAACATTAGAGATACCTACCTAATAGCGTGTTGATCCTCCTCTAGCGTGAATAACAGCATGTGCACGCCCATGGCATGGACTACACTAGATTGTTCTCCGATTGAACTCCAAGAAGAATTGTTCCACAGCATGCAATTAAATTCAGATTCACAGTTCCAGGAACATTGAAGCCCGCTTCGAGATTTGTTCACCATACATTACAAGATTAAACTTGATTTCACTGTGATTTACTCAAAACGGACTTAATTGACATTCATCTATTTAGTTCCGTTTTGAATGCCTAATGCAATTAAGGCACTTAACAGGAATGTAATTGACCTGATCACTGCTGTTTCATTTCAATATTAAATTACTGCGTAATATTATATAGCTTTGTTTTTATAACTTGTTTTTTAGACTTGTAAGAGCGAACGTGCCGTCACGTGCCTTAACGCCGCCTCCTACTTAGGGATCTGAGGCGTCACGTGCTGTATGGGCTCTCACAACAACAGAGACGTGTTTATGTTTCCCAGAAACACTTTCTCTCTCTCACTCTGTTCAAGCGAACGAACGAAGCCTTCCCACTTTAATATGTAAATCTGTGAACCGGGAAGACGGAGTGACAACAGCTGATCATACAGAAATATATTCACCTTCAGCAATAATAATTTGAAGAGGACTCTTGGTTAAAATACATACACACATTTATTTCAACATCAATTAGAATTTTGATGGCGGCCGATTACTCGCTCTGGAATATTAGGCCTCACTAGGACTGGACCTGGCAAGGATCGTGGAACGCGCAAGCTAAGATGATCGAATTCTGAAGCAATTTCGCTCCGCATCGAAGTCCTAACTTAGAGTCTCCTCGACACTATGTAAATATACTATATCTCATCGACGCTTAAGGAATAGTCTTCTAGTTATCCTTCTCTAAGCGATGTTTCAGTAGACTGTACTAAGTCCGTATTTCAGTAGTATAACATCAACTAATCTACCGGAATCCCTGACACGGGCTGATCCCGCTGTAGTGGCTACCTATCTCTTCTAGGATAGGTGCTCGCTCACTTCCCGTAGACTTCGGGAGTTCTCAATCCTGGAACTTCCCTTGGTCCACCGCACAATCAAGGCAAACGCGTCGCGTTTCCTTTCTCTCGGAGAACTGCTCCCTCCGATTTCCGAACTCAGACTGACAAACAGCTCCTCTCCGAGTGACCTGCTTGCCTCCCCCTTTGCTCTGCACCTGTTCTCCCAAGCACGATGGCGCTGACCTTGACCTCACGCTGACCTGTTCATGTTGCTCGCTCCTCTGGTCACGTGGGTCACCTCTGGCGCCCTTCACCTGCCTCACCCATTGGCGTTGGCTGGGTATCTGGCTACTGGACCTTTAATTCTATCTTACGCGTCCTCGCTTCTCCCCAAGCCATCCATTAGTGAGTGCCTCCTTTTGAGAAAGTAATCCTACCGCCGGAGTACATCCGTAAAGTAATACAATACACATTTTTATTTTGATACAAAAGACTATGTCTACATTTCAGACTTGTAGGCGCCAAGTCTAGATGAACAATGTACTGTGAAAGTCGCAGTGTCCTTGACGATACCCTCAGTTCGTCGAAAAAGGCCTCGCCCTTCTAAGGTATGCGAACCTGAAGTCCTTTGTTATAATTCTCGACTTCAAATAAAGAAAAAGAAGCATATTTGCGAACTTTCTGTCGCCATTTTGGGAACTTGCGATGTTTCTTTCGTTAGGAAAAAGTCACATAATGTTCATCATTAAAATGAATTAACATCGTTAATGTGTCCGTTCTTACAACACTGAATCGAAAAAACATAGACCTAAGAGCGTGTTGGTTCTCCTCTAGCGCGAATGACAACCTGTACACGCCGATGCATCGACTCCACCACACGCCAGTGGATTTCCTGAGGTAATGCCAGCCATGCCTGTTGCAGCGTTGTCCATAACTCCGCCCGAGACGTCGGTCCAGTAACCATGGATTTGATGTTCCTCTATACAAGGCATCCCACAGAGCTTCCACAGGATTTAAATCCGGGCATTTTGGAACCACTGGATGGTTCCAAACTCAGATGAGTGTTCCTCGAGGCATGCGTGTGTGATTGCAGGCCGGTGAGGCGGCACATTGTGCTTCTGTAATCAGACGCAGGATGCGTGAAGGCCATGAAAGCGTACAGGTGATCGCCAGCACATGCTGGTAGCGTAGCGCGCAGCGGTTAAAGACCTCTTCAGACACACTAAGGGATATAACATGCCCAACGAAAAGGCTACCTCAAACCATCACAGAGCCACCACAACTTTGACACAAAGCCAACCTGGTACGGCGGGATCATGGCCAAATGCTGTCGACGCCACGTCCGCACCCTCCTGTCAGCTCGGTACAGCTGGAAACGGAATTCATCTGACCATAAGACTCAGCGTCACCCCTCTGAGGTCCATTTTTGATGTTCCTTGCACTACGGGAGGCGAAATGTCCCCAGTTTTGATGTTCCCAGCACCAGGTGAGGCGTAATGTGAGATGACGAACAGTCAACAGTGACACACGGGAATGGCTTCGGCTCCTGTAGCCGAAGTATGCAGCGTGCGCTGTGCCGTTTGCTCGCTAACGCAGCAGTGATTCTAAATTAATTAATTGTAGAAAACCTATTCCGGGTGGTTCTTTCTTGTCAGCTCCCTCCCCAACACACACACAAAGTTGATGTGAAAGAGTTGTAAGGATGAATAGTCGAAAATAAGTATAACAAATTTTATGTAAATTTTTATTGGATCCAGAAGAACTTGGATTTTGTAGTAGATGAGAAGTGGATTTCATATTGTGTTCTACCTTTCTATTTTTTTTTAACCTGAAACATTTTATTTACGCTTTTCAACCGTAGGTTGAAGAAGCGTATATGCTCCAGCTTTGTCCGTCCGTCTGTCCGTCTGTCCGTCCGTCCGTCTGTCGGCACGATAACTCGCGTAAAATTGGTTCGATTTCGATGAAATTATAGTATGTGTTAGGGGACTACCTGGGGACGAACCCTATTGAAAATGGGTGAAATGGAGTCAAAATTCAGGGCATAGGAGCGGGATCCATTCCATTGCCTTTATGCGTCATAACTTGCGTAAATATGGTTCGATGTCGATGAAATTTTAGTATATTGTAGGGGACCACCTGGGAATGAACCCTATTGAAAATGGGTGGAGTGGGGTTAAAGGTCAGGATATAGGAGCGGGATGCATTCCATTGCCTTTATGCGTCATAACGTGCGTAAAAATGGTTCGATTTCGATGAAATTGTATTATGTGGTAGGGGACCATTTGGAGACGATCTTATGACGTCACAATCTCGCGCTTGATATGTTGGCGCGCGGTCACGCCATCTGTTTCATTATGTCACGCGTTGTGTGCTGATCCTATTAAAGTTTTATGACGTCACACTCTTGCGAGCAGATGGTCGCGATTCCCATCTGCCTCATTACGTCACGCTTTGTGTGCGTATGTTCGTCCGCACGATAACTCGCGTAAAAATCGCTTGATTTCGATGAATTTTTAGTATGTGGAAGGGGATCACTTGGGAAGGAACCCTGTCGAACGTGAACGAAATGGGGTCAAAGGTTAGTACTTAGGACGGGATCCATTCCACTGCTCTTATGCGTCATAACTAACGTAAAAAAGGTTCGATTTTGATTAAATTTTAGTATATGGTAGGGGACCACCTGGGGACAAACTCTATTGAAAATGAGCGAAATGGGAATGGGGTCAAAGGTGAGGACATAGGAGCGGAATTACTTCCATCGCCATTATGCCTCATAACTTACGAAAAATTCTTCGATCTGGATGAAATGTTAGTATGTTTTAGGGGCCTGCCTATTAAATGGACGAAATGGGGTCAACGAATCCTATTGAAAATGGGCGAAATGGGGTCAAAGGTTAGGACACAGGAGCGGAATCTATTCCATAGCCCTTATGCATCATAACTTACGTAAAAATGCTTCCATTCCGACAAAACTTCATCCTGTTATTTCGGAGGTATACTGAACCGATTCTGTAGAATATCATCGAAATGGGATCAAAGTGCAGGGCACAAGACCGAGATTTATTTCACAGCCATTATCCTCATAACTTAAGTGATAACTTGAGTAATGATTTCTGGTATGTTGGTAAGCGTATCATAATCAATGCATTGCATGATTTTACTAACTTGTTTTTAAATACTTACGGTAGTTTTATCTAAATAAATAAGTGGTTTAAATTACTAAATGAGTAAATGTTATAAAAAAGTGTAAAAGTTGTGTATAAATGTGAAGCAGGAAAAAAATTCAAAAACTTACCATTCTTTATTAATCCCTCATGGTCGGCTTTCAGTAAAGTCGGCATGAGAAATAAATAAATAAATAAATACATAAATAAATAAAGAAACATGATTTTTTCAGTCCGAAGGGCAAAAACATAAAAACACCTACCTAGCGTAAAGAATTTCCATGTCTTGCACAATATCTAATTAATCGGCATGATTAGTTCTATAGGATGCAAAAAAGAATTTCTTTTCATGAGACTTTCGGATGAGGAATTATCGCATCTACGGAGAGACGGACGAACAAGTCATGCTTCAAGCATGCAAATTTTTTCAAAAGACAGGCACGGCAGAGATGATCAGAGTATTTTTTTCCTTTGCTTGCTTTGCTTAAGGGTTTCAACGATTCCCAAGAGCACCTTAGCTATAGTCTTTAGTTTAGGAGTCACTGGTTCCAGGAGGGGCAGAATCACCACCGTGAGAAAAACACACCGCTCATGCCAAACCCAAACCTTGAATCCGGACCTAACTCAAACGAGCAGCCGGACGATTTTTTTCTGTTTTGGAGTATAATGACCGCTATGAGCAAATCAGAGACCTATAAACAGTCGCTCGTTTCTAATTTAGAGCCACTGGTTGCAGGGAAACCAGTGGCTCTATACATCGACCTTCAGCTCAGCTTCTCCTTCCATTTATTATCTCCTTAAATGATCGTCAAATGCTGCCGCATGCCATAACCTCGAAATTACTTTATCATCTCGAATTTTAATTCCCGGTTACCAATTTCCCAGATCCCAATCTCAGTTGCTGTCATCTGGATGAAAGCTCACAATTCTATCGCCTCCCCTAAAACGATAGGTGTTTACTGGCTACACTTGCATGGTCTCCTTCCGACGCCCATCACATTACATCGTTTTGGGAATCTTGCAAGCTCAGACTGCTTCTACTGCTCAACGCCAGCCGATATCCGCCACATCTACTCAACTTGCCTGATATTACAGCCTCTCTTCTCTCTCATGTTCAGTCTCTCCAGCAAAGTCTGCCATTCGTCTCACACTATGCACGACTACTTCTTTCTCCATATCCAGCCTCCAACTACAGCCAGGCACAATAAAGTGTGTGCTCTTTTCTTCATTCAAGCAAAGTTTTCAATTTATCTATTTCACTTAAATAATATCCCCGCTAACCCTCCAGCATCCTACATTAATGCAACACGCAAACTCTGCAAAATGTATAAACTATCTATACACTGAAGTGCCAGAAAAACTGGTACAGACGAGCTTATGCAAAATACATAGCAACGTCACCTATGCGCGTACTCGGTTGCGTCCACCAGTGCGTATATAAAGCGACATCCTTGCCAGCTGTCAGAGCTGTTTTCGGCATGAGAATGACAAGTAATAACGATTTAAGCGATTTTCAACGCGGTGTCATAGTTGGTGCTCGTGAGATAGGCCTTAGTATTTCGGAGGTAGAAACGAAGTTAGGGTTTTCACGGACGACCATTGCAAGGGTGTACCGTGACTACAAGAATTCCCGCGAAACCTCCAACCTATGACACCAGTGTGGCCGTAAAAAGACATTGGGTGAACGTGACCATCGTCGGCTGTCAAGAATCGTTTCACGCTATAGGCGTGCAACACTTTCGCAGGTATCATCGGAATTCAATGCTGGAGTCTCAACAAGCATCAGCGTCCGGACTGTGCAACGTACCCCGCACGATATGGGCTTTAGAAGCCAACGAACATATCGAGTCCCCTTGATGGGTGCACGACACAGAGCTACGCGCCTTTTTTGGGCATGGCAACACCGCCATAAGACACTTGATGACTGGAAACAAGTAGCCTTGTCTGACGAGTCGCGTTTCCAACTGTATCGGGCAGATGGAAGGATTCGTGTGTGGCGAAAACTCCATGAAGCCATGGATCCCACCTGTCAACAGGGAACTGTACCGGCTGGTGGGAAGTCCGTAATGGTATGGGGTGTGTTTAGCTGGACTTCACTGGGACCCCTGGTATGTCTACAAGCGTCTGTGACCGGCCAACGCTATGTGCGCATCATTTCTGACGAGGTACACTCGTTCATGTCCTGCATTCATGCTGATGGGTTGGGCCTGTTCCAACAGGACAATGCACCTCCATACAAGTGTCGGGACGCCACATTATGGTTAGAGGAACATTCATCTAAGTTTGGGGTGTTGCCAGTCCCACCCAAATCCCCAGATCTGAACGTGATAGAACACCTTTGGGATGCCATGCAACGCGCTATCGAACACAGGAATCCGGGACCTCGGAATACACCCGAATTGTGGAACGCTCTGCAGGAAGTATGGTGTGCATTGCCTACAGCATATTTCTAGAAGCTAGTGGAGTCTATGCCCCGTGGTATTTCTGCAGTCCTGCTCTCCCGTGGGGGACCTACCATGTATTAGACTGGTGTAACAATTTTTCTGGCACTTTAGTGTATGTTCGGTACTTCAAACAGAACCCAATCGAGGAGTTACATCAGGAAAAAGCTCTGATTTCTACAAGAAATGGACACCTGATGAACTTTGGTTTCAGGTCATTTTAAACAGGATTGTTTTCGAACTTCTTTTTTTTTTCTCACCAGAACAATGTTTGTAAAAATAATCTTTCACTTTACTGCTGTATTTTTTTTTATATTTGATGAATTTCCGAATTTTTAGAACTTCATGAACTCATATTTCATTTAAAAACTGTTTGAACTCTCGTATAATTTTCAAATTTGGAACTTTACGATTTCTGCACGCCAATAGTTGTATTATGTTTATTGTTGTTATATTGTGTTTTGTTATTTCTTCATTTGTTTTGTGCATGTATTGTTTCTTGGTTAATAAGTAATGTTTGAACTCTATACAGCCCAATGCGGAATACAAACACACTATCCACGCCTCGTCGGAGACTTGAGCTAGAGCCCGACAAATGGTCAGAATCCTCAAACCACTCGGCCACCAAGGCAGCATACCTGGATGATTAACATACAGAACGTTTTCGGGAGGGAAACGTCTATTATTATCGGAATGAATGTTGGTACAAGCACTGAGTGATGAAGAGAGTCATAGATGTGAATCATAAAAAAAGTGTCGTGTAACAGAAAATCACAGATGTCAACAGAAATAAAAAAATGTTACATAAATAACAGAAAGCATATGCTCACCCCCAACCCCCAACACAGAAAGCATATGCTGAGCCGGGGGTTGGGGGTGAGGTGCTTTATAACCCTCACCCCAACCCTCCGGGTCTTTGGTTTACAGAAAAGTGGCTCCTCGCATTTCGCCCCCCCATATTTCGCCCCCCATATTTCGCCCCCAGCACATTTCGCCCCTATAGATAATGAATAGGTTACAAAAATGTAAATACAGTCAAATCTCGATAACGCGACATCAAATCTCGATAACCTCACATTTCGCCCCTGTAGATAATGAGTAGGTTACAAAAATGTAAATAGAGTCAAATCTCGATAACTCGACATTTCGCCCCTGTTGATAATGAGTAGGTTACAAAAATGTAAATAGAGTCAAATCTCGATAACTCGACATCAAAACTCGATAACTCAACATCTAATCTCGATAACGCCACATTTCGCCCCTGTAGATAATGAGTAGGTTACAAAAATGTAAATAGAGTCAAATCTCGATAACTCGACATCAAAGCTCGATAACCCCACATTTCGCCCCTGTAGATAATGAGTAGGTTACAAAAATGTAAATAGAGTCAAATCTCGATAACTCGACATCAAAGCTCGATAACCCCACATTTCGCCCCTGTTGATAATGAGTAGGTTACAAAAATGTAAATAGAGTCAAATCTCGATAACTCGACATCAAAACTCGATAACTCGACATCTAATCTCGATAACGCCACATTTCGCCCCTTTAGATAATGAGTAGGTTACAAAAATGTAAATAGAGTCAAATCTCGATAACTCGACATCAAATCTCGATAACCCCACATTTCGCCCCTTTAGATAATGAGTAGGTTACAAAAATGTAAATAGAGTCAAATCTCGATAACTCGACATCAAATCTCGATAACCCCATATTTCGCCTCTGTAGATAATGAGTAGGTTACGAAAATGTAAATAGAGTCAAATCTCGATAACTCGACATCAAATCTCGATAACCCCACATTTTGCCCCTGTAGATAATGAGTAGGTTAAAAAAATGTAAATAGAGTCAAATCTCGATAACTCGAATTGTTATTGAAGTCCCAGCTCCTTTAGTGGAGATTTAATGTTAAACTCGATCGATTATTCGAACTGAACTTCCGAACAAATTTTCAAACAAATTTTCAAAATTACATTCGTGTACAAATTGTCACGTAGCTTTTAAACTAATTTCTCCCCTTTTGTATATCTTCAGGGTTCTCTTTCTATTGTTACGGCATTACTTCCTAAAAAGTATTCACTTAAACGAACCATTCGTCATGTTCGATGCAACAAAGGTACTCCTGCTGTACCGAACAATCTCCAGGACCTAGTAATTCGACAAAATTATCAATAAATTATTATCGATGGCAATGTACAACAGTTTTTGATGTATGATTCTCAGGACGAATTGTTCCCGGGTCGCATGCTTATTTTTTCCACTACTAACAATCTTCAGTTATTGGTGCGTAGCCAGGAGTGGTTTTCTGATGGAACTTTTAGCATAGTACCCACGCATTTCCAGCAGCTTTATAAAATTCATGTGGTTCAATTCAATGCAGTTGTTCCAGAGGTCTACGCGCTTCTGCCAAACAAAACTCGTGCCACATACGTCAAGTTGCTTCAAGAAGTTAAAAAATGTACAACCGGGTCTCCAACCCCAGCGACTTATGACAGATTTCGAACAAAGTGTCATGCAAGCCTTCGAGTTTTAAACAATAATAATGTGCATTTATTGTATTAAAACAAAATAAATAAGAATTATTAAAAAATTAGGTGTATTATTTATATTTTTGTAGCCTACTCATTATCTACTGAGGGCGAAATGTGCCGGGGAGAAATGTGCTGGGGGCGAAATGTGGGAGCCGAATTGTGGGAGGCGAAATGCGAGGAGCCCCCTTTCCGGATCCCGGGTCTCTAGGGTTAGAGAAATCTCCCATCCCGTCTCTGGCATCAAGAGTGTGAAAGCCAGAGTTCAATGATGAAGAATGTTTAGAAACCCTTAGACCTGTAATTTGCCTTTTAGGAGTGGGAGGAAATAGAAGCAATAGATGCGAGAACAGAGCAGCCCTAATAGGAAAGATCCCAAAGGAAAAGTAAGGAAAAAATGAGAGTTTTAGGGATTATGGTTTTCCCGTTAAATGGTGAAGTTGTAAGCAGCTGGACCAGCGCCACCAGCCCTGACTTTGATCAGCTTGCAAGGCTTCCACCCACAAAGAAGGTTTAGGCTCGGCTATCTGGGCCTATTACAGGCTTTTGAGCCGAGACGTTAAAGGGAAGGGTCGTCCCTCTGGCGCAGTGGTCTAAACGCCTGCTTATGGCAATTCGTCCGAGAAGGATCTGGGTTCGAATCCCGGCGAGGCATGGATTTTGTGTTTGTCCAACGACACTGGTTCTCTCCCTTCCCTGAGACAAGTGGTCCTATATTAGGGACGGGTAGTTGCTTACGGTGGTCGTTAAACTTTCAATACCCCCCCCCCCCCCCAAAAAAAAAAAAAAAAACCCGGAAGGATATTAGGTGAAATCTAGCGATAGGAAAATTGGTAGACAGAGAATAGTCAGTAGATATAGCCACTAAGGTGCGTCGCAGGAGCGACTGACGTCGTCAAATTACACACTAGAAGTAGGGGATAGAGAAACGGGGTGGTAGAGGAACAGACGCCCTTCTTTAACCTGGGAGGAGGATTGGGTTTAGACAAGCTCACCAGCCAAATCATGCTTCGGAACGTAATGAAAGTTAAAGCTTCTCCAAAGTTTTTCTTTAAGTTATAGAAGTTAAAGCCCACTGGACCATTCGACGACGCCCCGTTATCCGAATGGTCAGAGGCGGTAGTTTCTAGCTATACTCCGAGTCAACCTAAGAGTGTACCACTGTGAAGGGTACGAAACAGCTATCTCCGCTACGAAAGTCCCTAGCGTTTAGAGCGAAAAGTAATAGAATTCTTGCTTAGAATCCATTTTTGTTTGCTCAACAGTTTATCAGACAAAATTGCTATCTTAAAAAAATTCCAGAATTTACAGCGCTTTTAGAAATAAATTTGTTGTGAGAAATTGCTGAATCAAGAGCTTCGCACTTTCGGCTATTTCTGCCCACTTGGGATACAACTCGGACAGGGGGAAGGGGTGGAAGGCCTCTCCCTACATTAACAACACAGAGACAATAAAATGACAATCGGGGAAACTCAAAGGGTGCGTTACTTAAACAGGCAGTAGGGGAAGCAGTTCGGCCTCCACCAGACCCCCACTCACAATCCCCACTGCTTGTGAGATGTGTGGGTGAGTGGGGGGATTAGAAAGGAAAGTAGAAGAGCACATTAACGCGGATGGATACCGTTCTTGCGTTCTGCGAAGAGTTGTGATAAGGCTCTCCCGCCTTTACCAATATTACACTTTTAGGGTGAATTGGAGTATAAGTTGTCCAAGCTGGGTCCAAGAGATTACTGCAAATCCATGGATTTCGAATAAGAAAACAAAAATTGGTACAACAGAAAAAAGAACTTTAAAAAATCCTCTGGTACTATTATCTTTTGATTCGCCTCTGCGAATAATTTGTCACTTACCGGAAAGTCCGTGCTTTTTAAAATTTCGTACCGTATGACATACAAAAAGAAGCATAATGTAAGGGAAATAACTGATGCTTAAATTGCTGAGAGTTTTAACAGAGTAATTATCGTTCAAAATTGTGAATTTTGCATCGAAGGCGGTGCGCATGCGTCTTGTTCTTCGGTTACGTCTCTGTATCTTCTTTAAAACCAGTAACACCAAATTAAAGACGAACAATTCGCTTCAGCTCATGTGGGGAGCATAGCTGGAAAATTAAAAAAATAATTCCTTTGCAGAGAGTGGTGAGATGGAAAATTTACGCAGCTCCAGCTCCGACTACATACACGAAGGTGCATTCCCCATTTTCGACTATACCTCAATCGCTTTAACAGTTTTTTAAACAATTGTTCAAAAATTTCCTGGTTTCTTTTTTCTAAGCATTATAAACTTCACACTTCTTTCATTAATGAATTCAGGTTCTGCTGACAAGTAACAAAAAAGACGTATACAACCATACTGAAACAAGCATTCTCGGGTGAAAGATTTAAGCCATAAATACGCACAATTTAGTGAAAACTTTGAAATTGAAATATTTTCCTGTTTTTCTTTTGCTAACGTCAAGAAACCCTTCATAGGGTTCGATGTTTTACAATATTACTCGTTATTTAACATCGAAATGCACATTATTCTAGGAAAACTGTTATACACTGACGGAAAAAAATCCCAACACCAAGAAGGGGTTGTGTTAGATAAACGGCAGTTGGTAGGCGGTGAGAGTACATCTGTAAGATGACGTCTATGCAAATTTCGCGCTCGGCGCATACGTGTGGCGCTATAGTAGCGCCCCTCGGAACATGCAAAGCAGGTTTGCTGTAAATACGCGCTGTAACGTTCGTGAGCGTTAGTTATCGTTGAGATTCGACGTAGGGTGTTGATGTTAGTCAAGAATGCCTTTAAGAAGACGAAGAAGCCATTATCAACAGCTCACGGAGTTTGAACGAGGTCGTGTAATAGGGCTACGAGAAGGTGGATTTTCTTTCCGCAATATTGCAGAACGACTTGGCAGGAATGTGGCCACTGTGCATGATTGTTGGCAACGGTGGTCAAGGGAAGGTACTGCCTCAAGAAGACCGGGTTCCGGCCGGTCACGTGGCACTACTGAGAGGGAAGACCGCCGTGTACGGCGTATGGCCGTGGCGCATCGTACCACGTCTGCGGCAGCAATTCGAGCTGCAGTTGCCACCACAGTGACACAACGAACTGTTACAAATCGGTTACTTGAAGGACAGCTCCGAGCCAGACACCCTTTAGCGTGCATTCCACTTACTCCAAACCACTGCCATTTGCGACGTCAGTGGTGTCAAGCTAGAGCTCATTGGAGGACGGAGTGGAGATCTGTTGTGTTTTCTGATGAAAGCCGGTTCTGCCTGGGTGCCAGTGATGGCCGTGTGTTGGTTAGAAGGAGGCCAGGAGAGCGCCTGCAACCAACCTGTCTGCGGCTGAGACACACTGGACCTACACCTGGAGTTATGGTCTGGGGAGCAATTTCCTATGACAGCAGGAGCACTCTCGTGGTTATCCCACGCACCCTGACGGCACAGTTGTACGTCGGTCTGGTGATTCAACCTGTTGTGCTGCCATTCATGAACAGCATTCCAGGGGATGTTTTCCAACAGGATAACGCTCGCCCGCATACCGCTGTTGTAACCCAACATGCTCTACAGAGTGTCGGCATGTTGCCGTGGCCTGCTAGATCACCAGATCTTTCACCAATCGAGCACGTATGGGACATCATTGGACAACAACTCCAGCGTCACCCCCAACCAGCATTAACCGTCCCTGTATTGACCGACCAAGTGCAACAGGCATGGAACTCCATCCCAGAAACTGACATCCAGCACCTGTACGACACAATGCATGAACGTTTGCGTGCTTGCATTCAACATTCTGGCTGTTACACCGGTTATTAATGTACCAGCATTTTACATTTAAAATGGCTCTTCCCGCGCTTACAGTAAGCTGTAATCTTGAAACCTTAATCGATTAAATATGTTACCTATACGAATGTATTGCCGCCATTTCCTTCCTCTGCAACTATTTTTTCCTGGTGTTGGGATTTTTTTCCCGTCAGTGTATTTGAACTTCAGAGTGCAGTTTTTCTTTACAGACATTAAAAAACCCATATCAGAAATAAATGATATAATGAACAGGCGATATAACATTTTCTATCGGTATTATATTTATATTCTTGTATGATGTATTTCTGGTTACTTGGAAGTTGATGAAGCAAATGTATAAGTAACCGATGCCTTCAATTTTTATGTTAGACAATAAATATCTAGCGAGGGTCACATAGAAAAAGAAATAAGTAGGCGTATAAAATAAAACTTGGTTGGAGAGCATTTAAAAGAAAATAGTACAATTTTCAAGAAAATTTCACGATTATGCCTTAAAAGAAAAGTGTTTAATCTATGCATCTTTCCAGTTCTGGGCCGCGGGTGGCCTAGTGGTCAACGTTTGTGACTGCCATGAAGAAGATCTCGGGTTCGATCCCAGGCAGGTAGGAACGATCGAACCACTAAATATGCACCGTACGTCGAATGGGCACGTTAAGCCGTCGGGCCCCGGGTACTCCCCTCCCCCGGTAATAAATAAGGGCGTCTTCTTCCCCCTTTCTACCTCGCTTCCGTGTCCCTTTCCTATCGAGCATTCTAGCCCAAATCTCCCACCTTCCTATTTCTAAGGATTGTTTAAGACCTGAGGTCAGACACTCCCTTCCTAAAATCCTCTACATATGATCTGATCTCATCTGATCTTTCCAGTTCTTACTTATGGATCAGAGACATGGACTTTAACTAAAAGACATACAGAGACTGCAAACTACTGAAAAAAGTGTGTCATGCTACAGGGGGACCCACATGTCAATACTGGAAGTACTAAGTGGTAAACCCTTGTCGGCTTAGATTTATCCGGAAAGTATTCGGCTTAGGAGTAGAAGAATGCGGGTTCGAGTCCCGCCACCAGCAAAATGGTTTTTCCTTCACGGAAGGTATAACCAGGAAAGATAGGAAAAATAATTTATAGATCTGATAAAAAAAGAAGAGAGTGGGTGACATCATGATAAAAGAAAAGACCACCAAGTGGCAACAAGCTGGACATATTGCTAGAAGAACGGACCAACGTTATTTTAAATACACCAGACTGTGAATACTCAAGAAACGCATATAGCGCATTAAATCCGTTTATTTTTGTGGTGTAATAAGCACAAAAATTCGCCAAGCTTCGGCACTCCACTGGGAGGTTTTTCAAGGCAATGGTAGGTAATGTCTATATTGCCTTGAAAAATCCTCCCAGTGGAGTGCCGAAGCTCGGCGAATTTTTGTGCTTATTACACCCCACAAAAAACAAAACAAAAACAAAACAAAACAGGTAGGCTCAGTTCTGATTAAGCCATCAGTTTGGAACGTAGGACTACGACTTGCAGATCGGGGAGGTGAAATGAGCTATTAATACACACAATAGACGTGGAAAGGAACATCAAACAGAAGTCATCGCTCTTTCCACGGTGGCGGCCGATGAGAATTTTTCCATGACTGACTTATAAACGTGGAAAGAGCGATGACTTCTGTTTGATGTTCCTTATCCACGTCAGTTGTGTGTATTACTTATTCATTCGCTTCCTAGTTATTTGTTCAGTTGTTGCTTACCATCTTTGGTGAATCCCCAGCATTGTGCGGTGCTCCAAAGAAGCAACCTGCCATATGATTTGGCAGTTAGTCGTATGTGAGTCTGGAGAATTAGAGGCCGCTGTGATGCAGTGTTAGCATATCCGGCAAGTAACTGGAAGAACCTGGGTTCGATTCCCGGTCGCGGCCGATGAGAAGTTTTTCGTGACTCATTTATAAACGTGGAAAGAGAGATGACTTCTGTTTGACGAAATGAGCTAGTCGAGTATGGTTTCACAACGTTTATTTAATTTGTTATAGCCAACACAGGTCTATGATATGAAAAGCTGCTTACATGATTTTTACAAATAATGCTGGATACATTGCGAACACAGAAAAAGATTGATACACGAATTACCCAACGTGGTGCTCTGTCTTCTTGGGCTTCTTACATTCCTCATCACTTGCTCTTGCCTCTCGTTTTGATTTTCTCCACTTTTGCTTGCGTTCATTCTGCGAATTCCGAGGCATTATCGAAAATGTTAACCCACTCTCACGAAAACGATTTTTAAAAATTTTAGCTTGAACCACTGCGATATGTTCTTTATATATTTGAATAGATTTCTCCGAAAGCTTTAAAACGATACCACGCACAGTCGTTTTGCACTCACGGTTGTCCAGATAAACCGAGATTGTCAAAAGTGTTCATCTGTTCACAAGAAAACATTTTTTTAGAATATTCAGTTCAAACCACTGCGATATGTTCTTCGTATATTTGAATAGATCGCGTCGTGAACTTTAGAACGATACCACGCACAGTCGTGTTGCGCTCACAGTTGCTGAGATAGACCGAGTCAAACGCGGAGGCACCGGTAGAAATATTTGCATCATCTCCCCCGAGCACAAAGAGCGAAGAGAGCGTTGCGGTCACGATGTATTTACGCGAATCGGACTCCATGCTGTTTACGAACATGCTAAGACGTTAGTGTGCGGAACGTATTTTTAACGCTGTAATGATTTCGATTGGGACCTATTTTTGTCACAGGGGGTCGGCCGTAAGTCACCCCATACTATCCGCGGAGTTAGACGTAGTCCTACGTCAATAAACGTATTTAATACGCTCTATGCATTTCTTGAGAACTGATCAACGTTGGACAACTGAAATACTGGACGGATTCCAAGGGACAGGAAAAAACCCAGAAGAAAACCATATGTAAGTTGGGCGGGTGATATTTAAAAGCATGCCAAAGTGACATGGAAGACACTGACTCAAGACAGATAGTTATGGAAAAGACTTGGGGAGACCTTTTTTTTTTTTTTTTTTTTTGATTGGAGGTTTAACGACCACCGTGAGCAACTCAAATGGGCTATAAGCAGTCGCCCGTCCCTAATTTAGGGTCACTGGTTCCAGGGAAGGGAGAGAGCCAGTGCCGAAAGACAAACACAACATCCATGCCTGACCGGGATTCGAACCCGGACCCCATTCGGACGAATGATCAGAGGCCAACGCCTTAGACCACTGCGCCACCGGGGCGGCGGGGAGACCTTCATCCAGCATGGATTGATAACGGTTGTTTATGATGCATATCGGCGATTGAATTCATTAAATACAATGCCATTCATCTAAAACTGAGGAAATTTCCATCGAAAATAGCTGTGTGAGATTGTTTCTATGGAAGATTTTTCAAGCTAATGCTGAGAAATACAGTTTTCACATATCCAAAGGAGATACTGAAGTACCGCAAGATGGGAGCATCTTGCTTTTTACCGGCAGTGGACATTTTTCCTCCGTCGATTTTCACTGAAATTTCCGGGATTAAGATATTAAACGCTACACATTAGAAACCTCTAATTCATTCATTGATTTTATAAAGTGGGTTAATTCTTAGTGACCAAAAAAAGCATCGTGCGCAAATGTTAGAAACACCAGTGAGCGTGCGATAAAACAATTACCTACAGGCAAACAAATCGAGATGTGTCGATTTCTCAGCCTTGAATGGAACGTTGATCTTTTACTCTCATGAATTGCTGCTTACTGGACTGAAGTTTTACGCCCTCTATTCTTCTGACAACGGGATGACTCACGGAAAACCACAACACAGAAACCGTGTCAGGGTTACATGGGTAAAAATATATTAGCTATTTTTTTTTTTACCCTTGGTATTTCTAATGTGCACCACTACGAGCAGGAGGAAACAAAAAAAATATGTTTTGTTTTGTATAATGACTAAAAAGAAAGAACAACTGAATGCTCTCTTTCCGCTCATCACGAAGATCAAGTTCGAGTGATCATGACTTCGAGAAGGCGGCCAATCATGAATACCTGACAAACCAGAGATGTTGAAATCGGCTATCCGTTATACTCGGTGTTCCGCGATCGGAACCGAAGCTTCACGTAATCAGCTCATGCGCATTAAGAACATCAAGTCAAATGGCTACGTACGTTCGGAGTAGGCTAATAAAAGAATGGGGTGACGGAAGAAAACTCCGACTGGTAAGATGTGGATGATTAGAATACTAAAAAGGAAGATCCCGACTGCGTGTGACGGAGAACAATGAGTTTGCTGCGGGTAGCCGATTTATCAGGGTTGTCATCTCCTCCCCTTAAGATAAAAGACTGATATAATAAGCAGGCTCTCGTTCAGGTGTACGATCATCGGAATTAATCAGATTTATTGCCCGTCAAACCCAATAAAAGGAGAAATTTAGAACCTGACACACTGATCCTCGTTGAAGAAGCGTGTTTAATTCTAAAAATTTAATAAATTCAGACAGTGCGTGTATGGGAATTTAGCAGCGCAAGGGCAATTTTTACGACATCGCAGCATCCTCGGGACCCTTCACGAAAGAAAAATAAAACGAATGCTCCTTTGTTTATTATACATTTTGATGCAGGGCCATCCGTGCACAAAAAATATGTTTGCACAGATCTGGTCGGGCCATGAGGAAATGCGTACAGGTACGCCTCGTGATACGCGATCCCACTTTACGCGTTCTCGCTATAACGCGATTGCGAAATAATAATTGGAGACCTTACTGCAACAATAGGCTAACCAACAACGTAGCAGAACACGTGATAATAGTGGAAATGGAAGAGTGACCTCGCCCTATATTTGTCCCTGGGGGAAGTTGGGTTAACCCACTACTATCCATAGGTATCTATTGGAATATGCTACCATCCGGTCTTTCTCTGAATGTGTGTCCCTTGTGATGCAACAATGTTTTTACAAAATTTGAGTTATATATACACTATATTGACAAAAGTCACCGGACACCCTTTCAAAAGCGAATGAACGGATCCGCTGCGTTGTTAAGATGCGCGGTACAGCTGAAAACGGTATAAAAACAAGCCTGCAGCTGACCACGATCATATCGCACTGTGAGGTTGAGTATATATATCGCGGCGGGAGAGAACTGACTTTGAGAAAGAAAAGATTGTTGGGTGTTAGATTAGTGGGTTGTCCATAAGAGAAACCGAGAGGCGTTTAAACACACCGAAGTCAACTGTTTTGGATGTACTGAATAAGTGGAAGACACATGGCGTGCATGAAGCAGCAAAACGTATCGCCAGACCAAAGAAAATGAGTGATAGAGAACGTCGAAACCTCAGGGGAGTCGTTACAGCTAAGCGATGGAGTACTACTGCACAAAACCTCAGTGTACAGGTGAGTAAAAATACCAGAACCTCGGTATGTAAGCGCACCATTCGCAGAGAACTTCATTCCATGGGTTACCGTGGTCGTGCGGCTGCTCATAAGCCTTTCATCTCCACTCGGAATGCTACTCGTCGTTTAGCGTGGTGTAAAGAACATGTATTGTGGACCGTAGATCAATGGAAACTGGTCCTATGGACTGATGAATCCAGACACACGATCCATGAGTCTGATGGCCGTGTGTAGGTATGGCGGCAGCCGGGGGAACGCTATTTACTGCAGTGCACTGTTCCTCCGGTCAAGTTTGGAGCTGGCAGTGTACTCGTGTGGGGGTGTTTTTCGTGGTATGGTCCCGGCCCATTGGTTATCGTGGAGAAAATTGTCAACCTGCACGTCTACCACGATATTCTGGACAATTATGCCCTACCAACTCTGTGGCAATACTATGGATCCGAGCCTTGTTGGTACCAGTAGGATAATGCACCGATCCATAAAGCAAGGACTGTCACGGCGTGGTTTGACGATAATTCCGTATCGTGTGTGGACTGGCCAGCACAAAGCCCTGATCTTCATCCCAAAGAGCACCTATGGGATGAATTAGAGCGCCGCATAAGAAGTTTGGAACCAAGGCCAACTACTAAGCAACAGATAGCGGCAGCATTATGTACTGAATAGAAGCGTATACCTATCGCCGTGTTCTAAAACCTTGTCGAAAGCATGTCTCGAAGGGTCAGTGCACGCATTAAGGCCAAAGGTGGTTTCAGAATCGCTTTAATATAACAAAACAGAGGAGCCGAGCAACATGGAATCGCCTCAAAGAAAAAAAAAGAACAGGAATGATACAAACTGATAAAAGCGATGATATGTACATTGAATGAGTAATGACAAATTTACAACGTGATGCAAACATAGCAATGCTAGAACAAAATGTTCACAGGCGGAGCACCGCAGTGCGAAAGAATATCAAAAAGTTATTGCAGAGTCTTAAATCATCGTGAGATGTAACGGACTTGGTGTAACAGCGAACTACGGGGTCACTGGCGACCTCGTAGCATAGAAGGAGCTTTCACGGCATGCGGAGATGGCAGACTGATACTCCTGCTGTACCACCGTGCACAGAGTAACGGAAAGCATGGTGAAAGGTGAAGTCCCAAGTGCGCCATCTATGAAAAAGTGGCGAGGAGTGGCAGTTCGTCTCTTGTAGAAAGAGTAAGTCAGACCCAAGGGGCGAGAGATCTTCCAGAACGAGAGCGTTAGCGAGAGGGTTAGCACACCCCCTACAATTCAGAGTGACGACCTTGAATGGGTAAGTCCGACGTCAGATGAAGGGCAGCTATGGCAGCTTTCTGGAATGTGTCGAGGCGATTGATGATACCACGACACCACAAGACCTAGTCGGGTGGCTTGGCATTATGCCGGAGGAATTTGAGGATTGAGGTTGCTTGGTCGAAGACCTCGGGAAGAACTGCTACAAAACTGCTGTAAAAAGATGAGAGACGCCTCCCGATTTGTTTCATGAGTGAGAAATTCGTAAAGATCTTCAAAGGAGACAGGTTCTGAAGGAAGAGAGGCATTGGTAAGCAGAGTCGAGAAATCTTCAAACGTCGGCAGGGGATCCTTGGTCTTTGAAGAGGAAGAGCTAGAACGTGACAGGAGAGACTTGGAGCCTAATAGACGGGTAGAACGATGAGGGCGGCCAGTCGGAGAAGGGGATTTCTTCTTTTTCCTCCGGGCCTCGGTACTGGTAGTAGAGCGACGTTTGCCGTGAATCGATGACACACGAGATGTGGAATCAGAGGAAAGGTCCACCTCATCGCCGGGAGGAAAAGTGCCGACCGTGAATGAAGCTTGAGGATCAGCCGTGATGTCCTCTGATGGAGAGAGAATACGGGAAGGCAGGGATGAGTCAAGCGGAGGAAAATCTGACAGAGTGGAAAAAGCAACATCGGAAGACGCGTGTTGATCGAAGGCTTTAATCATATTTTCGGCAGAACTGGGTCCAGGAGGTGCGGACGCAAGAGGAGGCATGGCAGCAGAAACGGAGGAAGAGCTAAAATGCTGACTCGCAGCTGCAGGAGTCAGTGGCTCTGCATGGGGGCAATGACTCTGCTGATGGCCGTAAGCCTTGCAGCGTGAGCAATGAGCAGAGGTGAGGAGCTCAATCCGGCGGCGCTCGTTACCGCAACGAACATCGAGGAACCGTGGAAACTTTATGAGATGCTCTTCCGATGGGAAGATGATGCGAGCAGTTCTACGGAAGCCACAGATATGCTTATCATCGGAGTCAGAGGGGAAGAGGAGAGAGACTTCACTGGGCCGACTACCCTGCCGCATCGACTAAGTGCAGCACACAGCATATCATCAGAGATCTCCGGGGAGACCGGATGTAGAGAGACCAGAACAGGACGCCTGGCGATGGATTCGGCTAAGAGGTGACGATCGCCAATTGATAGGCCTCGAGTCAAGACAAGCTCGGCATATTCTTTCTTCGAAATATAAACAATCACAGTTCGTGGCTTTCGGGTGAGGTGGGTGATGGCACCAGGAGGAAGCATCTTCTTGAGAGCGGAGCTGTACTGTTTCAAAGGAGTGTTGGGCAGCGCATCAAAACAAACTCGAGGGTCGAATGAAGACGTTGACAAGCAGGAGAGTTCTCGGGAATATCTAATAAGATGGTGTCACCGTTGATAGTAACGTAAGAATCCATAGGGGGCAGACGGGACGAGGAGGAAGCCGGTGGAATACCAGAGGCAGCCGCAGAATACGTGCGTGCAGAAACGTCGTCTCCTCTAGAAGGAATTGGCGCAGTATAAGACAATGTACTGGAAGCAGAGGCAGTAGAAACTGTAGAGGGCAGATTAACGACTCCATCAGAGACGTCCATGAATTCACCATCGTCAGCAGAGGCCAGGGACGTCACATCCACGTTCTCAATGGCAGAGTCGGAGACCTGAGAAGGGGAAGACGTGCACATGACAGGAGGAAAATTAGGAGGCTCTCCACTAGCAAGCGAAGATGATTGATCAGCTGTGTCTGTCTTTGAAGAGGACGCGAGGAGCTGCAGCGATGCAGGAGGGAACAGCGCCCTCATCGGCAGATGCCATAATCAATGGCAAGGGTTAGCGAAATAAAACGACCAGCTTGTTTAGCAAAAAGAGGCCACGGGCGTACCCGATGACATGGGGCATTGTTTAGCAAAAAGAGGCCACGGGCGTACCCGATGACATGGGGCACTGTCCAGCGAAAACATATTTTGCCCAGGCCACAGTCGGACCGGATGACATGGGACATTTTTAACATTATCAGGAGGACCCGATGGCATGGAGCATTGTCCAGCGAAAAGAGATTTTGTTCAGGCCACAGGCGGACCGGATGACATGGGGCATTATGTTTTTTTTTCTTTTACTATTATCAGGTAGACCCGATGACATGGGGCGTTGTTTAGCAAAAAGAGGCCACGGGCGTACCCGATGACATGGGGCATTGTCCAGCGAAAACATATTTTGCCCAGGCCACATGCGGACCGGATGACATGGGGCATTATGTTTTTTTTTCTTTTACTATTATCAGGTGGACCCGATGACATGGGGCATTGTCCAGCGAAAACATATTTTGCCCAGGCCACAGGCGGACCGGATGACATGGGGCATTGCTTAGCAAAAAGAGGCCACAGGCGTACCCGATGTCATGGGCACACAGGTTTACCAGATGACATGGAGCATTGCCCAGCTAAATGAGATGTTGTCCAGGCCACAGGTTTACACGATGATATGGGGCGTCCAGCTAAACGGAATGTTGTCCAGGCCACAGGTTTTCTCGATGACATGGGGCGTCCAGATAAATGGGATGTTGTCCAGGCCACAGGTTTGCTCGATGACATGGGCATTTTCTAGTTAAAAGATATTTTGTCCAGGCCACAGGGTTTGCTCGATGACATGGGCATTTTCTAGTTAAGAGATATTTTGTCCAGGCCACAAGCGGACCAGATGATATGAGGCATTGTCCAGATAAATGAGATGTTGTCCAGGCCATAGGTGTACTCGATGGCGTGGGGTATCAGCTAAAAGATATTTTGTCCTGGCCACAGTTAGACCCGATGACATGGGGCATTATCATTTTTTTTAGCATTATCAGGTGGACCCAATGGCATGGGCATTTTTGTCCAGGCCACAGGTGTACTCGACGACATGGGTCATTGTCCAGCTTGATGAGATTTTGTCCAGGTCACTGGCGGACCAAATGGCATGGGCATTACCAACCTGAAAGAAGCCCTCCTTCTGGGAGGAAGTACAACATTATGGCGTGCACATGGTCAACAAGTAGTTCCTGGTGGTAGCCGGCTTCCATACGTTCCTCCATTCGCATCAGGGTTCCCATGTCATGCCAGCTAGAGATGCATTTTATAGAATGTGTCAAAAGTAGGTATACAGTACTGATCGGTTCATAGCCTTTAATTTTATTTTTATTTCTTTTACTTTACAGGAATTGAGAAAGGTGGCAGAAAATTTGCGCAAAGAATGTGCATTGTGCAACAGTACTGGAAGACTAAAAATGCCGAGAAGGTGCGCAGAGCGCGGTAAGAGGCATTTTATACTGCTCCAACAACGCGTCTGACAATTTATCGTATCAGAGATAAATTTGCTGCAAAGAGTTCAATTGTTAAAGCACCGAAACTTGGACGTTCTCGGATGTCTGTGACAGATGAAAACGAGATGAGGGTCGCCCTGACTCACAGTCCGAAAAAGTCCACGCGACGCGCGTCTCAGGAGCTATTCATACCAAGAACGTCCTTGCGACGCTTAACGCGTAAATTGAAATTAAAGCCGTTCCGTCCAAGACTTATATGATCTCACGAAGGACACAGTGTCGGGGGCAGGTTTTAGGGATGTTGCACTTAAGAGACTAAACGATCAGTACTGTACACCTACTTTTGGCACACTCTGTTATACGTATCACAACGTCCCCCACTTACCAGGATAGTCTATACCACACATGAGGGATCCATAACCTCATGCTACGGACACCAAACACGGACTTTGACCATTGGCACAACGGGGTACATACAGCCATTCATAAGACCATCACCCCTTCTACAAATCTTCTATCTTCCAATCTGCATGCTACTGGCACCAGAAGAGTCGTTTACTCGTATGTACTGAGGTTAGTCGATCGTAGAGCATAGGGTGCCTGCTCTTGTATCCCATCCGTGTCAGCGTGCGACGCATAGTCACGTGGGATATTGTTTCTGGTTGATCCATATTGTTGGGCGGTCAACTGCCAAACTGCTGCGCTGATTGCTCTGTACTAGGCGATGCACCCTTCGTACACCTCTGGGATACCCCTGTTGGTTGTCTGGCCATTTCTAGTTAAAAGATATTTTCTCCAGGACACAGGCCGACCTTTAACAGAATTTCCGTTTCTAAAAGTGTCCGTTTATTTCAACTTCCGTATTCTCACAGATTTCCCAGTAATTCCGTTTATTTCAGAAAAGTCCGTTTGAAGTATTTACGTATTTACACAGAAATTTTCGCAAAATCGAAGACGCTGCATAGAGAATCCTTTCACGCAGGTGGTGGGACCGAACTAAGTTCGATTGGGTTAGAAACAGTGCGTTTTAACCACTGCGCCAGTATGATTTTGGAATGGCACTCAAATTCAAGGTAAAACTAACTGCTTGATAATGAATTTTGTTTTTCGTTAATGCGAGTGATTTAGTCATTTTATATTTTCTGTTGGAGCTTATTATTTTTTTGAATACGTTTGTAATAATTTCATTTTCTCTGTAGAAAGACTTATAACAAATTAAGTATTTTTTTTTTTTTTTTCATGATTTTTCGAAGCAACAGAATGCTTTGGAAGACTTTTTTTTTTTTTTTGGTTGGAGGTTTAACGACTACCGTTAGCAACTCAATGGGCTATAAGCAGTCGCCCGTCCTTTATTTCGAGTCACTGGCTCCAGGGAAGGGAAAGAGCCAGTGCCGTAAGACAAACACAACATCCATGTCTCACTGGGATTCGAACCCGGACCCCTTTCGCACGAATGATCAGAGGCCGTTGGCCATTCCTCAGACCACTGCGCCACTTGACAAGGAATTTCAATTATCTCTAAGAAAAATTGAAATGTACCATTTTATAGAATTATTTCACAAAACTCCTACATATAATACAAATTTTGAAGATGACAATCCGATTTTTGGCGTAAATGTGACAAGGATGGTAAGTCAGATAATATCCGAAAACTTGAAAATTTTCATCGTCCTGGAGCGGGACTCGAACCCGCGTCTCCCAGAAAACGTCTA
Source organism: Macrothele yani (assembly GCA_039090855.1). Classification (NCBI taxonomy): domain Eukaryota; kingdom Metazoa; phylum Arthropoda; class Arachnida; order Araneae; family Macrothelidae; genus Macrothele; species Macrothele yani. Next base: position 127,430,031 of record CM077024.1, on the reverse strand, counting down.
GGTATGCTAACCACTACACCACCCAGAACGACCAAGTTTCAAGTTTCCGATCAATTTGAAATTAACCATCACAGGATTTTTCTGGGAGACGCGGGTTCGAGTCCCGCTCCAGGACGATGAAAATTTTCAAGTTTTCGGATATTATCTAACTTCCCATCCTTGTCACATTTACTCCAAAAATCGGATTGTCATCTTCAAAATTTGTATTATATGGCGTAATCCCGTATTTCTTTCATGCTCCTACATATAAAATTTATTCTTGATAGCTATATAGCTTTTGTCTTAAGGACTCAACAGACTGATACATAGACATCGTACAATCACCTGTGCAATAATTTAAGTATCCATTTTTTACGGTAACATAATATATAATAACGGGTGCTCAAATCGGGGGCGTGGGGCGTCTGTGGCGCAGTGGTCTAAGCGCTAGCTTATGATCATTCGTCCGAGTTGAGTCCGGGTTCGAATCCCGGTGAGGTATGGATGCTGTGTTTGTCTGGGCTCTATCCCTCCCTGGAACCAGTGGCCCTAAATCACGGACGGGCGACTGCTTATAGCCCATTGAGTTGCACACTGTGATCGTTAAACCCCCAATCAAATTAATAAAAAAAAGTTGTGGGAGAGGAGAAGAAATATTCTATGCCACAATAACCAAAATTTATGAAATATGCTGCCCACAATATCTGATCTCGCTAGAGAACTTCAAAATCATAGTCTTCGATAGACTATAGAAATTTAACAATTAATCAAACCTCAAGTATTTTCCCGAATCTGTCCTATTACCATAAATTTTTGGTCAAATGGATACGGAAAAAGTGATAAAGAAATTCCTCCGTTAATATACGAAAGGAACTGCGGAAAGGTTTCTGGAAATTTAGAATTTTCGGTTATCACATTTTAAAAACGACAATTTACCGTCAATATAAGAAAGGAATTTCGGAAAGGTTTCTGGAAATTCAGAATTTTCCTGGTGTACAAAAGATCCGTGAAATTCAGGTTTCTTTCCGTGATTTCACGGAAAAGGATGTATCAGAAATACGCTGCGTTAATTCACGAAAAGAATCACGGAAAATGGCTCTTGAATTTCAAATAATTTTTTACAGTGTAATCTTTGACCCCATTTCGATTATATTAAACACAACTGATTCAGTATACCTCCGGAACAACATGATAAAGTTTTGTCGCAATCGAAGCATTTTTAGTCAAGTTATTAGGATATTGGTTGTGGAATGGAACCTCGCTCATGTGTCCTGACTTTTGAACCCATTACGATTGTATTCAACAGAACCGGTTCAGTGTACCTGTGGAACAACGTGATGAAGTTTTGGCGCAATCGAAGCATTTTTACGTATGTTATGACGCATAAGGGCTATGGAATGGATCCCGCTCCTATGTCCTGACCTTTGACCCCATTTCGTCCATTTTCAACAGAATTTGTCTCCAGGTTGTCTCCTACTAAATAGTAAAATTCCATCGAAATCGAAACATTTTTACTCAAGTTATGACGCATAAGGGCAATGGAATGAATCCCACTCCTATGCCCTAACCTTTAATCCCATTTCACCCATTTTCAAAAGGGTTTGTCCCCGGGTGGACAAACCCTTTTGAAAATGGGTGAAATGGGTGAAAATGGTGAAAATGGGTGAAATCGAACCGTTTTTACGCAAGTTATGACGCATAAGGGCAATGGAATGAATCCCACTCCTATGTCTTAACCTTTGACACCATTTCGCCCATTTTCAATAGGGTTTGTCCCCGGGTGGTCCCCTATTACGAACTAAAATTTCATCGAAATCGAACCATTTTTACGTGAGTTATCGTGCGGATAGGCTTACAGACTGACGGACAAAGCTGGAGCATATACGCTTCTTCAACCTACGGTTGGAAAACGTAAATGATAATTTTCTTAAAAAGCCTTACTGACTGAACTGTTAAAAACAACAACTTCCTTATTCATTTTATGTAACTCTTTGATAATTCAATAAGCCGCCGGTGGCGCAGTGGTCTAAGCGATGGCCTCTGATCATTCGTCCAAACGGGGTCCGGGTTCGAATCCCGGTCAGGCATGGATGTTGTGTTTGTATTACGGCATTGGCTCTCTCCCTTCCCTGAAACCAGTGACCCTAAATTAGGGACGGGCGACTGCTTATAGCCCATTGAGTTGCTCACGGTGGTCGTTAAACCTCCTATCAAAAAAAAAAAACTCCAACCAAAAAAAAAATAATAATAATTCAATAAATTCTCTTGAGTAAACCGCAACTTGTTTTCCTGATAATGCCTCTCTCTAAGATATATATTAACGTTTCGCGACCGGGAGCTCAACCAGCAGTTAATGAAGTCAATTACCCCGAAAAAGTTGGCCATCCTTGGCACAGAATGCATTTATTTCAGTTGCATATGCCTTCTTCCTCAGTTCAATGAATATCTTTACGATTGTATTATCGGATGTCGGCCTCCAGGGTCAGTTTATAATTGCTAGTATTTAAATACCGTGTGCATGTACCCTTCCTTTTTTCACGGCCATCATGAACTCTCGGTATTTATATCTAATTTCGCAAAGAGATGATTGGTCTGTCGACGTTTATATGACGTCAGCATTAAATTCAAGAGCACGCACTGCCAGAGACAAATCAGGATGAACAGCGTTAAACTCTATAGTAGTCCTTTTATTTTATAGCGCCGTAAATTCATTTAATGCCTTTTCCAAAAATAAAATACGACATACGACACTCAGGCACGCATTATTGTAAACCCTTTTTTTTCTATAACTTGTGACGCTGAGATCACGTCTTATCTTTCTTAGAGTAGTTCCAGAAAATCAGCGGATGTCCGGTCACCCATTTATTGTGACGCCGAGAAGTCACGGACAAAGATGTTTTCGTTCTCAAATAGGAAATCGCGGCAATTAAAAGTTTCGTTTATTTTTCTTCTATTTTTTTTTTTTATCAGTCAATAAATAAGCACACGCGAAATTTTTAGTTCAATTTACGTAGCAAACAGGCTCGTAAATGAAAGACAAGAGTAATGGGAATGAGGCCGGGGAAAAAAAAAGAATGATCTACACGAAAAAAAATTAAAAAAACGAAAATATTTTATTGCTTTGCGTTTACTAAAACACTAGACGAAACCCGTCGGAATCGAAGGTTAGTTTATTTTTTCCTTTTGAAAAGAATAAACTCATATGAAACAACAAATGTGAACTTTATTTGATTGACAAATTCATTCAACCACTTCAGTAAAGACAATAGTCCAGGTTCGTGATTTTTTTACTGAAGGTTTAACGACCACCGTGAGCAACTCAATGGGCTATAAGCAGTCGGACGTCCCTAATTTACGGTCAGTGGTTCCAGGGAAGGGAGAGAGCCCGTTCCGTAAGACAAACACAATATCCATGCCTCACCGGGATTCGAACCCGGACCCTTCACGAACGAATCATCATAAGCCAGCGCTTAGACTACTGCGTCACCGGAACGGCCAGGTTCGTGATGAGCATCACGTCTGCACCCTTTTTCAGGCGTAAAATGTAAGGCGGAAGTTCCCTCATCTCGATCGGGTGCAAAAACTCTACTGGATAGCGCACTCTTTCACTCTCAGCTTCAGTCACAACTGTGTTTGTAAATGTTGTTGGAACGAGATTCGCGTTGCGAATGCTCTTCGCCCGTCGGAATCGACGGTTAGTTTTTTTTTTTTTTTTAGAAATAAATAAACTCATGTGAAACAAAAAATGTAAACTTTATTTGTTTGACAAATTCATTCAACCACTTCAATAAAGACAATAGTCCAGGTTCGTGACTTTTTTTGTTGTTGTTGTTTTGAATGAAGGTTTAACGACCACCGTGAGCAAGTCAATGGGCAGTACCCCGCAATATTTTCACTAACAATGGTCAACGGAATGTTTATTTATATCTTTACATAATGGGAAATAATCGAATGAATGTTTAATCATAATCGAATGAATGTTAAATTGTATATATACATAACACAGTACAACGGCATAACGCAATCAGGTCTTCGAGAGTGTTCGCTGTTCCGATGAGAAGAACTTTGATACAAATGCCTCCTAGCGTTGCTTCGTGCAACGGTTCGCTCAGAAAAGAGACTTCGGACTATCTCAGACCCTCCATGCTTCCGACTTCAACAGCGTGTGAGTCAACCGCACGCTTCCCCCATAGACTTTACATGGAAACTTTTCCGCCCTACAATGCCCGAATCGTTGCCCCAATCTCATGTTTTCTTTCGACTGGAGCATCTACATGGTAAGACCTTTACTTTGATACCTCAGTCATATCTTTACGTTCAGCTGTTCTCTCAAAATAGGACTCACAATAAAAAATCTTATAGAATGAATATATAGATTACTTTGCGAGAGTTCCTTTTTAGAAATAAACTAAAATTTTTCTTACCTCCTTATGCATCTAAAAACTATTACCAGATATTGTTAAATTTTGGCCTTTCTATGAAGGTCATTGAAATGAAGACCGCAAAATCAGTTTACACTCAGTAGACAAAACATTAGAGATAGGGGTGATGGGCAGTTCACATGGGCATCCCCCGCGCAGAGTGGAACAAACCCAAACCGAACGCAGACGATACATAGGCGGACCACGGTGTATTGCAATCGACGATCATGGGTAAACGTGGTGATCTGAGAGACTTTGATCCAGGTTGCATTGTCGGCGCAAGGCATATTAGTCAAACTATTGACCAAGTGGTAAGAACCCTGGAGTTCCAGAGGGCAACCGTATCAAGGGTGTACAGCGAGTACATCACAGGCGGACGTACCAGCGCCCAGAGAGCAAACGGTGGCCGACCACACGTCACTGATGACCGGGGTCGACGTGCACTATCCAGGCTCGTACAGACCGACCACCACTGAGCAACGGCGGCGCAAATCACATTCCAGGTTAAATGTCGGAGCCCCAAGATGGAGCGTCAGTCAACATTGGCACACGCCCTACTCGTGCGCCAATATTGATTGCTCGTCATCGAAAATTACGTTTCGCCTGGTGCCGGGAACATCAAAACTGTACCTCTGCAGAATGGCGCCACGTCGTGTGGTCAGATGAATCCCGTTTTCAGTTGTACCGAACTGACGGGAGAGTGCGGGTATGACGTCGGCAACATGAGGCTATGGCCCCGTTGTGCCAGGTCGGCTCTGTTCAAGACGGTGGCAGCTCTGTAATGATTTGGGGAACCTTCTCATTATGTCTCCTTAGTGTCTGAAGGGTCCGTGACCGCTGCGCGGTACCAAGTGATCAGCCAGCATGTACTGGCTGATCACTTACGCGCTTTAATGGCCTTCGCGCATACCGTGGCCTATCGATGGCCTGTTTCAGCAGGACAATGCGCTACCCCACCGGGCCGCGACCACCAGGCATGGCTCGAGGAATCCTCATCTGGAACCATCCAGTGGTCCAAAATCTCCGGATTAATTAACCCGGAAGCTCTCTGGGAAGCTGTAGAGAGGAACATCAGATCCATGGATGCTGGGCCGACGTCTCTGGCGGAGTTGGGGACAATGCTGCAACAGGCACGGCTGAGAACATCAGATCCATGGATCCTGGACTGACGTCTCGGGTGGAGTTGTGGACAATGCTGCAAAATGCATGACTGAGAACATCACATCCATGGATCCTGGACTGACGTCTCGGGTGGAGTTGTGGTCAGTTCTGCAACAGGCATGCCTGACATTATCTCCAGAGACCCTCCGGCATCTGGTGGAGTCGATGCCTCGGCGTGTAAGGCTGTTTTTCGCGCTTGAAGAGGACCAACACGCTATTAATGTTTTGTTCATTCAGTGTATAATGCATATCATGCAAAAAAGGACTGTGATTTTGCAGCAGATTGTTGTTTCTGATCTGTCGGTAGCGTGACGCTATCATCTGCGTTTTTCAAGATAGTGCAGTGATGCATTTAAGCAGAGATGTGATCTATAATTCCATTTTGTAATTCAGTAGGAATACAACCGGATTAGGAACAACGTAAATCGCACAACCGGTATTAACGCAATCATGTAGAAACGGATTGTAATTTTTCATTGTCGACTCTACAGTTCAGTGGTCAGAGGCGTTGGATTCCAGCTAGTAGTACGAGCTGAGCTTGGGTTCGAGTCCTGGGATGTGTTTGTTTTACGGCATTGGTTCTCTCCTTTTCCTAGAACCCATGACCCTAAATTAGTGGCAGACGGACTGGTTATAGCTCTTAGAGTTTCACATGATGGTCGTTAACTCCTCCTTTCCCAAGAAAAAAACTGCAGCACAATATTGTTTGATGTCTGTTAATAATGTGACGGCATCAGTTGTTTTTTTCAATATTGCGGCACCTTTGCAGTCAAAGATGAACCTATGTACAGATGCGATGTCTAATTCGATTTTGGAATGTTGGAGAAATATAATATGCTGAAACATATTAGCTCAGTATGCTGAAGCGTGTGTGAGTCAGCAGCAAGTCTGCCAATGAGCAAGTAAGTTTAAGAACGATATTGAAAGTGCTGAAGATCCAACGCGCGCAGGTGAAGCGCATTGTGCCGTCACGTCAGAAAGCATAGTGGCTGTGGAGGAACTTATAGGGAAATACATCTGTGAAAAACTTTCCACGGCATTGATGTGATGGTCTAGCCATGTTGTCGTTGCCAGGTGATGTTCCGAGGAGCAACTGTTCCGTGTATTTCTTAGCGTTTAACGCCGAACCTGGAGGCACGGCCAATTCACGCGATTTTCGTACTTCTTGAACAGCACGAGAGGGAGCGAGAGGCTTTTCTAGAATACGTTGTTGACCGCAGATGAATCCTTAGAGAATTTATTGTACAATAGAAATCAAACGCGCAAGTTCAGAATGACTCCATCCAAACTCACCTCGTTCGAAGAAGTTTCGTGATGTTACTCACTGTATTCTGGCATCATAATGTACCAATTCTAGAATATTAATTGAACAGAAGAGTGACGACTAAAAATATTGCGACGTGGTTCTGAAATATTTTAAGTCATCCCTTCGAAGAAAACGCAGTTCCTGCGGAATGACAATGCTCTTCTTCACACAACTAGGGACAGATATAAGAGGCGAAATTCATAGCATTATACGATTCTTATTGGCTATACTAGATACACCATCAGGTGAATACCACCTTTTATGGACGCTAAAAGAAACACAGCAGTAAGTCATTATTTGTCAGATGCCGCGGTAAAGTTGGAGATGAAGGAATGCCTTAGTTGTTTTTCTTATTTGGGATTTTAACTACCACTCTGAGCAACTCAATGAGCTATAAGCAGTCGCTCTTCCCTAATTTAGGACCACTGGTTCTAGGTAAGGGAGAGAGAAGAAACTATAGAAATAGATAGACATCCCTTTCCCACTCCGCAGTTCAGAAAGACATCGGTTAATTGCAGCACGGGTAGGAAGGAAAGAGTGGAAGTCTGAAAGCGAAGAAATTTTTTTCTTTTAATGCCTAAACAGGTTAATCATAGTTTTCGGGCTCGTTCGGGCCCGGACTTTATCTTGCAATATAAAATTCGGGCTCAGGAGGGCTCGGGCTGACACACTTCGGGCTCGGGTTCTTAAAATTGAGTACGAATTCAGCTATGGTTCTAATGCTGTGTCTCCTGGATGCGTGTTAAGTAATTCGCAACGCTTTTTGTCCGTTTGATAGTACAGATTCCATATATTCTGTACCGGGCAAAGCCGGGTAGTAAAGCTAGTGTGTATATAAGTTTAAAAAATATGTAATTACTTGACATTTTTCCTTCTTTAGGGGCTAGTTAGGATAACATTAGCCTTTTACCCCTGGTTCTCTACGTTGCACTATGGATACTTTGATATATGTTTTTTGATGATATATATAGTGTGATTTTCATTTGGGTTGTTTATTTCTGGTTTATCAAGGATTTGTAGTGTATGTTCTTATCTGAGTGTAAGATGGCAAATAAACTAAACTAAATTAAGACGACCACGTGCGAGATGGTGGATGAAATTTGAAGGCATGCCGAAGTGACATGGAGGACGGCGACTCAAGACAGAGTTGTGACAGGGAATTGGGGAAACCTTTATCATGTAGTAGATTGAGAATGGTTGTCGTTGATGAGGAGGACCTTCTGCTGCAAGGGTTTAAAATTGATCTATTAGCTTGTGTTCTAAAAGTGGGAACTTTTCTTTGCTTGAACGGTTTTAAACTGCTGCTAGCACTTTTTTGAAAACAAATTTCAGTTCGGTTGTCACCCGATATTATGTTACAAGTTGATCATTCAACGCAGAGTAAGATGTGGTTTTATGACCTTCTAAAAGCCTTTCGTGTTAATCTGTATTGCCAATTCAATAAATTTAGCACGAATTAAGTATAATTTAAGTTGTAGATATACAGTACATGGATTTGAGGCGTGTAATGCAAGTGGCGGAAAAATTGAAAACTCTGACCGTGAATACGGGATTACATCAATGTATTCTACAATACAAATTTGAAGTTGTGATTCCGTCTATTGGTGTAAATTATAACAAGAGTGGTAAGTCAAATAATATCCGAAAACTTGAAAATTGTCATCGTCCTGGGGCGGGAATCGAATCCTCGTTTCCCGGTTTGCGCCTGAATATGTATGCTAACCACTACACCACCCAGAACGACCAAGTCTCAAGTTTTCGAGTACAAAACTCAAAAACTGGAGACTTGGTCGTAACTCGGAAACTTGAGACCTTGGAAACTTGAGATTTGGTCGTAACTCGGAAACTTGAGACTTGGTCGTTCTGGGTGGTGTAGTGGTTAGCATACTCAGGCGCAAACCGGGTCACGCGGGTTCGATTTCCGCTCCACGACGATGAAATTTTCAAGTTTTTTGGATATTATATGACTTACCACTCTTGTCATAATTTACACCAATAGACGGAATCACAACTTCAAATTTGTATTGAAACTCTGTATTATAAGCCCATTTCCTAATACTAGTTCAGACAGATATTAACTCCCATTTTGAAGATATATCGTAAAGAAAATTACTCTGTTTACTTGCATTTGTCACTTTGGTGGCTGTTTGACTGGATTTAGTTATCAAAAATAAAAACTGAATTCATTGCAATATTTTTTTAACACGGAATCTTAAAAAAAACTATGAACAAAGTGAAACCAAACGTAGTTCGCAGAAGGGAGTGGGAAGAATTTAATCTTGGTCATATGTTTTCTTTGAGCAACAGGGCTTTTTTTTCCGCAAATATAATGCGGTATGTAAATGATGCGAATGATACCAGCCCTGTTTACCTTGTATGTCTGGTAGAACAACAAAAGCGACTAGAACGATCTTGACCTGACTTAATAACAACAAGCAGCGGCCAAAATCAACTTTAATGATACCGACACAATGGCACATTAAAAGAGCGAGAGCAACTGTCATTTTCCAGCCTTCTGGTACTTTCGACGATTTTTTTCTCCCTCGTTAACGCGAAATATTTCAGGATATACATATTCGTGGCGTGCCATCTGTTATAAACGCCCATAGCGTCAACGTGACTACTTGCAGATACTAAGAAAGCATTTGGCTCCTTCAACGTATCTTTTACACAAAATTAGGAGACGGCGTTTTTATGCGAAGCTGCTAGTATGCTTTCCTTGAAATAAGATTTCCTCGAATCTTTTGCACACTCCCCTTTGTTTTTTTTTCTCTTAAAAAACAATAAGCAGCTGACATCCTGTGTTATTTTGCCTAAGTTGCAGGGGAGAAATTGTAACGATTCTTTTCTTACTTTTCCATGAGAGTATTTCAAAAATGTCGTCGGTTCCAAAGCTGTTAAAAATACGTGATTTTTACGTGATTTATCTTCATCAGCTTATAGGTTTGTTTTTTTCACTTTTTTTTTATTTTGCTCTTTTACATTTTCATATTAGATGTTTTCCGATTGCGATGAGCAGAAAATTTTATATTCAGTGACAGACAGTTCCCGAAATGGGCACTGGCTGACCGATTAAGCAATTCTAAAAAAAGTTTATAAAAATAATTAGTAAATAAAACTTTAATAAAAATACTAGCTGATGAAAACAACAAATCATTCTAAATTGCTTTTGAAAATTTTAATGCCCTGCTTCCTGGGTTTGTTTCGCCTAACCCGCTCACTGCTAAGGCACTTTTTTCTTAGAACTATATCCCGGGACCTTGGGATAGAAACTCGTCGTTATAAACAAGTCTGACCTCAGACCTCGGTGTAGCATAAATAGTGCCCGCTGGATCCACAAACCAACCTAGTGAAATCAACGACCATGGTTTCTGACTTATAGTGCAATAGTATTCTACGGAATTGTCAATCACATTTTCAAACTAAGGAGTTCTCCTTCCAGGGATTTTTTTTTTTTAATTTTTCAGTTTTGGAGATTTTCTGGCGAAAGTATTTTTTTCCTGACGATTTTGAGCAAAATATGAACATACCGGCACTTCAAAATTTCCATTTCGAGCACTGGTGACAGCCAATCGAGTTCAGATTCTCTCTCTCTCTCTCTCTCTCTCACACACACACACACACAGCGGCAGGGCCGGATTAAGGCCATAGTGGACCCCTTGGTTAAGACATCTGAGTGAAGTCCTGTTAAAACACGAAACTCTTGCAATATGCTTGTGAGAATTAATACTTATATAGTGCATTCTTCAAACTAATGAACTATCTGCAGAGTTTTCATAAAAAGTCTGTTTTAGAACGTCTTTTGTAAAAAAAGATCGTGCTTATGTTATCGGCTTGTCCGTCCGTCTATAGACACCATATCTCTGCAACTATTAGTCCGATTTCAAACATTCCTTTTGCATAGGGAAGCTTGAAATATGCGAATGATGATCCTCTATTTCCATTTTTTTCTACGATGTACAATTCACCGTTAGAGGGCGCAAATGTAGATGACGTCGAATTCAAAATACATTTTTTTTTCGCATATTTGCTTCTAAACATCCGGTTGAAAAAATTCTTTTATCTTTCGATTCCATTTACGTCGAAGAGTATTTTAGTTACAGTTACTTTTTCAAGTTACGCATAGATTTTCCGCTAGGAGAGTAATACTAAATTACTTTTTCCCCGACATCTTTTCTTTTAAAACTCCGATTTGAAAACTGTTTTCTTCAGCGGAAACAGCTTCTGATATCTCTGCTTCTGTCTTTTGCATATAATTTCTAATTGTTGGTAAAGAATATTTTGGCCACCAGGGGGTGTAACTGTTAATTTTTGCTTCTGATGCATTTGCCATATAATCTGAAATTCTAAAATCTCGTTCGTGAACCGATGCCGCTCACGTCGATAATCCTTTTGAGAATATTTCCTTCTTAAAAAATTGCATGGTTTCTCCGCCAGGGGGCGTAGGCGTATATCTTATTTTATCAATATCTCTGCGTCTAATGGTCCGATTTGAAAAATTCTTTCTTTATTGGATAGAGTTTCCAGTGTGACACGTTTTTCAAGTAATTTCAAAATTTTCAAATAATTCATAGACTTCGCGTTAGAGAGCGTAAAGGTAAATTGCGGTTCCCCTGATATCTGCTTCTAAAACTTCGATTTGAAAAACATATTTCTGCACCGGATACAGATCCTGATGGGAAATCCTTCGCACACAATTTCTAATTTTGTTAAAACTGGTTTGTCCACCAGGGCGCGTAAGTCTTAATTTCCGCTTCTGATGTATTTGCAGCAAAGTCTGAACTTCCAAAATCTCAATAAAAAAATTCGTTTGTAGACCGATATTCCTCATTTCGACAAACCTTTTAGGAATATCGTCTTCTTAAAATAATGCATGGGTTTTATGCCAGGGGACGTAGATGTATATCTTATTTTTGTCAATATCTCTAATTCTAGGACTCCGATTTGAAAAATTCCTTCTTTGTTGATTAGTGTTTCCGATGCGAATATTTTTCATATAAATTCAAAATTTTTAAGTAAATCATATACTTTCCGCTAGGGGGCGCAGAGGTAAATTGCGTTTTCTGCGTTATTTCCGCTTCTAAAACTCCGATTTGAAAAATTATTTTTGTATCGCATACAGTTCCTGATGGAAAATGTTTTTCACATAATTTCTAATATTTCGTAAAAAATGGTGGCAGTCAGGAGGCATAAGTGCAAATTTGCTTCCGATGTATTTGCAGCAAAATCTGAACTCCTGAAAACTCGACTAAATTTTTTTTTTCTTGGACCGATACCGCTCACACCGAAAACCTTTTGAGAATACTTTCTTTCTAAAATAATGCATGTTTTTCCCGCCAGAGGGCGTAGATGCATATCTTATATTTGTCGCTATCTCTACTTCAAAGAGTCCGATTTGAAAAGTTCTTTCTTTGTTGGAGAGCGTTTCCGCTGCGAAATGTTTCTCATATAAATTCAAATTTTTCTTAACGCGCAAGTCTGCAAATAGAGGACGTAAGCTCATGATTCCGTTTACAGCAATATCAGCGGGATTGAAAAACCGATTGAAAAACGTCTTTCTTCAGTCAGATCCTACTGTTTTCCATACAGGTTCCATTGACTTTGAATAGCTTTGATAAAAATTTAATTTGCGTCAGAACTGATTTAAAAGACGTGCTCATTACCCCCGAAAATTCGGTGTCAGCTTTCTTGTTTCCAGTGTTCTCAGAAGAACATGAGTTAAAACTTAAGATTCCTAGATTATTTCATGGAAGTTTTAATACATTGTATTAATACATTGTATTAAAACTTCGGGCATCTTGGGGCATCTTGCGGAATGTGAAGCCACAGTGGATTTCGCACATTAACGGCACCAAGTGCAAGCAAAGAGATGTGGGTGGAGGACAGTGAAAAAGCTGACTCTGCCTCACCGGTCCCTCTGTACACAGCGACATGAAACGTTTACCGTTAGTGAGTCACTGCCTTGAAATATTTTCATTTTCTAGCATCTGTCTGGGTGGAAATCATATGAGACATAGCTAAAACTATTTATAAAGAAGTCTCATATGATTTTTTGCCTCATATGACTTCTTTTATGAGTGGAAATCATATGAGATAAAGCTAAAACTATCTTATGAACTTCTCTCTTTATATAAATATATAAGCTGTGTGTTATTTGTGATGTAGCGGCATACGTTTCGGGCTCTTGGTAATAGTAGGCCTCTAGGCTATAACCCCGGTAGACCTCTCTTCATCCGGCCCCGCACAGCGTCTTTCCATGAATTTATTTATTTATTTTTTTATTTTGCTACGTTTAGTAGCGGTGCAAGCTTTACTTATCTGGAGAGGGGGGGCTTGAAATTACTACCATTTGAGCACAAAAGTACCCCACTTGCACTCAAATAGTACTCAGTCTTTACTTTCTCATACCTGGGCCGCAGATGGCCTAGTGGTCAATGTTCGTGAATGCTACGGAAAAGTCTCAGGTTGGATACCGGGCAGGTACGAACAGTCGAACCACCAAATATCCGCCGTGCGTCGGATGGGCACGTTAAGCCATCGGACCCCGGGTACTTCCCCCCCCCATCCCCGGCTATAAATAAGAGCGTCTTCCTTCTCCTTTCTACCTCGCTTCCGTGTGACTTTCCTGTAGGGCACTCTAGCCCAAATCTCCTAGCTTCCTACTTCTAAGGGTTGTTTAAGAGCCCTGGGTTTAGACACTTCCTTCCTTAAATCTGTACATAAATCTGTAAATCTCTTTCTCACACCTCAGTTACAAGTACGTTCGTTCAAAAAATCGCACTTACGGTTTTCGACAATTCTACCAAAAATCTAAAAACTAGGTAAATACCAAGGACCAACGACTGTAAATGTCAAGTTAAAAGTAAAAGTTATGTGAATGCTCCAACACAGCACTCATAAGAAATGCAGAACGAAAAGCGAACCGGCACAGAACGAATGAAAGTCAGATAGTGAACGCAACAATAGGAAGACGCTCTCGGAGTAGGGCTTGGAAAAGTTCCGTTCAAGGTTAAACGCTCAAAGGGACTTTCTGTTCTTCAACTCTACGACGAGGTATTCGGAAAAGTCTCGGAGGTTAGGCATATCCGCAAATTGTTTTACAGTTCCTATGAGGAGCCTACACCTCACACAGTAGGTAACATTTTGCATTGGTTAGTTGCGCCGAACACTGCATGTATGCGAAAAGTAAATACTAAAGTGTATATCTTTCTTTTTCAATGACAAATCGCAGTATATTTCTTCACACGTTGTGCATTTATATATTTAATGCCCCTCAGAAGAATCTACGTCCCTGGTATGACCATTCTGGGATAGTAAACGCCCCTCCATACACATTTGCTACTTATCAACATAAATTCATCTTTTCGTGTACATTTATGTAAAAAATAGCTTATTTATTATACTATGCAGTTTATAAATGTATTTTATATATTGTTTTCCTTGCAATAGTACAGTATGTAAGGCTTGCATTTGAAGTCACTTCCAGCATTCACGCATAAAGCAGAGTGGAACGGACCTTGAAGGCTTTGCACTCTCTGGTGCCAATTCACGCACAACTCTACGTATATCTTCTTTCTTATGGTGCATCGACTTGATGGTGGATTCATTCACACCGAATTCGCGGCCGAACATCCCAGAATGAAAAAGTTAATCTAACACATGTACTTTATCACTTAGGCTCATCATAGCTTTCTTGCGCTTAGGTACGCCGCTCGGCAAGGGGTCATCCAAGAGCCCTTGGATGCCATTATTAAACACAAAAATAACCAAAAACAGCGTAAGACTGCAAAAAGCGTGAATGAAAAGATGTTCGATAAAGACACGTGTAAACGCAAAGAAAGCTGCGAGAACAAGAAGGCAGCCTCTCTTTGCTGGATCCATCTGGAACGCTGCGTGGTAGGCATCTGAATTTTTTTCTCCCTACTGCGCATGGCCACGAATAACAAAGAATAGACTGTAATTTACAGTAGATACGTGATCAAAAGTACGCAGACTCCAAAGCAGGGACCCCGAACTTCGATTTGTTTGTCCCTCCAATTAACATCCTATGGGGAAGAAAAAGAAATACATTAACATTCGCACAACCGATATAACAGATTCTTAGGCTTGATATAACTTCGTTGTCCTTGAAGTACACTTGGTGTGCAAAACTTAAGGACGAGCTAAGTTTGACGTGTGGCGTCACACAGCAGCGGCACGGATATGTGAAATTCAAACCATAGGAACCCCATTACTTACCGAAATGATGGTGGAAGCAACACCGACACAACTGCAGAAACTAAAGGATATAGTGGAACTTTATTCAGAACTACCTACGTAGCACTGGGGGCCATGACACAGTCACTCCCAAAGACAGTACGAAGGGAAGAGGAGGACGTCAGTAGGGGAAATGATCACTCCTAACGTCGATGAATGATTTACACCGTCTGTGCCTACTTCGTACTAGGTTGCTGATGAGTTCTTGCAGTAACGTCGCCCTTTCTACTGTCAGCGCCGTCTTCAACTTTTGCACAGTTTCTGGTGTGTGTTGACGTGCAGCAACGCATCCCTCCAGAGCGTCACACACGTGTTCTATGGGGTTTGGTTCGGGAGAACGTTCTGGCCAATCCATCTTCTTAATGTTTTCACTTTCCAACAGCTCATCAACGGCCACCGTACGAAGGTAGTGGCTTATCGTCCATTAGCACCAACTATGGGCCAATGGCACTTCGGAACAAACGAATATGGGGAAGGGTTACCTTATTAAAGTAGCGCGCACCCGTTACAGTACCTGCTTCCAGTATTTAAAGCTCTGTATGTCCATTGATCAGAATACCTTTCCGAACGAGAACACGGCGCCCGCCATATCTACCCCTTTCATTGATGTTTTTTTTGGGGGGGGGGGGATGCCGAGTGCCTACTAGTGCTGTTCACGGATTTCGGATTTTTGGATATCCGAATATTTTAGTATCCGAAAACCGGTTTTTTAGCATTCGAATAGTTCGAACTCCAGATAACCGGATATCGAACTCCGGAAGTGATTTCCGGATATTTTACTATACGAAATCCGGATTTCGGATTTACGAAATTTCGTATATTTTGCAATCCAAAATACGGATTTCAAAATATCTGTTTTTTGACAGCACTAGCCGCATATATTCGAATATCTCGATTTTGAAATTCGGATTTATAATATTTCAGATATTTTGAAATCCGAAATCCGGGTTTTAAAATATCCGGTTTTTGACTGCACCTCACGTCAGATTAGCTGCCGTCCAGAATCGCTAGTGAGACTAAATCTATTCCCATCCGTAAAGAGTACCATACACCAGTGTTCTGGTGTCCAGCCCTTTTGTTATCTGGACCGCTGGAAACGGCGTCTCCGGTGAGCAGTTGTTAATGGAACAGAATGCACTGGTCATCGGGCAAAAAGTCCACCTTTATGCAGCCGCCTGGCCACTGTAAACAGCGATATTGTGCGTCCTGTCCTCATGTTCAGTTGTTTTGCCATTTTACTTGTTGTCTGGTGTGATACCCCTTGGCCTGTAAAAGCAGATAGTCAGTCCTCACTGGGAGTTGTTTTTAGTGGACGATCCCTCTTGGCCTGTAGGGGCAGATAGTCAGTCCTCACTGGGAGTTGTTTTTGGTGGACGATCCCTCTTGGCCTGTAGGAGCAGATAGTCAGTCCTCGCTGGGACTTGTTTTTGGTGGACGATCCCTCTTGGCCTGTAGGAGCAGATAGTCAGTCATCACTGGGAGTTGTTTTTGGTGGACGATCCCTCTTGGCCTGTAGGAGCAGATAGTCAGTCCTCACTGGGACTTGTTTTTGGTGGACGATCCCTCTTGGCCTGTAGGAGCAGATAGTCAGTCCTCACTGGGAGTTGTTTTTGGTGGACGATCCCTCTTGGCCTGTAGGAGCAGATAGTCAGTCCTCAATGGGAGTTGTTTTTGGTGGACGATCCCTCTTGGCCTGTAGGAGCAGATAGTCAGTCCTCACTGGGACTTGTTTTTGGTGGACGACCGCCGCCGGTCTTTCGCACAGCTGTACCTGTAATCCTGAAGGACGGCCATGCACGCGATACGATGCTATGGGCGATACCAAACCCTTGGGCCACGTTCATCACAGTTGGCCCCTCTTTGAGCCTCCCAATTAGTCGACCACGAATAAAGTCATCATGTTCTCGACGGGCCATTTCCCGGTCTCTAGCACACAACAAACACAATCGAACATCTATAACACTTATGCACACCGTCCAGTGACTTCCGTTCACCTGATGCTCTTGGACTGCGCGAGATCATTTGTTCTCACGTCACGTAAACCACACGCCATGCTCTACGATTGCGCATGTGCTGTTGCCCCTGTTCCACAGACATGGTCACGAGTTAATTTGTGTTTGGGTTCTGCTGCTATTTACGGCGTTATCTTACTTTTTCCACTTCGTCTTTAAGTTTTGCACACCAGTGTAGAATCAGTTAATACCACCCGCTCAGCGGAAGCATTCCATAAATGCTTGCAAAGTCATCGCTATGCTCCTCTAAAATACGAGGGTTATTTCAAAAGTTTTGCACACTGTGGGTTATCTCTTAAAAAAAAGATTTGTTTCACAACATACATTTACACGCCTTCGAAGTAATCTCCATGTTTCTTTATTACAGCGGTCCAACCTTTGGGAAAGTCTTGTATTCCAGTCAGGACACGTCCATTGTTGAGGCGTCGGATTACTCGTGTCACCTTATTAGAAACATCCTAAATCGTACTGTTCCCACGGAGTGGCTTCTTCAGTTTTGGAAACAAGTCGTAGTCTAGTGGGCTAATGTCAGGATTGAATGGCGCGTGGGGAAGCAATTCTCATTCATACTTTTTCAGAATGTCTCTTACGGTACGGACAACATTCGGCCTCGCGTTGTCATGCAAAATGAGGACACCACAGTTCCCAACATGTCGGGCTTTCTTTGGCGAATCTTTGGGCGCAAAACATTTTGCAGAAACCTTCTGTAGTATTCCGCTATTACAGTGGTCCCCTCCGGCACTCTGTCTGTTGCTATCACTCCAACCTTGTCATAGGCCATAATCATTATCAGCTTAACCTTCAATTGTTAGGGGCGGCATTTTTTCTGGAGAGGTTATTCTGGATGTTCCCACTCAGCGGACTGAGATTTAAATTCTGGTTTGAAATCTCGTACCCATATTTCGTCTGTATAGCAACAATTCTGTCCAAAAACTTCTCGCCTTCTGTCTCGTACTGCTGAATCAATTCTTCTGCGATCCCTTTGCTAACTGTTTCCTGTTCTTCACTCGGATAATGCTGAACTCATTTGGCAGCCACTTCTCTCTTCTGTAATTTTTCAGTTAGGATTCTGAAAACTGAAGCGGTAGACATGTTTGATTCATATGCAATCTCTTCACATGTTTTCCGTCGATCTTCTTCCAAAATGCTGTTCACGATAACCTCAGAAATGTCGTCTGTTTCATCTGATGACCGGCCGCTTCTTGGGTCGTTTCCGATGCTTTCTAGACCTTGCTGGAAACGAGAAGCCCACTGTGACACTGTGCTACGATCCACTACACTAACCCAAAAACTTCACACAAAGCTTTATGAATTTCGGTAGGGGATTTTCCTCGTAAAGTTTCAATTTTAATGTAGGATCGCCGTTTGCTATGCGAGATCTGACCCGATTCACTTTCTTCCTCTATTCTAGACATAATTTTTCGGAACAGGAACAAAACAGCCAGCAAACGTAGACACAACTTTGTATACTAAAGTCTGACTCGCAACTGGCGCAACGATTGGAGCGATTGCATTATCCTACGGGCAGCGTCTGCGCAGTGTGCAAAACAAAAAATATATGACCTACGAATTTCGACCGACGATGAAATCGAGTGTTTGGCACCCTTTATGTGCTTGACAAAGTTTTTCGATGGAAACATATACGAAATGCAACTGCAGATTGACTTTGTCTAATCATCATTTTGATCATGAGAAACAGGGCCGATAGACCAGGCGCGGGCTTTTGACTAACATTCGGCATTGAGTCTCGGATGCGTTGTCCTATGGTGCTGGTTATATGTTTTCCTATGGTGCTGGTTATATGTTGTCCTATGGTACTGGTTTTATGTTTTCCTATGGTGCTGGTTATATGTTGTCCTATGGTGCTGGTTACATGTTGTCCTATGGTGCTGGTTTTATGTTGTCCTATGGTGCTGGTTATATGTTGTCTTATGGTGCTGGTTATACGTTGTCCTATGGTGCTGGTTATATGTTGTCCTATGGTGCTGGTTATATGTTGTCCTATGGTGCTGGTTATATGTTGTACTATGGTGCTGGTTACATGTTGTCCTATGGTGCTGGTTTTATGTTGTCCTATGGTGCTGGTTATATGTTGTCCTATGGTGCTGGTTATGTGTTGTCCTATGGTGCTGGTTTTACGTGGTCCTATGATGCTGGTTACATGCTGTCCTATGGTGCTGGTTATAGGTTGTCCTATGGTGCTGGTTATATGTTGTCCTATGGTACTGGTTATATGTTGTCCTATGGTGCTGGTTTCATGTTGTCATATGGTGCTGGTTTCATGTTGTCCTATGGTGCTGGTTATATGTTGTCCTATGGTGCTGGTTTTATGTTGTCCTATGGTGCTGGTTATATGTTGTCCTACGGTGCTGGTTATGCGCATTGTGTTTGTCCTATGGTGTCGGTTATGTTCTTGTTCTAGAGCCAGTCGTCCAAAATTCAGGATATCTGATCACCTTAAATATTCATGGAGACTGTTAACCCCTCAAAATAATTCTAATTTTGAACCACAAGAAACGCAATTTTGAAGTATTAGAATGGGATTTCTTATTAATCCCAAAATAATATTTCTTAAATTCTTAATATATGTGATGCACATTTGTGATCTTAGAAATTAATAAATAAATAAAAAGAAACTCTACTTAACCCTAAAATAATATTTTTGTAATTCTAAACACGTGCGTGAATGTGATGAATCAAAAGTTGGAGTTTTCAGGGCAAAAATTAATAAAAAAAAAGTGTGTCATAGCTGCATTGATTGTATCAGGTGTACAAATAAGTTTTAAAGCGTATTTTGTGTGACGTATACCGCTAATGTACATATCCGACATTCCCCCGCGTTGTTGTCATGTGACCGTAACTGGTCCAAAGTATAGAATGTGACACAGAAGTTTGCCCAACAGTCAAACGCGTTTGCACATCGGTAGGTGAAAGATGGCAAGCGATACTACATTTATTCGACACTGCATTCGTTATGAATTTCATGAAGGAAAGAGTGCTGCAAAAGCATGTGCATCGATCTGTTCTATTCTGGGGGAGAATATTGTATCTAAAAGCACGTGTGAGATTTGGTTTAGACGGTTTAAAGCAGGTGATTTTGATGTTAGCGGTCGAGAACGTAGCGGCGCCCCGCAGAAGGTGGCCCATGAGGAACTGCAGGCATTGCTGGATGAAGATTCGTCTCAAACGCAAAAAATAACTAGCTGAATAACAGGGGGTAACTCAAAAAACTATTTCCAGTCATTTACGCGCAATGGGAAAGATTCAGAAGGAAGAAAAATGGGTGCCACATGAACTGAGCCAGAGGAGCAAGGATGAACGTGTCACGAAGTGTTTGAATCTGTTGAATAAACAACACAGAAAGTTTTTACTGTGTACAATCGTTATGGGTGATGAAAAGTGGATATGGTATGCCAATCCCAAGCGCAAAAAAACACTGAGTAGATCCCGATGAAGAAAGACTTCGACACCGAAAAGCAATATTCAATCCAAGAAAGTTCTGCCATGCATCTGCATGGTAGGATATGAAGGGTGTGCTCTATGGAACAGGTTCAAATTGTTACTGCTGATCGCTACAACCAACAGTTGCTGCGATTGAACCAGGAAATCTGTCGGAAACGTCCATTCACAGGCAAAGGATTACGTCCCGTGAAATTACTGCATGACAACGCTAGGCCGCATGTCGCGAAATCGGTCAAGGAAACGTTATTGACGCTTGGCTGGGAAGTTTTGGAGCACCCGGCGTATAGTCCCGACATAGCTCCTTCAGACTATCATTTGTTCCGGTCGATGCAACATGGTTTGTCTGCTGTACGGTTCCGGGCATGTGACGAAGTGCAAAAATGGGTTGACGACCTCATCGCGTCACACGACGAAGTATTCTTCATGGCTGGAATCCGTCAGCTGCCCGACCGATGGCGGAAGGTGATAGATAATGATGGCGCATATTTTGATTCGTAAAAGTATTGTTCTTTTCTCTCAAATTGCATGTTGCGTTGTCTTAAAACGCTTTAAAACTTATTTGTACACCTAATACGAATACCTGATTTTAAATTCACTGAAACAATGAGACAGAAATGTAATGTGGTTTGGGAGATATAAAATATTTTTGCTTTCGCTTCATCTTGTTAAGTCCCGCCAAAGATCCAATTCGACTCTTGCCACATAAAGTTATGGGATTCCTACTTCAATACCATTATAACACGGGGCGATTGGAAAGCCATAGCTGGAATCAATTAATAGGAAGTACAGTTACGTTATAATAAATGTGCCCCAGAACTAAAAGAAACTAAAAATAAAAAACGAATGATGTACTTATGAGCTCTGATATAACTTCATTATTGTTGTACCAGTTAATACAAGAAAAAAAAAGAAAAAAAAAAGATTGTATCTCCAAGCCTTGCTACAACTTTGTTATTCTTGAAGTATAAGTTAATACCTTCTCAAAGAATTGTACCTACAAGTCTTGCTATAACTTAGTTATTATTCAAGTATAATCAGTTAATACCAAAAAAAGTACTGTACCTACAAGTCTTGCTATAACTTAGTTATTATTCAAGTATAATCAGTTAATACCAAAAAAAGTACTGTACCTAAAAGCCTTGATATAACATCGTTGTTCTTGAAGAATAATTAGTTAGCACAAAAAAATAAAATAAAAAAAAAAAAAGGATCTTACCTGCTTACCTGCAAGCCTTGATACAACTTCATTATTTTTGAAGTTTTGAAGTTTAATCAGTTAATATAAAAAACAGTATTGTATCTACAAAGTTTGATATAACTTCGTTATTCTTGAAGTACAATCAGTTAATACAAAAAAAGAGAGAAAAAAAAAGGATCGTTTCTACAAGCCTTGAAATAATCAGTTAATACCATCTACCCCAAAAAAGGATTGTACCTACAAGTCTTGATGTAATTTGTAACTTAGGTGTTTTTGAAGTACAGTCAGTTAATACCAATAGAAAAAATGTATCGTACCTGCCTTGTTGATATAACTTCGTTATTCTTGAAGTATAATTAGTGAGTACAGAAAAAAATTGGTGCGTGTCTACAAGCTTTGATATAACTTCGTTATTTTGGAAGCATAATCAGTTAATACAAAAAAGAAAAAAATGTACCTACAAGTCTCTATATAACATCGTTATTCGTGAAGTATAATCAGTAATATCCATCAAATAAAAAAAACGAGAAACGACTGCACCTACAAGAACCGACATATTCTCTAGTGAAAAATCCACACATTTCTCGAATAAAACAACGCCAGGAATGTGTTCATTATTTATTTGGGACGAAAACGTTTAAAGGCCACCTTCGTGTTAAATGAAACAAGAATGCTTGTACTTAAGCTGGTTCAATTGAACATGAGATTTTGTACATACAAGTCTTTTGCTCTTAATCTTTGTATGACTGCAAATTTTAGCTCGTCATGTATCCCCCCCTTTCAGCTAGAAGTTCTTACAACACAAAAACAGTCTGACAAGAATTGTACCTCAAAGTTTCTCTGCGAACTACCTACAATGACCACCGAATGAGGAAAATCATCGCTGGCTGTGGGCATGAGAAGTAATTTGCGAAACAACAAAAATAAGGTTTTACTTTGTTAACTCTAAAATATTTAAACAAACAGCATTTCTTTGCCTCAAGGTTGACACATGCGTTAGTAACCTTTTCTTTTTCACGATAAGTTGGGCCTTGACTTCGATTTCCTGCTTTGCTTCTCAACACTGAGAAACGAATGGAATTAAGAGAAAGAACAGGTCATTTGCTCTTTACAATTTTTTTTTTTTAACTCCGTGTCACACGCAAAAGTTCGTTTTATTTCCCTGTTTCATTTAATGCGTTTTCACTTTTACGTCGGACATTTGCTCCATCAACTCATGAACGATTAACATCTATTCATTTATACTGTCGCTCTTTCGAAACTGGTTTTGTATGCAACATTAACATTTCTCGAACAATTAGTAGGTATCACGCGCGCTGCGGGAATTAATGTACGTACTTCACCATAAGTAGATGAATTAAAAAAAAAAAACTGATTTTATCACCCATATAGCCATTACAGTCATCTTGAAAAGAAAGATGTCACTGCTTTTCTTCCTTACTGCTAGCTGATTCAGCAGGAATTATTTAATGGTCTTCATGTGGAACAAGCATCCAGTTGTGGGAATGCCTGGAGCAAATAATTAATCGTAATTGCATTCCGCAATGAAACTGTTCAAATGAATGAATGCCAATGAAACTGAATTCCATATACGAAACAACTGAAATAAAATTAGCTGTAAAATATCTGCAACTTCTATAACCGAAGCTGTGGTGTAATACATATTTAAAATTTTTCATTTTTTCAGGGTTTAATCACAATTATGACGTTCTAAAACTACAAAGACTCGCTATCTCTAACTTAGAGCGACTCGTGAAGAAGTGTTGCCGTTCTACTAATTTATCAGTAGATCCACTGATTTTGGCACCCATCTACTGATAGATTTTCGAAAGTTAC
The DNA here is from genome assembly GCA_039090855.1 of Macrothele yani. Classification (NCBI taxonomy): domain Eukaryota; kingdom Metazoa; phylum Arthropoda; class Arachnida; order Araneae; family Macrothelidae; genus Macrothele; species Macrothele yani. The sequence continues at coordinate 127,406,400 of CM077024.1, read as the reverse complement.
AAGGATCTACTGATTTTACCCTATGTAAAAAAATTCTGAAATTAACGGACAAGTTCCAGTCATTTCTTTCGTGAATTAACGAAACATATTTCTGATACAACCTTTCCCGTGAAATGACGGAATTTTCTACCACGTGAAAATTCTGAAATTTCAGAAACCTTTCCGTATAGTTTTTTTCTTATATTGACAGCACATTGCCATTTTAGAGATGTGTTAACGGAAAATTCTGAGTTTTCAGAAACCTTTTAGCAGTTCCTTTCGTATATTAAAGGAAAATCTCGGTTCTCACTTTTCCTGTATCCGTATAACGAGAAATTACCGGTAATAGGAGCGATTCATAAGAATACTTGAGCTTTGATTAACTTTGAAATTTCAATTGTCTGTCGAATTTTGAAGTTCCGTAGCGAGATCGGATACTATGGATACCATATCGCATGGATTTTGTTGATTGTGGCACAGGACATTTCTCCTTTCCCCTATTTGGTGCACCAGCTACTTATTATACAGGGTGTCCGAAAAGTCTTTTTCTGGTTACAAACGTCATTCATATCCGCTGTATGTACGTTACAGATGTGAAACTGGCTCCAAAATGTTGGAAAACTAACCAAGTTTTTTGTTGCAGGTTTCCGCAACGTAGCTGTAGTGTAGCAGTGTCAGTGTCCAGGAAACCGGAAATGTTCACAAATCAGGAAAAAGCTCAGTGTGTCCTCTGGTATCACGACACCCGGTCACCAATAACAATGCAGAGGAACTTTCAAACAACGTATGGAAAGAAACCGCCCGATGTCAAGAGCATTAATTCGTGGTACGACAAGTTGAAGACCACATGATCTGTTGCTGACTTACCGAGAACTGGCCGACCATTAACCTCAGCTGAAAGGGTGGAAGCAGTGAGACAGTCTTTTGTGCGAAGTACCAAGAAATCAGTGCGTAGGGCCTCACGTGAACTACAGATGCCAAAATGTTCTGTTCATGATTTGTGAACATTTCCGGTATCCTGGACACTGACACTGCTACACTACAGCCACGTTGCGGAAACCTGCAACACAAAAACTTGGTTAGTTTTCCAAAATTTTGGCACCAGTTTCACATCTGTAACGTACGTACAGCAGATATGAATGACGTTTGTAATCAGGGAAAGATTTTTCGGACGCCCTGTATATTGTGTTACTGTAAGAAACCGGGTACTTATTGTACAGGTGATTGCACAATGGCTGTGTATCAGTCTTTGGACAACTTAAGACAAAAGCTATTATAGCTATCAAGAGTAAATTTTATATTTAGTTGTCGTTGTTGTTCTTTTTTGTGAAATAATACAGGGTACTTCACTGGGTGGTGACAAAAGAAAGATACAATAAAGTTAACTTACTTTATTGGAAGAGGAAAAAGACGTTTACAGGAGTAAGAGTATGCAAAAGGAAATCAATGGATGACATGTTGAACATTATAACCATCCGCTGTCACGATGTAGCGAATACGTGCTTCGAAGTCTTGCAATACCCACGGGAAGCAATTCGACGGGATCCGTGCAATTTCCTGTTGGATGGCACGTCTGAGATCAGGCAGTGTTCGCTGGTTGTCCTGGTACACCCGATCTTTCAGATAACACCATAATAAGAAGAAGTCAAGCGGCGTTAAATTGGGGCTGTACGGAGGCCAAGAGAGACCGGCCGAAAAACGTTAGAGAAATCGTCTGGCGATGACCCGTGAGCCATAATGCTAGTGAAGCAAATCAAGAACAGCATTTGTGGAGTGTGGCGGTGCTCCGTCCTACTGAAACGTGCGGTTGTGAATCCAGTTTTTCTGGACTCCAAAGGTCACTGTAGGCGACAGCGGTAACTGTGAACTCCAGGAAAAATCGCTCAGTGAGGCTATCACCACTCATTGCACACCAAACGGTTAACTTCAGCGGATGGAGAAGCTCTACAACACAGACCGCCGGCTTCTCGCTTCCCCAAATGCGTTAATTTTTCCGGTTGACGTAGCCATCCAACCAGAAGTGCGCCTCATCGCTGAAGACAATGCTCTTCACATCAAAGTTGTGCTCATCGATCAGTGAACACATGCCATTCGCAAACTCATAACGCTGCTGGACGGCTGCTGTGCTGAAAGGCTGATGCGTCTGGATTTTGTAGGGAAGCATGTCCAAATCCGACGTCACAATGCACCATGAGGACGCTGGGATAACTTCTAGTTGCTGCGCAAGTCTTAGTGTTGATGTACCGGCTTCTTCGTGCAGGAATTCTCGAGCGGCTTCGACGTTTCCCGCCGTCAGCGTTGTTCTCTTCGTTGCCATGCTTGCCACGTCATTTGCGACATTGCCGGTTCGTTCGAATTTCGCTACTAATTTCGTCAGGTACACACGAGATGGCTTACGACGATTCTTAAACGCTGTACCCCACTTTCGCACCACCATTGTGGGGTTTCCGCCGTCCACACACCAATTTTTCACCAAAAACTCTTTGTTCCATGGTATATCGCTGCATGTCCGAAATTGCGTGTCACCCATCCCACTACTTCCTCACGAATGCCTGTCGCCTGCTGATCGACGTCTCGGACGTACAGCGTCGTCTCGTTATTCTTTAACGATTTATTCCGCAGGAAAGTTATCACTACCCAGTGAAACACCCGGTACTATAAACAGTACATTTGACCTTTTTTTAAAGATAACTGAAAGTCATTGTCAGTTTAAAAAAATCAAATTGCAAAGCATTTTGTTACTTCGAAAAATCACGATGAAGAATGCTTAATTTGTGAAAAGTCCTGCAAAAAAAGATAAAATATTACAAACCAATTCAGAAAAATAATGAGCTCCAACAGAAAATAAAATGACTACGTCACTCACATTAATGACAAACAAAAATTATTCATCGTCGCGGAATTCGTTTTACGATGTACGTGACTCCGGCTATCGAGCTTTTGTGGCTCAGTTGTTAAAAACGCGAGTTATTTGTTGAGCCAGCTCAAAAGACTGGGGTTTCGATCCTCACCTCAGCGGAAGGATTATCTGGGGGTAAGTGCTATACAGGGTCGTCAAATTTGGGGAATTTTGGCTTAAATACGGGAAAAACAATGGGCCTTTCTGAAATAAACGAAATTTCTGTCTACGGAAAATCTGTGAAAATACAGAAGTTAAAAAGAAACGGGCACTTTTAAAAACGGAAATTTCTGAAAAACGCGGATACCTACTGGCAACTTTGCTGCACATTATTTTCAGAAATTTTCCGCGAATTCACACCACAGTGTACTTTTAAGGATACCACCTGAATTTTCTTCTTGTCATCCAAGTTTTTTGACCTCCTGCGTAGATTTTTAATCTCCAGCGTAATTTTTTGGCACGCTCCTTTCCCTATAAGCTCTAGAGTAATATTTGCGATACACCTCTGGTATACTAATGTCATGTAATTTTTCAAGCAGTTTATTACGTTTACTTTTATCGAATGTCTTAGAGAAGTGAAAAAAAATTGAGTTAGTTCAATGGATTCCCATCTTTTGGTTAAAAACGAATGCTGTTGGAGACGACTTTAGGAAGGGAGTGTCTGACTTCAGGCATCAAGCATCCCTTAAAAGTAGGAAGCCAGGAAATTTGTGCTAGGTTGCCCGATAGGAAAGACACATGAAAGTGAGGTAAAGAAAGTCAAGTGTCTGTTAGTCATTTCTGTCTTCCACCTAGATTTCACGGGGGAAAGAGCCTTGGTTACGAGTCGCTGGATGACCAAGGCAGGAAAGTATATTGGGTTGGAAAAATAGTAATGTTTGCAAATGCAAGGCAACAGAAAAGTGCTAATTACCGTATCATCATCATCATCATCATCATGGTCAACCATTATCAATCCACTGCTGGACGAAGGTCTCCCCAAGTTTCCTCCACAACGGTCTGTCTTGTGCCAGTCTCCTCCATGTCACCCCTGCATACTTTCGAATTTCATCCACCCATCTCCCATGTGGTCTTCTTCTGGGTCTTTTCCTGTCCCTTGGAATCCAATCTAAAATTTCGGCTGTCCATCGATGATCTGTCCTTCTGGCAGTATGTCCAGCCCATTGCCATTTCAGGGATTTGACTCTGATCATGATGTCTTCCACTCTTGTCATTTTTCGGATCCACGAGTTCCTCTTCTTATCTCTCCTGGTTACACCAAGTATGCACCTCTCCATGCTTCTCCTTTGAGTTGTCTGCAGCCTTTGTATGTCTCTTTTAGTTAAGGTCCCCGTCTCTGCACCATATGTAAGCACTGGAAGGATGCATTGATCAAACACTTTTCTTTTAAGACATAATGGCATATTGTTCTTGAAAATTATGCTGTTTCTTCCAAAAGCTCTCCAGGCAAGTTTTGTACGCCGATTAATTTCTTCATCAATGTGACCCTCACTTGATATCTGCTGTCCAAGATAAACGTACCTGTCTGTTATCTCCAGCTTTTCTCCATCAATCGATAAATCTTCATTTCTTGTAAAAGCATTGAACATCACTTTTGTCTTCTGAAAGTTCATTTTTAATCCCACTTCTTTACTCTTGTCAGCAAGTTCCTGGATCATACTCTGCAGCTCTGATGGGCTAGTTGCAAAAATGACTACGTCATCAGCAAAACGAAGGTGGGTTAGATAATCTCCATTAATCTTTATCCCCTTGTTTTCCCAGCTCAGTGACTGAAAAACACCCTCCAATGTGGCATTAAAGAGCTTCGGAGATATGGTGTCACCTTGTCTCACTCCCTTTCCAATTTTTATGTGTGTTGTATTTTCAAACAGCCTAATCTTTGCACTTCCATTTTCATAGCTGTTATTAATAATATTAATGTATGCATCTTCAATACCGCAGGTTTTCAAAGCCATTGTAACTGCTGATGGTTTCACCGAATCAAAGGCTTTTTCATAATCGATAAAAGCCATGCACAATGGAAGTTCATATTCCCTCGCTCTTTCAATTAGTTCTCTCAGTACGTGGATATGATCTATTGTGCTGTAGCCACTCCTGAATCCAGCTTGTTCTCTCGGTTGAGCCATGTCCAGTGTTACCTTCAAGCGGTGTGAAAGAACTTTAGTGAAGATTTTATAAACTACTGATAGGAGGCTGATAGGTCTGTAGTTTCCGAGATCCTCAATGTCACATTTCTTATGTAGCAGGACGTAACATCACAGCCTCTCCTTGACAAATGTCAACCCCGCCTTCTCGTGGTGCATCCTGTTCCCACTAAAGGGGCTCTGACGACCGCCCATAGCGGTATAACTATACCATCGGGATTAGAGGAAATTCTATCCCACACTCACCAACCCGCTTGGCCAGCGTGGTGAGTTATGGCCAAACCCCTCCAAAATGACTCCACAACTTAAATCTTGGCCCTCAGTCTCCGGCAGCTGGAATGTACCTGGCCAAGGCAGCGGCCAGTGCGACATGAAGGCAGAGGGTGCTAAGAATCCCCGGAGGACCGGACTAGGCTGCCATCTGATGCTGACCTTGGAAACGTACAATGGACGCTCCCTATCTTCTGATTCAAGGCTTCTTGAATTAGAAGAGGAACTACAAAGGATCAAGTGGGACATCGTGGGGCTAAGTGAGGTAAGGAGAAAAGGAGAAGATCTCATCGAACTGAAAAGTGGACATCTCTTCTACTATCGTGGGACAGATACTGGCAGAACTAGTGGTGTTGGATTTATAATAAACAAGAAACTGAAGGATAAAGTGGTAGAAGTTGAAAGTTCCTCTGACAGAGCTGCACGACTCGTTATCCAACTATCGAGAAGATACCAGGCTCAGATTATTCAAACTTATGCACCCACCACAAGTCATCCTGAAGAAGAAATTGAAGAATTTTATGAGGAAATTTGTCATCTAAATAATAAAGGTAAGCAGCACTTGAAAATAATTATGGGAGATTTCAATGCAAAAATAGGGCAACGGCAACAGAATGAAACTTCAGTAGGTAAATTCGGTCACGGCAACAGAAACCAGCGTGGAAATACTCTCGTTGAGTTTGCAGAGGCAGAAGGGTTTTTCATCTTGAACTCCTTCTTCAAGAAAAAGCCACACAGGAAATGGACATGGAGACATCCAAATGGGACGACAAGTGAAATTGATTTTATTATGTGTAACAAAAAATTCGTCATAGAAGACTGCAGTGTGCTAAACAAGTTCAACACAGGTAGTGACCATAGATTGGTGAGATGTAAGATGCACCTCAACACTAAACTTGAACGTGGCAAGCTCATAAGACAAACAAAATCTATTGACATAACCAACCTTTAAAAACACCATAATACCTTCAAGTTGGAACTAAAGAACAGGTTCTCTGCTTTAGAAGGCCTAACATCGGAAGAAGTGGACATCTCTGAAGTTAACAGAAAAGTAACCAAAGCTCTTATGGAAACAGCAACAAAATTAGCTGGGTCTAAGAACAAGTTGCATGCAAATAAATTATCAGGAAAAACGAAAATGTTGATGCAAAAAAGAAGAGAGATGAGGACAACTAAAGAAGATGTGACTTCCAAAGTGGAATATATAGAGCTATGCAAGACAGTACGAAAAAGTATCACTGAAGACGTAAGAAAATTCAACTGTGAACTAGTGAGAAAAGCAATTGAAAACAACCAAAGCCTAAAGATAGCAAAGGGACATCTCAGTAAGGGAAGAAAACAGATTATGGCACTGAGAAAAGAAGATGGTTCTGTAACAAGAAATAGAGGCGAAATTTTGACAAGAGTGAAAGATTTCTACTCCAAATTATATGAAAATGATGATACATGTACTCCAGACATCATGAAAGATACCAGTACCAGAGTTCCTCCAGTCCTTCCAGCAGAAGTTGCACATGCAATCAAGAACATGAAGCGGGGAAAAGCTCCAGGAGAAGATGGAATTACTGTAGACATCATACAAGAAGCAAGTGGAGAAATCGAAACAGTACTCGTCCAAATTTTCACTCGATGCCTTAATGAAGGAAAGATTCCTGAGGATTGGAACACCGCTGCAATTACCGTATACACAGTATGAATCAGTCCAAAATGTAGTCGCCATCGCTTGTCATGACCTGTTCCCATCGTGTGGGCAGCTGCTGGACACCGTTCCTGTAGAATTGTAGCGGCTTGAACCCAAAGAAGTGAGTAAGTGTGCGTTCGACATCGTCTCGGTTGGTGGGCCTTCGTCCGTCCAGGAAATGCTGCAACGACCTGAAAAGGTGATAGTCACTTGGGGTGATGTCCGAGGAATAGGCTGGGTGCGATAGCAGCTTCCAGCCCAGGTACCTGATCTTCTGACAGGTCACGAGTGCTGTGTGAGGTCTCGGTACATCCTGCTGTACGCCCCTTGCTTCCAACAGTGCTGGTTGTTTCGACGTGAGCGATGCATACAGATCGTACAGATGACGGCAGTACACATCGGTGGTGATAGTGGTGTTATCCTGCAGCAGCAAAAAAAAAAAAAAAAAAAAAAAAAAAAAAAAAACGACATCCCGCATATCCCACCAAACAAGACAGTAGGACCTTACTTGGGTGTAAGCCGGCTTTGAGGTCGGCATGGGATCAGTTTTAGGTCCAACCTCCGTTTCCGGGCGCTGTCATACAGGACCCATTTCTCGTCACCTGTCACAATTAGCTCCATGAACGGTTCAATTTAGTCACGTGACAGCAAGGAAACTCATGCGATTTGTTTTCTGCTAAACTGTGAGTTAATGGGATACCCAAACTCACCTTTTGTGCACCTTCCCAAGTTGAAGCAGGTGCGTGATAGTGCTCGTGTGGATAGTCCCAAGTTGTTCGGCTAACTCTCGTGTGGACACACGTGCGTCGGTCTCCACTAAGTTCTTAAGCATGTCCATATCCATGCACTATTGCGGGTCTTCCAGCTTTGGGACGGTCTGAAAGGTCAAGATTTCACTATCGAAACCTTGTGCACCCCGATGCCATTTAATATGGCATCGGGGTGCACACTGGTAATGTTCCTTAAAGCACTTGTGGGGTGTGCTACAGCGACGAAACTCATACAGCATGCAATAGCGCATGTGTTCCTTGTCCACTTCCATGTTGGCTGGCGCTTACACTCTTCGCCTTCTGATGGCTAATTGCCACTGACTTAAGCCACCTACCTGCTGATGTCATGCCGGTGTGCTGCGCGATCTCACAAGTGAAACTATCAGACCTCCCGACGACAATCGTCACGGAACGTTCTGTGGTGGACAAGCATGTCACCAAAGTAACAGGTGTGAAGTACGGCATTTCTCAATCGTCCGCAACCTCTAGAACATTGCTTATAAAAGTGGGACGCCCGTCCGTAATGTATGCAGCCATAAAGTGTCAAATAACATGCAAATGTGGGTGTGATGTTACTGGGTGATACTGCGCATGCCTGGAAGGTGTCCTTCGTTGTGTACGTCAGTGACTGTTAAACGTGAGTAGTGTGAAACAGCGCACGGGCCTGTTCGTACGCATACAAATATTGTGTTGTATGTTTTAAGGATATGGCTTGTAACCCTCATGCTGTAGTACAGATACTGGTGAACGAGGTGATGCAGAAATACCAAGAGGACGACACGGCTCCAACGTAAATCGACAGGCGAATTGCAAGGCAGTTGTATAGCGCTTTGGAGCAACATGTCATTGGAGGTGCTGACATGTTTGAAAGACAGACATTGTGGCGTGATAATGATGAAACGTTGGACACGTTATCTGAACATATTGATACACCGGGTACTCCAGCACACAAAGTGACAAGTAGTTTGAGTTCCTGTGAACCATCACTCCCCAAAGTGAAACGGAAAAGCATTCACGAACAGTTTTATGGACAAACCATGCAGAGTGTCTATGACAATGTGAAGGTGACAAAGAAAACTTTTGCAGCAACTGCCCGTAAATGCAAGATATCACCATAAAAAGTGCGGCAAACAGTAACGGCTGTTGAAAGTGGTGGTACGATGGAACACAAAACTGCACGCATTCGCCAGCATATGTACACCAAATTCCAAGATGCGAGTAACATGGGACTCTCAATTCACTACTGGCATTTAAAGACGTGGGCGAAGGAAGCAGCTAACGGTATGGGTATCCCCAATTTTAAAGCCAGCACATATTTCCTGCACAAATTCAAACGCCGCTATAAAATCTCATCACGCAAGATCACGAGGTTCATTGCCAGGCGGGATGTTACCCTTGACATGGCCGTAAGGAACAACGCACTGGAGTTTGTGCTAGATGTTACGGACTACATTACTGCCAATACAACTGATGCCGACATGGTGTTCAATACAGACCAAACTCGATTTGAATACGAACTCATGTCAAAGAGGACGCTATTACTGACTGGGGAGAAGACAACTGAAGCTGTTGTGCAATCCATTGCATCGACTACCTACTCCTATACCATTCAGGTGCTTATGTCCATGTCAGGACGCTTTGCAAAGAAACTGTACATCTGCTTTCAGGCAACGGGTGGTAAGTTTGGCAAACGTGTTTCCGAAACAGTACGACGTAACCAACCTCCAAATATAGAATGTGACTGCAGCAACAGTGGTAAGATGTCCACAACTCTCGTTCTGTACTGGCTGCGTGAGGTACTGGAACCAGAGCTAACAGGACCTTCCATTCTCTTACTGGATTCGTGGTCTGGTCAACCCGACACTAGTTTGCCAGCCAAAGCGTTCGGTGACAGGGACGTCAATTTGCACACAAAAATCATACCACCGAAAGCCACCAAATACTGCCAGCCCTTGATGTGTATTTTTTTTGACTGAATGTTTAACGACCACCGTGAGCAACTCAATGGGCTATAAGCGGTCGCCCGTCCCTAATTTAGCGTCACTGGTTCGAGGGAAGAGAGAGAGACAGTGCCGTAAGACAAACACAACATCCATGCCTCACCGGGATTCGAACCTGGACCCTTTTCGGACGAATGATCAGAGGCCATCGCTTAGACCACTGCGCCACCTGGGCGGCTTCTTTCGACAATACAAACTACACCGCTGGCCACTCAAAATGCAACACCAAGAAGGACACGAGATAGCAAAGCCAGATTTACTGGAAACATAACAACAGATACAAATATGAGACGATTGAGCTCACAGGCCCGTGCGACTTGCGGAACACGCTTATATCAATAGTTCGTGTGTCCCACATGGCTGGCAATAACGGCCGCTACACGCCGCGGCATCGAACGAAAGAGGCTTTGGATGTGGGCTTGGGGGTATGTCGGTCCAGGCTGCTTCCACACGTTGCCACAGTTCATCAGGTGTAGCCCCGGGTGGTGCTTGCCGGGCCACTCGGTTGCCGATCAGCGACCAGACGTGTTCGAAGGGCGACATATCGGGAGAACAGGCGGGCCACGTCAGCAGTGACACCTGGTGGGCCGCGAAGAATTGTTGCAAGATGCGTGCCACGTGAGGGCGCGCATTGTCCTGTTGAAACGTGGCCGCTGGTAGGTCCTGCAGGTAAGGGAGGACTACAGGCTCCAAAACGTCGGAGATGTAGCGGTGGCTGTTACCGGCGATGCGTACCAGAGGGGTGAGGGTGTCATATCCAATTCCGCTCCAAACCACAACGCCAGGCGACGAACCGGTATGACGATGCATAATGCAGACGTCATGCAGTCTCTCGCCGCGGTGCCGCCACACGCGGATCTGACTATCGTGGTGTTGCAGGCAGAAGCGGGATTCGTCGGAGAAGACACTGTCGTGCCATTCCGTAGTCCAGGTGCGGCGTTCAACGGCTCACTGCCGCCGCACACGCCGGTGGTGTAACGTCAATGGTAATCGGAGCAAAGGGCGCCGTGCGACAAGTCCCCCGCTCTTTCAGACGACGTCAATTGGTACGTGCTGACACAGGTTGTTGCGCAACACACCCTAATTCCTGCGCTAACGTTCGTGATGTGGCGGTGCGAGCCGTCAATGCCCGCCGCACAACATGCCAGTCCTCTCATTCGGTGGTGTGCCGCGGCTGCGGCAATCGCTCACGTCGGTCTGTCCGTCCCTCCTGCAACCGCCGAATCCCTACTCGCCTCACTGTGGCTGGATGTCGTCCCACACGGGCGCCGATGTCTCGGTACGATAAACCGCTGTCGCGATAAGCCACTATTCGTCCTATGTCAAACTCCGAAATGCTGGAACGACTGCCGTATTCTGCGACGAGACCACAGGTCCGGCAGCACAACACACTTCCGCTACTTACACCCCGCCTTCTGTGCACCCTTCTTATAGTGCTTCTAGGTGGCGTGCCGGGCGCACATGCCCTGCAATGCTAATCGTTTGCATGTCCTCTTGCGGGCGACGCATGTTGCGAATTTCAGGCCAATCGGATGCTTCCTTCTTGGTGTTGCATTTTGGGTGGCCTGCAGTGCATTTGCACGACGCATGGAAGAGTACATACGTTCTTATGAGGTGCATGGCGTCAACCTGCATGACAGGATCTTCATTTTCAAGTTGCATTCATTTATATACAACCAGTTGTGGGCATCACAGTACCAACCTATGCTTCGATATGCGTGGAAGGCGTCTGGATATTTGCCACAACAAACGCCTCTTCCGTTCCGTAATGTGTTGGACATCAGTTTTGCTGTGCGTGTCATGTACAACGCTCCTGACTGTGATTCCAGTGCCGTCATTATCTGCTCGTGGGGCGAGATTCACCTTTGCTTGCAGCACTGCCTTCTCTCAACACATTACCATGACGTGGAGTGAGGTATGTACATGTATATGACATTTGCAACTTAATGGTGTTGTGCGTGGCCTCTCTCGACACTTAGGTGCCTCATATTTAACAGGTAAATGTTGTTTGACACTTCATGGCTGCATACATTACAGACGGGCGTCGCACTTTTATAAGCCATGTTCTAGGGGTTGCGGCCGATTGCGAAATACCGTACTTCACACCTGTTACTTTGGTGCCATGCTTGTCCACCACAGAACGTTCCGTGACGATTGTCCTCGGGAGGTCCGATAGTTTCTCTTTTCAGTGGCCAATGTGCACCGTGGCCGGTTATTCGACTTCGGGTACCTCGTCATCGGATATTACTTTTTCCAACCCAATACATCACTACCTGTGTGGTTTATGACACCACTCAAGGGCATGCTGCTCCGAGGACTTTCATCCTCCTTTTTTTTTGATTGGAGGTTTAACGACCACCGTGAGCAACTCAATGGGCTATAAGCAGTCGCCCGTCCTTAATTTAGGGCCACTGGTTCCAGGGAAGGAAAAGAGCCAGTGCCGTAAGACAAACACAACATCCATGCCTCACCGGGATTCGAACCCGGACCCTGTTCGGACGAATGATCAGAGGCCATCGCTTAGACTACTGCGCCCCCGGGGGGGAGGCATTAGTATTTTTTTTTTTTTTTTTGATTGGAGGTTTAACGACCACCGTGAGCAACTCAATGGGCTATAAGCAGTCGCCCGTCCCTAATTTAGGGTCACTGGTTCCAGGGAAGGGAGAGAGCCAGTGCCGTAAGACAAACACAACATCCATGCCTCACCGGGATTCGAACCCGGACCCCTTACGGACGAATGATCAGAGGCCAGCGCCATAGACCACTGCGCCACCGGGGCGGCTTTCATCCTTCTGTACTGACTCCGTCTGTTGTGATACAGATCATAATACTAAATTAAACCACTACTTGTCCAATCAGTTTTTTTACAATACCTGCTAGCTAAATTAATTTCCTAATCCTTACTTGCTATTACGATATATTTCTTAATCTAGATAGCTAATTACAGTCCTTTACACAAATATTTTTTTTTTTTTTTTTTGAGTTTTAACGACTACCGTGAGTAACTCAATGGGCTATAAGCAGTCGCCCGTCCTTAATTTAGGGCCACTGGTTCCAGGGAAGGAAAAGAGCCAGTGCCGTAAGACAAACACAACATCCATGCCTCACCGGGATTCGAACCCGGACCCTGTTCGGACGAATGATCAGAGGCCATCGCTTAGACTACTGCGCCCCCGGGGGGAGGCATTAGTATTTTTTTTTTGATTGGAGGTTTAACGACCACCGTGAGCATCTCAATGGGCTATAAGCAGTCGCCCGTCCCTAATTTAGGGTCACTGGTTCCAGGGGCATTAGTATTCATTGGCGTAAGAATATAACGAAACATTTCCAAGTTTTCGCACTTCAACCGCATGGCTTTTTAAAGGAAGGTAGACAGAAACTGCGACTGGTCGCCTCGGTGGCGCAGTGGTCTAAGCGCTCGCTTATGATCATTCATCCGTGAAGGGTCCGGGTTCAAATCCCGGTGAGGCATGGATGTTGTGTTTGTCTTACGGCATTGGTTCTCTCCCTTCCCTGGAACCAGTGACCCTAAATTAGGGACGGGCGACTGCTTATAGCCCATTGAGTTGCTCACGGTGGTCGTTAAACCTCCAATCAAAAAAAAAAAAAACTGCGACTGAATAAACTTTTCGGCAATTTTAACGCGGTGACTTGACTTGATAATAACCAAATAGGCACGATGTAATATTCATTCAAAGACGTAACGTTGGTTGGGAATGCGGTATTTTGGTACGAAAAAGGTGTCACATGAAGAACTGTTTCCAAATTCGTGGAAACTATAGTGAGACGCTACCATTGCAAGCGTCACTGTTGGTATGATCTCCAGGGTGTACCGAACTGCTGTAGATTTAAGGGTGGAGTAGGTAGTTAATTTCTTTATATAATCCCACACAGGAGTAGCGGAGACTTGAATTTCACTTCTCTGAACAGGACCGTGGTTGTTTCACCGATTTTGCCTCCGTTTTATGCTCGTTTATTCTGATTCTACACGAGAGATTGGCCATTCCAATGTAGTATCGCCTGGAGCCGTCCGCATATTTTACGGGTATCGCATAAACACCTGTCGCGAGGGAATTTGTCAGTATTTCTGTTAAGCATGGTACATAAAGATGCAGGAGACCTTATGCCGACACCGTAGTTCATCTCCTTGAGGGAGTTCTTCTGTTTGTTAGACACCTTTGGTATGTAGGGAATTGAGTCCACCAGGATATACCTCGTAACCAATCAACGTGACGACACGTGTCTTTGAATGAATATTACATTGTATTTATTTGTTTATTGTCAAGTCACCTCGTTCAAATTGTTGAAGCGTCCTATTATTCAAATTGCAGTTTCTGTCTATCTTCCATGAAAAAGCCATCTGGTTGATGTGCGAGAGCTTGGAAAAGTTGATTTACAGAGTCGTACCAGACTAATATGACCACCTACCTAATAATGGGAATAACCACCCTTGGCCTGGGTGACAGCTGCGAGACTGCGTGGCATGGACGCAATAAGGCCCTGGAAGGTTGTCCGAGGCACACATGCGTATTAGGACTGCAGCAGAGCACGCAGATCCCGGAGATAACGTGGTTGTAGGTCGGTACATCGAACCTGTTGATCCAAATAGTCCGACAAGTGCTTGTAGGTCGGTACATCGAACCTGTTGATCCAAATAGTCCCACAAGTTCTTTGTAGAATTGAGTTCAGGCGATTTCGCTGGGCAAGGGAGAACTGTGATATCGCTGTCGTGTTCATGGAACGAGTCACACACCCCCTTAGTGACGTGGTATGGTGCATTGTCCTGTTGGTAGACACCATCACCACAAACGTCCAACATGAAGGGATGCATGTGGTCAGCCAGGATGGACAGGTAGCCATTGGTGTTCAGGGACCCATCCAGTGGTACCAACGGTCCCAGGTCATACCAGGAAAACATCCCCCAGACATGCACTCTGACACCGCCGGCCTGTACTTGACTGACAAGCCTGTCCGGGTGTTGGTTCTCGTGTGTCTGACGCCGTATCCGCCACCGCCCATCACTCATGTGGAGTAGAAGCCTCGATTCGTCGAAGACGGCCTTTTCCCACTCTTCCGCTGTCCAGCGACGGTAGTCTTATGCGAACGACAGGTGTCGTTGCTGATGGGCCTGAGTTTTTTTTTTTTTTTTTTTTTTTTTTGAGGTTTAACGACCACCGTGAGCAACTCAATGGGCTATAAGCAGTCGCCCGTCCCTAATTTAGGGTCACTGGTTCCAGGGAAGGGAGAGAGCCAGTGCCGTAAGACAAACACAACATCCATGCCTCACCGGGATTCGAACCCGGACCCCTTTCGGACGAATGATCAGGGGCCATCGCTTAGACCACTTCGCCACCAGGGCGGCGGGCCTGAGTTAACATGGGCGCCTAGACGTCCGTCAAATCACTACCTCTTCCCATTGTACTCACGTTACGCACTATGGCTCATTTGTCCTGCCCGGCCGCTTATTTCTCCTTGTGGTCGACCTTGTCACGTGCACTCTGTGACGCGCCTGGGCAGGTACACTGTGATTCCGGGGGTGATCATATTATTCTGATACGACCTTTTATATTCTTATGCCAATAAATCAAATTGCTAGTATAGTTTTACTACTTTATGTATAGTTGGTGTACAGTTCCTCGTTATTAATTTGCACTATTACTTTTGCTGATGTGCATTATTTTATAAATCTGATCATTAGTAACACATTGTAAAAAAGTGAACCAGGCTCATATTAGTTTGAATTTGCATTGAGGTGTTGAGTAGTAATGTGTGGAGTACTGGTATCATTTGAAATATCAGTGGCTTTAAATGTTTGTCCGCACTGCCACTTTAAATCTGATAGGCGTTGCATGTTTCAAGCAAAAAACCAGATCTACTGGGGTTTTTTTTGTTTTTTGTTTTTTGTGGTCTATTGATTTTAGACAAAAATTTCTGGCAACACTGCAGCGAAGAGAACCCCAGACACAAGGGAAAATTCAGTTCTATATTTTCCCTCAGGATTCGAACCATACTCAGTAGTGGGAGAGCAATAATTATCTATCTATTGACATGGTTACTATCGAAGAACGACTGGAGCTCCAGCACGGCGATGGATACAGTAAAACCTCCATTAACGTACAGTTCTTAACAACGGTAAGTTTTGGTTGGTACCAAACATCTTCCGTAGGATTACCATTAACGATGACCTTCCAACAACGAAACCTCTTAACATCGGTCAACGGACACCTCCGAGCTACGGCAAGTTTTGGTTGGCACCGAACAGATTCCGTAGGAATAACATTAATAATAACTTCCGAACAACGGAACCTCTTAACAGCGATCAGCATAACATTCCAGTCATCCGTGAAGGAGATATAACGCCCATGTCTTTTTGATTTTACGCAGTTCCTTCGGTACTTCGGCAAGAGGGATAAGATAGAGACAAAGAATATTTATTACTAAAGGCATAATGGGTTGGATTACGGCTGATGCAGTGGTATGCTTAAGTGAAAAGAAAGGAGTTCAAAGTTTAGTTCTACGTGAGGTGAGCTGCAGCTTCCATGTATGTTTCAATCGCCCTCTGACGCTGCGGGGGTGGTTGATAGGGCCTGGAATTTTCCCCGTTCTGGGCGATGTCTCTTGGTTTAGTCCCTGTGGGCTTTGTTCATGCTTTACGACGCGCAACCAGTTAACTTTGCAGTTACGCTTTACTATCTAACGTTTTCCTTTCTTTCCTTCCTATAGCATACCCTAAACTTAATCTCTTAGCTTGCTATTTCTAACGGCAGACACTGCCTTCTTAAAATCCTCTACACCGTGAATTATTTATTTAATTATTATATTCAATTTTATTCAGCACTCAGCATTTGGAAAAAGCTCTGCAATGGTTCATTTATTGTGCATAAGCTTCATATATTTATTCTGCTTTTGCACAAACGCAGCAGCCTGGCAATAATAAAGTAGGCCTAACCCTCCGAACAACGGCCATTTCCAAACAACGTCACTTCTTCCCGGTCCAAGCAGTAACCGTTATTCGCAGGTTTCACTGCAGATCCTTCCGAAGAGCTGCAACAATGCTGAATGCTGAGACTGCCTGGGATTTTCCGAAGGCTACCCGGGATGAGAGAGAGAGAGAGAGAGGAGAGAGAGAGAGAGAGACAGAAGTAATCCTTGATTCATGCTCATTAAAATATTTCCCAGTTTTTAATAAAGAATTGCAGATAAGACCGAATATCCCGAGACTTCCCGGAATTTTCTGGGGATGATAGATCCTATTCCAAATCTCTGATACATGCCCCCCCCCAAGAACTAAAAATCTGGAATTCACACTCCTCAATTTCTCTGTTTTTAATAAAGAATTGCTGATAAGTTCTAATCCTGTGTTCATTCTGTCATAGGGGTGGGTCTTCTTAAAACTGCTGTTGCCAACATTGATCTCCTCGTCCTCGCTTAAATACGGCAATTCCAGGAAAATGAATTTCCACCTGGAAATTTTCACACGCTTCGAGGTTTGAGTATCGTATCTTGAGGTGCCTACTTTCTGTTAGGCAGAAGACAACGTCCTCTGCAGTTACTTCTCGAAAGCACCTCTGAGAAGTAACTGCAGAGGACGTTGCAGAGGAAGTAACGGCAGTTACTCAAGAAAGCACCTCTGCAGTTATTTCTCTCAACCCGGTACCGTTTGCCTAAAACTTGAAAATAAAGAGAGAGGACGCTATATCTCCGCAGGCCTAAGTTCACTTGTACCTTATTTGGGTTATACGTACGGACCTAAAACAGTACATCGATATATATTCTCTGATGGTGCCACAGGGAAAGAAGTTACTATCCGAATTGGGTTCATTCATAAGTATGAATTTTGAACCTTCCTCCTTTCTGCATTTTTCAGCAAAACTGGTTATATGGAATATAGACCGGGAATCCAATTTTTTCAAAAACATGTCGCTTCTTAGGAAAGCAGATCGATAAGAAGGCGGGACGAAAAATGGTGCTTAAAAGGAAAGGTTGTTGACATTCCCCCTCTCATGAAAAGCGTCAAAACGTTCTAAAGGAAACAAAAACACTTCAATAAGCCAATCATAAAATTCATGTTTCCTTCAAAATCGAACCTAAGCCCACCGGAAGCCCACGCCCTTGACTTCCATAAACGCGATGCTTGCCGACATCAATCGAAAGTGAGAATGGAAATTAGTTGCGTCAGTCGACAGAAATTCCGCCTGTGCGCAGTGAAAATACAGACAAAAGCAATGTGTATGGAACTTCAAGAGCATCTCAGTGGTTCTGGAGTAGCTAGTATTAGAATTTCTGGGAAATATAGTGAGGGTTTTCAATAACGTTATCAGTATCTCGCATATTGCCGTAGAAAGCAACCACTTCCGGTGTTCGTTGCCTTGATCAACATAACTTCTTTGAATGTATTCTGCCCTGAACTACGCTCTACTTTCGGACTTTCGGTGTACACTACCTTGGAATTTATATCTAATTTTGCGGTTCTTGACATGCAGTGGCTATCGGTATACATCGCATTGGATAAAGCCGTAGTTCACCGTGAAGTGAGCAATAGGTTTCTGCGGATGCTCTCGTCGAAGGCTTACTCTATTTCAGGCATGTTGTTTTGGAATCCTGTCAGTAGTGCATTAATTCAGACTGTGCTACCCTTTGAGCGTATATTACAGTACTATGAACATCGTACATGGTTTCGGTCCATTCTACTATGAAGAATAACACCTTTTGGGTGTATGCTTTCTCGAATAGGGTAATTAGTTTTGGTCCATATTTTCTTGAACGTTGCATTCACTTTCTAGGATGACTAAATTGCTTTCCGGACGTTTAGAAAATGAATTTCATCTGCGAGGTTAAGAATGAAGAAATCTTGAGCAGCGCGAAAGAACCTCATTTTTTTTGTAACTGTAAGTATGTACTTATACATATATGCATGCAAATATCAAAAACTTGTGATTAGTTCCAATGCCGCAAAATCCTAATTTTCGTTAATTTACTTCCTTCTTCAGGAATCATACTTGTCATATTAAATTATATATTAACAAAATTTCAGAGAAACAAATCAGTGTGTTAACCCTTTAAGCGGCCTACTTACATCGACTAAATGGAACCTAAAATATTCCTCACTCCCCATATAGGAATGTTCACATAGTGGCTGAAACGCTACAGCAAAGCAGTTCCTTTCCCCCTCTCATCTCAGCAGTAAAGATCATAAATCTGTTATTCGTGGTAAGTGCTTGCTTCTAATCCTTTATTCTATTATCCACGATTTGAGGCCTAACAGGGGAAGGGAGAGTCCTCTTGACACGGACATCATGCCACTGAGTAGAAACAAGTCACTGAAACATCTCTCTTCGATATTAGGTTCGTAGCCCTTTTAGAAAGTAATAAGTCAAAGATGATTGTTGTCTATTATCCCCCTAATGAGAACTCTGAATAACAAAGCTAATAACAAACGCAACCTGACCCCCCCCCCCTAAATGACCGCTTAAGATAAACTCTTTCTGATATACAAGCTCAGTCGTTTCAGCCTGCTTTGGACCACTTCTTAGACAACGAACATGTTCGTTTGAGTTGATTTCTTCTTACTTTGCTAATTCCGCGTTAATTCGTTCTAGCCGGTTAAAAGCTTGAAGTGTCTGCTGTAACCTACCCTTCAGAGGAAGCGACGCACATTAGCGACTGAGACACTGCGAGCACACCTATATTACACCAGCAGATAGGTGGCTTAAGTCAGTGGCAGTTAGCCGTCAGAAGGAGAAGAGTGTAACCGCCAGCCAACATGGAAATGGACAAAGGGCACATCCGCCATTGCATACTGTACGACTTTCGTCGTGGTTGCACCCCCACAAATGCTGTACGGAACATTACCAGTGTGTACCTCAATGCTATATCAAATCGTCAGTGCTATCGTTGGTTCGAACGGTTTCGAGTGAGAAATTTTGACCTGTCAGACAGTTCCAAAGCCTGAAGACTCGCAACAGTGGATATGGACAAGCTGAAGACTTTAATGGAGACCGACCCACGTGTGACCACACGGGAGTTGGCCGAACAGCTGGGGACAACCCACACGAGCATTATCGCGCACCTGCATCAACTTGGGAAGGTCCACAAGAAGGGAGTTTGGGTACCCCATCAACTTACAGTTGAGAAGAAAGCAAATCGCATGAGTGCACGCGTTTCCTATTTAGCATTGTGACCAAGTTGAACTGTTCTTGGACCGCATTGAGACAGGCGACGAGAAATGGGTCCTGCATGACAATGTCAGCTCGTGGAAACAGTGGTTGGACCCAAAACAGAAGCCCATGCCAACTCCAAATCCGGCATACACCCACGTAAGATCCTGCTGTCTGTTTGGGGGATATGCCGGGTGTCGTATTTTTTTTGAGCTGCTTCTGGACAACACCAGTGTCACTTCTGAAGAATGAAGATTGTCGAGCTGTATTGCCGTCAGATCGACGATCTGCACGCAACTCTCACGTCGGAACGACCAGCACTGTTGAACCGCAAGGGCGTCCACTTACAGCAGGATGCAGCGAAACTTCAGTCTGTGATCTGGGCTGGGAGCAACTTCCACACTCACCCTAGGTCAGGGACCTGAGCTGGGAGCTGCTTCGACACACACCCTAGGTCTGGGACCTAGGCTCACCCACCCTAGGTGAGGGACCTGGCCTGGGAGCTGCTGCCGCACCCACCCTAGGTCAGGGACCTGGGCTGGGAGCTGCTTCGGCACACACCCTATGTCAGGGACCTGGGCTGGAAGCTGCTGCCTCACCCACCCTAGGTCAGGGACTTGGGCTGGAAGCTGCTGCCTCACCCACCCTAGGTCAGGGACCTGGCCTGGGAGCTGCTTCTGCACCTACCCTAGGTCAGGGACCTGGGCTGAGAGCTGCTTCCGCACCCACCCTAGGTCAGGGACCTGGGCTGGGAGCTGCTTCCGCACCCACCCTGTTCCCCAGGCATTGCGCCCAAGCGAGTATCAGCTTTTCCGGTCGTTTAAGCATTTCCCGAACTCACAGCGCTTTACCAACCGGTGCGATGTCGAACGCACATTTACTCACTTCTTATCCAACTGCTTTTCAGACGAAGGGAGCAGGTAGTGGTAAACGATGGCGACTACATTTTGGACTGATTTGTATTTGTATATACGGTAATTAGGACTTTTCTGTTGCCTTGCATTTGCAGACATTACTTTGTTTCCAACCCAATAAATGTTATTTTTCTGAACAGGCTTCGATCAGGATCACCAAAATTACACAGTATAAAGCTGGATATTCTCATACAGTAGGTCCTTAAAGCAGTCCTTTGGGACGGCAAATATTCGAAATTTCTCAATGAAAACGCCAGGAAAGTTCCGTGTTTACGAAGGGGATACGTTATTTTAGTGTCAATCCTCATCTGCTGATTTATTGCACTACAGTTGCTACTGTGAACAAAAATGAGAACGGAGACAAGACTGTAGGGAAGTCTTATATTTATTCTCATTTCTCATAGAAGAAAATTTCCCAAATCCCACGGAGATGATACGCTTTTTAAAGAAAATTAGCAAATTCCGGGGGCAAGCGGACAGTTCACCTGGTACAAAAACATGATGAAAGCTGATAAATTAAAGAGGGGCCACGAATGGCTTAGTGGTCAACTTTCGTGACTGCCACGGAAAAATCTCAGGTTCGATCCCAGGCACGTGCGAGCTCTCGAACCACTAAATACCAACCGTGTCTCGGACGGGAACGTTAAGCCGTCGTACCACGGGCTCTGGTCCTTGGTTTAAAATAAGGGAGTCATCCTCTTCATTTCTACCTTGCTTCTGTGTGACTTTCCAGTTGGGCACTCTAGCCCAAATCTCCTAGCTTCCAACTTCTAAAGGTTGTTTAAGACCTAGGGTTAGACACTCCCTTCCCAAAATCCTCTACATAAAACATCTCTAAATAAATTAAAGTGAAAAGAAAGTCAGACAGAGAGAAACATTAAAACCAAGAGAAATTGAAGAGTTAAACGACTCTAAATTATAGATTAGCATATATTCCATCCACATTCAGAAAACACTTTGGAGATTCGTTTATGTATTTAGATGCAACGCGGATGTTCTCCAGAAAACGTCAGAACCAAGGGTGGTATTTTTCAAGTAGATCCCCTCAGTACTTTCTGGGTTTGAATAGGTCTTAATCATCTTAGTCCAACACTAAACGGTTGGCAATTTGAATGTAATACAAAAGAGCCATATCATAGTCATTATCATACATGGATGATCATATTTATGAATGCAGAGCCATATCGTAGTCATTTATCATATATGGATGATCTCAAGTTATATGGAAACAACGGAACACAACTTGTACAAATTACGACCACATTTAACAGATTTATCTATATGATTATTTGTCTGGACAAATGTAAGTTGGCAGATCTGTGGGAGGAAAGCTGGTTAAACCTGAAGGTTCCCCTGTAGGGAACAATAAACTAATCGAAGATCAGAATGCCAGAAATGGATACAAGTATCTACGATTTTTACTGGCATGTGACATCAAACTCATTAAGAATAATTGAAACTGTACCTTGCAGCATCAAATGAAAATGATCTGAAAAACTTACTTTAACTGTTCTAATAAGGAAAGAAAAGTTTGCAGCCCCTGAGCTAATATTTTTTGATCATCAGATGGTGGATCTCAGATCTTAAGGAAATTAACAGAATGGTGAGGTGAACTATGAGCACAAACATCGCGTGTGACATCCAAGGGCGACAGCACCCATCACGATCCCACAAGTGATAGGAAAACTGGGCATTCTTGACATTGGGTGTATCCATAATGCCCAAATGAGAGGTCTGCACGGACTTAAATTTGGAAATCCCAGTCCAGCTCAGACTTTCCAGTTTTTCCCTTTCCAGTTTGCGGATCAGCTCAGACTCTTCAGTTTACAGCTTAATTCACTTTCCAGTTAACCACCCAGCTTAGACTCTCCAGTTTACAGCCCGGCTCACTTTCCAGTTTACGGCCCAGCTTAGACTTTCCACTTGACGGCCCAACTCAAGCTCTTCAGTTTACGGTCCAACTCACTTTCCAGTTTAGCACCCAGCTCGGACTCTCCAGTTTACGGCCCAACTCAGAGAATTCAATTTTCCACAATCATTCAAAACACCAGTCGTCCCAAAAAGTAAAATCCTATTCTTCTCCCCCGTTGATTCATCACGAACGGGAAAACACAATCACCACCGACGCCCCAAAGCAGCTACTCCCCCAACCCTTCTCGAAATGGCCCGCAAATCTCCAGTTTACGGCCCAACTCAGACTCTCCAGTTTACCGCCCGGCTCAGACTTTCCAGTTTTATGGTTTACGGTCCAGCCCTTTTCAGAATTTCATCCCTCTTTCTCCGTCACTTATCGCATGTACGTAAGTTTTTCTTCCTATAGAGAAACAAAGCTACTATACCGACTTGAACTACCTCAGTAGTAAACGGAATGTAACACAGGTAGACGTACCAGTTCTCGTAGGAATTACTTCCGAGATTTAGACCTGACTACCTACACCTGTTACAAATGTTTAAAGGCATTTCTCCTCTTCCACACTTAAGTACGTATGAATATAGTAGTCTCGATCTCCAAACATGTAAACAATTACTTTGAACTTCATCATCTCCGTTATAGCAACGAATTGCGCAGAAGATTGGCCATTTGTTTTCGTGAAGCTGAAAAGTCTGTTTATGTATATATTTCTCGAAAAAAAAAAAAAAGAGCCACGTGTTTTAGTCCCTAACTATGCGTATATAAACTTCGCTCGGAAATAACAGTCAGGTGTTGGTGACATCTAAAGACCCAGACAAATGTCAAATCCCTTGTAACTACCACATTTTTCATGCAATCTTTATAGCAGTTAAACTGACTCAGTTCTAAAAGTAGTGAGTTTTCTTTCTAAATGTGAATTTCGAAAAAATCCCACAAAGTCTTAAAGTAACTACATTGTGTGTAAAAAATGTGAATAAGATAGTTCATCAAATTCCGCTCGCTTCTGAGGTCAATGTGTTAAAGGAAATTAAAGACAAAGAAGTGAAAACGGCATTTGATTTCAATTTTTAAAGAAATAAACCAGCCTATTTCATCCTCATCTTACAGGCCCAGCTTGTCGATTTCATCTGTAATTAATCAACGTAACCGGTAGCTGATGCACATCTGTGTCCTTTGTTTCCCTCAATGATCTCGCCACCCCATTATGTAACAAGTCAGTCTTCATTTTGTGATTCGA
Source organism: Macrothele yani (assembly GCA_039090855.1). NCBI lineage: Eukaryota > Metazoa > Arthropoda > Arachnida > Araneae > Macrothelidae > Macrothele > Macrothele yani. The sequence goes on along the minus strand of CM077024.1, from coordinate 127,382,437 downwards.
AGCGTTTTTCTTTAATCCAGGAGCAAAATGTAAAACCTTTCAATCAAAGATCGGGCCAGTGCAAAATGTTAAACCTTCCAGCTAAAACCCGAAAAAAATTTTAAACCTTCCAGTTAAAGCCCGAGTTCTAGCAAGATGTTAAACTTTCCACTTAAAGCCCGAGCTCGAACAAAATGCTAAACCTTCCAGTTAAAACCCGAACAAAATGTTAAACCTTCCAGTTAAAACCCGAACAAAATGCTAAACCTTCCAGTTAAAGCCCGAGTTCTAGCAAGATGTTAAACCTTCCACTTAAAGCCTGAGTTCGAACATAATGCTAAACCTTCCAGTTAAAACCCGAACAAAATGCTAAACCTTCCAGTTAAAGCCCGAGTTCTAGCAAGATGTTAAACCTTCCACTTAAAGCCTGAGTTCGAAAATAATGCTAAACCTTCCAGTTAAAACCCGAAAAAAATGTTAAACCTTCCAGTTAAAGCCCGAGCTCAAACAAAATGCTAAACCTTCCAGTTAAAACCTGAGCTCGAGCAAAACGATATCAACCATTCCAGTTAAAACCAGAGCAAAATGCTGAACCTTCCAGTTATTATTATTATTTTTTTTTTTTTTGATTGGAGGTTTAACGACCACCGTGAGCAACTCAATGGGCTATAAGCAGTCGCCCTTCCAGTTAAAGACTGAGCCTGAGAAAAATGCTAAACCTTCTAGTTAAAGCCCGAGTCCCACTCGCTGCTCGGGCTTTAGGGACCGCGCCCGAGCAGTCTTCTATCCCAAATTGGCCAAACAGCACAGAATTTGTACCTACAAAAATGTGTGCTCACCTCTTTCCACTGTTGAAAGAACGTCACTTTCGCCGCAGGTGAAGAAGTGAAAACTACCGAACTCCAGCAACATTGATAGGGGCCCTATGCGGAGGAATAAACAACTTGTAGCAACAAGTGCCCGAAAGTTTTAGGTGATTATAATGTAAAAGATGGACGTTTTTTATTTGCACATCCACCATTCAAAAAGTTGATATGTACTTGTTTAAGGGTCTTGTAAAACTACTTTTTATATCAACCTACACAAAAAATAATAGGATTTCGGGTTTTGTGTCTGGTACTCAAAAATGATTGAAAAATTGGTTTGCTGTCGAACTGGACTGGCTTTGCTCGTTGCGGCACACACGTTTGTGGAAATTAAAATCTCCAGCGAAACTTCATTTGTTAAGAAATGTCTTCAACATTTTCCTCCCGTGCATATCGAATGTACGACTTCATTCCTTTTGGTAGAACACATGGTCAGAAAGAAGAAAATGATATTGAACCCTGCGAGTTCACATGCCAAACGAGGCTCTACTATGTTTTTTTGTTGTTCCTCTAATTGCCTTCTCGAGAGCTTGACACACATTAATGATTTCAACGCAAAGTCCTTTTCCGAAACAAATGTTGCTGACCTGTCTACAAGGCGGCAGCTTTGTCAGCGAGAGTGCGTTCAGCTCGGAAAGGTCATTTTTTGACAGTCTAAGGTCATCCTCTGACGACATGACGTCATTAATTTTTCCGACGTCCTCCGAACCCGATGCAGGAGTTCAGTATAAAATGTTAAGGTTTTCACGTTTGTCCTTTTCTGGAAATGCTCAGCCGAAATTTAATTGATTCGATATTTTGCATAATAATTGCTGTGGGTTGGCCGTGGTTATTTTTAATCAACTTCTGCGTAATTTTTGAGAGAGACGGATCAGACATTAAACTTTCTGTCACAATGAGAATAAGACAGTTTTTTTTTAGTTTTTTTATTGGAGGTTTAACGACTACTGTGAGCAACTCAATAGGTTATAAGCAGTCGCCTGTCCCTAATTTAGGGCCTCTGGTTCCAGGGAAGGGAGAGAGCCAGTGCCGTAAAACAAACACAACATCCATGCCTCACCGGGATTTGAATCCGGACCCTTTCGGGCGAATCATCAGACGCCATCGCTTAGACCACTGCGCCACCAGGGAGGCGAAGTAGTTTTTGAATTTCATGATAAACTGTGATTCAACCCAATGAGAGCGGAGCTCCCTCGAGATACTTCCAAGAGGAAATTCCTTTTCTTTACACATGAAGTCATGGGGATGATACACTCGTCGACAAAATTAAGGTAACAAAGTATTTTGCATGGATATTTTAATTTTGAAACTTTCCCGACAGCGAAACCAGGCATGCATAGCAACAACTGCTGTGCACATTCGGAATATCTGGTCAAAAAAGTCTGCGACTATAGAAGTAAGTGCCCAACCCTTTTGTATGGGCATTTGGGATTCTTTCAGAAGTTCCGCATGCGCAGAAGGTTAAGTACTTCGTCGATACCGAAGATGATAAGTATTCATGGCTTAGATGAATCTTTGTGATGGCGGGCAACCTCAGATGGAGGTGACACGACGATCTGTCCATGTATCCCGAAAGGCCGTTCAGACAGAATGGAGGCAGGAAACGTGAACCATTATAAGAACAGCCGGGGAAGATGGCACGAGAACTACTCATGTTTTGCAAAAAGGAATGCTTCACACATGTGAAGAAATTTTGTTTAAAAAAAACAAACGGCTCTTTTAAGGGCCAAAATCTTGTTTTGCAAAGAGGAATTTTTCTGTCCACATATATGAGACTGGCCCGGAAACAAGGTACTAGGGTTAAAAAATATATATATATATATATATATAAAGTACCAAACTTCCAGCCAGTGGGAAAAAATATTTTCTCTGAGAAGTCCACAAGAAGCGAGGCGAAAAACCGACTCCTACACGGAAATTGAGCAAACGACAATTTTGTTGTTTCAGGTGCCTTGCAACACATGGTTTTGTGAGAAGACTGGGTGTTTATCTGTCGGATTTTTCTTGTGTGTGTGTGTGTGTGTGTGTGTTTTATGCTCCCTTTTTCCCTGTCCTTTCCCCGATTCCGGCGGCCTGACATTGGCTGCGGGATAAACTGCTCGTTGCGATTTGTTGCAGGTAAGTATTTAGGGTAGCTTACAACTTCAATACTTAACGGGAAACCGTATAATCCTTTTGATTTAATTTTTCTGTACTTTTCTTTCATGCTGTACTATCAGGGAATTCTGTTCCCAATTCTCTTATCTTCTTCTTTTTCACCTACCAAAAGGTGCAGAGCGCTGTCTGTTCGGGTCTCTCAACCTCAGATAGGAAATCTCTCTCTCGCAAAGGCACGAGAACTATGTCAATCGAAACTGATGGCTGTCTGAATCTAACGGGAAAACAGAAACTAGCGATGACTGACAACAGTTTCGTAAGGTTCCTGCGACTTCAGGTGGAATAATTTCCAATTGAACTGTATTATAGCAGGTATAGATACACGCGGACCTTGGAGTCGCTTGGTACGATAGGCTCGTCCTACCCACCTACCAGCGAAGTGTTCGTCAGAACTGGTGCATTTAACATATGACTCAAAACCCTGACTAGTTCTGTTTTCTAACAAGTCTCATTTCAACCAATAACTTGATTCTAAACTTTGATTAACCTGGAAGGCACCAGGAAAATGGTATCATCCCTCGAACATCAAGGAAAGGGACATCTGTAGTTAGAGGTGGTGTACTGATGCTTGAATCTTTTCCTTTCCTGGAACCAATAGCCTTAGATTATGGACAACTGGCCGCCCATAGCCTTTAGAGTTGCTTACAGTGGGTGTTCAACTCCGAAAAAAAAAAAAAAAAAAAAAGAAGTGAACATTCAATTGCAAGGAAATTTCGTTTGCGTGAAAAGTGTAAGTTTTCATAATATAAAATTACTTGTCGTGGCACATTTTCAACTTTAGCAGTAACATCATACAAGTATTTTCGGCGTCCTGGGAAGCAACTTTCTAAAATCAAAAATTTCGCGACATCTCCATGAGAAGCAATCGTTGTCGAAGGATTTGGGGTTTTGGTAGTTATTAGCTGTACTTTATAAAAAAAAATTTCCTGGTGGGAGTTGTAGATGTTGCTTTATAAATAAAATTCGTTTTGCTATCAAAAGAGAAAATTGAAAGGAAATATCATTTGTGCTCTTTTAGAGCTTTCTTTCATAGGAAAGTGTATTCGAATTTCGGGAATTTTGTTCGTTTACGACTTCACTGCTTGCTGCTAATCTTAAACCTGATAATAATAATAATAATAATAATAATAATAATAATAATAATAATAAAAACACCGCAAATATTGTGTTAAAGCAATTCATTAAAACAACAAATGGTATAATTTACAAAAATACTGCTGTTTTCCCTGAAACAACTTGTGTGTCGTAGATTGTTGGTTTTCTAGTAAACACATCCTAAATTAACGTAGTTAAAAATAGTATTCAAACTGATTGCCAGAAATAACAGTAGAATAGTAAGATCTACTAAAACAGGACAAAAAGGGAAAAACTTATTTTGAGTTGAAGTCACAGAATAAGCCGTCCGATGCACGATTTTTCAGATAAAACCACTTTTTTACCCTTTCCAACCGTAGGTTGAAGAAGCGTATATGCTCCAGCTTTGTACGTCTGTCTGTCCGTCCGCACGATAACTCGCGTAAAAATAGTTCGATTTCGATGAAATTTTAGTATGTGGTAGGGAACCACCTGGCGATGAACCCTATTGAAAATGGGCAAAATGGGGTCAAAGGTCAGGACATAAAAGCGGGATCCATTCCATTGCCCTACTTCCTCATAACTTGCGTAAAAATGGTTCGATTTCGATTAAATTTAGTATGTGGTAGGGGACCACCTGGGGATGAACCCTATTTAAAACGGACGAAATGGGGTCAAAGGTCAGGACGTAGGAGGCGGATCCGTTCCATTGTCCTTATGCATCATAACTCGCGTAAAAATGGTTCGATTTCCATGAAATTTTAGAGACCACATAGGGACGAACTCTATTGAAAAATGGACGAAATGGGGGTCAGAGGTCAGGGCATAGGAGCGGGATCCATTCCATCGCCCTTATGCGTCATATCTTACATAAAAATGCTTCGCTTGCGACAAAACTTTATAATGTTGTTCCGGAGGTATACTGAACCGGTTCTGTTGAATATAATCGAAATGAGGTCAAATGGGATCAAAGGTCAGGACACAGGAGCGAGATTTATTCCACAGCCATTATCCTCATTACTTGGGTAATAACTTGAGTAATGATTTCTGGTATGTTTGAAAGCGTATCATAATCAATGCATTGCATGATTTTACTAACTTGTTAATATTTAAAAATGATGTTAAAACACATTAAAAACATTAAAAAGGGACAAGATCTTTCGGTGACCACGTCGGTCCCTTCATCAGGTCATACACACCAAGCAACAGAAATGAAAGTTGGGTGACTTAAATACAGAATGATGTCATAATACAAGTACACTGCGCATGTCAAAGAATTAGTATTTTTAGGTAAATCTGATTCTTTGACTTGCGCAGTGTACTCGTATTATGACATCTTCATTCTGTATTTAAGTCATCCAACTTTCATTTCTATCGTTCGGTGTATATGATCTGACGAAGGGACCGACGCGGTCACCAAAAGATCTCGTCCCTTTTTAGTGTTTGTAATGTGTTTTTAACATCGTTTTTAAATATTAAAGAGTGGTTTTATATGAAAAATCGTGCATCAGGCGGCTTATTCTGTGACTTCACCTACTTACAGTAGCGAACAAAAGTATTTGGGGAAAAATTTTTCGACCATAATCTTTTTTCTGCTGGACAAAATCGGGTCATTTTGGGATATGTGATGTGTTGATTCGTAGGTTACAATGCCGCGTAGTTTGTATTTCGCTCAAAGCAAATTTGTCTTTCGAAATGGGCCATATTCAAGAGTCGCCAATTATTACCCATTTGTTTGCTGCATGTATTTATGTTTTTTCTTGCGATTTTTGTGGGTTTTGTGATGTGTAGTGTGATAATAAGTCAATCTTAGGTTTTCAGAAATGGGTAAAAAGGCGAAGATCCCTGTTGGAGCTCGCCAGGCGGCCGTGAACATGATGCAATCCGGAATGCGCGTCACCGACATTGCGAGGGCCCTGAAGATCCGACACCAGTCCATTTCAGCTATCCTGCAACGTTATAAGAAGACTGGTACCGTCGAGAACAGTCTGCGATGTGGTAGGCCTCGTTCCACTACGTTGCGTCAGGATAGACGCATCCTCCGTCGATCTCGTGCTGATCCCAACTTGACTGCTACGGACATCGCCACCGAATTCCGCGATAGCGACGACCTGAACGTCAGCCGAATGACCATCTCCCGTCATCTCATTGCTGGTGGATTGAATGGAAGACGCACCGCCAAGAAACCACTCATCGCAGTCAAGAATCGACGAGCAAAATCGCGTTCGCGCGCCGTCATCGACACTGGACCACGGCGGACTGGAGTAAGGTGCTTTTCACCGACGAGAGCAAGCTCAACTTGTTCGGAAGTGATGGCATCCGATACGTACGACGTCCGTGTGGCCAGAGGTTCAACTCCCATTTCATTCAGCCGACTGTCAAGCACGGGAGGAAGATCGCTCATGGTTTACGGCGCCTTCTCTCGCAATGGAATGGGCCCCATCATCAAGATTGACGGAATAATGACCGGCCAGAGCTACACGAACATGCTCATCAACGATGTCTTCTCATGGGCAAACCAGAACGTGCCACCCGGATGGATCATGCAGCAAGACAACGACCCGAAGCACACCTCCGCAGTAGCGAAGGCAGCCTTCCAGCAGCAACAGGTCACACTTCTAGACTGGCCAAGCCAATCTCCAGACCTCAACCCCATCGAGCACATGTGGGAGGAGCTGGAGAGACGATGTGCGAAGAAAACCTGCCGGAATAGGGCCCAGAGGTTCGACCAGCTGTCTGCAGAATGGGCGCGAATTCCGCAGATCACCGTCGAGAAGCTAGTGGACTCGATGCCGGCCCGTTGTGCAGCTGTTATTTAAGTCTCGTGGTTATCCCACTAAGTATAAGTTATTATTTTGTCGTTTTCTTGTACTTGTTTTCTGTTATCGTTGCATTAAATGAATGTGATACACACCTACTTTGTTGGTCAATTTGTATGATCTTTGCGATTACGCTCGGTACCTGATCTATGTTAAGGTTTCCGCTCCATCTACATATGGATCATGTTTACAACTGAATAGCACATATCATATTAAATGACCCAATTTGGTCTAGCAGAAAAAAATTATGGTCGAAAAAGTGTTTCGCCAAGCTTAAAGAAAAGCAAAAATGAGAGGCTACAGAATGGAAATCGGTATATCAGTCATGCTTCGACAAGCGCCATAGGTCAAGGAATCTCTATGACGTAAGAGATTTCTTGAGCTTTTTAACATAATAATCGCTGCTCCTAGCCTCAAAATTACGGCAATTGCTGTTACAAGAACTGTGAGCTGCAACCTTTTTCGTATAAAACACAGGCAAAAACGTAACATATTCTTATTTACACAAACTTCTGTTGTATTAAATCACAGCTCGAGATATCTCTCTAGAACGCATCCAATGATACGCGATCGGCGTAAATAATAGTGTTTATGCATTTCGGATGCCATATTTATCACTTGAATAAATATAGCCTGCGTCGAATAAGTTCAAAGACTGATCGCATAACTGACGAAACAGTGGTGGAATAAAAATATCACGTGCATGCCAGAAGCCAGCAGTCCTAGTCCAATCAGGGAACAACTGGAAACCGGTTTATACCGGTACCGACAGGCGGCAGTCGGTCATTAAGAGAGTCCCAGCAAACGTTCTGGTCGCATTTCATTTTAGCCATGGAAGAGCAGATACAGAGTGTCCGAATAATGACTGTGCACCGAATATACGAATTGCAATAATTTAATAATAAAGGCATTTTGAATGGAATTACAGTAAAAGTGACCTGCCACGTGAAAGTGCTCTGTGTCCGGTAACCCTCATGTCTCCCCACTCCGAGGCGCGAAGGTCATTCCCGAGCGCTTGGTCAACGGAGGGAGACATGTCGATTGATCACTCGTCTCGGCACAAGGACAATGTTGACGGTTGAACAGTGTATTTCTGGTGGAACATGTTTTTCGCTATAACGAAAAGTACACGGACGAAGTGCAAAAACAGTTCCCAAGGAAATTTCGTGATGCAGACGTCCCCCATCGTTATGCGGTCAGGTTGTGTATTTATTTCCTAAATTTGTTGTTGTGCTTATTAATGGAGAATTTTGAATTGACTGAATTATTTGTATGTATGTATATATATATACAGTCAAGTCTCATACACTATTGTGACCACCTCCTACTTTCGACGTCAACAGCGCGTATCCAATGAAAGAAGGCACGTATCGTACGCTGACTTGGAGGGCATATAAAGTGTGCTGTAGGCAATCTGAAAACATATCACTCGTTGCTGTCATGGATAAAAGGAGCGATTTATCAGATTTCCAAAAAGGGATGATAATCGGCTTTCGGGCCAAGTGTGACAGCATTTCTGAAACAGCGCAGTTTGTGAACTGTTCGCGTGCTACTGTGGTTAAAGTGTATCGCGATTGGAGAAATGGCACCATTGCGAAGAAGCGACGGGTAAACTGCGGAGCACAACGTGCCATTGATGTGAGAGGTGAACTTCGGCTTCGAAGGTGCGTGAGGGCCGATCGACACGCTACAGTGGAACAACTCACTGGCCGAATGAACCACGGGTCTACCGGAAGTGTGTCTAAAACGACAGTTCCGTATGAGACACACTTCCGTAAGGGGCTCCGATTTAGACACCTTTCCGTACGTGGCTCCACTTGCGTATGGGGCTCCGATGCAGACGAATGGTCACTGTACCCATGCTAACGAAGGTGCATCGACAGAAAAGGCTTACATTTGCACCGCAGTATCGGAATGACCTCCGCTGATTAGCAAAGGATTGTCTTCTACGATAAGTCACGTTTTCTGCCTCATCGAACGGATAGACGTTGGCGTATAAGGCCGGAAACATCGGAAAACAAACACTCTTTAACCATTGCTGGAAGAACACAATCTGGTGGGGACAGCGTTATGGTTTGGGGGAATGTTTTCGTGGCACTCCCTGAGTCCACTCATACCTGTGGAAGACAGTATGGACCGAATTCGTTATGAATCCTTCTTTGCAGACTACGTACACCCATACATGCTGATTGGCTTCCCTGGGACGGATGGGATCTTCGAGTACGACAATGCGACGTGTCACACAGCTAGAAATGCCGAGAGTGGTTGGAAGAGCACGATGAAGACTTCAAAAAGTACTTCCCTGGCCGCCTAATTCCCCAGACTTAAACCCAATTCAGCATCTGTGGGAACACCTCGATCGTGTTGTTCGCTCTATGGATCCTCCACCACGCACCCTCCACCAGCTGTCAGATGCACTGCAGTCAGCATGGCTCCATATACCTGTGAGCACCTTCCAGCACCTTATTGAGTCACTCCCAGCCCGTCTAGCTGCTGTCCGCGCTGCACACGGCGGTTACCCTGGATATTAGCTGGTGGTCACAATAATGTCACTCGACCGTGTATATATAACTATATACAATATTTCCATGCAGCCTTTACCAAGAAGCATATTAAAAAAACTATCATGTGTTAAAAGACAATAACATTTGGAAATGAAAATGTCATGTACAGGTGGAAAAGAAATTACGTACTTACAGAATTACTATCTGCATTCCGTGGAAGTTTTTTGCCACTGGTTTCAAGTATATTAGTAAGCGTCTCCATTTCTTGCTTAAAAACAATACATAAGGGCGCCTCTGTTTCTTGCTTAAAAGTTATAAATTGCGATACTCCTGTTTCTTGCTTAAAAATGAATCACAAGCTGACTTTAAGTTAAAATATTTGACTTTGTGACGTGCCTGTCAAGACAGCAAAGTTGCAGAAATAAGTTTCGTCGGTGCGGTTTCATTGGGAAAACAACTGGCTCCGAAGCAATGAGGCGTTGATTCGAATCTCACCACCCGCAAGAGTGCTTTTCTCTTTATAACTTCTGAGCCCTTTGATATAATTTGACGATGATTACTTAAAGTTTCTGTGCTCATTCAGTTTCTGAAATCAGTTTTCACACGGTTCATATCTGAAAACGCTGTTTCTATTTTTACGTTTGAGGTTGGAAATGCTTTCAAGATGTTGATGACTAAGCACAAGTTTGTGAAAGCCCAGTCTCTTTAAATTCAATATTTTTAGTGACTTTCCGTAGGCACTCATGCGGTTAGTCCAGTTTGAGATATGCGCATCTGGCACTGTTTATTTTTATTTTTAACCTGCCATCTCACCAATGAAAGATCGAATTCTTTAATATGTACGCTCGCTTTTATCGGTAGTCGAAGTACGCTCTAAAAAGGCTTATTATTAAAAAAATATTCTCTCTTTCTTTGCGTTTGCTAAAATTTGCATCGCAAAAATATGCTCCATAAATCTCAAACTGTAATCGTATCACGAAATGCAATGCGATACTCGTAAAAATGCACCTGGGATTGTGCACCACCATTTAATACGGATAAAGTGGTCCAAGTTAGCACTAGTAATTGCATATGTAAGTTAGTGTTTTATCTATACCAAGTACACTGCTGGCCACCCAAAATGCAACACCAAGAAGGAAGCATCGGATTGGCCTGAAATTAGCAGCATGCGTCGCCCGCGAGAGGACATGCAAACGATTAGCATTGTAGGGCATATGCAAATCATTTGCGCTCGGCACGCCAACCGAGAATCTCTATAAGAAGGGTGCACAGAAGGCGGGGTGTAAGTAGTGGAAGTGTGTTGTGCTGCCGGACCTGTGAGTGGGAAGCATCCTGATGCCTCGTCGCAGAATACGGCAGTCATTACACCACGTTTCGGAGTTCGACAGAGGACGAATAGTGGCATATCGCGACAGCGGTTTATCGTACCGAGACATCGGCGCCCGTGTGGGACGACATACAGCCACAGTGAGGCGAGTATGGATCCGGTGGATGCACAAGGGACGAACGGACCGATGTGAGTGATTGCCGCAGCCGCGGCACACCACCGAACGAGAGGACCGGCATGTTGTGCGGCGGGCATTGACGGCTCGCACCGCCACATCACGAACGTTAGCGCAGGAATTAGGGTGTGTTGCGCAACAACCTATGTCAGCACGTACCGTTCGACGTCGTCTGAAAGAGCGGGGACTTGTTGCACGGCGCCCATTGCTCCGATTACCATTGACGTTACACCACCGGCGAGTGCGGCGGCAGTGGCCCTTTGAACGCCGCATCTGGACTACGGAATGGCAAGATATTGTCTCCTCCGACGAATCCCGCTTCTGCCTGCAACACCACGATGGTCGGAACCACGTGTGGCGGCACCGCGGCGAGAGACTGTATGACGCCTGCATTATGCATCGCAATACCGGTCCGTCGCCTGGCGTTCTGGTTTGGGGCGCAATTGGATATGACACCCGCACCCTTCTGGTATGCATCGCCGGCACACTGAACAGCCACCGCTACATCTCCGACGTTTTGGAGCCTGTAGTCCTCTCTTACCTGCAGGACCTGCCAGCGGCCACGTTTCAACAGGACAAGGCGCGCTCGCACGTGGCACGCATCGTGCAACAATTCTTTATGGTCCACCAGGTGTCACTGCTGTCGTGGCCTGCCTGTTCTCCCGATATGTCGCCCATCGAACACGTCTGGTCGCTGATCGGCATCCGAGTGACCCGGCAAGCACCACCCGCGGCTACGCCTGATGAACTGTGGCAACGTGTGGAAACAGCCTGGACCGACATACCCCAAGTCCACATCCAAAGCCTCTTTCGTTCGATGCCGCGGCGTGTAGCAGCCGTTATTGCCAGCCATGGGGGCCACACGAACTGTTGATGTCTGCGTGTTCCGCAAGTCGCACGGGCCTGTATGCTCAATCGTTTTATCTTTGTATCTGTTGCTATGTGTCCAGTAAATCTGGCTTTGCTATCTCGTGTCCTTCTTGGTGTTGCATTTTGGGTGGCCAGCAGTGTAGTACAGGTGAGTAACCTTAAATTAGCCCCGGCCAGTTTGATTCTACCCAGCTAGCCATTAGAAATAAATGTCGCTAAAGTAGCAGGAATAACCTTGACGCGTGCATGGTATTGATAAACACCACTATTGTTGAAAAACATAATTGAGTCAATTGACAAAATTTGATCATACCTTACTCGTTAGTATTGAAATATAGACTTAAATGGGAGTCGATCAACCACCAGTTAGAGCACAGATACATATCCCTAAAAAAAGTAAGGTGGCCAGTTACCAGAACATTCATTTGAGGACAAAATAGCGCGGCGTCCCCAAATCGGCAGCTCAATTAGGGACACATATATACTAATACCGAAATGCAAAAAAAAAAAAAAAAAAAAAAAAAATAGAAAAAAAAATTCAAAACTGTATTGTTTCTGTAAGCGATATATTACATCAGAAAATTAAAAATATTAAAAGGATATATCTTGTCTATACAAAATATTGGTAACTTGTACCAACAAGTGATGGAGGGAACATACTCTGCAAAAGTGAAATACCTTATTTTACAGCATATACAGATGCTGATTTAAGAATAATTCTTATATTTTTCTGAAGAACGAAATGTAAAGGGAATTTCCTTATTTTATAAAAGACAAAATTTTGCCGGGGAGGTGGTCTAAGACCTGGTTTCTGACAGTTCGGCTGAGTGGGTTCGGGTTCGAGTCCCGGATCAGGCATAGGTGGTGTGTTTGCCTTAGGTCACTGGCTCTCTCCCTTCCCTAGAACAAGTGGCCCTAAATTAGGTATGGATGAGTGCTGTAGCCTTTTTTCTTTTTCGGGTTTAACGACCACTGCAAGTTAACGACAGTGGTTGTTAAATTCCGCAAACAAACAAAAAAAATAAAAAGGAGTACTTTTTTACGCTTTCCAACCGTAGGTTGAAGAAGGGTATATAGCTCCAGCTTTGTCCGTCCGTCTGTCCGTCCGTCCTTCCGCACGACAACTCACGTCAAAATGCTTCGATTTCGACGAAATTTTAGTATGTGGTAGGGGACCACCTGGGAACGAACCCTATTGAAAATGGGCGAAACAGGGTCAAAGGTCAGGACATAGGAGCGGGATCCATTCCATTGCTCTTATGCGTCATAACTTGCGTAAAAATTGTTCGATTTCGATGAAATTTTAGTATGTGGTAGGGAACCACCTCGAGAAAATCCCTATTGAACATGGGGGAATAGGGTCAAAGGTCAGGACATAGGAGCTGGATCCATTCCATTGCCTTTATGCGTCATAATTTGCGTAAAAATGGTTCGATCTCGATGAAATTTTAGTATGTGGTAGGAAACCAGCTGGGAACGATCCCTATTGAAAATAAATGAAATGGGGTCAAAGGTCAGGACACAGGAGCCATATTTACTCCACGGCCATTATCCACATAACTTGAGTAATAATTTCTGGTATGTTGGAAAGCGTATCATAATCAATGCATTGCATGATTTTACTAACTTGTTTATTAGAGGTTTAACGACCATAGTGAGCAACGCGATGAGCTATAAGCCCAGTTGCTCATCCCTAATGAAGGACCACTGGTTCCAGGGAAGGGAGAGAGTCAGTGCCATAAGACAAACGCGACATCATGCCTCACCGGGATTTGAACCCGGACTTATCCTGGACGAATGACCAGAAGTCAGTGCTTAGACCACTGCGCCACTTGGACAAACGGGTGCAACGAAATCTAATTTTAAGGGTATAGTTCATTACGAGTGTAACGAGCTGATGGAGAAGTCTAAATTTAGGATCATTTGAAGACAAAAATAAAAAAAATCGAGGACAATTTGCGTTCCCAAAGGCATCAGAAAATTCGAGGACTGTCCTCAAGAATTCGGGACATCTGATCAGCTTACCCTAAAGTAACACACGTCCATTTTAACTCTACGCTGCCAAATACTGTGGTCGTAGTCCTATATTAGTATTGCAAGTTTTGATTCTACTCTATAGGTTAGCACGGATAAGAAGGCCTATATTACAAGGAATGACTTTGATCCTACAAAAGTTGGGTAATTACCTGTCTTGAAGGTTAAAAGTAGCGGTTCAAATTACCTTCTGTTCGTTCCGTCTAAGACTTCGTAAACCAATCAAAAATTTTCCACATTAACCACCTGATTATTTGTTTGCTGGCCAACAGTTTATTGCGGATGACACAAAACGAGATATCAAACGTACCCTATAAAGAAACTAATGACGCAGTTTTTCAAAAGATCTTCACAGACACACCCTCGGCTTAATTACAGATGTAGAATATTAAACGGATACAAGTTATTAAAAAAAGAGCTCGAGATTAAAATCGGTGTAATTCTAATTATTTGCAAGCAGTAGTTCTTGCTCGTAAAACAACAAGCAATTTGAAATTACACAGTGCGATCTTGATGAAATCACAAAGCACTTGGCGGACATGTTTGCCTCTTTTATTTAAACATTTCTTTTCCGATTTCATTTCAGATATTTTGCTCGTTCAGCGACGCCAACCAGTCTCAAGGACTCGACGACTTTCTCCGACTCGGCATTTGAGAGGAAGACGATTATTCAGCCCATAAAAATAGTAATAATTATAATAATGATAATAAAACACAGATTTTGTCCGAAGAGTTGGCAACACTTACGTGTCAGTTGATGCTCGTCAAAAAAGAAAGGGCGTGTCTATAACCACAGTTGACTTCGTAGTTGGCAATGGCTTCGGAGAAATAACTGCAAGACGTCTCTCAATCCATTCTTCGGTTTCCCTGCGGAATGAATGATATATAAAAATAAGTGGAAGGAAAAGGCAACATCTGGGCGCATATTTCTGCGGCAGACACAGCTGTGCTTTGTAAGCTATAAAATACGCTTCTGCTGGAAAACATTAATCAAGAAGATCGTATGACGTAAACACGCTTAGAGACCGAACGAGCCTCTTCGCTTAAAAGTTATTGACCGGGTGTTAGTCCATTAATGCAAATGTTGGAGTCGCAAATCATGCAAACTTTTCTAGTCGGTCTTTGGAATAGTGGACGTATACGCAAATTACATGCCATAAATGTACCTTATAGAGATGATGAATGATAACAATGCGCATGTACATGAAAGTTTTTTTTTAGTTTAAATTACATAATGAGGTGGAATAAGATTATTTTCGTGCAGTATATAGATGAATGCAGACTTTAGCCGTAGTAGCACGATGACACAATAAAACCCAGTGATGAGTTAAAAACTTTAATAAGATAAAAACACATACACATAAGTTAAAATACCATTAGACCTTTCAAGGCTGCATCAGCCTCATCTTCAGATGGAAGTAACTACGTCGTGAAACACAGGGGTATATATATATCATCATCATCATCATCATTGTCAACCATTATCAATCCACTGCTGGACGAAGGTCTCCCCAAGTTTTCTCCACAACGGTCTGTCTTGTGCCAGTCTCCTCCATGTCACTCCCGCATACTTTCGAATTTCATCCACCCATCTTCCATGTGGTCTTCTTCTGGGTCTTTTCCTGTTCCTTGGAATCCAATCTAAAATTTCGGCTGTCCATCGATGGTCTGTTCTTCTGGCAGTATGTCCAGCCCATTGCCATTTCAGGGATTTAACTCTGATCATGATGTCTTCCACTCTTGTCATTTTTCGGATCCACGTGTTCCTCTTCTTATCTCTCCTGGTTACACCAAGCATGCACCTCTCCATGCTGCTTTGAGTTGTCTGCAGCCTTTGTATGTCTCTTTTAGCTAAGGTCCACGTCTCTGCACCATACGTAAGCACTGGAAGGATGCATTGATCAAACACTTTTCTTTTAAGACATAATGGCATATTGCTCTTGAAAATTATGCTGTTTCTTCCAAAAGCTTTCCAGGCAAGTTTTGTACGCCGATTAATTTCTTCATCAATGTGACCCTCACTTGATATCTGCTGTCCAAGATAAACGTACGTGTCTGTTATCTCCAGCTTTTCTCCATCAATCGATAAATCTTCATTTCTTGTAAAAGCATTGAACATCACTTTTGTCTTCTGAAAGTTCATTTTTAATCCCACTTCTTTACTCTTGTCAGCAAGTTCCTGGATCATACTCTGTAGCTCTGATGGGGTAGTTGCAAAAAAATATGTCATCAGCAAAACGAAGGTGGGTTAGATAATCTCCATTAATCTTTATCCCTTTGTTTTCCCAGTTCAGTGATTGAAAGACATTTTCCAATGTGGCATTAAAGAGCTTCGGAGATATGGTGTCACCTTGTCTCACTCCTTTTCCAATTTTTATGTGTGTTGTATTTTCAAACAGCCGAATCTTTGCACTTGCATTTTCATAGATGTTATTAATAATATTAATGTATGCATCTTCAATACCGCAGGATTTCAGAGCCATTGCAACTGCTGATGGTTTCACCGAATCAAAGGCTTTTTCATAATCGATAAAAGCCATGCACAATGGAAGCTCATATTCCCTCGCTCATTCAATTAGTTCTCTCAGTACGTGGATATGATCTATTGTGCTGTAGCCACTCCTGAATCCAGCTTGTTCTCTCGGTTGAGCCATGTCCAGTGTTACCTTCAAGCGGTGTGAAAGAACTTTAGTGAAGATTTTATAAACCACTGATAGGAGGCTGATAGGTCTGTAGTTCCTGAGATCCTCAATGTCACCTTTTTTATGTAGCAAGATCATTGTAGCGTTGTTCCAATCCTCAGGAATTTTCCCTTCATTAAGGCATCGAGTGAAAATTTGGGCGAGTACTGTTTCGATTTCTCCACTTGCTTCTTGTATGATGTCTACAGTAATTCCATCTTCTCCTGGAGCTTTTCCCCGCTTCATGTTCTTGATTGCATGTGCAACTTCTGCTGGAAGGACTGGAAGAACTCTGGTACTGGTACTTTTCATGATGTCTGGAGTACATGTATCATCCCTTTCATATAATTTGGAGTAGAAATCTTTCACTCTTGTCAAAATTTCGCCTCTATTTCTTGTTACAGAACCATCTTCTTTTCTCAGTGCCATAATCTGTTTTTTCCCCTTACTGAGATGTCCCTTTGCTATCTTTAGGCTTTGGTTGTTTTCAATTGCTTTCCTTACTAGTTCACAGTTGAATTTCCTTACGTCTTCAGTGATACTTTTTCATACTGTTTTGCATAGCTCTATATATTCCACTTTGGAAGTCACATCTTCTTTAGTTGTCCTCATCACTCTTCTTTTTTGCATCAACATTTTGGTTTTTCCTGATAATTTGTTCACATGCAATTTGTTCTTAGACCCAGCTAATTTTGTTGCTGTTTCCATAAGAGCTTTGGTTACTTTTCTGTTAACTTCAGAAATATCCACTTCTTCCGATGTTAGGCCTTCTAAAGCAGAGAATTTGTTCTTCAGTTCCAATTTGAAGGTATTATGGTGTTTTTTAAGGTTGGTTATGTCAATACATTTTGTTTGTCTTATGAGCTTGCTACGTTCGAGTTTAGTGTTGAGGTGCATCTTACATCTCACCAATCTATGGTCACTGCCTGTGTTGAACTTGTTTAGCACACTGCAGTCTTCTATGACGAATTTTTTGTTACACATAATAAAATCAATTTCACTTGTCGTCCCATTTGGATGTCTCCATGTCCATTTCCTGTGTGGCTTTTTCTTGAAAAAGGAGTTCAAGATGAAAAACCCTTCTGCCTCTGCAAACTCTACGAGAGTATTTCCACGCTGGTTTCTGTTGCCGTGACCGAATTTACCTACTGAAGTTTCATTCTGTTGCCGTTGCCCTATTTTTGCATTGAAATCTCCCATAATTATCTTCAAGTGCTGTTTACCTTTATTATTTAGATGACGAATTTCCTCATAAAATTCTTCGATTTCTTCTTCAGCATGACTTGTGGTGGGTGCATAAGTTTGAATAATCTGAGCCTGGTATCTTCTCGAGAGTTGGATAACGAGTCGTGCAGCTCTGTCAGAGGAACTTTCAACTTCTACAACTTTATCCTTCAGTTTATTGTTTATTATAAATCCAACACCACTAGTTCTGCCAGTATCTGTCCCACGATAGTAGAAGAGATGTCCACTTTTCAGTTCAATGAGATCTTCTCCTTTTCTCCTTACCTCACTTAGCCCCACGATGTCCCACTTGATCCTTTGTAGTTCCTCTTCCAATTCAAGAAGCCTTGAATCAGAAGATAGGGAGCGTCCGTTGTACGTAGCCAAGGTCAGCATATATATATATATCATCATCATCATCATTGTCAACCATTATCAATCCACTGCTGGACGAAGGTCTCCCCAAGTTTCCTCCACAACGGTCTGTCTTGTGCCAGTCTCCTCCATGTCACCCCTGCATACTTTCGAATTTCATCCACCCATCTCCTATGTGGTCTTCTTCTGGGTCTTTTCCTGTCCCTTGGAATCCAATCTAAAATTTCGGCTGTCCATCGATGATCTGTCCTTCTGGCAGTATGTCCAGCCCATTGCCATTTCAGGGATTTAACTCTGATCATGATGTCTTCCACTCTTGTCATTTTTCGGATCCACGAGTTCCTCTTCTTATCTCTCCTGGTTACACCAAGCATGCACCTCTCCATGCTTCTTTGAGTTGTCTGCAGCCTTTGTATGTCTCTTTTAGTTAAGGTCCACGTCTCTGCACCATACGTAAGCACTGGAAGGATGCATTGATCAAACACTTTTCTTTTAAGACATAATGGCATATTGCTCTTGAAAATTATGCTGTTTCTTCCAAAAGCTCTCCAGGCAAGTTTTGTACGCCGATTAATTTCTTCATCAATGTGACCCTCACTTGATATCTGCTGTCCAAGATAAAGGTACGTGTCTGTTATCTCCAGCTTTTCTCCATCAATCGATAAATCTTCATTTCTTGTAAAAGCATTGAACATCACTTTTGTCTTCTGAAAGTTCATTTTTAATCCCACTTCTTTACTCTTGTCAGCAAGTTCCTGGATCATACTCTGCAGCTCTGATGGGGTAGTTGCAAAAATGACTATGTCATCAGCAAAACGAAGGTGGGTTAGATAATCTCCATTAATCTTTATCCCCTTGTTTTCCCAGCTCAGCGACTGAAAAACACCCTCCAATGTGGCATTAAAGAGCTTCGGAGATATGGTGTCACCTTGTCTCACTCCCTTTCCAATTTTTACGTGTGTTGTATTTTCAAACAGCCTAATCTTTGCACTTGCATTTTCATAGATGTTATTAATAATATTAATGTATGCATCTTCAATACCGCAGGTTTTCAGAGCCATTGTAACTGCTGATGGTTTCACCGAATCAAAGGCTTTTTCATAATCGATAAAAGCCATGCACAATGGAAGTTCATATTCCCTCGCTCTTTCAATTAGTTCTCTCAGCACGTGGATATGATCTATTGTGCTGTAGCCACTCCTGAATCCAGCTTGTTCTCTCGGTTGAGCCATGTCTAGTGTTACCTTCAAGCGGTGTGAAAGAACTTTAGTGAAGATTTTATAAACTACTAATAGGAGGCTGATAGGTCTGTAGTTTCCGAGATCCTCAATGTCACCTTTCTTATGTAGCAGGATCATTGTAGCGGTGTTCCAATCCTCAGGAATCTTTCCTTCATTAAGGCATCGAGTGAAAATTTGGGCGAGTACTGTTTCGATTTCTCCACTTGCTTCTTGTATGATGTCTACAGTAATTCCATCTTCTCCTGGAGCTTTTCCTCGCTTCATGTTCTTGATTGCATGTGCAACTTCTGCCGGAAGGACTGGGGGAACTCTGGTACTGGTATCTTTCATGATGTCTGGAGTGCATATATCATCCCTTTCATATAATTTGGAGTAGAAATCTTTCACTCTTGTCAAAATTTCGCCTCTATTTCTTGTTACAGAACCATCTTCTTTTCTCAGTGCCATAATCTGTTTTCTTCCCTTACTGAGATGTCCCTTTGCTATCTTTAGGCTTTGGTTGTTTTCAATTGCTTTCCTCACTAGTTCACAGTTGAATTTCCTTACGTCTTCAGTGATACTTTTTCTTACTGTCTTGCATAGCTCTATATATTCCACTTTGGAAGTCACATCTTCTTTAGTTGTCCTCATCTCTCTTCTTTTTTGCATCAACATTTTGGTTTTTCCTGATAATTTGTTCACATGCAACTTGTTCTTAGACCCAGCTAATTTTGTTGCTGTTTCCATAAGAGCTTTGGTTACTTTTCTGTTAACTTCAGAGATGTCCACTTCTTCCGATGTTAGGCCTTCTAAAGCAGAGAACCTGTTCTTCAGTTCCAACTTGAAGGTATTATGGTGTTTTTTAAGGTTGGTTATGTCAATAGATTTTGATTGTCTTATGAGCTTGCCACGTTCAAGTTTAGTGTTGAGGTGCATCTTACATCTCACCAATCTATGGTCACTACCTGTGTTGAACTTGTTTAGCACACTGCAGTCTTCTATGACGAATTTTTTGTTACACATAATAAAATCAATTTCACTTGTCGTCCCATTTGGATGTCTCCATGTCCATTTCCCTGTGTGGCTTTTTCTTGAAGAAGGAGTTCAAGATGAAAAACCCTTCTGCCTCTGCAAACTCAACGAGAGTATTTCCACGCTGGTTTCTGTTGCCATGACCGAATTTACCTACTGAAGTTTCATTCTGTTGCCGTTGCCCTATTTTTGCATTGAAATCTCCCATAATTATTTTCAAGTGCTGCTTACCTTTATTATTTAGATGACAAATTTCCTCATAAAATTCTTCAATTTCTTCTTCAGGATGACTTGTGGTGGGTGCATAAGTTTGAATAATCTGAGCCTGGTATCTTTTCGAGAGTTGGATAACAAGTCGTGCAGCTCTGTCAGAGGAACTTTCAACTCCTACAACTTTATCCTTCAGTTTCTTGTTTATTATAAATCCAACACCACTAGTTCTGCCAGTATCTGTCCCACGATAGTAGAAGAGATGTCCACTTTTCAGTTCGATGAGATCTTCTCCTTTTCTCCTTACCTCACTTAGCCCCACGATGTCCCACTTGATCCTTTGTAGTTCCTCTTCCAATTCAAGAAGCCTTGAATCAGAAGATAGGGAGCGTCCATTGTAAGTAGCCAAGGTCAGCATCAGATGGCAGCCTAGTCCGGTCCTCCGGGGATTCTTAGCACCCTCTGCCTTCATGTCGCACTGGCCGCTGCCTTGGCCAGGTACATTCCAGCTGCCGGAGACTGAGGGCCAAGATTTAAGTTGTGGAATCATTTTGGAGGGGTTTGGCCATAACTCACCACGCTGGCCAAGCGGGTTGGTGAGTGTGGGATAGAATTTCCTCTGATCCCGAGGGTATAGTTATACCGCTATGGGCGGTCGTCAGAGCCCCTTTAGTGGGAACAGGATGCACCACGAGAAGGCGGGGTTGACATTTGTCAAGGAGAGGCTGTGATGTTACGCATCACCTGACCTTACATCCCATATATATATATATATATATATATATATATGCAGGGGTAAATTAGAGCAGTTGCCACTCAAAGAGACACAAAGGTAATAATAAAAGTTTTGGTCATGACGCCTAGGTACAAAGGTGAAATGAAATCCAATCTTTTTTTTTTTTTTTTTTTTATTGGAATCTTAACAACCACCGTGAGCAACTCAATGGGCTATAAGCAGTCACCCGTCCCTAATTTGGGGTCACTGGTTCCAGGGAAGGGAGAGAGCCAGTGCCGTAAGACAAACACAACATACATGCCTCACCGGGATTCGAACCCGGACCCCGTTCGGACGAATGATCAGAGGCCATCGCTTAGACCACTGCGCCACCGGGGCGGCGAAATGAAATCTGAGGTCGGTAGGCTAGTAAGTAATGACAGTTAGGGACGAATATTATTTAACAAAGGTTTCCATGCTTGATGAACAAAAGCAGGTAGGTCCTCATTACAACAGGTATTTAAAAAATGACAGATGTACAAACTCTCGGTGAATAGTAGAGATGCCTTTTTGGGAGGGCACGCAAGGATGGTTGCCTCGGTCCAAGAGGGGGAGTATGAGCCCTTATTAACAAGGCGAGACAAGGCGGTAGATTGTGAACCAACTTTAAAGTTATACACATGTTCAGAAAGTCTTGTTTTAAGCCTTCTTGATGTTGATCCAATGTAAACCAAGTTCCTAGTTTCTTCCTCTATGGCTTTGAGGGGAACGCAATACACACCATGTCTGTCAGTAAGCTCCACTGAGTCACGGTCATTTTTAACCATAGCCAGAATGTTTCTGGTTTTAATGCCCAATTGAGATCAATGGACTGTGGAGGCCAGTGATCCGACAAAATAGCCTAAACCAAATTAGCTCCGACATTACAGCCAATATGCAAAATAGTCCCAATAAAAGTAGACTCCCATCGAACGAGCCCCGTCAAAACATACGTAATTATTTATATAATATGTGTAGGTAAATCTACTAAATTGCCAACTGAAGTAAAAAAAGAAAGAATTTAAGCAATTTTTTTTTGCAAAAAATAAAAGAATTCAATAAACTTTTAGTAAAAAAAGTAAAGCTTTTAAAGAAATTAAATTGTCACTTTGTGATGATAGCGAATGCTATCATGTATAGTACAAGCCAACCGAAGGGATACGGTGGTGCAACTCGTCAGTTGTTTAAATGCTGCTGACGAGAGTAATGTGTCACTACATACAGTACATCGAGTCCTGCTGAAAATGGGATGCGTAGCCGGAGGCCACTCTGAGTGCGCATGCTTACCTCGGTTCGCCGTCGAAAGTGCCTGCAATGGGCATGCGGGCATCAAAACTGGACCTAGAATTATTGGAAGAAGGTCGTGTGGTCTGACGAATCTCGGTTCCTGTTGTACCACTGGATGGGTGGGTACGTGTGCGTCTTCTACCTCGGAAAGTGTTGGCATCAGGATGCACCGTGGGGCCAAAACAAGCCCATGGAAGAAGTGTAATGCTTTGGACAATGTTCTGCTGGGAAACTCGGGGTCCAGTTATTCATGTGCAGGAAACTACGACGTATATATATTATTGCAGACCAGGTACATCCTTTCATTGCAACGGTATTTCCTTCTAGTAGCGCCTTCTTTCAGAAGAATAATGTGCCATGCCACGCTGCCCGGATTGTATGAGGGCATGTGGCATGCAGTGTGGCAACTTCTAGGGATCGCCCTGGACTCCAAATTCCCGAGACATTAATCCAATCGAGCATGTGTGGTTTGTGTTGAAACTGCAAAACAGATCTGCTTCGGTTCAGGGACGTAAATTACAAGAGTTAAAGGATCTGCTGGTAATGTGTTGGTACCACATAACACATGACACATTCAGAAATCTTGTAGCGTCTGTGTTTTGCTGGACACGTGCGACAGGGTTTGGGCAGAATAATGTGAACACCTAGGAAAAACAGGTTTTACGTACTTAATAGGGTGAAGGACCACCTTTGGCATTCAACGCCGCCTGAACCCTCCTTGGAATGGACACATACAAACCCTGGATGATGGTTAGTGGGATGTTACACCATTCTTCATGCAGAAACTCCTCCGGGTCCTTGAGAGATGCAGGAGGAGGATAACGGGATCTTACTCTGTTTTCCAACACAGACCACAGTGGTTTGATGATGTTTAAGTCTGGTGATTGGGGAGGCCAAAGAAGGTGTGAAAGTTCGTCCTCATGTTCCTCAAATCTGATTAGACATTCCGAGCTCTGTGAATTGGGGTGTTATCTTCTCGATAGATGGCATCCCTGCAGGAAACAATGCCTGAGCCATCGCATGGACTTGGTCGGCCAAAATGGTTTCATACGTCCTGCCAGTCATCCGTCCTTTCAAGGTGATTAGGGGACCTGCTGAAAACCACGATAGTACCGCCTAGAGCACGACGGAACCACCACCATGCTGCACTGTTAGAAGCAGACAGTCTAGGTTGTACGCTTCTGACGGTGTTCTAAACAGGTAAACACGTCCTGCGGTGGGGAATAGTGTGGATATGAATTCATCCAACTACATTACACGCTTCCATGCAACGTTAGTCCACGTTGTATGCTCCTGGAACCACTTCCGTCGCCGTTGTGTCCTCACCCGGGCCACCAGAGGTTTTGCAATAGCAGCTCTGCCATGAATATCTTGTTTATGCAGTTCCCTGCGCACTGATTTCGTTGATACTGCATGGGGTCTGGAGATGCGGATTGAGCTCTGCACTAATTTTTGGCGCCATGCTGTTCTTATTGCGGGTAACAATCCTCTTTAATGCTCTCCTGTCTCTATCAGTCAGGGTAGTTTTTCAGCCGCTCTTGTGTTTCGCAGACGAGGTTTTGCCCCGAACACGGTAGCTCTCGATACCACTGCTACCTTAGCAACTGTTGTCATGGAGGTACCAACTAGCCGGCCACAAACAATTAGCCCTCTTTCAAAGTCCGTTAGGTCGCTCATTTCGTCGTCACCCTGAAAGAAGTTTTGCAACAAGACACTTTAAATGCATTTAAACAAGACCTCGAGGCTCTAAACAAAGCTATTGCAACCAAAAACTGGTGGATACATTTGCGTATTGCTACGTATGCAGCTGCTTTAAAAGTCACGTCTCTGAGCGTGATGTTCACACTATTCTGTCCAACTCCTGTATTTTGATAGCATGTGGAGGACCAACGTCATATTAGACAGGTGGTCATTATGTTTTGGTTCTTCGCCGTATGTGTTTTTGAGTTAAGGTCCATATCTCTGATCTGTAAGTAAGAACTCAAGGGATGCATTGATAAAACATTTTTCTTTTAAGACACGATGGTGAATTGCTCTTGAAAATTGCGCAGCTGTATAAAATGCATTACAGCAGCAATTATACGCCTATCAATTTCTTCTGCGATGCTGCCCACACTTAGCATGTGTTTTTCTATGTAGTATTAATCACTAAGTGAGCAACCGCTGTTTTTTTGACGCATATTTTCAAAAATTAGAAAACGACGTTTTTGCATCGAAAGCAATTTAGTCAAGACGGTTACGGTTTTCCCACGATACGATAGGCTGCAGAAGCCAATGCAAAAATCGATTTTTTTCTTGTTTCGTAATTTTTGCAGGAATGACGAGAGGCATACTTGGAGGTCAGGGGCATTTTTATTCATCGCACAGCATATCCGTTTTGGCAGACAGTCCGCTTTTTAAAACCTCTCAGTTTCACGTAGTCGAGATCAAAAAGAGACCCGATTTGACTAGCGTCAGAAAATTCCAAACCGTGACCGAATAAGACCGGAATCAAACAGAGAACAAAAGAAATATCACGAGATATGATGATGGTTTTCGTACCGAAGTATGAACAGAGGGTATAACGACATAAATTGTAGTGGTGTAACCTAATTTCCGACATGAAATTAATAACATCCTCTATAAATGTGTCTTTTACATTGTAGCGAAAAAAACATTATTCTGGAAGACGGGAAGGGGAAAACGTGCTGCGGAAATTATATTTTGTTTTTCCTGAGCAAGGAAATTGGTTGGTACACCTTTTTCTTTTAACATGCTACATATCATGATAATCTGTCAACGAAATGACTTGAAGTAAAACTTTGCGTTACAGACTTTCTTTCCTTTTGCTAAGGAGTCCATTCCGTCCATAAAATGAAAAACAGGTGAAACACATCATAATTTAATGTCTGGGTCTAGCTGATAGGGAAACCTTTAGAAACAGGTTACGCTCGTACATAGCAATTGTCAGTTTTTGTATTTTCAACCGGCGCGACTCTGCTCTTTTTGTTTACTTCCAAATTCTACTTTTCCCACGCCCATACTTTTTTATTTAAGGAAATCTGAAAAACAAACAAACAAACAAACAAACCACCAACAACAACAACTGCAGCAACAAAAAGGTGAAACCTCTTGTTAAACTTTAAAAGAAAAAAAAAAAAAGGAAGAAATTATAGACATGTGATTCTGCTACTTAATCTTCACAAAATTTTTGTGTTTGAATAGGATAATTATTGCTCTATTTATACAAGACTAGATTCAAGAGTGGCTACAGCACTATAGATCATACCCATGTACTAAAAGAACTAATTGAAAAGAACGAGGGAATATGAACTACCATTATATATGGTTTTACTCATTATGAAAAGGCCTTTGATTCAGTGAAACCATCAGCAGTTACAATAGCTTTGAAATCCTACGGTATTGAAGATGCATACATTAGCACTATTAATAACATCTATGAAAATGCAAGTGCAAAAGTTCGGCTATTTGAAAATACAGCACCAACAGAAATTGGAAAGAGAGTGAGACAAAATGATACCATATCTCCCAAACTCTTCAATGTTACTTTGCAAACGTTTTTTAGTCGTTGAACTGGGAAAACAAGGTGGTATAGATTATTATTATTATTTTATTTGGGGGTTTAACGACCACCGTCAGCAACTCAATGGACTATAAGCAATCGCCCGCCAGTAATTTAGGGTACTGGTTCTAGGTAAGGGAGATAACCAGTGCCGTAAGACAAACACAACATCCATGCCTCACCGGGATATGAACCCGGACCCATTTAGGACGAGCGGTCAGAAGCCACTGCGCCACCGGGTCGGTGAATAAAGACTAATCGAGAGATTATTTAACTTCGTTTCGCTGATGACCTAGTCATTTTTGCAACTACTCCTTCAGAGCTGCTGAGTAAGATGCAGGAACTTGCTGACAAGAATAAAGAAGTCCGCATGTTTTTCATAAAATTTAAAAATTTTCAAGTAATTCATTGACTTTCCGCTAGGGTGAGTATAGGTAAATTGCGCTTTCCCAGTATCTCTGCTTCTAAAGCTCCGTTTTGAAAACTTTTTTCTGCACCTGATACAGTTCCTGGTGCGAAATGTTTTGATTATATTTCTAATTTTTTGTAAAATATGGTTTGGCTACCAGGGGTCGTAAGCGTTAATTTCTGCTTCGTAAGTATTTGCAGAAAAATCTGAGCTTCTAAAAGCTCGATTGAAAAAAATATTTCTTGGACCGATAGCGCTGATGTCGACAAACATTTGAGAATATTTTCTTCTGAAAATAATGCTTGGTTTCTCCGCTAGGGGGCGTAGACATATATCTTATTTCTGTCAATACATCTGCCTCTAAAAGTCGGATTTGAAAAATTCCTTCTTTGTTGGATACCATTAACCGGTGTAAAATGTTTCTCATATAACTTCAAAATTTTCAAGCAATGCATAGACTTTCGGCTAGGGGGCGTGAAGATAAATTGCGTTTTCCTCGGTATCTCTGCTTCTAAAACTCCGATCAGAAAAAATCTTTCTGCACCGGATACAGCTTCTGATAGGAAATGTTTTGCATATAATTTCCAATATTTAATAAAGAATGGTTTGTCCACGAGGGGGCGTAAGCGTTAATTTCTGTGTCTGATGTATTTGCAGCAAAATCTGAGCTCCTGAAAACTCGATTAAAAAAATTCTTTCGTGGACCAATACCGCTCACATCGAAAAACCTTTTGACAATACTTTCTTCTTAAAATAATGCATGGTTTTTCCACCAGGAGGCGTAAAGTCATATCTTGTTTTTGTCGACATCTCTGCTTCTAAGGGTCCGATTTGAAAAATTATTTCTTTGTTAAATGTTTCTCACATAATTTTAAACTTTTCTTAGCGCACAAGTCTGCCACCAGAGGGCGTAAGTTAACGTTTACGTTTACAGCAATATCTGCGGGGCTAAAAAACCGACTGAAAAACTTCTTTCTTCGGTCAGATACCACTAACTATGCAAACTCTGTGTGTGTATTTTCTTTCCAAAATAGTGCACACTTTTGCCGCTAAGGGCGCAAATGCTTATTCTATTTTTCTCAATATCACTGCTTTTACATGTACGATTTAAAAATTTCTTTCAACACCGGATGCAACACCGATTAGCAAGTGCGCATATCCTTAGATGTATATCTTATTTTTGCCAATATCTCTACTTCTAGGAGTCCGATTTGAAGGATTCCTTCTTTGTTGGATAGTGTCCCGATGCGAAATGTTTTTCATACAAATTCAAAAATTTCAAGTAAATCATAGACTTTCCGCTAGGGGGCGCAGAGGTAAATTGCGTTGTCTGCGTTATTGTAGAACATTTCAGGCTAGTAATGAGAAATTTTGTAGTTCACAGTTCTGTCGGTAGGTGGTGTTTCTGCAGTTTGCAGCTTCATCGGCGCTTCTAAAAACGCTACTGAGAAATTTCTTCTTTACTGTAAGCCATTTGCTACAACAGAGACGTAGAACATTATCCTCTTTAAACAAAGGAAAGATTTCTCACTAGCTGCGTAAAGGTCGAAACCTTTTTTTTTTCTTTTTTTTTGCTATATCTGCTCCCTGGGGACGTATTTGAAAAGTTATGTTTCCTTAGCATAGCTTTTTCCATGACGAATATTTTTCGCCTATTTCAACTTTTCCGTTATGCAAAATTTTTCCGCTAGCAGACGTAGACTTATATCATGTTTCCTTCTATATTTCTCCTTTTAACTGTTCGATTTGAAAATCTCTTTGCCTCTGGTACCTTCCTTGTAGCATGTGTAATTTTTTGTTCGTCATTTGTTAATTTTCGTAGCATGCTTTTCAGCCGCTGGTGGAACTAAGTAGATGTTTCTATTTCTGGATGTTTTATCGATTGTGGGAACCAGTTGATTGTTTTCGAAACCGGTTCCATTGACTTTGAATAACTTTGATAAATTTAATTCACGTCAAAACGGATTCCAAAGACGTGCTCATTATATCCGAAAATTCGGTGTTATCTTTCTTGTTTTTTATGGTGACAGTCACCGAAATAGGGAAAGACATTTTTTTTAAATACATTTCTTGCATGGATTTTGTGTTTTACTTTGTGGTTTCCATTTTAACAGCTTTCTTAAAAACAAAAGGAGAAAAACACTAAATTTTATTGTTTTAAAAAGGAAGGTTTTATTACATTACTGCCGAAGGGAAAATAGCTTGCATTTTATTTTGCGTTATGTATTGAAAGTATAATTGGCAGAGCATTGCTTTCACGTTTTGGATTTACCATGCTTTTAATTCATTAGGGAACTTAGAAATTTGCATCGTCATGTAGTAGAAAAATTGTCTAATTCCAATTTTACCCAATTTTAATAAAAGCGGAAATCCGTTTTAATGGTGTAATATTAAAAACACTAGTACAAAACGCTAGCTTTCACCATCACGGGTGGCTTCTTCAGGCAGAAGTATTATTCAAATGCAAAACAAAAAACAACAAGAAACAAACAACAGAGTTCCAGTTATGAATTCAAAAATAGAAGTTTGTTATAGACATTATAGAACGTGCGCGTCAAATTGGACTTCTAGAAGTAGATATATTGACAAAAATAAGATATACATTTACGCCGCCTGACGTAGAAACCATGTATTATTTTAAGAAGAAAATGTTTCTGAACGGTTTGTCGACATGAGTAGTATCGGTCTACAAACGACGTTTTTTTCGATAGAGAATTTAGAAGCTCATATTTTGCTGCAAATACGTTAGAAGCGGAAATTAAAATTTACGCCCCCTGGTGGCCAAACCATTTTTTTTTCAAAAAATAGAAATTATGTGCAAAAGATTTCCCATCAGGAGCTGTATCCGGTGCAGAAAGAATATTTCAAATCGGAGATTTAGAAGCAGAGATATAGGGGGAAACGCAATTTACCTCTACGTCCCCTAGGGGAAAGTCTATGAATTACTTCAAAATTTTGAAATTATATGAAAAACATGTCACACAGAAAACACTATCCACCAAAGAAGGAATTTTTCAAATCGGACTCCAAGAAGTAGAGATATTGACAAAAATAAGATATACATCTACGCCCCCTGGCGGAGAAACTGTGGAATATTTTTTAGAAGAAAATATTCCGAAAAGGTTTATCGATATCAGTGCCATCAGTCCACGAAATAATTTTTTCAATCGATATTTTAAAGGCTCAGATTTTATGGCAAATACGTCAGAACCAAAAATTAACACTTACGCCCCTGGTGGCCAAAGTATTTATTACCAAAAATTTGAAATTATATGCAAAAGATTTTAAATCAGGAGGTGTATCCGCTGAAGAAAAAAAATTTCAAATCGGAGCTATAGAAGAAAAGTTATCGGTAAAAATGCACTTTACTTTTACGCCCCTAGCGGAAAATCTATGCGTAATTTGGAAAAGGAACTATATCTAAAATACTCTTCGACATAAATGGAATCGAAAGATAAAATTATTTTTTCAATCGGATGTTTAGGAAGCAAATATGTGGAATAAAACGTATTTTTGAATTCGACATCATCCGCTTTTACGTCCGCTAACGGTGAAATTGTACATCGTACAAAATGACGAAATAAAGGATCATCATTCTCATATTTCAAGCTTCCCAATGCAAGAAGAATTTTTGAAATCGGACTAATAGTTCCAGAGATATCGTGGGTACAGACGGACGGACGGACGGACAAACCGATAACATAAGCACGATCTTTTTTTACAAAAGACGTGCTAAAAAATGAATGTATGCATATGTTTTAAATTTTTTACAAATATTCATCACAGTATGATAAATCACAGCCTGTAAACAACCCGCTTTGTGTCAAAGATATTAGAGTAGCATAGATTGACAAACGCAATGCCAGTTGTTCTAAAACGACGGAGACCAATTGAACGTTCAGCGACATCTATGAATGGTGGCGAGTTGGCACCGAACAGCCTATGGAAAGCAAGAATGTTCTTTTTATTTTTTTAGCACGTCTTTTGTAAAAAAAAAAAGATCGGGCTTATGTTATACTGTAGGTTTGTCATTCCGTCTTCAGACACCATATCTCTGCAACTATTAGTCCGATTTGAAAAATTATTTTTGACTTTGGAAGCTTGAAATATGCGAATTTTTTTTTTTTTATTATTTAAGATGTATAATTTCGCCGCTAGAGGGCGTAAGCGTAGATGATGTCGAATTCAAAATACATTTTATTCCATATATTTGCTTCTAAACATCCGATTGGAAAAATGCTTTTACCTTTCGATTCCATTTATGTCAAAGAGTATTTAGGTATAGTTACTTTTCAAGTTACGCATAGATTTTCTGCTATTGGGCGTAAATATAAATTACGTTCTCTCCGATATCTCTTCTTCTAAAACTCCGATTTAAAAAACTTTTTCTTCAGTGGATACAACTCCTGATGGCAAAATGTTTGCATGCATTTTCTAATTTTTGATGAAGAATACTTTTGCCACCAGGGGGCGTAAGGGTTAATTTTTGCTTCTGATGTATTTGTCATAAAATCTGAGCTTCTAAAATCGCGATTGAAAAAATTCTTTCTTGGACCGATGACACTCACATAGAAGAACCTTTTTGGAATATTTTGTTCTTAAAATATTGCATGATTTCTCCGCCAGGGGGCTTAGATATATATCTTATTTTTGTCAGTATCTCTGCTTCAAATGGTCTGATTTGAGCATTTCTCTCTATAGAGTTTCCGGTGTGACATATTTTTTTATATAATTTCAAAATTTTCAAGTAATTCATGGACTTTCTGCTAGAGAGCGTAAAGGTAAATTGCGTTTCCCCCGATATCTCTGCTTCTAAAACTCCGATTTAATCTTTCTGCACCTGATACAGCACCTGATGGAAAATCCTTTGCATATAATTTCGAATTTTGGTAAAAAATGGTTTGGCCACCAGAGGTCGTAAGTCTTAATTTCCGCTTCTAATGTATTTGCAGCAAAATCTGAGCTTCTAAAATCTCGATTGAAAATAAATTCGTTTGTGTACCAATACCATATGTACTACGTCGACAAACATTTTTAGAGTATTTTCTTCTTAAATTAATGCATGGTTTCTACGCCAGGGGACGTAGATGAATATCTTATTTTTGTCAATATCTCTACCTCTCGGAGTCCGATTTGAAAGATTCCTTCTTTGTTGGAAAGTCCTTTTGATGCGAAATGTTTTTTATACAAATTCAAAATTGTCAAGTAAATCATAGACTTCTAGGGTGCGCAGAGGTAAATTGCGTTGTCTGCGCTATTTCTACTTCTACACTGCTGGATACCCAAAATGCAACACCAAGAATGAAGCATCCGATTGGCGTGAAATTCGCAGCATGCGTCGCCCGCTAGATGACATGCAAACGATTAGCATTGCAGGGATGCAAATCATGTGCGCCCGGCACGAAACCGAGAAGCACTACAAGAAGGGTGCACAGAAGGCGGGGTGTAAGTAGTGGAAGTGTGTTGTGCTGCCGGACCTGTGCTTGGGAAGCTTCCTGATGCCTCGTCGCAGAATATGGCAGTCATTCCAGCACATTTCGGAGTTCGCCAGAGGACGAATAATGGCTTATCGCGTCAGCAGTTGATCGTACCGAGAAATAGGCGCCCGTGTGGGACGATATCCAGCCACAGTGAGGAGAGTATGGATCCGGTGGGTGCAGGACGGACGGACAGACCGACGTGAACGATTGCCGCAGCTGCGGCACACCACCGAACGAGAGGACCGGCATGTTGTGCGGCGGGCATTGACGACTCTCACCGCCACATCAAGAACGTTAGTGCAGGAATTAAGGTGTGTCGCGCAACAACCTGTGTCAGCACGTACCGTTCGACGTCGTCTTCGGGAGCGGGGGCTTGTCGCACGGCGCCCATTGCTCCGATTACCACTGACATTACACCACAGGTGAGTGCGGCGGCAATGGGTCGTTGAACGCCGCACCTGGACTACGGAATGGCGAGACATTGTCTTCTCCGACGAATCAAGCTTCTGCCTGCAACACCACGACGGCCGGATCCGCGTGTGGCGGCAACGCCGCGAGAGACTGTATCACGCCTGCATTATGCATCGCCATAACGGTCTGTCGCCTGGCGTTATGGTTTCGGGCGCAATAGGATATGACACCCGCACCCCTCTGATACGCATCGCCGGTACACTCAATAGCCACCGCTACATCTCCGACGTTTTGGATCCTGCAGTCCTCCCTTACCTGCAAGACCTGCCAGCGGCCACGTTTCAACAGGACAATGAGCGCCCGTACGTGGCACGCATCGTGCAGCAATTCTTCACGGCCTCACCAGGTGTCACTGCTGCCGTGGCCCGCCTGTTCTCCCGATATGTCACCCATCGAACACGTCTGGTCGCTGATCGGCAACCGAGTGACCCGGCAAGCACCACCCGCTGCTGCGCCTGATGAACTGTGGCAACGTATGGAAGCAGCCTGTACCGACATACCCCAAGCCCACATCCAAAGCTTCTTTCATTCGATGCCGCGACGTGTAGCGACCGTTATTGCCAGCCATTGGGCCGCATGAAATATTGATGTCTGCGTGTTCCGCAAGTCGCACGGCCCTGTAAGCTCAATCGTTTCATCTCTGTATCTGTTGTTATGTGTCCAGTAAATCTGGCTTTGCTATCTCGTGTCCTTCTTGGTGTTGTATTTTGGGTGGCCAGCAGTGTATAACTCTGATTTGAAACATTCTTTCTTTGTTGGAGAGCGTTTCCGCTGTGAAATGTTTCTCATATAAATTCAAATTTTTCTTAACGCCAAAGTCTGCAACCAGAGGGCGTAAACTCGCGATTCTGTTTACAGCAATATCTGAGGGATTAAAAACCCGATTGAAAAACTTCTTTTTCCGTCAGATACTATTGTTTTCCATACCGGTTCCATTGACTTTGAATAGCTTTAATAAATTTAATTCACGTCAGAACGGATTCAAAAGACGTGCTCATTACGCCCGAAAATTGGGTGTCATCTTTCTTAGGGTTTTTTGTTTGTTAGGGAGGGTTTAAAGACTACCATGACCAACTCAATGGGCTATAAGCAGTCGGCCGTCCCTAATTTAGGGCCTCTGGTTCCAAGGAAGGGAGAGGGACAGTGCCGTAAGACAAACACAGCATCCATGCCTGACCGGGATTCGAACCCGGACCGAACCCGGACGAATGATCAGAAGCCAGCGCTTAGAACACTGCGCCATCGGGGCGGCAATGTCTGGTTCAATTCATAATGTACTACGGAAATTACGTAGAATGTTCTAGAACGACCCGAGAACTTTTTACATCAAATTGTTATTAGCAAGTGCGCATATCCGAGAAAAAGCGCCGTCCCCGTGGCGCAGTGGTCTAAGCAATGGCCTCTGATCATTCGTCCGAAAAGGGCCCGGGTTCGAATCCCGTGAGGCATGGATGAAATGTTTGTCTTACGGCACTGGCTCTCTCCTTTCCCTGGAACCAGTGGCCCTAAATTAAGGACGAGCGACTGCTTATAGCCCATTGAGTTGCTCACGGTGGTCGTTAAACCCCCAATCGTAAAAAATAAACAAGTTAGTAAAATCATGCAATGCATTAATTATGATACGCATTCCAACATACCGGAAATTATTACTCAAGTTACGAGGATAATGGCTGTGGAATAAATCTCGCTCCTGTGTCCTGACCTTTGACCCCATTTCGATGATATTCAACAGAACCGGTTCAGTACACCTCAAGAATAACATACAAACGTTTTGTCGCAATAAAAGTAGTTTTACGCAAGTTATGAGAATAATGGCAGTGGAATAAATCTTGCTTTTGTGCAATGACCTTTGACTCCATTTCGTTGATATTCAACAGAACCGGTTCACTATACCTCCGGAACAACATGATAACGTTTTGTCGCAATCGAAACATTTTTTGATAAGTTATGATGCACAAGGGCAATGGAATGGATCCCACTCCAGTGTCCTGACCTTTGACCCCATTTCGCCCATTTTCAATAGGGTTCGTCCCCAGTGGCTCCCTACCACATACTAAAATTTCATCGAAATCGAACTATATTTATGCATCTTATGACGCATAAAGGCAATGGAATGGATTCCACTTTTATGCCCTGACGTTTAACCTCATGCTGCCCATTTTCAATAGGGTTCGTCCCCAGGTGGTTCCTTACCAAATACTAAAATTTCATCGAAATCGAACCATTTTTACGCAAGTTATGACGCATAAGGGCAATGGAATAAATCCCGCTCTTATGCCCTGCCTGACCTTTGACCCCAATTTGCCAATTTTCAATAGGGTTCGGGCCCAGGTAGTTCCCTACCACATACTAAAATTTCATCGAAATCGAAACATATTTACGCAAGTTATGACGCATAAGGGCAAATGAATGGATCCCGCTCTTATGGCGTGACCTTTGACCCCACTTCACCCATTTTCAATAGGGTTCGTCCCCAGGTGGTCCCCTACCATATTCTAAAATTTCATCGAAATCGAACCATTTTTACGTGAGTTATCGTGCCGACAGACAGACGGACGGACGGACGGAAAAAGCTGGAGCATATATGCTTCTTCAAGTTACGGTTGGAAAGCGCAAAAAAGCGAAGAAGACTAATAAGCAGGAAAATAAAAGGCTACATTGTTGTCGGCCATATGCACAGAGTAGAGAGAGAGAAAAAAAAAGTACATTACTAAACAGGAATATTTAGCATCACATACACTCAAATCTTAAAAAACATATAAAAATCCTAAAGGTTTAGAACTGAAATACTCGCGCAAACATGTCAACACACTAATTACTCTCTACAATGGCGGCTTTCCATGTATGCCGGAAATAGCATGGTCTTTGCCAGTCTTTTCCATTCTTATGTTTTTGATATGTGCACATACATGTGCATATTAAATACAAATTTGCTCTGAGTACGGCATTGCCAATGGCGTACTTTTAATTTAACTGTGCATATCGGAAGTACTCACAATATAATACACTGAAAATATTGTAATTCTACATCACCAGTTATTAATAACAACATCATTTCTCAAAAAGTTTCAAGCGTACAAACGCAGCCGATTCACAGGACACAGACGAAACTGATGACCTCTTTCGACCGGTAACTTCAAAACGGCTGTAAAATTTTTTAAAAATGACAATTGCATAACAAATATATCCTTAGGTGTATTATTACTAAAAGGCATACTTCTAACTCACATGATTTACTAAATGATGTTATTTAAAACTAGCCTGTCAGGCCATAAGAAACATTGAAATTATAGAGAAAGCGAAACCATTTTTGCCTTATGTCACGTGACGACTCTCGTGTTGCGACCACAGCGACTCAATGGTAACCATTACCAGTGCGCGGTCTGTCACTATATTTAGTCGAAGTCAGATACCAACACTGTTTCATGACTTCACGATGTTATACAGCGCCATCTGGATACCTAAAAGATTTGAGCGCTTGTTTTATGACGTCATTATATGTGATCAAGTCATTATATGTGGTCACATGGTTACGGTCGTTTAGTTCAACCAGTAGAAAAGAACAAATTCGGTGTTTTAATCCTAATTGTTTTAACGTTATCTGCGATTGGTGGAACGATATGAAATGCCCATGTCAAATAGGCTGACAATAAGATCTACACTGCTGGCCTCCCAAAATGCAACACCAAGAAGGACACGAGATAGCAAAGCCAGATTTACTGGACACAACAACAGAAACATAGATGAAACGATTGAGCTTACAGGCCCGTGCGACTTGCGGAACACGCAGACATCAATAGTTCACGCGGCCCCCATGGCTGGCAATAACGGCCGCTACACGCCGCGGCATCAAACGAAAGAGGCTTTGGATGTGCGCTTGGGGTATGTCGGTCCAGTCTGCTTGCACACGTTGCCACAGTTCATCAGGCTCAGCCGCGGGTGGTGCTTGCCGGGCCACTCGGTTGCCGACCAGCGACCAGACGTGTTCGATGGGCGACATATCGGGAGAACAGGCAGGTCACGCCAGCAGTGATACCTGATGGGCCGTGAAGAATTGTTGCACGATGCGTGCCACGTGCGGGCGCGCATTGTCCTGTTGAAAGCGTGGCCGCTGGCAGGTCCTGCAGGTAAGGCTCCAAAACGTCGGAGATTTTTTTTTTTGATTGGAGGTTTAACGACCACCGTGAGCAACTCAATGGGCTATAAGCAGTCGCCCTTCCCTAATTTAGGGTCACTGGTTCCAGGGAAGGGAGAGAGCCAGTGCCGTAAGACAAACACAACATCCATGCCTCACCGGGATTTGAACACGGACCCCCGTTCGGACAAATGATCAGAGGCCATCGCTTAGACCACTGCGCCACCGGGGCGGCAAGTCGGAGATGTAGCCGTGGCTGTTACCGGCGGTGCGTACCAGAGGGGTGAGGGTGTCATATCTAATTCCGCCCAAAACCATAACGCCAGGCGACGGACCGGTATGGCGATGCATAATGCAGGCGTCATACAGACCCTCGCCGCGGTGCCACCACACGCGGATCCGACCATCGTGGTGTTGCAGGCAGAAGCAGGATTTGTCGGAGAAGACAATGTCGTGCCATTCCGTAGTCCAGGTCCGGCGTTCAACGGCCCACTGCCGCCGCACTCGCCGGTGGTGTTACGTCAATGGTAATCGGAGGATTGGGCGCCGTGCGACAAGTCCCCGCTCCTGCAGACGACGTCGAGCGGTACGTGCTGACACAGGTTGTTGCACAGCACACCCTAATTCCTGCGCTAACGTTCGTGATGTGGCGGTGCGAGCCGTCAATGCCCGCCGCAAAACATGCCGGTCCTCTCGTTTCGGTGGTGTGCTGCGGCTGCGGCAATCGCTTACGTCAGTCCGTTCGTCCCTCTGGCACCCACCGAATCCACACTCGCCTCACTGTGGCTGGATGTCGTCCCACACTGGCGCCGATTTCTCGGTACGATAAACCGCTCTCGTGATAAGACACTATTCGTCCTTTGTCGAACTCCGAAACGTGCTGGAATGACTGCCGTATTTTGCGACGAGTCATCAAGAAGCTTCCCACGCACAGGTCCAGCAGCACAACACACTTCCACTACTTACACCCCGCCTTCTGTGCTCCTTTTTTATAGTGCTTCTCGGTGGCGTGCCGGGAGCACATGATTTGCATATGCCCTGGAATGCTAATCGTTTGCATGTCCTCTCGCGAGCGACGCATGCTGCGAATTTCAGGCCAATTGGATGCTTCCTTCTTGGTGCTGCATTTTGGGTGGCCAGCAGTATATGAAGCTTTGTTAACGAACGGAGAAAGCGTTGTTGTTATGTGCTTCTATGCACAACATTGAAAGCGACAATTTTCCTTCTTCGTTGCTTTCCTTTGATGAATCGATGCCACGTGGTTTATGACGTATAGTGCAATTTATCTATATATTAATTCTATAAGGTTTTTTACTGTGAGTCCTATTTTGAGAGAACGACTGAACGTAAAGATATGGTTGAGGTTTCAAAATAAAGGTCTTACCATGTAGATGTACCAGTCGAAGAGAAAAATAAGATTGGGGCAACGGTTCGGGCTTTGTGGGGCGGCAAAGGTCCCATGTAAAGTCTATGAGAGAAGCGTGTGGTTGCCATTCGATCGCCTGTGGTTGATTCACGCACTGTTGAAGGCAGAAGCATGGAGGGACTGAGAAAGTCAGAAGTCTTCTCTATTCTGAGCGAACCGTTGCGCAAGGCAACGCTAGCAGGCATTCGTATCAAAGTTGTTATCGGGACAGCGAACACTCTCGAAGACCTGATTGCGTTATGCCGTTGGACTGCTTGATGTACATGTACATATATAATTTCATATTCATTCGATCCAGTTTAATTGTTAGTGAAAATATTACGGGCGACTGCCTATAGCTCACTGAGTTGTTCACGGTGGTCCTTAAACCTTCAGTCCAAAAAAAAAAAAAAAAAAAAAATCACAAGCCTGTACTATTGGCTTTACTGAAGCGGTTGAAAGAATTTGTCAATCAAATGAAGTTTAGATTTGTTGTTTCATATGAGTTCATTCTTTTAAAAAACAAAACAAAACTAACTAACCGTCGATTCCGACGGATGAAGAGTATTCGCAACGCGAATCTCATTCCAATAACATTTGCTAACACAGTTGTGACTGAAGATGAGAGTGACAGAGTGCGCTATCCAGTTGAATTTTTTTGCACACGATCGAGATGAGTGGACTTCCGCCTCATATTTTACGACTGAAAAACGGTGCAGTCGTGATGCTCATCACGAACCTGGCCGTGACGCATTATGGTCGAGGCGCTGGCTTATGATGATTCGTTCGTGAAGGGTCCGGGATCGAATCCTGGCGAGGCATGAATGTTGTGTTTGTCTTACGGCACTGGCTCTCTCTCTTCCCTGAAACCAGTGACTCTAAATTAGGGACGGGCGACTGCTTAAATCCCATTGAGTTGCTCACGGTGGTCGTTAAACTTTCACGCAAACAAAAAATCACGAACGTGGACTATTGTCCTTACTGAAGTGGTTGAATGAATTTGTTAATCAAATAAAGTTTACATTTGTTGTTTCATATGAGTTTATTTTATTAAAAAAACAAAACAACAACAACAACAAAAAAAACTTACTGTCGATTCCGACGGGTTTCGTCTAGTCTTTCATTTTTAGTTTCTTTCCCTATGAAAATTTTGAGTTCATTCTCTTTTAGCGTTTCACCTTATCTGTATATTTTTCTCACTCAATGAATGTTTTGTGGCATCAGTCTTGAGGTCAAGGTGAATGACGATTTGACAAGATAAGAGCGATGTGTATATGTGCAGAGCGAGCAGCGCAAAGTGTTGGTAGATTAGTGCAGCGTCGTGTTGTACGTTGTATGTTCACGACTAGCTAGTCGTGAACATAGAACAAATACAACAACAAATACTTCTTTACATATAGTAGTGCTATATGTAAAGAAGTATTTGTTTTTAGCTTCTTGGAGCCTCAAGATAGAGAAGTTCATTTTTTTTTTATTGGAGGTTTAACGACCACCGTGAGCAACTCAGTCGGCTAAAAGCATTCGCCCGTCCCTAATTTAGGGCCACTGGTTCCAGGAAAGGGAGAGAGCCGGTGCCGTAAGACAAACATAACATCCATGCCACACCGGAATTCGAACCTAGACTTCATCTCGGACGAGTGACCAGAAGCCATAGATTAGACCACTGCGCCACCGGGCCGGCGAGGTTCAGTTTGTTGAAATATTTTGAAGTAGTGCTGTTGGTCCTGATAAAATGCTTGGAAATGATTGAACTGAAGTACCTTGAAAACAATAAAAGACAATGATTTTCGTAAGTTGAATAAGACTCTTTTCTGGCCGTTAGGTCGCCTAATATGCTCATTCTGCAATTAAGGTTTTGTGCTAGTTGTCCGGAGCATAATATTAAGGAGCTCCAGTGTTAAAAGAGCCATCGAATAGATAGTACGACAGGTAATGTTTTAAGTCAACGTTTAAATTAAAAAAACTATACAGGTTATGGATTAACATTGCCTGATTTATACCAACATGCCGCCCCGGTGGCGCAGGGGTCTTGGCGCGGGCTTCTGACCATTTGTCCGAGATAGGTCCCGGTTAGAATCCCGGTGAGGCATGGATGTTGTAGTTGTCTTACGGCACTAGCTCTCTCCATTCCCTGGAATCCGCGGCCCTAAATTGCTTATAGCACATTGAGTTGCTCATGGCGGTCATTAAATCCCTCCCTCCCGCCGCTCAAGAAATATACCAGCACAATGTTGAAATTTGCAACACAGAATTAAATGACCCTTTGTAATTTGTTCATGCTTTATGTGATACACAGCACGTCCTTTCTATGGCAGGATTAAGACCTTGGTAAGCTCTAGGCTAAGACATTTGAGTGGGGCCCCAAAGAACTTTTGACGGGGAATCATTATACAGTCAGTTAATACACGAAACTGTAGCAATACTTGTGTTAATTAATATGTAGTGCATTTTTCAAACAAATAAATTACACAGGTCTGCAACCAAAAAACTGCACAGGATTTTTATAGTGTTTCTTATAGATTTTTACTCAGTGAAACCGGGAAAAATACTCAAAAAATTCCATCACGTCAGGTTTTCTTGCAAAACTCGTGTTTGTAGTTTCATTCAGAGTGAAACTCCCGTTTAACTCGAAATCTGGTATCCTATTCTTGATTCTAAAAATCCTATGCAAAAGTGATTTCTTACTTTCATTTAATATGTATTAGAGTGAGACTCAAGAATAAATACAAAGAGAAAATGAGCGGAATTAGGGGGGGGGGGCAGTGGAAGGGTGGCAGGGCAAAGGTAGCATTGGCGGTGTGAGGACGCTCAGGTTGATCATGTCCCAACCGGTTTAATTTGTTTATAGCGAAAAGTGAGGAATCTTACTGGCTGGGTTGAGCATGTTTATACACGTTCTCTAGGGTATTAGGAATGAGTATAAACAAGCGTATTGTCAGATTTGATCATGTTTCAACATGCTAAAGAAGTTCAGGATCTAGGTTGCTTTGGTTATGTTGCATAGCTTATATAGATGACTACTGGATATTCGAGGCTAAAAGTGCCTAGAGAATACCTCGAGAGCATTAATTTTTATCTTTAAGAACGGGAAAAAAAGAAACTTTTTGCTGTTTTCTTTTATTTATGTGCAGCGCCATTTTGGATTTTTTTTATCGAGCCAGAGGAAGAAGCAGGTGTTGCCGATTTACCTGCCCAGCTACAGAGAGAGATGATCGGCAGACGCGCAGGTGTCAACATAACCTCGTTCGCTTTCGTGTTCACCTATGTTTTACGTGTCATTTCACTGGTCTTTTCGAAGGGAGCGAGGCTAGTTTCCATCTGCTTCACCACAGGAAAAGCGTTTGCTTCTAGATGTACGGAGAGTCAGTGTGTGTACTCAATGCGGTGTATACAAACAGCGAGGAGCCACACTCAGTTTACATTTGGCATTAAAACGTGACTGTGCTCGTGTATTTAGTTATATATTATGGCTCCAAAGGTTGTGTTTTTCTCCTGACAACTTTTGTTTTATTTGTGGTGAATGCACTTTTAAAAGTCAACAAAGAAACATAAGTGATTTCGTTGAAACTTGGGGATCAAGACAAAGCCTGGGCTCTGTTCGGTAGATGTGAAAGGTTTCAATACAAAAAATAAAAAGAAAATATCTTACCCAAACCTAAATTCAGCTATTCGTCCAGTGCCTCATAGCTCTGCAATACAAGTTCCACACCCACCTTCCAGTTTGGATGATATCCTGAGTGATTCTGAGAACGGAAACACATTACCTCCCAGGACGAATCTAGTTCAGATTTTTCTGTTGATGAGGGACCCCAACTTTTTTTATCAGAGCGAGCTCAATGACCTGGTTAGAGATTTAGGCCTTTCAAAAGATGCTGCCGAATTGCTGGGGTCAAGATCAAAAAATAAAAACCTGCTGTCACCCGGAACCTCATTTTCGTGGTACAGACACCGAGAGAGAGAATTCACTACATTTTTCTCCAAAGAGGGAAATCTCGTTTTTTGTAGTGATGTTCAAGGGCTAATGAAGTGTTTTGAAATAGAATATTATTCATCTGAGTGGCGCCTATTCATTGATTCCTCAAAAACAAGCCTCAAAGCAGTCTTGCTGCATAATGGGAATAAATTTGCATCACTTCCTGTAGGACACTCGGTGCATTTGGAGGAAAACTATAACAATGTGGCAATGATTCTTAAGAAAATAAAATATCAAGAACATCGCTGGATGCTTTGTGGAGACTTCAAAATACTAACAGTGTTGTTGGGCCAGCAGGAGGCAGGTTATACGAAATATCCCTGCTTCCTTTGCTTGTGGGACAGTCGAGCCAGAGATCTCCATTGGACAAAAACTGACTGGCCACTTCGAGACGCCTTAATCCCCGGCGAAAATAACGTCATTAATACAACTTTGGTTCCTCCTGAAAAGGTTTTATTACCACCTCTTAATATTAAATTGGGGCTTATGAAACAGTTTGTGAAATCACTGCCAAAAGATGGGGAATGTTTCAGATATCTGTGTTTCAAGTTCCCAAAACTATCTGAAGCCAAGTTGAAAGAGGAAGTTTTTACTGGCCCCGAAATAAGAAAACTGTTATCCGATCCCCTCTTTTCAGAAACAATGGGAGAAAAAGAAAAAGAAGCGTGTGACTATTTCAAAGACTTATAGTGCACACGTTTTTGGGTAATACTAAAGACCCTCACTACAAAACCATTGTAAAACGCATGTTGGCTGTGTGTAAAGCTCAAGGATGCAAGATGAGCTTCAAAGTTCATTTCTTACCCTCCCATGTCGACTATTTTCCCGAAAACTTGGGAGCCCTCAGTAAAGAGAAGGGTAAAAGATTTCACCAGGATGTCCGTGATATCGAGAGACGGTACCAAGGACGATGGGACGTCAATATGCTAGCTGACTACTGTTGGATGCTCAAGCGGGAAACAGAAAGTGGAAAGCGGAAGCGTGTTCGGAGAAGTATCAAAGAGAAGAAGAAAAGGTTTCATAGGCAAAAAGAATGAACACGGAATGTTAAGTACATTTCATGAAGAAATTGTTTGTTTATTATAAGAAATATTATTTAGTTCATTCCAATGAAATGGTGGTTTTCTCATTATTGTTATGGTTTTTTTATGCAAACACCTTGTATTTTGCAAAAAAACTGTACGTGATGGAGAGAAATGGAGGTCATTTTTGGATTCAGCACACTCGAAAACATGATATTTACCAAAAACATCCCATGCAGCTGAAAAAAAAAAAATTTTTTTTTTGCAGACCTGTGTTATCTGCAGATTTTTTATAATCAGTCACTGTATTTCCCATTGTTCTCCTAAGAACAGCTTAAGATTCCTAGATTTTGTCTCGGATTTTCTAATGATTTAGCATTGTATACTTTTATTAGTGCATCTTTTTTGTTATGCAATGTGAAACCACAGGGGGATTCGGCAAATTGGGAGATGTATGAGAATGGTAGTGAAAAAGCTGAAACTATCTCGCCGACCCCGTTGTACACAGCGATATAAAACGTTTACCGTTGGTGAGTCACTGCCTTGAAATATGTTCGTCTTCAAGCCTCTGTTTTTGACCAAGTGGAAATCATACGAGCCAAAAAGTCAAACTAGTTCATAAACCTCTCCCACTCTCTATTATTTGCCCAGGCATGCCTCCTGGGACCTTGGTAATGGTGGGCCCCAAGGCTATGGCTCCTATAGAGCTACCCCGCCCCCTTTTTAATCCGGCCCTAGTCCTTTCAAACGCCTAGGTTTCTTAAAAAATTGAATGCTTGTTAACATTACCCTCTTTTGTCTGAGGACAAGAAATCTCTTGATTCTAGAGGTTGTGTTAGAAAATATCTTTTTTTTTTATCACATTATGTAAGTATAAGTTAGATATTCCATGAATTTCCCTCTTTTCCTATTGCAATCTTTCTGCAGGCTTGCGTAAACTTGTATTCTTTTTCTTCTCCTCCTTTTTTTTTTTTTTTTTTTTTTTTTTTTTTGTCGTAGTTTAACGAACATCGTGAGCAAATTTAAGCAGTGACCTGTACTCAAATTAAGGTGACTGGTTCCAGGTATGAGAAAGAGCCAGCGCCGCAGGATAAATACTTCACCCATACTTCATCTG
This sequence comes from Macrothele yani, assembly GCA_039090855.1. Taxonomy (NCBI): domain Eukaryota; kingdom Metazoa; phylum Arthropoda; class Arachnida; order Araneae; family Macrothelidae; genus Macrothele; species Macrothele yani. Next base: position 127,338,275 of record CM077024.1, on the reverse strand, counting down.
GAATTGGAACTAGAGCCCATCTTAGAAAACTGGCTCGAAATTAGCGCACCTGATCATCGGGGCGACGTTAGTGCGCATTCACAATACTTTTTTTTTTTTTTTTTCTGGAAAACGAACCAATCCAGTTAAACGTAACGAAGATTTTTTTGCTAGGTGGCATAAGTATTATTGCACAGAATGATTGCATTTTTGTACAGAACGAAGGCCTAGAAAGAATGAATACAAATCAGGTGATAGCCCTACGATGAAAGCAAAAAGATGTGCAGGTTATTTGGTTTGAGATGTGTAACGTACCAGGAGATGTGACGTACCTGCCAGAAGGACGCACACGACATAAAGGCAGATAGGAATCAAAATAAAACGTCCACGTAGCTCAATTGGTAGAGTGACTTATTCCGGAATGAGGGGATCCGGGTTCGAATCCTGGCGTGGACAGAAATGACGGAGAAATTTACTTCGTTATAATGGCGCCCGAACTATCCGGATGACCCGACCGTTCAAAAATCTCGCATTGGTGTGATGTTCTTTCCACACCGCGAGATAGGAAAAATAAGAGTCTCTTCTCCAGCACTTCGCAAAAAAAAAAAAAAAAAAAAAAAAAAAAGGGGGAGATGATGTAACGTACCAAGAGATGTGACGTACCTGCCAGAAGGACGCACACCACATAAAGGCAGATAGGAATCAGAATAAAACGTCCGCGTAGCTCAATTGGTAGAGTAACTTATTCCGGAATGAGGGGATCCGCGTTCGAATTCTGGCGCGGATAAAAATGACGGAGAAATTTACTCGTTATAGATGTTGAACACTGCTCAAATCTGTAACTTTATTATGAAGTTGGAAAAACTGATTAACTCGTAGTCGAGATAGCGCCATTTCCATCTAATGATTCAAAAGTGTCGTGCGGGTAAACTTACCCTATTGTTCTGTGTTTTACTGACCTGCGCTTAATTGGATCAGGCAATTATGGAAACAGTATCATTAATGATATCAGAAATCATTTCAGTATCGTAACGTAATCGAAGTACTCACAATCTCGTTTCTCCCTAGAGAGTCACGGTTTAGCGAAATATGTTTTGATTAGTGATCGTATTGTTATGAAATTATTTTTGAATAAAATTGTCCTTTGCTCTCGTTTTATTCTGTTCATCTAATTCATTTTACCTCGTTTTTCACATTCAGTTTTCTTTCTGGGAACCTACCGTTCGGTTATTTGTTGGGAATTGTTCTATTGGAAACGGCTATAGTTTTTTAATGAAAAAAATAAAAAGGAAAAGAAAAAAAGAAAACCGACAATGCAGTTGACACGAAGAAATATTTTGTTTCTGGTGGGCCTCTCAGTGAAAGTAAGCTCCCCTGTCTCGGTGAGGGTGACTGATACTGACCTCTGACCTCTGTGAACTCCTGGCTTTAAAGCAGTCACAAGGTTGACTTCTGTGGGACTTTATCCCTGACTTTATTCCGCCTTCAACGATTTTCGCGGCAACTGGCGAAAATTAACGACCCACTTTAAGTTCCATTCGTTGTACGTCTGTTGTGATTCGCCACAGATTTATAGGGAGAATGGAGGTAATCTATGGAACGTGTAGATATGAGTGCGACGCCCGCGTTTACAGAGACGGCGCCTGTGGTTGTTTCTCCGAAAAGGGCTATGGCAAAAACACTTATTCTGCCTATCCGTTTTTTTTTTCTTCTTTTCGTTTCTATTTCCCTCCTGTACCCCCTCTGCTCTTTAATTGTCCCTTAAATTGCTTGTGTTGAGGTCAAGGACTGTAGTAACTCATAGGTTTAATTTTCTGTGAAGTTTTAGAGAAGTACTTTAAAATCGAACATAGGGTTGTATTCTTAAATTTTAAATTGAGTTTCAACGTGGAGTAAATTTATTCGACTTCCGTAGGCAATCTGGGAGTGGTCTAGGCACTGGCCTCTGACCTTTCGTTCCAATAGGCCTGGGTTCGAACATCGGATGAGGCATGGGTGGTGCGTTTGTCGTACGGCACTGGCTCTCTCCCTTCCCTGGAACTAGTGGCCTTAACTAAGAGATAGGTGACTGCTTAGAGCCTTAGAGTTACTCACAGTGAACGTTAACCTCCTTCTTAAAAAAAAAAAATGGAGGACGATAACTCCATCTAGGAGGTGGAACAAGTCAGTGGCTTGATGACTGCAAAATTTCGGCCCTCAAACAAAATTATGAAAAATACCGCACCCCTCCCGTTCCACTTCATCTCTGTTTCAAAACGTACAAGGGAAATTAAACTATAAATTCATACATTTTAACTGGCAAAACAAAACATTTATTTCATTAAGAAAAAAAGTCTTATAATTTAATAGGTAGATAGATTATAGACACCAAAATAAGAAAAATCTTTCTTCCTACTTCTTGCATTGGATGTTTCAGTCGTTCCTGTCACTAACAGATACTTCTCTGTGACAGCGCCCAAACTGAGCGCTGCACATTTAGGTCGAAAACCCATTCCCTAGTTTATTTATTTATTTAATTATTATTTTATTTATTCATTTATTTATTCATTTATTTATTTATTCATTTTTATTAATTCGTGTATTTTTTTGAAGAAAAAGAAAGAAAGAGAGGGGGAGAAGCAATTCTCCGAAGGGTGATAAATAAGCGAATAGTACGAAAGAAAAAAAAAGTAATAATGTACAGTAATCCATGGTGAAATTATTCGAAGTTATATCCAGTAATTTAGGATTGAGCACCCAACGGGTTAACTGTTTAAGTATTCTATTGCAGTCTTGTTTATGAATTAGAGTGTGTTGTAACGTTGAAAATTTTTAATTAATTCACCTAGTGTTGTAATGGTACATAAAGCGAAATAGAGTTTGTTATGTCGATGAATATTTGTCATGAATTCACCAAGTGTTTACGAAATGAAGTGTAAATAAATCAATCTAATTTTAAGTGGCTTTCTGACTGGAACATTATCCTCAAAGAAAAAAAGAGAATTTATAATTATGTTTTTTTTCTTCGCGAGGGGCCCAAAAAGGGTGGAATTTCCTATATGCCTTACATATGCTAACCAAATTTCTTCCAGACTGGCGTTACGGCAGAACGAAACACTGCGCCGTGTCAACTGCTAAAAAAAAACTCTTAGGGTTACATTCAACCTGATGAATGGACACTAGCACCTAAGAAAACGACTGTAAAAGACTCTGCTAATCCATTGGCGCAACAAAGCATGGGGATGCCTGGATAGCGCGTCCACCAGTTGCAAAAATGGGAATTGGACGTTATCTACAGAACTAGCGAGTTTCTCTTACTCGTTGTACTCAGCGAAAAAAAACGAACAATCAAAACAACAGAGTGAGAAAGGCAAAATGGCGGCTGCAAGGATCGCAGTTCCGCAACAGTGCGACTGATGCAGCGAGAGCGTACTATCTATTCCAGTGGCTACGCTTCTGCCCAGCGTCGACCGACCAAAAGGTTGGTGTTGCTACTGATAACCTCCGGCAAAGAGTTGTGCGATGATTTTGTGGACTTGGTCGTTATGCGATACTGACTGATTCGACAGAATGCGGCAGGGCACGATCGGCAGGACTAATGCGGATAAAGTCCAACACAGACTCTGGAACAAGGAGAGAGTACCTTCTCCTTCCAAATGGCGGAAAGCATTACCGCATTTCGGACAAACAACTTTTATTAGTGAACTTTCTGGTGGTGCGTACGAACAATATTTCTCACTAGAAACTTTGTCATTTTAAAAGGGAATAAACTCCATGAACTGAAAAAAAAAAAAAAAAGAAATGTTGTCTTATGATAATCTCACGATGCTAATTTCTAGCGGACTTATGATATGTCGTGTACTGTGACGACGACGAGATTTATTCATCCTATCTTTTGCTCAAAGGAAGGCACATTTGTGTCCATTATTTTGTCATGGTTTATTTCTTTGTTTTACAGGACCCTGTTTTATGATACTGTGTTCATTTCGATGAAAATTGTTGTGGATTTTATTTGCTGATATATTTATGCGTTTTGTGTATTATTATTAAGTATTAAGTTAATTTATTACCGACTCAATCTGCAGGAACATACTCAGGTCCGGATCTTCTAGCCCGGTCCTCTTTCTTTTCAGGTCCGTGATGGGAGGAAGTTGTGACAGCGCCCAAACTGAGCGCTGCACATTTAGGTCGAAAACCCATTCCCTAGTTTATTTATTTATTTAATTATTATTTTATTTATTCATTTATTTATTTTTTTATTCATTTTTATTAATTCATGTATTTTTTGAAGAAGGGGTACGTTTTATTTTGCCATATACTTTCGGGTGAATCTTTTTTTTTTTTTTTTCCTCTACGTCCCCCTCTCCCAGCACAAGGCGTCACAGGACAGACCGACACTGTAAGGAGTAAACGCTGGCCACAGCCATCGGCGAGTTGGCTTTGTAGTATATTTTATTGGGGGCAATAGAAGTGTCCACCGTCTATAGCATCCACAATGCGTGTTGGCCCGACCGTAGACTTGTTGGAACCAGAGCTAACAGTTTAATTGGGGTAAGGATTTATGGCCGGTGGTTGTATCACGCGGCAAACGTAACTTCAGGGGTTCTCAGAATTTCACTGGAGCGGGTAGGAATCTTGACCCCCTAGCGAATGGAAGATCAAAATGTTAATTTTCTGACCAGTAAGATCTACACTGGGGAATTTAATTCAGGGAGGCTTGCGTTTGCCAGCTAGTGATTGGATGATGGGATGATTTGAGGTAGTGTGAGTCTTCTTCGGGGTCGTCGAAAATTTTAACAAGGGAAGAGAAGAACTTCGTCACTTTCATCTTTTCACTTGTTCTTCTAAGTCGAGGTGCTTGACTTCCACTTTTTTATTACTGGTGACTTGTCACTTGGGTTTTTTTTTTGGTGGTCCAAAACGTGGACACGCCATGAGGTATCAGGAACCCGGCAAAGGATGATGAGGGCCCGCACCAAGTTTGACGGACCGGGGCAGACATCGCAGACCAGTACCCTATGTGGAGGAACAACGATAACAGTATTTGGCTGACGAGAATTCTCCCGGCTCAGGAGTGGTCAGCAGCGCGATATCTAGGCCAGATTCGGAGGTTAAGGTAGGAAATCCATCCTATTCTTTTTTTTTGGTGTCCCCTCATAAAATCTTTATCGGAGCAGTCCACACATAGAGTAAATAATTGTATGAGCAAATAAGTAATTTAGTACAGGTTCCTGACAGAGAGTCTTAAATCATTTTTGCTAGTATCATGAGCGTATATTTATTATTATGCCAATCATAACCAATAAATTGTTTTTGTTGTTAATTTTGTCTCAGTTCCATGATGAGTGTATCGTTAACTACAATATGTGTGCTCAACCCTAGATTATTTGGAGAATATATATATATCTTTTGGAACCGTAACTTAGAAAATCACTTCACTTATGCTTTTTATTTTAAATCTAGACGTTCACAAAAATATTGCGGCACACAGCTGACCCTTTGACTCCCAAAGGAAAATCTGCTGTGTGAAACACAACGCCCCGTCAGTGGATTCTGAAGCTGCGTCAGCCCTAAATCAGGGAATCGCAGAATCACAATCCACTCGACACCCCCTTGGCTCCCAATATTACGCCGGGTGAACCCAATTAGGAACCCGAGCGATAATATCACTAATAGATTTTGACCTATTTTCATCTTGATGAATGATCTTTCAGAAGTAGCCATGTAGCAGACAGTGTTAACACTTTCACTGCCGCGTGATGCCGAACGACGTCATACAACACTTAGCCCAGGCAAAGCCAGGTGCCGACGACGCCGAATGGCGTCGTAATTGTGGCTTAAAATTTCCCTTCCTAAAACCTTTGGCACTTGAAGAGAGGTATCTGTTTTGTTACTTTCACTGAGAATGAGTATCTAACTGTTTAAAAGTGACCGCGGTTTTGGGATAGTGGATTTTTTTCCCCACGTGGTTTAGGGAAGGGAAAGTAAGTTGACTCCCTATAGACTTAACAGAGCGTGCGCTTTTCACTGCAATGTTTATTTTCCTTTGAACGTCACTGGTTTTGCGGTGAAGGGGACTATCAATAAATAAATGCTTGAGTGGCAACAAAAAGCATTTGCTGCTTAGATGTCATACGTAAGAGGGCATACTATTGAGGACGCTAAAGGGATTTCAAGGAAACCGGTATTGACTTCAATATTTAGTTTTAAGGAAACAATAGATTTATTCAGGCAGGCTATCCCCAGCCCCTCTCCACCAAAAGTTCCTCGGTAGGCACATCCTGCCGTGGAAATAGATGATTCCAATTATTTGTCATCATATGTGCAGAAACGCATTCTTTTAGTAGCTGTAGTACGACCAGCAGTGAAAGTGAAAATGAAGAATGCGACGTTCGCTCTCATACTCCACCTCAAGAGATTTTAGCTACGCATTAGTATGATGTTTCCGACGTCACGAGAATAATTCTGTTCAGTAGTGTACTAAGACTGAAAATCAATACGCCAGGTATTGAATCAATCGAATTTTTCAATCTTTTTGCGGCTGAATAATTTTAAAATTTATTAGTTACCCTCTACAGGATATGCACTTCTATAGCATATGCATTGCAAAGCAATGCATATATTGTAGACGTGTTTATATCCCTGAAGTTACTGAAGGTTGTAATTAGGAATATGGATAACTTTTTTGGTATTTTAGAATAACTGAGTCATGCAAAGCTATAAGATCCGAACACGGTTAGGTTGATCCAAATGCATAGGAGCTCATCTGTCCGCGTGACGCCTTGTGGCGTCTCCGGAGATTTGCCCGGGCCTCTTACCGGCACCGCGTGCTTGCCATTATAATAGCACAGCGGCAGCGAACAAGTTAAACACTAAAATAAATGTAGAGATGTCCGGGTAGCTATATGACAAATTTTTAAACATTATTGTTAACAATTCTGTGAGCTCTTTTATTGGCTTAACTAACGGAGATATCCGGCGTTGCCCGGGATACACATAAAGTTTGTTTAAAAGTAACAATCTAAATCACACTATAAGAAAAAATCCTACCATGATGAACAACGCCCAAGTCGGGCCTCACGCTGTTCCAAGGTTTCTGCAAACCTACATACACTGGTTCTTTCCCGCTGATCCATAAGTCTTCGATCACGTTGTTCGGTTGTCTCACTCTCTCGAAGTAATTTTACTTTCGGCTGAACTTGTCCGATGGGTTTGCGTTTTTTTGGAGGCATTTCACCACACTTGATGAAAATTTTATTACAAAAATCACAATTTATAATGGCCGTTCTGAACCTGGCCGTTCTGAACCCTAAAAACTCGAAATAGTAAACATGCACAATAATGCACTCCGCATTCAACTTTCTAGAGTGTAGATATACAACCTGTTCCCACCCAACGTAAAAAAAAGTAGTTCACGATAATATACGGAATTTTTTTTACTATTCTCGAAAACTAAACCGATTCGCATAACTCTGTCACCGTTGGAAAGCTTTCCGGAGGACATAGTAAAAAATAATAATAAATAAACGAAATAGCCTATTTTTCTTATTATATTTTATTATTTTTGGCTGTACCACTGAATAACATCGCTTTCAAGTAGTTTCGAATTTCCCATGTATCGTTCCGCTTTGTTTACATACAACCTGATCACACCGAACGCGAAAGAAAGTAATTCACGATAATATACGGATTTTTTTTTACTAATATCGAAAACTAAACCTATTCGGATAATTCTTTCACCGTTGGGAAGCTTACTTCTTTCCAGTAGACATAGGCTATTTCTTTTATCTATACTAATACCAATACTAATATTGTATTTAAATTTTATGTATCAAGAAGACCGTCTGTTTTAACTTCAACTTAACCTTGATGCTATTTGAGAGGACCACGCCTATTGGTGGGAATCTGTAGCTCCACCCATATTTGAGACTTCTGCGCCAATTGTTGGCAGTCTAATGAAACCTAATCCTTACAAAGAAAAAGCCATGGTAACATAAACAAAAAAATACTTATGACAATATGTTCCGCCGGTGCGTTGTGTTTTCAAAAATCGGACTTTTCCCCGTATGCCTGAACCGCGGAAGCTTGCGAGGAGTGAGGCGTCACTTGACCACCGTTGCTCTGACACGCGGAGTAATACCGCAGTAGCCGACTTGCACCCAGTCAATAGGGGGCCCCGTAAAAACACATTTGACCCCCTTAGGGATGGAATTTCTAAAAATCGTCCCACCTGTATTTTAATCTGGGTGATGAAGAGAATATGGGTGCCAATTTTGGTGCAAATCCATCAAACCGTTTAGGAACGTATGCGGAAAAAACATACAAACTTTCACTTTTATATATAGAGAGATCTCCTCCCTTATAACGTTATTTGCAAAGTTGAATGGAGAAATTTTTACTAAGAGCTTCATCATACATATTTTTTGCAAATTTTAATCATATTTTAAAATACCACTTTCCATTAGCAAGTTGTGAGTCTCAAAGCCTGCGCAGTTATTGACATTATTTGTCTCTGATTTGTGTTAAACATACAAAGGTTGGACAAAATAATGTGAGCACCATGATTATATGGTCAATGTTATATGGGTTAATGTTATTTTAAATACAATTTTCTGCGCTCCCCAAACAGAAATGTTCATATAGTGGCCGGGTTTTACGAAAGCTATTGCAAAACAATTACCTTCCAGCAACGACTCAGCTATACCGACCGTAAACTGGTCACGGGTGATCAGCAATAGCATCTTTGTCCTCTATTCTCTTCTCCATGGCCAGTGTTGCATTCAGAGAGTTTTTTCCGGGGTGGGAGGGGGCATTTACAAATTTTGAGGGGGCTGAAACTTGTTGACTGATTATGTACATATAATCACCGTTTTGTTATTTATATGTTCATTAATACATATAAAAATTTTAAATGGAGTATAAAAATTTTCTTAAGCATGTACAACGCAAAAGCAAATTCCAAGAAATCTATCTACACATACAAATCACTGAGAATTTAAAAATGCTATGCCTTTGCTTTAATTCAGTAAGGCACGACGGATGTTACCATGGGGTGGTGTAAAATATTGAGGATGCTAGTAAGGTAACGCTCTGCTGGAGAAAATCCCCCCCCCCCCCAAGGCAGGACTGGTTACCTGAAAACGTATGGTGTAGACCATTGCCCTGCCACTTGGTTACAGCCCCTTTAGATTATTTAGATTAGCAAATAGTAGTACAAAAAACTAACTGTTTGGACGGCAGTTTGAGGTGCCTCGATTTTTTTTTTCTTTCTCTGAGTGTAAACCACAGGAAGAAAAAAAAACTTTTGATGGGAACAATTTCTAATAATTTGCTATTAAATATTAGGTAGCAAATATTTTGTTGTATTGAGGCACTAACGGCACGTTAGCTACACTGAGGCTTAATACATGGAAAGTCGGCATCCAGAAGACTGAAATAAAACGGAAAACCAACTTCCAATATATGATGATGTATTGCAGTACAAACATCTCTACTCTGTGGAATTACGTTTTTGTTACTGAAGTAGACCGAGTTGTCAGTGCTTGAAAAATTGCCCCTTCAGCGAGGACTATTTAATGTTTTATAGATGGATGATAGAAATTTCAGATTGAAGTCCATGTGGTTGTTTTTTGTTTACTATTAGAATATGTTTCCTTAACACGGACATCATGCTCCTGGGTAGAAATAAGAAAAGAAATCACTCAAACATCACCTCTATCCTTTCTTAGGTTCGCCGCATTTCTTATAGCATTCTTAGCAAGTAATCAGTAAGAAATTATTGGTGTCAATAATCTCCCCCACCCCAACGACTACTTTGAATAAAAAGGCTAAAAAAGAAAAAGCAACACCTTCTGATGAGCAGGTTCATTCCTTCCAGTCACGTCCGGGCCAATTCTTATGCAACGAATATTTTCGTTTCAAGCGGATTTCCGTTCATTTTCCTAACCCCGGGTTAATTCGCTCGTTCCAGCCGGTAAGAGGGTTAATATGAATAGGGTGTAGGTAAATTGCTGCTAAATTATTCTCTTTAATCCTTAGACATCTTAGGTTATTGCAAGCCCACAAGGAAATTGCTGCGAAAAGCTGAAGAGGATATTTCCGAACTTCCATCAAAGCTAAAAAACGCTGAAAGAACATTTTGGAGACCCTCACAGATAATGGATATTTCTTGTATTGAAAAAATGCTGAATTGCCAAGCATCAACAGAAAACACGGCGAGTGCATGAGAGTCTTTTCATGCTCGGTTTAATATTCAGTTTTATCATCCCCATCCAAGCTTATATAACTGTATACACGTTCTGAAACTTTTTGAAACTCAAACATACGCTCACAGACAATGATATTTGCGCACCTAGAAAAAAACACGCTACAACCGCGAAACTTTGCATATAGCTAGAGCGTGTGCTGATATGCCAATAATTCACGTTTGGTGCGACTGCGCATGACCGCGCAGTCGCACCAAACGTGAATTAGCGCCACCCTGTGGTGGCGCTGCAAATGCGAATCGGCAGCCTTATAAATCGGGGTGTGGTCGATGCCCCATTAAAGCGAAAAGCACCGGCCGACGCAAGCAAGAGTACAGAGTAACAAGAATGCCGGATGGATGCCAGAGACGTCGATTTACGCAACTTACAGACTTTGAGAGAGGCCTGATCATCGGGCTGAAAACCGCGGATGGTCTGCGCGCCGTATAGCGTGGATCATTCTGACTATACCATCCGACTGTGTTGGGAGCAGTGGACACGTGACAGAACTGCCACACGATGTATTGGCTCCGGGTGGACCAGGAGGACAACGGGTATAGAGACGATCGACGGATCGTGCGCCAGACACGAAGGGATCCCAAGGGGACGCTGTCCACTATACAGACAGATGATGTAGTGGCTCCTGTGTGCCCACGAACCATTTCCTGACACCTCGCGGAAGCGAATCTGCGATCCCAGCCCCCCTTGCGTGTGCTGCCATTAACACCAGAACATCATCGGCTATGTGTGCAGTGCTGCCAGGCCAGAGCGAGGTGGCACGCCCCAGACTGGCGACGTGTGGTGTTTAGCGACGAGTGCCGCTTTGTTTGGGGGACAGATGATCACTGTGTCCGCGTGTGGAGGTCCCTGGGTCAACGGCACAATACCAACGTCGCTATCGAGCGCCACGCCTCCCCCACTGCAGCCATTATGGTCTGGGGAGCAAATATCTACGATAGCCGATCAGCTCTAGTATTGGTACGTGGATCATTGACGGGACAGCGGTATGTGGATGAGCCTGGATTCCAGGTGCGCTGTATCAGCAGGATGATGCCTGCCCGCACACGGCTCGGGTTGCCCAGGACTGCCTACTCCATGTCCAGACACTTCCATGGCCTGCCCACTTCCCGGACATGTCCCCATCGAGCATGTATGGGACCAGTTGAAACGTCGGCTGCCGCCGTGACGCACTATCCGGGATTTGGAGCATACCGTGGGCCTGTGTGCCGCAGGGCAAAATTAGGCGTCTGTTCGACTCTATGCCGGACCGTATTGCAGCATGTATTGAAGATGACTGGACTGCTTGCCACAGATCACTCTGTAATTGTCCTGCAGCTCTGTTTTGGCCATCATGTATATCATTCATCTGTATCATTACGTCCATAAAATTTCAGTTCAATCCGATGTTTCCTTCTTGGTACGCAGATTTCATTGTCTCAGAGTGTACATTAAAATCCAAAGCTCAGGGAATGTCACTCGGAGAAGGAAATCCAAAACTGCCATGCAAAGGAATGAAATGTCGTAAGAAAATCGATTATATAGGACGATGTATAACCAGACTTGAATTGGTGAAATTTGCGTCATATTTTTCAAAATATTAGTTTTTGGGTTATCTGAGTTTTTTTTTTTTTTTTTTGATTGAAGGTTTAACGACCACTGTGAGCAACTCAATAAGCAGTCGCCCGCCCCTAATTTAGAGTCACTGGTTCCAGGGAAGGGAGAGAACCAATGTGGTAAGACAATCACAACAACCATGCATCACTTGGATTCGAACCCGGACCCATTCACGGACCAACGGTCATAAGCCAGCGCTTAGACCACTGCGCCACCGGGGTGGCTATCTGAGGTTGACTCCTAAATGAGAAATGAAATTATTTATATTAGATTTTCCTCAAAAGCATAATAAATTATGCATATTCATGTTTCGTATATGTGATAACAGTGTTCATCTCTCTCTCTTCGGTATCAGTAAGGCAAAAGATTTTTTATTCCTCTTATAGCAAACATATAAACAGATATTTAACTTGAAAATAGTAGTTGATTTTCATTACTATAAAGATGTAGGATATTTCGCTTTGTGTTGTCTTCCATTCCCTTAAGCTTTAGGTGCAATTTATTTATGGAGTTGCTGGTAAATCCTAAGCCGCTGTCTCTAACCGTCCTTCCCTTTTAGGTTATAGCCGCAATTTACCTATGGGGTTGGAGACCAACTTATCAGCACCGATATAAGCATGTAACAGTTGTGAAAACACAAGTTTGTCAGCGAAGGACATGGAAACCGTTTACCCTCACTACCGGATAAGTCGCTCTCCCAACTGAGCTACCCGGGCAGAATGTCTGGCTGCAGATTTGTCGTCTTGACACATGTTTTCACCACTGTAGTACGTCACATCATCTCCCCCTTATTTCTTATTTTTTTTTAAGCGAAATAGGAATTTTTCATTAATTCCAAACAATGTGTGGAACAAACTTCACGCATTTTTCGAAGAACCCAACGGCCAGTGGATTCATTTTTCACAATCGGTCGCCAATGTGAAAACACAAGTTTGTCCGCGACGGGCATCGAACCCATGTCCCCCTCACTCCGGAGTAAGTCGCTCTCCCAACTGAGCTACGCGGACAGAATGTCTCGCTGCAGATTTGTCGTCTTGACACATGTTTTCACTTCTGTAGTATGTCATACACTGCTCATACATACTTATTTCTGGATATGCCACTGTGTTGGATTGTACAATTGTACCTTGTTTGTGGCTTGTTAGGTATCATAACTCACTGGATTTCCCCCCTTACTCTCTCTCTCTCTCTCTCACACACGCACACACAAATTTCCGGAATGAAAAGTGTTCGACGATTTCCTGCTATGAATGAAAGTAATTCCGTTTAACGAAAGCAAAACTCATATATCACCTTTGTTGTCAGAGATTAGTAATCACTTTGGGAAATGATTCTACACCAGATACTACGAGCTGATTTGTGTTTTTATTTTTGAAAGGGAATTAGCATGATGAATTTGGATTCAATGATTGTGTGGTATTTCTTAGTCACATCCTTTCGGCCCATTTTCTTCGCCTCACCCCTGATGAACAAAAGCGTGACTAAGTGGAGACGGTGGTTTGAATCATGATTATACCACATGTGTCACTAAAAGTATGGCATTCACTTATTTTTTTCGATTGGAGGTTTAACGACCACCGTGAGCAACTCAACGGGATATAAGCAGTCAACCGTCCCTAATTTAGGGTTACTGGTTCCAGGGAAGGAGAGAGCCAGTGCTGTAAGGCAAACACCCCATCAATGCCTCACCGAGATTCGAACCCGGAACCCTTTAGGCCGAATGATAAGAGGCCTTCGCTTAGACCACTACGCCACCTTACTTCTTTGTGTTGTTGCTAATGAACGAGTTTATCTAACCGAACAATCGTCCATATTAAAATGTGTACTCTTTCACGATCTCACCATCTAACAAAGAAATATTGAATATAGTGCGCTAACGTTTTGAGTCCGCAAATCCTGAAATAAAGCGCAGAAAAACACATTCAGCGCGGGTGATACGTTCTTATTAGACAGCACGTTCGTATAGTTAGTATGCATTCCCGTGAATATTTGCAGAATTAATGATGATATAAAAACACACATGAAGATATTCAAAATAACGAACACAAACAATTCATAAAGTACTAGAACGATAATTTTTTTTATAAAAGTATGCACTTATAACAATATCAAAAGGATTTTTTAGACTAATGGTCTGAGGAACTAGCTTCTGAATTATTCCAGCTGGACCAGAATTCGTGTCCCGAAAAGTCATGAGCGGTGCATTTGTCTGACGGCGCTGAGAGTTAGACTGTATTAAAACAAAGACAGTATTCTGAACTACTTTCTGCTGTGCTACGCAAAGCTGCCACCTAGCTAGGATATTTTGCTCTCATTGAAACCGTAAAATATAGGTCATGCTTACCACTATACGAACTAAAAATAATTTTTATATCTTAGTTATACAAAGATTTTGTATCAGCCACCAAAACATACTGTTACGAATTTTGGGGACGTAATTAATTCGATTAACTGGATTTGCATGAAGAGGTGACAGCGTTAATTGTGGGTTACAAGAATTAGCAGTTAGTTGCTTCCCCTTTGCGTAAGATAAGAGATAAGAACAAAAGAGGGGTTCGTGACATTCGCCTTTATTGAGAGGAAGAAATCCAAAGGGAAGCTTTGTATTACTTGTGGGGAAATGCATTATCTCCCCACGTGTTTCGTTTGCTCGCTGGGAGGTGTTGTCGGTTCCAAAGTGGTAGAAATCTCATTTTTACAGATGTTAGGAAACAGTAAATGTGTCAACCGACGAAAGTAACGGATATTTTATGAGATTGTGGGAAAGGCGGCGGTGACAAAACAGAGCCATGGAATAAATGAAGCGGTAATCAAAGGGTCTGTCTATTTATGGAGTTCACTGACCACTACATTTCCGAACGACTTTTAACGCTGTTGCATCGTGCGAAAAGCTTTCAGCGCAATTAAAATGACAATTGAGTTAAGACAGGCCACTACAACGAGAGGACAGCGAAAATGCGAATATCAGAGAGGCAGCCTGGAGAAGCCCTTGCTCGGAAGAAGTTCTGCCGTGGTGGGCCGAGAGCCCTGGCTCTCGGCCCACCACTATACTGTTGGAGCTACTGCAGAGTACATAGATCAAGTTACGCATGGAGGATGTTTGGCATCTTTTAGAATCTGTTCCTAGGCGTCTGCGAGCAGTGATTGCACAGAAAGGTGGACCAACGCGTTGTTAGGTATGTGTTCCAAATGCAAAGCTAACTCAGTGCATAGGACACAAACTAAAATATGCCAATTATCGACCGCCGCTAGCCGAAAAAGGTATGTCGCAAGACTGTGAGGTCACGCAGCAAAGAGCACAAGTTCCCCTTTTGCTACCTACTACCACCCACAGTGGAAATATTCCGATCGCATGGCGCAGGGTTTTAGAGCTTGTTTCTTACAATTATTATTGCAACTGTCTTGCAATCGGATGACAAGGAATTTGCTTACGTAGTGATATACAACGTCTGTCCGGAAAATAATGAGATTCATTCAATAACAGATGTTTAATTAAAGTTGTACTTACATAACATTAAAATTCCTCGAAATAACATCCTTGAACATCAATACACCGCTGCCAGCGGTTCTGCCACGCCGCGTCGCTTGCCTGGAAGTCGGGAACAGGGATCGCTTTCAAAGCACTCGTCGCGACAGTTTGCACGTTTGTAACATTCCCAAAATGGTGTCCTTTCAGGCTGGATTTGAACCGGGGAAACAAAAGAAGTCAGCTGGGGCCAAGTCCGGGCTGTAGGGAGGTTGGGGCAGCGTTGCCACGTTGTGTTTCGCCAAAAACTCTCTCACTCTCAGCGACGCATGGCTCTGCGCATTATCGTGGTGAAGAACCCAAGTGTTGGTGATCTCCGGGAGGACGTGCGCAACTCTGTTCTTCAGCCGTTGAAGCACTTCCACGTAAAATGCAGCGTTGACCGTTTGTCCGGGTGGTACGAACTCCTTATGGACAACACCTTTACAGTAAAAAAAGACAATGAGCATCGATTTCATCTTCGATTTGCACATTCGAGCCTTCTTTGGTCGAGGAGACTCGGGAGTGTGCCACTCTGAGCTCTGTCTTTTCGTCTCCGGATCGTACTCAAAGACCCACGTTTCATCACCTGTTATCCAAAAAACTTGGTTCACTCCTCACACGGTCCACAAGCTCACGAGAAATCGACACACTCTGTTCATCGGTCAAAACCTTAGGAACCAATTTGGCGCAAACTTTCCGTATCTGCAATTCTTGCGTGATGATTTCATGCGCAATAGATTTCGCGAGTCCCACGTGTTCTGCTACCAATCTAACCCTCAGACGTCGGTCAGAGTCCAAAACCGCTTTCACCTTTTTCACATTGTCCGAAGTGTGAGACGTTGAAGGGCGCCCTGGGCGTGGCTCATCCTCTACGCTCTCTCTTCCCTCTGTGAACGCTTTGTGCCACAGAAACACTTGTGCTTTCGATAAAGCATCCTTCCCGTAAGCTTTCTGTATAATAGCGAGCATCTCGGGTGCGGATTTTTCAAGTTTAACACAAAACTCTTCTGCATTTTGACTGTTACGCGACGCTCACACAGCTGTCCACTTTTGCAAGCGATCCTCACTCTGTTAAAGCTCAGAGCCAACTGGCGAGACATCGATCGTTTAACTAACATACCCCGCCACCGTCACGCCCGGAGGCTCCGCCCTCCGGCCCTTCTGATTGGCCCAGAAAAAGTGGTCTCATTACCTTCCGGACAAACCTTGTACGTGCAGACATTTCTGGGTTACAGCCAGATTACAGTACTGAACCTGCCACCTTTCTTACTTTTATAATTTTGGTCCAACAGGCTTTTTTTTCAGTTTCCCAAGTTGAAATTGAGATCGGAAGGACACAGATTTGCTACGGTTCACGAGGATCGTTCACGGAATTATTTTTTTCCGGATGGGAGGGGGGGGGGGCAATTAATGAAAGTTCATGAAATCCAC
The DNA here is from genome assembly GCA_039090855.1 of Macrothele yani. Lineage (NCBI taxonomy): Eukaryota > Metazoa > Arthropoda > Arachnida > Araneae > Macrothelidae > Macrothele > Macrothele yani. The sequence continues at coordinate 127,321,520 of CM077024.1, read as the reverse complement.
CAGAACAAAAAATAAAAGTTAATGAAAAATCAAAGAAAAAAATCAAAGCATTTTATTCTAATGTAAATTGACGATTTTTTTATCAAATTAAAGTAGTTTTTGTCTAATGTAAGTCGCATTTTAGCGGAAAACATAAAAAAAAAATTAAACACTTTTGGGGGGACTGGGACATAGCCTCTTGGTTCTACCGCTAAACACGCCCCTGGTGTTTATGATATTGATAAGACTGTGACAAAACAGAACTGAATAACATCACAGTAGATGTGTTTTCCAATTTTTCCAAAGCTGATATGACCGTCATAACATGTGCATTCCTTCTCTTGGGGACTATTTTGAGGGATACAAAAAAGAAAACATTTTTTCATATCTACATTTTTATTTTATTAACGTTTTCCAACCATAGGTTGAAGAAGCATGTATACTTCAGATCTGTCTGTCTTTCTGTCTGTGTCCGCATGATAACTCGCGTAAAAACGGTTCGATTTCAATGAAATTTTAGTATGTGGTAAGGGACAATCTGGGGACGAACCATATTGAAAATGGGCGAAATGTGGTCAAAGTTCAGGACATAGGAGCGGGATCCATTCCAACGCCCTTATGCTTCATAAATTACGTAAAAATACTTCGATTGCGACAAAACTTTATCATGTTGTTCCGGAGGTATACTGAACCGGTTCTGTTGAATATCATTGAAATGGATCAAAGGTCAGGACACAGGAGCGATATTTATTCCACAGCCATTATCCTCATAACTTGACTAAAAATGTTTCTATTGCGACAAAACTTTAGTACGTAGTGCGATCAAAAAGTTCCGAGACTAGGTACGTAGCGCGCCAACAGATGGCAGTACGTGGATGAGCGAGCAGCGGTCGAGGGCAGTGACTTTCATGAGTCATTGTGCCGAGTGGCGTCGTTCTGTGAACATCCGGAGCCATGTTACAAGATATTTGGTGACCACGTGCAGAACTTAGCTGCATTTTCGGTATGGACTACAAACTAGAGCAGCGAGCGAACATCAAATTCTGCGTCAAACTCGGCAAATCGGGAACGGAGACGCATGAAATGTTGCGGCAGCCTTATGTCAATGAGTCGTGCGAGGTGTTTTGAGTGGCACTCGCGCTTCAAGAGCGGAAGAACGGCACTGGAAGACGACGAGAGGTCAGGGCGACCGTCCACGGGCAAAACCCCCGAAAATGTGGACAAAATTAGGGAACTGGTGTATGAGGATCGTCGGAGAACCATGCAAGACATTACTACCACCGCTAATGTGTCATACAGAACAGTGCAATAAATTCTGACGTTGGTTTTGAACATGCACCGTATTGCTGCAAAGTTTGTGCCGAAGATTCTGAACCCCGAACATAAGGCGCTCCGTGTCGAACTCTGTGAAGATCTTCGTCAGCAGGTGATGAATGAACCAACGTTCCTGTCGCGGGTCATCACTGGGTGCGAGACTTGGGTTTACAGTTACGACCCGGTGACCAAACAACAGTCGTCACAGTGGAAGAGGCCGGCATCACGACCGAAGAAGACCCGACAGGTCCGGAGCGCAACCAAAAGCCCGCTCATCGTGTTCATCGACATTCGTGGGGTTGTGCACTGTGAATTCGTCCCCCAGGTCCAGACCGTCACCGCCCCTTTTTTACTGCGATGCTCTGCCGTGTCTTAGGGAGGAAATGAGCCGCAAACGACGTTAAATGTGGCGCAGGGGCGATTTCCTGCTCCATTACGAGAATGCAGCAGCTCACAGAGCGTTAGCAACACGCCAGTTTTGCAGCCGCAACAACATGGCTACCCTTCCTCACCCGCCGGATTTGGCCCCCCCCTCTGTGGCTTTTTTTCTGTTCCCAAAGATGAAGCTGAAGCTTAAGGGTCGTCATTTTGAAACCGTGGACGAGATCCAGCGCAAATCGCAGACAGTGCTTGACACGATTTCTCCCTCTTCCAGGGAGCGTTCCAACAGCGGCAAAAACGCTGGCAGCGGTGTATCGATACCCAAGGAGACTACCTTGAGGGAGATCATAGCCAGATTTAAGTAACGTAAGTACTTTGTTGTATAACGGCCTAGTCTCGGAACTTTTTGATCGGAACTCGCATGTTGTTCCGGAGGTAAACTGAACCAGTTCTGTTTAATATCATCGAAATGGGGTCAAAGGTCAGGGCACAGGAGCGAGATTTATTCCACAGCCATTATCCTTATAACTTGAGTAATGATTTCTGGCATGCTGGAAACCGTATCATAATCAATGCATTGCATGATTTTACTAACTTGTTTGAACTTCTTTTTGCAGCAATTTGTGTGTGATGATATCTTTGAGTGTTTTATGCTTTGTCATTGTCAATATTACTTAGGTTGCCTTCTTTCATGCAACTGTTATTTCAATAATCATTGGAATCCCTTATGAGTGATCTCCTCCATAGGAATATTTCTGAAAAGATGGAAACAAGAGGCGTGTTCAATAAGTCGTGTCTCGCGCATGACTTGTTGCCTAGCAATCAGTCAGACGTCACACGATTCTTTGTGCCATCAGCTTTATTTTACTGAGTAATAGTGCTTCTTACATCTATTTGTTCGTATTTAATTGTGTTTAAAATGGATGATTCTTTTCCACTGTATCGACGGGTGTCGCACAGCGATCAGTTATAGAATTTTTAACTCATGAAAACGTTCCTCCCAAAGAAATCCACCCTAGATTAGTGGCAGTTTATGGTTCCAGAACTATGGACATCAACACTGTTCGTCGTTGGGTAGGAATATCAAAGGAAAATGGAGGAAAGTTGGCCGTAAAGGATCAGCCGCAGAGTGGGAAGCCCGTAATCACAACTTGCGATTTGAAAAGACAGGAAACCAAAGAATAACACAGAACATCAATAGCAGGTAAGCTGAACATTAGTTTAGGTAGAGTGAATGGCATTGTTAATGTTTCAGAACACAATAAAGTGTGTGCTCGTTGGGTACCGGTCACCTAACAACTGAAATGAAGAAATTCGGACTTGAAACATGTCAAAGATTGCTTGCTCGCTATGGAAGATATGGAAATGGTTTCACCATCATGACCCCAAAATGAAAGCTCTATCTCTGGAATACCGACACCCATCTTCTCCTTAAGCGAAAAAATTCAAAACTCAAATACAATTTGGGAACGAATTTCTCCGAAGAAATAATTCTTCATAGATATATGATAGGCATTGTAACGCGATTTTCTCGACCGGGAATCGGGAGGTGCGGTTCGATTTCCGCTCCCGGACGATGAAAATTTTTAGTTTTTCTGAAGGAATTGGTTACATGGAATACAGTGAAAATATGCCATTACAAAACTCAAATTTCTGCAGGTAAGTGCATGCTCACTTAGTTCCAGAGGCATTATTGATGATTCATCAGGAGTCCATGGTGAAAGATATGACTATGAACTCTGAGAAATACGTGCATACGTATTTAAAAAAAAATAAACCACTTGCGTGGGGGAAAAAAATCCAATAACTCGGCGTTATGACAATGCCAAACCCCACGCTAATGCTTTTATTTCAGAGGACAAACAGAAAATAGGGTTTGAATTTCTTGAACACCCTCCCTACATCCCAGGTTTGGCGTCGTCTGACTTCTGGTTGTTTACTGCTCTCAAGAGACATCTGAAAGGAATTCAGTTCGTCTGTGACGATGTTCAAACCGCTACAAGGAAATGGCTCCGAGAACAACCTGAAGAGCTTTATAAAAACGGGTTTGAAAAACATGTTAAACGTTAGCTTATTTGCATCGAGCGTGAATGAGATTATGTAGAAAAATAAAATATGTGAATTAAAGTAGAAACTAGTCCGTAACCCGTGCCACGCACGGTTGAAAAAGCTGTGACTGAAATTTTTTCTTGTCATATAACACGAATTGTAATAAAATACAAAACTTTAATAAACGGTTGAATTATTAATAGGCTGTCTGTAAGATGAGTCACCAGCAACAACATTTTCCTAATATTCCCATTAATTTTTAATTTTTCCAACTACTCGTACACGAATTTAACGATGATGTCCCTCATTATTGTAGAAACGTGCTTGCCCGTCGTTGCGGCTTGCATTGAAGTATTGAGGCATTCTTTCAGTGACCCGAAATGATATCGTGTCTAGATAACTACACAATGGGGTTAAAAATGTGTTTTATTTTGCCAGTTTGGTTTCAACAATAATTTTTTTCTTTGGTATCATTACATAATCTATACTAATATACAAAGAAAAAAAGTTTGTGTGTTTGAGGTAATCTCGAAAACTACTGAACCAATCTGGATAATTCTTTCACCGTTGGGAAGCTTATTTCTTTCCGGTGGACATCGGATATTTCGCTTATTTTTCATTATTTCTTTATTAGTTTTAGCTGTACTACCAAATCAGATCGCTTTCAAGTAGTTCCCCATTTCTCGTGTATCATTCTGCTTTGTTTACATACAACCTGATCACACCCAACGTGAAAGAAAGTAGTTCACGATAATATACGGAATTTTTCTACTAATCTCGAAAGCTGCTGAACCGAATCGGATAATTTTTTAACCGTTGGGAAGCTTACTTCTCTCCGGTAGACATAGGCTACTTCGTTTATTTATTATTATTATTTTTTTTGTTATTTATTATTATTTTTGGCTGTACTACCGAATCAGATCGCTTTCAAGTAGTTCCCCGATGTTCCGCGTATCATTTCGCTTTGTTTACATACGACCTGATCACACCCAACGTGAAAGAAAGTAGTTCACAATAATATACGGAATTTTTTTTACTAATCTCGAAAACTACTCAACCAATTCGGATAATTACTACTACGTAGTTAATAGCGGAGGGCTTAGTTCCAAGTAGGACCACCGCAAAAAGCAACGCTGCAAGTACTGAAGCAAGAACAAACGCCAGAATAAGGAACAGCGGATTCATAAAAATGAATTATGACAATAAAAATCAGCGCTGACAAATCTGTGGGTCAGTAGTTCCCATAAAAAAAAATATGAAAATCGCTCCAATGGGTAGCGTTGGCGTATTGTAGAAAGAAACGGCCTTGTGCTTTAAATATATAGATTCTGAGCTTCGTTCTTGCATTATTTCAATTTTATACCTTGCCAATGAGCTTGTATATATTATAAATACGGAGTCACTACTTTCCGAACACTCTTTGTACATACGCAGTTGTCTAAATTACCTGATCTTAAATCATTTGGAGTGGTCTTTCTGTATCAGAATACGGAAGTGCGGGAAAGAAAAAGGAGTAACAAATCCTAGTACATTTTCCAAACTTGAAACTTGTTTGCTTTTTCCGTTGCCATAGTTACCACTTTCATAATTTCTTATTTTTGTGCTTTAGTTGTTTATTATAACTGTTACTCGATATCATCCACTTGAACGATAACGTTGTTTATCATACACTTCATGAAACTTTCGAATGCTTATCACACGGCTTATGACATCTTTTTCTTCGCTATTATTAATTTGTATGTGAGTATGATTTACTATCGAGCGGCTTTTTTTTTAGTTATCTATCTTTGAATAGTTGGGAGCACCAACCAGAGAGACAAGTGATAAACTGAATACAAACAAAGCAGAAGAACACGAAGACATGGAGAGAACGTTTTTGCACTTCACGTGTTTTTCAAGTACGAACCCCTTGCGACTCTGATGAAAGTCATTGCTAAGGAGGATTAGTGTCATTCTTATTATCTTAGTTTCACTGAAAACTTCCTGAGAGAAGGACTGCGGAAGAACAAATTTGAAAGGGGCAAATCAAACAGAGGGACAAGATATAAAATAATTGATGTTAATGAAAATTTATTACATAATTTGAACAAAAAGCAAGGTTAAAAATTTTGCATTTCGTACTAGAATGTTTGATGTTTAGAACAAGATGTACCCAATAAAGCGTCCATTCTCTGACTATTTTTCAGCGAAGTGACCGAAGAAATTCGATGAGCAGTCGGTATGAGTTACAAGCTGTTTTATTCTCTCTGCATTAAATTCTTGTCTATCTTTCTTGAGCACAACAATTTTCACTTGAATAAAATACTGGATTACACCACTGTACAATACAAATTTTGAAGTTGTGAATCCATTTATTGGTGTAAATATGACATGAATGGTAAGTCAGATAATATCCGAAACTTGATCGTTCTGGGTTGTGTAGTAAGTGAAATACTCGGGCGCTAGCCGGGAGAAGCGGGTTCGTTTAAATGCGAGGACGACGAAATTTTCAAATTTTCGGATATTATCTGACTTATCATTCATGTCATACTTACACCAATAAACGGATTCACAACTTCAAAATTTTAATTTTTTTTTTACCTGCGGGGAAGAAGCGACGTAATTGTAGGGCCATATTACAACGGTGGAAGGAGATGAAAATCGCTAGGTGCTAGTTTCGAGGTGTATGGAGATGTTGAAAATTATCGACATTGTAGTGGTTAACATGGTCCTGCTTACGGACCATGTCCAGCCCCCACCCACTGTGTCGATAACTTTTCACCTCCATCCACAAGGGAGGATGGCTTCTTTCGAGAACATGTCATCGAGACTGCATCGTACAGGAATAGTTGAATGAACACAGTGCTGATATGAGGCATGTCGAGTGGCCCCCAAACTCTCCTGATCTCAACCCAATTGAATGTTATCGAACACCAGGAGTACCAGATGGACACATCATCCCTTTTCATACTTGTACCATAAACGGCAATACAAACAGCTTGTAGATGTAGATCCCTACACAACTCTACTAACAGCTCGTGGAGTCAATATCATCCCGGGTAGTGACCGTTCTCGTAAAGAAAACAGGGCCCAACGAAGTGTTAGGCTGGTGGTCTTTATTCAGTGAGCACTCACTGTATGTATTACTTCTCTAAAATTTGAAAGCGTCATTCACAAATACATTGTACATTACTTTGAAAATGAAAACCTTGTATACTCCAAAATGTGGGGTTTAGGGAAGACAGTATGCAGGCAGCGTTATTTCCTTATCGAAGAACCAAGAGTTACTGACGAAAACACTTTACCTGCGAAGGTCTATTTGAAAGTTAAACGCGTCCTTGAAAGAAGCATATCAAAACATACATCACAACAAACTAAATTTTTTTGGTATCAGGTTTTTTTAGGTATCATTTTTTTAGGTCATCCTAACCTTCATTGAAGATACTGTATTAATAAAAAATATTTTTTGTTTCCTTAATAATCTACGAATTAGACCTACGAGGTATCTGAAGTGCAATATCAGAAACTTTGCCTTCAACTCTTACTTTCCTTGCGCCTTACGTCACATTTGATAACTCATTATATTACATCACATTTGATAATTCGCGTCATTTTGATCGCACCATAAACATTTTTCCTGTTAAGTAAGGACTTTCCTGACGTCATAACAGAAGTCAGTACTGATTCGAGCTTCGTTGTTCTTGATACGAAGTCAATTGTTTCGACGAATCATGACCAAGTCCTCCTGTGCAGTTTTTTGCGGCAAACAAATAGTTCATCATCTTGTCTTTCCATTTGCTATTCTCAATAATTTTTTTTTATTTATTTATTTACAGATCTCGACGGGCTACACAACACACTTTTAGCGATAGAGTATTTAAGACAATGAGAAAAATAAATGCATGTATAGCAGAAACAACATGAAAAAATAAGACGTGTGAAAAATTAATGAAAACTAAACAGCAGTCAACTAAAATTTCAGAATAGCAATATCATGAGCACAGGAGGTTTTAAAAGATTTTTCATTCAACTGGAAAAAAATGTCTACACTTTTCAGAGATGTAAACGGGAGGAAAGTCTGAAACGTGGAAACTAAGGGCAATAGATGGTGCTATGAGCCCAAACAAAGTAAACAATAGTAATACTATACCTAGTGATCCGATTTATTGGCGTAGGAAATAGGCACATAAGCGTTTCCAAGCTTTCGCACATCAACCAGATGGATGGTTCTTCAAGTAACGCCTTCTCCCTACTAGGATACCGCACACACAACCAACGTGATGCCTCATATCTTTAAATGAATATAACGTCGTATCTATTTATTGTCAAGTCAAGTTCCCACGTTCAAATTGTTAAAGCGTTCTATCATTCAGTTTGCAGTTTCTGTCTAACTTCCTTGAAAAAGCCATCTGGTTGATGTGCAAATGCTTGGAAACGCTTATGTGCCTATTTACTACGCCAATAAATCGGATCACTAGCATAGTATTACTCTTTCCTACATAACTGGTGTACTGTTCCTCGTTATCAATTCAAAGTAAACAATACTGTTAGCATCCTTATTATTGACTTAGAAGAAACGTATCACGACATCTCGTCTCAGTTTAAAGTAACTTATGATAACAAATTCTTTTATCATAAAAAGAGGTGCAAACGCCTTTCAAAAAATTCAGATATCTGAATAGAATTATTTTTGATCAGTTTCAGTTTGCTTTGAATATGTAGCACAGTAAAGATTGAAATAAGGAAAGCGTTGCCCAAACGAAGTCTTGTGTAAATTATACATATATACTATACAAAGGCCGTTCCATAAAAACTGAGAGTAATTTTTTTTGAGTTGGCCGCAGTGCCAAGGGGGAAAATAACCATGCAGACGACTAACCGAATTAAGGAAGTATCTACGGCAACAGTTATTAGCCGTGGCGGACGATTACGCATTTGTTGTTGCACAGTTGTTTAAGGTACGTCTGCATTTCGCCATACAGCTATGGAGGTGAGTGACTTAAAGTTAAGAAGTGAAATGCGTTGTGCGATAAAATTTTGTTACAGTTTGGGTAAAACGGCTCTAGAAACAGTTGATTTAATGAAAAAAAGGCATGCAAAGATAAATGTTTGGGTGAGTCAACGATTCTTAGATGGCACTATGATTTCAAAAAAGGGCGTTTGTTGGCAGAACTTGCATCAAGGCCTGGTCGACCTGAAAGTGTTGTTACGGAGCGTATTGTTAACACTGAGCAATAATGCAAGAAGATCGACCAATGACGTGTGAAGACATAGCGGCGTCAACTAATATTTGCCGCCCCGGTGGCGCAGTGGTCTAAGGCGATGGCCTCTGATCATTCGTCCGAAAGGGGTCCGGGTTCAAATCCCGGTCAGGCATGGATGTTGTGTTTGTCTTACGGCACCGGCTCTCTCCCTTCCCTGGAACCAGTGACCCTAAATTAGGGACGGGCGACTGCTTATAGCCCATTGAGTTGCTCACGGTGGTCGTTAAACCTCCAATCAAAATTAAAAAAACAAAAACAACAACTAATATTTCCAAAACGTCGGCATTCCGTTTTCTACGCGACAAATTACTACTGCATTGTGTGTGTTCCAGATGGGTACCTCATCACCTGACGAAAGAACAATTGTTAGCCAGAGTTCAGGTGTATCTTGAGTGGAAACAAATGATTGCAAAGTACCCAAACTTTGTGAACACAGTAGTAACTGACGATGAAACATGGGTCCATTACTTCGACACCCTCACGAAGCGCGCAACGGGTGTCTAGAAGCACACAGAATCTCCTCCTCCGAAAAAAGTCCGCCAAACTGAATCAGCTGGAAAGGTGATGATGATAATTTTCTTTGATCATAAAGGTGTAGTCTACCAGCATGCCGTTCCTCCACAAATTACTTTCAATGCTGAGTATTACGTTTCAGTCTTGAAGCGTCTGCGACGACACATATCGACTAAGTGACCGAAACTAGTGGGCAAGTGGACCCTACACCATGATAACGCCCGCCCACATGTGGCTGCTTGTGTTCAACAGTTTCTTACGAAATGCAGTATTAAAATTATGCCATACCCTGCCTACAGTCTTGACCTAGCCCCTTGCGATTTCTATTTGTTTCCAACAATGAAGGAGAAGTTCCGTGGCGCAAAATTCAACACTATTACTACTGACGTTATTCAAGCTATACAGGAGTCGCTAAAGCAGCTTCCACAAAATGCCTTCGACACATGCTTTGAAAAGTGGGCTGAACGATGGGACCAGTGGGCTGAACAATGGGGGAAGTCATCCGAGGAAGATACTTTGAGAAAGAATAACATATATTTTGCTGGACCTATATTTCTTCTTTTTGTGTGATTTTACTCTCAGTTTTTATGAAACGGCCATTCTGTAGAAAGTTCTCCTGACTGAAAAAAGCAAAACAAAGCGAGTAAATGGAAAACAACCAGGCCAGGCGAGGGCTGAGAGTCCCCGAAATCCCCGCATTGCGGGGGCTCTCGGCTAAGAGGGCCTTTAGTATCAGCAAAAACATTTTTCTGAATCATCCTTTGCGGAAACTTCCTATGAATAAAGAAATAACCAGAATGTTTTTACGGCACCTTTGAAAGAAGTATTAAAAAACACAGCATACTTTTTGTTTGTTTCGCGGTTAAAATTTATAAAAACGGGATGACGTGAAAGCAGTTATTTCAAAAAACCTGAGCCCCCTTTTCACAGTCGTAGCAATAGTTCCTATACATGCATATTAACAACAGAATGTGAAGGAAATATCAGTTTATTGAATGAAAAGTTTTTACCAATGGGGATAAGGTGCAATATATAACACAATTGAATTTCTGTGTTGATTTCCGCCGTCTTTACACGATCATTATTCTAAAAACAGAATCAAATAAACACATTTGACTTCATTTCGTGTTTACATTGAATTTCTGTGGAAATCAACACAGAAATTCAACGTAAACACGAAATGAACATTTACTTAATAACACAATTGTTTGCACGTAACTGCGCGTGCTTCAGAATATAATGAACTGAAAGGTGTTACCACAGGGAGAAGCAGATACCTGTGCCATTTTTTTTTATAACAGACTCAAGAGAAATTTTTTTACTATGTACAAAATCTTGTAGCATTGTGTTAAGGCTCTACGAGACCCGCCATCTTGTATTGCTGCCTTCTCTTGTTAACCAACGGGCAAGCGTATTTCGCAAATTGCTCGGGCAATTTTGCACATTTTGGAACACCGTTTGTGCCTAACGCAAGATATATGATAAATAAAGAGTTCCCTGGTTTCAGAATTTTTATTGACCTTTCCCTTCAATTTTTATCTGCAGCAAAAGTCGTACCAAGGAGTCTTCCATAGTTTTATTAATTAATAAAAAATACTTAAAGAGTCCAAAATGAAAATCTGAAACCAGAGAGCTCTTTATTAATCATATATCTTGCGTTAGCCACAAACGGTGTTCCAAAATGTGCAAAATTGCCCGAGCAATTTGTGAAATACGCTTGCCCATTGATTAATAAGAGAAGGCAGCAATACAAGATGGCGGGCCTCGTAGAACCTTAAGTGTGTTTTTTTATATTCAATAGTAAACAATTAAAGTAGTTTTCCTTTTTTGTGTGCCACAATTATTAACTGTGTATTTTTTTATTTATTTGGTTACTTATGTTCTGAATTTTTGTATAAATTGGAAAAGGTCATAAGACACTGTCGCACGAAATTACACGTTTTGTTTGTGTGATTGTGAAGGATTTCAATAAAATTTGCCAGATGCTCGTATTTTCAATTTTGGGGTAACTGTTTTGCAGTACTTTCTATTGGTACAAAATTAAGGCAACTATTTCCATTACAACGTGCACATTTGTGTTTTACGCAGTAAAAAAGTGCAATAACTTTGGTTTCGCGCAAAATACCTGTAGGCTCCAAAGAATTTTCATTATTAAAGCGCTTATGAAGCTTAATAAATAATATGGAATTAAAAATGTAAATAGGCGAGTGCTACCAGATTTTCGCAAAAGGGCCTCGAAGAGATTTGTGTGTGTTGGGGGGGGGGGATTTTCCGGTACACCACTATATCAGGCTATAAACGAGGTCATCTATATACACGGAGAAGAGAAATGAAAGAAGAAAATTACTAACAAATAATCTACCACTTCATCTGGAGAGCAATTTACTTTAAATACCAAATGCCTCAAAAACTTTACATGTCAATGAAGCTATTTCAGAGCATCAGCTGGCAGCGACATGAAATGTCTATGCTAAAATATGTAACAAAACTCAAAAGGAACGTAAAACGGGAGATACACAACAGGGACGAATGAAATTCTGCAAATTGTATGTATATGATTTTTTTTTCTATAAATGGATGAAGGGGGCCGGAAAGAAGGAATGCCAAAATAAAACAAGAAAGATCAACTGCGAAATTTAGCGTCTGTTAACAAATTTGTCAACACACATAATACCTTAAAATGTGGTGTATCACAACTTCATAATGAACATCTTCCAAGATAAACTCACGTTGTTGCTAACAAAGTTTCCTTACATCCTCTACCAGTGAAAAATCGCTGGAAAAGCAGGGGATTAGTTTTATCCATTTTGTTTTTTGTTTTTTTTTACTGACACTTACATGAGAGTGTTTATCAAGATGCAGAACAGCCCTTCTCTCTCTCTCTCTCTCTCCCCTCTCATCTTCTTTCGTTCCGAGTGCAGAATGGTAACGCCCTAAATAACAGAGGGAGAATGCGACCACACTCAATTTGTCATGTACCAGTGAGGCTGAGGTTTTTTCCCTGTTGGGCTCCCGGGCGCCCAGCTTCAAGATAACGGAGTAAACCTCTCATTTTTTCTTCTACAATTTTGTTTTTGTTTTGTTTACTGTCCATGTCCTGATCCAACCCGTCGCCGTATCTCTGGGCGGGTCTTCCATCGACATGTCGGCACCGTAAACTTCATGACCTCAAGGGCTCCTTCCTTCCACAGCCATGAAGGTAACGCAGATGAGGTACCAATACGTGCATTGTTTTTTGGCTTTAACGTATGCATCTTTTTTTTTTTTTTTTTTTTTTTGACAAGAGTTTTCCCCTGATTCCCATCTGCAGGTTGAAAGCTGTGACGAGTTAATTTGATTTGTCTGTTTTAAAGACGAAGTGCGTCACATGACTGTTTGAGGAAAAAGAATCTCGGCATAAATTTTTAGTGCGCAAATTATGCAGATTTTTATCTCATTTTAAGGAAAATGTAATTATTAAGAAGTTTACATGCGCTGAGATTCATGCATGCATTATTCTTTGTGTAAAGTGAGTAAAACAAGAATTAGCCTTCAATTAGCCTGAGCGCACGGCACGTTTGTATATAGCATGCAGAAATTTCGAGATACTTCATAAATTACAGGACTGAAATTCAAAAGGCCGCCCAGGTGGCGCTGTGGTCTAAGCGATGGCTTCTGATCATTCATCCAAAAGGGGTCCGGGTTCGAATCCCGTGTTTGGCATGGGTGTTGTGTTTGTCTTACGGCACTGGCTCTCTCCCTTCCCTGGAACCAGTGACCCTAAATTAGGGACGGGCGACTGCTTATAGCCCATTGAGTTGCTCAAGGTGGTCGTTAAACCTCCAACAAAAAAAAACAAAAAAATTCAAAATTCGCAAACTGGTATTGAAGAAAAGTATTTTACTCAAACAGTAGCGCGTAACTTCAGTTTTTCCTGTGGGGCACATGCTTCCAATCAGGGTAGTAGCAACCTTTTCTTATCTGGGAGGGCGAGACATGAATTACGCCCCTTCGAGCTCCAAAATACGCCCCTTCGAGTTCTTTTTTTTTTTTTTTTTTTTTTGTTGGAGGTTTAACGACCACCGTGAGCAACTCAATGGGCTATAAGCAGTCGCCCGTCCCTAATTTAGGGTCACTGGTTCCAGGGAAGGGAGAGAGCCAGTGCCGTAAGACAAACACAACATCCATGCCTGATGGGATTCGAACCCGGACCCCTTACGGGCGAACGATCAGAGGCCAGCTCCTTAGACCACTGCGCCACCGGGGCGGCCCTTCGAGTTCCATTCAAATAATACGTGGTTGTTACTTTCTCACACACCGCCGTTATAGGGAAGTATTATTATCGTTCAAAATCACACTTGCCGCACCAGTGGCGCAGTGGTCTAAGCGATGGCTTCTGATCATTCGCCCGAAATGAAGGGAGAGAACCAGTGCCGTTATACAACACAACATCCATGCCACACACATGATTCGAACCTGGACCCGGCTTCTGATCATTCGCCCGGGTGCGGGTTGGAATCCCGTCTTTGGCATGGATGTTGTGTTTGTCTCACGGCACTGGCTCTCTCCCTTCCCTGGAACCAGTGACCCTAAATTAGGGACGGGCGACTGCTTATAGCCCATTGAGTTGCTCAAGGTGGTCGTTAAACCTCCAATTAAAAATAGAGAGAAAAAGATAATCACACAACATGATACTTACTGCTGTGTGACACTTCTAGCTGTGTGACACTTGTGGCTTACGGAATCCGTGGGAAAACGCCCGCACAATGTTTGTCCTATTAGGAAACGAGCCCCAACTGCCTCCGCGGATTAGGAGCCACTGCACCCAAACAAAAAGAGCACTTTTTGTTTCTTTGCTTGGCATATCATCAAATATTAATTGGTTGGCACTTTAAGCGTTTCGAAAAAGTATTTTTTTTTTAATTTTTTCTCTGGAAAAATATTAGAAAATTATTATAAAAACGCATTTTGAAAGCTATTTTCACGCAAAATTATTTTTTTAATAGTTCTAAGAAAAATTAGTAATACAATTCAAGACATTCGAAAAAAAAAAGACGTCTCGTAATTTCTCAAGAACTGAATTACTTATAACACAGGCACTTATAGATCTGCAACTGATACATTTAATAATAATCGGTCGAGTCACATTATTGTGACCACCAGCTAATATCCAGGTTAACTGGCGTGTGCAGCGCGGACAGCAGTTAGACGTGCTGGGAGTGACTCAATAAGGTGCTGGAAGGTGTTCACAGGTATGTGAAGCCATACCGACTGCAGTGGATCTGACAGCTGCTGGAGGGTGCGTGGTGGAGGATCCATAAAGCGAACAACACGATCGAGGTGGTATCAAAGATGCTCAATTGTGTTTAAGTCTGAGGAATTAGGGGGCCAGGGAAGTACTGTGACGTCTTCATCGTGCTCTTCCAACCACTCTAGGACATTTCTAGCTGTGTGACACGTCGCATTGTCGTGCTAAAAGATCCCATCCGCCCCAGGGAAGACAATCATCATGTATGGGTGTACGTTGTCTGCAAGGATGGATGCATAACGAATTCGGTCCATTATGCCTTCCTTAGGTACGAGTGCACCCAGAGAATGCCACGAAAACATTCCGCAGACCACAACGCTGCACCCACCAGCTTGTGTTCTTCCACCAGTGGTTGAAGAGTGTTTGTTTCCTGATGTTTCTCGCCTTATATGCCAACGTCCATCCGTTCGATGAAGCAGAAAACGTGACTCATCAGAGATGACAGTTCTTTGCCAATCAACGGAGGTGCAATTCCGGTACTTCCGTGCAAATGTAAGTCTTTTCTGCCGATGCACTTTCGTTAGCATAGGTGCAGTGACCATCCGTCTGCATCGGAGTCCCATACGCAGCAGGGTTCGCTGAACTGTCGTTTTAGACACACTTCCGGTAGCCCCCTGGTTCATTCGGCCAGTGAGTTGCTCCACTGTAGCATGTCAGTCGGCCCTCACGAACCTTCGCAGCCGACGTTCACGTCTCACATCAATAGCATCTGATGCTCCGCAGTTTCCACATCGCTTATTCGCAATGATGCAATCACAGCAGCACGCGAACAGTTCACAAACTGCGCTGTTTCAGAAATACTGCCACCCTTGGCCCGAAAGCAGATAATCATCCTGGAAATCTGATAAATCGCTTGTTTTATCCATGACAGCAACGAGTAATATGTTTTCGGAATACCTACAGCACACCTCATACACTGAATGGCCACTTTATTATGACCACTTGACAGTTTTAAGCAAATGAGCTATGGCTGCACGCTGTTGCCGCCAGAAGGCGAGGATAGTATAAAAAGGGAAAGCTTAGTGCTTGCGACAGTAGTAGAAGTGATTTTTGGGTGACGAGATGGGTAAAAAATGCGATTTGACCTACTTTCAACGTGGGATGATTGTAGGAGCTCGGAGCCATGGAGCGAGTATCACCGAAACCGCCGCATTCGTGAAATGTTCCAGAGCAGCTGTTGTTAAAGTGTTCAAAGACTGGACTGTCAGCCAAAAAACTGGGTCTCTACGTGCAACGTGTGGTCGTCATCGACTGGTGACTGCTCGGGCGGAACGGAGAGTTTCCAGACTGATAACAGACAACAGAGGGGCAACAGTGCAGCAAATCACAGACCATCTTAATCAAGGATCCCCTCAAATGATCTCTGCACGCACTGTTCGCAGTACACTGCATCGGATGGGTTATGGCAGCCGAAGGGCTGTTCAAACACCTTTGCTGTCTGCAGTTAACAAGAGAAAACTTCTCCAGTTCACACAGGAGCACAAGGATTGGACAGTCGATAATTGGAAACAAATTATGTGGACCGATGAATCACGTTTTCAGTTGCACCCATGCCGATGGCCGAGTGAGAATTTGGCGGAAACAGTGCGAAAGCATGGACTCCAAATGCATTGCTACAACCCTTCAAGCTGGTGGAGGCAATATTATGGTTTGGGGAATGTTTTCCTGGCAGGCTTTGGGCCCTTTAATTCCTGTTGATCAACGTCTGACTGGCACATCATATCTAAACATCGTTGCGGACCAAGTGCATCTTGTCATGTGGATGGTTTATCTCAATAGCGATGGCTACTTTCAACAAGATAATGCGTCCTGCCATAGTGCTCGTATTGTACAGGATTGGTTTCAGGAATATGCCGGTGAGTTTACTTTGCTTAGGTAGCCTCGCACAATCTCCAGATCTCAACCCCATTGAGAATTTGTGGGATGAAGTTGAACGAGCCATCAAACAGCTGGATCCACAACCCTGCAATCTCGCACTCCTGGAAAATGCTATTCATCAAGCATGGTCTCAGATCCCACAAACCACCTATCAACATCTCGTGGAGTCCATGCCACGAAGAATCGACGCAGTATTAAAGGCAAAAGGTGGCCCAACGAAGTACTGAGGGGGTGGTCATAATAAAGTGGCCACTCAGTGTATACTCTCCAAGCCAGCTCACGACACGTGCCTTCTTTCAATGGGTACGCGCTGTTGACGTCAAAAGTAGAAGGTGGTCATAATAATGTGACTCGACTGTGTACGTAGTCTTGGTATGCATGGGCGATGCTCTGACGTGAAAATCCCAACAGCTCAGCGATTGTTGTGATTGAACAACCGACCTACCTCGTCGTTGTCTGGCCACGGTTAAATTCACTTACGTCGTTGCTTTTACCCATGTTTGCTTTTCCGTGACTGTTTCCCAATGTGAATGACAAATGGTTTAGAACGATTGTGAGTTAGTAACGGGTGCCACATACCTTCCCCGTTCCGCTATATCCCCTGCCTGGAAATAGAAGACTGCATGGGCCGGGATGCACGCAAAGGAAGAACAGAATGAGAAAATGCACATATCAGTTTAATTCATTGATCCAAGAAACCATCCCGGAACGGGAAAGGACGAAAAGAAAAGGTACTGGCCCATGCCAGAGAGCCATTTTTGCTGTTTGCTACGATTCGTTTTGGTTTGATTGCTGCCTTTTTACTTCCTTTGGTCAGATGGCAAGCTATTTCTGAGTTCCCACTGCATACAGAGAGTTAGTCCTCTCCTAATCGCAACCTAAATTAGCGACCGTAGAATTGCTTACGGTTGTCATTGAACACCGAAACAAGGAAACAGCAAGCACATAGAGATTTAAAATAATTAATCTTAATGCAGTACTTTTTAGCGAGATATCTGTAGCAGAGTGTTTCATCTCGCATCTATACATAAAAAGTGACAATAAATACAGTGGTTGGACAACATAATGTGAACATCATGATTATAGGGATTAATGTTATTCTTGTAGTCTACATTACAAAAAACCCAGACGTTGTGATTATCTTTTGTGTATATACACTGGCGGAAAGTGAAAAAAGGACACCAAGAAGGAATTGGCGGACGATCATGAAATGTACATATGTTAATGGGGCCGAGTTTACGTAGGTGTGATGTTAATTTCGGGACCAACCGATGAGCGCTTACGTCACAGCACGGCATAATATGCAAATTATCGTCGGTGGTATTTAAGGAGTACGGCGAAGTGAATGTAATCAGTCGTTGGCGTACGAACACGTGCGAAGACCCTGAAGAAGCCGCAATGCCTGGACATGGAAGACGTGTACGATTTCAGCACTTATCGGACTTTGAGCGAGGTCGTCTAGTCCAACTCCGCGAGGCCGGGTGGTCGCATCGTCGTATTGCGGAGAGAATTGGACGGGAAGTATCGGTGGTGGTACGATGGTGGCGTAGATGGTCCGAGGAACATTCCCACACGAGAAGACGTGGAACCGGGAGTCACAGACTGACTGATGAGCGGACCGATCGACGCATAAGAAGAGCGGCGTTGTCAAGCAGAACATCCACTGCGACGCAAATCCGAGCTGCTGTTGCACCTGAGGTGACTGTGCGAACAATCCGCAACCGTCTACTGGATGCAGGGCTACGAGCACGTGTGCCTCTGGCATGTCTACCTCTGACTCCAGCCCACCCTCAGGAACGGCTGCAGTGGTGTCGCCAACGTCTGCACTGGAGAACGCAATGGCGAACTGTCGTGTTCAGCGATGAAAGCAGATTCTGCTTGGGAGCCTCCGATGGCCGTATGCGTGTTCGCATACGCACAGGGGAGCGTCTCCACCCTTCTTGCATCCGCCAGCGAAACACAGCGCCTACACCTGGTCTCCTGGTGGGGGTAGTGATCAGCTATCACTCCCGTGCACAACTAGTGTTTGTACCGGGTACGTTAAACAGCACCTCCTACATCAACAACATCATTCAGCCCGTTGTTGTGCCATTTGTAAGGTCGGTCCATCGTGGTGTTTTTCAGCATGATAACACACGCACACACACTGCACGTGCAACGCAACATGCACTTCAGGGTGTGAGACAGCTTCCATGGCCTGCACGTTCACCGGATTTGTCCCCCATTGAGCACGTGTGGGATTTTATGGGACAAAAACTTATCCGGTCTCCACGGCCAGCCACAACCATTCCCGATTTACGCATCCAGGTTGAGGATGCTTGGAACTTAATGCCCCCCCCCCCCCCCAAACTTACATCCAACATATGTACGACGGACTCCATGCCAGAATTACACAGTATGACACAGTTCATGGCGGTTCAACCTCGTACTAACCATGTTACATGGAAATGTTATTTTTCAGTTTACCAGCAAATACAGCTGTATTTTGCCATAATGTTTTGATCATGTTATTCTCTGTATTCCGTTATTATGCTGTACAAATTTCGTTGGTAGCAGACGTCTCCTTCTTGGTGTTCTTTTTCACTTTCCGCCAGTGTATATATTCCCTAGGTTGTATATCAGTGCAGTAGAAGTTGTGTTCAACAGCGGTTTGTAAGAGCGGTGGTTGAAATGGGTGACCTGTTAGACTTTCAAAGAGGACAAATCGTGAGAGCCCTTTTCAGCAAGAGTGTCTGTAACCATGATAGCCAAACTGCTTAGTGTTTCAAGAGCAACGATCTCCGCGGTTATGACTGTGCACACAAAGCATGGGAAGACTTCATTGACGAAGAAGAATACAATTCTTGGCGAAAACCGAGAATGAGTGAGAAAGACCGTCGAACACTAAAAAGTATTGCGTCCAAACAACACAGAACTACTGGAGCTGAAGTGACAGCAGAACTCAGTATCCACACAAACAGTCCGTAGAGAACTTCAAAAAACCATCATCAGTAGAAGAGCCGCAATCGCTAAAGCTTTAATTATAGAAACGTACGCTACAATGCGAAAAAGATGATGTCATGAGCATAAAACCCAAACATCTGATGACGGCAAACGTTTGATGTGGTCCGACGAGTCCTTATTTACATTATTCCCAACAGTTGGTCGGGTTGATGTTTGGAGAACTCCCAAGGAAGCGTACAATTTGGAATGCCTGGTTACAAGTGTTTGGTCTGGGATGTTTTGGTCAACCATATCTTGGTATTCAGCTGGCCCCATGATCACCCTACATAGTTCAGTTACTGCCAGCGAGTAGTTGGACATTCTAGGTGATCAGGTGCAACCTGTAGTCAAACTGTTGTTTCCCAGATGATAATGCATCCATACACACAGACAGAACAGTTCAGTCTTGGTCTGAGGAGCACCAAGATGAACTTCAACACCTGCCGTGACCAGCTCAATCACCTGATTTGAATATCATCGAACATGTGGGCAGTTTTGGAGAGCAAACGAAGAAGCAGATTTCCTCCTCCAACATCTCTTAAGCACCCCTGGATAGTATTCGAAAGCTGCATGAATCTATTCCAAGAAGGTTGAAAGCTGTATTAAAGACAAACAGTGGTCCAACATCTTATTAATGAAGACATATCGCCTATTTTCCAGTTATTTTGTCCATCCGCTGTACTTCTTAGCGGTATATATGTAGCAGAGTGCTTCATCTCATAAGTGTTTTATCATCACACACCTACACATAAAAAGTGGTAATAAATACATGATGACTATTAAATTCGGATTTTTCTTTCTTTTTTTTTCTTTTATAAGACACGCTCGTTCCATTTGAGAGTCACTATTCTTGCTAAAGTTATCCTTTTTATTCCACCCCGAAATGATTAATTGCTATTAATTCGAAAATTTCGTTCTTATGCAGCCGCAATCTTGACGAAGCCCCCCAGCTGGCTTGGAATATTGCTGCTCTTAATGTACCAATAAACGAATGATATTAAAGGCTCGTACATGATTATTTCGTAAGCAATTCGCAACATGTGGTCATTTCAAGGAGGCTTCTTGAACATGGAGTAGAGAAAGAGACATCATTTCGGCAAAGTTCTCAAATGATTTATTCTGAGAAAAACAGCTGTGACCCACTCTCTCTCTCTCTCTCTCTCTCTCGCTGAGTGTAGTTAAATATGCTAAAACGCCACGCAAGTCGGCTTGATAAAGTTCGGTTTTCCCTGCACCCAGAAATTCATCCATCAAACGAAAAATTAATTTTTGCTTCTTTGCTTCTCACCTTAACAAGATCAATCTTTCAGTGTCGCCCACTTGGTTATTGATTCCTCTACGCAGCTACGAGTTAAGTGAATTCTGGCAATAATAAAAGACTAAAGTTGCAAATGAGGTAGGGATTCATTAGCATGTCACCGAGTTTGAACCCATAATATCGGTGCCTGAAAATAACTGTAGCCGTTTTATCTTGTCAAAAATCTCTTTGTACAGCGGTCGTACGAAAACGAATGCCCAATTTCTGCGTAATAAATTTTTTAAGGCTTATGAATTTCCAATTTTTCACAGACAATCTTACACATGCACTATCCTTCTTCCTTTATCTATGCATTACACACCTATTTCAAGATGCAGACATGTTTCCTGAATTTCATGCAACCGAAGCGTAAAAAAATACAGTAAGAGATGTAAATTCACGGAAAATTTCTGAAAATACCGTGCAAAAAAGTTGCTCGTATAGGTCATCGACTTTTAACAAAATTGTCGTCGCAAAGTGCCCGCTTCTAATAAAGGAAATCATTATTCAGAATTTCAATAGATTTTCCTTTGTCTCTAATACCGTTTCTTAGCACGTCTTTTGTAAAAAAAGATCGTGCTTATGCTATTGGTTTGTCCTCGTCCGCCTGTAGACACCATATCTCTGCAGCATTAGTCCGATTTGAAAGTTCTTTTTTGCGTTGGGAAGCTAAGAATAGGCGAATGATGATCCTTTATTTCGTTCTTTTTTTTTTTTTTTTTTTTTTTTTACGATGTACACTTTCGCCGCTAGAAGGCGTAAATGCAGATGATATCGAATTCAAAATACATATCATTCTATATACACTATCTACCAACAAGTAAGTGGATACCCTTGCAATCGACGATATCTGCGGTCCTGATACACGTCACTGCCGCCGCCGTTAAATATCGTGTGGGAAACAACAACGCAACCAGTCGCATGCAAGATGCCCCGTAGTTCGGAGCTCTCTGATTTCGAGAAAGGTGTAATAGTCGGGTATCACAGAAATAGCGATCCATACGTGACATATCTAACGAGTTGAAGTACCTAAAATCGAGAGTGGCCTACGTTATTAGCAAGTGGAAGACGAGAGGTGACTGTCAGAATGTGCCCCGACACGGCAGACCCACAAAACTGGGAGTTAGAGACCGACGGGTGCTGGCCAGAGAAATTCGCAAGAACTGCACCAAATCGATGGGCCACATCCGCGAGGAGTTTCAACAGGCATCCGGAAGTGTTCTTTCGATAAATACCATCCGTAAGGAAGCCCATCTGATCGGTTATCATGGACGTGCTGCCGCCCACAAGCCTTTGATCACCAAGTCCAATACCGCTGCTCGGCTAACGTGGTGCAAAGAACGTCGACAGTGGACCGTTGAACAGTAGAAACAGGTTCTCTGGAGTGACGAATCAAGGTTCACCCTCTACCGTTTGGATGGCAGGGTCTGGGTTTGGCGTCTGCCTGGAGAACGCCGCCTCCTGGAATGTATTGTGCCAACTGTGAAGTTCGGCGGCGGTGGAATTATGCTATAGGGGTGTTTCTCCTGGTATGGCACGGGACCCTTGGTCGCAATTTCTGGTAGACTCAACGCCGAGACCTACTGCACCATTTTGGATGACCATGCGCTTCCTACGTTGTGGCAGTTTTACGGGGTGGACCCATGTTACTTTCAGGAGGACAATGCCACCTGTCATGTTGCGAGGTCCACCATGGCCTGGTATGGTGACAATGGGGTTAATCGAATGGACTGGCCTGCTCAGAGCCCGGACCTTAACCCTATCGAGCACCTCTGGGACGAGTTGGAGCGTCGACTTAAGGGGTGCCCCCACCGTCCGAAATCAGTGAAGGAACTGACCTGTCTTCTCCAAGCCGAGTGGAAGAAAATACCGCTAGCTGTCGTACAACGCCTATTTGAGGGTATGCCCCGGAGGGTCGCAGCTGTATTCGCCGCTCGTGGAGGCTCCACCAACTATTGAAGGTGAATAAACTTCGTTTTCCTTTGCTATCACAGGTGTCTAATTACTTATTGGTAGATAGTGTATTTGCTTCTAAACAACCGATTGAAAAAATTCTTTCACCTTTTGATTCCATTTATGCCGAAGAGCATTTTAGGCATAGTCACTATTTTCAAGTTACTCATAGATTTATTAAATTGCGTTTCCCCCGATATCTCTATTTCCAAAATCCGATTTCAAATTTTTTTCCTCAGAGGATACAGCTTCTGATGGGAAATCTTTTGCATATAATCTTTAATTTTTGGTAAAGAATGGATTGGCCATTAGGGGGCGTAAGTGTTAATTTCTGTTTCTGATGCATTTGTCACAAAATTTGAGCTTCTAAAATCTCGAATGAAAAAATTCGTTCGTGGATCGAAGCTACTTACGTCGATAAACCTTTTCGGAATATTTTCTTTTTTAAATATTGCATGGTTTCTCCTCCAGGGACGTAGACGTATATCTTATTTTTGTCAATATATATCTGCTTCTGATGGTCCGATTTTAAAAATTCCTCCTCTGTTAGAAAGAGTTTCCGTGCGACATGTTTTCACGCCTTCTGTCTCATTACGACACGCGTTGTGCGTGGATCCTATTAAAGTTTTATGACGTCACACTCTTTCGAGCAGATGGTCGCGATTCCCATTGAAATGCTGGCGCGCGGTCACGCCTTCTGCCTTATTACGTCACGCGTTGTATGCGTATGTTCGTCCGCACAATAACTCGCGTAAAAATCGTTTGATTTTGATGAAATTTTAGTATGTGGAAGGGGAACACCTGGGAAGGAACCCTGTAGAAAGTGAACGAAATGGGGTCAAAGGTCAAGACATAGGAGCGGGATCCATTCCGCTGTTCTTGTGCGTCATAACTAACGTAAAAAAGGTTCGATTTCGATTAAATTTTAGTATCTGGTAGGGGACCACATGGGGCCAAACCCTATTGAAAATGGGCGAAATGGGGTCAAAGGTTAGGACATAGGAGCGGACTCACTTCCATCGTCATTATGCGTAATAACTTACATAAAAATGCTTCGATTTGGATGAAATGTTAGTATGTTGTAGGGGCCTGTTTGAGGACGAATCCTATTGAAATGGGCGAAATGGGATCTAAGGTTAGGACACAAGAGCGGGATCTATTCCATAGCACTTATGCATCATAACTTACGTAAAATTGCTTCGATTGCGACAAAACTTTATTATGTTATTTCGGAGGTATACTGAACCAGTTCTGTTGAATATCATTGAAATGGGATCAAAGGTCAGGACTGAGATTTATTCCACAGCCATTATCCTCATAACTTGAGTGAAAACATGAGTATTGATTTCTGGCATGTTGGAAAGCGTATCATAATCAACGCATTGCATGATTTTTCTAACTTGTGGTAAATAATTTAGTTAGCCGCGTACACTATTACGCGCAGCTAACCAGCTTACAAAACTTAGAACGGATGCATGCCGAGAGTTCCTCAGAGCATTTAACCTTGAAAGGAATTTTTCCAAGCCCTACTCCGAAAGCAACTTCCTATTGTTACGTTTACTATCTAATACTTATTCGTTCTATGCTGGTTTATTTTCATTCTGCTTTTCTGCATATGTTGTGTTGTTGGTGTTCATATAACTTTTACGTTTCACTTGATATTTAAAACCGTTGGCTCTTGTGTATTCATCTTATTTTTAAACTTTGAGTCAAAATTATGTCGAAAACTGGAAGCGAGATTTTTTAATGTTCATTATACTTTCCTATACCGAAGGTATGAGAAAGCAAGAACTGCTTACTCTCTATTTGAGTGGAAGTAAGAAACTTTTGAACTCAAAGGAGCGTAATTTGAAAGCTCTCCCTCCCTGATGAGAAAAGATTGCTACTTTTTCTGATACACATACATCATACAATCAGTCGAACGGCATTTCTACTACCCAGTTTCTCATGGTAACGCAATATACAATAGCAGGTACACAATATACGTGAATTTGTGTGTGGGACGGGGGAGGGGAATCGCCTTTTTCACAATAAACTTAATATCATGCGGTATGCTTTCCACAAAATCCGGGCTAGCCGCAGAACCATAAAATCAGATCCTTTGACAGACGATTGAAATTTAATAGTTAATCAAACCTCAAGGACTCCCGCGAACCAGTGTTATTAAAAGGAATCTTCCGACACACGGATACGGAAAAAAGGGAAAACAAGATATTTATTTTTCAGTTAACACACGAACGGAATGACCGAAAGGTTCCGCGAAAATTCAGAATTGTCCGTTACACAAGCGCCGACAGGGAGGGTCACAGGGGTCACTTGAACCCCTGTAGAATTGTTTTCTCCTTTATTATATTTTATTTTATTCATTACTTTTTTTTTTTTTACTGTCACAGAACTGGACCACAAGGAAAGATGGAGTTTGGGACATTTAATTTAATATCCCAATTTTATTGGAAATTTGGAATTGGAAAACGACAACGTGAAAGCGGAAAACCTAGCAAAACGGAAGGTAGTATGCACAAACAAGTTCCGCTCAGGGTGGTGTGTGCTGAACTTAAAAGGCTTGGCGTGGCCCTGCTCCACACTGTTCATTATTTTGAAAACAGTTACCAATGTACATTATAATACATGACTATTACTAACATACACTTTCTTCAAGAGCAGCATCAATTAATAATAATAATAATAGTGTACTAGTGTAGTCAGTAAGTATTAGTAGTAATAGTATTAATCTTTCATTTTCACGAATTACTGTTTTCAACGTATAAGTCAAGCCTGAATTAATTGCACTTGACCCCCCTTGAAAAATTTTCGGCAGGCGCCCATGGTCCGGTAAAATCTCTTGAAGAAAGAAGGTTTTGTAATTAACAGAAGGAAACGGAACTTCTGTCAATTCACGTACAAAAAATCCGTGAAATTCACGTGTTTTCCGTTACATCAGGGAAAAGGTTGGATCACGAACATGCTTCGTTGATTCACGAAAGAAATAACAGAAAAAAACGGTTTATGAATTTCAGGAGATTTTTTAGAACGTAGTGATGATTTTCTCGCAAACGTTTTTCTAATCTCCTGTGTGATCATTGACCACGACTGTATGGCAATTCGCAATTCCTGGTATATATTTTTTTCGTTTTTTTTTTTTTTTTTTTAGGTTTTAAGGTGGTTCCACCTAAAATCTCTACCTTATGTTTCCAATGGTAAAATTTCTTTACATATTTTCTTCGCAATTAATGTATTTCCAAGGATGAAAACTTGCACATAGATAAAACTAACTTTAAGTTATAGCATGGGATACTTAATACTTGCTAAAACATAACCATCATTATATTAAAAATCATTCATTTTTCTTTGAGTGATGTTCAGACCTGTTAATAGATGGCGCGACCTGTACATTGATGACGTCAGTAGAAAAACAAATTTTGGATTGCTTAGTTATGGTTATGTTTTAGCAAGTATTAAGTATCCCATGCTATAAATTAAAGTTAGTGTTATCGATGTGCAAATTTTCATCCGTGGGAATATATTAATTGCGAAGAAAATCTGTGAAGAAGTTTTATCATTGGAAACATACGGCAGAGATTTTAGGTGGAACCACCTTAACGACCAATCTGAGCAATTCGAAGGGACATAAGCAGTATCCCGTCCTAATTTAGGGTCACTAGTTCCAGGGAAGGAAGAGAGCCAATGCCGTAAGACAAAGGCAACATCCGTGCCTCATCGGGATCCGAACCCGAACCCATCTCGAACCAATGGTCAGAAGCTAGCGCTTAGACCACTGCGCCACCGAGGCGGCCTAGAAAAATTGGATAATACGTGGGTAATCTTGGTTACTGTTGCAACTTCTCGATATAGACAATTTTTTTTTATCACTTTTATTTTCAGAAACGGAAATATTCAGAAAAACACAATTATGCATTTCGCACCAGCTACTGGTCTGAATATTTTTTTGTCTTTCACTGTGAAATCTCTTGAAAGTAGAAAGGAAATTGGTCTGAAATGCTCAGTTTTATCAGTGGACCTATACCTATCCACACTGAAGAGCAATTGAATTAGAGACAGCTGGCAAATGTGGCGCTGTGGGCGGCCCTGTAAACGGAAACGACATGACGTATGCAGCGATCCGACAATATAAGGAGTGATGCGACGGGAATCAGTAAGAGTCGGACGCAGTATGAGTAACACGAAGGATCTAAGCGCATTTGATCATGGGCAAATTGTCGGGGCCCGACGAATGGGTCTCTCCATCTCGGAAGTCATGCAGGCACTGGGATTTTCACGAGCCACTGTGTCACGGGTTCACCGTGAGTACATCGAATCCGCTAAAACCATCCCTGCAACGGCCAACTGCCGTGGACATGAGCGGGGTCATCGTCGCCTAGCTCGTATTGTAACAGCGGATAGACGGGCCACAGTGCAAGAAATCACTCGGCAATTTAACGTTGGTGCACAAAATCGTGTAAGCAGCTACACCATCCAGAACCATCTCCTCGCTATGGGGTACAGAAGCCATCGTCCCACAAGGTTACCGCTGCTAACCGCACATCACAGGGTGCAAAGATTAGTATGGGCGCTAGAACATCGCCACTGAACCCTGGACATGCGGAAAAATGTTGCCTGGACTGATGAGTCGAGATTCACGTTGATACATGCGGAAGGCAGGATACGAGTACGGCGCAAACCACATGAAATGATGGATTCTTCTTGCCAGCAGGGTACTCTTTAAGCTGGTGGGCGTGGCATTCTCGTCTGGGGACTGTTTACGGGGACTGAAATGGGACCCGTGGTACGTGTGACATCGGCCCTCATAGGTCTACGTTACCGGGATTTCCTGGACGACCATTTGATCCCGTTTGTGCGTCTTCAAGATCCCACTGGGGACCTCATCCTGCAACAAGACAATGCACCGTGCCATCGCTCCCGAATTGTATCCGAATGGTTGGATGAACACTCCACCGACGTGACCTCGCTTTCTTGACCGGCTAGGTCACCTGACCTCAATCCCATCGAGCACATCTGGGATGCCATCGAGAGAGATGTTTGAGGCTCTGACCCCTCCCCCCTCCATCAAATCTTCGTGAACTGTGGGAGGTTGTTCAGGGGTCGTGGATCCGTATGGCTTCCCAACGCTTCCGGTATCTTGTGGAGTCCATGCCAAGACGAATAGCCGCCGTCATCAGGGCGAAAGATGGTGCTACACGTTACTAGACATGTATCTCTAATTCAATTGCCCTTTAGTGTATAATGTAACGCACTGCATGAAATACCAAATTTTTTACGAACACCTGCCTAATAACGTGTTACGTCACCCTTACTCTTCAAAACAGCCTCGATTCGATGTAGCATTTATTCAACGATGGTGATATCGTTCTACAGGTATGTCCACATCAGCGGATGTGACGGCGTTTGTCAATTGCCAAAGGTTTGCTGAAGGAGGATCTCTATTGAGAATGAAGTCACTGACGTGATCTGAAACCTCTGTATGACGATCTGAGAGTTGTCAAAACCGTCTCTAATAGAAAGATTGCTGGGGAGAAAACTTGTGGCGTCACGCACGGGAGGCCATCTCCTTGCTCTTTCAATCAGCGCGGCCATTTTGAGTGTGATCGCTAACTGTATTGTGTCCTGTGTGTTTCACCTCTTATTACTCATGCACAATTTTAGATAAAAGAGAAAGTGCCGTAGAAATGTGTTCCCATGTACAAGTCAAATGAAGCGATAAATCGTAAAGCACAAGTCTTTAGCTTTCTTGAAGAAGACGACCTCAAGAAGACTTATGTATAATGAAGGGGGCACACACTTGTTTCTCATTCTGTTTTTTTCTCTCTGTTAATCTGTTAATTCATATTCCCGATATTGTCTGTTAACCATAAAAAATGTCATTGAAGCAATGCAATTTCAGCTGAAAAAAAAAAAAAAAAAAGAAAGTACGATGGGCACTACATTGCTGGCAAAAATAAATGCCTCTTGCAAAATTTTTTTGTTTGCAAAGTTGAGGAAAAACATATGACTCTAAGATTTCCCAGGATAAAATCTGCGGCCGCCCCGGTGGCGCAGGGGTCTAAGGCGCTCGCCTCTGATCATTCGTCCGTAAGGGGTCCGGGTTCGAATCCCGGTCAGGCATGGATGTTGTGTTTGTCTTACGGCACTGGCTCTCTCCCTTCCCTGGAAGTAGTGACCCTAAATTAGGGACGGGCGACTGCTTATAGCCCATTGAGTTGCTCACGGCGGTCGTTGAACCTCCAATCAAAAATAAAATAAAATCTGCGATGTTATTTGCGTAAATATTAAAATATCCAAATTACTACCTTTCATGTTTGACAAAGAAAGTTTTCCCTGAGTGATTTTAATTTGTAAATCTTTTCTTACCGTCTAGAAATGGCGGCAAGATTTTCAGTTTAGGAAATTTCAGATAACCTTAATTTTCTGATAATTTACTCACTAAATCAGAAATTTTGCTTTGCTATTTGTTATGCAATTATTAGAGAAAGTTTTTCTTTTTTAATTTTCGAAAATCTTTAAATGAAATGTTTAAACCAAACTACTGGGGTTCTCGTGTTATGCGTAAAGGAACACAAATATAATAGTTTCTTCAACATTGATGATGACTGAAGGGAATTTTTCCGTTGCTATGTTAAAGACTCGTTTATTTTGAGTGCAACACAGCAAAATTTTGAAATTCCCTGATTTACTGATATTACATGAAGTGGAGAAAAAGAATGAAAACTACGATGTAATATGTTTACGTTATCTAAGGATAAAGAATTGGAAAAAAAAGAAAGAAAAAAAAAAAAAGAAAACATGGTAAATTTATCGCCATTTGGGCGAATTACACTCATCGTCAAAATAATAGTTGCACCCAGAAGGAAGCAACCGACAGGAATGAAACTCGGTGGGTGGGTTTAACATCGTGAGACATGCAAATGATTCAAATACCACGCTCGGACGCGCATATGACGCAAGCAAGGAGGAGTCGTAGCGCTGTGCCTGACCGTCTATATAAGGTCGTCCCGTTGCGCGTGCTTACCATTCTGACTCGTGCTGTTGTGTTGTTTACATCCTTTGCAAGTGAAATATGCCTCGGAGAAAAGTTCGGAAGCAATTCCAACAGTTGGAGGAATTCGAGAGGGGCCGCATCGTCGGGCTCCTGGAAACGGGATGGTCTTATCGCCGTATTTCACGCCATACCGATCGTGCGGATATCACCATAGCACGCTGTTGGCGGCAGTGGATAGAACAAGTCACACAGCAGCGTCAGAAAGAGTTTGGGAGACCTAGACGAAACACGGAGAGAGAGAGAGAGAGAGAGAGAGAGAGAGAGAGAGAGAGAGCGAGGACCGACGGGTTGTTCGACCTGCGCGAAATGACACAACAGCCACGATTGCGGATATTTAGCGAGCAATGGTGCCCTGCATGCATCGTCCGATTAGTGCCAGTACCATTGGCAGACGGCTGCACGACGTAGGACTACACGCACGCAGACCGTTACGACGACTGCCCTTAACACCATTGCATCGTCACCAAAGACTGCAACTTTGTCGTGCCAGACTGTCATGGAGCCCCTCAAAATGGCAGCGGGTGATCTTCAGTGACGAGTCGCGCTTTTGTCTTGGAGGAGACGACCAACGAAACCGTGTGTGGAGTCACAGTGCTCAGTGCCAAGACGAACGGTTTGTTGTCGAGCGTCACACGTCCAGAAGGCCTAGTGTCATGCTTTGCTGTGGGGTGCAATTGCCTGCGATGCCAGATCACCTTTGGCGTTCATTACAGGCACTTTGACAGCCCAACGTTACGCTAATGTGGTCCTGCAAGCAGTGGCCCTACCTTTTCTGAACTCTCACTTAGGGTGAGATTTTCCTACAGGACAACGCTCGTCCACATACTGCTGCTGTCTCGGGAGCTTGCCTTCAAGGCATTGACACTCTTCCGTGGCCAGCTGCATCGCCAGACCTATCGCGGATTAGAAATGTGCTGGATGCTATTGGACGCGCTATCCACACTTCACCCCTACCGTACAATCTTCAGGAACTGCGTGAGAAGATTCAAGCTGCATGGGATAGTTTATCGCAGGACAATAGGAACCTGCACAATTCCATGCCGAAACGTCTGGCATGCTGTGTGGGCAAACATGGCGACCCGACGCCATACTGAGAGACACTACTTATTGGCGTGTACCTCAATACATATTGCCCATATTTAATCATTTATTGTTTCTGGTAACGTCTACCTTTCTCCAGAATAGCATTGCAATCCGACACGCTCTTCTAGGTGCAACTATTTTTTTGACGATGATTGTACATACCATCACAGTCGCGGAATTGTTTCTCCCACGCATTACTCAATCGGTGTTCATGAGCCTTGTTTGGCCCGCTAGCTCTGACGCCAATGAGCAGTTCCGAGGCTTTTTATTAAAGACGGTTTTGACCTTGTGGTATAGCGCATTGTTTTGCTGGAAGTTGCCCTCTTCATCAAGAAACACTAATCACTTGTACGGGTGTGCCTGGTTCGCAATGATTGTAAAATATGTCGTGAATCCAAATGTTGTCCCATAGCTATTAAGGAACCCAATGTCCTCCATGAAAACAGACCCCACACCAGTACACCTCCACCACCAGCTTGCACAGTTAATACTAGGTACCTAGGATCTATCTATTCGCGCTGTCGAAGCCGAATTCTGTCCCGTCCATTGGCGTGCATTAACAGAAAACGTGTCATCGGACTAGGCGACCATCTTCAAGTCCTCAAGAGTCCAGTTTTGGTGTTTCCATGCCCACTGAAGACGAATTGGTCGGTTTTTAACGCTCTTCATCACATTAAAATCTTCTAAATGAGTCCCATTACACAACGTGAAGCCAGTCTTTCGGGGGAGCAGAAGTCATCAGATATTGTAGCCCATTCGTGCTAATGTATGACGTGCGTGTGTATGCTGAAATTCCTCTCTAGATACAACTGTTGTACTACGCACTGTAAAAAATAAGTGGTGTGAATTCATGGAAAATTTGTGAAAATAACGTGCAGCAAAGTTGCCGGTGAGTGCAATTTTGGTTCTCAATACTGCTCTTTATTTTCTTTTTTTTTTTTAAAAAACCCGTATTTTTACAGATTTTCGGTAGTCAGTAATTCCATTTATTTCAGCAAAGTCCGTTTGAAGTTTTTCCGCATTTAGACAAAAATTTCACAAAATCCAACATGCTGAATATTTCCGCCCTTACGCGAGAGAATCCTTTTGTGCCAGTGATCGAGCCCAGGCCGATTGGGTTGAAGCCGCGCGTCTTAACCACTGAGCCAGAAACTCACAGGAATCAAACTCACGTTCAGGGTAAAACTAATTGGGCGATGATGATCTTTTTTTCATTAATGCGAGTGTTTAGTCATAATTATTTTCTGTTGGAGCTTATTATTTTTTTGAATACGTTTGTAATAATTTTATTTTTTATGTAGGAGCTCTTATTACAAATTTCGTATTTTTTTCATCGTGATTTTTCCAAGCGACAGAATGATTTGGAGTATGAGATCTTTTTTCTATTGACAATAACTTTCAATTATTTTCAAGAGAATGTGCAATGTACTGTTTTATTTCACAAAATTCTAAATATAAAATTTACTCTTGACAGCTATATAGCTTTTGTCTTAAAGATTCCACAGACTGATACATATATATCGTACAATCACTTGTATAATAAATTAAGCACACGGTTTCTTACGGTAAAACAATGTATAATAGCTGGTGCACAGAATGTGGAAGAGAAGAAATATCCTTTGCCATAGTAATCAAAATTCATGCGATATACTATTCACAATATCCGAACTTCAAAGTCAAATACTTCGACAGACTATTGAAATTAAGCAGTTAATCAAACGCCCAAGTACTCCCGTGAATCTTCTTTTTTTGTCATATGGATACCGGAAAAGGAAGAACAGAGTTCTTCCGTTAATATAAGAAAGGAACTGCGGAAAGGTTTCTGAAAATTCAGAATTTTCCGTTAACACCTCTTGAAAACAGTAACTTAAAAAAGTTATTATAAAAAGGGAATTGCGGAAAGGTTTCTGAAGATTCAGAATTTTCCGTTAACACGTCTTGAAAACGGTAATTTAAGAAAGTTAATAATGTAAGAAAGAAATTGCGGAAAGGCTTCTGAAAATTCAGAATTTTTCTGGCGTATGAAAAACCAGTGAAATTCAAAGTGCTTTTTCCGTCATTTCAAGGGGAAAAAAAGTTGTATCAGAAATATGCTTCGTTATTTCAAGAAAGGAATCATGGAAAGTGGCTCGTGAATTTCAGATTTTTTTGCAGTGTTATTTTGACGTAATAACACGGTAAAAAATCATTTACAGTGTTATTACGTCAAATTTCTACCAGCCGTTTACCTCGACCATCGACTAGCAGTTTCTTCGGTTTACTGTAAATCTCCACCAGCCGTTACCCTTAACCATCGACTAGCAGTTTCTTTCCACAGAAAGACTGCTGACTGCTTGTTTTAATATTTGTGCACCATTCATTGTAGACAGTCGATACAGCTGTCCTTGCACAGCAGAGAATGCTTTGCCTTTTTGAGATACGTGTACCTGCCCGTCTAGCGACCGCTTTCAAAGTCTTTTAAAACACGAGTATTTGCCGTATTTCCAGTATCTCAGCTTCGTAAACGTCTGAATCTTTTGTCATGAGTTGTTCATCAAGCCATCTCAACGTCATAGATACGTACCTAAGTGAGGATGGCATTTGTCTGATTACCAAGGTTAATAGGCAGTAAGGTTTGCTCATCCCTCCTTCCTCGCAGACGAATAATCGTGACGTCACTGAGTGGCATCACCGTCCCAACATGTGAATCGTAGACACGAATTGTAGCTATGGAGAAAGATGTCTTGTAAACAATTTTTGTAACTCAAACATAGAACAAAAGCTTATGCAAAACCACATTTACATTAAATACAGAAGAAATCCACATTCATGTGAATATTTTAGTTACGGAGATTTCAAAAATATCTTCCGCACATTTTTGTTAGGTAACGGGCGGTAAAACGGTTATACTTCTAAATGTTAATTTTGTTACCAGGGTAATTTTTGCTGTTCTATATAAATTTAGAAGGGAAAACGCACAGCAGGACATATTATTCTCATATAATAAAGAATTTTTTTATGAGGAATAGCAAAGGCATCTCTGCAACATTCCCCAAATTGTTTAAATTAAAAATTGAAAACATTATGCATTAAAACATTTGGTAGAATTTATGAAGATTATTCCAGCTGGTTTACGAATAATAATTCCGACACGCTATGGTGTAGATACAAAGCAACGCAG
The DNA here is from genome assembly GCA_039090855.1 of Macrothele yani. Taxonomy (NCBI): domain Eukaryota; kingdom Metazoa; phylum Arthropoda; class Arachnida; order Araneae; family Macrothelidae; genus Macrothele; species Macrothele yani. The sequence goes on along the minus strand of CM077024.1, from coordinate 127,287,347 downwards.
CAATTAGCTAGTCTTACGATGGCGATTTGGACAGTGACGTCACAAAGCAATCACCGAAAGTGCAGGATGAGAATAGCCTTGTCATCTACTAACCTTGTCTGAATACTACTGGGTGTTCCTAATAATTTGCTACTTCAATGTATATTTTTATTTGCTAGGGTATCTCACATTCTTAAAAATCCTTCAAAAAATCTTTCATCGGTTCGATACAATTGACTATGAGGAACATTTTGCGCCCTTTAGTTCTTCAAATGACTCATAGTTCTTCCGCTAAGGGCATAAAATAACGTTAGATTTTCCTCCATATATCTTCTCACAATTATTCGGTTTTTTTTTCTGTTAAATTCCTTTTGCTTTTTTTTTTATGTATTCCTTCGTGCGAAACATTTTGCGTACAATATGTGATTTTCGGTAACACACATTTTTGCCGCTAGTGGGCGCAACGAACTATTTCTGCTTACGAATGTTTTATCCGTTATAGGAACCCGGTTGAAAAAAATTCTTTAGTATTTGGTTTCATTCAATATGAAGAACAATGCGGGCATTTTGGCTTTTAACTAAAACACAGTTTTTTTCCGCTAGAGGGCGTAATTTCATTTTCTGTTTTTTTCTGATTTTCTTTTTTACGCTTTCCAACCGTAGGTTGAAGAAGCGTATATGCTCCGGCTTTGTCCGTCCGTCTGTCTGTCGGCACGGTAATTCGCGTAAAAATGGTTCGATTTCAATGAAATTTTAGTATGTTGTAGGGAACCACCTGGGGACGAACCCTATTGAAAATGGACGAAATGGGGTCAAAGGTCACGGCATAGGAGCGGAATCCATTCCATTGCACTTATGCGTCATAACTTGGTAAATATAGTTCGATGTCGGTGAAATGTTTATATGTGGTAGGGGACCACCTGGGAAAGAACCCTGTTCCAAATGGGTGAAGTGGGGTCAAAGGTCAGGACATAAGAGCGGGATGCATTCCATTGCTCTTATGCGTCATAATTTGCAGAAATATGGTTCGGTTTCGATTAAATTGTTGTATGTCGTGGGGGACCATCTGGAAATGAACCCTATGGAAAATGGGTGAAGTTGGGTCAAAGGTCAGGACATGGGATCGGGATCCATTCCATCGCCCTTATCCCATACCATTAAAGGAGCACTTCTTGTATGTATGCAAATTTTATTTTGAAAATGGCTCAAAGGATTTTGATGAAAGTCGTTAACCTACCGTTTTCTGGTACTAGGGATCGATTTAGCTTGATCCCGAGTTTAGGAAAATTCGTTTAGTGGGTTAAATATCCACCCCGAATTATCACGTTTTTAGTGTCATGGTGTCGTCCCATTAATGTTACCCATGCTTAGAAATCTTATGACGTCACAATCTCGCGTTTTAGATGTTGGAGCGTGGTCACGCCATCTGTCTCATTAAGTCACGTGTTGTGTGTGGATCCTATTAAAGTTTTATGACGTCACACTCTTGCGAGCAGATGGTCGCGGTCCCCATCTGCCTCATTACGTCACGCGTTGTGTGCGTATGTCCGTCCGCACGATAGCTCGCGTAAAAATCGTTCGATTTCGATGAAATTTTAGTATGTGGTTGGGAAACACCTGGGAAGGAACCCAAATAAAAGTGAACGAAATGTGGTCAAAAGTCAAGACATAGCAGCCGAATCACTTCCATCGCCATTATGCGTCATAACTTACGTAAAAATGCTGCGATTTGGATGATATGTTAGTGTGTTGTAGGGGCCTGCCTGGGGACGAATCCTATTGAAAAATGGGCGAAATGGGGTCAAAGGTTAGGACACAGGAACGGGATCTATTCCATAGCCCTTATGCGTCATAACTTACGTAAAAATATAACTTTATCATCGTTATTTCGGAGGTATACTAAACCAGTTTTGTTGAATATCATCCAAATGGGATCAAAGGTCAGGGCACAAGACCGAGATTTGTTCCACAGCCATTATCCTCATAATTTGAGTGATAACTTGAGTAATGATTTCTGGTATGTTGGAAAGCGTATTATAATCAATGCATTGCATGATTTTACTAACTTGTTTAATTAAGAATGAGCTTTTTTGTCAAGTATTTAAAATTTTTCGAAAAAAAACCTCTGCACATCGTGTCTGCAAACTAGATACATATGCGTCTATTACTGACAATAGAAGCAAGTACTCTTCTTCAAAAAGATACGAGAAAGCAAAAATGAAGAAGGAAGAGTGTTTTGAATTGCAGGAGTACTCAAGATCCGGTTCGCTTAACATCAGAAGACGATATCATCAGGCCCTAAATTAAACTGCCCAGATGTCTTGCAATGTATGATACGTATTAAATAGTTTAATATGCAATACTACTACTTTTTTTAAGTATATTAACTCGCTCCGTAAGTGCTTAATATGCTCACTGACTTTGCCATTTCTTCGTGATACTGTGCTACTCAAATATCCATCGCTGCCTTTTCTTACGAGACGACCAAGCAATTAAATTAATTATGTTAATACAGCGAAAAGGGTGTGACGAAGGCGATACCACGTTGAATAATAGATGCATTTGATATTTAACGAAATGCGTTCATTCAGCGAATTTATTCAAAAGATTCTGTCGTGCCCACACACAGATGTATCAGAATTCCTCACACGTCGCAATAAAACACGGTAACAAGTATTCTTCGCTCAGTGATTTTTTTTTTTTTTTTTTTTTTTTTTTTGCTGCTGCTTTCCAAAGATGTCATGTACACACCTTTTCAAACTGGACAAATTTTCGCTCATCTGTATTCTTTTAATTAAATAAGAAAATTACCATGCGCCCCTTCGTCGAGAGTGAAAAATGCTAGATAAGGCCCATATTTTTTCGTTACGTGTCAAACTGAGCAAATGTTCTGTGACAATTTACCAATCTCTATTTCATTTGATTCCTTTAATTCCGCGACGAAAGCATTTATTTCTGATCGACCTAACGCTGCTCAGAGGGTGATTTAGTGCGGAAAACGTGGTTGAACTTCCTGATGTTTGATAAACGGCCCGCGAAAAATGGGACGAACTGTACATCTAAATGTGTTATGTTAGGAATTGATGGTTGCTCTCTTGTCGAACAGCCAATTGCATTTCATTCCGTCTTTTTTTTTTTTTTTTTTTTTTTCGGCGCCGTGACTTTTATTTAGTAACTAATGAAAGTTCTCATGATAACGCATTTTTTTTTATTATTATCGTTCCTTCTGATCTGGCCACATTTCGCTCCCTTGTCGGCCTTAAACTGTAATTAATTACTTTAAAAGTTCTTAGCTCCAAGGTCACAGGAACACTCACCGCTTGCATCAGTCCTTGGGGTATAATGCACACTTTTACTCTTGAAGCAAGTAAAGAATTAAGAACTGTTTTCCAAGAGACGTAGTTTTTGTTACACTTGTCGCAACTTATACTTTCACTAAAAACTAAAACATTGTATTAAAAAAAATTAGACTGGTTGAAAAAGAGTTTGGCAGCGTATTTTTCAGAAACAGAGATCGGGAGGTCATTATTCTTGAAAAGCTCTCCTCCATTATTATGAACGTAATGGATCAGAAGACGCCGAAATAAATGAAACAACCCGGCAGCGCCGCCATTTGATGAACTTCATGTCAGTTTGAAGTGGGATGGAGAATAGGGTTTGTAAAGTACCATAACCCCGAAACGTGACCTGCCGAGCGTATATAACGCCGCAGGTTCGTACCGAGTGATTCTTTGGCTGGAGGTCCCGAATTTTAGTTTATAAAATCATTATCTCTGTCCTAATTTCGTTGAGATATATACAATATTGACAAAAGTCACGGGACACCCCTTCATAAGCAAATGAACGGATCCGCTGCGTTGTTAAGATGCGCGGTACAGCTGCAAACGGTATAAAAACAAGCCTGCAGCTGACCGCGATCATATCACATTGTGAGGTTGAGTGAAAATGTTGCGGCGGAAGAGAACTGACTTTGAGAAAGGAAAGATTGTTCGGTGTTATATTAGTAGGCTGTCCATAAGAGAAACAGCGAGGCGTTTAAACATAACTAAGTCAACGTACCGGCAGACCAAAGAAAATCAGTGATAGAGGACGTAGAAGCCTCAGGAGAGTCGTTACAGCTAATCGACGGAGTACTGCACAAGACCTCAGTGTACAGATGAGTAAAATTGCTGGAACCTCGGCATGTACACGTACCATTCGCAAAGAACTTCATTCCATGGGTTACCGTGGCCATGCGACTGCTCATAAGTCTTTCAACTCCACTCGGAATGCTACTCGTCGTTTATCATGGTGTAAAGAAGATTTATTGTGGACCGTAGATGAATGGGGTCCTATATGGACTGATGAATCCAGATACACGATCCATCAGTCTAATGGCCGTGTGTGGGTATGGCGGCAGCCGGGGTAACGCTTTTTACAACAGTGTACTGTTCTTACTGTCAAGTTTGGAGCTGGCAGTGTACTCGTGTGAGGGTGTTTTTCGTGGTATGGTCCCAGCCCATTGGTTATCGTGGACAAACCTGTTAACCAGCACGTCTACCTCGATATTCTGAACAATTATGCCCTACCAACACTGTGGTAATACTATGGAACCGAGCCATGTTGATACCAGCAGGATAATGCACAGAGCCATAAAGCAAGGACTGTTACGGCGTGCTTTTACGATAATTCGGTTTCGTGTGTGGACTGGGCAGCGCAGACCCCTGATCTTAATCCCATAGAGCACTCATGGAATGAATTAGAGCGCTGCATAAGAAGTTCGAAACCTAGGCCTACTAGTAAGCAACAGTTAGATGCAGCATTATGTACTGAATGGAAGTGCATGCCTATCGCTGTGTTCCAAAACCTTGTCGAAAGCATGTCTCGAAGGGTCAGTGCATGCATTAAGGCCAAAGGTGAACCGACACCGTACTAATGTATGTCAATAAATGCTATGTTGTGTTTCTTTTCTAGGTGTCCGATGACTTTTGTCAATATAGTGTACGTGTATATTTGATAATTGAGCCAGTGGTACACTGGAATCACGGCTACAAAAATATTCAGTGACCAGTCCAAGTTAACAGACACTAAAATTCTTTAATGGCCATGTTCAGCAAAATAGTTCCGACAAGGCTTTATCTGTCTCTGTCCATGTATTGTGAAAATCAAGAACAATTTTCATTTTTTCTTGTTTTTTGTTACCTGGTTTAGAAAATCCACGCAGATATGGCTCTGATCCTGTTGCTTAATCCTTTACCGACAGAAAGAAAACGCACTGAAAATAAAGCGTAGCAAACTTTTCAACTATGTTGGCAAAGGGGCAACAAATCTCTCAAAATATTGCCTTTTTTCGCTGTACGAGTATGGACCTGTTACGACCCTTACCAATGCATCAAGGTTTCATTTACAATTCAGGACTGGCATCGTCACCAGAAAAGCAAAGGATACCGCCTGCAGAAATCCTCCGACATCTAATAATGTACAGACAGACAGTGTGACTGACGACATCGGGAGATTTTAGAAGTATGGGCTAAAGAGTACCGGCTACCTAACACTCTACTTAATCCGCGATCTTGAGAGAAAGAAACCTATATACACTGGCGGAAAGTGAAAACAGAACACCAAGAAGGAGTTGGCGGACGAACATGAAATTTACATATGTTAATGGGGTCAAGTTTATGTAGGTGTGATGTTAATTTCGGGACCAACCGGTGAGCGCTTACGCCACAGCGCAGCATAATATGCAAATTATCGTCGGTGGTATTTAAGGAGTACGGCGAAGTGAATGTAATTCGTCGTCGACGTACGGACACGTGTGAAGACCCTGAATAAGCTACAATACCTGGATATGGAAGACGTGTACGATTTCAGCAGTTATCGGACTTTCAGTGAGGTCGTCTAGTCGGACTCCGCGAGGCCGGGTGGTCGTATCGTCGTATTGCGGAGAGAATTGGACGGGAAGTATCGGTGGTGGTACGATGGTGGCGTAAATGGACCAAGGAACATTCCCACACGGGAAGACGTGGAACCGGGAGTTACAGACGGGCTGATAAGCTGACCGATTGACGCATAAGAAGAGCAGCGTTGTCCAGCAGAACATCCACTGCGACGCAAATATGAGCTGCCGTTGCACTTGAGGTGACTGTGCAAACAATCCGCAACCGTCTATTGGATGCAGGACTACGTGCACGTGTGCCTCTGGCATGTGTACCCCTGACTCCAGCCCACCGTCAGGAACGGCTGCAGTGGTGTCGCCAACGTCTGCACTGGAGAACGCAATGGCGATCTGTCGTGTTCAGCGATGAAAGCAGATTCTGCTTGGGAGCCTCCGATGGCCGTATGCGTATTCGCAGACGCACAGGGGAGCGTCTCCACCCTTCTTGCATCCGCCAGCGACACACAGTGCCTACACCTGGTCTTCTGGTGTGGGGAGCGATCAGCTATCACTCCCGTACACAACTAGTGTTTGTACCGGGTACGTTAAACAGCACCTCCTACATCAACAACATCATTCAGCCCGTTGTTGTGCCATTTGTAAGGTCGGTCCACCGTGGTATTTTCCAGCATGATAACGCACACCCACACACGGCACATGCAACGCAACATTCACTTCAGGGTGTGAGACAACTTCCATGGCCTGAACGTTCACCGGATTTGTCCCCCATTGAGCACGTGTGGGATTTTATGGGACAACGACTTATCCTGTCTCCACGGCCAGCCACAACCATTCCCGATTTACGCATCCAGGTTGAGGATGCTTAGAACTCAATACCCCAAACTTACATCCAACATATGTACGACGGACTCCATGCCAGAATTACACAGTGTGACACAGTTCATGGCGGTTCAACCTCGTACTAACCATGTTACATGGAAATGTTATTTTTCAGTTTACCAGCAAATACAGCTGTATTTTGCCATAATGTTTTGATCACGTTATCCTCTGTATTCCGTTATCATGCTGTATAAATTTCGTTGGTATCAGACGTCTCCTTCTTGGTGTTCTTTTTTCACTTTCCGCCAGTGTATGTAATCTGAGTAAAGATAAAGACGTGACTTATAGTGTGGAAGAAATGTTCCTCTCATAATACGTGGGAAATACGTCATGGTAATTCATACAGCAATCAGACATCTCTGAATTGACGCTCCATGTCGATGACATTTTCAAGCTTTCTGATGTGATTGATATTACGTGAAGAACAGTAAATACAGTCAATTCAGAAATATCTGATTGCTGTGTTAGTTATCAAACACAGCAATCAGATATTTGGCTGTTTTGCATTTGGAGGAGACCTGTCGTTAGTACTCGTCAGGGGGTGCCTTCAAATATTGTGATAAAATCTTTGTTCACCGCGAATGCGCTTGCCAGAAGCGTTTAAATAGAACAGCCGGAGAAGATTCCTTTTGAATTAACAGAAAGAGAGGTAAAAGTAAGAACTCTTTGTAGCCAGGCGTTAATCCAGGGTCCCTGAACAGTCAAGTTCCGGGTTGGCTACTAACGAGCGAATAAACCTATTTGATATCTGACTGGTTTCTTCATATTTTGGAGATCATGTGCTGTTGACTCCTTCCTTTCCTGAGAGCAAGATGCAATTAAAAATACGGAGCGCCCGACAGTTAATTTCACGTAGGTGTACCGTAGTAGAGTTGAAAAGGAAAATTACCGGGTAACAAAAATCTTCATAATATATTTCAAACTACGCCTTAGTGGCTTTCTGGAATCCTAAATCGCCAATGAAACGTGTTCTATGGTCTCAAAGAACTGCTTCAGGATAACACAATATACACAGACTCTAAATACGAGACACACTCATGTCAAAAAATTAATGATCACTTATATTTTCATAGCATACTTTTATTCCAATCGGATGTGGATAAAAATATTTTAATAAGGAGTAAACAAAGATTCAAAAGACACGTACCCCCTCCCCAAATAAGCACCAATGTGTGCCTATTATTAGAGAAAATCGATAAAAGAACAAAACATACCATTTTCTGACATTAGCTCACAATAATTAAAATTGACAGAAAATAATAATAATTTTTCATGGGTCATTTTAATATGGTATATGTCCACCCCTAACTGCAACTCATCATCAGCAGTGGAGAGGGGGGGGGAGGGTATACTTTTCACGAGATTGTCCAGAAGATCCTGAGGGAGATTTCTCAATTCTTCTTTTAGCGACCCAGCTCTTTTTTGGTGCCAGGTGGGGGATTGCGTTCAGAGATCAGAGCGTCGTAAGCATTTTCGATTAGATTCAGGTCTGGGGAGGACGCAGACCACTCCATTCGGTTGTTCCCCCTCACTCTCCAACAGTTCATCAACACATGATGGTCGATGAGGAAGGGCGTCATAGTCCATAAAAACGAAATAATTTCCCACAGCACACCACGAAAACACCTTACAAGTTCTATAACGAAGTTAATTTCTCCGTCATTTTTATCCGCGCCAGGATTCGAACCCGGATTCCCTCATTCCGGAATAAGTTGCTCTACCAATTGAGCTACGCGGACGTTTTATTCTGATTCCTATCTGCCTTTATGTCGTGTGCGTCCTTCTGGAAGGTACGTCACATTTCCTGGTACGTTACAGTTCTGAAACGACTTCCACACAATAACTCTGGGCAATTAATGATCCTTTCTCCGACTCTAGGAGTTCTGTACGCCCATTGATCATAATCCCAGACCAGAGCATTACTCCATCTACCCCTGTAATGATCAATTTCTGCGATGTTTCTGGCTGAACAGACAGTGCGGGGCTCCCACCGGATGTATTGCCGCCTAGAGTCAGAAGATAAACAAATTCGTCCACAGAACATTGGCCTATTGCTCTTCACTCTATGTGTGGTACAATTCGAAATTATTGAAACGCCTTGACACGATATTTTGGTACCCGTGCATGTGATTCCAGCTGTTTTGCTAACTTCACAGCAGTTATTCAGTGAGATCTTTCAGCCGTAACAACAAGATAATGATCTTGAGATGGAGTAGTTTTGCATGGTCGACCATTACTGAACCTTCTGGTAGCTATTCCATGTTCAGAAAGTTGTTTCCATATCCGTGATTCTACGCTCTGGGCAATTCCGAACTCCTTAGCTACGTTTCTCGTAGTTCTCCCTTCTTCCAATTTAATAACACTTGAACCTTAGGTAAACTCATCCAGATGAGTTCTTTTACATGTACTACAAGTCGCCATAACAACAAGAAAGGAAGATCCACATTTCAACACCCACAAAACAAACTATTTCTTCTCACTCACGCTTCAGCTTTTATCGCCGATCGGCAGTGCACAGCTGTCATGTGATTCTAACAATTTACATATGACCAAATACTCCCACATAACTTACTCTTACGTGTTTCTATGACGTCAGAATGTCTTTACCGCTAATCAACGACTTGCGAATCCGAAATTTAGACTTTTGCCGTTGACTCTTTATTTTTGGAACATGAGTGTACATTCATAAGTACACTGCTGGCCATCCAAAATACAACACCAAGAAGGAAGCATCCGATTGGCCTGAAATTCGCAGCATGCGTCGCCCGCTAGTGGACATGCAAACGATTAGCATTGCAGGGCATATGCAAATCATGTGCTCCCGGAACGCCACTGAGAAGCACTATAAGAAGGGTGAACAGAAGGCAGAGTATAAGTAGTGTAAGTGTGTTGTGCTGCCGGACCTGTGCGTGAGAAGCTTTCTGATGTCTCGTCGCACAATACGGCAGTCATTCCAGCACGTTTCGGAGCTCGACAGAGGACGAATAGTTGCCTATCGCAACAGCTGTTTATCGTACCGAGACATCGGCGCCCGTGTGGAGACGACATCCAGCCACAGTGAGGCGAGTATGGATTCGGTGGGTGCAGGAGGGACGGACGGACTGACAGACCAACGTGAGCGATTGCCGCAGCAGTGGCACACCACCGAACGAGAGGTCCGGCATGTTGTGCGGCGGGCATTGACGACTCGCACCGCCACATCACGAACGTTAGCGCCGGAATAAGGCTGTGTTGCGTAACAATCTGTGTCAGCACGTACCGTTTGACGTCGTCGGCAGGAGCGGGGACTTGTCGCACGGCGCCCATTGCTCCGATTACCATTGACGTTACACCACCGGCGAGTGCGGCGGCTGTGGGCCGTTGAACGCAGCACCTGGACTACCGAATGGCACGACATTGTCTTCTCCGACGAATCCCGTTTCTGCCTGCAACACCACGATGGTGGGATCCGCGTGTGGCGGCACCGCGGCGAGAGACTATATGACGCCTGCATTATGCATCGCCATACCGGTCCGTCGCCTGGCGTTATGGGTTGGGGCGCAAATGTATATGACACCCGCACTCCTCTGGTACGCATCCCCGGTACACTCAACAGCCACCGCTACATCTTCGACGTTTTGGAGCCTGTAGTCCTTCCTTACCTGCAGGACCTGCCAGCGGCCACGTTTCATCAGGACAATGCGCGCCCGCACGTGGCACGCGTCGTGCAACAATTCTTCACGGCCCAACAGGTGTCACTGCGGACGTGGCCTGCCTATTCTCCCGATATGTCGCCCATCGAACACGTCTGGTCGCTGATCGGCAACCGAGTGGCCCGGCAAGCACCACCCGCGGTTACGCCTGGTGAACTGTGGCAGCGTGTAGAAGCAGCCTGGATCGATATACCACAAGCCCACATCAAAAGCCTCTTTCGTTCGATGCCGCGGCGTGTAGCGGCCGTTATTGCCAGCCATGGGGGTCACACGAATTATCGATGCCTGCGTGTTCCGCAAGTCGCACGGGCCTGTAAACTCAATCGTTTCATCTTTGTGTCTGTTGTTATGTGTCCAGTAAATCTCGCTTTACTATCTCGTGTCCTTCTTGGTGTTGCATTTTGGATGGCCAGCAGTGTATTTCAATTGATGCATGATAGGTGCGTAAACGTACATTTGTTTCTTTTCCGACATTTCTGCTTCTAAAAATTGTTTTTGCGTTAGATATAGGCTACGACGGTGAATACTTTGAATGTTTTCTGCAATATTTTGTGATAAAACACTTTACCACTAGGAGGCATAATTGCATGTTACTGTTTTCACCATGTTTGAAATCTTATCTTCTGTTCTAAAAAGCTAACAAAAAAAAATAATTTCTGAACCAGACGTCACGAAACGTGAAAAGCATTTATATACATTTGTTTTCCCTGAAACTAATGTTTAGTTTTCCAGCTACAGTATACGTTAATTTAAATCTCTATGATGATGATATCTCCGCTTTTAAAATTCCGATTAAAAAAAATTATTGTTGCTACTGATAGCGTTTGTGGCGAGGAATATTTTTCATATATTTGCAATTTTCGTACCGCACAGTTTTGCCATTAGAGAGTGGACGTGTTCATTTATATTGGTGCCGTATTTTCAACCGTACCTTTGTTCCTAAGAACTCAATTTGAAAAATCCCTTTGCCTTGGATACCTTCTGTTATGAGGAATGTTTTGTGCGCAATTTGTGATTTTTCGTACCGAACATTTCAGCCGCTACTTGCCTTATTTCATTTCTATAGATGTTTTATCGATTGTGTAAAAATCCGGTTGATTTTTTCTAGCTGGCGCAAATGCATTATCTTTTTCGCTGATTTGTTCTCCTAAAAATTTGCTTGGAAATATAAAAACGAAGCACCCACAAGGAATCATCCAATCCAGACGAAAATTGGTATGTGCAACATGTGTAGGAAAGGAGATAAATCGATTCCAGAGCAGTTGGGCTATTTATTCGGATAAAACAGCTACACGAGTGGAACAAATCAGTACGTTGCAGCGCCATCTCTGGCTCGCATACAAGCGGTTACCAGGCGTAGCATAGACGCATACAATTCATGAATACTGCCCTGAGGTGTAGCATGCCAGATAATGTCCAAATTGCGAGCCAGTTCGCCGACATTCCGGGATGTGCGTAGGTGGCGTCCCATCTTGCCCCCAAACATGTTCGATCGGTGAGAGTTTGGGCGATCAGGCTGACCATGAAATGGTGTCAGCATTACGGAGACAAGCTTGGGAGAGTCGTGACGTGTGTGGCCGGGCATTATCCTGTTGAAAATTTGCTCGGTGATACTGCGACATTAATGGCAACACAATAGGCCATATAACGTCTTCGTCGTACCGTTGAGCTATGAGGGTGATACGAAGGACTACCAAAGGTGTCCGGCTATCGCGGGAAATAGCTCCTCAGGCAGTCACTTTCGGTGAGCGAGCAGTGTACTGTTCCACGGTAAAGGCAAGATCCGTGCGCTGGCCTGCTTTTCCCCAGCCACGTATGGGTTGGCCGAACCGCAATTCGCTCTCACAATTGTCCCTACTTGCGAGCTTTGCTCTTGATGTACATTCCTTGATACAGGGTTCCCATGCCTGTGGTGGACAGTTATTTAGTCATCAGTCGTTATTTTTTAATCATTTGCTTATTGGGCCTTGTGGTTTAATCATTCGTATATTCGGCCTTGTGGTACTTTTCATGCGAGTTTCATCAGGATCGAACGACTTTCTCGGGGTGCTTCGTCTTTTATTCGTGTCAGAAAGAATTCAAAAGATGTGTTCATCACACCCGAGAATTCGGTGTCATCTTCCTTGTTGCTTCATGAGAGGGTTATTTTTTCTGGCGTTAAGTCTAGAATATATCCGCCTGTTATGTTGTGCAGCTCTATTAAAATCTGAAACGTCAATTCTGGAATACCATATTTCCAAACACTTTTATACCGTATTAAGAGAATACAACGTGGTTTGTCACAAATATCTAGTTTTTCAAGTCGACCATGATTTCTCTGGGTATTGACCTAGCTTCATCAGGAGGCAGGCTTGGGAGAGCCGTGCCGTGTTTTTGATCTAGCTTTATCAGGCCATTCGATAAGTCAATACCCAGCGAAACCATGGTCGACTTGAAAAAATAAATATTTGTGACAAACCACGTTGTATTCTCTTAATATATATGTATAATCGTCGCAAGACTGTCTTTGAGATCAAGAAATTTCATACTGTTTCTATTACACTGTAGCACTTATGTAGTATTTCTACTTTAAAGCTGTCTTTGAATGAGTGTAAGAGAAATTCTATCCTATATCTGCAATGTAAATTCTTTTGTACACATTTTCTCGAAGACTATTACTTTGTAGTGTTTGAAATTTTGAGCACAAATAAAAAAGACCTATAGCTAATATGTGCCACAGTTTTTATTCCGAAAAAATTGTTAGAATTTTATATAAAATTCAATTTATCTGACTCGAAAGTATTCCAGTTTGGGCGCTAGATGGCGCGATAAGTTAGTTTAGCAGTGTTTCTGTCTGGAAGAAACGAAAACTCTCATTTCTGTCTGATTTTTTTTTTAATTATCAGGGCAAATAGAAATAATTGAATGGGGCCAAAAGTGGGACTGGAATCTTGTACCCCATAAATCATCTTAATTCCTACTGTACGTTCATTTTTTGAAGATAAAATGTGTACTTTAGCAGAAAGCCCCTGAATTTGATCTATAGAAACTCCGCCTACCTACTAAGCTCCACCCCAAATAACGTCATTAGTTAAAACGTAACAGCGCGTACTTTGTCTTTTCATTGCGGAACCAAAGAGAGATCGCTTACATTCTGAATATGGTGAGGTCTGCAGTGATTCACTGACAACAACTTCTGAGACAGTCCCTCAAGACGTAGAAGCCACGCCCAAGGAATGATTTTTTGTGCCAGCTGTCGCAGAAGATGAACCCTAACACTCATTCAAAGACAACCTTAATGTCAGATGTGTCTGCTTAGCTTTTTTCTTTTTGCAGATCATTACTATCACCATGACGACCACAGCGTTTACTGTGAAACATTTCTTTCATCTCTCCATTAATTCATTTGTTTACTAACTGAACTTTCCCTGTTCATAATTACCTAACAGTTTTGCACAAGCATGTCTTGTATTTTTTATGTTCAATTTTCTTTCATTTTCTATCTTTCGCTTTCTTCCTTTTTTTTTTTTTTTTTTGTTACTTTATCTCAATTCTCAATAGAGAATATAACCCCTTGACGTTGGCAAAACATAAACTATTCGCTTTGAATTAAATTTAACTTTGTTTTCCGAACTAAGGATTTAGTTTCCATTCCTTTCTTCCTTTTTCATGACAAAGATTTTTTTAATGTATGAAGAGGTTTTCACTAACAGAATGAATCATTTCTTTTTTTAATTTCTTTTCCTTTCTTTCTTCATAGCTTTCTTTTGTCCGAGCAAAAGAATTCTTATTGGTTTTCTCGACAATTAACACAAAAACATCAGGTAATTATTTTAAATATGCAGTTCTTGGAACATGCTTATGTTCAAAATTCAACAATCCCTCTTAGCTTACCAGCTTTTCAAAAAGGGAATTAATTAATTAAAGTAAAAGTCAACTGAAAAGTGACCTGAAAACTCTCATCCAGGTCAAAACGATTTCCGGCTGATGAAGTTCTTGTGCACCGAAGGATTTCTTGGTCTAATTAGCAATCAATCTGAAATTTCGTTCGTTCCCAGGTTCTTGAATTAAAATCTTGTATGTTATTTGCCTCGATCCAACATAAGCAGTTTTTTCAACAAGTAACTTTTTATGGTCGGTTAATACATGAAAATCAGCATACACCAATCTTCTTTAAAACGCGATTTCATGGCCTTCTAGGTGTACCCTTTGGAATTTCGATATCATCTATTAAGAAATTAATACATTATATTCTTTGTAATGTGCAAGAACTAGAAGTAACTTATGTCAATCAAAGGGAATATTATTTCCTTTTTCGCTAAGTTGAAACTTAATTTCTGTTTGTACTCGGTTTATCGCAACCCTTCTTTCTTGGTCCTTCTTATTAAACTAAACCTAATGAACTAAGGTTGAAAGCCTTATACGTTAATGCTTCAGCTAAAGCAAACTTTTTTAGACCAGCGGATTGTGCTGAGGAGAGCCCCCAAGAAGAACTAAACCCAAGCATAATGGAAGAAGACATAGCGATTGGCAGTATGGCGTCACCCTTGGGAGGTACAAAATGAAGAGAGAGAGCCTCGGGATGTGTGTGTGTGTGTGTGTGTGTGTGTGTGTGAGAGAGAGAGAGAGAGAGAGAGAGAGAGAGAGAGAGAAAGAGAGAAAGCGAGAGAATTTCGGGTGTTCAGCAGCTTGATTTGTTTCAGCCGCCAGTAACGGAGAAAGAAACTATAAAGCACCCGGTAGGTATTTAATGTCTTACGAAAAAAAGCACAACAGTACAAAATACACTGCTGGCCACCCAAAATGCAACACCAAGAAGGACACGAGATAGCAAAGCCAGATTTACTGGACACATAACAACAGATACAAAGATGAAACGATTGAGCTTACAAGCCCGTGCGACTTGCAGAACACGCAGACATCAATAGTTCGTGTGGCCACGATGGCTGGCAATAACGGCCGCTACACGCCGCGACATCGAACGAAAGAGACTTTGGATGGGGGCTTGGGTTATGTCGGTCCAGGCTGCTTCCACACGTTTCCATATTTCATCAGGCGTAGCCGCGGGTGGTGCTTGCCGGGCCACTCGGTTGCGATCAGCGACCAGACGTATTTGATGGGCGACATATCGAGAGAACAGGCGGGTTACGGCAGCAGTGAAACCTGGTGGGCTGTGAAGAATTGTTGCATGATGCGCGCCACGTGCGGGCGCGCATTGTCCTGTTGAAACGTGGCCGCTGGCAGGTCCTGCCGGTAAGACGGCAGCACAACACACTTCCACTACTTACACCCCGCTTTCTGTGCATCATTTTATAGTGCTTCTCGATGGTGTGCCGGGCGCATATGATTTGCATATGCCCTGCAATGCTAATCGTTTGCATATCCTCTCGCGGGCGACGCATGCTGCGAATTTCAGGCCAAGCGGATGCTTCCTTCTTAGTATTGCATTTTGGGTAGCCAGCAGTGTAGAAACTGTGCGTGACATAGCCTTCGTGATAAAAGGTATCTCAAATTTAAAATAATTTGATGAATCATTTCTTTTCTTTCCTTTTTTTTTCTTGTTTGTATGTGTAGCAACTGTATACAGCAAAATGTATTTTGAATTTTATAGCACGCGGATTTATTCCCTATAGCGGCAAGTTTGTGCATCGGAAAAAGACCAAAAGGTACGGATTGTCGTTTCCACAGTTCAGTATTTCAACCTAGCAAAAAGTATTTCAAATCGGACTAATAGTCGGGCAGGTATGGGGCTATACACGAACGGACGGACCGACGGACAGTTGAGCATAGTCATACTGCAAGCACATATGTATTTTTCGACAGACCTGCTAAAAATCTGGAGTTCTATACAGTGCAGCATAGTCAGAGTGCAAAGGAAAAAAGGCTGTACGAAAAAAGATACAGCAAGAAGAAACTAGAAAGTCAGAAAACGAGTTGATAATTGAGAATCAGAAAAAAAAAAAAAAAATGCTCAGCTTGCTAAAAGCAGGAGGACAGCGAGCAGAAAACAGATAAAGAAAATGAACTTGAAATGAGGAACAACAAGAATCAGGATGGCGCGGAGTAGAGAGAATAACACAGAGAGACGGAATAGCAAGACAAAAAACTTGCACATACAGAAGCAGATATCAGACGGAGAGAACGACTCAAAAAGAAGAGGAAGGAAACCGAGAGATACACTGGTGCGACGTATAGGCTTAAAAGGAGATTGCCCGAGAGAGAGAGAGAGAGAGAGAGAGAGAGAGAGAGAGAGAGAGAGAGAGAGAGAGAGAGAGAGAGATTAGATACTGTAGATACACTGCTGGCCACCCAAAATGCAACACCAAGAAGGACAAGAGACAGCAAAGCCAGATTTACTGGACACATAACAACAGATACAAAGATGAAACGATTGAGCTTACAGGCTCGTGCGAATTACGGAACACGTAGACATCAATAATTCGTGTGGCCCCCATGGCTGGCAATAACGGCCGCTACACGCCGCGGCATCGAACAAAAGAGTCTTTGGATGTGGGCTTGCGGTCTGTCGGTCCAGGCTTCTTCCCCACGTTGCCACAGTTCATCAAGAGTAGCCGCGGGTGGTGCTTGCCGGGCCACTCGGTTGCCGATCAGCGACCAGACGTGTTCGATGGGCGACATATCGGGAGAACAAGAGGGCGACGGCAGCAGTGACACTTGGTGGGCCGTGAAGAATTATTGCACGATGCGTGCCATGTGCGGGCACGCATTGTCCTGTTGAAACGTGGCCGCTGGCAGGTCCTGCAGGTAAGGAAGGACTACAGGCTCCAAAACGTCGGAGATGTAGCGGTGGCTGTTGAGTGTACCGGCGATGCGTATACCAGAGGGGTGCGAGTGTCATATCCAATTGCGCTACAAACCATAACGCCAGGCGACGGACCGCTATGGCGATGCATAATGCAGGCGTCATACAGCCTCTCGCCGCGGTGCCGCCACACACGGATCCGACCATCGTGGTGTTGCAGGCAGAAATGGGATTCGTCGGAGAATACAATGTCGTGCCATTCCGTAGTCCAGGTGCTGCGTTCAACGTACAACTGCCGCCGAACTCGCCGGTGGTGTAACGTCAATGGTAATCGGAGCAATGGGTGCCGTGCGACAAGTCTCCGCTCCTGCAGACGACGTCGAACGGTACGTGCTGATACAGGTTGTTGTGAAACGCGCCCTAATTCCTGCGCTAACGTTCGTGATGTGGCGGTGCGAGCCGTCAATGCCCGCCGAAAAACATGCCGGTTCTCTCGTTCGGTGGTGTGCAGCGGCTGAGGCAATCGCTCATGTCGGTCTGTCCGTCCCTCTTGCACCCACCGAATCCATACTCGTCTCACTGTGGCTGAATGTCGTCCCACACGGGCGTCGATGTCTCGGTACGATAAACCGCTGTCGCGATAAGCCACTATTCGTCCTCTGTCGAACTCCGAAACGTGCTCGAATGACTGCCATATTCTACGATGAGGCATCAGGAGGCTTCCCACGCACAGGTCCGGCAGCACAACACACTTCCACTACTTACACCCCGCCTTCTGTACACCCTTCTTATAGTGCTTCTCAGTGGAGTGCCGGGCGCACATGATTTGCGTATGCCCTGCAATGCTAATCGTTTGCATGTCCTCTCGCGGGCGACGCATGCTGCGAATTTCAGGCCAATCGGATGTTTCCTTTTTGGTGTTGCATTTTGGGTGGCCAGGAGTGTAGATAGATAGAGAAAGAGAGACAGAGAGAACCTCCAGAAAACAGATAGTGATAGATAGATAGATAGATAGATAGATAGATAGATAGAGAGTCTGACAGAGAGAACCTCCAGAAAACAGATAGATAGATAGATAGATAGATAGATAGATAGATAGATAGATAGATAGATAGATAGATAGAGAGAGAGAGAGAGAGAGAGATAGAGAGAGAACCTCCAGAAAACAGAGAAATGAAAAAAAGGAGAGAGACAGAGGGGGGGGCAGCAGAGTAAGACAGATCGAAGCAATAGGGTAAGAGAGACAGTGAACAAAATAAAAGCAAAGGAAAGAGAGACAAAAAAACTAAAAGAAGAAAGAGACGGAGATAAAAGGAAAAGAGGTAGAAAGAGACGACAAAAAAAAAGAGAGAGAGAGAGAGAGAGAGAGAGAGAGAGAGAGAGAGAGAGAGAGAGAGAGAGAGAGAGTGTGAGAGAGAGAGAGCGAAATAGACAAAAAAAAAAAAAAAAAAAAAAAGGTGGGGGAGAGAGAGATGCTCAAACAGGGACAAAAAAGAAAAACGAAAATTTGGCAGGTTCTTAAAAATGTCAAGAAGAAGGCATGAACAGAAGCAAAAATAAAAAAAAAATGAATTCAGAAAATCAGAACAGGCAGAAATATACTGAAGTTCTGAACTAAAGAGATACAAAGATACAAAAACATTTAATGATGATGACGTTCCAACTGTGTGAGTTAACTTAACTGAAAGATACATACATAAAATTATTAGCTTCATTTGCAAAGCGCTACAGAAAAGGTGTTTTTAAAGCACATTTACATTGATTTTTTTCTGCATTTTTAACTGCATATAAATGGTTAAGGCGCGGGAATATCCCATACCACGGAATTCTAATCACGTCATCGTTGAGATATTTTTGCAACAGTGTTTCAAAGTTTATAAAATCTCGATTGTTTTACAAGAGAGTGGGGTTCTGGGACAAGCTCACGCCTCGGAATCGTGCTTAAGACTGAGCGTTCTGCAGCTTCAGTTTTATCATAAGTCATCTGGTCGCCGAAGCGTATCATTTATATTTCCATGGCGTTCACCGCGACGGAAACATGAAAGAAAATGATAAATAGAGGCGGTACCAGCTGATAGTATATAGTGCGGTTTTGATTAATTGAAATTATTTAAACGGCCCTCATGAATGCGTAATTGCCATAGCGCAACGCTTGAATTTATGTGACGAAACTGATAACGAAATTCGGGAAGGCCAGGATTAGTATGGCCTTGGCTTCTGCTGAAATGTTCAGAAGTAATAAAATGAACTCCATACAGCAGAATAAAAAATTATCAGTCCAGATGGGTGCGTAAATGCGTATTATATTCAATCATTGAATGAATAACGCGGATCGAAACACTTCACATTACGAACACTGTGCTGCAAATGTTTTACATTTAGCTGTCAAGGAAGAACGAAGTTGCAGCTGAAACATGATGTTTGAATGGGAGCAAGTCGTGTTTCAATTTTAAATTTTACTTAAATAGGGTAATGCATTCCAAAATCCTCTACGAACACATTTTGTTTCAGAATCGCTACGAAATTTAACCGGCTTTACCATGTCTAACGAAATAACTTGATGAAGTTAACTTGATAATTTAGTCGTTCAAAAAATTACGTAGGTCATTTCAAATGTTTTGTACACTGGGCAGGCGCTACTCGTAGAATGATGCAATTGCTGTCAGACTTCAGGATACAAATTGTGTCTTCATTTGCTGGCTAAGTTGTTCCTGTTCCGAAAAATTCTTCCTAGAAATGGAAGCAGGAAGTGAGTCAGGTCAGATCTCGCTTAGCGACCATCATTAAAATTGAAACTTTGCGAGGAAAATCCCCAACCGAAATTCATAAAGCTTTGTGTGAAGTTTGGACAGAATTATTGCTACATATGAAACCTGGATACGAGATTTTGGAGCAGAACGGAAATTTCGGTCCGCTCAGTGGAAACATCCAGAATCACCTCGCCAGAAAAAATTCCGCCCCTAACAATTGAAGGTTAAGCTGATAATGATTATGGCCTGTGACAAGATTGGAGTGATAGCAACAGACAGAGTGCCCGACGGGGACCACTGTAATAGCGGAATACTACAGAAGGTTTCTGCAAAATGTTTTGCGCCCAAAGATTCGCCAAAGAAAGCCCGACATGTTGGAAACTGGTGTCATCATTTTGCATGACAACGCGAGGCGGAATGTTGTCCGTACCGTAAGAGACATTCTGGAAAAGTATGAATGGGAATTGCTTCCCCACGCGCCATTCAATCCTGACATTAGCCCACTAGACTACGACTTGTTCCCAAAACTGAAGAAGCCACTCCGCCGGAGCAGTACAATTTAGGATGTTTCTAATAAGGTGACCCGAGTAATCCGACGCCTCAACAATGGAGGTGTCCTGACTGGAATATAAGACTTGCCCAAACCTTGGGCCGCTGTCATAATGAAACATGGAGATTACTTCGAAGGCCTGTAAAGGTATCTTTTGAAATGACCCTCGTAGTTAATTAAAATATGACAATATGACAACCACCTTGAAGTTTCCGAATTGCGGAAGGACTATTATGGTTACCATTTTGAAATTTCTGATTTGCGAATAGACTCTTTATTATGTTTGCCATCTTGAAGTTTTAGAATTGCGATGGACTCTTTATCATGGTTGCCATGCTGAAGTTCCTGGATTAAAGAACTCCTTGTTATGATTACCATCTTGCAGTTTCTGACTTGCGGAAGGACTATCACACCAAAACTGACTCTTACCATTTTGAAGTTTCTAAATTAAAGAATGGCTTCAATAGACAGACAGATACATAGAACTGGATGGTCCAGCATTTGCTTTGAGTATATATGTCTGTGTATGGCAGTATGGAGGGTTCGCTAAAAGCAAACATGTAGTTGTGACTAACGAATAAAATATCCCTATAATTTCACGTTTTAACAGGTTAATTTCCTAATTAATCTTGCAGAATAATTAACAAGTTAGTAAAATCATGCAATGCATTAATTATGATACGCTTTCCAACATACCAGAAATTATTACTGAAGTTACGTGGATAATGGCTGTGGAATAAATCTCGCTCCTGTGTCCTGACCTTTGACCCCATTTCGATGATATTCAACAGAACCGTTCACTATACCTCCGGAACAACATAATAAAGTTTTGCCGCAACAGAAGCAGTTTTACGCAAGTTATGAGAATAATGCCTGTGGAATAAATCTGGCTTTTGTGCAATGACTTTTAACCCCATTTCATTGATATTCAACAGAACCGGTTCGCTATACCTCCGTAACAACATGATAAAGTTTTGTCGCAATTCAAGCATTTTAGGTAAGTTATGATGCACAAGGGCAATGGAATGGATCCCACTCCAGTGTCCTGACCTTTGATCTCATTCCGCCCATTTTTAATAGGGCTCGTGCCCAGGTGATTCCCTACCACATACTAAAATTTCATCGAAATCGAACCATTTTTACGCACGTTATGACGCATAAAGGCAATGGAATGGATCCAGCTCCTATGCTCTGACCTTTGACCCTATTTCACAATTTTCAATAGGGTTTGTCCCCAGGTGGTTCCCTATCACATACTAAAATTTCATCGAAATCGAACCATTTTTACGCAAGTTATGACGCATAAGAGCAATGGAATGGATTCCGCTCCTATGTCCTGACCTTTGACCCTGCTTCGCCCATTTTCAATAGGGTTCGTCCCCAGGTGGTCCCCTACCACATATCGTCAAAATCGAACCGTTTTCACGTGAGTTACCGTGCGGATGGATGGACGGACGGACAGACGGACGGACAAAGCTGAAGCATATACGCTTCTTCAACCTACGGTTGGAAAGCGTAAAAAATGAACCTGTGAAACCGTGAAATTAATTAATCTCCAGCTTAATTAAGAACTGGAAATATCAACGTTAAGTTGAGATTTTTCCAGTTTTCAGCAAAAAGGGGTCGCAAAATTATAAAATAAATAAACAATAAAAGGTTTATAATTTATTTATAACAAGGGGTGCTCCCGCCCCCTGCCCTGGATCAGTCGGTTATACAAACACACACTACAATTGCCTTTTATTTTTGCAGGTGTAAACAGTGATTTTCATTTTAAACGCCACATTAGCTCTTAGATTGGACTCAAACAGAAAAAATCTGAAAAAATAAAAAAATAAAACCTTTTTTGTTTTGTTTTTTGTTTAGGGTTTAACGACCATCACGAGCAACTCTAAGGTTAGAAGCAGTCCTGCCACTCCAATTTGGAGCCACTGATTCCAGGGAAAAGTAAGACTTAGTACCACCCGATAGAAGCGCCAACCATGTATCATCTAGGACTAGAATCGGGGACCATCTCGGGCAACTGATCCTCCAAACCCCTCGCCTCAGACCACTCGTCCACCTGGGGGCAAATGAAAATCTTTAAATTGAAACGAGGATACAGCGAGGTAAGTGCCGCCCCCCCCCCCCCCGTGATTTTAATGGCATGTTTCCTTTTTGTGTCTAAGAAATTGTTTTAAGGTATGATTATGAAACAAAGAAAGAAAGAAAGGAAGAAAGAAAAGGACGAAGACGTCATTTTTGACCTAGATTTTCACAATATCTAAGCATGTTTTTGATCACAATTTTTAGGCTTTTACTCAGTTCAAAAACTGGAACATAATGCCTTAGGAAGTTTAAAGTTCAAAATGTATATCAATTTTGAATTAAAAAAAAAAAACCTTTCTATTTCTCAGCTATCTTAAAATGTAAAAAATCGCATTTTCCGTCACATAGAATGATGTCTTTTAATTTGAAAAATTATAAATACGTAGACTACATGTGCAATTAATTCATTCAAAAGTTAAATGTAATCCCGATACGCAAATCCACACACACAAACAGTTCGTTGTTAATTCAGTTTAACTTCAATGGTTTAAGGGATGTGGAAGCAGTCATTCTACCTTGTTGTATTGTGAATACACACATTTCCCGGTGGAGGAGCTCGGAACCGCATCCTTCTGCTCCGGAGGCAAATGCTTTCCCAATTAAGCCCCACGGACGGAAGTTATCGCGACAACTTTGCCATATTAGCAGGTGCTTCAGCTCCGTAGTAAGTCACATATATACCGCTTCCCATTTGAGCAAGGGCTGGTGGGACAGAATCATTATGTTTCCGTGGTCAGCCAGCAAACCATGCTTGAAGTAGCTCACTGTAAAAGAAGGAATTCTGATTAATTCCAGACTATGTGTGAAAGAAGCATAAAACATTTTTGAAGAATTGAAGAAGGAATACTCATTAATTCCAGACGATGTGTGGAATGAACATCACACATTTTTGAAGAATCCAACGCCCAGTAGATCCATTTGCGCAATTGGGTGCCAATGTGAAAACAATTTTTTTCCCACGTGGCGAAGATCACAATCGCGTCCTTCTGCTCCGAAGCCGAATGCGTTCCCCAATTAAGCTACACCGACGGAATTTATCGCTGCAACTTTGCCGTATTGATATTTGCTTCACCTTTGTAGTACGTCACAGTATAGTGACTCGTAAACTAAGTATCGAAATCTACCTTTGGACAGAAACGCTGGGCTTTAACAAGGTAATATATACACTACCGGACAATTGCTAAGGACGGATGACAATAGCAACGATAGCAACCATAAAATGGAAGGCAGGAAAATGTGGAAATTAGCATAAGTGCGGGATACAGTAAGACGTGTTGTGCGTATGCAAATTTTGGATTGCCGAACTTGTTCGTGACGTCATAGCGCTGATAAGAGATATAAAGGATTTGATGCGTATTAACCGTTGTTGTTCAAACGCAAAGTTGAAAGGGAAAGAAACAATTGAAGAACTTGCAATTTTCAGTATGTCTTCCCGACATCACCTAGATGATTTTACGCGTGGCCGTATTATTGGCAAGATTGAAGACGGGCGAAAAATAACAGATGTTACCAGGGATTTCGACGTCAGCCACAGTGTTGTTTCAAGGCTTTAGAAATCATTTCAAACAAATGGAGAGTGTAGCAAACGTCACGGGGGAGGTCGTGTTCGCAGTACGACACCTGCAGAAGATCGGTACATAGTGCTATCAACAAAAAGACACCGGCGCAGCACAGCTAGTGAGGTAGCAAATCAGTTTATGGATGCTACTGGCAAGCGGATCTCCCGAAAAACTGTCGCCAGACGTTTAGATGAAGGAGGACTATATGCCCGCCGTCCGGTTGTGTGCATCCCATTCTCCAGACGTCACCGTACCGTCCGTTTGCAATGGTGCCATCAACATCGCAATTGGACTGATAACGACTGGTCTGCTGTCCTCTTCTCAGATGAGAGTAGATACAGTCTATCGTCTGATTGTCGACGAAAACTGATCTGGCGTGATAGTGGTACTGCATATTGTCCAGCAAACATACAGGAAAGGGACCGATATCCGACATGTAGTGTTATGGTATGGGCTGGCATCATGATCAATGGCCGTACGTCCCTCTATCTGCTTCCAACTGGGACTACGACTGGCCAACGATACATTAATGATGTTCTGCTACCTCATGTTCGCATGTTCCGTGGTGCTGTCGGTGATAGATTCATTTTCATGGACGACAACGCAACATGTCATCGAACAGTCGCTGTCCAGGAGTGTCTTGAGAGCGAGGATATTTAACGCCCCGTATGGCCAGCACGTTCTCCAAATCTGAATCCCATTGAAAATGTGTGGGATGCTTTGGGGAGGAGTCTTGCTGGTCGTCAATGCCCTCCAATAAACAAGGACACCCTCATCCGTGCACTGACAGAGGAATGGGATTAATTACCCCAACGGCTGCTTGATAATGTTGTGCAAAGCATGACACGACGTGTGGAATCTTGCATCGCCCTCCATGGTGGCCATATCCGGTATTGACATCTTACGCCGGAACGCCTGCGGACGGTAATTGCATTTTTTTCATGTTTACGTATTCTGCACAAAATGGCCTGTTTGTCCCTTGAACACGTTCCAAAGCCTTCTGGATTTCAAAGCACAATAAATTGTCTTTCTTGTAATGTCCTGGCATTCTGACATTATTTTATTTCACTTGGCATCCAAAAACACTTACTTTTTTATGCGCTATATAGCCGTTTATGATCCGTCCTTAGCAAATGTCCAGCAGTGTAATACGCGCTGAAAACTAATGGATATATTACGGATATATCATCATAATCAATAGCCATTCTCAATCCACTGCTGGATAAAGGTCTCCTCAACTCTCTTCCACAATTCTCTGTCCTGAGCAATTCTCTTCCGTGTCACTCTAGCAGGATTTCAAATTTCCTCCACCCATCTCCCACGTGGTCTTCTGGTATTTTTTCATTCCTGTTCCTTGGCATCCAGTCAAGTATTTCAGTTGTCCAACGGGTGTCAGTTGTTCTGGCAGAATGTCCATCTCATCGCCACTTGAGGGCTGTGTCTTCGCTCATGATATCATCGATTCCTATTTTCCTGATCCATGTGTTTTTTTCCTATCTTTCCTGATTATACCAAACATACATACAAACATGCATCTGATTATACCTCCATGCTTCCTTCAGTTGTCGGCAGCCTCTATTGCATGTTTTAGTTAAAATCCGTATCTCCGATCCATAAGAAAAAACAAGAACAGTGCATTAGTAAACACTAAACTGCTCCTGAACTTTGTATTGTTTCCCCCAAATGCTCTCCATCCAAGTTTTGTACACCTATTAATTTCTTCTCCGATATGGTTCATCAACTAACCAGAGTTAGATGTAGGGATGTCCAAGGTAGGTGCGCAGTGATCTAAGTGCTGGCTACTGACCATTCGTCCCAGATGGGTACCGGTTCGGATCCCGATGAAGCATGGATGTCGTGTTGTGACGCATATTCTAATTTAATTTTACTTTTTAGTTTCTTTCTTTATTTAAATTTAATTTCATTCTCCTCAGCGTTTTCTAAACTTGACGTGACACCTTCTCTCTCGCAAGAGTATGGTTGGCAACACCTTGAGGTCAGAACGCGTGACTCGTGGATGTGTCAGATGAGAACAGAATGATATATAATGTTTGTAAAGTAGCAGTATGGAGAGATGGTAGAAATTATAATATTAATTGTGGAATAGACGTTGTCTGATTGAAGTTATTTGAAGGGTGCGTGTTATATTCTATTGTTGTGGTTGTTTTCTTAACCAAGTGTTATTATTAACTCACGCTCGTTTCATTAAGATCGTAATATAAAAAAAGAGTTGTAGTTACGCCTTGTTGAAGTGCCAAAGGATTAGTGGCTGAATAAAGACTAATCGTAAGTAACTTTTTTCTCGACGTTCTCTTGGATGACATTTGTTTCACTGTAGGTGAAGTTTTTCAGAACTGATTTACGTAGTGTTTAGTCAGCTCCATATACACGAACATTACAGTGTTTGCCTTACGGTACTGGCTAGTGACCCGAAATTAGGGGCGGGCTACTGCTTATCAAGGAGGTTTGAATAATACTTCTGGAGATGCCCTGGTCTTTTAACAATGAAGCCTCAAGGTGCGGGAATTTGCCGTTATTTACATGTTATGCATGTAATTTCAACTGTTTGTATTTTGGAATTGTGTGGGTCTTGCTTACAGAAACCGTGTTAATATCAAACTGGAATGAATTATACTTCTTACACGAGTCAAATTTACAATTTTAATGCTACGTCTTGTTTAGAATTTGCACTAATGTTCGTGTATTTCAATTTAAAATAAAAATGGGGAGGTCTTGAAGTAATTAAGAATTTTATAAATTCAGCATTTTCTCACACATTGGCAGCAAGTTACGATGCGAAATTCGAAACATTTGCGACGAAAGAAGGCGATTCGGCTAACAGAAAATGATTTGCAATAGCCTTGAAAACCATCAGCTTTCCCACACTTTGACGGCAGTCGCCCGCGGTTATAGGCTTCACGCAAAGCGGTACTGCTTCATTTAACGAGGGTATCTCCAGATATCTTATTCAAACCTCCTTGCTGCTTATAGCCCATCTAGTTGCTCGCGGTATTCGTTCAACACCCATAAAAAAAAAAAAAAAAAAGGCACACTTTTAAATTTGACCCATCAACCTCTAATTCAACCCTACATAATTTTTTTCTGTAACTTCAATCCATCTTTTTTGCTCTTGTCAATGGGTCTCTGGATCAAATACACTGCTAGCCACCCAAAATGCAACACCAAGAAGAAAGCATCCGATTACCCTGAAATTCGCAGTGTATACGTCGCCCGCGAGAGGACATGCAAACGATTAGCATTGCAGGGCATATGCAAATCATGTGCTCCCGGCACGCCACCGAGAAGCACTATAAGAAGGGTGTACAGAAGTAGTTGAAGCGTGTTGTGCTGCCGGACCTGTGCGTGGGAAGCTTCCTGATGCCTCGTCGCAGAACACGACCGTCATTCCAGCACGTTTCGGAGTTCTACAGAGGACAAATAGTGGCTTATCGCGACAGCGGTTTATCGCACCGAGACATCGGCGCCCGTTTGGGACGACCTGGAGATGCACGACGTGAGCGATTGGAGACGGACCGACGTGAGCGATTGGAGACGGACCGACGTGAGCGATTGCCGCAGCCGCGGCACACCACCGAACGAGAGGACCGGCAAGTTGTGCGGCGGGCATTGACGGCTCGCACCGCCACATCACGAACGTTAGCGCAGGCTGTGTTGCGCAGCAACCTGTGTCAGCACGTACCGTTCGACGTCGTCTGCAGGAGCGGGGACTTGCCGCACGGCGCCCATTGCTCCGATTACCATTGACGTTACACCACCGGCGAACGCGGCGGCAGTAGGCCATTGAACGCCGCACCTGGACTACGGAATGGCACGACATTGTCTTCTCCGACGAATCCCGCTTTTGCCTGCAACACCACGATGGTCGGATCCGCGTGTGGCGGCACCACGACGAGATACTGTATGACGCCTGCATTATACATCGCCATACCGGTCCGTCGCCTGGCGTTATGGTTTGGAGCGCAATTGGATATGACACCCGCACCCCTCTGGTACGCATCGCCGGTACACTCAACAGCCACCGCTACATCTCCGACGTTTCGGAGCCTGTAGACCTCCCCTACCTGTAGGACCTTCCAGCGGCCACATTTTAACATGACAATGCACGCCCGCACGTGGCACGCATCGTGCAACAATTCTTCACGGCCCATCAGGTGTCACTGCTGCCGTGGCCCGCCTGTTCTCCCGATATGTCGCCCATCTAACACGTCTGGTCGCTGATCGGCAACCGAGTGGCCCGTCAAGCACCACCCGCGGCTACGCCTGATGAACTGTGGCAACGTGTGGAAGCAGCCTGGACCGACATACCCCAAGCCCACATCCAAAGCCTCTTTCGTTCGATGCCGCGGCGTGTACCGGCCGTTATTTCCAGCCATGGGGGCCACACGAACTATTAATGCCTGCGTGTTCTGCAAGTCGCACGGGCCTGTAAGTTCAATCGTTTCATCTTTGTATCTGTTGTTCAATCGTTTCATCTTTGTATCTGTTGTTATGTGTCCAGTAGATCTGGCTTAGCTATCTCGTGTCCTTCTTGGTGTTGCATTTTGGGTGGCCACCATTGTATAAAAATTCGGGGAACCCCCATTAGAATATTTCGGGAATAATAGTTTCTTTAAACAATATCGTCCCCCCCCAAGTTTGTTCGTCTGCTACTTATATTTTACTTAAATTGTCACATCCCGAATATCCGAAGTGCATAGCCGTGCTGCGGAAGGGCTTGGTTTGCACTTCGCCAAAAAAACTATTTCAATGTTGTCGGACACGTCACAACTTCTGTTATTGTTAAGTCATTTAAGATAAAGGCGCAAGCACCTGTTGCTGGTCGTTCTTGATTCGAAGAAAAAAGTGGCAGCGTTAAATTACAGACCGAGCTTCAAGAAATAGCTGCTTAATGATTCCATTGTATCTGGTACAAGATCTTTCCTTTGGGATTCTGGAAGACTGCGGGACAAACGCGGAACGTTAAGTGTTTTTGGTGATCAAGGTTGCAGTTTAAGAAGGGTTGCCGACCCAGACGAACCATAAAATTCGTCCTCACTGAACTAGGGAACAAACAGTTAGATACTAAACGGAAATCACGATGACAGCAGATGTATTTTGCACGTACTAAAAAAACGATTTCGTCACAGATTACATTAAGAAAGTAATTCGAAGAGATACTACAGAGATTTTCTTTCACAACACATTCCTATGGGACACACTGCTGCAAACGAGATAAGAAAATGTAACCTAAATTCTTTCTGAGGCATAGTTTGTTTGTTTAACTTTTTCAAAGGGCACGTTTGTCTGAAAATAATTAAATGGAAAAAGTATCACAGATTCTTCAAATACAAAAATTCTCATCCTGATTTCAGACTTGAAAATTGTTCGTGTTAGTATGATTAATCTTTGTTTCGTAGGTTAACGGCCTCCTTGAGCAGTCGCCTTTCCCTAATTTACTCACTGATTGCAGGGAAGCATTTATTATTTTTATTTTTTCGATTGGAGGTTTAACGACCACCGTGAGCAACTCAATGGGCTATAAGCAGTCGCCCGTCCCTAATTTAGGGTCACTGGTTCCAGGGAAGGGATAGAGCCAGTGCCGTAAGACAAACACAACATCCATGCCTCACCGGGATTCGAACCCGGACCCCTTCTGGACGAATGATCAGAGGCCATCGCTTAGACCACTACGCCACCGGGCATCAGGGAAATATTGCAGGGATGATTGCAGTGAGTGGTCTAAGCGATGGCCTCTGATCATTCGTCCAAAAGGGGTCCGGGTTCGAATCCTGATGAGGCATGGATGTTGTGTTTCTCTTACCGCACTGGCTCTCTCCATTCCCTGGAACCAGTGACCCTTAATTAGGGACGGGGTACTGCTTATAGCCCATTGCGTTGCTCACGGTGGTCGTAAAACAGCCAAAAAAAAAAAAAAAAAATTCCAGGGAAGGAATACAGCAGGAGCCGTAGGACAAACACACTACCCACGCACGCGTGTTTGCTTATGGTCTCTAATCCGGGCTCAGATTTGACCATTAGCCAGAAGGCCGCGCTTCTGTCCATTCGATAGTCGGGTAGCTTGACACGAAAAATGTTGAAATTGTAACAAGATATTTTCAGATGCAGCAAATAATTTTCACTTTATAATTATTAAAACATTGTTAAATTTTGGTGAATTAAACCATCACTAAGTTGTTTTTCTTTTGGGGATAGTGGAAGGGGAGGGGGAGGGGCTTAACGAACTCTATGCGCACATCTAAGACTAAAAGAAATCACCCATTCCGAATTTAAGATCACTGGCCTTAGGGATCGAAGAGAAACAGCACTGTAAGGGCAAACAGTACTTGCCGGAATTCGCGAACCCAGTCACCACCACCGATACGAGAGTTCATTAGAAAGCGCTTCTTTCAACCTCTGAGCAACAAAATAATACATCTCCCCCGTGTTTTAAAATAAAATTAAACTTTAAACCAGTAAATTTATCTATTCTGAAAATTTCTATCTAGAAACTGCAGACATGTCGGCTTGTGCTGTAAAGAGTATTGTTGCTTTTGCATCAGCAGTTCTCACAGTTTTTTCAATGACTCTATACACTGAGTGGCCACTTTATTATGACCACCTGACAGTTTTAAGCAAATGAGCTATGGCTGCACGCTGTTGTTGCCAGTGGGCGAGGCTTGTATAAAAAGGAAAAGTTTAGTGCTTGCGACAGTAGTAGAAGTGATTTTTGGGTGACAAGATGAGTAAAAAATGCGATTTGACGGACTTTCAACGTGGGACGATTGTAGGAGCTCGGAGACATGAAGTGAGTATCATCGAAACCGCCGCATTCGTGAAATGTTCCAGAGCAGCTGTTGTTAAAGTGTTTAAAGACTGGACTGTCAGCCAAAAAACTGGGTCTCTACGTGCAACGTGTGGTCGCCATCGACTAGTTACTGCTCGGGCGGAACGGAGAGTGTCCAGACTGGTAACAGACAACAGAAGGGCAACAGTGCAGCCAATTACAAACCATCTTAATCAAGGATCCCATCAAATGATCTCTGCACCCACTGTTCGCCGTACACTGCATCGGATGGGATATGGCAGCCGAAGGCCTGTTCGAACACCTTTGATGTATGCAGTTAACAAGAG
Source organism: Macrothele yani (assembly GCA_039090855.1). NCBI lineage: Eukaryota > Metazoa > Arthropoda > Arachnida > Araneae > Macrothelidae > Macrothele > Macrothele yani. The sequence continues at coordinate 127,256,102 of CM077024.1, read as the reverse complement.
AAAACGTCTCCAGTTCGCACAGGAGCACAAGGATTGGACAGTCGATAATTGGAAACAAATTATGTGGCCCGGTGAATCACGTTTTCAGTTGCACCATGCCGATGGCCGAGTGAGAATTTGGCGGAAACAGCACGAAAGCATGGACCCCAAATGCATTGCTATAACCATTCAATCTGATGGAGGCAACGTTATGGTTTGGGGAATGTTTTCGTGGCATGCTTTGAGCCCTTTACTTCGTGTTGATCAACGTCTGACTGGCACGTCATATCTAAACATCGTTGCGGACCAAGTGCATCCTGTCATTTGGATGGTTTATCCCAATGGCGATGGCTACTTTCAACAAGATAATGCGTCCTGCCATAGTGCTCGTATTATACAGGGTTGGTTTCAGGAACATGCCGGTGAGTTTACTTTGCTTAGGTGGCCCCCAGAATCTCCAGATCTCAATCCCATTGAGAATTTGTGGGACGAAGTTGAACGAGCCTTCAGATAGCTGGATCCATTACCCTGTAATCTCACACTCCTGGAAAGTGCTATTCATCAAGCATGGTCTCAGATTCCCCAAACCACCTATCAACATCTCGTGGAGTCTATGCCACGAAGAATCGACGCAGTATTAAAGGCAAAAGGTGGCCCAACGAAGTACTGAGGGGGTGGTTATTATAAAGTGGCCACTAAGAACTGCAGCTTGTTATATCATAAGAAAAAAATTAATTCGTGAAATGTTCCAGAGCAGCTGTTGTTAATAACTGAGATATACACTCAGTACGAGGAATTGTTCACGCAATTTCTGTTTTCATGACAATAGTTCCTGCAGCTCCTATCTTTCAATTAATGAGAAGTTAACATCTCCATTAGCATAGGGGACCAGAGGTGGTTCGCCTTTAGAGTAGAGTTAACTGAAACTCTACTTTAGAGATAAAGTACTTATTCCAGTCTCTGAACTGAAACACATGCAAGCCACCTTAATAATACCCTATACTGGAATTCAAGTCCTTGGCTGAAAAATACGCAGAGTGGTTCGAACGTTTCGCCCTATTAAAAAAAATATTAAAAAAATAACTGAACCATTTACAGAAATAAAATTTATAAACTTTGAAGGGTAAAAATATAAAGTTTTGATCCTTAGAGTTGCGTGTATATAGCTGTTCTTCTTGTTCATAGCTAGAAGATACAACGGAAAATGTGCAGGAAAAAGCGAATTGCGTGGTGTGGCCTGAAACGAATCAGTATTTCAGGCAAGGCCGGACGGAGCATTTGCGGCCCAGGGAGAAATTTTACTGGGGGGCCCGGAGCAAAATTTCATTGCAGGCACTGGAAAATAAATCTCATATTTTAATAAAGTCGTTTTGTGAAAAATGTCGTTCGTAAAGAAGATACATGAAAACCATCATAAAGACATAATGATTTTCTTAAACAAGAATTTCCTTTAAGCTTAAGAAAAAGACTATAATATGGATTGAAAATTCAGAGAAAGAGAGAGAGAGAGAAAGAAAGAGTAAGTTTACGATTTTCTTTCCGGTCAGAAGGAGAGCTTGCATTGTGACTCTTATAAAAATTTCTTCCGGTGTCGTAGTGGTCTAAAAGATGACTTTTGATCATTAGTCTGAGATAAATCCGGGTTCGAATCCTGGAGAGGCATGGATGTTGCGTTTGTCTTACGGCACTAGCTCTCTTCCTTCCCTGGAACCAGTTGTCCTAAATTAGGGACGGAAGATTGACTTATAGCCCACTGAGTTGCTCACGGTGGTCGTTAAAACCCCAATAAACAAAAAAAAACTTTCTCACAAAATGATAAAAAAGATACCTGCGTAACGAATATTTTTTGGCATAAAATAATAAGGACTTCTTTAAAATAAATGAGTATGAATAGCTTCCCACACCCTTGATGCATGTTTTAGTGATTAATTTTTAATGTAAAGTGTGGCAACTGACAAATTAGTGACTTTTTAAACTTTCATACGCGCTCATATATGGAAGTTGCTTTTTTTTTTTTTCGAAAAAAAAATCCCAATAATGTTTTTAGAAGACAGTGAATAATTGACCTCCATATTAAGCCTGAAACCAACTTTGATATTGTTCTTTTTATTTCTTTAAACGTAAGTATCTGGTTTGCACACAAATTGTTGAATATATAAAAGTATGGGCCACAAAATGATGAACTTTTATTTGCTATTTCACGAATATGGAAACTATTAAGGTAGATACAATAACCATTTGAAATCTGCAAAAGGCGAAAGGCGATAACCTATCCAAAAATGGGAGGATTGGAAAAAACAAAAAAAAAAAGCTTTAAAAAAATATCTTTTTAAGGGTCTCGCGTACCCAAAAATTACGAAAACTAATAAAAAAATTCTACCGAAAATGATTTTTCTTTCTCTAAACTGCGGAGCTCCTTCAAAACGCGGTACCCGTGGTGACCTTCCCGCTTGCTCCTATGATCCAGCCGGCCCCGATTTCAAATACCAATTTTCCTACACGTTTCGGCAGAAATCCTCCTGATGCTAAAAGAATTAAGCATTGGAAAGATAAATTTCTAGAAACTGGGAGTGTGTGACAAACCAAGAAGTGGACGTCGGAAGACGACGTGGAACGAGTACGGAAAGCATTTTCCAGGAGCCCAAGAAAACCACTGGTAGCAATTAAGAACTCATAAAGCACATCATTGGAACAGCAACTGAACCGTACCCGGAGCTTCCCGGGTACAACGTCAAAAACGCAATCTGTTTATACTGAGTTTTACTAAAGGGAATGATACTCTTGGGTGTACCATCTCGTGAACCGAGAAACATACTCGTTTTTTTTTATGCATGTATTGGAAGAAGTGCAGTAAATATTGCAAGTGAATGCAAATATTGCAAGAAGTACAGTAACAGTATCTTTGAAACGAAAAAAACACAACAAAAAAAACACTACTATAAGTTCATAACACCTCTTTATAAACTATGTTGATCATCTAAGGGCTGAAATGTTTCTTTTTCCTGTCATTTCCTTTCCTTGTGCACATAGTTCAAGCCATGAATTACCTCTTTCAGAAAGAATGTAGTGAAAATGGGTTGAGCTGTCCCTATATAAAGTTTTATGTGATGCAAGAGTCAAAACGGCAAGTGGCAGCGATAAGCCAAATCGGGGTAGTTGAGGAGTGAGAATCCCTGGCTCCGGAGCGAGGAAATGTGATTTCGAATCCCACCACCAGCAAAAACGGCTTGTTTTCAAAGCTTCATGAACCGTACGTACAAAATTAGGTCTTTCTGGCGCTCCACGTAGCGAGCTGTAAAAGCGAAAAGGTTGAATTTTTGCTAGAATTTCGTGTTGTGGGGACAAGGCAGCAACACTGCATCGACCAACATGCGTTTGCGGACAGACACACCTACGGTTAGTTGAACTAGGACATGGCGACTGACAAGGTGCATATTCCTCACAGTCTGTTGTTCATATTTAATCTCTGGAAAACCACTGCAGAGCCCGAGAGTGGATTAGTTCGGCATTCGGAGAGAAACCTGTAGGTGCAAGCACGTGTCACGAGTGATATATGAAATTCAGAAGCGGTGATTGGAGCGTGGAGGACAAGCAGCGTGGCGGACTGCTGAAGGAGAAGCAAAGCGTGGATTTGCATTTTCTTCGGCCTTGCAATGCGTAGACGTATTTCTACGATGATAAAATGCGACCTGCTTAAGTAAGTACAACGTTTATTTGACCGTAAAAAGCTCCAAGTTTTGCATAGACCTAACAGTTGACCCAAATCGATACCGGTAGTGAATCACTTCATATACAGCGAGAGCGACGTGCATTTGTCCCCAATAAAAATTCAGACCACCAACAGAATTACCATGCCCAAATAAAGAAGTTGTAATTTTGCTTTTCCAAATGCACTTCAGAGAGTAACATTCTGATGTTTACTCCAATGGCAGGACACGCGTGCGCATTTAAGGTCGCATACACGTTCTCAGCTCGTTTTCTCATGTTCCCGTAGAAATAGCACAGCTTGGTAAATCTTTTTGCAGCTCAGTCAACAATGAGTAACAGTCTGCCGAATTTCGAAGTATTTACCACAATACTCTGATGAGTTGTGGATGCCACACACACACACCTACAGTCAGGCATTCTCTTTTGTTATTATAGTTACAATTTTTTTGCGTTAATGGAAATTAAATCTGTCTGCGTATGTGTCTTAGCTTGGAATGCTCCGTCTGATCTAGTTTCAACTCTTGAAGAACCTGAATTTACTAGGAATTCCCGATGCGACTTAGAGGAAGCGCAACACGTACAAGTCCTTAACTCTGAACTACGAATTCCTATATGAAAGATAGGAAATCTTACGCGGTTGTTTAAGTCCCTAGACGTTTAAGAAATTTTTGGCAATGATCCAAACAAGTAAAATATCCCACAGTTGTGATTCACCAACGCAGTGGTTCACGAGCCTTGATGCTGCAATATAATCACAACACACTGTTTTCCTCTCAGATTGGAAGCTATGAGTAAAACATTTGGCAGGATTTGCACTATATTCTCTCTGAGGCAGTAAAAATTGTCAACTGCGAAAAGTTTCATCCACCCAATGTTAGACTTTGCACGAACGAGGAGACGGATTCATAACATCGGAACGTTGCTGATCCTCGCAATCTGATTTTGCTTTATTGTCGTAGTGGCGGTTAGCCATGAATGGGAAAAAGGCTTTCCAGCTCAGAAATGAACTGTTATTATTTCTGTTTCTGTTACGAAAGTGAAAATCTAAATATTTGTTTTCTTGGATTGTTTACGTATATGAACAAATTCATATCCTAAGTTGTCTTATCTTACAGATAAATTCTCAAAAAGTCCAATGATCTCAATAATAGTACTGCAGAAAAATATAAACCAATAACGTACACTCGCATCTGTAGCTAAATAACCTTGTTCCCGAAACAAAGTTTCCATTATGATCAGTTGTCGTAAAGGCACTTGAAAACGTGCAGTAACCTTTGCTTGTGAGACCTAGACAATATCTAAATGGTACAATGCGACCATGGAACTTTTACGAATAAGGTGATTAGAAGAAAATTCGCCATCCCAGTAGCTGAGCAGGCACAGGTTTCTAGGTAGTCGTACGATCTGGGCCTGAGTTTGAGTCCCGGATGAGACATAGGTAGCGTTGTTGTCTTACGGAGCTGGTTTTGTCCCTGCGCTGGAGCCAACGGTTTCAAATTAGGGACGGGACTCTGCTTATAGCTCTTAGAATCGCCCATAGAGTCTCTAAGCACTAATAAAAGGGAAAAGGAGATTTGATCTTAAGAGATATAACAAGTCCTATGAACGGAAAAATTGCATAAGGATACCTTGCGGTTTTGGTTGTTTTTCATACTCGTTCAGCTTGCCTCACCCTTTTTCATAGCTGTCCTGTCATTCCTTTTCTTTAATCAACCCAGCTTTTAGAAGATTTATCCCTATATCTCCTTGTCGTTACCACTCGGATAACTATATCCCTCTCAGTCGATTAGTTTTCTGTGATTCTTTGACCTTTCGTTAATCGTCATACCAGTCACCTACTTCCTTACTCACAATTTGACTCTTACTACCTTTTTAATTTTTAAATACTTTAATTGGCTGACCTCTAATGAGCTTATGGTAAATATAAAAAAAAAAAAGCAAGAAAATAATATTTACAAATCGTCAGATAAATCTCACACTTCGTAATTCTATACTTTTAGATGAAAAGACAGTAGAAATAGTAACTGTTTTCACATATCTAGGGATAAAATTACAGTCTAACTTAAAGTGGAATAACCATATTAACTTCTTAATGAATAAAATATCTTCAAGTATTGGGATAGTTAGTCGTGTTCTTACTAACTTATCAGTTTGAACGCTGAAGATTCTATATTATTCGCTAATACAATATATAATTATTGCATTCTATCTTAGGGACAAACAACTAACTCTAATTTTAGGAAAATTCAGACATTACAAAATAAATATATTAGACTTGGAATTAAAATATAACTCTGATATGAATCACTTTTCTCTAATGAACTCATCTCTACATATACGCCTTGATCCAAATAAATATAAAATATTAACATTAAAACAATTATATAATTATAATTTGGGAAAAGTCATGTAAAGGAGAATAAAAAGCGATATAGATCATACATCAATTGAAATTTCATTACCTACCCATTTCTATGATACTAGAGGTGGGACTCAATTGAGACCAGTTTTTCCCAGAACTCAGTATGCTAAACAGTCTCTAAATTATGCTGGGCTTCAATTTTGGAATTCTCTACCTCATGATCTTACAGTAATAAATAATTTCAATCTATTTAAAAAAAATAAAACTTTACATTCTGGGACTACCAAAGAAATATAAAAAAAGAGAATAACGAGAGAGAAATGAAATGGAAAATGAAAAAAAATGAGGGGAGAAGAAGGGGCAAAAAAGGGATAAAATGAGAAAGTGGATACATAGAGAGCGAAGTAGTGGTAAAAGTTAGGAGTAGGGGGAACAAATTTACTGACACTAATTTCTACTACTATCTTTGAATGCTGTGCGTCATGCTTTCAGGTGTAACTCTGACTTGCCTATATTTGTACAGGGCGATCAGGGCCTTGTGAGGACTTTTGTGGCCTTTTTCCATATCTCCTTTGCTATTACAATTACCTACACGGTTGTTATATTACTTTGTATTTTTGGTTTTAATATAACAGCTAAATAAACTGATTTCAATTGAATTGCTCTAACTCTGATCTTTGTTTTTCACATCACATTCTCGTTCATCCGGTCTTTTTCTACCGTATTACCATTCGTAGTCATATTAACTGTTGCTAATCTTATCCCTCCCCCATTATTTTCTCTCTTTCAGTTCTCACTAATACTGCCTCTATACCTCCTTCAAACCGTCACTAGTACATACTGTACTTATCACGTCTTTCTTTACAGTCATCGTGCTACCCCTTTCCTTTCAGTTATCTTGATATTTTTACTCCTACATAATTCTTCACCAGTCTCTCCTTGGTAACAACTTTTCTTCCTATTCATCCTAATTCTCACTAATATTTTCGGTTTATTCTCCTGTTCATCCTCACTGCCATTCTGACTGCCTTTTCCCTTACTCATAGATACAATAATCTCTCACCAGTATTTTTTCGATATTTCACAGCTTTACTGATTTTCACTCTGTTGCTCTTCCTCTTACTCAAACTGTGACACCCTTTATTCTTACTCATTCTAATAATCACCCACTCTGCCTTTCTACCTCGTTTTCATCCTTGCTGGCATTCAGCATTTTTTTAATCTCATTAATCTCTTGTTTACCTCTCTTACAGAGTCTCATTGCTATTCATTTCTTTTCGTGTCAGGCATCCTAACTGATATTCAACACTTTTTCCTGTCTCATTAATCTTTTGTCTGCCTCTCTTCTACACTCTCACTGGTATTCAGTCTGTCTTTCTTTCAGTCATCGTCACTGACATTCAGTATTTTTTTATATCATTTTAATCTCTTGTCTACCTCTCTCCCACATTATAATTCATATCCACTAAGTTTTCCTTTCCCACAATCATCATTCAGCGTTTCTGATATCACTAATCTCCTGTGTCTTGTCGTTCCTCTTTCCCACAGTCTCATTGATAGCCATTAAGTTTTCCTTTCTCTCAATCATCCTTACTGACATTCAGCATTTTTGATATCATTAATCTCTTGTGTCTTGTGTACCTGTCTCCCGCAGTTGCACTGGTATCCAATCTATCTTTCTTTCTCAGTCTTCCTTACTAACATTTAGCTTGTTTTTATCTCATCAATCTCCTGTCTATCTCTCTCCCAGAATCTCGTTAGTATCCGTCTACCTTTCTGCTAGAGTCTCATTGGTATCCAATCTATCTTTCTCAGTCATCCTTACTAGCATTCAGCATGTTTTTATCTCATTAATCTCTTGTCTACCTTTCATCCAGAGACTCATTGATATCCAATCTTTCTTTATCGGTCATTGTAACTAACATTCAGCATTTTCTTTATCTCATTAATCTCTTGTCTACCTCTCTCTCCCAGAGTCTCACTGGTATCGAGTCTGACTTTCTCCGTCTCGGTCCTCCGTTCTATTCATTCATACCAATTTTTACTAGCTCTGACACTCTGTCTTAGTGGCATTTGGTTCCTTACTCTCATTCTTCTTGTCACTCATTTCTCAGTCACTCTGGATACCCTAAATTTCTGTACCTTTTCCTATAGTTTCGCTCACATTTCAACAATTGATTTCTTCTCATTTGTTCTAATTTCCTTTCATCATTTAACTCTCGTTTCAAGCTTGTCCATTCCACTACTTTCTTTCCCTGCCCAACATTTATTAGTTTTGAAATATATTTAATTTTTAAATCCGGGTTCAAAAGGTTGCTGTGTCTGACACAAATCATTATCATTCTAAACATTAGTTTCTCGTCTTCCCTGGAGGCTAAGACGATTCATCACAAAGTAAGTCGTCTGGGTGAGTGACTGCTGAACAGATTTCTTTGTCACGATTTTTATGTGTTTTTGAAGGTTTTAGTGCGGGCGATATTTGCCTTGGTCTTGTAGTAAGACAGAAGCTGGACATAGAAAACACTCCTATGCAAACACTCTTTTATTCACCAGCTTCGAAAATTCATGAAACCAGTTTTTACATACGGGTCAAGGATGCTTCGACAAAATCAGCCCAGAGTTGGTACTGACAAAGGCACAGTTCGCGATGATCCTTTCCGAGTCTTGCATAATGGAAAGGAAAGACGGGGAGGAAAACAAACCGACAAACAAAATTTCAATGACGAATCCGATCAAGATTATTTTGTGTCACAGAGGAGGTGACAAAATGATGGCCAAATGGGTTGAGGGAACTGCGCAGAATTAAAACGAAGTTTTGCTTCGCCATGGGAATAGCAATATGATTCGTCATTTAAGACGCCGCGTGAATTCTAATTCGTGTCTGAAATCTTATTTAAGACAGCGGGGAGCAAAATCATCTCATAAAAACAAAATAAATAATTAGGTAAAAAAAGGCCCAGCACATTAGCACTCGAATCGCGACTCTAGGCAGTATATTTTATCACAGTTACAGGGACAGACAGCACAATAAACATAAATAAATAAAGGATCGTGGTACTGTAAATCCAGAGATGCAAACGATAGCTGCCAGAAAGTCAAAGCAATTGTCGAGAGTGTGAGAAACTGCGATAGATAAATATTGACAGTTCGCTTTCATGTTTTGGTTTTATCTTTCCTAGGAAAGTTGGAATTGCGACAAAAAAAATTGTCCGGGAATATAAATAAAGTAAAGGAGGAGTATAATAAAGTAAAACAAATACAATAGAACCACGGTTATACGTTTCTCTAGGGAAGGGCTTTAAAAAACGTATAAATGTAAAAAAAAGCATATAAAAGAAATTTAAAAATATTAAATACTGTTGTAAAATTTTGAATGCCTTCAAAAAGAAAGAAAAACTCGGGTTCAGATTACGCTAATTCATAATGTAAGACACACACGCGCACACACACACACACACACACACACACACACACACACACTTTCTTTACTACCATATTTTTTTTTTTTTTTATCATTATAAAAACTAGGTCAAGAATTTCTGTAGGATTTCACATTTTTAATATATGGAAAAGAAAAACAAACTTCACCTTTGAGTTTCTATGTAGTAAATCCTGATACGACTTTGTTTTACATTCAATACAGCTATTACATGTTCTTTACTTATAGCAAATGTTATAAGTAAAGAACATGTAATTTCTTTACTTATGTCGGAAATACTTCCGGACCTGAAAACCAAAAAAAGCATTAGCCACAATGACATAACGCAATATGATTCAGATATCATATTGCGTTATGTCATTATAAACGTGGAGGGATATCATATTGCGTTATGTCATTATAAATGTGGAGGGAGCGAGGATCTTTGTTTGATGTTCCTGGTCCACGTTAAATGTCTGTATTAATTATTCATTCGCCTTCTAATTATTTCTTCGGTTGCTGCTTACCATCTTTGGTGAATCCCCAGCATTGTGCGGGGCTCCAAGAAGCAACCTGCCGACTTGGCTTGGCAGTTAGCGTGTGTGAGTGTGGAGGAATTCGAGGCCGCTGTGGTGTAGCGGAAGCATATCCGGCGCGTAGCTGGAAGACTCTGGGTTCGACTCCCGGTGGCGGCCAATGAGAAAGTTTCCGTGACTCACTTGTAAACGTGGAGGGAGCGAGGATCTTTGTTTGACATGATACTACTGGATACATTTTGATATTTACGACAGGCCATCTGCACTGTCACTACTGACCTGGAAAACACTCGTGAAATGAAACGGCATAAGCACATGCATCAGCCCAATATATTGGACACATTTTCTACTTGAAATTTTGCATACGTTTTCCTATAGATGGCGTGGATACATATTTCCTTTCTCTCGGTTTCTCTATTTTTAAACATACGATTAGTCTTTATGCGACTGATAAACTCCCACTATGCAAAACAAATTTGCGGATATTTCTTACTTTTTTATAACGCACAGTTTTGCAACTTGGTGGCGTAAATGCATATTTGAAGCCCTGCCTCCGCTTCTGAAATGCTGATTACATTCATGAGATTGACCAAGGAACAAAAAAGCTGAACTTTTTAACTCGGTGAAAAATAAAACACGTGGCAAAAAAATATGAATATAACGCAGCATGAGCAAGAGGGATTGTTCACTGTAATTTATTCATGTAAATATTAAACTGGTACACATCACTATATTCACAATATAAAATTACTGAATCAAAATTTAATTAATTTTTCTTTTTTTTGACATTATTTCCTTCCCATTCACCTTCCTTCTTCTTTTCCTTTCCTTTTATTTCCTCAGATGACAATAATTTATCTATCATGCTGAAATAACTTTCAGCCTGAGGACCATGCATGAATGCATAATATCAAAGCTTTCACTACTTTAGATACATCGTGCAACTTTCAGAATATGAATACTTTCGAACACCATACATCAATTCTACCAAATATTCAATTTTCGTCATTTCCGTTTTTGGAAAATTTCCCCTCTCTTATCAAGCTTACGTGCAGACATTTATGGAAGAAAGTTCCATTTAACAACAACACAGGATAGTGAGAACATCACGAGAAGAAAACAATACGATTACGAGAGAAATCTTTGCTTCGACCGACTTATGTTTCCATGAACTTTGAAAAATGAAATGCAGTATTTTTGGAATAGATGGACATTTAAGAACAACATTAGGCAGGGGAGACATCGCAAGAGAGAAAAAAAAAAAATACCGTTATGGAAGAAATCTTTGCTGCGTCTAACTTCCAGTTTCGAAAGTTTCAAAAGACGGAACTCGGTACTCAAACGGAAAATGAATCCCCTCTTCCACCATTACCCCCCAAAATTTCTGTTCAGTTGTGCGTTGATCTCGAGAATGCTCACAATGATAACGATAATGGCGGAATTCTTCGAATCCACAGAAGAATCTCATGCCTATACACCACAGTGAAATCTTGGCGTCGCCTTAACTTCCATTTTCGGAAATCGTTGCTCATATTTTCATGCTGAAATACTAACATTTATGCAATAAAATGATATTTAACAACAATACTGGACATATTCAACATCGTGAGAAAAAAGAAAATACGATTACGGAAAAAATCTTTACTTCGTTTAAGTTCCATTTTCAGAAGTTTTGAAAGACGAAATACCTCGCGCGCGCGTTCCCAGACGGAAAACGACCCCTCCCTACCCCAAATTTCTATTCAGTTCTGCATCAATCTCGAGCATAACCCAAATGATGACAAAAGAAAGCGGAATTCCGTGAATCCGCGGAAGAATCTTATGTATGTGATTAACAAAATTCGTTCTATGTAGAATGCCAATGACAATACTTGTTATATTTAGCACTTCTACTGATACAGAATTTTAGGGGCGTAAATACACTGCTGTTAATAGAAATTGCAACACTGCCATACCAAGAAAGAAACAAGCGATCACAATGAAATTTATGGGAGTGATTAGTTATAGTGCAAGCTGCAAACGATCGCAATTACATACCGGTTCGTGACGAGAAAGGCCACAAAATTAGTAATAAATAAATCCACCATTGGCGGTGATAACCGACCCCACACGCCGTGGGATCGAACGAAACAGAGTCTGGATGGTCGTCTGCGGAATTGCACTCGATTCTGCTTCTACACTCATTCACAATTCGTTGGTTGTGATAGGCGGCGAGGCCATGCGAGCCAATCGTTGCGCGATGACAACCGAGACGTTCGCTATAGGCGACAAATCTGGCGAGCTAGCAGGAGAGGAAAGACGAGCGACTTGATGCGCACAGAGTATGTCTTGGACAGTACGAGCAACATGGGGTCGGGCATTGTTTTGTTGGAAGACGGCCCCCGGGATCGTCTAAAGGAAGGGTAGAAGTTCATCTTTCAATATTTCCGTGATGTAGCGTTGGCTGTTCAATATGCTTGTGCTGCGTAGTAGGGGAGTGCGTGAATGAAACGCAATAGCGATCCAGACCATCACGTTCGGCGCGGGACCGGTATGGCGCTGCATAATGCAGCCTTCCAGGTGCCGTTCACCACGGTATCTGCGAACAAGGATTCGCCCGTCGTGATGCATTAGATTGAACCTGGACTCGTCCGAAAACACAATATGCTCCCATTCAGCACTCTAGTTTCGACGTTCGCGGCCCCACTACAATAGCTGGCGTCTATACTGCAGAGTCTAGGGAAGTCACAGCTAATGGACGGCTAGCAACGAGGCCTCTCTGCTGCAATTGGTGAGGAACAGTACTTGCAGACATCGGACGATGGGTCACCATCCTCCAATGCTGTGCAAATGTTCCATAGCCAATTAAAATCCTGAGACCCGCCAAAGTTCATTACTGAGTGGATTAACGGGATTGCTATTTGCGATCACGTTTCCGCTCGTAAAAGTAGTATCGAAGAATTCTATTTTTGAGAAGGATATTTTCTTTAATGCAAAACACTTCGCCTGCGTTCTGTACTACCAGTAATTAAAAAATTTTCTGCAAACATATTTATTTATTTTAATTTTTCTTTGCCACACTACACCATTCACCGCACAATCAAATCACAGATACAACTTCTGTGCCAAAAACATGCAAATACAAATATTATACAATAATATTATACATATAGTGAAAAGTATAAATGAAGTAATAGGAAATACAAAAACACGTATGATAACATGAATGAATTTGTTTTTAGTTTTAGTTAAAGTAAATTGAAACCCCGCTACAGGTTCTTAAACAAATCAGTGCGGTGCACTGTGATTGTGGCAAGGGAACCAGGGAAAAAGGCTAACAGTAGCCTGACGGGCCCCTGGTCATCCCCCCTCCCCACACACACACACACGCACACACACACACACACACACACACAAAAAGAAAAAGAAATGAAGAATCTAAATAGTCAAGCCAAAGAACAATTTAACCATCATGCAGTAAATTAAAGTAATAATACGTAATATATAACCAAACGTTAATAACCATTAATTTTGAAGATCTTCAGTTGTTTTCTGAATACCGGAAAGTGTGTAATCGTCTTGATTCGAAGCGGCAACCCATTCCAGGACCTAGGGCAGGTCAAGTTAATATTATTAAATAATAAATTAGTACGCGCTCTAGGTATAAAAAAACTATTATTTCCAGGAGTGTCAAGATAATGGGAAAGGAAATGCAAGGTGGTTAGATCTGAATATTTCTTAGCATATATACGTTCATGCATAAACAGTGTAACGCACCGGGAGATGTGACGTACCTGCCAGCAGGACGCACACGACATAAAGGCAGATAGGAATCAGAATAATCGTCTGCGTAGCTCAGTTGGTAGAGCGACTTGTTCCGGAATAAGCGGCCTTGGGTTCGAATCCCGGCGTAGACCAAAAATGACGGAGAAATGTACTTCGTTATAATGGCGCCCGAACTATCCGGATGTCCCGGCCGTTCAAAATCTCGCATTCGTGTGATGTTATTTCCACACCGCGAGACAGGAAAAATCAGAGAATTCCTTCTCCAGCGCTTCGAAAAATAAAAATGTTTGATGTTGCATTCCACACAGCAGATTGACTGGGAGTTCTCAAGTGCACGTTCTACAGTGGATGGCTGCCTGCAACGATTCATGGTCACGGCTGACCCGTGGGCCATGCCCCCGGCCCTCTTTCGGGGGGGGGGGGAGATGTGACGTACCTGCCAGCAGGACGCACACGACATAAAGGCAGATAGGAATCAGAATAATCGTCTGCGTAGCTCAGTTGGTAGAGCGACTTGTTCCGGAATAAGCGGCCTCGGGTTCGAATCCCGGCGTAGACCAAATATGACGGAGAAATTTACTTCGTTATAGGTAGGTCAAGTTAATATTATTAAATAATAAATTAGTACGCGCTCTAGGTATTAAAAAACTAGTATTTCCAGGAGTGTCAAGATAATGGGAAAAGAAATGCAAGGTGGTTAGATCTGAATATTTCTTAGCATATATACGTTCATGCATAAACAGTAATAATCGAAAACTGTATAATTTATCAAATGACATTATTTGATAACTGAGAAAAAGATAATGTACCTCTAAAGACGGATTCACCAAACGTAAATTTTTTTTTGTGTGAAACATAAATTCTATTAATATTTCCAATAGTTGTGCGACCCCAAGCCAAGAGACAATAAGATAGAAATGGATAAATAAATGAAAAATACAATAGCAACTTAACCCTGGCAGGCAACAAACTTGAAATCCTATAAATGACCCCAATGCGGAATCTGGGCCCAACCGCAATTTCACTAACATGTGCATCCCATCTCAAATTATCTTGTAAATATACACCCAAGAACTTTACAACAGCCTGAAAGTCAAGGGGCACTCCATTACATAACATCCCATTTGCAATATCCACTCTTCGCCTACATCGCGAAAATAGTACACTAGTAGTTTTGGAAAAATTTATTGTTAAGGAATTACAGCAAAGCCAACGGAAGTAATCCTGAAGTTCCAGATTCACACGTGGGATCAACTCAGATAGAGTGTCCCCGGAAACAAATAGGCCTGTGTCATCAGCATATGAAATAGGAGTAGCACTTGAAGTAATAGTAAGTAAATAAATCATTTACATAAATTAAAAATAATAACGGGCCCAAAACCGATCCCTGAGGAACACCATGACGAACCATAAGAGCAAAAGATCGAACACCCTGTATTTGTACAAATTGCTTCCGGCCTGTTAAATAATTTTGGAATAAAGTCTTAACAACTTCCTGATGCCAATATTTTCTAACTTAGATAACAATGTGTCGTGACAAATGGTATCAAAAGCGCGGGAAAGATCATAAAAGACCCCCACCGCACTAGTGCCGTTATCAAGACTAAAATGTAAATAGTTTATACATCCAAAATAGCAGTTTCTGTCGAAAACCCCTTACGAAACCCATGTTGGCTTTTATTTAAAATATTTTTTTTTATCAATATAAGATAACAACTGTATCAGTATTAATCTCTCCATAATTTTAGCAAACACAGGAGTTACAGATACTGGTCGATAATTTGCAACATTTGTTACTGATCTCTTTTTATGTATAACAGTAACACGACTTAATTTCAATGGCAACGGGATACACCCTGTATACAAAATACGATTAAAAATATGGGTCAACAGAACAGGTAGCTCCCCTGAAACAAACTTTATAACCCTAGGATGTACATCATCAGGCCCCGCACTTTTGGACTGATCCAATTCACTCATTACTCTCAAGAGGTCATCATTCACTGGCTTAAAAAAGAATGAGGAATCAGACGAAGGAGGTAGGTAATCAGAGAAATGGTTAGATACAATCAAACTGATAGCTTGATTGTATCATTTGTTCTAAAAGACAAACTGATAAGATTCTTTTGCTTCAAACTCCATTCCGTATGATCGATTTTTAATTAAATAAAAAAATGTTTGATGATTCCAACATTCTTTATAAGTACATTTCTTTTGGGGTCAAAAGACGTGCTCACTGCGCCTGAGAATTCAACAGCATTCCTGTTGTTAATGTCACGTGGCAGTACAAATGTTTTCTAACTGAAATGCTCGGGTATTGATAAAACATTAATTCTTTTTAATACCCGTCCAGTACAAGAATGTTTGAAGTATATTCAAAACTCTCAGCATGAGTACTTTTATATTTCAATTATGAGCTGCAGAACGAATGAAAATAGTTCACAGGCACATCAACAATATTTAAATAAAGTTCGGAATATAGGAACAAAGAAGATAATAAAAAATATCTAAGATGCAGTATATTGAGAAAGATAATTGTTTATTTTCCTTTTATTTGATATTATTAAAATTTTGAATACTTATGATAGATGATCTTGCTGCTTCAAAAGAAAGCGTTTGTGCTATTGAAGCTGTTTTAATTCACGCTTCACCAATTTAAAGGGAAAGGCACAAAATCAAGTAATCTAAAGTGCAGCAAGCCGCCTTTATGGCGCAGTGGTCTAAGCGATGGCTTCTGATACTTTGTCCGAGATGGGTTCGAATCCCGGTGAGGCAGTGATGTTGTGTTTATATTACGGCGCTGGCTCTCTCCCTTCCCTGGAACCAATGGCCGACATTATGGATAGGCGACTGCTTATATCCCGCTGAGTTGCTCACGGTGGTCGTTAAACCTCCAATTAAAAAAAGTACATTAATTCTGTGACAAACAGAATATTAGAATCTTTCGAAGACGCTTTTCCTAGGAAAAGTTCGTTACACAAAAGTCCTGACCACATTATCCACTTCCATTTCATCTATTCGGTCTTGATAGATGTACCACAAGTTTTCATATTTGTTGCATGAAGCAAGGAACAGAAAATAAATAAGCGAAATGCTTTCCGGTTTTGCTTAGGGGTATGAAAGACTGCGCAAAATCTCCATCAGATGGATGAAGTTATCCTAATATACATTTTTCCCATCGATAAATGTTCGGACTTACGAACCTTTTCATCCCCCTCCCCCGAGGCATGTGTTATACAGTTAACGATATTTTTTAGGGTGGCGTAATCGTTTCATGACATTTTCGCGCTATTAAGTCTTAATATAACAGTGTGTCTTAGTCTCGGTGAGACTAAGACATTCTGTTACATTAAGACAATTACAGTATCCTTAGGACAAGGTAAGCTGTCTTCCATCAATGTGTTGTAGTCGAAAATGCAGGAAACTGATAATTAAATTATGGACATAAGGTGCGTCGCATAAATATAGAGACAGTCGACTTTCCGCCGTGAACGCAATGTGAATATAGGTAGGAAGCTGAAGTGGTACCTAATTAGACATAACCCTACAACAAACTTTTCGCTCCGTCGAGATGACCGGATTGTGTGAAAAGAACACCACAAAGTGATATAGTGTAATTTTAGGTGTCTCATAAATATAAAGACAACTATGTAAAGTAGCCACATGCAAATGAGATGTACAAATTGGCATGTTGTACGCACGCGCATGGGCCGTAATTCAGTCCAGCCTGCATAAGACAGCGGACCTGCAGTCAGACATTCATTTGCCGAAATGCCACGCAACAGTCAACTTTCTGGTGAGGAGGTGCAGAAGATTTGGAGACTGAGAGCAAGTGGATTGCCTGTAGCGAACATTTGTAAAGCCATGGGGAGCAGGAGTAGGGCAGTAATTTATAAGACTTTACCGAAACGCGGTGCGTTAACTGCCAGAAAACGGCCTGGAAGGCCTGGAATAACACCCAAACGAGATAATCGTGCCATCTTGCGTTTAGTTTCATTACAAAGGTTATCACTACGTCAAGTTTCTCGGACTGTTGGTGTCACCGTCTCAAAGGACACAGCTCATCGACGAAACAAGGAAAGTCGCAGCATTGTGCTCCGTAAAATGCACCGTCTGCCACACTTCACGCGGCGCCACAAGGTAGCTAGATTGTTATAGGCAAGCAGCCACATGCATTGGACGGACGAGTGGATCACAACTATTTTCTCTGATGAGGAAAAGTTCAACTTGGACGGCCCCGACGGTTGAAGCTGCTATTGGCATGATTTATGACGCGAGCCTCGCACCTTCTTCAGCAGACAGAAAGGAGGGGGATCTGTGATGGTCTGGGGAGCTTTTACGTTCAATGGGACAACGGATATCGCTTTCTGTAAGGCAGGCAAAACTCCGAAACGTATCAGGACATACTCAGCAGTCACCTTCTACCGTTTGCCGAAACTCTAGCGGGTGCTGATTAATTGTGTAGCAAGACAATGCCTCTATCCATCGGTCTGCATCAACGAAAAGCTGGTTTAACACTCATGCGACCATAATGGATTGGCCAGCACTTAGTCAAGATCTGTACCCCATCGAGAACCTCTGGGGTATCCTAGCTCGTGATGTGTATGCGGCAGTTCTTAAGTGTGGTGGCATTGAAAACGCAGATTGAACGAAGCTGGTACGCACTCCGTCCAGAACACTTACATCTCTTGGTGGACAGCATGCCCAATAGGGGTTTCAGTGTTATTCGGAACAACGGCTCCATTATTCGTACCGGAGGTGCTTATAGCTAGTAAGTCTTTATGTTTTTGAGACAGCGTATTTTTTTTTTTCTTGTACTTGGCGTTGGAATTGTTATGTTTCCGTCAAACTATTGCGCAGCTGCGTGTCCTACGCTATTTTTGCTATAAATATGAGGTGTATATTTCAGCTCGTTGTTGTTTCTTTTTTATTCGAGAATTTGTTGTTTCTATATTTATGCGACGCACTATATGAAGAACATGGACATAGGTAAAGACATGCCGGTAAATGCGATTTTGTGAGGCGTGCTAACAGAGCGTCTTATAACCGAGTATGTCTGTGCATTAAAAAAAAAAAAAGGTGTTGGTTTGGTAGCATTAGTAGAATTCCTAAAGCATGTTGATGCTCTATTTGTTGCCATCATAAGAAAGGAAATAAACAAAAAGCATGGAAACATGATGCTTACTAAGATCCTGTGGCTTAAGGAATCCATGCTGGCAATGCCCACAGAGCCTTTTATCTGCGGAGGCTCCACGAATTAAGCAGTTTATATGGTACATGTATACACTGAAATGTCAAAAGTCATGGGACAGCAGTATGTAAATTTTTAACTGGCGCTGCCGTCGTATAAAGGCTTCGACGCACGCCACGATTTTTATCAGTTGCGTGGTGGAATCTCGTAAGTCAGGCTGAACAACCGCCAGTGCCGCCCCGGTGGCGCAGTGGTCTAAGCGATGGCCTCTGATCATTCGTCCGTAAGGGGTCCGGGTTCGAATCCCGGTAAGGCATGGATGTTGTGTATATCTTACGGCACTGGTTCTCTCCCTTCTCTGGAACCAGTGACTCTAAATTAGGGACGGGCGACTGCTTATAGCCCATTGAGTTGCTCACGGTGGTCGTTAAACCTTCAATCAAAAAAAAAAAAAAACCGCCAGTAGGCTTATAGCAAGGCGACGCGAATTATCGGAGTTTGAACGAGGCATGGTAATGGGAGCCAGACGGATGGAACATTCAACTTCCGAAGTTGTGCGAACATTCAACATTCCTCGATCCACGGAGTCACGTGTCTACCGAGAATACCTCATGGAAGGCATTACCACCCACCGTG
Organism: Macrothele yani; assembly: GCA_039090855.1. Lineage (NCBI taxonomy): Eukaryota > Metazoa > Arthropoda > Arachnida > Araneae > Macrothelidae > Macrothele > Macrothele yani. The sequence continues at coordinate 127,236,507 of CM077024.1, read as the reverse complement.
GACAGCGCAGTGGCCGGATACGGGTACTGAATGACCGTGACCAGCAACGTCTGACCAAATGTTTTTCCATGCTAACAGACAAGTGACACTGGCTCAAATAACAATCACATTCAATACAGGAGGTACCAGAGACATATCCATCAGGTCAGTGAAGCGTAATTTAGCGTTCACAGGGAATAAGAGCAGAAGACCCACCAGAGTGTCTTTGTTAACACAACATCCGACACAGTGCCTCACCTGGGCTCGTGAACACGGTAATTGGACCCTGAGAAACTGGCAACATGTGACGTTGTCCGATGAGTCACGCTACCAGTTGTTAGCAGCTGATGGTGGTGCTCAGGTGTGACGCAGAACCAAAGAGTCCATGGACCCAAGCCTGACAACAAGGCAATGTGCAAGCTGGTGATGGTTCCATATATTTGTGGAATGTCTTTACGGGGTATCGTTTACTTGATCGAAAGGTCACTTGACCAAAAATCACTTCGCCAAAAATCACTTAATCGAAAGGTACATTTTACCGAAGGGTCACTTGACCGAAAAGTTAATTTCACCGAAAGGTCACTTTACCTAAAAGTTCATTTCATCGAAAGGACATTTGATCGAAAAGCTCATTTCACCGAAGGATTACTTTACCTAAAAGTTCATTACATCGAAAGATCATTTCACCGAATGGTCAGTTTATCGGAAACTTAGAATTTTGTTGTTAGAGATCTGTTGGAGTGTGGTGGGGTTTTTTAAATGCTGGCCACCTAAGCATTATCGGATTGTATAAAAAATACACTTTTAATTTCTATGAAACACCTCCACATGAGTAGGTTTTTCGAAATGCAACATTAATTATGATGCTTAGATCTGTGCCTTTTTGTCAAATTTTAGTCCTCCGAGCTCATATTCATAAGGGTTACATAGCAAATCAAGTAAATAATGTTTCACTTTTACTCAACCACAAAACATTAATTCTTTGACCGTAGGCCTAGATACAGGTCATTTTATCAGATTTTAACCCTACTCATATTCATAAGCATTACATAGAATGTAAAGTAACTTTTTATGTAAACCTTATGAACATAAGCACGCACGGTTAAAATTTGCTAAAAAGTCCTAAGCCGAGACATAGGGTCCTAAAATTGATTCTTTTTGCCTGAAAAAATGCGCAGCATTGTTAACTTGACATTTTATGTAAACCTTATGAACATGAGTTCGTACGATTAAACTTAGGGAAAAAGGCCTAAGCCGAGGCCCAGGGACCTAAAGTTGATTCTTTTTGTCTGAAAAAATGTGCAACATTATAAATTTTACTTTTTATGTAAACTTTATGAACATGAGCACTGAACATGACTTTTATGTAAACCTTATGAACATGATTAAAATTTACTAAAAAGGCCTAAGCCGAGGCCTAGGAACTTAAAATTAATTATTTTTGTCTTAAAACTAAATCTTTGTGTTCTCTGTGACACGGGGATATCAAAAGTGCAATTTGAGTATGATCCCCTAACGTTTCGGTGGTCTGTCTGGCGAACTCGCACCATGCTTCAACAGATCCTGTAATGAAATCCAAAGTTTTCGATAAACTGACCCTTCGGTGAAATGACCTTTCGATGAAATGAACTTTTAGGTAAAGAGACCTTTCGGTGAAATGAACTTTTCGATCACGTGACAGTTCGGTAAAATTTACCTTTCGATCAAGTGAGCCTTCGGTGAAATGAACGTTTCGATCAAGTGATCTTTCGGTGAAACAATCTTTTCGGTGAAGTGATTTTCGGTCAAGTGACCCTTCGGTGAAGCAAACGTTGGGCAAATGAACCAGACCCGTCTTTACGTAGCACGGTTTGGGTTCTCTGCTCCTCGTAAACATGCCATTAACCGGTAAACGCTTTGATGCTCTGCTAGGTGACCATTTGCACCCCTTCATGGACTTCATGTACTCCAACAACGATGGGATTTTTCAGGCTGACAATGCACCATGTCATCAGGCCCAAGTTGTCCAAAATCGGTTCGAGGAGCATTCTACACAGTTTCGACGGAGAGTGTGGCTACCACGTTCGCAAGACATGAACCCAATAGAGCACTTATGGGACGTGGTGGGAAGGTCCATTCGCACCCAAGATGGAATCGATGCCACGTCGAGTTGCTGCTCTTCGCCTGGCTACAGGAAGTCCTACCCGATACTAGATATGTATTCCATAATTTTTGGCACTTCAGTGTACAGACTGCATAATCTGTGTGCTGAAACACTTTATCATTATGTATTTACAGAAAAAAGTATTGCAAAGAATGTGAAGATCTTTGGTTGGATTTCCCCTTCCCTTTTGAATAGTGGAGGAAACTCTTAAAAGCCTACTTGTTTAAAACAAATTAATTGAAATTTCTAAGGAGCCAATCGATAATATGATAATAACGTAATTTCTTATCAAATAATCCAATTTACATTCTCGCTCCATTTCTGTCTTTGTATTTTATTTGTCATGGAAGGACAGACTCGTAGAGAGCTATTTTGCTTTGCAAATTACATAACCAATTCACTCCTTTTATTACCTCTTTCATCAGTAAAATTTCCCACTGCCTTTCATGCATTCTTAGAAGAGATAAGAAGAGAAGCGAACGAAAGGAAAAAAAGGGAACAAACTCGTTAGAGCCCGTTTTTAAACGCGATAGGAGAAAATAAAAGTGTGAACAGACAGAGCATATATCAAGATGATGGAGCAAACAATAAGAAAATGGCAGCCCGAAGATGTCAGACGACAAAGGAGGAGAATAAAAGGAAATCGGGGAAAGCGAATTAAAAGAAATATATCGCAGAGAAGAATGGATCAAGTCCTTAAAAATGCAAAACAGATGGGAGAAATCCTTATGAAAAGAAGAGATGAAAAAATTAAGATTAAAGAACAGGGGGGGGGGATATATTCTGGTGATGACGACGATAACCTGATATCCTTTTCCTTACGTGTCAACAGTACGTCCACACCGGCTGATGAATATTAGCTTGCCTAATGCATTTCTATTATCTCTATGATTGACATAGGTTTTTACATGAGCAAGGAGATGATTAACATGCATGTGCTGTTAGGAAGAGACAGAATTTCCACGGTGTTCTGTCGTGGATGTGAGAATAGTATCTTTTGAATTCATTCTGTTTATAGGTTCAAAAGAAATACATTTTTTTGTGTGTGTGTTTGTGGGTTTAACAACCACCGTGAGTAACTCGATCAGTTATAAGCAGTTGCCCGTCCCGAATTTAGGGTCACTGATTCTAGGGAAGAGAGAGATCCAACACCATGAGATCAACATAATATCCATGCCTCACCGGGATTCGAACCTGGACGCATCTCGGACGGATAGTCAGAAGCCAGCGCTTAGACCACTACGGCATAATAATTTCCTAAAACCTTACTTGCAAGCCGCACATTTCTATTTTGTTTGTTTATTATTTCTTTGCTTAAACGCTCACTATGATCAACACTAAAGACACAGTTAATTCCCTTTCCCGATTTGGGTTCCAGGGTAGGGGAAAACCCAGAGCCGTAAAGAAAAGAACACGTATATCTCACCCAGGACTCGAATCCGGATCTAACTCAGACGATTAGCCAGAAAACTTTGCATCTGACCGCTCGGCTACCGTAGCGGCAATTTTAGGTTTCAGTTACTAATTTTTTCCGTTTCTGAGATATGGTCATAATTCTATTTGTATGTAATTTATCTAGTGGGTTACATGGAAGTATTCAATGTGATAATCTGAATAGGTAGTATGTTGATTACATAGCGATACCAGAAATTTTATGAAAGTGAAATTTGAATTGCAAATATTCATTTCATTCGAAGGTGAAGTAATTCTTCAAAGCTAACTATAAGATTTCAAAGTGTTTTATGGGATTTTATTCGAATAAATTTTAACTGTATACTCGATTGGCTATGAAATGAAAAAAAAAAGTTACAAACGCTGTCACAGTAGTTGTGGTTGTAATGTAAAATATACCGATGAGCTATTACATTATGACCACCATAGAGGTCTGCATGGGCCTTAATTTCGAAAGCCCGGCCCAGGCCCGCACGTTCAAGGCCCTGCCCGTACCCGGCCCCTTTTCAATTTTTTTAATTAAAACCCGGGCAGGCCCGTGTATTTCTCCTGTTTCCAAGGCCCGGGCCGGCCCGTAAAATTTCAGCAATTACCAAAACACGAATTTGACACCTGTTGCACTCGGTCATTCGACTCCTGAAGAGTTTTCGTTTTCTTAATTGCTACACGTATTGTATTACAATAAACGTTAATTCAGAATATTTCTGAGACTCTGTATAAGTCACGTGACTTACGAGGGGGGGCTTGTATACTAAAAATATTGCATGAAAAGGAGAATTTCCATGCCTTTAAAATTTTACTGGGTTTCCAAATTATCATTCCCTACCGCCGGACCCGCAGATATCCTTGGGGATACGGAATGGGGTGAGGGTATGGGGTATATTTCGAAAAGTACGAAATATTTGGAATTATGAGTCCGATCGTTCTGAGAAAAGATTTTATGCCTTTATAAACTGCACCTATTTCTACTGGCATATCATATCGCTGGAATCCAATGTGTTTCACGTATGTGTGGCGGGAACAAATTTGTGCCGCTTAAGCTGCGATGCTCCAGATTTTGTGATATCGTAACTCAAAGTTTTTGCATTTTGCGCACTGCACAATGTTTTCCAGCAGATTAGTTTCAGAACAGGTATTTTACAATATTTCCAAATACCGCTTTTCCCCTTTACAATGTCTACAAACGCATATTCTCCGGAAGTGATTTTTTCGCGAAAATCTTTCGCTTTCTTAAACTCCATAATAAGTACGGAAGAGTGTTTATCAGCAACACGGAACTGAGCATATGCTAAGGGAAAACAACGACAGACTGCCCAGCTAATCAGTGTAACAGAAGTTTTGAAAACGGCTGCCTGAGAGTACAAATGGGGAAAATACGGCACAGAAGTAAGTTTCTCCCAGCCCATTTCTCCCGTGCCATTTAAGACAACTTAAAAGCTTTTCACATATCTAGAGAACAAAGTGTTGCAACGTATACTCTAGATTCACTTTCCTTTTGATTTTTACTATCTCTGGTTATTTTATTTTACTATGTAAATTATCTTCTTACTGAACGAGATGTTATTTCACCCGCTGAATGAGATCTGGCAATGAGTGTAAGTCATGACGTGGTGGTAGCCAGTATAAATAGGCGCGTTCAACGATACGTAGAAAGAGGGAGCCGCGGATGGCTTAGTGGTTAGTGTTTCAGACTATCGATGCTGGGTCCCCAGGTTCTAGCCTGGGCTGATCCTTCAGAGATGGTGTGATTTACTAACAATCGCTGAATATCCGCCGTGCATCGGACGAGCACGTAAAGTGACGGCCCCCAGGCTGGACCCACTGGTTAAATGGGTATCCTTTCCTATGTCCTCCCTGAAATTCTCTCACCCATCTATGTGCAATATCGTACTTGTACGGTGGCGCCATCTACTGTACTCTAATCTCACTACAAACTGTTCTGTCAAAAGTCGCTAGACTTGCTCTCATTCCTTCCGTTTCTGTGTCCTGCCCAAAAGGCGATCTCGCTGTAGGTGGCTGGGACCTAAACTCTACTCACTGTGGACGGAAGTCCTACATGAAAATGACAAACTGCACATCGCGGCGTTATTATTATTACGTAGAAAGAGCGGTTGTTTATGTGCGAAAGAGCTTTTTGTTGATGTGCGTAGGGAGAGCTTCGTTTATGTGAGTAGAGCTACGTTATTTTGTGCCAAGAGCTTCGTTCTATGTGATTAGGTTTTTTTCTTCATTATTGTGATACGATTAATGTGACTAGTGTGTGTGTGTTGGAGGATACCAGGACTTTCTCTGAATAAAGCTTGTGTTGTAAGTACGTTTTTCTCAGTTCATAGTTTTGTCAGATCTCTGTCTGGCTGTTAGGTTTATTTCATTAGTTGTTATTATTAACAACCCGCATAAGACTTTATTCATCTTAATTACTACTACAACATTACTAGCAGTTAAAAGCTTGTTTATTATTATTACTACACTACTAGCAGGAAAGTTTATTCATGATATAATTAACAAACAACAACTATTAGTAGAAGCTGAATTCATTATAATTTAGAAGAAAGCTTTATTCATTATAGTGTCACAGAAGTTTTGAAAACGGCTTCCGGAGAGTACAAATGGAGAAAATACGGCACAGAAGTAAGTTTCTCCCAGCCCATTTCTCCCGTGCCATTTAAGACAACTTAAAAGCTTTTCACATATCTAGAGAACAAAGTGTCACAGAAGTTTTGAAAACGGCTGCCTGAGAGTACAAATTGGGAAAATACGGCACAGAAGTAAGTTTCTCCCAGCCCATTTCTCCCGTGCCATTTAAGACAACTTAAAAGCTTTTCACACATCTAGAGAACAAAGTGTCGCAGAAGTTTTGAAAACGGCTGCCTGAGAGTACAAATTGGGAAAATACGGCACAGAAGTAAGTTTCTCTCAGCCCATTTCTCCCGTGCCATTTAAGACAACTTAAAAGCTTTTCACATATCTAGAGAACAAAGTGCCACCGATCAGAACAATAAAAAACATCGTCTGCGAGCAGGTAGTTTGGTTTAGAAATGCTGCAGTTAATAGCCTGCCCTGAAGCATGAGAGAAGGGTGAAAGTTGAGAGAGAGAGAGAGAGAGAGAGAGAGAGAAAGGACCACATTCACATTGAAAAACTCCAATTGTTTTGTTAAAGGGAAGGATGTCGTATAACTTCTATTTTTTCCAACAGCGGAAATTATTCAGTCTTATCCTCCTGCTGTACGCTGCGAGTTTTCCAAACTATAAAGACACCGTACAGCGATTGTTTTGCTCATAAAAGAAAAAATTCCTGCTAGGTCCGTGTCACATTAAATATTGAAGGCCCGGCCCCCTTTCCCTACTTTGAAATGAGCAAAAGCCCGACCCGGCCCGCGGGCCGGGTCGCGTCCATGCACACCTTAGACCACCTACCTAATAAGCCGTACGACCCCTTTTGGCCAGCAAAATAACGGTCACTCGGCGAGGCATCGATTCGATGAGGTGGCGGTAGATATCCTGGGATGTCTGGTACCATAATGTCAACAGCAGGTAATCCAGTTTCCGTACATTTCGGGGTGATGGTGATTTAGCGCAAACCCGCTTTTCTAAGTCGAACCCCAAATGTTCGATTGGGTTCATGTCAGGTGAATTTGGAGGCCAGAGCATTAACAGAAAGTCACCAGCATGATCTTCGAACCGCTCCGTGACGATTCTGGCAGTGTGACATGGGTCCACTTGCCCACCAGCTCCAGTCGCTTAATCGATATATGTGTCGTCGCAGACGCTTCAAGACTGAAATGTAATACTGTCCACAACTTCGCCCGAAACGTCGGTCCAGGATCCATGGATCTGATGTTCCACTCCACGGCTCCCCACACAGCTTCCAGAGGGTTTAAATCCGGGAACCTTGGAGGCCACTGGATGGTTCCAAACTAAGATGAGTGTTCCTCGAGCCATGACTGGGTAGTTGCGGACCGGTAGTGCAGCGCATTGTCTTGCTGAAACAGACCATCGGCATCTGGATGCGCGAAGGCCATGAGAGCGCGTATCGTTCAAAAACCTCTCCAGATTGTGTCCCACAGGGTTCAATTTTGGGACCTATACTTTTCAGTATATATATTAACGACATCTTTATTTCAATAAGTGATATTGATTTACTTCTCTATGCAGACGACATAACCATCCTCACTTCATTTAATTCAACAACTAACACTATTATTAATGTTAATACTTAACTTAATAACACCTCAGATTGGCTGAATTCAAATGAATTAATAATAAATACTACCAAAATCAAAATCTTTAATTTTCTCAAAACAAAATATTTCACAACATCCTTCTATCACATTATCAATCAATGATACAAATATAGAAGAGGTTAACTCCTTACTTTATTTGGGGATTACCTTACATAGAGACCTTAGATGGAAACAACATGTGGACTCTCCGCTTCTCAAACTCTTCGAAAACATTGGAGTTATCAGCTTGGTATTCACAAACCTTACCAATAAAACACTAATTCATTTATTCTATACCATGTTTCAGACTCATGTTAATTATGCTATCTTATTATGGGGACAGACGACTAAATATAATTTCAATAAACTTCAAATCCTTCAGAACAAATATATAAGATTAAGAGATCTAAAATTTGAGAGAAATACATAACTAACACTCCACAACTTAAATCTTGGCCCTCAGTCTCCGGCAGCTGGAATGTACCTGGCCAAGGCAGCGGCCAGTGCGACATGAAGGCAGAGGGTGCTAAGAATCCCCGGAGGACCGGACTAGGCTGCCATCTGATGCTGACCTTGGCTACGTATAACGGACGCTCCCTATCTTCTGATTCAAGGCTTCTTGAATTGGAAGAGGAACTACAAAGGATCAAGTGGGACATCGTCGGGCTAAGTGAGGTAAGAAGAAACGGAGAAGATCTCATTGAACTGAAAAGTGGACATCTCTTCTACTATCGTGGGACAGATACTGGCAGAACTAGTGGTGTTGGATTTATAATAAACAAGAAACTGAAGGATAAAGTTGTAGAAGTTGAAAGTTCCTCTGACAGAGCTGCACGACTCGTTATCCAACTCTCGAGAAGATACCAGGCTCAGATTATTCAATCTTATGCACCCACCACAAGTCATGCTGAAGAAGAAATTGAAGAATTTCATGAGGAAATTCGTGATCTAAATAATAAAGGTAAGCAGCACTTGAAGATAATTATGGGAGATTTCAATGCAAAAATAGGGCAACGGCAACAGAATGAAACTTCAGTAGGTAAATTCGGTCACGGCAACAGAATGAAACTTCAGTAGGTAAATTCGGTCACGGCAACAGAAACCAGCGTGGAAATACTCTCGTAGAGTTTGCAGAGGCAGAAGGGTTTTTCATATTGAACTCCTTTTTCAAGAAAAACCACACAGGAAATGGACATGGAGACATCCAAATGGGACGACAAGTGAAATTGATTTTGTTATGTGTAACAAAAAATGCGTCATAGAAGACTGCAGTGTGCTAAACAAGTTCAACACAGGCAGTGACCATAGATTGGTGAGATGTAAGATGCACCTCAACACTAAACTCGAACGTAGCAAGCTCATAAGACAAACAAAATGTATTGACATAACCAACCTTAAAAAACACCATAATACCTTCAAATTGGAACTGAAGAACAGATTCTCTGCTTTAGAAGGCCTAACATTGGAAGAAGTGGATATTTCTGAAGTTAACAGAAAAGTAACCAAAGCTCTTATGGAAACAGCAACAAAATTAGCTGGGTCTAAGAACAAATTGTATGTGAACAAATTATCAGGAAAAACCAAAATGTTGATGCAAAAAAGAAGAGAGATGAGGACAACTAAAGAAGATGTGACTTCCAAAGTGGAATATATAGAGCTATGCAAGACAGTACGAAAAAGTATCACTGAAGACGTAAGGAAATTCAACTGTGAACTAGTAAGGAAAGCAATTGAAAACAACCAAAGCCTAAAGATAGCAAAGGGACATCTCAGTATGGGGAAAAAACAGATTATGGCACTGAGAAAAGAAGATGGTTCTGTAACAAGAAATAGAGGCGAAATTTTGACAAGAGTGAAAGATTTCTACTCCAAATTACATGAAAGGGATGATACATGTACTCCAGACATCATGAAAGGTACCAGTACCAGAGTTCTTCCAGTCCTTCCAGCAGAAGTTGCACATGCAATCAAGAACATGAAGCGGGGAAAAGCTCCAGGAGAAGATGGAATTACTGTAGACATCATACAAGAAGCAAGTGGAGAAATCGAAACAGTACTCGCCCAAATTTTCACTCGATGCCTTAATGAAGGGAAAATTCCTGAGGATTGGAATAACGCTACAATGATCTTGCTACATAAAAAAGATGACATTGAGGATCTCAGGAACTACAGACCTATCAGCCTGCTATCAGTGGTTTATAAAATCTTCACTAAAGTTCTTTCACACCGCTTGAAGGTGACACTGGACATGGCTCAACCGAGAGAACAAGCTGGATTCAGGAGTGGCTACAGCACAATAGATCATATCCACGTACTGAGAGAACTAATTGAAAGAGCGAGGGAATATGAACTTCCATTGTGCATGGCTTTTATCGATTATGAAAAAGCCTTTGATTCGGTGAAACCATCAGCAGTTGCAATGGCTCTGAAATCCTGCGGTATTGAAGATGCATACATTAATATTATTAATAACATCGATGAAAATGCAAGTGCAAAGATTCGGCTGTTTGAAAATACAACACACATAAAAATTGGAAAAGGAGTGAGACAAGGTGACACCATATCTCCGAAGCTCTTTAATGCTACATTGGAAAATGTCTTTCAATCACTGAACTGGGAAAACAAAGGGATAAAGATTAATGGAGATTATCTAACCCACCTTCGTTTTGCTGATGACATAGTCATTTTTGCAACTACCCCATCAGAGCTACAGAGTATGATCCAGGAACTTGCTGACAAGAGTAAAGAAGTGGGATTAAAAATGAACTTTCAGAAGACAAAAGTGATGTTCAATGCTTTTACAAGAAATGAAGATTTATCGATTGATGGAGAAAAGCTGGAGATAACAGACACGTACGTTTATCTTGGACAGCAGATATCAAGTGAGGGTCACATTGGTGAAGAAATTAATCGGCGTACAAAACTTGCCTGGAGAGCTTTTGGAAGAAACAGCATAATTTTCAAGAGCAATATGCCATTATGTCTTAAAAGAAAAGTGTTTGATCAATGCATCCTTCCAGTGCTTACGTATGGTGCAGAGACGTGGACCTTAGCTAAAAGAGACATACAAAGGCTGCAGACAACTCAAAGCAGCATGGAGAGGTGCATGCTTGGTGTAACCAGGAGAGATAAGAAGAGGAACACGTGGATCCGAAAAATGACAAGAGTGGAAGACATCATGATCAGAGTTAAATCCCTGAAATGGCAATGGGCTGGACATACTGCCAGAAGAACAGACCATCGATGGACAGCCGAAATTTTAGATTGGATTCCAAGGGACAGGAAAAGACCCAGAAGAAGACCACATGGAAGATGGGTGGATGAAATTCGAAAGTATGCGGGAGTGACATGGATGAGACTGGCACAAGACAGACCGTTGTGGAGGAAACTTGGGGAGACCTTCGTCCAGCAGTGGATTGATAATGGTTGACAATGATGATGATGATGATGATATAACAGCACAAGAGTTTTCCCAAACAAATACAGCATTCTTACGATTAACCAATTATATTACTTCAATATCGGAAAAATTATGTTCAGACGCATTACGAATAATTTACACGCCGACATCATACAAGTTATACCCCAGATACACACACATGACACACGCACTAAATCACATATTCGGCCTACTCATCCGAAAACTGAGACTATGAAGCAAAGTATAAATTACATGGGCCCACACTACTGGAACTCATTACCGACGGAACTAACTTGTTTAAATAATTTTAACCTTTTTAAAAGAAAATTAAAAAACTTTGTAGTGAATTGCAGCTCCCCAAATTACAGTGGATGGAAACTATGACTTGAAAATCGTGATGTAAATTGTTTTTTCAATGGTATTACCTGTAATGTTAATATTTATTATCTTTATTCATATATCATAACCGTTTTTTTATTTTTTTTATTGTTACTACGAAACTTTTGTTTGTAACTTCAACTACCGATCTCAATGTAAAATTAGCCTAGGGAGCATGGGAACGTGTCAGCCCTGGCTGGCCTTCCCCCGCCCCCGCTACCTTGCTGTGCATTGTTTCAATAGATATTTACGTAACACTAGTTCTTAGCTCAGCAAAATAAATGAATTGAATTGAATTGACACACTGAAGAACATAATGTTTCCCATGAGTAGGCTTCCAAACCATCGCAGGGCCACCACCGCCTTGAACAGAGCAGACCAAGCACGACTGGGCCAAAGCTGTCGACGAGGCCACATTTGAGCCCTCCCGTCAGTTCGGTACAGATGAAAACAGGATTCGTCTGACCATACCACGCGACGCCACTCTTCAGTTTTGATGTTCCGGCACCAAACGAGGAGGCGTAATGTTCGGTGACGAGCACCCACTGGCGACGGGAGCCAACTTCCAAGTCGGGCGTTGGCTCCCGTAGCCCAATGTTCACCTACCGTACGCCACAGCGTTCCTTTGCTGCCCGTACTTTGGTCTCTGACGTTTTTCTTGGATACGATTTGCGCCGCAGTTGCTAAGCTGTCAGTCTGTACCAGTCTTGATAGTCTACGTTGACCCCGGTCATCAATGACGTTTGGTCGTCCGTCGATGGTATACTCGCGGTACAGCAATGATCGGTTGCCCTCCGGAACCCTAAGGTTCTTATCACTTGGGCGATAGAATGATCCATTTGTCTTGCGCCGAAAATGCAACCACGATCAAAGTCGCTCAGATCACCACGTTTACCCATGATCGTGGGTAAACTTAGTGATCCATAAGATTTCAATACACTGTCGGGGAGTCCTGCTGTCCGCCTATTTATCGCCTGCGTTCGGTTTTGGTCTGTCCCATTCTGCGCAGTGGATGCCCATGTCAACTGCCCATCACCCCTATCTCAAATGTTTTATCTACTGAGTGTATATACACTGTGTAGACAAAGGTATTCGGTCACCTGGGTCGAAAAGAAATATGAGCATTTATAAGGCGAAATCATCCCATAGTCGGGCCTTCTCTGGCCCGACTATGGGATGATTTCGCAGCGACCCTTTTAAGCATCTCTTCCTCGAGATGCAGGAATGTCTATACCGGAATTTCCCTCCATTCCTTCTACAAAGCTTCTGTCAGAGCTGCCGTAGAGGAAGGTCATAACATTCTGAGATCGGATTCGGCGTTCCAGCTCGTTCCACAGATGTTCTATTGGATTCAGCTCAGGAATTTGGTCAGGCTAGTCCTGAACTTGATGTCCTGCTCCTCAAACTAGGCCTGGACAAATCTTGCAAGGAGCTCGATCTTTCTAAAACAGACAGGGATATGTGCCGAAGTAGTGCCACAGCTTAGGTAGTGCGAAATTATCCAGAATATATTTGTATCCTGCAGCCGTTAGGCCGGAGGATGTCATGACTAAAGGACCGAATCCTTCCAAGCAGAAAAAAAAAAAAAAACCCTCCCCACACCATCTCAGATCTTCTCCAACCTTGACTGTAGGGGCAATGCAGTCCGCTGTATGGCAGCGTTCTCCGGGCAAACGCCACACTCATATACGTTCATCCTAACGAAAGCGTGAGAATCGTGATTCGTCACTAAACACGGCCTTGTTTCACTCTTCTGTTATCCACGAATGTCGAGCGAGTCACCATGCAGTCGTCGTCTATCATTGCCTGAAGTGAAGTTGGGTTGGTGCGCAGCTAACCTTGCATGGTAATCGCGGTCACACATTTCCCGACGCACTGTTCTGATGCAAATAGCTGTTCCAGTGGCTTGTGCGACGTTGTTGGCCAGGTCACTGGAAGAGGACGTGCGTCTGGCACGCTCACTCAATTTGCGCTGCCTTCCAAAGCACGGTTTCTGTGTAGCGTTGCGATCGATCTGCTTTCGATCGACGAGAACACAAGCGACAGTGGAATTTAAGATCCGCAGAAAGGCGACAATGCTTCTCATTGACTTGTTACTCAGATGACATCCAATAGCCAATCCTCTTTCAAATCTGTCAGATCAGCTGCGCGCAGTATAGTCTTTTCCAATGATTACACGACAAAAGAGCGCACAACAAAAGATCGAGCGATGAAAGAGCGCACAACAAAAGATCGAGCGATGAAAGAGCGCACAACAAAAGATCGAGCGATGAAAGAGCGCACGACAAAAAGGCGAACGTCAAAAGTGGCGAACGACGAAAGAACGCACGACAAAGGGGTGAACGTCAAACGGGCGACGCGACGAAAGAACGCACGACAAAAAGGCGTACGACAAAAGAGCGATGCGTCAAAAAGGGCGAACCGGCAAGAGGGCGATACGATAAAAGGGCGCAAGACAAAAGAGCGATGCGACAAAAAGACGATATGACAAAAGGGCGCTGCGACAAAGGGGCGCACTACTACCAGACTAACGATTCACTACACTCAAAGAACTGTTTGAACAATTTGCAAGAGACGTTAAGAAGATGTAAATTTTCAAATTGCTTATTTCGTTGTATATTCAAATTCCAACTGAAAGAAAGTGTTAATTTTTTCTGTACTTCAATAACTTTTAGGGAGTGCGTTCAAAAAGTTATTATTCCCTAAATGGTCCGTGAGGACTTCGAACAAATTGCTTATTTCTGTGTGTATTTAAATCCCAATTGAGCGCAGACGTGACATTGTTTGTACTGAAATGCAGGCTACACAGCAGGCTTTCTAAACGATGCTATTTTTAAAAAAGGCCCCAGCGGCCCTTTGAGTAAATTGCTTATTTCTTTGTGTACTCAAATCCTAACTGTTGGGTTTGTGCGTGACATTTTTGTACTCCAAATGCATCCTAAGTCCTATAGAAAAGTTTGTAGTTGAAGCACAAAAATGTGTTTGCAATAAGAAGACATATAAGCGTGAAACCTGTCCATGTTTATTATTGTGTAGCATAAAAATTATCTATCTCAAAAACACATAGTTACCCTAACCAGTTTGTCTTTTGCAGTACATTACAAGGCAACTGAAGTCTGACATACAAAATTTCAGCAGTTTTTCAGCACTTCCCATTTTCAGGCTGGTTCATACGAGTTCAGGGCAACGGGCCACAAAAGTTAAAGGAAATAAGGGGGGGGGGAGGGGGCGTTCTATGTAAGCCAAGCGAGAATTGTACTTCAATTTGCGGAAATAAATTGCCGTGACCTAGAACATTTTTTTGAAACCATAGTGTTCGACGAAACAAAGGAATTACTGCATGACTGTGTTCAGAAAAGGACGATATGGTGAAATCCTTTAATAACACTGCGCTTTTACTTAGACGCTAAATATTTACATAACAAGTTCAGTTATTAATATTTTTCCTTTACTTAATTGATAGGCACTACACCTAGGCCTTTTTAACAGTCCTAATAAGGCAAAAAGACTAATAGCCAGGGCCTGGTGTAATAATTATTATTTTTATTTTATTTTTTCCCTCGACAATACTAATTAGCTCAAACCGTTTCCAAGGAAGGACTGAACTACTAAGAATTTCTTGCTCTGAAGGAAATGCTTTTCTTAAGAACAAAAAATAAAACAAATTAAAGTTCCCTGGGCATTTTTGGAAATATCTTTTAGGCCATTTCTACTGGTTGCAGTTGAAGCACAAAAAATTTCATGTATGCGTAAAATTTCGCTTTGAATGTACTTGTATAAAGAAGGCAATTTCAGAAAAGGGCTCCATAGCCTTTTTGAAAAAAAATAACATCGTTTAGAAAGCCTTCTGTATAGATTCCACTTAGAGTAAAAAAAATGGCAAGTCTGATTTCAGTTGGGATTATTTGAATTCACAAAGAAATTCTGAATTTACTGAAAGCGTCCGGGGGCCTTTTTAGAAATAACATCGTTTAGAAAGCATTCTATACAGATTTCGCTTAGAATACAAAAGATGATACGTCTGATTTCAGTTGGGATTATTTGAATACACAAAGAAATACTGAATTTACTGAAAGGGCCCTGGGGTCTGTTTGGAAATAACATCGTTTAGAAATAATATCACGTCCGTGGGTTAGCCCTTTCGTCGCTTCGCCCTTCTGTCGTGCGCTCTTTTGTCGTATCGCTTCTTTGTTGTACCGCCCTTTTGTCGTGCACCCTTTTGACGTGTCACCCGTTTGACGTTCACTCTTTGGACGTTCACTCTTTTGCCGTGCGGCGCCTTTTTGTCGTGATACGGTTTCGAGTGCAGACAAATAGGCGTGTCAAGACTCTCCTTTACATACAGCCACCAACGCACCACGTTTGTCGTCGTCTTGTTCTGCAAATGCAAGTTTATTGGCGTATGTGGAGATCAATGAATGAAATACGGGATTACACCACAGTACAATACAAATTTGGAAGATGTGAATCTATTTATTGGTGTAAATATGACATGGATGTTAAGTCAGATAATATCCGAAAACTTGAAAATTTCCGTCCTGGAGCGGGAATCGAACCCGCGTCTCCCGAATAGCGCCCGAGTATGCTAACCACTACACCACCCAGAACGACCAAGTTTCAAATTTCCGATTAATTTGAATATTTTAACCTCCAGATTAGCTATATATGAATGCCGGTTGCTTCGACTAACGAATCCTGTGGTAGTTATATTCAAATTAATCGGAAACTTGAAACATAGTCGTTCTGGGTGGTGTAGTAGTTAGCATACTCGGGCGCTGTATGGGAGAAGCGGGTTTGATTCCCGCTCAAGGACGTCGAAATTTTCAAGTTTTCGGATATTATCTGACTGAACATCCATATCAGTTTTACAGCAATAAACGGATTCACATCTTCCAAATATGTGGAGATGTTCGAATGCTTTTATTTACACAACGTATAGTCGATGTAGTCATAGTAAATTCAATCAGGCCGTTATTAAAATATTTGCTTTGCCGTCCGTCTGTCTGTTAGCACGACATCTTTGCTAATTTTAAAACGGCTTTTTGTGTTCGATAGGGCGAAATGCATCGAAAATTTTTCAGATGATTTCTTAATTTTTGTACTTCATTTTCCCCTCTTGATGTTGAAGTGCACATCTGCGTTTTTAAAAAACTCGTTCAGAAAATTATTTTGAATCCAGTAGTAACGTTAAATTTGATTTCCTAATTGGAATATTTTCTGTATTCTCATAGCAAATTCAATCTCTTATTGGTAGTAATTTATTCATGCTACCGTGGAATAAACTTCCGAATGTCAATCCTCGATCTTTCTTTATTGTCCTTAGTTATAACACTGACCTCTCCTCGCAGCTCTTTACCACCAGTGCCTAATCTCAAGTAAGTTTTCCTTTTCTTTCTTCTCTTTCTTTTTTTCTTCTATTGTACCTTTGACCTGAACTCTAGCAACACTCCTAGCTTTTCTTGTTTACATGTGGACTCTAAGCTTCGAACAAAGCTATCCGTTGTTTCTTAAATCGCAATTCAAGATGCATCTGAGGAATAAAGCTGGTTTTAACTAAAACGATGCATCGTGCAAGCACTTGATTTCAATTGCTGTAATATGAAGCTTCTTACAATAATCCGTTGTCTTAATGTCCATGAAATGGCGATGTTTTTCGGAGTTCAGTGCTCCAAACCTGACGCAGAGAGATCGTTCCGGGAAGCCGAGAGAAGTTATTATGAAAAGCTTCGCAGTGAAGTGCAGTTCATTAGCAGAAATGCGGAACTGATCCTGCCCTTGGGAAACAAATGCATTTGGCATAAAGCCGCCGAGTAAAAAGAGTTGCCCTCAGACGACTCCGGTGTTGCGCCTTTTTCCGCAACAAAAATCCGACAATGCAATCCAGCTTTAGGTCGTGAGATCACTGAAGATTGCCACCTGCGAAGGAAGATCCACGAGCTGTTGTCGGCATCTGAAATGCCAAACATTGTATTTAAGGTTTTGTAGGGAAGACAGGATTCAATTTTTTTTTACCGACTGCGGCAATCAATGGCTTTCAAACTAAAAAAACAAAAAAAAATTAATTTCATGCCGTCTGAAGAGAAAATTTTCCCTCACAAAGGCTGGGAAATATACTGCATGTCCAAGACTAAACATGAAATATAAAATGATAGCGGCCCCAATCCCCAAGTGGTCAGAAGTGTTATGTTCTGGACGGGCCTCAGCTAGATTCCCGAATGAGGCATGAATGTTGTGTCTGAACGGCACTGGACCTTTTCTTTCCGGGAAGCTGGTGGCCCTAAATTAGGAACGTGGGACTGCTAATTAAACTTCGAAAAATAAAAGACTCATGCAAGATTTTTACTGCGCTACCACGTTAAGACACAAGACACGTAGATGTTAAAACAATGGCGATTCGCGCAGGGTGCAATATGCCAAACAGATCCCCCGATAAAGGGAACGCTTTCCGTCGGAGCCAATGAGAGAGGAGAAAAAGGGAGAGAGACAGAGAGGAAGAGAGAGAAAGAGGGGGAGAGGGAGATAGGGAGAGAGAGAGAGGGGAAGGAGAGATAGGGAGAGAGAGAGGGGATGGGAGAGATAGGGAGAGAGAGAGAGAGCAACATGAAACGTGGAAATTCACCGGGATAAATCGATAACGGGCATTTTTCTCATCATGTAGCAAAGACGTCCATAGGATGCAGAACGTTTGAGAGCCGCGTTAGGATGCCACACAAGTAATCACGAAGTTAGCTCGATTCTTCGTTCTCAATTTTTCTGTGATCGCAGAGCTCCGGAAGTAATTTTAGAAAGTGCAGAAGTCGAACTTTTCTGGACCGTTCAAAGGCGACAACTCCTCAAGATGACCGTCACATAGCATTATTGGCCAAATGGATTAGGAAAGCAATGTTTTACGGATCCATATCATGCCGTTAATTATGTGATTTAAGAAAGCAGAGAGTACCCAAACTTTATGGAAGCAACCTAGTCGGACGGGTAAAAATCCCTCTCACAGACCACCACACATCATAACAGAGAAAAGACGCTCCCACAGTCCCACCCGCACTAACGAAGGAGACAGACTGCTGCTTTACAGTATGCAGAAGACCAAAGCACAGACGGTCAGTATGACTTGAATGCGCTGAAGACAGCGTAAGAAAGCACTTCTTCAGTAGGTGCAAAATTCTCCCATGAAAAAACCAGTCAACTGATAAGATGCACCGCATCGAAGTTCATTTTTAAAGTACGCACCCCCAACGAAAATGGAGGCATAATATAGCAGAGGCCAGAATTTGGAAGTTAATTGACCAGGAAGCGTTGTCATGGAATATAAGCACAAAAGGGAAAATGACGTGAAATGGCATGCGGGCGCGAAATAAAGTAATTTCTACTCTCACCATATTAAAAAATATATTTCCCTTAATCCGAAAAAATAAAAGTTTTATGTGCGATATAAACTGTCTATTTCCCTACTTCCATGATATATCGAACCTGCAATCTTGAAGTATTTCACAGTCTTCATATATTAACAATTATGCAGTTGCTGTATTGTAAATGTTGCTAAACACCAAAAGAGAATAAATCTAGTAAATAATTCCGTTTATTGGCACAAAGAGGCAAAGGAATACACTTCCCGCAAGCTTTCGCCGCCTTCAGACGGCTTCATTAGGAAGATAATATGCTATAAGGAGAGAATAGAATCAAATGGCAAATCAAACTAGTTGTAAACAAAGAAAAGGAATTTATCTTACAAACGAGCAGGAGCTGCTTGTAAACTTGATAAACATGAAGTTATCAAGTATTTATGTAACCTACACCTAGTTCAACAAACGTGCCAACAGCAATAGCTAGTCATCGTACAGGCTTCATCAAGACACTGATGGCTCCGTAATCTATCTTGACTATGACCATCAGATGGCTCCGTAATTCAGACCTCTATGACCTGCTGTAACGTACCAGGAGATGTGACGTACCTGCCAGAAGGACGCACACGACATAAAGGCATATAGGAATCAGAGTAAAACGTCCGCGTAGCTCAATTGGTAGAGCAACTTATTCCGGAATGAGGGGATCCGGGTTCGAACCCCAGCGCGGATAAAAATGACGGAGAAATTTACTTCGTTATACTGCTATATCACCAATATCAACTATTGTGTCGTGAGCAATTCTATTTCAGGTCATTCCAGTATGACTTCGAATTCCACCCATCCATCGTCCACGTGGTCTTCTGTTGTTGTTTTCCCCTTGCTATCCATTATGGTATTTCAATTGTTCAACAGTGGTAACTTTTTCTTGCAATATGTTTTTCCCATTGTCAGTTCAAGGATTTTACTTTGATCACAATGCCTTCCCCTCTTGTCATTTTTCTGCGCCATCATTCCCTTTCACTATCTCTTTCTAGGTTACCCTAAGCGAGGAAAGCTTCTCTCTATGTTTCTTTAAGTTAGCTTGTGTATGTCTCAGGTACAAATCACTGATCTATAAGCAAGAACTGGAAGTATGCATTGATGAAACACTTTTCCTTTAAGACGCACATTGCGCTTGAAAAATTACCCTGTTTATACCAAAGGCTTTCCATCCAAGCTTTATATGCCTATTAATTTCTTCTTCGGTATGACTTTCGCTTGATATCTATTGCCCCAAGTAAATGTCGGATTTAGTTTTTCTAACGTTGCCCCCATTAACCTCTAAATCTTCAGTTCTTGTAAAAGATTTATTCTGCCCTATAAGCACTATTAAGCACCGGTCTCGCTTAAGATGTTACCATCATGTTAATTGAACCTTGAAATGGTGGTGTAATGTCTTGTTTACGCGTGAGTTTCGTTTCTCTCTGGAATCCGACAGAAAACGCATTTTAGCGAAGTCGTTTTGTAACGTACCAGGAGATGTGACGTACCTGCCAGAAGGACGCACACGACATAAAGGCAGATAGGAATCAGAATAAAACGTCCACGTAGCTCAATTGGTAGAGTGACTTATTCCGGAATGAGGGGATCCGGGTTCGAATCCTAGCGTGGACAGAAATGACGGAGAAATTTACTTCGTTATAATGGCGCCCGAACTATCCGGATAACCCGGCCGTTCAAAATCTCGCAATGGTGTGATATTCTTTCCACACCGCGAGATAGGAAAAATCGGAGAATCCCTTCTCCAGCGCTTCGAAAAATAAATGTGTGTGACGTTGCATTCCACACACCAGATTGACTGGGAGTTCTCAAGCGCACGTTCTACAGTGGATGGCTACCTGCAACGATTCATGGTCACGGCTGACCCGTGGGCCATGCCCCCGGCCCTCTTTCGGGGGGGGGGGGAGATGTGACGTACCTGCCAGCAGGACGCACACGACATAAAGGCAGATAGGAATCAGAATAAACGTCTGCGTAGCTCAGTTGGTAGAGCGACTTGTTCCGGAATAAGCGGCCTCGGGTTCGAATCCCGGCGTAGACCAAAAATGACGGAGAAATTTACTTCGTTATAGTTTTCACAGCTGAGGGCTTTTTTTTGTTTTTTGTTTATTTTGTTTCGGAGCTTAACTGCTAGTGTGAGCAACTCGATGAGCTATAAGAAGTCGCCCGTCCCTAAATTAGGACCACTAGTTCGACGGAAAAGGGAGAGCCAATGCCGTAATACAAACAATATCCATGCTTCACCGGGATTCGAATCCGGACCCATCTTGGACGAATAGTCACAAACCTGAGCTTAGACCACTGGGCCACCAGGGTGGCCCAGAATATGTATTCTGTAAAGTTTTGTCCACTGATAAGTCTCGTTTTTGTCTAGAACCGCACAGAAGACGTATTCTGGTAAAGTCTTGTTCATAGATGAGACGCGTTTCTGTGTGGAAGCAGACAGAAGACGTATCTGGCAATGTCTTTTTCACGGATGAATCGCGTTTCTCTGTGTAGACGGATAGCAGACGTGTATTTCTTTGACAAAAAATCTAGGGTACATTGCACGTCTCGTAACATCATCGAACGATTTTTTTAAATTTTTGCATCGGTAGTGTGACCGTGTGGGCTTGTTACGCTTTCCAACTGTATGTTGAAGAAGCGTATATGCTCCAGCTTTGTCCGTCTGTCTGTCTATCTGTCCGGACGATAACTCGCGTAAAAATAATTCGATTTCAATGAAATTTTAGCATGTGGTAGGGGATCACCTCGGCACGAACCCTATTGAAAATGGACGAAATGGGGTCAAAGGTCAGGACATAGGAGCGGGATCCATTCCATTGCCGTTATGCATCATAACTTGCGTAAAAATGGTTCGATTTCGATGAAATTTCAGTGTGTGGTAGGCGACCACTTCGGCACGAACCCTATCGAAAATGGACGAAATGGGGTCAAAGGTCAGGATATAGGAGTGGGATCCATTCCATTGCCCTTATGCGTCATAACTTGCGTACAAATGGTTCGATTTCGATGAAATTTCAGTATGTGATAGGGGGCCACCTGGGGACAAATCCTATTGAAAATGGGCGAAATGTGTCAAAGGTCAAGACATAGGAGCGGGATCCATTCCATCGCCCTAATCCGTCATACCTTACGTAAAAATGCTTCGATTGAGACAACACTTCATCATGTTGTTCCGGAAGTATATTTAACTGGTTCTGTTGAATATCATCGAAATGGGGTCAAAGGTCAGGGCATGGGAGCGAGATTTATTCTACAGCAATTGTCCTCATAACTCGAGTAATAACTTGAGTAATGATTTGTGGTATGTTGGAAAGCGTATCATAATCAATGCATTGCATGATTTTACTAACTTGTTTTTTCCACTGTCCTCTCACAAGCAACAGAAGAAATGTATATAAGCTGAGGCAAGCCAATGCCAAGCGTCTAATTCTATTATTACACGTACTGTATTCACTGGGTCTGAGAGAATATTTACTGATGTGTACCCTGGGTGTTCTAGGATTTCAAAATGTGTCATAGGACTTCACATATCACAACCGCCTAATTGACACAAAGTCGGCGTGAGACGTCTGCTGTGAATACTTATGAGTGCTCGCGTTGGCACTAAAATAGAGCGGTGGTTAAACAGTATGTGCTTCTTCCTTGTGGTCCGGAAAAAGGGCTGATAGGGTATGCCACCTTGGTTTTTGAACCCTCCACTCTACACTTGCTCACTGATGTGCCGTCGATTTACGGCGAGGGGGAATCCTTTCGTGCTTCTTCTTAGATTACATCAGCGAACTATCATGTTCTTGCTGTCCGGCTGGAAGCCCTCTTTTGGAGTACTTCTCTCCTAAGATACATTAAGCTGAAACGAATGCAAGTACACATACCTTACAGAAATTCAACAAACCATTCCTGGCATTCAAAACTGGAAAATATTCCTTAGTAACAGCTGTTTCATTTGGCAGTAATTATAATCATCCGTTTATTTATTTCTTATGGACGTTCTTTAGAGAATCAGGGTGGCACTGCTTGCCGTGTGCCATAGGTTCGCCACTCCTGTCACATAGAGTGGCGAACCTATGGTACATTACAATACACTCCCTGAGACTTAAAGAATGTTCTCATTCTTCAGTGGCAGTTATCGCCTTTCTATTCGCTGAATCATCTCACTAAGGGTGAGTATACGTAGGCGCTCAGCCTGAATTACTTTTAGAACCGGGATATACTTTAGGTTATATATATACACTGCCTGACAGAGAAAATGCCACACTACGAAAACGTGAACGCTGAGTCATGCAAATTGCAGGGTGGGTGCACATATACAAGTTATGCAAATGACTGCATTTGCAGGCCAATCGCACGAATGGCGCGCGGGATATAAGCGGACATGCAGTCCGTGAGGCTATCAGTCAAGACATATAGTCACGGCCGCGAGAAGTGAGTGGTTCTGCTGTAACGTTGTCTGGAGAACGAACAAGGGGAGCCAATGCCTTTAAAGCGCCGTCATACAAGATTACGTCAAACGGATGAGTCCTCGAGAGGTGTCATCGTAGGCCTTCGTACCGCCGGATAGTCCTTGCGTCGTATTGCGGAAAAAACG
Organism: Macrothele yani; assembly: GCA_039090855.1. Taxonomy (NCBI): domain Eukaryota; kingdom Metazoa; phylum Arthropoda; class Arachnida; order Araneae; family Macrothelidae; genus Macrothele; species Macrothele yani. Next base: position 127,212,937 of record CM077024.1, on the reverse strand, counting down.
CAACGTGATGCCACAACCGTCGGTCGCATTTGGAGACATTGGTCCCAGGATGGAGCTGTGCAACGTCGTAGGGGGACTGAAGCACGGGGACGGACGACCGAGCGCACCGATCGTCGCATCCAGTGTCATGCTAGCGGACCCACAGGACACAACAGGCAACATTTTGCGGAGTGTACGGGGAGGTTTGGATGGTTCAATATCGACGTGGACAGTGTCACGCTGATTGGCTGGGTCTGGTATGCTGTCTAGCAGTCCGATTTTTTTTTCATTATTGGGGGTTTAACGACCACCTTATGCAACTCAATGGGCTATAAGCAGTCTCCCGTCCTTAATTTAGGGCCACTGACTCCAAGGAAGGGAGAAAGCCAGTGCTGTAAGGCAAACACAACACCCATGTCTCACCGGGATTCGAACCCTGACCCATCTCGGACGAATGATCTGGAGTCATCGCTTAGACCACTGCGCCACTGAGGCGATAGCCGTGCGTTGCAACGCTTACCCTTAACAGTGAGCCATCGTCGTCACCGCTTGGCGTGGTGTCCCTCCAGAGCTGATTGGGTTGCCGAATGGAACAGTGTGGTGTTCGGCGACGAATCGCGGTTCTGTCTCATCACGAATGATCGCCGTGTTAGAGTTTGGAGGCGACACGACCAACGCGTGGATTCCTCCGCCATTGTGAAGCGCCACACGTCCCGACAACGTGTAATCACGGTGTGGAGTACTATCAGCGTCAACAGCCACTCACCCCTGGTACGCATTACGGGCACATTGACAGCACGCCGCTACGTTGACGAGGTGCTGCTGCCATTGGCACTACCGTATCTGCACGGCATCCCCAAACGCCCTTTTTTCAACAGGATAACGCCCGGACACATACCGCTCGGATCAGCCTGAACACTTTACACGGTGAATGCTCAATTTTGGACTTCGATCAACATCACACGGTGTGCGGATGCTTCCGTGGCCAATAAGATTCCCTGACCTTTCTCCCGTCGAACATCTGTGGGACACGATTGGAAGTCGGTTGAATACCCTCCCAACCCTTACAAAATGACGATGAACTGTGGACTCGGATCAACACCACATGGTCAACGATACCCCAGGAATCTATTCGGATTCTCATTGCCCACGTCGGATTCAACGCTGTATCGCCCAAAATTGGGGCCACACTCCCTATTGATCATCCTCTGTATATTCGGCCACTGGAGCCTAGTCTTTATGTGACAATTAAATCGTTAGTTCAGGACCTACTCGGCTATCTGTGTGTGCAGTTTGGTTTGTTTTGGAGCGTTCCTTTATGGTGTGATATATTCTCTGTCAGGCAGTGTATATACATATACTGTGCATCAAACGTTTTATTCTGATGTGTATCTTTCAAGTATGTGCGCGTTAGTTCATACGCGTCCGTGTTGCCTCATAACTGTTTATCACGGTACCGTGCTACGAAGCTTGGCATAAAGTGCTTAATTACTTTCTTGAGGTACGCCCATTTTCCACTTGTCTCGTGTTTAATTTTTGACGAGAAATATGTGTAGGATACAATGATTGTGACTACGGTAAACAGACAAAGCAAATAAACGAATGAAAACAGGACTTCTTGAAACAAATACACTCTGTCATATTCAAATATGCTGATGCTCTCCCTAGCGGGACAATAGCGACGTCAAGCTCCCCCCCCCCCCATCCCAAATATACTGCGCCACCCTAAGAACCAGAACTCTCTTTGAAGGGCACGTCTGGATTGTCAAAATTTATGAAAACATTTTCCTTTTTTTTTTTTTTTTAAATTTGGTAGCTAAGTTCTAGGAAATTAAACGGAGATTCAACGTATGAAACGTTGGTTGTTTATGGCATTTATAATTTTCTACGACTTTGCAGTTGTACCTGTTTTTTAACTGATGCTGTTATCCCTTTCACTATTCCTGATGAGTAAGTCTTCCAAGTCACTATGGAAGAACAGTGCATATCCATAAAATATTTCTTCTTTGCATCCCCAACGGCCGAGTGGTCTGAGGTACTGTCTTCCAACCATTCATCCGAGATGAGCCCTGATTCTAATCCCTGAAGAAGCATGGGTTGTACGTTGTTTGATGGCTGTCGCAATGGGCAGTATGCTAAATATACAGCCAAATATGATTTCTAACTTTTGTTTTATTGCCTCATCCTCTGAACTTAAGAAACAACTAGAAACATGCATTAATTCTTTCAAAGGAGAAACTACGCATTATGAAAAAGTGAGGAAAATATCCGAAATATTTCTCATAATAGATGCGACGTGCCTGCACCGCAGGACGCATGCCAGTGTAATATAGTGGACAGCACTCGGAGCTCCGGAACCGAGAGTTGTGGGTTCGAATCCCATCCCTGTTCGAGCGCCAATATGACGAAAATAAATTTCTCCATCAGTCTTTATGCCAGGGGAAGGATTCGAACCCACAACTCTTAGCTCCAGAGCTCTGAGTGCTATCCACTATACTACACTGGCATGTACTTCACCGTTATCTGCCTTTATCTCATGTACCGGGGCAGGTACCTCACATAGACGCTAATCGACATGAACGGAACTTTCCAAATAAGACTTGTTAATCCGAAGCAGAAGATGTGCTCAGAATATTCATGTTAGTAAAAGGTATAACACCAGGAGGGAGGGGGAGGGGTCGTTATCTCCCTTTCTGAAATAGAGTTACAGCTGTAAGTAGATACACTTAAAATTTTAGCTAAAGAACCACGGATTTGACTCCCCAGTTGCCTAGTAGTCCCAGGCTCTGACTTCTGACTATTCATCAGAGATGGCCTCAGGTTCGAGTCCCAAAGGAGATATGGGCACTGTATCTGTCTGATAGCGCTGGCTCTGTTCCTTAGTTAGACACGAGTTTCTGTTCATAGTTTTAAGAGTTACGGCGAACATTACCTCCCCCTGAAAAAAGACACACGCGGATTATGAAAAGTTTGAAACTATACACTGAGTAGCCAAATTATTATGACCACCTGTTGTTGGGCCTCCTTTTGTCTTTAATACTGCTTTAATTCGTCTTGGTATGGACTCTGTTAAATGCCGGTACGTGGGTTGGTGTATATTAGCCCAAATGCGATGAATTGCACTCTTCAGCTCTTGAAGATTTGATGGTAGAGGATCAAGCTGTTTGTTGCCCTTACGACTTCATCCCACAAATGCTCCACTGCGTTGAGGAGGACACTGTAGCAGGGAGAAGTATCCGTGATGCTTCTCAAACTATTAGCTTGCAATGACATGGAGCATTGTTCTACTGGAAGTTTCCATTTCCATTGGGGAACACCATCAACATTACTGGTTGCACTTGGTCGGCAACGACATTTTAATACCTTTGGGAGGGCGGTCAGGCGTTGTTTCACACGAGTCAAAGGGCCCAAACCTTCCAATGAAGGCATGCCCCAGACCATAACGTTGCTTCCGCCTGCTTGAAGAGTAGTGACGATGCAAGATGGATCCATGTTTTCGTACTGCTGTCACCATATTCTCAGCCTTCTATCTGCAGTGTGTAGTTGAAAACGTGGTTCATCGGACACATTACCTTTTTTCACTCATTTACTGTCCAATTGTTATGTTACTGAGTGAACTGGAGGTGTTTCTAATTCTTGTTCGCTGCAGATAGCGATGATTTACAGACAGGCCGTCTGCTTGTGTACCCCATACGATATAATGTGCGGCGAACTGTAATTTCAGAGGCCATCGTATTCGGTACCTGATTCATGTTATTTGTAATCTGAGGAAATGCTATCTATCTCCTGGACTGAACAAGTCTGCCTACTCTCCGCTCAGCTCTAGTACCCAGTGCCGTTAACGACCATATGACTTATCAAACAGAAGTCATCACTCTTTCCACGTTTATAAGTGAGTCACGGAAAAATTCTTATCTTATCGACATCCACCGGAAATTCTCATCGGCCGCCACTAGGAATTCCCGATGGCGGCCAAAGAGAATTCCTAGTGGCGGCCGATGAGAATTCCTAGTGGCGGTCGATGAGAATTCCTAGTGGCGGTCGATGAGAATTCCCGGTGGCGGCCGATGAGAATTCCTAGTGGTGACCGATGAGAATTCCTAGTGACGGCCGATGAGAATTCCTAGTGGCGGCCGATGAGAATTCCTAGTGGCGGCCGATGAGAATTCCCGGTGGCGGCCGATGAGAATTCCTAGTGGCGGCCGATGAGGATTCCTAGTGGCGGCCGATGAGAATTCCCGATGGCGGTCGATGAGAATTCCCGGTGGTGGCCGATGAGAATTCCTAGTGGCGGCCGATGAGAATTCCTAGTAACGGCCGATGAAAATTCCTAGTGGCGGCCGAAGAGCATTTCCGGTGAATGCCGATAAGAATGTTTCCGTGACTCACACTTATAAACGTGGAAAGAGCGATTACTTCTGTTTGATGTTCCTAAACGACGTCAATTGTGTATTAATTACATATGACTTATGTTCAGACCCAGTTTTTTGACGTGTGGTCCACTCTCTGTACACTTTAATAACTGTTACCTTCGAGCATTTCACAAGTGCAGCCGTTTTGCTAATGCTCGCACCAATGCTTCGAGCACCTACGATCATTTTACGTTCAAAGCCCGTCAGGTCGCATTTTTTATCCATTATTTCTTGCGCAATGCACTTCATTCGTCTCTGCATGCCTTCCGAGTTCCGCTTTATATCGATTCAGCCATCTTGAGTCAGTAGCATATGTGGGATAACTATTTTGCGTAAAATGATCTGATGGTCATAATAATTTGTCCACTCAGTGTAACCTTCCGCATTGTAGAAAATATCCGATGAAAAAAGTTTTCAAGTTCGACTTTTAGAAGTAGAGATATTGAGAGAAAGCAAATGTACATTATGCCGCCCAGCTGGACAAGTGTGCATCAATTTAAATAGAAAAAGGCCGCAAAAGAGATTTTCAAATCAGACTTCTAGGTATAGGTGTGCGGACATTTTGATTCTAACCGCATGATTTTTTTAACACTTCCTTCAATATCAGATAATGAACTCAAGCATGCATTTGTGTTTCATTACGCTTGTGTTAACCAAAAATTTTGGTTACAAGTTTAGGAGTTTGCTTTCAAAATTTAACGAATAGTACCACGATTATGAAATCAGCTGCAACACCACACTGTTAAAACTTTTGTGGCATGTTGCACCAAAATGTGGTGCAGCACCACTTTTTGTTATAAAATGCACACCCAATTATGTGGTGCATGAAGCACACAAAAACACGACGTAATTATGTGCCGTGCTATAATATCTCTGATTGGTGCAACTTTACATCAATTGCACTGTGTTGTTGTACATATTATGAACCACAAAATGGCATACCGTTAACACAAAACGTGGTGCAGCCAGGGGTGCAGTCGAGGTCAGGCGGCAGGTAACTTTTTACCTAAAGAATCGGACATGTTTAAATGTACTGTATTTAGACAATCGTCGCCCATCGAAATCGATATTTTTAACACAAATAATCTTAACCAAGTTTTTTCCCTTTCTTCTTCCTCTCTATTTTTTGTACCATAGTGGTTATGCACAAACCCGTAGATCTTTTATGCACCGAAACCGCCTCAGAAATAGTCAGTGAAGTGGATACCAGGAAATATGTATGCATATAAAAGCGCACTGGACAAAAAATAAGGTACCCCTGTCAGAACATACCTAAAAAGTTAGTAAAATCATGCAAATGCATTGATTATGATACGCTTTTCAACATACCAGAAATCATTACTCAAGTTATGAGGATAATGGTTGTGGAACAAATCTCGGTCTTGTGCCTTGAACTTTGATCCCATTTCGATGATATTCTACAGAACCGATTCAGTATACCTCCGAAATAACATGATAAAGTTTTGTCGGAATGGAAGCACTTTACGTAAGTTATGATGCATAAGGGCTATGGAATAGATTCCGCTCCTGTGTTCTAACTTTTGACTCCATTTCGCCCATTTTTAATAGGATTTATTCGTCCCATTTCGCCCATTTAATAGGCAGGCCCCTACAACATACTAACATTTCATCCAGATCGAAGAATTTTTACGCAAATTATGACGCATAATGGCGATGGAAGTGATTCCGCTCCTATGTCCTCACCTTTGACCCCATTTCGCCCATTTCCAATAGGGTTTGTCCCCAGGTGGTCACCTACCACATACTAAAATTTCATCGAAATCGAACCTTTTTTACGTTAGTTATGACGCATAAGAGCAGTAAAATGGATCCCGTTCCTATGTGCTAACCTTTGGCTTCTTTTCGTTCACGTTCAATAGGGTTCCTTCTCACGTGATCCCCTTCCACATACTAAAAGTTCAACGAAATCGAACGATTTTTACGCGAGTTATCGTGCGGACGAACATACGCTCACAAAGCGTGACGTAATGAGGCAGATGGGAATCGCGACCATCTGCTCGCAAGAGTGTGACGTCATAAAACTTTAATAGGATCCAACACACAACGCGTGACGTATTGAGACAGATGGCGTGACCGCGCGCCAAAATATCGAGCGCGAGGTTGTGACATCATAAGATCGTCCCCAGGTGGTCCTGTACCACATAATAAAATTTCATCGAAATCGAACCATTTTTGCGCACGTTATGACGCATAAAGGCAATGGAATGCATCCCGCTCCTATGTCCTGACCTTTGACCCTATTTCGTCCATTTTCAATAGGGTTCGTCCCCAGGTGGTCCCCTACCACATACTAAAATTTCATCGAAATCGAACCATTTTTACGGGAGTTATCGTGCCGACAGACAGACAAACGGACGGACGGACAGATGGACAGACGGACGGACAAAGCTGGAGCATATACGCTTCTTCAACCTACGGTTGGAAAGCGTAAAAAACGGGTGACGGAGGCTCTTGCCTTAATAACCTGATGAATCCGGTGTGGAAGAGACTCCACGAGGTTGTAGATGTATCGACCATCGATTTGCAGCCACTCGTGTGGCAATTGGTCCCGACGCTCCGCCACAATACGTGGGTGTCTATTCCGACGTTTCACCTTTTGTTCCAAATGATCCCACAGATTTACAATAGGATTTAGATCTGGGGATTTGGCGGGCCAGTCCAGGTGAGACAGTGCTGCTGATTGTTCATCGTGCCACTCAGACACAGTTTTAGCCTTGTGCACACGGCGATTGTCGTCTTGGAAGACCGGAGACACAATGCGATGATGCTCCTGCAGACGTAAGGTAAAGGGCAATACTTCATCACTCAGAATGCGGAGGTACGCATACTAGCTCAAATTCATCGTCACTGCAACGAAAGGGCCCATTTCGTGGCACGAAAAACATCCCCAAAACATCACAGAGCCCTCTCCGGCTTGAACAACACCTTCGACACAACCAGGATTAAAGGCTTCATTGGGCCTGTGATGCACTCGTCGCCACCCATCATTGGAGTACAAACAAAAACGAGACTCATCAGACCAAATGACTCGTTTCCAATCCTCCACAGTAAAGTTTTGGTGCCTCTGAGACCGTAGATAACGTGCGACTTTGTGGTACTCTTCTCCAGATGTTCATTTCATGCAGTTCTCGTCCCAATGTCCTTTCGGAAATTGGTTGGAGTGGACTTTCATTGACTGTTTGAAACAATTGTGGTCTGGTTTGAAACCGATTTGCAGTTACAAGGCGTTAAACATGGCGGCGGTCCCTGTTGGTTAGAATCGTTTTCCGGCCGCAGTTACTTCACCGATTTTCAGTTGGCTGCGAATTACACGACTGTTTGAATACCCGCTGTACAGTATGCTTCGACACACCAACAAATTGGGCGACTTCATTCACTTTGTGTCCGTGGGCACGGCCAAACACGATGGCTACTTTTTGCCACTCAGTAACGTCTGTCTTACGACCTATATTGCCGACTAAATTCAACGCACACGTGACTCTTCACCACTGCACGAGAGATCCTGTAGACCACCTTAATGCTATTTATCTCCCAAAAATGCTATCACGGTGCCCTTTGTGCAACCGGTAACTTTCTACTGTGATTTCTGTTAGTTGTGACTAATTTTTTCTCCGGTGTGTTTATATATTCTATTTCAAATGTGCGTTCGCTCTCCTTCTCCCCGCATACCCGCTGGAGTTGATATCGCTGGTTTTACGAGCGTCAGGCAAAACTTTTTTTCACGACTGCACCGCTAGGTGCAGCACGTGTGCCTTTTTGGTGCAACACACCTCAGAATTTTCAACAGCGTAAACAGGCATTCTGAATTTAAAAACGGGTGACGAACTGAAGTAAATATCCCAAGTAATTTAATTTGATTCAGTTTCCACATACACTATATTGACAAAAGTCACCTGCCACCCCTTCAAGAGCAAATGAACGGATCCGCTGCGTTGCTAAGATTCGCGGTACAGCTGAAAACGGTACAAAAACAAGCCTGCAGCTCACCGCGATCATATCGCGCTGTGACGTTGAGTTAAATTGTAGAGGTGGGAGAGAACTGACTTTGGGAAAGGAAAGATTGTTGGGTGTTATATTAGTGGGTTGTCCATAAGAGAAACCGAGTGGCGTTTAAACATACCCAAGTCAACTGTTTTGGATGTACTGAATAGGTGGAAGACGCATGGCATGCGTGAAACAGCAAAACGTACCGGCAGACCAAAGAAAATCAGTGATAGAGGATGTCGAAGCCTCAGGAGAGTCGTTACGGCTAATCGACGGAGTACTGCACGAGACCTCAGTGTACAGGTGAGTAACAATGCTGGAACCTCGGTATGTACACGTACCATTCGCAGAGAACTTCATTCCATGGGTTACCATGGTCGTGCGGCTGCTCATAATCCTTTCATCTCCACTCGGAATGCTACTCGTCGTTTAGCATGGTGTAAAGAACATTTATCGTGGACTGTAGATCAATGGAAACGGGTCCTATGGACTGATGAATACAGAAACACGATCCATCAGTCTGATGGCCGTGTGTGGGTATGGCGGCAGCTGGGGTAACGCTATTTACCACAGTGTACTGTTGCTACGGTCAAGTCTGGAGCTGGCAGTGTACTCGTGTGGGGATTGGTTATCGTAGAGACAAAGCTGTTAACCAGCACGTCTATCTCGATATTCTGGACAATTATGCCCTACCAACTCTGTGGCAATACTATGAAACCGAGTCTTGTTGGTACCAGGAGGATAATGCACCGAGCCATAAAGCAAGGACTGTTACGACGTGGTTTGACGATAATTCCGTAACGTGTGTGGACTGGCGAGCACAGAGCCCTGATCTTAATCCCACAGAACACCTATGGGATGAATTAGAGCGCTGCATAAGAAGTTTGGAGTTAGCTGCAGCATTATGTACTGAATGGAAGCGCATACCCTATCGCTATGTTGCAAAACCTTGTCGAAAGCATGTCTCGAAGGGTCAGTGCATGCATTAAAGCCAAAGGTGGACCAACACCGTTCTAATATATGTCAATAAATGCCATACCGACATCACGTGACTATTATAAAGCATATAAGTTGCCACCGCACCACATGTATTCACAGTTGGCTTGACAATGGGCACCAAGGGGTGACCTGAAAGATCTCGCCTCATGTAATTTTATCATTTTAACTGTAACATACTGGTTTTAATTGTAGTAAATTTTCATTTCATCTTGCAACTAATGTGTTGTGGTTTTAATGAAGTTTTATCGTGTTTTAGACAGCATTACAACCTAATATATTTGTGAATGGTAACACGAATTCTCACACAGAACTTTGGACAATAAGTGCTATTTTGTGTTTCTCTTCTAGCTGTCCGGTGAATTTTTTCAATATAGTGTATATTTGCTAATTTTGCATTCATTTCTTTGAATTATGCCCTGCCTCAAAGATTTGTATTAACATCTACCACAGGAACTTTTAACAGTATTCAAAGGCATTCTGAATTTAAAAACGGGTGACGAATAGAAGTAAATGTTCCAAACAGTTTAATTTGTTTCAGTTTGCTAATTTTGCTTTCATTTCTTTGACCTATGTCGTGCCTTGAAGATTTGCGTTAACATCTGCTATATAATATTACCGAAAATCCGACTTCTTCGTCTACCAAAACGCAGATGCAAGCCTGGTGTTGGACTTAAGCACCCGAAACAAATCATCCATTTTACACACATACCCATCTTGATGCATTTATTTGATTGATGCTCAAATCACAAGTTGGAGTTGGAGTCACTCGTTCTGCTGTATGACTGCAGCTCGAGAATTGCCGCGCCCTTAACTGTACGTAAGATGTTAACAACATGATAGTCCTTTAATACCTTCAGAACGCTAAATGAGCCACACCTTTTAACGCGGACACTTCTTCAGCGAAGCCCGTTTCTGATTGCCATAAATTTTCATCATAAGGAATTCGCTGGTATCACATTCAAATGCTCCCAGTCCCAAACCTAGTTTGTCTGATCAACAGTGATACGGTTTAAGTGGGATTGAATTCTGAGAACATCTTGTCTCTCCCGATTTTTATCTGTCAAGTCGGCTACAGTTCTGATAAATAGCTTCTTTCAAGCTCTTGGCTGTTTGCCATCATTGTAAGAATGGGAAGGCCGGAAACCGAATTCTCTTTCTTCTGCCATTCCTTTCTGTCTTGCACTTTGTTTTTGTTGGATATGTAGATTCGGCAGGATCTCCTCTGCTAGGTCGAAGTTAAGACTCCATTCCGGTACAGACGCCGAACACGGGGAGGGCACGGAGCTCTCTCGGAGCTCCTACGCTTAAGTTAAAATATGGTTACGGATGTTTCTTCGCCTCCACATGTTTGCAAATGACCGCTACTTCGAAAGATACTTCCCTTTACTGCAGTAAAAACTTTCTTTCATCTTCACACAAAAGAGAAAGGATATTACGAGAACAAACCAAAAAGTCCTTGCGGAAAGCTTCTTATTTAATTTTTAATTTATGTATTCATTCGTTATGCAAATGGATGAATGATGAATGTGCAAATAAAAATCGAATCTTAAATATGTTTTTAGCACGTCTTTTTGTAAAAAAAAGATCGTGCTTATGTTATCGGTTTGTTCGTCTGTCCGTCCGTCCAACTGTACCCACGATATCTTTGCAACTATTAGTCCGATTTGAAAAATTCTTTTTGTATTGGGAAGCTTGAAATATGCGAATGGTGATCCTTCATTTCGTTTTTTTTTTTTTTACGATGCACAATTTCGCCGCTATAGGGCGTAAATGCAGATAATGTCAAATTCAAAAATACGTTTTATTCCACATATTTGCTTCTAAACATCCGATTGAAAAAATACTTTTATCTTTCGATTGCATTTATGTTGAAGATTATTTTAGATATAGTTAACTTCTTCAAATTACGCATAGATTTTCCGCAAGGGGGCGTAAAAGTAAATTACATTTTTCCCAATAATTCTTCTTCTAAAACTCCGATTTGAAAAAAAAAATTCTTCAGCGGATACACCTCCTGATGGAAAATCGTTTGCATATAAATTAAAAATTTTGGTAAAGAATATATTAGGCCACCAGGGGGCGTAAGTGGTAATTTTTGCTTCTGATGTATTTGCCATAAAATCTGAGCTTCTAAAATATCGATTGAAAAAATTCTTTCGTGGGCTCATGCCCCTCACATCGATAAACCTTTTCGCAATATTTTCTTCTTAAAATATTCCACAGTTTCTCCGCCAGGGGGCGTAACTATATATCTTATTTTTGTCAATATCTCTTCTTCTAAGAGTCCGATTTGAGAAATTTCTTCTTTGTTGGATAGTGTTTTCGATGCGAAATGTTTTTCCTGTAAATTCAAAATTTTGAAGTAAATCATAGACTTTCCGCTAGGGGCACAAAGGCAAATTGCGTTTTCTGCGTTATTTCTGCTCCTTAAACTCCGATTAGAAAAATTCTTCCTGTATCGCATACAAGAAGACCTGATAAAAAATATTTTTCACATTAATTTCTAATGTTTGGTAAAGAATGGGTTGGCCACCAAGTAGGCATAAGTGTTAATTTCTGCTTCTGGTGTATTTGTAGCAAAATCTGGGATACTGAAAACTCGACTAATTTTTTTTTTCTTGGACCGATACTGATCATATGGAAATACCTTTTGAGAATACTTTCTTCCTAAAATAATGCATGGTTTTCCCACCAGGGGACGTAAAGTCACATCTTATTTTTGTCGATATCTCTGTTTCTAAGAGTCCGAATTGAAAAATTCTTTCTGTGTTGGAGAGCGTTTCCGGTGCGAAATGTTTCTCATATAAATTCATGTTTTTACTTAACACACAAGTCTGCAACCAGAGGGCGTAAGTTCACGATTCCGTTTATAGCAATATCTGCGGGATTAATAACCCGATTGAAAAACTTCTTTCTTCCGTCAGATATTACTGTTTTCCATACCAGTTCCATTGATTTTGCATAGCTTTGATAAATTTAATTTACGTCAGAACGGATTCAAAAGACGTGCTTATTACATCCGAAAATTCGGTGTCATCTTTCTTGTTCAATATATCTTCACTATTCTGGCAACATGCCATTTAAGTAAAAATATAGCATCTCTCCCATTCGTCCGCTCTAGAGGAACAACAAATATGCTTATTTTGATTCCTTACTTTTTTGTTTCAACGAGCCGAAAAGGTAGATAATGCTCCATCTGTGTGGCCTGTTGCAGAAAAAGAGGTATATTTTTGTTAGCTTGAAAAATAAGTATTGTGAATTCACGGAAAATTCCTTAAAATTATGTACAGCAAAGCTACCGGTAGGTGTCCGTCTTTTGATGAAATTTCCCGTTTCTTCTAACTTCAGTACTTTGACAAAATATCTGTAGTTAGTAATCCCGTTCATTTTAGAAAAAAACTGTTCCGCGTTTTTACACAAATTTCGCGAAATCTTCGATTTTGACTTTCTCAGACTTTTTACGAATAATTTCTCTTTGATCCTGGTGAGTTTCGAACCACGGACCTTTTTACCTTTTCTATGAGAACCGCACGTACCACCGTTGCCCCAGAAAAGCACGTAACGTAGAGTCACGTATTATAGAACTCTTATTGCGCGATGATGAAATAAATGTTTTTTACGCTTTCCAACCGTAGGTTGAAGAAGCGTATATGCTCCAGCTTTTGCCCGTCCGTCTGTCTGTCCGCACGATAACTCGCGTAAAAATGGTTCAATTTCAATGAAATTTTAGTATGTGGTAGGGGATAACCTGGGAATGAACCCTATTGAAAATGGACGAAATGGGGTTAAAGATCATGACATAGGAGCCGGATGCATTCCATTGCACTTATGCGTCATAACTTGAGTAAATATGATTCGATTTCGATTAAATTTTAGCATGTCGTAGGGGACCACCTGGGGACAAACCTATTGAAAATGGGTGAAGTGGGGTCAAAGGCCAGGACATAGGAGCGGGATGCCCTTATGCGTCCCAACTTGTGTAAATATGGTTCGATTTCAATGAAATTTTAGTATGTAGTAGGGAACACCTGGGGACGAACCCTATGGAGAATGGACGAAATGGGGTCAAAGGTCAGGACATAGGAGCGGGATGCATTCCACTGCCCTTATGCACCATAACTTGCGTAAATATGGTTCAATTTCGTAAAAAAATTTAGTATATCGTAGGGGACCACCTGGGGGACAAACCCTATTGAAAACGGGTGAAGTGGGGCCAAAGGCCAGGACATAGGAGCAGGATGCCCTTATGTGTCATAACTTGTGTAAATATGTTTCGATTTCAATGAAATTTTAGTATGTTGTAGGTTGCCACCTGGGGACGAATTCTATTGAGAATGGACGAAATGGGGTCAAAGGTCAGGACATAGGAGAGGGATGCATTCCATTGTTCTTATGCGTCATAACTTGCGTAATAATGGTTCGATTCCGATGCAATTTTAGTATGTGGTAGGTAACTAGCTGGGGACGAACCCTACTGAAAATAGACGAAATGGTATCAAATGTCAGGGCATAGGAGCTTGATCCATTCCATCGCCCTTGTGCGTCATAACTTACGTAAAAATGCTTCGATTGAGACAAAACTTTATCATGTTGTTCCGGAAGTATACATTACCGGTTCTGTTGAATATCATCGAAATGGGGTCAAAGGTGAGGTCATAGGAGCGAGATTTATTCTGCAGCCATTATCCTCATAACTTGAGTAATAACTTCAGTAATGATTTCTGGTATGCTGGGAAGCGTATCATAATCAATGCATTGCATGATTTTACTAACTGGTTAATTATTGATGCTGGTTAATTAGTCATTTTATTTTCTGTTGGAGATTACTGTTTTTCTGAATAGGTTTGTATTGTTTTTTTTTTTTTTTTTTTTCTGTAGGAGGACTTATAACGAAGTACGTATTTTTTCACATCGTGATTTTCCGATGTAACAAAATGCTTTGAAGCTTTAGATTTTATTAAACTAAGAATGACTTTCAATTATGTTCAAGAAAAGGTGAAATGTACTGCTTTATGCATTATTTAAAAACACTCTCCTAAATATAAAATTTTCTGTTGATAGCTGTAATAACTTTTGTCTTAAGGGATCCACAGACTGATACATAGACATCACACAATCAACATAATAGTTAATGAAAAATTTCCGCTCAGCCGCGGAAATTTTTTTCATATGGATACGGTAAAAGCAAGAATAGAATGAATGTTTCAGTTAATATCATCATCATCATTGTCAACCATTATCAATCCACTGCTGGACGAAGGTCTCCCCAAGTTTCCTCCACAACGGTCTGTCTTGTGCCAGTCTCCTCCATGTCATTCCTGCATACTTTCGAATTTCATCCACCCATCTCCCACGTGGTCTTCTTCTGGGTCTTTTCCTGTCCCTTGGAATCCAATCTAAAATTTCGGCCGTCCATCGATGGTCTGTCCTTCTGGCAGTATGTCCAGCCCATTGCCATTTCAGGGATTTAACTCTGATCATGATGCCTTCCACTCTTGTCATTTTTCGGATCCACGAGTTCCTCTTCATATCTCTCCTGGTTACACCAAGCATGCACCTGTCCATGCTGCTTTGAGTTGTCTGCAGCCTTTGTATGTCTATTTTAGTTAAGGTCCACGTCTCTGCACCATATGTAAGTACTCAAAGGATGCATTGATCAAACACTTTTCTTTTAAGACATAATGGCATATTGCTCTTGAAAATTATGCTGTTTCTTCCAAAAGCTCTCCAGGCAAGTTTTGTACGCCGATTAATTTCTTCATCAATGTGACCCTCAGTGGATATCTGCTGTCCAAGATAAACGTGCGTGTCTGTTATCTCCAGCTTTTCTCCATCAATCGATAAATCTTCATTTCTTGTAAAAGCATTGAACATCACTTTTGTCTTCTGAAAGTTCATTTTTAATCCCACTTCTTTACTCTTGTCAGCAAGTTCCTGGATCATACTTTGCAGCTCTGATGGGGTAGTTGCAAAAATGACTACGTCATCAGCAAAACGAAGGTGAGTTAGATAATCTCCATTAATCTTTATCCCCTTGTTTGCCCAGCTCAGCAACTGAAAGACACCCTCCAATGTAGCATTAAAGAGCTTCGGAGATAGGGTGTCACCTTGTCTCACTCCCTTTCTAACTTTTATGTGTGCTATATTCTCAAACAGCCGAATATTTGCACTTGCATTTTCATAGATGTTATTAATAATATTAATGTATGCATCTTCAATACCGCAGGATTTCAGAGCCTAACTGCTGATGGTTTCACCGGCTTTTTCATAATCGATAAAAGCCATGCACAATGGAAGTTCATATTCCCTCGCTCTTCCAATTAGTTCTCTCAGTACGTGGATATGATCTATTGTGCTGTAGCCACTCCTGAATCCAGCTTGTTCTCTCGGTTGAGCCATGTCCAGTGTTACCTTCAAGCGGTGTGAAAGAACTTTAGTGAAGATTTTATAAACCACTGATAGGAGGCTGATAGGTCTGTAGTTCCTGAGATCCTCATATATCCTGTTTATACACTGTAAAAAATTGCAGTGTCAAATTACGGTAGATACACCGGTAGCTGAGTGGCCAGTCAATAAACCGTAATTTTACAGTATTATACCGTAATGTTCATTAACAGTCTAATGACCGGGAAATAAAAACGTGTTGCCAGTCGACAGATCGCACGTGAAACAAGAAACATGACACTGAATTTTCGGGTGTATGAGCATGTCTTTTGAATCCGTTCTGAAGCAAATTAAATTTATCAAATCTATTCTAAATCAATGGAACCGGTATGGAAAACAATAGTATCTGACCGAAGAAAAAAATTTTTAAATCGGGTTTTTAATCCCAATGATTTTGCTGTAAACGGAATCGTGAACTTAGCCCTCTGGTTGCAGATTTGTGTGCTAAGAAAAATTTGAATCTACATGAGAAACATTTCGTAGCGAAAACGCTCTGCAACAAAGAAAGAATTTTTCAAATCGGACTCTTCGAAATAGAGATATGGACAAATATAGGATATGCGTCTGTGCCCCCTGGTGAGGAAACCATGCATTATTTTAGGAAGAAAGTATTCTCAAAATGATTTTTGATGTGAGCTGTATCGGTCGAAGAAAAAAAAAAAAATGTTTAGTCGAGTTTCAGGAGCTCAGATTTTGCTGCAAATACATCAGAAGCAGTTATTAATACTTATGCTCCCTGGTACCCAAACCATTATTTATTAAATAATAGAAATTATATGAAAAACATTTCCTATCAGGAGCTGTATGCAATACAGGAAGAATTTTTCAAATCGGAGTTTTGGAAGCAGGAATATCGGCGAAAACGCAATTTATCTTTGCGGCCCGTGGCGGAAAGTCTATGATTTATTTGAAAATTTTGAACTTATATGAAAAACATTTTGCATCAGAAACACTATCCGAGAAAGAAGGAATTTTTCAAATCGGACTCCTAGAAGTAGAGATATTCGCAAAAATAAGATAAATATCTACGCCCCCTAGCGTAGAAACCCTGCATTATTTTAAAAATAATATATTTCTAAAAAAATTGTCGACGTGAGTAGTACTGGTCCACAAACGAACTTTTTTTTCAATCGAGATTTTAGAAGCTCTGATTTTTCTGCAAATACATCAGAAGCGGAAATTAAGACTTAAGCCCCTTGGTGGCCAAACTATTTTTTACCAAAAATTAGAAATTATATGAAGAAGATTATCCATCTGAAGCTGTATCCGCTGAGGAAAACAATTTTTAAATCGGAGTTTTAGAACAAGAGATATCGGGGAAAAAGTAATTTACATTTACGCCCGCTAGCGGAAAATCTATGCGTAACTTGAAAAAGTAACTATACTTAAAATACTTTTCGACATAAATGGAATCTAAAGATAAAATGATTTTTTCAACCGGATGTTTAGAAGCAAATATATGGAATAAAATGTATCTATAATTCGACAATTCGACATCATCTGCATTTACGCCTTCTAGCGGCAATATCTACGCCCCCTGAAGGAATAAAGGATCATCATTCGCATGTTTCAAGCTTCCCAATGCAAAAACATTTTTTTTATATCGGACTAAGAGTTAGAGATATGGTATCTACAGACGGACGGACGGACAAACCGATAACATAAGCACGATATTTTTTTACAAAAGATGTGCTAAAAACAGGTATTTAACCACTTTAAGAAGATCGTTGCCGGATTGTCAAGGTTAAAATACAGTAACAGTTCAAACAGTTTAAACACCGTGGAGATGTAGTTTATCTGCCGAAAATTTATGGTTGACCGCCACGTGGCGTGCTTACGATCTGTAAACCGTCTTAATCCGGGTCAAACACTGACTAATCACGGCAATTTTTTACAGAGTACGAAAGGAATTGCGGAAAAGTTTCTGAAAATTCAGAATTTTCCTGGGCTATGAAAAATCCGTGAAATTCAAGTTTTTCTTCCTCATTTCACGGAAATATCAGAAATATGTTTCGCTAATTTACGAAAGGAATCACGGAAAATGGTTCATGAAATAAAGGAAATTCCTCCTGATAACAGAGGGCATTTTTTTCATCTCAGATAACATAGATAGATTATGTGCTTTATCCTTTAAGGCTTAGATTATCGAAACTTCGGAAGGCAGGTTGTAGTGAACATTTAAATTTTGAATTTAATGAACATTTTTGCTATACAATACAGTACATCAATGTTTAACAAAACACGAACATTATAAATACACTATATTCACAAAAGTCACCGTACACCTAGAAGAGAAACACAACATAGCATTTATTGACATACATTAGTAGTGTTGGTCCACCTTCGGTCTTAATGCATGCACTGACCCTTCGAAGCTCAGTGGTTGGGTTTTAAGCTCCGTGATTTTCGTTGCTATAAGGTGTTTATTGAGTGCTTTAGTTTCTGTGGTTGCGTGTATCTTCAAGTTGAAAGTCCACGCTTTACGTTCGTGTATCTCCCAGGTTGGTGAGAGCCATATTTTTTCATTATTCACTGTTTTATTTTTCAACCGAGCTGGTCTTTTTTCGTTAAAGTCTCGCCATTGCTTCGATGGCGGAGGCAGACAAGGGTGACGCCCACATCCTTATCTTGGCAGATCAGCCAGCACCCTCTTCTTCTTCTACGGCGGCAGCTCCTGCTCAGCTAAATGAGGTGGCTCCCGAGCGTCATTGCGACGTCATGGATACCTCTTCTTCTCCAGCAATAACTTCCTCCCTTCCCACCAAGTGCGGTGGTGCCAAGTCTCCTATCTACATCTCAGCAGATGATGACGTCTCCGTGATCAGCGATACTGAGCTCATAGCTTCTACTTTTCATCAACTTTCTGATCCGCCCTCACTGCTAGGAACCGCTTCACCGAGTTCTCGACCCATGCCTGCCCAAGCATCCTATGCTTCTGCAACTTCTGGGGTCCTCACACCCCCAGTTTCATCTGCTATGCCTTTTCCTGAATCCTATGTCACTGTCGTCGGTTCTACTGCTACAATTGACATACCAGAGGATTCCCGAGCTGGTCACCTTTTTTCCTCCACTATGGAACGGGGCGTCTATTTTGATGCGCTTCCCGACACTAAGCTGTGGCAATATAGCCGAGCCCTCAAAACTATCTTACCAAAGGATGCAATAGACTTTGTAGCTCGAAAACCCAGATCTGTCTTGGTCTATTTTAAGGATAAAGCGCATGCTGACCAGGTCCTTACGGAAGGTCTAACCATCAATGACGTGCATCTGTTAGCACAACCGGTTGCGCACCGCCCGGTGCAGGTGACCTTCTACCCCGTACCACCAGAAGTATCCGACGCTGCACTTTGCACCTTGCTCAGCAGGTACGGCAGAGTTGTTGGCTCCATAACAACTCTCTCTGCGGCTCCCAGAGATCCTGAAGACAAATCGATTCGAGGTTTTCGCCGCACTGCTCGAGTCCTCTTTTCATCTGATGCTCAGCTGAAAGCGGTTCCGAATGTTTTGCACATCCGCTGTGGACAGCAACGCCGAAGAGTTGAGATAATCACTTCACAGTATTGCACTATATGCCAGAGCGAAAGTCACATAAGGGCTCAGTGCCCACGTGCCTCCCTGCAAACAGCTCCATACACTACATCTTCTTCTACTTTGTCCACCAACGCTTCACAGACTTCTTCCTATTCGAGGAAAGTCGCGGAATCAAGATCTTCCAAAAGTCAGCTTACTGCCATTGGTCAACAAACGACTTTGATGCCTCCACCTCCTGCTGATCCTAAGAATTTTCCCAGGCTTCCAAAATCGACTCCCCCTTGTACTTTTACAACCACTGCTGATGTGCATGTTGACCACTCCTCAGCTTTTACCGTTGGCTCCATGACACGAGTCACAGGTAACGCTTCGGGTTCAGACTCTCCAGACGATCATGAAGCTTTAGTGGTTGCTGGAAAACGCAGTGGTGCTACTCGCTCCAAGACGAAGAAGTCAAAGACTCTGGCGTCCCGAAGATCATCTCGCTCTTCTACCCGCTCATCCTCTCGCTCCGTCAGCTCTCGACGACCGTTCTCCAGGTCGCCTCTACACACTTCCTCTGAGACAGCATGTGAGGGTGCCTTTCCCTCACTAGAAGAATTCACAACTTTTCTTGCTGAAAATGCTTTCCCTGCTGAGCCTCTGCCATACGAGGACGTGCTGGATTGCCTTTTAGGGTCCTCTAGCCCTTCCTCAGCACGCACTTCCATTCAGCAGTATGAAGCAGCTCTTCCACAAGTGCTGGTTCAATTACACTCACTTGAAAACACTCTTCGGCGCACTGCGGACGAGGTCCCGTGGAGTGCTTGTTTTCTCCGTCGACTCCACTCCATCACTACAGCCAGTCAATTCCTACTGCATTCCACAACTAACCTAGACATTCAAGGTGGTGTCACTTAATTGTCGCGGTGGTACGAGAGGTGTCCTCTTGCGAATGCGCTGGTACGAGAGGATCTTGCTCCGCTGAATGCTGATATATTACTTCTGCAGGAAACAAACTGTACTTCCACCACTCAATTTCATCAATGGCGTCAGTGGGATCATACTTTCCATCACGCCTACAGCCAACTGTCGCGTGGTGGCATGGCAGTTGGTGTTCACTCATGTTTTCGTTCAACTCTTTCCTCCTTCTCAGTGAAAAACTTATGTCGAGACTTATTACAACGAGTCTCTTTCACCGTCGCAGCTGAAAAATTTCATGTATTCAACATTTATGTTCCTTGCACTCCTACTCACGTGCCAGAGTTGTTTGCAAAACTTCGACGGGCTCTGTCACGTATTCCCATCACCGACCGGGTACTTATCGGAGGTGACTACAATTGCACTCTACATCCCCTAACTGATCGCTCTTCTTCTTCCAGAGAACACCGTACGGAAGTAGTACATCTCTTACAGTCTATCACTTCAGACTTCTCACTAGTAGATGTTCAACGCCATTTGTCACCAACCCAGACTACACATACATGGCGTGCACCAAGAGCCATTGATCCTCCTACAGCAAGATTGGATCGCTTTTATGCAACTTCTCTTCTTCTACCAGCAATATCAGATTCATGCTGTACACCCACAGCTTCCTCGGATCATTGCGCCATTGCCATAACAGTTTTTGCTACTTCAACACAGCCACGTACAATCCGGCCTTGGACTTTTGACGACACTCTTTTAGATGACTCAGCCTTCTGCTCATCGGTGCGAGATTTTCTTGCGGATTGGCGTACAAGGCTTCATTCTGCACCGTGCCCCCTCAACGTTTGGTTGGAAGTAAAACGCCACCTCATATTACTAGTACGAAACCTGTCATACTCGATCATGACACAACGGAGGATGCGACTTGATCATACTAGGCAAATGCTTTCTTTGCTCAATCTTGCTGATCCCCTATTTCAAGTCTACCAGGCAGAATTACATTCACTTTTGGTGCCACTTGCAAAACAAGCCCTTCAACGCCTTAAACTACAACACCTGAAACCTGATGCTTGTTCGTACGAATTCCTTACGTCACTTGAGTCAACTCGCCGATCCTCTTCTGTTCTGCAGCACCTTCGTCTTCCAACTGGAGTAGTTTCATCCGAACCAGTTCCAATTTGTTCTATGGTACGTAATTACTACATTTCAAAATTTTGTGAAACTCCTCCTCCCTCCCCTACGGCTTCTGCTCTTCTGTTCTCTTCTTTGCCTCAGGTCCCTTCTCATCTTTCAGCCAGCCTCCTCCATCCTCCCACTTTAACTGAGCTCTCTGACACTTTCTCGTCCCTCAACCCCCGGGCTTCACCTGGCCCGGACGGTCTCCCTGTTTCTTTCTATAAGGCTTTTCTTCCTGCCCTCCTTCCATTTCTCCTCTGTGCCTTTTCTACTGCCATGCATCTTACATCTCTTCCAAGGAGTTTCACGCTCGCACATGTTGTACTTTTCCCCAAGAAGGGTGATCCGCTTGACTTGGGGAATTGGCGTCCCATCTCACTCTTAAATACTGATTATAAACTCTATACTAAATTTCTGTCCCGCCGGCTTAACCCCATACTCCCTCATATTCTCTCCACTAATCAAACCTATACTGTACCCGGGCGCTCCATCTCCCATAATATTCAGCTTCTTAATGATCTAATTCACCTCGCCCGCTCTCGCTCAGAACCCCTTGCTCTTCTTTCCCTCGATCAACGCTCAGCGTTCGATAATATTTCTCATGATTACCTTCTTGCTACATTACTAAATTTCGGATTTCCTCCTTCCTTTGCTTCTCTTCTCATCTCCCTCTACCGGGACGCAGTTTTCCACGTCAAGCTGCTCAACCTTCTCACAGCTCCCATACCCTTTCGTCGCGACGTGCGTCAGGGTTGCCCCTTATCCGGGCAGCTCTTCGCCCTCGCAATAGAGCCTTTTTACGCGCAGTCCATCGATCCTTCTTTGCTTCACTACCACCGGTGGTAAGCCAGCACACGTCATCATGTTGCTACCTATGTTGCCTACGCCGACGATATTACATTCTGCATTCGGCAAGACTCACAATTTCACGATATCCACAATCTCTACAATACTTACGCCTCATGTTCCGGAGCAGCGCTAAACACAACGAAAAGCACAGGCCTATGGACCGGTTCGTGGACTAACCGCACTGACTCTCCTTGGGGAGCAGAGTGGTCCAACACCTCTCAACGATTCCTAGGAGTCCACCTTGGAAAACCAGCAACTGCTTCACTCGTCACCTGGACGACTCTCCGGCCACGCCTACATCGCTCGGTCGCAATCTGGCGGCGCGCACAATTCTGCACCTCCGTCTTTCAAAGAGCACGTCTAACGCACACTTACCTGCTTTCAATGTGCACGTATTCCTGGTTGGCTTCGAAGCAACCAGCACTACGTCTTCTTGAACTCACCCGCTGTCAAACTCAGGTTATCTGGCCCGGCCATCACTGGGTCGGAGCACCTCAACTGAGCCTGTCTCCTTCCAACGGAGGCATTAGTCTACCCGACGTCAGATCCTATTACAAGGCTTATCGTGTGTCTACGTTTTTACGATCACTTGCGGCACCTGCTCCCTCTGCAGTTGCTGCTCGTGATGTCATAGTATCTCCGCATAACCCACGCTTTACTCTCCTTTCGTTCTTACTCATGGACCACTGTCCCCTTCTCACACTTTCCCCTCCTGTCTACAAAGAGGCTATCTCCTTTCTTCGTTCCCTCCCTCTTTCTCGCTCTCTCCCTGCCTCCACAAATGACCTATTTTCCGAACCTCTTTTTTTTCTTCTCTGCTACACCCTCCCCATCTCCCATGTTTTGCTTTTCCTTCATGGCTCAGAGCTGGAGTCGTTACTGTCAGCGATCTTGTTACCACCGATCTTTCCTGGCTCCCCTTCTCTTCTCTACCCTCTGCTCTCCGTTTCAATGCCAACGCTCACTTTGTTCACAACTCTCTTATTTCTACTATAATCTCCCTGTTCCCTGAGCTTGCTACTCCCTCAGGTCTCATTTCTGTTCACTCTGCCTCTCTCCTTCTCCCATTTTTTCTGTCGTCCATTGGTCCACCTCTTCCTCTTGTCTCTTTCTCAACAGCTGATCTCTACCGTTTTCTCTCTCGCTCTTCCGCACCTCTTCCCATTTCTGGTATTCCACTTTCTTCTACCTCTGAAGTGTGGTCCGCTGCGCTTTCCCCACTTTCAGCACCCCTTGAAGTCAATTCACATTGGCTTTTCTTACACAACCGCCTCCCTGTGCCGTCGATTTTACATCGCATGACCATTTTATCTTCACCCTCCTGTCCGTATTGTGGCGAGGAGGCTGACGTTCAGCATGTCTTCATGTATTGCACAGTATTATTGCCAATACTCCATCTCGCTTTCACGCTAGCGCAACGATCCTGTGAGACCGTCCTCACCTTCAGCGCCTACCGAACACTACTTCTGAACTCTTCTCGCAGTATTCACCTTCCGGCAGTCTGCTCCTACATCTTCGTGCTTGTAAAACATATAATTCACGTGTATCATCTTCAGCGTCCCCCGAAGCTTCTACTGACATAAATAAAGTCAGTACTGCGTTACTTTGTCATTTTCGTAATCGCCTACTCTCCCGCCTTCGACTAGAACTTACCACTGCAGTTGCACGCTGCAGTGAACCACAGTTCCTATCAACTTGGTCACCAGCAACCACTTGGTTTGCAGGGTCGCCCACAACGCTTCACCTTACAGTCGGAACTTTTGTTTAACCTACCTCCTGATAGATACAATTTTTGCCATGCTGATTTGTCTTCAATCTCTGCTTCATCAGAGACTATTTTTTGTCTTTTCCGACAAATTATCATACATAAACTGTATTCTCTCACCACTATATTGAGCTTTGTGAATAGGTCGTTGCATCAGCTACAAGCACCTGTAAATCTTCTTTTCATATGTCATTTTGAGACGATTTTTCTACACACATTTCCTGTTTTTTTCTTGCTTCGCAACTGAGTGCAATCTTGTTCCTCAACATTCACTGTACTATATTATTTGTACTCTCTATTTTATCAGAATTTTTTTGTTTGTCTCACTATTGTACATCACTTTTAGTAGATCAATTATTGTATAGAATCCTATGAATTGTTCGAAGCATGAGCTACTTATAATTGTCAATTTCTTTTCACGCTTTTTTTAAGACTCTGTTCTCATCCTCTTCACATGTATCATTTCGTGTATAACTCATGTGTAAATTTTTTTGTTTTTCATTACTCATCTTGCTGAATTATGTATTCTCTCTGCGATGTCAGAGACTATTTCTTTTACCACCTCTGACAAATCAATATATATAAATTGTAACTTCTCATTGTACAGAATCATGTATATAGGTCGTTTCACGAACCACAGACATCTGTAAACTTTGTCGTTTTTACAGTATATTCTTATCTTCAATTCCTGATTCAACAGTGTAATTTTACTTTTCAACTGTGTAAATTTGTGTTCTCCAATACTCACTGTGATGAGTTGTGTCTTCTCTGTATTTTCAGAGATTATTTTTTCTTTTGTATATTCTCAGGAAAATTATTGTATATAACTATTTTTCATATCACCGTTGTATGTAACATGTAGTACCGCGAGCCACATTCATCTGTAAATTTTTCATCATCTGTCTTTCGAACTTTCGATTTCATGTTTGTCCCTTGATCACCTGCAACCTCCTGGTTTTCCAGATCACCCACAATGTATCACCTTTCGGTCAGAACTTTTTTTTTTTTTTCATCAATATTGTGTAAAATTTATACTCTATAGTGCTCATCATTCTGGATTGATTTTACTCTCTGTATTACCAGAGATTCATATTGCCTCGCCAGATTTCTACTGCACTTAACTGTTGTCATGCAAACGTTGCACCGAATCCTGTAATTAACGTAGCGCAAGCTGCACATTCTGTTAATTTCTCATCACCTGTCTTTTGAATCTATGTCTGCAAGCTCGAATTCTGTATTATTCCTTGCATCAATACTGTGCAAAATTAATATTGTATAACGCTCTTCTAGCTGAATTGTTCCTATTCTTTGCTTTGTCAAAGACTTTTGTTGCCTCACCAGACACTCGAGTGTAATTAACTGTTTTTTTACTATCATCAATGTACAGAACCGTGTAAATAAGCAGTAGCGCAAGCTACAAGCATCTGTAAATATTTTTTTTTGTCATACATCATTTGAGATGATTTATTCAAGCACATCTCCTGTATCTTTCTTCTAATAAATACTGTGTGAAAACTGACCCTTCGAGACGCGCTTTCGACAAGGTTTTGGAACACTGTGATAGGTATACGCTTCGATTCAATACACAACGCTGCCGCTAACTGTTGCTTAGTAGTAGGTCTTGGTTCCAAACTTCTTATACGGCACTCTAATTTATCCCATAGGTGCTCTATGGGATTAAGATCAGGAGCTCGGTGCTGGCCAGTCCACACACGATACAGAATTATCGTCAAACCACGCCGTAACAATCCTTGCTTTATGGCTCAGTGCATTATCCTGCTGGTACCAACAAGGCTCGGTTCCATAGTATTGCAACACAGTTCGTAGGGCATAATTGTCCAGAATATCGAGGTAGACGTGCTGGTTAACAGGTTTGTCCACGATAACCGATGGGCCGAGACTATTCCACGAAAATCACCACCACACGAGTATACTGCCAGCTCCAAACTTAACCTTAGAAACCGTACACTGTGGTAAATAGCGTTCCCCCCGGCTGCCGCCATACCCACAGACGGCCATCAGACTGATGGATCGTGTATCTGGATTCATGAGTCCATTGGAACCGTTTCCATTGATCTACGGTTCACGATAAATGTTCTTTACACCATGCTAAACGACGAGTAGCACTCCGAGTGGAGATGAAAGACTTATGAGCAGCCGCACGACCACGGTGACCCATGGAATGAAACTCTCTGCGAATGGTACGTGTACATACCGATGCTCCAGCATTGTTACTCACCTGTACACTGAGGTCTTGTGCAGTACTCCGTCGATTAGCTCTAACGACTCTCCTGAAGCTTCGACGTCCTCTATCACTGATCTTCTTTGGTCTGCCGGAACGTTTTGCTGATTCAGGCACGCCATGTGTCTTTCACTTATTCAGTACATCCAAAACAGTTGACTTGGGTATGTTTAAACGCCTTTCGGTTTCTTTTATGGACAACCCACTAATATAACACCCAACAATCCTTCCTTTCTCAAAGTCAGTTCTCTCCCGCCGCTACATTTTCACTCAACCTCACAGTGCGGTATGATCGCAGTCAGCTGCAGGCTCGTTCTTATACTGTTTTCAGGTGTACCGTGCATCTTAACAACGCAGCTGAACCATTCATTTGCTTTTGAAGGGGTGTCAGGTGACTTTTGTTAATATAGTGTATTATCATATGTAGTAAACTAGTCTTAGTAATTAACACAGTGGAGTGGAACCATGAACATCATGAACATCATGATAATATCACAAAGATCAATTCAAATTAAGTAACCTATAGAACTGCATAATTGCTCGGAGGGAAAACAAGATCAAAACCACCTCAAATATATCATATTATAATAAATTATAAACATGCAGTCAATAACGTAATACAAATGACCAAAATACACTGCTTGCCACCCAAAATGCGACACCAAGAAGAAAGCATTCGATTGGCCTGAAATTCGCAGCATGCGTCGCCCGCGAGAATACATGCAAACGACTAGCATTGCAGAGCATATATGCAAATCATGCGCGCCCGGCACGCTACCGAGAAGCACTATAAGAAGGGTGCACAGAAGGCGGGGTGCAAGTAGTGGAAGTGTGTTTTGTGCTGCCGGACCTGTGCGTGGGAAGCTTCCTGATGCCTCGTCGTAGAATACGGCAGTCATTCCAGCACGTTTCGGAGTTCGACCAAGGACGAATAGTGGCTTATCGCGACAGCGATTTATCGTACAGAGACATCGGCGCCCGTGTGGGACGACATCCAGACACAGTGTGGTGAGTATGGATTCGGTGGGTGCAGCAGGAGGTACGGACGGAGCGATGTGAGCAATTACCGCAGCCGCGGCACACCACCGAACGAGAGGACCGGCATGTTATGCGGCGGCCATTGACGGCTTGCACCGCCACATCACGAACTTTAGCGCAGGAATTAGGCTGTGTTGCGCAACAACCTGTGTCAGCACGTGCCGTTCGACGTCGCCTGCAGGAGCAGGGATTTGTCACACGGCGCCAATTGTTCCAATTACCATTAACGTTGCACCACCGGCGAGTGCGGTGGCAGTGGGCCCCAACAAGACTACCGAATGACACGACATTGTCTTCTTCGACGAATCCCGCTTTTGGCTGCAACACCACGTTGGTCGGATTCGCGTGTGGCGGCACCGCGGCGAGAGACTGTATGACGCTCGCATTATTCATCGTCATACCGGTCCGTCGCCTGGCGTTATGGTTTGGGGCGCAATTGGATTTGACACCCGCACACATTTGGTGCGCATCACCGGTACACTCAACAGCCATCACTACATCTCCGACGTTTTGGAGCCTGTAGTCTTCCCTTGCCTGCAGGACCTGCCAGCGGCCACGTTTCAACAGGACAATGCGCGCATGCATGTGGCACGCGTCGTGCAAGAATTCTTCATGGCCCACCCGGTGTCACTGCTGCCGTGGCCTGCCTGTTCTCCCGATATGTCGCCCATCGAACACCGAGTGGCCCGGTGAGCACCACCCGCGGCTACGCCTGATGAACTGTGGCAACGTGTGGAAGCAGCCTGGACCGACATACCCCAAGCCCACATTCAAAGCCTCTTTGGTTCGATGCCGCGGCGTGTAGCGGCCGTTATTGCCAGCCATGGACGCCACACGAACTATTGATGTCTGCGTGTTCCGCAAGTCGCACGGACCTGTAAGCTCTACATTCAGGTTTGCTATTACTTTATTTTCTTGTTTACTCATGCCCGTTGGGCTTTGAAGTTTTCTATGTTGATTTAGTACTTGTTGAATAATTTTTTTACTGTCTCTACTTAGTAGTGTATATATATGAAATTCGAAAGTATGCGGGAGTAACATGGAGGAGACTGGCACAAGATAGACCGTTGTGGAAGAAACTTGGGGACACCTTCGTCCAGCAGTGGATTGATAATGGTCGACAATGATGATGATGATGATATATGTATTCTTTTTCTGGGTCTTTTCCTGTCCCTTGTAATCCAATCTAAAATTTCGGCTGTCCATCTATGGTCTGTCCTTCTGGCAGTATGTCCAGCCCATTGCCATTTCAGGGATTTAACTCTGATCATGATGTCTTCCACTCTCGTCATTTTTCGGATCCACGAGTTCCTCTTCTTATCTCTCCTGGTTATACCAAGCATGCACCTCTCCATGCTGCTTTGAGTTGTCTGCAGCCTTTGTATGTCTCTTTTAGTTAAGGTCCACGTCTCTGCACCATACGTAAGCACTGGAAGGATACATTGATCAAACACTTTTCTTTTAAGACATAATGGCATATTGCTCTTGAAAATTATGCTGTTTCTTCCAAAAGCTCTCCAGGCAAGTTTTGTACGCCGATTAATTTCTTCATCAATGTGACCCTCACTTGATATCTGCTGTCCAAGATAAACATACGTATCTGTTATCTCCAGTTTTTCTCCATCAATCGATAAATCTTCATTTCTTGTAAAAGCATTGAACATCACTTTTGTCTTCTGAAAGTTCATTTTTAATCCCACTTCTTTACTCTTGTCAGCAAGTTCCTGGATCATACTCTGCAGCTCTGATGGGGTAGTTGCAAAAATGACTACGTCATCAGCAAAACGAAGGTGGGTTAGATAATCTCCATTAATCTTTATCCCTTTGTTTTCCCAGTTCAATGATTGAAAGACATTTTCCAATGTGGCATTAAAGAGCTTCGGAGATATGGTGTCACCTTGTCTCACTCCCTTTCCAATTTTTATGTGTGTTGTATTTTCAAACAGCCGAATCTTTGCACTTGCATTTTCATAGATGTTATTAATAATATTAATGTATGCATCTTCAATACCGCAGGATTTCAGAGCCGTGGTAACTGCTGATGGTTTCACCGATTCAAAGGCTTTTTCATAATCGATAAAAGCCATGCACAATGGAAGTTCATATTCCCTCGCTCTTTCAATTAGTTCTCTCAGTGCGTGGATATGATCTATTGTGCTGTAGCCACTCCTGAATCCAGCTTGTTCTCTCGGTTGAGCCATGTCCAGTGTTACCTTCAAGCGGTGTGAAAGAACTTTAGTGAAGATTTTATAAACCACTGATAGGAGGCTGATAGGTCTGTAGTTCCTGAGATCCTCAATGTCACCTTTTTAATGTAGCAGGATCATTGTAGCATTGTTCCAATCCTCAGGAATCTTCCCTTCATTAAGGCATCGAGTGAAAATTTGGGCGAGTACTGTTTCAATTTCTCCACTTGCTTCTTGTATGATGTCTATAGTAATTCCATCTTCTCCTGGAGCTTTCCTCCGCTTCATGTTCTTGATTGCATGAGCAACTTCTGCTGGGAGGACTGGAAGAACTCTGGTACCTTTCATGATGTCTGGAGTACATGTATCATCCCTTTCATATAATTTGGAGTAGAAATCTTTCACTCTTGTCAAAATTTCGCCTCTATTTCTTGTTATAGAACCATCTTCTTTTCTCAGAGCCATAATCTGTTTTCTTCCCTTACTGAGATGTCCCTTTGCTATCTTTAGGCTTTGGTTGTTTTCCATTGCTTTCCTCACTAGCTCACAGTTGAATTTCCTTACGTCTTCAGTGATACTTTTTCGTGCTGTCTTGCATAGCTCTATATATTCCACTTTGGAAGTCACATCTTCTTTAGTTGTCCTCATCTCTCTTCTTTTTTGCATCAACATTTTGGTTTTTCCTGATAATTTGTTTACATGCAACTTGTTCTTAGACCCAGCTAATTTTGTTGCTGTTTCCATAAGAGCTTTGGTTACTTTTCTGTTAACTTCTGAAATATCCACTTCTTCCGATGTTAGGCCTTCTAAAGCAGATAATCTGTTCTTCAGTTCCAACTTGAAAGTATTATGGTGTTTTTTAAGGTTGGTTATGTCAATACATTTTGTTTGTCTTATGAGCTTGCCACGTTCCAGTTTAGTGTTGAGGTGCATCTTACATCTCACCAATCTATGGTCACTACCTGTGTTGAACTTGTTCAGCACACTGCAGTCTTCCATGACGAATTTTTTGTTACACATAATAAAATCAATTTCACTTGTCGTCCCAATTGGATGTCTCCATGTCCATTTCCCTGTGTGGCTTTTTCTTGAAAAAGGAATTCAAGATGAAAAATCCTTCTGCCTCTGCAAACTCAACGAGAGTATTTCCACGCTGGTTTCTGTTGCCGTGACCGAATTTACCTACTGAAGTTTCATTCTGTTGCCGGTGCCCTATTTTTGCATTGAAATCTCCCATAATTATCTTCAAGTGCTGCTTACCTTTATTATTTAGATGACGAATTTCCTCATAAAATTCTTCAATTTCTTCTTCAGGATGACTTGTGGTGGGTGCATAAGTTTGAATAATCTGAGCCTGGTATCTTCTCGATAGTTGGATAACGGGTCGTGCAGCTCTGTCAGAGGAACTTTCAACTTCTACCACTTTATCCTTCAGTTTCTTGTTTATTATAAATCCAACACCACTAGTTCTGCCAGTATCTGTCCCACGATAATAGAAGAGATGTCCACTTTTCAGTTCAATGAGATCTTCTCCTTTTCTCCTTACCTCACTTAGCCCGACGATGTCCCACTTGATCCTTTGTGGTTCCTCTTCCAATTCAAGAAGCCTTGAATCAGAAGATAGGGAGCGTCCGTTGTAGGTAGCCAAGGTCAGCATCAAATGGCAGCCTAGTCCGGTCCTCCGGGGATTCTTAGCACCCTCTGCCTTCATGTCGCACTGGCCGCTGCCCTGGCCAGGTACATTCCAGCTGCCGGAGACTGAGGGCCAAGATTTAAGTTGTAGAGTCATGTTGGAGGTGTTTGGCCATAACTCACCACGCTGGCCAAGCGGGTTGGTGAGTGTGGGATAGCATTTCCTCTGATCCCGATGGTATAGTTATACCGCTATTGGTGGTCGTCAGAGCCCCTTTAGTGGGAACAGGATGCACCACGAGAAGGCGGGGTTGACATTTGTCAAGGAGAGGCTGTGATGTTACGCATCACTTGACCTTACATCCCTATATATATATATATATATATATATATATATATATATATACATAGCATGGAGCCAGGGAAAACGGTTTAAATAGTAAGCCTGCCGATCCCCTGATCTCCATAGGTCAATGTGTCAAGTCAAAACGTCAACAGTAACAACATTAAATTACGACCAACGTTTAGTATACAATGAAAAAAAATAAGACAAGAACTTAACCAAACAACAGTAGTTCTCGTAGCAATTTTTTAAATACTTTAAAATTAACAATTTCCCTGATGTACCATCTATTCTACATACTGGGTCCAGCTGCAGCAATACTATTATACAACAATCCGGAGCGCGCCCTGGGGACCACGAAACCCGCATGACCTCAGGTATCATATGAATGAGGGAACCGCTATAATTCCAATAAATCAAGATACCTATCAGCATGAACTCATGTGCATAAGTAATTAATAACCTAAACGTATATATTTTATCGAAGGGATATACATTGTAAAGACAGTAAATACTACCAGCATTTAATGCTAAATTTAATAGTCGACTGAAGCGATGAAAGATTTCCGTCTTTAGCACGATTTAATGATTAAAAGATGAGAAATATATACAAATAAAAACAATTAAAACCATGAGCACTTTCGAGGCAGCGGCTGCCTCTTCTTCAGATGTAATAAATAGATACACATTTAATCTATATATAATATAGATCATTGCATTGTGGGAAGCATGGTAAGTTAGCCAATAGTAATCTACATGCGTCAAAAATGTTGCGTATACTGTTGGCCCAATGGTCTGAAGAAGAAAACGTGGAAATATGTAATAGAAATAAATGGTGTAAGGTGAACATTCAATTTTAAGTTTATATTACAATTTATAATTTACATTTTTAATAAGGGATTTCCAAACGTTATGTAACTCATAGGGGGCATGTTCATTACAACATTGCTCACCGGAGGCCTCTATATACACACTTTCAGCAATTAAAAGATCACCAGGTTTACTAGGAGTATTAATTATTCTAACATTGCTCCAGTCGGGATTAAGATCATCTTGTGTAACAGATTTGGCTAGTGATGTACAATACATGCCTGTTTTAATATTGTATTTGTGTTCTTTAATTCGTAATGCAATATTGCGTTTTGTAGAACCCACATAATTAGAAGCTGCTTGTCCTGTAGTTGCCTTAACCAGAGGGATATTGTAAATACCCCACTGTATATGTGGATTGGATTGACCGCCAATAGCGGTATAACTATACCATCGGGATCAGAGGAAATGCTATCCCACACTCACCAACCCGCTTGGCCAGCGTGGTGAGTTATGGCCAAACACCTCCAAAATGACTCTACAACTTAAATCTTGGCCCTCAGTCTCCGGCAGCTGGAATGTACCTGGCCAAGGCAGCCAGTGCGACATGAAGGCAGAGGGTGCTAAGAATCCCCGGAGGACCGGACTAGGCTGCCATTTGATGCTGACCTTGGCTACCTATAACGGACGCTCCTATCTTCTGATTCAAGGCTTCTTGAATTGGAAGAGGAACTACAAAGGATCAAGTGGGACATCGTCGGGCTCAGTGAGGTAAGGAGAAAAGGAGAAGATCTCATTGAACTGAAAAGTGGACATCTCTTCTACTATCGTGGGACAGATACTGGCAGAACTAGTGGTGTTGGATTTATAATAAACAAGAAACTGAAGGATAAAGTGGTAGAAGTTGAAAGTTCCTCTGACAGAGCTGCACGACTCGTTATCCAACTATCGAGAAGATACCAGGCTCAGATTATTCAAACTTATGCACCCACCACAAGTCATCCTGAAGAAGAAATTGAAGAATTTTATGAGGAAATTCGTCATCTAAATAATAAAGGTAAGCAGCACTTGAAGATAATTATGGGAGATTTCAATGCAAAAATAGGGCAACGGCAACAGAATGAAACTTCAGTAGGTAAATTCGGTCACGGCAACAGAAACCAGCGTGGAAATACTCTCGTTGAGTTTGCAGAGGCAGAAGGATTTTTCATCTTGAACTCCTTTTTCAAGAAAAAGCCACACAGGAAATGGACATGGAGACATCCAATTGGGACGACAAGTGAAATTGATTTTATTATGTGTAACAAAAAATTCGTCATCGAAGACTGCAGTGTGCTGAACAAGTTCAACACAGGTAGTGACCATAGATTGGTGAGATGTAAGATGCACCTCAACACTAAACTGGAACGTGGCAAGCTCATAAGACAAACAAAATGTATTGACATAACCAACCTTAAAAAACACCATAATACTTTCAAGTTGGAACTGAAGAACAGATTCTCTGCTTTAGAAGGCCTAACATCGGAAAAAGTGGATATTTCGGAAGTTAACAGAAAAGTAACCAAAGCTCTAATGGAAACAGCAACAAAATTAGCTGGGTCTAAGAACAAGTTGCATGTGAACAAATTATCAGGAAAAACCAAAATGTTGATGCAAAAAGAAGAGAGATGAGGACAACTAAAGTAGATGTGACTTCCAAAGTGGAATATATAGAGCTATGCAAGACAACACGAAAAAGTATCACTGAAGACGTAAGGAAATTCAACTGTGAGCTAGTGAGGAAAGCAATTGAAAACAACCAAAGCCTAAAGATAGCAAAGGGACATCTCAGTAAAGGGAAGAAAACAGATTATGGCTCTGAGAAAAGAAGATGGTTCTATAACAAGAAATAGAGGCGAAATTTTGACAAGAGTGAAAGATTTCTACTCCAAATTATATGAAAGGGATGATACATGTACTCCAGACATCATGAAAGGTACCAGAGTTCTTCCAGTCCTCCCAGCAGAAGTTGCTCATGCAATCAAGAACATGAAGCGAGGGAAAGCTCCAGGAGAAGATGGAATTACTATAGACATCATACAAGAAGCAAGTGGAGAAATTGAAACAGTACTCGCCCAAATTTTCACTCGATATCTTAATGAAGGAAGATTCCTGAGGATTGGAACAATGCTACAATGATCCTGCTACATAAAAAAGGTGACATTGAGGATCTCAGGAACTACAGACCTATCAGCCTCCTATCAGTGGTTTATAAAATCTTCACTAAAGTTCTTTCACACCGCTTGAAGGTAACACTGGACATGGCTCAACCGAGAGAACAAGCTGGATTCAGGAGTGGCTACAGCACAATAGATCATATCCACGTACTGAGAGAACTGATTGAAAGAGCGAGGGAATATGAACTTCCATTGTGCATGGCTTTTATCGATTATGAAAAAGCCTTTGATTCGGTGAAACCATCAGCAGTTACCACGGCTCTGAAATCCTGCGGTATTGAAGATGCATACATTAATATTATTAATAACATCTATGAAAATGCAAGTGCAAAGATTCGGCTGTTTGAAAATACAACACACATAAAAATTGGAAAGGGAGTGAGACAAGGTGACACCATATCTCCGAAGCTCTTTAATGCCACATTGGAAAATGTCTTTCAATCACTGAACTGGGAAAACAAAGGGATAAAGATTAATGGAGATTATCTAACCCACCTTCGTTTTGCTGATGACGTAGTCATTTTTGCAACTACCCCATCAGAGCTGCAGAGTATGATCCAGGAACTTGCTGACAAGAGTAAAGAAGTGGGATTAAAAATGAACTTTCAGAAGACAAAAGTGATGTTCAATGCTTTTACAAGAAATGAAGATTTATCGATTGATGGAGAAAAACTGGAGATAACAGATACGTATGTTTATCTTGGACAGCAGATATCAAGTGAGGGTCACATTGATGAAGAAATTAATCGGCGTACAAAACTTGCCTGGAGAGCTTTTGGAAGAAACAGCATAATTTTCAAGAGCAATATGCCATTATGTCTTAAAAGAAAAGTGTTTGATCAATGCATCCTTCCAGTGCTTACGTATGGTGCAGAGACGTGGACCTTAACTAAAAGAGACATACAAAAGCTGCAGACAACTCAAAGCAGCATGGAGAGGTGCATGCTTGGTATAACCAGGAGAGATAAGAAGAGGAACTCGTGGATCCGAAAAAATGACGAGAGTGGAAGACATCATGATCAGAGTTAAATCCCTGAAATGGCAATGGGCTGGACATACTGCCAGAAGGACAGACCATAGATGGACAGCCGAAATTTTAGATTGGATTCCAAGGGATAGGAAAAGACCCAGAAAAAGACCACATGGGAGATGGGTGGATGAAATTCGTAAATATGCAGGAGTGACATGGAGGAGACTGGCACAAGACAGACCGTTGTGGAGGAAACTTGGGGAGACCTTCGTCCAGCAGTGGATTGATAATGGTTGACAATGATGATGATGATGATGATATGTGGATTGTACTGCTCTATGCAATACAATCCACATTTAACGAGAGCCTTAACACAACTATGTAAACCATATGACTTGAAGTTTGGTTCACGCACACGAAACTTATTTTCAGTAGTTCGTACGGATCGTGAACGGAATAGCAAAATAGGACAGTGGGGTATTTACAATATCCCTCTGGTTAAGGCAACTACAGGACAAGCAGCTTCTAATTATGTGGGTTCCACAAAACGCAATATTGCATTACGAATTAAAGAACACAAATACAATATTAAAACAGGCATGTATTGTACATCACTAGCCAAATCTGTTACACAAGATGATCTTAATCCCGACTGGAGCAATGTTAGAATAATTAATACTCCTAGTAAACCTGGTGATCTTTTAATTGCTGAAAGTGTGTATATAGAGGCCTCCGGTGAGCAATGTTGTAATGAACATGCCCCCTATGAGTTACATAACGTTTGGAAATCCCTTATTAAAAATGTAAATTATAAATTGTAATATAAACTTAAAATTGAATGTTCACCTTACACCATTTATTTCTATTACATATTTCCACGTTTTCTTCTTCAGACCATTGGGCCAACAGTATACGCAACATTTTTGACGCATGTAGATTACTATTGGCTAACTTACCATGCTTCCCACAATGCAATGATCTATATTATATATAGATTAAATGTGTATCTATTTATTACATCTGAAGAAGAGGCAGCCGCTGCCTCGAAAGTGCTCATGGTTTTAATTGTTTTTATTTGTATATATTTCTCATCTTTTAATCATTAAATCGCGCTAAAGACGGAAATCTTTCATCGCTTCAGTGATTAATGTCGCACGAGTCTTCAATATTTGTTGCTTTAATAGTCGAATATTTTTTTCCGAAGAACAAAAATTCTTTTTACGTTACCACCTGTTGTCTCGCCCCAGACCAAAATACAATAAGACATCATAGGGTAGATGAAAGAGTAATATAATAGTAATCTGAGTCCGATTGTTAAAAAGCCCAAAATCCTAGAAACAGCGCCAATACGAGACTTGAAAATATGATTTATAGATTCCTAGTTTGTCGTAGTTCAAAGGAGAGAGGTGCCTAAAATGCCGTATGCGCGTTTTAATGGTAAAAAAAGAAGCGTATAATAAATAAAATGGCATTAGCAAATAACCGCTTATTATCATCATCAGCCATTATCAATCCACTGCTGGATAAAGCCCGTCTCTACCACAGGTACCTGTCTTTTGCCATTCTCTTACATGTCACTCCAGCATGCTTTCGCATTTCATCCATCCATCTCCCACGTGACCTTATTCTAGGTCTTCTCCTGTTTCTGGGTAACCAGTCTGGTATTTCGGATGTCCAACGGTGGTCAGTTCTAGCAATATGTTCAGCCCAGTGAAGACAAATGGTGCCATTTACTGTTCTCATTTTCCGGATCCACGAGTTCCTCTCTTCCTACCTTTCTTGGTTATCTCCATGCTTCTCTGAGCTGTCTGCAGCATCTGTATACTTTTTAATAGTTAAGGTCCATATCTCTGATCTAGAAGTAAGCACTGGATGCATTGATTAAACACTTCTTTTTTCAAGACGTAAAGACAAATTGCTCTTGAAAATAATTTTTTTATCACTATTTTGTATTTCATCAGTAATTAAATAGCACGGATAGAATATAAAATAGCTACAAAAATTCCAAATCATGAGAGAATTTTTTTTCAATAATCATCAGAATCGAGAAGGTTGTGAAGTATCACTGGAATCCAAGAGGTTGCAGCGGTGAGTTAGAGTACGGAACAAGGAGTTGCAGTTTTGTGGCTCGATATTTATGCTTGTACTGTAAGGTTAATGAAATAATTACCGTACTCTATATATGAAACATACTTAATATTTAAAAAGTTTATCGCACCAAACATAAGTCATCGCTCTTTCCACGTTTATAAGTGAGTCACGGAAAAATTATCATCGGCCTCCACGGGTATCGAACCCAAGCCTTCCAGTTACGCGCCGGACATGCTACCACTGCACAACAGCGGCCTCAAATTCCTCCAGACTCACATACGACTAATTGTCAAGCCACTTGGCAGGTTGCTTCTTGGAGCCCCGCAAAATGCTGGGGATTCACCAAAGATGGTAAGAACAACTGAACAAATAACTAGGAGGCGAATGAGTAATTAATACAGACAATTGACGTGGATTAGGAACATCTAACAGAGGTCATCGCTCTTTCCACGTTTATAAGTGAGTCACGGAAAAATTCTCATCGGCGACCACCGGGAATCGAACCCAGGGTCTTCCAGTTACGCGCCGGACATGCTACCACTGCACCACAGCGGCCTCGAATTCGTCCAGACTCACATCAATTGTCTGTATTAATTATACATTCGCCTCCTAGTTATTTGTTCAGTTGCTGCTTACCATCTTTGACGAATCCCCAACATTGTGCGGGGCTCCAAGAAGCAACCTGCCAAATGGCTTGACAGTTAGTCGTATGTGAGTCTGGAGGAATTCGAAGCCGTTGTGGTAGCATGTCTGGCGCATAACTGGAAGACCCTGGGTTCGATTCCCGGTGGCGGCCGATGAGAATTTTTCCGTGACTCATTTATAAACGTGGAAAGAGCAATGACTTCTGCTTGATGTTCTTAATCCACGTCAATTGTCAAAATCCCAAAACAAACGATATACTTTTTTCACGGAGTCATTGTTTATTACATGGTTTGACGATCTATGTTGCAATGAAGGCTTGCCCAGTAACTTACCATTACCTTGGCGTCAATACGTTAGGACATTAAAACCACCGGATATTTAGATAAACTGTCGGTAAAGTTCATTTACAGATGCATGACGGTCGCTTACTTGCACATACATGGTCTTGTTCACTACACATTGGGCTGCACGTTGGCTTGAAAATGAGTCTTGTGAAGACTTGAAAGATCTTGCCTGTTTTTAAAGTGGCTTTTATCTGTACATACTGGTTTTAGATATAACTAAATATCTTATACTTCTGAGGCTTGCGTGTATTAGATGGAAGTGTTCCAAATCGTGCTGAGACAGTTTTATGTAAGATTAATTAATGGTAGCTTGACAATGAGCTGTTTTGTAATGTCTTACATCCCTTGCCTTCTTGATGGGACATCTGGTTTCTCCTTTCTTTCTTTTCTTTTAGCTTCTTTCTATGCAGAAGCATGCTTAGCATGAGTTCCCATGAGAAAACCCGCGCAAATATGGGAGACAGGTATGCCACCGTAAAAGGTTGAGACAACTTGATATTTGTTGCGACGGTCATGCCAGTCACATTAAAAATAAGATTTCAATTAAGGACCTCATCTGCTTGCTACGTGTTGGTCACATAGAGGTACCTGATTTGTTTTGATTGATGGATAAATATGAAAACCGCATTGCAAAACAGATTGGATTCATTCTTCTTAACATGAATTTCTGTTCTGCGCTCTCTGAAATACTTCTAATACTGATGTAGAAGCATAGCGTGTTAGTTTACTTTTGCTTCTGTCTTCTTGTGATATGATTTGTTTGCATCGTTCAAGCTCTCTCTCTCTCTCTCTCTCTCTCTTTCCTTTTCTTTTTCTCATTTATAGTACTAGCAATTCATATCCTGTAATAATATATTTTTTTTTCCTTTGGCGTTTGTTTTGCGTTTCTTTTCTATTTGACAGCTCTGTGTGGACTTTTCTGGAGCAAGAGTACCGAGGTCAAACTTCCGGAGTGGAATCAGATGTCATAGTTTTTTTGAGACACTTATAATTTATATATCGAATGCGACGAAGAAAACAAAATATATATAATAAAAAAAATTATGTCATGTAAAAATCCCCAAGAGGGATATTGTTCTCAGAATCCTTACCTTCAAGGTCTTCGCATTGTAAGATGGAGGAAAATGTATCAAACGATGACCTTTACGCTCTGGTAGTTTCCGCATTTTCTTCTTTTGCCTGTATACATTTGAGTTGAAAAAAGAAGAAAAACGGAAGAAAAAAAGTACTCATCGTTATCATTCCAAAAGGATACTAAGAATAAAACATAATTAAAAAGAAAGACGCAGGTCTTTTGAAGTGACAAGGACAAATATCGCGTGACTGTTATATACACGATGTATTCAAATTTTAAGCATGCTTAGTTTCCTTTTCGTATCTTCAGAGGGAAAGAAAGGAAAAAAAAATCTGCGATGGAGGTTTTGTATAAAAAGAAGAAAAAAAACGAGAAAAGCAAAATTTGCGTAATTATATACCCAAGCTTTTAGGTGTGAAAACACATATTTGTCCGCACCCCCTCAGTCCAGAGTAAGTTGCGCTTCCAACCAAGCTACGCGGACGCAATGTATTGATGTAGATTTGTCGTCTTGACACGTACTTTACCTCTGTAGTACGTTACATCATCTCTCCCTATTTTTTTAGCAAGTCTTTTGTAAAAAAAGATCGTGCTTATGGTTTGTCCGTCCGTCCGTCTGTACCCACGATATATCTGCAACTATTAGTCCGATTTGAAAAATTATTTTTGCATTGGGAAGCTTGAAATATGCGAATGATGATCCTTTATTTCGTTTTTTTTTTTTACGATGTACAATTTCGCCGCTAGAGGGCGTAAATGCAGATGATGTCGAATTCAAAAATACGTTTTATTCCACATATTTGCCCCCGCACGGGGATAACTGGTTTTCCAGTTATTTAGGGAGCGGCGCCCCCACGGCCCGAGCTGACCTTGTGACTGGTCAACATCTGATGTCATGCCACCGCTTGTTTTTTATTTTGGTGTTTGCAGGGACGGCTGTTCATCCAGCTGTTGGGGAGTCGCGGCCCCACGATCCCGAGCTGGTCTTGTGTCTCGCTTTTTTTTTGTTTTTATTTATTTTCTCCACTGGCTAGTTGCCCGTGTTGTATTCTACCTAATCGCTACCCTGCTATGTACTAACACCCCGGTCTTGTGGTTTTGTTACCCTCCACCACTAACTGTATTATATTAACCGCTCAGTTCGTAGGTTGCTGAGATTCCGTTTAGGTTCCCTTCCAGGATTTGTCTTCTTTGGATTTCTTTTTTTTTCCCTTTTAGCTGGTTTGGGTGCTAGACCTACCTGCATGTTTGCCGCGTGCGGAGACCCGTGAGGCGGAAATGGGATGTCTGGCGGCTGAGGTAGCAGGAGACCGGATAAGTGCCTCCTGTGTACCAACACTCCTCTTCGACCCCGGCTTCGCTGTAAACGGGAGGCTAGAGACTAACCCACCTCTAGTCAGAAGTCATGTACCAAGTTGTGTACAAGGCTTTAGCGGCTTTTTTGTCGTATAGCACGGCAGGGTGAGCCCGGGGGCTGTGGGATCATGCCAAAGGCGTTGGCATGACGGTACCAGGAGGCCGAAGTGTCCGCCGAGTGCGTGTGATCACAGCCAACGGACTATATCTGCAACGTATAAGCTCCAGAACTGTGTCCAGAGTCGTTTTCTTGGCTTGCGGACCTCCAGTTCTCCTTTGTAGGGCTCGGTGGTGGGTGGAGTTGTTTGCAGACGAATCTTCCTCCTTTTTTCCATGGGTAAAAACAAAAAAACAAAACTCCAAATTTAAGTCACCTGCGAAATTGTTAGTTGACAACGACTCTCCTTCGTCTTCTCAACCTACCAAGTCTCTTAACCTTAAACGATCTTTAGACCATGACCTGGACCCAGAATGTGGAACCTCTTCTTCGGCAGCTGTACCAGTCGCTCCGAAGCGTCGTCTCCCCTCGATTGCTGTGACTACGCATGCTACACACTTAGTTGTAGAATCCATCGATCCGAATGAGAGACTGTCCACCAGATCTCCCTTTTTCATTTCTAAAGCTTTGGACGCTGCGGTTGGCCCCTTGAAGTCTGTGAGGAAGCTTCGCTCTGGGGACCTGCTTGTTCAAACTTGCAGTGTTTCTCAGAGTAACACTCTTCTGCTCCTCACTAGTCTTCAAGGCATTCCTGTCAAAGTGGCACCTCACCCGTTTCTTAACACCTCTCGGGGTGTTATTTCGGAGTTTGATCTCTTGCCATGCAGTGAGGACGAATTGGTGACTGAACTCGCGGATCAGGGTGTTCTTGCTGCACGTCGTATGATGTTCCGGCGTTATGGCTCTTTGATTAAATCTAAAAATGTAATCTTGACTTTTAACTCCCCGAAAGTTCCGATCGAAATCAAGGCTGGCTACTTGGTCTGTGGAGTTCGCCCGTGCATTCCCAGTCCTCTGCGCTGTTTCAGGTGCCAGAGGTACGAGCATTCCCAACGTTTCTGTAAGAGTTCCGCTCGTTGCGCAAATTGTAGCTCCAGTGAACATGACGGGGAAGGTTGCACTTCTGCGGCCTCCTGTGTTAACTGTGGTGAGGCCCATGCAGCTTACTCCCGCACCTGTATGAAATGGAAGGACGAGATGGCGATCCAGCGCCTCAAGACCCTGGAAGGCCTCTCGTACCCTGCTGCCAAGGCCAAGTTGGGTATACATACCACCCGACAGCGTACTTTTGCCGCAGTAGTTCAGTCTCTGCCACAACCCGTGCAGCCCTTTGTTCCGCGCCCTGTAGCTCTCGCCGCCCTTGCCAAGCGATCTACAGCTGAACAAGCGACACAGGTGTTTTTCCCCGAGCTCCAGATTTTTCGAATACCTGATTCTGGGCCTTCTCTTTTGACGCCGACCGTCTCTTCCAGTTTCCAGCCGAAAGCCTGCACGTGCGGAAGACCCGGCCCTCAATCCGCAAAGGTGTGCAGTGTCCATCCAACTGTCGCGGTCCGCCTGACCAACATTGCAACTGTCTCGGCCTCAGCGAGGTCCCCACCCTCAACCAACATTATAGAGGAACATAGGGGGAGGAGAGTGACGTTCGTCCCCAGCCTCAACCAACATTGCAGAGGAACATGGGGGGAGGAGAGTGACAGTTCGTCCCAGCCCTCGGCCAGCGTTGCAGAGGAGCGTGGGGGGAGGAGAGTGACAGTTCGTCCCCCTCCTGGTGAATCATCCTTTCTGTAGTTGTGTTACATGATAATAATTATACTAGTATATTATTAATTTTTTTCTAAACCTAATTAACTAACTTGTCTTCACAGCTTTCATCATCTTCTTTTCCAACTTTTACCAAACCTGTCTGCTCTTACTCATTTTCCACACTTTTCAAACTCTGTAGCTGATGGTTCTTTGTCTGGCGCTCTTTGGCCAAACCTGGCCCTTGCGCCACTAAAATCCACTAACCAACCAACCAACCACACATTTGCTTCTAAACATCCGATTGAAAAAATTCTTTTATCTTTCGATTCCGTTTATGTCGAAGAATATTTAGATATAGTTACTTTTTCAAATTACGCATAGATTTTCCGCTACGGGCGTAAAAGTAAATTACATTTTCCCCGATAACTCTTCTTCTAAAACTCCAATTTGAAAGTTTTTTTCTTCAGCGGATACAGCTCCTAATGAAAAATATTTTGCCTATAATTTCAAATTTTTGGTAAAGAATACTTTCGCCACTAGGGGGCGTAAGGTTTATTTTGCTTCTGATGTATTTCCCATAAAATCTGAGCTTCTAAAATATCGATTGAAAAACTTCTTTTGTGGACTGATGCTCCTCACATCAATAAACCTTTTCGCAATATTTTCTTCTTAAAATTTCCACAGTTTCTCCGCCAGGGGGCGTAGATAGGCTATATATCTTATTTTGGTCAATATCTCTACTTCTAGGAGTCCGGTTTGAAAAATTCCTTCTTTGTTGGATAGAGTTTTCAGTGTGACATGTTTTTCATATAATTTCAAAATTTTCAAGTAATTCATAGACTTTCAGCTAGGTAAATTGCGTTTCCCCCTATATCTCTGCTTCTAAATCTCCGATTTAAAAAATTCTTTCTGCACTAGTTACAGCTCCAGATGGAAAACCGTTTGCACATTATTCCTAATTAAAAAAAATGGTTTGGCTACCAGGGGGCTTAAATCTTAATTTGTATCTGCAGCAAAATATGAGCTTCTAAATTCTCGATTGAAAAAATTTA
The DNA here is from genome assembly GCA_039090855.1 of Macrothele yani. Taxonomy (NCBI): domain Eukaryota; kingdom Metazoa; phylum Arthropoda; class Arachnida; order Araneae; family Macrothelidae; genus Macrothele; species Macrothele yani. The sequence goes on along the minus strand of CM077024.1, from coordinate 127,169,127 downwards.
AAGACCGATACTACTCATGTCGACAAACCTTTTAGAAACATTTTCTTCTTAAAATAATGCATGGTTTCTACACCAGGGGGCGTAGATGTATATCTTATTTTTGTGAATATCTCTACTTCTAGGAGTCAGATTTGAAAAATTACTTCTTTGTTGGATAGTGTTTCCGATCCGAAATGTTTTTCATATAAATTCAAAATTTTCAAGTAAATCATCGACTTTCCGCTATGGGGCACAAAGGTAAATTGCGTTTTCTGCGTTATTTCTGCTTCTAAAACTCCGATTTGAAAAATTCTTCCTGTATCGCATACAAGACCTGATGGAAAATATTTTTCACATTATTTCTAATGTTTGGTAAAGATTGCTTTGGTCACCAGGGCATAAGTGTTAATTTCTGCTTCTGATGTGTTTTTTGCAAAATCTGGGCTCCTGAAAACTTGACTAAATTTTTTTTTCTGGGACCGATACCGCTCATATGGAAAAATCTTTTGAGAATACTTTCTTCCTAAAAAATAATGCATGGTTTTCCCACCAAGGGACGTAAAGTCACATCTTATTTTTGTCGATATCTCTGTTTTTAAGAGTTCGATTTGAGAAATTCTTTCGGTGTTGGAGAGCGTTCCCGGTGCGAAATGTTTCTCATATAAATTCATGTTTTTCTCAACACACAAGTCTGCAACCAGAGGGCGTAAGTTCACGATTCCGTTTGCAGCAATATCTGAGGGATTAAAAACCCGATTGGAAAACTTGTTTCTTCCGTACGGTGCTATTGTTTTCCATACCGGGTCCATTGACTTTGAATAGCTTTGATAAATTTTATTTGCGTCAGAACGGATTCAAAAGACGTGCTTATTACACCCGAAGATTCGGTGTCATTATTTCTTGTTTTTTTTTTTTTTAATTTGAAGCGAAGTAGGTATTTTTTCATTAATTCTAGACGATGTGTGGAACAAACATCACACGTTTTTCGAAGAACCCAACGCCTAGTACATCCATTTTTACGTTCGGGCGCCAAAGTGAAAACACAAATTTGTCCATGACGGAGTTCGAAGCCGCGTCCCTCTCAATCCGGAGTAAGTTGCTCTCCCAACTAAGCTCCACGGACGGAATATATCGCTGCAGATTTGTCGTCTTGACACGCGCTTTACCTCTGTAGTACATCACGTAAGTACGCGTCTTTTGTATTTGTTTATTTTTTCATTGCCATTAAAAGAAAAGTCCATCTTGTGGGATGGAACTACCATAAGTAGTGCAGAATGTAACTCATCTAATGATGCAGTATAAAATTATCCGAAGTAGTGCAAAATGCAATAAGGGTTGAAGGGGTGGTGGGGGAGGGGGTGGGTTAAAAGCAATGCAAACGAATCCTGGAAAAGAGCTTCTCGGTAGGCCACCTCATCACGACTCGATGAGCACATGTAATGGAAGGAATTCCTGGAAAACTGTATCACGGTATCACATGTCAAAGGTAGGAATTCCTGGAAAACTGTATCATCGATGAGCACATGTCAAAGGTAGTGGAAATGGATCCTGGGAAACAACTTCTCGGTGGGCCATCACGGCTCGATGAAATCATGTTGAAGGTCACGGAAACGAATCCTTGATAGAAGCGTCGCAATACGCTATCAGAACTCGATGAAGACATGTTGACGGTCATGGATACGAATCCTGTACAGGATCGTTGTAGTAGGCTATGAGGGATCGATAATGACATGTTGAAGGACTTGGAAACGATTCTCGGAAAGCATTGTCTCGGTAGATTATCGGTACTCGATGAAGTCATGCTGAAGGTCATGGAAAGAATTTCTGGGAAACAGCGTTTCAATACTCCATCAGGGCTCGATGAGGACATGTTGAAGGTCATGGAAACAAGTCCTTTGTCTCGGTTCGATAAAGATATTTTGAAGGTCATGGTAACGATTGAAAGATTGACCTTCAGAATATGCTTAACCCAAAAGCAACACACAAACAATGTTAAATCCTTAACCACCGGCTGAAAGGAATTGATTCGGTGTTAGAAAAATGGGATGAGATCAGCTCGAACGAATATATTCGCTGTCCAAGAAATGTGCCAAACGCGGCTTGAACTAGTGAGTCTCCGGATCAGAAAGTCTACTTTCCTTTGAGTGATATGATGTATGTGTCAGGCGAACCTGCTCTTCCCCGTTCATGTCTTGAGTCATCAAGCAGAGTATAAAGAACTAGAAGCAAACTCTTATCACCTGTGACAGGTTTATGGTTGTCACTGCTGGTATGCAACGGGGGGGGGGGGATTATTTGCCTAAGCTCTTTTATCACTAGTGACAAGTTTATGGTTGGAACTGCTGATATGCAAGGGAGCGGGGAGGAATTGTTTTACCTTAGCTCTTTTATGACCAGTGACAGGTTTATCGTTCGTATTGCTAATATGCGGAGGGAGGAAATGAATTGTTTTGCCTTAGCTTTTTTTATCACTAGTGACAGGCTTATTGTTGGTACTACGAGCAGCGGATGGCCTAGTGGTCAACGTTCGTGACTACCACGGAGTAACCTCAGGTCCGATCCCAGCCAGGTACGAACGCTGGATACACTGAATATGGGCACGTTAAGCTGTCGGATCCCGAGTACTTCCCTACCCCCCGTTATAAATAAGGGTGTCTTTCTCCCTCTTTCTACATATCGCTTCCGTGTCACTTTCCTACCTGGAACTCTATTCCAAATCTCTTAGCTTCTTATTTCTGAGGGTTGTTTAAGACTTGGGGTCAGACACTACATTCCTAAAATCCTCTACATATGTTTTCATCTGATGTGGTTGGTACTGCTGATATGCAAAGGGGGGGGAGGAATTGTTTACCACCAGTGGCAGGTTCATGATGCTTGGGACTGCTGATACGCGAGGGGACGAAATGAATTGTTTTGCCTTAGCTCTTTTAGCACCAGTCACAGGTTCATGGTTGGGACTGCTGATATGCGAGGGGTGGGGAGAAATTTTTTTTTGGGGGGGGACAGGTTTATGGTTGGTACTGCTGTTGCTATTCGAGGGGGGATTGTTTTGCTTAGTTCTTTTATCACCATGGACAGGTTTATGGTTGGTATTGCGAGGGGAGAAAATGAATTGTTTTGCCTTAGCTCTTTTATCTCCAGTAACAGGTTTATGGTTGGCATTGCTGACATGCGAGAGGGAGGAAAATACATTGTTTTTTTTGCCTTAGCTTTCGAAAAACCCGGTCATTTCTGGGTAGCGCAGAAAATTTTGGGCACTCTTCAGTTCAGTCACATGAACCGTTTCAAGGGCTCATTTAGGCCTAACCTCCGAAAAAAACGGCCACCTCACGACAATGGTAACTTTTCCCTGTTCCAGTGGTGACCGTTATTCAGAAGTTCCACTATATTTCTGAATGTTTCTGGTAAGCAGTGTTTTATGCTACTAATGGCACACACTGAGATAGTAAATCTTTTTGGAGGCCGCACTACAACGTATCATTACCGACTAGTCTAACTAATTTCGTTATCATGTAGAACGACGTGAACAGAGAGACGAGCCATGATATGCCCCAACAGCTAATGCGTTTTCCTTTGTCAACGTAAACAAGATTTTAGATAACAGAATTCTGAGAACGTCTGTGTACTGAGCTTTACTAAATAATCAGCTTGCATACTAATTCACGCCATTGCGATTTATTTTATTGCTCCCATTTATGTCCCACCAATTCGCAAACGCATGATCTGGTCTTCATTGAAAGAAGAAAGTTACGAAGGCATCGAGCCAACAAAATATTCTTTTAAGGTTCGGCGAACGATTGTATTACCACATCCATTCGCGGACGATATTTTAAAATATGTAAATTTGCCTGGAACAACGCCAACGTCCCGGCGAAGTAATTTTTGCGAGAATCGTTTTGTTACCCACGTTTGTGCCATTTTTTTTTTTTTTTCTGTTTCTTAATTGCCAACATCATCGCAGACCTTGAAAAGTCTTTTCCAGTGGATTTTTCACCTGCATTTGAAAATTCGAAATCATAATCCATAAAATGTAAGTTTTCTAAATCATTTGCCTCCATCAGTGGTTTTAGGCAGAACGAACTTAGTATCCTCATCGCAAAAAAAAAAAAAAATGCATAATCGGCATTTAAAAAAAAAAACATTTCGCACTAGAAAATTGGTGAAAAATTCTGTTCATGCTAACAGGCAGTCCCAAACTATGAGAGGGAAAAAGGAGAAGGATTTCCAGGGCCCCGGCGGCCCGCTTTCCGCAAAGACAGAACAAGTGACAGTTAAATTACAAATAGCAAATGTATCGATGCAACTAAAAAAAACGCCACATATAATGTATTGTTGCATTTACATAAAACAGTATATTCAGCGATAAAAGTTTTGATTTGGGAATAAATGCAAAAGGTAAAATCTTCTCTCTCTCTCTCTCTCACCCCCCCCCCCCCTACACTATTTGGGAAACGTATGTTTCGAGGGAGTTTGAAGCACTGAAATAAAGTTTCCGGTCAATAATGTTTGCAAATCAATATTCTTACACTGTCGCCCCAATTCCTGAAATAAAACTTTGATTTCGCCACTGCCAATCAGTTTTATTTGTGAAAACTCATTCATGTAACCCAGATCAGTAAAACGGCTCCTCTAAGTTTTATTATTTTAGTGTCATAATACGATACGCATAGTTATCATTATATACTGTAATGTGCGGAAAAATTGCAAACTTTTTAAATGCGTAGGAATTTAGGATTCTATCATATACAGTACAAGTTTCGGATCTCTTCCCATGAGACGTGTTTCTTAAAATATATTCATCATATGTATACCTTTTTTTTTTAGTTTTAATATTTTTTTATTAATAAAACACATTTATTGCAAAGGAAGCAACTGAAACTAAGTGATTTACATCTCTGAAACTAATGCCACATCGCATCTAGCAAACCAGAACGAGAATGAAAGATAAGTAACATTATTTATGATTTAATTTTTTGCATTTGTTCTACAACACTTCACACAGTGCGCGAAAGGATTTCAAACAAGTTTACACCGTGTGCGGAAGTATTTTAAACATTTTTGCACATGCGCGGAAGGATTTAAAACACTTTCACACCGTGCGCTGAAGGAATTCAAATTGTATGCACTACAGTTTGGAATTTTAATTAAATTATTAATTTCCAGGGGATGTGCAAATGTTGCTTGCTGACATTTTCTAAGAACTAAACAATTAGGCGACAAAAACAGAAAACAAACAAATCAATACCAAAATCCCACCTTGAAGTCTTTCTTATTATGTTATTTAGTTCAGATTGCAAGAGAATTCGGTTGGAGAGATCTTCGACATTCTGTGCAGGTTCGAAGATTCAGAATCGTCTTATACGATATCAGGAATAAGTTTACATTACTGATTCAACAAAGAATAGTTCCTGCAAAAGAAAACCTATTTTTCAATATCGTTAAATAAAATCACAAATGGAAAAATTGGAACTTTTTTCCAACAGCAATCAAATCAGAGTTATCATTCAAAAAATATTCCACAGAAATGAAAGCGTATATTGTATTTTATCATGAATTTAGTTAGGGCTTGAGGCTTTAATTCGGAACTCTTCTGTATAACAGAGGAACTTGTATTACGACAGGGCTTAAAGAATCTTTCTTCCTCTTTTTTTTGTTTTTTTTGTTGAAGGTTTAACGACGACCGTGAGCAACTCAATGAGCTGCAAGCAGTCGCGTACGTCCTTAATTTAGGGCAACTGATTCCAGGGAAGGGAGAGAGAATCAGTGCCGTAAGACAAACACAACATCCATGCCTCACCGGGATTCGAACCCGGATCCTTCTTGGACGAATGGTCATAAGCCAACGCTTAGACCACTGCGCCTCCGGGGCAAAGGTTTGAAGAATCCACCGTCAAAAATGAAGTGATGTTTTAAAAGCAATCTTAAAAATTAATCACATTAATAAATTTAGCACAGCAATAGCGAAAACTCGCACAGCACTTTCCTGGTACACACGAAAAACAAAAAACTTCTCTCCATGCAGTTAGCCAGGGTACAGAGTAACATACAGACACTGTGAGGTGTGAACATCTCATATCCATGAAGGGGATTTTCCAAAACAGTGAAAGGAAGCATAGAAAACAATATGCTGATATGCCTAACCTTCAGGACCTTTCCGAATATGCCGTTGGGATGAAGAGCTAATTAATCATTTGTGGTCTGTCGCAGAAAGTTTTCTGAGCGTTTAGCCTTGAACGGAATGCTTCCAAGCCGTACGGCTTCCAAAACTTCTTATTGCAACGTTTTTATTCGATACTAATTCGTTCTGTGCTGGTTTGTTTTTCGTTCTGCATTTCTGTGGAGTGTTGTGTTGTAGGTGTTCACATAACGTTTAGGCTTTACTCGGTATTTACAACCAGTGGTTTGGGGTATTTATCTAGTTTTTTACATTTTTAATAAAATTATGTCAAAATCCTATAGTGCGATTTTTGAACGATTATAATACTTTCCTATAATGGCAGTATGTCAGAAAGTAAAAATCGCATATTATTTGAGTGAAACTCGAAAGGGCATAATTTTTATCTCGAAGGGGCGCCATTTTTATCTCAAAGGGTCGAAATTTCAAGTCTAGCCCTCCCAGATAAGAAAAGCTTGTTACGGTCCTGGTGAACATAATTTGGCAACACTGACGGTGGGTCACAGCAAGATAAAATGGCACCATTAAAGGTAATTGAGTGGAGTTGTAGGGAGATACGATCTTTATGTATGTTACGAAGGTGGAGTTAGTGGAGTTGTTCAGATATCGAGAGATTACGAGTAGATTGGTGAACGTTGATATAAAACCTGTCGAAAAATATGTGATTGACAAACGAGTGCCATTGTTATAAGATTGATGCCTGTATTAACGCCAGCGAGATTGTATTCTGGCCAATGTTGCATTCAGAGAGCTTTTTCCGGGGGGCAATTACAAATTTTGAAGGGGCTCAAACTTTTTTTTTTTTATTGAAGGTTTAACGACCGCCGTGAGCAACTCAATGGGCTATAAGCAGTCGTACGTCGCTAATTTAGGGGCACTGATTCTTGGGAAGGGAGAGAGCCAGTGCTGTAAGACAAACACATAATTCATGCCTCACGGGATTCGAACCCGGACACCTTTTGGACGAATGAACAGAGGCCCCACTGCGCCACCGAGGCAGCAGGGCTCAAACTTGTTATTATTTGTTATTTATATATACATTAAGGCATATAACAATATATTTAATAGAGTATAAAAATTTTCTTATGCTCGTATATCGCAATGTCGAGGTACTGAATATAATATATTGCCGCCCCGGTGGCGCTGGCCTCTGATCATTCGTCCGTAAGGGGTCCGGGTTCGAATCCCGGTCAGGCATGGATGTTGTGTTTGTCTTACGGCACTGGCTCTCTCCCTTCCCTGGAACCAGTGTCCCTAAATTGGGGACGGGCGACTGCTCATAGCCCATTGAGTTGCTCACGGTGGTCGTTAAACCTCCATTCAAAAAAAAAAAAAAAAAAAAAAAAGAATATATTATTGGCTACATTGACTCGTCAGATTTAGAAAATGTAAATATACATGCCGATAGCAATTTTAGTTTTAGTGCATAAAACAAAGAAATTAATTTAATACTTAAAATAATCTTAATACTACTGAGACATGAAGTCCATGCGGATGCGTTTTTTTCATTATAATATTTTTCCTCCTTTCCTTAAGTTTTTAAAATTAATTTCTCCAAATTTTCATCTGTAAACAAAAATAATCAGACTAAATACATCGGGCAATCACCCCAAAATTTACGGGGGGGGGGGCTAAGCAACCTCGAAAAGATGCTGAATACATCACTGATTCTGGCAGTGGATGGTATTGACGTCTGTTGGAATTTGCAATGATTGGAAGAATAAAGACGTTGGATTGGTGTCCTATGCTGATTCTTTCCGCTGGTCATTAGCGGTTAATTATTCATGAAGTTTAAATACATGTTCCACGAAATTCACTACTAACATTAACTAGCAGCAAGTTACATAAATAATCACGTAAACTAAAGCTATTTGAAGCTTAAACTGTATATATGCTTGATCGGCCATCTTTGTGCGTTGAAACCGATTACAGTGGTGCCGCATTTTACGCGAATTTATTTTACGCCGATTCAATTATACGCGGTCAGCCCCACCGCTATATTCATATCACACGGGAAATGGAGCTACGAAATAATCAATCAATCAATGCGTGATTTTAAAAGTTTTTCTACAATCAACGAGGAAGCAAAACATATTACTCCGCCCCGGTGGCGCAGTGGTCAAAGCGATGGCCTCTGATCATTCGTCCAAAAAAGGCCCGCGTTCGAATCCCGGTGAGGCATGGATGTTGTGTTTGTCTTACGGCACTGGCTCTCTCCCTTCCCTGGAATCAGTTGCCCTGAATTAAGGACGTGCGCGACTGCTTGTAGCTCATTGAGTTGTTCACGGTCGTCGTTAAACCTCCAATAAAACAAAAAATAAAAACATATTACTCAGATGGCTAAGCAGATTGGAGGGTGCATGCTTCGTCGATATTCCGGAGGAATAAATAATAGATTTGATTGTACATCAAAATCGTTGACAAATGAAGAGTTAGAAGAACCTGTGAAAGCTTCCTCGGACGAAGATGATGATGCCGACGAACAAGATAAAACCGCCATCGGTAATCTGCACAAGTTTGCCGAAATTTTCGAAGCAGCAAAGCACTTGAAAGATTTCATTTTTAACTGTGATCCCTTTATGGAACGTAGCCTTAAAATAAACCGAAAGTATTGTGGACTCTTTAATACCGTATTATGAGATTTTTCAGCAGCTAAAGACTGTTGCAGATAACGATGTTTTTCCAGAAGAAAACTCTTTCTACTGGCTAACCATTGCCCCCGCCAAGAGTCTCCAACTACTGCACCTAATGCATCAGCTTTGGATCTCTGCTTTGACGACCCCGCAGTGGTGTTAGGTAGTGAAGGCAACGATTAGGTAGGTATGCATAAGGATTTGTATCATGCTATCTGATATTTTAAGTGCAACTCTTACAGAAGTACGTACATGTTGTTCTTTGTAAAATACACATTATACTGTAATAGATATGAAGCGAACATTACTGTACATATATAACGAAAAAAAGGCTGGGAAGTGATTTATTGTGTGTAGTTTTATTATTGGTTTTGAATACACGTGGTTTCGGCTTTACGCGGTCTCGTCGGAACGTAACCCTCCGCGTAAAATGCGGCACTACTATACTTAGGTTCCTCGGAATTTCTGGGGGGGGGGGGGGACCTTCAGTGCAGCTTAAGATTGCTTATCACTTGCGTGTGTTTGATCTGTGAATTTTGTTTGTTGCGAGGACAATTTTTCACAAATAAAGTGCAAAACAATGCTCACGCGAAATAAAATTAACGGATGCGACGAATAATAGACAAAACTAAAAAAATAAAAAAAACGGCTGCATTGTTTTCTACGAAATATGTGACGATAATTTGTTGAAGATTGTTGTTCGCAAGCATTGCGCTTAATTTTTTTTTTTTTTTTTTGCATGGACACCTCAGGGTGGAAAACATCGCTCTAATAACCTTCTAGGGTTTTCTTTCTTTTACTCTTCCGCTCTCCCCATCTTACATTACTATTGTTCTTTCTTCGCTTTTTCATTGCACAGGGCTGCGACCTCTTTGTGGTTCACGAGGAAATTACACCCAGGGATTTCTCTCTCGCTTTTTTTTTTTTTTTTTTTTTTTCAATTTCTCAGGAACAGAAAAAAGAGTTCCGACCTGGCTGATAGTCATTCCCCATAATAAATCGCGCCCTAATCTCTTCGGTTTGCAGACTAAAAAGAGAGATCTGACTGTATGAGTAGTCTCCCTGTAGCAAGTACTGCTCGCACGCCTTAAGCCGAGATTCATTAGCTGCTAAGCGCCAGATAGGGAATTGAGTGTGACCCCATGCAACCTTGCCTTCACTGCGAATCCGACAGACGCTGGTTTTCTGGCGCCCGTGTTTTTGTGCTTGCTGTCACCACACCCAGGACCAAGGTCTCTGTCTTCGGTATTAAAAGAATCACACCCTTTGGGTCGTCAGCAGAAAACATCTGCTGCTAAAAAAGTAGCAGAATAAGGCGCAAAGCCCTCCTGGGCGCTCCAATTTTGTCCAGCAGTTTCTTTGTGATGGAAATTTATCCCCACTGGTGGCTAGGGACCCTTTCGTGGTGTTTGGGGGAGTTGGGACGGCCTCATCGGAAGGGGCTTCCTTGTAGCAGACGATGCCGTTTTGAAGGCCGATGGCTTGCGGGGTAATGTTTGGCTGGCACTCGGGGCCAGCAACATCGCCTCACTTCGCGTTGGAATTTTCTCTCTCCACATGCTTTGGAACGTTGATTTTTGTCGTCGATCACTGAGTGGGTCAAACACTTCAGGAATTTAATCCACTTCGGCAACTCCTTACAATAGCAACACGACGCCAAGAACATCTTTTTTTTTTTTTTTTTTTAAAGGTGTTTGGGAATGGAAGAAGCAGTAACACACTTTGCATGCCGTATCCTGAATTCCTGACATTATACAGAATGTAAAAACTTCAAGAAATTAAGTCTTAAAAAAATAAAAGAAATGGTTGAAGAAAAAATATTTCACCAGAAGGGAAACGAAAAAGAAAAATGCGACCACATGCCAGAAAAAACCACTGCGGGAAGATTAAGCAGAAAGATGACGCCAAATTCTAGGGTGTAATGAGCACATCTTTTGAATCCTTTCCAACACACACACACACACACAAAATATTTCAAAGCATTTTAGAAGAAGAAATTCAGCGAATAACAGGATGCACTTACGCCTCCTTAAAATCTACGCATAAATTAAAATGCGCAATATGAACAGCGTTCTTCATAGGGTATTAAACCGGTTGCAAATATACACAGTCGAGTCACATTATTGTGGCCACGAGCTAATATCCAGAGTAATCGCCGTGTGCAGCGCGGACAGCAGCTAGACGGGATGGGAGTGACTCAATAAGGGCTGGAAGGTGTTCACAGGTATGTGGAGCCATGCTGACTGCATTACATCTGACAGATGCTGGAGGGTGCGTAGTGGAGGATCCATAGAGCGAACAACACGATCGAGGTGGTTCCACAGATGCTCAATCGGGTTTAAGTCTGTGGAATTTGGGAGCCACGGAAGTACTTTGAAGTCTTCATCGTGCTCTTCTAACCACTCTCGGACATTTCTAGCTGTGTGACACGTCGCATTGTCGTACTCGAAGATCCCATCCGCCCCAGGGAAGAAAATCAGCATGTATGGGTGTACGTGGTCTGCGAAGGAAGGATTCATAACGAATTTGGTCCATAGTGTCTTCCACAGGTATGAGTGGACCCAGGGAGTGCCACGAAAACATTCCCCCAGACCATAACGCTGTCCCTACCAGATTGTGTTCTTCCAGCAATGATTGAAGAGTGTTTGTTCCAGAGCCTGATTTACGCAAGGGCACACGGGACATGTGCCCAAGACCCCCATGGACTGGGGGGCCCCAATTTGAGCACTAACATTAAATTTTTATCATTATGGACAGCAAAAACGGCGACAGCGGCGTGCAGCAGTTAATTTTCACCGAGCGTAAATATGCATCAATATGTTGCTTCAAAAAATCGATTATTAATATCCATTTGAAAGATGGAGATAAAATTTTTACTTTAATTTACAGTTTTTGAATTTATTAAAGTAGATAGTATTTGTGTATTAAGGCATCACTTCTTGTGCTTTATACAATTATACGTGCAATTATAGAATAAGTGCCCGAAGCAGCAGGGGTGCTGCCTTAATACTCAAGTACCATTGTTAATTTATTAAGAGTACGATTCATGCCCGGGGATGGGGGCCCCCAAGTTGTTTTTGCCCAGGGCCCCACTTGTCTTAAGTTGGTCTCTGGTTTGTTCTCCGATGTTTCTCGCCTTATACGCCAACGTCCATCCGTTCGATGAAGCAGAAAACGTGGCTCATCGGAGAAGGCAATCCTTTGCCAATCAGCGGAGGTCCAATTCCGATATTGACGTGCAAATGTAAGCCTTTTCTGCCGATGCACCTTCGTTGGCATAGGTGCAGTGACCATTCGTCTGCATCGGAGCCCCATACGCAATAGGGTTCGCTGAACTGTTGTTTCATACACACTTCCGGTAGCCTCCTGGTTCATTCGGCCAGTGAGTAGCTCCACTGTAGCATGTCAATCGGCCCTCACACACCTTCGAAGCCGACGTTCACCTCTCACATCAAGGGCACGTGGTGCTCCGCAGTTTCCACTCGCTTATTCACAGTGGTGCGATTTCTCCAATCGTGATACACTTTAACCACAGCAGCACGCGAACAGTTCACAAACTCCGCTGTTTCAGAAATACTGCCACCCTTGGCACGAAAGCTGATAATCATCCTGGAAATCTGATAAATCGCTTCTTTTACCCATGACAGCAACGAGTGATATGTTTAACCCTTCCCCCGCCCAGATAAAAACACACTCACACACACACACACACACACACACACACCTGGATCAGACTAATTACGGCATTGGAAAACCAACACAAGATAATCAAAATATAATAGTATAACTATACTAATGATCTGAATCTCTTGACGTAGAATAGAAATCAAAGTTTCCAAGCTTTCGCACATCAACCAGATGGCTTTTTCAAGGAAGGTAGACAGCAAACTGCAACTGTATAATAGAGCACTTCAACAATTTGAACGCGGTGACTTTACTAGACAATAAATGAATAGATGCAAATGTAATTATTCATTAAAAAAAAACGAGGAGTCATGTTGGTTGGGCACGCGATATCGTGGGAGAAACGCTGCATTATTTGACGAACTAGTTCCAAATTCGTGGTAGTTCTAGAGAGACGCTATCATTGCAAGCCTCACTGTTGGTAATGATCTCTAAGGTTTCGCGAATGACAGTAGATTTAGGTGTAGAGTAGGAAGCTAATATCTTTATATCATCCCACATTGGATCAGCGGACTTGAACTTGGCTTCTCTGGACAGGGTACTGGCTACTTTTTCGTCCCTTGTGTCTCTTTATGTTCGTTGAGTCTAATGTGAAGCCCGGCAATCCATTGAGGCCGATCGTATCCAGGAGATCCGCACCGACGTACCATCTAGAGAAAGCATTATCCAAATTCCTAACTAATCATCTACCGGAATCGGACTTTATAAATACTTCCACTGTAGATTTTTTCACGAAAACTAAGCAACTCACTGCTGTTCAACAACACGATATTATCTGCAGTTTCGACGTGGTTTCTCTTTACTCATCGATCCCCGTGCCGGAAGCCATCGGAACGTTCAAAGAGGCTATACCTAATTCATCATTTTATTCGCAGGAGTCTTGCCTCAACATCTTCAAGTTAATGGACTTGGTCTCAAATTCCAGCTACTTCAGTTTCCAGAGACAAATCTATAAACAGACAAATGGTGCTCCGATGGGATCCTCGCTTTCAGGCGTGGAGGTCCTTCCCTTTTCCCCCTGGCAACTGAATTCTTCCGACTGGAATCCCATGGAGCATTTGTGGGACGTAGTATTCGCCGGCCCAACTGATTATCTCTGACGCTGAATTGTGGGACGTTATTCTGCCCAGCTGGTACACAATACCCGAGGACGCCTCCCGCTGTCGAATAGAATCGATGAACCACTGTGTACAAACTTTTGCTGCGACAAGTGAGAATCCCATCGGAGCGCCTTTTCTCTTTTTATATGTAGATTTGTCCGTGGAAACTGAAGTAGCTGGAATTTGAGACTAAGTCCATTAACTTGAAGATGTTGAGGCAAAACTCCTGGGAATAAGATGATGAATTAGGTATTATCTCCACGTATTTGATATATATTCACCATTTCTGTCGCCCTTTGGATTTATTAGCTACAATTAAATGGCTGTTGTGTTAAATGCCACCAGATGACGGCATCTCAGTTGCTGAGACCATCAATACGGATATGTGTAGTAAGATACTGACTACACATATCCGTATGGCGCTGAGAATTGTTGGCACCGTTTCGTAAATGCGAACGCACTCGACTAGTTATCGAGAGATCTGGGATTCGATCCCAGCGGTGTCGGAACGCAATGTTTCAGTTGCTAGGCGTTGTTTATAAAATAACGTGGACATAGCGATGGCATCGTCCATTTACATTATCTCCACGTATGTGATATATATTAATCGTAATAAGTTCTTCGGAGCCCTCTCAGATGTCTTAGCCTTGGTAGTCTACTCAGATGTCTTAGCCTATAGGGGCCTACCCAATAAGTCCTTAATCCGGCGCTGATCCATCTGCGTTACAGTGAGTTCCAGCTGTTTTCTTTCTGTCAAGCAATTACTCTGGCACTGCCTACACAAGCAATGGGGTTGTGAAAGGAGGTGTGGTGTGATACGAACTTCTTTCCCACTGTCTGTTTTAGGTAACGTTTTCCTCTAGTTTCCCCAACTGTCAATTTATTGTCTCTGTGTTCTGAATGGTGGCAGAAGTGTTCCGCCCCTCTCCAAGTTATTCCCAGCTGGACAGAAGCAGCCAAAAGTGCCAGGCTGTTGATTGAGTAACTCTCTGACTTGTTGAAAATTTATTTGGGTTTGCAATTTTGTCCGATAAACTTCTGGACAAGCAAAAATGGATTCTGTACAAATATGCTGCTTTTTGCCCTAAACGCTAAAGGCTATTTTTCGTAGCGGAGGTGACTGTTTCATACCCCCACACAGTGGTACTTCTTTAGGCTGACTATGAGTACAGCGAAGGGAGAAAAGATTACTGGAAATATGTACGCAACATCCAACTCAGACTGAACATTATGAAAAATCAGGTGTCAGCGCCCCAGACCACGTGACTTTTTCAAGCCGAGTATGTTACCGTCAAACTACCCACGCCGGCACATTCCTAAGCAATTTAAGCTCTAGTGAGGACTTCTGGTAGCTGAAAGCAACCCACCCTAAAACATGGATTCAAGTCGCATCCCAGCAGGAATTAGCATCGCCATTTTCAAGAGTCCAAATGACCATTTGTGAGCTGGACAATCAGCATGACAGGCGATTGAGATCTTGTCGTTCTGCATTTGTGAAAATGCGTTGCTGTCCTTCGATTCTAAGTTTTACAATTCGAAAAAAATCTCCTTTCACCTATTTTGGGAGACATGCGCAGATCTTTGGTGAAATAAATAAATAAAAGACACCGTAAAATCGTTGGCAGGTGTGAATTGGCATCGGTAATGGCTGCATTTTAACTTTCTATGCATTCATCTATTCTGAGCTACCGCAGTCGCAGAAAGTACAATTTCTTCATGGGTTTTCTTTTACGTATGTGCAAAGTGATAACGAAGAGCGAAGGAAGGCTTTATCCGTTTTTCTTCAAGTAGTAAATGAGCTTCCCAGGAGGTCAGAGGTTAAAAGTCACGTACTGCGTGTTCCGTTTGCAATCTAAGTTACTTATTTGGTTAACTCAATCAATTATTTGCAGGTTCGAACAGCATTGCTACGTTAAGATAAGTTTCACCAAAATGAAGACAATATCACGGATAGTTGGAACTCTTTTTATTTAGTCGTCCATGCAGAAACGCAGGATAAAAATTCATTTTCGGTTGGAAAATTATTAACATCCCATCCCGTTCACTTGTTATCCCAAGTGCGATAGACATATTCCAATAAATTTCTCTTCTCTTGATCAACATCTTCCATTCACCTCGCTGACTTTCAACTATCCAGTTACCCACTCCATACGAACTGTCTGTTGTTCGCCGAACTCTCATTCTTATCTCCAACGAGCGTACACTCCTCAATTCCGATGCAAAAGTCAAAGTTCCTCTGGGTGACCCCCAAAAGATTCCGCTTGACATCAGAACTAAATGAGAAACACTGGCGTATTATGAAACAAAGAAATATCCGTACTCTAAAAAAAAAGTCGCCACATATTTACAGCTTCAAAAACTTTAAAATGAAAGTTTCTACGTATTTATAAGGTATTAAAAATTACTGTAATTAACATTATTATGAAATAGCCTACTAGTATATTAAAAGTTATTGAGACTAAACATTATTATCAAATATTACTATTACAGTCAAAACTCGAGATTTAGGATGAACACAGGGGAAGATAAATGCATCTTCTTCAACACCTGAGCTGGGAGAACGCAAAGTGTCGATATCGGGAAAAGAATTGATGATAGAAAGATACTAATGATAATTTGATAATTCTCCGCGGAAATGGTTTTCAACTTAATAAAAGCCTCATCTTTTGAAAGTCCGTCGACTGGAGGAGTCATCTGTGGTCTCCCTGTAGCGGTTGAAATCCAACTGTTCCTCTTCGGTGTCCATAAAGCGAGCATGCTCTAGTGTCTAAAACACTGTTCAATACTTGTTTGTGGTTTTCGCTTCAAGAAAGGAAAGTCGAGTATTAACTCCACAATTTATTGTAGCCACAGAACTATTTTTTATTTTTCATACTGTGCTAGATCCAATAGAAGGATTCACTAGGAAATTTATTTCCAATATTGGGTAACATTTTTATGTATTTCCAATATTGGGTAACATTTTTATGTATTTCCAATATTGGGTAACATTTTTATGTATTTCATACTAAGGTACTATTTTGTCTGATTTATTCACTTATAAAAGTTCTTTGGGTCTGTAATGAAGTAACATAAGTAATATTACCGAAGAAAATTTTAGACAAAGGAATTATTTCGTGAATTTTATTGAGTGCAGTTTTTTTTTTTTTTTTTTTTTTACCGAAGCAGATCTCCTGATCTTCAATTCATTTTACTTGTTAGGTGATTAATTTTACTTATAACAAATACTAATATTGGAGCGAGCATACAGAAATTATTTGTACACGGATTATTTACTGCGAAAAGTATTTGATAAAACTGCACAGATCTGATATCAGAGTCTCAGAAATTTTATGTCTGTAGTAGAATTCAAGTGCAGCCTGAAAACGAAAAAAAATATGATCTGCTAAAACATCTGCTCATTTGAAAAACTAAAAAAATAACTAATAAAATGATGCAGTAGAATTAATAAAAGGATAGGAGGAAAGTAGGAAAGAAAGTTAAAGATTTTAATGGACATGTGGAGCTTCTATTATTCTTATACACGCTGTTACTCAAAACCTTCTCCATCTGAAGCACAAAAAACACTTCGTGAATTTCGAACGGGAGTTTTAAATTTATGTTATCTTTGCTGTACAGATCTTGACATCGATGTTTCACTTTTTTTTTTTCTTTGATTGAGGGTTTAACAATCATGGTGAGCAAACTTGATGGGCCGTGAGCAGTCGCCCGTTCCTAATTTAGGGCAATTGGTTCCAGGAGGGAGAAAGCCAGTGCTGTAAGATGAGTACAGAATCCATACCTCACCGTGATTCGAACCCAGATGTCAGAAGCCAGCACTTAGACCACTGCGCCACCTGGGCAATGTTTCATTTGGCTAGCTATAGTGCGGATATTACGAAAAACCAATGCAGAAAAACAGAGGAAGGAAAACGCAATATTTTGCAGTTTTTCTTTTTTTAAAGATTCTCTGGAATTGCAGAACAGAAGCTCTTTTAACGAATTAGCAACGTTCATGAAGGTAACAGTGAAACCAACGTACGTTGGAATTTTACAGCATTTTTGGATGCCTCGACTACTATTTCAATTGATTTCCTTTCTATTAGTTTAACAAAAAACATTTAGCGAACGAAAATGAACCTGACAGAATAAGCAGCAAGTTATGGCAAGGAATTCAAAAGCTCAGTCGAAACTTGACAACCGCTGACAAAAAATTTTCCCGTGACGAACGAACTGATCGAAAAATTTATATTCGAATTCTGATCAAAGTTTTATTGCATCTGCGGCAGCAAATTCAAAAACCAGTGTCCTGCCAGGGAAATTGCAGAAGGTAAAAAAAAAAAAAAAAAAAAAAGAAAAGATTGACTACATTCAATTAAAACCCTCTATAATTATCAGTTAACAATACAGTCCCCATGAATTATAATGACTGTTAACTATAGTGAAGACTTTTCATTAAATTTAGGTACAAACGTATGATTAAGGTCTGACTCGGGCTTTATTCTTATTACTGTGATAGTAATATTTTGTGTGAGGTCTTGTTGTACCCTCTTCTCGGTCAATCTGCAACGCTTTCAATTCTCACAAAACCCTTGGTTATTCTTCTCTGAAATTACTGCATCACTTAGTTTTGCTTTGTGATTTATTACCAATTCTGAGATTATTAGAAATTATTATAATAAATTTGCAGATTTTTAATCAAATTCTAAAATTCTCAACTACTGCACAATCAAATTTGCCATACAGAATGGAATATGATTGAAACAGCTGCATAATTTGATGCAAAGTTCAAATGGAAAGGCGCATACAGGGTGATTGATGTAGGGGGCACAAAGACGATTCGGAATCACATAGCGTTGCAGGGTCGGAAATGCCTTCTTCGTGCGGTAGAGGGCGTTGCATGGGAGCTGGACTGCACAACGTTCCCGCAGGAAACCGGCATTTGAGAACCTGCCCCTGCCTGCCCCTGAGGTTGTAGGATGGGCGAATACACAAACGTTGAATTGGCCGACATGCATCTCGCATATGGTGCTGCCGACTGCAACGGGCGAGGCGCCATGCGCTTGTACCACGAACACGAACGTTTTCCAAGGAGGCGTACTCCTTACCATACGATCTTTGCACGTCTGCACCAGATGCTATGTGAGAATGGTTCTTTCGAGAGAGCTGTCATAAATCGGTAACGAACGGCACGGACTCCGGACAATGAGGAGAATGTCCTACGTTATGCAGAAGGTAGTCCAAGTACGACTACTCGAGCTATAAGCCCAAGGGTTGGGTATTTCCCAATGCACCGTTTGGAGGATTCTGTCAGCAAACGATACGTATCCATACCATTTGCAGCGCGTCCAAGCACTGAAGCCCGACGATTATCAACAGCGGACGGATTTTGCTGCTTGGTTTCTTCAACAGAGTGCGGCAGATCCCGTATTTGCTGCGTCTGTTTTGTTCATGGATGAAGCAAGTTTTACAAGAGAGGGAACCTTCAATCCACATAACGCTCATTTGTGGGCGTTGGAGAACCCCATGGCACGAGAACACGTGCAGCCCAAAACCGTTTCGCTGTAAATGTTTGGGCCGGCATTGTTGGATACCATCTCATAGGACCTTACCTCATGCCTCATCGTCTGGGCGGTAGAGAATAATGGATCTTTCTACAGCAAGTTCTGCCGGAACTTTTCGAAGAAGAACATGTTCCTCAATCGCTGCGCCACTCAATGTGGTACCAGCATGATGGGGCCCCCGCCCATTTCACCAATGAAGTCCGGCAAACACCTAAACGTTACATTTGAACAGCATTGGATCGGTCGTGGTGGTCCGGTTCATTGGCCTGCCAGATCCCCGGACCTATCCTGCCTTGACTTCTTCTTCTGGGGTCATATGAAAGCAAAAGTGCATGAAACCCCTGTTGAATCAGTTAAAGACTTTGTCGCTCGCATCTGTGTAGCTGCCGGGGAGGTCCAAGATACGGCAGAAATCTTCCGGAATGTTAGGGATTCCAAGCAGCGCCGATGTCAAGCCTGTGTAAGAGCTTGTGGTCGAAATTTCGAACACCTTCTGTAGCATGTGTGGTTTTTGCTAATGTAAATCTCATTACTGAAATGCTTCATGTTGCACTTACGTGTTGCTGTTTCATTTCTTGTGTTTTCTTTCTTCTATTTACCCTAGCTCGTAAAGAAAGCATTTCCGACCCTTCAATGCTATATGATTCCGAATCGTCTTTGTGCCCTCTACCCCTCCCGCAAGTTTGTCGCACTGGTGCTGAATCACCCTGTATAACCTTAAAAAAACATCATATACCTTCAAATTGGAACTGAGGAACAGATTCTTTGCTCTAGAAAGTCTAATGTTGGAAGAAGTGGACATCTATGAAGTTAACAGGAAACTAACTAAAGCTCTTGTGGAAACAGCAACAAAATTAGATGGTACTAAGAACAAGTTGCATATGAACAAATTATCAGGATAAACCAAAGTTCTGATGCAAAAAAGAAGAGAGATGAGGACAACTAAAGGAGATGTGACTTCCAAAGTGGAATATATAGAGCTATGCAAGACAGTACAAAAAACTACCACTGAAGACGTAAGGAAATTCAACTGTGAACTAGTGAGGAAAACAATTGAAAACAACCAAAGCCTGAAGAGAGCAAAAGGTCATCTCAGAAAGGGAAGAAAACAGATTATGGCACTGAGAAAAGAAGATGGTTCTGTAACAAGAAATAGAAGCGAAATTTTGACAAGTGTGAAAGATTTCTACTCAAAACTATATGAAAAGGTATGACACATGTGCTCTAGACATTACGAAAGGTACCAGAGTTCTTCCAGTCCTCCCAGCAGAAGTTGCACATGCAATCAAGAACATGAAGTGTGGAAAAGCTCCAGGAGAAGATGGAAATACAGTAGACATCATGCAAGAAGCAAGTGAAGAAATTGAAACAGTACTAGCCCAAGTTTTCACTAGATGCCTTAATGAAGGGAAGAGTCCCGAGGATTGAAACAATGCTGCAATGATCCTGCCACATAAAAAAAGGTGACATTGAATATATCAGAAACTACAGACCTACTAGCCTCCTATCACTGGTTTATGAAATCTTCACTAAAGTTCTTTCACACCGCTTGAAGGTGACACTGGACATGGCTCAACCGAGAGAACAAGCTGAATTCAGGAGTGACTACAGCACTATAGATGTACTGAGAGAACTAATTGAAAGAGCGAGGTAATATGAACTTCCATTGTGCATGGCTTTTATCGATTATGAAAAAGCCTTTGATTCTGTGAAACCACCAGCAGTTACAATGACTTTAAAATCCTGCGGTATTGAAGATGCATACATTAATATTATTCATAACATCTATGAAAATGCAAGTGCAAAGATTCGGCTGTTTGAAAGTGCAACACACATAAAAATTGGAAAGGTTTGAGACAAGGTGACATCAAATCTCCCAAACTCTTTAATGCCGCTTTGCAAAATATCTTTCAATCACTGAACTGGGAGAACAAAGGGATAAAGATTAATGGAGATTTTCTAACTCACCTTCGTTCTGCTGATGACGTAGTCATTTTTGCAACTACCCCATCAGAGCTGCAGAGTATGATCCAGAAACTTGCTGACATGAGTAGAGAAGTGGGATTAAAATGAACTTTCGGAAGACAAAAGTGACGTACAATGCTTTTACAAGAAATAAAGATTTATCGATTGAAGGGGAAAAGCTGGAGATGATACCTACATTTACCTCGGACAGCAGATATGAAGTGAGGGTCACATTGATGAAGAAATTAATCGGCGTATAAAACTTGCCTGGAGAGCTTTTGGAAGAAACAGTACAGTTTTTAAGAGCAGTATGCGATTATATCTTAAAAGAAAAGTGTTTGATTAATGCATCCTTCCAGTGCTTACGTATGGTGTAGAGACATGGACCTTAACTAAAAAAAAAAAAAGAAAAACATACAGAGACTGCAGACAACCCAAAGAAGCATGGAGAGGTGCATGCTTGGTGTAACCAGTAGAGATAAGATGAGAAACTCGTGGATCAGAAAAAGGACAAGAGTGGAAGACATAATGATCAGAGTAAAAATCCCTGAAATGGCAATGAGCTGGACATATTGCCAGAAGAACAGACCATCGATGGGCAACCGAAATTTTAGATTGGATTCCAAGGGACAGGAAAAGACCCAGAAGAAGACCACATGGGAGATTGGATTAAATTCGAAAGTCAAAATGGTTTCATATGCCATGCCAGTCATCCATCCTTTCATGATGATCAGGGGACTTGCTGAAAACAACGATATAACTGCCCAGAGCACGGCAGAACCACCACCATGTTGCACTGTTGGGAGCAGACAGTCTGAGTTGTACGCTTCTGATGGTTTTATTTACACGTAAACACGTACTGTCGTGACAAATAGTGTGAGTGTGGATTTATCCGACCACATTACACACTTCCATGCATCGGTAGTCTACGTTGGATGCTCCTGGCACCACTGCCGTAGCCGTAGTGCATTCACCGGGTCACCAGAGGTTTTGCTATAGCAGCTCTGCCATGAATATCTTGTGTATGCAGTTCCACGCGCACTGTTTTCTTTTATACTGGGGTCTGGAGATGCAGATTGAGCTCCGCACTAATTTTCGGCGCCGTAGTCTTTCTATAACGGGTGACAATTCTCTTTAATGCTCTCCTGTCTCTATCAGTCAGGGTCGTTTTCCGCCCGCTCTTGTGTCTCGCAGACGAGATTTTACCACGAACGCGATATGATTAAAAGATGCTAGAAAAAGTAGCTCTCGATAGCCCCACTATCCTGGCGACTATTGTCGCGGAGGCACCAACTAACTGGCCACTAACAATTAGCCCTCTTTTGAAGTCATTTAGGTCACTCATTTCGTCGTCACTCTGAAAGAAATTTTGCAACAAGACACTTTAAATGCGCTTAAACAGGACCTTGAGGTTCTAAACAAAACTATTACAACCAAAAAGTGGTGGACGCCTTTGCGTATTGCGACGTACGCAGCTACATTAAAAGGCACATCTCTGAGCGTGGTGTTCACATTATTCTGTGCAGTCCCTGTATATTTACGTGCCATGTTGTTGGTATCACGTGATACCTTCAACCCTGTACATTGGTGAAAGACTTTGTTTTGACAGGAGCCTCGCCGTTTTTCTGATCATGGGCCCCCAGGTGTCTTAACTCGGCGTTGCGTAAATAGAAAAATAATGAAAATTTTATATATGTCAGTCTTCCTCTCTTTTTGTTTCGTATCTGTGTGACAGCGCTCGCTTCTCGAGGCTGCACATCTAGGTGGAAAATCAATTCCCGAGTTTATTTATTTATTTATTTTTATTAATACGGATATTTTTTGAGGAAAGAGTATGTTTTATTTACTTTTTATTTTATTTTTCCATTAGCCCCCACTTTCGGGCGATTGTTCTTTTTCTTTTTTTCTTCCTCCCCCTCTCCCATGGGCAGTTGGTAAGCGCCAGTGGTATCGCACAAGGCGTCGCACAGCGTAAGGAGACAACGCTGGCGACATCCATCGGCGAGCTGACTTTGTAGTGTATGTTTTATTGGGGTCATCAAGGTGTCCACCGTGTCTGGCTTCCACAAAGGGTAGTTCGAGAAGTCAGACTTATGGAACCGAAACTAACAGCTTTATTGGGTTGAAATTTATGGCCCGGTGGTTATATCACGTGGCTAACGTAACTTGAAGGGCTGTTCTCAGAATTTTCACGGGAACGGGTAGCAATTATGACCCCCTAATGAATGGATGAACCAAATGTTAATTCTCTGACCAGTAGGATTTACACTGGGGAATTTAATTCAGGGAGGCTTGCGTTTGCCAGCTAGTGATTAGATGATGAGATATTTTGAGGTAATGTGGGTCTTCTTGAGGGTTGTCGAAACTTTACCAAGGGAAGAGAAGAACTTGGTCACTTTTATTTTTTTCACGGCGTGCATCACTTTCACATTTTTATTCCTTGTGACTTGTCACTTGGTATTTTGCCGTGAAGATTGGTGACTCTTCTTCATGACCGTCACCTAGGAGCTGCTATGGAAAGCTTTGCTTTTTGCCTGCATTCTGTTTTATTTGTGCGTGGCCCAAAACTTGGTCACCGCCATGATTTATCAGAGACTGGCAACTTAATCGCTGCCAAATATTACGGCAGGACATCCGTAACGGCGTGCCGTTTCCCGACATGGATGGAGGATCTCAACTGAGGTGCCAAGGAAAGAAACCCTGCTAAGGACGTGAGGGCCCACACCAATTATGACGGAGCGGGACATCCATCGCAGAACAGTACCCTTGGTGGAGGAGCAGCGATAGTAGTGTTTTACGGACGATAAGTGATGACAAGAAAACAGGACTTTCATGTCGTTACATTTCTTCCGTGTGATATGAGAGTAGCAGCGCGACATCTAGAAAGATTAAGAATTTAAGGTAGGAAATCCATCCTATTCTTTCTTTTGGTGTCCCCTCATAATATGTGTTTATCGATCAGTGCATGCAAAAGTCTTCCGCTAGAACTAATGTTTTTATAAACGAGTAGTTAATGAGCACAGGTTCCTGTCAGAAAGTCGGTATCATTTTTGCTAGTCATCATCATCATCATTGTCAACCATTATCAATCCACTGCTGGATGAAGGTCTCCCCAAGTTTCCTCCACAACGGTCTGTCTTGTGCCAGTCTCCTCCATGTCACCCCTGCATACTTTCGAATTTCATCCACCCATCTCCCATGTGGTCTTCTTCTGGGTCTTTTCCTGTCCCTTGGAATCCAATCTAAAATTTCGGCTGTCCATCGATGATCTGTCCTTCTGGCAGTATGTCCAGCCCATTGCCATTTCAGGGATTTAACTCTGATCATGATGTCTTCCACTCTTGTCATTTTTCGGATCCACGAGTTCCTCCTCTTATCTCTCCTGGTTACACGAAGCATGCACCTCTCCATGCTTCTTTGAGTTGTCTGCAGTCTTTGTATATCTCTTTTAGTTAAGGTCCACGTCTCTGCACCATACGTAAGCACTGGAAGGATGCATTGATCAAACACTTTTCTTTTAAGACATAATGGCATATTGCTCTTGAAAATTATGCTGTTTCTTCCAAAAGCTCTCCAGGCAAGTTTTGTACGCCGATTAATTTCTTCATCAATGTGACCCTCACTTGATATCTGCTGTCCAAGATAAACGTACGTGTCTGTTATCTCCAGCTTTTCTCCATCAATCGATAAATCTTCATTTCTTGTAAAAGCATTGAACATCACTTTTGTCTTCTGAAAGTTCATTTTTAATCCCACTTCTTTACTCTTGTCAGCAAGTTCCTGGATCATACTCTGCAGCTCTGATGGGGTAGTTGCAAAAATGACTACGTCATCAGCAAAACGAAGGTGGGTTAGATAATCTCCATTAATCTTTATCCCTTTGTTTTCCCAGCTCAGCGACTGAAAAACACCCTCCAATGTGGCATTAAAGAGCTTCGGAGATATGGTGTCACCTTGTCTCACTCCCTTTCCAATTTTTATGTGTGTTGTATTTTCAAACAGCCGAATCTTTGCACTTGCATTTTCATAGATGTTATTAATAATATTAATGTATGCATCTTCAATACCGCAGGTTTTCAGAGCCATTGTAACTGCTGATGGTTTCACCGAATCAAAGGCTTTTTCATAATCGATAAAAGCCATGCACAATGGAAGTTCATATTCCCTCGCTCTTTCAATTAGTTCTCTCAGTACGTGGATATGATCTATTGTGCTGTAACCACTCCTGAATCCAGCTTGTTCTCTCGGTTGAGCCACGTCCAGTGTTACCTTCAAGCGGTGTGAAAGAACTAGTATCGTGTGTTATTTTAGCGAAGTGTTGATATAAATATAAATAAGTTAAAAGGTGACTGCAAGTTTAACCCCTACATATAACAATTTACATTCTTGAAGCAATGAGCACAGGGTCCTAAACTATTGTGTGTGTGCATCTTTATTATTATGCCAAAACACAACTAAGAAATTGTTTTTCTATGTTAATTTGCCTACGTATAATCATGAGTGTTTCTCTAATTGCAAATTGTGTGCTCAACCCTGGAGTTTTGGAGATAATATATAAATTTACGGCAGGGACTCAGAAATTCGTTCACTTATGCTTTTTTTTTTTTAAATTCTAGATGTTCACGAAAACATTGCGACACACAGCAGATCCTTTGACTCCCAAAGGAAAATCTGCTGTGTGATTCACAACGTCAGTGGATCCTGAAGCTGCGTCAACCCTAAATCAGGGAATCGCAGAATCACAATCCACTCGACACCCCCTTGGTTCCCAATATTACGCCGGGTGAACCCAATTCGGAACCGCACGATAATATCTGTAATACGACGTCCTGTTTAAAAACTAATATCTAAATAAAAATAAATGAACAGAAAGTTGAAACTAATGATATGAAATATATATATAGAATCCGTGATGGCAAAGTGAGGTATATTTCATCCGAAGAAGACCAAGTGGGAGAAAAAACGCAGGAAAACGAGGCAGAAGGAGTGAAAAGTGACCCCATTGTGCATCGTTTTCTTAGGGGGCTGTGCATCACACAACAGAACAACTTGAATGAATAATGTTAGCAAACAGTCCTGTTCCTCGAAATTTGCGTTCATGTGTGGGGTCGCTACTTTAACCTAAAACCTGTGGGAAAGAAATTATGCACGCATTTCCTTTCTTTGGCTCGATGCCAGTGAATGGCGCCGACTAGTTTTTGCCTTTGAGAGGAAAACGCGGACGAAGAGCTGGGGGATAGAATAATTGTAAGAAGGGTGTTCTTCCTTCTTTCCTTTTTTTTTAGAACTGTCAATTCTTTTTCTCCCCGGGAAGTATCGTCCACTCCAGGTAAACACACAAGGGCGCCCATAAGGGGACCGCCCCCCTAGCCGTTGGTATAACCAAGTTTTTGATAAATTTAAAATACGAGAATAGACGAAACCTTTTCTTAAAGCATTTTTTAAAATAACAAGATATTAATGATTAATTGTATCAATTATTTTGCTGTATTTTAGTATCTTGTACATTTACTAAAATGTTTGCCAGCCTTGCAGGAGTTAAGGATTTTCTTACCCCCCCCCCCTAAAAGTACTCATATGGGCGCCACTGTAAACACAGTATGGCATCCAGGTTGGCACAACAGATTTCTTAGGAGCTGATCGTAACAGGAGCAGTACTGGGTAAAATGGAGGAGGGCAATGCCACGAAATAAAACAAGAAATATGACATTCAATAATCGGGTGCAACGAGCACACTTTTTGAATTAAAATAATTTGTGAAAGCAGGAAATGTAAGAGTAATCAAAGCTGGCATACATAATTTTTATCTAAGGGTTTCCCATAACTGTCGTTTCGTCTTAGAGAATATACACCAATGAGACACCCCCAGCTTAGATAAATGAGCGCGCCTGGAGACAGAACGGTGGCGCAGATGAAGTTCACAGAGCAGTATACATACAAACCGAGGACCGGCTTTCGATTGGTAGAGTGCTCAGAGTCAGAATAGCAAAAGGTGCCGATTTATCGGAGTTTGATAAAGGACAAACTGTGATGGCACGGCGCGGCTTGTGGGTTGTTCACGTACCGCTGTAGTGAGTACGTATCAAAAGTGGTGAACAGATGGCAGAACGACGAACCGTCGTCCACTTATGTATCGTTCGCAGCTCATTAATGCCAGAACGGAGTGGAGACTGTCGCGCATTGTTCACAGCGACCGCAGGGCCACAGTGCGACAAATTACCCCCAGCTACAACAGTGGTGATCAGGGCAATGTGTCACAGCACACAGTTCATCGCAGCCTTCTGCGCATGGGCCTGCGTAGCCGAAGATCCAGCCGGATCCTCATGCTCACTGTACGTCATCGCCAACAACGCATGAAATGGGCCCAAGATCATCGAGATTAAACCGTGGATGATTGAAAGAAAGTTGCCTGGTCTGACGAATCAAAATTCCTGGTGCATCACGTAGACGGCCGAGTGCGGATACGCGGACTACCAAGGGAGGCTATGGCACCTGGATGCTGGCGGCGGCGGTGTTATCCTGTGGAAGAGGTCTTCTTGGAACACTTTAAGCCTCATTATCCCAACAGCACAATCCCTGACAGCTGTTAGGTATCTGAACATCGTTGCGGACCAAGTTCACACAATCATGGCAACTGTGTTCCCTGCTGGAGATGGCCATTACCAATAAGATAATGCGCCATGCGACACCCTCAGAATTGCCAAGGAGTGGTTCGAGGAACATGCTGGCCTTCAAACTCAACTGACAATGCCCTGTTAATTCTGTTAATGCCCTGGCCTCCAAATTCTCCTGACATGAACCCAATCGAACATTTGTGGTTCGACTTGGAGAAGCGGGTTCGCGCTAAATCGCCACCATTCCGAAATGTACGGGAACCTGAGGACCTGCTGTTGACATTATGGTACCAGATACCCCAGGATACCTATTGCTGCCTCATCTAATCGATACCTTGCCGAGTAGCCTCTGTTTTACGGGCTAAAGTGGGTCCTACAGTTTATTAGGTAGGTGGTCATGATGCAATGACTCATCGGTGTAAGTCCTTTACACAACTTTTTAAACAGGTCTATTAGCTGCGGAAAAACGGTTGCAAATAAAAATATCCATTTCCTTCCTAGGTAGAAAGCTAACGATAGCAGAAAATTCACGCAAGATGTTACTCACAAAGAAATCTATCTGAAGCAATATAAAACTTTATTTTCAGTCAATGTGGTCGCAAATGGCGAAGAAAAGCCGCAAATTATTAGAAGTAGTAAACGTTGGTAAATCGTTTTCATATTGACTGGTATTCCACGTCGAAGAAATTCTTTCAATCAATATTGAGAATCGAGGCTGTGACTTCGAATCCAAATACGAGTAAATCTTTGTCTTAGTGACTGGTATTCCACGCAGAAGAAATTCTTTCAATCAATATTGAGAATCGAGGCTGTGACTTCGAATCCAAATACGAGTAAATCTTTGTCATAGTGACTGGTATTCCACGCAGAAGAAATTCTTTCAATCAATATTGAGAATCGAGGCTGTGACTTCGAATCCAAATACGAGTAAATCTTTGTCTTAGTGACTGGTATTCCACGCAGAAGAAATTCTTTCAATCAGTATTGAGAATCGAGGCTGTGACTTCGAATCCAAATACGAGTAAATCTTTGTCTTAGTGACTGGTATTCCACGCAGAAGAAATTCTTTCAATCAATATTGAGAATCGAGGCTGTGACTTCGAATCCAAATACGAGTAAATCTTTGTCTTAGTGACTGGTATTCCACGCAGAAGAAATTCTTTCAATCAATATTGAGAATCGAGGCTGTGACTTCGAATCCAAATACGAGTAAATCTTTGTCATAGTGACTGGTATTCCACGCAGAAGAAATTATTTCAATCAATATTGAGAATCGAGGTTGTGACTTCGAATCCAAATACGAGTAAATCTTTGTCTTAGTGACTGGTATTCCACGCAGAAGAAATTCTTTCAATCAATATTGAGAATCGAGGCTGTGACTTCGAATCCAAATACGAGTAAATCTTTGTCTTAGTGACTGGTATTCCACGCAGAAGAAATTCTTTCAATCAATATTGAGAATCGAGGCTGTGACTTCGAATCCAAATACGAGTAAATCTTTGTCATAGTGACTGGTATTCCACGCAGAAGAAATTCTTTCAATCAATATTGAGAATCGAGGCTGTGACTTCGAATCCAAATACGAGTAAATCTTTGTCTTAGTGACTGGTATTCCACGCAGAAGAAATTCTTTCAATCAATATTGAGAATCGAGGCTGTGACTTCGAATCCAAATACGAGTAAATCTTTGTCTTAGTGACTGGTATTCCACGCAGAAGAAACTCTTTCAATCAGTATTGAGAATCGAGGCTGTGACTTCGAATCCAAATACGAGTAAATCTTTGTCATAGTGACTGGTATTCCACGCAGAAGAAATTCTTTCAATCAATATTGAGAATCGAGGCTGTGACTTCGAATCCAAATACGAGTAAATCTTTGTCATAGTGACTGGTATTCCACGCAGAAGAAATTCTTTCAATCAATATTGAGAATCGAGGCTGTGACTTCGAATCCAAATACGAGTAAATCTTTGTCATAGTGACTGGTATTCCACGCAGAAGAAATTCTTTCAATCGATATCTTAGAACTGAATCTATGACTTTAGATCTATATGTGTGCAAATCTTTATCATAGTGACTAGTACTTTATATAGAAGAAATTTTTGCAATCGATACTTTAGGAGGAAAGCTAAGAATTCAGATTCAAATGTATTTAAATATTTGCCATAGTCACTGGTATCTCTTGCAGAATAATGTATGCAAATCTTTGGCATAGTAACTGGTATCCGTATTTTAGAATCGACGCTATGAATTCCGATTCAAACGCACGTAAATTTTTGTCATAATGACTGGTATTCCACGCAGAAGAATTTCTTTCAATTGATATCTCAGAAGCGAATCTATAAATTCAGATTTAAAAGTGCGTAAATCTTTGTGTCATAGTGACTGGTATTCTACGCAGAAGAAATTCTTTCAGTCGATACTTTTAGGGGTTTATCCAGAAATTTCAAATTGGAGTGCTGCTGAAAAATAGGGGGGTTAAATCTTTTTTCTTTCTTTTTGTGTGGGTGGGGGTGGGGTTGAGTTTGGATGAAAGCAACTTATTCGAAGGCTAAAAAGTTTTTATAGTGAAACATTTAGGTTTTAAATCTAGGATTAAAAACGGGAAAAAACTTGAAAAAACTGAGAACTGTTGAATTTTCTTTACAGTTAAGAACGAACAAAACCAGAAATCTTTTTTTTTTAAAGCAACACACGATCATTTCTATTCTTGTGCTGTCTTTATTTCTAATCTCTCATATCTAAAAGCTTCCCTAAGTAAGTCTAAAACAAAAAAGTATTAATATGGGATGGTGAAAAGGTAGATATTGATTTTATATATATATATATATTGATTTTTTTATAGATACTTGTAGATATTGATTTTTCTTTCCACAAATCTTGTGCATGCTGAAATAATTCACAATGGCTGTTGAATAAATCTCGCTCCTGTGCCCTTACCTATGACCCCATTTTGATGATATTAAACATAACTGGTTCAGCATACCTCCGGAACAACATACTAAAGTTTTGTCGCAATAGAGGCATTTTTAGTCAAATTATGAGGATAATGGTTGTGGAATAAATCTCGCTCCTGTACCCTGACTTTTGACCCCATTTCGATGATATTCAACAGAGCTGGTTCAGTGTACACCTGGAACAACATGATAAAGGTTTGTCGCAATCGAAGCATTTTCACGTAAGTTAGGAAGCATAAGGGCGGTGGAACGGATTCCGCTTCTATGTCCTGACCTTTGACCCCATTTCGTTCATGTTCAATAGGGTTCGTCCCCGGGTTATCTCCTACCGCATAGTAAAATTTCATCGAAATCGAACCATTTTTACGCGAGTTATTGTACGGACAGACAGACAGGAAAAGCTGGAGCAAATACGCTTCTTCAACCAACGGTTGGAAAGCGTAAAACATCAACCGAATTTCTGCAATCGATAAAACATCTAGAAATAAAAACAGCTGCTTATTTATTAGCTGTTTCTATTTCTAGAAGAAATATCGAAGGAAACACGATATAACTGTATGCCTCCTAGCGGAAGAATTTTGCATAATAGAAGAGTTAAAAATATGCGAAAAGTATTCTTTATGGCAAAGGCTATGCTAAGGAAAAGGAACTTTTCAAATACGTCTCCCGGAAGCAGAGGCAGGTAGAAAAAAAGTTATGACTTTTACGTCACACAGCGGGAAAGCTGTGCGTTATTAGGTTCCCCATCTTTATTGTAGAGAATGTCATACAGCAAAAAAAGAAATTTCTCAAGTTACGTTGTTGCCACTCGCTGAAAAAATGGTTGGAAACGAAATTTGAAAAAGGACTCTTCTTTCATCTTAATATTTTGCAGTATTAATAGCACCACAATATCTGTGAAAAAAGAATACTAGCTGCAAAGACTTTCTAATTAACCCTCGAAATTAGGATATAAAATTTATGAAGCAGAAGTCCCCATTGTAGTGATCTCTCGGTTCATCTGTATCTGACGTTATGCGAAACAGATGTGTATTTCCTTAGCAAACAATCTGTGAACAACAGAGGTGAAAGCTAGTGGGTACATCGCTATTGATATCTTTTTTCTCCGAGTTCATTTCAATTGCTTATTTATTTGTTTGACTCAAGACGTTAAGCATTTACTTCAGAAAGCAAAGTCATGTCCTTTCAGACTTTTAATAGCAATTTTGTCGTGTCCAATTTTCGTCATTTTGCCGCGCCATTTAGCGAACACTGAAGCGCGACTTCAAGCAGGGCAACCATACGATATGTACACGGGAATTCCATTACCTAATAGACTTGCTAAGTAAACGAAAGCGTTAAAGGAGAAGATATTGAAGGAAGACCGAGATATTCTAAGGGACCTTGAAAATAAAGAACAAAGTTTAATGAACGTTCGCTATTTCTCCCTCATAATGACTTCGGAACTCAAGCCATGTGATTGGCATTTGTACGAAAGACAATTTACTAATCTACATCATTAAATTAAGGATTTGGCAAACTGTTGATTGATGTCCTAAACTGGGTCTACCGATAGCTGACAGGAGAGAACTGCATGCTGTATCGTTTTCTCAAAATATTTCATTTGTGAGCAGCGCCGTAGCTAGCGATGGACAAGACGGGGCTCATCACCCACTGCAAGGCAAATAGCCTCTCCTGGAAATGGATGTTGTACGTAAATTCTACGAACTTTTACTTTGAGTGATATCAAAATGACTTGTATTTCATTACAAGCATACATACTTTAGTTGATTTATTCATGTATTGCACGTTTTAAACCGTACAAGACGAAACCCGTCGAAAGCGACGTTTTTTTTTTTTTTTGTGTGTGTGTGTTTTAAAGAATAAACTCATGAAACAGCAAATGTGAACTTTATTTGATTGACAAATTCATTCAACCACTTCAGAAAAGACAATAGTCCAGGTTCGTGATTTTTTTGGCTGAAGGTTTAACGACTACCGTGAGCAACTCAATGAGCAGTCGCCCGTCCCTAATTTAGGGTCACTGGTTCCAGGGAAGGGAGAGAGCCAATGCCGTAAGACAAACACAACATCCATGCCTCACAGGGATTCGAACCCCGACCCTTCACGAACGAATAATCACAGCCAGCGCTTTTTCAATTGCAAAATGTGAGGCGAAAGTCCGCTCATTCTGATCGTGTGCAAAAATTCAACTGGATAGCGCACTCTTTCACCCTCATCTTCAGTCATAACTGTGTTTGTAAATGTTGTTGGAATGAGATTCGTGCTGCAAGTACTGTTCCCCCATCGGAATCAACGGTTAGTTTTTTTGTTGAAAAGAATAAACTCATTTGCAACAACAAATGTAAACTTTATTTGATTGACAAATTCGTTCAACCACTTCAGTAAAGACGTGATTTTTTTTCTTTTTGACTGAAGGTTTAACGACCACTCTGAGCAACTCAATGGACTATAAGCAGTCACCGGTAATATTTTCACTAACAATGGCCAACGGAATATTTATTACACCTTTACATAATGGGAAACGTCTTACCTACGTGAATAAACTAGATCGAATGAATATTAAATTGTATATATACATCACACAGTCCAACGGCATAACGCAATCAGGTCTTCGAGAGTGTTCGCTGTCACAAAGAGAAGAACTTTGATACCAATGCCTGCTAGCGTTGTTTTGCGCAACGGTTCGCTCAGAAAAGTAACTTCGGACTTTGGATTATCTCAGTTCCTCCATGTTTCTGCCTTTAACAGCGCGTGAGGCAACCGCAGGCGATCGAATGTCAACCGCACGCTTCTCCCATAGACTTTACATGGGAACTTTGCCGCCCCATAACGCCCGAACCGTTGTTCCAATCTCATTTTTCTCTTCGATTGGCTCATCTACATGGTAAGACCTTTATTTTGATACCTCAACCATATCTTTACGTTCAGCCGTTCTCTCAAAATACGACTCACAGTGAAAAACCTTTGAGAATTAATGTATAGATGAGAGTCAGCGATGTGTCTATAGCGCCTGCAAAGCTTTCCTCTACGCATTATCAGCGACGCGTCTAGCGCGTTCAGACGTTTCTCTAACTCTATGTCATGGACGAAATGTCAGCGACGCGTCTAGAACATACAAACGTTTCTCCAATTCAGTATCATGGACGTGTCCATGACACTGAGTTGGAGAAACGTTTGCACCCGCTAGACGCGTCGCTGACATTTCGTCCATGACACTAAGTGGAGAAAGGTTTGCACGTGCTAGACGCTTCGCTGACACTTTGTCCATGACACTGAGTGGAGAAACGCTTGCACGCGCTAGACGCGTCGCTGACACTTTGTCCATGACACTGAGTGGAGAAACGCTTGCACGCGCTAGACGCTTCGCTGACACTTTGTCCATGACACTGAGTGGAGAAACGCTTGCGCGCGCTAGACGCGTAGCTGACACTGAGTTGGAGAAACGTTTTCACGAGTTAGATGCGTCGCTATCACAGGAAAAAGGAAAGCTTTTCACTTGCTAGACGCGTTCCTGAGACTCAACGGTTAAACAAAGCAAAATTTAAATGATGCAGCAGGAAGGATGGACAACTCAAAAGAATTTTCTTCTGTAAGTGAATCAGTAGGAGCAGCTGCTCTTCCACATGGCACCGGGTTTGTCACTGCTGAAGGAAAGGAAAGAGAGAAATTATTTTTTTCGGGGGGGGGGGGGGAGGTTAAAATGTTTAAAAAGATTGCAAAAGAAAAGGGACAGAGAGCTATCAATTTCTTCTTGTTCATCGTTCTGCTGTCAGAAGAAGTCGTTTTTCATGCATGTTTGGGAGAAATATTTATTACCAAGAGTCTCGAGTCTCACAGCTTTTGGTTTATGAATGGGGAAGGAAGGTTCCGCCGTTGACCACGTCAAGAAGAGCCGACCTCAGAACACCAGCAAAGGAGAATGCGCGATTAAAGATGGGCAAGACAGAGCCGAATTTCGGCATCAATAACTCCTCGATATCACTGCGTGGATCTACAGAAAGGAAACAATAGTAAACTAAAAATAGATAGTTTATTCATGTTAGTTGGGAGTTATCTTTCCTTCAGCGATAATGACCCTGAAACTCGGCAACGGACAAAAATATTATGATAATGCAATTTATTTTTAAAAATTTTCAATCAAGAGTGTTCAGTATTCCCCCCTCCCCCATTTATATCTTGAATTTCATTTTTAACGCTTTCCAATCGTAGGTTGAAGAAGCGTATATATGCTCCAGCTTTGTCCGTCTGTCTGTTCATTCGCACGATAACTCGCTTAAAAATAGTTCGACTTCGATGAAATTTTAGTATGTCGTAGTCGACCACCTGGGGACGAACTCTATTGAAAATGGGCGAAATGGGGTTAAAGATCAGGACATAGGAGCGGGATCAATTCCATTGCCCTTATGCGTCATAACTTGCGTAAAAATGGTTTGATTTCAATGAAATTTTAGTACGTGGTAGGGAACCACCTGGGGACGAACCCTACTAAAAATGCAAAAAATGGGATCAAGGGTCATAGTAGCGGGATCCATTCCATTGCCCTTATGCGTCATAACTTACTTAAAAATGTTTCGATTGCGACAAAACTTTATCATGTTGTTCCGGAGGTATACTGAACCGGTTATGTTGAATATCATTGAAATGGGGTTAAAGTTCAGGGCAGAGGAGCGATATTTATTCCAGAGCTAGTATCCTCATAACTTGACTAAAAATTCTTCGTTTGCGACAAAACTTTAGTATGTTGTTCCGGAGGTATACTGAACCACTTTTGCTTGATATCATCGAAATAGAGTCAAAGGTCAGGGCACAGGAGCGATATTTATTCCACAGCCATTATCCTCATAACTTGAGTAATATCTTGAGTAATGATTTCTGGTATGTTGCAAAGCGTATCTAATCAATGCATTGCATGATTTTACTAACTTGTCATTTTACGTTTTGCTACGGAGATATTGTTTGCTAGTGAAGTAAATTTACAATAGGAATGGAAATACAGAGCAAAACTTTCTGTTTCTGTATTCGTGGATCAATATATACACTGCTGTCCACCCAAAATGCAACACCAAGAAGGACACGAGATAGCACAGCCAGATTTACTGGACACATAACAACAGATACAAAGATGAAACGATTGAGCTTACAAGCCCGTACGACTTGCGGAACACGCACACATCAATAGTTCGTGTGGCCCCCATGGCTGACAATAACGGCCTCTAGAGGCTTTGGATGTGGGCTTGGGGTGTGTCGGTCCAGGCTGTTTCCACACGTTGCCACAGTTCATCAGGCGTAGCTGCGGGTGGTGCTTGCCGGGACACTCGGTTGCCGATCAGCGACCAGACGTGTTCGATGGGCGACATATCGGGAGAACAGGTGGGCCACGGCAGCAGTGACACCTGGTGGGCCGTGAAGAATTGTTGCACGATGCGTGCCACGTGCGGGCGCGCATTGTCCTGTTGAAACGTGGCCGCTGGCAGGTCCTGCAGGTAAGGGAGGACTGCAGTCTCCAAAACGTCGGAGATGTAGTGGTGGCTGTTGAATGTACCGGCGGTGCGTACCAGAGGGGTGCGGGTGTTATATCCAATTGCGCCCCAAACCATAACGCCAGGCAACGGACCGGTATGGCGATG
Source organism: Macrothele yani (assembly GCA_039090855.1). Taxonomy (NCBI): domain Eukaryota; kingdom Metazoa; phylum Arthropoda; class Arachnida; order Araneae; family Macrothelidae; genus Macrothele; species Macrothele yani. Next base: position 127,132,848 of record CM077024.1, on the reverse strand, counting down.
CATAATGCCGGCGTCATACAGTCTCTCACCGCGGTGCCGCCACACGCGGATCCGACCATCGTGGTGTTGCAGGCATAAGCGGAATTCGTCGGAGAAGACAATGTCGTGCCATTCCGTAGTCCAGGTGCCACGTTCAACGGCCCACGGCCGCCGCACTCGTCGGTGGTGTAACGTCAATGGTAATCGGAGCAATGGGCGCCGTGCGACAAGTCCCCGCTCCTGCAGACAACGTCGAACGATACGTGCTGACACAAGTTGCTGCGCCACACACCATAATTCCCAAGCTAACGTTCGTGATGTGGCGGTGCGAGCCGTCAATGCCCGCCGCGCAACATGCCGGTTCTCTCGTTCGGTGGTGTGCCGCGGCTGCGGCAATCGCCCACGTCGGTCCGTCCGTCCCTCTTGCACCCATCGAATCCATACTCGCCTCACTGTGGCTGGATGTCGTCCCACACAAGCGCCAATATCTCGGTACGTTAAACCGCTGTCGCGATAAGCCACTATTCGCCCTCAGTCGAACTCCGAAACGTGCTGGAATGACTGCCGTATTCTGAGACGAGGCATAAGGAAGCTCCCCACGCACATGCGGCTTTGCAGCACAACACACTTCCGCTACTTACATCCCGCTTTCTGTGCACCCTTCTTATAGTGCTTCTCGGTAGCGTGCCGGGCGCACATGATTTGCATATGCCCTGCAATGCTAATCGTTTGCATGTCCTCTCGCGGGCGACGCATGCTACAAATTTCAGGCTAATCGAATGCTTCCTTCTTGGTGTTGCATTTTGGGTGGCCAGCAGTGTAGTTTAATCGGAGCTGCAGCCCTCTTTGGATTCTCAACCGAAAATACATTAAGTGACCAACGCAATGCTGAGGGACTCTTCCTACATATTGCAGCACAGATCATCAAGATGCCTTACTACCAAATGAAGCAGCAGTCCCACATGGATTCTCAACCAAAACTACACCAGATTGGGCAGACAACGTAATGCTGGGGAACTCTTTATATGGTAATACAACTCGTCATGATCCCTTTCCGCCAAATGAAGTCACAGCCTTCACTAGGACTCTCAGACGGAAATACATCAGATTGGGTTCCAATGCTAACGGACTCTTCATATGGCAGCACAAGTTATCAAGATCCCTTGCCGCCAAATGGAGCCTCAGCCCCATAGGATTCTCAGCCGGAAACTGGGGGACCTTTCATATGGAAGTACAGCTCATCGTGATCGCTTTCAGCTAAATGGAGCCACAGCCTCTTAGAATACTCAACAGAAAATGCACTACATTGAGTGGCCAATGCATTGCTGGGGAGAGTCTTCATATGGCAGTACAACTCATCAAGATTCCTTGCCGCCAAATGGAGCTACCATTTGGACTCTCAGACGGAAATGCAACACACTGGGTGACCAGCCGAATGCTGGAGGACTCTTCATTTGGCAGTATGAATCATGAAGATCCCTTGCCACCAAATGGAGCCTCAGGCCCATTAGAATTCTCGGGGAGAAATACACCAAACTGTAATGCCTGTCCAGTGCTGAGGAGAGGAAATGCCAGAAGCTGCTCGGCTATCATGGGGCTGTTTTTGGGGACTCGTCCACGCATGCCAGTAACAGTTCGGAAAAACCCTGGAAAAACTCAGAATTGGATGGTCGAGAATCGAAGCAGGCAATTATCCATCTGTGTCATGCTGACGGTTTGTTCTGACTGCTAGATAGGAGCAACTGCGACCGATTTGAGAGTCTGGAGCACCTATATTCGAATCAAATTTTTGACTGGTTAAATATTTATTGCTATTACATATATTCTCTTCGTAACTCCGGCCGCCTACTCAACACTTGAAGAAAACATTGCGACAAGGCTAAGAACCCTGCGCGTCTCGTGTTCAACCCTACAAGCAAGTGGGAGTTATATTTCTTTTTGGATAGTCCTCTGTTGCGACTCCATATACCCTCTGGTACGCATCGAAAAATATCTAAAGAATAAAGAGGTTCAACATAATGCCTTTCATAGTGATCATAGTGATTACATAATACCTTTTATAGTCATCATAGTGATTACATATTACCTTTCATAGTGATCATTTGAACCTATTTCTACGTACCATGTTTCTTACCAAGCGGAAGTGTGTTCCAACAGCACAGTGCAGCCTAACAAATGGCTCGATATGTCCAGGCATCTCTGGAGAATTATTTCCTCCTGTATTTTCTTGGTTATTGATGTCTTGAGAATCTGCCAAAACACCAGTTTAGAATGAGCTCTGAGACGTTGAGCTGTGCTCCGTAGTCAATCAATGCTGCATGCTCCAGCTGGACATCTCTCCAGATTGGTTCCAACATCTCACAGCGTTTATACGTGCCAAAGCCAAACGTAGCCCACACACACTGTTAGGTAAGTAGCTATGCGTGTGTGCATGTGTTTTCTTTCTTTCCAAAATTGGAGTTAGTATTTTGTCAGGCCTCGTAGTTCGCATAATTTCAATTTTCCGACTTCTTTTCCCGCAAACAATGGGAAAGTGGTAAGATTAACACGTCCGTCTGCATACATTCTCCACGTTGATAATAGGAAACAGGATGTCTATATTTTACCACTTTGTTTTTCTTCGTTTGATTGCACAAATGGTGAATCGTGAGAAATCGGGCACTCCTTCTCTGAGCTCGCAGAAGGGTCTTCCCCTTTAATTGCCCATTTGTGTTCCGGCGGTGTTAGACATGATCCCCATCCCCAGAGGGTCCCGCAATCAAATGCAAAGATGATGATGATGATGATGAGCCCCCATGGCATCGTGACTCGGCCATCTAATTAAACTCCTTTCGGCGACGTGACGAAGATGAACTCGCAGAAAGAGCGCAAACTTCGGAAGAGAAATGGGCGACATCTTACTGTGTTCTCGGGGGTAAACCGGTAAAACCGACGCTAAGTTCACGGACCTTTCTTTTCGGCGATTATTTTTTTTTCTCTCTCTGTTATGCAAAACGTACAATAGCTTCACGAAAGTTTAAAAAAAAATATATATATATATATATATTTTTTTTATCCTGAGCTATTTTGCATCCCCTCTGGTTCGAATGCTTTGCTTTTCTACTTCTCTTAGAATGTATTAATCAATCATCTTCCGGTTCGCTTGTTAGTTCCTTGGGGTGTTATGACTCATAAATTTTGCTCTGCCACTATAAATACATGTGGCTCGTCACAACTAAAATCTGCAACAATATGTAAATTTATATTCTCTTTCTCAGTCCTATAAATTTAAACGCCGTGAAGAAGAGGAATGGAGATAAATTGCGACTCAGTGGGCGGATACGGAAGAAATGCGATGGGACTTTCTCAAAGGGTTTTGTACAGGGCTAAATCATGTTAGCACCCTCAAGCCAAGTGAATAAGACGCGTTTCTTTCATTCTTCTATTGCAAATTGCAGTTTTCGTTCCACTTACAACGTGAAAAGAAAATAAGATCCATCCGGTGATGGAGATCAAATTTCGTTTTTAAATGTCCACCTGTATATTAACTTTTATTTTTTTTTATTTTTGATTAGAGGCTTAACTACTACCGTGAGCTACTCAATGGTCTATAGTCGCCCGTCCCTGATTTAAGGTTACTGGTTCCAAGGAAAGGAGAGAGCCAGTGCCGGAAGACAAACATAACATCCATGCCTAACGCGATTCGAACCTGGACTTCTTACGGACGAATGATCAGAGGCCATCGCTTAGATCACTGCGCCACTGGGACGGCTTAACATGTTATTCAGTTTGAATCAGTGAAACACATTCCGAACTAGCCGCGAAGACCAGGGAATACAAGTGATAAACAAGAACAATGACAGCGAATTTTCTGCTGCAATGAGAACGTCTTTTCAATCCTTAACGTCTCGATTTTTTTTTCAAAGTTATTCATAGTCAATGGAGCCGGTTAGAAAACAAAACAAAACAGATTCTTACAATCGATAAAACATCAAAAATAGAAACAGCTACTTTTTGTTGCCAGTGGCTAAAAAATATGTTATCAAAATTAATAAATCATGGTGCCATAGTAGAAGGAAGATATTAGAGACAAAAAGATTTTCAAATAGAACGTTTAAAAGAAGAAACATAGAAGGAAACATGACATAGTTCTACGCCTCACTAGCGGAAGAGTTTTGCATAATGGAAAAGTTAAAAATATGCAAAAGTATTTTTCATGGCAAAATGTATACTAAGTTATTTCAAACATTGGATGTGGATCAGGAACATCAAACAGAAATCATCTATCTTTCCGTGTTAATAAGTGAGTCTCGGAATAATTCTCATCGGCCGCCACCGGGAATCGAACCCAGAATCTTCCAGTTATGCGTCGGACATGTCCGGCGCGTCCGGTTCGTAGCTGGACATGCCCGGCGCCTGACTGGAAGACCCTGGGTTCGATTCCCGGTGACGGCCGATGAGAATTATTCCGAGATTCACTTGTTAACGTGGAAAGAGCGATAATTTCAGTTTGAGGTATACTAAGGAAAGATTTTTCATGAAAAAAAGATATACTTTTTTCCGGTATCTATGCTTCTCCCAGAAGCAGAGATAGCGAAAAAAGTTTTGACCTTTATGCTCCTGTACACAATTTATAGCGCATAATCTTCCCCATCTTTATTGCCGTGAATGGCAGATATTGAAAAAAGAAATTTCTCAATAGGAGCTTTATAAACGGAGGTACAGGTGCAAACAGACAGAAATACACAAACACCACCTAGCGGCAGAACTGTGAACTATAAAACACTTCAAGTACAAACCTAGTGTTCCAAGGAGAGATCCGGACTTTTAGAAGCAGAGATCCGGACTTAAAAGAATTTTTTGAATCGGACATTTAGAAGCAGATAAGAAAACAAGAATAAGCAGTTGCACCCCCTATCGCAAATGTTTAATTGGTTCAATGTTATACAAACAATTAATTTGTTAAGGAAATACACACAAAACTTTACCATAGGTAGGAGTATCTGCCTGAAAATGATTTTTCAATCTGGTCTTTAGTCCTGTAGATATTGCTTCAAACATGCTGTAAGCAGAAACGTAAACTTACGCCCTCTAGTGACACTCTTGTGCACTAAGAAAAATTTGAAATTATATGAGAAATATTTCGCACAATAATGCTCTCCGATAAGAAAGAATTTTTCAAATCGAATTCTTAGAGGCAGTGATATCGAGGAAAATAAGATATAGATCTACGCCTCCTGGCTGAAAAACTATGCATTATTTTGTGTATATGGTATTTTCAAAAGATTTTCTTGGGTGAATGGTAAAAGTCCACGAAAGAATATGTTCAGTCGAGTTTTCAGAAGCTCAGATCTTGCTGCAGATACATCAGGAACAGAAATAAGCATTTACGTCCCCTGGTGGCCAAATTATTCTCTAGAAAAATTAAAAATTATAAGTGGAACATTTACCACCACGATGCAGATTTTGTTTTTCAAATAGGACTTTTAGAAGCATTAATATCAGGGAAATTGCACTTTACCTTTACGCCTCTAGCGGAAAATCTATGCATTACTTGAGAAAGAAACTGTATCCAAAATAATCTTCGTTAGAAATGTCATCGAAAGGGAGGAAGAATTTTTTCAATCGGATGTTTGGAAGCAAATATGTGGAAAAAAATATATTTGGATTTGACAGCATCTGCATTTACGCACTCTAGCGGCGAAGTTACGCATAAAAAAAAATTATGTGTTACTGTTTTTCGCTTTCATACCTTCAAACTTGGACCCCAAAAGTGCTTAGCGCCGTCGTTCGTCAGACCATCCTAGCACTCTCTTCTCCCGTTTCCCTCTTATTTCTTCCATCAGTGTTTCATCTCGGCATCAAAATTTCCTCTCATCCGCCTGGAGAGAGAAATCCTTCCTCCTCTCTTCTCGATCTCCGGATGGGGCACCTTCATCCTTCTCCTTTCAGAAAAATACTGAAGGTATCTTTTCCTGGTCAATTCTTGTCACACCCTTTCGAAACTCGTTCAACCGATATAATCTGGAAACCCCTTTTCTCTGTTTCCTTGATTAGTCTAATTTTGGCGATTTCCTTCCCAGCGTGAGCCACGCCATTTCGTTCGTTTGCGCTTCCATCTGGAGAAAGGTGAGAAATCTCATTTAAAATCAAGACTCCCAAGGGGCCATATAGTCAAAATCCTCCCACGGAGATTATGGGCAAATAAAGCTATTCCAACGCATTTCATGAGGGAATGGTGGAAATGCTTTATCCGAAACAGGGACACTCGCCAAATTCTCTGTCAGCAAAAAATGACTAAGGAACCATCTCCTACTCCTCAAAAACACCAACGAAGACGGGAATTAATTTACTTGTGAAATAATTTTAAAGCAGGTTTTAGACTAAGTTCCTCGGGGTTTCAAATCAACAAGACTGAAAAGGTGATTGTTTCGTATCTTGTGTTTTCGCAGGCTGACGTCGGAGACCATCCAGCTGGAAGCAGCTTTCCCGCCTCTTTTTTGTAACCGAAGGCCTCAGCTGGACCCGCCATCACGTTACCATGGCATCGCGGTGAAGAGCTACAGATGTATGTGTACGCAAGGCTCCGTTGAGCGAAGAGCTAAACTTCCAAGCTACAAATGTACCTTTTTTTCCCTCTCAAGAAAGCAAAGACAGCGTGTTGTTTTAGTTGTGTTCCGCGTGTATTTTGTACTTGTTAGTGAAATAACATGAGTGATATTTTGCACTTGTTAGTGAATCAGAATGAGTGATATTTTGCACTTGTTGGTGAATTAACATAAGTGATGTTTTGGCGGACAGGTATTGAGTGTATAGTGAATCAAAATGAGGGACATTATTAGTAAATAGTGTTTGAAAGGTCACAATTTCCTGAGTTTTGATATGAGGATAACTGAAAATCGTGCTGAATGGAAGAATGCAGTCAACACTTCCAAATCTTAAATTAAAAGCAACGAAAATAACCAGTCATATTCTTGACGTTTTCGTGTAATTTAATTAATTAACAAAAAGTATCAACTGGATAAAGTGACTCAAATAAGTTATACAATAGCTCGTGTTTGCTTTTTTTATTTCCCCCAATGAAACAGACTCTTGGAAATGAATAGAACCTAGAATAGCACTTCTATTATCCAATAGAAGAAATATTTTCCACATCAAGGAAAGGAAGGCATTCATACAAAGCATTAAACACATTTCAGTTATTTAATAACTTTGTTACTGGGATTTAAAAACATATATTTGGGAAGAGACTGGAAGGAGATAGTACAGATCTCCGGCTCAGAATACGCATTTCACAACGAATCATTTTCTGAGAAATATAATTAACAAGTTACTCTAAAGCTGCCAAATTTTTCGAGCTTTCAGACTGGAAACTTTATTGATTAGTTTATCGATGCTCAGATCTGAAAATCCACTATCTCAGTAGCAATCGCAAAAAGTCCGGGTTGTGTTTCCTACTTAATAAATGAGCGTAAAGATGTGCCTTTCTCCAGAGACTATTGGTATTTCATAGTATTAAAACCAAATTTCTAAGTGTTAAACTGCAATTGTGAACAAAAATTAAACAACAAATGTAAACGTTGGCATAGGAACAAAGTGACTTGATAGACTTTAATAAAATCTAAGAGAGAAGTACATCACACCATGAAATAAAAAATGTGCGAAACAGAGATGGAAACGGGTCACGGGTCAATGGGTTGACAATTTCTTGCGGGTCAAACGGGTCGGGTGAAGGTGTTCCTGATCCGATATCGACCTGGTTTTATTTCAGTTTTATTTTGGAAAAGGAAAAAAAAAATGTTTCAAAGAAAAATGGGTACTATGAAATTTTGTGCTCTATGCTGGTGCCAGCGGAGTGCAAAAGGATTTGCCATACAAAAATATTTCCATCTCTTTCTTAAAGAAGATTTTCACCGACCAACGATACCATATCGTAAAACGATACTTTCTTTGAGTTTGTTTTCGGTGCGAATGTCCGGGGCAAGATATAGGCAAACACCTATCGCCTGCTTCTCTGGTGATTCATTCTCTCACACTCCGCGTGTCACATTGTAAGACTGAGAGTTACTTTTCACATCGTATCCTTTGCATTGATCATTCAGAGGTTCCTTTGCATTGATCATTCAGAGGTTCCTTTGCATTTGATCATTCAGAGGTTCCTTTGCATTGATCATTCAGAGGTTCCTTTGCATTGATCATTCAGAGGTTCCTTTGCATTGATCATTCAGAGGTTCCTTTGCATTTGATCATTCATAGATTCCCTTGTATTGATCATTCAGAGGTCCCTATGCATTGATCATTCAGAGGTTCCTTTGCATTTGATCATTCAGAGGTTCCTTTGCATTGATCATTCAGAGGTTCCTTTGCATTGATCATTCAGAGGTTCCTTTGCATTTGATCATTCAGAGGTTCCTTTGCGTTGATCATTCAGAGGTTCCTTTGCATTGATCATTCAGAGGTTCCTTTGCATGTGATCATTCAGAGGTTCCTTTGCGTTGATCATTCAGAGGTCCCTTTGCATTGATCATTCAGAGGTTACTTTGCATTTGATCATTCAGAGGTTCCTTTGCATTTGATCATTCAGAGGTTCCTTTGCATTTGATCATTGAGAGGTTCCTTTGCATTGAGCATTGAGAGGTTCCTTTGCATTGAGCATTGAGAGGTTTCTTTGCGTTGATCATTCAGAGGTCCCTTTGCATTGATCATTCAGAGGTTACTTTGCATTTGATCATTCGGAGGTTCCTTTGCATTTGATCATTCAGAGGTTCCTTTGCATTGATCATTCAGAGGTTCCTTTGCATTGATCATTCAGAGGTTCCTTTGCATTTGATCATTCAGAGGTTCCTTTGCGTTGATCATTCAGAGGTCCCTTTGCATTGATCATTCAGAGGTTCCTTAGCATTTGATCATTCAGAGGTTCCTTTGCATTGATCATTCAGAGGTTCCTTTGCATTGATCACTCAGAGGTTCCTTTGCATTGATCATTCAGAGGTCCCTTTGCATTGATCATTCAGAGGTTCCTTTGCGTTGATAATTCAGAGGTTCCTTTGCATTGATAATTCAGAGGTTCCTTTGCATTGAGCATTCAGAGGTTTTCGTTTGACTTGCTAGCATCCCGTTCCTTGCATGTCGTGGCAGATTTAAAGGCTTATTTGTTAAAATGGATGAATTTAATATTAAGAAGATTGAAAAAGGCGTCGAGGCCAACAAATACGTTCTTGTTGAAAACAAAAAAGGGGAAGAGTGAATGCCGGAAGTTGTTTCGTCTCATAAAGAAACCAGAACATGTTTCACAGTAACACCAATTTCCACAAAATTGTGATGAAGTGAAAGTTTCGGAAATGTCAATGTTGATTTCATGATGTTCTTGTGTCTGGCGCTGTTTGGCCAAACATGGCTGGCCTTTGCGCCATTTAAATCAAACAACCAAACAACCAATCATGATTTCATGGGTGTCACGTCAATTCGTCGCGTGCGTCAATTCGTCGCGTGCGTCAATTCGTCGACCGCGTTAATTCGTCGCCTGCGTCAATTCGTCGCGCGTCAATTCGTCGACTACGACAATTCGTCGCGCGTCAATTCGTCGCATGCGTCAATTCGTCGCGCGTCAATTCGTCGCGCGTCAATTCGTCGACCACGACGATTCGTCGCGCGTCAATTCGTCGCGGACAAATTCGTCGACTACGTCAATTCGTCGCGTTTACAGATTTTGGTTACATACAAAACGAATGCAGGAAAACGTTCGATTTCGAACGTCTTGCTCATTGATCAAATTTATAAAGTTTAGACACGCAGACAGGATAGGAATATTACGTTTTTCTTTGGCACTAAAAATATTAGACGGTAAACGGTTTTGGGAACGGGGCAGGGCCCGGTTGGACAGAGCCCCCCATATACAAAATTTTCGTAAAATATACAGTTTTCAATTCAGAACCACCAAATCTGGTATACTATCTCATGGTATTCTAACTTAGACTGTAGACGGTTTTGGGAAGCGGTTGGAGAGGGGGGGGGGAGGGGGGGGGAGGGGGGGAGGGCCCCTCTACAGAATTGCCGTAAAATATAGTTTTCAATTTAGAACTACCAAATTTGGTATATTATCTCATGGTACTCTAACTTAGACGGTAGACGGTTTTTGGAACGGGTCAGGGGCCCGGTTGGTCAGAGCCCCCATACACAAAATATTCGTAAGATCTACAGTTTTCAATTCAGAACCACCAAATCAGGTATCCTATCTCATGGTACTCTAACTTAGACGATTGTCAGTTTTTGGAACGGGTCAAGGCCCGGGGAGTCAGAGCCCCCCCCCCCCCGTACATACAAAATTTTGGTAAAATCTAGTTTTCATTTCAGAACCATCAAATTTGGTATCATGAAACTCTAACTTAGACGCTAGACGGTTTTTGGTAGGGGTTGGTGCCCGCGGGTTCGGAGCCCCCGGTGTCACGTCAATTCGTCGCGTGCGTCAATTCGTCGACTACGTCAATTCGTCGCCTGCGTCAATTCGTCGCGCGTCAATTCGTCGCGCGTCAATTCGTCGACTACGACAATTCGTCTCGCGTCAATTCGTCGCATGCGTCAATTCGTCGCGCGTGAATTCGTCGACCACGACGATTCGTCGCGGACAAATTCGTCGACTACCTCAATTCGTCGACTACGTCAATTCGTCGCGTTTACAGATTTTGGTTACATACAAAACGAATCCAGGAAAACGTACGATTTCGAACGTCTTGTTCCCTGATCAAATTTATAAAGTTTGGACACGCAGACAGGATAGGAATATTACGTTTTTCTATAGCACTAAAAATATTAGACGGTAGACGGTTTTTGGAACGGGGCAGGGCCCGGTTGGACAGAGCCCCCATGTACAAAATTTTCGTAAAATATACAGTTTTCAATTCAGAACCACCAAATCTGGTATACTATCTCGTGGTATTCTAACTTAGACTGTAGACGGTTTTGGGAAGCGGTTGGAGAGGGGGGAGGTTAGCCCCCCTACAGAAATGCTGTAAAATATAGTTTTCAATTTACAACTACCAAATTTGGTATATTATCTCATGGTACTCTAACTTAGACGGTAGACGGTTTTTGGAACGGGTCAGGGGCCCGGTTGGTCAGAGCCCCCATACACAAAATATTCGTAAGATCTACAGTTTTCAATTCAGAACCACCAAATCAGGTATCCTATCTCATAGTACTCTAACTTACACGGTTGTCAGTTTTTGGAACGGGTCAAGGCCCGGGGAGTCAGGCCCCCCCCCCCTACATACAAAAATTTCGTAAAATCTCGTTTTCATTTCAGAACCATCAAATTTGCTATCATGAAACTCTAACTTAGAAGCTAAACGGTTTTTGGTAGGGGTTGGTGCCCACGGGTTCGGAGCCCCCCTCATAAAAAATTTCGTAAAATCTACAGTTTTCATCTTAGAACCACCAAATTTCGTATACTATCTCATGGTACTCTAAATTTGACGCTAGACGGTTTTTGGAACGGGTTGGAGCCCGCGGGGTCGGGCCCCCCCCTCATAAAAATTTCGTAAAATCTACAGTTTTTATCTTAGAACCACCAAATTTGGTATACTATCTTATGGTACTCTAACTTAGACGGCAGACCGTTTTTGGAACGGGTCAAGGCCCGGGGGTCAGAGCCCCCACATACAAAATTTTCTTAAAAACTACAGTTTTCAATTCAGAACCACCTAATCTCGTATACTATCTCATGGTACTCTAACTTAGACGCTAGACGGTTTTTGGAAGGGGTTGGAGCCCGGGCGGTCAGACCCCCCCCCCCCGAATAAAAACTTTTTCGTAAAATCTACAGTTTTCAATTTAGAACCACCAAATTTGGTATACTATCTCATGGTACTCTAACTTAGACGCTAGACGGTTTTGGGAAGGGGTTGGAGCCCGCGGGGTTGGGCCCCCCTCATAAAAAATTTCGTAAAATCTACAGTTTTTATCTTAGAACCACCAAATTTGGTATACTATCTTATGGTACTCTAACTTAGTCGGCAGACCGTTTTTGGAACGGGTCAAGGCCCAGGGGGTCAGAGCCCCCACATACAAAATTTTCTTAAAAACTACAGTTTTCAATTCAGAACCACCTAATCTGGTATACTATCTCATGGTACTCTAACTTAGACGCTAGACGGTTTTTGGAAGGGGTTGGAGCCAGAGGGGTCAGACCTCCCCCCGAATAAAAACTTTTTCGTAAATACTACAGTTTTCAATTTAGAACTTCCAAATTTGGTATACTATCTCATGGTACTCTAACTTAGACGCTAGACGGTTTTTGGAAGGGGTTGGAGCCCGCGGGGTCGGGCCCCCCTCATAAAAATTTCGTAAAATCTACAGTTTTCATCTTAGAACCACCAAATTTGGTATACTATCTTATGGTACTCAAACTTAGACGGCAGACCGTTTCTGGAACGGGTCAAGGCCCGGGGGTCAGAGCCCCCCACATACAAAATTTTCTTAAAAACTACAGTTTTCAATTCAGAACCACCTAATCTGGTATACTATCTCATGGTACTCTAACTTAGACGCTAGACGGTTTTTGGAAGGGGTTGGAGCCCGGGTGGTCAGACCCCCCTCCGAATAATTTTTTTTTTGAAAAATCTACAGTTTTCAATTTAGAACCACCAAATTTGGTATACTATCTCATGGTAATCTAACTTAGACAGTAGACCGTTTTTGGGACGGATGAAGGCCCGGGGGTCAGAGCCCCCACATACAAAATTTTCTTAAAAACTACAGTTTTCAATTCAGAACCACCTAATCTGGTATACTATCTCATGGTACTCTAACTTAGATGCTAGACGGTTTTTGGAAGGGGTTGGAGCCCGGGGGGTCCGACCCCCCGAATAAAAACTTTTTCGTAAAATCTATAGTTTTCAATTTAGAACCACCAAATTTTGTATATTATCTCATGGTACTCTAACTTAGACGGTAGAAGGTTTTTGGAACGGATCAAGGCCCGGGGGTAAGACCCCCCACACACATACAAAATTTTCTTAAAATCTTTATTTTTCATTCAGAACCGCCAAATTTTGTGTCATCAAACTCTAACTTAGCGGGAGACGGTAAGTGAAAGCGCAACATTATTAACTTGATTTGTTATGCAAACCTTATAAATACGACCACAGCGATTAAAAGTTACTAAAGAGTCCTTGTAGGTAATATTTTTTGACCGAGTGCAAGTACAGTTTACGAAATGTCAACAGGTCAAAATATCTAAAGTAACAATGAAATTTGGGATATTTCTTTTTCTTCCTTTTTATTTCAGTTTTGACACTTGTATTAAGTTTTAAAAACATATATTTCTGCTATCGTATACCTTGATTGTGCTTTAAACAGAATTTCTTACCATGTTTTGGGTATTTTGTTTCGTGTGGTTGCAGTTTTTTTTTAATGTTTTGGGCATTTCATTTTGTGTGGTTACTTCTTTTTATGTTTTGGGCATTTTACTTTGTATGGGTGTTTTTGTTATGTTTTTGTTCTTTTTTGTATGTGGGGGCTGTGACCCCCCGGGGCTTGACCCGGTCCAAAAACGGTCTGCCGTCTAAGTTAGAGTACCATAAGATAGTATACCAAATTTGGGGGTTCTAATATGAAAACTGTAGATTTTACAAAATTTTATGAGGGGGGGCCGACCCTCCGGGCTGCAACCCCTTCAAAAAACCTTCTAGCGTCTAAGATAGAGTACCATGAGATAGTATACCAAATTTGGTGGTTCTAAATTGAAAACTGTAGATTTTTCGAAAAAGTGTTTATTCGGGGGGGGGTCGGACCCCCCGGGCTCCAACCCCTTCCAAAAACCGTCTAGCGTCTAAGTTAGAGTACCATGAGATAGTATACCAGATTAGGTGGTTCTGAATTGAAAACTGTAGTTTTTAAGAAAATTTTGTATGTGGGGGCTTCACCTCCCGGGCCTTGACCCGTTCCAAAAACGGTCTGCCGTCTAAGTTAGAGTACCATAAGATAGTATACCAAATTTGGTGGTTCTAAGATGAAAACTGTCGATTTTACGAAATTTTTTATGAGGGAGGGGGGGGCTCCAACCCCTTCCAAAAACCGTCTAGCGTCTAAGTTAGAGTTTCATGTTACCAAATTTGATGGTTCTGAAACGAAAACTAGATTTTACGAAAATTTTGTATGTAGGGGGGGGGAGCTCTGACTCCCGGGTCTTGACCCGTTCCAAAAACCGACAACCGTCTAAGTTAGAGTACTATGAGATAGGATACCAGATTTGGTGGTTCTGAATTGAAAACTGTGGGTGGGGGGCTCTGACCAACCGGGCCCCTGACCCGTTCCCAAAACCGTCTAAGTTAGAGTACCATGAGATAATATACCAAATTTGGTAGTTCTAAATTGAAAACTATATCTTACGGCAATTCTGTAGGCGGGGGGGGGGCTAACCCCCCCTCTGCAACCGCTTCCCAAAACCGTCTGCAGTCTTAGTTAGAGTACCACGAGATAGTATACCAGATTTGGTGGTTCTGAATTGAAAACTGTAGATTTTACGAAAATTTTGTATATGGGGGGCTCTGACCAATCGGGCCCTGCCCCGTTCCAAAAACCGTTTACCGTCTAATATTTTTAGTGCCAAAGAAAAGCGTAATATTCCTATCCTGTCTTCGTGGCCAAACTTTATAAATTTGATCAGGGAGCAAGACGTTCGAAATCGTACGTTTTCCTGGATTCGTTTTGTATGTAACCAAAATCTGTAAACGCGACGAATTGACGTAGTCGACGAATTGACGTAGTCGACGAATTTGTCCGCGACGAATTGACGCAGTCGACGAATTGACGCGCGACGAATTAACGCGCGACGAATTGACGCAGTCGACGAATTGACGCGCGACGAATTGACGTAGGCGACGAATTGACGCGCGACGAATCGTCGCAGTCGACGAATTGACGCAGTCGACGAATTGACGCACGCGACGAATTGACGTAGAACCGGAGCCCCCCTCATAAAAAATTTCGTAAAATCTACAGTTTTCATCTTAGAACCACCAAATTTGGTATACTATCTCATGGTACTCTAACTTAGGCGCTAGACGGCTTTTGGAAGGGTTGGAGCCCGTGGGGTCGCCCCCCTCATAAAAAATTTCGTAAAATCTACAGTTTTTATCTTAGAACCACCAAATTTGGTATACTATCTTATGGTACTCTAACTTAGTCGGCAGACCGTTTTTGGAACGGGTCAAGGCCCGGGGGTCAGAGCCCCCACATACAAAATTTTCTTAAAAACTACAGTTTTCAATTCAGAACCACCTAATCTGGTATACTCTCTCATGGTACTCTAACTTAGACGCTAGACGGTTTTGGGAAGGGGTTGGAGCCCGGGGGGTCAGACCACCCCTCCGAATAAAAACTTTTTCGTAAAATCTACAGTTTTCAATTTAGAACCACCAAATTTGGTATACTATCTCATGGTACTCTAACTTAGACAGTAGACCGTTTTTGGAAGGAGTTGGAGCCCTGGGGTGAAGCCCCCCATAAAAATGCCGCGTAAGTTCTACAGTTTTTAATTTAGAACCACCAAATTTGGCATACTCTCTCATGGTACTCTAACTTAGACGGTAGACGGTTTTTGGAACGGGTCGGGCACGGGGTCAGAGTCCCTCCGCCCATAAAAATTTTTCGTAAAAACTAAAGTTTTCAATTTAGAGCTACCAAATTTGGTATACTATATAATGGTGTTCTAAATTAAACGGTAGACGGTTTTCAGAACGGGTCGGGGCAAGGGTGGTTACCACCCCCCTAAACACAAACTTTCGTAAAATCTATAGTTTTCAATTTAGAACCACCTAATTTTGTATATTATCTCATGGCACTCTAACTTAGACGGTAGAAGGTTTTTGGAACGGATCAAGGCCCGGGGATAAGACCCCCTCCCCTCCCCACATACAAAATTTTCTTAAAATTTTTATTTTTCAATTCAGAACCACCAAATTTTGTGTCATGAAACTCTAATTTAGCGGGAGACGGTAAGTGAAAGCGCAACATTATTAACTTGATTTGTTATGCAAACCTTATAAATACGACCACAGCTATTAAAAGTTACTAAAGAGTCCTTGTAAGTAATATTTTTTGACCGAGTGCAAGTACAATTTACGAAATGTCAACAGGTCAAAATATCTAAAGTAACAATGAAATTTGGAATATTTCTTTTTTTCTTTCTTTTTATTTCAGTTTTGACACTTGTATTAAGTTTTAAAAACATATATTTCTCCTATCGTATACCTTCATTGTTCTTTCAACAGAATTTTTTACCATGTTTTGGGTATTTTGTTTCGTGTGGTTCCAGTTTTTTTAATGTTTTGGGCATTTCATTTTGTGTGGTTACTTCTTTTTATGTTTTGGGCATTTTACTTTGTATGGGTGTTTTTGTTATGTTTTTGTTATTTTCTTTTCTGTGGTAGTTGTAATGTCGACAGGATGAAAAGAGGAAACTGGGGACAGTCACGATGCCTACTTGCTTCTAATTTTTTCTTCAAATACAGCACATGATTTTGTATTGAGTTATACCACTTACTCATTAAGCGACTACAGGTTTCTTTAAATATGAACGTTTTCTTAGAGCCTTTTGTTTCCTCTACCTAGCTTTTTCGGTTCCGCAATTTCTTTTTTGGTTTTAGAATATTTTCCTTATTATTAATCTATTTTCTCATGCAAACTCTTTATGTAAGGTATATTTATTCTATCGAAGTATTTTGCAATTATACGTGAAGCCCTGTTGCTAAAGTAAAAAAAAAATATTTCCAACTGAACAACGCAGTTCAGATATTTTCCCGCTGTTAACTCAAAGAATGAAAACAAAAACAACAAATCTGTGCAATGGTTGAGGCATGAGACAGTACTTACTGGTAACCAGGCAAAGGTTTAAGGAAGAATGAGCTTAAGAATTTCTAACTGCAACAAAAAGAGCATCCGCACTGTATCCCTTCCCATCCCCTAGTGCCGGCCTTTGGTCGTCTTGAAAGAGAAGTCTTAAGGACACATCTGTATCGTAATTGCCTGAGCATTCGCGACAATCTTCTGGTGTCGTAGTAGAAAAACACACTTCCTACTTCGCCTAAATTGCTTGGATGTAATGCCAACGAACAAAGTTTTGCTCTCGCATTGGATTTCTGTTGCTTTTGATGGAATACTTTTCCAATGGGGTTCACCGCTTTCACTATAGTCTTCAGGACAGGCGGCAATACACCCCAATGTAAAACACCAATTTCACGGCAATTAACTGCAATTAGCGAGAGAGAGGGTCGGTACAGGAAATAAGTCGAACGAGACAGATCTGAACTTAGAAAGTCGGGAGAAGGTGTTGCATGAAAAACTGTGTTTGGCTTACAGATCATTTGGCACGTAGGGACGTAGGTTTCGTTTAATATGTTACGGGGTAAACAAATTGTCTTTTCAGTATAACAATTTTCCTTCATAAGCATGGTGCAACACAAAAAAATTGAATTTATTTTGGAGAATTAGCATGACGCCTACCGGCCCAGAGTACAGCTGCCCAGTCCGCGCCTGCTGCCGCCACCGGAACCTGGCTCCCGGGTTCTTCGCATCTGTTGATCCCCCGCCTGGAGCGTCCCAGCTGTAAAATACATGTACCTCTGCGTTTTGGAAAAACAAAAGATAAGATGCCGATCCTTAAAATTAACCACTTCTTGTGACCGCAGGTACGAAAATCTTGAACTTCGCTTAAACCCTAACTGGAGGAACAAGCTTCACGTGATTGTCTGTATTCTGAGTGTTTTATTGAATGGTTGCTCATTAGT
Organism: Macrothele yani; assembly: GCA_039090855.1. Classification (NCBI taxonomy): domain Eukaryota; kingdom Metazoa; phylum Arthropoda; class Arachnida; order Araneae; family Macrothelidae; genus Macrothele; species Macrothele yani. The sequence goes on along the minus strand of CM077024.1, from coordinate 127,115,104 downwards.
TCGTAGTTGACTGGAGAACAGAGAACGTGCTTGTTGAAACCTTTGTTGTGCGTTGTCAAGTGATAATAGTGGAAATATATCATTCTAAATATTTTGGAAAGAGAAAGTGCATTGTTTTCCGAAGGCACTATGCAGATGAAGAATGCAACATAAATAGTTAACTCACAAAAAGAAAATGATTTGCTGAAATGGAAAGGGTATTTATTTTGCCATAACAGAGTGCGAGGTGATTTACGGTATTCTCACTGTATTGAAAGAAATTATGGAAATTGTACTGGCTTTGCTAATACTTTTCTTATTGGAGATGAACACAGGATGCGCAATGAGAAACCACATAATCATGCACCAAGACCGGAGAAAAGTGATGTTGCTGTTGCAAGAGCGCAAATAAAAGAACGGGCGAGAAATACGGACGAAGCCCCTGCACAAATTATTCAAACCGTGACAACGTCAATGGCTACAGTAAATGCAGCTTACATGCCTAATATGGATGCACTAAGGGAAGTTGTAAAAAGAGTAGACATGCCAAGACATGCCTGCGGAGCCTACGACTTCAGAACGGATCGATGCCCCAATAAATTTACAGGAGAAGATGGTGCAAAATTTCTTGGCAGAGATAGCGTATTTGGACATCAAAGAATTATTTTATTTTTAACAGAGAATAATTTACGAGAGCTTAAAGAAGCACCCCTCTGGATTATGGATGGGACATTTGAAACTTGTCCAACCCTTTTTAGGCAATTATGTTCCATTCATGCTATAATTGAAACGAATCCAGTGATGCACAGACTTGTCCCACTAGTTTATGGGTTACTTTCCAGCAAGTATAAATAATATAATACTATTATAAAGTATTTTTGTAGGATTTACAAGACTATGCATGAGACTATGATATTCAGCTTGCACCACAATATACGCATAATAATAGATTTTGAAATAGCTACCGTTATCATGCTGCTAAAAAGGAATTTGGAAGCAGCACACACAAATGTTGTTGGTTTCATCTCGGAAAAAAATGTGCTGAGGAATATCCATCCTCTGGCATAGCCTTGGAATATAAGGAAAACAGTGAGTTTGCTCTCAAAGTCAGACATTTGCAAGCACTCGCATTTTTTTCATCTGATGAAATTCCAGCTGCTTTTGAAGAAGTGAAATCAATTTTACTAGAATATGCAGATTCTGTAGTTCAGTGGTTTGAGGAAAATTATGTTCTTGGAAAATTTCGTGGAAGCAGAAGAAACAATCCAAGCAGAAGCCCTCCGCTGTTCCCGCCAACAATTTGGTCAGTTAGTGAAAACAATTTATTTGGCTTTCCCAGAACACAAAACGAACTTGAAAGATTAGACAGACGCTGGAATACAATTCTGGGAGAGAAAAAACTGTGACTGTACGAAATAATCAGTGAAATTGCGAAAGAGCAGAGAACAACTATGGCTAAAATCGAAAGAGTGATAGCACAGATTCCAACAAATCCACCCAGAAGAGAAACGCTGGCAAGATAAAAAGGAATTCGAACTTCTTTGGTGCACAGAGACAATGTTAACATGCTGGACATTTTAAGAGGAATTTCATATAATTCTACCCTTTACTAAAATGTGCTGGTATTTCTCACTAATTGAATTATACCTTTTACTAACTTGTATTTGAATTTTTCAAGAATGTAATTCCGCCGAAGATGCAAGAATGTAAAACACAACGCAAAATTAAAAAAGTCAAAATTTTCAAAATAGCATGTCAAAAACATAAAATGTCAAAAAGTAATCCAAAATGTGAAACATATAAAAATTCAAAATGTGAAACAAATAAAAATTCAAAATGCAATCACAAGTCACAAGCATTACAAAAATGCGAAACGCTATGTAACAAGTACAACACAAAATAAAACAAATGCCAAAAAAAAAAAAAAAATGCATACGCTTTGTAAAATGTACAAAATAAAATAAATGCCATATTCACAAGGATTTCATGACGAGTCAAGTTAAAAATGAGCTTTTACTTAGACTTCAAATAATAATTACTAGCCTCTACACCTTTTTAAGTCTTTAATAAGTGCAACATCATTAACCTGACTTGTCATCAAACATTATCAATATGACCATAGCATACAATCACTTAAAAGACTTGTTAATGGATGAATTGAGGAATCACCAAGTTCAGCGGGTGAAAGTTAATGGCTGTTTATAGTTTTGTACTCGAGTAAATGCGTAACACAGTAAACTTGACTTTCTCTGAAAATTTTATGTATATGAGCACGGTTGATTGAAAACTGATAAAAAGGCTTAAGGCCTGTTTATTAATTTTTGTGCCTCAGTCAAAACGCAGTACCATAACCTTGGCATGTTATCGAAACCTTATGAATACGTCGGACTAAAAATTCCTAAAAAAGTTTACGCCTAAGGTCTTGTAACTAAAGTTTTGTGACAGGGTAAAACTGCAACATTAATAACTTGACATGTTATGTTAACGTTGTGAATATCAGCACGGCGGATTAAAGATTTCAACAAATAGCCTTTGGGATTAATGTGTTGTAGCTGAGTAAAAATGTAACATTATCTTGATTTTCTATATAAACCAAATTACGTGCTGAAATGGCCCAACTATATGTACGTATACTTCAACCATATACCGAAGCGCTGACAAGGTGAAAACAAAAGTGCAATTTTGTATGGTCCCCTAACATTTTATGGCCAGCCTACATGGAAGTGGACACTTTGATATCAAAAACATACTTTTTGTACGGTCCACAACAAATAGCAATGGACACGTCGCAATCTTTGGGGGGTTAACGACCACCGTGATCAATTCAGTGGTCTATAAGCAATCGGACATTCCCAATTTTGGGCCACTGGTTCCTGGGAAGGGGGACAGCCAGTGCCAGAAGTCAAGCACAACGTCCATGATTCACCGAGATTTGAACCAGGATCCTTCTCGACAAGTGGTCAGAAGCCAGCGCCTAGATCACTCCGCCGCCGTAGCGGCACACGTTGAAATGTATTTTTCATACCGCCCCAAACGCTCCTATGGACATACTAGATTGAACTGGACGCAAATAAATCATTAATATAATTTGTACTAGCAGGGATACCAGTTATTTGCCAGGTACATATTACTATTTGTGGAATCACCAATTTCAGCGGGTGAAAGTTAATGAATGAAAAAGATATTCCTGCAATTTTCCAGTAAACTTATTTTAAATTTTTTGATTTAGTTAATTTAATTTTGCGAAACAAAAAAGAAAGAAAAAGGAATGGGAATACTTACCTTCTAGGAGACATCTATAGAACTGCCGTACATCTGGCGTGTGCTTCTGTGAATCCCGCGACACATAAATGCAATGTACCTATGTGATGTCGCATGCATACGACTTCACATTGGCATTGACCATCTTTTTCTTACCGTTTTGAATTTTGAATATCTGGAACTCTCTGTTTACATTACATTATATTTCTTTCTGATAAGCCGTTCGTTGGTAGTGAAAGCTAAACTATATAGATTTGTGTTTTATTACACCATTAAACGCATATTTTTGCACTTTATTGTTATCTACAGTCCCTAACTTAGACCGTAGGTTGGTTAGTTGGTTGGTTGGTTAGTTGGTTGGTTGGTTGATGGTTTATGGTTCAAGGCCCTCAAAGGGCCAAAGAGCGCCTCAGAACGTAAATAGGGTATTCTTAAGAGTAAAAAACGGAACTTTTTACGAAAATTTTGCATGGTGCTACCTTGACCCGGGTCCCGACCCCTTCCAAAAACCGTCTACCGTCTAAGTTAGATAACCATAAGTAGTATACCAAATCTGGTTGTCCTAAATTGAAAACTGTAGATTTTACGAAATTTTTATGAGGAGGGGGAGGGGCTCTCACCCCGGGGTTCCAGCCCCTTCCAAAAACCGTCTAGCGTCTAAGTTAGAGTTTCATGATACCAAATTTCGTGGTTCTGAATTGAAAACTGTAGTTTTTAAGAAAATGTTGTATGTCTGTGTGTGTGTGCGGGGCGGGGGGGGAGTTCTGACCCCCAGGGCCTTGAACCGTCCCAAAAACCGTCGACCGTCTAAGTTAAAGTACCATGAGATAGTATACCAAATTTGGTGGTTCTAAATTGAAAACTGTAGATTTTACGCGGCATTTTTTATGGAGGGGGCTCTTATCCCCGGGCTCCAACCCCTTCCAAAAACCGTCTAGCGTCTAAGTTAGAGTACCATGAGATAGTATACCAAATTTGGTGGTTCTAAATTGAAAACTATAGATTTTGCGAATTTTTATATGAGGGTGGTCTGACCCCCAGGGCTGCAACCCCTTCAAAGAATCGTCGAGCGTCTAAGTTAGAGTACCATGCGATAGTATACCAGATTTGGTGGTTCTGAATTGAAAACTGCAGTTTTTAAGAAAATTTTGTATGTGGGGGCTCTGACCCCCGGGCCTTGATCCGTTCCAAAAACGGTCTACTGTCTAAGTTAGAGTACCATGAGATAGTATACCAAATTTGGTGGTTCTAAATTGAAAACTGTAGATTTTACGCGGCATTTCTATGGGGGGGCTCTTACCCCCGGGCTCCAACCCCTTCCAAAAACCGTCTAGCGTCTAAGTTAGAGTACCATGAGATAGTATACCAAATTTGGTGGTTCTAAATTGAAAACCGTAGATTTTGCGAATTTTTATATGAGGGGTGGTCTGACCCCCCGGGCCTTGATCCGTTCCAAAAACGGTCTACTGTCTAAGTTAGAGTACCATGAGATAGTATACCAAAGTTGGTGGTTCTAAATTGAAAACTGTAGATTTTACAAAAAAAAATTATTCGGGGGGTGTCTGACCCCCGGGCTCCAACCCCTTCCAAAAACCGTCTAGCGTCTAAGTTAGAGTACCATGAGATAGTATACCAGATTTGGTGGTTCTGAATTGAAAACTGCAGTTTTTAAGAAAATTTTGTATGTGGGGGCTCTGACCCCCGGGCCTTGATCCGTTCCAAAAACGGTCTACTGTCTAAGTTAAAGTACCATGAGATAGTATACCAAATTTGGTGGTTCTAAATTGAAAACTGTAGATTTTACGCGGCATTTTTATGGGGGGGGGCTCTTACCCCCGGGCTCCAACCCCTTCCAAAAACCGTCTAGCGTCTAAGTTAGAGTACCATGAGATAGTATACCAAATTTGGTGGTTCTAAATTGAAAACTGTAGATTTTGCGAATTTTTATATGAGGGGTGGTCTGACCCCCGGGCTGCAACCCCTTCAAAGAATCGTCGAGCGTCTAAGTTAGAGTACCATGCGATAGTATACCAGATTTGGTGGTTCTGAATTGAAAACTGCAGTTTTTAAGAAAATTTTGTATGTGGGGGCTCTGACCCCCGGGCCTTGATCCGTTCCAAAAACGGTCTACTGTCTAAGTTAGAGTACCATGAGATAGTATACCAAATTTGGTGGTTCTAAATTGAAAACTGTAGATTTTACGCGGCATTTTTATGGGGGGGCTCTTACCCCCGGGCTCCAACCCCTTCCAAAAACCGTCTAGCGTCTAAGTTAGAGTACCATGACATAGTATACCAGATTAGGTGGTTCTGAATTGAAAACTGTAGTTTTTAAGAAAATTTTGTATGTAGGGGTCTCTGAGCCCCCGGGCCTTGACCCGTTCCAAAAACGGTCTGCCGTCTAAGTTAGAGTACCATAAGATAGTATACCAAATTTGGTGGTTCTAAGATGAAAACTGTAGATTTTACGAAATTTTTTATGATGAGGGGGCTCTGACCCCGCGGGCTCTAACCCCTTCCAAAAACCGTCTAGCGTCTAAGTTAGAGTACCATGAGATAGTATACCAAATTTGGTGGTTCTAAATTGAAAACTGTAGATTTTACGAAAAAGTGTTTATTCGTGGGGGTCTGACCCCCGGGCTCCAACCCCTCCCAAAAGCAGTCTAGCGTCTAAGTTAGAGTACCATGAGATAGTATACCAGATTAGGTGGTTCTGAATTGAAAACTGTAGTTTTTAAGAAAATTATGTATGTGGGGGCTCTGACCCCCCGTGCCTTGACCCGTTCCAAAAACGGTCTGCCGTCTGAGTTGGAGTACCATAACATAGTATACCAAATTTGGTGGTTCTAAGATGAAAACTGTCGATTTTACGAAATTTTTTATGAGGGGGGGGCTCTGACCCCGCGGGCTCCAACCCCTTCCAAAAACCGTCTAGCGTCTAAGTTAGAGTTTCATGATACCAAATTTGATGGTTCTGAAATGAAAACTAGATTTTACGAAAATTTTGTATGTAGGGGGTAGGGGAGCTCTGACTCCCGGGCCTTGACCCGTTCCAAAAACCGACAACCGTCTAAGTTAGAGTACTATGAGATAGGATACCTGATTTGGTGGTTCTGAATTGAAAACTATATCTTACGGCAATTCTGTAGGGGGGGCTCTAACTCCCCCCTCTCTCTGCAACCGCTTCCCAAAACCGTCTACAGTCTAAGTTAGAATACCACGAGATAGTATACCAGATTTGGTGGTTCTGAATTGAAATCTGTAAAATTTTGTGTATGGAGGGCTCTGTCCAACCGGGCCCTGCCCCGTTCCAAAAACCGTTTACCGTCTAATATTTTTAGTGCCAAAGAAAAACGTAATATTCCTATACTGTCTGCGTGGCCAAACTTTACAAATTTGATCAGGGAGCAAGATGTTCGAAATCGTACGTTTTCCTGCATTCGTTTTGTATGTAACCAAAATCTGTAAACGCGACGAATTGACGTATCGACGAATTGACGTACTCGACGAATTGACGTACTCGACGAATTGACGTACTCGACGAATTTGTCCGCGACGAATTGACGCAGTCGACGAATTGACGCGCGACGAATTAACGCGCGACGAATTGACGCAGTCGACGAATTGACGCGCGACGAATCGTCGCAGTCGACGAATTGACGCGGTCGACGAATTGACGCACGCGACGAATTGACGTAGAACCGATTTCATGAGTGTTCCTACCTTCTGGGGGGGGTAATGATGAAATCAACATCTATATTTTTGAAAGCTTTTAACTCATCAGAAACTGGTGAAAATTGGTGTTGCTGTGAAACATATTCTGAAGCTCGATATGTTATCAGGAAAACAGCAAAAACTGAAATTACGGTAAACATGCAAAAGTTACTTAATTTAAAAATTTTGACTGTAGCGCCATTAAAATTAAGTGGAACAATTTTAACATTACCGCGGAGGGACTTTTTAGCTCTCGTAGATATATTTCAAAACATGTGTAAAAGAGTTAGGTTATATGAAGAACGACAGTTTCAACACTTGCAAGTAAGTGAGCAAATTATACGTTTCGGCAGTATGATTTCCATATAACCTACGTTTCCCACTGCGGAGAGACCTTTTGAATGCCCTCTGTATGCATGTATGTATAATTATAAATTGAGTTTCGAATTAATAGCACAAAGCAGCTTTGTCCGGATCAGGTCCGGGTAGAGTCCAATTATATGACGTCCGGGTCTGGTCCAATTATGTGACGCCCGGGTCCGGCCTGGGCCCAACATTTTTGACCCGTTTCCAATTCTGATACAAACATGAGATGCTTAGTAATCGATGATGAAGAATAGAGCTGATACGTCATAAAAACAGTCTTTCATTGGTGAAAGCAGATTGGGGTGGTCATGAATTTTCACGAGTTGATTTCCCCATTAATTCGTATAACGGTTTTTACTGTTTACACTTTGTTCTGTTCCAGCTTATTCCTTCAGGCGTTTTTCTCAGCAACCAAATTGCCAAGTCCCGTCGTTTCCGCTTCCAACTAAATTTCTCCCTAGAACTCCTGTCTCGAACGAAAAAAATATTTTTCTTTTCTATTGGAGGTTTAACGACCACCGCGAGCAACTCAATGGACTATAAGCCAATCCCTAATTTAGGGCCACTGATTCCAGGGAAGGGAGAGAGCCAGCGCCGTAAGACAAACACATCCATGCTTCACCGGGATTCGATCCCGTACCCATCACGGATGAATGGTAACACGCCAGTGTTATGACCACTGCCCAACTCCGTAAAAACTCTTTCACTTCCGCTTGGGGTGCATCATTTTTCTCTCACTCAAAGAGAATTAGAAATCTGTTCTCCTCTGAGCCCCAGAAAAATATCTCATTACTTTTCTTCCCTTCTCTGTGAAAAGTGCGGGCTATTTTCTCCCCTTCTAGTCCTGCCCTTCTGACCATCAGGTTACTTCGCAGTACACAGTCTTAATGTTTTTCTTTCCTGCATTAGCGTAAATTTGCACGTGCGGATCTAGTTATCTTTTTTCGACACCACCCTGAGAATTTCCTCATTAAAAGCTAAAGCTGCAATAAAGGCCATGTGCTCGAAAACTCTACTGTGACGAGAGGTAATAAAACCATTTCCTAGTCACTCCAGCTCTGAAGTTCAAGATAAGTTTGAAAGTGCTTTCTCTAGAAGCGGTGCCCCCCCCCCGCTTTCATTATCAACTGAATAAAAAGGACTGAAGGGACCATTTTCCAGTTTGCCCAACCATTTCGGAAGAGGGGATGAATTAAACTCCTAAGTATATTAAAGAAAGGTAAATAATACTAAGTTTCGTTGAAATTAAACTAAGAATCTCGGCGTAACAAAATATTACACGTGTTGTTTAACTCAAAATTTATTATTTGAGTTTCTTCTGCGTTAAGTTAACATAATTTATTTCCTTGCAAAATGAAGGTACTACTTTCCTGACATTATCAGTTTCTGACATTCTGTGTAATTTTAAACATGTACTTTTTCATAAAATTGTATTTTTATTTTTACTTTGTAATTCCGGCCAAAACCAATACCTTTGTTCTTGTTTCTTATGAATATTTTTCAGAAAGGGTAGAAAGACAGGAGAAAATAAAAGAAAAGAAAATGCCAGGATCATCAGTTTTTTAGGGAGAACAGCTGTGAAACTCAAAAATAAAATTATGAATTCGATAACTTTTAGATGCGGAGAAATCGTGTCTACGGACAAAGTGATACTAAAAATTTTCTTTTTGAATCCTTTTCTTTTTCTTTCTGAAAGACGTTCAAATTTCGGTTACCCAAGATCTGTTTTTGTTTCAACTGAGAAGCTGTCACATTGATTAATACAATTTATTTATGCCAAAGGAATATCTCTTAAGACTTCAATTATTTAAGTCAAGGATAAAAAAAAAGAAAAAAAGAAAAAAAAAATTAAATTGTTCTACTTTGAAAAAAAAAAAAATACAGGTGTGACGACATGCTTTGCTTTTCACGAAGAATGCAGCATAAAAATATATACTTAACAACAAAAAATAAAAAAAATTATGTACCTATGGAGCGCGAAGATACCTCCTTTATTTATTCCTTTTGAAATGTCTGCCCTCACTCCCTTCATGCGTTTGCTAATTTTTTGCTTCTTTGACGAGGCAAAAGCAGTGGTAATCGTGGAACATCCCATACAACACAAACACCAGTCTCCGCTTGATTTATAACATTGACACAGTTAAATGAAAACATTCATCTAGCGCGACATACAATGTGAAGTGACTGCATTTCCTTGAACCTGGAAAAAAATTAAGGCAAACTAAAAGATTTTTCTTGAAAATAGTTTTTTCGTGGAATTTTCGTGTTAGTCAGTTCTTTCAAATTAAAAAAAAACATTACTTAACGAGGAACATTTTGCGTCCATTGATGCAACCAAAAATGTAACTGTGCTTTAAAAAAATCCGCAGTCATTAGGTTGCTGCAGATGACCCCCTCCCCCCAAAACAATGAAAAATAAACGTCATTAATGAAAATAAAATACAAGCTCCTGCATGCCGTCGTGAAATACTGTTGAGCTTTGGAATGCGACAAACTCATGGAATGGGTTTCAACTGGTGTTTAATTGTAAAACGATTTACCCTGTGAAAAGGTGTCTAGTGCTTGAAGAAGTGATACTCCGTAGGGGACAGCTCAGGTGAATAAGGTGGATGAGGTAAGGTTTGGTACCTCGACTGGTGTAGCCTCTGGATCGTCTGGAGTGTAACGCGGGGTTTTGCGTTATTATTGAGAAGTATGGGCGCAGAGGAGTAAATAGGGATGGACAGACAGGGCTGCTTCCCCAGGCACAGGTCAAGAGGGGATGCAAGAATAACTGCTTGCAATCTGAAATTAGAGTTGAAACTTTTTCACCAGCTTCTGGTGCACTTACAAATCCAATTTCATCCTTCTCAGAATGTTCAGGAGATGCTAGTTATTCACATTCAGAAATAAACGGTTCTACAGTCAGCCCAACTAAAGAACCACTGGCTTTGTCGACAACAATGCAGCCCGCGGTTTGAATTGAAACTTTTATTGGAACTGTAACTTTCACACCAGATTCTGGTACTTAAAATTTGAATTTCTTCCTTCTCAAAATGTTCAGAGAATACTTGTTACTCATTCAGAAATAAACACGAGGCTCTATAGTCGGTCCAACTGAAGAAGAACTACGGCCTTTGTCGACAATAATAGAGCCCGCGGTTTTTCTTTAGTTGGATGCATAAGATTAGGATGTCGTTCACTTTGCTGATGATTCTCTGCGAACCTGGTAATTATTCGGGCATTAATGTGGCTGCGAGCCACGACTGTCAGCTACATTCAGTCCGTATGAATACCGAAGGCCCGAAGCAGTAATGTGGTACCAAAGGCCAGAAGCAGTACTAGGGTACCAAAGGTCCGAAGCAGTACTATGGTACCAAAGGCCCGAAGGAGTACTGTGGTACCAAAGGCCCGAAGCAGTACTATGGTACCAAAGGCTCGAAGCAGTACTAGGGTACCAAAGGTCCGAAGCAGTACTATAGTACCATATGCCCGAAGGAGTACTGTGGTATCAAAGGCCCGAAGCAGTACTATGGTACCAAAGGCCCGAAGCAGTACTGGGTACCAAAGGTCCGAAGCAGTACTATGGTACCAAAGGCCCGAAGGAGTACTGTGGTACCAAAGGCCCGAAGCAGTACTATGGTACAAAAGGCCCGAAGCAGTACTAGGGTACCAAAGGTCCGAAGGAGTACTGTGGTACCAAAGGTCCGAAGCAGTGCTATGGTACCAAAGGCCCGAAGGAGTACTGTGGTACCAAAGGTCCGAAGCAGTACTATGGTACCAAAGGCCCGAAGGAGTACTGTGGTACCAAAGGCCCGAAGGAATACTGTGGTACCAAAGGTCCGAAGCAGTACTATGGTACCAAAGGCCCGAAGGAGTACTGTGGTACCAAAGGTCCGAAGCAGTACTATGGTACCAAAGGCCCGAAGGAGTACTGTGGTACCAAAGGTCCGAAGCAGTACTATGGTACCAAAGGCCCGAAGGAATACTGTGGTACCAAAGGCCCGAAGCAGTACTAGGGTACCAAAGGCCGGAAGCGGTTGCGAAAAACTGTACAAACAGTCAAAGTTTAATTGTGCCTTTCTCAAGTAATATTGCGGTATGACGTTAATTTTGCTTTGCCGAGCAGTTGTGTAAATATAAATTAGACAGAGACACACACAGACACATACACAATATATATATATATATATATATATATATATATATATATATATATATATATATATATATATGCACATACACATATGTAGACCAGTGGCGTATCTTGGGTCCGAGACCTGCATTATACTCCCCCCCCACACACACACAGTACTGTTTTTTTTAAATTGCGAAGTTTAATTTTTAATTGCTATGTAATAGAGTAAATTTTTTTCTAAATTTTAGGTACATACTACTACTAACATGATACCAAATAATTACGAGGATTAGGATTTTAACACTTATTTCTACATGAACTCTTCTTTCCTTTTGTGTGAACTTGAGTGTTACGTTTTCATAAAAAGTTTCTCCCGAGTACTTTTTCATATTTAAAAAGAATGGTTTTTTCTATTGTCAAAATAGCCAAGTTTCTCAAGTGTACTTGTCCTTTTGTGGCTCGAAATATATCTTGATTCTTTTTAATGCAGAAAACCTTCTTACGGCAGTTACAGTTGTTGATGGAAACTTTAATATTAGGTCTGCTAATTCGTACACCTCACTAAACACTACGTCCAATTTATTCAACTTTATGTAACAAGTAATGTCTCTTACTGATTTGTTTTTATATTCATCAAGGGAATAAAACACCTTCAGTTCATTTTTTAGTCGAGCTCTCTCAAAATTTGAAGCTTTAAGTTCTGAAAGCATACGTTCAAGGAAGCTTTCACAAAATTTATCAAAACAGTTCAAATCCAACAAAGCCACAAATTTAAGATGTAATATCACTGATTTTAATTCGTTGACACTTCACACAAACTGAAACAACTCTCGCGAAACACTTGATAATATGCGAAGGACTGAGGTGTCTAAGTCTTCTCTTTTCTTAGCGAACCGTTGCCGAAAGCAATGGCCCATTCCCCTCCACCCGCTCATTCATGTTGTCATGGAAACGCTAGCAGGCGACCGTAGTATGGAAGGTCTTCGAATCAGAACAACGAAGACTCTTAAAGAGCTGGTTGTGTTACGCCTTCGGTCTTCGCTCTCCAGACTGAGTCAAAGAAGCGAATCCGGACGTGTTTTTTCTGCAGCAAAAGCATCGACATATTTTAATACCGTTGATAATTGACTTTGATTTGTGTATATTTAATTAACTTTTATTTGTGCATTCTCTGGGCTTCGCAGCTAGCCTCGAATATACCCCACTGATGTAGACCTATTAGACTTGTTTATAACGAGGAGTCTCTACCCCGGGACCACCAACGGATTAACGAGACGTCCTAACCTCGGCAAATCACTAGCTGGACTTGAACCAGAACTTTAACCCTAAAAAAAAAAAAAAAGTCCCTCAAAACCATGAAAAAAAAAAAAAAAAAAAAAAACTGTCCGAAGTGAAAAAAGTTTTTATTCTTTACAGCAAAACTGAAATTTGTGTTTAATCTATTACTCCCAATTCTTCATTCTATGAAAAAGCCCTTCAAATTGAATATGTTAAATGAATGATATTGGAAAATTGCAGACATCTTTAGTGGAATGATCTGGAGCTTGGGCAAGATGTGATCATGCCCTATGAGTAGCTTCATTTCCATCCTTTGAAGGACTGAACTCATAGCTCATGTGTACCCCATTCCCTGATTCTTTATGGTAGGCACGAGACATATAAGGTTTCTAATTTTTAACTATGCGAGCTCGTAAGTCAAGGACTAAAAAGAAAATAATAATAATTTCTGCAGTTCCCACTGCTAAAATTAGTGCCAGTATGTAAATTCCGGGTAAAAAAAAGTACCAGTATGAAATACTAGTGAAAAAAGAAGTGTCGGTATGCCATTTATCAGCAGTGCCCATTTCGAGCTCTGCTGATTCATTAATTTGAGTTGGGAGTTCACACGCAACAGTTGTCCAGTGAAATATCAGTACAATGTATTTCCAGAAAGAATCAGTATTTATACATTTTACTGGAAGTTCGGTGGATGTACTAAAAAACTGCTACAAAATACAGAGCACATGGCAAAAATATCATATTCACTACAATATCAGCTCACAAAAATTATCCAAAATATTCTTTTACACTCTTTCCGAAATTGAATGACTCGTCATGTACTTTTTCACGCTGTAGTACGAAACTGTCCTCCAAAGTGGCTGAGTTGTCAGAGGCGCGGTTCTGGCCATTAGTCTCATCTGGGTCCAAGACCGAATCGCCGGTGAGGTGCACTTGTGCAATGGCCCCAAATTAGGGACCGCAGTTGCTTATAGCCTCCAAGGCTCATGGTGTTAATTAAACCCCGAAAAAAAAGCAAAGAAAAAAACATAACGGAATTACTATGAAGACTGAACAACGTTTTTTTTTGTTTTTTTTATTAGAGGTTTATCGACCACCGTGAGCAACTCAATGGGGTATGCGCAGTCGCCTTTCCCTAATTTAGAGCCACTGGTTCCATGGAAGGGAGAGAGATAGCGCCGTAAGACAAACACAACATCCATGCCTCACTAGCATTCGAAACCGTACCCAATCTGGGACGAATGATCAGAAGCCATCGCTTAGACCACTGCGCCACCGGGGCGGCAATTGAAAGTTTTGTTAAATAATATTAATCAGTTCTCATATAGGCATTTACTCAAAACGGAGTTGGACACACTTTTAATAACTATCAAAAATAATTAGGAATAAGCATAAACTTGGAACAGCAGATGGTTATGGTGAACGAATGAACCATGAGGCTGAAGTGCAGATTTATCAGAAAAAAAAAATATTTACAATATATTGCTCGACATTGCTACTACCAGAGATGGAAACAGGTCATGGATCAGCGGGTCGACAATTTCTAGCGAATCAAACGGGCCGGATCAAGGTGTTCCTGACCCGACGTCGACCCGGCATTATTTCCGTTTTAATCCTGAAAAGCACAAACACATTTTTTTCAAAGAAAACTGCGAACTGTGGAATTTTGTGCTCGATACTGGTGCCCGCAGAGTGAAAAATGATTTGTCAAGCAATATGAAGGAAGAGTGTCCTCAGAAGGAAAAGTGTCCCTTCCTTCTGTGGGGCAAATATGAAAACATCATCACCCATTTTGGAAACTTTCAAGTCATCACAAACTTGTGAAAATTGGTGTTGCTGTGAAACATATTCTGAAGCTTGATAATGTTATCCAGAAAACGGCAGAAACTGAAATCAAAAATTTTGACTGTAGCTCCATCAAAATAAGGTGGAACAGCCTTAACATTGCTGCGGAGGGACTTTTTCACTCTCGCAGATGTGTTTGAAAACATGCGTAAAACAGTCAGTCAGGTTATGTCGCCCTTGTGAATGAAGGACAACAGTTTCAACACTTCCTGTAAGTAAGTGAGTAAATTATACGTCCCTGTAATATTGTCTTGATGCATAAGTTCATGCCGCCTTTTTCACCGCACTGCAGGAATGTATTACATCAGAAGGGAAAACGAAATCAGTCAACTATGTATCCCCTCCCCCTTATTTACGATGGTGTCCCAACGTCTGGATAGGTTTGAAATACAATTCTTGAAAAAACGTGCAGGTTTTGCTGCGAAGAAATCATCAAAGGAAATTCTGGAGATCAACATAATTGTTGAACGTTCTACCCCGGAGTGCATTCGACAGAGATCGGAACAGATGATAGTCTGAAGGGGGCGACATCTGGGGAGTAGGCCGGGTGTGGAAGGATCTCCCATTTCATGTCCTGAATGGCCATTTTGGCCATGTTTGTACTGTGAGGGCGTGCGTTATCATGTTGGAGAAACACAATATTTCACCGATGTGGCCGTTTCAGCTGAATTGCTCCCTCCACGCGGCGGAGTTGCTCACAATAGAGTGCAGCGTTGATGGTCCGATTTCTCGGCAGCATTTCCCAGTGAATAATGCCTTCCATGTCCCACCAGATACACAACATGTCCTTCGCAGGATGAAGGTCATGTTTTGGACGTAGTGTGGGCCTCTTGTTTGGGATTGACCATTCCCTCCGATGCCTGAAATTCACGTACATGCACCACTTTTCATCTCCGGTAACAATACGTTACAGAAAGGGTTTGTGTTGCTGAGAATATTCTCGATAACGGGCGAGCAAGGAACCACATATGGCAACACGCTGATTCTTGTTGTCCTCGGTGAGAGTGTGAGGCACCCAAGACTCCAACTTTTGGACCTTTCCCATACGTTCCAGGTGTCACACCACTGTGGCCTGATCACAATCCATCTCAGTGGCCAACTCGCGTGTGGTTTGACGCTGATCCAAGTGGATGAGATGGTTTAAACGATCCTCATCAAAGTGAGATGGACGAGCTGAGCGTGGAGAGTCGTTGAGGTCAAAATTGCCACCTCGGTACCGCTCAAACCATTTGCGGGCTGTCCTCGTAGCAATAGCATCCTCCCAACACACAGCCCAAATTTGTCGAGTTGTCTCGGCGGCTGTGGATTCCTTGTTAAATTTGTAGAGGAGCAGATGTCGGAAATGTTCATTCCTCTCTATACTGGACACTCCATACTTCCGGACCTGAAACCAAAAAAAAAAAAAAAACCATTAGCCACAATGACACAACGCAATATGATTTAGATACACGATATTACTGGCTACATTTTGATATACAACTGGCCATCTGCACCGTCACTACTGACCTGGGAAACACTCGTGAAACACTCGTGAAACAAGACGGCATGAACTTATGTATCAACCTATAATACATTTGTTTGATTTTCCATATAACCTAAGATACCCAATACGGAGAGATTTTTTGAACGCCATATATTGTGTATTAAAGTTCAAAACAGATTTTTCCGGGCCGGATGCGGGTCCAAAATTTTTGCCTGTTTCCAACTCTGGGTACTACTTCTGTCCAGAAGTAGATGCCATATCGGCATGCAAATTGCAATGAGTGTGCATCAGTGATGAGTTTGGGCTCAATTTTAAAAGCTCGGGATCGAAATTTTTATATCGTAAAATAAAGCCGGAGCTCGAACAAGCCGGAGAACTGTGACCAGCCGGTTAGGCATTAATAATAATAATAGAAAAAATATCCTCTTCCAGACTTCCTATTCTAATCCTCCTCTAGAAATTAACTGACTTCTTTAATTTGAGTTTTAGAGAAAAAAATGACATTGAAAAATATATTTTAAATTGGATATTATCTGCGTTTGCTCCCCCTAGCGGCGAAGTCGTGAATACAAAAATGCAAGGATCGTCGTTCTCACAGTTTAATCTTTCCAATACAAAGATAATTTTCATGCTTTCCAATGCAAAAAATATTTTTCAAATAAGACCAATATTTGCAGAGATACGTTATTCACACAGAGGGACGAACGAATACAGTCACAACATAAGCAGGTTTTGTTTTTGTTTTCGAAAAAATGCTGAAAGATTAGTTACTGATAAATTAAAAAAAAACAACATACTGGTGCTGAGAAAATCAGCAACAAATGTGAAAATCGGCAAATCTCTCGAGACAATTGAAAAGAACTATCAAGCGTTTGATATACACCGATGAGTCATTGCATTATGACCACCCCCCAGCCTAGAGAAATGAGCTCGCCTGGAGGCCGAAAAATTGCACAGTTTAAGCTCACAGAGCTGTATATATATACAACCCGAAGACCGGCTTTCGGTTAGTAGAGCGTTCGGAGTCAGAATGGTAAAAGCTGCCGATTTATCGGAGTTTGATAAAGGACTAATTGTTATGTCACGGAGCCTCGGAACTACGATCTCGGAAATAACGCTGCCTGTGGGTTATTCACGTGCTGCTGTAGTGAGTACGTATCAAAAGTGGTGCACAGATTGCCAAACGACGATCCGTCGTCCAGCCGTGTTTCGCCCGCATCTCACTGATGTCAGAGAGGAACGGAGACTGTCGCGCATTGTTAATAGCGACCGGAGGGCCACAGTGCGACAAATCACCCGCAGCTACAACAGTGGTGATCAGAGCAATATGTGTAGCACACAGTTCATCGCAACCTTCTGCGCATGGGCATGCGTAGCTGAGGATCCAGCCGGGTTCCCATGCTCACTGCACGTCATCGCCAACAACGCATGAAATGGGCCCAAAATCATCGAGATTGGACCGTGGATGATTGGAAGAAAGTGGCCTGGTCTGACGAATCGAGATTCCTGGAGCATCACCTAGACAGCCGAGAACGGATACACCGATTACCAACGGAGGCTATGGCACCTTGATGTATTTTGGGCGGAAACAAGCCGGCTGCGGCGGTGTTATGCTGTCGGCGATATTTTGTTGGGTCACTTTAGGCTCCATTATCCCAATAGCACAATCCCTGACAGTTGCCAGGTGTCTGAACATCATTTCGGACCAAGTTCACCCATTCATGGTAACTGTGTTCCCTGCTGGTGATGGCCATTACCAACAGGATAATGCGCCATGCCACACTGCCAGAATCGTCAAGGAGTGGTTCGAGGAACATGCTGGTGACTTTTTGTTAATGCCCTGGCCTCCAAATTCACCTGACATGAACCCAATCGAACATTTGTGTTTCGATTAGGGAAAGCGGGTTCGCGCTAAATCACCACCTTCCCGAAATGTACGTAACTGGAAAACCCGCTGTTGACATTATGGTACCAGATACCCCAGGTTACCTACCGCCACCTCATCGAATCGATGTCTCGCCGAGTGGCCGCTGTTTTGTGGGCTAAAGGGCGTCCTACAGCTTATTAGGTAGGTGGTCATAATGAAATAGCTCATCGGTGTAAAAGGCTACGCTGATTTGAAATCTGAATAACGCGCATATGAAACAGTTGAAACTCAAAACCACCTCATCTGAACGTGCGTTTCATTTAGTGTTAGAATGCACGAAATACGAGATACCCAACTTATACGGTCACCGCCGGGGAATTGAATGCCGGAAATCTCGATATCTAGCCGAGCGCGTTAGCCTTACACCACGGTGGCCAACAATCCACGGCGCTATGTGTGTTTTTCAGAAAGCTTCTGACATCATAAATCCGTAAGATGGGCTCAGCTACTGACGTCTTCATCTGGTGGGCATTAACGGCACTGGCTATACACTAAAGAGCAATTGAATTAGAGACGCCTGTCTAGTAACATGTAGCACTACCTTTCGCCCTGATGACGGCGGTGATTCGTCTCGGCATGGACTCGACAAGACATCGGAAGCGTTGGGAAGCCATACGGATCCACGACCCCTGAACAAGCTCCCACAGTTCACGAAGATTTGATGGAGGGGGGTCAGAACCTCGAACATCTCTCTCGATGGCATCCTAGACGTGCTCGATGGGATTGAGGTCAGGTGACCTAGCTGGCCAAGGAAGCGAGGTCACGTCGGTGGAGTGTTCATCCAACCATTCGATACAATTCGGGAAGCGATGGCACTGTGCATTGTCTTGTTGCAGGATGAGGTCCCCAGTGGGATGTTGAAGACGCACAAACGGGAGCAAATGGTTGTCCAGGATATCCCGGTAACGTTGACATGTGAGGGACGATGTCACGCGTACCTGGGGTCCCATTTCAGTCCACGTAAACAGTCCCCAGACGAGAACGCCACCCCCACCAACCTGAAGAGTACCCTGCTGGCAAGAAGGATTCATCGCTAATTCATGTGGTTTGCGCCGTACTCGTATCTTTCCATCCGCATGTACCAACGTGACTCTCGACTCATCAGTCCAGGCAACATTTTCCCACATGTCTAGGGTCCAGTGGCGATGTTCACGCGCCCATGCTAATCTTTGTACCCTGTGATGTGCGGTCAGCACCGGTACCCTCGTGCGACGATGGCTTCTGTACCCCATAGCGAGGAAATGGTTCTGGATGGTGTGGCTGCTAACACATTTTTGTGCACCAGCGTTAAATTGCCAAGTGATTTCTTGCACTGTGGCCCGTCTATCCGCTGTTACAATGAGAGCTAGCCGACGATGATCCCGCTCATCCACACGCTGTTGTCCACGGCAGTTAGCTCTTACAGGGATGGTTTTACCGGATTCGATTTACTTACGGTGCACCCGCTGACACAGTGGCTCGTGAAAATCCCAGTGCCTGTACGACTTCCGAGATGGAATGACCCATTCGTCGGGCCTCGACAATTTGCCCACGATCAAATGCGCTTAGATCCTTCGTCTTACCCATACCGTGTTCGACCCTTACTGATTCCCGTCGCATCACTCCTTATATTGTCGGATCGCTGTATACGTCATGTCGTTTCCGTTTACAGGGCCGCCCACAGCGACACATTTGCATAACGCCAGCTGTCTCTAATTCAATTGGTCTTCAGTGTATATTAATTATAGCAGTTAAATCCAAAAAATGCCCACCAGATGGAGACGTCTCAGTAGCTGAGCCCATCTTACGGATTTATGATGTCAGAAGCTGACAGGAAAACGCACATAGCGCCGTGGATTGTTGGCCACCGTGGTGTAAGGCTAACGCGCTTGGTTAGATATCGAGAGATCAGGGATTCAATTCCCCGGTGGTGACCGAATTACAATTTTTCTGTTGATGTGTGTTGCTGAAACGTGGAAAGAGCGATGTCTTTGTTTATTTACTGATGCCACGTATTTGGAGGATTTTCACAGTAATAGAGAAGCTCCCGGCCGGTCAACGTCAGTCTGAGGTAGCTAGATGGCTAAATGTGAATCATAGTGTCGCCAGGCACGCTTTGAATTGATTTAAAACAAGTGAAAGTATTTTTAAAATACATATTTCTGAACGACCAAGGGCTCCATCGACTACTGATTCCTGATTTCAATGTAAGCCTCCGTAGAACCTATGCAGCTCGGTATTTTGCTTCAGACATTGCTACTTCCACAGGAAAGGTTGTAACTCGGTAAACTGTGCCCAGAAGGCTTCGTGGATTTAATCTTTATGCAAGATGACCAGCTGTTTGTGTCTCTTTGACGCACTCCCAGAGAAGAGTTGAACTGAATTATCAATTAGCCAATACACTCAGAGTTGGAAACGGGTCAAAAGTTTTGGACCCGGACCCAACCCGCACCCGGACGTCACATAATTGGGCCCGACCCAGACCTGACCCGGAAAATCTGCTTTGAACTGTAAATTCGAAACTCAATTTACAATTATACATAATCATGTATAATTATAATACATAATCATATACAGTATATGGGATGTAAGGTCAGGTGATGCGTAACATCATAGCCTCTCCTTGACAAATGTCAACCCCGCCTTCTCGTGGTGCATCCTGTTCCCACTAAAGGGGCTCTGACGACCGCCCATAGCGGTATAACTATACCATCGGGATTAGAGGAAATTCTATCCCACACTCACCAACCCGCTTGGCCAGCGTGGTGAGTTATGGCCAAACCCTCCAAAATGATTCCACAACTTAAATCTTGGCCCTCAGTCTCCGGCAGCTGGAATGTACCTGGCCAAGGCAGCGGCCAGTGCGACATGAAGGCAGAGGGTGCTAAGAATCCCCGGAGAACCGGACTAGGCTGCCATCTGATGCTGACCTTGGCTACTTACAATGGACGCTCCCTATCTTCTGATTCAAGGCTTCTTGAATTGGAAGAGGAACTACAAAGGATCAAGTGGGACATCGTGGGGCTAAGTGAGGTAAGGAGAAAAGGAGAAGATCTCATCGAACTGAAAAGTGGACATCTCTTCTACTATCGTGGGACAGATACTGGCAGAACTAGTGGTGTTGGATTTATAATAAACAAGAAACTGAAGGATAAAGTTGTAGAAGTTGAAAGTTCCTCTGACAGAGCTGCACGACTTGTTATCCAACTCTCGAAAAGATACCAGGCTCAGATTATTCAAACTTATGCACCCACCACAAGTCATCCTGAAGAAGAAATTGAAGAATTTTATGAGGAAATTTGTCATCTAAATAATAAAGGTAAGCAGCACTTGAAAATAATTATGGGAGATTTCAATGCAAAAATAGGGCAACAGCAACAGAATGAAACTTCAGTAGGTAAATTCGGTCATGGCAACAGAAACCAGCGTGGAAATACTCTCGTTGAGTTTGCAGAGGCAGAAGGGTTTTTCATCTTGAACTCCTTCTTCAAGAAAAAGCCACACAGGAAATGGACATGGAGACATCCAAATGGGACGACAAGTGAAATTGATTTTATTATGTGTAACAAAAAATTCGTCATAGAAGACTGCAGTGTGCTAAACAAGTTCAACACAGGTAGTGACCATAGATTGGTGAGATGTAAGATGCACCTCAACACTAAACTTGAACGTGGCAAGCTCATAAGACAAACAAAATCTATTGACATAACCAACCTTAAAAAACACCATAATACCTTCAAGTTAGAACTGAAGAACAGGTTCTCTGCTTTAGAAGGCCTAACATCGGAAGAAGTGGACATCTCTGAAGTTAACAGAAAAGTAACCAAAGCTCTTATGGAAACAGCAACAAAATTAGCTGGGTCTAAGAACAAGTTGCATGTGAACAAATTATCAGGAAAAACCAAAATGTTGATGCAAAAAAGAAGAGAGATGAGGACAACTAAAGATGTGACTTCCAAAGTGGAATATATAGAGCTATGCAAGACAGTAAGAAAAAGTATCACTGAAGACGTAAGGAAATTCAACTGTGAACTAGTGAGGAAAGCAATTGAAAACAACCAAAGCCTAAAGATAGCAAAGGGACATCTCAGTAAGGAAGAAAACAGATTATGGCACTGAGAAAAGAAGATGGTTCTGTAACAAGAAATAGAGGAGAAATTTTGACAAGAGTGAAAGATTTCTACTCCAAATTATATGAAAGGGATGATATATGCACTCCAGACATCATGAAAGATACCAGTACCAGAGTTCCTCCAGTCCTTCCAGCAGAAGTTGCACATGCAATCAAGAACATGAAGAGAGGAAAAGCTCCAGGAGAAGATGGAATTACTGTAGACATAATACAAGAAGCAAGTGGAGAAATCGAAACAGTACTCGCCCAAATTTTCACTCGATGCCTTAATGAAGGAAAGATTCCTGAGGATTGGAACACCGCTACAATGATCCTGCTACATAAGAAAGGTGACATTGAGGATCTCGGAAACTACAGACCTATCAGCCTCCTATCAGTAGTTTATAAAATCTTCACTAAAGTTCTTTCACACCGCTTGAAGGTAACACTGGACATGGCTCAACCGAGAGAACAAGCTGGATTCAGGAGTGGCTACAGCACAATAGATCATATCCACGTGCTGAGAGAACTAATTGAAAGAGCGAGGGAATATGAACTTCCATTGTGCATGGCTTTTATCGATTATGAAAAAGCCTTTGATTCGGTGAAACCATCAGCAGTTACAATGGCTCTGAAAACCTGCGATATTGAAGATGCATACATTAATATTATTAATAACATCTATGAAAATGCAAGTGCAAAGATTAGGCTGTTTGAAAATACAACACACGTAAAAATTGGATAGGGAGTGAGACAAGGTGACACCATATCTCCGAAGCTCTTCAATGCCACATTGGAGGGTGTTTTTCAGTCGCTGAGCTGGGAAAACAAGGGGATAAAGATTAATGGAGATTATCTAACCCACCTTCGTTTTGCTGATGACGTAGTCATTTTTGCAACTACCCCATCAGAGCTGCAGAGTATGATCCAGGAACTTGCGGACAAGAGTAAAGAAGTGGGATTAAAAATGAACTTTCAGAAGACAAAAGTGATGTTCAATGCTTTTACAAGAAATGAAGATTTATCGATTGATGGAAAAAAGCTGGAGATAACAGACACGTTCGTTTATCTTGGACAGCAGATATCAAGTGAGGGTCACATTGATGAAGAAATTAATCGGCGTACAAAACTTGCCTGGAGAGCTTTTGGAAGAAACAGCATAATTTTCAAGAGCAATATGCCATTATGTCTTAAAAGAAAAGTGTTTGATCAATGCATCCTTCCAGTGCTTACGTATGGTGCAGAGACGTGGACCTTAACTAAAAGAGACATACAAAGGCTCCAGACAACTCAAAGAAGCATGGAGAGGTGCATGCTTGGGGTAACCAGGAGAGATAAGAAGAGGAACTCGTGGATCCGAAAAATGACAAGAGTGGAAGACATCATGATCAGAGTTAAATCCCTGAAATGGCAATGGGCTGGACATACTGCCAGAAGGACAGATCATCGATGGACAGCCGAAATTTTAGATTGGATTCCAAGGACAAGAAAAGACCCAGAAGAAGACCACATGGGAGATGGGTGGATGAAATTCGAAAGTATGCAGGGGTGACATGGAGGAGACTGGCACAAGACAGACCGTTGTGGAGGAAACTTGGGGAGACCTTCGTCCAGCAGTGGATTGATAATGGTTGACAATGATGATGATGATGATGATACAGTATATACAGGTCGTTCAAGAAGTATCTTTTCAGTGGGTATCGTAGGTTGTATAGAAATCATATAAAAGTGTTACGGAAACGTATAATTTACTCACTTACAGAAAGTGTTGAAACTGTCGTTTTTCATATAACCTAACTTTTCCTCATGTTTTCAATCACATCTACGAGCGTCAGAAAGTCCCGCTGCAGTAATGTTAAGGCTGTTCCACTTAATTTTGTTGTTGCTACAGTCAAAAGTTTTGACTTAAGTAATTTGTTGTAAGTTTAATTTCAGTTTTTGCTGTTTTTCTTTATAACATATCAAATTTCAGAATATTTGAAAGTTGGTGTTGCTGGGAAACATATTCTGGTTTCTTAATGAGACGAAACAACTTCCAGCATTCACTCCATCCCCCTCTTTTTTTTTCAACCCTTTTTCAACAAGAACGTATTTGTTGGCCTCGACGCCTTTTTCAATCTCCTTAATATTAAATTCGTCTTGGTTAGCACGTCAAACGAAAACCTCTAAATGCTCAATTCAAAAGATGCGATGTGAAAAGTAACTCTCAGTCTCACAATGTGACACCAGGGTGTGAGAGATTGAATCACCAGAAAAGCAGGTGACAGGTGTTTGCCAATATCTTGTTCCGGACAGTCTCATTGAAAGCAAAAATGCAAAGAAAGAATCGTTTTACGATATGGCACCGTCGGTCGGTGGAAATCTTTGCTTTAAGAAAGAGACGGCAATATTTTTGTATGACAAATCATTTTTCACTCCGCTGGTATCAGCATTGAGCACAAAATTCCACAGTACTCATTTTTGTTTGAAATATTTTTTTTTCCTTTTCAAGAATAACTTTTCTTTGAAATACTTTTATTCTTTTCAAAAATTAAACGGAAATAAAACCGGATCGACAACGGTACGTACACCTTGACCCATAGGCGACGACTACAGGGGGACAAGGTCAATCTTGCCCCTCCAATAATGTTACTAGGGGGCAGTGCCCACGCAATATTTTTTGCCCTGTTTAACTAAATAAGTTTTTTTTTTTGTGCGTATGTCATTTTTAAAATGCGTGAGTAGAAATATTTTTTCAGACAGAAAACGCTTTCCCATGCTACTGAGGCTATCGTATGCTGTGCTAATTGCAAAAAATACATTTCTTTCCAATCATAGAATTGTATTATTCTTTATAAGATGGACCAAGCTCCAACTTGTGAGATTATTTCCAAAAAAAATAATAAATAACAAAATAAGTAAAAACTCTTTTTTCTCATATTTAGCGTTGCTCATTTGATAAGAAACTCGGTTGCCAGCCCCGTATTGGTGTTTGACATGTTCTCGTGATATGTGGTAAATGTTTAAGACAATTATAAAAAAAAAAATATATATATATATATAGAAACGTTTAATCTGTAGCGCCTTTATTTATCTATTTTTTACGCTTCATGTTCTTTGTTTGAGTAATTGCGCTAATTTTTCGTTTTTTATAAATATTTGGAAATAAAATCTCTGTAGATATTTTTATAAAATCACAAGCTTAATTATATAGTTTTTTAAATATTAATATTCAGCAAAAGAATATTTCTGCTTCCTTGCTCATTTGCAGATGAGCAATTACAATTGTATTTTAAAATATGCGTCGAATCTCGTAGTTTATCTTTTTGCCCTTCTCCCCCTGGAAGAGACGTGCCCCCTCCCACGTCTAATCTCTTCACGCCTGCCCCTCCACCCCCCAATAATTTGTTGTGAAGTCAGCGCTCCTGCCTTGACCCGACCCGTTTGACCCGCAAGAAATTGTCGACCCGTTGACCCGTTTCCATATCTGCTCTTCACCGATGAGTACTGATTTAGTCTCCAGACTTATTGTCGACGACTATTGGTCTGAAAAATGCTCACACTTATATAGCTTCCTTGGTGGATCAAAATACCGAGAGAGTGAAACCATACGCCGTAGAGGTTTAACCATGAATGTCATCTGACTTGAATCCTATAGAACACGTCTGAGACACTTTAGTCGGTCGCAATACCGTACATCACCCGGGAACCTACTCAGGAACTCAGATTTGCACTTTTACAAGAATGGTAATTTCTCCGTCTAAATCTTACTGATAACAGAATTTGTTGTCCGAGGTAATCACACATCTTATTAATCTGACTTCCCCTTGTAAGTGTGTTCTCTCGAATCACTCGTCTTATTTCACACCCACAAAGAAAGATGCGAAAGATTCATAGCATAAATTATCTACAAAAAGTACCAGGGTATTTTCTTGATTTTTTTTTTTTTCATCTTTACCGATGCAAGACACTTCCCTTACGTATGGTAAAATTGTTAGAAATCTATTAATAAGAGTTTAAAAAAATCAAACATTCAATAGATGGGAAACTTTTGCCAAAAGAAAAGTAGTTCATCACACCCGAAAATTTGACGTCATCCTTCCTATTATTAAGTTGTAATTATGGCATGTTGCAAGCAAAAGGATTTTTTTTTCAGATACAAGTATGGAATTTAAATTCCGATTTCTTTCGTTGATCCTTCCAATTGGCATGACCGTCTGTCGAAACCAATTTTCTCTGGACTTTCTTTGATAAGGCCGCAATTGATAGTTCAAACATAAGATCAAGGTCATCAATACCTGTTTACTATTGTCTTATACAATATTTGGCTCGTTCTATTTTGGTTTATTGCGGAACTCTTCTGATCTTAGTCGCGTTGCCGCTGTCTACAGCTAGAACACTCTCTCTTTTTTTTATACGTTAATCTTTTGTTTTGCATAATCTTCTTTTACATTTCTGAACAATAAAAAAACATTCATGATTCTACGTATTCTAAATTGTGTTTTGTTAATCGACTAGTAAACAATTTTAAAGGCGCCCGTCTCTTCAACAAGAAAAACTCAATATTAGATGATTAACCCATAAATTTGCATAATTAAGTCATGTTATGTGTCTTTAAACATAACACAAAAATTACCATAATTTGGTCGTGGTGCGTATCTTTAAATATATCTTAATTAATTTTTGACACGACCAGAAATCGTGAGAATAGTGTTAGACAGGGTTAATACAGTCAGAATGGTTGATCATTCATGGATGGGTAAAAAACTACGGATCATGTAATTTTATAACGCAGAACTGAACGACAATAAAAAAGAAAAAAAAGTGCCAAACATCAGGACTTTTCAATACGCCCCTTCAATCTCCCTCCTGAGGGTTTTTCAAGAACCGCGTTGGGTTGCATTCTTTTCAAACCTTAGTTCTTCGATTAATTGGTGGGTAAATACTGAAAAACTTGGCATGTTACTGGCATGCAATTTTTTCCACAAATCCCCACTTCACAGAATCGGTCAAGTGTCCCGTTCTCAGTTGAAGAGGTCGACCTTCCCAAGGACGCTTGGTGGCGAATACTCACGTATACAACTGCGATTTATTGAGACTAGAGCGCCATCTGTTAGAAGGAACTAGCATTTTTACAAGAATGAGTGTTTTATGTTGCAAATGAGTGACAGTAAACATGGTAAAATATCCGGTCAGTGATGAGCGAGATAAAGTCCATAGTTCCGAGTTCTCTCAGAACTCCTGCACGGATTTTTTTGATTTTTTTTAAGCACAAATTTGACGCTAACAGGCTGCAATCACACATTATTCCAGCATTTTTTCGGAGAGGAAAGGAGGGAAATAGAAGTTTTTGAAATCCATCAGAACAAAATGAAATTTATTTAAAAATAGAAGAAAAATTATAGCATTATTTTTATGTATTTTTATTAAATTAAAGTATTTTCCAAGTGGCGTATCTTAAAAACTCGCCCCCCCGCAAAAATAACAAAAATCTATTTGCTTTCAATCACACAAATTTTTAAATTTCATTATATGAACTAGGTTTTACGGGCCTTTTAATTATTCAAATCCTTTGGAACCAAGTTTTTTCCGTAAAACCAAAATTATTACATTTTATTGAGTGCAACACAAATGTACACGTTGTAATTAAAATGATTGTCCTAGTTTCACAAAACACTTACGCCAAAGTTAATCATATGCAAATTTTATTGTTTAGAGAACTAAGGACAGCCTCTTTGAAATACCTCACGATCACACACGAAACTCATGACTGCGGTTTAACAGTATTTAATGATCTTTCCCGATTTATACGAAAATATAGAACATAAGTAAGCAAATAAAAAAGCAACAATTAAGAATTGTGGGACAAAAAACACCCTTAACATAATGTCACAATGTTTTGTAATAGTCAGTACCGGATTTAAGGCTTTTGGGGCCCTAGGCCAAATTTTCTATACGTCCCCCCCACCCGGCCACCCATATTTGAATTTGCTCCTATAAGATTTTTTAATAAACTTATCTTTAAGTTAAGAATATAATAATTGGTAGTATAATTTTATTGTTATATAAGTATCATTTAGATAAAATTATTTTGATTTAACTTGTTATTAAATTAAAGGTTATAAAATAATATTTGTAAACATAGTCAAATAGGTTCATGCTTATCCAGGAACAACACTTTACATTTTGAATGAGCTCTCTATCGCACATTCAAAATGTAAAGAACTACACTTTACGTCGAATGCGCTCTCTATCCCATTCGACGTAAAGGAACAACACTTTACGTCGCGTGCCTATCGCACTCGTACGAACACGGGCGTGCTTCCAATAGAGCTATTTATTATTACGTTCTTATTTTCTTTAGTTATAAAATAAAAAATTACCACTACCTTATTTTATTCAAGTAAATTAAAACAACGATACTTCCCTTTTCTAAGTTTTTCTGTTCCATGCTCTCCATTTTTCTGGATACTACACCTGGGGCCCTTAGGCCGCGGCCTAGTTGGCCTAGTGGTAAATCCGCCACTGTACATAGTAGAAATCTTTTCTTTTAACTCTGTTTTTTCGTTCCCGCGAAGAGCATCTTGTAGCTCATTACGCTCTGAAGCATGCGTAATTACGTGCAATCAAGTGTAATACATAACGCCTTATCCGCATTGATACAAACATTTCATTTATTCAACTGATATTTCAATCACATTCTCTTGTTAATATACATGTATAGCAACTATTGCTATGGCTGAGAAAAAAGGGCCTGAGGTCCTCTGGAATACCTGAATTTCGGTCACCCAGTTTTTATTAACTAAGGCGAAAAATCCTTTCTTGAAGATTTTACTTACGCACTGAAAAAAAAAAAAAAAAAAAATGCTTATCTTTTTCACACTTCACTCAAAGATGCGGTCAAAAATTCCTGGACATTTCTTCAACCAGTTTCAAATGAAGTTTCCGCAAAAAAAATTTGTAAAATCGATCTGTTGAGGCTAGAGGACCTCTTAGCCGCTAACACACCCTCACCACGCCGCTGTGTTGCAGGGGCTATCAATGCGCCCTTGTACTTTTTTCTAACGTAAGTAGCATTTTAACAGAAAAATGAAATACTTTCGGAGGGGGTGGGGCAAGGCTCCTTGTCCCCCTTCTAAATATGCCCCTGATTCCAGGTGACCCTAGAATTTTCATAGAACGTTTATTGTATTGCTCTGTACATATTTTGAGAATAAAGTCCAATCTTTCTCCAACGAAACAAGCAGCAGAGCGTAAAAAAAAAAAAAAAATATTTCAGCCAGATTGAGTAATTTTTTTTTTTTGCCAGCCTTCGGATTTTTTAGCGATGTGACGCACTGTTACATTAGAGCAACATGCAACATGACATCGAAATTAGATTGTCCAGAAATTAATTTCGTTTTCGCTTTTATTTTCAGCTTTGAATGAAATTTCGAAGCTTAATATAAAATACACCATCGTGCCGAATAGTACATCATTTTAAAGCGTAAATATTGCTCTTTAATCCATGATAACGATCTAAAGTTTTTTTTTTTTTTTTTTTTTTTTCATGAGTTAATTTTGTCGCCTGCAAGAAAAGGACAAAGAAGGATTTTCGTATGATTTTCCTTTACGACTTCAAGCTGAAACGAAAGCTACTGAAACTGTGCGAAACACATCAACCAAATAGCGGTGCGCCTAATGGCAGTGGCGGATTTAGAGTTGCCGGAGCCCTACACACAACGTCGGTTTGCGGTGCCCCCCCCCCCCTCACTTTTTTTTTAAATTTTTTTTATTGAAGGTTTAACGACCACCGTGAGCAACTCAATGGGCTACAAGCAGTCGCCGGTCCCTAAATTAGGGCCACTGGTTCCAGGAAAGGGAGAGAGCCAGCGCCGTAAGACAAACACAACATCCATGCCTCACGGGATTCGAACCCGGACCCGTTCCGAACCAATGGCCAGAGGCCATCGCCTAGACCACTGCGCCCCCGGGGCGGCACTCACTTTGCCCAGGCATAATTAAAATGTAACCCGCGCATTTTTACTGTCTTCCACTAATGTAGCGGAAAAATTAATACAGACATTTAACGTGAACCAGGAACATCAAACAAAGATCTTCACTCTTTCCACGTTTATTAGTGAGTCACGGAAAAATTCGCATTGGCCGCCACCGGGAGTCGAACCCAGGGTCAAATTGGCTTGGCAGTTAGCGTGTGTGAGTCTGGAGGAATTTGAGGCCGCTGTGGTGCAGCGGAAGCATATCCGGCGCGTAACTGGAAGACCCTGGGTTCGACACCCGGTGGCGGCCAATGCGAATTTTTCCGTGACTCACTTATAAACGTGGAAAGAGCGAAGATCTCTGTTTGATGTTCCTGGTCCACGTTAAATGTCTGTATTAATTATTCATTCGCCTTCTAATTATTTCTTCAGTTGCTGCTTACCATCTTTGGTGAATCCCCAGCACTGTGCGGGGCTCCAAGAAGCAACTTGCCAAATTATCTTGGCAGTTAGCGTGTGTGAGTCTGGAGGAATTCGAGGCCGCTGTGGTGTAGCGGAAGCATATCCGGCGGGTAACTGGGAGACCCTGGGTTCGACTCCCGGTGGCGGCCAATGAGAATTTTTCCGTGACTCACTTATAAACGTAGAAAGAGCGAAGATCTTTCTTTGATGGAGGGAAAAAAGCTTTGTAATCGCAAAAACAATTTCAACAGAACTACCCGTTTCGACCTCCCCCAAACACGATTATTTGACTATTTTCATTGTGGGTGTGTGTGGTTTATTGTTACCATAACTCAAAAGCTATTATAACTATCAAGAAGAAATTTAATACTTAGGGCTTCTGTGATACCCTGATGGGGAGGCCATGGCAGAAGTGTTAAAAGCGGAAATCCTTTTGTTAAACAAGAATAGGCGGTACTTTAATAAAGATGACCACTGAACCACAGTACATGCTACGTAAGGTTAATTTATGGTACATCTTTAATTACCATTTTTGTTACATGAGGTGTGGGATCTGCTGTCGCATATTGTCAGATTCCACCCCCTGACAGTTAGTTCCCTTAGAGACAGTCCGAACATAAATGAAATCTATTCCTGTGCTTCGTAAAACAAGTTTTCCAATGCCATTTTACTCGCACGATAACAGCTTGTGATTACCTCTTAAACTAAATAGAGGGGGGGGGGGGATTTTAAGGGAAAGATGTGGAATCAGGAATCATACAAAACACCAAGTAAAGAACTAAATGTTCATTTCATTCTAAAGAAATTGGCTAGAAATAACAACCCAATTCCTAAGCTCAGTTGTAATGTAGTATTAACTAATATTACTCTCCTTTTTTTTTCCTTTTCTGTTTTGATTGAGGGTTTAACGACCGTGAACAACTCAACCCGTTCCTAATATTAGGGCCACTGACTCCAGGGAAGGGAGAGAACCTGTGCCGTAAGACAAACACGACATTCATGCCTCACCGGGATTCAAACCCAGACCCATCAGGGACGAATGATCAGAAGCCATCGCTTAGACCACTGCGTCACCGGGGCGTCATGTTCCAGCGGCACACCCACGGAGAGGGACGATTTGTCCAGCCCCCACCCCCATGGGCTGACATGCGGAATCTACTACGTCGAAGCTTGAAACAAAAAATCACGATACTCGATCTACATATACTTTTTAATCATATACCGTATAATTGTAACATACAGTAGTTATAAGGAAGTAGTTCTGTTGAATAAATTTAGAAAAATCTAACCAGAAAAAGAATTTCGTTTACTGCTTTTGCTAATCACTTAACTTTCTTGTACTGTAACATTACTAGTAACAGGATAAGAATAAATGCACAAAAGCCAACCTTCTGAATTGTTATGGCACCTGACTACACTGGTGCGCAAAAATTAGGGACGAAGAGGAGAAATCAGCATAACAGCGGAACGAGCAGACAGAACGGACCGGAAAGACCACTCAGGAGATAGACTAGGGTCCGGTACGGTAGTACATGCGCATATATGCAGGATGACGTAGGGGAGGTGGAGTGTCGGAAGGGTATAAAGCACACGGGCGGTGTACGTTCAGCAATTCGAGGGCCGCGGGTGGCCTAGTGGGCAAATTTGTGACTGCCACGGAAAGGACGTCGGGTTCGATCCTAGGCAGGTACGAACGCTCGATCCACTAAATATCCGCCGTGCGTCGGATGGGCACGTTAAGCCGTCGGACCCCGGGTACTGGCCCTCCGGTAATAAATAAGGGCGTCTTCCTCCCCCTTTCTACTTCGCTTCCGTGTCACTTTCCTATCGGGCACTCTAGCCCAGATCTCCTAGCTTCCTATTTCTAAGGGTTGTTTAAGACCTGGGGTCAGACACTCGCTTCCTAAAATCCTCTACATATTATATATATGATATATATGTTCAGCAGTTCGGTGAAATGTATTGCACGGTGTACATCGGTTTGAACGACGTCGAGTTGCCGCCACCGTGTGATATGGCCAACAGGCAATCCAGTAGACGACACCTGGATGACTTTACCAGAGATCGCGTCATTGGGAAGTTGGAAGAAGGTCAAAGTGTGACTAGTGTGGCCTAGGAGTTCGGGATCGCTCACAGCATCGTTTCACGAGCTTGGAGAGCATTTCAAACGACAGGAACAGCTGTCCGAGAGTTTAGCAGTGGTCGTCCACGAGAAACCACGGCGGCGGACAACCGGTATATTGTCCTGCAGGCGAGAAAAGACAGACGGCAGACAGCGGGAGAAATCGCAAGGCACATGCAACAGACAACTGGACGTCCGTTATCGCGCTTTACCGTGGCCAGGAGGCTGCACAAAGGTGGTCTATTTGCACGACGACCAGTACGGTGAGTGCCATTAACGCCTGCTCATCGGAGACGGCGGTTTCTGTGGTGCCAGGAACACAAGAACTGGACACATCAGTAATGGGGTCGAGTTCGCTTTACGGATGCGAGCCGATTTAGTCTGATGAGCGATTCTGGACGTATACACATCTGGAGAGAGCAGGAAACACGCAATCACACCTCGAACATCATCGAAAGAGAACGGTTTGGAGGTGGCGGAATTCTCGTTTGGGGCGGTATCATGCTTGGTAGCTGTACTGACCTCCACATCTTCCAAGGAGGTTTAGTCACTGGTGTCCGCTATTGTACCGAAGTTCTCCTGCCTCACGTGCGTCTGTCTAGAGGTGCTGTGGCTCATGAGTTCCTCTTCATGGACGGCAACACTACACCTCATCGTACAGTGGCTGTCGAAGAGCTGTTGGAGAGTGAAGATATTCAAGGCATGGATTGTCCCGCAAGGTCCCCGGACCTAAATCCAATCGAACACGTGTGGGACCTTCTCGGGAGACGCTTGGCAACACGTCACCAGCTGCCAGCAACGATTCCGCAGCTGCGATTTCCGCTACAAGAGGAATGGGCCGCGATGCCTCAACAGCTCCTTGACAACCTCGTCCTCAGCATGGACAGACGTTGTAAATCCTGCAACGCAGTCAGGGGTGATCATATCCCCTACTAAAGGCTGGATTTTTCTTGGCAGCCGCCTGTCACATGGACGTTTCTGTCTTCTGTCCAGTTGTGCTCGAAGGTACCTTTTCAATAAAGTGCCTTTGTATCCTTTGGATTCTTTGTTTGAACCGTTTTGCTCACTTGTTCCATATTCTTACATCTTGGGAACCTTATGGTATGATTTGAGTCGATGTGGAGCACTTCTGTACGACGTTACATTCGAAAAACCGTGTCGTCCTTAATTTTTGCACGCCAGTGTGTTTTTCCTGGTAAGTTTAGGGAAGTCACACCCACCTTGGGGAAATTTTGTGCACCAAAGCACACGCCCCCCACCCACCTGGGAAATTTCTGGGTATGCTACACGAGATTTAGTGAGACTACATTTAAGCTAGTAATTTCATACTTGTGGTTAACGTACTTCGATTTCGGGCGGACTTATGCCCCCTAATCTGCCGAAACCCTGAAAGCACATTTGTCTCTCGCTCTATGACTTTTCTCTTTTTTGAAAAAAAAAAAAAAAATATTAGTCATTATTTTTGAGGCACTCCAGCATCGCGGGGCCCCACGCTTAGGGCAGTGATGGAATTGGGTCACGTGTCAACGGGTCAATGGGTCGACAATTTCTTGCGAGTCAAACGGGTCGGGTCGGGTCGAGGTGTTCCCCGCCCCAATTTCGACCCGGTTTTATTTCCCTTTTATTTAAAAAAAAAAAATCAAATTGAAATTACTTACTGTTCAGCAGCCCACATAGGTCTAGTTCTCGCAGCAATAATCTCTTTCAAATCCCTAGGGATCTACGCAGCCATTGTGAAAATATTTGTTTCAAACCTTTTCATCCCTCTTCTCCCAAAGGCTTCTTAAGCCTCTTTACTCACATCTGTGGAGTTCTGTGCTCAATACTCGTGCCCGCGGACAGAAAAATGATTTGTCATATAATATGAAGGAAGAGTGTCCTTTCCTTCTGAGGGGCAATGATGAAAACTACATCCACATTTTGGAAACTTTCAAAACATCATAAGCTTGTGAAAATGGGTGTTGCTGTGAAACATATTCTGAAACTTGATATTTTATCAAGAAAACAGCGAGAACTGAAATTAAACATGCAAGTCACTTAATTCCAAAATTTTGAGTGTAGCGTCATCAAAATTAGGTTGAACAGCCTTAACATTACTGCTTAGGTTATGTCTTGAAAATGAAGGGCGGCAATTTTATTACTTCCTGTAAGTGAGTAAATTACACATTCCTGTGATACATTTATTTGATTTCCATATAACCTAAAAGATACCCACGGTGGAGATACTTTTGGAACGCTCTGTATGTATACACTGAAGAGCAATTGAATTAGACAGCTAGCGTTATGCAAATGTGGCGCTGTGGGCGGCCCTGTAAACGGAAACGACATGACGTATGCAGCGATCCGATAATATAAGGAGTGATGCGACGGGAATCAGTAAGAGTCAGATGCAGTATGGGTAAGACGAAGGATCTAAGCGCGTTTGATCGTGGGCAAATTGTCGGGGCCCGACGAATGGGTCACTCCATCTCGGAAGTTGTGCAGGCACTGGGATTTGCACGAGCCACTGTGTCACGGGTGCACCGTGAGTACATCGAAACCGGTAAAACCATCCTTGCCAGGGCCAATTGCCGTGGACAACAGCGTGTGGATGAGCGAGGTCATCGTCGGCTAGCTCGCATTGATCCAGCGGATAGACGGGCCACAGTGCAAGAAATCACTCGGCAATTTAACGCTGGTTGCACAAAAACGTGTAAGCAGCCACACCATCCAGAACCATCTCCTCGCTATGGGGTACAGAAGCCATCGTCCCACGAGGGTACCGCTGCTGACCGCACATCATAGGATTCAAAGATTAGCATGGGCGCGGAAACATCGCCACTGGACCGTAGACATGTGGGAAAATGCTGCCTGGACTGATGAGTCGAGATGCACGCTGTTACATGCGGATGGCAGGATACGAGTACGGCGCAAACCACATGAAGTGATGGATCCTTCTTGCCAGCAGGGTACTCTTCAAGCTAGTGGGGTTGGCATTCTCGTCTGGGGACTGTTTACGTGAACTGAAATGGGACCCCCGGTACGTGTGAAATCGTTCCTCACAGGTCAACGTTACCGGGATATCCTGAACGACCATTTGCTCCCGTTTGTGGGTCTTCAACATCCCACTGGGGACCTCAACCTGCAACAAGACAATGCACCGTGCCATCGCTCAAGAATTGTATTCGAATGGTTGGATGAACACTCCACTAACGTGACTTCGCTTCCTTGGCCAGCAAGGTCACCTGACTTCAGTCCCATCGAGCACATCTGGGATGCCATCGAGAGAGATGTTCGAAGCTCTGATCCTCCTCCATAAATCTTCGTGAAGTGTGGGAGCTTGTTCAGGGGTCGTAGATCCGTATGGCTTCCCAACGCTCCCGGTGTCTTGTCGAGTCCATGCCGAGACGAATCGCCGCCGTCATCTGGCGAAAGGTGGTGCTACACGGTACTAGACAGGTACCTCTAATTCAATTGCTCTTCAGTATATATTCGGGGGACCGGAATGTTGTTTTTTCGGAGGCAAAGTTTGGGGAGCAGTTGTGAGGTGTTTATGTACATTCAACGTAAAGTAAGTGTATGTACAAGTGAATGAACCATTCGCCTTTAGCTTATGTAGGTGTTTTTGTCTTCCAGATTTGCAGAACAAAATGAGTGACATAAAACCCGAGGAGAGCCATGTTCGTCATTGTATGCTGTATGAATTTCACAAGTGGAACAATGCAACCGTGGCCACCAATAACATTTGCGCTGTTTATCCGAATGCGTTAAATGTCCGCAATTGCCAGCGTTGGTTCGCCCAATTCCTGTCGGGTAATTTTGACCTCTTTGATGCCCCTCGTACAGGAAGGCCCATGTAGCTGTTCAATGACCTGCTGCGTGTAGCCTTTGAGGCAGATCCTCGTTAAACCATTGATGAATTATCCCAACATATTAATGCATCATGGTCTACTGTTCAAGAGCACATGCAACAGATAGAGAAGGTCTGTAGACAAGGAGTTTGGGTCCCACACCAACTTTCACCTGACAACAAAGCCCAGCGTTCCACCATCTGCAACTCTTTACTCAGCCGACAGGAAAAGGATCCATTTCTTCATCGAATTGTCACTGGAGATGAAAAGTGGGTTCTTTACGTGAACAACAAAAACCAGTGGCTTTCTTCATGTCAGACACCAGTTCTTATTCTCCAAAACCAGGCCTACACCCCAAAAAGGTTTTGCTCTGTGTTTGGTGGACTACCGCTGGCATAGCTAACTTTGAGCTCTTATAACCTGGATAGATCATTACGGTAAACCTATATTGTTAATAACTGGACCTTTTGAAGCCAAGCTCTTACTGTAAAACATCCAGCACTGGTCAACAGAAAAGGTGTCATCCTCCAGCATGAAAACGCGAGAACTCACACGGCGCGACGGACCCACTAGACGATCAGAGATTTTGACTGGGAATTTCTGCCCCATCCCCCTTATTTCCCTGTCATTGCACCATCTGATTACCATTTATTAAGATCTCTGCATCACTTTCTTAATGGGAAAAGATTCCACAATGTTGAGGATGTCGAAACGGGGCTCTCGAACTTCTTTGCATCACAGCTAACGTCTTTTTGTAAAGACTGCATTGGAAGTTTGGTTTCACGATGGGCAAGTATAATCGATAATGATGGGGATTATGTAATTGATTAAGAAATGAATTTCTTCTGTTACAAACAGTGTTTCTCTTCTTTTCCAAAAACGGCATTACTTTCCGTTCCGCCCCAATAGGTCAAAGCAGGTTTGTCAGGGTCAGGTCCAATTTCGTGACGTCCGGGTCCAGAATTTTTGTCCAGTTTCCATCTCTGGCCTGGGCTTCTTTGGCTTTCCTGTAAATCCGCCCCTGCCGGAAAGTATGCGCAGAACTGACCCAGGAACAAAAAAAAAAAAAAAAAAAAATGAACCAAATGGGCCTGTCCTTGGAATTATCTCTCTCGGTACGCATGTGAAGTAGACATGCTTAACAGGATTGTTACTGGGGACGAATGGGTGCATGACTACCAACCCGAATTAAATAGCACTTCAATGGAAACATCCCTCTTCACCTTCAACCAAGAAATCCCGAATTTCGCCATCATCAGGAAAGGTTATGCTTACAGTGCTTTTGTGATTCACAAGGAGTGCTGTAAACCCATTTCCAGAAGCGAGGTGAGAATGTGAATGCTGCATCGTACTGTGAAATTCTGTTGATGTTTCGGGATGCTTACTGTGATAGATTCTTATGTTTCGGGATGCTTCTTGCTGTGCTTTGTGATTCACAAGGAGTACTCTTAACCCATTCTTAGAAGTGAGGTGAGAATGTGAATTCTGCATCGTACTGTGCAATTCTAATACAAACATTTGACCTGGACCAGGAATACCAAACAGAGGTCATCGCTCTTTCCACGTTTATAAGTGAGTCACGAAAAAATTCTGATTGGCAGCCACCGGGAATCGAACCCCTCAGGGTCTTCCAGTTACGCGCCGGATATGCTTCCACTGCACCACAGCGGCCTCGAATTTTTAAAGACTCACACACACTAACTGCCAAGCCAATTTGGCAGGTTGCTTCTTGTACTAACTGCCAAGCCAATTTGGCAGATTGCTTCTTGTACTAACTGCCAAGCCAATTTGACATGTTGCTTCTTGTACTAACTGCCAAGCCAATTTGGCAGGTTGCTTCTTGTGTGTGAATCTGGAGGAATTCGAGGCCGCTGTGGTGCAGTGGAAGCATATCCGGCGCGTAACTGGAAGATATGGGTTCGATTTCCGGTGGCGACCAATAAAAAAGTTTCCGTGACTCTCCTATAAACGTGGAAAGAGCGATGACCTCTGTTTGTTGTGAAATTCTGTTGATGTTTCGTTATGCTTACTGTGATGGATGCTTATATTTCGGGATGTTTACTGTGTTTTGTGATTCACAAAGAGTGCTGTTAACCCATTTCCAGAAGCGAGATAAGAATGTGAATGCTGCATCGTACTGTGAAATTCTGTCGATGTTCCGTGTTGCTTACTGTGTTTTGTGAGTGAATCACAAGAAGTGCTGTAAACTCAGTTCCAGAAGCGATGTGAGAATGATCATCAACAAAATTTCACAGTACTATTCCAAGCCTGTGAAGGAAGAAAATTGGCAGAAAATTGATTGGCAGAAAGTTGGCAGAAATTTAATTGGCAGAAAATTGGACCCCTGGTGCATGTGGAACAATGCTATGACTGCCACCCACTATCGTGAATTGCTTGCTGATTCTGTACATTCAGCAATGTAGCATTCCCCCCTCTCCCGAATAGCGACGGTGTCTTCCAATGTGACAATTCACCAAGCTACAGGTCCAATGTTGTGAAAGAATGGTTTAAGGAACACAGTTCAGGCTTCCAGCATATCGACTGGCCTCCGAACTTTCCCGACATAAATTCCACAGAGCACTTGGGGTACACCATGGAACGGCATATCAGGGGTCTGGATGCAGCAATCACCCCCATACCTGCATTGAAGGCTGCATTACACACAGCTTGGTTGGCCATACCTCTGAAATGCTTCCAGCATCTTATTGAATCGATGCCACGTCGGATAGCTGCTGTACTGAGAGCGAAAGGAGGACTTGCGAAGTACTGGGGGATTACTCAGTGTATACACACACACACACGTGCATATCCATGGAGACACGTAATTCGAATATAGTGCCACGTCGATTATATACGACTTTAAGAGGTCCAAAATCAAAGCACGTATAACTTTAAACAAGTTAGTAAAATCATGCAATGCATTGATTGTAATACGCTTTTCAACATACCAGAAATCATTACTCACGTTATCACTCAAGTTATGAAGATAATGGCTGTGGAATAAATCTCGGTCCTGTGCCCTGACCTTTGATCCCATTTCGATGATATTTAACAGAACAGGTTCAGTATAACTCCGAAATAACATGATAACGTTTTGTTGCAATCGAAGCATTTTTACGTAAGTTATGATGCATAAGGGCAATGGAATAGATTCCGTTTCTGTGTCCTAACCTTGGACCCCATTTTGCTGAATTTCAATAGGATTCGTCCCCAGGCAGGCCCCTACAACATACTAACATTTTATCCAAATCGAAGAATGTTTGCATAAGTTATGATGCAGAATGGCGATGAAAGTAATTCCGCTCCTATGTCCTGACCTTTGACCCCATTTCGCTAATTTTCAATAGGGGTTGTCCCCAGGTAGTCCCCTACCACATACTAAAATTTAATCGAAATCGAACTTTTTTACGTTAGTTATGACGCATAAGAGCAGTGGAATGGATTCCGCTCCTATGTCCTGACCTTTGACCCAATTTCGTTCACTTTCGATAGGGTTCTTTCCCAGGTGTTCCCCTTCCACATACTAAAAGTTAATCGAAATCGAACGATTTTTACGCGAGTTATCGTGCGGACGGGCATACGCACACAACGCGTGACGTAATGAGGCAGATGGGAATCGCGACCATCTGCTCGAAAGAGTGTGCCGTCATAAATCTTTAATAGGATCCACACAAACGCGTGACGTAATGTGACAGACGGCGTGACCGCGAGCCAACATCTCAATCGCGAGATTGTGACGTCATAAGATTTCTAAGCATGGGCAACATTAATAGGACGACGCCATGACGCTAAAAACGTGGTAAATCGGGGTGGTTATTTAACGCACTAAACAAATTTTCCCAAAGTCGAGATCAAGCTAGTATCTAGTACCAGAAAATGGTAGGTTAACGACTTTCATCAAAATCCTTAGAGCTGTTTTCAAAATAAAATTAACATACATACAAGAATTGCTCCTTTAATAGTATGGGATAAGGGCGATGCAATGGATCAAGATCCTATGTTCTGACCTTTGACCCCATTTCGTCTATTTTGAATAGGGTTCGTTCCTAGTTGGTCCCCTCCACATACTAAAATTTCATCGAAATTGTACCATTCTTATGCAGGTTATGACGCATAAGGGCAATGGAATGCATCCCGCTCCTATGTCCTGACCTTTGACCCCACTTCACCCATTTTCAATAGGCTTCATTCCCAGGTGGTCTCATACAATATACTAAAATTTCATCGACATCGAACCATATTTACGCAAGTTATGACGCATAAGGGGCAATGGAATGGATCCCACTCCTATGCCGTGACCTTTGACCACATTTCGTCCATTTTCAATAGAGTTCGTCCCCAGGTAGTCCCCTACCACATACTAAAATTTCATCGAAATCGAACCGTTTTTCATTTCATTTCATTTATTTCATTTATTTATTCTTTCAGTTGCCACTACAGCAACTAGGAAAAGGAGGGGAAAGGCCGTGAGGCCTGACCTAGCCCTCCTCTCCCCAGAATACAAAAAAACATAAAGCTTAGCAGAAAAGGCAAGCCAACACATATATGGTAGGTACACGTACTTGCTCACAACCAACACATATAACAATGTGTTCCATCAACAATAGTCTTCATTTGATCTAAACAAACAAGTATCATATACACTTCACTACATAATCACATATATATTTATAAATAAACAAATAACGTTTGCACCTCACTCTATAATCATACTAACCCACATTTCTTCCATTTAGTCGATATTGTCTATTGTTTACTAATTATTTCATAAGATATGCCTTTAGTTTTATTTTAAATAAGTTAAAATTATTAATTGATGTTAGTTCTTGGGGCAATGAGTTCCAGAATTTTGGGCCACTGTAATTTATATTCATTTTAAGTTTCTCAGTTTGTGGGAACATTGGAATTAGTAGTGATCTATTCCTAGTATTGTGGTAATGAGTATGTATATTTAGTGTTATTATATCATTGTGTATACCATTTTTAATTCTTTTATACATTATTTTTCCCAAGTTATAATCATATAATTGCTTTATCGTTAAAATATTATATATATTGGGGTTCACTTTTGACCGAATATATAAGATTGGTTGAAAATTATTTGATGTTTTAAGATCTATTAGTCTTATAAATCTATTTTGCAGTACCTGTAGTTTATTAATATTATATTGTGTGGTTTGTCCCCAGGTTAAAATGCAATAATTAATGTGTGTTTGAATTAGAGTATGATATATAGAAATTAATATTTTTGGTGTTTAGTTTGGCAAAGCACTACTGACCATTCCGATATTTCTAGAAATTTTGTTACTTAAATTTTCAATGTGTTTGTTCCATTTCAAATCATTGTGTTAGTTGTACCTAGATAAGAGTGTGTTGAGACCGTATTAATCCTGACTCCATTCATCAGAATCGGTAAATCGTATAAATGTGAAGTTTGTGAATTAGAAAAAATCATTAATTTAGTTTTATTAATATTAACAACTAATTCATTTGCATTCAGCCAATCTGTTATTAATTTTAGCTGAGTATTAGTTCTTAGTGTAAGCTCATTCATATCAGTTCCCTTTAAAATAATAGTTACGTCATCTGCATATAGGATTGTATCATTATCTTTTAATACTGAAAATAAGTCGTTAATATATAAATTAAAAAATAAAGGACCAAAAACTGATCCCTGGGGTACCCCACAGTTTATGATTTGTAATATGGATCGACTCTGATGAATCTGAGTGTATTGCATTCTTTCTGACAGGTAACTTTTGAATAAATTATAGCTAGATCCTCGGAGTCCTATAATATTTAACATATGAAGTAACATATCATGATTTAGGGTATCGAATGCTTTTGATAAATCAAGAAAGACTGCTATTGTTATTTGTTTTCGTAATAGATTTTGTTGAATTATATTTTTTGTATGTAATAATGCTAGTTCAGTTGATTTATTTGGTACAAATCCGAATTGTCTGTGATGAAATATATTATGTCTTTGAATGTATGAAAATAGTCTGGTATGAATTAATTTCTCTAGTATTTTTGCGAAAATTGATAAGTTTGCGATTGGACGATAATTATTTATGTCGTTTATTGACCCATTCTTATATTTCGGAGTGATTTTGGAGATTTTTAAGGCATCTGGAAATATTCCGGTTTCAAGTATAAGGTTATAGATCTGCAACAACGGCTGAACTATGATATCTGCCACAAATTGTATGGCTATTGGAAAAAATTCATCGTAGCCAGGTCCGACATTTGTATTGATTTGGTTTAAAGCATGAGTAAGTTCAGTCCTTGTAATTTTCGACATATGAAAAGTATTTAGTCTTGAAAGATTTTGTAGGTATTTTGTAAAGTGGATTCCTGAGAATATAAGTTGTTGCTTGGTCAATTGTGGTGACAATATAAAGTGACTGTTGATCTCATTAGCTATAGCCTGTTTATCAGTTATTTTATAAGTTGATTTGGTTAAATATTGCGGCGTAACTGGGCTGATATTTTCCCCCAGTAATAGATTTAGATGTTTCCATGTTAAGTTATCGTGCGGACAGACAGAAGGACGGATAAAGCTGGAGCATATACGCTTCTTCAACCTACGGTTGGAAAGTGTAAAAAAGCAATAAGGAAAATGTAGAGCCTGCTTAATTTTTCCAGTATTTAAAACCTGTCACCGATCAGACCCTATCCTAATGGGTGTGTCATAGACGGTCCATTGTACATTTTTTAAGTGTGCCTGCTTATGTAATTAGCTCGATCACTCGTACAAC
The DNA here is from genome assembly GCA_039090855.1 of Macrothele yani. NCBI lineage: Eukaryota > Metazoa > Arthropoda > Arachnida > Araneae > Macrothelidae > Macrothele > Macrothele yani. The sequence continues at coordinate 127,071,912 of CM077024.1, read as the reverse complement.
TTCATGTCCAGAATTCAAGCACCCGCTAGACTTTATGTCCTGCGTTGCAGTACCAAGAGGGATGGCCAAAAAGTATTCTGTCATTTCCTCTAAGTGGCACAAATGTGCATCGTCATCGGTTCACATATCTCCAGTTTTACTTGTACAAAAACGTCGAAAATATTTTTTAAAGACCCTCCCCACCTGTTCACCATTTTACGTAAGTATTAAATTATCCTTGGGATCCAGCGAGAGGCATCACATTTTCATCCGATCCAATCCCTTTATGACAAGGTTTTAGAATGTATCTGAGGAAGCTCAATTGTTATGTATGGCACACAGAACCATATACGGAAAATAATAGTCCAGGCTCTCGTAAGAAAGCAGCAAAATGATTTATTGAATTTTCAAAACCAGATTTATGGGGTTTTCGTGGTTAGCGTTCTAGCCAGTGTATGGAGGAATTTCCGGTGATCTCTGTCTCGTTCGCTTTTACAACGCGAAAGCCGACCGCACCCTACTGAAGGCTTGGTTTTTACTCTTCCGCCCTTTCTTTCAATTTGCCCAGGAAATAAAAATGCGGCCAGCAACTATCAGTGGTCGTCAGAGAGAGGGACTGCCTGCCTCGGTATGACGCCCGTAAGCTAACCCTCTACGACGATGAAACACAAGTTTCCTCATTTCACCAAACAATACTGTTATACCTCTCTAGAATACAAGAAGCATTTAATCGCCATTAACTAGTCGAGTTAAGTAGTTATTTTTATCGTGTTTCATTGAAAACTCGAATATCCCCAGTTTCTCATCGCGAACACCGAACGATAAATATCTGCCCTCACCTCAATACAATACATTATAAAATATACATTAACGTTAATCCCTATTCTTATCGTGAAAGTAAAATTGTTCACGTGCTTTCAAAGATTATTAAAATCATTTTCTGTTTGACACCAGCTCATCCAGGGACTATGCTTGTCTCATGGGTTGCTGCTGAAAATGGCACAATGAAACTTCACGAGTGGACGCCAATATTATAATATATTTACAATATTTAGTCCTGAATGGGGGTGGAGATTCCTGCATTTTTTTACTTTTTTTTAGATTGAATTGTGTAAAGTATGCTAAATATTTTTCCCAGATTTTTTTGCATCACAGCATCTCTCCAAACTACGCCAATATGTTTGTTGCGTTTGTATTTGTCATATCTTTGTTTTCTAAGCAGAAAGATTGAAAAATCCGTTTCAGTATGAGTTAGACGTAAGCCTTCGTGCTCATTTTAGTTCCCCCACTTACTTCGTCACATTCATGGACCTCCAAGAACATCCATAAATTTTCAAGCTACAGTCAAACACATTTTTTCAGATAAATGATACAACAAATTTGTATTTATCAAGGCATTTGTGTATGAGAAAAAAAAAACAAAAAAGTAAGAAAGAAAGAAAAAAAGAAAAGAAAAAAAGAAAGAAAGAAAGAAAAAGAAAAAAAGAAAGAAAGAAAAGAAAAAAAGAAAGAAAGAAAGGAAGAAGAAAAGAAAAAAAAAAGAAAGAAAGAAAGAAAGAAAAAAAAAAACTCTCACTGAAAACGTTCTTGTACCGCTTAAAGGCAAAGTGAACAAATATTTCCATTTCTAACATTTCTTGAAGCAAAATTTCTCTGATAGATGGCGTAAATGCAGACCTAGACTTTGTCATGATAAATCTATTTCCATAAGATGCATACGGCTTTTGGAAGGAGGGATACAATTAGAGAAGAAATAGTCAGCAACAGGAGACACGAGCAACAAGAACTTCTAAAGATGGGGGAGACCATACATGCAAATAAGCAAAAGATGATACATGCAACACAAACGTCTAAAATTTGGAAGTAATAAGCAGCAGAGCACATAAATGTCTTAAAATAGAAAAGTAATAAGCAGCCGAAGAAGACACATGCAACATAAACGTTTAAAACGGGGAAGTAATAAGCAGCAGAAGACTCGTGAAACACGTACGTCTAAAAATGGGGAAGTAATTGGTAGAAGAGGATACGCGCAACATAAACGTCTAAATGTGGGGAAGTAATAAACAGCAGCAGAATACACGTGCAGCATCTGAACATGGGGAAGTAATAAACAGCAGAAGACGCGTGCAATATAAACGTCTAAAAATGGGGAACTGATAAGCAGCAGCAGGTTACACGTGCAACATAAACGTCTAACAATGCGAAAATAATAAGCAGCACAAGAAGACGCACGTGTTACATAAACGTCTAAAAATAGGGAAGTAATAGCAGAAGACACGTGCAATATAAACGTCTAAATATCAGGAAGTAATAAGCAGCAGCAGCAGGAGACACATGCAGCATTTAAATATGGGGAAATAATAAGCAGCAACGGAAGACACGCGCAACATAAACGTCTAACAAAGGCGAAGTAATAAGCAGCAGAAGAAGACACGTGCAAAATAAACTTCTAAATATGGGGAAGCAATGAACAACAGTTCAAGATACGTGCAACATAAACGTCTAAAAACGGGGAAGTAATAAACAGTAGAAAGAGACACACGCAACATGACAGTGTTTTTACCACACTTTGCGCGAAAGAATCTTGCAACTAATGAGGCTATTACTCGCTGGTTAAAGCGTCGTTGTGGATGTACGGGATACAACAGCAGTCAGTAAATCAGTTCCCCAGGCATGGAAGTAGCGGGGTTTTTGTTTTTGTTTTTTTTTATTGGAAGTTTAACGACCACCGTGAGCAACTCAAATGGCTATAAGCAGTTGGCCGTCCCTAATTTAGGGTCACTGGTTCCAGGGAAGGGAGAGAGCCATTGCCGAAAGACAAACACAGCATCCATGCCTCGCGGGATTCGAACCCGGACCCCTTTCGGACGAATGATCAAAGGTCATCGCTTAGACCACTGGGCCACCGGGAGTAGCGTTTTTTTTTGTAAAGCCCTAGGATTTTTTTTGTGAGATGACCAGAAAGTTACCCAGCTCACATTGGAAATATCTCTGATGGTTGTAAGTCAACATACGTCAGTTCTGTTTCACAAATATTATATCACCATGAAAACATATAATCCTGTCTGACCTAGAACTTTGCCATGTCGGTGCTCGAGTGGTCAGATGCGCCGGCTTCTGACCAATCGTTCGAGCAGTTCGAGTCACGGATGAACCATGGGTGGTGTTTTTCTCCTACTTTGCTGACTCTCTTCCTTTTCCTGGAACTAGCTGCCCTAAATTAGGGAGAGCTGACTGCATATAGCCTTGGTTGCTAGCGGTGGTCGTTAAACCCCTAAACAAACAAACAAACAACGTCTTCGAACTTATAAGATGGTTCCGAAAGGAAGATATTTTTGTTTCGTTCATGAATCTGGTATTGGTGACGTGACGAACACCGTGTGTTCGCACGGAATCTTCGACCACATTCCAAGGCGTGATTCAAACGTTTCTATTTGCAGTTCCTTATAGAATGTACTCTAAATCTGTCTCGTGATTTCTAAGTCTTGCTTCCTCGCCTGAATGCCACGTTGGGGGCAAAACCCTCGTAAAGTCTTGGAAGGCATCTCTCGTCTCCCTTGGTGAGAGGCAATCTACATAACGACATCGGGGTATATACTTAACTTCTCAGTGACTTTTCTTCTCGAATTGAGAACCACCGCTGTTTGTTTTTGGGGTCAAGTGGTCCTTTCTTTTCTTTTTTCTTTTTTCTCCCGGCATGCACCTGACGTTCAGTGACCATATAAAGTGGGTCCTTCAGTGAGTGGATGCAGGGGCCCCACCCTGGGCATCCCTAAGTGAGTTCTCCACGAGGGAGCCACATGGGGCAAGTAACCCTGCCTCGGCCACCCAAGACGTGTACCTCTCCGCAGTTCTGTTTGAATGCTTGAGAAAATTTGCCTCCTAGTATCTTTCGGCGAATTGCTTACGAAGTAAATGCCAGGTGGCCAGACCTTGGGAGATGTCTGAAAATTGGGATCTCTTTGACTTCATCAAGGCACTCCAAGAGCTTCTTCTCCCCCCCCCCAACCCACCTCTCATTCCTCTAAAAGATATTCCTAAAGTATTTACGGAAGTGAAAAACCGTTGTCAGTGTGAAAAGAAATACCAGCTCCTGTAATCCTATCTGATCTGTTTACACCATTTCGTCTTTTTGTGAAAAGTGAGCACGCCCTGCATTTTTAGAAAACCTTCCGTAAGGCCAAAGGTTAAATAAAACCAAAGATAAAAAATCCACAATCCCAAGTTTGGACGGAATCTACGGAAGAAGAAAAAAGCCGCAGCATATCATTCGCCGTTGACATAGGTCGGCAGAAAATAAATTGCTCCCAAAAACCACAGGATGTTTTGTTAAATTCAGCCAAAAATGGAAAGCAAAAAATTACTGTTCTCTGACATTTATGATTTAGATCTTATTTTTGGAGACATAAGCCTTTGAAATTTTGTGGGGCCGTTCCGGTGGTGCTGTGGTCTAAGCGATGGCCTCTGATCATTCGTCCGAAAGGTGTCCGGGTTCGAATCCCGGTGAGGCATAGATGTTGTGTTTGTCTTACAGCACTGGCTCTCTCCCCTTCCCTGGAACCAGTGACCCTAAATTAGGGACGGGCGACTTCTTATAACCCATTGAGTTGTTCACGGTGGTCGTTAAACCTCCAACAAAAAAAAAAAAAAAAAAAAAAAAAATGTGGCAGCCTGGTGGTTGAGCGGTTTTAGAAGCGCGGGCTTATGGCTATCGTCCGCGATGGGGTCCGGGGTCGAGTGCCGCACGACGCATGGGCGGTATGTTTTGTCCAACGGCGCTGGTTTTTGTCTCATTCCGGGAATCAGTGTTCCTAAATTATAGGAACAGGAGGAAACTATGCTCATGGGGCTAGTTAAAGAACGAGAAAGAAGGAAACGGAAAAGGTCGCCCCTTTGGAGCAGTGGTCTAACCGCTGGTCTCTGACGGTTCATCCGACTAGGCCCGGGTTCGAATCCTGAATGAAGCATGGGTGATGGGTTTGTCTCAAGGCACTGGCTCTGTCCCTTCCGTGGAACCAATGGTCCGAAATTAGGGACGGGTGACTGCTTATAGACATTTGAGTTGCTTACAGTGATCGCTACATGAAACAAAAAAAAAAAAGAAGATCGTGCTTATATTTTCGGTTTGTCCGTCTGTCTCTAGGTACCGTATCTCTGCAACTAACAGTCCGATTTGAAAATTTTTTTCTGCATTAGAAAGCCTGAAATGTGCGAATGGTGATCCTTCATTTCGTTTTTTTTTACGATGCACAATTTCGCCGCTAGAGGGCGTAAATGTAGATGATATCGAATTCAAAATACATTTTATTCCATATACACTCACGGACAATGGTATTTGCGCACCTAAAAGAATACATGATACAACCGCGAAACTTTGCAAATAGCTAGGGTGCGTGCTGGTATGCAAATGATCCACATTTGGTGCAAGTGCGCATGACCGCACACCCTGTGGTGGCGCTGAAAGTACGAATCGGCAGCCTTTTAAACCGGCGTGTAGTCGATGCACCATGAAAGCGAAAAGCACCGGCTGACGCAAGCAAGAGTACAGAGTGACAAAAAGGCCGGGTAGACGCCAGAGACGTCGATTTACGTAATTTACGGACTTTGACAGAGGCCTGATCATCGGGTTGAAGACCGCAGGGTGGTAGGCGCGCTGTATAGCCCGCCACGTGTATCTTTCTGACCATACCGTCCGACTGTGTTCGTAACAGTGGATATGTGACGGCACTGCCACACGACGGAGCGGCTTCGGACGGACCAGGAGGACCACCGGTAGAGAGGATCGACGGATTGTGCGCCAGGCACGAAGATATCCCGCGGAGATCCGGACCACTATACAGGCAAATGTAGCGGCTCCTGTGTACCCACGAACCATTTCCCGGCGCCTCGCGGAAGCGAATCTGCTATTCCAGCGCCCCTTACGTGTGGTGCCATGAACACCGCCGGCTCCGTGGGCAGTACTGCCAGGCCAGAACGGCGTAGAACGCCACAGCTTGGCGACGTGTGGCGTTTAGCGATGAGTGCCGCTTCGTTTTGGGGACAGATGATCCTTGTGTCTAGGTGTGGAGGTCCCCGGGTCAACGACACAATCCCAACCTTGCTATCGAGCACCACACTTCCCCCACTGAAGGCATTATTGTCTGGGGAGCCATTGCCTACGGTACCAGATCAGCTCTAGTAGTGGTGCGCGGATCATTCACGAGCCAGCGGTATGTGGATGGGATCCTACTGCCCCATGTGCTCCCATTCCTGGTCAGGATTCCAGGGTGCGCTATACCAGCAGGATAATGCCCGCCCGCACGCGCCTCGAGTTGCCCAGGACTGCCTATGTCATGTCCAGACACTTCCATGGTCTTCCCGCTCCCCGTATTTGTCCCGTATTGAGCATGTGTGGGACCAGTTGAAACGCCAGCTGCCGTCGTGCTGCACTATGCGAGATTTGGAGCACACCGTCCAACACGTGTGGGTCAGTCTGCCGCACGAAAACATCAGGCATCTGTTCGCCTCCATGCCGAACCGTATTGCAGCATGTATCGCAGCACGAGGCAGTGCGACGCGCTATTGAAGATGACCGGACTGCGTGACACAAATCACTCTGTAATTGTCCTGCAGCTCTGTTTTTGTTATCATGTGTATCATTCATCTGTATCATTATGTCCATAAAATTTCAGTTCAATCCGATGCTTCCTTCTTCGTGCGCAAATTTCATTCTCCGTGAGTGTATTTGCTTTTAAACATCCAACTCCAAAAATTCTTTTAACTTTTGATTCCATCTATGTTGCAGAATATTTTAGGTATAGTCACTTTTTCAAGTTACTCATAGAGTTTCCGCTAGGAGGCGTAGAACAAAATCGGGTTTCCCCCGATACCTCTTTCTAAAACTCCAATTTGAAAACAATGTGTTGCGTTCAAATCGTACAAGGCGATTCCACAGTGTGCTGAGTTTAAATCGTACAAGGCGATTCTTACGGTTTGCTGAAAGTTTACATACACTGACGGAAAAAAATTCCAACACCAAGAAGGGGTTGTGTTAGATAAACGACAGTTGGTAGGCGGTGAGAGTACATCTGTAAGATGATGTCTATGCAAATTTCGCGCTCGGCGCATACGTGTGGCGCTACTTGCGCCCCTCGGAACATGCAAAGCAGGTTTGCTGTAAATACGCGCTGTAACGTTTGTGAGCGTTAGTTATCGTTGAGATTCGACGTAGGGTGTTGATGTTAGTCAAGAATGCCTTTAAGAAGACGAAGAAGCCATTATCAACAGCTCACGGAGTTTGAACGAGGTCTTGTAATAGGGCTACGAGAAGGTAGATTTTTGTTCCGCAATATTGCAGAACGACTTGGCAGGAATGTAGCCACTGTGCATAATTGTTGGCAGCGGTGGTCAACGGAAGGTGCTGCCTCTAGAAGACCGGGTTCCGGCCGGCCACGTGGCACTACTGAGAGGGAAGACCGCCGTGTGCGGCGTATGGCCGTGGCGCATCGTACCGCGCCTGCGGCAGCAATTCGAGCTGCAGTTGCCACCACAGTGACAAAACGAACTGTTACAAATCGGTTACTTGAAGGACAGCTCCGAGCCAGACGCCCTGTAGCGTGCATTCCACTTACTCCAAACCACTGCCTTTTGCGACGTCAGCGGTGTCAAGCTATAGCTCATTGGAGGACGGAGTGGAGATCTGTTGTGTTTTCTGATGAAAGCCGGTTCTGCCTGGGTGCCAGTGATGGCCGTGTGTTGGTTAGAAGGAGGCCAGGTGAGCGCCTGCAACCAACCTGTCTGCCGCCGAGACACACTGGACCTACACCTGGAGTTATGGTCTGGGGAGCAATTTCCTATGACAGCAGGAGTACTCTTGTGGTTATCCCACGCACCCTGACGGCACAGTTGTACGTCTGTCTGGTGATTCAACCTGTTGTGCTGCCATTCACGAACAGCATTCCAGGGGGTGTTTTCCAACAGGATAACGCTCGCCCGCATACCGCTGTTGTAAACCAACTTGCTCTACAGAGTGTCGACATGTTGCCGTGGCCTGCTAGATCACCAGATCTTTCACCAATCGAGCACGTATGGGACATCATTGGACGACAACTGCAGCGTCACCCCCAACCAGCATTAACCGTCCCTGTATTGACCGACCAAGTGCAACAGGAATGGAACTCCATCCCACAAACTGACATCCAGCACCTGTACGACACAATGTATGAACGTTTGCGTGCTTGCATTCAACATTCTGGTGGTTACACCGGTTATTAATGTGCCAGCAATTCACATTTAAAATGGCTCTTCTCGCGCTTACATTAAGCTGTGATCTTGAAACCTTAATCGATTAAATCTGTTACCTATACAAATGTATTGCCGCCATTTCATTCCTCTACAACTATTTTTTCGTGGTGTTGGGATTTTTTTCCGTCAGTGTATATTATCGCACAACACTGACTTCTGTAACGAAGAAACTCCACGTTTGGTTCCAGTGCCTTGGGCCGTGTTAATAAAGCCAAGAGAGAATGTTCCTCTCCAACAGCACTACACTCCTAATAATTCACTTACAGTTTGATGTTTAATGTTAACCTATTAATTATACTTTGAGCATATATTTCTCCACATATGTAATAGTGATACCTAGTGTTATTATTTTGTTGAATCCTGTTAGCACATGACCAAGCTTCCACTACATTTATTGTAAACCTCATTATTGTTATCACGTGCTCGTATAATTTGAAAATGCTTTTTGTTTTTATCCGTTGTTTTGTTTATATTATTGAAATGCCTGACGATGGAGCACTCGGTGATTTGAAAGATTTTGTAAGTTGCTGTGCCTTAAAAATCCCATTTTAAGTACAGGCAGTATTAATAAATATCTTTATCGCGCTGTGAAATTAAAATTAGGAAAATGCTCCACTTCTCTGTTGTAGCGAATGGCATACAGTGAAGGAGAAATTTCTCAATACCGTTTTTAGAAATGGCGATATAGCTTCAAACTGAAGTACACAAACACCACCTACCGAGAGAACTCTGAACTACAAAATTTCTCATATACAAAATTCCTCATATACTGCCATTTACAAGGCAAATGGCATTCGGTGTCGAAAGAATTTTTTAAGTCGCACATGTAAAAGCAGTGATATTGAGAAAAACAGAATAAGCATATGCGCCCCTAGCGGCGAAATTGTGCAATATTTTGGAAAGAATATACACACACACTTTGCATAGTTAATAGTATCCGACCGAAGAAAGAAGTTTTTCAATCGGGTTTTTAGTCCCGCAGATATGGTTGCAAACGGAAACGTGAACTTACGCCCTCTGGTGGCAGACTTGTGCGTTACAAAAAAATTGAAAATTATATAAGAAACATTTCCCCACGGAAACGCTCTCTAACAGAGAAAGTATTTTTCAAATCGGATTCTTAGAAGCAGAGATATCGACAAAAATAAGATATATCTTTACGCACCCTGGAGGAAAAACCATGCATTATTTTAAGAAGATAGTATTCTCAAAAGGTTTTTCGATGTGAGAGGTATCGGTCAACAAAAGAATTTTTTCAATCGAGTTTTCAGGAGCTCAGAATGTGCTACAAATACATCAGACGCAGAAATTAACCCTTACGCCCCCTGGTGGCTAAACCATTCTTTATCAAATATTAGAAATTGTATGCAAAGCATTTCCTATCAACAGCTGTATAATTTTTCAAATCGGAGTTTTAGGAGCAGAGATATCGGGGAGAAGAGCAATTTACTTTTACGCCCCCTAGCGGAGAATCTATGCATAACTTGAAAAAGTGACTATACCTAAAATAATCTCCGCTATGAGTAGAATCGAAAGGCAAAATAATTTTTTGAACTGGATGTTTAGAAGCAAATGTATGGAATAAAATTTATTTTGAATTCGATATCATCTGCGTTTACGGCCTCTAGCGGCCAAATTGCACATCGTAAAAAAATCGAAAGAAAGGGTCATCATTCGCACATTTCAAGTTTCCTAATGCAAAAATAATTTTTCAAATCGAAGTATTAGTTGCTGTGATATCGTGTCTACAGACGGACATACCGATAACATAAGCACGATTTTTTACAAAAGACGTGCTGAAAATGCTCCACCAACAACCGGGTCTGTGCATGATCATGAAGCAGTGACACGGGAGCTCAAAAAACTTTTACTGAACGGGTGAATGTACTTAAACAAGGTCATTACATAGCAGTTGACGAACATAGACGGCTGGAAGTCTACAGGTCGCCCCTAGCATCGCTCTATCTCTCCTATTCGGTGGGAGAGAAGGTGACTTTTGGAGTGATGCAAACAAAATTTAATACCAGGTCGTTCGGAAAATAATTACCGATTGGTAAAAATGAAAGAGACATACTTCGTAGCACACAACTTTGTTTTATTCGAAATAGGCGCCTGCAGAAGCTATACAACCTCTGACAGCCAGTGACAAGTGTTTCAATGCCAGTCCGGAAGGCATCTAGCTCCCTGGATGCAGGACAGTCCCAGAATGTGATTTCGGTCTCCTCTCGGTTTCTGAAGGTCATGTCCTTGAGGTAATTTCTAAAATGCATGAACAGGTGGAAATCGATAGGTCCCAAGTCAGGCAAGTAGGGTGGATGTGGGAGGGTTTCGAACCTCAGTTCGTGTAGTTTTTGTTTCGTCATTTACGACACGTGTGGTCTCGTGTTTTCATGGAACACAACTTCTAATGCATTCGATCAATTTCTTCACACTATGTGACCGAGGTAATGCTTTCACCAGCATTCAAGAACCTGTGGCTTTTGACACCATGAACAGTACACCAAACTGTCAACAAAACCTTCTTTGGAGTCAACCTTTGTTTAGAATGTTCTTTCGGTGGTTCACAATGGTTTAGCCACTGACCAGATCGCTTACGGTTGTCGTATAGCACCCACTATTCATCACATGTTATAATGCGATCACGCAAGGGATCATTTTCTTTGCGAAGCAGAAGGCTACTGAACATCTCGAACAGTTGATGTTTCTGATGCTCAATCAGTTCGTGTGGGACCTACGTGTCGAGTTTCTTGACCTTACCAATTTGGTGGAGATGTTTGGAAATTGTTGACACCGACACATTGTACTGTTTGGCTCGTTCTCTGACGCGAAGATTTGTCTTCAGAGCGTCGTTATCAATTACCGTATATCGTCTTCGCCCCCTTCCCCCCTCATCTTGTCACTGGACCGAAACCAACTGCCGTGGACAACAGCGTGTGAATGAGCGGGATCATCGTCGGCTAGCTCGCATTGTAACAGCGGTAGACGGGCCACAGTGCAAGAAATCACTCGGCAATTTAACGCTGGTGCACAAAAACGCGTAAGCAGCCACACCATCCAGAACCATCTCCTCTCTATGGGGTACAGAAGACATCGTCCCACGATGGTGCCGCTGCTGACCGCACATCACAGGGTGCAAAGATTAGCATGGGCGCGTAAACATTGCCACTGGACCCTAGACATGTGGAAAAATGTTGCCTGGACTGATGAGTCGAGATTCACGTTGGTACATGCGGATGACAGGATACGAGTACGGCGCAAACCACGTGAAGCGATGGATCCTTCTTGCCAGCAGGGTACTCTGCAAGCTGATGGGGGCGGCATTCTCGTCTGGGGCCTGTTTACGTGGACCGAAATGGGACCCCTGGTACGTGTAACATCGTCCCTCACAGGTCAACGTTACCGGGATATCCTGGACGACGATTTGTTCCCGTTTGTGCGTCTTCAACATCCCACTGGGGACCTCATCCTGCAACAAGACAATGCACCGTGCCATCGCTCCCGAATTGTGTCCGAATGGTTGGATGAACACTCCACCAACGTGACCTCGCTTCCTTGGCCAGCTAGGTCACCTGACCTCAATCCCATCGAGAACATCTGGGATGCCATCGTGAGAGATGTTCGAGGCTCTGATCTCCCTCCATCAAATCTTCGTGAACTGTGGGAGCTTGTTCAGGGGTCGTGGATCCGTATGGCTTCTCAACGCTTCCGGTGTCTTGTCGAGTCCATTTTGAGACGAATCGCCGCCGTCATCAGGACGAAAGGTAGTGCTACACGTTACTAGACTGGTATCTCTAATTCAATTGCTCTTCAGTGTATGTCCCTTGGAACTTTTCTGCTGTGTGTGTCAGAAACGAACGTTTATTAGACTGAACTTATATACACGGTCCAGTCAACTTAAGAGAGTGTGTGTGTGTGTGTGTGTGTGTGTGTGTGTGTGTGTGTGTGTGTGTGTGTGTGTGTGTGTGTGTGTGTGTGTGTGTGTGTGTGTGTGTGTTTTGCTTGTTTAGGGGTTTAACAACCACCGTGAGTAACTTGATAGATTATAAGCGATCACCCATCCTTAAATAATTTAAGGCCAGTGGCTCTAGAGAACGGAGAGAGCCGATGCCGTAAGACATACACAACATCCATGCCTCACCGGGATTCGAACCCTGTCCCATCAGGTACGAATTGTCAGAAACCAGCGTTCAGACCACTGCGCTACCGGGGTGGCTGGTACGGAATTGCTATCCCCGTCAGGAAAAATAGTCCCTACGGTTTAGAGCGAAAAGCAACAGAATTGTTGCTCAGAATCCATTTTTGTTCATTCAGCAGTTTCTCCGGTAAAACAGCTGTTTAAGACAAATTTTCCAAAAGTCAGAGCGTTTTTTTAAAAAAGAAACGTTGCTATGAGAAGTTACTCAATCAAGAACCTCGCACTTTCGGCCGCTGACTGCGCAGCTGGGAAATGATTTGGAGAGAGGGGAAGGGGTGGAATACCTCTCCCAATATTCAGAACACAGAGACAATACATTGACAATCGGAAAAACTCGAGAGGAGTGGTTACTTAAACAGGCAGTAGAGGAAGAGGTTCGGACCCCCACCCCCACCCCCATTCACGATCCCTATGGCTTGTTTGGTGGTGTGTGGTTGGTTGGTTGGGGTGTCAGTCCCAGAGTAATTGCTTGACAGAAAGGAAACAGCAGGAAAGCACTGTAACGGAGATCGACACCGTTCTTGCGTTCCACGAAGAGGTCGTGATAAGACTCTCCCGCCTTTAACAGCTCTCTTAGGGCGACTTGGAATATAGAGGTCAGATGCGGCAGCGGGTCAGGGGAGTGGGAGTGCCGGATTAGAGGTACGAGGAGTCATAGTAGGGAGGAAGTTTCCGGGAAGGAGAGGTAAGGAGCGGACCTCTTTGTTTTTAGTGGGTTATTTGATCCCCGGGACCAGCTTCTCGGCAGGTTTATTCAGTACGCGGAGAGTATTAACCGATTCAGAGCTGCTCAGCCTATCGCGGATCCATCACTCTGCCATCTGGTCGGAGGGTGATTGCTTTGACCGCTGGGCCGCTCTACCATTGGCAGCGGGCCCGATCAATACATTTGAACCACCTTCCTTTTTTTTTCTCAATATGTGTATGGTTGTTATCACGTGAATTTTACGTGCATTCAATTCTTTTGCGCTCCTGTGTTAAGTAAATTGTGTAGTTTGGAAGATGGCATATATTTTTGAGTTTTGAGGTATTTCGCAAGTGACGTTCAAACTTCTCCGATGTCGTAACACTCACCTATGCCTAGATTTCCTCAAGTCAAGAAAGGAGCAGAGCTCAAGTAAGGAGAACCGGAGAAGGTAGGGGAGGATGGAGGGGGGGGGGGGGCTGATAGTGATCATATGTCAATTTAATTTCATTTTCATTTCAACCTAACTATGATGACAGAGCAAAAAAAAAAAAAAAAAAAATTAACACAAAAGATGACCCCGAATTTTTTGGTTGTAACGAGCACGTCTTTTGAATCCGTTCTGACGCGAATTAAATTTATCAAAGTTATTCTAAGTCAATGGAACTGGTATCGAAAACAGTAGTATCTGACTGAAGAAAGAAGTTTTTCAATCGCGTTTTTAATCCCGCAGGTATTGCTGTAGAAGTGAGCCTGAACTTACGTCCTCTGGTGGCAGACTTCTGCGTTCAGAAAAATTTGAAATTATATGACAAACATTTCGCAGCGGAAACACAAATATATGCACCTACGCCCTATGGCGGGGAAAACATGCATTATTTTAAGAAAGTATCCTCAAAGGTTTTCGATGTGAGCGGTATCGGTGCAGGAAAGAATTTTTTCAGTCGAGTTTTCAGGAGCTCAGATTTTTCTGAAAATGCATCACAAGCAGAAACTAACACTTAGGCCCCCTGGTGGCCAAACCATTCTTTACCAAGTATTAGAAATTATACGAAAAATATTTCCCACCAGGATCTGCATGCGATACATGAAGAATTTTTAAAATCGGAGATTTTTTTTATTTTTTTTTTTTTTTTGGAGGTTTAACGACCACCGTGAGCAACTCAATGGGCTATAAGCAGTCGCCCGTCCCTAATTTTAGGGTCACTGGTTCCAGGGAAGGGAGAGAGCCAGTGCCGTAAGACAAACACAACATCCATGCCTGACCGGGATTCGAACCCGGACCCCTTACGGACGAATGATCAGAGGCCAGCGCCTTAGACCACTGCGCCACCGGGGCGGCAAAATCGGAGATTTAGAAGCAGAAATAACGGGGGAAACGCAATTTACCTTAATGCCCCTTAGCGGAAAGTCTATAGGTACTTGAAAATTTTGAAATCATGTGAAAAACATTTCGCACCGGAAACGCTATCCAACAAAGAAGGAATTTTTCAAATCGGACTCTTAGAAGTAGAGATATTGACAAAAATAAGTTGTATATCAACGCCCCCTGGCAGAGAAACCATGCATTATTTTAAGAAGAAAACCTTCCGAAAAGATTTTTCGGTGTGAGTGGTATCGGACCACGAAAGAATTTTTCAATCGAAATTTTAGAGGCTCAGATTTTGCTGCAAATGTGTCAGAAGCAGAAATTTAACACTTACGTTCCCTGATGGCCAAACTATTTTTTACCAAATATTAGAAATTATGTGCAAAAGATTTCCCATCAGGAGCTGTATCCGGTGCAGAAAGAATTTTTTAAATCGGAGTTTTAGAAGCAGATATATCGGGGAGAAGAGCAATTTGCTTTTACGCCACCTGGCGGAAATTCTATGCGTAACTTGAAAAAGTGACTATGAGTAAAATAATCTTTAACATAAATGGAATCGAAAGGTAAAAAAATAAATAAATTCAATCGGATGTTTAGAAGCAAATACGCTGAATAAAATGTATTTTGAATTCTGCGTTTACGCCCTCTAGCGGCAAAATTGTGCATCGTAAAAAAACCGGAATGCAAGGATCATCATTCGGACATTTCAAGCTTCCCGATGCAAAAAATGTTTTCCAAATCGGACTAATAGTTTAAGAGATGTAGTGTCCACAAACGGACGGACAAACCGGTAACATAAGCACGATCTTTTTTACGAAAGACCTGCTAAAAAAAGTGATGGAGACACAACTTTTTAAAAATTTAAAAATTTACAGAATTCTTCGGTACGCCATGTAATCCCGATGTGGTTAACGAAGATGTGTTTATATTTCCTCTTAAGATCTGCTTTTTTTTTTTTTTTAGAAAATGACATAAAATCTCCGATTGCTACCGCTGAACAAGTCAAATTCGTACGAGCCAAAGAGGCAGCGGCTCTTAGAAATAAGTGAAACCCCAGTAATTATCACTGGAATGAAATGAAAATAAAACGTTAATAATATTATCGTCGTTGCTGCGACGTCATATATTACGACCGAAATTTCGGGCGCGGTCAACGAATTTCACCTTCCGCCGCCCTTGATCTATGTATGCTACATGAAGTGTGGGATCTGCTGTCACATATTATCAGATTCCACCCCACTGACACTTTTCCTAAAGAGCCCGAACATGAATGCAATTGATTAGCGGGTATCGTAGAACCAGTTTTTCCTATGCCATTTTGATCGTATGGTAAACAGCCTTGTGATTGCCTCTTTAACTGGACTGAAAGGGGTAAAAAAATTAAGGGTAACATAGAGAGCCAATATTAAATACACTGCTGGCCACCCAAAATGCAACACCAAGAAGGAAGCATCCGATTGGCCTGAAATTCGCCGCATGCATCGCCCGCGAGAGGACATGCAAACGATTAGCATTGCAGGGTATATGCAAATCATGTGCGCCAGGTTTCAAAATCGCTTTATTCTAATTTATCATAAGAAAACATAAGAGGGAGACGTACAGTATTGGGCGTCTCACTGGGAAATAATACAAAACTGTTAAAAACATGATGGTATATACACTGCAATGACAATGGGGATGAATAACAAATGCTGCAAGCAAAGCTTATTGAATAAAAATTGCAGAAGTGACAAAGAGAAACACATCGTGTCACATGACATTGGCGGGGCATGATTTACAGGATAACACAGGCGAAACAATAGTACACAATTAGAAAAAGAACAGCACAAACACCGCCGTGAAGGTAAAACATTACATACATGAGATAAAAACACAGCGTGCACAATTGTGCAAGTTATTTAACGAGGGCACCAAAGCAACATAATACAGGCGGGGTGAAAGTAAGTAATGTATACGAGTAAGCATGAAAATACACTGAGATGGCATTAGCATTCACAATTCAACGGTAGCGTGGATTGCACGAGTCGTAGAGTGGAGAACGCCACCGAGAAGCACTATCAGAAGGGTGTACAGAAGGCGGGGTGTAATTAGTGGAAGTATGTTGTGCTGACGGACCTGTGCGTGGGAAGCTTCCTGATGTGTCGTCCTAGAATACGGCAGTCATTCCAGCACGTTTCGGAGTTCGACAGAGGACGAATAGTGGCTTATCGCGACAGCGGTTTATCGTACCGAGACATCGGCGCCCGTGTGGGACGACATCCAGCCACAGTGAGGCGAGTATGGATTCGGTGAGTGCAGGAGAGACGGACGGACGGACTGACGTGAGCGATTACCGCAGCCGCGGCACACCACCGAGCGAGAGGACCGGCATGTTGTGCGGCGGGCATTCACGGCTCGCACTGCCACATCACGAACGTTAGCGCAGGAATTAGGTTGTGTTGCGCAACAACTTGTATCAGCACGTACCGTTCGACGTCGTCTGCAGGAGCGGGGAGTTGTCGTACGGCGCACATTGCTCCTATTACCATTGACGGTACACTACCGGCGAGTGCGGCGGCAGTGGGCCGTTGAACGCCGCACCTGGACTACGCAATGCCACGACATTGTCTTCTCCGACGAATCCCGCTTCTGCCTGCAACACCACGATGGTCGGATCCGCGTGTGGCGGCACCGCGGCGAGAGACTGTATGACGCCTGCATTATGTATCGCCATACCGGTCCGTCGCCTGGCGTTATGGTTTGGGGCGCAATTGGATATGACACCCGCACCCCTCTGGTACGCATCTCCGGTACATTCAACAGCCACCGCTACATCTCCGACGTTTTGGAGCCTGTAGTCCTTCCTTACCTGCAGGACCTGCCAGCGGCCACGTTTCAACAGGACAATGCGCGCCCGCACGTGGGACGCATCGTGCAACAATTCTTCCCGGCCCACCAGGTGTCACTGCTGCCGTGGCCCGCCTGTTCTCCCGATATGTCGCCCATCGAACACGTCTGGTCGATGATCGGCAACCGAGTGGCCCGGGAAGCACTACCCGCGGCTGCGCCTGATGAACTGTGGCAACGTGTGGAAGCAGCCTGGACAGACATACCCCAAGCCCACATCCAAAGCCTCTTTCATTCGATGCCAATGCGTGTAGCGGCCGTTATTGCCAGCCATGGGGGCCACACGAACTATTGATGTCTGCGTGTTCCGCAAGTCCAGTAAATCTGGCTTTGCTATCTCGTGTCCTTCTTGGTGTTGCATTTTGGGTGGCCAGCAGTGTATATAGATCAGAACATTCATTAAATTTTAAGCAAATCAGCCAGAAATAACATCGTAATCACTGAGTTCAGTTGCAGTGTAGTATTAAACAATATTACTCTAGAAATAATTTTAGCTAGTAAATTTATAGAGTGCTTGTGACATTCTTGAAGTTCAGCGCGGCAAAGGTTTATACACCATCCAACCCTGCCCCCACCCCGCCCCCCTCAATTTTCTAAGACACCTGTAGGAAAAATCTCAACACCCCTTCATTTGGAGATATGTACAGTGCCATCTTCACACTCCTGGAGGCACTGGGCCGTCAGATTTTTCGGGGCCCTTGATCTTATTTATATATCATCATCATCATTGTCAACCATTATCAATCCACTGCTGGACGAAGGTCTCCCCAAGTTTCCTCCACAACAGTCTGTCTTGTGCCAGTCTCCTCCATGTCACTCCCGCATACTTTCGAATTTCATCCACCCATCTTCCACGTGGTCTTCTTCTGGGTCTTTTCCTGTCCCTTGCAATCCAATCTAAAATTTCGGCTGTCCATCGATGGTCTGTTCTTCTGGCAGTATGTCCAGCCCATTGCCATTTCAGGGATTTAACTCTGATAATGATGTCTTCCACTCTTGTCATTTTTCGGATCCACGAGTTCCTCTTCTTATCTCTCCTGGTTACACCAAGCATGCACCTCTCCATGCTTCTTTGAGTTGTCTGCAGCCTTTGTATGTCTCTTTTAGCTAAGGTCCACGTCTCTGCACCATACGTAAGCACTGGAAGGATGCATTGATCAAACACTTTTCTTTTAAGACATAATGGCGTATTGCTCTTGAAAATTATGCTGTTTCTTCCAAAAGCTCTCCAGGCAAGTTTTGTACGCCGATTAATTTCTTCACCAATGTGACCCTCACTTGATATCTGCTGTCCAAGATAAACGTGTGTGTCTGTTATCTCCAGCTTTTCTCCATCAATCGATAAATCTTCATTTCTTGTAAAAGCATTGAACATCACTTTTGTCTTCTGAAAGTTCATTTTTAATCCCACTTCTTTACTCTTGTCAGCAAGTTCCTGGATCATACTCTGTAGCTCTGATGGGGTAGTTGCAAAAATGACTATGTCATCAGCAAAACGAAGGTGGGTTAGATAATCTCCATTAATCTTTATCCCATTGTTTTCCCAGTTCAGTGATTGAAAGACGTTTACCAATGTGCCATTAAAGAGCTTCGGAGATATGGTGTCACCTTGTCTCACTCCTTTCCAATTTCTATGTGTGTTGTATTTTCAAACAGCCGAATCTTTGCACTTGCATTTTCATAGATGTTATTAATAATATTAATGTATGCTTCTTCAATACCGCAGGATTTCAGAGCCATTGCAACTGCTGATGGTTTCACCGAATCAAAGGCTTTTTCATAATCGATAAAAGCCATGCACAATGGAATTTCATATTCCCTCGCTATTTCAATTAGTTCTCTTAGTACGTGGATATGATCTGTTGTTCTATAGCCACTCCTGAATCCAGCTTGTTCTCTCGGTTGAGCCATGTCCAGTGTCACCTTCAAGCGGTGTGAAAGAACTTTAGTGAAGATTTTATAAACCACTGATAGGAGGCTGATAGGTCTGTAGTTCCTGAGATCCTCAATGTCACCTTTTTTATGTAGCAAGATCATTGTAGCGTTGTTCCAATTTTCAGGAATTTTTATATATATACACATATATAAAATCTTCACTAAGGTTCTTTCACATCGCTTGAAGGTAACACTAGACATGGCCCAACCAAGAGAACAAGCTAGGTTCAGGAGTGACTACAGCACTATAGATCATATCCATGTACTGAGAGAACTAATTGAAAGAACAAGGGAATATGAACTTCCATTATGCATGGCTTTTATTGACTATGAAAAGTCTTTCGATTCCGTAAAACCATCAGCAGTAGCAATGGCTTTGAAATGCTGCGGTATTGAAGATGCATACATTATAGCATTATTAATAACATCTATGAAAATGCAAGTGCAAAGGTTCGGATATTTGAGGCTACAGCACAAATAAGAATTGGATAGGGAGTGAGACAAGGTGACACCATACCTCCCAAGCTCTTTAACGCCACATTGCAAAATGTCTTTCAATCATTGAACTGAGAAAACAAAGGGATAAAGATTAATGGAGATTACTTAACTCACCTTCGTTTTGCTGATGAAGTTAATCATCTTTGCAACTACCCTTTCAGAGCTGCAGAGTATGCTCCAAGAAGTTGCTGACAAGAGTAAAGAAGTGGGATTAAAAATGAACTTTCAGAAGACAAAAGTGGTGTACAATGCTTTTACGAGAAACGAAGATTTATCGATTGATGGAGAAAAGCTTGAGACAACCGATTCTACATTTAGCTTGGGCAGCAGATATCCAGTGAGGGTCACATTGATGAAGAAATTAATCGGCGTATAAAACTTGGATGGAGAGCTTTTGGAAGAAACAGTACAGTTTTTAAAAGCAGTATGCCATTATGTCTCAAAAGAAAATGTTTAATCACTGCATCCTGCCCGTGCTTACGTATGACGGAGCAGAGACATGGACTTTAACTTAAAAAAGATATACAAAGACTGCAGACAACTGAAAGAGGCATGGAGAGATGCATGCTTGGTGTAACCAGTAAAGATAAGAAGAGGAACTTCTGGATAAGGAAAATGACAGGAGTGGACGACATCATGACCAGAGTAATATCCCTGAAATGGCAATGGGCTGGACATGTTGCCAGAAGAACAGACCACCGGTGGACAACTGAAATTTTAGACTGGATTCCGCGGGACAGGAAAAGATCCAGAAGAAGACTCCATGGGAGATGGATGGCTGAAATTCAAAAGTATGCTGGAGTGACATGGAGGAGACAGGCACAAGACAGACAATTGTGGAAGAAACTTGGGGAGACCTTCTTCCAGCAGTGGATTGATAATGGTTGATGATGATGATGACATACATACTGTTATCATTTTTATTATCTACAGCATTAGTCATTTTTATTATCTACAGCACAGTTGCCAACAGCAGTTAGCATGCCTCAACTTTATCTTGAAATATTTTTGACCATAAAATAATAAATTTCCTTTTCGTTTTTTAAAAATTTGAAATCTATGTGTATATAACAGCCCCATGCATCTTTATTAATGTTAACTGTTTAAATCATACGCTTAAAGTCAGTCATTGCAACCATAAAACATACGCACGTATCTCCTCATTTTAGTCTGCTACAGATTTTGCAGAATATACTTCTGAATCATTTCAGCATGCACAAAATTTGTGAAAATATATCAATGTTTACTGTTTCATAAAAACTATTGCAATAGTTGATACTATAGTCTTGGTTTAGCCTTTTAGGTTTGAGAGATCAAAAATAAAATAAGCACCAATATAAAATAACGCTGTGTAGTTTTTGGAAAAAAAAAAAAAAAAGACGTTTCTTGGTTATAACCATCCTTAACTGTGAAAAATTCGTTAGTTCGTCATTTTATGATGTTTTCGCGATTTTTAATCGTATGTTTAAAGCCTAAATATTTCTTTACAAAAATTAAAAATTTTCACCCTTCAAAAATTTTCCTCCCCCCCCCCTACCGAAAAAAACAACAACTTTTCAGCACTTTCCAGTATGAAATTCTTGGAGAAATCCTCTGTTCAGCGGAATGATTCCCTTAAACCTAGGGGTAGGCGCTGGTTGGAGCACTGGAACACCCGGAAAATTCCAGGTGTCTGCCGTATTCCGGGCCGGTAAACATTATGCTGATTAACAACAAAAGAAAATATAATTCCTGATATAAATGAAAATCAACTAGAAAAGAAAAAGTTTATTTTCCACTTTGACTGTTTCGGGGGAAACAAAGTAAAAAGCAAAAACAAAAACAAAAAAGAACCGCTGTTTCCCATGTAGTCCCTAAATTCTGTACTTTTCGACTGATTTTCTGTGTCACAGAACCCGCTTAAGTGCAGTCGAATGATCAGCATATGTAAATTCACTAGGAGGGTTGTACCTGAAATAATGCAAAATTAGGCATAACTTTTTCATTAACTGACAGAGGACGTTCAAATTGCACATGTTGGTAGAGTAACTCTTCCTCCACGGTAACCTTTCTTCTTCACTGCAGATAAATAATGGATTCCAAGCAGAAGCAACGCGCCATCATTGAGTTCTTGACGAAGGAAGGGTGCGACATCCACAGAAGGCTACAGAATGTTTACGGAGATGACACCATTGGCAAGAGCAACGTGCACAGATGGATGAAGAAGTTTAAAGAAGGAGAAACCAGCATTGAAGACAAACCACGCAGTGGGAGACCATCATCTGCGACCACTGACACGAATCGTCAACGAGTGGATAAATTGATTCGCGCGGAGAGACGAATCACAATCCGTGAGCTTGTTGCACATCTGAACTGCAGTCACAATGCCATACAGAAGATGGTCAAAGACTAACAGTATCGGAAAGTGTGTGCAAAGTGGGTAACTCGGCAACTGACACCCAATTTGAGGGATAGAAAGGTGGAAGTCTGCTCTGACCGGCTGGAAGCGTTTGAAGCCAATGAAGACACATTTTTTTCCGATCTGGTAACAGGGGATGAAACGTGGGTGTATCCTTACAATCCGGATACGAAGAATCAATCCATGGAATGGCGTCACACCTCTTTACCAGGGCCTAAGAAGTTGAAGATCCATCTATCAGCACAAAGAGTCATGGTGACTGTTTTTTAGGATGACAGGGGTGTCATGTCATTATCCTTGATTTTCTAGAACGTGGCCGTACCGTAACCATGCGAGCGGTATATTGAGACACTCAAGAAGCTTAGAGAAGCCATAAGGAGGAAGAGACCGAACAAGAATCCGAAAAAGGATCCACATTCACCATGACAATGCGAGACCACCCACATCTGTGGCAACAACTCAGGCGATCAGGAAATTAGGCTGGTCGATGGTCCACCGTACAGCCCAGATCTGGAACTTTCCGACTTCCACCTGTTCCGTCCAATGAAGGACAGTCTCCGGGGACAACGATTTGATGACACAGACGAGGTGAAAGTGGCTGTGAAGAAGTGGGTACAACAGTCCACACCTGAATTTTCTCAAAAAGGATTCGAGAGTTGGGTTCATCGATGCATCGCTTGTGATGGACACTATGTTGAGTAGTATTTTTGTATAGAGAAAGAGTTACTCTACCAACATGTACAATTTGTACGACCTCTGTCAGTTAATGAAAAAGTTATGCCCACTTTTGCATTACTTTCGGTACAATCCTGGAATCAATGTAACAGAATGAAATCTATAAAACACCACATTATCTTTTTGTAATCTTACAAATGAATTATTTAAATCTGTGATATGCTCGCAAAATTTTGTTGTCTACGTTAATGCACGTTTTCTTACCTATTGGGTAAATTTTCGGGGTTGCATTATTAAAATCCGTATGATGTAAAATTTTGCGATCTACCGCAGATTTTGTAAGTTCTATTCCCTATAGGCAAAATTTTACCCCATAAGGTAAATTTTTGGGTTACATTTATTTATATCAGTGGCTTATTTAGCCCTTGCTCTCCGAGAGTGTTTCATTTTTTATGTATTTGATTAAAATGTGCCTTACTTTAGAAAACAGAAATGGATCAACTTACATTAGAAAAAAAAATACTTTAATTTTTTCGATTTTTCATTAACTTTTATTTTGCTCTCGTAACTTTCAAATTTTTTCGTTTTTCTTCAGCCCCTCCGACAAGAAAATTCTATATACGCCCCTGATGTATACAGTATATATGCATTTATATTTGTTTTCTGATTTATTACTTTTTGTACCTTATACTTCACCAATACTTGAACTGCAATATTGAAAAAGTTTTTGAGATGTAGGAAAAATGCCTTTCCCGTTTGAAGGTAATTGCTTTAAACAATCATTAATTTTCTCACCCTTCAATTTCTCTCACTTTATAAATTTGCACTGAAATTCTTTCAGCTCTTCAGATTTTATTTTTCTTGAAATGATTTCTTCAAACTTATTTTGTTTATGATAGATAAGCCTTGAAAAAATTATTTTAATTTTGGCACATTTGGGTTTCCCTTTTCACTAAAAGCAAAGAATTTTTTACAATTCCGAATTCAGCTATCGTAGTAAAATTCGAGAGAGTGGACAAATATATTCGACAATCAGCCTTAGAAAACATGCCATGTTTTCTAAGGCAGATGCCATCTAAAATTTTACTAGCGATATTCAGTCCAGAAAATTGAGTAAAATATTAATCGTTGCTTAACACGAACAGTGTAGTCATTTTTAAACTTATGTTGAAACGACGTTTTGACAGGCAATGGTAAATTTTAGAGGTACGGCACTTAACAATTTTTCTCAAGCAGTGGACGGTAAAAAAATTCGGCTTTCTGGACCGTTTATGAATCGTCAGTCAGCCATTGGAGTGACGGTATACCTAAGCACATCTCCCCTGTATCTAGGGCCGTATTTAAAAAGGGGACCCAAAGGACCTTCCTTGACCACCTCCGAGAGAGTTTCATTTTTTTTATTTTCATGATATTAGTTAAAATGCGACTTACATTAGAAAAAAATGCTTTAATTTAATAAAAATGCATTAACTTTTAGTGAAAAAATGCCTTAATTTTTTCTTCTATTTGTTCTGGTGGATTAAAAAATTAAAAAAACTTCCATTTTTCATCGCCCAGCCTCACGAAAAAAAGTCTACATATCCCCCCCCTCCCCTGACTATTTACACCAGTATCAAAATGTTAGCCAAATCAGATTAAAAATATATTCTGCTTCTGAATTTCATTAAAAATTACAACATCAAATAAATAAATAAATGAAGAGGACAGAATTGTGTGAGGGAGGTTATACATGGGCGAATATCATTTAATCAAAAGTGATGTGATTCATTAATTTTGGGCTTTAAGATATCCCAAACATTCAGACGAAATACTTAGGTAGCAGCAAGAAGAACAGACGTATTGAATGATTAAAAAAAACAACAAATAACCTAAATTGTTGAATCTGGGAAAATCTGCTTGAGAATCGCATGATTAAAGGTTTAATAAAAACCATTATCTTGTGCTGCCATCTGCCGAACATTTTGGAAATCTAGCTATTATCAGGAAATTGATATCGTAGTAATCTTTTCTTCAGCATTTTACTGAAATTCCGTTAATATCTTTTTATTTTTAATTTTTTTATTATGACTCTTGATGTAACAGTGAAAGTTTCACCAAATCGGAGTAAAAAATTGTTTTGAGAAGCATAAAAGTGGACAAGCCAAGAATGAACCGTAAAAAAAAGAAAAAAAGTCGTATCATTAAAATTCTTGAAAGTACAGGAGTGAAGAAAACACGAAACTTGTTTGCTGTTACATCACTGGGTAAAAGTAAGTGAATCTGTAATTAGCTTAGTTGCTAGGAAGGGCATCAGAATGATGATGAATATTTTCTCTCTCTCTCTCTCACTCACTCACTCAGTTGAAAACTAAACGATTTTTTACTAGATTTATCACGAGCACATGTAAGATTATCTATTTCCACGGGCACTGAAGCACAAAAAATTTTCGAGGTGATTCCACGAATGGAAGAGATTTAATAAATTCGAGATAAATTGTGCCATTTTTCAGGGAGAAGTGAAACCTTCGGTGTTTCTTTGCAGATGTTGTCAGAATAATGTCTCCAATTTTTTTCCGGAGCTTGGTAAAACTTTTTTTGTTTTTTTTTTTTGGTGAAATTTTTTGGTACTTAGGCAATAGCGCAGCGGACCAGTACAAATGTCACGATTATTGATAGATGGCAGCACATGAGCAGAGAAAAGCTAAAATAGTGATCTAAATGACGATCAAACACTGGATAAAACAATTATTTCTTTATTACAATAATAATAAAAAAAAATAGAAGGCAGCTATTATTAGGTTCTGTAGTTCGATACTGAATAACTTATTTTCTCGGTGGCGCAGTCTCTTCATTGCAAGAAAGTAGGGAAAATAAATAAATTAATTAAATACATAATTAAACAAAGTAATTAATTAATTAAAAATTATTGACACTACAAAGAGGGAATTAAAAAAAATGAGCTTGTATTCATAATCCAGTCACCCCGAATAGTCTTCTCCACCTCAACCAAATTAATCACCTTTGTTAATTCAATTTTAGCTCATAGATGGCGACACAACATAAAGTTACACATTTCCGAAAGCTTGATACGTTCTACGATTACAAGCACGCATTTGATGAAAATTCGAAATTGTGTGATATGAAAAATATTAGTTAAATCTCTCTTTATAAGCAAAATTTGATATAATGCAAAATGCAGAAATTTTAGAGAATTTGTGAAACACCGCATAAATAACAGGGAAGCAACCAAGATAGGGTTTTCAAGGGTTAAAACTCCTTCCAGAGGTTTTTTTTTTTTTTTTTTTTAAGGATTCGGATTAGCAATGCTATTTTGCTATCTAATTTGTCTTTGTCTCAGTTGGATTAAATTTTCCTATCCACTGAGTGCAGCTACGCAAAAACCTGTAAACCTTTTTGCTTTTCCACATTGACAGGCTTTCCATATATCTGTAACCATTTTACTTTTCCACATATCCATAACCTGACCCTTCCTAATCTGAGCACAGACGACACAATTATTCGCCTTTTTCAAATGGCCATCCCATTGAAAAAAAAATTGGAGTAAACTAGCCCTTGTGAAGCCGCCTAGCTAGAGTCGGGGCTAGTACGACCTAACCCCTAGGCAGGGCCCAGAAACTAATGGTTGTGGGGTGGGGTGTGAAAAGTCATTGGAGGAGGGGACTGTGTGTGTGTGTTTTCAGCTAAAAACTATATTTTGCTCCGAATACAGAGCAGAGGCCAGTTTTGCTTTGTGTTTTCGTTCATTTTGGTAATTTACTTCACTTGCGGATAATTTCCCCATGCCAAAACGTAAAATCAGTAAAATAAAATAAGAAAAAAAGAGAGAAAGAAAAACGAGACTATCTGGAAATATATATAAAAAAATCACATTCTTTGAACTCGCTTGACGGTGGTTTAGTTCCAGGTTCCTTATCGACGGAGACAAAATAACTCCCAACTAAAATGAAAAAATTGTTTAGTGTTTTAATTTAATATTCTGGTCGTTTTCAGCGAACACACGTAATGTCATCGAAGAGGCACTGAGGTCGTATTTCGACTCGTTTTACTGCTGTTCTTAGGGTTCCACTTTTTTCTCCAATTTTGATTGCCCATTGTATTTCTCTGGTAGTTGGAGGTAGTAACTTCTTACCAAGAGACCTTAGATTCTTCACAACAAACACCTTTCCTTCCACAAAAAGGATCATAAACCCACTCGTAGTCACATCAAAGCAATGAGCAGATCTGCAATGATGTAAAGGTAGGTGGTAAACGTCATAGTTTTCTGCACATGAATGACTGCACCCAGGGTTTCCCAGCAGAACACTGCCCAAAGCATCACACCTTCTCCACCGGTTAGTTCTCTCCCCACAGTGTATACAATTTTCCAAGTAAACGACACACACGTACCCAGTCGTCCGCATGGTGCAACAGGAAACAAGATTCAACTGATCAGACGACCTTATTCCAGGTTCGGCTTTGTTGAACGCATTCCCATTGTAGGCGCTTTCGGCAGTGAACAGAGGTTAGCATATGCAATCGGAGCTGCCTGTGTCTACGCAGCCCGATTTTCAGCGGGGTTCGATGTACTGTGTGTTGTGACACATTACTCCCTTTACCAGGATTCAAATTACCGGCATGTTGCCCCACAGTATCCCTTCTGTTGGTTCGTACCATAAAAGATAGCCTTCGTTCACCTCTAGCATCGATGAAAGCTTGCCGGCGGTTCGTGGTTTTTTATGCTTTCCAACCGTATGTTGAAGAAGCGTATACGATTCAGCTTTGTCCGTCTTTCTGTCCGTCCGTCCACACGATAACTCACGTAAGAATGGTTCGATTTCGTTGAAATTTTAGAATGTGGTACGGGACAAACTGGGAAAGAACCCTACAGAAACTGGGCGAAATGGTGTCATTCCATCGCCCTTATAACTTACGTAAAAATCCTTCGATTGCGACAAAACTTCATGTTGTTGCGGAGATGTACCGAATCGGTTCTGATTAATATAATCGAAATGGGGTCAAAGGTCAGGGCACAGGAGAGACATTTATTCCACAGCCATTATTCTCATAACTTGACTAAAATTACTTCTATTGCGCAAAACTTTAGTATATTGTTCCGGAGGTATACTGAACCAATTCGGTTGAATAATATCGATGTGGGGTCAAAGGTCAGGGCACAGGAGCGAGATTTATTCCACAGCCATTATCCTCAAAACTTGAGAACTAACTTGAGTAATGATTTCTAGTATGTTGGAAAGCGTATCATAATCAATGCATTGCATGATTTTACTAACTTGTTTCCCCTCGGACTACTTTTTGAAACTACTTACTACGGCTGACCGTAAGCACGCCATAAGCCTTGCCGTCTTGGAAATGCTCTGACCCAGTCGTCAGGCCATTACAATTCGCCATTTGTCAAACTCACTTAAGTCCGCTGCCCTTCCCACCTGAAGAACAAGAATATCACTTATTAACAGAGCGGATCAGATCATACGTAAAGGGTTTTAGGAAGGGAGCGTCAGACCCCAGGTCTTCAACAACCCTTAGAAATAGGAGACTAGGAGATTTGGGCTAGAGTGCCCGATAGGAAAGTGACACGGAAGCGAGGTAGAAAGGTTGAGGAAGACGCCCTTATTTATTACCGGGGAGCCAGTACCCGAAGGCTTAACGTGCCCATCCGACGCACAGCCTATATTTAGTAGTTCGAGCGTTCGTACCTGCGCGGGATGGAACCTGAGGTTCCCCCGTCAGTCGCAAACGTTGATCACTCGGCCATCCGCGGTAACAGACTACATCGCTCATCTGTTCTGGCCAACCGCTTATATTTCCGCGTAGTTGACCTTGTCACCGCACTCTGTGACGCGTCTGGGCGGGTGCACTGTGATTCCGGGGGTGGTCATATTATTCTGTTACGACCGTGTATCTCCTTGTTGTATCAGAAAGTAAACGTTCAATACCTATATATGAGTGAAAAAAATGGTTTTGACGAAAATATGAGTGGTGCCGCCCCGGTGGAGCAGTGGTCTAAGCGATGGCTTCTGATCATTCGTCCGGAAGGGGTCAGGGTTCGAATCCCAGTGAGGCATAGATGTTGTGTTCGTCTTACGGCAATGGCTCTCTCCTTTCCCTGAAACCAGTGGCCCTAAATTAGAGATGGGCGACTGCTTATAGCCCATTGAGTCGTTCACGGTGGTCGTTAAACCTCCAATAAAAAAAAAAAAAAATGTGAGTGGCACACTCATCACTAGTTGAGAAGCTTTAATCGTAATGTTCAACAACAATCGTTTCTTTTCTGTTTAAAAATAACTCTCCTTGCTAAAGGTTAATCGTTTTAGGTTTCCCAGATTTTCATATATCAGACACTTAATCCGTTTTTACCCCGGCTTCAAAATGCTGAGTACAGAATGTCGTGTGAAGATATCACACATAAATCTCGGAGGTGTGATGTGCCACGCCAGAAAAACCCAGTCATTGTAACAAGGTGTGTGTGTGCCATTCAACAACAACAAAAGAGCACCGATGCATTTTTTCCCCCTTATTTTTCTGTGGATTACAACCGTTGTGTCTCTGTACCATAAAATCCGAGTATTCCTGAAAATGTTTTGAAAAAGTGGGCTAGAGAAGTTTACGGTTCCTCCACTTGAAAAACAACAATTACTAAAAAGAGAGAGGTTTACGGTTCCTCCACTTGAAAAACAACAATTACTAAAAAGAGAGAGGTTTACGGTTCGTAAAACGTTAAGAGGAAGATTTATAAATTAATTACGATTAGATTAATTCCTTTCTATTTTTGTTTTCGGTAAGCTGGTGTTGAAAAACAAATAAAAAATTACGTGACTTTTAGCTGTCCTAACGACAAATTTGCACGTGCCGTAATTAAGAGCAAAACAGCCTTTCGGAATTTATACTTACGTTTCTGTGCCATTTTAATACTGTAAATTACTTATGAACTAATTGAAAAAAAAATCATTTGTATCTATCGTAGGCTGAGTGGTCTGAGGCGTCTGAACTTCGTAGCTGAGTGGTCTGAGCTTCAGGAAACTCCAAACAGAGCTCAAAAGAGGTATTGGGGTCTACGGAACCAAATCCAAGGAGCCTCAAAATTAAACGTGTTCCCAATCTCTTCAGAAAAACTGAAAAAGATTAACCTTGTGATAGTGCGCCATCACCGTTTATTTGTTTCATTTTGCCTTATTTGCTATGTGTTATATGCAACTTATATATATTTTGTACATATTTATTTCTATATACACCTTATTTTTTATTCTTCTTCAATAATTCCGTTTGCAAATTGATATCCATTATCACTGAGACAGTCAACAAGTTAGTGAAATCATGCAATGTATTGATTATGACACGCTTTCCAACATACCAGAAATCATTGCTCAAGTTATGAGGATAATGGCTGTGGAATAATTCCCTCTCCTTTGCCCTGACCTTTGATCCCATTTCAATGATATTAAACAGACTTGGTTCAGTATACCTCCGGAAAAACATGTTAAAGTTTTGTCGCAATCGAAGCATTTTTACGTAAGTTATTACGCATAAAGGCAATGGAATGGATCCCGCTCCTACGTCATGACCTTTGACCCCATTTCCCTATTTTCAATAGGGTTCGTGCCCAGATTGTGCCATACCACATAATAAAATGTCATCGAAATCGAACCATTTTTACGCGAGTTATCGTGCGGACAAACAGACAGACGGACAAAGCTGGAGCATATACTTTTCCTCAACCTACGTTTGAAAAGCGTAAACAAGTTAGTAAAATCATGCAATGCATTGATTATGACACGCTTTCCAACATACCACAAATCATTACTCAAGTTAGTTCTCAAGTTATGAGGATAATGGCTGTGGAATAAATCTCGCTCCTGTACCCTGACCCCATTTCGATGATATTAAACAGAATTGGTTAAGTATACCCCCGAAACAAAATACTAAAGTTTGTTGAAAGTGATCGGGTCAAAATGCCTATAAAACGTCATATAAGTTATATATACTGAAGTTTATATAACTTATATAAAGTTACTTACTTGAAGTTATACGTATACACTAATGTAACTTACCATACTTTTTCTACGCTTTCCAACCGTAGGTTGAAGAAGCGTATATGCTCCAGCTTTGCCCGCCTGTCTGTCTGTCTGTCTGTCCGTCCGTCCGTCTTTCCGTCCGCACGATACCTCGCATAAAAATGGTTCGATTTCGATAAAATTTTATTATGTGGTAGGGGACCACCTGGGGACGAGCACTATTGAAAATGGGCGAAATGGGGTCAAATATCAGGACATAGGAGCGGGATCCATTCCATTGCCCTAATATTTCATAACTTACGTAAAAATGCTTCGATTGTGACAAAACTTTAGTATGTCGTTCCGGAGGTACACTGAACCAATTCTGTTTAATATAATCGAAATGGGGTCAAAGGTTAGGACACAGGAGCGAGATTTATTCCACAGCCATTATCCTTATAACTTGACTAAAAATGCTTCTATTGCAACAAAACTTTAGTATATTATTCGGGAGGTATACTGAACCGGTTTTGTTGAATGTCATTAAAATGGGGTCAAAGGTCAGGGCACAGGAACGAGATCTCTTCCACAGCCATTATCCTCATAACTTGAATAGTAACTTGAGTAATGATTTCTGGTATGTTGGAAAGCATATCATAATCAATGCATTGCAACTTGTTATAAAATTTACTTGAAGTTATACGTACTAAAGTTTTGTTGGAATAGGAGCATTTTTAGTCAAGTTATGAGGATAATGGCTGTGGAATAAATCTCGCTCTTGTGCCCTGACCTTTGATTTCATTTCAATAATATTCAACACAACCGGTTCAATATACCTCCGGAATAACGTGATAAAATTCCTTCGCAATCGAAGCATTTTTACATAAGTTATGACGCCTAAGGGCGATGGAATAGACCCCGTTCCCATGCCCTGACCTTTGACCTAATTTCGCCCATTTTCAATAAGGTTCGTCCCCAGGTTGTTCCCCACTACATACTAAACTTTCACCGAAGTCGAACCGTTTTTACACGAGTTATTGTGCGGACAGACAGACGGACAAAGTTGGAGCATATACGCTTCTTCAACCTACGGTTGGAAAGCGTAAAAAATGAAACCAGAAGTGCTCTTATTGCAGATCTTCAAAGCCTTTCTACTATCTTGGCTGTAAGCACAGCCAAGATTATCTACTTACTTTTCCGATTTTTTCTGCTACAGTGTTTCTGCAGAGTTGCATAGGTGTTACCGGCATTCAGCATTTCAGGCATATCTTTTGTAAAAGATCTTAAAACGTCGTTAGGACATTAAATTGAGCTTTTTTGGTCGATACATTCATTACATTCGAGAAATCGGCACTGAGTTTCTGGTTTGCCTTTTCGTTTTCCTACTCCCACGACTGCGCAAAGAAATATAGAAGAGACCACTCATATTTAAAATCACTAGTTTCAAGAGCATGAGCAAAATAATACAGTATAGGCAGTAAAGGTACAACAGTAATGTCTTACCTTTGCGTCGACCGCAAACTGTCGTCGTGCGAGGTTGCTATCTTAATTGAAGAGAGACGATGTGTTTGCTTTCTATGCTGTTCATTAAACGTTTCCTATTCCAATACCTCGGATAGTCTCGCAAAAGCTTACAGGATCTGAAAATAGAAGTAATGAAATCTGTTATCGACTGCCACAAGTAAGGAGTTACAATTTTGAAAAATATCTGTGCTCATGAATAATAATACGAGAG
The DNA here is from genome assembly GCA_039090855.1 of Macrothele yani. Taxonomy (NCBI): domain Eukaryota; kingdom Metazoa; phylum Arthropoda; class Arachnida; order Araneae; family Macrothelidae; genus Macrothele; species Macrothele yani. The sequence goes on along the minus strand of CM077024.1, from coordinate 127,039,286 downwards.
TTGTACCGAAAGTATTGCAAAAATGGGCATAACTTTTTTTATTAACTGACAGAGGTCGTTCAATTTGTACATGCTGGTAGAGTAATTCTTCCTCTATGCAAAGGTACTACTCAATATACTCTCCATTACAAGGGATGCATTTGCGCCATCGTTGAATCCAACTCTTTGAAAAAAAATCAGGTGTGGAGTGTTGTACCCAGTTCTTCACAGCACTTTCGCCTCGTCTGTGTCATCAAATCGTTGTCGTCAGAGACTGTCCTTCATTGAACGGAACAGATGGAAGTCGGAGGGCACCAGATCTGGGCTATAGGGTGGATGGGGGGGGGGGACCATCGACCAGCCTGTTTGCTGATCGTCTGACTTGTTGTCGAAGATTTGTGTGGTCTCGCATTGCCATGGTGAATGTGGATCCTTTTCACATTCTTGTTCGTTATCGTGTGGCTTTTTAAAGTTTCTTGAGTGTCTGAATGTACCGCTCGCTGGCCACGTTCCCGAAAAATCAAGGAGAATGATACCCCTGTCATCCCAAAAATAACTAAGTTTCTTGAATGTCTGAATGTACCGCTCGCTGGCCACGTTCCGGAAAAATCAAGGAGAATGATACGCCTGTCATCCCAAAAAATAACTAAGTTTCTTGAATGTCTGAATGTACCGCTCGCTGGCCACGTTCCCGAAAAATCAAGGAGAATGGTTCCCCTGTCATCCCAAAAATAACTAAGTTTCTTGAATGTCTGAATGTACCACTCGCTGGCCACGTTCCGGAAAAATCAAGGAGAATGGTTACCCTGTCATCCCAAAAATAACTAAGTTTCTTGAATGTCTGAATGTACCACTCGCTGGCCACGTTCCGGAAAAATCAAGGAGAAAGGTTCCCCTGTCATCCCAAAAATAACTAAGTTTCTTGAATGTCTGAATGTACCACTCGCTGGCCACGTTCCGGAAAAATCAAGGAGAATGGTTCCCCTGTCATCCCAAAAATTACTAAGTTTCTTGAATGTCTGAATGTACCACTCGCTGGCCACGTTCCGGAAAAATCAAGGAGAATGGTACCCCTGTAATCCCCAAAATAACTAAGTTTCTTGAATGTCTGAATGTACCACTCGCTGGCCACGTTCCCGAAAAATCAAGGAGAATGGTACCCCTGTCATCCCAAAAATAACTAAGTTTCTTGAATGTCTGAATGTACCACTCGCTGGCCACGTTCCGGAAAAATCAAGGAGAATGGTACCCCTGTCATCCCAAAAATAACTAAGTTTCTTGAATGTCTGAATGTACCACTCGCTGGCCACGTTCCGGAAAAATCAAGGAGAATGGTACCCCTGTCATCCCAAAAATAACTAAGTTTCTTGAATGTCTGAATGTACCACTAGCTGGCCACGTTCCGGAAAAATCAAGGAGAATGGTACCCCTGTCATCCCAAAAATAACTAAGTTTCTTGAATGCCTGAATGTACCACTCGCTGGCCACGTTCCGGAAAAATCAAGGAGAATGGTACCCCTGTCATCCCAAAAATAACTAAGTTTCTTGAATGTCTGAATGTACCACTCGCTGGCCACGTTCCGGAAAAATCAAGGAGAATGGTACCCCTGTCATCCCAAAAATAACTAAGTTTCTTGAATGTCTGAATGTACCACTCGCTGGCCACGTTCCGGAAAAATCAAGGAGAATGGTACCCCTGTCATCCCAAAAATAACTAAGTTTCTTGAATGTCTGAATGTACCACTCGCTGGCCACGTTCCGGAAAAATCAAGGAGAATGGTACCCCTGTCATCCCAAAAATAACTAAGTTTCTTGAATGTCTGAATGTACCACTCGCTGGCCACGTTCCGGAAAAATCAAGGAGAATGGTACCCCTGTCATCCCAAAAATAACTAAGTTTCTTGAATGTCTGAATGTACCACTCGCTGGCCACGTTCCGGAAAAATCAAGGAGAATGGTACCCCTGTCATCCCAAAAATAACTAAGTTTCTTGAATGTCTGAATGTACCACTCGCTGGCCACGTTCCGGAAAAATCAAGGAGAATGGTACCCCTGTCATCCCAAAAATAACTAAGTTTCTTGAATGTCTGAATGTACCACTCGCTGGCCACGTTCCGGAAAAATCAAGGAGAATGGTACCCCTGTCATCCCAAAAATAACTAAGTTTCTTGAATGTCTGAATGTACCACTCGCTGGCCACGTTCCGGAAAAATCAAGGAGAATGGTACCCCTGTCATCCCAAAAATAACTAAGTTTCTTGAATGTCTGAATGTACCACTCGCTGGCCACGTTCCGGAAAAATCAAGGAGAATGGTTCCCCTGTCATCCCAAAAATAACTAAGTTTCTTGAATGTCTGAATGTACCACTCGCTGGCCACGTTCCGGAAAAATCAAGGAGAATGGTACCCCTGTCATCCCAAAAATAACTAAGTTTCTTGAATGTCTGAATGTACCACTCGCTGGCCACGTTCCGGAAAAATCAAGGAGAATGGTACCCCTGTCATCCCAAAAATAACTAAGTTTCTTGAATGTCTGAATGTACCACTCGCTGGCCACGTTCCGGAAAAATCAAGGAGAATGATACCCCTGTCATCCCAAAAATAACTAAGTTTCTTGAATGTCTGAATGTACCACTCGCTGGCCACGTTCCGGAAAAATCAAGGAGAATGGTACCCCTGTCATCCCAAAAATAACTAAGTTTCTTGAATGTCTGAATGTACCACTCGCTGGCCACGTTCCGGAAAAATCAAGGAGAATGGTACCCCTGTCATCCCAAAAATAACTAAGTTTCTTGAATGTCTGAATGTACCACTCGCTGGCCACGTTCCGGAAAAATCAAGGAGAATGGTACCCCTGTCATCCCAAAAATAACTAAGTTTCTTGAATGTCTGAATGTACCACTCGCTGGCCACGTTCCGGAAAAATCAAGGAGAATGGTACCCCTGTCATCCCAAAAATAACTAAGTTTCTTGAATGTCTGAATGTACCACTCGCTGGCCACGTTCCGGAAAAATCAAGGAGAATGGTACCCCTGTCATCCCAAAAATAACTAAGTTTCTTGAATGTCTGAATGTACCACTCGCTGGCCACGTTCCGGAAAAATCAAGGAGAATGGTACCCCTGTCATCCCAAAAATAACTAAGTTTCTTGAATGTCTGAATGTACCACTCGCTGGCCACGTTCCGGAAAAATCAAGGAGAATGGTACCCCTGTCATCCCAAAAATAACTAAGTTTCTTGAATGTCTGAATGTACCACTCGCTGGCCACGTTCCGGAAAAATCAAGGAGAATGGTACCCCTGTCATCCCAAAAATAACTAAGTTTCTTGAATGTCTGAATGTACCACTCGCTGGCCACGTTCCGGAAAAATCAAGGAGAATGATACCCCTGTCATCCCAAAAATAACTAAGTTTCTTGAATGTCTGAATGTACCACTCGCTGGCCACGTTCCGGAAAAATCAAGGAGAATGGTACCCCTGTCATCCCAAAAATAACTAAGTTTCTTGAATGTCTGAATGTACCACTCGCTGGCCACGTTCACGGAAAAATCAAGGAGAATGGTACCCCTGTCATCCCAAAAATAACTAAGTTTCTTGAATGTCTGAATGTACCACTCGCTGGCCACGTTCCGGAAAAATCAAGGAGAATGGTTCCCCTGTCATCCCAAAAATAACTAAGTTTCTTGAATGTCTGAATGTACCACTCGCTGGCCACGTTCCGGAAAAATCAAGGAGAATGGTACCCCTGTCATCCCAAAAATAACTAAGTTTCTTGAATGTCTGAATGTACCACTCGCTGGCCACGTTCCGGAAAAATCAAGGAGAATGGTACCCCTGTCATCCCAAAAATAACTAAGTTTCTTGAATGTCTGAATGTACCACTCGCTGGCCACGTTCCGGAAAAATCAAGGAGAATGGTACCCCTGTCATCCCAAAAATAACTAAGTTTCTTGAATGTCTGAATGTACCACTCGCTGGCCACGTTCCGGAAAAATCAAGGAGAATGGTACCCCTGTCATCCCAAAAATAACTAAGTTTCTTGAATGTCTGAATGTACCACTCGCTGGCCACGTTCCGGAAAAATCAAGGAGAATGGTACCCCTGTCATCCCAAAAATAACTAAGTTTCTTGAATGTCTGAATGTACCACTCGCTGGCCACGTTCCGGAAAAATCAAGGAGAATGGTACCCCTGTCATCCCAAAAATAACTAAGTTTCTTGAATGTCTGAATGTACCACTCGCTGGCCACGTTCCGGAAAAATCAAGGAGAATGGTACCCCTGTCATCCCAAAAATAACTAAGTTTCTTGAATGTCTGAATGTACCACTCGCTGGCCACGTTCCGGAAAAATCAAGGAGAATGGTACCCCTGTCATCCCAAAAATAACTAAGTTTCTTGAATGTCTGAATGTACCACTCGCTGGCCACGTTCCGGAAAAATCAAGGAGAATGATACCCCTGTCATCCCAAAAATAACTAAGTTTCTTGAATGTCTGAATGTACCACTCGCTGGCCACGTTCCGGAAAAATCAAGGAGAATGATACCCCTGTCATCCCAAAAATAACTAAGTTTCTTGAATGTCTGAATGTACCACTCGCTGGCCACGTTCCGGAAAAATCAAGGAGAATGGTACCCCTGTCATCCCAAAAATAACTAAGTTTCTTGAATGTCTGAATGTACCACTCGCTGGCCACGTTCCGGAAAAATCAAGGAGAATGGTACCCCTGTCATCCCAAAAATAACTAAGTTTCTTGAATGTCTGAATGTACCACTCGCTGGCCACGTTCCGGAAAAATCAAGGAGAATGGTACCCCTGTCATCCCAAAAATAACTAAGTTTCTTGAATGTCTGAATGTACCACTCGCTGGCCACGTTCCGGAAAAATCAAGGAGAATGGTACCCCTGTCATCCCAAAAATAACTAAGTTTCTTGAATGTCTGAATGTACCACTCGCTGGCCACGTTCCGGAAAAATCAAGGAGAATGGTACCCCTGTCATCCCAAAAATAACTAAGTTTCTTGAATGTCTGAATGTACCACTCGCTGGCCACGTTCCGGAAAAATCAAGGAGAATGATACCCCTGTCATCCCAAAAATAACTAAGTTTCTTGAATGTCTGAATGTACCACTCGCTGGCCACGTTCCGGAAAAATCAAGGAGAATGGTACCCCTGTCATCCCAAAAATAACTAAGTTTCTTGAATGTCTGAATGTACCACTCGCTGGCCACGTTCCCGGAAAAATCAAGGAGAATGGTTCCCCTGTCATCCCAAAAATAACTAAGTTTCTTGAATGTCTGAATGTACCACTCGCTGGCCACGTTCCGGAAAAATCAAGGAGAATGATACCCCTGTCATCCCAAAAATAACTAAGTTTCTTGAATGTCTGAATGTACCACTCGCTGGCCACGTTCCGGAAAAATCAAGGAGAATGGTACCCCTGTCATCCCAAAAATAACTAAGTTTCTTGAATGTCTGAATGTACCACTCGCTGGCCACGTTCCGGAAAAATCAAGGAGAATGGTACCCCTGTCATCCCAAAAATAACTAAGTTTCTTGAATGTCTGAATGTACCACTCGCTGGCCACGTTCCGGAAAAATCAAGGAGAATGGTACCCCTGTCATCCCAAAAATAACTAAGTTTCTTGAATGTCTGAATGTACCACTCGCTGGCCACGTTCCGGAAAAATCAAGGAGAATGGTACCCCTGTCATCCCAAAAATAACTAAGTTTCTTGAATGTCTGAATGTACCACTCGCTGGCCACGTTCCGGAAAAATCAAGGAGAATGATACCCCTGTCATCCCAAAAATAACTAAGTTTCTTGAATGTCTGAATGTACCGCTCGCTGGCCACGTTCCGGAAAAACCAAGGAGAATGGTACCCCTGTCATCCCAAAAATAACTAAGTTCCTTGAATGTCTCAATGTACCACTCGCTGGCCACGTTCCGGAAAAATCAAGGAGAATGATACCCCTGTCATCCCAAAAATAACTAAGTTTCTTGAATGTCTGAATGTACCACTCGCTGGCCACGTTCCGGAAAAATCAAGGAGAATGATACCCCTGTCATCCCAAAAATAACTAAGTTTCTTGAATGTCTGAATGTACCACTCGCTGGCCACGTTCCGGAAAAATCAAGGAGAATGGTACCCCTGTCATCCCCAAAAATAACTAAGTTTCTTGAATGTCTGAATGTACCACTCGCTGGCCACGTTCCGGAAAAATCAAGGAGAATGGTTCCCCTGTCATCCCAAAAATAACTAAGTTTCTTGAATGTCTCAATGTACCACTCGCTGGCCACGTTCCGGAAAAATCAAGGAGAATGATACCCCTGTCATCCCAAAAATAACTAAGTTTCTTGAATGTCTGAATGTACCACTCGCTGGCCACGTTCCGGAAAAATCAAGGAGAATGGTACCCCTGTCATCCCAAAAATAACTAAGTTTCTTGAATGTCTGAATGTACCACTCGCTGGCCACGTTCCGGAAAAATCAAGGAGAATGGTTCCCCTGTCATCCCAAAAATAACTAAGTTTCTTGAATGTCTGAATGTACCACTCGCTGGCCACGTTCCGGAAAAATCAAGGAGAATGATACCCCTGTCATCCCAAAAATAACTAAGTTTCTTGAATGTCTGAATGTACCACTCGCTGGCCACGTTCCGGAAAAATCAAGGAGAATGATACCCCTGTCATCCCAAAAATAACTAAGTTTCTTGAATGTCTGAATGTACCACTCGCTGGCCACGTTCACGAAAAATCAAGGAGAATGATACCCCTGTCATCCCAAAAATAACTAAGTTTCTTGAATGTCTCAATGTACCACTCGCTGGCCACGTTCCGGAAAAATCAAGGAGAATGGTTCCCCTGTCATCCCAAAAATAACTAAGTTTCTTGAATGTCTCAATGTACCACTCGCTGGCCACGTTCCGGAAAAATCAAGGAGAATGATATCCCTGTCATCCCAAAAATAACTAAGTTTCTTGAATGTCTGAATGTACCACTCGCTGGCCACGTTCCGGAAAAATCAAGGAGAATGGTACCCCATGTCATCCCAAAAATAACTAAGTTTCTTGAATGTCTGAATGTACCACTCGCTGGCCACGTTCCGGAAAAATCAAGGAGAATGGTACCCCTGTCATCCCAAAAATAACTAAGTTTCTTGAATGTCTGAATGTACCACTCTCTGGCCACGTTCCGGAAAAATCAAGGAGAATGATACCCCTGTCATCCCAAAAATAACTAAGTTTCTTGAATGTCTGAATGTACCACTCGCTGGCCACGTTCACGAAAAATCAAGGAGAATGATACCCCTGTCATCCCAAAAATAACTAAGTTTCTTGAATGTCTGAATGTACCACTCGCTGGCCACGTTCCGGAAAAATCAAGGAGAATGATACCCCTGTCATCCCAAAAATAACTAAGTTTCTTGAATGTCTGAATGTACCACTCGCTGGCCACGTTCCATAAAAATCAAGGAGAATGATACCCCTGTCATCCCAAAAATAACTAAGTTTCTTGAATGTCTGAATGTACCACTCGCTGGCCACGTTCCGGAAAAATCAAGGAGAATGATACCCCTGTCATCCCAAAAATAACTAAGTTTCTTGAATGTCTGAATGTACCACTCGCTGGCCACGTTCACGGAAAAATCAAGGAGAATGATACCCCTGTCATCCCAAAAATAACTAAGTTTCTTGAATGTCTGAATGTACCACTCGCTGGCCACGTTCCATAAAAATCAAGGAGAATGATACCCCTGTCATCCCCAAAATAACTAAGTTTCTTGAATGTCTGAATGTACCACTCGCTGGCCACGTTCCGGAAATATCAAGGAGAATGATACCCCTGTCATCCCAAAAATAACTAAGTTTCTTGAATGTCTGAATGTACCGCTCGCTGGCCACGTTCCCGAAAAATCAAGGAGAATGATACCCCTGTCATCCCAAAAATAACTAAGTTTCTTGAATGTCTGAATGTACCGCTTGCTGGCCACGTTCCGGAAAAATCAAGGAGAATGATACCCCTGTCACCCCAAAAAATAAACAGTCACCCTGACTTTCTGTGCTGATAGCTGGCTTAGGCTTTGGTGAAGAGGTGTAATGCCATTTCATGGATTGATTCTTCGTTTCCGGATCGTAAGGATACACCCACGTTTCATCCCCTGTCACTAGATCGAAAACAAAAGTGCCATCATTATCTCCAAATGCTTCCAGCAGATCAGAGCAGACTTCCACCCTTCTCTACTTTAAATTGGGTGTCAACTGCCAAGGTACGCACTTTGCACACACATTCCAATACTCTAAGTCTTCCACCATCTTCTGTATGGAATTAAGACCACAGTCCAGTTGTGCAACAAGCTCACGGATTGTGACTCGTCTCTCGGCATGAATCAATTTATCCACTCGCTGATGATTCGTGTCAGCGGTCGCAGATGATGGTCTCCCACTGTGTGGTTTTGTTTTCACAAGGCTGGTTTCCCCTTCATTACATTGCTTCATCCATCTGTGCATATTGCTCTTGTCAATGGTGTCATCTCCGTAAACACTCTGTAGCCTGCTGTGGTTATCGGACAGCCAGCGTCAAGAGTTACTATATAAGAAGAGTTACTCTACCAACATGTGCAATTTGAATTACCTCTGTCAATCAATAAAAACGTTATGCCCACTTTTGCATTACTTTCGGTACAGCCCTCATATTTTTTCGTCTAACCGGTTGCAGGGTGATCATGGAGTGTTCCCGGTTTATGGCTAGTCGTCGTTCGAGAACTGGCATGATCTAGGGATGGACACATAGGTATTTACTCATTCCCGAGACATCGATGCATAGATAACATCGATGGAAATTTTTGATGTATCGGTAAAAGCCTTGATATTTCGATGTTTTTGTTAATAAATCGAAGAATTCGTAGTTTTCAATCTGCAGCAATAAATGGGCAATAGATGGTTGTTTTATATAACAGTAATTACAACCGATTCCTACATTTATCTTGTGTAGCAGATATCGAGTGAGGATCACATTGATGAAGAAATTAATCGGCGTATAAAACTTGGATGGAGAGCTTTTGGAAGAAACAGTACAATTTGTAAGAGCAGTATGCCATTATGTCTCAAAAGAAAAGTGTTTAATCAATGCATCCTGCCAGTGCTTACGTATGGAGCAGAGACATGGACCTTAACTAAAAGAGACATACAAAGACTGCAGACAACTCAAAGAAACATGGAGAGATGCGTGCTTGGTGTAACCAGGAAAGATAAGAAGTGGAACTTATGGATAAGGAAAATGACAGGAGTGGACGACATCACGACCAGAGTGAAATCACTGAAATGGCAATGGGCTGGACATGTTGCCAGAAGAACGGACAACCGATGGACAACCGAAATTTTAGACTAGATTCCGAGGGACAGGAAAAGACCCAGAAGAAGACCGCATGGGAAATGGAAGGATGAAATTTGAAAGTATGCTGGAGTGACATGAGAGAGACAAGCCCAAGAGAGACAATTGTGGAAGAAATTTGAGGAGACCTTCATCCAGCAGTGGATTGATAATGGTTGATGATGATGATGCCTCACCAATAACGTCGAGTAACTAATAATATTTGTTAAAACACACGATGTATTGATGGAAATCCCGATGTTTCTGCGATGCATCGGTCTGAACCTCCATGTTTTGCTAATAAGCCGAAAAATTCACACTTTTTCATCTGCTGCAGTGAATGGGTATATTAATGGGTAAAATCTTTATCCAATGTAATGGTGATTGCTCACCATTTCAACCCCCAGTAACTCTTAATATTTGTTAAAAGGCTCGATGTTTTTTCGATATATCAGTGGAAACCGGTGTTTTTTCGATGTATAGGCTCCAGTATGATCAAGGAAATGAACTCGTTTTAGCCAACGAATCATCAACTAAAACAGGCAATAGAAACATGACATTTCCTTCCTTTTTATAAGAATATGACATAAAGACATTCATTTACTCTTTGCAGAAAATATTCCTTGCCAATTTTAAACATCAGTCATGGAACCACGATGCTCTTTTGATGTAACGGCTTCTGCAACATCGAGACTATAACATCGATTATCAGTGGCAAAACATCGGTGTTCAAAAACAACGAGTTTTTTGCCCATCCCTACCCTGGCCCAAGCCCCGGATGAGGCATGGGTGGTGTGCCTGTCTCAAGGAGCAGCTCCAGCTCTCTCCCTTCCCTGGAACCAGTGGCCCTAAACTAGAGGTTGGCGACTGCTTGTAACTATGAGTTACTCATGATGGTCGTTAAAGCCCGACAAACAATAAAGCTTTCTTAAACTTTGAGGTTCTAACCATATTTGGGGCAATAATTTGAACTTTTGTTTGTGATTTTGTTTTCGTGCACGCCAGTAGAGGGAGTACAGGCAAGTCTAGCTCTTTTTCTCTGAGATTAACGACTAATTTGAACATCTAGGTACTCGCCAGAAGCTAATTTAGCCAAAGAAATGTTGAGCCTACAGAAAAGTTGGGTGGTGAGGCCCACAATAGCCAACCCGTAGCGTTCCACGAGCTGCCACCCGCGCCTCTTCCGGCCATGTGCTCATATCTCTTCGTGTTAGTGAAACACGTGTTCTTTCAGCAATTTCGTAGTGTGTCTTCTCCAGTGTCCTCTCAACAAGCTAGTGCTACACTTGCGTGTCATTTCCGTGATCGACTACTCTCCCGCCTTCGGCTGGAGTATCAGTCAGCGCTCTCCAACCATCGTGAAGCTGCCTTCTTCGCCACGTGGGCGCCCTCGGCCCCGTGTTTTGCTGTCATTCCACGACCGCTACATCTCACGGTCAGTTAAGACTTTGCTTATTATCTTTCCTGTATTAATGTGGCACTACGGTGTCCCTCCTGTGACTCTCATGCTATTACACGAACTTTGCTCTACCTGCTCCATTTAATGTACATTAACATTCTTCAATGTACATACCATTGTGTTTTAGCACTATGCATAGTTTTCTTTGAGACGATCCTTCCTCTTTTGCTACAAATAAAACGATTTTGAAACCACGAGCTGCGGATAAATCTTTTGCCGAGAGAAGAACAGCTGTTAAGCATTTATGATAACCATTTTTAATCATATTCTGAAACCTAACATGACCGGATATATACTGTATGTATACGTTACGGTTAAATCGATAAACCCGGTGAGTATGCATAATCACCGGGTATTGTACATTATAACCAACAGTTTTGGTGAACGTGATAAATTATTCATGTTTTTGCAAAATTAATCACATTAACCTGTTGTTATGAACAATAACCAACACCCTCTGGTTAAATTGAAAAATAATATATTTTATAATAATATAATATTTTTCTCTCTCTTTTTCCTTAATATTGTTGATCTTTTCCTGAAAAGATCAACAATATTAAGAAAAATATAGAAAATGCCAGAAGTGCGTTGCAGGCTCAGGCAAAGAAGATGAGACAAATGTCTAGCAGAGTTTCAAAGGGGCAAGATTGCAGACACCGTAAAACTGGGAGTTTCTGATGTCGAAAGAGGAAGGGGTGACTCCAGGGACATTCCAGGGGTGATTATGCAGGTTGATGATGATGGAGAGATGTATGCGATTGGCGCAAAAGAAGGACGATTCTCTCAAAAGTATTAGAGGAACTAGTTTGTCATTTGTCTAGAGACTTTCATTTTATAACAGGAAGTTCCTGATGTTTATAGGGTCTCTTCGCAAGTGTGCCAGAAAATCGTCTATAGCAGGCGGTCAAGGTTTTAGGAAAAGCAACTGCAAGGGAAAATGCCTTTCAACAAAATATGGCTGCAAACGACATGGAATACTGTGTAATTCGAAATGTCATGACAGTTTGTCCTGTTCCAACAAGTAAGATGTTGTTCGTTTAAAAATAGTAAAAGTAAAAATATTCTGTACTTTATTTCACAACGCCTCATAAGAAATTGTTTTGTTGAATATTGTAATTTATCACTTCAGCTAAAAAGGTTTGGTTCTTATATAGAATAACCGGTGAAAATAATTAATTACATATATTTTATTACATTAACCACCAATATTGATTATTTTGTAAAATAACCAGTGATTAGGCATAATAACCAGTTTATTATATTAACCGTAACATACATACTATATGCCATTATGTCTTAAAAGGAAAGTGTTTAATCATCATCGAAGCATTTTTACGTAAAAATGCTTCGATGCATCTTGCCAGTGGTTACGTATGGAGCACAGACATGGACCTTAACTAAACAAGTTTGTAAAATCCTGCAATGCATTGATTATAATATGCTTTCCAACATACCAGAAATCATTACGCAAGTTATGAGAATAATGGCTATGAAATAAATCTCTGTCCTGTGCCATGACCTTTGATCCCATTTCAATGATATTCAACAGAACCGGTTCGTTATACCACCGAAATAACATGATAAAGTTTTGTCGCAATCGAAGCATTTTTACGTAAGTTATGATGCGTAAGGCTATGGAATAGATCCCGTTCCTGTGTCCTAACCTTTAATCCCATTTCAACCATTTTCAATAGCATTTGTCCCCAGGCAGATCCCTACAACATACTAACATTTCATCCAAATCGAAACATTTTTACGTAAGTTATGACGCATAATGGCGATGGAAGTGATACCGCTCCTATGTCCTGACCTTTGACCCCATTTCGCCCATTTTCAATAGGGTTTGTCGCCCGGTAATCCCCTACTTCATCGAAATCGAACCTTTTTTACGTTAGTTATGACGCATAACAGCAGTGGAATGCATCCAGCTCCTATGTACTGACCTTTGATTCCATTTTCGTTCACTTTAAATAGAGTTCCTTCTCAGGTGATCCCCTACCAGATACTAAAATTTCATCGAAATCGAACGATTTTTACGCGAGTTATCGTGCGGACTGACATACGCACACAACGCGTGACGTAATGAGGCAGATGGGAATCGCGATCATCTGCTCGCAAGAGTGTGACGTCATAAAACTTTAATAGGATCCACACACAACGCGTGACGTAATGAGACAGATGGCGTGACCGCGCGCCAACATTCTCAAACGCGAGATTGTGACGTCATAAGATTTCTAAGCATTGGCAACATTAATAGAACGACGCCATGACACTAAAAACGTTATAATTCGGGGTGGTTATTTAACCCACTAAAAGAATTCTCCTAAAGTCGAGATCAAGCTAAATCGATTTCTAGTACCAGGAAACGGTAGGTTAACGACTTTCATCAAAATTCTTAGAGTCGTTTTCAAAATAAAATGTACATACATACATACATACATACAAGAATTGCTACTTTCAGGTGATCGTCAAGTAATTTTGCTTCCTATACTTCTAATGGAAAAACTTCTGTACACATTTTCTTCACAATTAATGCGTTCCCAAGGATGAAAATTTGAACATCGATTAAAATAGCTTCATTTCATAACTTGGAATACTTAATATTTTCTAAACCATAACCGTAATAATATTTTCTAAACCATAACCGTAATAATATTTTCTAAACCATAACAGTAATTATAAAATTCAACATTTATTTGTCCACTGACGTCATCAAAGTACAGGTCGCGCCATCTTTTTTCTGGTTTCAACACCACCAAAGGAAACGTTGTTGTTTTTTAATATAATTATGGTTATGTTTTAGAAAATGTTAAGTATTCCAAGTTATAGTATGAAGTTATTTTAATCGATGTTCAAATTTCCATCCTTGGGAACACACTAATTGTGAAGGAAATGTGTACAAAAGGTTTTCCATTGGAAATATAGGAAGCAAAATTACTTGACGTTCACCTTAATAGTGTGGGATAAGGCCGATGGAATGGATCCTGATCCTATGTCCTGACCTTTGACTCTATTTGTCCTATTTTCAATAGGGTTCCTCTCCAGGTGGTCCCCTACCACATACTAAAATTTCATCGGAATCGAACCATTTTTACGCACCTTATGACGCATAAGGGCAATGGAATGCATCCCGCTCCTATGTCGTGACCTTTGACCCCACTTCACCCATTTTCAATAGCGTTCGTCCCCAGGTGGTCCCATACCACATACTAAAATTTCTTCGAAATCGAACCATTTTTACGTGAGATATCGTTCCGACAGACGGACGGAAAAAGCTGGAGCATATACGCTTCTTCAACCTACGGTTGGAAAGCGTAAAAAAGATATGTAAAAACTGCAGACAATTCAAAGAAGCATGGAGAGGTGCATGCTTGTTGTAACCAGGAAAGATAAGAGGAGGAACTTGTGAATAAGGAAAATGACAAGAGTGGACGATATCATGACCAGAGTGAAATCACTGAAATGGCAATGGGCTGGACATGTTGCCAGAAAAAACAGACCACCGATGGACAACTGAAGCTTTATACTAGATTCCAAGGGACAGAAAACGACTCAGAAGAAGACCCTATGGGAGATGGATGGATCAAATTCGAATGCATGCCGGAGTGACATGGAGGAGACAGGCTCAAGAAAGACAATTGTGGAAGAAACTTGGGGAGACCTTCATCCAGCAGTGAATTGGTAATGGATAATGATGAAGATATACTGTATACGCCGGCACACTCACCTTTCGTAGAATTGAGTGGGAAGGAGAAGCATGATTAGGGCACGCTCAGCTACTAGTAGAAAAACAGCATTTTAAGATTGGATTGCAGTCAACTGACCACTGTTGAACGACTGAAGTACTAGACTGGATAACAAAGGACAATAAAAGGACCAGAAGAAGACCGTGTAGGTGGCTGGTGTAGGGACGTAGGTACCAGGAGGTCAGGGAGAGCGGTTGTCTTCCGAGAATGGTAATTCCAAAGGCGTAAATTCATACTCTGGGGGATGTAAAAATAGAAATTGTAACGAAAAAGAAAAGTAACAGCCTTCAGTGTTTTCTTTTTAAAGACTTTAGTTAGTCTCATACGGTATCCCATGCAGCTAACCAGGGTACAGAGTAACTTACACTATGAGATGCGAACATCTTATATCCATGAAGGGAATTTTCGAAAACAGTGAATGGAGGCATAGGAAACAATATGCTGATACGCCAAACCTCCATGGCCTTTCCAAACATGTCGTTGGGATGAAGAGGTAATTAATTATTTGTGCTCTGTCGCAGAAAGTTTTCTAAGCGTTTAACCTTGAACGAAAGTTTTCCAAGCCCTACCCCTAAAGTTTCTTCGATACTCATTCGTCCTCCGCTGGTTTGTTTTTCGTTCTGCATTTTTGTGGAGTGTTGTGTTGTAGGTGTTCACATAACGTTTACGCTTTACTTTGTATTTACAACCTGTGGTTCTTGGGGATTTTCGTAGTTTTTACATTTTAATAAAATTATGTCAATAGCCTGAAGTGTGATTTTTGAACGATCGTGATACTTTCCTATAACGGATGTGTTTAAGAAAGTAAAAACCACGTGTTATTTGAGTGGAACACGAAGGGGCTTAATTTTGAACTCCAACGGGCGTAATATCAAGTCTCGCCCGCCCAGATTGCCACAATGACAGGGAAGAGAATTGCTGAAGACAGATATTTTGTGAGAGACTCGGGAAAACCTTCATCCAGCAGTGGATTGAGAATGGCTGCTTATTTTGATGGAAGATAAAGTAAAATCGAAAAAAAAAACATACAATATTGTCTATGGAAGACATTTGGACTCTACTAGAAATTTCATTATGGAATGTTGTTAAATTCTTTAACTTGATTCTCGTTGTTACGAAGATGTGTTCATTGCAAGCGCAAGATTTTCGTGGCATTATTTCCGTTCATTACATGTTCTGAGAAACATCGCGGACTTCGGCAATAAATATCAAACAAGAAATCTTTAAAACGCTGATGGCTTCGAGTTTAGAAACACCTCTGGAAGATTACAAAGAGCTCACGTCTCCAGGTCATCCGCAGTCCAGAGCAATTTCATGTGCGGCATTCTGAAGTGTGCTTCCTTTAGCAAGACATAAGAACTTTGATACGCAATCACGTACAAATTAAAGGGAGTGAAAAGGAATGTCCACTGCTTAGTTGATCAACAGCCGGGGTGATTGGTCGACATCCGCTATTGAGACGTCGTCGTGGGCAGACAAGTTATGAGAAGAGTCATGGTAGACACCCATTAAGGGTCACCCAAGTTCAAAATGATGAGTTACCTTCATGAGCGAGAGCCCTCCCCGACTCTGCCCCCTTGGCGTTCGCAGGCAGAATTCAGACTAGTAATATTGATGTCGTGAACATATTTACAGCTTGATATCGTTCCCACTTCTTCGCTAAAAACCCTTATCAGGTACGGAACACTACGGAAGAGCATGAAACACGTCTTCCCCCGTGGATTAAAAAAAAAAAAGAGTTGGAAAGAGAGAAGAGTGGACAATCTATTAAATCTTGTTCAACATTAAAGCTATTTTTAAAAAGTTGCATTCTGATTCGAAAGCATTCAGTAATTTCCTCAAAAAATTGCATTCTGATTTAAAACATTCAGTAATTTTCTCAAAAACCGAACCTATTTTTCAGCATGTTTGAGAACCTTCCCTCTCAGAAATCACTAATTTATTTTTGCGGGAAAATTTTTGATTAAATACGCAGTGTGACACCAGGAAGATCGCATCAGAGGGGCTCGAAAGTTGGCATAAGGCCAGAACACGGGCACACATGTAAATGATTAATCGGGCAGCACATATGGAAATCATGTGGGACAGTAACGCCCCCTGGAAGTCGTATAAGAGGGGTGAACAAGAAGCAGGTGTTAAGCACTCGAAGTGTGTTTGTTCACCGCTCGTGGCCACGGACTGCTGCTTCATGCCCAGTGGAAGACAACGGCAGCCCTACCAGCAGGTTTGCGACTTTGATAGCCGAAGAATTGTGGCATATCGCGATTGCGGATTATCACTCCGAGATATCGGTGCACGTGTGGGGCGGCATGCAACCACGACGGAAAGAATATGGCATCAGTGCGTAGAGGAACGAACACGCCGACGTGCGGGATCCCAACGGTCCCGCCACATCACCGAACGAGAGGACCGACATCTGGTGCGCATGACTCTGACGGATCGCACAGCTACATCGATTACCATGGCTCAACAGCTAGGGTGTGTGGCACAACACCCAGTCTCCGCACGGACGGTGTGACGTCATCTGCAGCAGCGGGGCTTTTTTGCACAGCGCCTATTACTTCGGCTAACTTTGACTGTACAACACCGGTGCCTGCAACTACAAAGATGCTGAGAACAGCGCGCATGGGGGAGCGAATAACAAGGCATCGTGTTTTTCGATGAATCCCGCTTCAGTTTGCACCACCATGATGGATGAATTCGTGTCTGGCGACCGGCTGAGTGAGTTCTGCATTATGCTGTGCCTTCCGGCCCGGCATCATGGTATGGGGACCATTAGATTCCACTCCCGCACGCCCCTCGTCGGCATTATGGGTAATTTGAGCAGCCATCGTTACATCATTGGCGTGCTGGAGCCTGTTGTAATACATCTTCAGGGACTGTCTGGTGCCATTTACCAAACAGGACAATGAGCAATCGTATGTGGCACGTAACATCCAAGACTTCCTGAATCGCCACTATGTGTCACGCCTTCGTTGTCTCGCGCGGTCTCCGGATATGTCTCCCATTGAATACGTGTGGTCCATGATCGTCGGACGATTGGCACTAGAGGTATGCACGGGCTTTATTTAGTGAGGCCGGGCGTTTCAGGCTTGGCACGGCCCAGCACAGCACAGCCTGGCCTATTTCAAATATTAGACAATCGGACCGGTCAGTCCCTGTCAATTGCATTTCTTATTTCGGCACAGCCCGTGACTTGCCATTTGGCATTATTTTGACTTTCTATTGAATTTTATTAAATTGTGAAAATTATATAGTGAAATATTATTGAAAATATTTACTTGGACGTAAGCCTAAAAACATTAACTAAACTTTAACAATTATCGAACAATATAACCTTTAAAGAGAGACAAATAAAAAGACTAAGCAAGTTCAAAATCTCCTTTTCTCTGAACTAGCAAGTGGTAACACTACAAAAGTCAATCCCTATAAAGATAAGGGATAGGAGAAACAATCGATGTCTTTCCACTCTCTCACACCAACACGCACACGGACACCGCACATCATTGCAAACACCCCCGTCTCCCACCCCGCACAACACACCCACTCGCTCGAGGTCGAATCTTTTTATTGTCAACAAGCCCCAAAGTGTTTCTACCACCTTAATACCTACAGATGGTAAAAACACTGTAAGTGCCTCTCCTTTTTTTTTTGTGATTATACCCTGGGCTATGTCAAGGAAAGAAGTAAAACCAGCAAATCATTTAAGCAGACCAATAAATTTGGAAACACGACATTTTTTCTGTCGGTACCTTTGCAAAAAAACAAAAAAAAACAAGAATAATGACACCGAATTTTCGGGTGTAATAGCACGTCTTTTGAATCCGTTCTGACGCAAATTAAATTTATCAAAGCTATTCAAAGTCAATGGAACCGGTATGGAAAACAATAGTATCTGACGGAAGAAAGAAGTTCTTCAATCGGGTTTTTAATCCCTCAGATATTGCTGTAAACGGAATCGTGAGCTTACGCCCTCTAGTTGCAGACCTGTGCGTTAAGAAAAATATGAATTTATATGAGAAACATTTCGCACTGGAAACGCTCTCCAACACAGAAAGAATTTTTCAAATCGGAATCTTAGAAACAGGATATCGACAAAAACAAGATGTGACTTTACATCCCCTGGTGGGAAAACCATGCATTATTTTAGGAAGAAAGTATTCTCAAAAGGTTTTTCAATATGAGTGGTATCGGTCTAAGAAAAAAAAATAGTTGAGTTTTCAGGAGCCCAGATTTTGCTACAAATACATCAGAAGCAGAAATTAACACTTATGCCCCCTGGTGGCCAGTCCATTCTTTACCAAACATTAGAAAATATATGAAAAATATTTTCCTTCAGGTGTTGTATGCGATACAGGAAGAATTTTTCAAATCGGAGTTTTAGAAGCAGAAATAACGCAGGAAACGCAATTTACCATTGTGACCCCTAGCGGGAAGTCTATGATTTAGAAAATTTTGAACTTATGTAGAAGACATTTCGCATCGGAAACACTATCCAACAAAGAACGAATTTTTCAAATCGGACTCCTAGAAGTAGAAATATTGAAAAAAATAAGATATACATCAATGCCCCTGGCGTAGAACCATGCATTATTTTAAGAAGAAAATGTTCCTAAAAGGTTTGTCGACATGAGTAGTATCGGTCTACATACGAGTTTTTTTTCAATCGAGTTTTAGAAGCTCATATTTTGCTGCAAATACATCAGAAGCGGAAATTAAGACTTACGCTACCTGGTGGCCAAACCATTTTTTACAAAAATTAGAAGTTACGTGAAATTACGTGTGGAGCTGTATCCGGTGCAGAAAGATTTTTTTTTCAAATCGTAGATTTAGAAGCAGAGATACAGGAGGGAAAGCAATTTACTTTCTCGCTCTCCTAGCGGAAAGTCTATGAAGTACTTGAAAATTTTGAAATTATATGAAAAACATGTCACGCTGGAAACACTATTCAACAAAGAAGAAATTTTTCAAATCGAACTCCTAGAAGTAGAGATATTGACAAAATTAAGATATACATCTACGACTCCTGGCGCGCCGCCCCGGTGGCGCAGTGATCTAAGGCACTGGCCTCTGATCATTCGTCCGTAAGGGGTCCGGGTTCGAATCCCGGTAAGGCATGGATGTTGTGTTTGTCTTACGGCACTGGCTCTCTCCCTTCCCTGGAACCAGTGACCCTAAATTAGGGACGGGCGACTGCTTATAGCCCATTGAGTTGCTCACAGTGGTCGTTAAACCTCCAACCAAAAAAAAAAAAAAAAAAAAAAAGACCCCTGGCGTAGAAACCATGCATTATTTTAAAGAGAAAATGCTCCTAAAACGTTTGTCGACATGAGTACTATTGGTCTGCAAATGACTTCATTTTTAATCGAGAATTTAGAAGCTCATATTTTGCTGCAAATACATCAGAAACGGAAATTAAGACTTACGCCCCCTAGTGGCCAAACCAATTTTTTTTTACAAAAATTAGAAATTATGTGCAAAGACTTTCCCACCAGGAGCTGTTTCCGGTGCAGAAAGAATTTTTCAAATCGGAGAATTAGAAGCAGAGATATAGGTGGAAAGGCAATTTACTTCCACGTCCCCTAGCGGAAAGTCTATGAATTACTTGAAAATTTTGAAATTATATTAAAAACATGTCATACTGAAAACACTATCCAACAAAGGAGGAATTTTTCAAATCGAACTCCTAGAAGTAGATATATTGTTAAAAATAAGATATACATCTATGCCCCCTGGCGGAGAAACTATGGAATATTTTAAGAAAATATTTCGAAAAGGTCTATCAACGTGAGTGGCATCAGTCCACGAAAGAATTTTTCAATCGATATTTTAGAAGCTCAGATTTTATGGCAAATACAACAGAAGCAAAAATTAACACTTACGCCCCCTGGTGGCCAAAGTATTCTTTACTAAATATTAGACATTATATACAAAAGATCTTCCATCAAGAGCTGTATCCGCTGAAGAAAAAAAATTCAAATCGGAGTTTTAGAAGAAGATTTATCGGGGAAAACGTAATTTACTTTTACGCCCCCTAGCGGAAAATCTATCTATAATTTGAAAAAGTAACTATACCTAAAGTACTTTTCGACATAAATGGAATCGAAAGATAAAATATTTTTTTCAACCGGATGTTTAGAAGCAAATATGTGGAATAAAACGTATTTTTGAATTCGACATCATCTGCCTTTACGCCCTCTAGCGGCAAAATTGTACAACGTAAATAAAAACCCCAACGAAATGAAGGATCATCATTCGCATATTTCAAGCTTCCCAATGCAAAAAAAAATTTCAAATCGGACTAATAGTTGCAGAGATATCGTGTCTACAGACGGACGGACAAACGGATAGCATAAGCACGACCTTTTTTTACAAAAGACGTGCTAAAAATGGGTCCACTTCGTCCGGCCCGGTCGTAATTGTCTAGGAAAAATCCCGAACCGTTCTGTTGCATTTTTCTCTAAACTAAGCAAAGCCCGACCTGCTCGGGGGAGGGGGGCAGCCCGGCCCTGGCACGCCAGCAATCACCCCCGGCTACAACGGAAGAACTGTGCATCCATTACAGCTGCAACACGGTCCTCTTGATGCCGGACCGTGTAGCAGTTGTGATTGCCACCCATGGTGGCTGCACCAGATACTGTTTGTTATGTGTTCCCCTCGTCTCACCGCGCTGTATTTGTAATCGATTCACCCTTGTATCATCTGCTTTCTATAGAATAAACGTGGCGTCGATATCTCTTGTCTTTCGTGGTGTTGCACTTTTAATGGCAGCAGTATATTAAGATCACTGTCTTACAATTGAGTGGGAAATGAATTCTCCTGAAGAAAAATGTCTTCATCTTCGCTTTCCCGTGAAGTATCCTGTTCCTACAGAAGGGGAACTGGCGACCATCACATAGCGATATAGCTTAACCACCGAGATTAAAGGAAATGCTATCCCACACTCCATCAACCCACTTGGCCAGTGTAGTGAGTTATGCCCCCCCCTAAATGATTCCACAAAAATTGGCACTGGGCCCCGGCAAGGACAGAAAAAGAGTCAGAAGACCGCGTGGGAGATGAGCGAATGAAATTCAACAGAATGCCAGAGTGACATGGAGGAGACTGGCTCAAGACAGTTGTGCAAGAAGCTTGGGAGAGGCAGTCATCCAGCAGTAGATTCATAACGGTTGATGATGACGATGAAATACACGGAAGTTAAATACAAATGTGATTATCGGATGGAAAATGGTCGTTGACACTAACTAGCCTAATTTACTGATCGCCTGATTTGTTGCCAAAGATGTATGTGGTCTCGCATTGTCATGGTGAATGTGGATTCTTTTCAGATTCTTGTTGGGTCTCTTCCTCCTTATGGCTTCTTAAGCTTCTTGGGTGTCTCAATGTACAGCTCGCTTGTCACGGTACGGCCAGGGTCCGGAAAATCAAAGAAAATGACACCCTTGACATCCCAAAAAACAGTCGCCCTGACTTTCTGTGCTGATCACTGGCTCTTGAACATCTTAGGCCTTAGTGAAGAGGTGTGATGCCATTCCATGGAATGGTTCTTCGTTTCCGGATCGTAAGGATCCACCCACGTTTCATCACCTGTCACCAGATCGAAAAAAAAGTGTCTTCATTGGCTTTAAATGCTTCGAGCAGACTTCCAGCCTTCTCTCTTTTAAATCGAGTGTCAAGTGACGAGGTACCCACTTTGCACACACTTTCCGATACTCTAAGTATTCCACCATCTTCTGTATGGCATTGTGACCACAGTCCAGTTATGCAACAAGTTTACTGATGGTGAAGCGTTTTCCCTCGCGAATCTATTCATCCACTCGCTGATGATTCGTGTCAGTGGTCGCAGATGATGGTCTCCCACTGCGTGGTTTGTCTTCAATGCTGATTTCCCCTTCTTTAAACTTCTTTAACTATCTGTGCACATTGCTGATGTCAATGTTGTCATCTCCGTAAACATTGAGTAGCCTTCTGTGGATATCGGACAGCCTGCACCCTTCCTTCGACAAGAGTCCAATGACGGCACGTTGCTTCCGCTTGGAATTTATTATTTACCTGCAATGAAGAAGAAGGGTTACTATGGGGGAAGAGTTACTCTACCAACATATGCAATTTGAACGACCTCCTCTGTCAGTTAATAAAAAAGTTATGCCCAATTTTGCATTACTTTCTGTACAACTCTCGTGAAAGGGTCCCAATGGTGAAGCCACGTCTCATCACAAGTCACAATGCAAGAACAGAAGCCATCTTGATCACGGTTCAGTTGAACTCGACTTGCTTTAACGCGATTGTTTTGAATCTCAGACGTCGACATTCGAGGACCCCATCTGGCACATACCTTTGATATCTCTAACTTCTCATGCAAAATGGTCCAAACACTGCCCGTACTTAATTTTAGTTCCTCAGAGCACGGATTTGTCAGTTTGACATCACCAGGTCCTCCACTTTCTGGCACATTTCATCTGTGGTCACCTCCACTCAACGTTCCTCACGAGGGTTGTCTTCCAACGAGTTTCTTCCACTTTTAAAAGAGCAGCTCATCTTTCGGTTGTTGCATATGAAGCTGCACTATCGATGTAAGCAGGGACCATCCGTTCATGAATACTGCGTGGTGTTTCACCGTCCATCGCCAAAAATTCAATCACCGCTCGTTTTCGCAATTTCATCTGTCGCTCATCCATTGTCATCTTATAGACTTCAGTGCACTGTGGCGCCGTCTCAAATGCTGACACAGCGACGTGGCGTGGCTGTTATATAACTAAAGGGCAATGCAATACTTGCGTCAGCCTCCAACCAATATCTTTAGGGTCAGCCTTAGAGCTTATCGAACGCCTCTCGTGTTCCTTCTTCTGTGTGTCTAGCACACATTTGGCAAATGAGTTAATATAGAGCATTCATTTTTTAGACAAACAAACAGACTTAGAGAAGTCAATACTTATCACGTTTCTTTTCCTTTATTTCCAGCAGGTGCTTCGCAATGAGATTTAAAATTTATTTTTTAGATTTTTTTTTATTTAGGTTTAACGACCACCGTGAGGAACTCACTGGACTATAATCAGCTGCTCGTCTCCTAATTTAGGGCAACTGGTTCCAGGGAAGAGAGAGAGCCAGTGGCGTATGATGAACAAAACATCCAAGCCTCACCTGAATTCGAACCCGAATCCATCTCAGATGAATGATCAGAAACCACCGCTTAGACCTCTGCGCCACCGGGGCGGCATTTTGTAGATTAACATATTTTCGGAAACTAATATGTAGCATATTTCTTTCATTTTATAACTCCTCTTGTCTGACGATAAGACTAAGATTTTTTTTCCTTTTTAAATAAACATCTGTAAAAAGAGCAATATGTCATATTTTATGAACTTTCACTTTGCGTAAGTAACATATTGGCAACACAATTTTGAATTTAATTTTGAGAATTTTTTTAATAAAACTGATATCCTTCGTATTATTTCTGCTTTGTGACACATACTTAGCAATAAAATTTAGAATCTGTTTTTAGATAAATGTATCTCGGAAGACTATGTTCTTTACATTTTTTTCATATGCTATTAGCAAAAATTGGAATTTATTTTCCTGATAGACAAATTTAAGGTGACTGTTGTTTACCCTATTTCCTTCATTTTGTGACATGTCAATCTATGTGTACCACAGGAAAGGAAGACCGACATGTTCCACATTGCTTTCACTTTGCGATTAGCATATGTCCGAGATAAAATTTAGATATTTTTTTATAAACTTATTTAAGATGACTGTTATTGTACCGTATTTCTTTTTATTTCTTTCATTTTTCGACTAATACATGATTGGTAATAGCGTTTAGAATTCATTTTAAAAAATGCTATTTTTTTTTACATAAAAATGGCTTGGAATGCTAATAGCCGCCCCGGTGGCGCAGTGGTCTAAGGCGCTGGCCTCTGATCATTCGTCCGTAAGGGGTCCGGGTTCGAATCCCGGTGAGGCATGGATGTTGTGTTTGTCTTACGGCACTGGCTCTCTCCCTTCCCTGGAACCAGTGACCCTAAATTAGGGACGGGCGACTGCTTATAGCCCATTGAGTTGCTCACGGTGGTCGTTAAACCTCCAACCAAAAAAAAAAAAAATGCTAATATGTTGATATCTGATATGATTCCTTTTTTTTTTTTTTTTTTTGTTAGAAGTTTAACGACCACCGTGATCTACTCGAAGGGCTATAAGCAGTCGCACGTCCCTAATATAGAGCCACTGGTTCCAGGGAACAGGGAAGAGCGAGGGAGCGTAAGGCAAACAAAACCTCCATGCCCACCGGGATTCGAACCCGGATCCCATCTCGGATGAATGGTCAGAAGCCGCGTTTAGACCACTGCCCCATCGGGGCGGCGCGTATAAGTTTAAGAAAATAATAAATTATTTGAATCTGAAGCTTCCTCCCACATTCTTTTACGACATATATTCCTCACCTCTTACATAAGGTCGCAGCATGTTGTTGGGTTTAATTTACACCACACATTGATGCATCTTTTCTCAGAAAGCGGTGCACCAATGTAGTACCACTTTTTTAGTGTAGCCTACCAAAACATTTTTAACAGTGTAATAATTCAGCAAATATATGCACGAAGAGCTGAAATTTTATTTTTAACTTCACTGTCCTTCTATGAACTCCTATCCCCGACACACGGAACCCAGCAGAGCAATACGTAACGTTTTTTTCTCCTACGACGATAGAAATGCCGGGCGCTGATTTGTGTATTCATTATAACAGCACACAGAAGATGGAGCGCGTAATAGACACGTGTCAAGTGGATCACCTGACAAGATGGATGGCTTGTATGTAGCGCAGCACCCAACGGCTGGGGAAAGTAGTTGTAGCAACTCGCTGCCGCTATTCAGTCGCGAGTTGTTAGCTATCTGCCTGCACCATTGAGTGGCCATGTATAGAGATGTTAAATGGGACACAATGGGCAAGGCAGTAGGGTGTTGTGGCACATATCTGCGTAATAGCACGACGATGAAAAATGGTGCTACATGCAAGCCACAGAGTACCGATCCTGTTTCCCCCACATATCTGTACGCTCCCCTCTTTTACATTCGGCTTCGGTTCAACATTAATCACGTGTCCAATCTTTCATAAAAGCATTTATGAGGAGATTTAAATTGCAGCGATAGATTTAAGTGCACTTTGTTATTAGGAGTCAAGACCTAGTCGTCGTTTCATGTTCTGATCCTGATAGATATTCAGCTGTGTACTCCCAACTTTGAGGAATATCACACTCTTAGAATTAATGAAAGTTTTCTAACCTCTGTTTAGATGGGTTTTCAAAGCTACTGATCTACGGAAATTATATTGATACCATCTCGGCACTTTGCTGAATTATCAGTTTGCAGTTTTTCGACGTGTGGACACTTCGTTGAGTTACGAGATCTCTTTTTTTTTTTTTTTTTTTTCGTATACTTTTTACTCACTCTCATTTTTAAGAGTGGAGCAACTAAAGCGACATTATTAGAGTAAAATTTCATTTAAGTTCCCATTTTCTATTAATCAAATATTCAAAATTAAGTGATATTTTCATTTTCTTGTCTGCTCCCTTTTTCTGTAAGTTTTTTCGTGCTCGTTATTCGCATAAAACTAAAGCAGATATTCCCATCCCAATAATCACACGGTTTTCAGGTGCTAGTGAGTCGCGCAAAAAGATTTTAAAATGTTCGCGAGCCTCACAGAACAATTCCGAAATACTCGTGAACCATAAAGAATAATCACAGAAGAAAATGAGCAGCCCCGGTGGAGTAGTGATCTAAGCGATGGCTTCTGATCATTCGTCCGAGATGGGTCCGGGTTCGAATCCCGGTGAGGCATGGATGTAGTGTTTGTCTTACGGCACTGGCTCTCTCCCTTCCCTGGAACCAGTGGCCCTAAGTTAGGGACCGGAGACAGCTTATAGCCCACTGAGTTGCTCACGGTGGTCGTTAAACCCTCAATCGAAATAAATAAAACAAAACAAAATGCTCGTGAATACCGAATAATAAGTTAAAGGTATTCGTGAGTTTCACAGAATCATTTCCTAACATTCTTGAGACTCCGGGAAGAATTTATAAATATGTTAAAGTCCCATTGGACCATTTTCCAGGTTTTTTTTTTTTTTTTTTAATTGTTATTGATTGGAGGTTTAACGACCACCGTGAGAAACTCAATGGGCTATAAGCAGTCGTCCATCTCTAATTTAGGGTCACTGGTTCCAGGGAAGGGAGAGAGCCAGTGCTGTAAGACAAACACAACACCCATGCCTCACCGGGATACGAACCCGGACCCCTTTCGGACGAATGATCAGAGGCCATCGCTTAGACCACTGCGCCACCGGGACGGCGTTTTTTTTTTTTTTTTTTTATTGGAAGTTTGACGACCACAGTGGGCAACTCAATGGGCTATAAGCAGTCGCCTTTTCCTAATTTAGGGCCATTGATTCCAGGGAAGGGAAACAGCAAGTGCAATAAGACAAACCCAACATCCATGCCTCACCAGGATTCGAACCCGGATTCCCCTTTTGGACGAATGATCAGAGGCCATCACTTAGACCACTGCGCCATCTTCTAGTCTTCAGGTCCACACGAAATGGTTTTCAAGCACTTGAATTCTTGTGAATAAGAAACAGCATTTTTTTTATTGGAGGTTTAACGATCACCGTGAGCAACACAAAGGGCTATAAGCAGTCGCCCGTTCCTAATTTAGAGCCATTGGTTCCAAGGAAGGGAAAGAGCCAGTGCGATAAGACAAACCCAACATCCATGCCTCACCGGGATTCGAACCTGGACCCATCTCGGACGAATGGTCAGAAGCCATCGCTTAGACCACTGCGCCACCAGGACATCGAAACAGCATTTCCAAAATGCACGTGAGTTTGGCAAAACAATGTCAAAAATTTTTGCGTGTGAAACAGAACAGTTGTCTAGTACTCGTGAGTCGTGCAGAAAAATTCCTAAATGATCGTGAGTCACACAGAACAGTTCTCGAAAGCTCATAAAACACAGTGCACAAAATTGCACGTATTTATATTGTTATTGGAGGTTTAACGACCACCGTGAGCAACTCAAGGAGCTATAAGCAGTCGCCCGTCCCTAATTTAGGGCCACTCGTTCCAGGGAAAGGAGAGAGCCAGTACCGTATGACAAACACAACATTCATGCCTCACCGGGATTCGAACCCGGACCCTTTTCGGACGAATGATCAGAAGCCATTGCCTAGACCACTGCGCCACCGGGGCGACCAAAATTGTCTTAAGCCACACGGAAAAAAGGGTTGTGAACCGCATATGGTTTCGAGCTGCATAGAACAAGAGCGCAGAACAAAAATTTTTTGTGCCGCCCCGGTGGCGCAGTGGTCTAAGGCGCTGGCCTCTGATCATTCGTCCGTAAGGGGTCCGGGTTCGAATCCCTGTCCGGCATGGATGTTGTGTTTGTCTTACGGCACTGGCTCTCTCCCTTCCCTGGAACCAGTGACCCTAAATTAGGGACGGGCGACTGCTTTTAGCCCATTGAGTTGCTCACGGTGGTCGTTAAACATGCAATCAAAAAAAAAAAAAATTTGTTGTTTCGTTTGGGTATTTTTTTTTTTTGATTGGAGGTTTAATGATCACCATGAGCAACTCAGTGGGCTATGAGCAGTCGCACGTCCCTAATTTAGGGCCACTAGTTTCAGAGAAGAGAGAGAGATAGTGCCGTAAGACAAACACAACATACATGACTTCCATGGGATTCGAACCCGTACCTATTTCGGACGAATGATCAAACGCCATCGCCTGAGGCCCCGATGGTGCTGTAGTCTAAGTGATGGCTTCTGACCATTCGTACGAGATGGTCCCGGGTTCGAATCCCGGTGAGGCATGGATGTTGTGTTTGTCTTGCAGCCCTGACTCTCTCCCTTCCCAGGAACTAGTGGCCCTAAATTAGGGACGTGCGACTGCTCATAGCCCACTGAGTTGCTCATGGTGGTCGTTAAACCTCCAATTTTTTTTTTTTTTTTTGATTGGAGGTTTAACGACCACCGTGAGCAACTCAATGGGCTATAAGCAGTCGCCCGTCCCTAATTTAGGGTCACTGGTTCCAGGGAAGGGAGAGAACCAGTGCCGTAAGACAAACACAACATCCATGCCTCACCGGGATTCGAACCCGGACCCCTTACGGACGAATGATCAGAGGCCATCGCTTAGACCACTAGGCCACCGGGGCGGCAAACCTCCAATAATAATAATAATTACAAAAGCCATCGCGTAGTCCACTGCGCCACAGTGGCGGCGTTGGGGATTTAACGACCATCGTGAACAACTGAATAGGTTGTAAGCAGGTATCTAATTTAGAGTCCAGGGAGGGGAGAGTGTCGGTGGGGTGGGTCAGGCGCAACACCTGTGCTTCAGGCGGGACTCGAATCCCGGGTCCATTCGGACGAACGGTCATAAGCAGCATTTAGACAACTGCACTTTCGGGCAATTTTGAAATTTTCCTAAATCACGTGGAGAAATTTTCGGGCCGCTCCGGTGGCGCAGTGGTCTAAGCGATGCCTCTGATCATTCGTCCGTAAGGGGTCCGGGTTCGTATCCCGGTGAGGCATGGATGTTGTGTTTGTCTTACGGCACTGGCTCTCTCCCTTCTCTGGAACCAGTGACCCTAAATTAGGGACGGGCGACTGCTTATAGCCCATTGAGTTGCTCACGGTGGTCGTTAAACCTCCAATCAAAAAAAAAAAAAAAAAAAAAAAAAATTCGGATATTAGAAATCGCACACACAAATTTTCAAACTTTCATAATTTATTCAAAACAATTTTGCGGACTCTCGCGAGACGGACGGAATCACTTCCCTATGCTCCTGAGTAGCAGAGAATAATTTCCTAATACTGGCTCACCGGGACATTTTCCTGTGGACCACTCGATAAATGGTCCACTTACTTGTGTTCCGTTTCTCCCAATTTTATGGAACCAACGAATTCGCTGTGACCGTCCCGGTGGCGCAGTGGTCTAAGCGATGGCTTCTGACCATTCGTCCGAAAGAGGTCCGGGTTCGAATCCCAGTGAGGCATGGATGTTGTGTTTGTCTTACAGCCCTGGCTCTCTCCCTTCCCTGGAACCAGTTACCTAAAATTAGGCACGGGCGACTGCTTATAGCCCATTGAGTTGCACACGGTGGTCTTTAAACACCCGATTAGAAAAAAACAAAACCGAATAAATATTTCGGTACTTAATGATCAATAACTGATAACTTCATATGAGCGTCATACCTGTGTGAAAAGCCATTGCCTTAAGAAAAAAAGTGAAGTTGAGTACAATTAGACGTAGATCATTGAACTTTGAGCCCAGGGTCATTGGTAAGCCCAACCCTTCTTTCGTAACCGTGAAGGAAACACTAGTACCCATTATGACGCCCCATCATCTCCACCCTCTTATCCACAGACTAACTCAGAGCACACACCGACAGAGATATTCCGAAATCCGTATCCCCACCCACATTTATTTAAAAAGAAACAACGATTTGTTATAATTGGTTCATGGGTAAAAATAATGGGTAGATTTTAAAGGGGCGTCTACTCATTGAGCAGTATGTGATCAGTAACCAAATACACTGAAGTATAAAAAAAACCCCGGATATACCTCTCTAATACCGCGTTGATCTTCCTTGCGATCAGATAACGGCAGCAACGCGAAAAGGCATGGACTCCGCGAGATCTCTGTAGTACTGTGGAGACAGTGCACACCACAATTCCGTAACATTCGCCGGTGGAGGATTCCTGGTGTTGACGACACGCATTCCAAATGCGTTCGATGACGTTTAAATCCAGCAAACGAGAGGGCCAAGTCAAGATGACAAACTCCGTGAAATATTCCTCCAGCTATAATCGGGCGACTGTGGACGTGTGCGGTGGCGCATTGTCGTGTTGAAAGAGGTCGCATCCGTCGGAGTGGTTGCATGACATGAATGGTTCAAATAATCCCCAATGATGGTTGCATAGCCTCCGCCGGTTAGAGCAGTCTGAAATCGTATGAGGGATCCTAATGCGTGCCAGCTGAAAACACCCCACACAATAACAGAGCCACCGCCGGTCTGCACTCTTTCTTGTAGGCATGCGGGATCTATTGCCTCATGGCGGTGTGGCCACACTCGGAGTTACCCATCTGCCCGAAACAGTTGGTACCCCGATTCATCGGACCAGATTACTCGTTTCCAGTCATCTTGCGTCCAATGGCGGTGTCACAGAGCCCAGGCAAGGCACTTGTGCCGTCGAGTCAGCAATGGCTCATGGGTTGGGTGGGCGGTCGGCTCCGGAACCCCATGGAACACAATGAAGGTTGCACTGTCCGAACGCTGATTCTACTACTGGCTCCAGCATTGAATTGCTCTGTGATTTGCGGCAATGTTACACGCCGGGCGAATGTTACGTTGCGTGCTTCAGCATTAATTACCGGCTCCAGCATTGAATTGCTCTGTGATTTGCGGCAATGTTACATACCGGGCGGATGTTACGTTGCGTGCTCCAGCATTGCATTGCTCATGTGATTTGCGGCAATGTTACACGCCGGGCGGATGTTACGTTGCGTGCTCCTGCATTGAAATACTGGCTCCAGCATTGAATTCCCCTGTGATTTACGGCCATATTACACGCCGGGCGGATGTTATGTTGCGTTCTCCAGCATTGAATTACTCACTCCAGCATTGAATTGCTCTGTGATTTTCAGCAATGTTGCACGCTGGGCGGATGTTACGTTGCCTGCTCCAGCATTGAATTGCTCTGTGATTTGCGGCAATGGTACACGCCGGGCGGATGTTACGTTGCCTGCTCCAGCATTGAATTACTGACCCCAGCATTGAATTACTGGCTCCAGCATTGAATTACTTTCTCCAGCATTGAATTACTGGCTCCAGCATTGAATTACTGGCTCCAGCATTGAATTACTGGCTCCAGCATTGAATTGCTCTGTGATTTACGGCAATGTTGCACGCTGGGCGGATGTTACGTTGCCTGCTCCAGCATTGAATTGCTCATGTGATTTGCGGCAATGTTGCACGCTGGGCGGATGTTACGTTGCGTGCTCCAGCAGTGAATTGCTCTATGATTTGCGGAAATGTTACACTGCGGGCGGATATTACGTTGCGTGCTCCAGCATTGAATTGCTCTGTGATTTGCGGCAATGTTACACGCTGGGAGGATGTTACGTTGCGTGCTCCAGCATTAAATTACCGGCTCCAGCATTGAATTGTTTTGTGATTTGCGACAATGTTACACGCTGGGCGGCTGTTACGATGCGTGCTCCAGCATTGAATTACTGACCCCAGCATTGAATTACTGGCTCCAGCATTGAATTATTGGCTCCAGCATTGAATTATTGGCTCCAGCATTGAATTACTGGCTCCAGCATTGAATTACTGGCTCCAGCATTGAATTACTGGCTCCAGCATTGAATTGCTCTGTGATTCACGGCAATGTTGCACACTGGGCGGATGTTACGTTGCCTGCTCCAGCATTGAATTACTGTCCCCAGCATTGAATTGCTCTGTGATTTGCGGCAATGTTGCACTCTGGGCGGATGTTACGTTGCGTGCTCCAGCAGTGAATTGCTCTGTGATTTGCGGAAATGTTACACGGCGGGCGGATGTTACGTTGCGTGCCAGACGCCGCTGTCCATGATCGTCTAGGGCTTTTCTACGGCCACACCAGTTTTGCACTCGGAATCCCCCCCCTCCTCGAGTTTGTGTAGGCCAGGTACACCCTTGAAAATGCTGACCGAAATGACAACGTGATCACCTCTTTTTCCAAAATTTGAGTCGAAATCAAACCACCACCCTGCACCTTCAAAGTAGCTATCAACTATTGAAGAGTTAGCAGCCCCTCAAAACTAATCAGTATGTTACCATCTTTTTCTGATTGCAAATCAAAGCACAACAGATTTTCTTCTTTTCATTAACACTGAAATTGCTTTTGGATTCCCATTCTTGTGGCAGATTAGTGTGCTAAGCTTAAGACTTAGAAATTTCTACTGTGCCCACTCCAAAACCCTATTATAGTACTCGTATAACAGCCCCCAATATACAACTATTATAAACACCCATAAACACACTACCCCCCCCCCCCACCTCTCACTACCACAAACGGGAGGGGGATGAAAAGAGTGATTTCTACATCAAACACTAAAAATAAAATAGAAATTAAAAAAAAAAGAAAAGAAAACCCAATCCAGGAATCCATCTTCTGGTCGAACCCTCAGTCGTAAGCTGAGACTATGTTTTCTGCCCTCAATGATATAAATAATAATAATAAAGTAAAAAAAGCTACCACCACCAAACTTACCCCTAACGCAACTGCAGTAAAATAAATCTTAATGAAAAAAATCCAAATTTCCTGGTAATTTTCTTTTTTTTTTGATTGCAGGTTTAACGACCACCTTGAGCAACTCAATGGGCTTTAAGCAGTCGCCCGTCCCTAATTTAGGGTCACTGGTTCCAGGGAAGGGAGAGAGCCAGTGCCGTAAGACAAACACAACATCCATGCCTCACCGGGATTCGAACCCGAACCCCTTACGGACGAATGATCAGAGGCCAGCGCCTTAGACCACTGCGCCACCGGAGCGGCCCTGGTAATTTCCAAGACAACGTAGCCCATCTCCCGGGCGCGAACTATCATACCACGTTCGAAATCGCTTAAATACTGATAAGCTGCCATCTGAACTGCGAATGCTCTTCGTGAGCTTGTGGAGATATCTGCCATCTTCGTTTGCGGACGATACCATTTACCACATGGGTGTGGCGGCATGTAATGGAAATGGTTGCGCCCTTTCCTGTTATTATTATTATTTTTTTTTTTTGATTGAAAGTTTAACGACCACCGTGAGCAACTCAATGGGCTATAAGCAGTCGCCCGTCCCTAAATTAGGGTCACTGGTTCCAGGGAAGGGAGAGAGCCAGTGCCGTAAGACAAACACAACATCCATGCCTCACCGGGATACGAACCCGGACCCCTTTCGGACGAATGATCAGAGGCCATCGTTTAGACCACTGCGCCACCGGGGCGGCGAAATATTTTGGCACCTCAGTGTAAGTATAAAAATTATTTGCTTAGGAAAATCGTTACGTATCATAAGCACTTTCTCACTTTTAGGATGACCTCCATCGCAGTTTAATTGAAAATGCGTCTGTCTTCAAGATATTTGTGATTTTGTCAAAACCGTATCTTTCAAAGAAAAATAATTATCTGATACTCCGTCTTGAGCATCGTTTGTGAGAGGATTTTCAAAATTCTTTCATGCTTTAATTCTTGTAAAAATTTGTTCAGGACTGAATTCGTTTTACGATGCGTATTTCAATAGTTATCTTTCATCTATGCTCTAACAGAATTTATTTAACGAGGGAATTTATGAGCTGTTCTCCTGTAGGTACGTGTGTTTTTGTGGTGGAAATGATCATCCTAAAATTCCCGGCTTGATCATCCCAATCGAGCCCTGCTCACAGGTATCACAATTTCTATTTTCAAATGCTATCAGGCAGCTCCCGTGGGGCTGTGGTCTAAGCACTCGCTTATGACTTTCGTCCTAGAGAGATCCCAGGGGCTTTAAATTAGGGATAAATGACTGCTTATAACCCACTGAGTTGCTCTCTCCCTTCCCTGGAACTAAGAGCCCAAAATTAGGAACGAGTGGCTGTTATATACACGTTCGAGTCACATTTTTGTGAACACCAGCTAATATCCAGAGTAACCGCCGTGTGCAGCGCGGACATCAGCTAGACGTGCTGGGAATGACTCAATAAGGTGCTGGAAGGTGTTCACAGGTATAAGGAGCCATGCTGACTGCAGTGCAACTGAAAGTTGCTGGAGGGTGCGTGGTTGTGGATTCATAGAGCGAACAACACGATCGAGTGGTCCCATAGATGCTCAATTGGGTTTAAGTCTGGGGAATTAGGGGCGCCAGGGAAGTACATTGAAGTTTCCATCGTGCTCTTCCAACAACTCTCGGACATTTCTATCTCTGTGACACATCGCATTGTCGTGCTGGAAGATCCCATCCGCCCCATGAAGACAATCATCATGTATGGGCGTACGTGATCTGCAAGGATGGATTCCTTAGGAATTCGGCCCATAGCACCTTCCACAGGTATGAGTGGATGCAGGGAATGCCACGAAAACATTCTCCAGACCAAAACGCTACCCCAACCAGCTTGTGTTTTACCAGCAATTATTGAAGAGTGTTTGTTCTCCGATGTTTCTCCCGTATATGCCAACGTCCATCCGTTCAATGAAGCAGAAAACGTGACTCATCTGAAAAGGCAATCCTTTGCCATTCAGCGGAGGTCCAATTCCGATACCGCCGTGCAAATGTAAGCCTTTTCTGCCGACGCACCTTCGTTAGCATAGGTGCAGTAACCATCCATCTGATCGGAGCCCCATACGCTGCAGCGTTCTCTGAAATGTCACTTTAGACACTTTTCGGGTAGCCCTTCCTCGTTCATTCGGCAACTGAGTTGCTCCACTGTAGCCTGTCGATCGGTCCTCACGCACCTTCACAACCGACGTTCACCTCTCACATCAATGGAACGTGCTGCTATTCAGTTTCCACGTCGCTTATTCGCAATGTTGCCATTTCTCCAATCACTGTACACTATAACCCAAGCGGCACGCAAACAGTTCACAAACTGCGCTGCTTCAGAAATACTGTCACCTTTCACCCGAAAGCCGATAACCATCCCTTTTTGCAAGTCCGATAAACCGCTCCTTTTATCCATGACAGCAACGAGTGCTATGTTTTCAGATTGCCTACAGCACACCTTATATACCGGTCTAAGCCAGCTCACGACACGTGCCTTCTTTCACTGGCTACGCGCTGTTCACGTCAAAAGTAGGACGTGGTCACAATAATGTGACTCGATTGTGTATGACCCATTGAGTTGCTCTCTCCCTTCCCTGGAATCAAGAGCCCTAAATAGGAAAGTATTATGATCTTTTAAAAATCTCACTCTCGGTTTTGGGAATAAGTTTATAAAAAATATGAAAACTAAGTAAACATCCAAGAGTCAAGTGAAACCGTAAAAGCCGACTACGAATGCAGACTGCGCAGCATTCGTAGTCGGCTTTTACGGGGGCGCCAGGGAAGTACATTGAAGTTTCCATCGTGCTCTTCCAACAACTCTCGGACATTTCTATCTCTGTGACACATCGCATGGATGTTGTCGTGCTGGAAGATCCCATCCGCCCCATGAAGACAATCATCATGTATGGGCGTACGTGATCTGCAAGGATGGATTCCTTAGGAATTCGGCCCATAGCACCTTCCACAGGTATGAGTGGATGCAGGGAATGCCACGAAAACATTCTCCAGACCAAAACGCTACCCCAACCAGCTTGTGTTTTACCAGCAATGGTTGAAGAGTGTTTGTTCTCCGATGTTTCTCCCGTATATGCCAACGTCCATCCGTTCAATGAAGCAGAAAACGTGACTCATCTGAAAAGGCAATCCTTTGCCATTCAGCGGAGGTCCAATTCCGATACCGCCGTGCAAATGTAAGCCTTTTCTGCCGACGCACCTTCGTTAGCATAGGTGCAGTAACCATCCATCTGATCGGAGCCCCATACGCTGCAGCGTTCTCTGAAATGTCACTTTAGACACTTTTCGGGTAGCCCTTCCTCGTTCATTCGGCAACTGAGTTGCTCCACTGTAGCCTGTCGATCGGTCCTCACGCACCTTCACAACCGACGTTCACCTCTCACATCAATGGAACGTGCTGCTATTCAGTTTCCACGTCGCTTATTCGCAATGTTGCCATTTCTCCAATCACTGTACACTATAACCCAAGCGGCACGCAAACAGTTCACAAACTGCGCTGCTTCAGAAATACTGTCACCTTTCACCCGAAAGCCGATAACCATCCCTTTTTGCAAGTCCGATAAACCGCTCCTTTTATCCATGACAGCAACGAGTGCTATGTTTTCAGATTGCCTACAGCACACCTTATATACCGGTCTAAGCCAGCTCACGACACGTGCCTTCTTTCACTGGCTACGCGCTGTTCACGTCAAAAGTAGGACGTGGTCACAATAATGTGACTCGATTGTGTATGACCCATTGAGTTGCTCTCTCCCTTCCCTGGAATCAAGAGCCTTAAATAGGAAAGTATTATGATCTTTTAAAAATCTCACTCTCGGTTTTGGGAATAAGTTTATAAAAAATATGAAAACTAAGTAAACATCCAAGAGTCAAGTGAAACCGTAAAAGCCGACTACGAATGCAGACTGCGCAGCACTCCGCAGAAATGCAGAAATGACAAACGAACCCGCAGAACGAATGAGTATCAGATAGCGAGTGTAACAATAAAAAGACAATTCGTGGTAGGGCTTGGAAAAATTCAGTTGAAGGTTAAACGCTCAGACGGGCTTTTTGCGACAGAGCACAGATGAATAATTAGCTGTTTGACTCTTCAGCATATTCGGAAATGATACGAAGGTTAGTTATATCAGCATATTGTTTTATATACCTCTCTTTGCTGTTTTGGACAATTCTTTTTGGGCATATGGGGGTCCACAGCTAAGAGAGCAGTCACTTTCGACCCTGGTTAGCTGCGCTGAATACTCTATGCTGTTGACTAAAGTCTTCAAAACGGGAAATAGTAAAGCTTTTAACTTCCTTTTTTAGTTAAAGTTTTCAGTAAATTATTCGCACAAAGTACATGTCTATTTTTGTGTCCCTCAGAGCACAAATTTACGCCCCTAGTTTGTCTTTTCTGGAAGAGCAACCGCCCTCCCTGCCCTTCAGGTAGCTACGGCCCTGATGAGATCTACTGCAGTTATACTCCAATTCACCCTAAAAGTGTAATGTTGGTAAAGGCGGGAGAGCCTTATCACAACTCGTCGGGAAACGCAAGAACGGTATCCATCCGCGTTAATGTGCTCTTCTGCTTTTTCCTTTCTGATCCTTCCACCCACCTACACATCTCACAAGCAGTGGGTATTGTGAGTGGGAGTCACGTGGAGGCCGAACTGCTTCCCCTACTGCCTGTTTAAGTAACGCACCCTTCGAATTTCCCTGATTGTCGATTTATTGTCTCTGTGTTATTAATGTTGGGAGAGGTCTTCCACAGCTTCCCTCTGTCCGAATTGTATCCCAAGTGAGCAGAAACAGCCGAAAGTGTGAAGCTCTTGATTCAGCAACTTCTCATAACAATTTTTTTCTAAAAGGAAAAGAGCATTAACTTCTGGATTTTTTTTTTAGATAGCAATTTTGTCTGATAAACTGTTGAGCAAACAAAAACGGACTCTAAGCAATAATTCTCTGCTTTTCGCTCTAAACGCTAGGGACTATTTTTTCGCAGCGGAGGTAGCTGTTTCGTACGCTTCACAGTGGTACACTTTTTGGTTGACTCGGAGTATAGCGTGAATGGACACGAGTGTGCTGGACGTACCGTCGAATCCAAGGAGGTTATGTTACTGGAGACACCACTCCTATCCACGCAGCATTGGCCGCCATAAGTCACTGTCCGTGCTGCAAATGACGTCATAAACAGGCACGACGCAGCCGCAGTAAAGAAGCTGCTTTGAAACCAATGGAACGAAAGCTTCTAAGCGCATAAACAGATAAAATGAGTAACTCAATAATCTTTATCAATGATACACAAGCTTACTGTTTCATCAACGGTATAATTTAGTTCGGTTTTTGCCTGCTTGTGACATCACACCACAGATTAGCTGTGACCTATGGCGGCAGAGCCAGTGGTGTCTCCAGTAATATATCCTCCTTGGTCGAATCCATTTAATGGAGAAGCGGTTCTGCTTGCAAAAGTTCAATTCGCACGGTAAGTGCCCATAGGTTTTTTATTTAATTTTTTATACTTAATCTACAGAACTTTCTTCTAGCAATTACGATGATACATAATGTTGTTTTTTTTAAAGTTACTATGGATATTTGGCAAAGAGTGAAAGCTTCCAATATTTTTTAAAGAACAATTTGAATTACATTACGGTATGATAAAAAGAAAGAAAAGTTCATTCACGTGTTGTAATCAATATTTATTTCCCGTGTTCTCTTTCCTAATGACTCCACTATCTCTTTCGAGTAGAGATTAAACAGTAAGGAGGGAAGAACGCATATTTATGGAACACGTTATTTGTGATGTCAATCCATTCAATACATACCTCTCTCCCCCTTTAACTCGTTCTGCAGCTTCTGATTCCAATAAGAGTCTGTCCTATCTGATGTAGCTGTTATTAATTTTAAGCGAATGTCATTATGTTCTCGTGTTGTTTCTTGTTCAAAGCTATCTCATAATCAGTAAAGAAAGTATCAGTGCCCTAAAGTGGTTCCAAATGCAGTTGAAATATATATCTGGCACGCAAATGTGGATAGTGTTTGTGCTTGAGAATTTGTATGGGAATCTCGAAGTGAGCATGTTGGATGTTAGAAGAAGACCAAGAATTTTGACTTATAGCATTGACTCGAGGATTAATATCCCATCTTGCGTGAAAATAAAGTAGTTTGGAGTACAGATAATTGCAGCTTTCTCAAGTCGAATCGGAATTAGCGGACGGAGATTCATGGTTGAGATCATGCCTGGCGGACACACACCAATAAGATTCATTTTCCGCAGACATTGTTAGGATTTTCCTATTTTCCTGTATCTCACTGTCACTGAGCAATCGCACTAATTTACTCAGTGGCGCAGCGATTGGAGGAGGGTCCAACTTGTCCGACCTCCCCTGAAATAATAATAATAATAATAATAATAATAATAATAATGACCCTAAGATTGAAGGTGTGTGTTAAGCAGCATTGGACGAAATGATAAAAAAAAAGCCAGACTTGACTTTGCCCTTTAAAAAGAAAAAAAAACTGGTTTAATTATTGCACTTTGTGAATATGACAACCTTCAGTTGAAACGGTTCGCAGACATTACTCGAAGAGCACGAACAAAGTGACAGACGTTACCGACAATTATATAGGAATTTTTATTATTACCAGTTTTATTACGAACTGACTTACATGGGGTGATAGTTACGTTAAACCCTTAAAGGCTATCCAGAAATTGTAGACTTCATTTTAGACTGCTCCTGGGATATTCATGAGAAACACAGGACATACGGACGAACTCCTAGACACAAATAGTGCAAACATGCTGTGAGAGTTTAGTCCGGCCAATAAAAGTCCTTCAGAAAATTTCAAATATATCTCAAACGGTTTCTGGAGAGCCGAGATACATATCCGAAAACGCACGGACAAACTTGTAAAAGCCGCCCCGGTGGCGCAGTGGTCTAAGCGATGGCCTCTGATCATTCGTCCGTAAGGGGTCCGGGTTCGAATCCCGGTGAGACATGGATGTTGTGTTTGTCTTACGGCACTGGCTCTCTCCCTTCCCTGGAAGCAGTGACTCTAAATTAGGGACGGGCGACTGCTTATAGCCCATTGAGTTGCTCACGGTGGTCGTTAAACCTCCACTCAAAAAAAAAAAAAAACAAACGAAAAAGCTTGTAAACGGACAACAAAGTGCTATGATGGCCTCTGGTGTGAGCATGGCTTAAAAGTAATCCTAGAAATATCAAATCTTCATCTCAAATGGTATCCAACGCATAGCGCTTAAGACACCCGGCTGTAATCGATAACAATATGTTTTGTTGCTGCAACAAAATATTTTGTCATGATAGCAATATGTTTTGTTGGATCAAACAAATTCCCCAAAATCGACCTAATCATTTTGTTAAATGAACGAAACGTTTTGTCGTGATAACAATAAATTGTGTTAAATCAACAATAATTTTCAAGCAAATAATTTCGCAAATTCAACAAATTTTTTTGTTGATTGTATATCGACCAAATTTTTTTTGTTGAATTAACAAAACGTTTTTCTCTTTGAACCGAACATACAGACGTCTGTCGTTTGGGGTTTAACGATAATGGGGTGTAATATATTAGTATATACACTGCCAGACAATTGCTAAGGACGGATGATATAAAATGGAAGGCATAAAATGGAAGGCAGGAAAATGTGGAAATTAGCAT
The DNA here is from genome assembly GCA_039090855.1 of Macrothele yani. NCBI lineage: Eukaryota > Metazoa > Arthropoda > Arachnida > Araneae > Macrothelidae > Macrothele > Macrothele yani. The sequence continues at coordinate 126,998,745 of CM077024.1, read as the reverse complement.
AAGTGCGGGATACAGTAAGACGTGTTGTGCGTATGGAAATTTTGGATTGCCGAACTTGTTCGTGACGTCATAGCGCTGATAAGAGATATAAAGGATTTGACGCGTATTGACCGTTGTTGTTCAAACGCAAAGTTGAAAGGGAAAGAATCAATTGACGAACTTGCAATTTTCAGTATGTCTTCCCGACATCACCTAGATGATTTTACGCGTGGCCGTATTATTGGCAAGATTGAAGAAGGGCGAAAAGTAACAGATGTTGCCAGGGAGTTCGACGTCAGCCACAGTGTTGTTTCACGGCTTTGGAAATCATTTCAAACAAATGGAAAGTGTAGCAAACGTCACGAGGGAGGTCGTGTTTGCTACGACACCTGCAGAAGATCGGTACATAGTGCTATCAACAAAAAGACACTGGCGCAGCACAGCTAGTTAGGTAGCAAATCAGTTTATGGCTGCTACTGGCAAGCGGATCTCCCGAAAAACTGTCGCCAGACGTTTGCATGAAGGAGGACTATACGCCCGCCGTCCTGTTGTGTGCATTCCATTGTCCAGACGTCACCGTACCGCCCGTTTGCAATGGTGCCATCAACATCGCAATTGGACTGATAACGACTGGTCTGCTGTCCTCTTCTCAGATGAGAGTAGATACAGTCTATCGTCTGATTGTCGACGACAACTGATTTGGCGTGATAGTGGTACTGCATATTGTCCAGCAAACATACAGGAAAGGGACCGATATCCGACATGTAGTGTCATGGTATGGGCTGGCATCATGATCAATGGCCGTACGTCGCTCTATGTGCTTCCAACTGGGACTATGACTGGCCAACGATACATTGATGATGTTCTGCTACCTCATGTTCGCATGTTCCGTGGTGCTGTCGGTGATAGATTCATTTTCATGGACGACAACGCAACATGTCATCGAACAGTCGCTGTCCAGGAGTGTCTTGAGAGCGAGGATATTCAACGCTTCGTATGGCCAGCACGTTCTCCAGATCTGAATCCCATTGAAAATGTGTGGGATGCTTCGGGGAGGAGTCTTGCTGGTCGCCAATGCCCTCCAATAAACAAGGACACCCTCATCCGAGCACTGACAGAGGAATGGGATAAATTACCCCAACAGCTGCTTGATAATGTTGTGCAAAGCATGACACGACGTGTGGAATTTTGCATCGCCCTCCATGGTGGCCATATCCCGTATTGACATCTTACGCCGGAACGCCTGCGGACGGTAATTGCATTTTTTTTTCACGTTTACGTATTCTGCACAAAATGGCCTGTTTGTCCCTTGAACACGTTCCAAAGCCTTTTGGATTTCAGAGCACAATAAATTGTCTTTCTTGTAATGTCCTGGCATTCTGACATTATTTTATTTCACTTGGCATCCAACCACACTTTCTTTTTTATGCGCTATATAGCTGTTTATGATTCGTCCTTAGCAATTGTCCAGCAGTGTATTAGTATGAGAAAGTAAAAGGAGGGGATACGCAACAAAAATCTTCTATTTTCAAGAATGGCTGGAAAAATTAAGGGGCTGGGGCTCCGGTAATTAAATCCGCCACTGAGTATTAGATATTTATTTATTTAGAAAAGCAAAAGATAATTTTTTTTTAAGTTCATGTTGATCACAGTTTTCAAAAGAAGTAATGAGATTCACAATTATTACTCATACTGTAAATTTGAGGTATGCTTCTCAATTATCACTTTGTGCTTACGTAAACCATACCGACTAGTGATCGTAAGCCAACACTACCCCCATAGATGTCTATATTAGTGTTCTTTCACCAGACTGTGGCCCAGTTTTTGCGAAAAGGTAAAAAAAATGCGCATGCTTTGCACATATTTTATAGTTGTTCCTCTCCCGGAGAAAATAATCCTACGAGCCAGTAGCTTACGACAGTCTTTGCTACTGGGTGTGAAGTTCGAATTTTGTTCTCACAAATTTTCACGACTATATTTGCAGTTAGCTCCTTCATTCAAAATTTTGCAGCTAATTCTTCGATGAAACTTTTGTGTCTCAAGTGATGTTTGAAATAGGGTGATTTTTACAAAATTTAACACCTGTTTATTCATCGAAACTCCTACGCCGAAACGATATTCGTAACAAATGCTCGACCGCAGGAATTGATTTGGTCATACAAAAAATTAAATTAAAATAGCTATCGGAAATTCGAAAAATACTGAACTAAAAAAATAAAACAAAACAACGATAGACATTTTTAAGACGCAATAATCAAGATTCACAAATATCATGTGAGTTGCAAAAAGATACTGACGCGTTTTTGTGTGCTTTAACACAATTTTTTTTATCGGAGCTCAGCAAGTAGATTATCAAGATACATCGATTCAACGCAGAACCAAAATATTGCAACTTAATGGGAAATCCTTAACGCACATCAAATAATTTCTTCGAATAAAATTTATTATTTTTATTCATCGGAATTCAATCACCTTCGCTATTTCAAGGTCCTTCAGATACATGTTAAGTTGAAAATTGCTCTTTCTTGGTGATTTCAGCCTTTTTCTTCAGAAGTCCGTTACATTCATATCAACTGTAGTTCACATTTTTGCCATTTACCATGTAGAGTATAATTTTGCGGAAAAAAAGTAGGCATTATGTCGTTAAAAAGCGGATGACGAAAACAAGATAAAAATTAAAAAATCTCGTTAGCATTACAATAGGGCAGAAAAATGGCTTCATATTTCTCAACAAATTTTTCTAATGAAGTGCGTGTTTTCCAGTAATTAGTCTCTTTTCATGCATATTTAAACAACAGAGCAAGCGTGTCGCCCTTTTACTACAATAAAAATTAAAGTTGGTACACCATCGTTTCGTGATCGGTAAATACGGTATGTTTTTACTGCACATTAAGAAACCGTAACGAGTTTGAACTTTGATTTAGCTTATTAAAAGTAAAAAAAAAAAAAAAAAAAAAAAAGGATAAAAGTTGGCGCTGTTGATTGCTAAATCAATAAGAGATTCTAAGGAGTGGGAAAACAATTAAAGTTGGAAAACTGGTACTGCCTCCGCTTACCCTGCCGTGAAAATAACTTTACAAGTCACAAAAGATTTCAGGTAAGTTTTGGCACGAACATGGCAATTTCTGCTTTTGAACATCATTTACATTTCAAACAGAAGGGCGGGTTAGTGCTTGCTCCGTTGACTATATCAAAGGAAAGACTCTAGAGCCGGGGTGGGCAACATGCGCGACGGTACGGGTGGGATGGGCTCTTTAGTCCACCCAGCTTTTCTTTGAGTCCACCCATTAGACCCCCCCCCCAAAAAAATATTTAAGCAGTTGGAACATACGACGGGAGCAACCACCTAAGATTCTAGGGAACCTGTATAAATGTATGTATATTTCTCGAATTTTCTGAAATTTTATATAATATGAATTCTTTATTAAAATTAGTGTTTGTACCATGGGAAATGGAGGGAGTTCTCTGAACGAATTTCTAAGAGAGCAGCAAAAGCACACCATTTTTGACGCTTTCCAACCGTGGGTTGAAGAAGCGTATAAGCTCCAGCTTTGTCCGTCCGTCTGTCTGTCCGCACGATAACTCGCGTAAAAATGGTTCGATTTCGATGAAATTTCAGTATATGGTAGGGGATCATCTGGGGACGAACCCTATTGAAAATGGGTGAAATGGGGTCAAAGGTCAGGACATAGGAGCGGGATCCATTCCATTTGTCCTTTAGCGTCATAACTTGCGTAAAAATGGTTCGATTTCGATGAAATTTTAGTATGTGGTAGGGAACCACCTGGGCACAAAAACGTGTTCAACAGTGTGCGTTGCTTTAAATAATAATTTAAACTTTCAATTTTTTCATGGTGTGGCGAATTTCATTCCTCATTCGCAAGACATCTGGCTGCATTGCAAAATAGGTTGTTTGCCTCTGCTCTAGAGTATCGGAAAACATAAACTTCATTAGAAATATTCATTAAAAATTCGAATTGCACTGACTTCAAAGGAAATCTTTAGGTGAAAGTGGAAATGATGTTGACTTTGAAAAAGTTTTGCGCCACTGAGCAATAAAATGATATAGAATTTTGCGTAAGACGAATATGCCATAAATATGTGCTTCATATACACATATATCTGTAAACGAAATTGTCCGAACAATTGTCGGAAATTGTCCACCTTTCATCCTCACGACAACAGCAAAGCATCGTGACATGGACTCTACTAGATGGTGGAAATGTTCGGGTGTTACCGCCAGGGTCGACCTTTAACATAGCAAGGCGGCCATCATTTCTACATGTCATGGATTTAAATTATACACTCATCGTCAAAAACATAGTTGCAACCAGAAGGACGGGTCGGATTGCAATGCTATTCGGGAGGAAGGTAAAGGTTACCAGGAACAATAAATGACTAAACTGTGACGGAGATTTAATTCCAGAATTTAGACAAAGATATTAAATCTCATTTCGCAACTTTTATTTCGCTTTAGTGCTCCATTTCCTTTGCTTCCACGATGCATGAGAGAAATTTCGTTGTGTCACTCCTCTTTGAAACATCGGAGACACAGTTTATTTAGAGAAGCCAGTTTGTCTCACTTTTAGAGTCTGCACCTTTGTATGTTGCAAGCGGATTTGTATTGCCGTGCTCGTTTGATCCTTTGCCTTCTTTAGTTTCAAAGCAGCCGACTGAAAGTACAAGCACTCTTAATTCTACCTTGATGCTTTGTATTAGCCGATGCCGGCGTGGTGTATTTCCCATGAGGTTTTGTGGCGGCAAAGAGGTGAGTTCGCGTGGGAACAAAGGCGAAGGCTAAGGGAGTCATTTGTGCTATTTGAAACCGGGAAGTTGCAAGGAGGAGAGCAGAAAATGCCTCAGGTGTTCAGGGAGCAGGTCTTAAGCTGACCGGAAGCAGTGGAGGTTTTCTCGGCAGAGCAAGAAAGGAAATGGGAGAAAATGAGCGAAACAGGATTTAGGGAAGGAAATTTGAGTTTCAGGGGAACAGCGAGGAAGAATTACAGAGCTGATGAACAATCTTTCTGCGATTAAGCAAAGAAAAGAATGAAGTGCTTCATTAGAGTTTTAAAAGAATTGCGAAAAATATTTAGTTTTAGCTAGTTTATTGTCTTCAAACACGCAAGATTTTGCAAGTTAATGCAAACCACTTACCAAAACATTTATGCTGATACAGACAATATTTATTGAGCTACACGCCAATAAGTAGTGTCTCTCAGTATGGCGTCGGATCGCCATGTTTGCTCACACAGCATGCCAGACTTTTCGGCATGGAGTTGTACAGGTTTTCTAATGGTGTCCTGCGATAAGCCATCCCATGCAGCTTGAATCTTCTCACGCAGTTCCTGCAGATTGTGCGGTAGGGGTGGAGTGTGGACAGCGCATCCAATAACATTCTACACATTCTCAATCGGCGATTAGTCTGGCGATGCTGCTGACCATGGCAGAGTGTCAGTGCCTTGAAGGCAAGCTCTCGAAACAGCAGCAGTATGCGGACGAGCGTTGTCCTGCTGAAAAATCGCCCCGGAGTAAGCGTTCAGAAAAGGTAGAGCCACTGGTTGCAGGAGCTCATCAACGTAACGTTGGGCTGTCAAAGTGACTGAAATGAACACCAAAGGTGATCTGGCATCGTAGGCAATTGTACCCCACATCATGACACCAAGGTCTTCTGGACGTGTGACGCTTGACAACAAACCGTCCATCTTGGCGCTGACCACGGTGCCTCCACACACGAGTTCGTTGGTCGTCTCCTCCAAGACAAAAGCGGGACTCGTCACTGAAGATCATCCGCTGCCATTCTGAGTGGCTCCATGACAGTCTGGCACCACACCGTAGCAGTCTTTGGTGACGATGCAATGATGTTAAGGGAAGTCGTCGTAACTGACTGCGTGCGTGTAGTCCTACGTTGTGCACTTGTCTGCCAATGGTTCTGGCACTAATCGGACGATGCATTGAAGGACACCACTGCTTGCTGAATATCCGCAATCGTGATTGTTGGGTCACTCCGCGCATGTTGGACAACCGGTCGGCACTCTCTCTCTCTCTCTCTCTCTCTCTCTCTCTCTCTCTCTCTCTCTCTCTCTCTCTCTCTCTCTCTCTCTCTCTCTCTCTCTCTCTCTCTCTCTCTCTCTCTCTCCGTGGTTCGTCTAGTAGGTTTCCTAGATCCTTCCTATCGCTGCTGCGTGTCTTGTTCTATCCACTGCCGCCAACAGCGAACTATGGTGATATCCGCACGACCGGTATTGCGCGCAGTACGGCAATAAGACCATCGCACTTCCCGGAGCCCGACGATCCGGCCCCTTTCGAACTCCTCGAATTGCTTTCAAACTTTTCTCCGAGGTATACTTCACTTGCAAAGGATGCAACCAACACAACAGCACGAGTCAAAATAGCAAGCTCGCACGACGGGACAGCCTTATATAGCCGTTCAGGCACAGAGGTACGGCCCCTCCTTGCTTGCGTCACATGCGCGACCGAACGTGATACTTGAATCATTTGCATGCCTCACGATGTCAAACGTACCCACCAAGTTTCATTCTTGTCGGTCGCTTCCTTCTGGGTGCAACTATTTTTTTGACGATGAGTGTATGTTGTTATTATCATCAACAATCAATTTTTGAGCTGTATTGTTATTGAAAAACAGCAATGAAGAAAATCAATAAAAAGATGAACACTCGAAGTACGCCTATTCGGTTTTTATTCTCCCACTACGATTTTTTTAGAATGCTGTTAAGTGAAACTGTACAGCTTTTCTTCCTTTTGCTTTACCGTGAAAGATGCCACCTTTTGCGTCCGAGTTTTAAAATAAATCGTCAATAACAAAGGAATAATCAGTGAACAAAACGGCAGGTGTGCTGAGTAAAAACATTTCTCAGATTTATTAATTCAATGGAATTATAGTTTCCATACATTTGACTGCAGGCTACAATAGATCGTTTTATATATTCAGTAATTTACATGCTTTTTTTATTTTAATTCCCTGTCCCACTGGGAAAAAGAAAATATTACTCAGATCTCGTTGATATTTGAAATAATAAGAATCATGCACGTATTTCAGTCAAAAAATACTATTACGGGCTGCCAAGTCAGTCGTTGCCTAGAGTCGCCAAATTACTAAGGCCGAAGCTGAATACCGTGGCCGCTGATTCTATGACAGCTAAACAGACAAAGTAATGGCTGTTTCCACGTTTTTATTTAATGAACACACAGCAACCAAAAAATTGTATTTCGACACCGCTGGGATCAAATCCCAGATCTCTCGATAACTAGCCGTGGTCGTTCGTCTTACGCTACGGTGGCAACAATCCACGGCGCTATGCGTGTTTATCTGTCAGCATCTGACTTCAGAAATCCATCCCTATGGATTGAGGAGTCTCTATCTGGTGGAGGCTTAATGGCACAAGCTATTTAATTATAACTGATAAATCCAAAGGGTGAGAGAAATGGTGAAAATCTTCCAAATACGTGGAGACAATGTAAATAGACAAAGTCATTGCTGTTTCCACGGTTTTCTTTAATTAACACACAACAACCGAAAAATTGTATTTTGACACCGCTGGGATCGAACCCCCAATTTTTCGGTTGCAGTGTTAATTAAAGAGAAACGTGGAAACAGCGATGACTTTGTCTATTTACATTGTCTCTACGTATTTGGAAGATTTTCTTCATGACAGCTGCCGGTAAAGTGCCGAGAGTTTTCAGTGGTGGATCTCAGGATCCAGCTTATCGCCCGATAGATGCTCGATTGTGTTCAAATCCGGAGAGTTAGAGAGCCATTCGAGAGTTACAAACTCACAGGAATGCTCCTCCAAACAGGAGAGATTAGATGGGACGTTGTCTTCTTGCGAGAAGGCAGCCTGTTATGAGAAATGTATAGTCATGAATGGGTACAGGTGGTGAGCAAGTACGCCAACATGGCCTTGTGAGGTGATGGTAGTCTTAATATTCACAAGCAGCCCCAAGGTGGCCCGTGTGAATTCTCCACAAAATATTGCACCGCCTCTACTAGCCTGCCAAACTCTTACACGCCAACAAGGGTCCATGGCCTCGCGTGGTTTATTGACCCCACACACGTACCTTCCTGCCGTCGTTTGTACTTAGAAATTCGATTCGTTGGACCATGCTACCAGTTTCCAGTCTTCCATGGTACAGTGGCCATGTCCCTTGGCCCACTTCAGCCCCATACCGCTGTGATGTGCTGTTAAAAAGAGTCAATGTGGGAAGCGTTAGGCAATTAGTGATATCGCGCGGCGAATGGTCTCTGCATAAACCTTCGTAGGTGCCAGTCGTTAAATGGCGGCGTTATCTTCTGCACTATGGTCCTCCATTCCGAATTTACGATACAGAAGAGACGGCGCTCAACTTGAACATGAACGGCTCGTTTACGACCATATTTTCACCTGCGGCTGCAGGATTTGATATATAGTCCTGGCACATTCGTGCGATGGTCGCGCATGAATCTCAGATATTCTGCAGTCCCGGAGAAGAAGCAACCCCATTTTCCCCAGCACAGAATATCTGCCCGCTACGGAATTCGCTCAGGTGGACGTGCTTTTTTTTTTTTTTTTTTTTTTGGATTGGAGATTTAACGACCACCGTGAGCAACTCAATGGGCTATAAGCAGTCGCCCGTCCCTAATTTAGGGTTACTGGTTCCAGGGAAGGGAGAGAGCCAGTGCCGTAAGACAAACACAACATTCATGCCTCACCGGGATTCGAACCCGGACCCCGTTCGAACGAATGATCAGAGGCCATCGCTTAGACCTCTGCGCCACCGGGGCGGCGGACGTGTTTATCCATCACCACATTTGCAGCCTCGCTGTTTATAGAAAACACTGGGGTTTCGACTGGCTGTATTATTGCGACTGGTTAGGTGAGGTTTATAGATGTACGAGGAGCGTACAATCAAATGTGATTTTTGTCTATTACTGTATCTATCAACAAATGAAGCATTTTTTTTTATATATATAGAATGAGAGGTGTAAAAATCTATTTGGTTTTGTTCTTGGATTTTATTTATAAGTGCAACATTTAATTTCGCCAGTGCGTTGTATTTTTATTTGAAAAAATCGGAAAAATAAAGCCATGAATACTAATAATCTCATAACTGTTAGCTCAATTTCTGTTGATAAAACAGCCAAACTGCTGAAAATGTTCTAGCCGAGACACCGATGAAGTTCAGTTGTTTGTATAGACGTCAAGCTGAATTAGTCTTCCTGTAAAATTTCTTTGACACGGCTTTCTTCAAGATTTGCACTTTCTTAGTTATGAATCTACAACGGCCGTTCCATAAAAACTGAGAGTAATTTTTTTGAGGTGGCAACAGTGCGAAAGGGAAAAATAGCAACGCAGACGACTAACTGAATTAAGGAAGTATTTATGACAACAGTTATTAGCCGTGGCAGACGATTCTGGTTTTGTTATTGTGCAGTTGCTTAAGGTACGTCTGCATTTCGTCATACAGCTATATGGAGGTGAGTGATTCAGGGTTAAGAAGTGATATGCGTTGTGCGATAAAATTTTGCTATCGTTTGGGTAAAACGGCTCCAGAAAAATTTGATTTAATGAAAAAAGTTTACAAAGATAAATGTTTGGGTGAGTCAACAATTTTTAGATGGCAAAATGTTTCGAAAAGGGTGTTTGTCGGCAGAATTTGCTCCTAGGCCTGGTCAACCTGGAAGTGTTGTTACGGAGCATATCGTTAACACTGTTTGGGCAATCCTGCAAAACGTTCGACGAATGAATGACGTGTGAAGACATTGCGGCGTCAACTAATGTTCCGAAAACATTCTGCATTCTACGCGACAAATTGCTGCTGCATCGTGTGTGTTCCAGATAGGTACCTCATCACCTGACGAGAGAACAATTGTTAGCCAGAGTTCAGGTGTGTCATGAGTGGAAACAAATGATTGCAAAAGATTCAAACTTCCTAAACACAGTAATAACTACCGATGAAACATGGGTCCACTATTTCGGCCCCCTCACGAAAGGCGCAACGAGTCTCTGGAAACACACAGACTTGCCTCCTCCGAAAAAAAGTGCACCAAACCAAATCAGCTGGGAAGGTGATGACGATGACAATTTCCTTTTATCATAAAAGTGTAGTCAACCAGCATACCGTTCCTCCACAAATTACTGTCAATCGTGAGTATTACATTTCAGTCTTGAAGCCTCTGCGACGACGCATATCGATTAAGTGAACGCAACTGGTGGGCAAGTGAACCTTACACCATGATAACGCCCGCCTGCATGTGGTTACTTGTGTTCAACAGTTTCTTACGAAATGCAGTGTTGAAATCATGCTACAGCCTGCCTACAGCCCTGACCTCGCCCCGTTCGATTTCTGGTTGTTTCCAACCATAAAGGAGAAGTTCCATGGCGCAACATTCAACACAGATGCTGATGTTATTCAAGGGGTCGCTAAAGCATCTTCCACAAAACGCCTTCGCTACATGCTTTGAAAAGTCGACTGAACGATGCGACCGTTGCATATCATCCGAGGGAAGATACACTGCTGGCAACCCAAAATGCAACACCAAGAAGGACACGAGATAGCAAAGCCAGATTTACTGGACACATAACAGCAGATACAAAGATGAAACGATGGAGCTTACAGGCCAGTGCGACTTGCGGAACACGCAGACATCAATAGTTCGTGTGGTCCCCATGGCTGGCAATAACGGCCGCTACACGCCGCGGCATTGAACGAAAGAGGCTTTGGATGTGGGCTTGGGGTATGTCGGTCCAGGCTGCTTCCACACGTTGCCACAGTTCATCAGGCGTAGACGCGGGTGGTGCTTGCCGGGCCACTCGGTTGCCGATCAGCGACCAGACGTGTTCGATGGGCGACATATCGGGAGAACAGGCGGGCCACTGCAGCAGTGACACCTGGTGGGCCGTGAAGAATTGTTGCACGATGCGCGCCACGTGCGGGCGCGTATTGTCCCGCTGAAACGTGGCAGCTGGCAGGTCCTGCAGGTAAGGGAGGGCGACAGGCTCCAAAGCGTCGGAGATGTAGCGGTGGCTGTTGAGTGTACCGGTGATGCGTACCAAAGGGATTCGGGTATCATATCCAATTGCGCCCCAAACCGTAACGCCAGGCGACGGACCGGTATGGCGATGCATAATGCAGGCGTTATACACCGGTATGGCGATGCATAATGCAGGCGTTATACACCGGTATGGCGATGCATAATGCAGGCGTTATACACCGGTATGGCGATGCATAATGAAGGCGTTATACAGTCTCTCGCCGCGGTGTCGCCACAAGCGGATCCGACCATCGTGGTGTTGCAGGCAGAAGCGGGATTCGTCGGAAAAGACAATGTCGTGCCATTCCGTAGTCCAGGTGCGGCGTTCAACGGCCCACTGCCGCCGCACTCGCCCGTGGTGTAACCTCAATGGTAATCGGAGCAATGGGCACCATGCGACAAGTCTCCGCTCCTGCAGACGACGTCGAACGGTACATGCTGACAGAGGTTGTTGCGCAACACACCTTAATTCCTGCGCTAACGTTCGTGATGTGGCGGTGCAAGCCGTCAACGCTCGCATATACCGCTGTCGTGATAAGCCACTATTCGTCCTCTGTCGAACTCCAAAACGTGCTGGAATGACTCCCGTATTCTGCGACGAGGCATCAGGAAGCTTCTCACGCACAGATCCGGCAGCACAACACACTTCCACTACTTACACCCCGTCCTCTGTGCACCCTTCTTATAGTGCTTCTCGGTGGCGTGCCGGGCGCACATGATTTGCATATGCCCTGCAATGCTAATCGTTTGCATGTCCTTTCGCGGGCGACGCATGCTGGGAATTTCAGGCCAATCGGATGCTTCCTTCTTGGTGTTGCATTTTGGGTGGCCAGCAGTGTACTTTGAGAAAGAATAACATATATTTTGCTGTACCAGTATATCTTCATTTTGTGTGATTTTACTCTCAGTTTTTATGAAACGGCCGTTGTACATATTAAATAAATTTAATCAGTAATATATTAGTTGAGTTTCAGATAAGATGTATTTTTAGGTTCAGTATTGCATAAAGAAATTCCTACATTCACATATCTCATTAAGGAATCTACCATGAAAATTGTATTCTACGGTTTCCTTCATCGTTCGTTTTATAAAACTCCCCGCCGGACAACTACGCTGGTTTTTCTCAATCCTCATAACAGGAATTTGTCCGTCGTCTGCCCTTTCCAAAGAGAAAGAAGGCTGTGCAAATCCCCTGGCTTGAACTGGATGAGACTTGCTTAATATTCATGAGAGATTTCCAAAAATATATCACGACATTTATCAAACCATTGTATCACTGCAACTTCTTGACTTGAAAGGGAAGCAAGTTGTGACGGCAAAGGGCACACATCTTCCTTATCTACTTAATACAATTTATCACCCAGATAGCAGAAGACAAATAACTAAGCCTAATGTTTCCTCGAAGAAACCAGAAATGAAAAATAAAAGCAAAACGCACATAGCGTAATAAAACAAACAAACAGTGGTTTTTTCAAATCTTTTCGGATCAGATTCACTCAAAATGCGTAACTCATTAAGGGAGAGAGATTTTTGGAAGAATAAGAAAAGTAAATATAAGAACCCAACAGGATACCAGATAAGATCATTTCATTTCTTTTGTTAAAAATTTGTTTTTCTTGGGAATAAATATCAGTCCATTGAAATTCCTTTATGCATTTCAGTTGATTACCTACCCCACGCAACATGCAAATTAGAACTCCATGAAGCAGGACTTTAATGCAAATATCAAAGTAGTCATTAATTATTTTCTGCAGTCATTAATTTAATTATTTTGAAGTTTAACGACATCGTTGAACAACTCTAATGGCTATACGCAGTAATCCGTCCCTAGTTTAGGAGCACTGCTTCCAAGTAAGGAAAGGACACATCCACCACCAGGAGACAAGTTCACCACCCCTGCCTCATCTGGTACGAATGGTCAGAAGGCAACACCTCGGACCACTCGGTCACCGGGAAGACAGCTGGAGGAGTTCTGCCGATTTGCGCCGTGCAGTGTGATTGCTGATATTTTAATGATTGCCACTCAACCGAGAATAATCATGTGAATGACTGATTTTATGGGTTTAAAGAATGTCTTCATTAATAGGAATACATAATGCTATTATTGGTATATCTTCACTGTATTCCATCGTACGGGAATCGAACCCGCACCACCCGATTTCCGGTCGAGCATGCTAATCATTACACTACCCAGGACAAAGAAATTCCAAGCAACTGAACATAGATATGCCGCCCCGGTGGCGCAGTGGTCTAAGCGATGGCTTCTGATCATTCGTCCGAGATGGGTCCGGGTTCGAATCCCGGTCAGGCATGGATGTTGTGTTTGTCTTACGGCCCTAGCTCTCTCCCATCCCTGGAGTCAGGAGCCCTAAATTAGGGGCGGGCAACTGCTTATAGCCCAATGTGTTGCTCACGGTGGTCGTTAAACCTCCAATCAAAATAATAATAACAATAATAAACTAAGATTTTCTAAACTTTGAGCGTATCTGTTTTGAATTGTTTTCTTTACAATACTTAGCATGTCGTGCGCATGTGGACACCATATTATCTCTTCAACTAATAGTTCGATTTGAAAAATTGATTTTACGTTGCAAAGCACTAAATGTGAGAATGGCGATCCCTGATCTCGGTTTCTTCCGATGCGCAACTCCGCCGCTAGAAGGCGTAAATACGGATGCTATCGAATTCAAAATACATTTTATCCAAATTATTGCTTCTAAATATCCGACTGCAAAAAATTCTTTCTTTCAATATCATTTATATCGCAGACCAATTTAGGTAGAACATTTTCCCCTACGAGTGTAAAGGAAACTGTGATTTCTCCGATATCTCTGTTTCTAAATGATCGATTTAAAATATACTTTTTGCATCTGATAGATCACGTTGTGGGAAATATTTTTCATATAATCCTCAATTTTTGGTAACGAGCGGTTTTATCATTAGGGTGCGTAAGTGTATATTTCTGTCTTTGTCCACGAAATAAATACACTGGCGGAAAGTGAAAAAAGAACACCAAGAAGGAATTGGCGGACGATCATGAAATTTACATATGTTAATGGGGTCGAGTTAACGTAAGTGTGATGTTAATTTCGGGACCAACCGGTGAGCGCTTACGCCACAGCACGCATAATATGCAAATTACGTCGGTGGTATTTAAAGAATACGGCAAAGTGAATGTAATCAGTCGTCGGCGTACGGACACGTGCGAAGACCCTGAAGAAGCTGCAATGCCTGGACATGGAAGACGTGTACGATTTCAGCAGTTATCGGACTTTGAGCGAGGTCGTCTAGTCGGACTCCGCAAGGCCGGGTGGTCGTATCGTCGTATTGCGGAGCAAATTGGACGGGAAGTATATCGGTGGTGGTACGATGGTGGCGTAGATGGTCCGAGGAACATTTCCACACGAGAAGACGTGGAACCGGGAGTCACAGACGGACTGATGAGCGAACCGATCGACGCATAAGAAGAGCGGCGTTGTCAAGCAGAACATCCACTGAGACGCAAATCCGAGCTGTCGTTGCACCTGAGGAGACTGTGCGAACAATCCGCAACCGTCTACTGGATGCAGGACTACGTGCACGTGTGCCTCTGGCATGTGTACCTCTGACTCCAGCCCACCGTCAGGAACGGCTGCAGTGGTCTCGCCAACGTCTGCACTGGAGAACGCAATGGCGATCTGTCGTGTTCAGCGATGAAAGCAGATTCTGCTTGGGAGCCTCCGATGGCCGTATGCGTGTTCGAGGGCGCACAGGGGAGCGTCTCCACACTTCTTGCATCCGCCAGCGACACACAGGACCTACAACTGGTCTCCTGGTGTGCTATCACTCCCGTACACAACTAGTGTTTATACCGGGTACGTTAAACAGCACCTCCTACATCAACAACATCATTCAGCCCGTTGTCGTGCCATTTGTAAGGTCGGTCCATCGTGGTGTTTTCCAGCAAGATAACGCACGCCCACACACGGCACGTGCAACGCAACATGCACTTCAGGGTGTGAGACAACTTAAATGGCCTGCATGTTCACAGGATTTGTCCCACATTGAGCACATGTGGGATTTTATAGGACAACGACTTATTCGGTCTCCACGGCCAGCCACGACCATCCCCGATTTACTCGTCCAGGTTGAGGATGGTTGGAACTCAATACCCCAAACTCACATCCAACATCTGTACGACAGACTCCATGCCAGAATTGCACAGTGTGACGCAGTTCATGGCGGTTCAACCTCGTACTAACCATGTTACATGGAAATGTTATTTTTCAGTTTACCAGCAAATACAGCTGTATTTTGCCATAATGTTTTGATCACGTTATCCTCTGTATTCCGTTATTATGCTGTATAAATTTCGTTGGTATCAGACGTCTCCTTCTTGGCGTTCTTTTTTCACTTTCCGCCAGTGTATATAACTTTTCCCAATTATCTCTGCTTCTAACAGTCCGACTTGAAAAATCGTTTCTCTGTCGGATATCGTATCTAGAGCGAAATGTTTTGCATAAAATTTCAAATTTTTGAACTCACGTCCAGTACCATCAGGATGTACGATCACAATACAGGACAATACTTCGTCCGAAACAATACCTAGGTTGAATTTGGTGTCTAGGGTGTGTTCAGTGGGGACCTAGTAATGTCCACGAGAACAATCCTCATACCACGATACCGCCCGCTACTGCCGACCTGTTTCTGTCCAATCGTGTTGTCTATTTGCTGCTGTGGAGTCGAAAATGGACGCGTCAATTGGCATGTTGGAGTTTGGGATGATTTGGAGCTAGCTTTTGAATAAATCTAGATTTGTTCCCCATTAGTCCACGTCGCTCATGTGTTGGCAAACATGAACACAAAAATGGGAGCAAGACTTCTTAGGTCCATTCGAAAAAGTTTCTGCTGAATTATGTGCATCGAAACTTTCCTCTCTGCCCCATGGCGGTAGTGTGTCGTTAACTAATTAATCGCAAGCCGTCTGCTGTTCCGAACAGCACATGCCAACCAGCGGTCACTTCAGCTATTAAACTGTGGTACTCTTCCTTTCCCGGCACGATTAGGAGGAAGGTGATGGAAGGGGGGGGGTCCCTTTTATGACCATTTCCACTTCACCTTCTTCGGAGACCCTCGAACAGCTAATAATGCCTGCATTTGCCGAGATGGTGGCCCAGCTTTCTTAACACAGATAATCATTACCAGTTCAAACTCCAAGTCTTTCCCTTTCCCCATTGCACAGGCATCGTATTGTCCGGCTGACACTCCCTCCTTGTAAAATTATATTCCGTGCCTGTCAGAGACGTCAGTGCTATGTGCTGTGGGACGTGTCCACTTGTGGAAACGTACTGGTCATCGTGATCTGGTGTAATGTTGTGTTTCACGTACTCTAGGCGCTAAGAATTTCTAGCCTAATAGTTATTAGCTCACAAAGCTGTAAAATCCGAGGGTTAAGAAAATAAAAAGCCTCAATTTAGGGACAACAGAAGATCCTAAAATCCACATTTTTCCACTTTTAGGAAATATTTTACACGTGAAACATGAACTTTCATGTAGCCGATAAAAATGACAAAAGTTTATCTGTCGTTTTATGCTGTCCGCACCAGGCGCATGCGCCTCCCCCCCCCCCTCTCTTTTTTTTAAATTTTATTTTGATGTTTAAAGACCACTTTGAGCACTCAATGGACTATAAGCAGTCACGCGTCCCTGATTTGAAGCCGCTGGTTTCGGAGATGTAGGGGGTACCACCGCCATCAGGCGGGTGCACTATCCGTGTCTCATCGGGACTCAAATCCGTGACCAACGCCTTAGTTTGTTTAGCCATCAGGGCGTCTCATGTTTGTTTGTACGTACATGATACATCTTTTGTTTTGGAATTTTTCTCCGAAGTTTCACGTGATTTTAGGACGTTTAAAACCTGCTTTTTCTTTCTTTCTTCATTGTCAAATGATGTTGTAGATTTTCGCTGGAACAGCTTGGCTCTCTTTTCCATAATCGACCAAAGCAATAAGTGCATGTTATTAATTAATTAATTATTATTATTTTCTTTTCTTTCTTCCTTACGTTATCAAAGTTGATGGGAGTGACTGTCTTTTCGTAGCAGTTTAACATTTATAATGCTGCTTACATAGCATTAAAGAATGTCAAGAACCATTACTGAATCAACAAATTTCTACGAAATTCCAGGCAGTAGTTCGCTTTATTTTACTTCAATAAAAGTAAAATTCTTCGAAGTGTCATAATTCATTTTTAATTGGTTGTCTTGATGGAACAAAAAGTAAAGTTGAGTGTTTGATGTCGAACAGGAAATTCCACTTTCGCTTTTTCGCTTAATGTATGTTTGACTTTCTGTAGTGAAGAAAAGCTTGATCGATGGATTTGTTTGTGAGTGGGCTTAGAGATTTACTGCTGGAAAAAAGAAAGAAATCTTAATGAGACTTAATTTGAACTGCCAGTATACAATGATCTTCTGATAATATCTACAAGCTTGTTTTGTGACATTGTTTTGGACAGCCATAATGCTTACCAAAAAGGAAAAGCTAACTGATCCTGCTTAGATATTGTTGATTTTAACTAACTTAGCGTTCATCATATACCTGGTTGTTATATAAAATAAGTATCCATATTCTCGAGTCTCTAGCAAAGTAAGAAATGGAGATATCGCGACAAAACTTGATAGGCATCTTACTCAGGGCATGAAAAAACGATTTAACAAAAAAAAAAAAAAAAAAAGTTCAAAATTGCGACACTAGGGGAACAATGGTGCTACAGACGCAAGAAAAGAACAGGCACGTGCGTGAATTTACAGCACAAACGTTTCAGGACAAAATTTATCAGTATGCTGGCCATCGCAACAGATTACCTGTGATGCTCAGCAGAAAGAATTATTTCTGTTAAAATCCAAGAAATTGCAAGTAGTTCACG
The DNA here is from genome assembly GCA_039090855.1 of Macrothele yani. NCBI lineage: Eukaryota > Metazoa > Arthropoda > Arachnida > Araneae > Macrothelidae > Macrothele > Macrothele yani. The sequence goes on along the minus strand of CM077024.1, from coordinate 126,980,834 downwards.
TTAAAAGTTTCGTTTTATTAGCACATCTTTTGTAAAAAAAGAGGTCGAGCTTATGTTACCAGTTTGCCCGTCTGTCTGCTTGTACCCAAGATTCTCTGCAACTATTAGTCCGATTTGAAAAATTCTTTTTGCATTGGAAACCTTGAAATGTGCGAATGATGATCCTGTATTTCGTTTTTTTTTTTACGTTGTACAATTTCGCCGCTAGAGGGCGTAAATGCAGATGATGTCGAATTCAAAAATACGTTTTATTCCACATATTTGTTTCTAAACATCCGATTGCAAAAAATCTTTTCATCTTTCGATTCCATTTATGTCGAAGAGTAGTTTAGATATAGTTACTTTTCCAAATTACGCATAGATTTTCCGCTAGGGGGCGTAAAAGTAAATTACCTTTTTCCTGATAACTTTTCTCCTAAAACACCGATTTTAAAAATTTTTTCTTCAGCGGATACACCTCCTGATGGAAAAATCTTTTGCATATAATTTCAAATTTTTGGTAAAGAATACTTTGGCCACCAAACAGAGTAAGCGTTAATTTTTGCTTCTAATGTATTTGCCATAAAATCTGAGCTTCTAAAATATCGATTGAAATATATATATCACATCGATAAACCTTTATAGGTATATCACATCGATAAACCTTTTCGGAATATTTTCTTCTTAAAATATTCCACAGTTTCTATGCCAGGGGGCGTAGATGTATATCTTATTTTTGTCAATATCTCTACTTCTAGGAGTCCGATTTGAAAAATTCCTTCTTTGTTCAATAGGGTTTTCAGTGTGACACGGTTTTTCATATAATTTCAAAATTTTCAAGTAATTCATGGACTTTCCGCTAGGGGGCGTAGAGGTAAATTGACCCCACCCCCTATACCTCTGCTTCTAAATCTCCGATTTGAAAAATTCTTTCTGCACCGGATACAGCTTCTGATGGAAAATCCTTTGCACCTAATTTTTAATTTTTGTAAAAAATGGTTTGGCCACCAGGTGGCGTAAGTCTTAATTTCCCCTTCTGATGTATTTGCAGCAAAATATGATCTTCTAAAATCTCGATTGCAAAAAAAGTCGTTCGTTGACCGATACTACTCATGTCGACAAACCTCTTAGGAACATTTTTTTCTTGAAATTATGCCTGGTTTCTACGCCAGGGAGCGTAGATGTATATCTTATTTTTGTCAATATCTTTACTTCTAGGAGTCCGATTTGAAAAATTTCTTCTTTGTTGGATAGTGTTTCCGATGAGAAATGTTTTTCTTATAAATTCAAAATTTTCAAATAAATGATAGAGTTTCCGCTAGGGGGCACAAAGGTAAATTGCGTTTTCTGCGTTGTTTCTGCCTCTGAAACTCTGATTTGAAAAATTCTTCCTGTATCGCATACAAGACCTGATGGAAAATATTCTTTACATAATTTCTAATGTTTGATAAAGAATGGTTTGGCCACCAGGGCATAAGTGATAATTTCTGCTTTTGATGTATTTGTAGCAAAATCTGGGCTCCTGAAAAGTCGACTAAATTTTTTTTTTTTCTTGGTTTCAAAATCGCTTTATTCTAATTTATCATAAGAAAACATAAGAGGTACGGTTCATATGGAAAAACTTTTTGAGAATACTTTCTTCCTAAAATAATGCATGGTTTTTCCCAACATGGGACGTAAAGTCACATCTTAATTTTGTCGATATTTCTGATTCTAAGAGTCCGATTTGAAAAATTATTTCTGTGTTGGAGAGCGTTTCCGGCGCGAAATGTTTCTCATATAAATTCATGTTTTTCTTAACGCACAAGTCTGCAACCAGAGGGCGTAAGCTCACGATTCCGTTTACAGCAATATCTGAGGGATTAAAAACCCGATTGAAAAACTTCTTTTTCCCGTCATATACTATTGTTTTCCATACCGGTTCCATTGACTTTGATTAGCTTTGATAAATTTAATTTGCATTAGAACGGATTCAAAAGATGTGTTTATTACACCCGAAAATTCGGTGTGATCTTTCTTGCTTTTTATTATCATCGGAGGTTTAACGACCCCCGTGAGCAACTCAATGGGCAATAAGCAGTCGCCCGTCCCTAATTTAGGTCCACTGGTTCCAGGGAAGGGAGAGAGAGCCAGTACTTTAAGACAAACACAACATTCATGCCTCACCGGGATCCGGACCCATCACGGACGAATGGTCATAAGCCAGCCCTTAGACCATTGCGCCGTTTGGGTGGCAGAGTTCCGTATGGAAATGTTCAGAACGAAATTTGGCAAGCTGCGCCTGGGAGGATAAAAGCAGCAATGATCTTGCTACCGGTATTCATTATGGCTCTCACAAAGAAGGAACGCGTGCTACCAGAGATGGAAACGGGTCAGCGGGTCAACAGGCCGACAATTTTTTGCGGGTCAAACGGGTCGGGTCAGGATGTTTCTGATCCGATTTCGACCCGGTTTTATTTTTGAAAAGCAAAATGATGAAGCAGAAGAAAGCTCGATTCCACACATCAGGTTCGAACTACTAAAAACTCACTCCTTGAGGCCTCCTATAAAGTCTCATATACACAGATACCGCCCCCATTCTAGAGAAATGAGCACGCCTGAAGATCGAACGGTGGCGCAGGTGAAGTTCACAGAGCAGTACATATACTACCCGAGGAACGGCTTTCGTTTAGTAGAGTGTTCGGAGTCAGAATGGGAAAAGCTGGCGATTTATTGGAGTTTGATAAAGGACAAATTGTTAAGGTACGGAGGCTCGGAATTACAATCGCGGAAACGGTTAGGCTTGTGGGTTATTCACGTGCCACTGTAGTGAGTACGTATCAAAAGTGGTGCACAGATGGCCAAATGACGAACCGTCGTCCAATCGGGTGTCGTCCGCAGCTCACTGATGCCAGAGGGGAGCGGAGACTCTCGCTCACTGTTCACAGCGACCGCAGGGCCACAGTGCGACAAATCACCCGCAGCTACAACAGTGGTAATCAGGGCAATCGCCGTGTCTGCTGTGTGTCACAGCAACACAGTTCATCGTAGCATAATGTCACAGCACATAGGTCCCCGTGCTCACTGCACGCCATTGCCAACAACGCATGAAATGAGTCCAAGATAATCGAAATTGGATAATGGATGACTGGAAGAATGTGGCCTGAACTGACGAATCAAGATTCCCGGTGCATCACGTAGACGGATGAGCGCGGATACTCCGATTACCAACGGAGTTTATGGCACCTGGACGCACTGTTGGGCGGAAACAGGCCGGCGTCGGCGGTGTTATGCTGTGGGCGATATTTTCTTAGGACACTTTAGGCCCTATTATTCCAATAGCACAATCCCATGACAGCTGTCAGGTATCTAAACATCGTTAGAAACCAAGTTCACCCATTCATCGCAACTGTGTTCCCTGCTGGTGAGGGTCATTACCAAAAGATAATACGCCATGCCACACTACCAGAATCGTCAAAGAGTGGTTCGAGGAATATACCGGTGACTTTCTGTTAATACCCTGGCCTCCAAATTCACCTGACATGAACACAATCGAACATTTGTGGTTCGACTTGGAAAAGCGGTTTCGGGCTAAATCAGCACCATCCCGAAATGTACTGGAACTGGAGGACCTGCTGTTGGCATCATGGCACCAGATACGCCAGGATACCTAACGCCACCTCATCGAAACGATGCCTAGCCGAGTGAGAACATTGTGGTACCAAAGAACAAGAAATCGCATACAATTTGCAAAACTCTGATCAAGCCTTGTGCCCTTGAAATGGTCGAAGTTGTTCTCGTGCACGTGCAGAGGAAAAAAAAAATGCTGAAATACCTCTGTCAAATGACGTCCTAAATTCCAGAATTAAGGATATGTCGGCCGATGTTTTGGAACAACTCATATAGGAAGTCAAGAAAGTGACTCTGCCCTTTGGACTTCAGTTGGATGAAAGTGCAGATGAAGCTCAATATAGCCAACTCTTGGTCTTTGTGAGATACGTCAGTGAGCTGCATTAAGGAATAATTTGTTTTCTGCGAACCTCAGCTTTCTACCACAAAAGCTGCTGATGTGCTCCAACTAATGAACGAATTTTTTTCAAAAACTGGACTTGATTGGAAGACAAAATTGGGTTTCATACGCACTGATGGTGCACCTTCCATGCTGGAAAGAAACTCTGGCTTTGGAGCTTTGATGAAGGCGGAGGCTCAAAAGTGGTGATAAGTACACTGCTTTATAATCGTCTTGCACTGACATCAAAAACTCTTTATCCAAAACTGAAAACAGCCATGTTCAGCGCTGTTCAAGTTGTAAACTTCATACGGTCTCGGGCTTTGAATCGCAGACTGTTTGAAATACTTTGCCAAGAATTTGGAGCCAAGCATGAAATTTTGCTGTATCACACAGAAGTGCGTTGGCTTTCACGTGGGCGAGTCTTAACTTGTGTTATGGAATTAATTACTGAGATCGACACATTTCTTCAGGAAAAGGAAAATAATTTGTGTGAAAAATTTTAAACCCAAAGCTTCGTTCTTTCTTTGGCTTATCTCGCAGAAATACGTATCAACGGGCCGGTAACAGAAATACGCTGAGGTCATTCAAGTGCAAAAATCGCACTTGAATGACCTCAGCATTTCAATTCAAGGATCACAAGTCAATTTTTTGGATGCGCCTGAGAAGGTTGCTGCCTTCAAGTAAAAACTGAAACTTTGGAAAAGACGTGTATGGTGAAACACAACTATGTAAATTTTCCACCTTTGGAAAATGTCCTTCTGGAGAACAGTTTACAGAGGATGTCTCAGAGTGGATTCAAGGCGATATTTTGAGTCATCTGGTTAATCTAGTGGACTCTTTTAGTGATTATTTTATCGAAAACGAATTGAATAATGGCACGTGGGTTCGAAATCCTTTCAGATTTAATTTGGACTCTATGGATGATGCTGATATGCAAAAAGATGACCTTATTGGGTTGCAGAGCAAAACTTTGGTCAAGCAAAATTTCTTCAATCAAAATCTTGATGAATTTTGGTGCTCTCATATGGCTGCATATCCTATTCTGGCAAAGAAAGCTCTTTCAGCATTAACACAATTTCCAACCACGTACCTGTGTGAATATGTATTTTCAACTCTTGTCAGCATAAAAGCCAAAGCTACAAATCGGTTGGACGCCACACATGATATGCGTCTAGTATTGTCTAATTTGTCCCTCGAATTACTACTTTCGCTGACAACAAACAGCAACAGCCATCACATTAAAACGATTTTGCAATTTTCCTTCTTTTATGTGTGTAGCTATTAGAAATAATATTTTTAAATACAGGTTTTATTTCCACAAAACTGTTCATTGCTTGTGCTTCTGTTCATTTCATTGAATATGCATTTTTTAAAAGTCCATAGCATAAACTAAAAAATGCAAACTAATCCTACCTGAGCCTAAATTTTGGGCCGTAAAAATATGGAAGGCGTGGGCCATAAGATTTTTTCACAAGGGAGATGTAGCAGCAAAAATATTAAGAACCACTCGGTTAGAGCAACCTCTTTTCAAATGGTCGCAGGATCTATCCAAAGTAGGCTGAGTTGCTCTGAACCACTGAATACTTGATTCGTCGCGAGTCGAATGGGCACGTTAAACCGTTGGCCACGCGGTATTGGACTCCCCTTTAAAAATGAGGTCATCTGTTCCTTCATCCCTCCCTTGTTCTCTCTCAATGAAAGTGCTCATTGTGACGTCATCGTTTGGCACTTCCAACCATACGGATTCGCTCTTTCAGTCTAACTCTCGTTCATCTTTCTCCTGTCTACTCTCTGCAATATATGAGCCTCTGAGTTCAATGTAATGAAACTTCGTTCCCCTTACGCACTAGGCCCATGGGATATTATAGATAGTTGTATCCAAATCTCTGTGGGTGTAAATCCTACGAGAAATTGCTAGGTGAGTGTTGTCTACATTCGGATATTACGAAGCCACAGGAATTAGGCACGGGTCTCCACTGTGACCAGAAAACCCCGTTACTGTGGATTCTGTTCTTGTAAACCTCCTGTATGCATGTAAATATGTTATTATTCCTACATACCTCGGTCAAGAAATACAAGGCGAAGGCCAAATCGGAAAAGTAATTAATAGGAGCATAAAACTTTTCTGAAGTGCATGTGGAAGATACAGTAGAATTTTTAATAGCAATTTACCATCATGCTTGAAAAGAAACTTGCTTAATTAAAACATGCATCCTTCCAGTTTGTACTTACCGATTTGAGACATGGTCTTTAACTAAACACGACATGCAGTTGCAGCGGACAAATTAAAGAGCATGGAGAGATGCGTGCTAGGTGTACCAAAGAAAGACAGGAAAAGAAACTCGTGGATCAGGAAAATGATAAGACATCATGATCAATGTGAAGACATTCAAGTGAAAATGGGCTGGACATACTGCAGGAAGAACTGACCGCAGCTGAAATGCACTGCTGAAAGCAATTAGGGAATATCGTAGTTTTGTATGAAAATTGTGAGTGACGGAACACACTTCGGAGGTCGGAATAGGAACTACAGGCATAGTATGCTATGCGAGAAGAAATATATGGCAGAAACAATTAGTAATTTAAACTTAATAATTTTTGAGGAGACGAACGTAGAAATGCACATTTATGAACATATAAAAATTAAAATGAAGGTACATTTTTTGCCAGAAAATTGGGTTTAATAGGAGGTATGGTTTTCCCTGACAGAAAGCAATGGTGCACACCTGTGAGGGATGAAATCAATCAGATTATTAATGAGGGGTTGGGGAATTTCATCCCATCCCACTCCTGCAGAAGATCACTTTCCAATTGCCAGATTGTTTGTGGAAGGGTTAATCGAGCAGCAACTCTTCTCCCCAGAATGTCCCAGACATGCTCGATATTGGGTTTCGTGTCTGGGAAACATGCTGGCCAGTCCATTCGAATGATTCTCTCGTCAAACAGGAAGTCGTCCACACACCGAGCGCGATATGGCCAGCACTTATCGTCCACGAAAATGAATTCATCTCCGATTGCTGCAGCATAAGGGACGATTAAATGTCTGAGGATCTCATCCCTATACCGCTGAGCAATAAGTGTTCTATTTCTGATGATGTACAGGTCGGTTCGACCATTGATAGAGATACTGGCACACACCATCACTCCGCCTCCTCCAAATCGAACAATTTCTTGCACAAATAACAGGTTGTTGCAAGTACCTCGTTCCCTCCAAATAATGATTCGCCTATTGTCAGGATGTACAGTAAAGCGTGACTCGTCGGAGAAGAGAACATTGCTCCATTCACTTCTCCTCCAATCGGCATGGTCCTGTGCCCCAAGTCTGCGGGCATCACGGTGGCGTGCAGTTAAAAACCCATAGGTCGTCGAGCATACAGACCAACACTGTGGAGTCGGTTCCGAACAGTTTGAGTTGAAGCATTTGCGTCAGTAGTCATACGGAGTTCGCGTTGCAGAACAGTAGCGTTCATACTCCGGTTTCACCTGGCAGTCAGTGTTAAAAACCGATCCTCATTTCTTGATGTTGCTCTCCTGCGACCTTGCCCCGGTCTTCGCCTTACATTTCCGGTAACTGAAAACCGATTCCAAAGTCTGGAAACCGCGCTTTGGGACACTCCGATGGCTTCCGTCTCTTGAGATTGACTCGCTTCTAAGCGACCGATAGACCTCCAGACTACAGATTCGGGTAAATCACGTTATTCGAACATCACACTCATCAATAACACACATTCAAAGCATGTGAGTCGTTCTTATCCTGGACTAAACGATCGTATGATACATGTCCCTTTTCATTCGCTAACGAAACAAGCCCTTTTTAACGTCACACAAATTTTTTTGCATATACTCGGGTGTTTGTGCATGCAAAAGTTTCATTCTAATCACTTTCCTTCAATTTCTCTTAGCATAGAAACAGTTAATGTCAGTAGTTCATATCAAAACCACGATATCCCCTAATTCTTTTGAGCATTGTAGGAGACTGAATACAAAGAAACAGGGGAAAACACCCATAAGAAGACCACGATAGATAGAATTCGAAAGTTTGCCCGAGTGACATTGAAGAGAATATATTATATATGCCGTACCTAATTCAGAGGTGACGCACATTTCAAGGCGGCAAAGTTGTTGTGACCTACTTCGTCGGTGTAGTTTGATTGGAAAAGCATTTGGCCCCGGAGCAGAAGGATGCTGGTTCGATTCTAGCTACCTGCAAGTGGCTCTTTTGCTATACAAGACTGTGTTGTGGAAGGGACTAGGGGAGACATTTATCCAGCTGTAGATTGCGATGGCTGATTAATTTTATTAAGGGGATCTCAACATATCCTATACCTACAATATTAATTCGGTCTATACACATTTTCGCAAAGACTATCACATTATGGCCTTTAAAATTTTGAGCACAAATAAACGGAGTTCTTAGCTATTACATGCACCAGCTGTGATTTCAAAAAATTTGACAATTTATATAAAAAAAAAAAAAATTCTGTTTATCTCAGTCGGTGCCAAATCGGAATACTTACAAATCAAGATAATTTAAATTAAAAAAATCTGATAAATTTTTCGAAATTACAGCTAGAGCATGTATTAGCTAAAGAATTTATTTATTTGCGCTCAAAATTTTGAAGACCAGGACGGACTAAGTTTTGGGAAAATGTGTACAGACGAATAAACACTGAAGGATGGATTTCTCCTTGAAGTACCTTTTAATTATTGTTTTATACATATTATTACTCACTGTTTCAAATTGACGGGTACAGTATATTTTTATGTACGAAATAACATTTGTGATATCGGTAGATGTGGAAATGCTATATCACACTCACCAGCTCGCCTGTCGTTGGAAAAGCTGCTTCATTTGTAGCAGCCCCGATTCCGAATAGAGGAGCCGGATGAAAAAAAATCGCAGTAGTATTTTACCTGATGTGTACTGGCAGACGACGAAGTCTAAGGAAGTAACGTAGGCTATGCTCAGAAATCGCACAGTACCTCTGCGAGAAATGTTTCAAAGTCGAGTCACTAAGAATGGGTGAGGTTATAGAGAAGAGAGTTCAAAGGCAGTTTGAGAATACATCTGGAGTATCTTTGAACTCGCCTGACTTGATGAAAAGAAGACACTAATTCTCCGTATTCAGGAAACGAGATGGAAAACGGGGAAGGTGCAGTAACTTCTCGGAACATGATAAAACGCGAGAACTTCTCAGAATTTTGATTAGGAATAGCACGTAAATGTTGCATGACCTGTAATAACCTTAACGAAACCGCAGGATGTTGTGCTGATTGAGATTTACGGAAAGTATCGAAAGCGCCATTCAAAAAGGGAAGTTTACCTTTTTTTTTTTCTTAATATCTTGTTCTTTGTACATTTGAACAGACAACTTTCTTCAGAGCGCCGTGCTGGTTTCGCACAGTGAGTTTGTCGCCTTCTTGTTCCTGGAATTTTTTCCCGTAATAAAAATGTCTTTATCTCACTATCTCTTTTCGACTCTCGTTCCGAGAGCAATTGAAATTTAGAAGACAGAAATTCAACTTTCGTGGACGAATATTAATTGACTCATTTTTTATTTGTTTGAAAAGCGAAATGTTTTCTTATAGGAATTTTTTTTTATGGAAAGTTTAACGACCACAGTGAGCAACTCAACGGGCTATAGGCAGTCTTCCGCTCCTAATTTAGGGCCACTGATTCCAGGGAAGGGAGAGAGCCAGTGCCATAAGACAAACACAACATCCATGCCTCACCGGGAATTCCAACCCGGACCCTTTCTCGGACGAATGATCAGAAGCCATCGCTTAGACCACTGTGCCACCGGGACTGCTAGGCATTTTTGGAACTCCTCAGTTTTTTGTCACCAGATTTTTTTCGAAGTGGAACTATCGCTTTCGAAAGTCAATAATTTCTACGATTCAGAGAACGTAACTTGTAGTGCCAAGATTTTTCTCACCATTTTCATGTACAAACCACTCTTCATTCGATTTACGCATAAGGTGCAAACTCCCTAGGAGAAAATTATTCGCCGCCAAAATTCTCACACTTATGTGGTGTGGGGCTCTACAGTTTAAAGAGCTCTAAGCAAACAGACATACAAAAAATGAAAAAAAAAATGACTAATCCTAATGTAGAACTAAAAACCGAATGCAAAAATGGGTGAATTCAGTAAATCATTCAAAAGAAATGACAGCAGTCAGTAACGTAGCAAGGATTTTATTTCAAAAGGGAAGGAGGAGAAGGTAACCTGGGTTCTGGAATACTATCAGCTTCTGGGCCAGCATTTTCTGAGCTTTCCTGAAGAGGATATATTGCACGGAAACGTTTAACTGCAATGTGTTCCCCTAATAAGAAAAAATTTAAAAAAACAAAAACGAACAAAATCTATACTTGTGCCAGCACATTTGGCTTAAACCAGCAGCCTTTCTTGACTGCGAATATAGGAAATCTGAAATGTCTACATTTTGCTATCGTTTTGTGATCAGTGTAACGTACAGTTGATTCGAAGCGTAAATACGTTTATCCTTTAATATCCTCTGGGTCAACGACGTTAAAGGCTCTTTTATTGAGAACAAGTTGAAGAGCTTTTTATTTACGCTTTTCCAACCGTAGGTTAAAGAAGCGTATATGCCCAAGCTTTTTCCGTCTGTCTGTCAGTCCGTCCGTCCGCACCACAACTCGCGTAAAAAAGGTTCGATTTCGATTAAATTTTAGTATGTGGTAGAGGACAACCTGGGGACAAACCCTATTGAAAATGGGAGAAATGGGGTCAAAGGTCAGGACATAGGAACGAGATCCATTCCATCACCCTTAGGCGTCATAAATTCCGTAAAAATGCTTCGATTGCATCAAAACTTCATGTTGTTTCGGAGATGTACTGAACCGGTTCTGTTTAATATCATCGTCAAAGGTCAGGGCACAGGAGAAATATTTATTCCACAACCATTATACTCATAACTTGACAAAAAATGCTTTTATTGCGACAAGACCTTAGTATATCAAACAAAGGTCTTCGCTCTTACCACGTTGACCTTTGTTTGATGTTCCTGGTCCACGTCAAATATCTTTATTAAGACCTTAGTATGTTGTTCCGGAAGTATACTGAACCGGTTCTGTTGAATATCATCGAAATGGAGGCAAAGGTCAGTGCACAGGAGCGAGATTTATTCCACAGCCATTATCCTCACAACTTGAGTAATGATTTCTGGTATGTTGGAAAGCGTATCATAATCAATGTATTGCATGATTTTACTGACTTGTTTTTATCAACTCGGGAGCAACCAGCATGGCGCTGGCCATGGGAAAATCATGAATTTTGCAGGTTGAATCCAACAACTTTTAACGGTTGAACCACTGTTTTGTTGATACTCAAGGCAAAACCGAGAACAACATAGTAGAAGGCCAGATGGCAGAATTGGAATGCGTGGATTAAAACCATGGTCTCCTGCAGCATAGCCAGTGATGGTTGTAGCTCCGATGACATTTAACACGAGTTTCTTGACAGTTAGTCGTGTTCCATTGTACAGCACAGAGAGATCCAGATTTCATCATGATGAAAAGAATAAATCCTTAAGATGGTGTGGAAGAATGCGCGAACGGAGGAATAGCAATATTAAACTTTGAAAAAAATGAAATGCGAGAAAATAAATATTTCTCTCTCATTTCGTTTCATGTATTCAATTTGCATTTCATTGAAATATATTTCCTCTCTAAAAATCGCGGAACTACTGTTTTTTAGCACGTCTTTTGTAAAACAAGATCGTGCTTATGCTATTCGGTTTGTCCGTCCGTCCGTACCCACGATATCTCTGCAACTATTAATCCGATTTGAAAAATTATTTTTGCATCGGGAAGCTTGAAATATGAGAATGATGATCCTTCATTTCGTTTTTTTTTTTACGATGCACAATTTCGCCGCTAGAGAGCGTAAATGCAGATCATGTCGAATTTAAAAATACGTTTTATTCCACATGTTTGCTTCTAAACATCCGATTGAAAAAATTCTTTTACCTTTCGATTTCATTTATGTTGAAGAGTATTTTAGGTGTAGTTACTTTTCAAATTACGCATAGATTTTCCGCTAGGGGCGTAAAAGTAAATTACGTTTTCTTCTATATCTCTTCTCCTAAAACTCCGATTTCAAAAATGTTTTCTTTAGCGGATACAGCTATTGATGGAAATTATTTTGCATATAATTTCCGAATTTTGGTAAATAATACTTTGACCACCAGGGGGCTTAAGTGTTAATTTTTGCTTCTGCTATATTTGCCATAAAATATGAGCTCCTAAATTCTCGACTGAAAAAATTCTTTGCTGTACCGATGCCAACTCACGTCAATAAACCTTTTCGGAATATTTTCTTCTCAAAATATTGCATGGTTTCTCCGCCAGGTGGCGTAGATGTATATCTTATTTTTGTTAATATCTCTACTTCTAGGAGTCCGATTTGAAAAATTCCTTCTTTGTTGGATAGTGTTTCCACTGTGACATGTTTTTCATATAATTTCAAAAATTTCAAGTGATTTCATTTCAGACTTTCCGCTAGGGAGCGTAAAGATTCATTGCGCTTCCCCCTATATTTCTGCTTCTAAATCTCCGATTTAAAAAATTCTTTCTGCACAGCTCTTGATGGGAAATCCTTTGAAAATAATTTCTAATTTTTGTAAAAATGGTTTGGCCACCAGGGGGTGTAAGTCTTAAATTCCGCTTCTGGTGTATTTGCAGCAAAATCTGAGCTCCTAAAATCTCGATTGAAAAAAGTTTGTTTGTGGATCGATACTACTCACGTCAATAAACCTTTAAGGAACATTTTCTTCTAAAAATAATGCATGGTTTCTACGCCAGGGGGCGTAGATATATATATCTTATTTTTGTCAATATCTCTACTTCTAGGAGTCCGATTTGAAAAATTCTTTCTTTGTTGGATAGTGTTTCCAATGCGAAATGTTTTTCCTAAATTCAAATTTTCAAGTAAATCATAGACTTTCCTCTAGGGGGCACAAAGGTAAATTGCGTTTTCTGCGTTATTTCTACTTCTAAAACTCCGATTTGAAAAATTCTTCCTGTATCGCATACAACACGTGATGGAAAATCTTTTTCATATAATTTCGAATGTTTAGGGAAGAATGGTTTGGCCACCAGGGGGCACAAGTGCTAATTTCTGCTTATGTATTTGCAGCAAAATCTGAGCTGCTGAAAACTGGACTGAAAACATTCTTTCGTGGACATATATTGCTCAAATCGAAAAACCTTTTCAGAATACGTTCTTCTTAAAGTAATGCATGTTTTCCCCGCAGGGAGCGTAGATTCATATCTTATTTTTGTCGATATCTCTGTTTCTAAGAGTCCGATTTGAAAAATTCTTTGTGTTGGAGAGCGTTTCCGGTGCGAAATGTTTCTCATATAAATTCATATTTTTCTTGACGCACAAATCTGCAACCAGAGGGCGTAAGCTCACGATTCCGTTTGCAGCAATATCTGAGGGATTAAAAACCCGATTGAAAAACTTCTTTCTTCCGTCAGATACTATTGTTTTCCATACCGGTTCCATTGGCTTTGAATAGCTTTGATAAATTTAATTTGCGTCAGAACGGATTCAAAAGACGTGCTTATTACATCTGAAAATTGGTGTCATCTTTCTTGTTAAATACTGGAACTATTCATAAAGCGCAGTAACCCATAGAGAGCCGAGGTGTGAAACCCATCGTTAACTGCGGCGGAAGGATACACGCGACATTTATATAAAATTTGATTTTGTAAACAAAAAAATCAAATTTTAAATTGTGAATCGTGCACGTTTTCTGACCTTTCGCTCCAGATATTATCAGAAATGTTGAATGATATTGAGGTCTGGAGATTGAGGTGGCTACAGTAGCTGCTGTACCTCATCCACCACAACTTGACAAATTTTGCAAAATGCACAGGTGCATTATTTGTTGGAAACCATAGATGGTCATTTGGGAAGAATTCCTGCGACGTTGGGTGCAGGCGGTCCACAAGAATGAGTTCGTACGTTGCAGATGTAACACAACCCTTCAGAATAGCTAATGGCACTAAGGATTACCATGATATGGCACTCCACAGCATCAAGGATCCACCTCAATGCCATGTTTCACAGTCGGAACCAAACCCTCACGTGGTACGCTTCTGCAGGTTTTTGCCAGATGTACACTCTACCAGAACTGAGACGGGCTGAGCCATCACCCCCTAATAGCTTAACAGGCCCGCGCACCGATTTGTGACGTCACTAGAGTAGTCCGTAGTCGCGGAGAGGGGCATTACGGCGATGTGCGAACGAACGCGTCTTTACGTACACCAACTAACCAGGTCGTGCATTCTTTTAGAGTTTCAATGCATTTAAATAAGAACTTGTGTGTTAGTTTTCAAATAACTTCAGAATTAACAAGTTGTTTAATAATCTTTTAAAATACAGAAGAAAAGAAATTACAGCGTAAAATTTAGCGTTGCAATAATTTCGACTTGAAAGGGTAAGCAACACAGATTCGTCAACTTAATGAAAGCATCCCTGTCATTTCACTGGAAGTGATAAACCATTCCTATAATCGAAATTATAAACTGTTGTCGTAGTTTCACTTGAAGTTATAGTGTCTTTATAGTTAGCCGAACGATTCCTGTACTTGGGAACAAATCGTTCTTGTACTTGAAAGATTAGTTTGAGGGTCCATTACGAAGTATCGTCGTCGTTTCAAAAGATGTCGATTGACATATTTAAGGAATCAGATTTTTCATTCATTGCAAACTTATGACTATGAAAATTTTGGTAATGAAATAATTCCTTTAGTGAAAATGTATTTTATATGCAATCCGTGATCACTAATATATGAAAAAAAGGTCAAGAAAAACTGAATTTTTTTTCTGTGTTTTTTAATTATTACCAAAGGCTCAATAAAACACGTTTTAACATACATACAGTGAATTGCTGCTTGATCCACTGATTGCATCAAATCAATTAAGATTTCAAGAAAATTATGCAATTGCTACATTATTAAACGTACAATAATGACATAACAAGTTTTCCTAATTTTAGTACCATCTAGTTACGTGTTTGGACAACTTCATTTTGATAAGCAAATATAAAGTTTATAATTTTTGTCTTCCAGAGCACTATTTCAAAAAAGTTACCTTGTCAATGTATTAAGTATATTAGTAGCATTAAGCAAAACTATTTGGATCCACAATATAAGCATTTCTTTTTATCTGGAAAAATACAAGTAACTTATTGGCAGAAATTTCCTGAAATTTGATTTTCAAGAAGTATTCAGGAAAACTGCCAATGTACATATAATTATGGTTGTGTAGTTCTTTGTGTATCACAAGCACAATTTGATTAAGTGTCCGTTAGCTGTTCCTTGAAGAATTTCAAAGACACGTTTCTAAGAAAATCTAAAATTTGTTCCAATAATTTCTTAAAGTATTTTTTCAGAAAATTATTATATTTTTTGAGAACGTGACAAATGCACATGCAGTTATTGTACTGAATAAATCTAAGCGATTGTTTTGGTACTATAGGATGTATTTTAAAAGATGTACATGTTTCATTATAAATTGACTAACTTGATGTACCATTTTCTCAGAAACTATAAAAAGCAATGGTATAAAATTTTGCACAAATGTTTTGTCATTGCTAAAGTTATTGAAAAAGATTGTTTCTTCCTTTTTTTATGATTTTGGTTTCAAAATAAATTCTATGAAGGATTGAAGAAGTTTTTCCCCATACAAAAATTGACACCCACCCTCACGTTTGGAAGCACACTTTCCAGTAGTTATCGGATGATATGAGATATATTAGTTCCAGTTATTATTGCTGTAGCTTGTGAAGACAGTGCAGGAAGTCTGAAAACAGATAAGTCTAGATAAATGAATAAAAAGTTGATCTCACATTTTAAGCAAATGTTTTCAAAAAAAAAAAAAAAAAAAAAGAAGCGAGTATATATTTCAACTTGTATTTTAAAAATCTTGTTTGTTTAGAACATAGTTTCCCCAATATGTGGATTCATGTCGATCCACGTACTTTTTTCTCTTAAAAATAACAATACCATGCCCGAGATGCCCAGAGCATGTAAATCATTCGTCTGGGCAGGTAAATAAAACATCTAATTGCCTGTGCATGGTAACTAAATTTTAAAAATAAAAAAGTTTGTAATAAAATTTCCTACTACACAAGAAAAAAGACAGTCATCACATGTCGTGTTTCATGTCATTGTTAATTAATGGAAGTTGTATTATTGTTACGAAGTACCAAGGAAAGAGTAATATCACATCTTTAATTATGTTATGCTCTACGCCCAGAAATCGGAAACCTAGTTTTGCTCCAATTTTTGCTTATAATCAACAACAGTATGCATGCCTCTGATATAACTGGCCTCTCATGTTTAGTGACAAAGGGAGAAAACTTTAACAAAAGGAACATGGCATAATCACTAAATTTCCGAAACACCAGTTTCATCATCGTACCATTTCATACCAATTTTAGCATCAGCATCTTAAAAATTGATATACACACGTTAGTGCATTGAACATTTGTTATACAGACCCTTAAAATGGAAGTGCAAACATGTTAAAACAGTTCATATTTTTAACTTAAAAAAAAATAGGGTTCTGGTTTGTTATCTTAAAAGATACATTTTCCTGCGCACCTAGCTTTTACTACATGGGCAAGTAAATAATTTCTTGCCCAGGTAGTACTGATATATTTCACCTAATTTTTAAGAAATTGAATGGTTCTGATAAATTCCCATCCTACCACAGATAGAGCATACACACTGCCCACACGAGAGTTCGTCAATGTGTTGGTTTGTAGAAAAATGCTTCAAAATCTTTAAACGGACATTTTAAAGGCAAACTTACTCCTGAACTAGGTGTGAACTTCTGTTTTTGTGCATTCATATCTAATTTTTGCTGTCTATACTTGATTCAGTGTTTGTGTTCCTTTAGTAATAAATATTAAAAATGATAATTCAATGCAACTCTCCATGTCTGCAAACACAAAAGATGTATTTCACATGGCAACAAGGCCTTAGCATTTATATAAAGGACATAGGCATGTTAGATGTGTACATGACATACATATATTTCATATAGGATATAGGTATTTTACAAGCACTTGTGCCCAGAAATAGGACCCCAAAAAAGTTAATCTGGCGCTGCCTAAACACTTAAATAACTAAGTAAGAATGTATCAACATATTACTCTTGGGATCAAAAAACATGCAACCCTTATTATTCTGTGTCCATAATAAAGTTTAAAACCCCTTCCTAAATATACATATTTTACTTTGAACTTATTTGATACATTGGCAAAAACATGTTATGGGTTACTATAACAACACAAGTAATCTATTCTTTCCATTACAAACATAAATTTCATTTTTCAAAAATCTTTTCAGTGCTTTGACTTCCCGCTGTGAGATGCATTAGATTATCAAATTAGCCAAATTTAAATTTTCTAGTTCAAAATTTTTATTTTACGAGTAGTTTAAAATAAGGTTAACAAAAGGTTCCCACGTACCTTAGAGTTGAAAAATTTCACGCTTTATTGCTGTAATCCGTTTTCTGAGAACCTCTCCATTAGTAAGGAATTTGAATACTTTTAATATTCCTCTATGAAAATAAATTTAGTTGACAATTTGACAACAACAACCACGCACATCCGTAGTCACGCTTACACAGAGTGAGCAAGCTCATGCATGCTCGACCATCCACCACGGACATCAGCCTACTCTCCCCTACGTCACGCAGCTACCGGCGTTCGGTGCGCGGGCCTGCTAAGCTATTAGGGGGTGATGGCTGAGCCCGAGCCCAAAAATCCCGAAGCAGACCCCGGGCCCGAATCAGGTTCGGGCTGTAGAATATTTACTGCGGGTCGGGATCGGGCTCTTAGAGAGAGCGAAAGCGAGATAATTTTTTAAAAATATAAATGTGATTTCATATGATTTAGAAAATGGGACACTTTTCAGTTGGTAAAGGGAATTCTTCGTCAACTGGTTCTGGTTGGGGAGCGGGCATTCGAGATTGCTATTTATCCCGGGCTTAGGTAGAAAATGCCATAGGCCGCGCATTAGTGTGTTCCTGCAGAGAAGAAAAAGCTTTTTCAAGAACTATAGATATTGGGTAGTTGGTAGCATGCCAACGATAATTTATCCCTTATCTCCACGCAGTAGCTCCCTGCTAATTCTATTTAGCAACGTACACATTGCAGGGCATTATGGCGCGATAATATTAGCATTATTTGAGCAACATACAATTGTAGGACCGCCCGATCATTTGGGATGTCCAGTAGCCCGAAGCCCTCAGGTGGAAACGAACGAATGGTCAAAGAAAATCGTACATTTACACTGTAAAGATAGACAGAGGTCCTTTCCCTTTCCAAATTTGAGAAATACATTGGTTAATCGCAGGAGGAGAAGAGAGTGGAAGTGTGGAAAAGGAGATTTGTTTTTATTAATGGTTGAACAAATTAGCCACTTTTCAGGCTCGTTCGGGCCCGGGCTCTATCTTGCAATATAAAATTCGGGCTCGGGTGGGCTCGGGCTCCGAAAATTCAACCCGAACTCAGCTCTACACTCTACCAGTGGTGGGAAACACTGTGAAGCACGATTCATCAGACCAGATGACATTTTGCCAGTCTTTAGTTTTTATGTGCTTTGCACCACCTCACACGCTTTTTTTTCTTTTCTTAATTGATGCCAGTAATCAGAGGTTTGTGGATTGCAGCACTGCCATGAATGGAGCTCCCGACAAATTGTTATAACGGAAACGGAATCATTCACACTGGTGTTCAACTCTGTTGTATTTGTGGCGCCGTGGTTTTGAGCTTCCGTTGTACAATCTGTGCTAGCGTTCTCCTACCCCTATCTGACATCTCCGTACGGCGTCCACAATTTGCACGTTGGGAAACAACGTTGTGCACGTTTTGATAGGTAGTCACAATATTCAATACGGTTCTTCGTGTTAAACTTACTATTTCTGCCTTTCTAGTTACTGAAGACCCTGCAAGACTCGTATCAATGATCATACCTTTCTTGAGGTCACTGAGATTTGACACTGTCAATAATTACTCCACAACGACTGTTTCATTCACAACGACTGTTTCATTTACAACTGTGGTACCCTTTATACAGCGTGATTGTAAACTCCTTCAACAAAACAAGAGGGGTGATAGTACACATCAAAATGAACAATATTTACAATGGAACCTATGGCCGCATTCCACTCCTTGTGCCAGAAAAGAGCACGTTCGAAAAACGTCCAGCAGGCACACGGAGTTCCAACTAGTGCATGGGAAGCACAAGATGCAAATCAAGTGCGATGAACACGTGTGTAGACGACGAGGAGCAAACATTTAAAAACGTATCAGCCATATTACCATGCGAACATCACACGAGAATTGACGTGTTCGTGAAGGGCATGGAGGACTACACTTACAAGGAATTGGCGGATATGCATGGAGCAACTGCTTTCCGGTCTGTTGCAGGATTGTCCGCTCACCTCACGGCGGGACACGTGGTTTATGCATGATGGGGCCTCAGCACACTTTGCAACCGAGATCCGGTACATCCTAAACGTTGTGGCTTAGCCTCCACGCTCCCCGGACCTTAATCCACTGGATTTCTTCTTCTGGGGGCGCATAAAAACATTGGTGTACGAGACACCTGTGGACTTCCTGGTAGATCTCGTTGCGCGAATCGCTGTTGCTGCGGACAAGATCAACACCGCACCTGGAGTATACGAGAGAGTGCGACAGTCTTTCATTCGCCGGTCTGGGCTGTGCAACGACGCCCTTAGACGCCAGTTTGAGCAGCTCCTTTGAGTCTTTCGCTGATGCGATTGGAATTGTGCAACTCATAAATTAGGTATGTCTCTTTGTTTTCACTGTTGAAGGCTCAACGTGGATGTGTAACTTTACTCTTTTCTGGCACTAGGAGTGGAATGCAGCCCTAGTTTCCATTGCAAATATTGTTCGTCTTGATGTGTACTATCACCTCTTTTGTTTTGTTGAAGGAGTTTACAATCACCCTGTATTCCTCACATGGCGGGTGACCTCATCTCTGTGATTTGTATATTACGCATTGCGTGTACTCCAGTCGCAGTCGGTGCTTCAATTATTTTGATAAACCCCTGTAGATATAAGAACAATAATGTATTTGCACGCGCGCGAGCACACATGCACACACACACACACACCAGCCAGCCAAGTCCATTCATACACATTAATTTAAGTTCAGTTATATATACAATATCTACCTACAAGTAATTGGACACCTGTGATAGCAAAGGAAAACGAAGTTTATTCACCTTCGGTAGTTGGTGGAGCCTCCACGAGTAGCGATTATAGCTGCGACCCTCCGGGGCATACTCTCAACCAGGTATTGTACGACGGCTAGCGGTATTTTCTTCCACTCGGCTTGGAGAAGACAGGTCAGTTCCTTCACCGATTTCGGACGGTGGGGGCACCCCTTAAGTCGACGCTCCAACTCGCCCCAAAGGTGCTCGATAGGGTTAAGGTCCGGGCTCTGTGCAGGCCAGTCCATACGATTAACCCCATTGTCACCATACCAAGCCATAGTGGACTTCGCAACATGTCATCCTGAAAGTAACATGGGTCCACCCCGTAAAACTGCCACAACGTAGGAAGCGCATGGTCATCCAAAATGGTGCAGTAGGTCTCAGCGTTGAGTCTACCAGGAATTGCGACCAAG
The DNA here is from genome assembly GCA_039090855.1 of Macrothele yani. Taxonomy (NCBI): domain Eukaryota; kingdom Metazoa; phylum Arthropoda; class Arachnida; order Araneae; family Macrothelidae; genus Macrothele; species Macrothele yani. Next base: position 126,960,166 of record CM077024.1, on the reverse strand, counting down.
GGTCCCGTGTCATACCAGGAGAAACACCCGCATAGCATAATTCCACCGCCGCCGAACTTCACAGTTGGCACAATACATTCTGGCAGGAGGCGTTTTCCAGGCAGACGCCAAACCCTGACCCTGCCATCCGAACGGTAAAGGGTGAACCTTCATTTGTCGCTCCAGAGAACCTGTTTCCACTGTTCAACGGTCCACTGTCGACGTTCTTTGCACCACGTTAGCCGAGCAGCGCTATTGGACTTGGTGATCAAAGGCTCGTGGGCGGCAGCACGTCCATGATAACCGAGCAGATGGGCTTCCTTACGGATGATATTCCTCGAAAGAACACTCCCGGATGCCTATTGAAACTGCTCGCGGATGTGGCCCATTGATTTGGCGATTCTTCGGAATTTCTCTGGCCAGCACGCATCGGTCTTTAACTACCAGTTTTGTGGGTCTGCCAGGTCAGGGCACATTCCGACAGTCACCTCTCATCTTCCACTTGCCAATCACGTAGGCCACTGTCGATTTTGGGTACTTCAACTCGCTGGATATGTCACGTATGGATCGGCTATTTCTGTGATACCCGACTATTACACCTTTCTCGAAATCAGAGAGCTTCGAACTACGTGGCATCTTGCATGCGACTTGTTGCGTTGTTGTTTCCCACACCATATTTAACGGCGGCGGCGGCCGTGAGGTGTATCAGGACCGCAGATATCGTCGATTGCAATGGTGTCCAATTACTTGTTGGTAGATAGTGTATATATGCACATCATCAGCCATATCAAATCACTCCTGAATGAAAATCTTTTCGTCTCTTTCACAATTCTCTATTCTGCCATTCTTTTCCATGTGATTCCTACATGCTTTCGAATTTTATCCGCCGATCTACCATGCAGTCTTCTGGTTCTTTCCATCCCTATGCTGCCGATGGCCTTGTGGTTAGTGTAGCCGGCTACCAACAACATCGTTAGGAGTTTGATCCCATCCCGACAGCCTAAGCACTAAATATTCGCCGTGTCTCGGAGAGCACGCTAATGGCAGTCCCGGGATATTGAATACCCCGTTACAAATAAGACCATCTACTCTACTGATTTTCAATTTTGCTTTCGTGTGATTTTCCTGTCGGGTACTCTAGTCCAAATCTTCTAGCTTCCTACTTCCTTCTAAGGGTTGTTTAAGACACACTCACACACGCACACACAATCCCTTCCTACAATCCTCTACATAAATCTCTAACCAGTCTGGTACTTCAGTTGTCCAGTGGTGGCCAGTTCTTTCAGCTATATGCCCAGCACATTGCTTTTCATTTCAGGGATATTATTTGACTATGATACCATCAACTTTTGCCATTTTCCTGATTCTTAGGTTCTCTTTTTATCTTTCTTGGTTTCACCGAGCTTCAGTATTTCAGTGATTCTTTGAGGTGACCATAGCCTTTGTCTTTTTTGATTATGGTCCATGTCTCTGATCCTTAAGTAGTAGGAACTGGAAGGATTGTATTGATTAACAGTTTTCTTTTGAGCCTGAGTGGCGTTGAATAAGGAATGGTCGTATACTTATAGCTTTAGATACTCACGGGGAGTTGCTAACTCTCCTTCAAAGATAAGCAAAAGTAAGCACCCGAGTGATGAGAGTGAGGGATACTGGCAGCTCATAATAACCTTAGATGCTTATAGGGTTTGTAATATTCTTAGATTTTAGTAGTGTAACTATAATGCAAAGTCAGTTTACCTATAGCTAACATTAAGTGAAACTTGATTAAGTATTGAGGACCTTGTATAGCTTAATAAAAGTCCTTAACTAAGCACATAAGAACTAGCATACAGTTAATAAGTCGGTACTTGCTCAAACTTCATCGTTTTGTTTAGTCCCTTAGATACTGTATAGTTAGCACATTTTATCATATCACTTGTACCGTGACACACACGTTAAGTACATCAAACTTGGTGACAGGTTTAATGCTGTAACAATCAACTTCTAATAAACTTGAACTTCACAATGAGAAACACAAACATCGAACTATTACCTCAATAACATTTAACGTAAAATAGATAGCTAACGAAAGCCAGCTAGTTTGACGAAAACCAAGGTTAATAGACAGTAAGGGCTGCTCATTCTACCTTTCTCGTAGACGAATAATCGTGACGTCACTGAGTGACATCACCGTCCTAACATGTGAATCGTAGATCCGAACACTTGGACGAAAGCCACCTTTTGCCGCCCCGGTGGCGCAGTGGTCGAAGCGCTGGCTTCTGATCATTCGTCCGATATGAGTTCGAATCCCGATGAGGCATGGATGTTGCGTTTGTCTTACGACACTGGCTCTTTCCCTTCCCTGGAGTCAGTGGCCTTAAATTAGGGACGGGCGACTGTAGTCGTTAAACCTTCAATCATTAAAAAAAAACAAAAAAACATCAACAGCTCTTAGCCCGTTAGCCCTCGAACATGCATTGAAAACAACCTTATCACATCTTTTTTTCATACGTCACACAACCTCCGACTTCACTACTCGTTGCCAAAAACATTTGGGGAGAAACTGTAAAAGTTAAGTGTGGAAATGCTTAAAGGAAGGAGAATGAATCAAATTTATATAGAGACAGAAACTAAAAAGGAAGTTATATTAGGGTATACGTTACCGGTTCGTTTAACCTGGAAGCAAGAGAATAATTATAAAATAAAAAAAAACACAATAAAAATTATTCGTGTTTCAGTAAGATAATTCTCTTTCTCGCTTCCACTGGGAACATTTTTGTGTCGCTTCAAAAATGCGTTCGCAAAAAACATAAAATTTCTATTCTTTGTTCCCAGACATTGCAGTATCTATGTGTAAAAATGATTTCCGATTTGCTTCCATATACTTAATTTTGCTTTAATTCCATCGCTTCCTTTCCAATACATTTCACAAAATTCTGCCATATTCTGATCTGAGGCATTCCTTCATTCTTTTTTTCTCACTTTTTCTTGTAATTTTGATTCACCCTTAGGTTGCAAAATGCTCTTCCTTCGAAATAAGGAAATTACTTTTTCTTCCTTTTTTGTATGCATATGTGCAAGACATCTGTCGAACGGAACGCCTAAAAATCTTCACAGACAAGTCCCCGCCTCGTCACCAGCAGATAATCATCAGTATTCAACTTTCATTGATCACTGTAATTACCTTTAAATGATGAGGTATTTCATCATCAGTAATGATGATTAAGGTTTCCACACGAGCTGGTAAGTTATGCTGCGTGGAAGACGTTTGCTGGAGATAGAATGGGTGAAGAACTGTTACGTGGACTTCGCCTTTAAAACTGGAGCCGCTTATTCCAGTAAATATCTTCTGCAGAACTCAAACATTCTTTCTGTATAACCCAATTTAAATTATGGATTGCGCAATTTCCATTTTTTTCCTGCCAAGCCTTAAAAACAAACAATTAAATTCAGATTACAAGATGGTAATAATTATGTCCATTTATATGGAAAGTAATCGATCGCTCACTGTCTGTTCGAGAAAATTGAGACACCAAAAAACAGTTATTTTCCGGACCTTTATAGCTCACTGTGATTCAGGTTAGAGTTATCAAAAACAAGATCACGTGATTACACCTTTCGACGCAGTGAAAGATTAGACACAGAAAAAAGTGAGCGTATATGTAGTCTACGTTTTTTGTCGGGACTGTTTCTATATGGTTGCAAATCGATTGAGGTGAGACTGAGGAAAAGATGAAACTGGTATTTGTTTTCACTGGGATCTTGAAATAAGTTTTTCTCGCGTTCATATTCCGAAAAGAATGTATTTAAGCATACGGCAAAAAGGAGAATGTGTCTATACCTTGTCTTACCATAAATACTGTTACAAAGTATTTAATGCAATAACAAAAGGAATTTAAAGATATTTTAATATGCCTGTAATATGACGTAAGTAGATTGGTGCCATGTATTCACAAGTACACTTGTGAATGCATGGCACCAATCACTTTTGAAAATGGAGTCCATTTGTGTTCACACAGTCCTTTAGTCTGTGTAGCCACTCATCAATAGTTTTACGCAGGGTCTCCACAGGAAAAGCTGCTACTGTCTGCACCAAAGAGCGTTTGAGACTGTCAAGACTGGGGTGTCTTTTTCTGAAGGCCACGTCCTCCAATGTGGCCCACAACTTGTAGTACAGTCGGTTGAGGTCTGGGATGCTTGAAGGCCAATCGGTTGAAGAAATAGAGTCTAGCAAATTTGCCCGAAGCCACTCCTGGATTTACTGGGACTTGTGGAAAGGTGCGGAATTCTGCTGAAAGTTCTACTGTCTGTTTTGGAAGAGGGTGTGACTCACATTTTTGACCACGGGCTCCAAAACCCTGTCCTGATAGACTTTGTCGAATGTTTTCACTCCTTTCTCACAGAAATGGAGCTTCGTGGTACCCTAGTCGGAGACTCCCCACCAAACCATGACATAAGCAGGATAATGGCCCCTCACGATCATTGGAGCTTTCTCCTGAGCATCTCGTGAGGTTGACGTATACACTCTGTCCTTTTGGCGGTTGAAAGCCTCTTCAATAACGAAAACGTTTTCATCAGAGAAAAAGGAACTGTCTATGGCGATTGTCTATTTAACGATGCAGCAAACGTTTCGCTTTTAGCACTCTCTGCTGCTTCAGTTGTTGGGTGAGGAAGTGTTCTGTACGCCGCCGGTACGGTCTCATCCTTAGGTCACTCCGCAGCACGCGTAACATCGATATTCTTGAAATATTCAGCTCACGAGCTATCACCGATTGTTTTCTGACAGGATTTCGTCGAATATGGGCTGCCACTACTTTCACCAGACGAGCAGCCCTCGCGGTACTCGGCCGACCCTTTCTGGGGAGGTTAGCGACGGTTCCAGTCTCAAGGAACCTTTTTTATGGTCTGGTAGACAAAAATTCGGCTATTTTTCTGCTTCTTCAGCATTTTGAAAATCTCTGAAGCTTATTTTCCAACTTTGTGCAGAGCTATTTGAGCAACACAATTCTCATAATCGCCCCACTCCATGGCAAGTACTCCATGAAACACGTCATTTTCTCTGTGACTGAACGCACAATGATTCAGTAGCTGCTTCATGCTTCCTGGCTGGTCGGGGATGTTGCACACCACTTGCGCGCCATCTGTCGAGCGTTTGCAACAGTATTTATGCTAAGACAGGGTATTCATCAGTGGGTACGCATATGCCTTCTGCAGGGTGTTTGACTAGGTAGTCCCACTAAAGAACCAACTATTGTTTTCTTTCTACTCTACACAGAAACATGATGTTTGGTTTACAATTGACCTTGATACTTGAGAAATGCGCGAGAGTGTTTTCCTCGATAAAGCGATGACTCATTGTAAAGACAGTCCACCAGATGGCGGGGCCGCTAATTCTGTCCGGAGGGAATCTTTGTGTTTCGCTGTGCCGTTGAACGTAGTTCAGGATGGATGGCAATAACCTTTCACATGAACGGGTGTTTATTGTGAAAGGTTATTGGATAACAAAGTCTGTAAAGATAACACAGCGTGAACTCCTGGCAAAGTTTTTGTGAAGAAAGCACCAGACAAACGTTACATCGCCAGGTTAGAATAGAAACTGAAACCACGGGCAATGTTTTTAACCAATACAGTGGCGGATGTCCTCCTTTAACCGAAGAAAAAATCGAAGAGGTGAAGTACAAGCTGCTGGCATCACTGAATAAGTCACTAGTGTTACAGGGCTTGGTGCTGAGTTCTATATTACAACGCCGTGTGTGGAGGGTTCGTTTGATGCTTCCTTTGCAGTAAGTTCTGCATCGGGTGTTTAACCCGTAATTCCCCCGACTGGAGCAGATAAATAAAATACCAAGTTTATAAAAAAGAATCGACTGAAGCTAAATTTTTGCAGTGAGGAAGACTTGTATTCAGATGTTGCGGGGAATGTCTTTAAGATTTGTCACGATTCCTTTTCCCTATTACCATCAACCTCATTGCTTACTCCCTCTCTCCGTCATTTTCACTCTTTCCTAATTATATTAACACGTCGGTGTCCTTCTCGCTCTAATCGTCAGCTCGCCGAATCCCGCTTATCTTTTCCTGGCAGGTCTCATTCCTCTTACTTCATCCGTTTCGACGAACCCACGAGGTATTCGCACCTCGCTAAAAAATCTTCCTCCTTCCTCCACTTCCTGTCACCGAGTCCCTTCTGCGCTCTCTTGCTCCGATAACCGACCCCCAAACAAAACTCTCCCCTGCCGAAGAAGTCCGACGGATTCCTAGAAAACCTGGCCACACCTTAGAAATACCTTCTCTCTGAAAACGCAAGATTCTTTAATTGGCTCGCTGCCCCCTCTCTTCTCGCTTCACCGCTTTGCTTGAGAGAGCTGAAAAGCAATAATGTCCAGTTTCATTCTTCTCACATCGACGAAACTATAAATCTAACATCCCCTCTGCTGCGATGCGCGGGAAAAGATGTACATTGACGTTTGCTTCCCAGCTCATCAAAATGGCGGGAAATGAAGGAAAATGATTACAATTCACTATCACTAAAAATGGCTACTGAACTTCACTTCTGATAACTATGGAAGCCCCGGTTACACTACGACGTTTGTCAAAAGAAACTGGGTATTCTGTTTCCACCTGCGAAAAAGCCGCAAAGCAAGTGTTGCTTCCTCCGTACCGTGTGACAGCTGTGCGAGAATTGCAAGAACCGGATCTTGAAAAGCGTGTGCCTTATTGTCACTGTTTCTTGACGTTTTTACTAGCAATTCCGAACATTATGGATTTAAAATGGTTCACTGACGAAGTATGGTTTTCATTTGGACCGGTATTCTAAATCCCAAAACTCCCGCATTTGCACTACAGCCAGTCCACATGAATTACACGAAATCCCCATTACATCCTGCAAAAGTCGATGTTTGGCGTGCTGTGTCCCAAACAAAAATAATTGGATCCATTTTCTTCAGGAGCGTAGTAAACTCGGCGTCATATGTGAGCATTTTTAGACAATTTCTGGACCAGTTAACCGACGTCGATTTGACAACGGGGTACTCTCAACAGGATGGAGCGACATGCCATACGTCCTGTGGGAGAATGTGTGAAATTTCCTTTTTCTTCGGTGACCGAGTGATCTCCAAAGTACTGTATCCATCTCGGTCACCCGATTTGACTCCTCCCAATTTTGTCTCATGGGGATATTTGAAATGTCGTGCTTACAACAATAATCCGCGCACGTTAGAGGACTTAGAAAGCAATATCATTGTAGCAATCCGGACTATTAATGAGGACATGCTGCGGAGGACCTTCGATAATATGCAACGTCACGTTCGAGTAAGTTTGGATGCCGATGGAAGAAATTTCCAGCATTTATTATGAATTATTACAGTGTGAGTGTGTTTGGATGCCGGTGGAAGAAATTTCCAGCATTTATTGTACATATTACAATCCCGTGAGCTTAGGTACGTTGTAAACCACATGTCATGCTTCTAAGAAAAGTGTGTTGCAAAATATGCCTGATCCTTTGGGGGTAGTACCTAGTGAAATACCTTGTATTTTTTTGCAGCATAAGTGTTACCGGAATGCAGTTGTCATTTTTCATTCTTCCAGGGCCACAGATAGAAAGATTTTTCATACAAAACAAGCGTGCTTCTCTTAGAATAGTAGTATGTATGTTCAAAGGACATTATTCCAAATATCGATAAGTTAGTGACACAAAAGCGAGCCCAAGTTTCTGGTCAGAACATGTAACATTTTCTGTACCGTGTACCTTGTTTAGGTGGTAAAATATTATTCTTTCAAGATTTGAGTGAAAATAATTGTTACGTAAAAGTGATTGTTTTCAGTGATTGATGAAGCAGTTGTTTTTACTATTTACCGATAATTGGAAATAATATTCCACTGCAGTGCAAAGCCATTGGAGTAGTTTTGTAAAGTTGATATTTATTCATAAGAAATTTATTAATATTCATGCGGCCCCCTAAGTTCCTTGAAAATTGGCCCTTCCAAAGGTCTGAGTTTGAGACCACTGCTCTACACCCATCATCTCTCGGAAATGCACATTTCTACCACTTAACGACAGAATTGTGCGTCACGCAACATAAAATACACACGCACACAGAGAACCGTAGCAACCTTTTCTTATCCGGAAGGGCGAGACTTGAAATTACGCCTCCGAGTTCAACATTATGCCCCTTAGAGTTCAAAAATACGCCTCTCCGAGTTCCACTCAAATAATAGGTGGTTTTTACTTTCTCACACACCGCCGTTATACGAAATTATTATGATCATTCAAAAATCGCACTTCAAGTTTTTTACGCTTTCCAACCGTAGGTTGAAGAAGCGTATATGCTCCAGCTTTATCCGTCTGTCCGTCCGTCTGTATGCACGTAACTCGCGTAAGAATGGTTCGATTTCGATGAAATTTTAGTATGCGGTAGGGGACCACCTGGGGACGAACCCTATTGAAAATGGACAAAATGGGGTCAAAGGTCAGGACATAGGATCGGGATCCATTCCATTGCCCTTATTCCATACTATTAAAGGAGCAATTCTTGTATGTATGTAAATTTTATTTTGAAAACGGCTCTAAGGATTTCGATGAAAGTCGTTAACCTACCGTTTTCTGGTACAGGAAATCGATTTAGCTTGATCTCGACTTTAGGAAAATTCGTTTAGTGGGTAAAATAACCACTCCGAATTGCCACGTTTTTACTGTCATGGCGTCGTCCTATTAATGTTGTCCATGCTTAGTGTAAGGGCGAAAAATAATAATGAGATGCATATCAATTAAGATATGATCTAGTGCTAATTTATGTACATAGAAACAAGGAAATAACTTTATTTCATTAACTGTGTGCATATACAATGCCCAAGGTTAGAAGGGCGCCAGCCTGTCTGGGAGGACTGAATACGTCCTTTATGTGAAAGAATGTCAGTATTGTATGTTTTGTTCTGTTTGCATAGAGTCTGGTTTCCACGTGCAGAAGTCCGTTAGAAGGAATGTGGAATATGCGTCGTCTGGCACGGAGACAATAAGTGAGGGCGAGCGAGTTCCCAGAAGCAGGAACGGCTGGGGTGCGGATACGAAGAAAGTTGGCCTGCGGACAAAGGTCAGGTTCGCTCCAGGACCTGACAAGGTCAGCGCCTCGTGGTAGAGGGGGCCGAAAAAATAAAGGAGGGTCTTCCAGTGCGAGGGGGATAAGAGATAGCTTCGGACAGAGGAGCAGGATTGCGAGGTACGCTTGGACGGCGGGTAGACGTGCGGCGTCTATGCTCCGAGGAACGCAGTTCCTGTTATTTGCGTGAAGCTGCAGGCTTCGGGAGAAAGTGAAAAAAAATTTGCAACGAGTGTCTGGAAGACGGATAGACGTATGGAGTTTTAGGCTCCGAGGAACGCCGTTCCTGGCTTTTAGCGTGAAACCGAGTGTTTCGAGAGACCGCGTGAAGTCGGAACGACTCGGATATTAGAGTGGCGTTAGGGCAACGGATTTGAGATTGAACAATTCGTCGACGTGGACAATTGGCACCGGAACCAGACTCTCACTAGTACTTTGATTCATTAAATTTATTATCTTTCTTATTCACGAAGTATTTATTGAAGTTGATGAAGTGCCTTACAGTAGCCATTCTCTCCCTTCCTTGATTCGCGGATAATTACACAAAAAGGCGGAGGAAGAGGGGCCTGGATGATAAATTAATTATTAATAAATTACGAGAGTGAGAACCTCAGATTATTTGCTGTAGGGGAAGTTGTTAAATTAACTCACGGACGCCTATCGGAAAGAAGGCGGGACTTAGCACGAAAGTCTATGTTTCACCCCTACACTTAGAAATCTTATGACGTCACAATCTCGCGCTTGAGATGTTAGCGCGTGGTCACGCCATCTGTCTTATTACGTCACGCGTTGTGTGTAGATCCTGATAAAGTTTTATGACGTCACACTCTTTTGAGCGGATGGTCGCGATTCCCATCTGCCTCATTACGTCACGCGTTGTGTGCGTATGTCCGGCCGCACGATAACTCGCGTAAAAATCGTTCGAATTCGATGAACTTTTAGTATGTGGAAGAAGATCACCTGGGAAGGAACCCTATTGAAAGTGAACGAAATGGGGTCAAAGGTTAGGACATAGGAGCGGGATCCATTCGACTGCTCTTATGCGTCATAACTAACGTAAAAAAGGTTCGATTTCGATTAAATTTTAGAATATGGTAGGGGACCACCTCGGGACAAACCCTGTTGAAAATGGGCGAAATGGGGTCAAAGGTCAGGACATAAGAGCGGAATCACTTCCATCGCCATTATGCGTCGTAACTTACGTAAAAATTCTTCGATTTGGAAGAAATGCTAGTATGTTGTAGGGGCCTGCCTATAAAATGGGCGAAATGGGATCAACTAATCCTATTGAAAATGGGCGAAATGGGGTCTAAGGTTAGGACATAGGAGCGGAATCTATTCCATAGCCCTAATGCATCATAACTTACGTAAAAATGCTTCCATTCCGACAAAACTTTATCATGTTATTTCGGAGGTATACTGAACCGGTTCTGTAGAATATCATAGAAATGGGATCAAAGGTCAGGGCACAGGACCGAGACTTATTCCACAGCCATTATCCTCATAACTTGAGTAATGATTTCTGGTATGTCGGAAAGCGTATTATAATCAATGCATTGCATGATTTTGCTAACTTGTTGATTATAATTTTATTAAAAATATGAAAACTAGGTAAATACCCAAGAGCTACAGATTGTAAACACCAAGCAAAGTGAACGCCGACAACACTACACTCTACAGAAATGCAGAACGAAAAACAAACCAGCGCAGAACGAATGAGTATTGGATAGTGAACGTAACAGTAGGCCGAAGCTTTGTGGGTAAAGGTTAGAAGAATTCCATTCAAGGTTAAACGCTCAGAGAACTTTCTGCGACAGAGCACAAATGATTAATTTGCACTGCATCCCATCAACATCTTCGGAAAGGTAATGGAGGTTAGGCATATCAGTATATTGTTTCTATACCTCCATTCACTGTTTTAGAAAATTCCCTTCATGGATATGAAATGTTCATACCTCACAGTGTAATTCTGTACCCTGGTTAACTGCATGGAATACCGTATGAGACTAACAAAATTCTTTAAAAAGAAAATACTGAAGGGTGTAACTTTCTCTTTTAGTTAAAATTTCTATTTTTACATCCCCTGGAGCATGAATTTACGTCCCTGGAATGACCATTCCGGGAGGCAACCTCCCTAACTGGCCCCCGGAACGTACGCCCCCCCCCAAACACAGTTCGAGTACATTTTTGCACACAACTACAAAAATATTGTTTGCAATCCGAATTTTCGAAGTGTAAATATTGTGGAAAATAATATAAAATGATTTTATAGCGCCTAGACGGAAAACTGTGATTGAAAGATATCTGAATGTAACGGAATCATCACGTTCATGGGCAAGTGATGGACCATTCGTGAACAATTCGTCCACAACAAATGACTCTTCACTTTCAATGGTTCGCTCTCACCGCTATGAATGATCATTTAGTCCGCCATTACTGTGACACACACTGAAGTCACAGCATGTTTAGCTTGATTAACGCGAATGATTTGCCACGTTCACTCGTGGAAAACCATTCATGGTGAATGGTGAATAGGTCGCGCTCTTTCGGGCAATCACTCAAAAAGAGCTCTGGTCCTGAAAGCGCAATGGTTCGCTCTCACCGCTATGAATGATCATTTAGTCCGCCATTACTGCGACACATACTGAAGTCGCAGTATGTTTAACTTGATTCACGAAAATGATGAATGATTTTCCAAGAGCTAACGTGGCAAATCATTCATCGTGAATGGTGAACAGCTCGCGCTTTTTCGGGCAGTTACCCCGAAACAGCTGTGGCTTTGAAAGCGCTTTGGTCAAAAACACAAGATCCCTGAAACGAATGATTCACACAGGGAGCGTAGTGACAACCTAGAAATGAATAATCATTCGTGAATGACTCTTGTTCGTGAATGCTGAATGAACTCCCAAGAATGAATGATTTATGCCAACACTAGAAAACACGAGATCCCTGCAACGAACGGTTCACTCAGTGAGTGTAGTGACAACCTGGAAATGAATGGTCATTCGTGAATCACTCTTTTCTGTGAATGATGAATGAACTCCCAAGTAGGAATGATTTATGCCATCACTGGTATCTGTATCCTATTCAAAAAGTTAACATCTCGAATCTTTCACATGGAAGCCCGAATTTTCTGCCCTCATTTCTGACGTACATTATTACAGCTGCTTTAAACAAACATTACTTACAATAACTTAATCACAAAAGGCAATGAACTATTAAAGACTGGCATAGATAGCCGAAAGGACAGATAGTCAAAGCAAAAGTAAAAGCACAAAGCTTTATATTCAAATCAGGTAGAAATTAAAAGAAAAGAACTGAATGCGAAGAAAGAAAGTGGAGAGAAGGAAAGAGAAACAGACAAGAAGCTGATGACCACGAATAAAAAGAAAACAGATCAGGTGAAGACAGAAAGAAAAAATGGAAATTAGACAGCGAGCAGAAGAGAACGAGAGAAAAGATAGAAATCACGCATGACTTCTCCCGATTGCCAATGATAAGTATGAATTTCGAGCTTGTAAAGTATCACTTCTGGTGTTATTCTTCAGAGTTATAGCATGCAATTCCCCACGATTAAAAGAACTTGGCTGTATTGGTGGACAGTTTCCTTTCTAAGTCTTCATTCGCTAATGGACTTCCTTCTATCTCCTTCGCATCACGAAGCTAGCCTCAGGGCAGAACCAGTACACCCAACACACGAAAATCGTGTATAATTCGGTTTCCTCTAAATACCGGGTCATTAGCTGCACGATTGCTGAGATATTTATTTAAGCATGGTGTTCAGTGTGACCTTTTGACCTAGCGCCCTCTACCAATTAAGCCATTAAGCAAACAGCAATCAGCTTTAATTTGTAGTTGCAGTTTTGTCGTCGGAACATAGGCCTCCAATTATTTGTTCTTGTATTCGTTCTTGTATAAAGTACACAAATAATCGCCTAAGCAGTAGAAGTAAAGATAATATTACGTGTACTTATGCAACAGATTCTGCGGCAGGAAATTACAGAGTAAACATTGAAGTTCTTCGTACTTAGTAAACATTGAAGTTCTTCGTACCACCCATTCTTCTTAAATATGAAGTTTGGACGTAAAAGCTTTCACAAATGACATTCATTTTCCTTAGATACTGTTTGTACTGGGATGGAAAAAATATGGGTGTTTACGATTTGGGAGGAATTTTAATACGATAGCAATATTTCTTGATCTTTTTTTTTTTGGTGATTAATTAGTTTGGCTTGAATGGCAAACATAATATTTAGACCTTATGAAGTTCAAAGCAGAGGCCAATAATCTAATGTGTGAGAGCCAATGTTATGTTATTGACATCGGATTGATTAAATCCAGTGTGTCGCAGAGTTTAACACCATCGTTTAAAAAACCGTTATTATATATGACAGAAAATACTCATATATCTGTGATCTTAGATATGAGTATTCACACGGAGCGCAAAAAGAATAAAATTCTTTCTTCTAGAAATCTTCCCGGGATTCTATTCGACGGTTGACAAGAATACTAAGAAAGACCTAACAAAAACGACGACCGATGCTCAGGTAGTCAGAATCGAGGGCTTCCGGCTAATCGTTGCAGTTTGGTATTGTTTCAAATCCCAGATGATGAGTCATGTGGTTTTATTTTTGTCCGATGGCTTTTCTCCTATCCTTTTGGTGGAACCAGCTGCCTTAAATTCGGGACGAGCATTCTTTTGGGGACTTGTTGCCGCGAAAATTCATCTAATTTTGGGCACATTGCTTCTGGTAAAGAAATACCAAAATTCGGGATTTAATTACCTAATTAATTATACTAATTAACGTAATTGATTAACCATTCTTTAATTAGAGTGATTCCTAATTGAGTGCAGGCCGTATAAGGATTCGCTGGTTTCTTTTTTCTCTTTTTTTTTCTTGCTTTCCCTTCGCGTGGGAAGAAGATCACAACGCGAACGCTACGCCAGGTGCAAAATTCCGCAAACAAAGTTAAAGGTACTTTTCATTGCCCGGCATTTGTGAAGCACCAGCACTGCGAATTACACAGTGCAGCCTTAGCTAACAATAGGCCAGTGGTTACTATACGGCGGAAGTCCAAGAAGCAATGCTAAATCTGGTAAAAAGGTGTACTTATGTAATAACTGTCACTCAGGCTCTGTCTCGGGGAATATAATTCAGTCGGGCATACGTGCCTTCGAGCATACTTAAAGATTTAAAAGGGTTTCTCGGATGGTCCGATAATGGAACTCCAAAACAGGATGACAGTTAGGGCCAAATAAAGTTTTAAAGGGCTTAGCTCAGCAGATGGTCAGATACCAGGAGAACATCTGCACGAAATAGCCACTGGTGAACATCCATCGGACTGCAGGCCACTAACGAACGAGAGGGGGAGCCAGAAACCAATGAAGGTGCGGGTTGAACACACCTAGCAGCACGAGAAAGGCGAAAACGAAACGAAAATAAAATGCGAAAACTTGGAGAAATCAAGGTTGTTGTCGGTTGTCGTGGTGGTTGTTGTTAGGGATATGTTGTTCTCGGTTGGCAGAAATGCTTCGCCGTGCGGTAGCATGCTAGGTACCGAGGGAAGGGAGTAGTGAAGAATGCAAAGTAGAGCCTAGAGTAGTTATGCAGTTGTCGAAGGCACCCGGGCTGCGCTTTATCCACGGAGGATACCAGCCCCAGGATTGGGGACACAAGAAGAACAGCTCACGAAGGAGTAGCCTCATCATCAACCCTCTGGTCGGTGTTGAACAGTAGAAGATTTTAGGGTAAGACATCGTCCAAATATTTCAATCCCTTGCATGCTGTGTAATCATTGAAATTTAAAAATGAAATATTATTGTTCACCTCAGATTGCTAGGAATATTTCTATTTCTATAAATCTTAGGCTAAACCTTAACTTTTTTTTTGTAGCGATGTTTTAATATAATTTAATCTGGCCCCACCATTAATTTGTAGATTATGACGAAATAAATTTCTCCATCATCTTTGTCCACGCCGGGCATCGATTGCGGTTCCCCTCACTCCGGAGTAAGCCGCTCTCCCAACTGAGCTACGAGGACGTGTGCTCTCGCTGCTATCTGCCTTTATCTCATGTGCGTCCGGCGGTGCACGTCCCCGCCTCGTCACTAGCAGATAATCATCAGTATTCATCTTTCATTTATCACTGTGATTACCTTTACATGATGAGGTATTTCATCATCAGTAATGATGATTAAGGTTTCCACACGAGCTGGTAAGTTATGCTGCGTGGAAGACGTTCGCTGGAGCTAGAATGGGTGAGGAACTGTTACGTGGACTTTGCTTTTAAAACTGGAGCCGCTTATTCCAGCAAATATCTTCTGCAGAACCTTGTTAACTCAAACATTCCTTCTGTATAGTCTGATTTAAATCATGGATTGCGTGAATTTCATTTTTTCCCGGCCATGCCTTAAAAACAAACAATTAAATTCAGATTACAAGATGGTAATAATAATGTCCATTTATATGGAAAGTAATCGATCACTCACTGTCCGTTCGAGAAAATTGAAACACCAAAAACAGTTATTTTCCGGACCTTTATATAGCTCACCGTGATTCAGGCAAGAGTTATCAAAAACAAGATCACGTGACTACACCTTTCGACACAGTGAAAGATTAGGCACAAAAAAAGTGAAAGTATATGTAGTCTGCGTTTTTTGGCGGGACTGTTTCTATAGGGTTGCAAATCGAGTGAGGTGAGACTGAGGAAAAGATGAAACTGGTATTTGTTTTCACTGGGATCTTGAAATAAGTTTTTCTCGCGTTCATTTTCCGAAAAGAATGTATTTAAGCATACGGCAAAAAGGAGAATGTGTCTATACCTTGTCTTACCATAAATACTGTTACAAAGTATTTAATGCAATAACAAAGGGAATTTAAAGATATTTTAATATGCCTGTGATATGACGTAAGTAGTACACTTGCGAATACATGGCACCAATCACTTTTGAAAATGGCGTCCTTTTGTGTTCACACATTCCTTTAGTCTGTGTAGCCACTCATCAATAGTTTTACGCAGGGTCTCCACAGGGAAAGCTGCTACTGTCTGCATCAAAGAGCGTTTGAGACTGTCAAGACTGGGGTGTCTTTTTCTGAAGGCCACGTCCTCCAATGTGGCCCACAACTTGTAGTCCAGTCGGTTGAGGTCTGGGATGCTTGAAGGCCAATCGACTGAAAAAATAAAGTCTGGCAAATTCGCCTGAAGCCACTCCTGGATTGACTTATCTTTGTGGAAAGGTGCGGAATTCTGCTGAAAGTTCTACTGTCTGTTTTGGAAGAGGGTGTGACTCACATTTTTGACCACGGGTTCCAAAATCCTGTCCTGATAAACTTTGGCGGATGTTTTCACTTCTTTCTCTCAGAAATGGAGCTACGTGGTACCCTCGTAGGAGACTCCTCACCAAACCATGACAGAAGCAGGACGATGACCCCTCACGATCCTTGGAGCTTTCTCCTGAGCTTCTTGTGAGATTGACGCATACACTCGGTTATTTTGGCGGTTGAAAGCCTCTTCAGTAATAAAAAAATCATCAGAGGAAAGGATATGTCTGTGGCTATTGTATGCTTAACGCTGCAACAAACGTTTCACTTTTAGCACCCTCTGCTGCTTCAGTTCTTGGGTGAGGAAGTGCCATGTACGTCATCGGTATGATATCACTCTTAGGTCACTCTGCAGCACGCGTAACATCGATATTCTTGAAATGTTCAGTTCACAAGGCATCACTGATTGTTTTCGGACAGGATTTCGTCGAATACAGGCTGCCAATGCTTTCACCAGGCGAGCAGTCTTCACAATACGCGCCCGCCCCTTTTTGGTGCGGTCAGCGATGGTTCTAGTCTCAAGAAACCTTTTTATAATCCGGTAGACAAAAATTCGGCTGATTCAATAAGTACTAACTGTACACCAAATTATACTCAAAATAGTATTGTATAACTATACTGAAAATCCGAAATTTCTTGGGGTAGAATACAAATAAATCTTTGCAAGCTTTCGCACATCAACCAGATGGTTTTTTCAAGGAAGGTAGACAGCTAACTGCAAACTGGATAATAGAACGTTTTAACACTTTGAACGCGATGACTTGACTAGACAATAAATGAATAGGAGCAAACATGATATTTCGAAGAAACGAGGTCATGTTGTTTGGGCACGCGGTACTATGCTAGAAAACTCAGCATTATTTGAAGAATTGATTCCAAATACGTGGCAACTCCAGAGAGACGTTATCATTGCAAGCCTCTAAGCTGGTCAAAATTTCCAAGGTTTCGCGAATGGCAGTAGATTTGGGTGTGGAGCATGAAGCTAATTTCTTTACATCACTCCATATAGGATCGGCGGACTTGAACTTGAACTTCTCTTGATAGGGCAGTGGTTATTTTCCCGTCTCTTGTACCCCTTTTATGTTCGCTGATTCGAATTCCAAACGAACGCTTCGTCATTCCGATGTAGAATCGCCTAGAGTCGTCCAGATATTTTAGTGGGATGGCATAAACACCTGCCTCATTGGGAAAAGGGGGCTTGTCAATATTTCTCGTCAAAACTTCCTATGATGTGGCTCAAGTAAATGTCATGTTTCTAAGAAGAGTGTGTTAGCAGTTTTTCTTTCTTTGTAAACAGTTTTTCTTTCAAAAAAAAATTAAGTTTAAAAACTAACCTTTCAGTATCATGTTTTTTTTTTGTTTTTTTTTACGATTCAAAACATGATAATGAAAGGTTAGTTTTTAAATTTTTTTTTTTTTTGCGGCATATGATTTCTTGCGACAACCTCGTACGAGCTCATATGAAACACAACGCGTACGGGTCCCAATGATGAGACTGGATCGCCTATGCTAGGAAACCCAATGTCATTGTTGCCACTTTAGTCGATCGGAATTAATTAACAAAATTTATGCCCGCAAGTTTCCAAAAGGGCTTCGCGCGGTAATAGGTCCATACAAAAAATATGTCGTCAGCATAGCAGAGCCAAGTAGTTGGGTTTGTGAATTTTTGGCTTGAATTTAGGTTTCCAATGGGTGGAGGACAGCCTCCGCTAATATAGCTGATATGGGGGAGTCCTTAGGTACACCCCGTGATTGTTTATATTTGCGCTCTCCGAAGCAGAAGTACAGTAGTTAGAGTAGGAAACAATGTCAATAAGTTAAAAAAAAAATGTTAGAGGCAGTCCAGTGAGTCCGTTAGTGCTTGGTTTAGGGCTGTAGTTGCCTTTGATTTGTATTGAGGGGAATAAGGCGACTACGTCAAAACTTCCTATGATGAGGCTGACTCGCACGCTTTCCCCAACTCCATCAGCAGCTGCCACTGTAGAATGATGAAACACCGACAGGAATATTATCTGACTTAGCATCCGTGTCATATTTACACCAATAAACGGATTCGCATCTTTCAAATTTGTATTGTACAATGGTGTAATCCCGTATTTCATTTACCGACAGGAAGTTGAGTAATACAGATAATAGCTGATGCAATCGGTAGAAATCTCCTAATACCAACAGGTGGTCTTAAATTTTTGTACATTTCCCTTTTTCTTAAATATAATTGAAAGCCATTGCGAGTTTAACAAGTTAGTAAAATCATGCAATGCATTGATTATAATACGCTTTCCAACATACCAGAAATCATTACTCAAGTTATCACTTAAGTTATGAGGATAATGGCTGTGGAATAAATCTCACTCCTGTGCCCTGACCTTTGATCCCATTTCAATGATATTCAACGAAACCGGTTCAGTATACCTCCGAAATAACATGATAACGTTTTGTCGCAATCGAAGCATTTTTACGTAAGTTATGATGCATAAGGGCTATGGAATAGATCCCGTTTCTGTGTCCTAACCTTTGACCCCATTTCTCCCATTTTCCATAGGATTTGTCTTCAAGCAGGCCCCTACAACATACTAAAATTACATGCAAATCGAAGAATTTTTTACGTAAGTTATGACGCATAATGGCGATGGTAGTGATTCCGCTCATATGTGCTGACCTTTGACCCCGTTTCACCCATTTTCAATAGGGTTTGTCCCCAGGTGGTCCTCTACCACATGCTAAAATTTAATCAAAATCGAACCTGTTTTACGTTAGTTATGACGCATAAGAGCAGTGGAATGGATACCGCTCCTATGTCCTGACCTTTGACCCCATTTCGTTCACTTTCAATAGGGTTCCTTCCCAGGTGTTCCCCTTCCACGTACTGAAATTTAATCGAAATCGAACGATTTTTACGCGAGTTATCGTGCGGACGGTCAAACGCACACAACGCGTGACGTCATGAGGCAGATGGGAATCGCGACCATCTGCTCGCAAGAGTGTGACGTCATTAAACTTTAATAGGATCCACACAACGCGTGACGTAATGAGACAGATGGCATGACCGCGCGCCGACATATCAACCGCGAGATTGTGACGTCATAAGATTTCTAAGCATGGATAATATCAATGGAACGACGCCTTGACACTAAAAACGTTTTAATTCGGGGTGGTTATTTAACGCACTAAACGAATTTTCCTAAAGTCGAAATCAAGCTAAATCGAGTTCTAGTACCAGAAAACGGTAGGTTAACGACTTTCATCAACATCCTTAGAGCGTTTTCAAAATAAAATTTACATACATACAAGAATGGCTCCTTTAAGGTGGACGTCAAGTAATTTTGCTTCCTATACTTCCAATGGAAAAACGTCTGTACACATTTTCTTCACAATCAATGCGTTCCCAAGGATGAAAATTTGAACATCGATTAAAATAGCTTCATTTTATGATTTGGAATACTTAATATTTCTAAAACATAACCATGATTTTGAAATGCAACATTTGTTTGTCTACTGACGTCATCAAAGTACAGGTCGTGCCATCTTTTTTCTGGTTCCAACACCACCAAAGGAAAAGTTATTGATTTTTTATATAATTATGGTTATGTTTTAGGAAATATTAAGTATTCGAAGTTATAATATGAAGTTATTTTAATCGATGTTCAAATTTTCATTCTTGGGAACACAATAATTGTGAAGGAAATGTGTACAAAAGTTTTTCCATTGGACGTATAGGAAGCAAAATTACTTGACGTCCACCTTAATAATATGGGATAAGGGCGATGGAATGGATCGCAATCCTATGTCCTGACCTTTGACCCCACTTCCCCCATTTTCAATAAGGTTCGTCCCCAGGTGGTCCCCTACCACATAGTAAAATTTCATTGAAATCGAACCATATTTATGCAAGTTATGACGCATAAGTGCAAAGGAATGGATCCCGCTCCTACGTCGTGGCCTTTGACCCCATTTGTCCCATTTTCAATAAGGTTCGTCCCCAGGTGGTCCCCTAGCACATACTAAAATTTCATCGAAATCGAACCATTTTTACGCGAGTTATCGTGCGGACGGACGGACGGATAAAGCTGGAGCTTATACGCTTCTTCAACCTACGGTTGGAAAGCGTAAATAAAATGACTAATTCAGTCGCATTGATGACGAAAAAGGCGGCCCCAGTGGCGCAGTGGTCTAAGCAATGGCCTCTGATCATTCGTCCGAAAGGGGTCCGGGTTCGAATCCCGTGAGGCATGGATGTTGTGTTTGTCTCTTACAGCACTGGCTCTCTCCCTTTCCTGGAACCAGTGACCCTAAATTAGGGACGGGCAACTGCTTATAGCCCATTGAGTTGCTCACGGGGATCGTTAAACCTCCAATTAAAAGAAAAAAGTGACGAAAAAATTCATCGCGTAATCAATAAGAGTTATTTTGAACGTGCCTCCTGCGGTTAAGACGTGGTTTCTGATAAACCAGTCCAAACGACCTCAGAATGAATCCAGCTGGCGCGAAACAATTCGCTGGTGTAAGGGCTGAGAAGTTCAAAGATATTCGATTTTGCGAAATTTTTGTATCAATATACATAAACCTGAAAAAGTATTTTCTGAAATAAACGGAATTACTGACTACGGAAAATCTGTGAAAACACATAAGTTAAAAAAAAAACGGGCTCTTTTGGAAATGGAAATTTTATTATAAGACAGACACCTTTATATATATATTCCGGCAACTTTGCTACACATTATTTTCAGTAATTTTTCGTGAATTCACACTATCTAGTTTTTACAGTGTATCTACTATTTTAATGATTTGGTATTCAATGCATCTCATACAAACCAGAATAATACTTTTTGATGATTTTGTAGGCATTTCACAGCTCCTTAAAAAGCTGAATCTGCGTAAAGTTTGAAGACGCCTAAGAAGCTGGATACACAATACAGGCTTCTGCAGAAAGAGTATCTCTTAAAATAATTCTCTCTGCTAAACATAAACGTTGTAATAGCAGGGTTTTCTTTGTAGTGTTCAGCATTCATTCAGCCTGAGGCTGAACCGATCTTTCAATTTAAGATCCTTTATTCTCTGAAAACGATCACTTACGATGATCATTTTTTTTCTCCAGTAATCTTTTGTGCGCACGTTCACTCCGTTTCATGGTTTTAAACCTGGCTAATTTGCATGACGCGACTATTCTTCAAACTGTCGTTTTAATTTCTCCTGCCAGATTTTTATAATGCAATTATCTGTCGGATATTTACCCCATCCTGCGCTATTCCTTCGTGTCTGGAATGTCTTACGAGTTCAAGGTATTTTTTCAATTCTTTTTAATTCATGTCTGCTACCACACGCAGACATTCACGCACATGCGTATTCTTTACTTAGACTTTTTCGGCAACGTCTCTCTGTCTTTCTCTCCCCCTCTCTTTCTCTCTCTCTCTCTCTCTCTCTTTCTTTCTTTCTCATTGGCGGCCAGCTTTGTCCTGAGCGCCAAATTTTGAGTTAATAGATTTCCTCAACAGCTCTCTTGACTGCAATCAATTAACCGGGAGGACCCCACCCGACGAATGTTGTGACCTCCATTAACACGTCGTGGCTGAGGTCATTCTCATTCTGTGACTCCTCCTTCCTGTCAGTCGCTTGTTTCCACAACAGAGGTGCAAAGAAACAGTGATATCGATTCAAAAGAACAGGTGTTCTTTTGAATCGATATCCCTGTCCTTCCCTGATTGGCAGATCTTTAGAGTGCTTTAGATTGTATCATTTATTTGATTTTTCATTTCTTTCTTTTTACCTCCTTTAGAACCAACTCTATTTAAAGAAAAGATTGAAAAATATGTTAAGCAATGGATCATGGCTATTCTAAGAAGGTTCTACTGTGTTTTCGAAGGTAACTGCTTTAATACGATTTCCAGGCACGCAGGATTATCAAAACTATCAGACGAAGGCCTGATTAGATTTTTGACAGGGCTTTGCTTAGGAAAGATACTGTAAAACAAATTAAAAATACGCACAATCATGAAAAAAAATCTGCGATATTGTAAACAGGTTCGCATGTAGCTGTGTAAATAAATCAGGGCCTCCCTGGTACCCGAGTGCTCTGAGGGGCTGGCTTCTGATCATTTATAGATTCAGATAATACAACGTAGTTGTCACAAATGTTTATTTTCTCAAGCCGACCATGGTTTCGCTGTGTATTGACCTAGCTTCATCAGGACGAATGGCACGTAAATATTCAAATTGTATATGACATCATAAATGGTGTTTACAGTCACGTGTTTTGGTTAGACGCTTCCACGCGTTTGATAGAAATGGCGTGGATGCCATGTCATTAACAAGTTGCGAAGACTTCTGATATATATATGGAAAGCTTCCAAAATATTCAGTTTGGTGGTTGAATCTGGTTTGTCAATAAGTTTTGACTCTTCAAAGAGAA
Organism: Macrothele yani; assembly: GCA_039090855.1. Taxonomy (NCBI): domain Eukaryota; kingdom Metazoa; phylum Arthropoda; class Arachnida; order Araneae; family Macrothelidae; genus Macrothele; species Macrothele yani. Next base: position 126,937,388 of record CM077024.1, on the reverse strand, counting down.
ATTTGTGGTCCTTTTCGTAACAGTGTTTAGCCATCAATGACTTCTTTAGGTCACAATTCCGAATGTAGCTCTTGTGCTCCTTCAATCGAAAACGTAAGGCTCTACGGGTCTGTCCTATGTACGAAGCGCCACATTCACATGGAATTCGGTAAATTCCTCACGAGTTTTTGTCTTCAACATAGTCCTTTGAACCTGAAAATCTCATTTTGTTTATGGGTTTAAAAATCACCTTAAAATTAAAGGTTTTGAGAATTTTTGTAATTTCGAAGGCAATGTCACGGGAAAATGGAATAATGGCAAAATTCTCTCGCAATGGGCGCATCACAGGAGTTAATGTGGAGATGGGCTTCGGTTTCCGGAATTTTGTTAGAGCCTTGTCTACAATGGAAGGGTTGTATCCTCGCTGTACTGCAACACGTTTAAGGAAATAAAGTTCTTTTTCCAAACTGTTCTTATCTGAACACATATGTATCGCGCGATATACGCAACCGCTGAGTTTTTGTTGATAAGGGTGATTCGTCCGAAATGAGCATTCGTCCGAAATGGGACGGTATTCGAGTCCCGTTGGTGTACTTCTCTGATGGCGCTGTCCTGTCCCTTCCCTAAAATCAGTGGCCCCAAATTAGGAAATGCGATTGCTTGTACTCCGACTTGCTCATGGTAGTTGTTCAACCTAGAGGTCTGCACGGGATTTATGTGGTGGCACGGCGTAGCCCAAGCCCATGCTTTTAAGGCCCGGCTCGGCCCGTTTCAGATATTAGCCGGACCCATCAATTGCAGCTATTATTTAGGGCCGGCCCGTAATGTACTATCTCATATTGTTTTGTCTTTCTATTGTATTTTATTAAATTATGAAAATTTAATAATGAAATGAAATATTGTTGAAAATATTTGGTTGAATGTAAGCCTCAAAATATTAACTAAACTTTGGCAGTTATCGAAGAATATCATCATCATCATCATTGTCAACCATTATCAATCCACTGCTGGACGAAGGTCTCCCCAAGTTTCCTCCACAACGGTCTGTCTTGTGCCAGTCTCCTCCATGTCACCCCTGCATACTTTCAAATTTCATCCACCCATCTCCCATGTGGTCTTCTTCTGGGTCTTTTCCTGTCTCTTGGAATACAATCTAGAATTTCGGCTGTCCATCGATGATCTGTCCTTCTGGCAGTACGTCCAACCCATTGCCATTTCAGGGATTTAACTCTGATCATGATGTCTTCCACTCTTGTCATTTTTCGGATTCACGAGTTCCTCTTCTTATCTCTCCTGGTTACACCAAGCATGCACCTCTCCAGGCTACTTTGAGTTGTCTGCAGCCTTTGTATGTCTCTTTTAGTTAAGGTCGACGTCTCTGCACCATACGTAAGTACTGGAAGGATGCATTGATCAAACACTTTTCTTTTAAGACATAATGGCATATTGCTCTTGAAAATTATGCTGTTTCTTCCAAAAGCTCTCCAGGCTAGTTTTGTACGCCGATAAATTTCTTCATCAATGTGACCCTCACTTCATATCTGCTGTCCAAGATAAACGTACGTGTCTGTTATCTCCAGCTTTTCTCCATCAATCGATAAATCTTCATTTCTTGTAAAAGCATTGAACATCACTTTTGTCTTCTGAAAGTTCATTTTTAATCCCACTTCTTTACTCTTGTCAGCAAGTTCCTGGATCATACTCTGCAGCTCTGATGGGGTAGTTGCAAAAATTACTACGTCATCAGCAAAACGAAGGTGGGTTAGATAATCTCCATTAATCTTTATATCCTTGTTTTCCCAGCTCAGCGACTGAAAAACACCCTCCAATGTGGCATTAAAGAGCTTCGGAGATATGGTGTCACCTTGTCTCACTCCCTTTCCAATTTTTACGTGCGTTGTATTTTCAAACAGCCGAATCTTTGCACTTGCATTTTCAGAGATGTTATTAATAATATTAATGTATGCATCTTCAATACCGCCGGTTTTCAGAGCCATTGTAACTGCTGATGGTTTCACCGAATCAAAGGCTTTTTCATAATCGATAAAAGCCATGCACAATGGAAGTTCATATTCCCTCGCTCTTTCAATTAGTTCTCTCAGCACGTGGATATGATCTATTGTGCTGTAGCCACTCCTGAATCCAGCTTGTTCTCTCGGTTGAGCCATGTCCAGTGTTACCTTCAAGCGGTGTGAAAGAACTTTCGTGAAGATTTTATAAACTACTGATAGGAGGCTGATAGGTCTGTAGTTTCCGAGATCCTCAATGTCACCTTTCTTATGTAGCAGGATCATTGTAGCGGTGTTCCAATCCTCAGGAATCTTTCCTTCATTAAGGCATCGAGTGAAAATTTGGGCGAGTACTGTTTCGATTTCTCCACTTGCTTCTTGTATGATGTCTACAGTAATTCCATCTTCTCCTGGAGCTTTTCCCCGCTTCATGTTCTTGATTGCATGTGCAACTTCTGCTGGAAGGACTGGAGGAACTCTGGTACTGGTATCTTTCATGATGTCTGGAGTGCATGTATCATCACTTTCATATAATTTGGAGTAGAAATCTTTCACTCTTGTCAAAATTTCGCCTCTATTTCTTGTTACAGAACCATCTTCTTTTCTCTGCGCCATAATCTGTTTTCTTCCCTTACTGAGATGCCCCTTTGCTATCTTTAGGCTTTGGTTGTTTTCAATTGCTTTCCTCACTAGTTCACAGTTGAATTTTCTTACGTCTTCAGTGATACTTTTTCTTACTGTCTTGCATAGCTCTATATATTCCACTTTGGAAGTCACATCTTCTTTAGTTGTCCTCATCTCTCTTCTTTTTTGCATCAGCATTTTCGTTTTTCCTGATAATTTGTTTACATGCAACTTGTTCTTAGACCCAGCTAATTTTGTTGCTGTTTCCATAAGAGCTTTGGTTACTTTTCTGTTAACTTCAGAGATGTCCACTTCTTCCGATGTTAGGCCTTCTAAAGCAGAGAACCTGTTCTTCAGTTCCAACTTGAAGGTATTATGGTGTTTTTTAAGGTTGGTTATGTCAATAGATTTTGTTTGTCTTATGAGCTTGCCACGTTCAAGTTTAGTGTTGAGGTGCATCTTACATCTCACCAATCTATGGTCACTACCTGTGTTGAACTTGTTTAGCACACTGCAGTCTTCTATGACGAATTTTTTGTTACACATAATAAAATCAATTTCACTTGTCGTCCCATTTGGATGTCTCCATGTCCATTTCCTGTGTGGCTTTTTCTTGAAGAAGGAGTTCAAGATGAAAAGCCCTTCTGCCTTTGCAAACTCAACGAGAGTATTTCCACGCTGGTTTCTGTTGCCGTGACCGAATTTACCTACTCAAGTTTCATTCTGTTGCCGTTGCCCTATTTTTGCATTGAAATCTCCCATAATTATTTTCAAGTGCTGCTTACCTTTATTATTTAGATGACAAATTTCCTCATAAAATTCTTCAATTTCTTCTTCAGGATGACTTGTGGTGGGTGCATAAGTTTGAATAATCTGAGCCCTGGTATCTTTTCGAGAGTTGGATAACAAGTCGTGCAGCTCTGTCAGAGGAACTTCAACTTCTACAACTTTATCCTTCAGTTTCTTGTTTATTATAAATCCAACACCACTAGTTCTGCCAGTATCTGTCCCACGATAGTAGAAGAGATGTCCACTTTTCAGTTCGATGAGATCTTCTCCTTTTGTCCTTAAGTCACTTAGCCCCACGATGTCCCACTTGATCCTTTGTAGTTCCTCTTCCAATTCAAGAAGCCTTGAATCAGAAGACAGGGAGCGTCCATTATACGTAGCCAAGGTCAGCATCAGATGGCAGCCTAGTCCGGTCCTCCGGGGATTCTTAGCACCCTCTGCCTTCATGTCGCACTGGCCGCTGCCTTGGCCAGGTACATTCCAGCTGCCGGAGACTGAGGGCCAAGATTTAAGTTGTGGAATCATTTTTTAGGGGTTTGGCCATAACTCACCACGCTGGCCAAGCGAGTTGGTGAGTGTGGGATAGAATTTCCTCTAATCCCGATGGTATAGTTATACCGCTATTGGCGGTCGTCAGAGCCACTTTAGTGGGAACAGGATGCACCACGAAAAGGCGGGGTTGACATTTGTCAAGGAGAGGCTGTGATGTTACGCATCACCTGACCTTACATTACATCGAAGAATATATATATATATATATATATATATATATATCATCATCATCATCATTGTCAACCATTATCAATCCACTGCTGGACGAAGGTCTCCCCAAGTTTCCTCCACAACGGTCTGTCTTGTGCCAGTCTCCTCCATGTCACCCCTGCATACTTTCGAATTTCATCCACCCATCTCCCATGTGGTCTTCTTCTGGGTCTTTTCCTGTCCCTTGGAATCCAATCTAAAATTTCGGCTGTCCATCGATGATCTGTCCTTCTGGCAGTATGTCCAGCCCATTGCCATTTCAGGGATTTAACTCTGATCATGATGTCTTCCACTCTTGTCATTTTCGGATCCACGAGTTCCTCTTCTTATCCCTCCTGGTTACACCAAGCATGCACCTCTCCATGCTTCTTTGAGTTGTCTGCAGCCTTTGTATGTCTCTTTTAGTTAAGGTCCACGTCTCTGCACCATACGTAAGCACTGGAAGGATGCATTGATCAAACACTTTTCTTTTAAGACATAATGGCATATTGCTCTTGAAAATTATGCTGTTTCTTCCAAAAGCTCTCCAGGCAAGTTTTGTACGCCGATTAATTTCTTCATCAATGTGACCCTCACTTGATATCTGCTGTCCAAGATAAACGTACGTGTCTGTTATCTCCAGCTTTTCTCCATCAATCGATAAATCTTCATTTCTTGTAAAAGCATTGAACATCACTTTTGTCTTCTGAAAGTTCATTTTTAATCCCACTTCTTTACTCTTGTCAGCAAGTTCCTGGATCATACTCTGCAGCTCTGATGGGGTAGTTGCAAAAATGACTACGTCATCAGCAAAGCGAAGGTGGGTTAGATAATCTCCATTAATCTTTATTCCCTTGTTTTCCCAGCTCAGCGACTGAAAAACACCCTCCAATGTGGCATTAAAGAGCTTCGGAGATATGGTGTCCCCTTGTCTCACTCCCTTTCCAATTTTTACGTGTGTTGTATTTTCAAACAGCCTAATCTTTGCACTTGCATTTTCATAGATGTTATTAATAATATTAATGTATGCATCTTCAATACCGCAGGTTTTCAGAGCCATTGTAACTGCTGATGGTTTCACCGAATCAAAGGCTTTTTCATAATCGATAAAAGCCATGCACAATGGAAGTTCATATTCCCTCGCTCTTTCAATTAGTTCTCTCAGCACGTGGATATGATCTATTGTGCTGTAGCCACTCCTGAATCCAGCTTGTTCTCTCGGTTGAGCCATGTCCAGTGTTACCTTCAAGCGGTGTGAAAGAACTTTAGTGAAGATTTTATAAACTACTGATAGGAGGCTGATAGGTCTGTAGTTTCCGAGATCCTCAATGTCACCTTTCTTATGTAGCAGGATCATTGTAGCGGTGTTCCAATCCTCAGGAATCTTTCCTTCATTAAGGCATCGAGTGAAAATTTGGGCGAGTACTGTTTCGATTTCTCCACTTGCTTCTTGTATGATGTCTACAGTAATTCCATCTTCTCCTGGAGCTTTTCCTCGCTTCATGTTCTTGATTGCATGTGCAACTTCTGCTGGAAGGACTGGAGGAACTCTGGTACTGGTATCTTTCATGATGTCAGGAGTGCATATATCATCCCTTTCATATAATTTGGAGTAGAAATCTTTCACTCTTGTCAAAATTTCGCCTCTATTTCTTGTTACAGAACCATCTTCTTTTCATATATATATATATATATATATATATATAGGGATGTAAGGTCAGGTGATGCGTAACATCACAGCCTCTACTTGACAAATGTCAACCCCGCCTTCTCGTGGTGCATCCTGTTCCCACTAAAGGGGCTCTGACGACCGCCCATAGCGGTATAACTATACCATCGGGATCAGAGGAAATGCTATCCCTTACTCACCAACCCGCTTGGCCAGCGTGGTGAGTTATGGCCAAACCCCTCCAAAATGATTCCACAACTTAAATCTTGGCCCTCAGTCTCCGGCAGCTGGAATGTACCTGGCCAAGGCAGCGGCCAGTGCGACATGAAGGCAGAGGGTGCTAAGAATCCCCGGAGGACCGGACTAGGCTGCCATCTGATGCTGACCTTGGCTACTTACAATGGACGCTCCCTATCTTCTGATTCAAGGCTTCTTGAATTGGAAGAGGAACTACAAAGGATCAAGTGGGACATCGTGGGGCTAAGTGAGGTAAGGAGAAAAGGAGAAAATCTCATCGAACTGAAAAGTGGACATCTCTTCTACTATCGTGGGACAGATACTGGCAGAACTAGTGGTGTTGGATTTATAATAAACAAGAAACTGAAGGATAAAGTTGTAGAAGTGGAAAGTTCCTCTGACAGAGCTGCACGACTTGTTATCCAACTCTCGAAAAGATACCAGGCTCAGATTATTCAAACTTATGCACCCACCACAAGTTATCCTGAAGAAGAAATTGAAGAATTTCATGAGGAAATTTGTCATCTAAATAATAAAGGTAAGCAGCACTTGAAAATAATTATGGGAGATTTCAATGCAATAATAGGGCAACGGCAACAGAATGAAACTTCGGTAGGTAAATTCGGTCATGGCAACAGAAACCAGCGTGGAAATACTCTCGTTGAGTTTGCAGAGGCAGAAGGGTTTTTCATCTTGAACTCCTTCTTCAAGAAAAAGCCACACAGGAAATGGACATGGAGACATCCAAATGGGACGACAAGTGAAATTGATTTTATTATGTGTAACAAAAAATTCGTCATAGAAGACTGCAGTGTGCTAAACAAGTTCAACACAGGTAGTGACCATAGATTGGTGAGATGTAAGATGCACCTCAACATTAAACTTGAACGTGGCAAGCTCATAGGACAAACAAAATCTATTGACATAACTAACCTTAAAAAACACCATAATACCTTCAAGTTAGAACTGAAGAACAGGTTCTCTGCTTTAGAAGGCCTAACATCGGAAGAAGTGGACATCTCTGAAGTTAACAGAAAAGTAACCAAAGCTCTTATGGAAACAGCAACAAAATTAGCTGGGTCTAAGAACAAGTTGCATGTGAACAAATTATCAGGAAAAACCAAAATGTTGATGCAAAAAAGAAGAGAGATGAGGACAACTAAAGAAGATGTGACTTCCAAAGTGGAATATATAGAGCTATGCAAGACAGTAAGAAAAAGTATCACTGAAGACGTAAGGAAATTCAACTGTGAACTAGTGAGGAAAGCAATTGAAAACAACCAAAGCTTAAAGATAGCAAAGGGACATCTCAGTAAGGGAAGAAAACAGATTATGGCACTGAGAAAAGAAGATGGTTCTGTAACAAGAAATAGAGGCGAAATTTTGACAAGAGTGAAAGATTTCTACTCCAAATTATATGAAAGGGATGATATATGCACTCCAGACATCATGAAAGATACCAGTACCAGAGTTCCTCCAGTCCTTCCAGCAGAAGTTGCACATGCAATCAAGAACATGAAGCGAGGAAAAGCTCCAAGAGAGGATGGAATTACTGTAGACATCATACAAGAAGCAAGTGGAGAAATCGAAACAGTACTCGCCCAAATTTTCACTCGATGCCTTAATGAAGGAAAGATTCCTGAGGATTGGAACACCGCTACAATGATCCTGCTACATAAGAAAGGTGACATTGAGGATCTCGGAAACTACAGACCTATCAGCCTCCTATCAGTAGTTTATAAAATCTTCACTAAAGTTCTTTCACACCGCTTGAAGGTAACACTGGACATTTCTCAACCGAGAGAACAAGCTGGATTCAGGAGTGGCTACAGCACAATAGATCATATCCACGTGCTGAGAGAACTAATTGAAAGAGCGAGGGAATATGAACTTCCATTGTGCATGGCTTTTATCGATTATGAAAAAGCCTTCGATTCGGTGAAACCATCAGCAGTTACAATGGCTCTGAAAACCTGCGGTATTGAAGATGCATACATTAATATTATTAATAACATCTATGAAAATGCAAGTGCAAAGATTAGGCTGTTTGAAAATACAACACACGTAAAAATTGGAAAGGGAGTGAGACAAGGTGACACCATATCTCCGAAGCTCTTTAATGCCACATTGGAGGGTGTTTTTCAGTCACTGAGCTGGGAAAACAAGGGGATAAAGATTAATGGAGATTATCTAACCCACCTTCGTTTTGCTGATGACGTAGTAATTTTTGCAACTAACCCATCAGAGCTGCAGAGTATGATCCAGGAACTTGCTGACAAGAGTAAAGAAGTGGGATTAAAAATGAACTTTCAGAAGACAAAAGTGATGTTCAATGCTTTTACAAGAAATGAAGATTTATCGATTGATGGAGAAAAGCTGGAGATAACAGACACGTACGTTTATCTTGGACAGCAGATATCAAGTGAGGGTCACATTGATGAAGAAATTAATCGGCGTACAAAACTTGCCTGGAGAGCTTTTGGAAGAAACAGCATAATTTTCAAGAGCAATATGCCATTATGTCTTAAAAGAAAAGTGTTTGATCAATGCATCCTTCCAGTGCTTACGTATGGTGCGGAGACGTGGACCTTAACTAAAAGAGACATACAAAGGCTGCAGACAACTCAAAGAAGCATGGAGAGGTGCATGCTTGGTGTAACCAGGAGAGATAAGAAGAGGAACTCGTGGATCCGAAAAATGACAAGAGTGGAAGACATCATGATCAGAGTTAAATCCCTGAAATGGCAATGGGCTGGACATACTGCCAGAAGGACAGATCATCGATGGACAGCTGAAATTTTAGATTGGATTCCAAGGGACAGGAAAAGACCCAGAAGAAGACCACATGGGAGATGGGTGGATGAAATTCGAAAGTATGCAGGGGTGACATGGAGGAGACTGGCACAAGGCAGACCGTTGTGGAGGAAACTTGGGGAGACCTTCGTCCAGCAGTGGATTGATAATGGTTGACAATGATGATGATGATGATGATATATATATAAGGTCAGGTGATTCGTAATATCACAGCCTCTTCTTGACAAATGTCAACCCCGCCTTCTCGTGCTGCATCCTGTTCCCACTAAAGGGGCTCTGACGACCGCCAATAGCGGTATAACTATACCATCGGGATTAAAGGAAATGCTATCCCACACTCACCAACCCTCTTGGCCAGCGTGGTGAGTTATAGCCAAACCCCTCCAAAATGACTCCACAACTCAAATCTTGGCCCTCAGTCTCCGGCAGCTGGAATGTACCTGCCCAAGACAGCGGCCAGTGCGACATGAATGCAGAGGGTGCTAAGAATCCCCGGAGGACCGGACTAGGCTGCCATCTGATGCTGACCGTGGCTACGTATAATGGACGCTCCCTATCTTCTGATTCAAGCCTTCTTGAATTGGAAAAGAAACTACAAAGAATCGAGTGGGACATCGTCGGGTTAAGTGAGGTAAGGAGAAAATGAGAAGATCTCATTGAACTGAAAAGTGGACATCTCTTCTACTATCGTGGGACAGATACTGGCAGAACTAGTGGTGTTGGATTTATAATAAACAAGAAACTGAAGGATAAAGTTGTAGAAGTTGAAAGTTCCTCTGACAGAGCTGCACGACTCGTTATCCAACTCTCGAGAAGATACAAGGCTCAGATTATTCAAACTTATGCACCCACCACAAGTCATCCTGAAGAAGAAATTGAAGAATTTTATGAGGAAATTCGTCATCTAAATAATAAAGGTAAGCAGCATTTGAAGATAATTATGGGAGATTTCAATGCAAAAATAGGGCAACGGCAACAGAATGAAACTTCAGTAGGTAAATTCGGTCACGGCAACAGAAACCAGCGTGGAAATACTCTCGTTGAGTTGCAAAGGCAGAAGGCTTTTTCATCTTGAACTCCTTTTTGAAGAAAAAGCCACACAGGAAATTTAAATGGAGACATCCAAATGGGACGACAAGTTAAATTGATTTTATTGTGTGTAACAAAAAACTCGTCATAGAAGACTGCAGTGGGCTAAACAAGTTCAACACAGGTAGTGACCATAGATTGGTGAGATGTAAGATGCACCTCAACACAAAATTTGAACGTGGCAAGCTCATAAGACAAACCAAATTCATTGACATAACCAACCTTAAAAAACACCATAATACCTTCAAGTTGGAACTGAAGAACAGATTCTCTGCTTTAGAAGGCCTAACATCGGAAGAAGTGGACATCTCTGAAGTTAACAGAAAAGTAACCAAAGCTCTTATGGAAACAGCAACAAAATTAGCTGGTTCTAAGAACAAGTTGCATGTGAACAAATTATCAGGAAAAACCGTAATAATGATGCAAAAAAGAAGAGAGATGAGGACAACTAAAGAAGATGTGACTTCCAAAGTGGAATATATAGAGCTATGCAAGACAGTACGAAAAAGTATCACTTAAGAGGTAAGGAAATTCAACTGCGAACTAATGAGGAAAGCAATTGAAAACAACCAAAGCCTAAAGATAGAAAAGGGACATCTCAGTAAGGGAAGAAAACATATTATGGCACTGAGAAAAGAAGATGGTTCTGTAACAAGAAACAGAGGCAAAACTTTTACAAGAGTGAAAGATTTCTACTCCAAATTATATGAAAGGGATGATACATGTACTCCAGATATCATGAAAGGTACCAGTGCCAGAGTTATTCCAGTCCTCCCAGCAGAAGTTGCACCTGGAATCAAGAACATGAAGCGGGGAAAAGCTCCAGGAGAAGATGGAATTACTGTAGACATCATACTAGAAGCAAGTGGAGAAATCGAAACAATACTAGCCCAAATTTTCACTCGATGCCTTAATCAAGGGAAGATTCCTGAGGACTGGAAAACCACTACAATGATCCTGCTACATAAAAAAGGTGACATTGAAGATCTCGGGAACTACAGCCCTATCAGCCTCCTATCAGTGGTTTATAATATCTTCACCAAAGTTCTTTCACACCGCTTGAAGGTAACACTGGACATGGCTCAACCGAGAGAACAAGCTGGATTCAGGAGTGACTATAGAACAATAGATCATATCCACGTACTAAGAGAACTAATTGAAAGAGCGAGGGAATATGAAATTCCATTGTGCATGGCTTTTATCGCTTATGAAAAAGCCTTTGATTCGGTGAAACCATCAGCAGTTACAATGGCTATGAAATCCTGCGGTATTGAAGATGCATACATTAATATTATTAATAACATCTATGAAAATGCAAGTGCAAAGATTCGGCTGTTTGAAAATACAACACACATAGAAATTGGAAAGGGAGTGAGACAAGGTGACACCATATCTCCGAAGCTCTTTAATGGCACATTGGTAAACGTCTTTCAATCACTGAACTGGGAAAACAATGGGATAAAGATTAATGGAGATTATATAACCCACCTTCGTTTTGCTGATGACGTAGTCATTTTTGCAACTACCCCATCAGAGCTGCAGAGTATGATCCAGGAACTTGCTGACAAGAGTAAAGAAGTGGGATTAAAAATGAACTTTCAGAAGACAAAAGTGATGTTCAATGCTTTTACAAGAAATGAAGTTTTATCGATTGATGGAGAAAAGCTGGAGATACCAGACACGTTCGTTTATCTTGGACAGCAGATATCAAGTGAGGGTCACATTTATGAAGAAATTAATCGGCGTACAAAACCTGCCTAGAGTGTTTTTGGAAGAAACGGCATAATATTCAAGAGCAAATGCCATTATGTCTTAAAAGAAACGTGCTTGATCAATGCATCCTTCCAGTGCTTACGTATGGTGCAGAGACGTCGACCTTAACTAAAAGCGACATACAAAGGCTGCAGACAACTCAAAGCAGCATGGAGAGGTGCATGCTTGGTGTAACCAGGAGAGATAAGAAGAGGAACTCGTGAATCCGAAAAATGACAAGAGTGGAAGACATCATGATCAGAGTAAAATCTCTGAAATGGCAATGGGCTGGACATACTGCCAGAAGGACAGCCCATCGATGGAAAGCCGAAATTTTAGATTGGATTCCAAGGGACAGGAAAAGACCTAGAAGAAGACCACATGGGAGATGGATGGATGAAATTCGAAAGTATGCGGGGGTGACATGGAGGAGACTGGTACAAGACAGACCGTTGTGGAGGAAACTTGAGGAGACCTTAGTCCAGTAGTGGATCGATAATGGTTGTCAATGATGATGATGGTGATATATATATATATATCGAGATGTCCCACTCTCTCCTACAAACACACACACACACACACACACCCCTCACCCCATAGCAGACAACCCTCTTCCCCCACTCCAAACAACACACACACACTCGCTCGGGGTAGAATCTTCTTGTTGTAAACAAGCACCACCCTCCCCCCCCCCAAAGTGTTTTTACCAACTTAATACCTACACATGTTAAAAAAACTGTGGGCACCTCTCCTTGCCTCTATTTTTTTTTTTTTTTTTTTTTGATTGGAGGTTTATTGACCACCGTGAGCAACTCAATGGGCTATAAGTAGTCGCCCGTCCCTAATTTAGGGTCACTGGTTCCAGGGAAGGGAAAGAGCCAGTGCCGTAAGACAAACACAACATCCATGCCTCACCGGGATTCGAACCCGGACCCCTTTCGGACGAATGATCAGAGGCCATCGCTTAGACCACTGCGCCACCGGGGCGGCCTCCTTGCCTCTATGATTACGCCCTGTGCTACGTCATGGAAGTAAGAAAAGCCAGCAAAACAGTTAAACAGACCAGGAAATCGGGAAACACGACTATTTTCTTTCTTTACCATTGCGATGAAAAGAATGGGTAGAATTGACCCGGCCGTAAGTGTCTGGAAAAAAGTCCAGACCAGAGATCCGCCCGGTCCGTGGGCCGGGCGGACTTCTAGTTCAACCCCGAAACAAACTAATGAAAAGTAAAATAAAAATGAAAGCAATTCAGGTGAATAAAAAAAATGCACGTGAAATCTCACACAAAATTTCTCAACATTTTAAAAATCACTTCGCATTATGTCTTACCTGATTTTTTAAAATTCAGATTTGTTCCCCCATACAAATACGTAGTATTAAAAAAAAATACTGTTTTAGTGTTACATTGTTTTCAATTTTTTCCGAAATTCGCAAATATTTATCACACAAGTGCAAATGCTCAGATTTAGAAAAATCAACATTATTTTAGCATTTGTTGGTAGTATGATACTGATGTTTTCCCCGTGAAATTGCATTTATCGTTGGTTCAAAGTCAGCATTTTCTGTATTGCGAAAAAAAAAATTCATCTATAGTTACATGCGATTTATTTCGCCTTCGATAAGTATTTTTTCTTCCCTCTTAAGTAAGCCCGAGCAAACTGTTCATGTAATGTAATGTAAACGACGTTAAGGATAAAATAGAGATGGTAATCAAGCTAACAACCATTTTTACAAAAAAAAAAAAAAAAAAAGACTTCCAAACGTCACCCATAAAAACTAAAATATAAATGAAGCTTAAAAATAGTGGACTCAAGAAAAGCGCTAGAATAGGGTACTCTGTGCAACAAAAGAACAATTTGATATGCTCAGAACGTCTTAAATAAAAGAAAATATCCAACCAAACCTACCGATTTAGATTTAAACAAAAATAAAGGGGAATCACTCCCACTAACCAACCAAAAAGTAATCTAACAATTACATGATGTGCTCAGAAACACATCACGCACGCGCGCGAGCACACATACACACACCCACGCACGCACGCACACAAATAAGTAAACAACATCTCCCGACTTAAAACATATTTCGCTACAGAAAAACGTTAGGGAATGGCTAAAAATATAAGACGACAACAGCTTCTTCTTTTGCTGCGAGAAAGAAACTTTTAAACTTAAGAAGTGCCTCATTGATTACTTTTTCAACCGAGGAGGAAGGTGATGTCTTTCTACGACGTCTGGGAGAGTCCCTTCGAAAATGTCCGGCAACGATGAAGTGGGCTCAGAGATTAGATTTTGATGAGAAGTATTTTCCCAGGCAGACTTCACGAATTTCCGAATTGAAAACAATGGCAAGGAATGTTCAAGCAACTTGGAGATCCTCCGGAGACCATGGTCACAATTTGTATCTTTATACGATACGATACAGAGAACGCGGTTGCAGAAGATGTACTGTTTTGCAAACTGCTTGAAACTAATACTACAGGAAGTTGTTTATTTGATACTTTTACGTAAAGTACTAATGATTACATAATTGACTGGAAAAAACGCATTGCTTTTTGCTCCGACCGCGGCAAGCAAATGACGGGGTCCAGAAGTGGACTTACTGTAAGACTGAAGGAGATCAGGCCAAATGCTACATGGTGTCACTGTTTTCTACATCGTGAATCTCTTGCATCAAAACGTCTAACCTCCGACCTGAATTGCGCTTTAAAAACTGTCATCAAGGAGGTAAACTCTATCAAAGAAAAAGTGCAATAAACTCGTATCTTCTGAAGTATATGGGAAGAAATAGATTCATTATACGAAAATCTTCTTTACTACTAGAGGTAACGATGACTATCAAAGGGGAACGTATCAACAAGAGCTTTCCAGATGAGAGCGGAACTTTTGATGCACCTGCATGACGCAAAATCAAAAATTGCAAAATTATTTTGCCATCCTCTCTGGCTTCTTCAATTAGTTTACCTAGCTGACATTTTTGATCATTTGAATACTCTGAATAAAACTTCACAAAGCCATAATGTTAATAGAATAACAGGTAGGAACAAAAAAACAACAACAATGGATTTATTTAAAAAAATAAAGTTCTGGTCCACTGTACTTGCTGAATAGAAATTCGATTCCTTCGAATGCCGTTGAATTATACTTCGATTCACCCTAAGATGACTGCAGTTTATGGTACAAGAACCTAGAGGTTTGCACGGGACTAATTTGGTGAGCATGCCCTGGCCCAAGCCCGTGCGTTTAAGGCCCAACCCTGCCCGAGCCCGTCAATTGCAGCTCTTATTTAGGCCCGGCCCGTGATGTGCCATTTGGTATTATTTTGTCTTTCTATTGTATTTTATTAAAATGTGAAAATTAAATAATGAAATGAGATATTATTGAAAATATTTAGTTGAATGTAAGCCTAAAAAAATTAACTAAACTTTGACAATTATCGAAAAATATAACCTCTAAAACGAAAGAAAAGGGAAGACTAAGCACGTCCAGAATCTCCCTTTCTCTGAACTAGTAAGCGGTAACACTACAAAAATCAATCCCTATGCAGATTAGAGATAGGAAAACAAACCTTGCCATCCCACTCTCTCATACAAACACACACACACACAACCTCACCCCACTGCAGACATCCTCCGTCCCCCACTCTATACAACACACACCTTCACTCCACTGTTGACACCCTCTGTTCCGTACCCCACTCTACACAAGACACACCCCCACCCTCACCCCACTGCAGACACCCTCCGTACCCCACTCTACACAACACCCCCACTATAGACACCTCCGTACCCCACTCTACACAACACACCCACACCCTTACCCCATCTCTACACAACACACCCACACGCTTACCCCACTCTACACAACACACCCACACGCTTACCCCACTCTACACAACACACACCCTCCGTACCCAACTCTACACAACACACCCACACCCTCACCCCACTGCAGACACCTCCGTACCCCACTCTACACAAGACACACACCCTCACCCCACTGCAGACACACTCCGTCCCCCACCCTACACAACACACACGCACCCTCACCCCACTGTAGACACCCTCCGTCTCCCACTCTACACAACACACACACACCCTCACCCGACTGCAGATACCCTCCGTACCCCACTCTACACAACACACACACTCGCTCGGGGTCGAATCTTTTTGTTGACAATCCCCAAAATGGTTTTACTATCTTAATACCTACAGACTAGTAAAAACACTGTGAGTGCCTCTAGGAACAGAAACAGTTAATAGGAACAGTTAAACACACCAGGAAATCGGGGAATACGACTTTTTTTCTTTCTTTACCATTGCGATAAAAAGAATGGGTCGACTTCGGCCAGCCCGTTGCTTTGTTCTCTAAACTAAGAGGAAAGGCCCGACCAGGCCCGTGCAGACCTCTACAAGAGCCTACGCACTCACTGAACCTTAGGGCCGGGGACGGCCGGGACTTTATGTTCATCCATGTCACTCCCCACTGTGTCTTGCTGTTAGCAGCTGTCAATCACTTCCCCCATCAACTCATTGGCATCCTTGTCTCCCAAACACTGCATATCCACGCATGAGTGTGTTGGTCTAATTTTAAAACTTAATTTCTAAAAATAGATCATTTTTAAATTTGTCTAAAATAACTATATGTACTTATAAGTAAACTACTAGGACAGCATAAAGATCAAATGTAGAGGATTTTAGGAAGGCAGTGTCAGACCCCAGGTCTTAAACAACCCTTAGAAATACGAGGCTAGGAGATTTGGGCTAGAATGACCAATAGGAAAGCGACACGGAAGCGAGGTAGAAAGGGGGAGGAAGACGCCCTTACTTATTACCTGGGGACCAATATCCGGGGCCCGACGGTTTAACATGCCCATCCGACGCACGGCGGGTGTTTAGTGGTTCGAGCGTTCGTACCTGCCTGGGATCAAACACGAGGTCCTCTCTGTGGCAGTCACGAACGTCGACCACAAGGCCACCAGCTGCCCTGGACAGCATAAAGTAGGATTCGGAGAAATAAATACGTTGGTTTTCAAGGGAAATGTTGGGAACTACTTTTAGTCGCGGCGATAGGTTTCACGTACCTTCCCCTTCAGTGCCACCTTAGGGTGAATCGAAGTATAAACATATGTAAAGCTTATATATTCAAATATGGAACTAAGCTTGCAAAATTTAAAACAACTCTTAGAATATTTTTCTGAAGAAACACAAGACAGCTACGATAATTACCAATATCGGATACTGAACTCATTTTTGGAAAACTCCATAGAATTGGCAACAGTTCCAACAAATGTGAAAGAAAACCTAATTGAAATGTATGCAGATGGAATGTTGAAACTTGAATTTTCCTCTCAGAGTGTAGATCAGTTTTGGATAAAATGAAAGCGAGAATACCCGGAGCTTACAACCGGGGTTTTGAAATCTTTGATACCATTTGTAACGTCGTATTTATGCGAGTTAAGTTTTTCGTCTACGAAATCGACTTGAAAAGGACTTAATCGTAACTGTATCGAATGCAGAGCCTATGGTTTGAGAAGATGGTTGTCAAGAAACAAGCACATGCATTTCTTTGACAAGGTATTGTTTTTTTTATTCATTCATTAAAATTGAATGAATAAATAAATAAATATCTTTAAGAGAGAAGTTCTTTTTACCTATGTTGGATATTTTCACCCTCGTGACCCCGTAGAAATCTACCCCCCCCCCCTTCTCGAGGGATAGCACCCCACACTTAGAAAACACTGTTCTAGAGAACTAAGGACTTCCTCATATATGTAGACATATCTCGGAAGCCTGAAATTGTATATCTACATACCTCGGAAAACCTGAAAATTATGACGTCCTGGCGTTGTAATTTTCAGGTTTTCCGAGGTATGTCTACGTGTATGATTAATATTGCATCCATCTGCCAGTAACATGTATTTAAGTAAGAACTGTCTCATTAAAATGCCCCACAATCACACACATGAAACATAACTGCGGTGTGATAGTGTCTAATGATCTTTTCTGACTTCTAAAAAAAAATACAGTACATAATTAAGCAAACAAATTGGTGACAATTAGGAATTGTGGCACACGAAAAAAGTAAAACTACTTAAAAGATTTACTCTTGAATTAAAAAAAAAAATCACACGGAACATATGTAAAACCACAATGTTTTGCACATAATAAAAATACGATTAACAGGGAAGCCCTTGAAGACAAAGAGCAGGGCTCCGCGATGCTGGAGGTCCTCAAAGTACAATTTTCATTTTATTTCCCTTTTGCTCCTAAAATAAAACAAACATATAGAGTGAGGGATAAATTTTTTCTTCTGGGTTTCGAGAGTATAATTCAGCCTTATCTCGAAGTACGCCATCTATCATTTTAAGAGTAATATTATTTAGTATTACAACAGGGCTCAGAGATTGGTCTGTTATTACTGGCGGATTCGCTTAGAATATAATGAGCGTATTTCTTTAATTCGTTAGTTAACATGACCGCCTATCAATTCCTTAAAATTTCCTTTTCTTCAATCAGTCCAATTTAAGGACAGTCACAAGACTGTCACTATATGAGTAAACCACCATTAGAAAACTTGATTTTATATATAGTACACGCAAACTGATTTCATCCCCATTCGGGCTCTTTAGAGGAACTAACAGTGGGGTGATATCCGATGATATGCCGGAGTAGATTTCTTATCTAACATCAATTAAAGCAGTAACATAAACCTACCGAAAAAAATCCGACCTTTCTTCCTTAACAAAGACTTTCTCATTTGTAACTTTTACTTTTTCTTCCCCATGAGGGTATCAGGAAACCCGTGAATATCACGTTTATTCTTGATAGCTAGAATAGTTTTTGAATTATGGTAACATGATATAATCCACACACACTCACACGCACATACATACATACGCACACACTATTATGAAAATAGTCACATCACGTTCGAAAAAACACAAAACGTGTATTTCTGCTGAAATCTACCAGAGACGGAAGGAAGTCGAATTCTTTTCTTCTTTTTTTTTTTTTTTTTTTTCGCGACTACAACTTTCACATTTTATTTCAATTTTACGTCCTCATACTTATGAATAGGAAAGTAAAAACTGGGGAGGCGGCGCAGCAACATGAAACTTTATTTCTCAAGGATGTCAGGCATAGTGAAGTCAGTCCAAAGTAACGCTGTGCGCAAAGCCCTGGTATCTTAAAATCCGCCTGTGCTGTGTTTTAAAAAAATGACACAGTTCTCTGGTCCTTCGTTACCGTGAAGAACATAGCACCTTTTAGTTCATTATATTCCAAAGAATGCGTAGTTTTGCGCAAACGATGGTAATACGTCACACCTTATTCTCATTGGTATAAAAAATTCAGACTGATATGTTTCATGTAATTTTCTCCCCTCCTCAAATAGAACTGTTGAAGAAGTGGCCGGGTTATACGAAAGCTACGGCAAAACTATTCCTTTCCCTCTCTCATCTCAGCAGAATCGACTATGCAGTATATCCGTCTCTGGTAGTAAGGGAGCACTTACATAGTTTTGCCGTAAGGGAGCACTTACTACCAGAGACGGATACACTGCATAGTCGATTCTGCTGAGATGAGAGAGGGAAAGGAATAGATTTGCCGTAGCTTCCGTATAACCCGGCCACTTCTTCAACAGTTCCATTTGAGGAGGGCAGAAAATTACATACCCAACAGCATAAATTACGGTATGCCAACAACACAGCGTATCTGGCTAACGCGCTGTGCTTAGTGTGAGAGGTGGACGTTTCTGACGAGTGTCCGCACCCCGGCTCTTTCCGGACATCTAGTCTGCGGTTTTTCCGGGGTTTTCCGCAGACTCCTCGGGTGTGGGGACGCGAATGCTTGGATAATTCCCTCTGAAATCGGCCGCGGATGCACCCGGTCCCCCTTTCCTGACAGGTTTTACCGTTTTACCAGATGAATGTCAATGCTCGGGTAGAAAAAATACAAGACGACTGTAATCTGCTGCCATCTGGTAGCCGGCTCCTACGAGCATTTGTCCCATGGTTGTTGTGGATGATGATGAATATATTTATGTATGGGAATTTTTGCTATGACTGTGAAATAAGGCCTCCAGTCCTCTGGAATAGCTAGCTGCTTTCTAAGTCATCCAGTTTTTATAAACTAAAATGCGAAAAAAAAAAAAAAAAAAAAAAAAGATTGCGTTCGTTTTCAGTATTTTATTCAAGGCTCCGTCAAAAAATCTTAGTTATTTCTTTAACCAGTTTCATACGAAGTTTCCGCAAAAACTGTTATGAAATCTTTTTGCTAAGGCTACAGGTCCTTTTAGTCGTAAGGCCTCGCAACACGGAGGTTGCGGAGGCTATAAGTGCGCCCTGCTTAACGGAGCTCACTACAGGAGAAGGAATTTTTAGTAATTCCAAACGATGTGCGGAAGAATCATCACACATTTTTTTTTTTTGTCAACCTATCGACCAGGTGATTCAGTTTACGTTCGGGCGCCAATGTGGAGAAATACATTTTTTCCCCGTGGTGGGATTCGACTCCGCAGCGGGATCTTATCCCGACTGAACTACGCCGGTAAGGCTTATCGCTGCAGCTTGCCATTTTGATTCATGCATCACCTCAGTAGTGCGCCACAAGAGGAATAATCTGATGCCATGTTTTACAGAAGAAGAAGCAAATAACACACATGAGGCCGTAATCATTAAAAAATCAAGATGGAAGTTTCCGTAGGACAAAACAAAAAAGTTGAATGGAAAATAAAATGAAACATCAACAACAGTGATAATAAGATGTAAATGCAAATCGTTGGACGTTATGAGAGAACAAAAAAAGACTTGATCTTCGACTTTGTGCACAAACAGCACTCACAACGAGTGCCCCGGGCAGTCGTGTGTCGGTCAGCGTTAGGCATGGGTCCATCGTGATCAAGCTGTCAGATCCAATGAATACCCTGCCACGTGTGTTGTAAGGAATGGCTACTTTCCATCTCTCACGCGGCGGCGAAGTAATAATGAACTAGTGGAAACAAAGACGAGCACAGCGCATGGTAACTTCTGTGTTGAAATAAGAGGAACCTGCACGTTTTCCCAACAAAAACATCATCACGCGCAAGTTTAAAATAAGTACCACAGGAAAAATTACTCTTGGGACCAGTTTTCCCGAAATAATACGTGGAGATAAAGAGCAAAAATGGCAGGTGCGCTACCAGTCGTTTGGCCAGACTTTTGAACACTGGACAGTTGTTAGTTTTTTGCAAGCGGTTGTCCTGCACACTTAAATGCATACAGGGCTTTAAACATGAATGGAATTAAAGAAGGCACGTTGAGCTCTTCCCTTTCTGGCAAACTTTCTGTGAGATAATCCTGAGCAGGGGATCATCCAGGAATTTCTAATTGGAGGGATGTTGAAAACACTGGGGGAAAGGTGTTGAAAAAATGGGGGGACGTTGGGATTTTTGGACGAAAGCAAAATATTTTGAAACCTGAATTTTTTTATAGTGAAATATTAAGATTTTAAACGTAGAATTAAACACGTGGAAAACTTCAAAAAGGGAGAACTATCGAATTTTTAATAGTTAATAGTAAATTAAAATGGGGATTCTCTTTTCCAAAAACACACACAGTTTTTTTATTTTGGGGCTATTTACATTTTTTGTCTTATATCTGAACGCCTCCTTAAACACTGCAAAAGCATATAATAATAATAATAATAATAATAATAATAATAAATTTCTAAAGAATATTGATGGAAAAAGTGACAACAACTTGACTTAGGCGCGGCTGAAATTGGGTTCGATCAAGAAAGAAACAGAAAGCCTTATTTTTGCTGCACAAGAACAGGCATTGGAAACAAATGTTATGAAGGCTAAAATTCAGAAAGTCAGTGATAATCCAAAGTGTTGACTTTGTCAAGAAAAAGGTGAAACTGTGTCTCATCTTATATGTGAATGTAGCAAAATTTCACAGACAGATTACAAAGCTAGACACGACAGGGAAATTGATTCACTGGTCATTACGCAGAAAGCACAATCTGCCAGCATCGTAAAACTCATGGGAAACATCAGGCTGAGAAAGTCGTGGGAAATGATCAAGTCAAGATCTTGTGGGATTTTCGAATTCAAACCGATCGGCACGTAGAACATAGTACACCAAACATAACAGTCATAGAAAAGCGGAAAGTCTGGATAATTGAAATAGCTATTCCTGGAAATGCCAGAGCCGATTAAAAAGAACTGAAAAAAATGACTAAATATAGAGACCTGGCCATAGAAGTTACCCGATTATGGACTAAACACACAACGGTAGTCCCCATTGTCATCTGGGCACTTAGAACAATGTCAAAAATTTTATGAATCATTTCGAAAAATTGCAGCTTTCTGATATACCACATAGAGAATTGCAGAAGGCGGCTTTACTTGAGATATCACATATTTTACGCTGATTCTTGACTGATACCTAGGTCTCCGGTGGAAACTCGTATCAGCTCAACAACACCGGTCAATGATAATTTTGTTGTTTATGTTTGATTGTCATATGCTGTGCTTCGTATATTTCAAATAAAGAAGATAATAATAATAGTAATAACAATAATAAACACTGCAAAAGCATCTACTATGGGTGAGTTGCCGAGATATTGATATTTTCACGAATCTTGCGAATGAGCTGAAATGGTTTAGAGCGTATCTGCAAAATCTGTAACATAATTAATAGAAGTGATGCATGCATGTTTTGTGGTTGCAATGATTGACTTTAAACATACGTTTTGAACAAGGAAACAAAAGAAACTAAACTCTAAAAAAAAAAAGAATGATAATTTTGTGCATGTTAGAAATTTTGGCAATTTTCACAAATTTTGTGCATGCTGAAATGATTCAGAAGTACATCTGCAAAATCTGTTATAAACTTAAAACGAAGAGATACAGTTGCATGTTTTGTGTTTGCTATGACGAACTTTAAACATGTGCTGTAAAGGAGAAAAAAACAGAACGAAATGTTAGACTGCTATATACGTACAGCTCAAATTGAAAACAAAAAGTATTGCATTATTGTAAAAGATACTTCAATTTAGAGCTGAGGAATTCCTGTAAATGCTAATTATTATTGACAACAGTGCTATATATTATAATAAAAAGGATCGGCACTTTAAATTTAGAAAGTATGTATACATACCTGAATACTCCCCGAGTGCATGTCTGAGTGTACTAAGCACCTTTAAATGGATCTTTGGGATTTACGTAGAGGATTTTAGGAAGGAAGTGTCAGGTCTTAAAACAACGCTTAAAAGTATGAAGGTAGGAGATCTGGAGTAGAGTGCCAGATAGGAAAGTCACACGGAAGCCAGGTAGAAAGGGAGAGCCAGACGCCGTTATTTATAACCCGGGAGGGGGAGGGAGAGTACCTGGTCCGACGGCTTAACGTGCCCATCCGACGCACTCCGGATATTTAGTAGTTCGAGTCTAAATACATGCCTGGAATCGATCCTGAGACTTTTCCGTGGCAGTCATAAGCGTTGACCACTAGGCCATCCGCGGCCCACCTTCAAATGGAGGGGTGATAAGATCTTTTATGGAGGAAGGGGGAGTTTTGGAGAAATTTGGAGGATGTAAAAAGCATGTTTATAAATCTCTGAGCCTGAAGTACACCAATGGACGAGTTAATGAAAGTACAGCGAAACCTGTGTTGGTGGTCATTTGCATTGCGCGGTCATCTGTCATAGCTGTCAGTTTCGTCTGGCACAGATATTATAGCCAATAGAAACAATGAATAAGAGTCCTTTATTTGGCGACCACCAGCAGGACAGAAACTGGCAGCCATTTTTGTAACGCATAAGAGAATATACTTGCATTCCGCGCTCACCAACATTCTTGTTTAGAAAGTTTTAGAAGTATAACGAAAAGGATGTGAGTTTAAAAATGAAAAACTTGTTTCTTTATTTCTCTCTCTGTCACCGAAATGGTCGCCTTTGCGGCCGGTGCCGAAAATGTAGCTTTTGCGCGCTTTAGTACTTTGAAACTCACGGCTTTGAGATTAAGAGTTTAAACAAGGGATTAAACAAGGCTGCCTCTGTGTGTCTTTCAGACTTTGCGATTCCCTAGGAGTGTCCGTGCCTTTTAGGCTGTTCTTCCACCACTAGTGAGTAGGTACCGATTCATCCTTTCCCGTTTCATCCTCTGTTCAAAATCGTGCCATTTCATCCTCGAGTTTTAACAGATGTGGCGATTCGTCTCCTGCGCACAGTGGAGGAGTACTCCCAGCGGAGTACGGCTTAAACCGGTTCACGGCGGAGGAGTCCTTGAGTCAAATCCTTCACCTGACATAACAGGTTGGTCAGTACAATGTGTATTTTTTTTTTTTTGATTGGAGGTTTAATGACCACCGTGAGAAACTCAGTGGGCTATGAGCATTCGCCCATCCCTATTTAGGGTCACTGGTTCTAGGGAAGGGAGAGAGCCAGCGCCGTAAGACAAACACAACATCCATGCCTCAACGGGATTCGAACCCTGACCCATCTCGGACGAACGACAGTACAATGTGTATAATGATTGCCCAGTGGTTCTACACTCTTCGGAAGCAGTAATTTTGGAAGCTGAAGCATTTGCTATTTTCCTACAGTAATTTTGGAAGCGGAAGCATTTTTTATTTTCCTACGTTTGCATCCTGACGTTCAGGTATTTTTTCTTGTAAACTTATAACAGAAGTCGTATAATATGAGTAAAGTGGAGTTTATCGAAACGAAGCCTGGCCTGCGTGCATTGCTTTTCGACGGGCGGTCGTATACGTTAAAGAACACTAACAAAGGCTGGATTTGCCAAAATGCTGATTGCAGTGGAACTTTACTTACGAGTTCAGAAGGAAACCACACTTGTAAACCTAATGTAGCTAAGATGGAAGTAGAAAAATAGATCGCAAAGTGTAAGAAAAGGGCTCGCGAAGAGCTCACGCTTAAAAGTCAATATGCGGCTTTACCTAAAAGTATGAACAAAACTAAATAACGCGAACTCAAATAACACAGTTTATTAAGCGACTGGGAAAACGTAAGAGGGGGAGGGGGAGGGGAGGGGATCGCCACTGATGTTAAAACCCGAGGATAAAACGACACGATTTTGAGCAGACGATGAAACGGGAAAGGATGAATCGGGACGTCAACCTGCTGATCGCCGTATCTCTGCTTCCAGGAGACGCATTAAAAAATTCTTTCCTTAGCATAACTTTGTCCTTAAGCTATGAAGAATGCTTTTCGCATATTTTCCACCTTTCCATTATTCAAAATTCTTCCGCCATGTAACGTAGATGTATACCCTGTTTTCCTCTATATCTCTTCTTCTAGCTGTTGGACGTGAAAATCCCTTTGTCTCTGATTTCTTCCATCATCAACGAGAAACATTTTGTGCACAATTTGTTAATTTTCGTGATATACTTTTTAGCCGCTAATGGGAGATAGTAACTATTTCTATTTCTAAATGTTTTACCGATTATTAAAATCCGCTTGTTTGTTTTTTAATGGGTTCCATTGACTATGAATGACTTTGAAATATCTTATTCATATCGGAAAGAATTCAAAAGACGTGCTGCTAAAGATGCGAAATAATCTCCATTCAAAACGAATTGTAATGAAATTACAGCCTACATGTCCCCATCAGGCTGTGCGATTTTTAAACCATGCTATGTCTAGCCTCCCTCCGGGCAATCAGTGATGGGGGAACAAAACAAAAGACACAGGCAAGCAGTGATGGGGGAACAACAAAAAAAGGCACAGTCCCTCTTGGGGAAACGCGAGAGTCAAAGCTCGGATGGGCGCAAAAGCTACGTTTCAGGTATCAGCCGCAAAAGCGACGACACCCTGTCACCACCCTTCTCGAGATTGTAAATGATAGGCGGTACATGGGATTTGTCGAGGTCTTGAAATTGTTTGCAGATTGTATACTTATCTTTTAATTAAGATACGCATGTTCTATCTTTAATTATTCTAAATGTGAGGGTAAAGCCCACGGAAGAATTATATTCCTTCATCTCAACGAGCCTAGCCTTTTCACAAAGCGGCCCTATTGTTTGAATAGTCTTGATGATCCGCTCCAGATGCCAAAAGAACACATCTTTAAACAGATGTTATCGTTAGATGGCAGCACATCCGTTCTCTTGAAAAACAGGCTTAATTTGTAAGGAGAAATATCTATTAATTTTTTTACTTACTTATTTTGAGATATTACTCTCACTACTACGGCGAGTAATTTTCATTGTGGAGTGTTGGACTGCGAAAAACATAACTGTTCTTTATTTTATTTTAGGATGCGAAATCAGAGAAGGGACTGAGAGCAGGGATAAAAAAACCCACCTCTCCCAAATAAAACCTCAGTAACGGGGATGCATATGTGAAGCCTCTGGCCGGAAGTATCTTGGAGTTAATATTTTTTCTCATTCTCTTTTTACATCAGAAGAATTTAAAACTAAATAACAATTCGTGAGAAATTCTGTTTATTTGGCGTAATAAACAGTAAAGAAACTTGCGAGCTTTCGCCACCAACGGGTAGCTTCTTCAGGTCGTAGTAACGTCTAAAGAATACACAAGGCTTTAAATACAATTCAACATTAATATAAAAACTTAGTACAATGCTAGAGGTAAAACATGCCTCGTGCAGGCGGGTGAAGGACATGGGTTAGGTGCTTGCTGTACGTAGAAGCATGCGCCATGCAAATTGTATGTCAACTGAGAGTGCTTTATTGCACGTGTTCGGGTTGGTTACTATCTCAATAGATTCCCTTGTAGCAATGGCTTTGGCATTTGTGTAGGAGGCGATTTTCCTTAGGTTGTCCCATTGAGGAGTGGCTGAATGGGATGCGACCTCTTTCGCTAATGCTGTGTTTAGTCTTACTGCTTGTACGTCTCTCTTATGCTCCGAATGTCTAACCCTGAAAGAGCGCTTTGTCATGCCCACATATTCTTTCTTGGATCCGTCGGGGTAGATAAGCGGTATACAGTAGTGGCCAAAATTGTGGAAACCTTTTGGAAATACTGCATTTTTGAGGCTTGATGGCTCATAACACCACTTTTTCTTTTTTTGGAGTAATACCATAAAATTATATATCAATGGAAAGATAATTTCATCAAGAATGTAATGCAATAACTTTTATAAAGGACTTTGCATTAGAACAGCAGTTATAAGGAAGAGAAGTGAAACACACAAAAAATGAGATATACAAAAATTCTCACCATGTCAGTTAATACTTAGTTGGGTAACATTTAGCGTTAATTACGGCCTTACAACGACTTCTCATGGAGTGAACCAAGTTGTTTAGTTCTGCAGCTGTTATAATGCGAAACCAAGATTGAGTTATTGCTTCTATTGATTGGGTTTTATTGCTGGGTTGCTTCTGACTAACAAGTTTCTTTATTCGGCTCCACAGATTTTCGATGGGGTTAAGGTCTGGGCTATTCTAAGGCCATTCCAGCAGTGGAATATGATTATCTTGAAACCACTTTTTGCACACAGAAGCAACATTACATGGAGCTGAATCCTGTTGAAATATAAATGCTTCATTATCTTGGAAAAGATCACGTGCGGAAGGCTTCAGTTTGGGCTCAAGTATTTCATTAATGCATTTTTGCCCATTTATATTCCCATTAATCACGCAAATTCTGCCCAAACCTTTTGATGTCATACAACCCCAGATCATAACACTAACTGGGTGTTTCACGGTACATGCAATGCAATCAGGATGCAAATTTTCCCCGATTTTTCTCCTTACGTATTTTATGCCATCGCTACCAAACAGAGAGATTTTGGTCTCATCACTCCAAATAACACTGTCCCATTGTTCCGCTGTCTAGTTAACATGAGTTTTAGCCCAGTTTAATCTTTTCAACCTTTGTTTGAGAGATAAAAATGGCTTTTTTCGTGGAATTCTAGCTTTTAGACCAAATTCCTGCAGTATGCGCCGAACAGTCCTTGCACTCAACTTCACATTGCATTGCTCCATTTCATCTTATATACACCTAGATGATTTTCTTCTGTCACCTAGGCACAGTCTTTTAATTCTTCTATCATCACTAGCTGCTGTGCACCTTTTCCTGCCTTTACCAGTCTGGTTTTGTACTGACCAAGTTTCCTTGTACCTCCTTAAAAATTAGAATTGCCACCATTGGTGAAGTTTCCACAAATTTTTCTTCTAATTTCTTCATAACTGAAGCCTTGTTCACTTAATAGTACTATTTTACATCGCTTTCTGGGTGACCAGTCAACACTTTGCGCCATTTCTTTATATTTTATTACGTTTTACAAGCTCACTAAATGAAAGAACACACACACACACACACAAAAACCAACCTACTTGATAGCAATCACATAACACACTGACAAATGTCCTCCTCTCAGCTCAAATACATGACATCAATAGCTGAATCCTACTGTGACCTGATTGTCTCAATGCCAAAAGAAGGTGACATCTGATTGGCTCTCTAAACACTCATGCTCATTGGCTACATTCAAATGAAGGAAAGCTACTTCATATCAACCTAAGCAAGTTGTGCTTCCTTTTTCTGGCTATTTGGCTATAACTTGTCATACAATACAGATAATTAAACAAACTTCGTTGCATTACATTTTTGATGAATTTATCTTTCCATTGATATATAATTGTGTGGTATTACTTCAAAAAAAAAGTGGTGTTATAAGCCATCAAACCTCAAAAATACACTTTTTCCAAACGGTTTCCGGCGTCTGAAAGATCCGTATTAGTGTTCTTTTTTGAGGTGAGGATTGCGGCAAGTGGTTTAGGTCCTTTTACTCCCATTTCAAGACCACATTTTCAGAGCGAGTTCTTCAAAAAAAAAAAAAAAAAAAAAAAAGGAAAATGTTGTATGTGCAGGATCCTATGTAGCGAAATGAGTTGCTATTTGTCCGGTTGTCAGGGTTGGTGGGCTTTATTTTTGCCCTGTCAATAATCCCTTCAATCCTCTGTGCATCGTAACCTGCTTTGGTTGCAAGTGCTCGTAAGTCATTGAGTTCTCTTTTTCGCGTAGGTAAATTGGAACAGTGTGTAAAAGCTCGTCGTGCCCTGTGTCGAAAAAGGGCCATTTTGTATATCATCGGACATAATGAGGAAGGCAGCATCACGTTTGGGATGTGCATTGGTTTGTAGTAGACACTTGCTATTGGCCTTCCTTGTGGTGCCTTTTTGAAAAAGTACATCTAGGAACGGGAACGTGCTGTTGGATTTCTGTCCTATCGTAAACTTCAAGTTACATTTCACTTATTTTTCTTCAAAAATAAGTAAAATGTTGTATGTAGGGAAGTTGAAGTTCACGATGGAACAGGAATCCAACACCATGCTCTCGTTCCTAGATGTACTTATCAAAAAGGCACCACAAGGGAGGCCAATAGCAAGTGTCTACTACAAACCAATGCACATCCCAAACGTGAAGGTGCTTTCCTCATTATGTCCGATGGTACACAAAATGGTCCTTTTTCGACACAGGGCACGACGAGCTTTTGCGCACTGTTCCAATCTACCTACGCGAAAAAGAGAACTCAATGACTTAAGAGCACTTGCAACCAAAGCAGGTTCCGATGCACAGAGGATTGAAGAGATTATTGACAGGGCAAAAATAAAGCCCACCAATCCTGACAATCGGACAATTTGCTACCCATTTCGCTACATAGGATCCTGCCCCAACACACAACATTTTACTTAGTTTTTGAAACACTCGCTCCGAAAATATGGACTTGACATGGGAGTAAAAGGACCTAAACCACTTGCCGCAATCCTCATCTCAAAGAACACTAATATGGATCTTTCAGA
This sequence comes from Macrothele yani, assembly GCA_039090855.1. Classification (NCBI taxonomy): domain Eukaryota; kingdom Metazoa; phylum Arthropoda; class Arachnida; order Araneae; family Macrothelidae; genus Macrothele; species Macrothele yani. The sequence continues at coordinate 126,907,913 of CM077024.1, read as the reverse complement.
CGCCGGAGTTCATACTATGCCGCTTATCTACCATGAGGGATCCAAGAAAGAATATGTGAGCATGACAAAGCGCTCTTTCAGGGTTAGACGTTCGGAGCATAAGAGAGACGTACAAGCAGTAAGACTAAACACAGAATTGGCGAAAGAGGTCGCATCACATTCAGCCACTCCTCAATGGGACAACCTAAGGAGAATCGCCTCCTACACAAATGCCAAAGCCATTGCTACAAAGGAATCTATTGAGATAGTAACCAACCCGAACACGTGCAATAAAGCACTCTCAGTTGACATACAATTTGCATGGCGCATGCTTCTACGTACAGCAAGCACCTAACCCATGTCCTTCACCCGCCTGCACGAGGCATGTTTTACCTCTAGCATTGTACTAAGTTTTTATATTAATGTTGAATTGTATTTAAAGTCTTTTGTATTCTTTAGTCGTTACTACAATCTGAAAAAGCCACCCGTTGGTGGCGAAAGCTCGCAAATTTCTTTACTGTTTATTACACCAAATAAACGAATTTTCTCACGAATTGTTATCATCTGGTTTAACAACACACCTGTATTTTCTATATTAAAGCTAAATGTTCAGGTAAACAAATTTCCTATTGATAATTTTAGAAAAACTCAAATAACATTGGCCCGTAAGCATATTCATGTATTTTCAGTTAAATCCTGGCGACGCCAGGCTATGTGCTAATAGATTATAAATTAATAGGAAACATTGTGGTTGTGGCGACAAGCAGAGGCAGTATCGTCTGTTTTTATTCTGCCGTACCAGAAATCATTGCTTCTTAGCTAAAAGAAATATTCTAGGTGGGAGAGAAACACAATAACCAGGCGTTCCCTCTTCTGACAAAAGCAAAATCAGAACATCTTCCGGAAATAATATCTTGCATCTCGTCTCTCCATCCCCCTCTAAAAATACATAAGGGAGCATACTTTTACATAACCTAACGAAAAAACGGCGCGTTGTGAAAATCTTACAAGTGCATGAATGCATAACGCTAAAATAAACTTTTTAAACGATGCCCAAGAAACAAAAATAGATTGATAAACACAAACTTGTTTTCACACCAGCTGGAGGGAGAATAACATGCAAGAAATATCAAATGAATGTATCAAAAAGATTTCAGTTTGTTTACCTAAATGTACGATCCAAAGCAATCTTACTAGGGAGTTCTCCAGAAGTAGCAACAGATGAAATTGTGTATGGTGCTACCTGGTGGGAAGGTTAAGTCCCAGGACGGTCTGGAAAATAAATGGAAAATATTAGTCGTTATTAACTCCATGCCATCTAAAAGTACATAATTTAATTAGTACAGATTGAAGAAGTATACATGAACAAATACACTGGCAAAAGGGACAACACAAATATATTTTGGTTTTACGAAATCGTGCTGGAAAATATAACCTACGTGCACTCCAACGGAGACTTTTCCTCATTGTAAGAAGTTTTTTTTTTTTTTTTTTTTTTTTTGTAAGTTAACGGTGAATAATGCAGTTTTTACTGATGCACGAGGGCTGGTAGATTTATTAGAAAAGATAAGTGAATTGATCTATCCAAATGAATGTTATCCCCGTAAAGTTTTCACCCTGGGTTCCTGAACACTAATCACAGCTGCGAAGCCACTGCTTAACATATCTCTAGAAATATTCTTTTCAAATATCCCTTAGAATTTCTTCCTTCTTCAATGCTAGCAATTCTGATTTCTTTTGAAAGATGTGAATTCGTTTATTGGCGCAAATATGACATGGATGTTGAGTCAGAAAATTTCGTCGTCCTGGAGCGGGAATCGAATTCGCGTCTCCCGCATAGTGCCCGAGTATGCTATTATATGCATTAATATCGATGCTATATTACACCAATAAACTGATTCAGATCTTCCAAATTTGTATTGTACAATGGTGTAATCCCGTATTTCATTCACTGATTTCTTTTAATGGTAGCTGGGGTTTTGGAACAGCCAAATGTCATTCCGAGCATTGATGAATAAGATAAATAAAGTCAAGTAACATAGTTTCGATCAAATCCTTTTTCACAGAAAAAAACTCCGTGATTTACAATCCTGAGGAAATCAAAGAAGCAGTAATCACAAAAACTTTTAAAAGAGCAAAGCAACCGTCTTGGGAATAAAGGTGTAGCCTACTAAACTGAATTCAGTTTTTTGTTTGTTTGGAGGTTTAACGACCACCGTGAACAACTCAATGGGTTATAAGCAGTCGCCCGTCCCTAATTTGGGGTCACTGGTTCCAGGGAAGGGAGAGAGCCAGTGCCGTAAGACAAATACAACATCCATGCCTTACCGAGATTTGAACCAGACCCATCTCGGACGAGTGGTCAGAAGCCAACGCTTAGACCATTATGCCACAAGGGCGGCCTGAATTCATTCATTCTTCTTGACGTATACGGTTAGACATGCTTCCTCATAAATCCGCCTCATTACTTCATAATGACCTTTATATTACTTTTTCGGCAGAACGATATTATTCACAAAACCTGGCGACACCTCAATATTGCTATATCTGACATAAAAATTATGGACTGATTGTTCAGATCATTAAAATCACACCAGTCTCCACGAGTGAACACGTCCCACAGCAAATATCAGTGAGATCGCTAGGGCCGTACATGTACAGACGTCACGGACAGGGTGTGACAGTTCGTCATTACAGAGACTGTGCAATAGGTAAAGGGAAGGACTTGGGGGAATTTGAATGGGGTAAAGATTATCGATGCAAGCAAGTAGAGGGGCCACTGTCTCGATAACAGCAGGCTTTGCTGCTAGGTCTAGGGCCCCCACAGTGACGCTTCTAAAAAGCGACATGCATCCATCCTACGTTCGGGAAAAAGGAAACCTCCACTGGTTAAGAGTCAGGCTGAACTCTGTTTGGCACGAGTTGTCTGGGACAACGGACGGTTCACAATTCTTCAATTAACGGTATACTACTCTCAGGGGTCAAAGCGAAACGTTTCCGACCAGCTAACCCAGCGGATGCCCTTGCCAATGAGTTAGAATCGGCTTCATTTCATGTGTCCATATTGACTGATCGTCATCAACAGCTCCGCTTGTAGTGTGCACAGAAACACCTACACAATGGCCTGGTCAGACAGAGTCTAGGTTCGAGCTCCATCATGCCTACCACGTGTCCGTATTCGACGACTCGCAAGTGAAAAGCTGCAACCGTACTTCAAGGTGGACGAAAACAGTTCTGCGGCTGCGTTGCCATTGTATGAAGAGAGTTCTTATGGATGGACACCACTTGGTCCACTTACGGCCGTTGAAAAGTGCCTCGACTTCATATCCTACCTTGGCATCGTTTCGGATCAAGAGTTGCCCTGCATGGTGCCCGTATATCCGTATGGCACTGGACTCTCTCAGAAAGAAAGCAAGCAGCGTCACAATGTCAGCCTTGTGCAGAAACGGTGCGTGGATCACGTCGAAGAATTTCCTGTGCTCCCTTGCCCACCAAATTCCACCAATTGGAATCCAATCGAACATTCATGGAATAAAGAGGAACGCAGCATCTGCCAGTGCCTCGCTCCGTGGCGTCATTCTGTCTAGCTGGTACCGAATACCTGCAGACGCTTCGACAATCTAGTGAAGTCTATTATAGAGACGAGAGGCAGCCTAACACAATGTTAGGTAGATATTCATAAGATCATAGCTCATAAGTGTATATACATACATCGAAACACCAAAATATTATGCCCACTTGCCTAATATGATGTCGGTTTTCTACGTGTCCCCAAAACAGCTCTTACCCGGTAAGACATCGAAGCTACAATATTTCTGTAAGTGTCTTGTGGTATCTGGAACTAACATGTTACCACATAATCCAACTTACAAGAGTTAAAGGATCTGGTGGCAACATCTGGTGGTACCAACATGTTACCACATGATCCAACTTACAAAAGTTAAATCTGGTGGTAACATCTGGTGGTACCAACATGTTACCACATGATCCAACTCACAAAAGTTAAAGGATCTAGTGGCAACATCTGGTGGTACCAACATGTTACCACATGATCCAACTTACAAAAGTTAAAGGATCTGGTGGCAACATCTGGTGGTACCAACATGTTACCACATGATACAACTTACAAAAGTTAAAGGATCTGGTGGTACCAACATGTTACCACGTGATCCAACTTACAAAAATTAAGGGATCTGGTGGAAACATCTAGTGGTACCAACATGTTACCACTAGATCCTATAACTTTTGTAAGTTACGTGGTTGAGCTGCCGCAGATCCGATTTGCTGTTCCAACACAACAATTGGATTGATGTCTGGGCAATTTGGAGGTATTCCTCATGTAAATTGATGTCTGGGCAATTTGGAGGTTTTGCTTCTGGAAGTCTTCCTCATCTTCAGCTAACCATTGACGAATAATCCGGGCAGGTAGCATGGCGCATAATCCCTATAAAAGATGGTACTAGTAGAGTGGAATACCATTGCCATGAAAGGATGTACCTGGTCTGCAATGATGTTTAGGTCATAGCTTCCTGCACATAAATGACTGGACTCAAGGTTTCCAAGCAGAACATTGCGAAAGAATTACACTTCCTCCACTGGCTTGTTTTCGTTCCATGGTGCAACATGGCACTAACACTTTCCCATGTAAACGATTTACTCGTACGCGGCCATCCAAATGGTGCAACAGAAATCGATATTTATAGGACCAGACGGCCTTCTTTCAACCGTTATTCGAAGTCTAGTTTTGATGCACGCGTGTCCATTGTGAACGCTATGAACGGCGAACGGAGGTTATAACGGGCATTTGGAGCGGCCATTTTCAGCAGGGTTCGATAAATTGTGTATTTTGACACATTATTTTTGTCACAAACATTTAAATTGCCGAAGAGTTGCGCTGCAGTATCCCTGCATGGAGAAATGCATGTTTGGGGTAACCAGGAAAAATAAGAGGAACTCGTGGATAAAGAAAATGACATGAGTCGACGACATCAGGACCAGAGTAAAATCCCTGAAATGGCAATGGGCTTTCAAGTTGCCAGAAGAACAGGCCATCGTTGAACAACCGAAATTCTAGACTGGACAGCAAGGGACAGAAGATGACCTGGAAGACCACATGAGAGATGGATGGATGAAATACAAGAGCATGCCGAAGTAACACGGAAGAGAGTAGTTGAAGACAGACAGTTGCGGAGGAAACTTGGGGAGACTTTAATCCAGCAGTGAATTGATCGGACCATCGTTGAACAACCGAAAGTCTAGACTGGTCAGCAAGGGACAGAAAATGACCTAGAAGACCACATGGGAGATGGATGGATGAAATACAAGAACATGCTGGAGTAACATGGAAGAGAGTAGCTCAAGACAGACAGTTGCGGAGGAAACTTGGGGAGACTTTAATCCAGCAGTGAATTGATCGGACCATCATTGAACAACGGAAATTCTAGACTGGTCAGCAAGGGACAGAAAATGACCTAGACGACCACATGGGAGATGGATGGATGAAATACAAGAACATGCTGGAGTAACATGGAAGAGAGTAGCTCAAGACAGACAGTTGTGGAGGAAACTTGGGGAGACTTTAATCCAGCAGTGAATTGATCGGACCATCATTGAACAACCGAAATTTTAGACTGGATAGCAAGGGACAGAAGATGACCTAGAAGACCACATGAGAGATGGATGGATGAAATACAAGAGCATGCCGAAGTAACATGGAAGAGAGTAGCTGAAGACAGACAGTTGTGGAGGAAACTTGGGGAGACTTTAATCCAGCAGTGAATTGATCGGACCATCGTTGAACAACCGAAAGTCTAGACTGGTCAGCAAGGGACAGAAAATGACCTAGAAGACCACATGGGAGATGGATGGATGAAATACAAGGACATGCCGAAGTAACATGGAAGAGAGTAGCTGAAGACAGACAGTTGTGGAGGAAACTTGGGGAGACTTTAATCCAGCAGTGAATTGATCGGACCATCGTTGAACAACACAAATTCTAGACTGGAGAGCAAGGGACAGAAAATGACCTAGAAGACCACATGGGAGATGGATGGAGGAAATACAAGAACATGCTGGAGTAACATGGAAGAGAGTAGCTCAAGACAGACAGTTGTGGAGGAAACTTGGGAGACTTTAATCCAGCAGTGAATTGATCGGACCATCATTGAACAACCGAAATTCTAGACTGGATAGCAAGGGACAGAAGATGACCTAGAAGACCACATGAGAGATGGATGGATGAAATACAAGAGCATGCCGAAGTAACACGGAAGAGAGTAGTTGAAGACAGACAGTTGCGGAGGAAACTTGGGGAGACTTTAATCCAGCAGTAAATTGATCGGACCATCGTTGAACAACCGAAAGTCTAGACTGGTCAGCAAGGGACAGAAGATGACCTAGAAGACCACATGGGAGATGGATGGATGAAATACAAGAACATGCTGGAGTAACATGGAAGAGAGTAGCTGAAGACAGACAGTTGTGGAGGAAACTTGGGGAGACTTTAATCCAGCAGTAAGCTGGTGTAATGGTTGACGAAGATGATGATATACATAGGCACATGACGTTCGAGAGACTACAATTAAAGGACGTATGGCTGTAAAAACTGCATAATAAAGTTCAAGAGCGTGCTTAATTATATATCCGTTCCAGCATTAAAAAGCTAACACGGATTAAATCAGGCGACTAAATGGCGTGCATATTTAAAGTTTCGTTGTAAATTTTTGTACGTTAGGGTATAAAGAACTCGAGCACCTATTGCACTTCCCTTCCTGAGTTCTAGGAACAAAGGGATTTATCCAGACCTCGATCATTCACTAGACTTTATGCCTAGAGATGGAACCCGCATTGGATCCTACGTCATGAGCTCCAGCACAAAAGGACTTCCCATATCCCGAATTATCAGTAGCCTTCTCGTTCAGACACAAGTATCCATTAGATTTCGTTGTCCAAAGCTCAAGATTTTTTTTTTTTTTTTTCTGAAAAGCTGGCGTTTGTGTTTTCAGTTAATATGTAGGTCCATTCCCGATATATGCTGAAGTCACATGATCAATAGATGTAAAACAGTTCAGCAAAACACACTTTGCACAAAGAAGAAAGAATAATGTAACTTAGAATAAAAAATACCTGGACAAGACAACAAACTAAAACAGAAGATGAGCTAACGCACGTCAAACTATTGAAATAGAGAGAAGCAGGTCACACCTTAGCCATCAAAAAGAAAATGAGAAATTGACCAGTGGAATGGCTGGATGAAATAAAAGGAACTGCAGGAAGACAACGCTGATTAAGATCCAAAGACGGAGATGACAGAAGAGGAACGCACTCAGCGGGATTGAAACCGCGGGAGCAGAGGGAACAACGGGAGGAACAACCGCACTCATTTGCTTTCAGAGCGAAACATCAATTTGCCCTTAAACTTTTCTTCCTTTTTAATCATGTCCGTAATCAAAAATCGGATTATTACTTTTTTTATTTCTTGCGATTTAAAATTATTTCTGATAAAACAAAATACTGTCTGCCAATTCAATTATTAACAATTTAGAACTCGCTAGACGCGGGTTATACTTTCCCTGCTCGTTAAATGATAAGTACCAGCCTTATTAAAAATCCAGAAATTCCCAAAAATTATCGTGTTTTTAGAAAAAAAAAAAAAAGAAAAAAGACAGGATTGCTTTTTATTTTATCTGATGATATATCATTTCATTTCCTTTGTCTCAACGTTTATCCCACTTACGTCACGAGTAGGCGTGGCACCTCATCACCTTTACGTAGTTATCGATGTTGACAAAGCTGCCTTAAATCTTAGGGGAATCATTTATATCCTCATTTTTATTTTGGAATTTCCCAATCTGTTTTTGTGAAAATTTAATTGAATGTTTTAGATTTTTAAGGTTTAATTTTAAAGGTTCGTGGTAATAATTACTTACAATGGTTGTAGAAGTTACTCAGATCGTGGTGTTACACATATCTCAGTAGTAGTTACTCAAATCGCAGTAGTTACTCATATCGCAGAAATAATTATTCAGATAGCAGTAACAGTTACTCAAATCACAGTAGTAGTTACTCAGATCGCAGCAGTAATTACTCACATTGCAGTAGCAGTCACTCAGATAGCAGTAGCAGCTGCTCAAATCGTAATAGCAGTTACTCAAATCACTGTAGCAGTTGCTCAAATCGTAGTATACAAAATTACAGTAGCAGTATACAAAATTGTAGTATACAAAATCGTAGTAGCAGTTACTTAGATCGTGGTAGTAGTCCCTCAGATCGTTGTAGAAGTTACTGAAATCTAGTAATAGTAGTTACTCATATATCAGTAGCATAGGCGCCGACCTGAAAAACTATTGGGGTTCCGGAAATTTTTAATTGAATTACCCATGCATTTTTCAAAGTATTTAAGTCTAATTTGAATTTCATTCACTCAGATTATCTGGCACAACAAGACGCCTGAAGTGCTAAAATGAAGCAAATTATAGTTAATTACAGAATTTTTTTTTCTAGATAATAATTTATTTCATTTATTGTGGTTTTGTAGGCGCGACATTATTATATACAATACACAGATACTGTGAATTTCCAACTCAATCGTCTTTATAAATGTAACAAAAACATGTAAAATTTATTTTAATTTTTTTTTACCAATTTTAAAAATGCCAACAATTGTTTTTTCAAATGATTTCTGAGTTAAAATAGGAGGTTAGAACGGAGAGGACATGGCATCAGCCGCAGGCCCTGCGTTTTCCGTGGGCTCCACTAGTATCAGCTGTGAACGCCCAGTATGCCCAACTTGGGCTGCTTCTGCACTTTCTACGGAGAAATCGTCGACTTTGAAGAAGTTTTAGAGGCACTTATGCAACATGTACAGTCAGGAAAAAATGAGACCGAAATATACATGCATAAAACTAAAAATTTGCAAAAAATTACAGAAATGCTGTTTAGTATTTAAAAAAAAATGAAACAAATTTATGCTTCGTAGAGCGGCACTGCACATTGCGCATTAGCCAATCACGGCCTTGCTAAAGCTGTGGGAGCCTTCAGGGACTGCTACAGTGAGTAAGAGACGGCCGCTATCAACCTGTGCTGCAACACAGGTCTTCAGGAAGTGACGTCACGTCACTGAACCCTCCCCATCCGGAGGGCGAAAGAAACCAGATGATCAGATTTGGCTTTACCAGTAGCTGCTGATGTCATCTCCTCTCTCTTCTAACCTCTTTGGTTCCCGACCGTACGAAGATAGGGTGGGTCAACTGACTATACAACATATTTCCGCCTTTATTATTATGACCTCGAATAGGTTCTCGTCTCTGAATGTAAAGCTAGATTTTTGTATTTTGTGGGAACCCAGACAAACCGAACAATTTTCTTTTATAAAGGATGCAGTTTTAAATGCTCTTAAACAACGGTACTTGAGGTTACTGTCTGTCGCGTCAAATTTCATGAGCACGAGCAAACACTAATTCTTTTTTTAGGCACAATAAACAGTCTGAAGGGTAAATTTCTATACACACTTTCTATACGTAGTAAACGGGGAATGAATAATAAAACACTTGAAGAATTGATAACGAAAAACAAAATTTATACATATACGCGTACGCGTATTTTTCCCACGAAATACACGCAAAGATATTAGGGGTTCGAGGAACCCACAACAAAATCATTGGGGGTTCAAAAAGTGTCTCGAACCCACGACGTCGGCGCCTATGATCAGTAGTAGTTACTCAGATCGTGGTAGCATTAGCTGCTCATGGAAGTAGTATAGTTACTCAAATCGCAGTACTAGTTTCTCACAAAGCATTTTTTGTTACTCATATCGCAGTAGTAGTTACTCTTTAAAAAGTCGCTTTATTTGCTGAAACATGAAATCACAGTTACGAACGCTTTCTGCCTAGACACACAATGCCATTGACAGAGAGAAATATAAAACACAAATAAATGAGATAATGAAATATATACAATATTATGAATATGTACATTAGAAGGTTTTAATTTTAAAGATTTTACGAAATTTTTATATACTTTGTGGACTTATTTTCGAAAAAGCAACGAGAAGATTTGGATCTGGGTGGATTCGAAGCCAAAGTTTAGGTGCCAGTCGCATGCTTTACCGGTGAGGCCACGTATACATTCGTAGCTGTAGCGAGTATAATTAAAAGGTTAATTGTGAAAGCTGACTCACTCAAACATGTGCTTACATGATTTTCACAAGCACTCACGGGCTTCACCACAGTGGCGTGGAAGGATTACAGCGCCATCTTTGGAAACGTTTAGGAATGAATAAATGATTTAAAAATTACTCTACATACTTTATTTTTTCCCATCATTATTGACGGGTTTTCACCTAGTTTAAGCATAATAAAATCAGTCTGTCCTTAAGAAGAAAAAAATAGAAGGGAAAGAGGAGGAGAGGAATAAGATAAATTTTTATTCTTATTTTGTTTGATGTATAACGTAAAGGCTGCGGTTCTTGCGAAATTCATACCAATGTGGAAGTGTCCAAATCAGTACAGTTTAACATCGTTCATAATATCAGTTATAATGAATATAAGTTTCTACTAATATAATAATTATAATGAATTTGGCTTTTACTACTAAGCTAATGCTTCTTCTAATGCTTGTTCAAATGGTTGTTGTTTGTTAATTATGTCATGAATAAACTTTCCTGCTAGTAGTGTAGTAATAATAATAAACAAGCTTTTAACTGCTAGTAATGTTGTAGTAGTAATTAAGATGAATAAAGTCTTATGCTGGTTGTTAATAATAATCAACTAATGAAATAAACCTAACAGCCAGACAGAGATCTGACAAAACTATGAACTGAGAAAGACGTACTTACGATGACAATCTTTTATTTGGTAAACTTCTGGCTCTCACATAAACGAAGATCTCTTTATCAAACAACAGCTTTCTGACACATAAACCACAGCTCACTTCGTACAACAACAGCTCACCCTACGCACATCAACAAAAAGCTCTCCCTACGTATCGGTGAACGCGCCTATTTATACTGGCTACCAATACGTCATGTCTTACACTCATTGCCAGATCTCATTCAGCGGGTGAAATAACATCTCGTTCAGTAAGAAGATAATTTACATAGTAAAATAAAATAACCAGAGATAGTAAAAATCAAAAGGAAAGTGAATCTAGAGTATACGTTACACAGTAAAACATTTTATATCGAAAAATCATTTAATACTGGTAAAAAATTCAAGGTTTATATTAATTTTGATTTTATCGATATAATTGTTGTATTAGTAGCACGCATGTTCAAATGACGTCGTCATCACGTCCTGTTTTACAAAAAATCCCAATAAGTTTTATGATCTGAGCAAAAAATGCATATCCTGATATTTTGACCCAGTTGGCAAAAAATGGATACATCCAAACTGAGCCGTAGATGCACAATGAAACAATAAAACCTAGCGATTGGTTAAAACCTTTAATAAGATAAACACACACACACACACACACACTAGTTAAAATTCCATTAGACCTTTCAAGGCTGCATCAGCCTCATCTTCAGATTGAGTAAACTACTATATTTTTAATAATAGTTAAATACTATGCAGTTTAATAGTAGTTTAACTGCATGTAGTTAAACATCCTTATCTTCAGATGGAATAAACTACTAAGCAGTTAAACTACAGCATACTATAGTTTAATAGTAGTTAGCTACTATGTAGTTTAATAGTAGTTAACTACTATGTAGTTTAATACAGTTAACTATTATGTAGTTAAGAAACTATTAAACTACTATGTAGTAGTTTAACTATTATGTAGTTAAGAAACTATTAAACTACTATGTAGTTTATTCCATCCGAAGATTAGGCTGTTGCAGCCTTGAAAGGTGTAATGGAGTTTTACTAGTGTGTGTGTTTATCTTATTAAGGGTTTTAACCAATCACTTGGTGTATTGTTTCATCGTGCAACTACGACTAAGTTTGGATGTATCTACATACTGCACGAATTCATTTTCTCATGGCAAAAAATAGTTCGGCGCATCTGAATGCACTAGTCCTTTCAGAAGTAGTGGACCTAACCAGTCTAACATGAAAAAGATTATCCGGTAGCAGTATGGCTCCACATTACTCAAATCAAATCAAAAATCAAATGTATCGAGAAAATGATGAACATTTAATTCAGGTTCATTTGACAGTTATATTCTCAGTTAGTCACCACCCATGCACTTCAGTTAAATCGGCTTCTTAAATTAAGAACTTTTCTATTAAGAAAAAATACAAAGCGAATTTCAGTAGGCTTATTTCAAAGCGTCCACTACAGCATAACCATTTCTTTTGTAGCTGTTACATTTTCTTCTTAACCTGTTGACACCCACTGCAGGATATAGGCATCCCCGAGTCTTTTCCAACTTCCTCGGTCCTTAGCTTCAATCCACCATTTAGCACCTCTAAGTTTCTGAAGATCATCTCTCCATTTTATTCTCTGGCGCCCTCTTCGTCTCCTTCCATCTCTCGGTTGCCATTCTGTTATTAATCTTGTCCACCTTTCATCTTTCAGTCTTCCAACATGTCCAGCCCATCTTCACTTTGATTCTTTTATTATTTTTATAATATCTATTATTCCTGTTCTTTCTCTTATTTCATTTTTTTCTTCATTTCTAACTCTATCTCTCCTTGTTTTTCCTAACATTCTTCTTTCTAACTTTCTTACCGATACTCTTATTTTTTTACATTGTCGATCTGTGATACTACATGTTTCACTTCCATAAGTAAACACGGGGTTAATACATGCATTGAAGATTTTTCTTCTTAAATGTGATGAAAGATCACTGGTTAAATAGTCTTTAAGTATCCAAAAGGCTCTATTACTTTTGATAATTCTTCTTCTATTGATTTCTCTTTCTTGTCTTTCTTTAAAACCGATTACTTGACATAAATAGATGTATTCGGCTACTTTTTCAATTTATTTTCCTTCTATCAAAATTTTTTCTGTATCGTTCATATATTTTGTTTTTGCAGTCTTTATTGTCAGACCTTTTTCTAGCCTTTCCATCCATAAATACTCTGTCATATTCTGCATTTCCCTCCTTATTTAGTAATTTCATAAGGAGTAAACAAACCCCCAAATTTTTTTGGCAACATCTTCTCTCCTGTACATCTTTTCAAGAGGCGCGAGGAAGAAAAACTACGTTAGGTCTAAAAACAAAAACTACACACTCAGAATCGTAACCTTCAACAGGCAAAATTAATCTAGTATTTCTCTTCACTTTTCAAAGCCCATCTTCACTTTGATTCTTTTATTATTTTTATAATATCTATTATTCCTGTTCTTTCTCTTATTTCATTTTTTTCTTCATTTCTAACTCTATCTCTCCTTGTTTTTCCTAACATTCTTCTTTCTAACTTTCTTACCGATACTCTTATTTTTTTACATTGTCGATCTGTGATACTACATGTTTCACTTCCATAAGTAAACACGGGGTTAATACATGCATTGAAGATTTTTCTTCTTAAATGTGATGAAAGATCACTGGTTAAATAGTCTTTAAGTATCCAAAAGGCTCTATTACTTTTGATAATTCTTCTTCTATTGATTTCTCTTTCTTGTCTTTCTTTAAAACCGATTACTTGACATAAATAGATGTATTCGGCTACTTTTTCAATTTATTTTCCTTCTATCAAAATTTTTTCTGTATCGTTCATATATTTTGTTTTTGCAGTCTTTATTGTCAGACCTTTTTCTAGCCTTTCCATCCATAAATACTCTGTCATATTCTGCATTTCCCTCCTTATTTAGTAATTTCATAAGGAGTAAACAAACCCCCAAATTTTTTTGGCAACATCTTCTCTCCTGTACATCTTTTCAAGAGGCGCGAGGAAGAAAAACTACGTTAGGTCTAAAAACAAAAACTACACACTCAGAATCGTAACCTTCAACAGGCAAAATTAATCTAGTATTTCTCAGCTATTTTTCATTAATTCAGCGCAAAATCTAAACCTGAAACTAAACACCATATTGTCCTGCTCTGCCTTCCATTAATTCTCGAATTAACAGGTGTGGTGGACGGATCGAATTAATTAAGAATTAATTAATTACTTCGTCTGGGTCGGAAATGTAAAGAGCAGAATAAGTTTTGTGCATTGAATAAAGAGGCATCCCGAGCTGATTGTGTAGTCAGAGCCGCTAGTGCGTTTGATTCATAAATCATCGCTATTCCGTGTCGCACGTGGCTGCTAGACTAAACGACTTGGTCGAGAGCTAGAATGGCGCGAATCGAAGCATTACAAGCTACTTACAGGAATTTAATGGAAAAGGGATTTTATTCATGTATAATCTGTTCTATCAATTTTACAAGATTTTAAATTCATTGTTGTCGCCCCGGTGGCGCAGTGGTCTAAGAGATGGCTTCTGATCATTCGTCCGAGATGGGTCAGGGTTAGTGTTTCTTTCAGGCATACATCTACGGGGGCTAAGCCCTCCCGTAAAAGACCATTCGCCCCAAAGGAGACATTTTAGGTTACCAAGCCAAATTTTAATAAATTCAGGCTATTATGAAAAAGGAAGTTTCGTTTCTTTTTATGATACAAATATTTCTTCAATTATATTTTTTTAAATATTTGTTCAAATGGTACTAGTTATAGTTTATTTTATTAAAAAGTGTATTACGACGCATGGTATTGTTCAAAATATAATAAGTAGACTAATCACACCAAATTGTCTGGGAATCGTGATTCAGGAACAAAAGTGCGTTGAATACATTTTAACAGATAAAAATTTCAAGCCTGCGGAAAATTCCCCTTCCCTTCTTTAGCTAAAATCAATTTGTTATTCCTGAAATGTTTGAAGAAGTAATTTAATTACTATATCGGGTATGTATATAGAATTTTTCTTGAGGAAGGGAGGGGGACAAAAAAAGAAAGTTTTTGAAATCCACCATCTGGAACAAAATTAAAGTTAATAAAAAATTGAAGCAACATTAAAGCATTTTTTTCCTAATGTAAGTTGATACATTTTTATTAAATTAAGGTATTTCTTTGTAATGTAAGTCGCTTTTTAACCAAAAACAAAAAAACGAAGCATTTTCCGGGGGGGGTAGGCCCGCTTTAAATGCGCCCCTGTGCCAGATATATAGCAATTACTTCTATATATATATAAATATAGTAGTTAAAATTATATACATATAAATAACAAATGGAAAACATGCCCCCTCTAAGGTTCCATTTGACCCCCGGCCAAAAACTCCTGAAAGAAACACTGGTCAGGGTTCGAATCCCGGTGAGGCATGGATGTTGTGTTTGTCTTACGACACTGGCTCTCTCCCTTCCCTGGACCCTAAATTACGGATGGGCGCCTGCTTATAGTCCATTGAGTTGCTCACTGTGTCCTTAAACCCCGAATCAAGAAAAACAAACGAAAAATCCCTGAGTGTTACAGCAGACAAAGTGTACCATGCAATGTTATACTTTTCTCCTGTCTGAAATGGCATCATCATGAATGACAACAAAACAGCACATCGTGCCGAGTGGTGAAAGAATAGCTTGATGAGCACGAGAAAAACTTCCATCTCGCATGGCTTGCGTAGTCCCTGATCTCAGTCCAATTGAAAATACGTATGTGCGACATGCTGCAGAGAGTTGTCTCCACTTCCGTCAACACTGATACAGTTTTGCGATATTTTGTTGTAGGAATAGCTATCTTTTGGACCAAAACGAACCCTTACAAAATTCATGCTGCATTGCGCGCTTGCTGTCATTCATTATAAACGTGGCCGTACTCGATACTAAATAAAGGTTCGCATTTTTCTTGGCCACTATGTGTATATTGCGCCGAAGTACTTTGATCTACGGGAAGTTTGCTTGCACTCTAAACTGCATTGGACGGGGAAAAAAAGAAGAAAAGAATTTTAGCAATTACCAAGTCAAAGCATGGAGTCTGCGTTTATTTAAAAAGGAAACAGGAAAAAGTAAATTCGATATATGAGTTTCGCAGATGCATACCAGAAGATCTTCTATTGTTCACTGTTGCTATCGGGGACGGGAGGCGGGGAAATAACTCGACATGAAAAGTTTATTAAGATTTCAGCTCTCAAACGTGAAATTTCCGCCTTCCAGTTTAATTTATCCGCGATCTGATTTGTTCGAATATTTACTGAAGTTTCCAGTCGTTCATTTTCAGCGTTTTGTAGTAACTCCAGATCCGCAATTACGTGCAACGAAATAAAAGAATTTTCAGAATGCGTGTATTAGATAGCATGGATATCTTCATTTCCGAAGTGAATGAACTGTGGAATCGGACAAACTTACGCTGTGGGTGATTAAAAAAGGTTAAGAAAAAAATAAAGGGCAAAATACGTCGGTCGGATCATGCTGTGAATGGTTAATGAGCCTTAAAGGGTTAACCACGCCCTCTGGTGTCGTGGCCTATATTGGAGACCGGCCGACCACCGACGTCGCCTAGGGTGCAGGCACGCAAACTTGAGAGGGCAAACTCTCGGCAGCAGAACCGGTCACGGTCTGCTGTGGAAATAATCAGACCCCTCGGTTTCAATTCACTTTTATCGTTTTTAAGAAAACGTGTCGCATTTTTGACTGCACCTGTTTTAATCACTGAAACAACGAAAAATATCGCTTGCGTCGATGCCACACATAGATTGCGGAAACTTGCACGACGCAGTGAGCGATTTTAATGGAAAATGATTGTAGTGGAAACTTGATACATCTTAAAAGTGATAGTTAGTCTTGAGTATTCGCTTATTTCGATGCATATAAGATAAAAAGAAATGATACAGAAGCAAGTAGGAACAATTCTTGGTAACTCTGAAAAATATAAATGTTCTCATTTTTTTTTCTTCGGAAAGGTGAAGATGAGTTAGTTTCATCTTGTGACGCGCTACAAACGAGAAGCACGTGTCAAGACGACCAATCTGCAGCAATATATTCCGTCCGTGTAGCTGAGTTGGGAAAGCAACTTACTCCGGAGTGTGGGGGCGCGACTTCGATCCCGTCACGGACAGATTTGTGTTTACACAATCTCACAGAACATTTCGAGTTACTTCGATGTAGCCTAATGTTTTCTTACATCTTGATAGCAGTTCACTGGCGGATATTCAGTTCTGTTTTTATCTTTCCGAGTTTACCTTGCGAGTGAAAAATGTTTTTCTCTCCTCATCGTTCGAGCAAAATGTTTGGCAAAGTCGAAAGAGTTTCCCCAGCCGGTCAGAACTGGATGGGCTATCAGGGAGGCTAAACATGATGGGAGGGGGCACAAATTTTGTAGTGCTTTGCTGAAATTTTAGTAAAAATCCCGTTCACGTGCATTTTACCCGAAACTGTTAATGCTATTCCTCGCAAAAAAGAATTTTCAAGTGAATACTGTACGCAGTATTTATTCAAGGTATATAGTATGAAAACGATGGATACGAATCCCCATGGCAAGTTACTACATCGATGAGCCGTTCTATTATGACTACTCCCAGCCTAGAAAAGTAAGCGCGCCTGGATACCTAACGGAGCTCACGTTCACACAGCAGAATATACACTGAAGAGCAATTAAATTAAAGACAGCTGGCATTATGCAAATGTAGCGCTGTGGGCGGCACTGAAAACGAAAACGACATGACGTATGCAGCGAACCGACAATATAAGGAGTGATGCGATGGGAATCAGTAAGAGTCGGACGCAGTATGGGTAAGACGAAGGATCTAAGCGCATTTGATTGTGGGGAAATCGTTCCAGGCCCGACGAATGGGTCGCTCTATCTCGGAAGTCGTGCAGGCACTGGGATTTTCACGAGCCACTGTGTCACGGTGCACAGTGAGTACATCGAATCCGGTAAAACCATCCCTGCAAGGGCCAACTGCCGTGGACAACAGTGTGTGGATGAGCGGGGTTTTCGTCGGCTAGCTCGCATGGTAACAACGGATAGACGGGCCACAGTGCAAGAAATCACTCGGCAATTTAACGCTGGTGCACAAAAACGTGTAAGCAGCCACACCCTCCAGAACCATCTCTTCGCTATGAGGTACAGAAGCCATCGTCCCACGAGTATATCGCTGCTGACCACACATCACAGGGTGCAAAGATCAGCATGGGCGCGGGAACATCGCCACTAGACCTTAGACATGTGAAAAATGCTGCCTGGACTGATGAGTCGAGATTCACGTTGGTACATGCGGATGACAGGATACGAGTACGGCGCAAACCACATGAAGCGATGGATCCTTCTTGCCAGCATGATACCCTTCAAGCTGGTGGGGGTGGCATTCTCCTATGGGGACTGTTTACGTTGACTGAAGTGGGACCCCTGGTACGTGTGACATCGTCTCTCACAGGTCAACGTCACCTGGATATCCTGGACGACCATTTGCTCCCGTTTGTGTGTCTTCAACATCCCACTGGGGACCTCATCCTGCAACAAGACAATGCAGCTCGCGAATTGTATCCGAATGGTTGGATGAACACTCCACCGACGTGAGCTCGCTTCCTTGGCCAGCTAGGCCACCTGACCTCAATCCCATCGAGCACATCTGGGATGCCATCGAGAGATATGCTGGAGGCTCTGACCCCCATCCATGAAATCTTCGTGAACTGTGGGAGCTTGTTCAGGGCACGTGGATCCGTATGGCTTCCCAACGCTTTCATTGTCTTGTCGAGCCCATGCCGAGACGAATCGCCGCCGTCATTAGGGCGAAAGGAGGTGCTAAACATTACTAGATAGGCATCTCTAATTCAATTGTTCTTCAGTGTATATATACAACATTAACACCAACTTTCGGTTAGTAGAGTGTTCGAAGTCAGAATGGGAAAAGCTGATGATTTATCGGAGTTTGATAAAGGACAAATTGTGACGGCACGGCACCTCGGAACTGCGATCTCGGAAACAGCGCGGCTTGTAGGTTATTCACGTGCTGCTGTAGTGAGTACATATCAAAAGTGGTGCACAGATGGCCAAACGAGGAACTGTCGTCGGCAGCTTATTGATGCCAGAGGGGGTGGGAGACTGTCGTGTATTGTTCACAGCGACCGCAGGGCCACAGTGCGACAAACTACCCGCAGCTACAACAGTGGTGATCAGGGCAATGTGTCACAGTACGCAGTTCATCGCAGCCTTCTGCTCATGGGCCTGCGTAGACGAAGACCCAGTCGGGTTCAAATGCTCACTGCACGTCATCGCCAACAACGCATGAATTGGGCCCAAGATCATAGGGATTGGATCGTGGATGATTGGAATAAAGTGGCG
The DNA here is from genome assembly GCA_039090855.1 of Macrothele yani. Taxonomy (NCBI): domain Eukaryota; kingdom Metazoa; phylum Arthropoda; class Arachnida; order Araneae; family Macrothelidae; genus Macrothele; species Macrothele yani. Next base: position 126,888,734 of record CM077024.1, on the reverse strand, counting down.
TGGTCTCACGATTCAAGATTCCTGGTGCATCACGTAGACGGCCGAGCACGTATACGCCGATTACGAACGGAGGCTATGGCAACTGGATCCTTTGTTGGGCGGAAACAGGCCGACGGCGGGGGTATGATGTGGGCAATGCTTTATTGGGACACTTTAGTCCTCATTATCGCAATATCACAATCCCTGACAGTTGTCAGGTATCTGAATATTGTTGCAGACCAATTTCACCCATTCATGGCAACTGCGTTTCCTGTAGGTAACGGCCATTACCAACAGGATAATGCGCCATGCCACACAGCCAGAATCGTCAAGGAGTGGTTCGAGGAACATGCTGGTGACTTCCTGTTAATGTACTGGCCTCCAAATTCACCTGATATGAACCCAATCGAACATTTGTGGTTCGACTTGGAAAAGCGGGTTCGCGCTAAATCACCACCACCCCGAAATGTACGGGAACTGGAAGACCTGCTGTTGACATTATGGTATCGGATACCCCAGGATACCTATCGCCACTTCATCGAATCGATGCCTCGCCGAGTGGACGCTGTTTTGCGGGCTGAAAGGAGTCCTACAGCTTATTATGTAGGTGGTCATAATATAATGACTCATCGGTGTATTTCTTTGGAATTTTAGCTTACTTAAGTCTTTTTCATTTCTTTTTTTTTTTTCCATAAGGCTTTTTAGGAATTTTAGTTTGTAACCTGAAAAGTAATCTCTCTCTCTGTCTCTCTCCCTCTACCCCATCGTTTTAAACTATAATTACAAAAATAGTGTGTTTCTACTACTCTCTTAAAAATTCAATTCCTATTAGTAGTTCTAATTCTGACTATTAGATAACTCTAATCATTCTACTATTCTCTTTTACGTGCAATATTTCAAAATAGCTTGTACAATATTCTAGAGGATATTGCCATTCCTTGCTAGCGATGAGAAACATTTCACACACGTGTTTTCCGGTCTTTGTTGATGTTATTGTCCTAAAGTCCGTTGTATGAGATGAATCGCTTTACTTCGCTGGTTATTCTCAGTTGATCTTCGCTTTAGGTTTCAAACACATCAACTTTTACCGTTGATGTGTTTGAAACCTAAAGCGAAGATCCACTGAGTATACCCAGCGAAAAGTGTGTGAAGTAAAGCGATTGATCTCATACAACGCACTTTAGGACAATAACATCAACAAAGACCGGAAAACACGTGTGTGAAATGTTTCTCATCGCTAGCAAGGAATGCCAAGGTAAGCATTATCCTCTAGAATATTGTACAAGTTATCTTAGAAATTCGTTCAGAGAACTCCTCCATTCGCCATAAGTACAAACACTAAATTTAACAGAGAATTCATTTTATATAACAAAATTTCAGTAAATTCGAGAAATTCACTTATATTTATCCCAGTTAGCTAGAATCTTCGATGGCTGCACCCACCATATGTTCAAGCTGCTTAATTTTTTTTTGGGGGGGTGCATCGCGCCTGTTAGGAGACCAAAATAAATTCACACTTGAGAATCTGGAGCATTAACGGCGTAAAAAGCTCGACACAATTTTCTATCTTCTGGACATACTTGACTAGACGCGTAGTACATGTGATCCAAGTAGCAGTGCTGCATCAGTTGGTCAATTAGATTTTTCTACTTTCATTTTTTTCTAAGCAGAACAAGCAAATTCAATTCTTCAACTTCTACGACAGTGTAAATTCCCTTTGAATGGGTTTATGGAATATCATTATAAACTGATATCATGTGCATTGAAGGAGATCATAGATTAACATCATGGATGACGACCGTAATATTATGACTGTGTGGAAGGTTACATTTTTTATGTAACAATATAATGAATTTCTTTTAGATAAAAAAATTTGAAATATCTTGACAGTATCATACACCATAGTGGAAAATTTGACGCAAAATAGTTACTGTTGTTTAATAGCTTGCATCGGGGTTCATTTCAAGTTACTCACTGCAAACTTTCGGCGAGGGAACGTTCGAATGAAATCTATTACATTCTCGTTAATGCACATAAAAGCAGTGTATCAGAACAACAGAATTAGCCCCGGTTCTCTTCAATTCGCATTATTTTACACGTATGCTTATTGAAAATACACATTTTCAGTTGCTCTACATCCTTCTTATTAAATAGAAATGGGCACGATAAATTAAAAGCAGAAATTTTTCTTCAATTATGTGCTTCTCGATGTAGAATCAGCATTCATTACTTGAACGTACGCAAAATATTTCAGTTATGTAGCCAATATATTACCAACCTTAATTCATGTCGAGTAACTCATTTAAGTCATTTTTGTTTGCTTCACATTGATCTGACTTAAGAACTTTAGTTGTACAGAAAAAAAAAACTTACACTATTATCTTTAGACGGCGATATAAAGACTTAGAAAAAGTGAAAATTAGCGCGGGTTATCGATTAAAAAACAAGTTCCTCTGAAAAGGAGAAGGGCCGCCAAAGGACAAAGGTTTTTCTAAGAGATGCTACAAATAGTGTATAAAAGTAGATAAATGCCAGCCTGCAGTCGTTCTGGAGAAGCTCCGTTTATGGTGATTAAGAAGAGGGTGGGCATTAAAACTCCTTCAAAGAAGATATAAAAGAGCATGTTGTTTCTTGCAAGAAATGAAATAAGGTAATAAACTACGAGCAGATACGAGGAAAGACCCAGCCCGTCTCACCCTAATATAATGAAAAATACGTTTCTTCTTTAGAAGAACATGTGATAAGTTAAAAGCCGACCGAGTAGTAGAGTGGTTTGAAGCGTATAACGAAATTTCTCCGTCATTTTTGTCCACGCTGGGGCTCGAACCCGGGTCGCTTCATTCCAGAATAAGTCGCTCTACCAATTGAGCTACGCGGACGTTCGTTGTTATTGCTATCTGCCTTCATGTCGTGTGCGTCTTGCTGGCAGGTACGTCACAAGCGTTAAACTGGGATCATTCGTCTGAGATGGACCCGAGCTCGGGTCCAGATAAGACATGGACGGTGGTCCGCCAGACGGTGCTGTTCCTTCCGTGGAATCAATGGCCATAAATTAGGGGTTTTTCCCCTATCAAATTGCGTACGAAATAGCTACTTCACATTTTGGAATTAAAAAATGCGTAAAGTAAGAGAAAACGATATTATCACTATTGTAATGTATCAATTGTACATAATCGGCGAACCTTTGAAATTTATGCTCCTCGTTTAACTTCTAAGTAAAGTTAAGTTTGCCGCAAGCATAAATATGCAACGGCTGTTCCATAAAAACTGTGAGTAAAATCACACAAAATGAAGAAATATAGATACCGCAAAATATATGTTATTCTTTCTCAAAGTATCTTCCCTCGGGTGTTCAGTCCGGTTTTGTTCAGTCCACTTTTCAAAGCTGTACAGCTTCACCCATGTACAGTTGAATAACTTCAGAACCTGTGGTAAATGTTGCGCCACGGAACTTCTCCTTCATTGTTGGAAACAACCAGAAATCGCACGGGGCGAGGTCAGGACTACAGGCAAGCTGTGGCATGATTTCAATAGTGCATTTCGCAAGAAACTGTTGAACACAAGCAGTCACATGCAGGCGGGCGTTATCACGGTGTAGGGTCCACTTAACCACCAGTTCCGGTCACCTAATCAATATGTGTCATCGCAGACGCTTCATGACTGAAATGATTGACAGTAATTTGTGGAGGAACGACATGCTGGTAAACTACCCCTTTATGATCAAAGAAAATGATCACCATCGCCTTCAGCTGAATTGGTTTGGCGGACTTTTTCGGAGGAGGCAAGCCTATGCTTTACAGACACTCGCTGTACGCTTCGGGGGGGGGTCGAATAGTGGACCCATGTTTCATCGGTACCCATCCGGAACACACATGATGCAGCAGTGATTTGTCGCGTAGAATTCGGAATGCCGGCGTTTTTGAAATATTAGTTGACTCCACTATGTATTCACACGTCATTCGTCGATCTTCTTGCAGGATAGTCCAAACAGTGTTAAAAGCACGCTCCGTAACTACACTTTCAGGTCGACCAGACCCCAGAAGCGAATTCTGCCTATCAATGTTTTTTTTTTTTTGAAATCATAGTGTCATCTAAAAATCGTTGACACACCCAAACATTTAACCTTTGTAAGCTTTATTAATTTATTAATTCAACTGTTTTTGGAGCCGTTTTCCCCAAACGAAGGCAAAATTTTATCGCACAACGCATTTCACTTCTTAACTCTAAATCACTTACCTCCATAGCTGTATGGCGAAATGCAGTCGCACCTTAAACAACTGCGCAATAACAAAACCAGAATCGTCTGCTACGGCTAATAACTGTTGCTATAGATACTTCCTTAATTCAGTTATTCGTCTGCGTGGTTAATTTTCCCGTTCGCACTGTTGCCAACACGAAAAAATTTACTCTCAGTTTTTATGGAACGGCCTTTGTAGTAACGGAATGAAAACTTTTAAAGTGAAGTAACTTGGTCGCAAGAGTAGCACATAAGCACAAAACAGGAGATTTTAGTTTCAAGTAGGTCTCAAAACTGGAATATGTAAATACGAAAAATGAGGATCTGAAGTAAAACAAGTTTGCCTCAATCGTTGAATACAACAATAAAATGTAGGATTTTAAGTAACCTAAGCTGAATTCCAGCCGTAGCATACAAAAATAAAATGAGTAATTTTAAGCTAACGTAAATGAATCACAAAAGCGAAATATTTAAAACTAATTAGAAAATTTCAAGATTTTTGTTTAACATTTTATAAAACCAAAACTAGGTATGATTTTGGCATTCACGATATCGTTCTATCACCAGTAGTAACGATTTTGTCATATAGATGGCGTCTCTAAAAGATCGTACGTTTTCACCGTTACATGACCAGTCAGGCAACATGGCCACAAATGCTGGGGAGAAGGTATTCTGCGGACTTGAATTTAGTAAAAATAATTTTGTTACTGTTGTGTAACGGGCTTTTTAGAACACGTGTTAAGAAATCACCACCGAATAGACAATCTATTATAGTATCTACGATTGGCGCAAGAAATTTGAAACAACGGGATGTTTATGTAAGGGTAAAAAGTCCATGGAAACCACGTGTATCTGATGAACAAGGGGAGCGAGTTCGTGCCATTTAGCAACGCAGCTCAAGGAAATCCACAACGCCGCCCCGATGGCGTTGTGGTCTAAGCAATGGTTTCTGATCATTCGCCCAAGGAATGTCTGTGTTCGAATCCCGAGTAAGGCATGGATGCTTGTGTTTGTCTTTCGGCATTGGCTGTCTACGTGTTACTTGATCAACACTAGCTCTCTCTGTGTTACTTGATCATTTGGTATACTGTATACCATGTTCGCTATGTCTGCGTGTTATTTGATCAGCACTAGCTCTCTCCGTGTTACTTAATCATTTGGTATACAGAGTATACCATGTTCGCAATGTCTATGTATTACTTGATCAGCACTAGCTCTCTCTGTGTTACTTGATCATTTGGCATACTGTATATCATGTTCGCTATGTCTGTATTACTTGATCATTTGGCATACTGTATATCATGTTCGCTATGTCTGTATTACTTGATCAGCACTAGCTCTCTCTGTGTTACTTGATTATTTGGTATACTGTATATCATGTTCGCTATTTCTGTATTACTTGATCAGCACTAGCTCTCTCTGTGTTACTTGATCATTTGGCATACTGTATATCATGTTCGCTATGTCTATGTGTTACTTGATCATTTGGCATACTGTATATCATGTTCGCTATGTCTATGTGTTACTTGATCATTTTGCATACTGTATATCATGTTCGCTATGTCTATGTGTTACTTGATCATTTGGCATACTGTATATCATGTTCGCTATGTCTATGTGTTACTTAATCATTTGGCATACTGTATATCATTTTTGCTATGTCTGTGTTACTTGATCAGCACTAGCTCTCTTTGTATTCCTTGATCATTTGGCATACTGTATATATCATGTTCGCTATGTCTGTGTTACTTGATGAGCACTAGCTCTCTCTGTGTTACTTGATCATTTGATATACTGTATATCATGTTCGCTATGTCTATGTATTACTTGATCAGCACTAGCTTTCTCTGTGTTACTTAATCATTTGGTATACTCTATACCATGTTCGCTATGTCTGAGTTACCTGATCAGCACTGGCTCTCGCTGTGTTACATATTGTCGTCTGTTGCTCGGCCAATACAGCGCTGTGGAAGATCATTTGGCAGACGGTATACCATGTTTGCTATGTACATTGTTGATGTAAAAAAAAAAAAAAAAAACACAACGATGACGGGTCGGGAGTTACAAATTCCTCAACCGACTGTTTGGAAAATTTTGAGGAAGCGGCTGAAAATGACTCCCTACAAATCGCAGTCATTTTAAAATCTAAGTGACAATGACATAACCGCACGTCACGATTTCTGTACAGGAATGCAGGAGCGTTTTGAAGAAGACTGTTTTGGTGACCGTTTAATTTTCAGCGACGAATCGATATTGCACATAAGTGGGAAAGTTAACAAACATAACGTTTGCATATGGGTGACTGAAAATCCTAAAGCAAAAGTGGAGCATGTGTGGAATTTCCCAAAGGTCCATGTGCTCTGTGCTATATCCCGAAAAAAATGTACGGCCCTATCTTTTTACAAGAAAACACTGTAAAAAAAGGAGATTTTAGTTCAAGTGGGTCTCAAAACCTACTTGAACTTAAAATCTCCATCTTTGATGCCTCACTGCACAAAGACAGTGAAAAAAAACTTCATTTTCCAACAGGATGGAGCACCACCCCACTGGCATCAGGAAGTTAAAAATCACCTCGATGAGAATCTTCCACAGCCCTGTATTGGCCGAGCAACAGACGACTACATGTTAGCCACCACGAAGTCCGGATTAACACCCTGTGATTTTTTTTATGGGGTTATGTCACAGGAAAGGTCTTTGTCCTTCCCCTTGGTGTTAATTTAGCTGATCTAAAACAACCTATCACAACTGCGATTGCTGGAGTTGATGGGGACGCGTTAACGCGTGTTTGGCAAGAATCAGACTACTGTGTTGATATATGGCCGCTTGACTAAGGACGCACACACACATCGATTCATCTCCATCATAGTAGATAGACACAGTGACCAAATTATTATGGACTGATCACTTAAATAATTTCGTCCTGAGTCCTTCGTCGGAGATTACAGCGGGAGCTTGACGGGGGTAGGAATTGAGACGATTTTTGATGGAGATTTTCACGCTGACTTTTAGAGAAAGCAAGAGCAACTTTCACACCAAGTACAACGCTGGCACTTTGTTGACCGTAAGTCCACCAGTTTATAGTTCTATAATAAATAACTCTGCTCTCGGAAACCTTTTCGGATACATATGAAATTTTATGGCTGGCTTTTAATAAGCAGACGTGAATGTCGCACACCATGTTTGTGCTTTGTGTGCTTGTCTGTTTGCCCTTTACATCAGTATGTCTTCTTTTCGATGAATATCTCGGGAGCAGGTTGACACGAAGATCTAAAATCTTCTAGACAGCCTTTAGGGACTTTAACGTAACTCTCACCCCTTGTAAACACTTTGCCAGTTCAGCTTCGTTCGTCCGACTGTCTGTGAGCTTCCATTAATATTTGGGGAATCATTTTGAGTGGAATCTATTATGCTCATAAAAGAAGGGAAATTAACAAATAAATGTTTTCAACAGCACAAAATGGAATCACTTTAGCTTTTTTCTTATTTTGTCCAACTTCATAACACACACCTTCAAAGCTTAAAAGGTCATTAGCATTTTAAGGGGAGGGAGGCCGGACCCTTTCGACCCCCACCCTGTCGGGCCGGCAATATCAAACAAAGATATTCACTCTTTCTACGTTTATAAGTGAGTCACGGAAAAACTCTCATTGGCCGCTACCGGGAGTCGAACACAAGGTCTCCCACTTACGCGCCGGATATGCTTCCGCTACACCACAGCGGCCTCGAATTCCTCCAGACTCACACACGCTAACTACCAAGATAATTTGGCAGGTTGCTTCTTGGAGCACCGCACAGTGCTGGGGATTCACCAAAGATGGTAAGTAGCAACTGAAGAAATAATTAGAAGGCGAAAGAATAATTAATACAGACATTTAACGTGGACCAGGAACATGAAACAAACATCTTCGCTCTTTCCACGTTTATAAGTGAGTCACGGAAAAATTCGCATTGCCCGCCACCGGGAGTCAAACCCAGGGTCTCCCAGTAACGCGCCGGATATGCTTCCGCTACACCACAGCGGCATCGAATTCCTAAAGACTCACACGCTAACTGCCAAGCCAATTTGGCAGGTTGCTTCTTGGAGCACCGGACAATGCTGGGGATTCACCAAAGATAGTAAGTAGAATTTTTCCGTGACTCACTTATAAACGTGGAAAGAGCGAAGATCTTTGTTTGATGTTCCTGGTCTACGTTAAATGTCTGTATTAATCATTCATTCGCCTTCTAATTATTTCTTCAGTTGCTGCTTACTATCTTTGGTGAATCCCCAGCATTGTGCGGGTCTCCAAGAAGCAACCTGCCAAATTGGCTTGGCAGTTAGCATGTGTGAGTCTGGAGGAATTCGAGGCCGCTGTGGTGTAGCGGAAGCTTATCCGGCGCGTAACTGGAAGACCCTGGGTTTCGACTCCCGGTGGCGGCCAATGAGAAGTTTTCCGTGACTCACTTATAAACGTGGAAAGAGCGAAGATCTTTGTTTGATATTCCTGGTCCACGATAAATGTCTGTATTAATTATTCATGCGCCAATGACTGTTACAAAACTTAAAGGAAACGAATTCAAAGATTAGTGAGAGAGAGAACAGAATTGAATGAAGTGTGAACAGCAACAGCAATCCTACTAACTGTGGCGCAAATAATGATGCCCATGAAGTCCAAGTGCGGGGTCCCGCGATGCTGCAAGGCCCCCTTCAAAATAAAATAAAATAAAAAATTCGTTTGCTTCTAATAGAAAGAAAAAGGCAACCACTTTTTCTTCCACATCAGGGATAAGATATTCGCTGTTTTAGGTTATGGGAGCATGATTTCGCCCTACTTAAAAAGTATGTCATTTATAGGTATTAACTTACTAGTTAAACGCAGGCAGACTAAAAATTCTTTTCCGAGTAAATAATATTACTTAATTGTGTTAATGTAATACCACAACTGATCTCAGATATTTGGGTTTATTTCTGGGCAATTCGTTTAGCATTCAATGAATATTTTTCTCTTTGATTCGATACTTGACATTTCCCATCTCTTTCTCTTAAAATTTCTTTTCTCTTATTCAGTCCAGTTTAAGAGGCAATCGTAAGTCTGTTACCATACTGCTAAAATGGCATTAAAAACGTTACGAGACACTAACTGATTTCATCCACGTTTAGAATATTTAAGGGAATATACAGGGGTTGGACATAATAATGGGAAAACCACATGCTCAGAGACGTGACTTTTAATGCAGCTGCGCACATCGCAATACGTAAAGGTATCCACCACTTTTTGGTTGTGATAGCTTTGTTTAAAACTTCGAGGCCCTGTTTAAGTGCATTTAAAGGGACTTGTCGCAAATTTTATGAGCGACCTAACGGACTTCGAAAGAGGACTAATTGTTGGTGGCCGGCTAGTTGGTGCCTCCGTGACAACAGTCGCCAGGGTAGTGAAAGTACCGAGAGCTACTGTGCCTAGCGTCATGACAGCATACCGTGTTCGTGGCTAAACGTCGTCTGCGAAAGAAAAAAGTGTGGCCGGAAAACAACCCTGACTGATGGAGACAGGAGAGCATTAAAAAGAATTGTTACCCGTTATAAGAAGACCATGGCGCCGAAAATTGGTGCTGAGCTCAATCTGCATCTCCAGACCTCAGTATCAACGAAAACAGTGCACAGAGAACTGCATAAACAAGATATTCATGGCAGAGTTGCTATTGCAAAACCTCTAGTGACCCGAGTGAATAAACAACGGCGACGGCAGTGGTGCCAGGAGCATACAACGTGGACTGCCGATGCATTGAAGCCCGTAATGTGGTCGGATGAATGAAGATTCACATTATTCCCCATCGCAGGACGTGTTTACGTGTGGAGAACAGCGTCAGAAGCGTACAAACCAGACTGCCTGCTCCCAACAGTGCATCATGGTGGTGGTTCTGTCATGCTCTGGGCGGTCATACCGTGGTTTTCATCAGGTCTCCTGATCACCTTGAAAGAACGGATGACTGGCAGAGCGTGTGAAACCATTTTGGTCGACCAAGTCCATCCAATGGCTCAGTCATTGTTTCCTGCTGGGTATGCAAGCTTTCAAGATGATTACTTCCCAATTCACAGAGTTCAGAATGTCCATTCATGGTTTGAGGAACATGAACAGAAACTTCCACACCTTCCTTGGCCTCCCCAATCACCCGACTTAAACATCATCGAGCCACTGTGGTCTGTGTTGGAAAACAGAGTAAGATCCCGTTATCTTCCTCTTATATCTCTCAAGGACCTGGAGCAGTTTCTACATGAGGAATGGTGTAACATTCCACAAATCACCATCCAGGATTTGTATGCGTCCATTCCAAGGAGGATTCAGGCGGTCTTGAATGCTAAAGGTGGTCCCACACCCTTATTAAGTACGTAAAACCTTCTTTTCATAGGTGTTCACATTATTCTGTCCAACCATTTTACATGTTAGTGAATATACATATCGGCAGATCCCCCACCGCGTAAGTATCAATTAAAACACTGCTGTAAACTAAACGTATGTAACGTGTTAAATGCTAGCACTCCTTGAGTGACCGTCATAAAAGTTTTGGCTCCTCATAAAAGTTTTGGCTCCTCATAAAAGTTTTGGCTCCTCATAAGAGTTTTGGCTTTTCTCTCTTAACAAAGGTTTTTTCCATCTGTAACTTCCACTTTTTCTTCTCCGTCAGAGTGTCACATAACTCGTAGATATTAAATTTCATCTTGGTAGCTATAATAGCTTTTGAGTTATGACGGCAACAGACCACACACACACAAACACACACGCTGTGAGTTTTTATTTATACAGTACACTTCCGTTACAAGAAACTCGGTTACAAGAAATTTACGGTTATACGAAAGAAATTTAAAACTTTGGTTGCCCCAATGTTGAAGTATAGGAACGTTTCATGTTTATAAGAAAGCAAAAACAGTCAGATTTACTTCCAAAATAATTTTTTTCTCAACCTTGTATTGCAACGTTTCTTCTCTTAATCTCCCATGGAATTTCAAAGCCATTTACGGAGTGACTTCCACCAGATAACGTACGTCGTTTTTCCCCCTTCGCCGTTCCCCACAATGTACGTATGATAAAGGTTTTCTTGGAAGGGGTACATCCAAGAATACTAGGTCATCACCTGTGCGTTCACAGATGAAGATCGATACATTGCTACATATAGCATCGTTTCATTTTGCTCTGTTTTTGAGTTCTATTTCTTCCTGTTTTCGTCAGCGAGCGAACTAGAGATCTGACTGATATGAAAGGACGCGCCTGAAATTGCGCGCCAAAGATTGGAACGACCTTGAAAGAAGCCATGTTTGAATGACGTATCTAGAACGACTGTAAGCGGAGAGAGCTCGTTGGGGACACTTACCGGTGTGCAGTTGCAGGGTCGGTGGGCAGGGAGAAATCGGTGTGTAGTTAACGGACCCTCGATTTGTCATGTTGTCCAGCACGATCAGACATCACATGAAGCGTTAGAGTTGTTGCAGTTCTGAGTTGTTAGATTTTTTTCAGTTGCTCGTGTACAATGGCACCAAAGCGTAAAGCTCTGTCAATCAGGCAAAAGATAGAAGGAATCGAAGCTGTTGATATAGCGGAAGGAAGAAGATGGATATTGCCGCAGAATTAGGAATTCCAGCCTCCGTGCTTTCGAACATTCTAAGCGCGCGGGAAAAAACTCCTGTCTGGTACCATAAAGCAAGATCGGAAAAGGATTATGTCACCGGAGACAACGTTGTACAAACATCGCCTGAGCTGACAAACGCCGAAATTTTGGCCCAAGTGGATCCTGTTGAAGAAACTGGAATCAGCAGTTTAGAAGAGGATGACAACTTTTCTGAGCTGCAGCTACCGATGCGGGTGGAAGTCATGGATATCATTCAGAAGTAGGATTCCAAGTGCTCAAGAAGCAGAGAAAGAGCAATGTTTGATTGGACTACAAAAATGTGAGACGATTGTAATGGTAAATGCAAAAAGCAGACTTCTATAACATATTTTTTTAAAAATAAAAGCTATGTATTGATGTACACTTATTTATTCGTAAAATACATGTACTGTAAGTTATGTATCTGATTTATTTCGAAGTTTTAACCATTTTAATTCAAATTCGGTGTAACGTATACTCTAGATTCAGTTTCCTTTTGATTTCACTATCTCTGGTTATTTTATTTCCTATGTAAATTATCTTCTTACTTAACGAGATGTTATTTCTCCCGCTGAATGAGATGTGGCAATGAGTGTAAGTCATGACGTGGTGGTAGGCAGTATAAATAGGCGCGTTCAACGATACCAGGGAGAGCTTTGTTTTATGTGCAAGAGATCTTCGTTTGATGTAAAGAGAGCTTCGTTTATGTGATTAGGTTCTTCGTCATTATTGTGCTGCGATTCAAGGAAAGTTCAGATATCGAGTAGTTGTGTGACCTGTGAAGTGTGTGTTGGATAATACCAGGAGTTTCCCTAATAAAAGGTTGTTTTAGTAAGTACGTTTTTCTCAGTTCATAGTTTTGTCAGACCTCTGTCTGGCTGTTAGGTCTCTTTCATTATGTGTTACTATTAACAACCAGCATAAGACTTTATTCATCTTAATTACTACTACAACATTACTAGCAGTTAAGCTTGTTCATTATAACTACTACAACAACTACCAGTAAGAAACTATATTCATTATATCGGTTATAAGAAACTGATTTTTAATCCCCTTGAACTTTCTTATAACGAGAGTTAACTGCACTTATATTTATTTGCGATTACAATGTTATGATTTTATTCCCACATTTCACTTCATTCTTACTTTCGCAAATGATAATAAGAATTGGGGGTTTATGCAGCAACATAGAAACGTTATTTTTTTAAGGATGTCGGACAAAGTAATGGGGAGTCAAAAACCGACGTTGTGCGCAGCGCCTCGGTAACTAAATCCGTCGATTGATGTAGGGGAAGTTCATTTTTGTTCCATTGCTCCATATTTTCTACAGGAAATTTACTTAAAATTAAAAAGAGATATAGCTACTGCTGTAGAAAAGGTATCTTGCGTTGATCATTTCGCTTTGCTGTTGACCAAGGCCGCATTAGGAAAATAAATGTGTGGGCAGGAGCAAATAATTTGAACTCGGAACGTGAGTCCTCAAGGTCTGCTTTGCCCGAGGCGAAAATTTTCAAGATCAAGGTTTTCAGCAGGTGATTACCACACTTTTGTGGTTTGCAACACGAAGCTCCTTAACACTTTGACAAATCACAGTTACAATGTTTTCCTCTAAATAACAGCATGAGGGGCTTATGTTTTATTAAGTGCAATGGAATTTTATATAATAAAAAAATATTACGAAAAACAAGTTCTTATGCGTAAGGGTTTATTTAATTCTTTCACTTTTTCGTGCAAATAATGCTTCTTATTTTCTATAAAATCGGAATGCACTGAAGTTCGCTTTTATGGAAAATGTTTTTGGAAGAGCTTCCCTTACCAAAAATGCTTGAGGCTAGAAGATTTTCGGGAATCGGATTTTTTCGGTACCGATTTGTTCGAGAAGAATGTGACGTTTCTTTCCTGATAAGAATCGATGCTGAAAAGGAGCAGATTCCCTCAAATAATCAGTCAGAATTACTTTTTATTAGACATCAAATTTTCACCACGGTGTCTCAGTGAGTCTCATGTTTTTGCCAGAAAAACTATTCTCTTTAAAAATTGTTAAAAAGAAAGCAATAAAGTTCGTGAATTTTTTTAAACCAATTTATCTAAGACTAAAAAAAATCCGTAAGATTTAAAAATAAATTTAAACTGAGGATAGTTCATTAAACCGTAAGAGTTAATGAACAAAGCAAACGGATTCGATTCTGAACCGATTTGCGAGAATCTTTCCCATAAGAAATCGTTCACCGTAAGTGTCAACGACCGAATCATTTTTTTGTTTGAAGGTTTAACGACCACCGTGAGCAATTCGATGGGCAATAAACAGTCGCCCGTTCCTAAGTTAGAGTAATTAGTTCCAGGGAGAGGAGATAACTTGTGCCGTAAGACAAGCAAAACACCCATGCCTCACTGGGATTCGAACCCGGACCCACTTGAACAAAAGGCAATGGGACAGCTCTTAGAACACTGCACCATCGGGGCGGCAATCGGTTTACATATAGCTACAATAAAACAGAACATCAAAGCCCCACCCAGGGTTCCTAAAGTGACATACCGTAACAGTCAGGATGCGCAGGAGCCTGCGCAACGCCAAGAAACCTTCTCAAAGCCTTCTGCAATTTTCCATACTGATGTCATGTCGTAGCTTGAAAAAAGGTTCGGATTTCGGTGGTTTTGGCGTTCGGGGATTTTCGGATAAAGGATGTTCAATCTATACTGGTATCGCATTCTTTGTTAGTTTTAAGAGGGCGAAATAATAAATACAGTGAAACCTCCGCATAACGGCATCTGCTCGGACAGGGAAAAAGTGACCGGTGTTGGGAGGTGTCGTTGTTCGGAAGTCAGGCCTATGCTAGCATTACTAGTACGTTGCTTTGGTACAAAAGAAGAAGAATTGTACAAAGCTAACGCCCAAAGAAAACGGTTCCAGAGCTTTCTCCAAATGCAGAATACTGAATAAGACTTGTGACGTACTGCAGAGGTGAAAACATGTGTCAAGACAACAAATCTGCAGCGAGACATTCTGTCCGCGTAGCTCAGTTGAGAGAGCGACTTACTAAATCTTAATGTTTAAAGTGAGATAATTTTTTAAATTTTGTGGTTTTTATCATAATTTTAATTAATATCGCATTTGTTAAAAGTGTAATACCGTACTTTGGTACGCTTTCCAACCGTAGGTTGAAGAAGCGTATATGCTCCAGCTTTGTCCGTCTGTCTGTGTGTGTGTATGTACGTACTCACGAAAACTCGTGCAAAAATGGTTCGATTTCGATGAAATTTTAGTATGTGGTAGAGGGCAATCTGGGGACGAACTCTATTGAAAATGGAAGAAATGGGGTCAAAAATCAGTGGCAAACCAACCGCGAGTTTCTAAACAATCTTCGGGATATCGTACAAATGCACAGTATGCTCGACCACGCTCCAATCCGCAGCATTCGGAACGTTTTCATGCTCAGGGCAATGATGGTTTTTCTGCCAGTGCTGAGGAAAGAAGTAATAGATATGACAATGTCAACAGACACGCGGAGATCCCGGCGTAAACCAAAAATGACGGAGAAATTTACTTCGTTATAAATCATTATATAGGAGCAGGATCCATTCCACCAACTTTATGCGTCATAACTTATGTAAAAATGCTTCGATTGCGACAAAACTTCATCATCTTGTTTCGGAAATGTGCTGAACCCGTTCTGTTGAATATCATCGAAATGAGGTCAAACGTCAAGGCACAGAAGCTAGATTTATTCTACAGCCATTATCATCATAACTTGCCTAAAAATGCTTTTATTGCAACAGAACTTTGGTATGTTGTTCCGAAGGTATACTGAACTGGTTCTGTTAAATATAATCGAAATGGGGGCAAAGATCAGGGCACAGGAGCGAGATTTATTCCCCAGCCATTATCCTCATAACTTGAGTAATGATTTCTGGTATGTTGGAAAGCGTATCATAATCAATGCATTGCATGATTTTATTAACTTGTTAAGTGATGTCTGAACGAACGTATCTGTCCGGTTCTGCTAAAAGGAAATTAAAGACTGAAAAAGAAGAATCTACCAAAAAAACTTGCAGGATCGCTGTTAAAAAATTCTGTTACGGTCAGTTAAAAACCGGATATTTCTGAAAATAAAATGATTATTTCTTGTGCACCAAGTAATGGACATTGTAAGGATTTCGACGCATCAGCGAAATAATGCGAAGACTCTGATCCAACCGTTTGTTTTTTAAAGAAAAAGGGATTTTACCATTAAATATGAATCGGGAGAACAATCACCAAATAAAACTTCTTTTTTTTTTTTATCGGAATTTTAATGACCACCGTGAGCAACTGAATGTGCTATAAGCAGTTGCCCGTCCCTAATTAAAAGGGCACTGCTTCCAGGGAAGGGGAGAGCTAGTGCCGTAAGACAAACACAGCATTCATACCTCCGGGATTCGAACCCGGACCCCTTTCGGACGAATGATCAGAGGCCATCGCTTAGACCACTGAGCCATCGGAGCGGCAAAACGGTATTTTAATGATGGTGTTAGATGGAGATGCAACATATCCTCATGTAGCAGTAGCAGAAGTTTTCGTAGAGGAACATGGTTTGAGAACTGTCAATTGCCTTTAATAAAATAATCCCGGAAATGTGATTTGTGAACCATATTTGGCGATTTACTTCAGCCCGGCTAACAGAAAAGAAGCGTTTATTTAAAAAAATACGATTCTGCATATTAAGGAGTAAGTCTGGATTTTTAATTCATTATACCTAGTATATTGTTATTTAAAACTGTCTCACTTTTGTTTGCATATGGCTTTGAAACATTATCTTTAAAGTTTCATACATACGCTGGCCTTTCTCTGACAGAGTAAAAATATGATTTGAGGGGGGAGGGCATGTAGACATCTGCCCAGGGCCCCGAGTTTTCATGATCGGGCCCTGGTAGAATAATTCTATTAACAGAGGAATGATACTTAGATTTGAGCAAACATGCATAACTGGATAATTCTAACACACATAAAAGCACATTATTCAGCACATTCACTTAATTTAGACCCAAGCAATTTTGAAATCTGATACTTTACAATATGAAATATTCAAAGTTTCTGCAAAGTGTCTTAGCAATGCAAAAGCTCTCTGAAGAAGTGCATAGTATATACACTGGCGGAAAGTGAAAAAAGAACACCACGAAGGAATTAGCGGACGATCATGAAATTTACATATGTTAATGGGGTCGGGTTTACGTAGGTGTGATGTTAATTTCGGGACCAACCGGTGAGCGCTTACGCCACAGCACGGCATAATATGCAAATTATCGTCGGTGGTATTTAAGGAGTACGGCGAAGTGAATGTAATCAGTCGTCGGCGTACGGACACGTGCGAAGACCCTGAAGAAGCTGCAATGCCTGGACATGGAAGAGGTGTACGATTTCAGCAGTTATCGGACTTTGAGCGAGGTCGTCTAGTCGGACTCCGCGAGCCCGGTGGTCGTATCGTCGTATTGCGGAGCGAATTGGACGGGAAGTATCAGTGGTGGTATGATGGTGGCGTAGATGGTCCGAGGAACATTCCCACACGAGAAGACGTGGAACCGGAAGTCACAGACGGACTGATGAGCGGACCGATCGACGCATAAGAAGAGCGGCGTTGTCAAGCAGAACACCACTGCGACGCAAATCCGAGCTGCCGTTGCACCTGAGGTGACTGTGCGAACAATCCGCAACCGTCTACTGGATGCAGGACTACGTGCACGTATGCCTCTGGCATGTGTACCTCTGACTCGAGCCCACCGTCAGGAACGGCTGCAGTGGTGTAGCCGACGTCTGCACTGGAGAACGCAATGGCGATCTGACGTGTTCAGCGATGAAAGCAGATACTGCTTGGGAGCCTCCGATTGCCGTATGCGTGTTCGCAGACACACAGGAGAGCGTCTCCACCCTTCTTGTATCCGCTAGCGACACACAGGGCCTACACCTGGTCTCCTGGTGTATGGAGCGATCAGCTATCACTCCCGTACACAACTAGTGTTTGTACCGGGTACGTTAAACAGCACCTCCTACATCAACAACATCATTCAGCCCGTTGTTGTGCCATTTGTAAGGTCGGTCCATCGTGGTGTTTTTCAGCAAGATAACGCACACCCACACACGGCACGTGCAACGCAACATGCACTTCAGGGTGTGAGACAACTTCCATGGCCTGCACGTTCACTGGATTTGTCCCCCATTGAGCACGTGTGGGATTTTATGGGACAACGACTTATTCGGTCTTCACGGCCAGCCACGACCATCCCCGATTTACGCGTCCAGGTTGAGGTTGCTTGGAACTCAATACCCCAAACTTACATCCAACATCTGTACGACAGACTCCACGCAAGAATTGCACAGTGTGACGCAGTTCATGGCGGTTCAACCTCGTTCTAACCATGTTACATGGAAATGTTATTTTTCAGTTTACCAGCAAATACAGCTGTATTTTGCCATAATGTTTTGATCACGTTATCCTCTGTATTCCGTTATTATGCTGTATAAATTTCTTTAGTATCAGACGTTTCCTTCTTGGTGTTCTTTTTTCGCTTTCCGCCAGTTCAGATGAAAAGTTATCCATTATTCACATTTGAAATTAAATGGACTCCATTTAATAAATGAGTTTTTACAAGTTATGAGATGCAGCTGAAATGAGGTGTAGTTAAAGAGCCTAGTAAAAATAGTGTAATGTTAATCTTCATTTCAGGAAAACAAAAAGACTTTTTCCCATTCATAATAATTAATTAACAAAAAAAAAACATTTTTTTTGCATCGCGATTTTGGGCCCTCCTAAAATATGGGGGCCTAGGCCCGGACTTTGAAGGCTTAGGCGTAAATCAGGTCCTGGATACTGTAGTCTTAGGGACCAAAGATATACACTATATTGACAAAAGTCACCGGACACCTAGAAGAGAAACAAGACATAGCATTTATTGACATACATTAGTACGGTGTCTGTCCACCTTTGGCCTTAATGCATGCACTGACTCTTCGAGACATGCTCAGTACATAATGCTGCTGCTAACTGTTGCTTAGCAGTAGGCCTTGGTACCAAATTTCTTATGAGGTGCTCTAATTCCTCCCATAATTGCTCTACGGGATTAAGATCAGGGGTCTGTGATGGCCTGTCCACACACGATACGGAATTATCGTCAAACCACGCCGTAACAGTCCTTGTTTTATGGCTCGGTGCATTATCCTGGTGGTACCAACAAGGCTCGGTTCCATAGTATTGCCACAGAGTTGGTAGGGCATAATTGTCCAGAATTTCGAGGTAGACGTGCTAGTTAGCAGGTTTGTCCACGATAACCAATGGGCCGGAACCATACCACAAAAAACACCGTCACACAAGAACACTGCCAGCTCCAAACTTGACCGTAACAACAGTGCACTGTGGTAAATAGCGTTCCCCCTGGCTGTCGCCATACGCACACACGGCCATCAGACTGATGGGTCGTGTATCTGGATTCATCAGTCCATAGGACCCGTTTCCATTGATCTACGGTCCACGAATGAATGTTCTTTACACCGTGCTAAACGACGAGTAGCATTCCGAGTGGAAATGAAAGGCTTACGAGCAGCCGCACGACCACGGTAACCCATGGAATGAAGCTCTCTGCGAATGGTACGTGTACATACCGAGGTTCCAGCATTGCTACTCACCTGTACATTGAGGTCCCCATGTGCAGTACTCCTTCGATTTGCTGTAACGAATCTCCTGAGGCTCCGTCGTCCTCTATCACTGTTTTTCTTTGGTCTGCCGGTACGTTTTGTTGCTTCAGGCACGCCATGTGTCTTTAACTTATTATTCAGTTCGTCCAAAACAGTTGATTTCGGGATGTTTAAACGCCTCTCGGTTTGTCTTATGGACAACCCACTAATATAACACCCAACAATCTTTCCCTTTCTCAAAGTCAGTTCTCTTCCGCCGCGACATTTTCACTCAACTCACAATGCGATATGATCGCGGTCAGCTGCAGGCTTGTTTTTATACCGTTTGCAGCTGTACCGCGCATCTTAACAACGCAGCGGATCCGTTCATTTGCTTTTGAAGGTGTGTCCCGTGACTTATCAATATAGTGTATATTGCCAACATATCAATTATTTCCACTCGATCCACGCTTTCGCATTCAATCTGGTCTATTTATTTTCGTCGGACTCACTATCACATGATTACCAAAAGGTACAAGCTATTTGGGGAAGTAATTCGCCATTCAGTGAGAAAATCTTTAACGAATAAGTAACGAAATTTACTTAAGAAAACAAAAACTCAAATGAAAAGTATACGTCCGAACAACTCAGTTTAAACGATATTTCCACACATATATACTAAGATTAGGTACTCAAAGAAGGCTCATCTGCCAGATTAAGGTCTAAAACTGATGGAACTAGTGTTTACTTACTATTGATGAATCAAAGGTCTCCATTTCCAGCGATCTTGGCACACAACCGAAACTTCCCTGACATCCACCCTGTCTTACACATGACTCATCGTTTTTCTCATTGAGACATTTCTGAATCTGGTCCTCCCACGATTTCCTTGCTCTTCCTCTATCTTTCTTACCGGCCACTCGGGCTGAATAAATTCTCTCAGTAAGCATCTTACCACTCATTCTTTCAACAATGCTAAACCAAATGGGCCGGATGGTAGTTTTGAGAGTCCCGGGACAAAATTTCATTGAGGAACCCCAGAGCGAAATTTCATTGAGAGTCCCAGAAAATAAATCCTCATTTTTTAATAAAAAAATCTTTTTTCCGCAAATAGATGCTTCTGTGGACTTGGAAGCACTTAAAGTGACATCTGATCTCAAGAAACACACAGATAATGATGTACAAAGTACTTGTAAGACCAGTGTTAACTTATGCCTCTGAAAAGTGGGTACTAACAATGGCATATGAGAGGTTGCTGGGTCTGTTTGAAAGAAGAGTTCTTAGATATATTTTTGGAGTAGCACAAGAGAACGGTGTGTGGAGGAGAAGATACAACCATGAACCATACAGAATATTTAATGAGCCAGACATTATTAAATACATAAAAATAAATAGATTAAGTTTGGCTGGACATACTATACACGTGGATAGTAATAGAATAGTTTTAATGCTAAACCGGAAGAAAAAAGAAAAATTGGAAGATCTAAATTAAGATGGGAAGATGGGGTGATGCAGGATATTAAAAGCTTTAAGAGTCAAAAATTACAGTTGTTTGTCACTGAATAAGGAAGGCTGGCAGATGCTTCTGAAGAAGGGCACAGTAAACACAGGGCTGTCGAGCCAATGACGACGATTTTAATAAAGTCGTTACATAAAATCCGTCGTCCGTGAAACACAAATGAAACTATTACAAAGGAAAAATATCGTAAAACAGTATAGACCATTATACGGATCTGAAAGTTCAGAGAGAGAGACACACACACACGGAGAACGAGAGAGTGAGAGAGTGATAGGGAGAGGTAGAGAGAGAGAGAGAGAGAGAGAGAGAGAGAGAGAGAGAGAGAGAGAGAGAGAAAGAGAGAAGGATAGGGAAAGTGAAGAGAGAAAGAAGGAGAAAGAGAGAGAGAGAGAGAGAGAGAGAGAGAGAGAGAGAGAGAGAGAGAGAGAGAGAGAGAGAGAGAGAGAGAGAGACACACGGAGAACGAGAGAGTGAGAGAGTGATAGGGAGAGGTAGGGAGAGAGAAAGAGAGAAGGATAGGGAAACTGAAGAGAGAAAGGGGGTGATAGGAAGAGAGAGACGGAGAAGGAGAAAGTGAGTGACAGGAAGAGGAAGAGAGCGGGAGAGATAAAACGAGAGAGAGGGAGAAGAAGAGAAAGAGAGAGCGAGAGAGACACACACACGGAGAACGAGAGACTGAGAGACTGATAAGGAGAGGTAAGAAGAGAGAGAAAGAGAAGGATAAAGAAAGTGAAGAAAGAAAGGGGGTGATAGGGAGAGAAAGAGAGAGGGATAGGGAAAGTGAAGAGAGAAAGAAGGAGAAAGTGAGTGATAGGAAGAGGAAGAGAGAAGGAAAGATAAGGTGAGAGAGAGGGAGAAGGAGAGAGAGAGAGATAGAGAGACACACACACACGGAGAACGAGAGAGTGAGAGAGTGATAGGGAAAGGTAGGAAGAGAGAGAGAGAAGGATAGGGAAAGCGAAGAGAGAAAGGGTGTGATAGGGAGAGAAAGAGAGAAGGATAGGGAAAGTGAAGAGAGAAACGGGGTGATAGGGAGAGAGAGGGAGAAGGAGAAAGTGAGTGATAGGAAGAGGAAGAGAAAGGGAAAGATAAGGTGAGAGAGAGAGAGAGAGAGAGAGAGAGAGAGAGAGAGAGAGAGAGAGAGAGAGAGAGAGAGAGAGAGAGAGAGAGACGGAGAACGAGAGAGAGAGAGAGAGAGAGAGAGAGTGATAGGGAGAGGAACGGAGAGGGATGACCAAACTAGAATGAAAAAAAGCCCAAAAAAAAGAAACAAAAAATAGCAGCTCAGACAAAATAAATAACAACGAGAAAGAGAGAAAGGGAGTGATAGGGAGAGAGAGGGAGAAGGAGAAAGGGAGTGATAGGAAGATGAAGAGAGAGGGAGAGATAAGGAGAGAGAGAGAGGGAGAAGGAGAGAGTGATGGGGAGAGAGAAAGAGAGAGAGAGAGAGAGAGAGAGAGAGAGAGAGAGAGAGAGAGAGAGAGAGAGAGAGAGAGAGAGAGAGAGAGAGTAATAAAGATAATTCTAAAATAAATTCATATAATTTTTTCCTGATGCATGTGTGAGTGAGTGATTTTTGATGCAAAGTGGAGCAACTGAGAAATCAGTGATTTTTTTTTTTTTAATTTTATACATGCTCATAATAGAAAGTGTTTTTTTTTCTTTTTAATTACCAGTACTGTTTTTAAAATCACTGAACAGTTAGCCTCATATATAAACCAAAACAACTTTGACATTGTTCTTTTTTTTTTAAATTTAAGTACCTGGTTTACACACAAATTGATGAATACATGAAAGTAGGGAGTCACAAAATCATGAAATTTAATCTGCTATTTCATGAATATAGTAAAGATTAATGCGGTTACAATAATTATTTGAAATCTGGAAATCTCAGTATCTGTACGACAAAGGGCGATAACCTGTTTAAAAGAGGAGGCATTGGAAATAAAACAACACAAAAATTAGTTTTTAGGGGGCCTCGTGCACCAAAACTTAAAATAATAATACTTACATTCATAACTAACTAAAAAAGATTCTAAGGAAATGAACTGTTTTTTTTTCTTCAAAACTGCGGGTCCCCATGAAAGCGCGAGGCCCGGTGCGATCTCCCTGGCTGCCCCGATGGTCCAGCCGGCCCTGCTAAACCACCTACGAATACTTGTCTCCACTGTACTAACAACATTTTACTTCACACTGCACATTTGCAACACATCTTCGTCCTTGATGTGATCGAAACGTCTCTTCCCATAAACCCCACCAGAGTTGGAAACTGGTCAGAAATTTTAGACCCGGGCCCGGCTGTCACATAATTGGACCCAACCCGGACCTGACCTGGAAAAATCTGCTTTGAGCTATAAATTCAAATAAATCATCAACATTATCAATCATTATCAGTCCACTGTTAGATGAAGATATCCCCAAGTTTCTTCCACACCGGACTGTCTTGGACCAGTCTTCTCCATCCACCCATCTCCTAAGTAGTCTTCTTGTGGGTCTTTTACTGTCCCTTAGAATCCAGCATAGAATTTTGATTGTCAATCGGTGGTCTGTTCTTAAGACAATATGTCCAGCCCATTGCCCTTATAGGGATTTTACTCTGATCATGTCTTCCACTTTTGTCACTTTCCTGATCCAAGAGTTTGTCTTTTTATCTCTCTTGGTTACACCAAGCATGCATTTCTCTAGGCTTCTTTCAGTTGTCTGCAGTCTTTGTATGTCTTTTTTAGTTGAGGTCAATGTCTCTGCTCTATATGTAAGAACTGGAAGCATGCGCTGATTAAACACGTTTCTTTTAAGACACAATGGCACATTGCTCTTAAAAATCCTACCGCTTCTTCCAAAAGCTCTCCAACCAAGTTTTATACGCCAATTAATTTCTTCATCAATGTGACCCTCTCTTGATATCTGCTGCCCAAGGTACATGTAAGTATCAGTTATCTCCAGCTTTTCCCCATCAATCGATACATCGTCATTTCTTGTAAAAGCTTAGTACATCATTTTTGTCTTATGAAAGTTCATTTTTAATTCCATTTCTTTAAACTTCTCAGCAAGTTCCTGGATCATACTATGCAGCTCTGAAGTATTATTTCAAATACCTCTGAAATATATTTTTTTTCTGTTCGGAAATAAAACCGGAAATTAAACCGGGTCCAAATGGGGTCAGGAACACCTTGACCCGACTCGTTTGACCCGCAAGAAATTGTCGACCCAGTAACCCGTTTCCATCTCATACCCACACCACTGTCTCTTTTGTAGTACCCAGATTCCTCTGCGGTGCAACAGAGTAGGAACAATTACACTTTCAAATACATGGCGAAAATCTTCCAAATACGTGGAGAAAATGTAATTAGACAAAGTCATCACTCTTTCCACATTTTCCTTTAACACACAGCAACCGAAAAATTGTATTTCGACACCACTGGGATCGAACCCCAGATCTCTCGACAACTAACAGGGTGCGTTCGCTTTACGCCATGGAGCCTGCCAACAATCCACGGCGCTATGTGTTTATCACTTTTTTTAAGATATTGCTCTTAAAATCCTGCTGTTTCTTCCAAAACCAAATCCCTTTTAATTTATTAGTTATAATTAAATAGCGTGTGTAATTAAGCCCCATCAGATGGAGACGTCTCAGTTGCTGAGCCCATGTCTACAGGTTTGTGAAGCTAGATGCTGACAGATAAACACACGTAGCGCCGTGGAATGTTGGCACCGTAGCGTAAAGCGAACGCACTAACCTAGTTATCGAGATATCTGTGGTTCGATCCCAGTTGTGTCGAAATACAATTTCTCGGTTGCTGTGTGTTAATTAAAGAAAAACGTGGAAAGAGTGGTGACTTTGTCTACTTTCAAATACAGCCCATTCGGGACTTTTCTGAGAACCCATCATTTCTGTCAAATCTTCGTGAAGCAGTTATCAAAGATGAAATCACTCGCCTATTAATTCCACCATCTAATTTGTTTCCTCTGTCAGACATGCTTCCTAAATATACACTGAGTGGCCACTTTATTATGACCACCTGACAGTTTTAAGCAAATGAGCAATGGCTGCACGCTGTTGCCGCCAGAGGGCGAGGCTACAATAAAAGGCAAAGCTAAATGCTTGCGACAGTAGTAGAAGTGATTTGTGGGTGACGAGATGGGTAAAAAATGCGATTTGACGGATTTTCAACGTGGGATGATTGTAGGAGTTCGGAGCCATGGAGCGAGTATCACGGAAAGCGCCGCATTCGGGAAATGTTCCAGAGCAGCTGTTGTTAAAGTGTTTAAAGACTGGACTGTCAGCCAAAAAACTGAGTCTCTACGTGCAGCGTGTGGTCGTCATCGACTGATGACTGCTCGGGCGGAACGGAGAGTGTCCAGACTGGTAACAGACAACAGAAGGGCAACAGTGCAGCAAATTACAGACCATCTTAATCAAGCATCCGCTCAAATGGTCTCTGCATGCACTGTTCGCCGTACACTGCATCGGATGGGATATGGCAGCCGAAGGCCTGTTCGAACACCTTTGCTGTCTGCAGTTAACAAGAGAAAACGCCTCCAGTTCCCACAGGAGTACAAGGATTGGACAGTCGATAATTGGAAACAAATTATGTTGTCCGATGAATCACGTTTTCAGTTGCACCATGCCGATGGCCGAGTGAGAATTTGGCGGAAACAGTACGAAAGCATGGACTCCAAATGCATTGTTACAACCCTTCAAGCTGGTGGAGGCAACGTTATGGTTTGGGGAATGTTTTCCTGGCATGCTTTGGGCCCTTTAATTCGTGTTGATCAACGTCTGACTGGCACATCATATCTAAACATCGTTGTGGACCAAGTGCATTCTCTCATGTGGATGGTTTATCCCAATGGCGATGGCTACTTTCAACAAGATAATGCGTCCTTCCATAGTGCTCGTATTGTACAGGATTGGTTTCAGGAACATGCCGGTGAGTTTACTTTGATTAGGTGGCCCCCACAATCTCCAGATATCAACCCCATTGAGAATTTGTGGGACGAAGTTGAACGAGCCATCAGACAGCGGGATCCACAACCCTACAATCTCACACTCCTGGAAATTGCTATTCATCAAGCGTGGTCTCAGATTCTACAAACCACCTATCAACATCTCGTGGAGTCCATGCCACTAAAAATCGACGCAGTATTAAAGGCAAAAGGTGGCCCAACGAAGTAATGAAGGGGTGGTCATAATAAAGTGGCCACTCAGTGTATAAATTCATTCACCTGGTCCCTTTCTGTACCATTTAGTATTC
The DNA here is from genome assembly GCA_039090855.1 of Macrothele yani. Lineage (NCBI taxonomy): Eukaryota > Metazoa > Arthropoda > Arachnida > Araneae > Macrothelidae > Macrothele > Macrothele yani. The sequence goes on along the minus strand of CM077024.1, from coordinate 126,862,482 downwards.
CATCCGGTACAAAATTTAAGAGCACGAAAATTTCTACCTCAAAATATGGACCGCTTGAAACGTGCTTTATCCAGGAAGAAAAATTAAATCGACATTATGATAAACCGTGACTTCGTGAAACGTAGACTGACGTCACTAAACGATGTCTAGGTCTCGGCACAAACGCCCTTTTTTGGAGCTCCCTTTTCTATACAGACATAAAAACAGGGAAATGGAACCATTTGCTGAAATGGAAGCAGTTCCAAGTGTTGTGAAACGTTAAGACAGTAAGCAAATTTTCGATGCAATCGCAATGCACCTCTGTAGCATGTTTTGATGTACTGATGAAGAAATTATCTCAGATCGTAGGCGAATGCTGTAAGATTACGATGGTGATCAATCATCATAGGAGCTTTTGACGCACACACACAGAGGGGGGAGGGGGAGGGGGAATATGTATCGAGAGTTCTGAAGGGGAATGAATTTATTTGGGTGACTGCACTTTTTCGAAATAGGCATCGGAACATATTAGCTACATATTACCCACATCTAAAATGTCAATCAAAATTGTAATATTTCATTTAATCGCAATCTCTGCACGAACTCACATTTTTTTTAATGAGGATTTTCTCTCTCTCCATGCTAAAAAAAATAATAATCACAAAACTCAAGCTGAGGAAAACAAGACATGTTTTGTAAGTATCAATTAATTTTTACTTGCCCTGGTGATCGTTCCTGGTCTAAGCAATCATCGTAACAGCTACGGAGTGACCATTTACATCACCGTTGACAGATCTTGAGAAATCTCGATGTTTCATACCAGTGGCTTCCAAATTGTGTAGATTGATTAAACTGAGTTTACGAGAAGCTGGCACTCTTTCTCTGTGATTGATTAACTGACTAAAAATGTTGTTAGGGTGAATCGTCGTATGCGCTAAAACTCCGTGAGTCACTGTACGCAATGATTGACAATTCTTTCATGGAATGCTGTTTGTGACGTATAGCTCTAATCTAACCTTCCTTCGAAGTTTCTGTGTTTTCCTGTAAAGTTGGGTTTTCCTCGTTAAATATTTTTTGACTTAACGTCACACATTTTCCCCCGACGAGCTTTTTAAAATCAGCAACCTGACAGTGGGTTAAAGTGCAATCAAATGCTAAAACTTTAGTTACAGCTATGAGCAAAACTAGAGCTGTATTCACAGTAATAACCGACGCTAAGAGCTATATTATCAGAGCTGTGCTACAGAGATATATATTTTGAGTACGATTTGAAAGCTATATTTTGAGTACGTTACGTTATGTGTAAAGTAACGTACAATATATATCATAATCGTTATCAGTCAGCCATTATCAACCCACTGTTGGATGAAGGTCTCTCCAAATTTCTTCCACAACTGTCTATTTTGAGCCACTCTCCTCCATGTAACCCCAGCATGCTTTCAAAGTTCATCCATCTATCTCCCATGTGATATTCTTCTGGGTATTTTCCTGTCCTTTGGAATCCAGTCTAAAATTTCGGTTGTCCATCGGTGGTCCGCTTTTCTGGCAACATGTCCAGCCCATTGCATTTCAGGGATTTTACACTTCCGCTCTTGTCATTTTTCTTACCCACGAGTCTCTCTTCTTATCTTTCTTGGTTACACCAAGTATGCATCTCTCCATGTGTGTGTGTGTGTGTGTGTGTGTGTGTGTGTGTGTGTGTGTGTGTATGTGTGTGTGTATCTCAGGGGCGAATATTCGGGGTGTGCTTGGTGTGCGGGGCACACCCACACAGAGTCGTAATTTATTTAACCTATTCTAACGATATTACATTTTTGGGCTTATTTCTAATAAACACTCGCTAGAGTTTGTCCTAAGGCTTCGAGTTTTGAATAAAATTATTTCCCCTACACAATGTTTTCATTAAAAGGAGCAGGTTCGTTCAGCAATCGTATTACATTTGTGTTAAGATCATCGGGTGTGCGGTTTCTCAACAAGGCATCCGACATGCTCAAGCAACCGTGGTACAAGCGCTCCTTAGATGGCGCTGCTGGTCACGTTTTTATTTCCCTGTGGTTGCACACATTGCAGCTGATCTGTCAGGGTGTGCTAGCCAAATAGAGCACAGCGTGCAATCCCATGGAGCAACGCAATTCAACGTTGTGATACGAGTTGCGGTTATATTATGCTTTCGGATAACAAAACTCGCTCAAGTTTGTCTTAAGGCTTCGCGTGGTGGCTAAAATTAATTCGCAAAGTGGAGAAAGTTTGTTTTGCTTCGTTGAATAAACAAAACACAGTAAATGATACTCGCATTCGTAGGTGTGCTGTTTGTCCAACAGAGGCACAAGGTATGGAAAGCAAAGGTGATACAAAGCTCTCCGGGTAACGCTGCAGGTCCCATTTTTATTTCCTTGCGGTTTCAACGAAGACTCTAAAACTTCCCAGAGGTGTGGGGGCCTAAAAAGCACGAGTGGTCATACGTTTGCGTTTGGAATCGCATGGAGTCATAAATACAATTCAACGTTCTGCCAGGATTTGTAGTTTTTCTGTTTTTTCGTCGCAGTGCGAATCGATGTGTTTATGAGCATTAACAGAATTAGAATTATTCCTAGTTTTTCCCATCAGGAACATTTTTCAGGAAGTTCAGATCGTTAAGCCAGTTCTCTGGATTGCAATGTAATTTTCTTTTCGCTAGAACATTTCGTTAGATACATAAAAAGAAAAATTCGTTAGACATATACTCAGTAGACAAACATTTAGAGATAGGGGTAATGGGCAGTTGACATGGGCATCCTCCGTGCAGTCTGGAACAAACCCAAACCAAAGACAGCTGATTAATAGGCAGACAGTAAGGCTTCCCAACAGCGTATCGCAATCGTCGAACATGGGTATAAGTGTGGTGGGTTGGTGATCGTCGACGCATTGTGGGAGTAAGACGGATGGGTTATTCTATCGCCAAAATGGTAAAAACCCTAGGGTTCCCGAGGGTAAGCGTGTCAAGGGTGTACCGCGAGTATACCATCGACGGACGTACCAACGCCCAGGGAGCAAGAGATGGCCGAGCACACGTCATTGATGACCGGTGTCGACGCAGATTATCCAGGCTCGTACATACCGTCCGTTTGGCAACTGCGGCACTAATGATATCCAAGTTAAATATCGGAGGCCCAAGCAGCGTCAACGAGCGAACAGTATGACGCACGATGCTTACTCTCGGCTACGGGGGCCGACGCCCTACTCGTGTGCCACCGTTGACTGCTAGTCATAGGACATTACGTCTCTCTTTGTCCTGTTTTCAGCTGTATCGAGCTGACGGGAGAGAGCGGGTGTGCCGTCGACGGCATGAGGCTACGGCTTCGTCTTGCCAGGTCGACTCTATTCAAGGCGGTGGTGGGTCTGTGGTGGTTTGGGGAGCCTTCTCATGGGACACATTAGATCCTTTAACCCTTTAAAGACCATGACTCTAAAATCTAGTATCACTCTAAATATCATAACTCCCGAAACAGTCTGTTGTTCCACTTCTTTGTTTAGTAACAACAATGGTGACTGACGGTGACATTACGTCTCTCTTTGTCCTGTTTTCAGCTGTATCGAGCTGACGGGAGAGAGCGGGTGTGCCGTCGACGGCATGAGGCTACGGCTTCGTCTTGCCAGGTCGACTCTATTCAAGGCGGTGGTGGGTCTGTGGTGGTTTGGGGAGCCTTCTCATTGGACACATTAGATCCTTTAACCCTTTAAAGACCATGACTCTAAAATCTAGTATCACTCTAAATATCATAACTCCCGAAACAGTCTGTTGTTCCACTTCTTTGTTTAGTAACAACAATGGTGACTGACGGTGACATTACGTCTCTCTTTGTCCTGTTTTCAGCTGTATCGAGCTGACGGGAGAGAGCGGGTGTGCCGTCGACGGCATGAGACTACGGCTTCGTCTTGCCAGGTCGACTCTATTCAAGGCGGTGGTGGGTCGGTGGTGGTTTGGGGAGCCTTCTCATGGGACACATTAGATCCTTTAACCCTTTAAAGACCATGACTCTAAAATCTAGTATCACTCTAAATATCATAACTCCCGAAACAGTCTGTTGTTCCACTTCTTTGTTTAGTAACAACAATGGTGACTGACGGTGACATTACGTCTCTCTTTGTCCTGTTTTCAGCTGTATCGAGCTGACGGGAGAGAGCGGGTGTGCCGTCGACGGCATGAGGCTACGGCTTCGTCTTGCCAGGTCGACTCTATTCAAGGCGGTGGTGGGTCTGTGGTGGTTTGGGGAGCCTTCTCATGGGACACATTAGATCCTTTAACCCTTTAAAGACCATTACTCTAAAATCTAGTATCACTCTAAATATCATAACTCCCGAAACAGTCTGTTGTTCCACTTCTTTGTTTAGTAACAACAATGGTGACTGACGGTGACATTACGTCTCTCTTTGTCCTGTTTTCAGCTGTATCGAGCTGACGGGAGAGAGCGGGTGTGCCGTCGACGGCATGAGGCTACGGCTTCGTCTTGCCAGGTCGACTCTATTCAAGGCGGTGGTGGGTCTGTGGTGGTTTGGGGAGCCTTCTCATGGGACACATTAGATCCTTTAACCCTTTAAAGACCATTACTCTAAAATCTAGTATCACTCTAAATATCATAACTCCCGAAACAGTCTGTTGTTCCACTTCTTTGTTTAGTAACAACAATGGTGACTGACGGTGACATTACGTCTCTCTTTGTCCTGTTTTCAGCTGTATCGAGCTGACGGGAGAGAGCGGGTGTGCCGTCGACGGCATGAGGCTACGGCTTCGTCTTGCCAGGTCGACTCTATTCAAGGCGGTGGTGGGTCTGTGGTGGTTTGGGGAGCCTTCTCATGGGACACATTAGATCCTTTAACCCTTTAAAGACCATTACTCTAAAATCTAGTATCACTCTAAATATCATAACTCCCGAAACAGTCTGTTGTTCCACTTCTTTGTTTAGTAACAACAATGGTGACTGACGGTGACATTACGTCTCTCTTTGTCCTGTTTTCAGCTGTATCGAGCTGACGGGAGAGAGCGGGTGTGCCGTCGAAGGCATGAGGCTACGGCTTCGTCTTGCCAGGTCGACTCTATTCAAGGCGGTGGTGGGTCTGTGGTGGTTTGGGGAGCCTTCTCATGGGTCACATTAGATCCTTTAACCCTTTAAAGACCATGACTCTAAAATCTAGTATCACTCTAAATATCATAACTCCCGAAACAGTCTGTTGTTCCACTTCTTTGTTTAGTAACAACAATGGTGACTGACGGTGACATTACGTCTCTCTTTGTCCTGTTTTCAGCTGTATCGAGCTGACGGGAGAGAGTGGGTGTGCCGTCGATGGCATGAGGCTACGACTTCGTCTTGTCAGGTCGACTCTATTCAAAGCGGTGGTAGCTCTGTGGTGGTTTGGGGAGCCTTCTCATGGGAGACATTAGATCCTTTAACCCTTTAAAGACCATGACTCTAAAATCTAGTATCACTCTAAATATCATAACTCCCGAAACAGTCTGTTGTTCCACTTCTTTGTTTAGTAACAACAATGGTGACTGACGGTGACATTACGTCTCTCTTTGTCCTGTTTTCAGCTGTATCGAGCTGACGGGAGAGAGCGGGTGTGCCGTCGACGGCATGAGGCTACGGCTTCGTCTTGCCAGGTCGACTCTATTCAAGGCGGTGGTGGGTCTGTTGTGGTTTGGGGAGCCTTCTCATGGGACACATTAGATCCTTTAACCCTTTAAAGACCATTACTCTAAAATCTAGTATCACTCTAAATATCATAACTCCCGAAACAGTCTGTTGTTCCACTTCTTTGTTTAGTAACAACAATGGTGACTGACGGTGACATTACGTCTCTCTTTGTCCTGTTTTCAGCTGTATCGAGCTGACGGGAGAGAGTGGGTGTGCCGTCGATGGCATGAGGCTACGACTTCGTCTTGTCAGGTCGACTCTATTCAAAGCGGTGGTAGCTCTGTGGTGGTTTGGGGAGCCTTCTCAGTGGAGACATTAGATCCTTTAACCCTTTAAAGACCATGACTCTAAAATCTAGTATCACTCTAAATATCATAACTCCCGAAACAGTCTGTTGTTACACTTCTTTGTTTAGTAACAACAATGGTGACTGACGGTGACATTACGTCTCTCTTTGTCCTGTTTTCAGCTGTATCGAGCTGACGGGAGAGAGCGGGTGTGCCGTCGACGGCATGAGGCTACGGCTTCGTCTTGCCAGGTCGACTCTATTCAAGGCGGTGGTGGGTCTGTGGTGGTTTGGAGAGCCTTCTCATGGGACACATTAGATCCTTTAACCCTTTAAAGACCATTACTCTAAAATCTAGTATCACTCTAAATATCATAACTCCCGAAACAGTCTGTTGTTCCACTTCTTTGTTTAGTAACAACAATGGTGACTGACGGTGACATTACGTCTCTCTTTGTCCTGTTTTCAGCTGTATCGAGCTGACGGGAGAGAGCGGGTGTGCCGTCGACGGCATGAGGCTACGGCTTCGTCTTGCCAGGTCGACTCTGTTCAAGGCGGTGGTGGGTCTGTGGTGGTTTGGGGAGCCTTCTCATGGGACACATTAGATCCTTTAACCCTTTAAAGACCATTACTCTAAAATCTAGTATCACTCTAAATATCATAACTCCCGAAACAGTCTGTTGTTCCACTTCTTTGTTTAGTAACAACAATGGTGACTGACGGTGACATTACGTCTCCCTTTGTCCTGTTTTCAGCTGTATCGAGCTGACGGGAGAGAGCGGGTGTGCCGTCGACGGCATGAGGCTACGGCTTCGTCTTGCCAGGTCGACTCTATTCAAGGCGGTGGTGGGTCTGTGGTGGTTTGGGGAGCCTTCTCATGGGACACATTAGATCCTTTAACCCTTTAAAGACCATTACTCTAAAATCTAGTATCACTCTAAATATCATAACTCCCGAAACAGTCTGTTGTTCCACTTCTTTGTTTAGTAACAACAACGGTGACTGACGGTGACATTACGTCTCCCTTTGTCCTGTTTTCAGCTGTATCGAGCTGACGGGAGAGAGCGGGTGTGCCGTCGACGGCATGAGGCTACGGCTTCGTCTTGCCAGGTCGACTCTATTCAAGGCGGTGGTGGGTCTGCGGTGGTTTGGGGAGCCTTCTCATTGGACACATTAGATCCTTTAACCCTTTAAAGACCATTACTCTAAAATCTAGTATCACTCTAAATATCATAACTCCCGAAACAGTCTGTTGTTCCACTTCTTTGTTTAGTAACAACAATGGTGACTGACGGTGACATTACGTCTCTCTTTGTCCTGTTTTCAGCTGTATCGAGCTGACGGGAGAGAGTGGGTGTGCCGTCGATGGCATGAGGCTACGACTTCGTCTTGTCAGGTCGACTCTATTCAAAGCGGTGGTAGCTCTGTGGTGGTTTGGGGAGCCTTCTCATGGGAGACATTAGATCCTTTAACCCTTTAAAGACCATGACTCTAAAATCTAGTATCACTCTAAATATCATAACTCCCGAAACAGTCTGTTGTTCCACTTCTTTGTTTAGTAACAACAATGGTGACTGACGGTGACTCTGCTGATCCCTCATAGGTCGTGCAAATTTAAGAAAACACTAAGAGTAGGAAATCTGACTCACACTAGACAGGCGCTTCGGGCGGCAATGGTCGTTTGTATGTCCGGGCGTTGTGGGCGTTATGGACGTTAAAGGGTTATTGTGTCTGGAGAACTGCTGCGCTCTACCAGCATGTGCTGGCTGATCGCCTACACGCTTCCTTGGCCTTCACGCATCCTGCCGCTGATGTTCTGTTTCAACAGGATGATGCGCCGCCCCACCGGGTCGCAACCACCAAGATATAGCTACAGGAACACTCATATGAGTTTGGAACTATTCACTGGGCCCCAAGATCCCCGGATTTGAACCCTGTTGAAGCTCTCTGTGATGCCGCGGCGAGGAATATCAGATCCATGGATCCTGAATCAGCATCTTGGGTGGAGTTGTGGACAATGCTGCAACACGCATGGCTAGCATTACCTCCAGAAACCCTTGGGCATCTGATGGAGCCAAGCTGTTATTCGAGCTAGAAGAAAACCAACACCCTATTAGCTAGGTATACCTATTGTTTTGCCTACTGAATGTACAGAGTGATCCACTTAAACCAGTACCCTGAAAAAACCTTACATTTTTGCAAGGGATCGCGCAAGGAACTTCTTCTTTTTTCAATAGAAGCAGCAACTCCTGGAGAATGAAAACCGCCACCGTGAAGAAGATTGTTCACCGTAACTGTAACTCAGCTCGTGATTTGTTTGTTGTTGCGTTGTCATTCACTTGCGTGCATTCGGAAACATGCAGTACTCTGTTACAGAGCGTGTTTTTTTTAGTGAAATCGTATTGGGTAACCAATTCTGTCATCAAAACGCAACGAGCATTTCGAAGAGAGTTTGGAGTTCGAAAAGTGACAAGCAAGTCACCAATTCTGTCGATGGCAAAAAAACTGGAGCAAACCGGTTTTCTTCTCAGCGGTAGCGGTAGACATCACCTCCGATGCCCCAAACGCGTGTGGACGATGTTCGGCAACGTTTACTTCAATCTCCGACGAAATCGTTGCTCAGATTAAGCCAACAGACAAGATATTCATACGGAACTTGTCAAAGGGCAGCAAAAAAAGCGAATATTCGACCTTTTAAAGTGCACGTAATCCATCAGCTGCAGGAACCGTACAAGGGAAAGAGAGTAAGTTACTGCAAATGGTTTCAAAATTTTCTTAATTTGCGATCTGATATTTTCTCCATCGCATGGTTTACGGATGAAGCCTGGTTTCATCTGTCAGGCTACGTCAATTCGCAAAACAGCAGATACTGGGCTGCCGAAAACCCACACATTATGTGTGAAACACCGATGCATTCACAAAAGGTTGGTGTATGGTGTGCGGTTTCGTCTACGAAAATTTTTGGCCCCATTTTTTTCTGTGAGACTGTCAACACTAACGTTTATTGCCGCATATTCAATGAATTTGTGGAACAACTTGATGACATTGAATTGACAGAGGGCTACTTTCAACAGGATGGCGCTACGTGTCACACATCGAAAGTCTAAATGGAACTCATAACCAGCTTCTTTGATGACAGATAAATTTCAAAAAACATATGTCCTCCCCGATCTCCGGACTTAACTACCCCTGACTTTTTTTTATGGGGCTACATAAAGGATAGAATTTACAAAACCCATCGAAAAACATTGGACACATTGCGTGAAACAATCACGACTGAAATTGGCAATGTTACTGCTTGTACTCTACATGAGACATCACTGAACATGGTGCGGCGTGTTCAACTGTGTTTACAAGAAAATGGAGGACAATTCCAACATTTGCTTTGATAAAATGATTCTCCAATACCACATGTATAATTCTCAACTTACTGTATGCTTTTGTTGTTATTTATAAAAAAGTTATAAGTAAATCACATGGTACTGGTTTAAATGGATCACCCTGTACAACAGCAATGCAAATCTATTTCCTTTAGAGCAGAGTAACTGGAATAGAACATTGGCGAAAATTTCCTTTAGCAAGAACGAAATCAATTCTCACAACTTAACTGTGATATGATTCTACTTCGTTAGAAGTATTCTTGCGGTAGAAAAGAAAAGTGTTTGATCAATGCATCCTTCCAGTGCTTACGTATGGTGCAGAGACGTGGACCTTAGCTAAAAGAGACATACAAAGGCTGCAGACAACTCAAAGTAGCATGGAGAGGTGCATGCTTGGTGTAAACAGGAGAGATAAGAAGAGGAACACGTGGATCCGAAAAATGACAAGAGTGGAAGACATCATGATCAGAGTTAAATCCCTGAAATGGCAATGGGCTGGACATACTGCCAGAAGAACAGACCATCGATGGACAGCCGAAATTTTAGATTGGATTCCAAGGGACAGGAAAAGACCCAGAAGAAGACCACATGGAAGATGGGTGGATGAAATTCGAAAGTATGCGGGAGTGACATGGAGGAGACTGGCACAAGACAGACCGTTGTGGAGAAAACTTGGGGAGACCTTCGTCCAGCAGTGGATTGATAATGGTTGACAATGATGATGATGATGATGATTCTTGCGGTAGAGTGTCGAGATTCAAATTTATTTCTCATGGAACAAAAGAGACCAATATAAGAAATGTGACGGAATTGATGAAATATTTGAATCACAATCGGGAGAAAACTGTAATAATAATTGCAAGGAATATAGAGTGATTCAAAATCCGAAGGTGGGTTTGTAAGAGATGCGTTTTATCTTTATGTCTATTCCATTTGTATTATCGAAGCTACGTCAACGTCTTCCAGCGTCGCGCTGGAAGACGTTGAAAATGATGTCGAACTCTGCTTTTTCAAAAGAATGTGGAGGAAATCTTACTAGCGAACGTGAAGGTTTGTTTTAGCGCCTAAACAAAACTAAAGTTGTGGTAATGAAAGAGAAGTTTGTCAAAACAGGAATTTGTCAGTGACGAGGATCCGCGCCTGCTTTCTCCGGAGTGTGTTACTGTCCCAACTAAGCTACAGGGACGGAATGTACCGCTGCAGATTTGCTGTCTTGACACGTGATTCACCTCTGCAGTACGTCACATCATCTCCCTGTTAACTGTTGTTGTTGTTGAATCGAAGTAAGAATTTTTCATTAATTCCAGAGAATGTGTGGAACAAAACATCACACATTTTTCGCAGAATCCAATGGCCAGTAGATCCATTTTTACGTTCAAGGGCCAATGTGAAAAGAGGAATTTGTTAGTGACGAGGGTCCGCGTCTCCTCTCTCCGGAGTGAGTTTCTCTAACGACTAAGCTACACGGAGTAGCTGGGAATTTAAGTGGCTGAAGAATTTGAGTACCAATTTAGTACCAAGGATCATTAAAAATTGGCATTTTTTAACGAGCATAAAGAGGATACAAACTGATAAAAGCCAATGTTAGCAGATGCAGCTAAAGATAAATGTCCTGCAATCCAGATATAGCTTCAAATTGAAAATTCATTCTCATCAGCGGCACCCGATAGGTGGGAAGTAGGGAAGTATGGAGGCTTAAAGAACTTTTAATGAAAGTCGGAAACATTTGGGTTCTGGTGCTACTGAGAAAAACATGTTATAGATCTTTTTATATAGAGGAAAACCAAGTCAGCGGATATTAAAAAAAAGTCGAATTCTTCATTACGACCACAAGAAAACATATTTTAGAATCAGTAAAAAAGATTCATATGCATTTTGTATATATTGAAATGGAGTTTTTGTTCAACGAATACACACACACATACAATTTATACGGGTGTTATTTCATATGAAATGCGCAATATGGCAACGTCATGGATTTCATGCTGCAATCTCAACGATTTTATGCAGCAATCTCAGTTGTAGTGTGAGACTTCGAGGAAGCCTCACGTGACTTCATTACTCCTGCAGTGCGTCGTGTTGTGGATTGACGAGGGTAGAAATGGCACATGCAGACGCCTCAGGTACTGTGATGCGCCAAGATTACCGAGGGAAAAAATGTGAACTATTTGCAGTGCCATTTTGCAGAACTGATGCTGGAAAAAAATTCTCCGTTATGTAAAATGCATAGGCTTCACAACTCACTTGAAGAATGTCCGGATATTTTTAATGTAATTAATTATTTTTTTCATAAAGCGTGTTTTGCAAGATTGTAAATATCACTTGGTAATTATCACTATAAATATAACTATAGAATATCCTGTAACTAGATATACCATCTATAGAGATGTGCTTACAAATAAATAAAACTTGACGTGGCAAAAATCTAACAGACATTCTGAGTGCTTTGCGTGAGGTCTGTGATGATGAAACATTTGGTCGGAGTGTAACTTCCCGTTGAGCTAATCGCTTTCGTGAAGGAGGTTTTAGCGTAAACACCGACCCGAAGTCAAGGAGGCCGAAAACGGCAACGGATGAGCGAGATGTGAAACTTATTGAAAAGTTTGGGTAGAATAAGACCGTCGAGCAACATGCGAGGAAATTGGAGAAGCTACAGAAATTTCAGAAACACCATTATTCCGTATTTCGACGAATGATTTGCAGAAAAGAACAATTTTGGGCCAGATAGGTTTCTCATGACTTAACTGCCGCAAAGAAATAGACTCGTGCGGACAGTGCAACATTGCCGAAGCAAAGAGTTTTCACTGAAGACGACGCCTTCTTATTACAAATTGTTGCTATTGATGAAACGGGGGTTGAGGGGACTGTGAACCTGCATTGAAATCGGAGTGGAGTGAGTGGAGAAGTCCATGCTCCCCACGACCCCAAAAAAATCTGACGGGCACAATCGGAAGTCAAGCTAGTAATAATCTTCCTATGTGATCAGCTTGGCGTCATCATGACAGGTAGAGTACCATATGAAACAATGGTCACAGAAGCCTCTTACCATGACTTCCTGTAAAACGTGCACAAAAATTGCACAGCAACCGATCTAACTTGCTCAGAGATGGACCTCTCATTTTGTACGACAGTGCAACACCGCACATGGGGAAGGTTTTGGCAGCTTTGCTGGAGAAGTCTTGGTGGGAAGTGTTACCTCATGTACCCCATGGTTCAGAAACGAGTCCATCAGACTTTGACTTGTTCCCCAAGCTCAGACAACCCAATCATGGACGGCGATTTCCTCCCTGGGGAACCTCTCTGTAGCAGCTCCCCAGTACGTCTGGCAGCTGAAGACAAGAGGAGACCTAACCGGAATAGTGGACCATCCTAAACGTTGGGCCGCCATCATTCAGAAGCAGGGAGACTACGTAGAAGGACAGTAGAGAGACATCGCCCAAGACTCATCTAGTACGCATAAAAAAATTGTGTGCATTACATATGAAATGACCAAAGCATTTTGGGCATATCAATATAGAATATTCAAAGAACTCTCAAAAGAAAACAATATACATTTTCAACATATTGCAGCGAAAGGGCTTTCTTTTTTACGCTTTTCAACCGTAGGTTGAAGAAGCTTATATGCTCCAGCTTTGTTTGTCTGTCTATCTCTCTGTCTGTCCGTACGATAACTCGCGCAAAAAATGGTTCGATTTGGATGAAATTTTAGTATGTGGTAGGGAACAACCTGGAAAGCAACATTATTGAAAATAGGAGAAACGGGGCCAAAGATCAGGACATAGGAGTGGGATCCATTACATCGCCCGTATGCGTCATAACTAACGTAAAAATGCTTCGATTGCCACACAACTTCATGTTGTTCCGCAGGTATACTGAACCAGTTGTGTTGAATATCATTGAAATGGGGTCAAAGGTCAGGGCACAGGAGCGAGATTTATTCCACAGCCATTATCCTCATAACTTAATACTTCTATTGCAACAAAACTTTAGTATGTTATTCCGGAGATATACTGAACCAATTCTGTTAAATATCATCGAAATGGGGTCAAAGGTCAGGGCACAGCAGCGAGATTTATTCCACAGCCATTATCCTCATAACTTGACTAAAAATGCTTCTATTGCAACAAAACTTTAGCATGTTGTTCCGCAGGTGTACTGAATCAGTTTTGTTCAATATAATTAAAATGGGGTCAAAGGTCAGGGCATAGGAGCGAGATTAATTCCACAGCCATTATCCTCAAAACTTGAGTAATGATTTCTGGTATGTTGGAAAGCGTATCATAATCATTGCACTGCATGGCATGATTTTACTAACTTGTTCACTTTACGTTGTGCTGAAAGAAAAGGTCAGAGGGAAAACGAGGCTTGCTTCCGGCCTGAGGTAGAAAATCACTGACCTTCCGCGTATGAGAATCTGTTGGCTCACATCAAGTTTTAAAGTAATTGGTGGAGTTTTGTTATGAAAAAAGAAACAGCTTTCCGGAGAGATGGAATAAAAAAACTCCTGGGTCAGGATTGCGACATAAATCGATTTCGTCTAGAGAAAAAGATTTCTTATTTCTGATGTCAAGCTACTCTATCTGGAGCAAGTAAATTACCAGGATATGACACTAAAATGAATCTGTCAGTCGCAAAAAAAAAAATTACAAGGCTGCGATATAAAACAATTTCATCTGCAACAAAAATCTTACCGAGGTAGTATAATTATATAAAGTACTTCTTCGTAGCATGAAAAAAAAATCCCTTAATGTTACAGTGATGCAAATATACTACAGCGAAGGAAAACGATTTTGACAGAAGTGCGGTAGCAGTCCGCTCCGAATTAAGCGAGATAGAACAGGGTTATAAATGTATCGCATCCAGGACGAAAACACATTAGATGAAAATTTTAATCATAACGTTATATCAGTACAAGAAGGGCAGTGATATAAATGACGTGGATTTATGTCACAACCATGGCAAAGAGCTGTGTTACAAAATTCATTTCATCCGAATGAGAAAATTTCCACAATAAAACGAAGGAAAAAAAATACTTGAACCGGCAAAAGAAGATTAATATTCTAGCTTTATTTTATAATAAATTCTGGTCGCGCAGTAAAATTTTCAAGCCACTGCAATGGTCTCGCTGTGCAAGAACCAGAAATGAAAAACAAACACAAGGACGATATTCCGAACAGGACAAAACTTCTGCAGTATTACTGATGAACTATTCAGAGTTATAGAGCTTATTCATGCTATATAATCACAGGCTGCCATAATTTCCCGTTAATTTTTTCTTTGCTAGAAATTATAATTTTAAGGGAAAATAAAATCAAAGGTAGCAAATTCCACAGGCATAAAAAAATTTTTTTAGAAGGCAAACCTTTTATAGTTTTTAAACTTTAGGTTCACGTGGTTAAGAATCGAAACCGCATTCCTTTTGCAGTTCTGATAAAAGGTTCCACTTGCATTTCCGTGCGCTCTATCAAGGTCGTCTAGAAAACACAAGGCCAAGCATTGGAGATGAATCCCCTCTTTAAGTGACGTCACGCGGAAGCCAAGGCTTTCGATTGGTTTCCAACGCTGTCGTGTTTGGCGTCAAACAAGATACCGACGTATCAGTCAGTTTAACCTGAGAATGACGTCACAAACGGAGGGAACTCATCTCTCTAATGCCTTGTGTTTCCTAGGCGGCCTTGGTTCCATACTACGATCACTGCTCATACATGTCACTAGTACTCTCGTCTTAGATCTTTGCGCCTTTTTTTGTCATCACGGACCATTTCAAACATCTGTCGCTAGTCATCTTATATCACTATAGGTCACTAGCTCTCGTTGTCACAGATCAGTAGAGATATTTGTCGCTTTTTCTCGACGCGGATGAGGCTCGGAAGCACAGAAATCCTGGAAATGAACCACAAAATTGCATAATTGCACGGGATGACGGACACCTCTATAACACGGTAGTGACCGGTCGCACACTGACATCCACGGTGTTAGCGTAACAGTGGAGCACTATTGCAGATCAGGCTTTGTTCTCCAGCACAGTTTGATGTGTCTGCTTAAGGCTGTCTTTGAATGAGTGTAACAGAAATTCTCTCCTATATCTGTAATGCTAATTCTTTTGTACACATTTTCTTGAAAACTATTACTTTCTAAAGTTTGAAATTTTGAGCACAAATAAAAACGACCCATGGCTAATACGGGTCGCAGTTATTTTCCCGAAAAATTTGTTAGAATGTTTTTTAAAATTCAATTTGTCTGACTCGAAAGTATTCCAATTTGGCGCTAGATGGCGCCATGAGTTAGCTTGGCAGTGTTTCTGTGTGGAAAAAACGAAATCTCTCATTTCTGTCTGATTTGTTTAATCATCTAGGCCAAATAGAAATCAAAGAATGGGCACTGAAGTGAGATTGGAATCTTGTCTTCTATAGATCATCTTAAATTCTACTGTACGTTCATTTTTTGAAGAGAAAATGTGTACATTACCAGAAAACACTTGAATTTGAGACAGAAACTACGCCTACCTACTGAGCTCCACCCCCAAACAATGCCATTGGTTAAAACGTAACAGCGCGTATTTTGTCTTTCCATTGTGGAGCCAACGAGAGACCGCTTCCGTTCTGAATATGGTAAGGTCTTCAGTCATTCGCTGACGCCAAGTTCTGGGACAATCCCTCAAGACGTAAAAGCCACGCCCAAGGAGTGATATTTTGCGCCATCTATCGCAGAAGATGAAGCCTAACACTCATTCAAAGACAGCCTTAACAGAAGACTGGTCGCTAGCAGCCCATCCATGACGCTTGGCGTTTGATTCCTTAGACCCTCAACCACAGGTGCTTCAGGCTGCAATGGGATCTCGAACATAGACATTATCGCGCTGATTGGAAATAGGTCGTATTTTCTGACGAGTCACGATTCATCTTGATGCACCACGATGGTCGTATACGTGCGTGAAGACACCGTGGTGAACGGTACCTTGCAGCGTCATACCGGTCCGAAGCCAAGCTTGGGGCGTCATTGGATTCAATTCGCGATCCAGCCTCAAAGATTGCGCTTAGAGAACCAAGTACGTGCTTAGAGAACCGGTTGCGCTTACAGAACCGTAAGTACGTGTTAATATGTATACATACATATGACATTAAATTTTCTTTATCATCATCATCATCATCATTATAGTTTTCAACCACTATCAATCAACTGCTGGATGAAGGTCCCCCCAACTTTCTTCCACAACGGTCTGCCTTGAGCCAGTCTCCTCCATGTCACTCCCGCATGTTTTCGAATTTCATCCACCTATCTCACATGTGGTCTTCTTCTGGGTCTTTTAATATCCAGTTAAAAATTTCGGTTGTCCATCGGTGGTCCGTCCTTCGGACAATATATCTAGCCTATTGCCATTTCAGGGATTTTACTCATATCACGATGTCTTCCACTTTTGTCATTTTTCATATCCACGAGTCCCTTTTTTTATCTCTCCTGAATACACCAAGAATGCACCTCTTCATGCTGCTTTCAGTTGTCTGTAGTCTTTGTATGTTTTTTAGTTAAAGTCCACGTCTCTGCTCAGTACTTAAGCACTTGAAGGATGCATTGATTAAACAATTTCCTTTTAAGGCATGATGACATATTGATCTTAAAAATTGTGCTGTTTCTTCGAAAAGCTGTCCATTGAAGTTTTATACGTCGATTAATTTCTTCATCAATGTGACCTTTACTTGATAACTGCTGTCCAAGGTAAATGTAGGTATCGGATATCTCCAGATTTTCCCCATCAATCGATAAATCTTCATTTCTTGTAAAAAGCATTGTACATCACTTTTGTCTTCTGAAAGTTAATTTTCAATTCGATTTCTTTACATATGTCTGCAAGTTACTGGATCACACTCTGTAGCTCTGAAGGGCCAGTTGCAAAACTGACTACGTCATCAACAAAACGAAGGTGAGTTAAATAATCTCCATTAACCTTTATCCCTTTGTTTTCCCAGTGCAATGATTGAAAGACATTTTGCATTCGGAGATGTGGTGTTACATTTTCTCACTCCTATACATACGTACAGTATATGCACAAAGGCCATTCCATAAAAACAGAGTAATTGTTTTGAGTTCGCAACAGTGCGAAGAGGAAAAATAACCACACAGATGGCTAACTGAATTAAGGAAGTATTCATAGCAACAGTTATGAGCCGTGGAAGACGATTCTGGTTTTGTTATTGCGCAGTTGTTTAAGGTACGTCTCCATTTCGCCATACAGCTATGAAGGTGAGTGATTCCGAGTTGAGAAATGAAATGCGTTGTGCGATAACATTTTGCTATCGTTTAGGTAAAACGGCTCCAGAAACAGTTGGTTAAATGAAACAAGCATACAGAGATAAATGTTTGGATGAGTCAACGATTTTTGGATGGCACAATGATTTGAAAAAAGGGCTTTTGTCGGCAGAACTCGCTCCTAGAGCTGGTCGACCTGAAAATGTTGTTACGGAGCGTATTGTTAACACTTTTTGGGTAATCCTGGAAGAGGATCGACGAATGATGTGTGAAGACATAGCGGCGTCAACTAATATTTCAAAAACGTCGGCATTCCGCATTCTACGCGACAAATTACTGCTGCATCGTGTTTGTTCCAGATGGATACCTCATCGAGAGAACAATTGTTAGCCAAAGTTCAGGTGTGTCGTGAGTGGAAACAAATGATTACCAAGGATCCAAACTTTCTAAACACAGTAGTAACAGACGATGAAACATGGGTCCATTTTTTCGACACCCTCACGAAGCGCGCGACGAGTGCCTAGAAACACACAAGCTCGCCTCCTGCGAAAAACAGTCAGCCAAACCAAATCCGCCGTGAAAGGTGATGATGATGATTTTCTTTGATCGTAAAGGTGTAGTCTAACAACATGCCGCTCCTCCACAAATTAATGTCAATGCTGAGTATTACATTTCAGTCTTGAAGAATCTGCGACGACACATATCGATTAAGCGACCGGAACTGGTATGCAAGTGGACCTTACACCATGATAACACCCGCCCACACACACACACACACACACACACACACACACACACAATCATCATCATTGTCAAGCATTATCAATCCACTGCTGGATGAAAGTCTCCCCAAGTTTCTTCCACAACGATCCGTCTTGTGCCAGTCTCCTCCATGTTACTCCCACATACTTTCCAATTTCATCCACTCATCTCCCATGTGGTCTTCTGCTGGGTCTTTTTCTGTCCTTTGGAATCCAATCTAAAATTTCGGCTGTCCATCGATGGTCTGTCCTTCTGGCAGTATGTCCAGCCCATTGCCATTTCAGGGATTTAACTCTGATCATGATGTCTTCCATTCTTGTCATTTCCGGATCCACGAGTTCCTCTTCTTATCTCTGCTGGTTACACCAAGCATGAACCTCTCCATGCTTCTCTGAGATGTCTGCAGCCTTTGTATGTCTCTTTTAGCTAAGGTCCACTTTCGGCACCATACGTAAGCACTGGAAGGATGCATTGATCAAACACTTTTCTTTTAAGACATAATGGCATATTGCGCTTGAAAATTGTGCTGTTTCTTCCAAACACACACACACACACACACACACACACACACACACACACATATATATTTTTTATTGGAGGTTTAACGACCACCGTGAGCAACTCAATGGGCTATAATCGCCCGTCCCTAATTTAGAGCCACTGGTTCGAGGGAAGGGAGAGAGCCAGCACCGTAAGACAAACACAACATCCATGCCTCATCGGGATTCGAACCCGGACCCCTTTCGTACGAATGATCAGAAGCCCGCCCACCCACATATGGCTGCTTGTGTTTAACAGTTTCTTACAAAATGCAGTATGGAAATCATGCCACAGCCTACCTACAGTCCTGATCTTGCCCCGTGAGATTTCTGGTTGTTTCCAACAATGAAGGAGAAATTCCGTGACGTAACATTCAACACAGATGCTGACGTTTTTCAAGCTGTGCAGAAGTCGCTAAAGCAGCTTCCACAAAATGCCTTTGCCACATGCTTTGAAAAGTGAACTGCACGATGGGACCGCTGAATATATCATTCGAGAGAAGATACTTTGAGAAAGAATAACACATATTTTCCTGTACATATATTTCTTCATTTTGTGTGATTTAACTCTTAGTTTTTATGGAACGGCTATTGTATATAAAGACCATAACACTTAGACACAATTGTCTAAGTGACTTTGCTGACTGAAGAAAAATAGTGTATGAAAGGACGCTGCTTCCTATTCTAAGTATTAAGTATGCTTGTACAAAAAACATGCCTTTCAACCTACGCGGCATATGAATGACACGGTGGTATATGTTTCACTTGTACCGAAAAAAAAAAAAAAAATCTGAGAATTATTGTACGTCGCTACAGAAAATGTCGTACTCTTGTTCACCACTTTACAACTGTAGAATTTACAGTTATGGAGTTAGCAGCACAAACTAGTCATTAACCGTAACGAAACAAGGAAATTGCGCGTGCTCATTTATATTGCTTCAATTGTTGTGGGGGTAAACGTGTAACGTAATGTATTAGCGAAATTTAGAGAGCAAAACAGTAGAAATGGTACGTGTAAACGAAATATTTCTTTTTCATTTGATGTGGCGCACATTTAATTGTCAATAAATGTGCACCACATCAAATAAAAAACCTGCGATACACTCCAGCACGTGACTTATGTGTAACGCAGGTAAGTTCATCGAAATGTAATTTTGAATTTTTCTCTAAAGTAAGACCGTGCAGCAGAAGGTATAAGAATTACTTATCCGTATAGCAACCATGTATTTTTCAAGACTGAAATACCAGTGTTAGATGACGTAAATGGGTATGTAATTCTCATCTCAGTGTTCATATCTGCTTCTTCTCAATAAATTTCAAGGTATGTAACCAAGATTTGCGGCGTGTAATTGTTCCTCCATAGTTATTACTGTATCTCTACATTATAAATCACACAGCATAAATCTGTTGGTTTTACGGTTTTATGATGGCGACTAAGTTAACGGTTCAAAACCGTTAAAATGAGATTTTTCCACAGTGTGGTCAGGAGTTCTGAATAAAAAAACTGGCTGCAAATTCCTTTCATGACTCTTAATAGTTTTCTCCCATCTAAACCACCCTTGTGTGCAACGATCACATATGAACGGTCATTGCCGGGAATACTTTTTTTTTTCTAGAAGAAAATGTGTTTCGTTTTTTAGCTGTGCTATCTCTCTGCCGTAACACTCATTGTGCACAGTAGTGCACCCACAGGGGGGGCGATGAAGCCCGCCGCCTTGGGATGACAGAGCGGAAAATTATTACATCGAAGTTTGAAACAAATATTCACGATATGCGATCTACATGTATTTCTTAATCATGTGCAGTATAATTATAACATACAATAATTATAAGGGAGAAGTTCTGTTAAATAAATTTAGAAAACTCTAACCAGAAAAAGAATTTCATCTACTGCTTCTTCTAATCATTTAACTTTCTTGTACTGTAACATTATAGTAACTGGATCAGACTATATATAAAAAAGCCAACCTCTCTCTTAATTGTCATAGCACCTTTTTTTTTTTTCCGGTAAATTTAGGAGGGGTCGCCCATATTGGGAAATTTCTGTGCACCACGCTCCGCCCCCTCCCCTTGGGAAATTTCTAGGTGCGCTACTGATTGTGCAAAACATTTTCTGATGAAAACGTTCTGCGTAGTGAGCGTTGAATCATTGCGTAGGACGTTGAAAAAAATCATTGTTCAGAACGTTTGAAAAAAAAAATCAAAATTGTGCAGAACGTTTTTATCAGAAAATGTTTTGCACAATGAGTGTTACAGACAAATGAGTTTATCCTTTAATATTTTTCTTTAAAACACATATGCTCAAAAGTATTAAATTAACATTTAAGAAATGCCTTCTTCAAGGAAAGTAAGAACAACAGATTTTTGCTTGCGAATTGCGGTGTAAATCATATGATCTTTTTTCTCGAAATATTTTTGCGCTTCTATTCCACTCCAAACACTAAATTTCTTTTTCTATCCAATTTAATCTCTGTTGACTTAGTTTTGTTCTCAGAAGACAGTTAAATATAAAGGGAAAAAATCGTCAAACCACATTTTTTTGTTATGCATTTTGAAATGCAAGATGCACTACGAGAGTGTCCGAATGCCAGCAAAAAAAAAAAAAAAATAATAAATAACGTGATTTGTTCACAGACACTTGTTTTTTAAATCACATTGAGAAAAATCCCTAAGCATAATGTAACCTCATGACACAGTGAGCAGCAAAATAAAATTTCAAATACCGCTCGTTACGTCAAATTCAAAACTATTTCGGAATTCAAAATTTTTTTCCGTAGAAGGAATTATGTGGCGATTATTTTCTCCTTTAGTAAACTCCCTTTTCGAGCTGAAATTTTTTTAATAAATTTAGAAGACATAGATTAATGCACGAACGTTGCTTGCAACGACAAGCCAATTGCAACAGAACTTTAGTTTTGTTTAAAATAGACTTGCGTTTAGTAAACTTGACAACATTTTTTCGTTCGATGCAACGAGAAAGCACTCACGTGAAAACTTCGGACGAAATCTTCTATTTCAACGAACGCCTCAGAAAAGTTGACTCCCCCCATAGCTTTTTATTACTTTTGAGCTCGGAACGATATTCTTATTGTAAAATGTAACCTTCTTATTGTGCCTGATACCATGTAACAAGAAATAAAAAGAAATATATACAAAAACGTCGATTACAAGGAAAAAGAAAATGACGCATTTTCATACGAACAAAACACACCTTGCTGTTTTCATAAGTATTACAATCTTCAAGGCCGCTCCCACAAAACGTGTATTTACTCTCCGCTTTTTACCGCTCAGACTCAAACGAATCCCCGCTTTGTTGCGCTGACTATCATTCTCTGGGTAGCTCAAAAAATAAAGAAGATAACAAAAAACTGTGCGATTAAAAAAGAAAAGAAAAAGAAAACAGAAAGAAAAACGAGAAAGAGTCGGCTGAAAGGAAACTGGAATGACTGAGTCAGGCAAGAAAAGGAGGCGTTTCCAACTCTCACCATCACGAGTTTACTAAATACCTCAGCCTTGCGTAATGACAGGCAAACGGACTGGAAAGAATTCCCTGGGGTTGCTAACATTGCACCGCTAGATATGAGACCATGCCTAAATTCTGCTTCGATTAAGGAAAGAAAAAAATACGACTTTTTTTGAAGAGGAGGTGCTGTTTTACACATGCATAACTGCAGTTCAAGATTATAGTACTTCTTTATATCAAAGGAGAGAAATAACGATACTTAGTGATTAAAATATAACTAATTTTCATCGATGAAACAAATGCGACGGTCATTGTGTAGGTTCTAAGAAGAAGAAAAAAGACTTAAGAATATGACTTGCTTATTTAGAAGTATTTATCACCAGCGTCAATACATCTCTGTCAGCTTTCCACAACTCAAAAGCGTGAAGCAATTCACACCTTGGAATAGTCTCAAAAAGTGCATAATTAGAGAATTTGTTCTCATCCTCTGGAAAGAAAAGTCGCTCAAGGTTTTTTTGTTTTTTTGTTGAAGAATAACGAAAAATCACACATCTCTAAACCAGGAGAATGCTAGCTTAATTAAGTCTGCTGTGATTTGCTTCCAAGAAATCAACAGCCTGTTTTGCTGTGTTCAAAGAAACATTATCTTAATGACACATTAAATATCTCCTGCGAAGGTCTTGGAGAACCACAGGCAGATATTGTGGTGAACCAAATGACTCTTATTGTGTTCTGGTCTCTTAGCTTAACGGCTTCGACGGGGACGTGCGAGATCACCTGTCATTTCGTTCCCCACCGAGCCTAAGCACAAATCTTGTGGCCACCTCGTAACCATTTGTCCAAGATGAGTCCGGGTTCGAAACCTGTGGGGCGAGGAGTTTGTGTTTGTCTTACGGCACTGGCTCTCTCCATTCCCTGCAACCAGTGGCCCTAAATTAGAGACGGGCGACTGCTTATAGCACATCGAGTTGCTTACGCGGTGGTCGTAAAACTCCCAATCCAAAAAACAAAAAAGTTTGTGACGTCACGAAAAGAATCCTTGCAGTCCGGCGTTGTTACGAAGATTACATCAATCCGGCGTTGTTACGAAGATTACATCAATCCGACGTTGTTACGAAGATTACATCGGTCCAGCGTTGTTACGAAGATTACATCGGTCCAGCGTTGTTACGAAGATTACATCAGTCCGGCGTTGTTACGAAGATTACATCGGTCCGGCGGTTTTACGAAGATTGCATGTGTTTTAAATGACGGACGGCTGAAGAAATGAGCAATCCCAATATACCCTCCTGTACAGACTTGCCAAGTTGCAAATAAAACTTATAGGAAACAACATAACTTTAAACTTATTTGTCCTTACGGCGGAAAAATATAATGAAAATAATGGCGGGAAAAAATAAACTTATAATAGCAGAAAGATAATAAACTTATGGCGGAAAATCTTAAACTTAAAAATATAAACTTAATGGCGGAAAAATATAAACGTATAGGAAAAAACATTATTTTAAACTTATTTTTCCTTACGGCGGAAAAATATATAAACTTATAGGAAACAACATAACTTTGCATAACTTTAAACTTACTTCGGGGCATAAACCTATAGGAAACAACAGGACGCTATAAAAATTACAACAGGACGCTGATTATGAGTGTTAGAAATGAGCAATCGCAACATACCCTCCTGTACCGATTTTTCCAAGTACCGACTATGCCAAGTTCAAAGTCGGTTCAGGTACAAAAGTTACATCAGTCCGGCGTTGTTACGAATATTACTTCTTGACGGCTGGATCATAGGAGCAACCGGGGCCGTCGTCCAGGGCACCCCAGTTTAGCGAAAAAAGTAATTTTCTGCAGAATTTTTTAATTGTTTCGGGGCGCGACGCCCTTAAAAAATATTTTTTGAAGTTTTTCAGTTTTCAATCCCCCACACAATTTTTGAATAGGTTGCCGCCCTTCGCCGTACAGATACTGATATTTGTAACCATCTTAATATTTTCCGCATTCATGAAATAGCAAATTAAATTTCATCATTTTGTCGCCCCTACTTTTATATATTCAACGATTTTGTGCGAATCAGACACTTAAATATACAGAAATAAAAAGAACAATATCAAAGTTAGTTTCGGGCTATATATGTACTGTATTAGCACATATGGAGGCCAGTTATTCACTGACTTTAAAAACGTTACTGGAAATTATAAAAAAAATGAAACAAATTTCATATATGAGCACGTATAAAAGTTTAAAAAGTCACTAATTTGCCAGTTATCACACTTTGTATTAAAATCAACCAACCACTAAAAACATGTATCAGGACAAAAAGAAAAAAATAACTATTTATACGAATTTATTTTAGAGGGATCCTTATAATTTCCTACACAAAAATATTCGCTACGCAGGTATCTATTCATCATTTGGTGAGGGAGTTCTTATAAGAGTCACACACAGACACACAAAATACAACCCCTGCCCCTCTCCCCGGAAAGACAGTCGTAATTTTAACACTTTTTACTCTCTCTGAACTTTCAATCTATATTATTTTTTTTAAGCTTAAAGGAAATAAATTTTGAAGATGTGAACCCGTTTTTTTAGTGTAAATAATATGACATGGAGGGTAAGTCAGATAATATCCGAAAACTTGAAAATTTCGTCGTCCTTGAGCGAGAATCGAACCCGCGTCTCCCGGATAGCGCCCGGGTATGCTAACCACTACACCACCCAGAACAACCAAGTCTCGTTGTGCTTTCTCCTCTTACTTTTCCATGTGCCTTTTGGGACACAGTGTATATTTGTAATTATATTTTGTTATTTTGTTGGATCTGCATTTCTTTGTGTCTGTTCTCTCAAATGGCAGGTTATGTAGTTGTCCACCGTGGCGTGCCTTTCTTGGCATAGGTTTTGCGAATTGTTAACTAATGTGACTCATTTTCTTTTGTTTGGGTACAGGTTTGTACCCGAGTCTAAGCTGCATGTACCACTTTCTTTTTTCATTTTCTTCCTGGTGTTTTATGATATATATGTACCATATCTTATGGTCACCTTATTGCTGTCAATTGGCGTGTTATTGTTGGTTGCCTGTAATTGTATGCTGTTGTAACCTATCTTCATTGTACATAATTTCTGATATTGTCACTTTTTTTCGTACCTTGGTTTGCCATGTACCCTGTTTATTGTAAATTGTGCGTCCATTGCTTCTTTTTCCCTACTGTTATCTGAGACAGCGAAGTTCTGTTCTCTATGCTTGTAATTTATATAGCACGCACATTGTGTATACTGAAGTTTTACATCGTTCCTGTTCACTGGACCATTGTACTGTGTATTATATATTGTTATGCAACGAGGAACAGCGCTTGCTGGTTCGTACCTCTCACTCGAATGTTCTGTTTCCCTGTGTACCCAGTGTGCTTATTCCTTGTTTTTCTTTCCAGTCATGTAATGTTTGGTTTATCACAGGTATAATGAATTAGCTTTATTTGCTTTCCGCTAAGCTAATGATAAAGAATAAACTCTTTCTACCAGCTAAGTATATTATCGTGAATATAGCTTGCACGAATATTATACTGAATTCAAATGGTTGTTGTTACTAGTTAATTAAGAACATGAATAAAGTCTTAACGCTGGTTGTTAATGGTAATTAATGATATAAACCTAACAGCCAGACAGAGGTCTGACAAAAACTATGAATTGAGAAAGACGTACTTACGACAGCTTTTTTATTCGGTACGCTTGATCATCCAAAGCACACACACACAACTTGTTTCACAATAATGAAGAATCACTAATCACATACAACAAAATCTCTCCTTATAACAACAAAATCTCTCCTCGTATAACAAACGCTCTCCTCGGCTATCGTTGAACGCGCCTATTTATACTGGCTACCACCACGTCATGACTTACACTCATTGCCAGATCTCATTCATCGGGTGAAATAATATTTCGTTCAGTAAGAAGATAATTTACATAGTAAAATAAAATAACCAGAGATAGTAAAATCAAAAGGAAAGTGAATATAGAGTATACGTTACACAGGGTTTATGTTCGAGTCCGAAGTTCCCGGACTCTCGTTACCCTGTTGTATTTGTGTTATGTGAACGTGACCTCGCTGCACACTTTTCACGCTCTTCGTTCTGTTTGAGTTGGTGAAAGTTCATTGACCTGTAAATACTGTATCATTTTATACGATTTTCTTTTTCATGCTTTCGCCGGTTTACGCGAGCGTTGTGCTTCTTTTTTTTTGCACTCGCTTGCGGTGTTCATCTCGGATAAGCTGATAATGTGTACCGTGTTGTTCATGCCTTGTTCTTGTTATTGTGTTTCTTGAATTTGTACAATTTTTTTTTCTGTTTTCTTGTATGCATACAGTGTACTTTTCTTCGGCATTTCTGTTGGTACTAGTTCCTTTGTGATCCTTTGATCCTTGGTTAAGTCCAGGGTCACTATAAATTTTGTATCAATGTTAATTTTTGTGAATTGAGCTTACCATCAAGTGGGAGTTGTAATTTTTATTGTTCTGTTTTTGTTTAGTTGGCGCTTGCCATTCACCTGTAGTGCGTATTATGTAACTTACCGTAATCTGCATTATTTCTCTGGTACTGTGCTTGCTGTCATTATTAACTATTTCTAACGCGTATTTTTCATGTTCACAGTGCACGGTGCTATTTGTAATTATTGTTTGTTTTGTATCCCCGATGTGCCCCGGGGGTTTTGCACTTGCGTTTTTCGCGTTTTGTATTGTATCTTCAAACCTCGTGCGATTTCTGTTCGAGTCGGTGTCATTGGGCTCACATTTATTTGTACCGTTTTTCGAATTGTGCATGATGCTATTTTGTTCTTTTATGTTTTCCCATCTATGTTCTTGAGTGGTGATGCCCGTTCACTTGTAGATCTGTTTTCTCATTGTTTAGCGTCACTCAGTGTGGCACGCCTTAATCTTGTCTTTAGAATAACTCACTTGAGTGGTATTCGTGTGAATTTTACCGGGTTTGTTGCGCACTGTTGGTGTATAGTGCTTACTGTATTTATTGTTAATTATTGTTTCTATTTCCGGTTTTCCTGATTGTTAATAGAGTGACGTGTTGGATGTCCTTTTCTGTGGTTAGGCGTTCCTCGATTACATCATGGTTATTGCCAGTGCCAATTGTAATTGCTTTCGTGTACTTTGCTGTCTCTGTGTATCGTGTATTTTACCACCTTGTTGTGGTTTTTAGCATTTTTCATATTATCTTGACCGGCATAGCCGCATTCATCTGTTGATAATGTCATTACTTTTATTCATTGTTTAATTATTGTTTTTCCCACTTTGTGGTGCGCCTGTATTATTTTTTGCCTAAGAGTTCAATAAAATTTGTTAATACTCAAGCTTCCAATTTGAATATAACCATCACAGGATTCGCTAATCGAAGCAATCGGTATTCACGTTTAGCGTATCTGGAGGTTAAGAATTCTATCCCGCGATTGCCAGGAGGAAATTTCATTTTGTTGGCAAAATGAAATTTTCAAGTTTTTGGGTATTATCTGACTTGCCATCCATGTCAATTTACACAAAAAACGGATTCACATCTTTAAAATTTGTATTGTATGGTGTAATCCGGTATTCCATTCATGATTTAAAGCAAATACTTCTTTGAGATAATCACTTTGTCTTCAGGATAGTTTTTTTTTTTTTGATTGAAGGTTTAACGACCACCGTGAGCGACTCAACGGGCTATAAGTAGTCGCCCGTCCCTAATTTAAGGGAGAGAGCCAGTGCCGTAAGACAAACACAACATCCATGCTTCACCGGGATTCGAACCCGGACCCCTCCCGGACGAATAGTCATGAGCCAGCGCTTAGACCACTGCGCCACCGATACGGCGGATAGTTTTCGTGTGTATTCTTTCCGGACGACATTTTTCACGTAATGACTTCACGAAAAAACGAGACTTATTTTCTAGTGCCCACAATGAAATTTTGCTACGAGCCTTGCAAAAGCTCCATCCGGACGTGTGGGAATTTATTTTAAAGGGATCTTTATTATTTGTTATGTAAAAATATTCGCTACGCAGATTAGTCGAGGCTACTTTTTTTTTTTGTAATTGTTAGTAAGTTTTAATAAGAAACACAAAATACAAACTTAACCCCCTTTCCCCGGAAGTAAAAGTACAGAATTTAACTAACGTGTTTTACTTTCTCTTTTCTCTCTCTCCCTTTCTCTCGCTCTGTCTCCCTTTCTCTCGCTCTCTCTCCCTTTCTCTCGCTCTCTTTCTTTCTTTCTTTCTTTCCTTGTCTCTCTCCCATTCTCTCATTCTTTCTTTCTGTCTCTCCCATTCTCTCATTCTTTCGTTCTCTCTCTCTCTCTCTCTCTCTCTCTCTCTCTCTCTCTCTCTCTCTCTCTCTCTCTCTCTCTCTCTCTCTCTCTTTCTTTCTCTCTCTCTCTCCCATTCTCTCATTCTTTCTTTCTTTCTTTCTCTCTCTCTCTCCCATTCTCTCATTCTTTCTTTCTTTCTCTCTCGCTTTCTCTCTCTCTCTCTCATTCTTTCTTTCTTTCTTTCTCTCTCTCTCTCATTCTTTCTTTCTTTCTTTCTCTCTCTCTCTCTCCCATTCTCTCATTCTTTCTTTCTCTCTCTCTCGCATTCTCTCATTCTTTCGTTCTCTCTCTCTCTCTTTCTTTCTTCCTTTCTCTCTCTCTCCCATTCTCTCATTCTTTCTTTGTTTCTCTCTCTCTCTAAACTTTCAATCCATATTATGGTCTATTTTCTTAAGCATAAAGCAAATACTTCATTGAAATCATTTTTTTCTTCATGATAGTTTTTGTGTGTGTTCTTTACGTGCGACATTTTTCATGTAATGACTTTATTAATATAGTATATAATATTTATTAGACGAAGTATATGATATTTATAAAGATCGCAATAAAATTTTGATCCGGGCCCCAGTATGAAATTTCGTCCCGGGCCTCACAAAAGTTCCCTTCAGCCCTGCTTGACCGAAGAAAAGTTTAGTGCGATTTCGTGGTTAATGTTATTACTTTAATTTCGTGAACGACGTCGCATTTTATTGATGTTGTTTCTTCTCCAATATTCCCTAGTAAGCACTAATTGCAAGGTATATTCATTGTGCTAAGATAACACAACGCGAAGATCATAGGGCTTATTTACATTGCGTTTTGTTGACAAAGTGATCGGTACCAGACGATCTTGGCTACAGCTTTTGCGAAACTCAGAATTAATCGATGTAAAAGAAATACAGGAAGAAAATATTATACTCCTTATTAGGTTGTGAAAATAAGATTTACAAGTTTTTGGCGATAGGGTGGAAAAATCCGAGTTAATAAAATTTCTTGATAAAATGGAATTTGCGAGAAAAGCGAAGATATTCCTATTTTAATTTTTTTTGAAAAATATCCAACTGCGTTCAAAAATGTTGAGTATTACATATATCACTATTACACAGAAAATCTACAAAGAATTAAACAGCGTGAAAATCACCAGTATTAGAAAGGCGACTAAAGCTAGAATTAGGATCCTTTGAGTAACGTCACAACCACAATTTCTCTCTTTACTTAGGCCCGATGAAAAACGAGATATCGAACGGCACCGTTTCGGCTGAAAAGAACACGGGTACGGTATTTTGTTTGCAATACGCTGTTTTTTGCTGTTGTTGGAGTTGGTTCGTATTCACGCATTCACAGGTTACACAGGGTGCTTCACTAGGTAGCCCCCCCCCTCCCAAAGAATCAGTTATATTTTGCAGCACACTCTACGGATACAAGACTTATGCCTCACGGGATTCGAACCCGGGCCCATCTCGAATGAATTTTAGGTGATGGTTGCAACCGATGGAAAAAGATTCAAGAACATTCAAAATATTAATTCAAACATAAAAGTTGGAAACTTGTGCATGTACCTCACAAAGTCTGGTGATAATCAAAGGCAACAGACGCATTTTAGGTAGTACTGAGTGTAGACATAGTTGTGGAAACAGAAAAAGTGGAAGACCAATGGAAAGTCGAGGACAGGACCACATAAAATCTGTTAAGAATAAAGGGCTGCACAAACGAATCGTAGATGTTACAGATTGCTGACCTAAACAGTGAAACAGAAAAAGAAAAAGCAAAGGATGGATAACCAAATAAAATCTCTAAGGATGGTAGATTGATGGTAAGTGTTCCAGAGTGTAGACTTAGACATGGAAAAAGTAAAAGGGGAAAACCGAGAGAAAATGGAGATAGCCGAATAAAGTCTGGTTGGAACAAAGGATGACAGACAGATCATGTTTGTTACAAAGTGTAGATTTAGATTGGAAAACTATAAAAGACCGATGGAGAGGTAGAAAGACTTAATAAAATTTGAATTAGAACAAAGGACGATAGATGTGTGGTAGGTATTATCGAGTGTAGACCTAAAAATAGAAAAAGAAGATAAGGGAAAATGTGAGGGTAAAGCTAAACTGAATTTGGCGGGAACAAAGGGTGCTGGACGGAATGCAAATCTACCTGAGTGTAGACCTAGACTTAGAAACAGGAGAAATAGGAAGATGATTTAATAAAGTTCTATTGTCTAGTAGAGGATCAGAGACAAAGGAGTATAGCAATTGTGGAGAGGGTTTTATCTTGCGGTGAATAGGAAACTGCTGTTGTTGAAGAAAATGTGTAACTGTTTACATTAAAATAATTCATTTTTTTTTTTTTTGTCTTTTCAGATTATTCAGCGCTCACATAAAATTTAGTGCATCGCAGATTGACTTCCATTTTCTTCCGCTAAGCAGACTCTGAAAGAAAATGATCTATGTCTTCCCCGATGGCTTCAACATTCTTCTTACACCAAATTGCGGGCTTTAAAATTGCTGTGCGATGTAAAACGTTCGATCGCCTCGAAAGTGAATGTAGGCCTTCATTCATAGCGGAAGGCCTTAGGCAGATCTGCTCATTATGTATGCTGGTGAGGTTATCCGGTAAAAGTTGTTTCGATTCAGCCCCTGCTGAAATTGGCGAAGTGATCAGACAGATCCTGCATTTGCAGGCGTATCCCAACAGCGGCATCGATAAGAGAGAGAGGTGCTCATTCATCCCAGATGAACGCCACTGGGCAATGTGAGGAGCCCAAAGGGTCTGATTCGAAGAAAAGATAATGAAACAATGATGCCCGTTTATTTCGCACTGAAACTTTATTACATTTTCATGTCTTAGTTGGTGGTGATTGATTGTTGCATGCAGATCTTCTTCGGATGTAAGTACGGGAGATACCGGTCTGTCGGCCTAAGTAAACATTTAAGTTTCCTGGAAGGAAAATGTTACTACTCCAAGAATTAGAAAATACTTGAAAAATTCTTATAATGCTAAAAAAAGAATGTTTCCAACCGGTTTTCGAGAAATATAGATTTCACGGCAAATGCAAGATCATATTTTCATCGCCAGCAGGAAAATAGCCCTCTCGAAGTCATGGAAAATACAACGGCAGCTCTATAAAAACTGAGAGTAAAAGCACACAAAATGAAGAAATATAAGTACAACAAAATGTATGTTATTCTTTCTCGAAGTATCTTCCCACGGATGATATGCAACGGTTTCATCGCTCCGTCCACTTTTAAAGCATGTGGCGAAGGCATTTTGTAGAAGCTGCTTTAGCGACCCATGCACAGCTTGAATAACGTCAGCATCCGTGTTAAATGTTGCGCCACGGAACTTCCCCTTCATTACAAATTTTGAAGATGACAATCCGATTTTTGGCGTAAATGTGACAAGGATGGTAAGTCAGATAATATCCGAATGCGTGAAAATTTTCATCGTCCTGGAGCGGGACTCGAACCCGCGTCTCCCAGAAAACGCCCGGGTATGCTAACCACTACACCACCCAGAACGACCAAGTTTCAAGTTTCCGATCAATTTGAATATAACCATCACAGGATTCGCTAGTCGAAGCAACCGGCATTCATGTTTAGCGGATCTGGAGGCTAAGAATCTTATCCCGTGTTTGCCCGGAGAAGCAGATAAATCATGAAAGAAATACGGGATTACGCCATATAATACTTGGTCGTTCTGGGTGGTGTAGTGGTTAGCATACCCGAGCGCTTTCTGGGAGACGCGGGTTCGAGACCCGCTCCAGGACGATGAAAATTTTCAAGTTTTCGGATATTATCTAACTTACGATCCTTGTCACATTTACGCCAAAAATCGGATTGTCATCTTCAAAATTTGTATTATATGGCGTAATCCCGTATTTCTTTCATGATTCTCCTTCATTGCTGGAAGCAACCAGAAATCGCACGGGACGAAGTCAGGACTGTAGACAGGTTGTGGCACTATTTCGATACTACATTTCGTAAGAAACTGTTGTACACAAGCAGCCATATGTGGGATGGCGTTATCATGGTGTAGGGTCCACTTGACCACCAGTTCCGGTAGCTTAATCGATATGTGTCGTCGCAGAAGCTTCAAGACTGAAATGTAGTACTCAGCATTGACAGTAATTTGTGGACGAACGGTATGCTGGTAGACTACACCTTTATGATCAAAGAAAATTATCATCACCTTACCAGCTGATTTGGTTTGGCGGACTTTTTTCGGAGGAGGAGAGTCTGTGTGTTTTTAGGCACTCGTTGCGCGCTTCGTGAGGGTGTCGAAATAATGGACCCATGTTTCATCGTCAGTTATTACTGTGTTTAGACAGTTTGGATCCTTTGCAATCATTTGTTTCCACTCACGACACACCTGAACTCTGGCTAAAAATTGTTCTCTCGATGAGACATCCATCTGAAACGCGCACGGTATAGCAGTAATTTGTCGCGTAGAATGCGGAATGCCGACGTTTTTAAAATGGTTGACGCCGCTGTGTCTTCAAACGTCATTCGTCAATCTTCTTGCAAGACAGCCCAAACAGTGTTAACAATACACTCCGTAGAAGCACTTTCAGGTCGACCAGGCTTAGGAACGTGTTCTGCGGACGCCCTTCTTTGAAATCATGGTGCCATCTAAAAATCGTTGACTCACCCAAACATCTATCTTTGTAAGCTCTTTTCATTAAATCAGCTGTTCCTTGAGCCGTTTTACCCAAACGATAGCAAAATTTTATCGCACAACGCATTTCATTTTTTAACTGTGAATCACTCACCCTCATAGCTGTGTGGCGAAATGCAGACGTACCTTAAACAACTGCGCAATAACAAAACCAGAATTGTCTGCTCACGGCTAATAACTGTGATCATAGGTACTTCCTTAATTCAGTTAGTCGTCTGCTTGGTTATTTTCCCACTTCGCACTGTTGCCAACTCAGTAGAAAATTACTCTCAGTTTTTATGGAACGGCCTTTGTGCATAGCAAATTTCAGTGAAAGCTTGCATTCACCAAATTCATACAACGTCTCTCTCTTGTTGGAAAGCAACACACATATCGTGAAAAATGCAAAACTATATTGGTACTTTCGGTACGTGAAAAAAATGTTACTCAACAGTAAAAACTGAAATATACATGATAAGAAAAAACTGTCACCGATCAGATCCAAGTAGAATTTTCCCAACCCGCTTTCGACAATAAAAATGTAATGACAAATACAGATATGCATTTCGGCCACCCTAATTAGAATATTGCGCATAAGAAAAAGTTAGAAAAGTGTTTGAAATGTTTGCATCTACCCAAAATAGAAGGAAATTTCTAAATACGACTTACTTCCCAGATTTTCCAGAGAGGTATTGAAAATTATTGCCAAAGCAAACAAAATTTTGAAAAGTAATGATAAAAAATAACAAGTTAGTAAAATCATGCAACGCATTGATTATAATACGCTTTCCAACACACCAGAAATCATTGCTCAAGTTATTACTCACGTTATGAGGATAATGGCTGTGGAATAAATCTCGGTCCTGTGCCCTGATCTTTGATCCCATTTCGATGATATTCAACAGAACCGGTTCAGTATACCTCCGAAATGACATGATCAAGTTTTGTCGCAATCGAAGCATTTTTACGTAAGTTATGAGGCTATGTAATAGATCCTGCTTCTGTGTCCTCCTAACCTTTGACTCCATTTCGCCCATTTTCAATAGGATTCGTTCCCAGGCAGGCCCCTACAACATACTAACATGTAATCCAAATCGAAGCATTTTTACGTAAGTTATGACGCATAATGGCGATGGAAGTGCTTCCGTTCCTATATCCTGACCTTTGATCCCATTTCGCCCATTTTCAATAGGGTTTGTCTTCATGTGGTCCCCTACCACATACTAAACTTTCATTGAAATCGAACCTTTTTTACGTTAGTTATGACGCATAAGAGCAGTGGACGAGATCCCGCTCCTATGCCCTGACCTTTGACCCCATTTCGTTCACTTTTATTAGAGTTCCTTCCCAGTTGTTTCTTTACCACATACTAAAGTTTCGTCGAAATCGAACGATTTTCACGCGAGTTATCGTGCGGACGAACATACGCACACAACGCGTGACGTAATGAGGCAATGGGAATCGCGACCATCTGTTCGCTAGAGTGTGACGTCATAAAACTTTAATAGGATCCACACACAACGCGTGACGTAATGAGACAGATGTCGTGACTGCGCGCCAACAACTCAATCGCACGATTGTGACGTCATGAGATTTCTAAGCATGGATAACATCTATGGGACGACGCCATGACACTAAAAACGTGTTAATTCGGGGTGGTTATTTAACGCACTAAACGAATTTCCCTAAAGTCTAAATCAAGCTCAAATCGATTTCTAGTACCAGAAAACGGTAGGTTAACGACTTTTATCAAAATCCTTAAAGTCGTTTTCAAAATAAAATTTACATACATACAAGGATTGCTCCTTTAATAGCATGGGATAAGGGCGATGGAATGGATCCCGATCCTATGTCCTGACATTTGACCCCATTTCGTCCATTTTCAACAGGGTTCGTCCCCAGGTGGCCCCCTACCACATACTAAAATTTCATCGAAATCTAAACATTTTTACGCACGTTATGACGCATAAGGGCAATGGAATGCACCCCACTCCTGTGTCCTGACCTTTGACCCAACTTCACCCATTTTCAATAGGGTTCATTCCCAGGTGGTCTTCTAGGACATACTAAACTTTCATCGAAATTGAAACATATTTACGCAAGTTATGACGCATAAGAGCAATGGAATGCATCCCGCTTCAATTTCCTGACCTTTGACCCCACTTCACCCATTTTCAATACGGTTCCTTCCCAGGTGGTCCCCTAACACACACAAAAATTTCATCGACATCGAACAATATTTACGCAAGTTATGACGCATAAGGGCAATGGAATGGATCCCTCTCCTCTGTCGTGACCTTTAACCCCATTTCGTCCATTTCCAATAGGGTTCGTCCCCAGGTGGACCCCTACCACATACTAAAATTTCATCGAAATCGAACCATTTTTACGAGAGTTATCGTGCGGACAGACGGACGGACAAAGCTGCAGCATATACGTTTCTTCTACCTACGGTTGGAAAGCGTAAAAAAGGTATAAAACACAATATAAAGATTTATTTCATCGTTGCAACAACGAAAGCATTTTGTTTCTTGAGGATGTACGGCTCTCCTACGTTTTGATTTTTAATTTGGAAAAAAGTAACCCTGTAAATTGGATGGCTGACTCCTCCAGCATGAGATACACAAGAAAATTCGAAGTTGGTAGGATAAAAATGGTGAAGAGATTGGCTTAGATGGAGGACGGATGGCTGGAATACAAACTACCAGTTTGAAGTTCTTTCTTTCAAAAGAAATTATCACTTAAAAGGGAGGTTCTGTTGTATCTCTAGTTCCTCACAACAGTAAAAAATAAATGAGGTAACTTGAACTTACAGAACGTTCCTTTACTGTTTCTGCCAAAATCTAAGTTTGCATGCTTGAAGCTATAGACACAATAGATGGATTAAGCGAAGCACTGTGAGCAGCTAAACCAAGGTAAACATATAGGGGGTAGACAACGAAACTAAAACACCTGTTCTAATAACACCTCACGCGTCAAGCCGCTATACGCGCTACCTGGTGGCCAGCCTGCATCTATTTTGCAGTCGATCAACGTGAGCGTAGTGTGAAGGTTGTATTAGCAGAGCAGTAGCACAGCTGGATGTCAAAAAGTGCGATCCACACAACATAATGGGAGACACATCCAAGTTTCAAGGGGGACAGATTACTGGTACGCGTCTCGCCGGTGCATCTCTGTCCAAGACAGCAACTCTTTGTGGTGTATCGTGAGCCACTGTATCCAGGGTCATGTCGGCATACTAGCAAGAGAGAAGAACCACATCCAATAGGAGTAACTATCGAGGTAAGAGGAAGCTGTCTGACAGGGACGTCCGGGTGCTAACACGGATGGTAGCCAAAAAACATAAAACCACAGCTTCCCAACTCACCTTAGAGTTGAATACGCACCTCGATTCTGACCTGTTTCCATCAAAACTGTTCGTCAGGAACTTCACCGGGTCAACATTCACGGTCCTGTTGCTATCGCCAAATCCAGGATCACCAGTGTGAATGCCAAATGTCGGTTGCAATGGTGCCAGCAGGGCAATTCGTGGACGTTGGACAACGTGACATGTGTATTGTTCTCCGATGAATTGTCTTTTACTGTCCTTCCCACAACTGGGAGAGTTTACGTGTGAAGAAATTCCTCACAGGCTTACCACTCGCGATGTTTATTGTTCTCCGATTAATTGTCCTTCACTGTCTTTCCCACAACTGGGAGAGTTTACGTGTGAAGACATTCCTCACAGGCTTACCACTCGCGATGTTTATTGTTATCCGATTAATTGTCCTTCACTGTCTTTCCCACAACTGGGAGAGTTTACGTGTGAAGACATTCCTCACAGGCTTACCATGCGGACTGTTATTTGCCAACGGTGAAGCACGGAGATGGATCGGTGATGGTTTGGGCCGTAATATCGTGGCCCTCTGTCGGCCCGCTGATTGTTTTTGAGGGGCACATCACTGCGAAGGACTATCGGACAATTCTGTAGGACCAGGTGCAACCAATGGTTCAAACATTGTACCCTGATGGTGGTGCCGTGTATCAGGATGATGACGCACCAATACACAGAGCCAAACTGGTGAAAGAATGGTTTACTGAGCATGAAAGTGAGGTTGAACATCTGTGATTGCCTTCACAGTCCCCGACTTGTACATTATTGAACCACTCTGGGATGTTCTAGAGGAGCGAGTCAGGAAACGTTTTCCCCCACCTGCATCACGTCGTGAACGACCCACTTTTCCGCAAGAGTAATGGTTCAGATCTCTTTGGCTAATGTACAGGACTTGTATCGGTCTTTCTCACGACAAATTGCAGCTGTATTGGCATCCAAAGGAGGCCCTACACCGCACTAATATATTGTTGTGTGCTAAACCCATGTGTTTCAGTTTCGTTGTCCATCCACAGTTGTAAACGCACCGACGAACAGCATTCAGAGCTTAACGGAATTACAACCTGTTAGCGAAACAGCTCAATAGCTGAATTACATATGCCACACCTATGTCTCAAATAACGACCTTTTATCCACGTCTTACTGACTTGATTGCGGGCCAGTAAGTTCTTCGGTGATCTGACGTTAAGAAAAAGAAACCAGAAGCAGGGGTCGCGCTGCAGATCGCATTCTTCGCAATTTGCGAAAAAGAAGCTGCTTTGACGATGGATAAAAAGTTTTGGCGATTACCATTTTTTTTAATGACGTCCGAGCAAAAACAATCTTTAAAAATATATATATATTTTTTTTTTGCTCGCACGTGATGTCAAATTTTGCTTCGACAATGCCAAAATATTTTAGAAATTAATATAGAAGCTTTTAGATGCAATAGTATTTGTGGATTCCCTATGTTTTGATGTGAACCATCAACCAAAATTGCACGATTTATATGAAAATAGTTATTAGATGAAAGTTCTATAAGTAATAAAGAGCAATTTTTCAATATCATCTCTGTTTTTTTACACTGGCCCTTTTAGGACCGAGCTAGGGCATAAATGTAATACCCAATTTTTCAATTATTTTGAAACCTAACCTGTCAATTCTTTGTTCAGAAATGTTATAGGCAGTAATAAATTCAAAATTGAAAATAAGTATCTATACTACTTTCTATTAGGATTCGAGACATATAATATAATATTTTGGTGCTTAATTGTAAAGAATCTATAACCTATTGTTTTTGTACTTAAGAGCAAAACTGAAGACTAAGGAAAAAATTTTAGAATTTAAAACGAAGGGTACTATTATAACACTTTATGTTTTAAGGTCTTTATATTTCTAATGGAGAGTGGAAAAATTGGCGACATCAGTTTACATTTGGCGAAAAAAAATTTAATTTAAGCGAATGGGTTGGCGAAAACTTCAAAAAAAAAAAAAAAAAAAAAAAAAGCCAGAGCACCTACAGCAGAAGTAACACTATTTAAATAAAAACAGGGAATCAAAATGGTAAGTTAAATTACAGCATATACGTCACAAAATATTTTCTATAAAAAATGCTGAAAAAGTTTTAGAAATTACTGAAACCATGAACGTCAAAAAATGACTTTATTAAAATTGATTGATGACAAAAGAGTAAAGAGATAAAAAAATATTTCGAATTTACTTGATCAACTGATATCTTAAAATGATGAATAATTTGTATTTTCAGATTTGGCGAATAAGAAAAACGACGAGAAGGAAATGAAACATCAAAATTAATGTTGCGAAATAACAGAACATGAAGAAGAAGACATGGGCGGAAAATTGGAACTTTTTTGAGAGAATAAATTATCCACAACTGAATGTAATGGGAGTGGCTAACATATGTAACTGCCGAAGGCGCAGCAGTAATTGAATGCAGAAAAAGCAGAGTAATTGAGGGAACTAACAGATTAGATAAGGTGTGAGTTACTCATAAACATATTCACTCATAAACATTTACAGCTGTGAGTTAAGATTTTAAGCATTACCCGTAAAGGTAATGAATATTATCAAAGGTGGAGCCCAGGAATAGAGGATTATCCGTTCATTCAGCCATGGAATAGAAAAATATCGAATACATTGCTGTCATTTTTTTAGAGCATTTGATGTGTTCGTTGTGAAATCATACAGCTCATTTTTTTTTTAGAACTGAGACTTGAGTTATTTCTCATTTTAGTTTTTCGCCATTTGCAAATTATTCATTCTGCTACATGAGTGACTGTGAAAGGAAACGCAGTGTCGGAATTTTTCGAAAATCAAAATTGGTTTTGTATATATACACGGCTATTGGAACAACGCTACAATGATCCTACTACATAAAAAAGGTGACATTGAGGATATCAGGAACTACAGACCTATGAGTGGTTTATAAAATCTTCACTAAAGTTCTTTCACACCGTTTGAAAGTAACAATGGACATGGCTCAACCGAGAGAACAAGCTGGGTTCAGGAGTGGCTACAGCACAATAGATCATATCCACGTACTGAGAGAACTAATTGAAAGAGCGAGGGAATATGAACTTCCATTGTGCATGGCTTTTATCGATTATGAAAAAGCCTTTGATTCGGTGAAACCATCAGCAGTTACAATGTCCCTGAAATCCTGCGGTATTGAAGATGCGTACATTAATATTATTAATAACATCTATGAAAATGCAAGGGCAAAGATTCAGCTGTTTGAAAATACAACACACATAAAAATTGGAAAAGGAGTGAGACAAGGTGACACCATATCTCCGAAGCTCTTTAATGCGACATTGGAAAATGTCTTTCAATCAGTGAACTGGGAAAACAAAGGGATAAAGATTAGTGGAGATTATCTAGCCCACCTTCGTTTTGCTGATGACGTAGTCATTTTTGCAACTACCCCATCAGAGCTGCAGAGTATGATCCAGGAATTTGCTGACAAGAGTAAAGAAGTGAGATTAAAAAGGAATTTTCAGAAGACAAAAGTGATGTTCAATGCTTTTACAAGAAGTGAAGATTTATCGATTGATGGAGAAAAGCTGGAGATAACAGACACGTACGTTTATCTTGGACAGCAGATATCAAGTGAGGGTCACATTGATGAAGAAATTAATCGGCGTACAAAACTTGCCTGGAGAGCTTTTGGAAGAAACAGCACAATTTTCAAGAGCAATATGCCATTATGTCTTAACAGAAAAGTGTTTAATCAATGCATCCTTCCAGTGCTTACGTATGGTGCAGAGACGTGGACCTTAACTAAAAGAGATATACAAAGGCTGCAGACAACTCAAAGCAGCATGGAGAGGTGCATGCTTGGTGTAACCAGGAGAGATAAGAAGAGGAACTCGTGAATCCGAAAAATGACAAGAGTGGAAGACATCATGATCAGAGTAAAATCCCTGAAATGGCAATGGGCTGGACATACTGCCAGAAGGACAGCCCATCGATGGAAAGCCGAAATTTTAGATTGGATTCCAAGGGGCAGGAAAATACCCAGAAGAAGACCACATGTGAGATGGGTGAATGAAATTTGAAAGTATGCGGGAGTGACATGGAGGAGACTGGCACAAGACAGACCGTTGTGGTGGAAACTTGGGGAGACCTTATAACGAAGTAAATTTCTCCGTCATTTCTGTCCACGCCAGGATTCGAACCCGGATCCCCTCATTCCGGAATAAGTCACTCTACCAATTGAGCTACGCGGACGATTTTTTCCGATTCCTATATGCCTTTATGTCGTGTGCGTCCTTCGGGCAGGTACGTCACATCTCCTGGTACGTTACAACCTTCGTCCAGCAGTGGATTGATAATGGTTGACAATGATGATGATGATGATGATTTACATTATGTGAAGTCTTGCTAGTAAACATGTTCAGTAGACTAAATAAGAAGTATATATACAGAAAGAAATGGGTGATAAGCAGTGGAAGTTAAGTGTAATTACTATCAAAATTTTAATAAATTAAAATTTTGATAGTAATTACATTTAACTTCCACTGCTTATCTGTTAAGAGTACTGTATGTAATGAGGTAATGATGCTTTTCACAGGAGAACGATTTCACTATACACCAAAGAGCCATTACAATATGACCACCAACCTAATAAGCTGTAGGACCGAAATTAGCGCGCAAAACAGCGCCCACTCGGCGAGGTATCGATTCGATGACTTGGCGATAGATATCCTGGTGTATCTGGTACCATAATGTCAACGGCAGGTCCACCAGTTCCCGTACATTTCGGAGTGGTGGTGATTTAGCGCGAACAAGCTTTTCCAAGTCGAACCACAAATGTTCGATTGGGCTCATGTCAAGCGAATTTGAAGGCCAGGGCATTAACAGGAAGTCACCAGGCTGTTTCTCTAACCACTCCTTAACGATTCTGGCAGTGTCGCATGGAGCATTATCCTGTTGGTAATGGCCACCACCAGCAGAGAACACAGTTGCCATGAATGGGTGAACTTGTTCCGCAACGACGTTCAGATACCTGACAGCTGTCAGGGATAGTGCTATTGGGATGCTGGGTCCTAAAGTGACCCAAGAAAACATCGCCCACAGCATAATACCGGCGCCGCCGGCCTGTTTCCGCCCAATAGTTCATCCGGGTGCCATAGCCTCCGTTGGTAATTGGCGTATCCACGCTCTGCTATCTACGTGATGCACCAGGAATCTTGATTCGTCAGACCAGGCCACTTTCTCCCAATCATCCACGGTCCAGTTTCGATGATCATGGGGCCATTTAATGCATTGTTGGCGATGACGTACAGTGAGCATGGGGACCCAGCTGGGTCTTCGGCTACGCACGCCCATGCGCAGAAAGCTGTGATGAACTTTGTGCTGCGACTCATTGCTCTGATCCCCAGTGTTGTAGCTGCGGGTGATTTGTCGCACTGTGGCCCTGCGGTCGCTACGAACAATATGGGACAGTATGCGCTCACCTCTGGCATCAGTGAGCTGCGGACGACACGCGGCTGAACGATGATTCGTCGTTTGGTCATCTGTACACCACTTTTGATACTTACTCACTACAGGGGCACGTGAACAACCCACAAGCCGCGCCTTCAGAGATCGTAGTTCCGAGGCACTGGGCCATCACAATTTGTCCTTTATCAAACTCCGATAAATCAATAGCTTTCCCAATTCTAAACTTCCGAACACTCTCCTAACCGAAAGCCAGTACTCTGATTGTATACATACTGCTCTGTAAACTTCAACTGTGCCACCGTTCGGTCTCCATGCGCGCTCATTTCTCTAGATAGAGGTGGTCATAATGTAATGGCTTATCGGTGTACTGTATATATACACTGCTGACCACCAAAAATGCAACACCAAGAAGGACACGAGACAGAAAAGCCAGATTTACTGGACACATAACTACAGATACAAAGATGAAACGATTGAGCTAACAGGCCCGTGCGACTTGCGGAACACGCAGACATCAATAGTTAGTGTGCCCCCCATGGCTGGCAATAACGGCCGCTAAACGCCGCGGCATCCAATGAAAGAGGCTTTGGATGTGAGCTTGGGGTATGTCGGTCCAGGCTGCTTCCACACGTTGCCACAGTTCATCAGGCGTAGTCGCAGGTGATGCTTGCCGGGCCACTCGGTTGCCGATCAATGACCAGACGTGTTCGATTGGGGACGTATCGGGAGAACAGGCGGGCCACGGCAGCAGTGACACTTTGTGGGAAGTGAAGAATTGTTGCACGATGCGTGCCACGTGCGGGCGCGCATTGTCCTTCTTGAAACGCGGCCGCTGGCAGGTCCTGTAGGTAAGGGAGGACTACAGGCTGCAAAACGTCGGAGATGTAGCGGTGGATGTAGAGTGTACCGGCGATGCGTACCAGAGAGGTGCGGGTGTCATATCCAACTGCGCCCCAAACCATAACGCCAGGCGACGGACCGGTATGGCGATGCATAATGCAGGCGTCATACAGTCTCTCGCCGTGGTGCCGCCACACGCGGATCCGACCATCGTGGTGTTTTAGGCAGAAGCCGGATTCGTCGGAGAAGACAATGTCGTGCCATTCCGTAGTCCAGGTGCGGCGTTCAACGGCCCACTGCCGCCACACTCGCCGGTGGTGTAACGTCAATGGTAATCGGAGCAATTGGGCGCCGTGAGATAAGTTCCCGCTCCTGCAGAAGACGTCGAACGGTACGTGCTGACACAGGTTGTTGCGCAACACACCCTAATTCCTGCGCTAACGTTCGTGAAGTGGCGGTGCGGGCCGTCAATGTTCGCCGCAGAACATGCCGGTCCTCTCGTTCGGTGGTGTGCCGCGGCTGCGGCAATCACTCACGTCGGTCCGTCCATCCCTCCTGCACCCACCGAATCCATACTCGCCTCACTGTGGCTGGATATCTTCTCACAAGGGCGCCGATGTCTCGTTACGATAAACCGCTGTCGCGATAAGCCACTATTCGTCCTTTGTCGAACTCCGAAACGTGCTGGAATGACTGCCGTATTCTGCGACGAGGCATCAGGAAGCTTCCCGCGTACAGGTCCGGCAGCACAACACACTTCCACTATTTACACCGCGCCTTCTGTGCACCCTTCTTATAGTGATTCTCGGTTGGCGTGCCGGGCGCACATGATTTGCATATGCCCTACAATGCTAATCGTTTGCATGTCCTCTCGCGAGCTACGCATGCTGCAAATTTCAGGCCAATCGGATGCTTCCTTCTTGGTGTTGCAATTTGGGTGGCCAGCAGTGTATATATTGACAAAGAAATCAATTTTTAGACACAATGAAATACTTTGTTACTAAACGTTGATTTCTTGATTCATGTATCACTTAATACAACCACTAACAACATTTGATCAGTATCCGGATCAGTATCTGACTCCAGCATCATTTTGTCAGATGTATAGTGTAGTGTGCCTTTCGTTGACAATAAAGAATTGGAGCCACATATTATATTCGTTTCTTGGCGGTTGCTCTTGTGTAAACTTGCCTTCCGCATTTTTTTCACTGCATGTGGGGAAGCATTAAGATTATTGCGTATAACGCATATCATGGTTGATCTTTCAAATGCGTTTCCGAAGTTTGAAATGTTCACGAAAGAAATAGTAAAATTTTTACCGATTCCTATTAGAGTGTTACGTATATAGAAATGGGTGCCCAAAATTAACGTGACAAACACAAATTCGAGAATACGCTCAAAATGAGACGACGGACTGTAAAGAATTTCCAGACATGTGCAAGAGAAAACTTTAACCCTTTAACCGGCTGGAACGAATTAAGTCGGGGTTAACAAAATGGGCTGAACTCAACACAAAAGAATATATTCGCTGTCTGAGAATTGGGCCGAAAGCGACTGGAACGAATTCATTCAGCATATGTTTAATGGTCCCAAAGCTGTTCGTGTGAGTTGCGTTCAAGAC
Organism: Macrothele yani; assembly: GCA_039090855.1. Lineage (NCBI taxonomy): Eukaryota > Metazoa > Arthropoda > Arachnida > Araneae > Macrothelidae > Macrothele > Macrothele yani. Next base: position 126,817,903 of record CM077024.1, on the reverse strand, counting down.
TAGAGCATTGAAAAAAGTTGCGTTCGCCCTTAGATTTGTTATTCAGACTGATAATTCAGGCGTGTGATTGACACCAATTCCTTCTGAAAAAGTAGCTGATAAAGATCTATGGCAATGGAGCCAAGTTTAAGGAAAGACAGGGAAGGCATTTGAGTAACTTTGGTTTTTTTACCCAGTTATATGCTGCTCGTGTCAGCGAGACTAGCCCTTCCTTATCTTGTTTTAGGTCATGGAACAGAGAATGTAGGACAAGAAGGGGGGGGGGTTATCACCTATAATAGGTTTATTTTAGCTGCTGATGTGCTGAGAGGGGGTAAATATAAATTATTTTCTCGTAGCTTTCGTAAAACATGATCGCTATATGAACATTTCTGTTTGGAGGGAGCAAAAGTTCTGGGCACCATTTTGTTCAAGCACAGTACATCTGACGCTTAAAGGGCTAGACGTGCCCAAGGAACATTGTGCTTATGGAAATATGCAAATAACTACCATACACCATCGAGCTGGCAAGCAAGCGAGCTTGATAAATCTTGTTCTCAGAGGGGTACGGAAATTGAAGCTTCAGTTGGACTGTTAGTGGAAGAATGGCTCCGTACCATCGTTTAGAAGACTCTTTACGGCGTAGCGCGATCGATAGATTGGAAGCAGCGTAATCGCAAGCTGAGGTCGCAGGATGGCTGAATGTGTTGGGGCAGGTGGACTCCAATCTCTGGAGACATTTCCAGGAAACCGGAACAAGGACTCCCACGAACCACAACAAGCCAAGACGACGGGCATTTGTCTGTGACAGTTCGCCGCCATTGGGAGAAGACAGCCAGGCAACTCTCTCAGGAGCTTTCCTCTGCTACGGGAACTGCGACATCGAGGTAAATAGTTTATTGAAGATTTCACAACAAAGGTCTGTAATCTACCCGCTGCATCGCACGGCCCTTCTGAATCGGGTTCGACACCCCAGGACTCCTGATCAGTTGGCCTGTGTTCTGCTCAGTGACGAGTCGCAGTACAGCCTAAACACAGATTCTCGACGTGCTTACATTTGGAAAAAGGCAGGAAGCCGAAATCTTCCCTCCAACATTAGGGTAACTGATCACTACGGTGGTAGAGGACATCTGGTTTGGGATGCCATCATGTTGGATGAACGTACGCAGTTGCACGTGTTTCCACAAGGCTCCATGACTTCTGATACCACGAAATCTTTCGTATTCCGGTAACATTTAATTTAAAGTAATTGCAGATTAGGTCTTAATAAATTATTTTTAGTTAAAACCTAAATTTCTTAATTAAATATCCAACTGAAGTCGAGAAGGGACTTTTCCCTTTGCTCGAAAATTAGAGCGGGTCTTAAAAGAAGTTCAGGCCATAAAATAATTCTTTCATTCAGTCGGAGTCCGCTGAAGGCGAGCTGCTGAAGTTGGTACCCAGGTGTTACAAAAAAAAAAAAAAAAAAAAAAAAAAAACCTTTTCATTCCGCAAGATTCTCCGCAAGATCCCAGGTACAATGCCAAAAGTCCAGGAAAAGCAGCAACAAGCAACCGTCTTTAATTATTTCACTTGACTCCTCGGTGTTTTTCAAGGCGAGAAAGCCATGAAATTTCTCCTGGATACGAAGCGTACGTGCTGGGAAGCATCTCTGCCAGCGACCGGTCAAGCGCGGAAACCGGCAATAAGCACGTAATGGAAATTCCATACGTGACAACTGGAGCCAGTGAAAGTTAAGGCCCGTTCGTGACAAAAAGGAAAGGAATTCAATTAAAGAAAGAGTTGGCATGTTGAAGTGCTATATTTCAACGCCGGTCCAGTTTTCTAAGAAGGCGACGTCCGCGAATCCCAACAGAGGAATTTCGGGGGAAGTACGAATCACGTAACTTGGAGGAAAGCAGGTGACGAAAGGTGCGTCATGACGTCACCTTGTGCAGTCCCGGCCCCATCCACCTAGAAGAATGACTACGGGCCGAAAGAGAAGTACATGTATTTAGAGTGCCACTTTCCAAAAAAAACAACGATACCAAAGTTTTGTACTAGTTTTGTACACCCAAAAGAAAATTTTGTACACCACCGGAAGTGTTACTTTTCGGCTTTCCAAAAGTGGCATTCCATGTACATGCAGAGTGCCACTTTTTCAAAATCGAAAATAAATACTTCCGGAGTGTTGTCCTAGTTTTGTACAACCAAAAGAAAATTTTGTACATCACCGGAAGTGGTATTTTGGGCTCTCTTTTGCCGCTCTCGAGCATGTACTTGGAATGCCACTTTTCCAAAATCGAAAATAAAAACTACCATAATGTTGTCCCAGTTTTGTACACCCAAAAGAAAATTTTGTACGCCACCGGACGTGGTACATTTCGGCTTTCTAAAAGTTGCATTCCATGTACATGCTGAGTGCCACTTTTTCAAAATCGAAAACAAATACTGCCAGTGTTGTCCTAGTTTTGCACAACCAAAATAAAATTTTGTACACCACCGGAAGTGGTACTTTTCGGCTTTCTAAAAGTGGCATTCCACGTACATGCTGAGTGCCACTTTTTCAAAATCGAAAATAAATATTGCCAGAGTGTTGTCCTAGTTTTGTACAGCCAAAAGAAAATTTTGTACACCACCGGAAGTGGTACTTTTCGGCTTTCTAAAAGTTGCATTCCATGTACATGCTGAGTGCCACTTTTCAAAATCGAAAATAAAAACTGCCAGAGTGTTGTCCTAGTTTTTTACAGCCAAAAGAAAATTTTGTACACCACCGGAAGTGGTATTTTTGGCTCTCTTTTGCTGCTCACGAGCATGAACTTGGAATGCCACTTTTCCAAAATCGAAACTAAAAATTGCCAGAGTGTTGTCCTAGTTGTGTACACCCAAAAGAAAATTGTGTACACCACCGGAAGTGGTATTTTTTTGCTCTCTTTTGCTGCTCTCGAGCATGTACTTGAAGTGCCACTTTTCCAAATTCCAGTTTTGTACACCCAAAAGAAAATTTTGCACACCACCGGAAGTGGTACTTTTCGGCTTTGTAAAAGTGGCATTTCATGTACATGCTGAGTGCCACTTTTTCAAAATCAAAAATAAATACTGCCAGAGTGTTGTCCTAGTTTTGTATACCCAAAAGAAATTTTTGTACACCACCGGAAGTGGTATTTTTTTGCTCTCTTTTGCTACTCTCGAGCATGTACTTGGAGTGCCACTTTTCCAAATTCGAAAATAAAAACTGCCAGAGTGTTGTCCTAGTTTTGTACACCCAAAAGAAAATTTTGTACACCACCGGAAGTGGCACTTTTTGGCTTTTCCTTTGTAGCTCTCGAGCATGTTCTTGGAGTGCCACTTTTAGGCAGCCGAAAAGTACCACTTCCGGTGGTATACAAATTTTCCTTTTGGGTGTACAAAACTAGTACACAACTTTGGCAGCGTTGATTTTTTATTTTGGAAAAGTGGCACTCCAAGCACAGGTACCTCCGAAACGGTATATAGGGGAAAAAAAAAGAAACGGAAAAAAGAATGTGATAAGTATAACAGATGAAGAGTATAAACTGAGAGATGACGATAGTAAATGGAATGGAAAAATAAACCTAGCGGCTCAGAGTTTAAGAGGCTGGAGCTTAAGAGCTACACAATGAGTGTTAGCAGGCAGTTTTTGTTTTTCAGTTTTGCTAAGTTTTGAAATCCACTGATGAATGTAGGACTGCATCGGAGATAGGGCAGAGAGTTGTTGGTAGAGCGTCAGGAGCACATTATCTTCGTCCGGCTAGCCAAAGAACGACGACCGAAGAAGAGTAGGTAAGATTCTTTCAAACTCACAGCTTTGCATGTGCTAAGCAGGGTCTATCCCAGTTGTCTCAGCGTAAATATAAGTTTCTCTAGCGCACCTGAGTTTTGCTTTAAACATTGAACAAATTAGATGTACTTGAATTTACGGATAAAATTACTGATGCGTCGCTCTTTAAATGCTCAAAATATCTTGGTTACCAAAATCTCGAATATGATGCGTAGAATTTTTAAGTATAAAGAACTCCACCGATACACATGTACTTAGCATTAAGACAAATTTTTAAAGAATAAAATGTTTTATTTTAGTATTTACCTGAGTCATTTCAGTCAATCAGCAAATAATTCTTGAGTATAATTCTAAGTTCTTTTCAAGGTTTCACAATAGTGATAATATTTCCTATGTTTCTCTTAAAACTTTTAATTTCTAAGCGGCATATGGAAGAGCGTGGCAAATCCATAGCTGTTCCATATCAAACGCAACACAAGGAATTTAAAGTGGGTCCTGAGCTTGGTGACCCTGAAATAGGAAACCCAAAATCATCGTTGACACCACTATGGACTAAATCTGGGAGTGGATACGGCTCTAGGATGTCATCCCTGCAACGACTTCTGCACGTTGCAGGGATGACATCCTAGCGCCGTATGTACGACTTCTCAGAGGAACTGTTGGCCCAGAGTTCATTTTTATGGGAAATAACGCCATTATCGGGTGTAGGTCCTGCGAGATCTCAGTACCTAAACCCGATAGAGCATGTCTGGGATGCCTTGGAAAGACCAATTGCAAGCCGGCAGCCCCTTCCCAGACCCCTCCCGGGACTTCGACGCGCCTTAGCAGAGGAGTGGCAAATTTTTGCCCCAAACTCTCATTCCCAACTTTATGAAATGCATGCGGGCTCGTTGCGCAAACTGTATGGCTGTACTTGGTAATCACACTCCCTATTAGCTCTTCGGAATCCGCGCCATTTGCTGCATCACTTTTAGACTCCCATGCTGCCATGCTTCCTCCTCATGCGGTGATGGCATTCCTTTTCTGTTGTGTATTGCTGCGTTATCGATATATGTATGTCCGTACCAACTCCCACTGAACTCTGCCGTGTGGATATTATGTTATTCATGATTTTGTCACGTTAATTTTGGACATCGGTGTAGATACATTCATATAGACATAATGATTTTTTCTCGCCTTGTCTGCTCTGTCCATAGCTATTCAGGGAAATATTCTCAAGACTAACATTAACGGCATTCTAGGAGGCCATAAAGAGAGGTCACTGAGAAGAGCAGTAGCAGCTATTCGGCAAATATCTTTCAAGAAGCTCCGTGGAATTTGCAAATGTCCACGAGTGCTGATTCGCGTGTTTACTAATCGTTGAAAAATGCATGTCATTGTATGTGATGCAACATCAGTTGTGCATAAAGCACAAATCTCACTCAAGAACAGTAAAGGATCTATATGCTCATCTTGGGAGGAGGGGGGGGGGTTGCTCTAGAATAGAAAAAAAAACCGAGACATTGTGGAGGACGGACCGGCGGACACACACAAACACACTATAAAAATTCACCGCAAGGCTCTTTAAAAATTTTCATTCAAAAGTTGTTCTAAATTTTTGAATCACAAAATGCGAACGAGAACTGAAAACAGAACAATTTTATGGCGTTCAGGGCGTTAGTGCCTGCTTTTCAGCGAAACCAACTTTATGCATTTTAAATCTCACGTCTGGATAAAATCTTCCAAAATAAAGTTTGATCCCTTCTATTCAGATGGGTTAATTTCATAGATAAATTTCCAGCTTGGAATTCGTTTAGTTTTTTGGTTACGTCCGTCCGAGTACGTATGCCACTGTCACCCAGACTACCTCACACACACTTCAAAGTCTATTCCCACACGGTGACGTTTCCTGCTACCAATTGCTAATGATGCCAGACAATACTGAAAAGCATATAACAAAAGTTCACCCACTGCTTTTCATGTTCAGTCAAAATTTCTTTTCACTTCCAATCTGATCTTTCTCTGTTTCTGAACTCCAGTTTTCGTTGTTGTTGTTTTGTTTTTCATGCTGAAGCCAGAACAGAACGTTTATCTGCAAATTTACAACACATTTTAGTTTTTATGAAAACTTCTACGAAAACCTGCAAATTTATAATTTTACAAAATAAATGCATCAATTATTATATATTTACAAAAATAAATGCATAAATTATTTAAATCATTTAGAAAGGAGAAACTGATTTAAGGGGTGGGATCGCCTCAGTCGCCTCCCGCTGCATGGACTGATTTGCATTTATAGCCTGATGCAACGCCGCTCGCAAAGGACTGATTTCCATTTTATACGTAGTCTGGTGCAACGCCGCTCGTCAAGGACTGATTTCTATTTTATAGTCTGGTGCAACGCCGCTCGTCAAGGACTGATTTCCATTTATCCGCTACTGTTCAAGGACTGATTTCCATTTATCCGCTACTGTTCAAGGACTGATTTCCATTTATCCGCTACTGTTCAAGGACTAATTTCCATTTTACAGTCTGGTGCAATGCCGCTTGCCAAGGACTGGTTACCATTTATCCACTACTGCTCAAGGACTGATTTCCATTTATCCGCTACTACTCAAGGATTGATTTATATTTATCCACTACTGCTCAAGGACGGATTCCCATTTTATAGTCTGGTGCAACGCCGCTCGTCAAGGACTCATTTCCATTTATCCACTATTGCTGAAGGACTGATTTCCATTTATTCGCTACTTCTCAAGGACTGATTTCCATTTATTCGCTACTTCTCAAGGACTGATTTCCATTTATTCGCTACTTATTTATCCATTACTGCTCAAGGACTGATTTCCATTTATCCATTATTGCTCAAGGACTGATTTCCATTTATCCGCTACTGCTCAAGGATTGACTTATATTTATCCACTACTTCTCAAGGACTGATTTCCATTTACCCGCTACTGCTCAAGGACTGATTCCATTTATCCGCTACTGCTCAAGGACTGATTTCCATTTTACAGTCTGGCGCAATGTCGCTCGTCAAGGACTGATTTCCATTTATCCACTGTTGCTCAAGGACTGATTCCCATTTCATAGTCTGGTGCAACGCCTCTCGTCAAAGACCTGTTTACATTTTATAGTCTGGTGCAACGCGCTGCTCGTCTGCATTAAAAGCAGATGTCTGCGAAAAGAGCGTGGAAAAATTGAAGTTTTTTTTACAAGTAAACGTGTATTCTCACTAGGTATTTCTAAGAATGCCAAAAGCTTTCAATAAATTGTATCGAGCCTTGGCAACATAGTACATGTCCAGGGACATTTTGTGTATGATACAGTACACTCTGGTAACAGATACTATTGACTGAAAGAAATGTAGTCCAATTATTCAATTAAAAATATCCGAAAAGTACACTTGCTCCTTTCCCGTTGCTCTGATGCAAACGAATCACACCTTTTCGGTTTTTCCCCCTGCTTTGAGTTCTAATTAGTATGGAAAGATTTACACCGAAGATAGTTACCCTTAGCAGCTAGTTAGAAGAAGAGCAACCGGTTGCCCCAAAGTTCACACTTGATCGATCTTTATTAAAGACGTTGGAAGTAATTAGAAGGCACCAAGCTGTTAAGGCATAGCACCCCGGCTTCTGCTGGCAGACGTGTAAGACCTTTGTTGATTGGTTCCCCCTCGACATAAAGAATTACTGACCCCGTCGTTGTAATTACGCCGTCCCGAATGCCAAATGTTTGTTTTTGTGCTCCTCGAAACTGACCTTGTCCTGACAACTGACAGAGTCTGGAATTTCCAACTGGATGTTTTTTTTTTCTGTTTTTATTTTTTGTTTGGCGAATTCTGCAGACGGAAAATACGACCTATACAATGTCAAACTCGAATCTAAAAGATTAGCTGATATAGTTCTTTGACACACACACAGCAAAAGCGCTGATAGTGGAATAAAGAGAATCTGAATTCATTAGTTGCTGCTGTATGTGATAAAATTTTCAATGTTTTCTACATTTGTAACTGATTCTTAAATTAATTACGAAAAATTCTGATTGTGGGTTTTGTTGCCCTATTTTCATGTCCCATCCTTTTTCAAATATTTTATGAAATGTCTATGCACTTCCGTTCACGTTTTAACACATCTTTAGCACGTCTTTTGAAAAAAAAATCCCGCTTTTGTAATCATTTTATCCGCCCGTCTGTGGACACCATATCGCTGCAACTACAGGGTAATCCATTTAAACCAGTACCCTGAAAAACCCTTACATTTTTGCAAGGGATCGCGCAAGGAACTTCTTCTTTTTGTCAATAGAAGCAGCAGCTCCTGGAGAATGAAAACCGCCACCGTGAAGAAGATTGTTAACCGTAACTGTAACTCAGCTCGTGATTTGTTTGTTGTTGCGTTGTCATTCACTTGCGTGCATTCGGAAACATGCAGTACTCTGTTCCAGAGCGTGTTTTTTTAGTGAAATCGTATTGGGTAACCAATTCTGTCATCAAAACGCAACGAGCATTTCGAAGAGAGTTTAGAGTTCGAAAAGTGCCAAGCAAGTCAACAATTCTGTCGATGGCAAAAAAACTGGAACAAACCGGTTCTCTTCTCAGCGGTAGCGGTAGACATCACCCTCTGATGCCCTAAACGCGTGTGGACGATGTTCGGCAACGCTTACTTCAATCTCCGACGAAATCGTTGCGCAGATTAAGCCAACAGACAGGATATTCATATGGAACTTGTCAAAGGGCAGCAAAAAAGCGAATATTCGACCATTTAAAGTACACGTAATCCATCAGATGCAGGAACCGGACAAGGGAAAGAGAGTAAGTTACTGCAAATGGTTTCAAAATTTTCTTAATTTCCAATCTGATATTCTCTCCATCACATGGTTTACGGATGAAGCCTGGTTTCATCTGTCAGGCTACGTCAATTCGCAAAACAGGAGATACTGGGCTGCCGAAAACCCACACGTTATGTGTGAAACACCGATGCATTCACAAAAGGTTGGTGTATGGTGTGCGGTTTCGTCTACGAAATATTATTGACCCCATTTTTTTCTCTGAGACTGTCAACACTAACGTTTATTGCTGCATATTCAATGAATTTGTGGAACAGCTTGATGACACTTAATTGACAGAAGGATACTTTCAGCAGGATGGCGCTACGTGTCACACATCGAAAGTCTCAATGGAACTCATAACCAGTTTCTTTGATGACAGATTAATTTCAAAAAACATATGGCCTCCCTGATCTCCGGACTTAACTTCCCCTGACTTTTTTTATGGGGCTACTTAAAGGATAGAGTTTACAAAACCCATCCAAAAACATTGGATGCATTGCGTGAAACAATCACGACTGAAATTGGCATTTACTGCTCGTACTCTACATGAGACATCACTGAAAATGGTGCGGCGTGTTCAACTGTGTTTACAAGAAAATGGAGGACAATTCCAACATTTGCTTTGATAAAATGATTCTCCAATACCACATGTATAATTCTCAACTTACTGTATGATTTTGTTGTTATTTATAAAAAAGTTATAAGTAAATCACATGGTACTGGTTTAAATGGATCACCCTGTATTAGTTCGCTTTGAAAAATTCTTTCTGCATTGGGAAGCCTGGAATATGAGAAAGATTATCTTTGCTTTTCGGGTTTTCTACTATGCATAACTTCGACACCAGAGCAAATAAATGCAGATGCTACCGACTTCAAAATACATTTTATTCATATAAATGCTTCCGACTGCAAATATTCTTTCTTCCATTCGAAACCATTTATAATGAAGACTATTTTGGGTACAATTTCTTTTTCAAGTAATGCATAGTTTTTTCCGGTAGGGGGCGTAAAATTAAATTGCCGTTTCCCCGATATCCCTGCTTCTAAAAATCCAATCTGAAAAATCCTTTTAAGCATCGGAACACAGCTCCTGGTGGGAAATGTTCGGCACATAAATTTCACAGTTTTGTAAAGAACAGCTTGGCCACTAATGGTTATAAGTGTATATTTTTGTTTCTGGTATATTTGCATCGATATCTCCGCTTCTGAAAGCTCGATTTAAAAAATTATTTCACGAACAGATAACTACTCACTACGACAAGCTTTATTAAAATATCTTATGCGGAAAATAGTGCAACATTTTTCCATCGGGGGGGGGGGGGGGGGGGGGATGTATATTTCATTTTTGTCTGTATTTCTGCTTCTAACAGTCCGATTTTTTTAAAAAAATCTTTGTCGGAGAGCGTTTTGAGTACGAAACGTTCTGAAGATAATTTCAATTTTTTTAACGCCCACGTGTGCCACTAAGATGGTCATAAGTTCGCGTTTCCGTTTGCAGTATATCAGCAGCAAAATTTGCGCCTCTGAAAACCCGATTGAAAAAAATCCCTTTTCATTCTGATACTACTAACTTCCAAAACATTTTGTGTAATTTACTGCCAAAAATAGTGCACAATTTTTTCGCTAGGGGCGCAAACGTCTACTCGGTTTTTCTTAAGAACTCTGCTTTTAAAAGTTCGATTTAAAAAATTCCATATACTAGTTATTTTGTGGCACACTTTACCTCTACTAGTGTGGTTTTGTAGTTTACAGTTCTGGCGCTAGGTTGTGTTAGTGTATAATTCTATATGATGTTGTATCACCCCTCCTAAAAAATCCTTTTGAAATTTTTTTTTTCACTGCATGAGTTCGTTACAATAAAGATGGGATACATTATATTTTTAAAACAGTGCACAGTTTACCCGATAGAGGCAGAAATGGAAATGTCAATTTTTTTCGCGCTATCTCTGCTTCCAAGAGATATATTTGAAAAATTATTTTTCCTTAATATAGCTTTTGCTGTAAAGAATACCTTTCGCAGGTTTTTTATTTTTCCATTATTCAAAATTCTTCCCGTTAAAGTGCATGAATTTAGATCATGTTTTCTTCTATATTTGTACTGTTTGGCGTAAAAATCGCTTTGTCTCTGATATGTTCCTTCAGCTAAGAGAAATTTTTTTAGCACAAATTCGTTAATTTTCGTAACAGACTTTTCAAACGCTAGTACGTGCATCGGAACTTCGAGTGTCTCGTCTGCATTTATCTTAAAATTCACTGTTACCGAGGAGAGGGCGAGTTAAAAGAACAGATCAAATCATATGTAGAGGCTTTTAGGAAGAGAGTGTCTGACCCCAGGTCTTAAACAACACTTAGAAATAGGAAGCTAGGAGATTTGCGCTAGATTGCCCGATACGAAAGTGACACGAAAGCGAGGTAGAAAGAGAGAGGAAGACGCCCTTACTTATTACCGGGGGCCAGTACCCGGGTCCCGACGGCTGTACGTGCCCATCCGGCGCACGGCGGATATTTGGTGGTTTGAGCGCTCGTACCTGCCTGAGATCGAACCAGAGGTTTGCAGTATTTGCATAAACGCATGTGCTGCGGAGGTTATGTCACGTGTTTAAACAAGTTCCAGTAGCGCACTGCAGTCAGTCGAAAGGGATGTTTTGTAAAATGGTAGTCGTTGCCGTGAACAGCATTGCATGTCGTCGTTCTGTCTGTGGTTGGGACCAGAGATGGAAACGGGTCACGGGTCCACAATTTCTTGCAAATCCAACGGGTCTGACCAGATTTTGTCCCGGTTTTATTCCCGTTTTTTTCTTATTTTGAAAAGAGAAAACTATATTCCAAAGAAAAATGCGCGTTGTGGAATTCTGTAGTCGATACTGGTGCCTACGGAGTGAATAATGACTTTCCATGCAAAAATATTGGCGTCTCTTTCTTAAAGCAACGAAGATTTCCACCGACCGATGTCAGACAACACACCGACTCCATATGGTAAATATATATTTCCTTTGCGTTCTTTTACAGTGAGATTGTCCAGGGCAAGGTCCAGGCAAACGGCATTCGCCTGCTTCTCAGCTGATTCACTTTCTCCATGCAAAGTTCACTGTATGACTAAGTGTTACTTTTCACATAACATCTTTTACATTGAGCATTCAGAGGTTTTCGATTAATGTGCTAACATCGCGTTCCCATGACATGTCATGTCGAAATTAACTCCTTATTTGTTAATATGGATGGTTTTAGCATTAAGGAGGTTGAGAAAGTCGTCGAGGCCAACAAATACGTACTTGTTGGAAACCACAAAGGGAATAGTGAATTCTTGCTTGTTGTTCAAAATGTGGAAAGTGTATAATTACAAAGAAAGATGTTGACGGTGTGGTAAAAGATTATGGAACCAAAAATCTAACGGACCATATGAAAGTAAGCGCACCTCCATCAAAGTGTGGAAAGAGCGAACAATCTAAATACATTTAAAAAATTGCATTTGTGTAATCGTAAATAATGATTCCCATTTGTAATATACTCCATGGTCACGGTCATAGTCAGCCCTTCTGGATTACGCAAAGTAGTGGCACTAAAAATTTAGCGAGTAACCAAATTTCATTATTAAAAAAGGATTTCAGTCATTAAATATCAAGCAGTTATTGGGATGAATACATATATTACGTTTATATGTACATATATATAAACTGAGTTTCGAATTTATAGTTCAAAGCAGATTTGTCCGGGTCTGTTACGGGTCTGGGTCCGAAATTTTTGGCCCATTTCCAACTCTGGTTGGGACGCCATAAAAGATGAACAGCCACAACCCGGCTAATTACGGAATTTTGCTTTACGAGTTTGAACTCGGCTATAACGCTGCTCAAGCAACACGAAATATTTGTCATGCGAAAGGGAAATATTCCGTGGACCACAGCACCGCAACCAGATGGTTCAAGAAATGTCGCTCAGGTGACAGAAACCTCGACGAGCAGCTGAGGTCAGGTAGGCCGCGAACCGTGGATTCGGAGGCCGTGCGCCAAGCCGTAGAGGCAAATCTGATAACCAGCACACAGAGATTATCAGCCGAGCTGGACATATCACAGACTACCGTGGTTCGTGACTTTCGTAACCTCGGCAAGGTCTACAGGAGCTGCCGCATTGTCCCTTACGAACTGACGCCAGCTGAAGCAAACCGCAGAGTGGAAGTGTGCACGAAACTCCTGGAAAACAAAAACGATGTCCGTTTCGTCAAGAGAATAGTTACGTGCGATGAAAAGTGGGTCTATTTGCGTGATCCTAACACACACAACGGCAGTGGTTGAGCCTGGGCCAGCTTCCTGAACCTGTTCCAAACGTGGGCGTTTCGAGCACAAGGCGATTTTCTGCGTCTGGTGGAATTTCGAGGGGATAATCCATTACGAATTTGTGCCAGATGGTTGGACCATCAACGCCAAACTCTATTCTAAGAAGCTGGAGTGGACGTACACCATTTTGGAGGAGAATTGCCCGGCACTAGCGAACAGAAAGCGCCCCCTCCTACAGCAGGACAACGGTACGCCTCATAACATGCGAACGACCCGGGCAAAACTCCAGGAACTTGAGGGCATCGAACTGATACCACACCCAGCATATAGTCTGAACTTTGCCCCGTCGGATTACTACTTGTTCCGGTCCATGGCCTACTTCCTTTCGCGGGTGGCACTTCAAAAACCAGGAGGAGGTGGCAGCTGGGGTGAAGGAGTTCTTCACCAGGAGGAGGTGGCAGCTGGGGTGAAGGAGTCTTCACCTGGAGGAGGTGGCAGCTGCCGCGAAATCAAAGAATTGACAGACAGATGGCTAAAGACGGTGCTACACGATGGCCTATACCTTGAATGCTAGTCAGCTTTTATCGTAAAGGCACGTACGAAAAGCGATCCACCTATTGCAAAACTTTAGACTCGCTCTTTGTATTATAATTGAAATTTTTGTATAGGCTCTCTCATTTTATGCAAAATTTAAATAGAAAAACATAAACGTATGTCACGTGACATCTCCGGCACTATACATTTGTGAAAGATTTTGTTTCAAACAGAAGTCACCGCTCTTTCCACGTTTATAAGTGAGTCACGGGAAAAATTCTCATTGGCCGCCACCGGGAATCGAACCCAGGGTCTTCCAGTTACGTGGAAAGAACGGTGACTTCTGTTTGATGTTCCTAGTCCACGTCAAATTAATTATTCATTCGCCTTCTAATTATTTGTTCAGTTGCTGCTTACCATCTTTAGTGAATCCCCAGCATTGTGTGGGGCTCCAAGAAGCAATCTGCCAATTGGCTTGGCAGTTAGTGTGTGTGAGTCTTGAGAGATTCGAGGCCGCTGTGGTGCAGTGGAAGCATATCCGGCACGTAATTAGAAGACCATGGGTTCGATTCCCGGTGGCGGCCAATGAACATTTTTCCGGGACTCACTTATTAACGTGGAAAGAGCGGTGACTTCTGTTTGATGTTTCTAATATACGTCAAATGTCTGTACTAAAGATTTTGTTTCGATGGGGCCTCCCTAAGTTCTTGGCCCTGAGCTCCCGTGTGTCTCAGTCGAGACCTGAGTATAAGTCACAAAATAGATAATTTTTTCAGGAAAAGACTCAATGGAAATAGGCCAGTCTTTAACATCAAGTGGGCGAGCATATCCTCATTTAGTGCCTGTTGCATCTCCTATTTCTACAAAGGGTATGAATATTTAGAGAACGACACTCCTCTTTTTGAACATTAGTTTTCGATGAGTTTATTTTTTATGTCATGGAGGGAGTAGGTGGGAATCTCGAAAACCACATCTAAGGTATTTATTGTTTGTATTTTCGAAATTTTACTGATTTATTCAAATTTTTTTTGGTTGTATACTACACAAACCAATACAATTGTCACTAAATTGACTTTTATCGTTCATTTACTTATATACTGTTTACTTTTTGTTCTTAAAAACATGTTTTAAAAAATGGCGCCCGGCGACACAGCGGTCGAATCGCTGGCTTCTGGTCATTCGTGTCAGATGAGTCCAAGTTCAAATTCCGGTAGACATTGATGTTGTGTTTGTCTTACAGCACTGGCTCTCTCCCTTCCCTGGAACCAAGAGTGCTAAATTCGGGACGGGCGACTGCTTATGGCCCATCGAGCTGCTCACGTGGTCATCAAACCTCACACACACACACACACACACACACACACACACACAAAGAATGCACTGCATTTATACCTGTGAAAACAAAAGTCTTTAAATTACGCGTTGTCTTCAAGAATGCATAACATGCAATACCCCCACCCCCACTCCCTGTACATGAAATAGAGAGTTAACCAAAACTGACACAGATACTTAAAATAAATTTCACGAACAACCAACATAAAGTACCTTAAAAATTACGATAAATTCAGAGCTCTGAATTGATCCTAAATTCAAAAGCACCATAAAAATCCCACATTTTCAAAACGATTATTAATAAATGTTATTAAAGTCCGAGTTCGAACCGTGGTAGGCAAATATAGTTCCTTTAATAGTTTCGTCAACGCTTCGATAAAAAGTTAAAGCTTAAATTCTTATCTAGCACGAAAAAGAAACAACGCAACAGTAAATACCACAAATAAATATGTGATACAAATTTTGAAGATGACAATCCGATTATTGGCGTAAATGTGACAAGGATGGTACGTCATTGTCACATTTACTTTCATATTTCTTTCATAATTATGTGATATTTAACACTAGAAATTGCTTCTACTTTCAACAACAACAACAAAATTTCGTCATATAAATAATATCTATCTTCTAATTTAAGATCAGTTTCACAATTCCTCAAAATTACTTCGTGTTCTAAAAAAATCATAGTAAGCCACAGAATCCCTCCAAAAGAAACACGTGGAAGGTTATACTTTATTTGCAAAAGAAAGTAAAGTTAACATCAGAACCTTAAACATCGAATATCGTCAAACACAAATTTTTCTAATAGAATTTTAGTAAAAAGAACCAGAACACGATGCTCCAACAATTAATATCTTTGAATAAAACTATAGGTCAGAAAAATGTTTTTTTTTAATAAAAGAACATTTTTTTATTATAACTTAATTGATATCCCACCGGTTGCATGCAAACTTCATACAGACAGTGATTTATAGCACAATCAGACGAAATTTATAAATGCGACAGAGACCCGCTAATAGATTTTGAACCGAACTCTTTCCCCTAGTCTGTTTCGGGAAATTAACTAATTATTTATTTCCATGCTGATATCGGCCGCACCTTCAATCTTATTAAAGCTATGTCGCATTATTGCTAGAGTGTTTAAACTCTTAATTTTCTCCAAGTATGTCGGAAAACGAGCTTATTAAAAAGGGAACGTAACGAAGATATTCAACCTTAGAACGCAGGCAATAAAAAACACCTCATGCTTTTTTTTTGCGTATTCATTTGTAATGAACATTTTGGAATAAGAATATAAGTGAAACTTCTTCAATAATTGTTTTGACTTGAGACAAGATTTTCTCTGAGCTCACTCACTTCAGCCTGCTTATTGAAAAAAATATTAAAATTTTTGGGGTTTTTTTTAAAGGAGTATCGGTGGAAAAGTAGTTCGGATTTCATGTAATTTTTTTCTTTTTAGTAAATACCCTTTATTTACAGATTAGGTGTGACAACATTGCACCTTGTCGTAACGGCCGTGTAGATAACTTAAATTCGCATACAAGCCTCCAGCCGAAAATCAAAATTTGTGCGTTTTTTCGTAGTTTGCTTAAATTTTTTTTTCATGTTTTTAAAACTTACTTCAAAACATCATTTCGTTATTTTATTTTTTTCGTTTCATGAGTCAGAATGCAGGAGGGAAAATATCTCTTAGATTCATTCATTTGATGAAAAACATTTCGTTGAAGTACTTTTTAGCACGTCTTTTGTAAAAAAAGATCGTGCTTATGTTATCGGTTTGTCCGTCCGTCCTTCTGCAGACACGATATCTGTGCAACTATTAGTCCGATTTGAAAAATTCTTTCTGTGTTGGAGAGTGTTTCCGGTGGGAAATGTTTCTCAAATAAATTCATGTTTTACTTAACGCACAAGTCTACAACCAGAGGACGTAAGCTCACGATTCCGTTTACAGCAAAATCTTAGGGATTAAAAACCGATTACAAAACTTCTTTCTTTTTTTTTTTTTTTTTGATTGGAGGTTTAACGACCACCGTGAGCAACTCAATGGGCAGTCGCCTGTCCCTTCTTTAGGGTCACTGGTTCCAGAGAAGGGAGAGAACCATTGGCGGCGTAAGACAAACACAACATCCATGTCTCACCGGAATTCGAACCCAGACCCCTTTCGGACGAATGATCAGGGGCCATCGCCTTAGACCACTGCGCCACCGGGGCGGCCCTTCTTTCTTCTTTCTTCCTTCAGATACTATTGTTTTCCATACCGGTTCCATTGACTTTGAATAGCTTTGATAAATTTAATTTGCTTCAGAACGGATTCAAAGACGTGCTTATTAAACCTGAAAATTCGGTTTCATCTTTCTTGTTTTTTTAGTTCTTTTAGGAACGTATATCATTTAAGAACACGTACTTTAACTGTTTGAAATATCCATTCATTCTTACATGCAACGACCGAAGCTAAGGGCTCTACACTCCGTTAAATAATGACTCAGACTGTATTCATGGTAGCATTGACCGCTAATAGACGCTCAACGAAATTGTTCCATGTCTGTAAAAATATGCACACGATGAGTGTATTAACACGTTCAGTGCATTAATACTTTCATTTCCTTGAAATGGTAAAATGAGTTTTGGCTGCAATAATACAGAGCCACTAGACTTATATCAAGGGAGTTGCTAACAGCATAAGGAGTTCAGGAACCATAAAACGCAATGCTTCAGTTCATTTTTTCTTGATGTCCAGATGTAAGAAAGATGCTTTAGTAAAGTTCGTTGAATGCGCGGCAAGAATGAACAGCAGGTGATATTTAAGAAAATACACTTTACTGACCTTCAAAGTAATACCCCTTCCCCCGGATACAATATACTTTTGGCCTATAACTGCATAAAACTATGTGAAAATATATGTTCAGAGATGTTCATTGGCTTCAAAAGTTAAGATACTTGTGGAAGGAAGGGAATCCTAGTTGCAATATTGGATCCTACTTGCAGTATTTATTTTCAAAGTGAATAAACAAAGTTTCTTATCAGGTGAGTTTAGAGCGGGTTTAAGGATCCGCGGGGCCTGTAATCCTGTAACACTACTAACAGGTGGACCTGTAAGCCCGTAACACTACTAACAGCGGGGCGTGTAAGCCTGTAACACTACTAACAGCGGGGCGTGTAAGCCTGTAACACTGCTAACAGCGGGGCGTGTAAGCCTGTAACACTACTAACAGCGGGGTGTGTAAGCCTGTAACACTACTAACAGCGGGGCCTGTAACGCTACTAACAGCGGGGCCTGTAACACTACTAACAGCGGGGCGTGTAAGCCTGTAACACTACTAACAGCGGGGCCTGTAAGCCTGTAACACTACTAACAACGGGGCCTGTAAACCTGTAACACTATTATCAGCGGGGCCTCCTCTCCAGGCACATATATTTTACAACTTCCTCTGGGAGAGGGGGAAAATGACTGAATGATGGCAACCTTGGGTGTATATGAAGGCAAAAGTGGAAATATTTCATCAATTTTTATTCAGTTTAATTCATAGAACAACAGATATTTGGATGGTTGGCCCATTATTTGACTAGTCTGCAGTTAATCTCTAAAGCAACTTTCACGATGGCTTTGCTGAAAACATTTGTATTTGCTAATATTATCCTGAAAAGAAGCCACATCATAAGCTTAACAAAAAAAGTGAACCTATAAATTATCACTTCAGTACACTTTTTAATTAAACTTCAGTTAGTTACATGGTTCATATGAGGCGTTTACGGGAATTGGCAACCGAAAGTTCATCAATTATCCTCGAGGTGTTCATTTCTCTTAGTAACTCATGCTCAATACTCATCAAAGAGAGGTAGACCAGTCTTGTTTGGCCCATACTGGTTCTTACTTCGTTCTTGATATGTTTCAATTTTTTGAAAAAGTCCATTCACCACTGAAGCAGGTAACCATTAGAGTGAGGTAAGTCTTCAACGTAATCTCGATAATATACTTATAGAAGAACAATTTCTAAAAACCAGCGTACACATCAGCGCGGTGCCTGCAGCACGTGCTACGTGTGCTACTAGCATAAAGCGGTCTTGGGTGTGTTCGAGAATGTTTCAGAATGAAGTTTATTCTTTGTCGGAAATGCTTCACTGAATAAAGAATAAAGCTTATTCTCGGTCGAGAACGCTTTACTGAATCGAGAAAAAAAGCTTATTCTCAGTCGATGATGCTTCACTGAATAGAGATTGCGTTCTCAGTCGATAATGTTTCACTGAATAAAGCTCATCTAAGTCAAGAATTCTTTACTGAGTCAAGATTGTAGCTTATTCTCAGGCCAGAATGCTTCACTGAATCGAGAATAAAGATTGTGTTCTCAGTCAATAATGCTTCACTGAATAAAGAATAAAGCTTATTCTAGCAGTCGAGAATGTTTTACTGAGTCTCAAGAATATAGCTTATTCTCAGCCCAGAATGCTTCACTGAACCGAGAATAAAGATTGTGTTCTCAATCGATAATGCTGCTCTGAATCGAGAATAAAGATTATTCCCAGTCGAGAATGCTTAACTGAATAACTGAATAGCGGGCCAAATTTATTTTCAAGTGTTTTACAGAATGTTTCTTTGAATCGTGAGCAGAGTTTGATTTGGTTGACAATGAAGGTGAACACCGGTTACCGCGTACTGTCCGCAGCAACAGACGACTTACGATCCCTCAATTAACGGCAGGTTACAGCCAGAACGAATAGGGAAATACACGCTCAAAGAATAAGGGGTTGGGGGCATGTGACTTTAGCAACATTATGTGAGCCAATCGTGTGATATCTCAAGAAACGTCGAAACCGCAAATCGAGTGTGACGTAGGTGGCCGAATCATGTATATCCTTATGCAAATTAGTGTGTGACATCAGAATGCATGAATCACAGATTGGGATAGCAACGAAGTTTTCCGGGAGCTCCTTTATTTTGTCGTGTTTATCGTAGCATTTCGTTTATTGAAGTCTTCGCTTCGAACAATGTCTCAACATCATGATGTACTGGAATCAACGAAGAGGAGAGCTATTTAGCAGGCTGGAACGTGGCCAACGAGATATCTGAAGGCCTGCGCAGTTTTTTGTGACGTCAGCAAAACCGCCCTTCGTTGCACAGAGCACTGCGACTTTTTGGAAGATTATTACTTGTCTGAGCTAACAGCTGGACTCGCGGATCAACAGGAAAACAAATGTGAACACCGAATTTTTAAGCTAACGCAGGAAGATGATAATGTCTCTAAAGATGTACATTCTTCCTGCAAGGTTTACATGAGTACTTTTGTGTTCGAAATTCAAAGAATCTTTTTTAGCACGTCTTTTGTAAAAAAAAGATCGTGCCTATGTTACCGGTTTGTCCGTCCGTCCGTCTGTACCCACGATATCTCTGCAACTATTAGTCCCATTTGAAAAATTCTTTTTGCATTGGGAAGCTTGAAATATGCAAATGATGATCCTTTATTTCGTTTTTTCTTACGATGTACAATTTCGCCGGCAGAGGGCGTAAATGCAGATGATGTTGAATTCAAAAATACGTTTTATTTCACATATTTGCTTCTAAACATCCGATTGAATTTTTTTTATTTTCCGATTCCATTTATGCCGAAGAGTATTTTAGATATAGTTACTGTTTCAAATTACTCATAGATTTTCCGCTAGGGGGCGTAAAAGTAAATTACATTTTCCCCGACAACTCTTCTTCTAAAACTCCGATTTGAAAATGTTTTTCTTCAGCGGATACATCTTTTGACGGAAACTCTTTTGCATATAATTTCACATTTTTGGTAAAAAATACTTTGGCCACCAGGGGGCGTAAGCGTTAATTTTCGCTTCTGATGTATTTGCCATAAAATCGGAGCTTCTAAAATATCGATTGAAAAAATTATTTCGTGGACTGATGCCACTCACATCGATAAACCTTTTCGGAATATTTTCTTTTTAAAATATTCCACGGTTTCTCCCCAGGGGGCGTAGATGTACATCTTATTTTTGTCAATATCTCTACTTCTAGAAGTCCGATTTGAAAAATTCTTTCTTTGTTGGATAGTGTTTTCCGAGTTTCAAAATTTTCAAGTAATTCATAGACTTTCCGCTAGGGGGCGTAGTGGTAAATTGCTTTTCCCCCTATATCTCTCCTTCTAAATCTCCGAATATAAAAATTCTTTCTGCACCGGATACAGCTCCTGATGGGAAATCGTTTGCACATAATTTCTGATTTTTGTAAAAAAAATAGTTTGGCCACCAGGAGGCGTTAATCTTAATTTCCGCTTGTGTTGTATTTGCAGCAAAATATAAGCTTCTAAATTCTCGATTGAAAAAAACGTCGTATGTTGAACGATACTACTCATGCCGACAAAACTTTTAGAAATATTTTCTTCTTAAAATAGTGCTTGGTTTCTACGACAGGAGGCGTAGATGTATATCTTATTTTTGTAAATATCTCTACTTCTAGGAGTCCAATTTGAAAAATTCTTTCTTTGTTGGATAGTGTTTTTAGTGTGACATGTGGTTCATATAATTTCAAAATTTTCAAGTAATTCATAGACTTTCCGCTAGGGGGCGTAAATGTAAATTGCGTTTCCACCTATATCTCTACTTCCAAATCTCCGATTTGAAAAATTATTTCTGCACCGCATACAGCTCCTGATGAGAAATCGTTTGCACATATTTTCTAAATTGTGTAAGAAATGGTTTGGCCACCAGGTGGCGTAAGTCTTAATTTCCGCTTCTGATGTATTTGCAGCAAAATATGAGCTTCTAAGATGTCGATTGAAAAAAAAGTCGTTTGTTGACCGATACTACTCATGTCGACAAACTTTTTAGGAAAATTTTCTTCTTGTAAAAATGCATGTTTCTACGCCAGGGGGCGTAGATGTATATCTTATTTTTGTAAATATCTCTACTTCTAGGAGTCCGATTTGAAAAATTCCTTCTTTGTTGGATAGTGTTTCCGATGCGAAATGTTTTTCTTATAAATTCAAAATTTTCAAGTAAATCATAAACTTTCCGCTAGGGAACACAATGGTAAATTGCGTTATTTCTGCTCCTAAAGCTCCGATTTGAAAAATTCTTCCTGTATCGCATACAAGACCTGATGGAAAATATTTTTCACATAATTTCTAATGTTTGGTAAAGAATGGTTTAGCCACCTGGAGTCATAAGTGAATTTCTGCTTCTAAAGTATTTGTTGCAAATTCTGGGCTCCTGAAAACTCGACTAATTATTTTTTCTTGGACCGATACCGCTTATATGGATACGCCTTTAGAGAATACTTTCTTCCTAAAATAATGCATGGTTTTCCCATCAGGGGAAGTAAAGACACATCTTATTTTTGTCGATATCTCTGTTTCTAAGAGTTCGTAAGCTCACGATTCCGTTTACAGCAATATCTGAGGGATTAAAAACCTGATTGATAATCTTTCTTTCGTCAGATCTATTGTTTTCCATACCGGTTCCATTGACTTTAAATAGCTTTGATAAATTTAATTTGCGTCAGAAAGGATTGAAAAGACGTGCTTATTACACCCGAAAATTCGGTGTTATCTTTCTTGTTAACTCTAGCTACAACCAAACAAGAAAACTAAAGTGATACCCACATTACGAAGTACATAATTACGTTAAATTAAAAAAATATGTATATCTAATTAATTAAAGTAGCCGAATACTTTTTCTCTAAATATGTAGTAATTAAACTTCATCTCTTCAAAATTACCTCTGTCGGAAGTTTGATAGGTTTCTTAAAATTTGAGTGACTTACGTTGTCTTGGTGTATGACCGAAACAAACTTTCTGGAGTTTAAAATGTTCTAACCTTTGTTTCGAAAAGACATGGTTTCAATCAGGGTGTTTTTAAAAAGGAAGGGCCCATTCCTTAACCCCCCCCCCCCCCAAGTGTTTCATTTTTGTTTGTTAAAACGTTAAAACGCAACGTACATTTGAAAAAAACTGCTTCAATTTACTAAAAATGCATCAACTTACGTTAGAAATTAATGGTTTATTTTTTTTTCTTCTACTAGCAATAGTGCCCATTCTCCTAACGAAGAATCTATAAAAAAAATTTTGAACATAAAATTAAAGAAAGGGAAAAGAATAAAGGGAAAGAAAAGTAATTAAAAATCCATAACTGTTGTTACGATTTAGAACAGCGTCGTGACGTCAATGCATACGGTTTGACGTATTCAAAATTTGAACTTTTCAAAGCATTTCGGTGATTCTGACAAAATTATCTTTAAACCTATCAGCATTGTGAAACAGTAAAGCTAAGCTACTCTTTTGAATTTTTTGGTTTTCAGATTTTTTTCTAAGTGTAGAAGTGGTAGAAAAACTCAAGCAGACAATATATCAAAGCGCTGGTTTTTTTTTTTTTTTTGTTGTTGTTGTTGTTGTTTTCGTGCATTTGCAGGTATCCAGACTTTAAGACCTACCAGTATGCCAATTTTTAGATCTCTAGGTTATTTAGAAGTGGTCTGACAATTCTCGGACTAACACACTCGCACTTTCCCTCTTTGCTTTTTATATACGAGGCGAAAGCCTATATTTACATAGGTATTCACGTATGCCTGCGGAAAATGCCGAACTTTAAAAGCGAGATTTTCACCATTTTCACCTTTAAAAGCATCGCTTCGTCATTACGCATTGCCACATTACCAGTTTGATTGAAGCCTATCCTTTCACTCAATGAGAAGACAGTGCTAAAAATAGCTGCAACACCATGGCGCTGAAGACAGAGTAAACTGCTCGTTCCTTTCCTTTGCGTCTTTAAAAAATGCTTAAAATTCAGAAAATGACTTTTTCCTAAAACTTTTTTTGTAAAGGAGGGATGATAATTGGGAGTTTATGGTGTAAAAATTGCAATGCATTATGATTTATAATAGTTTGCCATACATCCGTTTTTTAAAAGCATCATACGCTGCCAGGCACGCGGCCATAATAATATGGCTAATCAAGGTGTTAAATATCGGTTGTTTATAAGACGAGCATGAAATACTAACTTTAAACATGTATGGGTTGAAAGTGAATGTCGTGGATTGAATGAGTAATGTATCTCTTCATTTGATGTGAAGTGAGGACTCGCAATATGTGATATTCAGTGAATCAGAAATTTTCATTCAATACCGTATTGGACCTTCTTTAGCCCGAATTCCAACACGTATCGTGTTTGGCACTGATTCCACAAGGTGTTGGAGTGCATCTATACATCTATAGAATACCAGGCCTTCACAAGACAGGCCTTTAACTAACTCAGATTCGACAAATGATGACTTTGCTCCTGGATCTGTTTTCTAAGCATGTCTCACATTCAATGGGATTCAGATCCACGCTTTTTTAACAGCCAGGGAAGATGGTGCAAGTCACTGTTATGCTCACTGAATCACTGCTGAACGGATCTTGCTCAATGAACAATACCACAGCCGCCACCTGCTAGATCAAAAGTCAACACTGCAGAATGAACTTCGTCGGAAACAATATTTAGATAATCCCTGGAGAACTCCCGACATTCCAGCATATCAGGGGACCCGTTCCGCACCAATAGGATGTGCTCCACACCATGACACAATCTTTAGAACCTTGATTTGCGTTTATAAAACAAGCTAGGTCCATTGCTTCATGTGACCTCGCCAAACTCTTCCTTCTGAGAGTTTGGCTAGGGCCACATGACTTTTTATCAGTCTTCTAGTGTCCAGTCACGGTGCTTCCCACACCACTGCAGACGAACTTTCCGGTTCTTTGCAGAATTAACCGGTTTCCGTATATGCATGCGACTGCCGGTACAGATCTTCAATTTCCTGCACATAGTTTGCTGAGATATGGGTCCAAAAGAGCTTCCGTTGATGCTTCACTCAATTCCTGCACACGGGAAGACCTATTTCCCAATACAAGCCTTCTCAGACGATGACGATGTCGTTCCTGACACACTGTAGTCGCTCCACAGTTGCGCCTCTTAGACAAACAATGTACACACCGATGAGCTATTACATTGTGACCATCCCAGCCTAAAGAAATGAGCGCGCCTGGAGACTGAACGGTGGCACAGGTGAAGTCCACAGAGCAGTATATATACAAACCGAGGACCGGCTTTCGGTTAGTAGAGTGTTCGGAGTCAGAATGGGAAAGCTGCCGATCCATCGAAGTTTGATAAAGGTAAAATTGTGATGGCACGCCGCCTCGGAACTACTATCTCTGAAACGGCGCGGCTTGTGGGTTGTTCACGTGCCGCTGTAGTGAGTACGTATCAAAAGTGGTGCACAGATGGCCAATAACGAAACGTCGTCCAGGCGTGTGTCGTCGGTCGGTCATTG
The DNA here is from genome assembly GCA_039090855.1 of Macrothele yani. Taxonomy (NCBI): domain Eukaryota; kingdom Metazoa; phylum Arthropoda; class Arachnida; order Araneae; family Macrothelidae; genus Macrothele; species Macrothele yani. The sequence goes on along the minus strand of CM077024.1, from coordinate 126,792,909 downwards.
ATGCCAGAGATGAGCTAAGACTGTCGCGCATTGTTCACAGCAACCGCAGGGCCACAGTGCGACAAATCACCCGCAGCTACAACAGTGATGATCAGAGCAATGTGTCGCAGCACACAGTTCATCGCAGCCTTCTGCGCATGGGCCTGCGTAGCCGAAGACCCATCCGGGTCCACATGTTCACTACACGTCAACGCTAACAAAGCATAAAATAGGCCCCAAACCATCGAGATTGAACCGTCGATGATTGGAAGCAAGTGGCCTGGTCTGACGAATCAAGATTCCTGGTGCATCACGTAGACGGACGAGCACGGATACGCCGATTACCAACGGAGGCTGTGGCACCTGGATGCACAGTTGGGCGAAAACAGGACGGGGGCGGCGGTGTTATGCTGTGGGCGATGTTTTCTGAGGACACTTTAGGCCCCATTATCCCAATAGCACAATCCCTGACAGCTCTCAGGTATCTGAACATCGTTGCAGACCAAGTTCACTCATTCATGGCAACTGTGTTCCCTGCTGGTGATGGCCATTACCAACAGGATAATCCGCCATTCTACACTACCAGAATCCTCAAGGAACATGCTCCTTGAGGATTCTGGCAGTGTAGCATGGAACATGCTGACGACTTTCTGTTAAAGTCCTGGCCACCAAATTCACCTGACATGAACCCAATCGAACATTTGTGGTTTGACTTGGAAAAGTGGGTTCGCGCTAAATCACCACCACCCCGAAATGAACGGGAACTAGAGGACCTGCTGTTGGCATTATGGTACCAGATACCCCAGGATACCTATTGCTACCTCATCGAATCGGTGATCATAATGTAATGGCTAATCAGTGTAAAAGTAAGAACTGGAAGAATGAGTTGATTGAATACTTTTCTTTAAAGGCGTAATGGTAATTTGCGCTTGAACATGCATACATAAATAAATATACACTGCTGGCCACCCAAGTTGTAACACCAAGAAGGAAGCATCCGATTGGCCTGAAACGATTAGCATTGCAGGGTATATGCAAATCATGTGCGCCCGGCACGCCACCAAGAAGCACTATAAGAAGGGTGCACAGAAGGCGGGGTGTAAGTAGTGGAAGTGTGTTGTGCTGAAGGACCTGTGCGTGGGAAGCTTCCTGATGCCTAGTCGCAGAATACGGCAGTCATTTCAGCACGTTTTGGAGTTCGACAGAGGACGAATAGTGGCTTATCGCGACAGCGGTTTATCGTACCGAGACATCGGCGCCCGTGTGGGACGACATCCAGCCACAGTGAGGAGAGTATGGATTCGGTGGGTGCAGGAGGGACGGACGGACCAACCGACGTGAGTGTTTGCCGTAGCCACGGCACACCACCGAAGGAGAGGACCGGCATTTTGTGCGGCAGGCATTGACGACTCGCACCGCCACATCACGAATGTTAGCGCAGGAATTAGGATGTGTTGCGCAACAACTTATATCAGCACGTACCGTTCGACGTCGTCTGCTGGAGCGGGGACTTATCTTCGATTACCATTGACGTCACACCACCGGCGAGTGCGGCGGAAGTGGGCCGTTGAACGCCGCTACTAGACAACGCAATGCCACGACATTTTGGTCTCCGACGAATCCCGCTTTTGCCTGCATCACCGCGATGGTCGGATCCACGTGTGGCGGCACCACGGCGAGAGACTGTATGACGCCTGCATTATGCATTGCCATACCGGTCCGTCGCCTGGCGTTATGGTTTGGTGTGCAATTGGATATGACACCCGCATTCCTCTGGTACGCATCGCCGGTACACTACACAGCCACCGCTACATCTCCGACGTTTTGGAACCTGTAGTCCTCCCTTAGCTGCAGGACCTGCCAGCTGCCACGTTTCAACAGGACAATGTGCACCCGCACGTGGCACGCATCGTGCAACAATTCTTCACGGCCCACCAGGGGTCACTGCTGCCGTGGCCCGCCTGTTCTCCCGATATGTCGCCCATCGAACACGTCTGGTCACTGATCGGCAACCGAGTGGCCTGGCAAGCATTACCCGCGGCAACGCCTGATGAACTGTGGAAACATGTGGAAGCAGCCTGGACCGATATACCCCAAGCCCACATCCAAAGCCTCTTTCGTTCGAAGCCGCGGCGTGTAGCGGCCGTTATTGCCAGCCATGGGGACCACACGAACTATTGATGTCTGCGTGTTCCGCAAATCGCACGGGCCTGTAAGCTCAATCGTTTCATCTTTGTATCTGTTGTTATGTGTCCAGTAAATCTGGCTTTGCTATCTCGTGTCCTTCTTAGGGTTGCATTTTGGGTGGCCAACTGTGGATATGTGTGTGTGGGAGCACATACGAGGATTGAACAGAAAGTATTCAGACTGGTTGCATAAGTTCTGAATTGCACAACACAGCAGGAAGCTGTTTGGCATAAGTTGACTTTGTAAACTACTACGCATGTGCTGTGAGTTATGTTTCCCCAGCTCGTCCGCTTTTTTTTTTTTTTTTTTTTTTTTTGGTAGTGCTTAGTTTTACATATATGAAGCTGTTCGTCGCATTTGTCATGTCGGAAGAAAATGATCTACGCATCTGTATCAGATTTTGTCAGAAACCTGGCGAAACTTTCACAGACACATGCTTAAAGTAACAAAAAGTCTATGGGGAGAATTGTGCGAATCGTGAACAAGTTTACGAGTGGTATAAACGTTTGAAAGATGGCCGTGAAAGTGTTGAGAGTGATGAACGGTATGGAATGCCCTCAACCAGCGAAAGTGAAAAAAACCTGTGAGCACAGCTGTGCGGGAAAATCGCCGAATCACTATTCGTGAGTTATCTGAAGACTTTAATAATAGTTTTGGTTCAGTCAATTCTTACAGACTATCTGGGTATGAGACGCGTGTCAGCCAAATTTGTGCCAACATTGCTCTCATTCAAGCAAAACAGGCCTGTGTTTCAGCTGCTAGCAATCTGCTTGAGTGCATCGAAAAAGACACACACTTTCAAAAAACTGTCGTAACTGGTGATGAAACGTGGGTTTATTGGTATGGCACGGAAGCAAACGCCCAGTATTCACAGTGGAAGAGCCCGAATTCTCCCAGACCCCCCCCCCCCCCAAAGCTTGACATAGCCGTAGCAATGTCAAAACGATGCTGACTGTTTTTTTTTGTTTTTTTTTTGAAACATGAGATAATTGTGCATCATGAATACGCTCCATCAGGCCAGACAATCAACAAGAAGTAGTGCTGGCAAGTTCTGCAGCGTTCGAGGTATTCAATTCGTCCCAAAAGGCCAGAATTGCACGAGAGTGGCGAGTGGTAACTCCACCATGAAAACGCGCTTGCCCACGATTCGAAACTTGCGCAGCAGTTTCTTGCTAAGCATCGTATTGCGTAGGTCCGACAACCATCCCATTTGCCAGAACTCGCTCCCTGCGATTTATCTCTTTCCATAAATCAAATATCACTTGAAAGGAAAAAAAAATTTCAAGATATTGAAGAGGTGCAACAGAATTGGACGAAGCAGCTGTTCGCTATTTCAGAAGATAACTTCGAAAATTCTTTGAGCAGTAAAAACAGCGTTGGGCTAAGTGTGTGGCCAGAGATGGAAACGGGTCACCGGATCGACAATTTCTTGCGGGTCAAACGAGTCGGGTAAAAGTGTTCCTGACCAGATTTTATTTCAGTTTTATTTTTGAAAAAAAAAATATTAAAAAAAAACCCTTCAGAAGTCTTTCAAATAATGCTTCAGAGCTGCAGAATATGATCCAGGAACTTGCTGAGAAGGGTAAGGAAAATGGGTTAAAAATGAACTTTCAAAAGACAAAACTGATGTGCAATGCTTTTACAAAGAATGAAGATTTATCCATTGATGGGTTAAGAGCAGGAGATAACGAATTACTGCATTTTCCTTGGGCAGGTGATATCAAGCAAGGGTCACATTGATGAAGAAATTAATCGACGTATAGTATAAAACTTGGTTGGAAAGCTTTTGGAAGGACCAGCGTAATTTTTAAGAGCAATATGCCATTAAGTCTTAAAAGAAAAGTATTTAATCAATGCATCCTTCCAATGCTTACGTACGGAGCAGAGACGTTGACCTTATCTAAAAAACGTACAAAGACTGCAGACAACTGAAAGAAGCATAGACAGAAGCATGCTTGGTGTAATCAAGAAAGATAAGAAAAGGAACTCGTGGATAAGGAAAATGACAAAAGTGGAAGACATCATGATCAGAATAAAATCCCTGAAATGGAAATAAGCTGGACATATTGCCAGGAGAACAGACCACCGATCAGCAACCGAAATTTTAGACTAGATTCCAATTACAGGAAAAGACCCAGAAGAATACCACGTGGGAGATGGTTGGATCGATGAAGGAGACTGCCCCAAGACAGTCCGTTGTTTAAGAAACTTGGGGACACTTTCATCCAGCAGTGGATCGATAACGATTGACAATGATGGTGATGATGATGATATATTCGAATGAATAGTTGAAAGCAGATTTGTCCGGGTCAGATCCAGGTCCGGTCCGGGTTCGAAATTTCTGTCCCGTTTCCAACTCTGTGTGTGGCCTCAAAAGGGGTCTATATAATGAAGGCGATTAAGTTTCAAATCTGTAAGTCTTGTACTTTTTTTTTTTTTTTAATAAATACAGTACGGATACTTTTTGGTCTTCTTGCATAGTGCGCATTCGAAAAATTATCAACCTGAGAAGGGTATTCGGCATAGGTGATATAACAGTGGTGAATGGAGGACACCAAACGTGCAGTACCTGTCTGGTGAACGCGCAACAAAAATTCAGTGAATGCAGTGGGGTAAATAAAGTTAGATATCACTTTCAAAAAGCATGGAATATCCCGATAAAAAAAACCCCAGTAAAAACGAGAAAGTAAAATAAAAATTAAGAAGAAATGGCATTGTAAAAATAATAATTAAAAAATTAATTTTGGACAAAGGGCATGGGTAGATGTATCTTTCTTAATAAGAGTATGAATAAAACTGTTGTAAAAAAAAAAAAGTCCTTCCTCTATTTTTAAAAAAGCTGCTACGAACTATCTTAAGATGTCTTTCCACACGTACAGATTCTCAGCAATTTCTACGAAATTATGTTCATATAATTAGGCATTCTAATGCGTTAAAATTTTCAGCGTGGTCTGGTTTATCAGCCGTAGTATCTCCGCAAAATAATAAAGTGTCTCTTAGTTCAGTCACGTTCTTCATCCCCTTCTCCCTAGTCTTGCGGAGAATTTCTCTATGCGTGTCATTAAGTGAAATTAAACACACTTGTTTACCCAAAATCAATATCATAAATAACAGTTAATTGGGGTTTTCAGCATATTAAATAAATGCTGAAAGGTTATATTATATAGATGATAAAATACTACTCGAATGTTTTACTCGTTAACTAGCTACTTCCACTTTAGGAGATTTGATGGGATGATATGAAACTTGCCAAGCTATTCTTTTTTTTTTTTTTTTTTTCGCAACGTCTAGTCAGAAAATGTTCTTAAGAGGCCTTTTTGCGGGCATTAGGCGTGTTTCTTAAATAGTCGCACCTTGCCACTCCTGTAAAGGTGCTGTGCTAATAGAATGAGATTTCACTTGTGCTCGTGAAACAATGCATTCCTAAACAGGATAACAGGTAATTTTCTGAAACTCCTGTTTAATAAATTTTAATATTTGGATGAGTTTTGTTTTTCCGCAAGAGTTACAATGTTTACACTTTAAGCTTCTGTGTGTGTGCTTGTATGTGTGTGTGGAGAGGGGGGAGTACCTTCAATTAAGGGAAAAGAAAAACACATGAGAATTCAGAGCTAAATGTTTCGTGGCACATACAGTGTTCTCAAAAATATTTTCCGTACAATTATTATTTTTCAGTTTTCTACGACAGTTATCTCAGAGGATTTATTACGCTGTGCCACAAGTAACGTGAACTGTTTCGCACCTCATTTTACAATTAATAAACACGATTTCGACGAACACGATTTTATTCAAGCACATTCTTACCTTCGTGTTCTGTATAATCTATTCTACCAATTTTACAAGATTTTAAATTCATTTTTGCCGTCCTGGTGCGCAATGGTCTAAGCAATGGCTTCTGATCATTCTTACGATATGGGCCAGGGTTCGAATCCCGGTGAGGCATAGATGTTGTGTTTGTCTTACGGCATTGACTCTCTCCCTTATGACGTAGAAATCTTTTCGTACTTCTACGTAATTTTAAAACATCACTAAACTAAACTAAACCTAAACTAAACCTTAACGGAAAGACGAAACATGTAAACAACAGAAGTCAAACTTACGGAAAAGATGCTTTATTCAGGATGTAACCAACACATCGTAACATAACATAGCATATTGCATTAAACTCTCCACACACCACACAGCTTTTAACACAACGCTCTACAACACAACGCTCAACTTGCAACACTTCTCCAAGCAACGCTCTCTTTAACAACGCTCTTCAAGCAACAGTTTAGTCGTCGTTTTTATCTTATATCAGGCATACGTCACGTGCATTCAACCTCAATTGTGTTGCCAAACGTATTCGTTTGAGAGAAAAGATATTACGTTAAGAGTGAAGTATAATTGAGAATAAACTCAAGATTTACATAGGGAAAGAAACTAAAAAGGAAAGTTAATTTAGAATATACGTCACACCCCTCCCTGGAATCAGTGACCCTAAATTAGGGAAGAGCGACTGCTTATGAGCCCATTGAGTTGCTCAAGGTGGTCGTTAAATCCCCAATAAAAAAAATATCCTTGTTGCTAAAAGTCGATAAAATCCTTTTAAGTTTATAACGAGGAACAGTACACCAATTAAGTAGTAAATAGTAACACTGTACTAGTGATCCGATTTATTGGCGTAGGAATATGAACACATAAGCGTTTCCAAGCTTTCGCACATCAACCAGATGGCTTTTTCAAGGAAGTTAGACAGAAACTGCGAACTGAATAAAAGAACGCTTTACCCATTTGAACGCGGGAACTTGACTTGACAATAAATAGATACGGAGTTATATTCATTTAAAGATACGAGGTATCACGTTGGCTGTGCATGCGGTATATCCTGGTAGGGAGAAGGCGTTATTTGAAGAACTGGTTCCAAATTCGTGGCAACTCGATAAGACGCTATCATTGCAAGTATCGCTGTTGGTAATGATCTCCAAGGTTTACCGAATGGCTGTGCATTTAGATGCAGAGTAGGTAGCTAATTTCTTTATATTATCCCACATAGGAGTTTTATATTACAGAAGGTTTTGCAGTCTCTAAATCTTCAACGCTTTATTCATTCAAAAAAATTTTTAACCTTAGAAATATACGACAGTTCGATGGTGAATGATCTGCAGAATATAACGAGTGAAGCATTGCTTCCGAGTGAAGTCCTGGATTTTGGAAACACGCGTTGCCCTGGTCAAACAAAGTACTCTTTAGACTGGATTGCATGAATTAAACATAGCAGATCCTGGCTATCGGTACAGATATGACGATTTCGTTTAGATTTTCCACATCCAAATGAACTATAATCCGCATAGGCATAGGAAAATGATACTGGGCCACATTGTGTGATTCGTACATGTGCAAAGACTGTCTAGTTAAATCTGGAATACCTGTTTTTAGTTTTGGAGAAAACTGAAATGGTCTGGGTTTTAACAAAATGTTCGCGTTTTGTGCTGCGAATGGTATTCTAGAACATACCGTCTCAATTATCTCCGAAACTAATAGGAAGAAGAAACCGATACTAGGCCACTTTGTGTAGTTTGTAAACCTGCAGAAGACTGTCTAGTTAAATTCGGAATTCCTGCATGTACCTCAAGTCATTGAGCTAAACAACGCAACTGGATACAGATCAACTTCACCCTTCGGTTTCCGTGCAAGGTGATTACGATAAGCAATATTCTTCCCTGTGTTCTAGGTCTGAACACTTTTAATGACTTGTCATCGCACAGGCCTTATTTTCAGAGCAAAATCCGCTTTTAAGAAGCTGATACTTCTCTAACGAGCTAGATGAGCTTTTCCTCTGGAAAACCTTTGGCAATTGTAGACCCAAAGGTTAGACAACACAGCCCTTAAAAAAATTGGAAAAGGTGTCTGATGACAAGGTGACACCAATCGCCCAAACTCTTCAATTTCACATCACAGAATGCCTTTGGATCAATGAACTGGAAAAACAAGGAAATAAAGATTCAGATTATATAGCATTCCTTCGTTTTGTTGATGATATAATTTTTGCAAGCACCTCTTCAGAGCTACAGTGTACGATCTAGGAACTTGCTAACAGGAGCAAAGAAGGAGGACTGAAAATGAACTTACAGAAAGCAATATTGACGTACAACCGTTTTACAAAAACCGAAGATTTTGAAGTTGATGGGGGCACATCTACACTATGGCCGAAAATAAAGTATTGCCGAAAGGTGTCAGCACTATACACCGTTGTTATTAACGGGAGCGCGGCCTGACGAAGCTTCGGTCGCGAGATGGCCTAGTGTTCAACGTTCGTGACTGCCACGGAGGAACCTCAGATTCGATCCCAGGAAGGTACGAACGCTTGAACTACTAAATATCCGCCGTGCGTCTGTTAGACAAGTTAAGCCGTCGGACCCCGGGTACTGGGCCCACCGGTAATAAAGAAGGACGTCTTCCTTCCCTTTTCAACCTCGCTTGCGTGTCACTTTCCTATCGGGCACTCTAGCCCAAATCTTCTAGCTTCCTATTTCTAAGGGTTGTTTAAGACCTGGGTGTCAGACACTCCATAAATACTCTACATGTGATCTGATATTATCTGACAAAGCTTCATTGTGACCTTGATTCACGAAGAGAATGGCTGTATTGCACGGTGATACGTAATGGCTCTAAATATTCGTGAAAAGGCTTTTACTGTGGAGCATTTTTTTCGATCAGACAGCATTTGCCGTTCCGGGAGACCCAGTGTGAATTTTGTTTTTAAACTTTTCGAAGAAGAGTTCCACGAAATCCCACCAACGAAGAGAACTGTGACGATAAAAGAATGACTTCGCACAATACGTCAAATGAAATGAAACTTCACCGTCTATGTACGATATTTAATAAAATACGAAAGATATTTACAGTTAAAATACCCCACTAGCACTTTCGGGGTAACATTTACCCCATCATCAGATGGAATCTGCGTTTCCAACATAGACGGCGAAGTTTCATTTTGTTTGAAGCGAACTGTGTTGTTGTTGATAAAAAAATTTAGGCAGACAGAAACACTTCTGCATCAACGAAAAATTCGCTGCGGACAAAAACGCACGTCCACACACAATGAGCATGCGCAGATTGTGCTTAATAAGATTTTGCGATCACCAAAGAAAAGTCAGCGGAGTATTGCTAACGAACTTAGTATGAAGAGAACGTCTGTGCAGACACTTGTTCATGAATTGGGAGCATTTTCATATCGTATGCAAGCACGCCATAAATTACGAGACACCGATAAGTTCCACAGGGCATTTATTCTGTGCTCGCACGTTGGCAAATGTGTATGAAGATTAACCTTTTCTGTCCAATATTTGATTTTCTGATGAAATTCACGTCACCTTGAACGGTTATGTGAGCAAACAAACGATTAGATTTATCGGGTTTGAACGTCCTTTACACTCTGAAATGGTTATTGTGCGGAGTGCCATTTCTGGCCATGGCATCATTGGAATCTATTTTTTAGAAGATGTGAATAGTAGACGTGTTACTGTCAATATGGAAAGGTACAGAGAACTGGTTGTCTCACATTTTGTGGCAGAACTGATACGATTTTGTCAGTCTAGAAATCTGTGTTTCAGACAAGAGTGGTTTCAGCAGGATGGTGCTACAGCACACACCAGTAGGGACATATTTCAGCTTCTTCGACATCAAGTGCATCATCTCAAGAGAAGCAAACTATCCGGATCTTTCGAATTCTCCCAATCACGCACCACCCGATGCTTATTTGTGGGGCATACTGAAGGAACGCGTCTGCCGCGATCCAGCGCCACGTGATATTGCGCAGCTGAAAAAGAACATAAATGCTTTGCGTTCAATTTTACATGACACAACTGCTGCAATATTTATAAACCAGTATGAAAAATATCTGAAGTTGAACCGTTCACACCTGCAACAAGTCATCCGAATTTTGCACACGTACGGTAAGATATTTGTTACGTCTTATTCTGAAATTAAACACGTATTCTTTTCATCCCTTGCTTTATGGCTCGACATAACGTTCGGTATACTTTATTTTCAGCCATAATGTAATTGCAGCAAACGATGCATGCCTACATTTACATTGGATAACAGATATCAAGCAAGGGTCAAATCAAAGAAGAAATAAATAGGCGTATAAAACTTGGTAGAAGAGCATTTGGAAGAAACAGTAGAATTTTCAAGAGCAATTTACCATTATGTCTTAAAAGAAAAGTATTTAATCAATGCATACTTTCACGTTTTCACTTAGATCAGAAACTTGGACCTTAACTATAAAAACATTTAGAAGCTGTGAACAACTCAAATCAGCATGAAGTGATACTTGCTTGCTATAACCACGACAGATGAAGAGTATAACTCATGGATCAGAAAAATGACAAGAGTTGATGATAACATGACCAAAGTGAAGACTCTCGAATGGCAATAAACTGGATATTTTGCTGGAAGAATTAACCACCGCTGAACAAGTGATATACTTTTCTAAATACAAAGAGACAGGAAAAGACCCAGAAAAAAATCTTTGAAAGATGGGTGCATGAAATTCGAAAATACACTGGCGTGCAAAAATTAAGGACGAGACAGTTTTTCGAATGTAACGTGGTGAAGAAGTTCTCCACACCGACTCAAATCATATCATAAGATCTCCAAGATGTAGGAATATGGGACAAGTGAGCAAAACCGTCCAAACAAGGAATCCAAAGGATGCAAAGGCGCTTTATTGAAAAGGTAGCTTCGAGCACAACTGGACAGAAGACAGAAACGTCCATGTGATAGGCGGCTGCCAAGAAAAATCCAGTCTTTAGTAGGGGATATGATCACCCCTGACAGGATTTACAACGTCTGTCCATGCTGAGGACGAGGTTGTCAAGGAGCTGTTGAGGCATCGCGGCCCATTCCTCTTGTAGCGCCAATCGCAGCTGTGGTATCGTTGCTGGCGGCTGGTGACGTGCTGCCAAGCGTCTCTAGAGAAGGTCCTACACGTGTTCGATTGGATTTAGGTCCGGGGACCTTGCGGGCCAATCCATGCGTTGAATATCTTCACTCTCCAACAGCTCTGTGACAGCCACTGTACGATGAGGTGTAGTGTTGCCGTCCATGAAGAGGAACTCAGGACTCACAGCACCTCTAAACAGACGCACGTGAAGCAGGAGAACCTCTATACAATAGCGGACACCATTGACTGAATCTCCTTGGAAGATGTGGAGGTCAGTACGGCTACCAAGCATGATAGCGTCCCAAACGATAACTCCGCCACCTCCAAACCGGTCCCTTTCGATGATGTTGGAGGTGTGATTGCGTGTTCCCTGCTCTCTCCATATGTGTATACGTCCAGAATCGCTCGTCAGACTAAATCGGCTCTCATCCGTAAAGAGAACTCGACCCCATTGCTGTGTGTCCAGTTCTTGTGTTCCTGATCATTCGTCCGTAAGGGGTCCGGGTTCGAATCCCGGTCAGGCATGGATGTTGTGTTTGTCTTACGGCACTGGCTCTCTCCCTTCCCTGGAACCAGTGACCCTAAATTAGGGACGGGCAACTGCTTATAGCCCATTGTATTGCTCACGGTGGTCGTTAAATCTCCAAACCAAAAAAAAGGTCACTCTAGCAGTCTTTCGTATTTCATCCACATATGGTGCAAATACATTAATGTTTCTGCTCCATCTTTGGCGTGGTCTTGTTTTGGGTCTTTTCCTGCCCCTTGATATTATATTTATTATTACAGTTGCTCAAACACGGCAAGTTTTCCTAGCAATATGACAGGCCGAAAACTCACGCACATTCGTCCAGAATCTTTTATCTCAGATGTGTCAAAACACCAAGAAAGATTTCTGCTCTGTGCACAACAAGTAGTATACTGCTTAATTTGAGTTCGAGTTCATTTGTTCAGCTATTTATTTCTCAGATGTAAATATTTAATGGGTGTTCTGATCTTGAGTAATACACATTCGGACTTGGGGGAAAAAAAGAAAGAACTCACAGAGAGAAGGAGAGAAACCTTCTCTTCCCTGGTTATCGTTTTAAAGAAATTTAAAGAATTCTTTAACGATCTTTTTAAGGAGAAAAACAGATCATTGAATTAACTTTTCAGTATTATTTGTGCGAAATCAACTTTCAAAAGTGTACATAAAGGGTTTTCCAAAAAACTGCGAAGCATGGTGACGGTATACAGGAAATCGTTAAAAAACCCTGTAAATTATATGTGAACCACATATTTTTAAGATGTTTCCTGGGTGGACCCCCTCAGTGAGGGGGACCATAAAATTCCAGAGGGGGTCCGGAACCCCGCGTCCCTTACCTTCCGCCGCACATGCGTCAACGTCCTGAAACGTCTCCGAGAATCAGTGAGACGCAAGCGACCCGATTTTTTGAAGACCAACTCGTTTGTGCTCCATCACGATAATGCGCCGGCTCACAGATCCCTTCTGGTGCCCGATTACCTGTCCAAACATCACATTCCCGTTCTTCTAAAACCAGCTTATTCCCCTGATCTCGCCCCCGTGTGATTTTTTCCTTTTTCCCCGGATGAAGAATTAGCTTAAGGGGCGACTCTTCTCAAGTTCCGAAGAAGTGCAACGAGCTGCGACGGAGGCATTGAAGAATGTGGCAAAATAAGGCTTGCAATCTGCATTTAAATCTTTGTATGAGCGCTGGCAGAAATGCATAGTTGCACAGGGTAACTACTTCGAAGGAAACACCGCATAAACAGGTATACATAAACTGCCCGGGCTAATTCTTTTTTAATGTAAAAAGTTTCGGAACTTTTTGAACGTAGTAATAGATTAAGGATAGGAGAAAAATTTCATGTCGTCCCACTCTCTCATACAAAAGCACCCTCACCTCACTGCAGACACTCTCCGTCCCCCCCCCCACACACACACTCGCTCGGGGTCGAATCTTTTTGTTGTCAACAATCCCCAACATGGTTTTACCATCTCAATACCTACAGATGGTAAAAACACTGTTAGTGCTTCTCCTTGCCTTTCTGATTACTCCCTGGGCTATGTCATGGTAAGTAAAGCCAGCGAAACAGTGAAACACACCAAGAAATCGGGGAACACGACTTTTTTCTTTGCCATTGCGATAAAAAGAATGGGTAGACTTGGCCCGGCCAGGTTGTACATGTCTGGGGAAAAGCCCAGCCCTGCTCGTTGGTTTGTTCTCTAAACTAAAAAAAGCTCGACCCGGCGCGGGCTCAGAGGGCCAGCCCAGCCAGTGCAGACCTCTACTAAAGACTGCTCTCGAGAGGTTTTCGTTCTTCTCAGACTACTTGCAGTTTTCGGAACAAAAAAACACTCTCCTCATGGGAGATGAACATGGTCATTTAAACAGCAAAAAAAGCTCGACCCGGCCCTGCTCGTTGGTTTGTTCTCTAAACTAAAAAAATAAAAAAAAAATAGGGCAGAATGAGACATCTTGTTTTATCAAATTTATATATTTTAGGTGTAAAATTACCATACGAATGCAGCTTTATAAGATAAATAAAATGCAGTGTGTGCAGTTGACAAATTTATTTACTCAAACAGGTTTCCTGATTTATATTTGTTTGATTCAGACAAGCCAATTTAGAATTACGTAGGTTTATCAATAAGTAACTTGTTAACAAGTTCGTTCTTATCTTTGTTCTTGTTGTTAACTTCATAAAGATTGCGCGGTTGAGTTGCTAAGTCTTATATAGTTGAAGATGATAGTAAAATTGTATGCAAATAATTCTTACGATTCCTAAATATGTCTAAGAAACTTTTATTCTTTTCTTCATTTAATTGCCTGCAAAGGTTGTCCGTTAGCCGTGCTGTTTCTTAACTCTCCCGCTTTCGATCAGATCATATGTAGAGGATTTTAGGAAGGGAGTGTCTGACCCCAGGTCTTAAACAACCCTTTGAAATAGGAAGCTAGGAGATTTGAGCTAGAGTGCCTGATAGGAAAGTGACATGGAAGCGAAGTAGAAAGGGGGAGGAAGACGCCCTTATTTATTACCGGAGGGCCAGTACCCGGAGTCCGACGGCTTAACGTGCCCATCCGACGCATGGCGGATGTTTACTGGATCGAGCGTTCGTACCTGCCTGGGATCGAACCTGAGGTCCTTTCCGTGGCAGTCACGAACGTTGCCCACTAGGCCACCCGCGGCCCAACCACTTTCGATCATCTCTCGCGCTCTCGTGAAATCCCCTGACCTGGCGGTCCACCTATGACCTACCCTGGGGCAATCGCCTTGTCGTGACCTCTCGCTTCCTAAACCTACAGACAACTGTCCTTTGGCCTCCTTCCTTGTCTCCAAGAAATGCCCTTAAGCATATTCTAAAATTCACCGTGAGAAGGAACCCAGGGGAAGGAACCACACTCCCCTCGGTAAATCTTAAGCCTCAAAGTAATATGTGAGGGGCTAGTGCATTTGTCGGCACCATTGAAATTGAAACCTGAAAACCATCAAAAGAGGCACGATAGAGATAATCTCCATTCAACATACAAAGTGCAAATACTACGTATAGACAACATGTCGTCTTAGTAAATAACCGTGCATCTGGTGTCTAATGGGGAACGACTCTGTCTCCACAAAGCGTGAGAGAAATTTCTCAAAGGAAGTGGAGCCCGACATGGAATAAAATTTGCATTTTGAGATTTTACATGAAATCCTAAAACCCCGTATAAAATCTCTGTAACAAACTTTCGATGACCATGGACGGCAGGTTAGGTATGCGTAAATTAGTTTCCCCCAAAAGTACTACTTACTCTCTCTCTCTCTCAGCTTCAAATGGTTGACACATTCGACCCCTCCAGCGGAATGCTGTCGTTCAGCAACGTCATACGGCAAAAGTCAAAAGGTCGGTGGCTATCTGGTGTAAGTAAGCGTTGTGTGGCTCATTTCGTGACAAGTTTCCACCGCGAGTGCGCAGGCTTTGGTCAGAGTGGGTCATGGAGACAGGCAAACAACATAGATTCGAATCCCACTAGGGAGAAAAAAGAGGGAAGGGGGGGGGGGGGCAGGATTATCTAGTGTTAGGATTGAAAAATCAGCGTTTTTCGGTTTTGTTAAATTTCTGTATAAATGGGGAAAAACCCGAAACGGACTTTTCTGAAATAAACAGAATTACTGACTACAGAAAATCTGTGAAGATACGAAAGATAAAAAAAAAAAAAAAAAAAGAACTTTTAAAAACAGAAATTTTGTTAAAAGACTGACACCTACCAGCAACTTTGCTGCACATCATTTTCAGAAATTTTCGGTGAATTCACACTACTTATTTTGTATTGTGTAGAACAGACCAGAAGCAGTCCCAGGGCCATAGATTTGAAACCAATGATGCAGATGATCATAACAGTTGTTCCAATATCTATAAGTACAGTCATTTTCAAATGTTTAAGACCACCTGTCAATTTATTGAAAATAAATATTTTCAAAGAAGCAACTAATTATTAGTCAGAGATATCATAATAAAACGAAGCCGTCTATGCAGGATATACACTAGGACTCACCGTGGAACCACCAGTTCTGTTTAATAAAAATATATACCCTGAGTATAAAAGGAAGTATAAGATCTTTCGGACACCCCGCACCGGGGTCCAACGTATAAAAAGAGGTAATGTGGGTTGGATATAGACAATTTTATAATATTACATGCGACGCAATTGCGAACTGCCATCTGGTATACAAACAAAACACACGATTACAATACAATTATGATTAAGTAGTAATATATTCAATTGGACAGTTATGTACCCTGTTATCCGTAAACAACAAAGTTCAAGGTCTGGTATGACATATGGAACAGAGTAATTAAAATGCAGATGCCCCTTCCATGAAATAAATAGACTTTCAGTAAATGTTAATTGAGACCTCCGCTTCTGTCCAGATTGGTACATGTATTCCGTATCACGACAAAAGGGCGAACGACAAAAGAGCGCACTACAAAAAGGCGAACGACAAAAGAGCGCACTACAAAAAGGCGAACGACAAAAGGGCGCAAAACGATAGAGCGATGCGCCAAAAGGGTGCACACCAAAAAGGCGCACGACAAAAGGGCGATACGACAAAAGGGCGCGAGGGAGGGGGAGGCGCCACGACAAAAGGGGTGAACCCACGGGCTTGATATTGTTCTTCTTCAACTGCAAGATTTCTAAAAGACATTTCCAAAAAACGACACCGGGGTGCCTTTGAGCAAATTACATATTTCTTTGTGTATTCAAATCCCAACTGAAATCAGACGTCTCATCCTATATAGAAGGCTTTGTAAACAATGTTATTTTCAAAAAGGCCGCAGGGCCCTTTCAGTAAATTCAGTATTCCTTTGTGTTTTCAAATAATCCCAAATGAAATCGGACGTGTCATCTTTTGTACTTTAAGTAAATTTTATACAGAAGGCTTTCTAAAGGATGTTATTTCCAAAAAAGGCCCCGGGGCCCTTTTAAGTAAATTCAGTATTTCTTTGTGTATTCAAATAATCCCAACTGAAATGAGGAGTGTCATCTTTTTTACTCTAAATGAAATCTATGTAGAAGGTTTTCTAAAAGATTTTTTTTCCCAAAAAAGCTACGGAGCCATTTTTCTGAAATTGCCATCTTTGTACATTCAAAGCGAAATTTTACGCATGCATAAATGTTTTTGTGCTTCAACTACAACCTGCAGAAATGGCCTAAGAGATATTTCAAAAAAGGACCCCGGAAACTTTATTTTGTTTCATTTCCTGTTTTTAAGAAAATGATTTTGTTCATTTTACTTCATCAAAAAATCTCCTTTTCCTTTCATAAAATTCCACTTTTTGTTTTCATATCTTTCATGCATACAATTAAAGAAATAAGCAGTTACTCAAAGAGCTACTGGGGCCTTTTTTAAAATAACATCATTTAGAAAGCCTTCTGTATAGGTTGCATTTCAGTACGAACAATGTCACATCTGCGCTCAATTGGAATTTAAATACACAAAGAAATAAGCAATTTGCTTGAAGTCCTTACGGGACATTTTGGAAATAATATCTTTTTGAAAACACTCCCTCTAGGTTATTGAAGTACAGAAAAATTAACATTTGCTTTCAGTTGGGATTTGAATATACAATGAAATAAGCAATTTGGAAAATGTATGACTTCTTAACGTTTCTTGCAAATTGGTTAAATAATTCTTCTAGTTTAGTGAATCGTTAGTCTGGTAGTCGTGCGCCCTTCTGTCGCAGCGCCCTTTTGTCGTGTAACCCATGTATTCCGGAGTCAACTAATCGGGAGAGAGTGGTTGTTTTGGCACCAACTCGGACATTGTACATGTGTTCCTTCACTGGTATTCGAAGATCTTGAAGTGGAATTGATGTACTCTTGGTCAACCCCACAAGGGTCAGTCGCTTTGAGTGAGATGCTGTATACACCAAATCTATTGGTGTATGCATTACACACCAAATCCTTAAGTCTTGGCTATCTCACAAATCTTTGTAAGTTCCAATTTATTTATTTTTCTTCTGCTTTTGGTATTTGACGAGTGATAAAAAAATTGGACCTTACAAAGATTTGTGAGATAGCCAGGACTGATGGCTACAGTGACTCCCTTGTACATAGCATTTTTCGTCAATTATTGCATGCACGTGACATCACCTTATCAAGGAACTCACAAGAAGTAAGTATGTGGGATCAATTGATTTTGTTCCGTGTTTGGTCAACATTTGAATAATGTGTGTAAACCGCATGGAATCGGCTTTGGGGTCAAAACACGAAACATTTCTCAAAGCATTTGGAAAGATCGAGACCCAGTGCATAAGAACAATAGATTTGGTGTATACAGCATCCCACTCAAAGCGACTGATCCTTGTGTGGTTGACCAAGAGTACGTCGGCTCCACTTCAACTTCTTTGAAAACCAGAGTGAAGGAACACATGTACAATGTTCGAGTTGGTACCAAAGCAACCGCTCTCTCCCGATTAGTTGACTCTGGAACACATGTACCAATCTGGACAGCAGCGGAGGTCCTCGCCACCCCAAGTAAGAGGTCTTAATTAACAGTTATTGGAAGTCTATTTATTGCATGGAAGGGGGCATCTGTGTTGTAATGACTCTGTTCCATATGTCATACCCAGACCTTGGATTTTTTGTTTACGGATAATAGTGTACATAACTGTCCAATTAAATATGTTACTACTTAATCATAATTGTATCGTAATCGTATGTTTTGTTTGTACGCTTCATGGCAGTCCGCAATTGCGTCACGTGTGATATTATAAAATTGTCTGTATCCAGCCCTCGCTACTTCTTTTTAGGTATCTGATGATGGACCCCGGTGAGTGGTGTCCGAAAGATCTTATTCGTTCTTTTATACTCAGTGTATATTTTTATTAAATAGAACTGTACGTTCCACAGTGAGCCCTAGTCTATATCGTGCATAAACGGCGTTGTTTTATTATTATAGTTACTTTGCACGAGGATTGTGTCCTTAGTCAGAGATATTTCAAAAAATAACACCACAGATGAATATTTACATTCTTTAGAACACAAAAAGACTGAAATCAGTATTTTGTGTGGCCACCTTTGTTTTTTAAAACAGACAAAAAAATACGATGTGGCATACTCTCAATGAGGGATTTGCAGCAGTCACTTGAAATGTCTTTGCACCCCACGTACTTTATCGCGTCAATCAAAGCTTGGGAATTTGATGGTTGTTTTTCTGCTATCTTGTCTTCTGAAAGGGTTAACAAATTTTTCAATGGGGTTAAGGTCGGGACTATTACCGGGCCTGTCAAAGGCAGTTATGTTTTTTCTCCGCAGGTAGTCCTTTACTGTCTTTGATCTGTGGCATGGAGCACCATCATGCATAAAGATTGTGCATATGTGCACTTGCATATGAGTTAACAGTTTCTCACGTAACATTTCCACATAAAAAGGACCAGTCAGGGTAGTGCCTGTCGGCAAAAGATAATGAAACAGTAGCGGATGCAGACATAGCATCCCATAACATCTGACTAGGCGAATTTCTTAGGGTGCTAACGGTGTATTTTTCATCAAACCCTTTGCTTTTGGTTTTCGAGCATGTGCTTCACGTGACTCAAATTGACGCACAGTTGATTTATTGGGAAAAAAACTTGGTTCCAATTTTCAGTAGTCCACAATTGATTTCGCTTCACAAACTGGAGTCTCTTTCCTTTATCATTACAGAGGTTAGTCTAGGTTTATGTGCAGGTTTTTTTTTTTTTTTTTTTTTTTTTTGATTGGAGGTTTAACGACCACCGTGAGCAACTCAAATGGGCTATAAGCAGTCACCCGTCCCTAATCTAGTGCCACTGGCTCCAAGAAAGGGAGATAGCCAGTGCCGTATGACAAACACAACATCCATGCCTCACAGGGACTCGAACCCGGACCCTTTTCGGACGAATGATCAGAAGCCATCGCTTAGACTACTGCGCCACCTGGGCGGCTATGTGCATGTTTAAAGACTTTAACCCAAAATCTTTGCTAAGACATCGGGAAACAGTGCTGATACAAATATTAGAGCGTTTTGAACGTAGAAAAGCCTTGATTTTCGTGCACGAACTCCTCGGAGAACACACAACTATTCGCCTAATGTTACTGTCATCTCGTGGGGTTGTTTTCCTTGGACGTCCACTTCTCTTTCGGTCGCTAAATTCACCTGTATCTCGATATTTCATGATTGTATTATGAATAGCAGTCTTGCTCACATTCACCTTTCTGCTTATGTCACGTGTGGAGATATAAAATCACAATTTGTGCCCCCTGGGCAACACTTAACGGAGCTTTTTTGCCCATTTTTTACGCTTTCCAACCGTAGGTTGAAGAAGCGTATATGCTCCAGCTTTGTCCGTCCGTCTGTCGGCACGATAACTCGCCTAAAAATGGTTCGATTTCGATTAAATTTTTGTATGTGGTAGGGACCACCTGGGGACGAACCCTATTGAAAATGGACGAAATGGGGTCAAAGGTCACGGCATAGGAGCGGGATCCATTCCATTGCCCTTATGCGTCATAACTTGCGTAAATATGGTTCGATGTCGATGAAATTTTAGTATATTGTAGGTTACTACTTGGGAATGAACCCTATTGAAAATGTGTGAAGTGGGGTCAAAGGTCAGGACATAGGAGCGGAATCACTTCCATCGCCATTATGCGTCATAACTTACGTAAAAATTCTTCGATCTGGATGAAATGTTAGTATGTTGTAGGGGCCTGCCTATTAAATGGGCGAAATGGGGTCAACGAATCCTATTGAACATGGGCGGAATGGGGTCAAAGGTTAGGACACAGGAACGGAATATATTCCATAGCCCTTATTCATCATAACTTACGTAAAAATGCTTCCATTCCGACAAAACTTTATCATATTATTTCGGAGGTATACTGAACCGGTTCTGTAGAATATCATCAAAATGGGATCAAAGTTCAGGGTACAAGATCGACATTTATTCCACAGCCATTATCCTCATAACTTGAGTAATGATTTCTGGTATGTTGGAAAGCGTATCATAATCAATGCATTGCATGATCTTACTAACTTGTCTTCTATATAGAAAGTACGTTCAAAGCCTGTCAGCATGAAAACCAGAAGCAAACTAACACTCGCGCACGCTTTCCCCAACAACAGTTGCCACTGTAGGATGATGCAACACCGACAGGAAGTTGAGTAATACAGACAGTAGCTGACGCAATCGGTAGAAATTTCCTAATACCAGCAGGTGGTTTTAAACTTTTGTAAATGACTGTAATAAAGTTAAAAAAAAAAAAAAAGTACGTGCCGTCCACTTCTTTATTTAACGTGGACGTCTAATGATTTTGCTCTCTGTGGAAAAAATTTCGACCCTATTTTATCAACGAAGAAAGATTTCCGATACATCAAAATTGGTCCACCGATATATATATAAATATATACAAAAAAAAAGCCCTCCTAACTTTCAGTGTTTTTTGCAAAAAGTTTCCATATTAAAAATTAATAACTTCTTCGATGTAGTGATACGGAAAAGTGGCGCCACCTGTAAGCAAGTATCATAACTACATCGAAGTAAAGTTATTGTTTTTTAAATATAGTTCAGGAAAGCTTTTTGCAAAAAACAGCGATTGTACAATCTAAATTAAAATGTTTTTTTTTATGAGTGGGGCCAATTTCGATGTATAGGAAATCTTTCTTCGCTGAGAAAATAGGGTCGCATTTTTTTCCGTTGGAAGTATAGGGAGCAAAATCACTAGACGTCCACCTTAAGTTGAATCATGCAAACTGTATTTCTATTCTTATTTTTCGTTTCATAATCGCACTTGGTGCATATCATTTCGAGTGCCATAAATGAGTGATGATATTTTTGTTGCATGCAGTCGTAAGATAAACATCGTTGAAATGAGTCATTTCCACACTCATCTGTGTCCTAAATGATGATTGCCAATTTTGAAATGATGAATAATTGGATAGAAAAGACCAAGTGATGGATGCGAAGCCAACATTTGAGGCAGCGGAGATCGGTCTTAATTGCTAAATGTGTGGCAGCATAGCGCGAAGCTCCATACCTGACGCGAGAGACTAATGGTGATAATAATAATGGAGTGTAGTCACATGAAGAAACCTAAATGAAATATTCATTCATGTCGTCAGATCATTTATCATCGCTCCATTTAGAACCATCCAACATCGCAGTGTCTTCTGTGCAACGCTGACAGAACACTTGCAAAAGTTTTCTGTCTGGCACTATTTTCTTTTGTTTCATCTTTTCTTCTATTTTATTTATTTTCCTTCGTACTTATTTTCAAGCATCTGCTTCAGATAGAAACATTTTGGATGCTATGCATCTTTTCCGACAACAGCAAAGTAAATCCCACGTAAAAAATTAGATATAACGGAAATGAGTAAAGGAGATAGTTAAAACAATTGTTGAAATCTTGATTTTTGAATGATATCCCATGAAGTGAGGCAATAATAGTTAATTTCATTGCTACTCAACAATAAGTTTTGCTAAACTATCGCCATGACAGTATCTCATTTTAATCTGCCTAAAAAAGGAGACGTTACCTACTATTGACGAGAGCTTTATAATCAATATGAGTGTAACATAACACGATGGGATGTAACTTGTAGGTATCCTAGAACAAAAGTTACCAACCCCTCTCACTTATACGAGGTAACACACTTGTGATTCAACTTTTCTTTCTTTCTTGAGATCATATTTTATCTTGAGCATGCGCAGATGGACTTTCCGAGAGCTACATCGCATTTCATCGGTGTCAGGGTGGCTAAATCTGGATATATAAAAATATAAATATTGTTTTTAAAAAAATAAATAGTCGAAATACTTACTATTGCTGCCACCATAGTTTAGTATATATATTTACTTTTATGTGACCCACATATCTTCTTTCATTGGTTTTACGACAGTAACATTCATTAAACCACCTACCTAAGTACCGGTCAATGTCAGGAACTAGTAAACCTTATGCTATGATTTAATTCCACTTGGTATGTACCGTACTGTGGCTGGGTGTGGCCGTAAGTGACGTGAATAAATATAACGTGTTGTACGTAAATAAATAAATGCTCTCGAATCACACATTTTATTTCATACCCACAAAGATCTTGGCATACGCGAAAGATGCATAGCATAAATTATCTACTACAAAGAATACCAGGGTAGTGTCTCGATTTGTTTCCTCAATTTCTTACTTTTAATGGTGGATTTAAGAAAGAAACTTCAACTGGAATTATGGGCAAACTCTTTCCAAACTTAGGGAAGATTACGCCAGTTTCTTATTTCACAGACTGTTATCCCAGATAAAATTAGAAAACAAACTTCGCGAGTCCAATATTTCTTTTATTTTAATGTTACGATCTCTTGGGTTTAAGCAACGGAAGATTTCAATGCCTTTTGTAGTGTGTTCACATCTGACAATGAAAGCTAGCAAAATACAAGCAATTCTTCTTACATTCCATCAAGTGCTCAACAGAAGCTTCCGTGATTCATAGCAGCACTGTAATGTACACAGCTGGACATCGGAAATGCCACACCAGGAGAAGTATTTGTCAGAGTGCCATCCGAATCAATGGGTAAGTGTCGGCAGCTGGGTTCCGTAAATGATTGCGCTTGCAAACCAATCACGTGATAGGCGAAGGAGATAAAAAGAACAAAATGAGCGGTGTAACAAGGTTTGGTTGTCGTCGCGTGAGCAGGAGTACTAGTGTTGAGACTGGCCCAGCCCCAGCGGGCTCGGGTTCTGAGCAGGGACGTCGCCAAGGAGATGCGAGGGTGGGCTGCAGACATCCTGACATTTATTTTTTTTTGTCCATCCTGCCGCCCATCCAGTTCAACAGCTGCTTCTGTGCTGTTCCCAAACGAAGCGTGCTTTACACGGAAAGGTTGCTTAAATGCACATAACGCGCATATCTGTGCGGTGGAGAACCCCCATGTCGTACGACAACGTGCAGCACACAACCGTTTTGCTGTTAATGTTTGGGCCGGCATTGTCGGGGACCACTTAATTGGCCCATACCTCATGCCTCCTCGTCTGGGCGGAAGCAGTTACCGGATATTCCTGGAGAACGTCTTGCCAGAGCTATTGAACGAACAACAGGTCCCTCAGTCGCTGCGGCGTGCAATATGGTTCCAGCACGATGGGGTCGCCGCCCATTTCAGCAATGACGTTCGTTATTACTTAAACATGACATCTGGACATCAGTGGATCGAGTGTGGTGGTCCCGTTCATTGGCCTGCAAGATCGCCGGACTTAACATGCCTTGATTACTTCTTGTGGGGTTATATCAAAGGACTGGTGTGCGACACCCTCGTTGAAAGTGACGAGGATCTTGCAGCACGCATCTCTGTAGCTGCTTCGGAAGTCCGAGGCACGCCAGGAATTTTCCAAAATGTACGTGATTCCATACGCCGACGATGTCAAGAGTGTGTTACAGCTCATGGTCGCAACTTTGAACGCCTTCTGTAACCTCAATGCATTTCGCAAATGTCTTGTGAGTAATAAAAAGCATTTTGTTCTCTTATGTGCTGCTCTTTCATTTCTCGTCCTCTCTGTACACTAGCGCATGGCCCTAAAATGCTGAAGCGTGTGCGATTCCCTATATATGGAATCACACACGCCTCATTTAGGGCCAGTGATTCTGAGGGGAGGCGGTCTGGCTTTGTAATACAACCGCAGCCTACTTCTGGCTTTCTTTGATAGGAGGTAATTGAACTATACTTCTTTCCATCTGTGCCTCATTTGATATTCGAGCCCTTGCTAAGGCAAGGATCATTGGCAGAAAGAAGCTACACAGGTGACCTAGGATCATAGTCAGAAACAAGCTGCACAGGTGACCTAGGATCATTGGCAGAAAGAAGCTGCACATGTGACCTAGGATCATTGGCAGAAAGAAGGTGCACAGGTGACCTAGTATCATTGGCAGAAAGAAGCTGCACAGGTGACCTAGTTGTCAGAAGCTAATGCTTCTGACAACTAGGTCACCTGTGCAGTTTTACTAAAAAGTAAGCAATAATGGTAGCAAGCTACCTGTTGTTACATAGTAAAGAAACCATCCCCGTTTCATATTATGAGAGAGCTCTTCGCTTATTAGTAATTATGTCATTACTACTTTTGATGCAAGAAAAGTTCTAAAACTGAGCAAAGATTATCATATCGTGCCGCAGCTAACTTACATAGTAATAGTTAAATAAAATAATTAAATAATTTCGGAAATTCTAACGCCACAGCGCTTCCATAGTCTTCATTATACGCATTAGCTTTTTTGATTCACGAACGCACGGATTCTGCTTCCGGTTTTTTTAATAAGAGTTATTAAAAGACTTCTGCGATTGAAAAAGTATATAGCAGTCGGCCATCCGCACAGTCTAGGGTTACTGGATCCAAAGAAGAAAGAGAACCAGAACGGAAGAAAGGAACAGAACACCCACTGTTTCCCAGGAATTACCGCAATGTGTTGGTTTGGAACCCAGTAAGTAATAGACTTTCGACGAGTAAATTTGATTTATTTTCCTCTTTTATTTTTACTGTACAAAACCCGTGGGTCACAGTGTGAAATGTTTTGATTTGTCAGTTTAAGGATTTTCTTCTGTTCTTTGATTTTAATGTTTGGTGGTTTCAGCAGATGTTATTTGAGCAAAAAAGATCTTTATGTATCTGAAGTAACGCACAGTTAGGAAATTTTTCGTTTCTTTCGTTTTTCTTGCGTGATGGAAATATAGTCTTCTTAATGTTCTGTTGTGGCTGATATTCGAAACTAGGTACCTCATGAGACTTAATTGGGAAAAGCCTGGCACTTCTTGACCCGAAGTTTCGATCTTTGGTCTGTAGTCGACGCTCCCGAAGTTCAAACAGTTCGTGGGTTGCATGTTTTAGACTATCAACTCACAGACCGGATCCAGCTCAAATGGTTCGTAAGTTACCTGTTCCGACTATCAACTCGTACACGACCTGAGCTCGAACAGATCAGATCATATGTAGAGGATTTTAGAAAGGGAGTATCTGAACCCCAGGACTTAAACAACCCTTAGAAATAGGAAGCTAGGGGATTTGGGCTTGATTGCCAAATACGAAAGTGGCACGGAAGCAAGGTAGGAAGGGGGAGAAAGACGCCCTTATTTATTACCTGGGGTCCAGTACACGGGGTCCGACGGCTTAACGTGTTCATCCGACGCACGGCGGATGCTTAGTGGTTCGAGCGTTCGTAACTGCCTGGGAACGAACCTGAGGTTTTTTCCGTGGCAGCACGAACATTGGCCACTAGGCCATCCGCGGCCCTCTGAGCTCGAAGAGCTTGTGGGATGCCCGTTGTATTCCGTCAACTCACAGTCCGACTGATACTGGAATGGCTCATGAGATGCCAGTTTCAGGCTAAGTCACAGACCAGTCGAAGGTCGAACGGCTCGTGGATTCCCACTTATAGACTATTAATTAATTCACAGCCTTGTACAGTAGATTTCGTCTACAATTAACGAAAGCGCCTGTTTCATAATGCACTTGCCTTTTTTAGCACGTCTTTTGTAAAAAAAGATCGTGCTTCTGTTATCGGTTTCTCCGTCCGTCCGTCTGTACCCTCGGTATGTCTGAAATTATTAGTCCGATTTGAAAAATTCTTTTTGTATTCGGAAGCTTGAAATATGCGAATGATGATCTTTTATTTCGATTTTTTTTTTACGATGCATAATTTCGCCGCTAGGGCGTAAATGCAGATGATGTCGAATTCAAAATTACGTTTTAATCCACATGTTTGCTTCTAAACATCCGATTGAAAAAATTCTTTTACCTTTCGATTCCATTTATGTCGAACAGTGTTTTAGATATAGTTTCCTTTTCAAATTACGCATAGATTTTCCGCTAGGAGGCGTAAAAGTAAATTACATTTTTTCCGATAACTCTTCTCCTAAAACTCCGATTGAAAAATCTTTTTTCAGCGGATACATCTCCTAATGAAAAATCTTTTGCATATAATTTCGAATTTTTGGTAAATAATACTTTAGCCACCAGGGGGCGTAAGTGTTAATTTTTGCTTCTGATGTATTTGTCATGAAATCTGAGCTTCTAAAATATCGACTGAAAAATTCTTTCGTGGACTGATGCCACTCACATCGATACACCTTTTCGGAATATTTTCTTCCTAAAATATCCCACAGTTTCTCCGCCACGGAGCGTAGATGTAAATCTTATTTTTGTCAATATCTCTACTTCTAGGAGTTCGATTTGAAAAAATTCCTTCTTTGTTGGATAGTGTTTTCCGTGTGACATGTTTTTCATACAATTTCAAAATTTTCAAGTAATTCATAGACTTTCCCCTAGGGGGCGTAAAGGTAAATTGCATTTCTCCCTATATCTCTGCTTCTAAATCTCCGATTTGAAAATTTTTTTCTGCACCGGATACAGCTCTTGATGAGAAATCATTTGCACATAATTTTTAATTTTTGTAAAAAAAAATGGTTTGGCCACCAGGGGACATAAACCTTAATTTCCGCTTCTGATATATTTGCAGCAAAATATGAGCTTCTAATTTCTCGATTAAAAAAACGTCGTTTGTAGACAGATACTACTCATGTCTACAAACCTTTTAGGAACAT
This sequence comes from Macrothele yani, assembly GCA_039090855.1. Lineage (NCBI taxonomy): Eukaryota > Metazoa > Arthropoda > Arachnida > Araneae > Macrothelidae > Macrothele > Macrothele yani. The sequence continues at coordinate 126,765,736 of CM077024.1, read as the reverse complement.
TTTCTTCTTAAAACAGTGCATGGTTTCTACGCCAGGGGCGTAGATGCTTATCTTATTTTTGTCAATATCTCTACTTCTAGGGGTTCGATTTGAAAAATTCCTTTTTTGTTCGATAGTGTTTCCAGTATGACATGTGCTTCACATAATTTCAAAATTTTCAAGTTATTCATAGACTTTCCGCTAGGGAGCGTAAAGGTAAATTGTGTTTCGCCCTATATCTCTGCTTCTAAATCTCCGATTTGAAAAATTCTTTCTGCACCGGATACAGCTCCTGATGGGAAATCGTTTGCCCATAATTTCTAATTTTTGTGAAAAAAAAAAAAAAAAATGGTTTGGCCACCAAAGGGCGTAAACCTTCATTTCCGCTTTTGACGTATTTGCAGCAAAATATGAGCTTCTAAATTCTCGATTAAAAAAAACGTCGTTTGTAGACCAAACTACTCGTGTCGACAAACCTTTTAGAAACATTTTCTTCGTAAAATAGTGCATGGTTTCTACGCCAGGGGCGTAGACGTATATCTTATTTTTGTCAATATCTCGACTTCTAGGAGTTCGATTTAAAAAAAATCCTTCTTTGTTGGATAGTGATTCTGGTGTGACATGCTTTTCCTAAAATTCAAAATTTTCAAGTAATTCATAGACTTTCCGCTAGGGGGCGTAAAAGTAAATTGCGTATTCCCACTATTTCTCTGCTTCTAAACCTCCGATTTGAAAAATTCCTTCTGCACCGGATACAGCTCTTGATGGGAAATCCTTTGCACATAATTTTTAATTTTTGTAAAAAAATGGTATGGCCACCAGGTGGCGTAAGTCTTACTTTCCACTGCTGATGTATTTGCAGCAAAATATGAGCTTCTAAAATCTCGATTGAAAAAAAAGTCTTTTGTTGACCGATGCTACTCATGTCGACAAACCTTTTAGGAACACTTTCTTCTTGAAATAATGCATGGTTTCTACGCCAAGGGGCGTAGATGTATATCTTATTTTTGTCAATATCTCTACTTCTAAAAGTCCAATTTGAAAAATTCCTTCGTTGTTGGATAGTGTTTTCGATGCGAAATGTTTTTCCTATAAATTCAAAAATTTCACGTTAATCATTTAAGACCTTCCGCTAGGGCGCATAAAGGTAAATTGCGTTTTCTGCTCCTAAAACTCCGATTTGAAAAATTCTTCCTGTATCGCATACATGACCTAACGGAAAATATTTTTCACATAATTTCTAATGCTTTGTAAAGAATGGTTTCGCCACCAGGGGTCATGAGTGTTAATTTCTGCTTCTGATGTATTTGTAGCAAAATCTGGGCTCCTGAAAACTCGACTAAATTTTATTTTCTTGGACCGATAGCGCTCATATGGATAAACCTTTTGAGAATACTTTCTTCCTAAAATAATGCATGGTTTTCTCACCAGGGGACGTAGTCACATCTTATTTTTGTCGATAACTCTGTTTCTAAGAGTTCGTAAGCTCAAGATTCCGTTTATACCAATATCTGAGGGATTAAAGACCCGATTGAAAAACTTCTTTCTTCCGTCAGATACTATTGTTTTCCATACCGGTTCCATTGCCTTTGAATAGCTTTGATAAATTTAATTTGCTTCAGAACGGATTCAAAAGACGTGCTTATTACACCCGAAAATTCGGTGTCATCTTTCTTGTTAACTCTAGGGTGACGGGGGGGGGGGGATTAATTTCTTCAAATCAAGCGCATTTTGTCGCTTAAAAAAATCCCACAATAAAATCGTATTTCATTTTAACGCTTTTTTAAAGTTTAGTGTTGCTATTGAATGGGAAAACGCGTGCGGATGGAGACTGTCTGTAGAAAAGAGGGTCATTTTGCTGCAGTTCTATAAAGAAAACTCTGATCAAGATGTCCTGCGACGTATTTGTAAGTATCTTTCGCGTGTAAATCTAATTCGATTTTTTCTGTTTACTAATTTAAATCAGAAATATGGGGATGGTAGTATGAGAAACAGTTGATTACATGCATCATAAGTCATTCTTTATTTTCTGAATTGGCTTATTTTTTTTTAGTGGTGAGCAAAGCACTAAAACTTGCAGCCTAGGCCCAACTCGACCAGAGTCCGGGCTTTTCTTATTACCCATTTTTGAATTATAGAATAATAATATCGGTACCGTTAGAACGTAGTATTCAGACTACCTATGAGACAAAAATCAACAAGTATGTGGAACTTGCTGCAGAGATTAAACAAATGTGGAAGATGAGAGCAGTTCGCATGCGTCCACTAATTATTTCTACAACTGGTATAATTCCTCAGACTGTTAAAACTCAGTTTGACGATTTTGCTTTTGCCTAATTTATTTTAAATTCATGTAGGCTACTAAAGACAGTGATGGCGATTTTGAACATCAACTTAATATACTTATGAAAACTGAGATATTAGAACAAAAAAATGCTGTTCTACAATTTTAAATTTGCAGGATTTCATGCCAGCATAGTCGCAGTTTTAAAAACAAAGCAACTCAGTCTTAAATCAAAGCGCCTGCTTGGTAAAAAACTCCTATAAATGAGAGGAATACCGTTTAATTAAACTTAGATTTTTTTTCACAAAATATCTTCGCACTTTACAATGGAGTAACATCAGCAGTGGGTGAACTTGCACCCCCTCCCCATCCCCACCCCCAGAAAAAAATAAATTCCGGACCACCCCAAGATTCAGACGCTTTTAAGAGCAGATGTTTTGGGTTATCAAAATTTATGGAGCCGTTTCGCATTTTTTTTTCTGTAGTTGGGTTCTGTGAAATGAAATGCAGATTTATTTTACACATCATTTAATTTCTAAATGTACTGTTTAGACGAAATTGTTTGATTTGTAAATGTACTGTCTAGACGAAATTGTTTGATTTGTAAATGTACTATTTAGACGAAATTGTATCTGTTTTTGAAGTGTGACATTTTCTTCCTCTACTTTACTTTAACCTTAATATTTAAATCGTTACGACATTAGAGGGAAATATCAAGTTCTTGAACATTTTGCAAAACACTACGCTAACAGTCTTTCTGCTTGAAGAATCTTCCACAGTCGCATGTGATCAAAACTGGGATTTTAAGCAAGAACATCTCCGACTGCAGTACCTTGAAAAAAAGAAAATGTCAATTTAAACAGATTTCTAAAATTTCGGGAATTAATGCGGAAAAACAGAAGGATACAAGTTAATAGATTGAGGCAAAAATAAATGGTTTCGAGTAACATAATGTCCTTAATTAGCTGCAAAAGTTAGTTTCCTTTATTAATTTTCAATTATTGAATTCAGCAGTTTTGAGAATTCAGTTGCGAAGAATTTTGGTTTTGCGAGTATTTCAATTTTCAGTCCCCTACCACTCATCCCCTTTTTTAAAAGTAAAATGTAAAAGTATTACCGTTTCAATATATGCATTACTTAAAAACATTCTTTTAAAGACTTTAAATTTTAGGCATCTGAATAATACGTCCTGTCGATGTAGAAAACATGGAGCCCGTTTTCTTTTCCTGAATTCAAGATAAACAGATATGATTTGAAAAATAGTACACCAGGTTCCTGGATCTGGATCAAAAACACTCCACAAATCAATGAAAAACTAATCAGATTTCGGTATAATTAGAACGTTAATTTTTATCTATTAGAAAAATGTTAAGCACGTTTCAGTCGATTCTCAAGAAGTGAATGTTAATACTTCCTCACCCAGAAAACAAAATTACCACCCAGATCATTTACGTTACGTATACTAAAACGATGGATACCAAGGGGCTTTCCTGACCGCCATCTTGAAAAAAATGAAAATAAAAAGCAGCACCACTTTGCAGATTCGATGCGCTAAAATGAACTATGAGAAAAATAAGAAACAAACTGGCCCACTAATCGAGCTTAAGCCCGGAATGATGATATAACCAGATTTCATTATACTTCTTTCTCACCTACCCAGGAAAGAGAAGCTGGTAATAAATTGCCGTCGTGACTCTTCTGTTAGCGTAAGGTCATGATATTATTTTTACAGGCATACGATGAACACTGAATTATCACATGGCAGTGAAGTGATTCAGGAGGTTAAATATGACCCACTGACAATTACATTACAGGATAGCAAGCGACAAGCCATTTTAAACAACTCTTAACTTACTTAAAATGGACGCTCGTAACTTAATATAAACACTTGGAACCGCTATGGACAGCCTCTGACAAAAAAAAAAAAAACGATCAAAAGCTCTGTAGATGCCAGCCATTTTATATTTCGAAAGACAAAGACGTCAGATGTGATACATTTTCGATATACGGGTTAAGAATCATTTATCCGGAATTCTTTGAGCCAGAAGTATTTCGGATCTTTTCGGTTTTATGGAGTACTAGCATACGGTATATCTATATAATGAGACAGCTTGGAGATGGAACGAAGTATTAAATTTGTGTTCCGTAAGATTTAAAAATAAAATTAAACTGAAAATCGTTCACTAAAGCGAAAGCGTTAACGAACGGGCACAAAGTGAACCGAGTTACGACAGTCATTCCCTGCGGAAATCGTTCACCGCGGGACTCAACGAAAGACACAGAAAGATCCGACTTTGAACCAATTCTTTCAATTGGGGTTCAACGACTACCTTGACCAACTCAATGAGCTATATAAGCAGTCGCTCGTCCCTAATCTGGAGAGAGGACCGCTGATGGCCAACGTTCGTCACTGCCAAGGAAAAGTCTCAGGATCGATCGCGAGCAGATACGAACGCTCGAACAGCTAAATATCCGCCGTTCGTCGGATAAGCACGTTAAGCAGTCGGACCCCTGGTACTGGCCCCTCCCACCCCGGTTTTAAGCAACAACATCTTCCTTCCCCTTTCTGCCTCGCTTCCGTGTGACTTTCGTGGCAGGTATATACTCTAGCCCAAATCTCCTAACTTTCTTCTTCTAAGGGTCTTTTAAGACCAGGGATCAGACACTCCCTTCCTAATATCCTCTACATAAATCTCTAATTTGGAGGGACTGGCTCCAGGTAAGGTAGAGTGCCAGAACCGTAAGACAAATACACCATCCGGGATTCGAACGCTGAACCACATTAGACGAAAAGTCAGAAGCCACCGCTACTGACTATTGCTCAAACTACTGCTCCACCGCGGCGGCATAAAGCAGATTCGCAAGCGTCATTCCCTGCAAATATGGTTCAGCGGAAGAGCCAACGAACGAATCAGTGCAAATGGATTGTTTTAGTGAGTCAAATCGAAAGAGCAGATTCTTTCAGAATTGGTTTGTCCATCGCTACAAAAAAAAAAAAAAAAAAAAAAAAAACAGAGCATCAGAGCCACAGACTGGGTATTTGAGGTCCCGTGTCGTAGTTATTGGTGTTCTCAGAGACCTGCGCAATGCTTCTGGAATTTTCCATTTGTGATGTCATGTCGGCGTTCGAAAAAAGTTTCAGATTTCCTAAGTTTTCGGTTGTGGGATTTTCGATTTTCGGGAAAAGGTAGTTTAACCTGCATTAAAAATATGAAAGCAATTTTGCTTGGATATCATTAACGGTGTGAAGCGAATTTGCATTCCAAACCGTTTAAAAATGTACAGTAAATTTTGTCCAGAAGCGTTAAAAATTAAAATTCAATTTTGAATTGTAAATCGTTAAAAGTAGAAAAATAGATTTTGCCAAGCAATCTCTTCAAGAAAAGAGACCAACTTTTACGTTTCACATGTCATGCCGTCAACAGACCAGCCCAGTTTTCGCCTTTCACATGTGTATCCCACAATCGAACACTGCTTTCGCTTTTTACATCAACCATCGAATGCAGTCACGTGCCATTTATCCAAATAATCGAGCTCAGCTTTTGCCTTTTAAATGACATGTAGCCACGAATCGGACCATCTTTTGGCATTCACGTGTAATATCCCCAACAACTGAACCCAGCAACAAATAAGTGCAAACCTAATTGAGAAACGGACAGAAATACTGTCCGTTTCTCAAATTCGGTTTTTTAATTAAGCCAATTACCAATCTAGAAGTTTACGGAATTTGAGATATGGGAAATATGTTTTCTGTCTTGAATTTCATGTTCCTAAATTTACTCAATTAAGTTTCATTTTAAATGAAAAAATGAAACAGGACGAAATTAATTAGGATGAAATTCGTCCAGATGATGCCAACCCAAATGCTCTGCAAAACTATAGTCGACGTTAATAAAATATTTTGTTGTGCATAAACGTTGATAATTTATTCTAACTCAACATCACAAGTGTGTATGTAGTCTTTAATTATATACAATTCCTTTGTTGTTGTTCCTTCTACGCCCACAATAGATGATTTTAATTGAAAATTAAAAGACCTAAAAAACTACATAAAAAGCAATGGATGATTAAACAGCACGTTGGGACAATAAGAAAATTCCTTTGTCGTTCTTTTTTCAATTAGCACACAACAGATAAATTTTACTGAAAATCAGAACATCCAAAAATTGCATTAAAGAGATGGATAAAAAAAACAAGAAAGGTGACACCGAATTTTCGGGTGTAATGAGCACGTCTTTTGAATCCGTTCTGACGAGAATTAAATTTATCAAAACTATTCAAAGTCAATGGAACCCGTATGGAAAACAATAGCATCTGACTGAAGAAAAAAGTTTTTCAATTGGGTTTTTAATCCCGCAGATATTGCTGTAAACCGAATCGTGCCCTCTGGTTGCAGATGTATGAGTTAAGAAAAATTTGAATTTATATGAGAAACATTTCGCAGCGGAAACGCTCTCCAACAAAAAAATAATTTTTCAAATCGGACTCTTAGAAGCTGAGATATGGACAAATATAAGACATGAATCTACGCTCCCTAGCGGGAAAACCACGCATTATTTTAAAAAGAAAGTATTCTCAAAAGGTTTTCCGATTGAGAGGTATCGGTCCAAGAAAAAAATGTTCTGGTCGAGTTTTCAGGAGCGCAGATTTTGTTTCAAATACACCAGAAGCAGAAATTACCAGTTTTGCCCCCTGGTGGCCAAACCAGTCTTTACCAAATATTAGGAATTATATGGAAAAACATTTCCCATCAGGAGCTGTATGCGATACCGTAAGCATTTTTCAAATCGGAGTTTTAGAAACAGAGATATCGGGTGAAACGCCATTTACCTTTGCGCCCCCTAGCGGAAAGTGTATGATTTACTTGAAAATTTTGAATTTATATGGAAAACATTTCGCATCGGAACCACTATCCAACAAAGAAAGAATTTTTCAAATCGGACTCCTAGAAGTAAAGATATTTACAAAAATAAGATATGCATCTACGCCCCTGGCGTAGAATCCATTCAATACTTTAAGAAGAAAATATTCTTAAAAGTTTGTCGACGTGAGAGGTATCGGTCCAGGAGCGATTTTTTCAATCGAGATTTTAGAAGCTCAAATTTCTGGGCAAATACATCAGAAGCAAAAATTAACGCTTACGCCCCCTGCTGGGCTAAGTATTCTTTACCAAAAATTAGATATTATATGCACAAGAGTTTCCATTAAGAGCGGTATCCGCCGAAGAAAAAAAATTTCAAATCGGAGTTTCAGAAGAAGAGATGTCGGGAAAACCTAATTAACTTTTACGCCCCCTAGCGGAAAATGTGTGCGTAACCTGAAAAAGTAACTATACCTAAAGCACTCTTTGACATAAATGGAATCGAAAGATAAAATAATTTTTTCAATCGGATGCTTAGAAGAAAATATATGGAATAAAATGTATTTTGAATTCGACAACATGGGCATTTTCGCCCTGTAGCGGCGAAATTATGCATCGTAAAAGAAAAAAAAACGAAATAAAGGATCATTATTCGCACAATTCAAGCTTCCCAATGCAAAAAAAGAGTTTTTCAAATCGGACTAATAGTTGCATAGATATGGTGTCTACAGACTGACGGACAAACCGATAGAGAACTCTTGCTTAATTTGTCATCTAGAAGGAAAAAAGAAGCGTCAAGACAAAGTTGTGGAAGAAACTTCGAGAAGTCTTTGTCCAACACTGCACGGCTACTGGAGAAAACAAAATGTTAACCCTTTCTTTGCCTTTCGTACTTTTACTGTACGTAAACATGCAGGGCTCCAACATAAAATCAGATATCCAGGGAAATGTAAGTGCCCTCTCTTGGCTTTCCCCAACATGAGCGACTATGATAAAGAATTTTCAGTTTTCAACATGCATGCAAAATTCTTCCGCTAAAGAAAATAATCATTCACACGTTCCTGAGCTATTGAATAATAAGTCAACCGACATTAGATTTTTGTTGCTGAAAGTGCTTGTGCTTGTGTTTTTAAATAGATTTAACTATCAATTAAAAGCACAAGCACGAAACTATCTGGTAATCATAAATGTATTTGCCGTTTTCGGAGACAGACAAAATATAACACACACGTAGCAGAAAAGCAATTTATTCATCAAAATAAATACCACGGGCATAACAACGTTCTGCCAACATTTTAATTTATATAAACTACTGCGATAAAATACCGGATCATGGGAACAAAATAGTTTCCACGCAAATGATTGTCAAGTGAAAGAAACAAATGATAGTCTGGGAGAGATACCTGGTGAGTAAGCTGAACGACATAAGAGCTGCCACCCAAGTTCTTTGATAATGTTTCTGGTCAATGAAGAGGAGTGGGTACAATAGTTATCTTGAAGAAACAGAACCCCCTTTTTGTTGACCAATGCTGCTACCTTCTTTTTCAGGTCCTCATGCACACGCTTCAGTTGTTCATGGTACACTGCAGAGGTGATCATTTGGCCGCGTTGCAAGAGTTCGTAATGAAAAATACCACGTGCTGTCCACCATACACACAGCATAACTTTGCATGAATGCTGTGCTGATTTCGATGTGTGAGGAATTGAGTCACTGGTGGACAACGAACGTCTATGACGTTTTGGAATGCTGTACTGGATCCGCTTCTCATCATGTGTGAGTACCCTATCCATAAATGATTTCTTGTCATAGCGAAACAGCAGGGCAAGACAAGCTAAGAGACGTTGCTGTTTGTTCAATGCACACAATCCATGAGGTACCCACTTAGACAATTTTTATGCCTTACCTATTGCATGCAGATGTCCTCGGACGGTTTCATCACTAACACTAAATGAATGGGCTAGTTTCTGCCATGTTTGGCTACTGTCCTGCTCAATAGCAACTTTCAGGGCTTCTGTGTCACGACTGACAAGACTACAACTCCGGGACTTGTCTTGAAGGAATTCATCTCCGTCTATGAACTTTCGAAACCAATTCCGAGTTGTGCCTTCCTTCACAGCATCTACCCCGAATACTAAGCAGATACGACGAGTTGTTTCTGCAGAAGATGAACGAGTATATGTAACAAATACCCGCGAATAATCTCCACTGGTATACCGCTATTGTAATCACACGTCTTTCCACTACCAAACTGCTTACTCATCTCACTCATATGCACAGGAAATCTTGGGATTTCAGCTGACGATATACCGCGGGCTAAAAGCCATCTCTCCGTAAATTCAATCATTACAGTGTGCTTCTTTGCTCCCTCGAAAACCGACAAATACTTTGGTGGTTACCTGATATTTCGCGCGTCCAGCAAAAAGATCTCTGTTCTAAAAACGTTGTATAAAATCTCAGGAGTCGTAATTCTTCTATATCTTAAAATTATACAAATTTGTCTGGAATGAGCTTTGTTAGTAACCCTAGAATGTAGGTTAATTTCGCAAAAAGGAATACCTTTTTAAACGCCATGTCCTCACATTATAAAAATTTTAATAAATAACTGATGTTTAATTCTAGTGCTTTTGATGGAGTTTGCCGGGTTCTACTATTTCAGCACACCCAATATGTTGCATAGCTGCAAAATGCTGGGGAGAATTTATGTGTTTTTTTTTACTGAATATTTAAACAACTGAAAAAAATTATTAAAAATAAAAGTCCTTATTCTCATTTTTTAAATTATTCTAAAATATAACACGCTCACTCACATTTGATAAGAAATTAAATCTATAAATTATAAAAACATCTTTGTATTCCACAACGATCGAAGTTTACTTGTAAAATTAAAGTATGTTAGAAAAGAAAACAGGCTGAGCAAAATAATCCTATGGTAAGCCAGTAAATACTTAATCTCGGCTTAGATCATTAACAGCTGCAGCTGGATATAAGTTTTTGGAATCTAATTGAAGTTAACTCGTAAAAAAGCTTGGCGTGAACAAAATACTGTTAACGGAATAAAAAGCGCTTGTACACAATAGAATATGAATGCGCACGAAAAGAAGTTTCGTAGTTCTGTTGCAAAATAAGGTGTACGATTTGAACGATCGTAAAATGAACTTTAATCAATTTGCACGTTTGGAGCAGAGATACATTTAAAACTTGCAAGGGATTTTTTTCCTCAGTGCAGAAAGAGAGAAAGAGAGAGAGAGAAAAAGGAAACACGGAAACGTTTCGCTTCGGTCAGTTTTGCGTTAAAAGAACTGTAATCTTATTAAAGCAGAATGCAATCGCAGCAACTAATCGACGGTTTTGACAACAAAGATCCTGCAGTTAGATTGCCTTCAAGGTCCGCGATGATGACAAATTAAAGAACAGGCTGGGGTTGTGGTTATTCCCTGTGGTATCAAATAAATTTTGTGCGATAGCATTTGCCAAATCAGATTTATTTTTTTCATTTTTACTTTCAAGTCACGTTAGAAAAAAAAACATGAGGTATAAAACCATTAGGGGAAAAGGGGGCATCCATACGAAGCACATCATTTACGAAGGTCAGCCATTAAACATTGATTGCACAACAACAATGGTAAAAACAGCTAATTCTTTTATACGGACAGTAAAAACGATTTTTTGTTTTTTTAGGAAAGCAAAAAATGCTGAATAGTACAATACAGCAAGGACAAACTGGCAAATGTTTATATCCGCCACTCTTCGGTAAGATAGATACTCTAACCTCATATGCGGGTTATTTACTTGAATGCATGTGAAAAAAAAAAAGAGTAACACAAGTTAAGCACTTTATTTACCTAGGTAGCCTTTTTACATCCAATGGAAAAGATAAAAAAGATGTGAGAACTAGGATAGAACAAGAAAAAAAGAATGATTTTAATAAGAAAAGAAAACTTAACATCCAACTCAATCTCTTTGGAAACAAAGAACATTTTTATAAGAACTTTTATATGGAATGTAGCACTTTATGCATCTCAAACTTGGACACTGCGAAAAAAAGACATGGCAAAGTTACAATCATTCGAAATGTGGTGCTGGCGACGTATGATGAAAATTGCTTGGACAGAAATCATGGCAATTGTGGAAGTGTTAAAAAAAAAACTCAGGTAAAACAAGAAATATTATAGACTACAGAAAGAAGAAGAGACAGCATGATAGGCCAACTCATAAGACACTTGGATTGGTGTGCCAACTTGATTGAAGTTAGAATGGAAGAAAAATCTAGAAGAGGCGCCCAAGAATTTAATACATGAGTCAAATAATAATAATGTACCCTACCCGAACATCAAGCGAACGGCTCAGGAAAGAATTCCTTTGTGGATGACGAATAATGCTACCCATCAACCTTAGGGTTAAGGAGAGGAGGCATGTGAAAAACAGCACAGCCGCTTGTTTCGGAAAGGAAGTTTTTTTTTGTTTCTTCTTTGTTACCGAATTTAAAAACACAAGGCAAGCATGATATTAAGTATGAGCACGAACAATGAAACTTTTCCGTTCTTAAAGAGAAACGAATTTCTCTTTAAGAACGGTGAACTTACTACTAACAAACAATTGCTTTAAAACTCCGAACTCTGTCCCTAGTTTATACAGGTCATTATCTACAGTTCTAACTTTGACCAGTTTCTCACGGCCAAATCTATAGAACTGGCCGGCCAAAGCCTGAAGTACTGGTAAATCAATGTGCATTTCGGGCTTAGCCACATGAACTGGCCAAAGCTATAAGTGGCCGGTCATTTCGCGAAGTGACTAGACTTCGGGCTTTGGCCGTAACAAGCTGTATTAAACAACACATTCTATGTATAGTTAAAGTACCTAATGAGTAAAAGAAGCTTAAATGAAAAGAAACAACATGTTTAATGTCAAAAATGAACTTATATAACAATACATTTCAGGTTAAACCACTGCTTTTGTGCGAATTTTGTATAAACGTAACTTCAAGCAAATTTTCTTAAACTCAGTTTATTTAGTGAAATAAAACTACTTGTTCATATTTTATCCTTGCGCAATCAGATCAGGCGTCGGCATAAACTTTTGTGCCTTGTACCCATTGTATATATGCAGTTACCCAGACAAGAACTGCGATTGCCATAAATTATAAGTTTTACATTAGCTGCATTCAGACATCTGAAGTGGGTAAGCTCAGCATGATAATTCTTTTACTCATTTAGGTACTTTAACTATATAGAATATTTTGTTTTCTAGTCACTTCGCGAAATGGCCTATCTTTTTCAAAGAAGGTAGACAGTTAGCTGTCTACCTTCCTTGAAAAAGCCATCTGGTTGATGTGCGAAAGCTTGAAAAGTTTTATTTGTATTCTACACCAAGAAATTTTGGAATTTTAGTATAGTTATACAATTTTGAGTACGTGCGTGGATGTTATGTGCAATTTACAAAGTTTTCTTTTTTCTTGCGTGTGTATGTTAAATAAATTGCGTGAATTAGAAAGGGGGGGAGGGGGGCTTACATTTCTGAGATTTCAAAAGTGACACTCATACTTCTTTGATGTCGTAACATACCCACGCCTAGCGTTTCGCCAGTCAAGTTTGGAGCAGGGCTCAAGTAAGGAGATAGGGTTATTGATCGAATGTCATCTTAATTTTATTTTAATTTCAACCGGATTTAAAATCACAGGGCAAAATAAAATAAAGTGTGATTGTTGACCCAAAATATTTTTCTTTTTAATTTTGCACAATTCTTTGGTAAGTTAGTAATGTTGATGCAGTTGATGAAGTCAATTACGTTATATTTTATCTAGAGATTAATTATCTCTTATTTATTTATTTTCCTTTTTAAATAACGTCATACCATCTCTGCTTGCTATCGCTCACAAATCCAAACCCGTACGAGCGGAATACCAGGCATTGATCACCAAAATTAGGTGAAACTCCGCAGGTAAGCATCATCGTTGCCAAACTGTCTTATTACGTATCGCAATTCGAATTTTCGGAACCATCCAACTAATTTTACCTTGCTCAGTCTCTAGTTTAGACACTATTTTATGTTTAACCTATACTTGAAAATGCCTCCCAGTAGAGAAAGAAAGTTTAGCGATTTGTATAAGTCATATTACTTCAGTAAATGAATAGATTTATAGTTCCTTATAAGCACGTTTAGCCTGTAGTTTAGTGTACTTTTATAAAAAAAGAATGAAAAAAGTTTTTCAAGCTAATTGGAACGATAGAACTAGTGCAATCGTTGCCGTAACTAGCTTTTCATGTGCCCTATTGCAAGGTATAATTTTTGATCCCCTTAAATTTTTTTTTTTTTGGGGGGGGAGTGCTAATAAAACAATACGATATAACAATTGTTTATAAATAATTTTTGTGTGCGCAAGAAATATATTAAATCCTTTGCATGTATTTATAAATGAACATAATTATTTTAATTGCACTTTTCTGGCGAATTCATTGATTACATCATAATTATCATCTTCAGAAATATTATATGCAATCGAACTTATGGAAAGATTGGATAATCGTTTTTTGTCGATCTTAAATAATTCTTAATTAATTTTAACTTGCTGAAACTTCTCTCACGAAGCAGTAGGAACGGGAAGAGTGAGAAATGTTCAGAAAGCAAAACTGATATTCGGATGTGATTAATTTTTTTTTTTTTTTTATTCGAGGCTTAACGACCGCCGTGAGCAACTCAGTGGGCTATAAACAGTCGCCCGTCCCTAATTTAGAGCCACTGGTTTTAGGGAAGGGAGAGAGCCAGCGCTGTAAGAGAAACACAACATCCATGCCTTACCGGGATTCGAACCCGGACACATCTCGGACGAATTATCAGAAGCCATCGTTTAGACCACTGCGTCACCGGGGTGGCAAAACACAAACTTATCAGCAAATGGGATCGAACCGCCGTCTCCTCACGCTGGAGCCAGTTGCTCTAACCGACTGAACTGCATGGACGGATTAAATTAATCCAAAGGTATGAAAGAGCCTGTAAAATATCATGCAGAGTTGCCGTTTCAGTGCTTTGTGTGAGTGTCGAGCTTCAAACTTAAATATTTGAATTTCACATGTGATGTCGTACATATCTTTACTATTCTTAATAGATGTCGTTAAATCTTTGTTATTCTTGTGATGTCGTTAAATCTTTGCTATTCTTAGTAGCAAAATCCGCAGCTGACTTTTGTAAATAAGCAAAGCTCATCAATCCTAAAGACGAGCCACGCAGAAAGCAAAAATCGTCACAGACAGTTCTCAGTTACTTAAAACGCCAATCTATTTGAGACAATAGTGACAAATGCTTTAAATTTGTATTTAAAATCATTCTTTGGGTGCAATGCTACATCTCTCACAGAGTTCTTCATCCATTTCCATTTTCTTAATTCTTCTCTTTTGTTTATCAGAAAATCCAATCTCTATGTCCATTGTTTCAGCCAAATTTTTTGCTCCCAGGAAATTTGCTCGAAACCTGTTCTTCAACGTCCTTGTAAAGTACCATGTAGTCCAATAAATTTTGTTGCACTGCCTTTCGATACATGTTTTCGTTGTAATGCTTCATTCGTTCGTTCAATGCATTGTAGAATTTTATTCCATACAGAAAGAGTTCAGAAAAATCTATAATTAATTTGTAACAGCAAACTTTTTCGTTTGATACAGCTTCCAAATGTGATAAATGATTTGCAATCATTTCCTTTCTTTAACTTCGGATAATTGTAAACATAGCGACTTTATCGCATCGGCCTTGTATAAGAAAAACGTTTCAGTGACAATTTCAAAAACTTCATTGAAATTCCCCATCGGGTTGTTAAGGACAAGAAAAAATTAGATATAATCTGTGTACAGTACCAAAAAAAGTTATAATTTCTGCGGTTGTTGCTGCAGCGTGGTCACAGACCAAATTTAGATGAAAAAAGCGTTTTATTTCATCTAGTGTTGATTAAATTTTATTTATCCCCTTCACATACGCATTTTCACGAGACAATTTTTTTTTATCAGTTCCATTTCAGGGCCCCCTTTTGTCCTGGGTCATGTGGATCTGTTGCAGCTGCCTAGTTACGGCACTGAGTGCAATAAAAATATTTTTTTTTTCAATATCAGCTTAGAAACGGATATATATTGAAAAACACAAATGAACTATCATGTAACCTAGCAAAGGAAATTCCAATCGAAAATCTTCATTACAGTATCAGTTTTCGAAAAAAATTCGCTTGACTCCTAGGTGAGAAAATTTAGTGAAATGACACGCTGTGGGAAAATGTGCATGCGCAAGTGCATCGAAAAACTTTGGGAGCACGCGACCAATCTTGCTTAGATACAGTTACCCGATACAACTGGATTTTTTTCTCAAATAGATATATCGTATCACGCTGGACGCACCCGGTAGAAATGGCACAGGGACCTTAGTCCTCCATATCACTTAGTTATTTGTTATCGGCTGATTACTTAAATATATTTGTCCATGCTTTTGAATATATATGTTACCGGTAATGTATGAAAACAAGGCATTCTATAGAATGCCTGGGCACTGCATAGAATGCCTGGCGTTTTTAGGCAAAGTATGAAATTGCTAATATTTCACATATTTCCTAGGCATTCTATACAATTTCTAAACAGAAACCGGTAAAGTATAAAATACTCTTGTTAATGATGGTTCTAATATGAAGTGGCAAGGCACGTGACTTTCAACGCTCGTGTAAAACAGAGAATTCGCCATTTTGCGTTTCAGTCTTTGTTCGGAAGTCAAGTATAAAATACTCCCGCCAATGATGTTTCTAACGTGAAGTCGTAAAGCACGTGACTTTAATACGTACATGAACAAGAATGTAAACAGAAAATATGAAATAAAATACAGAACTTTCTAACCTACTTGTTGCAACAAGGAAGGCTTGTATGACATTTTGAATTGCACTTCATTCCTTCTTTTTACGCAAAAGCACTTCATGTTTTGGAACTTTGTC
Organism: Macrothele yani; assembly: GCA_039090855.1. Taxonomy (NCBI): domain Eukaryota; kingdom Metazoa; phylum Arthropoda; class Arachnida; order Araneae; family Macrothelidae; genus Macrothele; species Macrothele yani. Next base: position 126,749,658 of record CM077024.1, on the reverse strand, counting down.
TTACACATAAACTTGAGAAATCCTTGGCCGCTTCCTGTGGACTGAGCAATGAAGTGCTCAGTCCACATGAAGTGCTTTTGTGTAAAAAAAGGAATGACGTGCAATTCAAAGTGTCATACAAGCCTTCCTTGTTGCAACAAGTAGGTTAGAAAGTTCTGTATTTTATTTCATATTTTCTGTTTTCATTCTTTTTCATATAAGTCTTTTCAATAAAAGCCTTTTCATGAAACTCTTAATACTTTGCCTAAATAGCATTAGTCATTCTATAGAATGACTAGGCACAGTGATGTATTCAGACATCTTCTCGGGGTGCTTAGCCCCCCCCCCCCGAAAATATATGAATCCCCCCGTAGGTTTTCGGGCGATCTGCCCTTATATTTAGTCTAATTGTGTTCGTTTATAACCGAATATTTAGAGAAATAAATTTTTAAAAATTAAGAAATTGAGGGAAAGTATTATAATAATAAAAAAAACAAACATCCTCATGGACTTCAATCTGAAATTCCTATCATCCTTCAACGAAACATTTAACAGTCCTCGCTGAAGAGGCAAATTTTGAAGCACTGACGACTCAGACTACTTCCGCAATAAAAACCTAATTCCACACAGTAGAGATGTTTGCACTGAAATACGTACATCATCATATTTTGGTAGCTAGCATTGTTTTATTTCAGTCTTCTGGATGCCGACTTTACAAGTATACGGAGCTAACATGACGTTAGTGCTTCCAATGCAACGAAATATTTGCTATCTAATTTTTGACAATAGCAAATTATTAGAAATTGTTCCCATAATAAGTTCTTTTTCCGTGGCTGTGGTAGTTTACACTCTGACGAAAGAAAAAAAATCGGAGCACCTCAAAATGGCATCGAAATGGTTAGTTAGTTGTGTTTTTTTTTTTTTTTTTGCTACTATTTGCTAATCTAAGTAATCTAAAGGGGATGAAACGAAATTGCAAGAGATTAACTTACACCATACATTTTCAGGAACACTGTAATGATTTCTTAATAATCAGAAACACGCTTGTAGTAAGGCGAGGACATTTTTACCTGGGGGGGGGATTCTCCAGCACAGCCTTACCTTTACTAGCGTCCTCAAAATTTTACACCACCCCATGGTGAAATCCGTAGTCCATTACTGAATTAAAGCAAAAGGTATAACATTTTTACATTTTTAATCACTTGTATGTGTAGATTTCTTGGAATCCGCATTTGGGATATAAGAGCATAAGAAAATTTTTATACTCTATTTAAAATTTTTATATGTATTAATATATATATATATATATAAATAAATAACAAAATTGTGATTGTATGTATATAATCAGTCAACAAGTGTTTTAGCCCCTTCGAAATTTGTAATTGCCCCCCCCCCCTCCCTTCCGGAAAAAAACTCTCTGAATGCAACACTGCCTAGGCATTCTATACAATGCCTAGGTAAAGTATATGTAATATTTGAAAATTTCATACTTTGCCTAAAAACGCCAGGCATTCTATACATTGCCTAGGCATTCTATAGAATGCCTGGTTTTCATACATTGCCGTTAACATATATATTTTAAGAATAATTGGAAACGAGCTTTAGGCGGATATATTTTTAACGTTTCCCACTGTTGTGAGAGAGGATTTTTTTTTTTTTTTTGTTGCGGCTTCAATAGTTTGGGCCACTTTCATAAAGAGATCCAGGACGCGCTAATAGTATCAAAAATGAAGGTACATTCACAATGCATTACACAACTTCCGTTAAAGCAGAAAACTCGTGAAAAAACATTCTGAAAATTGTTGTCATTATGCGAAAGTAAATCAAGCTAATTTATGTATGGATATATTCTCAGACGGACTGACAACTGATTAATACGTCATTTTTTGGTACAATTTCAGACGTCTTTTAACAAATCTGACGTAAAAGAAATGCTTAATAGAAATAAATACAGCGTGGAAAATGGAAAATACAATATAATTACTGGGTCTCGATATGTAAATGTGCTTTTCGGGAAGTATTTAACGACATGTGTGAAAATACACATTTGTCCGTGACGGGATCAAAATTGCGCCCCCTCACTCCGGAGTACGTTGCTCTCCTAACTAAACTACACGGACAGAATGTATTGCTGCAGATTTGTCGTCTAGACACGTGCTTTATCTCTGTAGTGTGCCATACATGTTAAAGGGGAAAACAGTGACGGAAAAGTGAATGTAAGCAAATACTTGAGTACAATCTGCTTCTGCATACAGCTATGTAAAAATTCGATTATGATCAGTCTTTGGTGGAACCTAAAGTCACTCCAAAACATCATATGTTGAGGGATATAATAAAAATTTTACGGTAAAAAATCATTCTTGCATCTTTTTAATGGCAAGGCCAATGAAATATTCTCCATAAATTATTATTCTCCAAAATATTCTCCATAGTTTTATCATTAAACTCTCATACGAAGCAGGCCAGTTTTTGAATAACGGTCCAGACGCACATTACGTGCAACATTTAAAAAAAATGTATTCCTCCTTACCTTGCTGGATGGCCACAGCCTGTGAAAGGCGCACTTCCGCGTTTTCTCAGTTGCACAACACCAGAAAGTTACTCGGTAAGCAGCACGCACTTTGATAAAGCAGTTACTAGGGAAAGAGTTAAAGAGAAAACCCACTTTAGTGTTCAACAGGAAGGTGACAAGAAGGAGGAGCGAAGAACTGTTGACCCCGTTCTCGCGCTAACCGCTTCCCCATTTAAAACAAATATAATTGGTGTCGGATTTCTAAATCTATTCACCAGTGTTTTCTCCTAAAACAAACCACTCCCCTCTTGCTGGAGGAGCTTCAATCACCAGTCGAACTTAAATTGAAACTCTGCGCAAAATGTCATGGCAAGTGGTGATTTGTTGATTCTCGAAAAGTACAAGAAGAGTTGGAATAACGTGACGCAAACACATAATGCACAAATGTTAGTCACCACTAACTACCTCTCTATATACAAGGCATGGGCACCCTTATGGGAGGGCAACAGGGGGCCAGTTTGCCCTCTCCTGAAAATCGGACCGTGCTTTTTCTGTTCTTGGAATGTACTACAAAGATTTTGGCGACAACACTAATTCTCATTGCCACTTCTTCTGTTGAACTTCTGAATACACTGTAAAAAAAAAATTGGCAGGTTGTACCAAAAAATGGTGCTACACCAGCTGCACCACTTCCTGAGAAATGATGCATCAGCTTTTTTTTTTTTTTTATTGTAAGTTTAACGACTGCCGTGAGCAACTCAATGGGCTATAAGCAGTCGCCGTCCCTAATTTAGGGCCACTGGCTATAGGGAAGGGAGAGAGCCACGGCCGTTACCCCAGACCCATCTCGGACGAATAATTAATCAGAAGCTATCGCTTAGACCACTGTGTCACCGGGCTGGGAACCTTGTACCATAACGTAGAGCAAAGTTGCACCAAGTTGCTCCGTTTTGTTTGCACCACACAATGGTGTATCACTTCTCATAAAGTGGTGCAGCTGGTGTAGCACCAGTTTTTGGTGCAACCTACCACAAAATGTTTAACTGTGTACGTGTGTATGCAGTAAAATTTCCGAAAATGTTGGGAATTGCAGGGAGAAAATTAGGAATTTACAGTACAAAGTAATTGTGAAATTTCCCATTACATGTTGGAGAACAGTGTACATGCCGCTCCGGTGGTGCAGTGGTCTAAGGCGCTGGCCTCTGATCATTCGTCCGTAAGGGGTCCGGGTTCGAATCCCGGTCGGGCATGGATGTTGTGTTTGTCTTACGGCACTGGCTCTCTCCCTTCCCTGGAACCAGTGACTCTAAATTAGGGACGGGCGACTGCTTATAGCCCATTGAGTTGCTCACGGTGGTCGTTAAACCTCCAATCAAAAAAAAAACAAAAAAAAAAAAAAACCAGTGTACATGCGTACTATATGGAAAGGTATGAATGGCGAAGAAACGAAAAATATATCTTCTGCAGTAGCTATTCGCTGTTGGACAAAGATCGAAGTTTCGTCCATTAATTTTGTCTTGAGGGTATTTTTTTCATTCTTGATGAGCAGCTGATTGACAGGGACGGATGAAAGCCTTAATGGGCCCCTAGGCTAAGATATTTGAGTAGGCCCCCTAAGAACTTACTACGGGGAATTATTATTAAGTCCCTTAAAACACGAATTTGTAGCAATGTGCTTGTGATAATTCATACCTAATTCATTCTTTAGTTTTCATAATAAGTCACTGTATTTTTCACTGTTCAAAGAAAGTCTCAGTGTTATTCTAATAACTGCTCAATGTTGTAAAAATAAATCTGCGTTCTAACCAGCAACGCATACAGGAATTTTTAAGCACGTAGCCTGATTTTTTTCGCATGTTATGTTTTAAAAGTAATCTACTATTAACTTGATGCCAGCTTAAACGAAAAATTACAACTCTTGAACACCAAAAATGTTTACTAAATAAAAATCCTCAATTTTCAATAAAATGCGTCACTTGCAAATGTATGTGTAAGAAAAAGCTTCGACGTACGCTTTTTTGGAGTAACTTCATTACAGTTCAAATTACACTTTCGCGGCACTAATCATTTTCAGAAAATGTGGAAATGGCTATGTACCAATTTGGAACGTACTTTCGCATCCATTCAAATGTCTTAAAACTCGAACCACGTAATGAAACGAAACTTTCTTGTGATGGTTATTTTTAATACGTTATTTTACTTGCAGATTTCATTATAAGAATTGAAAATTCAGTCTGTGAATGAATTAATTGGTGTAATACACAGCACATGCTTAAGATTTTAGTTCACGCGTATTGAAAGTGAACTACCCGATGAAGCGATGTTCTTTATTATGTAACAGAAAACTGTACTGCGGCTTGGAAATCGAAATAAATATTTCTAACGATATTTATAGCTTCCTTAAATTAATATTTTACCAGTAATTAAAGCGGAAAAATCTGTCCCCAAAAGTCGTGGACCCTAAAAGCTAGGCCAGGTAATTGAACCTTCATATAACGGTATTGCAGAGAATGTTTCTCTCGGCAGACGGTGTTAGAATGTAGCAATACTATGAACAAGTTGTTCTGCAGTTTTGTGTTATATCAATGATTCCGTAGAGGTGTGCGAAACGAGATTTTTTCTATTTTTTTAAATGTGGTTCGAAAGGCAAAATTTGCATCAAGTTCTGTAGTTAAATTATCTAAAACATCAGATATACATAGCAATTTGGAAGATACTGTGGAAATTACAGACGGGAATTAATGTCATTCATCGGGGAGAACTAGGGCAGAAAAAAGCAGAGACTGGAGACAGCCATCTACATTGCAGCCAAAAGAAATTTTCCCCCATTTCGACTTAACCATTAAAAAGAAAAAAAATCCGACTTAAAAAAGACATTTTTCCAGCATTATGTTACGAGATAGAACGGCAAACAAAACTAAATTGAATGGAGAAGTTATTATACAAGCCTATCTAATAGCATGCTACTGCACCACCGCCGGACGTCTTTGTTACGACTCAAAGCGGTGTTGAAAACAATTAATTAGGTGTACATATTAAGATACTACAACGTAGTTTGTCACAAATATTTATTTTTTCAAGCAAGCCGAACCTGGTTTCACTGGGTAAAGACCTAGCTTCATCTGGACGAATGGCACGTAAATATTCGAATTGTATATGATATCATAAATGGTGTTTACAGTCACGTGTTTTGGTTAGATGCTTCCACGCGCTTGATAAAAATGAGGTGGATGCCATGTCATTAACAAACAAGTTTCGAAGACTTCTGATATATATGGAAAACTTCCAAAATATCAAGTTTGGTGGTTGAATCTGGCTTGTCAATTAATATTGCTCCTTTAAAGAGAAAATTAGGGTCCTTTTCGTAACAGTGTTTAGCCACCAATGACTTCTTTAGGTCACAATTCCGAATGTAGGTCTTGTGCTTCTTCAATCGAAAACGCAAGTCCTATATACGATGCGCCACATTCGCATGAAATTTGACAAATTCCCCACGAGTTTTTGTCTTCAACATAGTCCTTTGATCCTAAAAATCTTATTTTTTATGGGTTTAAATATCACCTTAAAATTAAAGGTTTTGAGAGTTTTTGAAATTTTGAAGGCAGTGTCACAGGAAAATGGAATAATGGCAAAATTCTCTCGCAATAGGCGCATCACAGGAGTTAACGTGGTGATAGGCTTCGGTTTCCGTAATTTTATTAGAGCTTTGTCTATAATGGAATGGTTGTATCCCCGCTGTACTGCAACACGTTTAAGGAAATAAAGTTATTTTTCCAAACTGTCTTTATCTGAACATCTATGTATCGCACGATATACGCAACTGTAAAACGCGCTGAGTCTTTGTTGCCAAGGGTGATTGGACTTGGCACGTGGAGGTGAGAAAACAACGAAAGGCTTCCCATAAATTGTAGTTGCGATAGATCCATTTGAGCGAGTTACCAGGACGTCAAGGAATGGTAGGCATCCGTTATTTTCAGTTTCGTAGCGAATCGAATGTGAAGATCAACTGAATTTATAAGTTTGACTAATTCCGGAATTTCAGAATGTTTTCCCTTCCATAGAACGAAAGTATCGTCTACATATGGTATCCATAAGTCAAATTTCACGACTTTGAAAAGTTTTTCTTCAAATCGACGCATGTAGATTTCACATAATATAGGTGACAGTGGGCTGCCTATGGCTAGATCTTCATTCTGTTCATAAAACGTTCCACGGAAAGTAAAACTGTTCTGTTTTATGCAAATGTCCACTAGTTTTGTTATTTCTTTTACTTTAGGTTGGCAGTAATGATGTTCTATAAGATTTGATTTTAGGGATACCAGAGCTCCTTTTACTGGAACATTGGTGAACATAGATAATACATCAAAGGATAGCATTAGTTGATCTACACAGAGGCGTAGTTTGAGTTGATTGGTAAACTCAATGGAATTTTTCACAGATGTTTCGTTTGGAGTGGCCAAGGTAGATAATTTTGAAGATAATAACTTGGAAAACTTATATGCTACTTATATGCTTATAGTACAGCGAGGATACAACCCTTCCATTATAGACAAGGCTCTAACAAAATTCTGAAAACCGAACCCTATTTTCCACGTTAACTCCTGTGATGCGCCTATTGCGATTAGCATTGCAGGGCATATGCAAATCATGTGCGTCCGGCACGCCACCGAGAAGCACTATAAGAAGGGCGTACTGAAGGCCGGGTGTAAGTAGTGGGAGTGTGTTGTGCTGCCAGACCTATGCGTGAGAAGCTTCCTAATGCCTCTTCGCAGAATACGGCAGTCATTCCAGCACGTTTCGGAGTTCGACAGAGGACGAATAGTGGCTTATCGCGACAGTGGTTTATCGTACCGAGACTTCGGCGCCCGTGTGGGACGACATCCAGCCACAGTGAGGCAAGTATGGATTCGGTGGGTGCAAGAGGGACTGACGGACTGACGTGGGCGATTGCCGCTGCCGCGGCACACCACCGTACGAGAGGACCGGCATGTTGTGCGGCGGGCATCGACGGCTCGAGCCGCCACATCACGAACGTTAGCGCAGGAATTAGGGTGTGATGAGCTGTGGCAACATGTGGAAGCAGCCTGAACCTACATACCCCAAGCCCACATCCAAAACCTCTTTCGTTCGATGCCGCGGCGTGTAGCGGCTGTTATTGCCAGCCATGTGGGCCACACGAACTATTGATGTCTGCGTGTTCTGCAAGTCGCACGGGCCTGTAAGCTCAATCGTTTCATCTTCGTATGTGTTGTTATGTGTCCAGTAAATCTGGCTTTGCTATCTCGTGTCCTTCTTGGTGTTGCATTTTGGTTGGCCAGCAGTGTATAATCGCCACAAGATTGTAGTCTTTGGGATCAAGAATTAATTAGGTGGTATTGCCAACCATGAAGCGAGTATTTCCTGTCGTAGAGCATCCACAGTGGCCGATGGGAGTTCGTGGGCTCTAATACTCATTTCCAATTCATCCCACAAATTCTCAACGGGATTGAAGACACTTTTAAAATTGCAATCGAAGTAGCCACTCGACGGTGGAAAACTCACTTCAATGCTACTGGAGACAGTTAGTCGCCACTTGGAAGTTATGTGATGTGGAGTTGTCCTTTTGAAAGATTGCGTCATGGTGCGGAATGAGAATCGTTACGAAAGGGTGTCCGTGGTCAGTGAGGCCCTTGGTGGGCTCAAATACTCATTTCCAATTCATCCCACAAATTCTCAGTGGGGTTGAAGAAACTTTCAAAGCTGCAATCGAAGTTGCCATTCGACATTGGAAAACTCACTTCAATGCTGCTGGAGCCAGTTAGTCGCCGCTCGGAAAGTATGCGATGTGGCGTTGTCCTGTTGAAAGATTGCGTCATGGTGCGGAAAGAGAATCGTTACGAAAGTGTGTCGGTGGTCAGCGAGGCCCTTGGTGGGCTCAAATACTCATTTCCAATTCATCCCACAAATTCTCAGTGGGGTTGAAGAAACTTTCAAAATTGTAATCGAAGCAGCCATTCGACTGTGGAAAACTCACTTCAATTCTGCTGGAACCAGTTAGTCGCCACTCGGAAAGTATGCGATGTAGCGTAGTCCTATTGAAAGATTGCGTCATGGTGCGGAAAGAGAGCCGTTACGAAAAGGTGTCTGTGGTCAGCGAGGCCCCAACATCTAAAGCTGGGTCCATTGTTTCGTGTGATTTACGCCACAAATGGCGTGATAGAGTTGTAACCACGATTCGTTAGACCAGATACGTGTTTCCAGTCCTCCTACTCCAGTTGCTGGCAAAGCAAACTTCCTTGTTGATTGCAAGGCACAACAAGGTAGTTGATTGCTAGGCACAACAGTTTGATTGATTACTGCCTTTTTAATTGCATGGTTCCGTAAGATCAGACTGCAGTTTGCAAAGGCCTATTGCCTTTGTAGACATCTCATCTTACCGTGACTTGTAATCAACAAGGAGACACGATATGGATGCATACTATCATAACTTATTTTTTCTGTGGTACGATGTACAGGCTTCGTGCATAAGCTTGTGGACGTGACGTCATGAAATATTCCGAAGTTGTCTGAGCTACGGCAGCACAGCAATTCCTTGTAATATCGCGGGACAATCTGCGCTCATCTCAAGAGTAAATTTCACGTTTACGTCCACATTTCCTCCGTTGGTTGGACATTTTGCCATGTTTCAGGTAGTCTTGGTATAGACAATCTTTGCAAAAAAAAAAAAAAAAAGAAATCCAGAAAAAAACCCCGACCTAGAAGGAATCATACAATCAATCACAACACTTAAATAATGGACGGGCTGGACGAACACAAACATTTAATAGGACATACACTTACAATTGATATCAAGATACAAGCTACACTAACAACGGAACCTACTCGTTTCGCTAAGAAATACAAAATGGCGAACGCAACACCCTTCGGCACACAGCCCTGTCTCGGTGTTCACGCTTCAGAACTCTCAGCAGCTCTGTCTCTGGGAGCATGTTTTAGCGACGCGCTGACGTCCGATGCTCACGCCATCCAGTGGTCGTTCCCCTGTGTTGTGATTTCGGGATTGCACCATCAGGACGACGCATACAGAAAACCCACATGTATGGGAAAGAAAATTATTGCAATTACAGAGCAGTTGGGCCATTCATTCGGATAAAACAGCTACACGAGTGGAACAAGTCAGCACGTTGTAGCGCCACCTTTCATTCGGGTGCAAGCGGTTACCCTGTGGGGCATAAACGCATACAGTTCGCGGATACTGTACTCATGCCAGATGTGTCCAAATTGCGGGCCAGTTCGTCAACATTCCGAGATGGGCGTAGGTAGCGTCCCTTCATGTCCCAAACATGTTCGATCGGTGAGCAGTCAGGCGATGGAGCTGGCCATGGAAGGGTGTCAACATTACGGAGGCAGGACCGGGAGAGCCGTGCCGTATATATCAGGGCATTATCTTGTTTAAAAATTACTCGTTGATGCTGCGACAGGAATGGCAACACTACAGGTCGTAGAATGTCGTTGACGTACCGTTGAACCGTGAGAGTGGTACAGAGAACTACCAAGGGTATCTGGCTGTCGTAGGAAATGGCTCCCCAGAGAGTCACTCCCAGTGTGCCAGCCATGTGCCGTACCACGGTAAAGACAGGTGCAAACTGTGACTCATCATTAAAGACAACACGACGCCACTACACACTATCCCACGTTGATTTGGGAGACACCACTGCAACCTGTGCTTGGGATGCTCGCTGGTCAGTGATAAGCGGCCTCCTTGAATGTACATAGTTCCCGTCCCGGAAATCGTCTGGCAGCGGTCTAGATGGCCACTTCCGACCCTGTAGAACAGCATGGCTACGGATAGTTCAGAGCGACGAATTAGGTTCTGTTCGTACGGCTCTCACAATTGCTCTATCCTTGCGTTTTGTCGTTGTCCTCGGCCGTCCACTGCCAGTCTGCCACTGGATTGTGCGCTTCTCGACTCATTGGCGCCAACATCATCCGATTGCTGCGCCCCTCTGACCCAAATGCCTGATGATACGGCTATTTGATCAACCGGCCTCTCTCAGCGTAATTATACGTCCTCTCTCAAACTCGCTCATATTGTGCACGGATCCGACGTCGAGGCATCCTCAGTCCGTGAAGATGAATGCAGCCACAATCCGCGGTCACAATTGTCCCTGCGTGCGAGCTTAGCTCTTGATATGTTCCCCTCGACGCGCTGTTCCCATGCGTTGTGGCAGGCAACTATTTAATCAATGGCCGTTATCCTTTAATCATTTGCATATTCGGCCCTGAGGTACTTGCATGCGGAGTTTCTTCAGGATCCAAAGGGTTTCTCGTGGTGCTTCGTTTTTGTTTTTTGTTTTTTTCGTAAAAAGTGTAAAAGTGTAACGCGACCGTCTGACGAGGAAATCCCAACAGTCAAGCATTTGCGGTAATTAAACAACTGACTTTTCTCATCAACTTCTATCTGGCCATAGGTAAACTCGTTCACGTAGAAGCCTTTTCCCGTGATTACTTTTGCGTTATGAGTTGAAAAATGAGTTATACATATCCCCTAAAGCAATAGATGTTCACTGGCTACACTTGCGTGGTCGCCTTTCGACGCCCATCACATTACATCGTTTTGGGTATCTTGCAAGCCCAGACTGCTTCTACTGCTCAACGCCAGGCCGACATCCGTCACATCTACTCAACTTGCCTAACATTCAGCCTCTCTTCTCTTTTATGTTCAGTCTCTTAGGCAAAGTCTGCCATTCGTCTCATACTATGCACGACTACTTCTTTCTTCATAGCCAGCCTCCAACTACAGCCAGCCACAATAAAGTGTGTGCTTTTTTCTTCATTCAAACAAAGTTTTCAATTTATCTATTACACTTAAATAATATCACCGCTAACCCTCCAGCATCCTACATTAATGCAAGACGCAAACTATGCAAAATGTATAAACTATCTATATGTTCAGTGCTCCAAACAGAACTCAATCACATCAGGCGAAAACTCTGATTTCTACAAGAAATGGACACCTTATGAACATTCGTTTAAGGTTATTCTAAACAGGATTGTTTTGCAACCTTTTTCTCACATGAACATTGTTTGTAAAAATAATATTTAGCTTTACTGCTGTTTTCTTTTATTCGATGAACTTCCCAATTTTAAGAACTTCATGAACTCATACTTCATTTAAAAACTGTTTGAACTCTCGTATTTTCAAATTTGGAAGTTTTCGATTTCTGCACGCCATTATAGGCGTTAGTTGTATTTTGTTATTTGTTTATTGATGTTTTATTATTTCTTCATTTGTTTTGTGCATGTATTGTTTCTTGGTTAATAAAGTAATGTTTGAACTCCAATGCATGTAGGTCTCTGTTTGTGGACATTGCCACTAGACTCGATGCGATATATCTGCTTTATATATTGTTATCGGGGTGTATATGATATTTTGTCTATTTAGCGTGCACCTCATGTTCTTATGTATAAATAATGTTTATGTTTTGCCAAACGCCCTGACAGAAACCAGTGTTAAACGGGGATAAAAAGTTATTTTTTTAGTGAACGCTGTGAAGATTGAACACAAATAAAAATTGAAAATAAATTTATATGAATGAGACACTCACTCGTAAAAACTATAACATTTTTTAAATAGAATATAAATCTGAAAATGCAGATAAGTCGCAAATTGTGAAAATGGTCTTTCTCATTTTTCTTTCCTTCTTTCTTTTTTTCTAAACTCTAGCTGCACCTTTTTAGAACCTCTTGTTCGAATGATAAACAAGAATCAGGTCGGTCTCCGATGGCGAGCCGTCGTCTTCCTTGTGTCTCCACAAATCTACGTTAGGCGGTGATCGAATCAAGACTGAAGTGTGTCACTCTCCGTACTCATTATGCGTCAAAACAGTGATGTGCGATATCATTAGGGTCAACACTTTACCAGTTCTTGTTTTCTACGAATTCTTACGCGTTTTCGGCTTCAAATGATGGTCTCGCTCTTCCAAAGGGGGATATAAAAACAAAAACAAAAGAAAGGTAGCGAGATGCGGTCGCAAGCTGGAAATAAAAGAAAAGAAATAGCATGGAGAAGAAAACAAATGTATTCCTGGAACTCTAAATAGCTTAAACTTCCTCTCCTTTAAAGAAAAGCATTCAAAAATACTCCTTACGGTCTGTTTTTTTTTTTTCTGGGCATTTTACGAGGAATGCCTTGTAGCTGAAAAATGGCTGTCCCAATTGTCTTTTGAGTTTGAGGGTTTCATTCCTAGGAGATAGTTTTCTTTTTTTTTTTTTTTTGTATCATGGTGAGTGGTTGCTGCAGTAGCGTACACTAAAAATTTTAGGAAAGGAAAAAAAATACTTTTTATTTCGAAGTCTTCGAACCTGATCGATAATTTTTCACTATCAGGGCGAGATGGTACTTTTGGGGGCGCAGAGCAAAACTGCATTCTGGAGACTAGAAAAAAAAATTTATTTTAATAAAGTTGTTGTGTAAAAAATATCCTCTGTAAATTCCCCGATCCGCACAAAACTTATAGTAAAAATGAAATTATCTCAAAGAAGTATTATCAAAGAAAAAGAGACCCTAATGTCTAAAAAAGACGTATTCAAAGAAAAGACCATAATGTGGATTGAAAAGTTAGAGAAAAAAGCGTTAAAATCTGAGATTTATTTTTCTTTTTCAAGAAGGGATTGCATTGTGATTCATATAGGAACGTCCATACAAAATGATAAAAAGATTGACTTCAATTAATCTGCGTAGCAAGATTAATTAAAGTTAATCTTTTTATCATTTGTATGGACGTTTCTAATAAAGATCAGTGGAGCTTTCAAAGAGGGTCAAACCTTCCTCCAAAATAACTGAGTATAAATGGTTTCTTCATCTGATACATGCTTTCGGGAATTGATATTTGAAGCAAGATTGGATATCTGGCAAATTAGAAATTTTTAATTTTGTAAGCGCGCATATATGCAGAATATTTTCAAAGTTAGTAAACAATTGGCCCCCAAATATAGCAAAAAAAAAAAAAAAAAAAATTGGTATCTTAATACAAAACGAAATTTTAAAAACATTGTTTTATGCGCTTCCACGCCAAAAAATTAAAGCAATAAATATAAATTCTACCGAAAATGATTTTATTCGTACTTCCTAAATTGCAAGAGCCGGGGCAACTGCCCCGTTTTCTCCAATAATCCCGCCGGCCCTGATCACGATTGCTGGAGGATTGCAAACTTATCTTCCAACAATTCCTCCGATGGGTTACTCTTCTCACAGATTGACTTTGTTTTTGCGACAAGAACTTAAAATACGGGAGGAGCCGGACGGAGGAGCGGGAGAGTAAGCGACCTCACGTACACAGCACTGGATGCAACACTACCTCCCCGCTGATCTGATCTGTTACACTATTTGAATCTTCGGTTTTGTAAGCAAGAAACTGGTTGTTGCTGATGGGGGTTCAAATACTTGAATAGACCGACAACTGTAGCGTAGATTCGATTCTTTGTATCATCTTGACCCTTGGTCTTTTAAGTTACACACTCGCTGGTGATTGTGATTCAGTTGTTCCATGCTGGTTGCCATTTATTATTCCCTGCCTTTTAAGTATACATTTTAAACCCTGGTCTTCGAAATTTGAAAATTTTTCTTTCTTCTTTTCAAATACCGTAGTAACTTACATCTGGTTATTTACTCCAGCTTCGTTTTTTCAGTCATTGATGCTCAGAGTATAAAATATAACCAAATATGCTGGTTTCTTGTATTTTTAGTCTCCTGTGGTACTTCAAAGTTTGAAATAGTGGTGGTATTTAATATTCCCTCGTGCCCGTTGCTCTGCTCCTTTATTACGTCCTAGTCTTCAAAGTTAGGACTTTGTTCGTACATATTGCGACCCGGTTATTTTCCCGTGCCTTATTTTACGTTCGGTCCGCTAGTTCTTGGCCATAATATCCATCTTCATTCCTGATTTTCGGAACCGTAAACTCGATCTTCAGAATTGATCAGGAGTGCAGTCGAGGCCAGGCCATTCTTTTCAAGCCCTGACGATGCCAGTCTACTTTTTGTCTAACTGAGTCTGACTTTTTAAAATGTATTTATTCAGTAGTCTCTCATCGAAAACGAAACTTTTGAAACACAAGTAATCTTAACCGAGTTTTTTTCTCTTTCTTCTTCTTCTCTCTCTCTCTCAATTTTTTTCCATGGTGGCTATTCACAAATCAATAGATATCTTGTTTACCGAAACCACCTCAAAAATAGCCAGTGAAGTGGGTATCAGACAGTACGCACAAAGAAAGTAATCAATCACAAAGACAAGGGATTAGGTTATCCAGCACCCCACATCTTGCACTCACAGAGAACATCACACCAACAGAGCACACACAGAAGGACAAGGGATACCAAATAAGGCTTAAAAAATTGGCAAACTGCAAAAAATATGGCCTCTTATATTTCGACGGAAATTTAATTATGGTCAGTTATATTTCGGCTATAGCCGGAAATTATAGCGGTCACTCTCCAAGCTCTACGAGTACGGTAAAAAATAGCACATGATTTTTATGTAAGTACATTGCATGGCTTTCGAGAGAGAATTTTGCTACATTTTAGTCGGAGAATTTGTGGGAGGGGGTACTAGTCTCCCTCGACGGGGCACCATTGATCAAAGTAGCTTCCTGTGTTTCTGACAATAGAGAGTATTTCAAAGCTTTGAAACTGTGCCAGACCAAATCACATGGTACTAAATAAAATCAAGTTTCAAATTCTAAAGCGCCCAAGGCTGCGTAAAAGAAAAATCAAAACATACAAGGACAACAAGAGATAAGCAAGCTAAACAATAATTTAAAAAATATATATACGCAAAAATAAAAAATAAAATAAAAAATAATGAATAAAAAAGAAAAAAACAAAATTTGCAAAACGAACATGTACCAGTGCAAGCAAACAAAACGAAATTCCAAACAGAAGAAAAACAGGGATTGCAGAACATGTGGCAGAAATTATGCATGGCTTCGTCAGGGGCAATCACGAAGAAAATACTGCCACATGTTCTGCAATCCCTGTTTTTCTTCTGTTTGGAATTTCGTTTTGTTTGCTTCCACTGGTACATGTTTGTTTCGCAAATTTTTGCTTTTTATTTTCTATTCATTAATTTTTTTATTGTTATACATATATTTTTTAGCTTGCTTGTCTCTTGTTGTCCTTATATATGTATTTTGTGGTATTAAAAATAAAGTACCATATATATATATATATATATACGATTCCAAAGGTTTGTTGGCGTCAATAAATCTTGGGCCGATCTTCGGTGGATCTTAACACCCAGCAACATAAGACTCATTATCTCTGAATATCAGACTTTGCATGTGCGAGGATTTATAATTGATATGAGAACGCTACTTGGAATTAAAACTTCGACATATAATTCATACAAAGGGCATTAAGAGGTAGCATTAAATGTATGTGGAAAGACTGAATGAAATCCTAGTTAAAAGTCTGAAATGGTGGCACATAATTTCACCGTTTCAACTCCGATTGTTTTTCTGATGGTAAATATCTGAATTTAAAGGAACTAATTAATTATGTGCATTTACCTCACTGGATAGATCCGAGAGTCAATTTACTGATGCATTTAAATCTTTTCTGGTAGAGAGAGGTCTATACTTAGCTGACAGGTCATAAAATAACTTTGTGACATATCCCATAAGCTTACGATCCATCGCCTATATGTCAGCATACGGATAAGGACAAAGTCTTTTCGTCCTTCCAACATTATTATTATGTGCTAATTAATGTTCATATGTAAAATTTATTATTCAAGTGGAAGAAGTAATGTAGCAGAGAAAACTGTCATAGTCTAAAAAAGAGTCTGAAACTATGCAATTCAGTATTTTAAATTTTGATAAGTCACGGACGTCCTTTACTTGCATTGTGAAAAAAAAAAAAGAAATGTTTCTTTTATTTCGAAAGAGATCTGGAATTTAAACTTCGACGTTCAGGCCAGATTTACGGGAGGGCATTCGTGGCACGTGCACAGCGCCCTCAACGTTGAGGGCCCCCAAATATAATTATATATTACTTGGTTTTCATCAAACTGATTCGCAATGTTCATTCACTGAAAAAAGTGAAAATGGTATTTTCAGAACTGCACGTTGAAACACGTGAAAATGATAATTATAATTTCGACAGATAAACAGAACGCCGACCAGGTGGTGCAGTGGTGTAAGCGATGGCTTCTGACTATTCGTCCGAGATGGGTCCAGGTTCGAATCCCGTGAGACATGAATGTTGGGTTTGTCTTATAACACTGACTCTCTCCCTTCCATGGAACCACTGGTCCTAAATTAGGGAGGGGTGACTGTTTATAGCCTATTGAGCTGCTCACGGTGATCGTGGACCATGGTAGGAGGCGTGGCCTAACCCTTTATACCGGCCGGAGCAGGAAACGCTTCCGAGAAGGCCCGCGGGTGGCCTAGTGGTCAGTGTTCGTGACTGCCGTGGAAATAACCTCAGGTTCGATCCTGGGCAGGTACCAACGTTCGAACCCTAAATCCCCGCCGTACGTCGGATGGGCACGTTAAGCAGTCGGACCCCGGGTACTGCCCCCGGTAATAAATAATGGCGTCTTCCTTCCCCTTTCTACCTCGCTTCCGTGTCACTTTCCTATCGCGCACTCTAGCCCAAATCTCCTAGCTTCCTATTTCTAAGGGTTGTTTAAGGCCTGGGGTCAGAAACTCCCTTCCTAAAATCCTCTACATATGGTCTGATCTCACGCTTCCGAGCAGCAGCGGATAGCCTAGTGGTCAACGCTCGTGACTGACACAGGGAAACCTCAGATTCGATCCCAGACAGGTACGAACGCTCGAACCACGGATTAACGTGCCCATCCGCCGTGTGTCGGATGGGCCCGTTAAGCCGTCGGACCCCGGGTACTCGCCCCCCGTAATAAATAAGGGCGTCTTCCTCCTCCTTTCTACTTCGCTTCCGTGTCACTTTCCTATCCGGCACTCTAGCCCAAATCTCCTAGCTTCCTATTTCTAAAGATTGTTTAAGACCTGGGGTCAGACACTCTCTTCCTAAAATCCTCTATATATGTACATACAGTATGATGTGATCTGATCACTTCCGAGAAATAGGAAAAATTCAAAAGGCTATGGAGTACTCTACCTTAACCGTAACTATTCAACCACATATATTAAACTGCTACATACTCACATTTAGATAAAAAGATAAATAACACGGGATGCCGTGGGACCCCCTGAAAGTCTCTTGCCCAGGGATCCAAACTGTAAGTCGGTTCCTGCGTGCGTTTTTAATTTAATGAAAACTCTTTCACTGATAATTTATCCACCTTTTTTTCTTTTACAAGAGTACTTTCCCCCACCACCTTTTTTGAAGAATACTGTTCTTTGATTTTCTTCCATCCAGAGGGTTTTCGTTATACACTCACGGACAATGAAATTTGCGCACCTAGTAGAAAACATACTACAGGTGCGTGCTGGTATACAAACGATCTACGTTTGGTGCGATTTCGCATGACCGCACACCCTGTGGTGGCGCTGCAAACAAAAACCGGCGTGTAGTCGATGCCCCATGAAAGCGAAAAGCACCGGCCAACGCAAACAAGGGTACAGAGTGGAAAGAATGCCGGGTCGACGTCAGAGACGCCGATTTACGCAACTTACGGACTTTGAGAGAGGACAAATCATCGGGTTAAAAACCGCAGAGTGGCTGGCGCGCCGTATAGCCCGCCATGTGGATCGTTCTGACCATACCGTTCGACTGTGTTGGAAGCAGTGGACACGTGGCTGACGGCGCTGCCACACGGCGGAGCGGCTCCGGACAGACCAGGAGGACCACCCGTAAAGGGGATCGACGGATCGTGCGGCAGGCGCGTACAAATCTCACGGGGACCCGGTCCACTACACAGGCAGATGTAGCGGCTCCATGTGTGCCCATGATCCATTTCCCGACGCTTCGCGGAAGCGATTCTGCGATCCCAGCGCCCCTTACGTATGCTGTCATTAACACCGGAACATTGCCGGCTTCCAGGCCAAAGTGACGTGGAGCGCCACAGAGTAGCGAATTGTGGTGTTTAGCGATGAGTGCCGCTACTGTTTGGGGTCAGATGATCATCGTGTCCAGGTGTGGAGGTCAACGGCACAATCCCAACCTCGCTATCGAGCGCTCCACTTCCCCACTGCAGGCATTATGGTCTGGGGAGCCATTGCCTACGATAGTCGATCAGTTCTAGTAGTGGTACGTGGATCATTGACGGGTCAACGGTATGTGGATGAGATCCTACGGCCCCGTGTGCTCCCATTCCTGGCCTGGATTCCAAGTCCGCTATGCCAGCAGGAAAATGCCCGCCCGCACACGGCTCGGGTTGCCCAGGACTGCCTACTCTATGTCCAGACACCTCCATGGCCTGCCCACTCCCCGGACATGTCGCTATTGAGCATGTGTGGGACCAGTTGAAACACCAGCTGCCGCCGTGCCGCACTATCCGTGATTTGGAGCACACCGTCCAACACGTGTGAGTCAGTCTGCCGCAGGACAACATCAGGCGTCTGTTCGCCTCCGTGCTGGAGCGTATTGCAGCATGTATCGCAGCACGAGGCGGAACAACGCGCTATTGAAAATGCCCGGTCTGCGGGCCACAAATCCCTCTGTAAATGTCCTGCAGCTCTTTTTTTTTTTTTTTGCTATCATGTGTATCATTCATCTGCATCATTACGTCCATAAAATTTGAGTTCAATCCGATGCTTTCTTCTTGGTGCGCAAATTTCATTGTCCGTCAGTGTAGTTTGAGAACGAAGTCGTAACCGCAGGACCGAATTGTGGCTCGAAATCAGTGCATCAGCCTTTTAGCCTTTCAGGTTTTCCACAATTATGAATCTCAAGTTCCCATGCCCGCATGACGGAAGGACGTATAAACTTTCTGCTCCTAAAATAATTTGTTCCACCAGTGTACAATTTCTGGAGAAATTTCTTTTTATATCTACCGAAGAAAAGTTCATCTTCGCCATCCGCAATTTTTCCCTCCCCTGCTAATAGAGAATTTTGACTCGCAGAAGAAAATAACTCAACAAACCGCTTATTCACCCTTCCTTGGTAATCAAGAATTACTTATCCAAAGCAGAAGCGCCTTCATCTTGACTGTTTATTTTCCCGCCCCTATGCTGATAGAAAATATTTCTCTCGCAAAGGAAAACATTCCTTACCTTGACCTATCGTTTATTTTTGCTTCCTTGCTTTTCAACAATTTTTCCTTACGAAGTAGAAAATTCTTTATCTTTTTAGACCGCTTTCTGATCAACATTATTTTCTTGCAAAGAAAAATCCTTTATCTTGGCGATTTTTTTATTATTTTACTTTGTTTTTATAATTTTCTCATTACTGTCAAAGGAAAATAATGTCAAAGGAAATAATGTAGTATCACCGAAAAACAAGAACAAAAAACCCGGCGTAATCTTCTTTTCGCATCCATACTAAACAATAATGTCTTCTATCAGAGGGAAGAGAGAGAGAGAGATAGAGAGAGAAAGAGAGAGAAAGAGAAGGTTTTCAAACGACTATTTTTTTTTTTTTTTTACCTGAGTTACTAATCAGGAGTTCTTTCTCTCAGAGAAAAACATTTTTACTGTCGAATTGTTTATTTTACCTCTATTACTTACAAGGAATATTTTCTTGGAGAGAGGAAAGTTTATCATGACGGATGATTTTTCTTATTACTGTCAAAGGAAAACATTCTTCATTGGAACGGTCTCTTATTGTTTCTCTTACTGATAGAAAATATTTTCTTTCATAGATAAAAATCATGGAAATAGCTTTCCGTTCCCACTTACGGCTTGTTATAGTGAATAATTTTCTCGTATAAAGAAAATTTCGTTAATATCTGTTTTTGTTTTCACAATAGATCCATCTTTTCTTCTTCCCGAGAATAAAGATTTCCTCCTTCCCGATCCCCCTGATAGAAAAACGTGTCCAAGGAGTTTTCTTAGAGCAAGTTAGCAAGCTTACTCCTCTTGTTTATGTTTTCACGATTATGCGCGTGTTTGGAAACAGCGAAATAATGCAGACTTCCTTTTCCTTTTTGTTTTCTTTTTACTTCTGGTAATTTAACGACATCTATACATAGGGAATTCTACTATGGATGGCCATTCTAAATTAAACGTCACCGGCTGCAGAACGGGGAAATAAACAGAACTGGGGATAAACATGATCCAAATTTTACTTGGCTCAGACTAAAGCCATCGTCGAATTTGTGTTCATTAATCTTCATGACATCTGATTGAGAGCACAAAGTTGCAACTTTCAGATACATATGTAGTAATATGCAATTGTTATAAAAAAGTATTCCAATAAGGTAATGCTGCATATTTCTTTTCTTCTATTCCTTCTTTAACCATTTTTCAATAATTACGAAGTATGAGACTCTACTAATTTTAGTTTGTAAAGTATTCACATTTAATACGTATACTCGCAGTGCTGAAATGAGTGAATTTATCACTTAGCCGCATACAGCTTCGGAGCACATTACAGCCACCTCCCCACACACACGATTTTATTATTTAAAATTGGTTATTTATTAAAAATCATTAAAATAATTTATGGATAGATCTTAATTCCTTCGTTCCAAAATTTATTTAAAATTTTGACATTAATTAAATGAAACGATTAACAGCGCAAATTCGTATCAGGCTGAAATAATTTACGAATGGATTGGTCTGCTTCTTGACAGATTCATTGCCAGTAATTTTTAAGACATAGCATTTGAGAAATGAAGCATTGCGGTTGTTATGTTTCTGAAGATTCTTAGTGAAATGTCGATGTTTAGATGCATAACATCGAATTTTATCTTCAACGTTCCTTTGAACAGAACGTGGATTCACGTCAGGTGCCTTACGGCAATAGGGATTCAAGGGGACTCAACAGTCAGCCGAAGGAAGGGCTGGCTGGACCATAGGGGCAACCGGGGCGGTTGCCCCGGACCCCGCGCCTTTCTGGGGCCCCGCAGTTTAGAAAACAAAATAATTTTCGGTAAAAAAAATGTAACTACATTTTTTTGTAACTTTTGGGGCGCAAGGCCCTTAAAAATATATATTTGAAGCTTTTTGTTTGTTTCCAATCCTCATTTTTGAATAAGTTATCTCCCCCCTGTTCGTCGTACGCACACTGAGATTTGCAGATTCGAAATTATTTTTGTAACCACCTTAATCTTTTTCGCATTCATGAAATAACAAGTTAAATTTCATCATTTTGTGGTCCCCTACTTTTATATATCCCACAAATTGTGTGAAAACCTGATATTTAAATTTAAGGAAATAAAAAGAACAATATCCAAGTTATTTTCTGACTACATATGGAGGCCATTTTTCCAACATTACAAGAAATTGAAAAAAAAAAAAAAAAGGCAACTTTCATATATGAACGCTTATAAAAGTTTAGAATGTCACTAATTTCTCAGTTACTCCCCTGTGCATTAAAAATTAAAAATCAATCACTAAACATGTATCAGGGGAAAAAACTGTTTATAGCAATTTATTTTAGAGGGATCCTTATTATATTTCCTATACAAAAATATTCGCTAAGCAGGTATCTTTTTATCATTTTGTGAATAAGCTGTTATAAGAGTCACAATGCAACCTAAACCTCTTCTCCCGGGAAAGAAATTCGTAGATTTTAACATTTTTTACTCTCTCTCTCTCTCTCTCTCTCTCTCTCTCTCTCTCTCTCTCTCTCTCTCTCTCTCTCTCTCTCTCTCTCTCTCTCCATCTCTTTTCTCACATCCTCTCTCTTTCCCGCTCTCTTTTCTCTCTCTCTTTCTCTCTCTTCCCTCCTCTCTCTATTTCTCTCTCCCTCTCCTTCTCTCTCTCGCCCTCCCTCTCTTTCTCTCTCTTTCTCTCCCTTTATCTCTTTTCTCACATCCTCTCGCTTTCCCGCTCTCTTTTCTCTCTCTCTTTCTCTTTCTCTCTTCCTCTCTCTTTCCCGCTCTCTTTTCTCTCTCTCTTTCTCTCTTCCTCTCTCTTCCCTCCTCTCTCTATTTCTCTCTCTCTCTTTCTCTCTTCCTCTCTCTTCCCTCCTCTCTCTATTTCTCTCTCTCTCTCTCTCTCTCTCTCTCTGAACTTTCAGCCCGTATTATGGTCTTTTTCTTAAGCTTAAAGCAAATACTTCTTTGAGATAATCATTTTGTCTTTACGGTAGTGCTCGTGTGTCTTCCTCACGAATGATAGTTTTCAGAAACAACTTTATTAAAATATGAGATTTATCTTTTAGTGCCCACAATGAAATTTTGCTCTGGGCCCCGCAATGAAATTTCGCCCAGGGCCCCACAAGAGCTCCATCCGGCCCTGACCGAAGGCAAGGGGTTTTGTGTAAAATCTTAAACAATGACATGTGTTTTTACAAATACAAGTAATAAGCAGTTGTTGTTTTTCGCGCTCATTACGCTAAAACCTCATTTATCTTATCTAATCTGGAGCACGGTATTGCTGAAAAATCGAAAATATTCCAGATAATCGATAAAACATGATTGTTACCAGACATAACTAAATAAGGGGAATTTAACGTCGTATAAATTGATCTTATATACTCACGGACAATGAAATTTGCGCACCAAGAAGGAAGCATCGGATTGAACTCAAATTTTATGGACGTAATGATATAATAGATGAATGGTACACATGATGGCAAAAACAGAGCTGCAGGACAATTACAGAGGGATAGCGGACATTGTTTACATGTGATTTTTTTTCCTGTTTCGATTTGATATAAGTTTTACGATTAAAATATAAGGGTTTTAAATGTTATTTAAAGTAAAACAAGGAACTGAACTTTGAAGAACTTTTTAACTCTTGTGTGGTACGATGTCAATCAGTATGACATAAATCGAAGTTTTACAAAATTCTTTCAAGGTTTTGAAATACATCTTGAATATTGTTTTCATGCAGTTCTTAGCTTTTCAGTATATTTATTTTTTATTTTGATTACTGATTATATGAAATGTAAATTATGATTTTGTTGGATAACACAACTTACTAGCACTGCTATTTGTTCTCTATAAATATTGCTCTTAATACATTGAGACACAGTTAACGTGCATTCACTACTAACTACTAATATATTTAACACTATGTCTAATTCATGTTAGTTATTTCACTTCTTGACTTTTGCTTTTTACGAAGGGAGATCAGGGCTTGTCAGATCATTTTGGCCTTTTTCCTCATCTCCCTAGCTGTTATATGTCTACTAATTTGTTATTTCCAATGTGTATAATAACAGCTAAACGAATAAATTGAATTGATTGTTTATAATTTCCGTATTACTAATTTTCATACGAATGAGCTACACATACTTACACACACACACACACACACACACACACACCAACCAAAGCAAATCACTAAAGCAGAAGAATTATGCAAAACATTTAAAATTTACACTCACGCTTAGTACAAGTACGGGTTGATTCATAAAGAAGCATATAGTTTCCAGATGCTGTAAAACAGTAACAGTTGAAGACACGGACCACAACTGCGAACCGTTAGGAAGATGACCTCATAAAGTTAAAGTTTGTGTCCCGCTACTGAGGGAAGTGACGTAGGCGATAGCGCGCGTCAAGTGACTAGTCAGTCAAAATGGCAGCATCTGCAGTGAAGGCGTTTTGTGTTCTTGAATTGAGCAAAACGGAATCTGTAACTGTTGTGCAAGAGCATTTTCGATCACGATTCGGAGAAGAACCTTCAACCAGAAAATCTATCTACGATTAAGTTGTGGAGTAGGGGGTTTTTATAATCCAGTTTTCTTTCAAGAATCTGTGCTTTAGAAAAAAATTAATATTTCCTTTTTTATTGCAATGTTTAAGAATTTGTAATACTTTTGTATTGCTATTCAGGTTTAAATTCTCTCTCAGGGAAATTTGAAACTACGGGCTGTTTGTGCAAACTTAAAAGTCCTGGACGACCGCGTGTATTGGAAGAACTCGTCGATAGTGTTTGCACCGCCATTCAACGAAGCCTGGGAAAATCAATGCGGAGGGTGAGTCGTGAAGTGCAGATTTCACAGCCCACTGTCTAGAGAATTTTGAGAAAGAAGCTGAAAATGATTCCATACAAAGTGCAGATGTTGCAAAATCTCACTGATCAAAAGACAAAGCGCTTTGAATTTTGTGCCGAAATGCAGCACCATTTTGAAAATGACGATTTTGCCAATCGCTTAGTTTTCACCGATGAAGCTACATTTCACGTGAGTCGTCAGGTAAACAAGCACAATGTTCGCTTTTGGGAACAGAGAATCCCAGATTTACAGTGCAACACGTGCGAGATTCCCCTTAGGTAAATGTGTTCTGTGCGGTATCCAAAAAGAAAGTGTACGGCCCCTTCTTTTTTCACGAGAAAACTGTCACGGGAGGCTCTTTTCTGGATATGTTAAGTCTTTGGTTGATGCCACACTGGTAGGTCGACAGTGACAACTTTATTCTCCAATTGGATGGTGCACCACCGCACTGGTCAGGCGACGTGCGAGATTATCTCGATGAACATCTTCCTCACCGATGGATTACACGAGCCTCTGACTACAACATGCCACTGACACATTGGCCACCCAGAAGTCCTGACTTAACACCTTGTGACTTTTTCCTGTGGGGGTACGTAAAGGACAAGGTATTCGCCCCTCCCCTTCCTGTTAATCTAGCGGAGCTGAAACAGCGTATCACAGCCACTATCACTGCACTTGATTCAGATATCTTACCTCGCGTTTGGGCGGAAATGGATTACCGGCTCGATGTGTATCGTGTGACTAAGGGTGCACACATAGAACATCTGTGACTGTCTCTAAAAAACTTGAAACATTCCCCTACGATTCTGTTACAAGTAGAATAAAATATCTTACATTATTCTTTATATAGTGCGTTGAAACTGTATACTTCTTTAAGAATCACCCTGTACATTAATTAGTAAATTTTCCATTCTAACTTTAGCAAATTTTCTTAAACTTTGAATTCTCATGGTTTGGGTATGGACCCAAATTTTAAAAAAGTAGAGTTGGCCCTGGAATGTGAATATTCTCAATTCTTTTAATAAAAAATATGGATTTAAGATGTTCAGTTTGCATCGGGAAAAAAGTTCCAGCGCTGTTAAATATACCGCCGGAAACTCAGGACTACATGTACATCCTAAAAGTTTGTGTTCTTCATTAGCATTTTGAGAAACATTAATGGTATAAGAAGATGTACAATGTCTTATCTCTATTTTTTTCCAGCAAAAATGAAACAACTCTGATGAACTTAAGCTCAAGGTAACATAAGCATTCTGAATGTTTTTATTCCTAATCGGAACTTTTAGAGAAATATAATTTACCCACGTGTCAAATATGAAGTTAGAGAAAACAAACCTGATTTGCAGTGCTTTTGTAGCAACTCAAGATTTAGAGTTTAATAGAGAAAATTCAAGCAACTGATACCCATATCTAGTACCTGGAGCAACATATATCCAACTACGGCCACGCCGAAAAGAAAGTTTAGAGTGTAACTGAAAGAAGCAGTACAATTTTCAAGAGTAATTTATCATTAGGTATTAAAAAGAAAAATGCCCAATCAATGAACCCTTTTAATTTATACTTACGAGGGTCGTTCAGAAAGTAACGACTTTCTGGTCGGGGGTGGGGAGTGGGGGAGGGTGGATGGGACTTTTGAGGAGGCAAGTTTTCCCTTTGCTATATGTCATCATCATCATCATCATTGTCAACCATTATCAATCCACTGCTCGACAAAGGTCTCCCCAAGTTTCCTCCACAACGGTCTGTCTTGTGCCAGTCTCCTCCATGTTACTCCCGCATACTTTCGAATTTCATCCGCCCATCTCCCATGTGGTGGTCTTCTGGGTCTTTTCCTGTCCCTTGGAATCCAGTCTAAAGTTTCAGCTATGCATCGATGGTCTGTCCTGGCAATATGTCCAACCCATTGCCATTTCAGGGATTTTACTCTGGTCATGATGTCTTCCACTCTTGTCATTTTTCTGATCCACGTGTTCCTCTTCTTATCTCTCCTGGTTACACCAAGCATGCACCTCTCCATGCTTCTTTGAGTTGTCTGCAGCCTTTGTATGTCTCTTTTAGTTAAGGTCCACGTCTCTGCACCATACGTAAGCACTGGAAGGATGCATTGATCAAACACTTTTCTTTTAAGACATAATGGCATATTGCTCTTGAAAATAATACTGTTTCTTCCAAACGCTTTCCAGGCAAGTTTTATACGCTGATTAATTTCTTCATCAATGTGACCCTCACTTGATATCTGCTGTCCAAGATAAATGTAGGTATTGGTTATCTCCAGCTTTTCCCCATCAATCGATAAATACATTTCTTGTAAAATCATTGTACATCACTTTTGTCTTCTGAAAGTTCATTTTTAATCCCACTTCTTTACTCTTGTCAGCCAGTACCTGGATCATACTCCGAAGCTGGGGCAGAAGTATAATGCAGTAAATATACTTGTATTTACATACTTTCGAAGTATCTCCCTCTGCCTGAATGCGCCGGTCCCACCTTTGTATCCACTCCGGGCAGGTGTGTTCGAAGCCTTTCCTCGACATGTGGCTCAACACAGCATTTTTCAGTTCAGGGAATAGGTGGAATTCACACGGCTCCAGGTCCGATTAAAATAGAGGGTGCGCCATCATTTCGCTGCCTGGATCTTAGGTAACCTGCTGAGAATGCCCATGAACATCGTGCTTTGCTTAATCTTGATTCAAAATCCAACCATTATGTGCATATTCTCTCGTTTTGTGGAATTTTTGTTTTCTTTAGAGGACCTTTGAGAACTTCAGAATAATAGGCACCGGTAAGTTTTCTCTTGTGGAACAACATGGTCACAAGCAATTCCCTTTCTATCGAAGAAAACCAGGTGCATGACCTTCCCTGCACTTGCTTGAGTCTTTGCTTTCTTGGATCGGGGACTCTGCAGGTGTTTCCAGTGGGTTCTCTGTTGTTTTGTTTCTGGATCGAAATCGTGAAAAAATGTTTCATGACATCAGACGACTTGATGTGAACAATGTGGTTCGCGTCGTAGCCGGCACTTCCATTGGCGACAAGTGATAACACGATTTGCCTTGTGTTCATCCGTGAGGAAATGGGGAATCCACTTTGCGGCGACTTTCCGGTACCCCAACCGGTTTCTCACAGTGTCATCAACGGACATCTGCACCACATTAGTAACCTCCTCAATGATCATTCGGCGGTCTTCGCGCAAGAATGCCCAGATGGTATTGACATTAACTATTGTAGTCGATGTCAAAGGCCTTTCCGGATCGTGGTGCATCTTCCAGATACTCTTCACCATTCGCAAATTTCTTGTGCTACTCAAAAACTCTTGCACGTGACAAAGCATCTTCCTTATAGGTTGCTTTAATCATTTCGTGCGTTTCTGTGGCGGTTTTATTCATAAGCACGCAATATTTTACAGCTGCTCTTTGCTCCAGTTTTAAATCCATACTGGGTAACAGAAATACGTCTGAACTCTACGCCAAGAATGAACTAGTGGAGCGCTGTAACGACGCGTCGTTACGTGGCTGAACTTGTTGGTGTTCCATCACAGGCAGCTGCATTTTTGTGCGTGGGTTTGGTTTGGATATATGACTTAGTCTCGTTACTTTTTGAACGACATATGTGTGGATCAGAAACATGGACTTTAATTAAAAAAGACATCAGAAGCTGCGGAAAACTGAAAGAAGCATAAAGCATACTTGGAGCAACCAAGAAAGATAGGAAATGAAACACGTGGATCAAAAAAGCCATGAAGCAACCAAGAAAGATAGGAAATGAAACACGTGGATCAAAAAAGGCATGGAGCAACCAAGAAAGATAGGAAATGAAACACGTGGATCAAAAACGGCATGGAGAGATGCATGCTTGGTGCAGCCAAGAAAGATAGGAAATGAAATTCATGGATCAAAAACGATGACATGATCAATGTAAAGACCCTCAAGTAGCTTTACTAAAAAAGACGTTAGAAGCTGCAGACAACTCAAAGAAGCATAGAGAATTGAATGCTTGGTGAAACCAAGAAATATAGGAAATTAAATTCATGGTTCAGATAAAGAATAGAGAGATGCATGTTTGGAGCAACCAAGAAAGGTAGGAAATGAAACTAATGATAAAAAAAATGACAAGAGTCGATGACATAATGATTAACGTAAATACCCTGAAGTTGCTGGGCATATTGCTAGAAAAACTGCAATACTAGACCAGATGCTAAGGTACAGGAAAAGACCTAGAGGAAACCACGTGGGAGATGGGTGGATGAAATTCGATAGCATGACGGATCCAGAAGCTTGCTTTAGGGAGATCTACTGGTCTAAAAAAAACAGGCTTGACAGTGAGACTTTGTGGAAGAAAGGAGAGAGAGAGAGGGAGAGAGAGAGAGAGAGAGAGAGAGAGAGAGAGAGAGAGAGAGAGACAGACAGACAGACAGACACTCACTGGAACAGCTTTTCCTTCCTGGCATTGCTTGACTTTAAAAAAATCTTTTTCTATCGAAAAAGTTATGCTAAATTTTTAAAGCAGAAAGTGAGGAAAACAATTAAAAAATCTGCGCTATTGTCCTAGAGTTCAACTGCCTGCTTTGCGAGGAAACTGTTTCAGTGCTTTTTAAACATCAAGTCTATATAGAATCTTTCAAAATAAATTTGAGCGGTTCCATTCGGGTGGCTTAATTTAATAAAAAAATTATTCCAGCTTGAATCATCGAATTATCCTTAAAGAGGAATTACCGGGAATATTCCTTAAAATATTCGATTATTCTTTCACTATGCGCGATTCCTAATTCTTTTCAAAGGAATTTCAATTTACATCACTTCATGACGTGATTCCTTGACTTACATACGATTTTCTCTCAAAAGTTTGTGGAAATATTACGCTAAACAAAGCACACTCATTGCTTTTTAAAATGATCAGTTAAAATCTATTTTCCCTTCCTCTCATAGCTTCCTTTTTTCTTTTTGGAATGAAGTTTAACGACCACCGTGAGCAACTCAATGTGCTATAAACAGTTGCCCGTCCCTAATTTCGGGCTACCGGTTCCAGTGAAGGGAGAAAACCGGTGCCACAAGACAAACACCCATGCCTCACCTGTGTTTTAGAAACTGTAATGTTTTTTTTCCTGCTCTATCTATCTCTCTGAAGCTAAAACATAATATTTAATCTCCAAATTCACAGCAAATTTTAATCGTTGTAAAAACCTTTACGAAAATCTGTGCATTTATCACTTTAATTTTACAAAAATTAATCCTTTAATTATTTACGATTTTGACCATTTAAAAAGGAAGTCTGTTTTAGGGGGACGATTGCCCCAGTCGCCTCCCCCCACTGGATCCGCTAGTAGCGTTGGAAGGGACTTGAGGGAGACCTTCATCCAGCAGCTGATATTAATATTAAATATGCTTTTAACAGAAACTACGCATTTTTGATATTAAGTGCTCTCACTTTTTTCTTTCTGAAAAGAAAAATAATAACCCCTCTGATAAATAAACATTGAAATCTCAACCCCATATTTTGAATTTTTTCCTAAAGTTTTGGAGAAGCAGAATTTGACACCGTATATGCGCACTTAAGAAACTTTTTTTTCTATTTTAATAATGTGATTTTATAGTACTTTTTTTTTTTTTAAGTGTCTGTGCTAAATTTGCCGCACGAAGTTCTAACTTACATAGCCTGCGGTTAAATCCTCATCTATGCGCTGAACAAACGCTAAGCTGTTTTATGTTGTCCTGCTTATAAAGAACTAATTGCATGTTGCTGCATAATATGTAGCTTGAACATTATGCAACTATGAATTTATGAAAGAGAACAAACGTTGTTGGTGAGGGATATATGCAATAATGAGAAAACAAAAAATGAATAGAAAATTGTGCAAGAAAAATAGAAGCAGACAGACGAAATAACCTAGAAACTAGTTCTTTGCGCAATAAAAACGTTAGAAAAATTAAAAAAAACAAATTTGCAAAACCTTTCTTGAGTTGGTGAGAAATCGAGATGCTGTCATGTGTGTACGCAAGTTTTCAATGCATTCAGTTGGGACGACGTTTTCTCAGACGTGCAGGCGCCAGGGCACCCTGAATATGAGCCGACAGTTCTGGGTGCAGCAGTCCTGAGGCAAAGCACGTCTCTTTTTAAGAAGGAATGCCAACTTTCGAACGGGGGGCTGTATACGAAATGCGAGTTACCACCCTGGTGTACGCCTGTTCCCATCCGCCATCCGGGGGCCAGTCAAGAATTTCCTCTCACCCCCTGTGATTTTCTTGCAAATCACCCTTAGAAACAAAAACAAAAACAAAAAAATCATGTGAGGCAAAATTCATTACATAGGAGTGGATCCATTCGCGTGTTGGCATGGAAAAGAGCATTAGAAACAAGAGTGAGAGAGATTCGAATTATCGAGTGCAATGACACGGATAATTTTTTTAACTGGTGGTTTATGTTAACTAACAATCAGTTTTTTGGTTTTTTTTTTATTGTTTTTTTTTCGATTGGAGGTTTAACGACCACCATGAGCGGTTCACTGTAAACCGCCACATAGGAAAACTGCCACACAGGAAATCTGCCACACAAGAAAACTGCCACACCGGAAGATTGCCACGTAAAAAAACTGCCACACCGAAAGATTGCCACAAAGGAAAACTGCCACACGCTTTTCATTAAGGGGCCGGGCACAAATTGCTATTCCTTCGAGGAATACTTTGAATGTGTGGCAGTTTTCTGGTGTGGAAGTTTTCTAAGTTTCCGAATTATGTGTGGCAGTTTCCCAAGGTGCCTAACGATGGAAAGGAGCTCTTTTGTTTGTCTGAATTTTCATCTCGGTTCATACTTACGGCAACTGGCCACAGAAGTTCGAGGAGGGGGGGGGGAGGGGTATAAAGAATGCCGTTTTTTGGCCTATATTGAGAATTGAATTGGGAACTCCAAACAAATTACGAGAAAACGTTCTATTTAGGCGCCTAGTGTTCAGCAAAGAACAATGAGGTGGGATTTTTTTAATAACGCTGCACTTTTACTTAGGCACTAAATATTTACATAACATGTCAAATTTGTAATTTTTTTTTTACTTAATTAATTCATAGGCCCTACACCTCGGCCTTTTTAACAGCTTTTAATTCGCCGTCTTTATATTCATAACGCTTACGTATCAAATCAAGTCAATTGCATTGCTCTTTTACTTAGGCACTAAATAGTCATAGGCCACAGTCATAGGCCTTTTTAACAGGCTTTATTCTACCAGTGTCATATTCACAACGTTTACACATCAAATCAAGTTAATAATATTGCGCTTTTATTTAGGCACGAAATATTTATTCACAGGCTCCAGGCCTAGGTTTAGGCCCTTTTACCAGTTTTTATTCTACCAATGCCATATTCACAACGTTTATCAGAAAATCAAGTTAATGTTATTGGGCATTTACTTTGGCACGAAATATTAATTCATAGGCCCTAGGCCTAGGCCTTTTTAATAGTTTTTACTTTATCACTGCCATATTCACAAATTTATACAACAAATAAATGTAATAATATTGCGCTTTTACTTAGGCAGGAAACATTAATTCATAGGCCCTAGGCCTAGGCTTTTTTGACAGTTTTGATTCTACCAATGCCATATTCACAACGTTTACACATCAAATCAAGTTAATAATATTGCGCTTTTATTTAGGCACGAAATATTCGTTCATAGGCCCTAGGTCTGGGCTTATGAATTAATATTTCGTGCCCAAGTAAAAGCGTAATATTATTAAATTGATTTGCTGTCTAAACGTAGTGAATGTGGCATTGGCCTATAAATTAAGAGTCAAAACTATTAAAAAAGCCTAGGGCCTATGAATTTATATTTCGTGCCTCAGTAAACGCCCAATATTATTAACATGATTCGCTGTGTAAACGTTGTGAATATGACATTGGTAAAATGAAAACTGGTAAAAGGGCCTAGGCCTAGGGCCTGTGAATAAATATTTCGTGCTTAAATAAAAGCGTAATATTATTAACTTAATTTGATGTGTAAACGTTGTGAATATGGCATTGGTAGAATCAAAACTGTCAAAAAAGCCTAGGCCTAGGGCCTATGAATTAATGTTTCCTGCCTAAGTAAAAGCGCAATATTATTACATTTATTTGTTGCGTAAATTTGTGAATATGGCAGTGATAAAGTAAAAACTATTAAAAAGGCCTAGGCCTAGGGCCTATGAATTAATATTTCGTGCCAAAGTAAATGCCCAATAACATTAACTTGATTTTCTGATAAACGTTGTGAATATGGCATTGGTAGAATAAAAACTGGTAAAAGGGCCTAAACCTAGGCCTGGAGGCTGTGAATAAATATTTCGTGCCTAAATAAAAGCGCAATATTATTAACTTGATTTGATGTGTAAACGTTGTGAATATGACACTGGTAGAATAAAACCTGTTAAAAAGGCCCTATGCCTGTGGCCTATTATGACTATTTAGTGCCTAAGTAAAAGAGCAATGCTATTGACTTGATTTGATACGTAAGCGTTATGAATATAAAGACGGCGAATTAAAAGCTGTTAAAAAGGCAGAGGTGTAGGGCCTATAAATTAATTAGGTAAATGAAAAATACGTAAATTTGACATGTTATGTAAATATTTAGTGCCTAAGTAAAAGTGCAGCGTTATTAAAAAATTCCCACCTTATTGGTCTTTCCTGAACAAAACAATTTTTGCTCGGCTTACATAAAACGTTTTCGCGAAATTTGTTTGGAGTTCCCAATTCAATTCTCAATATAGGCCAAGAAACGGCATTCTTTATACCCCCCCCCCATCCCCTCCTCGAACTTCTGTGGCCAGTTGCCGTAAGTATGAACCGAGATGAAAATTCAGACAAACAAAAGAGCTCCTTCCCATCGTTAGGCACCTTGGGAAACTAACACACATAATTCGGAAACTTGGAAAACTTCCACACCAGAAAACTGCCACACATTCAAAGTGTTCCTCGAAGGAATAGCAATTTGTGCCTGGCCCCTTAATGAAAAGCGTGTGGCGGTTTTCCGATGTGCGGCAGTTTTCTAAGTTGCTAAAAAATGTGTGGCAGTTTTCCTGTGTGGCGGTCTTCCTCCAACCCCGTGAGCAACTCAATGGGCTAAAAGCAGTCGCCCGTCCTTAATTTAGGATCACTGGTTCCAGGGAAGGGAGAGAGCCAGCGCCATAAGACAATCACAACATCCATACCTCACTAGGATTCGAACCAAGACCTTATTCGGACGATCAGAAGCCACCGCTTAGACCACTGTGCCGCCGGGGCGGCGAACAGTTCATTATGAGAAAGCAGTATGAAAACACTTTTTCCTTAAATGTTTATTTGGTAGAGTTCCTTAAATGTTTATTTAACGGTTGGAAATAAAAATATACACTCAATGGACAAATCATCAGAGATACCTATAGTCGTTTTTTTTTCTTGGCCCTTGACGTTAATGGAATCGCCTGATTTTGGAAGTGCAGCAAGCACTTCCCGAGTCTAACCACATGTGATTTGCAGCAAGAAGGGAGCAGGCGAAGGGCTCCCTAGTAATCTCACCCTAGGGCGGAATTCTTGTGGAAAGCGTGGCAGTAAATATTGCTTGATCTGCAAGGGGCTTCTTTGTCTCTTAAGTGATCCTTCTTAAGGGAACAGTGAGATTTCTCCCCGCAGCGATTATGTCCCCTGCAAGCAATGTGAGACAATGGGGGAGATAACAATGTTGTGGGTGGGAGAGAGATGCTTCGACACGTCGCACCCAAAATGCTTGCACTCCCAAAAATGGGCGGTTCCATTTTCACCGAGTGCCAAGTAAAAAAAAAATCCGGCTATACCTAATGGCGTGTTGTTCCTCCTGTACACGCTGAGGCATCGATTCCACTAGATGCCAGCGAGTTTTCGGAGATAATGCCAGCCATGCCTGTTGCAGCATTGTCCACAACTCCCCCGAGACGTCGGTCCAAGATCCACGAATCTTATATTCTACTCCATGGCATCCCAGAAAGCTTCCACGGGGTTTAAATCCGGGGACCGCGGGGAAACTGGATGGTCCCAATGAGTGCTCCCCGAGACATGCCTGGGTGGTTATTGCCAGATGTGGCGGCGCATTGTCCTGCCGAAACAGACCACCGGCTGCAGATTGCGCAAAGGTCACGAAAGCATGTAGGCGGTCAGTCAGCACATGCTTGTGGCGCGCAGCTGTTAAGAACATCTCCAGACACACTATGGGTCCTAATGTTTCCCATGAGAAGGCTCCTCATACCATCACAGAGCCACCACCATTTTTAACAGAGCCAACCTGGCGCGACGGAGACGTGGCCTCATGCTGTCTATGCCACACCCGCACCCTGCCGTCAGCCCGGTACAGCTGAAAAAGGTTCTCATTTGACCACATGACCCAGCGCCACTCTTCAAAGGTCTAGTTTTGATGTTACCGGCACCAAGTGAGGCGTAATGTCCGATGACGAGCAGTCAGCAGTGACGCACGAGTAGGGCGTCGTCTCTCGTAGCCCAGGGTGAACAGCACCGTTCGCTCGCTAACGCTTCTTGGGCCTCCAACATTTAACCTGGATGTGATTTACGCAGCCATTGCCAAGAGGTCGTCCTGTATGTCCTCGGGGCAAGGCTAAGCTGACTATCGAGTTTAAGTTGCAGTGTACTTCCACTGCATGATACAGTTCCAGTTTAAAAGCAGTGTTCGAGCTTTAACTGAGACCTAAGAAAGCACGTGGATATATAGATGTTCTAAATGTCGTATGTACGCATATTAAAAAGAAAACGAAGATTCCAGTTTCGGTTGCGTTCCTAAATAATACAAATATTGGTATTTTGGCGGCGTCATTGTCACTTCTGTTTTGCTTCAGAGAGGCTGTATAGTTAACAAAAGGATATTTACTGGGACTGGGATGGAAGAATTATTAGCCGTATAACGAAGTAAATTTCTCCGTCATTTCTGTCCACGCCAGGATTCGAACCCGGGTCCCCTCATTCCGGAATAAGTTGCTCTACCAATTGAGCTACGCGGACGTTTTATTCTGACTCCTATCTGCCTTTATGTCGTGTGCGTCCTTCTGGCAGGTACGTCACATCTCCTGGTACGTTACATCATCTCCCCCTTATTTTTTTTATTTATTTATTTTTTTTTTTTCGAAATGCTGGAGATGGGATTCTCTGATTTTTCCTATCTCGCGGTATGGAAAGAACATCACACCAATGCGAGATTTTGAACGGTCGGGTCATGCGGATAGTTCGGGCGCCATTATAACGAAGTAAATTTCTCCGTCATTTCTGTCCACGCCAGGATTCGAACCCGGGTCCCCTCATTCTGGAATAAGTTGCTCTACCAATTGAGCTACGCGGACGTTTTATTCTGACTCCTATCTGCCTTTATGTCGTGTGCGTCCTTCTGGCAGGTACGTCACATCTCCTGGTACGTTACATCATCTCCCCCTTATTTTTTTTTATTTTTTTTTTTTTTTTTTTCGAAATGCTGGAGATGGGATTCTCTGATTTTTCCTATCTCGCGGTATGGAAAGAACATCACACCAATGCGAGATTTTGAACGGTCGGGTCATGCGGATAGTTCGGGCGCCATTATAACGAAGTAAATTTCTCCGTCATTTCTGTCCACGCCAGGATTCGAACCCGGGTCCCCTCATTCCGGAATAAGTTGCTCTACCAATTGAGCTACGCGGACGTTTTATTCTGACTCCTATCTGCCTTTATGTCGTGTGCGTCCTTCTGGCAGGTACGTCACATCTCCTGGTACGTTACATCATCTCCCCCTTATTTTTTTTATTTATTTATTTTTTTTTTTTTTCGAAATGCTGGAGATGGGATTCTCTGATTTTTCCTATCTCGCGGTATGGAAAGAACATCACACCAATGCGAGATTTTGAACGGTCGGGTCATGCGGATAGTTTGGGCGCCATTATAACGAAGTAAATTTCTCCGTCATTTCTGTCCACGCCAGGATTCGAACCCGGGTCCCCTCATTCCGGAATAAGTTGCTCTACCAATCGAGCTACGCGGACGTTTGTTCTGACTCTTATCTGCCTTTATGTCGTGTGCGTCCTTCTGGCAGGTACGTCACATCTCCTGGTACGTTACAGCCGGAGGCGGTGATAATGGCTTGGTGGTCATTGTAATGAGCTTACTCCTTTGTTCGTGGATGTTGTTTTAAAATACTCAATCAGAAATCGTTTTGTCTGGTGGTCGGCAAGGTTAAGAAGGTGTGGGGGTCGGAGGGGAAATCATGACTGAACGCGAGAAGTTTTCTTTTGTCTCGCCTTCAGTCATCCTTAGGGGGAAGGGTCCGCGACACATAGTACTCCATTAGTGCACGGAGAAATACTGATAAAAAAACAGATTTCATGTCGGTGATCAGCTTTCACAACCTTAACAGTGTAATCAGGTTAGCTTTGCTCCGAGTATAGATAGTCTACGTCGACCCCGGTTATCAATGGCGTGTGGTCGGCCACCACTTGCTCTTTAGGTGTTGGTATGTCAGTCGATGGTATACTCGCGGTACACCCTTTGTACCGTTGCTCTCCGGAACGTGAAGGTTCTTACCACTTGGGCGATAGAATGACCCATGTGCCATGCGCCAATAATGCGTCCACGATCAAAGTCGCTCAGATCACCACGTTTACCCATGTTCGTCTATTGCGATACACTGTTAGGAAGCACTGCTGCTGTCCGCCTATTTATCGCTTGTGTTCGGTTTGGGTATGTTCCAATCAGCGTGGGTGATGCCCATTACCCGTATCTCTAATGTTTCGTGTACTGAGTGCACATTTGTGCCCGGAGATAGCTATCGTGAGGCGAAAAGCGCTGTCATCCCAGAATGTTCACACCAGGGGCATAAAAAAAATGAAATCCACAACATGCAGATAAATTTACTGTTCATTGTAACGCACGAAAAGAAGTTAAACACTTCTGTCAGTCTTCTTTCTTAATGATTTGGTTAGCAGCGTACAATATTCCGTTCCGCTAACCAGCAAACCTCAGGAGAGGGAGAGGGGGGGTTAATAGGTACATCTTACCTGGGCCCGGAAGCCCAAAGGAGGGGAACCGAAAATTTCCTGAAATCCCAGAAAAGGTTTTCATACATTGTGTGAAGACTGGCATTCACATTTTGTGTAGCCTGTCGATGAATTTTGTGCTACATGATCACTGTCACGAAATTAATCTCCAGATCCATGCAAAATTCTTTTTCTTTTGAATTTTCAGAAAAATAAATATATTTAGGGAAGAAACAGAAATAAAGAAAAGACAAGTCA
Organism: Macrothele yani; assembly: GCA_039090855.1. Lineage (NCBI taxonomy): Eukaryota > Metazoa > Arthropoda > Arachnida > Araneae > Macrothelidae > Macrothele > Macrothele yani. Next base: position 126,711,923 of record CM077024.1, on the reverse strand, counting down.
AAGAGAGAAAATTAAAAAAGTAGAAATAAAAATTACAAAAAATGAAATAAATAGAAATAAAGAATGACAAGACAGAGGAAATTGAAAAAAGGGTTCAACAAACACTCTTTCAATTTGTATTAAGCGTGGCTTCAAAATTTTTTTTTTCATTGAACTTACCTATAGAATTGGAGCTAGAAGAAACGTTTGGAAATCTCATCGCTAAACAGGGAACAGTTGATTTGGATAATCATGCACAGAATTTTGATGGAGCAGATGCAGAAAATGGAAATGGAAAAAAAAAAAAAAAAAGAAACAGACATACATACGCATGTGAGAATGAATTTGCAAGATGAGAGGAGTAATTTTATTGTAGGGCTTGACATTGGATGTATTACAACCGAGTTTTTAGCACGTCTTTTGTAAAAAAAGATCGTGCTTATGTTACCGGTTTGTCCGTCCGTCCGTCTGTACCCATGATATCTCTGCAAATATTGGTCCGATTTGAAAAATTCTTTTTATATTGGGAAGCTTGAAATATGCGTATGATGATCCTTTATTTCGTTTTTTTACGATGTACAATTTCGCCGCTATTGGGAGTAAATGCAGATGATGTCGAATTCAAAAATACGTTTTGTTCCACATATTTGCTTCTAAACATCCGATTGAAAAAAATATTTTATCTTTCGATTCCATTTATATCGAAGAGTATTTTAGATATAGTTACTTTTTTCAAATTACGCATAGATTTACCGCTAGAGGACGTAAAAATAAATTGCATTTTTTTCCGATAACTCTTCTTCTAAAACTCCGATTTGAAAAATCTTTTTTTCAGCGAATGCACCTCCTAATGGAAAACCTTTTGCATACAATTTAAAAATTTTGGTAAAGAATACTTTAGCCACCATGGGGCGTAAGTGTTAATTTTCGCTTCTGATGTATTTGCCATAAAATCTGAGCTTCTAAAATATCGATTGAAAAAATTCTTTCGTGCACTGATGCCACTCACATCGATAAACGTTTTTGGAATATTTTCTTCTTAAAATATTCCACAGTTTCTCCGCCAGGGGCGGAGATGTATATCTTATTTTTGTCAATATCTCTACTTCTGGGAGTCTGATTTGAAAAATGCCTTCTTGCATTGTCATCCTGCAACAAGACAATGCACCGTGCAATCGCTCCCGAATTGTATCCGAATGGTTGGATGAACACTCCACCGGCGTGACCTCACTTCCTTGGCCAGCTAGGTCACCTGACCTCAATCCCATCGAGCACATCTGGGATGCCATCGAGAGAGATGTTCGAGGCTCTGACCCCCATCCCCCCCTCCATCAAATCTTTGTGAACTGTGGGAGCTTGTTCAGGGGTCGTGGATCCGTATGGCTTCCCAACGCTTCCGGTGTCTTGTCGAGTCCATGCCAAGACGAATCGCCGCCGTCATCAGGGCGAAAGGTGGTGCTACACGTTACTAGACAGATATCTCTAATTCAATTGCTCTTCAGTGTATAGCAGCACCCGTAGGCCACTGAAGACGCGACTGCAGCTCTACACGTACAAAGTCAGAACAGTGCACTAACTGAAACACACAGACTACGATAAGAGTGTGGAATATTGTTGATGGTTCAACGACTTCATTAATGACAACAGAGAGGATATTCTGGACGTCATGTTTTCTCCGATGAGGCGGTGTTCCACTTATCGGGATATGTGAACAGCCAAAACAGTCGCTTGTATTTTTTCAATAATCAGCATCAGATACACGAAATGCCATTACACGATCAGAAGATTGGTGTGTGGTATGCGATATCTGGAAGATGCATAGTGGGGCCCATATTCTTCGAGAGGACCATAAACGCGGCAAGGTATTGTGACAATACTCTGTACCCATTCATCGGGCACTTAACCGAGGAAACATTTAGTGGCTACTTCCAGCAGGAATTTGCTACGTCCCATACAGCTCATGCCTGTACGGGGTTGTTGGCTGATGTATTCGGAAACAGAATCATCTCCAAAGGCACATGGCAGCCATGTTCGCTCAGTCTCACGCCAGAATATTACTATCAGTGGGGTTTACAGAAAAATTCTATTTACAAGAACAATCCCCGTTCTCTGCCGGAAGTACAAGAAGCCATCAACAAAGTAATCAGCTACATTTCCCCGTAGGATCTGTCACGTGTCTTTGAGAACATGTTCAAGCGCGTGGATGCATGTCTACACACAGATGGAGGCCATTTCCAGCATTTATTATAGCAGGCACGCTTGTAGTTGTACGTGTATTCTTCCTAGGTGCACAGTGACTTTTGGCTCACCCTCTATTTACTGGTTCGTCTCATCGAATTTGTGATTCAAATAATGGAAAACGTTTTAGGACTCATTAATCTACTCTCCAGATGTCGGACCCTATCCTTCAGGATCATGTGCGAAGTGCATAGAGGAGTCACAGAGAAGGAGTGATCGGCTTCAAGTTCATTATCTGTCCCCTGACTCACAAAATGAATGCATCGCAGAATGCTCGAATCTGGTAAAACAACACATTTTGCTTGAGAAGCAATTTGCCAAGTACTTTGCAGAAATAGTAGATTCCACACCAGATTCTTATCATATTTAACAAACTTAATACAGACATTTGACGTGGACCAGGAACATCAAACAGAAGTCACCGCTCTTTCACGTTTATATGTGAGTCACGGAAAAATTCTCATTGAGAATATTTCCGTGACTCACTTATAAACGTGGAAAGAGCGATGACTTCTGTTTGATATTTAACAAACTTTATTTATTTATTTATTTATTTTGGATTGGAGGTTTAACGACCACCGTGAGCAACTCTATGTGCTATAAGCAGTCGCCCGTCCCTAATTTAGGTCACTGGTTCCAGGGAAGGGAGAGAGTCAGTGCCGTAAGACAAACAAAAAATCCGTGCCTCACAGTATTCGAACCCGGACCTCTTTCGGACGAATAATCAGAAGCCATCGCTTAGATCATTGCGCCACAGGGACGGCACATTTCTTCTGATAGACGTACTTTTGAAAGAAAGGATTTCCCAAATTTGCAGATTGCAGCCAAAAAAAAAAAAAAAAAAAAAAAGAAAAAAAGAAATAGATATAACATTGAAAGAGCATCAGATATGATATTTTCGTGCTAAAAATGATCTAAGTTAAAAAACAATGCCGTCTTACGCACGATTTAAAAAAATAATAATATTAAAAAAATATATATACAAGCTAAAATATATACACATTAGACCATCCGAGTTTACAATAAACTCATCATCAGATGTAATAGAATACACAAACACAAGCGACAATGTATTAGTTATATGTATATACCATGACAGTCGTGTCACAAGTGACGTATGTCCAAAAAGAGATTTAACGAACGTGCAGAAATAATTGGTATCTCAATTTCTGAGACCCCGAGTGTCTAGAAATAATTGGCATCTCAATTTCTGAGACCCAGAGTCTCCAGAAATTGAGATTGACCAATTATTTCCGCACATGCATTAAACCTCTTTTTGGACATACGTCACTTGTGACACGATTGCCATGGTATATACACAGTGTACATATAACTAACACCTTGTCGTTTGTGTTTGTGCATTCTATTACATCTGAGCATTAGTTTGCTATAAACTCGAAATGTCTAATTGTGTATATATTTTAACTTGCATATATATTTTTTAATATTAATTTTTTTTTAAATCGTGTGTACGACGGCATTGTTTTTTAACTTAGAGATTGGGAAAACACGCTATTCCCTCAGTGATTGTAGAGCTCAAGCCTACGATAATGGGGCAAATATGGCCGAAAAATACAACGGCACACAGGCAAAAATACAAGAAAAATGCTCAACAACAACTTTTTCACCTTGCGTTTGTCATACACTCAACTTATGTGGAAATAATGCAGATGAATGCATACCTGAGGCAATAACCTCTTTCGAAACAATTCAAACTGTGTACCATCTGTTCAGTTCCAGTCCTAAGCGATAGGAATTTACTGCAAAACCGTATTGGTTGTTCTCTTCATGGTACACCTGAAAGATGGTCAGATCGTGTTGAATGTGTAAAGACTTTTGCAGCTAATTTGCCTGGCATTAAATTAGCACTAGAAGACCTCTTAGAACTAAATATGACAGACAGAACAAAAAATGAAGTTCATTGGGTTTCATTATACACATGTGTATATGAAATCTTTTGCCTGTTGTTAATGTCAGCCGTGTGGTACAAAATATCAACTGGCATAGATATTTGCAACAAGGTCATCCAAGCTAGAGATGCCACACTAGATGTTGAAAAAGCAACCATAGAAATATTTTCCTCACGGAGCTAACAAAACTTCGAAACAACCGGAAATGCATGTGGGATGAAGCCAAATTGGTTGCGTCAAACCAAAACATACACTCATCATCAAAAAAATAGTTGCACCCAGAAGGAAGCAACCGACAGGAATGAAACTTGGTGGGTAGGTTTGACATCGTGAGACATGCAAATGATTCAAGTATCACGTTCGGCCACTCAGGTGACGCAAGCAAGGAAGGGTCGTAGTGCTGTGCATGAACGACTACATAAGGCCGTCAAGTTACGCTCGCTTGCCATTCTGATTCGTGCTGTTGTGTTGGTTGTATCGTTTGCAAGCGAAGTATGCCTCGGAGAAGACTTTGGAAGCAATTCGAGCAGTTGGAAGAGTTCGAGAGAGGCCGCGTCGTTGGGCTCCGGGAAGTGGAATGGTCTTATCGCCGTATTGCGGCCATACCAGTCGTGCGAATATCACCATAACACGCTGTTGGAGGCAGTGGATAGAACAAGGCACGCAGACCACGGGGAGATAGAGAGAGAGAGAGAGAGAGAGAGAGAGAGAGAGAGAGGACCGAAGGGTTGTTCGACATGCGCGGAGTGACACAACAGCCACGACTGAGGATATTCAGCGAGCAGCGGTGCCCTCCATGCATCGTCCGATTAGTGCGAGAACCATTGGCAGACGGCTGCATGACACAGGACTAAACACACGCAAACTGTTACGACGAATGACCTTAACACCATTGCATCGTCGCCAAAGACTGCAATGGTGTCGTGCCAGACTGTCATGGAGCCACTCAGAATGGCAGCGGGTGATCTTCAGTGACGAGTCCCGCTTTTGTCTTGGAGGAGACGACCGTCGAGTCCGTGTGTGGAGGCACCGTGGTCAGCGCCAAGATGAACGGTTTGTTGTCGAGCGTCACACGTCCAGAAGGCCTGGTGTCATGGTGTGGGGTGCAATTGCCTACGATACCAGATCACCTTCGATGTTCATTACAAACCACTTTTACAGCCCAATGTTAGGTCCTGTAACCAGTGTCCCTACCTTTTCTGAACGCTCACTCCGGTGTGATTTTCCAACAGGGCAACGCTCATCCGCATACTACTGCTGTCTCGGGAGCTTGCCTTCAAGGCACTGACACTCTACCATGACTAGACCAATCGCCAATTGAAAATGTGTGGGATGCTATTGGACGCGCTATCCACACTCCACCCCTACCGCACACCGTGAAGGAACCTGCGTGAAAGATTCAACCTCAATGGCTTATCGAGGACACCGTTAGAAACCTATACAACTCCATGCCGAGACGTCTGACATACTGTGTAAGCAAACATGGCGGCTCGACGCAATACTGAGAGACATTACTTATTGGCGTGTAGCTCAATACATATTGCTCATATCAGTCTCAATTTTTAATCATTTATTGTTCCTGGTAACCTTTACCTTTCTCCCGAATAGCATTGCAATCCGACTCGTCCTTTTGGGTGCAACTTTTTTTTTGACTTTGAGTGTAGAAATAAAACTCTCCCATAGATGTGATGGAGTTAGGCGTAGGAAGGCCATGCCGCATGACGACAGCACACCTGATGCTAACTTGGAAGAAATGAATGATATCAATGATACTCCAGAACAGGTCTACTTCAGAAAGTGTTTGTTTTATGTTTTGGTAGACAGTGTTATCGGAGGATTAACTGTCTGCTTCAATGCTGTTAAACAGTTGGCAGACAAATTTGATTTCTTGTGTAAATATCTGACCATGTCCAAAAATGATGTGGAGAGAAAAGCTTCATCTTGTGCTGCTGACATTAAGGTGGTTCTACTTAAAATCTCTGCCTTATGTTTCCAATGGTAAAACTTTTTTACATATTTTCTTCGCAATTAATGTATTCCCAAGGATGAAAATTTGTACATCGGTAAAACTAACTTTAAGTTATAACATGGGGTGCTTAATATTTGCTAAAACTTAACCATAATTATATTAAAAATTAATCATTTTTTTAGTAATGTTAGACCTGTTAATATATGGCGCGACCTGTGCATTGATGACGTCAGTAGACAATCAAATGTTGGATTGCTTAATTATGGTTATGTTTTAGCAAGTATTAAGTACCCCATGCTATAACTTAAAGTTAGTTTTATTGACGTGCAAATTTTTATCCTTGGGAGTCCATTAATTGCGAAGAAAATATGTAAAGAAGTTTTACCATTGGAAACATAAGGCAGAAATTTTAGGTGAAGCCGCCTTAATGGTGATGATTTTGGAAAAGAAATGCAACATTTATCCTCAGCACCAAAAGCAAATTTTATGAATGCACTGATTGTAGGCGTCCACTTTTCACGTATTCTGATCATTCGTGGCTGAGAAAAACATCTCTGTAGGCCATACGTTCTGGTTTTTGCAAAAACAAATTCTTAGACCAAAAATGGTGTGCACAATTTATAGAGTTTCAGCATATTATATAGCTTCGTTATGAAAAATCTTCTGGAGTTAATTCCATTGCAAATTTGGGCAGTTTCGAAAAAAAAAAATTATCTCGGCGATTGAGAAAACATTGAGAATGGAGATATGTGCTTAAAAAGAAGAGACTGACAAAAACAAAAAAAAAACAAAAAAAGGATATAAACAGCGAGAAGAGCAACCTAAAAAAATTCTGGAGAGGAAACTCTTAGTTTTAGTGATTTAAATACATTGAAAAAATGAAAGTAGCATGATAACAGAGCTTCAATTCAATGACAGTTTATAACTATGCATTACCTCACATATATTTCCCATTGTAGGATTCTCGTAGCAGTATCGAAAAAGTCACTTTGCAATGGTTCTCACATTGAAAGGTTTAAGAAAAGCGTTGAAAGAAAACATCTGAAGCAATATCTTGCCAGAAATATTGCACAATATGTTTCACTGCAGAGTTTTGAATACATTTTTAAATAGAACATTAATAAGATATGGTTCAGAAAGTTTTCGACTTAAAGTGTTCATTCACTCCAGTCAAAAGATTCAGCAAATTCTGAACCCTTTGAACTGTTTCTGATTTTGTTAGACAGTATTCAGATGGTCATCATTTGTAATCTCAATACAAACAACAAAATTGAATCATTCGGAAATGCCACACAAAAAAAAAAAAAAAAAAAAAAGGTTCAATTATTGTTCTGACCAGCTCAATGCAACCAAAAGGGTTAATAGAATTCTAAATACTTTTGACTTATTTCTATCTGTGATAAATACCCGAGAATGTATGTGGAAGAAAGCACAGAAACCAAATATTTGATTTCCGTGGTTTTTTAACCAACGTTGTTAGCAGCTAGTAGCGATAAGGAGTCGCCCGTCCTTAATTTAGAGCCACTGGTTCCATGAAAGGCAGGATTATGACACATTGTGGCACGGGGCTGGCACTGAATTGCAGCTCCTTTCAGAAAACTTTCCCTATTTACATATGTTATTTTGCTACCAATTATTTTTAATGAAGCATGTTTGTTGAGGAGGGTGCTGTAATACCAGAAAGAATATAATTGTACAGCCATTATTGTTGCTATAAAATCATAGCAGTTCTTTTTGCTATCTGTAACACATATCATGCTTTTACCTAACTTTGCCAAAAATTAGATATTACATGCAAAACATTTCTCATCAGGAGCTGTATCCGATGCAGGAAGAATTTTTCAAATTGGAGTTTCAGAAGCAGAAATATCGGAGAGAACGCAATTTACCTGTACTCCTCCTAGCCGAAAACCTATGCATTTCTTGAAAAAGTGACTGTACCTAAAATAGTCTTGGATAAAATATTTTTTTCAATCGGACTAGTAGTTGCAGAGATATGGTGTCAACAAATGGACAAACGGATGATCAATGAACAAAGTGATAACATAAGCACTATCATGATTTTGAAGATGACAATCCGATTTTTGGCGTAAATGTGACAAGGATGGTAAGTCCGATAATATCCGAAAACTTGAAAATGTTCATCGTCCTGGAGCGGGACTCGAATCCGCGTCTCCCATAAAGCGCCTGGGTATGCTAACCACAACACCACCCAGAACGACCAAGTTTCAAGTTTCCGATTTTCTTTCATGATTTATCTGCTTCTCCGGGCAAACACGGGATAAGATTCTTAACCTCCAGATTCGCTAAACATGAATGCCGGTTGCTTCGACTAGCGAATCCTGTAATGGTTATATTCAAATTGATCGGAAACTTGAAACTTGGTCGTTCTGGGTGGTGTAGTGGTTAGCATACCCGGGCGTTTTCTGGGAGACGCGGGTTCGAGTCCCCCTCCAGGACGATGAAAATTTTCAAGATTTCGGATATTATCTGACTTACCATCCTTGTCACATTTACGCCAAAAATCGGATTGTCATCTTCAAAATTTGTATTATATGGCGTGTAATCCCGTATTTCTTTCATAAGCACTATCATGTTTTACAAAAAACATGTTAAACGTTTAGAAAATACTTAGTTGCTTTGACTCGCTTCTACCTTTGAGAAACACCCCAACATTCCATACGGATTTTAGAAGAAATCTCCGAGAAAATCGTGAACAAGACAGAAATCTGCTGGAATCATATACGGGATTTTTCAATGCGCTGTCGAGTAGTGACTTAATCACGGGAAGTCAAGGCAGTAAAAATAAATACATCAGAAAAGAAATGTTATAAAATCAAAGACGTGATCCGCACATTTCGCAAGCCAGTGGCTTTGCTGCAATTCCGTACCTTGTGACCCTTTAACAAAAGACTGTACTTTCCAAAAAATGGCCATTACCTTTAGAAAATGGCTACTGAAACAGCGAGGAAAGCATGAATAATGTTTCGAGTGCGTCCCTAAGCATTACGAAATTCCATTTATCAGTAGGCAGCATTTAGTACATCATTTAAATTACATGGTGGTACGTACTGACGCACAGTAGCGCATGAACTAAACAACCTAACGCTGACAAGAGCTGATGTTATTCCAAAAAACGCAAATTCATGCCCGCCATTTTCAATTTCACGCTTTATCATATACTCAATCGGTCGGTAAAAATCTTCAGATTGCTCACATACTCGACATCAAAAGATGCCGACATGCATTTCCGTCCCCCTTTCCATTTATTCCCCCGGTTCCGAAGATTCGCTGATTATATTCAAATTGACCTATGTGCATCTGTTGACCTCCGTTCGTAACCCCAAACCACCATGCTGTAGATCAATAACCAGAAATTTATGCGCCTGAAATTAACCTTGTGTTGCTAAGATTGTAAGCAGCATTAAGCTGCGTACAATGAATGCAAATTCGTTATTTCGCTCCTTCCTAACTCTTCTTGCATAAATAAGTCCATCAATCAAATATTTGACGCTCTTTCTTTTTCTTTTTCTCTTCCCCTATGCTGAATTCATTGACATGATAATGCTACTATATCCACAAGTGCATATAAAATCACTTATTCATGCAACGGTTAACAACACTGCGGTATCAAAATGATCTAAACATGAATGAATTCAGGAGTCAAGTTGTTTTTAATCCTCATTGTAGTTACTATAGTTTTAACACTCCCTCGCGCACACATCACATGCATTTTTTCATATCTCGGATGCAAAACAAAACCAAAAGCAGAAAAAAAAAAAACTAATTTTAATTTTCCATGAAGAGAAAGATACGAATCATTGAAAATAAGTCTCATTGGACATCATTTCAGCCAACCGAAAGTTGAAGAAATTTTAAGACTAGTGGAAATTGTATCAAACAGAACAGCTTCGTTTTCCGTGAAAGATTTTTCCAACAGAACGGAAGGCCTTGTAATGGGTAGCCCACTGTCGCTTGTTTTATGCGAAGTCTATATCCGACACTTTGAGGACAAACTCTTTCAGCTTGTTACATTCGACCTGTGGATTCGATATGTAGATGTTACTACTGTCCTCTGGAATGGCATGAACTAAAAATATCTAAGCTATTTGATCTTATCAGTTAATTGATCCTCATAAACAGTTCACATATGAGACTGATAGTAATGACTGCTTACCATTCCTGGATGTCCTTGTGTCACGCTCTGAAGAATCTTTTAGTACAACAGTTTATCGAAAACCATCTGCTGTTTCCTTACCATTCAAAATCAAATCACTCATGGAAACAAAAAATTCTACTTTCTGCACATACGTATATCGTGCAATGCGTATATGCTCAACTGAAGATTCCTTGCAGATAGAGCTTAATTTTCTTAAAATAATTGCATTACACCGAGGATATAGCCCTCCCGTTATAGACAAAGCTGTCCAAAAATTTAGTAAACCGAAATCTAGTTGCTCACGCCAATAGACATCCCAGTACGAAAGAATTGGGCGGTTATCCGATTTGCTCCTAAGATTTGCTTCGGAATTTCAAAAAATTCTCAAAAGTTTTAATTTCAAAGTTATTTTCAAACCCATAAGCAAGGTGAATTTTTACCTCGATTATGGGTCAAAAGATTACGTCGAAGAATTTTTTCTGGGTAAGTTATCAGATACCTTGTGAATGTGGACTTTCATATATGAGGATAGACCCACAGGGCTTTTTAAGTTTCCGTGTGAAGGAACACAAGACTTACATACAGAACTATAAACTAAAGAAGTCATCAATAGCCCAACATTGTCACGAAAATAACCATAAATTTTTATTTGGAAACTATGCTTATTGATAAGCCTGATTTGACTATCAAGCTTAATATATTAGAAGCTTACCATATATACCGGAACTCTTCACTGCTTGTCAACGACTGACGTCTACTCCATTTCTTTCAGCCGCCCCGGTAGCGCAGTGGTCTAAGGCGATGACCTCTGATCATTCGTCCGAAAGGGGTCCGGGTTCGAATTCCGGTGAGACATGGATGTTGTGTTTGTCTTACGGCACTGGCTCTCTCCCTTCCCTGGAACCAGTGACCCTAAATTAGGGACGGGCGACTGCTTATAGCCCCTTGAGTTGCTCACGGTGGTCGTTGAACCTCCAATCCCCCCAAAAAATTTCTTTCAAGCGCGTGGAAACAACTCATCAAAATCCGTGACCGTCGGAACTCTGATGATGTCACAATGATTTGAATGTTCACGCTGCATTCGTCCGGATGATACTGAGCCCAACGCTCTGCGCAAAACTATAGTCGATGTTAATAAAACATTTAATTGTGAGTAAACGTTGATAATTTATTCTATGAAAGATACTAAATTAATGTAGACCTTTCTCGATTTCTGTTCGGGGCTGCTAGGCATTCATGATTTCTACCAAAAGTCCATTGTACGGCAGAAATTGCCAAGAGAACATCTAAACGCAATGAAGCATAATGTGCGTGTTGGCTATAACTCTTCCAGAAATCAAGGTGGACTTCTAACTTCGGGAGATGTCTTCCGAGTTTGACGTACTACAGAAGCGACGCACATGTCAAGACCACAAGCAGCAGTGATAAGCCTTTGCCGGGTAGCTTAATTGGAAAAGCATTTAGCTCCGGAGCAAAAGGATATGAGTTCGGGGCCACCAACGGCAGAAAGAGGATTTGTGTTTTCGCATTGGCCCCCGAACGTAGAAATGGATCTACTTGCCGTTGGGTTCTTCCAAAAAATGTGTGATGTTCCTTCCACATATTGTGTGGAATTAACGAAAATGTTTTCTTCGCTTCGAAAAAATGTGCGATACGCCTTCCACACATGGTCTGGAATTAGTGAGAATTTCTTCTTCGCTCCGAGAAAATGTGTGACGATTCTTCCACTCATTATCTGGAATTAATGAGAATTCATTCTTCTACAGAGAGTTATTTCTTTAAGAATGAGTTGCGGCGGACACGAAACCTGCGATTTCGTGCCCCCGCCTTTCTTAAGTGGGAAACATATGTGACGTACTACAGGTGATTCGAAAACGGTAAATAGTAGTATAAGTCCTCGCCGGCGTAGCTTAATTGGGAAAGCATTAGGCTCCGGAGCAGAAGGATGTTGTTTCGATTTCCGCCAATGGCAAATTTGGGTTTCACAAGTTGCAGTAGACGATTTCAAGTCAAAACCTCTAAAAGTGAGGGCCTAAATACTCTTTCTAGAAGAGAAAATATTTTTCATGTTATTCCTACGGGAAACAGGAAGTTATGAACAAGACAGCTGATAACACAGATGTCAGTACTTCGAAGACTCCGCGAGTCTAGTTATTTAAGTGTGCTGAGGAGAAACTAAGCAGATACCCGTGAGACAGAACATTACAAAACATATCTTCGGATCAACACGTTTATTAAACAAACTGACATCAAGGATCATGAACGACTTTTACGATGACTAACATAAAATTTATAATTCTAGTTGAAGAGGAAGCACGCAGAAACTTCGAAATACACACTCTTCCGTATGACTTCAAACTAACTTCTTCGTCTGCTTGGCACCAGAACAGAAACGGGGAAAATGACGACACCGCATTCTAGTGAACAAGTAATTTGAAATTCTTTCTCTCACAAAGAATTTTTCAAACTGGATTTTATAAAAGTAGAAAACCAGCGAAAAAGGATGTTCATGTTCCCTAGCAGAAAAACTACGTGAACAAAATCAGTCAAAAAAAAAAAAAAAAAAAAAAGAGAAAAAATTCAACCGGATACCTACAATAGGTTAAACACCTGCAAACAAAAATAGCACCTACTAGCGACACAAAGATACGTTACAAAAAGTCGCGAATTGTCTGAAAAATCTTCCTCACAGTAAGAGATATCTGAAGCAAAAAGGATATTTCAAATCGAACATTTTGAAACAGAAATATGGAATACTACATACTATAACTCGGATCATAGAGGAAACAGTGCGCCGCCCCAGTGGCGCAGTGGTCTAAGCGATGGCCTCTGATCATTCGTCCAAAAGGGGTCCGGGTTCGAATCCCGGTGAGGCATGGATGTTGTGTTTGTCTTACGGCACTAGCTCTCTCCCTTCCCTGGAACTAGTGACCCTAAATTAGGGACGGGCGACTGCTTGTTGCCCACTGAGTTGCTCACGGTGGTCGTTAAACCTCCAATCAAAAAAAAAAAAAAAAAACAGTGCGAGTTATTTGAAGACTAAAATGAGCATAAATGCTCTTCATAGTTATGGGTATCTTACGATGAAACTGTTTCTTTCCATCATATCATAAGAAGCGTAGATACTATTACACACAGAAATATATACTGACGTCTCCCAGCGTCAGAATTTGTGCATTACAGAAAAATAAAAAGAATGCACAAAATATTCATCATAGAGGGAGCTATGCGATGGAAAAATAATTTTTCCAATGAGACTTACACCGATGAGTCGTTACATAATGACCACCTACCTAATGAGCTGTAGAACCCTATTTAGTCCGCCAAGCAGCGGCCACTCGGCGAGGCATCAATTCGATGAGGTGGCGATAGGCATCCTGGGGTATCTGGTACCATAATGTCAACAGCAGGTCCTCCAGTTCCTGTACATTTCGGGGGGGAATTTAGCTCGAACCCGCTTCTCCAAGTCGAACCACAAATGTTCGATTGGGTTTATGTCAGGTGAATTTGGAGGGCTGGGTATTAGTATGTTCTTGAAACCACACCGTCACGCTTCTGTCAGCGTCTCACGGCGCATTATCCTGTTGGTAATGGCCATCACCTACAGGGAATACAGTTACCATGAATGCGTGGACTTTATGCGCAACGATGTTCAGATACCTCATAGCTGTCAGGGATTGTGCTATTGGGATAATGGTGCCGAAAGTGTCCCAATAAAACATCGCCCATATCATAACGCCGCCGCCTCCGGCCTGTTTCCGCCCAGCAGGGCATCCAGGTGCCATAGCCTCCGTTGGTAATCGGCGTATCCGCGCTCGGCAGTCTACGTGACGCACCAGGAATCTTGATTCGTCTGACCAGGCCACTTTCTTCCAATCATCCACGGTCCAATCTCGATGATTTTGGGCCAATTTCATGCGACATTGGTGATGACGTGCAGTAAGCATGGCGACCCGGCTGGGTCTTCTGGGTATTCGGCTACGCAGGCCCATGCGCAGAAGGCTGCGATGAAATGTTTGCTGTGACAAGTTACCCTTATCACTACTCTTGTAGCTGCGATGAAATGTTTGCTGTGACAAGTTACCCTTATCACTACTCTTGTAGCTGCGATGAAATGTTTGCTGTGACAAGTTGCCCTTATCACTACTGTTGTAGCTGCGATGAAATGTTTGCTGTGACAAGTTACCCTTATCACTACTGTTGTAGCTGCGATGAAATGTTTGCTGTGACAAGTTGCCCTTATCACTACTGTTGTAGCTGCGATGAAATGTTTGCTGTGACAAGTTGCTCTTATCACTACTGTTGTAGCTGCGATGAAATGTTTGCAGTGACAAGTTGCCCTTATCACTACTGTTGTAGCTGCGATGAAATGTTTGCTGTGACAAGTTACCCTTATCACTACTGTTGTAGCTGCGATGAAATGTTTGCTGTGACAAATTGCCCTTATCACTACTGTTGTAGCTGCGATGAAATGTTTGCTGTGACAAGTTGCCCTTATCACTACTGTTGTAGCTGCGATGAAATGTTTGCTGTGACAAGTTGCCCTTATCACTACTGTTGTAGCTGCGATGAAATGTTTGCTGTGACAAGTTGCTCTTATCACTACTGTTGTAGCTGCGATGAAATGTTTGTTGTGACAAGTTGCCCTTATCACTACTGTTGTAGCTGCGAGTGATTTGTCGCACTGTGGCCCTGCGGTTGCTGTCAACAATGCGCAAAAGTCTTCGCTCCCTCCCCCTCTGGCATCTATGAGCTGCGGATGACACATAGCTGGACAACGGTGCACCACTTTCGATAAGTACTCACTACAGCGGCACGTGAACAACGCACAAGCCGCGTTGTTTCCGAGATCGTAGTACCGAGGTGCCGTGTCATCTCAATTTGTCCTTTATCAAACTACGATAAATTGACAGCTTTTCCCATTCCGACTCCAAACACTCTACTAGCCAAAAGCTGGCCCTCGGGTTGTATATATACTACTCTGTGAACTTCATCTGCGCCAGCGTTCGGTCTCCAGGCGTACTCATTTCTCTAGGCTGGGGATCTTCATAATGTAAAGGCTCATCGGTGTAGAGAAGCAGAAATAACAAGGAAACAAGTTTGTAAAATCATATGTACAATGCATTGATTATGATACGCTTTCCAACATACCAGGAATCGTTACTCAAGTTATTACTCAAGTTATGAGGATAATGGCTGCGGAATAAATCTCGCTCCTGTGACCCCATTTCGATGATATTCAACAGAATTGGTTCAGTATACCTCCGGAACAACATACTAAAGTTTTGTCACAGTAAAAGCATTCTTAGTCAAGTTATGAGGATAATGGCTATGGAATAAATCTTGCTCCTGTGCCCTGACCTTTGACCCCATTTCGATTATATTAAACAGAATTAGTTCAGTATAACTCTGGAACAACATACTAAAAGTTTTGTCGCAAAGAAGCATTTTTACGTAAGTTATGACTCATAAAGGCGATGGAATAGATCCCGCTTCTATGTCCTGCCTTTGACCCCATTTCTTCCATTTTCAATAGGTTTGGTCCTCAGGTTAGCCCCTACCACATACTAAAATTTCATCGAAATCGAATCATTTTTACGGGAGTTATCGTGCGGGCAGACAGACGGACAAAGCTGGAGCATATACGCTTCTTCAACCTACGGTTGGAAAGCATAAAAAAGGTTTACGTATACGCTCTTAGTGGGAACATTTGCGTTATTTAAAAGGGATAATATTCGTATTCCTTACCATGGTGAATGGCATACGGTACAAAAAGAATTTCTTCGCCCCAGCGGCGCAGAGGTCTAAGAGCTGGCTTCTGACCACTCATTTGGGTTCGAATCCCGTTGTTTGTCTTACAGTACTGGCTCTCTCCTTTTCCTGAAACCAGTGACTCAAAATTAGGAACGCTTATATCCCATCAAGTTGCTCACGGTGTGTTTTCTTCAGTGACGAGCCGCGGTACATCCTAAACACGTATTTCCGACGTGTATACATTTGGAGAGAGCAGGAAAACCGAATTCTTCCCTCCAACATTAGGCAAATTGACAACTGCGGTGGTGAAGGACTTGTGGTTTAGACTGGTATCATGTTGAATGGACGCATGCCACTGTACGTGTTTCCAGGAGGAATCTTGACTGCTGCAAGCTACAGAGATAACATCCCAGAGCCCTACATGCGGCTTTTCAGGGAAGCTGTTGGCCCCTAGATCCTTTTTGTGGACGATTTTTTTTTTTTTTTTGTTGAAAGAAGTGCAGAAAAAAAAAATCCGAATGTCTCTCAAGCGGTTACACCGGTTATTAATGTGCCAGCATTTCACATTTAAAATGGCTCTTCTCGCGCTTACAATAAGCTGTGATCTTGAAACCTTAATCGATTAAATATGTTACCTATACAAATGTATTGCCGCCATTTCATTCCACTACAACTATTTTTTCGTGGTGTTGGGATTTTTTTTCCGTCAGTGTATTAGTAATATCTTGGAATTCACGTTTTCTATTGCTTAGCTTCTTAGTTTACGTTATCTTCATCGCCTACATTTTTTTGCCACCCACCTTCTATAGATTTTCTCAAGGATTTTAATCGTTATCTTCATAGCCACCTTTTAAAGCATTAATACAAGCAGATGTGAGTATTGATGCAGAGACTTCTCATAACCAAGACATCCCATTCGCCGAAGCTGTTCATATTTATTCGATCTTTCAGTTACTTTCTATTAATATATGGATATGATATAAATAGAAGTGTTACCATGCCACTCGATAGAGTTGTTAGAAGCGCCCACTTCTGGCTAATAAGCTCGAGTTCGCAGCACGGGTACTGTGGTTTCCTTATGGCGCTGTCTTTGCCTTCCCTGGAACCATCGACTCCAACTTATTAACGAGCGACCTTTTAAAGCCAAAAGTGCTCGTACGATTTGTTAAACCGCGAAACAAGACTTAAAAATTCACTTACGAATCTAATCTGCTATCTCGGTTGTGTGATGTCAAACATATTTTACTATCAGTGTGATACGATCCAAGTAAATAGGTTTCGTACGGGACAGATTGTATGACAAGTATGCAGTTGTTGAGGGCTTTGCCACCACTCGAATGAGACACATCGTTTTGGCAATGCGCCTGACTTAAAGAATTTCCCCTTCGACTGGTAGAATGCAGCTTCTACTATAGAAACTTCTCTAAATGACAGTTCAATACTGAGAACTCTTGACTTACATTAGTGGTCCTTCCCTATGAGTTTACATAAGAATGAAATGCTCTAACTCTGTGAACTAAAAATTCATGAAACAAATCAAATGAGGTTTTCCTATGAGTTCAAATTAACATCCCCAACAGTTTTAAAATTCACAAGATAAAATGAACAGGCAAATTTCTGTAAGTTACATTTTCATGACGGTGAATGTGGTTTTTTCAAATCAGTACCATGACTGAGATGAAGAGATTTTTCTTTTTCAGCAGTTCTCAACAATTATATCTAAGATGGATCAGTATTTTTCTGTGAACTACAAACTTTTCTGACTTCCGTAAAGCACGACCGTCCACTTCCACTGTTGATCACAACATTAAGTCCGTACCATGGTTCTGAAGAACAGATGGGTGACTGTTGAAAAAGTGAAAAATCATGTAGAGATTAGTCATAATACTTCTTAAGGCACACGAATCATGCTGCCTTAAGAAGTCGACGATTGCCACCGACCACGAAGTGAAGGAAACATGCATGGCTTGTTTCTCAGTAAAAAATAATTCTTTCCTGATGTCATAAAGAAGATCATGCAACGCTGGGCCAAGTGCGTTGAAAAGAAGTCTTCGTTGAAAAGATGATGGCTGTAACATCAGTCTTAGAATCCCACGATAAGATTTCATCAGCCATATATGATTTCTGCAGCCTTAGAATCCCACGAAAGCTATCACACGTTAGTTGGTTAGTTTTCCTCTGTGGTTGGACACAGTTAGCTCCTATATTTTTTAGCACGTCTTTTGTAAAAAAAGATCGTGCTTATGTTACCGGTTGTCCGACCGTCCGTACGTCCGCCTGTACCCACGATATCTCTGCAACTATTATTCCGATTTGAAAAATTCTTTTTGCATTGGGAAGCTTGAAATATGCGAAGGATGATCATTTATTTCGTTTTTTTTTTTACGATGTACAATTTCGCCGCTAGGGGCGTAAATGCAGATGATGTCGAATTCAAAAATACGTTTTATTCCACATATTTGCTTCTAAAGATCCGATTGAAAAAATATTTTATCTTTCGATTCCATTTATGTACAAGAGTATTTTAGATATAGTTACTTTTTCAAATTACGCATAGATTTTCCGCTAGGGGGCGTAACAGTAAATTATATTTTTCCCGATAACTCTTCTTCTGAAACTCCCATTTGAAAAATGTTTGCTTCAGCGGATACACCTCCTGATGGAAAATCTTTTGCATATAATTTCAAATTTTTGGTAAAGAGTGCTTTAGCCACCAGGGGGCGTAAGTGTTAATTTTTGCTTCTGATGTATTTGCCATAAAAGATATCGATTGAAAAAATTCTTTCGTGGACTGATTCCACTCATATCGATAAACATTTTCAGAATATTTTCTTCTTAAAATATTCCACCGTTTCTCCGTCAGGGGGCATAGATTTATATCTTATTTTTGTCAATACTTCTACTTTTAGGAGTCCGATTTGAAAAATTCCTTTTTTGTTGGATAGTGTTTCCAGTGTGGCATGTTTTTCATATAATTTCCAAATTGTCAAGTAATTCATAGATTTTCCGCTAGGGGGCGTAGAGGTAAATTGCGTTTCCCCCTATATCTCTGCTTCTAAATCTCCGATTTGAAAAATTCTTTCTGCGTCGGATACAGCTCCTGGCGGGAAATCGTTTGCACATAATTTCTAAATTTTGTAAAAAAATGTTTTGGCCACCAGGGGACGTAAATCTTAATTTCCGCTTCTGATGTATTTACAGCAAAATATAAGCCTCTAAATTCTCGATTGAAAAAAATCGTCGTTTGTAGACTGATGGTACTCATGTCAACAAACCTTTTAGAAACATTTTCTTCTTGAAACAATGCATGTTTCTACGCCAGGGGGCGTAGATGTATATCTTATTTACGTCAATATCTCTACTTCTAAGAGACCGATTTGAAAAATTCCTTCTTCGTCGGATAGTGTTTCCAGTGTGACATGATTTTCATATAATTTCAAAATTTTCAATTAATTCATAGACTTTCCTTTAGGGAGCGTATAGGTAAATTGCTTTCCCCCCTATATCTCCGCTTCTAAATCTCCGATTTGAAAAATTCTTTCTGCACCAGATATAGCTCCTGACGGGAAATCCTTTGCACATAATTTTTAATTTTTGTAAGAAATGGTTTGGCCACCAGGTGGTGTAAGTCTTAATTTCCGCTTCTGATGTATTTGCAGCAAAATACGAACTTCTAAAATCTCGATTGAAAAAAAAGTGGTTTGTTGACCGATACTACTCATGTCGACAAACCTTTTAGGAACATTTTCTTCTTGACATAATGCATGGATTCTACGCCAGGGGGCGTAGATGTATATCTTATTTTTGTCAATATCTCTACTTCTATGTGTCCGATTTGAAAAATTCCTTCTTTGTTTGATAGTGTTTCCGATGCGAAATGTTTTCCCTGTAAATTCAAAATGTTCAAGTAAATCATAGACTTTCCGCTAGGGGCACAAAGTTAAATTGCGTTTTCTGCGTTATTTCTGCTTCTAAAACTCCGATTTGAAAAATTCTTCCTGTATCGCATACAAGAACTGATGGAAAATATTTTTCACATAATTTCTAATGTTTGGTAAAGAATTGTTTGGCCACCAGGAGGCGTAAGGGTTAATTTCTGCTTCTGATGCAATTGTAGCTCCTAAAAACTCGACTGATTTTTTTTTTTTTTTTTTTGGACCGATAGTGCTCATATGGAAAAACCTTTTGAGAATACTTTCTTCCTAAAATAATGCATGGCTTTCACAACAGGGGACGAAAGTCACACCTTATTTGTTTTTTTCGATATCTCTGTTTCTAAGGGTCCGATTTGAAAAATTATTTCTATGTTGGAGAGCGTTTCCGGTGCGAAATGTTTCTCATATGAATTCATGTTTTTATTAACGCACAAGTATGCAACCAGAGGGCGTAAGCTCACGATTCCGTTTACAGAAATATCTGAGGGATTAAAAACCCGATTGAAAAACTTCTTTCTTCCGTGAGATACTGTTGTTTTCCATAGCGGTTCCATTGACTTTGAATAGTTTTGATAAATTTAATTTGCGTCAGAACGGATTCAAAAGACGTGCTTATTACACCCGAAAATTCGGTGTCATCTTTCTTGTTTTAATTTTCCAACAAACCAACTCCTTGTGCTCAAAATAAGACCAGTCTCTAATAACACGCCGTCTTCTCCTTTTTTTAAAAAAAAAACTTGAAAAAATAACTTAATCGTTGCTCTAAGAGTGACAGCTCCGGCTTCTGTGCTTTTTTGTTTTATATATGAGTGCAGGAAATTTAAGCTTATTCTTTCCCTGCGGTCTCATGAACTCTAACCATCACGGACTCCCGTCCAGTCTTGGAACGCGTGCAAAACTCCACCGTGCTTCTCTGATGCTGAGAGAAACACTCGCCAGATAAAAAACAATAAATGTCCTCCCTGACTCGGGACTTCGCACGTTCTATGTTTAACGAGGCCTCTTATACACTGCTGGACAATTGCTAAGGACGGATCATAAACGGCTATATAGCGCATAAAAAAGTAAGTATGTTTGGATGACAAGTGAAATAAAATAATGTCAGAATGCCAGGACATTACAAGAAAGACAATTTATTGTGCTCTGAAATCCAGAAGGCTTTGGAACATGTTCAAGAGACAAACAGGCCATTTTGTGCAGAATACGTAAACGTGAAAAAATGCAATTACCGTCCGCAGGCGTTCCGGCGTAAGATGTCAATACGGGATATGGCCACCATGGAGGGCGATGCAAGATTCCACACGTCGTGTCATGCTTTGCACAACATTATCAAGCAGCTGTTGGGGTAATTTATCCCATTCCTCTGTCAGTGCACGGATGAGGGTGTCCTTGTTTATTGGAGGGCATTGGCGACCAGCAAGACTCCTCCCCAAAGCATCCAACACATTTTCAATGGGATTCAGATCTGGAGAACGTACTGGCCATACGAGGCGTTGAATATCCTCGCTCTAAAGACACTCCTGGACAGCGACTGTTCGATGACATGTTGCGTTGTCGTCCATGAAAATGAATCTATCACCGACAGCACCACGGAACATGCGAACATGAGATAGCAGAACATCATTAATGCATCGTTGGCCAGTCATAGTCCCAGTTGGAAGCACATAGAGGGACGTACGGCCGTTGATCATTATGCCAGCCCATACCATAACATTACATGTCGGATATCGGTCCCTTTCCTGTATGTTTGCTGGACAATATGCAGTACCACTATCACGCCAGATCAGTTGTTGTCGACAATCAGATGATAGACTGTATCTACTCTCATCTGAGAAGAGGACAGCAGACCATTCGTTATCAGTCTAATTGCGATGTTGATGGCACCATTACAAACGGGCGTTACGGTGACGTCTGGACAATGGGATGCACACAACAGTACGGCGGGCGTATAGCCCTCCTTCATGCAAACGTCTGGCGACAGTTTTTCGGGAGATCCGCTTGTCAGTAGCAGCCATAAACTGATTTGCTACCTCACTAGCTCTGCTGCGCCGGTGTCTTTTTGTTGATAGCACTATGTACCGATCTTCTGCAGGTGTCGTACTGCGAACACGACCTCCCCCGTGACGTTTGCTACACTCTCCATTTGTTTGAAATGATTTCCAAAGCCTTGAAGCAACACTGTGGCTGACGTCGAACTCCCTGGCAACATCTGTTATTTTTCTCCCTTCTTCAATCTTGCCAATAATACGGCTACGCGTAAAATCATCTAGGTGATGACGGGAAGACATACTGAAAATTGCAAGTTCGTCAATTGATTCTTTTCCTTTCAACTTTGCGTTTGAACAACAACGGTCAATACGCGTCAAATTCTTTATATCTCTTAACAGCGCTATGACGTCACGAACAAGTTCTGCAATCCAAAATTTGCATGCGTACAACACGTCTTACTGTATCCCGCACTTATGCTAATTTTCACATTTTCCTGCCTTCCATTTTATGGTTGCTATCGTTGCTATTGTCATCCGTCCTTAGCAATTGTCCGGCAGTGTATTACACTAACCTATGGCCGTGGAAATCTATGATCCTTTGATGATACTAATCCCTTTATTTTTTTTCGCGCGTTTTACATCCGTTGACATAAAAGCGAAAAAAAAAGATGCCTCGAAATATTCACACACACCATTGGAATGCCTGTTCTCCCACAATACTGCATCCGTTTCAATCAGGCAATCCGACATTGTTAATTTCTTCGCAAGAGTTTTTAATCCGTTGTTGCTTTCTATCCTTGGAACCAGTTATCTAGAAGATATACGCTGCATAAAATGGCGTAAAAAATATATATACCCTATGGCTAAATGGTGAAAATTTTAACATAGACACATATTTTAACACGAACGGTGTTCGAGAATCTTACATTTTTCAACTGTTGCCATAAAATAGTTTATAAGTACGCTGTAGTGTAGTATTGATTCACTGTCTTATAAATTTCCACTCTTTCTTCTCTGTTGTCCAAATGCTTTGCATTACGCATACGTAAAAATACGACAACAAAATTAGTAATCAATTACACTTATCGCGAAAATGTTCGTAGTCCTCGCGGAAAACTTTAATCGAATACTCATGTTTTTTCGAGAAAGCAAGCGTCCCTTCTTTCCCATATGGACATCTATGGACCTAACAGATCAATTTGTTAAACTCCAGCCGCCATTGGCGTTGCCAGAAATGTCCTAAGGGGAGAGGTCTATGGATTTGGTTCACGGGTGAAAGCTTCATATACACTGTAAAAAAATTACTGTAGATTTCACGGTTTTAAACCGTTTTCCAGGGTGCCAACACAAAACCGTAAGATCTACAGTTTTATGCCGTGTTGGAGCAAAGCTATAGTTTTGCTCCAACACAATCAACACATTCGTTCCAGCCAAATTTTTGTGTTTTCGTGATTATTTGGACTGTGACTCGCTGCAGCCAAATTCTGTGTTGTTTTCTTCATTAAATGCGGGGTTGGAGCAAAGCTATAGCTTTGCTCCAACACGGCATAAAACTGTAGATTTTACGGTTTTGTGTTGGCACCCTGGAAAACGGTTTAAAACCGTAAAATCTACAATTTTCTTTTACAGTGTAGAGTTGTGCGAAAGTTTCCTCCGCCCCCGCTAGCGGGTGCTGTAGGGGTCGAACCGGCTGGCGACCCGTGCTGTCTGTTCGTACATGAAGCCAAGCATGGTGGTCGATAAAGTTAATTTGCGGCACTGTTCATTATTCATGCTTAATTTAGGGAAAAGTGCGAATGAAGCATACCGTTCAATATGTCAGGCGTATGGCGAAACGGTTATGAGTGAGCGGATGTATCGAGAATGGTTTGCCAGATTTAAGAAAGGTGATCTAAGCTTGGAAGATAAGCCACGTACAGGTAGATCGCAGGAACTCGCAGACGAGGAGCTGGAATCGCTGTTGCAAGAGGATGCCATACAATCGACCAAGCAACTGGCGAAACGTTTGAAAGTCGACGGTGGTATGGCTTCTTGGAGAAGATAAGTGAAAAAGTGTGAAGATAGGAGGCTCAATCGACTGTGGTATGTCTTGAGGAAGATCCAGAAGATTGGTAAGTGGGTTCCGCATACTTTAATGGAGCGTAATATTGGTCAACGATTGGGCATCTGCATGTCGTTGCTGAAGAGGTTTCAAGGGAAGAATTTCTAGTGGAAGATTGTCAATAGGGATAAAAACTGGGTCTATTGCGACAACCTAGTACGCAAGAGATCCTGGGTCAACCCAGGCCAGTCATCAACATCCACTGCAAAACAGGATATCCACGGGGTAAAGGTGCTGTTGTGTGTGTGTATGTGGGATATGCATGGAGTGCTGTACTTCGAACTGTTGAAACCGGGCGAAACAATCGCTGCCCAACGATATAGCGATCAGTTGATGAAACTGAACTCAGCAATCGAGCAAAAAATGGCCACGGATAGGTAAAGGACGCCGCCCATCCATCCTGTTATACCATAATGCCGGACCACATGTCGGTGACACCACAAAATCAGCCCTTGAACAGTTACACTAGGAGGTTTTACCGCACCCGGCTTTCTTCCCGGACATTGCACCCTCAAACTTTCATCTGCTTCGCTCTATGCAACATGCCCTAGTCCAACAGCGGTTCACCACAGTTCCAGAGGTGGTGGAAAATTTCGTCACTGCGTTCTTCAGCTCAAAACCCGAGTCCTATCACACAGGGGCATTCATTACTTGCATGAAAAATGGCAAAAGGTCATTGATGCTAACTGCCAATATTTCGTTGAATAAATGTGTACTAGTTTCCTTTATTGTTCTCGTCTCCTTAAAACGGCGGAAACTTTTGCATACCCCTAATACATATACAGTATATCGCTTTAAATTTATTCTCAATCCACCCTCAAGGGGAGTCCGGACCCGAGGATCCCCCTTCCCTTGACTACGCTTATGCAAGCAGCTGATATCCAGTGCCAATCTCGTTCCCTTTATGATTCCAACGGGTAATGCAATGTAATTATAAATACACCACACTGTGAATACTCAAGAGACGCAAATAGATTATTAAATCCGTTTATTTTTGCGGCGTAGTAAGTATAAGGATTCGCCAAGCTGTCGCACTCCACTGGGAGGCTTTCTCAAGGCAATGGTAGACATAAAAATGCTGAGTCTACCATTGCCTTGAGAAAGCCTCCCAGTGGAGTGCGACAGCTTGGCGAATCCTTATACTTACTACGCCGCAAAAATAAACGGATTTAATACGCTATTTGCGTCTCTTGAGGGTAATGCAATGTTGACAATCGCTTCTACACAGCCGTGAGTTTTGTTTTGTTTTTAAAACACCGGCTGAAAACTTAATGTACATCCATCATGCAAGGCTGAATTAAGACATGATTTCATAGAAACCTGAAAACAGAGAAGAAGGAAAATAAGTAAACGAAAAGATTGACCACGATGATCACACACAAGCTTTCCTTTTCTTTTTTATTTTCTGCCTATTAGAAAATATGCAAACACACGAAATACGTATAGAAAAGGAACTGGTTTTACATTTCGACCAGCCCATGTTTATCTATTATACTACTTGAATGTTTTCCTTTTTTTTTTTCTGCAATGCTAAACTTTGTTTGCGAAATTTGGCAGGTGCTACATCATCGGAACTGCTAGGTTAATCGTCGCGACACTCGTGACAACAGTGAAAAAAATATTATTCTTTAGTGACACTCGGCAATTAAATCTCGCCGTGACCCAACTGTAGATGAGACCCCTTGAGAAATGTTCACACTCGAGTCCTACCTATTTAAAATCAATACCTAGTGAAAGGTGACTGGAGTGGAATAAGAGGGAAGAGATGGGGGACTCTGGCAGAATGGGGAAAACACTTATGTTTCTGGGTCGCTACCAGCACCCATTAATTCTCATGAATGCCTCTGGCTTTGTTTTGTTTTTTTTCACTTGGGATATCTAAGATTTTGTTTTTATGTTCTGTAACACTGGAAATCTATTTGCAATACTTTCTCTTAATCTCAAAGTAATGACTTTGTTCCCTTTGTTTCTTTGATTAAGTTATTAAGATATTTTATTACTCTGGAAATACATTTGAAACGCTTGACTCAAACTCATTTATTTTATTTAATAATTAAGGTATTTTTTTTTTTTCGCTCTACGAATTACTTTGCAACTAATCTCGAAATCATCGCATGTCGAATTCAAGCTGTTATCGTTTTAATGGTGAAAATATTCAGAATGCATGAACTGAATCATCGGAACTCCTAGGTTAATATGCTAAAATGGTGACTTAAGGAAATGAGGTGAAATTTTAAACGCTGAGGGAGAGAAAAATTAAAAAAAAAAAAAGCGTACCGCTCTTCAGGGGTTTAGTAGACGCTGTCCCATGTACTGAGAGTGCTTACAAGATGTATCAACCAGGAAATCCATATCTTTCAAAAGACGCTTATGTTTTTTTTTTGTTTTGTGTTTCTTTTTTCTTTTTTGTTGTTTTTTGTTCATAGCTTTAATCCTTTAAGTTGTCAATGTGCCCAAACCAAATGGTGACGAAAATTTTCTGCGTTCCTTCTCAAACAGGCTTTAAATAGCCAGTGATTTTAAATTTAGGAGTGAAAACACATAGGGGTTGGGGGGGGGATATGGACCACCGTGAGGAACTCATTGGGCTATAAGCAAAAGCTCGTCCCTAAATTAGGCTTTAAATGGCCAGTGACTTTAAATTTAGGAGCTTCTCAAACAGGCTTTAAATGGCCAGTGAATTTAAATTTAGAAGCGAAAACTCATAGGTTTTTTGGGGGGAGGGGGGTAAGGACCACCGTGAGCAACTCATTGGGCTCTAAGCAATCGCTCGTCCCTAAATTAGGGCTATAAGCAATCGCTCGTCCTAAATTAGGGCTATAAGCAATCGCTCGTCCCTAAATTAGGGCTATAAGCAATCGCTCATCCCTAAATTAGGGCTATAAGCAATCGCTCGTCCCTAAATTAGGCTTTAAATGGCCAGTGACTTTAAATTTAGGAGCTTCTCAAACAGGCTTTAAATGGCCAGTGACTTTAAATTTAGGAGGGAAAACGCGTAGGTTTTTTTGGGGTGGTGGTGGGGGGGGGGGTGCTAAGGACCACCATCAGCAACTCATTGGGCTATAAGCAATCGCTCATCCCTAAATCAGGGCTATATGCAATCGCTCGTCCCTAAATTAGGCTTTAAATGGCCAGTGACTTTAAATTTAGGAGCAAAAACTCATAGGGGTTGGGGGGGGTATAAGGACCACCGTGAGCAACTCATTGGGCTATAAGCAATCGCCCATCCCTAATTTAGGGCCACTAGTTCCAGAGAAGGGAGAGATCCAGTACCGTAAGACAAGTACAACATCCATGTCTAACCGGGATTCGAACCCGGACCCTTCACGGACGAATGATCATAAGCCAGCGGTTAGACAACTGTTCTACCGGGGCGACAAACTCATAGCTTCAGATGATCATGAAAGTCGATAAACCACAAAACAATAGAGTATGACGCATGAGTCAAATCGACAATGCCGGCGTAGTTCAGTTGGAAGAACAGTCTCTACGGAATAGGAAGACGTGACTTCGAAAACCACCACCGACAAAAGGTAGTACGCAATATTGGCGTCCAAATCAAAGTGAATCGACCGGCCGTCAGGTTTGAAAAATTTGTGTGGTAAGTCTTCCACACAACGCTCCTAATTAAATAAAAATTAATTCTTTAATGAGATAGTCCTTCGACAAAGGTTGTCGGCTGACCCGAATATGCGATTTCGTGCTCCCGCTTCTCAATGGGGTGGGAGTGTAACATATGTGAATGACGTAGATGACGTGCTACTGAGGTAACGCATGAGTCAAATCAACATTGAAGCAGCGATAACCCTGCCGGCGTAGTTCAGTTGGGAGAACAGCAGCTCCAGAGTAGGAATACGTGGTTTTGAAACATCACCGGCAAAAGGTTACATGTTGTAACCTCCTTCATGCATTCTTTGTAAAAATAAAAAACATCGTTGCAGACCAAGTGCATCCTGTCATGTGGATGGTTTATCTCAATGGCGATGGCTACTTTCAAGAAGATAATGCGCCCTGCCATAGTGCTCGTATTGTACAGGATTGGTTTTAGGAACATGCAGGTGAGTTTACTTTGTTAGGTGGCCCCCACAATCTCCAGATCTCAACCCCATTGAGAATTTGTGGGATGAAGTTGAACGAGTCATCAGACAGCTGGATCCACAACCCTGCAATCTCACAAAGTGCTATTCATCAAGCATGGTCTCAGATTCCACAAACCACCTATCAACATCTCGTGGAGTTCATGCCACGAAGAATCGACGCAATTGGGAAAAAATTAAGAAACCGGATTTCTACAATGGATAAAACGTCCGAAAATGCAAACAGCTAAAAACTATGTTACGAAGATTAACAAATGGCGCTCATAAAGTTTCTCACAGCAGAAGTAAGGTAACGAAGACAAACTAATTTCCAAATATGCACTTAAAAGAAGAAATATAGAAGGAAACATGATATTATTGTACACCTTACAGCGGAAGAATTTTGCATAATGGGTTTGTTGAAGATAGGTGAAAAACATTCTTCACGGAAAAAGCTATGCTAAGGAAAAAAACTTTTCAAATACGTCTCCCGGAAGCAGAGATAGCAAAAAAAGGGTTAATGACCCTTACGCCGTCTAGCAGGAAATCTGTGCATTATTAAAGAGAATAATGCTTCGCATCTCTACTGTAGCGAATGGCATACAGGAAAAAAGAAATCACAAAAGGGTTTTAGAAGCGACGATACAGCTACAAACAGATGTACGGCAATACAACCTAGCGACAGAACTCTGAACTACAAAATTACTCAAATACTACTTACCTAAAATGTTCTACAAGATAAATGTCATTGGGTGTCGAAATAATATTTTAAATCACATAGACGCAGAGATATAAAGAAAAATAGATTAAACATTGGCGCTGACCAGCGGTGAAATTGTGCACTATATTGGGAAGAAAATCCACTCAGAGTTTTCATAGTAGTGTCCGACCGAAAAAGTATTTTTTATATCGTTTTTCTTTTTCTGTTGTAGTTTTGATTGGAGGTTAAATAACTGCTGTGAGCAACTCAATGGGCTAAAAGCAGTCGCCGGTCTCTAATTTAGGGCCACTGGTTCTAGGGAAGGGATAGAGCTAGTGCGTTAAGACAAACACAATATCCGTTCCTCACCGGAATTCCAACCAGGACCCCATCGCGGACGAATGATATCAGGTTTTTAATACCGCAAATATTGCCGTAAACGGAAAGTGAACTTACGCCCTCTCGTGACAAACTTGTGCGTTAAGAAAAATTAAAAATTACATGGGAAACACTTAGCAGCGAAATGCTCTACAACAAAAAAAAAAAAAAAAAAAAAATTAAGTCGGGCTCTTAGAAGCAGAGATATTGACATAAATAAGATATAATCTACGTCCCCTGGCAGGAAAACTGTGCGTTATTTTAAGCATGATGTGCTCTCAAAAGTTTCTCTGAGGTGAGCAATATCGGTGCACGAAAGAATTTTTTGAATCGAGTTTTCAGAAGCTCAGATTTTGCTGCAAATACATCAAAAGCAGAAATTAACACTTACGCCCCCTGGTGGCCAAACCATTCATTACCAGAAATTATAAGCAAAACATTTCTCATCAGGAGCTGTATACGATGCAGTAGGAATTTTTCAAATCGAACTTTTAGGAAAGGAGATATCGGGAAAATGCAATTTATCTTTACGCTCCCTAGCGGAGAATCTATACATTGCTTGAAAAAGAAACTTTGCCTAAAATAGTCTTCGTTATAAATGGGATCAAAAGGAAGAAGGAATTTTTTTCAATCTGATATTTAGAAGCAAACACATGTATATGCAATATAATATATTTTGAATTCGATATCACCTGCATTCACGCTCTCTAGCGGGGAAGTTGTGCATCGGAAAAAATCAGAATGCAAAGATGATCATTCTCGCATTTTAAGATTCCCAAGGTAAACATTTCTTTTTTAGATCGGACTAATAGTTACAGAGATATGGTGTCCACAGACGAACAAACCGGTAACATAATCATGATCTTTTTTACAGAAGATGTGCCAGAAAAAGGCAGAATTCATGGAATAAATTTCACAGGAGATTTTGAGAGAGAGTAGCATAAAACTCCGCAATGTCTTTAAAGCGACAACTTCAAAAGAGGAGTAGCAAAATAGATGGAATATCTTCTGAACGAGCGATGGCTTCAACAAATAGTAGCAGAGCCCACGACAATGTATTTTGAGGGCAAATTTTAGAACAAAGCAAGAAAATGCCTGCCGATATCTACTGTGCGATTATTTCAAAGAAGCGCTGGGAACTACATGGAATTACTTATCTTCCTTTTAATAATTTAACAATTTCTATGAGTATCGCATACTGCAATGAATCTGTGCTTTGTAGTTTGTTAGTTTCACAGGATTTGTTAAATTACTTAGTTAAAATCCAAATGAGACATCGGTTTTTGATTTCAAGCATTCTTGAAGGCACTTATTCCAGAAAGAAAAGAAATTAACGCCGCCCCGGTGGCGCAGTGGTCTAAACGATGGCTTGTGATCATTCGTCCGAACGGGGTCCGGGTTCGAATTCTGGTGAGGCATGGATGTTGCTTTTGTCTTACGGCACTCGGGCCGCGGGTGGCTTAGTGGGCAACGTTCGTGACTGCCACGGAAAGGACCTCAGGTTCGATCCCAGGCAGGTACGAACGCTCGATCCACAAAATATCCGCCGTGCGACGGATGGGCACGTTAAGCCGTCGGACCTCGGGTACTGGCCCACCGGTAATAAATAATGGCGTCTTCTTCCCCCTTTCTACTTCGCTTCCGTGTCACTTTCCAATCGGGCACTCTAGCCCAAATCTCCTGGCTTCCTATTTCTAAGGGTTGTTTAAGACCTGGGGTCAGACACTCCCTTCCTTAAATCCTCTACGTGTGATCATGATCATGTCTTACGGCACTGGATCTCTCCCTTCTCTGGAACCAGTTACCCTAAATTAAGGACGGGCGATTGCTTATAGCCCATTGAGTTGCTCACGGTGGTCGTCAACATTCCAATCAAAAAAAAAAAAAAAAAAAAAAAAAAAAAGAGCAATTACGCCACCCTTGTATCCTCTGTATTTTCACTCAGACTCTAAATGCCATATAAGCTCATGCAGAATAATTCCAAAGAACATTAGTGTTAAGGTTGTTTTAGGTGAAATATAGGATTTTGCAGAATCATGCAACTGGCGGATTATTTAGGAATTGATGTGATATGGAAATGTTACCGGGACTTTTCCTTTCCTTTTGGGTTCGCTATACAGGGTGATTCTCTCGTTAGGAAACCTAGACATACCGCAACTACTTCCTTACCGCTCGATGGTTTCCTATGAAAATATACATGGACGAAGCTTTCGTCTATCGAAGCAGAACCATCACACCCTGCAACGAAGTGGACTTTACCTGTGATTTTACGCGCGACCGCCTATCAGGTGTTTAACTCATTGTAGAATGATTGCGTCTGCTGAAAAAATGTACTCAGTTGAATAGCGCAGCGCGTGTTTAATGTTCGTGAATACTGGCGAACGAGTTCATTTCAACAATGCCAAAGGGCATTCCGGAATACGTATGATGAAGAAAGTGTCCCGTCAAAATTCTGCTTTCATAAATTGGTGAAAATTATTAGAGACAACAGGGAGTCTCAACTAACACGCAGGAGACCGGAAGATGTCTGAACGCACGGTGCAGGATGTAAGTCTTCTCAATTAACACGCAGGAGGCCGGAAGATGTCTGAACGCACGGTGCAGGATGTAAGTCTTCTCAATTAACACGCAGGAGGCCGGAAGATGTCTGAACGCACGGTGCAGGATGTAAGTCTTCTCAATTAACACGCAGGAGGCCGGAAGATGTCTTAACGCACGGTGCAGGATGTAAGTCTTCTCAATTAACACGCAGGAGACCGGAAGATGTCTGAACGCACGGTGCAGGATGTAAGTCTTCTCAATTAACACGCAGGAGGCCGGAAGATGTCTGAACTCACGGTGCAGGATGTAAGTCTTCTCAATTAATACGCAGGAGGCCGGAAGATGTCTGAACGCACGGTGCAGGATGTAAGTCTTCTCAATTAACACGCAGGAGGCCGGAAGATGTCTGAACGCACGGTGCAGGATGTAAGTCTTCTCAATTAACACGCAGGATGCCGGAAGATGTCTTAAAGCACGGTGCAGGATGTAAGTCTTCTCAATTAACACGCAGGAGACCGGAAGATGTCTGAACGCACGGTGCAGGATGTAAGTCTTCTCAATTAACACGCAGGAGGCCGGAAGATGTCTGAACGCACGGTGCAGGATGTAAGTCTTCTCAATTAATACGCAGGAGGCCGGAAGATGTCTGAACGCACGGTGCAGGATGTAAGTCTTCTCAATTAACACGCAGGAGGCCGGAAGATGTCTGATCGCACGGTGCAGGATGTAAAGGAACGATTAGTGGCATCTCCAACAAAATCCTTAAGAAGACTTTCGCAAGAAACTGGTGTTCCTTATTCTTCATGTCAAAGAGCTGCCAAAAAGTGGAACAGCACCCATATCGTGTATCTGTAGTCTAAGTGTTGGTTCCAAAGGATTTAGACTAACGTGTACAATTTTGTTTATGGTTCCAACGTTTCGCCGAGATTTTGGACATTACATGGTTTACGGATGAAGCCTGGTTTCATCTAAGTGGCTACACGAACTCGGAAAATACGCGTATTTGGGCAGAAGAAAACCCACATAACATTCATACGGAGCCTTTACATTCGTAGAAAACCGGGGTGCTGTGGTGTGTCCTGTTCCGTAGACGAGTTATATGTCCCATATTTTTCGATCAAACTGTTACCAGGTAGGTGTACTTGAACATATTCAGTGTATTTGTAAATCAGTTAACAGATGACGAATTAATGGGATGTTTCTTTCAACAAGATGACGCAACGTGCCACACATCTAATGCAAGCATGAGTGAAATTGAAAATTATTTCATTGGCCGAGTAATCTCGAAAAATCTGTGCCGCCAAGATCACCAGACCTGTCGTCCCCCGATTTCTTCTTGGTGGGTTTACCTCGGCCCTTCAGGCCGAGAAAACCGCAATAAGCCTCGAACAATGACGCCCTCAAAGACCCGATACGGCGGGATGTTGCTGCCATTACCGAAGTCCCCTTAGCATATGTCTTCGCCAATTTGCAGACTCGCGTACAAAAGTTCAAGGATGTTGGAGAGGGCCATTTTCAGCTTATGCTTTAGGAAGACCTTGTTTTGCAAGATACAAGATTAGTACATGTCAATTTTCATAGGGAACCATATAGAATAAAAAATTCATTGAGGAATATTTGGGTTTCTTAGAGAGAGAGAGAATCACCCTCTATTTGCCTAATTGCAGATGGTCGTATGGGGAAAATAGTATACCACGAAAGAATGCATGAGAAAAATTAGTATCAGAGGAGCACTAAGATCGGTTGCGGAATTAAATCAGTTTTTTATCGCTATCTAATTTCAGTGTATTTGGATTGTCTGGTGGGATTATCTTAAAAAACTACTACTTCAATTTTTTAGTTCGATAATTATTTTCATTTCCTACGTTGTTTCTTATTTACTCTAAATTTTATGTATTTAGCCGCTCATATTCCCTCATCTCCTCCCCGGGGAGACTAGACCTTGGTGTTTCTCAGAATCACCCTCCTCCCTGCTCTGACCGAAATATCCTCCCTTCGTAAAGAACCTTCCAGCAACTTCTGTCCCCTCTAGTCTACCCCCTTTCTTTTCCTCTCTGACCCTTGTGTCCATCCTTTCTTAATTGTGACCCCTCTATTGCTGGACTTCCTACACCACTCTAAAAGGGGAGAGTGTTTCTATCTCTGACGCCTTCCGATGCAATAAAATAGTCACACCTGTCCCGAATGCTCTGATGATGACAAACCCAATGATTGAAGCGTCGGCTAATAAAACGTTTTAGGCACTTAAGGTATCCTAAAACGATTCTTCCTTCCAAAAAACGATTCCCCGGGAAACTCATTTTCACAGCCGTAATTAGCGATGCCGACTTCAAATGCGTCTTCGAACACCCCAAGGGCGGATAGGCTGAGGTAGAAAAAGAATTAATACTAAAATGCTTTAAAATCTTCAAAATCCCCTTAACAAATTAAAAGCGTCAAGGATGCTCCCTATGAAGCACTAGTTGTTTCGTCTGGGCATCACTTCCAAGCGGATTGTGCTACAGAGACGAAGACGACGGACCAGAGCCAAATTTATCTCATTTTCCTATATGCATTTAAACTTGGACACCGAGCATTGGAGGCAGCTCGCAACATCAATACAGCATTTGGAAAAGCAGCGCTAAAGAACGTGAAACACAATATTCGTTGTTAAACTCCTGGCCAGCGATATGAGCTTCGAAAATTAAGACCACAAGAAGCCATTGATGAAACTCAGTACACTGTACAATCATCTCCCGATATTTTACAGCCATATAGGCAAAGTGAAGAAGACGGGTAAATGGGACTCAGATGAGTTGCGGGAATAGAACAAAACGTGGCGATTGGATGTCTGTCTCTGTTGATTCGCAAACAAAGGAATGCATGCCTCGTGACTTTATAATGAATAAAATTCTCCGGCTGGACGTGTAGTGCAGGAAAGCTTACGTTAAGTCACGTTAGGGTTATTGAAAGGT
Organism: Macrothele yani; assembly: GCA_039090855.1. Taxonomy (NCBI): domain Eukaryota; kingdom Metazoa; phylum Arthropoda; class Arachnida; order Araneae; family Macrothelidae; genus Macrothele; species Macrothele yani. The sequence continues at coordinate 126,677,241 of CM077024.1, read as the reverse complement.
TACTTGACGTAGCTAACGTGTGCTTAATCTTCAAAGTGCTAGAGTTTGTTTAGGTAAGAAACGCACGTGCAATAAATTCCAAGAATATGGAATTTATTTTTCACTCAGCGTTCCTCATTATCTTGAATATCAGTAATATAACTTCGGTTTTAGTACATTAGTACCTTGAAGGCTCCTTATTAGAGCGGTAAACACAATATACCCTGAACTTAACGTAAACACTCAATGAAATAGACTTAACGGCCAGACAGAGGTCTGACAATAAAACGAACTAAGAAAACGTACTCACTTTTAACCTTTTATTGGGGAGCTCCTGGTATTACTCAAATACACACTCCAAAATAACACGCCACCCCGGTGGCGCAGTGGTCTAAGCGATGGCCTCTGATAATTCGCCCGAAAGGGGTCCGGGTTCGAATCCCGGTAAGGCATGGATGTTGTGTTTGTCTTACGGCACTGGTTCTCTCCCTTCCCTAGAACCAGTGACCCTAAATTAGGGACGGGCGACTGCTTATAGCCCATTGAGTTGCTCACGGTGGTCGTTAAACCTCCAATAAAAAAAAAAAAAAAAAAACACAACTACTGATAGCCCGAACGTTCGTACTATCGTAATATCGTAGAAAAGTAGGTAAATCGCATATCAATAATCAGGAAGAACCTATCACATATAAAACGAAGCTCTTTGGTATACTTGAGCGCGCCTATATATACTGCATACCACCACGTCATGACTTACACTCGTTGCCACATATAATTCAGCGGGAGAAATAACATCTCGTTAAGTGAGAAGATAATTTGCATAGGAAAATAAAATAACAAGAGATAGTAAAATCAAAAAGAAACTGAATCTAGAGTATACGTTACAACTTGTCATGAGAAATGGATGTGGTATGATGATCTTCAGCTTTGGTTGAAATGGCTCGACTGCTGTGAAGCCCCGAAACACACCCCGAAGACGGTATTCTATCCCGAAGAGACGACGGTCAGTGTTTAGTGGTCAGCAGCTGATGTGATCCACTCTTCCTTTTTACAACTAGGTCAAACTGTCATGGAGGAAGGAAAATGATCCTAGCCGCCATCAGTGAATCGCGATGGGCGCTACTTCTGCATGATGACGCGAAACCCTACTTTGCACGCCTGACGATAAAGATTGGTTGGTTGGTTGGTTGTTGAATTTTTATGGCGCAAGGGCCATGTGTGGCCAAAGAGCACCAAACACAAAACAATCAAACAAACATTATTAAAAACGTGGTATAATGCTTAAAACCAGCTGATTCAGTAAAAGTGAAAAATGAGAATGATGGAAGTGGTAAAAACTAGATACGTTTAAAAAAGTAATTTAAAAAAAATGAAATGACAGCGACAGTATCGCAGTGGTCATCTGGGAGTCGCTGCAGCGTAGCGGCGTCCTCGGTCAACAAATGAGAATGAAAGAAGTGAAAACTCACATCACGAAAACGAACAGAACTACACAAAAGATGAGTGACAGTGAGTCGGCAATTGCACGTCTCGACTTTAGGATCGTGGGGAACATTATTTGCATCCATACAGAAATATAAAGAATTCGTCCGCCGACTTCCCTGCCCACCACCGAGCCCAACAAGGGAGAGCCGAAGGTTCGCAAGCCCAAATGGGCGCAGGACACGACTCTAGGGTTGAGCGGCGGATACAGCAAGTTGATAGGGCAGACATGCGCTCGGCGAGCACCGCGACTTTCCCGTGTCTTGGTATCACCCGTTAGAAGTCTGGACTCCACTCGGCCACAGACCTCATTGACTAGGAGTGGGTTAGTTCCTAGCCGCCTATTTAGAGTGAAGCAGGGGGAAAGAGGAGTGCTGGTAACTGGCGGCAACAATACCCCGGCCTCCAGAAACCTCAGCCTCCAGCATCCCCTTTTCCACCTTACGGGTCACCGCACACGGCAAACGTGCAGGTAGATCTAGCTAACCAGCTCAGAAAAATAAAGAAGGGAACTTAAAATGGAGAAGAGTGGAAAGAGAACGAGAACCTAAAATCCGGAGCTGGCGTATAATCACAACCTCAGCAACCTACAACTGAGTCGGGTGAGTGCCAAGAGAACAACGAAAAACATAAAAGTGGGAAAACGTCATACAGTACATGTCGGCTCGGGCCGTGGGGTCACCACTCCCCATCAGCTGCATGAACAGCTGTCCCTTCGGTAACATAATCGCACCAAGACGAAATGACAAGTTGGTCCGTCACAAGGTCAACTCGGGGCGTGGGGGCGCCACTCCCCAAATAACTGGAGAACCAGTTATCCCCGTGCGGGGGACGATAAAGAAGCTGCACCAGTTAAGGTACAAAGCCTCGCCTTATTCACCTGATATGTCCCCTACGGTCCATCACTTCTTTTAGCACCTGTACACATCCCTAGAGAGCAAACCGTTTCCCAAATCAAACACCAGTTGAATCCGAATTCAATGAGTTAGTCGTATCCCGACCAAAGCTCGATATTTTTGCACCACTGCATTTTTTTGCAGCTTGTATCTCTATGACAAAAGTGTGTTGCTGCTGGCGGTGATTATTTCGAATAATACAATTTATTTCGCACTGTGTTTTGGGTTTTTGAAGTTTCCATCAATATTTCGACACTTCATCTGCAACAACTTAATGCAATATACAGGGGTTGGACAAATAATGTGAACACCTAGAAAAAGAAGGTTTTACCTACTCTGTGGGACTACCTTTGGCATTCAAAACCGCCTGAATCCTCCTTGTAATGGACGGATACACATCCTGGATGGTGATTAGTGGGATGTTAAACCATTTTTTATGCAGAAACTGCTCAAAGTTCTTGAAAGATGCGGGAGGACGATAACGGGATCTTACTGTTTTCCAACACAGACTACAGTGGCCGATTATGTTTAAGTCTCGTCCTCGTGTTCTTGAAACCATGATTGGACATTCCGAGCTCTGAATTGGGGCTTTATCATCTTGGCAGATGACAGCCATTGGATGGACTTGGTCGGTAAAAATGGTTTCATACGTTCTGCCAGTCATCCGTCCTTTCAAGGTGATCATGGGACCTTCTGAAAAAAACGATATGACGGCCTGGAGCATGACGGAACCACCACCATGCTGCACTGTTCGGAGCGAACAGTCTAGATTGTACGCTTCTGACGGTGTTCTCCACACGTAAACACATCCTGCGGTGGGGAGTAGTGTGACTGTGGATTCATCCGACCACATTACACGCTTCCATGCATCGGCAGTCCACGCTGTACGCTTCTGCACTACTGCTGTCACCATTGTGCATTCACCCGGATCACCAGAAGTTTTGCAATAGCAGATCTGCCGTGAATATCTTGTTCATGCAGTTCTCCGCGCACTGTTTATGTTGATACTGGGGTCTGCAAATGCAGATTGAACTCTGCACTAACTTTGTGCACCATGGTCTTATAACGGGTAACAATCCTCTTTAATGCTCTCCTGTCTCTATCAGTCAGGGTCGTTTTCCGGCCGCTCTTGTGTTTTGCAGACGAGGTTTTGCCACGAACACAGTATGCTGTCATGACACTAGACACGGTAGCTCTCAATAGCCCCACTAATTTGACGATTGTTGTCACGGAGGTACCAACTAGCCGGCGACCTACAATTAGCCCTCTTTCGAAGTCTGTTAGGTCGCACATTTCGTCGTCACCCTGAAAGAAATTTTGCAATACGACACTTTAAATTCACTTAAACAGGACCTTGAGATTCTAAACACAGCTATTAGAACCAAATAGATTTGCGTATTGCGACGTATGCAGCAAAGTCGCATCTCTGAGCATGGTGTTCACATTATTCTGTCCAACCCCTGTATACTACAAAAATTTCAGAACTCTGAAGAAAGAGAAGCCTTTATGTTATAGAGTTAAAGGACTTGCTCTTGTGCCATACGTTCTAAAGTTCCTTATTATTGAGAAATTAGTTCAGCCTTTATTCGCTCAGAGCAAGAAACAAATGGATTCTTTTTCGGACACTAATTTCACACTAAACAAATTTCAGAACCCTGAAGAAAGGAAAGCCTTTTATTAAACTCCAAGTGCTCGCTGAATTACGTTCTCCCCTCTACAAAGTGAGCTACACTTGATAATGGCACAACGAGGAGGACGTGCGTAGCCTGTAGGATAAAGAGGTGTATATAAGGGCTTGCTTGTTCAGTTGAGAGCGAAGTTACGAACGTGATGGGTAAAATCCAGAATTATCGGAGTTTACGAAAGACCAAATTCTGGGCTCACGAAGGGTTGGTGCATCCGTTTCGGAAACAGCAACGCTTGAGTTCTAATTCTTAATTTTGCCTTCTTCGCCTTCGCTCGTCAGAGGGTCATCTGTGGTTAAAGTGTACCGGGAGTGGTGCCAAAAGGGCGGAACAACCAAGCGACGACACAACTGTAAAGGGCGAAGAACGATAAATTCTAAAGGTGAACGACGGGTGCGTCGAAGCAATCAGCGCAGCAAAGTTTCGCGGTTGAGCATCCAATACAACAATACAAGAGTAGAACAACCAGATCAAGTGCGAACAGCACGGATGGGCAATAACAGCAGACGCCTGCCATGAGGAGTCTGCTATGGGTAATTAGAATGATCCGAAAACGGATCAATGGGAACTACATCAATTATCGGCTAAGAACGGAATGGATATACACTGTATTGGCAAAAGTCACTGGACACCTAGAACAGAAACACAACATAGCATTTATTGACATACATTAGTACGGTTGCGGTCCACCTTTGGCCTTAATGCATGCACTGACCCTTCGAAGCTCAGTGGTTGGGTTTTAAGCTCCGTGATTTTCGTTGCTATAAGGTGTTTATTGAGTGCTTTAGTTTCTGTGGTTGCGTGTATCTTCAAGTTGAAAGTCCACGCTTTACGTTCGTGTATCTCCCAGGTTGGTGAGTGCCATATTTTTTCATTATTCACTGTTTTATTTTTCAACCGAGCTGGTCTTTTTCCGTTAAAGTCTCGCCATTGCTTCGATGGCGGAGGCAGACAAGGGTGACGCCCACATCCTTGTCTTGGCAGATCAGCCAGCACCCTCTTCTTCTTCTACGGCGGCAGCTCCTACTCAGCTAAATGAGGTGGCTCCCGAGCGTCATTGCGACGTCATGGATACCTCTTCTTCTCCAGCAATAACTTCCTCCCTTCCCACCAAGTGCGGTGGTACCAAGTCTCCTATCTACATCTCAGCAGATGATGACGTCTCCGTGATCAGCGATACTGAGCTCATAGCTTCTACTTTTCATCAACTTTCTGATCCGCCCTCACTGCTAGGAGCCGCTTCATCGAGTTCTCGACCCATGCCTGCCCAAGCATCCTATGCTTCTGCAACTTCTGGGGTCCTCACACCCCCAGTTTCATCTGCTATGCCTTTTCCTGAATCCTATGTCACTGTCGTCGGTTCTACTGCTACAATTGACATACCAGAGGATTCCCGAGCTGGTCACCTTTTTTCCTCCACTATGGAACGGGGCGTCTATTTTGATGCGCTTCCCGACACTAAGCTGTGGCAATATAGCCGAGCCCTCAAAACTATCTTACCAAAGGATGCAATAGACTTTGTAGCTCGAAAACCCAGATCTGTCTTAGTCTATTTTAAGGATAAAGCGCATGCTGACCAGGTCCTTAAGGAAGGTCTAACCATCAATGACGTGCATCTGTTAGCACAACCGGTTGCGCACCGCCCGGTGCAGGTGACCTTCTACCCCGTACCACCAGAAGTATCCGACGCTGCACTTTGCACCTTGCTCAGCAGGTACGGCAGAGTTGTTGGCTCCATAACAACTCTCTCTGCGGCTCCCAGAGATCCTGAAGACAAATCGATTCGAGGTTTTCGCCGCACTGCTCGAGTCCTCTTTTCATCTGATGCTCAGCTGAAAGCGGTTCCGAATGTTTTGCACATCCGCTGTGGACAGCAACGCCGAAGAGTTGAGATAATCACTTCACAGTATTGCACTATATGTCAGAGCGAAAGTCACATAAGGGCTCAGTGCCCACGTGCCTCTCTGCAAACAGCTCCACACACTACATCTTCTTCTACTTTGTCCACCAACGCTTCACAGACTTCTTCCTATTCGAGGAAAGTCGCGGAATCAAGATCTTCCAAAAGTCAGCTTACTGCCATTGGTCAACAAACGACTTTGATGCCTCCACCTCCTGCTGATCCTAAGAATTTTCCCAGGCTTCCAAAATCGACTCCCCCTTGTACTTTTACAACCACTGCTGATGTACATGTTGGCCACTCCTCAGCTTTTACCGTTGGCTCCATGACACGAGTCACAGGTAACGCTTCGGGTTCAGACTCTCCAGACGATCATGAAGCTTTAGTGGTTGCTGGAAAACGCAGTGGTGCTACTCGCTCCAAGACGAAGAAGTCAAAGACTCTGGCGTCCCGAAGATCATCTCGCTCTTCTACCCGCTCATCCTCTCGCTCCGTCAGCTCTCGACGACCGTTCTCCAGGTCGCCTCTACACACTTCCTCTGAGACAGCATGTGAGGGTGCCTTTCCCTCACTAGAAGAATTCACAACTTTTCTTGCTGAAAATGCTTTCCCTGCTGAGCCTCTGCCATACGAGGACGTGCTGGATTGCCTTTTAGGGTCCTCTAGCCCTTCCTCAGCACGCACTTCCATTCAGCAGTATGAAGCAGCTCTTCCACAAGTGCTGGTTCAATTACACTCACTTGAAAACACTCTTCGGCGCACTGCGGACGAGGTCCCGTGGAGTGCTTGTTTTCTCCGTCGACTCCACTCCATCACTACAGCCAGTCAATTTCTACTGCATCCCACAACTAACCTAGACATTCAAGGTGGTGTCACTTAATTGTCGCGGTTTTGCGACACCTCTTGCGAATGCGCTGGTACGAGAGGATCTTGCTCCGCTGAATGCTGATATATTACTTCTGCAGGAAACAAACTGTACTTCCACCACTCAATTTCATCAATGGCGTCAGTGGGATCATACTTTCCATCACGCCTACAGCCAACTGTCGCGTGGTGGCATGGCAGTTGGTGTTCACTCACGTTTTCGTTCAACTCTTTCCTCCTTCTCAGTGAAAAACTTATGTCGAGACTTATTACAACGAGTCTCTTTCACCGTCGCAGCTGAAAAATTCCATGTATTCAACATTTATGTTCCTTGCACTCCTACTCACGTGCCAGAGTTGTTTGCAAAACTTCGATGGGCTCTGTCACGTATTCCCATCACCGACCGGGTACTTATCGGAGGTGACTACAATTGCACTCTACATCCCCTAACTGATCGCTCTTCTTCTTCCAGAGAACACCGTACGGAAGTAGTACATCTCTTACAGTCTATCACTTCAGACTTCTCACTAGTAGATGTTCAACGCCATTTGTCACCAACCCAGACTACACATACATGGCGTGCACCAAGAGCCATTGATCCTCCTACAGCAAGATTGGATCGCTTTTATGCAACTTCTCTTCTTCTACCAGCAATATCAGATTCATGCTGTACACCCACAGCTTCCTCGGATCATTGCGCCATTGCCATAACAGTTTTTGCTACTTCAACACAGCCACGTACAATCCGGCCTTGGACTTTTGACGACACTCTTTTAGATGACTCAGCCTTCTGCTCATCGGTGCGAGATTTTCTTGCGGATTGGCGTACAAGGCTTCATTCTGCACCGTGCCCCCTCAACGTTTGGTTGGAAGTAAAACGCCACCTCATATTACTGGTACGAAACCTGTCATACTCGATCATGACACAACGGAGGATGCGATTTGATCATACTAGGCAAATGCTTTCTTTGCTCAATCTTGCTGATCCCCTATTTCATGTCTACCAGGCAGAATTACATTCACTTTTGGTGCCACTTGCAAAACAAGCCCTTCAACGCCTTAAACTACAACACCTGAAACCTAATGCTTGTTCGTACGAATTCCTTGCGTCACTTGAGTCAACTCGCCGATCCTCTTCTGTTCTGCAGCACCTTCGTCTTCCAACTGGAGTAGTTTCATCCGAACCAGTTCCAATTTGTTCTATGGTACGTAATTTCTACATTTCAAAATTTTGTGAAACTCCTCCTCCCTCCCCCACGGCTTCTGCTCTTCTGTTCTCTTCTTTGCCTCAGGTCCCTTCTCATCTTTCAGCCAGCCTCCTCCATCCTCCCACTTTAACTGAGCTCTCTGACACTTTCTCGTCCCTCAATCCCCGGGCTTCACCGGGCCCGGACGGTCTCCCTGTTTCTTTCTATAAGGCTTTTCTTCCTGCCCTCCTTCCATTTCTCCTCTGTGCCTTTTCTACTGCCATGCATCTTACATCTCTTCCAAGGAGTTTCACGCTCGCACATGTTGTACTTTTCCCCAAGAAGGGTGATCCGCTTGACTTGGGGAATTGGCGTCCCATCTCACTCTTAAATACTGATTATAAACTCTATACTAAATTTCTGTCCCGCCGGCTTAACCCCATACTCCCTCATATTCTCTCCACTAATCAAACCTATACTGTACCCGGGCGCTCCATCTCCCATAATATTCAGCTTCTTAATGATCTAATTCACCTCGCCCGCTCTCGCTCAGAACCCCTTGCTCTTCTTTCCCTCGATCAACGCTCAGCGTTCGATAATATTTCTCATGATTACCTTCTTGCTACATTACTAAATTTCGGATTTCCTCCTTCCTTTGCTTCTCTTCTCATCTCCCTCTACCGGGACGCAGTTTTCCACGTCAAGCTGCTCAACCTTCTCACAGCTCCCATACCCTTTCGTCGCGGCGTGCGTCAGGGTTGCCCCTTATCCGGGCAGCTCTTCGCCCTCGCAATAGAACCTTTTTTACGCGCAGTCCATCGATCCTTCTTTGCTTCACTACCACCGGTGGTAGCCAGCACACGTCATCATGTTGCTACCTATGTTTCCTACGCCGACGATATTACATTCTGCATTCGGCAAGACTCACAATTTCACGATCTCCACAATCTCTACAATACCTACGCCTCATGTTCCGGAGCAGCGCTAAACACAACGAAAAGCACAGGCCTATGGACCGGTTCGTGGACTAACCGCACTGACTCTCCTTGGGGAGCAGAGTGGTCCAACACCTCTCAACGATTCCTAGGAGTCCACCTTGGAAAACCAGCAACTGCTTCACTCGTCACCTGGACGACTCTCCGGCCACGCCTACATCGCTCGGTCACAATCTGGCGGCGCGCACAATTCTGCACCTCCGTCTTTCAAAGAGCACGTCTAACGCACACTTACCTGCTTTCAATGTGCACGTATTCCTGGTTGGCTTCGAAGCAACCAGCACTACGTCTTCTTGAACTCACCCGCTGTCAAACTCAGGTTATCTGGCCCGGCCATCACTGGGTCGGAGCACCTCAACTCAGCCTGTCTCCTTCCAACGGAGGCATTAGTCTACCCGACGTCAGATCCTATTACAAGGCTTACCGTGTGTCTAGGTTTTTACGATCACTTGCGGCACCTGCTCCCTCTGCAGTTGCTGCTCGTGATGTCATAGTCTCTCCGCATAACCCACGCTTTACTCTCCTTTCGTTCTTACTCATGGACCACTGTCCCCTTCTCACACTTTTCCCTCCTGTCTACAAAGAGGCTATCTCCTTTCTTCGTTCCCTCCCTCTTTCTCGCTCTCTCCCTGCCTCCACAAATGACCTACTTTCCGAACCTCTTTTTTTTCTTCTCTGCTACACTCCCATGTTTTGCTTTTCCTTCATGGCTCCGAGCTGGAGTCGTTACTGTCAGCGATCTTGTTAACACCGATCTTTCCTGGCTCCCCTTCTCTTCTCTACCCTCTGCTCTCCGTTTCAATGCCAACGCTCACTTTGTTCACAACTCTCTTATTTCTACTATAATCTCCCTGTTCCCTGAGCTTGCTACTCCCTCAGGTCTCATTTCTGTTCACTCTGCCTCTCTCCTTCTCCCATTTTTTCTGTCGTCCATTGGTCCACCTCTTCCTCTTGTCTCTTTCTCAACAGCTGATCTCTACCGTTTTCTCTCTCGCTCTTCCGCACCTCTTCCCATTTCTGGAATTCCACTTTCTTCTACCTCCGCAGTGTGGTCCGCTGCGCTTTCCCCACTTTCAGCACCCCTTGAAGTCAATTCACATTGGCTTTTCTTACACAACCGCCTCCCTGTGCCGTCGATTTTACATCGCATGACCATTTTATCTTCACCCTCCTGTCCGTATTGTGGCGAGGAGGCTGACGTCCAGCATGTCTTCATGTATTGCACAGTATTATTGCCAATACTCCATCTCGCTTTCACGCTAGCGCAACGATCCTGTGAGACCGTCCTCCCCTTCAGCGCCTACCGAACACTACTTCTGAACTCTTCTCGCCCTATTCACCTTCCGGCAGTCTGCTCCTACATCTTCGTGCTTGTAAAACATATAATTCACGTGTATCATCTTCAGCGTCCCCCCGAAGCTTCTACTGACATAAATAAAGTCAGTACTGCGTTACTTTGTCATTTTCGTAATCGCCTACTCTCCCGCCTTCGACTAGAACTTACCACTGCAGTTGCACGCTGCAGTGAACCACAGTTCCTATCAACTTGGTCACCAGCAACCACTTGGTTTGCAGGGTCGCCCACAACGCTTCACCTTACAGTCGGAACTTTTGTTTCACCTACCTCCTGATAGATACAATTTTTGCCATGCTGACTTGTCTTCAATCTCTGCTTCATCAGAGACTATTTTTTGTCTTTTCCGACAAATTATCATACATAAACTGTATTCTCTCACCACTATATTGAGCTTTGTGAATAGGTCGTTGTGTCAGCTACAAGCACCTGCAAATCTTCTTTTCGTATGTCATTTTGAGACGATTTTTCTATACACATTTCCTGTTTTTTTTTCTTGCTTCGCAACTGAGTGCAATTTTGTTCCTCAACATTCACTGTACTATATTATTTGTACTCTCTATTTTATCAGAATTTTTTTTTGTTTGTCTCACTATTGTACATCACTTTTAGTAGATCAATTATTGTATAGAATCCTATGAATTGTTCGAAGCATGAGCTACTTATAATTGTCAATTTCTTTTCACACTTTTTTTAAGCCTCTGTTCTCATCCTCTTCACATGTATCATTTCGTGTATAACTCATGTGTAAATTTTTTTGTTTTTCATTACTCATCTTGCTGAATTATGTATTCTCTCTGCGATGTCAGAGACTATTTCTTTTTACCACCTCTGACAAACCAATATATATAAATTGTAACTTCTCATTGTACAGAATCATGTATATAGGTCGTTTCACGAACCACAGACTTCTGTAAACTTTGTCGTTTTTACAGTATATTCTTATCTTCAATTCCTGATTCAACAGTGTAATTTTACTTTTCAACTGTGTAAATTTGTGTTCAATACTCACTGTGATGAGTTGTGTCTTCTCTCTGTATTTTCAGAGATTATTTTTTCTTTTGTATTCTCAGGAAAATTATTGTATATAACTATTTTTCATATCACCGTTGTATGTAACATGTAGTACCGCGAGCCACATTCATCTGTAAATTTTTCATCATCTGTCTTTCGAACTTTCGATTTCATGTTTGTCCCTTGATCACCTGCAACCTCCTGGTTTTCCAGGTCACCCACAATGTATCACCTTTCGGTCAGAACTTTTTTTTTTTTCATCAATATTGTGTAAAATTTATACTCTATAGTGCTCATCATTCTGGGTTGATTTTACTCTTTGTATTACCAGAGATTCATATTGCCTCGCCAGATTTCTACTGCACTTAACTGTTGTCATGCAAACGTTGCACCGAATCCTGTAATTAACGTAGCGCAAGCTGCACATTCTGTTAATTTCTCATCAACTGTCTTTTGAATATATGTCTGCAAACTCGAATTCTGTATTATTCCTTGCATCAATACTGTGCAAAATTAATATTGTGTAACGCTCTTCAAGCTGAATTGTTCCTATTCTTTGCTTTGTCAGAGACTTTTGTTGCCTCACCAGACACTCGAGTGTAATTAACTGTTTTTTTACTATTATCAATATACAGAACCGTGTAAATAAGCAGTAGCGTAAGCTACAAACATCTGTAAATATTTTTTTTGTCATACATCATTTGAGATGATTTATTCAAGCACATCTCCTGTATCTTTCTTCTAATAAATACTGTGTGAAAAACTGACACTTCGAGACATGCTTTCAACAAGGTTTTGGAACACAACGATAGGTATGCGCTTCCATTCAGTACATAATGCTGCCGCTAACTGTTGCTTAGTAGTAGGCCTTGGTTCCAAACTTCTTACGGGGCGCTCTAATTCACTTCATAGGTGATCTATGGGATTAAGATCAGAGATCTGTGCTGGCCAATCCACACAAGATACGGAATTATCGTCAAACCATGCCGTAACAGTTCTTGCTTTATGGCTCGGTGCATTATCCTGCTGGTACCAACAAGGCTCGGTTCCCTAGTATTGCCACAGAGTTAGTAGGGCATAATTGTCCAGAATATCGAGGTAGGTTAACAAGTTTGTTCACGATAACCAATGGGCCGGAACCACACCACGAAAAACATCCCCACACGAGTACACTGCCAGCTCCAAACTTGACCGTAGGAACAGTACACTGTGGTAAATAGCGTTACCCCAGCTGCTGCCCTACCCACACTCGGCCATCAGACTGATGGATCGTGTATCTAGATTCATCAGTCCATAGCACCCGTTTCCATTGATCTACGGTGCACGATGAATGTTTTTTACACCATGCTAAACGACGAGTAGTATTTCAGTGGAGATGAAAGGCTTATGAGCAGCCGCACGACCCTGGTAACCCATGGAATGAAGTTTTCTGTGAATGATACGTGTACATACCGAGGTTCCAGCATTTTTACTCACCTGTACACTGAGGTCTTGTGCAGTATTCCGTCCATTAGCTCTCCTGAGGCTTCGACGTCCTCTGTCACTGATTTTCTTTGGTCTGCCAGTACGTTTTGATGTTTCAGGCACGCCATGTGTCTTCCACTTAGTCAGTACATCCCAAACTGCCGTTAACTGTTGTACTTGGGTATATTTAAACGCCTCTCGGTTTCTCTTATGGACAACCCACTATTTTTCGCGCTCCAACAATCTTTCCTTTCTCAAAGTCAGTTTTTTCCCGCCACGACATTTTCACTCAACCTCACAGCGAGATATGATCACGGTCAGCTGCGGGCTTGTTTTTATACCGTTTGCAGCTGTACCGCGCATTTTACAACGCAGAGGATCCGTTCATTTGCTTTGAAGGGAGTGTACCGTGAATTTTGTGAATATAGTGTAGTTACGATCCGCAAGCTCAGTTCGAAAATGATCCGTTTTGGGGCCGAATGGTAATTGGAGACGAAAAATGAGTGCTACACAAGAAAAGTATTATGCGCACCAAATTTTTTTGCGAAAAAGCGGAAGCTTCGTAAATTACTCCAAAAACTGATCTCCACCTGAAGGAGAATATTCTTCGATGTAAGATTGTTTCCTGGCCAGTGGTGTATCGGACATCCCCATCCCCCTCGGAAAAATATCTTCGGGCCCTTTTGTGAAAATCTATGTTTTCAATTACTGAGAATTTGATTTGAAATATTCCATATTATTGACTTATAATTAGGTTTTATGGGCGGTTTAGTAATTCAAATGCTTTGGAACCTACAGGTATTTTTTTCGTAAAACCAAAATTATTGCACTTTGTTGCGTGTAATACGAATGTTCACGAGGTAATTAAAATGTGATTGCCCTTGTTTTCATACCAATCGGAAATACTACAAAACAGTTATGCGGAAGTTAACTATATCATGCAAATTTTACTTTTTTAGAGAACTAAGGCCAGTCTCTTTGAAATGCCTCACGATCACACAGCCAAAACACAACTGCCGTGTGATAGTGTCTAATGACCTTTAAATGAAATATATGCAAATAAATAAGTAACAACTAAGAATTGTGGCACAAAAAGGTAAAACTATTTTAATTATTTGCTCTTGAATATAAAAAACATGCTTAAGAACATAATGCTACAATGTTTTGCGCATAGTGAAAATATTTTCTCTTAACTTATGAAAAAAAATATTGGCACAGGTCTCAGTTTCTTCGTCCTCGCGAAGAACAGATGTTAGTTCGTGATATTTTGAAGGATGTGTAATTATGTGTATACAAATGTAATTCATAATCCTTATACTCATTGGTACAAACATTTCAAGCTGATGTTTTTTAATACAGGCATTTAACGTGGACCAGGAACATTAAACAAAGATATTCGCTCTTTCCACGTTTATAAGTAAGTCACGGAAAAATTCTCATTGGCCGCCACCGGGAATCGAGCCCTGGGTCTTCCAGTTACGCGCCGGATACGCTTCCGCTACACCACAGCAGCCTCGAATTCCTCCAGACTCACACACGCTAACTGCCAAGCCAAGTTGGCAGGTTGCTTCTTGGAGCCCCGCACAATGCTGGGGATTCACCAAAGATGGTAAGCAGCAACCGAAGAAATAATTAGAAGGCGAATGAATAATTAATACAGACATTTAACGTGGACCAGGAACATCAAACAAAGATTGGTGTAGCGGAAGCATATCCGGCGCGTAACTGGAAAACCCTGGATTCGACTCCCGGTGGCGGCCAATGAGAATTTTTCCGTGACTCACTTATAAACGTGGAAAGAGCGAAGATCTTTGTTTGATGATGTTTCTTTCACATTCTCTTGTTCATACACACATGCTTAGGAAAAATTTATATGACTGAGAAAATGTCACAAAGTCCTCTGGAATAACTGCTTTCCCGTCATCCAATTTTTATAAACTAAAACCTCGAAAATAACTTTTTTTATATAATTCATACAAAGCTGCCGTTAAAAAATTCTGGCTATATCTTTTATCCAGTTTCATATGAAGTTTCCGCAGTCTTTTTTCTGAGGCTAGCGGGGCGCCTTAGCCGTGCCAGCAATGCAAGAGTTTCGGGGTTATCAGTACGCCTCTGTCCTTGGCATTTCTTTCAATATATTTCAGGAGACAGTTCTAGCAAAATGGTGTCTTCAAGAGAATCTTTCCAAAGTAGTTTTTTCTAATAAGCTTTGCATGCCCTGGCGTAAGAGTATTAGTCACGAAAAAATGTTTTCTTTTTTGACAGATGGCCTTCCTACATGAAATTTCAATTCTTATTTAAAAATATATTCAGCTTACGATTTGCCTTTTTTGTATTATTAGGACAGTCAGCTGATCAAAAACTTGAAGGAATGCAGTAATAAGATATCATTGGAATCTGGCGTTTTCCTCATTGTAACGTAGTTAACATTTTCGCTGAAATTATTTTCGAAATATATTGTACCGTACATACGTATAACTAAAGCACAGAATATACGTATAAGTAAAACACAGAATATACATATAAGTAAATAATATACGTATAAGTAAAAAACACAGAGTATACATATAAGTGAATAATAAAAGAATCAAGAGGCTGGATATGTTGGAAGACTAAAAGATGACAGATGGACAAGATTAACAAACAGGATGGCAACCGAGAGATGGAGGGAGACGAAGAGGGCGCCAAGGAATAAGATGGAGAGATGACCTTCAGAAATTTAGAGGTGCTAAATGGTGGACTAAGGCTAGAGGAATTTGGGGAAGACTGGGGGAGGCTTATACTCTGCAGTGGGTGCCAGCAGGCTAAGAAAAAGGAGAAAAACACTGAAATGTATGAACTAAATCAACATAGATACTTTATCATGTGTGGTTCATTGTAACGTAGTTAACATTTTCGCTGAAATTATTTTCGAAATATATTGTACCGTACATACGTATAACTAAAGCACAGAATATAGTATAAGTAAATAATATACGTATAAGCAAAACACAGAATATACATATAAATAAATAATATACGTATAAGTAAAAAACACAGAATATACGTATAAGTGAATAATAAAATAATCAAAGAGAAGCTGGGCTGGAATGTTGGGAGACTAAAAGATGACAAATGGACAAGATTAATAAAAAGGATGGCAACCGAGAGATGGAGGGAGACGAAGAGGGTGCCAAGGAATAAGATGGAGAGATGACCTTCAGAAATTTAGAGGTGCTAAATGCTGAACTAAGGCTAAGGATCGATGAATTCGGGAAAGACTGGGGGAGGCTCATACTCTGCAGTGGGTGCCAACAGGCTAAGAAGAAGGTGAAAAACACAGAAATGTATGAACTAAATCCACATAGATACTTTCTCAATGTGGTTCTTTTAACATGTTGATGTTTTAAAAAATGGGGGAAGGAAAGGTGATCTATGATAGACTACTTCAATTAGAACGAATTGGGAAAAACTTCATGCAAATTCCGTAAACACAATCACGACGCAATACGGAAAAGTACTCAACTTGAGAGCGATATTAAGGAGTCGAGTCACACGTCGCGAGAAGCAGTTATCATTAACCCAAAGTAGAATAATAAAAAAAAATCAGACGGCAAGTATTGTCTTACCTTCAAAGAAGAAGCACTCTTAAAAAGCACGCAATCACAAATATGCCGTCGATCTGTGCGCTAACCACGCCTCAACGGCGGATTAACCTGGGAAGGGCTATTGAGGACGCCGACCTGACAACCTGACCTACACCTGCGGCGGCACCAAAGCAACGGAGAAAAAAAGTCACAAAAGGAAATAACAGCCACCCACTTGACATGAGACATTGGGGTGCCAATTACAGTTTTATAATAGAATCAGTCGCTGTGCTCCTTTTGGCTCTAAATAATCCACATATTTTATCGCATGGATTTTTTAATAACTTGCATTTTTCATTATGTTCCTTAAAAAAAAAAAATCAAAGTATTCAGTTTAGAGCGTGATATACACAGCTGTCAACACACAATTCGAATCAACTGTTTCTACCACAGCGGGAGATTCACGTGTTAAGACAAAATCAAAAACGTGAGATCCGGATGGCAGATGTACATGTGAATTGTGTTGGATTGTTAGGAGATTAGTACCCCCTATGAACTTCTTTTCGAAACGTAGAATAAGATCCAACATTAATCATTTACCAAGCCCAATACTGGCTCAGCGGTCAAGACGCCCGGTTTTAGGATTGAGGTCCCAGTTTCATGTCCCTC
Organism: Macrothele yani; assembly: GCA_039090855.1. Lineage (NCBI taxonomy): Eukaryota > Metazoa > Arthropoda > Arachnida > Araneae > Macrothelidae > Macrothele > Macrothele yani. The sequence goes on along the minus strand of CM077024.1, from coordinate 126,660,186 downwards.
AGCCAGAGTGGCTTGGAAATCCCGCTAAGCCAGTGGGGTCCCGCGATACAAAATCCTTGTTACAGGCATGTTGCTTGAAGCACTAAATTCTTCCGTACTTTGGTTTCACCTCACGGTGTCCCATCTCAATAATTCCTTTTCGTCAACATAAAATTTCTACGAGATGAAGAAAGACGGAATTAAACTTGCCCAAGAAGTCAATCCTATTTGTAAAATTCTCTAATCCCGGTTCAGAAACGGTCGTGGATTTGTGTTTATTCCCACGTGGAATTCCGTAGTTCGCGCCATTTAAGCGGAATTGTCAAGTATACCGTAGAAGTTTCTCCGCGCCGGGAATCGAACTCGAGTCCCCTCACTCAGGGGTAAGTCGCTCTCCCAACTGAGCTACACGGACACGTGCTCTCACTACTATCTGCCTTTATCTCATGTGCGTCCTGCGGTGCAGGTACATCACACAAGATAAGTATGCCAAGGTATTGTACCGAAGCTGTTTATCGCATCAGGGCGTGTGAATGAGAGACGCGCGCTTAAGAGCAGTTAACAGGGAGCCAAACTAGTTAGAGTTTAACCCCGGATCACAATGAGGAGAAATTCTTTTGATGGGGAGGAACACGTGTTTTGTTTTTTTTAGGAAAACAGTCTTTGGTCTGAAGGAAGGAAATACGAATAAAGCGAACGGACGTTTTTGGAAGACCTCGGGTCTTCGCGCTGATGGCGCCGTAAGGCATATTAAGGGAACTAGTCCGAAATAGTTAGTTTACGGTAGTAGTCCAGCTAAAAAGCACGTTAAGGAGTCTAAGTCGGAAAGACGGGCGAATACTGGAATATGCGAGTCTCTCATTCACTGTACTACGTTAATTCCCAAGCCATGGAGCAAAACTGAATTAAACCACTTGATTGTTACTATCACAAAGAAAAGTGCGGATTCAATATTTTCAAGTGTGTGATTCTGTGTATCAAACCAAGTCAGTTTCCTCAGGGATGTCGACAGGATAAAGAGGAACTGACAGCATCTAGTTAGTCTGAGGTTGATCGAACTAAAATAAAATGTGATGGTAGTCAAATAGATGTTACTGGCCGATGGATGCCAAATGAATCATGAAAGTAGACATGCTTCGGAAAACTTGAAAATTATATCATCCTGGAACGGGAATCGAACCCGCATCTCCCGATTTACACTTGAGCATGTTACCGTTATACCACCCAGAACAAGGAACTTCCATCTCACTCCCAAAAACACATCCTCAGTTGCTTGGAGGTTCCTTGTTCTGGGTGGTGTAACGGTAACATACTCGAACGTAAATCGAGAGATGCGGGGTCGATTCCCGTTCCAGGATGAATTAATTTTCAAGCTTTCTGAGGTATGTGCAAAATGTGACGACTCTCGCTGGATTGCAAATTTATTCATAAAGAGATGTAGAGGTAGCGAGGGTGGTTACAACTGTTCAAACTTAAAACATTTTCTACATGTTCGGCATCTAATCATCCCTTTACGAAAGAAGAATGGAACTTATAACATTTTTGTTCGTCTCTATGGCCGTGGTGTCAGAGGCACGAGCATCTGGTTAAATCTTAGGGAAAGGAATTCCATACCCAAGTGCGGAAAAACGTAGAAAACCCGTCACCATACCAGCAATATTGGAGCTAACGAAGGAGGTTAGAATAACACACTGGTTGACAATTGCTAAGAAACAAATGCATTTTAGAGTAAAAACAACAAATGGGTGCAAATCCTGTGGCAAAAATCAAAATAGAAACAATACAGAGGCCATGAATTTATTATTCACACTTAAGAATAGACAATTAAACACTAATGTAAAAAATGCAAGTTACGTACAATGTGAGCTCTCGGATGGTTTGCCTTGATGACAAAAACAAAAGCTTTAAACAATATTTACTACCAATAACGTATTGTCAGTAGGAGATATGACCTCCTCAAAACGCAATACACATATTACACCTGCTGGGCATGCTTAGAATGAGAGTATTTAAAAGTTGTGTTGGGATTTTGTCCCACTCCTCTTTCAATGCCCTTTTCAGCTCCTAGAGATTTTGAGGTGGCGGTAATCACATATAAATACGCCTTCCAAAAGCGTCCCATGCGTGCTCAATCGGATTTAGGTCGGGCGAGTAGGCAGGCCACTCCATTCGCTATATATCCTCGCTCTGTAATATTTCAGATGCCTGGGCCGCTCTGTGAGTCTGGCATTATCATCCATTAAGATGAAGCTATGACCCACAGTTCCACGGAACAAGCGAACATGGCCTTCTAAGACTTCTCTGCAATATGTCTCCTGTGACACTCCCTCCGTTGAGCATATGCTGCGACGTTCTTCCATTCATCATTATGCCGGTCCACATTAAGACTTCAGGATTACCATAACGGAGCTGCTCACGGATGTTATGAGGTTGATGGCGTGTTCCACGCTCTCTCCACAGGAGCTGATGTCTTGAGTCACTCGATAAACCGAAACGACTCTCGTCGGAGAACAACACTGTGGGCCACAATTGATTGTTCTACTCTCTATGTGCTTTATACAACCTTAACTGGGCACCATGATGCTGAGATGATGACACATTTCACAGACTTTCAGACATACAGCCCGATCCTATTCAATCGTCGACTGACTGTTCGACTCGGCACCTGGGTTCCAGTTGCAGCATGAAGGCCTGCAGCGAGCTGCGCTGGTGTAACAGTCCTGCTTCGTCGGGCAATGAGGGACGCATATCGGTCGTCTTGTGCTATTGTTGCACTTCTACTGCTTCCACCATGCATCCGGAGTCCTGTTCCTGTGGTTTCTACAGTTTTTTTTTCAAACATGATATGGCGCTTTTCTTACACCCATGTTTCGAGTAATTGCTGCTACTCTTTGTTTCACTTCTAGCCGTTCAGCGACTCTTCCACGATCATAATCACTTAAATGACAACGATGAGATATTTCGCACCCAACGAAACGAAATCAACCAGTCACCAAAGAAATTTCTTTGCAAGAATAATAAGCTGTCGTCGTAACTTTTACGATGGTCTGACTTGAAGGGTGTGTTAGCCCTTAAACATTTAGCCAGCCAGTCCATTTATGTCTGAGGTAAGTAAGTTAGATACATCACGTAGCGCCATCTATTAGCTTTTCCCCATATTTATAATGCGCTTCATTGATGTTATACTCTAACATGACGTTGTTCCTTAGCAATTGTCTACTTCTGGAGATGCCTTGGGTCACTTGACCGTGAATAAACAAAGTGTGGGAATTTCGGTATTGTTTATATGGTACCCTTAGGAATTTCAGCTGAGTGTATTTTTGAATTCCGTGGATTTTTCTTGCAGAAACCATGTTTATACTCAAACCTGAAAGAGTTATGCTCCACCGAAGAGTGAAGTTTCCAATTTCGATGTTTGTTCTGTTTTGAACTTTCACTAACGTTTCATGTATTTCAATTTAAAATGTAAATGGGAAGGTATCTCAAAATAATTAAGAATTTTATAAATCCAGCATCTTCTCACACCTTGGGAAGAAGTTACAATGCAAAAATAGAAACATTTCCGACGAAAGGATGTGTTTCGGCCAACACAAAATACATTGCAATAGCCTTGAAAACCACCAGCTTTACCACACTTTAATGGCCACCGCTCGCGGTTATAGACTTCACACAAAGTGGCACTGTTTCATTGACACGGGCATCTCCAGACATCTTACAAAATTTCAACATGACAATCCGATTTGTGTAGTAAATGTGACAAGTATGATAAGTCAGATAATATCCGAAAACTTGAAAACTTCATCATCCTGGAGCGGCAATCGAATCCACGCCTCCCAGATGGTATGAATAACCTGCAGATTCGCTTAAATATGAATGCCGGTTGCTTCGACTAGCGAATCCTGTAATGATTATATTCAAATTAATCGGAAACTTGAGACTTGGTCGTTCTGGGTGGTGTAGTGGTTAGCACACCCGGGCGCTATCTGAGATACGCGGGTTCGAGTTCCGATTCAGGACGATGAAATTTTCAAGTTTTCGGATATTATCTGACTTGCCATTCTTGTCACATTTGCACCAAAAATCGGATTGCCATGTTCAAAATTTGTATTATATGGTGTGTAATCCCGTATTTCTTTCATGATTCTAGATATCTTATTCTAACCTCCTTGGAGCTAACTCGGATGAGCACAGATATGTCGCTCTGCCAACGACCGCTGATGGTCCCTTCCTACTAGGCTCAAAACTGCAAAGAAATCATAATTGCTCTAGTGATTACGAACCCTGGTGTAGCACTTGGCTGAACGAGCATTCGCTGTTACTAAAGTGATCTATGTCATCTCTGGGGGTCAGAGGTGTTGGCCTCTGGCAAGTCGTCCGAGTCGTGTCCTTGCTATAGTCGTAGATGGAGCACTGGTGCCACGCTTGTCCTACATCCCTGACTCTAACTTTTTCTTGGAGCCAGGTTCCAAGTTAAGGACGGGTTACGGATTGTAGCCCAAAGAGTTGGTCATAGAAGTCTTGAACCCTTTAAGCGGCCGCTAAATCTGAAGTAAATGTCGCCCAAAACTCTCCATGTTTTCCAAACAGAAATATTCACATAGCGTTCGGGTTTTGCGAAAGCTGCCGCACAACAATTTCTTTCCCCTCTCACGTGATCAGTACTGCCCATTAACTTGTCCCCGCTGATAGGCATCCCACTACTACTTGGTGATAGTCCTTGGTGATTGATATCCCAATAGTCCTTGCTTGGTGATAGGCATTCAAAGTTCTTTATTCCCAAGAAATGATAGGGACTTCATACCAATGCGTAGAAACAAGTGACTCAAACATCTTCTCTTCTCCTCTTTTTTAGGTTCTTCGCCACTGATGTGACGGAAGATGTGATGTGCCTGTCCAGCAGGACGCACACGATATAAAAAACAGATAGCAGCGATAACTAACGTCCGCGTAGCTCAATTGGTAGAGCGACTTATTCCGGAATGAGGGGACCCGGTTCGAGCCCCGGTGTGGACAGAAATGACGGAGAAATTTACTTCGTTATAACTGCTTATATACCATTGAGTTGCTCACACTGGTCGTTAAACCTTCAAGCAAAAAAAAAAAAAAAAAGAAAGAAGTTTGTCTTTTTCTCGACCCCTTAACGCGAAGTTACCTGCTATTGATCAGAGCTTTAAAATGATGTATAACACGATGGGGTATAACCTAAATATATCCTATACAAAACGTTACCAATCCCCTTGACTCTAACACCCTTGCGATTCAACCTTTCTACCTTGAGGTCAGATTTTAATTTGCGCATGCACAGATGTACTTTCGTACCCACATCACATTTCATTGGTGTCAGGGGGTCGCTTCTTACGTTCGCCTAAATCTGAATATGTAATAATAAAAATAAATATTGTTTTTGAAAAACTGAACAGTCGAGATACTATTGCAGCCGCCGTAGTTTAGTAAATATTTGCTTTTATGACTCACATATTTTCTTTCATTGGTTTTGCGACAAAGACATTCTTTAGTCCACATGATGAGGAATTAATCATAACAAACAGTAGGTTAATAAACCTTAGTGTTTATGATTTAATTCCACTTAATGAGTACCGGACTGTGGCCCGTTGGGTCGTGAGTGACCCGAATAAGTACAATGTTTTGTACCAAAATAAGCTTTGGAATCATTACTTTTAATTCATACTTACAAAAGATCTTGGTATACGGAAGATGCATAGCATAAATAATCTGCAAAGGGTATCAAGGTGCTCCGAATTTTTTTTTTTTTTGTCTACTATAAATCATAAGGAACCTTAAATATTTTCACTTCTTGAAAATAAGTCAGGATTTGAATAGTACAATAGTTCCCTAAGGTGTACCTCGAGAACGAGTTATTAATATTTCAACAAAATAAATTATGAAACAATGATTCTAGAAAAATAGATGTTTGAAAGAAAGAACCAAACAGAAGAAAACGATTGGTTAATTGTTGCCGCAAACCTGAACCAGCCACTAATTTAGGTGCCATGAGAGAAAATGTCCCATGTGAAAGGCCCATTGGATGGGGGAGGGGGGGGGGTAATGCTTGTACAACCGACTTCTAAAGAAAATTACTTCACAGTTTACATAAGAGACGCTGAAATCCCCGAAAACATCGAATACAAAGTCCACAGTATTATACAGATATGACAGAAAATTCCACATGGAAAAGAAAATAAAGAACAAAGTAAAATAACTAAAAAAATAATGAAAACATATGAAATAAACAAGGATGGAGTAAAATAAAAAGAGAAAGTAGTAATGGCAAAACATGGGCCAAACATTGATTCGATAGCCGGATATTCGAATCTCGAATAACCGGAAACTGGAATATTTGAATCTAGAATATCCCGATGTCTAACATTGCAAGCCGAAGTTAGGTTTCATGTCATGTCGTATTATCCTGCACTGCGCATTTTGATAGGTCTAGCCCTCTTCACGGTTGATTCGAAAACTAAGAGTTGATGGTTTGTGTATCATTATTTGTCATACGAAATATAAGAAAGTTTATGCTGTTACTTCAGAAACATCAGACCTACAGGCACCAAATCCCTCCTCATGTTATTCAGATTTGAAAATGTCTTTTTTCGTTTGGGATAGCTTGAAGTGTGGCATCGATGCCCTATACCTATGGCGCACCCAATGGGGAGGGCCCCTCTCCCCTTGGGCTGACAGAGAGAAAAATTACGTCGAAGTTTGAAACAAAAAATCACGATACTCGATCTACATATACTTCTTAATCATGTACCATGTAACATACAATAATTATAAGGGAGTAGTTCTGTTAAATAAATTTTGAAAAATCTAACCAGAAAAAGAATTTCATCTACTGCTTCTTCTAATCATTTAAACTTTCTTGTACGGCAACATTACTAGTAACTGGATAAGAACAAATGTACAAAAGTAAACCTCCTTCTTAACTGTTCTGCACCTGACTATATTTTCCCTGGTAAATTTAGGAGGGTCACCCTCACCTTGGAGAAATTCTGTGCTGGTGCGCTACTACCACATACTGTAAGTTTATTATCCGATGAATTAATTATTTTGCTGCCAATTAGAATCAATGAATGTAGCTATTTACTTCGATATTTCTTCATTCCGTATCACTTCTAAAAATATGACGGAAAGGATTTCTTCTCTTGTCGAACACTTAACACAGCAGAAAATATTTTGCGAAGTTTTCTGCTTCAAGCAATGCACAGCTTTTCCGCTAGAGGGCGTGAACGTAAGCTAGATTCCCTTATCGGTATCTGCTTGTAAAAGACGGATTAAAAAAATATATTTTAGGGTCTGATATATTCCACCATGAGAAATATCTTGCGTTTGTATTTTTTTATAATGCATGATCAGAGGCGTCGCTAAACTAAGAACATTGATGGGGAAAGGGGAGGTTGAACAGGGCTTAATTATTTTAATTTTCCCTACCTCGTACTCACTCCATCCTCCCCTCTTTCGTAAAAAAACAAAAACAAAAAAAACTACAGAATTTTAAAATTGATAGTTGCCACTTCAAATTTACTTGCGTCTTAAATTTTGAACAATTCAATTTAATTTCACAACTAATAACCCCGAGATTTTTAGTATCACCAACAGTAAAGCCCTCTGTCGCTTTGATGAGGCATGTTGTGCAGTGCACTGGTAGGCTCACCTTTCTTCTTTTAAGGAAGATTTTTATTTGTGGCCTTTGTTAGGACGAGCAACAGATTTAATATCCAGACGATATGGAAGCCAAACGTTTAGTTTCATAGCCCGCAATTTAAGCAAGGGACATGAATAGTGAAGTTAGATTTCACAGCGTGTCGGAGTGCACTTTGCTGGAGGCTGGTTGAGTGGTAAAAGTTTGGTTTCCATACAGTCTGCATATGAAGACTGTATGAAAGACACTTCCATATAGTCTACTGAGAAACTGGCACCCCCGTGGCATCGCATCTCGTGGGATGGCAAAGGCACGGGGTGCCAAGCTTTGGTGACAGATCATCCTAAGGCCAACTATGCGCAATAAAGAGAAAGGCCCATCGCAGGGCAAAAAAAAAAAAAACTAATCCTGTAGCACCAAATTCGACGTACAAGCCACCAAATCTCTTAGTGTCCAATCGATGTCTACGACCACCTGTTAAAAAGAAACTATGGTTAAAAAGTAAAATAAAAAAACCACGAACCGCATTACACACCCGAGGATCCTTGTAATGTGCCTTTTAGAAGCAGGTGGTTCTTGACTTGCCCTTCGGTACCATAAAATTGTCAAAAGTAATTTAGTCATTGACTTTGTCTTCTTTTATTATTATTTTTTTCTGATTGATCATTGATTTAAAAATAAATAATAATATTCCGAACTTAGTAAAGGTTTAGAAATCTACATCTTAAACGAAAAACTTATCTCGAAATTATTGTAATATTATTGGGGAGGCTTCAGATGTGACTGGCGGGGCGACTGGCCCGCCTAAAATGGGCAAGCGACATCACTACGTATGATTCTGTTGCTAAAGGGCGTGAGTGTATTGGATTGGAAAGAAAGTAATTTCTGCAAATGCAAGGCAACAGCAAAGTGCTAATTACCGTATATACAAGTACAAATCAGTCCAAAATGTGATCTCCATCGTTTGCCACGACTTGCTCCCATCGTTTAGGCAGCTGCTGGACACCGTTCCTGTAGAACTGTGGAGGCTTGGACGTAAAGAGTTAGTGCGAGTTCGACATCGTCCCGATTGGTGAACCTCTGTCCGTCCAGGAAATGCTACAACGACCGGAAAAGGTGGCAGACGCTTGGGGAAATATCAGGGAAATAGGCTGGACGCGGTAGCAACTTCCAGCCCAGGTCCCTGATCTTGTGATAGGTCACCCATGCTGCGTGATATCTCGCTCCATCCTGCTATAGGACGACGCCCATGCGATTCAGCAGTGCTGGTCATTCCGACCTGAGCATTGTGTGCTGATCGTGGAGCTGATGGCAGTACACATCGGCGATGACAATAGTGCTGTCCGGTAGCAGATCAAAAAACACGGCATCCCGCATGTCCCACTAAACAGACAGCAGGACCTTACGTGTGTGTAAACCGGCTTTGGGGGTCGGCATGGGATTCTGTTTCTGGTCCAACCACTGTTTCTAGGAGCTGACATTGTCTTGCAGGACCCATTTCTCGTCACGTGTCACAATGCTGTCGAAGAACGGTTAAACTTGATCGCTTGCAAGCAGGGAAACGCATGCGCTGGTGAGATGGGCTATCTGCCCAACTGTGAGTTGACTGGGTACAAAAATTCCCCTCTTGTGCATCTTCCCAAATCGACGCAGGTGCGTGATAATGCTCGTGTTGGTAGTTCCCAGCTGTTCGGCTAACTCCTGCTAGGTCACACTTGAGTCGGTCCCTACTAAGGTCTTCAAACATGTCCATATCAACTGCTCCGGGTCTTCCAGATTTGGGACCGTCTGACAGATCAAATTTTCCTTCTCGAAACCCCGAATTAACGACAGTACTGACTATGTGATATGGCACTGAGGTCCAAACTGGTAATGTTCCTTACAGCAGTTATGTGGGTTCTACCACAACGAAACGCATACCGCATGCAATGACAGATGTACTCCTTTGTCCACTTCCATGTTGGCTGGCATTTACACTCTTTGCCTTCTGACGGCTAACTGCCACTGACTTAAGCCACCTACCTGCTAATGCCATGCCAGTGTGCTTTGCAATCTCAGTGGTAAATGTGCGTGGTGGCCGGATCTTCAACTTCGGGTACCTCGTTATCGGACATTACGTTTTTCCCAACCCAATATATTTCTCTTCACAGTGGTCTAGCAACATCCCCGTGTACGATTCTGTCGCTAGAGGACATGGGGGCATATTTTTCTTCACAGTAGAACGACATCCCTATGTATGATTCTGTCGCTAAAGGACGTAAGTGCATATTTTTCTTCACAGTGGAGCGACATCCCTATGTTTGATACTATCGCTAAAGCACGTGAGTGTATATTTTTCTTCACAGTGGACCGACATCCCTATGTATGATTCTGTCGCTAAAGGACGTGAGTGCATATTTTTGTTCACAGTGGAGCGACATCCCTATGTATGATTCTGTCGCTAAAGGACGTGAGTGCATATTTTTCTTCACGGTGGAGCGACATTCCTATGTATGATTCTGTCGCTAAAGGACGTGAGTGCATATTTTTCTTCACAGTGGAGCGACATCCCTATGTATGATTCTTTCATTAAAGGACGTGAGTGCATATTTTTCTTCACAGTGAAGCGAACTCCCTATGTATGATTCTGTCGCTAAAGGACGTGAGTGCATATTTTTCTTCACAGTGGACCGACATCCCTATGTATGATTCTGTCGCTAAAGGACGTGAGTGTATATTTTTCTTCACAGTGGAGCGACGTCCCTATGTATGATACTGTCGCTAAAGGACGTGAGTGCATATTTTTCTTCACGGTGGAGCGACGTCCCTATGTATGATTCTGTCGCTAAAGGACGTGAGTGCATATTTTACTTCACGGTGGAGCGACGTCCCTATGTATGATTCTGTCGCTAAAGGACGTGAGTGCATATTTTTCTTCACAGTGGAGCGACATCCCTATGTATGATTCTGTCGCTAAAGGACGTGAGTGCATATTTTTCTTCACAGTGGAGCGACATCCCTATGTATGATTCTGTCGCTAAAGGACGTGAGTGCATATTTTTCTTCACAGTGGAGCGACATCCCTATGTATGATTCTGTCGCTAAAGGACGTAAGTGCATATTTATCTTCACAGTGGTCTTTTTACTTTAAAATCTCTTCATTTGCAACGAACTGCAGAAGGTCTAACTTTAAAAGCTCTTCATTTACAGTCTTCTTTAGAAAACGCAATTTCGCCTCCAGGTTAGTGTGAATGCATTTGCTATGTTCGTGGTGGTCTCCGTAACTAATAATCCGAGTTAATTAATTTATTTATTGTATCTGGAAGTGCCAACTGTGAGGAACATTTGATTTACATTTTCTGTTTTTCTCTAAAACACAGTTCTTTTTTCATTGGATACCATTGGGTATGATGTTAATTTCAGAAAATTTGCTACTTCTAATGATGTTAATGATGAAAATTTGCTACTTCTAATGATGTTAATGATGAAAATTTGCTATTTTCTATGATGTTAGTTTCAGAAACTTTGCTACTTCTAGCACGTTCTTTAAAAAAGGAGTAAGTAGGATGACATCTAATTCTGGTGTGTAATGGGTGAAAATCTTTTAAATTATTTTCGAAACGAAAAAAGTTTTTGAAAAAAAAATTGAAAGTAAAATTCTACCAAAAAAAAAAAAAAAAAAAAAATTTAGCGCAAAAGAGAATACATATACGCCGTTTAGTAGAAAAAGTTATTCAAAATACGCAGTATGAGCAGTTTTTCGTAGTAAGCAGAACCAGTTACTAAAAATAAATAAAAAGTGTAAATCCGATTTCCACAGTTGGTTAAACATCCAGAAAAGAAACATACTTTTTGCTGAAGACAGAACTGAGTGTTACAAAACACGAATTGTGCAAAATATATTCCTCATGGCGAAAGACATGAGACGTGAAGAGATTTTTCAAATCAAACAATAAGCTTCCCTCTGGCGGGAAAGCTGTGGGTTATTTGAAGAAGAAAGTGGAACACAATATTCTTCACAGTAAAGGATAATCTTACAAAGCGAGGATATTGTAAGGGCTTTTAGAATCGAAGATACTTTTATAAACATTAATATGGGCTGACACTTCTGGCTTCAGAATTTGGTGTTACCAAAAAGTAGAAAGTATGCGCAATAAGTTCTTTTTAGCAAAGACTAAGCAATGGAAAAAGACGTTTTCAAGTATGACTAGTAGGAGCAGAGACAGCTAGAAAACAGTTTTGTTTCTTCAATAGCATTTTTAGAAGCGAAAACACTTTTGCAAACAGAATAGCATACAAACGCCACCTAGCGACAGAACTGTGCAGCATGAAAAATCCAAGAGTCGATGAAAAATGTTCACTATTGGAACAGTATCAGATATTAAAAGAATTTTTAGAATCTGACTTTTAGAAGCAGAGATACAGATGAAACGGATTATATATATGCTGCCCCCTAGTGGGTAAATTGCGTTTTATTTTAGGCAGGAAATGCGCACTGAACTCTTCCGCTGGAAACGATGTGTGACGGAAAGAATAATTTCAGTAGAGTTTCTAAACATGCAGAAAACTATATGTTGCAGACAAATATGCGTGTATCGCCTTCTGGTGGCAAAATTATGCGTTAAAAATTAAAAATAATATGCAGAATATGCTTCAAGAGGAATGTTGTCCGTCAGAAAAATAATTTTAAATCTGACTGTTAGAGACATATCGAGAAAAATAAGATATATATTCACTCCCACTGGCTTAAAAACTACATTATTATGAGCAGGAAATTTGCGCAAAAAAGTTTTCATTGTCAGCTCTATCAGACCAATTTTTGGGGGGTTTTAAGGAGCACACATACAGCTGTAAATATACAGAGATCAGAAATTGGCACTTAGACGTTCTTGTGGCCAAACCATTCATAATAAAAAATTATATTCAAAACTCGTTCCCCACCACAAGCTATCGCGTGCAAATTTTTTTTTTAAATCGAACTCTTGGAAGCAGAGATATTGGAAGAAATGCAGTGTGCATTTACGCCCGCTGGCAGGCAAAACTGCGTATTTTTGAAACAAAAATTGCACGCCAAGCTTTTTTTTCCTTTTTGCAAAGGTATTCAAAGAAAAAAATCAATCAGGTTTTAGAAACAATGGTATGGAATAAAATGAATAATGAATCGAAGTCATTCCCAGGGGAAAATACCAAAAGGCAATGGTTATATTCCACACAGCTCGGACTTCCCAACGGAAAAACAATTTTTCAAATCGGACAAATAAACTAATAGGTTCAGAAATGTATCCAGATCAGAACAGATCAGATCACTGGTAGAAGATTTTAGAAAGGGAGTGTCTGATCCCAGGTCTTAAACAACTCTTAGAAATAGGAAGCTAGGAGATTTGGGCCAGAGTTCCCGATAGGAAAGTGACACGGAAGCGAGATAGAAAGAGGGAGAAAGACACCCTTATTTATAACTGAGGTCCGACGGCTTAACGTGCCCATTCGACACACGGCGGATGTTTAGTGGTTCGAACGTTCGTACCTGCCTGGGATAGAGCCTGAGGTTTCTCCGTGGCAGTCACGAACGTTGATCACTAGGCCATCCGCGGCCCAGAAATGCATCCACGGGAGAATGGACGTATAGCGATAAGATAAGCAGGTTCTTTTTTGTTGTTGTTTTTTTATCAAAATATGTGGAAAAATGAGCAAATGGTATGACAAACAGCTGCTTAAGATAAGGGCGGACTGCTCATATGGACCAGTGCAATCACAGGATCGCGATGGCTGAGGATTGGTTGAAGGCAAATTCAGCAATAATTATTTTAATAAAATTAAACCAATCAAATTGTGCAGCATGTTTGATAAAATTCCTCATAAAAGTTGGCTTTTCAAAAAGGAAAGCAACGTCTTTAGCTTATAAATAGGTTTGATAGATATTATAACCTCTAAAAGAGGCAGCTGTCCGGGAGCTGACCCACGAAATGAAATCATTACGTAAATCCTTTCCTGACCCAAATTTACTGTTCTATTGGGTTGGAAAGAAAGTGATGTCCGATGACGAGGTATCCGAAGTCAAAACCTCGGCCACGGCTCACATTGGCTGCTGAGATTGTGCAGCTCACCGACATGACATCAGGGAGCAGACAAAAGGCGAAGAGTGTAAACGCCAGGCTGCATGGAAGTGGACAAGGATCACATCCGCCATTGCATGCTGTATGAGTTTCGTCGCGGTAGCCCCCCCCGCAATGCTGTAAGGAACATTACCAGTTTGTACCCCAATGCCACGTCAGTGCTGTTGTTGGTTCAAACGGTTTGTTGTTGGTTCGTCGCGGAAGCACCCCGCAAGTGCTGTAAGGAACTTTACCAGTGTGTACCCCAATGACATATCACATCGTCAGTGTTGTCGTTGGTTTGAACCGTTTTGACAGGGAAACTTTGTCCTGACAGACGGTCCCAAAGCCGGAAGACCCGCAACAGTGGATATGGACATGCTGAAGACCTCAGTGGAGACCGACGTACGTGAGATCACACGGGAATTGGCCGAACAGCTGGGGACTACGCACACGAGCATTATTACACATTTGCGTCAATTTAGGGAGGTGCACAAGAGGGGAGTTTGGGTACCCCACCAATTCACAGTTGAGCAGAAAGCAAATCGTATGAGTGCATGCTTTTCCCTGCTTGCACGTGACCGAGTTGAACCGTTCTTGGAGCCCATTGTGACATGTGACAGAGAAATATGTCTTGTATGATAATGTCAGCGCTCGGAAATAGTGGTTGGACCCGATCCCAAAGCCTTCTTGCATAAGCCCATGCCGAGCCGAAAGACTGCTTACATACGCCCATGCCGATCACAAATCCTGCTTACATACGCCCATGCCGATCCCAAAGCCTGCTTACGTACGCACATGCCGATCCCAAATCCTGCTTACATACGCCTATGCCGATCCCAAATCCTGCTTACATACACCCATGTCGATCCCAAATCCTGCTCACATACGCCCATGCCGACCCCAAAACCTTTTTGCATAAACCCATACCGATCACAAATCCAGCTTACATACGCCCATACCGATCCCAAAGCTTTCTTACATACGCCCATGCCGATCCCATAACCTGCTTACATAAGCCCATGCCGATCCGAAAGCCTGCTTACATAAGCCCATGCCGATCCCAAAGCCTGCTTACATAAGACCATGCTGATCCCAAAGCCTGCTTACATACGCCCATGCCGATCACAAAGCCTGCTTACATACGCCCATGCCGATCACAAAGCCTTCTTACATACGCCCATGCCGATCACAAAACCTGTTTACATAAGCCCATGCCGATCACAAAGCCTGCTTACATAAGCCGATGCCGATCCCAAAGCCTGCTTACATACGCCCATGCCGATCCCAAAGCCTGCTTACATACGCCCATGCCGATCCCAAAGCCTGCCTACACCGAAGTAAGGTCCTGCTGTCTGTTTGGTGGGATATACGAGATGTCGTGTTTTTTGAGCTGCTGCCAGATGACGCCACTATCACCGCCGATGTGTACTGCCATCAGCTCCACTATCCGCACATATTGCTCAGGTCGAAACGACCAGCACTGCTGAACCGCAAGTGCGTCTTCCTACAGCAGGATGAAGCGACACCTCACACAGCACGGGTGACCTGTCCCAAGATCAGGGACCGGGGCTGGAAGCTATTGCCGCACCCAGACTATTCCGGGGACATTTCCCCCAAACGACAACCACCTTTTCCTGTCGTTGCAGCATTTTCTGGGAGGGCAGCGGTTCATCAATCGGGACGACATCGAACGTGCACTTACTCACTTCTTTCTGTCCAAGCCGTCACAATTCTACAGAAACGGTATCCAGCAGCTGCCCAGACAAAGGGAGCAAGTCGTGGCAAACTACAGCGATTACATTTTGGACTGATTTATACGTACTTGTATATACGATAATTAGCACTTTGTTATTGCCTTGCGTTTGCAGACATTATTTTGTTTCTCACCCAGTAGATCTGGAGATTTTTACTCTTAAAATAAGCTCACGTTTTTTTTTTCTTTTGGTTTAGCGACCACCGTGAGCAACTGGATGGGCTAAAATCAGTCGCCCGTCCCTAATTTAGGGTCACTGACTCCAGGGAAGAGAGAGAGCCAATGCCGTAAGACAAACACAACATCCATGCCTCACCGGGATTCAAACCGGACCCATGTCGGACGAATGATCAGAAGCCATCGCTTAGACCATTGCGCCACCGGGGAAGCTCACATTCTATCGTTTTCTTTGCATCCACATCTGTCACGAATTCCGCATTGGCTACAGGATTTGCTTAGCCCAAACGGAACTGACCAGCAGTATTAATTAAATTCTAATCTCCGAGCAACAGGCACTTTCTTCCGATCCGAGCGGTAACCTTTATTCAGAGGTTTCATTGTACGTAGGCTTTAAACTATTCTTTTGGACTGGTCAAATTTTGATGATTAACTGTTGTAAGCGATTGAAGCATCGTCGTAAGACCATATACTTCCGGTGCCTT
Source organism: Macrothele yani (assembly GCA_039090855.1). Lineage (NCBI taxonomy): Eukaryota > Metazoa > Arthropoda > Arachnida > Araneae > Macrothelidae > Macrothele > Macrothele yani. Next base: position 126,644,058 of record CM077024.1, on the reverse strand, counting down.
ATCCGGAACACGAGAACCAACTCTCATGCTTAGCCAGAACATCCATCTTTGTGAACGTATCTTGTGGATCTTTACTAAAAGTCGTTTTGGACTACATTTTGGAGGCAAGCATGTCAAAGATATTAAAGATTTCCAATATTTCTCAGTGCGGAATTTTAATTTCTGACGGATGTACGAATACCGGTCCTGCCGACCATCTAGTATGGGGTTTTTTCGGGATTCTCCGGAGACTCCCTTGTGTTGGGGTTGCGAATGCGGTGATGGTTCTCTGTGAAGTCTGACCCGTACGCACTTTATACTTTACCCGTATGCAGCAAAGGAATGGCAAACCGGCTATATTAATTTGCCAGTAATCCTAAAGGATGTGTTGTCGTCTTTGCGGAACTCAACGTGCCATGGTGGACGTGAGGGAGAATTTTAAATCCAGGTTTGGTAAATCGAAGTTTGCATTTTTCGGGTACGTGGGGGATCCGCACGTGGGGCTTATGCACAGTGGGATTTCCGCACAACCCTCGCTGTGAGAGGGATGGAGTCCACACAACCATAGGACGAATAGCGCAGTGGAAGGAACTCAAAATTGCACAGAACAATCGACAGTCAAATGTGCAACTTTTAATCAAGTGCGTGAAAGATGAAGCTATGAATGTGTCTCATTCAATAAGAAGCACAGAGTTAGGTGAATGTGCAGTAAAAAAGAAAGAGAAAATACATTCAATCAGATCAACGCATCAATGACATGAGTGATTTCCGAACGTCGAAAGACCTAAGAAAATGTCTAACAGCTTTAAGCTATATTACCAAGATAGAAATCTTGAGCTGACAAGTTCACTTACACCATAAACGGGCGAAAGAAAGAAAAAAAATTATTATTTTTTTAATTGGAGGTTTAACGACCACCACAACTCAATGGGCTGTAAGCTGTCGCCGGTCCCTTATTTAGAGCCACTGGTTCCAGGGAAGGGAGAAAGCCAGTGCCATAACACAAACACAACATCCATACCTCACGGGATTCGAACCTGAACCCATCACGGACGAATGGTCAGAAGCCATCGCTTAGACCACAACGGGGCGGCAAAAAAAACACACACACAAAAAACAACAACACAGAGTTACATTGTCTGCCACTTTTTAAACCGCCAAAACAAAAAGCTTTACCAGTCCCAAACCTGGATTTAAAAGTGTGAAGGGAAGGTTTGCAAACCAATTCAATTTAATTTCAAAAAGGTATCCATAAGTTGGCCAACTAGCAAATACTTATGCTTTTTCTATTTTTTTTTTTCAAATATCGAAAAATAAATATCCTCAGCAGGAGGGGAGGGGGACGGCGCACAACCCTCTTGAGAGGGGAGGGGGTCTTGCAAGGGGATAACGATGAAGAAATAGAAATCCCACAATGTGTGGGAAAGTCCCATGAATTTCATCGCGTGAGGAAATCCCATGTGCGGATGCCCCACGACACCATATGTATCAGTAGTATGTTTCTAGAACACGTATTAAAGTATTTCCTTTCGAATCCGATTGAGAGGAACATGACTAGAATTTTCTGTGCATTTTCGAAGTGTCGAGGAAAGACACAGCCTACGTCGTAGGGCAAACACACCACTCATGTTTTATCGGGGAATCAAACCAGCACAACTCGGCCCATTAGTTACAGAAGCTGCCGCCTCTGACCACTCGAGCACCGAACGCAAGTTTACACCACAAGATTTTCCTCCCGCAAAACATACGTTTTGGGGTTTAACGATCTCCTTGAGCAACTGAAGTAAGGAGGAGTAAACAATCTAATATAGGGATATTTTCTCTAGGAAAGGAAGAGAATCAGTACTGAGAAAACGTCCGCCCTGAATCCACATCGGCGGTAACCGGCATTCGAACCTGGGTCCATTCTTAATGGAGGTTAGAAATTTTCCTTTAGATCACCGGACTTCCGTTAAATGGCAGCAACCTATAGAAAACCGAGAGAAGACAAAGTGCACCACACTACCTACATGGAACGATGCAGCCTAATATTTTGTTTAAGAGGCACTATGTGATTATGAAACATTCCGGACAATTTTTAATTTAACGTGCTTGTTGCATCTTAGACGTCAGTTTCGATTTTCTTTCATGCTAGGAGGAATTCTTTTATTTAGAAGGTGGATTCGTTTCGTGGCATTTTTCTATGGCATTTTATACGTTTCGGTTTAAACCAACTCTCAAGGATTAATTACCAGTCAAATAGTTCTTGTTGCAAGAAGAATTCAAGTGCTTACGGATACAATACTATACCGTGCAAATTAATTGGGACAAGCTATTTTATTCTCAGAATTGTAATGTGATCGCCAGTTGATGTCGGAAACCCACGTAAACCAGTTTTATCAGCTGTGAGGTGGTGTGACTGTTGGAACGCGATAGTAAGAATGTGGTTTGACCGGTTTTAAACAGGGAATAGGCATTTCAGCTTCAGTTGTGAGATTTCGTGTGTGACAGGTGGGTACGTGTTGCTTTCGTGTATTGAAAAATGGATATTTCCCCAAGGAAGCGTGCAAAAATAATTTCTCTGAAGGATCACACTTCTATGACAGTGAGAGAAATCGCTTCTGCAGTTGGTGTAGGCAAATAAAGTGTATCAAGACTGCTTACGCGATACAATGCTTCTCGATCGTCTCCAAAAAGGAGAAATAAATGTGGAAGAAAACGAAAAACAACTCCACGAACCGATAAATATCTAATCAGAAATAGTAAAATTAATCCAAAGAAAAAACAAGTACCGACCTTCAAAGAGATTTATTGGCTAGTGGTTGTGATGTTACTGATTCAACTGTACGCCGTAGACTTCTGGAAGTTGGCCGGAAGGCAAGAAGACCAACGAAAAAACAATATTTGAATGCGAAAATGAAGATAAAACGTTTAGCATGGGCCAAAAAATATAAATCATGGACTGCTGACGACTGGAAAATAGTAATTTTCAGTGATGAAACTCATATATTTGTGCAGGCTTGCCAGGCAAATGTCGTTAGACGAAGCAACTGTGAACCCTTAAGACCTGAGCATGTCAAACAAACTGTAAAAAACACCCTCTGAAACAGATTTTTTGGGATTTTTTCACATCAAATGGAAGCTTAGTTCCTGTTCAAGGTATGATGAATTCAGCCAAGTACGTAGAAATATTGCAACATAGGATTGTTCCATTCTTGCAAACTTTAGACGGGACATTTTAACATGACTTGGCCCCATGTCACAATTCGACATTTGTCAAGAATTTCATGCTGAAAAATCAAATTCATTTGCTTGATTGACCTGGAAATTCACCAGGCTTAAATCCCATAGAAAACTTGTGGAATATTTTGAAGAGACGATTAGGTAAAATGGACTGTACAACCAAAGAACGCGTGATAACGAATGCTATAAAAGTGTGGTTCTACGATTATGAAGTCAAAAATATGTGCACTCAATTAGTGGAGTCAATGCCAAAACGAATTCAAGAGGTAATTTCTGCTAAAGGAGGACATTCTTTACAGTAATACAGGCATTTATCAGTGTATATCAAGGCATAGAATGATATAAAGGCATAGTTTTGTAAAAAAGAGTGATTTTTTACTTTGTCCCAATTAATTTGCACAGTATAGTATATGAACTAATTCCGCCGACAAAGTTCTTCATACATCAATCACCACGATACACAAAACGTGAAAGCGGTAACCGTTTGATTGAAAATTAAGGACAATATTCAACAGATGAATCATGTATCGTAAATATGTGACGAAACACAAAGATAGCAAATGCAAATTCAAAAGTACACCTATATTCAAAGCAGGAAGGAAAACCCTAAGCTGGTAAGAAATCCATCATCACGCCACACCTTCTAGACAAGAGGACTTGAGAAAAGCAAGCGAAGGGAGAAAAATAGAGAACTGGGTGTAACGTAGGGTCGATTAGGGTCAAAAGTAGCAAAAATAATCTCAAAGAAGAGGAAGGAGGCAAGACGGGAAAGCATGAAGTAAAAAAAAAAAAAAATGAAAGAGTATCATAAAATGCATCATGCCTGTAAAAATTTACAACAAAATTCAAATTAAATCTTAAGTAATTCAGTGTGTTCCTTTGTTCTGATCCAGCCAGGATCCCATAGCTCTGACCAAGGAATACCGTCAATCAAGCAGCAATTGTTTTAGCTTACATACTGTTATTGTAACTTAACAGCATGTAGGCTTAATTGATTCAGCAGTTAACGCTTTACAATTTGAGATTTCGGCCTATATACACTGGTGGAAAGTGAAAAAGAACACCGAGAAGGAATTGGCGGACGATCATGAAATTTACATATGTTAATGGAGTCACGTTTACGTAGGTGTGATGTTAATTTCGGGACGAACCGGTGAGCGCTTACGCCACAGCATGGCATAATATGCAAATTATCGTCAGTGGTATTTAAGGAGTACGGCGAAGTGAATGTAATCAGTCGTCGGCGTACGGACATGTGCGAAGACCCTGAAGAAGCTGCAATGCCTGGACATGGAAGACATGTACGATTTCAGCAGTTATCGGACTTCGAGTGAGGTCGTCTAGTCGGACTCCGCGAAGCCGGGTGGTCGTATCGTCGTATTGCGGAGCAAATTGGACGGGAAGTATCGGTGGTGGTACGATGGCGGCGTAGATAGTCCGAGGAACATTCCCACACGAGAAGACGTGGAACCGGGAGTCACAGACGGACTGATGAGCGGACCGATCGACGCATACGAAGAGCGGCGTTATCAAGCGGAACATCCACTGCGACGCAAATCCGAGCTGCCGTTGCACCTGAGGTGACTTTGCGAACAATCCGCAACCGTCTACTGGATGCAGAACTACGTGCACGTGTGCTTCTGGCATGTGTACCTCTGACTCCAGCCCACCGTCAGGAATGGCTGCAGCGGTGTCGCCAACGTCTGCACTGGAGAACGCAATGGCGATCTGTCGTGTTCAGCGATGAAAGCAGATTCTGCTTGGGAGCCTCCGATGGCCGTATGCGTGTTCGCAGACGCACAGGGGAGCGTCTCCACCCTTCTTGCATCCGCCAGCGATACACAGGGCCTACACCTGGTCTCCTGGTGTGGGGAGCGATCAGCTATCACTCCCGTACACAACTAGTGTTTGTACCGGGTACGTCGTTAAACAGCACCTCCTACATCAACAACATCATTCAGCCCGTTGTTGTGCCATTTGTAAGGTCGGTCCATCGTAGTGTTTTCCAGTAAGATAACGCACGCCCACACACGGCACGTGCAGCGCAACATGCACTTCAGGGTGTGAGACAACTTTCATGGCCTGCACGTTCCCCGGATTTGTCCCCCACTGAGCACGTGTGGGATTTTATGGGACAACGACTTATCCGGTTTCCACGACCATCCCCTATTTACGCGCCCAGGTTGAGGATGCTTGGAACTCAACATTCTAAACTTACATCCAACATCTGTACGACAGACTCCATGCCAGAATTGCACAGTGTGACGCAGTTTATGGCGGTTCAACCTCGTACTAACCATGTTACATAGAAATGTTATTTTTCAGTTTACCAGCAAATACAGCTGTATTTTGCCATAATGTTTTGATCACGTTATCCTCTGTATTCCGTTAGTATGCTGTATAAATTTCGTTGGTATCAGACGTCTCCTTCTTGGTGTTCTTTTTTCACTTTCCGCCAGTGTAGAATAAAATGCGACATTTGGTACACACAAAACAATTTTCTTAAATTCTCGAACCACTTTCTGCGATTCGTTCAGTGAACTAACTAAGCATATTTCTGATACAACTTTCTCCGTGAAATGACGAAAAGAAACCTGAATTTCACGGATTTTTTCGTACACTAGAAAAAATTTGAATTTTCAGAAACTTGTCCGCAATTTTTTTCTCTGATGTTGACGGTAAATTGCCATTTTCAAAATGCGTTAACGGAAAATTCTGAATTTTCAGAAGTCTTTCCGTTATTCTTTTCGAATATTAACGGGAAAACTCAATTCTCACTTTTTCTGTTTCCACATGACGGAAAACTGCCGGTAATAGGAGCGATTCGCGGAAATATTTGAGGTTTGGAAAACTGTCAAATTTCAATCGTGTGTCGATCGGATATTGTGATTAGTATACAATAGTGTGTAGATCGGATACTGTGGTTAGTATACCGCATTAATTTTGGTTATTATAGCACACGATATTTCTTCTCTCCTACATTTTGTGCACCAGCAATTATATATTGTGTTACCGTAAGAAGCAGGGTACTTAATTTATTGTACAGGTAATTGATCAGTGCCAGCACCATTGGCAGACGGCTCCACGACTATACAATATACATGCACCCAGACCGTTACGACGACTGCTCTCAACACCATTGCATCGTCGCCAAAGACTGCAATGGTGTCGTGCCAGACTATCATGGAGCCACTCAGAATGGTATCGGGTGATCTCCAGTGACGAGTCCCGCTTTTGTCTTGGAGGAGACGACCATCGAATCCGTGCGTGGAGGCACCGTGGTCAGCGCCAAGATGAACGCTTTGTTGTCGAGCGTCACACGTCCAGAAGGCCTGGTGTCATGGTGTGGGGTGCAATTGCCTACGATGCCAGATCCCCTTTGGTGTTCATTACAATACTGTGACAGCCCAACGTTACTTTAATAAGGTCCTGCAACTAGTGACCCTACCTTTTCTTAACGCTCACTCCGGTGTCATTTTCCTACAGGACAACGCTCGTCCGCAGACTACTGCTGTCTCGAGAGTTTGCCTTCAAGGCACTGACAGTTTGCCTTGGCCAGCCGCATCGCCAGACCCATTACCGATTAAAAATGTGTGGGATGCTATTGTGCGCACTATCCACGCTCCACCCCTACCGCACAATCTGAAGGAACTGCGTGAGAAGATTCAAGCTATATGAGATGGCTTATCGCAGGACACCATTAGGAACCTGTACAATTCCATGCCGAGACGTCTGTCATGCTGTGTGAGCAAACATGGCGACAAGACCTCATACTGGCAGACCCTACTTATTGGCGTGTAGCTCAATAAATATTGATATATCAGTCTCAATGTTTAATCATTTATTGTTCCTGGTAACCTTTACATTCCTCCCGAATAGCATTGCAATACGACACGTCCTTCAGGGTGCAACTACTTTTTTTTTGACGATGAAAGTATAAAAACAGTACATTTCACATTTTCTTAAAGTTTATTGAAAGTCATTGCCAGTTTAAAAGATTTCAAGTTCCAAAGCATTGTGTTGCTTCGAAAAATCACGATGAAAAAAATACTTAATTTGTGATAAAGTTTTTCTACAGAAAAAATAAAATTATTACAAACGTATTAAAAAGTAAGCGCCAACTGAAAATCAAATCACTAAATCACCCGCATTAATGACAAAGTTAGTAAAATCCTGCAATGCACTGATTATGATACGCTTTCCAACATACCAGAAATCATTACTCAAGTTATGAGAATAATGGCCGTTGAATAAATCTCACTTCTGTGCCCTGACCTTTGACCCCCTTTTTTTTTTTTTTTTTTTTGATTGGAGGTTTAACGACCACCGTGAGCAACTCAATGGGCTATAAGCAGTCGCCCGTTCCTAATTTAGGGTCACTGGTTCCAGGGAAGGGAGAGAGCCAGTGCCGTAAGACAAACACAACATCCATGCCTGACCGGGATTCGAACCCGGACCCCATACGGACGAATGATCAGAGGCCAGCGCCTTAGACCACTGCGCCACCGGGGCGGCGACCCCATTTCGATGATATTAAACAGAATTGGTTCAGTATGCCTCTAGAACAACATACTAAAGTTTTGTCGCAATAGATCCATTTTTAGTCAAGTTATGAGGATAATGGATGTGGAATAAGTCTCGCTTCTGTGTCCAGACCTTTGACCCCTTTTCGATGATATTCAACAGAACCGGTTGAGTATACCTCCGGAACAACATAATGCAGTTTCGTCGTAATCGAAGCATTTTTACATAAGTTATGACACATAAATGCAATGGAATGGATCCAGCTCTTATGTCCTGAGCTTTCACCTCATTTCGCACATTTTCAATAGAGTTCGTTGACAAGTGGTCACGTACCACATACTAAAATTTCATCGAAATTGAACCATTTTTATGCGAGTTATGACGCATAACATTAATGGAATGGATCCCGCTCCTAAGTCATGACCTTTGACCCCGTTCCACCCATTTTCTGAAGGATTTGTCCCCAGGTGGTCCCCTATCACATACTAAAATTTCATTGAAATCGAACCATTTTTACGCAAGTTATGACGCATAACGTCAATGGAATGGATCCCACTCCTATGTACTGACCTTTGACCCCATTTTCCCTATTTTTCAATAGGGTTCGTCCCCAGTTGGTCCCCTACCACATTCTAAAAATTTCATCGAAATCGAACCATTTTTCCATGAGTTATCGTGCGGACGGACAAAGCTGGAGCATATACGCTTCTCCAACCTACGGTTGGAAAGCGTAAAAAAAAAAAAAAAAAAAGATATCATCGTACAATTAAAGTTTTACCTTGAACGCGAGGGAAATTCTTTGTTTCTGGCTCAGTGGTTAAGACGCGCGGTTTCTATTGAGCCAACCAAAGCGGCCTCGCTTCGAATACCACCGGCGCGAAGAGATTCTCTGGCGTAAATGCTGAAAAATTCAACATCTTCGATTTTGCGAAATTTCTGTATAAAGGCGGAAAAAACTTGAAACAGAATTTTTTGGAATAAATGGAATTACTGACTTCAGAAAATCTGTAAAAATACGAAAGTTGGCCAAAAAGACGAACTTTTAAAAACAGAAATTTCGTTAAAAGACTGACACTTACCGACAACTTTGCTGCATGTTATTTTCAGAAATTTTCCATGAATTCACACCACTTATATTTTACAGTATACAGTTAACTATACACTGTAACTCACGGGCACATGTACATACACAGAAATAGGAAGTGTTGCTATACATCGCCACCTACCGTCGTCTTACCGGCGTGGCACACATACAAGGAACACATCTTTGAAATGAATCACAAGCACTTGCTGAGAAAGAAAGCAATTGGTTTCATAGGAGGAATCGCTATTATCAAAAGCGAAACGTGCTATGTAACAAAAAAACTGTTACTGGAATTAGCGAAAGCCTTGGAAATGTACATAATAATTATTAATAGCTATTTAGAAGCAAAAGGATTTACACAGTTATCGCACAACTTCCTACGAACAAAACGAAAGGAGTGATATACACATACAAAAAATTTATGAATGGGAAGTAGTTATATTCAAACTACTTTCCTTCCTCCGTTGTAAACTCACAATGGAAATATACTTTGGAGAAGGGGGTGGGTGGTAACGACCACGGTGAGCAACTCTACGAGTATAAGCAGTCCTTCCTAATTTGGAAGGTTCCAGGGAACGGAGATAACTAGCACTGTAAGACAAACATACCACCCATTCTTTATCCGGGACTCCAAGGAAGGCCCATCTGGGACAAACGGGTTCCAAGGAGGACCCATCTGGGACAAACGGACAAAAGCCAGCACTCAGACCCCTGAATCACCGAGACTGCATAATTTCTCCTTCAGTTTTTGGATATATAATTGTTATCATGTAAACGAGAGGAGTTAGATGTTTAGAAACACCTTTACATAACCTAATTTGTTTTCATGAACACGCGAGAAATTCAGTTTAGACAAACGAGAATAGATGTACATGAAAAGTCTCCAACCTAGCGGTCAGAGGCTTGGGCCTCTGAGAAATCGTTAGAGTTGGGCCCGGACTAGAATCCTGGGTCAATCATTGGGAGATTTTCTTTCTCTATTGCTCAAGATATTAACTTTCCAAGGGGATGATGGAGCTAAATGAGGGACAGGCGACTCGCTTGTCTGCCACAAATGTCATGTACCATGGAACAAAACTTTTTTCTTATTCACATGATCGGGAATAGTTTCATACGAGGGCTGACCGTGTCCATAAACGACTGTTCAAGGTGAAGACAGATTAGGCCGCCCCGGTGGCGCAGTGGTCTAAGCGATGGCTTCTGATGATTTGTCCGGGTCTTTTTTTTTTTTTTTTTATTGGAGGTTTAACGACCACCGTGAGCAACTCAATGGGCTATAAGCAGTCGCCCGTCCCTAATTTAGGGTCACTGGTTCCAGGGAAGGGAGAGAGCCAGTGCCGTAAGACAAACACAACATCCATGCCTGACCGGGATTCGAACCCGGACCACTTACGGACGAATGATCAGAGGCCAACGCCTTAGACCACTGCGCCACCGAGGCGGCTCGTCCGGGTTCGAATCCCGGTGAGGCATGGATGTTGTGTTTGTCTTAAGGCACTGGCTCTCTACCTTCCCTGGAACCAACGGCTCTAAATTAGCGTCGGATTACTGCTTATAACACACCATGGATTTTTCTCATGGTCGTCATCAACCCCCCTCAAAAAACAGATCTCAATAGACCGATGCAAAAAAACATGGGCAATCGTCATGGGCAATCGTCAGAGGACGTGGGGAGTCTGGTGTGTGTCTCAATATATCAACTCAAGACTATAAAGAGTCGCCTGTCCTTAATTTTGGGCCACCGGTTTCAAGAAAGGGACGGAACCAGCAATAGGCGCCGACTTCTCAGAAACCTAATCGATGCTCAAGCTCTAGGTACGCTGTTAAAGATTTGGTGGCAGGTTGTACCAAAAAATGGTTCTACACCAGCTGCACCACTTTCTGAGAAAAGATACACCATCGTGCTTTGCAAAAAAAAAAAAAACCCAAAACATGGTTCAACTTTGCACCATGTTGTTTGGATTTGGGGGGGGGGGGGGTTGGAGGTTTAACGACCACCGTGAGCAACTCAATGGACTATAAGCAGTCGCCCGTCCCTAATTAAGGGTCACTGGTTCCAGGGAAGGGAGAGAGCCAGTGCCGTAAGACAAACACAACATACATGCCTCACGGGATTCGAACCCGGACCCCTTTCGGACGAATGATCAGAGGCCATCGCTTAGACCACTGTGCCACTGGAGCGACCGGGATTTGTTTATAGCACAGAACGGTGTATCTTTTCTCAGAAAGCGGTGCAGCTGGTGTATCACCACCTTTTGGTGCAACCTGCCACATAATTTTTTAACAGTGTAAGTCACATTGGTGATAGAGCTGAGGATGTGTAGTCCAATATGTACTCTCGACACTTACTTTACACACATACCGAAATCTACAGTGGACATCGATTTTATGCATTACGAAAGAAGTATTATGACTGTAATTAAATTAAAGAATGCATAATTTGATTACATATACAGGGTGAGCCAAAATTCCCTGTGCAACTGACGTACTCTGATAAGAAATAATAAAAAGAAATCTATAAAGTGTAGTTACCGCACTCGTACATGAAATATTGTGAATGGAGAACGTTCGCATGTTTGTGGCGGGGTGACGCACATCCAGCCATCTGACCTTGAACGACGCAGCCGGTATTTCCGGCGTCTGGCCGTGATTGAATCAGCCAGTATTGAGGCGTCACAGTGGCTGGTTGAACATGGTGTTGTTGCTTGAGGGTTGAAAGTTTTTGATTAAACATGTGTTTCGTAGTGGAGGTGAATATGCAGACGAATTGAAACGTAAGTACAGAAGAACAATTTCCCGATACTGAAGCACCCCATCGCAATGCAGTGAGGCGTAAAATCGGATCAGTGAGAGATGCTCCGAAAAGCGGTAGGCCGCGAGTGTTAACAGAGGAAAAGGTGGAGGATATTTCCGTTCGCATCACTAAAAATCCAAAGAAATCGGTTCGAAATTTGTCACAGCAAGCAGGTGTGTCATATAGCAGCACCCGTAGGGCACTGAAGACGCGACTGCAGCTCTACCCGTACAAAGTCAGACCAGTTCACGAACTGAAAAACACAGACTAAGATAAGCATGTGGAATATTGCAGATGGTTCAAGGACTTCATTAATGACAACGGAGATGATATTCTGGACGTCGCGTTTTTCTCCGATGAGGCGGTGTTCCACTTATCGGGATATGTGAACAGCCAAAACAGTCTCATGTGGTTTTCTGATAATCCGCATCAGATACACGAAATACCATTACATGATTAGCAGATCGGTGTGTATATATCTCGAAGACGCATAACTGGGCCCATACTCTTCGATGCGATCATAAAGGCGGCAAGGTATTTTGACAATACCCTGTACCCATTCATCGGGCACTTAACCGAGGAAATTGTTAATGGATACTTCCAGCAGGAATCTGCTGCGTCCCATATAGCTTATGTCTCCATGGCGTTGTTAGCTGATGTGTTCGAAAACAGGATCATATCCAAAGGCGTATGGCCGCCACGTTCGCCCGACCTCACGCCTTCAGATTATTATCTGTGTGGTTTACGGAAAAACTCTGTTTACAAGAACAATCCCCGTTGTCTGCTGAAAATACAGGACGTCATTACCACAGTAATCAGCAACATTTCTCAGTTGGACCTGTCACGTGTCCTTGAAAACATGTTGAGACGCGTGGATGCATAACTACACACCAGAGGGGGCCATTTCCAGCATTAATTGTAGCAGGTACGCTTGTAGTTGTACGTGTATCGTCTTGCCATTTGGCTCAGCACAGTTATTTTTGGCTTGCCCTGTATTTAATTATTTAATACAAGCTATTGTTTAATTTAAAGCCTGTGCAAGAAGTCATGGCTTGCAATATCAATTATAATTATTCTTGGCTATTTTATTTTGTAATACATGTTTATTATTTTCGCGAGTAATAATGAATGATGATTGCTCCCATGGCTTGTAAAAAATCGATTATTTCTGATTTTTAATAACGTTGGACAACAATTAAATCATAAAAATAAATATATGAGTGGCAGTGTTATGGAGATTTTATGCATGAATTTCTGGCAAAAATATTAAATCTCATTCGCAACATTTCTTTTGCCTCGTGTTCCGTTTTCTTTCTCTTCGAGCCAGGAAAAATTGTATTTACTTCCCTAGTCAAGAAGTATCGGATTTTTACTGACGGCTCCTTCCAGTCTCATTTTTGGGTTACGTCTCCAAAGATATTACAATAGAAAGAGCCATTTGCGGACATCGCTTTTGCACATTTCGTAACCTCGTTTGGTATGGTCAAGTGCAATTAGCACCCTTTTGCTGTCTTTTATCAGCAGTCTCCGAAGGGGACTTGGGCGGCGTGTTTAAAACATCAACTTTGAGCGACTTTTTAATCCGATGCGATTCTTTTTTTTTTTTTTTTGATTGGAGGTTTAACGACCACCGTGAGCAACTCAATGGGCTATATGCAGTCTCCCGTCCATAATTTAGGGCCACTGGTTCCAGGGAAGGGAGAGAGCCAGTGCCGTAAGACAAATACAACATCCCTGCCTCACCGGGATTCGAACCCGGACCCCGTTCGGACGAATGAGCAGAAGCCATCGCTTAGACCACTGCGCCACCGGGACGGCCCGATGCGATTCTGCGGTGAAGTATAGGAGCTGTGAGGCCACTTTCTGGGGGAAGGGGGTAGGCAGGAGCAAGGGTCAGCCAGCGTGAGGAGAGAAGAGCGAATTGTCGTGTGTGGCCCAGGTATGCCTTGTTTTTCGGCCACGGCGTTTAAGCTGGCCGAAAGATAGATTTTTTTGATTGAAGGTTTAACGACCATCGTGAGCAACTCAATGGGCTATAAGCAGTCGCCCATCGCTAATTTAGAGCCACTGGTTCCAGGGAAGGTAGAGAGCCAGTACCGTAAGACAAATACAACATCCATGTCTCACCGGGATTCGGACCCGGACACTTCTCTGACTAATGGTCATAAGCCACTAGCTCTAATGCGTAGCTTGTGGACAACCATCCTTCAGTAGATGAGAAAAATAAATTGTTTTTAAGGGATAAAGCTAACTCCTGACATAATTAGCGTGCTGTATTATTATAATCAGTTTTGATATTACTTTTTCACATTGATAGCTGCGTGCCGGACTTTATTACTGACCCCGAGAAAAGAGACTAGTATTATTACAAAGAGTCTCTTACATTTTACAGCGAATTTGATCCCACATTGCCGCCCCGGTGGCGCAGTGATCTAAGCGATGGCGTCCGATCATTCGTCCGTAAGGGGTCTGTGTTTGAATCCCGGTGAGGCATGGATGTTGTGTTTGTCTTACGGCACTGGCTCTCTCCCTTCCCTGGAACCAGTGACCCTAAATTAGGGACGGGCGACTGCTTATAGCCCATTGAGTAGCTCACGGTGGTCGTTAAACCTCCAACCAAAGAAAAGAAAAAAAGGTCCCACGTTATACCACCTAGCTCGGGATTGCTTATCCTGTAGATACGAAACACTGCGATAATATTTATGGTGTTGGTCTGTTCATAAACCTATTTAATAGGCTACGTCTGTGCCTAACACTCTGACGTCATTCAGTACTTGCAGCGCCATCTGCTTTTATCCGGCGGCCGAAATCAGAACTAAGCTCACCACTATCGCACGATACGTAAAATCAAGGAGAAATACCGGAAAATAAAATAAAGTTAGTAAGACAAACGACTTTAACTGTCTGCGACATTTGTTCTGTTACGTAGGTGTTATGTCGTGTTTTATTTCATTTTCTTTGCATTGCAGAGTAATTTCATAAAAAGGAATAAAATTGTAGAGTATGTTCATCAAAAGGAATCAGCGTTATTTTATTTCATAAAAAGGAACAAGCAAAACTGTAAGATTGTAACTGCAGGCGTAATTTTAATTCACTGTGATGGAAGTTTAAAATCTTATTGGTTCGGTGGAATTTTTTCTTTGTAGTACAGGACAGAAGAAGATAAAGCTGAAAGAAAACGTCGCTTAAATAGAGGACGACAACAGCGACGGCGTGCAAACCAATCTAATACTTTGCATAACTTGAACGGAGGTAGAACGAAATGAAACTTTTGAAGAAACACAAGCCAGACATATTATTATAGTTATGTACACTGGCGAAAAGTGAAAAAAGAACACCAAGAAGGAGACGTCTGATACCAACGAAATTTATACAGCATAATAACGGAATACAGAGGATAACGTGATCAAAACATTATGGCAAAATACAGCTGTATTTGCTGGTAAACTGAAAAATAACATTTCCATGTAACATGGTTAGTACGAGGTTTAACTGCCATGAACTGCGTCACACTGTGCAATTCTGGCATGGAGTCTGTCGTACAGATGTTGGATGTAAGTTTGGGGTATTGAGTTCCAATCATCCTCAACCTGGACGCGTAAATCGGGGATGGTCATGGCTGGCCGTGGAGACCGGATAAGTCGTTGTCCCATAAAATCCCACACGTGCTCAATGAGGGGACAAATCCGGTGAACGTGCAGGCCATGGAAGTTGCCTCACACCCTGAAGTGCATGTTGCGTTGCACGTGCCGTGTGTGGGCGTGCGTTATCTTGCTGGAAAACACCACGATGGACCGACCTTACAAATGGCACAACAACGGGCTGAATGATGTTGTTGATGTAGGAGGTGCTGTTTAACGTACCCGGTACAAACACTAGTTGTGTACGGGAGTGATAGCTGATCACTCCCCACACAAGGAGACCAGGTGTATGCCCTCTGTGTGTAGCTGGCGGATGCAAGAAGGGTCGAGACGCTCCCCTGTGCGTCTGCGAACACGCATACGGCCATGGGAGGCTCCCAAGCAGAATCTGCTTTCATCGCTGAACACGACAGATCGCTATTGCGTTCTAAAGTGCAGACGTTGGCGACACCACTGCAGCCATTCCTGACGGTGGGTTGGAGTCAGAGGTACACATACCAGAGGCACACGTGCACGTAGTCCTGCATCCAGTAGATGGTTGCGGATTGTTCGCACAGTCACCTCAGGTGCAACGACAGCTCGGATTTGCGTCGCAGTGGATGTTCTGCTTGACAACGTCGCTCTTCTTATGCGTCGATCGGTTCGCTCATCAGTCCGTCTGTGACTCCCGGTTCCACGTCTTCTCGTGTGGGAATGTTCCTCGGACCATCTACGCCACCATCATACCACCACCGATACTTCCCGTTCAATTCGCTCCGCAATACGACGATACGACCACCCGGCTTCGGGTAGTCCGACTAGACGACCTCGCTCAAAGTCCGATAACTGCTGAAATCGTACATGTCTTCCATGTCCAGGCATTGCAGCTTCTTCAGGGTCTTCGCACGTGTCCGTACGCCGACGACTGATTACATTCACTTCGCCGTACTCCTTAAATACCATTTTGCATATTATGCCGTGCTGTGTCGTAAGCGCTCACCGGTTGGTACCGAAATTAGCATCACACCTACGTAAACTCGACCCCATTAACATATGTAAATTTCATGATCGTCCGCCAATTCCTTCTTGGTGTACTTTTTTCACTTTCCGGCAGTGTACATGTATTTTACGATTCGTATTATAGCCACCCCGGTGGCGCAGTGGTCAAAGGCGTTGGCCTCTGATCATTCGTCCGTAAGGGGTCCGGGTTCGAATCCCGGTCAGGCATGGATGTTGTGTTTGTTTTACGGCACTGCTCTCCCTTCCCTGGAACCAGTGACCCTAAATTAGGGACGGGCGACTGCTTATAGTCCATTGAGTTGCTCACGGTGGTCGTTAAACCTCTAACCAAAAAAAAAAAAAAAAAAAAAAAAAAAATTCGTATTATAAAAATTTCAGTCACAGCTTTTTCATCCGTACATTGCACAGCTAGTTAGTATTAATCGCTATTTACGACGTTAAGTGGAACTACCCACATAACAGTAATACCGAGATAATTTTAGTATGATGCAGGTAGATTTTAGCAGCTTATATGATTTTGGATTTTTTTTACCGATTCCTATAATTCAAAAAAGTAATAAGAGTGAAAATTACTTCATTTAGCAGTCGTTAAAAATTTCCAAATGTCACTATTTCTTTCGCATTTGAAAAAGCTGCAGTCCCTGTTAGCTTTTCGACTCATCACATGTTACAAAACTGCTCGCAGCTTAAAGTTGGTATTCCGGTGTTGCCAACGACTCTTACGTAAACTCGCCCAACACTCTTTGATGGATAACTTACAGCCCTCGAGCGAAAGAAATAACCACAGACCTCTGCTGCCCATTTGTCACGAGCACCCAGAAGATGTGACCAGCATGAATAACAAATTTCCGGAATTGCCGAGCCTTTCGATTTCTCAGATTCTTGAAGTGTGCTCACAAAAAGTGTCAGCTTGTGATTTCATCTAAAGAAACAGACCCGCTTTTTGGATTATTGTCTTTCCATGACAGATTGCTAATTAAAAAAGCAAACATAATTAATGCGTTCATGCTTCTTTTTCGCGCCATTTTCACTTCATGTGCTATTATCGATAAAATAATTAGCGCATTAAAGAACGATGCCTCGACCAGTAATTAGGAATTAACTCAACATACCACACTCAATAAAAAACAAAAAAGGAGGAGGGGGAAAAACTTTCAAAGTGGAGCAGTGTTTGAGGATCCAGTTTGGAAAAAGCCCTTGATTACGGGCGATAATAATAAAATTCCTGCAGTCAGAACATATATTTTTCAGTGTCTAGTAGATTTCTGCGATTGTTTTGGAATTGTGGACTCCAAACAAAACAGTTAGGAAGTTTGTGGTCAAGAAAAAGGTGTTTCTCAATAAAGAGCAATCAAGTTTATAATAAACACCGTAATTAAATTAACAGATTCTAAGAAATGAAGGACTCGCTGAAATTAGCATGAAGTTTTAAGGCCGCCAGTGGCCTAATGGTTAGAGCAACTGCACTCCGACCAAATGATCGCGGGTTCGATCCTAAGTAGATTAAGCTTCACTGAACACTCGCCGCACCCCGGTTGGGCATGTTAAGCTGTCGGCCCCGGGACACTGGACCCCATCCTCGCTACAGGTAAGGTCATCTTTGCTCTCTCCCCCTCGAAGTGCTCCTTATCACGTCATTCCCAAACATGGCGACTCGCACTTTCAATTGTCACTCCTAATTTCCTTACCTGTTCACCCTCTGTCATATCCGTGCTTCTAGGTTCAATCTAATATAACTTCATTTCTAAAAAGCAGCATGAAAATCCCATAGTAGTTGCGTCTAAATCCTACCAGAAATTCCATCTCATCCTTCCGTGAAGTCAGGACTCTGCGTTCCTGTCATTTGCTCGTGGTCTCAAAGTTTCCTGTCTGCTGTTTCTTTGTAGCCAGGTCCATTGTCTCTGTCATGTTATCCTATCGGCAAGACTTTCTGCCACATGTTTCTCTGGAATCAGATTCAGCTTTTCCATCATATGCTCCTTCTGGCGAAATTTCGCATCTGGCGTTTATTCGGAGTCAGGCAAAACTTTTCTGTCACGTGCATCTGCTGAGAAAATTTTTTGCCTCTTGTTTCTCCGCAGTTGGGTCCAGTGCTTCTGCCAAGGGCACCTGTTAGCAAAATTTTCTACCTCGCGCTTCTTTGGCTAACTTTCCTGTCAAAATTTCTGTCTCATATTTCCAACATTTCCATCATACGCTCATGTTGGTAAAATTTTGCAACACGCGTTTCTTCAAAGCCAGGTTGAATGCTTCTGACACGTTCTAAAATTTTCTGTCTTGCATTTCTGAGTTTCTTTACCGTTATCCAGCTGGCAACATTTTTTAAGCTTTCTGCTACGCGTTTTTTCTGAGTCAAATCCAATGTTTCTTTATGGTGCTCCTGCTGCAAAATTTTCTGTCTCATTCTTTTTTGAAGTCAGTCACAATATTTCCTTTTAAGTTTCCCTGTTGGCAAGTTTCTGTGCCTCGTGCTTCTTCGAAGAAAAGCGTAAAGTTTCTGTCACGTGCTTTATCATCGTCCAAACACAGAGAAACTTTTTTGTTTGTTTGCAGGTTTAACGACGACCGTGAGCAACTCAATGGGCTATAAGCAGTCGCCCGTCCCTAATTTAGGGTCACTGGTTCCAGGGAAGGAAGAGAGCCAGTGCAGTAAGACGAACACAACATCCATGCCTCACGGAATTCGAACCCGGACCCCTTTCGGACGAATGATCAGAGGCCGATGCTTAGACCACTGCGCCACCGGGGCGGCCCGAGAAACTTCATCGTTAAGGTTTTCCGAACGCAAAACTCTTACTCTCGGTCTGTCTCTTTTTTGAAGGGGGGGGGGGTTAACGACCACCGTGAGGAACTCGATGGGCTACAAGCAGTCGCCCATCCTTAATTTAGGGCCATTGGTTCCAGGGAAGGGAGAGAGCTAGTGCCGTAAGACAAACACAATTCGAATCACCGGGATTCGAACCCGGACTCATCTCAGATGAATGGTCAAAGCTAGCAGTTAGAAAACTGCGCCACCTGGGCGGGGACTGTCATAGCGTTTAAATGTGGCGCAGTGGTCTAAGGCGTTGGCCTCTGATCATTCGTCCGTAAGGGATCCGGATTCGAATCCCGGTCAGGCATGGGCGTTGTGTTTGTCTTACGGCACTGGCTCCCTCCCTTCCCTGGAACCAGTGACCCTAAATTAGGGACGGGCGACTGCTTATAGCCCATTGAGTTGCTCACGGTGGTCGTTAAACCTCCAATCAAAAAAAAAAAAAAAAAATAGCGTTTAAGCTATTTCTTTGCGGTAGCTTAACACTTCTGATAAGTGTATGTTTAACTTGCTTAGCTCAGTTCTTAACTAAATGTTCTTAGAGAATTACAGAACTTGTATAGAAATTTAGAGAAATTTGTAGGATCTATATATTCAAATTCTTCTAACAATTATGAAACCGCTAACAGTCAGAAAAAAAAAAAATCAGCACGCGAGATAAGATACTTCATTCTTCGCCGGCGTAGCTTAATTGGAAAGCATTTCGCTCGAGGATGTGGATCGACTCTCCCAAACGCGATATACACAAAAATTTTATTGTATTTTTTTTTCTCAAACATAATATACGATAACAGGTGCCGAACGGATAGGGGGATACGGGTGGGGGTGGGTATGTGCGACGTATTAAGCAGGTGATGCACAGGTCAAGACTGAAAGTAGCAGTGACTGCGTAATGTTTTCCCAGTTAAGCTACGTCGCAAGTAGCAGTGCATCGCCGGCGTAGCTTAATTGGAAAGCATTTCGCTCGAGGATGTGGATCGAGTCTCCCAAACGCGATATACACAAAAATTTTATTGTATTTTTTTTTTTTCTCAAACATAATATACGATAACAGGTGCCGAATGGGTAGGGGGTATCCGTTGCCACAATAGCTTTAATATCGTGTGATATGCTATAAACAATATCCAGTCTCGCTACAGACCCTGAGATCTGGTCAACCAGCATACGATTGAATTTTAATAGTTAATCTAACCTCTAGTATTACAACGAACCTCTCTTATTACCTGGAATTTCAGGATTTTACGATAACACCTCTTAACAAGAAAGATGACACCGAATTTTCGGGTGTAATAAGCACGTCTTTTGAATCCGTTCTGACGCAAATTAAATTTATCAAAGCTATTCAAAGTCAATGGAACCGGTATGGAAAACAATAGTATCTGACGAAAGAAAGAAGTTTTTCAATCGAGTCTTTAATCCCTCAGATATTGCTATAAACGGAATCGTGAGCTTACGAACTCTTAGAAACAGAGTTATAGACAAAAATAAGATGTGACTTTACATCCCTTGGTGGGAAAACCATGCATTATTTTAGGAAGAAAGTATTCACAAAAGATTTTTCCATGTGAGCGGTATCGGTCCAAGAAAAAAAATTTTAGTCGAGCTTTCAGGAGCCCAGATTTTGCTACAAATACATCAGAAGTAGAAATTAACACTTATGACCCCTGGTGGCCAAACCATTCTTTACCAAACATTAGAAATTACGTGAAAAATATTTTCCATCAGGTCTTGTATGCGATACAGGAAGAATTTTTCAAATCGGAGTTTTAGGAGCAGAAAACGCAATTTACCATTGTGCGCCCTAGCGGAAACTCTATGATTTACTTGAAAATTTTGAATTTATAGGAAAAACATTTCGCATCGGAAACACTATCCAACAAATAAGGAATTTTTCAAATCGGACTTTCAGAAGTAGAGATATTGACAAAAATAAGATATACATCTACGCTGTGGCGTAGAAACCATGCATTATTTCAAGAAGAAAATGTTCCTAAAATGTTTGGCGGCATGAGTAGTATCGGTCCACAAAAGCCTTTTTTCAATCGATATTTTAGAAGCTCATATTTTGCTGCAAATACATCAGAAGCGGAAATTAAGACTTACGCTACCTGGCGGCCAAACAATTTCTTACAAAAATTTGAAATTGCGTACAAACGGTTTCCCATCAGGAGCTGTATCCGGTGCAAAAAGAATTTTTCAGATCGGAGATTTAGAAGTAGAGATATAGGGGAAAACGCAATTTACCTTTACGCCCCCTAGCGGAAAGTCTATGAATTACTTGAAAATTTTGAAATTATGTGAAAAACATGCAACACGGAAAACACTATCCAACAAAGAAGGAATTTCTTAAATCGGACTCCTAGAAGTCGAGATATTGACAAAAATAAGATATACATCTACGCCCCTGGCGTAGAAACCGTGCACTATTATAAGAAGAAAATGTTTCCAAAACGTTTGTTGGTATGAGTAGTATTGGTCTACAAACGACGTTATTTTCAATCGAGAATTTAGAAGCTCATATTTTGCTGCAAATACATCAGAAGCGGAAATTAACACTTACGCCCCCTGGTGGCCAAAGTATTCTTTACGAAAAATTCGAAATTATATGTTAAAGATTGTGCATCAGGAGATGTATCCGCTGAAAAAAAAAATTTCAAATCGGAGTTTTAGATGAAGAGTTATCGGAAAAAATGCAATTTACTTTACGCCCCCTAGCGGAAAATCTTTGCGCAATTTAAAAAAGGAACTATATCCAAAATACTCTTCGACATAAATGGAATCGAAAGATAAAAGATTTTTTTCAATCGGATGTTTAGAAGCAAGTATGGGGAATAAAACGTATTTTTGAATTCGACATCATCTGCATTTACGCCCTCTAGCGGCGAAGTTGTACATCGTAAAAAAAAAAAAAAACGAAATGAAGGATCATGATTCGCATATTTCAAGCTTTCGAATGCAAAAATAGTTTTTCAAATCGGATTAATAGTTGCAGAGATACCGTGGGTACAGACGGACGGACGGAAGGACAAACCGATAACATAAGCACGATCTTTTTTTACAAAAGACGTGCTAAAAACGGCAATTAAGGTGATTCCACCTAAGATCTGTGCCGTATGTTTCCAATGGTAAAACTTCTTTACATATGTTCTTCGCAATTAATGTATTCCCAAGGATGAAAATTTGTACATCGATAAAACTAACTTTAAGTTATAGCATGGGTTACTTAATACTTGCTAAAACATAACCATAACTAAGCAATCCAACATTTGTTTTTCTACTGACGTCATCAATGTACAGGTCGCGCCATCTATTACCAAGTCTAAACATTGCTCAAAGAAAAATCATTTTATTTTTAATATAATTATGGTTATGTTTTAGCAAGTATTAAGTATCCCATGCTATAACTTAAAGTTAGTGTTATCGATGTGCAAATTTTCATCCTTGGGAATACATTAATTGCGGAGAAAATATGTAAAGAAGTTTTACCATTGGAAACATAAGGCAGAGCTTTTACGTGGAACCACTTCAATCGGAGAAAATTTAACACAAGCATTTCTGTCAATTCACTTATGAAATATCTGTGAAATTCAGGAGGCGGGGGGGGGGATTTCCCTGTATTTCGCGGAAAAGGTTGAATCGGAAATTTGCTTCGCTAATTCACGAAAGGAAGCGCGGAAGATGACACGTGAATTTCTGGAAATTTTTAGCAGGTTTGATTGATTGATTGAAGGTTTAACGACAACCGTGAGCAACTCAATGGGCTATGAGCAGTCGCCCGTCACTAATTTCGGGTCGCTGGTTCCAGGGAAGGGAGAGAGCCAGTGCCGTAAGACAAACACAACATCCATGCCTCACCGGGATTCAAACCCGGACCCCGTTCGGACGAATGATCAGAGGCCATCGCTTAGACCACTGCGCCACCGGGGCGGCAGTTTTAACAGGGTAGAACTACGTTGTGAATAGCCTTCAGTCGCTGTTCTTCTTCGTGGTGTACTACTGTTTTATAGTGTGACGTACTACAGAGGTGAAGCCCGTGTCAAGACGATAAATGCCGCCCCGGTGGCGCAGTGGTCTAAGCGATGGCCTCTGATCATTCGTCCGAACGGGGTCCAGGTTCGAATCCCGGTGAGGCATGGATGTTGTGTTTGTCTTACGGCACTGGATCTCTCCCTTTCCTGGAACCAGTGACCCTAAATTAGGGACGGGTGACTGCTTATAGCCCATTGAGTTGCTCATGGTGGTCGTTAAACCTCCAACCCAAAAAACCCAAGGCGATAAATATGCAGCGATACATTCCGTCGGTGTAGTTTAGTAGGTTAGAACAACTGCCTGTAGAGCGAGGAGGCGCTGTTCGATCTTCATCACCGAAAAATTCCTGTCTTTACATTGGCGCCCGAACTTAAAAATGGATGTATTGACCGTTGGGTTTTTCGAAAAATGTGTGATGTGTGTTCCACACATAGCCTGGAATTAATGAAAATTCTTTCTTCGATGCAAAAAAAAAAAAAAAAAAATAAAAAAAAATGACAATAATAAATAAAATAAGAAGGAGGTCATTTGACGTACATCAAAGGTGAAACACGTTTCAAGACGACAAATCTGCAGCCATATACTACGTCGTTATACTTTTGTCGGTTAGAATAGGGGTCAGCAAACTACGGCCCGACGCCACTTTTTGTACGGCCCGAGATCCCTAAGAATGAAATTCATATTTTCAAATTCTTTAAAACTTAAAAGTCTTTAAAATGTCAAAGTTTGGGTTTTAACGGAACGGCCGACCGCCGAGTTGAGGAGTTCCGAGTTACGACTGCATGTGGCACTCCTATAGCTTCGCATTCGGTGGCCTCTGCTTTGACGCCAGGCAATTATAATTCGGCAGCGTTTCCAGTGCCACGCGTATCGCTGTTCTGCGACATTTTGTTCTCGTTTGATTACCCTTGCATAGCTATCATGTCACTGTGAAAACCAGAAAAGAAGAAAAAAGTGGACTTCGAATGTCGTGCTGTTAAGGCAGAGTGGAGTGTGAATTATTTTGCTACCGAATTAGATGACAAAGCATTGTGTTTATTTTGCCATGACACTATAGCTGTACTAAAAGAGAAAAATATACGTCGTCATTAAAGACTAAGCACTCGACACAATATTCACAATTCACAGGAAAGCAATGATCAGAAAAATTATTATTACGTTTTATTATTACGTCATTTTTAGTCTACTTATTATTCTTTTTTTAGTCTACTTATTATTATTATTATTATTATATTCTTTTATCCAAATATACGAATCACAGCCTATGAAAAACAAAATAAACAACAAATTATCATTGACTGGTATTGTTGAACTGATACGAGTTTCCACCGGAGACCTAGGTATCAGTCAAGAATGGCCGCAAAATATATGATGTCCCAAGTAGAGATGTCTTCTGCAGTTCTGTAGGTGGTATATCAGAAAGCTGAAATTTTTCAAAATAATTCATAAAAATTTTTGACATTGTTCCAAGTGCCCCGATGACAATGGGGACTACCGTTGAGTGTTTAGTCCATAACCGGGTAACTTCTATGGCCAGGTCTCTATATTTAGACATTTTTTCCAGTTCTTTTTCAACGACTCTGGCATCTCCAGGGATCGCTACAACAGTTATCCAGACTTTCTGATTTTCTATGATTGTTATGTTTGGTGTATTTTGTTCCATGTGCCGATCGGTTTGAATTCTGAAATCTCACAAGATCTTGACCTGATCGTTTTCTATGAATTTCTCAGGCTGATGTTCCCATGAGTTTTTCGATGCTGGCAGATTGTGCTTTCTGCATAATGACCAGTGAATCAATATTGCAACCCTGTCATGTCTAGCTTTGTAATCTGTCTGTGCAATTTTCCTACATTCACATGTAAGATGAGACACAGTTTCATATTTTTCTTGACAAAGTCGACATTTTGGATTATCACTGACTTTCTGGATTTTAGCCTTCATAACATTTGTTTGCAATGCCTGTTCTTGTGCAGCAAAAATCAGACCTTCTGTTTCTTTCTTTATTATTATTATTATTTGTATTATTATTATTATCATTATTATTGCTGTTATTTATTATTATTATTATTATTACTGCTGTTATTTATTATTATTGTTATTATTATTATTATTATTATTATTATTATTATTATTATTATTATTATTATTATTATTATTATTGCTGTTATTTATTATTATTATTATTATTATTATTATTATTATTATTATTATTATTATTATTATTGCTGTTATTTATTATTATTATTATTATTATTATTATTATTGCTGTTATTTATTATTATTATTATTATTATTATTATTATTATTATTATTATTATTATTATTATTATTATTATTATGACGTTATTTTTTAGTCTATTATTACGTCTTTTTTTAGTCTACTTATAATTATTATTTGTTATTTAAGTAGGCCTAGCTACTTAAATAACAAGAAAAAAAATACCTTCATATATATATCCTCGAGTTTGTCTCTTGGCCCGCAGAGCCTAAAATCTTTACTATTTGGCCCCTTGCAAAAAATGTTTGCCGACCCCTGATTTAAAACAACTGGCTCCGGAACGAGGAGGGGCGAAATCGATCTCTGTCATCGACAAATTTGTGTTTTCACAATCGTCAAATAAACGCATTCAATTTAATATATGACCAGTAAGTCTTTATTCTTTTGATATCTTCCTTTTATTAAGAGCACTGAAATTTCACAATCGTTTTTTTAACGTTGAGCTTGCGTTACTTTCGTGTGATATTGATAATTGCAGTCTATAAAAGTCGTTTTATTAATCATTCATTACGAGTTAAAGGCAACTTCTAAACGAATGCGTTCTGGTGGC
Organism: Macrothele yani; assembly: GCA_039090855.1. Lineage (NCBI taxonomy): Eukaryota > Metazoa > Arthropoda > Arachnida > Araneae > Macrothelidae > Macrothele > Macrothele yani. Next base: position 126,618,145 of record CM077024.1, on the reverse strand, counting down.
TCAAAAAAGACCCTATTAAGTTTCACAGTAAGCCTGAATGCTCTCTTAATTTCATTTCTGTGGACAGAAGACAGAGAAAAAAAAATAACCGAACACACACATAGGAAATTCTGCCGGTGATACGAATCGTATTAATATCCCTTTATTTTCCTATTTTGAGATCTCTGTCATCGCTAATTGACATTAATGATCCACACAAAGGAATTACTTTCAAGATAAGTAAATTTACTGATGATCTCGAGATAAAAGGAGTTTTTAGAAAACCAGACGATCCTTAAGTTGCGTGGTTTTCTTTCATGAGCTGACAAATAAATAGCAGTCGAGTATAATTCTTAAGTTGTAAGATTAATGATGCCGAGTATGGGTCATCTGTAGACTTAAGCAGGACAGTCCGTGTAGTTGTGTCAATAAGAAAGATAATGAAATGATTCCTGGGTACATCATTTGTATAAGCCTGATAGATAATTAACCCTATTTATCATAAAATCGTGACACCACAATTTAAAACACGATGTAAACAGCATTACGGTTCCCACACGTTTTTTTTTCTTAATAAAAAACTAATTATGAAAGAGTGAGCCTATTATACACAACAGTTTTTTTTTCACCAGGTACTTTTACAGCTGTATAAAAGGCATTCGTTTGTAGTAGTTATTAGCTTCTGCCGCTTTAGGTATCTGTGAAATACATTTTACGTAAAACAGAATCCGAAAGTTGTAATGAAGTTAAATTAATGTTCTGAAACTTTTTTTCCCTTTTCTTTTTCTTTATTTGGTGGGAAATGACGGGGTTTCAACGTTTTCATGAACATGGGTGGCTAAGGTTAATTATTAAGTCACACGACCCTTATTGTTGTTAAATAATTTTTGATAAAAAGCACTCTTAAAATTGAATAAAAAGGAAATAGTTAGACATTGCATCAGCCAAGGGATAGTTTCGAATCTCTCTACTCCATCTAAATTCAATTTAATCGCAAAAGAAATTAATCAGCTTAATGAATTACGTTCAAACCCTGATCTAATCGTCACTAATCTAGACAAAAAACATTATGAAAACGAAGTTAAAGATCTTATTTCAGAAGGACCTTATAAAGGAATAAAGAATGACCCTTCAGTTAAACAATTAAAGAAAATACAGAAATTGATCAAAAGTTCTGAAACATTGAATCAAAACATAAAAAAAAAAAAAAAAAAAAAAAACCTGTCATACGCGCGCTCCCCAAGATACCCAAGATACATAAATCTGACATTCCGTTCCTTCCTTCAACGAGCAATATCTGCACAGCAACATAAAAGTTATCCAAGTTTTTATATTTGAAATTACCTACCTTCAGATAAAACATCTGTAAAAACTTCTAGTAATTTTGTCAGTTGACTCAAGCTACATCGTTACGTAGATCAAGTAATGCTATCCTTTGACGTCGTTCACTAATGTTCCACTAAAAGCAACTCTGGAATCTATAAAAGGAAGTCTCATATAGAGCATCATTTCAACCAACCTAAAGTAGAAGCAATGATGAGATTTCTGAAAATTTGCTGGCCTAGTGGTCAACGTTCGTGACTGCCACGGAGAAACCTCAGGTTCGTACGGACTCTCGAACCACTAAATATCCGCCGTGCGTCGGATGGGCACGTTAAGCCGTTGGACCCCGGATACTGGGCCCCCGGTAATAAATAAGAGCGTCTTCCTCCCCCTTTCTACCTCGCTTCTGTGTCACTCTTCTATCGGGCTTTCTAGCCCAAATTTCCTGGCTTCCTGTTTCTAAAGGTTGTTTAAGATCTGGGCTCAGGCACTCCCTTCCTAAAATCCTCCACATATGATCTGATCTTATCTGAAAATTTGTACCAAACAAAACGGTTTCAGTTTTCTCGGAAGGTTTTATGAACAGACAGATGGGAAGCCCGTTGTCACCAATTCTATGCGAAACCTATACATGGGCCATTTTGAAGAACTTCCCCAGCTAGTGAAATTTGATCTATGGATGCCCTATGTATATGACACTTTCATTCTCTGGAAGGGAAAACTATCTGAAATTTCAAAACGAATGAAACTTATTAAGCCCATTGATCATCGCACACAATTTAGTTACGAGATACAGGATGCCCCACTCGCTTCCGAACCCGGCATTTCTTTAATAATATTAACACCAATGAAGATATTGCAATGAAATTTGAAGTGGACTTACCTCATTTCGTGCGAAATGTAATTCCATCACAACGTGTGATGGAAGTCGCCACCATTTGCGGTCAGACAGCATTGAACCCAGCATACCATATTGCGGAAAGCCCTTGCCAGTACATCCGCCGTCACTGCCTGAATTTCTTCGGTGATGCTTGCTTTCAAGGCATCTATGGCGCACGGTTTCTTTTGGTAAACTCTCCCTTTTAGGTACCCCCATAAAAAGTAATCAGGAGGCGTCAGATCGGGCGAGCGCGGTGGGCATATAGACCCTTCGAAATGACGCGGTCACCGTAAAAAGAACTGAATTTCGGCCATACTGGTGTGTGATGTCGCTTCATCATGCTGGTAATATCCAATGGAGGGTTCTCCGTCGTCCACTTGATTTACAAGGTGTTGAAGATTTCCATATATGCAGCTGTTGTGATGGTTGTATCGAAGAAGATGGGACCAATTATGCGGCGCGGGGTCATCCCACACCAATTTTTTGTGAATGAAGGGGTTCTTCATGTATCACGTTGGGATTTTTACTGGCCCAAAGACGGGAATTTTGAGAATTGACGTATCCGGACAGGCGAAACCAGGCCTCGTCCGAGAACCACGTGTAGTCCAGAGTGGCCGGATTTTCCTGACATGTCTGAAACCATTGGCAGTATGTCACTCGTTTCACGTAGTCAGGCTCTTTCAGTTCGTGGACCACTGAGATGCATTGACTTCCTGGGAGACGCAAGTAGTCGACCCTTTACGTTATGGATCGTTTCCTCGGACATCTGTGGATGACCTCTTGCATGGTCGTCTAATAAAGTCCCCTTAAACTTTAAACACAGTCATGGTTTCCAATCTCTTCGACAATGCCCAAATGGTGGACTTGCTCGGTGGATGTCTGCCTGCAAACCTCTCCAGGAATTTCTGTTGACAAGACTTTACCGATTCTGTTTTCTAATAAGTGCGAACAATAAACACTCGTTCCTCCAGAGTATACCGATACATTTTCACACGTACGCGAACAGCCACGAGCACGAGTACTCATTATCAACAACCGTATGGTGCAGACACGCTTAGCGAAATGACACAAAGCAGTAGAGAGGCGCGTCCGGCTGTCTGGCGGACTGCTCCTCAGTGGCGCCACACTTAGGAATGTGTCTGCCACTAAGTAACACTCCGGCTGGTGGCTGGTGGACAGCGCCTGGTTTAATGCTATCTGGACGAAAATGGTGGCCACTTTCAGCACATGTGATGTCATCATGTTTCGCACGAAATGAGGTAAGTCCACTTCAAATTTCGTTGCAATATCTTTATTGGTGTTAATATTATTAAAGAAATGCCGGGTTCGGTAGCGAGTGGGACACCCTGTATAAAACAGTGGTTGCATACCATTCCTTGGCGTTTTGGTTTCATGCTCAGAAGGATCTCTCGTAACTACAATTCATCGTACACTGTCAAAAGTTTTGAAGTGGATTGCACCAAAAAGTGGTACTACTCCAGCTGCACCACTTTCTGAGAAATGATACATCATTGTGTGGTGCAAACAAAACCAACAACGTGGTGCAACTTCCCGCCATACTATGGTACAAGATTGTACCAAACTATTATGAAAGGTTGCAACATGTTGTTTGTTTTGTTTGCAATTCACAATGATGCACCATTTCTCAGAAAGTGGTGCAGCTGGAGTAGTACTAATTTTTGGTGCAACCTACCTCAAAATGTTTAACAGTGTAAGCCTTTCGCTGTTTCTTTTTTTTTTTTTTTTTTTTTTTTTGATTGGAGGTTTAACGACCACCGTGAGCAACTCAATGGGCTATAAGCAGTCGCCCGTCCCTAATTTAGGGTCACTGGTTCCAGGGAAGGGAGAGAGCCAGTGCCGTTAGACAAACACAACACCCATGCCTCACCGGGATTCGAACCCGGACCCCGTTCGGACGAATTATCAGAGGCCATCGCTTAGACCACTGCGCCACCGGGGCGGCTCGCTGTTTCTTCACCTCCACACATTAAATCCTACCATCTTGGCAACAAAAATTCAACGTCTTCGACAGTTACGTGCGGTACGTATACGACGAAGAACCGAAATCCTCATGACCAGTGCGCCTTTATAGATGGCGCGTGCGAAAGTCATGAAACTGCATAAATAACACTTGATACTGAGCTCTGTTAATCACTGTCATTCTTGTTCTTCAGATGAGAAAGGCAACGAACTACAGCCAGTTTGACATAGGGTTAAAGTTTAATGCGCAGACGACTGGGTCAGAGCATTTCCCGGACGGCAAGGCTTGTGGAATGCTCACGGTCAGCAGTGGTTACTACCTTCAAAAAGTGGTCCGAGGAGGGTTAACTAAGAACCACCGGCATGGTGGCTCATCGATGCTACAGGTGAGCGAAGGCCATTTCGTATGGTACTACCCAACAGAAGGGAAATTGCGGCACAACTAGCAGGTAAGTTGAACGCTGTTGACGAGAGTAATGTGTCACAACACACAGTACTTCGAACCCTGCTAAAAACGGAGCTGCGTAGCCACAGGCCACTCCGAGTGCCCATGCTAACCTCGGTCCATCGTCCAAAGCGCCTGCGATGAGCACGCGAACATAAAAACAGGACTTTGTATAATTGGAAGAAGGTCGTCTGGTCCGATGAACCTCGTTTCCTGTTGCACCATGTGGACTGCCGGGAACTTGCGCGTTGTTTATCTGGGGAAGCATTAACACTATGATGCACAGTGGAACGAAAACAAACCGGTGGAGGAAGTGTAATGCTTTGGGCAATGCTCGTTTTCTGCTGGGAAACCCTAGGTTTGCTCATTCATATGCAGGAAACTATGACGTACTTCACGTACCTTAACATCACTGCAGACCAGGTATATCCTTTCATGCTAACGGCTCTCCTCTCCTGTAGTGCGTTTTTTAAGCAGGATAACGTAGTGTTGATTTTGTAGTGCGTTTTTAGCCGCCATATGCCACACAGCCCGGATTGTTCGAGAATGTTCATGAGGAAGACTACCAGGTATCGCCCTGCAATTTTCATGAAAATTATCATATACTTTTCTCTGAAGAAGAAAATATTACTGACGAACTAGATTCAGCCATCAAACTTGATATTTTGGAAGCTTTTCATGTATGTTAAATTTCCTTGCAACTTGCCAATGACATGGCATTTAGTACATTTCTGGTGTAAGTGCTGTGTCGTTGGCAAGTTGTACAATTCTTCCATTATAGACAAAACCCGGTTCTAATTTTCTCTTGCTTTTAATATTTACTGAAACATTAAAAACACACAGTCGTGTCAGAATGACATGACCACCGCCGAAATCACAATGTACCCTCCCAGGAGCGACACAGAGTGCACGTGACAAGGTCGACCACACGGAGACATAAGCGGCCGGCCAGAACAGATGAGCCATAGTGCGTACCGTGAGCACAACGGGCAGAGGTAGTGATTTGACGGATGTTCAAAGAGGAATGATCACTGGCTTCCGCGCCAAGGGTGGAAGCATCTCAGAAACAGCAGACTCCGTGGGGTGTTCGCGAGATGCTGTAGCAAGAGTGTACCAAGAACGAACCGCTGGCACACCGAACACCTCTTGACGTCATAACTGGGGAGATCCAAAGGCCATCGATCCCAGAGGAGAACGTCAACTGGTAGAAGGCAATCGACGCGCAACAGGGCAGCAACTAACCACGCAAATGAACCCTGGGGCACCCAAGTACGTATCCCCGATAACAGTAGAGCGAACCCTGTTATGGTGCATTATCCTGTTGGTAATGGCCATCACCAGCAGGAAACGCAGTTGCCATGAATGGGTGAACTTGGTCCACAACGATGTTCAGATACCTGACAGCTGTCAGAGATTGTGCTATTGGGATAATGGGGCCTAAAGGTTTCCAAGAAAACATCTCCCACAGCATAACAAATGCGCCCAGGTGCCATAGCCTCCTTTGGTATTCGGCAAATTCACACTCGGCCGTCTATGTAATGCACTAGGAATCTTGATTCGTTAGACCAGGCCACTTCCTTCCAATCATCCACGGTCCAATCTCGATGATCTTGGGCCCATTTTATGCGTTGTTGGCGGTGACGTGCAGTGAGCATGGGGACCTGGTTGGGTCTTCGGCTATGCAGGCCCATGAGCAGAAGACTGCGATGTACTGTGTGCTGTGGCACATTGTCCTGATCACCATCTGTTGTAGCTGTGGGTGATTTGTCGTACTGTGGACCTGTGGTGGCTGTGAACAATGCGTGATAGTTTCCGTTCCCCTCTGGCATCAATGAGTTGCGAACGACACACCGCTGGACGACGTTACGTCGTTTGGCCATATGTGCACCACTTTTGATACGTACTCACTACAGCGGCACATAAACAACCCACAAGCCGCGTCGTTTCCGAGATCGTAGTTACGAGACGGCGTGCCATCACATTTTATCCTTTATCAAACTCCGACAAATCGGCAGCTTTACTAATTCGGACTTCGGACGCTCTTCTAAATCAAAGCCGATCCTCGGGTTGTGTATGTATTGCTCTGTGAACTTCACCTGCGCTACCGTTTGGTCTCCATGCGCACTCATTTCTGTAGGTTGTGAGTGGTTATAATGCAATGGCTCGTCAGTGTGTAAGTCTATTCCAAGTCGAAGTGCTTAAATATATATATATATATATCATCATCATCATCATTGTCAACCATTATCAATCCACCGCTGGACGAAGGTCTCCCCAAGTTTCCTCCACAACGGTCTGTCTTGTGCCAGTCTCCTCCATGTCACTCCCGCATATTTACGAATTTCATCCACCCATCTCCCATGTGGTCTTTTTCTGGGTCTTTTCCTGTCCCTTGGAATCCAATCTAAAATTTCGGCTGTCCATCTATGGTCTGTCCTTCTGGCAGTATGTCCAGCCCATTGCCATTTCAGGGATTTAACTCTGATCATGATGTCTTCCACTCTCGTCATTTTTCGGATCCACGAGTTCCTCTTCTTATCTCTCCTGGTTATACCAAGCATGCACCTCTCCATGCTGCTTTGAGTTGTCTGCAGCTTTTGTATGTCTCTTTTAGTTAAGGTCCACGTCTCTGCACCATACGTAAGCACTGGAAGGATGCATTGATCAAACACTTTTCTTTTAAGACATAATGGCATATTGCTCTTGAAAATTATGCTGTTTCTTCCAAAAGCTCTCCAGGCAAGTTTTGTACGCCGATTAATTTCTTCATCAATGTGACCCTCACTTGATATCTGCTGTTCAAGATAAACGTACGTATCTGTTATCTCCAGCTTTTCTCCATCAATCGATAAATCTCCGTTTCTTGTAAAAGCATTGAACATCACTTTTGTCTTCCGAAAGTTCATTTTTAATCCCACTTCTTTACTCTTGTCAGCAAGTTCCTGGATCATACTCTGCAGCTCTGATGGGGTAGTTGCAAAAATGACTATGTCACCAGCAAAACGAAGGTGGGTTAGATAATCTCCATTAATCTTTATCCCTTTGTTTTCCCAGTTCAGTGATTGAAAGACATTTTCCAATGTGGCATTAAAGAGCTTCGGAGATATGGTGTCACCTTGTCTCACTCCCTTTCCAATTTTTATGTGTGTTGTATTTTCAAACAGCCGAATCTTTGCACTTGCATTTTCATAGATGTTATTAATAATATTAATGTATGCATCTTCAATACCGCAGGATTTCAGAGCCGTGGTAACTGCTGATGGTGTAAGGTCAGGTGATGCGTAACATCACAGCCTCTCCTTGACAAATGTCAACCCCGCCTTCTCGTGGTGCATCCTGTTCCCACTAAAGGGGCTCTGACGATATATATATATATCATCATCATCATCATCATTGTCAACCATTATCAATCCACTGCTGGACGAAGGTCTCCCCAAGTTTCCTCCACAACGGTCTGTCTTGTGCCAGTCTCCTCCATGTCACTCCCGCATATTTACGAATTTCATCCACCCATCTCCCATGTGGTCTTCTTCTGGGTCTTTTCCTGTCCCTTGGAATCCAATCTAAAATTTCGGCTGTCCATCTATGGTCTGTCCTTCTGGCAGTATGTCCAGCCCATTGCCATTTCAGGGATTTAACTCTGATCATGATGTCTTCCACTCTCGTCATTTTTCGGATCCACGAGTTCCTCTTCTTATCTCTCCTGGTTATACCAAGCATGCACCTCTCCATGCTTCTTTGAGTTGTCTGCAGCCTTTGTATGTCTCTTTTAGTTAAGGTCCACGTCTCTGCACCATACGTAAGCACTGGAAGGATGCATTGATCAAACACTTTTCTTTTAAGACATAATGGCATATTGCTCTTGAAAATTATGCTGTTTCTTCCAAAAGCTCTCCAGGCAAGTTTTGTACGCCTATTAATTTCTTCATCAATGTGACCCTCACTTGATATCTGCTGTCCAAGATAAACATACGTATCTGTTATCTCCAGTTTTTCTCCATCAATCGATAAATCTTCATTTCTTGTAAAAGCATTGAACATCACTTTTGTCTTCTGAAAGTTCATTTTTAATCCCACTTCTTTACTCTTGTCAGCAAGTTCCTGGATCATACTCTGCAGCTCTGATGGGGTAGTTGCAAAAATGACTACGTCATCAGCAAAACGAAGGTGGGTTAGATAATCTCCATTAATCTTTATCCCTTTGTTTTCCCAGTCCAGTGATTGAAAGACATTTTCCAATGTGGCATTAAAGAGCTTCGGAGATATGGTGTCACCTTGTCTCACTCCCTTTCCAATTTTTATGTGTGTTGTATTTTCAAACAGCCGAATCTTTGCACTTGCATTTTCATAGATGTTATTAATAATATTAATGTATGCATCTTCAATACCGCAGGATTTCAGAGCCGTGGTAACTGCTGATGGTTTCACCGAATCAAAGGCTTTTTCATAATCGATAAAAGCCATGCACAATGGAAGTTCATATTCCCTCGCTCTTTCAATTAGTTCTCTCAGTACGTGGATATGATCTATTGTGCTGTAGCCACTCCTGAATCCAGCTTGTTCTCTCGGTTGAGCCATGTCCAGTGTTACCTTCAAGCGGTGTGAAAGAACTTTAGTGAAGATTTTATAAACCACTGATAGGAGGCTGATAGGTCTGTAGTTCCTGAGATCCTCAATGTCACCTTTTTTATGTAGCAGGATCATTGTAGCATTGTTCCAATCCTCAGGAATCTTCCCTTCATTAAGGCATCGAGTGAAAATTTGGGCGAGTACTGTTTCAATTTCTCCACTTGCTTCTTGTATGATGTCTATAGTAATTCCATCTTCTCCTGGAGCTTTCCCCCGCTTCATGTTCTTGATTGCATGAGCAACTTCTGCTGGGAGGACTGGAAGAACTCTGGTACCTTTCATGATGTCTGGAGTACATGTATCATCCCTTTCATATAATTTGGAGTAGAAATCTTTCACTCTTGTCAAAATTTCACCTCTATTTCTTGTTACAGAACCATCTTCTTTTCTCAGTGCCATAATCTGTTTTCTTCCCTTACTGAGATGTCCCTTTGCTATCTTTAGGCTTTGGTTGTTTTCAATTGCTTTCCTCACTAGCTCACAGTTGAATTTCCTTACGTCTTCAGTGATACTTTTTCGTGCTGTCTTGCATAGCTCTATATATTCCACTTTGGAAGTCACATCTTCTTTAGTTGTCCTCATCTCTTTTCTTTTTGCATCAACATTTTGGTTTTTCCTGATAATTTGTTTACATGCAACTTGTTCTTAGACCCAGCTAATTTTGTTGCTGTTTCCATAAGAGCTTTGGTTACTTTTCTGTTAACTTCCGAAATATCCACTTCTTCCGATGTTAGGCCTTCTAAAGCAGAGAATCTGTTCTTCAGTTCCAACTTGAAAGTATTATGGTGTTTTTTAAGGTTGGTTATGTCAATACATTTTGTTTGTCTTATGAGCTTGCCACGTTCCAGTTTAGTGTTGAGGTGCATCTTACATCTCACCAATCTATGGTCACTACCTGTGTTGAACTTGTTCAGCACACTGCAGTCTTCGATGACGAATTTTTTGTTACACATAATAAAATCAATTTCACTTGTCGTCCCAATTGGATGTCTCCATGTCCATTTCCTGTGTGGCTTTTTCTTGAAAAAGGAATTCAAGATGAAAAATCCTTCTGCCTCTGCAAACTCAACGAGAGTATTTCCACGCTGGTTTCTGTTGCCGTGACCGAATTTACCTACTGAAGTTTCATTCTGTTGCCGGTGCCCTATTTTTGCATTGAAATCTCCCAATATATATATATATATATATATATATATATATATATATATATATTACGTATGGTGCAGAGACGTGGACCTTAGCTAAAAGAGACATACAAAGGCTGCAGACAACTCAAAGTAGCCTGGAGAGGTGCATACTTGGTGTAACCAGGAGAGATAAGAAGAGGAACACGTGGATCCGAAAAATGACAAGAGTGGAAGACATCATGATCAGAGTTAAATCCCTGAAATGGCAATGGGCTGGACATACTGCCAGAAGAACAGACCATCGATGGACAGCCGAAATTTTAGATTGGATTCCAAGGGACAGGAAAAGACCCAGAAGAAGACCACATGGAAGATGGGTGGATGAAATTCGAAAGTATGCGGGAGTGACATGGAGGAGACTGGCACAAGACAGACCGTTGTGGAGGAAACTTGGGGAGACCTTCGTCCAGCAGTGGATTGATAATGGTTGACAATGATGATGATGATGATATATATACGCTCACAGGCAATGAAATTTGCGCACCTAGAAGAAGACATGCTAAAACCGCAAACTTTTGCAAATAGCTAGAGTGCGTGCTGGTATGCAAATGATCCACGTTTGGTGCGAGTGCGTCCTAGTATGCAAATGATCCTCGTTTGGTGCGAGTGCGCATGACCACACACCATGTGGTGGCGCTGCAAGCACGAACCGGCAACCTTATAAACCGGCGTGTAGTCGATACCGGTTTATAAGGCTGCCGGTCGACGCAAGCAAAGCGTCGAACCGGCCACCTTCAATCCGATGCTTCCTTCTTGGTGTGCAAATTTCATTGTCCGTAAGTGTATAAGGTGACATTGAGGATCTCAGTAACTACAGACCCATCAGCCTCCTATAGGTGATTTATAAAATCTTCGCTAAGGTTCTTTCACATAGCTTAAAGGTAACACTAGACATAGCTCAACCGAGAGAAGAAGCTGGATGCAGGAGTGGCTACAGCACCCGAGATCATATCAATGAACTGAGAGAACTAACTGAAAGTGCGAAGGAACATGAAATCCCATTATGTTCATTATATTCATTCTCCAAAACTCTTTAATGCCACATTTGCAAAATGTCTTTCAATCATTGAACTCGTAAACAAAGGGATAAAGATCAATGGAGATTATTTAGCTCACCTTCGTTTTGATGATAGCGTAATCATTTTCCCAGCTGCCCTTCAGAACTGCAGAGTATGATCCAGGAACTTGCTGACAAGAGTAAAGAAGTGGGATTCAAAATGAACTTTCAGAAAACAAAATGGATGTCAAATACTTTTACAGGAACTGAAGGTTTGGCGATTGACGGAACAAGTCTAGAAATAACCGCTGCCACCTTGGACAACAGATATCAGGCGATGATCGCATCGAAGCATAAATTAATCGGCGTATAATACTTGATTGGAGAGCATTCGTAAGAAACTGTACGATTATCAAGGACAATTCGGCATTTCGCCTTCAAAGAAAGTGTTTAATTAATGCAACCTTCGAAGGCTGCATGAAAGAAGCATGGAGAGGGGCATTCTTCATGTAACCAGGAAAGATAGGCAGAAGAACTCATGGATTAGGAAAATAGCAGAAGTTGATGACATCATGATGGCAGAGGAACTCATGGATTAAGAAAAATAGAAGGAGTTGAAGCCCTGAAATGGCAAGAAGCTCGACATACTGCTAGAAGAACTGACCACCGTTGGACAACTGAAATACAAAGGGTGAGTCGAAAGTTTTGCAATATTTGCATAAACGCATGTGCTGTGGCGTGTATGTCACGTGTTTAAACTAGTTCAAGTCGCGCACTACAGTCAGTCAAAGGGGATATAATGTGGTAGTCGTTGCTGTGAACAGCATCGCATGTCTTCGTTCTGTCTGTGGTTGGGACGCCTAATAGGTTAACAGCCACAACCGGCTAATTAGGGAACTTTTGCTCTACGAGTTTGAACTCGGCTACAACGCTGCTCGAGCAACACGAAACATTTGTCATGCGAAAGGAGAAAATTCCGTGGACCACAGCACCGCATTCAGATGGTTCTAGAAATTTTGCTCAGGTGAGAGAAACCTCGACGATCAGCCAAGGTCAGGTACGTCACGAACCGTGGATTCAGAGGACGTTCGCCAGACCGTAGACGCAAGTCCCACAAACAACACTCGGAGATTATCAGGCGAGCTGGGCATATCACAGACCACCGTGGTTCGTCACCTTCAGAAATTCGGCAAAGTCTATACAGGAGCTGCCGCGTTTTCCCTCACGAACAGCTGAAGCAAACCGCCGAGTGGAAGTGTGCACGAAACGCCTAGAAAACCCGCGCGATGTACAATCCATCAAGAGAATGGTTACGTGCGATGAAAAGTGGGTGTATTTTCGTAATCGTAACACAGAACGGCAGCGGTTGAGCCCGGGCCAGCTTCTTAAACCTTTTGCCAAACGTGGGTGCTTCGAGCACAAGGTGATGCTCTGCGTATGGTGGAATTTCGAGGGGATAATCCATTACGAAATTGTTCCAGACGGTCGGACTATCAACGCCAACCTCTGTTCTGAACAGCTAGAACGGATGTATGCCATTTTTGAGGAGGAGCACCCGGCTCTAGTGAACATAAAGCGCGCTGACCTACAGCAGGACAACGCTCGGTCTCATACCGCGTGAAAGACCCGGGCAAAACTCAAGGAACTTGAGGGCATCGAATTGATGCCACACCCAGCATATAATCCGGATCTTTCCCCGTCAGATTATTACCTGTTTTGGTCCATGTCACACTTTCTTCGCGGGCGGCAATTAAACAACCAGGAGGAGGTGGCAGCTGGGGTGAAGGAGTTCTTCGCCTCGAAGGGCGAGAACTGGTACCGCCGCGGTATCGAAGAAGTGGCAGACAGATGGCTAAAGACGGTACAACACGATGGCCTATACTTTGAATGCCAGTCAGCTTTCGTCGTAAAGGTACATATGAAGACATAAAGTGATCAAAATATTGCAAAACCTTCGCCTTACGCTTTGTACTAAGATGAACTCCAAGGGACAGAATAAGATGCACAAAAGAATCCCGTGGAGATGAGCGGATAAGATATGCATGCCAGAGTGACATGGAGAAGACTAGCTCAAGACAGAAAGTTGTAAGAAAGGGACTTCATCCAGTCGTGGATAAAATGGTTGTTGATGATGTGGTACGTGTGCACGTGTGTTTGTATTTGATATACACTTACAGGCATTATAATTTTTTTTAATTTGTATAAAGTTTATTTTAAACGTCACGATACGGAAACATAATCTGCTATGTTATTTATTCATTTTTAGGTGAGAATGTGATCTGTGATATGAGCTGATAAATATCTTGGGAGTGCTGCTGGCTCACTTATGAAAATTAAAAAAAAAAAAAACAATCGGAAAATATCACCTGGAGTAATATCATACAAAAAAAAAATTCTGTAGTATTTCTTTAAGAGATTTAACTCGTTTGAAACAATCAAGGGTCACTAAGAAGGATCAAAGCAGGGTCAGAAAGCTCTTAAGCGATACGTTGACCCGAAAAACGATGACCTATTTCACTCATTTCCATATCTGTCAGCATCAAAAGATAATACGAGAAGTATAGTGTGCAACTGAATTCTGGTGGGATATGCCGCCGCCTCATTTGCGAACACCATGGGTGACTTAGCTGTTGACTTATTTTCATTTTTAGTACAACATGATTTTGCAGAAAGAGAAGCATCATATTCACGTTAAAAAAATCAACATCTGACAAAGATCCGTTTCAGCAATTAAATAAAGTTCCCAGTTTGATTTCTAGATATTGACGTTTATTCTCCAAACTAATAAAGCCGAAACAACCATCATTAAAAAGGTTAAATAAAAATAAATAGGATATCATGCATTTAATAATATATTTTAGCTTTTGAATTACTTAAATGCGTCTTACATGATTACAAAGTGAAGAGCAAAATTAAATGAAAACAATTGTTGGGCCGCTTTGTTTATATTAATTTAATCTTGTAATTTTGTACTTTCAAAACTACTAAAATTGGTACATGCTGTGATGCGAACTGGGTAAAAATACAAAGCTATGCAAATGAAATAGACAGTTTCAACATAAACCAAAAACTATTAAGCTTCCCTACAAAACGGTGCAAAGGTTTTGTAGGGCAGCTCATGAAGTTTGTTACAGCAACTGACAGATGCTGTAACAAACTTCATGTGTGCACCCTTAGTTCAATGTGTGCACCCTTAGTCGCACTGCATACACTGAAGAGCAATTAAATTAGAGATACTTGCCTAGTAACGTTTATCAATACCTTTCGCCCTGGTGACGGTGGCGATTCGTCTCGGCATGGACTCTACAAGACACCGGAAGCGTTGGGAAGCCATGCGGATCCACGACCCCTGAACAAGCTCCCACAGTTCACGAAGATTTGATGGAGGGTCGAACATCTCTCTCGATGGCATCACAGATGTGCTCGATGGGATTGTGGTCAGGTGACCTAGCTGGCCAAAGAAGCGAGGTCACGTCGGTGGAGTGTTCATCCAACAATTCGGATACAATTCAGGAGCTGCATTGTCTTGTTGCAGGATGAGGTCCCCAGTGGGATGTTGAAGACTCACAAACAGGAGCAAATGGTCGCCCAGGATATCCCGGTAACGTTAACCTGTGAGGGACGATGTCACACGTACCAGGGGTCCCATTTCAGTCTACGTAAACAGTCCCTAGACGAGAATTCCAACCCCACCAGCTTGAAGAGTACCCTGCTGGCAAGAAGGATCCATCGCTTCATGTGGTTTACGCCGTACTCGTATCCTGCCATCCGCATGTACCAACGTGAATCTCGACTCATCAGTCCAGGCATCATTTTTCCATGTCTCTAGAGTCCAGTGGCGATGTTCCCGCACCCGTGCTAATCTTTGCACCCTGTGATGTGCGGTCAGCAGCGGTACCCTCGTGGGACGATGGCTTCTGTACCCCATAACGAGGAGATGGTTCTGGATGGTGTGGCTGCTTACACGTTTTTGTGCACCAGCGTTAAATTGCCGAGTGATTTCTTGCACTGTGGTCCGTCTATCTGCTGTTACAATGCGAGCTAGCCGACGATGACCACGCTCATCCACTCCCTTTTGTCCACGGCAGTTGGCCCTTGCAGGGATGGTTTTACCAGATTTGATGTACTCACGGTGCACCCGTGACACAGTGGCTCGTGAAAATCCCAGTGCCAGCACGACTTCCGAGATGGAGAGACCCATTCGTCGGGCCCCGACAATTTGCCCAAGATCAAATGCGCTTAGATCCTTCGTCTTGCAAATACTGCGTCCGACTCTTACTGATTCCCGTCGCATCACTCCTTATATTGTCAGATCGCTGCATACGTCATGTCGTTTTCGTTTACAGGGCCGCCCACAGAGCCATATTTGCATAACGCCAGCTGTATCTAATTCAATTGCTCTTCACTGTATATTATTACGCAATTTTCTTTCCGCTGTAACTTAGTCCTTACGTCAGTAATTACGTTATGTGTGCTGCGTTAATGCAATATTAGAAGGTATCCATACACCTTTCAAGAAAGAGGTCAAGTAGTACTTACAAATACTTTTATTGTGCTTGCACATGTTGAATCCACACTCACATATGATATCGCTTACTCGATACAATATCAATGATTTAACATCAAAATCCAATCATAACATGACAGCAAGTCGATCCTCACTAACATCAATCCCCCTTAAACAGATCAGACCAGATCATATGTAGAGGATTTTAGGAAGGGAGTGTCTGACCCCAGGTTTTAAACAACCCTTAGAAATAGGAAGCTAGGAGATTTGGGCTAGAGTGCCCGATAGGAAAGTGACATGGAAACGAGGTAGAAAAAGGGAAGAAGACGTACGTCCTTATTTATTACCGGGGAACAGTACCCGGGGCCCGACGGCTTAACGTGTCCATTCCCCTTAAGCAACCGCTGCTTTGTCTTTTTTACGCTTTCCAACCGTAGGTTGAAGAAGCGTATAAGCTCCAGCTTTGTCCGTCCGTCTGTCCGCACGATAACTGGCGTAAAAATGGTTAGATTTCGATGAAATTTTAGTATGTGGTAGAGGACCACCTGGGGACAAACCCTATTGAAAATGGGACAAATGGGGTGAAAGGTCACGACGCAGGAGCGGGATCCATTCCATTGCACTTATACGTCATAACCTGCGTAAATATGGTTCGATTTCAATGAAGTTTTACTATGTGGTAAGGGACCGCCTGGAAACGAACCCTATTCAAAATGGGTGAATTGGGGTCAAAGGTCAGGACATAAGAGCGGGATGCATTCCATTGCCTTTATGCATCATAACGTGTGTAAAAATGGTTCGATGTCGATGAATTTTCAGTATGTGGTAGGGGACCACCTGGGGACGAACCCTATTGAAAATGGACGAAATGGGGTCAAGGGTCAGGACATAGGATTGCGATCCATTCCATCGCCACTATCCCATATTATTAAGGTGGACGTCAAGTAATTTTGCTTCCTATACTTCCAATGGAAAAACTTTTGCACACATTTTCCTTCACAATTAATGTGTTCCCAAGAATGAAAATTTGAACATCGATTAAAATAACTTCATATTATAACTTGGAATACTTAATATTTTCTAAAACATAACCATAATTATATTAAAAATCAATAACTTTTCTTTTGGTGGTGTTGAAACCAGAAAAAGGATAGCGCAACCTGTACTTTGATGACGTCAGTAGACAAACAAATGTTGGATTGCATAATTATAGTTATGTTTTAGAAAATATTAGGTATTCCAAGTTATAAAATGAAGCTATTTTAATACATGTTCAAATATTCATCCTTGTGAACGCATTAATTGTCCAGAAAAAAGATGGCGCGACCTGTATTTTCATGACGTCAGTAGACAAGCAAATGTGCGGTTCCTATTAAAGTTTTATTACGTCACACTCTTGCGAGCAGATGGTCGCGATTCCCATCTGCCTCATTACGTCAGGCATTGTGTGCGTATGTTCGTCCGCACGATAACGCGTAAAAATCGTTCGATTTTGATGAAAAGTTTAGTATGTTGTAGGGGAACACCTGAGAAGGAACCCTATTGAAAGTGAACGAAATGGGGTCAAAGGTCAGTACATAGGAGCGGGATCCATTCCACTGCTCTTATGCGTCATAGCTAACGTAAAAAAAGTTCGATTTCGACTAAATTTTAGTATATGGTAGGGGATCACCTGGGGACAAACCCTATTGAAAATTGGCGAAATGGGGGTCAAAGGGCAGGACATAGGAGCGGAATCACTTCCATCGCCATTATGCGTCATAACGTACGTAAAAATGTTTCGATTTGGATGAAATCTTAGTATGTTGTAGGAGCCTGCCTGGGGACGGATCCTGTTGAAAATGGGCGAAATGAGTCAAAGGTTAGAACACAGAAGCGGGATCTATTCCATAGCTCTTATGCATCATAACTTACGTAAAATTGCTTCGATTGCGACAAAACTTTATCATGTTATTTCGGAGGTAAACTGAACCAGTTCTGTTGAATATCATCGAAATGGGATCAAAGGTCAGGGCACAGCCATTTTCCTCATAACTTGAGTAACAAGTTGAGTAATGATTTCTAGTATGTTGAAAAGCGTATCATAATCAATGCATTGCATGATTTTACTAACTTGTTTCCTCTTTCCAACCGTAGGATGAAGAAGCGTGAATGCTCCAGCTTTGTCCGACCGTCTGTCTGTCCGCACGATAACTCGCGTAAAAATGGTTTGATTTCGATGAAATTTTAGTATGTGGTAGGAGGGTCACCTGGGGATGAACCCTATTGAAAATGGGCGAAATGGGGTCAAAGGTCAGGACATAGGAGCGGGGTCCTTTTCGATTGCCCTTATGCGTCATAACTTGCGCAAAATTGGTTCGATTTCGATGAAATTTTAGTATGTTGTAGGTGACCGCTGGGGACGAACACTATTGAAAATGGGTGAAGTGGGGTCAAAGGTCAGGACATAGGAGCTGGCTGCATTCCATTGCCCTTTGCATTATAACATACGTAAAAATGCTTCGATTGCAACAAAACTTTATCATGTTGTTCTGGAAGTATACTTAACCAGTTCTGTTGAATATCACCGAAATTGGGTCAAAGGTCAGGCAGGGCATAGGATCGAGATTTATTCTACAGCCATTATCCTCACAACTTGAGTAATGATTTCTTGTATGTTGGAAAGCGTATCATAATCAATGCATTGCATGATTTTACTAACTTGTTTACGCTTTCCAACCGTAGGTTGAAAAGGCGTGAATGCTCCAGCGTTGTCCGTCCGTCTGTCTCTCCGCACGATAACTCGCGTAAAAATGGTTCGATTTCTACGAAATTTAAGTATGTTGTAGGGGACCACCTGGGGACGTACCCTATTAAAAATGGGTGAAATTGGGTCGGAGGTCAGGACATAGCAGCGGGATCAATTCCAGTGCCCTTATGCATCATAACGTACGTAAAAATGCTTCGATTTTGACAAAACTGTATCATGTTGTTCTGGAAGTATACTTAACCGGGTCTATTGAATATCACCAAAATGGGGTCAAAGGTCAGGGCATAGGATCGAGATTTGTTCTACAGCCATGATCCTCATAACTTGAGTAATAATTTCTGGTATGTTGGGAAGCGTATCATAATCAATGCATTGCACGATTTTACTAAGTTGTTATCTATCGTTCTTATCCGGCCACACATACGTCACCTTTGTTCCGACCACAGGGTGTTGCCAACATTATTCTCGTTTGAGGGAAAAGACATAACGTTAAGGTTTGAAAATGTCTACTAGAACGAACTCAAATTTAAGAAACTCAAAAGGAAAATTAAAATGGAATATACGTTACAATATCAACGCGGTAGTCGCATTCTTGCCAAACACGTGTTAAAATATCTTCATCAACTTAACCAATAGCTGTTGCGATGCGTTGTTTCAGATCAGCTAAATTAACAGGAAATGGAGGAACGAACACACTGTGTCTTCGACATAGCCCCATAAGAAAAGTCGCAGGGTATTAGATCGAGACTTCGTGGTGGACAACATGTGATTGACATGTTGTCGTCTGTTGCACGGCCAATTCTGCGCTGAAGAATATTTTCATCGAGGTAATTTTTAACTTCCCGATGCCAATGGTGTGGTGCTCCTTCCTGTTGGAAAATTAAGTTGTCACTGTCTTCGTGCAGTTGAGGCATCGACCAATAATTAGCATATCGAGATAAGAACTCTCGGTACAGTGTTTTCTTGGAAAAAGAAGTGGCCACACATTTTTTTGCGGGATACAGCACAAAACACATTAAACTTCGGGGAATCCCTCACAAAGGCCATCGATCCCAGAGGAGAACGTCGCCTCCGTCGACTGGTAAAGGGCAATCGAAGCGCAACAGTGCAGCAATTGACCACGTAAATGAACACTGGGACATTCAGGTTCGTGTCCCCGATAACAGTAGAGCGAACCCTGTCACTCATGGGTCTCCTGAGTCGGCAATGCGCCAAAGCGCCCATGTTAACCAAGGTCCATCGGCAACGACGCCTGCAGTGCGCATGGGACTACCGTCGCTGGACAGTGGACGAGTGGGAAAAGGTTGCCTTCTCCGACGAATCGAGGTTTCTACTCCACAGAAGTGACGGGCGGTCGCGGATACGGCGTCAGACACACGACAACCAACACCCGGACACGCTTCTTGGTAAAGTACAAGCCCGCGGTCAAAATATGTCTGTCTGAGGTATTTTTTTCTAATATGAACTGGGATCGCTGTTATGGGTCCCTTAATGCCAATAGCTACCTGTCCATCCTCGCTGATCACATGCATTCCTTCATGTTGGACGTTTAACCTGGTGGGGATGTTGTCTACGAACATGACAATGGCCCCTGCCATGTCGCTAAGGAGGTGCGTGACTGGTTCCAGGAACAAGACAGGGATGTCTCCGTTCTCCCTTGGCCGGCGAAATCGCCCGACCTCAATCCCATAGAGCACTTATTGGACTATTTGGATCAAGAGATTCGATGTTCCAACCCACAGCCACGTCATCTTCGGGATCTTCGTGCTCTGATCTTCGTGCTCTGTCAGAAAGGGCACGTGTGCCATGGGCAAACTTTCAAGGCCTCAATGCGTCCATGCCACGCCGTCTCGCCGCTGTCATTGGCTATCATCTACCTATTAATGGGGTGGTTATTCCTATTAATAAGTAGATGGTCATATTATTCTGATACGACAGTGTATGTTCTCAAGACATACCGGGTTCATCGTTTAACAAGATTGTCGCTACACGCTCAGCCTACAGTCAGGTTAAAACAAGGTGTACCCTGATTTATCTAAGCACATCACTTTCTTCCATTGCTCCACCATCTTTTCCGGGTATTCTCAGTATCACTATAAGCAGATTTTTGCAATTACCTGTCCATTCGGAAGCCACTTATGGTGAAATAAGTGGCTTCCGAATGGACAGGTAATTTGCAAGACTGAATTTTTTATTAAAGAAACGGCTCGGGTCGAAATGGGCTGCTTCTGGCCCCGATTGAATTTAGCAGTTAAAAGCCTGTTCTATTCGGCTGCTTCTGGCCCCGATTGAATTTAGCAGTGAAAGACCTGTTCTATTGTACAACCTTCCTCATAGCACGACAGTCACCCTCTTTATGTCTAGTGTTCCTGCTATATTTAGTCCTTTTGGATATGGAAGATCGGGTTGTCTTCGAGTCGCTAAACACCTTTGAAATGGTTACTCGTGAGAAATCAGTGACCTTTAGTTTTGCTAATCTTGGCTACCGATAAAAGTACACCTACGGTTAGAGGTGTTTCGAATTCAGACAAATACTGGGGTTTTCCCATGTTTACACTGGTCACTGCGGTCAAACGATATGTATGCTCTTGCTATAGCACAAGGCATAACGTCATCATCCATGTGAATTGCATATATGGAAGTTTGATATCTGCGGATGTCTTACCATAAAAGGTTAATTTTTTTGCCAGCGCGCGCACCTTTCTCTCTCTCTCTCTCTCACCTTTACTGGCACAGATACCTTCAGAGCTGACTGAAGGCATGTTTAACTTGCTTGACCAAATGTGTCTCAAGTTAAGTAAGCCGTGGTGGCGCAGTGTTGTAAGCGCTTGCTTCTGACCATTTGTCTGAGATGGGTGCGGGTTCGAATCCTAGTGAGGTATAGATGTTATGTTTTTCTTACAACACTGACTCTCTCTCTCTCTCTTCCCTGGAACCAGTGGCCCTACATTTGGGACTGGCTATATTGCTTATGGCCCATTGTTTTGCACTGTGCTTGTTAAACCATCAAGAACAAAAAAAAAAACAAAGAAAAAAAACGAAGTTACGTATTAGCTGGCTACCAGTTGCTTAACTATATATTAATAGCTCTTAGCTGTTGAACTAAGTGAACTGCAGATAGAATAATAAATGTAGGAACCAAGCTGTATATCCGAATGGGTCGCAGTGCTTTAAGTTACCAGCTGTAGCATGCATTAATCCTCTCTCCCTCTGTGGGTGATTTGTGTAGACAGATGGCATTTTGTCAATGGGTCGTACAACACTGGTGGGACTCTTGTTCCTGGCCAGTTCTGCCTTTCTCAATTGACTGCTTGATATTTGAGATAGATATTTGCTCAGAATTCCTTCCTTCTATCTATTTAATTTTGAGACAATTTTCCTAGGGGGCTCCTAGCCCGTACAAGATCGAGCAGCGTACGAAGGCCCACGACTCTTACGGGCTCACTCTCTTTACTATTGCATACAAGCTAAGCTTTTAATTAATTTATTTCTTTTTTTACATTGAGCTTAAGAAAATTTCAAAATTATGTTTTTCCGGAGTAAATGCATTTCCAAATGTCAGATCCAACTGTCAGTCCAAAGTTTTGCTGATACGGAAATCTTAATACGCCTCTGTTCGTGCCTCTGATGTTCACCAAACAGTATGTATCGTCCAATCTACAACTGTTACGTTTTCTGCATAACAAAGGTGATTAAGTAACCATTATGACGTATTATAACTCTTCATAAAGAAGAAATAAAATCATGAAACACAGTGATAAAAAGGATAAATGGTCGTCAGTTGACGTTTACGAAATTTGTAGGCATTTTAGATAGAGTAGCTATGTACCAGTCCTCCCCCGCCCTTCCAAACACATACACATATTAAGAAGTTATTCATATTTCAATGGATTTATAATATACACTATCTGAGCAAAAGTAGCCGGACACTCGTCTATCCACAAACTCCGAGTATTAGGGAAAGAATTGCCATCGCTTTAGTTAACCCTTCTCCACTATCACATTCTCCACTTTACTAAGAAGACTTTCCACTAGCTTTTGGTAGGTTACTGCGGAAATTGCCTTCAATCCTGCACCAAGAGCGTTAGTCACGTGGGTCACCGATGTCGGGTGGTTCAGCTTGGCTATCAGTCTGCGTTCCAATTCATCCTAAAGGTATTCCATGGAGTTGAGATCGGGGTACTGTGCTGGCCAGTCAAGTTCTTCCACACAAATCTCATCAGGCCATTTTTGCAGTGATCTCAATTTGTTGACGTTGCTATTGTCTTGTTGTCAAAGAAACCGAACTGTTGCTAATGTTGGAAGCACATAATTGTCGAGAGTGTTACAAGAGGGCGCACCGTTAGGATTTCCCGGCACTAGAACTATAAGGCCCATCTCACCTCAAACCTACTTGTATTTGACCTATTATATATAGGTCAAATACCAGGTAGGTATTTGACCTATTTATAGCCAGGAGGTGGCTTCGGTTGGCCGCATTATTTTGGCACAATAGGGCATGTTTGTGGGCAGGCGCAGTGTGCAATAAATAGTTTTTTTTTATTGGAGGTTTAACGACCACCGTGAGCAACTCAATGAGCTATAAGCAGTCGCCCGTCCCTAATTTAGGGTCACTGATTCCAGGGAAGGGAGAGAGCCAGTGCCGTAAGACAAACACAACATCCATGCCTCACTGGGATTCGAACCCGGACCCCTTTCGGACGAATGATCAGAGGCCATCGCCTTAGACCACTGCGTCACCGGGGCGGCAATAGTGTTTTCAGTGTACATAATGTAACATTTTATAATGTTAGGTTTGCATAAGTATTTATCATCCAACATTGTATAATGTATGTTACATTTTACTTATAATATACACAGGTATCATGCAGCATTACACAATTCTTAATTTCTTTTTCTGTTATAGATATACCATCTAATCAAAAGTATCCGGGGGCTTACCTATCCACAAACTCCCTGTGGGAAAGGAATTGATATCAAGTTGGTAAACCCTTTGCTGCGAAGGCTTTACACTCAAATTTGGTACGTTACTTGCCTTCCATTCCACTATAAAGCATTAGATAGGTAGGTCACTGATGTTTGGCAGTTCGGCCTGGCTAACAGCAGGGGTTCCGATTCATCCAAAAGATGTTCAATGGGGTTGAGGTTGTGGCTTTATGTAGATCAGTCAAGTTCTTTCACACACATTTCATTAACCCTTTAACGACCATAACGCCCAGAACGCCCGTACACCCAAACAACCACGGCCACTCGTATCTTTAGTTTGGAATGAAAAGAATTTTCTGTATCCATGTGTTCTTTGAATCTGCAGGTCCTCTGCGGGATTAGCAGAAGTCACCATCTATTGCCAGTGTTATCACTAAACAAAGAACTGGACTAGGAGGTTTTTTGTTTTGTTTTTTCCGGGGAGATATCATTCACTTTCATAGCATCGCATTTCTTCTCCGTGGAAGGAAGCAGTGAATGACTCCGGGAAATGTCTGAAGGTCAATGTACACCTAGCCTTCGGATCGGAAGTTTGGTTATGGTAACCTGGTACTAACCCTTCTTTTGTTAATCTGTGAAAATGGGATCATAAATTCAAAAACCAGCAACAGACAGGTGTAAGGCTAACGCGCTCAGGTAGATATCGAGAGATCCGGGATTCAATTCCCTGGCGGTGACTGACTAAAATGTTTTCGGTTGCTGCGTGTTGCTAAAAGGTGGAAAGAGCGATGTCTTTGTTTATTCACTGTATTTGGAGGATTTTCCGCAACAGACAGTTTTGGCTGGGGGGGGGAGAATTTAATGGTCCTGGTCGTTAAAGGGTTAAACTATTCCTGCAAAGACCGCGCTTTGTGGTCATGTTAGTAAGATAAGGGTCATCACATCACCGAACTGTTGTCACAAAATTGTCTAGGAGGTCATTATAGGCCGCAGCATTAAGATTCCCAGGTAGTGGAACAAGGGGCCCAGCCCAAATCATGAAAAACTGCCCCAGAGCATGATGCCTCTTTCACCAAACTGCACAGTTGGCACAACACAGTCGGGCAGGTAGAGTTCAACTGGCATTCACATATCCCAGACTCGTCCGTCGGACTGTCAGTTGATGGAGCGTGATTCATCACTCAAAGCGTTTCAACTGCTCCAGAGTCCACTGGCGTCGAGCTCTACGCCACTCGAACTAACGCTTGGTGTTGATCTAGCTGATCTTAGGCTTGTGTACTGTTGATCGGCTATGGAAACCCGTTCCCTTCAGCTCTCGACAAACCACTATGGTGCTGGCGCCATTTTAAAAGGCATTTTGGAACACTGTGGTAAGTGTTGCAATCGAGGACAGGCGGTTTTGTCGTACCACCGGCTTAACACTCGGCAGTTCCTTACTGTCATTTCGCGAGGCCTACCAGGTCGCGATTGCACTGTTGTTGTCCTTAACCGTTTTCACTTCACAACAACAACACTAATAGTTGATCGGGCAGCTACAAATGGGTAGGGAATTTCCGAACCGACCTGCTGCTGAATGCTAAGATGGCATCCTGTGAGCGTGCCACGTTGAAAGTCACTGAGCTCTGCCGTACTGCCCATTCTACTACTTATCTACAAACTGACTTGTTGCTAAGCTGGCATCCTATGACCGTACCACATTGAAAGTCACTGAGCTCTGCCGTACTGCCCATTCTACTGTTCATGCTTGTCTATGAACTGACTTGTTGCTAAGATGGCATCTTCTGACCGTACCACGTTGAAAGTCACTGAGCTCTGCCGTACTTCCCATTATACTTTTAATGCTTGTCTATGAACTGATTTGTTGCTAAGATGGCATCCTATGACCATACCACGTTGAAAGTCACTGAGCTCTGCCATACGGCCCATTCTATTGCTCATGCTTGTCTATAAACTTACTTGTTCCTAAGTAAGATGGTATCCTATGACCGTGCCACGTTGATAGTCACTGAGCTCTACCGTACGGCCCATTCTACTGTTCATGCTTGTCTATGAACTGACTTGTTGCTAAGATGGCATTCTATGACAGTACCACGTTGAAAGTCACAGGGATCTGCCGTACGGCACATTCTACTGCCCATGCTTGTCTATGAACTGACTTCTTGCTAAGAGGGCATTCTATGACCATACCACGTTGAAAGTCACCGAGCTCTACCGTACGGCCTCTTATATTGCCCATGCTTGTCTATGAAGTGACTTGTTGCTATGATGGCATCCTATGACCGTGCCACGTTGAAAGTCACTGAGCTCTGCCGTACGGACCATTCTATTGCTCATGTTTGTCTATGAAGTGACTTGTTGCTAAGATGGCATCCTATGACCATACCACGTTGAAAGTCACCGAGCTCTGCCGTACGGCCCATTCTATTGCTCATGCTTGTCTATGAACTGACTTGTTGCTAAGATGACATCCTATGACCGTACCACGTAGAAAGTCACTGAGATCTGCCTTACTGCCCATTCTACTGCTCTTGCTTGTCTATGAACTGACTTGCTAAGTAAGATGGCATCCTATGACCGTGTCATGTTGAAAGTCACTGAGCTCTACCGTACGGGCCATTCTACTGTTCATGCTTGTCAATGAACTGACTTGTTGCTAAGATGACATCCTATGACCGTACCACGTAGAAAGTCACTGAGCTCTGCCGTACTGCCCATTCTACTGCTCTTGCTTGTCTATGAACTGACTTGTTGCTATGATGGCATCCTATGACCATACCACGTTGGAAGTCACTGAGCTCTGCAGTACGGCGCATTCTATTGCTCATGCTTGTCTATGAACTGACTTGCTAAGTAAGATGGCATCCTATGACCGCGTCATGTTGAAAGTCACTGAGCTCTACCGTACGGGTCATTCTACTGTTAATGCTTGTCTATGAACTGACTTGTTGCTAAGATGGCATTCTATGACCGTACCACGTTGAGAGTCACAAGGATCTGCCGTACGGCATATTATATTACTCATGCTTGTCTATGAACTGACTTGTAGCTAAGATGGCATCCTATGACCTTACCACATTGAAAGTCACCGAGCTCTGCCGTACGGCCCATTCTATTGCTCATGCTTGTCTATTAAGTGACTTGTTGGTAAGATGGCATCCTATGACCGTACGACGTTGAAAGTCACCGAGCTCTGCCGTACGGCCCATTCTACTGCTCATGCTTGTCTGTGAAGTTACTTGTTGCTATGATGGCATTCTATCACCGTGCCACGTTGAAAGTCACATAGCTCTGCCGTACGGCCCATTCTATTGCTCATGCTTGTCTATGAAGTGACTTGTTGCTAAGATGGCATCCTATGACCGTGCCCCGTTGAAAGTCACTGAGCTCTGCCGTACCGCCCATTCTACTGCTCATGGTTGTCTACCCTATGTGGAAAATAGACTCCGGACACCCCTTTCCGCAACAAAAAGGGAACATTGCAATAGATCACGTGTGCAAGATTCTCTTTAAAACAGCGGGTAAGCACCTCAGACGTGGTATATCGTCTACTTGTTAGATATGGCCACGCCTGTTGGGCTTACTGATTTCCAACGAGGTGTTATTGTAGGGTGCCATATCAGCAACCTGTACAAGAGTGCGATTGCAGAAGAATTGCAACATCTGTAACGTACTAGGAGATGTGACGTACCTGCCAGAAGGATGCACACGACATAAAGGCAGATAGGAATCAGAATAAAACGTCCGCGTAGCTCAATTGGTAGAGCAACTTATTCCGGAATGAGGGGACCCGGGTTCGAATCCTGGCGCGGATAAAAATGACGGAGAAATTTACTTCGTTATAATGGCGCCCGAACTATCCGGATGACCCGACCGTTCAAAATCTCGCATTGGTGTGATGTTATTTCCACACCGAGAGATAGGAAAAATAAGAGAATCCCTTCTCCAGCACTTCGAAAAAAAAAAAAAAAATAATAAGGGGGAGATGATGTAACGTACCAGGAGATGTGACGTACCTGCCAGAAGGACGCACACGACATAAAGGCAGATAGGAATCAGAATAAAACGTCCGCGTAGCTCAATTGGTAGAGCAACTTATTCCGGAATGAGGGGACCCGGGTTCGAATCCTGGCGCGGATAAAAATGACGGAGAAATTTACTTCGTTATAATGGCGCCCGAACTATCCGGATGACATAACCGTTCAAAATCTCGCATTGGTGTGATGTTATTTCCACACCGAGAGATAGGAAAAATAAGAGAATCCCTTCTCCAGCACTTCAGAAAAAAAAAAAAAATAAGGGGGAGATGATGTAACGTATCAGGAGATGTGACGTACCGGCCAGAAGGACGCACACGACATAAAGGCAGATAGGAATCTGAATAAAACGTCCGCGTAGCTCAATTGGTAGAGTGACTTATTCCGGAATGAGGGGATCCGGGTTCGAATCCTGGCGCGGATAAAAATGACGGAGAAATTTACTTCGTTATACATAAACGGTTAACTGTTTAGGGTGTTGTTAGTAAATGGAAACGTGATGGACTTACGACTGCCAAGTACGCAGAGGAAGGCCAAGTAAATTGGCGGAAAGGGACAAGAAAACTTTGAAACGTGGCGTTCGTATATACCGTCATTTCTCTGCACAAATCACTACCAAAGAATTTCGGGATTCAACAGGGATGAGCGTGTTCACTAAGACGGTAAGGAACTGCACACGTTAAATTTTTATGGTGGAGCTGCTGCATACCAGAGATGGAAACGGGTCACGGGTGAGCAGGTCAAAGCGTCGACAATTTCTTTCGGCTCAAACGGGTGGGGTTAAAGTGTTTCTGACACGATTTCGATCAGGTTTCATTTCCGTTTTGTTTTTGAAAGAAAAACAGTATTTCAAAGAACCCTTCAGAGGTCTTTGAAATAATACTTCAGAGGTTCAGAGTATGATCTAGGAACTTGCTGAGAAGGGTAAAGAAATGTGATTAGAAATAAAATTTCAGAAGACGAAACTGAAATGTAAGGCTTTTACAAGGAATGAAGATTTATCAATTGATGGGGGAAAGCTGGAGATAACAAATTCATTCATTTACCTTGGGCAGCAGATATCAAGCGAGGGTCACATTGATGAAGAAATTAATTGGTGTAAGACACTTGGTTGAAGAGCTTTTGGAAGAAACAGTGTAATTTTTAAAAGCAATGTGCCATTATTTATATCTTAAAAGAAAAGTGTTTAATCAGTGCATCCTTTTAGTGCTTGAGTACGGAGCAGAGACGTAGACCTTAAGTAAAAATGGACATATAAAGGCTGGAGACTACTGAAATCATAATACTTTATCATGCTAATCAGCTAAAACATACATTAAGCATTTGCAGCTTAAAAAATTAAATAAATGGTAGTACATGAAAACATGAAATCTTGATTTATATAAGCTGAGGAATTAGGTCCGTCAAAACATTAATCTGCCACTTCAAATAAAGATAAACATTTTGCGCAGCTATGAACGAATGGTTTTCTTTACACGTGTTAGGAGCGCAAAAGTAGATCAAGCACTCAAGCCACTTAAACAAAAAGAAGAAACTATTGAGTGCTGAAAAATCATTCATACATACCTGCAAACCTGTGATAGCAGTAGAACACAAGAAAATCTCATTGCACGACTGCTGTGATGCGAATCGGGCAGTTCTGAGATTTTTACAGGCATTAACTTATTTCCATTGTACAATAGCAATAATATACGCGAATAAGCTAACTTAAATGAAAGAAAACAGATATTAAAACACAAGTGCTGAGTATAAACGTCGCAAAAATAAGTCAGTTGATATAAAAGAACATAATGTGATACTTGATGAAACAATCAAAGAAACATTTTTCAAAACGGTTGCTTTAGAAGTCATATTTGATTCAGAACATACATATTAAATGAATCATTACGAAATGATGAAAAGTACTAAAGCTACGAAGTTCTAGTTTCTAAGATGGATACGATTGCGGTGAACAGACATCCAGCCAGTAGAAGTCTTCCACTTGGAATGAAAATTCGACAGTTGAGCAGTTTTACGTGCCATTGTAAGTTCGAGTTGTAATCTGGATATGAGCTGAATGCGGAATTGAAGAAGAAATAGTTTTCTTGCGGTACGAGGTGGTAGAGGTGGATTATCTTTGACATGATTAAGAAAGAAATTATAAATTGCAGATTTGGTGAGAATGAAGAAAAAGGCGCATAATGGGCTTCGGCATGTAGTTATAGGGTCATGGGAAGGTAGAAACATGTGGTCACGAAGATTGTGTGCTGTATTACAGACGGATGAAGTGATGCTAAACATGAAATTGAAGAGTGGTAAGAATAGAGAACATAGAGAGTAGAGATGAGCCAGTGGTATTGCAGTATGAACAAATATCTGATGTTAAAATTTGTAGTTGGTGAAGTCGTAGAGGTGAAAGAAGACGATTATGAAGAAAAAGCCATTGGCGGTCGATATCTTTGCGTGATGAAAGTGGGTTACATGCGGCTTTCCAAGTACATTGAAATGAAAGACCGGGTAAGCCAAAAATTGGAGTTGTTTGAATATACAACTGAAAGAAGCATGGAGAGATGTATGCCTGGAGTAACCGAGAAAGATAAGAAGAAGAACTCGTGGATAAGCAAAATGACAAGAGTGGAAGACATCATGATCAGAGTGAAATTCCTGACATGACAACAGGCTGGACATATTCCCAGAACGGACCATCGATGAACAACCGAAATTTTAGACTGGATTCCAAGGATAGGAAAAACCCAGAAGAAGACCACGTGGGAGATGGGTGTACGGAAGAGACTGGCCCAAGACAGTCTTTTGTTGAAGAAACTTGGGGAGACCCTCATCCAACAGTGGATTGATGATTGACAGTGATGATGATGATATATTCAAATTTATAGTTCAAAGCAGATTTATAGGGGTCAAGTCAGGTCGGGTTGGGTCCGGGTAGGGTCCAGTTAGGGTAGGGTCTAGGATATTAGTAAGTGACTTGTTTGGTGCAACCAACATTGCTCATGGACCCTTGACCAGATGCAACGAGTGTTAGGGACACGTTGTTTTAATCACAGTTATGGACACAAGTGTTATAATGATGCCACATCGTTTTTAAATCCGATAGTCGGTACTGGAAGTGGCATATGATAGGTGAACAGTATCGGACAGAATGTGTTATCCCAAATGTTAAATTTGGTAATGGCGGTGTCATGGTCTGGGAATGTTTCTCGTGATAAGGACTGGACCGTTGGTGATTGTGGATGAATACATGAACGCCACGAAGTACCAAGCCGTTCTAGACAACACCGCATTGCTTACACTTAAGAAGTTTTACGGAGTCGGGCCATTCTTTTTCTTTCAGCAAGACAACGGTTTGTGTCATAAAGCACGCATCATTTCGACATGGTTTGGGGAAATTGGTAAACAGAATTTGGAGTGGCCAGCTCAAAACCTCGACCTCATTCCTATAGAAGATTTTTGGGATGAACTTGAACGTCGGATTTACACTAGAATGACAAGGTCAACTTCTGTGTCTGAACTGACCACTGCTTTGCTGGAGGAAATGAACAACATATTGGTAAGTAGATTCTGGTAAGCAGTGGCATACCTGCTGCTACTTAACAGAATCT
Source organism: Macrothele yani (assembly GCA_039090855.1). Lineage (NCBI taxonomy): Eukaryota > Metazoa > Arthropoda > Arachnida > Araneae > Macrothelidae > Macrothele > Macrothele yani. The sequence continues at coordinate 126,586,913 of CM077024.1, read as the reverse complement.
CATTGAAAGTGTGCCGAGGAGAGTATATAATGTTATTGTGGCCAAAGGTGGGCAAACTCCTTGCTGTTTTGCCATAAATGCTGTATTGTATAAAAAGCACTGGTGTCCGGAGACTTTTCCACATATATGACACTTGTCAGGTCACGTGCGTCTTTTTATTCCCGTGTGAGCTGAGCCATGGATGTGACGTATATGTGCAAATTCACTGCCCAAAAGGGGTGTCCTGAAACCTTTGATCATATAATGTCAGTGTTTCTTTCAGGCATACATTACCCATCCCCCGGAAACGACGATCCCCCCCCCCCGAGACATGTTATGTTAATAAATTCAGGCTGTAGTGAAAAAGAAAATTTCGTTTCTTTCGATGCTACAAATATTTCTCCAATTACAATTTCTTTTTAATATTTGTTCAAGTATAATACGTAGGTCTTAATTACATATTTAAGTTTGAATTACTCAGAATTTCTTTACTTTCTCTTTGTTGTTTGCGGTGTTTTTCTCAGTTATGCTTGATGAAGCCTCCCGTGAGTGGTGAAAGCTTGCTGTCTGTTTACTTTATTATTTCACACCATTAAAACTTATTTAGAATTCAAGATATGGATTCGGGTGGGGGTTCTAAAAATTTATCAAGATGCATGCCATTCATTAAAACATAATAAGTAGATTAATCATACCTCATAGTCAGGTAATCGCGATTCAAGAACAGGAGTGTGCTGAATGCATTTTAGTAGATAAAAATTTCAAGCCTGCCGAAAACACCTCCCCCCCCCCGAACCCATCCCCCTCGTTTAGTTGAAGAAAGTTTGTTCTTGAAATGTTGAAGAAGCAATATTACTATATCAGGAGCGTATATATAATCTTTTTCGGAGTGGGGGCGACAAAAAATGGAAGTTTCTGAAATCAAACAGAACAAAATTAATGAAAAATAGAAGAAAAATTAAAGCATTTTTTCTAAGTAAGCTGGTGCATTTTTATTAAATTAAGGCATTTTTGTTTCTAATGCAAATCTCATTTTAACCAAAAATTTAAAAAATGAAACACTTTTAGGGAGGCTAAGGTCCTCATGGCCCCCCTCTAAATATGCCCCTGTGCTATAAATATACACAGTCGAGTCACATTATTCTGACCACCTCTTACTTTTGATGCCAACAGCGCGTCGTAGCCAATGAAAGAAGGCACGTATCGTGAGCTGGCTTGGAGGGTATATAAGGTGCGCTGTAGGCTTTCTGAAAACATATCACTCTTTGCTTTCATGGATAAAACGAGCGACTTATCAGATTTGCAAAAATGGATGATTATCGGCTTTCGGTCCAAAGGTGGCACTGTTTTTGAAACAGCGCAGTTTGTGAACTGTTCGTGTGCTGCTGTGGTTAAAGTGTATCGTGATTGGAGAAATGGCACCATTGCGAATAAGCTACGTGCAAACTGCAGAGCACCACGTGCCATTGATGTGAGGGGGGGAGGTCAGGTGCGAAGGTGTGTGAGGGCTGATCGACACGCTACAGTGGAGCAACTCACTGGCCGAATGAACCAGGTGGCTACCGGAAGTGTGTCTAAAACCACAGTTCAGCGAATCCTGCTCCGTATGGGGCTCTGATGCAGACGAATGGTCACTGCAGCTATGCTAACGAAGGTGTATCGGCGGAAAAAGCTTACATTTGTACGGCAGTATCGGAATTTGGCCTCCGCTGATTGGCAAAAAATTGCCTTTTCCGATAAGTCACATTTTCTTCTTCATCAAACTGCTGGACGTTGGCGTGTAAGGCGAGAAACAGCGGAGAACAAACACTCTTCAACCATTGCTGGAAGAACACAAGCTGGTGGGGGCAGAGTTATGGTCGGGGGAATGTTTTCTTGACATTCTTTGGGTCCACTCATACCTGTGGAAGGCATTATGGACCTAATTGGTTACGAATCCATTCTTTCACACCACGTACACAAATACATGCTGATTGTCTTCCATGGGGCGAATGGGATCTTCCTGCACGACAATGCGACGTGTCACACAGCAAGAAATGCCCGACAGTGGTTGGAAGAGCACGATGAAGACTTCAAAGTACTTCCCTGGCTACCTAATTCCTGAGACTTAAACTCACTTGAGCATTTGTTGAACCACCTCAATCGTGTTGTTCGCTCTATGGATTTTCCACCACGCACCCTCCAGCAGCTGTCACATGCACTGCAATGAGCTTGGCTCCACCTACCTGTGAACACATTCCAGCACCTTACTGAGTCACTCCCAGCCCGTCTAGCTTCTGTCCGCGCTGCACACGGCGGTTACTCTGGATATTAGCTGGTGGTCACAATAGTGTGACTCGACCGTGAATATATATATAGCAAATGGAAAACTTGCCCCCTCTAAGGTTCCATTTGCCGCTCCCCCCTCCCCGGTCAAATAGTCCTGAAAGAAACACTGTGTAGCGTATTTCTTATATGCAAAAGTACACGCCATTACGGAGCCACCATTTAACAAATGCGTGTACACATGCAAATAGAAATAGAGAGTGATAAGATTTGAACAAAGGAGAAAAAAGAAAACGAAGGAAATGTTTGATACGGCATTTATGGAGTTGGTATTCATAAACTTTTTAGTCTTCTTCGGAGTGAGAAAGAAAAGAAGTGAAATCCCGAAGTCCGCTGTTTAATGACTTTGGAAAGATAATCTTCTCCGGTGCGAAACTAGTTTCAGCGTAAGGGCGTGCAATTGCATTCGTTCGTCACGAAGCGATTTGACAAATCATGGTGTTATCAGTAGCACTTCATTATACGCAGAAGCCGCTGATTGCTTCTCCGGCAAAAACTACTGCATTACTTTTTTGGCGGACCTCTCCTAGTAATTCGGATGTGGAAAAAAAAAAAAAAGAAAACGCCCATATCTACGTTATCTCACCTTACAGAAGGCAGTAATAGTAGACGAAGTGGTAGCATTAATCCTTCTGCTTATAGATTGAACAATTAAAAAAAAATATTTGAAACATTAGTGACACTCAAACGGTTTTGGAGTTCACAGTTGTAATATCAGAACGCGCAACGCATTTGATAAGCCATAAGGAAAAATTAGAGCCTGTATTTCTTTTCTTTCTTTCTTCATTATTTTTTTTTCCATTAGCTGATTACACGGTTTTGAACCGGTTACGGTTAAAGCGGTGGCTCTCAACCTTTTTTTTTTTTTTTTTTTTTTTTGAGAGAAGGTTTAACGACTACTGGGAACAACCCAATCGGCTTTACGCAATCGCCCGTCCCAGATTTAGGGACGCTGGCTCCAGGGAAGGGAGAGAGCGAGTGCCGTAAGACAAACACAACATCCATGCCCGACGGGATTCAAACCCGGACCTCTTTCGGACAAATGATCAGTAGCCATCGCTTAGACCACTGCCTTCAAAATAAACCTTTATTAGTCTAAAAGCAAGGTACATGTGATACGCTTCAGTCACATGAGACTGTATTAAAAGAGACGAGGCCAAGAAGTCTCAACACAAAAGAAAGGAGGAAGGAAAACTGATAACCAGGGCGGCCAACCTCTTTGGCAGTGATACCTCTTAGAGATTTGGCTGGGTCCTGATGTACTGAGGTACAACCGAAGATTACTTACTCCGGAAACTGCATATGAGGGGGAAAATGTTTTACATATACGCGGCCAACCTCAGGAAAAAAGTTTTACATTTTTTTTCTGGAAACTGCACATGAAGCTGGTTGAAGAAATAACCAGGATTTTTTTTCAGGAACTTTGAAGTATTAAAGAAAGCGAATTTTTGTATTTTTTTCATTAAATAAGTGCGTAAACATTTTAAAATCATTTTCGCGGTTTTACTTTATAAAAACTGCATGACGGAGAAGTAGCTATTCTAGACAACTGGAGGCCCCTTTCACAGCCAAACAATAGTCCTTACACATGTATGTGAAAGAAATATCAGTTCAATGAATGTAAGTTTCATACCAATGATTATAAGATGTCATGTATTACAGGTGTTTGCACATAACTACGCATCATTTAGAATATAATGAACTGAAAGGTGTTATTCTGGGGGAGGGGGGGTTAAGAAACGGAAACCTGTGTCATTTTTTATAAGAGTCAAGAGAAAAAATTTACTATGTGCAAAATATCTTGACATTATGTGAAAAGTGTTATTTATACATATAAGAATTAAAAAACGTTTAATGTATTTTTACATATTCAAGATTACATAATTTTTAACTGTCATTTATTTTTTTCTTACGTTTGCTTATATTTCGTATTTATCGTATAAATTGGAAAAGGTCTGTAAGAGCGAACGTGCCGTCATGTGACTTAGCGCCGCCTCCTACTTAAGGATCTGAGGCGTCCGCGCTATATGGTCTCTCACAACAACAGAGAGGTGTTTCTGCTTCCCAGAAACACTATATATATCTCTCTCTCTCTCTGTGTTCGAGCGAACAAACGAAGCCTTCCCCACTTTAATATGTAAATCTGTGAACCGGGAAGACGGAGTGACAACAGCTGATCATACAGAATAATATTCTCCTTTCGATGTAATAATTTCAAGAGGAAACTAGGTAAAAGACATACGAACATTTATTTCAGCATCAATTAGAATTTTGATGGCGGCGGATTACTCGCTCCTTAACATTAGGCTTCACTAGGATTGGACCTGGCAAGGATCGTGAAACGTGCAAGCTAAGATGGTCAAATTCTGAAGAAATCTCGCTCAGCATTGAAGTCCTAACTTAGAGTCTCCCTGACACTAGGTAGCTCTACACCTCGTCGACGCTTAAAGAATGGTCTTCTAGCTATCCTTCTCTAACCGATGTTTCAGTAGACTGTACCAAGTCCGTATTTCAGTAGTGTAACATCCACTACCCCAACCGGAATCCCTGACACGGTCTGATTCCGTTGCAGCGGCGACCTAACTCTTCTATGATAGATGCTCGCTAACTTCCCGTGAACTTCGGGAGTTCTCAATCCTGGAACATCCCGGGGTCCACCGCACAATCAATGCAAACGCGTCGCATCCCTTTCTCTCGGAGAAATGCTCCCTCCGGTTTCCGAAATCAGACTGAAGAACAGATCCTCTCCGAGTGACCTGCTCGCATCCCCCTTCACGCTGCACCTGTCCCAAGGACGTCGGCGCTGACCTTGACCTCACGCTGACCGGTTCATGTTGCTCACCTCTCTGGTCACGTGGGTCACCTTTGGCGCCCTTCATCGGCCACACCCATGGGCGTTAGCTGGGTCTCTTGCTGCTGGACTTTCAATCCAACCCTGTGCGTTCTCGTTTCTCCCCAGGTCATCCATTAGTGAGTGTCTCCTTTTGAGAAAGTAATCCTACCGTCGGAGTACATCCGTATAGTAATACAATACACATTGTTATATTGATACAAAGGAGTATGTCTGTCTTTCAGACTTGTAGGCGCCTGGTCGATATGAACAATGCACTGTGAAAGTCGCAGTGTCCTTGACGATACTGTCAGTTCGTCGAAAAAGGCATCGCCCTAAGTCCTTTGTTACAATTCTCGACTTCACAAAAAAAATAAAGAATATTTGCGAACTTTCTGTCGCCATTTTGGGAACTTGCGATGCTTCTTTCGTTATGAAAAAGCAACATAATGTTCATCATTAATATGCATTAACATCGTTAATGTGTCCGTTCTTACAAGGTCATTTGACACTGTTAGGTGTTTTGTGTGTGAGATGGTGAGACATTTCAAGAGGATGGCCTTAGTTCTCTAAAAGAATAAAATTTGCATGATATGATTAAGTTTTATACTATTACAAGGCATTTTTGTAGTACTTTGTAATGGCATAAAACGAAGACTATAATTTTAATTTACAACTGGCACATTTGTGTTTTACGCGACAAAGTGCAATAATTTTGGTTTTACGAAAAATACATGCAGGTTCCACAGAATTTGAATTATTAAAAACCTATAAAACCTACTTAATAATATGGAATTTAAAATCTTCAGTAATTAAAAGCTAATACATTCTCAAAAGGGCATCAAATATATTTTTTTGCTGGGGGTGCCCCAAGTTTTTTCGGTACGCCACTGACGAACTGTATTATAGCCAGGGCTTGGAAAATGCGGTCGTCTGTGACGAGCGAAAAGTTTTAGTTGACGAGTAAAAAAATCAGTAGAGCAGCTTAAATTCAATCTGCAACTTTTTATGCGCTATTATGCCTGCTGTTGGATACGTAAAGCTATCGGTTTCTTAATAAAGCTTATTTGAATTCACAGAAGTTATGCGTGATTGTGCGCCAGCATGGGAAACCGGTTTCTCCGCAAAAGTAATTGGACAGCGAGTGCCGGGAGTCAAAACATCCTGGCACGATGCACTTAACAAGGAACACGAGGCAAGAAGCTGCAAGCCTGGTAGAATGATTTCCGCTGTGTGAAAAGATAGGCAGAGTAAGAGTCACATGCACCTCGCGAGCAGCCGCTTAGCCAATTGCTGCGAAGGAAAGACAAACACGGGAATCCCTGTTTCGCTGGGAGCTGTTTGAAAAGTTCTAAAACATTAAAGGATTCTTGCATCAACTACTCCAGAGAGCGAGAAAACTGAGCGGTTTTTTTTTATTTTATTATACAATGGTTAACAGTTTAAATTCAGTTAGCGATAAAATATTATTCGAGAGATCTGAATAAATTTTTAAGAAATCAAACCCTTTAACCGGCTGGAACGAGTTAATTCGGGTTTAGCAATATGGTCTGAAATCAGGTCAAACGAATATATTTACTGTCTAATAAGTGGGCCGAACGCGGTTGCGAGTGAACCTGCGCATCAGAAACCGTTGCTTTGTCTTTGGCTTACTTATTCAAAGTGGTCATTTATGGCGATGAATGACACTAATCCTTTCGAAGTTATTACCTTCTGAAAAGGCTGTAATAACGGCTGCGATCCTAAGAAAGGAGAGAGAACATATTTAAGTCTTTTTTTTTTCGACCCAGTGGCATGATGTTCGTGTCAGAGGTACATTCCCTTCCCCATGATGCCATGGGTCATGCAGCACAGAACAAAGGAACAGAAGGGAGCTCGTAGCACCAGGTATATGGTGGTGTGTTTTCCGCATTCGCCTATTCTTGATTGGCCTATTCTTCGTACGTCGGAAGTTAATGGGTTCCGCCATTTTAGGCGAGGAAAGAATTCTTGATTCGCCTATTCTTGTCTGGCCTACAACTCTCACCTGCTAGAGGGGAGGGATTCACCTGGAGCAAACTTCTTGATCCGCCTACGTCGAAAGTTAATGGGGCGAGAAAATGCTATTACATTATTTCGCTTAAGCTTTGACGGAGTGATTTAAAAAAATGATACATCTTTACCTCTCTTGAATTTTTTTATCGAAACACTAAATCTGTCGTGTGTTAAAAAAAAAAAAGGACAATTTTTCCCGTGAAAAACAAAAACCTATTTTTATCCCTAGGGTTTGAAACTAGTTTTATTTCTTTAATCGAAAAAAAAAAAAAGCCACGTAGAAAACAAAATTGTGCACAACATTTATAATTTAAAAAAAGGGAAGGTTGATTCTATTACATTATTTCGCATAAGCTTTGACGGAGTGATTTAAAAAAAAGATTCATCTTTACCTCCCGTGGTTTGTTTTTTTTAATCATCATCATCATCATCATTGTCAACCATTATCAATCCACTGCTGGACGAAGGTCTCCCCAAGTTTCCTCCACAACGGTCTGTCTTGTGCCAGTCTCCTCCATGTCACTCCCGCATATTTACGAATTTCATCCACCCATCTCCCATGTGGTCTTTTTCTGGGTCTTTTCCTGTCCCTTGGAATCCAATCTAAAATTTCGGCTGTCCATCTATGGTCTGTCCTTCTGGCAGTATGTCCAGCCCATTGCCATTTCAGGGATTTAACTCTGATCATGATGTCTTCCACTCTCGTCATTTTTCGGATCCACGAGTTCCTCTTCTTATCTCTCCTGGTTATACCAAGCATGCACCTCTCCATGCTGCTTTGAGTTGTCTGCAGCTTTTGTATGTCTCTTTTAGTTAAGGTCCACGTCTCTGCACCATACGTAAGCACTGGAAGGATGCATTGATCAAACACTTTTCTTTTAAGACATAATGGCATATTGCTCTTGAAAATTATGCTGTTTCTTCCAAAAGCTCTCCAGGCAAGTTTTGTACGCCGATTAATTTCTTCATCAATGTGACCCTCACTTGATATCTGCTGTCCAAGATAAACATACGTATCTGTTATCTCCAGTTTTTCTCCATCAATCGATAAATCTTCATTTCTTGTAAAAGCATTGAACATCACTTTTGTCTTCTGAAAGTTCATTTTTAATCCCACTTCTTTACTCTTGTCAGCAAGTTCCTGGATCATACTCTGCAGCTCTGATGGGGTAGTTGCAAAAATGACTATGTCATCAGCAAAACGAAGGTGGGTTAGATAATCTCCATTAATCTTTATCCCTTTGTTTTCCCAGTTCAGTGATTGAAAGACATTTTCCAATGTGGCGTTAAAGAGCTTCGGAGATATGGTGTCACCTTGTCTCACTCCCTTTCCAATTTTTATGTGTGTTGTATTTTCAAACAGCCGAATCTTTGCACTTGCATTTTCATAGATGTTATTAATAATATTAATGTATGCATCTTCAATACCGCAGGATTTCAGAGCCGTGGTAACTGCTGATGGTTTCACCGAATCAAAGGCTTTTTCATAATCGATAAAAGCCATGCACAATGGAAGTTCATATTCCCTCGCTCTTTCAATCAGTTCTCTCAGTACGTGGATATGATCTATTGTGCTGTAGCCACTCCTGAATCCAGCTTGTTCTCTCGGTTGAGCCATGTCCAGTGTTACCTTCAAGCGGTGTGAAAGAACTTTAGTGAAGATTTTATAAACCACTGATAGGAGGCTGATAGGTCTGTAGTTCCTGAGATCCTCAATGTCACCTTTTTTATGTAGCAGGATCATTGTAGCATTGTTCCAATCCTCAGGAATCTTCCCTTCATTAAGGCATCGAGTGAAAATTTGGGCGAGTACTGTTTCAATTTCTCCACTTGCTTCTTGTATGATGTCTATAGTAATTCCATCTTCTCCTGGAGCTTTCCCTCGCTTCATGTTCTTGATTGCATGAGCAACTTCTGCTGGGAGGACTGGAAGAACTCTGGTACCTTTCATGATGTCTGGAGTACATGTATCATCCCTTTCATATAATTTGGAGTAGAAATCTTTCACTCTTGTCAAAATTTCACCTCTATTTCTTGTTATAGAACCATCTTCTTTTCTCAGAGCCATAATCTGTTTTCTTCCCTTACTGAGATGTCCCTTTGCTATCTTAAGGCTTTGGTTGTTTTCAATTGCTTTCCTTACTAGTTCGCAGTTGAATTTCCTTACGTCTTCAGTGATACTTTTTCGTGTTGTCTTGCATAGCTCTATATATTCCACTTTGGAAGTCACATCTACTTTAGTTGTCCTCATCTCTCTTCTTTTTTGCATCAACATTTTGATTTTCCCTGATAATTTGTTCACATGCAACTTGTTCTTAGACCCAGCTAATTTTGTTGCTGTTTCCATTAGAGCTTTGGTTACTTTTCTGTTAACTTCCGAAATATCCACTTCTTCCGATATTAGGCCTTCTAAAGCAGAGAATCTGTTCTTCAGTTCCAACTTGAAAGTATTATGGTGTTTTTTAAGGTTGGTTATGTCAATACATTTTGTTTGTCTTATGAGCTTGCCACGTTCCAGTTTAGTGTTGAGGTGCATCTTACATCTCACCAATCCATGGTCACTACCTGTGTTGAACTTGTTCAGCACACTGCAGTCTTCGATGACGAATTTTTTGTTACACATAATAAAATCAATTTCACTTGTCGTCCCAATTGGATGTCTCCATGTCCATTTCCTGTGTGGCTTTTTCTTGAAAAAGGAGTTCAAGATGAAAAATCCTTCTGCCTCTGCAAACTCAACGAGAGTATTTCCACGCTGGTTTCTGTTGCCGTGACCGAATTTACCTACTGAAGTTTCATTCTGTTGCCGTTGCCCTATTTTTGCATTGAAATCTCCCATAATTATCTTCAAGTGCTGCTTACCTTTATTATTTAGATGACGAATTTCCTCATAAAATTCTTCAATTTCTTCTTCAGGATGACTTGTGGTGGGTGCATAAGTTTGAATAATCTGAGCCTGGTATCTTCTCGATAGTTGGATAACGAGTCGTGCAGCTCTGTCAGAGGAACTTTCAACTTCTACCACTTTATCCTTCAGTTTCTTGTTTATTATAAATCCAACACCACTAGTTCTGCCAGTATCTGTCCCACGATAATAGAAGAGATGTCCACTTTTCAGTTCAATGAGTTCTCCTCCTTTTCTCCTTACCTCACTTAGCCCGACGATGTCCCACTTGATCCTTTGTAGTTCCTCTTCCAATTCAAGAAGCCTTGAATCAGAAGATAGGGAGCGTCCGTTATAGGTAGCCAAGGTCAGCATCAAATGGCAGCCTAGTCCGGTCCTCCGGGGATTCTTAGCACCCTCTGCCTTCATGTCGCACTGGCCGCTGCCTTGGCCAGGTACATTCCAGCTGCCGGAGACTGAGGGCCAAGATTTAAGTTGTAGAGTCATTTTGGAGGTGTTTGGCCACAACTCACCACGCTGGCCAAGCGGGTTGGTGAGTGTGGGATAGCATTTCCTCTGATCCCGATGGTATAGTTATACCGCTATTGGCGGTCGTCAGAGCCCCTTTAGTGGGAACAGGATGCACCACGAGAAGGCGGGGTTGACATTTGTCAAGGAGAGGCTGTGATGTTACGCATCACCTGACCTTACATTTTTTAATCAAAACACTATAAATCACTAAATATTTCGTGCGTTAATGTAGGAGATATCAAATGATGAGTAAAAAGTAAAAAACAGAAGGTAGTCCTCACAGGTAGTCGTCAGCGTGATTAAGATATTAAGTGTGTCGTCCAATCAAAATCGAGAGAAACTACAGTGAGGGGTAGGGAAGGGGTTATGTGTGTGTAAGGTAGAATTCAAGAAAGCGCTGATAATGAAAAGGTAAAGAAAAATAAAGGGTAAAGGGATGTTAATGCGGGGTCCGGACTAAATTCAACCAGACACTGGCCCACTCGGATATTTGCCCACCTGGACATTTGCCCATCGGATAGTTGCCCACCCGGACACTTGCTCACTATGGATGATCTGTATATAATACGTAACGTCGGAGGATGCTTCCGGTCTAGTCTAGGAAAACTGATCACATAAATTTTTACCGACCATATAAAAACTGCACTTCGTTTCAGAAATGTTGAAATTTAAGGGGTTACCCCCAAACCTAACCTAATATATATATATATTACCTTTGTTATGGGTTCAAAAAGCTCAAACTTAAATCACAAGACAACACTATCATTAGGCGAAAACGCACTTGAAAATTCGGAAAAGGTTAAATTTAGGGGTGTTAACCCCCAAATGCACACTAACGCATATAATCTTTTTCATGTGCTCTAAAAAGCTCAAAATTAAGTCATTAGACAACGCTGTCAAGAGACAAACAACGCACTTGAAAAATTCGAAAAGTTTAAATTTAGGGGGCGTTAACCCCCCCCGCATGCAAACTAACATATATAATAATTTGACTTGAGATGACATATGTATTGTTATGGAGAAATATTTCCTTCGGGTGATGTGGCGTGCGTAAGTATTTCTAAGGGCTGGATAATTGTTATTTTCGTCGTGAATAAGAATCTTCCAGGGTAGAGGCAGGATAATTGGGTTGTCGTCATTACTGGACATCAGTCTTAATTGGAAATGCAAATTTGGGACCTTTTTGCAAGGCTTGAACCCCAAGTTTCTTTGAAAGATTTAATAATTTTAAACAAGGGAATAATAACACAAATTCCCAAATACAGCTTATAAAATTCATTAACTTAAGCACTAAGATCCTCTCTGATGAACTAGTTCAAGCCTTGCAAAAAGGTCCCAAATTAAAATTTCCAAATACCTCTCTAACATCTGAACTCGTCTTACCACAAATGGAACAAATAATTAAAAATCTTCCTACGAATGATCAAGATTACGTACGACATAAAATCACAAGATCTGTTACCAAACTCAAGCTTAGCAATCCACACGGACCTACTGATCCATTACACTCCCGGAATGCTAAACTAGAACTCATGTTATTAAAGAACGAACCTAATATTTCATTAATCATGGCTGATAAAACCTCACAAATTGTAATTCTGAACAAGAAAGACTAGGATGAAAAGGTGCTTGCAGCTATCACCAAAATTCCTCATGCCATCACCGTCATAGATCCTATTAACTTCGACTATTAAGCAAATTGAAAAAGCAAGGCCATCTTCCATCTCTATTACAAAAAGCTGCAACTCCTCCACTTGGACCTCATATACCGGCTCTGTTTGGGAAAATAAAATGGATTTCCAAGGAAATCTACTCATCTACTCATACCATAGATACCCCGGGAGGTTGGTTCCCTCAAGAGTCTGCGACGTTACGGGGTCGCATACATATTGCATAAATGACAAATTGCGTTTCGTTCCGAGATCTTGTCAAAGTGTGGGAGTTTTCCTAGTAGAAAAAAACAAAATCTGTGTTTTCCTAGGGATATAAATGCGTATATAACATCATAATGACACAACGTCTATGTCTATGCTATGTCTATGTTTGCGACTCACTAAATCTAGGTCTATGTAGAAGCACAAGGTCTATGTATAGAAGCTAGCTTTGCGACTCACTAAATCTAGGTCTATGCAGAAGCACAAGGTCTATGTAGAAGCTAGCTTTGCGACTCACTAAATCTTGAGTTATGATTTTAATATTTTGCATGAAGGAAAAATGGGCCCGAAAGATGGGGAGGGGAAGAAATGCGTGCAGGGCCGACTACGAAAAAAAAACTACATCAATGTTCAGGTAGATGACACGAAATACCCTGCTAAAACCATACCCAGGGTAGCCGGCTCCGACACACACGAAACCCCCACTCCCCGTGGACTGTGATTACCCCATTCAACCAAGAGCGGTGGTATACTTCTCTGAATTTCTGCGTGATAACTTGCGAAGAAATAGTTCGATTGCGGCGAAATTTTAGTATGTACTTTCGAAACAATAGTGGATCCTTTCTGTTGAAAATGTTCTAAATCGGTACTTAGAACTAGTGCAAATGCGTGAGATTTGTTCGCCAGCACTTTCGCGCTATAACTTCAGTAAAAAAATTCGGACTTTGAAAGAATTTTTTTTATTCATAATGGAGGTAGTTTATGTTACAAATTAGTAGCACACAAACAGATATGATTCCGATCTACATCAACATCGGCCATTATACGTCTGCCCAGTCAAACCCCACCACGCTCAAAGCAAGGCATTTTCCTCAGGCTCCTGGAACACTATATGATCAGTAATAAATTGAAATTTATTGATTACCAGTTCTCTGAACTAAAAAATAAAAACAGCTGTTATGAAATTCTGTGGGCAATATCATTTGACTGCCTCGCGGCATCGAAATTTTCCTTCCCGACGTGAAAACAAGTTCAGTTTAATTGGCCTCCAGAGTATGGAAAACAGACGTCTACTATTCCTACTTTCTCCCTGCTCCCCGCTCCTATAAAACTCCTATTATTCGTATGCATAATACTATATACAATGATAAACCCCTGTGTACAGAAATCAACACCAGCAACTACGGTAGCCCATAGAATAGACTTGTTTCACAGATGATATAATTTTGAGCTTTTTAGAGCCCATGATAACGACTATATATGTTAGTTTTCATTTGGGGGTTAACGCCCCCTAAATTAAAACTTTTCGAATTTTTCAAGTGCGTTGTTCGTCTATTGACAGCGTTGTCTAATGACTTCATTATGAGCTTTTTAGAGCACATGAAAAATATTATATATGTTAGTTTGCATTTGGGGGGTTAACACTCCCTAAATTTAAACTGTTCCAAATTTTCAAGTGCGTTGTTCGCCTATTTAAGTTTGAACTTTTTGGACCCATAACAAAAATAATATATATATTAGGTTAGGTTTGCGGGTAACCCTTAAATATATTAGGTTAGGTTTGCGGGTAACCCTTAAATATATTAGGTTAGGTTTGCGGTAACCCTTAAATTTCAACATTTCTAAAACAAAGTGCAATTTTTATATTGTCGGAAAATATTTATGTGATCAGTTTTCCTAGACTAGACCGGAAGCATCCTCCGACGTTACGTACTATATGCAAATCATCGATAGTGGGCAAGTGTCCGGGTGGGCAACTGTCCGATGGGCAAATATCCGAGTGGGCCAGTGTCTGGTTGAATTTAGTGCGGACCCCGCATTAACATCCCTCTACCCTTTATTTTTCTTTACCTTTTCATTATCAGCGCTTTCTTGAATTCTACCTTACACACACATAACCCCTCCCCCACCCCTCACCATAGTTTCTCTCGATTTTGATTGGACGACACATTTAATACCTTAATCACGCTGACGACTACCTGTGAGGACTACCTTCTGTTTTTTACTTGTTACTCATCATTTGATATCTCCTACATTAACGCACGAAATATTTAGTGATTTAGTGTTTTGATTAAAAAAACCCAACCATATGAGGTGAAGATGAATCTTTTTTTTTAAATCACTCCGTCAAAGCTTATGCGAAATAATGTAATAGAATCAACCTTCCCTTTTTTTTTTAAATTATAAATGTTTTGCACAATTTTGTTTTCTACTTGGCTTTTTTTTTCGATTAAAGAAATAAAACTAGTTTCAAACCCTAGGGATAAAACTAGCTTTTTTTTTTTTCACGGGAAAAATTGTCCTTTTTTTTTTTTTAACACACGACAGATTTAATGTTTCGATAAAAAAACTGACGAGAGGTAAAGATGCATCTTTTTTTTTTTTAAGTCACTCCGTCAAAGCTTAAGCGAAATAATGTAATAGCATTTTCTCGCCCCATGAACTTTCGACGTAGGCGAATCAAGAAGTTTGCTCCAGGTGAATCGCTCCCCTCTAGCAGGTGAAAGTTGTAGGTCAGACAAGAATAGGCGAATCAAGAATAGGCGAAACAGGAAGTAACCATATGGTGGGCACTGTTGATAGTTGGTTATCGCAGGTTTACGGTCGGTTCTGCTGAGATGTGAGGGAGAAAGGAATTGTTTTGCCGTGAGTTTCTTAATACCAGGGCTGCTATGTGAACATTTCTCTTTGGGGAGCGCGGAAAGTGTAAGACATCATTAGTTTCTGGTGCATCGGCCCCTTAAAGGTTAAAACACGAAACAAAACCGACAACCCTACGGGTCTGTCGATTTTCAGCTGGCGAATGAGGTATTAGCCTGACAGGTGAAGCAGCATGAAATTTCTCAAGCCCTGATAATAGTGAAATCGCTACTCTTAAAATTTAAAACTGAAAATAAAATAAAATACATATTGAAATCAATGGCTTAGGAAGCGTGGGGTGGTGGGGGGGCAGAAGGGGCAGTTGCTTCCGTATTCATCTACGTGCAGAGATGAAACATCCCATTTACCCCTTCACTTTTCTTCTATTTTGATTATGGTCGTCATCGGATAAATATTTGTATAATTTTTTTTATTTCCTGGCTTCTAAAGTTCCTTCTGATAAAACTGAATATCATTTTCTTCCAATTATTAAAAATCTAGGACTCTGAATTTTTAATGCTGTTCCTGAGATGCAGACCACTTGTCCAGTGTAAGAAATGAGAAGTTTTACAAAGTATCAGCTTTGCAGTTGTCAGAATGCGGAAAAAACCGTCTCACGAAGTACCAGTTTTATAGCTGTCGGGAGGGCAGGGCGGACGGTTGCCCTCCCAAAATCGTCATACTAGGAGCGTAAATTTATGCTCTGAGGGGCTTAACGAATAGAAATGTACAACGCAACGTAGGAATAAATTTACTGAAAATTATAACTCAAAAATAAAGTTATACATTTTAATATTTTATTTTCTAAAGACTTTAGTTAACCGCATACAGTATTTCGTGCTGCAAACTAAGACACAGAGTAACCTACATTGCGAGGTGTGAAAACCTCATATTCATGAAAGGAATAAAGAGCTGATGGAAGCATGTAAAATAATATGCGGATATGCCTAACTTCCATAAACGTTATGTAAACTTCCGAACATGATGTAGGAAAAAAGAGCTAATTAGCCATTTGTGCGCTTTTGCAGAAAGCTCCTACGCAGGGCCGTAGCTAGGGAAGGACCAGGACGGGCGGCGCCCGAGCTGCGTTTCTCTTTGCCCGTCTTAGCGATGTCCGACCGCTTTTATAGACATTAGAGATTGATGTAGAGGATTTTAGGAAGGTAGTGTCTGGTCCCAGGTCTTAAGCAACCCTTGGAAGTAGGAAGCTAGGATATTTGGGTTAAAGAGACCGACAGAAAAGTCACACGGAAACGAGGCAGAAAGGGAGGGTAAGGCGCCTTTCTTTATAAAGGGGGGGGGTACTAGTGATCCTACAGCTTCACGTGCCCATCCGAAGCATGGCGAATATCTAGTGGTTCGAGCTTTCGTATCTGCTTATGATCGATCCTGAGACTTTTCCGTGGCAGTCCCAAACGTTGACCGCGGGGCCATCCGCAGCCCACCTCTTTTATATCTTTTGCCCGACGTCAATTATCAACCTCCCCTACCATCTTCTCTGTCTGACTACGTGCCTGCTCCTGCGTGGGTGCGTTTAACCTTGAAAGGAAGTTTTCTAAACCCTTTCTAAAAGCATCTTTCTATTATTACGTTCGCCATCCAATACCTACTCGTTCTATGCTGGTTTGTTTTTCATTCGGCATTTCTGTGTTGTCTGAGTTCACATAATTGTTACGCTTCATTTGATGTTTAAACCGTTGGCTCCCGGGTCTTTACCTAGTTTTAACGTTTTTAGTAAAATTAAGAAAGTTGGATTTTTGATCGATACTTCCTATACCGGAAATATGGAAAGTAAAACTGTGAACTGTTTGAGCGAAACTGGAACTATTGCGTTTCATTCACGCACACGCCTACTGCGCCTCACAGGCACATTGAACAGCCAACGCTACATCACGGAAGTGTTGGAAGCTAAACTCCTACCCTTCCTACAGATGATCCCCGGAGCCGTTCTCCAACAAGACAATTCCCGACCCCATGTTGTGCGTACAGTCCAAGACTTATATAACATCGAATCCGTGTCCTCTCACTCCGGAGTAAGTCGCTCTCCCAGCTGAGCTACGCGGACATGTGCTCTTACTGCTATCTTTTTTTTTTTTTTTTTTTTTTTTTTGTGATTGAAGGTTTAACGACCACAATGAGCAACATATAACGAAGTAAATTTCTCCGTCATTTTTGGTCTACGCCGGGATTCGAACCCGAGTCCGCTTATTCCGGAACAAGTCGCTCTACCAACTGAGCTACGCAGACGTTCATTCTGATTGCTATGTGCCTTTATGTCGTGTGCGTCCTGCTGGCAGGTACGTCCCATCTCCCCCCCGAAAGAGGGCCGGGGGCATGGCCCATGGGTCAGCCGTGACCATGAATCGTTGCAGGCAGCCATCCGCTGTAGAACGTGCACTCGAGAACTCCTAGTCAATCTAGTGTGTGGAACGCAACATCACACATTTTTACTTTTCGAAGCGCTGGAGAAGGGATTCTCTGTTTTTTCCTATCTCGCGGTGTGGAAATAACATCACACCATTGCGAGAGTTTGAACGGTCGGGTCATCCGGATAGTTCGGACGCCATTATAACGAAGTAAATTTCTCCGTCATTTTTGGTCTACGCCGGGATTCGAACCCGAGTCCGCTTATTCCGGAACAAGTCACTCTACCAACTGAGCTACGCAGACGTTCATTCTGATTGCTATGTGCCTTTTTGTCGTGTGCGTCCTGCTGGCAGGTACGTCACAAACTCAATGGGCTATAAGCAGTCGCCCGTTCCTAATTTAGGATCACTGGTTCCAGGGAAGGGAGAGAGCCAGTGCCGTAAGACAAACACAACATCCATGCCTCACCGGAATTCAAACCCGGACCCCGTTCGGACGAATGATCAGAGGCCATCGCTTAGACCACTGCGCCACCGGGGCGGCTACTGCTATCTGCCTTTATCTCATGTGTGTCCTGCGGGCAAGCAAGTCACATCTCCGCCCCCATCCGAAAGAAGGCCGGGGGCCATGGTCGGCTGAGACCATGTGTCGCTGTAGGCAGTCATCCATGAAGAACGTGCATTCGAGAAATCCCAGGCAATGTGGTGTGTGGAACTTAACATCACAATGATTTATTTTTCGAAGCACTGAAGAAGGGATTCTCATTTTTCCTGTCTCGCGTGGGGAAAGAACATCACATCATTGCGAGAAACTTTAACAGCCGTGTCATCCTGGAAGTTCAGGCGCCAATATAACGTACAAGTTTGTCCGCGCCGGGCATCGAGTCGGAGCCCCTCGCTCCGGAGTAAGTCACGCTCCCAACTAAGTTACACGGGCATGTGCTCTCACTGCTATCTGCCTTTATCTCATGTGCGTCCTGCGGGGGCAGGCACGTCACACTTACTCTGTGCGCATCAAGTCGCTCGTCTTTCCTGACCTGCTCGCTCGCCAGATTTATCGCCTATATCCGTCTGGGGCGTCATCACACAACGACCGGCTCGCATGGCCTCGCCGCCTGTCACAACCAACGAATTGCGGATGCGTGTAGAAGCAGAATGGAATGAATACTGCAGACGACCATCCAAACTCTATTTCATTCTATCCCACGGCGTGTGGAGGTAGGTTTTAATAAACCATGGTGGATTTACTTATTATTAATTTTTTGGCCTTCCTCATCACAAACCGGTATGTAATTGTGATCGTTTGCAGCTTGTACCATAACTAATCCAATAAATTCCATTGTGATTGCTCGTTTCTTTCTTGGTGTTGCAATTTCTATTAACAGCAGTGTAGATTGTTGAGCAACAAAGAAATTAGTTATTGTTGCATCACTTCATGGGACAGCACTCAAAAAATCAAATTTCAAACAGTGCTTCCGTTACCCTTTTTCGTTACATCGACACTGTTATGCATGGGATTTACATTATTGCTGTTGATGCATAGCATTAAAAATGCCCTCCACTGGGATTTACTGATTCCTCTACACAAATTCACCCCTTGCATTGTTCCTGATCGATGAAACATTTTCAGAATGATGTTCGAAATCGATGAAATGATAATGATGGATTAGAAATCAGAATGCAAGTAATCGCCGCTGAGTGCCTAGCACGTGTCGGCCTTGTGACTAAGTCCGCAATTCATACATATTTATGATCATTAGTGATAAATATATTCCGAATATTAACCCCCAAGGAACTGAATTGTATTATTGTTGTCTCACAAACAAGTATAAAAATTAGCGAGGTCTGAAGAATGTATTTCGTGGAGTTTTTTTTTTCTGCAATGTCATCGAAAGCGGATAATAAAGAGCAAAAAGCACTGTGGAGACATTACTCGTTAGTAAAGAGATCTCACTATTATCTTTGGAAGATCGGAGACATAACTTGTAAGATCCACACCTCCTAGCACTTGGCTGAGGGGAGTGCCCATTGCATAGGAGTGGTCACCGCACCTCCTGTACCTGTCGGAAATGGGTAGTTGTTCTTTTCCCGATCACTAACCGTGATAACGGGCTACTTTTCAGGTCAAAGGTCGAATGACAGATAGATCGAGAAAAGCGGTCGGACAAATAATGACTATTTTTGCTGGCGTTGTGCGTCTTCTTCTTTTATTACTTGAGCTATATACTACAGAAGCTATGCCCACATCCTACCATATTTTCGGAGTGTCTTTATTCATTTTTTTTAGTTAAAATGTTTTTTTTAAAGCTAATTAAATCTAGTGAAATCAATTTAAAATGTTGGCTGTGTTTTAAATCCTGTGATGAAAGTCGTAGGCCGTCTCAATGGCCAAGCGATCTTAAGCGATAGTTTCTGACTGACCATTCATCTGATATGGGTCCGAGTTCAAGCCCCAGATGAGGCATGGCTGGTGTGCTTGTCCAATGGGATCGACGCGTCTCTTTACTGGAACCAGTGGCTCTAAATTACCTACCGGTAGCCGCTTATGGCGTTGTAAAACCACGAAACAGAAATTTAAAAACAAGAAGTGGAAGGAAGTACGGGCTTACTGACAGTCCCCGAAACCCCCGCGGGGGGGGGGGGTCTCACGGCTAAGAGGAATTCTAGCTTCAGTAAAAGGATTTCACAAAAAAAATTGCGGAAGCTTCATGTAAAACTGGTTAAGAAATTGCCAGGCATTTTTGACGGCAGCTTTGAATGAAGTATTAAAAGAAAATATTTTTTTTTTTTTAGTGAATAAGTAAAATCTTCAAGAAATATTTTTCGCTTTAGTTCATAAAACCTGGGTGACGGCTATTTTCCAGATCATGAGGTTCCTTTTCACAGCCATAGCAATAGTTCCTATAGATGTATATTAACAAGAGAATGTGAAAGAAATACACTATCTACCAACAAGTAATTGGACACCTGTGATAGCAAAGGAAAACGAAGTTTATTCACTTTCAATAGTTGGTGGAGCCTCCACGAGCGGCGATTACAGCTTCGACCCTCCGGGGCATGCTCTCAACCAGGCGTTGTACGACGGCTAGTGGTATTTTCTTCCAATCGGCTGGGAGAAGAGAGGTCAGTTCCTTCACCGATTTTGGACGGTGGGGGCACCCTTAAGTCGACGCTCCAACTCGTCCCAGAGGTGCTCGATAGGGTTAAGGTCCGGGCTCTGAGCAGGCCCGTCCATTCGATTAACCCCATTGTCCCCATACCAAGCCAATGTGGACCTCGCAACATGGCAGGTGGCATTGTCATTCTGAAAGTAGCATGGGTCCACCCCGTAAAACTGCTACAACGTTGGAAGCGCATGGTCATTCAAAATGGTGCAGTAATTCTCGGCGTTGAGTCTACCAGGAATTGCGACCAAGGGTCCCGTGCCATACCAGGAGAAACACCCCCATAGCATAATTCCACCGCCGCCGAACTTCACAGTTGGCACAATACATTCCGGCAAAAGGCGTTCTCCAGGCAGACGCCAAACCCAGACATTGCCATCCGAACGGTAGAGGGTGAACCTTGATTCGTCGCTCTAGATAACCTGTTTCCACTGTTCAACGGTCCACTGTCGACGTTATTTGCCCTACGTTAACCGAGCAGCGCTATTGGACTTGGTGATCAAAAGCTTGTGGTCGGCAGCACGTCCATGATAACCGAGCAGATGGGCTTCCTTATTCATTGAAAGAACACTCCCGGATGCTTGTTGAAACTCCTTGCGGATGTGGCGCATCGATTTGGTGTGGTTCTTCCGAATTTCTCTGGCCAGCACCCGTCGGTGACTAACTCCCAGTTTTGTGGGTCTGCCGGGTCGGGGCACATTCCGACAGTCACCTATCATCTTTCACTTGCCAATCACGTAGGCCACTGTCGCTTTTGGGTACTTCACCTCTCTGGATATGTCACGTATGGATCGGCCATTTCTGTGATACCCGACGATTACACCCTTCTCGAAATCAGAGATCTCCGAACTGCGTTGCATCTTGCATGCGACTGGTTGCATTGTTGTTTCCCACCCGATATTTAACGGCGGCGGCCGTGACGTGTATTAGGACCGCAGATATCGTCGATTTCAGGGGTGTCCAATTACTTGTTGGTAGATAGTGTATTAGTTAAATGAATGAAATTCTTATATCAATGAGGATAGGGTGTTATGTGTTACAGTTGTTAGTACATGACGACATATCCTTCAGAATATTACGAGCGAGAAGATGTTCTTCACGGGAACAAAAAAAGGGTGACCTGTGTCATTTTTTATAATAGTCAAGAGAAAAGAATTTTGCGATGTGCAAAACATTGTGGCCTTAATGTTAAGTATGTTTTTATATACAAGAGTAAATGGCTTAGTTGTTACAAGACATACATGAGCCTTAATTGTTACTTATTTATTCGGATACTTATGTTCTGAATTTATTCTATTGTTAGATACTGATGTGATGCCGCAGTTACGAATTGTGTGTGTGTGTGTGTGATCGTGGGTATTTCAAAGAGGCTGGCCTTAGTTCTCTGAAAGAATAAAATTTGAATGATATGATTAATTTTGGCGTAAGTCTTTTGCAGTACTTTGGAGTGATACAAAACTAGGGCAATCATTTTAATTACAGCGTCCGCCTTTATATGTTACACGCAATGAAGTGTAACAACTTTGGTTTAACGAAAAATGCCTCGACGTTCCAAAGAATTTGAACTATTGAAACGCCCGTGGAACCTAGTCAGTAACATGGAACTTAAAAATTTGAGCAATTGAAAGCTAACAAATTTTCACGAAAAGGGCCTCGAAGATGCGAAAATTTTCTCTGTGGCCACCTACCTCACTGTTATGTTTCCAACTGAAGTGCCATTAAGCATTTAGTCCACTGAGGTTTGAAAGGATGATCACCCGGATGAAATTTTAAACATTCCCGCAGTTGAGAAGTCTGTAAACACCTCGTCTCCATGTGTAACTGAGGAGGAAGTCTGTAAACAACTTATTCCCATGTGTAAGTGAAGAGGAAGTCTGTAAATACTTCATCTCCATGTATAAGGGAGGAGGAAGTGTGTTAACACCTCATCCCAGTGTGTAAATGAAGAGAAAGTGTGTAAACACCTCATCCCCATGTGTAAGTGAGGGGGAAGTCAATAAATACCTCATCCTATGTGTAAGTGAGGAGGAAGTCTGTAAACACCTAATTCCCATATGGAAGTGAGGAGGAAGTCTGTAAACACCTCATCCCCATGTGTAAGGGAGGAGAAGTCTGTAAACACATCATTCCCATGTGTAAGTGAGGAGGAAGTCTGTAAACACCTAATCCCCATATGGAAGTGAGGAGGAAGTCTGTAAACACCTCATCCCCATGTGTAAGGGAGGAGAAGTCTGTAAACACCTCATTCCCATCTGTAAGTGAGGAGGAAGTCTGTAAACACATAATCCCCATATGGAAGTAAGGAGGAAGTCTGTAAACACCTCATCCCCATGTGTAAGGGAGGAGGAAGTCTATAAATACCTCATTCCCATGTGTAAGTGAGGAGGAAGTCTGTAAACACCTAATCCCCATATGGAAGTGAGGAGGAAGCCTGTAAACACCTCATCCTTATGTGTAAGGGAGGAGAAGCCTGTAAACACCTCATTCCCATGTGTAAGTGAGGAGGAAGTCTATAAACACCTCATCCCCATGTGTAAGGGAAGGGAAGTCTGTAAACACCTTATTCCCATGTGTAAGTGAGGAGGAAGTCTGTAAACACCTAATCCCCATATGGAAGTGAGGAGGAAGTCTGTAAACACCTCATCCCCATGTGTAAGGGAGGAGAAGCCTGTAAACACCTCATTCCCATGTGTAAGTGAGGAGGAAGTCTATAAACACCTCATCCCCATGTGTAAGGGAAGGGAAGTCTGTAAACACCTTATTCCCATGTGTAAGTGAGGAGGAAGTCTGTAAACACCTAATCCCCATATGGAAGTGAGGAGGAAGTCTGTAAACACCTCATCCCCATGTGTAAGGGAGGAGAAGCCTGTAAACACCTCATTCCCATGTGTAAGTGAGGAGGAAGTCTATAAACACCTCATCCCCATGTGTAAGGGAAGGGAAGTCTGTAAACACCTCATCCCCATGTGTAAGTGAGGGGGAAGTCTATAAATACCTCATCCCATGTGTAAGTGAGGAGGAAGTCTGTAAACACCTAATCCCCATATGGAAGTGAGGAGGAAGTCTGTAAACAGCTCATCCCCATGTGTAAGGGAGGAAAAGCCTGTAAACACCTCATTCCCATGTTAAGTGAGGAGGAAGTCTATAAACACCTCATCCCCATGTGTAAGGGAAGGGAAGTCTGTAAACACCTTATTCCCATGTGTAAGTGAGGAGGAATTCTATAAACACCTAATCCCCATATGGAAGTGAGGACGAAGTCTGTAAACACCTCATCCCCATGTGTAAGGGAGGAGAAGTCTGTAAACACCTCATTCCCATGTGTAAGTGAGGAGGAAGTCTATAAACACCTCATCCCCATGTGTAAGGGAGGGTAAGTCTGTAAACACCTTATTCCCATGTGTAAGTGAGGAGGAAGTTTGTAAACACCTCATCCCCATGTGTAAGTGAGGAGGAAGTCTGTAAGCCCGTCATCCCCATGTGTAAGAGAGGAGGAAGTGTATAAACACCTCATCCCAGTGCGTAAACACTTCATCCCCATGTGTAAGTTAGGAGAAAGTCTGCAAAAACCTAAGCCCCATGTGGAAGTGACGAGGAAGTCTATAAATACCTCATCTCCATTTCTAAGAGAGGAGAAAGTCTGTAAACACTTCATCACCATGTGGAAGTGAGGAGGAAGTCTTTAAGTACTTCATCCCCATGTGTAAGTGAGGAGGAAGTCTGTAAACACCTCATCCCTATGTGTAAGTGAGAAGAAAGTCTGTAAACACCTCATCCCCATGTGTAAGTGAGGAGGCAGTCTGTAAACATCTCATCCCCATGTGTAAGTAGGATGTCTGTAAACCCCTCCCTATGGAGGTGAGGAAGTTCCCCCATTGCAGAATATAGTTGGTCTTCCTATAAAGTTGATCGCGTCAAGATTTTTAGTCAATAGCGAACAAAATTATTAATAATTACAATATATCTGGATATTTTCCGGTTCTACATCTTTGTCATTATTTTCAGTATTTCCCCAAGATTGAATCCAGGGCCGTATTTGGGGTAAAGCCGCATTCAATATGCTATGGACCCTGGCCGTATTTGGCGGGGAAAGCCGCTTTCAATTTACTGTAGATTCAAGGCCGGATTTGAAGGAAAACCGCATTCAATTTGCTGTGGATCCAGTGCCGTATTTGGGGGAAAGCCGCATTCAGTTTACTGTGGATCGGAATTATCAATGCCATGTAGGCTACATTGCAACGTTACATTATAGGCGAGAAGCTGGCATTCATTGTCGTTTTACTTTTTCATCGTGAAATTAACTGCGCAGTAAAGCTAACAAGCCTCTTTGAATCCGTAGATGATTTCGAATCCTCACAGGAAATTAAATGCTAAGAAAAGAACAACACTGCCTGAAAAAAGATTAATGCTCACGACTGCTAACCTAAAAGAAATAAACTTATCAAAATTCACACGGTGATGCGAAAGGATGTTCAGTTTGTACCTGTAGAACTGATAACAGCATAACTGTTGATGTTTCAATTAATGCATGCCGTGCTTTTACTTTTAGAACTGGAACATTTTAATGGGGTTGCCTGCATATTATAGCATTTTAGGTAACATCAAAAAATGAACTTTTTTTCATCTCCAAATAATACAGGGGTTGGAAATTATTTAGTGAGAATCGTGCTGCAAGAGGAGACCGGAGTTCTTCAAGAGAATCTAACGGGTGTCTACCCGACGTACTTCTGGCTGGATGGAATGGTTGAAACTTCTCTCCAGGGACGTCGATAGACTTCGAAATCAGGATAAGCAAGCATAATTCTTAAGGGGTGTGTGTGTGGGGGGGGGGCAAGCTTGATAGCAACTATTTTTAAGAAACTGAAAGAACGAATTTTTAATGCTTTTCATTACCAGCTACAAAGGAATTCGTGCAATCCTCATTCCCACCACTTGAACCCATACATACATACACGGATCTGAGTAATACTCAACTGATCTAAGATACAAGAGTTACTAGAATGTCGCTTTCAAATTTTTGCTTGCTCTGAATGCATTGCCTTAAATTGCTTTTCAAGATTTTGCATTTTTGCTTACGAAAAATAGAACTGTTCTTGAAAACAATTAATTTAAAGGAAAATGTCTTTCTTTTTTCTAAATCAAATTTTAACGTCGTGCCACGCAGACACAATACCCCCCCCTCTTTAACTCCCTCTCTTCAAGCCAGCGACTTTGCCTTGCACTCCTCTTTTACAAAGCAGTCGTCAGCCACTTCCTGCACTTTCGCTGTCCCAAGGCAGTCTTAAAGAGCGCTAGTGTAGCTTTAAACTCGACTTTTTCAGTGTTGGAATCATCTATTTCGAAAAGAAAACACACAGCAGAGCAATTAGTAGTGAATTCCCATCCAACCTCCTCATTAACACCCTACTGTAGCCGTACAAACATGAAATCTCCAACGAACTCATAATCTCCAAACGAACTAATGATAATACTATCAAAACTAAATCCCTCATATTTTCTAGACAAAAATCTTCTCAACCACTCTCTACCACTCTATTCATAAACGGTACAATTATTGAAGAAGTTAGCTCCCTATCATATCTAGGGATTACTTTGCATAATGATCTCAGGTGGAACAAACACATAGATAGTCTACCACCAAAACTCTCTAACAACATTGGTGTGATCAGCTCCGTACTCACTAACCTCTCCTTTAAATCACTCATCCAATTATATTTTATACTATGTTTCAGACACATGTCAACTACGGAATCTTATCATGGGGACAAACGACTAAATATAATCTTACTAAACTTCAGGTCTTTCAAAACAAATTTATTAGATTAATTGATCTTAAATCCAACACATATACTCAACTCTCATTATACAATAACGCAAGAGTTTTCCCTAACAAATATAACATTCTTACAATTAACCAATTATACTACTTTAACATTGGAAAAATTATGTTTAGGCGCATTAAAAACAACCCACATGCCAATATCAAACAGATTGTAACTAAGACGCACTTACACACACACACGCACAAAATCACACATCCGACAGATTCATCCAAAGACAGAAACCATAAACCATAAAACAAACTCTCAACTACATTTGACTTTCTTACTGGAACTCACTACCGACGGAATTAACCTCATTAAATAATATTAACCTTTTCAAAAAACAAAAAACAAAAAAACTACATCATGAACTGCATCCACTAGATTAACGATTGTAGTGGAGAGGGATTATTATGTATATACATAAACACTTATCTTTTGTCATTGATATATGTATATTGCAATAATGTTTTCGTTTTTCCTGTTGCCACTGTATTTAACTTAATTATGTTAAGATTATCAACTATTTTTATTTCACCCACTTTGTAATTCTTGTTCAGGGAGCATGGGTCTTTGTTAAGCCTTTTTGGCCTTTTTCCCATGCTCCTTTGCTGTGCTATTCATCCTCTCTTGTACAGCAAAAATAAACGAATTGAATTGAAAAAGAGGCCTAAACTAAGGAATTTGAAGAGTGGAGAACAATTGAATTTTCGTGGACCTGCGGATGCTATTTTGATAACCTTTTTTTGGAGACATAAACAGCGCATTTCCTAGGGAAATACCTAGATCTACATGAAATAAAACACAAGATTCATTATTATTTGGTTAAGTCAATACTATAATTTCGAGAAACATGGCCCATTTCGAACTGTGTGGGCGGCCGCCTGGGCGAAACAAATTTCAGGGTGGGCTCACCCCCTTGGTGACGTCCCTGCTTCTCTTCAACGGCACATGCGCAGTAGCGCCGCAAACACACCTCTTAGTTGGTAAACGGTCTAAAGCCATGTTTACAAAGTTCGAGTAACGTTATTGGCTAAAAACAGAAGTTGCCAGAGGTCGTACCGTGAAGGAATGTTATGAAGGACTACAACAAGTTCGTGGAGCATTTGGTTTACAGTATAGTACGGTAACAAGGTGGGTGGCAGCCTTCAAAAGATGACAGAGGAATGTGGCTTGCGCTTCTGGACACGGACGTCTGCAGGGCAGTGAAACTCAAGTGCTCGCTTTGCCTGCATTCTTGGAGAATGGCCGGCGGAGGACAATTCGTGAACTCGCCCACGAGCACGAGAGTAACCTTTTACATACAACTGTCCAGCACATTTTGAAAAAAAAAAAAAAAAAAAACACAATTAAACATGCGAACAATCACGCCTCATTCTTTAAGTGATGTTGAGAAATGTCAACGTCATGAGGCAGACTCCATTTGAAACAATATGATAAGATCAGACGATATGTAGAGGATTTTAGAAAGGGAATGTCCGACCCCAGGCCTTAAACAACCCTTAGAATAGGAAGCTAGGAGATTTGGGCTAGAGTGCCCAATAGGAAAGTAACACGGAAGCGAGGTAGAAAGGGGAGAAAGACGCCCTTATTTATTACAGCGGGCCCAGTACACGGGGTTCGACGGTTTAATGTGCCCATCCGACGCACAGCGGATATTTAGTGGTTCGAGTGTTCGTGCCTGTCTGACATCGAACCTGAGTTTCCTCCGTGGCAGTCACGGACGTTGACAACTTGGCCATCCACGGCCCGAGGAACGCTATGATCATAGATCAGATCACATGTAGATGATTTTAGGAAGGGAGTGTCTGACCCCAGGTCTTAAACAACCCTTAGAATAGGAAGCTAGGAGATCTGGGCTAGAGTGCCCAATAGGGAAGTGACACGGAAGCGAGGTAGAAAGGGGAGGAAGACGCCCTTATTTATTACAGCGGGGCCAGTACACGGGGTTCGACGGCTTAATGTGCCCATCCGACGCACAGCGGATACTTAGTGGTTCGAGTGTTCGTGCCTGTCTGACATCGAACCTGAGTTTCCTCCGTGGCAGTCTCGGACGTTGACAACTTGGCCATCCACGGCCCGAGGAACGCTATGATCATAGATCAGATCACATGTAGATGATTTTAGGAAGGGAGTGTCTGACCCCAGGTCTTAAACAACCCTTAGAATAGGAAGCTAGGAGATCTGGGCTAGAGTGCCCAATAGGAAAGTGACACGGAAGCGAGGTAGAAAGGGGAGGAAGACGCCCTTATTTATTACAGCGGGGCCAGTACACGGGGTTCGACGGCTTAATGTGCCCATCCGACGCACAGCGGATATTTAGTGGTTCGAGTGTTCGTGCCTGTCTGACATCGCACCTGAGTTTCCTCCGTGGCCGTCACGGACGTTGACAACCAGGTCATCCACGGCCCGAGGAACGCTATGATCATAGATCAGATCATATGTAGATGATTTTGGGAAGGGAGTGTCTGACCCCAGGTCTTAAACAACCCTTAGAAATAGGAAGCTAGGAGATTTGGGCTAGAGTGTCCGATAGGAAAGTGACACGGAAGCGAGGTAGAAAGGGGGAGGAAGACGCCGTTATTTATTACCGGGGGACCAGTATCCGAGGACCGACGGCTTAACGTGCCCAAAGGAACGCTATGAGTGTGAAGTAGACGCATTTATACGGCGTATTCTTACGTTGGATGAATCATTACAGAGTTAAATATTAGCACTTCCGAGCGGGGAAAGTAATCATTATTTTTCAAAAAAAAAAAAAAAAAAATACACATGAATATTTTCCACGGCATGTGGCGTCTGATTGAGAAATAATTTTTTTTATTTAGAACCAAAGATAAGATTGCAAACATGTTAAAACTAGAAACATGGACTTACTTACCTCTAGTGGCAAAACATTTTGTCACGAAATATTGTAAGGTGCATGCAAAATATTCATCGTCTTGACCTCTAACGCAAAAATGTTTTTCAAAATCCAATACTTTTAAGCAGAGATTTCGGGAATAGTACAATATACATGTATGCCCTCTATGGGTGTGACCATGCATTATTTCGAATCGAAACAGCACGTGAAATGGCCTTTGAAAAGGGTATTGAGAGGTAAAAATAATTTTTGAATCGTTTTTTTTTCCTTTAAAGCAATTGTATAGAGTAAAAGATACTACGAATTTTATATCATGTGCCTTTCTGCTCCCTAGCGGCAAAGTTATGTATCGGTAAAAGACCAAAAAGCATAGATCATCGTTCCCACAGGTTAGGAATTAGGGTGCAAAAGGAATTTTTCAAATCAGAATTGTGTCCACAACCGTGCAGACGGGCGGAATAGCGATATTACAAGCACGTACTTTTATTTTGAAAAGATGTGCTATTGGGTTGGCCAAAAAGTGTTGGCAGCATTGCATCGTGTTGTTGCTCTGCGATTTTCTTGTGATTTAAGTGTGTTATTGGACTCTTCGTTCCTTAATTTCACGTTCGCCTTCAGTATAAAGTTATCTTACTTCGTTTTGCTTCGTTCCTGATGCTGTAATTCATCTTGTTTATGTTTGGCCAAGCTCGCTACTGAGCGCCTCCATTAAAGATGGCGACTTCCGGTGGGGACGGTAATACCCCTAATCTCTCTTCCTTTTCTGATACCCGCTGCCCCGGTGGCGCAGTGGTCTAAGGCGTTGGCCTCTGATCATTCGTCCGTAAAGGGTCCGGGTTCGAATCCCGGTCAGGCATGGATGTTGTGTTTGTCTTACGGCACTGGCTCTCTCCCTTCCCTGGAGCCAGTGACCCTAAATTAGGGACGGGCGACTGCTTATAGCCCATTGAGTTGCTCACGGCGGTCGTTAAACCTCCAATCAAAAAAAAAAAAAAATTCTGATACCCCAGATGAGGGTGTTGCCTCGCAAGCGTCCGCTCGTGGCTGTGCCAATTTGCCTTCCCCAGCTACGTCACATCTCCCAGCTTCCGCTATCGGTGTTGACGCAATGGACATCACTGGAAATGCAGCCTCTTCTAGTACTGCCGAGCCCAACGTGTCATTACCTTCGTTTTCTTCTGTTGCAGCCTCAAAATTCTCTCGTCCAGCATTCAAGAATAATTATGTTGGCGCTGAACAGCTGAAATCCTGCATTTCCCAAGCTAGCAATAATATCATGCTTGATATCCCAGCCAGCTCTCCAGCCGGCACAGCTTTTACTGAGAATCTTGCGAAAGGCGTCCATTTCGAGGCACTCCTTTGCGAGTGCCTCAAAATGGACGAAAGCAGATAGATGCCATTGCACAGCGGTTCCCACCTCAATCAATCTATTCCGCAAATGTATCGAAGAGGACGACTTGTGGTCGTTTATCTGGCTAAAATGGCAAAATCTGTCCTAACATTTGGCCTCACAATTGGTGATAGGCATCTTTCTGCCGAACCGGTGGCCCAGAGACCCATTAACGTTTCTTTCTACCCGGTCCCGTTGGAAGTGACGGATCTCATGCTGTATGCTGTTTTATCTTCGGTTGATCGGGTAGTTGGAGGCATACAAACGCATCTTGCTGCACGAAACGACCCATTACGTGATCCACGACATGCGTCGATCTATGGTACTCGCCGTGTTGCGAGGGTCATATTTCCATCACGAGAAGCAATCGAACGGCTTCCAACACACTTTACTGTTCGGTGCGAGGATCAGGTCAGGCGAATAAACTTCCTGATAGAATTCCATTGTAGTCAATGTCACCAGGTTGGTCACTACTATAAGCAGTGCCAGTTGCTCCGCCAAAGTCCGTTTCGCCCGTCTCACCGACGCCTACTCAACAAGATCTTGGTAGCGCTCCGTCCCCGACGGTGGTTCCTGCGGACAATCTACCTTCAGTGGCAACTTCTGGGCCAATTGTTGTCCCACCTTCTCTTTCCGAGGAACACTAGCCAGATTTACAATCTTCTACACCTTTTCGTGTTCCTACGGACCCTGTAGCAGTTTCTGAGTGTGTTGCGATTAACCAGTCTGATGCCGAGACCTCGACCGCTGATGACACAGCCTATCAAAGCGTCAGCGACCAAACTATGAATGATGGGACGGAGGGACACCTCCGGATCCGTCTTGACAAAAGGGAAGCCAAGCCTCCTCGCCACACTTCGAAACGACGGCGACAGACTGGCCATTCTACTCAACCCTCTCCGACTCAGCCTGCTGGATCAACTGCTTCGAGTCGCACTGTCAAGTCTTTCAAACCAGTCATCTAAGACCTCCTGCTTCTTGAGGATTCTTCCGCACGCCAACACATGAATGTGTTTCCGGTCACTCCTCTCCCTTATGCCGAATTGCACGACTTTGCTTGTGTCAAGACTCTTCTTCCTAATTTACTCGACTATGTCTAACGATTTGAAGGTCGCTACCCAGCAGTTGAGAATCAACTGCCACAACTGTTAACTCTTTACAATAATATCAAGAGTCCATCAGCTGAGGATGCTGCCACTCAAAAGTGCATCCAACGGCGGTACAACAACTACTGTTCCCACTTGGACAAAATTGCTGCTTCCACTAGAGACTTGCCACATTCACTGTGACTCTGTCATTGAGTTGTGCCCCGTGTATTTGTTCTCTAGGAGCAATACGAAAGATATTGCCTTGTGAGACTTTGCTCTTTCTGTTCTTTATGCTGCATTGTGTTGTATCTTGTTACTTTCTGCCTTATTACTGCCTTGTACTTTCTCATATTCTTTGTTGTCTTGTTTACTGTACCTGACCCATCACATTGTGCCTTCTGGACTTTTAGCTTTTGTTTGTGTTCAAGGCTAGTTGACTCTTGGACCCTAGATGCGTTTTCTTGCTGCCTTTTGCACCGGAGCGTGTGGTGTTTGGTATCCCTGGGTGTTACACTTGTACTGCCCCGGGTACCTATGTTTCTCTTTGTTTTGTGTTGCTTGAATTGTGTTTTGTTTTGCACGGCAGAAGGTTTTCTGTTCGTACCTCTGAATCTTCTCCTACGAGTTCATGTAAGTTGAAAATACTCAAAATACGTGGCGACAAGTAAATAAATAAATACATCGCTCTTAACCACGTTCTAGAAACACACAGCAACCGAAAAATTGTTTTTCAGCCGCCGCTGTGTCCACCAGATGGAGACGTGTTTTTTAGCCGCCGTTAATGCCCACCAGATGGAGACGTCTGAGTAGCTGAGCCCATCATACGGATTTATGATGTCAGAAGCTGACTTAAAAGTACACATAGCACCGTGGATTGTTGGCCACAGTGGCGTATATGTAACGCACTCGGCTAGATATAGAGAGTTCTGTTGGTTCATTTCCCCAGTGGCTGCTGAAAAACAATTTTTCGGTTGCTGTGTGTTTCTAGAACGTGGTTAAGAGCGATGTATTTATTTATTTGAGTTCATGTAATTCTTGCTCGTCCCAAGTCCTTGTTTTTGGACCGATGCAATACTGCACAGCTTGCTGTTTGCATTTTTGCGTATCTTTGTGTTTCACTTGGGGAGTTTGCCCAAGTTTCCACTACGCTCTTTATTACTTAAAATGTTTCTATCTCACATATCGTGTGGTTTCTTAGTTTGTGAGAACTGTTCAGTTCTATACCTTTACCTTAGTACATGCTTTCGTTGTGTTCTACTTGTTCCCCTCTTTTTGTGCATTGCGTTGTACAGCCATATTTTTCTAACTATATTTAACTGTCGTTTTGTGCCCTGCTCTCACTGTGAACGTCATTGCATGCTGTAAACTCCTGATGTTTAAATGTATCATGCTACATGCGATTCCCCAGCTCTTTCGCTGGGTTTCGGGTCTTCGTGCTCGCGATTTCGTTTCGCATTGTACCTGTTTTGTAGTGCTCTCTTTGGCCTTTGTGACCATTGCTGTGAGGCCTGTGAATGCCTCAGGACGTTATGCATTGTCTCGGTGAAATGTTTGCCTAGCAGTTACCATTTATTATGTAGAATGGTTATGTTTAACCAAATACTCAATTGTGTTGTTAATGTCGTTTGGCCGCCCCGGTGGCGCAGTGGTCTAAGCGATGGCCTCTGATCATTCGTCCGAACGGGGTCCGGGTTCGAATCCCGGTGAGGCATGGATGTTGTGTTTGTCGTACGGCACTGGTTCTCTCCCTTCCCTGGAACCAGTGACCCTAAATTAGGGACGGGCGACTGCTTATAGCCCACTGAGTTGCTCACGGCGGTCGTTAAACCTTCAATCAAAAAAAAAAAAAATATTGTTTGCAGTGTGCTCTTCGGGATTTCTCGGAGTGTCGATAGTCTTTTGTGATCAATTTAGCCTACGTCTTAACCTTATACATGTACTTTAATTTTGCTTTGTGTATACAATGTAGATACTCCATGACTCATCATTACTATTGCTTGTGCATCTTCTTCCCAAAGCATGTATTGTTCCTTACTAGTGATTTTAGCATTTCGTCATCCTTAGTTGATTGTCGTATCACATTCACCTGTAATTTTTCATCAGTATCGCTCATTGTTTTGTAGTTTATTTTACCATTTGTGGAGCGCATGTGTCGCCTTATGTTTTCGCCAATGTGTCCTCTTATGTTTTCGCCAATAAAGTATATTGTTGAAATAATGGCCGAAAAGTCATTGCGGTTTTCACACATAGATGG
Organism: Macrothele yani; assembly: GCA_039090855.1. Classification (NCBI taxonomy): domain Eukaryota; kingdom Metazoa; phylum Arthropoda; class Arachnida; order Araneae; family Macrothelidae; genus Macrothele; species Macrothele yani. The sequence continues at coordinate 126,552,869 of CM077024.1, read as the reverse complement.
CGAAACATGTCTTGAAATGTAACTAACGTCATTTGAAAATACAAGTGCCGCCGCGGTGGCGCAGTGGTCTAAGGCGTTGGCCTCTGATCATTCGCCCGAAAGGGGTCCGGGTTCGAATCCCAGTGAGGCATGGATCTTGTGTTTGTCTTATGGCACTGGCTCTCTCCCTTCCCTGGAACCAGTGACCCTAAATTAGGGACGGGCGACTGCTTATAGCCCATTGAGTTGCTCACGGTGGTCGTTAAACCTCCAATCCAAAAAAAAAAAAAAAAAAAGAAACCACAAGTTCATTATGTCACGTAACAGCTGACAGTTCAAACTTGTTTTAGGAACAGAAAGTGCACGATTTCATTAACAAGTGTGTTTTTTATTGGAGGTTTAACGACCACCGCGAGCAACTCAATGGGCTATAAGCAGTCGCCCGTCCCTAATTTAGGGTCACTGGTTCCAGGGAAGGAAGAGAGCCAGTGCCGTAAGACAAACACAACATCCATGCCTGACCGGGATTCGAACCCGGACCTCTTACGGACGAATGATCAGAGGCAAGCGCCTTAACAAGTGCTTGGCGTCGATTCCAAAATGGACAATTAAAAGGAACATTTTCGTCATGCTTTGCTATATTACTTCCGAAAAGGAAAAAAACGCTGTGAAAGCTCATAAAAAGTTATGTGATGTGTATAGCGAAGATGCCTTAAACATACGACAGTGTCAGAATTGGTTTACGAAATTTCGGTCTGGAGATTTTGATATGAAAAGATGCACCACGCTCCGTAAGGCCAATCGAAGTGGATGACGAGAGAATAAAGGCATTGATCGAACCCAATCAGCGTTTAACGACACGACAGATTGCTGAAAATCTGAACATATCGAAATCGAGCGTTGAAAACCATTTAAAGCAAATGGGATACGTCAGTAAGCTCGATATGTGCGTGCCAAATAAACTCAAAGAAATTCATCTCACTAAGCGCGTTGACATCTGTGATTCGCTCTTGAAACGTGAAGAAAACGATCTATTTTTGAAGCGTATGATGATAGGCGATGAAAAATGGATCGTCTGCAACAACGTCGAACGAAAAATGTCGTGGACCAAGCGTGATGAACTTGCTCACAGCACTTCAAAAGCAGATATGTACCAAAGGCAGGTTATGCTGTCAGTCTGGTGGGATTTCAAAGGTATTGCGTATTTTGAATTGCTTCCAAGAAACCAAACCATTAATTCGGACGTGAGCTGTATTCATCTTGATAAATTAAGCAATGCAGTCAAACAGAAGCGTCCAGAATTGGTGAATCGCAAATGATGTGTTTCACCATGATAACCATATACATATTTGGTCACTCGCCAAAAATTGTTGCTGCTGGGAAGGGATGTTTTACCACATCCACCATATTCGCCAGAACTTGCACACTCAGACTACCATTTGTTTCATTCGTTGCCAAACGCCTTGAATGGGGAAATCTTCACTCCTGATGAGGCTATCAAATCGTTCTTGGAATTGTTTTTCATCGAGAAAAAAACAAAAAACTTTTTGAGCGCGGAATCATGAATTTGCCTGCGAGATGACAAAAGGTCATATGTTGTTGAATGAAGTTTTTGTTTCTCATTCAAAATCGCCTTTTATTTGCACAGGAAAAAAACGCAATTACTTTTTGGTCAAAATAATTTTTCTTTGAGAAGAAAAATTTAACTTTGTTCTACTTGGCATTTTCTAGATACGACGCAGACTCAGGTGATTGAAGAACTTAATTTTTAGCACGTCTTTTGTAAAAGATCGTGCTTCTGTTATCGGTTTGTCCGTCCGTCTGTAGATACCATATATCTGCAACTATTACTCCGATTTGAAAAATTATTTTTGCATTGGGAAGCCTGAAATATGCGAATGATGATCTTTTATTTCGTTTTTTTTTATATTACGAACGACAATTTCGCCGCTAGAGGGCGTAAATGCAGATGACACCGAATTCAAAATACATTTTATTCAATACATTTGCTTCTAAACATCCGATTGAAGAAATTATTTTACCTTTCGATTCCATTTATGTCGAAGAATATTTTAAGTGTAGTCAGTTTTTCAAGTTACACATAGATTTTCCGCTAGGGGCGTAAAAGTAAAGTGCGTTTTCCCCGATATCTCTACTTCTAAAACTCCGATTTCAAAAATATTTACTGCAGCGGATACAGCTCCTTATGGAAAATCTTTTGCATATAATTTCTAGTATTTGGTAACGAATGGTTTGGCCACCAGGATACGTAAGCGTTAATTTCTGCTTCTGATGTATTTGCCTCAAAATCTGAGCTTGCCGCCCCGGTGGCGCAGTGGTCTAAGGCGCTGGCCTCTGATCATTCGTCCGTAAGGGGTCCGGGTTCGAATCCCATGGATGTTGTGGTTGTCTTACGGCACTGGCTCTCTCCCTTCCCTGGAACCAGTGACCCTAAATTAGGGACGGGCGACTGCTTATAGCCCATTGAGTTGCTCACGGTGGTCGTTAAACCTCCAATAAAAAAAAAAAAAAAAAAAAAAAAAAAATCTGAGCTTCTCATCGATTGAAAGACTTCGTTCGTAGACTGATGCCACTCACGTCGATAAACCTTTTCGGAATATTTTCTTCTTAAAATATTGCGTGATTTCTCCGCCAGGAGGCGTAGATGATATCTTATTTTCGTCAATATCTCTGCTTCTAATGGTCCGATTTCAAAAAATTCCTTCTTTGTTGGACAGCGTTTCTGTCGCAAAACGTTTTTCACATAATTTCAAAATTTTCAAGTAACTCGTAGAATTTTCGCTAGGGGGCGTTATGGTAAATTGCGTTTCCCCCGATATTTCTGCTTCTAAAACTCGGATTCGCGAAATTCCTCCTGTATCGCATACAGTTCCCGATGGAAAATGTTTTTCATGTAATTTCTAATATTTGGTAAACAATGGTTTAGCCACCAGGGGGCATAAGGGTTAATTTCTGCTTCTGATGTATTTTCAGCAAAATCTGAGCTCTAGAAATCTCGACTGAAAAAAATTCTTTCCTGGACCGACACCGCTCACATCGAAAAAACCTTTTGAGAAATCTTCTTCTTAATATAATGCATGTTTTCCCCTCCAGGGTGCGTAGATGCATATCTTATATTTGTCGATATCTCTGCTTCTAAGATTCCGATTTGAAAAATTCTTTCTTTGTTGGAGAGCGTTTCCGCTGCGAAATGTTTGTCATATAATTTCAAATTTTTCTTAACTGAGAAGTCTGCAATCAGGGGCCGTAAGTTCACGATTCTGTTTACAACAAAATCTGTAAGATTAGAAACCCGATTGAAAATCTTCTTTCTTTGGTCACATACTTCTGTTTTCCATACCGATTCCATTAATTTAAATAGCTTTGATAAATTTAATTCGTGCCAGAAAGAATTCAAAAGACGTACTCATTACACCTGAAAATTGGGTGTCATCTTTCTTGTTTACGCTTTCCAACCGTAGGTTGAAGAAGCGTATATGCTCCAGCTTTGTCCGTCCGTCTGTCAGTCCGTCTGTCCGCACGATAACTGGAGTAAAAATGGTTCGATTTCGATGAAATTTTAGTATGTGGTAGGGGACCACCTGGGGACGAACCCTATTGAAAATGGGACAAATGGGGTCAAAGGTCACGACGTAGGAGCGGGATCATTCCATTGCCCTTATGCGTCATAACTTGCTTAAATATGGTTCGATTTCAATGAAAGTTTACTATGTGGTAGGAGACCGCCTGGGGACGAACTCTATTGAAAATCGGTGAAGTGGGGTCAAAGGTCAGGACATAAGATCGGAATGCATTCCATTGCCCTTATGCGTCATAACGTGCGAAAAAATGGTTCGATTTCGATGAAATTTCAGTATGTAGTAGGGGACCACCTGGGGACGAATCCTATTGAAAATGGACGAAATGAGGTCAAAGGTCAGGACATAGGAGTGCGATCCATTCCATTGCCCTTATTCCATATTATTAAGGTGGACGTCAAGTAATTTTGCTTCCTATACTTCCAATGGAAAAACTTTTGCAAACATTTCCTTCACAATTAATGTGTTCCCAAGGGTGAAAATTTGAACATCGATTAAAATAACTTCATATTATAACTTGGAAAACTTAATATTTTCTAAAACATAATCATAATTATATTAAAAATCAATAACTTTTCCTTTGGTGGTGTTGAAACCAGAGAAAAGACGGCGCGACCTGTACTTTGATGACGTCAGTGGACAAAAAAATGTTGGATTGCATAATTACGGTTATGGTTTAGAAAATATTAAGTATTCCAAGTTATGAACTGAAGCTATTTTAATCGATGTTCAAATTTTCATCCTTGTGAACGCATTAATTGTCCAGAAAAAAGTTGGCGCGACCTGTATTTTCATGACGTCAGTTAGCAAACAAATGTTGAACTGCATAATTATGGTTATGTTTTAGAAAATATTAAGTATTGCATGTTATAAAATGAAGATATTTTAATCGATGTTCAAATTTTCATCCTTGGGAACGCATTAATTGTGAAAAAAATGTGTACAGAAGTTTTTCCATTGGAAGTATAGGAAGCAAAGTTACTTGAAGTCCACCTTAAAGTAGCAATTCTTGTATGTATGTACGTACATTTTATTTTGAAAACGGCTCTAAGAATTTTGATGAAAGTCGTTAACCTACCGTTTTCTGCTACTAGAAATCGATTTATCTTGATCTTGACTTTAGGAGAATTCGTTTAGTGGGTTAAATAACCACCCCGAATTATAACGTTTTTAGTGATGGCGTTGTTCCATTAATGTTACCAATGCTTAGCAATCTTATGACGTCACAATCTCGCGTTTGAGAATGTCGGCGCGCGGTCACGCCATCTGTCTCATTACGTCATGTGTTGTGTGTGGATCCTATTAAAGTTTTATGACGTCACATTCTTGCGAGCAGATGGTCGCGATTCCCATCTGCCTCATTACGTCACGTATGTCCGTCCTCACGATAACTCACTCGCGTAAAATAGTTCGATTTCGATGAAATTTTAGTATCTGGTAGGGGATCACCTGGGAAGGAACCCTATTTAAAGTGAACGAAATGGGGTCAAAGGTCAGTACATAGGAGCGGGATCCATTCCACTGCTATTATGCGTCATAACTAACGTAAAAATGGTTTGATTTCGATGAAATTTTAGTATGTGGTAGGGGACCACCTGGCGACAAACCTTATTGAAAATGGGCGAAATGGGGTCAAAGGTCACGACATAGAAGCAGAATCACTTCCATCGCCATTATGCGTCATAACTTTCGTGAAAATGCTTCGATTTGGATGAAAAGTTAGTATGTTGTAGGGTCTTGCCTGTGGACAAATTCTATTGAAAATGGGCGAAATGGGGTCAAAGGTTAGGACACAGGAGCGAATCTATTCCACAGCCCTTATGCATCATAACTTACGTAAAAAGGCTTCGATTGCGACAAAATTTTATCATGTTATTTCGGAGGTATACCAAACTGGTTCTGTTGAATATCATCGAAATGGGATCAAAGGTTAGGTCACAAGACCGAGATTTATTCCACAGCCATTATTCTCATAACTTGAGTAATGATTTCTGGTATGTTGGAAAGCGTATTATAATCAATGCATTGCATGATTTTATTAACTTGTTTGAATAGAGTTTGGTCCACTTATTTCCAATTTTTCTTCATCTTTTAAAATTATAATTAATATTTTTTATTATAATTAACAATGTCTCCACAGTGCTTTTGTTCTATTTCTTCTTTTTCTTCCTTTTACACTGTTTTTTTTAATATACGTATATTTTCTTTTCATTCGTTTGTTTACCATTTCGTTTCATTTTTTTTTATTTTTTTATTTTTTTGAGAATTTTAAGTTAAGACTTCTTCCCTGCCTTTCACAATCATATATAAAGAAGGGAGTTCCCCTGCACACATGTCCATATGAGATAATTAATACCAATTGATCTTTGCCTACTTCGCAGTTCGACGCCTTTCAGTAAGGTCCCCCTGCTTTTCTGTGTTTTTGGAAGAGAAGCGGGTGGAAACGTAAATTATTTTTCCCCAGCGGCAGAAATCGAAACAACATATGATTTCCTATTGTGTAGAAGAGTTCACTTCCTTAAGAAACTGCAAAGTAGTTCGGCTTCGTTTTGTACAATTACTGGAAGAGTTTGATTCTAATCCACGTTTTAATGGCATGCGCACCACAGACAAGAATTCCTGCTTTGTGAACACTCGCTCTAAACCTTTTCCTCTCTCTCTTTCTCTCGTGTTGTAACATAAGACACTAGTTTCTTTGGAAAGTGGGAGTAGCGTGCAGTGAGTGTGACGGAGCAGCTTGTTCTTTTGCGCCCGCCTTGATCCAAATAATAACGTTCTGCCTTCTACAATGTACATGAGCAAAGGCAGAAGAGTGACAACTGCTGTCCGCCCATCGGCTTCATCTACTTTTTATTTTCTTCTTTGTGGCAACAAAAAACTACGAGCGAAGCGAAAGCAAAATTATAGGTTATTTGTTTTTTGCTCGGTGGCAGCACTATCGAGCTGAGGGATCTCAGCTACGCGAAAAGTGATCCCGTCAGTTTGTTTGTCATATAACCGAGCATAATTGTTGCGCAAGGATATTTGCTTAATCTCTCCTGTAAGTGTGTGTCTGTGTGTACGTGCATCATGCACTGTCGTTTTGGAGAAGATAATGACCCCAATCACGGGGCTAGACTAACTCTAATTGTATTAAACAAATAATTAGGCTGTGCAAACGCTACCCATGGAATGAATAATAGCAAGAACAAGTGGAATTCCTATTCGTAAAGTAAAATAGAATTCGGGTGTTTTATATCTTATTGTTGATATCTCAAATTTGATTGTTTAAATTATTTTTAAAGGCCAATGGTCCGTGCTTACTGGCAGCTGAGTTTTGTAGAAAGCTCAGAATTCATACGTGGAATATAAATGAATATTATGAAAAACAAAATGAAAATAAATCGTGTGGAATCGTTGTTTCTTTGTTAGCGTCTACACGTAAGAGATGACGGGCTAGTAAAGATTCACAAAACATTTCTGAACTACCATTTTCTGTGACACTCATCCTAGAACAAAGAAAAAATAAAGTTTTACGCCCTAAAATCTATGCTTTCTTTACATTTTAAATAGAATCTTTGATCTCTTTGTATGAAATTGATATTTATCGAACGGCAGATTTTCTTAACGTTCCTCCTCAAGAGATTTGTTCATCCTAATTTAAAGCAGTTTGTTCCAGGGAGTAGACATGTACGTACTGATAAGCAAGGAAAATTTAAGAAAAGTGGTAAGGAACGATGCACATGCACATACAAAGGCCGTTCCATAAAAACTGAGAGTATTTTTTTTGAGTTGGCAACAGTGCGGACGAGAAAAATAACCACGCAGACGACTAACTGAATTAAGGAAGTATCTATGGCAACAGTTATTAGCCGTGGCAGACGATTCTGGTTCTGTTATTGCGCAGTTGTTTAAGGAACGTCTGTCGCCATACAGCTACGGAGGTGAGAGATTCAGAGTTAAGAAGTGAAATGCGTTGTGCGATTTTGCTGTCGTCTGGGTAAAAGGTTTCAAAATCAGTTGATTTAATGAAAAAAGCTTACAAATATAAATGTTTTGTTGAGTCAACGATTCTTAGATGGCACCATAATTTCAAAAAGGTACGTTTGTCGGCAGAACTCGCTCCTAGGCCTGGTCGACTTGAAAGTGTCGTTGCGGAGCGTATTGTTAACACTGTTTGGGCAATCCTACAAGAAGATCGACGAATGACGTGTGAAGACATAGCGGCGTCAACTAATATTCCGAAAACGTCGGCATTCCGCATTCTACGCTACAAATTACTGCTGTATCGTGCGTGTTCCAGATGGGTACCTCATCACCTGGTGAGAGAACAATTGTTAGCCAGAGTTCAGGTATGCCATCAGTGGAAACAAATGTTTGCAAAGGATCCAAACCTTCTAAACACAGTAATAACTGCCGATGAAACATGGGTCCACTTTTTCAACCCCCTCCCGAAGTGCACAACGAGTGTCTGCAAATACACAGGACCGCCTCCTTCGAAGTCCGCCAAACCAAATCAGCTGGGAAGGTGATGATGATAATTTTCTTTGATCATAAAGGTGTAGTCTATCAGCATCCCGTTCCTCCACAAATTACTGTGAATGCTGAGTGTTACATTTCAGTCTTGAAGCGTCTGCGACGAAACATATCGATTAAGTGACCGGAACTGGTGGGCAAGTGGACCTTACAATATTATAACGTCCGCCCACACGTGTCTGCTTGTGTTCAGCAGTTTCTTACGAAATGCAGTATTGAGATCATGCCACAGCCTGCCTACAGTCCCGACCTCGCTCCGTGCGATTTATGGTTGTTTCTAACAATGAAGTTCCGTGGAGCAACATTCAACACAGATGCTGACGTTATTCAAACTGCACAGGGGCCACTAAAGCAGCTTCCACAAAATGCCTTCGCCACATGCTTTGAAAAGTGGACTGAACGACGGGAACGTTGCATACCATCCGAGGAAACAACCTTTGAGAAAGAATAATATATATTTTGTTGTACCTATATTTCTTCATTTTGTGTGATTTCACTCTCAGTTTTAATGGAACGGCCGTTGTACATCAAGGAAACTGACTTACAAGAATTCTGAAAGACTATACTGTGAAATTCCGAAACATAGCGCGAATCTACGGTAAATATTTTTTGCATGTCTCTTACAAACCGATATCATCAGATTTATAAAAGTTGCACTGAACTGTGAAACATTTTACGCTCTTCGTCAAAGGGGATGAAATTCTGTCAGAAGTTACTCGCAACTTTGAAATATAACGTAAATTCTTAAATACTTCGTGTCCAAGTACTCCGCAATTTGTGCATTGCGCATGCGCGATGCACAAATAGCTGCAACAGCAACTTCGGAGCAAGTTGCTGTCGCAACTAAATTACACGGACGGAATGTACCGCTGCAGCTTCGTCTTGACACGTGCTTTACCTCTGTAGTACGTCACATCATCTCCATCGTATTTTTTTACTTATTTAAAGCGAAGTAAAAATGTTTCGTTAATTTCAGACGCAGTGTGGAATAAACATCACGCATTTTTCGAAAGCCTCAATGGCCAGTACATCTAGTTTTTCGTTCGCGCGCCTATGTGAAAACACAAATTTGTCCGTGACGGAGATTTAATCCGCGACCCTTCGCTCCGGAGTCCAGAGTAAGTTGCTCTGCCAACTAAGCAATACGGACGGAATGTATCGCTGCAGATTTGTCGTCTTGACATGTGCTTTTCCTTTGTAGTACGTCACATCATCTTTTTTTTTTTTTTTTTTTTGTAATTGAAGCGAAGTAGGAAACCCTCTTAATTATTTTTTTTTATTTGAAGCGAAGTAGGAATTTTTCATTAATTCCAGACGATGTGTGGAATGAAAATCACATATTTATCGAAGAAACCAACGGCCAGTACCTTCATTTTTACGTTCGGGAGCCAGTGTGAAAACACAAGTTTGTCCGTGACGGGGATCGAACCCACGACCCCCTCGATCCGGAATGAGTTGCTCTCCCAACTAAGCTACACAGACGAAATGTTTCGCTGCATATTTATCGTCTTGATACGTGCTTTACCTCCTTCCCCACTTTGTCGTGCAAGCTGTGAAATTTGGTGGAGGAGGCATCATTCACTGGGACTGTTTGTCATGGTTTTGGCTGGGCCTTATAGTACTAGTGCCAGAGAATCTTAACGCTGCGCCCTCTAGTAACATTCTCCACAGTCATGTGCTTCCAACATTATAGCTGCCGTGGCACAGTGGTCTAAGCGATGGCTTCTGATCATTCGTCCGAGACGGGTACGGGTTCGAATCCCGGTGAGGCATGGATGTTGTGTTTGTCTTACGGCACTGACTCTCTCTCTTCCCTGGAACCAGTGACCCTAAATTAGGGACAGGCGACTGCTTGTAGCCCACTGAGTTGCTCACGGTGGTCGTTAAACTTCCAATAAAAAACACACAAAAAAAAACAACATTATAGCTACAGTTCGGTGAAGACCGTTTCCTTTGCCAACAGGACAATTCCCACGTCAACAAAGTGCGATCAGTATACAAATGTTCTGACGAGATGGGTGTGAAAGAATTTGACAGGCCTGCATAGTACCCAGATCGCAACACCATGGAGCACCTTTGGGATGAATTGAAACGCAGACTGATAGCCAAGATGAACCACTCGACATCGGTGACTCACCTGACTAATGCTTTTGGTGCAGAATTGAAGGCAATTCCCTCAGCAACGTACCAAAAGCTAGTGGACAGCCTTCTCAGTAGAGTGGAGAATGTGATAGCGGAGAAGGGTAGACTAAATCGATGTTAATTCTTTCTCTATTACTAGTAGTTAGTAAATGGACGAGTTGTAATGTTCGTGTAAGTATAGATAACTGAACACTACATAAATCAGTTCTCAAAAAAACTTCACCAACGGTGAAGCAGGATGTATTCAAGAGAAAGTCGAGAAAAAGATACTTACGATTAGTCTTTATTCAGTCACTAATCCTTTGGCACTCAACAGGGCATAACCATAACTCCTTTTATATACACGGTCGAGTCACATTTTTGTGACCACCAGAGTAACCATATCCAGAGTAACCGCCGCACCGTGTGCAGCGCGGACAACGGCTATACTGATTGGGGTGACTCAATAAGGTGCTGGAAAGTGTTCACAGGTATGCGGAGCCATGCTGACTGCAGTGCATCTAACAGCTGCTAGAGGGTGTGGTGGAGGATCCATAGAGCAAACAACACGACCGAAGGTGGTCCCATAGATGCTCAATTGGGTTTAAGTCTGGGGAATTAGGGGGCCAGGGAAGTACTTTGAAGTCTTCATCATACTCTTCGAACCACTCTCGGGCATTTCTAGCTGTGTGACATGTCGCATTGTGCTGCTGGAAGATCCCATCCGCCCCAGAAAAGACAATCAGTATGTATGGGTGCACGTGGTCTGCAAGGAAGGATTCATAACAAATTTGGTATATAGTGCCTTCCACAGCAGGTCTGAGTGGACCCAGAGAATGCCACGAAAACATTCCCCAGACCATAACACTACTCCCACCAGCTTGTGTTCTTCCAACAATGGTTGAAGAGTGTTTGTTCTCGGATTTTTCTCGCCTTACACGCCAACGTCCATTCGGCCGATGAAGCACAAAACATGACTCGTCGGAGAAGGCAATCCTTTGCCAATCAGCGTAGGTCCGATTCCGATACTGCCGTGCAAATGCAAGCCTTTTCCGCATAGGTGCAGTGACCATCCGTCTTCATCGTAGCCCCATACGCAGCAGGGTTCGCTGAACTGTTGTTTTACACACACTTCCAGTAGCTCCCTGGTTCATCCAGCCAGTGAGTTGCTCAACTGTAGCGTGTCGATCACCTTCGCAGCCGACGCAGCCGACGTTCACCTCTCACATCAATTGCACGTGGTTCTCCGCAGTTTCCATGCCTCTTATTCGCAAGGGTGCTATCTCCCCAATCACGATACACTTTAACCACGGCAGCACGCGAGCAGTTCACAAACTGCGCTGCTTCAGAAATACTTTCACCCTTGTCCCGAAAGCCGATAATCATTCCTTTTCTGCAAATCTTATAAATCACTCCTTTTATCTATGACAGGAACGGGTGATATGTTTTCAGATCATGATCATGATGTAGAGGATTTTAGGAAGGGAGTGTCTGACCCCAGGTCTTAGACAACCCTTAGAAATGGGAAACTAGGAGATTTGGGCTAGAGCGCCCGATAAAAAAGTGACACGGAAGCGAAGTAGAAAGGGGAGGAAGACGCCCTTATTTATTACCGGGGGCCAGTATCTGGTGTCCGACGGCTTAACGTGCCCATCCGACGCACGGTGGGTATTTAGTGGATCGAGCGTTCGTACCTGCCTGGGATCGAACCTGAGGCCCTTCCCGTGGCAGTCACGAACGTTACCCACTCGACCACCCGCGGCCCAATATATGTTTTCAGAATGCCTAAAGCACACCTTTATATACCCTCCAAGCCAGCTCACGACACGTGCCTTCTTTCATTGGCTAAGCGCTGTTGACGTCAAAGCCAGGAGGTGGTCACAATAATGCGACTCTACTGTGTATTACTATCAAGCGAACGTAAGTGAATAATAATAATAATAATAATACTTGGTTCAGAAAACAACACCAACACTAAAGTAAAACACGCAGCCATCAAATAACTGAAACTCCAATTTGACAAACGTCTCTTTAACAATTAGTGCGATAACTTCCACCATCTCCACACTTTTGTTGCTGCTCACACATTGTATAACGTTCAGTTCTCATCGAACGCATACATACGTCATACGTTCCGGCCTCAAGGTGCTGCCAATCATACTCTTGCGGGAGAGAAGATATCACGATAAGTTTGAAAAACGCTAAAGGAGAATGAACTCAAATTTATATAAAGAAGGTAACTAAAAATAAAAATTAAATTAGAGTATATGTCACAAAGTGTCCGGATACTTTTGTTCAGATAGTGTATTTAATACGCGTAAAGATTGTTAATACCCCTTCCATTCCCCTTAAGAAAAAAAAAAAGAAACTGATAATCTTTGACCGGTGAGAAACTTGACCCCAAGAAACTGAAAAACAATACTTCAGAACCATTTTGGCATACCACTAAAATGGAAGTTGATTTCCAGTTAGCCGCCCCGGTGGCGCAGTGGTCTAAGGCGTTGGCCTCTGATTATTCGTCCGAAGGGGTCCGGGTTCGAATCCCGGTCAGGCATGGATGTTGTGTTTGTCTTACGGCACTGGCTCTCTCCCTTCCCTGGAACCAGTGACCCTAAATTAGGGACGGGCGACTGCTTATAGCCCATTGAGTTGCTCACGGTGGTCGTTAAACCTCCAATCAAAAAAAAAAAAAAAAAAAAAAAATTTCCAGTTAACTTTTCAAGCTGTTATTCTGGATATCATTATAAATCCATTGAAATATGAATAACTTCTTGATAATGTGTGTATGTGCATCGGGGGAAAGGGAGTGGTGCGTTGCTACTCTATCTAAACTGCCCACAAATTTCGTAAACGTTAACTGACGACCATTCATCCTTCTTATCACTGTGTTCCATGATTTTATTTCTTCTTTACGAAGAGTCATAATACGACATAATGGTTACTTAATCACCTTGTTATGCAGAAAACGCAATGGTTGTAGGTTGGACGACAGTACTGTTTGGTGAACATCAGCGGCATGAGCAGAGGCGTGACAACCTGTCATCACCACGCGGGAAAGAAAAGAACCTTACATCAGTGCGTGTGGTTTTCGGAATTCATACATTTAAAGAAAATGATCGTTATCTTTTGCTTTATAAATCACAAGCCTATTTGCGTCGTAAATAGCATGTGTCATTCCTGTCCATATTTTCTGTTTCTTTTATGTCTTATGCCTGACTATAATGAAAGCCGACCATGAGGGATTCATAAAGGATTGTTAAGGAATTTTTTTTTCCTGAATCACATTTAAACACATCTTTTATTCACTTTCATACCAATTACTTAATCTAAAGATTTATCTAAAAATGCGGAATTTATTTAAACTACTATTTTGCAGAATAGATAGGTAAGAAGCTTTATAAACGAGTTCTTGAGTTAAAATACCAAAGAACACCAAGTTAAAATAGTTCTCACAGATATACTATTCAAACTAAATTTCATATGGATCCAAGAGATAAAATCTCACAATAAGTACTTATAAATTGTAACAATATTCTGTCAAGATGAAAATCATCTAAATACGTGGCGTCAGTTGAATAAATAAATCCATCGCTCTTTAATCGTTAAGCAACGCACAGCAACCGAAAAATTGTTATTCGGCCGCCGTCGGGGAATCGAATCCCGAATCTCTCGATATCTAGCCAAGTGCGTTAGCCTTACACCACAGCGGCCAACAATTCACGGTGCTATGTGTGTTTTTCTTCTTCAGTCAGCATCTGACATCATAAATCCGTAAGATGGGTTCAGCTGCTGTGACGTCTCCATCTGGTGGGTATTAACGGCACTGGATATATACACTATCTACCAACAAGTAATTGGACACCCCTGCAATCGACGATATCTGCGGTCCTGATACACGTTACGGCTGTCGCCATTAAATATCGTGTGGGAAACAACAACGCAACCAGTCGCATGCAAGATGCCACGCAGTTCGGAGCTCTCTGATTACGAGAAAGGTGTAGTCGTCGGGTATCACAGAAATGGCCGATCCATACGTGACATATCCAGCGAGTTGAAGTACCCAAAATCGACAGTGGCCTACGTGATTGGCAAGTGGAAGATGAGAGGTGACTGTCGGAATGTGCCCCGACCCGGCAGACCCACAAAACTGGGAGTTAGAGACCGACGGGTGCTCGCCAGAGAAATTCGGAAGAACCGCACCAAATCGATAAGCCACATCTGCGAGGAGTTTCAACAGGCATCCGGAAGTGTTCTTTTGATGAATATAATCCGTAAGGAAGCCTATCTGCTCGGTTATCATGGACGTGCTGCCGTCCACAAGCCTTTGATCACCAAGTCCAATAGCGCTGCTCGGCTAACGTGGTGCAAAGAACGTGGACAGTGGACCGTTGAACAGTGGAAACAAGTTCTCTGGAGCGACGAATCAAGGTTCACCCTCTACCGTTCGGATGGCAGGGTCTGGGTTTGGCGTCTGCCTGGAGAACGCCTCCTGCCGGAATGTATTGTGCCAACTGTGAAGTTCGGCGGCGGTGGAATTATGCTATGGAGGTGTTTCTCCTGGTATGGCTCGGGACCCTTGGTCGCAATTCCTGGTAGACTCAACGCCGAGACCTACTGCACCATTTTGGATGACCATGCGCTTCCTACGTTGTGGCAGTTTTACGGGGTGGACCCATGTTACTTTCAGGATCACAATGCCACTTGTCATGTTGCGAGGTCCACCATGTCTTGGTATGGTGACAATGGGGTTAATCGAATGGACTGGTCTGCGCAGAGCCCGGACCTTAACTCTATCGAGCACCTCTGGGACGAGTTGGAGCGTCTACTTAAGGGGTGCCCCCACCGTCCGAAATCGGTGAAGGAATAAACCTGTCTTCTCTAAGCCGAGTGGAATAAAATACCGCTAGCCGTCGTACAACGCCTGGTTGAGAGCATGCCACGGAGGGTAGCAGCTGTAATCGCCGCTCGTGGAGGCTCCACCAATTATTGAAGGTGAATAAACTTCGTTTTCATTTGCTATCACAGGTGTCCAATTACTTGTTGGTAGATAGTGTATAATTATAGCAATAATCCAAAGGGCGAGATCCAAAGTGAAAATCATCTAAATACGTGGCGTCAGTTGAATAAATTAACAATTTTTCGGTTGCTGTGCGTTGCTTAACGTGGAAAGAGCGATGGATTTATTTATTCAACTGACGCTACGTATTTAGATGATTTTCACCTTGGATCTCGCCCTTTGGATTATTGCTATAATTATATATAGCCAGTGCCGTTGATGCCAACCAGATGGAGACGTCTCAGTAGATGAGCCCATCTTACGGATTTATGATGTCAGATGCTGACTGAAAAAGAAAAACGCACATAGTACCGTGAATTGTTGGCCGCTGTGGTGTAATACTAACGCACTCGGCTAGATATCGAGAGATTCGGGATTCGATTCCCCGACGGCGGCCGAATAACAATTTTTCGGTTGCTGTGCGTTGCTTAACGTGGAAAGAGCGATGGATTTATTTATTCAACTGACGCTACGTATTTAGATGATTTTCACCTTGGATCTCGCCCTTTGGATTATTGCTATAATTATATATAGCCAGTGCCGTTGATGCCAACCAGATGGAGACGTCTCAGTAGATGAGCCCATCTTACGGATTTATGATGTCAGATGCTGACTGAAAAAGAAAAACGCACATAGTACCGTGAATTGTTGGCCGCTGTGGTGTAATACTTACGCACTCGGCTAGATATCGAGAGGTTCGGGATTCGATTCCCCGACGGCGGCCGAATAACAATTTTTCGGTTGCTGTGCGTTGCTTAACGTGGAAAGAGCGATGGATTTATTTATTCAATATTCTGTCATACAGATCTGCCAAAACAACCTGGAGCGGGTGTAATGCAACTCATTTAGAATCATCTGTGACGTACTGCAGAGGTGAATCGCGTGTCAAGACAATAAATCTGCAGAGGTACATTCCGTCTTGTAGCTTTGTTGGGAGAGTAACTTACTCCGGAGTGAGGGGCGCGGTTTCGATCTCCGTCACGGTCAAACTTGTGTTTTCCCATACTCTATCAGGGAGCACTATGAAGAGACCCATATTGAAGTGATTCTTTAAAAATGAGAGAAAAGGAAAAAGCAAAACAAATAACAGTGAAAGTACGAAAACAACATAGCCACAGGAAGAGAAACAGTTATCAAAAAATTCGACTCTGGATCCTACTATGAATTCGTGACTTATTCAGTATTATTTTATTTCAATAATTTATTAAGAATATCATTAATTGTTTTATAAACTATTGGTTTTAATGCTATCCAGTTTTAAAAAGTTTTATTTCCGCCATATTTCCTATTTTCAAATTTTAGAACTCTTCGAAAGTCGCATTTTATTGCGAATTTCGATATTTCTGATTAAATTACATTAAATTTCTTTTTTTTCCAGAGATTATATTTTGTAATTGCTATTAGATAATGAATTACGTTTTAATTTATTATATTTGAAAGGTGCATGATATAAGATTAGTTTACTCTCAAAACCCTCCTGTAAGTTTAAATAATAATTCTTTAACCATGTCCAAATGTTTTTTGCTAAATCACATTCAACAAAAACATGTTAAGTGTTCTCCAAGAGACCACAATGCTTAAAATACGGGTCATTTGATAGATGTATTTTATGTAACCATTTACGATTAGGAATAATGTTGTGTGAGATTTTGAAATTTAGATCGCGGATGTGTGTACTTAATTTAATCTCAAGTTGTTGTTTCCAAATGGAATTTACAAATGAAGTATTCATTACGATTTCTAGTTTTGTTTGATTTTTAAAATTTAAAACCTTATAGATATCAATTAATTTATTGTCATGAGTAATATTTTCTAGAATAGATGTTTCATTTATTTTTCCCATAGCTTACTAAGATCAATATACGACCTCCTTCTCGCCGAAAGAGAGAAAAGCCGTTCTGGTCTCAAGGAAGCAGAAACTTCTAGATCACGACCAACCTGAAAATTTAAAATCTTAAAAGCCGGATGTTTTTCGTTTTGGAAAATGTTTTTAAGTGTCAAAAATCTTAGTACCTTTTCTTTTATATTTATTAAATCCTCGGGCTATCGTCGACTCAAATGAAAATAAATACACTCCTTTTTTCTAACTGAAATATGTGTCTCTGATGTTCGTCCATTGGAAGGCTCTCCTCAAATTTTAAAGCATGGATTTTGCTTTTTAAAGTACTATTCGTGAAAGACAAAAATATAATCCCTAGCGGCTTGAAAGTTTTTGGCATCTTTAGATACACGGTCTAGTCACATTATTGTGACCATCAGAGTAACCAGAGTGGCCGCTGTATCAGAGTAACCAGAGTATCCAGAGTAACCGCTGTGTGCAGCGCCGACATCAGTTAGACGGGCTGGGAGTGATTCAATAAGGTGCTGGAAGGTGGATTCATAACAGGTATGTGGAGTCATGCTGACTGCAGTCAGATGCACTGCAGTCAGCATGACTCCACATACCTGGTGCGCGATGGAGAATCTCTATGGATTCTCCATCTGGTGCGCGGTGGAGAATCCATAGAGCAAACAACACGATCAAGGTTGTCTCACAGATGCTCAATTCGGTTTAAGTCTGGGGGATTAGGGGGCCAGGGAAGTACTTTGAAGTCTTCATCATGCTCTTCCAACCACTCTTGTGCATTTCTAGCTGTGTCACACGTCGCATTGCCGTGCTGGAAGATCACATCCGCCCCAGGAAATGCAATCAGCGTGTATGTGCACGTGATCTGCAAAAATGGATTCATAACGAATTCGACACATAGTGCCTTCCACAAGTATGAGTGGACCCAGGGAATGCCACGAAAACATTCTCCAGACCATAACGCTGTCCCCACCAGATTGTGTCCTTCGAGCAGTGGTTGAAGAGTGCTTGTTCTCCGATGTTTCTCGCCTTATACGCCAACGTCCATCCGTTCGGTGAAGCAGAAAACGTGACTTATCGGAGAAGGTAATCCTTTGGCAATCAGCGGACGTCCAATTCCGATACTGCCGTGTAAATGTAAGCCTTTTCTGCCGTGCACTTTCGTGAGCATAGGTGCAGTGACCATCCGTCTGCATCGGAGCCCCATGCGCAGCAGGTTTCGCTGAATTGTTGATTTAGACACACTTCCGGTAGCCCCCTGGTTCATTCGTCCAGTGAGTTGTCCCACTGTTAGCGTGTCGATCGGCCCTCACGCACCTTCGAAGCTGACGTTCACCTCTCACATCAATGGCACGTGGTGCTCAGCGGTTTCCACATAACTTATTCGCAATGGTGCCATTTATACCATCACGATACACTTTAACCAAAGCAGCACGCGAACAGTTCACAAACTGTCTGTTTCAGAAATATTGCCACCCTTAGCCCGAAATGCGATAATCATCCCTTTTCGAAATATGATTAATATCTCCTTTTATCCATGACAGAAAACGAGTGATATGTTTTCAGAATGCCTACAACACACCTTTTATGCCCTCTAAGACAGCTCACGACACGTGCCTTCTTTCATTGGCTTCGCGCTGTTGACGTCAAAAATAGAAGGTGGTCACAATAATGTGACCCGACTGTGTATAAAAATGCATGTCAAAAAATACGGTGTGCAATAATTTTTTCTGTAGTGCTTTCCCTTTATTTTTAGTCATGCTAAATTTCTTTTCAGCGAGTTTGCTCACGAATTATTCTTGCACCAAATGGGTGAATTATCCGCGAAACTTTAATATTTCTGTTGTTCCTTTTTTTCCACGCAAATTTCCCGCTGATGTCCTTATAGGCTCATAACTAGATAAAAATCATAAAGAGATAGTGTTTGGTTGCCAAGAGAAACGATCCCTTTATAGCTATCTATCTTAGCCTGATACTTCAAGAAAGAGCCTGTTACTTTGCTGTTTGTGTTCGCCTATCTCTCTTTTTATTTTTTCCGGAAATAGTCATTTTCCCAGGGCCGGATGGAGCTTCTGTGGGGCCAGGGGCGAAGTTTCATTGTGGTGCCCAGGAGCAAAATTCCATTTGCTGGCCCAAGAAAATATATCCCATATTTTAAAAACGTCGTTACGGGGGAAAAAAAAAAAAAAACACGACGTGAAATCCACAAATTTGCTGTTGACGAAGGCGAATCCCTCTGCTCTAGAGCCGAATGCTTTACCAATTAAGCTACACAGACAGAATTTACTGCTGTAACTTTTCCGTCTTGACATGGGCTTCTCCTCTGTAGTATGTCATAACGAAAACTATATAATGATTATCTCAAGGAAGTATTTGCTTCAAGCTTAACAAAAAATGCCATTATATGATTGAAAGAGAGAGAGAGAGAGAGAGAGAGAGATTTTAAAATCTGCGATTTTCCTTCCAGGGAGATGGTGAGGTTGTATTATGACACTTATGGAACTTACACACAAAATGATAAAAAGGTACCTGCGTAACGAAACTTTTAAAACGTTTTTACGCGCTCCTACATGAAAAATTGTTTTTTTTAATTTCTAGTAATGTTTTTAAAGTCACTGAATAATAACCTCCATATGTATCTCGAAACCAATTTTGATATTGTTCTTTTTATTTCTTTAAAATAAAGTATCCGGTTTGCACGTAAATTGTTAAATTCATAAAAGTAAGGGCCACAAAGTGATGAAATTTCATATTCTATTTCATTAATGCGGAAAATATTAAGGTGGTTATAATAACCACTTGAAATCTGCAAACCTCAGTATTTGTACGGGGAAGGGCGACAACCTAATTGAAAATGGACGATTGGAAACAACAAATAAATAAATATCTTTTTAAGAGCCTTGCGCCCCAAAACATATACACAAAAAATAATAATTGTAAAAAAATTCTACCGAAAATGTTGTTTTTTTCCAAACTGCGGGGCCCCTTGAAATATCTGGAGCGAAAGGTCAGATCACACTTTCCACCTCCAATGTTACTGGCACAGTTTTTTTTTTATTGGAGGTTTAACGACCACCGTGAACAACTCAATGGGCTATAAGCAGTCGCTCGTCCCTAAATTAAGGTCACTGGTTCCAGGGAAAGGGAAGAGTCAGTACCGTAAGACAAACAAAATATCCATGCCTCACTGGATTCGAACCCGGACCCACTGCGGACGAATGGTCAACAGCCATCGCTCAAACCTCTGCGCCACCAAGGCGACCATCAAAAGTTCATTCCTGAAGGTGTAACTGCCACTGGCAGTACATACACATCCATTTTGAAATGATTGTGGAAGAGGATTGTTCGTGTCAGGCATGAGTACGAAAACGGGTAATGGTTCCTTCTTCACGATAACGCACCTGCACACACAGACCAATCAGTGTACAACAATTTCTGGCACGAAAATAAGTGTGTGCACTCAACCATTCCCCCCTGTTCATCAGATTTGTCACCGTGTGACAACTTTCTATTTCCTAATCTAAAGCTACCTTTAAAAAAAAGTGTTTTTCAAGACATTGAAGACATATAAAGAATTATGACATGAGCTCTTCACTCCATACCAAAAGATGACCTCTGCAAGTCCTTCTTTTCGCTGGCTGATGATGCCACTTCTTGTATTAACACAGGAGGAATGCACTTCGAATAAAATCTATTCACGT
The DNA here is from genome assembly GCA_039090855.1 of Macrothele yani. Lineage (NCBI taxonomy): Eukaryota > Metazoa > Arthropoda > Arachnida > Araneae > Macrothelidae > Macrothele > Macrothele yani. Next base: position 126,532,052 of record CM077024.1, on the reverse strand, counting down.
ATAAACTTTCCTGCTTTTCTGGGTTTTTTTTTAATTCAATCTCATTACTTAATGTATAAGAGCGATTGCTGTTATTGGATACCGACCTGAAAGTCAAAGTGCAACTAAGAAAAGGCTTAGCGGCTGGGAAAAAGAAAAAGTGCCTTTGCGCCGATAAGCTGTGCTAAGACTCTTTTACACACACACACACACACACACACACACACACACAAACACACACACATCCAAAATACAAGCAAAGTTCAACGTTAAATAGTAATTTGAACCATTTTCTACGTGGACGTAAATCTGGCAAATTGGGGATACACCTTCAAATATAATGTTATACACATATCAATATAAGAAGTGCACGCCGATCCGCCAAAGCAGGTGTAAAACTGCCCTGAATCTTTCACTTATTACTGCCATACGTTGTGTACACAGGTCACAATCAGAAGATGAAACCAAATATTATTTAAAATTAAGATGTAATGTTTGCAATAATACAATGATACGGATCAATTCGGAATTTCTAAGGCAAGACATTACCTCAGAAGCGTTCGGAAGTCCTGATGTATGGGCACGCACTATAAATTTGTAAAATTCCACAAACTCTTTAGTCCTGATGTATGGGCACGCACTATAAATGTGTAAAATTCCACAAACTCTTTAGTCCTGATGTATGGGCACGCACTATAAATGTGTAAAATTCCACAAACTCTTTAGTCCTGTTGTATGGGCACGCACTATAAATGTGTAAAATTCCACAAACTCTTTAGTCCTGATGTATGGGCATGCACTATAAATGTGTAAAATCCCACAAATTCTTTAGTCCTGATGTATGGGCACGCACTATAAATGTGTAAAATTTCACAAACTCTTTAGTCCTGATGTATGGGCACGCACTATAAATGTGTAAAATTCCACAAACTCTTTAGTCCTGATGTATGGGCACGCACTATAAATGCGTAAAATTCCACAAACTCTTTAGTCCTGATGTATGGGCACGCACTATAAATGTGTAAAATTCCACAAACTCTTTAGTCCTGTTGTATGGACACGCACTATAAATGTGTAAAATTCCACAAACTCTTTAGTCCTGTTGTATGGGCACGCACTATAAATGTGTAAAATTCCAAAAACTCTTTAGTCCTGTTGTATGGGCACGCACTATAAATGTGTAAAATTCCAAAAAGTCTTTAGTCCTGTTGTATGGGCACGCACTATAAATGTGTAAAATTTCACAAACTCTTTAGTCCTGATGTATGGGCACGCACTATAAATGTGTAAAATTTCACAAACTCTTTAGTCCTGATGTATGGGCACGCACTATAAATGTGTAAAATTCCACAAACTCTTTAGTCCTGATGTATGGGCACGCACTATAAATGCGTAAAATTCCACAAACTCTTTAGTCCTGATGTATGGGCACGCACTATAAATGTGTAAAATTCCACAAACTCTTTAGTCCTGATGTATGGGCACGCACTATAAATGTGTAATATTTCACAAACTCTTTAGTCCTGATGTATGGGCACGCACTATAAATGTGTAAAATTTCACAAATTCTCTAGTCCTGATGTATGGGCACGCACTATAAATGTGTAAAATTCCACAAACTCTTTAGCAGTAAAAACATACGATAGCTTCTATAATATATCCGAAAAGTCAATCCAAGCTTACGGTCATAACATGTTCTATCATGCAAGCCGCGAAGTTCAAGTTCATCATAGCATCAAAGATACGAACCACTGAAAACCAGGCAATTAAAAACAAACTGTCGATATTGCGATATTTCTGAAGTACCTTAAAATGTATATATCTGCCAGGTATAGATTCATGAATGGACCAAACATCACACCATTTCAGCAGACCGCCCTGCACTTCATAGCGGACATGTTTCTGGCAAAAATACGTTGCCCATCATCAGCGGTGAATTGCATTAAACAACTGTGTGCTCTTATATTTTTATATTGATACGTGTGTAACAGTATATTTGAGGTTATATCCCCAATTTACCACACATCCAAAATGTTTTAACACGGAGCTGTTTCATCATTTAAGACATAAATAATACACACAATTGACGTGGATTAGGAACATCAAACAGAAGCGATCGCTCTTTCCACGTTTATAAGCGAGTAACGGGAAAATTCTCATTTGCCGCCACGGGAATTCAAACCCACCGTCTTTCAGTTACGCGCCAGACATGCTACCACTGCACCACAGCGACCTCGAATTCTCCAGACTCACATACAACTAACTGCCAAACCACATGGCAGGTTGCCTCTTGGAGCCCCACACAATGCTGGGGATTCACCAAAGATGGTAAGCAGCAACTGAACAAATAACTAGGAGGCGAATGAATAATTAATACACACTATTGACGTGGATTAGGAACATCAAACAGAACTCATCGCTCTTTCCACGTTTATAAGTGAGTCACGGAAAATTTTTTATCGGCCGCCACCGGGAATCGAACCCAGGGTTTTCCAGTTGCGCACCGGACATGCTACCACTGCACCACAACGGCATCGAATTCTCCAGACTCAGATACGACTAACTGCCAAACCACATGGCAGGTTGCTTCTTGGAGCCCCGCACAATGCTGGAGATTCACCAAAGATGGTAAGCAGCAACTGAACAAATAACTAGGAGGCGAATGAATAATTGATACACACTATTGACGTGGATTAGGAACATCAAACAGAAGTCATCGCTCTTTCCACGTTTATAAGTGAGTCACGGAAAATTTTTTATCGGCCGCCACCCACCGGGAATCGAGCCCAGGGTCTTCCAGCACACACGTTGAGGCTGAAATAAGACATATCTGATTTCACCAAACAGTAATTTTCCTTTTTTTTTTTTACACAAGGATAATTAACATGTTTATTAGCCGAATCGGAACACAAATTTACATTGTTACTTTTAAAACGATAGCCCTTCTTCAATCCTCATGACTTCTTCTGCAATCATAAAAAAAAAATAAAAAAAAGGACAGAGAAAAATAGATCAAACCTAATTCAATCAACAAATTAAGAAATCTGATCAATTAATCAATTCTTTAATGATTTTCATGACAATCTAAGACTATTTATCATCAGGGGTTTCACTTTTTTTTTTGAAAAGATATTTAATGCAAATGAATTACAAAGAGCTTTTTAGTCTTTCTAATGAGGGGCAATAATTGCTCTCTCTCTCTCTCTCTCTTTTGTTTCGTTCTACGTCGTTACGTGCTCTTATGCAAACTCTCTAAACACACATACAGGAAAAGTAGAGCAGTATCTCTGTAATTAGCTTCGATCTGCTAAAACCCGTTTCGAGACATCAAAGTTGCTAACAGATGAATAGATATATTGGGTGTGTATGCAGTGCACAACTCTGTTAGAGAACATGATACATGAAAGTGATCTCGCTACAGCAATCAGGGAACAGAAGCCAACACAAAACATAAATAAAATGGAGAAAGCGATTAGCCAGCAAAAATAAGTACAATAAAAAGAGAGAGAGATTCTAAAATCCCACCGTTCGCTCATACCGGACAATCTGGCCCACTAAGATCCTGTTTAGGAGAATAATCCGTCCATGACTGGTGCACCGTAATTTCTTTAAAATACACTGGTGTGCAAAAATTAAGGACGAAGAGGAGAAATTAGCATAACAGCGGAACGAGCAGGCAGAATGGCCCGAAAGACCACTCAGGAGATAGACTAGGGTCCGGTACGGTAGGGCATGCGCATATATTCAGCATGACGTGGGGGGGGAGAGTTTCGGAAGGGTATAAAGCACACGGGCGGTGTACGCTCAGCAATTCGGGGGCCGTGTTTGGCCGAGTGGGCAACGCTCGTGACTGCCACGGGAAGGGCCTCAGGTTCGATCCCAGGCAGGTACGAACGCTCGATCCACTAAATACCCTCCGTGCGTCGGATGGGCACGTTAAACCGACGGACCCCGGGTACTGCCCCCCCCGGTAATAAATAAGGGCGTCTTCCTCCCCCTTTCTACTTCGCTTCCGTGTCACTTTCCTATCTGGCGCTCTAGCCCAAATCTCCTAGTTTCCTATTTCTAAGGGTGGTTTAAGACCTGAGGTCAGACACTCATTTCCTAAAATCCTCTACATATGATCATGATCATGCTCAGCAATTCGGTGAAAGCTATTGCACGGTGTACACCGGTTTGAACGACGTCGAGTTGCTGCCACCGTGTGATATGGCCAACAGGCAATCCAGTAGACGACATCTGGATGACTTTAACCGAGGTCGCGTCATTGGGAAGTTGGAAGAAGGTCGAAGTGTGACTAGTGTGGCCGAGGAGTTCGGGATCGCTCACAGCATCGTTTCACGAGCTTGGAGAGCATTTCAAACGACAGGAACAGCCGTCCGAGAGTTTAGCAGTGGTCGACCACGAGCAACCACGGCGGCGGACGACCGGTATGTTGTCCTACAGGCGAGAAGAGACAGACGACAGACGGCGGGAGAAATCGCAAGGCACATGCGACAGACAACTGGACGTCCGTTATCGCGTTTTACCGTGGCCAGGAGGCTGCACAAAGGTGGTCTATTTGCACGACGACCAGTACGGTGTGTGCCATTAACGCCTGTTCATCGGAGACGGCGGTTTCTGTGGTGCCAGGAACAAAAGAACTGGACACATCAACAATGGGGTCAAGTTCTCTTTACGGATGAGAGCCGATTTAGTCTGACGAGCGATTCTGGACGTATACACATCTGGAGAGAGCAGGGAACACGCAATCACACCTGCAACATCATCGAAAGGGACCGGTTTGGAGGTAGCGGAGTTCTCGTTTGGGGCGGTATCATGCTTGTTAGCCGTACGGACCTCCACATCTTCCAAGAAGGTTCAGTCACTGGTGCCCGCTATTGTACCGAGGTTCTCCTGCCTCACGTACGTCTGTTTAGAGATGCTGTGGGTCCTGAGTTCATCTTCATGGAATTCAGGACCCACAGTGGCTGTCGCAGAGCTGTAGGAGAGTGAAGATATTTAACGCATGGATTGGCCCGCAAGGTCCCCGGACCTAAATCCAATCGATCACGTGTGGGACCTTCTCGGGAGACGCTTGGCAGCACATCACCTGCCGCCAGCAACGATTCTACAGCTGCGATTGGCGCTACAAGAGGAATGGGCCGCGATGCCTCAACAGCTCCTTGACAACCTCGTCCTCAGCATGGACAGACGTTGTAAATCCCGCAACGCAGTCAGGGGTGATCATATCCCCGACTAAAGACTGGATTTTTCTTGGCAGCCGCCTGTCACATGGACGTTTCTGTCTTCTGTCCAGTTCTGCTCGAAGCTACCTTTTCAATAAAGTGCCTTTGTATCCTTTGGATTCCTTGTTTGGACGGTTTTGCTCACTTGTCCCATATTCTTACATCTTGGGGATCTTATGGTATGTTTTGAGTCGATGTGGAGCACTTCTGCACGACGTTACATTCGAAAAACCGTCTCGTCCTTAATTTTTGCACGCCAGTGTATTTTTAATGAACATTGATGATAAGCAACGAACTGTAAAATGCACTGTAGCAGTGGCATGACGAAAACTGCGGGGCAGCCGCCGGGAAATGTTATTTAGATCGCCCTTCTCTAGTGAAAATGTATTTGAACACTTTCGATGAGTTAAAACAGATCCTAACATGGTTTTTAATCACACATAAGCGATGCGTGTTAATATTAGGTGTACAAATAAGTTTTAAAGCGTGTTTTGTGTGACCTATATCGCTAATTTACATATCCGACATTCCCCCGCGTTGTTGTCATGTGACCGTAACTGGCCTAAAATGTTACATAGAAGTTTTCCCATTGGTCGAACGCACTTGCACATCTGTAGATGAAAGATGGCAAGCGATACTGCATTTATTCGACACTGCATTCGTTTCGAATTTCATCAAGGAAAAAGTGCTGCAAAAGCGTGCGCAACGATCTGTTCTATTTTGGGGGAGAATACTGTATCGATAAGCACGTGTGAGGTTTGGTTTAGATGGTTTAAAGCAGGTGATTTTGATGTTAGCGATCGAGAACGTAGCGGAAGGTTACACACGAGGAACTGCAAGCATTGTTGGATGAAGATTCATCTCAAACTCAAAATAACTACCTCAACAACTGAGGGTAACTCAACAAACAATTTCCAATCGTTTACGCGCAATGCGAAAGATTCAAAAGGAAGGAAAATGGGTGCCGCATGACCTGAGCCAGAGGAACAAGGATGACGGTGTCATGAAGAGTTCGAATCTGTTGAATAAACAACACGGAAAGTCTTTTTTGTGGAAAATCGTTACGGGTGATGAAAAGTGGATATGATACGACAATCCCAAACGCAAAAACACTGGGTAGAACACAGGTGAAGCAACGACTTCGACACCGAAACGCAATATTCACTCCAAGGAAGTTCTGCTGTGTATTTAAAGGGATATTAAGGGTGTGCTCTATTATGAACTATTGTAACAGGGTCAAACTGTTACTTCTGATCGCTACAAGCAACAATTGCTGCGATTAAACCAGGAAATCTGTCGGAAATGTCCATTCACATGCAAAGGATTGCGTCCCGTAAAATTACTACATGACAACGCTAGGCCGCATGTCGCAAAATCGGTCAATGAAACGTTATTGACGCTTGCCTGGGAAGTTTCGGAGCATCCGGCGTACATTCCCCACATAGATCCTTCAGACTATCATTTTTTCCAATCGATGCAACATGGTTTATCTGCTGTATAGTTCCTGTATAGAAGTGCAAAAATGGGTTGACGACTTCATCGCGTCACACGACGAAGTATTCTTCATGGCTGGAATCCGTTTAAATATTGTATTAACATTATGCCGAGATGAAAATCGAATATAGGTCGTAGTATATCTGACGCTAAAAGAATTTGTTTATCCCTTCATAATGAAACTTTCCAAGAAACAGAATTTCGATTCGCAAATGACAAAGAATGGCTTTACAAAGAGAAAGACAGTCTCCTGTTGAACGTAATAACCGTCTCTCTTTAGATTGGCAGTAAATTCTAAATTGCTTCCGTGCGAAGCCGGGCCGGGTCGCTAGTTAAATAGAAAAACAAAATTCGTACAATCAATGCGAACCTTTTACATAAGTATGCATGAAAACGTTATGGGTCCAAGTTCAAATCTCGATGAGACACGAATGTTATGTTTGTCTTACGACACTGTCTCTCTCCCTTCGCTGGAGCCAGTGGCCCTAAAATAGAGACAGGTGTTTGCTTATGGCCAACTACTTTGTTCCCTGTGGTCGTTAAACGTCCAAACAAAACAACAATGAAAAATATATTTAGGTAGTGGTTACAGCTATGTCGTACTTCATATTTTTTAAAGCAGACTTTTACAAGCGGCATATGTCCCCCGTAGGCCGAGTTGTCTGAAGCACTGTTTTCTCTTATTTCCATCACAGTAACTGTGTTCGGTAGTAAAATATAGCCAAGAAAATAAAGACTTATAAGATGAGTATCTTGAGAAACGCATAACGTACGGCAAGAAATCAAAAACTTACATGACAGAATCCTAAATTCCTACGAGTTTAAGATGTCTGCAAATATGTGTGATTACTGCACATTACAGAACTATTGTAAATATGCATACGATATTATGACATCAAAATAATTTAAGTCACAAGAGCGCGGTTTGGCTATTCTGAGTTACTAAAATGAATTATCAGAGACAAAATGGATTTGTAGTGACAAAATCAGAGTTCGATTTCAGGGGTTGGGGCGACAGTATAAGAATATTTCTTTGAAAACATTATTGATCGAAAACTGTTTTCAATGATTTTAACTGCTAAGTAACGTACATTTTCCAAACAGGGGGAATGGGGAGGGAAGGTGGATAAGATTTTTTTCTTCTTTCAAAAAGAACATTTAATGATTTGGCCTCTCTTTCTTGAGGGTATATCTTTGGCATTTATTCCTAGAAAACAATACTGTTCGCTGAGTACACTGCTTCACATAAATTTTGTTCGGGCCGTCCCGGTGGCGCAGTGGTCTAAGCGATGGCCTCCGAACGGAGTCCGGGTTCGTATCCCGGTGAGGCATGGATGTTGTTTTTGTCGTACGGCACTGGCTCTCTCCCTTCCCTGGAACCAGTGACCCTAAATTAGGGACGGGCGACTGCTTATAGCCCATTGAGTTGCTCACGGGGATCGTTAAACCTCAAAAAAAAAAAAAAAAAATTCGTTGTATACTACAATGTTTTCTCAATTTCATTCACGTTATTCCTGTTTATAATTAAAACCGTCATTTGTTCTGCCTTGCCAGAACGAGGGCCCCGTGAGAGCCCGGGACCCGGATTTTGTCCCCTTTTCCCCTCCCATTTGGGGACTCGTCATCAATGAAAGAAGATATGTGGGTCATAAAAGTAAATATTTACTAAAATATGGCGGCGGCAATAGTAAGTACTTCGACTGTTTAGTTTCTCAAAAACAATATTTGTTTTTATTATTACGAAGTTTGCATGAAATTCAAACTGAATATAAATACGGGAAAAACCGAAGTTATGGTTTTTGAGCTAGGGACTATTAGCACTGAATGTAATATAAGTCTAAATGGCACAGTGATTGACCAGGTGAATGAGTTTGTGTATTTACGAAGCATGTTTGACAGAGAGAACAAGTTGGATGGTGAAATTAGTAGGCGAGTGAACTCTTCATTGAAAGTCATAGCTGCTTTGGTAGGTTTTTTTAGGAATAATGGGTTTTCAAGAGAGTCCCGCATGGCTGTATATGAAAGTATAATTGTTCTTGCTCTGATTTATGGCAGTGAAACCTGGGTACTACAGAAGAAGCATAGGAGTCGTTCGTGTGCTGGACACGTTCTGATCGTGTGAGGAATGAAGATGTGTTGCAGTTGTGTAATATGAAGCAAAATGTTGTTAACAAGGAGGAGACTAATATGCTTCGGTGGCTTGGCCATGTTGGAAGAATGAGTGATGAGATGCTTACTACGAAAATTTTGTTATCTCAAGTAGCAGGAAGAAAAGGCAAAGGAAGGCCAAGGGTCATGGGAGGATCAGGTTCAGGAGTGTCTGCATGAGAAAAAGATTACGAGTTATAGAAGGGTCTTGTATACGTCGTGTGATGGATGTCAGTGAAGCCCGAGTTGTATGCCAAGATCGCTGTAAATGGAGAAGTTTGATACGGCAACAGTAGGAAAATAATCAGTTATTTATCTGGTAGTTGGTATTTCTTTGTGGAGCTAACCTGGGAATATCAGAGAACAGCTTGGTAATATATATATTTATGTATGTATTGTTTTTATATATTATTCAGATTTGGACAAACGTAAGAAACGACTCTGACACCGATGAAATGTGGTGCCGCTACAATGTTCAACTGTGCATGTGCAATCTGAAATCTGACCTCAAGATAGAAAGAAAAGCTGTATTGCAAGTGTGTTAGTGAGGAGGATTGGTAACTTATGGTCTATGATATCTATCTACAAATTACACCCTATCGTGTTATACAAAATTTTACAGCTTCCGTCAATTATGGGTAAAGCCTTTGTCTAGAGGAACCCAAATTACACTACGACGCGCCGTTTTCGAGATATTTGAGAAAATCAACCCCATCATGTTACACATCGTTTTGAAGCCCTCATCAATAGCAAGCAATTACCAAATTTTTCTACGACGCATCGTTTTAAAGCTCTTGTCAATAGCAGGTAACTGTCCTAATTTTTTGGAGGGGTGGGGGTGGGGAAGTCGAGAGGAAGCCAAATTTCGCTGCGATGCACCGTTTTCGAGATAGTTGAGAAAATCAACCTAGCTGGTCAGGGAAGAAGTGTCCATGGCGGCATCGACGCAGGACAAGATTGCGCCTCCACACCAAATTTGTCCTTTTGCTAAACGTGCCCCTGTGGACATGGGCACATGACAAGATTGCGCCTCCCTCTCCACACCAAATTTGTCCTTTTGCTAAATGGTCCCAGGCGACATGGGCACAAGACAAGATTGCGCCTCCCTCTCCACACCAAATTCCTCCTTTTGTTACATTGCGCCCCCCTCCCCACACCAAATTTGTCCTTTTGCTAAACGTGTCCCTGGCGACATGGGCACAAGACAAGATTACGCCTCCCTCTCCACACTAAATTTGTCCTTTTGCTAAATGGTCGCTGGAGACATTGGCACAAAACAAGATTGCGCCTCCCTCTCCATACCAAATTTTTCCTTTTGCTAAATGGTCCCAGGCGACATGGGCACAAGACAAGTTTGCGCCTCCCTCTCCACACCAAATTTGTCCTTTTGCTAAACGGTCCCTGGCGACATGGGCACAAGAAAAGATTTCGCGTCGCTCTCCACACCAAATTATGGGCACAAGACAAGATTGCGCCGCCCTCTCCACACCAAATTTGTCCTTTTGCTAAACGAAGCGGGTTCATGACATGTATGTGTCAGTTTGTCTTGAGTATGTTTTATTGCGTTATGTTAAGCAATTTTGCAATGATATTTATTATTAATGAAAAATATAGTTGGTCTATTTCATACTGTACCAGTGTACGTTTCAAATTATTGACCTTCAGGATTTTGTGAAAAATAAAAGCATTATGATAATAACATTTATTATTATACAAGAATATAATGCACCAGAAAAGACACAATAATGTGGGAAAAGAAGCAAATATTAAAACGATCTTAATGAACATTTACGATGCGAATGAAAATCTGATTAACACATGTAATTTTCCACTTTCCCACCCAATGTCTGACTGCACCATAGTTATGGCATGATCATCTGTTTTTTACCGTCCTTTGCATGGACAAAATTGTCAATTACTGAAGAGTAGTCTATACCCAGAGTCATGTCCTATTCTACAAATATTATCACGAGTGAGTTAAACTGAAGAATAGTCTATACCCAGAGTTATGTCCTATTCTACAAATATAATCACGAGTGAGTTAAACTGAAGAGTAGTCTATACCCAGAGTTATGTCCTATTCTACAAATATTATCACGAGTGAGTTAAACTGAAGAGTAGTCTATACCCAGTGTTATGTTCTTTTCTACAAATATTATCACGAGTGAGTTAAACTGAAGTGTAGTCTGTACCCAGAGTTATGTCCTGTTCTACAAATATTATCACGAGTGAGTTAAACTGAACAGTAATCTATACCCAGAGTTATGTTCTTTTCTGCAAATATTATCACGAGTGAGTTAAACTGAAGAGTAGTCTATACCCAGAGTTGTGTTCTTTTCTACAAATATAATCACGAGTGAGTTAAACTGAAGAGTAGTCTATACCCAGAGTTATGTTCTTTTCTACAAATATTATCACGAGTGAGTTAAACTGAAGAGTAGTCTATACCCAGAGTTATGTTCTTTTCTACAAATATTATCACGAGTGAGTTAAACTGAAGAGTAGTCCATACCCAGAGTTATGTTCTTTTCTACCAATATTATCACGAGTGAGTTAAACTGAAGAGTAGTCTATACCCAGAGTTATGTTCTTTTCTACAAATATTATCACGAGTGAGTTAAGCCTCTTTTTCTTCCAATAACGTCACTTTTTCTTTTCTATTCTTGAGACTGCTGAAAATGACCTTTCAGCTGAACAGGGACACCCGTCGAGCACTATCTTTCCCCCTCCAAACCAGCACATTAAAAGTTTCTAGGTCAGGCTGCCCCATACAACAATTAATTTTTGTAGCATTTTGGCTAGCCCCAACACAGCAAGCAATCGACGCTCTTGTTCTGTTAATGCTCTCCCAATACGCATATGGAGTGACGACTACAAATAATATAAGTTTTAAAAATTAATAAATTTTGTAAAATTACTTAAGTAAAACTTTTCTGGGTGGTGGTGCTAAAATATTCATAAAAAAAAACTCTTCCAGTTTGGCACTCCCCTAAATCTGGCCCCCTTGGATCGGACCCACTGGGCCCGTTGTTTAAATCGGCCCTGTAGCTGACTCACCGACTACTTTCGTTACATCGAAACTTTTTACTTGGGATTTATTTTACTACTGTCGTAAAAGACGCATAGCATCAGAAGAACTAGAAACGTTATAGCACAATAACAATTAATGAAAAACCAAAAATTTAACAAAGGATTTGTTATACATCTACTCATGTAAGAATTGTTTCAGTGCAAAATAATCTTTCAATTTCCTTTTCTTTTAGAAACGATGGAATTCAGAAATCCTGATTATATACGTTTTTCTCTGTTGTAACCATCAATCAAATAAGTCGGCCAGTAATCACCTAAAGAGTGACTGCTCGTGGGACATATCTGATGGCGAAATCTTGCTAAAGTGAAACGGAATTACCATGATGGCCGCTTAACGATCGTCATGAATCAGGCCAGGCCTTCTAGAAAATGAATCACCTCAACAACAAATATTAATCAACCTGCAATTCATTCCAAAGTTAAAATGATAGCTGAAGCAAACACCAAGTCAGCCCGAAGAGATGCTTATTGTGGGTTCGGAATGCTACCGGGGTTGAAATTTAGGAACAATATTATAGCTTCAAATGTTCGAATTAATTTTACTATTTGCTTTGAGTTGAATTCAAATCAAAAATCTGTGGCGCTCATAAAACCGGCCCCAAATGCAAAAGACAGTTTTATTTGGCCACAAAACCAGCCCCAAATGCGAAAGACAGTTTTATTTGGTCACAAAACCGACCCCAAATGCAAATGGCAATTTACAGTTTTATTTGGTCATAAAACTGGCCCCAAATGCAAAAGACAGTTTACAATTTTATATTTTCATAAAACCGGCCCCAAATGCAAAAGACAGTTTACAGTTTTATTTGGTTACAAAACCGGCCCCAAATGCAAAAGACAGTTTTATTTGGTTATCAAACTGGCCCCAAATGCAAAAGGCAGTTTTATTTGGTCACAAAACCTTCCCCAAATGCAAAAGACAGTTTTATTTGGTCAGAAAACCAGCCCCAAATGCAAAAGACAGTTTACAGTTTTATTTGGTCAAAAAGCCGGCTCCAAATGCAAAATACAGTTAACAGTTTTATTTAGTCAGAAAACCGCAAATGCAAAAGACAGTTTACAGTCTTATTTGGTCAGAAAACCGGCCCCAAATGCAAAAGACAGTTTATAGTTTTATTTGGTCACAAACGGGCCCCAAATGCAAGACAGTTTACAGTTATTTTAGTCATAAAATCGGCTCCAAATGCAAAAGATAGTTTACAGTTTTATTTGGTCATAAAATCAGCCCCAAATGCAAAAGACAGTTTACAGTTTTATTTGGTCATAAAACCGGCTCCGAGTGCAAAAGACAGTTTACAGTTTCATTTGGTCATAAAACCGGCTCCAAGTGCAAAAGACAGTTTACAGTTTCATTTGGTCATAAAACGGGCCCCAAATGCAAAAGACAGTTTACAGTTTCATTTGGTCATAAAACGGGCCCAAAATGCAAGACAGTTTACAGTTTTATTTGGTCATAACACTGGCTCCAAATGCAAAAGACAGTTTATTTGGTCAGAAAACCGGCCCCAAATGCAAGAGAGAGTTTGCAGTTTTATTTGGTCACAAAACCGCCTCCAAATGCCAGAGACAGTTTGCAGTTTTATTTGGTCACAAACCGGCCCCAAATGCAAGACGGTTTACAGTTTTTTTAGCCATAAAACCGGCTCCAAATGCAAAAGATAGTTTACAGTTTTATGTGGTCATAAAACCGGCACCAAACACAAAAGACAGTTTACAGTTTTATTTGGTCATAAAACCGGCCCCAAATGCAAAAGACAGTTAACCGTTTTAATTGGTTGTGAAACCGACCCCAAATCAAAAATACAGTTTACAGTTTTATTTGGTGATAAAACCGGCTGCAAATGCAAAAGACAGTTTACAGTTTTACTTGGTCGTAATGTGCGTATATTTCAGTTACGTTTGGTACAGGGATCCCAGACGTCCCGTTTTTGGCTAATGCGTTCCGTTGTCCCGAGAAAACTCTTCGGAACAGCTTTCTGTCCTGTATTTTAGAGTTCAAGACTGAAAAACAAAATCGACGAGTTAGAATTTCTATTCTTTTACAAACATATTTTTTAACCTGCACGCAAGTTTCCCCCAAGCTGACTGTTATGTCACGTGACGCTATCTCCCGCGTCTAACTCTGTTATCAATGCTCTCATTACGTAGGCAAGCACAGCCGTGGCAGATTGATGTCGAGGGAGGGAGGGCGCGTGACCTCAACACCTGGTGGATGCAGCTCTGAAGTCCAAAAAAGATAGTGAAGTGAAGGACATGTTGAAATCCAAACATTTAGATGAAGTCTGGGTGAATCTCGTAAAAACAGTTGAAGGAGAACTGTCAAATTTAAAGAAAGTAGTGGAGTTCATTACGTGTATCCCTGGAACAAATGCGTGTGTCGAAAAATTATTTTCTCGGATGAACGCCTTGTGGACTCATGAGAAAAACAAATTGTCTGTAAAATCATTGTTCAATGAGTGTTGTGTAGCTTTTCATGACATGATTCTTAAAAACAAACAATTGTTAATTGATATTCATTCTTCAGAAAAATATTTCAAGAGGGGGCAAGACTGATTGATTAATAAGAATAATTGGAATCATTTTGTAAGACTGGCATATGTGATGGATGCGCATACTAAACTGTTACCCTCAGTCGTAAGTGTCCCGTATTTTTTTCCAATGTATCTGAGATCCCTAATTTGGTACGGTAAATAAACCGCATTTTTAACTTAAAAAAGACTGTAATGCTAAGAATTGGCACGTTTAGCAGCATTTCTACATACCTTTTCCAAGTTTGTGTTGAAGTGCTCCCCACTTGCCTCGACGCATTTTTCTTCTTGAAGAAGCGTGTTCAGAAAAACGAACCGCAAGTAGGCGATTGAAATGTGGGTGATCTCTTGCCATATGTTGGATTTCAACTCTACCAACGTTTGCCGGTTGTCGCGGTGGAAGAGCCCCACAGGAAAAGTCTCACGGTGAAACGTCGGGAGAACGGGGTGGCCATAGATCCCTATCGATTGTCCTTTCCTGAGTAAAATCGCTGAAGATTCGAGTGAGTGAACGATCAGAGGTATGGAAAGTCGCTCTATCTTGTTGGAAGAAGGCATAAGTGAGTTCATGTGGAGCAGGGCCGTAGCGACCGGGAGAGCAGGGAAGGCGGTTGCCTTCTCAGAATGGTCATTCCAGAGGCGTACAAATTAGAAATTTTAACTAAAAAAGAAAGTTACACCTTTCAGTATTTTCTTTTTAAAGACTTGTTAGTCTCTTACAGTATTCCATGCAGATGACCACGGTACAGAGTAACATACACTATGAGGTATGAACATCTCATATCCATGAAGGTAATTTTCCAAAACAGTGAATGGAAGCACAGAAAACAAACAATATACTGATATGCCTAACCTCCATGACCTTTCCGAACATGTCTGGGATGAAGAGTTAATTAATTATTTGTGCTCTGTCGCAGAAAGTTCTCTAAGCGTTTAACCGTGAACGAAATTCTTCCAAGCACTATCCCTAAAGCTTCTTCCTATTGTTATGTTCACATCCAATACTCATTCAGACATTTAACGTGGACCAGGAACATCAAACAAAGATCTTCGCTCTTTCCACGTTTATAAGTGAGTCACGGAAAAATTCTCATTGGCCGTCACCGGGAGTCGAACCCAGGGTCTTTCAGTTATGCGCCGGAAATGCTTCCGCTACACCACAGCGGCATCGAATTCCACCAGACTCACACGCTAACTGCCAAGCCAATTTGGCAGGTTGCTTCTTGGAGCCCAGCACAATGCTGGGGATTCACCAAAGATGGTAAGCAGCAACTGAAGAAATAATTAGAAGGCGAATGAATAATTAATACAGACATTCACTTATAAACGTGACTCACTTATAAACGTGGAAAGAACGAAGATCTTTGTTTGATGTTCCTGGTCCACGTTAAATGTCTGTATTAATTATTCATTCGCCTTCTGATTATTTCTTCAGTTGCTGCTTACCATCTTTGGTGAATCCCCAGCATTGTGCGGGGCTCCAAGAAGCAACCTGCCAAATTGGCTTGGCAGTTAGCATGTGTGAGTCTGGAGGAATTCGAGGCCGCTGTGGTGTAGAGGAGGCATATCCGGCGTGTAACTGGAAGACCCTGGGTTCGACTCCCGGTGGCGGCCAATGATAATTTTTCCGTGACTCACTTATAAACGTGGAAAGAGCGAAGATCTCTGTTTGACAATGCTCATTCTTTCTGCATTTCCGTCGAGTGTTGTCTTGTCGGCATTCATATAAAGTTTATGCTTTACTTGGTATTTACCACCTGTGGTTCTTAGGTATTTACCTAGTTTTTACATTTTTAATAAAATTGTGAAAAACCTGAAGTGCAATTTTTGAACGATCATAATGCTTTCCTATAACGGCGGTGTGCGAGAAAATAAAAACCACGTATTATTTGAGTGGAATTCAAAGGGGCGTAATTTTGAGCTCGAAGGGCAGTAATTTCAAGTCCCTTCCTCCAAGATAAGAAAAATTTGCTATGGTCGTGATGTGAAGTCAACTGGGGTGTTGATTTGTTGGGGTTCCTTCCGATACTAATCGCTACGTTGGTGACAGCTTCCGGTGTGCGAAAACTTCTTCGTTTCACTTCCTGTGCGTTATTACAGAGCCACTTGTATGCCATTTCTTCACTAAGTCCTGGATCGTTGATTTCGCAGGAACATTTGCATCAGGATATTTTGCTTTAAATCGTTCACAAGCCAAAAAGAAAGAACACGTGCGAACATACTCGTCCACAATGAAAACGCGTTGTTCAACTGAATACGGCGTGACTCACACGCAGACAGCCGCAGACTGTCTCATGGAGCGTGGAGTATCACTGAACTGATCTGATATGCGCATGTCCGACAGGGTGGAATAGTTTCCAGTAGCGAACTACGAAATATAACTTTACAATATTGTCACCCAAACCGCATTTGGGGCCGGTTTTATGTGGCCCTGCAATCATTCAACAATCGTTTTTACAGCAATCATTCCAGTTCCTAGTATTTAATTTTTCTTGGGAAGTTTTCTATAATACAGAGTGATCCAAATGTCTTGCCTATATTTAGAAAATTATTTTAAAATATCTGCAACACTTACAGACACAAGATTTGCTGTATTTGAAAGGTAAACATCTCAAGTCTTTTTGGATATAAACTACATCGAGGAGTCATTTCATTATGACCACCCCAGCCTAGAGAAATGATCGCGCCTGGAGACTGAACGGTGGCGCAGGTGAAGTTCACAGAACAGTATATATATATATACAACTCGAGGACCAGCTTTCAGTTATTATAATGTTCGGAGTCAGGATGGGAAAAGCTGCCGATTTGTCGGAGTTTGATAAAGAACAAATTGTGATAGCACAGCGTCTCGGAACTACGATCTCAGAAACGGCGCGGCTTGTGGCTTGTTCGAGTGCCCCTGTAGTGAGTACGTATCAAAAGTGGTGCACAGATGGCCAAACGACGAACCGTGGTCCAGCCGTGTGATGTCGACAGCTCACTGATGCCAGAGGGGAGCGGAAGCTGTCGTGCAATGCTCACAGCAACCGCAGGGCCACAGTGCGACACATCACCCGCAGCTACAACAGTGGTGAACAGGGCAATGTTCCACAGCACACAGTTCATTGCAGCCTTCTGCGCATGAGCCTGCAGAGCGGAAGACCCATGCTCAGTGCACATCATCACCAACAAGGCATGAAATGGGCCCAAGATCATCGAGATTGGACTGTCGATGACTGGAAGAAAGTGGCCTGGTCTGACGAATCAAGATTCCCGTTTCATCACGAAGACGGCCGAGTGCGGATACGCCGATTACCAACGGAGGCTACTGGATACACTGTTGGTAGGAAACAGGGAGGCGGTGTTATGCTGTGGGCGATGTTTTCTTGGGACACTTTAGGCCCCATTGTCCCAATAGCACAATCCCTGACAGCTGTCAGATATCTGAACATCGTTGTGGACCAAGTTCACCCATTCATGGCAACTGTGTTCCCTGCTGGTGATGTCCATTATACCAACAGGGTAATGCGCCATGCCACACTACCAGAATCGTCACGGATTGTTTCGAGGAACATACTGGTGACTTTCTGTTAATGCCCTGCCCTCCAAATTTACTTGACATGAACCCAATCGAACATTGTCGCCCCGGTGGTGCAGTGGTCTAAGCGCTGACCTCTCATCATTCGTCCGAAAGGGGATCCGGGTTCGAATCCCGGTAAGACATGAATGTTGTGTTTGTCTTACGGCAGTGGTTCTCTCTCTTCCCTGGAATCAGTGACCCTAAATTGGGGACGGGCGACTGCTTATAGCCCATTGAGTTGCTCACGGTGGTTGTTAAACCTCCAATCCAAAAAAAAAAAAAAAAAAAAAAAAAAAAAAAAAAATTGTGGTGATTTAGCGCGAACCCGCTTTTCTAAGTCGAACATTTGTGGTTCGACTTAGAAAAGCGGTTTCGCACTAAATCACCACCATCCCGAAACGTACGGGAACTGGAGGACCTGCTGTTGACATTATGGTATCAGATACCCCAGGACACCTATCGTCACCTCATGGAATCGATGGCTCGCCGAGTGGCCGCTGATTTGCGGGCAAAATGAGGTCTTACAGCTTCTTAGATTGGTGTTCATAATGTGGCTCATCGGCCTCATACACTTCTACATGTGCCAGTGATCGAATTGGTGCAAAGCAATAAAGATGATATATTGCCATTGATATTAGTCGAGAGTCGAACAGGAGTATGTCATTTAAAAACGAAGTTCTGTGAGTAACGATTGTCCCCTCCCTATAGTAATCTACTTTCCAGTCTTTTGCCACTGATATTTTTTAATCATACACATTATATACATTCGTGTAACTGTGCCCTGAAAGCACACAATCGATGCTCAAAATATGCAGGGAATTTTTAACAAGATAAAATTTTCAATAAAAAACTGTATGAATAGTCATGAAAGAAATACGGGATTACGCTATATAATACAAATTTTGAAAATGACAATCCGATTTTGGGCGTAAATGTGACAAGGATGGTAAGTCAGATAATATCCGAAAACTTGAAAAAAATATTTTGTCATTCGTCCTGGAGCGGGACTCGAACCCGCGTCTCCCAGAAAACGCCTAGGTATGCTTAACCACTACACCACCCAGAATGACCAAGTTTCAAGTTTCCGATCAATTTGAATTTAACCATCACAGGATCGGAAACTTGAAACTTCATCGTTCTGGGTGGTGTAGTGGTTAAGCATAACTAGGCGTTTTCTGGGAGACGCGGGTTCGAGTCCCGCTCCAGGACGATGAAAATTTTCAAGTTTTCGGATATTATCTGACTTACCATCCTTGTCACATTTACGCCAAAAATCGGATTGTCATCTTCAAAATTTGTATTATATGGGGTAATCCCGTATTTCTTTCATGATTTATCTGCTTCTCCGGGCAATCACGGGATAGGATTATTAACCTCCAGATTCGCTAAACATGAATGCCGGTTGCTTCGATTAGCGAATCCTGTGATGGTTAAATTCAAATTAATCGGAAACTTGAGACTTGGTCGTTCTGGGTGGTGTAGTGGTTAGCATACCTAGGCGTTTTCTGGGAGACGCGGATTCGAGTCCCGCTCCAGGACGATGAAAATTTTCAAGTTTTCGGATATTATCTGACTTACCATCCTTGTCACATTTACGCCAAAAATCGGATTGTCATCTTCAAAATTTGTATGAATAGCTCGTTGTTCGTTGTTTTATTTTTTATACATAAAAAAAAAAAGTATTGATGAGCTAATAATGGAAAATTACATTTATTTTCATCCTTATCCTTGATCTTCCCTACGGTTCTAATTTCTGTTTTCCATAAAAGTTACTGGAACTGAGTTTGTGTGGAGCTCGCTCTTAATAGTGATGGAGCGACGCTTCTCTCCTCGGCGTTACGGAGCACTACATCAGTGCTTATGTGCGTGATAAATGTACAATAATTTTAATCCCCTATATTTTACAGTGTGATATAAAAGATATGTTAGACTAAAATTTCAATTACAGAAATTTGACATTCTTCAGTTTTTTATTTTCCTTTTTCTTTAGAAACAAGAATAACTTCATTTCCTTTCTTTCTTTTCTTTAATTCTTGCCCTAGAATTTCTTTGAATATAACACTTTTCAGAAGTAACAAAATAAGTTACAAAAACCGTAATTAGTACAAATTTTGAAGATGACAATCCGTACTTAGTAATTATCCATCGTAAACTGTATTTTTGTTTTATTTCCTTGACAAGAAGACTGGAGTACTGTGATACTTCTTTCTAACTTTTCAACAGCCGGGATATTTTCGTCCATGTTTTTTAACAACCGTGATGGCTTCCGGCACCAATAAGAACACCCGAAATGGGCAGAATCCTTCCGATAAAAATTTCTAGGGGTACAACAGCACATTTCATAAAGCGTTTGAACATGATGTCAAGGGAAAAGCAAAAACCAACGTCAGCCTGTTCTAACAACTGTATACAGGTGTAGTGACGGAGCCAGTGTTGCATTTCGGGGATGGTATGTCTTTCAGGGGAGAGGGAAGTCCGGAACTCACACTCTTAGTGCATGAATGTATAATATAATATATATATATATATATATTAAGTTTCAATGGGGGTCAGCACCTTTAGGACCCTCCCCTTGGTTACGTTCCTGTGCAGGGGCATGAATTGACAAAAAACACACGAAGCTGAAAAGAAAACAGAATCGTCAGTCTGGAACTACACTGCTGGCCATCCAAAATGCAACACCAAGAAGGAAGCATCCGATTGGCCTGAAATTCGCAGCATACGTCGCCCGCGAGAGGACATGCAAACGATTAGCATTGCAGGGCATATGCAAATCATGTGCGCCCGGCACGCCACCGAGAAGCACTATAAGAAGGGTGCACAGAAGGCGAGGTGTAAGTAGTGCAAGTATGTTGCCCTGCCGGACCTGTGCGTGGGAAGCTTCCTTATGCCTCGTTGCAGAATACGGCAGTCATTCCAGCACGTTCCGGAGTTCGACAAAGGACGAATAGTGGCTTATCGTGACAGCGGTTTATCGTACCGAGACATCGGCGCCCGTGTGGGACGACATCCAACCACAGTGAAGCGAGTATGAATTCGGTGGGTGCAGGAGGGACGGACGGACCGACGTGAGCGATTGCCGAAGCCGCGGCACACCACCGAACGAGAGGACCGGCATGTTGTGTGGCGGGCATTGACGGCTCGCACCGCCACATCACGAACGTTAGCGCAGGAATTAGGGTGTGTTGCGCAACAACCTGTGTCAGCACGTACCGTTCGACGTCGTCTGCAGGAGCGGAGACTTGTCGCACGGCGCCCATTGCTCCGATTACCATTAACGTTACAGCACCGGCGAGTGCGGCGGCAGTGGGCCGTTGAACGTCGCACCTGGACTACGGAATGGCATGACATTGTCTTCTCCGACGAATCCCGATTCTGCCTGCAACACCACGATGGTCGGATCCGCGTGTGGCGACACCGCGGCGGCAGACTGTATGACGCCTGCATGACGCCTGCATTATGCATCGCCATACCGGTCCGTCGCCTGGCGTTATGGTTTGGGGCGCAATTGGACATGACACCCGCACCCCTCTTGTACGCATCGTCGGTACACTCAACAGCCACTGCTACATCTCCGACGTTTTGGAGCCTGTAGTCCTCCCTTACCTGCAGGACCTGCTAGCTGCTATGTTTCAACAGGTAGCTGATTGGCAACCGAGTGGCCCGGCAAGCACCACCCGCGGCTACGCCTGATGAACTGTGGCAGCAGCCTGAATCGACATACCCCAAGCCCACATCCAAAGCCTCTTTCGTTCGATGCCGCCGCGTGATAACGGCCGTTATTGCCAGTCATGGGGGCCACACGAACTATTGATATCTGCGTGTTCCGCAATTCGCACGGGCCTGTAAGCTCAATTGTTTCATCTTTGTATCTGTTGTAATTGTTTCATCTTTGTATCTGTTGTTATGTGTCCAGTAAATCTGGCTTTGCTATCTCGTGTACTTCTTGGTGTTGCATTTTGGATGGCCAGCAGTGTAGGTGTAGCTTTCGATCATACCGTAGTCCCCCTCCCCCCCAAACCGGATCTTTACTGGTGCACTCTCAATAAGGTCAAGAAAGCGAAGCCGGCTCCGTTGGCGCAGTGGACTAAGCGATGACTTATGATCATTCGTCCGAGATGGGTCCGGGTTCGAATCCCAATGAGGCATGGATGTTGTGTTTGTCTTACGGCACTGGCTCTTTCCCTTCCCTGGAACCAGTGGCCACAAATTAGGAACGCGCGACTGCTTATAGCTTCCTGAGTTGCTCACGGTGGTCGTTAAACCTCCAACAACAAAAAAATATATGATTCAAAGAAGAACTAGTGTTGTACAACATTAATGGCTCTTGATACGGGCGTTGGGAAAAATTGCGGGTTGACAGCAATGAAAAAAAAAACTGATCGGAACGGGCTTTTGATCTCAAGGTAAAGACTGAGCAGACGGTATAGGAGGAGGGCAACTCAAGGGCTGTAATTTTTTCTAGCCGGTTTCACGACGTTTAGTAGCACAAACGAGTAGCGTGTTATCCATGACGTCTTCCTCATCTGAATTTCCAGTAAAAGAGCTAGGACTATCTATTTCCTGCGTACTAACAACATCTGCAGTAACTGGCACTTTAAGGAGAGATAAAACCACTACAGGAGAAAAAACTTGCACAGGAATCGACAGATTGAGAGGATTAGTGAACGTAGACGGGCCTGAAACTGGAAAAGAGAGCAGGGAAGCATTAACACCTATTGAAAGACTCGGCAGGAAGTAAGGTAAACCTGGAAAAGTTGCAAGTAACGATACCGCAGCAGACTGTGCCAAGATTGATCTTGAAGCCAACGAATCTTCCACAACAGCTGACATCAGAAGTTTGCACTGAAGCCAATTTGACGGAAGGCAGCGAAACTGGAACAAAAGACATTAGAGGAGCTGGCCGGAGAAGGATGAACCGGAGCCAAGCTGACCTGCGATGATAAACCCGTTTATCATGAAGACGGGAGCAGTCGTTGAACAAAACGGCTGTGATGAATGAAAAATCGTTGACTTTTCTGAGGTAAAAAGGCCAGATGAAGGCAGTTCGCACATTCTGTATGTGACCACTAGTCTTGCAATAATAGCACTGGACACCCGTCAAGACATCCATGATACAAGGTCAGTCTTAAGATGAACAGCAGTGGTCAAGCAGACGCCGCTTCTGAAGGAAATGGTTGGTTGGTTGGTTGTTGGATTTTATTGGCGCAAGGGCCAGGTTTGGCCAAAGAGCGCCAGACAAAGAACGATCAGCCACAGATTTTTAAAAAAAAAACGTGGAAAATGATTAAGATCAGACAGGCTTGGTAAAAGTTGAAAAAGAGTATGAAGAAAGCAGTGAAGAAAAGGTAGTTAATGAAGTTTATTAAAAGTAATAAATTTACTAATGGAAAAGGACGAACCGTCACTCTCCTCCCCCACACACTCCTCTGCAATGCTGGCAGAGGGCGGGGACGAACTGTCACTCTCCTCCCCCCATGTTCCTCTGCAATGCTGGTAGAGGCTGGGGACGAACTGTCACTCTCCTCCCCCCGTGTTCTTCTATAATGTTGGGTGAGGGTGGGGACCTCGCTGAGGCCGAGACAGTTTGATGGACACCGCACACCTTTGCGGATTGAGGGCCGGGTCTTCCGCACGTGCAGGCTGTCTGCTGGGAACCGGAAGAGGCGGGCGTCTTCAAAAGAGAAGGCGAAGACGCAGCTGGTCGAATAAGCTGGAGCTCGGTGAAATCCACCTGTGTCGCTTGTTCAGCTGTAGATCGCTTGGCAAGTGCGGCGAGAGCTACAGGGCGCGGAACAAAAGGCTGCACGGGTTGTGGCTGAGACTGAACAACTGCGGCAAAAGTACGCTGTCGGTTGTTGGGAATACCCAACTTGGCCTTGGCAGCAGGGTACGAGAGGCCCTCCAGGGTCTTGAGGCGCTGGATCGCCTTCTCGTCGTTCCACTTCGAACAGGACCTGGCATAAGCAGCGTGGGAGTCACCACAGTTTACACAGCAGGGCTCTGAAGTGCATCCAGTCCCTTCGTGGTCGCGGGAACCACAATTGGCGCACCTCGCAACACTGTTACAGGACCGCTGGGAATGTCCATACCTCTGGCACTTAAAACAGCGTAGAGGATTTGGTATATAAGGACGAACTGCACATAACAAGTAACCAGCCTTGATTTCAGTAGGTACCTTCGGGCTGTTAAAAGTCAAAATAACATTTCGTGATTTGATCAGCGCGCCATCGCGCCGGAAAGTCATGCGTCTGGCAGCTATGACACCCTGATCAGCAAGTTCACACACAAGTTCATCTTCATCGCAGACCAACAAGTCGGGCTCAGAAATGACTCCCTTGGAGGTGTTGAGATACGGATGTGCCGTCACTTGAACTGGAATATCCTGAAGTCTAGTCAACTGCAGAAGAGATTTGCTCTGAGAGAGAGTGCAAGTTTCTACAAGCAGATCTCCAGAGCGTAGCTTCTTCACTGACTTCAAAGAGCCAGCAACACCCGCAAGTGCCTTCGAGATGAAAAAGGGAGACTTGGAGGAAAGTTTCAACATCTGGTCAGTAGAAGAAATGACGAGAAAAGTAGCGTGAGGTATCGAATCTGCAAGTGTAATGCGACGTTTCTGAGCTGACGGCTCAACACTTGGATCTAAAGATATGTCGCGGTGATGTCGTTTTTCAACGAAAGTTCTCTTCAGTGTGTTATGTGTGGGAGGTGGTTGAGGCAAATTTGGCGCCTGATCAATCACCATATCCTGTTTGTTGTTAAATTTTGAGGAGGGTTTATGTTTCCCCATGGGAGTAAGAAAGAATTCATCTGCAACGTACTCCGCCCACAATCGAGCCCAACAGGGGAGAACTGGAGGTCCGCAAGCCAAACACATGACGCAAGATACAGTTCTAGAGCTTAGTTGCAAATATAGTCCGTTGGCTGTGATCACACGCACTCGGCGGACACTTCGGCCTCCAGGTACCGTCATGCCAACGCCTTTGGCATGATCCCACAGCCCCCGGGCTCACCCTGCCGTGCAATACGACAAAAAGCCGCTAAAGCCCTGCACACAACTTGGTACAAGACTTCTGACCAGAGGTGGGTTAGGCTCTAGCCTCCCGTTTACAGCGAAGCCGGGGTCGAAGAGGAATGTTAGTACACAGGAGGCACTTAACCGGTCTCCTGCGACCTCAGCCGCCAGACATCCCATTTCCGCCTCACGGGTCTCCGCACGCGGCAAACATGCAGGTAGGTCTAGCACCCAAACCAGCTAAAAGGGAAAAAAAAAAAGAAATCCAAAGAAGACAAATCCTGGCAGGGAACCTAAACGGAATCTCAGCAACCTACGAACTGAGCGGTTAATAGAAATCAGTTAGTGGTGGAGGGTAACAAAACCACAAGACCGGGGTGTTAGTACATAACGTGGTAGAGATTAGGTAGAGAACACAACACGGGCAACTAGCCAGTGGAGAAAATAAGGAAAAACGAAAAAGCGAGACACAAGACCAGCTCGGGATCGTGGGGCCGCGACTCCCCAACAGCTGGATGAACAGCCGTCCCTGCAAACACCAACAGCAAAGCGGTGGCATGACATCAGATGTTGACCAGTCACAAGGTCAGCTCGGGCCGTGGGGGCGCCGCTCCCCAAATAACTGGAAAACCAGTTATCCCCGTGCGGGGGTGAAGGAAATGCAACGCACGCGTCTTCTAAAACTCGGAATATGGTCAAACGGCATTTCCCTTGGTGCGCTATTAAAAAAAAAAGACGGAAGTAGAAGCGAGTGTGAGCTATGGAGGGCAAGTTCGACAGAATCACTGTGACCGGGTGATCCGATAAAAGAATCGGAAAAAGATACTGCCAGGGAAAATCTAATCCCCCTGTTCTGTGATCTGCGTAACTGTTTGAGTGTTCTCGAAATAAACAATAATCCCGCGAATCGTTCGTGAAATGTCGGTAACAACACTCGGAGAAAATAGGGAAAATGTAGTGGTAAAGTAATCCTTGTAACAGCAAGTGGTAAAAGTAATGGTAAAAGTAATCCTTGTAACAGCACTCGGAGAAAATAGGGAACACATAGCCTCTAAATACACGCTAATGAGAGTAAGATGCGACGTTTCAAATGATCAAATGATCATATGTAGAGGATTTTAGGAAGGAAGTGTCTGACCCCAGGTCTTAAACAACCCTTAGAAATAAAGCTAGGAGATTTGGGCTAGAGTGCCCGATAGGAAAGTGACACGGAAGCGTAGTAGAAAGGGGGAGGAAGACGCCCTTATTTATTACCTGGGGGCCAGTACCCGGGAGATGCGACGTTTCAGGTGGCTGGAGTGGGCTTTAGCCCACAATTTTTTGAGCCCAACCTATAGCCCTCCCCTAACAGGGACGTCGCCAAGGGGTGCGAGGGTGGGCTTGAGCCCAACCTAAAATTTGTCTTGCCCACCCAGTTTAAAATGTGCCATTTTTCAATATACTTAACCTTAAAATATAATCTGGACTCGCAAAGTAATGATAAGTCCTCTTTTTTACTTCATGTAGCCCTACGTATTTTTCTCTAGGAAGTGCGTTGTTTACGTCCCCGTAGAAAGGTTATCAAAATAGCATCGCTAGGGCTATGAAAATTCAATTGTTCTCCACTCTTCCAATTCCTTTGTTTAATCCTCTTTTTCATGTTTGTAGGGGCAGGGGGCGAATGACGAGGGTAGATAGAAATTAACTGAGGGTGGTAATTACTAATTGCTCTGCTGTTTGTTTTCTCTACAAAATTGGGAATTCTAACACGGAAAGTGGAGTATAAAGCTATACTAGCGCTCTTAAGATTGCTTCGGGACAGTGAAAGTGGCAGACCACTGCTTTGTAGGGGAGGAGTGCAAGGCAAAGTCGCTGGCTGGAAGGAAGGAAGTTAAGGAGGAGGGAGGTATTGTGTCTGCGTAGCACAACGTTAAAATTTGATTTAGATAAACAAAAACATTTTCTTTTAAATTAATTCTTCTAGTGCAGTACTATTTTCGTAAGCAAAAATGGAACATTTTGAAAAGAAATGTAAGGCAATGTATCCAGAGCAAGAAAAAAGTTGCAGGCGACATTCTACCAAGACTTTCATCTTACACCAGTGACGTAACTAGTCAGATCCATGTGGGTCTAGGTGGCGGGGATCGGAACTGCACGAATTCTTTTGTAGCCGGTAATGAAAAGCATTGAAGCCGACCGGGTGACGCAGTGGTTTAATCGCTGGCTTATGAACATTCGTCAGAGAAGAGTCCGGGTTCGAATCCCGTGAGGTATGAATGTTGTGTTTGTCTTGCGGCACGGGCTCTCTCCTTTCCCTGGAAGGAGTGACCTTAAATTAGGGACGGGCGACTGCTTATAGAATAAAATGTTGTGCTTGGCTTACGGGCACAACATCCATGCTCTCACCGGGATTCGAAAACGAATGATCAGAAGCCATCACTTAGGCCACTGCTCCACAAAGGTGATGAAAAGCGGATATTCCAACGTTATGTTACCCACTGGGAACCGTTGCTGAGGCCACGCCGGGAAGCACAGTCAGTAGTGCAAATACGGCGCTTTGAGAGGAAAGTCATGCAGTTATAACGAAGTAAATTTCTCCGTCATTTCTGTCCACGCCAGGATTCGAACCCGGATCCCCTCATTCCGGAATAAGTTGCTCTACCAATTGAGCTACGCGGACGTTTTATTCTGATTCCTATCTGCCTTTATGTCGTGTGCGTCCTTCTGGCAGGTACGTCACATCTCCTGGTACGTTACATCATCTCCCCCTTATGGTTTTTTTTTTTTTTTTTTTCGAAGTGGTTGGAGAAGGGATTCTCTGATTTTTCCTATCTCGCGGTGTGGAAATAACACCACACCATTGCGAGATTTTGAGCGGTCGGGTCATCCGGATAGTTCGGGCGCCATTATAACGAAGTAAATTTCTCCGACATTTTTGGTCTACGCCGGGATTCGAAATCGAGTCCGCTTATTCCGGAACAAGTCACTCTACCAATTGAGCTACGCGGACGTTTTATTCTGATTCCTATCTGCCATTATGTCGTGTGCGTCCTGCTGGCAGGTACGTCACATCTCCTGGTACGTTACACAGTGTATTTGAAGAATTTGTGACGGTTAGGCCGTGCATTTGGGGGAATTGCACTGGGAACCCGTGCCAAATGGTCAGGTTGTCGACGGGAACCCTTATGCCGAACAACTTCAGTGGGTCCATGATGTTCTGCGTCAACGCTACCCAGCGTTCATCAGTAGAAAGCGGTCGTTTCTTTAAATAGATAATGCTCCAAGTCGCACCTGCACAGTGGTCCGTAGAAAACTACATGAACTGGAAGGGGTTGAGAACCCAGTCCTCCAAACAGTCCGAGCCCTGTTCCCATCCACTATCACCTGTTTTGCTCCATGGCTGATTTCCTACAAGGGCGGTACTTCGCTTCGCTTGTGGAAGTGGAATTTATGATTAGAGTTTCTGTTCTCGAAATCTGGCCGATCGTACCGCCGTGGAATCGTGGCTCTGGTGTAACTTTGGCAAAAGACTGTACGAAACAGCGGTTCGTACATTGCAGAATGGGGTGGGCGTGCATGGCTCTCTTGAATCATTAAACTTCTGAGCTGCAAACGAACTTTTGACTCACCCAGGTAGTATTCATATTTGAAAAATTCTTTTTGCGTCGGAAAGGCTAAACTTTGAGAATGGTGATCCTTGTTGCCTCTGGTGTCCCGACAATTCGTCGCGTGCGTCAATTCGTCGCGGGTCAATTCGTCGACTACGACAATTCGTCGCATGCGTTAATTCGTCGACCACGACGATTCGTCGCGCGTCAATTCGTCGCGCGTCAATTCGTCGCGCGTCAATTCGTCGCGGACAAATTCGTCGACTACGTCAATTCGTCGACTACGTCAATTCGTCGCGTTTACAGATTTTGGTTACATACAAAACGAATGCAGGAAAATGTACGATTTCGAACGTCTTCCTCCCTGATCAAATTTATAAAGTTTGGCCACGCAGACAGGATAGGAATATTACGTTTTTCTTTGGCACTAAAAATATTAGACGGTAAACGGTTTTTGGAACGGGGCAGGGCCCGGTTGGTCAGAGCCCCCCATATACAAAATTTTCGTAAAATCTACAGTTTTCAATTCAGAACCACCAAATCTGGTATACTATCTCGTGGTATTCTAACTTAGACTGTAGACGGTTTTGGGAAGCGGTTGCAGAGAGGAGGGGGGTTACAGCCCACCCCCTACAGAATTGCCGTAAGATATAGTTTTCAATTTAGAACTACCAAATTTGGTATATTATCTCATAGCGCTCTAACTTAGACGGTAGACGGTTTTTGGGTTTTTGGAACGGGTCAGGGGCCCGGTTGGTCAGAGCCCCCCACACTACAGTTTTCAATTCAGAACCACCAAATCAGGTATCCTATCTCATAGTACTCTAACTTAGACGGTTGTCGGTTTTTGGAACGGGTCAAGGCCCGGGGAGTCGTAGCCCCCCCCTCCCCCATACATACAAAATTTTCGTAAAATCTAGTTTTCATTTCAGAACCATTATATTTGGTATCATGAAACTCTAACTTAGACGCTAGACGGTTTTTGGAAGGGGTTGGAGCCTGGGGGTCAGACTCCCCCGAATAAAAACTTTTTCGTAAAATCTACAGTTTTCAATTTAGAACCACCAAATTTGGTATACTATCTCATGGTACTCTAACTTAGACGCTAGACGGTTTTTGGAAGGGGTTGGAGCCCGCGGGGTCGCCCCCCCCCCTCATAAAAATTTCGTAAAATCGACAGTTTTCATCTTAGAACCACCAAATTTGGTAAACTATCTTATGGTACTCTAACTTAGACGGCAGACCGTTTTTGGAACGGGTCAAGGCCCGGGGGTCAGAGCCCCCACATACAAAATTTTCGTAAAATCTAGTTTTCATTTCAGAACCATCAAATTTGGTATCATGAAACTCTAAATTAGACGCTAGACGGTTTTTGGAAGGGGTTGGAGCCCGGGAGTAAGAGCCCCCTCCCATAAAATGCCGCGTAAAATCTACAGTTTTCAATTTAGAACCACCAAATTTGGCATACTCTCTCATGGTACTCTAACTTAGACGGTAGAAGGTTTTTGGAACGGATCAAGGCCCGGGGTAAGACCCCTCCCACATACAAAATTTTCTTAAAATTTTTATTTTTCAATTCAGAACCACCAAATTTTGTGTCATGAAACTCTAACTTAGCGGGAGACGGTTTTTGGAACGGGTCGGGGCTCGGGGGTCGGAGCAAACCCTACTCCCCCTTCCCCGTACAAAATTTTAAATTTCCGTAAAACCTACAGTTTTCAATTTAGAACCACCAAATTTGGAATACTATCTCATTGTATTCTAACTTAGACTGTAGACGGTTTTTGGAAAGGGTCGGAGCCCTGGGTTCAGAGGCTCCCCCCTCATACGAAATTTCGTAAAATCTAGTTTTCAATTTAGAACCACCAAACTCGGTATACTATATAATGGCACACTAACTTAGACGGTAGACGGTTTTTGGAACGGGTCGGCGCCCGGGGGTTAGAATGCCCTCCCCGACAAAATTTTCGTAAAATCTACAGTTTTCAAGTTAGAACCACCAAATTTGGTATACTATCTCATGGTACTCTAACTTAGACGCTAGACGGTTTTTGGAATAAGTCAAGGCGCGAGGGGTAAGAGCCCCCACATACAAAATTTTCCTAAAATCTATAGTTTTCACATTAGAACCACCAAATTTCGTATCATGAAACTGTAACTTAGACGGGAGACGGTTTTTGGAACGGATCGGGGCCCGGGCGGTAAGAGCACCCCCCTCCCCCAAAGAATTTTCGTAAAATATATCGTTTTCAACTTAGTACCACCAAATTTGGTATACTATCTTATGGTACTCTGACTTAGACGGTAGAGGGTTTTTGGAACGGGTCGGGCACGGGGTAAGAGCCCCCCACCCCATAAAAATTTTTCGTAAAAACTAGTTTTTAATTTAGAACGACCAAATTTGGTATATTATCTCATGGTTCTCTAACTTAGACGGTAGATGGTTTTTTGGAAAGGGTCGGAGCCCGGGGTTCAGAGCCCCCCCCCATATAGAATTTCTTGAAATCTATAGTTTTCAATTTAGAACCACAAAATTTGGTATACCATATCATGGTACTCTAACTTAGACCGTAGACGATTTTCGGAACGGGTTGGGGCCCGGGGTTAGATCGTTCCCCCCATACAAAATTTTCGTAAAATCTACAGTTTTCAATTTGGAACAACCAAATTTGGTATACTATCTCATGGTACTCTAACTTAGATGGTAGACGGTTTTGGGAACGGGTCAGGCACGGGGTCAGAGCCCTCCCCATAAAACTTTTTCGTAAAATCTACAGTTTTCAATTTAAAACCACGAAATTTGGTATACTATGTCATGGTACTCTAACTGAGAATGCAGGCGATTTTTGGAAACGGTTGGAGACAGGGGTTCAGAGCCCTCCCCCCCCCCATGCCAATTTTTGTAAAACCTACAGTTTCGAATTTAGAACGACCAAATTTAGTACACTCCCTCATTGTATTGTAACTTAGACCGCAGACGGAAAGGGTCGGTGCCCGGTGTGAAGGGGCCCATTCAAAATTTTCGTAAAAATTACAATTTTTACTCTTAAGAACTGCATCCCAATACAGCACTCCATTACCGCACCTACGGTCTAGGTTAGAGGCCGTAGATAACAATAAAGTGAAAAAATATCCGGTTCATGATGTATTAAAAACACAAATTAATAAACGTTAGCTTTCACCACCAACGGTTGCCTTATCAGGCAGAAATACAATGTACTGTAAATAATGTAAATTCTTTTTGCTTCGTATAATTAAATTAACTAAATCAAAATATTTAAAATAAGTTTCCTGGAAATTTACGGAAATAGCTTTTTCATTCATTAACTTTCACCCGCTGAACTTGGTGATTTTAGAAATAGTAATATTTACCTGGGAAATACCGGGTACCCCTGCTAGTAAGAACTAAAGATAATGTTACACTTTTAGTCAGGTACAAAACAATAATTAAAAAACCCTAGGACTGGGCCTGTTTAGCAATTTTCAGTGTGCCGTGCTAATTTTCATAATGTTTTCATAGAAGTCCAAGATTTTTGCAATGCGCTTTTCTGAGGTTGGAACTATTAAGCAGACAATAGGCCTAGAGATTTTTGATAGTTTTCAGTCCTCCGAGCTGATATTTATGTAGTTTTCATAGAAAATAAAATGAATTCTGTTTAAATGTTACTCGAGCACAAAGCATTAATAGCTACGCCCGAGACCTAGGCATATGCATTTACAGTAATTTTTATAATGCTGTGATTATATGAGGTTTGCATGACAAATCAATTTAAGAGTGTTACGCTTATCAAAAATTATTTAAAAGGCCTAGGCCTAGCGGCCAATAATTAGCATTTGGTGCCTAAGTGAAAGCGCAACATTATTAACTTGATTTGTTATGCAAACCTTATAAATACGACCACAGCGATTAAAAGTTACTAAAGAGTCCTTGTAAGTAATATTTTTTGACCGAGTGCAAGTACAATTTACGAAATGTCAACAGGTCAAAATATCTAAAGTAACAATGAAACTTGGAATATTTCTTTTTTCTTTCTCTTTATTTCAGTTTTGACACTTGTATTAAGTTTTAAAAACATATATTTCTCCTATCGTATACCTTCATTGTGCTTTCAACAGAATTTCTTACCATCTTTTGGGTATTTTGTTTCGTGTGGTTGCAGTTTTTTTAATGTTTTGGGCATTTCATTTTGTGAAATCAATTTTACTAGAATATGCAGATTCTGTAGTTCAGTGGTTTGAGGAAAATTATGTTCTTGGAAAATTTTGTGGAAGCAGAAGAAACAATCCAAGCAGAAGCCCTCCGCTGTTCCCGCCAACAATTTGGTCAGTTAGTGAAAACAATTTATTTGGCTTTCCCAGAACACAAAACGAACTTGAAAGATTAGACAGACGCTGGAATACAATTCTGGGAGAGAAAAAACTGTGACTGTACGAAATAATCAGTGAAATTGCGAAAGAGCAGAGAACAACTATGGCTAAAATCGAAAGAGTGATAGCACAGATTCCAACAAATCCACCCAGAAGAGAAACGCTGGCAAGATAAAAAGGAATTCGAACTTCTTTGGTGCACAGAGACAATGTTAACATGCTGGACATTTTAAGAGGAATTTCATATAATTCTACCCTTTACTAAAATGTGCTGGTATTTCTCACTAATTGAATTATACCTTTTACTAACTTGTATTTGAATTTTTCAAGAATGTAATTACGCCGAAGATGCAAGAATGTAAAACCAACGCAAAATTAAAAAAGACAAAATTTTCAAAATAGCATGTCAAAAACATAAAATGTCAAAAAGTAATCCAAAATGTGAAACATATAAAAATTCAAAATGCAATCCAAAATGTGAAACAAATAAAAATTCAAAATGCAATCACAAGTCACAAGCATTACAAAAATGCGAAACGCTATGTAACAAGTACAACACAAAATTAAAACAAATGCCAAAAAAAAATGCATACGCTTTGTAAAATGTACAAAATAAAATAAATGCCATATTCACAAGGATTTCATGACGAGTCATGTTAAAAATGAGCTTTTATTTAGACTTCAAATAATAATTACTAGCCTCTACACCTTTTTAAGTCTTTAATAAGTGCAACATCATTAACCTGACTTGTCATCAAACATTATCAATATGACCATAGCATACAATCACTTAAAAGACTTGTTAATGGATGAATTGAGGAATCACCAAGTTCAGCGGGTGAAAGTTAGTGGCTGTTTATAGTTTTGTACTCGAGTAAATGCGCAACACAGTAAACTTGACTTTCTCTGAAAATTTTATGTATATGAGCACGGTTGATTGAAAACTGATAAAAGGGCTTAAGGCCTGTTTATTAATTTTTGTGCCTCAGTCAAAACGCAGTACCATAACCTTGGCATGTTATCGAAACCTTATGAATACGTCGGACTAAAAATTCCTAAAAAAGTTTACGCCTAAGGTCTTGTAACTAAAGTTTTGTGACAGGGTAAAACTGCAACATTAATAACTTGACATGTTATGTTAACGTTGTGAATATGAGCACGGCGGATTAAAGATTTCAACAAATAGCCTTCGGGATTAATGTGTTGTAGCTGAGTAAAAATGTAACATTATCTTGATTTTCTATATAAACCAAACTACGTGCTGAAATGGCCCAACTATATATACGTATACTTCAACCATATACCGAAGCGCTGACAAGGTGAAAACAAAAGTGCAATTTTGTACGGTCTCCTAACATTTTATGGCCAGCCTACATGGAAGTGGACACCTTGATATCAAAAACATACTTTTTGTACGGTCCACAACAACACAACAAATAGCAATGGACACGTCGCAATCTTTGGGGGAGGGGGGGGGTTAACGACCACCGTGATCAATTCAGTGGGCTATAAGCAGTCGGACATTCCCAATTTTGG
Organism: Macrothele yani; assembly: GCA_039090855.1. Classification (NCBI taxonomy): domain Eukaryota; kingdom Metazoa; phylum Arthropoda; class Arachnida; order Araneae; family Macrothelidae; genus Macrothele; species Macrothele yani. The sequence continues at coordinate 126,497,520 of CM077024.1, read as the reverse complement.
GCCACTGGTTCCTGGGAAGGGGGACAGCCAGTGCCAGAAGTCAAGCACAACGTCCATGATTCACCGGGATTTGAACCAGGATCCTTCTCGACAAGTGGTCAGAAGCCAGCGCCTAGATCACTCCGCCGCCGTAGCGGCACACGTTGAAATGTATTTTTCATACGGCCCCAAACGCTCTTATGGACATACTAGATTGAACTGGACGCAAATAAATCATTAATATAATTTGTACTAGCAGGGATACCAGTTATTTGCCAGGTAAATATTACTATTTGTGGAATCACCAAGTTCAGCGGGTGAAAGTTAATGAATGAAAAAGATATTCCTGCAATTTTCCAGTAAACTTATTTTAAATTTTTTGATTTAGTTAATTTAATTTTGCGAAACAAAAAAGAAAGAAAAAGGAATGGGAATACTTACCTTCTAGGAGACATCTATAGAACTGCCGTACATCTGGCGTGTGCTTCTGTGAATCCCGCGACACAGAAATGCAATGTACCTATGTGATGCCGCATGCATACGACTTCACATTGGCATTGATCATCAAAGGAATGGGAATACTTACCTTCTAGGAGACATCTATAGAACTGCCGTACATCTGGCGTGTGCTTCTGTGAATCCCGCGACACAGAAATGCAATGTACCTATGTGATGTCGCATGCATACGACTTCACATTGGCATTGATCATCTTTTTCTTACCGTTTTGAATTTTGAATATCTGGAACTCTCTGTTTACATTACATCATATTTCTTTCTGATAAGCCGTTCGTTGGTAGTGAAAGCTACACTATATAGATTTGTGTTTTTAATACACCATTAAACGCATATTTTTGCACTTTATTGTTATTTACAGTCCCTAACTTAGACCGTAGGTTAGTTAGTTGGTTGGTTAGTTGATGGTTTATGGTGCAAGGCCCTCAAAGGGCCAAAGAGCGCCTTAGAACGTAAATAGGGTATTCTTAAGAGTAAAAACGGAACTTTTTACGAAAATTTTGCATGGGGCTACCTTGACCCGGGCCCCGACCCCTTCCAAAAACCGTCTACCGTCTAAGTTAGATAACCATAAGTAGTATACCAAATCTGGTTGTCCTAAATTGAAAACTGTAGATTTTACGAAATTTTTATGAGGAGGGGGAGGGGCTCTCACCCCCGGGCTCCAACCCCTTCCAAAAACCGTCTAGCGTCTAAGTTAGAGTACCATGAGATAGTATACCAGATTAGGTGGTTCTGAATTGAAAACTGTAGTTTTTAAGAAAATTTTGTATGTGGGGGGCTCTCACCCCCGGGTCTTGACCCGTTCCAAAAACGGTCTGCTGTCTAAGTTAGAGTACCATAAGATAGTATACCAAATTTGGTGGTTCTAAGATGAAAACTGTCGATTTTACGAAATTTTTAATGGGGGGGATCCGACCCCGCGGGCTCCAACCCCTTCCAAAAACAGTCTAGCGTCTAAGTTAGAGTACCATGAGATAGTATACCAAACTTGGTGGTTCTAAATTGAAAACTGTAGATTTTGCGAATTTTTATGAGGGGGCCCTTACCCCCGGGCTGCAACCCCTTCAAAAAATCGTCGAGCGTCTAAGTTAGAGTACCATGCGATAGTATGCCAGATTTGGTGGTTCTGAATTGAAAACTGCAGTTTTTAAGAAAATTTTGTATGTGGGGGCTCTGACCCCCGGGCCTTGATCCGTTCCGAAAACGGTCTACTGTCTAAGTTAGAGTACCATGAGATAGTATACCAAAGTTGGTGGTTCTAAATTGAAAACTGTAGATTTTACAAAACAAATTTATTCGGGGGGTGTCTGACCCCCGGGCTCCAACCCCTTCCAAAAACCGTCTAGCGTCTAAGTTAGAGTACCACGAGATAGTATACCAAATTTGGTGGTTCTAAATTGAAAACTGTAGATTTTACGAAAAAGTTTTTTTGGGGGAAGGTCTGACCCCTCGGGCTCCAACCCCTTCCAAAAACCGTCTAGCGTCTAAGTTAGAGTACCATGAGATAGTATACCAGATTAGGTGGTTCTGAATTGAAAACTGTAGTTTTTAAGAAAATTTTGTATGTGGGGGGGGGGCTCTGACCCCCGGGCCTTGACCCGTTCCGAAAACGGTCTGCCGACTAAGTTAGAGTACCATAAGATAGTATGCCAAATTTGGTGGTTCTAAGATGAAAACTGTAGATTTTACGAAATTTTTATGAGGGGGGGTCCGACCCCGCGGGCTCCAACCCCTTCCAAAAACCGTCTAGCGTCTAAGTTAGTTTCATGATACCAAATTTGATGGTTCTGAAATGAAAACTAGATTTTACGAAAACTTTGTATGTATGGGGGGAGGGGGGCTCTGACTCCCGGGCCTTGACCCGTTCCAAAAACAGACAACCGTCTAAGTTAGAGTACTATGAGATAGGATACCTGATTTGGTGGTTCTGAATTGAAAACTGTAGTGTGGGGGGCTCTGACCAACCGGGCCCCTGACCCTTTCCAAAAACCGTCTAAGTTAGAGTACCCTGAGATAACATACCAAATTTGGTAGTTCTAAATTAAAAACTATATCTTACGGCAATTCTGTAGGGGGGCTGTAACCTCCCCCTCCTCTCTGCAACCGCTTCCCAAAACCGTCTACAGTCTAAGTTAGAATACCACGAGATAGTATACCAGATTTGGTGGTTCTGAATTGAAAACTGTAGATTTTACGAAAATTTTGTATATGGGGGGCTCTGACCAACCGGGCCCTGCCCCGTTCCAAAAACCGTTTACCGTCTAATATTTTTAGTGCCAAAGAAAAACGTAATATTCCTATCCTGTCTGCGTGGCCAAACTTTATAAATTTGATCAGGGAGGAAGACGTTCGAAATCGTACATTTTCCTGCATTCGTTTTGTATGTAACCAAAATCTGTAAACGCGACGAATTGACGTAGTCGACGAATTGACGTACTCGACGAATTTGTCCGCGACGAATTGACGCAGTCGACGAATTGACGCGCGACGAATTAACGCGCGACGAATTGACGCAGTCGACGAATTGACGTAGGCGACGAATTGACGTAGGCGACGAATTGACGCGCGACGAATCGACGCGCGACGAATCGACGCGCGACGAATCGTCGCAGTCGACGAATTGACGCAGTCGACGAATTGACGCACGCGACGAATTGACGTAGAACCGTTGCCTCTTGGTCTTTTCCAGAGAATTCAGTGTCTTTACTTTTTTTGTCGGTTATATCAACTTCTATTAGCAACCCATTACTGCAACCCTTGATGTTTTTACACAAATACAGGCAGTAAATATCTCTTGCTTTTTTGTTAATTTATTTCAATGGAAAAATTTCCCAGAGACGAAAACAAAGGGGGTGGGGGAGGAGGAACAATTTTTTTTTGTCCTGTCACGACGAAGCCTTAATTTTGATTTTATTATTTTTAATCATTAGTTTTAGCAAACATAAATAATTCTGGTTGCTAATAATAATGCGGTTGATGCAAAAATCAAAAGCTTAAAATGATGAAAATAAGAGGTATTATTTTAAATTTTTCTATTTTAATTGGGGGTTTAACCAACACCGTGAGTAACTCGATGGGCAAGAAGTCGTCTGTCCCTAATTTAGGGCCACTGGTTCCAGGGAAGAAAGAGAGCCAGTACCGTAAGACAAACAACATCCATGCCTCACATGATTCGAAACCAAACCCATCTCGGACGATTGGCACTGCGCCACCGGGGCGGTAATATTCGACCATACGAACGTCATATTTGGTTCCACACACAGTCTAATTCATACTTATACAGGGTTATCAAAACAATAATAATAATCATAATAATAATAATAATAACAGAAATAATATCAGGGTTGAACGTACTTTATTTCAGGCACGGCATATAATTTTCACTGGACAGAGAAATGCAATGAATCATAACAGCTTGTAGATTTAAAGCAAAACTTTTAATTAATTACACTGTCTCCAAAGGAACAACCAGATTTTTACAAATTTGCTCACTGGATTTGTCATTCTTAAAGGAAGAATGCTAAAAGCAGAACTGCATGACGCTGCAGTGCATATTGTCACATCCAATTTGATATTCAAGTACAACCGAACCCGTATACGACGAAGTTAAAGGGAAAGTTAAAAAATTCATACGTATACACTGAAGAGCAATTGAACTAGAGACAGCTGGCGTTATGCAAATGTGGCGCTGTGGGCGGCCCTGTAAACGGAAACGACATGACGTATGCAGCGATCCGACAATATAAGTAATCATACGATGGGAATCAGTAAGAATCGGACGCAGTATGGGGAAGACGAAGGATCTAAGCGCATTTGATCGTGGGCAAATTGTCGGGGCCCCACGAATGGGTCACTCCATCTCGGAAGTCGTGCAGGCACTGGGATTTTCACGAGCCACTGCGTCACGGGTGCACCGTGAGTACATCGAATCCGGTAAAACCATCCCTGCAAGGGCCAACTGCCGTGGACAACAGCGTGTGGATGAGCGGGGTCATCGTCGGCTAGCTCGCGTTGTAACAGCGGATAGACGGACCACAGTGCAAGAAATCACTCGGCAATTTAACGCTGGTGCACAAAAAAGTGTAAGCAGCCACACCATCCAGAACCGTCTCCTTGCTATGTGGTACAGAAGCCATCGTCCCACGACTGTACCGCTGCTGACCGCACATCACAGGGTGCAAAGATTAGCATGGGCGCAGGAAAATCGCCACTGGACCCTAGAGACATATGGAAAAATGCCTGGACTGATGAGTCGAGATTCACGTTGGTACATGCGGATGGCAGGATACGAGTACGGCGCAAACCACATGAAGCGATGGATCCTTCTTGCCAGCAAGGTACTCTTCAAGCTGGTGGGGGTGGCATTCTCGTCTGGGGACTGTTTACGTGGACTGAAATGGGGCCTCTGGTACATGTGACATCGTCCCTCACAGGTCAACGTTACCGGGATATCCTGAACGACCATTTGCTCCCGTTTGTGCGTCTCCAACATCCCACTGGGGACCTCATCCTGCAACAAGACAATGCACCGTGCCATCGCTCCCGAATTGTTGGATGAACACTCCACCGACGTGACCTCGCTTCCTTGGCCAGCTAGGTCACCTGACCTCAATTCCATCGAGCACATCTAGGATGTCATCGAGAGAGATGTTCGAGGCTCTGACCCCCTCCATCAAATCTTCGTGAACTGTGTGGGAGCTTGTTCAGGGGTCGTGGATCCGTATGGCTTCCCAACGCTTCCGGTGTCTTGTAGAGTCCATGCCGAGACGAATCGCCGCCGTCATCAGGGCGAAAGGTGGTGCTACACGTTACTAGACAGATATCTCTAATTCAATTGCTCTTCAGTGTATATACGACCTTCGTTATAACCAAACAGATAAAAAGGGGCAATTACTATACATTGTTTCAGGTTAAAGCTAGTCAACCAGAAACTGTTTACCAATTAATCGAAGGCAATAATAATGTCTGTTAATTGAAAACTATAGCTAGCAATAAAATATGAATGAGATCTGCAATAAGCAAACGTTTATTTACTGCAAAAATTAAAATACCTTCAAGAATTTGAAATTTCACCTGTTATATTTGTTACGTCGAAAATATTAGTTAATTACTGCTTGTTATGCTAGCAGCAATTACTTTTTTTTTTCAACTTCCTGTAACGCAGTGGTTTAGATGTTCCTAGATGCAAAAATACACTAAAACTTTTGGTAACAAGCCCACCTAAAATTTTCTTTTCCATAGTGATTTTTTCTTCGTCGCTGATTGAGCATCATTCTTGCTCTAAATGTGCACCATTATGTGTAAATTCCCTCTTGAAAACTTTTTCCTTCAACACTCGACGAACCATCACTAAAACTTGGTTTAATTTTTTTTTTTTTTGATTGGAGGTTTAACGACCACCGTGAGCAACTCAAACGGGCTATAAGCAGTCGCCCGTCCCTAATTTAGGGTCACTGGTTGCAGGGAAGGGAGAGAGCCAGTGCCGTAAGACAAACACAACATCCATGCCTGACCGGGATTCGAACCCAGACCCCTTTCGGACGAATGATCAGAGGCCATCGCCTTAGACCACTGCGCCACCGGGGCGGCAAAATTTGGTTTAAATTCATACTTGTTAGAATACCAAACATTTTCACAACATGAAATGTTTTACCTCCTCCTTTTCCAACGTTTTAACCGATTGCTTTGATTTTCTCACTTGGCACTCAAGTTCGTTTAAAGCCGTCATTTTTTTATTTTCGAAAGCTCACTACACAGACTACTAGCAGTCGGAGTCCAACTAAATTTACTAAATGTGACAAACTTCATTCTTTGTTCCCTAGGAGAGATTACTCGAACAACATCGAATGAAGAGCGGTGTGACCCTCCTAAAGTAACCCCTGTTGGAAATCATATCACTGTTGTGTGACGTCATTGACCTAGTGTCCTACCCCATAGAAACAGGTGAGTGGCAGATTAAGTCACTGAAAGATCAGATCATATGTAGAAGATTTTAGGAACGGAGTGCCTGACCACAGGTCTTAAACAAACCTTAGAAGTAGGAGATTTGGGTTAGAGTGCCCGACAGGAAAGTCACACGAAAGCGAGAAAGAAAGGCGAAGACCCTTATTTATAACCGCGGGTCCGACGGCTTAACGAGCCCATCTGACGCACGGCGGATATTTAATGGTTTGAGCGTTCGTACCTGCTGGGATCGAACCTGAGACCTCTCAGTAGGAGCCACGAATGTTGACCACTAGGTCATCCGCGGCAGATCACTGAAAGAGGGTGAGGAGAGGGGTTAAATAACAGCATTTGCCCAGGTACTGTGCATGTGGCAGGGGGAGGTGTGGAAAGAATTTAAAAAGAGAACTGAAATGTTGCCTTTATTCTCCGGTTAAAGAGGAAGGGCAAAAAACTAGGTGAATGGCACTTATTTTGTGTACTGATAACCGCAATGAATTTCGATACATGTATTTTCTCCAGAAATTGTTACTTGTAATATGCGATTAAAATAACAAGGAAGAATAGAAGTTCAATGGATCTAAAAAAACTTCGATTTATGCGAAACTTTCGCATTATGCAAGCTCTTTATATGTGGGTTCGACTGTACTTCATAGAAATAGAACGTTATTTATTTATTTTGCAGATGCTTAAAGAAACAATCTCTGCAATGCGCGAATGTAATGAAATCTTTTTTCTTACCATTAATAGTCGTTATAGTAAAAAACATTACAAGAGTTCGCAGTTTTTAAGTAGATAACGCAGCCCTAAAATTCCAATATTTCAACCTCTCACCCCCTACCCCAATATTTAATGTCCAATTACTTCTTCAACTTTTACAGCTGCACTTAATTTACATTTTCACTAAAATAATATCAAACATTTATCAAGATTTAAAGCAACTGAGAAAAAAAATCAGCTGTCAACAAAAAATCAGTTACACCCAAAAATGCGATACAAACTGTGTATGTAAACAAATTCAACAATTTTTGTCGTTCCTTGATAAGCTCAAATTTTAGCATTCTTAACCTTTTATATGAAATATCTATTACATATCACATTAAGAAATCCAGAATAATTTACATGGAAAAGATCAAAATGCTTGTACCTTTAAAACAAACAACATGTATACCACAACTGGCTTCCGAATAATATTTTAAACCTGCAAATTCTGTTAAAAAAAATAACTCACATACACATGACAAACTGAACATTCAAATAAAATATGAAGTACAAAAAATAATTCTCAGATTTTGGCATGCAGCCCAACAAAATAATAACGACAGCAACAATAATACCAACAGAAAAAAATAACAAGAAGTGAATTTTACATAAAGGCAATAACATCTGTGTTGTGAGAACACTTGAATAAATACTAAGTAATCTCTCTCTATAAAAAGTGCAGTTTTATAAGAGCATGAATCAATGAAAGTCTTCAAAAACTGAAATTAAAACAACTTCAGTAATCAATATTAAATACAACAACAGTTAATGCTATGGAAATGTAATTCTTAAAGATTTTGATTTGCTAGTAATCTGTAAACAAATTGTCTTTTAAAAAATGCTTCTAGCACACAGTACAAATGTTACATAGTACAAACATTTAAATGTATGATAGTCGGAATTCTTGCGATGGAAACGCGTATGTAATTCGATCATATGAAGCAGATATACATGTTAAATATTTAACATTTTAATAAATAGTTTCTTAATACAAAATAATAGTAACTGTTTTTATATGTCTCTACGAAAATAACTTCTTTTCATCACGGTTTCACAAAACATGAATTCACTGTCAGTAAAAGCAAATGACTGTTGATATTTAACTTTGGGAAAACTTTAAAACAGAAAAACAAAAACATTACAAATATTCCAAATTTATTGGTTTTACTTAGGAATAAAGGAGATTTTTAAATCAAATTTTCGAGTACTACCCCTACACTTAATCAGGACTACAGCTATAGTACGTGTTGCCTATTATACAGGGTTCCTACTCTTGTTCTCGTACAAAAAATATGCGCTTTATAAGGACTTTTAAGCACCCTATAAAAAAAAAATTTAAGGACCTAATACCACACACAACTGCATACGCGACACTGACATGTGTACACATATAATTTTACACTACGCAAATTGAAGAATGCGGATGAAGTTTGCAATAGTTTTCCATATAATTTAAGTTTGCAGATGTAATAAATCAGAATTTATGCAATTTAAAAGGTAGTTTTACTGCTCAATTCAGTTTTTCTATCTGAGGAAATGTATGGAAACATATGCAATAAAGTATAATTAAATTGTAAAACAGTAGTAAAGCAATGAGTTCAAGGTTTGAATTTTGTACATAATCATATGGTTTCAATTGCAAAACCAAAGTCAAAACTGCATGTTCAAGACTTCAATTTTGCTCCTAATTTTCTCTTGGTGTAACAGAATAATTGATATTTACATACAAACAGGGGAATATAAAAGGAAAATATCGGCACCAACAGATGGTAATGAAGCTTGTTGGGTGGAATCTGCTGGATGTGTTTACTTTAGCCCAGGGTCCTTTACTTTTTTTGGCAAATTACTTGTCCCACACTGTCCCATATTCTCCAATGGAATTTCAGCTGACATCACATGATGTCATCATAAACACAGCCAACCTAAAGCAGAACTCCTATGCACTATATCGTAACTTCTAGATTTCACGCAGCCAGTTAGAAAAATAAGTACCTTTTGCCATTTTCAGCAAAAAATAAGGACTTTTAAGCACCCCAACAAAAAAATAATAAGCACTTTTTAAGGACTTTTAAGGATTTATAAGGACCGTGGGAACCGTGCTGTAGCTGTGGTCCTGAGGGTAGGGATATTACGTAAAAAATTGACTTAATAATCTCCTTTATTCCTTAGTAAAACCCATAAATTTTAAATATTTGTAATGCATTAAGTCTACTAAGAATAGAAATGTTATCAATTATTATTAAACAAAAACATGCCAAGTATAATTTCGACACAATATGGCCCACTGGTCACTCTTTCACAGTACTCAAATTTTCAACATGTGTGTGAGGCATGCATGATTTGTGAACATGACCTTCCGCTGAAATTTAAAGTGCAAACCAATTTTTGTTTGCACTTTTAAGCACATGGTAGTTCATACAGTACTAGATTTGACAAAGCAGTGCCTGCAACTGAAGACATACATTTTTTTGTTCCTCCTTACGAGTTCCTTATTTCACACCATGCATTTTTGTAATTCTGATGACAAAAAAAAGTCTTAGGTAACAAAACTCAAATAAAAAAGCAACTGCAAATAGACTTTTAACAACCATCAAAATATAATGTCAGCACTGAAAGAAACATATGGAAGACCAAACTCTCTCTGAATACCTTTATAACTACTATTTTTATTAATATTACTAGGTAAAAGCACGTCCATAACGATGTGGAAAAATATGTAATTTTTAAATAACCAAGTATTTTTGTGTGATGTCCAAATGTGAAAGCATGTTTCATGAACAATGAATATTACAATAATGAAAAAAGTACACCATACAGTTGTTATATCACATGCTGACATAATTCCTTTTGTTTTTTATTTTGATTGGTGGTTTAATTACCACCGTGAGAAACTCAGTGGGCTATAAGCAGTCACCCGTCCCTAATTTAGGGCCACTGGCTCCAGGAAAGGCAGAGCCAGCACCATAAGATAAACACAACATCCATGCCCTACTGGTATTCGAACCCAGACCCATCTCGGACGAATGATTTTTTTTTTTTGATTTGAGGTTTAACGACCACCGTGAGCAACTCAATGGGCTATAAGCAATCGCCCGTCCCTAATTTAGGGTCACTGGATCCAGGGAAGGAGAGAGCCAGTGCCGTAAGACAAGCACAACATCCATGCCTCACCGGTATTCGAACCCGGACCCCGTTCGGACGAATGATCAGAGGCCATCGCTTAGACCACTGCGCCACCGGGGCGGCGGTTGGAGGTTTAGCAACCACTGTGAGCAACTCAATGGGCTATAAGAAGTCGCCCGGCCCTAATTTAGGGTCACTGGTTCCAGGGAAGGGAGAGAGCCAGTGCCGTAAGACAAACACAACATCCATGCCCTACTGGGATTCGAACCCAGACCCATTTCTGACGAATGATTTTTTTTTTGGTTGGAGGTTTACCGACCACTGTGAGCAACTCAATGGGCTATAAGCAGTCGCCCGGCCCAAATTTAGGGTCACTGGTTCCAGGGAAGGGAGAGAGCCAGTGCCGTAAGACAAACACAACATCCATGCCTCACCGGGATTCGAACCCGGACCCCGTTCGGACGAATGATCAGAAGCCATCGCTCAGACCACTGCGCTGCCGGAGCGGCCCGACATAATTCAGTTTCCATCCATGGAACATCTGCCCAAAAACATGAAAAGCTACGCAGGATGTCACAAATATTTCGTTCTCAGTTATGGTGATGACGTCACATAGTTACATCCGGGAAGCAGTTTCCATTCACTGAACATTTGAACGAAAACATAACGAACAAATCTATATACACAGCATATATGTATATAGTGTGGAAGAAATATTCTTCTCATAATACAATGTACCAACGCATCATGATAATTAACACAGCAATCGGACATAACTGAATTGACTGCTAATTACTGTTTCCTACGTAATATCAATCACATCAGAAAACTTTAAAACTTCGTCGCTCTGGAGTGGGAATCGAATCCGCATCTCCTGATTATCGTTTGAGCATGCTAACGGTTAGCATGCTCGAATGGTAATCAGGAGAAGCGGGTTCGATTCCCGCCCCAGGGCGATGAAGTTTTCTGATGTGATTGATATTATGTGTATAATAGTAATTACAGTCAATGCAGCAATGCCTGATTGCTGTGTTAATTATCATAATTAAGCATGTTGCCACAAATGCTTATCAGCTGTTACTAAGGTGATGTCATCTGCACGAAAATCTAAGTGTGATGTCACAAATATTTCTTTTTCAGTTGTTACTATGGTGATGACCCTTTCCATTGTACCACCAAAGTCGGACAAACGTTCAAACAAAGCAAATCATATTGTTTGTTGTGATGTATAAATCCCAAACTAAATGTAGGAATGCAAACATAAAAGATTGGGGCAGTTTATTTGTGTTATTTTGTTGGTCACCCAACTAAGACAAAAATAATGAGGCCATTATTTGTATTAATCAACACAGCAGGCTTTTTTGTTGTTTGTTTTTACAATATAGCACCTCTTCAACAAAAATTAATGTATATTAAGCAGTCTATTGATTGAAAACAGATCTTTAACTAAAGCTCTGAGCAGCTTTCATATGCTTTAAAATAAAAAAATTCTTCAACAAACAACTGCTTTAAAAACTGATATACAATGCATAATGCAACTGGAACAATAGGACACAAGAAAATTTACAATTGACAAAACATTTGTACTGAAACAGTAGAACATACATACAAGTCCTTTGCAAAATGTTCTTATGTTAGACATCTAGAGAATTATGGCTACCATGTGCAAAGAATTTGTGACAGATGTCACGCAAAGAAGAGTTTGTGACAGCTGTCTATAGAACAATGGCAACCATCCACTGCTCACATGTTTTTTTACATAAAAGGTTAAGCTTTGTGTCTGTAAGATTGAGTTCCTGTGAGTATTGAAACCACGACAAACCCAAAACTGCCGGCATTTTCTGTAAACATTTTGAGCTGACCAGATTATGATGAACAATTACATCTTTGTGTGATTCTGTTTTCAGATATTCTATTAAGAACATTTATACTGTACATTCTAAACAGTGTTAACTTGGAACCAGAATCATAACAAGCTGTAGCAACGGTCACTACTATTATTCTTGAATGAACATGATTGGAAACTTAGTAAAATCAAGATACTCTGTTTGCAGCATGTATTAACTTATAACATTACAATTCATATTAACAGTTCATATTCCGACTTAGAAATCGATCGGAAAATGCTACTATTCATTTTTACGTGCATTATTTCAAAAACTTGGGAGATATTCTAGTTGGATAATGCTTACCTAGGCATTCCGTTTCCAGCGATTATTCACTTTTCACGAACTCTTCGGGTCTTCGTTGACGCTATTGTCCGTTGTATGTGCATCTACCTTTCACATCCAACACTCTGCTTACTTTGGGTAGATTCAGTAGATTTTCACTTTGGGATTCAACAACTTCAATTCTTTACCGTTATTAATGCTCTAAATTTTTTTTTGAGGTTTAACGACCGCCGTGAGCAACTCAATGGGCTATAAGCAGTCGCCCGTCCCTAATTTAGGGTCACTGGTTCCAGGGAAGGGAGAGAGCCAGTGCCGTAAGGCAAACGCAACATCCATGCCTCACCGGGATTCGAACCCGGACCCCGTTCGGACGAATGATCAGAGGCCATCGCTTTTTTTTTTTTTTTTTAGCGGTAAAGAATTGAAGTTGTTGAATTCTAAAGGGAAAATCTACTGAATCTACCCAAAGTAAGCAGAGTGTTGGATGTGAAAGGTAGATGCACATACAACGGACAGTAGCGTCAACGAAGACCCGAAACGTGCGTGAAAAGTGAATAATCGCTAGAAACTGAATGCCTAGGTAAGCATCATCCAACTGGAATATTTCCAAGTTTTTATAACATTACTGTTTTATGCAAATAAAATCTTTTCCCTATGCTATGCCTATGTTCTTCAAAATCACTGTTTCAGATCTCTTATGAGCATTAGGTATTTTTAATGTCTTCAAATAACTTGTATTTCATGCATAAAACTTGAAAACTGCACTGTCTTGTATTATGAATTTTCAAATGGGGTTCTCTACATTTAATTACAAAACTTAAATAATACATTAGTGAAATGTCCCATACACTTAATGTTCAAAACAATTTACTTTACATGAAGTGTTATCAGAACTACGTACTATACCCTGATCAACAGCAAAAATACAACAGATACTTGTTTAGCACAATCAGCAATTCCATTCTTGTTAACATTTGCTTGATTTTATCACTTAACATTAAAATTCATACAAATGATTAACACCTTTATTCCAAGGTTAATCCCTTTATCATCTCTGAACACTCAAAACACAGCGATTGTCCAGAGCACTCAAAATTTCCTTTAGAGCTCATTCACAATAATACAGATCATTACATACACAGTTAGATGTGCGAATGGACAACAAACACTTAGCATATTTAGTCTTGATCTGGTGACTTCATTATAATCTTACTTTTATAATGCTTCAATTAGATTAATCCTTATATAGTGATGACTTAAAAGATCAAAAATGATTATCACAAAATAAACTTGTTTACATAACACTAATTCTTTCTTTATATTTCTGGAGAAGCATTTTCCAGTTCTTGTATATTAATTATACAAGAACTGTTACATACACACTCTGAACTGAACTTAATACCCAAGCTGGCTGATGCAAACAATCTCAATAATTTAAAAATCATACTGTGAGGTTTTTTCCAATTGTTATAGGAAAAATTGGTGATAAGACTACAGTGAAAGTACTTGTGAAAATGTGTCATGTGATCCAGTTCAAGGCTTCTGCATCACTGTGAAAGCAGAACTCTTCAATTATTCTGACATACTCTAATCCAAAATGAACAGATGAAAAAGAAGATGAAGCCCATGAAACTTGCACACCTCCAACACGTATTGAACTGTGAGAATTGATTTGAATTCCGTGACTTGGAGTGCGGCACAAATTAGATAATCCACATAAACACAAAGAAAAAAATCCCAACAGTCAACTATCAAGGATTTTAATTTCTGATTTAATTGTGTTTGAGCTGTTTATAAACATACAAATAAATGAAAGCTTTTAGCTTTTGAGAACTCAGGTGATACATTCATAATCAACAAAGACAGCTGTGACAGCTGAATTTTTATTTCATTGATTACTGTTATCATCCAGTTTTAATCTCACACACATCCAAATACTTCTAAACATAAGTGATCACATTAAGTGATGTTCACTGAATCTGTTATATTATGAATTTTATTAAAAATAACTGAGCTACAATTAGAACTGCTATAGACTGCAGCTATCAAAACTGATATATATATAGTCAATTTATTTTATTTTTGGCACTATTATATTATGCATGTGTTAAGAACCATTTAAAAAGCAAACAATCTGATTCATCAAGATTGGAAGAACCTACTACTCTCTAAACAAATCTACAGCCACATTTACATGTGCAACAGCAGCACCCCCCCCCCCAAAAAAAAGACCCCAGTAAAATACAAATTTAAGAAGCTGTATTCATACAATTTCATATTAGCTTTTGCGCAATTGTGTTTCAAAATCATAGAGCACGTGACATAACATGGATATATGGACTGTGTAATACATTCCATGAAATAACATTGCAACAGTGATTGTGGTTTATTAATTTGTACTTATCCTTTATTTGGCACAATTCTGCAATTATAATTTGATATAATATTATATTTTGTTATTATATTGTGCACCAAATATGCAATATAATAATAAAGTATAATATTATGTCAAATTATAATGCTGGTACAAAGACTGGAAGATAAAACACAAGTGATGGTAGAACGAATACATACACATATAGCAGCTGCATTGTAAATTTTAATTTTCTTTTTTAAGGTGGACGTCAAGTAATTTTGCTTCCTATACTACCAATGGAAAAACTTTTGTACACATTTCCTTCACAATTAGTGTGTTCCCAAGGATGAAAATTTGAACATCGATTAAAAATAACTGCATATTATGACTTGGAATACTTAATATTTTCTAAAACAAAACCATAATTATATTAAAAATCAATAACTTTTCTTTTGGTTGTGTTGAAACCAGAAAAAAGATGGCGCGACCGCCACTTTGATGACGTCATTAGACAAACAAATGTTGGATTGCATAATTATGGTTATGTTTTAGAAAATATTAAGTATTCCAAGTTAGAAAATGAAGCTGTTTTAATCGATGTTCAAGTTTTTATCCATGGAAACGCATTAATTGTGAAGAAAATGTGTACAGAAGTTTTTCCATTGGAAGTATAGGAAGCAAAATTACTTGACGTCCACCTTAAACTTCCAACTTTACAAAAGAAAAAAAAAAGAAATATCCACACATATGTACAAGGCGTGTCTTAAAGTTTGGTGAATGCACGGTAAAAACAAACAGGTAATACTTAAGAAAACATTTTCCTGGCTTTCATAATATCCCCTTTCCCCAATACAATACACTTTTGCCATCGTTTGTGCAATTCTGAAGCCATGGGGAAAAGTCATCCTTTGTTATTATCTGCAACTGGGTCCTCGTGTTCACTTGAATATCTGCAATTCTCTTCTCTTTCAGCCCTGAAAAAAGAACCAGTTAGCCAGTGCCAGATCAGGCAAATACAGTGGAGGATTCAATGCAGCAATAGCTTAATTTAAAGCAGAATTTGATAGTCATTCTTTGCTCCATTTTCCCCTGCTGACAACATGCATCTACATCAGCTGCTGTGACACACTCACTGTGCCACACCCTTTATTACAGTGCCGAAATGGCTATGGACATATTCGCTCATACAGTTCACTGCATCATTCAAGTTACCACACCTTTCACAACCTTCCTTTTACATGTTACAACAGCATTTACTGAACCAACTTTAATATCATGTAAAATGTAAATTTATTTATATATATATATATATATATAAATTTACAGTATAAACAATGGCAATATATATAGTTAAAAAATGCCTGCCAAATTTAGAGAAAAAAAACAACAACATAGGACCAAATTGGGAAAGCAACATTTTGTAAGGGGTACTACATTGGAAGGTCCGAATTACTTGGGAGAGTAGAATACTTTATACTAATGACAGGGAATATGAAATTTAACCCTTTAACGACCACGACCCAAAAATCTCATGTCACTCTAAATATCATAATGCCCGAAACCGTCTGTTGTTGGTTCACTTCTTTGTTTAGTAACAACAATGGTGACTGAGGGTGACACCTGCTGATCCCTCATAGGTCATGCAAATTTGAAAAGCAGATACGTGTAGGAAATCTGACTTGCTCTAGACAAGCGTTTCGAGAGGCTATGGCCATTTGTATGTATGGGCGTTTTGGTTGTTAAAGGGTTAAAGAAAGAGCTTGAGTAATAGCAGGGAATTCAAAATTTGTCTGGACAGGACAGGGAACCTCAAAAACTTACTAGCCAGAGCAGGAAATAATTAGGAAATGCTATGCCATGTTTTTCATTTTGATATACTGTTTTCATTCCATTTTTCCCCCCATGGGTTGGGAGCATTTCTCAACCACCCAGTAATTTAACCTTTTAGTTAAAAATTAACTTTGCTTATGAAAGCAAGAAATACAAATTTGGTTAGTTTGTATTCAATCTCTATTTAACCTTGTTAGAACATGATGAAATACGTGCGCAAGGTAGAATTCTTTTGGGAGGAGCTCACAAGGGGACAGTTCTTTTATAAGATCACCGTTGGGAGCGCACACCCAGAAGAATCTCCATTAATATTTATTTCCTGTTCTAATTTTTCCAGCCCTGTCCTCTTCAATCAATTTTAGAATTCCTTACTATAATTCTTAAGGCTCTTTCCTTATGTTTGATCTTCTCTGTCATTAATTTTAGTCTGAGATATCCAACACTCTCATTAAATCCTGATCTTCCAATTTAAATTTAGTCCTCTGTGTATTCTCTAAGTTCAGTTGTTTTTTTTTTAATTTAATTAGGAACCTATAATTTGCATTTTAGGCACAATTTGTTTTACTATTTGACTCTTTTTATTTTCTAATAATTTTTGATATAAATATATAATAAACTCCCAACTCAAGGGTTTGAGGAAAGTAAGCAGCATGGATGAAATTTTGAAATTCACGTTAACTTTCCCACTTGTTTGACAAGTAAAAGTTAATTTTACATTGCAACTAACAGGGAAAGTGAAAAGCTGCATTTTTACAAAATACACCTGAATGACAATTTTCTCAGCTAGTATTTTATTATGTCACAAAATATATATATATACTGCACACCTAGTGATTTAGAGTTGGCAAGATAGTACACATCTGGAGCTTATTATCTTAAATCCTTTCACCAAGAGAGTACCAATTCTCGGTCATAAACCAATGGCAAATTAATTTACTGTGGTGGATTTTACTTTTGAAGCTCACATATGCAAATTCCACATGACCTAACTGCTGCATTTTATGATGAGCTTCTACAGACACCAGGGACACAGTTCTCGGAACATACTTTTCCACTTGGATGCCAGTCCATGTAAATACAAGTTGAACTATATTTATACATAAAGCTCTTGCAGCAAAAGAAAAAAATTGGAGGGAGGATGGAAAATTAGTTCTGAAAAATTGCACAATATTTTTTTGTATGATTAGCCATGCAGTACACACCAAAGGAGATTAAGCTCATTTTCAGAAATAATTGCCAACTGAACAGCTGTATCTTTTCCCTTCATAAGGTTGTAATGATTCATTTAAAAATAAAATTTTCTTTCGGGATAAAAATTTTCACACCAAAATGAGAGAGAAAAAAATGCTTTCCCCTTCTATTTTACTCTGCTGATTTCTGTTTGCTTTGGGCTTAATTTTGAACAATGGAAGTATCTCAGGTCAGCACTAGAGCCGACAAAAGATGCTTTCATTTCTTTTTCATTAATATAACTTCAAACATCATCTATCTCCTTTTACCACTTTGCTGTACAGTGAGGAAATTACACTTTTGAAAATACAGTTAACCAATAAGTGGAGATTCAGTAAAACAGGTTTTGTTTTTCAGCTACATAGCAGTTTCAGTTTTCTGCTTTAATTAGCATATTCTACAATAATAACAATATTCAGCATACAACACAGCATCATTTCCCTGAGAATGCAAAGCCCATATTTGTGAGAGGTTTTTCAACAGCTCCTTTACCAGTGACTCTACGGAAAGAATGGCAGGTATACCACACCATCCAAATTGAGAAACAGCACATTACCACTACCATGCTGCCTTCTCTACTAACCACTGGTGCACCTGCTGAGTCAACCATGTCTGTCCATGTAAGCAACACAGTCTCTGCAGCAGCAAACATCGGTTCTAGCCTTACTTCTTAGCCATATCACGTTTGAAACAAATTATTCTCATATGTAAACTTTCCCTCTATTTCGATTTTCAGTTACAGGACTTGTGCTATGTGATATTCTCTATGGTATGGCCTTACTTTGCTATAAAAATATTAGATTTTAATAAATGATGGTAAAAGTTACTAATAGTAAAGAAATTAAAAAAAAAAGTGACATGAAATACTTTCTTCTCATAGCTACATATCACCAATCATAATCAACTATTATTAATCCACGATCGGACAAAGGTCTTCCAAAGTCTTTTCTACAACTTCATATCTTGAGCCAGTCTCTTCCAAGTTGCTCCTGTATGCTTTTGAATTTCATCAACCCATCTCCTATGTGATCTTCTTTTGAGTCTTTTCCTGTTTCTTAGTATCCTTTCTAATATTTCAGCTGTCCAATGGGTCAGTTCTTCTGGCAAAATGTCCAGCCCATTGCAACTTGAGGGTTTTTACTTTGATCACGATGCCCACAATTCCTACCAGTTTTCTTATATGAGCTCCTTTTCCCATCTTTCATAGTTACACTATGCATGCATCTTTGTGTTGTCTGCTGCTTGTGTATGTCTTTCACGTCAAGGTTCATGTCTCTGGATCAATTAATAATACTCAAAGAATGTGTACTGTTTTAACACTTTAAGGCAATGGCTCTTGACAATTGACCATTTCTTCCAAATGCACATTTCATCCAGGTTTTATACACCTAAAAATTCTTCAATGTAGCCTTTGTTTGATATCTGTTGTCCAAGATAGAGAAAACCCTTCAAATACGTGGCATCAGTGAATAAACAAAGACATCGCTCTTACCACGTTTTAGCAACACACAGCAACCGAAAAATTGTTATTCAGTCACCACTGGGGAGCGTATAACATTTTTTTGGTTGCTGTGTGTAGCTAAAACATGGGCAAGAGCGATGTCTTTGTTTGTCCGAGATAGATCTGTCTCAACAACCTCTATATATTCCTTTTCAATTTATACTACCGCATTTATTATATGGAACCCACTGGTAGCAGTCCATAATATAGCACTGTAATCCTATTTTTTTTAAAGTAAATGTCATGATGTTAGTAAATCAGTGAATATATTGAGAGTACTAAAACTTTGTGTTTCAACTAACTTAACAGCTATGCATCATGCTCACACAATGTTCCTTTAAAAAGACTAAAAACAAACGGTGAAGTTTTTTTTTTATTTCAGTACTTAAACATAGTAAGTTACATTTGCAAACTTGAAGTTTGTATGTTACATAAAAGCGAGACTGTAAGCTAGGTCTCAGAACCCAGGGGGAGGCTAAGACTCATCTGGAGGGGCTCTATTGTTCAATGACAAACAATATTAACTCATGAATATTGATGCAAGTTCTGCTTTGTATTTTCATTCCTTTTGTTAATTTATTTCCCTTCACTAGCAAACACTTTCTCAATGCCAAAAAAGTTTTTAAAAAATCAAAATATGAGGGGGCGGGGATGAACTCTCTTGAAACATAAAAACTAAATTACATTATCAGAATTGATTTGACTGTGGTTGAGTTGCAGGGTCATTATCACTGGAGGAAAAATAACTCCCAACTAGAAAGAAAAGAACTATTTTTTAGTTTACCCTTCTAGTTCCTTCTGTGGATTCACTCAATGGCATCAAAGAGTTCTTAATGCAGAATTATGCCTCTTTCTTCTCCATCTTTAATTGCTCATTCCTTTTGCTTGTGCTCGGAGGTAGCCTCTTCTTACTATGGTCAATGGCCAAACATCGCTTCCCCACTCCAAAACCAAAAGCCCTCATATTTTCACCTTAAGAAACATTTCTTCTACACATGCTACTCCTACTGATCCCAAAGCAAGGAACAGAAGCTGAAAGCTTTTTCTCTCTCCAGCACAAAAAATTCTCTTTGCACTATATTACATTGCCTAGCTAGAGAGATACATTTAGCTAAAATATTCCCACAACGCCACTTCTTTGTAGGCAATTAACCACCTGGAAGTGATGAACAGTATTTCATTCATACGAGCAAATATGCTTCCATCTGAGAGCTCCTCTCTCTATCCATTTTTTTTTTTGTAATGTTTTTATATTTTACATTTCTCTAAATAAAATGGAAACTAAAAAAATATTTTTCTCTTTCTTGACCCTTAGTAGCAACAAGTCTGGTGCCCATGCGGTGGAGAAAAATTGGTGCAGCTGTTCCTATTGATTCCCTTCAAGAAGTAATTTCTTTCCAGTTATCCATCATTTATGCGGTGTCATTTCAATTTTTTTAATGCAATACACAAATAAATACTGTAAAATATTTATGCTTAAAATGAAATTCCAGTCATTTTTGGTAAACCGCTAAAAATAAAAGTTCAGAGATTTACAACATCCATTTTCTGGGGGAAAAGGCTTTGCTTGCCTTAAGGTGGTGGGGTGTGTGTGTGTGTGGGGGGGGGGGGCTTAAGTCCCCTGCTAGCTCTAGCCCTATAGAGGTAAAAGAAACATTCTCTCCACAATGAGTACACAACCATAAACCACTGACTGCTCTTTAATGTGCAAGTTTTAATACATATATTTACATACTTTAACACAGCAACTTTACATCCAACACAGATCCTGAGTAAATAATACGAAGTATTGAATATCTTGGTGGGGTGAGATACAAACTACATACATGTACTATGTCAAAGTATGCAGTATGATATATTAAACGATTTGCAGAATTTCATGTAAATCTAGCAGTGGAAAAACCTGAGCCCAAACTTTTTTTTTCTTGTTAATGAAAAACGTTTTTTTTTTTTAAATTACTGAGTTTGTTACTTTACAAACTGTATACTGCACAAATTTCAATTAAATATTCAACACAATTTATTATCATCAGGGCTTGAAAAATGCGGTCGTCTGCTCATCTGTGATGAGTGAAATGTTTTACTTGACGAGTAAAAAATTCAGTAGAGCAGTTAAATTCAATCGGCAATAATTTGTATGCTATTATGCCTACAGTATTGTTGGATGCATAAAACTATCAGTTTCTTAATAAAGCTTATTTTAATTCACAGAAGTGATGCGTGATTGTGTGCCAACATGGAAACAGATTTATCAGCAAAAGAAATTGGACAGCGAATAACGTGAGTTAAAACAGCTGTGCATGGTGGGCGGTGGACTTAACAAGGAACATGAGGGAAGAAGCCTCAAGCCAGGCAGAATGGTTTCTCCAAACGATGTGTGAAAAGATGTGAGAGTCACATGCACCTTGCGAGCTGCCACTTAGCCAATAGCTATCGTAGGTCAAAGGGCAAACGCGGGATCTGTGCTTCCACGGAGCTGTTAGGAAAGTTCTGAAACACTGAAAGATTTTTGCATCACCTACTCAGATGGAGAAAACTGAGTTGGGTTATTATACAATGGTTAATCGTTTGAATTAGGTTAGAGATAAAATATTTTTTGAGACGTTTACAAATTTTTAACAAATTAAATTTAAAACACGAAACAAAATCGACAGCCCCGTAAGGCTCTTGATTTTTAGCTGGTGAGTGAGATATTTGCCCGACTGGTGAACCAGCATGAAATATTTCAAGCCCTGACTGTCATAAAACATCATAAATGTGCCTTTTTTTTTTTCAAAACTAAGATTAAAAAAACATTTTGATCTTTTTTTTTCAAAGTGCTACCCTTCTGCAGAAAATCTTTGCCACCTGCATTGATTTATGCTCAATACAGTGGTGTTTAATAGCCAATGATTTTTGTTTTGTTTCGACAATTTGAATCATTTTAGCAAAATACAAGTTGGCTTACAATATCCAGTAATGAAAAGATATTGGAAGAAAAAAATATTTAACTATCACATATGACATCATCAGGCATGAATTTTAACACATTGCTGCTGTCCTTCATTGCAATCCAGTTAAAATGACAAATTGTTTTACTTAAATGTAAGGTACTGGATAAGTTTCTTATAAAATTTCTAAGAGAAAATTTATCATGAAGAGCAAAAATCCACAGTGTAGAGGTTCATCCTCAATTTTACTCTTCACTTTTGACCATTTAAGAAACTGGTGACATGCATTATTACCAGTGTGGGCACACATTATATACATGTGTGCAATACATACACACACAGCATGGTTCCAATTTGGTTCCAAATAACATCTTTATAGTGAGGATATTTCTGCTTCATATTAAGCAGACAGAATTCAATACAACCAAGAAAACCCACATCGAAGAATTTCAAACATATAAACAAAACCTAGGTCATTTAAAGGAAATTTTTTTTAGTTGTTTGGTTGGATAGCAAATTAAGTTAGAATTAAATCCTACATAAAATAATTATTCCTCAATATTTTTATTTTTTATTTTGTTGCTGTTATTTTACTTGAATTGCCTTCACTTTAAACCAAATTGTATAAAAAAATACCATTAAAAATCACACAAACTGGGGTGTTCTACTTATCAAATCATTCATATTTTTGTACTTTGGATAGCTGGGAAATTGAAACATACATACTCTCTCCTAGAATACCAAATGCAACCAACACTACTGCATTCACAAACACAGAAAATAACAACAACAAGTGACAGAACCTCCAATATTTTTACAATGATCAATTTGCATCATACATCAGTGTTTTTCAATATGAAATTGTGAACTAAAAAAAAATATCTTCCGTCACTACCCATGCTGCAAACGAGAAGGATCACAAGTCCTGAAATTAAGTGATTTCACAATGAAAAGTAAAAGATCTAGGATCTTTTTTCTTATGGACATCAATTACTAAGACCATTAGGAGCACAGATTAGTCCACTGATTACAACCTTTTGTGAAAATTACCACATCTTTCATAATTAGAGAATACACATAATTTAGTCTAATACCTGTACAAGTTTCTTAAAACCCACTACTTCCCTGAAAACCATTGGACATTTTAATGGAATATTAAACACTGTAAAAAAAAAAGGTGGAAAATTACACTAGTAGCCAAAATTGTGGAAACCTTTAAGAAAATTTGTATTTCTAAGGTTTGATGGCTCATAACATGTCTTTTTTAGTATAATACCATAAAATTATACATCATTTGAAAGATAATTTAATGCAGAATGTAATGCAGCAAACTGTGTTGAATTATCTTTATTCTAAAAAACCCCCACACAACTGCCTTATGTAACAAGAAGTGGATTTTCTTAACTTTTCTTAACTCAAAACTGACCAATGAGATTGATTGTTCTGACAGCCAGGGACATGTTATTATGACACAATATGGAACTAATAAGGTGTTAGTATGAGTCAGCTCTCATTTTCAGGTATCAGAGCTGATAACAGAACCCCTATTAAGTTGCACGAGTGTCATCAAGTTGGCCCCTAATTTTTCAATCATTTTTTTATCCCTTGATAACTTAGTAAGCTGTGTAACTGAGAGTAAGATGACAAACAATGAAAAGAGTTGACTGGTCACATAGAAAGCGATAAGTGAAGAAGGCTACACTTATGAGGAAATCATAAGAAAAGTAGGTGGAAATTTGGCCAAAGGAGGTGTTTCTAAACTGTGTAAGAGGTATCAGCAGATTCAGTCAATATAAAATGAACCTGGTAAAGGCAGGAAAAGGTGCACAACCATCACACCCTTATAGCTAGGCTGGGGGCACTGAATACCGGAAGTTGGGTGATGTAGGGGAGGATAGTCTGGTCATCTGCGGTGGGTGGTGGAGCTGTCGAGCTTGCTCGAAGATTAACAGCTAACGGACAAATAATTAAATTGTGTTTGTGATACACAAAGCACTACACAAACATAATTATTTGTACATTGGCAGTTTTCCTGAATACTTCTTGAAAATCAAATTTCAGAAAATGTATGCCAATAAGTACTCTTATTTTTCCAGATAAAAAGAAATGTTTATATTCTGGATCCAAATAGTTTTGTTTAATGCTACTAATATACTTAATACAGATGTTTTAAACTTTGACAAGGTAACTTTTTTTTAAATAGTGCTCTGGAAGACAAAAATTATAAACTTTATATTTGCTTACCAAAATGAAGCTGTCCAAATACGTTAACTAGATGGTACTAAAATTAGGAAAACTTGTTACGTCATTAAAATGTTGTTATACATTTAATAACGTAACAGTTGCATAATTTTCTTAAAATCATAATTTATTTGATGCAATCAGTGGATCAAGCAGCAATTCACTGTATGCGTGTTAAAAAGTGTTTTATTGAGCCTTTGGTAATAATTTAAAAACACACAGGAAAAAATTCAGTTTTTCTTCTAGACTTTTTTTTTTTTTTTTTTTTATGTATATATATTAGTGAACATGGATTGCACATAGTTTGCTAGCTCCTTGTCTGATATGAAAGCACATTGTTACTAAAGGAATCATTTCATTACTTAATATTTCGTAGCCGTGAGCTCGCAAAGAATAAAAATCTGATTCCTTAAATTCGTCCATTGACATCTTTTGAAACCGGCGGTACTTCGTAATGGGCCCTCAAACTAATCTTTCAAGTACAAGAATGATTCGGTGAACTATGATGACACTATAACTTCAAGTAAAACTATGACGACATTTTAAAATTTCGATTACAAGAATGGTTTATCACTTCCAGTGAAATGACAGGGATGTTCTCATTAAGTTGGTGAATCTGTTTTGCTTACACTCTTACGTCGAAATTATTGCTATGCTAGATTTTACGCTGCAATTTCTTTTTCTTCTGCATTTTAAAATATTATAAAACAAATGTGGAAACTGCAGTTATTTAAAAAACAACAACACAGAAGTCCTTATTTAAATGCAGTGAAACTCTAAAGAATGCGTAGCTCGTTTAGTTGGTGTGCATAAAGACGCGTTCACTTCGCATATCCCCATACCGATCCCAGCATCTCCCTCTACCTGACTACCCTAGGGGCATTACAATCCGGTGCGCAAGCCTATAAGCTATAAGGGGGCTGATGACACAAACAGCATGTGGTGATAGAAGAATTAAATGATTGTGTTTAAGTGACACAAGAAAATCATGTGAGTCAATTAAAAATGAACTGTCTCAATGTGGTTTGAAAATGAGTTCTAGGACTGTTAGATGCAGACTCAAAGACTTTGATTTAAATTCTAGAACTCCAAGGAAAAAGCCATTTCTATCTCCCAAACAAAGAAGGAAGATATAAGAATGGGCTAAAAGCTATGTTAATTGGTCTGAGGAACAACAGAATAGTCATCTTGAGTATTGCTACCATAATATCAACATTTGGTAGTAATGGAATAAAGTACATAAGAAGAAGAAATGGAGAAGATTTGCTGCCTTCATTACAGTTACCATGAATCATGCAGTTAATGTTATGATCTGGAGCTGTATCACAGCAAAAGGTGTGGGCAGAATTTGTGTGATTAATGGTACTTTAAATGACAAAAAATACCTAATTGATATATTTGAGTCAAAATTGTAGCCTTCGGCACGTGATTTTTTCCAGGATAATGAAGCTTATATATTTCAACAGGATCCAGCTCCTTATCATGTTGCCGCTATGTGCAAAAAGTGGTTTCAGGAAAATCATATTCCACTGCTGGAATAGCCAGATAATAGCCCTGACCCGAATCCAATACAAAACCTGTGGAGCCGATAAAAAAAAAACTTGTTAGTCAGAAGCAACTAAGGAATAAAGCGCAACTAAGAGAAGCAATCATACAATCTTGGTTTCACATTATAACATCTGATGAACTAAAACACTTGGTTCACTCCATGGGATGTCGTTGTAAGGCTGTAATTGCTGCAAAAGCTTTTCTCAACTAAATACTAACAGAAATGGTGAGAAGTTATGAAATATCCTTTACTATGGCTTTCTGTGTATAACTTCTTTTAAAATGCAACTTTTAA
Source organism: Macrothele yani (assembly GCA_039090855.1). Taxonomy (NCBI): domain Eukaryota; kingdom Metazoa; phylum Arthropoda; class Arachnida; order Araneae; family Macrothelidae; genus Macrothele; species Macrothele yani. The sequence continues at coordinate 126,471,094 of CM077024.1, read as the reverse complement.
AATAAAGTGTGCTGCATTACATTATCTTTCTAATGATATATAATTTTATGGTATCATTCTAAAAAAAGGCTGATATTACCAGAAAACCAGAAACACAACCTTTTGAAACTTTTTGGAAAATATATATTTCAAGAAATACAACCTTTGAAACCTTTTGGAAAATTTGTATTTTTGGTATTTTGTAATACCAGAAAATTTGTGTTTTGGTATTTCTGGTATTACAAAATACCAGAAATACAAATTTTCCAAAAGGTTTCCACAATTTTGGCCACTAGGGTATATGGAATGTTAAGCACTCTGAAAGGAAATAGGGAGTTTGATGGGAAACAAATGATCTGGAAGTGATCAGAAAATTTCATTTCAAAAATATAAAAACAGCAGGAAATTTTAAGGGATGTAAGCATACAAAAAAAAAAAAACGACAATATATAAAACTTGTAGTGAAGTATCACAACACTGTCAGTTTTTTCAGACACCATGAATGCAGTTATTAGAAACTGAAAAAAATTCATTCTTCATTCAATACATTACAAAACGACATAGAGATATTTATTTTAGAAGAAATGGTCCACTGACTAGCATATTTTAAAGCATCAATTAGGTTAGTAAAAATGCCATGAACCACTAACATGTATTAAAAACATACTATATTTACAATGCACAAATCCTACAGATTGCACTGCAAATTATTTTTTGGGGTGGGAATAATCATATATAACATTTAAACAAAATTACAAAACAAACACGGATGTAACACAAAGTCAGCAGTTGATCACAGTAAGATAATAATGGCTAAAGTACAGATCAGTTATCTGTAGCTTTAGAAAAAATCTTAATAAAAAGTACATAGAGGAGAATAGCAATAATGCAGAATATACTTTAATACATCAGTTTTGATGAGTATGCAGTATCCAAATAAGTCATATTCACTAAATACTATTCTCGGCCTTTTTGTGGCTCAGTCTTTTGTTAAAGAGTACATGTCAATAATTCTTTTTCCAGAACTAACATTTTATGGCATTACACAAAACTAGTCACCAAAATGATTTTGGGTGATTTTTTTTTAGGTGTTGTTTGAATAGTATGTATGTTAACAACTTGGTTGCAATTTGACTGTGTTCAGTCTGATTTTGGAGTTTAATGACACCTATGAGCAACTCTCAGGTCTATAAGTAGTAGTTCACCCTTAATTTGGAGCCACTGGTTCCAGAGAAGGGACAGAGCCAGCACGATTGTATAAAAGGATACCACCCATGCCTCATCCAGGACCCGAACCTCGGCTAATCTCGAACAAATGGTCAGAAGCCAGAGCCTCAGACCACTCAGCTACGGTAACGGCAACAAGAAAATTCTTCCATTATTCAACTTATAAAATCCATGCAAGTGAATCTATCTGCCAAGCAATTTCTTAGTGAAAATTAAGATATAGTGCAAAACTCATACTAGTTCAAATTTACCAGGAATATGACACATCTAAAAAATGTGCCAAATTCTTTTTTACATGTTAGACAAGAAAATGTGAGAATTGGCTTTACAACTTTAACGACATGCTCTTGACAGAAATCTAAATACGATGAATTTAAATTTTATAACAATATAATCAGAACAACACTCAAGAGATGCTTATGGGGAGAAAAAAAAAAGGTTCTGAAAAACACTATTGTAGGACATGACACCATCACAAAATTTGTTTCGTTGTTTGCAATAAAATACAAAATTTCATGTGTCTTTAATACAAGAGAAATTTGCCTGTACTTCATAGGACTGTTTTAATGAACTTTTTCTGCTAGCAAAAAGATCATTCACATTACTGCAGGAAGTACTTAAAACAATGTTAAGAGTGCACTGGCTGAACATGAAACTGAACCAATAGAAATCCAGACTTTACTTCATCTGCTTTTACATGTGCATTGTAGCACTTCTTCAAGCCCAATTATTTTATAATTTATTTGAGGATCAGTTTGTAAGGTGCTACCAAGTTTGAAACCTCCTCCCACTTCTGAAAAAAAGCTCTGCCTCTTCTTTCTATATTTCAATGATTTATATAATCATCATACAATCTAACAAGTAAATGCAACTTGGATTCTCTAATATTCCATCAGGTTGGAAATTCTACCTGTTTAGTTCTACACAAATACTTCTGTATGTGTGAGAGAAATCTATTGTAAAATTTGGACAGTAGAACAAATCTTGGCAACCACTGCAAAAATGAACTTCAATTCTGGTTGAAAAGGGTAATACATGAAGGTTGTTGGAAAAGCATGCATTACGTTAAATTAAAAAAAAAAAACACAACCTAGCTTGTATCTAATCACGTGTAAATGTTCAGAGCATGACTGGTTGCCAGATTTGGGTTTTCAGTGTTCTCATTACAGCTGCTGTCAAATGATCAGAGGGATTTTCAAATGATGGGGATAAAATATCGACTATAGATATTGCAGTTTGAAGAGGTAGATATTTCAATGCTCTCACAAAAATGTAGAGGCCCTTTTGTTGACAAAAGAAGCAATTCTAGAATACTGAGAAAATTGGAAAGAGGTCAGTATCCCTTAAGAGTTGTTCATGGTGGTCATTATACCCCTAAAATAAAGAAAAATGTAACAAGAAATCTGCCGAGAGAGAAAGGAGCCATGTACTGATGGTGTACAAGTCCTGGACATCATGAAATAAACTTGTTTTCATCTCAGAAATTAGAATTGGATTTAATGTTGGCAATTTGAAAAATTATTTTTGAGAAAGGCACTTTTACTTCCCGGCCTACTAGGTGTGTGGCACAGGAAACACTTTTTTCACTTGTAATTATATAATTATTGTGTGCTGAAGATATGATCCACCACATTTCATTTTCTCTTCCACTCCTACATCATGCTGGGACACCCTCATAACAATTCTGCATGGGCAAGATGGCTGACTAACCTTTTGTTGAATCGAAGACAACAGAAATATTTTTTTCCCACAGAATTAAGAAGGTTCAATTAGAGATTAAAAACCACCATGAGTAACTCCAAAATTGCTCCTTTCTTGACTATCAGTATTACAATTTGAAGAGATAGATGTTTCAATACTCTCACAAAAATGCAGAGTCCTTTTGTTGAGAAAATTGCTCTTTTGTCACAAAAGTGCTGCACGTTTTCATAAGAGCATTGAAATATCTACCACTTCAAACTGCAGTCCTTATTTTTATACCCATCATTTGGAAATTGCTCCAATCGTTTTGTAACAAATGTAAAGAAGGACCTGAAAATACAGATCTTGCAACCAATTCTGCTCTAAATGCTTACAGGTGATCAAGATGCAATCTATGCCAAAAGCTTCTGTGTTTCTGGAATTACTTTTTATAACCAGTGCGCTTTTCCTGCAAAATTCATTTATCTGTCATGTGTGTATATATACTTTCTATTTCTACAAGGGTAATATATATGGACTAAATCTTTCATTTCATTTTACTTGATCAAAACTTATTTAGGTAACTATGGTGTTGTTTAAAAGTATTGTGGATGGAAATTATCTTGAAAAAAATGCATTACCCCTACAAGAGACAGTGTGGAAATATGTGTTATTTACTTAATGAACTTTACATTATAATACAATATCATATTATAACAATAGTTTTTATTTAACATGTTGTTCCTTATAAAACGAGAGCCAATATTTTCAAAATATGGGATAACATTATCCAGTTTATTAAAAATAATGCATGAATAGCTTGAAACAGTTATTCATTCTTTATGATCTTCTGGACTATATATGGAATATTTTAACCCTACATGATGTTTTTATTCCCTTTGTATCCAGTGGCACAATAATTTTCATTGATACAAGATTTGGGAGGGGGAGGGTGAATGATGCATACCCTATTTTTATATTTATATATCCAAGTGCACACACTATTTCCTTAACTTTCATTACAAATTTAATTCATAGCTCGAACTATGTTATATACACGATTCAAACCCCTGCACACACACACACACACACAGAGGAATATTAAAAAGACTAAACGGTATTTTCTGCTCACACCCAATGTCAAACTGATACACTATTCAATATTCAAAACCAGTTTCTGGCACATATTGTATTTATCTAGTGACACACAATAGGAGAATTTTATTTTCATGTTAGGACATTAGCTGATGTTGACGATAGTCTGAAAGATTCAGCTTCCTTTTTGCAAAAATGCGTTCCTGAATGGAAAAAAAAAAAAAAAATCTAAACAAAACCTTTCAACTCGGATTTTGTTGCATTACCCTTTTTTTGGTTCATGCAATACTACCATATCTGTGAGAAATACATTCTTCAGGAGATCACAAATAATGTAATTTGTAATTGCAACCTTGAATTCTGATATCCTTTCAATGGAAGATATATAGGTAGATAACATGCCACTCATTAAAAACCTTTATTAAAAGCAATCTTTTATGAAGTTATAAGCTGGAAGCCATTCTCTTTAGAGATCCATGATCACATTTATTTATTTATTACCTTAAACCATTTTCAATTAGCATCAAAGCACATGTTCCATGTTCAGGCTTTGCAGCCACAAGTAGGTTCAATGGGTCTGGACACACACACACCCCCTCCCAACACCTCCAGAATTAGGTAAAAAGAAGTGTCACCAGCCTGCTGACACTTCTTTTTACCTAAGTCTGTCTTAGCTAAAACATTTGTAAATGAATTTATGGCACCTCTATTCATAGTGTACAGTGGAATTCACTTTTTAATGGGTCTTATAGAGGTATTTATTCATAAAAAAGGCTGCAAAACCTAACCTCTATAAGACCCGTAAAAAGTTAATTCCACAGTAAAACACTTGGGTAATAACAAAGCGAGAATTTTGTTGATAAACAACAGCCCCATATTGCAACTGCTCCTTAAGAGAGAAAGAGTGGGAGGGGGGGAGTGAAAAAAGAACAAAAACTAACACTTTGCAAAATTTCCTTTTTGACTTCAACCTTTTCTTAACTACTGTTGTTTCTGAAGCCAAAGCTGAATAAAACAATTGACAGAAGGAATGATCTAGTGTACACTGTAATTATGGTAACATACAAGTAGGAGAAACTCGGGGAAAACTTTGAACCTGCGGAGCAGAATATAAAGCCGCTATAATGAACACTTCCAACATGACAAGCCTTGACAGACATATACAAAGTATCAGACATTCGATTAACTGGGCCTCTTTAAAAATTCTTTCACATCACCAGAACTTTGTACAGCGGAAGTTGGAGGAAAGCCTACAAATCAAAAGAAGAGGTGCCACGATTAACAAACAGAAAGGCTGGGTATTACCACTTGAGTGGCAGCACGTACTCTCTTGAGTCAGTCCTGGCGACGGATTGGTGAGCAACCCGAAAATTAGACAAAAAGTAAAAATTAAGTCATCCTAGTAACAACTGCATTGCTAAATTATACTTTTAAGATATCTCATCACTAGGATTTTCCCATGACTTCATTAATACATGGGATTAAAACATTTTTCTCTTCGACCTTAATCCCATTTCTAAAAGTTTTATGGAATATATATACTTGGGGGGGGGGGCTTAGCTCACCCTCTTGGCCCCTCTCTGGGTACAACCCTGATTCCAACTAAATAGAACCACCCTCCCACCAGAAATCCCAAATGAGCTACTGTAGGCTTTGATGCTTCTTTAACAGTTCAAAGAATTCTCCTGAGTAAACTTCTGCTATGGTGTTTGGCTGAGAGGTGTTGCCTTCTTTAGAAGTTTCACATAGAGCAACCAATGCATACACCATTTTGAATATTTCAAACCAGTCACAAATAAGTGAATGCATTCATGGCTTTTACAAGAACCACATCCTAAACATTCCACTAGCTTATGTCTTAAACCTACATGCCAATGATTTCTACTCTGACAAGAACTAACATGCATTCCTTTTGGCACTTATTGAAATGCTTAAAATACATAAATTAGTTTTAAACTAGACAATGTTCATATAAAATTGCTCATTAGCATCTTTCACTACTAGATCCATCAATGCACCTCAATGAAAATGTTCATACAAGTCTTTTCAATCAAGTCTTTCCTTTAGTCTTCAAAAGCCCTCTATTATATATATATATATATATTTTTTTTTAATTGGAGGTTTAACGACCACCGTGAGCAACTCAATGGGCTATAAGCAGTCGCCCGTCCCTAATTTAGGGTCACTGGTTCCAGGGAAGGGAGAGAGCCAAAGCCGTAAGACAAACACAACATCCATGCCTGACCGGGATTCGAACCCGGACCCCTTACGGACGAATGATCAGAGGCCATTGCCTTAGACCACTGCGCCACCGGGGCGGCCTCTATTATATGCCACAACACTCTGGAATTCAGTCATGCTTTGCCAATTTTTCATAATTTTCTATTGTAAAATACTGCTCAACCATAGGTGTGGTGTAGAGTGACGAAAAATTTGGAAACAGGTTGCACAAATAAGGGTAAACTGATGTTTTCCTTGGTGGTGGGGGTAGGGGGAGGGGGCATTGTTGGAGACAATTTCTCCTTAAATGTCACAAAATTTGGGTCTTTTAAATACATAACAAACATTTGTTGTTATGCATTACTCTTAAATCACTACTGATAATGAACAATCTAACATTTTCAGAAAATAAAGTCTCCTCTCTTTTTTAAAAAAAAACAACCTTTAAAACATTTCAAATCCTTTTGCCGATCAACATGAAAAAATTTTATATAATGAGTTATCTACATTGATAGTATTTTGCCAGAAGTTTCTCAATCTAATAGTCAAGAAACTTCTTTAGATGTCCATCTAAGAGTTAACGAATTTCTTGATTATGAAACTTTAGACCTATTGATGTTCTTCTATAGTGAATTTCCTTTCAAATACAATATATCATCAAATTAATTATATACAATTACATATATAGATACAAGAAAGAGGTAAAACATAAATTTAGTATTTAAACAAAATTTATCACTAACTTCAATATTAGTAAGATCATGAAAATCTCAAGAGATGTATTAACACAAAACATAAAGTTCTCTTAACAATCTGTAATCGTGAAAATATAATATATACATAAACTTAATCTGTCAAATGCATATCAGTAATCCTCAATCTAAGTTTTTAACTGCTTATAATTGCACATTAAATATTACAAATAACTCTTAAATATATTACTCTCACAGAATTTATAATATCAAATACTCATTTCTTTCAGTCCTTTAAATGTAAAACTTCACCAGAAAATTAAAAAAAAAAAAAAATTACAAATAAGGATTCACAGAGATGGTATGCTTTTATACATTTACTAGATAAGTGAAGTAGAAAGAAAATCAGTGAGCACTGTAACAGTAATTATTTTACATAACACATACATACTTCAAACATTCATACATTTTTTATCCTCTTACAAAAATTGATAACCTACTCAAGTTCTACAATACTTTCACTTTATCACAGATTATTTTCAGTGAAAGGAATTTAAAAGAAATAAACAGGAAATGACTTTGTTATTGAAACTTTGACGTATTTTTAATTTGTACACATCAGATGCATGACTAGAGTGAAATTTTGCAAACCTAATATTTCTCATCTTTGTAAAACTTCTATTCCTTTTATTCCAAAAAGGGAAATATATATATGCAAAAACTTGAAATAACATAAAAAACTGTCAAAAAAATTATGCATCTTAAACAGAACATAAATTAAAAAAAATATCACAATTGTGAATTTTACAAATGCAACATTAACTATAAAAATAAAATATTTACATGCAATGGACATGAAGAATAAAATGCAATGGAATCTTTGTTGCAAATAAAACTCATTTCTTAACAGGTCTCAATAAATGCAATGTTTATAAAAAAAGTAAACAAACTACACAAAATTAAATTTGCTTCCCAGTGATGCATAACAACAGCAGTAGCTTTAAATCAGCTTAACATGCTTAAACACTTCTAGACATTGTTTTACACATGAAGTTATGCAGAGCCCTTCTCCTTTAAATGATGTTTGAAGTACGAGTGTCCACATCACCTAAACAGACAAAAAGTGTAAAACCCACAATTAATAAGCATTTTTTTTTTTACTTAAAATGAACATTCAGAACATACAGTTTACTAATTAATGACAAGGAACTAATTGTGCACCAACTAAACATTTAAATAGTAAAACTATATTAGTAATAATCTGATTTATTAGAGTAAAAAACAGAAATAAACTTTCCGAGCTTTTGCACACCAACCAGATGGCTTTCTCAAGGAAGGCACGCACATGCGCACACGCACACACAACTGCAATCTGAATGATAGAATGCTTCAACAATTTGAACATGGTGACTCGACTAAGCAATAAATGAATGAATGAATGAATGGAAACATAATTTTCATTTAAACACATAAGGCATGACACTAGTGGCACTTGGTTTCTTGGAAGGAAAAACGCATTATTTGAAGAACTGGTTCCAAATTCGTGGCAAATCTAGGGAGACACGATCATTGTAAACCTAAGGGTTAGTAATGATTTCCAAAGTTTCCCAAATGGCAGTAAATTTAAGGGTGGAATAGGAAGCTCATTTTTTTTAATATCATCCCACAGAGGAGCAGCGGACTTGAATTTGACTTCTCTACATAGTGCTATGGTTACTTTACTGTCCTTTGTGCCTCTTTTATGCTCGTTGACTAATTCTAAATGCACACTTGAATAGTTCGATGCAGTATTGTTTGGAGCTGTTCATTTATTGTAGAGGGACTGCATAAACACCTGTCTTATTGAAAAGAGGGGTCTTGTAAAATATGTATCTCTTAAATATGGTATATAAAGATGCAGGGGTCTTTATGCAGATATCATAGCTCATCTTCTTGAGTGTGTTTTCGAGTTGGTAGGAAGCATTCAGTATGTAGAGAACTGAGCCCAGGTAGCGTAGTTGTGGCATAGAGATTAAAACGTTTGACTTAGGCTTCGATAAAGTTATGTATCAGGTTTGTAACAATTCTTGCACCTTTCCACCATTTCATGACTACACTTGTGATTCAGCAAGAGCCATCATATTTTATATTTGGTTCATAAACAACTCAGAAGAGTTGCTGCTAAAAAAACATGAAAACAACAACAAACAAAAAAACTCTGATGCTTTCCACAGCGTGCTTCCAACACTCAAAAGTAGTCTCTTGCAGAAACCACATTCTTCCTCCTAACTAAATAGTTTCTACACTCCTCTCTCACCCCAGAAACCTTTTTAATCTCCTTCCCAACTTGCATCGCAATCGTCGAACATGCGTAAAAGTGGTGATCTGAGAGACTTTGATTCTGGACGCATTGTTGGAGCAAGACAGATGGGTCATTCTATTGCCCAAGCAGTAAGAACCCTGGTATTCCCAAGGGCAACTGTATCAAGGGTACACTCTATAATAGTATCTTGGGCTGTTTACTGCTCTAACAACTATCACTAAATTCACATGCATAAACACTAATAGTAATAAATATCAGCTTACCCTTTAAGGTTAACTTCTGTTGAACATTTTCTTGCATGTGCAAAAAAAAATGTTCAACAGAAGCCAACCTTAAAGGGTAAGCTGATATTTATTATTATTTGTATCAAGGGTGTGCTGCAAGTACTCCATTGACGAATGTACCAGTGCCCAGAGAAGAAGCAGTGGCAGACCACATGCCAATGATACCAGGGTAGACCTAGACTATCTAGGCTCATACAGACCAAATGCTTGGCAATGGCAGTGAAAATCACATCCAGTTTAAATGTCAGAGGCCCAAACAGCATCAGCAAATTGATAATAAGGAACAGTACACCAATTAAGTAGTATATAGTAACACTGTACTATTGATCTGATTTATTGGTGTAGGAAGTAGACACATTAGCATTTCCAAGCTTTCGCACATCAACCAGATGACTTTTTCAAGGAAGTTAGACGGTCTAACTTCTTGAAAAAGCCATCTAGTTGATGTGCGAAAGCTTGGAAACGCTAATGTGTCTACTTCCTATGCCAATAAATCCGATCAATAGTACAGTGTTACTAGTTACTACAGCATCAGCAAGCAAACAGTACAGAGCACATTGCACATCTTGGGCCAAGGGAGATGATGCCCTACTCGTGTGTCACTGTTGACTGCTCGTCATCGGACATTACGCCTTGCTTGGAACATAAAATCTGAACCTCTGCAGGGTAGTACCACGTCGTGTGGTCAGATGAATCCTGTTTTCAGCTGTACTGAGCTGACAGGAGTGGGCGGGTGCGGTGTTGACAGCATGAGACTAGGGTCCCATCATGCCAAGTTGGCTCTTTTTAAGGTAGTGGTGGCTCTGTGATGGTTTGGGAAACCTTCTCATGGGACACATTAGGTCATTTAGTGTGTCTGGAGAGGTCCTTAACCATGGTGCAGTAGCAGCATGTGTTAGCCGATCACCTACATGCTTTCATGGTCTTCGCACACCCTGCGGCCAATGGTCTGTTTCAGCAGGACAATGCACAGTCTCACCAGGCCACAACCACCCAGGCATAGTTCAAGAAACACTCATCTAGTTTGGAACCATCCAGTGGCCCCCAAAGATCCCTGGATTTAAACCCAGTGGAAACTCCCTGGGATGCCACAGAGTGGAACATCAGATCCATAGATCCTGGAATGACGTTTTGGGTGGAGTTGTGGAAAATGTTACAACAGGCATGGCTGGCATTAACCCATGCGTGCCACTAAAGTGCTTACGCCAAGACTATATCGATTAATGTGACAATGGAAAATTAAATAAATAAATATATATCATCATCATCATCATTGTCAACCATTATCAATCCACTGCTGGACGAAGGTCTCCCCAAGTTTCCTCCACAACGGTCTGTCTTGTGCCAGTCTCCTCCATGTCACCCCTGCATACTTTCGAATTTCATCCACCCATCTCCCATGTGGTCTTCTTCTGGGTCTTTTCCTGTCCCTTGGAATCCAATCTAAAATTTCGGCTGTCCATCGATGATCTGTCCTTCTGGCAGTATGTCCAGCCCATTGCCATTTCAGGGATTTTACTCTGATCATGATGTCTTCCACTCTTGTCATTTTTTGGATCCACGAGTTCCTCTTCTTATCTCTCCTGGTTACACCAAGTATGCACCTCTCCATGCTTCTTTGAGTTGTCTGCAGCCTTTGTATGTCTCTTTTAGTTAAGGTCCACGTCTCTGCACCATACGTAAGCACTGGAAGGATGCATTGATCAAACACTTTTCTTTTAAGACATAATGGCATATTGCTCTTGAAAATTATGCTGTTTCTTCCAAAAGCTCTCCAGGCAAGTTTTGTACGCCGATTAATTTCTTCATCAATGTGACCCTCACTTGATATCTGCTGTCCAAGATAAACGTACGTGTCTGTTATCTCCAGCTTTTCTCCATCAATCGATAAATCTTCATTTCTTGTAAAAGCATTGAACATCACTTTTGTCTTCTGAAAGTTCATTTTTAATCCCACTTTTCCCAGTTCAGTGATTGAAAGACATTAACCAATGTGGCATTAAAGAGCTTCGGAGATATGGTGTCCCCTTGTCTCGCTCCTTTTCCAATTTTTATGTGTGTTGTATTTTCAAACAGCCGAATCTTTGCACTTGCATTTTCATAGATGTTATTAATAATATTAATGTACGCATCTTCAATACCGCAGGATTTCAGAGCCATTGTAACTGCTGATGGTTTCACCGAATCAAAAAAGCCATGCACAATGGAAGTTCATATTCCCTCGCTCTTTCAATTAGTTCTCTCAGTACGTGGATATGATCTATTGTGCTGTAGCCACTCCTAAATCCAGCTTGTTCTCTCGGTTGAGCCATGTCCAGTGTCACCTTCAAGCGGTGTGAAAGAACTTTAGTGAAGGTTTTATAAACCACTGATAGGAGGCTGATAGGTCTGTAGTTCCTGAGATCCTCAATGTCACCTTTTTATGTAGCAAGATCATTGTAGCGTTGCTCCAATCCTCAGTAATCTTCCCTTCATTAAGCATCGAGTGAAAATTTGGGCGAGTACTGTTTCGAATTCTCCACTTGCTTCTTGTATGATGTCTACAGTAATTCCATCTTCTCATGGAGCTTTCCCCCGCTTCATGTTCTTGATTGTATGTGCAACTTCTGCTGGGAGGACTGGGAGAACTCTGGTACTGGTACCTTTCATGATGTCTGGAGTGCATGTATCATCCCTTTCATATAATTTGGAGTAGAAATCTTTCACTCTTGTCAAAATTTCGCCTCTATTTCTTGTTACAGAACCATCTTCTTTTCTCAGTGCCATAATCTGTTTTCTTCCCTTACTGAGATGTCCCTTTGCTATCTTTAGGCTTTGGTTGTTTTCAATTGCTTTCCTCACTAGTTCACAGTTGAATTTTCTTACGTCTTCAGTGATACTTTTTCGTACTGTCTTGCATAGCTCTATATATTCCACTTGGAAGTCACATCTTCTTTAGTTGTCCTCATCTCTCTTCTTTTTTGCATCAACATTTTGGTTTTTCCTGATAATTTGTTCACATGCAACTTGTTCTTAGACCCAGCTAATTTTGTTGCTGTTTCCATAAGAGCTTTGGTTACTTTTCTGTTAACTTCAGAAATATCCACTTCTTCCGATGTTAGGCCTTCTAAAGCAGAGAATCTGTTCTTCAGTTCCAACTTGAAGGTATTATGGTGTTTTTTAAGGATGGTTATGTCAATACATTTTCTTTGTCTTATGAGCTTGCCACGTTCGAGTTTAGTGTTGAGATGCATCTTACATCTCACCAATCTATGGTCACTACCTGTGTTGAACTTGTTTAGCACACTGCAGTCTTCTATGACGAATTTTTTGTTACACATAATGAAATCAATTTCACTTGTCATCCATTTTGGATGTCTCCATGTCCCTTTCCTGTGTGGTTTTTTCTTGAAAAAGGAGTTAAAGATGAAAAACCTTCTGCCTCTGCAAACTCTACGAGAGTATTTCCATGCTGATTTCTGTTGCCGTAACCGAATTTACCTACTAAAGTTTCATTCTGTTGCAGTGGCCCTACTTTCGCATTGAAATCTGCTATAATTATCTTCAAGTGCTGCTTACCTTTATTATTTAGATGACGAATTTCCTCATAAAATTCTTCAATTTCTTCTTCAGGATGACTTGTGGTGGGTGCATAAGTTTGAATAATCTGAGCCTGGTATCTTCTCGAGAGTTGGAGTAACGAGTCGTGCAGCTCTGTCAGAGGAACTTTCAACTTCTACAACTTTATACTTCAGTTTCTTGTTTATTATAAATCCAACACCACTAGTTCTGCCAGTATCTGTCCCACGATAGTAGAAGAGATGTCCACTTTTCAGTTCAATGAGATCTCCTTTTCTCCTTACCTCACTTAGCCCGACGATGTCCCACTTGATCCTTTGTAGTTCCTCTTCCAATTCAAGAAGCCTTGAATCAGAAGATAGGGAGCGTCCATTATACGTAGCCAAGGTCAGCATCAGATGGCAGCCTAGTCCGGTCCTCCGGGGATTCTTAGCACCCTCTGCCTTCATGTCGCACTGGCCGCTGCCTTGGCCAGGTACATTCCAGCTGCCGGAGACTAAGGGCCAAGATTTAAGTTGTGGAGTCATTTTGGAGGGGTTTGGCCATAACTCACCACGCTGGCCAAGCGAGTTGGTGAGTGTGGGATAGCATTTCCTCTAATCCCAATGGTATAGTTATACCACTATTGGCCGTCGTCAGAGCCTCTTTAGTGGGAACAGGATGTACCACGAGAAGGCGGGGTTGACATTTGTCAAGGAGAGGCTGTGATGTTACGCATCATCTGACCTTACATCCCAAATATATATACACACTATCTACCAACAAGTAATTGGACACCTGTGATAGCAAAGGAAAACGAAGTTTATTCACCTTCAATAGTTGGTGGAGCCTCCACGAGTGGCGATTACAGCTGCGACCCTCCGGCGCATACTCTCAACCAGGCATTGTATGATGGCTAGCAGTATTTTCTTCCACTCGGCTTGGAGAAGACAGGTCAGTTCCTTCACTGATTTTGGACGGTGGGGGCACCCCTTAAGTCGACGCTCCAACTCGTCCCAGAGGTGCTCGATAGGGTTAAGGTCCGGCCTCTGTGCAGGCCAGTCCATTCGATTAACCCCATTGTCACCATACCAAGCCATGGTGGACCTCGCAACATGGCAGGTGGCATTGTCATCCTGAAAGTAACATGGGTCCACCCCGTAAAACTGCCACAACATAGGAAGCGCATGGTCATCCAAAATGGTGCTGTAGGTCTCAGCGTTGAGTCTAACAGGAATTGCGACCAAGGGTCCCGTGCCATACCAGGAGAAACACCCCCATAGCATAATTCCACCGCCGCCGAACTTCACAGTTGGCACAATACATTCCGGTAGGAGGCGTTCTCCAGGCAGACGCCAAACCCAGACTCTGCGATCCGAACGGTAGAGGGTGAACCTTGATTCGTCGCTCCAGAGAACCTGTTTCCACTGTTCAACGGTCCACTGTCGACGTTCTGTGCACCACGTTAGCCGAGCAGCGCTATTGGACTTGGTGATCAAAGGCTTGTGGGCAGCAGCACATCCATGATAACCGAGCAGATGGGCTTCCTTACGGATGGTATTCATCGAAAGAACACTCCCGGATGCCTGTTGAAACTCTTCGCAGATGTGGCCCATTGATTTGGTGCAGTTCTTCCGAATTTCTCTGCCAGCACCCGTCGGTCTCTAACTCCCAGTTTTGTGGGTCTGCCGGGTCGGGGCACATTCCGACAGTCACCTCTCATCTTTCACTTGCCAATAACGTAGGCCACTGTCAATTTTGGGTACTTCAACTCTCTGGATATGCCACGTATGGATCGGCCATTTCTGTGATACCCGACGATTACACCTTTCTCGAAATCAGAGAGCTCCGAACTGAGCGACATCTTGCATGCGACTGGTTGCGTTGTTGTTTCCCACACGATATTTAACGGCGGCGGCCGTGACGTGTATCAGGACCGCAGATATTGTCGATTGCAGGGGTGCCCAATTACTTGTTGGTAGATAGTGTATAATTAACTACCTCCCTGAACTTTACAAGTTGATAAGACTAAAAACTGAATACTGCCATTTCGGTGATCCGTACAGCTCTTTTCACAGCATTTCCTTAATCACTGTTTGCTATATCAAGAAATAAAAGGTGCGAGCGTTTTTCCTTTTATTTAATCAAAAATTAAAGTTCAAAATCGGAAATTCAACTGTCCGTCGCCATATATAGTGATACGCAACGATTTTCTCTGCACAATGAGTAAGGAGTGGCATTTTTTAACTTAAATTTCGTTAAGAAACTGGCAAAATGCCTGCTCTGTGATTTGATGTAGCAATAGATTACAAAGGAATGGCAAAACATGCATTTTAAGTTAAATTAATTCCGAAAATCGGTACTGCGGTAGTCAACTCTGCAGTGAATATGATTTTACAGGTCATGGAGATAAAACCGATTCTTTCACGGACACATCATGAACCGAGTTTGAAATATTTCGCTTACAAAAATTGGAGTGTAAAAATGCAAGCCCCACCGATTTATTTTGAACCAGAGACTACGAAGTAGGAAAGCAAGCATTTTGTGTAGAAAAATTCTTTAAAAATGCGAATTTGTTATTTTGCACGGTTACAGAAAAATAAATGAACATCATTGGAAACAATAAAAAATTAGGAATACATCCCGGAAGGGAAATAGTAATAATAAAAAGACTCCTTCAGAAAAATTCAAAACGCGCAAAATCACGGAACATTCTCATGTCCCCTAGACTGCGCATTTACACCGAACTTCCAGAAAATGTGATGAACCCCAAAAAAAGCACTTGCTGACTGGAAGAGATTTGCCAAAATCCAGAAAATTTGGCAGGTGTGCAATCGCGATGAACTTTTTAGAACATTTTTATCACTTTTAAAACATTTGGTACATACATACATATCACAAAGCTGTTGTCTGAGATTCAGAGGTTAGCTCCAAAAAGAAATACAAACTACCAGATATTTTTACTTACTGTTGTCGTATCAAACTTCTCCATTTACAGTGATCTTGACATACAACCCGGGCTTCACTGATATCCATTACACGCCATACACAAGAGTATGAAGTATAAAATACTTCATACTCATAATCTTTTCTCATGCAGACACTCCTGAATCTAATCCACCCATGTCTTCCTTGGTCTTCCTCTGCCTTTCCTTCCTGCCACTTGGGCTAAAATGATTTTCTTAGTAAGCATTTGATCACTCATTCTTTCAACATGGCCAAACCACCGAAGCATATTGGTCTCCACCTTGCTAACAAAATTTTGCTTCACATCACACAACTGCAGCACATCTTCATTCCTCACGCAATCAAACCATGTCTTGCCACAAACCCCCGTAAGTAATGCATTTCTCCAGCACACAAACTACTCCTATGTCTCTTCTGCAGTGCCCAGGTTTCACTGCCATACATCAGCGTAGGAACAGTTACACTTTCATACACAGCCATGTGGGACTCTCTAGAGAACCCATCATTCCTGTGAAAACCTCCCAGAGCAGCTATGACTTTCAATGAAGAATTCACTTGCCAACTAATTTCACCATCCAATTTGTTCTCTCTGTCAAACATGCTTCCTAAATACACAAACTCACTCACCTAGTCAATCACAGTGCCATTTATACTTACATTACATTCAGTGCTACCAGTTCCTCTCTCAAAAACCATAACTTTGGGTTTTCCCGTATTTATACATACATACATATCACTAAGCTGTTCTCTGAGATTCAGAGGTTAGCTCCAAAAAGAAATACAAACTTCTAGATATTTTACTTATTGTTGTTGTATCAAACTTCGCCATTTACAGCGATCTTGACATACAATATTTATACTCAACAATATTTCCATACAATATTTCCCTTATTTATACTCAGTTTGAATTTCATGCAAACTTCATACATCCGGGACAACATACTCTGCAACTCACGTTTGCTCTCTAATAATCAACAGCTGAACTCAAGGAGGAGCAACACGCCAGCACACTTGTTGGGAGTTCATTATAATTATGTCATAACTCCTTCATTTCCTTTATCAACTAAAATACTCACTACTGTGCTGATTATTTTTTTTTATATATATAGCTTCAGTCAGAGGTTAAGCTACGACCACTATTTTCGCAAAATGCGATGAATTAATCTAAAACGCGCAAGAAAATTAGCGTCCCGTCACAAAATGGCGCCAGACATTTAAATATCACAGAGGCGATTGTGTTCCGAAAACTTGAACCCCCGTAGTCCAGGGGAAAAAATTTTAATTCGGCCGCTAATTCGTGGGCAAAAGTATTCCGTCATCCATTGCTCGGTCTGACGGCGACTCGTCGCGCGCCAGTTCGTCCATTACGGCGACTAAATTTCTTTAGCATCCTGCTACAACTTTTTCCTTCGTTTTAGCATTTTTGCTACAGCATTTTTTGAGCCCGCTTCAACTCTGGCTTCAGTGTAAGATGAATGAATAGCACTTGTCAGCTAAACTATGAACTGGGTTAAGTGAAATACAAAAGCATGCAACACGTAAAATTAAGACAGAAGTTGCCTGAACTGATTGCTGGCATACAGCTGCATTAACAGGTAATACACTAAGTAGCACCCAATAGAGCAAACAAACATGTGCCACTCTTTCTTACATACTCAATTATGATTTTAATAAATAACTCACTGCAATGGATTCAGACGGGTACACGGCATAGATAGTGGCAGCATTGGAAAGACTCCTGATTTAAGCAAATGGGCATCATGGTGGATACTGGGAGGACATGGGTAAATCTTCTTGGCTTTGCAAGAACAACTGTATTGAGAGCGTACCATGCGTGAAGCACAAGCAACACAACAAGCAGTAAAAAATCTTTCTGTAGGCTGAAATGCCTGACCAATGGCTCCAGTGGTTGGGGAGGATTGTACAAGATAACAGACTAGCTCCAATATGTCAGGTAACCATGCAGTACAACAGCAGTATCGAGAGAAAAATGTCAGCATGCACAACCCTCCGCAGATTGGCACAGATAAAGGTAACTTGATCACGCTAGTTACGTTAACTGAAACTTTTATAAAAAGTTCGTAAGTTGGAAGCTTTCGACCTTATCTTAGGTCTTCATCACGCCAAAGGTCGAAAGCTTCCAACTTACGAACTTTTTGTAAAAGTTTTCAGTTAACGTAACTGGCGTGATCAAGTTACCTTTATTTGTTAATATTGTTACGTGTTTTGCCCATAATCGTCAAGATTGGCACAGTTGGGCTATAACACACGACTCCGTGTACCTCTCGTCTCTGCTCAAGACCAACAAAATTCATCTGTGGTGTGCACGAGAGCACCAAAACTGGACCCTTGAGGACTGGAAAAAAGTTTCCTGGTCCGATGATACACATTTACAGTTAATATACACTGAAGAGCAATTGAATTAGAGACGGCTGGCGTTATGCAAATGTGGCGCTGTGGGCGGCTCTGTAAACGGAAACGACATGACGTATGCAGCGATCCCACAATATAAGAAGTGATGCGAAGGGAATCAGTAAGAGTCGGACACAGTATGGGTAAGACGAAGGATCTAAGCGCATTTGATCGTGGGCAAATTGTCGGGGCCCGGCGAGTGGGTCACTCCATCTGGGAAGTCGTGCAGGCACTGGGATTTTCACGAGCCACTGTATCACGGGTGCACCGTGAGTACATCGAATTCGGTAAAACCATTACTACAAGGGCCAACTGCCGTGGACAACAGCGTGTGGACGAGCGGGGTCATCGTCGGCTAGCGCGCATTGTAACAGCGGATAGACGGGGCACAGTGCAAGAAATCACTCGGCAATTTAACGCTTTTGCACAAAAATGTGTAAGCAGCCACACCATCCAGAACCATCTCCTCGCTATGGGGTACAGAAGCCATCATCTCACGAGGGTACCGCTGCTTAATGCACATCACAAGGTGCAAATATTAGCATGGACCGCCACTGGACCCAAGACATGTGGAAAAATGTTGCCTGGACTGATGAATCTAGATTCACGTTGGTACATGCGGATGGCAGGATATGAGTATGGCGCAAACCACATGAAGCGATGGATCCTTCTTACCAGCAGGGTACTCTTCAAGCTGGTAGGGGTGGCATTCTCGTCTGGGGACTGTTTACGTGGACTGAAATGGGACCCCTGGTACGTGCGACATCGTCCCTCACAGGTCAACGTTACCGGGATATCTTGGACGACCCTTTGCTCCCGTTTGGGCGTCTTCAAACATCTCACTGGGGACCTCATCCTGCAACAAGTCAATGCACGATGCCATCGCTCCCGAATTGTATCCGAATGGTTGGATGAACACTCCACCGACGTGACCTCGCTTTCTTGGCCAGCTAGGTCACCTGA
Organism: Macrothele yani; assembly: GCA_039090855.1. Lineage (NCBI taxonomy): Eukaryota > Metazoa > Arthropoda > Arachnida > Araneae > Macrothelidae > Macrothele > Macrothele yani. Next base: position 126,451,736 of record CM077024.1, on the reverse strand, counting down.
CCAATCCATTGAGCACATCTGGGATGCCATCGAGAGAGATGTTCGAGGCTCTGACCCCCTCCATGAAATCTTCATGAACTGTGGGAGCTTCTTCGGGGTCGAGGATCCATATGGCTTCCCAACGCTTCGGGTGTCTTGTAGAGTCCATGCCGAGACGAATCGCCACCATCATCAGGGCGAAAGGTGGTGCTACATGTTACAGGTATCTCTAATTCAATTGCTCTTCAGTGTATGCTGATGGATGGGTGACGATGTGGCATCAACAGCACAAACCGATGGATCCCAGCTGCTTAGTGTTAAATGTACAAGCTGGTGGATGCAGTGTATCCAGCTGCTTAGCATTAACAGAACAAACTAGTGGAAGCAGTGAACCCAGCTGCGCCGCCCCGGTGGCGCAGTGGTCTAAGCGATGGCCTCTGATCATTCGTCCGAACGGGGTCCAGGTTCGAATCTAGGTGAGGCATGGATGTTGTGTTTGTCTTACGGCACTGGCTCTCTGCCTTCCCTGGAACCAGTGACCCTAAATTAAGGACGGGCGACTGCTTATAGCCCATTGAGTTGCTCACGGTGGTCGTTAAACCTCCAATTAATAAAAAAAAAAAAAAAGAACCCAGCTGCTTCGTGTTCACTGCACAAGCTGGTGAAGGCAGTTTAAAGGTCTGAGGTCAGTTTTCATGATGGGCATTGGGTTCCTTGATGCCTCTGGAACAGCACTTGGATGCTACAAGTTATTTTATCATCAGTGCAGACCAGGAACGGTTGTACATGTGCGTGGTATAATAACCGATAGAAAGGAATGTTTCCAGAAGGAAAATGCACCATGCCACAGGGCTTGGATCATTACACAGTGGTTCCAGGAGGATGACAATGAATTCAAAGTGCTAAAATGGTCATCACAGTCAGCGAAACTTAATCCAGTAGAACACTTGTGGGATGAGATTAAGAGAGCCATTCATAACGCAGACCCACCTCCAGTGAACATTCAGCAATTGACAGATTCCATCACATTCCATAGGCTGAACATACTTATTGAAGCATGTCATTGAATGCATGCCACATCGAACAGAGGATGTTTTGAAGGCCAAGGATGGCCCAACACATTCTAAAGTAGGTGTTCATAATAATTTTCTGCTTCAATGTACTTCAGAATGCAAACATGATGTTTTAACAAAATACCTCAGAAGCAATTTTATCACTTCCTCTAAACAAAAATATTGAAAATAAATATTGGACTTCAGTTACCTCAGTTCAAAAAGATAAAAAAAAAAAAGGAACATCTTTGAATTTCACTGAGGTCATTTGTTGAAAACAAATTGGGTAAATTATACTCACTTTTTAATCCCTGCCTCCAACAAGACTTAAAATGTACATGAACATATTAATGATATCCAAGTAGATGTTAAGTGCAGCAAAAATATACTCCTCAGGTGACAAACTATAGCGATGATTTCCACCAATCATGATCTGTATATCAAACACCAAATACTGAAACAAAAAGGACTTGTTTAAAATTAACTGTAATTTTACAGAGATTTACTGCAATGAAGTTTTGTAGTCGTAGTCTAATACAAGACATAATATTCAAAACTATGGGACTGAAAGCACACAAATGCACTATTTTCAAATTGAAAAGATTTCTCCCTACATTATAAAGAATCGGATAACCATTTATCATTTTATGAACTGACATCTGAAGTGAAGTCATAAATTAATAATAACCACAAAACTGCATGAATATGAAGTTATGACTTCCAAATTTACACAGTATTTTGGCTGGAATGGCATACAGTGGGAATTCAGAAACAATAGTGTGTACAAAGATTACATAGTTTTTTGAGCTCAACATAAATGGATGCATTTATGTTGGGGAATTTCTATTATTCATCTCTTAATCCTTTGCTTCATTTAATAACTCTTAGTTGTTAAAACAAAAATACACAGCAGTGATATAAGTGAACGTCAAATGATGTGACAAAATTAGACACCACTGCCTAAAAATGTCACGGTGAATAATGTGTAACATTAACTATTTAATTTTTTTTTTTTTTGTACATCCTGCATCCTTTGAACTTTACTTAATCAAACCTAATTAGGGACAATAATGCAACTTGTGGGAAAACTAGTTCTTAGTCTTCACTTACTTAACCTGCCACAGTTAGTCATAAGCTGAATGAAATACTATCATACTGTGACTAAAGCTAAAATACAAGCAAGGTTTTTTTCTGCACTACCTGTTCACTCTGATGTTCATTAAATAAAAATTTCAATGTAAAAGCAAACCTTAAGAAGTTGCTGCAACTTTTATTCATAGATTCCAAAAAGTTTTTTTTTTTTTTTTTTGGCATAGCGTGAAATGCGGGCGATCTTAGTGAGAGATGGGTTTGCCTCCTCAGGGTGCTCCATGGGCAACAATGGCACACAGAACAGCAACGAGGGCTTCTGTGAACCTTGGAGTGGTACCAGCTAGTTCTGTGCGACATTGGCAGAAAGACCCCAAACTCATGTTCCAGAACCCTTAGGTTGAATGACCAACTGGAAACATCAGCTGTGGGCTAATCCCCCACACTGGTGTACTTACCTGATTAAAAAGACACAAAGAAATCAATACCCGGACTCTAGTGTGGGATATGGTGGACCTACCACACTTGAGAAGGATGGCAAGATGAACGAGGTGATTAAAGAGATGAATAAGTATAGACTGGATGTGCTGTGTGTAAGTGAAACCAAAAAGAAGAAAATTGGTACATAAGAAGTGAATAGAATGGTGAGTGTAAAGTCTGGAGTATCAGATAATGTGAGAGGACAGGCTAGTGTAGGTGTGATTTTAAGTGGAAATATGAACAACTTGATTCACTGTACCTGCATAAGTGAGATAATTCTTTAGATTCATTTGAAAGTGAAACCAGAGAATAGTAATTGTTGTTGTGTAAGCCTCTTGTGACTCTGAACCTTATGATAGGAATGAAAATTTCTGGAATGAGCTAAAAGCTGTTTTGAGCCAGTTTGGTGCTAAAGAGAAAGTTATAATAGCTGGGGATTTCAATGCTAGAGTAGGTGTGCAGAATGCAATTTATGACATTGTTCTTAATAAGTTTAATGATCCTTGTGTGAATGATAATGGTGAAAGGTTAATTGAACTCTGCCTCGAGAATGGTTTGTGTGTATCTAATATGTTTTTCAACCACAAGTATATCCACACATATACTTAGAAAAATCATACGCTTTGTCAAAAGAGTGCGATAGATTTTGATGTCTACGATCAGCATCTAAAACACTTAGTTGTTGACACTCGTGTAATGATTCATCTCTTTAAGGCTCCTTGAAGACCATCAGCGTTATTCTGACTTACTCAGAGAAAGACTGAAGGAGCTGAAGTCTGGTGAGAGGGATGTAGAAAAGAAGTGGGAATGTTTTAAGAACTGTGTTGTCACTGTTGCTGAGATGGTCTGTGGCACTACAATAGTGGGTAACAATAGAGGTGATGCTTGGTGGAAAAGTGAGATTGAAGAGGCAGTAAAGAGAAAGAAGGAAGCCTGTTTGGGGATGTTGCAAGGTAGAGTCTCTGTGGATGAATATCGCTGTAAGAAGTGTGAAGCAGCTAAGCTGGTTCACCAGAATAAGGCAAAAGATAGGAAGGAGAAGGTGGAAAATCATGAATTGGCTTTTTGGAAAGACAAAAAGACACTCTGAAAGTACATGAGAATCAAGAAAAATAAGGGAAACAAAGTTGTGTGAGGAACAGGATCGAGGAAATGACATGGGAGCCCAATGAGTTAAGTGAAAGATGGGGTGAATACTTCTTTGAGTTATTAGATCAAGAAAGCAAAGATGATTCTGAGGCAGAAGCAGATGTTGTCACAGTGAAGGATGGAAGCACAGGAGGGATTTCACAAGAGAAGGTGTGTAAAGCTCTAAAGCCTCTTCATAATAATAAGGCTCCGGGAGTTAATGGCATAACTGCCGAGATGTTGAAATATGGTGGCGACTCTGTAATTGACTGGTTAACTGAAATTTGCCAGTTGTGCTGGGAGTTAGGAATGGTCCCTCGGGATTGGAAGGATGCTATTATTGTTCCCTTGTATAAGGGGAAAGGTGATCAGACTGAATGCAAGAACTATCGTGGTATTAGCGTACTAAGTGTGCCAGGGAAAGCGTTTGGTAAGGTTGTTATTGAAAAAGTATGGGGTCTTACATCAGAGAAAGTCTGGGATTTTCAGTGGTTTTATGCCTGATAAAGGCTACACTAACCAAATTTTTGCATTACGCATGATGACTGAAAAGATATGGTTGTTGGAAAGCCTTCGTAGATTTAGAGAAAGCTTATGACTGAGTAAATAGGATGCTTTTGTGGGAGGTATTGAATGAATATGGTGTTACTGGGAATCTACTTAATAGTGTAAAAGCCATATATGCTAGCAGTAGAGCTTGTGTACAAGTGAATGGTGTTTTATCAAAATGGTTTTCTATTGGTGCAGGAGTCAGGCAAGGTTGTGTAATGACACCATGGCTGTTTAATATATTTATGGATGCGTGCATGCGTGATGCCAAAATAGATGATAGTGGTTTATGTCTTGCCGATATCCGTGTGTGCAGATTGCTGTATGCTGATGACACTGTCCTGTTGGCAGAGAGCAAAAGTCAGTTGCAGGGTACGTTGTCCCGGATGTACGAAGTTTGTATGAAATTCAAACTGGGTATAAATAAGGGAAAAACCAAAGTTATGGTTTTTGAGAGAAGAACTGGTAGTACTGAATGTAATATATGTCTAAATGGCACAGTGATTGACCAAGTGAATGAGTTTATGTATTTAGGAAGCACATTTAAGAGAGAATAAATTGGATGGTGAAATTAGTAGGCAAGTGAATTCTTCATTGAAAATCATGGCTGCTTTGGGAGGTTTACACAGGAATGATAGGTTTTCAAGGCAAGTGTTTATGAAGTGTAATTGTTCCTATTCTGATGTATGGCAGTGAAACTTGGTTACTAAGAAACATAAGAGTCACTTGTGTGCTGGAGAAATGTGTTACTTATGGAGGAGGGCGTTGTGGCAAGACACGTTCCGATTGTGTGAGAAATTAAGATGGGTTGCAGTTGTGTAATGTGAAGCAAAATGTTGTTAGCAAGGTGGAGACCAATATGCTTCGGTGGTTTGGCAATGCTGAAAGAATGAGTGATGAGATGCTTACTAAAAAAATCATTTTAGCCCAAGTGGCAGGAAGGAAAGGAGAGGAGAGGAAGGCCAAGGAAGTCATGGGAGAATCAAATTCAGGACTATCTGCATGAGAAACAGATTATGAGTATGAAGTATAGAAGATCTTGCGTACAGCGTGTAATGGATGTCAGTGAAGCCTGAGTTGTATGTCAAGATCGTTGTAAATGGAGAAGTTTGGTATGGCAACAGTAAGTAAAAATTATCTGGTAGTTTGTATTTCTTTGTGGAGCTAACCTCTGAATCTCAGAGAATAGCTTAGTAGTATGTATGTATGATGTATGCAAAATGTGAGATGAAATGAACATTTGTTAAATTAAGGATGCTGTAGTTGTTTTATTTCAAAATTTAATTTTTAGAAGAGCTAATTACTAGTCTAAAAAGGTTATAATGTTATTATCTTGTTTTCTGTAATGTGTATTAATAGTAGTCACAGGTGATGCTTAAATCGACTAAAAACCATCAGTGCTAAATTTAGGCTCAATTTTAAGTGCCCAAGTCCACCCGAGCCTGAATTTCATATTGCAAGATAAAGCCTGGGCCTGAACGAGCCTGAAAATTACGAATAATCGTTTTAAGCATTAATAAAAAAAAATAATATCCGCTCTACCAGATTTTTACTCCACTTCCCAGTTGAGAAAGATTTGTAATTAACTAAGATCTTTTTCAACTGGGAAGTGGAGAAGGGACCTCTATTTGTTTCTATAGTGTAGAAGAACAATTTTCTTTGACTATTCATTTGCACCTGAAATGTTTTGGGCTACTGGGCATCCAGAAAGATTGGGTGGCATTGCACAGTATGTACTTAGCTCAATAGAATTAGCATGGGATGACGTGTGGAGGTAGGGGCACAATTTCATCAATAGGCTATCTACTACTTACATATCAACAGTTCTTGAAGAAGCTTTTTTTCATTGGTAGAAATCTACTAAAGCATGGCCCATGGCCAGGGGCATATATAGAATTTTTTTTTCGGGGGAGAGGGGCAAAAAATGGAAGTTTTTGAAAGCTACTACAACAACATATAAGTTAATGAAAAATTGGAGAAAAATTAAACCATTTTTTTATAAAGTATTAGGTTGGTGCGAATGAAACGTCTGGCGCCAACAAGCAGTGGTGACAGGCCTCAACACCACAGCGGAATGGAACCACCCACAGCTGTTGCGGGTATTACATCATAGAGTTACTATAAATAGCTAGCAAGTGTGTGAAGAACAAAGTTCAGGCGTGGTTTGTTTGGACGTAACGTGGCTTGCAAAGGAAACATGCAGACGCTGGATTAGGGAGTCATTTTCCTGAATGAATTTAAACTGGGCCATTCTGCAGCAATTGCCGCTCGAAACGTAAACAAAGCATTTGGGGAGAATACAGCGAACAAACGAACCATTCGACAATGGTTTGTGAAGTTCCGAAGCGGAGATATGGACCTACAAATGGAAGCACGTGGCCACTGACCTGTTGCAGTTTCTGACGATGTTCTTTCTGTTACGTGTGGTTGAAGCAGACCCCCGAGAAACGTGTCGTCAGATAGCAGCAGAGGTAGGTGTCCACCACAAGACAGTTATTCGGCATCTGGCTGTGCTGGGTAACATCAAAAAGCTGAACATGTGGCTGCCGCATGAGTTGACAACTGCCAACAAGACTAGGTGTTTGGAAGTCTGCAAGTCACTGCTTGTCAGGAATAAACAGGAACCACAACTGCATCGAATTGTCGCCTGCAACGAGAAGTGGGTCCTTTATGATAATCGGAAACAATCTGCACAATGGTTAAGCAAGGCACAGACTGCTGGACAACATCCTAAGCCACCCCTACACACCAATATGGTGCTCCTTGTCTGGTGGTCCACAGCCAGGATAATTAATCGGAGTTTCTTGTCAAGAGGCCAAACCATCGCTGCAGAAAGTTATTGTGCTGAATTACACCCGATGTACCAGAAATTGCTGGAGAAACAACCGGCTTTGATTAACAGACATGGTGTTCTGATCCAGGACAACACTCGCCATCATGTCGCACGATGAACGATGCTGACACTAGGTGCCTTGAGTTATGAAGAACTGTCTCATCCTGCCTATTCCCCAGACTTGTCTCCGACAGACTACCATCTGTTTCATCACCTGGATCACTTCCTGTCCAGGGAACAGTTCACGACAGAAGAGGTTCAACGTACAGTTGATGACTTCTTCGGATCCCAGCCACAAGACTTTTTCATTCTGGAATCGTGGCCTTGCTGGACAGAGGAAAACTATGTGTCGATGCAGAGGGGGATTATTTTGCCTATGTAAGTTGTCCTACTTTTCCGTTCTCGCCGTCCATGTGTGCTGGTCCTCTGCTGGACATTTCACTTGCGCCAACCCTATAATTAGATGCATTTTTAAAAAAATTAAAGTTCTTTTTTTTTCTAAAGTAAGTCACATTTTACCCAAAAAACATAATGAAATGAAACACTTTCAGGGAGAGGGGCTCTAAACAGCCCCTGCCAATGGCATTTGCTATCCAAGCCCAGAATAAATAGCCCTTCTGAGTCCTTGCTGTCCCCACCAGACCTAGTTGCCGAAGCATTCTCTTATCAACTAGAAAATGCACAAAAAGTCTCGTATGCAAAATCATACAAAACTTCATTTAAAAAACAAAAGAAGAAAAACACAAGCAGAAGAACAAAATTTAGGCCTGGGATCAGCCTGTCTCTGCACTGCAGACTGTGATTTTGCTTTTAGAATACAGTGTACACTACTGCTGTTGTAAATGTTGTGTACACTAAAAAAATACAATTAATCAGCAGTAGTGTACACTGTATATAATTTTTCTCAGGAATTTGCATACTACACACTGGTGATTATGCAGCAGTCCAGAACTTGAGCCTGAAACCAAGGTATATGTTGATGTACAGAGCACCAGTGGTGCCCATATGAGTACTGGGGGGGGGGGGGCTAAGAAAAATTCTTACCTCCTTCAAGGTTGCCAAACATTTTAGTAAATGTACAAGATACTAAAATACAACAAAAATAATTGATACAATCAATCATTAATATCTTATTATTTTTAAAAATGCTTTAAAAAAAGGTTTCGTCAATTTTAGTGTTTTAAATTTATCAAAAAATTGGCTATACTGACTGCTGGGGGGGGGGTTATCTTCTTCAAAAAATTTTTATCTTCTTCAAAAATCTTCAAAGTCCAACTTGCTCTCTCTCTCTCTCTCTCTCTCTCTCTCTCTCTCTCTCTCTTTGAGTTTCTTTTAAGTCCATTTCCATTAAAGTTGCTACATCAATATAAAGAAAATCATTGTCAAAGTCATCATGGCTGTTTTCCCTTTCATCTGAATCATAAACCAAATCGTCTGAACAATCTATGGCAACACTTATGTACCTTGTTTTTTAAAAGATCATGACTTTGCACTCCGTAGCAATGAACACCATGAGATATTGCAAGAAGATCCCCCTCTTTCTGAGAAAATATCAGAGATGGCTGATTCGTTGTGTAACCTCTCTCAGGGGCAGCAGACCTGGAAGCTTACCTAAGGGGAAGAGATGTTCCTCTGGTCTATGTGTTTAAAAAGCCATGCAATGACAGGGTGGGGCAGTGCTGCCAGTTTATATCACGAAATGAGAAAAAGCTCCAGGTGAAAACGGAATTACCCCGAACACTGCACAGGAAGCTAGCATATAAACAGGAACTACGCTTTTGCAGGCTCAAGTTTTTACCAGATGCCTCAATTAAGAGAAAATTCCAGATGGGTGGAACAATATCGCAAAATAAAAAAAGGGGGGATATTGAAGAATTCAAGAACTACAGACCCATTAATCTCCTAACAATTGCTTACAAAATGTTCACTAAGGTACTATTGCATCACTTGAAGGAAACACAGGACATAGCTCAACCAAGAGAACAAGCTGGATTCAGGAATGGTTAGAGCACTATGAATCATATCCATGTACTAAGAGAACTAATTGGAAGAATAGACTAATATGAATTCCCACTATGTATGTTTTTTCTTCATAATGAAAAGGTTTTTTGATTCCATGAAACCATTAGCAGTTTTAATGCCTTCGAATTTCTGTTGGATTTAAGATGCATACATTAGCATCATTAATTACATTGATGAAAATGCAAGTGCAAAGGTTCAGTTATTTGAGGATACAGCACCAATAAAAATTGGAAAGGGAGTGAGACAAGGTGACACCATATCTCCCAAACTCTTCAGTGCCTCATTGCAGAGAGTTTCCCAATCACTGAAATGAGGAGGCAAGAGTATAAAGAGCAGTGACAATTTTAATTTAACCCACCTTCATTTTGCTGACGACTTAGTCATTTTGGAAAATCCTTGATGTACAAGAACTGAACATTTGAGGTGTGAAATCTGATTGAAGTGAGAACTGAGAAACTTTAAGCTTTATATTTGAGCAGTTTCCCTATACATAAGAAAATTCACTGAGCAAATTGAAATCACAATAAAATGCCATAGGCTAAGAGAACCAACCAGCTGAGATAAAATTTGGTAACCTATCAAAGTTTAACGAGTTCCCACCACTTCTACCTATGTTGTAAAACTGGGACTAAATTTGAGGAAGGGTTTACACAATAAAGCACACATATTGTTTTTTCATGATCAGTCAAAATCTTTTTTTCACTTCTTCAAGCTCTCTGTTTCTAATTTTTTTTCCTCTTGTGCTAGAACAAAACATTTTATCTTCAAATTCACAGCAATTTCTAATTATTATAAAACATTTAACAAAAATCTTTGCATTTATTACTATTTTTTTTTTCACAAAAGTAAATGCATTATTTTTTTACAATCTTGGCCATTTACAGTGAAAAAAGTGCTGGGGGGGGGGGGGTATTACCCCAGTTTCCTTCTGCAGGATTTGCCACTGTCCTCTACAAAAGCGAAGTGATTCATCTGGTGTGCAACTGACTTACTGTGTTCCTCGAACAAAGGTGGGGTTGACAAGCGCGAATTCCTGCAAGGGAAGTAACCAGGTGATTACTTCCTTCTCAGGGGCAAGAAACTTTGGGATCTCACTTTGAAACAGGATTAGGTTTCACGCATATTGCACAGCTGCCAACTAAATTTACTGAAAAACCAGAAGATTGCCAAAAAAAAAAAAATCCAGAAGATTGCATAATAATCAGGAAGATTTTTCTGATGTTAGTTTGTTATACAATATAAAATGTCCACACAGAACTAAAACTGTATATTTTGTTTTGCAATAGTTTCACACAAATTTTTATATGCACTTCAACAAAACAAGGGAAAGATTAGTAAATAAGTCCATTATGTATAATTTACAAGATTTTGAAACACTCCATCTATACAAGTCAGCAAGAAAAAATTCTATCCTTTTGGATACCTATGCAAAATTTCACTTTTTTTCTTGCTGCTCTTTGTCTTTTTTTTTTTTCTTTGTTTCAATACGTGCCAGGACATCAGACATTTTTTTCTTTTTTTGATTCCTTAAGAAGTGCCTGGCCACTTTCATTTTTCTTTTTAAACCTATAATGTTTTCTTCTGTTTTATTTAACATTATCAGGGACACAGACCTGCTTCTGAAGTTGAGAAGCACTAAGTGGAGCTCAAATTTTTTTCTTTTTCTAGTTTTCCTCAAACACCAACAGGAATCCTGCAGTAAATGTACTAAGTGCCTACACAGACAGGGAGTAGCTCACAGCAGCCTTCAGAACCCATTAACAAGTGTTAGAATCTTGAAAACATGAAAATAAACTTTACACAGAGGTTTAATAATGTTATTTCACTGCGATTTTCGCTTTCCATAGCATGCTCAATGTTTTTCGTTGTCCGTAGCAGAACGACGATTTCCGTAGCATACTCGACGTTTTCTGTCGTCCGTAGCAGAACGACGATTTCCGTAGCATACTCGATGTTTTCTGTCGTCCGTAGAGGACCGACGGTTTCCATAGTAACTATGTAAAATCCGCAGTACTTGGAGTCTGAATTGTTCTTCTCACCGCAAGATCTTATTCAGCGTCAAGAGGAATGTACGCACAGAGAATTTACTGTGCCGAAGTCCCGATGATGACGACAGGGCACTAGGATTCTGGTACACAATGGCACAGAATTTCCATCTATGTTATATATTTTATTTATAGGGATATTTTTATCAAAAAATTAAAAATCTGGAAGAATTATTCCGGCCGGAAAACCAGAAGACTATAAAAAAATCGGAAAATTCCCGGAAAGTCTGGAAGAGTTGGCAGGTATGATATTGTATTAGTGACAACACTTCCCATAGAAGCGAACGGGGGGGGGGATTTCTCAAAATCTTAAGCTGGGTGCAAAAATGTTCCAGTACTAATTAACATTTTGTTAACTGACTCGCATATAAGTCAACCCCTTCATTTTAAAATACAAATTTCTTTCAAAAACTTTTGACTTATATGCGAGCACATACGGTGCCCTTATACAGTAACTGAAGAAAAAATTAACAAAGAATAAAATTAAACTGAAAAAAAAAATAAACTAATCAGGAAAGTCACTTATCATAAAGGGTATTTCGAAAAATTTCAGAGAATTAACAAAAAATTTCATGATCAACTTGCTCAGGGCCTAAACAACAAAATCGTTCCTTCACATAAAGCAAAAAGAATGCAATGTCCTGCTACAAGGAGAAGTGCAGTGTAAACCATAATCTAGAGGTATCTATAAAGCAGAAACTGAGATACAACTTATGACCCACGTAGCAGAATATAAAGCTTCAATAAAACATCTTGTCAGCAAAATAGGTCTTGACACACACATTTGAATAATTTTGAACTAAAAATTCCACCATATCACTTGCATTTCATGAAAATAAGTTGGGAGATGCCATGTAATCTGAAAGAAGAAGAGGTGCCACAATTAAGAAAAAGAAAGCTGGGTATTACTACACAAGTGGCAACACCTATTTTCAGTTGGACCTGATGACAGGCTGGAGAACAACCCGAAAATTCAACAACAACAACAAAAATCATCCCAGTAATCCCTGTAGAATTAAAGTTATATTTAACCATATTTTATGCAAATGTGACAAAACATTTTTGCATTTACTCAAAAGCCATCACCTTACCTTACTGGAAAATGTTACTGCAACACATTGTGTACTACATTACCCAAGTTGCTCAAGTAAAATATGTTACATGCATCAACTTATAAGAATTTGGCACTCATATTAAACTCATCCATGATTTGTATCAAAGTACAGGATGTCTCACTTGCAACTTTACCCAAGTTTTTATTAATGACCTTATGAATATTACAGAAATTGAATGATGTTTGGTAAGAACATACCGTCATGCATGAAAAACAGAACCATAACATAACATAAGAGATGTCGAAAGTGTCCACCCTGTGTACTGAGACAGGCTTGAACACAAGACTCCATATTTTGGAAAGTTCATGCCAGTTGCTCTGACATAATTGCTGTTGGCGAGCTAGTTGTAACCTTGGACATCACACACATCGGGTTTGTGATTCTCTGGGGTTAATTCAGTTGTTTGTTTGTTGTGAGGCTGATTGTATGCATTAATGAATGTCCTCCCGGTTGGCCATACCAGAGTGTGTGTTTCTTGTCTGTATTTATTGGGAGAGCAAGTCAACAAAGAAGTGTCAAGTGCGAATTTCGTAGGAAATTCAGATGTTGGACAGTACCAAGTAAACAGTGTATTCTTCAATTGTTTAAGAAGCTGGAGACCCATGAAACATTACATGATTTGCATAGAGGGGGCAGTCCTGAAATGTCAGAAACAGTACTGCAGGACATCCAACAAAGACTTCTTGCTTTGCCATGGAAATCTTGGTGTAGACTTGCCCAGGAAACCAGTAGGTCAAAGAGCATGTGTTGTAGAGCAGTGAAGAAGTCTGCAATTTATCCGTACCATTTGTCTGCTGTTCACGAATTGAAAGCACCAGACCAAGAGAAAAGAATAAGGCACTGACAGTGGTTTCAGGCATTTATTGCAGAATTACCGGACATCTTGGACTATACCTTTTCATCCAATGAAATGTGGATTCACTTATCAAAATACATAAACGCACAAAACATGCATATGAGGGCAACAGCAAATCCTCACGCATTTATCAAGGACCCCCACTTCACGCATAAAAAATTGGAGTGTGGTGTGTGCATTGCTCACGATACAGTCACAACAGCCATCTATATGGAAATTTTTCAGGCATTCGTTAACCAACTGCACCCTGAAGTGCTGGATATTTTCAACAAGATGGGGGAATTTCCCATACATCACATGTGAGCATGGCTGAAATAGAGTCACTCTTCGAAGGTCACGTGATTTCTAAAGGAAAGTGCCACCTTGATCTCCTGACCTAACACCCCTGATTTCTTTATCTGAAGGTATCTCAAATCAGTGGTGTTTCAAAACAAGCCAACAACAATTGTGGCATTGAAGAACAACATCTACGAGGCAGTGGCAGTGATTATGCAGGAGCAACAGGCACAAACTTTCCAAAATATGGAGTCTCATGTTCAAGCCTTCGACAAACAGGGCGGACCCTTTCAACATCTCTTATGATATGGTTTCATTTTCCATGGACGAAAGTATGTTTTTACCAAATATCATTCAATTACTGTAATTATTCATGATGCTATTATTAAAAACTTGGGTAAAGTAGTGAGCGGGACAACCTGTAGTATACACTGAGATGCCCACACTAAATTTAATTGCTACATCCATCATCTACAGAATTTAAGTGAGAAAATAAAAGAAGCAAAATATAGTCCATGAATTACAATTACTTACCATTGAAAATATTAAAGCCCCAAGTGAAGAATAAACTACTTCCATAATCTGCAAATATATAAAAATGAGCAAAATTCAAATTATTGGTATGTGTTATAAGTACACGGTCGAGTCACATTATTGTGACCATCAGCTAATATCCAGAGTAACTGCCGTGAGCAGCTAGACGGGCTGGGAGTGACTCAATAAGGTGCTGGAAGGTGTTCACAGGTATGTGGCACCATGCTGACTGCAGTGCATCTGACAGCTACTGGAGGGTGCGTGGTGGAGGAGATCCATAGAGCGAACAACACGATCGAGGTGGTCCCACAGATGCTCAATTGGGTTTAAGTCTGGGGAATTAGGGGGCCAGGGAAGTACTTTGAAGTCTTTATCGTGCTTTTCCTACCACTCTGATATTTCTAGCTGTGTGACACGTCACATTGCCGTGCTGGAAGATCCCATCTGTCCCAGGGAAGACAATCAGCATGTATGGGTGTACGTGGTCTGCAAGGATGGATTTGTAACGAAATTGGTCCATAGTGCCTTCCACAGGTATGAGTAGACCCAGAGAATGCCACGAAAACATTTCCTAGACCCCTAACACTGCCCCGGCCAGCTTATGTTCTTCCAGCAGTGGTTGAAGAGTGTTTGTTCTCCGACGTTTCTCGCCTTATATGTCAACGTCCATCTATTCGATGAAGCAGAAAATGTGACTCATCGGAGAAGGCAATCCTTTGCCAATCAGCGGAGGTCCGATACTGCAGTGCATATGTAAGCCTTTTTTGACGATGCACCTTTGCTAGCATAGGTGCAGTGACCATCAGTCTGCATGGGGGCCCCATACACAGCAGGGTTCACTAAACTGTCATTTCAGACACACTTCTGGTAGCCCCCCCGATTCATTCGGCCAGTGAGTTGCTCTACTGCAGCGTGTCGATCGGCCCTCATGCACCTTTGAAGCTGACGTTCACCTCTCACATCAATGGCATGTGGTGCTCTGCAGTTTCTGCGTCGCTTATTCGCAATGGTGCCATTTCTCCAATCACGATACACTTCCACAGCAGCACACGAACAGTTCACAAACTGTGTTGTTTCAGAAATACTGCCACCCTTGGCCCAAAAGCCAATAATCATCTCTTTTTGCAAATCTGATAAATTACTCCTTTTATCTATGACAGCAACGAGCGATATGCTTTCAGGATGCCTACAGCACACCTTATATACCCTCCAAGCCAGCTCACGACACATGCCTTCTTTCATTTTTGCTATATGCTGTTGACGCCAAAAGTAGGAGGTGGTCACAATAATGTGACTCTACTGTATATGCAACAATTATTTCCCACAAAAAACTTATAAGAGCATAAAGGGTAATAAAAAGCATACCATGACATAGTTATATAACTTAAAAATTAACAGACAGTGAAATAAGTTAATAACCAGTGAATGTTGCTGTGTATTACAAAATAGTCACAAAATGCCACTCAAATCAGTATGAATTGCCTAATTTAACAAATTCTACCTCTGGTTTAATACTGACGAATAAATCAGGAATTCATCAAAGTACACAACACTAAACAGGACATGAACAATGATAATTTTAATACATTCCTTGGGAGCATGGATAACATAATGATTCAATTTAAGAGTATAAAAAATAAATATAGCTATATAAGATTACTTATAAAACCATCAACACTAATGCAGAAATGAATTCTGTACATACATACATATCACCAAGCTGTTCTCTGAGATTCAGAGGCTAGTTCCTCAAACAAAGCTCACCTGCCAGATAAAAGTTTAAAAACTTATATTGCTGGATTTTATTTATTGTTGGTGTATCAAAGGTCTCCATTTTCAATAATCTCATCACAAAATTCAAGCTTCACTGACATCCATCACATGTCTCACACAAGACCTTTTGTACTTCATACTCATTATCTGTTTCTTATGTAGACACTCTTGGATCTGGTCCTCCCATGATTTCTTTGGCCTTCCTCTACCTTTCTCTCCTGCAATTTAGGCTGAATTAAGCAACTCGCCATTCATTGTTTCAGCATGGCCAAACCACCAACGAATATTTGTCTCCACCTTACTAATAACATTTTACTACATTTCACATCTGCGACACATCTTCGTTTGTCAAAGGATAGAACATGTCTCTCATATTATCCAATACTCCAGACCACACACTCACCGTGCCATTCACTTCTTCTACCCCGATTTCCTTCTTTTTGGTTTCACTTACACACAGCACATCCAGTCTATACTTATTCATCTTCTCAATCACCTCACTCATCTTGCCATTTATACCTCTAGTATTCCATACACCAATCTTACATTCACTCAGTTGAGATCGCTTTCTCATACGCCGTTTAGAAAGTCCAGGTCGATTCCGTGGTGGACCGTCCTTCTCAAGTGTGGTAGGTCCACCATATCCCACACTTGAGTCATTCTTAATATTTCTTTTTGTTCTTTTAATCAGGTAAGTACATCAGTGTGGGGGATTAGCCCACAGCTGAGGGTTCCAGTTGGTCATTCAACCTAAGGATTCTGGAACAAAACCCAGTGAGTTGGAGTCTTTTCGCCAATGTCACACAGAACTAGCTTGCAACTCTCCAAGATTCACAGAGGCCCTAGTTGCTGTTGTGTGTGCCATTGTTACCACGGAGCGCCCCGAGGAGGCAAACCCATCGCTCACTACGACCGCCCGCTTGCTGATTTCATCAACTATGATATATATATTTACTGGTCTCTTAAATGCTTCATGACTTATAAAAGTCAGCACAATTCCAAGGGGACTTCCACTTATTTTAAACTCTCCGGAATTTCTAATATCGTTAACCACACTTTTTTTTTTTAGAAATCTTTCCATCATAACAGTCACTTATACATTTCCTCTTCTCTAGCTTTTTCCTCATCAAGGACATATGCAAATGTTTTTGTGCCTATAGATAGAATTAGTGCCATAATTTTCAGGCTAAGCACTGCACCAGCGTAAGAACCATACTTCACAAAAATCACTATTTAGGGAACAACTTTGTTGTAAGAGTTGTACTCCGAAATTTTGTAATCTATGAGCCATCAATGTAAGAGTTTTAACAAATAACATCATAACATGTTTGGATCACTACCTGAAGTATCTGAATATTTTTTGTCATTTTTCCAAAAAAAAAAAAAAAAACATGATCTTTTAAGTTATCTTGGGTAAGCTAATATAAAAATGAAATGGAAGATGGCCTTGAAAATTGCAAATATTCTTTCTTTTATTTTCCTTTATATTTGTGGTTAATAATCATTCTTAGAGGGTGATACTGATTACAAATTCCAGCTTGGAAATTACAATTTTTCACAGCATGAATTGCAGGTGTTATTTTTGGTTGAAAAAACTGGTTTGCCACAAAAAAAAAAATCTGAACAAAAATAAAGGGAGAAATATAAAATAGCCATCTCTTATAGAAGAATGTTAATGAAAATAGTACAGTTAAGTGGATCAATGAAGCAGAAACATGCTGGAAAGAAGAAATAAAAATAAATTCTGTTTTTTTATTTCAAGTACTGCTGTGTGGAAACACCATGAATGCAATTTTTGATAAAAGTTTTAACCATGTTTTCTGGGACAACACTAAATTCCCAGAAGTGCTGTAGGTTGTGGCATGTATTGGAGAAATGTCCAAATGTAGGTTGGGGCATAGAAGAGAGAAATGTCCCCAACTTCATCATGAATGGTAGTTTTTGTCCTTGGATTTAACCTTCTTGCCAGAGAGGGGATAAAAAAAAAAAAAGGATCACCCAAGGATCAGCAACACTGTGTGTTAATGGACAGTGAGAGCGAAAGTACCGATAAAGAGTGAGAGAGAAATTCAGCCTGCCACACCCCTATAAGAAAAGCGGGCAAGACGGAAAGTCAAGGTTCAAAAACCAGAACATACAAATGGAAGAAATGTTGCTACAAAGTTCACACACCCAAGAAATGATTCCAGAGGGACTAGATTTCTGTGTGCTGCTATTCTTAAACAGGAATACTTATGTTATTTTAAATTAAATACTTTTGTATGCAATTAAGATATCTTACAAAACTGCATTACTTAAAAAATGTTACTACATTCAAGGATTAATAAACTACTTCTTTTTCATTACTACTAAATTTAGTGATATAACAATACTGAATTTTGGTATTTTTGATAGATTTCACTGTGTTATAAAATTTTTGCTCAGTGTAGTTTTGTATGAAAAATGGAAAAGAAATCACTGGGAAAAAAAACAGAGGTGATGGATCTTCCTCGCATTTTCAATAACCTAGCATGGATAAATGCACGATTCAAAACAAGGGGGAAATTCATGGTTATTTACTGTGAGACTGATATCACACACAAGCTTACAATTGCTGAGGAGCTGTTTAAACGAAAATTCGGAGTAAGCACTGCATTGGCATAAAGAGTCGCAAGAGCAGGCAAACAGCACTTTCTTTATCGTAAAGCTGTGGCACTTAGCCTGAAAATTTTGCTAATTATGAATTCAATGTCACAGTACAAATCAATACTTTTTTCCATTCATATTTTGCCACACAATTTTGTTTCCAAAATTACTTAAAACATCTTTGATTACCCATTGTCATTTTCAACCCTTCTATGCAAATCCCAAAGAATAACTTTCTTTATCTCTGACTTCAACTACTATAACTAAATCTTCATAATAAAAAAAAAAAAAAAAAAAAAAAAAAAAAAAAAAAGAAAGAAAGAAAGAAAAAAAATACATGCTTCTACTGATCCACAGATTGACACAACTTTTAAATTGCTGCTACCCAGCTTGAAAACAGCCCACATGATGCACTTTTGTACAGATCCCAATCTAATCAACTTGGAAGCCAATACATTGTCAGAAGCTAATGCCACACCCACTTGAGACTGACCATTCTTCACACCAGAACAGATTGCACTAAACCGGTCAATGAGTATGTTTCCTTCACATAAAGTCTCAGTAAGTAATTTTTAATTCTTTAAATGATTCTAAATGTTTCCCCATTTGTTCCTCATGTGTTTATGATCCTGAGACTAACCTTTCTATATTTACATGAATGTAGCTGGACTTAGTTCTTCTGTAAAAGAAGTAGTTTTAAAATTATTTTTCACCATTCATAGTAAATGCACAGGGTCAAGAAAATGTTGCCATCCATTTATCTCCCAGTCAGATGGTAGGATGAGGACAATGGAGATTTGCCAGATTTTCAGAAAACACACATAGGCAAATAACCACCGATGCCAGATCCATTACTCATAATCTGATGAAAAAATGATAGTTTCCATTCTTACCACTCAGCACAAAATTTTGCTGTGTTAAAATTCCTTTGTTCCACGTGTTTTTCTTTCTTTTTGTTGGTGTTTTGTTCATTTTACACACAAAAAAAAAAATAATAATATACTAAAATGTAGAAGGAAATGCTGTATTCAAAGGGACAGATGAAAAGATACATATTAATTTCCTCTTAAGAAAAACATTAATTTATGGCTATACAAGTTCAAAGAATTTCCTCAAATACACAATTCTGCTAGGTAAAATATCTGCTTTTAAAAAGCACAAAATATGTCATGCAATGATACAGATTTGGCATAAGACTTGGCAGTATAACCTTTCCAGCAAAACATTTAAAAATAAAAAAAAAAAAAACCTTCATACATTCATAAATGGAAAATTAGTTTCATGCCTGGGACAGGCAAAAGTCAATCACTATGCCAATTTACAAGAAGAGAAACAGGAAGAGTTGCAGTGAGTTTCTGTGACATCTCCTTAATAACTAATATTCCTTTTTAAGTTTACTAAAGCATATTGAGTAACAAGTTTAGAAATTTACAAAGTTCAATGTACAGCTCAGCTTGAAAACTCGTGCAAATACTTCGGTAGCAACATGCTCAATAATAGTTAAATACATAAAAACAAGTACACTACTTACATAGGTAACACAGCCCATTGTTCAACTTCTTACTTTACATTTCAGGCACGCAGAAGTTTTTTTATCTTCTTGCTGGACAAAAGGATACATGCTTCATTATAATTCTTATGCAGCCATATTAAGCTGAAATAACTTGCAATCCCACATTTTACTATCATAAATTTACTCAGCTCCAAAATGCATTAATATCTGATGAATTCAACTTTAAAAACATATGTACATTACTACAATTCACAATCCACTGAAGCTCTTTGATATCCGCCACTACTTCGTATCACCAATGATGTAAATTACAGAAACATAAAACACATTCAAAAAGCAACTAAAAACCCCCAAAATACTCTGAAACATGACGATTATGGGCAAAACACGTAACAATATTAGCAAATAAAGGTAACTTGATCACGCTAGTTACATTAACTGAAAACTTTTACAAAAAGTTCGTAAGTTGGAAGCTTTCGACCTTTGGCGTGATGAAGACCTAAGATAAGGTCGAAAGCTTCCAACTTACGAACTTTTTGTAAAAGTTTTCAGTTAACGTAACTAGCGTGATCAAGTTACCTTTATTTGTCCCAAAATACTCCATTGCGACTTTGAACTATCAAACACATTAAACCACACAAACTAAAAACATCTTACACAATTTAAAAATAGTATAAAAACTGTATGCACAATTAAAAAAAACAATTTATGAAAGCCTTGAGAACTCGACCTACACTTTTATGAAGTTAGATAACCTGTCCTCACTGACACTGAAAAATTTGCAGAAAACCACATTCTTAAAAAATGCCACATACTACAAATACCTTAAAATTCACACTATTAAAAGCACAAAAAACATTAAGAAAACTTCATCTATCTGAAATATCAACACATTACACCATACTAAACAAGTACTATGTACAAACTGATGAAATAATATCAACCAAAAAACTTTTACAACCCAAAAACACAGTAAATTCAATTGCACATACGCCTAGAATAACCACACCCTACCGCTATGATGCTTTATCAAAACACACTTGAAGTATATACTAAGTGAGAAACGCAAACATCCTCCTCCCCCAACCAGCAAGTCAACCTTGGAACGCTTTCGTCCAATCAC
Source organism: Macrothele yani (assembly GCA_039090855.1). Classification (NCBI taxonomy): domain Eukaryota; kingdom Metazoa; phylum Arthropoda; class Arachnida; order Araneae; family Macrothelidae; genus Macrothele; species Macrothele yani. The sequence continues at coordinate 126,430,744 of CM077024.1, read as the reverse complement.
TTTGGACATCATCAGCAAGCCGTTGTATTTGTAGTATGTGTCGTTTTTGAAGAACATGGTTTTCTGCAAATTTTTCAGTGTCAGTGAGGACAGGTTATCTAACTTCGCAAAAGTTTAGGTCGAGTTCTCAAGGCTTTCATAAATTGTTTTTTTAAATTGTGCATACAGTTTTTATACTATTTTTAAATTGTGTACGATGTTTTTAGTTTGTGTGGTTTAATGTGTTTGATAGTTCAAAGTCGCAATGGAGTATTTTGGGGGTTTTCAGCTGCTTTTTGAATGTGTCTTACGTTTCTGTAATTTACGTGGTTGGCGATACGAAGTAGTGGTGTATATCAAAGAGCTTCAATCGATTGTGAATTGTATTGTTGTACATACATTTTTAAAGTTGAATTCATCAGATATTAATGCATTTTGGAGCTGAGTAAATTTATGATAGTAAAATATGGGACCGCAAGTTATTTCAGCTTAATATGGCTGCATAAGAATTATAATGAGGCATCTATCCTCTCGTCCAGCAAGAAGATAAAGAAAATTCTATGTGCCTGAAATGTAAAGTAAGAAGTTGAACAATGGGCTGCATTACCTATGTAAGTAGTGTCATTGTTTTTATGCATTTAAGTTTAGAAATGTGGAAAATCAGCTGAGTGGTGAAACACAAGGCTTGAAAAGTGGTAGGGAATACTACATTAATAAATTTAAATTCAGACAGCTCCCTGAGCCACCATACCATAAAAATTTAATCATTTGTTATGCACAGAAAAAGAAAATGACCAGCCCTTGAGGAAAGAGTTTATATCCACCAGTGCAGCATAATGTTGCCAACTTGGTAAGACACACCATGGATGCGATGATGAGGCGATTGTTTATTGTACTTTGCCTTTCCTTTCAGGATGTCAGCTGATGCTTGACAAGTGCGTTCAGGAACCAGTATTAAATTTTAGTATCTCAGTGTTTTTAAAAAATAGCAGTTGCAATCATTAGGAGATAGAAAATAGTTAAGGTAAAAGAAACAAAAAAAAAAAAAAAATTATACCAAGGGAGGGACAGAAGGCAGTGGAATTCAGCTCCTGAGCATGGGGATTAAGTAGCAGGTGGTTTTTCAATGTTTCTAATTAAGTCTTTAGATGTTTTTTGTAATTTTAATAACACTAATGTTTGAAGTTTAAAGTAAAGGAGGTTAATACAAAGCTGAGATATTGTCACAGAGGTACATGTTGAAATGTGTATCTCCCACAATTTGCTGAGTAAGTCCTTCTTTCCCAATAATGATATTTAGTTCATAATTATGGCATATTTTTCAATTAAGTAGGTTAAGTGAATGCCAGCTTTAATTTCCTCTTAATTTTATTAAGCTTTTTGGCAGGTGTTATTATGTGAATAAGGATTTATATGAGGGTTGGTAGAATAGCAGTGTTAAAATGCGAGATGCAGAAGAAAAAAAAAGAAAGAAAAAAGAAGCAGAGTTAAGCTCATAAACACTAGCACATGAACTTAGAATTATATTCGTCCCATCATGTAATCACTGACACACAAACGACCTTGTCCCAGGATCACTGGGAACTGGAAGATGCCACCAGCTGACTACTGATTGCTGTGATGTACTTTTATACTGCCCACAGCTTCACCACACTGAAAAACTGCTGATTTCAGAGGGAGCTCTTTTGTTTTTGGGAACAGATCAAAAGACTCGTGTGTGGAGAGTATGGAAAATATTCAAAGTTTCCAAATGACACCCTGCTGCCTGAAAGTCTTTACAGGTCACACATGACAGCATGCACTGTCATGGATAACAAGTGACAGATCACCTTGATAAACAAGAAAGATGACACCGAATTCTCAGGTGTAATGAGCATGTCTTTTGAATCCTTTCTGACACAAATTAAATTCATCAAAGCTATTCAAAGTCAATGGAACCGGTATGGAAAACAGTAGTATTTGACCAAAGGAAGAAGTTTTTCAAACGCATTTTTAATTCTGCAGTAAACGGAATTATGCACTTACACCCTCTGGTTGCAGACTTGTGCTTTAAGAAAAATTTAAAATTATACGAGAAACATTTTGCAGCAGAAACGCTCTCCAACGAAGAAATAATTTTTCAAATCGGACTCTTAGAAGTAGAGATATTGACAAATATAAGATATGCATCTACACCCCGGATGGAAAAATATGCATTATTTTAAGGAGAAAGTATTCTCAAAAGATTTTTTAACATGAGCGCTTTTGGTCCAGGAAATAATTTTTTCAGTTGAGTTTTCGGGAGCTCAGATTTTGCTGCAAATACATCAGAAGCAGAAATTAACACTTATGTCCCCTGGTGGCCAAACCATTTTTTACCATAAATTCGGAAGATTTCCCATCGAGAGCTGTATCTGCTGAAGAAAAATTTCTCAAATTGGAGTTTTAGAAGAAGAGATATCGGGGAAAACACAATTTACTTTTATGCCCCTAGTGGAAAATCTATGCATAACTTGAAAAAGTGACTATACCTAAAATACTCAACATAAATGTAATCAAAAGGTAAAATATTTTTTTTTCAATTGGATGTTTAGAAGCAAATATATGGTATAAAATGTGTTTGGGATTCGATGTCATTTGAACTTATGCCCTCAAGCAGCGAAATTATACATCGTAGACAAAATCGAAATGATGGATCATCATTTGCATATTTCAAGCTTCCCAATACAAAAAGAATTTTTCAAATCGGACTAATAGTTGTAGAGATATGGTGTCAACAGATGGACGAATGGAGGGACGGACAACATAAGCATGATCTTGTTTTACAAAAGATGTGCTAAAAATGTGGATGCAGTCAGCACCATTGCCTGTTACAGATGAGTTAAGAGAAATATTCAGTGCTACTCCATCTTCACAGTTTTGCCCTGAGTGACAGCATGGACATCATGCATGTCACGAGACACCATCAAAGTCATAAATAGTGATGTGAGGTGAAAACATTCTCCAGAGAAAATCCTTTGGAAATGAGAATATTTTCAATATGATTATTTCTTGATAATTTTTTTTTTCATTTCCACTTGGAAAAAAGGCGTGGTTTGACGATTATTCCGTATCGTTTGTGGAATGGCCAGCACAGAGACCTGATCTTAATCCCATACAGCACCTATGGGATGAATTAGAGCGCCGCTTAAGAAGTTTGGCAGATCAATTAGAGCCGTAGATTGATTTGCTCGTGCAAACTATTACACTGAAGAGCAATTGAATTACTATAGATCCAACTTTCTTTAACATTCAGATAGATTGTAAACATTACAGTATCTTCCATATGACGATGATGGGCAAAACACGTAACAAGAATAACAAATAAAGGTAAGTTGATCACGCTAGTTACGTTATGAGAATAGAACTTTTACAAGAAAGTTCGTAAGATGGGAGCTTTCGACCTTGTCTTAGGTCTTCATCACACCAATGGAGGACTAAGATTGTTTCCAGAAAGAGGGAGATTCAGAATTGCAAGTCTTTGGGTTGAAAAGAATTTCCAGGCTTTCGTGGTAACGGAGGGCAAATCGATTGTCAAAAGAAGCAATATGTTTTGCTTCGTTCCAGCGAGGAATTGCAAATTGTCTTCCATTGTCAAAATAGACAAGGCTGTATTTGTAAGGAACAGAACCAGAGAATTTCAGGTTTTCTTTCTTTTGAGGATGGAGGCATTCAATTTCTTTTCATAAATTGAATGCCTCCATCCTCAAAAGAAAGAAAACCTGAAATTCCTCGGTTCTGTTCATTACCATCCTTCCTATGCTTAAAAGTTAAATTATTTTCAGAAGTTTTGGTTACCATCTTGCCATTAAATCTCCTTCCCCCTCCCCCAAACATCTTGAAACTTCTACAAAGGGATAGGGACAAAGTTGAAAATCTGGACCTCCAAGGAGTTTAATGCATTCCTATCTCTTCTTCAACAGGTGATAACTTATACATTGGAAGCGCATACAGGAGCATTAACCACAGAATTTTAGAACATAAAAAAGATGATTTGAAAGCCAACCCTAATACAGCCTTGTCTATTTTGACAATGGAAGACACTTCTGCAATTCCCCGCTAGAACGAAGCAAAACGTATTGCTTCTTTTGACAATCGATTCTGCCCTCTGTTACCGTGAAAGCCTGGAAATTCTTTTCAACCCAATGACTTGCAATTCCGAATCTCCCCTCTACATCCCAATGATCTGGATATCGATTCTAAGATTTGGCAACAAAAAGAGCAAAATCTCAATTGTAGAATCTGGAGATTAGAGGTTTAACGACCACCGTGAGCAACTCAATGTAGAATCTGGAAACAATCTTAGTCCTCCATTGGCGTGATGAAGATGTAAGACAAGGTAGAAAGCTCCCATCTCACAAACTTTCTTGTAAAAGTTCTATTCTTTTAATGTAATTAGCGTGATCAACTTACCTTTATTTGGTATCTGCCATAATGCAGGGATTTACGCACACCCACCCAACACCCTTGTTCAACCCCTCTTCCCATAAAATCGCAATCAAAATCTCTGTGTGTACTTTTAATTTTTAGGAATTAATCCTTTTTATTATTATACAGTACAACTATCAATAGCAGTTAGCATTTACATGATTTTTTGGCTCTACCTGGAAGTATCTTCCAAAATAATGTAATTTTTTTTTTTTTTTTCAATTTGAAGTCTATGCATATGCAGTCTAATGTTTCTTTTCTAGTTTTTGTTTAAATCATATATTTAAGGTCAGTCATTCCAACCACAAAACATATGTACATACCTCTTCATTTTGGTATGTTACAGATTTTGCAGATATACTTCTGAGTCATTTCAGCATTCACAAGATTTGTGAAAATATCGGTATTTACTGTTTCAGCAATCCATGTTTTATACGTCTTGGCTTTAGTATTGCTTAGGAAAGCATTTACACGAGAGACAAAAAAAGAAAACAGTACAAAACTGAAATAACCATATGCAGTTTTGGAAAAATAATTCTTGGTTTTAACCATTTGCTACTACAAAAAATTGAACAGTTCTCCATTTTTTGAAGTTTTTCCCATTTTTAATCCTAGTTCTAAAGCTCAAATATTTCACTATAAAATATTTCAGCCTTCAAAAAATTTGCTTTCACCCAACACTTTCTTTACTACTTTTTCAGCACGCCTCCAATTTGAAATTCCTGGATTAAATTCCTGCCATAATGTTTGAAACTTTCCAGAACATTCACAAGACAGAAATTGTGACTGGATAAGTCTGGATAAATAGAGCCACTGCATTTTACTGAAGAAAGAAAAAAAAGTCCACTTCCATGCCATAAGAAGTCTACCCGCTCAGAATAATACCTGCAGTCAGAACTGGCCACAGAATTGTTACATCGTCGCTGACATTTATTCCAAATGATGTGATGTTGAAATCCCCAGGAGAAAAAAGGAATCTGAACTAGGAAAATTAGGAAGAAGAAATTGATGGTACTGAAGAGAAAGAAACTGTTGAAGAAGAGAACCTCTGCAGACCTGTATGTTGCAACCAAATATTCAAATGCTTTCCAACAGAAAGCAGTCACAACAAAGTCATCAAAAGGTTAGTTAACTTTAAAATTAACAATTTTTTTCTTTTTTTTTTTTTGAAGTTAATACATAGTAGCTAGATTTTTACAAAATAATGTACATTTTGAAGTATATCTAATTAAAGTTTCTTGAATTTGGCCTTATTAGATTACAGCAAACTAAATGCAGCCTTCACACTGACTAATCTTCAGATCAACAGGCCAAGGTAATATTCACAGATGAAAATTGCTTCAGTATTTCATCTGATTTCAAATGACAATCGATCTGGAGAGAATGTGAGATGGTGTATGATCCCAGGAAGATCACTGAACAGGACAGATATGATGGTCATGGCATCACGGTGTCGTCCAATATCGTGATCAATGGACATATTGAACTACAGGTGATGGACCAAGAGACAATCACCAGGCTGCAGCGCTGCAATGATGCGATTCTTTGCCACAGTCATCTTTTCTGTGCTGCTGTGGGTGCAGTATTCATTTTTAAGGACGATAATGCCTGTCCTCACAGCACAGAAGCTATGGATGAAGTATTTGGCTAGTGAGAATATTCGTGGTTTAAAACTTGGGCTCCACGCGACAATAACACATAAACATATAAAACGAGCGAAACACACAGAGTCACGTACGGTATAAGGTTGGTTTAGCGGTAGCTTTCGGTCATCCTACGACCTTGATCACCTGCGATCGACTGGATGGGCTGGTTGCCAGAACTACAATTTGAAGTTGGGGTGTTGGAAATGTTGCCACATTTTAGGAGAGAGATCCAAATAAATGGGATTTGGTGAGGGGTCTCTGAATTGCAGTTTTTGGTGAACAAAATTTCAATGCTCTCTTGGAAATGCAGAGATGCGCCTTGTTGATGAATGGGGCAACTTTTTTGGTTTCTTTCCAAATGGGAACTGCAGAGGTGTCTTCAAGGGTTAGTGCAAATAAAGCTGTTTTTGGAAGACCATTGGAAACATCTTTTTTTGTGTTCACCAAGTCTTGTTTTGATGCTTCTGTGTATATTCGAAGCACATACTGATTTGATGCTTCAGTGTATATTGGAAGCACATACTGAAGCATCAAAACAAGACTTGGTGAACACAAAAAGATGTTTCCAATGGTCTTCCAAAGACAGCTTTATCTGCACTAACCCTTGAAGACACCTCTGCAGTTCCCATTTGAAAAAACAAAACAAAAAAGTTGCCCCATTCATCAATAAGGCATCTCTGCGTTTCCAAAAGAGCATCGAAATTTTGTTCACCAAAAACTGCAATTCAGAGACCCCTCACCGAATCCCATTTATTTGGATCTCTCTTCTAAAATCTGGCAGCATTTCCAACACCCCAAATTCAAATTGTAGTTCTGGCAACCTGCCCATCCGGTCGATCGCAGGTGATCAAGGTCATAGGATGACCGAAAGCTACCGCTTAACGAACCTTTTACCGTACGTGACTGTGCGCTTCGCTTGTTTTATATGTTTATGAGAATATTCGTCAGATTGAGTGGCCATTATGCATCCCTGGGGAGATGTGCAAAAAAATCTTAAACCAAAAACCATTACAGCACTTATCATGGCTCTCCAGCAAGAGTGCAAAAATTTACTCCAAGAGCTCCTAAACCACTTGGTGCTAGGCACAACATGCTGGTACCAAACATGCATTGTGGGACACCCCGGTGGTGAAGTGGTCTATGTGCTGGTTTCTGACCATTCATCTGAGATGGGTGCGGATTTGAATCCCGGTGAAGTATGGATGTTGTGTTTGTCTGGCTATCTCCCTTTCCTGGAATCAATGGCCCAAAATTAGGGAGGGGTGACTGCTTATAGCCTATCAAGTTGCTCATGGTGGACATTAAGTCCCACTCCCCCCAAAATGCATTGTGGTGCAGGGTGGACATATCCCCTACTGAAGACTTCACACTGTAGTCTGTTTATGCAGTTCTGATAAAAGAGGGTTACTGGATGACAGGTGAGACAGTACCTGCATTGTAACATTTTGTCTTGTTTCGATCTCTATTACATATTACTCACAATTTTTGATGTTGTGTGTTTCATTTTACAGGTGCTATTACTACTGATAGCTGTAAAACCACTTTTTCCGATATTGACTGGTCACGTGTAGCTCGATAGATGCTGACTAAGAGAATTTTTTCAGCCCAAGTGGCAGGAAAGAAAGTTAGGGGAAGGCACAGAAAATCTTGAGAGGACCAAATTAAGGAATGTCTGCATGAGAAAAAGATTATGAGTATAAAGTACAAAAGGTCTTCAAATAAACAACTTGTATACACACACTCCGTTTAAATGGTGTAATAAACTTTACAAACGCCAAGCTTTCACTCTTCGAATGGGAGGCTTTCTCAAGGCAAAACTGAATAGGCTAGAATACAAAAAAAACAAGAATAACATTTTTGTATTATTCTCATTTTTCTTGTATTCTAACGAATTCAGTCTTGCCTTGAGAAAGCTCCCCGTTCGGAGAGCGAAAGCTTGGCATTTGTAAAGTTTATTACCCCATTAAAACAGAGTGTGTGTACATAAGTGGTTCATTTGAAGTATTACACAAGTGTAAGTCCCCTGATCCAATGAAAGGTCTTGTGCGTGTCATGTGATGGATGTCGGTGAAACTTGAGCTGGGTGCCAAAATCACTGTAAATGGAGACATTTGATACACCAACAGTAAGTAAATTCTAGTTCCATCAGTTAAACATTTATCTGCCAGTTTGTTTTTCTTTGAGGAGCTAACCTCTGAATCTCAGAGAACAGCTCAGTGATATGTATGTATGTATAATGTAACTCATCTTAAAGTTCTGGACAGCAGTGTAATGTGATTACTTTTGCCATATACTTAAGATTTCTTCATTAATATCTGTGACAGTGTTTAAGAACTGAAGATTCCTGACCTGGGATCTATATGTTACTGGATTAGAATGGTCATTGATGCTAGGAGGAAGAATCAGATACTTCGACTAGCACAAATCTGCAAGTTAGTTTGGATTCCTTTGCTACAGTTACTTAGCTTTAGATGCTCAAAATGTCATTATCATGACTTGAAAGGTGACAATACTGAATAGTTATCCTCAAACAAACTGTAATAAGCAGGGTCAGATTAAGGGAGTCTAACGGCACTATAGCCTAGGGGCCCACCATTATGAAGGGCCCAGAAGGCATGCCACTACGCCATCAGTAATACACTATAATTGTATACTTATATATAAAGAAAACTAAAATAGTTTTAGTTTTGTCTCGTATGATTTCCACTTGATTATGAACAGTGGCTAGAAGACGAACAGATTTCATGGCAGTGACTCACTAAGGGTAAATGTTTCAAGTTGCTGTGTGGACAGCTGGGTAGGCAAGAAAGTTTCTGCTTTTTCACAACTATCCACCACTACTATCCTACTACAACTATCTCTGCTTGCACTTGGAATCATTAAAGGGCAAAATCCACTGTGATTTCATATTGAATAACAAAAAGAAGCACCAAAAAATAGGCAGTACTAAATTATCAAAAGTTCCAAGAATCTAGGAATCTTGATTTTTTAACTCATTCTTTTGAGAACAGTGAAAAATACAGTAACTTTTTGTGAAAATTCTGCAGGCAATATATTAGTTTGAAAAATGCACTATACTATGTATTCATTATCACAAACACATTGGTACAGTTTTGTATTTTAGTAGACTTCAATAATGATTCTCTGTCATAAGATCTTTGGGGCCCACTCAGATGTCTTAACCTAGGGGGCCCCCACTAAGTCCTTCATCCAGCCCTGGTCATAAGTGGCTTTAGCTATTCTCAAATGAACTGCCATAAGCAACATTAACTATCCTCAAATGAATTCAAATTATGATGCTGAAGCAGGTGGTTCTGATACGAATCATTGACTTACTGAATGTTGATGGCTTAAGTATTGATTTGTGGTAATGTAACTGATTTACACTATAACCCTTAATCGACTGGGCAAGACTTGATAAACCTAGAGAAGTCTGCATCTAAGTTTCTACCCCAAATATTGTAAACTCTGTAGTACATAGAAGAGGTAAAAATGGGTAACAGATTCCAACCATTTGGTGCAATAATTGCTAATGCAGGAAAGCTCGGTACACAAACCTCTTATCAGCTGCATACAATCACTAGAAGAAAAAAAGCAAAGTAGCTGGCTAGAGAACAAAAGAGGCTGTATATAATGCAGAATTTGGAATAAATCAATATAATTAACATGACTAGCAATAAGTTGAAAGTAAACACAATTTGAAGCTGTCACTCACCTTGCCAGGAATGATTGCACAGAAAAGTCCAAAACACATGAAGATAAGCAAGATAGCAAAGAGAGCCCCACCACAAGCTGTGAAATCATACTGAAATTGAAAAAGGGAGGGATTAAATTCATTCAAGTGGTGTATTTAAATTTCAGTACAACGTCAGATTTCTCACAACAAATATATCACTATTTTTTCATTCTAGTGATTTCTTAAAATAAATAAATAAATGGTTTTAATGACCAACTAAGAATCAAATCTATGTGAATTACATTTTGTTCATAATTTAGAATTACCTGAAAGTAGAATTTTCTACTTTTCACTAATATCAGGTCCAGTTTGGAGGAGACACCACATTACTGTTTGTTTTGGATCCATGTCATTGTACACCAGATCAAATATTAATATGTATAATACCAAAGCCACAAGAAGTCAAGTTTTCCTATCAACCAAAGGTCTTCAAAGCTTTGTTTTCAACTAGAAACACAATACTTATTTCATTTTATTTTTTTCATCATGTGTGATAGCACCCCAAACAACTATGTGCTATCTTTGTGTTGTCAAAAGGTGCAAATTTTATTTATTTGTTTATTCACTCATTCATTCATTTTGTCACAATAAGGTGCAAATTTTATTTATTTATTTATTCACTCATTCATTCATTTTGTCACAATAAGGTGCACAATGTTTTTCAAGTATGGTACCTCTGGGATACATTTGGTAAAGCTGCCAACTTTCATGAGAAATTGCAGCACAATTAGTTTAAAACACATGTATGAAGCAATACCTCATGTGTTATTTTATATTTTCATTCCTTATTCTGATTATTTGAGAAGGGAAGGCAGCATTTATTTGCCATTCCACCATCACATCTGTGATTTGCCTATTCCTAACAGACTGGCATCAATTTTCTGAAGAAAAAAAGACAACCAAAAACTAAGAGACTTGCCTCTTGCAAATTTGTGTGTTCTTCCAAAGTGACAGCCTACCTTCTCCCTCTATCAGTCACACACTAGTATCTTTCCACTTTTGATTTGTTCTAGAGTTTAACACTAATTCCAGAGAAGGGACAGAGTTGCTGCCATCAGGAAAACACACCACCCATTAGAGGTGGGTTTTACAGTGCTTTTCCTGTCAAAGTGACAGTTCTGTGAAAGTAATTATGACAGAATTGCCGTTTACAACAAAGGTGATGGAGCCCTAAAGGAACCAGAACTGTGAGTCACAGTCTTACCTGTAACTGAGATAAAATCACTGTTTACAACAGTAGTGATGGAGCTGTAAAGAAGCTGAAACTAAGAGTCACTGTCTTACTTGTAACCGAGATACAACCACTGTTTACGACAGTGGTGATGGAGCTATAAAGGAGCCAAAACTGTGAGTCACCATCTCACTTGCAACAGTGACAAAATCACTGTTTACCATACGGGTGATGCAGCAGTGATGAAAAGGCAAGTCACAGTAACAGTGACAAAATTACTATTGCAGTCGGCTCGCTTTGAATTGTTTTTTTATGAATGAATGCACAACGAAAGCCAAAACAAAAACTCTAAGTGTGGGGAAAAGGAGAGACTGAAAGAAAGCTCACATTATTAGTGATTTCTATGATGTTTCAACAGAAAAGAAGACAAATTGCTTAGATATGGTGACATAGTAACCAACACTGACACAACAGTGATTTTAGACACCAAGAATTCCTCAGACATGGCTAACAGCGACATTCTTATCAGAGAATTTGGAAATGTTACTTTTTTATCACTGGTCATAATGGTGACAATGATTTTTCAGTAACAATGATATTATTTCCGACCCATCTCTACCACCCATGCCTCTTCTGGGACTAGAACATAGGTCCACTGTGGATGAATAATCCAAAGCCCATGCCTCAGAAAACTCGGTCACCAGTGCAGCCTACCCACTTTCATAGAGCTCACTTTTCCATATCAAGTCCAGTTTTTTGGAAGACATCTTTGTAACATGACATAACTGAATAATTGCCCATGTGAGTTCTAAGTTAGTAAATGATGCTCCTACTTCTAAAAGGGTACATAAGATTATGTGCTTAGAAGATAAAATTCAATCATTAAAACATGCTTGATTATGGCATATCCTATGCTTTCAGCAAAGAATTTTAGGTCAGCAAGCTGACTACAAAAGGCAAGTTTGCTAGTACTTTGCACATGACACAACATGACCTGAAAACAGTAAAAGACACTTAACATTTAAACCAACTTAAAATAAAAACCAATAGCAGGAGGAACAGAGGATTGTATAACTGGAGTTTAAATGGGTATGTTTTATGAAATGCATTTCAGTTGTCTTTTTATATTACGTTTGGCAGCTATATAGCACATCCTCTTTAGGCTATGTGCTGCTTCTTCTTCTTTGTTACTCAGTAGATGTACTCTGTATCTCCATTCCTCTCTATTATCCACCATTCTCTTCAAGCCATAGTATGTCCTGGTATTGGTGTCTTGGAGTAATTGTGCCACAAAACTATTCCTTAGCCATCCTCTTCCTCTCTTGCCTCGAATTTTCCCTTCCAAAACTTTCAGAATCGGGCCTCCATGGTGCAATGTGTGTCCCATCCATAACATTCTTCTTTTTAACATGTTGATCAGATTCCTGGGTTATCCCACTCTCTCCAGGACCTAATCATTAGTCTTTCTATCAAGCCAGCTTATTCTCTCCATTCTTCTATGGCTCCACATCTCAAATGTCTCCAGCCTTTTCATTTCCCTCTTGGTCAATGTCCATGTCTCAGAACCGCAGAGAGCTACTGGCCAAACATATATATGCCTTTAAAATTCTCTTCCTCATGAAAGAAATACGGGATTACGCCATATAATACAAATTTTGAAAATGACAATCCGATTTTTGGCGTAAATGTGACAAGGATGGTAAGTCAGATAATATTCGAAAACTTGAAAATTTTCATCGTCCTGGAGTGGGGCTCGAACCCGCGTCTCCCAGAAAACGACCGGGTATGCTAACCACTACACAACTCAAAATGACCAAGTTTCAAGTTTCCGATCAATTTGAATATAACCATCACAGGATTCGCCAGTCGAAGCAACCGGCATTCATGTTTAGCGAATCTGGAGGTTAAGAATCTTATCCCGTGTTTGCTCAGAGAAGCAGATAAATCATGAAAGAAATACGGGATTACGCCATATAATACAAATTCTGAAGATGACAATCCGATTTTTGGCGTAAATGTGACAAGGATGGTAAGCCGGATAATATCCGAAAACTTGAAAATTTTCATCGTCCTGGAGCGGGACTCGACCCGCGTCTCCCAGAAAACGCCCAGGTATGCTGTAAGTAGTCTTTGATTCTCTCTAAAAGCCATTTTTGCCATCCCCAGTCTCATTCTAATTTCCTTTTCACATCTCGGTAATAATTTGACCCAAATAGCGAAATGATTTAACTTGTTCAATGCATTGTCCTTCAATTTTAGGGAAAGCCTGTCTTGGATTCTTCCCTATTACCATTAGCTTTGTTTTACTTTTATTTATCTTCATTCCGTAGATATCCGTCTTTTTGTGTATTTTTGACATCATGCCCTGTAATGACTTGGCTGATCCTGAAACAATTGCCTGGTCATCAGCAAACTTGACGGCCTTAATTATCTCTCCATTAACCCAAACTCATTCAGTGGCACTCCCCAAGGCCTGATCCATCATAACTTCGGCATAAATACCAAAAAGGCCAGGTGACAACAAGCATCCCTGCCTTACAACTTTATTTATTGGGACTGGATCAGTCATTCCCTCTTGAATTGAAATCAATGCTTCTTGACTTACATATAGATTTTTGATAAGCTGGATACTGTTTGTGTTATCATCCATGCTGCTACTGTTGCTTCTGTACTGGCATTATTTAAATGCCAGTAACAGAAGCAACAGTAGCTTTAAATTAAGTTTTTTTACTGCTACCTATGTATCACAGAACAAAATGAAAAAGTATGTATACGATTTTGTGTCTGTACAACTTTTGATACAATATAAAACCAATGCTTCATAAAAAAAACAAAAAAAACATACGGTCACAGGGCTATATGACTATCTCATCACAAATGAATATTATTTCAGTCAGTCTAGAACAATATTTGAAGCTATTGGGTTGTCGGAAAAGTCACGACGTATTTTAGCCATGTTTTGCAAAGGTCATTTATTGATAGAAAGAACAAAGATCAATGATATAATGCCCGTTTTGTTCAATAACATCTTTTGCCATCTTTCAGTGAGCTGCAGAATGCCTCGTTCATAGGAGGACCTGTCTTTCATGGCGAAAAACTGTACAAGGTGTTGATTTACAGCCTCATCTGAATTGAACGTTATACCACCCAAGGACTGTTGAAGAGAGTGAAACAAGTGGAAGTCTGACGGCGCAAGGTCAGGCGAGTATGCTGGGTGGGGGCAACACATGCCACTCAAGTTCCAAAAAATTTTGGCGGGTGATCAAACTAGTGTGTGGTCTCGCGTTGTTGTGATGGAACACAACACCTTTACGATGAACGAGCTCTGGACGTTCCTGGATGATGGATTCTCGTTCAAACTGTCCAATTGCCAACAGTACACATTCGAATTGATTGTTTGGTTCTGTGGTAGGAGCTCGAAAAACACGACACCTTTAAAATCCCAACACACTGAGCCCAGAACCTTTCGCTGATGAATGTCTGCTTTGGATGTCGTTTGAGGTGAAGCAGCACGTCGAGACCAAGACCGTTTGCGCAGCACATTGTTGTTGACAATCCACTTTTCGTCACCAGTTATCAGTCGCTTCAAAAAAAAGATTGTTTTCCTCACGTTTAATGAGCATATTGCAGATGTTTATACGCGCCGTCAACTGAGCTTCTTTGAGTTCATGAGGAACGTACACATCGAGCTTCCTTACGTATCCCAGCTTCTTCAGGTGGTTGTGAACACTTGAATGATGGATGCACAATGTGTCTGCAATCTCGTGTCGTGTAACGTGGGTTTGATTCGATCAATGCTTTGATTTGGTCATCAACCTCAGTTGGCCTCCCGAACCGAGGAGCGTCGTTGAGGTCAAAATCGCCAGCACGGAATTTTGCGAGCCACTGCTGGCACCGTCGTTCTTGTAGAGCATTATCACCGTACACTTTACGCAACTTTTCACAAGCTTGACGCGTGTTCTTCCCTTTACGAAAGTAAAACTGTAAAATATGGCGAAAATGCACAGTTTGGTCTTTCATCTTCAACTTGATGTCAAATCTCCACAAATCAACCAAATCGCTCACTATTCCTTTTAGACTGCAGCTAGAACTGGCACCTGTCGAATGCCATAGCGATAACAGAGCTGTGCATGCCTCTAGTACTTCCAAAACCACCCAACCGCCACCGGGTGCCAAAATAAGTCATGACTTTTCCGACAACCCAATAGAAAGGAGTAGCCAGAAAATTTTGAAAAGTGATATATACTTCACAAATATAAATATCATTGGAAAGATAGCTTGTGCAGACAAATCCATTGTGAATGAATTTCCCCAAGGCTTTTGCTGACAAACTACTCAAAAAGAAAGTTTTAATACTACTTTTTGTAAACATAAGTTTATATTATAAAAATACACTTAATCTACTTTCTTTGTAGGAAGACCATTTACGCACATTGTATGTCAATTCATGATATGAACATCATGTACCTTGAGTTGTTGTTTTTTTATTCTTTAGAGGGATTGTTATTTAACAAATTATTATATTGTAATTAAATAATTTACATGCTTAAAGAAATTAATGCTATTATTGAAAAATTATCTTACCTTAAAAACCCTGTGGTCAGGTTATAAGTACATCGTTCTCATTACACAGATGCTAAATATTTTTTAACTTATAAAATTTTGAGTTTATGTATGTATATGCTATACTAATTAAAAATCTAAAGACAGTTAGGAGAGGTACTGAAGTTCCAATGTGAATTTCAGACTTCCAAATATACTGAATATGTAACAGATTTGAATGCTTCTTGTGGTATCATTTTCAGTGTCGTTGCCTTGTGTTCGCACACAAACTTTGGCAAATTTCCAATGGCATGTGTTTACCCTCACCTCCAAGTCTAACAGTGATATCGATGCACAGACAAGCATGCACAGCTGATAATTCAATTCACAAAATCAGATATTCTCTCCTCAAGTGCTATCTATCTATGATAAGAAAACTATTTAATTTTAACTTTATTAGTTTATTATTTTTTATTTACATTTTACTGATCTTTTGTTATTTTTTATAACAAAAATAATAATTTATAATATCTAGGTTAATGAACTCTACTTTTCTCTAAGATCAAAAATACTTTATCACAATGCTAGAACAAAAAAAAAAAAAAAAAAAACTACTTTAAATATCCTTTATATAAAACTTCAAAAAAATTCTAGAAAAAAGTGTTAGTAGAAGATCTCCTTTAGTAAAATAATACTTAGTAACTGAAAACCTGTTCATAGAACTTATATATTCACACTGCATTTCATTTAGAGTTTCCAAAATCCAGACAAAGATACTGCATTACAGCCAAGACGTCAAACTTCGTAGCACATGAACTCACTTTACGCCAAGAGGAACCATGAAAAAATACGACAACTATTTTGCATATGCTCATTTAACTGAATTAAATTCCAGTTTTCCCATTTCAATAAAATCAGTTTGATTCAATTAAATGAGAACACCTGCATTTTTTCATTTCAGTGAACATACAGCAGAATATTTAGGTAAGCACTTTAATTTCTTCAAAATCTATAACACAAGTGTCATTTGTTTATTACACATATGCATACAATGTGTAAAAGTAATCGCCAACAATTTATTTTGCACATAAACTTGTAGGCATTGCTGACTGCAGCAGACACAGATATTTCTTTTCTGCCTCTTGAAAAGCATAATCACATCACTCTTCCAAAAGTGGCATCATTGCAGGCTTTAACTACAATTTTATTCCCACGAAGAACAATCTGCAACTAAATTTCTGACGAGTAAGATGACAAAAAAATCCTGATGAGTAAAGGGGTTTTAAATTAAAACTTTAAAACATGCCTAAATAATGTAAAAAGTTTAAGGAATCTTAACTTCAGTCTTCATCAACCTTGTGATGGATGGGCGACGATGTTCATAAGTGGTTGCCACATCTGTACAGTCATATAAATTATTTCTTTTCTTAAAATTGATTTTCAATGAATGATAAAAGAATAATCAAAATTGCAACTCTTGGGGCTGAGAAAAATTACCAAACTTTCCCAATAGCGTAAGGAAAAATGATTGAATGAGGCAATTCATTTAGTGTCAGTCCAGAGGTTCTGCAGAAATTCCTCTTCACTGGCATCTATAAATTTTGAGGACATTTCTGCTGAACTGCTAATTGATTATCCTTTTATCACTCCATTAATATGAAAATCAATTTTAAAACAAGAAATAATGTATATACGAAAGCTTTCAACAGAACTGAAGTTATTAGTTGAAAGCTTCCTTACTTTAAAATTTTTTTACATAACTTAAGTGTGTTTTAAAGCTTTAAGACTTAATATTGCTTTCATTTAATGTAAGCAAGTTTAGAAGCTACAAAATGCGAAATTACTGAAAATTTGTTGCCAACCAATAAATAGTTCGGAATCTATGTTATACATACTGTATGTCTAAACTTCTGTAAAACACATACATATCACTAAGCTGTTCTCTGAGATTCAGAGGTTACCTCCAAAAAGAAATACAAACTACCAGATAATTTACTTACTGTTGTTGTATCAAACTTCTCCATTTACAGCGATCTTGACATATAACTCGGACTTCATTCACAACCATCACACGCCGTACACAAGATCTTCTATACTTCATACTCATAATCTTTTTCTCATGCAGACACTCCTGAATCTGATCCACCCTTGTCTTCCTTGGCCTTCCTCTGCCTTTCCTTTCTGCCACTTGGGCTAAAAAGATTTTCTTAGTAAGCATCTCATCACTCATTCTTTCAACATGGCCAAACCACCGAAGCATATTGGTCTCCACCTTGCTAACAACATTTTGCTTCACATCACACAACTGCAACACATCTTCATTCCTCACACAATCAGACCATGTCTTGCCCCCCCCCCGTAAGTAACACATTTCTCCAGCACACAAACGACTCCTATATTTCTTCTGCAGTACCCAGGTTTCACTGCCATACATCAGTGTAGGAACAATTACATTTTTATACACAGCCATGCAGGACTCCCTAGAGAACCCATCACTCCTGTGAAAACCTCCTGGAGCAGCTATGACTTTCAATGAAGGATTCACTCGCCTATTAATTTCAGCATCCAATTTGTTCTCTCTGTCAAACATGCTTGCTAAATACACAAACTCACTCACCTGGTCAATCACAGTGCTGTTTATACTTACATTACATTCAGTGCTACCAGTTCCTCTCTCAAACACTATAACTTTGGGTTTTCCCTTATTGATACTCAGTTTGAATTTCATGCAAACTTCATACATCCGAGACAACATACTCTGCAAATCACTTTTGATCTCTGCCAACAGGACAGTGTCATCAGCATACAGCAATCTGCACACACGGATATCACCAAGACATAAACCACTATCATCTATTTTGGCATCACGCATGCATGCGTCCATAAATATATTAAACAGCCATGGTGACATTACACAACCTTGTCTGACTCCTGCACCAATGGAAAACCATTTTGATAAAACACCATTCACTCGTACACAAGCTCTACTACCAGCATACATGGCTTTTACACTATTAAGTAGATTCCCAGTAATACCATATTCATTCAATACCTTCCACAAAAGTGTCCTATTTACTTGGTAATAAGCTTTCTCTAAATCTATGAAGGCAGCAAAAACTTTCTTACCAACAGCCAGATACTTTTCAATCATCGAGCGTAATGCAAAAATCTTGTTAGTGTA
Source organism: Macrothele yani (assembly GCA_039090855.1). Lineage (NCBI taxonomy): Eukaryota > Metazoa > Arthropoda > Arachnida > Araneae > Macrothelidae > Macrothele > Macrothele yani. The sequence continues at coordinate 126,412,043 of CM077024.1, read as the reverse complement.
GCCTTTATCAGGCATAAAACCACTGAACATCCCACACTTTCTCTGATGTAAGACCCCATACTTTTTCAACAACAACCTTACCAAACACTTTCCCTGGCATACTTAGTAGGCTAATACCACGATAGTTCTTGCATTCAGTCTGATCACCTTTTCCCTTATACAAGGGAACAATGATAGCATCCTACCAATCCCGAGGGACCATTCCTAACTCCCAGCACAAATGGCAAATTTCAGTTAACCAGTCAATTACAGAATCACCTTAAATGCATCTACAGCTCTTTTAAACCCGTAATTCAATGTCTGGCATCATGCCAAGAACATTTCCTGCTCTGCAGACACCATAACAGATGAGCAAAATGAAAATATATCTTCTCTCCCCCTAGCTGGCTGTTTGGAGTTCCTTCCCCATTCTTCCCAAACACTCATTCTTTATAGTCCATTTTTTGTTGGTTAAAAAATTCTTCTTAATCTTCTTTAGGTCCCCTAATGTCGAGTGCTCTTAAACATTGTTTAACTATGCTTAGTAGTAAATATGCCACTGTAGTCAAGTTCAAAAGATTATACTAATCTCCATCATATCTCTTGCAGCGGAAGACAAAAATCCCAATGGACAAACACCAATGCTGGAAAGGTAAACATTATTTGGAAAAACAGGTGTGCAAGTATTATTTCCCTACAAGATGATGACATTGGTGACCTACATCTTTTTTATCCTGCAACAAACCTGTTTATACTGTATCATGCTCTGAAACAGATACTGTTACACATCAGAATCAGAACTTGCCATGTTGAAATACAGGATCAAGTCAGTTGCATGTGTTTTTCATTTATCAGTTACAAGTGAAACCCTGATTATATGCCCCCACATTTTACATTTTTTTTTCTGTTTCAAGCGACGTTTTTCTGAAGTCCTGATGAGTCTTCTATATTTTCCCCGTGCTATACGTTTTATCAATCACACGATTTCCTGCATTGAACATTGTTTAAAATTTTTGTAGCCAAACCTGATTATCCTCTAACTTCTGGTCTTTCTTGGTTTTCCGTAAATATAAGATAGTTTTAAACCAGTTCTTCCCCCTCCTGCCACATTCCTCAGCAGAATCTGACAACCAGGTTGCCTTAAACCGGTTCTTCCTCCCCAGAATTTTTCAAAAACACATGACGCCCAGTTGGGGCAGTGCCACATTCCTCAGACTGTAAAAACGCTTGAAGAACACTTACAAAGCCTTTCAATTATTGAGAAAGCTTTGCTTGAGCTAAACACAAAAAATAGAATGCAAATTGAAATTACCATTTTTTTTTCAAACCAACATCCCAAAATGTACATAAATACATATGCAGTTACACTGCATTATTTGGGGGGGGTTCTTACATAAATGTGTTTACAATACATACTATGTACTAGCATAGTACTATTAGTGTACGTGCATTTCTATTTTCTGTACACATTATGTATCCTGTAAAGTTTGTTTTACCTCAAAAATCAAAGTTGTTACTCAAAAAAATAAGTTTGTTTACTTGACCTCGGTTTTACGATTACCTGCAACATACGACTTTTAATCTGGTCTGCTGAAAAGCGTAAAATCGGGGTTTCACTGTATTAATGTCTGTTCGCAGTCCTGGTATTCAAAATTGTTTTTACAATAACACCTTGTGTCTGAGAATTGCCTGTCATTGTACAAACTATATCTTTTTTTTTTTTTACTGAAAATGCAAATGGGTATAATACAAAGGTTCTCAACATACCATTCTATTTCAGTTTACTTCTCTCTCTCTCTCTCTCTCTCTCTCTCTCTCTCACTCACTCACACAATGTGTATGTTGACTGAATACGAAACACACAAAAATGTGTTAAAATGAATTTAACTGTAAATATGTAGTAATCTACAAAATATTTCAAGTAGAGACAATAACCACAATACAACATAACGTATAAGCAATGAATAATATGAAACAAACCTTGGTCTGAGTAGCAAAGATTGCAAGTCCCAAGCAAACAATCTGAAAATGGAAGAAGTTAAAATTTCATAATGGCAATGGATTGAACAATATCCACATTTATAAATCATTCTGAAAATTAAAAATGTTCACATGTAAATTAATAAATCTGCTGACATAGGAAAATCATAAATGACCATACTAATTTTGCACAATGATAATGAAGCTTATTTTTTAAAATAATGTTTCACTATATATTGGAATATTCCAGACATACTGCTTACCTTAGAGGTCCGCTTCTGGAAAAAACATCACATTTCACACACATTATTTGGTCCCTGTCGCTGCCCCCTGTCCATCAACCTGTGCCTAGCTGTCATGGTCCCAGTACGTTCGATATGGAAATGTCCTGAGGATTGAACACCAAACAAGGCCAGCGACGGGGACCAAATAACATGTGTGAAATGTGATGTTTTTTCCAGAAGCGGACCTCAAAGGTAAGCAGTATATCTGGAACATTCCAATATATATTGAAATAAAGCACGTGAAAAAACGAATAGTAGTGATATCTGGCCTATACATTAAACCTAGATATGAGCTTCAAGTTTGAATTAGTAATGTTTCACTGTTTATCTGTGCTATGTCACTGCTTTAAATTCCATAAAAAATATGAATATTTTTAACATTTGAAAAGACACTGATGTTTGAAGCTCAATGATAGTTCTGAATAGCACTATAAACCTATTCCAAATGAGAATGACATACTTCCACTGCTAGATACTGAAATTTCCCCACCCAGAAGGATTGACGATAGAGGGGTGAAATTGAGCATGCAAATAGGAAAACATAAGGGCTCACCTTGATGCTATTTTCAGCCACGCACAGTGTTTACCAGATGAGACGATGTGGCACAATGGGTATGCCTCAGTAAGCGGTTGCACCGCTGCAAATGGCAACACAGGCAACAATACAGTGTGGCAATGCGTCATTCAGTCGACAGATAACGTCCTGAGGAACGGAACACCAAACATGGTTGACTTGCTTCCATAATTCATCGAGATCGTGCGCTGGCCGATTTTATTGCAGATGACATCCAATGTCGAATGGGGATAAATTGGATAATGTTGCTGGCCATGGCAGTGTTTGGATATGTTGCAAACATTGTCTGGAGACCAGAGCAGTGTATGCACAGGTGTTATGTTGCTAGAAAATGGGGTGCAGTAGGCCAATCAGGAATGGTATCAAAATGTGCTGCAGAACCTCACTCACATATTGTTCAGCTGTTAGTACGCCCGTGATGTGGACACAAAGTGACCTGCTGTCGTGTGCAATAGCACCCCAAAGCATGATGCCTGCCTGATAGTCAGTGTGGCAGTCATGAACGAAACCGCGTTCTGTCCACTCACCAGGGTGTCACCAGACACGGATCCATCGATCGTCAGCACCCAGACAGAAACAGGATTCATCACCAAAGACCACAGTGGTCCATTCATGACTCTAGTTCAGATTATTTCAACACCAAGCCAGAGAAGCATTGCAATGGCTGGCCATCACTGGCAGTGTATGTAATGGTTGCCTACTGTGCAGGTTTGTCACATATAACCTTCAGTTCACAGTTCAGGTTGTTATCGCAACATCCATGGCCAATGATACAGCACATCGAATATCGGCTGCAGTGCTTTCTGGTGACAAACGAGCGCGTCAAAAAATCCACCGGTACACGCATGCTGCACCACTGCCACTCCTGCCCACTGCACCACTGCCACTCCGACACACACATGAACCTTGTTGTAGCCACTGGTGCCAACAACATCCAACAGCTCATGCATAGCAATACGATGTGTAGATCACCCCACTTAACACAGGCCTACAATTCTTCCTCTCTGAAATGCATCCAAATGGCAATAAACCTGGCAAAGGCATGTACTTGGAATTTTCAGCCTTCACTGAACAGTTTCCAAGTACAAACAACAAATCTGAAACACCCACAACACTTTCACCAGCAACCACACATTACCATCCCTGTTGTTGCTGGCACCTTTATCTCAGGAACATGTGATGTCCTCGATTCCAGTTTAACATCATTTGCATATATCTGAAGTGGATACACCTGCCCTATGATTTGCATGTTTGTAGCACACCTTCTGGGTGCAGCAATTTCTATGTTGAGCAGTGTATTTTAGTAAAATAATTTTAAATCTGTTAATGTGTTAGGTAATGCTTTGCATTGGTTATGCTCTAACAAATTATCACTTAATATTCTAAAAACCAACGCCGTATATTTCCGAAACGTTCATAAAAGAGAGGACATAAATAACTTTCCAGTCAGGATTAATGATCTCCCCCTTAAAATTGTGGACAAAGTTCAGCATCTTGGTGTTTGGTTTGATGAATTCTTTAACTGGAATATGCATGTTCAGTTTGTTTTAAAAAAGTTTCCTTACAGGTTGGCCTGCTTGGTAAAATTAAGCATCTCTTCCCTATCAATGTCCTAAAAATCTTTTACTATGCTTTTATTTATACCCATCTCTCCTATTGTCTGGAATCTTGGTATTCAAATATAAGTGCAAACAATAAGTTATGCTTGCTCAAATTACAGAAGAAATCTGTTCGCTATATGCTGAACACAGATTACATGTCGCATTCAAAACCATTATTTCTAAAACTAAATATTCTAAAAATTCATAAATTTTTTACCTTGAAACTAGGTATCATGTTTTTTAAAATAATGCATCTTAAACTGCCTATTTTTCAATCTGACATCAAATATCTGGATTATTCTATCTTCACCAGATCTGTTGCTAACAACAAATTATGTCAGCCATGTGTGTTAGACTTAATTATGGTTTAATTAGCATACTGTATAAAGCCATTATCCTATGGAATAATCTCCCACAGAGCATCAGATCCCTGGAAAATATCAAAAAGTTTTCCTTGTCTCTGCGAAATTACATTGTAAATCATCCTGATCTCCATAACGAATCTCAACCCTATTATTAAATTGTAGTTCCAAGCATGCTGCTAACAGTGGTGCTTCTGTTATAACCATCTTACTTGCTTTCATATATGCCATATGTTTTATTCTTTTTCTTACATCTGATAGGGGGAATCGCCTTACAACCAATGTGTTCAGATTCCTCCTGGTGTATTGCATTTTCATATAACTGTAAGTTTTAAATGTGTGCAATAAAAAAATTGTATTGTACTCAAGAATAAATACTATAATAAGCTGTAGAGTACTTTGAAATAATGAGCACTTATTTACATTCTATATTTTGAGGTTACTCACCTTTATTCCCTAAATCTTTTAGGAGGTTTTCGTCTCTACACATTTCCAACACGTATTTTTCTTATTTACATCATGGTTAGAGGCCGCAAAAAAAAAAAAATAATAATAATTTTCAACTCACGCAAACTTCACTCCCTTCCCTTCTTTTCCCTATGACCAAATTCAGATTCAAAATAATCTACCACAAATATACACAATTGAACTCCCTAAAACACATTAATCTAATTAAAACTTCAATCAATAAAAACCTATTTACACATTTCCTAAAACGTCAAAGTTAAAAAGCTGTAACCCAAAATCATCTACAATTGCACATCAGTGCCCAATTAAAATAAACCCAAATACCTGACACAACCACTATATTCAACAATCACGGACCTCTCTCTCCTCAGAAACAAGCATAACAACCAAGCACTTTCACAGCCTCTGCCCAGGCCATTCTCAAGAAGCGGACGCAACAGATGTACCACCTGTCACCATCCACGAAACGTATATGGAAATGTGTAGAGACGAAAACCTCCTAAAAGATTTAGGGAATAAAGGTGAGTAACCTCAAAATATAGATTGTCTAAATAGCAGGTGAATAATTAAGCAGCTAGATGACATTTGACATTTGCAATGCTGTATGAATATATGACTTATTTACATATTCGACTGACATACTGAGACAGGGAAAGGCGAAAAATAATACAAAGTGTGTCAGAAGAGCTACGAAATTATTTTATTATTATTTGTGTTTCTGTTGTTACTTGATGAGGTAAATAACACTGCGAGTGAGAAATCAGATAGTGACATACTGTTTTCTGTTGTGTAAAATGCACTGTTTTTTTCCTTCTTTTGATTGAAGCCAGTGCCGTAAGACAAACAACGTCCATGCCTCACCGGGATTCGAACCCAGACACTTCTGGGGACAAATGGCCATAAGCCAGCGCTTAGACCACTGAGACACCAGGGCGGCTAAAACGCACTATAAGTGTTATGAAGAGAACACAAATTTCAGAGGCTAAAGAGGTCAATTATTTCTCAATTAAATATTAGAATCGCCTGACAGAAATCAGACATGTTCCCTCTACATACACAACTATACATATACAACTATAATGTTGAGATGGTGATTCTAATATTTAATCTCACTGTAAAGAATTCAGATGTGCATGGGCCGCGGGTGGCCTACGTTTGTGACTGCCACGGAGAAAACCTCAGGTTCGATCCCAGGCAAGTACGAACACTTGAACCACTAAATATATATCCGCTGTGCGTTGGACGGGCATGTTAAGCTGTCTGACCCTGGGTGCTGGCCCTCCTGGTAATAAATAAGGGAGTCTCCCCCCCTCTCTACCTCACTTCCGTGTCACTTTCCTATCGGGCACTCTAGCCCAAATCTCATAGGTTCCTATTTCTAAGGGTTGTTTAAGACCTGGGGTCAGACACTCCCTTCTTAAAATCCTCTACATCTGATCTGATCTTCAGATGCATATGAAATGTAGATAGTAGCAATATAAGAAAGACTCATGATTTAAGTTACTTTGAAAGAGGCATGATAGTGAGCTTAAGGCAGGCAGGTGAAAGCATCTTAGAAATGGCAAACTTTCTTACCTGTGCAAAACAACTGCTTTGAAGGTGTGCAATGAGTGGTGCACAAGCAGTGAAGCAAGCAGCCAGTGGTCTTCCCACAGGTGGAAACAACTGGTCAGTGATTTAGGGCAGTGGTGACTGGAGAGGATTTTACAAGGTAACACATAAACTTCATTGTGTTAACTAACCACATAGTACAACAGCAGTATCCAGAGGAGAATTTCAAGATACACAGCCAGTCACACATCGGTGCAAATAAGCAAGTAACACTATACATCCCTTTCATGTACCACTCATGTATGCTGCCAAATTTTGTTTTCAGTAGGCACAGGAGCACCAAAACTTGACATTTTAGGACTGTCAAGAGGTTGTTTGGTCTCATGAATCAGATTTTCAGTTAATGCACTCTGATGGATCAGCCAGAATATGGTGTCAATAGCAGAAACAGATGGATTCCAGTTACCTAGCATTAACTGTACAAGCTGGTGAAGGGGGTGTAATGATCTGGGGTACATCTTGATGGTGGACACAAGTTCCTTAATGCCTCTAGAACAGCATTCAGTGCCACAAGGCATCTTAAATCACTGCAGATCAGGCACTCCCATACATGTGCACAGTGTTTCCTGATGGAGAGGGACTACTCCTAGAAGGATAATGTGCCCTGCCACAATATCCTACTAGGAGTAGCCCCTCTTGGATCATCACACCATGGTTCCAGCAGCATAACAGTGACTTCAAAGTGCTAAAATGACCTCCACAGCACCCAGATCTTACCTCCCATTGAATAACTGTGGGAGAGATTGAGAGTGCCATTCCTAACAGAGATCCTCCTCCAGAAAACACACTGCACATGATGGACTGCATCACATCTGCTTGGCTGAACATGCCTGTAGAACAATACCAGCACCTTGTTGAATCCATGTCACATCGAAATCAGACTGCTCTGAAAGCCACAGAACGGAAAAAAACATGCTATTATATACAAGGGTTCTACCTAAAGTAATGCAAAAGTGGGCTAGCTTTTTTATTAACTCATAGAAATCGTTCAAATTGCTGATCGTGGCAGAATAACTCTTGCTCTATATTGTACAAAGGTACTAATCAACATAGTCTCCATCACAAGTGATGCATATGTGCCATCACTGAACCCAACTCTCGAATCCTCTTTGAAAAAATTCAGGTGTGGACTGTTGTACCCACTTCTTCACAGCCACTTCCACCTCGTCTGTGTCATCAAATCGTTGTCCCCAAAGACTGTCCTTCATTGGACCGAACAGATGGAAGTCTGAGGGTGCCAGATCTGGACTGTATGGTGGATGGGGGACCACCGACCAGCCTGATTTGTCGCCGAAGATGTGTGTGGTCTCGCATTGTCATAGTGAATGTGGATCCTTTTCAGATTCTTGTTCGGTCTCTTCCTCCTTATGGCTTCTCTAAGCTTCTTGAGTGTCTCAATGTACCTCTCGCTGGCCACAGTACAGCCACATTCCAGCAAATCAAGAAGAGTGACACCACTGTCATTCCAAAAAAACAGTCACCATGACTTTCTGTGCTGATTGCTGCCTCTTGAACTTCTTAGACCTTTGTGAAGAGGTGTGACACCATTCCATGGACCGATTCTTCATTTCTGGATCATAAAGATATGCCCACGTTTCATCTCCTATCACCAGATCAGAAAAAAGCATGTCTTCATTGGCTTCAAATGCTTCCAGCAGATCAGAGCAGACTTCCACCCTTCTCTCCTTCAAATCGGGTGTCAACTGCTGAGGTACCCACTTTGCATACACTTTTCAATACCCTAAGTCTTCCATCATCTTCTGTATGGCATTCTGATCGCAGTCCAGTTGTGCAGCAAGCTCTTGGATTGTGACTCATCTCTCCACTCGAATCAATTCATCCACTCGCTGATTATTTGTGTCAGAGGTCGCAGATGATGGTTTCCCACTGCGTGGTTTGCCTTCAATGCTGGTTTCCCTTTCTTTAAACTTTTCATCCATCTGTGCACATTGCTTTTGTCAATGGTGTTATCTCCATAAACATTCTGTAGCCTTCTGTGGATGTCGGACAGCCTGCACCCTTTCTTCATCAAGAACCATTAATACCTGCCAACTTTCAGAAACAGAAATCCGTAAAAAAAAATTAATCGATATATTTGATTAAATTACTTGTCGCGCATATTGATTAAATGTACCAAACATATCGATTAAAAAACGATGTTACCCAAATCAAGTATCAACTTTTAACTGATATGACTACACATGTTTGAATTTATGGGCACATTTATATCGATTAAAATAGAATCTATACATAATTTCTCATAACTATATTATGATCTATAAAGTGATAAAAATTTACTTTTACGGAAGTTTGCAACAAAGGGAAGGATGTTCTACCCTTTCAATAGGATCGTGTCCCACGCCTTCATAAAACACACTAAATTGTTTTCAAAAATGAAACATTTTCATGTTAGGTTTTTACCTTACAGAGACATGGACGATGAGACAGTCAAATAAAAAAATTGAAATAAGTAAGAGTGACTGAGGGACACTAATTGGTAAATTATGTTCAACTAAAAATGAAGTGAACCAACATTTTGCACGAATCGCATCCAGTTCATTATAACTTTTAACAAAGGAAGTTAATTTCATATTTTTTTCCATGCAGTCAACATTATATTTATGCTTGTCACTAGAAATATGATTTGTAATATCATTCCTTTCACCATGAAAAATGTTGAAATTACATCAACACTTAGGGCAAAACGCATATTTTCCATTTTTGAAGATTTCACAATACACTGAAATTACGCAGAACATGCATCACGAAATGTTTGATAGTACCTTTTTTTTCCCTTTTATTTTGCTGCTCATAGCGAATCACTAATGCTACATTTATTACCATTTGAAAAAAAATGCAAGTAAAAAAAAATGCTATAGTAAAACAGTAACAGCATAAAGAGTTGCAATTTGAAGAGGAAAAAATACCGATCATAGATTTATCCGATCGAGCTGGTCAGCTAGGAAAGCAGAGATTAACTGAAAGGCTCTTTCATCTAGAAACAAAGGTTTAGGTTTTAGTTACAAACGTCATCCTCTGGAGTCTCCCCATCATTCCTCACAGGTGAAATCTAAATCCAACCCCTTTAGCGGCATCCTTCATACTTCCAAATGGCACTGATTTTATAGTTCTGTCTTCCCTTCTTGCCCCACCCCTCATCTTACCAAATAGAGATTCTCTAGTTATTCCTTTACAAAAACAATCTGGGCCCATCAACCTCTGGACCACCCCCTCTCTCCTGCAGTAAAAATAACACAATGTGTTTTGCCAGAACAAAACCAACAGTCTTTTACATCAGGCGTCATGGAAAATTATACAGCCGGCGATTTCCTCCCCATCTCGACCCCTGCTCCCTTTGTGGTGTAGCCACGGCACAAAACATTTGAACCGGGGTTTTAATTCCAATCTTATATTTCTGCAAAAAAAAATATGGCCTAACATAATAAAATGTAGAATATATGTATTTTGTTTTAGAAAATGAATATCTTTAAATCACACAATTCGGTTTGATAGAAGTTACGAAACCAATGGCGTTTTTTTTTTCAAACATATAAAATAAAAAGTCTACTCCCTTCCTAGATTAAACTCACGCTGCCAAAATCCAGATATTATAAAATTCAGAGTGGTTTTCTAAAAGCCCAAAATTTCACACCTACAAAAAAGTGTGGGCTTGCAAAAGCAACAGTGTTCTCCACGACTTTTTTTCTTTTACGAATTAGTATGAATTAATTGATAGACTGTACATTTTGTGTTTTTGCTTTATTATAGAACATTTCTTGTGTCTGTTAATTTCCAAAATAAAAAGCTACAACACACGCATTGTTCCATAATTAAGAATTCCATCAAGACTAGCACCACAAACACTTGTCTTGTTGTCGTTCCATTTTCGTTTGAGACTGAGGTTGGTTGCCTTACTGTTTTTTAATTGTCCTGCATTCTTTTTGATTTGGTTGTTCTGCTACAAGCCATACCATCGAAATTTAGTAAACAATACACATTTAACTGCCCTATCATTGGAAGCTACAAGGATCTCACTGAGACAGATCTGCCTACTTAAGAAGATACACTGCATTGTTGCTTCTTTGAGAGACTGAATCTTGCACCCAAAACTGGGAAAAAAGAGCCGAGTTTCTTGGTAACTGCTGAAATTGTTGCCACTCATCTGAGTCCGTATGGACAAAAGCAAGTACTGCCTTTGCATCTCACACTCTTATACTTCAAATGATTCATACATACCATGCAAAATACACAAATTTGAAGAGGTCTTATAACAGAGATAAGGCAAGTAAGACATTCCAAATGAAGATCAAAGCTTAAAGCAAGAAGCATGCACCAAATTGTTCGACACTGCAGCCTGCAAATGTATTACTTTTGAAGACTGTACATGCGAACGTGCTAAAAAACAGTACCTCAGAATGAGCAAGCTTTTCTCTATGATCAGGGGACTACAAGACATTTTTTCATGAGCTAGCTTGAAGTTTCTGAAACAATACAGCCTCAGAAGAAAGCTGAGAGAAGAGCTCATAATTTGTCTCTCAGTGATACACCAACAACATCTAACATAGTTAATGTAGATTATGAAGACAGAGGTGCCAACCATTACAGATTTTCCGTAATTATTACGGTTTCGGCTGCCCGATTACGGAATTACGGACAGGTTGGAAGAATTACGGATTTCAGTGTATTTAATAGAAGTTCTGAATTTTGTGTCCTTTTTTGTTAAAATCACTGTTTAAACTACGATCACGTTTTGCGAATACATTTACACACTGGCGTGCAAAAATTAAGGACAAGACGGTTTTTCGAATGAAAACGCCGTGCAGAAGTGCTCCACATCGACTTAAATCATACCATAAGATCCCCAAGATGTAAGAATATGGGCCAAGTGAGCAAAACCGTCCAAACAAGGAATCCAAAGGATACAAAGGCACTTTATTTGAAAAGGTAGCTTAGAGCACAACTGGACAGAAGACAGAAATGTCCATGTGACAGGCGGCTGCCAAAAAATCCAGTCTTTAGAGGGGATATGATCACCCCTGACTGCATTGCAGGATTTACAATGTCTGTCCATGCTGAGGACGAGGTTGTCAAGGGAGCTGTTGAGGCATCGCAGCCCTTTCCTCTTGTAGCGCCAATCGCACCTGCGGAATCGTTGCTGGCGGCTGGTGACGTGCTGCCAAGCATCTCCCGAGAAGGTCCCACACGTGTTCGATTGGATTTAAGTCCGGGGACCTTGCGGGCCAATCCATGCGTTGAATATCTTCACTCTCCAACAGCTCTGCGACAGCCACTGTATGATGAGGTGTAGCGTTGTCGTCCATGAAGAGGAACTCAGGACCCACAGCACCTCTAAACAGACGCACAGGAGGCAGGAGAACCTCGGTACAATAGCGGACACCAGTGACTGAACCTCCTTGGAAGATGTGGAGGTCAGTACGGCTACCAAGCATGATACTGCCCCAAACGAGAACTCCGCCACTTCCAAACCGGTCCCTTTCGATGATGTTGGAGGTGTGATTGCATGTTCCCTGCTCTCTCCAGATGTGTATACGTCCAGAATCACTAGTCAGAGTAAATCGGCTCTCATCCGTAAAGAGAACTCGACCCCATTGCTGATGTGTCCAGTTCTTGTGTTCCTGGCACCACAGAAACCGCAGTCTCCGATGAGCAGGCATTAATGGCACACACCGTACTGGTCGTCGTGCAAATAGACCACCTTTGTGCAGCCTCCTGGCCACGGTAAAACGTGATAACCGAATGTCCAGTTGTCTGTCGCATGTGCCTTGTGATTTCTCCCGCTGTCTGCCGTCTGTCGCATGTGCCTTGTGATTTCTCCCGCCGTCTGTCTCTTCTCGCCTGTAATACAATATACCGGTCGTCCGCCGCCATGGTTGTTCATGGACGACCACTGCTAAACTCTCGGACAGCTGTACCTGTCGTTTGAAATGCTCTCCAAGCTCGTGAAATGATGCTGTGAGCGATCTCAAACTCCTTGGCGACACAAGTCACACTTCGACCTTCTTCCAACTTCCCAATGACGTGACTTCGGGTAAAGTCATCCAGATGTAGTCTACTGGATTGCCTGTTGGCCATATCACACGGTGGCAGCAATTTGAAGTCGTTAAAACTGATGTACACCGTGCAATAGCTTTCACCGAATTGCTGAGCGTACACCGCCCGTGTGCTTTATACCCTTCGACACACACACACCCCACACCCCCGTCATGCTGCATATATGTGCATGCCCTACCGTACGGACCCTAATCTATCTTCTGAGTGGTCTTTCGGTCCGTTCTGCCTGCTCGTTCCGCTGTTATGCTCATTTGTCCTCTTCGTCCTTAATTTTTGCACACCAGTGTAGTTCTTTTTGCACAAATGCGAAAACGTTTAATTGGTGTTGTTTCTAAGTAAGCGCCATTGAAATTGAGATATTGGATACATCGGCAAAGCCAATATCGGACGGATATCGGGTAAAGAACGGCAATGCGAAATTGCATAATATGTCGGAAAAGCCGTTATCAGCCCAACGACGCCCGCATACCTGCCAAGTATTCCGGATTTCTCGGAACGGATTTTGGGGTAGTTTTACGGTCAGAAGGTAGTTTCTTCTGGATTTTCGCCAAAACGGCTCGTGATTTTTTTATTGATGGAAATTGATATTGTTGTTATTGTTGCTTAATTCTAAACTCCTGGTTTTGTTTTATTATGATCTCATAGCGATTGAACCTTATGTTATCTCATGTTTCTAGCAGTAAGCGATATTTATTTATAGATCGCACACACACCCTCCCGCCAATCCTTCCAAACTCCCTCTCTCTCGGTGTTGAAATAGCTGTGCTAATTGCGCCGAAGTTTGGAAAATGCTTTAATTCTGCACCGTGCAGAGTTTACCAAAATGTGTAATACGCATCTGGTACGCATCAAAAAGTGTGTTTATGCATTGAAATTTTACCAACACATAAAAATACGCATCGGAAAACGCGCAGAATACACATCAACGCGTAAAAATATGCATCGAAGAATTTTGCCAATGCGTAAAAATATGCATCTGGACGGTATTTTGTCTTTCAAAAACAGAAGTAAATGAAATAAAGATTTTTTCCGTAATCGTAATTTTGCTTTCCTGCGATGTTGCCTCTGTTCAGTATTGTTGTTATACATCACTTTATTCCAAAAATATTTGTATTTCAGTGCGAAAGTGGAGGGAAAATTTCCGAAAACAGAAATTCGACGCCGCAAGAATTCCCCTGTAATCTTCAGGCTTGAGCATGCAGCGGTTTCCAGGAATTTCTCCTTTTCCGTCATAATTTGAGTTATTCTTGAGATCGATGCATAACTCAGAGATGCCAACCTGTTTCAGATATTTTCAGTAGTACTCGTACAAATTTTCAGTAGTTTTGGCCATTTTTCAGTAGTTATACCAAAAAGAATAATTTTAACCGCGGAAAACAACTCATTTAATTTAATTAGCATTGTTTTACTTACTTATCCATGTATATACATGAAAATCTGTATCAAAATATTCCAAATTTTCACATGGAAAATAATATACACCATGACTGATACATTTTTTTTACACAACAAACAATTGATTAAACAGCTTTCTTTAGTGATTTTGCTGTACAGTGTTTTGCAGATTTGAGTTCCTCAGCAGAAAATCTTTTTTCACAACACACTTGCCCAGAAGAGAACATATTCATTTTTGCAATAAGAAGTGCTTCTACAGTTTCTAAACCTAAATTAGGTTGGAAACGGGCTTGATTTTTTTGCACTAAACTAAAATCTTTTTACTCACAAGCATTCGAGTGTGGAACTACAAGTATTGCAAACATTACTTTCGAAAGACTAGTATACTTAACCGCTCCATTACAGCCTCTTAATTTTGAGATTTCTGACCAAGTGACATCTATTCTATCTGTTACTGCTATGGTCTCTAATTTGTCAGCTTGATAACAAGGAATTCCGCTTCCAGTATATCAAGTTCATTTTCAGTTATTAAATATGGAAGGCATTTGACTATGTGTAATACAGAAGTAAATGATGTTATGGCTCTAAGTGAAGGATCTACTACTTCTGCATGTTTTAAAAATTCATCATAGATCAGTATCTTTTCTTGAATATAAGAACATTCTTCAATGCGAACTTTTCCGACAGATGTATAGAACTTAGAAAGACATGTATAGAACTTAGAACGTTCATTTTTGTTTAAAATGATTTCGCTTTATACATTCTTGTTTTCACCCCAATTACCAGTTGTCCTTTCCGATTAATTTTTCAAATAACAGTTTTTCAAAAAAGAAAAAACTCAACATCACCATCAGCTATGACAGTAGGCTTCACAAACCCCTTGGATGCCATGACAATTTTATCCATCATGCTGAAAGAACTTTCAGTTTGAGGACCATGAATGCATGATAGCTTTCACTATTTTAGATAAAAGGCAGTGTAACTTGAAGAATATGAATGCTTTTGAATATCATTCATCAATTCTTACAAATTTTTCAGCTTCGTCACTTTCGTTTTTGGACTCTCCCCCTTTATCAAGCTGAAATGCAAACCTTTTTGGGAGGAATATGTAAGAACACAGGATACATGTTCGGAACATCATTGGGGGGGGGGGGGGGGGGAGGATTACAGTTACGGGAGAAACCTTTGCTACGTCCGATTCCGTTTTCGGACATTTCCCTCCCATATTCAAGGTGAAATACAAATATTTACGAAATAAATGAAATTTAACAACAATACTAGGCAGAGGAAACATTGCGTGAAAAATAAAATTACGATTACGGGAGAAATCCTAACTGTTTCCGAAAGTTTTGAAAGACGAAATTTCCGTTTTCGAAAGTTTCAGGCGGAAAGCATGCTTCACCACTACCAATTGCCCCAAAATTTCTGTTCAATTATGCATCGATCTCGAGGATAACCCAAATTACGACGAAAAAGCAGAAATTCCTTGAAGCCGAAGATTACACAGGAATTTTCGCCCTGTCGAATTTCCGTTTTCGGAAATTTCCCCTCCATTTTCAAAGTGAAATACAAAGATTTATGGAATAAAATTATGTATAACAACAACACTAGACAGAGGCAATATCGCAGGAAAACGAAATTACGATTACGGAAGAAATCTTTATTTCGTTCACTTCCGTTTTTGAAAGGCGAAATGCTGTCCCGATGCATATTTTTATGCGTTGGTAAAATTCTTCAATGCGTAGTTTTACGTGTTTCTCGACGTGTATTTTACGTGTTGATGCGTACTTTACGTGCTTCACAATGTGTATTTCTACGTGTCGCAAAAAATTCCGGATGCATATTTTTACGCGTTGGTAAAATTTTGATGCGTACTGGATGCGTAATTACGCATTTTGGCGAACTCTGCAACGAAATTCAAGCAAACTTTTCAGCAACGCAAGAAAAAAATCTTAAATATTAATTACTGACATGAATGGTCAACGCATGATTTAATAAAAAAACTCTGATGCCAGGCAATGACACTCACGTTCTGCACCAAACGATTTTCAACAGCTTGCCACTACACTGCGAAAGAGCTTCAGGCTGAACTCCACCCACGTCCACCACCAAAGCGAGCTACGCTAACGTCCCCAGAATGCTGCATGCTGGGGAGGGATGGTTTCGAGTACCAGCCGCTCGCGCTAAGATCCAAGCAGCTTCGAGAGGCAGAACTGGAAGTGAGCAGCATCGCAAGCATGACGGATCGTCAAGTGGCCGTCGTTGCGTTGGGAAGAGGAACAAGCAAAATAAAAAATTAATAACTTCCATTAATTTTCCGTAGAAAAATCACGGTTTTCCGTATTCCGTAGTACAAGAGCTTTTTCCGTAGGAACTACGGAGAATCCATAGTTGTTGGCATCTCTGCATAACTGAACAGAAATTTTGGGGCAATTAGTAGTGGGGGAGAATGTTTTTCACCTGAAACTCGAAAATGGAAGTTTCGTCTTTCAAAACTTTCAAAAACGGAAGTTAGATGCAGTGAAGATTTCTCCCGTAATCGTAATTTTATTTTTCATTCGATGTTTCTTCTGCCTAGTATAGTTGTTAGATATAATTTTATTTCATAAATATTTGTATTTCAACTTGTAAATGGAGGGATAATGTCCGAAAACGGAAATCGGACTTAAAAAGATTTCTCCCGTAACTGTATTTTTTTTTTCCAAACGATGTTCTGAACATGTACCTGTATTCTTAAATATCCCTCCCCCCAAAAATAAAGGTTTGCCTTTCAGTTTGATAAAGAGAGGATGTGGGGGTTCAAGAACGAAAGTGACGAAACTGAAAATTTGTGTTCAAAAGTATTCATATTCTCAAAGTTACACTATTCATCCTTTATCTAAAATAATGCTGTCATGCATTCATGATAGATAAAACTGTAATCCAAGGGCATAAAAAAAAAAAGAAAGAAAGGTCACTGTCTTGTTATTGCTTAAATGAAATCAAGGTATTTCTAAAATTGAGTCATTCAATTTAAAAAAAAATCAAAACCTTGAAAATCATCACAATTTCTGAACTCCATCTATAAGTGATAGATACAGAAAAAATAATTGAAAACAAGTGTCATCAAACATACTGCTAGGACATCCCATACATTACCACTCTCCCCTAATAATAGATAATCGTGAATTAACAGTTCTGGTACTGTCACAATCTTCTTGATTTTAAGATAAATCTTCTTGATTTTATGGTAAATCTTCTTGATTTTAAGATAAATCTTCTTGATTTTAAGGTAAATCTTCTTGATTTTAAGGTAAATCTTCTTGATTTTATGGTAAATCTTGATTTTATGGTAAATCTTCTTGATTTTATGGTAAATCTTCTTGATTTAGGAAAATTTTGGTTGGCAGGTATGTGTCCGATATTAACCGACATTCAGCCGTCATAACCAATATTGGCTCGATATGTAGCTCATATTCATTCCCACTTGGGTTATTAAAAAATATTAACCATTAAAATAGAAGGGTCATGTTATAAGGTATTTGATTTTATAAGGTTATTACACATTTTGCATGTTAATTTCTCATGAAATACCCTTCCCATGCGTAAATGATGAGGCTTCGTATGGTGATTACTGATAGGCACCTAATACAAGTATCACAGGTTACACAGTAGTACTATAATATTGTCCTTAACTTTGAAAAAAAAATGGCATGTTACATTACTGAAAATATTACTGAAAAATACCCTATTGATTACTGATAGGTCCTGCTAGATGTTGGCACCTCTGTGAAGAAGAGACAAATTGCTCTTCAGACTCACCTGAAGTAGACTTAAATCCGGACATCTTCAAACCCTCAAGTCGTTTTCCCTCACTCACAGACTCAAAGTCTTCCCTCCACAACACAAGTGCAACTTGGCCTTCCTTCAACTGCTGTGGTTGCCGACAAGTTTTGTGTGTTGGACCAGGCTGCGGCTGCAATTGCCTGAAGTGTACTTCACGATGTCGGTCTCATAACTAGCAACGACACAATTTTGGTGATTGACAAAAACAAATTGTGAAGGAAAAAGATTAAAGTTAGACAAAAGCTCCAAGTTCAGACTGTATGTGAAGCACAGGCGTTACCGTTGAAATCATTCTATCTCGATGGACGCAAGGATGATACATTGGTAAAGGAGAGGGTAGGTACCAAAAGGTACACCTGATTAGCAAAGGAGGAACACTTATCCCTTATTAAGGAACTGGGCTCAGACTATATTACCCACTTGAGCCCACCATTTGGTACCACTTTACAGATTTCCAAGACCATTACTGAATACTTCGAAGGGATCATAAGAGATTTTTCTGGACTTCTTGTAATTGGCTGTGACGGCACACCCATTAATACTGGCTAGAAAAGTGGTGTCATT
Organism: Macrothele yani; assembly: GCA_039090855.1. Classification (NCBI taxonomy): domain Eukaryota; kingdom Metazoa; phylum Arthropoda; class Arachnida; order Araneae; family Macrothelidae; genus Macrothele; species Macrothele yani. The sequence continues at coordinate 126,393,328 of CM077024.1, read as the reverse complement.
CGGTGCTTGGAACTGAAGCTTGGAATACCCTTGCAGTGGATGGTATGTCTTCTACATTTCAATGAACTACCTTTGAAGCATCTTTTTGAAACATTGGATGGACCAACAACCGGTCCAAGATCGTATTTGGGTACCATTGAAAAGGCGCTTCTTACATGTGAAACTTTGCCTGTGACTGATTTTGAAATCATTTTCTGTGACTTAGCAGCTACTGTTGCACATGACTTTAGCAAGGACCAAAAATACTTACTCGAAATATCTCAAGCGGTCCGATTGGCTACTTGTTCCTATGACCTGGCAAAGGACGATCCTGGGCCATTATCACATTCACCCTGGCTGACTACAGCGAACAGAGTACTAAGACTATATGTTAATTCTCCAGCTCCTTCTTTGGAACTGAAACACATGTTGGGTTTGTTATGAAAGTTTTACACTCCGAACTGGTTTGATATAAAATCTAAGCACTCGCTGAATGATAGTGCTAAACATGTGTGGAAGACGATTTCTAGATCCAGGTACTTACGTCGTGACCTCAAGGATGTCGTTGATGAGGTGATTTCTTGAAATGCGTTTTTGCACATCTGGAGAGCCTCTTGTTGAATATGCTCATGGATTAAAGATCGCACATCACGGAACTCACTGCACGATGCATAATTATGACAAGAGGGTCACCTTTCAATGTAAAGGCAGTGCATACATTTCGACCAAAGCTGCACTTTGAAACTGATAACTATATGGATATGATTGACTGGTCATCCACTACTATTACTTCTCCAATCCTGCGTGATGTATCCACTGATGTATTCTGTTCTATTGTGAGTTATAAGACCAACCCGGACTGGGACTTCGTTCCAATTCCCATGTCACACACAGGCAGTTGAACAGTGTGTGAAGTTAGTGACAGAAGCGTTGGCCAAAGTTTATGGAGCTCAAAATAGAAGCAGATTCATTAGAATCCCATTCTTGTCCCGTTCAGTTATGCCTGAATTCAACCGTAAGGCTGATTTTAAGTCTCTTCCTGCTGATCATCTGCAAATGTAACTATAATTTTAGTTACCAGTTTTCACCTCCATAGAGACTATTAGGGATGCAAAACATTTTCATCTTTTGTACAATATAGTACAGCAATAAACACTGTTTGGACCATATCTTTTACATGTTTGTGTTATTTCTATAACATATGAAAAAGTGCAGTTTTTAGGAAAATTTGCAAAAATTTAAGTGCGTGCGGGGGCAGAAGATATTATCCAAACGAAAAAATATTTTATAGCATTTTTATTGATCACACTGAGCACCCTTTCCGCACTATTAGAATAGTGATTTCAGAAAATAATGTTTTTACTAAAACAAGTGAAAAGTGCCAAATTTCACCGAAATTTCGAAATCTCAATTGCATATCTTCTGCAGGGGCAGAAGATATCCAATTGAGAAAATATTTTACACCATTTTTATTGATACCAGTGGGCATCCTTTCCATGCTATTAGAATAGCTATCTCTAAAAAAAAAAAATGTTTTTCGGCCAACCCTAATGGGTACTTGACCAGTAGTACAAGGAGTTAAAGAATGTCAGAGTAAAATATCACCACCACTTATATGAGTACTTACCGTACATATCCCCACAGCCAATACTACTGCTTCAGAATCATAATAACTGAAAAAGAGAAATCATACTTTAAATTCCGAATGAAAAACAATGTTTCCACCCACATACTAAACTGCCTAACAGTTCTACATATACAATCTTGGATTATTTCTATTTCAAAATATATTTTTCAAGACAAATAAGAAAATACACAGCTCTCTCATCATATACTGTGTTTTGCTGTTGATGGTAAAGTTTTATTAAAAATTTACTTGCACAACAGGTTCACAGAATAAAACTTAAAATGAAAGTAACTAATTAGTAACGAGGAACTGTACACCAATTACACTTAAAATAGTACAAGTGATCCGAATTTCTTGGCGTAGAATATAAATAAAAATTTCCAAGCTTTCGCACATCAACCAGATTGCTTTTTCAAGAAAAGTAGACAGCTAACTGCAAACTGGATAATGGAGCCCTTCAACAATTTGAACGTGGTAACTTGACTAGACAATAAATGAATAGGCGCAAATGTGATCAGTCGTTCAAAGAAACAAGGTCACGTTGGTTTGGCCCACTGTACCTATGGTAGAAAACATAGCATTATTTGAAGAATTGATTCCAAATGCATGGCAACTTGAGAGAGACGCTATCATTGCAAGCTTTGCTGCTGGTCAACATTTCCAAGGTTTCGCAAATGGCAGTAGATTTGGGTGTGGAGTACGAAGCTAATTTCTTGATATCTTTCCACGTAGGATCAGCGGCCTTGAATTTTACCTCTCTTGATAGGGCAGTGGTTATCTTACCGTCTTTTGTATCCCTTTTATGTTTGTCGATTCTAATTCCAAATGAACGTTTGGTCATCCCAATGTAGTATTGCTTGGAGCCATCCAGATATTGTAGTGGGATTGCATAAACACCCGCCTCATTGAGAAGAGGGGCCTCACGAAAAGGAGACTCTCCCATCTTTCCTCGATAAAGTCAATTACATACACTCCAAGATCAATTTTACTATGGAGCTTGAACGCAGTGGTACCTAACCTTATCTTGATGACTTGGTGAGAAAATCACATGGCAATTGCCTTCATACGGAAGTCTATTACAAACCCACCTCCATTCCCAACTTCAGGCTCCGCAGTTCATTCTGCCCTAATGATTTCAAGACGGCCTTCTTCCATTCTTGAATTAGAAGAGCCTTCGCCGTCTTCTCCGATGTTCGTTCCAGAGAATCAGAACTAAACAACATCGTCGAATTGGCTACTGCTGTGTTTACGTCGAACCAAATGAATAACTTTATCGAAAAAGCCAGAACCAGCCATGTCAATCTTTTTATGCCACAACTTCGCTACCTGGGCATTCTATTCCCTACATTCCAAAAGTTTCCTATTAAATTAACTCAAAAACGAGCTCAGGAGGATGAGCTTCAGTGTTGGCACAAGGTCTCCGGCATCTCTATGTACGATGCTTAAGAGAAATATTGACAAGCAGCCCCCTGTTCTCAATGAGGCAGGAGTTTATGCAATCCCACTACAATATCTGGAAGGCTCCAGGCGATGCTATATTGGAATGACCAAACGTTCGTTTAGAATTAGAATCAATGAACATAAAAGGGATACAAAAGATGGTAAAATAACCACTGCCCTATCAAGAGAGTTCAAGTTCAAGGCCGCTGATCCTATGGGGAATGATATCAAGAAATTAGCTTCATACTCCACACCCAAATCTACTGCCATTCGCAAAACCTTGGAAATATTGACCAGCAGCAAGGCTTGCAATGATAGAGTCTCTCTCGAGTTTCCACACATTTGGAATCCATTCTTCAAATAATGCTGTGTTTTCAACCACAGTGAGGCATGCCCAACCAACGTGACCTCGTTTCTTCAAATGACTGATCACATTTGCGCCTATTCATTTATTGTCTAGTCACGTCAGCACGTTCAAATTGTTGAAGTGTTTCATTATCCGGTTTGCAGTTAGCTGTCTACCTTCCTGGAAAAGGTCATCTGGTTGATGTGCAAAAGCTTGGAAACTTATATTTATATTCTACACCAATAAATTCCGATCACTAGTACTATTTTAAATGAAAGTAACTTTCCGTACATACTATATTGTGCTTATTACATTATGATATTCTTTTCTTTCCCATGATTTTTTTCCTGCTGAAAGGGGGAGGACCACCAAACCAGCTGCCCAACTAGTCTAGACACAGTACCAGAAAAAGGTATGGTGTATAAAACTGTGCTGAGTGATAAATGGCACTGGGGCTGCACAGCATCACAAACAGTCTCTTTCAGGAACCATGAGAAACCCAAAATAATCAGTCTTTCATCCATTTAGGGAACCAATAGAAATATGCTGTATTTTCACTATTTCCATGTAGCAACTCATTTAGAAAACTTGAAAGTTACATTGCCCCGGAGCAGGAATCGAACCTGCGTCTCCCGATTTCCAATCCAGCATGCTATCCATTACATCATCCAGGAAGTTCCAAACAACTGAAGCTAAGCAGATGTAGCTTAGAAATCTGAGAATCGTTCAGATTTGCGATAGTCAAAGTTATTCCATTCTTCCTAGTACAGTAGTGTCACCTACATCCGACCCCGGATGTGAGAAAAGGTCATGTGACACTACGAGGAAGCATGGAACAACTTCGACTAGCGCAAATCTGAACGGTTCTCAGATTCCTAAGCTGCATCTGCTTAGCTTCAGTTGCTTAGAACTTCCTTGTCCTGTGTAGTGTAACAGATAGCATGCTCGAACGGAAATCAGGCGATGTAGGTTTGATTCCCGGAGTCCAGCTCCGGGACAATGTAATTTTTCTGAAGGAGTTGCTACATGGGAACAGTAAAAATACAGCCTGTTTATGCCAACAATCACATTTGTATTGCCTTCCACATAATTGCAGAGAATTATTTCTTCAGAGAAACTCGTTTCCCACTATGTATGATCCAAAAGTTAATGTATGGTGTGGTTTGCTCAATAACACTGTCACTAGGTCCTTTCCCCCTTTTCTGAAACAGATCATCATCAGGAAATAATGCATCAACAGGATCATCTGCAGTTGTTCACGATATCTAAACTGCATTAACTTCAACCTGATACTTTTTTCAATTCAATGGTGTTCTACCACACTGGAGTCTTTCAATCTGTTCTGTTTCAAATGAAACATTCCTTAGGCAACGGATCGTGCTTGATGGTCCAACAGCGTGGCTTTCCAGATTATCAGACAATCACTTTGGATTTTTTTTTTTTTTTTGTAGCTTGTAGGGTTATGAGGACATTGTTTACTATACATCAGTAGTACCAAACATGGCAGTCCTGAAAGCCAAATATCAAATGCAGCTGCTACCATTACACTAGATATGCTTGCTCAAACATAGAAAGAAATTGAATATCGATTTCATGTACTCTGTGCAACCATGGCAGCACATGTCAAAATGCACAATGACTGCATTAAAAAAAAAAAACTTTGTGAGTATTAAGGGGAAAAAAATTGTTATCTTTTTCTCACAACCTGTACATTTCAAAGGTTTCTGTTAGTTATTTTTTCAATAAACTTAATTGCATTTTTTCATTTTCTGTTTGTTCCATGCTTGATTTTTTACATTATGCGATTTATTGTATTGTTGTTGAAACCCAAATTGTTGCTGGTTTTTTTTTCAATTCATTTCACTTTTGTTTTTTCATATTTTCTGGTGCTAGAGTGAGCAAAGGCTCTTTTTACCAAGTTTTTGATAGATGCTGTTTGATGTGAGGATGTGCAGATGGTTTCCTGTAAACTTAGTTGAACCCCTTAACCTCCTTGAGCTAACAAACATTAAATCTAGCAGAAAGGGAAATTTACTGTTACTTTTTTATTCTATTGTAAGGCTATTAAAAAATCATTAATTCTTTGAATTCTACTAGATTTCGCTGTGTGAATTTGCTGTAGTACTAAATAATGAGAACATAATACTACCAAAGGCATGGGGAAGCATGATTGAAAAATAAAAGTAAAAAAATAAGAAAATCTACCAAAAGAAGACATACAACAAATTCAGAAGTGTGACACATGCATTATTGGAGAACTGGGAACACACAGGAAAGCAACCTTCCAGAGGAAGAGAGAATTCCTTTACTCCAAGATATCACGGTGATATGTGTCCTGAAGATGCCCTAAGTAGGAATAAATGGGTAACATGATGAGTCATGGGAGAAAAAAACTGATGCACAAGCCAAGAAGTCACTCTGCCATAGTGAATGTTTTTCAACTGGCACTCTTTTAAATGTTTTTAAACTAAATAGTTTTTAAATACAGTACAAAATTATTGCAAAGACCTATGTCATTGGTACTTCAATGATATACTGCAGCAACTAATTTTTTTTAAAAAAAAGAGTAACAGTTACTGTCTTCAAGGTTTATATAAGCTTATCAACCAATAATTACTTGCAGAGAAAGAGAGAGAGTTTTCTGAACTTCAACCAGAAGATTCAGACAAACCCATTAATTCATGCAGGTGAAACTAGGAGGACCAGAGTGAAGAAACCATGACAATGCAGAGCACTTCTTAAAGAAACCACGGTGTTCAAGAGTGTTTCTACAGTGGCTACCACTTTGTAGCAAGCAACAAAGAACCTAGAGCAGGTATGCCTCCATCTTGAATTATTTAGCATAGTATAAACACCTTAATTCATAGCGGACTACGTTAAATGTAAAAAATGCTTGAAAGTTCAAGCACCATTTAAAACACTAACCAGTTTATGCAACCATCCACTCATATCTAAGAATATAATGCCTACACACAAGGAATAGATAATCACTAGTACAAAACTACTACTGTTAAAATATATTGCATGCTGCAGAACAACTGGCTACACTATTAGGCTAACTCTGAAATGTATATTAGTTGTTGAGATTTCAAAGATTTCCAGTGTTCCAACAAACAATGAAGAATTCATAATTAGTACTTAACTACTGTTGAAACACATTGTATGTTGCACAATGAGTGGATATACTATTAGGAAAACTCTGAAATCTATTTCATTTGTTGAGATTTTCAGTGTGTAGTTTTCCACATCTATTTAGTTTTCCCATTGTTTTTAATTTTCCACAAAACAGCACATTGTTTTTAAATGTTTAAAATAACTGTATCACTACCCAACTATACCGAAGAAGAGAAACAAGCTGTAATTTCTTTTTTCTATTTTCCTTTATATTATTATTCTTTGCTATGATCAGAAAACGTGAAGGGAAATTTACACAAGAATGTTGATAATAACTGCTTAACTAAAGTTAAGCTCACAAATGCACAAAACTTTTCCCTCGCATGACAGAATAAGTGCAATTGGTGAGAATCTTCAGCTAAATCTTTCACAAAAAAAAAAAAAAAAAAGAAAAAAAAGAAATGAGTTGATATGGTACACATGAACAACAGAATATAACATGTCAGACTGCTGCTGAAGTTAATTCTAGTCATAGTTCATAATGTGTCACTGTGAATTTTATAAAGACCATGAAATTAAAAAGAAATATACATGAAGGATTCTTAAAATAACCAATACTATTCTTTGATGAAAGCATGAAATAAACTTATGAATCACTTAAACCATGTATCAAAAGACAGGTAAGAAAATTACATAGAAAAATAATGCAACCACTCTTTCTTTGCATTTTTGTTTATAAAACACTGAAATCCCACCACCATCACTTTGTATTTATTAACAAAATAACAATTACTGTTACTTATTGACTAATGTGTGTGAAATTTTCTTCATTATTGGTTAAAACGGATAGCTAAATTTATTACCTGGCTGCTGTTCCCAAAAGGATTCCTTCCAAAATTGTCTAAATGAAATAAATTTTATGTTACATAATTATGATTAGATGACAATGCAAAAATGTGAAAGTACAAAGAATGATAATAAAATGCACAAAAATAGCAAAGATGAATATAATGATATTTTATGACTAAATTCCTATATTTTTTAAACTCTTCTTCCAGCATTTTACAGAACACAAAATTATCACTTTTACAAAATTGCCAAAGAACATTTAAGAAAAGCAAGCGCAAATTTTTCTCCTCTTTTAATGCATACACTTTGCATGAAGATTTGCCAAGCTTTCACACTCCACCGGGAGTGAATTCTCCCAGTGGAGTGTGAAAGCTTGGCGAATCTTTATACAAATTTACACCACAAAAATAAATGGATTTACTTCGCTTTAAGCATTCCTTGCATATTCACGACCTGGTGTATTTAAAAATAAGTCTTTTAAAGAATTTCTATCATTCATTATCATTCAAGATCATCATTATATCATGGCTGTGTACCTGTAATGGCATTTAGGCATGTTTTTGGCACATTATCATCATCATTGTCAACCATTATCAATCTACTGCTGGACGAAGGTTTCCCCAAGTTTCCTCCACAACGGTCTGTCTTGTGCCAGTCTCCTCCATGTCACTCCCGCATACTTTCGAATTTCATCCACCCATCTTCCATGTGGTCATTTTCTGGGTCTTTTCCTGTCCCTTGGAATCCAATTGGCACATACTACATAATAATGATGATGACAATATTAAAACCAATTCTTCTTCCCAATGAACTTTTTCCATCTCTTTCTGTCTTCACAAGACTGTCTGCCTCAACTATATTGCTTTCTTGATTGATTTCACACAATCAATTCATCTTCTTCTGGTCAACCTCTATATCTGTAACTTGGTACGATACACAGCTGTAGCTACTGGGAGGGCAGCTGCTCCCCCAGAATGGTCATACCAGGGGCATAAATTCATGCTCTGAGGGGTGTAAAAAATAGAAATGTACAGTGTGTGTATAAATTTACCAAAAATTACAATTCAAGATTAAAGTTTTACACTTCAGTATTTTAATTTTTTACTTAGCAGCAAACAATATTCCTTACAGCTGACTAAAATGCAGAGTAATCTATAATGTGAAGTACAGAACCCTCATGTGCATGAAAGGAATTGTCAGAAACTTCAAATAGAGGCATATAAAACAATATGTAGATATGTTTAATTTCTGTGACCTTTCCAAATACATCATAGATCTGAAGAGCTAATTAGTCATTTGTGTTTTTTGCAGAAAGTGTCTCTGAGTGTACTTTCTGCAACAAGCACAAATGACTTCAACAGAATTTTTCCAAGCCCTATCCCAAAAGTGCCTTCCAATTGTTACATAAATTTTCTGACTTATTCATTCATTAATCATAATTACTCATTTATTATGTTTTCATTTCTTTATTATTTTCATTCTCATTCATTCTGTGCAGGTTTGTTTTTCATTCTGCATTTCTGCGACGTGCTGTGTTGTCGGCGTTCACATAACTTTCACATTTCACTTGATATTTACAACCATTGGCTCTTGGGTACTTACCTAGTTTTTACATCTTTAGTAAAATTATGTCAAAAACAAGAACTGTGATTTTTTTTACGATTATAATACTTTCTTATAATGGAGGCATGAAAAAATAAAGACTGTATGCCATCAATATTTGAGTGGAAGTTGGGATTTTTGAACTCAAAAGAGTATAATTTCAAGTTTTGCCCTTCCAGATTAGAGATTCTTACTCCTGCAGGTTATTTATCCTATTTCTTTATGTTCTCCATAAAGTACAAATTAGTTTCACATAAAAGCATTTAAAACTAAATTAAAATCAAATAAAATGAAACTGAAAGACATTAGCAGAGCAGACTAGAGATTTCAATCAGTTTTTGTCCTTTGTATACTCTTTCTCACCCTCTCAAGACTTCTATGCATTTTGTCTGTAGCTTTCCTCTCAGACATCCTCAGCAGTTCTAAGTTTCTCATGTCATGAGTTTTTGGGTGGTTAGGGAATTCTCATGTGTTATGGTCTTTGTTTTCATTGGTCTTCTGCTCTCTATATTTTCTCTCCCATCACCACCTTCAGTAGCACAACAGATACTTTTTTTTTTTCTTCTTTTTTCAGGTCTTTTGTGCATTTCCCACCCCCTTAATCTGTTTTTCCTTCTTGCATAATTAATTTCTCCTATGTTCTTGATAGTTCTACAGGTGCATTGGTGTTACAATTTATTTGTTTAGATTTCCCAATATACTGTATATGGATACTGTAGTGATTATTTCTATTTGTTAATGATGTTAAATTAACTGAACATTTTCCCAATTGACAATGCGCAAAGAATGTAATAAAGGGAAAAACTGACAATATAACACTGCACAAACTGAAATCAATAGCATTACTAAACTATTAACACATGGAAATAATACCCATTACTTTCAGTATCAAGAGAATATTTATAGACAAAAGAGGGCAGTCCCTATGGGTTCACATCCTTGATTACTGGTAGAAATAATTGAACAAAAAATCAAAAATTGAAATATTTACAATAGTTTCAAACTCCAGTAATGTTCTTAAGATACAGTTGTGGCCAAAAGTCCTGCACCAGTAGACCGAAAGGCAATTTTTGGTGTTTGAAGACTTATACAGCATAATGGTAAAGTCAGAAATACATATTATACATCACTTTAAAGGAAATTGTATGCTGAATTCAAATATTTTTACAGAATGTTATTACCATTAACAGAAGTGAAGTTACAAGCAAAAGTACAGATTCTAGTCATAAAAATCAAAAAATTATTAATAGTGGAATTTGTGAAATTAGTGTACAATGCATTTAACATAAAATTACTGTACAGTACATTATTGAAACTTAAAGTACACTTTAAATAACTTAGCAAAGAAACAAAATACGCTTTAATATTTAATTGAATAACCATGGTTTCTTAGTAACAAAGTTCACCTTCTTGGCATGGAACTAATGAGCTTCTCTAGTTGCCCATTGGTGATAACATGGTGCCATACGGCCCTTAGAGACTCAATTAATGCTGTTTTAGATGTGGGTCCTTGTTGACTGATCTTTTGCTTCAATCTCACCTACAGATTCTCTATGGGATTAAGATCCAGTGACTGTGCCGGCCACTGATTTTTCTTATAACTTTTCTGTTAAACCACTCGTCAACCAACTTTGACCAATGACATGGCGCATTATCGTCCTGAAAGATAAAATTCCGCAAACTCATGTTTTGTGCAGATGGTAGCAGTTTGTACTCCAAAATATCCACATATTCCAATCCATTCAATGTGCTATCAACAATGTGCAGACAGCCAACACCACTGGCTGAAATACAGGAGCATAACATCACCAAATGTGGGTGCTCGATTGTTGGCTGGGTGCAGCATGCCTTATATCTTTCACCAGCCCAACGACGTACATAATTATTTCCATTATTAGCGGAAATAGTAACAGTTGTTTCATCACTGAAAATAACATTTTTCCATTCATCAACAGCCCAATTCTTGTTTGCCTTGGCCCAAGCAATTCTTTTGAGCTGCTGTTGTTCAGTAAGGAAAGGTTTTCGTGCAGCTTTTCGTGCAGTCAGTCCATTTTCTTGTAGCCTACGACAAACTGTGCGTGCAGATGCAATAATGCCTACTTCATTCTCCCACTCATTTCTTAAATCAGTGGCTGTTTTAAACCCCGAATTTAAGGAATGACGAATCAACATGCGATCATCATGTTCAGTACACATCCTTGGTCGACCTGTTCTTTTTCTGTTTCCCACACATCCGGTTTCTGCAACTCTTTTAATGGTGCGCAAGACAGTGGAATGATCACAGCTACATTTAACAGCAATTTTATGCCTACTAAATCCAAGTTCATGCAAAGTGATAATTTTTGTAATTAATTGAAGAGGCAAGACCAATTTTCGGGTCGTTGACATTTCGAAATTCAAATATCACCAGGAATTCTACATAAACTTATGTCAACTGACTACAAGCAGCTGCGTTCTAAGTTGGCAAATGATTCTACATCTTTTTATATCTCACTAGCGGACGTTGCAGAAAGCTATAGTGGATTAGAGGGGCACGAACGCTTTTTCAGAACTGGATTTGTGTTTCCTCACTTGAACATTTTTGCTTGTAACTTCTCTTCTCTTACTGGTAATAACATTCTGTAAAAATATTTGAATTCAGCATAAAATTTTCTTTAAAATGATGTATAATATGTATTCCTGACTATCATTATGCTGTATAAGTTGACTTCAAACATCAAAAATTGACAAAATGGGAAAAACAAACTACCATTTCTTCAAATCATGTTAATTATTAATGAAAAAAATATAATGAATATGAAGTGTACCATTAATCAACTTTTATACCTTCAATTATTCCAGCTAACCCTAAGCACTCTAAACTTGCAGTATTTAGGTCAAATATACAAAGAGTATTCTCACATTTGTCTGATAAAAATGAACTTGATGAGATACTGTGTATAAGAAATCCTGCCAAAAAATTTGAACATAAAGCAAAGGATATTAACTTTATTAAATAAACAAAACCCAACATTTTGAATAAAATATCTTGAATTGAAAAAGTAAGAAAATTTGTGGATGACTTCCATATATATTAGCCATGTGTCTAACGCAGTTAAGAAAATTTGTAAAACTGCCAAATGCAAGTTGCAGACACAGTACAAAACATACAAAGTATTATTGTGAAAGATCAGAATAAACCAAATATCTTCAAATAAGCTGGAATACATAAATTGCTGATAAAATCAAACTGACAGAAAGAAATGTTATATTGGAAGTACAAAGTGGAACCCAGAAATAAAAATGTTTGAACACCCAAGTGACTGAAACGATAAAAGAAAGAAACAGCTATGACCCAATACATACACAGAAATGCTTGCATTCCCGATTAGAGAAATATCCAGTTAATTTCAAAAAACCATAAACAAATAAAAGTAATCACCACAGAATATGTATGTATCAAGAAATCTGAAGAAATAAACTCTAACAAAAATACACCTATAGAACAAACAGGAACATGAAAAACTTTGTTTTAATTTAAACAAGTCAAAGAAAAAAAATGCGTGAAACACCGGATAATTAAAGTCTCCCATATGCCACCAATAGATGGTGAGAAAATTCAAATCACCAGAAGACCAGTAAAAACTAAGATCATCACATATAAGAAAACCTCCCCAACAATTGAAAACTACTCTTGAAAAACTAAAATACACAAAAGACAAGGCATCCCCAATTTTGAGGATTCCAACAGATTATGGTACAAGTTAAAAATTTTGCTGAAAAAAATATGGCAAATTTCATTTAAAATTTGGAACTGCTGGGGATACCCATGAGGTAAGTGGCAGATGAATTACATACAGAACAGAATAGCATAAGGGCGAGAAATGGAATGCCAAGTGTCAGAGCCAGACAGAACTTTCCAGAATCAATCTGCTGATGCCTTTCAATTTGCTTTTACTTGATTTTATTATGGTTTTAAATGCATAAACATAGAAAACGAGCAAAAACACACAGTCACGTATAGTAAAAGGTTAATTTAGCGATAGCTTTTGGTCGCCCTACGACCTTGATCACCCGCGATCAACTGGATGGGCTGGTTACAAGAACTACAATTTTAAGTTGGGGTGTTGGAAAAGTTGCCAGATTTTAAAAGGGAGATCCAAATAAATGGGATTTGGTCAGAGGTCTCTGAATTGCAGTTTTGGTGAATGCGGGTGATCAAGGTCGTAGGACGAACGAAAGCCACCGCTAAACGAACCTTTTACTATGCGTGACTCTGTGTGTTGTTTCTAGTTTTCTATGTTTATGTGTTATTGTTGCGTGAAGCCCGAGTTTTAAACCAGGTTTTAAATGCTTTTATATAAAACAAACTTGCATTTTATGAATGTTATTTATGTTGTATGTTAGAACTCCAAAGTCGACCCTGTTGCTGCTTGAAGATGGCAACTCGTTTTGCCATAACAGCTCCCAACACTGTATGCAGAACAGTAGCGTGCGGTCATTGTATGCAACGCATGCACTAAACACATGCACAAATTTGGCTTAAGAAAAAAAGAAAGAACAACACAAACAAAAACTTTGTGCTGCAGTTTTTTTATGGGAAAATTTAAATGATGTACCTGGTTTCCAATTTTCATTTTAAACGAAATTCATTTATTTACATGTATTTTTAGGAATACAGCACTAATGAGAAAACTACCTTTGTATCATCATTAAGCTGGTAGTCATATGACATTTTGCCATGTGAAGGAGCCAATCCTAGTCAAGGAACTATCAAAATCGCAAAGAAAGCATTGCATGCAAAGTTTCTTGTTTACTTTTCGATCTTTGACTAATTAGATACTTTCCCTCTGTTTATTCCCACGTACGATGCTCCTATGTTAACTGCTGCTGAAAAACTCGCACAAATGTGAAACAGTGTATTGCATTAACCAATAGAAAGCACAATTTCTTTCGATGGTGACCTTGTCGGAGATTCATGGTCCTGAGCGTAATTTCTATGAAAGATCTTTTCTGATACAGTTGAAAATATGCAGAGCAACTTTTTTTGCATATTCCTTGACTTTTTGAAGCTCAATAATGCTTCAAGATAATTTAATCAAACTGAAAAAAGAAACTAAGGAAACAAATTATGCAAAATTAGTTAAGGTATCCCACTAAATTGGGGGCACTTTTTTTGAAAAACTGCAAGAATGGGTAATTTTTTTTCAGAAAGGCTAACACACAAAAACACATAAACATTGAAAAAAATGATATCAATATAATTTTTTAAAAAATTGGGAAATTTGTTAAAGAATTTAAGGAATTATGTCATTTATGGTAAACGCTCTAAATAAAAACGTTACAGATATATGATGGCATTTTTTGCATCAGTATATGTGCATGACTATTAACTATGCAGTGAACTAAAAGGTAAGTGATGTTCCTAAACACTGCTAAGATACACTCATTACTACATGCATTAGTGTGAATTTTCGACAAATTTTTTCACTATGTTGAATGTAAATAGCTATAACCTAACTTTGAACTGACAAAACAGCAAAACTTTTAGTTCATTGCATGCACAACATTGTAAGAAAGGTGTATACCAAGTTTCATGAATTGATTTACATACTTTTTGCAGTTATCCGGTTTTCCGTAAAGAGTTTGGGACGAAAATCTCATCCTGCAAAAAAACGCGTTTTAAGTGTCACTTCCCGTTCGGTTGACACCTGGGTTTAGATATTCCGATTGCTATAACTCTGCATCTATTCATCGTAGACAAGAAACAAAGGCAGTTTTGGAATCCTAAAGAATGCGGCTTTAAAATGGACACATTTTTACAAAATGTGAAATTTTGCCCAAAACGACCTTTTCAACGTAGTGGGATACCTTAAGTCTTCCAATTCCCTAAGTTTTATAGAAAAATATAAATGCATAAGCAACAAAAAACCAACCTCAAACCTGAGTGGCTTAACATAGTTCTTAAGTATGCAGGTAAAAACATACAAACTTATTACATATTTCAATGCTTCCATTTACCAAACAGACAAGATTTGTAGTGCTTTAAAACTCCAAAAGCTCTGCTTTTTGGCTGCATTTATTTTGTAATGAAATTGTGAGAAATTATTTATCCTTTCTAAAGAGAAAAAATATAAAATTCAAAAAATAGTCAAAATTCATGTACTATTCATTTTTCCTGCATTTACATTAAAGTGTACTTCAACATTCCATATTCTGTACCCCCCATCCTTCCCACTCCAGAGGATAGTCCCCTTCATAGTTCCCAAATCATAATCATACTCTATAAATACCCTATGTAGAAAGCTTACGGTCTCAAAAAATTACAAATACAAAAAGCATCGAGTTTCCCCGAAGAGAGCACGAATTCACTCAAAGAAACATATCTCACTCGCCTTGACTTCGCTAAATTAAAAAGTAATTTTTTTCATCCTCTTCCCATCTGATTAAGCCATAAAACATTCTGTAAATTGTTAAAAGCTTCACATGAACTTGATTTGAACAAATGCTTTAGGGAAATAACGCATTTTCTTATTAAATTGAGCAAATAAGAAACCTTTTTTAGCTGTACACACAAAGACAAAACAGATTACCTCAACTGTTTCTTTTATTGAAAAAAGTTCTGATGATTTTGATGTCAAATCCCATATTTTAAGGCAAAGCAACTGAAGAATGAAAAAAAAAAAATCACAGGATGGAATTCCCTTACAAATGAGCTGTTTTTTTTTCTTTTTTTGCACGCCCACGCATAACTTTCACCGCACGCCACTGATGTAGAAAACTGCACCATCTCTTCATTTGAAGTAAGCTTCTCGACTTAGTGAAGAAGGGCGTGGTCTTAATTTCTATCACGCATGCCTCATGATGTGGCAGTAGGAATCAGAAGGTAATGTGCTGCCATCTATTGTTCAATATCCTCACTTTTAAGTTCTATCAATACTTTCTCTACATATTGTAAACCCCCTCCCCCTTTTTATATATTATCTCACTATTTATTAATAAATGATGATACATCCATTAAAAAGGAGTTGTTCAAAAAGATTTGTCATTCAAATGTATGAGATATGTTATATATGATAGGTAAGTTCAAACCTATGGTTTTAAGTCTTTAATAATGTAAAGTTATATGTTATTAGCGATGAAACTCCAAATTGTTTGTATTATCACTTATCTTTTAAAGTCCCCTGAATGATGAATAGTAACTGAAGAGTTCAACTGAAAACCCAATATCTCCCATTCTTCTTGATCAATGCATTCATGCAAGTCATAGGCCACACAAATGTTAAAAGCAAGGACCTGAAAGTATACCTTATCATACATGAAAAAATTTACCCTAAATCTTTGAAAGTACGAAGCAGGATGCAGCAAGAAATCGCTTTTCCGAATAAAAAAAAAAAAAAAAAAAAAAAACTTCCATTTACAGCACACCTGAAAAACTTCAATTTGCTTCCCTCCTAACAAAAATTCTCATTTTCTACACATTCATCATTATTCACTAATCATGATATAAATGTTATTGGTTTTGAAGATTATTAAATTTATTTCCTTGCAGAATACTACATACACACTGTTGTAAAGAAGAAGTGGGAAAGTTCCCTTAGTTGATTATTTATCATACAACAATGTGATAAGTACATTTCAAGTTACAGTTTCAAAATCTAGGTAATTAATGAGCCCTTGCTAAACTTGAACATCAGCCTGACAAATTTCTCATTCAGATTTAGTTATTACATGTTGTAACCATGAAGATACATTTCCCCATATGGTATTCTGGCACTAAATACATAACTGGATTAATGAAAGCTTGGGAAACTTGGGTTGGATGACAAGCTGTGATTAACTTATTTTTTAGTGTGAAAAACCGGAAACATCACTAAAGAAGATCCCCCACGTAAATATTTTGTTCAAAATATTTATGTTTGACAGTAATTAGGTAATTTTGGAACCCAGTTGTGTTGTTTTATTTTCCCTTCTTCACAGTTATGAAGGAGAGTTCTATCACTGATACACAACAGTTGAAGATAACAAAAAATACTTTTTCAAAACCATGTTCTAAAAAAACAGGTTAAAAAAAATGAACCAAATGATATAATTACTATCTGAAATGGTAGTGTGGAAAAAAACAACAAGAAAAAAAGGATGAATGAATACATTTGGTTCTAGTTCCAGTTGAAGAAATTTTCATTTAATCTTCTTTCTCTCTGAGTTACTTTGGTTGTTTACAGTTTAGTAACTGGCAACAGTATGAGGAACCTGACAACAATATTTAAATTCTTCAGGAGTAAACAAAACTTTTGATAATTCTTCTAAACATTGAGAACAGGCCTTGACTAAAATCAGGAGGCCAGAAAAGTCTATAAAAAAACAAAGGAACTCTGAGGGAAGTAAGATTAAATGAAAATTTCTTCAACTGGAACTCGAACCAAATAAATATATCTGGGTAAAGCCTTGACTAAGTGATTTAATACCTGTGGATTATTACATACACTAAAAATGCAAAGGCAAAAAACAATGTTTTACACTAAGTTCATTTACAATGAAAAATTGAAACTTTTGCATAAATTTTGCTGATTTTTTTTCACACAGGGAAACCTCCATTAATAAATACCTCAAAACAATGGCAACTGCTGAATGGAATAGAGCAGTTGTAGTACGATTAACATTAATGATGACCCCCTGTAAAATGAACTCATAACAAATGCAATCATTGGCGCTGATGTGCCATATTTTCACTGTTGTCCATGTAGCCATTGTTTCCGAAAACCAGAAAATTACATTGGCCTGGAGCGGGAATCAAAGCCGCACCCCTCCCAATTAGCGGTCGAGCGGTGTGGATTCGATTTCAGCTCCAGGCCAATGTAATTTTCAAGTTTTGTGAAGCAGTGAGTACATGGACAACAGTAAAAATACGGCACAGTCTTCCATGTATTTACGAATAATTATTTCTTCGAGGAAATTCGTTTCCTATTTATGTATGACGAACTCATAACAACAATTATATATCCACTAATAGATTAAATAATATTACGTACTTCTAATCCTTAGTTTATGATTCACATTGTTGGTGGGTCATTTTTCTTTGTTTGTGGATTCATTGACTATTCTCAACACATGTCGCGATATTCCAATGATAATTCCTTGGGAGATGAAACTTTTTGGTTTTAACCTTTTCTTTTATGCACTCTGGTTCCAGCTCTTTTAATGTTAAAATCACTATATACATGTTGATAAAATATTGTATTCCATCGATGTTCACTGTACTTATTGTACCAGTAGTTTAATTTGAAGTTTAAAAATTCATCATTAAAAAATCACATTCCATCGATGTTCACTGTAACTGTTGCACCACCAGTTAAATTTGAAGTTTAAAATATTTCACTATTAAAATCCAATAAAGTTTAAAATCACAGCATGCTTGAGATCACCACCATTCCACCAAACTCTCGTTGAAGCTTTTCAACCTCTACGAGGTCATCCTCAGAACACTTGTCCTACCTACGATGCTGCAGATGGTCAGTCTGGAACCTTCCCTGGAACCAGGGGGCCTAAATTACGAACAATGACTGCTTACACCACTAAGGCATGCTCATGGTGGTTAGACCCCCCCCCAGCGGAAAATGCTGTTGAGACTGAAAAGTCAAAGAAGATCGGAGAAAAGATTTATGCCATCAGTGTCCTGCCTGTTGAAAAACAGAATAAATACATAAATCTGGATATCTTTGCTATCTAGAATTTTGGAAATGTTGAAAATGCTTAATTTAAGACTTTTTGCTAAACTATACCTCAGGCTGTGTCGAGTCTCATGTTTAACCAACACCTAAAAGCATTATTCTTACGCTTGTACCAGTGTATCCAAATATATCCTAAAACTTCTTGATGCTGAACATTAAAGAGCAGTTCATCTGATTAACATACTGGAATTCACCGATTGGATGAGCAGTGAACTATGGCACTTCTGCACAAACAATTATTGACCAATTAGGTATTGCTTCCCCTTCCATATTACTTCTCCCACTTGAATGCTAAATTACCTTTTAAAAAAAAAATCATGCTACTGTGAATAGTGAATATACTGAATTATTACACAACTACTTACAAATAAAAATAAGCAGATGAAATTTGCTGGGAAGGATCTTCTCACATTTTGGCAACATGCAAGCACTAATATAAGGATTATAGTCATCACACTGCAAAAAGAAAATAAAATTTTCAGCTATAAGTCAGAACACTAAATAAATAAACATGACAGTGAAGAAATTAATCAAAGCTGCATGCACAGTAAATTTGAAATATAGAAATTATCTCTGCCACAAGTCCCTAACAAGTATTACACAGAATTCATGACAAATAGCTTATAACCCAACTTTAAATGTGCCAAAAAATAATACATAAAGATATCCCAAAGTTATTAGATACAGAAAAATTTTAGAAGTACATTAACAGAGGTGCAACAAACGGATCACAATATATTTTTTTTAATTTTAGCTGTGCAATAGCGCTAGAAAGTTAAATTTTAGCTGTGCAATAGCGCTAGAAAGTTACATGCTACTAATGGAATACATCTATCTGGGCATTCATTCATTCATTGCTAATGGGGACTACACACTAAAAAATGTTTGAAAACAGTAAAAATATATACCAAACAGTACTTTTTTTTGCTGTGCAAACAGATTTAAAAAAAAAAAAGTACCATTCATATTGTAGAACCTGCAATGGTTTTTGTTGCCTGCTGAGATGTCTTTTGAACAGTAAATGTAAATTATAATAAGCGATCTTCACTACAGAAGAGAAGCCATAAATATATTATACATACATTGAATGGACAGAAATCATGGGATACCTACCTAGAGTAATGGGTAAGCCCACCTTTCACCCAGAAATGGGCTGTCACATGGCGAGGCATTGACCACTAGGCCACGAAAGCATTTCACAGGTATCTTTTAAACCTGTGTTTGCTGCACCGCTGTCCAGAATTTCATTAAATTCTGATTGGAGGATCCAAAGCTTTAATGGAACTCTACACAGCATCCTAAAGATGTTCCAAAGGGTTCATGTCCAGTGAACAAGGCCATTACACAGTAGAAACTTTTGCAGAATGGTCTATGTTCTAATCACCACTGCTCTTAGGGTAGGTGCACTGTGGGTGCATGATGATAATGAATGGATGCAGATGTGTTTTTGTAACATTCACTTCATATCTGCATAGATGGACACATGGTACGTACCATTCATGCATCTAGATGTACCAGAGGTCTCAATGTGTGCCAACTGAACATACCACAGACAATAGCTGAGCCTCCACCAGCCTGAACAGTTCCTTGTTGGCATTCTGGGTCCACCGTTTTGTGCGGTTTCTGCCAGTTCTGCACCCTCCCATACAGGATTCCTGTGTGTGTATGGGGAAAGGGGGGGGAGGTCCAGAAAAATTGCATATATATGTATGTGTGTATATACAGGGTGCATAGGAAAGTCCCTTTAACCTAGAATAACTTGCAAATGGAGAGAGGTACAGTTATGCAAGTGAGATAGTAAAGCGACTACGCCCGATCAAATGCAACCGATAGCAGCGCCTCTAGTGGCGAAATGTAAAAGTTAGCCATTGCAAATCGAAAACGAAAAGAGATAGAGCAAAATTTCCAATTGCAAAGTTGTAGAGCATCAATTAATTAGTACAAACGACATTTGTTTCACACGGCTAAGATAAATTGTCGCCTGAATACCCTACAGTGTCCGAAATCGATGCACGACGATTCGAATCTGCATATTCACATTTCGCAAATGTAGCTGTGTGCAAATGCAAATTTAGACGTTGTACCGTGCCTACGACACAAAAACCAGCAGCAGGATGTACCCTGATCAGAAGTTTAGGTCTATGTACGCTGTGTGAGAATGGCAAGCTTGGATTTCTGGGCTTACGTAAAAAATCAGGTGTATGCAACAGCGCCTACAAGTCAGCTGGATCTAAGTCGTCATGTTACAGATGCTTGCAATAGTGCGACACCTTCCATGCTGAGGAATGTGCATGCAGAGTTACTTTTACGAATACAAATGTGTATCGTGGGCAATGGTGAACTCTTCGAACATACTTGACATTAACTTTTTATCACTGTGCGCCAGTTTGCCTTTTTGTTTTTGTTTTGTCTGACATCATCAAACTGTGTTGACATAAGTACGCATTTATGCAATAAATTGTGTTTATTTGCTCATACCTATGCCTGTTCCCTTCAAACGTTCACACAAAAGGTCGTGCAAGTTCACACAAAGGTCGTGCATAGGGTATTCAGGCGACAATTTATCTTGATGCTCTACAACTTTGTAATTGGAAATTTTGCCCACTAGGGGCGTTGCTATCGCTTGTATTCGATCTGACGTAGTCGCTTTACTATACAGTTATCTCACTTGCATAACTGTACTTCTCTCCATTTGCAAGTTATTCCAGGCTAAAGGGACTTTCCTATGCATAAAATTACATAAATTTTTCATAAATTTATTACATAAAATTTTCAAGCACAATTTATGATTTACATTTTATTTTATCTTTCCACGTCATCAACAGCACTTGACTGGGAAAAATCAATTCTGACTTTTGTGAACGAGTTGTGTGAAAGCATTGTCACCCACAGAGACATTTTTTTTTTTGGTAACTAGAACCTTTAGTTTTTCTCTTCATTTCTTTACTTGAAGGAGAATCTGTTAATATGCAACTCTCATCCACTTTCTTAATATGAAGTTATGAATCCTAGGGTGATATTCACTATCTGATGAGCTTCCAGTGGTCATCATAAAGTCTGATATCACTCATTTTCTGTATGAGATACAGAATTTGCATTTTTTCCAAATGAAAGTGAATTTTTCACTTTTCTGGGTTTACAGACATTTCAAGTGTGTGTGTGTGCGTGTGTGCGTGTGATGCTTTTCAAATGGATAACTACACACTCTGCCTGTCCACAAAATCTGAAAGAAAATTTTTCAAGTGATCATGACATACCAGCCACAATACCTGAACACTAAGTTTTAAAAATTCTTGGTTACTGTCACTCATTTTACACCTCTTCATATGACTACAATAATCCCTCTTGATGGGGGGGATATTCTGGAAGCTCTGAGCAAAAGAAACACTTATCCATTTAAGTAATCATAAAAAAATGATTTTAATATAAACACATAGACTTCTGTGGACAACCTCTTAAAAAAAACAGCACCAAACATGAAAAGTTTGTCATCAGAATTTCTTTAGGCAAATTAAAATTATTATTGAAATTATTGCATTGAAGTAGGTTCACCTAGACCTGCTACTGTTACAGCAGTTAGAAACCAACTAAAATAAAATGTTTTACCACACAGCAAAGTTCTAAGCTACTGCAGGCTAACTCCAGTTAGCAAATGTCAGCATAAAAATTAACAAAAATATTTTTTAAATAATCACTTAAAAGGAACTTAAAAAACTGAGAAAAATAAAATTATTTTGGATATAAAACATATACAAAATGGAAAAACTGCAAAAACAGCACGTGAAGAATTAGAAGGAATTCTCAAAACTAATTAAATGGTCAGACAAAGAAAAATGAACTTCCAGAAATTTTTGCTTTTCAGAATTTCATTAAATTCCACTAACTAATTGGAATAACTGAACGCCATCAATAAAGCAAACCATTAAATACGACCCATTTGTAATAGCTACAAAACGTTTTGCATCTTTCCAAACTATTTCTAAAATATTATCTTTAAAGAATAGTAGAGCATCCATTTTGTAACCACAATTCATTTACCAAACCTCTACACTGTAGACCCTGAGATGCTTTTTCTTTTTCTTCACTTTTGTGAACACATAGTGAGGAAAGCAGTATTAGTCAACAGTTTTTCCCTCCCAATTTCTATAGTAGTGGCACAAAACAGAAATTATAACAGAATGACATATCTTCAGATACTAGAAAATGCTTGTCACCTTCACAAATTATCTTCCTGGAAGATCGTTTTTAGTCAAATCACTGTGTGTTCTTTACTAGATAACTGTATAATGCAACCACCTGTGTATATTACTTCAGCTAACTTGGCTACTAAACCATTTTGACACTATCAATAGTAGTTTTACCTTAAGAGGCAATATCTTCTTCAAATTAATAAATAAAATTTTGAAGTGACCGACAGTAATTTTTAAATAATTTAGGGCTGTTTGATGCACATTACATATGAAAATATAACCACAGATTGCATTATGTGCAGCAATCTGATTTTACTGCATATAAAACCAATGCATGAAACACATGCCTAAGAAAGAAGCTACATATAACTACACTACAAATGGTCAAGATGAAGCAATCTAAATAAACATCCCTATTATTATTTTCATGAAAATTGAGGTTCTTCTTAACATACTGAATACAATATAATATGGTTTTGCAGAAAACTTATTATTTCACTGCAACATTACCAAAGTGATTTGTTACATAAAAAGGTAATCTGAATAGAATCACATCAAGAAAAATATTAAATTCATTTACTTATAATTAACTTACATAAAGAAAATGAAATTTAAAAAAAAAGTTATACTTACAAGCAAGCCCAGAACATTGCAGGATTTGCATGGCAAAAATTTTTTACATTTTCCCTGGGGAGAAAAAAAAAAAAAGCATTTTGTAAATTCTACTTTGATTATATTTAAATTCTCCAATTTTTTTTTCAAAAAAACTTTCAATGAATATTCTACTCAATTTTCAATCTTTTATCATGAAATAACAGTCAAATCACGCACGGTTCACAATCACTGACTGTTGGCTGTAACAGCCAAGTCCACTTTTACAACTTTATCTCCTCAACATTCCGCAGACAGTTTTTGTTTAAAAGAAAATCTGTCGTGTTAACAGATACCACTATTTCCATTCATGCAGATACTTGATTTATAACTCCCTCGCCTTCTCAGAGAAATGATGTATGCTCTTCTAGCACACTCATCTCTGATGTCTAACTCCTACAACACACTAACTTTCATTTTATTTCATCTATTTATTTTTTCAGTTGCCACATTATATTACACATCATAATTTCATTGTAACAATATACAAATACTGTAGCAACCAGGAAGAGGAGGAGAAAGGCCATAAGACCTGACATAACCCTCTGCTCCTTAATCAAAGAAAAAGAGTGAAAAAGCTCAGCAAAAAGACAAGCCAGCACATATATGGCAGTTTGATATATAAATGAAATTAGCAATTAGTTCATTATAAATATCAGTTTGTTCTAGACATCGATAACCTTCATTATCATTAGATAAAGAATAGACCTCGATTCCACCTCCCTCAATTAGTTGTTAAAAAAACACCACATATCTCTTACTCTTTCTTTCTAGCCAGAGCAGGGGGAAAAAAAATCTTAATCTTGGAAACTTCTTTTATTTTATTTTCTTATTTGTTTGTTTTAGGGTTTAACTGTACCTATGAGACCTAAGGCTAAATGTATGATAATATTTAAATATCATACTAGTAAATTTAATAAACCTATCTACTGAAAAAATTATACGGACATCTTCCACTACTTGTTATTATGCTGAACATCAGTTTAAGTTTTGGAAAAAGCTTCTTACACTGCAAAGCAAATCTAAAACCAATTGTAATACCAATGGACGTGTAGAAATTACTAAAGAATGTTGACACAGTAAAACCTCCCTTAACAGACACCTCTTAAATAAGGAGCCCTCCCAGTTACAGACACAATTTACAGTACCTGCAGAATATCATGCATTATACAGGGTGTTTCAAAAAGAATGACCTGATTTCAAAGTAGTATATTTAATAATGCAAATGTGGGATAGTTACAAAACAAAGAGCCAAGTATGAAGGAACGTCCAAAGTTTCACTCACCACAATTACAAATGCTCAATGTGCCCTCCACCTGCTGCACGGACAACATCAAGCTGATAGCTGAATTCATCCCAAACGCGTCGGAGAGTGTCTTCAGTCACAGAATTTATCGCGGCCATAATTCTCGTTCGGAGCTCATCCAAGTCAGCGGGTAAAGGGGGAACATAAACACGGTCTTGGAGGTTCCAATGTGGCGGTGCACCATCCTGCTGCAAAATGTAATCTTCAGAGTCATCCTGCAGCTGTGGAAGTAGCCAGTCCTTCAGCATTGCAAGATAGGAGTTGCCCGTAACCGTGTTGTCCGCAAAAAGAAAGGGCCATAAACCTTTCTAACAGAAACCGTGCAAAAAACATTCAGTTTTGGTGAATCACGTTCATGTTGGAGAGTTTCATGTGGATTTTTCAGTCCCCATGATTTTTGCTTCATCGCTAAAAATCAACCTTTGTACGACGGTGTCGTCCTCTAACAGAGTTGCACAAAAATCTTTTCGTTGTGTTTTGTCACCTCCATGAAGAGCTTGCCTCAGTTACAATCTGTACAGCTTCAACAGCAAACGTCGTCATAAAACACGCCAAACAGTCACATAAGTGATGGCAAGTTCGCGGTTCGCACGACGAGTAGACTTCCGTGGGCTTCCCTGAAACGCCTCGTGAATTCGTTGAACATTTGTCGCTGAGGTGGTTGGTCGTCCAGGACTCTTTGCCTTACATAAACACCTTGTTTCTTCAAATTGTCGATACCAACGACGAATGTTTTTGCCCACTGGTGGAGCACTGCCGTAACGCTGTTTAAACGCACGCTGCACCGTTATCATGGACTTGGTCTTGCTAAATTCGAGCAAACAAAATGCCTTCTGTTGCCTCGACGCCATCTTCTCACTCACTAAGCGTAGCGGCTGTTTGGACACTCGTGCTGCCATCTAGCGGTAGTCATAAACTCTGGGCCACGCCCGTAGACATGATTAGAGTCACATTCATTGGTGGTCTGTGGTTGCCGAGATATCATCCACTTTTCAAATTGGGACATTCTTTATGAAACACCCTGTATAATGCACATTCCCCCTCACTTTTGTGCTCTTTCAGATATGGATGCACACACTTTACAGAACATCCAAGTGCATATTTAGAACCTCTGTTATGGCCAGGAAACAGTAGTATGTATGATTTCATTTGTCTTCACCCAACTAATAAATCTTCCCCTTTTCTATAAAGGATGAACTGTTCCAGACCTTTGGGCTTGACTCCTGTTAAAAGTCACCAGCACTTTTCTTTGTTAGCAAGTCTTTTGTAAAAAAAGATCATGCTTATGTTATTGGTTTGTCTGTCCGTTCATCTGTGGACACCATCTCTGCAACTATTAGTTCAATTTGAAAAACTCTTTTTGCATTGGGAAGCTTGAAATATGGGAATGATGATCCTCTCATTTATTTTTTTGCGATGTACAATTCCCCGCCAGAAGGCATAAAATGCAGATGATATCAAATTCAAAATACATTTTATTCCATATATTTGCTTCTACACAACAGATTGAAAAAAAATTTTACCTTTCGATTCCACTTATGTCAAAGAGTATTTTAGGTATAGTCACTTTTTCAAGTTACGCACAGATTTTTCACTAGGTGTAAAAGTAAATTATGTTTCCCCGATATCTCTACTTCTAAAACTCCGATTTGAAATTTTTTTCCTCAGCAGATACAGCTCCTGATGGGAAATCTTTTGCATAGAATTTCTAATTTTTAGTAAAGAATGATGTGGCCACCAAGGGTCTTAAATGTTAATTCCTGCTTCTGATGTATTTACCACAAAATCTGAGCTACTAACATCTTGATTGAAAAAAAATTTTTATGGACTGATGCCACTCACATTGATAAACCTTTTCAGAATATTTTCTTCTTAAAATAATGCATGGTTTCTCCGCCAGGGGCATAGATGCACATCTTATTTTTGTCAATATCTCAGCTTTAATGGTCCAATTTGAAAAATTCCTTCATTGTTGGACAGCCTTTCCAGTGCAAAGATTTTCATGCAATTTCAAAACTTTCAAGTGCAGTGGAACCTCTATATTCGTCATTAATCCGTTCCTCAGGGACGGACAAATACTGAATTAGATGAATATATAATCAATTTTTTTTTCCATAGGAATTTACTGAAATTGGAATAATCTGTTCCCAGCTCTGAATCTCATACATAAATACTGTAAATAAAAATTTAACCAGAACTTTTTTTTTTTTTTATTGGAATTTTAACGACCACCGTGAGCAACTCAATGGGCTATAAGCAATCGCCCGTCCCTAATTTAGGGTCACTGGTTCCAGGGAAGGGAGAGAGCCAGTGCCGTAAGACAAACACAACATCCATGCCTCACCGGGATTCGAACCCGGACCCCTTTCGGACGAATGATCAGAGGCCATCGCTTAGACCACTGCGCCACCGGGGCGGCTAACCAGAACTTTACCTTTACTGAGGAGCGATGATGGCCTGAGCTGAAATACTATCACCACTCATTTGCTTTTCTGTGATCCATACTAATAAAAGATTTTCCATGTCTTCATAAGTTTGTCATCTTTTAGCAGCAAGAATTTTTACACCTTTTGCTCCTTCAGCCGCTTTAATTGCTTCTTTATTTTTAATTATGCTGCCCACCGTAGTTCTCGGCAGGTTAAATTGTAATGCTAAGTTGGAAAAACGTGTTCCACTTTCAACCTTAGCAATGATTTCTTTTTTCAACTCAATTGTGGTTCTCACAGCTTTCCTTTTTGGTTGCTTTTCTTCACTACACTTTTTTGTGGCCAAGGTCACTTCTATTTATAAAGATAACTGCAAAAAACTGCAAAATTAAAAAACAATTTCAAAGAGATAATTACAGATGATGCGCACTGAATTATCGCACAAGGCAGACCACTGGGCTATTGCATGGGGCTGGCTGTCTGACTGCGAGGGCGATTGCACAAGAGCTGACTACGTGGGCTATTGCACAAGGCTGAGATGGCCATGTGGTGGGTAACTTTTTAAGACTAATATTGGAGCATTTTTTTGCCGAAAAAATGTGACAAATATTGGATTTGATGAATATAGGGGCTGACGAATATAGAGGTTCCACTGTAACTCAAATTTTCTGCTGAGGGCATTAAGGTAAACTGCATTTCCCCCGATATTTCTGCTTCTAAAACTCTGATTTGTTAAATTCTTCCTGTATCACATACAGCTCCTGATGGGAAATGTTTTACATATATCATGAAAGAAATACGGGATTACGCCATATGATACAAATTTTACCATCCTTGTCACATTTACGCCAAAAATCGGATTGTCATCTTCAAAATTTGTTTTACATATAATTTCTAATATTTGGCAAAGAATGGTTTTGCCACCAGGGACATAAGTGTTAATTTTTGATTCTGATGCATTTGCAGCAAAATCTGAACTTCTGAAAACTCGACTGAAAAAATTATTTCCTGGACCGATACCGCTCACAGCGAAAACCCTTTTGAAAATACTTTCTTCTTAAAATAACGCATGTTTTTCCCTTCAGGGGGCATAGATACACATCTCATATTTGTTGATATCTCTGCTTCTAGGAGTCCAATTTGAAAAATTCTTTCTTTGTTGTAGAGCGTTTCTGCTGTGAAATGTTTCTCATATAATTTCAAATTTTTCTTAACACACAAGTCTGCAACAGACGGTGTACGATCATGATTTTATTTGCAACAATATTTGTGGGATTAAAAACCCGATTGAAAACTTCTTTCTTCAGTCAGATACTACCATTTTACCAGTGGCGGCCGGTGACTACGTGCTGCCATGTTGCAGCACTCTAAAAAAATTTGAATTCAGATTCATAATGTTTATTGTAGCTGAAAGCCTGAAAGTGCATGCATATGATTTGCTGCCAGCACAAAATCTGATTTTTAGACGGGCGGTAATCAAGGCTCCTGTTCACCATTCGGGCTGTGGTATCGGTTAGCACAGGAATAACAGCGTGATTCTGCTGTCACCTACGCATTCGGTCTTTCATGCTGCAAACCAAATAGCACAGCCCCAACAGCATGTCATTCCTGCCTCCTACACCACACCCCCTCTTTGGGGGTCCTCTTCTCAAGCTGGCAACAAGGGTTTCCAGCGTGCTGTATTTCTCTCATCACGACATAAGATGGCTGGCAGCAAACGCTGTTGAGACAGACCCCAATCCCCTTCTTTCTCCCCATCGGAACTGAGGGCAGAGAAGTTGACCAATAGAATAGAGGGAAAACTTATCTGATTGTTTGTTTGTTTCTGCGCTTTCATGAAGTTTGCTCGATCAGTCAGTTGAAATCTATCTATGCTTCTAATTTCTTGTTCTTTATTCTGTGGTTTTCGTAATCTCTTAATTTCATGAATGGAGACTGCAATTAATTTAGTAGATTCTTTGTTGAAACTACCATTTTCTTCAAGAACTTTAGAGGGGAAAATTGAAGTAAAATTCTTAGGTCGACCAATACCAGATTTAGTTATAGCTCAGACGGCGAAATGCAGGAAACATCATTCATATAAGAGGCAATTCAGTAGTAAGATATATGATAGCAATTCGTGTATATGTGGCTGTGAAGTGAGGAATGCTCTTTTTTGATTTCCTTGTTTACTGTTTGAAGCAATGATTCTTGGTCCAAAGGAGGAATAAAAGATCTTGGATGCTTAAACGAGTACATAAAAAAACACTCAGAAAGCAAAAAGCATATTAACAGTGTACTAGGCCTCAGTGCATTTGGAAGAGTGAATACAGCAACACAGCTAAATTAGGCATATCAGGACTCAATACAAACACACAATGAATTAGTGGAAAGAAATTGCTATATTCTGTCTAAAACAATAGAATGCATTCAGTTTTGTGGTGCATTCGAGTTGGCGCTACGAGGTCACAATGGAACTGAGACATCCAATAATTGTGGAATATTCCGAGATCTTGTGGACACTTTGTATAGTGTCATAAGCCAACACATTCAAAGCAGCTCAGTGTATAAAGACACTTCGAAAACAATTCAAAATGAATTGTTGGACTGCAAGCTGGAAGTCTTATGAAATTATTAAATAGGAAATGGATGAAGCTAAATTTGTAGCATTAATGGCTGCTGAGACAATGGACATTTCAGAGCATTTACAAATTTCACTTGTTTATAGGAATGAAAAATATGGATCTGTGCACGAGAGGTTTTGGGGATTTTTCAATCCCAGTGGGCAGAACGCAAACTCAATTTTGCAGAGCATTTTGGCAAAATTAAGAAAGATTTTCTGCAAGGAATCTGAAATAAAATTATTGCACAAACTTACGATGAAGCTTCCATGATGAGTGGTGCCCAAAATGGGTTCAAGTAAAAATTAAGGAACATTTTCCTCTTGCACACTACATCCACTGTTATTCTCACCAGCTAAAAAATTTAATTGCACAATGAGCTGCCTCACAAAATCAATCTGTTAGGGTGTTTTTTTGCAGTCCATCAGCATTCCCAGTTTTCTTTGCACAATCACCTCAGTGTTTGTCAGTACTGGAAACAGTGGTTGCATGACGAATTCCTAGTGGACCGGCAACAAGATGGAATTTTAAATTACGAACTGTAAATGCCATTTATGAAAATCAAGAAGCACTTTTGGAATGTTTTGCTGAGTTAGAAAAATCTGTTTCTTCGAAAACTGTCCAGGAAGTTAAAGGACTCTATTGCAATTTAAGGGACAAATAATTTGTTTTTTGGCTAACTTTTTTCCACAGAATAATGCCACATGGTGATTTGCTGTACAGCCAACTTCAAGCCAGACAGACAGACACAGTGAAAGTCAAAAATTGTGTAGGTGCTTTTGTGAGGGCCATAAACAGAATTCTTAGAGACTGTTCAAACAGAAATGAAAGCGACCTTTCTCGTTCAACAGCAGAATAAGAGGACAACGAATCATACAGAATTTCGGATGCTAAAGAAGTCTGTGATCGTATTATCACAGAAGCTCTCCATCAATTTGAGTCTTTGAATCACCTTGATGCTGCTAAACTGGATTCCGCAAATTTTCCTGCATATGCAAAAATATTTCCAGAAAAAGAGCTTGAACTGGTTGTTGAAAACTCCCAATGCCGAACAGAAACAGACTTTGAACAGAATTTACTGCTTTGTACAAAAGGCAAAACGTCTGCCAAATTGATGGAGCAATTTATTTTCTGCAGTTGATTTTGAACAACTTAGAGGCCACATTTTGCAAAATTGCAACTCTACTCAGGATAATTATAACAATAGCAATGACAACTGCAGAGCATGAGAGGCGCTTTTCATCATTAAAACGAATTAAGATGTTTTGCAGGAACACGATGATGCAGGATCAGTTAAACGCTTTGGCTATGCTTTCCATCGAAAAGAGATTGGTGACAACCATCAAAGACTTCAATGCAAGGGTAATAGAGAAATTTGCAAATAAAAAAAACAGGAGAATGGAATTCATTTTTCGGCATTAGATAAGCTTATTCCATATTACTCCAGTGTAATTTTTGTTTGTCAATCCATCCCCACATTTTCCAGTCAGGTAGGGATTCGGAAAAAAGATGCTGTGCGGGGAGATGGAGCAGAGTCATGGCGATTCGTAATTTTTTGGGAGGGGCTAAAAGTGAAGCTTGGTCCATGTGCAATTATTATCTAAGTTCTGTTGTTGTTTTTTATTTGCATTTTGTAAACTCTTTACTTGCGCAATACGGTGAGTAATTTCATTAATTCATATTTAAGCTCTTCAAAAGTGCATTTAAAATCACAAATAATAAAGTTGCAAGAGTGACTGATTGTATATTGAAGCACACTGTAAAAAAGTTTCGTATTAAAAATATGAAACTGAATAAAAACCTATTTTCAAAAAAAAAAAGTAAATAAACTTTTGTTCTTTTTTCAGAACTTTGATTTTGTTCTCAGCTATTTTCCACGATGATCAAGATCTGATAATGTTTTCTAGGCAACTGAAGTTGGGGCAGATTAATCAAGCTGTATATTCTGCAAAATATTAGGCTTAATACTCTGTCGAATATATGATTACAATACTTAACTCCCTGTCGAATATATGATTACAATACTTAACCCTCTGTCGAATGTACAACCATTAACGCCAAAGAGGTGAACAAAATGAATAATCATTAATTTACATGTAATTACGAAAATCTATTCTCGGGTATTTCCCTCGATGATCAAGATGATACCATTGCCCAATTCCTAAAACCTTTGGTGTAAGTGGTAGTGGGGGCGAGGGTGGGGGTCGCAGACCACATGTACACTCTCAGAAGCACAAGCTCGCCACTATGTTTTCCATACCAGTTCAGTTGACTTTGAATAGCTTTGATAAATTTAATTAGCTTCAAAACGGATTCAAAAGACATGTTCAATACACCCGAAAATTCGGTGACATATTTCTCGTTTTTAATTTTGGGGTTAACACCCACCGTGACCAGCTCTGAGTGTTATAAGCAGTCACACATTGTTAATTTAGAATTACTGATTGTGAGAGAGAGAGAGTCAGTACCATAAAACAAGCATACCACCCATGCCTCATCCACCTCTCACTATTTGTCCATCGTGCAGCCAAGTAGTAAGAGAAGCTCAGAATGTCTGCACATTTGCATTCCATGATGAATCTTTTCTGTTAGATTTCTTATGAGCTTGCAATTATGTTCCTGTTTGTTTTTATCTATGGCTACATAATAAAGATATCACAATATAAGATGTAAGGCTAATATTAACACTGTGAGAAACGCAAAAGAGAATTTTGCATCATTTATACATACTGTAAGCTGGAAATGACACGAAACTCTTTTAAAGGACACCTTTCTTTTACAGACAAAACTAAATGTCCAGAGAGTGAAATGGCAGTTTTTACACCATATGCATTTCTTTCATTTTGAACAATGCCAAAGACATTTGAGCATTGGTGTACAAAAAAGTTCTGTTCTGAACCAAATTTTTCACAGTTTCCAAAAAGAAAAAAATAGAAACTTTGAGGAATTTCATATGATGAGAATATGGATTTGTAAAAAAATCAGATGATTTAGTGATGGGCTGGGGTAAGTCAATTCACTTTCTGCCAGTATAACATGGAACAATGCTGAAGCACGAGACAGGACTTTTTCATGTGACAATCCATGACATCATCCACAATTACCAAATGATGAAAAGAGTCTGTGCACAGCAAGAGCCACAGTATGAGATCAAGATGCAGCAAGTGGCATTCTTAAACAATTACCACCTTCATACCAGCAGAAGCACTAAACTACAATGCACTCATTGAAGTATGCTGCATTGCTACAATCTTTATTTCATACTTACTGCTATGAAGAACACCTAAGAACACCTTACCTAGAATAGATTTTCAGAAACTGATATTTCACAGGCCACCCAATTCAATCATATTTGGAATTTAGAAATTATTTTATTTTTTATTTCCTTAAGCATGTGGTAAACCTAAGAGCATTGTTTTAAGTACAGATAACTGTCATTCATACAAGTAACTCCACCAAGAATATTCAGGAATACAATGCTAATGTTTTCTGAGGAGTTTTCTATATGGATGTCAGCTACTGACATTTCTGTGATTAAAAACATTTCTGTTATTAAAAACAATGCTCTTTTTTTATCACCATGAGGGATAAATCAGAAATTAAAAATTAATTTCCAAAATATTTTGCATCTGATTAATATGCTTTCTGATCTGAATGCCAATTTATCAGAATGGAATATGAGTCCTACTAACAGTTGTGTGCTAGATAGGCAATTTTATAAATGGCCCAGAAAGTGGATATTTTTTGGAAACATTATGCAGTTACTCCAACACTAAAATTAAGAGTATGTCAGGAACACCATTTCCTGTTTAAATGTCTTTCCCAAACAAAGTCTAAGAATTAATCCAGTGTTTTAAAATATTTACAGGCAACTTACCATTTCATGGTCTTGCTCCCAATTTGACATTTCCAACATGTGATTTGTGATCAGAATGTCGCTTGTTTCAAGAGGTAGCATGGGGCTCTTCACTTTTGTCGGCTGAAGTCATTCACTTTATTTTATTCAATTCTTGGTCGTATAGGGTTGGGTTTTTTTCCCTACCTCCGAAGGCATCACGTAGTAATCTTCAAGTACTTCATTTTTTTACCAAAACATTGTCACGTCAAAAATGCTCGCTAGACACGCTCACAGTCTAATTTACGTATCACACTCAAAAAGCATTGGGGTTTTTTTTTTTTGTCATACATACATACCACACATTCAGTGTGTCTAGCGAGCATTTTTGACGTGACTACGTTTTGGTAAAAAAATGAAGTACTTGAAGATTACTACAAGACGCCTTCAAAGGAGGAAGAAGAAGAAGGGAAAAAAAAAAAACCTACACGACCAAGAAGTGAATAGAATAAAGTGAATGACTTCAGCCGCCAAAAGTGAAGAGTCCCATGCTACCTCTTGAAGCAAGCGACATTCTGATCACAAATCACATGCTGGAAATGTCAAATTGGGAGCAAGACCATGAAATGGTAAGTTGCCCATAAATGTTTTATTACATTGTTGCCCGTTAATTTAAACCATACAATATTGGACATGTGTCCAATATGTGAGGTAATTACAACTCCAGTGTTTGTTTTGAGGCAATAATTAATTAGCAACAATCTACAATTTTTCTGGACAGCAGCATAAGATAATGCTGGTGTTGATGAAGCAATAGAGAGAGTACAATCTCTGACACAAAGACTGCCAAAGATTTCATTCCACTCTTTCAAATTTTATTACAATAGCTGAATTCAGAATTGTAAATGTTTCTTCACATTTGCTGAAAAGGAATATCCAAATGTGCCAATTTTTTTTTTTAAGTTTTACCTACCATAAACAAAATAATTACATAACATCTTTAAGAAATTAAAAAGTTTTGAGAATATCAAGAATTCCAGTGCAAATTTATAAAGTGAAAGAAATTGAAGAGTGGAAACTGATGTTTATTTAATTACTTTCAATGAAATAAAACATTTTTGCTCTAGCTGAAAGAGAATAAAAAAAAAAAAAAAAGAGAAGCAAACTTTGGCTAGAAAGTCCCAAGTGCATAAAAGCATATAATGGACAATACGTGGCTACAAATCGTTGATTTACTTTCCACAGTATTTCTGCAGCATACTGTGGTAAGTAAATCAACGATACACAGTTTACTCGTACGATTTCAGAAAACTGGAAGTGTTGATGATATGCCTAGCCAAGTGTGTTAATGCCGAAAGTGATAAACGATGTTGAAAAACGTTTGCAACAGTCGCCTACAAAATCGCTTCGTCGCTCATCTCAGCAAGTGAAACTTTCTTACGGCTCAGTACAGAAAGTGACTAAAAGATTGCAGCTTCATGCATACAAAATGAAAGTTGTCCAAGAACTGAAGGCACCTGATATGCATAAGCGGCTGCTGTATTACCATTAGTTTCATAAATTTACTCGATACAACAAGGGTTTATTGAACAATGTTTTCTTTTCAGACGAAGCCTGGTTTAATTTGGACGGGTACGTTAATTCCCAAAATATGCGATATTGGTTGACTGAGAATCCTCATATCCTTCATCCAGAGCCTTTGCATTCTGAAATAATTGGTGTGTGATGTGCCATATCTTGACAGTACTGTAAATTTTGATATTTATCAAGATTTGATTTTTCAGTTTGTGTCCCTATTGCAAGAAAATGAACATTTCACATGGCTTCCACAGGATGACGCAACGTGTCATACAACTACTATGACAACGGAACTTATGCAAAGTTTCTTCAGTGACGGCATTATTTCTAAAGGGCTTGGGCCTCCATGCTTACCAAATCTCTCACCTCCTGATTTTTCCTGTGGGAATATTTAAAGGACAGTGTTTGTGCAAATAACTCACATGACCTGCACTCCTTGAAAACAAACATTATTCAGGCTACAGCAGAAATCATGCCATCTATGCTGAAACGTGTTACAAAAAACATGTGCCGCAACATGGACATTTACCTGCAGCAACACCGAGGTCATTTCCAGCACCTTCTTTAGGTCAACATCAGTTGCTCAAAAGCAGTGGCGGCTTGTGCTCCTGAGATTATACGTGCTGTGAATGATTATTCATTTTGTTCACCTCTTTGGCATTAATGGTTAAATTTGTAATCGTATATTTTACAGAATATTAAGTCTAATATTTTGCGCAATATACGGCTTGATTAATTTGCCCTGACTTCAGTTGCTTAGAAACCATTATTGGATCTTGATCATCGTGGAAAATAGCCGAGAGCAAAATCAAAGTTCTGTAAAAAGAACAAGTTTATTTATTTACTCATTTTTAATTTTTTTTTTTTATTTGAAAATAGGTTTTTATTCAGTTTTATATTTTTAATATGAAACTTTTTTACAGTGTGCTTCAATATACAATTCAGTCAATCACTCTTGCAACTTTATTATTTGCGATATTTAATGCACTTTGGAGAGCTTAAATATGAATTAATTATACAGGGTGATTCATAAAGAAGTATACAGTTTCAAAGCACTATAAAACAAGAACAATGTAAGATAGTTTATGTTACCCATAACAGAATTGTAGGGGAATGTTTCAAGTTTTTTTAGAGACAGTCACAGATGTTCTATGTGTGCACCCTTAGTTACACGACACACATCGAGCCGGTAATCCATTTCCGCCCGAACGCGAGGTAAGATATCTGAATCAAGTGCAGTGATAGTGGCTGTGATACGCTGTTTCAGCTTCACTAGATCAACAGGAGGGGTGAATACCTTGTCCTTTACCCCCACAGGAAAAAGTCACAAGGTGTTAAAAGTCAGGACTTCTGGGTGGCCATTGGGTCAGTGGCATGTTGTAGTCCGCGGCTCGTCCAATCCATCGGCGAGGACTGAGGAAGATGTTCATCGAGATAATCCCACATGTCGCCTAACCAGTGCGGTGGTGCACCATCCAATTGGAGAATAAAGTTGTCACTGTCGTCCTGCAACTGTGGCATCAACCAAAGACTTAACATATCCAGAAAAGAGCCTCCCATGACAGTTTTCTCGTGAAAAAAGAAGCGGCCATACACTTTATTTTTGGACACAGCATAGAACACATTTACCTTATGGGAATCTCGCATGTGTTACCTGACCATCACGTGAAATGTAGTTTCATCGGTGAAAACTAAGTGATCGTCAAACTCGTTATTTTCAAAACGGCACTGCATTTCGGCACAAAATTCAAAGTGCTTTGTCTTGTCAAGGTCAGTGAGATTTTGCAACATCTGCACTTTGTATGGAATCATTTTCAGCTTCTTTCTCAAAATTCTCCAGACAGTGGGCTGTGAAATCTGCACTTCACGTCTCACCCTCCGCGCCGGGCTTCATTGAATGGCGGTACAAACACTATCAATGACTTCTTCTGATACATGAGGTTGTCCAGGACCTTTAAGTTTGCACAAACAGCCCATAGTTTTAAACATTTTATGCCAATCGTAGATATTCTGGTTGGGTTTTTTTACCGAATAGTGATCGAAAATGCCGTTGCACAACAGTTACAGATTCCATTTTGCTCAATTCAAGAACACAAGACGCCTTCTCAACTGCAGATGCTACCATTTTGACTGACTAGTCACGTGACACGGGCGCTATCGCCTACGTCCCTTCCCCCTCAGTAGCGGGACACAAACTTTATGAATACATCTATCCAACGGTTTGCAGTTGTGGTCCGTGTCTTCAACTGTTACTGCTTTACAGCATCTGGAAACTGTATACTTCATGAATCACCCCGTATATAAATTAACAAAATTACTCAACGTATTACACAAGTAAAGAGTTTATGAAGAAAAAAAAATAACATAGATAATAATTGCACAGGGATCAAACTTCAGTTTCACCCCTCTCAAAAAATCATGAATCGATATGACTCTGCTCCATCTCCCCACATAGCATTTTTTTTCGTATCCCTACGTGACGGAGATGTGGGGATGGGTTGACAAGCAAAAATTACAATGGAATAATATAGAATCAGCTTAAAAATGCCGAAAAAATGAATTCCATTCTCCAGTTTTTCTTATTTGCAAATTTCTCTATTATCCTTGCATTGAGGTCCTTGATGGTTGTCACCAATCTCTTTTCGATGGAAAGCATAGCCACAGCGTTTAACCGATCCTGGGTCATCGTGTTCCTGAGAAACATCTTAATTTGTTTGAGTGATGGAAAGCACCTGAGCTCTCAGGCTCTGCAGTTGTCATTGGTATTGTTATAATTATCCTGAGAAGAGTTGCAGTTTCGCAAAATGTGTCCTCTAAGTTGTTCTTCAAAATCAACTGCAGAAGAGAAATTGCTCCATCAATTTGGCGGAAGTCTTGCCTTTCGTACAAAACAGTAAATTCCGTTCCAAGTCTGTTTCGGTTCAGCATTGGGAGTTTTCAACAGCCAGTTCAAGCTCTTTTTCCGGAAATATTTTTACATATGCAGGAAAATTTGCGGAATCCAGGAGTTTGGCAGCATCAAGGTGATCAGAAGACTCAAATCAATTGAGAGCTTCTGTGATAATACAATCAGACTTCTTTAGCATCCGAAATTCTGTGTGATTCGTTGTGTCATCTCTTATTCTTCTGTTGAACAAGAAAGGCCGCTTCCATTTCTGTTGGAACACTTTTTACTTCACTAGGAATTCCGTTTATAGCCCTCACAAAAGCACCAACGCAATTTTTCACTGTGTCTGTCTGTCTGGTTTGAAGTTGGATGTACAGCAAATTGATGTGTGGCATTATTCTGTGGAAAAAAGTTAGCCAAAAAAAACAAATTCTTTGTCCTCTAAATTGTGATGGAGTCCTATAGCTTCCTGAACAGTTTTCGAAGAAACAGATTTTTCTAACCCAGCAAAGCATTCCAAAAGTGCTTCTTGATTTTCATAAGCAGCATTTACAGTTTGTAATTTAAAATTCCATCTTGTTGCCGGCCCACTAGAAATTTGTTGCACAACAGCAATTTCCAGTGCTGACAGACACTGAGGTGATCATGCAAAGAAAGCTGGGAATGCTGACAGACTCTGAAAAAACACCCTAGCAGATTGATTTTGTGAGGCAGCTCATTGTACAATTAAATTCAGCTGATGAGCATAACAGTGGATGTAGTGAGCAAGAGGAAAATGTTCCTCAATTTTTACTTGAACACCATTTTGGGCACCACTTGTCACGGAAGCTCCATTGTAAGTTTGCGCAATAATTTTACTTTCAGATCCCTTGCAGGAAATCTTTCTTAATTCCGCCAAAATGCACTGCGAAATTGAATTTGCATTCTGCCCATTGGGATTGAAAAATCAAAAAATCTCTCATGTACAGATCCACATTTTTCATATGTATAAACAAGTGACATTTGTAAATGCTCTGAAATGCCTGTTATCACGTCAGACATGAATGCTACAAATTTAGCTTCATCCATTTCCTGTTTAATGATTTCATGACAGACTTCCACAGCATGCAGTACAACAATTCAGTTTGAATTCTTTCCGAAGTGACTTTATACACCGAGCTGATTTAATTGTGTTGGCTTATGACACTATCCAAAGTGCCCACAAGACCTCGGAATATTCAGCAATTATCGGATGTCTCAGTTTCATCGTGACCTCATAGCGCCAACTCGAATGCACCACAAAACTTAATGCAGTTTATTATTTTAGACAGAATATAATGATTTCTTTCCACTAATTCATTGTGTTTTTGTATTGAGTCCTGATATGCCCGATTTAACTGTGTTGCTATATTCACTCTTCCAAATGCACTGAGGTCTAGTACACTGTTAATATGCTTTTTGCTTTCTGAATGGTTTTTTGTTTTTTTTTATGTACTCGTTTAAGTGTCCGAGATCTCTTATCTCTCCTTTGGACCAAGAATCATTGCTTCCAAACAATAAACAAGGAAAGCAAAAAGGAGCATTCCTCACTTCACAGCCACATAACCACGAATTGCAATCATGTATCTTCCTACTGAATTGCCTCTTACATGAACGACCTTTCCCGCTTTTCGCCGTCTGAACTATAATCAAATCCGGTGTTGGTTGACCTAAGGACTTTGAACAAATAAATCCATTGCTCTTATTTATTCAACTGATGCCACGTATTTATATGATTTTCACCTAAGGACTTTACTTCAAATTTTCCCTTTAAAGTTCTTGAAGAAAATGGTAGTTTCAACAAAGAATCTACTGAATTAATCAGTCTCCATTCATGAAATTAAAAGATTACGAAAACCACAGAATAAGGAACAAAAAATTAGAAGCACAGACAGATTTTAACTGACTATTCAAACAAACGTTATGAGACCACAGAAACAAGCAAGCAATCAGATAAGTTTTGGTTCTATTCTATTGGTCAACTTCCCTGCTCCCAGTTCCGATGGGAGAAAGAAGGGGATGGAGGTCTTTGGTTTCAACGCTGTTTGCTGCCGGCGATCTTATATCATGCTTAGAGAAATACAGCACGCTGGAAACCCTTGTGGCCGGTTGAAAAGAGGACCCCCAAGAGGTGTGTTGTGTAGGAGGCAGCAATGACACACTGTTGGTGACATGCTACTTGGTTTGCAGGACGAAAGACCGAACGTGTAGGTGGCAGCAGAAACGTGCTGTTATTCCCATGTGCTAACTGACACCACAGACTGAATGACAAACAAGAGCCTTGATTACGGCCCGTCGAAAAATCAGATTTTGGGCTAGCAGCAAATCATATTCATTCACTTTCAGCTACAATAAACAATACCAATCTGAATTCTAAAAATTTTTGCATGCTGCAGCACTGCAGCACGTAGTCACCGACCGCCACTGCTCAAAAGGCAAAGGAAGATGTATCACAGCTGTAAGTAAACTTTATTTATCTATATAATGCAAATAGAAATTATTCAAATAAGGGTTCGGGAACTTTTCAATCACCTTGTACTTCAGGACACTATGAAAATCTTTATCACAAAATAATTTCTTAGAGCTGTTCTTTAAATACATAAGTTGAGTCCCTGTATTTTCACATTTTTCCACTTCTCAAGCACTTGATACTTTTTTAAGGAAGCCATATACTATTTTACATGCTGCAACTTTTTCCATGGAAACAAGATAACAACAATAGCAACAATAGTAATACATTCATTTTTTTCTGTTTGATAAATACAAAGCCATTTTTAAGAAAATAATAATTCAATGTAGTTAGTTACAAAATTATTTTAATTACATACACAATGATAACATTTTCAAGAAATGTACAAAATGAAATTTTCAAAACCAAGTAAAATACTTACTCATATAGGAATAATGAAATTATTGAAACAGTAATTGCCAACTGCAACATAAGAATGCCACATACTTTCCGGACAAATGCTAAAATAAAATGCAAGCAAAGAATCAACATTTACTTGATTATTACTGGTTGATCAAATACATACATGTTGTGTTCTGCATCTTCTAGCTAGTAACACAAATAACCTACACAAAGAAAAAAATCAAAGACAGTAATAACACCAATGTCTGCTATACAAAAGGAAGAACTGCTCATGGATTCTTGAGTATCTGATAGGATTCACTGCAAAACAATAGTCACAAGGATAAGACTGCCAGCCTCTACAGTAAGTCCCCCAAGCCCCTGTGGTAAGGAATTAGTTAAAATTATAGAAACAGTAAATTTCTTTACCTTTTAAAAGTAGATATGCACTCAATGGGCAAAACATTAGAATTACCTACCTGATAGCATGCTGGCCATCCACTAGCATGAAAAACAGCCTGTACATGTTGAAACCTCAACTCCACCAGATGCCAGAGGGTTTCTGGAGGTAATGTCAGCAATGGCTGTCACAACATTGTCCACAACTCTGCTCCAGATGTCAGTCCAGGATCCATGGATCTGATGTTACACTCCATGGCATCCGAGAGAGCTTCCACAGGGTTAAATCCGGGTACCTTGGGGGTCAATGGATGGTTCCAAACTCGGACTAGCATTTCACGAGCTATGCCTGTCTGGCTGCATCCCAGTAGGGCAGGGCATTTCCCTGATGGAACAGACCATTGGCCACAGGACGCGTGAAGGCCACGAAGGCATGTAGATGTTCAGCCAGCACATGCTGGTAGGGTGCAACAGTTAAACACCTCTTCAGACACACTAAAGGACCAAATGTGTCCCATGAGAGTGCTCCCCAAACCCTCACAGAGCCGCCACTGCCTTGAACAAAGCTGATATAGCATGACCGGATATGTAACGATTGGTCGACAAATGGTTGGTTGACATAACGATTGGTCGACAGAAATTATTAGTCAACATAACGATTGGTCGACAGAAATTATTAGTCAACATAACGATTGGTCGACATAATGATTGGTCGACATAACGATTGGTCGACATAACGATTAGTCGACATAACGATTAGTCGACATAACGATTAGTCGACATTGATAGACATAAAATGGTCAACGGAACTTGGAAAAAAAAATTGAATAAGTGCAAACAGTTTGGCGGTAAATTGCCCCACTGGAAGATTGCCACACATCTTTCAGCAACACGGAAAATTGTCACATGGTTTTTATTAAGGGGACGAGCACAAATCGCTGTTCGTCCGAGAAAGGTTTGAATGTGTGGCAATTTCCTGAGTTTCTGAATTATGTGTGGCAGTTTCCCAAGGTGCCTATACCAAAGTGCCCCGGGGCCCTTTCGGAAATAACATCGTTCAGAAGGCCCTCTATACAGATTTCACTTAGAGTACAAAAGATGACACGGCCTATTTGGAAATAATATGTTATGATGCAGTACGTTCTGAGGACTACATTCTATAAGATATTATTTCCAAAAAGGAATGTTACGTTTTGAGAGGTACTGCAGCGAATGTAAACCATAATCCTCTGAACCAATGGTTATCTCGGCCAATCGTGCTGTCGACTAGTCGTTACGGTTGACTGATCATTATGTCAACCAATTGTGCGACACCGGGCATGGCCAGACCATGGCCTCATGATGTAGACGCCACATCTGCACCCTCCCGTCAGCTCAGTGTAGCTGAAAATGGAATTTATCTGATCACACAACGCAGCAGCACTAGGCAGAGTTCCAGTTTTGATGTTACCGGCACCAGGAGAGGTGAAATATTCCATGACGTGCAGTCAACAGTGGCACAAGAGTACAGCGACGGCTCTCTTAGTTCAGATTATGCAAGATGCACGGTACCGTTCACTTGCTGATATTGCTGGGCTTCTGACATTTAACCTAGATGTGATTTGTGCCTCCATTGCCAAGTGGTCGGTTTGCACAAGCCTTGATAATCTACGTTGACCCTGGTCATCAATGGCATCGGGCACAGCTTGCTCTCTGGGTGCCGGTACATTTATCGATGGAATATTCACGGTACATTCTTAATACCATTGGCCTCGGGGAACCCTAGGGTTGTAACTTGTCACTTGAGCAATGATGACCCATCTATCTTGTGCAGACAATGCATCCACAGTCGCTCAGATTATCACACATTTATAATGTTTGTTGATTGTGGTAGACTGTTGGGAAGTCCTGCCATCATTTTTATTGCCTACATTCAGTTTGGATCTGCTCCACTCTGTGCTCGGAATGCCCATGTCAACTGCACATTACTCCTATCTTTAATGTTTTGTCTACTGAGTGTATATGTATGGTTAATGTTCATTAGGTTTTTGAACTGTTAACTAGTTCTGAGTAATTCTGTTCAGCACATAATTTGTTTGCACAGATTTTGCTTTTGGAGTTATGTAAATCTTGCCATCAATTGATTTTCAACTTGAATGTAAGCTTCTGGAATTTTTTTTATGAATAGCAGTGACCAAGGACTATGTCAAAAAATAGGACAGGAATCAAAATGGCACAGCTTTCCTGTTTGTGTTAGAATATAAACTTTTTTTAACAATCTGGCAGGAGAAATTACACAGTACAATTAAGATGTACTATTTGGGTTGTCAGAAAAGTCACAACATATTTTAGCCATGTTTTGCAAAGGTCATTTATTGATAGAATGAACAAAGATCAATCAATGATATAATGCCCGTTTTGTTCGATAACCTTTTGCCATTTTTCAGTGAGCTGCAGAATGCCTCGTTCATAGAAGGACCTGTCTTTCGTGGTGAAAAACTGTACAAGGTGCTGATTTACAACCTCATCTGAATTGAATGTTATACCACGCAAGGACTGTGGAAGAGAGTGAAACAAGTGGAAGTCTGACGACGCAAGGTCAGGCGAGTATGCTGAACAAAACACCTTTACGACAAATGAGCTCTGGACGTTTCTGGATGATGGATTCGTCCAAACTGTCCAATTGCTGACAGTACATATTCGAATTGATTGTTTCATTCCATGGTAGGAGCTCGAAAAACACGACACCTTTAAAATCCCACCACACTGAGACCAGAACCTTCTGCTGACGAATGTCTGCTTGGGATGTTGTTTGAGGCGAAGCAGCACGTCAGAACCATGACCGTTTGCACAGCACATTGTTGTACACAATCCACTTTTCGTCACCAGTTATCAGTCGCTTTAAAAAAGGATTGTTTTCTTCACGTTTAATGAGCATATCGCAGATGTTTACACGTGCCGTCAATTGAGCTTCTTTGAGTTCATGAGGAACCCACACATCGAGCTTGCTTACGTATCCCAGCTTCATCAGGTGATCATGAACGCTTGAATGATGGATGTGCAATGTGTGTGCAATGTGTGTGCAATCTCTCGTGTCATGTAACGTGGGTTTGACTCGATCAATGCCTTGATTTGGTCGTCATCAACCTCGGTTGGCCTCCCGGACCGAGGAGTATAGTTAAGGTCAAAATCACCAGCACAGAATTTTGCGAGCCACCGCTGGCACTGACGTTCTTGTAGAGCATTATTACCGTACACTTTACGCAACTTTCCACAAGCTTGACGCTTGTTCTTCCCTTTACGGAAGTAAAACAGTAAAACATGGCAAAAATGCACAGTTTGGTCTTTCATCTTCAACTTGATGTCAAATCTCCACAAATCAACCAAATCGCTCATTATTCCTTTTAGACTGCAGCTAGGACTGGCACCTATCGAATGCCATAGCGATAACAGAGCTGCGCATGCCTCTAGTACTTCCAAAACTGCCCAACCGCCATCGGGTGCCACAATATGTCATGACTTTTCCGACAACCCAATACATAAGAAATCAGCATATGCAAATTCAACTGTACATGATTAGTAAAAGAAAAAAGTGAGGGAGAGAAATCATT
Source organism: Macrothele yani (assembly GCA_039090855.1). NCBI lineage: Eukaryota > Metazoa > Arthropoda > Arachnida > Araneae > Macrothelidae > Macrothele > Macrothele yani. The sequence continues at coordinate 126,348,330 of CM077024.1, read as the reverse complement.
TAAATAGTTATGAATCTAGTTTTTACTGTGACATTTCTATGTTTAAGGATATGCATTTCTCTGAAAAATGGCCCTTAAATATCCAAGCCAACAAACTCATCTGCTGCTCAACCAAAACAAACACCAATTTGCTCCCAAGTTGCAGAAAAAAAAATGGCTATGTAGAATCTACTGAGATGGCATGCTGCTCTCACTAATGCAGCAGGTAAATATTGCTACAAGGAACCCAGTATCAGTGCCACTCAGATTCGACAGAGTGAGATACAGTTAAACCTCTTTAAACCACCCTTTCTTAAACTGCCACCCTTGACTTTTGCCTGCTGTAACCTTGCGATGGATTTTCCTAAATACCTATCCATTGAAAATTACCTCAATGAATTGCCTACTACCAATACAATAAGAGCACCAAATACTTTTCAAAACATGTTAAATATCCTTTATAAACCACCATCTGCAAAGAAAAGAATTCAAGAAATTTATTGCACATACCTTTTATTTGCCATTCAAAGAATCTAATTCTCATTCTTACTGTGATGAAGTTGTACATGCATGTAATGATTTAATAACATTGAAGTGAAAAGTACAACTAACGCTACAATTTCATGTAAGGCTACTTAAAATACTATTAAACCATTACATGTATGTACAAATAAAAACAAGAAAGATGGCACCAAATTTTTGGTCGTAATGAGCATGTCTCTTCAAATACTTTCTGACACAAAGTAAATGTATCAAAGTTATTCCAAGTCAATGGAACCAGTTAGGGCAACAATCAACTGGGCTTCTACAATCGATAAAACATCCATAAATAAAAACGGCTACTTATTTCCACTAGCGGCTAAAAAGTATGTTACATGAATTAACAAATGGGGCAGAAAAACTTTCTCATAGCACGTATCAGAGACAAGAGATTTTCAAATCGAACAGTTAAAAGAAGAAACATACATGGAGAAGGAAACAGGATATAACTCAACACCTTCTAGTGGAAGAATTTTGCATTTGATGGAAAAGTTGAAAATAGGCAAAAAATATTCATGAAAAAAACTAAGATAAGGGAAAAACTTTTCAGATACGTCTCCTGGAAACACAGATATCGAGAAAAAAGTTTTTACTAAGAGAATGCTTCACATCTCTATTGTAGTGAATAAACAGCATATAATACTCAAACCTAAAATGCCCTATTTGACCTCTTCAGACCCACTCCAGTGTTTGAGTGGTCAGACGCACAAGATTTTCTGGCTAATTGTCCAAGTCAGGCCTAGGTTAAGAGTACCAGATGAGGCACAAGTGTCGCCCTGGTGGCGCAATGGTCTAAAGCGCTGGCTTATGGCCATTCGTCCAAGTAGGGTCCGGGTTTGAATCCCGGTGAGGCATGGATGTTGTGTTTGTCTTTCGGCCCTGGCTATCTCCCTTCCCTGGAACCAGTGGCCCTAAATTAGGGACGGGCAACTGCTCATAGCCCATTGAGTTGCTCACGGCGGTCATTAAACCTTCAATCAAAGAAAGAAAAGAAAGAGGCATGAATGCAGTGTTTTTCCCACAGTGTTGGTTCCTTCTCTTACCTTGAAACAGTGATCCTAAATTAGGGATGGACAACTTTTTATAACACTTGATACTCACGAAGGTCACCAAACCCCAAATTACATAAACTTCTGTGTAAATTATGCTTGTATTAATACAAGATTGAAACCTGGAAAACTATCCCGATGCTACCTTCGAATAGTGACTGAATTACATTAACATTTGCACAGTGTGCATGTTGGCCACGAAAATATTGGAACACAAATGTTCTCACAAAATGAATACTTTTCTAGGAAAAGAACAATTTATGTTGAATAAGTAAGTCTTTATATAACATTTACAAAACCAAAAGGTATTTCTTTTCTAAACAAATTCATCAAAATCCTTTACTAGAAGAAATTCCACTTAGCAAGCTATCTTCTCATCTTTATTTTTCAGTGAATTAAAAGAAAGCATAACATCAAATTAATTAAAGCACAACAAATCACCTATGAAAAACAGTGAAAAAACCTACTGACATTCAGATTGATTATTAATAAGCAGTTTTCTAAAATAATATTGGGTTGGTGCAAATGAAATGTCTGGCAAAGGACCAGCACACGTGGACGGCAAGAACGGAAAAGTAGGACAACTTACCTAGGAAAAATAATCCCCCTCGCCATTGACACATAGTTGCCATCTGTCCGGCAAGGCCATGATCCCAGAACGAAAAAAGTCTTGTGGCTGGGACTCGAAGAAATTATCAACTGCACGCTGAACATCGTTATCTGTCGTGAACTGCTTCCTAGACAGGAAGTGGTCCAGGAGACGAAACAGATGATAGTCTGGGGAATAGGCAGGATAAGGCAGTACTTTATAGCCCAAGACACTTAAGTATCAGCATCGTTCGTTGTGCGACATACGGGCAGGCGTTGTCTGGAGCAGAAGAACACCATGTCTGTTGCACAAAGTCAGTTGTTTCTGCAGCATTTTCCGGTGCATCAGGTGTAATTCAGCACAATAACGTTCTGCAGTGATGGTTTGGCCTTTTGCCAAGAAACTCAGATTAATTATCCCAGCTGTGGACCACCAGGCAAGGAGCATCTCGGTGTGTAGGGCTGGCTTAGGATGCCGTCCAGCAGGCTGTGCCTTGCTTAACTATCGTGCAGATCGTTTCCCATTATCATAAAGGACCCACTTCTTTGCGCAGGTGACGATTCAGTGCAGTAGAGGTTCCTGTTCCTTCCTGGCAAGCAGCGACGTGCAGACTTCCAAATGCCTAGTCTTGTTGGCAGTTGTCAATTCATGCGGCAGCCACATGTCCAGCTTTTTGACCTTACCCAGCGCAGGCAGACACCAAACAACTGTGGTGTGGTGGACACCTACCTCTGCCGCTATCTCACGATCCGTTTTTCGGGGGTCCACTTCAACCACACGTAACAGAACATCGTTAGAAACAGCCACAGGTCAGTGACCACAGACTTCGTTTTGCAGGTCCGAATGTCCGCTTCGAAACTTCACAGACCATTGCAGAATAGTTTGTTCATTGGCTGTATTCTCCCCAAATGTTTTGTTAACGTTTCCAGCAGCAATTCCTGCAGAATGGCCCAGTTTAAATTCATACAGAAAGACGATTCTCAAATCCGGCGTGTGCATGTTTCCTTTGCAAGCCACGTTACGTCCAAACAAACCATGCCTGAACCTTGTTTTTCACACACGTTAGCTATTTATAGTAACTCTGTGATGTAATACTTGCAATACTTGTGGGTGGTTCCATTCCGCTGTGGAGGTCCACTGCTCGTTAGTGCCGAACATTTCATTCATACCAACCCAATATTAATATAAAACTGGTTTTAAAGCACAAATAAAGGAAATATTACCGACTGTTACAGCGGTGAATGGCAATATATTAATAAGAGGAAATGACAGGTTCTTTAATCTAACATCCAGGTTTATACCAAAAATATTTTAACAGAATGAGAAAAAAATTGATTGGATTACATAGAACATCTCCAGAAATGATGGTAGGAAGAAAAAACATCATGGGTAAGGCCAGCTTTAGCGTCCACAGTGCCTAGTGTGACAACAGTTGTTGACACCCCTCCATAAGGCTTTTTGATGCTATGCATCTTTCCCAACAGAAGTAAAGCAAATTTCAAGTAAAAAATTTAGATCTGATGAAAATGGGTAATGGAGCGTCATCACCAAAATTACTGAAATTTGATCATGCGACATGCTGTCTCATGAAGTGATGCAACAGTGGTTAAAATATATTGTTGAACAATATATTTTACTAAATTATGGTTGAACACTATTTCATCATGTTTAACATAAATGTAGCAATATCTCATTGCAATCGGTGCATAAATTATGGGAATCTCATGCTAAATGTAATAAAAGCTATTAGAAAAATGCATTTTGATGCTATGCAACTTTCCCAACAGTAATAAAGTATGTGTCAGAGTAAAATTTATCTTCCTCCTGACCCCTGTGAGCAGGAAGGGGGGAGGAGGTTTTTTTTTTTTTTTTTTTTTTTGATTGGAGGTTTAATGACTACCGTGAGCAACTCAATGGGCTATAAGCAGTCGCCCGTCCCTAATTTCGGGTCACTGGTTCCAGGGAAGGGAGAGAGCCAGTGCCATAAGACAAACAACATCCATGCCTCACCGGGATTTGAACCCGGACCCCTTTCAGACGAATGATCAGAGGCCATCGCTTAAACCACTGCGCCACCGGGGCGGCATGGGAGGGGGTTACCTGCTATTGATAAGTTTTAAAAAGATGTATAACATGATGGGGTGTAACCTGTAGAAATCCTCAACGAAAGTTACCAATCTCCTCACTAACCCTTTTCTTTCTATCTTGAGGTTGGATTTTAGTTTGCGCAAATAGACTTTCATAGCTACATCACATTTCATGCGCAAATAGACTTTCATAGCTACATCCCATTTATTGGCGACAAGGCCATTTCTGACGTTCATCTAAATCTGAATAATATTATAATTATTGAAAAACTAAACAGTCAACATACTATTGGTGCTGCCACAGATTTTTTTTTTTTAATGGTTTAACAACCGCCGTGAGCAACTCTATAGGCTATAAGCAGTCGCCCATCCCTAATTTTGGGCCACAGGTTCCAGGGAAGGGAGTGAGCCAATGCCATAAGACAAACAACATCCATGCGTCACCGGAATTCGAAACCAGACTCATCTCAGACAAATGACCAGAAGCCAGTGCTTAGACCACTGCGCAACCGGGGTGACTGCCACAGTTTAGTAATTGCTTACTTTTATGACTCATTGGTTTGATGATAGTAACATTCATTAACCCACCCACCTCAGTACCACTCAATGTCAAGAATTAGTAAACCCTATTATTTGTTGTTATGATTTAATTATATTTAGTATGTACCGGATTGTGACTCTGTGCGATTGTGTGTGTGTGTGACACGAATAAATGCAATATAGTGTACGTAAATCAAAAGCATATTCTTGAATCACTGGTTTTATTTTACACCCACAAAAATCTTGGCATGTGAAAGATGCATGGTATACATTATCTACAAAGAGTACCAGGGTACTCCCTCAATTTAATTGTGTGTTGGACTGAATTGTTTTTCAGCCACATATGAAACATATACAATAACAATTGATAGTTGCAATAGGTGCTCATCCCAAGGTCAACACGAAAAACAGATATCTTTTTTTTTTTTATTTCACTTAATTGTGAAAACACTATTATGATGATTTTGACTGCTCCAGTGCCAGTTAAGCCTTCAATCATCTCCAATCATCATTGCTGATTATCTCTTGAATTACAATACTCGCAACATATTCTTATTTTTATATACTCTACCATTTCACACAAAGCTCAGGTTTGCTTCCCCTTGACATTCACATTAGGAGCAATGGCAGTGGTTGCACCACCCTACAGCTGACTCTGATGATAAACAGAACTTCTCAGGAGACAGAAATGCTAAACTGCATAAACATGAAAAACTAAATTATCACTGTACTTAAAAAGAACTGAATCATTTGCTTCTTTTCTAGAAAACAACATACCCATACGAATGGCTTTCTCTGAAAAGGAGTTCTGGAAAGCCCCAAGAGAAAGATCTGAATCATGGTAAGAGTTCTGCATGGCTGTGGCCTGATTACGTGATTCTTCTCCAGACCTAAAAGAAAATTGGAAGCGTGTTATAAAAGTTTCACACAAAAGACAACATGCATCTAGTTGCTCATGCAAACTGCATGGGGAATGATATATTCCCTTCTACATAATGATATATTCACTTCTACATAATGCAGCTCTTTAGGTATTACTGAATTCCCACCTCAATATGAATACAGCTGATGGCTACAACCTATGATTATGATTGTTGAATGAAAAGCAATGCCTCCACTTTCATAATTCGTCTACAGACAGTAGTAGAAGTTCAGAAACATTCTATGACTAAATTGTTTGTATCTCATCAAATACTAAGAAGTTGCCACGGTAAACAGTTTTTGGTTCCTTGCAGGTGTAATGAAGGCCTCTCATCACAATTTAAACAACCTCTCGCAATTTAATTTTTAACGGTGGAAAGCCCCGCTCCATTAACATGCAAGTTGTTTGCGGTGATGAATTTACCGACAATGAGTACATGTTCAAAACACTTCATAATCATCAAAAAATTGACTTACCCAGAGTTTGCACTATTGTTTTGGTTTCAAGAAAATAATATATTCCAGTAGGATTTCACTATGCTCTGTAATACATCTGCAAACTTCAATTAAATAACTTAAAACATAGTGAAAACCTACTTGAGAATTATTTTCTTGGAATCAAACCAACTAACATCATGCACAATATTCTAGAGGATAATGCTTACCTTGGCATTCCTTGCTAGCAATGAGAAACATTTCACACACATGTTTTCCAGTCTTTGTTGATGTTATTATCCTAAAGTCCCTTGTATGAGATGAATATACAACGGACTTTAGGACAATAACATCAACAAAGACCGGAAAACATGTGTGTGAAATGTTTCTCATTGCTAGCCAGACCTAAAAGAAAATTCCCTTGTATGAGATGAATATACAATGCCAAGGTAAGCATTATCCTCTAGGATATTGTACATGTTATTTTGAAATATTGCACGCAAAAGAGAATAGTAGAATGATTCGTCAGAATTAGAACTACTAATAGGAATTAATTAACATCATGTAGTTGGACCAAAAAGTGAATAAAATGTGAACTGGGCAACAAATGACAAGTTTCACACAAACAAAGTTGATAATATAATTAAAGAAAATGGGCTGATTACTCAAAATGAAACAGCTAATAAACCTGACATTTCTGCAGATTGTGTGAGCTTCATTATTTCTTGCTGCATGTTCACAACTGAGATGAAAGCCCCATGAGTTTTGGACTTCGATGCAGATTCAGTAGAAGAAATATTCTTCACAAATTACACAGAACAAGGTCAAGATTTTAGCAATCAGACATGCCTGAATCACTAGTTTTACTGTTCAATATGCACCATTATATCATCCATCTAACAACCATCCAGGATGTGTATGCATCCATTCCAAGGAGGATTCAGGTAGCTTTGAATGCCAAAAGGTGGTCGACACCTTATTAGGTACGTAAAACTTTCTTTTTCTAGGTGTTCACATTATTCTGTTCAACCCCTAGTATTTATTCACAGTCTAAGGCTATCGGTAAATATACCTTGACCACAATAAACGGAAAAACCTAAATATTTACTTCTGCAGTATGGATAACCTGCGTTATTTAAGAAATTGAGCACAAACTAATGTACATGATAATATGGATTCAATGTCTGGCAGGAATCCATATTTCTTAGAAGTTCCTGTTAATCAAACAACTTCCCTTAATGTCACAGAACAATAGAATAATTCCTGATGTCGACATATCACGCTTAAGTTACTCATGCTTTGTTACGTGTTTCACTGCCAATTATCCTCACTATGGTCACAGAACAAGTTTTTACCGAAGCTCCAAGCAGTTAGAACACTACTTCATTCATGGCTTTTTGCAAAATGAATGTTCCAGTTCATTGTCATCATCAGAAAATATTTCCAAAAAGTTTTATGAAACAAATGGATTTTCCACAGATTCTAACATCTTCCTGTGCCTCTGGAGTGGCCATTTTAGTGTCTGGAATGCTACCTCTGGTTGCTGAGAGATCTGAGGCGCAAGCATTTGGCTAATTGTCCAAGTTGTTGGGCTGGAGTTCCAGTAGTGGAGAGGTATGCATCGTCTATTTGTCCTATAATGATGGACCTGAAGCTTTTCTAGAAATTATGTCCATAAGGCAGGAGCAAATCTCATTATACACAAAGTAAAACTATCAAGGAAGCTTTTTTGTGCCATCTCAGGCAATGCTGAACAACTCACACCACAGATACAGATTTATATTTCTCTGTAACAAATATAACGCTGCATACTTCCGCTTAAGTGTCCCACAAATAATTACTTATTATACATAATTAATAGATGTATAAAGCTTCAATTGAGATCACTTAAAAAAAACAGTACAATTTTCAAGAGCAAATTTGTCACTATGTCTTAAAAGAAAAGTATTTACTTAGTGCATCCTTCCAGTTCTTACTTATGGATCAAAGACATGGACCTTAACTGAAAAAGAAATACATAGGGTGCTGACAACTCAAAGTAGCATGGAGAAATGCATGCTTAGTGCAATAAAGAAAGGAGCCATTGTTTATGAAAATGTCAAAAACTTACATTATGATCAAAGTAAAGACCCTCAAAATAATAATGGGCTGGACATATTGCTAGAAGAACCAACTACATTGGAAAACTGAAATAGACTGAATACCAATGGACAAAAAAAAAAAACAAAAAAAAACTAGAAGATGATGATGATGTAGAAAAATGGGTGGAGGAGATTCAGAAGCATGTAACATGGAAGAGAATGGCTAAGGACAGGGAGTTACAGAGGAGACCTATATCCAACAGTGAATTGACAATGGCTGATGATGACATTTGAATTGACAGATGGCTAGACAGTCATTCATCCTCTAACCCAAATACTATTAGGAAATGTATTAAATTTGGTATTCACAATATGAAAAATTATGAACTTCAATTCTCATAAAGTACTTTATCATCTTTAATTTAGCTCATAGGTGTAGCTTTACCAAAACATGGGGGGAGGGGGTATGAATAAGTGTAAACTGATGCTTTTCTTGGGGTGAAACACAAATAAGTGTAAAGTGACATTTTCCTTGGGAGGGCATGAAAAGTGTAAACTGTTGCTTACCATTTGGGGAGAGGCAATTGTTGGAAACAGTTTCTTGGTAGAAGTCACAAAATTTGGATCTTTGAAGTGCATAACAAACTTCCTTTTGTTATGTGTCATAAACGACTGCTGACAGCGAACAAGGATGAACAGTCACTTTTCAACCACTGCTTTTTATTCTTCACACTAATCTTCAACCACTGCTGATAACGAACGATGACGCAACAGTTCAGCATATTTTTGACAAGACACTAAGTTTTCTGAAAATAAACTCCTCTCTTATTACAATACTTTTAAATATCACAAATCTTTTTCCTGATACAAGAGTGTTACATAATGAGATCTCTACATTGATAGCATTTGCTGTGGCTTTACTTCCTCCCAAAAACAAATCATGGTCAAATCTAAAAGGTAAGTGTAACAGTGTGTCTATATAAGGCTCTTGGTTTCTCCTTTTTGAATTTTGTGGCAACTGCATCAAGCCTCCCAATCATATTTACCAATGCACCATCCTAAGCTTACCGTAGTGCATAAATTTCGTAAAGTTGGGGGGTTACGTGCAATTTTATGGCCCCCAACACTATGCCTGTGATTTATTTTATCTTTTAAAACTATGAAAGACTCACTGTAATAAATTTTTCCTTTGCCAGTTTTTTTTTTTTTTTTTGTGCCTAATATCTCTGAATGAGGGAACTATAAAATACCACAAAAATAAAATATTCTTAGCACCTGTCTCTTTCTCTCCCTTGGGACAACATATGACTTGATGGTGATGCACTAAGTATACGCTCTTAAATTGGGAAGAATGCAAAGAATGTCTACTAAATTCTTTGGGATACTCTCAAATTCGAAAATAAAATTCCAACAGCCCTATATTAAAAGGGTGTAATGATTTCTAAGCAAAACTTCACATCTGAATCCCAATTCCACATCTCTCAAACTCTATATCGCTACAAACTACGCAATAAAACTAGCAGAAACCATTTTTTTTTTTTTTTTTTACATATACTTGAACCCAACTACATGAAAAACAAACACATACTCGATCAATCACATTAAAAACCAAATACCGGCTTTCCACAATAATGTTTCACAGAAAAATTAAATAATACTGTTATCTGCTCATTTCTTAAACAATCGCTTGAACAGAGAAAAAGAAACTGGAAAAATGTTTACCAGATCTCTAAGAAATTACTGTAGTGTATTAACTAATACACGTCACTCCAGGCCCTAACAATTCAAACGCGTTTTCTTAAATGCGTAACACACTACGACACATTTGGTTTTTCACCAACGTAAACAATCCACACGTAAAGCTGCTCTGCATGGCTCCGCTCTGCATCAGTATCGCATGCAGGATATTTCGCGCAAGTTCCAGGACAGCAGAAATCACAGGGTCACAAATCCTACGCACCCTTTGCTTTAAGCGTAATGATGATTGCTTAACCCAAACTCTTATTTTTCTAGACGAAATGCCTTTTTCTTCTTTTTTTTTACTTAGTTCTGAATTTTCTGTCCTTTGTATAGCTTTCATTCTAATTCTACCTGTGAAGCCGATTATTCCAATAAAGCATTCATTTGCGGTCATTTAGATTTAAGAAAACACAATGTCGCTTTTTTTTTGTTTTTTTTTATTGGAGGTTTAACGACCACAGTGAGCAACTCAGTGGGATGTAAGCAGTCGTCCGTCCCTAATTTAAGTCCACTGGTTCCAGGGAAGGGAGAGAGCCAGCGCCGTAAGACAAACACAACATCCATACCTCATCGGGATTCGAACGTGGACCCAAATGTCGGTTATCATTCATTAAGATATGCCATCGTGGAATGGCTCATTGTGGTTCCCCGGTATCGAGGATTCTTTACCAGGGCCGGATTAGGGCCTTAGTAGGCCCCTAGGCAAACGTGTAACTAAGGTGGGGCAAACGGGGCGGTTCCCCGGGCGCAGCTCAAGAGAGGACTCAAAAATCACTGCTTACATGCTTACAGTCTTGACTGAAACTGAAACTTTTGCTCCAGTTTTTGGTACAGTTTTATCACGTCAGTGGCGTAGCCAGAGGGGGAGGGTTCGTGGTTTGACCCCCTTAAGGGGAGACTGAGCACGAATTTAAAGCGATATGTATATATGTATACGAGGCTCAAGCCAATGAACCAAACCCATTGAACTCCATCCAGCCGCCCCGGTGGCGCAGTGGTCTAAGGCGCTGGCCTCTGATCATTCGTCAGTAAGGGTCCGGGTTCGAATCCCGGTGAGGCATTGATGTTGTGTTTGTCTTACGGCACTGGCTCTCTCCCTTCCCTGGAACCAGTGACCCTAAATTAGGGACGGGCGACAGCTTATAGCCCATTGAGTTGCTCACGGTGGTCGTTAAACCTCCAACCAAAAAAAAAAAAAAAAAAGAACTCCATCCTCTTAAAAATTTCTGGCTACGCCACTTTATCACGTTATACGTACTTTGTCATTTGCTCATTTACAGAATTTGTTTACATGTTTCGCCAGTTTCGGTAGCCTTGGCAGTTTAAAATTTGCATTTCTCCCTCAAAATGTTCTAGGGATGTTAGTTACTCACATTCAGAAATGAAAACGCAGTGGTAGTATGGTGTGCTCAACTGAAGAAGAACCGTAATTTTTGTCGACAACAATGAGAATTGCTTTTCTTCTTTAAAGTCGGATGGTGCGCTGAAGATAAGGGTGTTGTTCTCATTGCTGAAAATTCTCTGGAGGCTATTCAATCATTACTGCGCTACAAGCATGGCCATACCTCGCTAGAAGCGCACTAAATATTGATCCCACGGATAACGTAGCTTGGCCATGTGGGTCCGAAAAGAGAAGCCCCACAGAATTCGCTTGTTCACAACAGTCAACATTAGCGTAGCCGGTCGCAAGTTGAAAACATTCACTCAGTCGTGTAATAGTGAAGCATGTTTCTATTGGAAAATAACTGAAAATTAGTGCATAAATGAATTTGGCGCATTGGTCTACGTGCTGGCTTATGATCATTCGTCCGTGAAGGGCCCGGGCTCGAATCCCGGTAGGGCATGAATGTTACGTGTTTGTTTTACGGTACTGGTTCTCTCCCTTCCCTGGAACCAGTGACCCTAAATTTGGGACGGGCGACTGCTTATAGCCCACTGAGTTGCTCATGGTGATCGTTAAACCTTCAATCAAAAACAAATTTTAAAAATTTTAATTTTTATTCGGTTATTGTTTTTTTTTACGATTTCGTGCAAGACTTTGCCTCATGATTTCAAAGGGAAGTGGCGCTTCCATCGAGTCTATGAACGCTTCGACTCTGCTGCAAAAGACTTTTCGAAGAACTCCATATTTTCGGGTGAGTGGCATTTTCTCTCATGTTTCAAGAAATTACTCTTTGTGGAAAACGTATTGCTGCAAGTTTTACATGTGACCTGTTTGCTAAAGGTCATGACCATGCCATGATACGGTTGTATTTCCCTCATATTCAAAAGATCAGTGGCGTAACCAGAGGGGGTTCGGGGTTTGAACCCCTCAAATGATTTAAGGCGATAGATACGTGTATACGAGGCTTTCACCAATGAACCAAACCCATGACTCCCCCCCCCCCAAGAAATTTCTGGCTACGCCAAAGCAAGAGATCATAAGAAAATATTGAGAAGACCACCCTAATTGGTGGGAATCTATAGCTCCACCCATATTTCAGATGCTGACGCCAATTGTCGGCATCCCAAACCTGTCGGTCGCCAAGCGATAGTGTTTGAAAAGTCACGATTCTAGCGTCTGGTGGCAGTCTTAGAGGAATGCTATTACTACCACCAGACCCTAGTGTAACTACTTGTTACACTAGTGTCTGTCACAAGACAGGTCGATGAAGGTCATCAGGCCCTGACCGGCCTGACAACATTTTAGAGGGGCCCAGAATCGAAATGCAAAAAGAAATTTGTCTTTTTCTGTTTCTTAATTAGTATGAATGTAAAACACATTTGGTGGAAAAAGTTTTTTCTTCCTGCAATGAAGATTAACACCGGTGTTTTTATTAGGCGCTTTCACTACCGCCGTATTTCAACTGCAGCTCAGCAACGTAACGTCGGAACAAGAATAACTCACAAGGAGTAGCCATTCTAATACCACAACCCTGCTCGTTAAAGTTATTTGCTAGTTGCTACGTTTTTAAGCCAGTAAAATTAAATGAAAAAATAGCAATACTGAACTATTAAAATGTTTTACTTACACGTCTATATTTTTAAGTGGAAATTTCCTTGCTAACATTAAGATTTAATAAAAGTAGATATCATTTCCTATTTTCCCCCGCACAATAACCCATTTATTTATTTTTATTTTTATTTTTGATTCGGGGTTTAACGACCACCGTGAGCAACTCAGTGGGCTATAAGCAGTCGCCCGTCCCTAATTTAGGGTCACTGGTTCCAGGGAAGGGAGAGAGCCAGTGCCGTAAGGCAAACACAACATCCATGCCTCACCGGGATTCGAACCCAGACCCCTTTCGGACGAATGATCAGAGGCCATCGCCTTAGACCACTGCGCCACCGGGGCGGCTAACCCATTTATGAAATCAACTTTTAAATTAATTGGTAATATTTAGTAGTGATAAATGTACTTTTTTAAGAATGTGGATGAGTGGGGAACCTCATCTTGTGCTGTGCTTGCGGCCCGATTCTGTGTAAATCGGGCCTTGAGGCCTGTCCTTACCTAAGCCTCCCCATCTGAATCTGTATTAATAAGAATGAGCGAGAGAGAATCTAGAGGGAGCAAAGCCCAGCACTTCCTACGTTCACTGGGGCTCCCCCATGGACCCCACTTCGGAACCTGCGGAACGCCGCCCCGGTAGCGCAGTGGTCTAAGCGATGGCCTCTGATCATTCGTCCGAACGGGGTCCGGGTTCGAATCCCGGTGAGGCATGGATGTTGTGTTTGTCTTACGGCACTGGCTCTCTCCCTTCCCTGGAACCAGTGACCCTAAATTAGGGACGGGCGACTGCTTATAGCCCATTGAGTTGCTCACGGTGGTCGTTAAACCTCCAATCAAAAAAAAAAAAAACCTGCGGAACAGACTTGGCGTTGAGAAGGTACATGAGTTTTCCACCAGACTCGCCAAGAAGTTCGAGAAAGCGGAAGCCTACCCTAATGGACTTGTTAGGGGTGCAGTTGACTACGATCCCGGCCAATTCCTCAGGTATCCCAGAACTAAGGCAGCGATCGATGTTCCCCCTGACAGGGACTTGGAAAGGGCAGCACTGTTGAGCACTGTTCCCTGGCCTTGCATCAGGTGGGGGACTGAATCGGATGGAGAGTAAGTGCGTGAACATTGGTGGGTGTTAGACAGACCACCACTCCCTTCTTTTTCAGGTTGGCGTTGAAATGATGAGTGCTGATTGCTGCTCCGGCATCCAGATGTGGTTTCTGTGAGTTTCAGTCGGCTCCTCTTTCCCGGCGGTGGCTGGGTGGGGTTGTGGTTTTCTGTGATGGGTGGCATGGTGCTTGGTTCCCCCTGGGGTCAATCCCTTCCTAAAACTTCTTCAAACGTAGCGTAGTGTGACTACTTTCCCCCTTCTGAAAATCTCCCCCACCGTTCCCTGGCTTTTCCCCAGGTTTTTTATTGAAGGTCTAACGACCACCGTGAGCAACTCAAAGGGCTATACGCAGTCACCCGTCCCTAATTTAATGTCACTGGTTCCAGGGAAGGGAGAGAGCCAGTGCCGTAAGACAAACGCAACATCCATGCCTCACTGGATTCAAACCCGGACCCTTCACGGACGAATGATCTTAAGCCAGCGCTTAGACCACTGCGCCACCGGGGCGTCACCCAGGCGTTAAATTGAACAAATGGCGTAGGCTCAAACTGGTCTCCATACCACGTGGTTTACTCGAAGATCGTGTTTTCTGTCGACTCATGTCCAAACTAGCTAGAGGTGGAAATTCTGGACAGCACCAAAAATGCAAGTATATATGTATAAACGCTTCCCGAAGTGCGTTCCTAGTCTGATAATTCGTATAAATACATTCCTAGTCTGATGATTCCTGGAAGCGACCTTCCGGCTGGTAATCCTATAGCTTAACACTGGGCATCTACAATGCCAAGAGGACCTTCTTGCTATTTGCCCGTTCGCGTGATTTCTTTTTTTTTTTTTATTTAGAGTTTAACGACCACCTTGAGCAACTCAATGGGCTGTAAGCAGTCGCTCATCCCTATTTTAGGGCTTCTTTTTTTTTTTTTTTTTTTTTGATTGGAATTTTAACGACCACCGTGAGCAACTCAATGGGCTATAAGCAGTCGCCCGTCCCTAATTTAGGGTCACTGGTTCCAGGGAAGGGAGAGAGCCAGTGCCGGAAGACAAACACAACATCCATGCCTCACCGGGATTCGAACCCGGACCCCTTACGGACGAATGATCAGAGGCCATCGCTTAGACCACTGCGCCACCGGGGCGGCATTTTAGGGCTTCTGGTTCCAGGAAAGGGAGAGAGCCAGTGCCGTAAGACAAACATAACAACCATGCCTCACAGGGATTCGAACCCGGACCAATCTCGGGCGAATGATCAGAAGCTATCGCTTGAACCACTGCGCCACCGGGTCGTCTGTGATCTTCTGATGCTAAGCATGTATACACCATGTATAGCAGACACTATGTTATTTTTTGAACATGTAAAATAACATTTTTGAATGTTTAATTGCCGCCTCGGTGGCGCAGTGGTCTAAGCGATGGCTTCTGATCATTCGTCCGTAAGAGGTCCGGGTTCGAATCCCGGTGAGGCATGGATGTTGTGTTTGTCTTACGGCACTGGCTCTCTCCCTTCCCTGGAACCAGTGACCCTAAATTAGGGACGGGCGACTGCTTATAGCCCATTGAGTTGCTCACGGTGGTCGTTAAACCTCCAATCAAAAAAAAAAAAAAAAAAAAGAATGTTTAATTTGTGACGTACGTCACTTTTAATCTCTTTGGGGCTTCGGGAAGAAAACACCATGTAATAGAAAACGCTATGTAGTTTTTTGAACACGTAAAATAATACTTTTGAATGTTTAATTTGTGACGCACGTAGGTAGCTCTTAATCTCTTTGGGGCTTTGGAAAGAAGACACCATGTAATAGAAGACACTATGGAATTTTTTGAACATGTAAAATAATATTTTTGAATGTTTAATTTGTGACGTACGTCGCTCTTAATCTCCTTGAGGGGGATCTTAAGCCACCAAAGCCCCCCTCCGTGGGTGCGTCAATGGCGCCGATTTCCGTTTAATTGGCGTAAGAGTACAAACTAAAAAACTAGAAAGCTAGCTTTCACCGCAGAAGACGGGTGGCTTCATCAGGATAATGTTTACAAGGTTGAGTACAGAAGAATAAGAATCTAGTTTTCACCGCCTGTCTTCGGCGGTGAAAGCTAGCGTTCTAGTTTTTTAGTTTGTACTCTTACGCCAATTAATCGGAAATCGGCACGCTCGTGTTGTAAATATTCTTGGTGTATTTGCAGTCCATTTTTCGAAACATTAAAAAAAAAAATTAGTTCACAATGCATTTTGTGTGAAGTTTATCTCAGAATAATAACAGATTAGACGTAGTAATGATTGGCATTTTTGAAAGGAATAAATTGGGAATGTACACTGACAGAAAAAAATCCCAACACCACGAAAAAATAGTTGCAGAGGAATGAAATGGCGGCAATACATTTGTGTAGGTAACATACTTAATCCATATTTAATCGATTAAGATTTCAAGATCACAGCTTATTGTAAGCGCGAGAAGAGCCATTTTAAATGTGAAATGCTGGTACACTAATAGCCGGTGTAACCGCCAGAATGTTGAATGCTAGCACGCAAACGTTCATGCATTGCGTCGTACAGGTGCTGGATGTCAGTTTGTGGGATGGAGTTCCATGCCTGTTGCACTTGGTCGGTCAATACAGGGATGGTTAATGCTGGTTGGGGGTGACGCTGGAGTTGTCATCCAATGATGTCCCATACGTGCTCGATTGGTGAAAGATCTGGTGATCTAGCAGGCCACGGCAACATGTCGACACTCTGTAGAGCATGTTGGGTTACAACAGCGGTATGCGGGCGAGCGTTATCCTGTTGGAAAACACCCCCTGGAATGCTGTTAATGAATGGCAGCACAACAGGTTGAATCACCAGACCGACGTACAACTGTGCCGTCAGGGTGCGTGGGATAACCACGAGAGTGCTCCTGCTGTCATAAGAAATGGCTCCCCAGACCATAACTCCAGGTGTAGGTCCAGTGTGTCTCGGCCGCAGACAGGTTGGTTGCAGGCGCTCACCTAGACTTCTTCTAACCAACACACGGCCATCACTGGCACCCAGGCAGAACTGGCTTTCATCAGAAAACACGGCAGATCTCCACTCCGTCCTCCAATGAGCTCTAGCTTGACACCACTGACGTAGCAAACGGCAGTGGTTTGGAGTAAGTGGAATGCACGCTACAGGGCGTCTGGCTCGGAGCTGTCCTTCAAGTAACCGATTTGTAACAGTTCGTTGTGTCACTTTGGTGGCAACTGCAGCTCGAATTGCTGCCGCAGACGCGGTACGATTCGCCACGGCCATACGCCGTACGCGGCGGTCTTCCCTCTCAGTAGTGCCACGTGGCCGGTCGGAACCCGGTCTTCTTGAGGCAGTACCTTCCCTTGACCACCGCTGCCAACAATCATGCACAGTGGCTACATTCCTGCCAAGTCGTTCTGCAATATTGCGGAAAGAAAATCACCTTCTCGTAGCCCTATTGCACGACCTCGTTCAAACTCCGTGAGCTGTTGATAATGGCTTCTTCGTCTTCTTAAAGGCTTTCTTGACTAATATCAACACTCTACGTCGAATCTCAACAATAACTAACGCTCACGAACGTTACAGCGCGTATTTACAGCAAACCTGCTTTGCATGGTCCAAGGGGCGCTACTAGGGCCACACGCATGCGTCGAGCGCGAAATTTGCATAGACGTCATCTTACAGATGTACTCTAACCGCCTACCAACTGTCGTTTATCTAACACAACCCCTTCTTGGTGTTGGGATTTTTTTTTCCGTCAGTGTATTTTATGAAGGAAACTTATCGAATAGGAGAAAACGGACGTTTGCTTATGTGCAAAAAAGATCATTTAGATCCTTTTGAAGAATTAATTAGTTATTCGATGCAGTGGCGTAGCTCCCGCAGGAGACCCAACTGTACCGCCCGGTGGCGCAGTGGTCTAAGCGATGGCCTCTGATCATTCGTCCATAAGGGGTCCGGGTTCGAATCCCGGTGAGGCATGGATGTTGTGTTTGTCTTACGGCACTGGCTCTCTCCCTTCCCTGGAACCAGTGACCCTAAATTAGGGACGGGCGACTGCTTATAGCCCATTGAGTTGCTCACGGTGGTCGTTAAACCTCCAATCAAAAAAAAAAAAAAAAAAAAAAAAAAAAAAAGAAAAGACCCAACTGCGGGGACGGAAGGGGGGGAGGCTTTCATTTTAGGGTCCCTTGAGTGCATGGGATTTTTCCGTCGAAAATTTTAAACATCCTCTTCCCCCAGTTTAACGTGAAAATAACAATCTTGCTTGAATAAAAATCGCATGAAAAAATATTTAAAAAATTGCACTTGAAACTAGGTTGTGAAGCTATTTATAGAGATAGTTTTTATGGCAGAATATTGAAGTTCATTGCTTTCCTGATTTAGCTGTGAAAGTAGAATTTGTTATCAAAGATGTGCCCCTGGTCGCACATACGGACTTCACTACCTTCACTACCTTCACTACTGCATCCGAGCAGAGACGTTACACACAGATTCTTGTGTTGCCTTGAGAACCATGTGGACGAAGAGCAAAATGAGGAAGGGTGTATGCGATGGGGGCGGTAAGTTGCAAAGTATGACCTGATATTTTTTTATTGTGAGTGCTAAGAGGATTTATACGGATGGGACACAGCCATTTAGTATTCTGTAGCGGGTGGATACTTCGGTTTTTTCGGAACGGGTGACGGGTGACATTTTTTTCTTTTTTTACATAACGGACTTAAAGATACTTGGGCCGTCCTTGTGGCGCAGTGGTCTAAGCGATGGCTTCTGATCATTCGTCCGAGATGGTCCGGGTTCGAATCCCAGCGAGGCATGGATGTTGCGTTTGTCTTACAGCACTGGCTCTCTCCCTTCCTTGGAACTAGTGGCCCTAAATTAAGGACGGTCGACCGCTTATAGCTCACCGAAGTTGCTCATGGTGGTCGTTAAACCTCCAATAAAAAAGGAAGTTATTTCGCTTGGGGGGGGGGTTACTAAAATGTATGCTATGCCACTGATTCGATGTACAGAGTGGAAAAATGACTTTGAGATATTTATTTAAAACGGATATTGTGCTAATCATCTGTGGACAGCGCCACAGATGAATAGCTATCTGTTCTTAAAATAAATGAGTTCTACAGAGCTCCAGGGCTGCAGTCCACCCTCTGTCCCTACTCAAAGTAGTTGTTTTTCTTCAAGAGTCTGAATTTAGTCCTGACGCGATATGCTGCCTACGTAGTTCTCTAAAATTTGTTCGCATGCAGTTTGTGCGGAGATAATTTGCTTTGCTCTTTCATGGTGGGTGTGATCAGGCGCGGATTGGGCGTCGGGACACCGAGAAAATTCCCGGTGGGTCGCCCTATTCTGGGCCGGTAGGTCCTACGCACTTGAGCAACTCCCCGAAAATGTATATTTGTGCATATTTTTTTCACATTACCATTGCTTACGGGGAAAACTCCTCTTATGCTGACATGGTAAAGTTTGTTTAACGTTTGAGGGATTCGTAAAAAGAAATTACGTACCAAATGTTCTTTTGAGCCAAATACTGTTTTTTCATGCAACTACCGCAGCCCCCTTCCCGACTTTCTAATCTAAGCTCTGTCCCTTTCGGTTGATTTCCTGTATCTCACCCAACTTTCATTAATTGCACAGTTGAATAATCCAGATAATAAAATATACTATCAATATAACAGCATGTAATCAATAAAGGCATAAAATTTCATTTTATAATCCTATAAACATGTTACTGCAATCTGGTACAAAAACCAGAAATTCGTTGTATGCACTCGTTCATTGAGGTTCACTTATAGGGTTGCTTTATGTACGCATAATACATACAAGTGGAACCCCGCTTATACGTTTTTCAAAGGACCAAGTAAAATTTACGTGTAACTGATAAAAGCGTGTAAGCAATTATGAGAAAAATTTAGCATTAAGGCAATTCCGAATTTTTAGAACTGCGACGTTTTACGTACAAATGAGAAAAACGTATAAGTGAGAAACGTGTAAATTGGGTTCTACTGTAGTTGCTTTTCGTTTTTTTTTTTTTTTTTTTTTTTTTTTAACGGAATTTGCGTTTGACTTGCTACCTTTTGGGCCATACACGAACTCTTGAACTGCAGTTTAGAAAAGTCTAACTCATACATTTCGAAAAATCTAACTTATGCTTTTTTCCATTTCAAATTAGTTAAATAAGCGTCAGTTTCCGGACTGTAACTTTTTTCACTTTATAACTATACTCTAAAATTCTTGCAATTCTCAAAATTTTCAATTTCTTAAACAGAATTTTTGGTAATCATTTTGTTTATGACAGGTAAATCTTGTTTTTATTTTTTTTTCACATTTGGATTTCTTTCTCTCTGAAAGCAAAGAAACTGTTACAATTTTTAACTCAGCTATAGCAATAAAATTCGTATGAGTGGAATGAAACCTTTGCCAGTCTCTTCATAAAACATACCCTGTCTATATTGCTGCAGCAACGGAAGTATTTCCTTTTTGCGTTAAATTTACCTGTAGTCCATAAACAAACGGATAAAATGTTAATTAATTGTTGCCCCAGGAAGAACATTGTGGTAATTCCTAGAATTGCTTTTCAAATAGTTTAAAGTGGAAATGGTACTACTGATATTAATACCAGTATTTTAAGGGTAGGGTGTCCCATGGTAATTTTTCCCAAACAGTGAGCCGCAAAAAAAGCTTCCAGGGCCGTTTATATGTCACCAGTCCGTCGCTAGGTGTGATCCGGGCCGCGGGTGGCCTAGTGGTCAGCGTTCGTGACTGCCACGGTGGAGATGACCTCAGATTCGATCCTGGGCAGGTACGAACGTTCGAACCACTAAATACCCGCCGTGTGTCGGATGGGCACGTTAAGCCGTCGGACCCCGGTAATAAATATAAGGGCGTCTTCCTCCCCCTTTCTACCTCGTATCCGTGTCGCTTTCCTATCGGGCACTCTAACCCAAATCTCCTAGCTTCTTATTTCTAAGGGTTGCTTAAGACCTGGGATCAGACACTCCCTAAAATCCTCTACATATGATCTGATCTGGGTGTGATCCGTCCTTATGTGAACATGGTGCAGCAACAGGCGCGAATTTGGGAACTACGTGAAAGCGTTTGTAATCAGACCACCCATGTTCATATTTATCAGATGTTCTTGTCCAATATATCTGTACAGGACTTAATGCCCATAAAAGAAATAACACAAAGAATGTGCCACATATACATATGTACATCATAAACAGATGAAGGCACTAATACAACAAGGAATTCCAATTTTCAAAGGGAAATGCGGCTTTCGTTAATTTTTGCTGCAAAGACTGAAACAATGAAGCTTCAAACACGTTTTACATTCTATCATGTCATCAAGCAAAGCGGTGAAATATGAATATATATATATGACCCGAAAATTGCAAATATGTACTGTATATGCATGCAACTGTGGTCCTGTATTCATCACTTTGCTTGGCGACACGTTGGAGCAATACAAAGCAATAAAACACGTTTCTGTTTCAGTACAAAAACTAATGAAAGCATAATTTTACATTATAGAAAATTTCATGATGTGCTTCTCAAATAAATAATTTTCAGAATCATTTTATTTGCCTTAAATTTTCTTTGGCATTTTGTTTACAGTAAAATTTAGCTCGTTTAAGTGTCAAAGTACAACCTAATAGTTGATTTGAGATATGCCATGTTCCCTTTTAATACATCACAGTAAGAGAAAGTTTCAACAACACATCAAGATCCCAAACAAAGAATGCCGGTAAAATTATTTTGCCCTTAGAACAGAAACGAATTCATAATTACCCGTTTTCATCAGGGGAAAATGGATAAACGTAGCTCAAAACACCTCCCATGATTTATTTTTTTTATTTATAAGAATCGTTCCTGAAAAAAGACTTCGGAAATCGCTAACGCCGGAACAAAATAATGCATACTTGAGGAATATCACGTGATCTTTCAGATAAGTCGTTTGTTTTTTTCTTTCTTTGAGGAATTGCCAGATTTTCAAAAGGATTCAGGACATTTAAGCATGCAAAGCGCTCATTGGTTAACTCTGAGGTCACAACAACTATCGTGACGCCACAACACCAAAATGCCAAATTCAATTTTTTTTTTAATATACAAAATTCGCAATGTCCTAGGCTTGATGATAATCTAAATGACAGAGATGAAGGTAACAGAAAAGCAGTTTCTTCTTTAATTTAATAAATCAGTAGTGAGTCAAG
Source organism: Macrothele yani (assembly GCA_039090855.1). Classification (NCBI taxonomy): domain Eukaryota; kingdom Metazoa; phylum Arthropoda; class Arachnida; order Araneae; family Macrothelidae; genus Macrothele; species Macrothele yani. The sequence continues at coordinate 126,326,091 of CM077024.1, read as the reverse complement.
CAAAATAATTGTTTACCAAAGGTATTAGTGAAGAAAGTGACTTTTCCACGTGCGGATGATAAAATTTATGTTCTTAATCATACTGGTAAAAAATTTTTAAAAAATGGCGCAATCGGCTAAACGCTAGCTTATGTCCATTCGTCCGAGATGAGTCCGGGTTCGAAACCCGATGAGGCATGTATGTTGTGTTTGTCTGACAGTACTGTTTCTGTCCCTTCCCTAGAACCAATGACCTTTACGGACGTGGACTGCTTATAGCCCATCGAGTTACTCACGGTGGTCGTTAAACACTCAAAAAGGAAAGAAAAAAAGAACTCTGGATCCATTTCAGAGTTGCGGGCAAAAAAGTTTAAAATATTCTGATTACTTCACTTCTTTTTAGGATTTTTAAGCAAAATAGAAAGCCTTCATGGAAAGACAAAATATTTTTGTATGGCACCATAGTTTCAAAATTTTAATATACAAACTTCGTAATGTGCATTTTACAGATTCTTACTTTTGTACTGAATTTCCAATGGAAATTCAGCATGCTCCTTTTTTTTTTTTTTTTTTTCAACAAAGCATCGGAAAGTTGAAATGCTCTGCGATTTATCAAAATCATTGTGACCAGCGGGTCTTTAAACAGATCTAACAAACTACAAGGTCACGAAACGGTAAGAATAACACCTGACTAGATCAAGCTGCCAACGGTGACCTATAACTCGGGTACAGTTGGCAAATTTTGAGCGAAGCTATTGGAAAATCTAAGCTCATTTTAAGGTGTCTATTATAACAAATTCTAAAAAACGGACGCGTAAAATTTATGAGTTCCAGAACAAAAGTACGGAACATTCTAAAGCAGAAATGCCTAAAATTTATCATGAACTACTTTTCCTTCACGCCTTCACGTTGGTTGTGATCAGATTGCATGTAAACAAAGCGGAAAGACACACTCAGATCGGGAACCACGTTTTTCATTTAATATCGCAAAAGACAGACACACACACACACACACACACACACAAACTTTCTTTTATTTGCGCTTTCCAACCATAGGTTGAAGAAGCGTATATGCTCCAGCTTTTTCCGTCCGTCCGTCCGTCTGTCTGTCTGTCGGTACGATAACTCAAGTAAAAATGGTTCGATTTCGATGAAATTTTAGTATGTGGTAGGGGATCACCAGGGGATGATCCCTATTGAAAATGGGTGAAGTGGGGTCAAAGGTCACGCCATAAGAGCGGGATCCATTCAATTGCCCTTATGCGTTATAACTTGCGTAAATGTGGTTCGATTTCAATGAAATTTTAGTATGTGGTAGGGGACCACCTGGGGACGAACCCTATTCAAAATGGGTGAAATGCAGTAAAAGGTCAGGACATAGAAGCGGGATGCATTCCATTTTCCTTATGCGTCATAAGGTGCGTAAACATGTTTCGCTTTCGTTGGAATTTTAGTATCTGGTAGGGGACCACTTGGAGAGGAACCCTATTGAAAATGGGACAAATGGAGTCAAAGGTCAGGACATAGGACCGGGATCCATTCCATCGCCCTTATCCCACACTATTAAAGTGGACGTCAAGTAATTTTGCTTCCTATATTTCCAATGGAAAACCTTTTGTACATATTTTCTTCACAATTAGTGTGTTCCCAAGGATGGAAATTTGAACAACGATTAAAATAACTTCATACTATAAGTTGGAATACTTAACATGTTCTAAAACATAACCATAATTATATTAAAAAGCAATAACGTTTTCTTTGGTGGTGTTGAAACCAGAGAAAAGAAGGCGCAACCTGTACTTTGATGACATCAGTGGACAAATAAATGTTGGATTGCATAATTACGGTTATGGTTCAGAAAATATTAAGTATTCCAAGTTATGAAATGAAGCTATTTTATAATCGATGCTCAAATTTTCATTCTTGGGAACGCATTATTTGTGAAGAAAATGTGTACAGAAGTTTTTCCATTGGAAGTATAGGAAGCAAAATTACTTGACGTCCACCTTAAAGTAGCAATTCTTGTATGTATGTATGTACATTTTATTTTGAAAACGGCTCTAAGAATTTTGATGAAAGTCGTTCCCCTACCGTTTTCTGGTACTAGAAATCGATTTAGCTTGATCTCGACTTTAGGAGAATTCGTTTAGTGATTTAAATAACCATCCCGAATTATAACGTTTTTAGTGTCATGGCGTCGTTCCATTAATGTTTCCAATGCAGAGAAATCTTATGACGTCACAATCTCGCGTTTGAGAATGTTGGTGCGAAGTCACGCTATCTGTCTCATTACGTCACGCGTTGTGTGTGGATCCTATTAAAGTTTTGCTAGCAGATGGTCGCGATTCCCATCTGCTTCATTACGTCACGCGTTGTGTGCGTATGTCGGTCCGCACGATAACTCGCGTAACAATCGTTCGATTTCGATTAAATTTTAGTGTCTGGTAGGGTATCACCTGGGAAGAAACCTTATTTAAAGTGAACGAAATGGGGTGAAAGTTCAGTACATAGGAGCGGGATCCATTCCACTGCTCTTATGCGTCATAACTAACGTAAAAAAGTTTGATTTCGATGAAATTTTAGTATGTGGTAGGGGACCACCTGGCCACAAACCCTATTGAAAATGGGCGAAATGGGGTCAAAGGTCAGGACATAGGAGCGGAATCACTTCCATCGCCATTATGCGTCGATTTAGATGAGATGTTGGTATGTTGTAGGGGTCTGCCTGGGGACGAATTCTATTGAAAATGGGCGCTAATGGGGTCAAAGGTTAGGACATAGGAGCGGAATCAATTCCATAGCCCTTATGCATCAGAACTTACGTAAAAATGCTTCGATTGCGACAAAACTTTATCATGTTATTTCGGAGGTATACCGAACCGGTTCTGTTGAATATCATTGATATAGGATCAAGGGTTAGGGCACAGGATCGAGATTTATTCCACAGCCATTATTCCCATAACTTGAGTGCATGATAACTTGAGTAATGATTTCTGGTATGTTGGAAAGCGTATTATAATCAATGCATTGCATGATTTTACAAACTTGTTATTATAGATTAAGCAAGTGTTGAGCTAACAGACGGAGTCTTTCCATTTCTTCATTTTTCAATCCAAACGATTTTTTTAAATTAATGTTAGTGAGCCGACTTTCGTGAAACGGTTGAAGTAAAAGGCCATCTGATTTTAATTGAAATTCCTCAATGACACGAAATTTAGGGAATCGGAAGCCATCAGAACCTGATCATGGACGATGTCCAATCGCATGTCAAAAACCACGGTGATCGGATGTGTCATGTCATAGCCATGCCCGAAGTAATTGTCCCTAGTCTCCTATAGAGAGCAGAAATTTTCAATTATTATTAGAACTGGTCATTTTTTAATGGTCATTATTTTTATACAACACGACCAATCACCATGATACCAACCCCATGTCACTCACCATGTCCTTCCCTTCCTCTGTGGCAAGTATCATCGCGATCGGCTGAAGATCTTTGGAAGAGATGGGTAACAAACGACGCCTTTTCAAAACCCGGAAAACGCCTTAAAATGCAAGTTTTTGGACGATTATTCCTCAGTGACAAGGAATTCCGGGAATCGGAAGTCGTCAAAACCTGACCATGGACGATGTCCAATCGCTTGCCAAAAATCACGGTGATCGGATGTGTCATCTCGTACCTATGCCCGAACAACTAATTGTCTCGATTCACGTAAAGAGAGCTCCGATCGGCCTTCGGCCTCGCTTCGCTCAATTAACTAGTGTTATTCTTCAGATGGGAAAAGCAACGGACCTAAGCGAGATTGACGAGGCCAAATTGTAATGGCCGGACTATTGGGCCAGAGCATTTCAGAAACGGCAAAGCTCGTAGAGTGCTCACTGTCAGCCGTGATCAGTACCTCTAAAAAGTGGTCCGAAAAAGGAAAAAAACCAGAATCCGCCGACAAGGTGTGGGCCGAATGCGGCTAATCGATAATAGAGACGAGCGAAGGCTATTTCGTATGGTACAAGCCAACAGAAGGGATACTGTGGTGCAACTCGCCGGTAATTTCAATGCTGGTGACGGGAGTAATGTGTCACAACACAATATATCGACCCCTGCTGAGAATGGAGCTGCGTAGTTACCCATGCTAAGCTCGGTTCACCGTCGAAAGCGCCTACAATAGGCACGCTAGCATCAAATCTAAACCTCGAATGGTTGGAAGAAGGTCGTCTGGTACGATGAATCTCGTTTCCTGTTGCAACGTGTGGACGCCGGGATACGTGTGCAGCGTTTACATGCGGAAGTGTTGACATCAAGATGCACCTTGGGACGATAACAAGCCGGTGGAGAAATGTATGACTTTAGGCAATGTTCTACTGGGGAAACCCTGGGTCAGACCACATGCAGGAAACTATGACGTCTTTCGCCGTAGGTGTGGCCCGGGGTGGGGGCATGATCGGACCCCTCTGAGGAGGATTGAGTGCGAATGTAAAGCGCTATATATGCATAAACCGGATATATATATCATCATCATCATCATCATTGTCAACCATTATCAATCCACTGCTGGACGAAGGTCTCCCCAAGTTTCCTCCACAACGGTCTGTCTTGTGCCAGTCTCCTCCATGTCACTCCTGCATACTTTCGAATTTCATCCACCCATCTCCCATGTGGTCTTCTTCTGGGTCTTTTCCTGTCCCTTGGAATCCAATCTAAAATTTCGGCTGTCCATCGATGATCTGTCCTTCTGGCAGTATGTCCAGCCCATTGCCATTTCAGGGATTTAACTCTGATCATGATGTCTTCCACTCTTGTCATTTTTCGGATCCACGAGTTCCTCTTCTTATCTCTCCTGGTTACACCAAGCATGCACCTCTCCATGCTTTTTTGAGTTGTCTGCAGCCTTTGTATGTCTCTTTTAGTTAAGGTCCACGTCTCTGCACCATACGTAAGCACTGGAAGGATGCATTGATCAAACACTTTTCTTTTAAGACATAATGGCATATTGCTCTTGAAAATTATGCTGTTTCTTCCAAAAGCTCTCCAGGCAAGTTTTGTACGCCGATTAATTTCTTCATCAATGTGACCCTCACTTGATATCTGCTGTCCAAGATAAACGTACGTGTCTGTTATCTCCAGCTTTTCTCCATCAATCGATAAATCTTCATTTCTTGTAAAAGCATTGAACATCACTTTTGTCTTCTGAAAGTTCATTTTTAATCCCACTTCTTTACTCTTGTCAGCAAGTTCCTGGATCATACTCTGCAGCTCTGATGGGGTAGTTGCAAAAATGACTACGTCATCAGCAAAACGAAGGTGGGTTAGATAATCTCCATTAATCTTTATCCCTTTGTTTTCCCAGATCAGCGACTGAAAAACACCCTCCAATGTGGCATTAAAGAGCTTCGGAGATATGGTGTCACCTTGTCTCACTCCCTTACCAATTTTTATGTGTGTTGTATTTTCAAACAGCCGAATCTTTGCACTTGCATTTTCATAGATGTTATTAATAATATTAATGTATGCATCTTCAATACCGCAGGTTTTCAGAGCCATTGTAACTGCTGATGGTTTCACCGAATCAAAGGCTTTTTCATAATCGATAAAAGCCATGCACAATGGAAGTTCATATTCCCTCGCTCTTTCAATTAGTTCTCTCAGTACATGGATATGATCTATTGTGCTGTAGCCACTCCTGAATCCAGCTTGTTCTCTCGGTTGAGCCATGTCCAGTGTTACCTTCAAGCGGTGTGAAAGAACTTTAGTGAAGATTTTATAAACTACTGATAGGAGGCTGATAGGTCTGTAGTTTCCGAGATCCTCAATGTCACCTTTTTTATGTAGCAGGATCATTGTAGCGGTGTTCCAATCCTCAGGAATCTTTCCTTCATTAAGGCATCGAGTGAAAATTTGGGCGAGTACTGTTTCGATTTCTCCACTTGCTTCTTGTATGATGTCTACAGTAATTCCATCTTCTCATGGAGCTTTTCCCCGCTTCATGTTCTTGATTGCATGTGCAACTTCTGCTGGAAGGACTGGAGGAACTCTGGTACTGGTATCTTTCATGATGTCTGGAGTGCATGTATCATCCCTTTCATATAATTTGGAGTAGAAATCTTTCACTCTTGTCAAAATTTCGCCTCTATTTCTTGTTACAGAACCATCTTCTTTTCTCAGTGCCATAATCTGTTTTCTTCCCTTACTGAGATGTCCCTTTGCTATCTTTAGGCTTTGGTTGTTTTCAATTGCTTTCCTCACTAGTTCACAGTTGAATTTTCTTACGTCTTCAGTGATACTTTTTCTTACTGTCTTGCATAGCTCTATATATTCCACTTTGGAAGTCACATCTTCTTTAGTTGTCCTCATCTCTCTTCTTTTTTGCATCAACATTTTGGTTTTTCCTGATAATTTGTTTACATGCAACTTGTTCTTAGACCCAGCTAATTTTGTTGCTGTTTCCATAAGAGCTTTGGTTACTTTTCTGTTAACTTCAGAGATGTCCACTTCTTCTGATGTTAGGCCTTCTAAAGCAGAGAACCTGTTCTTCAGTTCCAACTTGAAGGTATTATGGTGTTTTTTAAGGTTGGTTATGTCAATAGATTTTGTTTGTCTTATGAGCTTGCCACGTTCAAGTTTAGTGTTGAGGTGCATCTTACATTTCACCAATCTATGGTCACTACCTGTGTTGAACTTGTTTAGCACACTGCAGTCTTCTATGACGAATTTTTTGTTACACATAATAAAATCAATTTCACTTGTCGTCCCATTTGGATGTCTCCATGTCCATTTCCTGTGTGGCTTTTTCTTGAAGAAGGAGTTCAAGATGAAAAACCCTTCTGCCTCTGCAAACTCAACGAGAGTATTTCCACGCTGGTTTCTGTTGCCGTGACCGAATTTACCTACTGAAGTTTCATTCTGTTGCCGTTGCCCTATTTTTGCATTGAAATCTCCCATAATTATTTTCAAGTGCTGCTTACCTTTATTATTTAGATGACGAATTCCCTCATAAAATTCTTCAATTTCTTCTTCAGGATGACTTGTGGTGGGTGCATAAGTTTGAATAATCTGAGCCTGGTATCTTTTCGAGAGTTGGATAACAAGTCGTGCAGCTCTGTCAGAGGAACTTTCAACTTCTACAACTATATATATATATATATATATATATACACTATTTTGACAAAAGTCACCGGACTCCTATAAGAGAAACACAACATGGCATTCATTGATAAATACACAGTTGACAGTTGACGTGGACCAAGTACATCAAATAGAAACCATCGCTCTTTCCACGTTTATAAGTGAGTCACGGAAAATTTTTCACCGTGACTCATTTATAAACGTGGAAAGAGCGATGACTTCTATTTGATATATATATATGGCATTTATTGACATACATTAGTACGGTGTCGGTCCACCTTTGGCCTTAATGCATGCACTGACCCTTCGAGACATGCTTCCGACAAGGTTTTGGAACACAGCGATAGGTATGCGCTTCCATTCAGTACATAATGCTGACGCTAACTGTTGCTTAGTAGTAGGCCTTGATGATGGTCTATGGGATTAAGATCAGCGGTCTGTGCTGGCCAGTCCACACACGATACGGAATTATCGTCAAACCACGCAGTAATAGTCCTTGCTTTATAGCTCGGTGCGTTATCCAGGCTGGTGCCAACAAGGCTTGGTTCCATATTGCCACAGAGTTGGTAGGGCATAATTGTCCAGAATATTGAGACACAGGTGCTTTTTAACAGGTTTGTCCACGATAACCAATGAGCCGGGACCATAACACGAAAAATACCCTTACATGAGTACACTGCCAGCTCCAAACTTGACCGTGGGAAAAGTACACTGTGGTAAATAGCGTTCCACCGGCTGCCGCCATACCCACACACGGCCATCAGACTGATGGGTCGTGTATCTCGATTCATCAGTCCACAAGACCCGTCTCCATTGATCTACGTCCCACGATAAATGTTTTTTACAGTTTACACCATGCTAAACGACGATTAGCATTGCGAGCGGAGTTGAAAGGCTTATGAGCAGCCGCACGACCACGGTAACCCATGGAATGAAGTTCTCTGCAAATGGAACATGTTCATCATACCGAGGTTCCAGCATTTTTACTCACCTGTACACTGATTTTTTGTGCACTCCGCCGATTAGCTGTTACGACTCTCCTGAGGCTTCGACATCCTCTATCACTGATTTTCTTTGGTCTGCCAGCACTTTTCGCTGCTTCAGGCATGCCATGTGTCTTCCACTTATTCAGTACATCCAAAACAGTTGACTTGGGTATGATTAAACGCCTCTCGGTTTCTCTTATGGACGACCCACTAATATAACACCGAACAATCTTTCCTTTCTGAAAGTCAGTTCTCTCCCGCCGCGGCATTTTCATTCAACCTCACAGTGCTAAGTTGAGTGAAAATGATCGCGATTAGCTGCAGGCTTGTTCTTATACCGTTTGCCGCTGTACCTCGTATCTTAACAACGCAGCGGATCCATTTCTTTGCTTTTGAAGGGATGTCAGGTGACTTTTGTGAATATAGTATATATATATATATACTGCCTGACAGAGAAAATACTACACAATGAAGGAATGCTTGAAAACAGACCAAACTGCAAGCACAAATAGCCGAGTAGGTCGTGAACAATTGATTTAATTGTCACATAAAGACAAGGTCCCAGTGGCCGAACATACAGGATGATCAATAAGGAGTGTGGCCCCTATATTGGGCGATACGGCGTTTATTCCGACGTGGCATCCGAGGCAATGAAAGTCCGAATAGAGTCCTGGGGTATCGTGAACCATGTGGGTTTGATCCGAGTCCATAGTTCATCTTCATTTTTCGGGGTGGGACGGTAATCAACCGACGTCCAATCGTGCCCCAAAGATGCTTGATGTGCGAGAGGTCGGGGAATCATGCTGGCTACGGAAGAATCCGCCCACCATCTAAAATATTCAGACTGATCCGAACGGTATGCAACCGGGCGTTATCCTGTTGAGAAATGGCGTTTGGGATGCCCTGCAGATGCGGTAGTGCCACGGGGTGCAGCACCTCACCAACATAGCGGCGCACCGTCATTGTGCCAGTAATGCGTACCAGCGGTGAGCGGCTATTGGTGCTGATAGCATCCCACACCATGATTCCACGTTACTGGGCCGTGTGCCCCCCCCAATGGCGGAAGAATCCACCCGTTGTCCACGTCGACTCCAGACTCTCACAAGGCGATCATCCGTGGTGAGATATAAACGTGATTCGTCGCTGAACAGCGCAGTTCCATTCGGTACCCCACGCAGCTATGGAGCGACACCACGTCAAGCGGCGACGACAATGTCTCGCTGTTAAGGGTAGCCTTCGCAACGAACGGTTGGGCAGCACACCAGACGCAGCCAATCAGCGCGACACTGTCCGCTTCGATATATGGAAGCATCCAAGCCTCCTCGTACACTCCGAAAAATGTCGCCCGTTGTTGCCTGTGGGTCCTCTACGGCATGACGTCTGATGCGACGATCGGTGCGCTCGAACGTCCGTCTCCGTGCTCCGGTTCCCCTACGACCTTGCACAGATCCTTCTTGGGACCACTGTCTCCAAATGCGACCGACGGTTGTGGCATCACGTTGCGTTTCTTCCGCAATACGAAGCAAGGACCATCCGGCGGTACGAAGGCCTACGATGTTCCCTATCGTGAACTCATTCATTTGACGAAATCACGTACGATGGCGACCTAACTATATTGGCATCCTTTGTTCGTTCTTCAGATACTGTTGCAGCAGAACCACGCACTTCTCACGGCCGTGACAACGTCTCGACTGATGTCCTCACAGGCTGGTTGGCCGCTTATATGCCGTCCGCCGTTTGTGCGATTAACCAGCAAATGCAATCATTTGCATAACTTGTACGTGTGCACCCACACTGAAATTAGCATGGCGCTGCTTTCACGTCTTTGTGGTGTTGCATTTTCTCTGTCAGGCAGTGTATATACAGTAGTGGCCAAAATTGTGGAAACCTTTTGGATAAAGTGTATTTTTGAGGTTTGATGGATCATAACGCCACTTTTGTTCCTGGAGTAATACCATAAAATTATATATCAATGGAAAAATAATTTCATCAAGAATGCAATGCAATAACTTTTATGAAGGATTTTGTATTAGAACAGCAGTTACAAAAAATAAAAGTGAAACACATACAAAAAAGGAGTTATACAAAAATTCTCACCATGTCAAGCAATACTTAGTTGGAAAACCTTTAGCGTTAATTACGGCCTAACAGCGCTTTTCCATGGAGTAAACCAAGTTTTTTAGTTCTGCAGCTGTTATAATGTGAAACCAAGATTGAATTATTGCTTCTATTAATTGGGTTTATTACTGGGTTGCTTCTGACTAACAAGTTTCCTTAGTCGGCTCCATAGATTTTCGATGAGGTTAAGGTCTGGGCTATTCCCAGGCCATTCCAGAACTGGAATATGATTATCTTGAAACCACTTTTTTGCACACAGCCGCAACATGACATGGAGCTGAATTCTGTTGAAATATAAATGCTTCATTATCTTGGAAAAGATCAAGTGCGGAAGGCTTCAGTTTTGGCTCAAGTATTTCATTAATCTATTTTTGGCCATTTATATTCCCATTAATCACACAAATTCTGCCCAAACCCTTTTGATGTGTTACAACCCCAGATTATAACACTAATTGGGTGTTTCACGATACATGTAATGCAATCAGGATGCAAATCTTCTCCGATTCTTCTCGTTACGTATTTTATGCCGTCACTACCAAACAGGGAGATTTTGGTCTCATCACTCCAAATAACACTGTCCCATTGTTCCGCTGTACAGTTAACATGGGTTTTAGCCCAGTTTAATCTTTTTCAACCTTTGTTTGAGAGATAAAAATGGCTGTTTTCGTGGAATTCCAGCTTTTAGACCAAATTCCTGCAGTCTGCACCGAACAGTCCTTGCACTCAACTTCACATTGCATTGCGCCATTTCATCTTGTATATACCCGGATGATTTTCTTCTGTCACCTAGGCACAGTCTCTTAATTCTTCTATCATCACTTGCTGTTGTGCACCTTTTCCTTCCTTTACCAGTTTAGTTTTGTAGTGACTGAGCCTCTTTATACCTCTTCAAAAATTTATAAATGCCACCTATGGCTCAGTTTACACCAATTTTTCTTCTAATTTCTTCATAACTGAAGCCTTGTTCACTTAATAGTACTATTTTACATCGCTTTCTGTGTGACCAATCAACTCTTTGCGCAATTTCTTAAATTTTATTGCGTTTTACAAGCTCACTAAATGAAAGAACACACACACACACAAAAACCAACCAACTTAATAGCAATCACAAAACACGCTGACAAATGTCCTCCTCTCAGCTCCAATAAATGACACCAATAGCTGAATCCTACTTTAACCTGATTGGCTCATTGCCAAAACAAGATGACACCTGATTGGCCCTCTAAACACTCATGCTCATTGGCTATATTCGAATGAAAGAAAGCTATAATTTCATATTAACCTAAGCAAGTTTTGCTTCCTTTTTCTGGTTATTTGGCTATAACTTTTCTTAGAATACAGATAATTGAACCAACTTTGTTGCATTACATTCTTGAGGAAATTATCTTTCCATTGATACATAATTTCACGGTATTACTAAAAAAAAAAAATAGTGGTGTTATGAGCCATCAAACCTCAAAAATATACTTTTTCCAAAAGGTTTTCACAATTTTGGCCACTACTGTATATACAATTTTTTACTCGGCAATGTTCTCTTTTTTTCATTTTTTACTGTTAAAGATTTTGGGCTATTCTCATTTGCAGTATTTTTTCCAGGAGGCTTTTTACCGATGAACGAAATCCATGGATCCCTCCTTAAGAAATTTCTGGCTCCGCCACTGTTTATCACCTATCCAAACATTATTGCAGATACTTTCTTTCATGGCAACAGTATTACTCCTTAGTAGTTTCTTCTTTCAGCAAGATAATGCGCCATACCACACTGCCCGGTTTGTTCAAGAACGGTTCGCGAAACATATGGAAGACTTCCAGGTAATGCCCTGGCTTCCAAATTCTCCAGACATCAATCCAATCAAGCATCTGTGGCCTATGCAGGAACAGCAAATCCTATCTCCGGCGACTCAACCACGTAACGTACAAACGTTAAATGATCTTCTGGTAACGTGTTAGTGTAGTGTTCATACCCACCTAGTAAGAGTTGTTTGGTCGGCACGTGCTGGAAATTTGATTGTAAAATTCTTTCGTGGACAGATACCGCTCATCTCAGAAAAGCTTTTGAGAATACCTTCTGTTTAAAATAGGGAGTAAGTTTTCCGCCAGGGCGCGTAGATGTGTATCTCATGTTTGCCGATATCTCTGCTTCTCCTTTTTCTTTTTTTTTAATAGGGGGTTCAATGACCACCTAACTTAGGGTCACTGGCTCGTAAGACAAACACAACATCCATGACTCATCGGGATTCGAACCCTGACCCATCTCGGGCGAATGATCAGAAGCCATCGTTTAGACCACTGCGACACCGGGGAGGCCTTGATATCTGCTGCCCAAGATAAATGTAGGTATCAGTTGTTTCAAGCTTTTCTCCATCCATCAATAAATCGTCATTAATAATAGTAGTTCTATTAATAAATCGTATTAATAATAGTAATTTTTTTTTCATTTTTTCAAGGCTATGAAAACCGAAGTAATTACGAAAACATCAAAACATCGATGAAAAAATTTAAAATTCTATAACTGCAAGAATTTCACTGGTAATTCATGCATAAAGTGAGAGAACCTAAGGAGTGCGCAAATTGTTTAATCAAGATTTTTATTGGCCTAAACCGATTGAAATGCAAGACGCCTATAGGCGCAGTCTTTTTTTAGTCCGAAATTCTGACTGCCCCATATGTCATTTGGCCTTTCTTCTTTCTTTCCCCATCCCTCTGCGTTAAGACGGTCGCATTTGCTACCAAATGATCATATGTAGAGGATTTTAGGAAGGGAGTGTCTGACCCCAGGTCTTAAACAACCCTTAGAAATAGGAAGCTAGCAGATTTGGGCTAGAGTGTCCTATAGGAAAGTGACACGGAAGCGCAGTAGAAAAGGGGAGAAAGACGCCCTTATTTAAACCGTCGGACCCTGGGTACTGGGAGGACCAGTACCCAGGGTCCGACGGCTTAACGTGCCCATCCGACACTCGGCGGATATTTAGTGGATCGAGCGTTTGTACCTGCTGGGATCGAACCTGAGGTTCTTTCCGTGGCAGTCACGAACGTTACCCACTTGGCCACCCGCGGCCCTGCATTTGCTACCATTTCAAACCCGGTCGCATTTACCGGTTCGAAGACCTCAGGTGGTAAACACCTAATCTCCCCATCCTTCCTCCCCTCCTTTCTCTCCCCCTCCTCTTTGTCCCTTCCGGTCGCTTTTGCTACCATTTGAACCCCGGTCGCTTTTACGGGTGTCTTCCCAATTGCGACCGTCCCAATTGTGGACAGATCCCCGTTCTGTCGTAGGTCACGGTTCTGTTCGCAACTGGGAAAACGGGAAAGGACTTAGTGAGAGATTAGGGAAACATGAAAACACACCCCATTCCTAATCCCCCATCAGAAGGGTTCAGTTTTATTTGAAGTCATTCAAATATTGGAAAAGTGGTATACGGACAAATGGGTGATTTATTTATTTCTATTTGAATATCTTCTCATCAGTCTATTTAAAAAAAGTATGTTTGTTTTTTTGTTTTGCTTTTTGTGCGCTACTGTGGGTCATCAACAGAAAACCGTAGAGTGTATAAACATAAATTTATGCAATATAAAGCAGGGGCCAGTCTATCTATGAGAATGAACTCTCAGTGTAGCTATAACTTTTTTAAACTCCAATTTCTGAAGATTTATTTAAAATTTTTTATTGATCTGTTTTATTTTATTTCGCCTTCTTTAATTCAAAACAAAAACTAAAATAGATTATGCAAATATTCTCATAAAAAACATAACTATACTGTATAACAGTTTCAAAACAAAATTATGATACTAAACGCAGCTCTGTTCATTTCTTCTTCATTATTGCAACTTCTGAATGAACGATAGATTCTTCAAACAACGTCAGATATTCGCGGTTGTATAAAACTCTGCCATGTTTTGCTGATCCGTTCGTCCAATTCGATTGTTGCTTTTTGTCTTTTCTTGCGCTCGAGATTTAGGCACTTTCTGTCGTACAGGAAGTCGTTGTGCTTCGCTTCGTCTTTCAAGCACATTATTAACTTCGCGACTTTAGGATGAGGATTTTTGATACCTGCATTTAACCGATGGTTCCAGCCTTCGACGACATTATTTGTTCTGTGTCGTTTGTTGCTGCAATTCCACATTTCTACAATTATTACCAGATTTTCCAGCCAGTTATTTAAGAAATAATCATAAAATTTCTGAAGGTTTTCATTAATGGGACTGGATTCTTGAATGCATATCCAATCATCGCCTACATTTTCCACAGAAAGACAGGCCAGTGAAGCACACATTGGGAGGTGTTGCCTTATCTCCACGTTATTGTTATATTCATTCACTAATTTCAGTTCTTGAATTTTTCGCCAAAGGGGATGTTTACTTAATCTCTCTCTAAAACGCTTCCTATTTTACCAGTTGCGGACAAAACTGGATCTGTCCGCAATTGGGACCAAACTGTCTTAAACAACCCTTAGAAATAAGAAGCTAGGAGATTTGCATCATTTTTTTTTAAGTATGCTGTGACAGAACGAATCATGATCTGTGCATGTCCACAATTAAATCGAACGTTGTCATAGTGATTTGAGATGTACTTAAATGTTGTAACAAACGATAATATCAGCATTACAATACCCATAATTAACTTAAGTATAATACCACTCCTGTTTGAAGTAAAAATGTAATTATTAACATTTACAGGAAAGTGTTTCAATCTAAAATAAAATTAATTATTAACATTTACATCAAAGTGTTTTAGTCTAAATAATGTTCCAATATGAGGAGACCCTTTTAGTGGTGTCGACAAGAGTCTCGGAGCTAGAACTCCAGTGCCAATCTCCGGTATGAACAAAGGATTTTCGTCATGAACAAAGGTCTCTCTCTCTCTCTCTCTCTCTCTCTTTCTATCTCCTTATTGCTCTTAATTAAACTTAACTCCGCCGCAGCGCTTCTCAATACTCCTCACCACTGCAAAGTAACTGGAGACAATCCCCATATTCTCAGTAACCCACTGAAGATAGGAAAAATGTCAAAATTTAAATAATATAAATGGTGCCCTAAATTTAAATTAATTATTTTAAATTTAAGACACAACTAAGTGAAAAGCGCCTCTTTCAATTTAAAATTCTGTAGTTTATATATCTTTTTCATTACGGAAGATGGGGATAGGCTTCTGAGAGTGCAACGAGGCAAAAGACAAAGGGAGAAAGGAAGAAAGAAAAGAAACTCTTAATTCAGCTTTCTTACAGGGCTTTAGCTAGGTCCCAAGACTGGGAAAGGGTAGCTCTGTGTTCAACTATAAACTGTATTTTTCAACGAATGCAGATGCAAGTTTTGCTTTGTTTTCTCACTCTCTTTATTAATTTACTTTATTAGTGAATAATTTCTCCATACCGAAATGTAAAAGTAATAAAATAAAACACAAAAAATGAAAAATGAGAGAATAAAAAATTTCACTTCCTTGAAGTATAAAACAGTATAAGTCACATTTTCTGTGAATTTGCTAGATGGTGGTTTAGTTTAACGTTCCTCTTCGGTAGAACCAAAGTAATACCAACTTAAATAGAAAAATTATTTAGTTTATACCAAGCAGCAAAGTTAAATATCTTTCACAAAAAAAAAAAAAAAAAAAAGAACTACCGTGAGCAAGTCGATGGGCTACTTGAGTCAGTCATGGCACTTCCGTATCTGTAAAGGTTGCAGTGATGTCGGGTTCGATCAACGTGGGGTAGTGTCCAGTGGTGTCGTGTTGTCTTCAGTGATTACTCACGGTTTGCACTTCGCGGCGATGACCGGTGCATACGTGTCTGGCGAGGAGCCGGCCATCGCACAGACGTGTCTTTACCGTGGAAAGGCACACGGCTTACATACCGGGAGTGACTGTCTTAGGAGCCATTTCTTACTATATCCGGACACCCTTGGTGATCATATATCATCATCATCATTGCCAACCATTATCAATCCACTGCTGGACGAAGGTCTCCCAAAGTTTTCTCCACAACGATCTGTCTTGTGCCAGTCTCTTCCATGTCACTCCCGCATACTTTCGAATTTCATCCACCCATCTTCCATGTGGTCTTCTTCGGGGTCTTTTCCTGTCTCTTGGAATCCAATCTAAAATTTCGGCTGTCCATCGATGGTCTGTTCTTCTGGCAGTATGTCCAGCCCATTGCCATTTCATGGATTTAACTCTCATCATGATGTCCTCCACTCTTGTCATTTTTCGGATCCACGTGTTCCTCTTCTTATCTCTCCTGGTTACACCAAGCATGCACCTCTTAATGCTTCTTTGAGTTGTCTGCAGCCTTTGTATGTCTCTTTTAGCTAAGGTCCACGTCTCTGCACCATACGTAAGCACTGGAAGGATGCATTGATCAAACACTTTTCTTTTAAGACATAATGGCATATTGCTCTTGAAAATTATGCTGTTTCTTCCAAAAACTCTCCAGGCAAGTTTTGTACGCGGATTAATTTCTTCACCAATGTGACACTCACTTGATATCTGCTGTCCAAGATAAACGTACGTGTCTGTTATCTCCAGCTTTTCTCCATCAATCGATAAATCTTCATTTCTTGTAAAAGCATTGAACATCACTTTCGTCTTCTGAAAGCTCATTTTTAATCCCACTTCTTTACTCTTGTCAGCAAATTCCTGGATCATACTCTGTAGCTCTGATGGGGTAGTTGCAAAAATGACTATGTCATTAGCAAAACGAAGGTGGGTTAGATAATCTCCATTAATCTTTATCCCTTTGTTTTCCCAGTTCAGTGATTGAAAGACATTTTCCAATCTGGCATTAAAGAGCTTCGGAGATATGGTGTCACCTTGTCTCACACCTTTTCCAATTTTTATGTGTGTTGTATTTTCAAACAGCCGAATCTTTGCACTTGCATTTTCATAGATGTTATTAATAATATTAATGTATGCATCTTCAATACCGCAGGATTTCAGAGCCATTGCAACTGCTGATGGTTTCACCGAATCAAAGGCTTTTTCATAATCGATAAAAGCCATGCACAATGGAAGTTCATATTCCCTCGCTCTTATATATATATATATATATCATCATCATCATCATTGTCAACCATTATCAATCCACTGCTGGACGAAGGTCTCCTAAAGTTTCCTCCACAACGGTCTGTCTTGTGCCAGTCTCCTCCATGTCACCCCTGCATACTTTCGAATTTCATCCACCCATCTCCCATGTGGTCTTCTTCTGGGTCTTTTCCTGTCCCTTGGAATCCAATCTAAAATTTCAGCTATCCATCGATGGTCTGTCCTTCTGGCAGTATGTCCAGCCCATTGCCATTTCAGGGATTTAACTCTGATCATGATGTCTTCCACTCTTGTCATTTTTCGGATCCACGTGTTCCTCTTCTTATCTCTCCTGGTTACACCAAGCATGCACCTCTTAATGCTTCTTTGAGTTGTCTGCAGCCTTTGTATGTCTCTTTTAGTTAAGGTCCACGTCTCTGCACCATACGTAAGCACTGGAAGGATGCATTGATCAAACACTTTTCTTTTAAGACATAATGGCATATTGCTCTTGAAAATTATGCTGTTTCTTCCAAAAGCTCTCCAGGCAAGTTTTGTACGCCGATTAATTTCTTCATCAATATGACCCTCACTTGATATCTGCTGTCCAAGATAAACGTACGTGTCTGTTATCTCCAGCTTTTCTCCATCAATCGATAAATCTTCATTTCTTGTAAAAGCATTGAACATCACTTTTGTCTCCTGAAAGTTCATTTTTAATCCCACTTCTTTACTCTTGTCAGCAAGTTCCTGGATCATACTCTGCAGCTCTGATGGGCTAGTTGCAAAAATGACTACGTCATCAGCAAAACGAAGGTGGGTTAGATAATCTCCATTAATCTTTATCCCCTTGTTTTCCCAGCTCAGTGACTGAAAAACACCCTCCAATGTGGCATTAAAGAGCTTCGGAGATATGGTGTCACCTTGTCTCACTCCCTTTCCAATTTTTATGTGTGTTGTATTTTCAAACAGCCTAATCTTTGCACTTGCATTTTCATAGATGTTATTAATAATATTAATGTATGCATCTTCAATACCGCAGGTTTTCAGAGCCATTGTAACTGCTGATGGTTTCACCGAATCAAAGGCTTTTTCATAATCGATAAAAGCCATGCACAATGGAAGTTCATATTCCCTCGCTCTTTCAATTAGTTCTCTCAGTACGTGGATATGATCTATTGTGCTGTAGCCACTCCTGAATCCAGCTTGTTCTCTCGGTTGAGCCATGTCCAGTGTTACCTTCAAGCGGTGTGAAAGAACTTTAGTGAAGATTTTATAAACTACTGATAGGAGGCTGATAGGTCTGTAGTTTCCGAGATCCTCAATGTCACCTTTCTTATGTAGCAGGATCATTGTAGCGGTGTTCCAATCCTCAGGAATCTTCCTTTCATTAAGGCATCGAGTGAAAATTTGGGCGAGTACTGTTTCGATTTCTCCACTTGCTTCTTGTATGATGTCTACAGTAATTCCATCTTCTCCTGGAGCTTTTCCCCGCTTCATGTTCTTGATTGCATGTGCAACTTCTGCTGGAAGGACTGGAGGAACTCTGGTACTGGTATCTTTCATGATGTCTGGAGTGCATGTATCATCCCTTTCATATAATTTGGAGTAGAAATCTTTCACTCTTGTCAAAATTTCGCCTCTATTTCTTGTTACAGAACCATCTTCTTTTCTCAGTGCCATAATCTGTTTTCTTCCCTTACTGAGATGTCCCTTTGCTATCTTTAGGCTTTGGTTGTTTTCAATTGCTTTCCTCACTAGTTCACAGTTGAATTTTCTTACGTCTTCAGTGATACTTTTTCTTACTGTCTTGCATAGCTCTATATATTCCACTTTGGAAGTCACATCTTCTTCAGTTGTCCTCATCTCTCTTCTTTTTTGCATCCACATTTTCGTTTTTCCTGATAATTTATTTACATGCAACTTGTTCTTAGACCCAGCTAATTTTGTTGCTGTTTCCATAAGAGCTTTGGTTACTTTTCTGTTCACTTTAGAGATGTCCACTTCTTCTGATGTTAGGCCTTCTAAAGCAGAGAACCTGTTCTTCAGTTCCAACTTGAAGGTATTATGGTGTTTTTTAAGGTTGGTTATGTCAATAGATTTTGTTTGTCTTATGAGCTTGCCACGTTCAAGTTTAGTGTTGAGGTGCATCTTACATCTCACCAATCTATGGTCACTACCTGTGTTGAACTTGTTTAGCACACTGCAGTCTTCTATGACGAATTTTTTGTTACACATAATAAAATCAATTTCACTTGTCGTCCCATTTGGATGTCTCCATGTCCATTTCCTGTGTGGCTTTTTCTTGAAGAAGGAGTTCAAGATGAAAAACCCTTCTGCCTCTGCAAACTCAACGAGAGTATTTCCACGCTGGTTTCTGTTGCCGTGACCGAATTTACCTACTGAAATTACATTCTGTTGCCGTTGCCCTATTTTTGCATTGAAATCTCCCATAATTATTTTCAAGTGCTGCTTACCTTTATTATTTAGATGACAAATTTCCTCATAAAATTCTTCAATTTCTTCTTCAGGATGACTTGTGGTGGGTGCATAAGTTTGAATAATCTGAGCCTGGTATCTTTTCGAGAGTTGGATAACAAGCCGTGCAGCTCTGTCAGAGGAACTTTCAACTTCTACAACTTTATCCTTCAGTTTCTTGTTTATTATAAATCCAACACCACTAGTTCTGCCAGTATCTGTCCCACGATAGTAGAAGAGATGTCCACTTTTCAGTTCGATGAGATCTTCTCCTTTTCTCCTTACCTCACTTAGCCCCACGATGTCCCACTTGATCCTTTGTAGTTCATCTTCCAATTCAAGAAGCCTTGAATCAGAAGATAGGGAGCGTCCATTGTACGTTGCCAAGGTCAGCATCAGATGGCAGCCTAGTCCGGTTCTCCGGGGATTCTTAGCACCCTCTGCCTTCATGTCGCACTGACCGCTGCCTTGGCCAGGTACATTCCAGCTGCCGGAGACTGAGGGCCAAGATTTAAGTTGTGGAGTCATTTTGGAGGGGTTTGGCCATAACTCACCATGCTGGCCAAGCGAGTTGGTGAGTGTGGGATAGAATTTCCTCTAATCCCGATGGTATAGTTATACCGCTATTGGCGGTCGTCAGAGCCCCTTTAGTGGGAACATGATGCACCACGAGAAGGCGGGGTTGACATTTGTCAAGGAGAGGCTGTGATGTTACGCATCACCTGACCTTACATCCCTATATATATATATATATATATATATATATCTGTATATGGAAAGCTTTTAAAATATCAGGTATATGGTGGTTGACTCCGGCTTGTCGATTAGTTTCAGTTCTTGAAAGATAAATTTATGGTCATTTTCGTAACAGTGTTTAGCCATCGATGACTTTTTTGGGTCCCAGTCCCGAATGTAGGTCTTGGATTCCTTTAATCGAAAACGCAAGGCCCTAACGGTCTGTCCTAAATACTAAACGCCACATTCACATGAGATTTGATAAATTCCCCAAGAAATTTTATCTTGAACATGGTCCTATGGTCCGAAAAACCTCATTTTTTGTGAGTTTAAATTTCATTTTAAGATTAACAGCTTTGAGAATTATTTGAAATTTTGAAGGCAAAGTCACGAAAAAATGGAACAGTGGCAAAACTCTCTGATAATGGGTCCACACCCGGAGTTAATGTAGAGATAGGCTTCATGCTGTTTCCGGAATTTTGTTAAAGCCGTGTCTATAATGGAAGCCTTGTGTCTTCTCTGTGCTGAAAGACGTTTAAGATAACAACACTGAAATTTGCCCCGACTCAAAACATTGCGAATAATACGTTTTAGGATGGGCTAAAAGTGAAAATGAATTCATTTTTTCCCCTAGAACCTAATGTTGTCGTGATAGGCTGGGTGTTGTTCCTTGCGAAATAAGAACGTCTAGAACTCACGTGCGGTTGAAACTCCTGGTACAGGGGTTTAAGTAATTTCTCTCGCGATTTCTGCCTGGTACAGGGGTTTAAGTAATTTCTCTCGTGATTTCTGCCTGGTACAGGGGTTTAAGTAATTTCTCTCGTGATTTCTGCCTGGTACAGGGGTTTAAGTAATTTCTCTCGTGATTTCTGCCTGGTACAGGGGTTTCGCCCGCACGTGTTTTTTTGCGGTTGTTTTCTAAAGGTCGAAAGCACTCGTTCCATTGTATCACTCATTTCCGGTCAGTCAGAGCTTTCACCTGTTTTGTTTAAGAGAATTACAAGCAGGTACTTCTCTTTCTTCGAGGAGCGGTTCGGAGCATTTTGTGTACTACCCCTACATAGTTACGATGCCGCGGAAGTGCTAATGTGTAAACAGTATATGAATCTCTTTTGTTACGTGTGCAGTGAATTACTATGAAAGCTCAAAGTAAAGTAATTTCTCCGGTGATTAAGAAGACGTAGGAGTTATTTTGGTTGCAAACTTGGTAATCAAGATAAGATTTGGGCACCTCATGTACGTTGAAGCAATTGTTCGCGATATTTAAGAGGTCGGTTAAATGGCACGCACCATTCAATGCCATTTGCTATCCCAATGATTTGGAGAGAACCAAAAAATCATGTTTCCTACTGCTACTTCTATTTAATTTACGTATTTGGCTTTTCCTCGAAAAATAAAAACACTATAGCCTTCAAACTAATTTGCCTTCACCCATGAGACCTGTTAAAGCATGAAGATGCCTACCAATTTCCAACCCCCCCGCGATGATTGACCCTGGACGACAAAACATCAAACTTCTTCTCTGAAGCTGGACCATCATATTCTGCTGATCGCAAATACCTGCCTGAATCGGAAGAATCTTCTTTAATTTCTCAGTACGAGCTGAATATTAGTGAGAGACCCGAACCTCACGAAAAACCGAGCTGGACTTTTAGGTTCTAGGCTACAAAGGTGGCATCTTCTTCAACCTGGCACTAAAATCACAACCTATACAGAACTTCATGAGCGACTGTCGTCTCTTTTCTCCAAGAGTGATGATCTTGTTTATTGTAATGATGTTAATGTACTGTTTTCCGAGTTAGGGAGGGGCCATAGTCCTGAAGAATGGCGTCTCTTCATTGAATCTTCCAATCTAAGTTTAATGGCGGTATTACGTATTACACAAGGGAAACATTTACCCGTCGATACCGCTGACCTATGCTGCGTATAAGAAAGAAATTCACCACAATATGGAACTTCTTCTTAAGTCTATCAATTACTCTGAACACGTGTGACAAATATGTGGAGACATCAGAGTAATTGGACTTCTAACAGGAATGCAACGAGGGTATAGCATTTTTTTTTTTTTTTTTTGTGCAAGTGGGACAGTCGGGATAGGGAACATTATTATGATGTCAAGTCAAAGAATGGCTTTTGAGAAAAAGTTTAGTGCCCCGGAAAAAGAGTGTAAAATACAAATCGCTTGTTGATTCCAACAGAATTTTATTGCTCAGACTTGAGCTAAGCAAAATAAAAAGGAGGTATTTTCATTGGACCACAGATCCGGACTACCATGAAGGACCCTGTGTTCGCAGTAAAACTAAGAGAAAACGTAAACGCAGCGCAGTTTGTATTCAAAGCTGTTTGCGCGAACTTTCTGGAAAATATTAGAACAGAAAACTATCGTAAACTAGTGGGCACTATGATAAAGTCATACAAGGTTGTGGGGTGCAATATGTCCCTTAAAATCCAATTTTTCCACTCGCACTTGGAAATTTTCCCACCAAACCTAGGTGCAATGAGCGACGAGCACGGAGAAAGATTCTGCCAGGTACCTCAAATGGAAAGGCGACATACAGGGAAGCGGTCACCATGCATGCTTGCAGACTATGGCTGGTTTCTTATAACAGACGTTTCGAAGACTTCCAGGAAAACGTTTTAAAAATGCAAATAAAACACTTTATTATTTTTGGTACGTTTGTAGTAATTTCTTGTATTTATAAATCTTTCTTGATTTCATTTGTGGATTCAACATGTCATTCTTAGCTGTAATTAATTACCAATCTTCAGCCCTTAATCTGGTAAAAAGAAACTGCAATAAAATTGTGTGTGTGTGTGTTTTTTTTAACTATCAATTTTTCCCTCAAAATTTCGACTTGAGTTCCCCAAAATAAGTTGGTAGGTGATGGAGTATTTTGGATTTCAGATTTGAAATCAGGGTATGCTAATCAGTCAAAATCACCTATTTGTGTTTCGGGACAAGAAAACAAAGTTCAAATTTGTTGTTCAGTGTAATTAAGTGCTTAACTCAAAGTGTCTTCATCCGAAAATATATGCATCGCGCGATATAATACATAAATGTAAAAGGCACTGAGTTTTTTTTTGCCGAGGGTGATTGGACTTTGCATGTGGAGGAGAGAAAACAGCGGAAGGCTTACGAGAAATTGTAGTTACGAGAGTACCACTTAAGCGTGAAACCAAGACGTTAAGAAACGGTAGGCAGCCGTTGTTTTCAGTCTCGTTGCTGAACTGAATGTGAGGAACATTGGAATTTATGAGTTTGATTAATTTTGGAATTCTAGAATTTTTTCCTTTCCATAGAACAAAAGTATCGTCCACGTATCGCTTACGGATCAAAATTCACGAGCTGGAAAAGTTTTTCTTCAAAACACTCATGTAGATTTCGCATAATATAGGTGACATATATAGGTAACACCCGTGGTTGGACCTTCCATCTGTTCATAAACCGTTACACCGAAGGTGAAACTGTTTTGTTTCATGCAAATATCATTATACCTCAGGTTGGCTGTAATGATGCTCTATTGGACTTGCTTTGAGGGATTTCAAAGCTCCTTTTATCCTTTTTTGTAGAACTTTAGTGAATATAGATACGACATCAAAAATTAGGCGAATTGCAGTCTGTGTTCTGCAAAAATATCCAGAGGAAAAGAGTCACATACGATTTCACCAATGTGGAAATATTTGAAAGCTAAACATTCATCCAAATTTCAAGAATTGAAAGATAGAAGTTCACCATCCCCGTTACTAACTCCAGCTTCACCCTAAAGCCCTTTGACTGTCAGAGTTGACTCCCGATTGGAAGACAATAATGACCCAGATGCTCCCGCTGCCAGTAGGAGTCTTGCATCATTTTGTTCAACTCTTAGTCCAGGTTCAGCAGCTTCTTCTTAAGGAGAACAAAGCCTTTTCGAAGCACCCCAGTAAAACGCAAAGCAGTATTCTAACCAACCGACTCTGAAAGCATTTATTGATAAAATGCAAAGTTTTAAGCCTGGAGACAAAAGAGCTAAATCAATTACCAGATTAGTCGTCGAAATGATCTGCAAAGATATTAAACATTGACCATCGTCTGCTTGTAATAGAGTACCTGCTTCGAGCTATGTTTCAGGGCTTCACGGCTGTACAGCCATTGCGCCAAACGTCAGCGATTATTATAAAACACCCATTTTTTCATCAGAGTGACAAGGCGCCTAGTTACTCGTTCCTTTGTTGCGGATATGTAGAGAAGGCCAGACATCATGTCGACATGTTCTGTGCTGTTCCGTAAACTAACGTGGGACTGATTTATCAATCTTTTTTTAATTCTTCTTTTCTTTAGGGGCCTCTAATTCCGGGGAAGGGAGAGAGCCAGTGCCTTAAGACAAATACAACATCCGTGCGTCACTGAGATTCTAACCCGGGTCCTTGAACGAATGGTCAGAAGTTAGCGCTTAGACCACGGCTCCACCGGAGCGACCCCCATCTTCTTCATTTTGACATATGCAAAGCGATTTATCTACAACAACCTGATATGTAATACATACACTCATGAGCCATTACATTATGACCATCTACCTAATAAGCTGTAGCATAAGCGTCCCCACCTTTTGATTATTGGGGGTGGGGGGGAGACACAGATATGTCTTCCCTTAGCTTCCCAACTCTCTTATTCTTCACACTATAAAACAATGAATTATTTTTACTTGACAGCTCCCATTTGGCAAAATATTGGGGGGGGCGTCCCCGAATCCCCATAGGCCGTGACGCCCGTGAGCTATAGGGCCTCATTTATCCCGCAAAATAGCGATTGATCACTCAACTAAGCATCGATATGATGAGGTGGCGATAGGTATCCTGGGGTATCTGGTACCATAATTTCAACAGCAGGTCCTCCAGTTCTCGTACATTTCCGCGTAGTGGTGATTCAGAGCGAACCTGCTTTTCCAAGTCAAACTACAAATGCACGATTGGGTTCATGTCAAGTCAATTTGGAAGCCAGGGCATTAAAAGAAAGTCACCAGCATGTCCACAGTTACCATGAATGGATGAACTTTGTCTACAACGATGTTCAGATACCTGACAGCTGTCAGGGATTGTGATATTGGGATAAAGGGGCCTAAAGTGTCCCAAGAAAACATCGCTCACAGCATAACACTGCCGCCGCCGGCTTGTTTCCTCCCAACAGTGAATCCAGGTACCATAGCCTCCGTTGGTAATCGGCGTATCCGCGCTCGGCCGTCTACGTGATGCACCAGAAATTTTGATTCGTCAGGCCAGGCCGCTTTCTTCCAATCATCCACGGTCAAATCTCGACGATCGTGGGCCCATTTCATGCGTTGTTGGCGATGATGTGCAGTGAGCATGGGGACCCGGCTGGATCTTCGGCTACGCAGGCCCATGCGCAGAAAGCTGCGATGAACTGTGTGCTGTGACACATTACCCTGATCACCACTGTTGTAGCTGCGGATGATTTGTTGCACTGTGACCCTGCGTTCGCTGTGAGCAATGCGCGACAATCTCCATTCTCCTCTGGCATCAATGAGCTGCTGATAGCAAACAGCTGGACGAAGGTCATCGTTTGGTCATCTGTGCACCACTTTTGATCCGTACTAACTACAGTGGCTCGTGAACAACCCACAAGCTGCGCCGTTTCCCAGATCGTAGTTCCGAGCCACAATTTGTCATTTATGAAACCGATAAATCGGCAGCTTTTCCCATTCTGACTCCGAACACTCTACTAACCGAAAGCTGGTCCTCGGGTTGTATATATACTGCTCTGTGAACTTCACCTGCGCTACCGTTCGGTCTCCAGGCACGCTCATTTCTCTAGGCTGTGAGTGGTCATAATGTAATGGTTCATCGGTGTGTGTGCGTGTGTGTAGGGTGGTTATAAATTAGTTGGGCAAAAAGAAAACTTTATTGTGCATAGTTATAGGGATGCATATGATAATAAGTACGAATAATACATATTTAAACATGCCAAGTTTACCTTTTTTCACAAAGCTCGATGTGACTTCCCTTGGTCTCTTTGCAAATGTCCCATCTGTAAATCAGTCCTTCCCACATTGCTGTCAGCATGTGGACATCGACCAATGCGAGTGCAGAGGAGATTCTTGATTATTTCAGTTCAGGAAGGGATTTGGGAAGCAGCGGAAGGCAAACCTGAGCTTTAACAAAACCCCATAGACCGAAATCTATAGGGGCTGTAGGACTTGTGATCAGGGAGCCATGCAATTGGACCACCGCGACCAATCCAAACTGGGGCTTCAGCAACGAGGTAAGAAGTGGCATCCTTGTGATGGCGAGGAGGCGCCCTGTCTTGGTAGTAAATGAAAGCTCCTTTCATTGTTTCCTTGAGCATTGGCATTAGGTAAATTTGAAGCATGTCCAGGTATGTGTTTCCGGTAACAGTTCTTTCAGCAAAGAAAAATGGGGCCAAAAACGGAAGCACAACCGACGGCACGAAAAACATTGGGACTGTTCCTTTCAATGTTCCAAGATGGTATGGGGATTTTCCGATCCCCCAAACCCTCACATTGTGTCTATTCACTTTGCCATTTAAGTGAAACGTCGCCTCGTCACTGAACTCCGACGAGAAGTCATCATCAGCTTCCATGCGATTTAACATGCCACTGCAAAAATCTGCTCTCTGCTTCTTGTCGCCATCCTTCAGTGCCTGAACGAGCTGCAATTTGTATGGCTTGAATTTCATACGTTTCCGTAGGAATTTTGTCACTGTTGATTTTGGAACTCCGAGCTCCAGACTTACTCGTGCCGTCGATTTACGGGGGCTTCGCAGAAATGCTGCTCATCCACCTTCTGCTTGGGAATTCCAGGTCTGCCTTGGCAAAAACCCTCTCTCTGCCGCCCCGGTGGCGCAGTGGTCCAAGGCGCTGGCCTCTGATCATTCGTCCGTAAGGGGTCCGGGTTCGAATCCCGGTCAGGCATGGATGTTGTGTTTGTCTTACGGCACTGGCTCTCTCCCTTCCCTGGAACCAGTGACCCTAAATTAGGGACGGGCGACTGATTATAGCCCATTGAGTTGCTCACGGTGGTCGTTAAACCTCCAATCAAAAAAAAAAAAAAAAAAAACCTCTGGAGAGAAAGCCCTAGCGCGCGAATTACGAAGGGGTGTGATGTGACGGTCATAGGGCAATCGCAATCCCTCTCTCCAGAGAGGGCAAACGTAAAGGGAATGCCGATATTAGCTTCGCGTTCATGCGGCATTGATCAGTATTGAGCTTTCGGTAGTCGTGCACGTGAGTAAGCATTTCTATACAACATGACTGGAAAATATTGAGTGCCTTTATATAGATCTAATTACAAAGCACATCCAAAAACCATTGTTTTCAGCTTTCCTGAAAGTGAAAGCTTTCGAAGAAGGTGGATTTCTTCCGTACCAATGAAGAATTTTGAACCCACCGTGAATGCAAAGGTTAGTTAAGCCTAAATGACAGCATTTTCTGCTTTCGTTGTAAGTAAATACAATTATAATTTAGTGAATTGTTAGTCGTTTTCTTTTTTTTTTTTTTTTTTTTTGTCGGAGTAAAATTTAAGGGCTAGCTAGCCTTCTGTTTATCAGTTCATTATTTATTGTCGTTTAAATAATAGTATTAATTACCAGCCAAAATTTCATTTTCATAAAGTAATAGTTATTTTTCTTTACAAAATTCGTAGTTAGCAGTGTTCAAATAAAAAAAAAAAGATGTACATATATTATCAGCGCATCAAGTACTAAGGTTAAGCAGGCAAAGAAACTGGCAATAAATAATTACGTTACTTATTAATCAGCATTTCATTCCCGTAAAACAAATGTCATTTTTCTTCATAAAATTGCTGTGTATCAGTGTCCTAATTAAAACAAGAATTCGCACGAAATGTACAGAACTACTTGATGCGCTGAGAATCTGAAGGCTAGCCCAAAGAAAAGTTTATTGGAATGTCCAACAAATATATCCGAAAGTTTGGAATTAATATATTCCATGTTCATTTGACAAAAAAACTTTTTCCTAAATGATTTTAATTTACAATTTTTTTATTACCTTCTAGAAATAGTTGCAAGATTTGAGCACACATCTGACCGTATTTTCAGTAAATATATTCACTAAATCGGAAATTTTGCTTTCGCGTTCGTTACGTAATTACGGAAAAGTCTTTTCTTTGATTTTAATAAATCGAACGCGAAGGGAATTTCTAAAAGTTTTAAGTGAAATGATTATGTTCATACAGTCCTACCAATTTGCCATTAAAGCACTTAAAAAGATCGTAGTTGCAAATGCTGGGTTTTTCACGTTTTGCGTGAAAAACACTTATTTTTTGCTCCTCTAGCCAAATTGAAAACTAAAGGGAAAATTTCATGAAATCATTTCCAGCACAAGAACAAAACTTTGGAATTCCCCGGTTTACGGATATCATTGCTGGAAACTGAGAGAAAAAAATGAAAGCTAAGATGTAATCTTTTGATGTTATCTAAGGACAAAAAATACAGGGAAAAAAACGGTCGATTTATTGTTGTGGGCGCAAATTGTCTAGTATCGCACTCGAGAAATTATTTCTCTGCGTAAACACCGCGGTACTTCGTCGGCGTTTTCAGGAGCGGAGAGCTCGAGTCGGTCGGCCCACTAGCTTTGACATCACAGTCCAGTTCGGAGGCTTTCTTAATCTTCAGGGGATTTGGGCCTTGGCCGCTGTTCCTATGAGCCACACATCCAGCACCGGTAAATCGTTTGTACTGTGCTACAATAGTGTCCCTTTTCAGTACAGTTTTCCTGTATTCTCGGCGAAAATGTCGTTGCACTTGTGTTGCTGAATGCGTCTCGTGAAACCACAGGCAGCATTTCGCTTTCTCCTGCCAGCTGAACGTCGCCATCGTACTGGGAACAATGAAATAATGGTGACTGAGGCAATCGCGCGTTCTCTGCTGACGATACGTGACCTTGCACGGCACAGCGCCATCTATCCACAAAAAAAGGTCAACAAAAGGTAAAATCGGTGTGTTTAACTACATGTATATTTTTCGTATTTATCATCATATGCATCCTTATACCTACGCACAATAACTTTTTTTTTTGCCCAACTAATTTATACACCCTGCATATAACTGCTGAATTTCAATCGTCTGTAGAAGGATCTGATTTTGAAGTTCGGTAGCAAAATCATATATTAAGGGTGGCGTGTCCCATGAATTTTGGTTACTGTAACACAAGATATTTCTTCTATTCTCTACCCATTTTGTGCACCAGCTATAATACGAGGTCCGATCAAAACGTTTCCAGACTAGGCCGACGTACAACAAAATGCTTACGTTACTTAAGTCTGCCTATGATCTTCCTCAAAGTAGTCTCCTTGGGCAGCGATACAGCGCTGTCAGCGTTTTTACCATTGTTGGAACGCTCGCTGGAAGTCCTGTTCGAGAATCGTGTCAAGCACCGTCTGCGATTCGCGCTGGATCTCGTCCACGGTTTCAAAATGGCAACCCTTGAGTTTCATCTTCAGGAACAGAAAGAAGTCGCAAGGTGCCAAACCCGGCAAGTAAGACGGGTGAGGAAGGGTAGTCATGCTGTTGCGGCTGCAAAACTGGTGTGTTGCTAGTGCTGCGTGAGCTGATGCATTGTCGTGATGGAGCAGGAAATAGCTCCTGCGCCACATTTCAGGTCGTCTGCAGCGAATGTCCTCCCTAAGACGCCGCAGAACATCGCAGTAAAAAAGGGCAGTGACGGTCTGGAACTGGGAGACGAATTCACGGTGCACAACCCCATGAATGTCGAAGAACACGATGAGCATGCTTTTGGTTGCATTCCGGACCTGTCGGGTCGTGGAGATGCCGGGCTCTTCCACTGCAACGACAGTTGTTTGGTTTCCGGGTCGTCACCGTAGACCCAAGTCTCGTCCCCAGTGATGACCCGCGACAGGAACGTTGGTTCATTCACCACCTGCTGACGAAGATCTTGAGGTTCGACACGGAGCGCCTTCTGTTTCTGGGTTCAGAATCTTTGGCACGAACCTTGCAGCAATGCGGTGCATGTTCAAAACCGACGTCAGAAATTCTTGCACTGTTCCGTATGACACATTGACGATGATAGCAATGTCTTGAATGGTTCTCCGACGATCTTCATGCACCAATTCCCTAATTTTGTCCACATTTTCGGGGTTTGCTCGTGGACGGTCGCCCTGACCTCTCGTCGTCTTCCAGTGCCGTTCTGCCGCTCTTGAAGCGCGAGTGACACTCAAAACACCTAGCACTGCTCATTGCTTCATTGCCATAAAACTTTTCATGGGTCTCCGTTTCCGATTTACTGAGTTTGACGCAGAATTTAATGTTCGCTCGCTGCTCTAGTTTGCAGTCCATACCGAAATCGCAGCTGTGTTCTGCATATGGTCACCAAATATCGTGTAGCACAGCTCCCGATGTTCACAGAATGACGCTACTTGGCACAATGACTCATGAAAGTCACTGCCCTCGACCGCTGCTCGTGAATTCACGTACTGCCATCTGTTGGCGCGCTACGTACCTAGTCTCGGAACTTTTTGATCGCACTACGTATGTTGTGTTACCGTAAAAAACCGGGTATTTAAATTATTGTACAGATGATCTATACGATGTCTATGTTTCAGTGTGTGGAGTGCTTAAGACAAAAGCCATTATAACTATCAAAAGGAAATTTTATATTTAGAAGTTTTGTGAAATAATACTATAAAACTGTACATTTCACATTTTCTTAAAGACACATGAAAGTTATTGTCAGTTAAATAAAAAAGATCTCAAGTTCGAAAGCATTCTATTGCTTCGAAATGTCATATTAAAAAAATACTTAAGTCTTCCTAAAGAAAAAATAAAATTATTACAAACAGCCATAAATCACCGCGCTGGAAACGTAACGTGGGAGCTTGTCCTCCTCTATAACTATACCACCGGGGTTAGAGGAAATGCTATCCCACACTCAGAGTTGGTGAGTGTGGCATAGCATTTCCTCTAATCCCGGTGGTATAGTTATGCCGGTTCATTCTCCTTACGCTTTTTCACTCTGCGCCTTTTCTTGCTGTGTCTTATATTGGGGTCATTAGCATTTGTAAAATGGGGAGACGAAATGTCAGTCGAGAACAAGCTCCTGCGTCACGTTTCCAGCTACACCTTTTATTGCTGCCATAAAAAGGGAGAAACTTTACATGCTTGAAAAAAGAAGTATGCCTTTATGTGGGAGTTACCTGGTTTCTTTGTAAGCAGTTAGCGGCGTGGAAATCTGTGTTAGAATTAATACCCCTCATAGTCTCTGAGTATTAATCCGATTTCAGCCACTTTCAACACATTCCTTCGATATGGACCATTTTTTCCTATCCATTCTGTGGAATTGAAGGGTTCTGTTTACGTATTATCATGCGTAAATTTGGAAGAACATATCTGAAACCAGATGAAAATTTCGGGGAAAAGCGCGTAATAAAAAAAATGGTTGAAACGTTCTGTGAAATATTGAAATGTGCGATGACAAATAATTTCAGGATCAGAAGTAATAGAGTTATCATCGAGTAAAAGATGAGTGACGCTTTGAAAGCGGCAACGGGAATTTTTCAAAATCTAAAAGTACTTTTGCTGGAAGGTTTGAAGAATCTAGACATTGAAATTTGGCGTCTTTTGCAGTTGGAAGAAGTTGCTTGAGCGTTGCAGCGAACTTTGCATATTCTGGTGAGTTTGGCGGGAGGAGTAAGAGTTGAAATTTTTTTCTGGCGATTTCCATTGAACGAGTGATGCGATTTTCAAAGGAGATTAGTTCAGTGAAAGAGAGAATTGATGATTTTGTATTGAGCCATAGAGTAACAGGATCTGGCGATGAATCAAGTTTTGAAATACAATCGCGAATGATGGAGATGACTTGAGCTTCAACATACGAATCATCCAAGACATCATCACTGAGCGACCATAAATAATCTTGGAGACGTGTATTGAGAGACAAGATTAAATTGGGAAGAAGCGCTAAAATGAGCCGATGCTGCAGAAGGGGTGTGAGCAATATTAGAAATATTTGGTGGAAAATTTGCTGATGCATAAATTCTATCCAGTCTAGCCATAGCCGGCGTGTTGTTAGTTGCTCACCATGTAAAAGCCTGTAATAAAGGAAGAAGAGTCCAGAAAACATCAATGAGTTCGTTCGTTGAAATAAGGTCTTTAAGCATGTTAACTATTGAAATACGGTACCCGGATGAATTTGTCCTGTCTATATTTGGTTCAAGAGTACAGTTGAAATCTCCGCATAGAAGAACAATATCAGTAGAAGATACTGAAGAGAGAGAGTTCTGTAAAATTTGGATGATTTGTCTTGCAAATAAATCAATGTTTTGTTGCGGCATATGGATATTGAAGACATGGTAATTAATCTTTTTAATATTTTCACAGTACACCATGTAACCCCTCCGTTCAGAAAACTCGAAAATCGTCTTGGAGCGGGTATCGAACTCGCACCTCCCGATTTTCGGTCAAGCATGCTAGGCATTACACTACCCAGGACAAGGGAATTCCAAGCAACTGAACATAAATATCTGAGAATCTTCAGATTTGCGCTAGTCGAAGCGATTCTGCCCCATCGTGGCGACTCAAAACCTTTTCTCACATCTTTTGGATGTAGGTCGGAAACTGTAGTGATGGAAAATAAGTCATATACAAATTATTTCTTCTGTCGGATGGATTCGGAAACGATTTTCCCGAAGAGATATTATACATGTAAGGGATTTAAATATTTTTAATATTTTCCCTGTACGCCATGTAACCCCTTCGTTCAGAAAAATCGTTTCCCTATCCATCCGACAGAAGAAATAATTTGTATATGATGGTAATTAATCTTATGGAAGGTAAATGAAGCACGTTGTAGAATCTCAGAGTAAAATTCGGTGGTGGTGAAATCTGAAAACACTGAAAAAGTATTGTCATGAACGGCGAGAGCGACAGAATAGTGAGGTATATTTCCACAATTAAGAATAAATGAATAAGGATAAGCACGCCAGCGATGGCAGGGTGTGGTGGAGGTACAAAACTTTTCTTGGAATGCAATAATATCTAAATGAAGGGGAGCGACATCCTCAAGAACGAGGAAATATGACAACGGGGTTGCAATTCCCCTGCAGTTGAAAGTGCCTAATTTAAGCCTCAGGGGTGGCATTTCAGAAAATACCAGCCAACTGTTCAGTAGATTGCATAGCGGCGGCGAAGTTTCGCAATCGATTTCCATATTTCTGTACCTGAGGATCTAAGTCCGCATGAAGAATACGGCTGACTTCTCGTAATTGCACTATAAAAATGAGGAAGTTCATTTTGACGCTGAAGGCGAAGGTTGGTCTTTTTAAATTTGGAGCAGGAGGAAGTTTGAGGACTTGTAGAAGGTTATTATGAGAAAGGGGAGAGGAAGGTGTAGACGGCATACAAATTATTCTGTGAGCTGTTTGCAAAACTATGGTGGTATTTAAAGACGAAGAGTCTGATAAGGTATGTTTATCGGAGTCTATATTAATGGTTGATTTCGAAGACTGGACATCCTCAATGGTCACCTCTTCTGACTGGACACCCTCACAGGTCATCTCAACTTCTAAAGAAGAGAAGGAAGAAGACGGAGTTTCCTTTCATGATCTTATGGTCACTAGAGGAGGAACTTCTGCTTCCAAAGGCAAACCACCTGGAAAAGAATTGGTAGGTGGGTGACTTGTTCTAGATTTTTTTTATGGGTACGAGGAGGAATTTTTTCCAGTAGCACGTTTCGATTTTCTCGCTTCAGAGACATGTTCAAGTGAAATATCTTCCATACTTTCATCACATGAAAGCGTATCTTCTTTCAAAACTGAAAAATCATCTATATCAGCTTCATCAATGAGTATAGAAAATTGATTTGACGTGCTGACAGCAGCAGCTGGTGTTGATGGCCTAGAAGAAAACTCTTGATGGGAATTGTTTGGCAGAGGCAATGTAGGGTTCGTAGTTGCAGATGCAGGAGGCAAGTCAACCTGTGGTATTTTCTCGGTAATATTTTATGAAAGAGGTGTGACATTCCGAACATTAGAGCCAGCAGTAGGAGAAGTTACTTGTGAGGAATTTTCATTACTGGAACGATCAAGGGTAGAACGATGAGGGAATTTTGAAACGACATGCCCTTCAGCCTTGCATCCAAAGCAATGCACTCCAACGCACACGTCACATGTGTAACGCCGGGTGTCAGAGTAAACTGCAAGAGTACTTTGGGCGTGTTAAAATCGCTGAGTCTGATGGGAATATGACTTTGTACTGACGCCTGAAGCTGTTGGCATAGGCTAGTGGAGAAGAGGCAGGAGCAGCAGGAAGTCGTTTTGTAGATTCTACAACTTTCCCTAGGGTGGAGAACAGGTGAATTAATAATTCATCTGGAACTTCAGGTGGAACAGGTGATAAAGAAACAGTTATTGATCTCTGTGCAAGTGGAATGAGGTTTAAATGAGTCAATTTGACATCAATGCCTTGGGAGAGTACTTTGTCAACAAACGTTTGAGAAGAGAAGTAAAAAACTAAACTTCTCTGAAAGCGAAAGTAATCAGTTATAGGTTGTGCAGGGAAAATTTTCTTTAGACCTGCAGTGTAGAAATCTGCATGTGTGTCCAAGGCCGGACTGGCTAGTGGTTGACCCCACTGGATGTGATATCGTGTTCGCCCTAAATACTCAGTGTCCCCTTACAACCTTCAGCACGTTGCACCAAAATTTATAAGTAATATAAAATCGAGGAAAATTGTCGTAGTATATTATTTATTGACTAAATGTCTAGAAGATAAACACATGTATTACACAAGCGTTACATTGACTTGTCTTGTAATGACTGGCCTTGGTTTTGGCACTAAATTTAATTGATCAGAATTCACTCATTGATCGTTACCGATGGACTTACTCAGTCTGTCATTACAACTTAGGCATTCTAGACAATTCGAGTGAACTAGCAGCAATATCGTCAATTACCTTATCATAATCGAAATTAAAATCTCTTTCAACATAAAACAAAACGAAATCCTCTAAACATTATTAACTCAATGAAGAACGCAAACGACGTTTTTTCAAAACTGAAAAAAAAAAAAAAGAAATAAATAAAATAAACCTCTCTCACAGGAAACCTGTGTACACAACAACGTTAGCACAAACTTGTAAGCAAGATAGAGTGATGTATAAAATGATCCGTGACCATTTAACTCGTGCAATAATTCCAAAGCACAAAGTAGACGTTATTTGCACTTTGCCTTTTCTTTACACTTAAATGATTCAGTGAAGGTATCATCGATTTCATCCATTGCAAATGTCTCAGGCTGTTCTAAGTGTCGCTCCGATCATCACTGAATTTGAAGTCTCTGTCAGAATCTGATGTTTTCTGAACTGCATTGCAGTCTTCATAATGGGTCGCAAATTGGATCAATTCTTTGAACAACTCAGCATGATTTATTCCCATAAGTTGAGCCTATTTTCGAAGCATATGATCCTCGGGAGACATTTCGGCAGTCTGAAAGTTCTTGAAAGTTCTTGGGTCCAATTGCGCAATGTCCTTCATAAATTCTTCATTGAGGATAGAAAAAAACAAATCTTTTATTTGCTGCACTGCTGTATCAATGATCACAAAATAAACATATCTTTCGAATTTCTTCTATGGTGATGTTTCAATTTGTCTCGCCTCATCAGCAGCTAATTCTTCTACTCTTTGCTTTGCGATAGAGATTCGCTTCGATGGTAAGCTAGGTTCAATTTCGATGTAGACTTCATTCTCAGCTAAACGTTCTTTCAAATGAGCCACAAAATCAGTGGCGATGTTGTGCAGTATTTCAAAATTGTCCCTTTTTGCACGGACTTGCCATACAAGGTGTGTATCACTTTGCTTGCTGCCATGTAACTGAGACCACTTGTTTGGAGATACTTTGAGGCAGGAGTCGAAACATTGAATAAATCACCGTAAATAAAACTTCGCCGGTAGACGGCGTAGTTTTATTACGATGATTTATTCAATGATAGTTTTATTACGGTGATTTATTCGTTTTAGCCGCTGGTAGAAGTAAGTAGCTGCTTCTATTTCTGGATGTTTTATCGATTTTAGAAATACGGGTTTTTTTTATAATCGGTTTTCATTGACTAGGAATAACTTTGAAAGTTTTTTAGTGGCGTCTGGAATGATTCGAATCACGTGCTCATTACAACTGAAAATTCAGTGTCGTTTTTCTCATTCTTTTTAAATTCGAATGTATATTGGAATGACATGCAAGGGACTGCCTCAAGGCAGAATTGTGGGAGAAACTTATAGAGACCTTCATCAAGAAGTGGATTGATAATGGTTGATGATTATGATGACGATACGTATGCACGGTCGAGGCACATTATTATAACCACCAGCTAATATCCAGAGTAATCGCCGCGTGCAGCAGCTAGACGGGCTGGAAATGACTCAATAAGGTGCTGGAAGATGTTCACGGATATGTGGAGCCATGGTGACTGCAGTGCAGCTGGCAGCTGCTGGAGGGTGCGTGGTGGCGGATGCTCAATTGGGTTTAATTCTGGGGAATTAGGGGTCCAGAGAAGTTTTTGAAGTCTTCATCGTGGTCTTTCAACCACTCTCGAACATTTCTAGCTGTGTGACACGTCGCATTGTCGTTCTGGAAGATCCCATCTGCCCAAGGCAATCGTCATGTATGAGAGTATGTGGTCTGCCAGGATGGATTCATAACAAATTTGGCCCAGACTGCCTTCCACAGGTATAAGTGGAGCTAGGCAATGCCACGAAAACATTCCCCAGACCATAACGCTGCCCCCACCAGCTTCTGTTCTTGCAGCAATGGTTGAAGAGTGTTTGTTCTCCGATGTTTCTCGCCTTATGCGACAAAGTCCACCTGTTTGATGAAGCTGAAAACGTGACTCATCGGAGAAGACAATCCTTTGCCAATCAGCGGAAGTCTAATTCCGATACTGCCGTGCAAATGTAAGCCTTTTCTGCCAATGCACCTTCGTTAGCATAGGTTTAGTGATCATCCGTCTGCATCGTAGCCCCATACCCAGCAGAGTTCACTGAACTGTCGTTTTAGACACACTTCCGGTAGACCCCTAGTTCATTCGGCCAGTGAGTTGCTCTACTGTAGCGTGTCGATCGGCCATCACGCACCTTCGAAGCCGAAGTTCATCTCTGACATCAATGGCACGTGGTGCTCCTCAGTTTCCACATCGCTTATTCGCAATGCTGCCATTTCTCCAATCAAGATACACTTTAACCACAGCAGTGCGCGGGCAGTTCACAAACTGCGCTGTTCCGGAAATACTGCCACCCTTGTCCCGAAAGCCGATAATCATCCCTTTTTGCAAATCTGATAAATTGCTCCTTTTATCCATGGCAGCAACGAGTGATATGTTTTCACAGCACACCTTATATACCCTCCAAGCCAGCTCACGGCACGTGCCTCCTTTCATTGGCTACGTGCTGTTGACGTCAAAGGAAGGACGTGGTCACAATAATGTGACTCGATTGTGTATATTGGAAGCATGTTCCAGAACACAAAAATTTAAGTTAGTCTGTACTGTTCCGGAAGATTTTGTAAAGTAATGCTTCAAACATTCAGTTGTTTTTACGCGGCAAAATTTAAAAAATAAATTCCTGACGGCTGATGAGAACGAAATTTTCATGTTGGTATAAAATAAAATGTTCCCCTAAAATTTGACTTCGCAGTGAGTTTCCAGTATTTGTTTCGATTAAGTTCATGCAACAATCAACAGAACTAACAACAACGAGTATCTACAATGAGATTTTTGCATCTGTTACCCAACAATCAAACACTACTTTGTTGTGATGAGAATAAAAACACTGGAAAAAATCAGCTACTTGATTTTTCGCCTATGGATGATCGTAGGTATAGCCAAGGTCAGGTTGGTGTTCCTTGTGTTGTGTCCGAACCTCCCTCTTGAGGAGGATTGAGTACGAATTTAAAACGATGTATATAGATATAGAATATAAAAACTTTTTGTATAGAAAAAATGTTATAATGAACAAGTGAAGTATGAACAAATAACGTAAGCCAACCTGTACTCTTCAGGAAAACACCAAGTTGGTGAACGTGGCTTTTCGTATTTCAGCGGAAAGTCCAGTACTTAAATATTCGCTGACAGTGTTTTTCTAAGCCAGGGAAAATACCCAAGAAACATAAACACACGTGGAACATTTAAAGGTCTGAAGTCCTGAAGAACAGCTGCTGTCAGAACAACCCCAAGCTACGGAAAGTAGTCGGGGGGAAAAAAGCACAGAACTAACGCTTAAAAGTCTGGAACATTAAAGAACAGTTGTTACCAGAACAACACGAAATCTAGAGATAAGATTGCCAGTCAAAAGGCACTGTATATGGTCATGGATAAAGTAAACCTTATCTGAGGCCAATAGGTTGTCAAAAGTGCTCTAGTGTAAGCTATGTTGTGGTAATATATATATCATTACCATCATTGTCAACCATTATCAATCCACTGCTGGACGAAGGTCTCCCCAAGTTTCCTCCACAACGGTCTGTCTTGTGCCAGTCTCCTCCATGTCACTCCCGCATACTTTCGTATTTCATCCACCCATCTCCCATGTGGTCTTCTTCTGGGTCTTTTCCTTCCCTTGGAATCCAATCTAAAATTTCGGCTGTCCATCGATGGTCTGTCCTCCTGGCAGTATGTCCAGCCCATTGCCATTTCATGGATTTAACTCTGATCATGATGTCTTCCACTCTTGTCATTTTTCGGATCCACGAGTTCCTCTTCTTATCTCTCCTGGTTACACCAAGCATGCACCTCTTCATGCTACTTTGAGTTGTCTGCAGCCATTGTAAATCTCTTTTAGTTAAGGTCCACGTCTCTGCACCATACGTAAGCACTGGAAGGATGCATTGATCAAACACTTTTCTTTTAAGACATAATGGCATATTGCTCTTGAAAATTATGCTGTTTCTTCCTAAAGCTCTCCAGGCAAGTTTTGTACGCCGATTAATTTCTTCATCAATGTGACCCTCACTTGATATCTGCTGTCCAAGATAAACGTACGTGCCTGTTATCTCCAGCTTTTCTCCATCAATCGATAAATCTTCATTTCTTGTAAAAGCATTGAACATCACTTTTGTCTCCTGAAAGTTCATTTTTAATCCCACTTCTTTACTCTTGTCAGCAAGTTCCTGGATCATACTCTGCAGCTCTGATGGGGTAGTTGCAAAAATGACTACGTCATCAGCAAATCGAAGGTAAGTCAGATAATCTCCATTAATCTGTATCCCTTCGTTTTCCCAGTTAAGTGATTGAAAGACATTTTCCAATGTGGCAATAAAGGGTTTCGGAGATATGGTGTCACCTTGTCTCACTCCCTTTCCAATTTTTACGTGTGTTGTATTTTCAAACAGCCGAATCTTTGCACTTGCATTTTCATGGATGTTATTAATAATATTAATGTATGCATCTTCAATACCGCAGGATTTCAGAGCCATTTAACTGCTGATGGTTTCACCGTTTTTTTTTTGTTTTTTTTTTAAACTTTATATATATATATATAACCGAATTGATTGATTGATTCGGTAATATAAATATATAAAGTTAAAAAAATATTCTCATCTATGATTTTCTTTCTCATTTTTGACATTTAAAGATTTTGGGCTTATTCCCACTTGCAGTATTTCTTCCGGGAGGCTTTCACCGATGCACCAAATCCATGGACCCTCCCATTAAGAAATTTCTGGCTACTCCACTATGGATGAAAACATAGAAAACATAGAAAAAATGAAAAGAAAAAGAAAAAATGAAATGAAAACATAGAAAAAGAAAAAATGAAAACATAGAAAAAGAGAAAACAAAGAATCAAAGAATCAAACAAAACAAAGAATCAAACAATCCAACAATCAAAGAATCAAACAATCCATCAATCAAACAATCAAACAAAACAAAGAATCAAACAATCCAACTATCATAGAAAAAATGAAAACATAAAAAAAGAGAAAACAAAGAATCAAACAATCGAACAAAACAAAGAATCAAACAATCCAACTATCATAGAAAAAGAAAACATAGAAAAAGAAAAAATGAAATGAAAACATGAAAAGAAAAAGAAAAAATGAAATGAAAACATGAAAAGAAAAAGAAAAAATGAAATGAAAACATAGAAAAAATGAAATGAAAACATAGCTGCGAGTTAAGAAGACATTTTTAGAATTTCAATAAAGCTTACTTTCATTTGCCACATAACTTCATCATTTGTAAAAAAAATATGCTATTTAAAAAGATTCCTTTAATTCTCCAAGTTTTAATGAATACAAACTTGCACGTAAATAGCACCCACTTACAAGACTCTTACATCTGATCCCTGCGAGAAGCATAGCTGCAAATGTAAACAAAATGCGCATTAACAGTCACGCTCTAACGTAAGTATATAGCAAAGTCTACAGAAATTTAGCTAACATCAATTACATGTCTCAGAATACCAGACATTCTTGCTGCCTGATTTGTTTGTAGGTATTAAACTGAAGTGGCCGAAACCTACAAAAAACAAAGATTTCAGTTGAAGAACTAGCGACGTCGAGATTTTAATCAAAATGCTTCATAATGATCACCGTGTTCTCTCCAAGTCCTTTGCAAAAAGAGTAAACCGCACGTAGAATGCGTTTTTCTGGAGATCATCCAAAAATTAGCCGTTTTACAGCATGAAACGACTAGATTTGTAGCCAGATGAATATGTTTGCTACCATATATTATAAACCGGTGGGTTATGGAGAGCGTATGGCGATCAGTGTAATCAAAAAAAGAAATAAAGTAAATTCATTGTGCGTTGATTGCGGTAGGTTGGGGGTAGAGACAGGTTTATCTATTT
Source organism: Macrothele yani (assembly GCA_039090855.1). Classification (NCBI taxonomy): domain Eukaryota; kingdom Metazoa; phylum Arthropoda; class Arachnida; order Araneae; family Macrothelidae; genus Macrothele; species Macrothele yani. Next base: position 126,284,846 of record CM077024.1, on the reverse strand, counting down.
CTCTTTCAAAAGGAGAAACCGCACGCAGAATACGTTTTCCTGGAGTTCGCCAAAAGATTTCCTATGTTTCACATAGTGAAACAGGAGGTAAATTTGTAACTAGATGTAAATGTGTGTGGGTTAAACTAAAGTGGCCGAAACCTACAAAAAAAAAAAAAGAATCATTGGGTTATGGGACAACGTATGGCGATCAGTGTAATACTCAAAAACAAAAAAGTTAATTCATTGTGCGTTGATTGCGATAGGTTGGGGTAGGAACAGGTTTATCTACTTCTCTTTCAAAAGGGGATACCGCACGTAGAATATGTTTCTCTGTAGTTCACCAAAAGATTTTCCCTGTTTCACATTGTGAAACAGGTAAATTTGTAACCAAATGTAAATGTAGTAAGGGCATTGTAAAGCGTTGGGTTACGGACAATGTATGGCGATCAGTGTAATACTCAAGAACAAAAAAATAATCCATTGTGCGTCGATTGCGGTAGGTTAGGGTAGGACTTTTTTGAGGAGAAGCAGGTTTACCTATTTCTCCTCCAAAATGAGGAAACCGCACATAGAATACGTTTTCCTGGTGCTCACCAAAAGGTTTTCCATGTTTCACAATGTGAAACAAAGGAAAATTTGTAACCAGAGGCAAATGTGTGGTATCACATTGTAAAGCATTGGATTATGGGACAATGTATGGCGACAGTGTAATACTAAAGAACAAAAAATCTAAATTCATTGTGCGTCGATTGCGGTAATTTGAGGTGGGAACAGGTTTATCTATTTCTCTTTCAAAAGGAGAAATCGCACGTAGAATACGTTTCACTGGAGTTCTCCAAAAGATCTTCCCTGTTTCATATTGTGAAACAGAGGGAAATTTGTAACCAGATGCAAATGTGTGGTATCATATTACAACTCGTTGGGTTATGGGACAATGTATGGCGATCAGTGTAATACTCAAGAACAAAAAAAGTTAATTCATTGTGCGTCGATTGCGGTAGGTTAGGGTAAGAACAGGTTTATCTATTTCTCTTTCAAAAGGGGAAACCGCACGTAGAATACGTTTTTCTGGAGTTCACCAAAAGATTTATCCTGTTTCGCATCGTGAAACAGAGGTAAATTTGTAACCAAATGTGAATGCACTAAGCGCATTGGAGATCGTTGGGCTACGGATAATATATGGCGATCAGTGTAATACTCAGAACAAAAAAGTTAACTCACTGTGCGTCGATTGCGGCAGCTTGGGGTTGGAATGGGTTTACCTATTTGTCTTCCAAAAGTGTAAACCGCACGTAGAATATGTTTTCCTGGTGTTCATCAAAAGATTTATCCTGTTTCACTCCATGAAGCAGAGGTAAATTTGTAATCAGATGTATGTGATATCATATCGTAAATCCTTGGGCTATAGGACAATGTATGGCGATCAGTGTAACACTCAAGAACAAAAAAGGTAATTCACTGTGCGTTGATTGCGGCATGTTGAGGTAGGAATTTACTTGGTGAATGACAGATCAGATATGAAACAGATTGAGTAATCTTGAATGTTATTTCTTTCTTGTCTCTCAATATTTACATGAGGCCAGCCTTTCTAGATGATACTGAAATTCAAATAGGCTGAAAATCATCGGACATATGAAAGGTGTTTCTAACTTATGATCTCGCCAAAGACTTTTATTATTATTATTATTATTTTCTTTATTCGAAATATACGAATCACAGCCTCTGACAAACAAAATAAACAGCAAATTATCATTGACTGGTATTGTTGAACTGATACGAGTTTCCACCGGAGACCTAGGCATCAGTCAAGAATCGGCGAAAAATATATGATGTTCCAAGTAAAGCTGTCTTCTGCAGTTCTGTAGGTGGCATATCAGAAAACTGCAATTTTTCAAAATGATTCATAAATTTTTTTGACATTGTTCCAAGTGAACCGATGACAATGGGGACTACCGTTGTGTGTTTAGTCCATAACCGGGTAACTTCTATGGCCAGATCTCTATATTTAGTCATTTTTTCCAATTCTTTTTCATTGACTCTGGCATCTCCAGGGATCGCTATATCAATTAGCCAGACTTTCCAATTTTCTTTATGGTGTATTATGTTCTATGTGTCGATCGGTTTGAATTCTGAAATCCCACAAGATCTTGACTTCATTATTTTCTATGACTTTCTCAGCCTTGCGTTCCCATGAGTTTTTCGATGTTGGCAGATTGTGCTTTCTGCATAATGACCAATGAATCAATTGTGCAACCCTGTCATGTCTAACTTTGTAATCTGTCTGTTCAAATTTACTACATTCACATATTAGATGAGACACAGTTTCATCTTTTTCTTGACAAAGTCTACACTTTGGATTATCACTGACTTTCTGGATTTTAACCTTCATAACATTTATTTGCAATGCCTGTCCTTGTGCAGCAAAAATCAGACCTTCTGTTTCTTTCTTGATGGAACCCGATTTCAGCCATGCCCAAGTCAAGTTGTTGTCACTTTTCCCATCAATATTCTTTAGAAATTGTCCATGTAGTGGCTTATTTTTCCAGCCGTCTAATCTGCTTTCAAACTGTTTCCTCTTGTATTCAGCCTTGTTTTCTGTTGTTTTTAAGATATTTTCATTATTCACTGCCTGAAGTACCTTTTCTCTGCTTCTGTTGACGTAATCATTCAGGCTTCTTTTTTCTTCCTCTACTACCTGTTGTACTTGTAGTAGCCCTCTGCCTCCAATTTTCCGAGGTAAATACAATCTGTCAACATCACTTTTTGGATGGAGTGCATGATGCATGTTCAATAACTTTTTCCGATCCAGTATTTCTAATTCACTTTGGGTCCAATCAATTATTCCAGCTGGATATCTAATTACTGGAATGGCCCATGTATTTATGGCTTTGATTGTATTTCCACCACTTAGTTTTGATTTCAATATTTTTCTTACTCTCTTGATATACTCACTCTGAGTCAGACATTTGACTTTGGTATGTAAGATGTTATCTGATTCAAGAATTCCAAGGTATTTATTATTTTCATTATTTGACAATGATTTCATTATATTACCATTTTCTAGTTCTATTCCATCTATATTCTGGACTTTTCCGCGGCGCATGGATAGTACTGCACATTTTTCCAGTCCAAATTCCATCTGTATATCATTACTAAATATTTGCACTGTATGCAGCAATGTTTCAAGTTCGGCGGAACTTTTTGCATACAATTTAAGGTCATCCATGTACAGCAGATGGTTTATTTTTCCATGTTGGTCCGAAATGTGGTATCCCACTTTTGAAATATGCCTCTCTTGGTATTAACTTCTCCGAGTTCTTCACCATATGCATGTAGCACTGTTTTCCAGTTTTTCATATTTTCTTTGAGGAATCGGCAGATGTTCTTGCTAACTCCAAATAGTTCCAAACAAGTGTTAATCCAGCTGTGGAGCAATGAGTCAAAGGCCTTTTTATAATCTATCCATGCCATATTCAAATTAGTTTTTCTTCTTTTGGAGTTTTTTAGTACCATTTTGTCAATTAGCAGCTGGTCTTTTGTGCCTCTTGACCTTTTGAAGTTCCCCTTCTGTTCTATTTGGTACAAATTGTTTCCCCATAAGTAGTCATAGATTGATCTTGCTAGTACTCTTGTGAAAAGTTTGAATGTCGTTGGGAGGCATGCAATTGAACGATAGTTAGTAGGTTCATTGCCTTTTTCTTGACCTTTCATTATAAGGAATGTGAAAATGAAAGATCAAGAAAAATTATTATTATTATTATTATTATTATTATTATTATTATTATTATTATTATTATTATTATTATTATTATTATTATTATTATTATTATTATCTATACATAGTGTAAAATAAAGTCCCCAGTAGGCGTCTATCTGTTTGTTCGGGGTAATCTCGAGAATCGCTGTACGGATTTTGATGTGGTTTTCACCATTCCATAGAGCATTTGTCTAGGAAGTTTTAGGTCTGTGAAACATTAATCTATGACAAAAGGGAGCCAAGCAGTAACGATTTTAGTGACAAGTCAAAGAAAAAACAGCATGTCGCATTCTTTCGTGGCTTCCACTGCCTCTGAGGATGCAGCAGACACGTGACTTTCATCATAGCAAAGAGCCTTAGTAACGTGAGTGAAGGACAGCCAGTCCCCGTTGAAATGATGGTGTCTTACTTTGAAAGTTTAACTTTCGAGTACAAAATGCGGCATTTGGAAAAAATTAATGAGATTGAAGGAAAAGATCCCTATGTGCTGAATGTAAGTATCTTCGAAGGTGACGCGAAAAGTTTTCCAGAAGTGCAATGGTAAATATTTTCTATTACTTCGTCTTTGGTCGAAGCGCCATTACCATACAATAGTTAGAGGCATTAGAATCATATAAAATTCTCGAAGCATATAACAATTTCTCATCGGGCATATTCTTTTACATGGTAATTTAGTGAGATCACTAATTAGTGAGCAATTAGCAACTCTTCAATAAAAAGTGTTTTTCTATGGTCTGGGAAGCGATTTTCAAGACTTAGAAAAATTGAGAGAAAAATCTGGTAATCTATATAAAAGTTAAAGTTTGTATATTTCTTTGTTTGTCTGCTATACAAATCTACAGTTTTCAACTTAGAACCACCAAATTCGGTATACTATCTCATGGTACTCTGACTTAGACCGTACACGGTTTTGGGAAGGGGTCGGTGACCGGGGGTCAAAGGGCACCTATACAAAATGTTCGTAAAAAGTTCTACAATTTTCAATTTACAACCACCAAATTTGGTATAGAATCTCATAATACTCTTACTTCGACAGTAGACAGTTTTTGGAACGCGTCAGAGCCGGGGGGTCAAGTCCCCCCCCCATACAAAATTTTCGCAAAAAGTTCTACAGTTTTCAATTTAGAACCACCAAATTTGGTATAAAAAAAGTTCTACAGTTTTTCAATTCAGAATCACCAAATTTGGTATTACCGGGAAACTTACAAGAATATATTTTTCTTTCATAAAATTTCACCGGCTGAACTTGGTGATTCCACGAATATTTACCCGGGAAATACCGGGTACCCCTCGTAGTTATTAATATGAAAAGATGATTCAACCTTTTCCTGAGGTTTTTCTTTTCCTTCCGAGATGAGTACGACGTACCAAATTTGATAAGTGGTATTTCTTTGTCTCAGTTGCCCAGGAACTTCATCACTATCCTACAAGTGTTCAGGATAGCTGCCTTAGGGCAGGAACAGGTTATCATATCAACAAGTTCCATGTAGGTGTTATGTTGAAGGTCTAGTGTCTGTATAGAACTGTGAATGGTTGTTATGTTGAAGGTCTAGTGTCTGTATAGAACTGTGAATGGTTGTTATGTTGAAGGTCTAGTGTCTGTATAGAACTGTGAATGGTTGTTATGTTGAAGGTCTAGTGTCTGTATAGAACTGTGAATGGTTGTTATGTTGAAGGTCTAGTGTCTGTATAGAACTGTGAATGGTTGTTATGTTGAAGGTCTAGTGTCTGTATAGAACTGTGAATGGTTGTTATGTTGAAGGTCTAGTGTCTGTATAGAACTGTGAATGGTTGTTATGTTGAAGGTCTAGTGTCTGTATAGAACTGTGAATGGTTGTTATGTTGAAGGTCTAGTGTCTGTATAGAACTGTGAATGGTTGTTATGTTGAAGGTCTAGTGTCTGTATAGAACTGTGAATGGTTGTTATGTTGAAGGTCTAGTGTCTGTATAGAACTGTGAATGGTTGTTATGTTGAAGGTCTAGTGTCTGTATAGAACTGTGAATGGTTGTTATGTTGAAGGTCTAGTGTCTGTATAGAACTGTGAATGGTTGTTATGTTGAAGGTCTAGTGTCTGTATAGAACTGTGAATGGTTGTTATGTTGAAGGTCTAGTGTCTGTATAGAACTGTGAATGGTTGTTATGTTGAAGGTCTAGTGTCTGTATAGAACTGTGAATGGTTGTTATGTTGAAGGTCTAGTGTCTGTATAGAACTGTGAATGGTTGTTATGTTGAAGGTCTAGTGTCTGTATAGAACTGTGAATGGTTGTTATGTTGAAGGTCTAGTGTCTGTATAGAACTGTGAATGGTTGTTATGTTGAAGGTCTAGTGTCTGTATAGAACTGTGAATGGTCTCACTGAGAAAAGCGTTTTGTTAATTCAGCAAAAAAAAAAAAAAATGTTGAATCCACCAAAACATTTTGTTGATATGCAGTCAACAAAAATGTTTGTTGAATTTACAAATGTATTTTGCTGAAAATTATTGATGATTCAACAAAATTTATTGTTATCATGAATAAACATTTTGTTCATTTAACAGAACTAGGTGAATCCATTCGGAATCGATGGTCAGTTTTTTTGTTTTTTTGAAAAGAATAAACTCATATGAAGCAACAAATGTAAACTTTATTTGATTGACAAATTCATTCAACCACTTCAGTAAAGACAAGTCCAGGTTCGTGATTTTTTTTTTGACTGAAAGTTAAACGACCACCGTGAGCAACTTATATAGCCCGTCCCTAATTTAGGATCACTGGTTCCAGGGAAGAGAGAGAGAGCCAGTGTCGTAAGACAACCACAACATCCATGCCTCACTGGGATTCGAACCCGGACCCTTCACGAAAGAATGATCATAAGCCAACGCTTGAGTTATGAATAAACTGGATCGAATGAATGTTAAATTGTACTCAAAATAGTATAACTGTACTGAAAATCCGAAATTACTTGGCGTAAAATACAAATAAATCTTTCCAAGCTTTCGCACATCAACCAGATGGCTTTTTCAAGGAAGTTAGACAGCTAACTGCAAACTGGGTAATAGAACGTTTCAACACTTTGAACGCGATGATGTGACGACTAGACAATAAATGAATAGGAGCAAACGGGATATTTCGAAGAAACGAGGTGCCGCCCCGGTGGCGCAGTAGTCTAAGGCGCTGGCCTCTGATCATTCGTCCGTAAGGGGTCCGGGTTCGTATCCCGGTCAGGCATGAATGATGTGTTTGTCTTACGGCACTGGCTCTCTCCCTTCCCTGGAACCAGTGACCCTAAATTAGGGACGGGCGACTGCTTATAGCCCATTGAATTGCTCACGGTGGTCGTTAAACCTCCAATAAAAAAAAAAAAAACACAAAAAAAACCGAGGTCACGTTGATTGGGCACGCGGTACTATGGTAGAAAACTCAGCATTATTTGAAGAATTGATTCCAAATACGTGGCAACTCCAGAGAGACGCTATCATTGCAAGCTTCGAAGCTGGTCAAGATTTCCAAGGTTTCGCGAATGGCAGTAGATTTGGGTGTGGAGTATGAAGCTAATTTCTTTACACCACTCCATATAGGATCGGCGGACTTGAACTTGACTTCTCTTGATAGGTTATTTTTCCGTCCCTTGTATCCCTTTTATGTTCGCTGATTCTAATTCCAAACGAATTAAAGAGACGGAAAAATAACCATTGCACTATCAAGAGAAGTCAAGTTCAAGACCGCCGATCCTATATGGAGTGATGCAAAGAAATTAGCTTCATACTCCACACCCAAACCTACTGCCATTCGCGAAGCCTTCGAAATCTGGACCAGCTGCGAGGCTTGCAATGATAGCGTCTCTCTGGAGTTGCCACGTATTTGGAATCAATTTTCCAAATAATGCTGATTTTTCCACCATACATAGTACCGCGTGCCCAACCAACGTGACCTCGTTTCTTCGAAATGTCACGTTTGCTCCTATTCATTTTTTTCTAGTCAAGTCATCGCGTTCAAAGTGTTGAAACATTCTATTATCCAGTTTGCAGTTAGTTGTCTACCTTCCTTGAAAAATCCATCAGGTTAATGTGCGAAAGCTTGGAAAGATTAATTTGTATTTTACGCCCACAAATTTCGGATTTTCAGTATAATTATACTATTTTTAGTATAATTTGGTGTACAGTTCCTAGTTATTGAACTTGTTGCAGTCTTTGAGCAATGTGGAACACCTTTAAATTATTTCGACAGCTTAGACTGAAACTGGAGAAGGAACAGTCCCATCTCGACTTCCTAACCGCTTACAAGACATTTGGCTTGATCCCAAAATTCCTTAATTTTAAGACGTCAGTAATAAGATCATGGTTCGAGAAGAAAAAGGACAAATTTCTACGCCAGACCTTGTCAAGGACAGTGAACCTGAGAAGGAAGGACGTCATGTCGTTAGAAATCAGGTGCTATAACCTATATATGAACTTGCATAGTCTTTGCGACCCTATTACCTTCAACAACCTTACCCTCCGGGTGGATATGTTAGTCGAAAGACTCCAGTCTTCCATTTCATCCAGACACAGCAAGAAACTGGATTACCTGAAGTCTTCTCAGACTCCTAAACCTAAAGATTTCGCCATTCCGTTAGTCAATATTTCTAACCGAACGCTCACTCGAGAGGAAACTAAAGTTTTGGAACTTGGGCTAAAGTTCTGCCTCCGATCGAGACGGAAATCAAAAAGCGTCTTTTCTGGGCTTGAGACCATATTATCGCGAATTCCAGAAGACAACAAAGACGAACTACGTCAACTGTGTTGCTCTAGGTTAAAATCGTGGTACAATCAGAAGCAATCGCTTAATAATTTCAAAATTCCAAGGACGATTTACGACCTTAGAAATGGCCACTCCATAATACTGTCGCTAACGGACAAATCTGGCCACATAGCGGTAATGGACGCAGCGGATTGTGATAAAAAACTGGAAGAATTTACACTGGTGTGCAAAAAATTAAGGACGAAGAGGAGAAATTAGCATAACAGCAGAACGAGCAGGCAGAACTGAGCGAAAGACCACTCAGGAGATAGATTAGGGTCCGGTACGGTAGGGCATGCGCATATATGCAGCATGACGCAGGGAAGGGGGAGTGCTGGAAGGGTATAAAGCACACGGGCGGTGTGCGCTCAGCAATTCGGTGAAGCTATTGCACGGTGTACATCGCGTTGAACGACGTCGAGTTGCTGCCACCATGTGATATGGACAACAGGCAATCCATTAGACTGCATCTGGATGACTTTACCCGAGGTCGCGTCATTGGGAAGTTGGAAGAAGATCGAAGTGTGACTAGTGTGGGCGAGGAGTTCGGGATCGATCACGGCATCGTTTCACGAGCTTGGAGAGCATTTCAAACGACAGGAACAGCTGACCGAGAGTTTAGCAGTGGTCGTCCACGAGCAAGCACGGCGGCGGACGACTGGTATATTGTCCTACAGGCGAGAACAGACAGACGGCAGACAGCGGGAGAAATCGCAAGGCACATGCAACAAACAACTGGACGTCCGTTATCACGTTTTACCGTGACCAGGAGGCAGCACAAAGGTGGTCTATTTGCACGATGACCAGTACGGTGTGTGCCATTAACGCCTGCTCATCGGAGACGGCGGTTTATGTGGTGCCAGGAACACAAAAACTGGACACATCAGTAATGGGGTCGAGTTCTCTTTACGGATGAGAGCCGATTTAGTCTGATGAGCGATTCTGGACGTATACACATCTGGAGAGAGCAGGGAACACGCAATCACACCTCCAACATAATCGAAAGGGTCCAGTTTGGAGGTGGCGGAGTTCTCGTTTGGGGCGGTATCATGCTTGGTAGCCGTACTGACCTCCACATATTCCAAGGAGGTTTAGTCACTGGTATCCGCTATTGTACCGAGGTTCCCCCGCCTGTTTAGAGGTGCTGTGGGTCCTGAGTTCCTCTTCATGGACGACAACGCTACACATCATCGTACAGTGGCTGTCGCAGAGCTGTTGGAGAGTGAAGATATTCAACGCATGGATTGGCCTGCAAGGTCCCCGGACCTAAATTCAATCGAACACGTGTGGGACTTTCTCGGGAGATGCTTGGCAGCACGTCACCAGCCGCCAGCAACGATTCCGCAGCTGCGATTGGCGCTACAAGAGGAATGGGCCGCGATGCCTCAACAGCTCCTTGACAACCTCGTCCTCAGCATGGACAGACGTTGTAAATCCTGCAACGCAGTCAGGGGTGATCATATCCCCTACTAAAGGCTGGATTTTTCTTGGCAGCCGCCTGTCACATGGACGTTTCTGTCTTCTGTCCAGTTGTGCTCGAAGCTATCTTTTCAATAAAGATTCTTTGTATCCTTTGGATTCCTTGTTTGGACGGTTTTGCTGACTTGTCCCATATTCTTACATCTTGGGGATCTTATGGTATGATTTGAGTTGATGTAGAGCACTTCTGCAGGACGTTACATTCGAAAAACCGTCTCGTCCTTAATTTTTGCACGCCAGTGTATATCCGATTCTGGATCTATAATTTTACGAAGGAATCCTCTAAATTCTTGGATTGCCCAGGTAAAAAGAACTGCAAGGTCAACTGATAAACCAGATGATCTCAAGAAATCCGGCAAACTACCGCCTGGCCCTCAGATCCCAAATCTCTTCGGCAGACTTAAACACCACAAGCCCGGCAATCCATTGAGACCGATCGTGTCCAGAAGATCAGCACCAACGTACCACCTAGAGAAAGCGTTTACCAAATTCCTAACTAATCATCTACCGGAGTCGGACTTCATAATAACTTCCACTCTAAATTTTTTCACGAAAATCAAGCAGCTCACCGTTCAACAACGCAAAATTATCGGCAGTTTCGACGTAGTTTCTCTTTGTCCATCGATCCCCGTACCGGAAGCCATAAGAATATTGAAAGAGGCTATATCTAGTTCATCGGTTTATTCTCAGCAGTCTTCCCTCAGCATCTTCAAATTAATGGATTTGGTCTCAAATTCTAGTTACTTCAGTTTCCGAGGGCAAATTTATAAACAAGTAAATGGCGCTCCGATGGGGTCTTTGCTTTCAGCCGTCCTCGCAGAAGCAATACTTCGCCCCATTGGGCAACATACTGTATATTCACCAACATCACCCCAAGACCTACCACCTGGCTACGATATGCAGACAATGTATTTTTCATATGGCAACACGGAAAGGAGACTATCCCGTTTTTCCTCGATAAAATAAATTTTATACACTTTACGATCAATTTCCCCATGGAGCTGGAACACAATGGGTCTCAGTAAGCAAATCGCATGACAACCGCCTTCATACGAAATTCTATTATAAACCCACCACCGTTCCCAACCTGATGCTCCGCAGTTCATTCTGTCCTAATGATTAGAAGACCACCTTATTCCGTTCTCGAATTAGAAGAGCCTTCGCTGTCGCATCCGATGTGCGTTCTAGACAATCCGAACTAAGAAACATCGTCGAATTGGCCTCTGAGGCAGGATATACTTCGAACCAGATGCATAACTTTATCGAGAAAGCCAGAACCAACCGTGCTAATATTTCTACAATCCGAACTAATATGCCGCAACTTCGTTACCTGGACTCTTTTCCCTACATATCAAATGTTTCATATCAACTCAAAAACGAGCACAGGAGGATGAACTGCGTTGTCGGCATAAGGTGTCCGGCATCTTTATATACGATGCTTAAAAGAAATATTGACCAGCCCCCTCTTCTCAATGAGGCAGGTGTTTATGCCATCTCACTAAAATATCCGGACGGCTCCAGACGATACTACATCGGAATGACCAAACGTTCGTTTGGAATTAGAATCAGCGAACATAAAAGAGATACAAGAGACGGAAAAATAACCACTGCGCTATCAAGAGAAGTCAAGTTCAAGTCCGCCGATCCTATATGGAGTGAGGTAAAGAAATTAGCTTCGTACTCCACACTCAAATCTACTGCCATTCGCGAAACCTTGGAAATCTTGACCAGCTTCGAGGCTTGCAATGATAGCGTCCCTCTGGAGTTGCCACGTATTTGGAATCAATCTTCAAATAATGCTGAGTTTCCTACCATAGTGCCGCGTGTCCAACCAACGTGACCTCGTTTCTTCGAAATATCACATTTGCTCCTATTCATTTATTGTCTAGTCACGTCATCGCGTTCAAAGTGTTGAAACGTTCTAATATCCAGTTTGCAGTTAGCTGTCTACTTTCCTTGAAAAAGCCATCTGGTTGATGTGCGAAAGCTTGGAAAAATTTATTTGTATTTTACGCTAAGAAATTTTGGATTTTCAGTATAATTATACTATTTTGAGTATCATGTGGTGTTCAGTTCCTAGTTATTGAACTTGTTAAATTGTGCATATACACTGAAGGGCAATTGAATTAGAGATACCTGTCTAGTAACGGGTAGCACCGCCTTTCGCCCTGATGACGGCGGCGATTCGTCTCGGCATGGACTCGACAAGATACCGGAAGCGTTGGAAAGCCATACGGATCCACGACCCCTGAACAAGCTCCAGCAGTTCACGAAGATTTGACGGAGCCTCAAACATCTCTCTCCATGGCATTACAGATGTGCTCGATGGGTTTGAGGTCAGGTGACCTAGCTGGCCAAGGAAGCGAGGTCACGTCGGTAGAGGGTTCATGCAACCATTCGGATACAATTCGGGAGCGATGGTACGGTGCATTGTCTTGTTGCAGGATGAGGTCCCCAGTGGGATGTTGAAGACGCACAAACGGGAGCAAATGGTCGTCCAGGACATCCCGGTAACGTTGACCTGTGAGGGACGATGTCACACGTACCAGCGGTCCCATTTCAGTCCACGTAAACAATCCCCAGACGAGAATGCCACCCACACCAGCTTGAAGAGTACACTGCTGGTAAGAAGGATCCATCGCTTCATGTGGTTTGCGCCGTACTCGTATCCTGCCATCCGCATGTACCAACGCGAATCTGGACTCATCAGTCCAGGCAACATTTTCCCACATGTCTAGGGTCCAGTGGCGATATCCCGCGCCCATGCTAATCTTTGCACCCTGTAATGTGCGGTCAGCAGCGGTATCCTCGTGGGACGATGGCTTCTGTACCCCATAGCGAGGAGATGGTTCTGGATGGTAAGGCTGTTAACACGTTTTTGTGCACCAGCGTTAAATTGCCGAGAGATTTCTTCCACTGTGGTTCGTCTATCCGCTGTTACAATGTGAGCCAGCCTACTATGACCCCGTTCATCCACACGCAGTTGGCTCTTGCAGGGATGGTTTTACCGGATTCGATGTACTCACGGTGCACCCGTCACACAGTGGCTCGTGAAAATCCCAGTGCCTGCACGACTGACCCATTCGTCGGGCCCCGACAATTTGCCCACGATCAAATGCGCTTAGATCCTTCGTCTTACCTATACTGCGTCCGACTCTTACAGATTCCAGTCGCATCACTCCTTATATTGTCGGATCACTGCATACTCTATGTCGTTTCCGTTTACAGGGCCGCCCACAGCGCCACATTTGTTTAACGCCAGCTGTCTCTAATATGATTGCTCTTCGGTGTACATCACACACTCCAATGGCACAACGCAATCAGGTCTTCGAGTGTTCGCTGTTCCGATAAAAACGTTCATACAAATTCCTTCTTGCGTTCTTTTGCACAACGTTTCGCTGAGAAGAGAGACTTGGGACTGTGGACTATCTCAGTCACTCCGCATGCCACCGCCTTCAACAGCGCGTGAGTCAACCGCAGGCGATGGGATGTCAAGCGCACGCTTCTCCCATAGAGTTTACATGGGCATTTTGCCCCCCCCCATAACGCCCGAACCGTTGCCCCAATCTCAAAGACCTTTATTTTGATACCTCAACCGTATGTTTACGTTCAGCCGTTCTCTCAAAACCGGTCTTAGAGTAAAAAAACTTATAGAATTAATATATAGAAGCCTAGGTCGATTTTGGGGAATTGGTTTGATCCGACAATATGTACTGTTATCGTGATAATACGTTTCGTTGAATCCACAAAATATAGCCAACGAAAAAATTTTGTGTTGCCAACAAAACAATTCCGATGGAATTTGGGTAAAGCAACAAAATAAATCGACAAAACAGCTCAACAAAACTATTTTGTTGTTTCAAACAAACTGTTTTCTTAGTGCTTATAGAGTTGTGAATGGTGTTAGGCACAACTCTTGTGGTTGATATTACTATGGGGACTGTAATGGCGTTCTCCATACGCCACATTTCCTTGACTTCGTATCGTAGGCTTTTATACTGTATTTTGACATCTTCTCTCCGTGCGTCTTCTGGATGTTGCACGTGTTGGGCACGGCTATGTAAATGAGGTATGTTGACTTCTTCTCCTTGTCGACCAGGAAAATGTGGGGCCGATTGTAAAGGATCCTGACTTTCTAAATATAGTAATAACTGCCGATGAATCATGGGTCCATTATTTCGCCCCTCCCCCTTTCCCTAGAGAAGCGCGCAACGAGTGTTCGGAAACACACAGGCTCACCTCCTCCGAAAAAAGTCCGCCGAACCAAATCAGCTGGAAAGGTGGTGATGATAATTTTCTTTGATCATAAAGGTGTAGTCTACCAGCATCCCGCTCCTCCACGAGTTACTGTCAATGCTGAGTATTACATTTCAGTCTTACATATCGGTTGTGCGATCGGAACTGGTGAGCAAGTGGACCCTACACCATGATAACGCCCGCCCACATGTAGCTGCTTGTGTTCAACAGTTTCTTACGAAATGCAGTATTGAAATCATGCCACAGCCTGCCTACAGCCCTGATCTCGACCCGTGCGATTTCTCGTTGTTTCCAACAATGATGAAATTCCGTGGCGCAACATTCAACACAGATGCTGACGTTATTCAAGGGGACAAACTCAATGTTCAAAATGGAATAATATAATGTCTATTCCACGTTCCATTTACATTAAATTTCCCGCTGGTTTTCGCTTGCAACTTGAGGAACATATCTCGAAATATAACTGGGAGTGTTGTTTTTTCTTTCGTCTGGTGGTTTAACTACCACCGTGAGAAACTCAACGGGATAAAAGCAGTCGTCCGTCCCAAATTTAAGGCAACTGGTTCCAGGGAAGGAAGGGAACTAGTGCCGTAAGACAAACACACAACACATGCCTCACTCAGGATTCGAACCAGGAACCATCTAGGACGAGTCGTTAGAAGACAGAGCTTAGTACCATACGTCACTTGTGCATACGACTGGGAGTGTTCCCGTTTATTCGATTATGCAGAATAAACGGGGTTTCGCTTATACGTATAATAAAAGAAAAATTCGTAACATAAAAAGTACTAGGTCATGTGACAGAAGGTGGGCGCCATTGTAAAGAGCAGCTGTGAAATTTATAATACAGGCGAATTTAGGCTCGCAGCTATCTACTTTTTCCGCATTGAGTGCATCGGGTATTCCATATAAGGTTGCGTTTGTATGCCTAAAAGATTCAACTGCATCAACAAGTTGAGCCACGTGACAGGACGGCACGAAAAAAAAAATGTGGAGACAATGTTGGCCAAAATTCATGACGACGATACATTCCTAATCTGGGTATGCTTTTCAGACGAGTCAATATTCCACGTATCTGGAGAAGTAAAGAGATATAATTGCCGCATCTGGGTGGGGGGGGGTCCGAATATCCGTACGTTGTTCATTAACACGTAATCCGGAAGACTAACGCGACGGATTATGAAGAACAAAATCATCAGTCCCATTATTTATTTATGCGAAGTCCCCGGTAACTGGACTAAAATACTTGGACATGTTACAGGAATGCGCTGCGCCTCAGCTGCCTGAAGGAACAGTTTTACAACAAGATGGGGCGCTCACGCACTTTGCCAATGATGTCCCCACATTCCTGGATGACCACTTCTCTACAGAATGGATTGGGAGGGGAACAACTTCTAAATCCAATACCTAATTTTCGTCACAATCTTAGCTCAGAAAAGTTAAGACTTGAGCTTGATTTAAAAAAAAGAACTATTTAGAAATGATCAACATTTAGTTATTTGAAAAAGCGTTAAAAATCAGGGGACCGTTTCACTCCAAGCTACTCCTATATCTCCGCATCGTAATTTCATTTAAGATTTTTAATTTTCAGCGTCTTTTCTAGATTCGCTTCCTCTCTACTACCCACTTTGATCTCAGGACTGTCATCTGCATACAACTTTCAAAAACAGAAAAAAAAATCCCAATGCTATACTTTCTATTTTGGCAATATGATCGTGATCATATGTAGAGGATTTCAGGAAGGGAGTGTCTGACCCCAGGTCTTAAACAACCTTTTGAAATAGGAAGCTAGGAGATTTGGGCTAGAGTGCCCGATAGGAAAGTGACACGGAAGCGAAGTAGAAAGGGGAAGGAAGACACCCTTATTTATTACCGGAGGGCCAGTACCCGGGGTCTGACGGCTTAACGTGCCCATCCGACGCACGGCGGATATTTAGTGGATCGAGCGTTCGTACCTGCCTGGGATCGAACCTGAGCTCCTTTCCGTGGCAGTCACGAACGTTGCCCACTCGGCCACCCGCGGCTCTATTTTGCCAATAAACATGCATGCATCAATAAATCTAATAAAATCCACAGCGTCCCAAAATCTTGCCCGATTCATGCACTTACCTTCATCCAATTCGGCACAGCACCATTCGCAGTTACACATGCTCTGCCACTGTCTTATAGAGATACTGTAGTTCTCACATAGTGAAGTAAATTCTTATATTTAACAGTTATTTTAGAAATAAAACCCATAGATATATAGATATTTTGAAAAGAGTAATGTGTATCCATAAATGTCTGTTCAGAGAGCCAAGCATATCTCACAACGTGACTCTGAACACAACATTCTCAATTGTTTAGCGACAAGCTATGTGCATAAAAATAATTTGGAATATCATTTACCGCCATCCTTGATGTAACGTCACAACAAAAAATAATGTGATATAGTTAAGTTATTTTGATGTTAGATCATAAGTCACTGTCCCTTTTGTATTAGATGGTTATCGGTCTATTAGCGTTTCAGTATCATCTCAAAAGGGGTGCCCAAATTCATTAATTACATTCATGAAAACAACAACTATATTCCTTTTCGTATACATGTTCATGATCGACTCGCCGCAGTTGGAATTTTCTTCTCTCATAAAAATATATGTTCATGAGTATACTGCCGTTCTTTCAACTCGTTTTTAATATAACCCGGTGATTTACAAGGACGTAGCACAGTTACACCGGTTAAAAGTTTCCTTTGTTTCATAAATCGGAAATGAAGGAAACCTTTAAGGACCAATTCTAAGGAAAACATGGCTCACGCACGAGTCATTTCATTATAGAAGAAGAAATATTGAATCAGAAATCAGTGCAATACGTGCATTACTTTAATGCAAAACACAATAGATTAGTGTAATATGCATTAAATTAATACAATACGCACTACTACTAATCTACGTCCACTGTAAAAAAAAATAGATATTTCTCCTGTTATACATATCTCACGTTCGGATTGCCGCTTTTCTTCTGTGCAAATTCTTGCCTTGACAGTTGTTCCTTTAACTCAGAGACTTAGAATGGATGCGAGCTGCATTGACTCTGTGTTAGATAGACTTTTTCTGGTTTCATAATGCGAAACAAATAACTGTGTTTCATAATATGAAACGAGAGCAAAGTTGTGGTGCCTATTGAAAAAAAAAACGCGTACACACCCAGATGTTCTCAGTAAATGAAGGGAATATAAGAAGCAGAAAAAAGAATGAAATTATGCTTGCTTTGTTCAACCTCACCGTCGTCACTCGTCAGCTGAAACGTCTTTACTCAAGTAGGTTTCGGCAATTTGGTATGACACCTACGGAGCAAAAGAGGCACAAGACGGGAATGTGATTTCTTTCATGTTCGAAGAAAATCAAAAGGTGAACATCCAATTCATGATGTAATAATAATCAAAATCATTGTTCGGAAAACTACTTTTTAAAAGTATCTAACTACACTACGTTTTCTGAAAAGTAGCTACTTTCTATCGCCATGTGCACTGTCTTTGCTTGCTGTCTGAAAATACTGTCTAAAATAGTTTGTCTATAGCAATAGTTCGTCCCCTGGTGGGATATAAAATTTAAGTCAAATCAGCTCCCATCCCAGCCAGTAACACTTTAGGAAATGTCACGTGATTTCAAGAATATTAAAAAAAAAAAAAAGTTAAAGCAGTCTCGAGCTTGATTTAAAAAAAACGTATTATCTGGAAATAATCAATATTTAGTTATTTGAAAAATCGATAAATATCAGGTGAACGTTTCACCCCAAGCTACGTCTATATCTCTGCAACGCAATTTCATTTAAAATATTTTTCATTATCATTATCTGCCCTCGTAACTATTCGAGATCCGTTTCGTGTCTACTACCCATTTTTGCTCTCAATACTACGTCGTCTACGTATAACAATCTTCAGTCACAGAAAAAAGTCCCAATGTAAAAACTAATTCTATTTTGGCAACAAGCATACATGCACTAATGTAAAACCAATTCGACACAGCACCATTCACACGCACACATGCTCTGCTACTGTTATACATAACTTTGACATAGTCAAGTAAATTCTTATATGAAATATTTTACATATGCAAACCCATAGGTATGTAAATACCTTGAAAATAGTAATGTATTTTACATGTATGTTCAGAGAGCCAGGCATATCAGACAACGTGACTCTCTGAGCACACAAAAGAAGATTTAGCTTTTGCCGAATTTTCGCTTTTTATATTTTATCTCAATAATGTAGGAGTCTGATTGTTGCATTGTTGAACCAGAAACTAAAAAAAACGTTTTGTTTAAAATAAACATTGTTGGCAAGTTCTGTTCAGTAGAACGATTGTTTTTATTCTTTTTCATTACTTGTTTTAAGGTTGGCGTCTAGTGATTTTGCTCCCTATATACTTCCAATGGACAAAATTTGGACCCTCTTTCCTCTGCGAAGAAAGATTTCCCATACATCAAAATTGGCCCACTGATAAAAAACATTCTAACTTAGATCGTACAATCGGTGTTTTTTCGCTAAATTTGTTTCGTGAACTGTATTAAAAATTAATAACCGTACTTGAATGTAGTGATAAGGAAGTGTGGCGCCACGAGTAAGCAAGTATCATAATTGCATCGAAGTAATGTTATTAATTTCTAATACAGTTCAGGATTTTTTTGGCAAAAAACACCGATTATGCAGTCTAAATCAGGATGTTTTGCATTAGTTGGCCAATTTCGATGCATGATTAATCTTTGTTTGCTGAAGAAATAGGGTCGAAATTTTCCCCATTGGATGCATGGGGTGCAAAAACACTAGATGGCCGCCCCGGGTGCGCAGTGGTCTAAGCGCTGGCTTATGAGCATTCGTCCGCAATGGGTTCGGATCCTGGTGAGGCATGGATGTTGTGTTTGTTTTACGGGATTGGCTCTCTCCCTTCCCTGGAACCAGTGGCTATAAGCATTTGTCTGTTCCTAAATTAGGAACGGATGGCTGCCCACTAAGTTGCTCACGAGGGAATGGGTGAGTTGTACCGGAAAGAGAGCGAAACGGGCGAGTTGCACCGGAAATATAGCGAAACGGGCGAGTTGCACCGGAAAGAGAGCGAAACGGGCGAGTTGTACCGGAAAGATAGCGGAACGGGCGAGTTGCACCGGAAAGAGAGCGAAACGGGCGAGTTGTACCGGAAAGATAGCGGAACGGGCGAGTTGCACCGGAAAGAGAGCGAAACGGGCGAGTTGTACCGGAAAGATAGCGAAACGGGCGAGTTGCACCGGAAAGAGAGCATAACGGGCGAGTTGCACCGGAAATATAGCGAAACGGGCGAGTTGCACCGGAAAGAGAGCGAAACGGGCGAGTTGTACCGGAAAGATAGCGGAACGGGCGAGTTGCACCGGAAAGAGAGCGAAACGGGCGAGTTGTACCGGAAAGAGAGCGGAACGGGCGAGTTGCACCGGAAAGAGAGCGAAACGGGCGAGTTGTACCGGAAAGATAGCGGAACGGGCGAGTTGCACCGGAAAGAGAGCGAAACGGGCGAGTTGTACCGGAAAGATAGCGGAACGGGCGAGTTGCACCGGAAAGAGAGCGAAACGGGCGAGTTGTACCGGAAAGATAGCGAAACGGGCGAGTTGCACCGGAAAGAGAGCATAACGGGCGAGTTGCACCGGAAATATAGCGAAACGGGCGAGTTGCACCGGAAAGAGAGCGAAACGGGCGAGTTGTACCGGAAAGATAGCGGAACGGGCGAGTTGCACCGGAAAGAGAGCGAAACGGGCGAGTTGTACCGGAAAGATAGCGAAACGGGCGAGTTGCACCGATAGTCCCTTTCTACCGACGGGCAAGTTGCACCGGTGCCACTCACACCACGGAATAAAGTGGGGGGTGGGGGGGGGTTGAAGATGAAGCAAGGTTCTGAAGACTCTGAATGTAAGAACCATAATAATGAAGCAACGATAATAAGGGGTTTTTTTTCATCCGCATAATTTTCCCTTCACACTCTTTCCAGGCTTAAGACTGGCAGGGGCTTAATAGCTTCTGGCGTGTTTAAAAAATTTGTGGAATGAGTTTCCCTTGTCTTTGTCTTAAAGCAAGATTGTGATCTCTTGTCTTGTTTCATGATCTGCCTTTTTCCTATTTGTGTTATTTCTTCTTATCACTCTTAGAACCACAATAAGAAATAGCTTTTAAAAATTCAAATCTTGTAAGTTCTCTATTCTTGTACTTTTGCTTCCTTCTTTTCATATTTCCCATCCTCTTCTTCAGATTTTAGTTTGGTTGCTTTATTACATTTCCACTATTTTTCAATGCATAAACATCAACCTGGATTTGCTTAATTACTTCGACAAAAGCATAAATATTTGGGCTAGGTGCACTGAAATTGGAATTGAATTTTGAATGAAATGATTCACAGGCATTAGTTGTTCTCTCTCCTATTCTATCCATCCAAAGCTCATATTATGGATGGGAATTTGACTTCTTCAGCTACATATGTATCTGTCATATAATCTGGGTATTTTTGCATCCTTCCATCCTGCGAGATATCCGACATCAAATCGTCTACGAAACAGTCTGCAATTTCCTCGTTGAGGGGAGGGGGGGTCCGGTGCAACTACCACATTCGACAGGAGGGGAGACCGGTGCAATTGATCCTTGAATTTGATTGACAGATTCTGTCAGGGGTGCAACTGAACTTGTCCGTTCACGGTGGTCGTTAAACCTCCAACTACACAAAAAAGCTAGACGTCCACCCAGAGGTGTAATTAGACACTTCTGCGCCTGGGACAAAACACAAAATATTCGCCCCTATCTGCCTTCTTTTTCTTTTTTTTTCTTTTTTTTTATTTAAAAATCTTACGACTACCGTGAGTAACACCAAGGTATATCAAGTAGTTGCCAGTCCCAAATTTAGAGCCCCTGCTTCCAAGAAAGGGAGAGACACAGTGTCATAACACGAGTACACCACCCATGCCTCAACCGGGACTCCAACCCGGGCCTACTCGTCGAACGGATTAATACCGAAAAAACAATTAGCGACATACGTACCTAAATGGCATCTCCATGCGTGGGGCACAATCAAACGGTACCGGTCCGGTGGCCGAGTGCTAAGAAGCGCTGAATTCTAACAAACGTCTGAGGTGAGGCATGGATGGTGTGTTTCTCCTATGGTACTGGCTTCCTTCACTGGAGCCACTAGCAGGGACGCGTGACCGCATATTGCCCATTTAATTGCGCATCGTGGTCGTTATACCTCTTCAAACAAACAAAACAATTAAATTATGACGGTTTGTGCAGCTTTTGCCAACTAGTTCGGACCTTTAGAACCACATCAAAAGGGCCAAATGCAGCCGGTAGTCGTGGCTTGCTGCCACAGCAAAGATAGAATAGTCCCCAGAGAACCTTCAACAATGTGAACGACATTTTTATCTAACAACGTACGTACAACCGCTCCTTCATTTCAGAATGCGAGCTCTTGACATCCCTTGAACATTTTGACGAAGAAATTCGTATTTTAAGCTGTTAAGGTTCCCGAAACTGGCAAAAGCAAATTCTGTAAATGGACAAATGACAAAATACGGCCAGAAAAATATATACTAGAAACTCGTGTACAAGTTTCGATTCCAATTTTAATCAAACTGGAGGCAGAGAGCAGTGCTTGAAATGAACCGGTACACGTCGGTATGGCATACCGGCACTTATTTTTCCCTAGTATATCATACGGCACTTTTTTACCCGGAATTTACATACTGTTTTAGTAGTGCCAACTACAGAAATGAATTTTGTTTTGTTCCTGACTTACGAGCGCGTGTTATTAAAAATGGAAAACTTATGTGCCTCATGCTCTTGAGAAATAGCTGTGTGGGAACCGTAAAGGGTAGGAGAGTGGTGTACACATGAGCTTTAAGTTGAATCCTTCAAAGGATGGAAATGAAGCTGTAGCAGTGCTGTTTTATCTCTTTCCTTATATTACCGAAATAGGTTTGAATCAGAAGATTGACTGCTTCCTTGAGCACTGTTCACATTAATAGAGTACTATTAGTTCATTTAAGAGAAGAGTGTTGACATTTGATAAATGTCAACTCTCTTCTCTTAAATGATTGTCGTGATTTTGGTTAATTTAATTATTACTCCTGGTCACCTGTGATTAGACCATCTCTCATTCTCCATAACTCCTCGCTATTCATTCATGGTTACCGCTCGTACGCGGAGACAACCTCCCCTCTCAAAAATTTACTCCTTCCCTTCAACGTCTCTCCGCTTCGCTCTCCTGACGTCAGACGCATTCTCCCCTAACACACGTCATCATTCCTACCCTCGAAGTCTCGTTCTCCTATTGTCTTCCGCACTACTTCCAAAAATCCAGCCTGAAGCCTCTGTCCGAACACCTTCTTTCCATTCCGTCTCCAACTCCATTCCTAATCACCTCCCCGAAGGACACGTCTTCCTTGAGAGCGGAAGTCCTTCCTAATGAGTCACTTTAAAACTCTAAAAAAAAGGATTCTTCTATAAGAGCTATCCATACACGAAATCCTGTGTTTTGTCCATTCCCGGAAGTTCGCCGATAACTAATCGTTTCTGGTGATTTACTGGCTCTCCCAAATCGAACTCAAAAATCATATATCCTTAGAAGTTTCCCACGATTACTTTTAAAACTTTCTAAAACTGCAGGGATTCTTAATTATTTACATATTCATTAAAATTCAACAATTAAAAGATATTTACAGTGCATAATATTTCATGAAATAAACATTCCCGTAGGCTATTATTAAAGGTTATTTACAATTACCACTATTAAAAAGCTATCCATAGCACATGATCACATCTTGCCCAAGCTCCAGACCATCCCATTAAAGATATCTGAAATTTTTATTATATAGTTAATTTAATGCATTCAATTTGAAGTGTTACTTTATAGAATGAAGAATTGGGAGTAACAGATTAAACACAAATTTTAGTTTTGCATCTGTGAGTACAAGTTCGTTTAAACTTTTTTCACTTCTGTCTTTTTTTTCTATTAATTTAAGACTGAATATTCATTCTGATTACGGACATACTAATTGCCCGACTTTCTACTTCATGAAGGTCTCTATTTGAAAGGGACTGCCTTCTCGGCTCGAGACTTAAAAGTTCTGGGTTCAGTTCCTGCTGAATCGCTCATGATTAGTCGCGGATTGGAAGCCTCGTTAATCCGTTGGTCCTGGTGTAGAGACTCCTCGTTATAAGTGAGTCTAATCCTAGTCCTTGGTGTAGCATAAGAAGTAGTGTCCTCTAGATCCACAAACCAACCACATGAAATCGACCTCCATCGTTTCTGACTTATGGTGCAATAGTATTCCACGGAATAGTAAATTACGTTTTCAAACAAAGTTTTTCTTCCAGGGATTCTTTTTTTAATGTACCCTTGAAATAATCCCATTGCCACATGAGATTTATGTATTAAGCCAACTGTACCGCAGCTAATCGCGTGTATCTGACAGCAACATGTTGATTTCGTCCACTTTGCCCGAAAATAAAATTTCCCGTGGGAAAACACATACATATTTTCCCATGGGAAATACATTATACATAATAAAGAAATAAATACATAATACAAAAAATACATAATACATAATAAAGAAATAAATACATAATACATAAAAAAGAAATAAATACATAATACAAAAATACATAATACATAAAAAAGAAATAAATACATAATACAAAAATACATAATACATAATAAAGAAATAAATACATAATACAAAAATGCATAATACATAATAAAGAAACACAATTGAAATGCATAATACAAAAATACATAATTGAAATATATAATACAAAAATACATAAATAATAATAATACATAACTAATACATAGTACATAATAATACATAATGCAAAAATACATAATAACGAATATTTTCTCATTGTGTATTATGTATTTAATATTATGTATTCAAAAATACATAATACAAAAATACATAATTGAAATACATAACAGAAAAATGCATAATAAGGAATATTTTCC
Source organism: Macrothele yani (assembly GCA_039090855.1). NCBI lineage: Eukaryota > Metazoa > Arthropoda > Arachnida > Araneae > Macrothelidae > Macrothele > Macrothele yani. The sequence continues at coordinate 126,260,621 of CM077024.1, read as the reverse complement.
CACGTGAAATACATAATACTTGGAAAATACATAATAAAGAAATTTCACGTGGGAAAATTCATACATATTTACAACTATTTTTTTTTACGAACTCGGGGTTAGCGAATCTTACACCCACGACTTTCAGTACTTCAAACGGGGAAGTTACAAAATAAATACAGAAAGGTCTGCAGCCCAGTCTATTTTCAAACACCCGAGGACGGATATATTGCAATCTATTTATTTCTTTTTCTTACTTATTTAAGTATACCAAATATTATGACTGTAACAAAAACTCTGTTGAAATGCCTGAGGCAAATTTCGCAAAGCAAGTACCTGAGGACTGATGTGCTGCTTCTCTTATCTCGGTTTTAGTATAAACTAGGTAATTTGCAAGCTCCATACTTAAAAATTCGACTGCAAAAATTAAATTTTGTTGAAAAGAGTTTAGGCCTAGGGATTTCGTAAGCGTGTCAGGTTCAGTGCCTTACTGGCTCTTGATAATATTATTCCATGTTCACACTCATGAAATATTAAAATGATTATGTTCTTTCGAACATAATGAAATTTGCGCACAAAGAAGGAAGCATCGGATTGAACTAAAATTTTATGGACGTAATGATACAGATGAGTGATACACATGATGGCAAAAACAGAGCTGCCGGACAATTACAGAGGGATCTGTGGCACTTAGTCCGCTCATCTTCAATAGCGCGTCGCACCAACGCGTGCGGCGATACATGCTGCAACACGGTCCGGCATAGACACGAACAGACGCCTGGTGTTGGCATTCGGCAGACTGGCCCACACGTGTTGGACGGTGTGCTTGAAATACTGGATAATGCGGCACGGCGGCAGCTGGCGTTTCAACTGGTCCCACACTTGCTCGATAGGGGAAATATCCGGGGAGCGAGCAGGCCATGGAAGTGTCTGGACATGATGTAGGCAGTTCTGGGCAACCAGGACGTGTGCGGGCGAGCATTATCCTGATCATATAGCGCACCTAAAATTCCGGCCAGGAATGGGAGCGCAAGGGGCAGTAGGATCTCATCCACATACCGCTTCCCCGACAATGATCCACGTACCACTACTCGAGCTGATCGGCTATGGTAAGCAATGGCTCCATAGACAATAATGTCTGCAGTGGAGGAGGTGTGGCGCTCGATAGCAAGGTTGGGATTGTGCCCTTGACCAGGCGACCTCCACACCCGGACACGATGATCATCTGTCCCAAAACGAAGCGGCACTCATCGCTGAACACCACACGCCGCCAGTCTGTGGCGTTCCACGTCGCTCTGGCCTGGCACCACTGCACACGGAGCCGGCAATGTTCCGGTGTTAATAGCAGCACACGTAAGGGGCGCTGGTATCGCAGATTCGCTTCCGCGAGGCGTCGGGAAATGCCTCGTGGGCACACAGAAGCCGCTACATTTGACTGCATAGTGGACCGGGGCCCGGTGGGTTCCGTTCGTGCCTGCCGCTCGATCCGTCGATCCTCTCTACCGCTGGTCCTTCTGGTCCGTCTGGAGAAAGTCCGCCGTGTGGCAGTGCCGTCACATGTTCACTGCTCCCAACACAGTCGGACGGTATCGTCAGAACGATCCACGTGGCAGGCTATACGGCGCGCCGACCACCCTGCGGTTTTCAGCTCGATGATCAGGCCTCTCTCAAAATCCGTAAGTTGCGTAAATCGACGTCGCTGGCATCTATGGGTAGTTATTCTTGTCACTCTGTACTCTTGCTTGCGTCGACCGGTGCTTTTCGCTTTCATGGGGCATCGACTACACTCCGGTTTTTAAAGATGCCGTTTGGTGCTTGCAGCGCCCCCACAGGGTGTGCGGTCATGCGCACTCGCACCAAAAGTGGATCATTTGCATACCAGCACGCACCCTATCTACTTGCAAAGTTTCACGGTTGTAGCATGTTTTCTTCTAGGTGCGCAAATTTCATTATCCGTGAGTGCATTATAGTATTTTCTTTAACTTTGGGAACAAACTGTACGAAGTCCTTGTAATGCTAGGTAACGTTCTGCCGTTCATAAGAGGATAGGTTCTGACTAGTTTTTTCAATCGTTCAGCTGAAAGCATGATACTTCACGAAATTAAAAATATCCTCATTGGCATATTTTCCTATTTTTGAGTAGCTGGCATTTTTTCTGTGGGCATTCTTTCCTCATACCCACTTAAACTGACATTTCATTACAACTTGTTTAGAGTGCACATCGGTTTTCATGCTTCGCAAAGGATTCATTTGAAATCATTGAAACAACAAAAAGTAAACCGTGTGCTTCATATAATATAACCGATATACGTTAAAATGGAAGAGAATCAGAATGGCTCGGTAATGTGAGATTGCTCGAAGGAGAAGAGTGAAAACCATAACTGTCCAATGTCTTCAATGAATAAGCTTGTCTTGTTAGTTACTTATCATCCATGTCAAAAATATCTTAGAATAAAAAATATGAAAAAAAATCACAAAATTCTTGAGAAATTAATTGAAAAAAAAAAAACCGAAAAGAATCAACCTAAATATATGAAAAAAATAAATATATATATATATATATATATAGCTTTTAAGGACGACATTGTTTTATTATAAGTGCAAACTCTGTCAGTCCTAAGCCTGGGTAAATTTTGTAGGAAAGTTCACAATTTTGAAGCTTCTAACTCTCAGCTAAAATCAGAAGGCAGGGCAGTTCCCATCTGCCAATCAATTATTTATCCTACCCGGCATTCTAGTGCCAGAGCTGGTGAACTCTTTGTTGAAGGTGTCGTATGACAATCGGACTGGGAGAAATTGTTTAAAGCAATTTTTTTTTCGAATTTTAATATAAGTGAGTGAAATTTTTGCAGTGAATGAGATGTTACGGCATAAAGTTCAGTTCTAATTTCCGCCAGAATCCATTGAAAACTTTAGAAGTTACGCATTGATTTTTTTTTTATTACTACGCATACATTAACTACTTTTTTTTTAAATATAACTTTCCAGTTTTTTCCTTTAAAGCTTTTCTTTCTTTTCAAACCACAGTTTGAAGAAGCGTTTATTTACTATTTTGGAGAAACACGGAGTCTATAATTATTTTTATAACTTCTGAAAATGATTTATACGAGGTCCAATCAATAAGTTCTGAGACTAGGTCGATATACAACAAAGTACTTAATTTACTTAAATCTGGTTATGATCTCCCTCAAAGTAGTCTCCTTGGGCAGTGATACACCTCTGCCAGCGTTTTTGCCACTGTTGGAATGCTCCCTGGAAGTCCTGTTGGCGAATCGTGTCAAGCACCATCTCGCACGACTCATTGTTTCATTACCAGAAGCCTGCCGCAATATTTAACGCGTCTCCGTTCCAGATTTGCCGAGTTTGACGCAGAATTGAATGTTCGCTCGCTGCTCTAGTTTGCAGTCCATACCGAAATCGCAGCTGTGTTCTGCACGTGGTCACCAAATATCGTGTAGCACAGCTCCCGATGTTCACAGAATGACACCACTCGGCACAATGACTTAGGAAGGTCACTGCCTTCGACCGCTGAGCGCATCGGCGCACTGCCATCTGTTGGCGCGCTACGTACCTAATCTCGGAACGTTTTGATCGTTCTACGTATATCTATATACACTGAAGTGCCAGAAATACTGGAGCCTCGACAGCGTCCGGACTGTGCAACGTACCGTGCACGATATGGGCTTTGGGAACCGACGCCCAACTCGAGTTCCCTTGATGGATGCACGACACAGAGCTTTGCGCCTCGCTTGGGCACAGCAACACCACCACTGGACACTTGATGACTGGAAAGAAGTAGCCTAGTCCGACGAGTCGTGTTTCCAACTGTATCGGGCAGATGGAAGGATTCGTGTATGACGCAAACCCCATGGAGCCATGGATCCCGCCTTGTAGCCTGGCCTGACGAGTCGCGTTTCCAACTGTATCGGAAAGATGGAAAGATTCGTGAGTGGCGCAAACCCCGTGAAGCCATGGATCCCGCCTGTCAACAGGGAACTGTACCAGCTGGTGGGGGATCCGTAATGGTATGGGGTGTGTTTACATGGACTTCATTGGGACCCCTCGTACGTCTACAAACGTCTGTGACCGGCCAACGCTATGTGCGCATGCTTTCTGGCGAGGTACACCCGTTAATGAGCTGCATTCATGCTGATGGGTTGGGTCTGTTCCAACAGGACAATGCACCTCCACACAAGTGTCGGGACGCCACATTATGGTTAGAGGAGCATTAATCTGCGTTTGGGGTGTTGTCATTCCCAACCAAGTTCCCAGATCTGAACGTGATAGAACACATTTGGGATGCCATGCAACGCGCTATCGAACACAGGAATCCGAGACCTCAGAATACACCCTAATTGTGGAACGCTCTGCAGGAAGTATGCTTTGTGTTGCCTTCAGCATATTTTCAGAAGCTAGTGGAGTCCATGCCCCGTCGTATTTCTGCAGTCCTGCGCTTCCGTGGGGGAGCTACCAAGTATTACACTGGTGTACCAGTTTTTCTGGCACTTCAGTGTATGTATAGCGTTTGTCATCAAGACACCTTTTACCTCATTAGCACATCATTGCTGCGAAATGGAATCAACAAAGAGTGCGGTATCTGTCAAAACAAATATGGAAGTATCAAGCTTTCTTTCTTTCTTTTTATTTATTTATTGTTTTTTTTTCTTTTTGGTTGAAAATTTAACGACCACCGTGAGCATCTCAGTGGGCTATAAGGCTATAAGCAGTCGTCCGTCTTTATTTTAGGGCCACTGGTTCCAGGGAAGGGAGAGGACCAGTGCCGTGAGACAAATATAACATCAATGCCACACCCGGACCCATCTCGGAGGGTATCGCTCATTTCACCTAAAGATCACTTCACCGAAGGTCACTTCACCGAAAATCACTTCACCGAAAAGTTCATTTCGCCGAAAGGTCATTTAGCCGCCCCGGTGGCGCAGTGGTCTAAGGCGCTGGCCTCTGATCATTCGTCCGTAAGGGGTCTGGGTTCAAATCCCGGTCAGGCAGGGATGTTGTGTTTGTCTTACGGCACTGGCTCTCTCCCTTCCCTGGAACCAGTGACCCTAAATTAGGGACGGGCGACTGCTCATAGCCCATTGAGTTGCTCACGGTGGTCGTTAAACCTCCAATCAAAAAAAAAAAAAAAAGGTCATTTCACCGAAAGGTTCACTTCACCGAAGGGTCATTTCATCGAAAGGTTGTTTCACCGAAAAGTTCACTTCACCGAAGGGTCATTTCATCGAAAAGTTCACTTCACCGAAGGGTCATTTCGTCGAAAGGTCGTTTTATCTAAAGGTTCATTTCACCGAAAGATCGTTTCACTGAAAGATCATTTCACCGAAACGTAACATCCCCATTGTAGTCTGTTCCCTATGCGATGTCAGGAACTTCTTAGATGTTTAATCGGGGTCCACAATGTCCTGAATTTATCACTTACAGAATCATTAATTGTTATCAGTCGGTGATTCCGGCAAAGGAGAGAGAAAAAGAAAATACAAAAATATAAAAAGCATCCAACAGTTGGATGCTTTTTTATATTTTTGTATTTTCCAACCAGAAAAGAATCGATCGCTATAATAAAACTGCACATTCTTCGAAATGCTCCATGATGAAAGAGTGACCTTAAATTTGATTTTTTTTATATAGTGACTGAAATTCTTACTACACACAAATCGGGTTACCGGAAAAAAATCCAAGGAAAAAAGATCCACAGAAAAAACAGCCAGGAAAAAAAAATCCAACAGAAAAATGATCCAGGGAAAAAAAATCCAAAGGAAAGAAAAGCCAAGGAAAAAAAGTCCATGGAAATAAAATCCAACGGCTTCTTTCATGTAGGTTAACCAGTAAGAAACTTAGGGGTCATATAAAAATTTACATTAAAAAAAAAGTTCTCACTTCTCAAAGATTACAAGGACACCATAATTTGTTTCCATGGACGTTCGAGCAATGGGGGGTATAAAAATTGCAGTTTTGTATCTTGTGTCCACTTCCATGTTGGTTGACTTTGTAAGAAATGTAGGGGTCGTACAAAAATTGTACTTTTGATTTTCTTGAGTCCCCTTCCATGTTGGATGACCTTGTAGGAAATTTAGGGGTCGTATAAAATTGCATTTCTGATTTCTTTGTGTCACTTCTATGTAGGAAGCTTAAGGGGTCGTATAAAAATTTCTTTTCTGATTTCTTTGCGTCACTTCTGTGTAAGAAGCCTAGAGGGTCGTATAAAACTTGTCATTGGATTTTTTCCCTGGCTCTCTGTTTTTTTCCTGTGGATCTTTTTTCCTAGATTGACGCCACAGGGGCAGCAGAGTTTGATTAATTAATAACCTACGAATTAATAATAATAAATATTTATAATCTTACAATTGGTAAAGCAAAACTGATTGCGATTTTGAAGTTTGGTAGCAATTTAATAGAAGATTAACACAGGGGTTTTGTGAACATTGAAACTGCTCCTTTTATGAATGCACTGCAGATTGGCCAATAAGAAGGGTGCAATAAAACCCAACATAAATTAGTACCTTCACAGTAATAATAATAATGAAAATATTTTCAATAATGATTAGGTCATTTCTAAAAAAAAAAAAAAAAATCAAAAAAGGAGGCCCAGGCCCAACGGTTAGCGGAAAACTGCCACACACTTTTCATTAAGGGGTCCGGCACAAATTGCTGTTCCTCCGAAGAACACTGAATGTGTGACAATTTTTCCAGTGTGGAAGTTTTCCAAATTTCCGAATTATGTGTGGCAGTTTTCCAAGGTGCCTAACGAGGGGAAGGAACTCTCTTGTTTGTCTGAATTTTCATGCCGGTTCATTTGAGTTTAGGGCAACTGGCCACAAAAGTTCAAGGGAAGGGGGGGCTATAAAGATTACCATTTCTGGGCCTATATTAAGAACTGAATTGGGAACTCCAAACAAACGAATTTCGAGAAAACGTTCCAAGCGAGAATTGTGTTTTAATTTCAAGAAATAAATTGACGAGGATCCGAGGTACACTTGGTTTGGGGGTCTACCCCCAACTTCCGTAATTTTATATTCTGGACCTCTAGAGTCGGTCAGTGTATCCTCGATGTTACCCTTGAAGAGCTCTTAGAAACCACGAATTTTCAGGACGGGGGAGAATTCACCCCACCCTACTGAAAATTCGTGGTTGTGTACAGAATTATTATATAAAGCATAGTACTAATGTTTACAGCTCTACGTCCATTTTAAGATTTTGGGGAAAGCCCCTCCCAAGCTCATGGACTTCGCGGACGCTTCAAGGGGAACATCCTGGATACCCTGACTAATATTACGGAAGTTGGAAGTAGTCCCCCCCCCCTTCCCCAACCAAGTGTACCTCAGATCCTCGGCAATTTATTTCTTCAAATTTAAGTACATTTCTCGCTTGGCTTACATGGAACGTTTTCTCGAAATTCGTTTGTTTGGAGTTCCCTATTCAGTTCTCAATAGACCCAGAAACGGCAATCTTTATAGCCCCCCCCCCCCCCACTCCTTGAACTTTTGTGGCCAGTTGCCCTAAACTCAAATGAACCGGCATGAAAATTCAGACAAACAAAAGAGTTCTTTCCCCTCGTTCAGCACCGTGGAAAATTGCCCTACTGGAAAAATTGTCACACATTCCAAGTGTTGTTCGGAGGAACAGCAATTTGTGCCCGGCCCCTTAATGAAAACCATGTGGCTAGAATCCCCCCTCCTTAATCCGGCCCTGTGTCGATCATGTAAATGGATAACTGTTTCGTTAGAATTGGATTTTATTTAACTGGCTTTTTTTTTCCGTTGCCTTTTTTTTCCGTGGATTTTTTTCCATGGCTTTTTTTTCCGGTGGCTTTTTTTTCCTGGATTTTTTTTCCGTGAATTTTTTTCCTTGGATTTTTTTCCCTAGATTCCACAATTTCTGTGCTTCATGTTGTGTTTAGTGACAGACTATGCATGCTCTTCCCCCGTCCCCTAGAAATTTGGTGAAGTCTGTAAAAGGGATACGACGTGCTTGGTTTCGACGGCTCTACCTCCAACTTCCGGAATTTTATATTCTGGACTTCTAGAGTCGGCCAGTGTATCCTATCGATGTTACCTCTGAAGAGCTCTTAGAAACATGGGGGTGGGGGGATTCACCCCACCCTCCCGAAGATTCGTGGTTGTGTACAGAATCATTATATAAAGCATGGTACTAATGTTTACGGGATGTAAGGTCAGGTGATGCGTAACATCACAGCCTCTCCTTGACAAATGTCAACCCCGCCTTCTCGTGGTGCATCCTGTTCCTACTAAAGGGGCTCTGACGACCGCCAATAGCGGTATAACTATACCATCGGGATTAGAGGAAATTCTATCCCACACTCACCAACCCGCTTGGCCAGCGTGGTGAGTTATGGCCAAACCCCTCCAAAATGACTCCACAACTTAAATCTTGGCCCTCAGTCTCCGGCAGCTGGAATGTACCTGGCCAAGGCAGATACATTCCAGCTGCCGGGACATGAAGGCAGAGGGTGCTAAGAATCCCCGGAGGACCAGACTAGGCTGCCATCTAATGCTGACCTTGGCAACGTACAATGGACGCTCCCTATCTTCTGATTCATGGCTTCTTGAATTGGAAGATTAACTACAAAGGATCAAATGGGACATCGTGGGGCTAAGTGAGGTAAGGAGAAAAGGAGAAGATCTCATCGAATTGAAAAGTGGACATCTCTTCTACTATCGTGGGACAGATACTGGCAGAACTAGTGGTGTTGGATTTATAATAAACAAGAAACTGAAGGATAAAGTTGTAGAAGTTGAAAGTTCCTCTGACAGAGCAGCATGGCTTGTTATCCAACTCTCGAAAAGATACCAGGCTCAGATTATTCAAACTTATGCACCCACCACAAGTCATCCTGAAGAAGAAATTGAAGAATTTTATGAGGAAATTTGTCATCTAAATAATAAAGGTAAGCAGCACTTGAAAATAATTATGGGAGATTTCAATGCAAAAATAGGGCAACGACAACAGAATGAAACTTCAGTAGGTAAATTCGGTCACGGCAACAGAAACCAGCGTGGAAATACTCTCGTAGAGTTTGCAGAGGCAGAAGGGTTTTTCATCTTGAACTCTTTTTTCAAGAAAAAGCCACACAGGAAATGGACATGGAGACATCCAAATGGGACGACAAGTGAAATTGATTTTATTATGTGTAACAAAAAATTTGTCATAGAAGACTGCAGTGTGCTAAACAAGTTCAACACAGGTAGTGACCATAGATTGGTGAGATGTAAGATGCACCTCAACACTAAACTTGAACGTGGCAAGCCCATAAGACAAACAAAATCTATTGACATAACCAACCTTAAAAAACACCATAATACCTTCAAGTTGGAACTGAAGAACAGGTTCTCTGCTTTAGAAGGCCTAACATCGGAAGAAGTGGACATCTCTGAAGTTAACAGAAAAGTAACCAAAGCTCTTATGGAAACAGCAACAAAATTAGCTGGGTCTAAGAACAAGTTGCATGTAAATAAATTATCAGGAAAAACGAAAATGTTGATGCAAAAAAGAAGAGAGATGAGGACAACTAAAGAAGATGTGACTTCCAAAGTGGAATATATAGAGCTATGCAAGACAGTACGAAAAAGTATCACTGAAGACGTAAGAAAATTCAACTGTGAACTAGTGAGGAAAGCAATTGAAAACAACCAAAGCCTAAAGATAGCAAAGGGACATCTCAGTAAGGGAAGAAAACAGATTATGGCGCTGAGAAAAGAAGATGGTTCTGTAACAAGAAATAGAGGCGAAATTTTGACAAGAGTGAAAGATTTCTACTCCAAAGTATATGAAAGGGATGATACATGCACTCCAGACATCATGAAAGATACCAGTACCAGAGTTCCTCCAATCCTTCCAGCAGAAGTTGCACATGCAATCAAGAACATGAAGCGGGGAAAAGCTCCAGGAGAAGATGGAATTACTGTAGACATCATACAAGAAGCAAGTGGCGAAATCGAAACAGTACTCGCCCAAATTTTCACTCGATGCCTTAATGAAGGAAAGATTCCTGAGGATTGGAACACCGCTACAATGATCCTGCTACATAAGAAAGGTGACATTGAGGATCTCGGAAACTACAGACCTATCAGCCTCCTATCAGTAGTTTATGAAATCTTCACTAAAGTTCTTTCACACCGCTTGAAGGTAACACTGGACATGGCTCAACCGAGAGAACAAGCTGGATTCAGGAGTGGCTACAGCACAATAGATCATATCCACGTGCTGAGAGAACTAATTGAAAGAGCGAGGGAATATGAACTTCCATTGTGCATGGCTTTTATCGATTATGAAAAAGCCTTTGATTCGGTGAAACCATCAGCAGTTACAATGGCTCTGAAAACCTGCGGTATTGAAGATGCATACATTAATATTATTAATAACATCTATGAAAATGCAAGTGCAAAGATTAGGCTGCTTGAAAATACAACACACATAAAAATTGGAAAGGGAGTGAGACAAGGTGACACCATATCTCCGAAGCTCTTTAATGCCACATTGGAGGGTGTTTTTCAGTCACTGAGCTGGAAAAACAAGGGGATAAAGATCAATGGAGATTATCTAACCCACCTTCGTTTTGCTGATGACGTAGTCATTTTTGCAACTACCCCATCAGAGCTGCAGAGTATGATCCAGGAACTTGCTGACAAGAGTAAAGAAGTGGGATTAAAAATGAACTTTCAGAAGACAAAAGTGATGTTCAATGCTTTTACAAGAAATGAAGATTTATCGATTGATGGAGAAAAGCTGGAGATAACAGACACGTACGTTTATCTTGGACAGCAGATATCAAGTGAGGGTCACATTGATGAAGAAATTAATCGGCGTACAAAACTTGCCTGGAGAGCTTTTGGAAGAAACAGCATGATTTTCAAGAGCAATATGCCATTATGTCTTAAAAGAAAAGTGTTTGATCAATGCATCCTTCCAGTGCTTACGTATGGTGCAGAGACGTGGACCTTAACTAAAAGAGACATACAAAGGCTGCAGACAACTCAAAGTAGCATGGAGAGGTGCATGCTTGGTGTAACCAGGAGACATAAGAAGAGGAACTCGTGGATCCGAAAAATGACAAGAGTGGAAGACATCATGATCAGAGTTAAATCCCTGAAATGGCAATGGGCTGGACATACTGCCAGAAGGACAGATCATCGATGGACAGCCAAAATTTTAGATTGGATTCCAAGGGACAGGAAAAGACCCAGAAGAAGACCACATGGGAGATGGGTGGATGAAATTCGAAAGTATGCAGGGGTGACATGGAGGAGACTGGCACAAGACAGACCGTTGTGGAGGAAACTTGGGGAGACCTTCGTCCAGCAGTGGATTGATAATGGTTGACAATGATGATGATGATGACTAATGTTTACAGCTCTACGTCCATTTTAACATTTTGGGAGAAAGCCCCCTCCCAAGCTCACGGACTTCGCGGACGCTTCAAGGGGAACATCCTGGATACACTGACATACTCCAGCGGCCCAGAATATAATATTACGGCATACCCCCCACCGACCTCCCGCACACACCCTTGAACTTTTGTGGCTTGTTGCCGTAAGCTCGTATGATCCGACACGGAAGTCCAGACAAACAACAAAAACTCCTTCCCGTCGTTAGACTTACCTTGCAAAACTGCCACACATAATTCGGAAACTTGGAAAATTGCCACACATTCAGAGTGTTACTCGGAAGAACAGCAATTTGTGGCCCGCCTCTTGATGAAAAGCACGTGGCAGTTTTCCTGTCTGGCAAACTTCCTGTGTGGCAGTTTTCCTGTGTCGCGGTTTTCCGATGTGTGGCGGTTTTCCGGTGTGTGGCAGTTTTCCGATGTGTGGCGGTTCTCCAAGTTGCTGAAAGACGTGTGGCAGTTTTCCTGTGTGGCAGTTTTCCTGTGTCGCGGTATTCCGATGTGTGGCGGTTTTCCGATGTGTGGCAGTTTCCCGATGTGTGGCGGTTCTCCAAGTTGCTGAAAGACGTGTGGCAGTTTTCCTGTGTGGCGGTCTTCCGCCAAGCAGCTTGAAATGCCGACCCGGGAAATTTCCCCCACGTATTTGTGCTACTTGAACGGCTGCATCTTGTTTTAAAGTGCATGAAAATAGAAATCATGACATCGGAAATTTTCCCCATCGCATCCTAAAAGTCGAAATGCCGACCCTGCCCAACCCTGCTAGGTGATCGGTAAAAAAGTCCGAGGAAAAAATGTTTTCATGAGGGGGACTTTTCCTGTGGGGGAATTTTCCGATTCTGATAAGTTGCGAGAAAGGCCTAGAGCCTATTAATTAATGGTTTGTGCCTAAGTAAAATGTGCAATACTATAACCTTGACTTGTTACGTAAACCTTCAGAATCTGAGCTCGGCGGGTTGAAAATTGCTAGAAAGGCCTAGGGCCCATTAATTAATGTATAGGGCCCATTAATTAATGTATAGGGCCCATTAATTAATGTTTTGTGCCTGAGTGAAAACGTAATTCTACAAACTTTAACTTGTTATGCAAGCCTTATGAATATCAACACGGCCGATTCAAATTTCATGACAATCCTCTTCAATTCTGCCTACCCAAAAAGGGGAAAAAAACACTCTACTCCAATTTTCTGAATTAGGATCTGTCTTACTATAAATCACCGTATGCCATAGCTTTAAAAGATCTACAATTTTACTAAAGTTTGTTACCCATGCAATTTGTATATGCCCTCGTAAGGTCGTAGCAACAGACCACCCTATTCTGAATTAGAATCAGTCTTACTCTAATTCTATTGTTTAACCGAACACCATAGCTTTAAAAGATCTACAAATTGACGGCAATTTGTTAGCCATGCAATTTGTATACGCCCCCGTAACGTAGTAGCAACCGCGTACGGAGAACTGGGCACCGGAGAACTGGCCACACTGAGAACTGGCCACACGAAGAACTAGACACTTTGGAATTTCAGTGCCATAAAATTGTTCTGCATAAGCAAATTTCGTGTGGGTATATTCCCCACTACTTAAGCAACTATTGTTCATAAAATACTTTTTTAGTACTTCATTTTCAGTAATTCGATGTACTCACAGTGCACCCGTGACACAGTGGCTCGTGAAAATCTAAATGCCTGCACGACTTCCGAGATGGAGTGACCCATTCGTCGGGCACCGATAATTTGCCCACGATCAAATGCGCTTAGATCCTTCGTCTTACCCATACTGCGTCCGACTCTTACTGATTCCCGTCGCATCACTCCTTATATTGTCGGATCGCTGCATACGTTATGTCGTTTCCGTTTACAGGGCCGCCCACAGCGCCACATTTGTATAACGCCAGCTGTCTCTAATTCAATTGCTCTTCGGTGTACATCACACACTCCAATGGCACAACGCAATCAGGTCTTCGAGTGTTTGCTGTTCCGATAAGAACTTTCATACAAATTCCTTCTTGCGTTCTTTTGCACAACGTTTCGCTGAGAAGAGAGACTTGGGACTGTGGACTATCTCAGTCACTTTGCATGCCACCGCCTTCAACAGCGCGTGAGTCAACCGCAGGCGATGGGATGTCAAGCGCACGCTTCTCCCATAGACTTTACATGGGCATTTTGCCCCCCCCCCATAACGCCCGAACCGTTGCCCCAATCTCAAAGACCTTTATTTTGATACCTCAACCGTATGTTTACGTTCAGCCGTTCTCTCAAAACCGGTCTTAGAGTAAAAAAACTTATAGAATTAATATATAGAAGCCTAGGTCGATTTTGGGGAATTGGTTTGATCCGACAATATGTACTGTTATCGTGATAATACGTTTCGTTGAATCAACAAAATATAGCCAACGAAAAAATTTTGTGTTGCCAACAAAACAATTCCGATGGAATTTGGGTAAAGCAACAAAATAAATCGACAAAACAGCTCAACAAAACTATTTTGTTGTTTCAAACAAACTGTTTTCTTAGTGCTTATAGAGTTGTGAATGGTGTTAGGCACAACTCTTGTGGTTGATATTACTATGGGGACTGTAATGGCGTTCTCCATACGCCACATTTCCTTGACTTTGTATCGTAGGCCTTTATACTGTATTTTGACATCTTCTCTCCGTGCGTCTTCTAGATGTTGCACGTGTTGGGCACGGCTATGTAAATGAGGTATGTTGACTTCTTCTCCTTGCCGACCAGGAAGATGTCGGGCCGATTGTAAAGGATCCTGACTTTCTAAATATAGTAACAGCTGCCGATGAATCATGGGTCCATTATTTCGCCCCCCCCTTAGAGAAGCGCGCAACGAGTGTCCGGAAACACACAGGCTCACCTCCTCCGAAAAAGTCCGCCGAACCAAATCAGCTGGAAAGGTGGTGATGATAATTTTCTTTGATCATAAATATGTAGTCTCCCAGCATGCCGTTCCTCCACAAGTTACTGTCAGTGCTGAGTACTACGTTTCAGTCTTACATATCGGTTATGCGACCGGAACTGGTGGGCAAGTGGACCCTACACCATGATAACGCCCGCCCACATGTAGCTGCTTGTGTTCAACAGTTTCTTACGAAATGCAGTATTGAAATCATGCCACAGCCTGCCTACAGCCCTGATCTCGACCCGTGCGATTTCTGGTTGTTTCCAACAATGATGAAATTCCGTGGCGCAACATTCAACACAGATGCTGACGTTATTCAAGGGGACAAACTCAATGTTCAAAATAGAATAATATAATGTCTATTCCACGTTCCATTTACATTAAATTTCCCGCTGGTTTTCGCTTGCAACTTGAGGAGCATATCTCGAAATATAACTGGGAGTGTTGTTTTTTCTTTCGTCTGGTGGTTTAACTACCACCGTGAGAAACTCAACGGGATAAAAGCAGTCGTCCGTCCCAAATTTAAGGTAACTGGTTCCAGGGAAGGAAGGGAACCAGTGCCGTAAGACAAACACACAACACATGCCTCACTCAGGATTCGAACTAGGAACCATCTAGGACGAGTCGTTAGAAGACAGAGCTTCGTACCATACGTCACTTGTGCATACGACTGGGAGTGTTCCCGTTTATTCGATTATGCAGAATAAACGGGGTTTCGCTTATACGTATAATAAAAGAAAAATTCGTAACAAAAAAGTACTAGGTCATGTGACAGAAGGTGGGCGCCATTGTAAAGAGCAGCTGTGAAATTTATAATGCAGGCGAATTTAGGCTCGCAGCTATCTACTTTTTCCGCATTGAGTGCATCGGGTATTCCATATAAGGTTGCGTTTGTATGCCTAAAAGATTCAACTGCATCAACAAGTTGAGCCACGTGACAGGACGGCACGAAAAAAAAAAAATGTGGAGACAATGTTGGCCAAAATTCATGACGACGATACATTCCTAATCTGGGTATGCTTTTCAGACGAGTCAATATTCCACGTATCTGGAAAAGTAAAGAGATATAATTGCCGCATCTGGGTGGGGGGGGGTTCGAATATCCGTACGTTGTTCATGAACACGTAATCCGGAAGACTAACGCGACGGATTATGAAGAACAAAATCATCAGTCCCATTATTTATTTATGCGAAGTCCCCGGTAACTGGACTAAAATACTTGGACATGTTACAGGAATGCGCTGCGCCTCAGCTGCCTGAAGGAACAGTTTTCCAACAAGATGGGGCGCTCACGCACTTTGCCAATGATGTCCCCACATTCCTGGATGACCACTTCTCCACAGAATGGATTGGGAGGGGAACAACTTCTAAATCCAATACCGAATTTTCCTCACAATCTTAGCTCAGAAAAGTTAAGACTTGAGCTTGATTTAAAAAAAGAAGAACTATCTAGAAATGATCAACATTTAGTTATTTGAAAAAGCGTTAAAAATCAGGGGACCGTTTCACTCCAAGCTACTCCTATATCTCCGCATCGTAATTTCATTTAAGATTTTTAATTTTCATGATCTTTCCTAGTGTCTTTTCTAAATTCGCTTCCTCTCTACTACCCACATTGATCTCAGGACTATGTCATCTGCATACAACTTTCAAAAACAGAAAAAAAAATCCCAATGCTATACTTTCTGTTTTGGCAATATGATCGTGATCATATGTAGAGGATTTCAGGAAGGGAGTGTCTGACCCCAGGTTTTAAACAACCTTTGGAAATAGGAAGCTAGGAGATTTGGGCTAGAGTGCCCGATAGGAAAGTGACACGGAAGCGAAGTAGAAAGGGGAAGGAAGACACCCTTATTTATTACCGGGGGCCAGTACCCGGGGTCTGACGGCTTAACGTGCCCATCCGACGCACGGCGGATATTTAGTGGATCGAGCGTTCGTACCTGCCTGGGATCGAACCTGAGCTCCTTTCCGTGGCAGTCACGAACGTTGCCCACTCGGCCACCCGCGGCTCTATTTTGCCAATAAGCATGCAAGCATCAATAAATCTAATAAAATCCACAGCGTCCCAAAATCTTGCCCGATTCATGCACTTACCTACATCCAATTCGGCACAGCACCATTCGCACTTACACATGCTCTGCCACTGTCTTATAGAGATACTGTAGTTCTCACATAGTGAAGTAAATTCTTATATTTAACAGTTATTTTAGAAATAAAACCCATAGATATATAGATATTTTGAAAAGAGTAACGTGTATCCGTAAATGTCTGTTCAGAGAGCCAAGCATATCTCACAACGTGACTCTGTACACAACATTCTCAATTGTTTAGCGACAAGCTATGTGCATAAAAATAATTTGGAATATCATTTAACGCCATCCTTGATGTAACCTCACAACAAAAAATAATGTGATATAGTTAAGTTATTTTGCGGTTAGATCATAAGTCACTGTCCCTTTTGTATTAGATGGTTATCGGCCTATTAGCGTTTCAGTATCATCTCAAAAGGGGTGCCCAAATTCATTAATTACATTCATGAAAACAACAACTATATTCCTTTTCGTATACATGTCCATGATCGACTCGCCGCAGTTGGAATTTTCTTCTCTCATAAAAATATATGTTCATGAGTATACTGCCGTTCTTTCAACTCGTTTTTAATATAACCCGGTGATTTACAAGGACGTAGCACAGTTACACCGGTTAAAAGTTTCCTTTGTTTCATAAATCGGAAATGAAGGAAACCTTTAAGGACCAATTCTAAGGAAAATATGGCTCACGCACGAGTCATTTCATTATAGAAGAAGAAATATTGAATCAGAAATCAGTGCAATAAGTGCATTACTTTAATGCAAAACACAATAGATTAGTGTAATATGCATTAAATTAATACAATACGCACTACTACTAATCTACGTCCACTGTAAAAAAAAATAGATATTTCTCCTGTTATACATATCTCACGTTCGGATTGCCGCTTTTCTTCTGTGCAAATTCTTGCCTTGACAGTTGTTCCTTTAACTCAGAGACTTAGAATGGATGCGAGCTGCATTGACTCTGTGTTAGATAGACTTTTCTGGTTTCATAATGCGAAACAAATAACTGTGTTTCATAATATGAAACGAGAGCAAAGTTGTGGTGCCTATTGAAAAAAAAACGCGTACACACCCAGATGTTCTCAGTAAATGAAGGGAATATAAGAAGCAGAAAAAAGAATGAAATTATGCTTGCTTTGTTCAACCTCACCGTCGTCACTCGTCAGCTGAAACGTCTTTACTCAAGTAGGTTTCGGCAATTTGGTATGACACCTACGGAGCAAAAGAGGCACAAGACGGGAATGTGATTTCTTTCATGTTCGAAGAAAATCAAAAGGTGAACATCCAATTCATGATGTAATAATAATCAAAATCATTGTTCGGAAAACTACTTTTTAAAAGTATCTAACTACACTACGTTTTCTGAAAAGTAGCTACTTTCTATCGCCATGTGCACTGTCTTTGCTTGCTGTCTGAAAATACTGTCTAAAATAGTTTGTCTATAGCAATAGTTCGTCCCCTGGTGGGATATAAAATTTCAGTCAAATCAGCTCCCATCCCAGCCAGTAACACTTTAGGAAATGTCACGTGATTTCAAGAATATTAAAAAAAAAAAAAGTTAAAGCAGTCTCGAGCTTGATTTAAAAAAAACGTATTATCTGGAAATAATCAATATTTAGTTATTTGAAAAATCGATAAATATCAGGTGAACGTTTCACCCCAAGCTACGTCTATATCTCTGCAACGCAATTTCATTTAAAATATTTTTCATTATCATTATCTGCCCTCGTAACTATTCGAGATCCGTTTCGTGTCTACTACCCATTTTTGCTCTCAATACTACGTCGTCTACGTATAACAATCTTCAGTCACAGAAAAAAGTCCCAATGTAAAAACTAATTCTATTTTGGCAACAAGCATACATGCACTAATGTAAAACCAATTCGACACAGCACCATTCACACGCACACATGCTCTGCTACTGTTATACATAACTTTGACATAGTCAAGTAAATTCTTATATGAAATATTTTACATATGCAAACCCATAGGTATGTAAATACCTTGAAAATAGTAATGTATTTTACATGTATGTTCAGAGAGCCAGGCATATCAGACAACGTGACTCTCTGAGCACACAAAAGAAGATTTAGCTTTTGCCGAATTTTCGCTTTTTATATTTTATCTCAATAATGTAGGAGTCTGATTGTTGCATTGTTGAACCAGAAACTAAAAAAACGTTTTGTTTAAAATAAACATTGTTGGCAAGTTCTGTTCAGTAGAACGATTGTTTTTATTCTTTTTCATTACTTGTTTTAAGGTTGGCGTCTAGTGATTTTGCTCCCTATATACTTCCAATGGACAAAATTTGGACCCTCTTTCCTCTGCGAAGAAAGATTTCCCATACATCAAAATTGGCCCACTGATAAAAAACATTCTAACTTAGATCGTACAATCGGTGTTTTTTCGCTAAATTTGTTTCGTGAACTGTATTAAAAATTAATAACCGTACTTGAATGTAGTGATAAGGAAGTGTGGCGCCACGAGTAAGCAAGTATCATAATTGCATCGAAGTAATGTTATTAATTTCTAATACAGTTCAGGATTTTTTTGGCAAAAAACACCGATTATGCAGTCTAAATCAGGATGTTTTGCATTAGTTGGCCAATTTCGATGCATGATTAATCTTTGTTTGCTGAAGAAATAGGGTCGAAATTTTCCCCATTGGATGCATGGGGTGCAAAAACACTAGATGGCCGCCCCGGGTGCGCAGTGGTCTAAGCGCTGGCTTATGAGCATTCGTCCGCAATGGGTTCGGATCCTGGTGAGGCATGGATGTTGTGTTTGTTTTACGGGATTGGCTCTCTCCCTTCCCTGGAACCAGTGGCTATAAGCATTTGTCTGTTCCTAAATTAGGAACGGATGGCTGCCCACTAAGTTGCTCACGAGGGAATGGGTGAGTTGTACCGGAAAGAGAGCGAAACGGGCGAGTTGCACCGGAAAGAGAGCGAAACGGGCGAGTTGCACCGGAAAGATAGTGAAACGGGCGAGTTGCACCGGAAAGAGAGCGAAACGGGCGAGTTGCTCCGGAAAGATAGCGAAACAGGCGAGTTGCACCGGAAAGATAGCGAAACGGGCGAGTTGCACCGGAAAGAGAGCGAAACGGGCGAGTTGCACCGGAAAGATAGCGAAACAGGCGAGTTGCACCGGAAAGATAGCGAAACGGGCGAGTTGCACCGGAAAGAGAGCGAAACGGGCGAGTTGCACCGGAAAGATAGCGAAACAGGCGAGTTGCACCGGAAAGATAGCGAAACGGGCGAGTTGCACCGGAAAGAGAGCGAAACGGGCGAGTTGTACCGGAAAGAGAGCGAAACGGGCGAGTTGCACCGGAAAGAGAGCGAAACGGGCGAGTTGCACCGGAAAGATAGCGAAACGGGCGAGTTGCACCGGAAAGATAGCGAAACGTGCGAGTTGCACCGGAAAGATAGTGAAACAGGCAAGTTGCACCGATAGTCCCTTTCTACCGACGGGCGAGTTGCACCGGTGCCACTCACACCGCGGAAGAAAGTGGTGGGGGGTTGAAGATGAAGCAAGGTTCTGAAGACTCTGAATGTAAGAACCATAATAATGAAGCAAGGATAATAAGGGGGTTTCTTTCATCCGCATAATTTTCCCTTCACACTCTTTCCAGGCTTAAGACTGGCAGGGGCTAATAGCTTCTGGCGTGTTTAAAAAATTTGCGGAATGAGTTTCCCTTTTCTTTGTCTTAAAGCAAGATTGTGATCTCTTGTCTTGTTTCATGATCTGCCTTTTTCCTATTTGTCTTATTTCTTCTTATCCCTCTTTGAACCATAATAAGAAACAGCTTTTAAAATTTCAAATCTTGTAAGTTCTCTATTCTTGTACTTTTGCTTCCTTCTTTTCATATTTCCCATCCTCTTCTTCAGATTTTAGTTTGGTTGCTTTATGACATTTCCACTATTTTTCAATGCATAAACATCAACCTGGATTTGCTTAATTACTTCGACAAAAGCATAAATATTTGGGCTAGGTGCACTGAAATTGGAATTGAATTTTGAATGAAATGATTCACAGGCATTAGTTGTTCTCTCTCCTATTCTATCCGAAGCTCATATTATTAATGGAAATTTGACTTCTTCAGCTACATATGTATCTGTCTATAATCTGGGTATTTTTGCATCCTTCCATCCTGCGAGATATCCGACATCAAATCGTCTACGAAACAGTCTGCAATTTCCTCGTTGAGGGGAGGGGGGTTGGTCCGATGCAACTACCCCATTTGACAGGAGGGGAGACCGGTGCAACTACCCCATTCGACAGGAGGGGAGACCAGTACAACTACCCCATTCGACAAGAGGGGAGACCAGTACAACTACCCCATTCGACAAGAGGGGAGGCCGGTGCAACTACCCCATTCGACAGGAGGAGAGACCGGTGCAACTACCCCATTCGACAGGAGGGGAGACCGGTGCAATTAATCCTTGAATTTGATTGACAGGTTCTGTCAGGGGTGCAACTGACCCTCGTCCGTTCACGGTGGTCGTTAAACCTCCAACAACAACAACAAAAAAAGCTAGACGTCCACCCAGAGGTGTAATTAGACACTTCTGCGCCCGGGACAAAACACAAAATATTCGCCCCTATCTGCCTTTCTTCCTTTTTTTTTTTTTTTTGATTTAAAAATCTTACGACTACCGTGAGTAACACCAAGGTATATCAAGTAGTTGCCAGTCCCTAATTTAGAGTCCCTGCTTCCAAGAAAGGGAGAGACACAGTGTCATAACACGAGCACACCACCCATGCCTCAACCGGGACTCCAACCCTGGCCTACTCGTCGAACGGATTAATACCGAAAAAACAATTAGCGACATACGTACCTAAATAGCATCTCCATGCGTGGGGCACAATCAAACGGTACCGGTCCGGTGGCCGAGTGCTAAGAAGCGCTGAATTCTAACAAACGTCCGAGGTGAGGCATGGATGGTGAGTTTCTCCTATGGTACTGGCTTCCTTCACTGGAGCCACTAGCAGGGACGCGTGACCGCATATAGCCCATTTAATTGCGCATCGTGGTCGTTATACCTCTTCAAACAAACAAAACAATTAAATTATGACGGTTTGTGCAGCTTTTGCCAACTAGTTCGGACCTTTAGAACCACATCAAAAGGGACAAATGCAGCCGGTAGTCGTGGCTTGCTGCCACAGCAAAGATAGAATAGTCCCCAGAGAGCCTTCAACAATGTGAACGACATTTTTATCTAACAACGTACGTACAACCGCTCCTTCATTTCGGAATGCGAGCTCTTGACATCCCTTGAACATTTTGACGAAGAAATTCGTATTTTAAGCTGTTAAGGTTCCCGAAACTGGCAAAAGCAAATTCTGTAAATGGACAAATGACGAAGTACGGCCAGAAAAATATATACTAGAAACTCGTGTAGAAGTTTCGATTCCAATTTTAATCAAACTGGAGGCAGAGAGCAGTGCTTGAAATGAACCGGTACACGTCGGTATGGCATTATGGCATACCGGCACTTATTTTTCCCTAGTATTTCATACGGCACTTTTTTACCCGGAATTTACATACTGTTTTAGTAGTGCCAACTACAGAAATGAATTTTGTTTTGTACCTGACTTACGAGCGCGTGTTATTAAAAATGGAAAACTTATGTGCCTCATGCTCTTGAGAAATAGCTGTGTGGGAACCGTAAAGGGTAGGAGAGTGGTGTACACGTGAGCTTTAAGTTGAATCCTTCAAAGGATGGAAATGAAGCTGTAGCAGTGCTGTTTTATCTCTTTCCTTATATTACCGAAATAGGTTTGAATCAGAAGATTGACTGCTTCCTTGAGCACTGTACACATTAATAGAGTACTATTAGTTCATTTAAGAGAAGAGAGTTGACATTTGATAAAATCCTTTATTGTCGTGATTTTGGTTAATTTAATTATTACTCCTGGTCACCTGTGATTAGACCATCTCTCATGCTCCATAACTCCTCGCTATTCATTCATGGTTACCGCTCGTACGCGGAGACAACCTCCCCTCTCAAAAATTTACTCCTTCCCTTCAACGTCTCTCCGCTTCGCTCTCCTGACGTCAGACGCATTCTCCCCTAACACACGTCATCATTCCTACCCTCGAAGTCTCGTTCTCCTATTGTCTTCCGCACTACTTCCAAAAATCCAGCCTGAAGCCTCTGTCCGAACACCTTCTTTCCATTCCGTCTCCAACTCCATTCCTAATCACCTCCCCGAAGGACACGCCTTCCTTGAGAGCGGAAGTCCTTCTTAATGAGTCACTTTAAAACTCTAAAAAAAAGGATTCTTCTATAAGAGCTATCCATACACGAAATCCTGTGTTTTGTCCATTCCCGGAAGTTCGCCGATAACTAATCGTTTCTGGTGATTTACTGGCTCTCCTAAATCGAACTCAAAAATCATATATCCTTAGAAGTTTCCCACGATTACTTTTAAAACATTCTAAAACTGCAGGGATTCTTAATTATTTACATATTCATTAAAATTCAACAATTAAAAGATATTTACAGTACATTACATTTCATGAAATAAACATTCCCGTAGGCTATTATTAAAGGTTATTTACAATTACCACTATTAAAAAGCTATCCATAGCACATGATCACATCTTGCCCAAGCTCCAGACCATCCCATTAAAGATATCTGAAATTTTTATTATATAGTTAATTTAATGCATTCAATTTGAAGTGTTACTTTATAGAATGAAGAATTGGGAGTAACAGATTAAACACAAATTTTAGTTTTGCATCTGTGAGTACAAGTTCGTTTAAACTTTTTTCACTTTTGTCTTTTTTTTTCTATTAATTTAAGACTGAATATTCATTCTGATTACGGACATGCTAATTGCCCGACTTTCTACTTCATGAAGGTCTCTATTTGAAAGGGACTGCCTTCTCGGCTCGAGACTTAAAAGTTCTGGGTTCAGTTCCGGCTGAATCGCTCATGATTAGTCGCGGATTGGAAGTCACGTTAATCCGTTGGTCCTGGTGTAGAGACTCCTCGTTATAAGTGAGTCTAATCCTAGTCCTTGGTGTAGCATAAGAAGTAGTGTCCTCTAGATCCGCAAACCAACCACATGAAATCGACCTCCATCGTTTCTGACTTATGGTGCAATAGTATTCCACGGAATAGTAAATTACGTTTTCAAACAAAGTTTTTCTTCCAGGGATTTTTTTTAATGTACCCTTGAAATAATCCCATTGCCACATAAGATTTATGTATTAAGCCAACTGTACCGCAGCTAATCGCGTGTATCTGACAGCAACATGTTGATTTCGTCCACTTTGCCCGAAAATAAAATTTCCCGTGGGAAAACACATACATATTTTCCCATGGGAAATACATTATACATAATAAAGAAATAAATACATAATACAAAAATACATAATACATAATAAAGAAATAAATACATAATACAAAATACATAATACATAATAAAGGAATAAATACATAGTACAAAAATACATAATACATAATAAAGAAATAAATACATAATACAAAAATACATAATACATAATAAAGAAATAAATACATAATACAAAAATACATAATACATAATAAAGAAATAAATACATAATACAAAAATACATAATACATAATAAAGAAATAAATACATAATACAAAAATACATAATACATAATAAAGAAATAAATACATAATACAAAAATGCCTAATACATAATAAAGAAACACAATTGAAATGCATAATACAAAATTACATAATTGAAATATATAATACAAAAATACATAAATAATAAAAATACATAATTAATACATAGTACATAATAATACATAATGCAAAAATACACAGTACATAATAATACATAATGCAAAAATACATAAATAATAATAATACATATTTAATACATAGTACATAATAATACATAATGCAAAAATACATAGTACATAATAATACATAATGCAAAAATACATAATAACGAATATTTTCTCATTGTGTATTATGTATTTAATATTATGTATTCAAAAATACATAATACAAAAATACATAATTGAAATACATAATAGAAAAATGCATAATAAGGAATATTTTCCCACGTGAAATACATAATACTTGGAAAATACATAATACGTAATAAAGAAATTTCACGTGGGAAAATTCATACATAGTTACAACTATTTTTTTTTACGAACTCGGGGTTAGCGAATCTTACACCCACGACTTTCAGTACTTCAAACGGGGAAGTTACAAAATAAATACAGAAAGGTCTGCAGCCCAGTCTATTTTCAAACACCCGAGGACGGATATATTGCAATCTATTTATTTCTTTTTCTTACTTATTTAAGTATACCAAATATTATGACTGTAACAAAAATTCTGTTGAAATGCCTGAGGCAAATTTCGCAAAGCAAGTACCTGAGGACTGATGTGCTGCTTCTCTTATCTCGGTTTTAGTATAAACTAGGTAATTTGCAAGCTGCATACTTAAAAATTCGACTGCAAAAATTAAATTTTGTTGAAAAGAGTTTAGGCCTAGGGATTTCGTAAGCGTGTCAGGTTCAGTCCCTTACTGGCTCTTGATAATATTATTCCATGTTCACACTCATGAAATATTAAAATGATTATGTTCTTTCGAACATAATGAAATTTGCGCACAAAGAAGGAAGCATCGGATTGAACTAAAATTTTATGGACGTAATGATACAGATGAGTGATACACATGATGGCAAAAACAGAGCTGCAGGACAATTACAGAGGAATCTGTGGCACTTAGTCCGCTCATCTTCAATAGCGCGTCGCACCAACGCGTGCGGCGATACATGCTGCAACACGGTCCGGCATAGACACGAACAGACGCCTATTGTTGGCATTCGGCAGACTGGCACACACGTGTTGGACGGTGTGCTTGAAATACTGGATAATGCGGCACGGCGGCAGCTGGCGTTTCAACTGGTCCCACACTTGCTCGATAGGGGAAATATCCGGGGAGCGAGCAGGCCATGGAAGTGTCTGAACATGATGTAGGAATGCTCCCTGGAAGTCCTGTTGGCGAATCGTGTGAAGCACCATCTGCGATTCGCGCTGGATCACGTCCACGGTTTCAAAACGGCGACATTTGAGCTTTAGCTTCATCTTCGGGAACAGAAAAATTGGAGGGGCTAAATACGGCGAGTAAGGCGGATGAGGAAGGGTAAAATACTGATTTCTTTGTCCCGTTCCGCCAATATGTCTTGGCTCCACGGGGACTTATTGTGCACCTTGGATGTTATTTTGACATGTTGCGACAATTATCCTGCCTTGAGACGCCGGTTCGGACCCTGGCCACCCCAGTGGTCTAGAGACCAGCCCGCGGTGACGTGCTGGCAGGCGACCTAGTATACCTTGTCTGGGTTCCCGCTCTGTCTGGCGGGATAGGTCGTTCATTAATTTTAGGGTTGACTGGAAGATTCCTTGCCCTCGAACTTTTTTTGGGGAATAATTTCCCTTTATTTTCTTTTTCAAAACATCTACACACATGTATACACATGCTTAGGACTCACAACATCAAGAGATAGCAAAAATTTTATTTACAGAGTATTTACATTGGTGGTCTCTTCGTCTGCTTGCCCACAGACTTTCGCCCTCATTCATCATCCGAATCGCTTTCGGTGTGCAAGTTCACCTCCTGCGTTTCGGTCCCCGTTTGATTGGGGAAGATCGTATGTTGCTGGAGGGTTAGCCTCTCAACCAAGGCTATTATTCCCCTCCTGTTAACGGAAGATTGGATGAGCAGATCCAATCTTCGCGTTCTTTGCACACCTGGGATCAGTGTGTTTCTCCATTCGGCGAAGCCGCTGCATTCAAGCACGCAGTGTTCTATGCTTGCCGTTCTATTTCCACAGGGACAAGTGCAGTTCCTGATGGCAAATCTGCCCAGGTATTCAGGGCTGATGCCATGGCCACTGAGTACCTGATTCAGGAGCTTGTTTGTTTGTGCACGTTTGGTCGAGACCTTTGGAAACACTCTGTGTGTCTTCCGGCCTGTCTCTCCCGTGTCCCATCTGACCTGCCATTCGGTCATGGTCTGTCGTGCTAATGCTGCGCGAATACTCCTTCGCGGCGTTCTGCATTGCACGTCGACCGTCTCTTTCAGCGTGGCTGCCCTCGCCAGCTGGTCCGCCCTTTCGTTTCCCTGGGTTCCGACATGGCTTCGTACCCAGTGGAAACTGACTGCCCCATCTCCCTCTGCCCTCAAGAGGGTTTTGCTCCTCTGGACGATGGGGTTTCTTCCCCTGAATCTACTCAGAGCCTGCAGTGCTGCCTCACTGTCCGAGTAGAGTTTTATCCTTTCGTCACTATGCCTGGGGAGTGCCCAGGTGAGTGCCTTCTCGATCGCCAGAAGTTCTGCCTGGAAGACAGAAGCGTTCTGCGATAATTTCACGCATCCTGCAGTGGCTTCGTTCCCATCCGAGAACGCACAGAAGCCTGCCCCCACTTGTCCCTTCCACTTGGAGCCGTCCGTGAACAGCTCGTGCCCAACTCCCGTGGGTTTCTCCTTGTCCCACGGTGGGCAAATCTCCTCAGCCGGGTGGATCTGCCAATCCACCCTTTCCAGCTCCATGTTGGAGGCTCGATGTGGCACACCGAGTAGGTAGGCGTCCTCGCCTGACCTTAGGCAGTGCATTGCTGCCTCCTTTCCACTACCAGGTCTGCCGGCTCGCACCCCGCCAGCACTTGGAGTGCTAAGGTCGACGTTGTGCGAAAACAACCGGTGATCCCTAGTAGGGCCAACCTTTGAATTTGGTTTATCCCCTTCTTCATTCTGACTGTGGGAGTCCACCATGCTCCACTTGCATACGTCAGAATTCTTTCAATTCCTCTCTGATAGATGGCCTTCTTGGTTTTGCCCGATAACCTCATGCCATTCAATCTATTGAGAATCACCGTGCACCTTGTTCTAAGATGCCTCCGGTGTGGCAGCTCTGATAGACTCTGATCCAGGACCACACCCAAGTACTTCAGGGTAGTCATGCTGTTGAGGCTGCAAAACTGGGTTCGACACGGAGCGCCTTCTGTTCGGGGTTCAGAATCTTTGCCGCAAACTTTGCAGCAATGCGGTGCATGTTTGCACTGTTCCGTATGACACATTGACGATGGTAGAAATGTCTTGAATGGTTCTTCGAAGATCCTCATGCACCAGTTTCCTAATTTTGTCTACATTTTCGGGGATTTTGCTGGTGAACGGTCGCCCTGATCTCTCGTGGTCCCATTGCCGTTCTGCAGCTCTTGAAGCGCGAGTGCCACTGAAAACATCTCGCACGACTCATTGCTTCATTGCCAGAAGCCTGCCGCAATATTTAATGTGTCTCCGTTCCAGATTTGCTGAGTTTGACGCAGAATTTGATGTTCGCTCTCTGCTCTAGTTTGCAGTCCATACCGAAATCACAGCTGTGATGAACTTATGCAAAATACATAGCAACGTCACTTACGCGCGCACTCGGTTGCGTCCTCCAGTGCGCATATAAAGCGATAGACATTCTTGCCAGCTGTCAGAGATGTTTTCGGCATGAGAATGACAAGTAACAACGATTTAAGCGATTTTTAACGCGGTGTCATAGTTGGCGCTCGTGAGATGGGCCATAGTATTTCGGAGGTAGAAACGAAGTTCGGATTTTCACGGACGACCATTGCAAGGGTGTACCGTGATTACAAGAATTCCGGCAAAACCCCCAACCTACGATACCAGTGTGGCCGTAAAAAGACTTTGGGTGAAAGTGGCCTTCGTCGGCTGTCAAGAATCGTTTCACGCGATAGGCGTGTAACACTCTCGCAGGTATCATCGGAATTCAATGCTGGAGCCTCGACAAGCATCAGCGTCCGGACTGTGCAACGTACCGTGCACGATATGGGCTTTGGGAGCGACCGCCCAACTCGAGTTCCCTTGATGGGTGCACGACACAGAGCTTTGCGCCTCGCTTGGGTACGGCAACACCACCACTGGACACTTGATGACTGGAAAGAAGTGGCCTAGTCTGACGAGTCGTGTTTCCAACTGTATCGGGCAGATGGAGGGATTCGTGTGTGACGCAAACCGCATGAAGCCAGGATCCCGCCTGTGGACAGTGAATTGTACCGACAGGGGGGGTCCGCAGTGGTATGGGGTGGTGTGTTTAGCTGGACTTCAGCGGGACCCCCGGTACGTCTACAAATGTCTGTGACCGGCCAACGCTATGTGCGCATGCTTTCTGACGAGGTACATCCGTTAATGACCTGCATTCATGCTGATGGGTTGGGTCTGTTCCAACAGGACAATGCACCTCCACACAAGTGTCGGGACGCCACATTATGGTTAGAGGAGCATTCATCTGCGTTTGGGGTGTTGCCATTCCCAACCAAGTTCCCACATCTGAACGTGATAGAACACATTTGGGATGCCATGCAACGCGCTATCGAACACAGGAATCCGAGAACTCAGAAAACACCCTAATTGTGGAACGCTCTGCAGGAGGTATGCTGTGTGTTGCCTTCAGCACATTTCCAGAAGCTAGTGGAGTCCATGCCCCGTCGTATTAATGCAGTCCTGCGCTTCCGTGGGGGAGCTACCAAGTATTAGACTGGTGTACCAGTTTTTCTGGCACTTCAGTGCATGTATAGCGTTTGTCATCAAGACACCTTTTACCTCATTAGCACATCATTGCCGCGAAATGGAATCAACAAAGAGCGCGGTATCTGTCGAAACAAATATGGAAGTATCAAGCTTTCTTTCTTTCTTTTTATTTATTTATTGTCTTTTTTTTCTTTTTGGTTGAAAGTTTAACGACCACCGTGCGCATCTCAGTGGGCTATAAGGCTATAAGCAGTCGCCCGTCCTTATTTTAGGGCCACTGGTTCCAGGGAAGGGAGAGGACCAGTGCCGTAAGACAAATATAACATCAATGCCACACCCGGACCCATCTCGGATGATTGATCTGAAGGCAGCGGATAGACTAACGTGCCAGTGGGGGCAGCTTTCTTTTTGCAGATATGTGGAGAAGAAAAGTACGAAACTGATGAACGTAATGCAGTATACTATTGCATCGACTCAGAACGAAAAAGATTTCATAGGCGGTTCGAAATCTTTTTCTCCTGCTTCGACCCAAGGTGGTGGTTGGTGGAATTTCGACCATCGTAACGGCTAATTATCGGCGAAAATCGAAAGAATTTGACATTCATCCGGAGGATGGGAAAAAGGGCTGAAATCCGGTGTCTCCCTGCTAAATCCGGGGAGTTGGCACATATGTATAATATCGCATGAATTTTTGTTACTGTCACAGGATATTTCTTCTCCTTTATCCCATTTTGTGCAATAGCTGTTATACACTGAGTGGCCACTTTATTATGACCACCCCCTCAGTACTTCGTTGGGCCACCTTTTGCCTTTAATAATGCGTTGATTCTTCCTGGCATGGACTCCACGAGATGTTGATAGGTGGTTTGTGGAATCTGAGACCATGCTTGATGAATAGCCCTTTTCAGGAGTGTGAGATTGCAGAGTTGTGGATCCAGCTGTCTGATAGCTCGTTCAACTTCATCCCACAAATTCTCAATGGCGTTGAGATCTGGAGATTGTGAGGCCCACCTAAGCAAAGTAAACTCATCGGCATGTTCCTGAAACCAATCCTGTACAATACGAGCACTGCGGCAGGACGCATCATCTTGTTGAAAGTAGCCATCGTCATTGAGATAAACCATCCATATGACAGGATGCACTTGGTCCGCAACGATGTTTAGATATGATGTGTCAGTCAAACGTTAATAAACGCGAATTAAAGGGCCCAAAGCATGCCAGGAAAACATTCCCCAAACGCTAACGTTACCTCCACCTGCTTGAAGGGTTGTAGCAATGCATTTGGGGTCCATGCTTTCGTGCTGTTTCCGCCAAATTCTCACTCGGCCATCGGCATGGTGCAACTGAAAACGTGATTCATCGGACCACATAATTTGTTTCCAATTATCAGCTGTCCAATACTTGTGCTCCTGTGCGAACTGGAGACGTTTTCTCTTGTTAACTGCAGACAGAAAAGGTGTTCGAACAGGCCTTCGGCTGCCATATCCCATCCGATGCAGTGTACGGCAAACAGTGCGTGCAGAGATCATTTGAGGGAATCTTTGATTAAGATGGTCTGTAATCTGCCCTTCTGTTGTCTGTTACCAGTCTGGACACTCTCCGTTCCTCCCGAGCAGTCACTATAGTCGATGACGACCACACGTTGCACGTATAGAGACCCAGTTTTTTGGCTGACAGTACAGTCTTTAAACCCTTTAAGAACAGCTGCTCTGGAACATTTCACGAATGCGGCGGTTTCGGTGAAACTCGCTCCATGACTCCGAGCTCCTACAATCACCCCACGTTGAAAGTCCGTCAAATCGCATTTTTTACAAATCTCGTCACCCAAAAATCACTTCCACTACTGTCGCAAGCACTAAGCTTTCCCGTTTTATACTAGCCTCGCCCTCTGGCGGCAACAGAGTGCAGGCATAGCTCATTTGCTTAAAACTGTCAGGTGGTCTATCTAGAGTAAATTTTATATTTAGAAGTTTTGTGAAATTATATTGTGTTGGTGCGAATGAAATGTCCGGCGCGAACGACAAGTGGAGAGAGCCCTCCCCCCAACCACCACCACAGCGGAATGGAACCACCCACAGGTGTTGCGGGTATTACGTCACAGAGTTACTATAAATAGCTAGCACGTGTGTGAAGAACAAGATTCAGACATGGTTTGTTTGGACGTAACGTAGCTTGCAAGGGAAACATGCTGACGCCGGATTTGAGAGTCATCTTCCTGTATGAATTTAAACTGGGCCATTCTGCAGGAATTACCTCCCGAAACATTAACAAAGCATTCGGGGAGAATACGGCCGAACAAACGAACGATTCGGCGATGGTTTGTGAAATTTCGAAGCGGAGATACGGACCTGCAAAACGAAACACGTATTCACCGACCTGTTGCTGTTTCTGACGATGTTCTGATGCGTGTGGTTGAAACGGACCCCCCCCAAAACACGTGTCGTGAGATAGCGGCAGAGGTAGGTGTTCACCACACGACAGTTGTTCGGCGTCTGGCTGCGCTGGGTAAGGTAAAAAAGCTAGACATGTGGCTGTCGCATGAGTTGACAACTGCCAACAAGACTAGGCGTTTTGGAAGTCTGCACGTCGCTACTTGACAGGAATAAACAGGAACCGCTGCTGCATGGAATCGTCACCTACGACGAGAAGTGGGCCCTTTATGATAATCGGAAACTATCTGGACAATGGTTAAGCAAGGCACAACCTGCTGGACGGCATCCTAAGCCACCCCTACACACCAAGAAGATGACGCTCCTTGTCTGGTGGTCCACAGCCAGGATAATTCATCTGAGTTTCTTCAATAGAGGCCAAACCATCACTGTAGAATGTTATTGCGCTGAATTACACCAGATGTACCATTGCTGCAGAAACAACCGGCTTCCCTCAACAGCTACCGGACAACACCCGCCCTCATGTCGCACAACGAACGATGCTGACACTAAGTGCCTTGGGCTATGAAGCACTACCACATCCTTCCTATTCCTCGGACTTGTCTTCGACAGACTATCATCGGTTTCGTTGCTTGGATCACTTCCTGTCCAGAAAACTGCTCACGGTAAACAACGAGGTTCAACGTGCAGTTGATGACTTCTTCGGGTCCCAGCCACAAGACTTTTTTCGTTACGGGATCTATGTGTCGATGCCGAGGGAGATTATTTTACGTAGGTAAGTTGTCCTACTTTCCCGTTCTCGCCGTGCACGTGTGCTGGTTCTTTGTCGGACATTTCATTCGCACCAACCCAATATTATAAAACAGTATATTGCACTTTCTCTTAAAAATATTTGAAAGTTATTGTCAGTTGAAAAAAAAGAATCTTAAAGTCATAATCATTCTGTTGTTTCAAAAAATCACGATGAAAAAAGTACGTAATTAGTAATAAGATCTCGTACAGAAACAATAAAGTTATTAGAAACGTATTCAAAAAAATACCAGGCTCCAATAGAAGATGAAATGACTAAATCACTCGTATTAATGAAAAAAAAATAAAAATCAGCACCGCGCAATTAGTTTTACCTTGAACGTGAGCCTAATTCTTGTTGCATTCTGGCTCAGTGGTTAAGACTTGGGCTTTTAACCTACAAGATCCGAACTCTATCCTCACAACTAGTGCAAAAGGTTTTCTGACGTATAAGGGCTGAAATATTCAGGGTGTTGGATTTTACGAAATATCTGTCTAAATACGGAAGAACTTGAAACGGACTTTCCTGAAATAAAAAGAATCACTGACTACGGAAAATCTGTGAAATTACCGAAGTTATAGAAAAAAAGAGCACTTTTGAAAACGGAAATTTCGTCAAAAGACTGACAGTTACCGGTAACTTTGCTGCATATTATTTTCAGAAATTTTCCGTGAATTCACACTTCTTATTTTTTACAGTGTATGTTTAGTTCACTGCTTCTTACAGCTGTTGTGTTCTCTGTCCGGAATACCTGCCAACGTCCTTCTGGCTCTCTTGGAAAACTTGGGTTTTCCTCATCCGTTGAAGAAATTAGTTCTTTTTATTTTACGCTTTCCAACCGTAATTTGAAGAAGCATATATGCCCCAGCTTTGTCCGTCTGCCTGTCCACCCGTCCGTCCGCACGATAACTCGCGTAAAAATGGTTCGATTTCGATGAAATTTTAGTATGTGGTAAGGGACAACCTCGGGACAAACCCTACTGAAAATGGACGAAATGGGGTCAAAGGTCAGGACATAGGAGCGGGATCCATTATATTGCCCTATGTGTCATAACTTAAGTAAAAATGCTTCGATTGCTACAAAACTTTATCATGTTGTCCCGAAGGTACACTGAACCGGTCCTGTTGAATATCATCGAAATGGAGTCAAAGGTCAGGATACAGGAGCGAGATTTATTCCACAGCCATTATTCTCATAATTTGACTAAAACTGTTTCTATTGCGACAAAACTTTAGTATATATATTAAGGTAATACAACGTAGTTTGCCACAATTATTTATTTTTTGAAGCCGACCATGGTTTCGCTGGGTGTTGACCTAGCTTCATCAGGACGAATGGCACGTAAATATTCAAATTGTATATGACATCATAAATGGTGTTTACAGTCACGTGTCTTGGCTAGATGCTTCCACGCGCTTGATAGAAATGGCGTGGATGCCATGTCATTAACAAGTTGCGAAGACTTCTGATATATATGGAAAGCTTCCAAAATATCAAGTTTGGTGGTTGAATCTGGCTTGCCAATTAGTTTTGCTTCTTCAAAGAGAAATTTGTGGTCTTTTTTGTAACGGGTCTGCATAGGACAGACCCGTAGAGCCTTGCGTTTTCAATTGAAGGAGCACAAGACCTACATTCGGAATTGTGACCTAAAGAAGTCATCGATGGCTAAACACTGTTACGAAAAGGACCACAAATTTCTCTTTGAAGAAGCAAAACTAATTGACAAGCCAGATTCAACCACCAAACTTGATAATTTGGAAGCTTTCCATATATATCAGAAGTCTTCGCAACTTGTTAATGACATGGCATCTACGCCATTTCTATCAAACGCGTGGAAGCATCTAGCCAAGACACGTGACTGTAAACGCCATTTATGATGTCATATACAATTTGAATATTTACGTGCCATTCATCCTGATGAAGCTATGTCAACACCCAGCAAAATCATGGTCGGCTTGAAAAATAAATAATTGTGACAGACTACGTTGTATTACCTTAATATAGTATATATAAGTGTCACAAGGCTATAGTTTTTGAAATAAAAAAAAAACTTTAGTATGTTGTTCCGGAAGCATACTGAACTAATTCTGTTTAATACCACCGAAATGGGGTCAAAGGTCAGGGCACACGAGCGAGATTTTGTTCCACAGTCATTATCCTCATAACTTGAGTAATGATTTCTGGTATGTTGGAAAGCGTATCATAATCAATGCATTGCATGATTTTACCAACTTGTTACTTTTTCCACGGACTTCTCTTTGAAACGAGCGCCAAGATCATTCCGGTTTCGAAAAACAGACAGGTCACACACACATATTGTTCCGTATAAAATTTACTGCGCATCTAAAATGTCCAATGCATTGATTCTGACAAAACAGCTGGTAGAACACAGACACACACACACACACACACACACACATCTTTCTTTTGTGTGTATCGTTCTGGCGATTCCTGAGGTTTAAGTCACAGATACGTGCATGCACCCTAACACAGGGATGCCAGAACTATTTTTAAGGAAGAGGGCAAGATATCAAGATACTTTTTTTTGTTAGACCATGAAACTTATTGTGTTATGTTAAAACAAGACGTGATTATGTCATTAGCCAAGCTATACATAAAACAATTAGATCGCTAACATCTAAATTACTGTAAAATTTGAGTTTGGTGTCTGTTTTATAGGATTTTCCGATACAAAACATTTTACTCCTATATATACTGTATATATATATACACACACTATCTACCAACAAGTAATTGGACACCCCTGTAATCGAAGATATCTTCAGTCCTGATATACGTCACGGCCTCCGCCGTTAAATATCGTGTGGGAAACAACAACGCAACCAGTAGAATGCAAGATGCCACGCAGTTCGGAGCTCTCTTATTTCGAGAAAGGTGTAATCGTCGGGTATCACAGAAATAGCCGATCCATACGTGACATATCCAGCTAGTTGAAGTACCCAAAATCGACAATGGTCTAAGTGATTGGCAAGTGGAAGATGAGAGGTGACTGTCGGAATGTGCCCCGACTCTGCAGACCCACAAAACTGGGAGTTAGAGACCGACGGGTGCTGGCCAGAGAAATTCGGAAAAACCGTACCAAATCGATGGGCCACATCCGGGAGGAGTTTCAACAGGCATCCGGGAGGAGTTTCAAAAGACATCCGGGAGTGTTCTTTCGATGAATACCATCCGTAAGGAAGCCCATCAGCTCGGTTATCATGGACGTGCTGCCGCCCACAAACCTTTGATCACCAAGTCCAATAGCGCTGCTCGGCTAACGTGGTGCAAAAAACGTTGACAATGGACCGTTGAACAGTGGAAACAGGTTCTCTGGAGAGACGACTCAAGGTTTACCCTCTACCGTTCGGATGGCAGGGTCTGGGTTTGGCGTTTGCCTGGAGAACGCCTCCTGCCGGAATGTATTGTGCCAACTGTGAAGTTCGGCGACGGTGGAATTATGCTATGGGGGTGTTTCTCCTGTTATGACACGGACCCTTGGTCGCAATTCCTGGTAGACTCAACGCCGAGACCTACTGCACCATTTTGGATGACCATGCGCTTCCTACGTTGTGGCAGTTTTACGGGGTTGACCCATGTTACTTTCAGGATGACAATGCTTTTAGTCTCTTAAGCGCCGAAAAGGATCTTTCTGCTGTGGCAGAAGTCATTGGAATCACAAAATATAGTCTTATAAGGCTGTGAATGTCGGGAAACATAGACTGGGAGAATTTAGTGTGTTTGAATATGCATACAACATCTTTCACCGACCCAACTTGTATTTCTGAATGATTATCATTATACTGTACGTCTTCAGAAGTCCTGGAAGCATTTGTAACTGGATCTTGAGTTTTTCTGCATCAATGTCTTCAGAATAAAGTTGCAATAATGTATTTTAAATTTGTAAATCTCGCTGTGCGCTGAAATTAAAAGTGTTTCATTATCTCCCAACATAGTCAGCGTCTCTTTAAAAATCTTCGATTTAGCTCATTTATCACGAGGTCGTAAGCTTCCTAAAAGAGTTGCCTCTAATA
Source organism: Macrothele yani (assembly GCA_039090855.1). Lineage (NCBI taxonomy): Eukaryota > Metazoa > Arthropoda > Arachnida > Araneae > Macrothelidae > Macrothele > Macrothele yani. The sequence goes on along the minus strand of CM077024.1, from coordinate 126,224,459 downwards.
TTCCTTGGCTGTTATAAATACATGGTTGGTTTCTTTTCCTGCATGATCGAGGCGTTTTGGATTTTTCTTTGTCGTGGAAGCGTGGGTTCCAGACTATGCAATTTTTTTGCAGTTTCACATGTTTTTTCATAAATTGAATCGAAATTGTCTCTTTTCTTCTGCAGTGTTTCTTTGAGTAGTATAGTGTTTTGATTTGCCTCGCTGGCCGTTATTGTGGTTTTCTGCAATTATTGAGAACATTGTTCCGTTACTGTAAATATATCCAGTGAAAGTTGTAGTCCGAAATAAGAAGAAAATTGCTGCATAAGAGTTTGTAGACCATTTGCTCTACTTTTTTCTTCAGAAATGTGTGCTAGTACTTTATCTAGAATTTCATAATTGTGAATTATCGACTGCGGAGCTTTATTTCTGACAGTCTACCTTGTGACACAGATAGGTTTTAAACTTGTTGTGTTACCGGAATTAAAATCTTTAGCAATTTCCTCAAAATCGGGGAGATTGTAATTAAATTATGGAGACCGGAAGCAATGTTCAAAGCATTTCTCATGGAGATACTTGCAGCAGTAATATCCTGAAGACACATTGTAAACTATGAGCAACGCAGTGTATAGAAACTGCAGCAGGGACTATACTTTTTATGCGAAAGGCAACACCATTTAGACGACCAGTCATGTTTGAAGCACCGTCGTATGCTTGCCACCTGCAATTTTTTATATCCAGCCCACACCGGTTAAGTAGGTCAAAAATCATGGATGTTAATGTTTCAGCTGTAGTGTTGGGAACATCAACAATTCCGATTACATCTTCGTTATATTTCATATTTCAGACTTACCCATCTGATTGCACTGCAAAACTGTTCGTGATGAGAACAGTCAGTCGTTTCATCTTCTACCAAAGATAACCATTTTGATTGCTGAACAGAACAAATAATTTTCCTAATAAGTATGTTGTAAAGATGTTGCAACAATTCATTTACAATCATCATCATTGTCAACCATTATCAATCCACTGCTAGACGAAGGTCTCCCCAAGTTTCCTCCACAACGGTCTGTCTTGTGCCAGTCTCCTCCATGTCACTCCCGCATACTTTCGAATTTCATCCACCCATCTCCGACGTGGTCTTCTTCTGGGTCTTTTCCTATCTCTTGGAATCCAATCTAAAATTTCGGCTGTCCATCGATGGTCTGTCCTTCTGGCAGTATGTCCAGCCCATTGCCATTTCAGGGATTTTACTCTGATCATGATGGCTTCCACTCTTGTCATTTTTCTCATCCACGAGTTCCTCTTCTTATCTCTCCTGGTTACACCAAGCATGCACCTCTCCATGTTTTTTTGAGTTGTTTGCAGCATTTGTATGTCTCTTTTAGTTAAGGTCCACGTCTCTGCACCATACGTAAGCACTGGAAGGATGCATTGATCAAACACTTTTCTTTTAAGACACAATGGCATATTGCTCTTGAAAATTATGCTGTTTCTTCCAAAAGCTCTCCAGGCAAGTTTTGTACGCCGATTAATTTCTTCATCAATGTGACCCTCACTTGATATCTGCTGTCCAAGATAAACGTACGTGTCTGTTATCTCCAGCTTTTCTCCATCAATCGATAAATCTTCATTTCTTGTAAAAGCATTGAACATCACTTTTGTCTTCTGAAAGTTCATTTTTAATCCCACTTCTTTACTCTTGTCAGCAAGTTCCTGGATCATACTCTGCAGCTCTGATGGGGTAGTTTCAAAAATGACTACGTCATCAGCAAAACGAAGGTTGGTTAGATAATCTCCATTAATCTTTATTCCCTTGTTTTCCCAGCTCAGCGACTGAAAGACACCCTCCAATGTGGCATTAAAGAGCTTCGGAAATATGGTGTCACCTTGTCTCACTCCCTTTCCAATTTTTATGTGTGGTGTATTTTCAAACATCCGAATCTTTGCACTTGCATTTTCATAGATGTTATGAATAATATTAATGTATGCATCTTCAATACCGCAGGATTTCAGAGCCATTGTAACTGCTGATGGTTTCACCGAATCAAAGGCTTTTTCATAATTGATAAAAGCCATGCACAATGGAAGTTCATATTCCCTCGCTCTTTCAATTAGTTCTCTTAGTACATGGATATGATCTGTTGTGCTGTAGCCACTCCTGAATCCAGCTCGTTCTCTCGGTTGAGCCATGTCCAGTGTTACCTTCAAGCGGTGTGAAAGAACTTTAGTGAAGATTTTATAAACCACTGATAGGAGGCTGATAGATCTGTAGTTCCCGAGATCCTCAACGTCACCTTTTTTATGTAGCAGGATAATTATAGCGTTGTTCCAATCCTGAGGAATCTTCCGTTCATTAAGGCATCGAGTGAAAATTTGGGCGAGTACTATTTCGATTTCTCCACTTGCTTCTTGTATGATGTCTACAGTAATTCCATCTTCTCCTGGAGCTTTCCCCCGCTTCATGTTCTTGATTGCATGTGCAACTTCTGTACAATATCGTGCTGTAAATATTTTTCATCATCTATCCACTTCAGTATTCCGGATCATCTTCACACCTAACTTTTAGCAACAACATTAAGTTACTTTCGTGCTCATCGTGACCCCTCAGACCTAGACCTTGTCTTGCCAAGTGTCCTACAGATGTGATCACTTTTAGAAATATTTTCTTTCTGGCAATCTGCTCTTCACGGTGCCGGGCATTTATCATAGAACATACGTTTACTAGTTGTTGGAAAGCATTCATATCCATTATGCACTCTAAATGGGATTTTGACTTCTCGTGATTTCGAAAAATTTGGCTCTTTTTCAAGCTGTGAATCCCGTTGAAACAAATGCTAAATCATTTTTAGACTTTTTTAAAGAATAATGAGAACCATCCCACTGACAGATACTGCAAAACGCAGCTTTTCTATTTGTGCAGAAAGACAACCATTTAAATTCTTTGAACCGCGTTTTTTTTTTTAAATGATTTCGAATGATGTGAATGAATCCTTCTTAACTGTTGATAGGTAATCAAATTCTAGCGGCTCATAGGCCTTATTTCAGGCCGATTTTTCTTGCTTGGAACACACTGAATACACGCATAACTGAAAATCGTAATCAGAGTTCGTACCTTCATTCAGTATCGGAGGTTGGTTTCCCATTCCCTGTCCGTCATCAGAAGTGGAAACACAGTCAACTACCACAATGTTGTTCGCTACAGTTCGAACTGGGATATTCTCGGAGTCAATTACTGGAGAAGACACTTTAAAATTAAAGATCCAGACTCACGGTCGCCACTGGCGATAAACTTCATCGTCGTGGCGACTAAAAATGGTTGATTAAATCGCCAATTCTGGTGACCTGTACGGGGCAAACATTTATTTTATTTTACTTGTACTGTACGGATTATTTTTTTTAACTTGTACGGAACTCGCACGCTTTTGAAAAATTTTACTCCAAATGTACGGAAATCGCACGAAATGGCGCAAAATTTGAGTTGTACGGAAGTCGGCCATCACCTGTTTCATTCTGTTTGAACAGCAGAAAAGAAAAAAAAAGTTTATAAAAAAGGCGAGGGCATCGGTTTTTAAACACGAAGAATGCGCCAAGGCTGATGGTTCATCGTAGGGGAACGAGGTTGCGGTGTGGATGAAAGCCGGTGGTGGACAGCTCAACGTCTGCGTCGGAAAAGTCCAACTGGGAGAAATTTTTATTAAAAGAAATTATCCAATTTTTTATATAAATGTATTCAAATTTAACAGTAACCAAGACACGTCAAAATAAACTCCCATGTGAAATTTCGTCAAAATCCGATGAAAACTTTACAAGTTAGGCATTTTATTTTTATTTTTTTTAGTGAATGCTCGCTGAAAGCCTGCATATTCCATAGGAAAATTCTAAAATTCGGAATCGGCATAGTCCGGATTTTCGAGGTTGTACTGTAATAATATTTCCATACCTGCGAACTGCTACAGAATGTCCGTACTTTCTACGGATTTAGTTGGCTGACTACGGACATCGCTGTCGAAACTACGGATTCTACGAATTTTCATATTTTTTTTTTTTTTTTTATATTTTATTGTTTTATGATATGCACGAGATTCTTAAGCGGACTCGCGGAATTCCGCGTTGATTTTTTTTTTTTATCATCATTTAGATCGCTCTCAGGATCAGCGTAAAACTGAAGACAATTTGCGGGTGGGTGGGTGTGGAGGAGTTCCGTTTGGAGACGGTATTTCGTGTCTCAAGACTTTCTTAAACGGTAGTTGAATGGAGTTAAAGTAATCGTAATTTTTTCTCCCGATGTTGCCTTAGTGTAAAGTTTTATTGTTAAATATGATTTTATTGCATAAAAGTATTTCAGCTTGAAACTGTAGGCAACCATGTGCGAAAACGGAGGTTAGACGCCGCAAAAATTTCCCCGTAATCTCAGTCATCAGATTCTTCCGCGAAATCGATGAACTCCGCCTTTTTCGTTATTATTTTGGTCATTCGCGAGATCAATAAACCGGTGAACACAATTGGGGAGGGGGGATAACAGGGGATGTTCGTCGGAGGATGGAATTCCATCTTTACGAAAATTTCGAAAACGGAAGGTCGACGGAGTTCATATTTTTTCCGCAAACGTAATTCCTTTTTTCTCGCGATGTTGCCTCTGCCCAGTATTATTGTTAAGTAATATTTAACTGCATAAATATTTGTATTTCAGCTTGAAAATAGTGGAAAAATTTCCGAAACCGGAAGTCGGACGGTGCAAAGATTTCTCCCGTGAGCGCCCTCCCCTCCCCGCGCGATGTTCCCACTCTCCTGTATTGTTTTATTACTTCAGTTTCAACTTTTAAGAATACTATAACTGAAATATGCAAAATAAAACATACTGATATTATACTAAGCAATTTTATAAAAATAATTTAGTATGAAATATAGAATTCGATTTTTTTTTCAAGTTTGGCCACCGAGGTTTTTTTTATGGCCACTAACAATTTTGGTCTTGGTGGCCAATGTCTACTAGCAAAATTTGTAAGTCTGGATCTTTATTTAAAATACGAAGTGATTTTCAGTCGTTTACTCATTTTTATAAAATTTTATTTAAGCCTGAGAACGCGTGGAAATCATACACAGCTCACGAATTTTTACTTGTTAGTAGAAGTCTATAGTCCGAGTCAACCTAAGAGTAAACCACTATGAAGGGCACGAAACAGCTACCTCCGCTACGAAAAATAGTTCCCAGGTTTAGAGCGAAAAGCATCAGAGTATTGCTTAGAATCCATTTTTGTTTGCTCAACAGTTGTTTATCAGACAAAATTGCTATCTAAAAAAAAATTAAGAAGTTAGAGCGCTTTTAGAAATAAATTTGTTGTGAGAAGTTTCTGAATCAAGAGCTTCGCACTTTCGGCTATTTGTGCCCACTTGGGATACAACTCGGACAGGGGGAGGGGTGGAAGACCTCTCCCAACATTAACAACACACAGACAATAAATTGACAATCGAGGAAACTCGAATGGTGCGTTACTTAAACAGGCAGTAGGGGAAACAGTTCGGCCTCCACCAGACCCCCACTCACAATTCCCACTGCTTGTGAGATGTGTGGGTGGGGGGATCAGAAAGGAAACAGTAAAGTGCACAGTGACGCGAATGGATACCGTTCTTTCACTCCACGACGAGATGTGACAAGGCTCTCCTGCCTTTACCAGTAGTACACTTTTAGGGTGAATTGCAGTATAGGAGTGCAACAAAACAATGCATACTTTCATTGATTCATTCCTAATTCCTTTGTAACCTGGGCATCCATATTTATCAGAAACGAAATTCAGTAGCCATTTTGATGAGCTGGGCAACGAATAGTCAAAGTGCGCTTTTTCTCACACGTCCCTTCAAATGAGGGAGTGTTAGATTTATAGTTTCGTAGATGCCAGAAAAGGGGACAAGATATTATTGCTCTTCAGCCGTCCCAGGCGAGGGAAAAACGCAAGCGGAATATGTTGGAAGGGGACGCTGTAAGAGGGGTCATGGAGAGAAGGCAATTTAAGGTGTGACCGTTCTTTCTTGGAAGTCGTTGGACTTCCAGGGATCTGCAATCACTTCCTACTCCTGACTGAAACTACAGGTTCAAAGTATTTCCTCAGCTATTCAGCCCCCCCCCCCTATCTCCCCACTTTTGCTAACGAGAATTGCAGTTATCCTAGACAATCGGGCTCCCAACGTGATAAGGTTGTTACCATTCCATACAGGATTAACCCGACTCAGCCTCTCCATCAAGGGAAATCTTGTGTGCACCCCCTCCCTCCCCGAAACAAACAGAAAAAAAAAAAAGCTTAGGAGCTTTGTTGGGGATTAGGATCACCCGACCACTTACCTAGAGGAACTTCTAAGGCACACCACAACAATCGCACACATGCCAAGTGAAAAATAAATAAAAATAAAAATCTTTGCTAAAATTATTGACCTGGCCTGGGCGGTTCCGTCGCCACTGATTTGGATTAGAGATTAGAGGAATGGCACCTGATCTGACTAACCTCGCGCGTTTCCAATCAGCAAGGGCTCGTAATGATTTATTTCACAAAATTTTATTGTACTACTTTAAATCCATGATAATTTAAGTATTACTGAATTTCCATTAATCTAAGTTAGAATGATTTGAATTGCCTGAAGTCATTATTCATATGACACATACAGAAAGATGAATTACTAGCAAACTATGTTAACTGAAGGGTTAAAATACTTGTTAACTATTTCAAACGATTAACAGATGAATGCAGCACTTAGGAAACTGATAACTTCCTTTTGTAAAAACAAAATGAAATATAAATCTAAAGAAATTGCAAAGCATGTGTATGAAACAGATACAAGATGTGTTCATATGTTTAGAGTTAGAACATCAGCTATAAGAGACCCACTATGTAACAGTTTACACAGGAAAAGTATATTTGACTGTGTAAGATCTTATGCTAATAAAGGTGTTTTATCTAAAAGTTATACAAAATGTTTTGAATTAAAATTATCAAAAAGTTCTTTAATATAATTCAACTATTCATTTCATCAAAAGCAATTGTTTCGCGTTCAATATCAGTCGCATAAAATGAAGCTCACATAGCTAAAAAATAATATTTGTTTTTAGTATTTCAGAAGATCAAGTAGGTAAACTACATGTTAAGGTACCATTGCTTCTTTTACAGTTTTCTTCGTTCTTTCTTTTTTTTAAACAATACGCAACGAAAATTAGTTAACAACAAAACTAATAAAAATGTTTTACTTCTGTAGGTATTAATTAAAGTTTAAAGGAAGCAAGGAAGTGTTAAATGAGAAACAAGATTATTTTGATACGTTCTCTTTATATTTAATTTTATTGTTTATTGTGGTATTTTATTAGCCAGTATTTGAATTATGCGTTTGACCCTATGAACCTGCATTGGAACATTCGCCTGAAATAAAAATTTCAGGCTACGTCACTAAGACAGGCTCTAAATGATTATACCTCTAAAGACTATATTGGAAGCTTGTACATACACTGGCGGAAAGTGAAAAAACAACACCATGAAGGAATTGGTGGACGATCATGAAATTTACATATGTTAATGGGGTCGAGTTTACGTAGGTGTGATGTTAATTTCGGGACCAACCGGTGAACGCTTATGCCACAGCACGGCATAATATGCAAATTATCGTCGGTGGTATTTTAAGGAGTACGGCGAAGTGAATGTAATCAGTCGTCTGCGTACGGACACGTGCGAAGACCCTGAAGAAGCTGCAATGCCTGGACATGGAAGACTTGTACGATTTCAGCAGTTATCGGACTTTGAGCGAGGTCGTCTAGTCGGACTCCGCTAGGCCGGGCGGTCGTATTGCGGAGCGAATTGGACTGGAAGTATCGGTGGTGGTACGATGGTGGCGTAGATGGTCCGAGGAACATTCCCACACGAGAAGACGTGGAACCGGGAGTCACAGACGTACTGATGAGCAGACCGATCGACGCATAAGAAGAGCAGCGTTGTCAAGCAGAACATCCACTGCGACGCAAATCCGAGCGGCCGTTGCACCTGAGGTGACTGTGCGAACAATCCGCAACCGTCTACTGGATGCAGGACTACGTGCACATGTGCCTCTGGCATGTGTACCTCTGACTCCAGCTCACCGTCAGGAACGGCTGCAGTGGTGTCGCCAACGTCTGCACTGGAAAACGCAATGGCGATCTGTCGTGTTCAGCGATGAAAGCAGATTCTGCTTGAGAGCCTCCGATGGCCGTATGCGTGTTCGCAGACGTACAGGAGAGCGTCTCCACCCTTCTTGCATCCGCCAGCAACACACAGAACCTACACCTGGTCTCCTGGTGCGGGTAGCGATCAGCTATCACTCCCGTACACAACTAGTGTTTGTACCGGGTACGTTAAACAGCACCTCCTACATCAACAACATCATTCAACCAGTTGTTGTGCCATTTGCAAGGTCGCTCCATCGTGGTGTTTTCCAGCAAGATAACGCACGCCCACACACGGCACGTGCAACGCAACATGCACTTCAGGGTGTGAGACAACTTCCATGGCCTGCACGTTCATCGGATTTGTCCCCCATTGAGCACGTGTGGGTTTTTATGGGACAACGACTTATCCGGTCTCCACGGCCAGCCACGACCATCCCCGATTTACGCGTCCAGGTTGAGGATTGGAACTCAATACCCCAAACTTACATCCAACATCTGTACGACAGACTCCATGCCAGAATTGCACAGTGTGACGCAGTTCATGGCGGTTTAACCTCGTACTAACCATGTTACATGGAAATGTTATTTTTCAGTTTACCAGCAAATACAGCTGTATTTTGCCATAATGCCTTGATCACGTTATACTCTGTATTCCGTTATTATGCTGTATAAATTTCGTTGGTATCAGACGTCTCCTTCTTGGTGTTCTTTTTTCACTTTCCGCCAGTGTATTTTAAAGCATGTAATCATACGGTACCTACCGCAACAACTTTGTCTTAAGCTATAGAATTGTTAAAAACAGCATAGGGTGAGAAATATAACACCGAATAGATACCTTTCATTCGCTCTAACAATGTTTGTCCAGATATCTCATGCCGAAATTAGCAATTCGCACTGAAAACATTTGTAATTCCGATTATGTAGCATTGTACTTCTAAATTACCAAACATTCTTTGCCCCACAACTCAAGCTAACTCTTTTACGTCCTCCTATCTTTCAAAGCAATTTTAACGATTTCTTATTAAGGAATGCTGCTTATGGGAACAACTTCCAAATACACTGCTGGCCACCCAAAATGCAACACCAAAAAAGGACACGAGATAGCAAAGCCATATTTACTGGACACATAACAACAGGTACAAAGATGAAACGATTGACCTTACATGCCCGTGCGACTTGCGGAACATGCAGACATCAACAGTTCGTGTGGCCCCCATGGCTGGCAATAAGGGCCGCTACACGACGCGGCATCGAACGAAAGAGGCTTTGGATGTGGGCTTGGGGTATGTCGGTCCAGGCTGCTTCCGCACGTTACCACAGTTCATCAGGCGTAGCCGCGGGTGGTGCTTGCCGGGCCACTCGGTTGCCAATCAGCGACCAGACGTATCCGATGGGCGACATATCGGGAGAATAGGCGGGCCACGGCAGAAGTGACACCTGGTGGGCCGTGAAGAAATGTTGCACGATGCGTGCTACGTGTGGGCGCGCATTGTCCTGCTGAAATGTGGCCGCTGGCAGGTAAGGGAGGACTACAGGCTCCAAAACGTCGGAATGTAGCGGTGGCTGTTGAGTGTACCGACGATACGTACTAGAGGGGTGCGGGTGTCATATCCAATTGCACCCCAAACCATAACGCCAGGCGACAGACCGGTATGGCGATGCATGATGCGGGCGTCATACAGTCTCTCGCCGCGGATCCGACCATCGTGGTGTTGCAGGCAGAAGAGGAATTCGTCGGAACCATTCCGTAGTCCACATGCGGCGTTCAACGGCCCACTGCCGCACTCGCTGGTGGTGTAACGTCAATGGTAATCGGAACAATGGGTGACGTGTGGCAAGTCCCCGATCCTGCAGGCGACGTCGAACGGTACGTGCTGACACAGATTGTTGCGCAACATACCCTAATTCCTGCGCTAACGTTCGTGATGTGGCTGTGCGAGCCGTCAATGCCCGCCGCACAACATGCCGGCCCTCTCGTTCGATGGTGTGCCGCGCCTGCGGCAATCGCTCACGTCGGTCCATCCGTCTCTCCTGCACCCATCGAATCCATACTCGCCTCAATGTGGCTGGATGTCGTACCGCACGGGCGCCGATGTCTCGGTACGATACACCGCTGTCGCGATAAGCCACTATTCGTCCTCTGTCGAACTCCGAAATGTGCTGGAATGCCTTCCGTATTCTGCAACGAGACATCAGGAAGCTTCCCACGCACAGGTCTGGCAGCAGAACACACTTCTAACCCGCCATTTGTGCACCCTTCTTATAGTGCTTCTCGGTGGCGTGCCGAGCGCAGATGATTTGAATATGCCCTGCAATGCTAATCGTTTGCATGTCCTCTCGCGGGCGACGCATGCTGCGAATTTCAGGCCAATCGGGTGCTTCCCTCTTGGTGTTGCATTTTGGGTGGCCACCAGTGTATGTACCTGTATGAGTCAGACTTGCTTGTTAAGTTTCCGAACTTGCACATTAATAATTTTAACTTAAGTGAAAGAAACAAAGAAAAAAAAAATCTGTGCTTTAATTACTATATTTTGTCGGAGTGCTGTTTTCTTTCGAAGTGCCGTATTTTTTCTAAATGAAAATAATGAGATTTTTCGACCATTTAAATAGTTGCCGTTATACTTCGACACACTGTATGTGTACAGCATTTTGGTGACTACTAAAATAGGAATATAACCTCACGCATAACAAAAGACAATAATAATGAAAACACTTGCTCTTGAAATGGCCGTTATTTCAGGTCGAACTCGAAGGTCACGTCCGAGCCGCTCTGCCAAGACGTACCTGGGGGTGATGACGTCAGAGGTCAAGAGCAGGGGGAACAGTATGACCTTTGGCAGGAGAGCATTATCTTCCTTTCTTCCAGGTAACTTCCGAGGGAGTCATTGTGATCGTTTCCTTGAGCCAATGGGCATTAGCCATTTGTGAGCGTTTACTTGAGCCAATGGGTATTAGGATTATAATCTTGTCTTCTTGGAAACTCAGTCAGTTTAGTTCATGTTACTTTGACGCACGTGGAAACTCTACCAGGTGTATGTGCCTTTAGAAGTATCAGAGATTCAATCAGGTAAATTTTTCTTTCTATCTTATATTTTAATTCTTATTCAATTTCATTGAATAATGTTACGTTAATTATGTTTAGCTGTCAATAAGATGTATTCCTAAGAATGAGATATTACCGTGAAATATCGGTTGGTTACCCATTGCGTTATGCCTTTTCTTTCTTCAAAAGCTTCGAGAAAGCTATTGTCGTGATAGTGCAGCAAACTCGCTTAATTACCTAGATTATTCACGACGCGACAAACAGAAATTCTGAAGTCCATAGCAGTGCTTGATTTCTTTTTAACAACAAAAAAAAGGGGGGGGGGGGCTAGGGAATTTCGGGACCAAATTGTGGTTACAATTCAAGATTTTGTGTCACCAAATGTAAGAAAGAAGTCTGAACTTTTACCCTGTTCTACAACATAAGGGTACCTAGAATTATTACACGGAGCCGCCCCCGGTGTGGCAGTGGTCTAAGCGCTGGCTTATGACCATTCGTCCGAGAAGGGTCCGATTTCGAATCCCGGTGAGGGATGGATGTTGTATTTGTCTTACGGCACTGGCTCTCTCCTTCCTCTGGAGTCAGCGGCTGTAAATTAGAGACGGGCGACTACTTATAGCTCCTTGAGTTGCTCACGGTGATTGTTAAACTAACAATAATAAAAAAAGAATTACGACATCGTATAAAATGGCAGAAGCTACGACATCGTTCCAAAAATGGCAGAAGCTCATTGTTCAAATAGGATCCAGGAAAACTCGTACACTTTTTTAAGTAACGGGACGTACGCAAATTGTGTTTCGTTCCGAGATCTTGTCAAAGTGTACGAGTTTTCATCGGGATATCTGTAGGTATGTAAGATTAAAATGGCACAAGGCTTATGTAGAAACTAAATATTGAGTTATGACTTCAATATTTCGTAAACTCCTCAGAGCCCATTTAAGAAGGGGCTAGAAGGCTGTAGCCCCGGGCCCTCGCATTTTCAAGGGGCCCCCAAGTTTATGCAAGATGGTTGAAAAATTGGCATTTTTCCTTTTTTTTTTTTTTTTTTTTTTTTGCAGATAGCACAGCAAAAACTATATGAAACTGCCTTGCGAAAAAAAAAATTCTATTTCGTTCCGTTTTTTTAAGAGGAGTCCACAAAAATACACTTTTTGTGGAATCCTCCTAAAAATTTGAATCGTGATATGTGGATCACATTATTTTGTTCACTACTCCGATATAATGTCAACAATCTGAACCCAGGGTTCGGGTTTAAAGCACAACTGAACTGGCATCCATTTTTCAACCATGCATTTTCTTGCTAACACTGATTCGTCCTTGAATCATGGGATAAGCACTTCAATATGGCGGGGATATGTTTATGGAATTCTCATGTTTTGGAAATGTTTTCACCTGAATATTTTTATTCTGCCATAGATGTGCCACTACTGTCCAGCCTCGAGCTCCCTGTCTCCTTAAATGGGCTCTGAAACTCAGGGTTCTAGATACAAGGGCTGGCTCTTACGGCAGATTTCAGTTGTCCCCGGAAGTTGCGGCTGGTGACGTAGCTGGGATGCATCGCTGTGTGTTAGGAATTACTTTACTCTGTGCGGGGAATTCTGATGATGAATATAACTGCTGAGCTGCCGAATACGAAACAAAATGGTGAAATGAATTTAAGAAACGAAAGGATTGAAGCAGAATATATCATTGATTTTTTCCACTTTTATATATGTGTGTATTACTTCCATCAAACGCGAAAATAATGCTTTTTTTTGTTTATAACAAAACCTCTGCTACTGTAATTTTTGTGAAACGTTTCGGATATTCAGGTGTCCATTTAATTCGACTTTTACCCTCTACAAGAGAGGTTACCTGTGTTTTTGTAAGTATGTTTCGAAAGCATTTGTCATTTTTTTTATCAATTTTTGATTTTTCGTATTTTGTTTTGTAGAAAAGCTCTTTAAAATAACCATTTTTTTTTCCTGTTTTCAGAAATTTTCTTTTTCTGTTATTGACAATTTGTCACTTAAAAAATTTACTGTTTTTTTTTTTTTTGGAACATATCACATTTAACGCCGAAAATTGTCTTTTCATCTCATGCAGGTGAATTGGGGCCACATTTTCTGCAAAATACCTTTTTTGGGACTAAGATTTTTAAGTCTATCAAAAGCATCCTGCAGTATTTTTCTCTTTCACTGTATTTCACCTCTAGCTGTGACATTTTCAACGTTTGATCTCGGTAAATTGCCTGTTGGTATAGCCGACGATTTCAATATTTTTTTCATTGGTAAACCAAGCAAGTGATTCATCATATCGTCTTCGTACTTACTATAGTGTTTAAAAAGTGCTAACTGCAAATCCTGGTATTTGTCTAACTAAAAGAATCTGCTCTACAACCCCTGTTAACCCAGTCTTTTGTAACTCTTGGATCGTTTTGAGGGAAATAGTGAAAAATTATGTTTCGCCCTTTCGTACTCCTGCAGGTATTTCGGCACGTAGCAACAGCGTAGGAAGCCATTGTACGAAAACGATGTACTAAAGAAATTAAATAAAAAATTCAATGTCAGAAATACAACCAAATAAACAGCAGATAACTCATCCGAATGCAACAAACGTGGTTTAAAAGCATCTACCGAGCGCTTTACATTGCGCAGTGACAAGTGACACGCATCCCCGTGACGTCACTGAGCGGCACAGGCGAGGACCACTTCAACGAAAACAAACACAAAGCGACGAGCCAGCCCTTATTAAAACTGTCTGAAACTCCTACACCTCATATAAGGGGATGTAAAAAAATTGTGCTTCCTTCCGAGATTTTGTCAAAGTGTGCGAGTTTTCCTAGCTGAACAAAACGAAATGTACCAGTTTTCCTAGGGATTTCAAGAGGTATGTTAGATCAAAATGACACAAGGTTTATGTAGAACCTTTCTGACTCTTTAGAACTTCAGTTATGATTTTGATATTTCCCATGCGATAACAAGCAATAAAAGCTACCTAACAGGAACTCAACGAATCGAGAGATAATCCCGTCTACTTTTTAAACACGTTAGCATTACGCTGTCAGTCCTAATCCTGAATACAGTGTGAAGGGAACGCATGCCAATATGATGCAAGAAACCATTATCACATGTACACACTCTTGTTTTCATATAATTACATCTTTGAATTTTTTGTCATTTGCGGTAAAATAAGCAATAAATTGCACAATGATTTCAAAAAAAAAATTAGAGCAATATCTCAAAATTGTAGTTATGTTTCAATTTAGTCAATTATTTGTTATTAAAATTATTTCATTAATCAATCGTCAAACATTTATAAATGAAGGTCCGAATTGCCTCCACTCATTTGAACGGAACTCGTACGTTGTTGAAAGATTTTACAAATTGCAGCTGAAGCAAGAGGTTGGATGTTTGTGTGAAGGGACATCCAACCTCTTGCTTTAGCTGCAATTTGTAATCGGCGAAAATTTCCCGATTGGGCTACATACAAATTCTCTATATTTATATACCTTGTGATAACCCCCTCCCCTCTCACGTTTTGTGCGTTTGCACATGTCCGCAAAGAATCTTTTGAGCATTAGCTTATAAACAGTGAAATGCCTTTGTTGAGTTGTAGATTATAAACATTTTTTTATACACGATTACATTAAATATCGCAATTAAGGAAATACGAAATTACGGAAACTTAGTGATTCAGACATCCAACCTCTAGGGACGTGGCCGCGAAGCGATTGAAAACGCAATTTTTATACGGCCCCTTAAAAAAATTGTGCCTAGTTCTCATGTTCATGACGTTTAGGTACCAGGTCAGGTTATTGATATTGCATTTTCACTTAGGCATGAAATCTTAATTATTTGGCATTGGCCCAAGCCTTTTTAACAGTTTTTCTTCCCCGATGTCATATTTTTAAAGTTGACATTACAAGTCAAGTTAACGGCTTTCCGTTTATACGTAGGCATTCATTACCATGCATTAGACTTAGGACCTTTTAACGCTTTTTATTTTACCGATGATATTCATAAGGTTTACAGGACATTGAAAGTTAGTAATGTTACGCCTTCACTTACGCACTATATATATTAATTCATGGGCTTAGGCCTAGTAGGTCCTTATGACAGTTTTTATTCTACCAATGTCCTAGGCCCTAGTAAATACTATTTTTTGCCTCAGTAGAAGAGCAATGTTAATAACGTGACATGTTTTGTAAACGTCGTGAACATTTAGTGTGATGGATTAAATACTATTACGAGGCCTACGCCCAGTTAATTATTGTTTGGTGCCAAAGCAGATCGAGATGCAACACTGATGACTTGATATGCAAACGCTATGAATATAACGTAGGCCGAATAAAAACTGTAAGAAAAGGATCTGTGGTTAATATAGGGCCTATAAATTAATATTTAGTGTGTAGTAAAAGCACATCGTTGTGAACTTAACTTTTTATGTCAATCTTATAAATATAAAATCTACGGACTAAAAACTGTTAAAAAAGATCTAGACTTCGGCTTAGGGCCTATTAATTAATGTTTGGTGCAAAAGCACAATATAACTTAATTTTACTTGTTATATGAACGTTATGAATATAATATCGTTAGTAAAACAACTGTTAAAATGGCCAGGGCATAAGTCCTAGTGATTAACATTTTATGCCTAAGTAAAAGAGACATCAATATATGTTATGTAAATACTAAATAAAAGCGTAGCATTACTAAAAAATTCCACCTTATCGTCCTTTTTCGAAAATAGTATGAGTCATGCTGTAATTCCGTTGATTCGTCGAACACCGTAGTTTTAAAAAAAGTCACGGCAATTTATTTTCCCGAAATAAAGGTGCAATTCTTACTTGACTTACATAGCACGTTTACTCGAAAGTTCCCAATTCAATTCTCATTATAGGGCCAAGAAATTGCAATTGTTATACGGCCCTTAAACTTTTGTGGCCATTCTCCTGAATCCCGATCGGCCGCTGAGTTGAAATTAAGGTCTTTCTTAACGAAATATATATATGAAAAAAAAGTCCTCATGTTGTTACCAGACAAAAGAGCATATCAGTCGACACAGATGTAATGTGTTCAGTAAATGGCATTTTTCCCTGGGCCGTTTTTCATCATGTTTCCTTATGCATTTCTTCTTTTAACTGTTCGATTTGAAAATATGTTTGTCTTAGATACCGTTCTTCTTCTATGGGAAACTTTTTGTGCGCCATTTGTTCATTTTCGTAACAAACTTTTTAGCCGCTGGTGAAAATAAGCAGCTGTTTCTATTTCTAGATGGTTTATCGATTATAGAAATCCTGTAGCGATTTTTCTTATTATTTCTGAATGGTTTATCGATTATAGAAATCGTGTTGTGGTTTTTTTTTCTCACCAGTTGCTCTAACTTTGAGTGACTTTGATAAATTTAATTCGTGTCGGAAAGGATGGGAAAGACGTGCTCATTTCAGCCGAAAATTCGGTGTCATCTTTCTTGTTATTAGTATTTATCACTCGTGTACATTAATGAAATATTAAGCATTTAACTGAATGATTTCGAAAAAGACCTGAGGCCTAGGTGCTTTGTGAAGAACCTCATTGTTTGAAGAAACACAACAATCATAATATGTGTAAACATGGAATGAAATATTATAACAAGAAAGATGACACCAAATTTTGGGGTGTAATATGCACGTCTTTTGAATCCGATCTGACGCAAATTAAATTTATCAAAGCTATTCAAAGTCAATGGAACCGGTATGGAAAACAATAGTATCTGACGGAAGAAAGAAGTTTTTCAATCCGGATATCTTTCAGATATTGCAGTAAACGAAATTGTGAGCTTACGCCCTTTGTTTGCAGTCTTGTGCGTTAAAAAAAACATGAATTTGTATGAAAAACATTTGGCGCCGGAAACGTTCTCCAACATAGAAAGGATTTTTCACATCGGTCTCTTAGAAACAGAGATATAGACAAAAATAAGATGTGACTTTACGTCCCCTGGTGGGAAAACCATTCATTATTTTTGAAAGACCATATTCTCAAAAGGTTTTTCCATATGAGCACTATCGGTCCAAGAAAAAAAAAAATTTAGTCGAGTTTTCAGGGGCCCAGATTTTGTTACAAATATATCAGAAGCAGAAATTAACACTTATTGCCCTGGTGGCCAAACCATTCTTTACCAAACATTAGAAATTATGTGAAAAATATTTTTCATCAGGTCTTGTATGCGATACAGGAAATATTTTTCAAATCGGAGTTTTAGAAGCAGAAATAACGCGATTGACCTTTGTGCCCCCTATCGGAAGCTCTATGATTTACTTGAAAATTTCGAATTTATAGGAAAACCTTACGCATCGGAAACACAATCCAACAAAGAAAGAATTTTTCAAATCGGACTCCTAGAAGTAGAGATATTGACAAAAATAAGATATACATCTACGCCCCCTGGCGTAGAAGCCATGCATTATTTCAAGAAGAACATGTTCATAAAAGGTTTGTCGACATTAGTAGTATCGGTGAACAAACCACTTTTTTCAATCGAGATTTTAGAAGCTCATATTTTGCTGCAAATGCATTAAAAACGGAAATTGAGACTTACGCCACCTGGTGGCCAAACCATTTTTTCTCAAAAATTAGAAATTATGTGCAAAGGATTTCCCATCAGGAGCTGTATCCGGTGCAGAAAGAATTTTTCAAATCTAAGATTTAGAAGCAGAGATATAAGGGGGAAAGCTGTTTACCATTACGTCCCCTAGCGGAAAGTCTATGAATTAATTCAAAGTTTTGAAATTATATGAAAAACATGTCACACTGGAAACACATCCAACAAAGAAAGAATTTTTCCAATCGGACTCCTAGAAGTACAGATATTGACAAAAATATGATATACAACTACGCCCCTTGGCGTAGAAACCATGCATTAAAAAAAAGAAAATGTTTCTAAACGGTTAGTCTATCTGTCTACAAACGACGAATTTTTTCATTCAAGAATTTAGAAGCTCAGATTTTATGGCAAATACATCAGAAGCAAAAATTAACACTTACGCCCCCTGGTGACTAAAGTATTCTTTACCAAAAATTTGAAATTATATGCAAAAGATTTTCCATCAGGAGATGTATCCGCTGAAGAAAAGATTTTTCAAATCGGAGTTTTAGAAGAAGGGTTATCGGGAAAAATGTAATTTATTTTTACGCCCCCTAGCGGAAAATCTATGAGTAATTTGAAAAAAGTAACTGTACCTAAAATACTCTTCAACATAAATGAAATCGAAAGATAAAAGAATTCCTTCAATCGGGTGTTTAGATGGAAATATGTGGAATAAAACTTATTTCTGAATTCGATATCATCTGCATTTACGCCCCCTAGCGGCGAAATTGTACATCGTAAAAAAAACGAAGCAAAGGATCATCATTCGCATATTTCAAGCTTCTTAATGCAAAAAGAATTTTTCAAATCGGACTGATAGTTGCAGAGATATCGTAGGTACGGACGGACGGACAAACCGATAACATAAGCACGATCTTTTTTACAAAAGACGTGCTAAAAAGACAGCAAGTATATCTCCTTTCGGGACACTGAAAGTCTTGTGTTTATGAAATGGCACTTTCAAAACATCGTACGTTACTAGGTACAGACTTTTTACTCTGGTGCACCCTCGCTTACCTATGCGATGCTTTGTTTATGAAGTGGAAGTTTTTCTTATTTTACCATGTGTCTAAGATTCAGTTAAAAGGCTTAGTTAGAGTTACTTTCTTTGTCATGCGCCATTTGCTAAAATGAATTGCATTAGGCGTAGTTACTGCTCGTGGATGAGCCATGTATGCACGTGTTCCCTCGAACAATGAGCCTCTTCTGCTAACTGGAAAATTCTGTTCTCACTTTTTCCGTCTCCATATGACGAAAAAGTTTTAGTAGTAGGAGTGATTCGTGGGAACACCTGAAGTTTCATGATCTATTAAATTTCAATAATCTATCACAGGACCTGATCTTGAAGTTCTGTAGGGAGATCAGATATCGTGGCTAGCATATTTCGTTTATTCTGGCACAATATTTTCATTTAGTACACCAGCCATTGTAAATTGTGTTACCGTAAGAAACCGGGTAATTATTGCGCAGGTGATTGTATGATGTCTATGTATCAGTCCTGAACTCTTAAAGAGAAGAGCCACTACAGCTATCAAAATTACATTTCATATTTAGGAGTTATGTGAGATACTTTATAAAGCAGAACATTATGCCTTTTCTTAAAGTTAACTGTAAATCATTGTCCCTTCAAACAGAAGCTCAACTTCCAAAGCATACTTTTACTTCCAAATATCACTATTAAAAAATACGTAATTCGTAATGAGTCCTTCTATAGAAAAAATGAAACGACTTATTCCCCCCACATTAATTACAAAGAACATTTCATCGTCGAGCGATTAAAGTTCTATTTTATACACTGAAGAGCAATCAAATTAGAGATACCTGTCTAGTAACGTGTAGCACCACCTTTCGCCTTGATGACGGCGGTGATTCGTCTCGGCATGGACTCGATATGACACCGGAAGCGTTGGGAAGCCATACGGATCCACGAACCCTGAACAAGCTCCCACAGTTCACGAAGATTTGATGGAGAGGGGTCAGAGCCTCGAACACCTCTCTCGGTGGCATCCCAGATGTGCTCAATGGGATTGAGGTCAGGTAAACTAGCCGGCCAAGGAAGCGAGGTCACGTCGGTGGAATGTTCATCCAACTATTCGGATACAATTCGGGAGCGATGGCACGGTGCATTGTCTTGTGGCAGCATGAGGTCCCCAGTGGGATATTGAAGATGCACAAACGGGAGCAAATGGTCGTCCAGGATATCCCGGTAACGTTGACCTGTGAGCGACGATGTCACACGTACCAGGGGTCCCATTTCAGTGCACGTAAACAGTCCCTAGAGTAAAATGCCTCCCCTACCAGCTTGAAGAGTACCCTGCTGGCAAGAAGGATCCATCGCTTCATGTAGTTTGCGCCGTACTCGTATCCTGCCATCCGCATGTACCAACGTGTATCTCGACTCATCAGTCCAGGCAACATTTTCCCACATCTCTATGGTCCAGTGGCGATGTTCCCTCGCCCATGCTAATCTTCGCATCCTGTGATGTGCGGTCAGCAGAGGTACCCTCGTGGGACGATGGCTTCTGTACCCCATAGCGAGAAGATGGTTCTGGATGGTGTGGCTGCTTACACGTTTTTGTGCGCCAGCGTTAAATTGCCTAGTGATTTCTTGCACTCTGGTCCGTCTATCCGCTGTTACAATGAGAGCTATCAGACGGTGACCCCGCTCATCCACACGCTGTTGTCCACGGCAGTTTCAGCATGATAGATGAAATTGTCATCTGGGGAAATTAAATAAAAAGAAACAGAAAGTGGCAATGAAGAAATGGGAAGGAAATCATATCAACAGAAAATAAAATTAAGCAACGAATGCTGTGCAGCTGCGGACTCGACAAAAAACAAATATGGCTGTAAGGGTCCCCCGCAATCAAACTGTCAATTATGAATTTATTCAATTTTAATGTTGTGATGAACACGTGCGGACGGGCGTTTCATTCCACCATTTTGTTGTTCAGCTAAGAACTGACATTCTTCACCACCCATGTGGTACAATTTTAATCCTATGTGAGGATTAAGGGAGTGGTGCGTGAACACCTGGGGCACCTGACCTTGAAGAGTCGGCTGCTCGAGTGTTTCTGTTAAACAAGTTGTCATACCGCTTATGTATACGTGCAAGGTTGTAACCGCCTGCGGGTATCCGACGACATTCCTGAGCTGAGGTATTTCACGTGCCGACCGGGGTAATGAATTTTTCTTTCGCATGCGTGGTGGAGGACCGGAAGGGCCAATAGAGTTGAGTGAGACAGTTGAGCTTCTGTCGTCAAGGAGACAAGGTGCTAGTTGGGACAACGGTTTTTGACTGAAGGTTTCAAAATCGCTTTATTCTAATTTATCATAAGAAAACATAAGAGGGAGACGTACAGTATTGGGCATCTCACTGGGAAATAATACAGAGCATGCAGACACCCCTTTTGACTGAAGGGCGGCGGGTATCGCAGAGTACAACGTGGTGAACGGAAGGAGGATTCCTTCGTCCACCGGGTATTGCGGAAAGAATTGTGGAAAAGTAGCACGTGGACCCTGAGCGGGAAGCATCGGAAACCCGTGAAGCAAATGTAATCGGAATAATAAAATCTTGCTGTTTTTTATTTCCGTGTACTGGACTGAGTTTTGTCGAGGTAATTCTTCTTCTACACAAGGACGCCTTCAGCCGCCTTGATAGCCAGATCGTATAGGAAAGGCGAGGCGGTAGCTCACTGTACGGCGGGAAACAAAAGGTATTATCTAAGAATTTATATGTCTGGCCCTACAATGGCCGTAGAACTTGAAAAGAAAACAATACAAGTGGAAACTTTAGCTGATGTTCTAGCAAGTGCAACAACAAAACGTAAAATTACTGAATTTAAATCAACGTCTTTTCGAATAATTTTATTTTGTTTTGAATTCAATAATTTTATATTGTGAATACAGCGATGTGCTCCAGTTTACTATTTACATAAATAAATTGCAGCGAACAATTCCATCTCGTGGTGCATTATATTAACACTTGCTCGTCGCGCTTTCTGATTTTTCATCCTGTTAGAAAGTTCAGCTTTTTTGTTTCTTGGTCGGTCTCGTGTATGTGTACTTTTGTACACAGGTGTCGACTTCGTGGGTTCGAGACACTTTTTGAACCCCCAATGATTTTGTTGTGGGTCTCTCGAACACCTAATATTATTGCGCGTATTTCGTGGAGAAAATACCCGTACCCATATACACATAAATTTTGCTTTTCGTTATCAATTCTTCAAATTTTTTATTATTAATTTCCGGTTTACCATATATAAAAAGTGTGTACAGAAATTTACCCTCTCAGACTGTTTATTGTGCCTCAAAAAAGAATGAGCGTTTTTTCGTGCTCATCAAATTTGACGCGACAGACAAAAGACCTCAACTACCGTTGTTTAAGAGCATTTAAAACTGCCTGCTTTATAAAATAAAAAATTCGGTACATCTGGGTTCTCACAAAATACAAAAGTCTAGCTCTACATTCGAAGACGAGAACCTATTCGAGGTCATAGTGATAAAGGCGGAAATATGTTGTACAGTCAGTTGACCCACACTATCTTCTAACAGTCCGGAACCAAAGAGGTTAGAAGAGAGAGCAGATGGCATCAGTCGCCGCTGGTGAAACCAAATCTGATCATCTGGTTTCTTATGCCCTCCGGGTGGGGAGAGTTCAGTGACGTGACGTCCCTTACTGAAGACCTGTGTTGGAGCACAGGTTGATAGCGGCCGTCTCTTACTCTCTGCAGTAGGCCCTAAGATCGTTAAGGTTCCCACAGCTTTAGCAAGACGGTGACTGGCTAATCTGTCTATGCACTTCCACTGTACGAAGCATAATTTTGTATGATTGTTTTTAGAAAATACTAAACAGTATTTCTGTAATTTTTTGCAAATTTTTAGTTCTGTGCATGCATATTTCGGTTTAATTTTTTTTTAATGCCATGTCCTCTCACTTCTAACCTCCTATTTTAACTCACAAATCATTTCAAGAAAAAATTTGTCGGCATTTCTAAAATTGGTAAAAAAACTGAAATAAATTTTACATTTTTGTTACTTTTATAAGACAATGCTTTTGCACATGTTGTAGATGAGCGGTAGCAGGCGCGGTTCGTGTAGTAAAGGTCGCTGGTATGAAACTGGCTAGCTGCAAAGGGGAAGAAATCGTGAACGACTTAGAAATTTAAATTCGACGACTTTGGGATGTTTCTTTACAAGTACGAAAAAACCCGAATCTGACTTTTGTGAAATAAACGGAATTGCTGGCTACCTAAAATTTCTTTTAAAGACGGAAAGTTTTCTTTAAAGACGAACACCTAACTATCAATTTCGCTCCTCCTTTTTAGAAGTTCTCCGTGAACTCAAACTACTTACACTGCAGGCCACCCAAAACGCAACACAAAGAAGGACACTAGATAGCAAAGCCAGATTTACTGGACACATAACAACAGATATAAAGATGAAACGATTGAGCTTATAGGCCGGTGCGACTTGCGGAACACGCAGACATCAATAGTTCGTGTGGCCCCCATGGCTGGCAATAAGGGCCGCGGCATGTAACGAAAGAGGCTTTGGATGTGGGCTTGGGGTATGTCGGTAGAGGCTGCTTCCACACGTTGCCGCATTTTATCAGGCATAGCCACGGGTGGTGCTTGCCGGGCCACTCGGTTGCCGATCAGCGACCAGACGTGTTGGATGGCTGACATATCGGGGAAACAGGCAGGCCACGGCAGCAGTGACACCTGGTGGGCCGTGAAGAATTGTTGCACGATGCGTGCCACGCGTGAGCGCTGGAATGATTGTCCTGTTGAAGCGTGGCCGCTGGCAGGTCCTGCAGGCAAGGGAGGACTACAGGCTCCAAAACGTTGGAGATGTAGCGGTGGCTGTTGAGTGTACCGGAGATACGTACTAGAGGGGTGCGGGTGTCATATCCAATTGCGCCCCAAAATATAACGCCAGGTGTCAGACTGGTATGACAATGCATAATGCAGGCGTCATACAATCTGTCGCCGCGTTGCCGCCATACGCGGATCCGACCATCGTGGTGTTGCAGGCAGAAGCGGGATTCGTCGGAGCCATTGCGTAGTCCAAATCCGGCGTTCAATGGCCCACTACCGCCGCACTCGCCGGTGGTGTAACGACAATGGTAATCGGAGCAATGGGTCCCCGCTCCTGCAGACGACGTCGAACGGTACGTGCTGACACAGGTTGTTGCCCAACATACCCGAATTCCTGCGCTAACGTTTGTGATGTGGAGGTGCGAGCTGTCAATGCCCACCGCACAACATGCCGGTCCTCCTATTCGGTGTTGTGCCGCGGCTGCGGCAATCGCCCACGTCGGTCCGTCCGTCCCTCCTGCACCCATCGAATTCATAACTTGCCTCACTGTGGCTGGATGTCGTCCCATACGGGCGTAGATGTTTCGGTACGATAAACCGCAGTCGCTATAAGCACCTATTCGTTCTCTGTCGAACTCCGAAATGTGCTGGAATGACTGCCGTATTCTGTGACTAGGCATCAGGAAGCTTCCCACTTACAGGTCCGGCAGCACAACACACTTCCACTACTTACACCCCGACTTCTGTGCACCCTTCTTATAGTGCTTCTCGGTGGCGTGCCGGGCGCACATGATTTGAATATTCTCTGCAATGCTAATCGTTTGCATGTCCTATCGCGGGCGACGCATGCTGCGAATTTCAGGCCAATCGGATGCTTCCTTCTTGGTGTTGCATTATGGGTGGTCACCAGTGTATGTACCTGTATGAGACAGACTTACTTATTAGGTTTCCGAATTTACACATTAATGTTTCAACTTAAGTGAAAGAAACAAAGAAAAAAAAATCTGTGCGTTAATTACTATATTTTGTCGCAGTGCTGTTTTCTTTCGAAGTGCTGTATTCTTTCTAAATGAAAGTAATGAGATTTTTCGACCATTTAAATAG
Organism: Macrothele yani; assembly: GCA_039090855.1. Classification (NCBI taxonomy): domain Eukaryota; kingdom Metazoa; phylum Arthropoda; class Arachnida; order Araneae; family Macrothelidae; genus Macrothele; species Macrothele yani. The sequence continues at coordinate 126,199,729 of CM077024.1, read as the reverse complement.
TTGCCGTTATACTTCGACACACTGTATGTGTACAGCATTTTGGTGACTACTAAAATAGGAATATAACCTCACGCAGAACAAAAGACAATAATAATGAAAACACTTGCTCTTGAAATGACCGTTATTTCAGGTCGAACTCGAAGGTCACGTCCGAGCCGCTCCCTGCCAAGACGTACCTGGCGGTGATGACGTCAGAGGTCAAGAGCAGGGGGAACAGACCTTTGGCAGGAGAGCATGACCTTTGGCAGGAGAGCATTATCTTCCTTTCTTCCAGGTAACTTCGGAGGGAGTCATTGTGATCGTTTCCTTGAGAAAATGGGCATTAGCCAATTGTGAGCGTTTACTTGAGCCAATGGGTATTAGGATTATAATCTTGTCTTCTTGGAAACTCAGTCAGTTTAGTTCATGTTACTTTGACGCACGTGGAAACTCTACCAGGTGTATGTGCCTTTAGAAGTATCAGAGATTCAATCAGGTAAATTTTTCTTTTTATCTTATATTTTAATTCTTATTCAATTTCATTGAATAATGTTACGTTAATTATGTTTAGCTGTCAATAAGATGTATTCCTAAGAATGAGATATTACCGTGAAATATCGGTTGGTTACCCATTGCGTTATGCCTTTTCTTTCTTCAAAAGCTTCGAGAAAGCTATTGTCGTGATAGTGCAGCAAACTCGCTTAATTACCTAGATTATTCACGACGCGACAAACAGAAATTCTGAAGTCCATAGCAGTGCTTGATTTCTTTTTAACAACAAAAAAAGGGGGAGGGGGCTAGGGAATTTCGGACCAAATTGTAGTTACAATTCAAGATTTTGTGTCACCAAATGTAAGAAAGAAGTCTGAACTTTTACCCTGTTCTACAACATAAGGGTACCTAGAATTATTACACGGAGCCGCCCCCGGTGTGGCAGTGGTCTAAGCGCTGGCTTATGACCATTCGTCCGAGAAGGGTCCGGGTTCGAATCCCGGTGAGGGATGGATGTTGTATTTGTCTTACGGCACTGGCTCTCTCCTTTCTCTGGAGTCAGCGGCTGTAAATTAGAGACGGGCGACTACTTATAGCTCCTTGAGTTGCTCACGGTGATTGTTAAACTAACAATAAAAAAAAAAAAAAAAGAATTACGATATCGTATACTGCGTTCCAAAAATGGCAGAAGCTTATTGTTCAAATAGGATCCAGGAAAACTCTACACTTTTTCAAGTAAGGGGACGTACGCAAATTGTGTTTCGTTCCGAGATCTTGTCAAAGTGTACGAGTTTTCATCGGGATATCTGTAGGTATGTAAGATCAAAATGGCACAAGGCTTATGTAGAAACTAAATATTGAGTTATGACTTCAATATTTCGTAAACTCCTCAGAGCCCATTTAAGAAGGGGCTAGAAGGCTGTAGCCCCGGGCCCTCGCATTTTCAAGGGGCCCCCAAGATTATGCAAGATGCTTGAAAAATTGGCAAACACTTTTCTTTTCTTTTTTTTTTTTTTTTTTTTTTATTTTTTGCAGATAGCACAGCGAAAACTATATGAAACTGCCTTGTGAAAAAAAATTCTATTTCGTTCCGTTTTTATAAGAGGAGTCCACAAAAAATACACTTTTTGTGGAATCCTCCTAAAAAAATTGAATCGTGATATGTGGATCACATTATTTTGTTCACTACTCCGATATAATGTCAACAATCTGAACCCAGGGTTCGGGTTTAAAGCACAACTGAACTGGCATCCATTTTTCAACCATGCATTTTCTTGCTAACACTGATTCGTCCTTGAATCATGGGATAAGCACTTCAATATGGCGTGGATATGTTTATGGAATTCTCATGTTTTGGAAATGTTTTCACCTGAATATTTTTATTCTGCCATAGATGTGCCACTACTGTCCAGCCTCGGGCTCCCTGTCTCCTTAAATGGGCTCTGAAACTCAGGGCTCTAGATACAAGGGCTGGCTCATACGGCAGATTTCAGTTGTCCCCGGAAGTTGCGGCTGGTGACGTAGCTGGGATGCATCGCTGTGTGTTAGGAATTACTTTACTCTGTGCGGGGAATTCTGATGATGAATATAACTGCTGAGCTGCCGAATACGAAACAAAATGGTGAATGAATTTAAGAAACGAAAGGATTGAAGCAGAATATATCATTGATTTTTTCCACTTTTATATATATGTGTATTACTTCCATCAAACGCGAAAATAAGGTTTTTTTGTTTATAACAAAACCTCTGCTACTGTAATTTTTGTGAAACGTTACGGATATTCAGGTGTCCATTTAATTCGACTTTTACTCTCTACAAGAGAGGTTACCTGTGTTTTTGTAAGTATGTTTCGAAAGCATTTGTCATTTTTTTTTTCAATTTTTGATTTTTCGTATTTTGTTTTCTAGAAAAGCTCTTTAAAATAACCATTTTTTTTTCCTGTTTTCAGAAATTTTCTTTTTCTGTTATTGACAATTTGTCATTTAAAAAATTTACTGTTTTTTTTTTTTGAACATATCACATTTTACTCAGAAAATTGTCTTTTCATCTCATGCAGGTTGAATTGGGGCCACATTTTCTGCAAAATACCTTTTTGGGACTAAGATTTTTAAGTCTATCAAAAGCATCCTGCAGTATTTTTCTCTTTCACTGTATTTCACCTCTAGCTGTGACATTTTCAACGTTTGATCTCGGTAAATTGCCTGTTGGTATAGCCGACGATTTCAATATTTTTTTCATTGGTAAACCAAGCAAGTGATTCATCATATCGTCTTCGTACTTACTATAGTGTTTAAAAAGTGCTAACTGCAAATCCTGGTATTTGTCTAACTAAAAGAATCTGCTCTACAACCCCTGTTAACCCAGTCTTTTGTAACTCTTGGATCGTTTTGAGGGAAATAGTGAAAAATTATGTTTCGCCCTTTCGTACTCCTGCAGGTATTTCGGCACGTAGCAACAGCGTAGGAAGCCATTGTACGAAAACGATGTACTAAAGAAATTAAATAAAAAAATTCAATGTCAGAAATACAACCAAATAAACAGCAGATAACTAATCCGAATGCAACAAACGTGGTTTAAAAGCATCTACCGAGCGCTTTACATTGCGCAGTGACAAGTGACACGCATCCCCGTGACGTCACTGAGCGGCACAGGCGAGGACCACTTCAACGAAAACAAACACAAAGCGACGAGCCAGCCCTTGTTACTAAAACTGTCTGAAACTCCTACACCTCATATAAGGGGATGTACAAAAATTGCGTTTCCTTCTGAGATTTTGTCAAAGTGTGCGAGTTTTCCTAGCTGAACAAAACGAAATGTACCAGTTTTCCTAGGGATTTCAAGAGGTATGTTAGATCAAAATGACACAAGGTTTATGTAGAACCTTTCTGACTCTTTAGAACTTCAGTTATGATTTTGATATTTCCCATGCGATAACAAGCAATAAAAGCTACCTAACAGGAACTCAACGAATCGAGAGATAATCCCGTCTACATTTTAAACACGTTAGCATTACGCTGTCAGTCCTAATCCTGAATACAGTGTGAAGGGAACGCATGCCAATATGATGCAAGAAACCATTATCACATGTACACACTCTTGTTTTCATATAATTACATCTTTGAATTTTTTGTCATTTGCGGTAAAATAAGCAATAAATTGCACAATGATTTTATAAAAAAATTAGAGCAATATCTCAAAATTGTAGTTATGTTTCAATTTAGTCAATTATTTGTTATTAAAATTATTTCATTAATCAATCGTCAAACATTTATAAATGAAGGTCCGAATTGCCTCCACTCATTTGAACGGAACTCGTACGTTGTTGAAAGATTTTACAAATTGCAGCTAAAGCAAGAGGTTGGATGTCTGTGTGAAGGGACATCCAACCTCTTGCTTTAGCTGCAATTTGTAATCGGCGAAAATTTCCCGATTGGGCTACATACAAATTCTCTATATTTATATTCCTTGTGATAACCCCCTCCCCTCTCACGTTTTGTGCGTTTGCACATGTCCGCAAAGAATCTTTTGAGCATTAGCTTATAAACAGTGAAATGCCTTTGTTGAGTTGTAGATTATAAACATTTTTTTATACACGATTACATTAAATATCGCAATTAAGGAAATACGAAATTACGGAAACTTTGTGATTCAGACATCCAACCTCTAGGGACGTGGCCGCGAAGCGATTGAAAACGCAATTTTTATACGGCCCCTTAAAAAAATTGTGCCTAGTTCTCATGTTCATGACGTTTAGGTACCAGGTCAGGTTATTGATATTGCATTTTCACTTAGGCATGAAATCTTAATTATTTGGCATTGGCCCAAGCCTTTTTAACAGTTTTTCTTCCCCGATGTCATATTTTTAAAGTTGACATTACAAGTCAAGTTAACGGCTTTCCGTTTATACGTAGGCATTCATTACCATGCATTAGACTTAGGACCTTTTAACGCTTTTTATTTTACCGATGATATTCATAAGGTTTACAGGACATTGAAAGTTAGTAATGTTACGCCTTCACTTACGCACTATATATATTAATTCATGGGCTTAGGCCTAGTATGTCCTTACGACAGTTTTTATTCTACCGATGTCCTAGGCCCTAGTAAATACTATTTTTTGCTTCAGTAGAAGAGCAATGTTAATAACGTGACATGTTATGTAAACGTCGTGAACATTTAGTGAGTTGGATTAAATACTATTACGAGGCCTACGCCCAGTTAATTATTGTTTGCTGCCAAAGCAGATCGAGATGCGACACTGATGACTTGATATGCAAACGCTATGAATATAACGTAGGCTGAATAAAAACTGTAAGAAAAGGATCTGTATTTAATATAGGGCCTATAAATTAATATTTAGTGTGTAGTAAAAGCACATCGTTGTGAACTTAACTTTTTATGTCAATCTCATAAATATAAATTCTACGGACTAAAAACTGTTAAAAAAGATCTAGACTTCGGCTTAGGGCCTATGAATTAATGTTTGGTGCAAAAGCGCAATATAACTTAATTTTACTTGTTATATGAACGTTATGAATATGATATCGTTCGTAAAACAACTGTTAAAATGGCCAAGGCATAAGTCCTAGTGATTAATATTTCATACTTAAGTAAAACAGACATCAATAACTTGACATGTTATGCAAATACTAAATAAAAGCGTAGCATTACTAAAAATCCCACCTTATCGTCCTTTTTCGAAAATAGTATGAGTCATGCTGTAATTCCGTTGTTTCGTCGAACACCGTAGTTTTAAAAAAAGTCACGGCAATTTATTATCCCGAAATAAAGGTGCGTTTACTCGAAAGTTCCCAATTCAATTCTCATTATAAGGCCAAGAAATTGCAATTGTTATACGGCCCTTAAACTTTTGTGGCCATTCTCCTGAATCCCGATCGGCCGCTGAGTTGAAATTAAGGTCTTTCTTAACGAAATATATATATGAAAAAAAAAAAGTCCTCATGTTGTTACCAGCCAAAAGAGCATATCAGTCGACACAGATGTAATGTGTTCAGTAAGTGGCATTTTTCCCTGGGCCGTTTTTCATCATGTTTCCTTATGTATTTCTTCTTTTAATTGTTCGATTTGAAAATATGTTTGTTTTAGATACCGTTCTTGTTCTATGGGAAACTTTTTGTGCGCCATTTGTTCATTTTCGTAACATAGTTTTTAGCCGCTGGTGAAAATAAGCAGCTATTTCTAGATGGTTTATCGATTATAGAAATCCTGTAGCGATTTTTTCTTATTATTTCTGAATGGTTTATCGATTATAGAAATCCTGTAGCGTTTTTTTCCTATTATTTCTGAATGGTTTATCGATTATAGAAATCGTGTTGTGGTTTTTTTTCTCACCAGTTGCTCTAACTTTGAGTGACTTTGATAAATTTAATTCTTGTCAGAAAGGATGGGAAAGACGTGCTCATTTCAGCCGAAAATTCGGTGTCACCTTTCTTGTTATTAGTATTTATCACTCGTGTATATAAACGAAATATTAAGCATTTAACTGAATGATTTCGAAAAAGACCTGAGGCCTAGGTGCTTTGTGAAGAACCTCTTTGTTTGAAGAAACACAACAATCATAATATGTGTAGACATGGGATGAAATATTATAACAAGAAAGATGAAACCGAATTTTGGGGTGTAATATGCACGTCTTTTGAATCCGATCTGACGTAAATTAAATTTATCAAAGCTATTCAAAGTCAATGGAACCGGTATGGAAAACAATAGTATCTGACGGAAGTTTTTCAATCGGGATATCCCTCAGATATTGCAGAAAACGGAATTGTGAGCTTACGCCCTTTGTTTGCAGTCTTATGCGTTAAAAAAAACATGAATTTATATGAAAAACATTTGGCGCCGGAAACGTTCTCCAACATAGAAAGGATTTTTCACATCGGTCTCTTAGAAATAGAGATATAGACAAAAATAAGATGTGACTTTACGTCTCCTGGTGGGAAAACCATTCATTATTTTTGAAAGACCATATTCTCAAAAGGTTTTTCCATATGAGCACTATCGGTCCAAGAAAAAAAAATTTTAGTCGATTTTTCAGAGGCCCAGATTTTGTTACAAATATATCAGAAGCAGAAATTAACACTTATTGCCCTGGTGGCGAAACCATTCTTTACCAAACATTAGAAATTATGTGAAAAATATTTTTCATCAGGTCTTGTATGCGATACAGGAAGAATTTTTCAAATCGGAGTTTTAGAAGCAGAAATAACGCAATTGACCTTTGTGCCCCCTATCGGAAGGTCTGTGATTTACTTGAAAATTTCGAATTTATAGGAAAACCTTACGCATCGGAAACACAATCCAACAAAGAAAGAATTTTTCAAATCGGACTCCTAGAAGTAGAGATATTGACAAAAATAAGATATTCATCTACGCCCCCTGGCGTAGAAGCCATGCATTATTTCAAGAAGAACATGTTCATAAAAGGTTTGTCGACGTTAGTAGTATCGGTGAACAAACCACTTTTTTTTCAATCGAGGTTTTAGAAGCTCATATTTTGCTGCAAATACATTAAAAACGGAAATTGAGACTTACGCCACCTGGTGGCCAAACCATTTTTTCAAAAAATAGAAATTATGTGCAAAGGATTTCCCATCAGGAGCTGTATCCGGTGCAGAAAGAATTTTTCAAATCTACGATTTAGAAGCAGAGATATAAGGGGGAAAGCTATTTACCATTACACCCCCTAGCGGAAAGTCTATGAATTAATTGAAAGTTTTGAAATTATATGAAAAACATGTCACACTGGAAAACACATCCAACAAAGAAAGAATTTTTCAAATCGGACTCCTAGAAGTACAGATATTGACAAAAATATGATATACAACTACACCCCCTGGCGAAGAAACCATGCATTAAAAAAAAGAAAATGTTTCTAAACGGTTTGTCGACATGAGTACTATCTGTCTACAAACGACGAATTTTTTCAATCAAGAATTTAGAAGCTCAGATTTTTTGGCAAATATATCAGAAGCAAAAATTAACTCTTACGCCCCTGGTGACTAAAGTATTATTTACCAAAAATTAGAAATTATATGCAAAAGATTTTCCATCAGGAGATGTATCCGCTGAAGAAAAGTTTTTATAAATCGGAGTTTTAGAAGAAGGGTTATCGGGAAAAATGTAATTTACTTTTACGCCCCCTAGCGGAAAATCTATGAGTAATTTGAAAAAGTAACTATACCTAAAATACTCTTCAACATAAATGGAATCGAAAGATAAAAGTATTCCTTCAATCGGGTGTTTAGAAGGAAATATGTGGAATAAAACTTATTTCTGAATTCGACATCATCTGCGTTTACGCCCCCTAGCGGCGAAATTGTACATAGTAAAAAAAAACGAAATAAAGGATCATCATTCGCATATTTCAAGCTTCTTAATGCAAAAGGAATTTTTCAAATCGGACTGATAGTTGCAGAGATATCGTAGGTACAGACGGACGGACGGACAAACCGATAACATAAGCAAGTTTTTTTTTACAAAAGACGTGCTAAAAAGACAGCAAGTATATCTCCTTTCGGGACACTGAAAGTCTTGTGTTTATGAAATGGCACTTTCAAAACATCGTACGTTACTAGGTACAGACTTTTTACTCTGGCGCACCCTCGCTTATCTATGCGATGCTTTGTTTATGAAGTGGAAGTTTCTCTTATTTTACCACGTGTCAAAAGATTCAGTTAAAAGGCTTAGTTAAAGTTACTTTCTTTGTCATGCGCCATTTGCTAAAATGAATTGCATTAGGCGTAGTTACTGCTCGTGGATGAGCCATGTATGCACGTGTTCCCTCGAACAATGAGCCTCTTCTGCTAACTGGAAAATTCTGTTCTCACTTTTTCCGTCTCCATATGACGAAAAAGTATTTGTAGTAGGAGTGATTCGTGGGAACACCTGAAGTTTCATGATCTATTAAATTTCAATCATTTATCACAGGACCTGATATTGAAGTTCTGTAGGGAGATCAGATATCGTGGATAGCATATTTCGTTTATTGTGGCACAATATTTCCATTTAGTACACCAGTCATTGTATATTGTGTTACCGTAAGAAACCGGGTAATTATTGCGCAGGTGATTGTATGATGTCTATGTATCAGTCCTGAACTCTTAAAGAGAAGAGCCACTACAGCTATCAAAATTACATTTCATATTTAGGAGTTATGTGAGATACTTTATAAAGCAGAACATTTTGCTTTTTCTTAAAGTTAACTGTAAATCATTGTCCCTTCAAACAGAAGCTCAACTTCCAAAGCATACTTTTACCTCCAAATATCACTATTAAAAAATACGTAATTCGTAATAAGTCCTTCTATAGAAAAAATGAAACGACTTATTCCCCCTCATTAATTACAAAGAACATTTCAGCGTCGAGCGTTGCCTGGACTGATGAGTCCAGGCAACGCTCGACGATGTTCTATTTTATACACTGAAGAGCAATTAAATTAGAGATGCCTGTCTAGTAACGTGTAGCACCACCTTTCGCCTTGATGACGGCGGTGATTCGTCTCGGCATGGACTCGATATGACACCGGAAGCGTTGGGAAGCCATACGGATCCACGACCCCTGAACAAGCTCCCACAGTTCACGAAGATTTGATGGAGGGGGTCAGAGCCTCGAACATCTCTCTCGGTGGCATCCCAGATGTGCTCGATGGGATTGAGGTCAGATGAACTAGCTGGCCAAGGAAGCGAGGTCACGTCGGTGGAGTGTTCATCCAACCATTCGGATACAATTCGGGAGCGATGGCACGGTGCATTGTCTTGTGGCAGCATGAGGTCCCCAGTGGGATATTGAAGATGCACAAACGGGAGAAAATGGTCGTCCAGGATATCCCGGTAACGTTGACCTGTGAGCGACGATGTCACACGTACCAGGGGTCCCATTTCAGTCCACGGAAACAATCCCCAGAGGAGAATGCCTTCCCTACCAGCTTGAAGAGTACCCTGCTGGCAAGAAGGATCCATCACTTCATGTGGTTTGCACCGTACTCGTATCCTGCCATCCGCATGTACCAACGTAAATCTGGACTCATCAGTCCAGGCAACATTTTTCCACATGTCTAGGGTCCAGTGCCGATATCCCACGCACATGCTAATCTTCGCATCCTGTGATGTGCGGTCAGCAGAGGTACCCTCGTGGGACGATGGCTTCTGTACCCCATAGCGAGGAGATGGTTCTGGATGGTGTGGCTGCTTACACGTTTTTTGTGCGCCAGCGTTAAATTGCCTAGTGATTTCTTGCACTCTGGCCCGTCTATCCACTGTTACAATGAGAGCTATCCGACGGTGACCCTGCTCATCCACACGCTGTTGTCCACGGCAGTTTCAGCATGATAGATGAAATTGTCATCTGGGGAAATTAAATAAAAAGAAACAGAAAGTGGCAATGAAGAAATGGGAAGGAAATCATGTCAAAAGAAAATAAAATTAAGCAACGAATGCTGTACAGCTGCGGACTCGACAAAAAACAAATATGGCTGTAAGGGTCCCCCGCAATCAAACTGTCACTTATGAATTTGTTCAATTTTAATGTTGTGATGAACACGTGCGGACGGACGTTTCATTCCACCATTTTGTTGTTCAGCTAAGAACTGACATTCTTCACCACCCATGTGGTACAATTTTAATCCTATGTGAGGATTAAGGGAGTGGTGCGTGAACACCTGGGGCACCTGACCTTGAAGAGTCGGCTGCTCGACTGTTTCTGTTAAACAAGTTGTCATACCGCTTATGTATACGTGCAAGGTTGTAACCGCCTGCCGGTATCCGACGACATTCCTGAGCTGAGGGATTTCACGTGCTGACCGGGGTAATGAGTTTTTCTTTCGCATGCGTGGTGGAGGACCGGAAGGGCCAATAGAATTGAGTGAGACAGTTGAGCTTCTGTCGTCAAGGAGACAAGCTGCTAGTTGGGACAACGGTTTTTGACTGAAGGGCGGCGGGTATCGCAGAAGTACAACGTGGTGAACGGAAGGAGGATTCCTTCGTCCACCGGGTATTGCGGAAAGAATTGTGGAAAAGTAGCACGTGGACCCTGAGCGGTAAGCATCGGAAACCCGTGAAGCAAATGTTATCGGAATAATAAAATCTTGCTGTTTTTTATTTCCGTGTATTGGACTGAGTTTTGTCGAGGTAATTCTTCTTCTACACAAGGACGCCTTCAGCCGCCTTGATAGCCAGATCGTATAGGAAAGGCGAGGCGGTAGCTCACTGTACGGCAGGAAACAAAAAGTATTATCTAAGAATTGATATGCCTGACCCTACAATGGCCGTAGAACTTGAAAAGAAAACAATACAAGTGGAAACTTGAGCTGATGTTCTAGCAAGTGCAACAACAAAACGTAAAATTACTGTATTTAAATCAACGTCTTTTCGAATAATTTCATTTTGTTTTGAATTCAATAATTTTATATTGTGAATACAGCGATGTGCTCCAGTTTACTATTTACATAAATAAATTGCAGCGAACAATTCCATCTCGTGGTGCATTATATTAACACTTGCTCGTCGCGCTTTCTGATTTTTCATCCTGTTAGAAAGTTCAGCTTTTTTGTTTCTTGGTCGGTCTCGTGTATGTGTACTTTTGTACACAGGTGTCGACTTCGTGGGTTCGAGACACTTTTTGAACCCCCAATGATTTTGTTGTGGGTCTCTCGAACACCTAATATTATTGCGCGTATTTCGTGGGGAAAATACCCGTACCCATATACGCATAAATTTTGCTTTTCGTTATCAATTCTTCAAATTTTTTATTAATAATTTCCGGTTTACTATATATTGAAAGTGTGTATAGAAATTTACCCTCTCTGACTGTTTATTGTGCCTCAAAAAAGAATTAGCGTTTTTTCGTGCTCATCAAATTTGACGCGACAGACAAAAGACCTCAACTACCGTTGTTTAAGAGCATTTAAAACTGTCTGCTTTATAAAATAAAAAAATTCGGTTTGTCTGGGTTCCCACAAAATACCAAAGTCTAGCTCTACACCTATTCGAGATCATAGTGATAAAGGCGGAAATATGTTGTACAGTCAGTTGACCCACACTATCTTCTAAGAGTCCGGAACCAAAGAGGTTAGAAGAGAGAGCAGATGGCATCAGCCGTCGCTGGTGAAACCAAATCTGATCATCTGGTTTCTTATGCCCTCCGGGTAGGGAGAGTTCAGTGACGTGACGTCCCTTACTGAAGACCTGTGTTGGAGCACAGGTTGATAGCGGCCGTCTCTTACTCTCTGCAGTAGGCCCTAAAGTCGCCAAGGTTCCCACAGCTTTAGCAAGACCGTGACTGGCTAATCTGTCTATGCACTTCCACTGTTCGGAGCATAATTTTTTATGATTGTTTTTAGAAAATACTAAACAGTACTTTTGTAATTTTTTGCAAATTTTTAGTTCTGTGCATGCATATTCCGGTTTAATTTTTTTTTTTTTTTTTTTTGACTGTATATGTTGGACAAGTGCCTGTAAAACCTCTTCAAAGTCAACAATTTCCTCTATAGAAGCAACCCAAGTTGGGCATACACAGCTGATACAAAGTATAGCCCACAGAAAACGCAGGTCGTGAGACTAATGCCATGTCCTTTCACTTCTAACCTCCTATTTTAACTCACAAATCATTTGAAGAAAAAATTTGTCGGCATTTTTAAAATTGGTAAAAAAACTGAAATAAATTTTACATTTTTGTTACTTTTATAAGACAATTGAGTTGGAAATTCACACAGTATCTGTGTATTGTATATAATAATGTCGCGCCTACAAAAGTAAAATACTTGAAATGAATAATTATCTACAGAAAAAATATTTTTCTGTAATTAACTATAATTTGCTTCATTTTAGCATTTCAGGCGTCTTATTGTGCCAGATAATCTGACTGAATGAAATTTAAATTAGACTTAAATATTTTATGCATGGGTAATTCGATTAAAAATTTCCAGAACCCCCAATCATTTTTTAAGTCTGCGCCTATGCTTTTGCACATGTTGTAGATGAGCGGTAGCAGGCGTGGTTCGTGCAGTAAAGGTCGCTGGTATGAAACTGGCTAGCTGCAAAGGGGAAGAAATCGTGAACGACTTAGAAAATTAAATTCGACGGCTTCGGAATGTTTCTTTACAAGTACGAAAAAACCCGAATCTGACATTTGTAAAATAAACGGAATTGCTGGCTATCTAAAATTTCTTTTAAAGACGGAAATTTTTCTTTAAACACAGACACCTAACTATCAATTTCGCTCCTCCTTTTTAGAAGTTCTCCGTGAACTCAAACTACTTACACTGCTGGCCACCCAAAACGCAACACCAAGAATGACACTAGATAGCAAAGCCAGATTTACTGGACACATAACAACAGATATAAAGATGAAACGATTGAGCTTATGATTAAAATGAAACGATTGAGGTGCGACTTGCGGAACACGCAGACATCAATAGTTCGTGTGGCCCCCATGGCTGGCAATAAGGGCCGCGGCATGTAACGAAAGAGGCTTTGGATGTGAGCTTGGGGTATGTCGGTAGAGGCTGCTTCCACACGTTACCGCATTTTATCAGGCATAGCAACGGGTGGTGCTTGCCGGGCCACTCAGCGACCAGACATGTTGGTCGCTGAGTTACCGATCAGCGACCAGACATGTTGGATGGGCGACATATCGGGAAAACAGGCAGGCCACGGAAGCAGTGACATCTGGTGGGCCGTGAAGAATTGTTGCACGATGCGTGCCACGCGTGGGCGCGCATTGTCCTGTTAAAACGTGGCCGTTGGCAGGTCCTGCAGGCAAGGGAGGACTACAGGCTCCAAAACGTCGGAGATGTAACGGTGGCTGTTGAGTGTACCGGAGATACGTACTAGAGGGGTGCGGGTGTCATATCCAATTGCGCCCCAAACTATAACGCCAGGCGACAGACTGGTATGGCAATGCATAATGCAGGCGTCATACAATCTGTCGCCGCGTTGCCGCCATACGCCGATCCGACCATCGTGGTGTTGCAGGCAGAAGCGGGATTCGTCGGAGCCATTCCGTAGTCCAAATGCGGCGTTCAATGGCCCACTGCCGCCGCACTCGCCGGTGGTGCAACGACAATGGTAATCGGAGGATTGGGTCCCCGCTCCTGCCGACGACGTCGAACGGTACGTGCTGACACAGGTTGTTGCTCAACATACCCTAATTCCTGCGCTAACGTTTGTGATGTGGAGGTGCGAGCTGTCAATGGCCACCGCACAACATGCCGGTCCTCCTATTCGGTGTTGTGCCGCGGCTGCGGCAATCGCTCACGTCGGTCCGTCCGTCCCTCCTGCACCCATCGAATTCATAACTTGCCTCACTGTGGCTGGATGTTGTCCCATACGGGCGTAGATGTTTCGGTACGATAAACCGCCGTCGCTATAAGCACCTATTCGTTCTCTGTCGAACTCCGAAATGTGCTGGAATGACTGCCGTATTCTGTGACTAGGCATCAGGAAGCTTCCCACTTACAGGTCCGGCAGCACAACACACTTCCACTACTTACACCCCGACTTCTGTGCACCCTTCTTATAGTGCTTCTCGGTGGCGTGCCGGGCGCACTTGATTTGAATATTCTCTGCAATGCTAATCGTTTGCATGTCCTATCGCGGGCGACGCATGCTGCGAATTTCAGGCCAATCGGATGCTTCCTTCTTGGTGCTGCATTATGGGTGGTCACCAGTGTATGTACCTGTATGAGACAGACTTACTTGTTAAGTTTCCGAATTAACACATTAATGTTTCAACTTAAGTGAAAGAAAAAAAATCTGTGCGTTAATTACTATATTTTGTCGCAGTGCTGTTTTCTTTCGAAGTGCTGTATTCTTTCTAAATGAAAATAATGAGATTTTTTGACCATTTAAATAGTTGCCGTTATACTTCGACACACTGTATGTGTACAGCATTTTGGTGACTACTAAAATAGGAATATAACCTCACGCATAACAAAAGACAATAATAATGAAAACACTTGCTCTTGAAATGGCCGTTATTTCAGGTCGAACTCGAAGGTCACGTCCGAGCCGCTCTGCCAAGACGTACCTGGGGGTGATGACGTCAGAGGTCAAGAGCAGGGGGAACAGTATGACCTTTGGCAGGAGAGCATTATCTTCCTTTCTTCCAGGTAACTTCCGAGGGAGTCATTGTGATCGTTTCCTTGAGCCAATGGGCATTAGCCATTTGTGAGCGTTTACTTGAGCCAATGGGTATTAGGATTATAATCTTGTCTTCTTGGAAACTCAGTCAGTTTAGTTCATGTTACTTTGACGCACGTGGAAACTCTACCAGGTGTATGTGCCTTTAGAAGTATCAGAGATTCAATCAGGTAAATTTTTCTTTCTATCTTATATTTTAATTCTTATTCAATTTCATTGAATAATGTTACGTTAATTATGTTTAGCTGTCAATAAGATGTATTCCTAAGAATGAGATATTACCGTGAAATATCGGTTGGTTACCCATTGCGTTATGCCTTTTCTTTCTTCAAAAGCTTCGAGAAAGCTATTGTCGTGATAGTGCAGCAAACTCGCTTAATTACCTAGATTATTCACGACGCGACAAACAGAAATTCTGAAGTCCATAGCAGTGCTTGATTTCTTTTTAACAACAAAAAAAGGGGGGCTAGGGAATTTCGGGACCAAATTGTGGTTACAATTCAAGATTTTGTGTCACCAAATGTAAGAAAGAAGTCTGAACTTTTACCCTGTTCTACAACATAAGGGTACCTAGAATTATTACACGGAGCCGCCCCCGGTGTGGCAGTGGTCTAAGCGCTGGCTTATGACCATTCGTCCGAGAAGGGTCCGGGTTCGAATCCCGGTGAGGGATGGATGTTGTATTTGTCTTACGGCACTGGCTCTCTCCTTTCTCTGGAGTCAGCGGCTGTAAATTAGAGACGGGCGACTACTTATAGCTCCTTGAGTTGCTCACGGTGATTGTTAAACTAACAATAAAAAAAAAAAAAAGAATTACGATATCGTATACTGCGTTCCAAAAATGGCAGAAGCTTATTGTTCAAATAGGATCCAGGAAAACTCTACACTTTTTCAAGTAAGGGGACGTACGCAAATTGTGTTTCGTTCCGAGATCTTGTCAAAGTGTACGAGTTTTCATCGGGATATCTGTAGGTATGTAAGATCAAAATGGCACAAGGCTTATGTAGAAACTAAATATTGAGTTATGACTTCAATATTTCGTAAACTCCTCAGAGCCCATTTAAGAAGGGGCTAGAAGGCTGTAGCCCCGGGCCCTCGCATTTTCAAGGGGCCCCCAAGATTATGCAAGATGCTTGAAAAATTGGCAAACACTTTTCTTTTCTTTTTTTTTTTTTTTTTTTTTTTTTTTTTTTTTTTTGCAGATAGCACAGCGAGAACTATATGAAACTGCCTTGTGAAAAAAAATTCTATTTCGTTCCGTTTTTATAAGAGGAGTCCACAAAAAATACACTTTTTGTGGAATCCTCCTAAAAAATTTGAATCGTGATATGTGGATCACATTATTTTGTTCACTACTCCGATATAATGTCAACAATCTGAACCCAGGGTTGGGGGTTAAAGCACAACTGAACTGGGATCCATTTTTCAACCATGCATTTTCTTGCTAACACTGATTCGTCCTTGAATCATGGGATAAGCACTTCAATATGGCGTGGATATGTTTATGGAATTCTCATGTTTTGGAAATGTTTTCACCTGAATATTTTTATTCTGCCATAGATGTGCCACTACTGTTCAGCCTCGGGCTCCCTGTCTCCTTAAATGGGCTCTGAAACTCAGGGCTCTAGATACAAGGGCTGGCTCATACGGCAGATTTCAGTTGTCCCCGGAAGTTGCGGCTGGTGACGTAGCTGGGATGCATCGCTGTGTGTTAGGAATTACTTTACTCTGTGCGGGGAATTCTGATGATGAATATAACTGCTGAGCTGCCGAATACGAAACAAAATGGTGAATGAATTTAAGAAACGAAAGGATTGAAGCAGAATATATCATTGATTTTTTCCACTTTTATATATATGTGTATTACTTCCATCAAACGCGAAAATAAGGTTTTTTTGTTTATAACAAAACCTCTACTACTGTAATTTTTGTGAAACGTTTCGGATATTCAGGTGTCCATTTAATTCGACTTTTACCCTCTACAAGAGAGGTTACCTGTGTTTTTGTAAGTATGTTTCGAAAGCATTTGTCATTTTTTTTTTTCAATTTTTGATTTTTCGTATTTTGTTTTCTAGAAAAGCTCTTTAAAATAACCATTTTTTTTTTTCCTGTTTTCAGAAAGTTTCTTTTTCTGTTATTGACAATTTGTCATTTAAAAAATTTACTTTTTTTTTTTTTGGAACATATCACATTTTACTCAGAAAATTGTCTTTTCATCTCATGCAGGTTGAATTGGGGCCACATTTTCTGCAAAATACCTTTTTTTGGGACTAAGATTTTTAAGTCTATCAAAAGCATCCTGCAGTATTTTTCTCTTTCACTGTATTTCACCTCTAGCAGTGACATTTTCAACGTTTGATCTCGGTAAATTGCCTGTTGGTATAGCCGACGATTTCAATATTTTTTTCATTGGTAAACCAAGCAAGTGATTCATCATATCGTCTTCGTACTTACTATAGTGTTTAAAAAGTGCTCACTGTAAATCCTGGTATTTTTCTAACTGAAAGAATTTGCTGTGCAACACCTGTTAACCCAATCTTTTGTAACTCTTGGATCGTTTTGAGGGAAATAGTGAAAAATTATGTTTCGTACTCCTGCAGGTATTTCGGCACGTAGCAACAGCGTAGGAAGCCATTGTACGAAAACGATGTACTAAAGAAATTAAATAAAAAAATTCAATGTCAGAAATACAACCAAATAAACAGCAGATAACTAATCCGAATGCAACAAACGTGGTTTAAAAGCATCTACCGAGCGCTTTACATTGCGCAGTGACAAGTGACACGCATCCCCGTGACGTCACTGAGCGGCACAGGCGAGGACCACTTCAACGAAAACAAACACAAAGAGACGAGCCAGCCCTTGTTACTAAAACTGTCTGAAACTCCTACACCTCATATAAGGGGATGCACAAAAATTGCGCTTCCTTCCAAGATTTTGTCAAAGTGTGCGAGTTTTCCTAGCTGAACAAAACGAAATGTACCAGTTTTCCTAGGGATTTCAAGAGGTATGTTAGATCAAAATGACACAAGGTTTATGTAGAACCTTTCTGACTCTTTAGATCTTGAGTTATGATTTTGTTATTTCCCATGTGATAACAAGCAATAAAGGCTACCTAACAGGGACTCAACTAATAGAGAGATAATGCCGTCTACTTTTTAAACACGTTAGCATTACGCTGTCAGTCCTAATCCTGAATACAGTGTGAAGGGAACGCATGCCAATATGATGCAAGAAACCATTATCACATGTACACACTCTTGTTTTCATATAATTACATCTTTGAATTTTTTGTCATTTGCGGTTTAATAAGCAATAAATTGCACAATGATTTCATAAAAAAAATTAGAGCAATATCTCAAAATTGTAGTTATGTTTCAATTTAGTCAATTATTTGTTATTAAAACTATTTCATTAATCAAACGTTTATATATGAAAGGCCGACCTGCCTCCACTCATTTGAACGGAACTCGCACGTTGTTGACAGATTTTACTGTACGTGCACGAATTGGCACAAAATTTGAGTTGTACGGAAGTTGGCCATCACTGTCCGCAGAGAATTGCTTGAGCTGTAATTTGTAATCGGCAAAAAATTTCCCGATTGGGCTACAAATTCTCTATATTTATATTTTTTGTGATAACTCCCCCCCCCCGTGTCACGTTTTCTGCGTTTGCACATGTCCGCAAAGAATCTTTTGATCTTTAGCTTATAAACAGTGAAATGCCTTTGTTGAGTTGTAGATTATAAAAAAATTTTTATACACGATTAATTTAAATATCGCAATTAAGGAAATACGAAATTACGGAAACTTTGTGATTCAGACAACCAACCTCTAGGGACGTGGCAGCGAAGCGGTTGAAAACGCAATTTTTTTACGGCCCCTTAAAAAAATTGTGCGTAGTTCTCATGTTCATAACGTTTAGGTACCAGGTCAGGTTATTAATATTGCATTTTCACTTAGGCATGAAATCTTAATTATTTGGCCTTGGCCTAAGCCTTTTTAACAGTTTTTCTTCCCCGATGTCATATTTTTAAAGTTGACATTACAAGTCAAGTTAACGGGTTTTCGTTTTTACGTATGCATTAATTACCAGGCATTAGACTTAGGACCTTTTCACGCTTTTTATTTTATCTATGATATTCATAAGGTTTACAGGACATTGAAAGTTAGTAATGTTACGCCTTTACTTACGCACTATATATATTAATTCATGGGCTTAGGCCTAGTATGTCCTTATAACAGATTTTATTCTACCGATGTCCTAGGCCCTAGTAAATACTATTTTTTGCTTCAGTAGAAGAGCAATGTTAATAACGTGACATGTTATGTAAACGTCGTGAACATTTAGTGTGATGGATTAAATACTATTACGAGGCCTACGCCCAGTTAATTATTGTTTGCTGCCAAAGCAGATCGAGATGCAACACTGATGACTTGATATGCGAACGCTATGAATATAACGTAGGCTAAATAAAAAATGTAAGAAAAGGATCTGTGGTTAATATAGGGCCTATAAATTAATATTTAGGGTGTAGTAAAAGCACATCGTTGTGAACTTAACTTTTTATGCCAATCTTATAAATATGAAATCTACGGACTAAAAACTTAAAAAAGATCTAGACTTCGTCTTAGGGCCTATTAATTAATGTTTGGCGCAAAAGCGCAATATAACTTAATTTTACTTGTTATATGAACGTTATGAATATGATATCGTTCGTAAAACAACTGTTAAAATGGCCAAGGCATAAGTCCTAGTGATTAATATTTTATACTTAAGTAAAATAGACATATCAATAACTTGACATGTTATGTAAATACTAAATAAAAGCGAAGCGTTACTAAAACAATCCCCCCTTATCGTCCTTTTCCGAACATAGTATAAGTCATGCTGTAATTCCGTTGTTTCGTCGAACACCGTAGTTTTAAAAAAAGTCAAGGGCAATTTATTTTCCCGAAATAAAGGTGCAATTCTCACTTGACTTACATAGCACGTTTACTCGAAAGTTCCCAATTCAATTCTCATTATAGGGCCAAGAAATTGCAATTGTTATACGGCCCTTAAACTTTTGTGGCCATTCTCCTGAATCCCGATCGGCCGCTGAGTTGAAATTAAGGTCTTTCTTAACGAAATATATATATGAAAAAAAATTCCCTAAGCCGTTTTTCATCATGTTTCCTTCTGTATTTCTTTTTTTAACTATTCTATTAGAAAATATGTCTGTCTTAGATACCGTTCTTCTTCTATGGGAAACTTTTTGTGCGCCATTTGTTCATTTTCGTAATATACTGTTTAGTCGCTGGTGGAAATAAGCAGCTGTCTCTATTTCTGGATGGTTTATCGATTATAGAAATCCTGTTGCGATTTTTCTTATTATTTCTGAATGGTTTATCGATTATAGAAATCTTGTTGTGATTTTTTTACTCACCAGTTGCTCTAACTTTGAGTGACTTTGATAAATTTAATTCGTGTCAGAAAGGATGGGAAAGACGTGCTCATTTCAGCCGAAAATTCGGTGTCACCTTTCTTGTTATTAGTATTTATCACTCGTGTATATAAACGAAATATTAAGCATTTAACTGAATGATTTCGAAAAAGACCTGAGGCCTAGGTGTTTTGTGAAGAACCTCATTGTTTGAAGAAACACACCAATCATAATATGTGTAAACATGGAATAAAATATTATAAGAAGAAAGATGACACCGAATTTTGGGGTGTAATTTGCACGTCTTTTGAATCGGATCTGACGCAAATTAAATTTATTAAAGGTATTCAAAGTCAATGGAACCGGTATGGAAAACAATAGTATCTGACGGAAGTTTTTCAATCGGGATATCCCTCAGATATTGCAGTAAACGGAATTGTGAGCATACGCCCTTTGTTTGCATTCTTGTGCGTTAAGAAAAACATGAATTTATATGAGAAACATTTCGCGCCGGAAACGTTCTCCAACATAGAAAGGATTTTTCACATCGGACTCTTAGAAACAGAGATATCGACAAAAATAAGATGTGACTTTACGTCCCCTGGTGGGAAAACCATTCATTATTTTTGAAAGACCATATTCTCAAAAGGTTTTTCCATATGAGCACTATCGGTCCAAGAAAAAAACATTTAGTCGAGTTTTCAGTGGCCCAGATTTTGTTACAAATATATGAGAAGCAGAAATTAACACTTATGCCCGTGGTGGCCAAACCATTCTTTACCAAACATTAGAAATTATATTTTTCATCAGGTCTTGTATGCGATGCAGGAAGAATTTTTCAAATAGGAGTTTTAGAAGCAGAAATAACGCAATTTACGTTTGTGCACCCTACCGGAAAGTCTATGATTTACTTGAAAATTTTGAATTTATAGGAAAACCTTACGCATCGGAAACACAATCCAACAAAGAAGGAATTTTTCAAATCGGACTCCTAGAATTAGAGATATTGACAGAAATAAGATATACATCTACGCCCCCTGGCGTTGAAGCCATGCATTATTTCAAAAAGAAAATGTTCATAAAAGGTTCGTCGACATTAGTAGTATCGTTGAACAAACCATTTTTTTCAAACGAGATTTTAGAAGCTCATATTTTGCTGCAAATACATCAGAAACGGAAATTGAGACTTACGCCACCTGGTGGCCAAACCATTTTTTCAAAAAATAGAAATTATGTGCAAAGGATTTCCCATCAGGAGCTGTATCCGGTGCAGAAAGAATTTTTCAAATCTAAGATTTAAAAGCAGAGATATAGGGGGAAAGCAATTTACCATTACGCCCCCTAGCGGAAAGTCTATGAATTAATTGAAAGTTTTGAAATTATATGAAAAACATGTCACACTATCCTACAAAGAAAGAATTTTTGAAATCGGACTACTAGAAGTACAGATATTGACAAAAATAAGATATACATCTACGCCCCTGGCGTAGAAACCATGCATTATTTTAAAAAGAAAATGTTTCTAAAAGGTTTGTCGACATGAGTACTATATGTCTACAAACGACGAATTTTTTCAATCAAGAATTTAGAAGCTCAGATTTTAAGGCAAATTCATCAGAAGAAAAAATTAGCGCTTACGCCCCCTGGTGGCTAAAGTATTCTTTACCAAAAATTTGAAGTTATATGTAAAAGATTTTCCATCAGGAGATGTATTCGGTAAAGAATTTTTTTTTCAAATCGGAGTTTTAGAAGAAGGGTTATCGGAAAAATAAAATTTACTTTTACGCCCCCTAGCGGCGCAATTGTACATCGTAAAAAAAAACGAAATAAAGGATCATGATTCACATATTTCAACCTTCTCAATGCAAAAAGAATTTTTCAAATCGGACTAATAGTTGCAGAGATATCGTAGGTACAGACGGACGGACGGACAAACCGATAACATAAGCACGATCTTTTTTACAAAAGACGTGCTAAAAAGACAGCAAGTATATCTCCTTTCGGGACACTGAAAGTCTTGTGTTTATGAAATGGCATTTTCAAAACATCTTACGTTACTAGATACAGACTTTTTACTCTGGCGCACCCTCGCTTATCTATGCGATGCTTTGTTTATGAAGTGGAAGTTTCTCTTATTTTACCACGTGTCTAAGATTCAGTTAGAAGGCTTAGTTAGAGTTACTTTCTTTGTCATGCGCCATTTGCTAAAATGAATTGCATTAGGCGTAGTTACTGCTCGTGGATGAGCCATGTATGCACGTGTTCGCTCGAACAATGAGCCTCTTCTGCTAACTGGAAAATTCTGTTCTCACTTTTTCCGTCTCCATATGACGAAAAAGTTTTAGTAGTAGGAGTGATTCGTGGAAACACCTGAAGTTTTATGATCTATTAAATTTCAATCATTTATCACAGGACCTGATCTTGAAGTTCTGTAGGGAGATCAGATATCGTGGATAGCATATTTCGTTTATTGTGGCACAATATTTCCATTTAGTACACCAGTCATTGTATATTGTGTTACCGTAAGAAACCGGGTAATTATTGCGCAGGTGATTGTATGATGTCTATGTATCAGTCCTGAACTCTTAAAGAGAAGAGCCACTACAGCTATCAAAATTACATTTCATATTTAGGAGTTATGTGAGATACTTTATAAAGCAGAACATTTTGCCTTTTCTTAAAGTTAACTGTAAATCATTGTCCGTTCAAACAGAAGCTCAACTTCCAAAGCATACTTTTACTTCCAAATATCACTATTAAAAAATACGTAATTCGTAATAAGTCCTTCTATAGAAAAAATGAAACGACTTATTCCCCCACATTAATTACAAAGAACATTTCATCGTCGAGCGATTAAAGTTCTATTTTATACACTGAAGAGCAATTAAATTAGAGATACCTGTCTAGTAACGTGTAGCACCACCTTTCGTCTTGATGACGGCGGTGATTCGTCTCGGCATGGACTCGATATGACACCGGAAGCGTTGGGAAGCCATACGGATCCACGACCCCTGAACAAGCTCCCACAGTTCACGAAGATTGAAGGGGGGTCAGAGCCTCGAACATCTCTCTCGGTGGCATCCCAGATGTGCTCGATGGGATTGAGGTCAGGTAAACTAGCTGGCCAAGGAAGCGAGGTCACGTCAGTGGAATGTTCATCCAACCATTCGGATACAATTCAGGAGCGATGGCACGGTGCATTGTCTTGTGGCAGCATGAGGTCCCCAGTGGGATATTGAAGATGCACAAACGGGAGCAAATGGTCGTCCAGGATATCCCGGTAACGTTGACCTGTGAGCGACGATGTCACATGTACCAGGGGTCCCATTTCAGTCCACGTAAACAGTCCCCAGAGGAGAATGCCTCCCCTACCAGCTTGAAGAGTACCCTGCTGGCAAGAAGGATCCATCACTTCATGTGGTTTGCGCCGTACTCGTATCTTGCCATCCGCATGAACCAACGTGAATCTCGACTCATCAGTCCAGGTAACATTTTTCCACATCTCTATGGTCCAGTGGTGATGTTCCCTCGCCCATGCTAATCTTCGCATCCTGTGATGTGCGGTCAGCAGAGGTACCCTCGTGGGACGATGGCTTCTGTACCCCATAGCGAGGAGATGGTTCTGGATGGTGTGGCTGCTTACACGTTTTTGTGCGCCAACGTTAAATTGCCTAGTGATTTTTTGCAGTCTGGCCCGTCTATCTGCTGTTAAAATGAGAGCTATCCGACGGTGACCCCTCTCATCCACACGCTGTTGTTCACAGCAGTTTCAGCATGATAGATGAAATTGTCATCTGGGGGAATTAAATAAAAACAAACAGAAAGTGGCAATGAAGAAATGGGAAGAAAATCATATCAACAGAAAATAAAATTAAGCAACGAATGCTGTGCAGCTGCAGACGCAGACGCAACAAAAAACAAAAATGGCTGTAAGAATCGCCCGCAATCAAACTGTCAATTATGAATTTATTCAATTTTAATGTTGTGATGAACACGTGCGGACGGACGCTTCATTCCACCATTTTGTTGTTCAGCTAAGAACTGACATTCTTCACCACCCACATGGTACAATTTTAATCCTGTGTGAGTATTAAGGAAGTGGTGCATAAATTCATGGGGCACCTGACCTTGAAGAGTCGGCTGCGCTCCGGGTTTTTTCGTTAAACAAGTTGTCAAACCGCTTTTGCATACGTGCAAGGTTGTAACCGCCTGCGGGTATCCGACTACATTCCTGAGCTGAAAGATTTCACGTGCTGACCGGGGTAACGAGATTTTCTTTCGCATGCGTGGTGGAGGACCGGAAGGGCCAAGAGAGTTGAGTGAGACAGTTGAGCTTCGGTCGTCAAGGAGATAGTGTCCTAGTTGGGACACCAGTTTTTGACGGAAGGGCGGCGGGTATCGCAGAAGTACAACGTGGTGAACGGAAGGAGGATTCCTTCGTCCACCGGGTATCGAGGAAAAAAATTGTGGAAAAGTAGCACGTGGTCAGCACGGGGACCCTGAACGGGAAGCATCGGAAATCTTTCCGTGAAGCAAATGTTATCGGAATAATAAAATCTTGCTGTTTTTTATTTCCGTGCACTGGACTGAGTTTTGTCGAGGTAATTATTCTTCTACACAAAGACGCCTTCAGCCGCATTGATAGCCAGATCGTATAGTAAAGGCGAGGCGGTAGCTCACTATACGGTGGGAAACAAAAGGTATTATCTAAGAATTGATATGTTTGGCCCTACAATGGCCGTAGAACTTGAAAAGAAAACAATACAAGAGGAAATTTGAGCTGATGTTCTAGCAAGTGCAACAACAAAACGTAAAATTACTGTATTTAAATCAACGTCTTTTCGAATAATTTTTTTTTCTTTTGAATTCAATAATTTTATATTGTGAATACAGCGATGTGCTCCAGTTTACTATTTACATAAATAAATTGCAGCGAACAATTCCATCTCGTGGTGAATTATGTTAACACTTGCTCGTCGCGCTTTCTGATTTTTCATCCTGTTAGAAAGTTCAGCTTTTTTGTTTCTTGGTCGGTCTCGTGTATGTGTACTTTTGTACACAGGTGTCGACTTCGTGGGTTCGAGACACTTTTTGAACCCCCAATGATTTTGTTGTGGGTCTCTCGAACACCTAATATTATTGCGCGTATTTCGTTGGGAAAATACCCGTACCCATATACGCATAAATTTTGCTTTTCGTTATCAATTCTTCAATTTTTTTATTATTAATTTCCGGTTTACTATATATAGAAAGTGTGTACAGAAATGTACCCTCTCAGACTGTTTATTGTGCCTCAAAAAAGAATTAGCGTTTTTTCGTGCTCATCAAATTTGACGCGACAGACAAAAGACCTCAACTACCGTTGTTTAAGAGCATTTAAAACTGCCTGCTTTATAAAATAAAAAAATTCGGTTTGTCTGAGTTCCCACAAAATACAAAAGTCTAGCTCTACATTCGAAGACGAGAACCTATTCGAGGTCATAGTGATAAAGGCGGAAATATGTTGTACAGTCAGTTGACCTACACTATCTTCTAACAGTCCGGAACCAAAGAGGTTAGAAGAGAGACCAGATGGCATCAGCCGCTGCTGGTGAAACCAAATCTGATCATCTGGTTTCTTATGCCCTCCGGGTGGGGAGAGTTCAGTTGCCTGACGTCCCTTACTGAAGACCTGTGTTGGAGCACAGGTTGATAGCGGCCGTCTCTTACTCTCTGCAGTAGGCCCTAAGGTCGCCAAGGTTCCCACAGCTTTAGCAAGACCGTGACTGGTTAATCTCTCTATGCACTTCCGCTGTACGAAGCATAATTTTGTTTGATTTTTTTAGAAAATACTAAACAGTATTTCTGTAATTTTTTGCAATTTTTTAGTTCTGTGCATGCATATTACCGGTCTTACTATTATTATTTTTTTGACTGTATATGCTCTACAAGTACCTCTAAAACCTCTTCAAAGTCAACAGTTTCCCCATAGAAAAGCATAGAAGCAATCCAAGTTGGGCATACACAGCTGATACGAAGTAGAGCCCACGGAAAACGCAGGTCGTGCGACTAATGCGATGTCCTCTCCCTTCTAACCACCTATTTTAACTCACAAATTAATTCAAGAAATTTTTTTTTCCATTTTTAAAATTAGTAAAAAAACTGAAATAAATTTTACATTTTTGTTACTTTTATAAGACAATTGAGTTGGAAATTCACACAGTATCTGTGTATTGTATATAATAATGTCGCGCCTACAAAAGCAAAATACATGAAATGAATAATTATCTACAGAAAAAAATATTTTTCTGTAATTAACTATAATTTGCTTCATTTTAGCATTTCAGGCGTCTTATTGTGCCAGATAATCTGACTGAATGAAATTTAAATTAGACTTAAATATTTTATGCATGGGTAATTCGATTAAAAATTTCCAGAACCCCCAATAATTTTTTAAGTCTGCGCCTATGCTTTTGCACATGTTGTAGATGAGCGGTAGCAGGCGTGGTTCGTGCAGTAAAGGTCGCTGGTATGAAACTGGCTAGCTGCAAAGGGGAAGAAATCGTGAACGACTTAGAAATTTAAATTCGACGGCTTCGGAATGTTTCTTTACAAGTACGAAAAAACCCGAATCTGACATTTGTAAAATAAACGGAATTGCTGGCTATCTAAAATTTCTTTTAAAGACGGAAATTTTTCTTTAAACACAGACACCTAACTATCAATTTCGCTGCTCCTTTATAGAAGTTCTCCGTGAACTCACACTACTTGCCATCCAAAATGCAACACCAAGAAGGATACGAGATAGCAAAGCCAGATTTACTGGACACATAACAACAGATACAAAGATGAACCAATTGAGCTTACAGGCCCGTGCGACTTGCGGAACACGCAGACATCATTAGTTCGTGTGGCTCCCATGGCTGGCCTGCCTCCAATGCCTCTTTCGTTCGATGCCGCTGCACGCCGCGGCATCGAACGAAAGAGGCTTTGGATGTAGGCTTGGGGTATGTCGGTCCAGGCTGCTTCAACACGTTGCCACAGTTCATCAGGCGTAACCGCGGGTGGTGCTTGCCGGGCCACTCGGTTGCCGATCAGCGACCAGATGTGCTCGATGGGCGACATATCGGGAGAACAGGCGGGCCACGGCAGCAGTGACACCTGGTGAGCCGTGAAAAATTGTTACACGATGCTTGCCACGTGAGGGCGCGCATTGTCCTGTTGAAACGTGGCCGCTGGCAGGTCCTGCAGGTAAGGGAGGACTACAGGCTCCAAAACATCGGAGATGCATCGGTGGCTGCTGAGTGTTCCGACGATGCGTATCGGAGGGGAGCGGGTGTCATATCCAATTGCGCGCCAGAAACCATAACGCCAGGCGACGGACCGGTATGGCGGTGCATAATGTAGGCGTCACACAGTCTCTCGCCGCGGATCCGACCGTCGTGGTGTTGCAGGCAGAAGCGGTATTTGTCGGAGAAGACAATGTAGTGCCATTCCGTAGTCCAGGTGCTGCGTTCAACGGCCCACTGCCGCCGCACTCCCTGGTGGTGTAACGTCAATGGCAATTGAAGCAATGGGCGCCGTACGATAATACCCCGCTCCAGCAGATGACGTCGAACAGTACGTGCTGACACAGGTTCTTGCGCAACACACCCTAATTCATGCGCTAACGTTCGTGATGTGGCGGTGCGAGCCGATAATGCCCACCGCACAACATGCCGGTCCTTTTGCGTGGTGGTGTGCCACGGCTGCGGCAATTGCTCACGTCGGTCCATCCGTCCCTCCTGTACCCACCGAATCCATACTCGCCTCACTGTTGCTGGATATCGTCCCACACGGGAGCCGATGTCTCGGTACGATAAACCGCTGTCGCGATAAGCCACTATTCGTCTTCTGTTTAACTCTGAAACGTGCTGGAATGACTGCCGTATTCTGCGACGAGGCATCAGGAAGCTTCCCACGCACAGATCCAGCAGCACAACACACTTCCACTACTTACACCCCGCCTTCTGTGCACCCTTCTTATAGTGCTTCTCGTTGGCGTGCTGGACGCACAGGATTGGCATATGCCCTGCAATACTAATCGTTTTCATGTCCTCTCGCGGGCGACACATGCTGCGAATTTCAGGCCAATCGGATGCTTCCTTCTTGGTGTTGCATTTTGGGTGACCAACAGTGTATTTTTTACAGAGTGTACTTTAAGTGTTGCTCATCTCTCAGTTTGCATTCTGACCTAGGGCCGTAGTCAGAGAGGGGCTTTACGGTCGTTGTATGCAACGCTTGCATTGCGTGCCCTAATTGCGTGGTTTTATTTAAAACCAAATTCACACATACAGTATTTGTGTGTATATTTAACCGGAACTGAAACAAGGCGTGAATGCGAGCCTAACATCATATTATCATGCCAGAACTCATGTGAGATTATGCCGTTCTTCCCAGGGACATAATAGCAGCAAACAGGAAATCGAAATTCAGAAATATCGAAATTCAGAGCAAATAAAAATTAACAATAAAATACGCCTTCGGACTAGTTCTAAAATTTCAAGATAGGAAATATGGTGTAAATATAAGACTTTTAAGAAATGGATAGCGCTAAAACCAAGAGTTTATAGAAAAACTTGCAAAATCACAAATTTTTCCGTGACGGATTTCGAAATCGTGCCCCCTGGCTCCCGAGTAAGTTGCTCTCCGAACTAAGCTACGCGGACGGAGTGTATCGTTGCAGATTTGTCGTCTTGACATGTGCTTTACCTCTGTAGTACGTCACAAGGTAATGACATTCTTAATGAAATATTAGAATAAAATACTATTAAAGTTACAGAAAAATAATTAAAATTCCGAACTCATAAGTAGGATCCAATTTTTTTATTTATGTGTTAGAAACTGTTTCTCTTCCTGTAGCTAACTTGTTTTTTTTTTCACTTTCACTATCTTTCATGTTTTTTTTTCTCTCATTCATTTTAAAATTATCACTTCAGTATGACTCCCATATATTCTAAAGTAATTGTATAAAACCTGCCTCAAATGGATATTCCTGGGCAGTCACCCCCTCCCCTTCGCAAAGGTATTTTGAAAGCTCTGTGTGAAAGATGTGAAAGAATATTACTAACTTTACCCTAATTAGGATTTTATCTCTTGAATCTAGATTTGATAGTATATGTGTGAGAAATATTCTAACTTGGAGTTCTTTAGTTTTTCAACCCGGGAACTCTTTTTTGATAAATGTTCTTTATCTATCTATTCAACAAATTAGTAGCGTAAATAAATTTTGAATTTCTGATAAATCTTTAGATTAAATAAATGGTGTGAAACTGAGCAAATGATGTGTTTAAATGTGAAATAGGCAAAAAAAAAAAAAGAAAATCTTTAACAATTCTTTATCAATCTCTCATAATCAGCTTTCAGTAAAGTCGGGCATAGACATGAAATAAAGAAACATAAACTCAGTGCATATATACGAAGTCGGCCGTTGCATTCAGGGATCAGAGAACAGGAATCCTTCCTTCTGTCCCCACTGTTTATTCCCACTGAATTTTGGGCCTGTATTAACTGCCGTTGAAAAACTCGTCGAAATGCTAAACAGAATGTTGCATCAAACATTGGAAAGCTCGTTTTCTTTTCACGGTGAGTATCTGTATCTTTTTTTTTTTTTTTCGTAATTTCAAAAGGGTCCTTCCTTATTTAGTCGGAAAATTGTACGGCTGCAATTTGTACATTCCTTATGAATTACCTGAAGGACTACTACGAGCAATTAGCCAATAAGCATCCTACCGTTCCTAATTTAGGGACACTGGTTCCACGGAGCGGACTTAACCAGCACCAACAAACGAACAAATCACCCATATCTAAGGTGACTAGACACTGGAACACTGATTTGAGGGCAAAATTGCAAAATGTCTCCAAATGGAAGACAGTTTGACAGTATATGCAGTTGGTGTCCCCAAGTTTGGGGACACATCACACATGCACAATCACACTATTTGGGGACACATGCACAATCATACTAAATAAACAACTTTTTCTCAAAAAGCTGTATTGTTTCCATTGGAGGATAATAAATATTTATATTTGGGGCCTTAAGCCAGCCTTGCTTGGAAACCGCCTTCCCCACTCCAAAAAAAAAAAAAAAAAAAAAAAAAAAAACTTAAGTGCAACCGATCATTTAGGCTATTTTGTAAATTTTCTTTAAGTACCCTTCTTTAAAATTGTATTTATAAGTGCGTTTCTCATAACAAAGCAATGATATAAAAAGAAAAGTATTTAATTATTTTCTCTATATTCAAATAAAATTATGAATGATCTACAAACTACAATAACTTCAGTTGTAAAAAAGAAACAAAATTTAATTAAAAAGTATGGCGCCATTCAAGTTTTAAAACTTCACCTTGAATTATTATTATCGACGTTGCAAAAAAAAAAAAAATTCTGATGCTACCTTTTCTTAAAAATCCGGTCGATGTGCTTTCCAGTAAAGTCTTTAATGGCATCTTTGAAATCAAGTTCTTTTACACTTTCAGCATTTGCAACAAAACTAGCCAGACTGAAGAGGCTTCTCAAGACAGTTCTTTGCTCTTTTCGGGTGGACGACTGGTGATTTTGCTCCCTGTACTTCCAATGGATAAAAATTGGACCCTATTTTCTCAGAGGAGATAGATTTCCCATACACCAAAATTGGCCAACTGATAAAAACATCCTGACTTTGATTGTGCAATCGGTGTTTTTTGCAAAAGACTTTTCTGAACCCAATATGAAAGAGATGTCGTGCTACTGAATCACAATACAAAATAACACACAGTGTAAGCACGATTTATTATAAAAAACGAAAACTATACACAGATTAAAACCATTAGCACTTTCGGAGTGTCATTCACTCCATCATCAGATGTTCCAGGCAGCTATCACGGATAGCTGTATATATACACAGGCCATGTGTGACATCACAAAGCCAGCTACTTGTTATTCGTATACCACAAAACGATATAACATACACAGTAGCTGCCACAGAATAAGTGAGATTCTTGCGAATTATATTAAAGTTCAATGACTTCACAATCGGTGTCCAACTTTCATGGAAGTCCACTGAGTAATAATCATTACAACATTTTTTATCCAACGCTTTAATAAATACACTTTCGGCTATCAGTAAGGTACTGACAGAAGGGGATGTCAAGAGTATACTCGCATTGCACCAATCCGGAAAATAAGTCCCATTATTAACATTTCTTGCAAGAGAAGTATTTTGAAGGTGTGCTTTAACACTATATTTATGTTCCATTAATCTCAAATTCAAATGTCTCCTTGTGGAACCTACGTAGTTACAAACGTGCTGTTTGGTAACAGGGTCCAAGAGAGGAACATTATATACTCCCCAACGTCGTAATATGTCGGGTTTACCTCTGTCACGCCTGAGTTGGGCAAATAAATCCTTGCACTTGACACCAAATTGTAATTCATATTTGGAACACATACGTGACAGAAAATTTATTATTCCAGGTAAAAACTCTAATGACCCAATAAACCTCGGATTACTCTCATTAATCCCTACTAATGTAGTGGATCGCTGTGCCAAAACTCTTGCATGGATCTTACGAGTAATGTAGTTGGGATACCCAAATTTGTTAGTCATTTCAAAAATTCTATCTATCTCACTATGCAAAGCTGAGTGTGTAGAGGAGTGAGTATATGCTCGTCTAAAATAAAAGTCGATGGCTGACGTCTTCTGCACCAAAGGGTGGTTTGAACTGTATGGAATAATGGAACAAACATAAGATGGTTTACGATACACTGAAAATAATAATTCATGTGTAGTTGGATCGTGGAAGATACTAATATCTAAGAACGGTAAAATATGATTATATTCTAGTTCTACCGTGAGTTTGATAGTGGAAAAAATAGAAGAAAATTTGTCGACGAATTGAATCAGTAAGTCCTGTGCATGAGGCCTAATGACCAGGATATCGTCGACATACCTTAAGTATAAGCTGGGGTGTAAGGGAATTCCAATAGAACCTTATTTTCAATAAATTGCATAACAATTTCCGCAAGGATACAAGACAGTGGAGAGCCCATAGATGAGCCATCCTACTGCTGATGAATACACCCTTGAAATTTAAAATATGAACGTTGCATGACAAGCCGAAGAGCGTTCATAACTGCCGAAATTTCATTAGAAGGGACACAAGAATCAGCGAGAACTATATTAAAAATCAATTTAAAATTCATATTAATTTAAAATTAAAATTTAAAATTCATTAGAAGGGATACAAGAATGTGTTTATTTAAAAGAATTGATATTATATTAATATTTATATTATATTAATATTTATATTTTATTAATATTTATATTATATTAATATTTATATTATATTAATATTTATTAATAATATTATTATAAATATTAATAATATTATTACTATTTATTTAATTGTAAATTATTTTTTTAAAATAATTTATTTATTTAAAATTCATGAGAAGGGTCACAAGAACCAGCGAGAACTATATTAAAAATCAATAACTCTACTTCCATACAGTGGTAAGGAAGTGTAACTACATCGAAGTAATGTAATTGATCTATATACACTGCTGGCCACCTAAAATGCAACACTAAGAAGGAAGCATCCGATTGGCCTGAAATTCGCAGCATGCGTCGCCCCGCGAGAGGACATGCAAACGATTAGCATTGCAGGGCATATGCAAATCATGTGCGTCCGGCATGCCACCGAAAACTACTATAAGAAGAGTGCACAGAAGGCAGGGTGTAAGTAGTGGAAGTGTGTTGTGCTGCCGGAACTGTGCGTGGGAAGCTTCCTGATGCCTCGTCGCAGAATACGGTAGTCATTCCAGCACGTTTCGGAGTTCGACAGAAGACGAATAGTGGCTTATCGCGACAGCGGTTTATCGTACCGAAACATCGGCGCCCGTGTGGGACGACATCCAACAACAGTGAGGCGAGTATGGATTCGGTGGCTGCAGGAGAGACGGACGGACCGACGTAAGCGATTGCCGCAGCCGCGGCACACCACCGATCGAGGGGACCGGCATGTTGTGCGGCGGGCATTGACGGCTCGCACCGCCACATCACGAACGTTAGAGCAGGAACTAGGGTGTGTTGCGCAACAACCTGTGTCAGCAGGTACCGTTCGACGTCGTCTTCAGGAGCGAGGACTTGTCGCAAGGCGCCCATTGCTCCGATTACCATTGACATTACACCACCGGCGAGTGCGGCGGCAGTGGGCCGTTGAACGCCGCACCTGGACTACGGAATGGCATGACATTGTCTTCTCCGACGAATCCCGCTTCTGCCGGATCCACGTGTGGCGGTACCGCGGCGAGAGACTGTATGACGCCTGCATTATGCATCACCATACCGGTCCGTTGCCTGGCGTTATGGTTTGGGTCGCAATTGGATATGACACCCACACCCCTCTGGTACACATCGCCGGTTCACTCAACAGCCACCGCTACATCTCCGACGTTTTGGAGCTTGTAGTCCTCCCTTACCTGCAGGAGCTGCTAGTTGTCACGTTTCAACAGGACAATGCGTGCCCGCACGTGGCACGCATCGTGCAACAATTCTGCAAGGCCCACCAAGCGTCACTGCTGCTATGGCCAGCCTGTCGCCCATCGAACACGTCTGGTTGCTGATCGGCAACCGAGTGGCCCGGCAAGCACCACCCGCGGCTACTCCTGATGAACTGTGGCAATGTGTGGAAGCAGCCTGGACCGACATACCCCAAGGCCACATCCAAAGACTCTTTCGTTCGATGCCGCGGCCGTTATTGCCAGCCATGGGGGCCACATGAACTATTGATGCCTTCGTGTTCCGCACGTCGCACGGGCCTGTAAGCTCAATCGTTTCATCTTTGTATCCGTTGTTATGTGTCCAGTAAATATGGCTTTGCTATCTAGTGTTCTTCTTGGTGTTGCATTTTGGGTGGCCAGCAGTGTATATAAAATTGAATGTTTGCTTGTATGTCCGTAATACAAATCTAAAGTTTCCAATTTAGAACCACCAAATTTATTATACAATCTCATGGTCCCTAACTTAGAACGTAGACGATTTTTGGATGGGGTCTGAGCCCGGGGTCAAGGCGTCCTCACACAAAATTTCCGTAAAATCTATAGTTTTTAATTTAGAACCACCAAATTTGGTATACTATCTCATTGTACTCTAACTTAGACAATAGGCGGTGTTCGAATGGGGTCGGGGTTAAGGGGCGCCATACAAAATTTTCGTGAAAAGTTCTATTTTTTACTTTTAAGAACTGCAACACGATTCAGCACTCTAATACCTGATCTACAGTCTAAGTTAGAGGCCGTAGATAACAATAAAGTGCAAAAATATTCGTTTAATGGTGTATTAAAAACACAAAGGAATGAAAGTTAGCATTAACCACCAACGGGCGGCTTCATCAAGCATAAATACCATGTAATGTAAATAGAGAGTTCCAGATATTCGAAATTCAAAACAGTTAACAAAAGGATGACCAATATAAAGACGCATGCACGCAACATGACATAGGTTCATTGAATTTCGGTGTCGCGGGATTCTCAGAAACGCTCGCCAGATGTACGGCAGTTCTACAGATGTCTCCTCGGAGGTAAGTATTTCCATTCCTATTCCTTTCTTTTTTGTTTTTCGTAAAAGCATGTTAACTAAATCAATTTTTTTTTATCTTTTCACATTTGCGGCCATTTTTTTTTTTTTTTTTTGCAGAAATATTACTGCAGCAGCCAGTCATTGGCAGTGGCTGGCATAAATTTGGAGGAACCCTGCTTTTCTCAAGGACAACTCTACGTCGTCTGCTCATGGGTTGGCATTCCGAAAAATCTCTACATTTTTGCCCCCAATCGAAAACCCAAAACTATTGTTTCCCAAAAAGCAATAACCTAAATAAAATAAATTTGCTGGAAAATTACAGTAATATCTTTTTCATTCATTAACTTTCACCCGCTGAACTTTTTAATTTCACGAATAGTAATACTGTATTTACCCGGGATATGCTGGGTACCATTGCTAGTTTTTAATATAGTTCAGGTCAGGAAAGTTTTTGCAAAAAACACCGATTGTACAATCAAAGTTAGGATGTTTTCTATCATAGGGCCAATTTTGATGAATGGGAGATCTTTCTTTGCTGAGGAAATGGAGTCGAATTTTTTTTTTTTTTTTTGTTTGAATGTACAGGGAGTTGGATGTTAGGGAATTTTTTTTATTGCATTTTTTTTTTAGATTGATTTTTTTTTATTGATTATGATGAATGGGAGATGTTTCTTCCCTGAGGAAATGGAGTCGAATTTTTTTTTTTTTTTTTTTTATTGAATGTACAGGGAGTCGGATGTTTTCTATCATAGGGCCAATTTTTGATGAATGGGAGATCTTTCTTTGCTGAGGAAATGGAGTCGAATTTTTTTTTTTTTTTTTATTGAATGTACAGGGAGCCGGATGATTTTTTTTTTTTTTTTTTTGATTGAATGTACAGAGGGAGTCGGATGTTTTCTATCATAGGGCCAATTTTGATGAATGGGAGATCTTTCTTTGCTGAGGAAATGGAGTCGAATTTTTTTTTTTTTTTTTTTTTTTTTTTTTGATTGAATGAATGTACAGGGAGCCGGATGAATTTCTTTTCTTTTTTTTTTTTTTATTGAATGTACAGGGAGCCGGATGATTTTTTTTTTTTTTTTTTTTTATTGAATGTACAGGGAGTCGGATGTTTTCTATCATAGGGCCAATTTTTGATGAATGGGAGATCTTTCTTTGCTGAGGAAATGGAGTCGAATTTTTTTTTTTTTTATTGAATGTACAGGGAGCCGGATGATTTTTTTTTTTTTTGATTGAATGTACAGAGGGAGTCGGATGTTTTCTATCATAGGGCCAATTTTGATGAATGGGAGATCTTTCTTTGCTGAGGAAATGGAGTCGAATTTTTTTTTTTTTTTTTTTTTGTGATTGAATGAATGTACAGGGAGCCGGATGAATTTCTTTTCTTTTTTTTTTTTTTTATTGAATGTACAGGGAGCCGGATGATTTTTTTTTTTTATTGAATGTACAGGGAGTCGGATGTTTTCTATCATAGGGCCAATTTTTGATGAATGGGAGATCTTTCTTTGCTGAGGAAATGGAGTCGAATTTTTTTTTTTTTTTTTTATTGAATGTACAGGGAGCCGGATGATTTTTTTTTTTTTTTTTGATTGAATGTACAGAGGGAGTCGGATGTTTTCTATCATAGGGCCAATTTTGATGAATGGGAGATCTTTCTTTGCTGAGGAAATGGAGTCGAATTTTTTTTTTTTTTTTTTTTTTTTTTTGATTGAATGAATGTACAGGGAGCCGGATGAATTTCTTTTTTTTTTTTTTTTTGAATGTACAGGGAGTCGGATGTTTTCTATCATAGGGCCAATTTTGATGAATGGGAGATCTTTCTTTGCTGAGGAAATGGAGTCGATTTTTTTATTGAATCTATAGGGAGCAAAATCACTAGACATCCATCTTAAGAAACCCTAAAAGAAAAAGACCTTTCGCCTGATGAATCAGGAGCCATCATGCTCTGCGAAATTCTTAACGCAGTGTCCATGTTAGGAAAGAGTGAAGTTAATTTCTTCTCACGAGGTATTTTCAGGAATTCGCACGGGCCCAACAGCCCGGCGACATAGGTTGGCCTAATCGTAAATCCGCCTCCTGATTGTTTCACTAATTGTGATGTTAAATTTTTTATCTTAAACAGATATATCTTTTGGAATGTTGGCTACTTGTACCGGCAAAGCAGAGCTGTGATAGAGAGTACCTATTCAACAAAAGCGAAATATTTTATCTTAGCTGTACGTTCTGAAATAAGAACGAGTTGTATAATCTTTATGCTTCTCTGAAGAACGAACTGCATGTAGAATTTACTCATAATGTCAAAATTTTCGGTTTAAATTAGCCCAAGTACAATTCATTTCTACGATAAGCAATGTTGGTAAGTGGTAGTGGCGACCCAGCTGGTGTCGTAGTAGAATATGAGAGGCGAGCGCAAATTTTGAAGTGTTTGGCAGAAGTTTTGCCAAATAATTCCGCTCATGTGCATTTTACCCGACGCTGATAATGTTATCCATAGTAAAAAGAAGTGTTCAAGTGAATACTGTACGTAGTATTTATTCAGTGTATGTAGTAAGTTACTATTTCTTTGCAAATTTAGCTTACTTAGGTCGCTTTTTTTTTGTTGTTGTTGTTGTTTTTCTTTCATAAAGCTATTTATGAATTTTAATTTGTAACTTCACAATGAATCTCTAATATAATTATAAAAATATAATTATAAAAATGGTGTGTTCCACTACTTTCTTAGAAATTCTTTCAGAGGACTTCTTTTCCATAAGTACAAGCTATATTTAACAAAGAATTCATTCTACTCTTATATAACAAAATTTCAGTGAATTCGAGAAATTCACATACATTGATCCAAGTTACCTAGAATCTTAAATGGTTGCATCTACCATATGTTCCAACTGCTTAAATATTTCTTGGGGTTGGGGTGGGGGGCCTAAAGCGGTGTCACGAAGCGACCCTGTTATATTTTACCGTGGACGAAGCGACCCTGCTAATCGAATCATTTTACTTATAAATAAATATATCATCATCATCATCATTGTCAACCATTATCAATCCACTGCTGGACGAAGGTCTCCCCAAGTTTCCTCCACAACGGTCTGTCTTGTGCCAGTCTCCTCCATGTCACCCCTGCATACTTTCGAATTTCATCCACCCACCTCCCACGTGGTCTTCTTCTGTCCCTTGGAATCCAATCTAAAATTTCGGCTGTCCATCGATGATCTGTCCTTCTGGCAGTATGTCCAGCCCATTGCCATTTCAGGGATTTAACTCTGATCATGATGTCTTCCACTCTTGTCATTTTTCGGATCCACGAGTTCCTCTTCTTATCTCTCCTGGTTACACCAAGTATGCACCTCTCCATGCCTCTTTGAGTTGTCTGCAGCCTTTGTATGTCTCTTTTAGTTAAGGTCCACGTCTCTGCACCATAGGTAAGCACCGGAAGGATGCATTGATTAAACACTTTTCTTTTAAGACATAATGGCATATTGCTCTTGAAAATTATGCTGTTTCTTCCAAAAGCTCTCCAGGCAAGTTTTGTACGCCGATTAATTTCTTCATCAATGTGACCCTCACTTGATATCTGCTGTCCAAGATAAACGTACGTGTCTGTTATCTCCAGCTTTTCTCCATCAATCGATAAATCTTCATTTCTTGTAAAAGCATTGAACATCACTTTTGTCTTCTGAAAGTTCATTTTTAATCCCACTTCTTTACTCTTGTCAGCAAGTTCCTGGATCATACTCTGCAGCTCTGATGGGGTAGTTGCAAAAATGACTACGTCATCAGCAAAACGAAGGTGGGTTAGATAATCTCCATTAATCTTTATCCCCTTGTTTTCCCAGCTCAGCGACTGAAAAACACCCTCCAATATGGCATTAAAGAGCTCCGGAGATATGGTGTCACCTTGTCTCACTCCCTTTCCAATTTTTACGTGTGTTGTATTTTCAAACAGCCTAATCTTTGCACTTGCATTTTCATAGATGTTATTAATAATATTAATGTATGCATCTTCAATACCGCAGGTTTTCAGAGCCATTGTAACTGCTGATGGTTTCACCGAATCAAAGGCTTTTTCATAATCGATAAAAGCCATGCACAATGGAAGTTCATATTCCCTCGCTCTTTCAATTAGTTCTCTCAGCACGTGGATATGATCTATTGTGCTGTAGCCACTCCTGAATCCAGCTTGTTCTCTCGGTTGAGCCATGTCCAGTGTTACCTTCAAGCGGTGTGAAAGAACTTTAGTGAAGATTTTATAAACTACTGATAGGAGGCTGATAGGTCTGTAGTTTCCGAGATCCTCAATGTCACCTTTCTTATGTAGCAGGATCATTGTAGCGGTGTTCCAATCCTCAGGAATCTTTCCTTCATTAAGGCATCGAGTGAAAATTTGGGCGAGTACTGTTTCGATTTCTCCACTTGCTTCTTGTATGATGTCTACAGTAATTCCATCTTCTCCTGGAGCTTTTCCTCGCTTCATGTTCTTGATTGCATGTGCAACTTCTGCTGGAAGGACTGGAGGAACTCTGGTACTGGTATCTTTCATGATGTCTGGAGTCCATATATCATCGCTTTCATATAATTTGGAGTAGAAATCTTTCACTCTTGTCAAAATTTCGCCTCTATTTCTTGTTACAGAACCATCTTCTTTTCTCAGTTCCATAATCTGTTTTCTTCCCTTACTGAGATGTCCCTTTGCTATCTTTAGGCTTTGGTTGTTTTCAATTGCTTTCCTCACTAGTTCACAGTTGAATTTTCTTACGTCTTCAGTGATACTTTTTCTTACTGTCTTGCATAGCTCTATATATTCCACTTTGGAAGTCACATATTCTTTAGTTGTCCTCATCTCTCTTCTTTTTTGCATCAACATTTTGGTTTTTCCTGATAATTTGTTCATAGGCAAACTTGTTCTTAGACCCAGCTAATTTTGTTGCTGTTTCCATAAGAGCTTTGGTTACTTTTCTGTTAACTTCAGAGATGTCCACTTCTTCCGATGTTAGGCCTTCTAAAGCAGAGAACCTGTTCTTCAGTTCTAACTTGAAGGTATTATGGTGTTTTTTAAGGTTGGTTATGTCAATAGATTTTGTTTGTCTTATGAGCTTGCCACGTTCAAGTTTAGTGTTGAGGTGCATCTTACATCTCACCAATCTATGGTCACTACCTGTGTTGAACTTGTTTAGCACACTGCAGTCTTCTATGACGAATTTTTTGTTACACATAATAAAATCAATTTCACTTGTCGTCCCATTTGGATGTCTCCATGTCCATTTCCTGTGTGGCTTTTTCTTGAAGAAGGAGTTCAAGATGAAAAACCCTTCTGCCTCTGCAAACTCAACGAGAGTATTTCCACGCTGGTTTCTGTTGCCGTGACCGAATTTACCTACTGAAGTTTCATTCTGTTGCTGTTGCCCTATTTTTGCATTGAAATCTCCCATAATTATTTTCAAGTGCTGCTTACCTTTATTATTTAGATGACAAATTTCCTCATAAAATTCTTCAATTTCTTCTTCAGGATGACTTGTGGTGGGTGCATAAGTTTGAATAATCTGAGCCTGGTATCTATTCGAGAGTTGGATAACAAGTCATGCAGCTCTGTCAGAGGAACTTTCAACTTCTACAACTTTATCCTTCAGTTTCTTGTTTATTATAAATCCAACACCACTAGTTCTGCCAGTATCTGTCCCACGATAGTAGAAGAGATGTCCACTTTTCAGTTCGATGAGATCTTCTCCTTTTCTCCTTACCTCACTTAGCCCCACGATGTCCCACCTGATCCTTTGTAGTTCCTCTTCCAATTCAAGAAGCCTTGAATCAGAAGATAGGGAGCGTCCATTGTAAGTAGCCAAGGTCAGCATCAGATGGCAGCCTAGTCCGGCCCTCCGGGGATTCTTAGCACCCTCTGCCTTCATGTCGCACTGGCCGCTGCCTTGGCCAGGTACATTCCAGCTGCCGGAGACTGAGGGCCAAGATTTAAGTTGTGGAATCATTTTGGAGGGTTTGGCCATAACTCACCACGCTGGCCAAGCGGGTTGGTGAGTGTGGGATAGAATTTCCTCTAATCCCGATGGTATAGTTATACCGCTATTGGCGGTCGTCAGAGCCCCTTTAGTGGGAACAGGATGCACCACGAGAAGGCGGGTTGACTTACATCTAATTAATTAATTACTTACATCAAGTTTTTTATACTAAACACAAGTTTTTAATATCATTATATATATATATATACAAATCGTAGTCAAGTTATTTACATCTAATTAATTAAGTACTTACATCTTCTGAATTTTGTAGCTTTTGTCCTTAGTCCAACTTGGTAAGACAGCATAATTCTTTCAGGCATTTTTTAAGGTCTTCAAATTTCCAAGTTTGACGTGTGATGCACAAACAACAATTAAAAGAATTAGGAAAACTTGGTCCAAAAAGGAAGAAAATGTGTATATAAGTAGAAGAACGCATTCGTAATAATATCATGGCGGAATTTGGAAATTCTAAAGACCTTAAAAAATACCTGAAAGCATTAAGCTATCAAAATTTGGAAGATGTAAGTACTTAATTAATTAGGTGTGAATAATTTGACTACGATTTGTATATATATATGTAAAATGATATTAAAAATTTGTATTTAGTATAAAAACCTTGATGTAAGTATTAATTAATTAGATGTAAATAATTTGACTACGATTTGTATATATATAAGTAAAGTTATGCGATTAGCAGGATCGCTTCGTCCACGATGGAATATTACAGGGTCGCTTCGTCCACGATGGAATATAACAGGGTCGCTTGGCGCACGATTTGCCACAGGGTCGCTTGGCGCACGGTCGCTTCCCGCACGTATTCCCTAAAGCGTGGGCTCAAAAAAGTTGGGTGGGTTTCACCCACCCCAACCCACCCGCAGAGTCACTTCTGGAAAGTGGGTGCAACGGAAATTATTTTTAAGCAACATTTCGTTAGAAACCTACGGAGCTTTTGGTAAATTTTAAATTTGAGTACATTTTAGTACAAAAAATCAAATTCTAGGACAATCTGCATCCCCGAAGGTATCAGACGTTTTGGGGGCTAGTAAACTAAATTCGAGGACTGTCCTGAAGAATTCGAGACTTCTGGTTAGTTGTTCCATACCCCATCTCTGACCCCACCTCAGGCCCTTCTCGGGAGAAATGGCCAAAAACAAGCGTCTCGAACCACTGGCCTGCCGCAGCGGCTTACTATTATTGCCTTCTGAGTACATACATCATTTATTTCTTGGAAATTAATTCCACCAACATTGAAAC
Organism: Macrothele yani; assembly: GCA_039090855.1. Taxonomy (NCBI): domain Eukaryota; kingdom Metazoa; phylum Arthropoda; class Arachnida; order Araneae; family Macrothelidae; genus Macrothele; species Macrothele yani. Next base: position 126,157,840 of record CM077024.1, on the reverse strand, counting down.
CGTTATTATTGACCCGATTTGAAGAATACATTTGACGCATTTTTTTTTTTTTTTTCACTTTTCAGGTTTCGGAATTTCCAACAAGAAAAAAAGCGGCATACGTAGACATGCCTCCTGGATATGAACCTGACACCTTGCAGATGTTATGCATTGAAAAAATAGTACGAAACATTGCTTACCATGCTAAGGTATATGGGAGATGCAACGCAGAGGAAAAGGAGCAATCATATTACAGAGTTCTTCGTAAGTACATATTTTGCATTATCACAGTAATTGCAATGTCGCTACTTTCATCGTGATAAATTGTTACTAAGGAATAAAGTGCCTACATTTATTTATTTATTTATTGTTGCAAATTCCAATTTCATTTTTTTCACGTGATTAAATTAATTTACCAAACACCGAAATAGTAATTAAACCAGGGAATTATTAATCCCTTGGCGGGGTTCTCACAGTCCTTGAAAACTCCTTGAATTTAATTTTCCTTTTCAAGGGCCCTTGAAAGTCCTTGAAAAGTACTTGATTTTTTTTCCCTGTTCACCAAATTTCAGAATAGCCGCAGTTCATTGGAGAGAAACTGTCGCCAAAATGTCACAGGTGGCCCTTCTGTATTGTAGAACGTTCTCTTGGAATCAGCCTGTCACATTTCCGGTTTTCACGCGGTTGTGATTCAGACATGGGCGCCAAAAGGGGGAATCCCAGGGGGTCACTTGACTCCCCTGTAGAATTATTTTTCCTTTATATTACTTTATTTTATCAATTTTTTTTTTTTTTTACACTCACAGAACTGGACCACAAAGAAAGACGTAGTTTGGAGTGTTTAATTTAATATTCCAATTTTATTGGAAATTTGGAATTGGAAAACGATAACGTGAAAGCGGAAAACCTAGCAAACCGTAAGGTAGTACGCCCAAACAAGTTCCTCTCAGGGTGGTGTGTGCTGAACTTAAAAGGCTTGGCGTGGCCCTGCTTGACACTTTTCATTATTTTGAAAACAGTTACCAATGTACATGATAATACATGACTATCACTGACATACACTTTCTTCAAGAACAGCGTCAATTAATAATAATAATAGTAGTAGTAGTAGTAGTAGTAGTAGTAGTAGTGTTCTAGTGTAGTAAGTAAGTAGTAATAATAGTAATAGTATTAATCTTTCATTTTCACGAATTAAATCACCTGTGACATTAGCCAAACCTCAATTAATTGCACTTGAGCCCCTTGAAAAATTTCCTGCAAGTGCCCATGGATTCAGAACTACGATATGCGAATGCGAGGGGAATTCTTCTGAACTACAATAAGCGAATGCAAGGGGGTGTAATTATAATGTGCCTAGGATTTTTAATCATGCATATATAAAGAATCCTATGGACCTTAACCAGTTAATCTTCAATCGATCTGCTGAATGCTTGGAGCCCAGAAATCCAGTCTAAAATTTTGGTTGTCCATCGGTATATATATATATATATATATATATATATCATCATCATCATCATTGTCAACCATTATCAATCCACTGCTGGACGAAGGTCTCCCCAAGTTTCCTCCACAACGGTCTGTCTTGTGCCAGTCTCCTCCATGTCACTCCCGCATACTTTCGAATTTCATCCACCCATCTTCCACGTGGTCTTCTTCTGGGTCTTTTCCTGTCCCTTGGAATCCAATCTAAAATTTCGGCTGTCCATCAATGGTCTGTTCTTCTGGCAGTATGTCCAGCCCATTGCCATTTCAGGGATTTAACTCTGATCATGATGTCTTCCACTCTTGTCATTTTTCGGATCCACGTGTTCCTCTTCTTATCTCTCCTGGTTACACCAAGCATGCACCTCTCCATGCTTCTTTGAGTTGTCTGCAGCCTTTGTACGTCTCTTTTAGTTAAGGTCCACGTCTCTGCACCATACGTAAGCACTGGAAGGATGCATTGATCAAACACTTTTCTTTTAAGACATAATGGCATATTGCTCTTGAAAATTATGCTGTTTCTTCCAAAAGCTCTCCAGGCAAGTTTTGTACGCCGATTAATTTCTTCATCAATGTGACCCTCACTTGATATCTGCTGTCCAAGATAAACGTACGTGTCTGTTATCTCCAGCTTTTCTCCATCAATCGATAAATCTTCATTTCTTGTAAAAGCATTGTACATCGCTTTTGTCTTCTGAAAGTTCATTTTTAATCCCACTTCTTTACTCTTGTCAGCAAGTTCCCGGATCATACTCTGCAGCTCTGATGGGGTAGTTGCAAAAATGTCTACGTCATCAGCAAAACGAAGGTGGGTTAGATAATCTCTATTAATCTTTATCCCCTTGTTTTCCCAGCTCAGCGACTGAAATACACCCTCCAATGTGGCATTAAAGAGCTTCGGAGATATGGTGTCACCTTGTCTCACTCCGTTTCCAATTTTTACGTGTGTTGTATTTTCAAATAGCCTAATCTTTGCACTTGCATTTTCATAGATGTTATTAATAATATTAATGTATGCATCTTCAATACCGCAGGCTTTCAGAGCCATTGTAACTGCTGATGGTTTCACCGAATCAAAGGCTTTTTCATAATCGATAAAAGCCATGCACAATGGAAGCTCATATTCCCTCGCTCTTTCAATTAGTTCTCTCAGTACGTGGATATGATCTATTGTGCTGTAGCCACTCCTGAATCCAGCTTGTTCTCTCGGTTGAGCCATGTCCAGTGTCACCTTCAAGCGGTGTGAAAGAACTTTAGTGAAGATTTTATAAACCACTGATAGGAGGCTGATAGGTCTGTAGTTCCTGAGATCCTCAATGTCACCTTTTTTATGTAGCAAGATCATTGTAGCGTTGTTCCAATCCTCAGGAATTTTCCCTTCATTAAGGCATCGAGTGAAAATTTGGGCGAGTACTGTTTCAATTTCTCCACTTGCTTCTTGTATGATGTCTACAGTAATTCCATCTTCTCCTGGAGCTTTTCCCCGCTTCATGTTCTTGATTGCATGTGCAACTTCTGCTGGAAGGACTGGAAGAACTCTGGTACTGGTACCTTTCATGATGTCTGGAGTACATGTATCATCCCTTTCATATAATTTGGAGTAGAAATCTTTCACTCTTGTCAAAATTTCGCCTCTATTTCTTGTTACAGAACCATCTTCTTTTCTCAGTGCCATAATCTGTATTTTCCCCTTACTGAGATGTCCCTTTGCTATCTTTAGGCTTTGGTTGTTTTCAATTGCTTTCCTCACTAGTTCACAGTTGAATTTCCGTACGTTTTCAGTGATACTTTTTCGTACTGTTTTGCATAGCTCTATATATTCCACTTTGGAAGTCACATCTTCTTTAGTTGTCCTCATCACTCTTCTTTTGCATCAACATTTTGGTTTCTCCTGATAATTTGTTCACATGCAATTTGTTCTTAGACCCAGCTAATTTTGTTGCTGTTTCCATAAGAGCTTTGGTTACTTTTCTGTTAACTTCAGAAATATCCACTTCTGATGTTAGTCCTTCTAAAGCAGAGAATCTGTTTTTCAGTTCCAATTTGAAGGTATTATGGTGTTTTTTAAGGTTGGTTATGTCAATACATTTTGTTTGTCTTATGAGCTTGCAACGTTCGAGTTTAGTGTTGAGGTGCATCTTACATCTCACCAATCTATGGTCACTGCCAGTGTTGAACTTGTTTAGCACACTGCAGTCTTCTATGACGAATTTTTTGTTACACATAATAAAATCAATTTCACTTGTCGTCCCATTTGGATGTCTCCATGTCCATTTCCTGTGTGGCTTTTTCTTGAAAAAGGAGTTCAAGATGAAAAACCCTTCTGCCTCTGCAAACTCTACGAGAGTATTTCCACGCTGGTTTCTGTTGCCGTGACCGAATTCACCTACTGAAGTTTCATTCTGTTGCCATTGCCCTATTTTTGCATTGAAATCTCCCATAATTATCTTCAAGTGCTGCTTACCTTTATTATTTAGATCACGAATTTCCTCATAAAATTCTTCAATTTCTTCTTCAGCATGACTTGTGGTGTGTGCATAAGTTTGAATAATCTGAGCCTGGTATCTTCTCGAGAGTTGGATAACGAGTCGTGCAGCTCTGTCAGAGGAACTTTCAACTTCTACAACTTTATCCTTCAGTTTCTTGTTTATTATAAATCCAACACCACTAGTTCTGCCAGTATCTGTCCCACGATAGTAGAAGAGATGTCCACTTTTCAGTTCAATGAGATCTTCTCCTTTTCTCCTTACCTCACTTAGCCCGACGATGTCCCACTTGATCCTTTGTAGTTCCTCTTCCAATTCAAGAAGCCTTGAATCAGAAGATAGGGAGCGTCCGTTGTACGTCGCCAAGGTCAGCATCAGATGGCAGCCTAGTCCGGTCCTCCGGGGATTCTTAGCGCCCTCTGCCTTCATGTCGCACTGGCCGCTGCCTTGGCCAGGTACATTCCAGCTGCCAAAGAATGAGGGGCAAGATTTAATTTGTGGAGTCATTTTGGAGGGGTTTGGCCATAACTCACCACGCTGGCCAAGCGGGTTGGTGAGTGTGGGATATAATTTCCTCTAATCCCGATGGAATAGTTATACCGCTATTGGCGGTCGTCTGAGCACCTTTAGTGGGAACAGGATGTACCACGAGAAGGCGGGGTTGACATTTGTTAAGGAGAGGCTGTGATGTTACGCATCACCTGACCTTACATCCCATATATATATATATATATGACCTTACATCCCATATATATATATCATCATCATCATCATCATTGTCAACCATTATCAATCCACTGCTGGACGAAGGTCTCCCCAAGTTTCCTCCACAACGGTCTGTCTTGTGCCAGTCTCCTCCATGTCACCCCTGCATACTTTCGAATTTCATCCACCCATCTCCCATGTGGTCTTCTTCTGGGTCTTTTCCTGTCCCTTGGAATCCAATCTAAAATTTCGGCTGTCCATCGATGATCTGTCCTTCTGGCAGTATGTCCAGCCCATTGCCATTTCAGGGATTTAACTCTGATCATGATGTCTTCCACTCTTGTCATTTTTCGGATCCACGAGTTCCTCTTCTTATCTCTCCTGTTTATACCAAGCATGCACCTCTCCATGCCTCTTTGAGTTGTCTGCAGCCTTTGTACGTCTCTTTTAGTTAAGGTCCACGTCTCTGCACCATACGTAAGCACTGGAAGGATGCATTGATCAAACACTTTTCTTTTAAGACATAATGGCATATTGCTCTTGAAAATTATGCTGTTTCTTCCAAAAGCTCTCCAGGCAAGTTTTGTACGCCGATTAATTTCTTCATCAATGTGACCCTCACTTGATATCTGCTGTCCAAGATAAACGTACGTGTCTGTTATCTCCAGCTTTTCTCCATCAATCGATAAATCTTCATTTCTTGTAAAAGCATTGAACATCACTTTTGTCTTCTGAAAGTTCATTTTTAATCCCACTTCTTTACTCTTGTCAGCAAGTTCCCGGATCATACTCTGCAGCTCTGATGGGGTAGTTGCAAAAATGTCTACGTCATCAGCAAAACGAAGGTGGGTTAGATAATCTCTATTAATCTTTATCCCCTTGTTTTCCCAGCTCAGCGACTGAAAAACACCCTCCAATGTGGCATTAAAGAGCTTCGGAGATATGGTGTCACCTTGTCTCACTCCCTTTCCAATTTTTACGTGTGTTGTATTTTCAAACAGCCTAATCTTTGCACTTGCATTTTCATAGATGTTATTAATAATATTAATGTATGCATCTTCAATACCGCAGGTTTTCAGAGCCATTGTAACTGCTGATGGTTTCACCGAATCAAAGGCTTTTTCATAATCGATAAAAGCCATGCACAATGGAAGTTCATATTCCCTCGCTCTTTCAATTAGTTCTCTCAGCACGTGGATATGATCTATTGTGCTGTAGCCACTCCTGAATCCAGCTTGTTCTCTCGGTTGAGCCATGTCCAGTGTTACCTTCAAGCGGTGTGAAAGAACTTTAGTGAAGATTTTATAAACTACTGATAGGAGGCTGATAGGTCTGTAGTTTCCGAGATCCTCAATGTCACCTTTCTTATGTAGCAGGATCATTGTAGCGGTGTTCCAATCCTCAGGAATCTTTCCTTCATTAAGGCATCGAGTGAAAATTTGGGCGAGTACTGTTTCGATTTCTCCACTTGCTTCTTGTATGATGTCTACAGTAATTCCATCTTCTCCTGGAGCTTTTCCTCGCTTCATGTTCTTGATTGCATGTGCAACTTCTGCTGGAAGGACTGGAGGAACTCTGGTACTGGTATCTTTCATGATGTCTGGAGTGCATATATCATCCCTTTCATATAATTTGGAGTAGAAATCTTTCACTCTTGTCAAAATTTCGCCTCTATTTCTTGTTACAGAACCATCTTCTTTTCTCAGTGCCATAATCTGTTTTCTTCCCTTACTGAGATGTCCCTTTGCTATCTTTAGGCTTTGCTTGTTTTCAATTGCTTTCCTCACTAGTTCACAGTTGAATTTCCTTACGTCTTCAGTGATACTTTTTCTTACTGTCTTGCATAGCTCTATATATTCCACTTTGGAAGTCACATCTTCTTTAGTTGTCCTCATCACTCTTCTTTTTTGCAACAACATTTTGGTTTTTCCTGATAATTTGTTCACATGCAACTTGTTCTTAGACCCAGCTAATTTTGTTGCTGTTTCCATAAGAGCTTTGGTTACTTTTCTGTTAACTTCAGAGATGTCCACTTCTTCCGATGTTAGGCCTTCTAAAGCAGAGAACCTGTTCTTCAGTTCTAACTTGAAGGTATTATGGTGTTTTTTAAGGTTGGTTATGTCAATAGATTTTGTTTGTCTTATGAGCTTGCCACGTTCAAGTTTAGTGTTGAGGTGCATCTTACATCTCACCAATCTATGGTCACTACCTGTGTTGAACTTGTTTAGCACACTGCAGTCTTCTATGACGAATTTTTTGTTACACATAATAAAATCAATTTCACTTGTCGTCCCATTTGGATGTCGCCATGTCCATTTCCTGTGTGGCTTTTTCTTGAAGAAGGAGTGCAAGAAGAAAAACCCTTCTGCCTTCTGCAAACTCAACGAGAGTATTTCCACGCTGGTTTCTGTTGCCGTGACCGAATTTACCTACTGAAGTTTCATTCTGTTGCCGTTGCCCTATTTTTGCATTGAAATCTCCCATAATTATTTTCAAGTGCTGCTTACCTTTATTATTTAGATGACAAATTTCCTCATAAAATTCTTCAATTTCTTCTTCAGGATGACTTGTGGTGGGTGCATAAGTTTGAATAATCTGAGCCTGGTATCTTTTCGAGAGTTGGATATCAAGTCGTGCAGCTCTGTCAGAGGAACTTTCAACTTCTACAACTTTATCCTTCAGTTTCTTGTTTATTATAAATCCAACACCACTAGTTCTGCCAGTATCTGTCCCACAATAGTAGAAGAGATGTCCACTTTTCAGTTCGATGAGATCTTCTCCTTTTCTCCTTACCTCACTTAGCCCGACGATGTCCCACTTGATCCTTTGTAGTTCCTCTTCCAATTCAAGAAGCCTTGAATCAGAAGATAGGGAGCGTCCATTGTAAGTAGCCAAGGTCAGCATCAGATGGCAGCCTAGTCCGGTCCTCCGGGGATTCTTAGCACCCTCTGCCTTCATGTCGCACTGGCCGCTGCCTTGGCCAGGTACATTCCAGCTGCCGGAGACTGAGGGCCCAGATTTAAGTTGTGGAATCATTTTGGAGGGGTTTGGCCATAACTCACCACGCTGGCCAAGCGGGTTGGTGAGTGTGGGATAGAATTTCCTCTAATCCCGATGGTATAGTTATACCGCTATTGGCGGTCGTCAGAGCCCCTTTAGTGGGAACAGGATGCACCACGAGAAGGCGGGGTTGACATTTGTCAAGGAGAGGCTGTGATGTTACGCATCACCTGACCTTACATCCCATATATATATATATATATTTAAGTAAATTATATAAAGGGAAAAAACAAAAAACCAAGAGCAAATTTGAAATTCCAAAGCGCCAGAGTCTGCATAGAAGAAAGATCAAATAATATAAAAATGTGAAACTAAAGAACAAATTTTGAACAGAGAAAAAACAAAAAACAAATAATCGGGGAACGAGAAAAAGAACAACAATCACCACTTTCCAACCACCTGAAGCAGGCGAGCTTCAAACGATGGAAATTAAACGAACAGAAGAGTGCAGGGAAGCATATTAATGACTGACTCTCTGTTGGCTTCGTCAAGGGCATGCAATAAGAAAATCACTCATTAATCTACTGAGACCAGATAATTGTGGGTTTCTGCTATTTTAGTTTGCTATAAGGACCGATTAAATTTAGGGGTAAAATTTTCAAATTAAAAGGGATTTCTAAAAAACCCAAACCCAGCAAACTAAAACACGTTGCCCGACCTCACAACAGCCAAGAAAATCACACATAAAATAAAAAGAAAAGGAAAAAAGGAAGGAAGCGGAGCTCCCCCAAAAACACAAAACCAGGTAAGAAAATAGTATTAAAAAATCAAGAAAAAACCCAACTAATGAAAAGGTACTGAAAAGGTACCTTTTCATTAGGTTTAAGCTTGTCACAGAAAAAGTGAAACCTGAAACCTGCCAGATAAAAAGATAAACAGGAAATACCAGAAAAAATAAAATAAAGTACAAAAATAAATTAAAAACAAAAAACAACATTGCCATTTTGAAAAAAAAGGAACCAAGCAACAAATTTAGGAAAAAAGAAAGCAAAAGTTGCCCAAGGAGCAATTTACTGTTGCAAATCCCGAGAGTGAACCCAAATTACTAAGTTGCATGTCGCAGAATGGCAAGGTAAATGCCCAATACCCACAGCAAAAAATCTTAAATAAGAAAATAAATTCTTTAGAAAAATAAAAGTTTAGTACCAAAGGGCAAGGCTGCAAGTTACAGAGAAGCAAATTATATACCCCAAGACACACAAGAAAACATTAAAATTAAGTTTGGTGCAAATTTATAAAAAACGAAAATTCACTTATTCCTACAAAAATAAAAAACGACTTACATACAGTAAAAAGATGAGATTACATGTGAGGTGTTGCTTTGCTGTTACAAGTTCACATATTTACAAAATATTGTACTAATCTTTTAGCTCACAGGAAGGCTCAGAGCCACTAAAATGAACTTTTTAAAATCTACAAAGGGAGACAAAATGCTACTAAAAGTTTCGCGGGAAACTTGAAGCGTGGCTAAAGCGAATAACCAGCTATCAAAGAGTGAAAACAGCCCCAAAAAATAATAATTCAAGGAAAAAATAAAAATTAAATGAGAAGTATGAGCAAACAAAACATAAAAACGACTTACCATGCCTGAGAACTGCAAGGTACAAACCACTACACCTTTGGGGTGCAAGAAACTAATTGCAGGACATGTCCATTGCAGCGCCATCTAGTGGCCAACTTCAGAACTTTCCTGGGAGGTAACCTGTTAAGTTCCTTGAGCAAACTTCAAAAAGCAGATTTAATGCTCTGAAAAAACCGCTACAAGTTTTCAGTGCAGACCAAAATACTAAAATGTGCTTCCTGGGGGCAGGGAATTTGTCTCTGCTCCCAAGCGTTCAAAGAGTATTATATAACCTAATTAGCAGCATTCCTCCCAAATCTTTGAAATTTAAGTATTACTATTTTTTTGGCTTTTATTTTTATAAATATTTTTAAGAGATTTTCTTAGGGGTTTTATGCTTTTTTTGGTACATTTTTTAATTATAACTTTTTTTTACAATCAAAGGAGAGGGAAAGATTATTATATTATAGGTTCCTCAATTGATTGTTGACAACATCATTGCCTAAACTTCTAAAAATTAGCTTTAATTCAGACAGTTCATTCGGTCAACAAGATTTAAATTAAATTAAGCCTTCCATCCGATATTCTATATTTGAGAACTATTTTTCTTAATGCGATTTTTAAGAAGTTTCTAGGTACTTGGTTTTCGAGAAACTGTTTGATTAAAATGATAACATGTTTTTCTAGTTCAGTTTAAGCTACATATTATAGAAAGCCTTAGTACTTGTGGTATAAATACATTTTCAATTACTTTATTGGAAATATTGCTCCACCACATACCATATTTGACAATTTTAAATTTAAACTGATTTATCTTATCACAAAGGCTTATGATTGGGTTACCTGCATTGAGATTTATAGCTAAATCCAAAAATGCAAGGACTTGGGTATTGTCATTGGTTTTATTAAGTTTAAGGCTTATAGGATAAATAGCTGCAGTCTTTTTCGATGTTTCCTGAATTATTAAAGCAAAGTAGGTCATCAATGTACCTGTAGGTATAAGAGTAACTTTCCTGATTGGATGAATTTAACTTCATGAATTGAAATCCTTTAAAGAACAAGAACAAGTTGCATACGCTCGTTGACCTGTTTGAAAAACTTGTTATTATAGAGGATAAAGTTATTTTTAATTCAGCAATTTAGAAGCCTATGCCAAGTACTTTCCGAAATGATGTTGGAGATTTGAAATTCATTGAAGAGTAACTTGAGGGTACTGATAATGTCTTCTAGCGGAAGGCTGGTATACAGGTTTTCAAAGTCATAGCAATTAGCCTGTGCTGGCGTGTTAACAAGAATTTCCGAAATGACCTCAGCATTGCTTTTAATAATCCAGAAGTTCTTACATGTTAGGTTTAGTTTGGACTTTAAAATGTTTAAAACCTTCTTCAAAACTGATTCAAAATACTGATCTATTACTTTTTTAGGACTTTTGGTACCACTAGCTATGAATCTGAATTTCACCGGTTCCTTATGAAATTTTGCAGTAGCAAAAAGATAAGGAAATTCAGGCTCATAACTATATGCCGTTCTAAGCCTCAACTGTCTGTGAAATGCTTTAAATTTATTGGTGAGTTCCTTACTGGAAGCTGAAGTAGGCATATAGGTGACTTTATTATGTACTTCTTTCAAAATTAAATCAAAATAGATTTTTTTGCTTTGTCTGTCGTGGCGAAGATGAAATTTTCCTGTAATTTAGAAAATGATTATTTCAAATCAGGAAATAATGCAAGACTTATTGTAAAAAATATTTTTAATTGCTAGATTCTGTTTAAATTCTTAGAAAATTTTGCTTTTCCATTCAGCAAAGGCTTCGATTGGCATGTTGTAGACTAAGCTAGATTTAATAATATATTTACTTAAATCTTGATAAAAATCATACTTGGTTCTATCTTTCGAGAGGTAGAATGTAGGCCCAACAGTCGTGTCACATTTTTGTTACCACTTCCTACTTTTCCTGCTTTTGACGTCCTCAACGCGTAGCCAATGAAAGAAGGCACGTGTCGTGAGCTGGCTTGGAGGGTATATAAGGTGTGCTGCAGGCATTCTGTAAGCATAACACTTGTTGCTATCATTGATAAAAGGAGCGATTTATAAGATTTGCAAAAAAGGGATGATTATCGGCTTTCGGGCCAAGGGTGGCAGTATTTCTTAAACAGCGCAGTTTGTGAACTGTTCGCGTGCTGCTGTGGTTAAAGTGTATCGTGATTGAAGAAATGGCACCATTGCGAATAAGCGACGTGGAAACAGCGGAGCACCACCTGCCATTGATGTGAGAGGTGAACGTCGGCTTCGTAGATGCGTGAGAGAAGATCGACACGCTACAGTAGAGCAACTCACTGGCCGAATGAACCAAAGGGCTACCGGAAGTGTGTTTAAGACGACAGTTAAGCGAAACCTGCTGTGTTTGGGGCTCCGATGCAGACGGATGGTCACTGCATCTATGCTAAAGAAGGTGCATCGGCAGAAAACGCTTACATTTGCACGACATTATCGGAATTGGACCTTCGCTGATTGGCAAAGGATTGCCTTCTCCAATGAGCCACGTTTTCTGCTTCATCGAATGGATGGACGTTGGCGTAAAAGAAGAGAAACATCGGAAAACAAACACTCTTCAACCATTGCTGGAAGAACACAAGCTGGTGGGGGCCGCAGCGTTGTGGTCTGGGTAATGTTTTCTTGGCATTCTCTGGGTGCACTCATACCTGTGGAAAGCACTATGGACCGAATTCCTACAAGTCAGTTTAGGCATTGAAATGCCTAAACTGACTGGTGGTGGCAGGGGCGCACCAAAGGCATTTCCCGCCAGGGTGCAAGCTCAGATTTGCCGCCCCTTGAACAAGAAAATTTTTCAATTTTTGTTCATTTTTACATGAAATAAATATCTTTAGCAACGTCATTTTATTTCCCGTAAATTAAGAACTTTCATAAAACACAATTATCATATAAAACTGAAGGACATGTCTTTAAAGACCCCATGCGTTCTATACATTCTTTTAAACAGCCGTTTACTTGTGTTAGCGTTTCTGGTATGGTTGGCATAACTGCAACAGATTTTGCATTAATTTGCTACTAACATAAATTTTTGAAGATGGAGTGCACCAAATCTTTGTGGAACAAAAAAATTTGCAGCTTTTTTCGTTGCTTTTTTTTTCTAAGAAAGATTGGTTAAATTTTGAGATGGATTTTAAAAGATTCGTTAAAGCGCTAATATAATGTATCGTGTATTACATCCAAATTGTACCCCAGTCCACGTTTCCCTTATTGAATCGATCATATTTTCAAACCTTGTTTCAGAGCACAGTTTTACGGCCAACTCTGGAAGCTCTTTCTTTAAAATTTGCCAACGGCAAAGTAATTCTTGAACGATGCTGAAAATGTTCACAATTTCTAGAGAAATGTTTTCGTCGTTATTTACGACCAGATGAGCCGTTCAAAGATAGTACAATGCATAAGGGTTTTAGGTCGAAAAATTATGTTTTTTTGAAGTCCATTGTGTTTTTCCTTCATATTGACCCCATTGCCATAGCGCTGGCGACGCATAGCATGAATACTGAAACCTTTATAATTAAAAATAAATAGAAAACTAATTGTTAGTCCTTTGCCCGCGGTATGCGTTATTGAACAAAACAAGAAAAATTATTCTCTGATTTCAAATCGTTTTTTATTAAATTATACAATGAATTATTTTTAGTAAAAAAAATGAGCGCGCCAAGCAGCATTACAATTTCTCACAGCAAACAGGTTTCTTAACTTCTCCCACGTCACTGATACGTGTATTAATTTATCAACCGTAAAATTTGATTGAGGGTCCTGCCGTCTCCAGAAGTCAGCGCCGGGTGCTTGGCGCGTCTCTGGGTGGCTCTACGCCATTATTGGAGAAAGGGAATTTTTTCCAATAATGGCGTAGGACAACCCGCACAGCACGTTTATCGATCTCCATCGTCTGCTCAAATGATAAAACAATTTGGCTCCGTGCCAAATGCTTGTCATCAGCCAGATGTGCTTTACGTCACTGCCAAACCCAGTCCACGCTGGAGTGCGTTTCGCGCAGGATCAGCTCAAAACGGCACGAACTCTTCACTCACGCTGGAAATTGTTCAGACCATAATTTTTGCATGCTGCTGTTTTTTTTTCAATAATTACATCATAAATGTATCTGTTTTGCTACATAGAATAATACAAGATTATATTTTGAAAGAACGCACTTAGTTTAGTTGGTGCATTCTGTTCACTTTTCTTTCATTCAATTTTTATTGATTGTTTAATAAATTTTTTTTTAGGAACTCGTTTCACCAATATCCTGCTGGAAAAATTCCTTGAAATATGCGACAGAGAAAAGGTCTGCAAAGACGAACAGCTCCGTGAACTTCAAAAGTTTATGTACAGGTGTAGAGCTTGTACAAGTAGGAATACTAAACTGCTTCCGTGTTTGAATTTCTTCTTCAATGAGCATACGTCTTCTGTTTTGCTTCGCCCCAAAGAAGAGATGTGCAAATTGCCGCACATATTCTCTTACATGGCTTCCCATTGCGAGGTAAGATTAATGCTTGATTTTTAAATACCCGTTTTGCTTTTGCATACACACCTTATAATGTTTTCCAAAATATCTCTGTACAGTCCATTTAATTAGGAGTTTGTATACGTAAAATATTGGCTGCCTTGCAAAGAAAGATGCTGAATGAAATTAATATACCCTGGGGCAGTTCTTTCAGTTACGGAAACTGTCACGAGAAACACATTTGATTGATCCTTTTGGTTGGGAAACTGAACGGGTAATAAGCTCATGTGATCCTTTCCTTTCAAGTGAAAATACACTGCGCGCATAGAAGAAAACAAAATATAACCGTCAAACTTTGCAAATAGCCAGAGTGCGTGCTGGTATGCAAATGATCCACGTTTGGTGCGATTGCGTATGACCGCACAACCAGTGGCGCGCTACAAGCACGAACCGACAGGCTTATAAACCGGCGTGTAGTTAATGCCCCATGAAAGCGAAAAACATCGGCCGACGCAAGCAAGAATATACAGTGACAAGAATGCCGGGTAGACGCCAGAGACGTCGATTTACGCAGCTTATGGACTTTGGGGAGGCCTGATCATCGGGCTGAAAACCGCAGAGTGGTCGGCGCGCCGTGTAGCCCGCCACGTGGATCGTTCTGACCATACCGTCCGACTCTGGTGGGAGCAGTAGACTCGTGACGGCACTGCCACGCGGCGGAGCGTCTCCGGACGGACCAGGAGGACCACCGCTAGAGGGGATCGACGAATCGTGCCGCAGGCACGAACGGATACCACGGTGACCCGGTCCACACTACAGGCAGATGTAACGGCTCCCGTGTGCCCACGAACCATTTCCCGACGCCTTGCGGAAGCGAATCTGCGATCCCAGCGCCCCTTACGTGTGCTGCCATTAACACCGGAACATCGCCGGCTCTGTGTGCAGTGGTGCCAGGCCAGAGCGATGTGGAACGCCACAGACTGGCGACGTGCGATGTTTAGCGATGAGTGCTACTTCGTTTTGGAAACAGATGATCATCGTGTCCGGGTGTGGAGGTCTCCGGGTCAACCTTGCTATCCAGCGCCACAGTTTTCCCACTGCAGGCATTATGGTCTGGGGAGCCATTCCCTACGATAGCCGATCAGCTCTAGTAATGGTACGTGGATCATTGACTGGCCAGTGGTATGTGGATGAGATCCTATGGCTCCATGTGCTCTCATTCCTGGCCGGGATCCCAGGTGCGCTATACCAGCAGGATAATACCCGCCCGCACAAGGCTAGGGTTGCCCAGGACTGCTCCAGATATTTCCATGGCGTGCCCGTTCTCCGACATGTCCCCTATCGAGCATGTGTGGGACTAGTTGAAACGCCAGCTGCCGCCGCGCTGCACTATCTGGGATTTAGAGCACACCGTCCAACACGTGTTGGCCAGTCTGCCGCAGGACAACATCAGGCGTCTGTTCGCCTCCATGCCGGACCGTATTGCAGCATGTATCGCCGCACGATGTGGTGCGCAGCGATATTGAAGACGACCGGACTGAGTGCCACAGAACCCTCTGTAATTGTCCTGCAGCTTTGTTTTTGCCATCATGTGTATCATTCACCTGTATCATAATGTCCATACAATTTCAGTTGAATCAGATGATTCCTTCTTGGCACGCAAATTTCATTGTCCGTGAGTGTAATACATCCTGTTAGTTAGGATCCGGTGGGAACACGAAGTTTCCGGAAGGCCCTTTTAGAGGAACGGCTCGTTAAATACAGCTATATATAAAATAACATAAAAAAAGAAAGAACTTGTAAAAAAAAATGAAAGAGGGGAAAAAAAGGCAACGTTGTAGTTCTTGTCATGTGTCTTTTTTCTAATTAATAAAACTGTGTGTTTCCAGAGCACAAATTTAGGAAACTCTCCAGGAACAAGATAAACCTAAGCAGATGGAATTCGAGTTTTAGAATAAAATGGATAACGATAAATTGTTTCTGCAGCGTGTGATGTTTTCGGACGAAACAACATTTCATGTGTTAGGACATGTTAACCACCAAGACATGCGAATGTGATGTTCCGAATCACCCTACATATTGTAAACTAAGATGAAAGAAATAGTGAAACAATTAATGTATGGTGTGGTATCATATATGAGCGGATGATCGAGCCCTTTTTTTTTTTTTTTTTTTTTTTTTATGGAAAAGCTAGCGAGATGCATTAGGATTATTTATCTTGATATGTTTGAATAATTTGTTTTACCACAACTTGAACTGCAATCTGACATCTTGTTCCAACAAGATAGAGCACCCCTTACTGGTCTTCTATGTGAGAAAGCTTCTTAATAAGGAGTTTTTGGGTAGATGGGTTTAGCGAGGTGGGCCTTTTTTATTCCAAGCCGCCTCATTTTCCAGGTTTAATCCCATTACATATTTTCTTGTGGAAATAAGCGAATGACACTCTGTATTTCATTCTTCGGAGGGACTCTTCCGGACTTTAAATCTTTGAAAGATATTTGTAACTTCGGTACATTACTCTTGCGTATTTGAAATATATTTGTGACATCATCATATTACTGTTACGTATTTACTACGTTGAACATTATAGTTTTAATAAACTTTGTAAAATCACAATAAAAAATATTACACTCGACAGCTGTTTTAAATGCAACAACAGTCGTATTACGAGTTGTTTACGTTTTCACAGGTTCAACGCAGTCCGCTGTCTATTGGCAACAGTGGCGGGGTTTATATATTGATAACAAAAGAAACAATAAAGATGACACCGAATTTTCGGGTGTAATAAGTACGTCTTTTGAATCCGTTCTGACGCAAATTAGATTTATCAAAACTATTCAAAGTCAATGGAACCGGTATGGAAAACAATAGTATCTGACGGAAGAAAGAAGTTTTTCAATCGGGTCTGTAATCCCTCAGATATTGGTGTAAACGGAATCTTGAGCTTACTAACTCTTAGAAACAGAGTTATAGACAAAAATAAGATGTGACTTTATGCCCTGGTGGGAAAACCATGCATTATTTTAGGAAGAAAGTATTCTCAAAAAGGTTTCTCCATATGAGCGGTATCGGTCAAAGAAAAAAATATTTGGTAGAGTTTTCAGGAGCCCAGATTTTGCTACAAATACATTAGAAGCGGAAATTAACACTTATGACCCCTGGTGGCCAAACCATTCTTTACAAAACATTTGAAATTATGTGAAAAATATTTTCCATCAGGTCTTGTATGCGATACAGGAAGAATTTTTCAAATCGGAGTTTTAGGAGCAGAAAACGCAATTTACCTTTATGCGCCCTAGCGGAAAGTCTTAAATGATTTACGTGAAAATTTTCAATTTATAAGAAAACCATTTCGCATCGGAAACACTATCCAACAACGAAGGAATTTTTCAAATTGGACTTTTAGAAGTAGAGATATTGACAAAAATAAGATATAAATCTACGCCCCTGGCGTAGAAACCATGCACTATTTCAAAGAGAAAATTTTCCTAAAAGGTTTGTCGACATGAGTAGCATCGGTCAACACAAGATTTTTTTTTCAATCGAGATTTTAGAAGCTCATATTTTGCTGCAAATACACCAGAAGCGGAAATTAAGACTTACGCCACCTGGTGGCCATACCATTTTTTTACAGAAATTAGAAATTATGTGCAAACGATTTCCCATCAGGAGCTGTATCCGGTGCAGAAAGAATTTTTCAAATCGGAGGTTTTCTCAGAAGCAGAGAAATTGTGTGAAACGAAATTTACCTTTACGCCTCTAGCGGAAAGTCTACGAGTTACTTGAAAATTTTGAATTTATAGGAAAAACATGTCACACTAGAAACACTATCCAACAAAGAAGGAATTTTTTAATCGGACTCATAGAAGTCGAGATATTGACAAAAATAAGATATACGTCTACGCTTCCTGGCGCAGAAACCATGCACTATTTTAAGAACAAAATGTTTCTAAAAGGTTTGTCGACACGAGTAGTATCGGTCTACCAACGACGTTTCTTTCAATCGAGAATTTAGAAGCTCATATTTTGCTTTAAATAAATCAGAAGCGGAAATTAAGGTTTAAACCTCCTGGTGGCCAAACCATTTTTTTTTTACAAGAATTAGAAATTATGTGCAAACGATTTCCCATCAGGAGCGGATCCGGTACAGAAAGAATTTTTCAAATCGGAGATTTAAAAGCAGAGATATAGGGAGAAACACAATTTAACTTTACGCTCTCTAGCGGAAAGTCTATGAATTACTTGAAATTTTTTAAATTATATGCAGCACATGTCATACTGGAAACACTATCCAACAAAAAAGGAATTTTTCAAATCGAACCCCTAGAAGTAGAGATAGTGACAAAAATAAGATATACATCAACGCCCCCTGGCGTAAAAACGAGGCACTATTTTAAGAAGAAATTGTTCCTAAAAGGTTTTTCGACATGAGTGGTATCGGTCTACAAAAGACGTTTTTTTTTTTAATCGAGAATTTAGAAGCTCATATTTTGCTGCAAATACATCAGAAGCGGAAATTAAGTTTTACACCCCTGGTGGCCAAACCATTTTTTACAGAAATTAGAAATTATGTGCAAAAGATTTCCCGACAGGAGTTGTATCCGGTGCAGAAAGAATTTTTCAAATCGGAGATTTAGAAGCAGAGATATAGGGCGAAACGCAATTTACCTTTACGCCCCCTAGCGGAAAGTCTATGAATTACTTGAAAATTTTGAAATTATACGAAAAACATGTCACACAGAAAACACTATCCAACAAAGAAGAAATTTTTCAAATCGGACTCCTAGAAGTAGAGATATTGACAAAAATCAGATATACATCTACGCCCCTGGCGGAGAAACTGTGGGATATTTTAGGAAGAAAATATTCCGAAAAGGTTTATCGAGGTGAGTGGCATCAGTCCACGAAAGAAATTTTTCAATCGATATTTTAGAAGCTCAGATTTTATGGGAAATACATCAGAAGCAAAAATTAACACTTACGCCCCCTGGTGGCCAAAGTATTCTTTACCAAAAATTCGAAATTATATGCAAAAGATTTTCCATTAAGAGATGTATCCGCTGAAAAAAAGATTTTTCAAATCGGAGCTTTAGGAGAAGAGTTATCGGGAAAAATGTAATTTACTTTTACGCCCCTTAGCGGAAAATCTATGCGTAATTTGAAAAAGAAATTATATCTAAAACACTCTTCGACATAAATGGAATCGAAAGATAAAATAATTTTTCCAATCGGATGTTTAGAAGCAAATATGTGGATTAAAACGTAATTTTGAATTCGACATCATCTGCATTTACGCCCCCTAGCGGCAAAATTGTACATCGTAAAAAAAAAAAAAACGAAATGAAGGATCATCATTCGCATATTTGAAACTTCCGAATGCAAAAAGAATTTTTCAAATCCGACTAATAGTTGCAGAGATACCGTGGGTACATACGGACGGACAAACCGATAACAGAAGCACGATCTTTTTTACAAAAGACGTGCTAATAAAAATCGGTCCCAAATGAGGGTGTCGAATTTCTATTATATACACTGTGTGGAATAGACTTACTAGGGGTGTTCAAATGAAAAGGTACGAAACGACACTGTGGGTATAAATGAAGACTTTATTCAAAGTATACACCATAGGCCGTAGCACAATGATCCCATTGATTAACGAGCCGAAGGATTCCTTGTTCCCAGAATTCCTGTGGCCGTGACGAGACCCAGTCCTGCACAGCGTCCTTGAGTTCGTCGTCCGAGTGGAAGCGCTTCCCTTTCAGATATTTTTTCAGGGACCAAACACATGGAAATCGCAGGGCGACATGTCCGGGCTGTAGAGCGGATGGTCAAGCTGCTCACACTGGAACTTGGCCAGTTCCGCGTGTGTGACCCTGGAGACGTGTGGACGCGCGTTATCATGGAGCAGAACCACTCCCTCCGTGAGCAGCCCCGGTCTTTTGTTCTTGATGGACCTGCGTAGGCTTCGGAGTGTCTCACAGTACACATCGGAGTTAATGGTTCGTCTGTGCTGGAGGAATTCAACAAGTAGTCAATTGGACGGCGCTCTTTATAAGAGCCTTCTGCTCTCTCCTGCGCATGCGGGCGCCCGCGCATGCTCTGATCCACGCCGGCGACTCCAATCGCATCCCTAGATGTGTCGCTACGTTCTCCCATAGCGGCATAGGCAAATATGTTAACGGTTACGTTCTTATGACGTTTCGTACCTTTTCATTTGAACACCCCTAGTATATTTCATCAAAAAAAAGAAAGAAAATCAAATTCGTCATTCATCTAAATACCTACCAATTTGAAATTTCTCAGCTTCAAGTAAAAAAAAAATAATGCTGGTGTAGTACACTAATACAACTACACAGCAATCTACTTAGATTTTATAAAATGCTTTTAATAATTAAAAAAATAGAATAATCAAAACAATTACTTAGTTTCAGATGATTTTGAATCACCAAAAAAAAAAAAAACAATGGATGAAGTGTTAGATCAGCTAACTCGTGTACTGCAGTATCACCAAAGAATATCCCAGTAGAACATGGAAATACGACTACGACAGCGCTTCTGTGAAATGGCATAAATGCGCATGCGCATCCACGCCGTTGCCAAACCCAAAATATTAAATATCGCCGGAACGTAATAGCAAGGTAGCAATTATGTACAACGGAAATTATAAAACAGGTGTATCGGTGAATGCCATTTTTAACGCAACCGTAATGTACAAAGAGTTATGTTCCAAAATAGATGTTGTTGAAACGTAATTGTAAGAAATCTCTGAAAGTGTAACGAAAATGAGAGATTGTAACATTTGGTTTCAGGTTTAACGACCACCGTGAGCAACTCAATGGACTATAAGCAGTCGCCAGTCCCTAATTTAAGGTCACTGGTTCCAGGGAAGGGAGAGAGCCTGCCAATGCCGTAAGACAAACACAACATCCATGCCTCACTGGAATTCGAACTCGGACGAATGATCAGAGGCCATCGGTTAGATGACTGCGCCACCGGGGCGGCGGACGTGTTTATCCATCACCACATTTGCAGCCCCGCTGTTTATAGACAACACTGGGGTTTCGACTGGCTGTATTATTGCGACTGGGTAGGTGAGGTTTATAGATGTATGAGGAGCGTACAATCAAATGTGATATTTGTCTAAAGTACTCAGAATGCTCTATAGCCAAGTTTACTGTGACTTAAAAATACACATAGCACCGAGGATTGTTGGCCACCGTGGTGTAAAGTTAACGCGCTCTGCTAGTTATCGAGAGTTCCGTGGTTCAATTCCACGGCGGCGGCTGAAAAACAATTTTTCGGTTGCTGTGTGTTTCTGGAACGTGGAAAGAGCGATGTATTTATTTATTTCAAGTTTACTGTGGTTGAATATTATCATTCATACCATTTTACTCAGCTGCGTCGGGTTTTTTAGCTTATGTCACTTGCGTAATTTGATGTTATATTCTACATTTTCGGCGTTATAATATCTGAATTGAAGAATATACCAAAGTGCACATTTTCACCTTTACGTACCCAGAATAAATTAATATAACAAAATCTCAGTTAGATCCGCGGTGGCCAAATCGCGAGCTTCCTTGTGTGTGTGTGTGTGGCATGTTGCCGGCAGGTGCGCGTCCGATCGATGTGCTTAAGTAACCTAACATACCCGTCGTCGGCAGAGATGGTTTTCACCCGCACACAACATACACTGAAGCGCCAGAAAAAGTAGTACATCAGTCTAATACTTGGTAGGTCCCCCTCGGGAGCGCAGGACAGCAGAAATACGAGGGGGCATGGACACTTCTGGAAATACGCCGTAGGCAATGCACACAATACTTCCAGCAGAGCGTTCCACAATTCGGGTGCATTCCGATGTCTAGGATTCCTGTGTTCGATAGCGCGTTGCATGGCATCCCAAATGTGTTCTACCACGTTCGGATCTGGGGAATTGGGTGGGAATATCAACACGCCAAACTCAGTTGAATGCTCTTCTAACCATAACGGGTCGTCCCTACACTTGTGTGGAGGTGCATTGTTCTGTTGGAACACGCCCAACCCATCAGCATGAATGCAGCACATGAACGGGTGTACCTCGTCAGAAAGGATGCGCACATAGCGTTGGCCGGTCACAGGCGTTTTTAGACGTACCAGGGTCTCACTGAAGTCCAGCTAAACAACCCATGCCATTACGGACCTCCCACCAGCCGGTACAGTTCCCTGTTGACAGGTGGGATACATGGCTTCATGGGGTTTGCGCCACATACGAATCCTTCCATCTGCTCGATACAGTTGGAAACGCGGCTCGTCAGATCAGACTACTTGTTTCCAGTCATCAAGTGTCCAGTGGCGGTGTTGCCGTTCCCAAGCGAGGCGCATAGCTCTGTGTCGTGCATCCATTAAGGGAACTCGAGTTGGGAGTCGGCTCCTAAAGCCCATATCGTGCAGGGTACGTTGCACAGTCCGGACGCTGATGCTTGTTGAGGCTCCAGCATTGAATTCCGATAATAAATGCGAGAGTGTTGCACGCCTATCGCGTGAAACGATTCTTGACAGCCTGTAACGTACCTGCCAGCAGGACGCACACGACATAAAGGCAGATAGGAATCAGAACAAATGTCTGCGTAGCTCAGTTGGTAGAGCGACTTGTTCCGGAATAAGCGGCCTCGGGTTCGTGCCCCGGCGCGGATAAAAATGACGGAGAAATTTACTTCGTTATAATGGCGCCCGAACTACCGGGATGACCCGACCGTTCAAAATCTCGCATTCGTGTGATGTTATTTCCACACCGCGAGATAGGAAAAATCAGAGAATCCCTTCTCCAGTGCTTCGAAAAATAAATATGTGTGACGTTGCATTCCACACACCAGATTGATTGGGAGTTCTCAAGTGCACGTTCTACAGTGGTTGTCTGCCTGCAACGATTCATGGTCACGGCTGATCCGTGGGCCATGCCCCCGGCCCTCTTTCGGGGGGGGGGGAGATGTAACGTACCTGCCAGCAGGACGCACACGACATAAAGGCAGATAGGAATCAGAACAAATGTCTGTGTAGCTCAGTTGGTAGAGCGACTTGTTCCGGAATAAGCGGCCTCGGGTTCGAATCCCGGCGTAGACCAAAAATGACGGAGAAATTCACTTCGTTATAAGCCGACGATGGTCACGTTCACCCAATGTCTTTTTACGGCCACACTGGTATCGTAGGTTGGAGGTTCTGCCTGAATTCTTGTAGTTACGGTTTCTACCTCCGAAATCGTTTCTACCTCCGAAATCGTTTCTACCTCCGAAATCGTTTCTACCTCCGAAATCGTTTCTACCTCCGTAATACTATGGGCCATCACACGACCGCTAACTATGACACCGCGTTGAAAATCGCTTAAATCGTTATCACTTGTTGCCGAAAACAGCTGGCAAGGATTCTATCGCTTTGTATACGCAGTGGCGGACGTGACCGAGTACGCGCATAGGTGACATTTGCTATGTATTTTGCATAAGCTCGTCTGTACCAGTTTTTCAGGCACTTCAGTATACATTCAGTAGATAAGACATTATACACACCTACTTCATAGCGTGTATGCCCTACTCTAGCGCGAATAACAGTCTGTACGTGCAGAGGCATCGACTCCACCAGTTTCCGGAGGTAACACCCGCCATGCCTGTTGTAGCATTGTCCTCAACTTCGACCGAGACGTGTGATCTGATATTCCGCTTCACGGTGTCCCAGAGAGTTTCAACATGGTTTAAATCCGAGATCTTGAGACCACTAGAGGGTTCCAAGCTCACATGAGTTTTCCTCGGGCCATGTTTGGGTGGTTACAGCCAGGTGGGACAGCGCATTGTCAACCTGAAATAGTTCATCGGCCGCAGGATGCGCAAAGCTCTTCAAAGCGTGTGGGTGATCAGCTAGTGCATGCCGGTAGCGCAAAGCTATTGAGGACATCTCCAGGTACATTAAGGGACCTAATGTCTTCCATAAGAGGAATCCCCAAACCACCACAGAGCCACAATCTCCTTGAACAGAGCCAACCTGTCACGAAGAGGCCATGGTCTTATGCTGTCGGCGCCACATGCGCTCCTTCCCGTCAGCTGGATACAGCTAAAAACGGTATTCATCTGACAACACGATGTGGCGCCACTCTGCAGAAGTCAAATTTCGATGTTTCTGGCACCAGGCGGGGCGTAATTTCCGATGACGAGCAGTAGTCAGCAGTGGCACACGAGTAGGGCGCCGGCTCATGTAGCCCAGGGTATACTGCGTGTGCCATACCGTCCTTAAGCCTCCGACATTTAACATGGATGTGATTTGCGCCGTTGTTACCAAGCGGTTTGTCCGTACGATACTCGATAATCTATGTTGATGCCGGTTATTAATGGCATGTGGTTGGCAGCTGCTTGCTTCTGGGCGTTGGTATGTCCGTCGATCGTATATTCGTGGTACACCCTCGATATGGTTGCCCTCGGGAACCTCCAGGTTCTTTCCACTTGAGCGATAGAACGACCCATCTGTCTTGCGCCTACAATGCATCCTCAGTCAAAGTTGCTCAAATCACCACGTTTATCCATCTATCACGATACGCAGTTGGGAAGCACTGCTGTCCGCCTATTTATCGTCTGTTTGTAATGTTTGGTCTACGGAGTGTATTTATACACATGTATATGTCTGTTTTTTGGATTTTCTTTTTTCCTCTGTGTGTGTGTGTGTGTAGTTTGTGAACAGAAGTGTTCCACTTCAGTTCCTTTGAATTTAGTTTCTGCCGTCTCAAACAACGTTTCTCTTTCTCTTTTGCAGAATCTACAGAGTTTAACCAGTGAATATCGTGGCGACGATGCAAAAGACCTTTTAAGAAGTATCCCCTTATTCCGAAGCCTCCAGGTTGTGTCACTGCAGTATTGCGACGATATCATTTTCATACGTATTATGCTGTGCTGCCCACTTCTTGAGATTTTTACGACATGTGAAGGTTACATGACAGAAAACATTTTCTTCTCACTTTGCAGACATGATTCACCAAAAAAGAAATTTGTTTTTTGCTCTCAAAATGGCGCCTGCTATGGTGTTGGTAAGCATCTCCGCAAACTTGACGTGAGGATAGCGAGAGTTAAGGAAGACGCCATTGCTTGCGCTTTGCAACATCTACCGGAGCTCAGCAACCTCTGCCTTCTAAGTCTTACGACGAACCTCGCTTTCTCTATGTTTCCCAAAGTGGTGAGAGGTATTTCTAAGCTGCAAAAAGCGGCGGTAGCAAATTCATGTCCACTCGTTATTCCGAAACTCACTGAGTTTTGCGTAGACAATGACTCCGTTCCAGAAAAGAACATTGCAGCTCTCAGTGCTTGTCCTAATATAGACACTATTCACCTGTCGCTTTTAGACATAAATCATGAGGTTTTGCAAGTGCTGTCTACAAAAACTTTTAAAAGGTTAATTTTATATGATTTCCACCACCGAGTGGAGGAAAACCCTTCTTTCCAAGATTTCTTGCTCAAAGTAGGCAGCAAAATAGAACATCTATACTGTACATCAAAGACCAGACATGGCACAGGGATATTTAATGTTCAAAGGCTTAGTGACGTTTTACAAGCGTGTTGCAACCTGAAGAAACTCACGCTCGACATTATGGGAACCGTTAAGTTTCAAAACAAGAGTCATCCTGGTTTCCCAACAGCTTTATCTGGGGTTGTATCGAACCTGGAAGAAATTGTACTTAATACCACTTGGTACTATTCTGGTGTCGAAAATTACATTTACCAGCTTTTATGTTCGGCAGAAAATGTTAAATACCTTGAGATAACAGGGACACAGCTGACAGGACAATTCGAGCGGGCTCTGTTTGTTAATCGCTTCCGTTTATTAGAAGTTCTGCGGTTACATCGTGCACAATTAAGTTCCACGAATAATTGGATGTTAAACAACTGCAGTGACTTAAGACTAGTAGAATTCGATAAATGCAAATATACAAATGAATTTATTGCGCGATACAAAATGATATCAAAAAAGCGATGTAGGACGGAAGTATGTAATGATAACCTGACTTATCTGCACTTGTATTAATAAATGTGAACTCTACAATTTTCATTGCCGATTGTACTCGGTTTTATTGTTAATGCACTTTTTTGTAGTCACGATATACTGAAAGTAATAAATTTCAATTTTATCTGTACACATATTTGTGAGTTTTACCTATTTTTTGTACATCCAGTCATTAATTTAAAAATGCATTTCAGTAAATAAATATGTCAAGCCTGGATTGCTGATCCTTTACACTCGTTACTATTAAGAACCGTGCAGAATTCATTGATCAGTTGAGTCCCTAATAATTTCAATAAATTTCTTATTTTTATGTGATAAAAATGGGTGTAACGACCCTCGCACCTTTCCACCACTTTAATTGCTAATTAAATTAGCATTGGGATCTAGTGAGAGCCATCATATTTCACTCCTTCATCGACAGGATGTCCTTAGTCCCCCCCCTTTTTTTTTTTTTTAAACGCATCTGAATGAGCTAACTTTTTCTGTCAAACAGGACGATGCACTGTGACGTACCTCCCAGCAGGACGCACACGACTAAAGGTAGATAGTAGTCAGAACAAACGTCCTCGTAGCTCAATTGGTAGAGTGACTTATTCCGGAATGAGGGGATCCGGGTTCGAATCCTGGTGTGGACAGAAATGACGGAGAAATTTACTTCGTTATAATGGCGCCCGAACTATCCGGATGACCCGACCGTTCAAAATCTCGCAATGGTGTGATGTTATTTCCACACCGCGAGATAGGAAAAATCAGAGAATCCCTTCTCCAACGCTTCGAAAAATAAATGTGTGTGACGTTGCATTCCACACACCAGATTGACTGGGAGTTCTCAGGTGCACGTTCTACAGCGGATGGCTGCCTGCAACGACTCGTGGTCACGGCTGACCCGTGGGCCATGCCCCTGCCCTCTTTCGGGGGGATGTGACGTACCTGCTAGCAGGACGCACACGACTAAAGGCAGATAGTAGTCAGAAAAAACGTCCGCGTAGCTCAATTGGTAGAGTGACTTATTCCGGAATGAAGGGATCCGGGTTCGAATCCTGGCGTGGACAGAAATGACGGAGAAATTTTCTTCGTTATAACACGTAAATTAAGAGTCCACACTTTTCTCGTAACCTTAACGAATATTTTAACGGGGCTTAGTGTATTTCCCAAACACGATTGATCTGGCTTCAGTGCTTATCTTTCTGGCCTCTGGAGGAAGATATTTACAGCAATATGTGTCTTCGTCCGTTATTAACCCTATTTACCCAAGCTTTACCTTATAGTGACCTTAATCATCCATTTTTGCTCTCTCTTGAAAAGCGCCCTGGAAAAAAACATGCCTACCGGTTACGTAAACGCGCACTTCCTGGCGTAGCTGCAGGACGCTATTCCAATGTGTTTATACACGGAGTGGCCACTTTATTATGACCACCTGAAAGTTTTAAGCAAATGAGCTATGGCTGCACGCTGTTGCCACCAGAGGGCGAGGTTAGTGTAAAAAGGGAAAGCTTAGTGCTTGCGACAGTAGTAGAAGTCATTTTTTGAGGACGAGATGGGTAAAAAATGAGATTTGACGGACTTTCAACGTGGATCATTGTAGGGGCTCGGAGCCATGGAGCGAGTACAACCGAAACCGACGCATTCGTGAAATGTTCCAGAGCAGCTGTTGTTAAAGTGTTTAAAGACTGAACTGTCAGCCAAAAAACTGGGTCTCTATGTGCAACGTGTGGTCGTCATCGACTAGTGACTGCTCGGGAGGAACGAAGAGTGTCCAGACTGGTAACAGGCAACAGTGCAGCAAATTACAGACCATCTTAATCAAGTATCCCCTCAAATGATCTCTGCACGCACTGTTCGCCGTACACTGCATCGGATGGGATATGGCAGCCGAAGGCCTGTTCGAACACCTTTGCTGTCTGCAGTTAACAAGAGAAAACGTCTCCAGTTTGCACAGGAGCACAAGTATTGGGCAGTCGATAATTGGAAACAAATTATGCGGTCCGATGAATCACGTTTTCAGTTGCACCGTGACGATGGCCGAGTGAGAATTTGGAGGAAACAGCACGAAAGCATGGACCCCAAATGCATTGCTACAACCCTTCAAGCTGGTGGAGGCAACATTATGGTTTGGGGGACGTTTTCCTGGCATGCTCTGGGCTCTTTAATTCGTGTTGATCAACATCTGACTGGCACTTCATATCTAAACATCGTTGCGGACCAAGTGCATCCTGTCTTGGGGACGGTTTATCCCAATGGGGATGGCTACTTTCAACAAGATAATGAATACGTCCTGCCATGGTGCTCGTATTGTTCAAGATCGGTTTCAGGAACATGCCGATAAGTTTACTTTGCTTAGGTGGCCCCCACAATCTCCAAATCTCAACCCCATTGAGAATTTGGGGGATGAAGTTGAACGAGCCATCAGACAGCTGGATCCACAACCCTGCATTCTCACACTCCTGGAAAGTGCTGTTCATCAAGCATGGTCTCAGATTCCACACACCACCTATCAACATCTCGTGGAGTCCATGCCACGAAGAATCGACGCAGTATTAAAACGAAGTACTGAGGGGTGGTCATAATAAATTATTGACATTTATTTATTGAGTTCTTGAGTTCCACCTCAGTAGATGGCGACGTTGGCTCACAGCTTTCTGAAAATTTCCCAAGCAGTCGGTTATGGAATTTGATACGACGGGCTGTCTGTTTGTTATGTGTTTTGCAAAACCTTTAGTCCCTGTTTCGTCAACACTTCCTTGTACATAAATAAAAACATCACTCTTTCCACGTTCCAGAAACACACAGCAACCGAAAAATTGTCAGACAGATGGATACACAATGTAAATGTAACGCACTCTGCTAGATATCGAGAGTTCTGTGGTTCATTTCCACAGTGGCGGCTGTAAAACAATTTTTGGTTTCTGTGCGTTTCTGGAACGTGGAAAGAGCGATGTATTTATTTATTTACTGTCGCCACGTATTAGGAGGATTTTCAACTTTCTTGTACACAACATTTTTCGTATTCACTGACTGTGAACCCTGCATCAATTTCCCTGTTCTTTTCCGTGAACTATTTTTATCTTGACGTTGCCACATGCAGATGACCATGGCTAAACACCGGTTCAGGTAGATATATTCCGACTTTTTCTAACGTCTGTCCCTGAGCCTTGTTGATGGTCATGGAAAAAAACAAGTTTAATTGGAAACTTCGGTCGCCTTAAAACAAATGGCACGTCTGCATATTGCCGTGTTGTTGTTAAAACACACGCAAAAAACGTCGATGTTTTGAGACAAATGAACTACAATATAAATTAAATGACTTCGAATCGCACACAACCGGAAAAAAAAAAACTCTAACTTCGAACGAAAGAAAAAAGATGTAAACAAAACATTAAGCAGGAACCGTTACGGATAACATAGTGTGAACACCGGAATATGAGTGTTCGTCTTTTTCTGCTAAACAGCGTACAAAAGCATATCAAGGGTATGAGAAGTAGAAAAAAATTCCTGACGTAAAATTTTCGTATCTCTAAAGAGTTGACCGTGTGACGTAACGCATCTCTGACGTCATTTGATAATGATTTGGATTAGATGACTTCCCACCAGCAGCTGTGTTCTTTGTTGTCATGACAACAAAAGGAAGTCATACACGCGTGGACTATGCGCGTGTAGGTGATGACGTCACCTACACGAAAAGCTAAGCGTGACGTCACAAACATTTGTTTCTCGGTTGTTGCTATGATGACTTAAAAAGTGATACGGAGGAGGAGGAGGGCTCTAGCAAATTATATATTAGGATGTACACTGAAAAGCAATTGAATTAGAGATACCTGTCTAGTAACGTGTAGCACCACCTTTCGCCCTGATGACGTCGGCGATTCATTTCGGCATGGACTCGACAAAACACCGGAAGCGTTGGGAAACCATACCGATCCATGACCTCTGAACAAGCTCCCACAGTTCACGAAGATTTGATGGAGGGGGGTCAGAGCCTCGAATATCTCTCTCGATGCCATCCCAGATGTGCTCGATGGGATTGAGGTCAGGTGACCTAGCTGGCTAAGGAACCGAGGTCACGTCGGTGGAGTGTTCATCCAACCATTCGGATACAATTCGGGAGCGATGGCACGGTGCATTGTCTTGTTGCAGGATGAGGTCCCCAGTGGGATGTTGAAGACGCACAAACGGGAGCAAATTGTCGCCCAGGTTATCTCGGTAACGTTGACCTGTGAGGGACGATATCACACGTACCAGGTGTCCCATTTCAGTCCACGTAAACAGTCCCCAGACGAGAATGTCATCCCCACTAGCTTGAAGAGTACCCTGCTGGCGCGAATAATCCATCGCTTCATGTGGTTTGCGCCGTACTCGTATCCTGCCATCCGCATGTACCAACGTGAATCTCGACTCATCAGTCCAGGCAACATTTTCCCACATGTCTAGGGTCCAGTGTCGATGTTCCCGCGCCCATGCTAATCTTTGCACCCTGTGATGTGCGGTCAGCAGCGGTACCCTCGTGGGTCGATGGCTTCTGAACCCAATAGCGAGGATATGGTTCTGGATATTGTGGCTGCTTACACGTTTTTGTGGAGTGATTTCTTGCACTGTGGCCCGTCTATCCGCTGTTACAATGCGAGCTAGCCGACAATGACCCCGCTCATCCACACGCTGTTGCCCACGGCAGTTGGCCCTTGCAGGGATTGTTTTACCAGATTCGATGTACTCACGGTGCACCCGTGACACAGTGGCTCGTGAAAATCTAAATGCCTGCACGACTTCCGAGATGGAGTGACCCATTCGTCGGGCACCGACAATTTGCCCACGATCAAATGCGCTTAGATCCTTCGTCTTACCCATACTGCGTCCGACTCTTACTGATTCCCGTCGCATCACTCCTGATATTGTCGGATCGCTGCATACGTCATGTCGTTTCCGTTTACAGGGCCGCCCACAGCGCCACATTTGCATAATGCCAGCTGTCTCTAATTCAATTGCTCTTCAGTGTATATAACCTTTTTTTTTTTTTTTTTTTTTTCACGAGATTATTTTGAAGATGCCAACTACTTCTTCTTCCACTCACAGACACAGAATGGCAAACATTAACCAAATTTAGAAATTTTATGTCAACTCATGTCGCTCTTCTTATCTTGAAACCGACATTGTTTGCCAACATTGCTAATCCTTGTCCGTTCTGCGCGTTTGTCTAGAGACCATGCTTGTCTGTCGTATGCTGCCGGAAGCGGCCCAAACAAGGAAACTGCACGTTATCATATTCTCAATATTTAGTTCTGAACGGGTTTATGGAATCCTACGTACAATGAGGCAAATAGAATTTTACCTTTTGTATTGAACGTTTTCTACTAAGTATAAATGAAAGGAATAATCATTGGTAGCACGGAGTAGTGGCATGCAAGATGGCTGTGCTTCAAAACCAAAGGTTGACTAATACCGTTTTCCTAACAAACAAAATAATGGTTATATCAATGGCAGCAAAAATTGTTGAATTCCCCATTCAAAATTAAATTCTGATCATTTTGGGAAAGATTACACGACACTACTCATTTCCTACTTCAAGAACTAGGAAAACCTTATGGGAGAAATTGCCGATAAGAAAGCAACTGAAATTGCACACAAATTATGCTGGTTAGTATAGGATTGGAACATCAACATGAAACGCATTGACAGTCCACGGTTTTAAGAAAAGTGAAGTAAATTCACTTTGAAAGTAGGCCTAATTAATTTCTGAGGTTGTCAAGTATGAAAGCAATTTTCATTTCTTTTCTAGTTCTTTAAGAGTTTGGGTTGAAATAGTCTTGACATCAGCAGCATGACTAGAAATCTTCGACCCTTAAACAAAACTAGAAAATGGATCCCTTACACACACACACACACACACACACACATACACACACACACACACACACACACCCTATTGACAAGAGTCCCCGGACACCCTTTGAAAAACAAATGAACGGATCCGCTGCGTTGTTAAGATACGCGATGCAGCCGCAAACGTTATAAAAACAACCCTGTAGCTGACCGCGATCATATCGCATGGTGAGGTTGAGTGAAAATGTCGCGGCTGGAGAGAACTGACTCTGAGAAAGGAAAGATTGTTGGGTGTTATATTAGTGGGTGTCCATAAGAGAAACCGAGAGGCGTTTTAATGGAGAATATTTGAAGATATTCTCCATTAATGCAGTGTACAATATTCTGAAATATTTCACTTAAGTGTTTTCCATAAAGTCTTGAAGTTTTACACCCAAAGTCTTCTCTCAAAAGCTTGTAAAACGCTAAACAGAATACAGCCGCAAACGTTATAAAACGTCAAAGGGGCAAAGCAGCTTTCCTTAGCTGCCTTGCACCTTTGACGTCACAGGGGTGTGGTACCCAGTAGCCAATACCGCTCGACCGGCTTATGGACCTACCTCTACTATCTACTTAATTTACCTTGCTCAAGGCAACTTTTTTTATGTACTGACTAAGTGGAAGACACATGGTGTGCAACAGCAAAACGTACCGGCAGACCAAAGAAAGGAAGTGATAGAGGATGTGGAAGCCTCGGGAGAGTCGTTACAGCTAATAGACGAGTACGGCACAAAACCTCAGTCTACATGTGAGTAAAAATGCTGGAACCTCTGTATGTACACGTACCATTCTCATAAAACTTCATTCCATGGGTTATCATGGTCGTGCGGCTGTTCATAAGACTTTCATCTCCACTCGGAATGCTACTCGTCGTTTAACATGGTTTAAAGAACATTTATGGTGGACCATAGCTCAATGGAAACGGGTCCTATGGACTGATGAATCCAGATACACGATCCATCAGTCTAATGGCCGTGTGTGCGTATGGCGGCAGCCGGGGGAACACTTTTTACAACAGTGTACTGTTCCTACGGTCATGTTTGGAGCTGGCAGTGTACTCGTGTGGTGGTGTTTTTCATGGTATGTTCCCAGCCCATTGGTTATCGTGAACAAACCTGTTAACCAGCACGTCTACCTCGATATTGTGGACAATAATGCTCTACCAACTCTGTGGCAATACTATGGAACCGAGCCTTGTTGGTAACAGCATGATAATGCACCGAGCCATAAAGCAAGGACTGTTACGGCGTGGTTTGGCGATAATTCCATATCGGGTGTGGACTGGCCAGCACAGACTCCTGATCTTAATACCATAGACCACATATGGGATGAATTAGAGCGCCACATAGTTTGGAACCAAGGCCTACTACTAAGCAACACTCAGCGGCAGCATTATGTACTGAATGGAAGCGCATACCTATCGCTGTGCTCCAAAACCTTGTCGGAAGCATGTTTCGAAGGGTTAATGCATACATTAAGGTCAAAGGTGAACCGACACCGTAGTAATCATCATCATCATCATTGTCAACCATTATCAATCCACTGCTGGACGAAGGTCTCCCAAAGTTTCCTCCACAACGGTCTGTCTTTTGCCAGTCTCCTCCATGTCACTCCCGCATACTTTCGAATTTCATCCACCCATCTTCCATGTGGTCTTCTTCTGGGTCCTTTCCTGTCCCTTGGAATCCAATCTAAAATTTCGGCTGTCCATCGATGGTCTGTCCTTCTGGCAGTATGTCCAGCCAATTGCTATTTCAGGGATTTAACTCTGATCATGATGTCTTCTACTCTTGTCATTTTTCGGATTCACGAGTTCCTCTTCTTATCTCTCCTGGTTACACCAAGCATGCACCTCTCCATGCTACTTTGAGTTGTCTGCAGCCTTTGTATGTCTCTTTTAGTTAAGGTCCACGTCTCTGCATCATACATAAGCACTGGAAGGATGCATTGATCAAACACTTTTCTTTTAAGACATAATGGCATATTAGTAGTGTATAAAAGGGCGGTTCTGGGCAGTGGAGGGTCAATGTTAACCTGTGGGACCCTCCACTTTGGTAGGTGGAGGGTCATGGAGTGGCGGAGGGTCACATCTTACGCCATCTTGGGTGATTGCTTGGGACCGATAACGTCGTGTGGGTGTCGCAGGGGGATTCGGAGATAAGACTGCATCGCCTTAATATGCGGGTGGGTAACATCATGGGGTTGTGGAGTTGGTGTTATGTTTAAATTAGTATTTCGCAATACTTTTTCGGTACGGAGGGCAGATAATGTTACAAATGTTTAATTTTTTTATCTAACACGTGCCTAGAAACTTTTTTAATCCATCATCTAGTGAATTTCTTTTTCTACTTCCTTCGGATGATTTTTTTAAATTTTGAATGGGTTTTTTCCCAAATAATTTGTTTTTCCTCGTGGGTTTTTAATATTCTTTACAATTCTTCGAAAAAATAGATATGTCCTGGCGTTGGATGACATCGCTGTTCTGGTGGATGAAATGCTAACCCGCCCAGCTTCATTTTTCCATCAGGATATTTTACTAGGTATTTTTTATTCTTGTTTTATTGTACCAAACCTTTTAATAGATAATTTATTATGATAATTCATTATTGTACCAAACCTTTTAATATATAATTCACTATTTTTCCAACTTAAAGAATTTTTTTATTTAACGACTTTCGGGGGCTTTGCTTTACTGTATGTTAGCGAAGGAATATTCGGAGTTGATTGTATTCGCAATTCGATCGGGTATTATTGCCTAGCCTATGACTTTTTTTTTAATGCAATTTTCGCTCGTGATTCATGACTTTCTTTTGTCTCCGTCCTCTACTAGGGAATTTTAGTGATTTATTTTTTCTTAAAGGTTCTTTTTTTTTATTTCACAAAGTATTTTTTCCACAAAATGAAATTTTTCACATCGGAGAATTTTGCGCATGTTGCTCTCACTGCGAAAAAAAGATTTACAGCAGTGATTTTATCTGGCAAACGACTACTTCGGGTCATCAGCAGGAAACCATATTATTTACAGCCGAGGCCCACCCATTAGAGGGTGCCCTTACGTAATCGCCCATATTTTCCTTTTCGGCCTCTCCTCCTGAAAGGATGTTAAGTATATCTTTTATCTTTATTTTTTAAATTTTAATAGGAGTGTATAAAATGTTTTTCAAAGATTTTACCATCATACACTATACGATTAATTTATTACAATAAGAATGATTATGCTATTCTGTTTTCAGTACACTTCACACCATTTTAGGTTTCAGACATATTCACAGATATGACACATACTTGTGATCCACTTGTATGCATTGAGGTTTACGGAGCAGTTAAGCCCAAGCCAGTGACCTCCACTGAGGTTTACGGAACAATTAAGCCCACGCCAGTGACCTCATTCAGGTTTACGGAGCAGTTAAGCTCACGCCAGTGAAGCTTTCACTTCCTATCATCCTTAGGTTTCACTTGTCGCCATCTTAGGTCTCAGACGGATTCAAAGTTATGACACATACTTGTGATTCACTTATATACGTTCAGGTTTACGAAGCAATTAAGCCCACGCCAGTGACCTCCATTCAGGTTTATGGGAGTTTTACACCCACGCCAGTGACCTTCATTCAGGTTTGCGGAACAATTAAGCTCACGCCAGTGACCTCCATTCACATACGTGTTTACATAGAAATTTTAACGTTCAAGCAAACAATCATATCCTATTTTAAATTCACATATCATATATAACGGCAAAATACGAAAACTTCATACCACTCCAAGAAATCCGAGATTTATATTTTCTGACTAGTTTTAAATATTTTCAGCTTTTCTTTAATTTTCAATCAGAATATTTCACTTAAGGTCCTTTATACTTACCTCATACTTCCTTTCTTTTTCCTTAATTATCTTCAGAATTTTTAGTAATTTTATAGTGACCATAGGCTAATGTGTCACATCCGTTTGAAAGAATATACCTCTTATCATCAGCTGGGCATAAACTTTGCTTTTTTATCCTCAGAGTACACAATTTATGTCCCTTACTCTGAATCTGCTGCATACTGGTGAAGAACAACTTATTCCGAAATAAAGAAGTTTTATATGTTTCATGCCTGAGATTTTTCTTAACAGCAGCTTTTACAACACCTTTAGCGGTTAAATTTTCACCGCACTCGCTTTTTAAGCTATACATCTTTGATCTTAAACCTACAAATTCCATTATTTGCTTCCCATTCATCTCATCCTTCATCTTTCCAATCACTTTCTTATTAGTTTGGTTATACAGAAAGTGGCTGGTGGGATAATCAGATGTGTCAAATTTGTCTAGATCATGCAACATGTCTTTATAAACATCATCTGTATGTTTTTCATATGTCAACGAATCGGTATCAGTAAACAGAAGTTTAACACGATCTCCATATTTTCTTCTGATGTAGTTATAATGAAAGTCATACATCAATGTTTTGCTGATGTCTAAAATTGTAAACCCAACATAAATTGGGCGCACCAAATGTAGGCTTACCTGTTTCATATGAACAGCAACTAAGTCTTCACTAAATCTTGTGAATGAATGAAATGATGGGGATGCTATTAACTTAAGTAATTGCTTTTCTGTTTGCACTAATTTTACATTAACACGTTTCCGCAAATTCTCCATGGTTTTACCAAAAACAGCGTTGTTCAACAACTTAAAAAATTCCGTTCAAAGCCATTTTTCGCCTGTGCCCTTTTTTCCGTATTGAAATTTATATCCTCAACCAGGGATTTTGAACAAATTCAAGAACTCTATGTATTTTCCCTAATTTCATCCCAAGCTCTAAATATAATTGCAAATTTCTATAATGTAAAACATATTTCTTTTTATCATTTAAGCTGCTCACAAGTTTCACATTTTGAGAGTTATTAACAAGATTTAGCACCTCTATTATTTCTTTTGAATGGTCAGATAACATATCATAACTAATATTCATTTTTTCAGGAGCTAGGGGGTAGTCATTATAATAATCATGAAGTTCTTTTGGGTAAAGAAGGTCAACTTCTAAAATATACCCCAGATCATTTTCCTCAGGGACATGTGTAACGTCCAATTTTCGAACCTCATCATCACATAACCATCTAAAGTTTTTAACACCTACATATTGGCTCATTACATATGCCTAAAGGTTATTGGAGTCAAAGTACATTATATACTTCGAGGGTTCTGAAGGAATACATGCTTCAAGATATTTATTATTTGCTTTACTGTATCTGTTACTAATCATCGACATTCCTCCCCTTATTCCTTTTTCGATAAAAAGATACATATCAACATCAGTTAGAAGTTCAAGTTCAACACCTGTCATTTTTAAACAGGCTTGAAAAGCTAATCCAGGTGCTGTATACATGTGCAGACAATCGAGACAGTAGAATTTTAAAGCCAAATCACGGAAATTTTCAAAAACATCTGCTAAAAGTAAAACATCAGTTAACATATACAAATCATGGTATTCACGAAGATTGCATATTTCAAAACAGCCCCATACCTTTCGCGCATGGGCATAATCTTCAGAACTTACGTTTTCCTCCGTAATGCTGTTGTAAAAATATCGTTCTTCAGGAAGTTGTGTGTCTTCAAATTTCTTCTCACAATCAACATAATCCTAGGGATAAACACCTTTCCTTAAAAGAAGCTCAACCTTGTCATCAGAAAATTTTTGGCTTAATATCCTAAACTTATCCTTTCCTTCATGTGCCAAATTATTCACAAGTTTTTCTAAAGAAGTGTTTAAAAACTGAAACGAATCTATAAAATGCAAGTGACCTAATGAGAAAGAAATATACTTTTCAGTATTAGACGGAATGCATCCAATAGCTCTATCCTTAATTTTCCCTATTTCCTGCATAATTAAATGTGAATCATAACCCTGTAGATTATGAAAAACTACAGGTGTTTTAGCTGTGTGACGATAATTTAAGTTACAACTATTATGTGCAGCCCCACGATAAACTGAACTCAAGTGACAGTGATCACGTACTTTATCGCCGTTTAAAGGTTTATCACAAATATGACAGGTGATCGCCTCATAAAATGCAATTTCATCAGCTACTGGCATTTTCAAAGGCTTGTTAGTTTTTAAAAGTACTTTTATCTTCTTTTCTTCCTCCAACAACGAGTTCAAGAAATGCTCCACAACATTAATTCCTCGATAAATTACAGGCTTATTAATACACACCCCGTTATAGTCAATAACTGTATAACAATATCCAGAAGGGATATGTTGGGCAAGTTTAACAGTTCCTTTACTTTCATCAGTTTCAGCAAGTTTTTGAACAAAACATTCAAAATCGGCATAAATCACATATGGAACTCTCAGTTGCATGAAATAATTTTTAAATTTTAACTGATTATCCACCTGGCTTGGAAGTTTGACTTTTTGGGCACCATAAAGTCTTTTGTTCTTCGCACAAAGACTCTGTACTATACCCATGAAGACAGTAAGGGCAAAAATATTTGCGCTGCTCATGCTTTGTCAAAGAATGTAAAAGTCTATTCTTTTATCAAACAAAAGTGTGTCTTATCACCATTTGCTATATACAGAAGATCAACATGTGTGGAAAATTTCTCTTTCGTAATATATAAAAGGAAAATTTCATGTTCATACCCAAAGACATTGATGGAAATTGAATTAAGCTTTTCAAATTCGCCAACTTGGGCGATTTGCATAGGGAAATTAATACCTTCAACATTTAACTCATTTTCATATTTCATATATTTTCCAACACGATAAGAATGTTGCCCTCTTGAAACTGGATGGACTGCAGCTAACACAGACCAAAGAAAGCATTTTTGATCACAATTTTTTACATTTATTATGGCATGCTTTAATTCCAGCTCCCTTGGAAGAGGGATATAACTGGACCCTTTAAGAGGAATAAATCTACCAATTTTTATTTCAAGAAACTCGACACTATCAAACACCCACCCACTGCCATCTCTCTGAAAATCCTGAGAAGAATTTATTATTTTGGTAAAAGAACTGGAAATATCCTCAGTGATTTCAGTGTCTGAGAGGGTGATATTGCATTTGCTTCTAAAACAGGGTATTGCTTCCTGCATATCACCGTCAACGTTGATACGTGTATATTTAACATGAATTACAATATACCATTTCAAACCCTTTTCATTATGCAGCTTATTTTTTAGGGTTTGCTCTAGTTTTTGACGATGCGCATTTAAAAATATATTAATATCTTGATTTTCATGTTTTTTACCAACAAACTTATATGTAACAACAGCCTCATTTAACGCCGAAGCAAACTCGCAAGTTTCATCATTTGTATCTGAGTGACATGGTGAATCATTTTCATTTTGCAGCTTCATTTTCTTATTACATACACCTTCAGACTTTTCATCGTCAACAGAACGTTTTTTGTTATGAACATTTAAATGTTTCTGTAAAACATCCTTTCTCGCAAACAGTCTATCACATATTTCACATTTATAGAAATCAACCCTATGACTCAATGCATGCCTTGCCAAATTATCTTTTCTGTTAAAGGTTTTACCACATTCATTACAGTTGAAATTTTCACTTCCAGCTTTATGATTTATCTTATGATGACGAACGAGATGCGTCAATTGAGTGAAACGCTTTCCACACTCTGTGGAAGAATGAGACATCGCTAAATACAGAATACGTGTTAAGAATAAAAAACAATGTAGAAATTAGACTAATCAAAATTATATTAAACCAGCATCAACCTTCACTGTTGCATTTAAGGATTGAAAATTAAAAAAACCCTTAATTTGAAAATAAAAAAACTACTGAAGATTTCAAACAACGTGGAAAATTATTACATTAATAACACAATTTATAGAAAACCAACCCTTCTTATTCCCCTAATTGTGGTATTTAAGTCAATAAGAGCAAGAACATTTGCACGTTGAAAAAGTTGAAAAGAACAAAACAACAACAAAAAAAACGATGCTAGGGTAGTTTTCTTCAACTGCTTATGTAAACAGTGATAATAGTTATGCAATTCGGTAACTATAGTTTAGATACGTTCCTACTCAACAATCATCAATATTAAACAGAAATTGATATTTTCAATAGAAATATCCACAAAACCTATTAAAAGTAGAAAAATACTGAATTTTACTGGCAATTCACGAAGAAGATGCAGCTATATCGCAGAAGTAATATATTTCTAACAGGCAATACAACAAAATTCCCCCGCCTTCATCAAGAGCTGACTGAGGAATGAAAATTTTGCTTAAGGAAAAACCTTTTATAAAAGAAAAAAAAGAAAAGAAAAAAGAAGACGGTTACGGTTATTTTGCATTTAACATTAATTTCATACGAAGCAAAATCGCTACCAGTGTGTAACACTATGAACTAAAAATGGCGAGCGCAAAATGTACGTTAAGCGAGCGCAAAATATCTTTTCTTTGAAAAGACTCAAAATACCAAAAATTATTATAAAGCAATGTTAAATTGTTTAATACAACGTTTAGATGGCAACACGATTGTGATAACAAACCTTATCTCACATCAAAGCTATCCAGTGGAAGAACATCCATACAGCGACATAAATCCAACGCACCTAAAACTCAGGACACTCACACACTTTCAAGCATGCACGTGGAGATCGACCTCTGACTCGCTACAACATGATTTCACTTGCTCCATGGAACGATAACATCCCTTGTGTATGACTGATATCCAGCAATTTCCTGACGCATATCCGGACGACCCCCGAGAACTGAACCCCCGAGGGAGCCGCGGATTGCTTAGTGGTTAGTGATTTAGACATCGATGCAAGGTTCCCAGGTTCAAGCCTGAGCTGATCCTTCGGAGATGGTGTGATTTACTAACAATCGCTGAATATCCGCCGTGCATCGGACGAGCACGTTACGTGCCGGCTCGTCCGATGACTTAACGTGCTCGTCCGAGTAGGGCAACGTGTTGTTTAGTGGGGTGAAAAAAGATAATAACGCGGGACTGATTAGCCTGAATAACAGAGAATTGAACTTTCACGGTTGATAACAAGATACACATACAAAAATAAATAAAAATTAAAAATCAGTGATTTCTGTCTTCTGACACATGTCGATTCAGTTTGAGATGTGTAAGCGTTTCTAAATTACATTCGTAGAATTAAAGTAACACGCTTATGACAAACAGCATGTTTAAACAAATGTTTCCATCAAATGGTTTCATTTAGAATCAAAATCAGGAAACATAGTTTGTTCGTTTTCTTGAAATTCACTAAAATTGCTGAATTTTTATACGTTTCACTGAAAAATATACCTTCTTTTGAAGAATGGAATGGAAAGTAAAAAACCCTATCAGGTGTGGATGAATCACAATAAAAATAGCCACATTTTCACAGAAAATAATCTATAAAGTATGTATAAAATGTTTACAAACGGAAGAAAAAAAACCTAAGTTTTTTTTTTTTTTTATATATATATATAGAAAAGAAATCTCCATGAAAAATATATACACCCGAGAAGAAATAGTGTGGATACCTCATATAATATGTCTAGCATATTCAAATAATAACTTTGACTTTCTCGATTACAATAGCGGCCAATGTAAATTTGCAATGCGGAATGAGTTTTCCATAATGAAAGCTGTTTTAATAATCCATATAACTTTGGGAAAAATTTAAGGTTTCTTCTTCATATCGGTGAGTGCACATATTTTTAAAACTCTTTCGATATATTTTTTCAATTCTTCCATAAAACATTTTTTAAATTATTAATTATGTTAAAATTGCATGCATTTGCTATTATTAAAAGAGAAATATTTAATGAAATAGCATATGGTATTAATTTAAGTGTTCCACTGATTTCTCAATATCTTCCGAGCCGAGAAAACATTTCATGATCAGACAAGGAAAATATATACCAATGTCAGAGGGAAGACGGATTATTACACCAGTTGAATTCTTTAGGACTAACGAAGGATTCCGTAGTTATTCTTTTCGGCTTTAACGTTCCTTCAGTTTATGGGGAAAGCTCATTAGATTCATACACATCATCACAGTTTCTTATATCGCAACCTCAAGTGGGCTTGGTTCATTTTTTCGTGAAATCACTTCATTTTTTTTTTTTTCAACTTCCTCTGGTAGAATCTAACAGTTTTTTTCCCTTGACAGAAGCCTATGCCAATTAAGATTGAATTTTCTAACAAAACTACTGGATCACATAACAATCAATTTCACACATCTCCAAAAAGTAGACATCAAACTTTCTTATTCTTGCAAGAAGGAGCAGGCCCGAAGAAGCCGAAGGAGAAGGGTGTGTGGCAGGTAGGGAGCTCCTTCTATGTGCGCATCGAGTCGCTCGACTTTCCTAGCCTGCTCGCTCGACTTTCCTAGCCTGCTCGCTCGCCAGATTTTGTTTTTTTAATGAAGGTTTAACGACCACCGTTAGCAACTCAATGGGCTATAAGCAGTCTCCCGTCCCTAATTTAGGGCCGCTACTTCCAGGAAAGGAACGGAACCGGTGCCGTAAGACAAACACAACATCCATCATGCCTCAACGGGATTTGAACCCGGACAAATGGTCAGAAGCCATCGCTAAGGCCACTGCCCCACCGAGGAGGCAGCAAGATTTTTCGCCTATAGAGAATGTCAGGAGGTCATCGCGCAACGACTGGCTCGCATGGCCTCACCACCTGCCAACCAACGAATTGTGAATACGTATCGAAGCCAAATGGAATGCCACACCGCAGACGACCATCCAAACTCATTCGATCCCAAGGCATACTGGGTCGAATGACACAGAATTTGGATGGTTGGCCCAGGGTGGATTTACTTATTACTAATTTTTTAGCAGGTATATAATAGCGATCGTTTGCAGCTTCTACTATAATTAATCACTCCCATAGATTTCATTGTGATTGCTTGTTTACGCTTTCCAACCGTAGGTTGAAGAAGCGTATATGCTCCAGCTTTTTCCGTCCGTCTGTACGTCCGTCCGTCTGTCGGCACGACAACTCGCGTAAAAATGGTTCGATTTCGATTAAATTTCAGTATGTGGTAGGGGACCACTTGGGGACGAACCCTATTGAAAATGGGTGAAGTGGAGTCAAAGGTCAGGACATAGGAGCGGGATGCATCCCATTTCCCTTATGCGTCATAAGGTGCGTAAAAATGGTTCGATTTCGATGAAATTTTAGTATGTGGTAGGGGACCACCTGGAGAGGAACCCTATTGAAAATCGGACAAATGGAGTCAAAGGTCAGGACACAGGATCGGGATCAATTCCATCGCCCTTATCCCACACTATTATAAGGTGGACGTCAAGTAATTTTGCTTCCTATATTTCCAATGGAATAAGTTTTGTACACATTTCCTTCACAATTAGTGTGTTCCCAAGGATGGAAATTTGAACATCGATTAAAATAACTTCATACTATAACTTGGAATACTTAACATTTTCTAAAACATAAGCATAATTACATTAAAAAACAATAACGTTTCCTTTGGTGGTGTTGAAACCAGAAAAAGATGGCGCGACATGTACTTTGATGACGTCAGTGGACAAATAAATATTGGATTGCATAAATACGGTTATGGTTTAGAAAATATTAAGTATTCCAAGTTATGAAATGAAGCTATTTTAATCGATGTTCAAACTGTCATCCTTGGGAACGCATTAATTGTGAAGAAAATGTGGACAGAAGTATTTCCATTGGAAGTATAGCAAGCAAAATTACTTGACGTCCACCTTAAAGTAGCAATTCTTGCATGTATGTATGTATGCACATTTTATTTTGA
Organism: Macrothele yani; assembly: GCA_039090855.1. Classification (NCBI taxonomy): domain Eukaryota; kingdom Metazoa; phylum Arthropoda; class Arachnida; order Araneae; family Macrothelidae; genus Macrothele; species Macrothele yani. The sequence goes on along the minus strand of CM077024.1, from coordinate 126,114,459 downwards.
AAACGGCTCTAAGAATTTTGATGAAAGTCGTTAACATACCGTTTTCTGGTACTAGAAATAGATTTAGCTTGATCTCGACTTTAGGAGAATTCGTTTAGTGGGTTAAATAACCACCCCGAATTATAACGTGTTTAGTGTCACGGCGTCGTTCCATGAATGTTACTAATGCTTGGAAAGCTTATGACGTCACAATCTCGCCTTTGAGAATGTTGGCGCGCGGCCACGCCCTCTGTCTCATTACGTCACGCGTTGTATGTGGATTCTATTAAAGTTTTATGACGTCCCACTATTGCGAGCAGATGGTCGCGATTCCCATCTGCCTCATTACGTCACGCGTTGTGTGCGAATGTCCGTCCGCACGATAACTCGCGTAACAACCGTTCGATTTCGATGAAATTTCAGTATCTGGTAGGAGATTACCTGGTAAAGAACCCTATTTAAAGTGAACGAAATGGGGTCAAAGGTCAGCACATAGGAGCGGGATCCCTTCCACTGCTGTTATGCGTCATAACTAACGTAAAAAAGGTTCGATTTCGATTAAATTTTAGTATATGGCAGGAGACCCCCTGGGGACAAACCCCTATTAAAAATGGGCGAAATGGGGGTCAAAGGTCAGGACATAGGAGCGGAATCACTTCCATTGCCATTACGAGTCATAACTTAAGTAAAAGTGCTTCGATTTGGATTAAATGTTAGTATGTTGTAGTGTCCTGCCTGGGGACGAATTCAGTCGAAAATGGGCGAAATGGGGTCAAAGGTTAGTGCACAGGAGCGGGATCTATTCCACAGACCTTATGCATCATAACTTACGTAGAAATGCTTCGATTGCGACAAAACTTTATCATGTTATTTCGGAGGTATACCGGACCGGTTCTGTTGAATATCATCGAAATGGAATCAAAGGTCAGGGCACAGGACCGAGATTTATTCCACAGCCATTATTCTCATAACCTGAGTAATGATTTCTGGTATGTTGGAAAGCGTATTATAATCAATGCATTGCATGATTTTACGAACTTGTTTATAATATGACCACCCCAGGAATCACTGTGTACCCGCCTAAGCGCGTCACAGCTTGCCCGTGACAAGGTCGACCACACGGAGATGTAAGCCGCTGGCCAGGACACATGACCAATGGTGCATTACAGGAGTACAATGGGCAGTGGTAGTGATATGATGGACGTTCAAACAGGAATCACCTCAGAAAGAGCAGACTTCGGGTGCTGTAGTAAGGGTGTACCAAGAATGGACCGCCGGCATACCGAGTACCTCCCGACGTCATAACTGTGAAGCCCCAATGGCCATCGGAGAATGTCGCTTCCGTCGACTGGTAAAGGGCAATCGACGCTGTGTCAAGGCGTCCTAGTTTTTTCAGGTGCATCAACAACAACGCCTGTAGTTCGCATTGCACTTCCGTCATTGCACAGTGGAAGAGTGATAAAAGGTTGCCTTCTCTGACGAATCAAGGTTTCTACTCCACAAAACTGACGGGCGGTGGCAGATACGGCGTCAGACACACAAGACCCTACACCAGGACACGCTTGTCGGTCAAGTATAGGTCGGCGGTGGCGGATACGGCGTCAGAAACAACACCCGGCCACGTCGCTGAGGGAGTACGTAACTGGTTCATGGAACACGCCAGCGATGTCTCCGTTTTCCCTTGGCCGGCGAAATCGCCCGACCTCAATCACATACAAAAAATTTCTAACCGAGGGCTCGGCGAGACGTAACAAGCGCCACCATATCTTAAGAGTTAAATTGCAGTGCACAGAAGCCAACATGCAGGCAGATGCCGGAGCAGACTGCGCATGCGTATTTCTGTTGACTTCAGTTATTTGGGTAAGAGTTAAATGGCAGTGCACAGAAGCCAACATAATGGCTGATGCCGGAGCAGACTACGCATGCGTATTTCTGTTGACTTCAATTCTTTGGGTAAAGAACAGTCAGCCGAGCTACTCACAGCACGTGATTGTTACCTTCTCGGTAGCATAATCACTTCGTAAAATCGGATATGTTAGTTTTGTTACACCAATCGAGTTAGTTAAGGCTTTAGTTTGTTCTTCATTGTACAGATCCTTAGGCCGAACTATAATACTAATGTTATTGCATATTTTTCTCACCAAAATAAGGAATGGGTGGGATATCAGAAAACAGCAGCAGTAACAAAAAAAAAATAAAATAAAAAAAAATTCTCTAAGCAAATAGTCATCAGATCGAAGGAAACCATCGTGGATCAAAGAAAAGCTTCACTGTCCTAATCCCCATAACGTGTTTTGCTCCTGAATGCTAACTTTCCCGCAGAGCAAATTACCTCTTAAGATGTGGTGGCGCTGTTGTCACCTGTTTTACATTATCTCTATGAGAGATGGCGTTCTTCACGGTTTATATTCTTTGTCACATAGCTTTTGAGGGAATATTTGATCGACAGGTTCTACGTGCGGATCCACCACCACGTCGTCTCCGGGACCTCCGTGCTCTATTGTAGTGCGAATGGGCGGAGTAGATACCGATTCATCCTTTCCCGTTTCATCCTCTGCTCAAAATCGTGCCGTTTTATCCTCGGGTTTTAACAGGAGTGGCGATTCGTCCTCTTCCCCCTCCCGCCCGACTACATCTTCCCAGTCGCTTAATAAACTGTTTTATTTGAGCTCGTGTTACTTAGTTTTGCTCAGACTTTTAGCCGTATATTGCGTTTCCAGTGAAACCACGAGGAGGTAGTCTGACTTCGTTTCCCAAAAATTATTATCGTGGTTTTTGAGACCACTCCGTCTTCTTTTATTTTTTCTAGTCACAAATGCAGGAAAAATCTTTGTCATAAAAATGCAGTCAAAATATCTGTGACTGGTAGCACTTTGTCAATTTTAAGAACTTATCTAACATACACTGACGGAAAAAAAAAAAATTCCAACACCAAGAAGGGGTTGTGTTAGATAAACGACAGTTAGTAGGCGGTGAGAGTACATCTGTAAGATGACGTCTATGCAAATTTCGAGCTCGGCGCATACGTGTGGCGCTATTAGCGCCCCTCGGAACATGCAAAGCAGGTTTGCTGTAAATACGCGCTGTAACGTTCGTGAGCGTTAGTTATCGTTGAGATTCGACGTAGGGTGTTGATGTTAGTCAAGAATGCCTTTAAGAAGACGAAGAAGCCATTATCAACAGCTCACGGAGTTTGAACGAGGTCGTGTAATAGGGCTACGAAAAGGTGGATTTTCTTTCCGCAATATTGCAGAACGACTTGGCAGGAATGTAGCCGCTGTGCATGATTGTGGGCAGCAGTGGTCAAGGGAAGGTACTGCCTCAAGAAGACCAGGTTCCGGCCGGCCACGTGGCACTACTGAGAGGGAAGACCGCCGTGTACAGCATATGGCCATGACGCATCGTACCGCGTCTGCGGCAGCAATTCGAGCTGCAGTTGCCACCACAGTGACACAAGGAATTGTTACAAATCTGTTATTTGAAGGACAGCTCCGAGCCAGACGCCCTGTAGCGTGCATTCCACTTACTCCAAACCACTGCCGTTTGCGACGTCAGTGGTGTCAAGCTAGAGACGATTGGAGGACGGAGTGGAAATCTGTTGTGTTTTCTGATGAAAGCCGGTTCTGCCTGGGTGCCAGTGATGGCCGTGTGTTGGTTAGAAGGAGCCCATGTGAGCGCCTGCAACCAACCTGTTTGCGGCCGAGACACACTGGACCTACACCTGGAGTTATGGTCTGAGGAGCCATTTCCTATGACAGCAGGAGCACTCTCGTGGTTATCCCACGCACCCTGACGACACAGTTGTACATCGGTCTGGTGATTCAGCCTGTTGTGCTGCCATTCATGAACAGCATTCCAAGGGGTGTTTTCCAACAGGATAACGCTCGCCCGCATACCGCTGTTGTAACCCAACATGCTCTACAGAGTGTCGACATGTTGCCGTGGCCTGCTAGATCACCAGATCCTTCACCAATCGAGCACGTATGGGACATCATTGGACGACAACTCCAGCGTCACCCCAACCAGCATTAACCGTCCCTGTATTGACCGACCAAGTGCAACAGGCATGGAACTCCATCCCACAAACTGACATCCAGCACCTGAACGACACAATGCACGAACGTTTGCGTGCTTGCATTCAACATTCTGGCGGTTACACCTGTTATTAATGTACCAGCATTTCACATTTAAAATGGCTCTTCTCGCGCTTACAATAAGCTGTGATCTTGAAATCTTAATCGATTAAATATGGATTAAGTATGTTACCTACACAAATGTATTGCCCCCATTTCATTCCTCTACAACTATTTTTTCGTGGTGTTGGGATTTTTTTTTCCGTCAGTGTATATTGTAATTTCACTGAGTATGCCAAAGCACGTGAGCATTCAATTAGTGTCTTCTTTCCGGTTTCGAAATCGTGAACTGTTTTCTCAATTATTTTATCCAAATTTAGATATATTTTTTGTCCTTTTTTTTTTGTAGGCATATTAATTTCATGTTATTTTCTTTGAATGTCATAGGTCTTTTAACTTAATCAAAAGTTCTAATACATTTAGATGTGATTTTCTTACAAATTTATTTAATGACGCTAACAGTTCCATATTCGACCAATAACAGGGTTGTCCATCTTCCATAAAATTATGAAACTCTTGAACGGCATCATTTGTGGGTGCATCCTCCATTATGGCTAAAAATCCATCGTCTACACAAGTGAGTGGAATGAATGCAAGAGCTGCAAACATTCGTATATGACCTTTGATGTCTTCATTGTTTATGTATTCTGATGTTAGGCCTAAATTCTGAACTTTACGCCATAGAGATTGGTTGTAATGGTAATTACATTCTTTTACTTCGCAATCTATATATTAAACAAAATGGGAAAGGATAAATCGAGACCTACTCCTGTGTGCAGGGGACGAATCGCCACTCCTGTTAAAACCCGAGGATGCCGCCCCGGTGGCGCAGTGGTCTAAGCGATGGCCTCTGATCATTCGTCCGTAAGGGGTCCGGGTTGGAATCCCGGTGAGGCATGGATGTTGTGTTTGTCTTACAGCACTGGCTCTCTCCCTTTCCTGGAACCAGTGATCCTAAATTAGGCACGGGCGACTGCTTATAGCCCATTGAGTTGCTCACGGTGGTCGTTAAACCTCCAATCAACAATCAAAAAAAAAAAAAAAAAAAAAAAACCCCGAGGATGAAAGAGGATGCAACCGGAAAAGGATAAATCGTTACCTACTCTTTGAAGGTGAGAAACGCACAGCAAGATCGCTGACCTGAAGGAAGGGAGTTAATCCACTAACATATACTGCCGGACAATTGCTAAGGATGGATGACAATAGCAACGATAGTAACCATAAAATGGAAGGCAGGAAAATGTGTAAATTAGCATAAGTGCGGGATACAGTAAGACGTGTTGTGCGTATGCAAATTTTGGATTGCCGAACTTGTTCGTGACGTCATAGCGCTGATAAGAGATATAAAGGATTTGACGCGTACTGACCGTTGTTGTTCAAATGCAAAGTTGAAAGGGAAAGAATCAATTGACCAACTTGCAATTTTCAGTATGTCTTCCCGACATCACCTAGATGATTTTACGCGTGGCCGTATTATTGGCAAGATTGAAGAAGGGCGAAAAATAACAGATGTTGCCAGGGAGTTCGACGTCAGCCACAGTGTTGTTTCAAGGCTTTGGAAATCATTTCAAACAAATGGAGAGTGTAGCAAACGTCACGAGGGAGGTCGTGTTCGCAGTACGACACCTGCAGAAGATCGGTACATAGTGCTATCAACAAAAAGACATCGGCGCAGTACAGCTAGTGAGGTAGCAAATCAGTTTACGGCTGCTACTGGCAAGCGGATCTCCCGAAAAACTGTCGCCAGACGTTTGCATGAAGGAGGACTATACGCCCGCCGTCCTGTTGTGTGCATCCCATTGTCCAGACGTCACCCGCCCGTTTGCAATGGTGCCATCAACATCGCAAGTTGGACTGATAACGACTGGTCTGCTGTCCTCTTCTCAGATGAGAGTAGATACAGTCTATCGTCTGATTGTCGACGACAACTGATCTGGCGTGATAGTGGCACTGCATATTGTCCAGCAAACATACAGGAACGGGACCGATATCCGACATGTAGTGTCATGGTATGGGGTGCCAACATGATCAATGGCCGTACGTCCCTCTATGTGCTTCCAACTGGGACTATGACTGGCCAACGATACATTAATGATGTTCTGCTACCTCATGTTCGCATGTTCCGTGGTGCTGTCGGTGATAGATTCATTTTCATGGACGACAACGCAACATGTCATCGAACAGTCGCTGTCCAGGAGTGTCTTGAGAGCGAGGATATTCAACGCCTCGTATGGCCAGCACGTTCTCCAGATCTGAATCCCATTGAAAATGTGTGGGATGCTTTGGGGAGTAGTCTTGCTGGTCGCCAATGCCCTCCAATAAACAAGGACACCCTCATCCGTGCACTGACAGAGGAATGGGATAAATTACCCCAACAGCTGCTTGATAATGTTGTGCAAAGCATGACACGACGTGTGGAATCTTGCATCGCCCTCCATGGTGGCCACATCCCGTATTGACATCTTACGCCGGAACGCCTGCGGACGGTAATTGCATTTTTTTCACGTTTACGTATTCTGCACAAAGAGGCCTGTTTGTCCCTTGAACACGTTCTGGATTTCAGAGCACAATAAATTGTCTTTCTTGTAATGTCCTGGCATTCTGACATTATTTTATTTCACTTGGCATCCAACCACACTTACTTTTTTATGCGCTATATAGCCGTTTATGATCCGTCCTTAGCAATTGTCCAGTAGTGTATTAGTCATTATCTTGTTGGTTTTCCAGGGGCATAACTTGTCAGATCCAGGTGTGTGTGTGTGCACCGAGGAGGGGGAGGCGAATTTCTTTGTAGCCGGTAGTAAAAAGCATTAAAAATACTTTCATTCCGTGTTTCATGCATTAAATTGCTATCAAACGTCCCTCAGCAAAAAAAAAAAAAAAAATAATACTCGCTCAACCATCGCCCACCCTGAGTTCAAAGACTAGCGACGTCCCTACCCCCATTCTCTAACAAATAATATTTTTTTTTTATAATTTTTCAATATTTTTTAGTTTAGTGTTCGTACACCTGGAAGAAAGCCTAAAAACTGCAATATTTTATCTTTATTTCGTCGTAGACTCCCGAAAAAATCCTTAAATTTAATCTTGACTCACGGAACTTACTGTACTTCGAAAAAGTCCGAACGGTGCTTATTTATAGCGAGGGAAGTGAATCTTTCAATTATTTTCCATTTTCGAAATTCGCCATTTTTCTTCGTCTGCTTGAAGCTACTTCGAGTCCATCTTTCCCGGATTACATGAACTCGGTCATCTCCTGTGTGATTGGCTAACCTTCGCCACGTGATTTGACTATGGATTACGGGAAACCAGATACCCTATTGAAATACAAAATCTCAGTAGCATAATGTGATTTAACATCTGTATAAATTTTATTTTCATATTATCAACATTTATTGAATGTCTTCGGAATTTTTTATTGGATCTTTTTAATAACGTGGCATTTCTTCTATTTTTCCTCGAAAAGCCTCCTCTGGTGAAATGGAAAAATTAGAATGTTTCGTAATTTTCGGAAATTCGATTTTTTTTTTTTTTTTTTTTTTTGGCAAAGCTACGTTTTTTTCCTTTTCAATTTTTTAATTTGTCTTCCATATTACATTGTTTTATACACTCAGCACACAAAACATAAGAGACAGGGATGATGGGCAGCTGACATGGGCATCCACTGCGCAGAGTGGAACAGACCCAAAACGAACGCAGGCTATAAATAGGCGGACAACAGGACTTTCCAACATTGGGGCCACGGGTGGCCTAGTGGTCAACGTTCGCGACTGCCACGGAGTCGCGAACGTTGACCACCTCGGCTTTGATCCCAGGCAGGTACGAACGCTCGATCCACTAAATATCCGCCGTGTGTAGGAAGGGCAAGTTAAGCCGTCGGGCCCCGGGTGCTGCCCCCGATAATAAATAGGGGCGTTTTCCTCCCCTTTTTACCTCGCTTCCGTATCACTTTCCTATCGGGCACTCTAGCCCAAATCTCCTAGCTTCCTATTTCAAAGGGCTGTTTAAAACCTTGCGTCAGACACTCCCTACCTAAAATCCTCTGCATGTGGTCTGATCTGATCTTTTCAACAGTGTATCGCAATCGACGAACATGGTACACATGGAGATCTGTGCGACTTTGTTGCTATACGCATTGTCGGCGAAAGACAGATGGGTCATTCTGTCACCCAATTGAAAAGAAACCTAGAGTTCTCGAAGGCAGCCGTATAAAGGTGTACCGCAAGTATATTGTGGCCGAATATACCAGCACCCTGAGAGCAAGTTGTGGCCGACTACACGCCATTGGTGACCGTGGTCTACGTAGACTTTCCAAGACTCTTACAGACCGACCACTTGGCAACGGCGATGCAAAGCACATCCAGCTGAAATGTCGGAGGACCAAGCATCGTCAACGAAGTGTAAGGTACGGCGAACGTTGCAACCCTGGGCTAAGGGAGCAGCCCCTATTGACTGCCCATCACAGGAAACTACGCCTCACCTGGTGCCGAGAATATCAAAAGTGGACCTCCGCAGAGTGGAGCCGCGTAGCGTCATGTGGTCAGATGAATCCGGTTTTCAGCTGTACCGAGCTGATCGGAGGGTGCTGCGGGTGGGACTTCGAATGTATGAGGCCCCGTTGTGCCTGGTCGGCTCTGTTCAAGGTGGTGGTGGCTCTGTTCAAGGTGGTGGTGGCTCTGTGATGGCTTGGGGAGCCTTTGCATGGGATACATTAGGTCCCTTAATGTGTATGGAGAGTTCCTTAGCAGCTGCCCACTGCCAGCTTATGCTACATGAACACCTACACGCTTTCATGGCCTTCGCGCATCCTGCTGCAGATGGTCTGTTTTAGTAGGACAATGTGCTGCCTCATCGGGCCTCAACCACCTAGGTATGGCTCGAGGAATACTCATCTGAGTTTGGAACCATAGTCAGTAACGAATATAGACGGTTTAAGTTCTTTGTTTCAACGTAGTGCACGTATAATTATCTTGTATTTTCACGCTATTAGGTAGTTATCTTTAATGTTTTGTCCATTGAGTGTACTGTATAGTTCTGCGATGTTCGTGATCCTCCATTCAAGAAGATCTGCAGAGAAATAGAAATGATGATTGTCTCGTTGTCACCGTTGTTTCTCATGAATATTTTCCCACGAAAACAAAAAAGAGGTGTTTGTTGCATTGACTTCCTTTATAGCGTACTGAAACGTTCAGACTCAAAGAATGGTATCTTCCCTTATTTGCATCGTGCCTTTTAATCGTAAGCAACTAACCTTTTGTCTAAGGTAATACGGGCTTTTAATTTCAGTTTACCTCAAACAGGTTGGCCTAGTAAAACTTTAGATTTACTTTTATCTAAGGGAACAGTTGAAAAGAGAAGTTTAAAAAGAAAAACAGTGTTTCATGGTACTTTTGCTATTTCCACTATTAGACGGTATACTAGAATTGGCAAAAATTTCCTAACGGTATACTAGAATTAGCAAAAATTTCCTGAAGACTATAAATTCTTATATCAGAAAATGACGCCAAAGAAATGGCGTAGTTAAAGGGAAAGTCCATAAGGGTTTTTTTCTTTCTTCAACATTTGAGGTTGCTTCCCATGTCTTGCCATTTTTTCACAAAGAACGCATGAGTCGCAATAAATTCTCTAAACCCAACAAACACTACGATTGCTGTATATTACAAGTTTTGATGAAACAAAACCTTGGGACTTACTACAGCTGTCCAAAGAAAGTACCCTGCTAACCTGTTACTTCCTGCTGTAGAAAGAAAAAAACAGGAGTGATTCGTAAGGTCAAAGGACATGACTCGTCAGCAGAAAACTTTACCCGAAAATTGTAGGTTTCGGCCAGTTCAGTTAGTGAACCTACCAAGCAGAGCCATAGGTAGGGAGGAGTTCTGAGGATTTAAACCCTCCCCTGAATGTTTAAAATGTCTCAAAAATAAAATATAATAATTGTTTTATGAATTTTATAAATTTTTGTAACTCGTATAGCATATAAGTCAAGTGACGTAGCCAGAAATTTTTCAAGGGAGAAGAGGAGTCAATGGATTTGGTTCATTGGTGGAAGCCTAATGTATAATATGTATATATCGCTTTAAATTCGTACTCAATCCACCCTAAATAGGAGGATCCGGATCCCAGTGCCATCCCCTTGGCTAAGCCTATGTCAGTGTTTGAAAAATGGAGAGTATTAAATAGAATTCCCTGTGCAAATTAAATGTGACGGAGAAAAGCCTCAACGTATGTGTAACATGAGGTGAAAATTAATTTTCAAATTCAGAATCCCCCTCCTTCCTTCGAAAATTCATTCTTGCTATGGCCCTGCTATCAGGTAAAGCAGCCAAGTAATGAAATAGTTTGTTTTTTGACGGCAAAAGAAAAAGCAAGAAGGAATAGAAATGTAATTGTAAAACTTACTAATAAGTAGACAGAATGTAAAATTTTACTGAAACTTTGTCAATTTTTCCTTAGTCTTTGGTGAAGAATTGAATTTTTTAAGGGTAACGACTGTAAGGACAGACGCAATCAGTGAAACAAAATATTAAAAGATTCCAAGATATACTACAACTACATTAAATGCTGAAAATTTTCGCCCAGTGCTATTAAGTCACAGCTTCTTTCTCTTTAGAGACGTAGTCGTAGGAACGACAAAAAAAAAAAAAAAAAAAAAAAAAGTGGGAATTCGATTGCACTGGGACTTGAACGTATTGCCTTGCAAATTAGACAGCACCATTATAGAAACAAAAAGTTTGAAGTTTTTGCGGAGAAATCCTATACATTCTGTTTCGCATTAATACTTTATTATTGCGTTAGTCACTACCTTGTTATTTCTCCTAATTCGAGCTGAATTTTGATTCCCAGAACTATATCTAACCTTCAGCGTACTGTTAAGTGGTTAGGAATACTTAACGTTCTTAGGAATGATAATCGACTCTTTCGCCTCGGGGTTGGTAGTTAGAGCTCGGCACGCAAACACCAACGTGAAACAATTGAAAAGGTGACAATAATAAGCAGGATGCTAAAATATTTCATGAAATGCTTCTGAACCTTAAAAAAACAATTTGTTCTTCTGATCTATTTGAGCATCGTTGTCTGTAGGCTTCTCCCTATCTGGCTGTCCTTATTCCCCAAACAATATATTTCTGTTCCTTATAATATCTGCTTTCGATGACTATCTGTTTTTATTCCCACGCAAGCGAAAAAGACCATAAAATTTCCCGGCTAGTTTAATACACCGTGCCTGAAAAAACAAGGGACTACTTGTCCTCCCCGACCGGGCGCTCTTCTCTTCCCACGTTGACTGTTTTCTCTAGGTCTCAGGAAAAAATAACACTCGTCGCTCCGACGAACGCATCACTCGATGGATTGAAAAGGCCGGTAATCCATTCGCAAAACCTCAAAGCAGAGATAAGTCACTTCTCGCGTGCCTTTAGGTTACTTTGATGCCAAAACGTGCTACTAATTGCAAGTTGAGGCTACAAAATGCACAAAGCCAAGTTTGCAAATGGCTTTCTCCATTGTGATATATTTTTAAACGAAATATAAAATGCGATTGCATGGCGCCTTCTGTAAAATCCGTACTTCCTGACTAGGGGAAATGAATTAATTTTCCCGGGCTTAAAGGAAAAAAGGAACACGAGGCAAAAGAAATGTTGCAAATAAGATTGAATAGTTTTGCTTAAAATTCTTGTACTAAATCTTTGTAACAATACATTGTTAGTGTTAGTACTCTGAATTGTGCTTGTTAGAGAGATACTGGGTTTAAACGTATCTATTTTATAGGATCACTTCTATTGGTGCATGTATATGGAACCTCTATGTGAATAAAAGGGATCTCGACAGCTCAATCTCTTTGCCTTTTAAATTTTATGAATCTGGTTCTCGAGAGTAAAGAAGTGGTTACAGTAGCTTCAAGGATAACGAAACGTCCGGAATCCAAAACTCAAAATTTATTCATATTTAATCATCGGCTTGTATGTTTTACCTCAGGGTCAAAATATGCACGAAACTGAGATAAAACAAGAAAAAAACCTCACTTGCATAAGATTGTCTCCACTTTACGATCAAGGAGAGTCCAAACATTGCATGCACACGGAGATAACTGACGACCGTTCGCTCATCCTTTCCCTTTTATGTTCACCACCACATGAAAATAATGCTCTACAACAATGGATGTTCTAATAATTGTTAAAAAAAAAAAAAAAACATTGTTTGAACTTCATTAGTTAGTTACACGCAAGCAACTGAAATTTGGATTTTGGCCTGAAACTCAGCTTTAAAATAAATGATTTTTTTCTCATTGTGGATAATGACTAGTTTTGTATTGTTGCCCAGGGAAGTAACTAGCATGTGGAAAATGAGTGGCCTGCCTCCTGGCTCCGGAAACTCAGGGAACTCCACGACTTTATAGTGCTCTTATTTTTATATCAGCTTTATAAAACTACTATACCGCCCCAGTGGTCTAAGCGATGGCTTCTGATCTCTCGTCCGAGATGGGTCCGGGTTCGAATCCCTGTGAGGCGCGGATGTTGTGTTTGTTATACGGCACTGGCTTTCTCCCTTCCCTGAAACCAGTGGCTCTAAATTAGGGACGGGAGACTGCTTATAGCCATTGAGTTGCTCACGGTGATCGTTAAACTCTAAATAAAAAGAAAATCTTTGTTTTAGACAACTGGACAATTTCTAAAAATTAGGTGGAGGGCAACTTCATGTTTTCAAAGCGGCTCTAGCATTTGTGAGTAGCTGTCTTACTGAACACTAGATGAATCAAGTCTCAAAACTTCACTTACTGGGAAGCAGCGGTTACTCACATAAAGTTCAAGAAATGGTTACTTACAGCTAATCGTTTAATATTGTCAACAGGTATTTAATCATAAGTACTTCAACGCACGGAACTGGTAATCTTCGAACTCTGAACGTATCAGATTATTGGTATACTTTTCACTAAACAACGTTAACTGGTATAAATAACTCTTAACGATAAATACACTGCTGGCCACCCAAAACGCAACACCAAGAAGGATACGAGATAGCAATGCCAGATTTACTGGACACATAACAACAGATACAAAGATAAACGATTGAGCTTACAGGCCCGTGCGACTTGCGGAACACGCTGACATCAATAGTTCGTGTGGCCCCCATGGCTGGCAGTAACGACCGCTACACGCCGCGGCATCGAACGAAAGAGGCTTTGGATGTGGGCTTGGGGTATGTCGGTACAGGCTGCTTCAACACTTTGCCACAGTTCATCAGGCGTAGTCGCGGGTGATGCTTGCCGGGCCACTCGGTTGTCGATCAGCGACCAGACGTGTTCGATGGGCAACATATCGGGAGAACAGGTGGGCCACGGCAGCAGTGACACCTGGTGGGCTGTAAAGAACTGTTGCACGATGCCTGCCACGCGCAGGCGCGCATTGTCCTGTTGAAACGTGGACGCTGGCAGGTCCTGCAGGTAAAGGAGGACTACAGGCTTCAAAACGTCGGAGATGTAGCGGTGGCTGTTGAGTGTACCGGCGATGCGTACAAGAGGGGTGCGGGTGTCATATACAATTGCGCCCCAAACCATAACGCCAGGCGACGGACCGGTATGGCGATGAATAATGCAGGCGCCATACAGTCACTCGCCACGGTGCCGCCACACGCGAATCCGATCATCGTGGTGTTGCAGGCAGAAGCGGGATTCGTCGGAGAAGACAATGTCTTGCCATTCCGTAGTCCAAGTTTGGCGTTCAACGGCCCACTGCCGCCGCACTCGCCTGTGGTGTAACGTCAATGGTAATCAGAGCAATGGGCGTCGTGCGACAAGTCACCGCTCCTGAAGACGACGTCGAACGGGACGTGCTAAAACAGGTTGTTGCGCAACACACCCTAATTCCCGCGATAACGTTCGTGATGTGGTGGTGCGAGCCGTCAATGCCCGCCGCACAACCTGCGGGTTCTCTCGTCCGGTGGTGTGCCGCGGCTGCGGCAATCGCGCACGTCGGTCCGTCCGTCCCTCCTGCACCCACCGAATCTATACTCGCCTCATTGTGGCTGGATGTCGTCCCACACGGGCACCGATGTCTTGGTACCATAAACCGCTGTTGCGATAAGCCACTATTCGTCCTCTGTCGAACTCCGAAACGTGCTGGAATGACTGCCGTATTCTGCTACAAGGCATCAGGAAGCTTCTCCACGCACAGGTCCGGCAGCACAACACACTTTCACTACTTACACCCCGCCTTCTGTGCACCCTTCTTATAGTGCTTCTCTGTGGCGTGCCGGGCGCACATGATTTGCATATGCCCTGCATTGCTAATCGTTTGCATGTCCTCTCGCGGGCGACGCATGCTGCGAATTTCAGGCCAATCGGATGCTTCCTTCTTGGTGTTGCAATTTGGGTGGCCAGCAGCGTATAAGCACAACGCACAGCCTCAAACGGCAATTAACTAATCTCGCATCCATAATGAGCAGGGGCGCACACGAGGGGAGTCCCCGGTTCCAGACCCCTCCCATGAGGCCAAGTGTTTTATAATATGATTCCAACATAATCGGTGTCCGACACGAGAGATTCCTAACCCTCTAATTGTTCTCCAATTTTCCTAATTGATGAATTTCAATTTTCATAATTGCTGAAATCACGCATTATGGAATGTGTTCTAAAATACTTTCTCTGAAGCTATAATACAACAATAGATAAAATAACCACATTTGTTTTTAACTCCTTTTCTGAAATATGTATTTTTATTAAAAGTGAAAACAACAATGAAAACACCATTTGCTGCTGGATAATTCATGAATACAATGTATCAAATTCTTTCACAGAGTATAACATTTATTGTAGCAGTCACGTCGCATAAGTACACATGAGCATTTTTACTTGCAGAGCCGGACCCCTTCCCCCGAATTCCGAATTTCTGTGTGCACCCCTGACAATGAGCATTAACTTCCAGCATCAACACCACACACACCTGCTGCGTAACCATTATATATCTCGTTTCGTTCTTACCGCAATAAGTATAGGTCACTATCACAGACTTCCAAGTGTTGCCAATCGTATCTTTTAAGTTTGGGAAATGGTAAGAATAACGAACTGAAATTTGCATAGAAAAAGGAGTTAAAAATGAAAGGTAAATTAGAGTATACGTCACACAGCAATGCTACGAAAGAATCTCTAAAGCACGACTGGTAGTAGTTTCATAATGTAAACATACATGCGCATATACACTGAGCGATCACAGAATTATGACCACCTACCTAATATTTCGTAAGTCCACCTTTCGCCCTCGTACAGCAGCTAACTGACGTGGCATCGATTCAATGCGATGCCGGAAGCAGTTGAGAGGTATATGGCCAACCAGTTTGTGTGTAATGCGGCCTTGAATGTAGGTACGGAGGTTATTGATGTATCCAGGTGCCTGATATGCCGTTCCATAGTACAGGTGCTCTATGAGATTGATATCGGGGGAGTTCGGAGGCCAATCAATATGCTGGAAATCTGAACTGTGTCCCTCAAACCATTACTGCACAACGTTGGACCTGTGGCTCGGCTCATTGTCATCTTGGAAGACACCGTTGCCATTCGGAAAAAAAGTGCAAGTGTACAGCGTCATCAAGGAATTCATGATAGTGGACACTATAGTCATACATTGTTCCACATGCACCAAAAGTGCAAGATTCTGTCCCACAAGATACAACTGCCTCCGCTGGCTTCCACTGTGAAGACCATACAAGATGGAACGAGCGCCTCATGCTATTTGTGCCAAATACTTACATGACCATGCACGTAGTGGACTGGAAAACGCGACTCGTGAAACCAGGGCACATGCAGTTGGACAGTCTCGTCACAACGTCAACTTGCAAGATCCTTGCACCAGGCGAGTCTTCTGCACCGATAAACAGTGGTTAGGAGAGGATGTCGTCAGGGTCGTCTTCTCTTATAGCCCATAGTGCGAGCGTGCTACGCATTGTCTTGACAGACCCTGTTCCGGGTTGACTTCTGCTGTATTGGCTAGTCGACTGTTAAACAGTGTTTCGTCTGTACGCTTGTACAAGTCTTCGGACCCGGAGTTCACCTCTCACGTCAACCATTTGCTGTCCTATGCACTTTTGCCTCCGGGTCGTGGTTTGACCATTTTCACGCCTGTCTTGATACACTTTAACTACTGCGGCTTGCGAACAACCCACCAGTTCAGCCGTCTGGGAAATCAAGGCGCCTGCTCTCCAAGTTTCTACGAGCCGCCCCGGTGGCGCAGTGGTCTAAGGCGCTGGCCTCTGATCATTCGTCCGTAAGGGGTCCGGGTTCGAATCCCGGTCAGGCATGGTTGTTGTGTTTGTCTTACGGCATTGGCTCTCTCCCTTCCCTGGAACCAGTGACCCTAAATTAGACACGGGCGACTGCTTATAGCCCATTGAGTTGCTCACGGTGGTCGTTAAACCTCCAATTAAAAAAAAAAAATGTTTCTACGATATTTTCTTTCTCAAAGTTCGATAAATCCTTCCGTCTGCCCACTACGCTCCGGATTTTACTGCCTACCGCTCTATTCAACCTTATATATGCTATGTCGGCTGACTAATCGCGCCCTCTCGGAAATCACGTGGTTAAAGGGCCGCATTTACTTTAGATAGGAGTGGTCACAATTCAGTGATCACTCGGTGTATGTACACACACACACACACTCACGCTTATACTAGTAAATAGACCACGCTTTGTCCCGGTTAAACAAAAAAATGAGTCGATCAGCTCTTGGGCCAGCACTTTCAGAATTTTCCCGAAATTATTGATATACTGCACGGAAACGTTTAATTGAAATACATCCTAGTTCAAGACAACGAAGGAATTTAAAAGGAAAATAATGAAATCCATTTTTGTGCTTGTATAAATGAATGTAACCAGCAGTATTTATTGACTGCGAAGATTGGAAATTTGAAATATTTGAAACCTTTACATTTTTCTATTGTGCTATATCTGAAATATTCAGTTCTTTCCGAATGGCAAGTAAATTTATTCTTGAAGAGATTCTGGATCAACGACGTTTTGTGTTTTTCCATTTAGAGCCAAAATGAAGATGTTTTAATTTACCCTTGGAAAGCCCCTGTCTCAACTACATTTAGTGTTTTTCCATTTAGAGCCAAGTTGAAGAGTTTTTAATTTATACTTGAAGAGCCTCTGCTTTAACTCCGTTTAGTGTTCTTCCATTTAGAGACAAGATGAAGAAGTTTTAATTTTTGCCATCTCTGGAGGAACCAACGCAACGTCGACCTGACCACAGAAAAACCATGGATATTTCAAGTTAAGTCCAACACCTTTTAGCGACTTACTTTGTGCTTTTTTGATACTTATGGTGAAAGTGAGACAAAAGGAAACTGTAGGTGTTTATAAACTAAAATGGAAAGTAAGATGGAATGATTGGAATGCATGGAATAAAAACATGGTTCCCCTGCAGCATGCCAGTCATTATGGTAGCTTCGAGGACATATGGTATGAATTTCTTGGCCGTGTCTCATTATTAAATTGTTGGTAGATCCAAATTAAGTCACGACGAAATTTTGATTTTTTTGCTGTGCATCACTCTTCAGTCACTGTAAACGATGACGAATACTCTAACGTATTTTCGACAAGATACGAAGTTTTCTGAAAATAAAGTTCTCTTTTTTTAATTCTTTTAAATATTACAAATATTTTTTTCTAATACATGAATAATATTATATAGTAATGAGTTCTCTATATTGATAACATTTTTGCTGTTATTTAACCTCCTTACAAAAAGGAATCACAGCCAAATCTATCGATGAGCTTAACACTGTGTGTGTATAAAGTTCTTTGTTCTTGGTTTTTGAACTTCGTAGCGACTTCTTCGAACCTTCCATTATTACTGACGCATTGCAGGTTTGCCCTGGCATTTAAAATTTTGAACGTTGGGGAGAGGGAGGCACGTGACCTACCATTCTCCCCTCCCAATGCTACTCCTGTGAGTGACACACGTAATACTTTGGAAGTCTGACACAGTAAACAGCAAGACCAAATTTTGAGTCAGTTCGAAACAGTTGTCGAAAAAAAAAATAATAAAAATAAAAAATCTTCCTATAGAAACAGCTTGCAAATATTTATAGCTCGTATTAACACTCGGTGAGACACCTTCTAAAACGTAAACGAACCTACCGGCATTGCGATGATAGGACATACACGTAACATTTTTGAAGTGCATCCCCTGATATTTGACAGAACCTGTTAAAATTGTAGCTTTTATTCTCCCGTAGGCGTTCTCCCACATAGATGTGTAGTATTTAGCCTGCCTCGATAAAGTCATCCTTAGGTATAGTATGAAAGATTGGTATATATAAGTTGCTCAGCCAACAAAAAAAAAAAAAAAAAAAAAAAGTGGGTTTCTGTAATTGCTTTTATCATGTTTAGTGTGAGGTTCTTGTAATTTACAAAACTGTGCAATGTGATATTGTTGTATTTATGCAAAGTGTAATGAACTGTTGTTGTACAAGAGTGTAATAAAATATTGTGTAACAATGAAATGGAGTATTGTTGTGTGAGCTCACGGCACATCACAGAGCAAATCAAATTTGAACAATGGTTAACAGCTTTAAAAGCTTAATAAATAGAAGGGGGGGTCTTGAACACTCCATTTGTGCTAAATTTCAAATCTCTACGTTTAGTGGTTTCTTCTGTAGGCGACTGACAGACAGACATGGTAATTTTACTAATGTAGATTATGGTCATCAACAAAAGCAGCAAACATTTTCAATCTACCGTTAGATGAAGGTCTTTCCAAGTTTCATCCGCTGCTCTCTGTAAAGAGTGTAGTTTTGGGCTAGCTTTAACACAAGCTTGTTTCATTGCTAGAACGGAGGAAAAATGCCGGATGGATGAGCGGGAACTATCGGTGGTTCTTTATTCAACAGCACTTTGTTCCCCAACCCCTCTCACGGGAGGGATTGTCTTATTGCACTGGCGGACGATCGGCTGGCCGCCTGGGTGTACATCTTGCCTTACACCTACGTTTCTCTAAATTTGAACGGTATTTTCGCCGTCCGGTTTGTAGCGAACCCCTCGGAAGTTGAGTGGCTACCGCGTCGGAATTTCTACGGCTTCTGCGAGTTTGAAAGAATCGGTACAACTCTATAGTGCTCTTTAAAACAAGCGTTTAGACAACCGAAAGATTTATTGCTTCGGCGGAAAAAATCCGCTCGTGTCAAAGGACCTTAGGGTAAGGCCCGCTGCACACAAGCGGATTGCTGGGAAACTGCTGGCCACCAGCTGTCAGTGATGGGTCACTGCTGGCTGAAATCTGCCGCTCACGGCCCGGTAACGGTCCGTTGGTGTCAGCGCTATCAGTTGGCGAGCCATTGATGATCCTGCAGCATCGCCGTGAATTGTGGGCCTCCATGCAAGTGCCACTAGCGGCCTGTTGCTGGCAACCAATGCAACCCCAACAGCAGGTGGAAGCAACGGGACTGTGCATGCGCTGAAGCAAATCATGGTACCAGTTAGTTGAAGACGACGCTATCGCCATGGTGTTATTTTAGTGGTTGTTAAGAAAAAGAAATCCATATGTAGAGAGGCGAAATATTTTGGCGGGTAATTGCGTGGTCATTGTCACTTATGTTTTGCTTCAGAGACTGTACAGTTATCACCAGGATATTTACTTCGACTGGGAGGAGAGAATTGTTAACCGCAGGCAGATATAATGGCTTTGCGGTCATTGTAATGAGTTTACTCCTTTCTTCCTGGTTGCTGTTTTAAAACACTCATTCAGAAATTGTTTGTCTAGTCGGGCCGCGGGTGGCCTAGTGCGCAACGTTCGTGACTGCCACGGAAAAGGCCTCAGGTTCGATCCCAGACAGGTAAGAACGCTCGATCCACTAAATATCCGCCGTGCGTCGGATGGGCACGTTAAGCCGTCGGACCCCAGGTACTGTCCTCCCGGTAATAAATAAGGGCGTATTCCTCCCCCTTTCTACTTCGCTTCCGTGTCACTTTCCTATCGGGCACTCTAGCCCAAATTTCCTAGTTTCCTATTTCTAAGGGTTGTTTAAGACCTGGGGTCACACACTCCCTTCCTAAAATCCTCTACATATGATCATGATCGTTTGTCTAGTGGTCAGCAAGGTTGAGAAGGTGTGAGGGTACAGGGAGACATCATAATGGAACACGGGAAGTTTCCTTTTGTCTCGCCTTCAGTCACCCTTAGGGGGAAGGGTCCGCGACACAAAAGCACCCCATTAGTGCGCGGAGAAATACTGATAAACAAGAGATTTCACATCGGTGAATCGGTTTCACAAGCTTAACAGTGTAATCAGGTTAGTGCCGCCCCGGTGGCGCGGTGGTCTAAGGCGCTGGTCTCTGATCATTCGTCCGTAAGGGGTCCGGGTTCGAATCCCGGTCAGGCATGGATGTTGTGTTTGTCTTACGGCACTGGCTCTCTCCCTTCCCTGGAACCAGTGACCCTAAATTAGGGACGGGCGACTGCTTATAGCCCACTGAGTTGCTCACGGTGGTCGTTAAACCTCCAATCAAAAAAAAAAAAAAAAAAAAAAAAAGGTTAGCTTTGCCCCGAGTACCGACGCTTGTGTCTCACGGGGCTCTATATACAAGGGCTGGCTCAACGGCAGATTCCAGTTGTCCCCGGAAGTTGCTGCTGGTGACGTAGCTGGTATGCATAGCTGTGTGTTAGGAATTGCTTTACTCTGTGCGGGGAACTCTGATGATGAATATAACTACTGAGCTGCCGAATATGAAACAAAATGGTGAAATGATTTAAAGAAACAAAAGGAGTGAAGCAGAATATATCATTGATTGTATCCTCTTTTGTATAAAAATGTTTATTACTTCCATCAAACGCGAAAATAATGCTTTTTTGTTAATAACAAAACTTTGGCTACTGTAATTTTTGTGAAACGTTTCGGATATTCAGGTGTCCATTTAATTCGACTTTTACCCTCTACAAGAGAGGTTACCTGTGTTTTTGTAAGTATGTTTCGATAGTATTTGTCATTTTTTTTTTCAATTTTTGATTTTTCGTATTTTTTTTTTTTTTTTTTACCTTAATTTTCAGTTCTCTGATTTGTTTCAATAAAAGTCGGCGCGAACGATTTTTTCATCTTCAGGCTCTGCTAGAAAACCTCTTTAAAATATCTTCTTTCTTTTTTTTTTTATTTTAGAAAGTTCAGCTCGTTTTCCGTTATTCATAATTTGTCATTTAAAAAATTTCCCCCTTTTTTTTTATTTGAACATATCACATTTCACGCAAAAAGTTGTCTCTTCATCTGATGCAGGTTGAATCGGGGCCACATTTTCTGCAAAATACCTTTTTTTGGGACTTAGATTTTTAAGTCTATCAAAAGCATCATGCAGTATTTTTCTCCTTCTTTGTCTTTCACCTCTTGCAGTGACATTTTCAACGTTTGATCTCGGTAAATTGACTGTTAGTATAGCCGACGATTTCAATATCTTTTTTACTGGCTAACCAAGCAGGCGATTCATTATGTCGTCTTCGTACTTACTATTTAAAAAGTGCTCACTACAAATTCTGGCATATTTCAAATTAAACGAATCTGCTCAACACCTGTTAACCCAGATTTTTATAACTACTGGGTCGTTTCTAGGGAAACAGTGAAAACTTATGTTTCGCCCTTTCGTATTCCCGCAGGTATTTCGGCACGTAGCAAAAGCGCAAGAAGCCACTGTACGAAAACTATAAGCTAAAAAAATTAAATAAACAAAGTCGATGTCAGAAATACAACCTAATAAACAGCAGATATCTAATGCGAATGCAACAAACGTGGGTTAACAGCATCCACTAAGCACTTTACATCGCGCACTGACAAGTGACATGCATCCCCGTGACGTCACTGAGAGGAACAGGCGAGAACCACTTCAACGACCAGAAAGACAAAGAGATGAGCCAGATCTTGTTACTAAGCCCTGGGCGATTCGTCCCCTGCGCACAGTGGGGGTACACACAGTGTACTTACAGCGGAGTACGGCTTAAACCGGTTCACGGTGGGGAAGTCCTTGAGTGGAGTCCTTCACCTGACATAACACTAGCGTCTCAATCCCACAGCGGCTGAATCCCCATTCTCTCTAATGGGCATGCCCGAGACTTAGAAATTTTCTCCCCATCTGTTGGCCAGGCCTGGTCTGGCACTCTTTGCCCAGGAGTGGACAGTCGATAACACTCCAGATTAATCCCACAGTAGCTGAATCCTCATTCCCTGTAATGTGCATGCCCGAAACTTAACAAATTACTTGAACCCCCTTGAACCTCTATTTCTCATTTCAGGTGTGCTTTTTCTCTAAGCAAATGTGGACGATGGATGCTAATATTGTGATGCACCTTGTATGAAGAATAAAGATTGTTTTTCTTGCCCGTTTTGTAAGAAAATATTCACGAAGTCGTTTAATTTGTAGCGACATATGAGGAATATTCATTTTGACCAAAGCACTGAATCATCGGCTTCAGAAAAAAAAAGGTCACTACAGATGTTCAGCGTGCGAGAAATCGTTTTCTCACAAACATATTTTTTATAGGCATATGAAAAATTCCCATCATCAAGTAGTACAAATAAAAACTTACTACGATGCATTTTGAAGATCAAGAAATTACGAGATATGAGGGCAATGCCAACAGACTAGGGATTCCGTCGATGTGTTTCATAATAAAAATGACTGGATGTGAGAGGACTTCATAGCATTTTCACCACGTCAAATTAGCTTCAAATTGTCACAAAAAATGAAGAAGTTGCAAAATATGAGCACATTTCACCACTCACGTTGAAACATGGGATATGAGAATCGTGGAGGAACAGATATTTGTTTACCCAGCGTCATATTGTGACGTCACACTTCGTATTAACACAGCATTTGAGCATAATGTTCAACGTGCACCTTAATCTGGGGCGAACATCGACTATCCACTCCTGTGCAAATAGTGCGAGATCACCAGATGGGAAGAAAATTTCTAAGTCTCGGACATGCGCATTACATGGAATGAGGATTCAGCCACTGTAGAATTGAGACGCTAGTGACATAACAGGTTGGTCAGTATAATGATTGCCCAATGCCCAGTGGTTCTATACTCTTTGGCAACAGTAATGTTGGAAGCGGAAGCATTTGCTATTTTTCAAAAATAATTTTGAAAGCGGAAGCATTTGCTATTTTTCTACGTTTGCATCACGACGTTCAGGTATTTTTTCTTGTAAACGTGTAACAGAAGTCGTATAATATGAGTGAAGTGGAGTTTATCGAAACCAAGCGTGGCCAGCGTGCATTACTTTTCGACGGGCGGTCGTATGTATACGTTAAAGAGAACGTTAAAGAATACTAACAAACGCTGGATTTGCAGAAATGCTGATTGCAGTGGAACTGTACTTACGAGTTCAGAAGATAAGGCATTGTCTGTAGAAAGCCACACTTGTAAACCTAATATAGCTAAGATGGAAGTAGAAAAATATGTCGCAAAGTGTAAGAAAAGGGCTCCGGAAGAGCTTACGTCAGTGCAAGAAATTTATAAAGAGACTTTTTCAGCGGCACGAGATATTGGCCTAAATTTAGTCACAGAACCTAAGTTTGATTCTTTGAAGACCTCTTTGTACAGACGCCGACATAAGGAGTTGGTTTTTTTATCTCCACAAAACCGAGAAGATATTATTTCACCCGAAAAGTACAAAAAGAATTTCCTGATTATTGATGATGGATCAACGGAGAGAATAATGGTATTGAAGACGAATAATAATATACACAAGACGGCGGAATATCGTTAGAGAAAAGCGAAATATATTTGGAACGTTTAAATCCTGTTGCTCCACGTTTGAACAACTGTACACATTTAATGTTGATTTAGGGGCAGTGAAGAAGAAATAAGTCGCCCCGGTGGCGCAGTGGTCTAAGCGATGGCCTCTGATCATTCGTCCGTAAGGGGTCCGGGTTCGAATCCCGGTGAGGCATGGATGTTGTGTTTGTCTTACGGCACTGGCTCTCTCCTTCCCTGGAACCAGTGACCCTAAATTAGGCACGGGCGACTGCTTATAGCCCATTGAGTTGCTCACGGTGGTCGTTAAACCTCCAATTTAAAAAAAAAAAAAAAAAAAGAAATAACAATTGTTCCCGCCATATATACCTTATTGCCAAACGCAAAAAAAAGAGGAAACTTACACAAGGAGAGGAAACTGTACTTCAGAACCATTTCCCGAAGTGGTCTCCGCGATTCTGGAAAATTGATTTTGAAGTCGCGATGCTCAAAGCAGTAGAGAAATTATTTCTAGATTGCAAAGTCAAAGGATGTTATTACCATTACAACCAATCTCTACGGCGTAAAGTTCAAAATTTAGGCCTATCATCAGAATACATAAGCAATGAAGACATCAAACGTCATGTACGAATGTTTGCAGCTCTTGCATTCATTCCACCCACTTGTGTAAATGATGGATTTTTAGTCATAATGGAGGATGCACCCACAAATGATGCTTTTCAAGAGTTTAATAACTATATGGTAGATCAGTGGATGGACAACCCTGTTATTGGTCGAATTTGGAACTGTTATAAAGAGCGTCACAGAACGACAAATTCCGTAAAATCGTGGCACAACAGATTAAATAAATCTGTAAGAAAATCACATCCAAATATATTAGAATTCTCGATTAAGTTAAAAGAAGACGCCCAGATCTTTATCATTCAAAGAAAACAACATGAACTTAATATGCGTACAAAAAAAAAAAAAAAAAAGTATATAAACTTGGATAAAATGATTGAGAAAACGGTTCATGATTTCGAAACTGGAAAGAAGACACTAACTAATGCTTACGTGCTTTGGCATACTCAGTGAAACTACAAGAATATGCTAGCTAATTATAATTTCTTAAAATTAACAAAGTGCTACCAATCACAGCTATTTTCACTTCATTTTTCTGACAAAGATTTTTCCTGCATTTGTAACAAGAAAAATAAAAGAAGACGGGGTGGTCTCAGAAACCACGATAATAATTTTTCGTGAACGAAGACAGACTACCTCCTCGTGGTGTTCCCTGGAAACGCAATATGCGGCTAAAAGTCTGAGCAAAACTAAATAACAAGTAAATAACATGAACTCAAATAGCACAGTTTATTAAGCGACTGAGAAAATGTAAGCGGGGGGAGGACGAATCGCCACTCCTGTTAAAACCCGAGGAGTGGTCTAAGGCACTGGCCTCTGATCATTCGTCCGTAAGGGGTCCGGGTTCGAATCCCGGTCAGGCATGGATGTTGTGTTTGTCTTACGGCACTGGCTCTCTCCCTTCCCTGGAACCAGTGACCCTAAATTAGGGACGGGCGACTGCTTATAGCCCATTGAGTTGCTCACGGTGGTCGTTAAACCTCCAATCAAAAAAAAAAAAAAAACGGGAAAGAAGAATGAATCAGGACGTCACCAATGGGTGCGTGTGTCTCGGACAGCCTGCCAGGGTCTCATTCCGTCCATTGCCGCGACGTCTAGCCGATGTTTTCCGGGCCAAGTGTTGTTGTTCCCATTATTAGGTAGGTAGGTGGTCATATTATTCTGATACAACCGTGTGTACTCGTGTAAGTAAATGGCATTAAACGCGACTGAATTTAGTATGAAACCAATACCACAGCTACACGATAACAACTGTTTGTCCAAGAAAACTTGAAACAGTGATCTTTTATATACTAGTCCTTTTTATCGCCATATAGCACTATTGTCAACAGCAATTATCATTTTTATGAATTGTTTCAGAATTTTCAACCATAACGCAATAATTTTCCTTTTTTTTTTTTTAATTTTAAGTTTATGTATGTAAGTAGCATTTTAATTTTTCTCTTAGTTTTTCTGTTTAAAGTCAATCATTTCAACCGCAAAATGTATGTATCTCTCCATTTTTGTCCATTAAAAAATGTGCAGATATACTTGCAGAAGATTTATGGAAATATCCATATACCTTTCGGAAACTCTTACTTTTTTCCGTTCCCTGAGGGATATAACAACATTATCCTTTGCAAATAATTCCTCTTAGACGATGCAGATTGGCAAACGAGTTCAAACAGATTTATGTCAGTAATCTCCCTCACGAACATCAATAGCAGGGAATCAAAAATACCACCTCATTGTCTCGCGTTTCCCCCTTGTATCTTGACCAATGACCTTTGGCGAGTGAGGAATGTTTTCCAGTCTCCCCTTCACAGGAAATAATGCTGACCGTTTCCTTGAACCAGTAGGCATCGTCCCTACACCCTGTCACTACACTCATGTTTTTTCTGTAGACCACCGTTACTTTGCGCCCTAGGCATTCGGATTAAAATCTAAAATTTAGAAGCAACCTTCCTTCTTGGAAGTTGAGTCAGTTCAGTTCATGCTATCTTGACACGTGTGAAAGCTATCTGCTGTGGAAGCTATCTTCTAAAGACCTAAGAGTATCTCATATTCCACCAGGTAAAATTTTCTTATCTTGTATTTGCATTTTTATGCATTTTTATTGACAAAAGTTACGTGAACATGCATGGCTGTCAATAAGTTCTATTCGTAACATTCCCGTAGATATTTGCACCCTATGTCGGTTGCGCATGCGCATTGCATTATCCTTTCTCTTTTGGCAAAAGCAAGAAGTAGCGAAAGTTGCTGTAGTACAGCAAAATAATTTATTACCATAGACGTACTGGTAAGCCCCGATTGCGGGGGGGGTGCTCGCGGCACGTAGGACCTTAGCATGAAAATTAAAAAAACATTTTTTTTTTGTTGAGGCTTCGTATGAAACCGTTTGAGAAATTTCCCAGAAGTTTTTACTGCTGCTTTGAGTGTTGTATTACAGGAAACTACTTTTGGTATTTCTTTTTCTTTTTTTAGTTAATATTTAAAATCATTAGAAATCGTTTTCGCCGGTTAACAGTTTATAAAGCTGAAGGATGAGAAAGTTGCTATTTTAGAGGACTTTAAAGTCTCTTTTCGCAGCAATAGTTCCTGAACATGTATTACAGGAAAGCTACTTTTGATAAAAAAAATTTTAGTTAATATTTAAAATAATTAGAAATCGTTTTCGCTGTTTAACAGTTTATAAAAGCTGAATGATGTGAAAGCTGCTATTCCAGAGGACTTGAAGTCCCTTTTCGCAGCAATAGTGAAAGAAATATCAGCTGAATAAATGAAACTTTTATGCCAATAACGATAAAGTGTTATATATTACAATTGTTTGCATATACGCGTCCCTCAGAGTATAATAAACTAAACGGTTTACTTTACAGGGACTAATAAACAGAGACCTGTGTCATTTTTTAGCACGTCTTTTGTAAAAAGATCGTGCTTATGTTACCGGTTTGTCCGTCCGTCCGTCTGTACCCACGATATCTCTGCAACTATTAGTCCGATTTGAAAAATTCTCTTTGCATTGGGAAGCTTAAAATATGCGAATGATGATCCTTCATTTCGTTGCTTTTTTTACGATGTACAATTTCACCGCTAGCGGGCGTAAATGCAGATGATGTCGAATTCAAAAAATACGTTTTATTCCACATATTTGCTTTTAAACATCCGATTGAAAACATTCTTTTATTTTTCAATTCCATTTATGTCGAAGAGTATTTTAGATGTATTTACTTTTCCAAATTACGCATAGATTTTCCGCTAGAGGGCGTAAAAATAAATTACGTTTTCCCGAATAACTTCTTCTAAAACTCCGATTTTAATTTTTTTCTTCAGCGGATACACCTGCTGATGAAAAATCTTTTGCATATAATTTCTAATTTTTGGTAAAAAATACTTTGGCCACCAGGAGGCGTATATGCGAATGATGATCCTTATTTTTTTTTTGCTTCTGATATATTTGCCATAAAATCAGTGCTTCTAAAAATTCGATTGAAAAATTCTTTCGTGAACCGATGCCACTCACGTCGATAAACCTTTCCGTAATATTTTCTTCTTAAAATATTCTACGGTTTCTCCGCCAGGGGGCGTAGATGGATATCTTATTTTTGTCAATATCTCAACTTCTGGGAGTCCGTTTTGAAAAATTCCTTCTTTGTTGGATAGTGTTTCCACTGTGACATGTTTTTCATATAATTTCAAAAAAATTAAGTAATTCATAGACTTTCCGCTAGAGGACGTAAAGGTAAATGCCCCCCCCCCTATCTCTGCTCCTAAATTTTCGATTTGAAAAATTCTTTCTGCACCGGATATAGCTCCTGATGGGAAATCTTTTGCACATAATTTCTAATTTTTGTGAAAAATGGTTTGGCCACCAGGTGGCGTAAGCCTTAACTTCCGCTTCTGATGTATTTGCAGCAAAATATGAGCTTCTGAAATCTCGATTGAAAAAAAAGTCGTTTGTAGACCGATACTACTCATGTCGACAAACCTTTTAGAAACATTTTCTTAAAATAGTGCATGGTTTCTACGCCAGGAGGCGTTGATATATATCTTATTTTTGTCAATATCTCTACTTCTAGGAGTCCGAATTGAAAAATTCCTTCTTTGTTGGATAGTATTTCGATGCGAAATGTTTTTCATATAAATTCAAAAATTTCAAGTAAATCATAGCCTTTTTGCTAGTGGGTGCGAAAGTAAATTGCGTTTTCTGCGTTATTTCTGCTTCTAAAACTCCGATTTGAAAAATTCTTCCTCTATCGCATACAGCACCTGATGGAAAATATTTTTCATATAATTTCTAATGTTTGGTAAAGAATATTTTGGCTACCAGGAGGCATAAGTGTTAATTTCTGCTTCTGATCTATTGATAGCAAAATCTGGGCTTCTGAAAATTCGACGAAAAATTTATTTTTCTTGGACCGATACCGCATATATCGAAAACCTTTTTAAGAATACTTTCTTCTTAAAATAATGCAAGGTTTCCCCAACAGGGGACGTAAAGTCACATCTTTTTTTTGTCGACATCTCTGTTTCTAAGAGTCCGATTTGAAAAAAATTATGTGTTGGAGAGCGTTTCCGGTGCGAAATGTTTCTCATATAAATTCATATTTTCTTAACGCACAAGTCTGCAACCAGAGGGAGGTAAGTTCAGGATTCCGTTTACACCAATATCTGAGGGATTAAAAACCCGATTGAAAAACTTCTTTCTTCCGTCATATATTGTTGTTTTCCTTACCGGTTCCATTGACTTTGAATAGCTTTGATAAATTTAATTTGCGTTTGAACGGATTCAAAAGATGTGCTTATTACACCCCAAAATTTGGTGTCATCTTTCTTGGTGTTTTTTTTTTTTTTTTTTTTTTTTTTGTATAGCGGAGTCAACAGAAAATGTTTCTACTATGAGCAAAACATCATGGCATTATGTTACATAAATGTTTTCTTACTGAAAAGTAAATAATTTAAGTAGTTTTTTTTTTTTGCCTTGCCACAACTTTCAATTGCTACTTACTGTATTTTTTTTTTTTTACTTCCTTTTATAAATTGGAAAAGACCTTTATTAGTGGAATGATGCAAATGCTCACAGAAATATTATCCACGGAAATAATGCCCATAGAAATAGCATCTTGAAAATAGAAAAATACGCCATCTGCATGTTGACTGCTATTTTCTTACAACTGTAAAGACATGAGGTTTTTTAATTTCTTGAAAAAAAAAACCCCTGATTTTCAAGTGAGCAATTGACAAAACTAGTAAGATCGTTTTCCCTGTTCAGCTGCATAAAGTTAGCTAGAATTGCAAGGACATCGTATACGTAGTGTGTTTCCAAAATGGTAGATGTAGCTCATTGTTCGAAGAAACACAACAATCCTAAATGTGTAATTATGGTAGGAAATATTATCAACAGCTAGTAACTTTTTCCCCTTTTGGGGACACTGAAAATCGTGGGTTTATGAATTGGAATTTTCAAGTTTACTATGTAGGTACACACTTATTTCTCCTCTAGTGCACCCTCAACCCCGTACTAACCTAAGCGATGCTTTGTTTATGTGGTGGAAGTTCTTTTGATTTACCTACGTGTCTAAGATTCATTGAAAAGTTTAGCTAAAGTTACTTTTCTTGTTTGCTCCACTAACTGAAAAGAATTGCCGTAGGCGTTGTTAGTGCTCGTAGATGAGCCACGTATGCACATCTTTGCCACGTGGCGCAGTGATCTAAGCGATGGCCTCTGATCATTCATCCGAAAGGGGTCCGGGTTCGAATCTCGTGAGGCATGTATGTTGTGTTTGTCTTACGGCACTGGTTTTCTCCCTTTCCTGGAACCAGTGACCCTAAATTAGGTACGGGCGACTGATTATAGCCCATTGAGTTGCTCATGGTGGTCGTTAAACTTCCAATAAAAAAATGCACATATTTCTTAGGGCAATGAGTCATTTCTGCCATTTTGGGAACAAACTACAATGTGCTTGTATTGCTATATGTTATGCTGTATGTGGTTCGGTTGGAGGAAGACTGCCACACAGGAAAACTGCCACACATTTTTCAGCAACTTAGAAAACTGCCACACGATTTTCATTAAGGGGCCGGGCACAAATTGCTATTCCTCCGAGGAACACTTTGAATGGAATCTAGAAAAAAAAAATCCAAGGAAAAAAAAACCATGGAAAAAAAAGCCAGGAAAATAAAATCCAAATCCAACGAAACAGTTATCCATTTACACGATCGACATAGTGCCGGATTCAGAGGGCGGGGGAGCCACATGTTTTTCACCAAGGGGCCGGGCACAAATTGCTGTTCCTCAGAAGAACACTTTGAATATGTGACAATTTTTCCAGTGGGGCAGTTTTCCAAATTTCCGAATTATGTGTGGCAGTTTTCCAATGTGTCTAACGAGGGGAAAGAACTCTTTGTCTGAATTTTCATGCCAGTTCATTTGAGTTTAGGGCAACTGGCCACAAAAGTTTAAGGGGGAAGAGGCTATAAAGATTGCCGTTTCTGGGCCTATGTTGAGAACTGAATTGGGAACTCCAAAAGAATTTCGAGAAAACGTTCCATGTAAGCCAAGCGAGAATTGGACTTTAATTTGAAGAAATAAATTGCCGAGGATCCGAGGTACACTTGGTGGTGGTGGTGGTGTGTGTGTGTGTGTGGGGGTCTCTACCTCCAACTTCCGTAATATCATATTTTGGGCCGCTGGAGTCTGACAGTGTATCCAGGGTGTTAGCTTTAGGGGGGGGCTTTCCAATGTTAAAATGGACGTAGAGCTGTAAACATTAGTACCATGCTTTATATATTGATTCTGTACACAACCACGAATATTCAGGAGGGTGGGGTTAATTCACCCCCTCCCCCCTCCTCATGTTTCTAAGAGCTCTTCAGGGGTAACATCGAGGATACACTGACCGACTCTAGAGGCCCAGAATATAAAATTACAGAAGTTGGGGTAGAGCCCTCAAAACCAAGCACTTCGTATCCCTTTTACAGACTTCACCAAATTTCTGGGGGAGGGGGAAGAGCATACATAATATGTCACTAAACACAACATGAAGCACAGAAATTGCGAGCAAATCTCTACCTTAAACACTTGTCTGCGCTCTTAGAAACTTGGGGGAGGGTGAATTCATCCGACCCTCCTGAAAATTCGCGGTCGTGTACAGAATCGTTATATAAAGCATGGTTCTAATGTTTACAGCTCTACGTCCATTTTAACATTTGGGGAGAAAGCCCCCTACTAAGCTCACAAACCTCGCGGACGCTTCAAGGGGAACATCCTGGATACACTGACAGACTCCAGCGGCCCAGAATATAATATTACGGAAGTTGGGGGTAGAGTCCCCCAAACCAAGTGTACCTCGGATCTTCGTCAATTTATTTCTTCAAATTAAAACACAATTCTCACTCGGCTTACATGGAACATTTTCTCGAAATTCGTTTGGTGTTCCTAATTCAGTTCTCAATATAGGCCCAGAAACGGGGCTGTGAAGCCCCTCCCCCTTGAACTTTTGTGGCCAGTTGCCCTAAACTCGAATGAACCAGCATGCAAATTCAGACAAACAAAAGAGTTCTTCCCCTCGTTAGGCACCATGGAAAACTGCCACACATAATTCGGAAATTTGAAAAACTGCAACACTGGAAAAATTGTCACATTCAAAGTGTTCTTCGGAGTAACAGCAATTTGTGCCGGGCCCCTTAATGGCCCCTTAATGAAAAGTGTGTGGCAGTTTTCCTGTGTGACGGTTTTCCGGCAATCGCAGGGCACGGGCCTTTGGCCCATAGTTTATGAGGGCCTCCTTTTTTAGTTTTTTCTTTTAGAAATGACCTAATCATTATTGAAATTATTTTCATTAATATTACCCAGCAAAAAGAGTCTTGCTGGCCCAGCACTACGTTGCCGCTGCCGAACCGTCAATAAAATGCCCGGGCGACCAACAGAAGGGCCAGCTGTACAGGCCAACAGTTGGCACCACATCAGTTGTCATATGCCACAACAGGGCCATCAGTCGTCCATCACAGGCAGTAGCCGCCACAAGTGGCTTTTCAGCGGCCCTGCAAGCACGTGCCAGAATTGATGGCTAGCCTAATGTGGTCCGCTAGTTTGCCAGCAGTGGCAGTCGGCAATCACATGACGTAACTGGTGGCTTGCCGAATCTTGTCCGCCGATTTCCCAGTACTAGCCATAAAAAAAAAAAAATCAAGGACAACCGCAGTTACCCAAAGCTACAACTTTTTTTTTCTGCCCTTACGAAACTTGTGAATTACAGCACTGCGATGGGGAAATTTTCTCGACAGACCGGAAAAATGCCTGTTTGGATCTGGGTGGATACGAACTGAGCTCTCTACCGACCGGACTAATTTGCCACGCACGAGCGTGTGCTTGAAGCTGTCTGTTTCGTGTGGAATGTGTAATCGAATAGTTCCCTCTTTCATTTTACAATATTGCAAGGTATTTTTCATAAAAGTCAGTTTCATATAAATCATAAATTTATTTTTTCAACGTAACAATTGTTTTTTTATTTATTTTTTTACCTTAAGGGAACTTCACTCATTTTCAAGAAGTGTACATACTTAGAGTCGCTTTCCAAAGTTTTGTACTGTCCTTGTCATCCTGAAGGGAGATTGTTGAATCCATATATATTTACCCGGGTTTATGTCACATTCTGTTACATTTTAAACGTTGTATCTTTCCTTTCCGTTGTCCGAAGCTACATTTGTTTTAAAGAGGAAAGATATTTTATTTTACTTCTCGTTATTTTTAGAAACGAATTCCTCCCAGTCTTGTGTATTCAACCCATGGATGAGTACATTAGTACATTATATCCACATAGCGTTGCTTTTTTTTTTTTAATAATTAATAAATTTTGTACGCGTATAATCCTTTTTTTTTTTCCCCAACAAACGTTTTTTAATGGTTTTCCAGGACATTTGTTTCAAGCGGTTTAAAATTTTTTCTTGTTATTCACCCACTCCATTCCATGAGTTGTCATGGGAATGAAGTAGGTTTATTTCATGGCTGTAATCTAGTATTTCATGGCTTAATCCGATATATTCGTCTACGTGAAATTTCATTAGGAACTTAATTCGCCTCTCTACATATGAATGTTTTTCTTAACATCCACTAAAATAACACGATGGCGATAGATAGCTTTGTCTTCAACTAATTGGTACCATGAGAGACACAGCAAGTGTTGCTTCTGCGCATGCGCAGTCCCGTTTCTTCCACCTGCTGTTGGAGTTGCATTGGTTGCCAGCAACGGGCCACTGGTGGCACTTTATTGGAGGCCAACAAATCACGGCTATGCTGCAG
Organism: Macrothele yani; assembly: GCA_039090855.1. Lineage (NCBI taxonomy): Eukaryota > Metazoa > Arthropoda > Arachnida > Araneae > Macrothelidae > Macrothele > Macrothele yani. Next base: position 126,080,722 of record CM077024.1, on the reverse strand, counting down.
GGCCATCAATGGCTCGCCAACTGATAGCGCTGCCACCAACGGATCGCTACCGGACCGTGAGCGGCAGATTTTAGCCAGCAGTGACCCAGCACTGCCAGCTGTTGGCCAGCAGTTTCCCAGCATTTGTGTTTTTGCTGGGTAATACTGTGAAGGTATTAATTTATGTTGGGTTTTTTGCACCCTTCTTATTGGCCAATCTGCAATGTATTCATAAAAGGAGCAGTTTCAATATTAACAAAACCCTGTGTTAATCTTCTTTTAAATTGCTACCAAACTTCAAAATCGCAATCAGTTTTGCTTTACCAATTGTAAAATTATAAATATTTATTATTATTAATTCGTAGGTTATTAATCAAACTCTGCTGCCCCTGTGGCGTCAATCTAGGAAAAAACAGAGAGCCAGGGGTAAAATCTAATGAAAATTTTTATACGACCCTCTAAGCTTCTTACATAGAAGTGACGCAAAGAAATCAGAAATGTAATTTTTATACGACCCCTAAATTTCCTACAAGGTCACCCAACATGGAAGTGGACACAAGACAATCAAAAGTGCAATTTGTGTACGACCCCCTACATTTCTTACAAGGTCAACCAACATGGAAGTGGACACAAGGGAAAAAAATGCAATTTTTATACGGACCCCAGTTGCTCTAACCTCCATGAAACAAATTATGGTGTCCTTGTAATCTTTGAGAAGTGAGAACCTTTTTTTTTTATGTGTATTTTTATATGACCCCTAAGTTTCTTACTGGTTAGCCTACATGAAAGTAGCCGTTGAATTTTATTTCCATGGACTTTTTTCCCTTGGCTTTTCTTTCCTTTGGCTTTTTTTTCCCCTGGATTATTTTTTTCCTTGGATTTTTTTCTCGGTAACCCTTTGGAATGTGTGGCAGTTTTCCAAGTTTCCGAATTATGTGTGGCAGTTTCCCCAAGGTGCCTAACGATGGGAAGGAGCTCTTTTGTTTGTCTAAATTTTCATGTCGACTCATACTTAGGGCAACTGGCCACATAAGTTCGAGGGGGAGTGGTAAAAAGATTGCCGTTCCCTGGCCTATATTGAGAATTGCATTGGGATTTCCAAACAAATATCGAGAAAACGTTCTGTGTTAGCTAAGCGAAAATTGCTGTGTTTAGGAAAGGACAATTAGATGGGATTTTTTAAAAACGCTGCACTTTTACTTAGGCACTAAATATTTACATAACATGTCAAATTTGTAATATTTTTCTTTTACTTAATTAATTCATAGGCCCTACACTTTTGACTTTTTAACAGCTTTTAATCCGCCGACTTCATATTCATAACGCTTACGTATCAAATCAAGTCAATAAGCGTTGCGCTTTTACTTAGGCACTAAATATTAAAATCATAGGCCGCAGGCATAGGTCTTTTTAACAGTTTTTATTCTACCAGTGTCATATTCACAACGTTTGCACAACAAATCAAGTTAATAATACAAATTTTGAAGATGGCAATCCGATTTTGGCGTAAATGTGACAAGGATTGTAAGTCAGATGATATCCGAAAACTTGAAAATTTTCATCGTCCTAGAGCGGGACTCGAACCCGCGTCTCCCAGCAAACGCCCGGGTATGCTAACCACTACACCACCCAGAACGACCGAGCTTCAAGTTTCCGATCAATTTGAATATAACCATTACAGGATTCGCTAGTCGAAGCAACCGGCATTCATGTTTAGCGAATCTGGAGGTTAAGAATCTTATCCTGTGTTTGCCCGGAGAAGCAGATAAATCATGAAAGAAATACGTGATTACGCCATATGATACACATTTTGAAGATGACAATCCGATTTTTGGCGTAAATGTGACAAGGATGGTAAGTCAGATAATATCCGAAAACTTGAAAATTTTCATCGTCCTGGAGCGGGACTCGAATTCGCGTCTCCCGTCTTCTTTCATGATTTATTTGCTTCTCCGGGCAAACACGGGATAAGATTCTTAACCTCCAGATTCGCTAAACATGAATGCCGGTTGCTTCGACTAGCGAATCCTGTGATGGTTATATTGAAATTGATCGGAAACTTGAAGCTTGGTCGTTCTGGGTGGTGTAGTGGTTAGCATACCCGGGCGTTTTCTGGGAGACGCGGGTTCGAGTCCCGCTCCAGGACAATGAAAATTTTCAAGTTTTCGGATATTATCTGACTTACCATCCTTGTCACATTTACGCCAAAAATCGAATTGTCATCTTCAAAATTTGTATTATATGGCGTAATCCCGTATTTCTTTCATGACAAGTTAATAATATTGCGTTTTTATTTAGGCACGAAATATTTATTCACAGGCCCTAGGGCTCGGCTTAGGCCCTTTTACCAGTTTTTATTCTACCAATGCCATATTCACAATGTGCACACAGAAAATCAAGTTAATAATATCGGGCGTTTACATAGGCACGAAATGTTAACTCACAGGCCTTTTTAATAGTTTTTACTTTAACACTGCCATATTCACAACGTTTACACAACAAATAAATGTAACAATATTGCGCTTTTACTTAGGCAGGAAATATTAATTCATAGGCCCTAGGCCTAGCTAGGAATTTTTGACAATTTTTATTCTACCAATGCCATATTCACAACGTTTACACATCAAATTAAGTTAATAATATTGCGCTTTTCTTTAGGCACGAAATATTTATTCACAGGCCCTAGGCCTAGGCGTAGGCCCTTTTACCAGTTTTTATTCTACCAATGTCATATTCACAACGTTTGCACAGCGAATCATGTTAATAATATTGGGCGTTTACTTAGGCACTAAATATTAAAATCATAGACCTTTTTACCAGTTTTTATTCTACCGGTGTCATATTCACAACGTTTGCACAACAAATCAAGTTAATAATATTACGCTTTTACTTGGGCACGAAATATTAATTCCTGAACGAATATTTCTTGCTTAAGTAAAAGAGCAATATTATTACATTTACTTTTTGTGTGTAAACATTGTGAATATGACATTGATAGAGTAAAAACTATTAAAAAGGCCTAGGCGTAGGGCCTATGAATTAATATTTCGTGCCTAAGAAAACGCCCAATATTAACTTGATTTTCTGTGTAAACGCTGTGAATATGGCATTGGTAGAATAAAAACTGTCAAAAGGCCTAAGCCTGTGGCCTATGACTTTAATATTTAGTGCCTAAGTAAAAGCGCAATGCCATTGACTTGATTTGATACGTAAGCGTTATGAAACTGAAGTCGGCGGATTAAAAGCTGTTATGAAGGCCGAGGTGTAGGGCCTATGAATTAAATAAGTAAAAGAAAAAAAGTGCAGCGTTATTAAAAAATCCTACCTTATTGTCCTTTCCTGAACACAGCAATTTTCGCTTGGCTTACATAGAACGTTTTTTCGAAATTTCTTTTGAGTTCCCAATTTAGTTCTCAATATAGGCCAGGAAACGGCAATCAATCTTCATACCCCCTCAAACTTCTGTAACCAGTTGCCCTAAGTATGAACCGACATGAAAATTCAGACAAACAAAAGAGCTTCCCATCGTTAAGCACCTTGGGACACTGCCACACATAATTCGGAAACTTTGAAAACTGCCATACATTTAAAGTGTTCCTCGGAGGAATAGCAATTTGTACCCTGCCCCTTAATGAAAAGCGTGTGGCAGTTTTTCTGTGTGGCAATTTTCCTGTGTGGCAATGTTCCGGTGTGACAGTTTTCCTGTGTGGCGGTTTACAGTGAACCTGTGGTTCAGCAGGGGAAATGTTCTGAACAGTTTTGAGGATTGCTTAGTTAAAATTAAATATATATCATCAATCACAAATGAATCAAAGCCATATTATTATTTAATATTTCCTGGAGATCTAAAATTCATGTGGGAGAAACCGCGAGACCCCAGACAGGCGATCAAAACGCTGAAGTTGTGTCGCGTTCAAACTGAAGTACGTACTTCGGTAAAAAGCAACTTCTTTTACGGCGTAGAGAAAGCGCATTTCTGTAGTTCACGTGATGGTCGCAAATACTCAGGGCCCTGGCAAATACTACCCATTTCGTCACACCCATCCGATGGTCAGCAGCTCACTCCCTCCTTTCCCTCATCCATCTGACCTCCCTCCTTTCTATCTTTCCCCATTCCTCTGCGTTAAACCGGTCGTATTTACTACCATTTCAACCCCGTTCGCCTGGGTCGCATATACGACTGCTTCCCGTGATGTGTTACCCTGAAGCAAGGTAAGTAGATTATAGAAGGTAGGTCCGAGAGCAGGTTTTCGAAGTCAGCATTTCTAAAGCCTCAAGCGGGGTGAGCCGCCCCGGTGGCGCAGTGGTCTAAGCGATGGCCTCTGATCATTCGTCCGAACGGGGTCCGGGTTCGAATCCCGGTGAGGCATGGATGTTGTGTTTGTCTTACGGCACTGGCTCTCTCCCTTCCCTGGAACCAGTAACCCTAAATTAGGGACGGGCGACTGCTTATAGCCCATTGAGTTGCTCCCGGTGGTCGTTAAACCTCCAATCAAAAAAAAAAAAAAAAAAAAAAAAAAAGCGGGGTGAGTTTTATGACGTCAAAGGTGAAAACGGAGTTAGTTCAGACTCCCAACCTATCTATAGTGCACGGGCTTTCTGTAATTTATGCAAAGTTTCAGGGACTTTTGTCCAGTATTTTGCAAGTGATTCACGTTTTGCTGTGAGTTAATGGTCAGTTGAGAAATATTTTTTATTACTATATTTATTCAAAGCAGCTTTTTGTGCGTTGTGCATCAACAGATATGCCTGGATGCGGTCTTGCTTGTTGTGCCAACAGCGAAAGATGTACATATTCCAATTTAACTTTTCATCGAATCCCAAAGGGCAGTTTGAGAAAAGCATCGATTAACGTATGTCTACGAAAAGACGCATTTAACACTGACAACGCCAAAATATGCTCTACACATTTTGACGATGAGGATTTTGAGAGAGATTTAAAAAGCGAATTTATAGGATGCAATTCTCGCGGTCGACTGAAAAAAGGTGTGATTCCTCACGTTAATATATTTGGCAGTTGTACTTCAAGCACAAATCAAGAAAGATCAAAACGGGCTAAAAAAAGAAAATCACGGCAGTTTTTGTCGGAAGTAACGCAGAATTTTACATCGAAGAAGACAAGATTGAGTCCAGATTTTCAAGTTCAACCTGCTGACGAGATAACTGAACGTGATTCTGCTACATTATTTAGCAAGGAACCCGAAATATAAGCCCAGGGAAAGGAAATTTCCCCCTTAAAAAGTTATATAGAACAGCTCAACAAAATAAATTCTGAGTTACGATCGAAACTTTAGTATTGGCAAAGCAAAACTAAAATAAATTTTGAAGATAACAATCCGATTTTTGGCAAAAATGTGACAAGGATGGTAACATTTACACCAAAAATCGGATTGTCATCTTCAAAATTTGTATTATAAGGCGTAATCCCGTATTTCTTTCTAAAATAAATTATTTGAAATCTAGAAATTTGCGATCTGAAAATGCATTGCTGAAAAAAAAAGATTGTCTGTTATTGCTGAAGAAAAAAGTGAAAAAGCAAAAGAAATTTTGAGCGGATTTTTCAAAAACTCAGATTTTTTCCCTTTCAAGGAAACAAAATGTCAGATGGTCAATTTCTGATATATTGACAGATTTATCATTACCGGGCTTGTTAAAACGTTTTGTTAGAAATCAGTTGAACAAAGCTTATTGTTTTGTTAGAAATCTGATGAACAAAGCTTACAGTTTTGTTAGAAATCTGATGAGCAAAGCTTACAGTTTTGTTAGAAATCTGATGAACAAAGCTTACAGTTTTGTTAGAAATCAGATGAACATTCCGGTACCTGGTGTGACTACTTTGAATCGCTGGGTGTCTGGAATGAAAATTTCCCCAGGACTGTTACGTCATGTTTTCGAGCTACTAGCCTAATATGCAAAAACTTGCTCCATGTTTGACAAAATTTGCATCAATAGTGATGGATGAAAAAGAGGATTGATGCGAAAATTTCATACGATCATGCTGAAGATGTTGTTTTGGGATCATATAAATCAGTAAAAGTTGTAATGTTACGTAGCTTAACAAATTCATGGAAGAAGCCTGTATTTTATGACTTTGACTGTAAAATCAATAAAGATTTGTTGGAAAAAATAATTTTGGAAATTGAAAAGATACGACTCCAAGTGGTTGGTTTCACTTCGGGTTTAGGAGGCGGAAATCAGGCTTTACGGGAGGAATTAGAAATAAGCATTAACAGAACTAGCTTTCCTAATCCTTGGGATAACTCCAGGAATATTTTTGTGTTTGCTGAAGCTGCTAAGGAATCATTTTTTTTTTTTTTTTTTTTTTTTTTTTTTTTGGACAGAGGCATTAAACTTCCAGCTGGTGAAGGAATCACTAGCAAAGTTCTTTTTCAGCTTGTTGAAAAAGATAAAGGTGAACTGAAAATTTGTCACAAGTTTTCAGAAAAACATCTTTTAGTTAAAAAGGCAGAAAGGATGAAGATTGCGTTTGCTGCACAGAGATTTTCCTTGCATGTTGCGAAAACTATAAGATATTTATTTCCTAACGAAAGTTCAGCAGCAAATTTCATTGAATTGGTGAATAACGCGTTTGACGTGCGGAATTCACGTTGTCCTTCTGACGATAATTTATTAAAAAGGGGATATGGACAACATATATATGAACAGGTTGCAGTATTGAACAGAATGAAAGAAACTGGCGGACATGCGCAACTTGCGGGGCGTGGGGGGAGGAAGTGATATTTTGCCATATTCCAGCAGGGCTTCATTGTGTTTCAATCGTACCTTCAAAAAATTTATATGCTTATTTACAAAATGTAGGAATGAAATATATACTAACCTGCCGTCTTAACCAGGACTGTCTTGGAAATTTATTTTCATAAATTCGAGGCACGGGTCGTGGATATGATCACCCTCTTTCGTGCGAATTTAAATACTGGTTAAGATTACTGTTATTGAGCGGGCAGCTTCCAGAACCGTCGTGCGATTCCAACGTACGAGATGAGGGACTAAAATGTTTGACTTCCATATACTTACGTGGATTATTTCTACCATCATCCGATGAATCCGAAGCTGAGAAAATTGAAAATTTTTTGTCAACAAATCATCAATTTGTGAAACAGGAAATTTGCAGCGTGTTAAAACACAGTCATCCTGCTTCATCCTTGAGTTCAGAAACAGAAGAAGATGCTCTCCAATACATAGCTGGTTATTTGGCATTTCGTTCTGGGAATTCGCAACTAAAATGTGATAATCCGGAAACTCTGGAACTTAATAACTGGATCCAGCATGTCAGTAGAGCTCTTGGATGAAAACTGTACAAAAATTCGAAAGCGTTTTTTTTTTTTTTTTTTTTTTTTTGAAAATCCACGGAGAACAAACATCTCATAAAATATCACGGTATAGTTAAGCATTTGTCTTTGGAACTCAAAAAAAGTGTTTCCAGAAGTAGATCAAAATATCGTACATCTTTACGCAAAATTGAGGATTTTTATTAGAATTAAATTTCTTAATACTTGTATGACGAAAGTGAGAAATATGAAAACAAATAACAAAAATAAACAGTGGGCAAAAAGTTTTCAATAAAAGTAAAACAAACTTATACTTAGAAGTATTTCAAGCTCAAAAAGGTATGTTCTTTGCATTTCTGTTACATTAATGTGTCACTTAATCAAGGGATATGTGCACAGCTGTTAAATGTTACAAATAGTATACAGCATCTTAACATAAACATTAGAATTTCCTTTTTATTCGGAATGTAAAAATCTTGTTTTTCATTATTTGCAGCTATCTGTAGATAACACTCTGGTACTTGATATATTTTTGTCTTTGTTTTTGAATAACGCTTTCACAGAATGAAATGTTTTTTTTTAATGTCCAACACCGAACGCCCAGCTAAAAGTTTGAAAACAGCTATAAATTTCCTTTACATACCTGAAAATCAAACACGAAATTTATCAACTTTCATAGCGTTTACAACACTTAAACTTTAGTTTAAAAAAAGTGGCAAAAGTATTTGCATGGTTTATAATAAATCGCAGAATTTCGTCTTTAGCACTGTCTACTTAAAAACTGGAGATAACCAATACCTACATTTATCTTGGACAGCAGATATCAAGTGAGGGTCACATTGATGAAGAAATTTATCGGCTTATAAAACTTGCTTGGAGAGCTTTTGGAAGAAATAGTATAATTTTCAAGAGCAATATGCCATGATGTCTTAAAAGAAAAGTGTTTGATGAATGCATGCTTCCAGTGCTTACATATGGTGCAGAGACATGGACCTTAACTAAAAGAGGCATACAAAGACTGCAGACAACTCAAAGAAGCACGGAGAGATCTTGCTATGTGTAAATAGGAGAGAAAAGAATAGGAACTCGTGGATCAGAAAAATGTCAAGAGTGGAAGACATCATGATCAGAGTAAAATCCCTGAAATAGCAATGGGCTGGACATATTGCCAGGAGGACAGACAATCGATGGACAGCTGAAATTTTAGACTGGATTCCGAGGGACAGGAAAAGACCCAGAAAAAGACCACATGGGAGATGGGCGGATGAAATTCGAAAGTATGCGGGAGTAACATGGAGGAGACTGGCACAAGGCTGACCGTTGTGGAAGAAACTTTGGGAGACCTTCGTCCAGCAGTGGATTGATAATAGTTGATGATGATGACTTAAAAACTTAATTTTCTGGCGACTTTATTTTTGACTTTAAAAAGTTTCTAAGCGCAAATTCTGATTGTTCAACATTTTGTTTTTCAATATATTTATATTTCTTTTGTAAACCGAAATACATTTTTTTGCCTTGTATTTGAAGATACTGCCCATTAATGCCGTGAAACATATTCTGAATATTTAAATTAAGTGTTTGCCATAAGAAGACTTGAATGCTTTAATCCCAAAGTGTTCTCAAAAGTTTGTAAAACGCTAAGCAGAAAACTTCGATCCTTAGCTGCTGTGCACCTTTGACGTCACAGGGATGTGGCACCAAGTAGCCAATACCGCTCGACCGGCTTGTGGACCTACCTGTTCTATCTATTTACCTTGACCCTGAGGAGCCCTACCACGCCCACTGCTCCTGCGGAACAGAGATGAAAACGGGTCACGGGTCAAACGGGTCGGGTCAAGGTATTCCTGACCCTATTTGGACCCGGTTTTATTTCCATTTTGTTTTTGAAAAGCAGAAAACAATTATTTTTTTTTCAAAGAAAAACGCACATTGTGGAGTTTTGTGCTCGATACTGGTGCCCGTGGGCTGAAAAATGATTTGTCATGAAATATGAAGGAAGAGTGTCCTCAGGAGGAAAAGTGCCCCTTCCTTCTGAGGGGCAATGATGAAAACAATATCCACTTTTTGGAAACTTTCAACTCATCATAATCTTGTGAAAAATGGTGTTCCTGTAAAACATATTCTGAAGCTTGATATGTTATCAAGAAAACAGCAAAAACTTAAACATACAACAAGTTGCTTAATTAAAAAAATTTGCCTATATCGCCACATCGCCATCAAAATTAGGTGGAACAGCCTTAACGCGGGGACTTTTTGTCTCTCGCAAATGTGTTTGAAAACATGTGTAAAACGGGTGTAGGAGAACTGGCCACGAAAATTTTAAGGGCCTTATAAAAATTGCGTTTTCGACCCCTTTGTGGCCACTCGCAGAGGTTGGTTACCTGAATCAGATAAAAATTCCGTAATGTCTTATTTTTTTAATTGCGATGTTTAATTTAATTCTTTATAAAATATGTTTATAATCTGCAACTCAACAAAAGAAGTTCCATGTTTAAAAACTACAGCTCAACAAATTCTCTCTAGGCATGTGCAAACGTAGGAAACCCGTCCGGGGTGGGGGTGAGGGAGGAGGCTCAATACCAGAAATATAAAATATAAAGAATTTCTGGTGCAATCCCGAGATTTTCAGTATTTGCAAACTAACACTCTACAAATTATCTGAGGGCACGTGAAAACGCACGAAACCCGTCGGGGAGGTGGAGGGGGGGGCTTCAGACTGAAAATATAAAATCTAAAGAATTTGCATCCGATCGGGAGATTTTCAGCATTTACAAACACTACAACTTAACAAATCCTCTGCTTGCATAAGCTAACGCAGGAAACCAGTTGGGGGAGGGGGTAGGGGGTTAATATTAAAAATATATTATAAAGTATTTCTGGTCCCATCGGAAAATTTTCAGCGTTTACAAACTGAAGCAGCTCAACAAATTCTCTACGCGCATATGTGAATGAAGGAAACCTGTCGGGGGAACGGGGGTCTTAAGACCGAAAAAATAAAATGTAAAGAATTTGTAGCCCAATCCGAAAATTTTCAACGTTTACAAATTACAACCCAACAAATTATCTGACAGCGTGTACAAACGCAGAAAACCTGTCTGGTATTAAGTCCCCCCCTCTCTCGACAGGTTTCCTTCATTCACACATGCCCGCAGGGGATTTGTGGAGCTGTAGTTTGTAAACACTGAAAATTTTCCGATGGGACCCAACTGGTTTCCTGCGTTAGCGCATGCACACACATAATTTGTTGGTTTGTAATTTGCAAACACCGAAAATCTTCCGATTGGGCTAGAAATTCTTTACATTTTAATTTTTCGGCATTGAGCCCCCGCTCCCACCTCGACATGCTTCCTGCGTTTGCACGCGCCGTCAGATAATTTGCTTTGTAATTTGTAAACGCCTCTCAATCGGACCAGAGAAATTCATTATATTTTCAGTTTTCTTGACCCCCCCCCGTCAGCTGTCCTGGGTTTGCACATACCCGCAGTGAATTTGATGAGTTGTAGTGTAAAATACGAACTTCCACGCACAAAATTGCGGAATGATACATTGACACTTAATGACTTGAGCGTGTGGTGAATGATGTAGGGAGTAGCGTGAGAGATATTGTAGGAGTAGGACATGCCGAGCTTTCGTTAAGACAACAAGTTTAGTTTGTACCGCGGAGTGTATTCCAGTTTATGTTTTTATGTGAAATAGAAATGTAATAAATGTTCTGTGTTGTTATCAAGTGTCTGTGATGTTACAGTAGTTCATATAACCTGAAATTCGTTTTTGAGTTGTAAATTATGAACATTGTTTATGAAGAATTACATTAAATATCGCAATTAGGAAAGTATGAAAAACACGGAAATTTCACGTGATTCAAATGACCAACCTGGGGACGTAGCCATGAGCGGTCAAAACGCAATTTGTATACGGTCCCTTAAAATTTTGGTGGCCAGTTCTCCGTACCCGGTGTAAAACACTTAGGTTACGTTTTGCAAATAAAGGACCACAGTTTCAATACTTCGTGAAAAAATCATACGTTCCTAATACACTGCTGTCCACCCAAAATGCAACACCAAGAAGGAAGCATCCGATTGGCCTGAAATTCGCAGCATGCGTCGCCCGCGAGAGGACATGCAAACGATTAGCATTGCAGGGCATATGCAAATCATGTGCGCCCGGCACGCCACCGAGAAGCACTATAAGAAGGGGGCACAGAAGGCGGGGTGTAAGTAGTGGAAGTGTGTTGAGCTGCCGGACCTGTGCGTGGAAAGCTTCCTGATGCCTCTTCGCAGAGTACAGCATTCATTCCAACACGTTTCAGAGTTCGACAGAGGACGAATAGTGGCTTATCGCAACAGCAGTTTATCAAACCGAGACATCGGTGCCGTGTGGGACGACATCCAGCCACAGTGAAGCGAGTATGGATTCGGTGGGTGCAGGAGAAACGGACGGACCGACGTGAGTGATTTCCGCAGCAGCGGCACACCACCGAACGAGAGGACCGGCATGTTGTCCGGCGGGCATTGACGGCTCGCACCGCCACATCACGAACGTTAGCGCATGAATTAGGGTGTGTTGCGCAACAACCTGTGTCAGCACGTACCGTTCGACGGCGTCTGCAGGAGCGGGGACTTGTCGCACGGCGCCGATTGCTACGATTACCATTGACATCACACCACCGGCGAGTGCGGCTGCAGTGGGCCGTTGAACGCCGCACCCCGACTACGGAATAACACGACATTGTCTTCTCCGACGAATCCTGCTTCTTCCTGCAACACCAGGATGGTCGGATCCGCGTGTGGCGGCACCGCGGCTAGAGACACTGTATGACGCCTACATTATGCATCGCCATACCGGTCCGTCACCTGGCGTTATGGTTTGTGGCGCAATTCAATATGACACCCGCACCCCTCTTGTACGCATCGCCGGTACACTCAACAGCCATCGCTACATCTCCGAGGTTTTCGAGCCTGTAGTCCTCCCTTACCTGCAGGACCTGCCAGCGGCCACGTTTCAACAAGACATTGCGCGCCCGCACGCGGCACGCATCGTGCAACAATTCTTCACGGCTCGATAGGTGTCACTGCTGCCGTGGCTCGCCTGTTCTCCCGATATGTCGCCCATCGAACACGTCTGGTCGCTGAACGGCAACCGAGTGGCCCGGCAAGCACCACCCGCGGCTACGCCTAATGAACTGTGGCAACGTGTGGAAGCAGCCTGGACCGGCATACCCCAAGCCCACATCCAAAGCCTCTTTCGGTCGATGCCGCGGCGTGTAGCCACCGTTATTGCAGGCCATGGGGGCCACACGAACTATTGATGTCTGTGTGTTGCGCAATTCCCGTGGACCTGTAAGCTCGATCGTTTCATCTTCATATCTGTTGTTATGTGTCCAGTAAATCTGGCTTTGCTATCTCGTATTCTTTTTGGTGTGCATTTTGGGTGGCCAGCAGTGTATAATACATTTGTTTCATATAACCTAAAGTATCCACTGCGGAGAGACTTTTTAAACACCATGTATATACTGTATATTACAGTTCAAAGCAGATTTGTCCTGGTCAGTTTCAGATCCGTGTCTAAAATTTTTGACCCGTTTCCAACTTTGCTGCGGATGGCTGGGGCACAACTTAATGTTAAGCCTACGGGGGCTGCGCGGCTGGGGAAGAATCGGTCCTTTTATAATACTGCTGTATAAAGGGGCAAAAGGGCTGAAAAAGACAAAATCGAAATTTTTGGAAATTCGGGAAAATTTTATACAATGGGGAAAAATTCGAGAAGTACCCTGATGCTGTTTGTAGATAATTTACGCTATGCATATTTTGCGCCGCCCCGGTGGCGCAGTGGTCTAAGGCGCTGGCCTCTCATCATTCGTCCGTTAGGGGTCTGGGTTCGAATCCCGGTCAGGCATGGATGTTGTGTTTGTCTTACGGCACTGGCTCTCTCCTTTCCCTGGAACCAGTGACCCTAAATTAGGGACGGGCGACTGCTTATAGCCCATTGAGTTGCTCATGGTGGTCGTTAAACCTTCAATTAAAAAAAATAAAAATAATGCATATTTTGCATGCCAAGATCTTTGTAGCTGTGAAATGAAACGAACGATTCGAGAGTATACGTTTATTTACTTACAACACGTTGCATTTATTCACGAATACATGCTAAGTGGAATAAAACAATAAGGTTTACTATGCAAACAATAAGGTTTACTAAATCCTCACATTAAGCGGCACTTAATGGGTTAACGAATCATGAATAAAATACGGGATTACGCCATACAATACAAATTTTGAAGAATACAATCCGTTTTTTTAGTGTAAATATGACAAGGATGGTAAGTCAGAAAATATCCGAAAACTTGAAAATTTCGTCGTCCTGGAGCGGAAATCGAAACCGCGTCTCCCAGATAGCGCCCGGGTATACTAACCACGACACCACTCGGAAACGTCGTTCTGGGTATTGTGGTGGTTAGCATACCCGGGCGCTATCTGAGAGACGCGGATTCGATTTCCGCTCCAGGACGACGAAATTTTCAAGTTTTCTAATATTATCTGTCTTACCATCCTTGTCATATTTACACCAAAGAAGCGGAGTCATCTTTAAAATTTGGGCTAACGAATGTTATTGTCGTAAAACCGATGAAAGGAGATCTGTGAGTCATCAGAGTCGATTTAAGATGGAGCTAGGGGGCTGCAGCCCCGCGCTCCGCATTTTCAAGGGGGACCCAGAATTATTCAGGCTGATTGAAGAATTGACAGAATTCTACACACAGTTTCTTTTGCAGATAGCACAGCAAAAACTAGTACCTCAGACCATTCGTCCGCCGGCGCGGCTTGTTACCATTACATCCTACGTTTATATGCACCGTTTATTTCTTGGAAATTAATCCCACCAATACTGAAACCATTATGATTGAACTGATTTGATGAATACATTCAGCGCATTTCTTTTCAGGGTTCGGAATTTCCCACAAGAAAAAAAGCAGCATTCATAGACATGCCTCGTAAATATGAAGTTGACACCTTGAAGAATTTATGCATTGAAAACATAGTACGAAACATTGCGTACCATGCTGAGATATATAGCAGGTACAACGCAGAGGGAAAGGAGAAATCATATTACAAAGTTCTTCGTAAGTACATATTTGCTTTATTACATTGTGGAATGTAACTACTTTCATAGTGATAAATTGTTAATCTGTAAAAAGTGCCTATATATACAGTATATATATACTGTATATATATACAATACAATGTACAGACGTAGAATTCGTACAGAAGCGCTAGAGCAGCAATCCGGAACGAACCACCTCATACTATCGATAAAAACATACCACTGTAAACCACAATTAAAAAAAAAAAAAAAAAAAACATAATTAATGCAAAGAGTCTCTAAAAGCATTATAATCAAAAACAAACCTCTCAAGCCGATCTCATCAGGGGAACACCGGCTCGTGGATCATGACCTTTCGAAACTCAGCAAAAGCCGGAATAACCCACCCGCTGAGGTGCTCCGTAGGTCGTGGGAAACAACAGAAAAAGACCAATCTTATATACGAAGACCATTTGACAGAAAGGGAAAAAACCCGATCATGTGGTCCAATCGTGACAGTATATATATATATATATATATATATATATATATATATATATATATATATATATATTTGCAATTATTTCTCTTTCCCATAATTAGGTTAATTTACTAAATACCAAATAGTAAATAAATCAGGGAATTATTTATCCCGTGGAGCACATCCGCTTGTGAAACACCCTTTTAAATGGCTTCGGAAAGAACTGCGATATATATGATGTTGATATACGCACTGATGCCCAAAATTAACGTGACCAACACAGAATCCACAAGACCGAGTTTAATGGCAGTTGGTACGGACACACAGCAGAAAAGGAATGCCATCATTTCTTGACTCTCATGACGTCAGCCACATGAGGCATGCGGCTGACGTCATGAGAGTCAAGAAATGATGCAGCAATTGACACTTAGTTTCTGAGGCTGATAGGGACTGTCATTCCACCGAACAACGATCCAGCTGGCAAAACGAGTCTTCATCATGTTTTCAAGGCTGTGAATGAAAGTTTGGGCCAATAACCGCTGTAGCACATTATATCGATTCGACGTCGAATTTTTGATTAATTACGTCTTTCCAACGGCAAATTTTAGACCTATTAAGTTGATATCAAGTCAACAGTAGACGAATATTCGACCTTTCGAGGGAAACAAATGCATCGTTGCTACGTAGTCTAGACGTCGATTCTACGTTGATATTACGCAGTTTAATCATCGATTCTAATACTGTTGTAATGTCGAATCTACGCTTACTCTACAATTTAGGGGTTGAAACATGAAATTCTAAACTTTTAATCGTGGCATAAAACGTAGGATGTATTCGTATTTGTACTACGATTCTACGACGCTGTGTACGATGAAAAGATTCGTCCGAGATGTGTTCGGGTTTGAGGTATGGACGCGGTGTTTGTCTTACTACACTGGCTCTCTCCCTTCCCTGGAGTCAGTGACCCTTAATTCGTGACGGGCGACTGCTGATAGCCGGCGCTGAATTGTTCACGGTCGTCGTTAAACCTCCAATAAAAAAAAAACGATGAAAAGATCATATAATTTTTTTTTTTTTATTGTTTCAACATCCAAGTCTTTTCGGACGCATTCGAAAAGACACATAATTCTCAAAAAATTCACAAAAATTTTGGTGATCTGTCAGCATCGCGCTAGGTTTATCCCTAATTGTGTTATGCGTACGTACAAATTATTTATCTTAAAAAGTAATTCCACTTTAAAAAACGAGACTCAACTCCTTATAAACATACTTAAGCAAAACAAAAAAAAAAAAAAAAAAAAAAAAAAAAGAACTTTTAACTTACCGACGAAAAAAGAGACAGGTAAGAATCTCGTCTTACAACAGAAATGATTCAACCGACCAAAACCACAGCATCCAAAAAGTTTGTTTGGCGTAACGGTTGCAAAGGCACATGCGCGCGATGCTTAGAGATCGGATAAAAAAACATCGATTAGGCGACTGAAAGGAACTAAAGGGATAAACTGCGTAAAACTGACTACATGTATACTGAAATTCAATGTAATGATTTTTCTTGACGTTTCGTCTCATCGATTTTACGTCGAAAACTAAGCCTCGACGTAATATCGACATGGTAACCAAAAATCGACGTCGACTCGACGTTTCTGTGCTACCGGGGAAGTTTTTTTTTTTTTTTTTGATTGGAGGTTTAACGACCACCGTGAGCAACTCAATGGGCTATAAGCAGTCGCCCGTCCCTAATTTAGGGTCACTGGTTCCAGGGAAGGGAGAGAGCCAGTGCCGTAAGACAAACACAACATCCATACCTCACCGGGATTCGAACCCGGACCCCTTACGGACGAATGATCAGAGGCCAGCGCCTTAGACCACTGCGCCACCGGGGCGGCGCTAACGGGGAAGTTCTACTCCTCTATAAGAACGCATCGAACTCCAGGGAGGGGACTGTGTGTTTGGACTTTGCTCTTCCCAGGGCATTCCAGATATGCTCAATCGGGTTCAGGTCCGGAGATCTTGCGATCCACTCCATCCTCTGATAATCCTCACCATCTAGGTATTCGTCGACTAGCCGAACCCCCTATAGTGACAGGCGTTATCGTCATTATATAGTAACTGGAGGCCAAGAGCTTCCCTGAAAAGCAGCCAACAGGTATCTACAGTGTTAAAAACTTTATGGTAGGTTGCAACAAAAAGTGGCGATACACCAGCTGCACCACGTTCTAAGAAAATATACACTATTCTGTGGTGCAAACAAACCAACAACATGCTACAACTTTGCAGAACGTCATGGTACAAGGTTGTAACACATAACGGTGCAAGTTTGCACCATGTTGTTGGGTTTCATTTGCGCCACATAATGGTGTGTCTTTTCGCAGAAAGTGGTGCTGCTAGTGTAGCACCACTTTGTGGTGCAAATTACCACAACATTTTTAACAGTGTAAGATGTGATTCCTGTAGCTTGCTGCAGTCAGGGTGACTCTTGCGAACATGTGCAACAAAGGGTATGCATCAAACTTGATGCCAGCACAAACCAAGAGTCCTCTACTACCTGGTCTCAGAATAAAAGTTACGTCATTGTTTATGAAAGTGCATTCTGCATGTAGATCACAATTAAGGCCCGCGGGCAACAAATTTAGGCTCTAACCCTTGGAAACGGTGTCTAGGAGAAATCAAGCTGTGGGAGCACATTTCTTTACAGCTCGTCAAAACAGGTCAGGTAATTTAAGTATCGCAGAAAATCAGAACATATGACCACCGGTAAAATTTGTTTTTTTCCCCAACAGAATGCATTCAATTTATTTTTCATTAATGAGTTCAATTTTTAAAATATTTTTTTTATTATAACTAATAAATCAAAATTTACGAGTAATAATATTAAAGCAGAAGAAAAACTCAGAACATTTCTCGCCTAACCAGAAACTACAAAAGAAACACATTCCAAAAAGTCATTCCTCAAATATAGAATGCTCTGCACACTTAGACGAAAAAATTGTGCATATAATACAGTGGAAACAGATGTGCTTGCACTGGCTGAGGCGAAGTATATTGCTGCCTCAGATAGCACGGGTGGTAGAGGACTCTTGGTTTGTGCTGGCATCAAGCTACTTTGCGAAGGCCATCAGCTCTGGTTTGCTCGCTCACAGTTGACAAAATGAAGAGTCCTGCTTCGCCTCAGAATTCAGAGTCATGATCTGAGGAATCGCTTTTTTAAAGGTCCTTACAAGATACCATGATCTGGGGAATAGCCTTTTTCAAGATCGTTACAGGAAGTCATGATCTAAGGAATCGATTTTTTCTTTTTTGTGGTCTTCTGTGCTGTAATAGAGACAACTCAGACGGTCGCCTCTCTAGACACTCAAAATATGCTCGTTTCAACTTCTTAATAAATATAGTATTTGAACTTTATTAATTGAATGTTCATGAATTAAGGATTAATTCTCTGGTTGAAGCCTTTTTTAACGAAATTTATGAATCACTACGTGAATTTCAGTTTGATTTAGCACGGCGCAGTGATGGAAAGTTTTTTTTTTTTTTTTTTATTGGAGGGTTAACGACCACCGTGAGCAACTCAATGGGCTATAAGCAGTCGCCCGTCCCTAATTTAGGGTCACTGGTTTCAGGGAAGGGATAGAGCCAGTGCCGTAAGACAAAACACAACATCCATGCCTGACCGGGATTCGAACCCGGACCCCTTACGGACGAATGATCAGAGGCCAGCGCCTTAGACCACTGCGCCACCGGGGCGGCATGGAAAGTTTGCGCCAATTGCGCCGAACTGCTCCAATTTCATTATCTTGCGCCAAACTGCTACAAATTACGAAACAATTTAATATTGGCGCCCAACTGCGCCGAAACGGCAATCCACAGCAAAAATTGCCGAGCGAAAAAAATGTTTTCACGGCAAAAAAATGCCGTTTTAAACGTCGAATCGAATGACGCTTTTTTAAGGTCTACGCGTAATTTGGTGAAAACTACGCTTAATCAACACGTACCGTACCGCCAACCCCAAAATTTCGGAATGTTTTTCACCTACCTTCTAATTCTTTGTTTTTTCGGCAAAAGTGACGAAAAAACAACGATTTTTGCGATGTAGGAAATTAAATTGTTTTTGACTATGGAGGAGGAGTTTTGTTGTAATCACGTGGTATGTGGGAGAAACGATTCTGTACGTTTTGAAATCTTGATGAAGATTGTTTACTGATAGTTTGGTGTTCTTTCGGAGTGCTGTGCAATTGAGATTGTTTATATGTCATTCCCTGCTCTTCGGGATAGCGCAGTTATTTCGTTCCGGGCGAGGTGCGCGATTACGTAAATGCAGCGTAAGGTCAGTCATTAGCTATTTCGTTGACGCGGAGGACGACTGATATGGCTCTCCCGTGGCGGGATACAATGGTTCTGTTTCTAAAGGATTCATAGGTATTCAGAGATGCCAACTTTTACGGATTTTCACTCCACCCTACGGTTTTACGGAAGTCACCCGAAAAAAACACGGAAAAGCCCTCGCAAGATCCCTGCACGCAATTTCTATTTTTTTTACCGTCTTTTGGTCGAAAAAATACAGATAGTCCCTTATGCGCCTTCGATGTTCTGACTTCCCCCGCCAACGGAGGCGGAGTTTGTCACGTGATTCCCCATGCGGCCATTTGAGAGTATCGTGCGCAAAAGTCGAGAGGGAACTCAGCTCAGCGCTTTTTGCCAACTCTTTACATTGATTGCATATGGCTTTGTGCTTGTGAAAATTTCGGTGCAAACGTTTTAACCCTTTCCATTCGACTGTCGGGTGACACCCGACATTACGAAATCGCCGAATAGCTCACCCGCCACTCCGATAACGCCTTTATAGCTCGCATGTCGGTGGTCGTGAGACATTTCTTTTTCGTCGAATAGGTTGGGTGTCACTCGCCACGCCGATGATATAGCCTATAGCTCGCATGTCGAAGCTCGCGAGACGTTTCTTTTTCACCGTATAAAGAAACGTCATCTGCGTGTCGGGTGTCACCCACCACGCCGATGACGCCTCTATGGCTCGCATGTCGGCGTTCGCGCGGAATTTCGTTTTCACCGAATAGGTCTGGTGTTATCCGAGACGCCTCTATAGCTCGGATGTCGGCGCTCGCGAGGAATTTCTTTTTCGCCGAATAGGTCGGGTGTCATCCGCCACGTCTATGACGCCTTTATAGCTCGTATGTCGGGGCTTGCGAGACATTTCTTTTTCGCCGAATATCTCGCGTGTCGGGTGTCACCCTCCATGCCAATGATGCCTCTATATCTCGCATGTTGGCGCTCGAGAGACAATTATTTTTCGCCGAATAGCTTGTGTGTCGGGTGTTATCCACCGCGCTCATTATGCCTCTATAGCTCGTGGGTCGGGGCTTGTGAGACATTTCTTTTTCGCCGAATATCGCACGTGTCGAATGGCACCCTCCACGTCGAGGACGCCTCTATAGCTCGCATGTCGGTGCTCGCGAGACATTTCTTTTTCGTCGAATAGGTCGGGTGTCACTCGCCACGCCGATGACGCCCCTATAGTTCGCATGTCGGGGCTCGCGAGACGTTTCTTTTTCACCGGATAAAGAAAAAGAAACGTCATCTGCGTGTCGCGTGTCACCCGCCATGCAGATGACGCCTCTATGGCTCGCATGTCGGCGCACTCGAGAAATTTCGTTTTCACCGAATAGCTCGCGTATCCAGTGTTATCTGCCACGCCTATGACACTTCTATAACTCGGATGTCGGCGCTCGCGTGGAATTCCTTTTTCGCCGAATAGGTCGGGTGTCATCCGCCACGTCTATGACGCCTCTGTAGCTCGTATGTCGGGGATTGCAAGACATTTCTTTTTCGCCGAATAGCTTGCTTGTCAGGTGTCATCCTCTGTGCTCATTACGCCTCTATTGCTCGTGGGCCGGGACTGGCGAGACATTTCTTTTTCGCCGAATATCACACGTGTCGAGTGGCACCCTCCATTCCGATGACGCCTCTGTAGCTCGCATGTCGACGCTTGCGAGACATTTCTTTTTCCCCAATAGGTCGGTTGTCAGTCGCCACGCTGATGATGCTTCTATAGCTCGTATGTCAGGGCTGGCGAGCTAAAGCTGAGCTTTCACTGCTAAGTTGTTGTACTGCAGGAAAAAAAAAAAAAAAAGAAAGAAAGAAATCAGAGTTCTGTGTGAGTATGGGTGAAAAGTTATTTGAGTGGAAAGGGTTAATTAATTTAGATTAAAACGAAACGAAACGTAGCAGTGAAACAGCTATGGCAACAAAAAGAACGAAGTTAGCTAAAACTTATCGTCAAATGTATCGCAGTATGTATAGTAAAGAATGGCCTTTTTATGAAGCATCTAAATTTTTGCTGAATCACGTTTTATAAGCCATGTGGCTGCGATTTTAGCCTGTCGCAAGGCGGACGCGATGATTGCAGGCGTCATGCAGAGAGCAAGAAGCACAAAGATCATGTCAAAAGATTAAATGGAGATGTGAGTAAAATTAATGTAACCAAAAAACTTCTGTCAGCTTATAAAGAATCCTGGAAAAAATATCAAGAGCAGATTAGTGCTCGAAAAATGCAGCAAAAGAAGCAAAAAAGAGAAAAAATTGAATGCTCACAAGGTGATTTGAAATGGGAAGAAGCAGAACATTTGCAGCAGTTGGATTCCTTCATAAAATGTTAAACAAAGCTGAGATAAACATTGAATGTGGCATAAAAAAAAGACATGAGTGCAATAAAAAGTGGACAGATACTATTACAAGGAACAAAACATTGCTAACTATCTTAAAAAATTAGAAAAGAATAGAAGTGAGCAATTAGATATTGAGAAAAGCAGCGAAAAAATTAGATATTTTTTGTAAAATAAATTATTAATAATACAGAGTTCCCACGGTGATTTATAAATCTTTAAAAGTTCTTAAAAAGTGCTTAAAGGTGCTTATTTTTCGTTCAGATATATATTTTTTTTAATTTAAACAAAAAAAAAAAAAGATTCAAATTTTGGCTGTACGCATTTACCCGTAAACTCGCGATCGGTCATTTTCGTGGAGCACGTGACATCAACTAGGATTACTTGGGAGTGGCGGAAACAACCCCACCCAAACTCGTCAAGACATTACCGTAAGCGGTGCAGCACGCGAACCCTGCATTATAACTGGCCTGCGTTTCCCATTTAGTTCTTAAAGGCAGTGGTAAACCTACCAAACCAGTAATGACGCAGCAAATGTACTTCAGCTCTGCTGGGTGTGCACGTGAGCAGTTCGTATCTTTGTGCTGATTACCAACAGCAACAAAATAAAAATCGCAGTTCTGTTTCTCGGCGCTGTGTTCATGCTCCGTAGTTTGCTGTTGTGAGCTTGTTGATGTTTGTGTTCTCAAACAGCTGCTGGTCATTTTTTTCGGCTTGCTGTTCTAAAAGATAAATAATACTAAAAAGTTTAATCATAAAACTTGCAACTTACACAAAGCTATGCGCCTCGCTTTGGCACGGCAACACTGCCAATGGACACTTGATGACTGGAAACAAGTAGCCTGGTCAAACGAGTCGCGTTTCCAACTGTATCGGGCAGATGTAAGAATACGTGTGTGGCTCAAACCCCATGAAGCCGTGGATCCCGCCTGTCAATAGGGAATTGTACCGGCTGGTGGGGTGTCCGTAATGGTATGGGGTGTGTTTAGCTTCACTGGGATCCCTGGTACGTCTACAAACGTCTGTGACCGGCCAACGCTATGTGCGCATCCATTCTGCCGAGGTACACCCGTTCATGTCCTGCATTCATGCTGATGCGTTGGGTTTGTTCCTACAAGACAATGGACCTCCACACAAGTGTCGGGACGCCACATTATGGATAGAGGAGCATTCGTCTGAGTTTGAGATGTTGCCATTACCACCCAAGTCCTCAGATCCGAACGTGATAGAACACATTTGGGATGCCATGCAACGCGCTATCGAACACAGGAATTCGAGACCTCGGAATACACCCGAATTGTGGAAAGCTCTGCAGGAAGTATGGTGTGCATTGCCAACAGCATATTTCCAAAAGCTAGTGGAGTTAATGCCACGTCGTATTTCTGCAGTCCTGCGCTCCCGTGGGCGACCTACCAAGTATTGGACTGGTGTACCAGTTTTTCTGGCACATCAGTGCACACACATATATATATACTGTATATATCTCTCAATATATATATATATATATATACATGTATTTATAATAAACAAGAAACTGAAGGATAAAGTTGTAGAAGTCTTCCTCTGACAGAGTTGCACGACTCGTTATCCAACTCTCGAGGAGATACAAGGCTCAGATTATTATTCAAACTTATGCACCCATCACAAGTTGTCCTGAAGAAGAAATTGAAGAATTTTATGAGGAATTTCGTCATCTAAATAATAAAGGTAAGCAGCACTTCAAGATAATTATGGCAGATTTCAATGCAAAAGTAGGGCAACGGCAACAGAATGAAACTTCAGTAGGTAAATTCGGTCACGGCAACAGAAACCAGCGTGGAAATACTCTCGCAGACTTTGCAGAGGCAGAAGGGTTTTTCACCTTGAACTCCTTTTTCAAGAAAAATCCACACAGGAAATGGACATGGAGACATCCAAATGGGACGAGAAAGTGAAATTGATTTTATTATGTGTAACAAAAAATTCGTCATAGAAGACTGCAGTGTGCTAAACAAGTTCAACACAGGTACTGACCATAGATTGGTGAGATGTAAGATGTGTAACGTACCAGGAGATGTGACGTACCTGCCAGAAGGACGCACACGACATAAAGGCAGATAGGAATCAGAATAAAACGTCCGCGTAGCTTAATTGGTAGAGCAACTTATTCCGGAATGAGTGGACCCCGGCTCGAATCCTGGCGCGGATAAAAATGACGGAGAAATTCACTTCGTTATAATGGCTCCCGAACTACCCGGATGACCCGACCGTTCAAAATCTCGCATTGGTGTGATGTTATTTCCACACCGCGGGATAGGAAAAATAAGAGAATCCTTTCTCCAGCACTTCGAAAAAAAAAAAAAAAAAAATAAGGGGGAGATGATGTAACGTACCAGGAGATGTGACGTACCTGCCAGAAGGACGCACACGAACTAAAGGCAGATAGGAATCAGAATAAAACGTCCGCGTAGCTTAATTGGTAGAGCAACTTATTCCGGAATGAGTGGACCCGGGTTCGAATCCTGGCGCGGATAAAAATGACGGAGAAATTCACTTCGTTATAGATGCACCTCAAAACTAAACTCGAACGTGGCAAGCTCATAAGACAAACAAAATGTATTGACATAGCCAAACTTAAAAAACACCATAATACCTTCAAGTTGGAACTGAAGAACAGATTCTCTGCGTTAGAAGGCCTAACATCGGAAGAAGTGGATATTTCTGAAGTTAACAGAAAAGTAACCAAAGCTCTTGTGGAAACAGCAACAAAATTAGCTGGATCTAAGAACAAGTTGCGTGTGAACAAATTATCAGGAAAAACCAAAATGTTGATGCAAAAAAGAAGAGAGATGAGGACAACTAAAGAAGATGTGACTTCCAAAGTGGAATATATAGAGCTATGCAAGACAGTACGAAAAGTATCACTGAAGAAGTAAGGAAATTCAACTGTGAACTAGTGAAGAAACCAATTGAAAACGACCAAAGCCTATGTAACGTACCAGGAGATGTGACGTACCTGCCAGAAGGACGCACACGAGGGAGATCATGTAACGTACCAGGAGATGTGACGTACCTGCCAAAAGGACGCACACGCCATAAAGGCAGATAGGAATCAGAACAAAACGTCATCGTAGCTCAATTGGTAGAGCAACTTATTCCGGAATGAGGGGACCCGGGTTCGAGCCCCGGCGCGGATAAAAATGACGGAGAAATTTACTTCGTTACACCTAAAGATAGCAAAGGGACATTTCAGTAAGGGAAGAAAACAGATTATGGCACTGAGAAAAGAAGATGGTTCTGTAACAAGAAATAGAGGCGAAATTTTGACAAGAGTGAAAGATTTCTACTCCAAATTATATGAAAGGGATGATGCATGTTCTCCAGACATCGTGAAAGGTACAAGTACCAGAGTTCTTCTAGTCCTCCCAGCAGAAGTTGCACATGCAATCAAGAACATGAAGCAGGGAAAAGCTCCAGGTGAAGATGGAATTACTGTAGACATCATACATGAAGCAAGTGGAGAAATCGAAACAGTACTCGCCCAAATTTTCACTCGATGCCTTAATGAAGGGAAGATTCCTGAGGATTGGAACAACGCTACAATGATCCTGCTGCATAAAGAAGGTGGCATTGAGGATCTCAGGAACTACAGACCTATCAGCCTCCTATCAGTGGTTTATAAAATCTTCACTAAAGTTCTTTCACACCGTTTGAAGGTAACACTGGACATGGCTCAACCGAGAGAACAAGCTGGATTCAGGAGTGGCTACAGCAAAATAGATCATATCCACGTACTCAGAGAACTAATTGAAAGAGCGAGGGAAAATGAACTTCCATTGTGCATGGCTTTTATCGATTATGAAAAAGCCTTTGATTCGATGAAACCATCAGCAGTTACAATGGCTCTGAAATCCTGTGGTATTGGAGATACATACATTAATATTATTAATAACATCTATGAAAACGAAAGTGCAAAGATTCGGCTGTTTGAAAATACAACACACATTAAAATTGGAAAAGGGAGTGAGACAAGGTGACACCATATCTCCGAAGCTCTTTAATGCCAGATTGTAAAATGTCTTTCAATCACTGAACTGGGAAAACAAAGGGATAAAGATTAATGGAGATTATTTAACACACCTTCGTTTTGCTGATGACGTAGTCATTTTTGCAACTACCCCATCAGAGCTGCAGAGTATGATCCAGAAAATTGCTGACAAGAATGAAGAAGTGGGATTAAAAATGAACTTTCAGAAGACAAAAGTGATGTTCAATGCTTTTACAAGAAATGAAGATTTATCGAATGATGGAGAAAAGCTGGAGATAACAGACAGGTACGTTTATCTTGGACAGCAGATATCAAGTGAGGGTCACATTGATGAAGAAATTAATCGGCGTACAAAACCTGCCTGGGGAGCTTTTGGAAGAAACAGCATAATTTTCAAGAGCAATATGCCATTATGTCTTAAAAGAAAAGTGTTTGATCAATGCATCCTTCCAGTGCATACGTATGGTGCAGAGACGTGGACCTTAACTAAAAGAGACATACAAAGGCTGCAGACAACTCAAAGAGGCGTGGAGAGGTGCATGCTTGGTGTGACCAGAGAGATAAGAAAAGGAACTCGTGGATCCGAAAAATGACAAGAGTGGAAGACATCTTAATCAGAGTTAAATCCCTGAAATGGCAATGGGCTGGACATACTGCCAGAAAGACAGACCATCGATGGACAGCCGAAATTTTAGATTGGATTCCGAGGGACAGGAAAAGACCCAGAAGAAGACCACATGGGAGATGGTTGGATGAAATTCGAAAGTATGCCGGAGTTACCTGGAGGAGACTGGCACAAGACAGACCGTTGTGGAGGAAACTTGGGGAGACCTTTGTCCAGCAGTGGATTGATAATGGCTGACAATGATGATGATGATGTTATATATATATATATAACACAAACTAGAAAAATGTAGTTGAAATGACACAAACTAGAAAAAAAAAACATATAAGTTAAAATGATACAAACTAAAAAAATTAACTAGCCCCCCCCCCTCCCGTAATATTAGCAAGCAAAGATCTGGATTGAAGTTCACAACAGGTGATACAGCTTACTGTACTGTCCCTTCTGCTCCACAGTTCATATCTGGTTCTTGAAACTAACTTGCCACGGAGGGGTCTGGAAAATCTTTGACCTACCCTTCCAAACTCTGAATTCCTTGTGTGTTCAGTATGACTGCTACCAGGGTAATTCTGTAAGCCCAAGAATGTTTTTTTTACATAGGCAGTGTTATAAATTTGGTGTTATTCATTTCTGTCAAGTTTTTTGGTGTTATTCATTTCTGTCAAGTTATGTAGTACTTTGAGACTTGGTGAAATATCTTACAACTATACATCAGAAACAGGGGACTTGCGATTTAAAAGCTTTATTTCGTGGTAAGTTAAATTTTGCATTTTAATGACTCATTTTGAGTTTTATTTACATGTACCATATTTACTTTATTAGTATGTGCCAGTCAGTGGCGTCGCGTGCCTATTTAGATTGGGTGTGCGCCCTTATGGGTAAAAAACACGCAATAATTTTGTTATGTACCCCGAGCTGCGAAATTCGCGCATTGATTTTGAATATACGAAAGTATTTCTTTTATTTACCTGTCGTCCAATAACTTATGGTAAAGATCTTTACATACACTCCGTTGTAAGAGAAATCTGAATTTCCTGTGCAAATACTAGAGTGATGAACGAATTTTCGGTATCTTTATATATCATCATCATCATCATTGTCAACCATTATCAATCCACTGCTGGACGAAGGTCTCCCCAAGTTTCCTCCACAACGGTCTGTCTTGTGCCAGTCTCCTCCATGTCACCCCTGCATACT
Organism: Macrothele yani; assembly: GCA_039090855.1. NCBI lineage: Eukaryota > Metazoa > Arthropoda > Arachnida > Araneae > Macrothelidae > Macrothele > Macrothele yani. Next base: position 126,053,379 of record CM077024.1, on the reverse strand, counting down.
TTCGAATTTCATCCACCCATCTCCCATGTGGTCTTCTTCTGGGTCTTTTCCTGTCCCTTGGAATCCAATCTAAAATTTCGGCTGTCCATCGATGATCTGTCCTTCTGGCAGTATGTCCAGCCCATTGCCATTTCAGGGATTTAACTCTGATCATGATGTCTTCCACTCTTGTCATTTTTCGGATCTACGAGTTCCTCTTCTTATCTCCTCTGGTTACACCAAGCATGCACCTCTCCATGCTACTTTGAGTTGTCTGCAGCCTTTGTATGTCTCTTTTAGTTAAGGTCCACGTCTCTGCACCATACGTAAGCACTGGAAGGATGCATTGATCAAACACTTTTCTTTTAAGACATAATGGCATATTGCTCTTGAAAATTATGCTGTTTCTTCCAAAAGCTCTCCAGGCAAGTTTGGTACGCCGATTAATTTCTTCACCAATGTGACCCTCACTTGATATCTGCTGTCCAAGATAAACGTACGTGTCTGTTATCTCCAGCTTTTCTCCATCAATCGATAAATCTTCATTTCTTGTAAAAGCATTGAACATCACTTTTGTCTTCTGAAAGTTCATTTTTAATCCCACTTCTTTACTCTTGTCAGCAAGTTCCTGGATCATACTCTGCAGCTCTGATGGGCTAGTTGCAAAAATGACTACGTCATCAGCAAAACGAAGGTGGGTTAGATAATCTCCATTAATCTTTATCCCCTTGTTTTCCCAGCTCAGCGACTGAAAAACACCCTCCAATGTGGCATTAAAGAGCTTCGGAGATATGGTGTCACCTTGTCTCACTCCCTTTCCAATTTTTACGTGTGTTGTATTTTCAAACAGCCTAATCTTTGCACTTGCATTTTCATAGATGTTATTAATAATGTTAATGTATGCATCTTCAATACCGCAGGTTTTCAGAGCCATTGTAACTGCTGATGGTTTCACCGAATCAAAGGCTTTTTCATAATCGATAAAAGCCATGCACAGTGGAAGTTCATATTCCCTCGCTCTTTCAATTAGTTCTCTCAGCACGTGGATATGATCTATTGTGCTGTAGCCACTCCTGAATCCAGCTTGTTCTCTCGGTTGAGCCATGTCCAGTGTTACCTTCAAGCGGTGTGAAAGAACTTTAGTGAAGATTTTATAAACTACTGATAGGAGGCTGATAGGCCTGTAGTTTCCGAGATCCTCAATGTCACCTTTCTTATGTAGCAGGATCATTGTAGCATTGTTCCAATCCTCAGGAATCTTTCCTTCTTTAAGGCATCGAGTGAAAATTTGGGCGAGTACTGTTTCGATTTCTCCACTTGCTTCTCTTCTTGTATGATGTCTACAGTAATTCCATCTTCTCCTGGAGCTTTTCCTCGCTTCATGTTCTTGATTGCATGTGCAACTTCTGCTGGAAGGACTGGAGGAACTCTGGTACTGGTATATTTCATGATGTCTGGAGTGCATATATCATCCCTTTCATATAATTTGGAGTAGAAATCTTTCACTCTTGTCAAAATTTTGCCTCTATTTCTTGTTACAGAACCATCTTCTTTTCTCAGTGCCATAATCTGTTTTCTTCCCTTACTGAGATGTCCCTTTGCTATCTTTAGGCTTTGGTTGTTTTCAATTGCTTTCCTCACTAGTTCACAGTTGAATTTCCTTACGTCTTCAGTGATACTTTTTCTTACTGTCTTGCATAGCTCTATATATTCCACTTTGGAAGTCACATCTTCTTTAGTTGTCCTCATCTCTCTTCTTTTTTGCATCAACATTTTGGTTTTTCCTGATAATTTGTTCACATGCAACTTGTTCTTAGACCCAGCTAATTTTGTTGCTGTTTCCATAAGAGCTTTGGTTACTTTTCTGTTAACTTCAGAGATGTCCACTTCTTCCGATGTTAGGCCTTCTAAAGCAGAGAACCTGTTCTTCAGTTCTAACTTGAAGGTATTATGGTGTTTTTTAAGGTTGGTTATGTCAATAGATTTTGTTTGTCTTATGAGCTTGCCGCGTTCAAGTTTAGTGTTGAGGTGCATCTTACATCTCACCAATCTATGGTCACTACCTGTGTTGAACTTGTTTAGCACACTGCAGTCTTCTATGACGAATTTTTTGTTACACATAATAAAATCAATTTCACTTGTCGTCCCATTTGGATGTCTCCATGTCCATTTCCTGTGTGGATTTTTCTTGAAAAAGGAGTTCAAGATGAAAAACCCTTCTGCCTCTGCAAACTCAACGAGAGAATTTCCATGCTGGTTTCTGTTGCCATGACCGAATTTACCTACTGAAGTTTCATTCTGTTGCCGTTGCCCTATTTTTGCATTGAAATCTCCCATAATTATTTTCAAGTGCTGCTTACCTTTATTATTTAGATGACAAATTTCCTCATAAAATTCTTCAATTTCTTCTTCAGGATGACTTGTGGTGGGTGCATAAGTTTGAATAATCTGAGCCTGGTATCTTTTCGAGAGTTGGATAACAAGTCGTGCAGCTCTGTCAGAGGAACTTTCAACTTCTACAACTTTATCCTTCAGTTTCTTGTTTATTATAAATCCAACACCACTAGTTCTTCCAGTATCTGTCCCACGATAGTAGAAGAGATGTCCACTTTTCAGTTCGATGAGATCTTCTCCTTTTCTCCTTACCTCACTTAGCCCCACGATGTCCCACTTGATCCTTTGTAGTTCCTCTTCCAATTCAAGAAGCCTTGAATCAGAAGATAGGGAGCGTCCATTGTAAGTAGCCAAGGTCAGCATCAGATGGCAGCCTAGTCCGGTCCTCCGGGGATTCTTAGCACCCTCTGCCTTCATGTCGCACTGGCCGCTGCCTTGGCCAGGTACATTCCAGCTGCCGGAGACTGAGGGCCAAGATTTAAGTTGTGGAATCATTTTGGAGGGGTTTGGCCATAACTCACCACGCTGGCCAAGCGGGTTGGTGAGTGTGGGATAGAATTTCCTCTAATCCCGATGGTATAGTTATACCGCTATGGGCGGTCGTCAGAGCCCTTTTAGTGGGAACAGGATGCACCACGAGAAGGGGGGTTGACATTTGTCAAGGAGAGGCTGTGATGTTACGCATCACCTGACCTTACATATATATATATATATATATGAAAATAACTATAAAACCGTGTACCATTGAGTTGTATTACTTACCGGGGATCCGCGCGTAGCTGTTAGAACCACTGGTAGACTGGAGATGATATTGGGGGGACTAATTGCCAAGTTGTAAGTTAGTTATATTTCATATATTGTATATTTGATTCGAGTAGGGAAGACTAGGTGCCCTAAATTAGTAAAAAGTTTATTTAAAAAAATTCTTTAACCCTCGTTTCGGGAATTCGTTTTAAAAATAAAATTTTCTAACCTGACACCTGCACGAAACTCGAACCTAACTCGGATGTCGCGGGACGTCTTTCCCTGATGAGTGGCCTGTGGTACCCGAGTTTTTATATTTCTTTTTGTGTTTTTTCTTATTATATTTCCAGTGTTATTTTTGGTTAGTGCGATTCTATACCTTGGTTCATTCTCATTTACGTTTCGAGTTCCAAACCAAGAAAATAGTGGGGGTTCCAATGAAGGTTCTTAGCGGGATGTGAGGTGTGGATAAATATATATATATATATATGAGACTGGCACAAGACAGTCTCATATATATATATATATATATATATCATCATTGTCAACAATTATCAATCCACTGCTGGACGAAGGTCTCCCAAATTTCCTCCACAACGGTCTGTCTTGTGCCAGTCTCATATATATATATATATTTATCCACACCTCACATCCCGCTAAGAACCTTCATTGGAACCCCCCACTATTTTCTTGGTTTGGAACTCGAAACGTACACTGGACATGGCTCAACCGAGAGAACAAGCTGGATTCAGGAGTGGCTACAGCACAATAGATCATATCCATGTGCTGAGAGAACTAATTGAAAGAGCGAGGGAATATGAACTTCCATTGTGCATGGCTTTTATCGATTATGAAAAAGCTTTTGATTCGGTGAAACCATCAGCAGTTACAATGGCTCTGAGAACCTGCGGTATTGAAGATGCATACATTAATATTATTAATAACATCTATGAAAATGCAAGTGCAAAGATTAGACTGTTTGAAAATACAACACACATAAAAATTGGAAAGGGAGTGAGACAAGGTGACACCATATCTCCGAAGCTCTTCAATGCCACATTGGAGGGTGTTTTTCAGTCACTGAGCTGAGAAAACAAGGGGATAAAGATTAATGGAGATTATCTAACCCACCTTCGTTTTGCTGATGACGTAGTCATTTTTGCAACTAGCCCATCAGAGCTACAGAGTATGATCCAGGAACTTGCTGACAAGAGTAAAGAAGTGGGATTAAAAATGAACTTTCAGAAGACAAAAGTGATGTTCAATGCTTTTACAAGAAATGAAGATTTATCGATTGATGGAGAAAAGCTGGAGATAACAGACACGTACGTTTATCTTGGACAGCAGATATCAAGTGAGGGTCACATTGGTGAAGAAATTAATCGGCGTACCAAACTTGCCTGGAGAGCTTTTGGAAGAAACAGCATAATTTTCAAGAGCAATATGCCATTATGTCTTAAAAGAAAAGTGTTTGATCAATGCATCCTTCCAGTGCTTACGTATGGTGCAGAGACGTGGGCCTTAACTAAAAGAGACATACAAAGGCTGCAGACAACTCAAAGCAGCATGGAGAGGTGCATGTTTGGTGTAACCAGGAGAGATAAGAAGAGGAACGCATGGATCCGAAAAATGACAAGAGTGGAAGACATCATGATCAGAGTTAAATCCCTGAAATGGCAATGGGCTGGACATACTGCCAGAAGGACAGATCATCGATGGACAGCCGAAATTTTAGATTGGATTCCAAGGGACAGGAAAAGACCCAGAAGAAGACCACATGGAAGATGGGTGGATGAAATTCGAAAGTATGAGGGAGTGACATGGAGGAGACTGGCACAAGACAGACCGTTGTGGAGGAAACTTGGGGAGACCTTCGTCCAGCAGTGGATTGATAATGGTTGACAATGATGATGATGATGATGATATATAATATAAGTTTTAAATACAGCATAAGCAAGACTTACTTTCTTTAACCCGCTTTACACAATCTGCAAAGTCTCTGGCAGAAAATGGGACACTTAGTACATCGTCAACCTAAATGGATGTCAAAACTCAAATTGTATATCTAAATCTGTGCTCATAAACACACCGATTCATACAGCGACGAAAAGACAAAAAAACATTAACTCATAGCAGAACGTTGGAGCGTATTTATGACCACGCTATTATTTCAAAGGCAAACAAGTATGACCAGTGGTGCTTTTCTAAGTGCGCAACCCCTGGGAATTTAAACCTCTGCGTTGAATCCACGAGGAAATAAAAACATGATCTGTAGCGCCATCTGGAGAGCTTTGAATTACAGTTGCTTTGACGACTTAGGTGTCCGCTTATAAAATAGCACTCCTGCAGCTGCAAATATTATCTGCTACGTTTTGTTTACTTTCCGAAGCAACGCACCTTCTCCTATTCACGAAAATATTGCACAAGAGAAATTAAGTTTAGCAGACAAACATTAGTGAGCCTTATTGGAAATACATAAAAAGAAAAACAACAACAATAATATAACAGCAAATGGTTGCACTGTTCCGTGGGACTCAAACGGTGCTCATTTTGGGTAGCATACCTTGGAAGTTCTGATGTTAACGTTTGAAACAAGAGGGAAATTAGAATGTGACCCGCAACGCCATCGGTGGAGCGCTTGTTCCACAGCTGCTTTAATGTCGTCGAACGTGCACACGATAAACAGCACACACGAGTATTCTAGCGCGAATGCGATATGCTTACTGGACGAACCTTCTCTTCTCAATGAAACATTATGTGGGGGGCATTAATTTTAACCACCACTCGAAGCCTTAGGATGAACTCTGGCGAGTTTTATTAGAAATAAATCCGTTATTGCGACTCTGCGTGTGAGTGCACCGCACACCTATCACACCCCTAATATTCGCCCCTGGTGCCAGTTACTGTAATGTGCACCATGTTTTCAGAAGTCACCATTTTGAAGAGTAATATTTATCGATACCCTTGAAAAAGTTCATATTGTAATGCTATACCTAATTAATATTTGGAGCCTAGACACTGAGAAAAAAACAGTTAGTGTCAAGTCTGTGAAAGAAAAGTTATAAAGCTATTGTGTGTGCGTGTGTGTGTGTGTGTATTTACATACATTTCCTTCTATATGTATATAAAGCTAATGCACGTGTAATTGCCGAGGTCCTTAAAAATATTTGAATAGGTGCTTAAAAGTCCTTAAAAAGTGCTTATTTTTTATGGGAGAAAAAGAGTGGGGACCCTGTAATAGAATCCTGCTATGGTCACAAATTTTTTGATCTATTTGAAAACTAAAATGTTTGCATGTGTGTGCGTGTTTTTCAATGCAAGATGTTTTAAATTTGAGTAGGGTGCATCTATTTCCAAAACATTTTCTGCTTAAGAGATTGTTCTATCTACTAATATTTTACCTGCTCAAAAAAAAGTTTTCTTACACCAAAAATGTATTTTATTGGCTCCAAAAATGCATTTTGTTGCTTTAAAAATGTGTTTCATCTGCTCCAAAAACGCATTTTGCTGCTCCAAAAATGTATTTTACCTGTTCCAAAAATGTATTTTACCTGCTATAAAAAGATATTTTACCTGCTCTAAAAATATATTTTACCTGCTCCAAAAAATGTATTTTGTTGCTCCAAAAATGTATGTCACCTGCTCCAAAAATGTATGTCACCTGCTCCAAAAATGTATTTTACCTGCTCCAAAAATGCATTTCGCTGATCCAGCAATGCATTTTACCTGCTCCAAAAATGCATTTTGCTGTTCCAAAAATGGTTTTGCAACTTTCCATCACTGAGCACGTACAATTAAAGGCGCATTATATCTGACTTGTAAAAAAAAATTATGCCGACCCAATGGCGCCGTGGTCTAAGCGAAGGCTTCTGATCATTCGTCCGGATGGGATCCCGGTGAGGCATGGATGTTGTGTTTGTCCCTTACCGCACTGGCTCTCTCCCTTCCTTGGAACCAGTGGCCCTAAATTAGGGGCAGGCGACTGCTTATATATAGCCCACTGAGTTGCTCACAGTGGTCGTTAAACTTCTAATAAAAAACAACAACTTTACACGGTTGAAAAGTTCTGGTGATGCAGTGCCTCGCTTGTCTCCTCTGAGGAGCCACCCATGTTTGCCCCATGAATTTCTTAGTTAAAGTCCATGTCTTTGATCCATAAATATGAGTTGGAATGATACATTGTTTACGCATTTTTCTGTTATGACATAATGGTACACTTATACTAATATACTGTAATGTACATCTAATTATATGCTATATGACCAGGCAATTACCCTTCCGCTGATGGATGAAGGCATCCGGAACTTTTTATCTTCATGCAGTCTCTTCCCAGTGACTCCAGTTGGCTTTAGAATTTTATCCACCTGTCTCCCACTGGTCTTCTTGTTCAGGACCTACTTGGCTGTCGCACCTTCGACTGAGGTGTCAGTGTTTGTGGTAGCTGGACGTCCTGACCTCGGCTTGTCTTCTAGTGCGGTACCCCAGCACTAAAGCACCTAAACCATTTTTGGACAGTGTTGCTGTTCACTGTTTCCTTGCCTTCAGCTGCACAATTTTTTCTCGCTGCTGCTGGCACGGTAAATCCTCTTTTCTACACTGCTGACCATCCAAAATGCAACACCAAGAAGGACACGAGACAACAAAGCCAGATTTACTGCACACATAACAAAGATGAAACGATTGAGCTTACAGGCCATTGCGACTTGCGGAATACGCAGACAACAATAGTTTGTGTGGCCCCCATGGCTGACAATAACGGCTGCTACACGCCGCGGCATCGAACAAAAGAGGCTCTGGATATAGGCTTGGGGTATGTTGGTCCAGGCTGCTTCCACACGTTGCCACAGTTCATCAGGCGTAGGTGCGGGTGGTGCTTGCCGGGCCACTTGGTTGCAGATCACCGACCAGACGTGTTCGATGGGCGACATATCTGGATAACACGCAGGTCACGGCAGCAGTGACACCTGTTGAGCCGTGAAGAATTGTTGCACGATGCGTGCCACGTGCGGGCGCGCATTGTCCTGTTGAAACGTGGCCGCTGGCAGGTCCTGCAGGTAAAGGAGGACTACAGGCTCCAAAACGTCGGAGATGTAGCGGTGGCTGTTGAGTGTACCGGCGATGCGTACCAGTGGGGTGCGGGTGTCATATCCAATTGCGCCCCAAACCATAACGCCAGGCGACGGACCGGTATGGCGATGCATAATGTAGGCGTCATACAGTCTCTCGCCGCGGTGCCGTCACACGTGGATCCGACCATCGTGGTGTTGCAGGCAGAAGAGGAATTCGTCGAAGAAGACAATGTCGTGCCATTCCGTAGTCCAGGGGCGGCGTTCAACGGCCCACTGCCGCCACACTCGCCGGTGGTGTAACGTCAATGGTAATCGGAGCAAAGGGCGCCGTGCGACAAGTCCCCGCTCCTGCGGACGACGTCGAACGGTACGTGCTGACACAGGTTATTGCGCAACACACCCTAATTCCTGCGCTAACGATCGTGATGTGGTGGTGCGAGCCGTCAATGCCCGCCGCACAACATGCCGGTCCTCTCGTTCGGTGGTGTGCCGCGGCTGCGACAATCACTTACGTCGGTCCGTCCGTCCCTTTTGCACCCACCGAATCCATACTCGCCTCACTGTGGCTGGATGTCGTCCCACACGGGCACCGATGAAACGGTAGGATAAACCGCGGTTGCGATAAGCCACTATTCGTCCTCTATCGAACTCCGAAACGTGCTGGAATGACTGCCGTATTCTGCGACGAGGCATCAGGAAGCTTCCCACGCACATGTCCGGCAGCAAAACACACTTCCACTATTTACACCCCGTCTTCTGTGCACCCTTCTTATAGTGCTTCTCGGTGGCGTGACGGGCGCACATGATTTGCATATGCCCCGCAATGCTAATCGTTTGCATGTCCTCTCGCGGGCGACGCATGCTGCGAATTTCAGGCCAATCGGATGCTTCCTTCTTGGTGTTGCATTTTGTGTGGCCTAATGGGTTAGGATCACCCGAACAGCACGTTTATCGACCTCTATCTTCGGCTCAGCTATAACTCAGTTTGGCTCCGTGCCAAATGCACGTCATCAACCTTATGTGTTCCATGTCATCGCGGTACCCTGTCGACACTGGCGCACGTTTCGCGCTGGAATTGAGGCCTAACATTATGTTCAACTCATAACAGGACGAACTGTTGACTCTCCCTGGGTAAATTTTTTTATCATAGTTTTTGTACAGAAGTATTATTTCAATACTTACATCATGAAACTGTCCTTTCGCTAGCTAAAATAACATAAGGTTACATTTCAAAAGTGGGTACTCAGTTGGTGTATTGCTCTGTTCACTTTCCTATTATTTAACTTTTATTGATTTTTCAATAAATCTATTTTCAGGAACTCGTTTCACCGATCGCCTACTGGAAAAACTCTTTGAAATGTGTGACAGAAAATGGCTCTGCAAGAATGAACAGATTCGTAAACTTAAAAGTTGCGTATACGAGAGTGGAGGTTCCATAAATATTGAACCGCTGCCAGGTTTGGACTTCCTCTTAAATGAGCATACGTCTTCCGTTTCGCTTCGCCACAGGAAAGAAACGTACGGAATGTCGGCAAATTTTTTATCGTACATGGCTTCTCATTGCAAGGTATGATTAATGCTTGATTCTTCTTAAATACCCGCTTTGTTTTGTTTCCTATACAGCTTATAATATTTTCCAAAATATCTTCAAACAGTTCATTTAATTAGGAGCTTGCGTGAATAAATTATTCTGTCTGATTCCCAAAGAAAAATAACAAATGGAATTAATATATCCTCGAGCAGCTCTTTTACTTACGGAAATTGTCACGAGAAACACATTTGGCTGATTCACTGTAAAAAATAATTGGAGTGAATTCACAGAAAATTTCTTAAAATAACGTGCAGCAAAGTTGCCGGTAGGTATCAGTCTTTTTCAGAAATTTCCGTTTCTAAAAGTACCCTTTTATTGTAACTTCCGTATTTTCACAGATTTTCCGTAGACAGAAATTCCGTTTATTTCAGAAAAAAAAACCCATTTCAGGTTTTTCCGTATTTAAACTGAAATTCAGCAAAATCGACGACCCTGATATCCTACCCAGATAATCCTTCCGATGAGGTCAGGATCGAACCCAGTACGTTTAAGCTGTCTAAATAGGTAACTCGCGCCTTTAACCATGCACGGAACTACAAATTCCCGGCAAACTGACTCGCATGCTTCATAAAACGAATTCCGCGAAGAAGAAATTTTGTTTTTTGTCATTAATGCGAGCGATTTAGTCATTTTATTTTCTGTTGGACTTATTATTTTTCTGAACAGGTTTGTAATTTTTTTTCTGTACTTCTGTAGGAGGACTTTGCACAAATTAAGCATTTGTGAGCCTAATTTTAAGAAGTAACAAAATGTTTTGCAACTTGATTTTTTTATATTGACAATGACTTTCAGTTATCTTTTAAAAAGTTAAATGTACTTTTTTATAGTATTATTTCACAAAAAAAAACTACATATAAAATTTACCTTTGTCTTAAGTTGTCCAAAGACTGATACACAGACGTCGAGTAATTAATCATCTGTACAATAAGTACCCGGTTTCTTACAGTAACACAATATATAACAAGTAGCTGGTGCACCAAATAAGGGAAAAAGAGAAGAAATATCCTGTGCCACAATAAACAAAATCCATGCGATATGCTATCCACAATATCCGATCTCGCTACGGAACTTCAAAATTCGACAGGCGATTGAAATTTAAAAGTTAATCAAACCTCCAGTATTCTCACCAATCGCTCCTATTACCGGTAATTTCTCGTCATGAGGATGGGGAAAAATTGAGAACGAAGTTTTTCCATTAATATAAGAAACGAAATGCGGAAAGGTTCCTGAAAATTCAGAAAGTTCCGTTAACACATCTGTAAAACGATACTTTACCATCAATATAAGAAAGAAACTGCGGAAAGGTTTCTGAAAGTTCAGAATTTTCCCGTGGTACGAAAAATCCGTGAAATTCAGGTTTCTTTCCGTCATTTCCCGGAAAAGGTGTCTGAAAAACATGCTTCGTTAATTCACGAAAGAAATTTGCAGCGTTCTTTTGATTGGGAACCCGAACAGGTAAAGTAATCCCATGCAATCCTTCCCTTTCGAACGAAAACATCTCATCCAGACAGTGTTAGTTAGAATCCGGTGGAAACACGAAGTTTCTGGACTTCCCTTGTAAAACCTCTTTCGAAATTCACGAACCACTTTCCCGGATTCCTTTCGTGAATTAATGAAGCATATCTCTGATATAGGGATGTAAGGTCAGGTGATGCGTAACATCACAGCCTCTCCTTGACAAATGTCAACCCCGCCTTCTCGTGGTGCATCCTGTTCCCACTAAAGGGGCTCTGACGACCGCAAATAGCGGTATAACTATACCATCGGGATCAGAGGAAATGCTATCCCACACTCACCAACCCGCTTGGCCAGCGTGGTGAGTTATGGCCAAACACCTCCAAAATGACTCTACAACTTAAATCTTGGCCCTCAGTCTCCGGCAGCTGGAATGTACCTGGCCAAGGCAGCGGCCAGTGCGACATGAAGGCAGAGGGTGCTAAGAATCCCCGGAGGACCGGACTAGGCTGCCATTTGATGCTGACCTTGGCTACCTACAACGGACGCTCCCTATCTTCTGATTCAAGGCTTCTTGAATTGGAAGAGGAACTACAAAGGATCAAGTGGGACATCGTGGGGCTAAGTGAGGTAAGGAGAAAAGGAGAAGATCTCATTGAACTGAAAAGTGGACATCTCTTCTATTATCGTGGGACAGATACTGGCAGAACTAGTGGTGTTGGATTTATAATAAACAAGAAACTGAAGGATAAAGTGGTAGAAGTTGAAAGTTCCTCTGACAGAGCTGCACGACTCGTTATCCAACTATCGAGAAGATACCAGGCTCAGATTATTCAAACGTATGCACCCACCACAAGTCATCCTGAAGAAGAAATTGAAGAATTTTATGAGGAAATTCGTCATCTAAATAATAAAGGTAAGCAGCACTTGAAGATAATTATGGGAGATTTCAATGCAAAAATAGGGCACCGGCAACAGAATGAAACTTCAGTAGGTAAATTCGGTCACGGCAACAGAAACCAGCGTGGAAATACTCTCGTTGAGTTTGCAGAGGCAGAAGGATTTTTCATCTTGAATTCCTTTTTCAAGAAAAAGCCACACAGGAAATGGACATGGAGACATCCAATTGGGACGACAAGTGAAATTGATTTTATTATGTGTAACAAAAAATTCGTCATCGAAGACTGCAGTGTGCTAAACAAGTTCAACACAGGTAGTGACCATAGATTGGTGAGATGTAAGATGCACCTCAACACTAAACTGGAACGTGGCAAGCTCATAAGACAAACAAAATGTATTGACATAACCAACCTTAAAAAACACCATAATACTTTCAAGTTGGAACTGAAGTACAGATTCTCTGCTTTAGAAGGCCTAACATCGGAAGAAGTGGATATTTCGGAAGTTAACAGAAAAGTAACCAAAGCTCTTATGGAAACAGCAACAAAATTAGCTGGGTCTAAGAACAAGTTGCATGTAAACAAATTATCAGGAAAAACCAAAATGTTGATGCAAAAAGAAGAGAGATGAGGACAACTAAAGAAGATGTGACTTCCAAAGTGGAATATATAGAGCTATGCAAGACAGTACGAAAAAGTATCACTGAAGACGTAAGAAAATTCAACTGTGAACTAGTGAGGAAAGCAATTGAAAACAACCAAAGCCTAAAGATAGCAAAGGGACATCTCAGTAAGGGAAGAAAACAGATTATGGCTCTGAGAAAAGAAGATGGTTCTGTAACAAGAAATAGAGGCGAAATTTTGACAAGAGTGAAAGATTTCTACTCCAAATTATATGAAAGGGATGATACATGTACTCCAGACATCATGAAAGGTACCAGAGTTCTTCCAGTCCTCCCAGCAGAAGTTGCACATGCAATCAAGAACATGAAGCGGGGGAAAGCTCCAGGAGAAGATGGAATTACTATAGACATCATACAAGAAGCAAGTGGAGAAATTGAAACAGTACTCGCCCAAATTTTCACTCGATGCCTTAATGAAGGGAAGATTCCTGAGGATTGGAACAATGCTACAATGATCCTGCTACATAAAAAAGGTGACATTGAGGATCTCAGGAACTACAGACCTATCAGCCTCCTATCAGTGGTTTATAAAATCTTCACTAAAGTTCTTTCACACCGCTTGAAGGTAACACTGGACATGGCTCAACCGAGAGAACAAGCTGGATTCAGGAGTGGCTACAGCACAATAGATCATATCCATGTGCTGAGAGAACTAATTGAAAGAGCGAGGGAATATGAACTTCCATTGTGCATGGCTTTTATCGATTATGAAAAAGCCTTTGATTCGGTGAAACCATCAGCAGTTACCACGGCTCTGAAATCCTGCGGTATTGAAGATGCATACATTAATATTATTAATAACATCTATGAAAATGCAAGTGCAAAGATTCGGCTGTTTGAAAATACAACACACATAAAAATTGGAAAGGGAGTGAGACAAGGTGACACCATATCTCCGAAGCTCTTTAATGCCACATTGGAAAATGTCTTTCAATCACTGAACTGGGAAAACAAAGGGATAAAGATTAATGGAGATTATCTAACCCACCTTCGTTTTGCTGATGACGTAGTCATTTTTGCAACTACCCCATCAGAGCTGCAGAGTATGATCCAGGAACTTGCTGACAAGAGTAAAGAAGTGGGATTAAAAATGAACTTTCAGAAGACAAAAGTGATGTTCAATGCTTTTACAAGAAATGAAGATTTATCGATTGATGGAGAAAAACTGGAGATAACAGATACGTATGTTTATCTTGGACAGCAGATATCAAGTGAGGGTCACATTGATGAAGAAATTAATCGGCGTACAAAACTTGCCTGGAAAGCTTTTGGAAGAAACAGCATAATTTTCAAGAGCAATATGCCATTATGTCTTAAAAGAAAAGTGTTTGATCAATGCATCCTTCCAGTGCTTACGTATGGTGCAGAGACGTGGACCTTAACTAAAAGAGACATACAAAGGCTGCAGACAACTCAAAGAAGCATGGAGAGGTGCATGCTTGGTATAACCAGGAGAGATAAGAAGAGGAACTCGTGGATCCGAAAAATGACGAGAGTGGAAGACATCATGATCAGAGTTAAATTCCTGAAATGGCAATGGGCTGGACATACTGCCAGAAGGACAGACCATAGATGGACAGCCGAAATTTTAGATTGGATTCCAAGGGACAGGAAAAGACCCAGAAAAAGACCACATGGGAGATGGGTGGATGAAATTCGTAAATATGCGGGAGTGACATGGAGGAGACTAGCACAAGACAGACCGTTGTGGAGGAAACTTGGGGAGACCTTCGTCCAGCAGTGGATTGATAATGGTTGACAATGATGATGATGATGATCTCTGATATAACCTTTTCCGTGAAGTGATGGAAAGAAACCTGAATTTCACGGATTTTTTTGTTCGTCAGGAAAATTCTGAAATCTCAGAAACCTTTCCGTAATTCCTTTCTTATTCTGATGGTAAATTTCCGTTAGTAGGATGTGTTAAGGGGAAATTTTGAATTTTCAGAAACCATTCCGCAATTCCTTTCTTATTTTGATGGTAAATTACCGTTAGCAGGATGTGTTAAGGGAAAATTTTGAATTTTCAGAAACCATTCCGCAATTCCTTTCTTATTTTGATGGTAAATTTCCGTTAGTAGGACGTGTTAAGGGAAAATTTTGAATTTTCAGAAACCATTCCACAATTCCTGTCTTATTTTGATGGTAAATTTCCGTTAGTAAGACGTGTTAAGGGGAAATTTTGAATTTTCAGAAACCATTCCGTAATTCCTTTCTTATTTTGATGGTAAATTTCTGTTAGTAGGATGTGTTAAGGGAAAATTTTGAATTTTCAGAAACCATTCCGCAATTCCTTTCTTATTTTGATGGTAAATTTCCGTTAGTAGGACGTGTTAAGGGAAAATTTTGAATTTTCAGAAACCATTCCGTAATTCCTTTCATATTTTGATTGTAAATTTCCGTTAGTAGGATGTGTTAAGGGAAAATATTGAATTTTCAGAAACCATTCCGCAATTCTTTTCGTATATTATCAAAAAGCTCTGTTCTCACTTCTTAAAACATTCCCGTAATAGGAGAGATTCGCGAGAACACCTGAAGTTTAATTAACTGTTAAATTTTAATCGTCTGTGAGAGGATCTGATTTTGAAGTCCTGTAGTGAGATCGGATATTATGGATAGCATATCCCATGAATTTTGCTCATAGTGCTACACAATATTTATTTTCTCTTCCCCATTTTGTGCACCAGTAATTATATATTGTGTTACCGTATAAGAGAAACCGGGTACTTAAATTATTGTACTGCTGATTGTACGATATCTATATATCCGTGTCTGTGGAGTGCTTAAGACAAAAGCTATCATAGCTATCAAGAGTAAATTTTATATGTACTTAGAAGTTTTGTGAAATAATATTATAAAACAGTACATTTCACCATTTGTTAAAGATAGCTGAAAGTGTGGTCAGTTAAAAAAAAAAAAGTTAGTAAAATCATGCAATGCATTGGTTATGATACGCTTTCCAGCATACCAGAAATCATTACTCAAATTATGAAGACAATGGCTGTGGAATAAATCTCGCTCCTGTGTCCTGACCTTTGATCCCATTTCGATGATATTCAACAGCACCGGCCCACTGTACTTAAGGAACAACATGAGAAAGTTTTGTCACATTCTAAACATTTTTACGCAAGTTATGGTGCATAAGGGGGATGGAATGGATCCCGCTATGTCCTGACCTTTGACCCCTTTCGCCCATTTTCAATAGCGTTCGTCTCCTACCACATACTAAAATTTCATAGAAATTTCTACCCGAGTTATCCTGCGGACAGACAGACAGATGGACAAAGCTGGAGCGTGTGCACTTCTTCAACCTACGGTTGGAAAACGTAAACAAGTTAGTAAAATCATGCAATGCATTGATTATGATACGCTTTCCAACATACCAGAAATCAAGTTATTACTGCCGCCCCGGTGGCACAGTGGTCTAAGGCCACTGTGTTTGTCTTACGGCACTGGCTCTCTCCCTTCCCTGGAACCAGTGACCCTAAATTAGGGACGGGCGACTGCTTATAGCCCATTGAGTTGCTCACGGTGGTCGTTAAACCTCCAATCAAAAAAAAAAAAAAAAAAAAAAGTTATTACTCAAATGATGAGGATAATGGCTGTAGAATAAATCTCATTCCTATGTCCTGACCTTCAACCCCATTTTCAACAGCTTTCATCCCCAAGTGGTCCCCTACCACATACTAAAATTTCATCGCAATCGAATCATTTTTACAGAAGTTATGACGCACAAGGACAATGGAATGGATCCCGCTTCTATGTCCTGACCTTTGACCCCATTTTGCTTATTTTTAATAGGATTTATCCCCAGTTGGTCCCCTACCACATATAAAAATTTCATCGAAATCGAACTATTTTTACGCAAGTTATGACGCATAAGGACAATCTAATGGACCCCGCTGTTATGTCCTGACCTTTGACCCAATTTCGCCCATTTTCAATAGGGTTCGTCCCCAGGTGGTCGCATACCCCATACTAAAATTTCATCGAAATCAAACCATTTTTATGAAAATTATCGTGCTGACAGACGGACAAAGCTGGAGCATATACGCTTCTTCAACCTACGGTTGGAAAGCGTAAAACAAGTTAGTAAAATTATGCATTGCATTGATTATGATACGCTTTCCAACATACCAGAATTCATTACTCAAGTTATAAGGATAATGGTTGCGGAATACCTCTCGCTCCTGTGTCCTGACCTTTGACCCCATTTCGCCAATTTTTAATAGGGTTCCTTCCCAGGTTATCCCCTACCACATACTAAAATTTCATTGATATCGAACCATTTTTTACGCGAGTTATTGTGCGGACAGACAGACAGACGGACAAAGCTGGAGCATATATGCACGTTTCGTCAACCTGTGGTTGGAAAGCGTAAAAAAGGAATCTCAAGTTCCAAAGCATTCTGTTGCTTCGAAAAATCACGATGAAAAAAAATCAGTTAATTTGTGGTAAGTCCTCGTACAGAAAAAATAAAATAATTACAAACTTATTAAAAAAAGCTTCAACCGAAAAATAAAAGGACTAAATCACTCGATCGCATTACGAGGAGATGCTGAATAGTTCTCGGCCTAACCCACTTCGTGCAGTTATTTTGTCACTACAGCTCGAAAGAGCATTGTGACAAAATAATGTATTGTAAAGTGCCAATTTTCAGACTAACAGTTTTTTTTTTTTTTTTGCAGATGTTTGACGTCCTGAACTAAATCATGTCAGTGCAAAATGTTGAGTTTTCTAGTGTGGAACTCCGGGCTGTCATGAAATTTCTGTTCCTGAAGAAAATAAAAATGCAAGGGAAATTTATGAATATTCGGTAAGTACTACCCACTATATGGTAGTACTTACCGAAGCATTAACCGGCGATTGGTGGGACATATCGCTGATGTTAAGGAAGGCAACCCTTCCACCTCCCTTTCAATTTACCAACAGTGATACGTCCGCGATTTCCGATTGGCAAAATGTTAAACGTATTGCTCCGTTCAGCAATCGGAAAGCCTTCAGGTACCGCGAAAGCATTGAAATCTATCTACCTTACTCCTAACACTTGCAATACAGATGCACCTTTTCACATACCTATCATTTGGAAAGCTATTTTGAAATCTGGCAACAACTGATGCTTATGCCACGTGTTTCATTCCATGGCTGATGAAGTTTAGAAGTCACTAGCGAAACGTCCCACGACTTATTATTTTCACCGTAACTTATGCGCGATATGAGGATATCAAGAATTATTCTAATGTTTTGTGTGTTACGTGTTTCACTGCCAATTATTCTCACTATGGTATCAACATGCCCCAACCATTGTATCAGCATGCCCCAGCCAGTGTATCATCATTCCCCTGCGAGTGTATTAACATGCCCCAACCATTGTATCAACATGCCCCAGTCAGTGTATCATCATTCCCCTGCCAGTGTATTAGCATGCCCCAACCAGTGTATCATCATTCCCCAGCCAGTGTATCCTCATGACCCAGCCAGTGTATCATCATGCCCCAGCCAGTGTATCACCAAACCCCAGCCAGTGAATCACCAAACCCCAGCCAGGGTATCATCATGATCCAGCCAGTGCATCATCATGCCCCAGCCAGTGTATCACCATGCCCCAGCCAGTGTATCATCATGCCCAGCCAGTGTATCATCATGACCCAGCCAGTGCATCATCATGCCCCAGCCAGTGTATCATCATGACCCAGCCAGTGTATCATCATGCCCCAGCCAGTGTATCATCATGACCCAGCCAGTGTATCATCATGGCCCAGGCAGTGTACCATCATGACCCAGCCAGTGTATCATCATGGCCCAGCCAGTGTATCATCATGCCCCATCCAGTGTATCAACATGTCCCACCACGGGGAGAGCAAATTCGTTGAATTCTTAATTGCTATTAACCCTTTAACGACCATGACCAAAAAATCTTGCATCACTCAAAATACCACAACTCCCGAAACTGTATGTTGGTTAACTTGTTTGTTTAATAGCAACAATATTGACTAAGGATGAGTTCTGCTGGCCCCTCTTAGGTCGAAAAAATTTGAAGAACAAGCAAGGGTAAGAAATCTGACTCCCTCTAGACAGGCGTTTCGGGTGGCTACGGCCGTTCGTGCGTACTGCCCTTTTGGGCGTTATGGTCGTTAAAGGGTTAATAGCCGAATAGTGCTGCATTACGCATGCCAAGTTACAACTTTCTGACCACAACAGAAAAAAAAAATATGAAAATTCCCAATTGCAACAACTAAACCCGGTCTTTCCCACTCTATTATTATAAAGGATCCTTTGGAACTTCAAGTCATAATCACCAATGCCATAGCCACGATCACGCCGGATATCCTTAAAGCGCTCTGAAATGAACTGAAATATCGTTTGCATGAGCTCGCATAGAAATCGATGTTAGGTTGAAATACAGAAAAGGGTGAGACATAAATATTGATTCACTCCAGAGTGTCGGTGATTTCTTTGTTTTCCCAGATTCCCCAAAGACATCTGTATGTGTATCGGTTACAGCTATATCAGCCGTGTAAGAAAAGCAGTACCGACATACAGGAGTTGGACAAAATAATATAAACACCACCCTTTCAGACGTGACTTGTAATGCAGCTGCGTACGTCGCAATACGCAATCCATCACTTTTTGGTTGTAACAGCTTTGATTCGAACCTCAAGGTCCTGTTTAAATGCATTTGAAGTGTCTAGTTGCAAAATTTCTTTCAGGGTGACGACGAAATGAGCAGCCTAACGGACTTAGAAAGAAGTCTAATAATTGGTGGCCGGCTAGTTGGTGCCTCCGTGACAACAGTCGCCAGGGTAGTGGAAGGTATCAAGAGCTATTGTGTCTAGCGTCATGGCAGCATACCGTGTCAGTGGCTAAACTTCGTCTGCGAAACACAAGAGCTGCGGGAAAACGACCCTGACTAATAGAGACAGGAGAGCATCAAATAGGATCGTTGCCCGTGATAAGAAGACCACAGCACCGAAAATTAATGCGGAACTCAATCCGCATCTCCAGACCCCAGTAACAACTAAAACAGTAGGCAGGGAACTGCATAAACAAGGTATTCATGACAGAGCTGCTATTGCGAAACCTCTGGTGACCAGTGTGAATACACAACAGCGACGGCAGTGTGCCAAGCATGCAACATGGACTGCTGACACACGAAAATCTGTAGTGTGGCCGGATGAATCCATATTTACAGTGTTACCCATCGCAGGACATGTTTAACACCATCTGAAGCGTACAACCCAGACGGTCTGCTCCCAACAAAGCAGCATGGTGGTGGTTCTATCATGTTCTATAAGGTCATGTCATTGTTATCAGAAGAACGAATGACTGGCAGGGCGTATGAAACCATTTTGGCCAACCCAGTCCATCCAATGGCTCAGTCATTGTTTCCTGTATGGGATGCCATCTATCAATGTAACACCCAATTCACAGAGCTCGGAATGTCCAATCATGGTTTGAGGAACATTAGGGCGAACTTTCACACCTTACCTGGCTTTCCAATCACTCGACTTAAACATCATCGAGCCATTGTGTTCTGTGTTGGAAAACAGAGTAATATTCTGTTATCCTCCTCCTGCATCTCTCAAAGATTTGCAGCAGTTTCTGCATGAAGAATGATGTAATATCCCACTTACCTCCATCCAGGATTTGTATGCGTTTATTCGAAGGAGGATTCAGGCGGTTTTCATTGCCAAAGGTGGTCACACACCCTATTAGGTATACAAAACCTTCTTTTCTTAGGTGTTCACGTTATTCTGTCCAGACCTGTATGTGATTTGCAGAGATATCTACAAGTGCTGAGTTACAGTTATATATGCCATGTAAGAAAAGCAGTCCTTCACGTTTATTAATTTGGTTTGCTGTTTTTCTGCGGTTGCGGAAATGGTATGGCTCGTGACCTTCTGTAATATGAGTTCCAACTGGGCCAAAAAGCAGCTGGGGCTACTTGAAACACTTGCGCGAAAAGGGGGAGCATAGAGTCAGATTTGAATATGGTAAAACCAGATTTGAATTTGGTGAACCGCTAGAAAATGGCTCACAAAATTCAAATCTGGCAGCCAGGAATTGGAAGATCTGACTCAGGGAGGCTAACTACCGTGGAATCTGAAGCCCTACATGAAGCAGTGGTCGCCAGTACTACAACCAGCACACTTCGATTGTCTAGACAATTTGGCACTTAACAATCCAGTATCTATGGCCGTCTTCACAAGCTCTGAAAGACCAACAGAAGCTACCGAGTGGTTCCGCACGAACTGACACCTGCCCAAGCTCAAAGACGAGTGGAGATCTGTCAATTGTTTGGAAAACCAGTTGTGGTATCTGTACCGAAGAGCGTTTCATCGGACCGCACGATACGTGTGATGAAGAATGAATCTTTTACAATAGTCCAAAAATGCGGAACCAACGGCTTGATCTCGGCCAGATACCACAACCCGTCGCCAAACGTGGAAGGTTCGAGCAAAAGGTGCCGCTGGGTGTATGGTAAAACTGTGATTGTTTCATGCATCATGAACTTGTCCCAAGTGGTCATGGTATCCCTGCTGATCTCTACCTATCCTAATTAGGTCGAATGTATGCCTTTCTGGAACAAAACTACCCCGCCATGGTCAACCGTAGAGGGTTCTTCTACAGCAAGATAACGCACCTTCACATGTGGAACATTCAGCCAAAGCAAAAATTCAGGAGCTTAGAGGTATAGAGCTGTTTTCTACCTAGCTTATAGCACGGACTTTGCACCGAGTGACTGCCATCAGTTTCTCTCCATGGCTTACTTTCTGCGTGGCAGGCATTTGCATAACCGAGCTGAGATGGAAGCAGGAGTACACGAATTTTCGCCTCATACTACAAAATATGGTATCATGCCAGAATCACCAGTTTAGCACAGCTTCGGCCATCGATCATAATGGCATTTATTTCGAGGATAGATACTGATTAGATTTTGTATTAGCACTGATCCAAATACAAGTATTCCACTGTGTCAATATTTATGACTCACATTCTGTAACAAAGAAAAGACATTTGTACAACATCCACTAAATTATTAGGGGCATACAAAAGTTTCAGCAGCCCCCACCAGCGGGCGCTGAAAGGGTGTAACCGGCCGGCGACCCGTGCTGTCAGTTAGCACATGAAGCCAAGCATGGCGGTCGATAAAGTTCATTTGCGGCACTGCTTGTTATTCATGTTTAATTTAGTGTAAAGTTCAAGTGAAGCATACGGTTCAATATGTCAGGAATATGGCGAAACGGTTATGGGTGAGCGGACGTGTCGAAAATGGTGTCCCAGGCTTAAGAAAAGTGATCTAAGCTTGGAAGACAAGCCACGTGAAGGTAGACCGCATGAACACGCAGACAAGGAGCTGGAATCTCTGTTGCAAAATGATACCATACAATCGACTACGCAACAGGCAAAACGTTTGAAGTGGCTCAATCGACAGTGGTACGGCATCTACAAGCTTTGGGGAAGATCCAGAAGATTGGTTAGTGGGTCCGCATATTTTATCGGAGCGTAATATTGGTCAACGATTAGGCATCTGCATGTCGTTGCTGAAGAGGTTTCAAGGGGAAAATTTCTTGTGGAAGGTTGTCACGGGATGAAAAATGGGTCTATTGCGACAACCCTGTTCGCAAGCGATCCTGGGACGACCCAGGCCAGCCATCAGCGTCTACTGCAAAACAGGATATCTACGGGGGAAACGATGCTGTTGTATGTGTGTGGTGGGATATGAATGGAGTGCTGTGCTTCGAACTGTTGAAACCGGGCGAAACAATCGCTGCACAACGATATAGCGAACAGTTGATGAAACTGAACGCCGCAGTCGAGCAAAAACGCCCATGGACAGGTAAAGAATGCCGCCCATTCATCCTGTTACACGCTAATGTCAGACCACATGTAGGTGCCACCACGAAATCAACCCTTGAACAGTTACACTGGGAGGTTTTACCGCACGCGGCTTACTCCCCGGGACTCCCCGGGACATTGCACCCTCAAACTTTCATCTGTTTCGCTCTATGCAACATTCCTTAGCCCAACAGTGGTTAACCGCAATTCCACAGGTGGAAAATTTCGTCACTGCGTTTTTCAGCTCAAGACCCGAGTCATATCACAGGGGCATTCATTTGTCGCCTGAAAGACGGCAAAAGGTCATTTATGATAACGGCCAATATTTCGTTGAATAAATGTGTACTGATTTTCTGATTGTTTCTGTCTCCTTTCTCCTCAAAATGGCGGAAACTTTTGCATACCCTTAATAAAAACCTTTATTCGTTCCCAAGTTAAACCATCTTTTATCCCGAATTACAGCACGTATACCGTTTGGCATGATTCCACAAGATGTTGGAGGGAATATGAAGCATACCAGACATTCACCAGCCAGTCCCTTGATTTGCTCTGTTTTTATGGAAAAAGATTTTGATCCCGGATCTGTTTCGCTAACATACACCATACGTTCTCAAAGCGGGTCAATTCTGGGATATCTGGGAGCTACAAATGATGGCGGATGTCGCTGTCATGCTGGCTGAGCCACTGTTTAACACATCGTGCGTGATAGACAGCAGCACTGTAGTCTAAGGAACAGCCGTCACCAGCTGGATACAAGTGTACATTCCATGATGGACTTGATCGCAACAACGTTCAGATAATCCTTGGAGGACCCTGTCTTCCTAAAATATCAGGGGATCCGTTCCGTGCCAACAGAACGTGCTCCGCACAATGACACCATCTCTAGATCCTTGAGCTGCGTTTAAAGGAACCCTCAGCTGCGTTTATCTCTATAACCTTGAGCTGCAATAATCCTTGGAGGACACCCGGTCTTCTTGAAGCATTAGGGAGCTGTTACGTACCAAAAGAACGTGCTCCACACCATGACACTATCTCTAGAACCTTGAGCTGCGTTTATCTCTAGAACCTTGAGTTGCAATAATCCTTGGAGGACACCCGGTCTTCCTGAAGCATTAGGGGATCTGTTCCGTACCAACAGAACGTGTTCCACACTATTACACCATCTCTAGAACCTTGAACAGCGTTTAAATGAACCTTGAGCTGCGTTTATCTCTAGAATCTTGAGCTGCAATAATCCTTGGAGGACACCCAGTCTTCCTGAAGCATCAGAGGACCCGTTCCATACCAACAGTAGGTGCTCCACACCATGACACCATCTCTAGAACCTTGAGCTGCGTTTAAAGGAACTTTGAGCTGCAATATTCCTTAGAGGACACCCGGTCTTCCTGAAGCATTAGGAGACATGTTCCGTACCAACAGAACGTGCTCACACCATGACACTATCTCTAGAACCTTGAACTTCGTTTATCTCTAGAACCTTGAGCTGCAATAATCCTTGGAGGATACCCGGTTTTCCTGATGCATCAGGGGACCTGTTCCATACCAACAGAACGTGCTCCACACCATGACACTATCTCTAGAACCTTGAGCTGCGTTTAAAGGAACCTTAAGCTGCGTTTGTCTCTAGAACCTTGAGCTGCGTTTAAAGGAACCTTGAGCTGCGTTTATCTCTAGAACCTTTAGCTGCAATAATCCTTGGAGGACACCCGGTCTTCCTGAAGCATTAGGGGACCTGTTCCGTACCAACAGAACGTGCTCCACACCATGACAACATCTCTAGAACCTTGAGCTGCGTTTATCTCTAGAACCTTTAGCTGCAATAATCCTTGGAGGACACCCGGTCTTCCTGAAGCATTAGGGGACCTGTTCCGTACCAACAGAACGTGCTCCACACCATGACAACATCTCTAGAACCTTGAGCTGCGTTTAAAGGAACCTTGAGCCGCGTTTGTCTTTAGAACATTGAGCTGCAATAATACTTGGAGGGCACCCGGTCTTTCTGAAGCATTATGGGACCTGTTCCGTACCAACAGAACGTGCTCCACACCGTGACTCTATCTCTAGAACCTTGAGCTGGGTTATCTACAATTGCATTCAAAAATTTTAAATGATTCAGTGCAGATAGCACTGAATTTTTTCGTTAATAACATTTAATGCATTTTTATTGTAGTTACTATATACTGGAGGTGTCATCAATTCCAATCATTAATTCACAAATGCTTTTCAAATAATATACACTGTATTGACAAAAGTAACCGGACACCCCTTCAAAAACAAATGAACGGATCCGCTGCGTTTTTACATACGTGGTACAGCCGCAAACGGTATAAAAACAAGCCTGCAGCTGACCGCGATCAGATCGCACTGTGAGGTTGAGTGAAAAGGCGGCGGCGGGAGAGAACTGATTTTAAGAAAGAAAAGATTGTTGGGTGTTTTATTAGGGATTGTCCAAAAGAGAAGCATAGAGGCCTTTAAGCACACCCAAGTCACCTGTTTTGCATACACTGTTTTAGTGTATGATGCATGGCATGCCCGAAGCAGCAAAACGTACCGGTAGACCAAAGAAAATCAGTGATAGAGGACGACGAAGCATCAGGAGAGTCATTACAGCTAATCGACTGAGTACTGCACAAGACCTCAGTGTTCAGGTGAGTAACAATGCTAGGGCCTTAGTATGTACAGGTACCATTCGCAGATAACTTCATTCCATGGCTTACTGTGGTCGTGCGGCTGCTCATAAGCCTTTCAACTCCACTCGGAATGCTACTCGTCGTTTAGCATGGTGTAAAGGACATTTATCGTGGACCTTAGATCAATGGAAACGGGTCCAATGGACTGATGAATCCAGATACACGACTCTTCAGTCTGATGGCCGTGTGTGGGGTATGGCGGCAGCCGGGGGAACGCTATTTACCACAGTGTACTATTCATACGGTCAAGCTTGGAGCTGGCAGTGTACTCTTGTGGGGGTGTTTTTCGCGGTATGGTCCTGGCCCATTGGTTATCGTGGACAAACCTGTTAACTAGCACGTCTACCTCGATATTCTGGACAATTATGCTCTACCAACTCTGTGGCAATACTATGTGACACAGCCTTGTTGGTACTAGCAGAATAATGCACCGAGCCATAAAGAAAGGACTGTTACGGAGTGGTTTGACGATAATTCCTTATCGTGTGTGGGCTGGCCAGCACTGAGCTCTGATCTTAATCCCATAGAGCACCTATGGGATGAATTAGAGCCCCACATAAGAAGTTGGAACCAAGGCCTACTACTAAGCAACAGTTAGCGGCAGCGTTATGTACTGAATGGAAGCGCATACCTATTGCTGTGTTCCAAAACCTTGTCGAAAGCATGTCTCGAAGGGTCAGTGCATGCATTACGGCCAAAGGTGGACCGACACCGTACTTATGTATGTCAATAAATGCTCTGTTGTGTTTCTCTTCTAGGAGTCCTAGAGTTTTGTCAATATAGTATATGTCTATATATGCTGTCAATGCATTTCTTAACCAGGACAAATGAATAATTAGACAAGAAAGATGACACCGAATTTTCGGGTGCAATAAGCACGTCTTTTGAATCCGTTCTGACGCAAATTAAATTTATCAAAGCTATTCAAAGTCAATGGAACCGGTAGGGAAAACAATATATCTGACGGAAGAAAAAACTTTTTCCTTCGGGTTTTTATATATCAGATATTGCTGTAAACGGAATCGTGAGCTTACGAACCCTTAGAAACAGATTTCGACAAAAATATGATGTGACTTTACGTCCTTTGATGGGAAAACCATGCATTATTTTAGGAAGAAAGCATTCTCAAAAGGTTTATCCATATGAGCGGTATCGGTCCAAAAAATAAAAAAAATAAAATAAAATTAGTCGAGTTTTCAGGAGCCCAGATTTTGCTACAAATACATCAGATGCAGAAATTAACACTTATGACCCCAGGTGACCAAACCATTCTTTACAAAATATTAGAAATTATATGAAAAATATTTTCTATCAGGTCTTGTGTGCGATACAGGAATAATTTTTCAAATCGGAGTTTTAGGAGCAGAAAACGCAATTTACCTTTGTGCCCCCTAGCGGAAAGTCTATGATTTACTTGGAAATTTTGAATTTATTGGAAAAACATTTCGCATCGGAAACACTATCCAACAAAGAAGGGATTTTTCAAATCGGAGTCTTAGAAGTACAGATATTGACAAAAAAATATGATATACATCTACGCCAGGCCATGCATTATTTCAAGAAGAAAATGTTCCTAAAAGGTTTGTCGACATGTCAACCAACGACTTTTTTATCAATCGAGATTTTAGAAGCTCATATTTTACTGCAAATACATCACAAGCGGAAATTAAGACTTAACGCCACCTGGTGGCCAAACCATTTTTTACAAAAATTAGAAGTTATGTGCAAACGATTTCCCATCAAGAGCTGTATCCCGCGCAGAAAGAATTTTTCAAATCAGAGATTTAGAAGCAGAGATATAGGGGGAAACGCAATTGATCTTTACGCCCCGTAGCGGAAAGTCTATGAATTACTTGAAAATTTTGAAACGATATGAAAAACATGTCACACGGAAAACACTATCCAACAAAGAAGGAATTTTTCAAATCGGACACCTAGAAGTTGAGATATTGACAAAAATAAGTTATACATCTACGCCCCCTGGCGGAGAAACTAGAATATTTTAGGAAGAAAATATTCCGAAAAGGTTTATCGATGTGAGTGACATCAGTCCACGAAAGAATGTTTTCAATCGATATTTTAGAATCTCCGATTTTATGGAAAATACATCAAAAGCAAAAATTAACACTTACGCCCCCTGGTGGCCAAGGCATTCTTTACCAAAAATTCGAAATTATATGCAAAAGATTTTCCATCAAAAGATGTATCCGCTGAAGAAAAAAATTTCAAATCGAAGTTTTAGAAGAAGAGTTATCGGGGAAAATGTAATTTACTTTTACGCCCCCTAGCGAAACATCTATGCGTAATTTGAAATAGTAACTATATCTAAAATACTGTTCGACATGAATGGAATCGAAGTTTAGAAGCAAGATATGTGGAATAAAACGTATTTTTGAATTCGACATCATCTGCATTTACGCCCTCTAGCGGCGAAATTGTACATCGTAAAAAAAAAAACCAAATGAAGGATCATCATTCGCATATTTCAAGCTTCCGAATACAAATAAGAATTTTTCAAATCGGACTGATAGTTGCAGAGATATCGTGGGTACAGACGGACGGACAAACCGATGACATAAGCACGATCTTTTTTTACAAAAGAGTGCAAAAAAAATAAAAGTGTGCTGCTTTTATCAGGACCACATCATGTGTCTAAGTCAGGTTATTCCTAACAACACTGTAGCCGAACTTTCCAGTTCTTTGCACAAATTTGTGGTTTCTGTATAGGTGACTGCCAATACCGGTCTTCTTCAATTCCGTGCGCATAGTTCGCTGAAATACGGGTCGGGAACAGCTTTCATTCATGCTTTCTTCAGTTGCTGCATACAGGATGTCATGTTTCTCGGTACAACATTTCTCAGAAGACGGCGATTTCGTTCTTCACAGATTGCCTTAGCGCCATAGTTACGCTTCTTTGATAAGCACAATATGTGTTGTTTTTCCACTGATTAAAGACCCGGGATGTCTCTTGTTTTGAGAAAGCAATCAGTTCTACTGTTTTCAAAATCGTAGCTCCAACCAGACCGGCACACACAATAAGCCCTTTCTGGAACACCCAAAGATCCATTGTTTATTCCATTGAGATCAACACTATTAACGATTACAGATCAGATCAGACCATATTTAGAGAATTTTTAGGAAAGGAGTGTCTGACTCCACAACCCTTAGAAATAAGAAGCTAGGAAATTTGGGCTAGAGTGCCCGATAGGAAAGGGACACGGAAGCAAGGCAGAGGAAGACGCCATTATTTATACTCGGGGGTGGGGGGTGGCACTACCCGGGGTCCGACGGCTTAACGTGCTCATCCGACGCACGGCGAGTATTTAGTGGGTCGAGCGTTCCTACCTGCCTGGGATTGAACCTGAGGTTTCTCCGTGGCAGTCACGAACGTTGAGCATTACGCCACCCTCGGCCAATGCTTTCGACTTACAGCAGTGCGCGACTTGAACTAGTTTAAGCACGTGACATACACCCCGCAGCACATGCGTTTATGCAAATATTACAAAATTTTCGACTTACCGGTACATTGTACTGTTTCTTCCAAAAGCTCTCTAACCAAGTTTCATACGTCAATAAATTTCTTCATCAATGAGACCTTTGCTTGATATCTGCTGTCCAAGATAAATGTAGGTATTGGTTATCTCCAGCTTTTCCCCATCCATCGATAAATCTTCATTTTTTGTCAAAGCATTGTACATCAGTTTTTGTCATCTGAAAGTTCATTTTTAATCCCATTTCTTTACTCTTCTCAGCAAGTTCCTGGATCATACACTGCAGCTCTGAAGTATTATTTCAAAGACCCCTGAAGGGTTGTTTGAAATATTTCACTTTCGTTTTCAAAAATAAAACGAAAATAAAGCCGGGTCGAAGACGGGTCAGGAACATCTTGACATGACCCGTTTGACCCCGGTGGCCCGCTGACCTGTCTCCCTCTCTGGCCGCAGGTTGCGCGAAAGCTATGAAAGTGTGTGAGTGATCAACCAGCACATGAAGGTAGCACGCAGTGGTTAAGGAGCTCTCCAGACACACTACAGGGCCTAATGTGTAAATAGACAAAGTCATCGCTCTATCCACGTTATTTTACAAACAACACATAGTAACTGAAATTTTTTGTTCCGACACCACTTGGATAGAATCCCAGATCTCTTGATAACTAGCCGAGTGCGTTCGCTTTACGTAACGGTACCAACAATTCACAGCGCTATGTGTGGCTTCTCAGTCAGCATCTGACTACACAAATCCGTAGAACGATTTCTGTAGTCAGACGTTGACTGATAAAGGGCTCAGCAGCTGAGATGTCCCCATTTGGTGGAATTTAACGGAACATGCTATTTAATTATAGCTGATAAATCCATAGGGCGATAGAAATAGTGAATATATTTCAAATATGTGGAGACAATGAAAATAGACGAAGTCATCGCTCTATCCCCGTTATTTTATAAACAACGCATAGCAACTGAAAAATTGTTGTTCCGACACGAATCTCAGATCTCTCAATAACTAACCGTTGGGTTTATCACCTATGATTAAATAGCATGTTCCTTTAAATGCCACCAGATGGAGATATCTCCGCTGTTAAGCCCATCAATACAGATTTGTGTAGTCAGATGCTGATTGATAAACTAAGCATAGGGCTGTGAATTGTTGGTACCGTAGCGTAAAGCGAATGCACTCGGCTAGTTATCGAGTGATCTGGGGTTCGATCCAAACGGCGTCGGAACAACAATTTTTCAGTTGCTATGCGTTGATTATAAAATTACGTGGATAGAGAGATATTTGCGTTATCTCCACGTTTTTGAAATACACTATCTACCAACAAGTAATTGGACACCTGTGATAGCAAAGGAAAACGAAGTTTATTCACCTTCAATAGTTGGTGGAGCCTCCACGAGCGGCGATTACAGCTGCGACCTTCCGGGGCATACTCTCAACCAGGCGTTGTACGACGGCTAGCGGTATTTTCTTCCACTCGGCTTGGAGAAGACAGGTCAGTTCCTTCACCGATCTCGGACGGTGGGGGCACCCCTTAAGTCGACGCTCCAACTTGTCCCAGAGGTGCTCGATAGGGTTAAGGTCCGGGCTCTGCGCAGGCCAGTGCATTCGATTAACCCCATTGTCACCATACCAAGCCATGGTGGACCTCGCAACATGACAGGTGGCATTGTCATCCTGAAAGTAACATGGGTCCACCCCGTAACTCTGCCACAACGTAGGAAGCGCATGGTCATCCAAAATGGTGCAGTGGGTCTCGGCGTTGAGTCTACCAGGAATTGCGACCAAGGGTTCCGTGCGATACCAGGAGAAACACCCCCACAGCATAATTCCACCGCCGCCGAACTTCACAGTTGGCACAATACATTCCGCCAGGAGGAGTTCTCCAGGCAGACGCCAAACCCAGACCCTGCCATCCGAACGGTAGAGGGTGAACCTTGATTCATCGCTCCAGAGAACCTATTTCCACTGTTCAACGGTCCACTGTCGACGTTCTTTGCACCACGTTAGCCGAGGAGCGCTATTGGACTTGGTGATCAAAGGCTTGTGGGCGGCAGCACGTCCATGATAACCTAGCAGATGGGCTTCCTTACGGATGGTATTCATCGAAATAACACTTCTGGATCCCTGTTGAAACTCCTCGCGGATGTGGCTCATCGATTTGGTGCTGTTCTTCCGAATTTCTCTGGCCAGCACCCGTCGGTCTCTAACTCCCAGTTTTGTGGGTCTGCCGGGTAGGGATACATTCCGACAGTCACCTCTCATCTTCCACTTGCTAATCACGTAGACCACTGTCGATTTTGGGTACTTCAACTCGCTGGATAAATCACGTATGGATCTGCCATTTCTGTGATACCCGACGATTACACCTTTCTCGAAATCAGAGAGCTCCGAACTGCGTGGCATCTTGCATGCGCCTGGTTGCGTTGTTGTTTCCCACACGATATTTAACGGCGGCGGCCGTGACGTGTATCAGGGCCGCAGATATCGTCGATTGCAGGGGTGTCCAATTACTTGTTGGTAGATAGTGTATAATGACGTAATGTGTCCCATTAGAAGGTTCCCGAAACCAACACAGAACCACCACCGCCTTGAACACAGCCGACGTGGCATGACTAGGCCATGGTCTCTTGGTGTCGTCGCGACACTCTCGCTTTCCCGTCAGCTGAGTACAGCTGCAAACGGCATTCACTGGGTCACGTGATGCGCACCACTGTGCAGTGGTCTAGTTTTGATGTTCTCGGCAGCAGGCGAGGCGTAATTTCCGATGACGAGCAGTCAACCCTGGTACACAAGCAGACCGTCGGCTCCCGTAGCACACAGTAAGCAGCGTGCGACGTATCGTCTGCTCACTGACTCTGCTTGGGCTTACGACATTTAACCTCCATGTGATTTGTACCGCCGTTGTCGAGCGGTTGGTCGACTCCATGTGATTTGTACCGCCGTTGTCGAGCGGTTGGTCGACTCCATGTGATTTGTACCGCCGTTGTAGAGAGTGGGGTCGACGTAGGCTATACATGCCTGTATAGCCTACGTCGACCCCACTCACCCATGGCGTGTAGTCGGCCTCCGCTAGCTCTCTGGGCACTGGCACCTCCTTCGATAGTATACTCATGGTACATACACCCTAGATACGATTCCTTTCTGGAAAATTGGGGCCTTTACCACTTGGAGGACAGAAAGACCCATTCTTTTGCGCCGACAATACGTTCTCGATCAATGTCGCAGAGATCACCACGTTTACCCATGTTTGTCTATCGATTGTATCCAATGATGGTAAATCTATTTCTTGTTGGAAAAGTATGCATACTCATACTTATTCAACAAGAAATAGATTTAAACTACCGGTGTTCACACATACAGAAAATTTTAAAAATAACATAAATCACTCTGGCCCTAAATTATGGGATACTTTGCCTCACCATCTTACTGCTATTAATAATATTAATTTTTTAAGAAAAACTAAAACTCTATCTATTGGGGAAGAACTAGCTCTATCACAGTTTTTTTTTTTTTTGACTAACTCTTTGAAGGTTAACTTTTTTACTTTTGGAATTTCATATGCCTATACTCTTATTTGTAGTGAAAAATTGTGAAACTGGGATAAAACTCTACTTACACAATACTAAACTATTCATAGTGACCTTTCTTTCTTTATAATTTTTATTTACTACTTACCAATTTACTTATATGATGTCAGGAAATTAGTTATGTCTGTTCCTGACTTATACGATCTTTATTATGGGTGCCGAAGGCTATGTTAGGCCAGTTCAGGCCTTTTCCCACGTGCTTCCCAGTTGTCACTAGTTACACTGTTATTATTATGGTACTGTTTTTGGTGTATATGGTCACAACGGAAAATAAAGATGAATTGAAATGAAGTACCGGTATTTGCCTATTTATCGCCTGCTTTCGGTTTGCGTCTGTTCCACTCTGCGCAGAGGTGGGGGGGGGGGAGATTCCCATGTCAACTTCCCAACACCCCTATTTCTAATGCCTTGTCTACTGAGTGTATTTATACAGAGTGGTCGTTAAGTTCCTGAACCGTGAATTAAAAAAAAATATATTGCTTATGCTGTAAGCAAAAGTTCAACCAATTGATGTGGCAACACGAGTCAGCAACTCGTCGAGATCAGACACTGCGCTTGTCGAATGCCTGAAGGAAATTGGCAGAGTGCCAGAAATGAATGACCGGTTCCATGTGTGCTACGTAGTTTACCCACTTTAGCGTCGACAATTGCAGAGAGGCATGGGCTTGACGAGGGAGCAGAGAATCTGTTTACTTGAAGCTTATTAGCAAACGCAGTCTTAAAACTGTGTATAAAAGAGTTCAGGAATTTTTTTTTCGCAGAATACTGTGGTAAGTAAATCAACGATACACAGTTTACTCGTACGATTTAGGAAAACTGGAAGTGTTGACGGTATGCCTAGAAATGGCCGGCCAAGTGCGTTAAGGCCGGAAGTTATAAACGATGTTGAAAAACGTTTGCAACAGTCACCTACAAAATCGCTTTGTCGCTTATCTCAGCAAGGAAAACGTTCTTACGGCTCAGTAAAGAAAGCGACTGAGAGCTTGTAACTTCATGCATACAAAGTGGAAGTTGTCCAAGAACTGAAGGCACCTGGTACGCATAAGTGCCTTCTGTATTGGCGTTGGCTTCGTATATTTACTCGATACAACAAGGGCTTGTTGAACAAAGTTTCCTTTTCTGAATATTTTTTCTTCCTGATGGGATATTTAAAGGACCGTGTTTATGCAAACAATCAGCATGACCTGCAGTCCTTGAAAACAAACATTATTCAAGCTATAGCGGAAATCACGCCATCTATGCTGAAACGCGTTTGGAAGAGCACGTGCCGCCGCGTGGATGTTGACCTCCAGCTACACGGAGGTTATTTCCGGCACCTTCTTCAGGTCAATTGCTCAAAAGTAGGTCGAAATGTATCACAACTGTAAGTAGACTTTATTTATATGTATAATGCGAATAAAAATTGTTCAAATTAGGGTTCGGGAACTTTTCGATCACCCTGTATATGTCTGTTGTTTTGGATTTTTTTCGTGTGTGTGTGTGTGTAACAAGTGTTCCACTTCAATTCCTCTGAAATTAATTTCTGCCAACTCAAACAACATTTCTGTTTTCTTTTACAGAACCTACAGAGTTTAACCAGTGAACTTCATGGCCTAGAAGAAGGAGAAATATTAAGAAAAATTCCGGTATTCCAAAACCTTCGGGTCGTGTCACTGGTAAATTGCGACAATCTCTCTTTCATACGTATTCTGCAGTCCTGCCCACTCATTGAGAGTTTCACGGTACATGAGAGCAGCATGACAGAAAGCATTTTCTTCTCGCTTTGCAGACATGGTTCACAAGAAAGAACATTTGCTTTTTGCCCTCAAAATGGCGCCTGTTGTGATGTTGGTAAGCATCTTCGCAAACTTGCCGTGAAGACGGACAGAGTTCAGGAAGATGCCATTGCCTGCGCTTTGCAACATCTACCGGAACTCAGCGACTTCTGCCTTCTAAGTCTTACGACGGCCTTCCTCACTACGTGTATGTTTCCCGAAGTGGTGGGAGGTATATGTAAGCTGCAAGAAGCGACGGAAGCAAATTCATTTCCACCTATTATTTTTAAACTCACTGAGATCTGCGTGGACAATGATTCCATTCCAGAGAAGAACGCTGCAGCTTTCAATGCTTGTCCTGACATGAACACTGTCCATCTGTCTCTTTTAAATATTAATCATAAGGTTTTGGAAGTGCTGTCTACAAAACCTCTCGAAAGATTAATTTTACATGATTGCCACGACCGCGTTGGAGAAAACCGTTCTTTCCAAGAATTCTTGTTAAAAGTAGGCAGTAACATAAAAGATGTACACTGTTCTTCACGGGCCGTATACACTGTCAATTCAGGGCCATTTAATGTGCTGAGGCTCAGTAACATTTTGCAAGCGTGTTGTAACCTGAAGAAACTCACGCTTAGCATTATAGGATCCACCCATTTTCAAAACTATACTCATCCTGTTTTCCCAAGAGCTTTATCTGGAGTTGTTTCCAACCTGGAAGAAATTGTACTTAGTGTCACTGGGGACTATTCTGGTTGCGAAGATTATATTCACCAACTCTTATGTTCGGCAGTAAATGTTAAATACCTTGATCTAACAGGGAGAGAGATGATGTCACAATTCTTTCGTGCTCAGTTTTGTAAGAGGTTCCGTTTCTTAGAAGTTCTACAGCTTCGTACCGAAAATTTTAGATACATAAATAGGAATGTTATTAAACGACTGCAGTAATTTAACACTAATAGAATTTGATTCCCACATGTATTATGTACCTAAGTGATTGTATTACGCGATATAACAAATAAAAACAATGTTATGTAAGATGAAAGTATGCAATGATTCTCTGGCTTATCTCCACTTGCATTCATAAATTTCAACTGATAATATTTCAGTGCAGGTAGCACTGAATTTTATCGTTAATAACATTTGTGCCTTTTTTGAAGTTATTATAAACTGGAGGTGTAATAAATTCCAGTCATTAATTCAGAAATGCTTTTCAGTTAATATTCACTATATTGACAAAAGTCACCGGACACCCCTTCAAAAACAAATGAACGATACGCGGTGCAGCTGCAAACGGTATAAAAGCAAGCCAGCAGCTGACCGCGATCATATTGCACTGTGAGGTTGGGTGAAAATGTCGTGGAGGAAAAGGACTGACTTTGAGAAAGGAAAGATTGTTGATAGTTACATTAGTGGGTTGTCCATAAGAGAAAGAGGGAGGCCTTTAAATACACCCAAGTAAACTGTTTTGGATATACTGTTTAAGTGGAAGACACATGGCGTGCCCGAAGCATCAAAACGTACCGGCAGACCAAACAAAACCAGCGATAGAGGACGTCGAAGCCTCTGGAGAGTCATTACATCTAATCGACGGAGTACTGCACAAGACCTCAGTGTACAGGTGAGTAACAATGCTGGAACCTCAGTATGTACACGTACCATTCGCAGAGAACTTCATTCCATGGGTTACCGTGGTCGTACGGCTGCTGATAAGCCTTTCATCTCCACTCGGAATGCTACTCGTTGTTTAGCATGGTGTAAAGAACATTTATATCGTGGACCGTAGATCAATGGAAACGGCTCCTATGGACTGATGAATTTATTTGCCCCAGTGTACTGTTCCTAAGGTCAAGTTTGGAGCTGGCAGTGTACTCGTGTGAGGGTGCTTTTCGTGGTATGGTCCCGGCCCATGGGTTATCGTGGACAAACCTGTTAACTAACACGTCTACCTCGATATTCTGTACAATTATGCTCTACCAACTCTGTGGCAATACTATGGAATCGAGCCTTGTTGGTATCAGCAGAATAATGCACCGACCCATAAAGCAAGAACTGTTATGGCGTGTTTTGACAATAATTCCGTATCGTGTGTGGACTGGCCAGCACAGAGCTCTGATTTCAATCCCGTAGAGCACCTATGGGATGAATTAGAGCGCCGCATAAGAATTTTTGGAACCAAGGCCTAATACAAAGTAACAGATAGGGGCAGCGTTACGCACTGAACGGAAGCGCACATCTATCGCGTTTCATTCAATGCATAACGCTGCCCAAAACTGTTGCTATGGGGTAGTGCATGCATTAAGGCCAAAGGTGGTTTCAGAATCGCTTTAATGTAACAAAACAGAGGAGACGAGCAACATGGAATCGTCTCAAAGAAAACAAAAAAAAAAGAACAGGAATGATACAAACTGATAAAAGCGATTATATGTACATTGAATGAGTAATGACAAATGTACAACGTGATGCAAACAGAGCAGTGCTTGAGGAAGAACAAAATGATCACAGGCGGGGAACTGCAGTGCGAAAGAATATCAACAAAGCCTTAACTCACCGTGAGATGTAACGGACTTGGTGTAACAGCGAACCACGGGGTCGCTGGTGACCATGTAGCATAGAAGGAGCTTTCACAGCATGCGGAAATGGCAGACTGATACTCCTGCTGTACCACCATGCACAGAGTAACGGAAAGAATGGTGAAAGGTGAAATCCCAAGTGCGCCATCTATGAAAAAGTGTCGAGCAGTGGCAGTTCATCTTTTGTAGAAGGGGTAAGTCGGCCCCAAGGGGCGAGAGATCTTCCAGAACGAGAGCGTTAGCGAGGCGGTTAGCACCTCCCTACAATTCAGAGTGGCGACCTTGAATGGGTAAGTCCGACGAAGGATGAAGGGCAGCTATGGCAGCTTTCTGGAATGTGTCGAGGCGATTGATGATACCACGACACCCCAAGACGCAGTCGGGTTGCTTGGCATTATGCCGGAGGAATTTGAGGATGGAGGTTGCTTGGTCGAAGACCTCGGGAAGAACTGCTTGAAACTGCAGTAAAAAGATGAGAGACGCCTCCCGATTTGTTTTATGAGTGAGAAACTCGTAAAGATCTTCAAAGGAGACAGGTTCTGAAGGAAGAGAGGCATTGGTAAGCACAGTCGAGAAATCTTCAAGCGTCGGCAGAGAACCCTTGGACTATGAAGAGGAAGAGCTAGAACGTGACAGGGGAGACTTGGAGTCTGCTAGACAGGTGGAACGATGTGGGCGGCCAGTCGGAGAAGGGGAATTCTTCTTTTTCCTCCGGGCCTCGGTACTGGTAGTAGAGCGACGTTTGCCGTGAATCGATGACACACGAGATGTGGAATCAGAGGAAAGGACAACCTCATCAATGGGAGCAAAAGTGCCGACGGTGAATGAATTTTGAGGATCAGCCGTGATGTTCTCTGATGGAGAGAGAACACGGGTAGGCAAGGAGGAATCAAGCTGACGAAAATCCGACAGAGTAGAGAAAGCAACATCGGAAGAGACGTGTTGATCGAAGGCTTTAATCAGATTTTCGGCAGAACTGGGTCCAGAGGATGCAGACGCAGGAGGAGGCATGGCAGCAGAAACGGAGGAAGAGGTAGAATGCTGCCTTAAAGCTGCAGGAGACAGTGGCTCCGCATGGGGGCATTGAGCCTGCTGATGGCCGTAAGTCTTGCAGCGTGAGCAATGAGCAGAGGCGAGGAGCTCAATCCGGCGGCGCTCGTTACCGCAACGAACATCGAGGAACCGTGGAAACTTTATGAGATGCTCTTCCGACGGGAAGAGGACGCAAGCAGTTCTTCGGAAGCCAGAGATATGTTTATCATCGGGGTCAGAGAGGGAAGAGGAGAGAGTCTTCAGTGCGCCGACTACTCTGTCGCATCGACTAAGTGCAGCACACATCTTATCATCAAAGATCTCCGGTTGGACCGGATCTAGAGAGACCAGAACAGGATGCTGGGCGATGGATTCGGCTAAGAGGTGACGATCGCCAATTGATAGGCTTCGAGACAAGATAACCTCGGCATATCATTTCTTCGAAAAATAAACAATCCTAGTGCGTGGTTTTCGGGTGAGGTGGGTGATGGCACCAGAACGAAGCATCTTTCTTGAGAGCGGAGCTGTACTGTTTCAAAGGAGTGTTGGGCAGCACATAAAAACAAACCCCCAACTCGAGGGTCGAATGAAGACGTTGACCAGCAGGAGAGTTCTCGGGAATGTCTAATAAGATGGTGTCACCGTTGAGAGTAACGTAAAAATCCATAGAAGAAAGACGAGACGAGGAGAAAGCCGGTGGAATACTAGAGGCAGCGGCAGAAAACGTGCGTGCAGAAGAGCGCCTCCTCTGGAAGGCATTGACGCAGCATAAGACAATGCACTGGAAGCAGAGGCAGTAAAAACTGTAGAGGGCAGATTAGCGACTCCAACAGAGACGTCCATGATTTAATCATCGTCAGCAGAGGCCAGGGACGTCATATCCACGTTCTCAGTGGCAGAGTCGGAAACCTGAGCAGGAGAAGACGTGCAGATGACAGGAGGAAAATTAAGAGGCTCTCCCCTAGCAAGCGAAATTGATCGATCGGCTGCGCCTGTCTTTCAAGAGGCGACGCGATGAGCTGCAGCGATGCGGGCGGGAACAGCGCCCTCATCGGCAGATGGCATAATCAATGGCAAGGGTTAACGAAGAAAAGGACCAGCTCGGGGTAGAAATTAAAACACTGTTAATGAAAAAAAATAAACAGTCTCCAACTCGTGGGGGATCTTAAAAGAAAGCACAGACCTTTAACTTTGGCACACACACAGAAGAACTATGATAGGACACACAAAACATGTACGTGAAGCACTCAAACACGGAGCTCGTGAATACACGTGTAGACCAAAGGTGGACCGACACCGTATTATAGTATATGAATAAATGCTATGTTGGTTTTCTCTTCTAGGTGCCCGGTTACTTTTGTCAATATAGTGTATAAGTCAAGTGTGAATTGTTGTTTCTTTACAAATTAATGAACTCTACACGACATTAAGTATCGCGTAGAGTTCATTAATTTGTTGAAGCCCTAATGATCTCGTTAATTTTTTATTTTGATGTGATAAAAATTAGTGTAACGACCCTTGAACTTTTCTATCACTTCAGTTGTGAATTACACTGCTGGTCATCCAAACTGCAACATCAAGAAGGAAGCATCCGATTGGCCTGAAATTTGCAGCATGCGTCGGCCGCGAAAGGACATGCAAACGATTAGCATTGTAGGGCATTATGCAAATCATGTGCGCCCGGCATGCCACCGAAAAGCACTGTAAGAAGAGTGCACAGAAAGCGGGGTGTAAGTAGTGGAAGTGTGCTGTGCTGCCGGACCTGTGCGTTGGAAGCTTCCTGATGTCTCATCGCAGAATACGGCAGTCATTCCAGCACGTTTCGGAGTTCGACAGAGGACGAATAGTGGCTTATCGCGACAGCGGTTTATCGTACCGAAACATCGGCGCCAGCGTGGGACGACATCCAGCCACAGTGAGGCGAGTATGAATTCGGTGGGTGCAAGAGGGACGGACGGACCGACGTGAGCGATTGCCGCAGCCGCGGCACACCACCGAACGAGAGGACCGGCATGTTGTGCGGCGGGCATTGACGGCTCGCACGTGCCTGCCCAGCAGGACGCACACGACATAAAGGAAGATAGCAGTCAGAACGAACGTCCGCGTAGCTCAATTGATAGAGCGACTTATTCCGGAATGAGGGGACCCAAGTTCGAGCCCCTGCCCAGCAGGACGCACACGACATAAAGGCAGATAGCAGTCAGAACGAACGTCCGCGTAGCTCAATTGATAGAGCGACTTATTCCGGAATGAGGGGACCCGAGTTCAAGCCCCTGCCCAGCAGGACGCACACAACATAAAGGCAGATAGCAGTCAGAACGAACGTCCGCGTAGCTCAATTGGTAGAGCGACTTATTCCGGAATGAGGGAACCCGAGTTCGAGCCCCTGCCGAGCAGGACGCACACGACCTAAAGGCAGATAGCAGTCAGAACGAACGTCCGCGTAGCTCAATTGGTAGAGCGACTTATTCTGCAATGAGGGGACCTGGGTTCGAGCCCTGGCGTGGACAAAAATGACGGAGAAATTTACTTCGTTATGGGCCTAAAATCAATCAGTGGTATCATCAAATGACTAGTCCCCGTAAAAACAAAAGGATTGTGTCCTTTGTAAATTATCCCAACATAGAAAATCAGACTTGTATCAAGAAAGCTGAAATTACTTGAGGGTCTTTAAAAGGGCCTAAAATGCAATCAGTATCATGATCATAAACAACATCACTCATTATGTTCATCTCATCGAAAAACAAAACTAATTTTTTTCATTGCTGTTAAATTCTTGCCTTGCATATCTATCATTCGAATTACTTGAGACAGTATGCCAGGGGAACAGTGGAAACCTCGAGTCCAAAGTTTAAGACTGCTTATGCTTTGTAGTGGAATCTTCAGTTGCTCCCTTTATGTGTGTATATGCCTTACTCGAAATTGCTCGGAACACTAACGCTTCTGCAACATCTGCATCTTGCCAAGGTGTTTTCATGTTGTCATTTAAGAGTCGTGCAATTTGCCCGGGTGTAAAAAAAGCATTTCGACAATAAACGCATAGTTTCCTTGTGTGCTAGTTCTTCCTTTTCCAGCATTTCACATTTTGTAGTTAGAATGCCAAAATCTTTTCGCAGTTCCTCGTTTTCTCTTCTTAAATCTTCAATTCTACTTTCAAGAACCTTATTTTTCATTTCAGAACCATGCGATGCTTCTTTCAATTTCTTTAAT
Source organism: Macrothele yani (assembly GCA_039090855.1). Taxonomy (NCBI): domain Eukaryota; kingdom Metazoa; phylum Arthropoda; class Arachnida; order Araneae; family Macrothelidae; genus Macrothele; species Macrothele yani. The sequence continues at coordinate 126,012,384 of CM077024.1, read as the reverse complement.
TCGGAATGTAAATTTTGTTTTTCTTTATACAAGTCTGATTTTTAGCACGTCTTTTGTAAAAACAGATCGTTCTTCTGTTATCGGTTTGTCCGTCCTTCCGCCTGTACCCACGATATCTCAGCAACTATTAGTCCGATTTGAAAAATTCTTTTTGCATTGAGAAGCTTGAAATATGCAAATGATGATCCTTTATTTCGTTTTTTTTTTCTACGATGTACAATTTCGCCGGTAGAGGGCGTAAATGCATATGATGTGGAATTCAAAAATACGTTTTATTCCACATATTTGCTTCTAAACATCCGATTGAAAAAAATTTATATCTTTCGATTCCATTTATGTCGAAGAGTATTTTAGATTTAGTTACTTTTTCAAATTACGCATAGATTTTCCGCTAGAGGGTGTAAAAGTAAATCACATTTTCCCCCGATAACTCTTCTTCTAAAACACCGATTTGAAATTTTTTTCTTTAGCTGATACATCTCCTGATGGAAAATCTTTTGCATATAATTTCAAATTTTTGGTAAGGAATATTTTGGCCACCAGGGGGCGTAAGTGTTAATTTTTGCTTCTGAGGTATTTGCCATAAAATCGTAGCTTATAAATTATCGATTAAAAAATTCATTCGCGGACTGATGCCACTCACATCGATAAACCTTTTCGGAATATTTTCTTCTTAAAATATTCCACAATTTCTCCGCCAGGGGGCGTAGATGTAAATCTTATTTTTGTCAATATCTCAACTTCTAGGAGTCCGATTTGAAAAAATTCCTTTTTTGTTGGATAGTGTTTTCCGTGTGACATGCTTTTCATATAATTTCAAAATTTTCAAGTAATTCATAGACTTTCCGCTGAGGGAGCGTAGCGGTAAATTGCGTTTCCCCCTATATCTCTGCTTCTTAATCTCCGATTTGAAAAATTCTTTCTGCACCGGATACAGCTCCTGGTGGGAAATCGTTTGCACATATTTCTAATTTTTGTAAAAAAATAGTTTGGCCACCAGGGGGCGTAAGTCTTAATTTTCGTTTCTGATGTATTTGCAGCAAAATATGAGCTTCTAAATTCTCGATTGAAAAAAACGTCGTTTGTTGAACGATACTACTCATGTCGACAAACCTTTTACGAAAATTTTCTTCTTTGAAAAAATGCATGGTTTCTAGCACCCCGGGGGGGGGGGGGGGGGGTAGATAGATGTATATCTTATTTTTGTCAATATCTCTACTTCTAAGAGTACGATTTGAAAAATTCCTTCTTTGTTGGATAGTGTTTCCGATGCGAAATGTTTTTCCTATAAATTCAAAATTTTCAAGGAAATCATTTAAAACTTTCCGCTGTGGGGCACAAAGGTAAATTGCGTTTTCTGCGTTATTTCTGCTCCTGAAGCTCTGATTTGAAAAATTCTTCGTGTATCGCATACAAAACCTGATGGAAAATATTTTTCACATAATTTCTAATGTTTGGTAAAGAATGGTTTAGCCACCAGGGGTCATATATGTTAATTGCTGCTTCTGAAGTATTTGTTGCAAAATCTGGGCTCCTGAAAACTCGACTAATTTTTTTTTTTTTCCGACCGATACCGCTTATACGGATAAACCTTTTGAGACTGCTTTCTTCCTAAAATAATGCAAGGTTTTCCCACGAGGGGACGTAAAGTCACATCTTATTTTTGTCGATATCTCTGTTTCTAAGTGTTCGTAAGCTCACGATTCCGTTTACAGCAATATCTGAGGGATTAAAAACCCGATTGAAAATCTTCTTTCTTTCGTCAGATCTATTGTTTTCCATGCCGGTTTCATTGACTTTGAATAGCTTTGATAAATTTAGTTTGCGTCAGAACGGATTCAAAAGACGTGCTTATTACACCCGAAAATTCGGTGTCAACTTTCTTGTCTATATTGGGATCATTTGCAAAGGACACAATACCTAAATTTTGAAAGCGGTTCAGAACTGGATCCGATTTCTCCGAAGTACTGGCGTCTTTATTAAAGTTTATTAAGTTATTGATTTCCTTTTTCTGCGTGCGCCGATCATGCCTATTATTTCTTCCAGAGTCACCCGATGCATTGCGATTAATCATAGGTAGTAACAATGTTGGTACGACATCTGATTTCACACTTTTCTTGAAGGTAGGTCTAATGATTTCGCTTGTAAGTCACGAAAATAAGATGCTTCGTCAAAATGTGCAGAACAAACACGTGCATTCTCGACACGGAAAAAATCTTGTCTTCGACATCTCAAAGTCCACAGTTTACGCAATTCAGCATTTTGCGGAAAACGGTGAAACGAAATTCCTTTATTGGACTTTCCGTTTTTGCATAAAGCGACAGCACAATAATTCATTTTCAGCAGTTGTTGATTAAATAAAGAAATGTAACTTCCTTGATCTGAAACAAATTCAAGATACCAAGTGGACGTCTGTCTGCACTGTGGAGAGAAAGCATAGGCTCCAAGAGGATTCCACTAACGTCACTGATTCCTGGAACCCTTAGCCGGAGTGGGTTGGGCGAACTCATTGACCTACCTTCTCTCATTCTAATTACCTTACTTTTAAGGAAGCAGTCGCATTTTCGACCAGGGTTAAAATGGTAGTAAATGCGACCAGCTTAACGCAGAGGGGATGGGGAAAGAAAGAAGGGAGGTCAGATGGGGGTAAGCTGCCGACGAAACGGTCAAATGGGTAGTATTTGCTAGCATCACCTGAACTACGGAAATGCGTTTTCTCTACACCGTAAAAGAAGTTGCTTTGTACCAAAGACCGTACTTCAGTTTGAACGCGTGTCTGGGGACTCGCGGTTTCTCCTTCATGAATTTTACATCTCCAGAAAATATTAAATAATAGCATGGCTTTGATTCATTTGTCACTTTTAAGAATAGCTTATTTAATAATGCTCTGACTTTATTACAATAACATAATAAGAGTTGGTTAGAAAATGCAAAAAATATCATTCCCCAAAAAACATTCCTACCTTTATGTATTGCTCTTTTAATTCCTCATAAATTATTTTACTCGAACCCAGAATTATTATTCCTAAAAAATCTGCAGAAATAGCTGTTGTAAATTTCAGAATCTTCATACGAACGCTCATATCGGCCTGGCGATCCATAAATAGCCCTGGAAGCAGTGTCCGAAACCTAAAATTAGCGGTATTGTACATAACTATTTCCTGTTTAACAGTCTTTTTTAGCAAAAGTCTGATGATAATTATTGTAATTATTGTACTGTTTTTATTTACAAATAAGGTTTTATTCGTGTTTCTGGATTGTAGCTGAAGATACCCCTAGTAAAACTTGATCTATAAAAAATAAAACACTTCCTTTTCCCAAGCAATAGCCACAGTACTTTCTCTACGACAAACTGCCGGGGATTGTATATCATTCGTGTGCGAATTTTATTGCGGTAGCTGCATTCAGAATTAATTACAAAGTGTTTTTTGCTTTTAGTGAGAAAGAAAATCCAGATTTTCCCAAATTTCCTTTTTTTTTTTTTTTTTTTCAAGACTGTGAAAAACGAAGTAATTTACGAAAGCATCAAACCATCGATGACGAAATTTAAAATTTCTGTTACTGCAAGAATTTCAGTGGTAATTCATATATAAAGTGAGAGAAATTAAAGAGTGCGAAAATTGTTTATTCAATTAATTCCTACAAACGGGATCTGCTCGGTCCTGAACCCACCCAAGGCTTGAACCCACCTACAATTTGACCTTTCAACCCCTGTCGCATTGTCCGTTGGAAGACCCCAGGTGGCCAACACCTAATCTCCCCACCCTGCTCTTCTCCTTTCTTCCCAACTCCTCTTTGCCCCCGCCGGTCGCATACGTATGATTTCAACCCCGGTCGCAAATGCGACGACACCATTTTAACTCTCCTATCTACAAGTCGTAGTCCTGCGTTCCAAACTGACGGCTCAATCAGAACCGAGCCTATCTGGTTTTTTTTTTTTTAGGAAAGTGATGCCGCGATGATTTATTTCTAAAAGTGGGCAGCTCAAAATCAACTTCCAGGGCCGTTCATGGATCGCCAGTCCGTCACGATTGACTTTCCATTGTTCTATATATGGGGAATTGCTAATAATATATTTATTATACAGTAGGTAAGCTCCACTATTCTGATTATACTACTTCTACACCTGCAGAGCCCTTATGTGTAACAGGTAGTTTAGAAATAGCAATTTTTCGGGGAACTGCTGGTTGTCCAGTTCTCGACGAATTTCTTTGCTTGGATTTCTCAAATGAATGTTTAGTTTGCTGTTAATTACAGCGGTTCTGCTCTCTGACCAGAATACCTAGCAGCGTCCTTCTGGCTGTCTTGGAGAGTTTGGGTTTTTGACATTCACTGGAGAATTAGTTGTTTTTTTTTAATTAATTTTTTCACGGACTTCACTTTGAAACGGAGTCAAGAATATATCGGTTTGAAAAACAGACAGATCACATATTCTTCAGTATGAAATTTATTGCACGTCTAAATAATTCAATGTACTGATTCTGATAAAAGAGCTGGTAGAACAAACACAAACACACATGCGCGCACCTTTCTTTGGTGTGCATTTTTCTGGTGGTTTCTTTGGTATAAGTCACAGGGGTGAAAACAGACCCTAGTGCAGGAATGCCAGAACTATTTTGGACAAAGAGAGCAAGACAACAAGATATGTTTTTTGTTTTTGTTTTTTCATCAGATAAAGATTTTGCAGTGTAGAGGGGCCTTCACCCCTCCACACTGCGGGATAGCCTCCGCAGTGTAAGAGGGTCTCTAGTCTCAGCAAAATATTTTACAATTTTTTGAGGAAAACTCCATATGCAACTGGTTAAAGAAACAGCCAAGAATACCCTAAATAGCCAAGAATACCAGTGTCCTGGCTTTCTTGGAGAGTTTGGATTTTCGACATCCACTGAAGAAATCAGTGGATGTCTAGATTTCTTTTTATTACTTTTTTCACGGACTTTTCTTAGAAACAGAGTCAAGAATATATCGGTTTGAAAATCAGACAAATCACATATCCTTCGCCATGAAATTTACTGTACATCTAAATAATTCAATGTACTGATTCTGATAAAAGAGCTCGTACAACACACACGCGCGCCTTTCTTTCGTGTGCATTTTTCTCGCGGTTCCTGAGGTATAAGTCACAGGGGTGAAAACAGGCCCCAGCACAGGAATGACAGAAGTATTTTTGACAAAAAGGACAAAACATCAAGATACGTTTTTTTTTTTTTTTTTTTTATCACACCCAGGGGCGTATTGATAGCCTCTGCAACCCCCGCAGTGCGGGGTGGCCTCTCGTCTCAGCAAAAGATTTTACAATTTTTTCAGGGAAACAGCCAAGGATTTTTGACGGTAGCTTTGAACGAAATATTAAGAAAAAAAATTGGTACATTTTTCAGTAAATAAGTAAAACATTCCGAAATAATTTTTGCAGTTTTACTTTAAAACAACTAGGAGACAAGAAAGCAGCTATTCCAGAGGACTTTGAGGCCCTTTTTGATAGCCATAGAAATAGTTCATATGTACGAGTATGTACATTAACCATAGAATGTGAAAGAAATATCAGCTCAATGAACGAAATCTTTGTACCAATGAGGATGTGGTGCTATGTGCTGCAGTAGTTTGACATACCTACACATCACTAAGAGAAATTTAAGTAGTCCTACTTTTTTGCGTCACAATTCTTAATTGTTACTTATTTGCTGACTTATGTTCTGTACTTTCGTATAAATCGGAAAAGGTCGTTAGACGCTGTCACATGCCAATTGTGTGTATTCGAAAAGCATTTCAACTAGTCTGGGCTTGTTTCTCTAAAACAACTGAATTTGCATTTTGAATTCGCAAAAATAGAATTTGCTTTGTATGGGTATAAAACTAGGGCAATCACTTTAATAACAACGTGCTCGTTTGTGTTACAAGCAATATAGTGCAATAATTAAAAAAAAATATCCGTAGGTTCCGAGGAATTTGAATTTTTGAAATGCCCATAAAACCTAATTAATGTGGATTTAAATTTTTCAGTATTTAAAACTAATAGATTTCCGTAAAAGGGCCTCGCATTTCTTTTACGCGGAGGGTCCGGCACGCCACTGATCAGACCACAAAACTTATTGTGCTATTTTAAAACAAGACGTTATTACGTCATTAGAACAAATTATACATATAACAATTCCATTGCTAAAATCTAAATTAATGTAAAACTTGAGTTTTGTATCTATTAGGGGTATGCAGAAGTCTCCCCCGCCCTCGCTAGCGGGCGCTGCAGGGGTCTAACCGGCAGGCCACCCGTGCTGCCAGTTCGTACATGAAGCCGAGCATGGCGGTCGATAAAGTTCATTTGCGGAACTGCTTGTTATTCATGTTTAATTTAGGGAAAAGTGCGAGTGAAGCATACGGTACAATATGTCAGGCATATGGCGAAATGGTTATGGGTGAGCGGACGTGTCAAGAATGGTTTGCCGGGTTTAAGAAAGGTGATCTAAGCTTGGAAGACAAGCCACGTGCAGGTAGAACGCAGGAACTCGCAGACGAGGGGCTGGAGTCGCTGTTGCAAGAGGATACCACACAATGGACTACGCAACTGGCGAAATTTTCAAAGTGGCTCAATCGACGGTGTTACGGCGTTTACAGGCCTTGAAGAAGATCCACAAGATTGATAAGTGGGTTCCGCTGTCCGCATACTTTAACGGAGCGTAATATTGGTCAACGACTGGGCATTTGCATTTCGTTGCTGAAGAGCTTTCAAGGGAAGAACTTCTTTCAGAAGATTGTCACCCGGAATGAAAAATGGGTCTTTTCGACAACCCCGTACGCAAGTGATCCTGGGTCGACCCAGGCCAGCCGCCAACATCCACTGCAAAACAGGATATCCTCGGGGAAAAGGTGCTGTTATGTGTGTGGTGGGACATGCATGGAGGGCTGTACTTCGAACTATTGAATCCGAGCGAAACATCCACTGCACAACGATATAGCGATCAGCTGATGAAACTAAATGCCGCAATCGAGCAAAAACGCCCATAGACAGGTAAAGGACGCCCCTCCAGTGATCTTGTTACACGATAATGCCAGACCACACGTCGGTACCACCACGAAATCAATCCTTGAACAGTTACACTGGGAGGTTTTACCCAACCCGGTTTACACCCCGGATATTGCACCCTCAGACTGTAATCTGGTTCGCTCCATGCAACATTCCCTAGCCTGACAGGGGTTCACACAGTTCCAGAAGTGGAAAATTTCGTCAGTGCGTTCTGCAGCTCAAAGCCCGAATCCTTCTATCTCACAGGCATTCACTCGTTGCCTGAAAAATGGCAAAAGGTCATTGAGGCTGACGGCTAATATTTCGTTGAATAAATGTGAACTGGTTTTCTGATTGTTCCAGTTTCCTTTCTCCTTAAAACGGCGGAAACTTTTGCATACCCATAATGTTTTATATGATTTTTTATTAAAAAAACCCCACTTTACTCCTATTTTAAGCGATGCTAAACTATTTATTCGGACACCTCAACATTTGTGGGAGTTCCACTGGAACAGTAGCGCTTGCATAATGTATCAAACACAACATACGTATAAATAAATAAATAAACATTTAATTCCTTTCTTCCCCATAACTTTCCTTCCATTGCGTTTCTTTCCTTCCTTTTAAACGAAAGACTGATTTTATTATAATAATTAGATTAAATAACAAACATTCTTGCTCTCATAAGAGCACAATAACGTTCAGAAATTTCAAGCAAACTGTTTTTAATGAGGATGTTACTTCTTGAATCGTTATTTTTTTCTCATACTGGACACGCGAAGAGAGTTAAACACAGTTCGCAGAAATGGCATTAATAAATTCACAGGAAAAAAATGATTAATGGAAATACACTGGTGGAAAGTGAAAAAAGAACACCAAGAAGGAATTGGCGGACGATCATGAATTTTACATATGTTAATGGGGTCGAGTTTACATAGATGTGATGTTAATTTTGGGACCAACCGGTGTTCGCTTTCGCCACAGCACGGCATAATATGCAAATCATCGTCGGTGGTATTTAAGGAGTACGGCGAAGTGAATGTAATCAGTCGACGGCGTACGGACACGTGCGAAAACCCTGAAGAAACTGCAATGCCTGGACATGGAAGACGGGTACGATTTCAGCAGTTATCGGACGTTGAGCGAGGTCGTCTGGTTGGACTTCGCGAGGCCGGGTGGTCGTATCGTCGTATTGCGGAGCGAATTGGACGGGAAGTATCGGTGGTGGTACGGTAGTCCGAGGAACATTCCCACACGAGAAAACGTGGAAACGGGAGTCACAGACGGACTGATGAGCGGACCGATTGACGCATAAGAAGAGTCACGTTGTCAAGCAGAACATCCACTGCGACGCAAATCCGAGCTGCCGTTGCACCTGAGGTGACTGTGCGAACAATCCGCAACCGTCTACTGGATGCAGGACTACGTGCACGTGTGCCTCTGGCATGCGTACCTCTGACTCCAGCCCACCGTCAAGAACGGCTGCAGTGGTGTCGCCAACGTCTGCACTGGAGAACGCAATGGCGATCTGTCGTGTTCAGCGATGAAAGAAGATTCTGCTTGGGAGCCTCCGATGGCCGTATGCGTGTTCGCAGACGCACGGGGGAGCGTCTCCACCCTTCTTGCATCCGTCAGCGACCCACAGGGCACTTGGTCTCCTGGTGTGGGGAGCGATCAGCTATCACTCCCGTACACAACTAGTGTTTGTACCGGGTACGTTAAACAGCACCTTTTACATCAACAACATCATTCATCCCGTTGTTGTTCCATTTGTAAGGTCGGTCCATCGTGGTGTTTTGCAGCAAGATAACGCACGCGCACACACGGCACGTGCAACGCAACATGCACTTCAGGGTGTGAGACAACTTCCGTGGCCTGTAAGTTCACCGGATTTGTCCCTCATTGAGCACGTGTGGCATTTTATGGGAAAACAACTTATCCGGTCTCCACGGCCAGCCACGACCATCCCCGATTTACGCGTCCAGGTTGATGATGCTTGGAACTGAATACCCCAAACTTACATCCAACATCTGTACAACAGACTCCATGCCAGAATTGCACAGTGTGACGCAGTTCATGGCGGTTCAACCTCGTACTAACCATGTTACATGGAAATGTTATTTTTCTGTTTACCAGCAAATACTGCTGTATTTTGCCATAATGTTTTGATCACGTTATCCTCTGTATTCCGTTATTATGCTGTATAAATTTCGTTGGTATCAGACGTCTCCTTCTTGGTGTTCTTTTTTCACTTTCCGCCAGTGTAAATGTTTACTAGTAGAATAAGAATTTCAAAAGGCAGGAAATAAAAAAACAAATATTTTCAGATTATGAACATAATTAGAAAAGAAGAACAGTAAGTGGACAAATAAATATTTTCTGCCTCATCATGCAAATGAGCATGGGGGCAGATGTTCAAACGGTTTCGGCGTCACTGCCCTAGAGTGAATCTAGGTAAAAAAGTCCGAGGAAAAAAGTCCAGGAAAAATGGTCCGAGGAAAAAAGGCCAGGAAAAATGGTCCGAGGAAAAAAAGGCCAGGAAAAAAAGTCCGAGATGCGCGTTTTGATTGTCATCATGGGCATACTAATGAGTCGATTTGACATACTGTATGAATGGTGTGTGTCGGGGGGATATACTTTCATTATTTACCTAGTGTGCTGGGGTTGCCGGAAAACCGCCACACAGGAAAACTACCACACATTTTTCATTAAAGGGCCGGGCACAAATTGCTGTTCCTCCGAGGAACACTTTGAATGTGTGGCAGTTTTCCAAGGCGCCTAACGACAGGAAGGAGCTCCTTTGTTTGTCTGAATTTTCACGCCGGTTCATACCAGTTTAGGGTGACTGGCCACAAAAGTTTAACTGGAGGGAGGGCGTTATAAAGATCGCCTTACATTTCTTAAAAGTACAGTGTTCGACGAAACAACAGAATTACACATGACTCATGCTGTGTTCAGAAAAGGACGATAAGGTGGGATTTTTTAATAACGCTGCACTTGTGCTTATTTACTAAATATTTACATAACATGTCAAGTTTGTAATACTTTTCTTTTATTTAATTAATTCATAGGGCCTATACCTTGGCCGTTTTAACAGCTTTTAATCCGCCGACTTCATATTCATAACGTTTACTTATCAAAAAAACTCAATAGCATTGCGCTTTTGCTTAGGCACTAAACATTAATTTACAGGCCCTAGGCCTAGGCCTTTTTAACGGTTTTTATTCTACCAATGTAATATTGACAGCGTTTACACGTCAAATCAAGTTAATAATAATGCGCCTTCACTTAGGCACGAAATATTAATTCAAGGGCCTAGGCCCTTTTACTAGTTTTTTTACTTAACCAATGTCATATTCACAACGTTTACACATCAAATAAAGTTAATAGGATTGCGCTTTTACTTAAGCACAAAATATTAATTCTGAGGCCTTTTTAACAGTTTTATTCCATCGATGTCATATTCGCAAAGTTTACCTATCAAGCCAAGTTAATAATACTGGTCTAACTACGAAGGATGAGAAGAGGAACTCTTGGATCAGAAAAATAACAAAAGTTGAAGACATCATGATCAAAGTGAAATCCCTGAAATGGCAATTGGCCGGACATACTGCTAGAAAAATGGACCACCGATGGACTACTGATGTATTAGACAGGGTACCAAGGAGCATTAAAAAAACCCAGAAAAAGACCACGTGGGAGATGGGTGGATGAAATTCGAAAGCATGCCGGAATGACAGGGAGGAGATTAGCTCAGACAGACGGTTGGCTGTAAACCGCCGCACAGGAAAACTGAAATACCGGAAGATTGCCACATGCTTTCCATAACGAGGCCGGCCACAAATTGCTGTTCTTCAGAGGAACACTCTGAATGTGTGGCAGTTTTCCAAGTTTCCGAATTTTGTGTGCAGTTTTCAAAGGTGTCTAACAACAGGAAGGAGCTCAATGAATCCAGACAAACAAGTCTGGATTCATACGAGTTTAGGGCAACTGGCCACAAAAGTTCAAGGGTGTGTGCGGGAGAGGGGGATATTAATATTACCGTTTCTTGGCCTATATTGAGAATTGAATTGGGAAGTCCAAACAAATTTCGAAACGTTCTATGTAAGCTAAGCGAGAATTACAGCATAATTCGTGTTATGTTCAGAAAAGGACCCTAACGTGGGATTTTTTAATAACGCTGCACTGTTGCTAAGGCACTAAATATTTACATAACATGTCAAGTAGGTAATATTTTTCATTTACTTAATTAATTCACAGACCCTACACCTTCGCCTTTCTAACAGCTTTTAATCCGCCGACTTCATATTCATAATGTTTACGTATCAAATCAAGTCCATAGCATTGCGCTTTTATTTAGGCATTGAACATTAAAATCATAGGCCCCAGGCCGAGGCCTTTTTAACAGTTTTTATTCTATCAATGCCATATTCACAACGTTTACAGAGCAAATCAAGTTAATAATATTGGGCGTTTACTTAGGCACGAAATTTTAATTTATAGGCCCTTGGCCTAGGCCTTTTTATTTGTTTTTACTCCACCGATGTCAGATTCACAACGTTTACACATCAAATAAAGTTAATAATATTGTGCTACTTAGGCACAAAATATTAATTTATACGCCCTAGGCCTAGGCCTTTTTGACGGTTTTTAATCCGTCGACTCCATATTCATAACCTTTATTTATCAACTCAAGTTAATAGCATTGCGCTTTTATTTAGGCCCTAGGCCTTTTTAATATTTTTTATTCTACCGATGTCATATTCATAAAGTTTACGTACCAAGTCAAGTTAATAATATTGCCCCTTTTACTTAGACACTAAATATTAATTCATAGGCCCTGGGCCTAGGCCTTTTAAACACTTTTTATTCTACCAATGTCATATTCATAAAGTTTACATACCATGTCAGGTTAAGAGTATTATGCTTTTACTTAGGCACTAAATATCAATTCAGAGGCCATGGACCTTTAAGCCTTTTTAGTAGTTTTTATTCTACGGATGCCATATTCATAACGTTTAGATATCAACTCAATGAATAATATTCCGCTTTTACTTAAGCACTAAATATTGTTTCATTGACCCTTGGCTTAGGCCTTTTTCACAGTTTTTATTCTAACGATGTCACATTCATAACGTTTATGTATGAACTGAAGTTAATCATATTGCACTTTTACTTAGGCACTAGTTATTAATTCATTGGCCCTAGGCCTGGTAATTAATATTGAATGCCTAAGTAAAAGCGCAATGCTATTAACCTGACTTGGTACACAAACTTTATGAATATGAGATCGGTAGATTAAAAAGGCCTAAACCTAGGGCCTATGAATTAATATTTCGTGCCGAAATAAATACCCGATATTATTAACTTGATTTGATGTGTAAATGTTGTGAATATGATATTGGATAAATAAAAACTAGTAAAAGGGCCTAGGTCTAGGCCCTTGAATTAATATTTCGTGCTTAAGTAAAAGCTCAATCCCATTAACTTTATTTGATGTGTAAACATTGCGAATATGAAGTCGGCGGATTAAAAGCTGTTAAAAAGGCCAAGGTATAGACCCTATGAATTAATTAAGTAAAAGAAAAGTATTACAAACTTGACATGTTATGTAAATATTTAGTGATAAACACAAGTGTAGCGTTATTAAAAAATCCCACCTTATCGTCCTTTTCTGAACACAGCAGGAATCATGTGTATTTCTGTTATTTCGTCGAACACTGCAGTTTTAAGAAATATACGGCGATCTTTATACCCCCTTCCCTCCAGTTGAACTTTTGTGGCCAGTCACCCTAAACTGGTATGAACCGGCATGAAAATTCTGACAAACAAAGGCGCTCCTTTCCGTTGTTAGGCGCCTTGGAAAACTGCCACACATAATTAGGAAACTTGGAAAACTGCCACACATTCAAAGTGTTCCTCGGTGGAACAGCACTTTGTGCCCGGGCCCCTTAATGAAAAACGTGTGGCAGTTTTCCTGTGTGGCGGTTTTCCGACAATCTCACCTCACTAGGTAAATAATGAAAGTATGTCCCGCCAACCCACCTCCAACATTCAAACAGTATGTCAAATCGATTTATTAGTATGCCTCGGACTTTATTTCCTCTGACCTTTTTTCCTGGACTTTTATTCCGCGTTTATCATCAGTCTTGGACTTTTGTTCGTCGGACTGTTTTTCCTGAACTTTTTTCCTCGGACTTTTTTACCGATCACCTAAACAGCACATGTAGCTTTTCTAGCACATCGACATAAAGGTGGGTACGAAATCACGTCACGGTTACTTTGTAACGTTCCTAAAATGTCATTGTCACGGTTTGTGATCAGCGGCAAAAATCATTGTTCCAAAATCACGCGAACACTTTGGTTCCTGAATTGTTCCAAATTCACGCTACTTTCGGAAAACGACAGGTACGTTGCAAATCAAGCAAATTTTCGTTAACCGCTCCAAAATCACTGGATATTAAATATGGATATTTCCAAGCTTTTTCACTCAATAATCTCAATTTTAAATCAAGCTACTTTTATTAAGCACTCCAAAATCATGTTGTTTTTTTTAATTTTATTTTATATATATGCTATTTTGCACCCAAACCACCGTTCAATGAAGTTCTAGAGCACCAAGATTTTTATTTTAGGGCTAGAGCACAAAATTTCAGAAAAATGCAATTATTGGCAAAAAATATACCCGAATAAAAATATTCTTTGTGTTTAGGTCTGTCTACAGACCAACTGACCGAATAAATGAATTATAAATAGTAATTCATTTATCTTCCACTTGAAAAATTTTCATATACGAGCTTGATGGCTACTATCTGCTTTTCGGGAGTTAAAAGATTTCATATTTAATGTTTCTCCGTTACTTACCTACGAAAAGTAACTAAAATGCCTATGAAAAGTAACTAAAAGGCCTATGAAAAGTAACTAAAATGCCTATGAAAAGTAACTAAAATGCCTATGAAAAGTAACTAAGAATACAAGTGCCTAATTAGTCTGTCAGTGGAAATCTCGGAAATAGCACGAACACGAATCCTCTTGAGAACTCAGAACGAGAACTGCGAAGCGAAGTGTCGAGTAACGATTAATGAACCGTTCCTGTGGATTGTGATTTCGCCACGTGACTCATTTGAGCATACAGGTACAGGTGTTCGTTCTTGTCACCGTTACTTTTTTGGGACGTCACGGTTGGAACGTTGCCGAAAAGTCACTCTTAATCCCAACCCATCGACATCATCTGCAGTAAATCCTTCTTAGACCATAAAAGTTACGAAATAAATTTATCCAGATTTAAGTCTCCCACTCCCCCAGGAGCACCAAAAGCAGGGGAACAAGTAAGCCACCTATCTAGCCGGCCCTGCCCCACGTCACCTTGTATCTTGACCTATGACCTTTAGCAGGAGAGGTTTGTCTTCCTTTCTCCTAAATAACTTCGGAGGGAGTAATTCCTTTTTTAGAGCCAATGGGCATTGGTATGCAGACTATAGTAATCTTGCCTTCTTCGAAATTGAGTCAGTTTAATTTATGCTACTTTGACTTACGTGGAAGCTTTCTGCCTGGTGTATTCTGAAGTGCCTAGAGAAGTATAGGAGGCTTTATAAGGTATATTTTTCTTTTACTTTTTTATTTTATATTTTAATTTTTTATTCAATTTTATTGTTTTATTGACCAAAGTTACGTTAATTATGTTTGGCTGTCAACAAATTCTATTCCATATATATATACATAATCATAATCAACCATTATCAATCCACTGCTATATATATATCCCTCGGAATCCAGTCTAAAATTGTGTTGTATATAGAGTCCCATATATATATATATCCCTCGGAATCCAGTCTAAAATTGCGTTTGTCCATCGGTGGTCCGTTCTTCTGGAAATATGTCCAGCATATTGCCATTTCAGGGATTTTACGCTGATCATGATGTTGTCCACTCTTGTCATTTTTCTTATCCACGAGTATGTATATAAATACGTATTCGTGCTTTCTTTTTTAATATTTTGTTAATAAACTTCTGTTTCACTTAATTTTTACTAGGAAAATCAAATATTTTACCTACATGGTTTTGTAAAAAACATTTCAGGTCTGTTTATTTTTAAGAAAGGGGCAGGGGGAGGGCTGTTGCGCCATGCTGAACCCGCCGGTTACTTATTCTGCTTTTCTCTTCGCAAAAGCTTCGAGAAAGGAATTGTTTTGATTTTGCTGCAAACTCATTAATTGATTAATAACGACACAACAAACAACAACTTTGAAGTGCAAAGCAGTGACAGAAAGTTTTAACAGAAAAAAAAAAAAGTGATTAAATTATGTTCATATTCCAAGACCTTGCGTCACCGAATGTAAGAAAGAATCCTCACAAAAGAAATGCCCACGGGAAAAACGTTCATATCTTGAAAATAAGAAAATACTCCAGCTGATGACGGATGTAATTCAACTGAGCAATGAGACAAAACTAGTCTGAACATTTTCCAGGACTAACCACAAAACATTACCTACTATTTCAAGGACATCGTTCAGCGCGTTCCCTAAATAGCAGAAGCTCATTGCTCGAAGAAACACAACAATCTTAATATGTGTAAATACGAGATCTTCCTTAATTTCATGAAGAAATACCTTAATTTCAACTGAGCAATCGACAAAACTAGTCAGAACATTTCTCCTGCTCAACCATATAATGTTAACTTCATTACAGGACGTCACAGTTTGTTCCCAAAATGGCAGACGAGGTTCATTGCTCGAAGGAACACGTGCATGGCTCATTCACGAACAGTAACTATGCGTAGGGCAATTCTTTTTAGCGTGCGGCGCAAGACAAAGAAAGCAAATTTAAGTAAGCCTGCTAACTAAATCTCAGACACGTGGTAAAATCGGGTGAAGGAGAACTGACCACAAAAAAATTAAGGGGCCGTATAGAAATTGCGTTTTCGAACGCTTCATGGCCACGTCCCCTGAGGTTGGTTACCTGAGTCACATAAAGTTTCGGTAATTTCGTATTTCCTTAATTGCGATATTTATTGCAATTCTTTATAAAAAAAATGTTTATAATCTACAACTCAACAAAAGAATTTCACGGTTTGAAAATCCAGAGATTTTGGATTTTCAACGTTAGCTAACTGAAACTCCACAAATTATCTGCGGGCACGTGTAAACATAGGAAACGTGTCGGGGAGAGGGAGAGGCGCTTGAGACCGAAAATATAAACATAAAGAATTTGTATCCCAAACGGGAGATTTTCAGCGTTTGCAAACACTACAATTCAGCAAATTTTCTGCGCGGGCATGTGCAAACCCAGGAAAACTGCCCGGGTAATCGGGGGGGGGGGGGTGTTGCTAAAATCATAAAATATAAAGAGTTTCTGGTCCGATTGAGAGGTTTTCAGCGGTTACAAATTACGGTCCAGAAAATTATGACCACAAAACTGTTAGAGGGTTTCACAGATATCGCACTTTTGATATTACCTCGTCAACTTCCAGGTAGGTCGCCTCTATATGGATTACAATTTTATTTCCACCCCCTCACCGTTCTCGTACTGCATGTAGTTTTTATTCCACCGATATCATATTCATGAAGTTTATACGTAACAAGTCAAATTAATAGTTTTGCGCTTTTACGTAAGCATTAAATATTAAGTACCTGGCCTTAGACCTAGGCCCTTTTAACACTTCTTATTTTACCGATATCATATTTAAAACGTTTACATAACAAGTAAAGTTAGTAATATTACAATAAATATTAATTCATAGACCCTTTTAACAGTTTTTATTCTACTGATGTCCTAGGCTCTACTAATTAATATTTCATGCCTAAGTAAAAGAGCAATATTAATAACTTGACATGTTATGCAAACGTCATGAATATTTAGTACTGTTAAAAAAGCCTAGGACATATTAATTAATGTTTGGTACCAAAGTAGAAGCACAAAATGAGTAATTTGACTTGATAAGTAAGCGGTTTGAGTACAACACCGGAATAAAATAAACTGAAAAAATAGCCTAGGCCTTATAAATTAATATTTAGAGCTTAAGTAAAAGCACACACAGCGTTGTTAACTTAACCTTTTTATGCCAAACGTGTGAATATGAGATCGACGGATTAAAAGCTGTTAAAAATGCCTCGGCCTAGGGCCCATTAATTAATGTTTGGTGCCAAAGTCCAGACGCAGTACACCGATGAGCGATTACAGTATGACCACCCACAGCTTAAAGAAATAAGCGCGCTTGGAAACTGAACAGTGGCGCAGGGGAAGTTCACATGGCAGTATATATATATATATAACCAGAAGACCAGCTTTCGGTTAGTATCGTGTTCGGAGTCAGAATGGAACAAGTGGCCGATTTATCGGAGTTTGATAAAGGACAAATTGTGATGGCGCGGCGCTTCGGAACTATGATCTCGGAAACGGCTCGAATTGTGGGTTGTTCACCGTGCCGCTGTACTGAGTACGTATCAAAAGTGGTGCAGAGATGGCTAAACGACGAATAGTCGTCCAGCCATGTGTCGTCAGCAGCTCATTGATACCAGAGGGGAGGCGAGACTGTCGCGCATTGTTCACAGCGACGGCAGGACCACAGTGCGACAAATCCCCCGTAGCTACAACAGTGGTGATCAGGGCAATGTGTCACAGCACATAGTTCATCGTAGCCTTCTGCGCATGGGCATACGAAGCCAAATAACCAGCCGGGTCCACATGCTCACTGCAAGTCATCGTCAACAACGCATGAAATGGGCTCAAGATAATCGAGATTGGAAGAAAGTAGCCTGGTCTGATGAATCAAGATTCCTCGTGCATCACGTAGACAGCCGAGCGCGGATACGCCGATTACCAACGGAGGTTATGGCATCTGGATGCACTGTTGGGCGGAGACAGGCCTGCGGCGGCGGCGGTGTTATGCTGTGGGCGATGTTTTCTTGTCACATTGTGGTCCCCATTATTCCAATAGCACAATCCCTGATAGCTGTCAGGTATCTAAAAATCGTTGCGGACCAAGTTCATCCATTTATGGCAACTGTATTACCTGCCGGTGATGGACATTACCAACAGAATAATGCGCCATGCCACACTGCCAGAATCGTCAAGGAGTGGTTCGAGGAACATTCTGGTGACTTTCTGTTAATGCCCTGGCCTCCAAATTCACCTGACACGAACCCAATCGAGCATTTGTGGTTCGACTTAGAAAAGCGGGTTCGCTCTAAATCACTGCTGTTCACATTACGGTACCAGATACCCGAGGATACCTATCGCCAGCTCATCGAATCAATGCCTTGTCGAGTGGCCGCTGTTTTACGAGCTAAAGGGGGGTCCTACAGCTTATTAGACAGGTGGTCATAATGTAATGCTCGTCGGTGTTTTATGCTCATCGGTGTTTTATTAATTGCTCATCGTTGGTCATAATGTAATGGTCATCGGTGTTTTATTAATTGCTCATCGGTGGTCATAATGTATTGGTCATCGGTGTTTTATTAATTGCTCATCGGTGGTCATAATGTAATGGTCATCGGTGTTTTATTAATTGCTCATCGGTGGTCATAATGTAATGGTCATCGGTGTTTTATTAATTGCTCATCGGTGGTAATAATGTAATGGTCATCGGTGTTTTATTAATTGCTCATCGGTGGTCATAATGTAATGCTCATCGGTGTTTTATTAATTGCTCATCGGTGGTCATAATGTAATACTCATCGGTGTTTTATGCTCATCGGTGGTCATAATGTAATGCTCATCGGTGTTTTATTAATTGCTCATCGGTGGTCATAATGTAATGGTCATCGGTGTTTTATTAATTGCTCATCGGTGGTCATAATGTATTGGTCATCGGTGTTTTATTAATTGCTCATCGGTGGTCATAATGTAATGGTCATCGGTGTTTTATTAATTGCTCATCGGTGGTCATAATGTAATGGTCATCGGTGTTTTATTAATTGCTCATCGGTGGTCATAATGTAATGGTCATCGGTGTTTTATTAATTGCTCATCGGTGGTCATAATGAAATGGTCATCGGTGTTTTATTAATTGCTCATCGGTGGTCATAATGTATTGGTCATCGGTGTTTTATTAATTGCTCATCGGTGGTCATAATGTAATGGTCATCGGTGTTTTATTAATTGCTCATCGGTGGTCATAATGTAATGGTCATCGGTGTTTTATTAATTGCTCATCGGTGGTCATAATGTAATGGTCATCGGTGTTTTATTAATTGCTCATCGGTGGTCATAATGTAATGGTCATCGGTGTTTTATTAATTGCTCATCGGTGGTCATAATGTAATGCTCATCGGTGTTTTATAAATTTTATTTGTCATGTAAACGTTATGAATATGACATCGGAAGAAAAACTATTGTGAAAAGGGCCTAGGCAAAAAGCCTAGCGATTAATATTTTATGCCTAAGTAAAATAGAAATATTAATAACTTGACATGTTATGTAAATATTTAGTGCCTAAGTAAAAGCGCAGCGTTAAAAAGTTCCACCTTATCGTCCTTTTCCGAACATAGAGTAGCATGAGACATGCTGTAATTCCGTTGTTTCGTCGAACACCGTAGTTTGAAAAATATGTACTGAGTCATGGAAATTTATTTCCCCAAATTAAAGTACAATTCCCACATGACTTACATTGAACGTCTTCTCGAAATTTATTTGAAGTTTCTAATTCAATTCTTATTATAGGGTCAAGAAACTGCAATTTTTTTATACGGCTCCTTAAACCTTTGTGTCCAGTTGTCTGAATCCCGTCCTTATCAGCTTTGTAGGCCTTTCTTAATGAAATGAAAAAAGGCCATGTTTTTAACAGACGCAAGAGATATCAGTCGACAGTTAGCATATTTTCTAGAAGTGCGCATTTTTTCCTATTTTCGAGAAGTGAGCATTTTTCCCTTGGGCATTTTTTCATACCTTCAATAAAACATTATAAAGAACCAGTTACTATGTCCTGAGGCACTGAAAGTCGTAGGTTACTCCGCAGGTACAGACTTATTACTCTGGTACATCCTCACCTCCGTACTAACCTACGCGGTGCTTTGTTTATGAGGTGGTAGTGCTTTTGATTTTACCGCGTGTCTAAGATTCAGTTGGAAAGCTTGGTTAAAGTTGCTTGCTTTGTCATGAGACGCTCAGTAAAAAGAATTGTCATAGGCGTAGTTACTGTTCGTGGATGAGTCATGCTGCACGTGATCCTTCGAACAGTGAACCTCTTCTGCCACTTTGAGAAAAAAGTACAGTATTCTTGAATGCTAGTTAATTTTATGTGGTTGAGCACGGGAAAAGTTCTGAACAGTTCTGTCGTGTGCGATTACTTAGTTAAGTGTATTGCAAAACCAACAACTCTGTTTTTGTAAAATGAAACATTGTAATTTGTGTTAAATTGAATGATAATAATTTTTTTGATATAATTCACTTGCTTGTTTTAAAAACCAAGTACAGCCAGCGGCGTAGCGTGGATTTTTGACCCCCCCCCCTACACGCAAAATATCTTTAAGGACCCTGTGTAAAAAAATAAAAAAAATAACAATTACACCCATTCCGAAGAAACTGAAGTATCCGCTCGCTACTGGATAGTGGATACTATACTTGGTGCGAGGCTAACATGATTATGGAGTTTAAGTTAGGGAGTGTGTGCTTCCACTGCATAATATAGTTCCAGTTTAAAAGCCGTGTTCGAGCTTGAACTGAGACCTAAGAAAGCACATGGATATATACAATAGATGTTCTAAATATCGTACGTGCCACATTAAAAAAATGAAGATCCCACTTTCGGTCGCGTTTCTAAAAAATACAAATGTTCGCATTTTGTATTTTTTTTTTTTTAGCTTATGTTTTGCTTCAGAGACTGTACAGTTAGCACCAGGATATTTACTTCAACTGGGAGGAGAGAATTGTTAGCCGGAGGCGGAGATAATGGCTTTGCGGTCATTGTAATGAGTTTACTCCTTTCTACGTGGTTGCTGTTTTAAAATACTCATTCAGAAATCGTTTTTCTGGTGGTCGGCAAGGTTAAAAAGGTATGGGGGTAGAGGTAAAAAGGTGTGTGTGTGGGGGGGTAGGTTTCCTTTGTCTCGCCTACAGTCACCCTTAAGGGGAAGGGTCCACGACAAATAGGCACCCCATTAGTGCGCGGAGAAATACTGATAAACAAGAGATTTCACATCGGTGAATCGGTTTGATAAGCTTAATAGTGAGTGCAATCAGGTTAGCTTTGCCCCGAGTACAGATGCCTGTGTCTCACGCCTTTTTGCACTCGCATATCTGAATCCTTTTTAGCACTCACATATTTGTCTGTATATGGTTTCTACGTTTTGTCTGCGCTGATGATCAGAAACATCTGGCCCTATTTTCCAAATGAACTTCTCCGTCGCATAGACCCTTCCTCTTTTTGCTCTTTATGCACATGGTTCTCAAGGCAAGACAAGTATCTATGTAATGCCTCTGCTCGGCGTTACACAGATACTTGTGTTGCCTTTAGTGGTGTAAATAGACTGTCTGTTTTGGGGAAACGCAATGTTCAGTGCTTAAAGTCTGGGCGGATTCTCTCTCTCTCTCTCACACACATTTTATACGTCTCTTCTTTGATATACACGCAAAAGAAAATATTACAATGAATGAAAACTAAACCGCAACATCGGCGCCTAGTATGGGAAGGCAAGGTGTGAATCTTGCCACCTGAATAATTTTACTAGGGGGTAGTGCTCACTCAATATTTTTCGTCCAGTTCAATTAAATTAGTTTTCGTTTTTGAATATGTATGTCTTTTTACGAAATGCGTGATTTGAAATATTTCTATAGGGAAAAATGCTTTCCCAAGCTATTCAGGTCATCGTGTGCTGTGTTAATTGCAAAAAATGCATTGTTTCCTGTATAGATATGTATTATTCTTTGTAAGACGGACCAAGCTCTATTTCTTATGAAAGCCGGAGCGATTATTTCCAAAAAAATAATAAATAACAAAATAAGTAAAACCTTTTTTTATCGATATTCGGCACTGCTCATTTGATAAGAAACTTGATTGCCAGTCCCGTATTGTGTTTGATACGTTCTCGTGCTAACTGTTTAAAACAATTATCAAAAATAAAATAAGTAAATAAAAATACAGAAACGCATAATATCTAGAGCCTTTATTAATCTATTAATTTTTTGCGCCTCTCGTTCTTTGTTTGAGTAACCGCGTTAATTTCTCATATATTTTTTTTCATATACGTTCGGTAATAAAATCACTGGATATTTTTATAAAATCATGAGCTGAATTTTATTTTTAAAAATATTAATATTCCGAAAAACAATATTGCTGTTTTCTCGTTCATTTGCTGATGAGCAATCACACACACAATTGCGTTTCAAAATATACGTCCAATCTAGTAATTTATCATTTGCCACACCACCCCCTCCTTTTTTATTTTTCTTCTGACGATGAAAGAGATGTGTCCCTCTCACGCCTGATCACTTCACGCCTGCCTCCCCCCCTCTGTTAATTTCATGAAGTCGGCGTCCCCGAAACCTAATAAATTTAGAATTCAGTTAAAAATATCCATATCACAAAGAGCGGGTTAGGCGTCAGCTAAAGGAGTTTCGTTTTTATTTACGCTTTTCAACCGTAGGTTGAAGAAGCGTATATGGCCCAGCTTTGCCCGTCCGTCTGCACGATAACTGGCGTAAAATTGGTTCGATTTCGATGAAATTTTAATATGTGGTAGGGGACCACCTAGGGACGAACCCTATTGAAAATGGGACATATGGGGTCAAAGGTCACGACGTAGGAGCGGAATCATTTGATTGCCTTTATGCGCCATAACTTGCGTAAAAATGGTTCGATTTCGATGAAATTTCAGTATGCAGTAGGGGACCACCTGGGGACGAACCCTATTGAAAATGGACGAAATGTGGTCAAAGGTCAGGAAATAGGATTGCGATCCTTTCCATTGCCCTTATCCCATATTATTAAGGTGGACGTAAAGTAATTTTGCTTCCTACACTTCCAATGGAAAAAGTTTTGTAAACATTTCCTTCACAATTAATGTATTCCCAAGGATGAAAATTTGAACATCGATTAAAATACCTTCATATTATAACTTGGAAAACTTAATATGTTCTAAAGCATAACCATAATCATATTAAAAATAAATAACTTTTCCTTTGGTGGTGTTGAAACCAGAGCAAAGATGGCGCGACCTGTACTTTGATGACGTCAGTGGGCAAAAAAATGTTGGATTGCATAATTACGGTTATGGTTTAGAAAATATTAAGTATTCCAAGTTATGAAATGAAGCTATTTTAATCGATGTTCAAATTTTCATCCTTGTGAACGCATTAATTGTCCAGAAAAAAGATGGCGCGACCTGTGTTTTCATGACGTCAGTAGACAAACAAATGCTGAATTGCATAATTATGGTTATGTTTTAGAAAATATTAAGTATTGCAAGTTATAAAATGAAGATATTTTAATCGATGTTCAAATTTTCATCCTTGGGAACGTATTAATTGTGAAGAAAATGTGAACAGAAGTTTTTCCATTGGAAGTATAGGAAGCAAAATTACTTCACGTCCACCTTAAAGTAGCAATTCTTGTATGTATGCATGTATATTTTACTTTGAAAACAGCTCTAAGAATTTTGATGAAAGTCGTTAACCTACCGTTTTCTGGTACTAGAAATCGATTTAGCTTGATCTCGACTTTAGGAGAATTCGTTCAGTGGGTTAAATAACCACCCCGAATTATAACGTTTTTAGTGATGGCGTTGTTCCATTATTCCATTAATGTTATCAATGCTTAGAAATCTTATGACATCACAATCTCGCCGCGTTTGAGAATGTTGGCGCGCGGTCACGCCATCTATCTCATTACGTCACGCGTTGTGTGTGGATCCTATTAAAGTTTTATGACGTCCCATCTTGATAGCAGATGGTCGCGTTTCCCATCTGCCTCATTACGTCACGCGTTTTGTGCGTATGTTCGTCCGCACGATAACTCGCGTAAAAATCGTTCGATTTCGATGAAATTTTAGTATCTGGTAGGGGATCACTTGGGAAGGTACCCTATTTAAAGTGAATGAAATGGGGTCAAAGGTCAGTACATAGGAGCGGGATCCATTCCACTGCTGTTATGCGCCATAACTAACGTAAAAAAGGTTCGATTTCGATGAAATTTTAGTATGTGGTAGAAGACCACCTGGCGACAAACCTTATTGAAAATGAGCGAAATGGGGTCAAAGGTCAGGACATAGAAGCGGAATCACTTCCATCGCCATTATGCGTCATAACTTACTTAAAAATGCTTCGATTTGGATGAAATGTTAGTATGTTGTAGGGTCTTTCCTGGGGACGAATTCTATTGAAAATGGGCGAAATGGGGTCAAAGGTTAGGACACAGGAGCAGGATCTATTCCATAGCCCTTATGCATCGTAACTTACGTAAAAATGCTTCGATTGCGACAAAACTTTTTCATGTTATTTCGGAGGTATACCAAACCGGTTCTGTTGAATATCATCAAAGAATCAAAGGTCAGGGCACAGGACCGAGGTTTATTCCACAGCCATTATTCTCATAACTTGAGTAATGATTTCTGGTATGTTGGAGAGCGTATTATAATCAATGCATTGCATGATTTTACTAACTTGTTCATTGCGCAGCTGAAAAATTGTGAAAACATTTAGAATTCACTAATTGTTTTCCCACCTAATTGTATACATAGCAATTATTGTATTAATAATAAATGAGCATATTCAGTTCATCGACGTTATGCAGTACAAAAAGGACTAAAACTACAACCCCGGTAATTTAAACTTAGAAAGGAACACCTCAGAGAGATTTCATTTTTAAATTTATGCTACCAAAGAAACCGCTGCTGTTAAAAACCACTTTAAACAATTAAATTATGCCGTCTCTTCCTGAAACCGGAACTGACTTGTCGGAAATTAACGGAATTACTGACTATGGCGCGAAAAGTTGTCAAAATACTGGTTAAAAGAAATGGGAGCTTTTGAAAACCGAAATTTCGTTAAAAGACGAACACTTACCGGCAACTTTGCCGCACGTTATTTTCTGGAATTTTCAGTCAATTCCTATTTAACATTTTCAGTCAATTCCTATTTGACCTCAGGTATTTAAATCTTATTTCCCTTATATCCAATGCCGTAGTAACTTCGGGGTTTAACGACTACCATGAACAATTAGCCCTGTAAGCAATATCCCGTCCCTAATTTAGGGACACTATTTTCATGGAGTAGACTTAACCAGCACAATCGGACGAACAAATCACCCATACCTAAGGTGGCCAGACACTGGGACACTGATTTGAGGACAAAATTGCAAATAGTCCCAGAATGTGGGACAGTATGCAGTTAGTATCGCCAAATTTGGGAACTCTACCTGGATAATATGATAATTAACATTTAGGTCCCTAAGCCAGTTTGCTTACAGACCGCCTTTCCCACCCCAAAAAATTTAATAACCGATCATTTATTTAGGCTATTACAAATTTCCTTTACGTTCCCTTCTTTAAAATAGGATGTGAATTTATTTCATCGTGACAAAGCCTTGAGAGGAAAAGAATAACACTTAATTATTTTCTCTGTATTTAAATAAAATTATGAATATTCTACAAACTACAAACATTTTTAATTCTAAAATAAAAAAATCTAATTAAAAACCATTAAAATTCGCATTGAACTGTTATTATCAGTAATACAAAATTTTTTGATGTTACCTCTTCTTAAAAGACCAGTGGACGTGCTTTCATGGCATTAAATTGTTTTAATGACATCTTTAAAATCCTTCTTTCACACGTTCAGCATTTGCAACAAGACTAGCCAAACTGGAGAGGCTTCTCAAGATAGTTCTTTACTCTAACGTGGACATTCTTATCACAATGTCCACGTCAGGAAAGAGTGAAGTTAATTAATTGCTTCTCGTGAGGTATTTTCGGGAATTCGCACGGCACCAACAGCCCGGCAACCTAAGTTGGCCTAGTCGTAAATCGGCTCCTGATTGTTTCTAAAAATATGATGTTAAAATTTTTATGTTAAACAGATATATCTTTTAGATTGATGGCTATTTATGCCGACAAAGCACAGCTGTGATAGAGAGGACACATTCAACAAAAGTGAAATACAGGGTGTCCGAGAATTTGGACACATCACAAAATTATGTACAAAAAAAGAAAAAACTATGAGCATTGTCTGTTTTTCTATGTCACGCATTACTAACACGGGTTTTATATTTTTGTTTCGCAGAATTGTTATTCCCAGAATCCGATGGATGGCGCTAGGTGTGGCCTGATGAGGAATGTATGAGAAATGCGGAATCAGTAGTCATGTCATCCGTACAGCGGAAGGCGATGTGTGTGTTATGGCTTGCGGAATTAAAGTCTGTCATTAAAGTTAAAAGACGGTACTGTTTAGAGTATGGTTGTAATCCTCCGTCAACGAATTCAGTTAAGCGATGGATGAAACAATTTAAGGAAACTGGCAATGTGGAACATCGTGGAGGAGCCGGTAGGCCTAGCGTCAGCTGTGAGATGGTTGACCAAGTTAATGAACGTTTCCGACGAAGCCCCAGGAAATCCGTCCGTAAAGCAAGCAGAAAACTGTGCATTCCGAAATTGACAGTTCACGATGTCTTGCACAAGAAATTAAAGTTTCATGCTTATAAAATTCAAATAGTGCAAAAGATGCATGTAAATAATCACACTCTGCGATACGATTTCGCTGTGGATATGCTGAATCGAGTGGAAAACGACGAAAACTTTCTCAGTATTGTAATTTTAGTGATGAATCCACATTTCATGTATCAGGTATTGTGACACGTCACAACTGTAGAATATGGGTCAGTGAACCGCCTCATGCTGCTATTGAACTGTGATTCTCCAAAAGTTAATGTGTGGTGCGCCCTAACAGAAAGAGAAGGGATTGGCCCTTTCTTCTTCTCCGAAAAAAACATAAATGGCGACATTTACTTGTATATGCTAGAAAATTTCCTTATACCCCAGATCAAAAGATATGACAACGTCGTTTTCCAACAAGATGGCGCGCCTCCACATTGCAGTGATGGAAAGTTTGTGCCAATTGCGCCGAACTGCGCCAATTTCATTATCTTACGCCAAACTGCTACAAATTACGAAAAAATTTACTAATTGCGCCCAACTGCGCCGAAACGGCAATCCACAGCAAAAATTGCCGAGCGAAAAAATGTTTTCACGGCAAAAAATGCCGTTTTAAACGTCGAATCGAATGACGCTTTTTTAAGTTCTACGCGTAATTTGGTGAAAACGACGCTTTATCAACACATACCGTACTGCCGATCCCAAAATTTCGGAATGTTTTTCACCTACCTTCTAATTCGTTATTTTTTCGGCAAAAGTGACGAAAAAACAACGATTTTCGCGATGTAGGAAAATAATTTATTTTTGCTTATGGAGGAGGAGTTTTGTTGTAATCATGTGGTACGTAGGAGAAACGATGCTGTACGTTGTGAAATCCTGATGAAGATTGTTTACTGATAGTTTGGCGGTCCTTCGGAGTGCTGTGCAATTGAGATTGCTTATATGTCGTTCTCTGCACTTTGGTATAGCGCACTTATTTCATTCCGGGCGAGGTGCGCGATTACGTAAATGCAGCGTAAGGTCAGTTATTAGCTATTTCTTTGACGCGGAGGACGACTGATATGACTCTCCTGTGGCAGGATACAATGGTTCTGTTTCTAAAGGATTCATAGGTATATTCAGAGATGAAAACTTTTACGGCTATTCACACCATCATACGGTTTTACGGAAGTCACCCGAAAAAACTACGGAAAAGCCCTCGCAAGATCCCTGCGCGCAATTTCTATTTTTTCACCGTCTTTTGGTCGAAAAAACGCACTTTACTGATAGTCCCTTATGTGCCTTCGATGATCTGACTTCCCCCGCCAACGGAGGCGGAGCTTGTCACGCGATTCCTTGTACACCCATTTGAGAGTACCGTGCGCAAAAATCGAGAGGGAACTCTGCTCAGCGACTTTTGCCAACTCTTTAAATTGATTGCGTGTGGCTTTGTGCTTGTGAAAATTTCAGTGCAAATGTTTTAACCCTTTCCACTGGACTGTCGGGTGACACCCGACATTACGAAATTCCCGAATAGCTCACCTGCCACTCCGATGACGCCTCTATAGCTCGCATGTCGGTGGTTGCAAGACATTTCTCTTTTGTCGAATAGGTCGGGTGTCACTCGCCATGCCGATGACGCCGCTATAGCTTGCATGTCGGGGCACGCGAGACGTTTCTTTTTCACCGGATAAAGAAACTTCATCTGCGTGTCGGGTGTCACCTGCCATACCGATGACGCCTCTATGGCTCGCATGTCGGCGCTCGCGAGGAATTTCGTTTTCACCGAATAGCTCGCGTGTCGGGTGTTATCCGCGACGCCTCTATAGCTCGAATGTCGGCGCTCGCGCGGAATTTCTTTTTCGCCGAATAGGTAGTCCGCCACGTCTATAACGCCTCTATAACTCGTATGTCGAGGCTTGCGAGGCATTTCTTTTTCGCCGAATATCTCGGGTGTCACCCTCCATGCCAATGATGCCTCTATATCTCGCATGTTGGCGCTCGCGAGACACTTCTTTTTCGCAGAATAGCTTGCGTGTCGGGTGTTATCCTTTGTGCTCATTACGCCTCTATAGCTCGTGGAGTCGGGGCTAGCAAGACATGTCTTTTTCGCCGAATATCGCACGTGTCGGGTGGCACCCTCCATGCCGAGGACGCCTCGATAGCTTGCACAGCCACGCTGATGATGCCGCTATAACCCGTATGTCGGGGCTGGGGAGCTAAAGCTGAGCTTTCACTGCTAAGTTGTGGCTTCTACTGCAGAAAAGAAAACGAAATGCGAGTTCCGTGTGAGTATGGGTGAAAAGTTATTTGAGTGGAAAGGGGTTAATTTAGATTTAAAAAAAAAAAACGTAGCAGTGAAACAGCTATGACAACAAAAAGAACGAAGTCAGATAAAACTTATCGTCAAGTGTATCGCATAGTAAAGAATGGCCTTTTTATAAAGCACCTAAAGTTTTGCTGAATCACATTTTACAAGCCATGTGGCTGCGATTTTAGCCTGTCGTGATGATTGTAGGCGTCATGCGGTGAGCTAGAAGCACAAAGATCATGTCAAAAGATTAAATGGAGATGTGAATAAAATTAATGTAACCAAAAAACTTCTGACAGCTTATAAAGAATCCAGGAAAAAATATCAAGAGCAGATTAGTGCTGGGAAAATGCATCAAAACAAGCAAAAAAAAGGGAAGAAATTGAATGTTCACAAGGAGAATTGAAATGGGAAGAAGCTGAACATTCGCAGCAGTTGGATTCCCTTATAAAATGTTAAACAATGCTGAGATGAACATTGAATGTGGCATAAAAAAAACAACACATGAGTGCAATAGGAAGTGGACAGATACTATTAAAAGAAGCAAAACCAAACATTGCTAACTATCTTTAAAAAATGAGAAAAGAATAGAAGTGAGGAATTAAATATTGAGAAAAGCAGCAAAAAATTAAACATTTTTTGTAAAATAAATGATTAATAATAGAATCCTGCTATGGTTACAAATTTTTTTATCTATTTGAAAACTAAAAAGTTTGCATATATATGTGTGTGTGTGTGTATTTCAATGCAAGATGTTTTAAATTTGAGCAGGGTGCATCTATTTCCAAAACATTTTTTGCTTAAGAGTTTGTTCTATCTACTAATATTTTACCTTCTCTAAAAAATGTTTTCTTACACCAAAAATGCATTTTGTTGCTCCAAAAACACATTTTGCTGCTCCAAAAATGTATTTTACCTGCTCCAAAATTTATTTTACCTGCTCTAAAAATATATTTTACCTGCTCTAAAAATGCATTTTGTTGCTCCAAAACCTCATTTTGCTGCTCCAAAAATGCATTTTACCTGCTCCAAAAATGGTTTTGCAACTTTCCATCACTGACATTGGTCAACGTGTATGTAAGTGCCTAAATGAGCATTTTTCCAAGAGATGGGTTGGGCGCGGTGGTCCCATTCCGTGGCCTCCTTGCTCTCCAGATCTAATTCCATTGGATTATTTCATGTGGGGTTATGTGAAGGATCGTGTCTATTAGACGCCTTGTACTGAATTTCAGGAACTGAGGCAGCGTATCACAGCTGCTATTAATTCCATAACTCCTCAGATGCTTGCCAATACATGGCATGAAATCGAGTATCACTTGGACGTACTACGAGCAACCCAGAGATCTCACATCGAAATTTATTAACTTGTGCAGTTACATTGTAAGTTAGTACAGTCAGTTTCTTTCTATCTGTTTAATGTTTTGTTTTATATAATTTTTTAATGTGTCCAATAATTCTCGGCCACCCTGTATTTTACCTTAGATGCACTTGCTGAAAACGAGCGCCATAATATTTATGTTTCTCTGAAGAACGAACTGCATGTAGAATTTTCTCATTTTGTGAAAATTTTTGGTGGAAATTAGAACAAGTTCAATTTGTTTTTACGATAAGCACGTTGGAAGGTGGTTACAACGGAACTTATTTACAAACGACATTTCATTAGAAACCCAAGGAGCTTTTTATAAAGTCTAAATTAGGGAACATTTGAGGACAAAAAATCAAAATTAGAGGACAATTTACGTCTCCAAAGATATCAGGCGTTTTTTGGGGAGAGCGCACCGAATTTGAGGACTGTCCTCAAGAACTCGGGACTTCTACTTAGCCGTACTACATCCGGGACTCGGCCTCGGTCCCACCTCGGAAAAACTGTCAGAAACTACCACCTCAGACCACTTGCCCACAGAGACGGCTTATTACTATTTCTCCTGCGTACACGCATCATTTATTTCTTGTAAATTAATACCACCAATATTGAAACGATTATGATTCAACTGATTTGATGAATATATTTGACGCTTTTTTTTTTTTTTTTTCAGGGTTCGAAATTTCCCACAGGAAAAGAAGCGGCATTCATAGACATGGTTCCTAGATATAAAGTCACCACCTTGAGGAATTTATGCATTGATAACATAGTACGGAACATTGCTTACCATGCTGAGATATACGAGAGATACAACGCAGAGGAAAAAGAGAGATCATATTACAAAGTTCTTCGTAAGTATATATTTTGCTTTATGACATTAATTGCAGAATGTGGCTACTTTGGTCGTGATAATTTGTTACTGTCGAACAAAGTGGCTCCATTTTTTTTCTTTTTTGCAAGTTTGCTTTCTTTTTTCACATGTTATGTTAATTTACCAAACAATAACTAGTAATTAAATCAGAGAATTATTAATACAGTGGAACGCGTCCGCCTATGAAACATCCTTTTGAATGACTGCGGAAAGCACGGTTACATAAGATGTGGATGCTCCTTTTTCCATGCAGCTATTATTTCAATAATTACATCATGAATCTGTCCATTTCGCTAGCTAAAATGACATAAGATTCTATTTAAAAAGTGGACACTTAGTTAGTGTATTTCTCTGTTCACTTTTCTTTCATTTAACTCTTATTGATTCTTCAATAAATCAATTTTCAGGAGCTCGCTTCACTAATAGCCTACTGGAAAAACTCCTTGAAATATGTGACAAAGAAAAGCTCTGCAAGGATAAACAGTTCCGTAAACTTCAAAAACTTGTGTACCAGTGTGAAGATTGTGCTGATATTAAACCGCTGCCGTGTTTGAATTTCTTCTTAAACGAGCATACGTCTTCTGTTTCGCTTCGTCCCAGCAAAGGGCTGTGCAGAATGTCGACAGAATTTTTATCTTACATGGCTTCCAACTGCAAGGTAAGATTAATGCTTGATTCTTAAATTCCCGCTTTGTTTTTGAATATGCACTTTATTATGTTTTCCAAAATATCTCTGAACAGCCTATTTAATTAGGAGTCTGTGGGTCATTTCAAAAGTTTTGCACACTGTGTGTTATCTCTAAAAAACAAGAATTTATTTCACAACATAGCTTACTAGCCTTCGAAGTAATCTCCATGTATCTTTATGACAGCGGCCCAACGTCTGGGTAAGTCTTGTATTCCAGTCAGGACACCTCCATTGTTGAGGCGTCGGATTACTCGGGTCACCTCATTTGAAACATCCTGAGCCGCCCCGGTGGCGCAGTGGTCTAAGGCGCTGGCCTCTGATCATTCGTCCGTGAGGGGTCCGGGTTCGAATCCCGGTCAGGCATGGATGTTGTGTTTGTCTTACGGCACTGGCTCTCTCCCTTCCCTGGAACCAGTGACCCTAAATTAGGGACGGGCGACTGCTTATAGCCCATTGAGTTGCTCACGGTGGTCGTTAAACCTCCAATCAAAAAAAAAAAAAAAAAAACATCCTGAATCGTACTGAATCGTTTCCGGCCCACTAGCTTCTTCAGTTTTGGGAACAAGTCATAGTCTATTGAGCTCATGCAGGGCCTCCGGGACTCCTCCTCCTCTCCATGCTTACTGGCCTGGCCACCGGATTCAGAACTTGCCTGTGACGTCACGCTAAGTGACGGAATGTCCATGGATAACTGAAGACATTGTGAAAATATTCATGATTTGCTTCAAATTATTTAGGAGGGGTGAGTCTCGAGAGCCCCGGCTCATGTCAGGACTCTGGGGCGCGTGGTGTCGCAATTTCCATCCTCAACTTTCCAGAATTCCCATCCTTAACTTTCCGGTATCGCGTTGTCGTGCAAACTAATGGCACCAGCTTTGAGCCTGTCGGGCTTCTTTGTAGTATTCCGCTGTTACAGTGGCTCCCTCAGGCACTTTGTCTATCACTCCAACCTTGTCAAAAGCCATAATAATCAACCTTCGATTGTTGGCGGCGGAATTTTTTCTGGCGAGGTGATTCCGGATGTTTCCACTGAGCGGACTGAGATTTCAGTTCTGGTTCAAAATCTCATATCCAGGTTTCGTCTATGTAGCAACAATTCCGTCCAAAAACCGCTCACCTTCTGTCTCGTACTGCAGAATCAAATTTTTCTGCGATCCCTTTGCGAACTGTTTCCTGCTCTTCACTCAGATAATGCGGAATCCATTTGGCAGCCACTTTTCTCTTCTGTAATTTTTCAGTTAGGATTCTGAAAGCCGAAGCGGTAGACATGTTTGCTTCATATGCAGTCTCTTCACATGTTTTCCGTCGATCTTCTACCAAAATGCTGCTGACGATAACCACAGATGTACCCCGTCCGTTGTATCTGATGGCCGGCCGCTTCTTGGGTCGTCTCCGATGCTTGCTGGAAACGAGAAGCCCACCGTTACACTGTGCTACGATCCACTACACTAACACCATAAACTTCACTCAAAGCTTTATGAATTTCGGTAGGGAATTTTTCTCGCAAAATTTCAGTTTCAGTGTAGGATAGCTGGTCGCTACGCGAGATCGGACTTGTCTCACTTTCTTCCTCCATTTCAATTTTTCGGAACAGGAACAAATTCTCCAGCAAACGTAGACACAACTTTGTATACTGAAGTCTGACTCGCAACTGGCGCAACGATTGGAGAGATTGCATCATCCTACGAGCAGCGTCTGCGCAGTGTGCAAAACTTTTGAAATGACCTAGGTATAAAAAATATTGTCTGCCTTCAAAAGAAAGATGATGAATGAAATTCATAGCCATTTTCCATGAAATGACGGAAATAAATCTGAATTTCACGGATTTTTTTAACGACAGGATAATTCTGAATTTTCGGAAATCCTTCCACAACTTCTTTCTTATATTAATAGTAAATTTCCGTTTTTGAGATGTGTAAACGAAAAATTCTGAATTTTCAGAAACCCTTCCGCAATTTTTTTCTTATATTGACAGCGAATTTCCGTTTTTGAGAGGTGTTAACGGAAAATTATAAATTTTCAGAAACCATTCCGCAATTTCTTTCTTATATTAACAGTAAATTTCCGTTTTTGAGAGGTGTTAACGGAGAATTCTGAATTTTCAGAAACCCTTCCGCAATTTCTTTCGTACTAGACGAAACCCGTCGGAATCGACAGTAAGTTTCTTTTTTTTTTTTTTTTTTTTTTTTTTAAATGATAAACTCATGTGAAACAACAAATGTAAACTTTATTTGATTGACAAATTAATTCTACCACGTCAGTAAAGACAATAGTCCAGGTTCGCGATTTTTTACGCTTTCCAATCGTAGGTTGAAGAAGCGTATATGCTCCAGCTTTGTCAGTCCGTCTGTCAGCACGATAACTGGCGTAAAAATGGGTCGATTTCGATGAAATTTTAGTATGTGGTAGGGGACCACCCGGGGACGAACCCTATTGAAAATGGGACAAATGGGGTCAAAGGTCACGACGTAGAAGCGGGATCATTCCATTACCCTTATGAGTCATAACTTGCGTAAATATGGTTCGATTTCAAAGAAAGTTTACTATGTGGTAGGAGACCGCCTGGGGACGAACCCTACTCAAAATGGGTGAAGTGGGGTCAAAGGTCAGGACATAAAATCGGGATGCATTCCATTGCCCTTATGCGTCATAACGTGCGTAAAAATGGTTCGATTTCGATGAAATTTCAGTATGTAGTAGGGGACCACTGGGGACGAACCCTATTGAAAATGGACGAAATGTGGTCAAAGGTCAGGACATAGGATTGCGATTCATTCCATTGTCCTTCTCCCATATTATTAAGGTGGACGTCAAGTAATTTTGCTTCCTATACTTCCAATGGAAAAACTTTTGTACACATTTTCTTCACAATTAATGTGTTCCCAAGGATGAGAATTTGAACATCGATTAAAATAACTTCATATTATAACTTGGAAAACTTAATATGTTCTAAAACATAATCATAATTATATTAAAAATCAATAAGTTTTCCTTTGGTGGTGTTGAAACCAGAGAAAAGATGGCGCGACCTGTACTTTGATGACGTCAGTGGGCAAAAAACGAGGCTGACGAGAAAGACAGGCTTCGGTGCGAAAGGGCATCGACGAGATCACGTGACCAACTTAGTGCTGTTGCCTCTGCTTGCGGCTGCCGACAGCAAACGGTGACCGAGTAGAGTAGAGAGCTATATTTTCCAACACGCAGCGAATATAAGGTGGCACATCTAATCATTGCATATTAATTTAAAACTATTAGAGAAGAAAACGTTTAAAAGGAACATTATTAAAATGGGAGTTCTACTGAACTTAATCGTTTAACACTACTGAATTAATTTTTTTTTCGTTTTCCGTGTAGTGTGGATTTTTGCGTTTAGCCGTTCCTTTAGCAAAGTCGTATCAAGAGGCATATTCGAAAGTTTTGTTGCTCGATTTAATGAAATTAACTATATTTCCTTCGTTGTCCGTGTAGTTCATTTTTTTTTCTTTTTGCCTTTATGATTTTCTAGCAACAATGAAAAGCAAATTCGTTTAATAAATAGCGTACAGAATATAAATAGCAAACGGAAAACGTCAAGCGAAATCATATTGAGATCGAAGAAAAAGTGTTCCCTCATATATATATATCTGGCTAAAACGTTCCTTACTAAATTAAAAAAAGTTATATTTTTTTCTTGTTCTGGAAAAAATATTTTTTTATATTATTGCATGTATTTTGTTTAATGGGGTTATTTCTAGGACAATGCTTCTGTACACTAAAAGTACATAATTTGGAAATCATTCCTTCTTAAAAAAAATGCTTAGGATCCCTTTTAATACAAATCATCTCTGTGCATTACAGTTTATTTAACTTATTTCTACTTGGGGGAAGAAAAAAAATTAATCCTTATCTGTATATATTTCAACACTTTAAAATTATGTGACAACACATTCTGGCACAAGCTATTTTCTTGGTAATTGAAAAAAAGTTGAATGAAGGACACTGTCACAAAAAATGTTCTCATTGTTTTGTGAAAAATTAATGCAAGAACTTTTTTCATAAAATTATTCATTTTTGTCACTATTAAATTTTCCTTTCATTTGTAAATTTACAATTACTATAATTGAACACCGTTAGGTAAGCCAAAAATTTAAAAAACTATTTCCATACTAGAATTTAATTCAAACTATAGCTCAGTAAACAGAATTCTTGCTCACCATTAACAGAAATTTAATTGCATTATGAGCCAATAAGCAATCTGAAATTGCAGATTTAGTGCTACTGACTAACACTTTCATACCAGAAAATTTGAAAAATTCATCGCCGTGGAGCAGGAAGCGAACCTGCATTTCCCGATTTCCATTCGAGCATGCTACCGTTACACCATCCAGGATGAGGAAGTCCCAAACATCCGAGTGATTTAATCTGAATAATCACAGATTTTCGCCAGTCAAAGCGAGCCCTGCTTCATCGTAGCTCAGCTATTTAGAGTCAGGTCGATGCTTAGCAAATTCCCAGTTATTCAGGTAAACATTGGGGAAGAAATATTTCTTCTTATTATACGGAAATATATCTCTATAAGTAATCTGAAATCACATATTTACTGTTACGTAACTGAAATCAAACGATCGTCCATGGAATGGAAACATGTCACCTTTCCAACAAGGAAGACGTGAAAAGTCCAACTGTCTGTCTGCGGGAGAGGTCATGGCGACTGTGAATCTGTTGTTTACACAAAATTTCTGTCAAAAGAGACGACCATCAATAGTGACTCATATTGCCAAACACTATTAAATTTGCGAAATTCAATTAAGGACAGATGCCGGGATAAGTTGAGTGAAGTGTCATTCTGCTGCCCAACAACACTACGCAGCACGGAAAACAAAGGGAACTGCTGCAGTCATTCAAGTCGGAGGTGTGGCAACATCCACCTCACAGCCCCAACTTATCCCCATGCGGCTACCATTTGTTCGGTAAAATAAAACAAGACCTTAGTGGACAACGATTCCCAACCGATGAGGCTGTGAAAAGTGCGGTCCTTAACTAGTTGCACCAAACTGGACTTTTTCTGTACAGGTATGGGAAAGTTAATCACACGTTCCGATAAATGTTTACAGTCCTTAGACGACTATGTCGAAAACTGAATTAATGTTGTACCTTTAAACCAACATACATTCCCTGAGTATATCTTTGTTTGATTGTTTTATTCAACAGTGTAATTAACTTTTTGATCCACCCTCATATTATTAAAGCACTTTGCTGCAATTCAGAAATCCAATTTTTAGTTTGCTTTAAAAATTAGCATAAATACTACATTTGAAAAAAGTATCAACTTACCTACTGGCTATCAATTTGTCTTGTATCTTCAAGCGGAACGAAGTAAAAAATACTATTAAAAATAAACAAATGGGTCCATTTTTTTACATAAATGTACCTCAAATGTTTGTTTCAAATAGTTTGAAAGAAGGAAGTTATCACAAGCTGCAACTGTATTCAGCTTCAGATTGTTTACCCCAACTTGCCTTATGTGATAGAATCTGCAACAAAGTTATAGATACACACAACAAAATAAATAAAGAATTCTTGCCAACCAATGGCAGAAATTAAGACATCTGTTTCAAATAGTTTGAATCATCACAAGTTACATCAAAATTATCTCAGCTTTAGATCCTCCAGTATGTGCTACAATCTGAATATTTTATGTGTGAGTTGTGTCCATTATTTTCTTTACCTAAAATCTACTTATGTAATGTTCATACCTAACTGTGATCTACTTTTTTATAAAACATATTTGATATCACATTTTGGATTAGACGACAATATTTCAACAGTATAAATAATTATTTCCCACACATTTCTAAAGGAATTAAGCACAATTGGTTAGCAGTTTTTCATAACACTAGGGAATTTATACATTTTACTAACATTCTTTACTAGAAGCCAAATTTGCTCATTATGGTAAAATTAAATTTTTACTTTCAATATACCTACTATAAATGTCAAGCTAAGCACTAGTACACAGACACAACAGTGCTGAGACGGGCCGAACCCGAACCGGGTGCGTAATACTTACTGGAGTTCGAGCTTGGAGAGAGGGGAAGAATTTTCTTCCTTTTTTTTTTTCTTATGTGATTTTATATGATTTAGCACACGAGGCTTTTTTTACACTTTCTAGTTGTTAAAGAGAATTCTTCAGCAACCGGGTCTAAATGGGGAGTAGGAATTCTGCAGGGCTATCCATTCCGGGCTTGGATGACAAAATACCATAAGCCATGAATTACAGGATTTCTGCCAAGGATAAGTTTTAAGAAGTATAGATAGTAGATAGCAAGCTGACGGAATTTTGCTCCCTACCTCAAAGGGGCAGCTCCCTGCTAATTCTATTGAGCAACATACGACGTAGTTTGTTGTGCCACCAGATGTTTCCTGATACACCCCCCCCCCCCAAAAAAAAAACATTTCAGGAAGAAATGAATGGTTAAAGAAACTATAGAAATAGATAGACATCCCTTCCGCACTCTACAGTTGAGAAAGACATCGGTTAATTGCATGGGTAGGAAAGAGTGGAAGTTCGGAAGACTTTTTTTAATGCCTACACAGGTTAATCATAGTTTTCGGGCTGACATACTTCAGGCTCGGGCTCTTAAAATTGAGCCTGAACTCAGCTCTGACTCACACACAGTAACACTTCAGTTAACTTCTCACAGGTGTTTTTATCAAAAACTTTATGGCAATGAAGTCATAGTGGCAAGTATGAAAAATAAGAGAAATTTCCTGGAATTTTTTAGTACAGTATTAAAACGCAAACAAAAATGCTACAATATTACTGCTAACATTTATTAATCTGGAAATAAGTGACATGGAACTCTTGACGGGTATGGTGTCTTTGAGGGACTAGCCAGACCCCATGACGTGAAAGAGTACAGCATCATCTTCCACGGAAAGAAAATAGTCCATAGATTTTCAAATGAATTTGGACTGATGAAATCAAAACTGCTATTAAAATGAGGACCTCTGGCCCATTTTGCTGTGAAACGGCTTGGCAAATTAAGATGCATATCTTAGGATAGGAGAATATAAAAAAGGTATATCACAGGCACATTGTGTAAGACGGGCAACAACTGCACAAACAATATTAGTTCCAATTTGAAAAAAAAAAAAAAAAAAATAAAGACCACCACCAAAAATTAAATACAAATCTTCAGTACATAATGCCACCACCACTCAGCATCACTATGTGATGAAGCAGAAAAAAGATCAGAAATATGTTACGAGACACGCTAACTGAAGTACTGCTTCCTGGTATACAAGTTTCAAAGATAACTTTTCAGAAATGTTATCTTCATTTACTACAGACGAAAAATACATTTCAATGCTTTAACCAATCTGGCTAAACACTTTACATGCATATAAAATATTTGATAAGTTTGAACTCTTTTTCCTATCTCAGGACTTTGTGCACACTATGCACTAAGGAAAGACACGGAAAACTAAGCGTTCAGACTTTCAACGTCTTAATTTTTCTTTCACATGATTTCAAATCATTTCGGTTATCATGTTTGGCTTTTACTAAGTTGTTCAAGAGTATTTTGCAGCTGAGGAGTTATGTTTTCCTATTTAGTTTTCAAGCTACTCATACACAAACATTCAACAGAAAATGAATAAAAAAATCTAAAATCAGAACTTTGTTTAAACATATGCAGCAGATTTTGTATAAGACAATGTTTGTCTTATACAAAATCTGCTGCATACATTACTTTGGTATGGCAAAAGTTGCAACAGTCTCCTTTTCGCTTCTATAATTTGACTTGCAGCCACTGACACCGTGGCATGGCAATTCCTCTAAAAATCATTATACCTTTTAATACAAGTGAAGAACTAGATATGAAATTTTTAATCGAAAGTAGTTCCCTATGTTTTGTACAGTTAGAATAAAATTGATCATGCAGTTTTTCAACATAATCTGTCGACACTGTTCAGACAGCTTTAGTAAATTCAATCAGACAAATGCTATATCACAGTTGCATTAAGTTACGAAATTAAAAAATGTCCTCTTTAATTCAGGGACACATTACAATGCAACAGTTCAAACATTAATTTCATAAAGAAAGGGCTAACGATTGTTGGAGATGCAAATGTTATACAAATTTCGAAGGCTAATTACCTGAAAAGTTGCCCTGATTTCTGGTAATATTCAAGCTCTATGTGAATCGGCATTGGCAAAAAATATTAATTATTCTATTTGAAATAAGAATTCAATACCACAGAATAACTCACTTCTTTATACTTCACTATTCACGAGACATGAACAGATTTCAACACGTGTGAAACTAAGATCTACTCATTAAACCTATAACTATCACTAAAACTAAATAAAACGTTTACTAAGAATTAACCTTATCTTAGAAATATACAAATACCTACCTCACAAAACTATACGTGTATCCAAATGACAATAAACGGAACACTCACTCAATACAAATAACTATGAACAAACGATGCAATGGCTGTTCAACCGATTGACTTGGCGACAGCACTAAGTTGTGCACGTGACTATTTCGCACCGTAGCCTGTCTTTTTCGTCAGCCTCGGCAAAAAAATGTTGGATTGCATAATTACGGTTATGGTTTAGAAAATATTAAGTATTCCAAGTTATGAAATGAAGCTATTTTAATCAATGTTCAAATTTTCATCCTTGTGAACGCATTAATTGTCCAGAAAAAAGATGGCGCGACCTGTATTTTCATGACGTCAGTAGACAAACAAAGGTTGAATTGCATAATTATGGTTATGCTTTAGAAAATATTAAGTATTGCAAGTTATAAAATGAAGATATTTTAATCGATGTTCAAATTTTCATCCTTGGGAACGCATTAATTGTGAAGAAAATGTGCACAAAAGTTTTTCCATTGGAAGTATAGGAAGCAAAGTTACTTGACGTCCACCTTAAAGTAGAAATTCTTGTATGTATGTATGTACATTTTATTTTGAAAACGGCTCTAAGAATTTTGATGAAAGTCGTTAACCTACCGTTTTCTGGTACTAGAAATCGATTTAGCTTGATCTCGACTTTAGAAGAATTCGTTTAGTGGGTTAAATAACCACCCCGAATTATAACGTTTTTAGTGATGGCGTTGTTCCATTAATGTTACCAATGCTTAGAAATCTTATGACGTCACAACTCGCGTTTGAGAATGTTGGTGCGCGGTCATGCCATCTATCCCATTACGTGACGCGTTGTTTGTGGATCCTATTAAAGATTTATGACGTCACACCTTGCTAGCAGATGGTCGTGATTCCCATCTGCCTCATT
Source organism: Macrothele yani (assembly GCA_039090855.1). NCBI lineage: Eukaryota > Metazoa > Arthropoda > Arachnida > Araneae > Macrothelidae > Macrothele > Macrothele yani. The sequence goes on along the minus strand of CM077024.1, from coordinate 125,971,306 downwards.
ACGTCACGCGTTTTGTGCGTATGTCCGTCAGCACGATAACTCGCGTAACAACCGTTGGATTTCGATGAAATTTTAGTATCTGGTAGGGGATCACCTGGGAAGGAACCCTATTTAAAGTGAACGAAATGGGGTCAAAGGTCAGTTCATAGGAGAGGGATCCATTCCACTGCTGTTATGCGCCATAACTAACGTAAAAAAGGTTCGATTTCGATGAAATTTTAGTATGTGGTAGGGGACCACCTGGCGACAAACCTTATGGAAAATGGGCGAAATGGGGTCAAAGGTTAGGACACAGGAGCGGGATCTATTCCATAGCCCTTATGCATCATAACTTACGTAAAAATGCTTCGATTGCGACAAACTTCATCATGTTATTTCGGAGGTATACCAAGCCGGTTCTGTTGAATATCATCGAAATGGGATCAAAGGTCAGGGCACAGGACCGAGATTTATTCCACAGACATTATTCTCATAACTTGAGTGATAACTTGAGTAATGATTTCTGTAATGTTGGAAAGCGTATTATAATCAATGCATTGCATGATTTTACTAACTTTTTTTTTTTGTGACTGAAGATTTACCGACTACCGTGAGCAACTCAATGGGCTGTAAGCAGTCGCCCGTCCCTAATTTAGGGTCACTGGTTCCAGGGAAGGAGAGAGCTAGTGGCGTAAGACAAACACTACATCCATTCCCCACGGGATTCAAACCCGGACCCTTCACGAACGAATGATCATAAGCCAACGTTTGGACTATAAGCAGTCGCCCGTCCCTAATTTAGGGTCATTGGTTTCAGGGAAGGGAGAGAGCCAGGGCCGCAAGACAAACACAACATCCATGCCTCGCCGGGATTTGAACCCGGTAGACGAAAATCGTCGGAATCGACAAATAGTTTTTTTTTTGTGAAAAGAATAAACTCATATGAAACGTTTACTTACATCTTTACATAATGGGAAACGTCTTACCTACGTGAATAAACTGGATCAAATGAATGCTTAATCGTATATATACATCACACAGTTCAATGGCACAACGCAATCAGGTCTTCGAGTGTTCGCTGTTCCGATAATAACTTTCAAACAAATTCCTGCTAGCGTTGTTTTGCACAACGGTTCGCTGAGAAGAGAGACTTCGGACTTTGGACTATCTGAGTCCCTCCATACTTTCGCCTTTAACAGCGTGTGAGTTAACCGCAGGGGATCGGATGTCAACCGCACGCTTCTCCCATTTCCTTTACATGGGAACTTTGCCGTCCCACAACGCCCGAACCGTTGCCCCCAATCGCATTTTTCTCTTCGACTGGCACATCCAAATGATAAGAAATTTACTTTGATACCTCAACCATATGTTTACGTTCAACCGTTCTCTCACAACTGGTCTTACAGTAAAAAACCTTATAGAATTAATATATAGATATTAATGAAAAGTCTCCGTTCTCACTTTTCCGTATCCATGTGACGAAAACGTTCTGGTAATAGGGGATATTCGCGGGAAACCTTTGATTAACTGTTAAATTTCAATTGTCTCTCAAAACAACTGATTTTGAAGTTCTGTAGCGAGTTCGAATATTGTGGATAGCATATCGCATGAATTTTGGTTATTGTGGTACACGCTATTCTTTCTCCTGTCCCCCACTTTATGCACCAACTATTACACATTGTGTTACCGAAAGAAACCGGGCATTTAAATTATTATTATACTATGGCTATGTATCATTTTGTGGAGTGCTTAAGACAGTGGTTCCCAAAGCGGTTCCCAAAGCGTGGCTTCCTCACAGGGGCGCCGCGAAATATTACAAAATTTTCATAATTTTATTTCAATTTTCAATTCAATGTAATAGGACGCGACATCTAGCGGACCTGGTGCAAACCAGTAACTCACTTAGTAATTGTTTGCAGAAGCCTCTACAAATGGTTACTAGATGGCGTTCTACAATAATGTTACAAGCGCGAGCTTTCCCCAGCGCGATTGCCGCCCGATGGGCGCACGTGTGTGTTCCGCGCAGCCGCTACCTGAAGTAACCTGAGCTTTCGCACCAGCCTCCGTGCTTCTGATAAACATTCCTCCCTCGTTCTCCGAGCGTCTAGATGTGAGACTCTTAATCCAGATTTTTCGAGAAGGTCACCAGAATCTTTAAATATGCTCTTCCGTTGTCATTTGTGACTCATTTGGCGGAGTACTGTTACGTTGATGCTCTGTCGCTGAGTTTCGGCGTTTGTAAGCTTTCGGCGTATCAACTGAATATTATTATGATTAAGTGAAGTGAAGTTTTTGAAGTTTTTCTTCTCGTATGTATTTTTTAAAATGGATCGGTTTTTACTAAACAGTAAAAACATCCATTTACTTGGTTTTTTAGCACATCGATCGCCGTGATAAAAACTAAGTATCACGCGAAAATCAATGTGGAGAAGGAAATGAGGGTGGCTGTGTCCTGTTTGATTCCAAAAATTGAGAAAATGTGCGGTGATCAACAGACTCATTCATCCCACCAGTTATAATTAGATGAATTTTTTCAATTGCATTTTTTTATACGGGTTTTATTTATTTTACCTAAGTGTACTTGTCAGAATTTGACATATGGCGCCTTGGCAAAACCCGGATTCAGCAAGGGCGACGAGAATCGAAAAAGTTTCGGAGCCAGAGTAAATTTTACATTTCAGAAATTTTGTGAAATAGTATTATAAAACAGTATATTGCACTTTCTCTTGAAGATAATTGAAAGTTGTCGTCTGTTGAAAATATATATATATATATAATTTCATGCTTCGAAATATCACGTTGAAAAAAATATTTGATTTCTGACAAGTCCCAAAGAAAAAATTAAATGATTACAAACATATTAAAAAAAAAGATAAACTCCAACAGAAAATAAAATGATTTACTCACTCGCATTAATGAAAAAAAAAAAAAAAAAAGAAAAAAAAATGTATCTTTGCGAGATCAGTTTTAGCTTGAAGATGTGAGTAACTCACAAGACTTTCGTAGCGCAGTGGTTAAGACTAGCAGCTTCTATAGACCGAAACCAAAACCTCTGAGTTTGAACTCAGTCAACGCGTGACGGTTTTCTGGGGTAAAGGATGAAAAATGAATCTTCAATTTTCCGAAATTTCTGTTGAAGCAAACAGTGGCGCACTCAGGAATTCCTGTTGGAGGGAGCTATATATGTATAGTATACGTACACAATGTGTGTGCATATAATATACGTTTATACACTATCTACCAACGAGTAATTGGACACCTGTGATGGCAAAGGAAAACGAAGTTGATTCGCCTTCAATAGTTGGTGGAGCCTCCACGAGCTGCGATTACAGCTGCGACCCTCCGGGGGGCGTACTCTCAACCAGGCGTTGTACGACGGCTAGCGGTATTTTCTTCCACTCGGCTTGGAGAAGACAGGTCAGTTCCTTCACCGATTTCGGACGGTGGGGCACCCCTTAAGTTGGCGCTCCAACTCGTCCCAGCGGTGCTCGATAGGGTTAAGGTCCAGGCTCTGCGCAGGCCAGTCCATTCGATTAACCCCATTGTCACCATACCAAGCCATGGTGGACTTCGCAACATGACAGGTGGCATTGTCATCCTGAAAGTAACATGGGTCCACCTCGAAACACTGCCGCAACGTAGGAAGCGCATGGTCATCCAAAATGGTGCAGTAGGCCTCGGCGTTAAGTTTACCCGGAATTGCGACCAAGGGTCCCGTGCCTTACCAGGAGAAACACCCCCATAGCATAATTCCATCGCCGCCGAACTTCACAGTTGGCACAATACATTCCGGAAGGAGGCATTCTCCAGGCAGACGCCAAACTCAGATCCTGCCATCCGAACGGTAGAGGGTGAACCTTGATTCGTCGCTCCAGAGAACCTGTTTCCACTGTTCTACGGTCAACTGTCGACGTTCTTTGCACCACGTTAGCCGAGCAGCGCTATTGGACTTGGTGATCAAAGGCTTGTGGGCGGCAGCACGTCCATGATATCCGAGCACATGGGGTTCCTTACGGATGGTATTCATCGAAAGAACACTCCCGGATACCTGTTGAAACTCCTCGCGGATGTGGCCCATCGATTTGGTGCGGTTCTTCCGAATTTCTCTGGCTAGCACCCGTCGGTTTCTAACTCCCAGTTTTGTGGGTCTGCCGGGTCGGGGCACATTCCGACAGTCACCTCTCATCTTCCACTTGCCAATCACGTAGGCCACTGTCGATTTTGGGTACTTCAACTCGCTGGATATGTCACGTATGGATCGGCCATTTCTGTGATACCCGACGATTACACCTTTCTCGAAATCAGAGAGCTCCGAAATGCGTGGCATCTTGCATGCGACTGGTTGCGTTGTTGTTTCCCACACGATATTTAACAGCGGCGACCGCGACGTGTATCAGGACCGCAGATATCGTCAATTGCAGGGGTGTCCAATTACTTGTTGGTAGATCATCATTCATCATCATCATTGTCAGCCATTATCAATCCACTGCTGGACAAAGGTCTCCCCAAGTTTCCTCCACAACGGTCTGTCTTGTGCCAGTCTCCTCCATGTCACTCCCGCACATTTTCGAATTTCATCCACCCATCTCCCATGTGGACATGGGGAATGGGTGTTAATACCACATGGGAGATGGGTGTTGGTAGATAGTGTAGTTTATATACGGTTGGGACGCACGTCGCTCTTAATCTCTTTGGGAAGAAGACCATGCAACAGAAAACCATATGTAATTTTTTGAACATGTAAAATAATATTTTTAAATGTTTAATTTGTGACGTACGTCGCTCTTGATCTCTTTGGAGGGGGCTTAAGCCTCCAAAGCCCCGCCCCTCCGTGAGTGCACCTATGGAAACAAGGAAAAACTTTATTTTTCTGAAATACATGGAAATTAGTGACCAAGGAAAATCTGTGAAAATACGAAAGTCGAAAACAACGGGCACCTCTAAAAAACGGAAATTTCGTTAAAATGACGGCACTTACCGGCAACTTTGCTGTACGTTATTTTTAGAAATTTTTCGTGAATTCACACCACTTATTTTTTTTTACAGTGTAGCATATAAGTCAGTATTTGAAAAATGGGAAGTATTAAATAGAAGAATTTCGTGTGTAAATAAAATGTGACAGAGAAGAAACCCCACTTCGAGTTAGGTAATGATGCCCACTGTTATCATGAAACATGCTTCAGCAGTGAATGAAGTTATTCTTCACAATTGTTGGTATATTTGTTTTCTGTTTTAATTGAATTTCTATTAATAATTTATAAAATGGGGAAGATACCTTGTATCTTTCAGTATGCGTTTTCTCTTAATTTAATAAGCAATTGATGTTAAATGTTGGTGTATTTGGTATATTTCATTGAGTTGTACGGTTTTGGCTCTGTTCCATTTTTTCTGTTAAAATGCTAGTTAAAAATTTACTGACATTAAGTGTTTCTTCTCAGAGGTATAACATGGATGTGTTCCTATTAAACTGGTCGATGATTATATTCTATCTTAATTCACATACCTTATAAGGTCGTCGCTCGAGTACCCCAGTATCTCTCCTTCTCTCTTTGTAGAAAGAGCACAGTTAAAGTAAAAGAAAAACTCAAATTTGCCCCCGCAGTCTAATCACTGAGGGGAAAAACATACTTTTGCCCCCACAGTCTAATCACTGAGGGGGGCGATCGCCCCCGCGTAGCCGGCGCCTATGGTCTTCACATACAGGATAAAAGTCTATATTGTATAAGCTGACCAGAAGTCCCGAATTCTTGAGGACAGTTCTCGAATTTTGTTTACTGTCCCCCAAAACGTCCGATGCCTTTGGGGACCTCAAATTTTGATGTTTGTCCTGAAGTGGCTTCCTCGAATTTACACTTCCCCATTAGCTCGTTATATTTCTAATGAAAACTGTTCTTAAAAATAGTTTTCGTTGTATTAATTTTCCAACATGCTTCTTGTAAAAACAAATTTTGACTGTTTTTTTTTTTTTTTTTTTTTTGCCTTTTTCCGAGTTTAACGACCACGTGAGCAACTAAATTTGGACAGTCACCTGTCCCAATTTGGGGATATTCGTTCTACGGAAGGGAAAGAGCAAGTGGTGTAAGACAAACACACCACCCATGCCGGATTCGGAACTCGAACCCGTATCAACTTGTACGAACGTCAAAACTAGGGATTCTACGAATTTTCATTTTGTTTAAACTTTTTTTTATTTTGCTATTATTTTATGATATACATGAGTTTCTTAAGCGGATTCGCGGAATTCCTTTTTTTCTTTTTTTGTCATCACTTAGATCATTCTCAAGACCCATGCAAAACTGAAGAGAATTTTGGGCGGGTGGTGTCGTTTTTCGTCTGGGGACGGTTTTCGCGTTTCAAAATTTTTTGCCGTAATCGTAATTCTTTTCTCCCTATGTGTCCAGTATTGTTAAACATCATTTTCACCTTGAAACTTCAGGCAACATTTTGCGAAAACGGAGGTTAGACGCCGCGAACATTTCTCCGTAATCTTCAGGCACACGATTATTTTGTGAATTTGAGGAATTGCGCCATTTTCGCTATTATTTTGGTCATTCACGTTATAACGAAATAAATTTCTCCGTCATTTTCGGTCTACGCCGGGATTCGAACCCGAGTACGCTTATTCCGGAACAAGTTGCTCTACCAATTAAGCTACGCGGACATTGATTCTAATTGCTATCTGCCTTTATGTCGTGTGCGTCCTTCTGGCAGGTACGTCACATCTCCTGGTACGTTACATCATCTCCCCCTTATTTTTCTTTTCTTTCGAAGTGCTGCTCATATTTTTCCTATCTCGCGGTGTGGAAATAACATCACTCCAATGCGAGATTTTGAACGGTCGGGTTATCCGGATAGTTCGGGCGCCATTATAACGAAGTAAATTTCTCCGTCATTTTCGGTCTACGCCGGGATTCGAACCCGAGTACGCTTATTCCGGAACAAGTTGCTCTACCAATTAAGCTACGCGGACATTGATTCTAATTGCTATCTGCCTTTATGTCGTGTGCGTCCTTCTGGCAGGTACGTCACATCTCCTGGTACGTTACAACGTGATCGATGCATAAGTGGACAGAAATCGGGAGAGGCGGATGTTCGTAGGAGGACGGAATTCCATCTTTACGAAACTTTCTAAAACGGCGGGTCGACTGATTTTTTCCGTAATCGTAATTTCTTTTAATCGCGATGTTACCTCTGTCCAGTATTATTGTTAAATAACATTTTACTGCATAAATATTTCTATTTCAGCTTGAAAATAGGGGGAAAAGTTTCGAATACCGGAAGTCGGACGGAGCAAAGATTTCTCCTGTAATCGCCCTTCCCCCGCTTACCCCAGCGATGTTCCCACTCTCCTGCATTGTTAAATATCCCCAGTCCCATAAGTTTTTGCATTTAAGCTTAATAAGGGAGGAGGAAATCCCATAAACAGAAATGACGAATTTTGGAAAATCTGTAAAAACTGATACATTTTTTTTACAAATTTTGGATTTCCGGTCTGTCAAGCGTGAAATTCTGAATGCATCTCCTGATTTTTACTGGTGGAAGATTTGAACTTAAATCTTGCAATGCTACCCATCGTGTCTTTACAAGGGGAACCAAATTTGTGTTTCGCACGTGTTAAGTTTGTTTCATTAGTGTGTCTTTGTTGCGGCGCGTGTTTCTTTTTCACAAAGAGATGGATCGGTTCATAAAAAAAGCATCTATGTGTGCCGCGGAATAATAGCAGTAACTACTGACAAGGCTCTTGTCAATGTTGGCAGGTATATGCACTAAGAGAACTGCGCCATTAGGGCGGCCAAATTTCGACTGTACTTTGTTCTGATTTCCTCCAAAAACTTTGGGAAAATGAAAAATTCGCCATGCAATTCGTTCATTAGTGTGCAGCTTGATTTCAGTCGGCACATATAACTAAGGTTAAGCATTTCACTTTTGCTGATATGTTCTCGCCATCGTAGCTCTGCTTTGTCATTACAAATTACCAACATTCCAAAAGATGTGTCTTTTCACTTTTGCTGATATGTTCTCGCCATTGTAGCTGTGCTTTGTCATTACAAATTACCAACATTCCAAAAGATGTGTCTTTTCACTTTTGCTGATATGTTCTCGCCATCGTAGCTCTGCTTTGTCATTACAAATTACCAACATTCCAAAAGATGTGTCTTTTCACTTTTGCTGATATGTTCTCGCCATCGTAGCTGTGCTTTGTCATTACAAATTACCAACATTCCAAAAGATGTGTCTTTTCACTTTTGCTGATATGTTCTCGCCATCGTAGCTCTGCTTTGTCATTACAAATTACCAACATTCCAAAAGATGTGTCTTTTCACTTTTGCTGATATGTTCTCGCCATCGTAGCTGTGCTTTGTCATTACAAATTACCAACATTCCAAAAGATGTGTCTTTTCACTTTTGCTGATATGTTCTCGCCATCGTAGCTCTGCTTTGTCATTACAAATTACCAACATTCCAAAAGATGTGTCTTTTCACTTTTGCTGATATGTTCTCGCCATCGTAGCTGTGCTTTGTCATTACAAATTACCAACATTCCAAAAGATGTGTCTTTTCACTTTTGCTGATATGTTCTCGCCATCGTAGCTCTGCTTTGTCATTACAAATTACCAACATTCCAAAAGATGTGTCTTTTCACTTTTGCTGATATGTTCTCGCCATCGTAGCTGTGCTTTGTCATTACAAATTACCAACATTCCAAAAGATGTGTCTTTTCACTTTTGCTGATATGTTCTCGCCATCGTAGCTCTGCTTTGTCATTACAAATTACCAACATTCCAAAAGATGTGTCTTTTCACTTTTGCTGATATGTTCTCGCCATTGTAGCTGTGCTTTGTCATTACAAATTACCAACATTCCAAAAGATGTGTCTTTTCACTTTTGCTGATATGTTCTCGCCATCGTAGCTGTGCTTTGTCATTACAAATTACCAACATTCCAAAAGATGTGTCCTTTTAAGACATAAATTTTCATATGTGATATCACACTTATAAAAACCAATATGGCTTTGTGACAAAAATATTTGCATATTTATTTTGAGTATGTATGTGTCCCCAAATGATCTGGGAACACCACGCCATTTTGTCCTGAGATCACTGTTCCAATATCTTGTCGCCTTAATATTGAAGGATGGAATTGACCGGCAGCAATGTTCAGATAATCCTTGGAGGCCACAATCACACTGCCTTCCAGCAATATCAAGGGACCCGTTCCGTACCAACAGGACGTGCTCCATATCATAATATCATCTCCACAACCTTTAGTTCTGTTTACAAGGGAAGCTCGATTCATTGCTTCGTGAGGTTCGAGCTGAACTTTCTGCCTACCGTCGACGCAGAAGAAGGTCCGCCGCGACTCGTCGGACTACATGATTTGTTTCCCAGTATCCAGCCACAGTGTTCCTGACAACACTGTAGACGAACTTTCCCTGATCTGCGCAGAAATTAGTGGTTTCCGTATAGGGATGTATGGCGAAGTAAATTTCTCCATCATTTCTATGCCATGGGGCGGGATTCGAACCCACAACTCTCGGCTCCGGAGCTCCGAGCGCTATACACACTGGCATGTTCCGCACTGCTATCTGTCTTTATCTTATGTGTCTCCTGCGGGACAGGCACATCATATCTCCCCCTCCCCCCGAAAGAGGACCGTACCATGTGTCAGAGGTATGCACCGGCCAAGTCGGGCCTTTTTTCAGTTTTTTAGTTTAGAGAAAAAAACAATGGGCTGGGCCGGGCGTTTTCCCAGACACTTACGACCGGCAGGGTCAAGTCGACCCATTCTTTTTATCGCAATGGTAAAGAAAGAAAAAAAAGTCGTATTCCCCGATTTCCTGGTGTGTTCAACTGTTCCTATTAACTGTTTATCTAACTGTTCCTAGAGGCATTCACAGTGTTTTTACCAGTCTGTAGATATTACGATGGTAAAACCATTTTGGGGCTTCTTGACAGCAAAAAGATTCGACCCCGAGTGAGTGTATGTGTTGTGTAAAGTGGGGGACGGATGATGATCTGCAGTGGGGTGTGTGTGTGTGTGTGTGTGTGTGTGTGTGCTTGTGTTTGTATAAGAGAGTAGGACGACATGGATTTTTTCTATCCCTAATCTGTCGGTCCCGGACGATTCGTCCAACGACGATTGGTCCAATGCCGATTCGTCCAAAGGGACGATTGGCCTAATGCCGATTGGTCCAATGTCCGATTCGTCCAATGCCTGGTTCGTCCAATGGTACGATTGGTCCAACGCCGATTCGTCCAATGGTATCATGTTACCAACGGTAACCTTTTTTTTCCAGAAAGGAATGATATTTTAAATGTTTCTCTTCTTTACATCCTTTTGAAATATAATTTCCGTATATTTAGTTATTGTAAACATTTTACATAAACCTGGTAAAAGGCACTCAATGGAGCATTTCTCAGCTGTTTGCAAAGCACCTAGGCCGCGGGCAGTTTTTGAAGATTTTAAGTTATAACCCAGATATTTGGTATTTGTAAATGTTATAAAACCTAATAAAAGGCACTCATCGTGTCATTTCTGAGGTCTTTGCAAGGCACCTAGGCCGCGGGCCATTTTAGAAAATTTTAAGTTACAACTTAGATATTTGGTATTTGTAAATGTTATATAACTTTATAAAAGGCACTCATCGTATCATTTCTGAAGTCTTTGCTAGGCACCTAGGCCGCGGGCCTATGAATTAATATTTCGTGCTTAAGTGAAAACGCAATATTATTAACATGATTTAATATGTAAACGTTATGAATATGACATCGGTAGAATAAAAAGTCCTAAAAAGGCCTAGGCCTAGAGCCTATGAATTAATATTTCGTGCTAAGTAAAAGCAGTGGCCGAGGAGTTCGGGATCGCTCACAGGATCGTTTCAAGATCTTGGAGAAAATTTCAAACGACAAGAACAGCTGTCTGAGAGTTTAGCAGTGGTCGTCCTCGAGCAACCACGGCGGCGGAAGACCGGTATATTGTCCTACAGGCGAGAAGAGACAGACGGCAGACAGCGGAAGAAATCGCAAGGCACATGCAACAGACAACTGGACGTCTGTTATCGCGTTTTACCGTGGCCAGGAGGCTGCACAAAGGTGGTCTATTTGCACGACGACCAGTACGGGTGTGCCATTAATGCCTGCTCATCGGAGACGGCGTTTTCTGCGGCGCCAGGAACACAAGAATTGGACACATCAGCAATAGGGTCGAGTTATCTTTACGGAGGAGAGCCGATTTAGTCTGACGAACGATTCTGGACGTATACAAATCTGGGGAGAGCAGGGAACACGCAATAACACCACCAACATTATCGAAAAGGACCGGTTTGGAGGTGGCGGAGTTCTCGTTTGATGTGGTGTCATGCTTGGTAGCCGTACTGACCTCCACATCTTCCAAGGAGGTTCAGTCACTGGTGTCCGCTATTGTAGCGAGGTTCTCCTGCCTGACGTGCGTTTGTTTAGAGGTGCTGTGGGTACTGAGTTCCTCTTCATGGACGACAACACTACACCTCATCGTACAGTGGCTGTCGCAGAGCTGTTGGAGAGTGAAGATATTCAACGCATGGATTGGCCCGCAAGGTCCCCGTACCTAAATCCAATCGAACACGTGTGGGACCTTCTCGGGAGACGCTTGGCAGCACGTCACCAGCCACCAGCAACGATTCCGCAGCTACGATTGGCGCTACAAGAGGAATGGGCCGCGATGCCTCATCAGCTCTTTGACAACCTCGTCCTCAGCATGGACAGACGTTGTAAATCCTGCAACGCTGTCAGGGGTGATCATATCCCCTACTAAAGACTGGATTTTTCTCGGCAGCCGCCTGTCACATGGACGTTTCTGTCTTCTGTTCAGTTGTGCTCGAATCTACCTTTTCAATAAAGTTCCTTTGGATTTCTTGTGTGGACGGTTTTGCTCACTTGTCCCATATTCTTACATCTTGGGGATCTTATGGTATGAATTGTGTCGATGTAGAGCACTCCTGCACGACGTTACATTCGAAAAACCGTCTCGTCCTTAATTTTTGCACTCCAGTGTATGTTAAGATCGCTGTAAATGGAGAAGTTTGATACAGCAACAGTAAGGAAAAATTATCTGGTAGTTTGTATTTCTTTGTGGAGCTAACCTCTGGATCTCTTAGAACAGCCTAGTGAATATGTATGTATGTGAATACCTTGGTAATATTTTCCAAAAGAGGGCAGCACAAAATGAATTCCAGGGCCGTTCATGGACAGCCAGTCAGCCACTGGTATCCAATCTAAAATTTCAATTGTTCAACAGTTATCAGTTCTTCTAGCAATATGTCCAGTATATTGCCACTTGAGGGTCTTCAACTGGATCATGATATCATCAGCTTTTGCCTTTTTCCTGATCCATGAGTTCCTCTTCCTTATATCGGCTGCAGTTGTTCTCGCAAAAAAGCACACACATACAGCTAATATCCAGAGTAACTGCCGTGGACAGCAGCTAGACGGGCTGGGAGTGACTCAGTAAGGTGCTGAAAGGTGTTCACAGGTATGTGGAGCCATGCTGACTGAAGTGCATCTGACAGCTGTTGGAAGGTGCTTGGTGGAGGATCCATAGAGAGAAAGACACGATCGAGGTGGTCTCACTGATGTTCAATTGGGTTTAAGTCTGGGGAATTAGGGAGCCAGGGAATTTCTTTGAAGTCTTCATCGTGCTCTTCCAACCACTCTCGCACATTTCTAGCTGTGTGACACGTCACATTGTCGTACTGGATGATTCCGTCCACTCCAGGGAAGACAATCAGGATGTATGGGTGTGCTTGGCCTACAAGGATGGATTCATAACGAATTCGGTCCGTAGTGAGTTCCACACGTATGAGCGGACCCAGAGAATGCCACGAAAACATTCTCCAGACCATAAGTTTGCCCCCCCCAGCTTGTGTTCTTCCAGCAATGGTTGAAAAGTGTTTGTTCTCCGATGTTTCTCGCCTTATACGCCACCGTCCACCCGTTCGATGAAGCAGAAAACGTGACTCATCGGAGAAGGCACCTTATATAACCTCCAAGCCAGCTCACGACACGTGCCTTCTTTCATTGGCTACGCGCTGTTAACGTCAAAAGTAGGAGGTGATCACAATACACAATAATGTGACTTGACTGTGTGCATGCGCACACAGTCGAGTCCCATTATTGTGATAATCTCTTATATATACGTGTGTGTGTGTTATTGTTTTCGCGTGCGTGATTGTGTGTATTTTGAACACAAGTATTCCACTTTCATTGCTCTGAATTTTGAATTTAGTTTCTGCCATCTCAATCAAAATTGTATTTTCTTTTGCAGAATCTACAGAGTTTAACCAGTGAACTTCGTGGTAGCCCAGCAGGAGAAATTTCAAGAGAAATTCCCGTGTTCCGAAATCTTCAGGTCGTGTCACTGGTGTATTGCGACAACCTCTCTTTCACACGTATTCTGCAGTCTTGCCCACTTATTGAGAGTTTTACGGCACATGAGAGTATCATGACGCAAAACATTTTCTTCTCACTTTGCATATATCGTTCCGAAGAAAGAAAATTTGTTTTTTGCCCTCAAAATGGCGCCTGTTGTGACGTAGGTAAACATCTTCGCAAACTTGAGGTGAAGACGGGCAAAGTTGAGGAGGACGCCGTTGCCTGTGCTTTGCAACACCTACCAGAACTCAGCGACTTCTGCCTTCAAACTCTTGCGACGACCTTCCAGAATTTCCGTAAGTTTCCTCAAGTGGTGAGAGGTATATCTAAGCTGCAAGAAGCAGCGGTAGCGAATTCATGTCTACCCATTATTCTTAAACTCAAGGAGATTTGCGTGGACCATGATTCCACTCCAGAGAAGAACAATGCAGCTCTCAGTGCTTGTCCTAACATGAATACCGTCTATCTGTCTCTTTTAAAAATTAATCATAAGGTTTTAGAAATGCTGTCTACAAAACCTCTCGAAAGATTAATTTTATATGATTGCCACGACCGCCTAAAGGAAACGCCTTTTTTCCAAGAGTTCTTGTTAAAAGTTGGCAGTACAATAAAAGATGTGCACTGTACTTCTCGGGTCTTATACCCTGCCAATCCAGGGGAATTTAATGTGCAAATGTTCAGTGACATTTTGCAAGCGTGTTGCAACACGAGAAAGCTCACGATTGACATTATGGGAACCACTCATTTTCATAACGATAATCATCCTGGTTTCCCAAGAGCTTTATCTGGAGTTGTTTCTAACTTGGAAGAAATCGAACTTAATGTTACTAACAGGTTTTGTTGTTGTGAGAACTACATTTACGAGCTTTTATGTTCGGCAGTAAATGTTAAATGCCTTGCTATTACAGGGAAAATTATGAAAACTCAATTCGAGCGTGCCCTGAGAGTTAATAACTTCCGTTTCTTAGAAGTTTTACGGTTATGTAAAGCAAATGTAAACCGCACATATACTGAGAAATTGTTAAAGGACTGCAGTAATTTAAGACAAGTAGAATTCGAATCCTGCACATACTGGTATCTGTGACAGTTCATGGCGCGGTTCAAAAAGATTTGAAAAATGAATGTAAAATAGAAGCATGTAATAGCTCATTGTCACATGTATTCTTAAATTTGAACTGAAAATATTTCAATGCCGATAAAACTTGGTAATATGTGAGTGCTTCCAGTCATTAATTCAAAAATGCCTTTGAGTAAATAAACATGTCAAGCCTGAATTGTTGTTTCTTTACACTCGTTACTGCCAAGTCCCTGCAGAATTAAGAAATCAGTCCCTCTGTTAATTTTTTATTTCACTGTACTTAATACAGTAAAACTCGCTTATAGCAATCTCGGATGTAACAAACACTCGGCTGTAACAGCCAAAAGGTGTTGGTCCCGGCGGAATTACCTTTAACCCAATGATAAATGACCTTTAACCCAAGGATAAATTATCTTTAATCCAATGATAAATGACCTTTCGCCCAATGATTCATGACCTTTAAATCAATGATAAATAACCTTTAACCCAATGATAAATTACCTTTAACTCAATGATAAATCACCTTTAATCCAATGAAAAATGACCTTTGACGCAATGATAAATGAACTTTGCTGTAACGAAGATGGCCACCTCAAGTCTGAAAATACTTTTCTGACAATCGAAACCGTGGGTGCTGTAGAAGACGAAAACTTTCTCTTTCATGCACATTCAGCAGAAAGAACTGTACAAAAAATGTTACTAAAAAGTGTGAAGCAACTGCTAATTCGCGATTTCTTTAAGTGGTTACAATATGAAGTGCTTTTATTTCTCGGATTAAATTGACAAATTATGTGCTCATGTGTATTAATTACTTCGTACAGTATTTAAGTAAAAATATTTACCTATACTGTACATTTATAGGATTAATTAATACCTTACTATAACTCTACAAAAAGTAGGTAAGCTGTTTTTACTAGATACAAAAAATATTAAATTATAAATTGTTTTTCAGTATTGTTTCAGATCGGTAAAATCTATTGTCAACAGCCATTGGCTATAACGGCCATTGTTTTTAAATCCCCAGAAGGACGTTGTAACAGAATTCCACTGCAGTTACACTCGTTACTGTTAAGTATAGTGCAGAATTCTTTAATCATCTGTGTCCAGGACCGTTGTTAGAGGGGGCTAAGCCTGCCCATGCAAGGCCAGCAAACCCACCCTCCTGAAAAATACACGTTGCTCTAAATTATTAGAACTCTTATTTTAGTTGGTTTAAGAAGGTTTTTTTTTTTTTTTTGCATTTCATTAAAAGCATAAATATGTTTTCTTATTTTGCCATGCATTAAATGTTTTCAAAGCCAAGAGAAATTGAAGTGATACAGCATAAACTTTGAATAAGTAGAGATAAATTACTTTTAAAGGTGAATCAGTAGGAGCAGCTACGCCAGTGATTTTCTACCCCAGAGAACAGCCGTTTCTTTCTACTTTTTTGTTGTTGTTGTTGTTGTTGTTGTTGTTTTTGCCTTTTTGGGAAAACGTGAACTTTTAAAGACCATTATCGAAAAAAGGAAAATAAAAAAAAGATAAAAGAAAGAGAGGCGTAAGTGAAAGCGTATTTGGTCAGAAGGCTAAACCTCTGTTCGTCATTTGGTGACTGATAAATATGAGAAGCTGCTGTTTAAAAGTTTCCAGACAGTTCGTTGCCTGTACAAATATGAACTGTTTGGGGGACATTTTAACTAAATGTATCCTTCTATGCGTTGGAATGCAGTGCTGAAGGGAAATCCTTGCGCGTACGCGAGAGAAAGACTTTTTAAACATCTTCTCGTTCATTGATTTTCGTCCAGTGGGAGCGATTTCACGATGCAAGTTTTTATGGCTAGATTTTGGTGCCCTTGGTTTTTGGGGAGGAAAAGGAGTATGGATATTGACTTTGCTAAGAAGTACCGAGCACCAGAGGTGGAGAATACCCGATTAAAGATGGGGGGAAAATGGAGAACCGAAGAAAAGGAATAGAAAGAGTGTATGACATCAGTAAATCCCCAATGCCATTGCGTGGATACACGGAAAAGATAACAGAAAAGTAACTATTGATATCGTGCAGCTCAACCACCATAAAGGAAGTTCAAAGAATGCGATTTGTTTCTTAGACTTTTTTTTTTTTTTTTTTTGGTTGGAGGTTTAACGACCACTGTGAGCAACTCAATGGGCTATAAGCAGTCGCCCGTCCCTAATTTAGGGCCACTGGTTTTAGGGAAGGGAGAGAGTCAGCGCCGTAAGACAAGCACAACATCATTCCTCTCGGGATTCGAACCCGGATCCATCTGGGACGCATGGTCAAAAGCCATCACTTAGACTACAGCGCACCCAGGGCAGCTTTTAGGTTCCAAGAGAGTTTTTTATTTCTTTCTCTCTCTTTTTATGCTTTCCAGCCGTTGGCTGAAGAAGCGTATATGCTCCAGCTTTGTCCGTCGGTCTGTCTGTCCGTCCGTCCGCACGATAACTCGCGTAAAAATGGTTCGATTTCGACGAAATTTTAGTACGTGATAGGGGACAACCTGGGGACGAACCCTGTTGAAAATGAACGAAATGGGGTCAAAGGTCAGGACATAGGAGCAGGATACATTTCATTGCCTTTATGCGTCATAACTTAAAAATGTTCCGATTGCGACAAAACTTGAACATGTGGTTTCGGAGGTATACTGAACCGGTTCTGTTGAATATCATCGAAATAGGGGTCAAAGGTCAGGTCACAGGAGCGAGATTTATTCAACAGCCATTATCTTCATAACTTGAGTAATGATTTCTGGTATGTTGGAAAGCGTATCATAATCAATGCATTGCATGATTTTACTAACTAGTTATTTCATGTTTTGTATTTTATCTAACTGTTTGCTCTTTGGCATAATTATTCGCTAATGAAATATATTAACAAAACGAAATCAAAAACATAGAAAAACTTCCGTTTGTATTCGTGGAAAAAGTGAGAAAATGCACTTTATAGTTGAACGCTGAGCATTTAACTCTTACTCTTTGTTGAATTTAAGATCTCAAACATTATTTCGGAAAATTCCTGGTATGCACTTTTAAATTGTTGTATTAAAAATAATTTTGTCCTCTTCAACAATAAGTTCTTCAAACAGGTTAATGGAATACCTATGGGCTGCTCACATTGCAATAGTGTATGCAATTTGCTATTGTTTTTAAAAATATTAGTTCATGAAGTCAAATTCTTCCAATAAGGGTAGGTAGATACATACTTACAGGTACATCGATGACCTTCTTTGCTTAAATAATTCAGAAAGCCTTGAAAATGATTTTTCTGCTATATAGTTGTGGCCAAAAGTCCTGCACCAGTAGACCGAAAGTCAATTTTTCATGTTTGAAGTAAATTTATACAACGTAATGGTAAAGTCGGGAATACGTACTATACATCATTTTAAAGGAAATTTTATGCTCAATTCAAATATTTTTACAGTTATTACCAGTAACAGAAGCGAAGTTACATGCAAAAGTACAGCCTCTAGTCATAAAAAGCAAAAAATAGTGGAATTTATGAAATTAGTGTACAATGCATTTAACGTGAAATTACTGAAACTTGCAGGGCACTTGAAATAACTTACCAACAAGCAAAATACGCTTTAATGTTTAATTGGATAACCGTTGTTATCCAATTAAACATTAAAGTTCCATGCAAAGAAAGGTATGCCAAGAAGGTGCACTTTGAATAACCGTCATTATTCAAAGTGCACCTGCTTGGCATGGAACTAATTAGCTTCTCTAGTTGTACATTAGTGATAAAACGGTGTCATACGGCCCTTAGAGACTCAATTAATGCTGTTTTAGATGTAGGTCCTTGTTGGCGGATCTTTTGCTTCAATGGATTCTTTATGGGATTAAGATCCGCTGAATGTGCCGGCCACTGAAGTTTTTTATAACTGTTCGATGAAGCCACTCGTCAACCAACTTTGACCAATGACATGGTGCGTTACCGTCCTGAAAGATACAATTCCGCAAACCCATGTCTTGCGCGGATGGCAGCCGTTTGGATTCCAAAATATCCACATAATTCGATCCATTCAATGTGCCATCAACAATGTGCAGACGGCCAACACCCTTGGCTGAAATACAGGACCACAACGTCACCGAATGTGGGTGCTTGAGTGTTGGCTGGGTGCAGCATGCCTTATATCTTTCACCAGCCCGACGGCACACATAATTATTTCCATTATTAGCTGAAATAGTAACAGTTGTTTCATCACTGCAAATCCCATTTTTCGATTCATCAGCAGTCCAATTCTTGTGTGCCTTGGCCCACGCAATTCTTTTGAGCCGTTATTGTTCAGTAAGGAAAGGTTTTCGTGCACATGTTCGTGCAGTCAGTCCATTTTCTTGTAGCCTACAACGAACTGCACGTGCAAATGTAATGATACCTACTTCATTCTTCCACTCATTTCTTAAATCAGTGGCTGTTTTAAACCTTGATTTTAAGGAACAACGAATCAGCATGTGATCATCACGTTCAGTACACAGCCTTGGTCGACCTGTTCTTTTTCTGTTTCCCACACATACAGTTTCTACAACTCTTTTAATGGTGCGCAAGACAGTGGAATGATCACAGCCACATTTAACAGCAATTTTACGACTACTGAATCTAAGTTCATGCAAAGTAATAATTTTTGTCCTGGTTTGAAGAAGCAGAACCAATTTTCGGGTCTTAGAAATAATCCGCTGAGTGCTTTTTGTTTAGGTGCTGTCAAATATTTACAAATACCAAATATCTAGGTTGTAACTTAAAACCTTCTATAAACGCCCGCGGCTTAAGTGCTTTGTAAACAGCGGATAAATGTTGCTTTGAGTGTTTTTATCAGGTTTATAAAATGTTTTCAAATACCAAATATATGGAAATCATTTCTCAAAAGAATATAAAGAGGAGAATTAACTAAATTTTTATTTCTTTCTTTAAAAAAATGGCCGTTGATAGGATTATATTAGACGAATCTGCATTGGATCAATCGTACCATTGGACGAATCGACATTGGGCTCATCATACATTGGACGAATAGTCCATTGGACCAATCGTCCCTTTGGACTAATCGGCATTGGACGAATTGTGCGGGACCGCATTCAGATAAATTAAAGGGCACAGACTTCTTCAGTGCAAAATATTTGCTCTGGAAATAGTGATGTGGCCTCACTTCGACAAAGAATACATAGTAGTTTTCAAAGCAGTGAAATATCACACTCTTACTCAAACACAAGACATTTATTATATACAAAGGTCTAGGCCTTCGAATTTTTAACAATTTTTAATCCCCCGTGCTCATGTTCATAAGGTTGTCACAAAAACTACTGTTAATTGCATTTCACTTTTACTTGGACATTAAATATTAATTTTTTCATAAAATTTTAATCGCCGTGCTCGTATTGAATGGTTTTCAGAACAAGTCAGATTAATAATGTTGCGCTTTTACTTAAGTACAAAACACTAATTATAGGCTCCAGGTTGTTGTAAGGTTACTATTTGTTTTGATATAGTATTGGTGCGTAGCTTTGCGATCAGGCAATTACTGGAATTTTAGATTTCGGTTACTGTGGTACTTGCTGCTACAACTCAAACCTTGTTTTTCTCGATCTGAAAATACCCTTTACGTACACTTTTTAATTGTTTAAGTTAGATCCACGAAAGCAGACTGAATGGTTCTATTTACAGGTTTTTATTTACATCCCCTAATTGCAGAGGAGTACACAAAATCCATCCACTTTGGTTGTTGTTCCACTATGAATCAGTCATTCATTCAGTATATCCCAATGAGTGAATTCGTGAGTCCATCGGATGGCAAGTTTTTCGGCGAGTTCACAGAATGAGATAACATTCCTCTTACCCAGATTTAGAGCAATATACACTCGTGAGGTAACACTCCTCTTACCCAGGTTTAGAGCAATATACACTCGTGAGGTAAAATTCCTCTTACCCAGGTTTAGAGCAATTTACACTCATGAGGCAACATTCCTCTTACCCAGGTTTAGAGCAATATACACTCATGAGGTAACATTTCTCTTACCCAGGTTTAGTGCAATATACATTCATGAGGTAACGTTCCTCTTACCCAGGTTTAGAGCAATATACACTCATGAGGTAACATTTCTTTTACCCAGGTTTAGAGCAGAATAATGTAACATTCCTCTTACCCAGATTTAGAGCATCGTCAAAAAAATAGTTGCACCAAGAAAGTAGAAACCGACAGGAATGAAACTTGGTGAGTAGGTATGACATCGTGAGACATGAAAATTATTCATGTATCGCGCATGTGACGCAAGCAAGAAAGGTTCGTAGCTCTGTGCCTGACCGGCTATATAAGGTCGTCCCGCTGCGCATGCTTGCCATTCTAACTCGTGCTGATGTGTTAGCCGCATCCTTTTCAAGTGAAGCAATTCGAGCAATTGTGGGAGTTCGAGAGGTGCTGCGTCGTCAGGTTCCGGGAAGCAGGATGGCCGTATTGTGCTCCATACCGGTCGTGCGGATATCACCATAGCACGCTGGTAGAGGCAGTGGATAGAAGCGACAGGAAGGTCTGAGTGACCTAGACGAACCACGGAGAGACAGGACCGACGGGTTGTCCGACATTCGCGGAGTGACCCAACAGCCACGATTGCGGATATTCAGCGAGCAGTGCTGCCTTCCATGCATTGTCCGATTAGTACCAGCACAATCGGCAGACGGCTATACGACGTAGGACTACATGTACGCAGGCAGTTACGACGACTGCCTTTAACACCATTGCATCGTCGCCAAAGACTGCAATGGTGACGTGCCAGACTGTCAAGTAGCAACGCAGAATGGCAGCGAGTGATCTTCAGTGAAGAGTCCCCCTTTTGTCTTGGAGAAGACGACCACCAAATCTGTGTGTGGAGGCACCGTGGGCAGCGCCAAAATGAACAGTTTGTTGTCGAGCTCACACGTCCAGAAGGCCTAGTGCCATGGTGTGGAGTACAATTGCCTACGAGGCCCGATCACCTTTGGTGTTCATTACAGGCACTTTGATAGCCCACCGGTACGTTATTGAGGTCCTGCAATCAGCGGCCCTACCTTTTCTGAACATTCACTCCGGTGCGGTTTTTGAACAGGACAATGCTCGTCCGCATACTGCTGCTGTCTTCAGAGCTTGCCTTCAAGGCACTGACACTCTGCCATTGCCAGCCGCATTGCCAGACCTATCGCCGATTGAAAATGTGTGGGATGCTATTGGACGCGCTATCCACACTCCACCCCTACCGCATAATCTGCAGGAACTGCGTGAGAAGATTCAAGCTGCGTGGGATGGCTTATCGCAGGACATCATTAGGAACTGTACAACTCCTTCCTGGGGCATCTGACATGTTGTGTGAGCAAACATGGCGGCCAGACGCCATACTAAGGGATAGTACTCATTGGCGTGTAACTAAATAAATATTGCTCATATCAGGCTCAATGTTTAATCATTTATTGTTCCTTATCACCTTTACCTTCCTCCCGAATAGCACTGCAATCCGAGAACTCCATCTGGGTGCAACTATTTTTTTGACGATGAGTGTAGTAGTGCCAGGTGCTTTGTGCTGATTGCGAACAACTCAGTTTTATCGAAATCTCTGTGTGTTACCATAGTACATAAAGGATCTCTCTTGTATCCGTAGATATTTCATGATTGACCTTAGCCACTCTGTCCTAACTACCGCTCGATTGACGACCGCAGCCATCAGGTAATAGACTTCAGCATCCTAGCGTTTGCAGCAAGACCAAGAGAGTGCCCGCCAAATTTCTCATCTGGTCTGAAATGCGATTTCTCCCAGATCCCTCGCCATCAGCCAATCCCGTCAGTGCATTTTTCTGCAGGATGCATTCTCTAGGGGGGTGGGGGTCTCATAACTCACCAAAACTGTCACCTCTTTCGGACTCGGACGTCCCGTTCCCGGGCAAGATGGATGCTTCGCGGACACACCTCTCTTCCTATTCTCTCATGCCTCCCAAAAGAGATCCCTTGCTCCACGCCATGCAACATGGCATCTCACCCCTGTCTTTTTCCGAAACTCTTCTCTCAAATTAACTTTTAGATGCTGGTTGCACTCCACGTCGTCACACAGTCCTAAACCTTTTTTGAACTTTTTAATAAGTGCGTCATTGCTAACTTGGGTCTTAGGCTCACAAATTGCTAAAAAGCCTGTGTTCAGTGAAGTATTGGGTTGTCGGAAAAGTCATGACGTATTTTAGCCATGTTTTGCAAAGGTCATTTATTGATAGAAAGAACAAAGATCAATCAATGATATAATGCCCGTTTTGTTCGATAATCTTTTGCCATTTTTCAGTGAGCTGCAGAATGCCTCGTTCATAGAAGGACATATCTTTCGTGGCGAAAACCTGTACAAGGTGCTGATTTACAGCCTCATCTGAATTGAACGTTATACTACCCAAGGATTGTTGAAGAGAGCGAAACAAGTGGAAGTCTGACGGCGCAAGGTCAGGCGAGTATGCTGGGTGTAGCGACACATTCCACCCAAGCTCCAATAATTTTTGGCGGGTGATCAAACTTGTCTGTGGTCTCGCGTTGTCGTGATGGAACACAACACCTTTACGATGAACAAACTCTGAACGTTTCCGGATGATGGATTCGTCCAAACTGTCCAATTGATGACAGTACACATTCGAATTGATTGTTTGGTTCCGTGGTAGGAGCTCGAAAAACACGACACCTTCAAAATCCCACCACACTGAGACCAGAACCTTCCGCTGATGAATGTCTGCTTTGGATGTCGTTTGAGGCGAAGCAGCACGTCGGAACTAAGATCGTTTGCGCAGCACATTCTTGTACACAATCCACTTTTCGTCACCAGTTATCAGTCGCTTCAAAAAAGGATCGTTTTGCTTACGTTTAATGAGCATATCGCAGGTGTTTATACGCGCCGTCAATTGAGCTTCTTTGAGTTCATGAGGAACCCACACATCGAGCTTGATAACGTATCTCAGCTTCTTCAGGTGGTCGTGAACGCTTGAATGATGGATGTACAATGTGTTTGAAATCTCTCGTGTCGTGTAACGTGGGTTTGACTCGATCAATGCCTTGATTTGGTCGTCATCAACCTCGGTTGGCCTCCCGGACCGAGGAGCATCGTTGAGGTCAAAATCATCAGCACAGAATTTTGCAATCCACCGCTGGCACTGACGTTCTTGTAGAGCATTATCACCGTACACTTTACGCAACTTTTCACAAGCTTGACGCGCGTTCTTCCTTTTACGGAATTAAAACAGTAAAATATGGCGAAAATGCGCAGTTCGGTCTTCCACCTTCAACTTGATGTCAAATCGCCGCAAATCACCCAAATCGCTCACTATTCCTTTTAGACTGCAGCTAGAACTGGCACCTGTCGAATGCCATAGCGATAACAGAGCTGCGCATGCCTCTAGTACTTCCAAAACCGCCCAACCGCCATCGGGTGCCAAAATACATGATGACTTTCCCGACAACCCAATAGTTCTAAGAATATCAAGCTTCCCTTTAAATACTGTTCTGTCATTCTGTACCGTTCCAAATATTCACTGTGAATAATATGTGTCAGTCACACTGAATACATATAACATAGATGTCGCTCTCGTTAAGATTATGGGGTAGGAATGGCGGATATCTTTTGTGCTGATTTTTACTTCTTTCCGCGTACATATAATGATCACCGTGGTCATCTAGGGCCATAGTCGCCGAACTGATTTGGAGCCATTGGTTCCGGCAGGACTAACGCCGTGGGGAAAGAGCTCCTCCCATGCATCTCCCTCACCGCGGTCATCTAGGGTCATAGTCGCCGAACTGATTTGGAGCCATTGGTTCCGGCAGGACTAGCGCCGTGGGGAGGGAGCACCTCTCATGCATCTCCCTCACCGCGGTCATCTTGGGTCATAGTCGCCGAACTGATTTGGAGCCATTGGTTCCGGCAGGAATAGCGCCGTGGGGAGAGAGCATCTCCTGGAGCTCGAACCCATCTCCAGTGGTTGACCTGTAGCCAGTGCCTCTGACCACTCGGACCGAGGAGCGTCTTTTTGGTTGAATTACAGAATGGTCTCAGGAGATTACTTTTGTTGGAGCTGGTGCCGAGTTTAGCTGAAATGCCCTTCTCAAGCATAAAACACTTGTCACCCTTTGGGGGGAAACGGGGTGTGTAACGACCATTCTAAGGAATTCTAAGGACTATAATCACCGTTCGTCCCTAATTTGGGGCGAGTGGCAACAGGGAATGGGGAGGGGAGGGGAGAACAGTGCTGTAAGAAAAGCACAATACCAATGTCTCGACTGGGACTAAAACCCAGGCTGACCTGGACGAATGATGAGAAGCATTCGCCACCGTATAGTGTCCAGTTGCCACTCTTTACATGCATGTTTAATTCTTGTGTGTTGCGTTTTCTCGTAGCAGTTGGATCACCCCTTACTGCGGGATCCGACACTTTAGTCTCGTCCTCGCAATACGAACATTCTATTAAGGTACGAGTATGCTTTCATATAAAAATCAGCGTTCCTTTTATATGATCGCTTAAACAAATTCTTTGCCCTGCTTTTTCTCTCAACTAAACACGAAAAGTTCCTTAGCACGGCTAAGCCCACAGAAAAAGTGCCTTAGCGTCGCTAAGCCGCGCTAAGGCACTTCTGCACCACTGCCCGTGTCCTAGATGCTTTGTAAGAGTTTCGAGTTCAATGCGATATTTATTGGCACTTGAAAATTTTTTATTCCATGTGCACACTTAACGAAATATTAATGTTGTTTTAGCTTAAAACGCGGTGAGAGCTTAAGCATGTGATCTAAAATTCAGTTTAAAAACGAGGTTCGTTCCTATGTTTACACATACCAAATGTTTAAGTCATATAACTCAATATTTAATACACACAATTGACGTGGATTATGGAACATCAAACAGAAGTCATCGCTCTTTCCACGTTTATAAGATGTTCCATAATCTAAGTCAATTGTGTGTATTAATTATTCATTCGCCTCCTAGTTATTTGTTCAATTGCTGCTTACCATCTTTGGTGAATCCCCAGCATTGTGCGGGGCTCCAAGGAGCAACCTGCCAAGTGGTTTGGCAGTTAGTCGTTTGTGAGTCTGGAGAATTCGAGGCAGCTGTGGTGCAGTGGTAGCATGTCCGGCGCGTAACTGGAAGACCCTGGGTTTGATTCTCGGTGGCGGCCGATGAGAATTTTTCCGTGACTCACTTATAGACGTAGAAAGAGAGATGACTTCTGTTTGATAAAATGTGTGTATTAATTATTCATTCGCCTCCTAGTTATTTGTTCAATTGCTGCTTACCATCTTTGGTGAATCCCCAGCATTGTGCGGGGCTCCAAGGAGCAACCTGCCAAGTGGTTTGGCAGTTAGTCGTTTGTGAGTCTGGAGAATTCGAGGCAGCTGTGGTGCAGTGGTAGCATGTCCGGCGCGTAACTGGAAGACCCTGGGTTTGATTCTCGGTGGCGGCCGATGAGAATTTTTCCGTGACTCACTTATAGACGTAGAAAGAGAGATGACTTCTGTTTGATAAAATGTGTGTATTAATTATTCATTCGCCTCCTAGTTATTTGTTCAATTGCTGCTTACCATCTTTGGTGAATCCCCAGCATTGTGCGGGGCTCCAAGGAGCAACCTGCCAAGTGGTTTGGCAGTTAGTCGTTTGTGAGTCTGGAGAATTCGAGGCAGCTGTGGTGCAGTGGTAGCATGTCCGGCGCGTAACTGGAAGACCCTGGGTTTGATTCTCGGTGGCGGCCGATGAGAATTTTTCCGTGACTCACTTATAAACGTAGAAAGAGAGATGACTTCTGTTTGATAAACTCAATTTTTATTAAGTCAGAAAACTTAAATTTTGTATGTGTTTGATTATAAAATTTGTTACATTTTGTTATTTGCAATATAATTGATTATTTGGTCAGATTTCATTATTTTTTTATTTTTAGTATATTTTTCTGTTTTGATTGTACACTGTACTAGCAAAATAGTGAAACCAGTAAAAGTTGCACCTACAGTTTATGCCCTATGTTTAAGAAACCTGAAATGATGTACAAATGTGTGAGAATATTTCGTTGGCGGCATTTTTTTTTCTAGGATTAATTCATGTGGAACAATCTTCACTAATTTAAACCGGAGACATGTGACTGTAAGTGAGACACTGAATCGCTTATGGACCTGTTTAAATTTATTTTGTCTTTTCTTTTGAAATCAGAAAACGTTTATAGACAGAGTAGAGAAATGTCAAATTAAATCTGCCGCCCTGGTGGTGCAGTGGTCTAACCGATGGCTTCCGACCGTTCATTCGGAAGGGGTCCGGGTTCGAATCCCGGTGAGGCATGGATGATGTGTTTGTCTTATGGCACTGGCTCTCTCCCTTCCCTAGAACCAGTGACCTTAAATTAGGCACGGGCGACTGCTTATAGCCCATTGAGTTGCTCACGGTGGTCGTTAAACTTCCAATAAAAAAAAAAATCTGAGATAAGTTGGTGCGTTTGCCGATACTTGCAAAAATAATTAATGTTTCAGGGAATAATTTGAATTTTTGTCCCATTTGTTCTTATCAATAGGGATTTTGTAATAAAAATAAATTGAATGTACCAGGAAAGAATAGTTTATTTCACATATGTATGTAACGGGATGTAAGGTCAGGTGATGCGTAACATACCACAGCCTCTCCTTGACGAATATAAACCCCGCCTTCTCGTGGTGCATCACATTTTTTCCTGTCCCACTAATGGGATCTAACGACCGACAATAGCGGTATAACTATACCGTCGGGATTAGAGGAAATGCTATCCCACACTCACTAACCCACTTAGCCAGCGTGGTGAGTTATGGCCAAACCCCTCCCAAATGACTCCAATTAAACGGCGTACAAAACTTGCCTGGAGGGCTTTTGGAAGAAACAGTGTAATTTTTAAGAGCAATATGCCATTATGTCTTAAAAGAAAAGTGTTTGATCAATGCATCTTTCCAGTGCTTACGTAAACTGCAGAGACGTGGACCTTAATTAAAAGAGACATACAAAAACTGCAGACAACTCAAAGCAGCATGGAGAGGTGCATGCTTGGTGTAACAAGGAGAAATGAGAAGAGGAACTCGTGGATCAGAAAAATAACAAGAGTGGAAGACATCATGATCAGAGTAAAATCCTTGAAATGGCAATGGGCTGGACATATTGCCACAAGGACAGCCGAAATTTTAGACTGGATTCTAAGGGACAGGAAAAGACTCAGAAGAAGACCACATGGGAGATAGGTGGATGAAAATTGAAAGTATGCGGGAGGAACATGGAGGAGACTGGCGCAAGACAGACCGTTGTGGAAGAAACTAGGGAAGATCTTCGTCCAGGAGTAGATTAATAATGGCTGACAATGATGATGATGATGTATGTAACCATACCCTGAGAGCTAAATTTCACTAGCTAACTGGAAAAAATATGATATGCTGATGCATAGCATCTTGGAAAAAAGTGTTGATTGATAATCTAATCTTACAACTAGATGTTAAAATAATTATTTGTAGGTTCTGTTTGTTTACCTATTAAATTAAGTAGTAAATGCATTTACGTTATATAATCTCATTGAATTTTAAAAAATTATGATTTCGAATTAATTGAACTGGTTCTGATATACGCTGGCGAGCAAAAATGAAGGACGAGACGGTTTTTTGGATGTAACGTCGAGCACAAGTGCTCCACATCGACTCAAATCATACTATAAGATCCCCAAGATGTAAGAATATGGGACAAGTGAGCAAAACCGTCCAAACAAGGAATCGAAAGGATACAAAGGCACTTTATTGAAAAGGTAGCTTCAAGCACAACTGGACAGAAGACAGAAACGTCCATGTGACAGGCGGCTGCCAAGAAAAATCCAGTCTTTAGTAGGGAATATGATCACCCCTGACTGCGTTGCAGGATTTACAACGTCTGTCCATGCTGAGACGACGTTGTCAAGGAGCTGTTGAGGCATCGCGGCCCATTCCTTTTGTAGCGCCAATCGCAGCTGCGGAATCGTTGCTGGCTGGCGGTTGGTGACGTGCTGCCAAGCGTCACCCGAGAAGGTCCCACACGTGTTCGATTGGATTTAGGTCCGGGGACCTTGCGGGCCAATCCATGCGTTGAATATCCTCACTCTCCAAACGCTCTGCGACAGCCACTGTACGATGAGGTGTTGCGTTCTCGTCCATGAAGAGGAACTCAGGACCCACAGCACCTCTAAACAAACGCACGTCAGGCAGGAGAACCTCGGTACAATATCGGACACCAGTGACTGAACCTCCTTGGAAGATGTGGAAATCAGTACGGCTACCAAGCATGATACCGCCCCAAACGAGAACTCCGCCACCTCCAAACCGGTCCCTTTCGATGATGTTGGAGGTGTGATTGCGTGATCCCTGCTCTCCCCAGATGTGTATAATCCAGAATCGCTCGCCAGACTAAACCGGCTCTCATCCGTAAAGAGAACTCGACCCCATTGCTGATGTGTCCAGTTCTTGTGTTCCTGGCACCACAGAAACCGCCGTCTCAGATGAGCAGGCGTTAATGGCACCACACACCGTACTGGTCGTCGGGCAAATAGACCACCTTTGTGCTGTCACCTGGTCACGGTAAAACGCGATAACGGACGTCCAGTTGACTGTTGCATGTGCCTTGCGATTTCTCCCGCTGTCTGCCGTCTATCTCTTCTCGCCTGTAGGACAATATACCGGTCATCCGCCGCCGTGGTTGCTCGAGGACGACCACTGCTAAACTCTCGGACAGCGGTTCCTGTCGTTTGAAATGCTCTCCAAGCTCGTGAAACGATGCTGTGAGCAATCCCGAACTCCTCGGCAACACTAGTCACACTTCGACCTTCTTCCAACTTCCCAATGACGCGATCTCTGGTAAAGTCATCCAGATGTCGTCTACTGGATTGCCTGTTGGCCATATCACCCGGTGGCAGCCATTCGACGTCGTTCAAACCGATGTACACCGTGCAATAGTTTTCATCGAATTTCTGAGAGTGCACCGCCCGTGTGCTTCATACCCCTTCGACACCCCCTCCCTCCCTACGTAATGCTGCATATATGCGCATGCCCTACCGTACCGGAACCTAATCTATCTTATGAGTGGTCTTTCGGTACGTTCTGCCTGCTCGTTCCGCTGTTATGCTAATTTCTCCTCTTCGTCCTTAATTTTAGCACACCTATGTAACTTACAATGCAGTAAGTATTTGCTGCTTTCACAATTCTCAAACGGGAAGTGGGAGATCACTTGGTTTTCTGACCGGATGGGAGGAGTGTAGCGGCGCAACAAGTCGAATGACCCCATCAGCCGAGGCGGTTGCCATAGCAACAGTGCCGACGTTAAACGTGTCATGATTATCGTCTGTGGTCGATGGGGGCGCCACGTTCCACGGAAGCAATCTTCTGCGTCTTCATCGGGTCTACCTTCTTTTCGCTCTGTTACAGCGGATGTAGTGGACATGCACCTACTCTTTAACCATACTGATATGCGCAGTACTTTGTAGCTATTGCTGTGTACTGATAATTATGTTCATCAGGGTTTTGAGAGCCGTTTTGATTAGTGATTAACATCGGCTGTGATACTGCTAAGAAGTCTAACAAATTCTGTCAGGTACAGCTTTCTCTCACTTAATCTTTTATTTTTTTTTATTTTCGGTTTATTTCCTTTCTCTGCAGTTCTATACAGGAGTTTTTATACATCCCCCAGCACCCGCCGAATTTTATCAGACACTTCCCACGAAAAAAAGTCTCAACGGTCCTTCATTTAAAGGCATAGGCGCCCATATAGGGGCAAGGGGGGGGGGGGGGGGGTATTTGCCCTCCTCTGAATTCTATGCCCTTTCTGTTCTAGTGAGGTCTTACAGAGATTTTTGCGATGATACTAATTATAATAGCTAATTTTTCTGTAAAACTTCTGAATGCGTGTGTGTGTGGAGTAAAAATAAGGAAAACGTTGGAAATTTGCAGTACAAAATAACAATAAAATTTCTCATTGCATGTTGGAGAACAAAGTCCATTCGTACCGTATGGAAAATTATTAAAGAGGAAGAAATGAAAAATTTATCATCCTCTGCAGAGTAGCTAAGTATACTCTGCAGAGGATGTACAGCGTAGAATGATAAATTTTCCATTTTCGCTGTTCAAAGATCTCTCGAAATTTTCCACAGAAATTTTCCTTGAGGGTATTTTTTTACCGTTCGATGACCATTTTTGTGATACCAAGGTTTTTATAGAACGTGTGACACAAGTAGTAAAATGGATCAAAGAACGACAAAGAATTTTGTTTTTTTGTTGAAGGTTTAGCGACCACCGTGAGCATTTCAATGGGCTATAAGCAGTCGCCCGTCCCTAATTTAGGGCAACTGGCTCCAGGGAAGGGAGAGAGTCAGTGCCGTGAGACAAACACAGCATCCATGTCTCACCGGGATTCGAACCCGGACCCCTGTCGGACGAATGATCAGAAGCCATCGCTTAAACCACTGCGCCACCGGGGCGGCACAAAGAAATTTCCTTATTGTGCTAACATGCTGTCTAATTTCATTTTGCACTCTTCCGAAAATTTTTGCATAAATTCTCAACCCATAAATTCAATTTCTATTTAAAAATATATTATTTGAAGTCAACGTATACAGCTGCTATATAAAAAATAGCTAGATAACAAGAAGATGCAATGGAAATTTGCATATTGTGTTTGTAAATGTTATTCATATTAAAATTTCTGTTTGCTCCCTCCTAGATACAGAGCAATGGGTGCCTTATGTCTGAAGGAGGGTCAAACACAGATATGTATATATATTTATACAGTTTTTAATTTCGATATATTAGCCCTTTTTATTATGTTGTAGCACTGTTGTCAATAGCAAGTAGCATTTACATGAATCCCTCACCTATATCTCGAAGTATCTTCTACGATAACGCAATAATTTTTCTTCTTTTATTTGAAGTCAACGTATACAGCTGCTTAATATATCTTTTTGAGTTTTTCTTGTTTAAAGAGTATGTATGAAAAGTCAACCATTACAACAACACACAGTCAGTCATTGTACAAAACGTATGTACTTATCTCTTCATTTTAGTCTGTTACAGATTTTGTAAACTGTATATACATCTGAATCGTTTCAGTATGTACAAGGCTTATGAAAATATCAATATCTACTTTTTAGCAATGAATATGTTAATACTTCTTTGCTTTAGCTTTTTTTAAGGAATCATTTAGATATACAGTGCAGCTAAAAAACCTAAAAACAATGCAAAAACATAATAATTGTATGTAGTGTCACTGGCAAAAGATCCCAGGTATTAAATATTCTTAACTATAAGAAATTTAATGCCACTGGTTTAATGGAGAATTCAATAGTTCTCCATTTTTTTAAGTTTTTATATTTTAAAAGTGACCCCGTTTTTAATCGTAAGTATTTCAAGATAAAACATTTCAGCTTTCAAAATATCTGATTTTATCCAGCACCCCCCCCCCCCGCCGTACTACCTTCACCAATCCCCAAATTTTTTCAGCACCCCCAATTTGAAATTCCTGGATAAAAGCTT
Source organism: Macrothele yani (assembly GCA_039090855.1). Taxonomy (NCBI): domain Eukaryota; kingdom Metazoa; phylum Arthropoda; class Arachnida; order Araneae; family Macrothelidae; genus Macrothele; species Macrothele yani. The sequence continues at coordinate 125,939,332 of CM077024.1, read as the reverse complement.
CGTTTTACTGACTAGAATAAACTATTCACTGATGGAGTTTATTAAGCTTTAATTTCGGTATGATGGTGTCAGGCCGTGGTGTTGTAATTATTCAGAATCACAGACACACACACATACGCATATATACTGTATAGGTGAGGCATGGATGCTGTGTTTGTCTTACGGCCCTGGCTCTCTCCCATCCTTTGAACCAGTGGCATTAAATTAGGGACGAGAGACTGCTAAAAATCCACTGAGTTGCTCACGATGGTCGTTAAACCTCCAATCAAAAAAAAAAAAAAAAAAAGAAAAAAAAGCTTTGTTTATACACTCAGGAAGCATTTCTTCAACTTATGCATTAATTCTGCTATTACGTATGATTCAAGACTCACTTGGCAGCGAATGAACTTTTCAGGCACTTGCGAAACGCCCTGAGTAGGATTTTAACTTAATGTCTCAGTTTGATGCAATCTTCACTTTGTATTACGCAATACCAACGAAATGCTTTTCATTAGTCGTTGCAATAGAATGACTCAATAGAATGCAATCGCCACTTCATATTATGCATCAACAAAAAATGTCTGGCGTGGAAGGAAAAATGGGTAGGCGACAAAGGGGTTTAGGCTTTATGATAATAAGATTGACACCTTTTTGGTCATTTTGCTTTTCTTTGGAACTAATGGAACACATTTGCGATGAAAAAACTGAAATATATATTAATGGATGGTTTTAGAAATAAAAAATTAACTTTTCTACATGCAAATTATTCATAAAGAATAGCATGAATGATGTAATAGTTACGATATAAAAAACATTTCATTCGGAGGGGAAACTAAAATCAGTCTTTACCCTCCTCTACGTTTCATTATCCCGGAGTCCATTTGGTTGTTCACAAAACCTAAGTGGAAACTAAATGATATCTCTTGATCGCTAAAAAATAGGTATGCAAATCGTATTGAATTTCTCACTATACCCCCTAAAAGGATTGCTACTGGAGTAAAGAAAACTAAAACCTCTTTTTTTTTTTATCACATTCGGGTTCAACGAACATCAAAACATAATATTCGGCTACTTTGATTTTTGTACGTTTTTGGCTGCTGACCACTGTAGCAGTTAATTTCATTAAAGCTTTATACACTGGCGGTAAGTGAAAAAAGAACACCAAGAAGGAATTGGCGGACGATCATGAAATTTACATATGTCAATGGGGTAGAGTTTACGTAGGTGTGATGTTAATTTCGGGACCAACCGGTGAGCGCTTACGCCACAGCACGGCATAATATGCAAATTATCGTCGGTGGTATTTAAGGAGTACGGCGAAGTGAATGTAATCAGTCGAGCCGCGGATGGCTTAGTGGTTAGTGTTTCGGACTATCGATGCTGGGTCCCCAGGTTTTAGCCTGGGCTGATCTTTCAGAGATGGTGTGATTTACTAACAATCGCTGAATATCCGCCGTGCATCGGACGAGCACGTAAAGTGACGGCCCCCAGGCTGGACCCACTGGTTAAATGGGCATCCTTTCCTATGTCCTCCCTGAAATTCTCTCACCCATCTATGTGCAATATCGTACTTGTACGGTGGCGCCATCTACTGTACTCTAATCTCACTACAAACTGTTGTGTCAAAAGTCGCTAGACTTGCTCTCATTCCTTCCGTTTCTGTGTCCTGCCCAAAAGGCGATCTCGCTGTAGGTGGCTGGGACCTAAACTCTACTCCCTGTGGACGGAAGTCCTACATGAAAATGACAAACCTACTTGCAACTTGAATGTAATCAGTCGTCGGCGTGCGGACACGTGCGAAGACCCTGAAGAAGCTGCAATGCCTGGACATGGAAGACGTGTACGATTTCAGCAGTTATCGGACTTTGAGCGAGGTCGTCTAGTCGGACTCCGCGAGGCCGTGTGGTCGTCTAGTCGGACTCCGCGAGGCCGTGTGGTCGTATCGTCGTATTGCGGAGCGAATTGGACGGGAAGTATCGGTGGTGGTACGATGGTGGCGTAGATGGTCCGAGGAACATTCCCACACGAGAAAACGTGGAAACGGGAGTCACAGACGGACTGATGAGCGGACCGATTGACGCATAAGAAGAGTCACGTTGTCAAGCAGAACATCCACTGCGACGCAAATCCGAGCTGCCGTTGCACCTGAGGTGACTGTGCGAACAATCCGCAACCGTCTACTGGATGCAGGACTACGTGCACGTGTGCCTCTGGCATGCGTACCTCTGACTCCAGCCCACCGTCAAGAACGGCTGCAGTGGTGTCGCCAACGTCTGCACTGGAGAACGCAATGGCGATCTGTCGTGTTCAGCGATGAAAGAAGATTCTGCTTGGGAGCCTCCGATGGCCGTATGCGTGTTCGCAGACGCACGGGGGAGCGTCTCCACAATTCTTGCATCCGCCAGCGGCACACAGGGCCTACACCTGGTCTCCTGGTGTGGGGAGCGATCAGTTATCACTCCCGTACACAACTAGTGTTTGTACCGAGTACGTTAAACAGCACCTCCTACATCCACAACATCATTCAGCCCGTTGTTGTGCCATTTGTAAGGTCGGTCCATCGTGGTGTTTTCCAGCAAGATAACGCACGCCCACACACGGCACGTGCAACTCAACATGCACTTCAGGGTGTGAGACAACTTCCATGGCCTGCACGTTCACCGGATTTGTCCCCCATTGAGCACGTGTGGGATTTTATGGAACAACGACTTATCCGGTCTCCACGGCCAGCCACGACCATCCGCGATTTACGCGTCCAGGTTGAGGATGCTTGGAACTCAATACCCCAAACTTACATCCAACATCTGTACGATAGACTCCATGCCTAAATTGCACAGTGTGACGCAGTTCATGGCGGTTCAACCTTGTACTAAGCATGTTACATGGAAATGTTATTTTTCAGTTTACCAGCAAATACGGCTGTATTTTGCCATAATATTTTGATCACGTTATCCTCTGCATTCCGTTATTATGCTGTATAAATTTCGTTGGTATCAGACGTCTCTTTCTTAAAGTTCTTTTTTTACTTTCCGCCAGTGTATTTGTCTGAAAAATGATTTTTCCTTTAAAACAGAGTAAAAAACGCTTCCTTCGGTCTATGTTGAACATTGGCATTGAAATGAAACATGAAAATGATCTGTACTTATGTAAGAAAAAGACAAAACACGCTGTTATAAATTAATTAATGTAAAGCTAACTACAGCTAAACGTAAGTCCTTAGACTTAGATCCCACGGTCATTGGTATGCTCTACCCTAAAACTCTCGGAAGCTCAGAGGGGCTAGGAGGAGCAGAAGAACTGAGCTTTAATAATTCAAGAGCAGTGGTCTTAAACTCAGACGGTTGAAAGGGCCACTTTCCAGTTTTGAAGGAACTTAGGGGGCCGCATTAATAATATAAATTTCTTATGAATAAGTATCAGTTTTACAAAACTACACCAATGGCTTGACAATAGAATGGAATATTATTTCTAATTTATCGGTAAATGGTAAAAACAAATGCTTCATCAAATACTGAAAACAATCATTTTTACGTAACAATTATTTTCATTTAAATCTTAAAACAGTAACATTTTACCAACTGAACGCGGTACAAGGTACAGAAAATGTTACATGTTCTGACCACAAACTTGGGCTCACTTTTCTGTCACTAACTTATCGATATTTGGAATAATGTCCTTTGAACATACATACTACTTTTAAAAGTGAGCATAAGTGACTGTCACTTAACCTGTTCCTTTCAAGACATTTTACTTAATTCATTTTTGAAAACAACTCTTCACATGAGTATGTTGTTCCGAACATAGACAGAACCTTGCACCTAGGTTATGAAAGTTTACGTACTCGTCCTTTGAAACTAACTGGTAACACTCAGTTAGATTACAGCTGTTGAATTTTTCTTTTAGGAACGAATCACACTGAAAGTCTGTTAATTCAAGCTGAAGTTCTTCAGGTGCGTTGCCATCATTATAGGAAAATGGAACTTGAATATATTGAAAATACAGGGTGATTCATAAAGAAGTATACAGTTTCATCGCACTATAAAACAAGAACAATGTAAGATATTTTCTGTTACCTGTAACAGAATTGTAGAGGAATGCTTCAAGTTTTTTTAGAGGCAGTTACAGATGTTTTATGTGTGCACCCTTAGTTATACGACACACATCGAGCTGGTAACCCATTTCTGCTCAAACGCGAAGTAAGATATCTGAATCAAGTGCAGTGATAGTGGCTGTGATGCGCTGTTTCAGCTCCCCTAGATCAACAGGAAGGGGAGGGGCGAGTACCTTGTCCTTTACTTACCCCTACAGGAAAACAGGAAAGGGAGGGGCGAGTACCTTGTCCTTTACGTACCCCTACAGGAAAAAGTCACAAGTTGGACTTCTGGGTGGCCATTGGGTCAGTGGCATGTTGTAGTCCGCGGCTCGTCCAATCCATCGGTGAGGAAGATGTTCATCGAGATAATCTCGCACGTCGCCTAACCAGGGCGGTTAGGCGACTTCCCTCAGTAGCGGGACACAAACTTTATGAGTATTTCTACCTAACGGTTTGCAGTTGTGGTCCATGTCATCAACTGTTGCTGTTTTACAGCATCAGGAAACTTTATCTTCTTTATGAATCTACCTGTATTTTCCATTTCTTTGAAACATTCAAACTGCCTGTTGAAATTCTCTTTTAACATAGCTATCTTCGTAGAAAATTCATCAGAGTTGATTTCTTCTTCTTCAGCTGAAGCCTTTAAAGTGGGAAAGTGAGCAAGAATTCCTGCACTAAGCTAAGCTTCCCAAAGCTGAAGTTTCCTCTGAAATGCGTTAACATTATCAATAATACCAATGACCAGCTTATTTTGGCCTTGTACGTATTCAAATCGTTTAAGGGTTAGTGACCAGCTTATTTTGGCCTCGTACGTATTCAAATCGTTTAAGGGTTAGTGACCAGCTTATTTTGGTTTTGTGCGTATTCAAATCGTTTAAGGGTCAGTGACCAGCTTATTTTGGTCTTGTACGTATTCAAATCGTTTAAGAGTCAGTGACCAACTTATTTTGGTCTTGTACGTATTCAAATCGTTTAAGGGTCAGTGACCAGCTTATTTTGGTCTTGTACGTATTCAAATCGTTTAAGGGTCTGTGACCAGCTTATTTTGGTCTTGTACGTATTCAAATCGTTTAAGGGTCAGTGACCAGCTTATTTTGGTCTTGTACGTATTCAAATCGTTTAAGGGTCAGTGACCAGCTTATTTTGGTCTTGTACGTATTCAAATCGTTTAAGGGTCAGTGACCAGCTTATTTTGGTCTTGTACATATTCAAATCGTTTAAGTGTCCAGTTATAGCTGTCCTGAATGCCAGATCATGTAACAATTATGGATCATCAAAAAGCGAGACGTCTTGATCTTTACTTTCAAAGAACATCTTTATTTCATCTCTCGAGTCCCAAAATCGTTTTAACGCTCATCCACAGCTAAGCCACCATTCATGAGAGTGATACAAAATATCACTATGCTCACAGCCAATATCTTTGAGAAAAGCAGTGAATTGTCTGTAATTTAAGCCTTTGGAGCGAATGTAGTTTATGATTTTTACCACAGGCTTCAAAATATTTTCGACTTTTAAAACACGGCACCACAATGCGCCTTCATGTATAATGCAATGAAAATGCATAAATGGAGTAAGTGAACCTTCATCGATCAATATTTTTTTGTCTTTCCAACAACGCCGTTTTTTGAACTAGCCATTACAGATGCACCATCCGTAACTAAGCATGCCAGTTTAGGCCAAGACAATTTTTCCTCCTGAAACATTGTTTTCGTTTTGTCAAAAATGTCATCAGCTTTCGTAGCATCACACTGTTAAAAAAAAAAAACTATTTAAAAATGAGTACCTGAACCTACTCGATTTTTTTAAAGTACAATCGTTTCGTAAAACGAAGTACACGACATGCTGAAATATAAGTAACCATACGTACTTACTTACTAATAACTCATGGCCGTCTTAAGGGGTGCCCAGGACCCCCAACGCCCCAAGGTCTTATGGGTTAACAAAAAATCAAACTCCTTCACCACTCACCAGAACGTTGTTATTATTGTTCTTTTAAAGAAAAGAAGAAACACCAATTTAGAAAGTTGGAAGTCCTTCCGCCGCCTTCTTTTTTAGCACGTCTTTTGTAAAGATCGTTCTTCTGTTATCGGTTTGTCCGTCCGTCTGTCTGTACCCACGATATCTCTGAAACTATTAGTCCGATTTGAAAAATTCTTTTTGCATTCGGAAGCTTGAAATATGCAAATGATGATCCTTCATTTCGTTTTTTTTTCTTACGATGTACAATTTTGCCGGTAGAGGACGTAAATGCAGATGATGTCGACTTCAAAAATACGTTTTATTCCACATATTTGCTTCTAAACATCCGATTGAATTGTTTTTTTATCTTTCGATTCCATTTATGTCGAAGAGTACTTTAGATATAGTTACTTTTTCAAATTACGCATAGATTTTCCGCTAGGGGGCGTAAAAGTAAATTACATTTTTCCAGATAACTCTTTTTCTAAAATTCCGATTTGAAAATTTTTTTCTTCAGCGGATACATCTTCTGATGGAAAATCTTTTGCATATAATTTCAAATTTTTGGTAAAGAATACTTTGGCCACCATGGAGCGTAAGTGTTAATTTTTGCTTCTGGTGTATTTGCCATAAAATCGGAGCTTCTAAAATATCGATTGAAAAAATTCTTTCGTGGACTGATGCCACTCACATTGATAAACCTTTTCGGAATATTTTCTTTTAAAATATTCCACAGTTTCTCCGCCAGGGGGCGTAGATGTACATCTTATTTTTGTCAATATCTCTACTTCTAGAAGCCCGATTTGAAAAATTCCTTCTTTGTTGGATAGTGTTTTCCGTGTGACATGTTTTTCTTATAATTTCAAAATTTTCAAGTAATTCATAGACTTTCCGCTAGGGGGCGTAGCGGTAAATTGCGTTTCCCCCTATATCTCTGCTTCTAAATCTCCGATTTGGAAAATTCTTTCTGAACCGGATACAGCTCCTGATGGGAAATCGTTTGCACATAATTTCTTATTTTTGTAAGAAATGGTTTGGCCACCAGGTGGCGTAAGTCTTAATTTTAGCTTCTGTTGTATTTGCAGCAAAATATGAGCTTCTAAAATCTTGATTGAAAAAAAGTCGTTTGTTGACCGATACTACTCATATCGACAAACCTTTTAGGAAAATTTTCTTCTTGAAAAAATGCATGATTTCTACCCCCCGGGTGGGGGGGGGCGTAGATGTATATCTTATTTTTGTCAATATCTCTACTTCTAAGAGTACGATTTGAAAAATCCCTTCTTTGTTGGATAGTGTTTCCGATGCGAAATGGTTTCCCTATAAATTCAAAATTTTCAAGTATATCATAGACTTTCCGCTAGGAGGCACAAAGGTAAATTGCGTTTTCTGCGTTATTTCTGCTCCTAAAGCTCTGATTTGAAAAATTCTTCCTGTATCGCATACAAGACCTGATGGAAAACATTTTTCACATAATTTCTATTGTTTGGTAAAGAATGGTTTAGCCACCAGGGGTCATAAGTGTCAATTTCTGCTTCTGAAGTATTTGTTGCAAAATCTGGGCTCCTGAAAACTCGACAATTTTTTTTTTCTTGGACCGATACCGCTTATATGGATAAGCCTTTTGAGAATACTTTCTTCCTAAAATAATGCATGGTTTTCCCACCAGGGGACGTAAAGTCACATCTTATATTTGTCGATATCTCTGTTTCTAAGAGTTCGTAAGCTCACGATTCCGTTTATAGCAATATCTGAGAGATTAAAGACCCGATTGAAAAACTTCTTTCTTCCGTCAGATACTATTGTTTTCCATACCGGTTCCATTGACTTTGAATAGCTTTGATAAATTTAATTTGCGTCAGAACGGATTCAAAAGACGTGTTTATTACACCCGAGAATTCGGTGTCATCTTTCTTGTTTTTTTGTTTTTTTTTTCAAACCTTGCTAACCTTGCTCGTAGCTTTGATTTCCCGAGGAAGCAGAAGGGAAGTTAGGTGTTATGGTGGATCTTTTGCGACAAAATAAGAAACAAAAAACACCGACCTCTCTCCCGATCCTGAGTGTGAGTGAAGATTGAGGGTCATGAGGGCCAAACATAAATCACAATTTTTTCCGAATATCTTTTTCATTTTAAACAATCAATTGTGTTGTCTATCTATTCGAAGAAGTGCACGTATGTACATATATCAGAGCTGAGACGGGCTGAGCCCAAGCCCGAAGTAGAGCCCGGGCCCGAATCGGGCTCGGGCTGTAGAATATTTACTGCGGTTCGGGCTCGGGCTCTTACAGAGAGGAAGAGCGAGATAATTTTTTTTAAATATATAATTATGATTTTATATGATTTAGCAAATGAGACACTTTATAGTTGGTAAAAGGAATTCTTCGGCAATCGGTTCTAGTTGGGGAGCTGGCATTCGAGATGGCAGCTCCCCAACTATTTATTCCGAGCTTGGGTTGAGAATGCCGTAGGCTTCGCGTTAGTGTGTTTCTGCAGAGAAGGAAAAGCTTTTTATTATTTGAGCAGCGTACAATTGCAGCACCGCCCGATTATTTTTGATATCCAGCTGCCCGAAAAACTTCAAATGGTAACGAACTGTCAAAGAAAATCACACAGGTACACTGTAAAAATAGACAGAGGTCCCTTCCCCCACTCCCCATTTGAGAAATACAGTGGTTAATTGCACCAGGAGGAGAGAGTGGAAGTGTGGAAAAGGAGATGTTTTTTATTAATGGTAGAACAGGTTAACCAGTTCTCGGGCTCGTTCGGGCCCTGGCTCTATCTTTCAATATAAAATTCGGGCTCGGGTGTGCTTGGGCTGATATACCACGGGCTCGGACGGGCTCGGACTCCGGAAACTGAGCCCGAACTCAGCTCTAATGTATATCACTGAGGTTTGTCCACATGGAATACTTATATTTAATCAATCTTTGATGTTTAAATAAATAACAATGATGGAGGCTGCATATCAGCATTTTTTTCCGGTGAGTCATACTGTCCGGAAAGGGCGCTGGTTCCTTTATTTCTTCTGCTTTTTTTAATTTAATTTTCGTTGAATAATTTGCAGAATGGGGAAGAAACCTTATGTCTTTGAGCATCAATTTTCTAGTAATTTACTAAGCAACTAAATGTGAGTGCATTTGGTGCACTTAATGGAGCTCTACAATTTTGTCATGCATCATTTTTCATTCAAGTGGTATTTAAAAAGTTACTGGACATTGAATGTCCAGTAACTATGGTGGTTAATATAATAATTCTCATATGTTGTATGTGCATGATATCATGTGTGAATAAAGAAAATATCCACAAATTGTAATAATACCATATGATGTATTATCATCATCATCATCAACCATTATCAATCCACTGCTGGATGAAGGTCTCCTCAAATTTCTTCTAGAATTGTCTGTCTTGGGCCTGTCTCCTCCATGTCACTCCAGCATACTTTCTAATTTCATCCATTCTTCTTTCATGGGGTCTCCTTCTGGGTCTTTTCCTGTCCCTCGGAATCCAGTCTAAAATTTCGGTTGTCCATCGGTGGTCCGTTCTTCTGGCAACATGTCCAGCCCATTGCCATTTTAGTGATTTCACTCTGGTCATGATGTCGTCCACTCCTGTCATTTTCCTTATCCACAAGTTCCTCTTCTTATCTTTCCTGGTTACACCAAGCATGCATCTCTCCGTGCTTCTTTTAGTTGCCTGCAGTCTTTGTATGTCTTTTTTAGCTAAGGTCCATGTCTTTGCTCCATACGTAAGCACTGGCAGGATGCATTGATTAAACACTATTCTTTTGAGACATAATGGCATACTGCTCTTAAAAATTGTACTGTTTCTTCCAAAAGCTCTCCATCCATGGACAGGTAGCCATTGGCGTTTAGGGTCCCATCCAATGCTACCAGCGGTCCCAGGTCATACCCAGGAAACATCCCCCAGACATGCACACTGCCAACGCCAGCCTGTACTTGGCCAACAAGCGTGTTCGGGTGTTGGTTCCCCTGTGTCTAACGCTGTATCAGCCACCTCCGGTCACTTCTGTGGAGTAGAATCCTTTATTCGCCGGAGAAGGCAAGCTTTTTCAACTCTTCCACTGTCCAATGACGGTAGTCCCCTGCGAACTGCAGGCGTCGTTGCTGATGGACCTGGGTTAGCATCGGTGCCTTCACGAAGCGTCAACTCTGGAGACCCATGCGCAACAGGGTTCGCTCTACTGTTATCGGGGACACCTACCTGGGTGTCCCAGTGTTCATTTGCGTAGTCAGTTGCTGCATTGTTGCTCGTCGATTCCCCTTTACCAGGGCTCCACAGTTATGATGTCATGAGGTACTCGTGACGGCATAACTGTGGAGCCATTCTTGGTACACCATTACTACAGCACACCGCGAACAGCCCAGAAAGTCTGCTGTTTCTGAGATGCTTCCACCTTTGGCGCGGTAGCCTATGATCACTACTTTTTGAACGTCCGTCAAATCTCTACTTCTGCCTATTATGCTCACGTAACGCACTATGGCTCATCTGTCCTGACTGGCTGCTTATATCTCCGTGTGATCGACCTTGTCACGTGCACTCTATGACGCGCTTGGGCGGATTCACTGCGATTCCGGAAGTGGTCATATTATTCTGATACGACCGTGTATAACACTATGCGCGTCTTTATATCTTAATATATGCCACTCAATATTTGTATATCTTAATTGTTCCTTTATTCGCTATTTTAACATTAGTTCGCTTTTTTTTCCCGTCACTGATATTACGAATTTAAATTTTGCTCTTTTTGTATCACACTTTTCTGGGTATAACATTACTAGCTTTTCTGAAATAAATGTAGTTATTAAATTTAATTGATGAATACATTTAATAACTCTCTATTTGTTTTCAGCTTTCAAGATTTCGTTTTAACTTGAAGGAAAAGAATTAGCGTAAGTTATCATGCCTCCGAGAAATGAAGTTGGTACTTTAAAGGATTTATGTATTGATAATATAACACGAAATATTGTTTTCCACGGACAGCAATATGAGAAATACAGCATAGCAGGAAAGGATATATCCTGTTACAAATGGCTTCGTAAGTGAATATTATGTGTTATCTTGTGATTGTAAAAAGTAAGAAAATGTCGGATACTGTGATTCAACTTGGACTTTCTCAATCTGCTTTCAATGTTTCAATGTTAGAGTTTTTATAGGGTTTCAGAACAAAAGTATCTGTAAAATGTATACCCCCCCCCCCCCCTTTTTTTTTTTTTGCGTGTCTGAGATGATTTACCAAGCACTAAGAGGTCATCATTCTAAGGGTTTTCAAACTGGGGAACTTCCTTTTGAATGGTGCCGGAAAGTAATATTGTAATAACAATATATAAACAAAGACATCGCTCTTTTCGCGTCTTAGCATCACACAGCAACCGCAAAATTATTATTCGGATACTTAGCCGAGAGCGTTAGCCTTACACCACGGTGGCCAACAATCCACAGCGCTATGTGTGTTTTTCTGACAGCTTCTGACATCATAACTCCGTAAGATGGGCTCAGCTACTGAGACGTCTCCATCTGGTGGGCATTAACGGCACTGGCCATAGATTAATTTCAAAAGAAGTCATCGCTCTTTCCACGTTTATAAGTGAGTCACAGAACAATTCTCATTGGCCGCCACCGGGAATCGAACCAAGGGTATGTGAGTCTGGAGGAATTCGAGGACGCTGTGGTGCAGTGGAAGCATGTCCAATGAGAATTTTTCCGAGACTCACTCATAAACGTGGAAAGAGCAATGAGTTCTGTTTGATGTTTCTAGTCCACGTCAAATGTCTGTATTATATATTAATTATAGCATTAAATCCAAAGGGTGAGATCCAAAGGGAAAATCCTCCAATTACGTGGCGTCAGTGAATGAACAAAGACATCGCTCTTTCCACATTTTACCAACACACAGCAAACGAAAAATTGTTATTCGGTTACCGCCGGGGAATTGAATCCCCGATCTCTCGATATCTAGCCGAGCGCGTTAACCTTACACCACGGTGGCCAACAATCCACGGCGCTATGTGTGTTTCTGTATATTATATTTGATTCGGATACGAATGTACGATGAGCAACTTCGTAATTTAAATGTATCCCAATGGCACTTACGCATGAGAATTATCGTACATTTCTTCACATGAGGGAAGTATGACACTTTTAGTCTGAGGGAGAAGATGCCTTTTTTAGCCGAACCTTGAATTTCGGCATATATAAAGTTTTTCAACTGTTTTTATATAATTTTGAGATGCTGATTCCATATCCACTGAGAGCCACCCTCTAAACCTTGGGAAAATTTCATAATCCATCATTAGTACCCACACGGCCGTGTGGCGCTGCCGCTTCTCATGAATTCACATTTGAGGCCCTTTAATGGTAAACCGTTACTCCCACTGAAATATGTATTCTAAGCACACGTAAAAGGAATTAAATTCCCGAAACATATGTTATCTAAGAAATTTTTGCCCTGCGCTGCGGTTTTCGTACAAAACATTAATTAGTGATTCCACATTGTTATTTTCTGCAAAAAATTGTTTCCTTCAGTTGTTAATCCATTGTATTTCTTTATTATTTGTAGGTTGTTAATGAGAGAATCTTATTAAAAATAGATGAGACAAAAACCTGTATATTCTGTGGTAGCGGAAGAAACGTGAAGAAGTCTGAAAGGCCGCCCCGGTGACGCAGTGGTCTAAGGCGATGGCCTCTGATCATTCGTTCGTAAGGGGTCCGGGTTCGAATCCCGGTGAGGCATGGATGTTGTGTTTGTCTTACGGCACTGGCTCTCTCCCTTCCCTGGAACCAGTGACCCTAAATTAGGGACGGGCTGCTGCTTATAGCCCATTGAGTTGCTCACGGTGGTCGTTAAACCTCCAATCAAAAAAAAAAAAAGTCTGAAAGGGTACAAAGCATAGCGCAAGCGAGTTTACGGCGGTGCGAAAATCTTCATCTGCAACTAAGAGGCCTGGATTCTGTTTGGTGTCACCAAAACTGCTTCTCAACATCTGCAGCAAACATCACATTCATAGTCATCTTAAGCGGAAGCAGCCGTTAGGAGACTCCGGAAGCCAACAGCCAGAGAAAAGACTAAGTACAGCAGCGTTCACATTTAAAAAGCATGTAGTGTTCTACACAACGTGGTGAAAGACACCCATCAAGATGGTGAGAAACTTATCTCTGTCGTACCGCTGATCGTGTAGGGAAAGTTACATTTAAAACAGCCATACTTAACTATTCTGTACAGCAAAATGGTCAGTGGGTCAGAGACGTCATGTTACGTGTAAGCAGTGCTATCAGCGACCTCCACGCAGCGGACCGTCGTTACCATAAAGACTGCAATTCAAAGTTTATCACCAACAATCCGTCAATTAATTCAGGCGAAGACGACAATGCCATACAAGTTTTAGTACATGAAATAGAAAAGGACAAGTCAACTGTGTGGAGTAGTGTCACATGCCATAAACGGTATATGGAGTTGGGAAGGACGTTCATACGACGGCAATTGACGCAAGCCTTGTCTAAAAAATTGACTGACCCTATCATTCTTTCATCTCCTGCATGGAGTTGCATCAATCCTGATTTTCCGTGAAACAGCTGCAACAACTCTGACAATTGACGATGAGGACAATACTAAAAATGATTTGGGAACAGTCGCCAGAGTGGCATCCTTAACACGGGATGAGTTGAAATCCATAAACCTCGATCTAGGGCATTATGCAACTAGAGTGTGCATGGACTCTCTTGTATAATACGTTAGTCCGACTCTGTGCAGTCTACTTCAGATAGTATCGACAAAGCTTGATTCAACAATGCCTGTAGCAATGATAGGTTCGATACGGTTATACGTCAATTCGTCGCGTGCGACAATTCGTCGACTGCGTCAATTCGTCGCGTGCGACAATTCGTCGACTGCGTCAATTCGTCGACTGCGACGATTCTTCGCGCGTCAATTCGTCGACTGCGTCAATTCGTCGACTGCGACGATTCGTCGCGCGTCAATTCGTCGACTGCGTCAATTCGTCGACTGCGTCAATTCGTCGCGGACAAATTCGTCGACTACGTCAATTCGTCGCGTTTGCAGATTTTGGTTACATAAAAAACGAATCGAATGCGGGAAAACGTACGATTTCGAACGTCTTTAGCCCTGATCAAATTTATAAGGTTTGGACACTCAGACAGGATAGGAATATTACGCTTTTTCTTTGGCACTAAAAATATTAGAGGGTAGACGGTTTTTGGAAGGGGTCAGGGCCCGGTTGGTCAGAGCCCCCCATATAAAATTTTTTCGTAAAATCTACAGTTTTCAATTCAGAACCACCAAATCTGGTATACTATCTCATGGTACTCTAACTTAGACGGTTGTCGGTTTTTGGAACGGGTCAAGGCCCGGGGGGGGGGGGGTCGGAGCCCCCACCCCCACCCACATACAAAATTTTCGTAAAATCTATTTTTTATTTCAGAACCATCAAATTTGGTACCATGAAACTCCAACTTAGACGCTAGACGGTTTTTGTAAGGGGTTGGAGCCCGGGGTGTCCGAGCACCCCCCTTAATAAAATTTTTCGTAAAATCTACATTTTCCAATTTAGAACCGCCAGATTTGGTATACTATCTCGTGGTACTGTAACTTAGACGGTAGACCGTTTTTGGATCGGGTCAAGGCCAGGGGGGTCAGAGCCCCCCTCATACAAAATTTTCTTAAAAACTACTGTTTTCAGTTCAGAACCACCAAATCTGGTATACTATCTCATGGTACTCTAACTTAGACGCTAGAAAGTTTTTGGAAGGGGTTGGAGCCCGGGGGTCAGAGCCCTCCCCCATAAAATGTCGTAGAATCTACAGTTTTCAATTTAGAACCACTAAATTTGGTATACTATCTCATGGTACTCTAACTTAGATGGTAGACAGTTTTCAGAACAGGTCGGGGCACGGGGGGTTAGAGCCCCCCATACAATTTTCGTAAAATCTACAGTTTTCAATTTAGAACCACCAAAGTTGGTATACTATCTCATGGTACTCTAACTTAGACAGTAGACGATTTTTGGAACGGGTCAAGGCCCGGGGGTAAGAGGCCCCCTCCCTACAAAATTTTCTTAAAAACTACAGTTTTCAATTCAGAACCACCGAATCTGGTATATTATCTCATGGTACTCTAACTTAGACGCAAAAACACGGAATTGCTGAGCGTTGTACGCTCAGCAATTCGGTGAAAGCTATTGCACGGTGTACATCGGTTTGAACGACGTCGAGTTGCTGCCACCGTGTGATATGGCCAACAGGCAATTCAGTAGACGACATCTGGATGACTTTACCCGAGGTCGCGTCATTGGGAAGTTGGAAGAAGGTCGAAGTGTGACTATTGAGGCCGAGGAGTTCGGGATCGCTCACAGCATCGTTTCACGAGCTTGGAGAGCATTTCTAGCGACAGGAACAGCTGTCGGAGAGTTTAGCAGTGGTCGTCCACGAGCAACCACGGCTGTGGACGACCGGTATATTGTCCTACAGGCGAGAAGACACAGACGGTAGACAGCGGGAGAAATCGCAAGGCACATGCAACAGACAACTGGACGTCCGTTATCGCGTTTTGCCGTGGCCAGGAGGCTGCACAAAGGTGGTCTATTTGCACGACGACCAGTACGGTGTGTGCCATTAACGCCTGCTCATCGGAGACGGCGGTTTCTGTGGTGCCAGGAACACAAGAACTAGACACATCAGCAGTGGGGTCGACTTCTCTTTACGGATGAGATCCGATTTAGTCTGACGAGCGATTCTGGACGTATACACATCTGGAGAGAGCAGGGAACACGCAATCACGCCTCCAACATCATCGAAAGGGACCGGTTGGGAGGTGGCGGAGTTCTTGTTTGGGGCGGTATCATGCTTGGTAGCCGTACTGACCTCCACATCTTCCAAGGAGGTTCAATCACTGGTGTCCACTATTTTACCGAGGTTATCCAGCCTCACTTGCGTCTATTTAGAGGTGCTGTGGGTCCTGAGTTTCTCTTCATGGATGACAACGCTACACCTCATCATACAGTGGCTGTCGCAGAGCTGTTAGAGAGTGAAGGTATTCAACGCATGGATTGGCCCGCAAGGTCCCCGGACCTAAATCCAATCAAACACGTGTGGGGACCTACTCGGGAGACGCTTGGCAGCACGTCACCAACCGCCAGCAACGATTCCGCAGGTGCAATTGGCGCTACAAGAGGAATGGGAGGCGATGCCTCAATAACTCCTTGACAACCTCGTCATCAGAATGGACAGACGTTGTAAATCCTGCAACGCCGTCAGGGGTGATCATATCCCCAACTAAAGACTGGATTTTTCTTGGCAGCCGCCTGTCACATGGACGTTTCTGTCTTCTGTCCAGTTGTGCTCGAAGCTACCTTTTCAATAAAGTGCCTTTGTATCCTTTGGATTCCTTGTTTGGTCGGTTTTGCTCACTTGTCCCATATTCTTACATTTTGTGATCTTGTGGTATGATTTGAGTCGATGTGGAGCATTTCTGCACGACGTTACATTCGAAAAATCGTCTCGTCCTTAATTTTTGCACGCCAGTGTATAACGGATATACTAGCAGCCCATGATCTAACTGGTTGCGATACTACCTCATCTGTTGCTGGGATTTGTAAAGTTCACATGCTGAACGTTCTCAAAACGTTTACAGGGACACTGAGTGCTATTGGTGATCCGAAGTCAGAAGAAACAGTGGTATTAAAGCAGTGTGACAGATTTGTTGCAGCGCTTTATTGTTCAGTGAAAATCTCGACTGAAGGCATGCGTAGTAGTTTGGGAAAGAAGAAAATGGCTTGTGAAAAGATAACATGCATGCCGACATTCTCTAAATTGCCTCCAACACAGTGTGCGTTACAGCAACACTTTTGCTATTTAAAATTTTGGAGAGACTGATTTACAATAGACTAATCTCGTACATTCATAATCTAAAAATCATCCATCGAAATCACCATGGTTTTCAATCTGGAAAGTAAACAGAATCAGCCTTATTATACCTACAGCAAACAGTCCAACATAATTCTGAACTCAACTTCTATACCATCGCATTATTTTTAGACCTATCCAAAGCTTTTGATACAATAAATCATAACATCTTACTACACAAATTACACACGATAAGAATTAGGAACAACGAATATTCTCTTTTTAAAAGTTATTTACCAGATAGGCAACAATATACACAAATTAACCAACATCAATCCACTCTTCAACGCATACCAACTGGTGTTTCACAGGGTTCAATTTTTGGGACCTGTACTTTTCAGTATATACATTACCGATATATTTATTTCAATGAGTGATATAGACCTACTCCTCTATGCAGACGATATAACCATCCTCACCTCATTTAATTTAACGACTGACACTACTATGAATATTAATACTCAACTTAATAACATCTCTGATTGGCTAAATTCCAATGAATTAATAATAAAAACTACCAAAACAAAATATTTAATTTTCCCAAAACAAGATATTTCGCAACCTTCTTCTATCAAATTATCTATTAATGGTACAAACATAGAAGAGGTTAACTTCTTACTTTATTCGGGGATTACCTTACATAGGGTCCTTAGATGGAACCAACATGTTGACTCACTTCTTCTCAAACTGTCTAAAAACATTGGAGTTATCAGCTTGGTATTTATAAACCTTACCTATAAAACACTAATTCATTTATATTATACCATGTTTCAGACTCATATTAATTATGCTATCTTATCGTGGGAACAGACAACTAAATATTATTTCAAAAAACTTCAAATTCTTCAAAACAAATATATAAGATTAATTGACCTAAAATTTGATAGAAATACACAACTAACCGTATATGATACCACAAGAGTTTTCCCAAACAAATATAACATTCTTACGATTAACCAATTATATTACTTCAATATCGGGAAAATTATGTGCAAACCCGTTAAGAATAATTTACACGCCGACATCATGCAAATTATACCCCAGATACACACACATGACACACGCACTAAATCACATATTCGGCCTATTTATCCGAAAACGGAGACCGTGAAGCAAAGTTTAAATTACATTGGCCCACACTACTGGAACTCATTACCTACGGAACTAACTTCTTTAAATAATTTTAACCTTTTTAAGAAAAAAACTAAAAAACTTTATAATGAATTGCGGCTTCTCAAATTAATAATTACAGCGGATGGGAACTATGACTGATATTACGATTTGTATATCGTGATGTAAATTGCTTTTTCAATGGTATTATCTGTATTAGGAGAATTCAAATTCGTGCAGAAATAGTCCAAAGTAATCGAGGTAGTTGCCTTCAATGCACGATCTTAATAACAAGAGTCACTCACAATACAAATTTAAATTCGTTGGCTGAATTTTAAGATTTTATTGTATATACAAATATAAGAGCTTTCGGGTTTCCCTAGAACCCATCATCAGATACAGAAGAAGGAATAAGTTTAAATAGATTAATATCTGATATCTATATTATGTTTGTAAGGGTGGAAGATCATTATGTTAATTAATGCTTATCAGCCAAACTATCCTGGCTTCCAGCGCTGTCGAAAATTCCCCCACAGCAGGAAGAAAAATATTTGTAAGGTTCTTTTTGTCTGGAAACTGTCTATCAACGAAAAGCTGAAGACAGCCCTGCGTTCTTGCGCTTCCAGCTTTACTAGAAATGATCTGCTATTCGGAAGAGGGAAAGTAAAAATAATGGGCAGACATTCAAAGCATGAATTCAATATTAGGCTTGTTGAAAACTTAACAAAAATGTTTAATCAAAGATAATCAATCCTGGCAGCTATTGTTCCGTGACCCGAGCTCCTGCAAGTTGCAGTTCCACCAAAATTGGTCAGAGTCCCTATCCATTAACGGAATACTCTTTCCTGCAAATAAATCTTGGCAAGTTCTTTTCCAATCGCCAACCTGAAAGTCTTTAATGGTCGGAACCTTTCGTTCACCTCACTCTTCTTTTGTTCGGAAGCTAAACCTCGTGTTCGGTTCCCGAACACGTGTCCTCGTAGATCGTTTTCTCCGTACTTCGTTGCAGACCGCTGGGGTCTCCGACCTGCTCTTCCATCAACGAACGTTTTCCCGTGCTCTATCTGGCACGTGTCCTACGATCAACGTTCGTTTTCGTGCTCTCCCCCCAGCATTTTCTACGATCCGCTCCAAACCCTAACTCCTTCCTAACTGTCTTCTTCCCTCACTGTCCTTCTATCCCGAAGTTTTTCACTAGTCACTTCTCCTCGCCTCCTGATTGGCTCCTGCCTTCTTCGCCAGAGGCGCGAACCCTCTTTCCGAGTCAGAACACGCGTCGAGCAGGCGACACGCCCGCCTCTCTGTGCCCCTGTACCCTTTTTTCCTTGACCTGTGAATTCCGGCGCCGAACTTGCGCTATCCCCTCGCTGAACTTGCGCTATCCCCTCGCTGAACTTGCGCTATCACCTCGCTGACCTTGCGCTTCCCGCGTACCCCGCAACTTGCATTACCCCCGGCCAGAAACAATAGCGGTGCCTCCGCATCCAGGTACCATAGCCTCCGTTGGCAATCAGCGTATTCGCGCTCGGCCGTCCACGTCATTCACCAGGAATCTCGATTCGTCAGACCAGGCCACTTTCTTCCAATCATCCACGGTCTAATCTCGATGATCTTGGGCCCATTTTATGCGTTGTTGGCGATGACGTGCAGAGAACATGGGAACTCTGCTGGGTCTTTCGCTACGCAGGCCTATGAGCAGAAGGCTGCGATGAACTGTGGGCTGTGACACATTGCCCTGAGTACCACTGTTATAGCTGCGGGTGATTTGTCGCACTGTGGCCCTGCGGACCCTGTGAACAATGCGCGACAGTCTCCGCTTCTCTCTGGTATCAATGAGCTGCGGACGTCCAACGGCTGGACGACGGTTCGTCGTTTGGCCAACTGTGCACCACGTTTTTTACGTACTCACTACAGCGGCACGTGAACAACCCACAAGCAGCGTCGTTTCAGAGATCGTAGTTCCCAGGCGCCGTGCCATCACAATTTATCCTCTATCAAACACCGATAAATCGGCAGCGTTTCCCATTCTGACTCCTAACACTCTACTAACCGAAAGCCGGTCCATGTGTTGTATATATACTGCTCTGTGAACTTCACCTACGCCAGCGTTTGGTCACCAGGCGCGCTCATTTCTCTAGGCATATTCGGTCTCCGCCCAATCATTTCTAGGCATAGGGTTGTCATATTGGAACACCTCATCGGTGTGTATACGTAGCGAAAAAGAATCGGAAACGCACGTTTCTTTTCCACATATAGTCTTCCTAGACTTGGATACACTTCTTGTACAAATTATAGAGATGGCGAATCCCCTCAGCGGAAAACGTTTTATTTTTCTCCTCAGACCAACACTTCGTTACCTTCTACACTGCTGGCCACCCAAAATGCAACACCAAGAAGGAAGCACCCGATTGGCCTGAAATTCGCAGCATGCGTCATCCACGAGAGGACATGCAAACGATTAGCATTGCAGAGCATATGCAAATCATGTGCGCCCGGCACGCCACCGAGAAGCACTATAAGAAAGGTGCACAGAAGGAGGGGTGTAAGCAGTGGAAGTGTTTTGTGCTGCCGGACCTGTGTGTGAGAAGCTTCCTGATACCTCGTCGCACAATACGGCAGTCATTCCAGCACGTTTCGGAGTTCGACAGAGGACGAATAGTTGCTTATCGCGACAGCGGTTTATCATACCGAGACATCGGCGCCCGTGTGGGACGACATCCAGCCACAGTGAGGCGAGTAGGGATTCGGTGGGTGCAGGAGAGACGGACGGGCGGACTAACGCGAGCGATTGCCGCAGCCACGGCACACCACCGAACGAGAGGACCGGCATGTTGTGCGGCGGGCATCGACTGCTCGCACCGCCACATCACGAACGTTAGCGCAGGAATTAGGGTGTGTAGCACAACAACCTCTGTCAGCACGTACCGTTCGACGTCGTCTGCAGGATCGGGGACTTGTCGCACGGCGCCCATTGCTCCGATTACCAATGACGTTACACCACCGGCGAGAGCGGCGGCAGTGGGCCGTTTAACGCCGCAACTGGACTACGGAATGGCACGACATTTTCTTCTCCGACGAATCCCGCTTCTGCCTGCAACACCACGATGGTCGGATCCACGTGTGGCGGCACCGCGGCGAGAGACTGTATAGCGCCTGCATTATGCCTCGCCATACCGTTCCGTCGCCTGGCGTTATGGTTTTAGGCGCAATTGGATATGACACCGGCACCTCTATGGTACGCATCGCTGGTACACTCAACAGCCACCGCTACATCTCCGACGTTTTGGAACCTGTAGTCCCCCCTTACCTGTAGGACCTGCAAGCGGCCACGTTTCAACAGGAAAATGCGCGTCCGCACGTGGCACGCATCGTGCAACAATTATTCACGGCCCACCAGGTGTCACTGCTGCCGTGGCCCACCTGTTCTCTCGATATGTCGCCCATCGAACACGTCTGGTCTCTGATCGGCAACCGAATGGCTCGGCAAGCACCACCTGCGGCTACGCCTGATGAACTGTGGCAACGTGTGGAAGCAACCTGGACCGACATACCCCAAGTACACATCCAAAGCCTCTTTCGTTCGATGCCGCTGCGTGCAGCGGCCGTTATTGCCAGCCATGGGGGGCCACACGAACTATTGATGTCTGCGTGTTCCGCAAGTCGCACGGGCCTGTAAGCTCAATCGGTTCATATTTGTATCCGTTGTGATGTGTCCAGTAAATCTGGCTTTGCTATCTCGTGTCCTTCTTGGTGTTGCATTTTAAGTGGCCAGCAGTGTACAATTCAAAAACCTCCGCAAAATGCGTATCCTCTAAATCTGAAAGAAATCCCTAGGAACGAGGTCAGGTGAGTACGATGACTGGGGAAGCAGTTGAAAGCCACATTCTGTCACAGCTTGCATGGAAACACCCGTGGTGTGGATCGGAACATTGTGCTGGTGAAGCAAAACACCCCGTCGCAATTTTCCTCGCCGCTTACTTTGGATAGCTTCACGCAAGTGTTGCGATAGTGCGCCATAATAGGAAGCATTCAAAGTTCTTCTCAGGCAAGTAATCAATTAAGAGCAACCCTACTGAACCCAAAAAATGGTGGCAATAGTCTTCCCTGCAGATGGTTGTGTTTTGAACATTTTTGTTGAAGGTGCTCCATGATGTTTCCACTGCATGCTATGTTGTCGTAGTATCAAACGGTGAAGCCACTTCTCATCACCAGTCACAATGCAGGAATAGAAGTCATATGGATCGATGTTATGCTGTCTGGTTGAACTCAAGTTGCTTCAACACGATCATTCTTCATCTCAGATGTTAACATTTGAGGAACACAAAATGGTCCAAACACTGCTGATATTTAACTTCAGTTCCTCAGCAAATCATTCTCCAAGTGTGTTATTGATTGAACAGGAAAACGTATTCCTAAAATCCTCTTTATGGTTCTCCAAGCTAATTTCACTAGCACTTGCAATGAATGCTAGGTAGCAAGAAACATATGGTCAATATTGCGCACGATCGGTAATAAATGGAACATAGGTTCTTGATAACTGTGTAAGAGGCTTTACGTCCTTTTTCAGAGGTAATCATCAGCTTTAGGGTTTAGTGGATGAGATATGCTATTGGGTTGGAAAGCAATATCCCATGACTAGGTACCCGAAGTCGAAACCCCATGCCGCGGCGCACACTGGCCACTGAGATTGTGTAACACACCCGCATGATATCAGCAGTTGGGTGGTTAAAGTCAGTGGCACTTAGCCGTCAGAAAGCTAAGAAAGCCGGGAGACCCGTAACAGTGGATATGAACATGCTGAAGACCTTAATGAAGACCGACCCACGCTGGGGACTACCCACTCGTTGGCCCAACACCTGGGGGCTACGCACACAAGCGCTATCACGCACCTGCCTCAACCTGAGAAGATGCGCAAGAGGGGAGTTTCGGTACCTCATCAACTTACAATTTAGCAGAAAGCAAATCGCATAAGTGCATGCGTTTCCCTGCTTGCACTGACCAAGTTGAACCGTTCTTGGACAGCTTTGTGACAGGTGATGAGAAATGGGTCCTGCATGACAATGTCAGAGCCCGGAAACAATAGTTGGACTCAAAACAGAAGCATATGCCAACCCCCAAAGCCGGATTGCACCCACGTAATCCCTGATGTCTGCTTGGTGGGGGTATCCTGGGTGTCGTGTTTTTTGATCTGCTGATGGACAACGCCACTATCACCACCGATGAGTACTGACATCAGCTTGACGATCTTCAAGCGTCGCTAACGTCGAAACGACCAGCACTGCTGAGCCGCAAAGGTGTAATCCTACAGCAGCATGGAGCGAGACCTCACGCAGAACGGGTAACATGTCAGGAGATCAGGGACCTGGGATAGAGTGCTGTGTGTGGATTAGCCAAACCCAGCCTTTCCCCCGGACATTGCCCAAAGTGACTGCTACCGTTTCCAGTGGTTTAAGCATTTCCTGGATGAACAGCGGTTCACCAACCGGGACAATCTCAAACAAACGCACACTTACTCACTTCTCTGCATCCTAGCCGCCATATTTCTATAGGGACGTTATCCAACAGCTGCCCAGATGATGGGAGCAGCTCGTGGCAAAGATGGCGACTACATTTTGGAGTGATTGGTGCTTGTACATACTTTAATTAGCACTGTTCTTTTTCCTAGCATTTTCAGACATTACTTTCTTTGCAGCCCAATGTGAATGTTGTCCTAGATCTGTTCGTGTGATTTCTGTACAAGTGGAATAACGTGAGTCTCTTTGATGTCTGTGAGGGCGAAATGCCCACAGAAGTAATGAAATATTGCCCACGAAGAAGAAATGCCCAAAATAGGAAAATATGCGCACATCTAGAAAACAGAAAAGTAAGCCATAGCTGTTGTTTTCTTACGCCCGTTAGAAACATGAAGTCTTTTTTAATTTCATGAAGAAAAATCCAAATTTCAACTGAACAATCGACGAAACTAGTCAGAACATTTCCTCTGCTCAATTACATGACATTACCTAGAATTACAAGGACATCGTATAGTGTGTTCCAAAAATGGCCGAAGAAACTCATTGTTCGAAGAAACACAACAATCTTAATATGTGTGGATATGGAATAAAATATTATCAAAAGCGTCGTGCGTTTTTCGCAAAATAGCTTATTAGGTTCAAACTTATTACTTTGGTGCACCCATACTAACCCATAGAATGTTGTTTTTTAGCACGTCTTGTGTAAAAAAAGATCGTGCTTCTGTTATCGGTTTGTCGTCCGTCCGTCTGTACCCAAGAAATCTCTGCAACTATTAGTCCGATTTGAAAAATTCTTTTTGCATTCGCAAGCTTCAAATATGCAAATGAGATCCTTCATTTCGTTTGTTTTTTTACGATGCACAATTTTGCCGCTAGCTAAATGCAGATGATGTCGAATTCAAAATTACGTTTTAATCCACATATTTGCTTCTAAACATCCGATTGAAAAAATTCTTTTATCTTTCGATTCCATTTATGTCGAAGAGTGCTTTAGATATAGTTTCATTTTAAAATTACGAATAGATTTTCCGCTAGGGGGCGTAAAAGTAAATTATCTTTTTTTCCGATAACTCTTCTCCTAAAACACCGATTTGAAAAATCTTTTTTCAGCGGATACATCTCCTAATGGAAAATCTTTTGCATATAACTTCGAATTTTTGGTAAAGAATACTTTGGCCACCAGGGGGCGTAAGTGTTTATTTTTGCTTCTGATGTATTTGCCATAAAATCTGAGCTTCTAAAGTATTGATTGAAAAAATTCTTTCGTGGACTGATGCACTCACGTCGATAAACCATTTAGGAATACTTTCTTCCTAAAATATCCCACAGTTTCTCCACCAGGGGGCGTAGATGTAAATCTTATTTTTGTCAATATCTCTACTTCTAGGAGTCCGATTTGAAAAATTCCTTATTTGTTGGATAGTGTTTTTCGTGTGACATGTTTTTCATATAATTTCAAAATTTTCAAGTAATTCATAGACTTTCCGCTAGGGGGAGTAATGGTAAATTGCGTTTTGCCCTATATCTCTGCTTCGAAATCTCCGATTTGAAAAATTATTTCTGCACCGGATACAACTCCTGATGGGAAATGGTTTGCACATAATTTCTAATTTTTGTAAAAAAATGGTTTGGCCACCAGGGGGCGTAAATATTAATTTCCGCTTCTGAAGTATTTGCAGCAAAATATGAGCTTCTAAATTCTAGATTAAAAAAACGTCCTTTGTAGACCGATACTACTCATGTCGACAAACCTTTTAGGAACATTTTCTTCTTATAATAGTGCTAGGTTTGTAAGCCAGGGGGCGTAGATGTATATCTTACTTTTGTCAATATCTCTACTTCTAGGGGTTTGATGTGAAAAATTCCTTTTTGTTGGATAGTGTTTCCAGTATGACATGTGCTTCATATAGTTTCAAAATTTTCAAGTAATTCCTAGACTTTCCGCTAGGGGGCGTAAAGCTAAATTGCGTTTCTCCCTATATCTCTGCTTCTAAATCTCTGATTTGAAAAATTATTTCTGCACCGGACACAGCTCCTGATGGAAAATCGTTTGCACATAATTTCTAATTTTTGTAAAAAAAAAAAAAATGGTTTGGCCACCAGGGGGCGTAAACCTTAATTTCCGCTTCTGACGTATTTGCAGCAAAATATGAGCTTCTAAATTCTCGATTGAAAAAAACGTCGTTTGTAGACCGAAGTACTCGTGTCGACAAACCTTTTAGAAACATTTTCTTCTAAAAAATAGTGCATGGTTTCTGCGCCAGGGGGCGTAGACGTATATCTTATTTTTGTCAATACCTCGACTTCTAGTAGCCCGATTTAAAAAATTCCTTCTTTGTTGGATAGTGTTTCTAGTGTGACATGTTTTTCCTAAAAATTCAAAATTTTCAAGTAATTCATAGACTTTCCGCTAGGGGGCGTAAAGGTAAATTGTGTTTTCTGCTCCTAAAACTCCGATTTGAAATTTCTTCCTGTATCGCATACAAGACCTGATGGAAAATATTTTTCACATAATTTCTAATGTTTTGTAAAGAATGGTTTGGCCACTAGGGGTCATAAGTGTTAATTTCTGCTTCTGATGTATTTGTAGCAAAATCTGGGCTCCTGAAAACTCACTAATTTTTTTTTCTTGGACTGATACCGCTCATACACAGTGCGTCAAAGAATTTTTAAGACTGGCGCTAGATTTCAGCCTACGGTGGCGGCACCAGTGTAATCGCGAATGCGTTATAAACCGTGACCATTTGCTTGCTTTCTGCCAAAAGTACTGCGCAGTTGTTAAAGTAACTCAAACAAAACGGCCGTTCATTAGAGAAATAAAAATTTTTTCATGTTGAATTTTTAAGACGGAACAAAGGGCTGTTATTTGATTTAACGCAAAACTTGGTAAAAGTGCCTCGGAAACGTGCCAAATGATGAAACAAGTTTACGGTGAGTTTTGTTTAAGTAGATCAAATGATTTCCTGTGGCACAAACGTTTTTTGGAAGGAAGAGATACGCTAGAAGATGATAAGCATACGGGAAGATGAAGTTCATCTAAGACACCTGAGATTATTGAAGAAGTGCGTGATTTCGTGACAAACAATCGATGTGCGTCACTAAGAATGATGGAAGAGTCTTTAAACATCAACAAAGAAACGATTCGAACCATCCTGCATGAAGATTTAGGCAAAACAAAAGTCTGCGCTAAATTTGTTCCACATACGTTAACCAACGAACAAAAATCAAGGAGAAGTGCACATTGCAGAGACATCATTTCAGCCGCTGAAAATGATCCAAACTTCTTAAAATCGGTTGTTACAGGTGATGAAACATGGTGTTTTCAATATGATCTTAAAACAAAGCGACAAAGTGCGGAATGGAAGTAAAAAAACTCACCACAAGCCAAAAAAACAAGAAAGGTTCCATCGAAAATCAAAACAATGCTCATTACATTCTTCGATAGTAAAGTTATTATCCACAAAGAATTTGTTCCAAGTGGACAAACAATTACTGGTGAGTTTTATTTAAATGTTTTGAGGCGTTTGATGGGCAGAATTCGTCGCATTCGTCCAGAATATCGGGATGAATACAGTTGGTGTTTGTTGCACGAGAATGCACCCAGTCACACCTCACTTCTTGTTCGTATATTTTTGGCGGAAAATAACGTCTGTGTGTTGAATCATCCACCGTATTCGCCTGATTTAGCACCCTTCGACTTTATTCCCAAAACTTAAAATGACGTTAAAAGGGAGTTATTTTCATGATATTTCGACCATACAAGCAGCTTCGACGCGTGCTTTGGAGGCAATTCCGCAAAGTGAACTGGAACAGGCATTCGAATCATTACTAAATAGCTGTAACAAGTGTACTGAAGCCGGAGGGACTTATTTTAAATAACAAACCAAAACAAATTATAATTTCTTGTTTCTATTTCATTTTGCAGATCCAGTCTTAAAAATTCTTTGCTACACTGTGTATGTATAAACCTTTTGAGAATACTTTCTTCCTAAAATAATGCATGGTTTTCCCACCAGGGGACGTAAAGTCACATCTTATTTTTGTCCATAACTCTGTTTCTAAGAGTTCGTAAGCTCAAGATTCCGTTTACACCAATATCTGAGGGATTAAAGACCCGATTGAAAAACTTCTTTCTTCCGTCAGATACTATTGTTTTCCATACCGGTTCCATTGACTTTGAATAGCTTTGATAAATTTAATTTGCGTCAGAACGGATTCAAAAGACGTGCTTATTACACCCGAAAATTCGGTGTCATCCTTCTTGGTTTTTTTATGAGTGGGAGTTCTTTTGATTTTATCACCTGTGTAAGATTTAGTTGGAAAGCTTAGTTGAATATGCTTTCATTTTAATGCGCACTCACTAAAAATAATTTCTTTAGACGTCATTACTCTTCGTGAATGAGCCGTGCACGTATTCCTTCGAAAAACGAGACTTTTCTGCCATTTTGGCAACAAACAACGTCGTCCTTTTAATGAAGTTGTTAAGCAGGAGAAATGCTGTAAATAGTTTTGTTGATTGTTTAGCCGAAATTAAGATATTCCTTCATGAAATTAAGAAAGAACTTACGTTTTTGACAGACGTAAGAAAACAGTCTGCAGCTGGCGTATTTTCTTGTTTTAGATGTGGGTATTTATAAATTTTTGAGAAGTCGGCATTATTTACGTGGGCATTTATTAATTTTTGAGAAGTGGGCATTATTTACGTGGGCATTCTTTCATACATTCGCTTTAAGAGAAATGGTTTCTTACATGTTTCTGACGATGTGATTTAGGACGACGAGTAATGCTGTGTATCTATTATTAGCAGATCAGATATACAACATTAATTCGTATAACAATATTAATGTTCACCTTATTTGTATTAACAGAACACTCTTAGGTTTAGGGGTAAGATGACAGTACCTTTGCCAGAATATTGGAACCTCACCCTGCGCAATAAATGTTCAGAGTTCATTAAAAATGTCAATAATCTTACGAATTTCAAGGACTACCTTAAAAATTGGCTTTTGTCGTGAATTTTAAAATATTATGTTTAATGCAAAAAGCATGTTACTGTGGAATTTATTGATACACCTGATTCATGAATTTAATATTGATTTCCCGCATTTAATATAAAGTATGAAGTACATTGAGCATATCGAGTTTTCTGCTAGTCGTAACACATAGTCTTTTCTTTTATTTTTTTCAAGTCCCTCAATTCAATGTACATATATTATATTAAAATTTAGTGTGTTGGAATAAATATACCTCTCATTTCGAGGGGTAAAAAAATCCAGCTTGACTGATTTCCGATGTTTGCGAGATCGGCTCGTTTCGTGTTTCAGATAAGTTTTTTTCCTGATTGGAGGTTTAACGACCACCGTGAGCAATTCAATGGGCTATAAGCAGTCGCCCGTCCTTAATTTAGGGTCACTGGTTCCAGGGAAATGAGAGAGCCAGTGCCGTAAGACAAATACAACATCCATGCTGTAACGTACCAGGAGATGTGACGTACCTGCCAGAAGGACGCACACGACATAAAGGCAGATAGGAATCAGAATAAAACGTCCGCGTAGCTCAATTGGTAGAGCAACTTATTCCGGAATGAGGGGACCCGGGTTCGAATCCTGGCGCGGATAGAAAGGACGGAGAAATTTACTTCGTTATAATGGCGCCCGAACTATCCGGATGACCCGACCGTTCAAAATCTCGCAATGGTGTGATGTTATTTCCACACCGCGAGATAGGAAAAATAAGAGAATCCTTTCTCCAGCTCTTCGAAAAAAAAAAAAAAAAAAAATAAGGGGGAGATGATGTAACGTACCAGGAGATGTGACGTACCTGCCAGAAGGACGCACACGACATAAAGGCAGATAGGAATCAGAATAAAACGTCCGCGTAGCTCAATTGGTAGAGCAACTTATTCCAGAATGAGGGGACCCGGGTTCGAATCCTGGCGCGGATAGAAAGGACGGAGAAATTTACTTCGTTATAATGCCTGACCGGGATTCGAACCCGGACCCCTTACGGACGAATGATCAAAAGCTAGCTCCTTGGACCACTGCGCCACCGGGGCGGCTCAGATAAGTTGCATAGAGTTTGTTATTTGTCTGTCTTTCTTCGTTTGTATATCCACTCTCAGGGGAAAATTGCTCTTGAGTGTAGAAATATAGTCGAGTGTGGATCATTCGAGAAATGGCCCACTTTCTTGTATTTCGTTATCTGGATGTTTTGGAACAAGAAAATAGTTAATTTGGTACTTATGAATAGTAATTGTCAATTTTATTTGAGCCTTATTTCGATCTGAAACGTTATTTCCTTAATAACAATAATAATAAAATATTTTATTGAATGCATATGTTGGGAGTTTTCTCTGAAACGACATCGCTAAATTATCTCTACTCACGTGAGAAAAATGCCAACAGACCAAACACATCTGATTATTTAATTAAGTCAATACTAAACTACAGTTCGGTGTAGGTCATCGGATTTTGGAGGCCAAGGTCATTGGTAGGCCTTTCTTCTTTTGTAGTTTTGAGGGAAACACTAGTACCCATTGTTATGGCCAACATCCCCACAACTTTACAAACAGACTGTCCCAGATTATAAACTGATTCTCCGGCAGAGTTATTCCGAAATTCGTGTCCCACCCACATTTGTCTTAAAACAAACAATGATTCACCAGTACTGATTCATGAGTCAAAGTAATGGGCCAACTTCAAAATGGCGTCTACTCAAAGACCAGATACAAATTCCATTGCGCAGTAGGCGATCGTTGACCGAAAATTACAAAAAACAATTACGTAGGAAAATTGCTACAGTGTTGGAAAGGGAGTGAGACAAGGTGACACCATATCTCCGAAGCTCTTTAACGCTACATTGAAAAATGTCTTTCAATCACTGAACTGGGAAAACAAAGGGATAAAGATTAATGGAGATTATCTAACCCACCTTCGTTTTGTTGATGACATAGTCATTTTTGCAACTACCCCATCAGAGCTGCAGAGTATGATCCAGGAACTTGCTGACAAGAGTAAAGAAGTGGGATTAAAAATGATCTTTCAGAAGACAAAAGTGATGTTCAATGCTTTTACACGAAATGAAGATTTATCGATTGATGAAGAAAAGCTGGAGATAACAGACACGTACGTTTATCTTGGACAGCAGATATCAAGTGAGGGTCACATTGAGGAAGAAATTAATCGGCGTACAAAACTTGCCTGGAGAGCTTTTGGAAGAAACAGCGTACTTTTCAAGAGCAATATGCCATTATGTCTTAAAAGAAAAGTGTTTGATCAATGCATCCTTCCGACAATTCAAAGCAGCATGGAGAGGTGCATGCTTGGTGTAACCAGGAGAGATAAGAAGAGGAACTCGTGGATACGAAAAATGACAACAGTGGGAGACATCATGATCAGAGTTAAATCCCTGAAATGGCAATGGGCTGGACATACTGCCAGAAGGACAGACCATCGATGGACAGCCGAAATTTTAGATTGGATTCCAAGAGACAGGAAAAGACCCAGAAGAAGAACACATGGGAGATAGGTGGATGAAATTCAAAAGTATGCGGGAGTGACATGGAGGAGACTGGCACGAGACAGACCATTGTGGGGGAAACTTGGGGAGACCTTCATCCAGCAGTGGATTGATAATGGTTGACAATGATGATGATGATGATGCGGTATGTGCATACACATTTCAACTTGCAGAATGATCTACGTGGTGATTTACACAGAAGACCCATTACATTATGACCACCCCTAGCCTAGAGAAATGAACGCGTCTTGAGACAGAACGGTGGAGCAGGTGAAGTTCACACAGCAGTATACAGGGTGCATAGGAAAGTCCTTTTTAGCCTGAAATAACTTACGAACGGAGAGAGGTACAGTTATACAAGTAAGATAACGGTATAATAAAGTGATTACGCCCGATCGAATGCAACCAACAGCGGCGCCTCTAGTGGCGAAATGCGGAAGTTAGCCATTGCAATTCGAAAACGAAAAGAGATACAGCAAAATTTCCAATTACAAAGTTATAGAGCATCAATTAGCTAGTACAAAACGACATTTGGTTCACACGGATAAGATAAATTGTCGCCTGAATAGCCTACAATGTCCGAAATCAATGCGCAACGATTCGAATGTGCGTATTCACATTTCGCAAATGTAGCCCTATACAAATGCAGATTGGGACGCTGTACCGTACCTACGACATAAAAACCAGTAGCAGGATGTACCTTGATCAGAAGTTTAGGTCTACGTACGCTGTGTGGAATGACGAGCTTGGATTTCTGGGGTTACGTAAAAAATCAGTTGTGTGCAACAGCGCCTACAAGTCTGCTGGATCTACATCGTCGTGTCACAGATGCTTGTAATAGTGTGACATCTTCCATGCTGAGGAATGTGCCTGCAGAGTTACTTTCACGAATATAAATGTGTATCGTGGGCAATGGTGAACATACTCGACATTAACTTTTTATCACGATGCGCCAGTTTGCCTTTTTTGTTTTTGTTTTGTCTGACGTCATCGAACTATACTGACATTAGTACGCATTTATGCAATAAATTGTGTGTATTAGCTCATACCTATTCCTGTTCCCTTCAAACGTTCACACAAAAGTTCGCGTATCGATTTCGGACATTTTAGGGTATTCAGGCAACAATTTATCTTATCCCTTATCCATGTGAAACAAATGTCTTTTTGTACTAATTAATTGATGCTCTACAACTTTGTAATTGAAAATTTTGCTCTATCTCTTTTCGTTTTCGATTTGCAATGGCTAACTTCCGCATTTCGCCGCTAGGGGCGCTGGTATTGGTTGCATTCGATCGGGCGCAGTCGCTTTACTATACCGTTATCTCACTTGCATAACTGTACCTCTCTCCGTTTGCAAGTTATTCCAGGCTAAAAGGACTTTCCTATGCACCCTGTATATACATGTATACGACCCGAGGACCGGCTTTCCGTTAGTAGTGTTCGGAGTCAGAATGGGAAAATCTGCCGATTAATCGGTGTTTGATAAAGGACAAATTGTGATGGCACGGCGCCTAGGAACTACAATCTCGGAAACGTCGCGGCTTCATGGTTGCTCACGTGCTGCTGTACTGAGTACGTATCAAAAGTGATGCACAGATAATCAAACGACAGACCGTCGTCCACAACATATTGATGCCAGAGGGGAGCGGAGACTGTGCGCATTGTTCACAGGGTCCGCAGGGTCACAGTGCTACAAATCACGCGCTGCTATAACAGTGGTGCTGAGGGCAATGTATAACAGCACACAGTTCATCGCAGCCTTCTGCGCATGGGCCTGCGTAGCCGAAGACCTAGCTGGGTCCCCATGCTCACTGCACGTCATCGCCAACAACGCATGAAATGAGCCCAAGATCATCGAGATTGGACCGTGGATGATTGGAAGAAAGTGGCCTGGTCTGACAAATCAAGATTCCTGGTGCATCACGTAGACGACCGAGCGCAGATACGCTGATTACCAATGAAGGCTTTGGCACCTGGATGCACTGATGGGTGGAAACAGGTCAGAGGCGGCGGTGTTATGCTGTGGGCGATGTTTTCTTGGAACACTTCAGGCCTGATTATCCCAATGGCACAATCCTTAACATCTGTCAGGTATCTGAACATCGTTGCGAGCCCAGTTTACCCATTCATGGCATCTGTGCTCCCTGCTGGTGATAGCCGTTACCAGCAGATAATGCGCCATGCCACACTGACGGAATCGTCAAGGAGTGTGTCGGTGAACGTGCTGGGGACTTTCTGTTAATGCCCTGGCCTCCAAATTCACCTGACATGAATCCACTCAAACATTTGTGGTTCGACTTGGAAAAGCGGGTTCCCGCTAAATCACCACCACCACGAAATGTACGAGAACTGGAGGACCTGCTATTAACATTATGGTGCCAGATGCCCCAGGATGGCTATCGCCACTTCATCGAATCGACGCCTCTCCGAGTGGCCTCTTTATTGCAGGCTAAACGGGGTCCAATATCGTATAGTAGGTAGGTGGTCATAATGTAATGGTTCATCGGAATAGTTAGAAATGGGATCTTCAGAAGATTGGTGACTTTTTTTTTTTTTTTTTTGGTCAAAATGAAGTTCCAAAAGAAAAATAATTATTTGGAATTTTTAAAATCCTTAATGGTTCAATACAGCGTGGTTTTAACGCTACATTCAATCATCACTGAATTTTAAAAATTATTTTATTGTTAATCTTTTGCTAAAAGTTGATCACGACATAATTCGTTTGTGCATATTTTAACCGCTCTCTTTCATCCAGGGCAGATTTTTCTCACAAGAGAAATTTGGAGGTGTTTTTCTGTAAGTGTTTGTATTTTTGTAGTGAACCGGAAAGGTGAAATTCAATGCATGATTTGGTCATCCCAAACCGCCACTGCCATCATTGTAAACTGAATTGGCTTTGCATTCGGAAACTCTGTTTTTAGCACCTCTTTTGTAAACAAGTTAGTAAAATCATGCAATGCATTGATTATGATACGCTTTACAACATACTAGAAATCATTACTCAAGTTATTACTGAAGTTATGAGGAAAATGGCTGTGGAATAAATCTCACTCCCGTGCCCTCACCTTTGATCCCATTTCGATGATATTCAACAGAACTGGTTCAGTATACCTCCGAAATAACATGATAAAGTTTTGTCGCAATCAAAGCAATTTTACGTAAGTTATGAGGCATAAGGGCTCTGGAATAGATCCCGCTTCTGTGTCCTAACCTTTGACCCCATTTCGCCCATTTTTAATAGGATTCGTCCCCATGCAGGCCCCTACAAGATGCTAAAATTTCATCCAAATCGAAACATTTTTACGTAAGTTATGACGCAAAACGGCGATGGAAGTGATTCCGCTCCTATGTCCTGACCTTTAACCCCATTTCACCAATTTTCAATAGGGTTTGTCCCCAGGTGGTTCCCTACCATATACTAAAATTTAATCGAAGTCGAACCTTTTTTACGTTAGTTATGACGCATAAGAGCAGTGGAATCGATCCCACTCCTATGTCCTGAACTTGGACCCCATTTCGTTCACTTTCAATAGGGTTCTTTTTCAGATGTTCCCTTACCACATACTAAAATGACATCGAAGTCGAACGAGTTTTACGCGAGTTATCGTGCGGACGAACATACGCACACAACGCGTGACGTAATGATACAGATGGCGTGACCGCGCGGCAACATCTAATGGCACGACGCCATAACACTACACTAAAAACACGGTAACTCGGGGTGGTTATTTAACCCAC
Organism: Macrothele yani; assembly: GCA_039090855.1. Lineage (NCBI taxonomy): Eukaryota > Metazoa > Arthropoda > Arachnida > Araneae > Macrothelidae > Macrothele > Macrothele yani. The sequence continues at coordinate 125,904,483 of CM077024.1, read as the reverse complement.
TAAACGAATTTTCCTAAAGCCGAGATGAAGCTAAATCGATTTCTAGTACCAGAAAACGATAGGTTAACGACTTTCATCAAAATCCTTAGAGCCGTTTTCAAAATAAAATTTACATACATACAAGAATTGCTTCTTTAAGGTGAACGTCAAGTAATTTTGCTTCCTGTACTTCGAATGGAAAAAATTTCTGTACACATTTTCTTCCCAATTAATGTGTTCCCAAGGATGAAAATTTGAACATCGCCTAAAATAGCTTCATTTTATAACTTGCGATACTTAATATTTTCTAAAACATAACCATAATTAGGCAATCCAACATTTTGCCGCCCCGGTGGCGCAGTGGTCTAAGCGATGGCCTCTGATCATTCGTCCGAACGGGGTCCGGGTTCGAATCCCGGTGAGGCATGGATGTTTTGTTTGTCTTACGGCACTGGCTCTCTCCCTTCCCTGGAACCAGTGACCCTAAATTAAGGACGGGCGACTGCTTATAGCCCATTGAGTTGCTCACGGTGGTAGTTAAACCTCCACTCAAAAAAAAAAAAAAAAAAAAAAATCCAACATTTGTTTGTCTACTGACGTCATGAAAATACAGGTCGCGTCATCCTTTTTTCTGGAAAATTAATGCGTTTACAAGGATGAAAATTTAAACATCGATTAAAATAGCTTCATTTTATAACTTGGAATACCTAATATTTTCTAAAACATAACCATAATTATGCAATCCAACATTTGTTTGTCTACTGACGTCATAAAAGTACAGGTCGCGCCATCTTTTTTCTGGTTTCAACACCACCAAAGGAAGAGTTGTTGATTTTTAATATAACTATGGTTATGTTTTAGAAAATATTAAGTATTCCAAGTTATAATAGGAAGTTATTTTAATCGATGTTCAAATTTTCATCCTTGAGAACACATTAATTGTGAAGGAAATGTGTACAAAGTTTTTCCATTGAAAGTATAGGAAGCAAAATTACTTGACGTCCATCTTAATAATATGGGATAAGGCCGATGGAATGGATCGCCATTCTATGTCCTGACCTTTAACCCCATTTCGTCCATTTTCAATAGGGTTTGTTCCCATGTGGTCCCATACCACATACTGAAATTTCATCGAAATCGAACCATTTTTACGCACGTTATGACGCATAAAGGCAATGGAATGCATCCCCCTCTTACGTCCTGACCTTTGACCCCAATTCACCCATTTTGAACAGGGTTCGTCCCCAGACGGTCCCCTACCACATAGTAAAATTTCATTGAAATCGAACCATATTTACGCAAGTTAGGACGCATAAGTGCAATGGAATGGATCCCGCTCCTACGTCGTGACCTTTGACCCCATTTGTCCCATTTTCAAAAGGGTTCGTCCCCAGGTGGTCCCCTACCACATAATAAAATTTCATCGATATCGAACCATTTTTACGCCAGTTATTGTGCGGACAGACGGACAAAGCTGGAGCATATACGCTTCTTCAGCCTACGTTTGGAAAGCGTAAAAAAAATCGCGCTTATATTATCGGTTTGTCCGTCCGTCTGTACCCACGATATCTCTGCAAATTTTAGTCCGATTTGAATTTTTTTTTTTTTTTTTTGCATTCCGAAGCTATAAATGTGAGAATGATGATACTCTATTTTGTTTTGTTTTTACGATGTACAATTTTGCCGCTAGAGGGCGTAAATGCAGATGATGTCGAATTCAAAAATACGTTTTATTCCATATATTTGCTTCTAAACATCCGATGGAAAAAATTCTTTTATCTTTCAATTCCATTTATGTCGAAGAGTATTTTAGATGCAGGTGATTTTTCAAATAACGCATAGATTTTCCGCTAGGGGGCGAAAAAGTAAATTACATTTTTCCAGATAGCTCTTGTTCTAAAACTCCGATTTGAATTTTTTTCTTCAGCGGACACATCTCCTAATGGAAATCGTTTGTATATAATTTCAAATCTTTGGTAAGGAATACTTTGGCCACCAGGGGCGTAAGTGTTAATTTTTGCTTCTGATGTATTTGCCATAAAATATACGATAAACTTTTCTGGAATATTTTCTTCCTAAAATATTTCACAGTTTCTCCGCTAGGGGGCTTAGATGTACGTCTTATTTTTGTCAATATCTCTACTTCTAGGATTCCGGTTTGAAAAATTCCTTCATTGTCGGATAGTGTTTTCCGTGTGACAAGTTTTTCACATAATTTCAAAATTTTCAAGTAATTCATAGACTTTGCGCTAGGGAGAATAGAGGTAAATTGCGTTTCCCTCTGTATCTCTGCATGCTTCTAAATCTCCGATTTGAAAAATTCTTTCTGCACCGCATACAGCTCCTGATGGGAAATTGTTACCACATAATTTCTAATCTTTGTAAAAAAATGGTTTGGCTAGCAGCGGCCGTAAATCTTAATTTCCGCTTCTGAAGTATTTGCAGCAAAATATGAGCTTCTAAATTCTCGATTGAAAAAAACGTGGTTTGCTGACTGATACTACTCATGTCGGCAAATCTTTTAGTAACATATTTTTCTTAAAACAGTGCTTGGTTTCTACGCCAGGGGCGTAGATGTGTATCTTATTTTTTTCCATATCTCTATTTCTAGGAGTCCGATTTGAAAAATTCCTTCTTTGTTGGATAGTGTTTCCAGTGTGACATGTGTTTCACATAATTACAAAATTTTCAAGTAATTCCTAGACTTTCCGCTAGGGGGTGTAAAGGTAAATAACGTTTCCTCCTATATCTCTGCTTCTAAATATCCGATTTGAAACATTCTTTGTGCACCGGATACAGCTCCTAATGGGAAATCCTTTGCACAAAATTTCTAATTATTGTAAAAAAATGGTTTGGCCAATAGGTGGCGTAAGTTTTAATTTCCGCTTCTGATGTATTTGCAGCAAAACATGAGCTTCTAAAATATTGACTGAAAAAAAGTCGTTTGTTGACCGATACTACTCATGTCGACAAACCTTTTAGGAAAATGTTCTTCTTGAAATAATGCATGGTTTCTACGCCAGAGGTCGTAGATGTATATCTTATTTTTGTCAATAGCTCTACTTCTAAGAATCCGATTTGAAAAATTCCTTCTTTGTTAGATAGTGTTTCCGATGCAAAATGTTTTTCCTATAAATTCATTTACAAGTAAATTCATAGACTTTCCGCTACGGGGCACAAAAGTAAATTGCGCTTTCTGCGTTATTTCTGCTCCTAAAACTCCGATTTGAAAAATTATTCCTGTATCGCATACAAGACCTGAAAGAAAATATTTTTCACATAATTTCTAATGTTTGGTAAAGAATGATTTGGCCACCAGGGGTCATAAGTGTTAATTTCTGCTTCTGATGTATTTGTAGGAAAATCTGGGCTCCTAAAAACTGGACTATTTTTTTTTTCTTGGACCGATACCGCTGATATGGATAAACCTTTTGAGAATACTTTCTTCCTAAAATAATGCATGGTTTTCCCACCAGGGGACCTAAAATCACATCTTATTTTTGTTGATATCTCTGTTTCTAAGAGTTCGTAAGCTCACGATACAGCAATATCTGAGGGATTAAAAACCCGATTGAAAATCTTCTATCTTTCGTCAGATATATTGTTTTCCATACCGGTTCAATTGACTTTGAATAGCTTTGATAAATTTAATTTGCGTCAGAACGGATTCAAAAGACGTGCTTATTACACCCGTAAATTCGGTGTCATCTTTCTTGTTTTACATATTCCGACCAATAACGAAGTACCATGTGATATCAACGTCACGTGCGACTACTACGTGTATATTATTCACACCCATGCTCCTTACATAATCAGTATACGTTTTTCAGTAATGGGGAAACTTGGGGAAGTAAGCCAATTTGTGTCACGGCTGATATCTCAGCAACGACGTGAAACAGTCATACCCAGCTCGCCCACCAGTACAACAGTGGTGCAGTTCGTCCTATTTCAACATGCATCATGCGCCGTACCTTGCTTCGACAGAGATCCTACAACTGGAGACCAACGAGGGTATCCGTGATGACGCCGAGTTATTGTAAACAACGCCTCGCATAGATCATGAACGTCAGCCATGGAACCTCGACAGATGGAAGAAGGTCATTTTGAGTCACGAGTCCCGCTTCCTGCTGCACTATGCTGATGACCTGGTTCGCATCTGGTGTAAACAGCATGGAGCCCTATCCCTTAGTTGCACAGTTGGGGTTCAACAGACCGCGGGAGATGGTGCTCGGGTTTGCAGATCTTTCCTGGCAAGTCCTAGGTCCATTGGTTAGCATCTCCACAAACACTGAATGGTGGACACTACAGTGACCTGGAAGCCGACTATATTCATTCATATCTGAAGGAAGTTTACCCGGACTACAGCGCCATATTTCAACAGGACAACGCACCGTGTCATCGGACTTGTATAACTACTCAGTGGTTGAAAAAGCCCAACAACGAATTTGCCACATCGTCGTGGCCCCCAAACTCTCCTGACTGTAACCCAGTGGAACATTTGCTAGAACGGGATGTGAGAACTGCTGATCCTCCTCCACGGAATGAGCGTGAATTAACAACGCTAGTGCAGCGGACATGGGTCAGGTTACTCATGGAGGTTGTTCGACACCTTGTACAATCTGTTCCTTGGCGTCTTGGAGCCGTGGTTGTAGAGAAAGGTAGACGAGCGCGTTATTAGGTCGGTTTTCCAAATGCAAAGCTAATTCAGTGTATACGCTGATTGCCACCGCCCCCCAAAGGAAGCACCCCAATAAAGTCGTTTGATCCTGATGAAACTCCGCAGGGGCGAATATGCAAATGATTAAAAAATATCAACCAATGACGAAATAGTGGCCCAGTCACGCATCGAGGAGGGTATATCGAGAGCAAAGTTCACAAGCAGGGACAATTATTACAGAGGACTGCGGTTTCATTTATCTCCAGTGACTGTGAAGATGTCTCAATGTTGTATCCATGCACAATACAAGCAGTTGAGCTAATTTGACGGAGTGCAATTGGCCTGAGAGAGGGGCCAGTTGGTCAAGTCGCCGTATCGTCAGTCATTTGAATGGGAGCAAGACGGCAATCGGACGATGTTGGCGACAGTGAGGCGAGGAGGGCACAACATAGCGGCAAACCGGCAGTGGACGGCCGAGGCCAACGATAGAACGCGAGGAACGAGCGATTGCAAGAAGTGCATGAATAGGACCGAATTCGTCACTCTCAACCATCCGTGTCCATTTTGCGTCATCTACCGGTACAGGAGTGACCATCCGGACCTTTGCGGTTTCGGGACTACATTCGGGGAAGCCACTCCGTCTCCTGCCACTGATCAGCGAGCATCGCCGGCACCAGTTGGCGCTTGCAGTATAGTGTATATGTTATCCTTAAAGTATGAAATCCGTTATTTCATAGAATACCTAGTTATTTCATGAAATAACTGATCAAGTCAGTTAAAGCGTAAAACTCACCTGTATTCTATGGTTTAACTAGTTATTTCATAGAATACCTATGTTATTTCATGAAATAACTGATCGAGTCAGTTAAAGCGTAAAACTCACTTGTATTCTATGGTTTAACTAGTTATTTCATAGAATAACGATCTACACCCCGTTAAAGTGTAAAATAACCGAGTAAATAGATCAAAAATTCAAAAGGCTGTAAAGTGAGAACCACTGGTCAGAAACAGCACACCATTTTCAACCCACTATAAAGTGTTATCTAATAATAATGATATTAACTTTTATGTTTCGTTTAAGAATATGGAAAGTATTACTTTCATTTACACCCAATATTTCTGTAATTAATGATAATTTGCTGAACTTAATATATAGAGATTACTGTAGCCGAATATTTTTTAATTAATATTCCCAGTGACAGATGCAAAACCAGATGTTAGTGTTTTATTGTTGAAGTGATTCTTTGTTTGACATTTTATACGAAACTCATTTATCTATTGGGCATGGTGGCAGAGATCGAATGATAAAAGAACTTAATCATCGTTACAGAAATATTACGCAAAATGATATTAAGATTTTCCTGAATTTTTGTGAGCCTTGTCAACAAACAACGAAAACAGGCAACAAAGGTGTTGTTGTTAAACCTATGGTTTTTTCACATATGAACTCAAGATGTCAGGTAGACCTCATAGATTTTCAATCACAACCTGATGGAAACTATAAATTTATTTTAGTTCATCAAAACCATCTTACTAAGTTTGTTGTTTTAAGACCCCTTCAAACAAAGAGAAGAGAAGAAGTTGTAGCACAGTTGCTTGATATATGAGGTACCGGTCAGGGATTTAAAAAATGTTCATGTAAAGCGCAGTGTGTCAACAAAAAATGTATTTGTTTTAGAAATAATGTTCTATGCAATTCCAAATACCATTTTAGTAATCTCTGTTGTAACAAATGATTTTATTGTGTCTTTATATAAATAACATTTTGTATGCTGTATAATTCAGTCAAATTGTTTATTTTGCACTTTAACTGTCTATCATTAGTTAATTTATAGAATACCTAGTTATTTCACAGAATAACTAGTTAAAATGTGGAATTCTTAATTTATTACACGCTTTAACTAACTTGATCAGTTATTTCATGAAATAACTAAGTATTTTATGAAATAACTGAATTTTACTCGTTAACCGTAACATATACATTGAGAAACAAGTTTTGTTAATTCAGCAAAAAAATTGTTGACTCGGCCAAAAAATTTTTGTCGATATGCAGTCAACACAAATTTTTGTTGAATTTACAAAAGTATTTTGTTGAAAATTATTGCTGATTCTACAAAATTTATTGTTATCTTCACAAAACGTTTTGTTCATTTAACAAAATGCCTAGGTCGATTTTTGGGGATTTGTTTGATGCAACAATATGCATTCTTATCGTGATAAAACGTTTTGTTGCTGCAACCAAACATATTGTTATCGTGACACAGAAATTTCTTGCTCCAACAAAATTCAGAGTTATGTAACCTGGGCCACTTTGTCCCTAAACTTTTCTCCGATGGCAACCCTATGCCGACGCAGTAAATTTAGGCGGTGCCCTTTTATTCTGGGTGTCAGTCATTTCTCACCCCGCCATCTTTTTTTCCCCGCTGTATTTATTTTCTAGTGGTGTTTAGATGAATTTAAACCGAGTTACGTCACGAGGAAAATTTTTCCGAGCCAGCGAATAACCTCTCACTGAGCGGATTCGAACCTGAGACTTTCAGTCTAGGAATTGGCGTGTTAACCGGACAGCTCTACCTGTCCTCACGAGTGAATTCTTGTCTACGAATTCATCATTTGAAGGTTGGTTTATTACATTCCGGAATGATCACGGACGATTTATATTTGGCATAACGATATATTGACACTATTTTGGTGCGTGTGTAACATGTTTCTAAATCCGATTTCTTTTTTACGCTTTCCAACCGTAGGTTGAAGAAGCGTATATGCTCCAGCTTCGTCCGTCCGCCCGCACGATAACTGGCGTAAAAATGGGTCGATTTCGATGAAATTTTAGTATGTGGCAGGGGACCACCCGGGGACGAACCCTATTGAAAATGGGACAAATGGGGTGAAAGGTCACAACGTAGGAGCGGGATCATTCCATTACCCTTATGCGTCATAACTTGCGTAAATATGGTTCGATTTCAATGAAAGTTTACTATGTGGTAGGAGACCGCCTGGGAACGAACCCTATTCAAAATGGGTAAAGTGGGGTCAAAGGTCAGGACATAAGATCGGGATGCATTCCATTGCCCTTATGCGTCATAACGTGCGTAAAAATGGTTCGATTTCGATGAAATTTCAGTAAGTAGTAGGGGACCACCTGGGGACGAACCCTATTGAAAATGGACGAAATGTGGTCAAGGGTCTGGACATAGGATTGCGATCCATTCCATTGTCCTTATCCCATATTATTAAGGTGGACGTCAAGTAATTTTGCTTCCTATACTTCCAATGGAAAAACTTTTGTACACATTTCCTTCACAATTAATGTGTTCCCAAAGATGAAAATTTGAACTTCGATTAAAATAACTTCCTATTATAACTTGGAATACTTAACATTTTCTTAAACATAACCATAGTTATATTAAAAATCAACAACTCTTCCTTTGGGGGTGTTGAAACCAGAGAAAAGATGGCACGACCTGTACTTTGATGACGTCAGTGGACAAAAAAATGTTGGATTGCATAATTACGGTTGTGGTTTAGAAAATATTAAGTATTCCAAGCTATGAAATGAAGCTATTTTAATCGATGTTCAAATTTTCATCCTTGTGAACGCATTAATTGTCCAGAAAAAGATGGCCCGACCTGTATTTTCATGACGTCAGTAGACAAACAAATGTTTAACGGCATAATTATAGTTATGTTTTAGAAAATATTAAGTATTGCAAGTTATAAAATGAAGATATTTTAATCGATGTTCAAATTTTCATCCTTAGGAACGTATTAATTATGAAGAAAATGTGTACAAAAGTTTTTCCATTGGAAGTATAGGAAGCAAAGTTACTTGAAGTCCACCTTAAAGTAGCAATTCTTGTATGTATGTATGTACATTTTATTTTGAAAACGGCTCTAAGAATTTTGATGAAAATCGTCAACCTACCGTTTTCTGGTACTAGAGATCGATTTAGCTTGATCTCGACTTTAGAAGAATTCGTTTAGTGGGTTAAATAACCACCCCGAATTATAACGTTTTTAGTGATGGCGTTGTTCCATTAATGTTACCAATGCTTAGAAATCTTATGACGTCACAACTCGCGTTTGAGAATGTCGGCGCGCGGTCACGCCATCTGTCTCCTTACATCACGCGTTGGGTGTGGATCCTATTAAAGATTTATGACGTCACACTCTTGCGGGGGCAGATGGTCGCGATTCCCGTCTGCCTCATTACGTCACGCGTTGTGTGCGTATGTCCGTCAGAACGATAACTCGCGTAACAACCGTTCGATTTCGATGAAATTTTAGTATCTGGTAAGGGATCACTTGGGAAAGAACCCTATTTAAAGTGAACGAAATGGGGTCAAAGGTCAGTACATAGGAGAGGGATCCATTCCACTTCTGTTATGCACCATAACTAACGTAAAAAAGGTTCGATTTCGATGAACTTTTAGTATGTGGTAGGGGAGCACCTTGCGACAAACCTTATTAAAAATGGGCGAAATGGGGTTAAAGGTTAGGACACAGGAGCGGGATCTATTCCATAGCCCTTATGCATCATAACTTAAGTAAAAATGCTTGGATTGCGACAAAACTTTATCATGTTATTTCGGAGGTATACCAAGCCGTTTCTGTTGAATATCATCGAAATGGGTTCAAAGGTCAGGGCACATGACCTAGATTTATTCCACAGACATTATTCTCATAACTTGAGTAATGATTTCTGTAATGTTGGAAAGCATATTATAATTATTGCATTGCATGATTTTACTAACTTGTTAAATGTTTTCTTTAGCTTTTTGATGGAACAAATTGTTGACATTTTTGGTTAGACAAAAAAAAAATCGAGATATTTTTCTTAACATTCTATATGTTCCAGGGTACTATCACCATGCAATCTTTGGTTGACGCACGAATTTTGAAAACCCTGTGTATATAGCGTATACATGAAATCAAGGTCTATACATAAATTACAGCTCTTATCATTACCTCATGTGCAAATTTTTATTTGCGATCGGTTCCTGATCGCAAATAAAAATTCGCAGTCAGCCATAATTCAAAACGAAATCTTAAGCACAAAACGAGATTCTTCTGGTCAGTGGTAGTCTGGTAGTGCCCGTATGAAGTAGCTAGTGGTCACGTGCGCCTTGGCGTAAGGTCAATGCCACCTCCAAATAGTTGAATGAACAAAATATAGCCAACGAAATAAATTTGTGTTGCCAACAAACCAATTCCGATGGAGTTTGGCTAAAGCAGCAAATTAAGTCGGCAAAACAGCTCAACAAAACTATTTTGTTGTTTCAAACAAACTTTTTTCTCAGTGATAGGGCCCGATCAACGTGGGATAGTGTCCAGTGGTCTCGTGTTTTCCTCAATGGTGAAACACGGTTTGCACTTGGCGCCCATGACCTGCGCAGCCATTGAAACATACATAGGTGGGCGACGCTCGACCAGCGTATGTGGGCTGCGGGTGGCCAAGTGGCAACGTTCGTGACTGCCACGGAAAGGACCTCAGGTTCGATACCAGGCAGGTACGAACGCTCGATCCACTAAATATCCACCGTGCGTCGGACGGGCACGTTAAGGCGTCGGACCCCGGTTACTGATCCCCCGGGAATAAATAAGGGCTTCTTTCTAATTCGCTTCTGTGTCACTTTCTTATCGAGCACTCTAGCCCAAATCTCTTAGCATCCTATTTCTAAGGGTTGTTTAAGACCTGGGGTCAGACACTCAATTCCTAAAATCCTCTACATTTGATCATTTTTGACCAGCGCAAGTTTTAATGGCCGTACTTTCTTGTGTGTTTGTGAAGGCAACGTGAATGCCCCAGTGTACCTTAACGAGATCATTGTGCCCATCGTGGTACTGTTTCACGGTGCTGTTAGAACCCTTGTTAGACCTGCATTCCGTTTTCTCAATGAAAAGGCAACCAGTTACCATACCTGGAAATCATGAGATTAATTCGCTGCAACTGAGATTGGATCACGACGTTTCTGTTTCTTAATGCCCGGTTTGAAAAATTGCTTGCGCGTAAAATGCCATCCATCTCGCTGAACGTTTTGCGTAATTTGCAGTCCTCACGCTAAGTGGCGTACGTGCACGGGTGTCAGGACCTATGGGAATTCGGGGACGTGTCGTCTTCCCTAATATTTTGACAAATGGGGAATCGAGGGACAGGCTGCATTGACGTGGGAATTTTTTCTTTTTACAAACCAATTAGAACATTGAGAATTTCTTCTTACTGTACTAAATACGCTAATACAGCTCGGCGCTCCGGTGGCGCAGTGGTCTAAGCGCTAACGTCTGACTATTCGTGCAAGACGGGTTCGGGTTCAAATCCTGGTGAGGCATAGATATCGTGTTTGTCTTACGGCACTGGTTCTCTCAGTTCCCTGGAACCAGTGGCCCTAAATTAGGGACGGGCGACTGCTTATAGCCCATTGAGTTGCTTACAGTGGTCGTTAAACCTCCAATCAAAAAAAAAAAAAATACTGCTTAATCACGTAGCGTTGTGCTATATTCGGCAGAATAAAGTCGATACTGTTGAGCTGGACAAAGTGGCAAAGATTTTCATATGAAACAAGGACGGGAGGAGGAGCATTTTTGGATCAGTTTGTGATTAATTGGAAACTATAGACTTTTTATGTTCCTGCTTCTAAATCAAGGTTGTGTAGAACAAGATTTTATTCTATAAACTAGGCCTACATGTGAAATATCATTAAAAAAATACTTTAACTGAATAAATACGTTGTTGACAAATTGTTAAAGAAGAACAGTACACCAATGAAGTAGTAAATAGAAACACTATACTAGTGATCCGAATTACTGGCGTAGGAAATAAATACATAAGCGTTTACAAGCTACGAACCCTCCAAAAATTCAACTGCCACAGCCAGCAGAGAACTCGGCATACCGCAGCCGACAGTTTGGCGTGTATTGCGAAAGCAGCTCCGAATGCAGCTGCATCACAAACGCCATTCAAACCATCAACGCTGAGATTTTACGCCGTGTAGGGGAAGAAAGGGACTTCAGTGTAGATGGAAGCCATCAACGCTGAGATGCTACGCTGTGTATGGGAAGAAAGGGACTTCAGTGTAGATGCAAGCCATCAACGCTGAGATGCTACGCCGGGTATGGGAATAAAGGGACTTCAGTGTAGATGTAAACCATCAGCACTGAGATGCTACGCCGTGTATGGGAAGAAAGGGACTTCAGCGTAGATGCAAGCTATCAACGCTGAGATACTACGCCGTGTATGGGAAGAAAGACACTTCAGTGTAAATGCAAGACATGAAAGCTGAGATGCTACGCCGTGTATGGGAGGAAAGGGACTTCAGTGTAGATGCAAGCTATCAACGCTGAGATGCTACGCCGTGTATGGGAAGAAAGACACTTCAGTGTAAATGCAAGACATGAACGCTGAGATGCTACGCCGTGTAGGGGAAGAAAATGACTTCGATGTAGATGGAAACCATCAACGCTGAGATGCTACGCCAGCATGTATAGGAAGAAATGGACTTCCGTGTAGATGTACGCAAAGTGACAAAAAGCGCTCATATTGAGCATTTGAATTGTAGAGAATAAAACTTGGTGAATTTATTAGCACAATTTACAAAAAATTATGTTCCGATCTCAAGCGTAGTACGTGCGTGATTTTTTAAAGCCGAAACAATAATTTTGAACAGCCCTGTACATAAGTCCCTTCTGTATTCAGCTACTCAAACTGTTGATAGAATGTTTCCCTGTTGGATCTTGGGGCGAACTCCAAGCATTCTCATCAGCACACACACACACACAACACAAAGACACTGGGAGTCAATCTTCGATAACTGACACCAAAAACCAGTCGGGTTATCTCCACCGCTGGGAGAATAAGTCTCTCTCAAGAGCGTGATTTCATGTGGTTTAGAGCTCGTGTCACTCGTTGCCAGTGGCTCCCCACACCGCAAATAATAAATGGCGCGAATTCATGGAAAATTCCTGAATATAATGTTCATCAAAGTTGCCTGTATGTGTCTGTCTTCGGTTTTAAAAGTTTCCGTATTTTCTAACTTCAGTAGTTTGACAGATTTTTTTGTTGTCGGCAATTCCGTGTATAGTCGTTTGCAAAAGTTCAAGACCACCTGTTGGTATTAGGAGACTCGTGCCGATTGCGTCAGCTACTGTCTGTATTACTCAACTTCCTGTCAGTGTTGCATCCTCCTACGGCGACAGATGTTGATGGAGTTGAGAGAAGCGTGCGAGCGTCAGTTTGCTTCTGGGTTTCATGCTGAGAGGTTTTGTACGTATTTTCCATATAGCGAAAAATGGGCAAAAAAGCGCAACTAAGTGTTCCTCAAAGGACACAAATAGTGACTTTATATGAAGAAGATTACACCGAACGTAACATGAGCTGAAAGTTAAATGTGTAAATGTGAACAAGACTGCTACTTTTAATACGATCATGAAATATCGAGATACAGGTGAATTTAGCGACCGAAAGAGAAGTGGACGTCCAAGGGAAACAACCCCACGTGACGACAATATCGTAAGGCGAATAGTTATGCCTTCTCCGAGGAGTTCGTGCAAGAAAATCAAGGCCTTTCTACATTCAAAACGTCTGATATTAGTATCAGCATTGTTTCTCGACGTCTTAGCAAAATTTTTGGATTAAAGTCTTATAAACCTGCACATAGACCTAAACTAACTTCTGCCATGAAAAAGAAGAGGCTTCAGTTTGCGAAGCGTCATCAATCGTGGACTGCTGAAAATTGGAGACAAGTTCTTTTTTCGATGAATCAACTGTGCGTCAATCTGAATCACGTGAAGCACATGTTCGACGACCAAAAGGCAAAAAGGTTTGATGAAAAATACACCATTAGCACCGTACGACATCCGCCTAGTCAGATGATATGGGGTGCTATGTCAGCATCCAGTACTGTTTAATTATCCTTTTTGCCGAAGGGCACTACCATGACTGGTCTTTTTTTTTTTTACGAGGAAATGTTACGTGAGAAGACGTTAACTCATAAGCAAGGGCACAAATGCACAAGATAACTGTGCTCGACTCGCCCGGTAATAGTCCCGACCTTAACACCATTGAACATTTGTAGACCATTTTAAAATACAAGGTAGCTGGAAAACAGCCATCAAATTCCCAAGCTTTGATTGACGCGATAAAGTACGAGGGTGCAAAGACATTTCAAGGGACTACTACTGCAAATCTCTCATTGAGAGTATGCCACATCGTTTTCTGTCCGCTATAAGAAACAAAGGTGGTCACACAAAGTACTGATCTCTGTCTTCTTGTGTTGTAAAGAATGTAAGTATTCATCTGTGGTGTAATTTTTTCAAGCATGTCTGAGTAGTAATTAGTTGTTTCTTTTAAAATCCTAATTTGCAATAAATCGACAGGTAGTCTCAAACTTTTGCAAATGACTGTATTTCAGGAAAGTCAATTTCTGGGTTCCCCGTACTTATATAGAAATGTTGCAAAATCTTGAATTCTGACTTTTTCAGAACTTCTACTAGAGCTCCTTTTTGAAAACAATGCCCCCTTTCTCTGGTGGATTTTGGATCGAATACGCCTTTAACGGAGGCAGCGCGTGTTACCGATTGAGCTAGAAAGCCATGTAAATTTAGCACCGTCACGTAAAAGGTACAAATGGAGAAGCTCGAATCGAGCGATGATAGGTTTTTCGCTAATAATGCGGGTGAATTAGTTATTTCATTTTTTGTTGGACATTATCATTTTTTGTGAAGAAGTTTGTAATAATGTTATTCTTTGGTCTACTTTTGTAGGAGGATTTATTATAAATTTCAGTTTTTCTCATCATGAGTTTTCGAAGCACTAGAATGCTTTTGAACTTAATAATAATAATAATAATAATAATAATAATAATAATAATGCTTGCGCCATTGGTAGGCAAACATAATAATCGCGCCTTGCTTTGTGAACAACTTCGAAACTGTGATGGTACTTATTATGTTTACTGCGGGGCTCCGATTTGAGAATGAAGACATTGATTCTTGAAGAACATTAAAAAAATATCTTTGATACAACATAAGGTATTTCTCACAGAAAAACTACATTTTATGGGCAGCTTTTCAAAAAAAAAAATTGTAATTTACAATTATATTTTGCTTCCCCCACAATTGTATGTATTTCTTTTTTCCATGTTGTTGCTCTCACGCCATCTTCTTGGCTGCGATCTCCTCCTACTTTTCATAATTCTGGTATTCTGAATTTCATATCTCACGTTTTGGAGAAAAGATACTACCTCCAATTTCAGTTAAATTTCTGGTATGTAGCAATTCATTTGGGGAAAAGTTTTTCTGTAGTCGTTCATTCTTGGAAAATAGGTATCGGTCTCCTGAAAAACAGGTAACTGTCTACTCCTTAAAAGGTCCGTAAACAGGCTTCCAAAATGTAATGTGAACCCTGTGTATATGAAAGGTTTTGCACAGAATCTGTGATTTCTTCCTGACGTAGCTCCCTGCCTCCACCAAAAGCATATTCCAATTTCGTTTTGCCAGTGCTTTAGCGTTTTAAAAAATGTGGATGAAAAAAAATTTTTTTTTTGCTTGTAATATCACACGCAAAATATGTTTTTATGATTTTTTTCTGTGACGAATAATGCGTATTTTAATTAATTCGCAGTTTCTTTGCTAGGGAACTTAAATACATTTTCTCGTCGAAATTTTTTTATTCCCCCTCCCCCCGTACAACCAGTTGAAAAATTCTTTTTGTATGAAAAATGATTAATAAGAAGTGTTCAGTAAACCCTACAATTCAATCATCGTTTTTTTGTTTAACAAAGTAACCCCTTATTGTTCATTGATGTTATTCAGTTATTTTCATTCGGCTTTTGCTGATTTTTCAATGAATTTCATTTTAGGAACTCACTTCACTAACAGACTATGTCAAAAGCTCTTTGAAATAGTTGGCAGAGAAGAAGCATACGAGAATGAAGAGTTCAGAAATTTTGTTGAATTTGTTCTCCAGAGAAAAGATACTCAAAATATTGGACAATGGCCATGTTTGAAATTTTTCTTCAATGAAAATACTTCTTCTGTTTCATTTTATTTAAGAAAAAGTAAACGCGCCATATCGCAGAAAATTATTACTTACATGGCTGACCATTGCAAGGTAAATTTACTTTTGATTCTGAAATATTCTTTTTGTTTTTACAGGAAGCTTCCATTTTGTTATATGCCATTTTTTCGAAGAACTAGCCGGAAGGCACACAACTTTTTATTTTACGAAGAATGACTGAACGTTCCCTTTAATTACGAGCACTGTATGATTCTCAGACTTCGTCCGTGTTAAAAAAATATATAAATATTTATCATATCTTAGGTTTCACCATTTGATAAGAAGGTAACATTATTTGCTCCATTTTGAGCAGAGGCATGAGCCGGGATAGTTCCAGACAGCTGGGCGCCTCGGAGCAAAGGCAGCATGGGATTAAAAACTTGTGAATACATTAACAACGTCGGCAAACCTGATTTGTAATGGGTGCCATATTGCTATACAAATAGCTGCACAAGCCATTGTGTTATTCCAATGTGTTGGAGCGCTTTCATGACAGTAAGTGTAGTTGCACTAGGAAACGTTTGAATAAGTGTCTTCAAGCCGGAAGTAAATGGATTAGACGCCGTCAAAGGTTTCGATGAAACATATCAGCGTTTTTGTGAAAAATGAGAGGTTGTTCATCTTGTTCATCTTGAGTTAGATGTCGAACGCACGAAGCAAAGAATATATAACGCGTGAAGAAGGCTAACTCTCATAGAGATAACGTAAAACAGGCGACAACAGCGCCACCACATCTTAAAAGGTAATATGCTCTGCGGGAAAGTTAACATTCAGGAGCAAAACACGTTATAGGGTGACTACGGCAGTGAAGCTTTTCTTTGATCCATGATGGTTTCCTTCGATCTGATAACTATTTGCTTAGAGCAGTTGTTTTTCATTGTTGTTGCTGTTTTCTGATATCTCGCCCATCCCTTATTTTGATGAGAAAAATATGCAATAAGATTAGCATTACTATTTAAATTAAATTTTAGCAAATGTTATACACTGCTGGCCACCCAAAATGCAGCACCAAGAAGGAAGCATCTGATTGGCTTCAAATTTGCAGCATGCGTAGCCCGCGAGAGAACATGCAAACGATTAGCATTGCAGGGCATATGTAAATCATGTGCGCCCGGCACGCCACCGAGAAGCACTATAAGAAGGGTGCACAGAAGGCGGGGTGTAAGTAGTGGAAGTGTGTTGTGCTGCCGGACCTGTGCGTGGGAAGCTTCCAGATGCCTCGTCGCAGAATACGGCAGTCATTCCAACACGTTCCGGAGTTCGACAGAGGACGAATAGTGGCTTATCGCGACAGCGGTTACCGTACCGAGACATCGGCGCCCGTGTGGGACGACATGCAGCCACAGTGAGGCGAGTATAAATTCTGTAGGTGCAGGAGGGACGGGCGGACCGACGTCAGCAATTGCCACACCACCAAACGACAGGGCTGGCATGTTGTGCGGCGGGCATTGACGGTTCGCACCGCCACATCACGAACGTTAGCGCAGGAATTCGGGTGTGTTGCGCAACAGCCTGTGTCAGCACGTACCGTTCGACGTCGTCTGCAGAAGCAAGGACTCGTCGCACGGCGCTCATTGCTCCGATTACCATTGACGTTACACCACCGGCGAGTGCAGCGGCAGTGGGCCGTTGAACGCCGCACCTGGACTACGGAATGGCACGACAGTGTCATCTCCGACGAATCCCGCTTCTGTCTGCAACACCACGGTGGTCGGATCCGCGTGTGGCGGCACCGCGGCGAGAGACTGTATGACGCCTGCATTATGCATCGCCATACCGGTCCGTCGCCTGGCGTTATGGTTTTGGGCGCAATTGGATATGACACCCGCACCCCGCTGGTACGCATCGCCGGTACACTCTACAGCCACCACTACATCTCTGACATTTTGGAGCCTGTAGTCCTCCCTTACCTGAAGAACCTGCCAGTGGCCACGTTTTAACAGGACAATGCGCACACGCACGTGGCACGCATCGTGCAACAATTCCTCACGGCATACCAGGTGTCACTGCTGCCGTGGCCAGCCTGTTCTCCCGATATGTCGCCCATCGAACACGTCTGGTCGGTGATCGGCAACCGAGTGGCCCGGCAAGCACCACCCGCGGCTACGTCTGATGCACTGTAGCAACGTGTGGAAGCAGCCTGGACCGATATACCCCAAGCCCACATCCAAAGCCTCTTACGTTACATGCCGCGGCGTGTAGCGGCGCTTATTGCCAGCCATAGGGGCCACACGAACTATTGATGTCTGCGTATTCCGCAAGTCGCACGGGCCTGTAAGCTCAATGTTTCATCTTTGTATCTGTTGTTATGTGTCTAGTAAATCTGGCTTTGCTATCTCGTGTCATTCTTAATGTTGCATTTTGGGTGGCCAGCAGTGTAGTTAGGCCTAAGGATCCGTACAAAATGCAGACATTCCCAAGTACTAGGCATTACTAAAAATATTTCTGAAAAACTGAAGAACAAACAAAAGCCCTGACTAACCCGGTTGGCGTAACAAAGCTAACATATCCGATTTACGAAGTGATTATGCTACCGAGAAGGTTACAATCACGAGGTCTGGGTAGCTCGGCTGACGGCTGACTGTTCTTTACCCAAAGAATTGAAGTCAACAGAAATACGCATGCGCAATCTCCTCCGGCATCACCCGATGAGCTTGTATGTTGGCTTCTGTGCACTGCATTTGAACTCTGAAGATATGGCGGCGCTAGTTACGTCTCGCCGAGCTGTAACTTCTTCTCTTTAGATATTCCTTGCACGACGTGCCGGTCAGAGAGAACGCTGAGAGTTGTCTAGCAAGTTCATTGGCTAGATTAAATGAATGCGTTAGTGCTCGGAAACGGTGCGCGAGAGAGCAGTGTTTTCGCCCTAACAGCAGACGTGGTTCTTTAGCGTTAAGAGTGAAAGAGACCAGTGAAAAAGAATAAGCTTAAGTTTTCTCCATTCACTAACGGAACAAAAAGCATTACAGTTGAAATTACCATTCTTGGAGCAAAAAACTAAATTCTTTTGCTTAGTGTTAAAAAAGATTTTGCATATTACTAATAATGACTGGTCGTACTTTGAGCACAGTTAGTTGATTTCTCAGATGCATTAACAAACGGGGGGATGGGGGAGACTAATGGCGTCCCGCCATAGAGAATAACGACCCAAATCACGTGTGGCGCTTCTCGCGGGAGTCTAAGGCCGACCAAGTCTGATCAAAGTGACAGCCGAGAAACGAGAGCTGTTACTCTATCAGGAACATCGTCAAGTACGACATTCTGTTTTTCCGTTTTTAAGCAAAATGCTACATGAGTATAATACACATTGGAGGAAGGGAAGTTTTTAAGCCCACCAGAGAAATTCAGTAGTGTATGAGTAGTGGTTTCCAATTTTTAGTCCCGAGTTTCAGACAAGGAAAAGACTGTGAGCCTCTAAGGGAAATTCCACACCAAAGAGAAGCTCTGGGAGAATGGGAAGGGTTTCTGCGAATGCAATTTGCTCATCCAGCGGGATAGGCGCTGAGTGCAACTGACCAACACCCGGGAGAAGCCTTTTACCCCTTTCATGCGCTATAAGTTACGTTTTCCATCTGTACAGTCAGCGTTGAAATTGAGAGCCTCTTGATTGAGGAATTTCTCGTGTCAAATCTACTTCTAAATCCTGCCATTTTGAAAAATTTATTTCACGTTGTAGTTCTTCCTTTGTTCGTTTGTGGATCTGATGACTACCGTGAGAAACTCGATGGGCCGTAAGCTGTCACCTGTTCCTCATTTAGAACCACTGGTTCAAGGAAAGCGAGAGAGCCAGAGGCGTACGACAAACACAACATCCATGCCTCACCGGGATTCGAAACTAGAAGCATCTCGGATGAATGATCAGAAGCTAACGCTTGCACCACTGAGCCATCTGCGCGACATTGAATAGCAGTTTAACTACGCTGCAGAACAAACAAAATGATGATTCTCTGAACAACTGTTCTG
Source organism: Macrothele yani (assembly GCA_039090855.1). Taxonomy (NCBI): domain Eukaryota; kingdom Metazoa; phylum Arthropoda; class Arachnida; order Araneae; family Macrothelidae; genus Macrothele; species Macrothele yani. Next base: position 125,884,831 of record CM077024.1, on the reverse strand, counting down.
TTGCATTTCTTTCTAAATTCAAAAGACAACTTTTCGTAGCGGAGGCTATTGTTCCATATCGTCAACAATAGCATATAATCTTATATTGATTCGAAGTATAAAAGAAACAAAGCCCTGATAACAGAGAGCTTTTAGGTTGCGTGGTATGTCGGTGTCGTGTTTAATGTCATACACGACAAATTAGGAAATCAACTGGAAGCCTTGATTTTCGAGTAAGATCACAAATGAAGGGCATTCGTCTGTTTAATGCCATGACCATCTACAACGATGATCCATTTCCATTATGAACACTCCCAGACTGGAGAAATGAGCGCGCATGGAGATCGAACAGTGGCGCAGGCAAAGTTCACAGAGCAGTATATACACAACCCGAGGACCGGTGTTCGGTTAGTAGAGTGTTCGGAGTTAGAATGGGAAAAGCTTCCGATTTATCGGAGTTTGATAAAGGACAAATTAGGATGGCAGGGTGCCTCGGAACTACGATCTCGGAAACGGCACGGCTTGTGTGTTGTTCACGTGCCGCTGTAGTGAGTTCGCATAAAATGCGTTTCTGCTCTGCCAAACGACGAACTATCGTATAGCCGTGTGTCGTGCGCATCTCATTTATGCCAGAGGGGAGCGGAGACTATCGCGCATTGTTCACAGCGACCGCAGGGCCGCAAATCGACAAATCCCCCGTATCTACAACAGTGGTGATCAGGCAATGTGTCACAGTGCACAATTTATCGCAGCCTTCTGCGCATGGGTTTGCGTAGCCGAAGTCTCAGTCGGGTCCCCATGCCTGCTGCTCTTTATCGCCAACAACGCATGAAATGGGATCAATGAGATGGGACCGTGGATGATTGGAAAAAAAGTGGCCTGGTCCGACGAATCAAGATTTTAGGTGCGTCACGCAGACGGCAGACCGCGGATACGCCAATTACCAACGGAGGCTATGACACCTGGATGCACTGTTGGGAGGAAACAGACCAGCGGCAGCTGTGGGCGATGTTTTCTTGAGACTCTTTAGGCCTCATTATCCCAACAGCACAATCCCTAACAGCTGTTAGGTATCTGAACATCGTTGAGGACCAAGTTCACCCATTCATGCCAAATGTGTAGCCTGCTGGTGACGGGGATTACCAACAGCATAATTAGCCTTGCCACACTGCCAGAATCTTCAAGGAGTGGTTCGAGGAACATGCTAGTTAATTTTTGTTAATGTCCTGGACTCCAAATTCACCTGACATGAACCCAATTAAACATTTGTGGTTCGACTTGGAAAAGCTGGTTCGCACTAAATCATCACCACCCCGGAATATACGGGAACTGGATGGCCTGCTATAATGCTAAAATTTCTGACCCAGCCCAAGGCTGTCCAGAAAGTATATGGATGACCACTGTTTTGCCGATCAAAGGGTTGTCCTACAGCTTAGTAGGTAGGTGGTCATAATGTAATGGCTCATCGATATACTTTCTGGACAGCCTTGGGCTGGGTCAGAAATTTTAGCATTATAGTGTTGGATTAAAGATAAAAACTGTCGTCTTCTGCAAAAATAGGAACTGATGTGTTACACTCTCTCAGTTATTATTCCCCATGCTACTGATTCAAATTATGAAACGGGATGAAACCGAATTTGACTTCATAAAAAAAGGAAACAGATATAATCCCTTGAAATACATACGTTTTAAAGAGCTTTTCATTTAGATTTTTAACTGAAATGTTACCGTCTTACAGATTCTTTCTTGTACTCTACCTTGGTTCCTGTCGCCCCCGGTGGCGTAATGGCCTAAGCGCCGGCTTCTAACTATTCTTCAGCTTGGGTCCAGGTTCGATTGCCGGATGAGATACGTATAGTTTGCTTGTTTTACGACGCTCCCTTTCTTACTTCCCCAGAACTAGTGGCCCCAAATTAGGAACGCTTGACTGCCTACAGCCCTTAGAGTTGCGCACGATGGTCTTTACCCCCCCCAAAAAAAAACCCAACAACAACAAATTGTTCCCCCAAGTTGAGAAACTGAACTCCTAAATGTTGGAGTAGTATTTTCTTTTCACTGTGTAATGTTTTCTGTTGGTTTTTATTATTGTTAAGAAAGTGTAGGAGGGCGAACATCACTGAGCGAAACAGAATGCGTGGAAGTGTAATTCGAACCTAACGTGCTCATTAATTATAGCTCAAACCAACGTGGGAGGTTATGAGTTGCAAGAGTTGAATGTGTCGTACCGGGCTATATGTTCGCACGTCTAAAATTGGCCGTGCCTTAAACGTTTGGGCTTGCAAAAAAATTTTCTCACTCAGATCTATATAGAATGTGTGTGGGGGCAATAAGGAAGGTAGAGTCTAAACAAAATATCTCAAAATACACTCACAGTAGACCAAAATAAGGGATAAGTGTGATGGGCAGTCAGCGTGGGCATCCCCCGCGCAGAGTGGAACAGACCCAAACCGAACGCACGCGATAAATACGTAGGAGGGCAGCCGGGCTTCCAAAAAGCATATCGCGATCGACGAACATGGGTGATCTGAAGACTGTGATCCTGGACACATTGTAGGCGCCAGACAGATGAGTCATTGTATTGCTTAAAGGGATGAGAATCCCAGGTATACGAGAGCAACTGTATCAAGGGTGTACCGCGAGTGTATCATCGACGGATGAACCAGCGTCCAGAGTTGGGGGGGGGGTAAAGACCAGTCATAAATGGAACACAACCATTTATGACTGGGGTCGACGTACTCTACCCAGGCTCGGACCACTGGTCAAGAGAAGCGCACGTCACATCCAGGTTAAATGTCGGGGTCCCAAGCAGTGTCAACGAACTAACGGTAAAGCGTACGCTGCATACTCTGGGCTATGAAAACCGACGGACTACTCGTGTGCCAATTCTGACTGCTTGTCTTCGGAAACTGCGCCTCGTCTCGTGAGGGGAATATCAAAACTCGACATCTGTAGAGTAGCGCCACGTCATGTGGCAAGATGAATCCCGCTTCCGGCTGTTCCGATTTCACGGGATAGTCCAGTTGCGGTGTTGACAGCATAAGGCCGTGGACCCGTTGTTCTAGATCGACCTTGTTTGAGGCTGTGGTGGCCTGTTATGATTTGGGAAGTTTTCTCATGGGGTTTATTAGGTCCCTTAGTGTGTCTGGAGACGTGCTTAACCCCTGCACGCTACCAGCATGTGCTGGCTGATAACCTACATGCTTTCATGACCCGCCCTACTGGACCTCAACTGCTTCTTCTTGTTTACGCTTTCCAACCGTAGGTTGAAGAAGCGTATATGCTCCAGCTTTGCCCGTCTGTCTATCCGTCCGCACGATAACTCGCGTAAAAATAGTTCGATTGCGATGAAATTTTAGAATGTGGTAGGGGACCACATGGGGACGAACATTATTGAAAATAGACGACATCGGGTCAAAGGTCAGGATATAGGGGATGGATCCATTCTACTGCCCTTATGCGTTATAACATGCGTAAAAATGGTTCGATTTCGATGAAATTTCAGTATATGGTAGGGGAGTACTGGGGACGAACCCTATTGAAAATGGAAGAAATGGAGTCAAAGGTCAGGACATAGGAGCGGTATCCATTCCATTGCCCTTATGCGTCATAACTTGCGCACAAAAGGTTCCATTTCGATGAAATTTTAGTGTGTGGTAAGGGACGACGTGGGGGCGAACCCTATTGAAAATGGACGAATTGGAGTCAAAGGTCAGGACATAGGAGAAGGATCCATTTCATCGCTCTTATGCGTTATATTAGGTTGTCGGAAAAGTCATGACGTATTTTTGCCATGTTTTGCAAAGATCATTTATTGATACAAAGAACAAAGATCAGTGAATGATATAATGCCCGTTTTGTTCGATGACTTTTTGCCATCTGTCAGTGAGCTACAGAATGCCTCGTTCATAGAAGGACCTATCTTTCGTGACGAAAACCTGAAAAACTGTACAAGGAGCTGATTTACAGCCTTATCTGAATTGAACGTTATACCGCGCAAGGACTGTTGAAGAGAGCGAAACAAGTGGAAGTCTGACGGTGCAAGGTCAGGCGAGTATGCTGGGTGTGGCAACACATCCCACCCAAGCTCCAATAATTTTTGGTGGGTGATCAAACTTGTGTGTGAACTCGCGTTGTCGTGATGGAACACTTTACGATGAACGAGCTCTGGACGTTTCTGGATGTTGGATTCGTTCAAACTGTCCAATTGCCGACAGTACACATTCCAATTGATTATTTGGTCTCGTGGTAGGAGCTCGAAAAACACGACACCTTTAAAATCCCACCACACTGAGACCAGAACCTTCAGCTGATGAATGTCTGCTTTGGATGTCGTTTGAGGCGAAGCAGCACGTCGGGACCAAGACCGTTTGCGCAGCACATTGTTGTACACAATCCACTTTTCGTCACCAGTTATCAGTCACTTCAAAAAAGGATCGTTTTCCTCACGTTTAATGAGCATATCGCAGATGTTTATACGCGCCGTCAATTGAGCTTCTTAAAGTTCACGAGGAACCCACACATCCAGCTTGCTTACGTATCCCAGCTTCTTTGGGTGGTCGTGAACGCTTGAATGATAGAAATGCAATGTGTCTGCAATCTCCCGTGTTGTGTAACATGGGTTTGACTCGATTAGTGCCTTGATTTGGTCGTCATTAACCTCGGTTGGTCTCCCGGACCGAGCAGCATCGTTGAGGTCAAAATCACCAGCACGGAATTTTGCGAACCACCGCTGGCACTGATGTTCTTGTAGAACGTTATCACCGTACACTTCACGCAACTTTTCGCAAGCTTGACGCGCGTTCTTCCCTTTACGGAAGTAAAACAGTAAAATATGGCGAAAATGCACAGTTTGGTCTTCCATCTTCAACTTGTTGTCAAATCTCTGCAAATCAAACAAAAGCCCTGCGTATCTGTCCTATATATGAAAGCCCACATTCACAAGGTATCTGATAAATTCCCCTGGAATTTATGTCTTGACGTATTCTTTTGGACCGTAAAAATTCATCTTCTTTATAAACTTGAAAATAACTTTGAAATTAAAACTTTTGAGAATTTTTGAAATTCTATAGCCAATCTGAGGAGCAAATGATATAACCGCCCAATTCGTTCGCTATTGCTTTAAAACTGTAGCTAAAGGTTATCTAATTTGTTATCGCTCGCTATTGCTTTACGACTGTAGCTAAAACTGGTACCTGTCGAATGCCATAGCGATAACGGAGCTGCGCATGACTCTAGTATTTTTCTGACAACCCAGCAACTTACGTAAAAATGCTTCTATCGCGACAAAATTTTATCATGTTATTTCGGAGGTATACTGAACCGGTTCTGTTGAATATCGTCGACATGGGATCAAAGGTCAGGGCACAGGAGCGAGATTTATTCCACAGCCATTATCCTCATAACTTGAGTAATAACTTGAGAATGATTTCTGGTATGTTGGAAAGCGTATCATAATCAATGCATTGCATGATTTTACTAACTTGTGTTATGAAGGCCCGTGGGCTAGATCTAGCTCCAGTTTGGAACCATCTACTGGTTCCCAAAGCTCCCGGATTTAAGCCCAGTAGAAGTTGTCTGGGATACCGTGGAGACGAACGCCAGATCAACGGATCCTGAACCGATGTCTCGGGTGGAGTTGTGGGCAGTGCCTGAACAGGAAGGGTTGGCATTATCTCCGAAAATACTCCATCATCTAGTGGAGTCGATGCCTTGTCGTATACAGGTTGTTATTGGAGCTAGAGGACAGCCAACATGATATTAGGTAAGTACCTCTAATGTTTGGTCCATTGTTTGTGTATGTGCTTGGAGAAAACCACTTTTCGATTGTTAATGAGAATATTTTATTGAAAGAAATTTAAGGAATAAGTGTTTACGTCAGAGAGCCTTCGTTTTGTGAGCAGTATTTTTTTTAATCAAGCAGAGCTAAATAATGATTCTTCGGTCTTATCCCGTCCCAGGGCCGCGAGTGGCCTAGTGGTAAACGTTCGTGACTGACACGGAGAAGACCTTGGGTTTGATCCCAGGCAGGTACGAACGCTCGAACCACTAAATATCCGCCGTGCGTCGGATGATCACGTTAAGCAGTCGGGCCCCGGGTACTGGCCCCCCGGTAATAAATAAGGGCGCCTTCCTCCCCCTTTCTACCTCGCTTCCGTGTCACTTTCCTATCGGGCTCTCTAGCCCAAATCTCCTAGTTTCTTATTTCTAAGGGCTGTTTAAGACCTGGGGTCAGACACTCCCTTCCTAAAAATCCTCTACATATGATCTATGATCTGATTATACCAGATCTTTCTGCAGTCCGTGCAAACCTCTAATTACGGGTGCGTGTGAACTAAATGGACAAAGTAAAAGCCACTAACGAAACATACTACTGTAAAAGTACATCTACACAATGTCCAAAAGTTAAGCCTAATCAATATACACTGGCTGACAGAGAAATAGTCACACCATGAAGGAATGCTCAAAAACAGACGAAACTGCACACACAGAAAGCCAAGTAGGTCCTGAACAAATGATTTAATTGTCACATACAGACTAGGGTCCAGTGGCCGAATATACAGGATGATCAATAAGGAGTGTGGCCCCCGTTTTAGGCGATACAGCATTGAATCCAACGTGGCATGGAAGCAATGAGAGTTCGAATAGGGTCCTGGGGTATCGTGGACCATGTGGTGTTGATCCGAGTCCACAGTTCATCTCCATTTTGCGGGGGTGGAAGTGTATTCAACCAACGTCCAATTGTTCCCTACAGATGTTCGATGGGCGAGAGGTCGGGGATTGTGCTGGCCACGGAAGCATCCACACAGCGCGTAAAGCATTCATACTGATCCGAGCGGTATACGGCCGGGCGCTATCCTGTTGAAAAACGGCGTTTGGGATGCCCTTAAGGTACGGTAGTGCCACGGGCCGCAGCACCTCTCAGCGGGTTGCCGTCAATGTTCTCGTAATGCGTACCAGCGGTGAGCGGCTATTGGCGCTGATAGCACCCTACATCATGATTCCACGTTGCCGGGACGTGTGGCGCTCCACAATGGTGGAGGAATCCGCCCGTTGGCCACGTAGCCTCCAGACTCTCACACGGCAATCATCCGTGGTGAGACAGAACCGCGATTCGTCGCTAAACACCACACTCTTTCATTCGGCACACCACGCAGCTCTTCAGCAGCACCACGCCAAGCGGTGAAGACGATGGCTCGCTGTTAAGGGTTGCTTTTGCAACGGACGGCTAAACAGCAAACCAGACGAAGCCAATCAGCGCGAAACTGTCCGCGTCGATATCGGGGCATCCAAGCCTCCCCGTACATTTCGGAAAGTGTCGCCCGTTGTGGCCTGTGGGTCCGCTACGGCATGACGTCGGATGCGACGATCGGTGCGCTCGGACGTCCGTCTCCGTGCTCCGGTCCCCCTACGACGTCGCGCAGATTCTTCTTAGGACAACTGTCGTCAAATGCGATCGACGGTTGTGGCATGACGTTGCGTTTCTTCCACAATCGACGCAAGGATCATCTGGCTGTACGAAGGCCTACGATGACACCCCTCGTGAACTCATCCGTTTGACGAAAATAAATACGACGGCGTCTTAACGGCATTGACACCCCTTGTTCGTTCTTCAGACACGGTTGCAGCAGAACAACTCACTTCTCGCGGCCGGGACGACGTCTGGACTGATGGCCTCACGGGTTGGTTATCCGCTTATATCTCGCTCGCCGTTCGTGCTACTGGCCTGCAAATGCAATCATTTGCATAATTTGTACGTGTGCACCCACCCTGTAATTTGCATGGCGCTGCGTTCCCGACTTCGTGGTGTGACATTTTGTCTGTCAGGCAGTGTACCTGTGAATATTTCAAGAACTAACCGTCGCAAAGGTACGAAACTGGGTATGCTTATGTAATAACATGTTGCAAGTACGACAGCTGACAAAAAAGCTGAAGGGCTAGAGCCTAGCGGGAAGTAATTCGCATCCCTAGTGCATCCCATGAATCTCTATCGGATTCATATCCGGAGACCTTGCTAACGACTCCTTGTGCTGACATCTTCAGTTTGGAGAAAGTCATCTATCAGCTGAGCTATGTGAGGATGTGCGTTATCGTCCATGAATACCAGCTCTGGACTCACGGTATTTCTGAAAAGTCTCACATGAGGTTTCAGTATTTCGTCTCTGTACCTCAGAGTGTTAACAGCGCCTCTGTCTAAGATGTGGAGTTTTGTGCGCCCATTCAACATGATGCCTGCACATGCCATGACTCCACCGCCACAAAATTGTTCCCTCTTCTTGATGTTATTGAGACTGTAACGGATTCTCCGTTCTATTCAGAGAGTGGTTCGACCAGAATCAGTCTGTATACTGAATCTGGACTCATCAATGAAGAGCACATTGCTTAACTGATTCAGTGTCCAATTTAGATGTTCCCAACTCTAGTTTAAATGGGCCATCCTGTTTGCACAGGTGAGCGGGACACAAACTACTGGACGCCATGCATAGAGATCAGTTGCGCTAAGGCTCCTGCAAACAGTTTGTTTTATAACTCATGGCCTTGAGGCGGCCGCAAGCTCTGCAGAGAGTTGACAGGGAGACATCGTATCTGACGTCGGGCAGTAATGCTAAATATCGGTCCTGCTGAGACGTTGTGACTCTTGGACGACCTTTACATGCTGACTTTTAACCTCTTTTGTGTCTTGGAACCTTCTCCTATTGTATTGCGAGTGGTGCGCTAGGACCACTAAAGAAAATCTGTGTGTTGCAATGCACCACTCCAAATTCATTTATCGTGTTATGAATATTATTATCATGAGAAAAGATAGAGATGTGTGTGTTTGTGTTCTGCCCAATCTTTTCCTTTCAGAAAATGAAAGATAAAATATGTTAAGCCTACTAGGCGTTCTGTTTTAGAGGGTTAACTAGGGTCTTTCAATTTCCAAGTGATTCCCCGTTCCCTAACTCAAATACCCCCTGATCGGCAACTTTTAAGTGAGGTGAGGGTGGCTCAACAGGTTACAGCAGCATGTAGACAGGAAGCATTGTATAATGATGGCCTTCAAAAGTTTCAGTGACTTCTTCCGGTCCGCCAGCGGGGGAGGGGGAGGTCCTTCCTTCTGGCGCAAAGAAAAAGCTGAACTCAAATGAGAGTCACATTAAAACCAAATGACTCCTTCTGGGATCTTTCAACGCCGTAGTAACCCGCTTTCTATATATCAATGTCCTAATTGCACTCCATCTAATCTGAGTTCCTCTGATGTTTACAGCCCTGCTTTCAACGTGTGGTTCGACGGTTCCTTATCTTACTTCACACGTAGACCTCGCCAGTGAAAGAATTTCTTGGGGCTGAGAAGGAGGACTTATGTTTGGGATCGTCCGATGTAGAAAAGCTGGAGATAACAGACACGTACGTTTATCATGGACAGCAGATATCAGCATGTGAAAATAAACCGAAAATCACTTTTCGGTAAAAAGACCAAATTGATCAGCCCTCCACCTCCACAGACACGCGTAACGTACCAACGAGGGGACCAAAGGCTGTAAATGTTCTTTGAAGTTTTCCTGGGTGTTTCACTTCATATGTTACGGTAAATGGCCTTACTTTCCTCCCTCTCGACTTCAGGCATCAGGACATGGAAACTGCCCTATTGAAAACAATAGATTCGTGGAAAAAGACCTTATCTGATGAGCTAGATCTCCGAAGTAAAGAAATCCCAAGGCAAGGGGCAGTGCAAATGCGTGTCCGAAAACAAAAAGAAACTGTTTATATCACTCACAATGAGATCGACATCGATTTAAAAGCGGAGCATTCAAATATCGTCAAACACTAATATGTTTTGAGTTCTACTATTACCAAAGTGTTGAACGAAATGGAATTATTTTGCCATGAGCTCTAAAAGTCGGCAATCAACAGTATTTTCTTCTGTGAAAAAATGGAGGAAAACTAGGAAAATGATAAAAACCGCAATGAGTGCGAAATCAAAGCTGTTGAAAAACGCAATGAGTGCGAAATCAAAGCTGTTGAAAAAAGTGAAGTGCGTGAAATTCCTTCTTGTCCATCAACGCAAAATAAAACTGGCCCATCCCCGCAAGATCAAGCTTACGGATACAGTTTCCTACTCTCCTGGACGTAAGTTTTGAGTGCAGTGGAAAATTCAATTCACTTGGCTAAGACTAAATGCTGATGCGAGAGCTATTTGCCACGTCTGCACCGAAGCACATGAAAAAAGTTTACCTCTGCCTAAGGACAGCAACTCACAGAGGTATCACGAAGCTTTTGTGCAGCACGGCTTCCATGCTTGGGCGCGCGTCAAGGATGCTTTTCGAAAACACGAAAACGGTGATTACCACAGAAATGCAACGTATATTCTTTAACTTCCTTAACAAATAAGGACAGTGTTGTATGTATGATTTCTAGCGCAAAGCAGAAAGAAATGCAAGAAGCACGCGTCGCTCTCAAAAAAAAAAAAAAAAAAAAAAAAATTCAGCACTATTAAATTTCGTAGCCAGCAGGGCATAGCTTTGAGAGGACATTGAAGTAATGGTACTTCTATTTTTAAACAATTACTGAGCTGACTGAAGATAGCCAGGAACTTTTATATCTGGCTGAAAAGAACCAATTACAAATTACTTTATCAAGACGCTGTAAATGAGATAATTAATTTAATAGCAGAAGCTGTGGTGAGAAAAAACCGTGATGAAATAAAAGCTGCTGAGTTCTGCGCCATCATACTGGACGAGACGTGCAATATAGCTATGCACGAGTAAGTCTCTGTATCGTTTCGTTTTGTTTCCGAAGATACTGAAGTGCACGGAATCCTTTTGGGTTTTTATGAAACCAAGTAAACAAAAATCCGAAACTCTGTATAATATCGTGAAAAATGTTCCCCTCCGTGTCGCCCTGGGTAAAAACAAACTACGTGGGCAATGTTATGACGGAGCAAGCAACGTAAGTGTACAACTTATGGGACTACAGTCTCGTGTAAGAGAAGCTGAACTTCGAGCCTTGTTTGTACATTGTGTGGCACATCGTCTTACCTGTGCGCTCAAGATGCTGTGAACTATGTTGTGTGTCTCCGTAACTTTATTGGTATGTTAAAATACATATCTTTTGTGACAGACTCGCCAAAGCGGGTTGCATTCTTTAAAAGTCTTCATGCTGATGATTCTCCTGCTTTATCGCCTTTTTGTCCGACAAGATGGTGTACGCGTGTCAAATTACTTCAAACTCTTTTGTGCAGCTACAAAGTTCTCATGGCATGTTTTTTACGACATAAGCGAAAACCGGTTCATTGTTGCTGCAATTATAGCAAAAGCATCATTCTTCTGAAGAAAAATTCACAGTTTTGATTTTTTTTATTTTCTCAAAGTGACAATTAATACTTTTCAAAGAACAGAAATTTTGACTGCCGAACTTCAGAAATCGAATCTGTGTATGAACAGGTCCCACGGAAAGGTTAATTTAACAGTAGATGGCTTGGCTTCTTTGCGAAACTCAAAATTTGAAAAAAATGTAGAATTCTTCGATGGAAGAAACTCACAAATTAAATTTATAAAAGCCAACGTTTCCACGTCAGAGGAAAATTCCCTAGAAGCGGGATTCATGCTCTAAAGCCCATCAATTCAAAGACCAATGTGAAAATTATCGGTCTCAATATTATTTAGTGTTAGACGAGGTGCTTACTTCCTTGAGAATAAGATTCGATACTAGCACCATGAGTTTTCTCAATAAGATTGAAAATTTCATAGTCGGAAAAGAAAGTGCTAGCGTACAGGATGCAATAAGTTTGTACGAAGACTATTTTGAAATAAATGGCGGAAGAAAATACGGGATTACGCCATATAATACAAATTTAGAAGATGACAATCCGATTTTTGGCGTCTACTTTTACACAGAAACATGCTTCTTGAGGTTGCAAAAATTAAAAACGCTGTTCTAACCAATCTGAAAAACGTTGTGGATTTTTTGGAGAGCAATAGTTCTCTAAAAACCACGGTGCAGGAATATTCGAAATCAGTGCAAATGATCTTGACTATTCCCACCTCATCGTGCACTACCGAACGCTAAATTTTAGTTCTCAGGAGATTGAAAACATATTTGCGCTCAACTACGCTATCTACCAACAAGTAATTGGACACCTGTGATAGCAAAGGAAAACGAAGTTTATTCACCTTCAATAGTTGGTGGAGCCTCCACGAGCAGCGATTACAGCTGCGACCCTCCGGAGCATACTCTCAACCAGGCGTTGCACGACGGCTAGCGGTATTTTCTTCCACTCGGCTTGGAGAAGACAGGTCAGTTTCTTCACTGATTTCAGACGGTGGGGACACCCCTTAAGTGGACGCTCCAACTCGTCCCAGAAGTGCTCGATAGGGTTAAGGTCCGGGCTCTGCGCAGGCCAGTCTATTCGATTAACCCCATTGTCACCATACCAACCCATGGTGGACCTCGCAACATGACAGGTGGCACTGTCATCCTGAAAGTAACATGGGTCCACCCCGTAAAAGTGTCACAACGTAGGAAGCGCATGGTCATCCTAAATGGTGCAGTAGATCTCGGCGTTGAGTCTACCAGGAATTGCAACCAAGGGTTCCGTGCCATACCAGGAGAAACACCCCCATAGCGTAATTTCACCGCCGCCGAACTTCACAGTTGGCACAATACATTCCGGCAGGAGACGTTCTCTAGGAAGACGCCAAACCCAGACCCTGCCATTCGAACGGTAGAAGGTCAACCTTGATTCGTCGCTCCAGAGAACCTGTTTCCACTGTTCAACGGTCCACTGTCGACTTTCTTTGCACCACGTTAGCCGAGCACCGCTATTGGACTTGGTGATCAAAGGCTTGTGGGCGGCAGCACGTCCATGATAACCAAGCAGATGGGCTTCCTTACGGATGATATTCATCGAAAGAACACTCCCGAATGCCTGTTGAAACTCCTCGCGGATGTGGCCCATCGATTTGATGCGGTTCTTTCGAATTTCTCTGGCTAGCACCCGTCGGTCTATAACTCCCAGCTTTGTGGGTCTGCCGGGTCGGGACACATTCCGACAGTCACCTCTCATCTTCCACTTGCCAATCACGTAGGTCAGTGTCGATTTTGGGTACTTCAACTCGCTGGATGTGTCTCGTATGGATCGGCCATTTCTGTGATACCCGGCGATTACACCTTTTTCAAAATCAGGGAGCTCCGAACTGCGTGGCATCTTGCATGCGACTGGTTGCGTTGTTGTTTCCCACACGATATTTAACGGTGACGGCCGTGACGTGTATCAGGACCGCAGATATCGTCGATTGCAGTGGTGTCCAATTACTTGTTGGTAGATAGTGTATATCGCAACAGAGGTTGAATTCTCTAACTTTGCATCACGTACACTCCGAAGCTACAGATGATCTGGATTTAGAATCCTTGATGGACAAATTTATAACGAAGGCTCCTCCAGTTCGCGGATACACATTTGCTCTTTTACAGGAGAAAACTAAAGATCATTAATGATTCTTTCAACTTGTTCGTATGTGCTTCATAAGAAGCAATTTTATTTTCTTATTTGTTAAGTAGAATATTTTATACATTCGAGTTCCGGTTACAATTGAATAAACAGGAAATACATTACATATGAAGCGAAGTTAAATTGTGTAAACAGCAGGTGTGTAATTTTTTTCGTTTTAAAATCGTATGAGCAATTTCTATTGCCATTTCATTTTTACACACATTTTATTTTGTAGAATAGGAAAACAATTAGCGGAAAATATGTTCATTTGAAATTTACAGAACTTATCGATGAAAAAGATAATAAAAAACTGCGATAAATCAGTTTCCAGGTTTTTATATTATAATTTCTATGTACATAAGAAAACAAATTCGGCCACGGAGAACTGGTCACATTGCAATTTCAGTGCCATAAAATTGATTGTTCTGAATAAACAAATACCGTGTGGCTATATTTCCCACTACATGAGTAGTGGGAAATATAGTCCACAAAACATTTTTTTTTTTTAATATTTCATTTTTAATAAGAAGTGTAGACATTTCCATGATTTTCGGGCCAGCCAAAAACAAAGCAAAGAACTGACCCTAAGAGAGCTGGCCACAAAAATTTTAAGGGACCATATAAAAATTGTATTCTTGGCTGCTTCGTGGCCACGTCTCCAGAGATTTGTTATCTGACTCTCATAATATTTCCGTAATTTCATATTTTCTTAAATGCGCTTTAGTCTAATTCCTTATAGAAAATGTTTATAGTCTACAACTCAACAAAATAATTTTAAACTACAGCTCAACAAGTTCTCTGCGGATATGTGCAAACACAGGAAACCTGTATAGAAGGGGTTAGGTTGAATGACATCTGTCAGTTAATAAAAACGTTATGCCCACTTCTGCATTACTTTTGGTTCAACCCTCGTATATATTGGGTTGTCGGAATAGTCATGACGTATTTTGGCACCCGATGGAGGTTGGGTGGTTTTGGAAGTACAGAGGCATGCGCAGCTCTGTTATCGCTATGGCATTCGATAGGTGCCAGTCCTAGCTACAGTCTAAAAGAAATAATGAGCGATTTGGTTGATTTGTGGAGATTTGACATCACGTTGAAGATGGAAGACCAAACTTTGCATTTTCGCCATATTTTACTGTTTTACTTCTGTAAAGGGAAGAATGCGCGTCAAGCTTGTGAAAAGTTGCGTAAAGTGTACGGTGATAATGGTCTACAAGAAAGTCAGTGCCAGCGATGGTTCTCAAACTTCCGTGCGGGTGCTTTTGACCTCAACGATGCTCCTCGGTCCGGTAGGCCAACCGAGGTTGATGACGACCGAATCAAGGCATTGATCGAGTCAAACCCACGTTACACGACACGAGAGATTGCAGACACATTAACATCCATCATTCAAGCGTTCACTACCACCCGAAGAAGCTGGGATACGTAAGAAAACTGGATGTGTGGGTTCCTCATGAACTCAAAGAAGCTCAATTGACGGCGCGTATAAACATCTGCGTAATGCTCATTAAACGTGAGGAAAATGATCCTTTTTTGAAGCGACTGATAACTGGTGACGAGAAGTGGATTGTGTACAACAATGTGCTGCGCAAACGGTCTTGGCCCCAACGTGCTGCTTCTCCTCAAACGACATCCAAAGCAGACAACCATCACCGGAAGGTTCTGGTCTCAGTGTGGTGGAATTTTAAAGGTGTCGTGTTTTTCGATCTCCTACCACGGAACCAAATAATCAATTCGAATGTGTATTGTCGGCAATTGGACAGTTTGAACGAATCCATCATCCAGAAATGTCCAGAGTTCGTTCATCGTAAAGCTGTTGTGTTGCATCACGACAACGTGAGAGCACACACAAGTTTGATCACCCGCCAAAAATTATTGGAGCTCGGGTGGGATGTGTTGCCACACCCAGCATACTCGCCTGACCTTACGCCGTCAGACTCCCACTTGTTCCGCTCTTGTCAACGGTCCTTGCGTGGTAAAACTTTCAGTTCAGATGAGTCTGTAAATCAGCGCCTTGTAAAGTTTTTCGCCACGAAAGATAGGTCCTTCTATGAACGAGGCATTCTGCAGCTCACTGAAAGATGGCAGAAGGTTATCGAAAAAACCGGGCATTATATCATTGATTGATCTTTGTTCTTTCTATCCATAAATGAACTTTGCAAAATATGGCTAAAATACGTCATGACTTTTCCGACAACACAATATTTCTTCTGATTAGTAAAAACAAAAACGACCGCGCGCGCGCGCGTGTGTTTGTGTGTTTTATTGTAAAAATAATCCAATAGTTAAAAATATTTCGTCACAATTGCTTTCCACTTTTATTTATGCAAAGTAATGTATGTGTGCAAATACTTTTTTTGTGCACTGTATAAAAACAAACGGATAAAGATTAATGGAGATTATCTAACCCACCTTCGTTTCGCTGATGACATAGTCATTTTTGCAACTACCCCATCAGAGCTGCAGAGTATGATCCAGGAACTTGCTGACAAGAGTAAAGAAGTGGGATTAAAAGTGAACTTTCAGAAGACAAAAGTGATGTTCAATGCTTTTACAAGAAAATGAAGATTTATCGATTGACGGAGTAAAGGTGGAGATAACAGACACTTACGTTTATCTTGGACAGCAGATATCAAGTGAGGGTCATATTGATGAAGAAATTAATCGGTGTACAAAACTGGCCTCGAGAGCTTTTGGAAGAAACAGCATAATTTTCAAGAGCAATATGCCATTATGTCTTAAAGGAAAACTGTTTGATCAATGCATCCTTCCAGTGCTTACGTATGGTGCAGAGACGTGGACCTTAACTAAAAGAGACATACAAAGGCTGCAGACAACTCAAAGTAGCATGGAGAGGTGCATGCTTGGTGTAACCAGGAGAGATAAGAAGAGGAACTCGTGGATCCGAAAAATGACAAGAGTGGAAGACATCATGATCAGAGTTAAATCCCTGAAATGGCAATGGGCTGAACATACTGCCAGAAGGACAGACCATCGATGGACAACCGAAATTTTAGATTGGATTCCAAGGGACAGGAAAAGACCCAGAAGAAGACCACATGGGAGATGGGTGGATGAAATTCGAAACTATGCGGGAGTGACATGTAGGAGACTGGCACAAGACAGACCGTTGTGGAGGAAAATTGGAGAGACCTTCGTCCAGCAGTGGATTGATAATGGTTGACAATGATTATGATGATGATTATGATGATGATATGCAGGGTGCATTGGAAAATCCCTTTAGCCTGGAATAACTTGCGAACGGAGAGAGGTACAGTTATGCAAATGAGATAACGGTGTAGTAAAGCGACTACGCCCGATTTAATGCAACCCATAGATGCGCCTCTAGTGGTAAAATGCGTTAGCCATTGCAAATCGAAAACGAAAAAAGATAAAGCAAACTTTCCAAATACAAAGTTGTAGAACATCAATTAATTAGTACAAAACGACATTTGTTTCACGCGGATAAGATAAATTGTCGCTTGAATACCCTAAAATGTCCGAAATCGATGCACGACATTTTGTGTGAACGTTTGAAGGGAACAGGCATAGGCATGAGCAAATACACACAATTATCGCATAAATGCGTACTTGTGTCAATACAGTTTGATGACGTCAGACGAATCAAAAACAAAAAAGTAAAACTGGCGCACAGTGATAAAAACTTAATGTTAAGTATGTTCGAAGAGTTCGCCATTGCCCACGATATACATTTGTTTTCGTGAAAGTAATTCTGCATGAACATTCCTCAGCATGGAAGGTGTCACACCATTGCAAGCATCTGTAACACGACGACGTAGATCCAGCAGACTTGTAGACGCTGCTGCATACACCTGATTTTTTACGTAACCCCAGAAATCCAAGCTCGCCATTCTCACACAGCGGACGTAGACCTAAACTGCTGATCAGGGTACATCCTACTGTTGGTTTTAATATCGTAGGTACAGTACAACGTCACAAACTGCATTTGCATACGGCTACGTTTGCGAAATCTGAATATGCAGATTCGAATCGTCGCATATCGATTTTAGACATTTTAGGGTATTCAGGCGACAATTTATTTTATCCGTGTAAAACAAATGTTGTTTTGTACGAATTAATTGATGCTCTACAACTTTGTGATTAGAAAGTTTGCTCTATCTCTTTTCGTTTTCGATTTGCAATGGCTAACTTCCGCATTTCGTCACTAGGGGCGCTGCTATTTATTGCATTCGATCGGGCGTACTCGCTTTACTCTACCGTTATCTCACTTGCATAACTGAACCTCTATCCGTTCGCAAGTTATTCAATGCTAAATGGACTTTCCTATGCACCCAGTATATACAGTATATCATCATCATCGTCATTGTCAACCATCATCAATCCACTGCTGGACGAAGGTCTCAACAAGTTTCCTCCACAACGGTCTGTCATGTACCAGTCTCCTCCATGTTACTCCCGCAGGCTTTCGAATTTCATCCCACCAACTCCCATGTGGTCTTCTTCTGGGTCTTTTCCTGTCCCTTGGAATCCAATCTAAAATTTCGGCTGTACATCGATGGTCTGTCCTTCTGGCAGTATGTCCAGCCCATTGCCATTTCAGGGATTTAACTCTGATCATGATGTCTTCCACTCTTGTCATTTTTCGGATCCACAAGTTTCTCTTCTAATCTCTCCTGGTTACACCAAGTATGCACCCCTCCGCGCTTCTCTGAGTTGTCTGCAACCTTTGTATGTCTCTTTTAGTTAAAGCCCACGTCTCTGTACCATACGTAAGTCTGGAAGGATGCATTGATCAAACACTTTTCTTTTAAGACATAATGGCATATTGCTCTTGAACATTATGCTGATTCTTCCAAAAGCTCTCCTGGCAAGTTTTATACGCCGATTAATTTCTTCACCAATGCGACCCTCACTTGATATATGCTGCACAAGATAAACGTACGTATCTGTTATCTCCAGCTTTTCTCCATCAATCGATAAATCTTCATTTCTTGTAAAAGCATTGAACATCACTTTTGGTCTTCTGAAAGTTCATTTTGAATCCCACTTCTTTACTCTTGTCAGCAAGTACCTGGATCATACTCTGCAGCTCTGATGGGGTAGTTGCAAAAATGGCTATGTCATCAGCAAAACGAAGGTGGGTTAGATAATCTCCATTAATCTTTATCCCTTTGTTTTCCCAGTTCGGTGATTGAAAGACATTTTCCAATGTGGCATTAAAGAGCTTGAGAGATATTGTGTCACCTTGTCTCACTCCCTTTCCAATTTTTATGTGTGTTGTATTTTCAAACAGCCGAATCTTTGCACTTGCATTTTCATAGATGTTATTAATAATATTAATATATGCATCTTCAATACTGCAGGATTTCAAAGCCATTGTAACTGCTGATGGTTTCACCGAATCAAAGGCCTTTTCATAATCGATTAAAGCCATACACAATGGAAGTTCATATTCCATCGCTCTTTCAATTAGTTCTCTCAGTACGTGGATACGATCTATTGTGCTGTAGCCACTCCTGAATCCAGCTTGTTCTCTCGGTTGAGCCATGTCCAGTGTCACCTTCAAACGGTGTGAAAGAACTTTAGTGAAGATTTTATAAACCACTGATAGGAGGTTGATAGGTCTGTAGCTCCTGAGATCCTCAATGCCACCTTTTTTATGTAGCAAGATCATTGTAGCGTTGTTCCAATCCTCAGGAATCTTCCCTTCATTAAGATATCGAGTGAAAATTTGGGCGAGTACTGTTTCAATTTCTTCACTAGCTTCTTGAGTGATGTGTACAGTAATTCCTTCTTCTCCTGGAGCTTTTCCCCGCTTCATGTTCTTAATTGCATGTGCAACTTCTGCTGGGAGGATTGGAAGAACTCTGGTACTGGTACCTTTCATGATGTCTGGAGCACACGTATCATCAATTTCATATAGTTTGGAGTATAAATCTTTTACTCTTGTCAAAATTTCGCCTCTGTTTCTTGTTACAGAACCATCTTCTTTTCTCAGTGCCATAATCTGTTTTTTTCCCTTACTGAGATGTCCCTTTGCTATCTTTAGGCTTTGGTTGTTTTCAATTGTTTTCTTCGCTAGTTCACAGTTGAATTTCCTTGCGTCTTCAGTGATACTTTTTCGTACCGTCTTGCATAGCTCTATATATTCCACTTTGGAAGTCACATCTTCTTTAGTTGTCCTCATCACTCTTCTTTTTCGCATCAACATTTTGGTTTTTCCTGATATTTTGTTCACATGCAACTTGTTCTTAGACCCAGCTAATTTTGTTGCTGTTTCCATAAGAGCTTTGGTTACTTTTCTGTTAACTTCAGAAATATCCACTTCTCCCGATGTTAGGCCTTCTAAAGCAGAGAATCTGTTCTTCAGTTCCAACTTGAAGGTTTTACGGTGTTTTTTAAGGTTGGTTATGTCAATACATTTTGTTTGTCTTATGAGCTTGCTACGTTCGAGTTTAGTGTTGAGGTGCATCTTACATCTCACCAATCTATGGTCACTACCTGAGTTGAACTTGTTTAGCACACTGCAGTCTTCTATGACGAATTTTTTGTTACACATAATAAAATTAATTTCACTTGTCCATCCATTGGGATGCCTCCGTGTCCATTTCCTGTGCGGCTTTTTCTTGAAAAAGGAGTTCAAGATGAAAAACCCTTCTGCCTCTGCAAACTCAACGAGCGTATTTCCACTCTGGCTTCTATTGCCGTGATCGAATTTACCTACTCAAGTTTCATTCTGTTGCCGTTGCCCTATTGAAATCTCCCATAATTATCTTCAAGTGCTGCTTGCCTTTATTATTTAGATGACGAATTTCCTCATAAAATTCTTCAATTTCTTCTTCAGGATGACTTGAGGTGGGTGTATAATTTGAATAATCTGAGCCTGGTATCTTCTCGAGAGTTGGATAACGAGTCGTGCAGCTCTGTCAGAGGAACTTTCAACTTTTACAACTTTAACCTTCAGTTTCTTGTTTACGCTTTAGAACCGTAGGTTGAAGAAGCGTATATGCTCCAGCTTTGTCCGTCCGTCCGTCCGCACGATAACTCGCGTAAAAATCATTCGATTTCGATGAAATTTTAGTAAGTGGTAGGGACCACCTGGGGACGAACCCTATTGAAAAAGGGGTTAATGGGGTCAAAGGTCACGACATATGAGCGTGGTCCATTCCGTTTCCCTTATGCATCATAACTTGCGTAAATATGGTTCGATTTCAATGAACTTGAAGTATGTGGTAAGGGATCACATTCGGACGAACCCTATTGAAGATGGGTGAACTGGGGTCAAAGATCACGGCATAGGAGTGGGATCCATTCCATTGCCCTTATGCGTCATAACTTGCGTAAATATGGTTCGATTTCAATGAAATTGAAGTATGTGGTAAGGGATCACATTAGGACGAACCCTATTGAAGATGGGCGAACTAACTGGGGTCAAAGGTCACGGCATAGGAGCGGGATCCATTCCATTGCCCTTATGCGTCATAACTTGGGTATATGGTTGGATTTCAATGAAATTGAAGTATGTGGTAAGGGATCACATACGGACGAACCCTATTGAAGATGGGCGAACTAACTGGGATCAAAGGTCACGGCATAGGAGCGGGATCCATTCCATTTCCTTATGCGTCATAACTTGCGAAAATATGGTTTGATTTCACTGAAATTTTAGTATGTGGTAAAGGACCAAAGAAGGACGAACCCTGTTTAAAATGGGCAAACTGGGGTCAAAGGTCACGACATAGGAACGGGATTCATTCCATCGCCTTTATGCGTCATAACTTGCGTAAATATTGTTCGATTTCAGTTAAATTTAAGTATGTGGTAAGAGACCACACAAGGACAAACCCTATTGAAAATGGGCGAACTGGGGTCAAAGGTCACGACATAGGAGCGGGATCCATTCCGTTGCCCTTATGCGTCATAGCTTGCGTAAATATGGTTCGATTTCAGTGAAATTTAAGTATGTGGTAAGGGACCACATAAGGACGAAGCCTATTGAAAATGGGCGAACTGGGAGAACCACGTGGAGGGAAGTGCAAAGAAACCTTCAGAATCGAATCATTAGTCAATACAATATATTTTTTGAAGGTTTATATTTTTTTAAGGACGAATCATATACTTTTGTCCTCTTGCATTGTCACTTAAAATAATTCGATTTTTACGCTGACAATTTGTGGTGTTTGGGTATATTCTGGAACTATTCTCATTTAAAATGGCTGAAAACTTTCTTACAGTACTCAACATATACGAGAAGCATTACATTTTCTTAAAGCGTTGAGGTGGTTCTACCTAAAATCTCTTCCTTATGTTTCCAATGATAAAATTTCTTTACATATTTTCTTCGTAATTAATGTATTTCCAAGGATGAAAATTTGCAAATCGATAAAACTAACTTTAAGTTATAGCACGGGATACTTAATACTTGCTAAAACATAACCACATAACCATAATTAAGCAATTCAACATTTTTTCTACTGACGTCATCAATGTACAGGTCGCGCCATCTATTAATAGGTGTAACATTACTAAAAGAAAAAATAATTGATTTTTAATATAATGATTGTTTATTTTTTAGCAAGTATTAAGTACCCCATGCTAAAACTTAAAGTTAGTTTTACCGATGTGAAAATTTTCAGCCTTAGGAATACATTAATTGCGAAGAAAATATGTAAAGAAATTTTACCATTGGAAACATACGGCAGAGATTTTAGGTGGTTGGTTGGAGGTTTAACGACCACCGTGAGCAACTCAATGGGCTATAAGCAGTCGCCCGTCCCAAATTTAGGGTCACTGGTTCCAGGGAAGGGAGAGAGCCAGTGCCGTAAGACAAACACAACATCCATGCCTGACCGGGATTCGAACCCGGACCCCTTACGGACGAATGATCAGAGGTCAGCGCCTTAGACCACTGCTCCACCGGGGCGGCCAGATTTTAGGTGGAACCACCTTAAGGTGGACGTCAAGTAATTTTGCTTTCTATGCTTCCAATGAAAAAAACTTTTGTACACATTTCCTTCACAATTAGTGTGTTCCCAAGGACGAAAATTTGAACATCAATTAAAATAACTTCATATTATAACTTGGAATACTTAATATTTTCTAAAACATAACCATAATTATATTAAAAATCAATAACTTTTTCTTTGGTGGTGTTGAAACCTGAAAAAAGATGGCGCGACTTTCATTATCTCCACGTATTTGATATATATTAACCACAGTACCGAGCAGAAGAACAGATCCGTAACATGGAAACGCACAAACAACATCGCAAAAACCTACAGTACCAAGCAGAAGAACAAATTCGTAACACGGAAACGCACCAAGAACATCGCAAAAACCCACAGTACCGAGTACAAGAACAGATTCGTAACACGGAAGCGCACCAAGAACATCGCAAAAGCTCACAGTACCGAGCAGAAGAACAGATCCGTAACACGGAAACGCCCCAAGAACATCGCAAAAACCCACAGTACCGAGCAGAAGAGCAGATTCGTAACACGGAAGCGCACCAAGAACATCGCAAAAACTCACAGTACCGAGCAGAAGAACAGATTCGTAACACGGAAACGCACCAAGAACATCGCAAAAACCCACAGTACCGAGCAGAAGAGCAGATTCGTAACACGGAAGCGCACCAAGAACATCGCAAAAACTCACAGTACCGAGCAGAAGAACAGATCCGTAACACGGAAGCGCACCAAGAACAACGCAAAAACCCACAGTACCGAGTAAAAGAACAGATTCGTAACACGGAAGCGCACCAAGAACATCGCAAAAACCCACAGTACCGTGTAGAAGAACAGATTCGTAACACGGAAGCTCACCGAGAACATCGCAAAAACCCACAGTACCGAGCAGAAGAACAAGCTCGCAATACTGAAACCCGTAGAATGGCTAGAGAAGGTGATGATAACTGGGAAAATTTTGAAAAGAATTATGATGAAAAAATAAGGGATGGTCCGATACATGCTTGTGTCTGTTGCGGAAGATTATGGTTCAAGTCATCTGTTAGAACCTTATCCAAAGATTGTTTGATTGAAAGAGGTTTTAGTAACAATTTCATTTCATCTGTGTACAGGCTAGATCAGAGAGATGAACATGATATCTTCTACCACACATGCGATAGAGAAGTTTCTCGTGGTAATATTCCTAAATTATGTCTTAAGAATGGCTTAGACTTTCCTGAATTGCCAGACTGCTTACAAAATTTCACTCCACTAGAAGAGCGTAATGTCGCCGCACGGATACCATTTATGTCTATAAGAGCTTTGGGAATAGACCAACAGTGTGGTCTAAAAGGATCTGTTATCAATGTTCCAAATCCAGTGGATCGTACTGTGTCAATACTACCAAGAAATTTTTCAGACACGTTTACTATTAAATTAAAGCTAAAACGTCGGAATGCATACCAAAGCCATTACATGTGTGAATCAGTTTGCCCACGAAAAATTTTCGATGCTGCAAAGTATTTAGTAGAACAAGAACTTTACAAGTTAGAAGGAATAACTCTTTCTCATGACTGGCTATTTACAAATGATCTCGAATCTAGTGAAAGTGATGATTCATCAAAAGACAACACTGATGCTATTGTTACTAACGTCAGAACCGTTGATACAGAGGATGAATTTGACGAGAATACACATCAGAATTTCGGAGAGGAAACCTTAATTGAGTCGTGTGAAATATCTGGTATTGCCTTTGCTCCTGGAGAAGGCCAAAAGCCTTTATCTCTCCTTTTAGATACGCATGCTGAAATACTTGCTTTTCCAACTATCATCATCATCATCATCATTGTCAACCTTTATCAATCCACTGCTGGACGAAGGTCTCCCAAAGTTTCCGCCACAACGGTCTGTCTTGTGCCAGTCTCCTCCATGTCACTCCCTCATTATTTCGAATTTCATCCACCCATCTTCCATGTGGTCTTCTTCTGGGTCTTTTCCTGTCCCTTGAAATCCAATCTAAAATTTCGGCTCTCCATCGATGGTCTGTCCTTCTGGCAGTATGTCCAGCCCATTGCTATTTCAGGGATTTAACTCTGATCATGATGTCTTCCACTCTTGTCATTTTTCGGATCCACGAGTTCCTCTTCTTATCTCTCCTGGTTACACCAAGCATGCACCTGTCCATGTTTCTTTGAGTTGTCTGCAGCCTTTGTATGTCTCTTTTAGTTAAGGTCCACGTCTCTGCACCATACGTAAGCACTGGAAGGATGCATTGATCAAACACTTTTCTTTTAAGACATAATGGCATATTGCTCTTGAAAATTATGCTGTTTCTTTCCAAAAGCTCTCCAGGCAAGTTTTGTACGCCGATTAATTTCTTCATCAATGTGACCCTCACTTGATATCTGCTGTCCATGATAAACGTACGTGTCTGTTATCTCCAGCTTTTCTACATCAATCGATAAATCTTCATTTTCTTGTAAAAGCATTGAACATCACTTTTGTCTTCTGAAAGTTCCTTTTGAATCCCACTTCTTTACTCTTGTCAGGAAGTTCCTGGATCATACTCTGCAGCTCTGATGGGGTAGTTGCAAAAATGACTATGTTATCAGCAAAACGAAGGTGGGTTAGATAATCTCCATTAATCTTTATTCCTTTGTTTTCCCAGTTCAGTGATTGAAAGACATTTTCCAATGTGGCATTATAGAGCTTGGGAGATATGGTGTCACGTTGTCTCAGCCGCCCCGGTGGCGCAGTGGTCTAAGGCGCTGGCCTCTGATCGTTCGTCCGTAAGGGGTCCGGGTTCGAATCCCGGTCAGGCATGGATGTTGTGTTTGTCTTACGGCACTGGCTCTCTCCCTTCCCTGGAACCCGTTACCCTAAATTAGGGACGGGCGACTGCTTATAGCCCATTGCGTTGCTCACGGTGGTCGTTAAACCTCCAATCAAAAAAAAAAAAAACACGTTGTCTCACTCCTTTTCCAATTTTTATGTGTGTTGTATTTTCAAACAGCCGAATCTTTGCACTTGCATTTTCATAGATGTTATTAACAATATTAATGTACTCATCTTCAATACCGCAGGATTTCAGAGCCATTGTAACTGCTGATGGTTTCACCGAATCAAAGGCTTTTTCATAATCGATAAAAGCCATGCACAATGGAAGTTCATATTCCCTCGCTCTTTCAATTAGTTCTCTCAGTACGTGGATATCATCTATTGTGCTGTAGCCACTCCTGAATCCAGCTTGTTCTCTCCGTTGAGCCATGTCTAATGTCACCTTTAAACGGTGTGAAAAAACTTTAATGAAGATTTTATAAACCACTGATAGGAGGCTGATAGGTCTGTGGTTCCCGAGATCCTCAATGTCACCTTTTTGATGTAGCAAGATCATTGTAGCGTTGTTCCAATCCTCAGGAATCTTCCCTTCATTAAGGCATCGAGTGAAAATTTGGGCGAGTACTGTTTCGATTTCTCCACTTGCTTCTTGTATGATGTCTACAGTAATTCCATCTTCTCCTGGAGCTTTTCCCCGCTTCATGTTCTTGATTGCATGTGTAACTGCTGCTGGAAGGACTGGAAGAACTCTGGTACTGGTACTTTTCATGATGTCTGGAGTACATGTATCATCCCTTTCATATAATTTGGAGGAAAAATCTTTTACTCTTGTCAAAATTTCGCCTTGACTTCTTGTTACAGAACCATCTTCTTTTCTGAGTGCCACAATCTGATTTCTTCCTTTACTGAGACGTCCCTTTGCTATCTTTAGGCTTTGGTTGTTTTCAATTGCTTTCCTTACTAGTTCACAGTTGAATTTCCTTACGTGTTTAGTGATAATTTTTCGTACTGTCTTGCATAGCTCTATATATTCCACTTTGGAAGTCACATCTTCTTTAGTTATCCTCATCTCTCTTCTTTTTTGCATCAACATTTTGGTTTTTCCTGATAATTTGTTCACATGCAACTTGTTCTTAGACCCAGCTAATTTTGTTGCTGTTTCCATAAGAGCTTTGGTTACTTTTCTGTTAACTTCAGAAATATCCACTTCTTCCGATGTTAGGCCTTCTAAAGCAGAGAATCTGTTCTTCAGTTCCAACTTGAAGGTTTTACGGTGTTTTTTAAGGTTGGTTATGTCAATACATTTTGTTTGTCTTATGAGCTTGCTACGTTCGAGTTTAGTGTTGAGGTGCATCTTACATCTCACCAATCTATGGTAACTACCTGTGTTGAACTTGTTTAGCACACTGCAGTCTTCTATGACGAAGTTTTTGTTACACATAATAAAATCAATTTAGCATCGTCCCATTTGGATGTCTCCATGTCCATTGCCTGTGTGGCTTTTTCTTAAAAAAGGAGTTCAAGATGAAAAACCCTTCTGCCTTGGCAAACTCAACAAGAATATTTCCACGCTGGTTTCTGTTGCCGTGACCGAATTTACCTACTGAAGTTTCATTCTGTTGTCGTTGCCCTATTTTTGCATTGAAATCTCCCATAATTATCTTTAAGTGCTGCTCACCTGTATTATTTAGATGACGAATTTCCTCATAAAATTTTTCAATTTCTTCTTCAGGATGACTTCTTGTGGGTGCATAAGTTTGAATAATCTGAGCCTGGTATCTTCTCGAGAGTTGGATAACGAGTCGTGCAGCTTTTTCAGAGGAACTTTTAACTTCTACAACTTTTTCCTTCAGTTTCTTGTTTATTATAAATCCAACACCATTAGTTCTGCTAGTATCAGTCCCACCATAGTAGAAGAGATGTCCACTTTTCAGTTCAATGAGATCTTCTTATTTTCTCCTTACCTCACTTAGCCCCACGATGTCCCACTTGATCCTTTGTAGTTCCTCTTCCAATTCAAGAAGCCTTGAATCAGAAGATAGGGAGCGTCCATTATACGTAGCCAAGGTCAGCATCAGATGGCAGCCTAGTCCGGTCCTCCGGGGATTCTTCGCACCCTCTGCCTTCATGTCGCACTGGCCGCTGCCTTGGCCAGGTACATTCCAACTGCCGGAG
Source organism: Macrothele yani (assembly GCA_039090855.1). Classification (NCBI taxonomy): domain Eukaryota; kingdom Metazoa; phylum Arthropoda; class Arachnida; order Araneae; family Macrothelidae; genus Macrothele; species Macrothele yani. The sequence continues at coordinate 125,857,441 of CM077024.1, read as the reverse complement.
ACTAAGGGCCAAGATTTATGTTGTGGAGTCATTTTGGAGGGGTTTGGCCATAACTCACCACGCTGGCCAAGCGGGTTGGTAAGTGTGGTATAGCATTTCCTCTAATCCCAATGGTATAGTTATACCGCGCATCACCTGACCTTACATCCCTTTCCAACTACATATGGTGATAAATGTAGAAAACCTACTGTTAGTCTCTCGTACATGGACATATGCAATTCAGAAATTCGTCGCTACGATCGCCGAGCAGCTCGAACTGATCACCTCCTATATGAATACAAGAAAAACGAAATTTCTAAAATTTCTGGTTCTATTGCAATTGCTCTAAAGAAAAAAAACAAAGCCTACGGGAAACTAAGGTAAAACATTTATTAGATAAAACTGAGGTTAATACTCTAACTCAGGCCGATGAAGGATACAAGTTTCTAAGAAACATTAGAAGTGCGCCAGCACACTGGGAAGAGGAAAAGATAAAGGTTTGTGCCATGATACGACAGTTTGGTTTACCAACTTTTTTTTTGACGTTATCTGCAGCAGAAAGCAAGTGGCCTGAGCTTTTAAGAATCTTACGAATCAATGTGGACCACACAGTAATTACATCTGAGGAAGCACAAAATATGTCATTTAATGAAAAAGCACGATTAATAAAATCAGACGCAGTTACATGCGCATTATATTTCTGGCAAACTTTCAAGGAACTTATGAAAACATGGAAATCAAAAAGAGGCCCTTTTGGTGATAGAAAAGTTAAGCACCACTATTTTCGCATTGAATTTCAACATAGAGGTTCACCTCACGTCCATATGCTCTTGTGGTTAGAAAATGCTCCCAATTTTGATTCAAGTGATGCAGATTCAATTCAAAGGACTGAATCATTTATAAATGAAATAATTACTTGCTCATCAGATGCGTCTAACGAAAAGATCAAAGAGCTATTGGCACTTCAGAAGCACAGGCACAGTCACACCTGCAAAAAACGAACGAGCACTGAAACTGTTTGTCGTTTTGGAATTCCTTTCTATCCAATGGACAGAACAAGAATCCTGCTTCCTCTGAGTAGTAATGAACAAGTTCCAAGTATGAAAAGTGAACTTGATGATATAAAAGTTGCGCTCAACCAAATTTCTCAGGAGAACATGACGTTCGAGCAGTTCCTTCAGCAACTAGGGCTATCAAAAGATACATACATTTTGATAATAAGGTCATCACTTGATAAACCTAAAGTGTTCATACAGAGAAATCTAAGTGAAATATTCATCAATAACTAAAACTATAAGATCCTTAGTCTTCATCATGCAAATATGGACATCCAGTTTGTGCTCGATGCCTTTGCTTGTGCCACATATATAGTTGACTACATCAACAAATCCAACCGAGGAATGTCTAAGTTTTAGAGGGAGGCTTTGGCTGAGGCTCGAGCAGGTAATACAAGTATTCGCCAGCAACTCCGGGCAGTAGCAAATCAATTCATAAATGCTTCAGAGATCAGCGCTCAAGAAGCAGCATGGAATTTGTTGCGTTTACGTATGTCTGAAGCAAGCGAAGCAGAAATATTTATTCCAACATGCTTGCCGGAAGAGCGAATACGGATCGTTAAAAGTGAGCAAGAACTGCGGGAGATAGATCCAGAGTCACCTGATGTCTGTGTTTCGGGGCTTATTGAGCACTATGTGCAAAGACCAGATAGCCTTGAAGAAGTTTGTTTAGCCAAATTTGCTGCATATTACAATTTCCCTAAAACTAAACGATACGTTGTTCACAATGCACCATATGATGACGAAACTCAACCAATAGAAGGAAACAATGGAGAATGTGAGGATGTTCAAACCATTTTGCAGTTGAAAGATAAATCAGGTTTCCTAAAACAGCGCAAAAAAGCAAAAATCATCAGATATAGAAAGTATAGGCTTTCTCAGGATCCTGATAATTTTTTAGAGAGCTCTTAATGTTGTATTACCCATGGCGTAACGAGTTTTCGGAACTCATCGGCATAAATGTGAAAGAAATATTTGAACAAAATCAAAACATTATATTGGAGAATAGGAAAGGGTTTGTTGCTACTGCAAATGAACAAAATGACACTGAAATTGAAGATGCTATAGCATTAAGAGAAAACTTCATTGTCGAAGATGAGAGAGAGAGCGCAGAAGAACAATATTCATGCGATGATGAATTTTCTGCTTATGGTTTTGATTCACATGATTTCCAAGGAGACATTATGACAGAGCTAGGTGAAATTCCAGCACAAACTATTGCAGAAAGTTTCTGTGTACCACACCAAGTATCTGAAACAGAAAATCTTGGGATGATACGAAGACTGAACGCTCGACAGCGTGATGATTTAATGCATGTAATGCATCTTATGAAGTCTAAAGATCAAGATATGTACCATTTCATCAGCGGAAGTGCTGGCACAGGAAAAACCGTGCTTATTAAAGCTTTGTATCAAAGTCTCCTGAGGTATTATAATAAGGAACGTGGAACAGATCCGAGTGAGATGAAAGTAGTAGTATGTGCACCCACTGGAAAAGCAGCACATAAAATTGATGGTGTCACTGTGCATTCGGCTTTTGCTCTCCCAGTAAACCAAATGGGGCACAAAATGGCAGATCTGTCAGATGATATTTCAATACTTTGGCTATGCTGTTTTCTCGTGTTAAAGCAGTCATAATAGACGAAGTATCTATGGTTGGTGCACAAATGCTTAATAATGTAAATCATCGCCTTCAGGACATTTTTAGGTCCAAGAAGAACTTCGGGGGAGTGACAATTTTTGTATTTGGAGATTTTCGACAACTGCCACCAGTTGGCGATGCATTTGTTTTCCAGCCAAGTAGATCTGATATTATTGGTCAGTTAACAGGTCCACCGTCTGCGTTGTGGGAAATATTTAAGCTATTTGAACTCACAGACGTAATGAGACAAAAAGAAGATTTAAAGTTTGCAAATGCGCTGTGCAATTTATCAGATGGAATCATGTCTAAAGCTGATATAGCTCTGTTTTCTTCCCGCACTTTCAGTGAAATTTCTCTTTCTGATGAAACCAAACGGTTCATAAGACTATTTGTTACAAATGTTGAGAAATATCATTATAACTGAGAAATATGAATACTGAAGGCACCGTCGCAGTGGCATTTGACTCAACTTTGAGGACTGGTTCTGAGTCTGGCAAGAAAAGAATGCTGGAATCAATAGCAGCAAAAAAAAAAAAAAAAAATCGCAGAAACGTATGGCTTACCGCATTCAGTTTATTTGAAAATTGGAGCCAGATACGTGATGACAAATAATATTGATATAGTGATGGTCTTGTCAATGGTTCAACCGGCACATTGAAAAACTTCAATAGGGAACAAACAGTAATAACAATAGCCATATCCCTCTTCGTGTGTGGCTTGAATTCGACAGTGCTCGTGTTGGTTCAAATGCTCGCTCTAAATTTGATACTTACATCCGTGCAAAACACATCCCTCCAACTTGGACTTCACTTGGACTAATTAAAAGAGCAATATACACCCGCCAGTCAAGCAGTCTTCAAGTAGTTAGAAGACAGTTCCCACTTGTAGCAGCTGAAGGCATAACGGTACACAAAAGTCATTGAGCAACGTATGGCAATGTGGTTGTAAAACTGAGAAAGGGGATGACAAGACAGTCACTGTACGTTGCTTGCTCAAGAACTACAAGTGCATCTGGCCTATATTTAATTGGGTCATTTGAAGCTCCACAGGCTCCAAGGAAGTTGGATGCAGTAGCTGTTGAGATGAAAAGATTAACAGAAAATCCTTTGGTGCCAATATTTCAGTTTTTACATGAGCCTAAGAAAGAAATTCAAATATTATTTCAAAATATCCCGAGCCTCTTAAAGCATTTACCAGATGTAGCATGTGACTTATGTTTCACGGAGTCTGATATTTTGCTTTTTTCTGAAACCTGGACATTATCAAGCGACGATATTGTGATACAAGAGTTTAAAGAAATAGCCAGAATAAATTATTCCACGAAGAGGAAAGCATTTGGTGTAACAGCATATATAAAAGCATCATTGTTACACATCGTGAAAGACCTCAGGAAATTCAGTGACTTTCAGTTATATTCAGGACACTAAGAAGCAGTACAATTTTGTGTAAATGACATTACATTTAGTCCTTTACATTTAGTCCTTTACTTTTCTCCTAAATGCATAATCGCTGAAATCATCAACGTTTTAGAGCAAATCGCCAAGGTACAGCGGAGGCAAATCATTGTTGGTGACTTTAATGTTGACCTTCTTGCATCAAAAACACTGTTGTTATTCTTCACAGGAAAAGGTTTTACAAAATTACTGACAAGTGATATATATACTACAGATCATCATCATCATCATTGTCAACCATTATCAATCCACTGCTGGACGAAGGTCTCCCCAAGTTTCCTCCACAACGGTCTGTCTTGTGCCAGTCTCCTCCATGTCACTCCCGCATACTTTCGAATTTCATCCACTCATCTCCCATGTGGTCTTCTTCTGGGTCTTTTCCTGTCCCTTGAAATCCAATCTAAAATTTCGGCTCTCCATCGATGGTCTGTCCTTCTGGCAGTATGTCCAGCCCATTGCCATTTCAGGGATTTAACTCTGATCATGATGTCTTCCGCTCTTGTCATTTTTCGGATCCACGAGTTCCTCTTCTTGTCTCTCCTGGTTACAACAAGCATGCACCTCTCCATGCTGCTTTGAGTTGTCAGCAGCCTTTGTATGTCTCTTTTAGTTAAGGTCCACGTCTCTGCACCATACGTAAGCACTGGAAGGATGCATTGATCAAACACTTTTCTTTTAAGACATAATGGCATATTGCTCTTGAAAATTATGCTGTTTCTTCCAAAAGCTCTCCAGGCAAGTTTTTTACGCCGATTAATTTCTTCATCAACGTGACCCTCACTTGATATCTGCTGTCCAAGATAAACGTACGTGTCTGTTATCTCCAGCTTTTCACCATCAATCGATAAATCTTCATTTCTTGAAAAAGCATTGAACATCACTTTTGTCTTCTGAAAGTTCATTTTTAATCCCACTTCTTTACTCTTGTCAACAAGTTCCTGAATCATACTCTGCAGCTCTGATGGGGTAGTTGCAAAAATGACTACGTCATCAGCAAAACGAAGGTGGGTTAGATAATCTCCATTAATCTTTATCCCCTTGTTTTCCCAGCCCAGCGACGGAAAGACACCCTCCAATGTCGCATTAAAGAGTTTCGGAGATATGGTGTCACCTTGTCTCACTCCCTTTCCAATTTTTATGTGTGTTGTATTCTCAAACAGCCGAATCTTTGCACTTGCATTTTCATAGATGTTATTAATAATATTAATGTATGCATCTTCAATACAGCAGGATTTCAGAGCCATTGTAACTGCTGATGGTTTCACCGAATCAAAGGCTTTTTCATAATCGATAAAAGCCATGCACAATGGAAGTTCATATTCCCTCGCTCTTTCAATTAGTTCTCTCAGTACTTGGATATGATCTATTGTGCTGTAGCCACTCCTGAATCCAGCTTGTTCTTTCGGTTGAGCCATGTCCAGTGTTACCTTCAAACGATGTGAAAGAACTTTAGTGAAGATTTTATAAACCACTGATAGGAGGCTGATAGGTCTGTAGTTTCCGAGATCCTCAATGTCACCTTTTTTATGTAGCAGGATCATTGTAGTGTTGTTCCAATCCTCAGGAATCTTCCCTTCATTAAGACATCGAGTGAAAATTTGGGCGAGTACTGTTTCGATTTCTCCACTTGCTTCTTGTATGATGTCTACAGTAATTCCATCTTCTCCTGGAGCTTTTCCCCGCTTCATGTTCTTGATTGCATGTGCAACTTCTGCTGGGAAGACTGGAAGAACTCTGGTGCTGGTACCTTTTACGATGTATGGAGTACATGTATCATCCCGTTCATATAATTTGGAGTAGAAATCTTTCACTCTTGTCAAAATTTCGCCTCTATTTCTTGTTACAGAACCATCTTGTTTTCTCAGTGCCATAATCTGTTTTCTTCCCTTACTGAGATGTCCCTTTGCTATCTTTAGGCTTTGGTTGTTTTCAATTGCTTTCCTCACTAGTTCACAGGTGAATTTCCTTACGTCTTCAGTGATACTTTTTCGTACTGTCTTGCAGAGCTCTATATATCTCACTTTGGAAGTTACATCTTCTTTAGTTGTTCTCATCTCTCTTCTTTTTTGAATCAGCATTTTCGTTTTTCCTGATAATTTGTTCACATGCAACTTGTTCTTAGACCCAGCTAATTTTGTTGCTGTTTCCATAAGAGCTTTGGTTACTTTTCTGTTAATTTCAGAAATATCCACTTCTTCCGATGTTAGGCCTTCTAAAGCAGAGAATCTGTTTTTCAGTTCCAACTTGAAGGTATTATGCAGTTTTTTAAGGCTGGTTATGTCAATACATTTTGTTTGTCTTATGAGCTTGCCACGTTCAAGTTTAGTGTTGAGGTGCATCTGTAACGTATACTCTCGATTCACTTTCCTTTTGATTTTTACTATCTCTGGTTATTTTATTTTCCTATGTAAAATATTTTCTTACTGAATGAGATGTTATTTCACCCGCTGAATGAGATCTGGCAATGAGTGTAAGTCATGTCGTGGTGGTAACCAGTATAAATAGGCGCGTTCAACGATACCAAGGGAGAGCTTTTTGTTGATGTGCGTAGGGTGAGCTGTTGTTTATGTGTCAGAGAGCTGTTGTTTATGTGAGTAGAGCTTCGTTCATGTGCAAGGAACTACGTGTTATTTGAGTAGCTGTGTGTGATGGTACAAGTAGAAGTTCATAATAAGGAGTTTTAAGTAAGTACGACCTTCTCAGTTCATAGTACTGTCAGACCTCTGTCTGGCTGTTAGGTTTATTTCATTTAGTGTTATTAGTAACAACCAGCATAAGACTTTATTCATCTTAATTACTACTACAACATTACTACCAGTTATAAGCTTGTTCATTATTATTACTACACTACTAGCAGGAAAGTTTATTCATGATTTAATTAACAAACAACAACCATTACTAGAAGAAACTAGTAGCAGAAACATTAGAAGAAGCATTATAAAGCATTATAACATTAGTAGAAGAGTTATATTCATTATAATTAGCTTAGTTAAAAGCCATATTCATTATAATTGGCGCCCGAACATTTCTCGAACAGGAGATCTTGACAATTATTTCCCATGTCTTCACTAAATGAGACAACTTCAATTTTTCACCCTAAATCAAATTTGGGTGGTGATGGGATTAATTTCGGCCATCTGCAAGAAGCCTGTGGGGCTCACTTTGATATGAGTGATCTACATGTACCCAGGCATTCTTCACAATTTCGTAATTCACCAGCTTCCTATTACTCTGAGTCGCGGGTCGTACCTGAGGGAGTTCAATCCTCTCAGCGAAGCAGAATGCTTGCCCATTTCGTGCCGCATGTAGGAACAATTCTTTTCAATGGTTTGGAGGGATCCTTAAAACTCCTCGAAGATTTGGAAGATCATTTTGATCTCTACAATATTCCTGAAGACTGCAAAGTATAAATCGCAGGCACTTGCTTGAAGGATACCGCAAAGACCTGGTATCGGCAGTGGAGAGTGTCGAACCCGGATTCTCATTATGAGAATTTCCGAGCAGAATTTTTGGAGGCCTTTCCTTTCGGCCTCAGTCGAGCTAGCCTTGCACAACAACTTTTTTCTCGTTAGCAAGGACCCAACGATAGCCCTGTTGCATTTGCGTTGGAAACAACACGCTTATATAACTTATGGGATCCACATGCCAGTCATGTCGACATGTTGGATACCCTATTGCAGCAGCTCGACCCATTTTCTACAAGATTTTCTTAAGGTTCGACACCCTGCCACAATTCATGAATGCCTTCGCCTCATACGAACGTATGAAGAGCGACACGGCAAACATGGTTCAACTCACCATGCTCGGGCACCCCGCGAGGCTTATTACGAAAACCCTCAGCGGCATAATAGGCATAATAACTTTCAGCGCGAGCATACACAAGTGCACGCCCAAGCTTCATACCTTCCACCACACAGAAGAGTGGCAAACCAACCGCGAATTTCTGAACAATCTTCGGGATATCGTACAAATGCACAGTATGCTCGACCCTGTTCCAATCCGCATCATTCGGAACGTTTTCATGCTCAGGGCAATGATGATTTTTCTGCCCGTGCTGAGGGAAGAAATAATAGATATGAAAATGTCAACAGACACGCGGAGTTCCCGAACGCAGATTTCACGCAGTTTTCCTCATCGTGAAAATTTTCCCGATACCCGGCAGGGTCGAGGTTTCAGACCGCATGATAATCCAACCAGGAATCCTTTAAACTTCCAAAGGAAGTAGACCAAGGGTCGGTCCTGCTTCCTGATACCAAGCATTCTGACCCTAAAACAGTATTAGTGACTGTCCAAACTCCTCAGTTGCCTGATGTATTCTTGACAATTGAAGATATTATTGTCGAGACAAAGTTCGACACTGGTTCTGAAATATCAGCCCTAAATACGAAGTTTTGCACTGACAATTTTCCTGCGATACTCGTTCAGCCTGCGACGAAGTATTTGCGAGGTGCAAATAACGAAATCTTCAGTATCACAGGAACTGTCACATTATCTCTAGGGCTGGGAAAGGCTCGTTTTACGCATTCTTTCCTGCTTATAGACGAACTACCTGTTAAATGTCTAATGGGAATGGACTTTATTAATAAGTTTCAAATAACTCTGAATTTCGTACAACATGTGATTTCCTTTCCGGAACCTGTCGAAATGATTCCTACGGTCCCTATGGATATAACGCGTTTGTTATTGAGTAACCAATTGAATGAGAGGCAACGAAACCAGCTTTCTCTACTTTTGCAGGAAAGCCCTGGTTTATTTTCTGATCAACCTGGTTTCACACAGGTGGTTTATCATGTCATTGACACTGAGGGTTCGAAACCGATTGCGACGAAACCTTACCCTTGTGCTCCCCATAAGAAACAGGAAATGCAACGTCAAATTTCTGAAATGATTAAACAGGGCATAATAAGGGAATCAACAAGCGCCTGGGCTGCTCCTGCCTTTTTGGTTCCAAAAACACAGCCCAATGAATTTCGTTTCATGACAGATTTCCCTAGCTCAACCAAGTCACAAAAACGATCAATTATCCACTACCTGTCATGTCACATATTTTGCATGACCTGTCATCAACCAAATGGATGTCAACCTTGGATTTGGCGAGTGGATATTGGCAGGTGGCTGTACATCCGGACTCTGTCGATAAAACAGGCTTTGTGACTCCTTTTGGGGCTTATGAATACCTGCGTATGCCCTTTGGATTAGCTTCTGCACCTGCTACTTTCCAAAAGCTTATGGATACGGTTCTCAGACCTGTTCTGGGTCCCCATGTGCATGTATATTTGGATGACATTATTATTACATCCGAGACTTTTGACGAGCACCTTTCTCTGCTCAAACAGGTGTTCCAACTCATATACAATGCTGGCTTGACGTTAAAACCTGGTAAATGCCAGATAGCGAGGGACGAGATTGTATATCTGGGGTTGAAAATCACTCCCCACGGCTTATTTACGGAAAATGAAAAAATTAGGCCTATTGTTGACTTTCCTCGGCCTAAAACAGCAAAAGAACTATAACGCTTTCTGGGAATGACCGGATGGTATCAGCAGTTCGTCCCCGCTTATGCTACAATCTGTGAGCCATTGTATGCTTTAAAACGTAAATACAAGAAGTTTGTTTGAACACCTGAGGCTAACGCTGCATTCGAAACACTGAAGTCTGCGTTGACTCAGCCTCCTGTGTTGGCTTTCCCGGATCATACTAAGGAATTTGATATTTATACTGACGCATCCGGAGTTGGTCTTGGTTGCGTTTTGTCACAAGCTGGGCATCCAATAGCTTTTGCGTCTCGTACTTTAGCCAAAGCTGAACGCAATTATTCAGCTACGGAACGTGAATGTCTTTCTGTTGTGTATGCTCTTCACAAATTTCAATGTTATCTTAACGAATTGACAGTTAACATAATTACGGATCATTCTGCCCTTCAGTATTTGAATTCTGCTAAGCACCTATCTCAAAGACTTATGAAGTATGCTCTGAAGTTACAAGAGAGCAACATCAAAATTTCGTATCAGCCAGGTCATAAGAATCAATTACCGGACGCATTGTCTCGCGTTCCGATTAGTGGGGTCCCCACAGAAACTACTCCTGGATGTCAGGCTTTACTTCTAATAGCTGATATAACATCCAGAGAGCAGATAATGGCAGAATTAATAAATGATCCAGATTTCGGGGATATCTATAATTTTTTGCTTGCGGGTTCGCCCCTACAAAGTGATCCTTCTCTGGCTGGAAGGTCACAACATTTTGAAGTCATAGAGGGTCTTCTTTACTATACGAAATCTAGGACTACTAGGGCAGAGTTTCGCCCATGTATTCCGCGAACCCTTAGAATGGCCCTTTTAAACGAATTTCATGACAAACCTCTTGCAGGCCATTTAGGTATTCGCAAGACCCGTTGTAAATTACGGGATGTTGCCTATTGGCCTGGCATGTACCAAAGTGTGCTCGCATACGTTCAATCATGTCACTTGTGTCAGATTAATAATTACCGTAATGTAAGACCGGCCGGTCACTTGAAATCTAGTTCAAGTTCTCATGTTTTTGACATTATTTCAATAGATTTATTGGGACCTTATCCTTTATCTGTTAAAAACAAAGCTCGTTACGTTTTAGTATTAACTGATAATTTTTCTAAATGGGTTGAAGTTTTTCCCATTAAAGCCGCTACGGCAGAAGTTATTTGTAATGCATTAATTAATGAAGTATTCTCTAGATATGGTGCACCTAATAAAGTAGTTTCGGATAATGTTCCTCAATTTATTTCTGACATTTTTGAAAGAATGTGTGCGAGACTACACATTAAGCATAAATTCATTTCCCCATATCATCCCCAGAGTAATCCTGCGGAACGCGTAAACCGCACGCTAGTGAAAATGATTGCTACATTGGTCATGGATCATCATGAGCGATGGGATGACCATTTGGAGATTTTTTCGTTCGCCCTCCGCTCGTCTGTTCACGAATCTACTAAAATTACTCCTGCAGAACTTTTTCTGGGTCGCAAAATTAAAACCCCTTTTGAAAATTTTACGGGGATTATCGACGAACTAAACCAGCGACCAACTCCGCAATCAGTACGAATCATGGCAGTAAAAGCTCGTGTTGCAATGCTAGGAGCACAAGCGGCTCAAGCAAGATACTATAATACTAGGCGTAGGGAACCAGATCTTGTCGTTGGAGATCTCACTCTCGTGGAAACGCACTTCCAGTCTTCTATTTCTCATACTTTAGTGAAGAAATTTGCACCCAGCTGCGGAGGTCCGTATCGAGTGGCAAATGTGTTTGAAAATAACATTGTTCTTGAAACACCTGACAATCAATTTCAATACGTACACGTTGCTCAGTGTCGCAAGTATCATGAACGAAATATCGATTTTATAATCAACCCTACTGAAATTTCTGTTCCACAGACTCAAGAGTCTATATCTCACGAGCAACCTCCAGAAATTTTGGACGAACCAACAAACATTTTTGAAGAATCTCCAGTGATTTTTTCTTCACCCTCCCCTCCTCAAGACGGGTTTCCAAACACGCAACCTGATTCTCCCATGAGACGAAGGCTCGAATCAAGTTCATCAAATCCTAGTATCGTTCCTTTCCCTCCAACCATTGCCAAGACTATTGCTGCGCCGTTTCCTGATAACTCTGCACCAACACAAGCTCCTACTTCCTTGAATACCTCTTCAGAAAGTATTCCTATAGGCAGAAATAAACATCGCCCTGCACGACCACTAACTTACAGCAGCGACTCAGAGGCTTCAGATATTTCTGATTTATCAGTTATGGACAATAATTTGACTATTACAAACCGTCCAGTAACACCAAAAGCTGGTCGAAAACGTAACTTGTCTCCCCAGTCTGCTTCGCCGCAACAGCGACGAAGGCAGAGATCCTTGCATCCGCCCGGGTTTCGCCCCTGGAACCTACGCTCAGGGCAAACAGGGCCGATGCCTGCTGCTACTCTCATGCCACGAGGGCGAAAACGAAAACAATTGATGTGGCCGGAGCCACGTCCGTCCAAAAGAATGCTGGAAGGACAACACGGGCCCCAGCACAAAGGGACTACATATCAAAAGCCTGGGGGAGCCCGTTCCTGTCAGCCGCAGGGATTTCCGGACAGCCAGACTTCGGCCGTTCCTGGTCGACGGACTTCAGCCGTTCCTGACCGTTCCTGTCAGCCGCAGGGATTTTCGGACCGACGGACTTCAGCCGTTCCTGACCGTTCCTGTCAGCCGCAGGGATTTCCGGACCGCCAGACTTCAGCCGTTCCTGACCGTTCCTATCAGCCGCAGGGATTTCTTGACCGACAGACTACCGATGTTCCAGATCCATTCAAGTCCTTGAAACGCACTACGCCACCTGAATTTACCAGTCCGATTAGGCCTGGAAAACATTATCGTACTAGAGTTTTTTATGCGTCCTCGAGATAAGTAAGTTCTCTTGGACAGGTTCTCTTCTCCGTTTGTTGTTTTTCCTGCACGACCAGTTGGCGTGTCAGAATTTATTTTTTTCGTGTGGGCCTATGCATTCTTTTTTGGGTATATATGTGGTTTTTTTTAATATATTTCTTCTATGTGCATCTACTAATCCAAATTTTTTTATATATCTATGTGCTTAGGGGTAAAATAATAAAATTGTTACTGTTAGGCAGCTCCAAGCAATCTTCGCTGCTGATACAGTTGGTGTGTATTCAACGAATAATGAGAACGTAATTTGAAATTAAAAAAGTGATTCCTGCTAGGCAGAATAAAAGGAAGGTATGCCGATGCAGGTTTGTTTTGTTCAAGTACACAAAGTGTTTCACAGACGAATACAGATTTCTTGATTTTGTCATGCCAAGTTTGATATTGTACATACTGCTGCCACCAAAACAACAAAACATAAAAGAGGTCGATAAACGTCAATCAACGAAGTGTAAGACTTACACTCCAAAATTGATAGGTTTTTCGAAAAAAAAAAAGAAAAAAAAAGGGGGAGATGATGTAACGTATACTCTCGATTCACTTTCCTTTTGATTTTTACTATCTCTGGTTATTTTATTTTCCTATGTAAATTATTTTCTTACTGAACGAGATGTTATTTCACCCGCTGAATGAGATCTGGCAATGAGTGTAAGTCATGTCGTGGTGGTAGCCAGTATAAATAGGCGCGTTCAACGATACCAAGGGAGAGCTTTTTGTTGATGTGCGTAGGGTGAGCTGTTGTTTATGTGTCAGAGAGCTGTTGTTTATGTGAGTAGAGCTTCGTTCATGTGCAAGGAACTACGTGTTATTTGAGTAGCTGTGTGTGATGATACAAGTAGAAGTTCATAATAAAGAGTTTTAAGTAAGTACGTCTTTCTCAGTTCATAGTACTGTCAGACCTCTGTCTGGCTGTTAGGTTTATTTCATTTAGTGTTATTAGTAACAACCAGCATAAGACTTTATTCATCTTAATTACTACTACAACATTACTACCAGTTATAAGCTTGTTCATTATTATTACTACACTACTAGCAGGAAAGTTTATTCATGATTTAATTAACAAACAACAACCATTACTAGAAGAAACTAGTAGCAGAAGCATTAGAAGAAGCATTATAAAGCATTATAACATTAGTAGAAGAGTTATATTCATTATAATTAGCTTAGTTAAAAGCCATATTCATTATACATCTTACATCTCACCAATCTGTGGTCACTACCTGTGTTGAACTTGTTTAGAACACTGCAGTCTTCTATGACGAATTTTTTGTTACACATAATAAAATCAATTTCACTTGTCGTCCCATTTGGATGTCTCCATGTCCATTTCCTGTGTGGCTTTTTCTTGAAAAAGGAGTTCAAGATGAAAAACCCTTCTGTCTCTGCAAACTCAACGAGAGTATTTCCACGCTGGTTTCTGTTGCTATGACCGAATTTACCTACTGAATTTTCATTCTGTTGCCGTTGCCTTATTTTTGCATTGAAATCTCTCATAATTATCTTCAAATGCTGCTTACTTTTACTATTTAGATAACGAATTTCCTCATAAAATTCTTCAATTTCTTCTTTAGGATGACTTATGGTGGGTGCATAAGCTTGAATTATCTGGGCCTGGTATCTTCTCGAGAGTGGGATACGAGTTGTGCAGCTCTGTCAGAGGAACTTTCAACTTCTACAACTTTATCCTTCAGTTTCTTATTTATTATAAGTCCAACACCACTAGTTCTGCCAGTAGTTGTCTCACGATAGTAGAAGAGATGTCCACTTTTCAGTTCAATGAGATCTTCTCCTTTTCTTCTTACCTCACTTAGCCCGACGATGTCCCACTTGATCCTTTGTAGTTCCTCTTCCAATTCAAGAAGCCTTGAATCAGAAGATAGGGAGCGTCCATTATACGTAGCCAAGGTCAGCATCAGATGGCAGCCTAGTCCGGTCCTCCGGGGATTCTTAGCACCCTCTGCCTTCATGTCGCACTGGCCGCTGCCTTGGCCAGGTACATTCCAGCTGCCGAAGACTGAAGGCCGAGATTTAAGTTGTGGCGTCATTTTGGATGGGTCTTGCCATATCACACCACGCTGGCCAAGTGGGTTGGTGAGTGATACTACAGATAGCAACACACAAATAGACGGATTTTTCACAAATTTTATGTGTACAGGCGGTGTATATGAAAGCTTAGTCAGTTATCATAAGCCCTTATGGAGTAGAGTATGTTTTTGAAGTTCTGTATGGATGTATGAATACAACATTCCAGAGAAATTAAATCGAGAGAAGTGATACTGAAACATATTGAAGAAATAGACAAAAAATCTTCAAAACGCTAACATTCTTGCCCACTCTTAATTTACACGATTTACGACTGAAATGTGTCTTAAGGCTAGTTGAGTTCACCTTACTTGAAAATACCACCGTGGTAAGTGAAATACACTTAGGACGTGACACTGTGCTCACCATGTTTAAAGTTTATTATTTACCTTATGCTTACTGTTGTTTACCTTATGCTTACTGTTGATATTATGCTCTTTAACTCAAGAATTTTCAGCTGTTTGCGAGCTTAAAAAGTTAATGTTTTTTCTTGAGGCGTTTACTTATTTTTATGTATAATTTCTTTTTTGCTTTGCAATTAATGCTATATATGTTTTATACATGCTGAACACTTGGTAATTTCTATATTATTTTAGTGTTACAAAATGACTTAAATTGTTTGTGTTATAAAGTACATACTCTCTGAGAAAAATCACTCTCTTTGAGTTTTTGGAAAGAATGATGATATTGAAATATAGAAATTCAGTTTGAAATTTTACATGTAAAATATTGAAATGCATGCGATGAAATTAAATACAACTTCGAACAATTTCTATGTGCACTATGGATTCATATTGCTTGTAAACAAACAACACAAATATTTTGAATGAACGGATATAGAAAATTTCATATTCATGCAATGCATTACATCATATAAATATCCTTTGTCATATGTTTTTTACGCTTTCCAACTCTATGTTGAAAAACTGTACATGCTCTGGCTTTATTCGTCTGTCCCTTCGTCCATCAACCTTTAAGATAACGGGTGAAAAATGATTCAATTTCGACGAAATTGCAGTGTGTTGTTGGAGTTCACGGGACAAACAATATTGTAAATGGTCGAAATAAAAGTCAAATGGTAGAACATAGGAGCGATAATCATTCTTCCGTCCTTCGTGATAACTTGCGTCAAAATATTTACATTGCACAGAAATTTTTGTGTTTCCGGACTCACAGCGGACCAATCCTGTTGAAAATCGTCAAAATCCGGTTAAAGGCCACGACATAGGAACAGCTAGATACATTCTACTGCCCTTCTGCGTGATGACTTCCGTAAAAATGCTTCGACTGCGACGAAATACACGTTGTTCCGTAACGACTTTGGAAGCAGTTCCGCAAAAAATGTTTTTTGTCAGCAATTGCGGGCAGTGTGCACGCTTGAGATTCATTAGCCTTTATTTTCTCACGATAACTAAAAATTGCCCGATTTAGATGGGTTTTTATAAAACGGCTTACGTGTGGCAGCCCTTGATGATAGAAATATAGGTAACACGGGCACAAAGAGATTCAATTTTGATATATGTGAACCTCAAATGTTATTCCATAGTTTAGTCCCCCGAAAACCAAGGCATTTTCCTATGATTTCTGGTATATTGGAAAGCGTATCATAATCAATGCATCGCATGATTTTACTAACTTGTTTATTATAAATACGACACCACTAGTTCTGCCAGTATCTGTCCCACGATAGTAGAAGAGATGTCCACTTTTCATTTCAATGAGATCTTTTCCTTTTCTCCTTACCTCACTTAGCCCGACGATGTCCCACTTGATCCTTTGTACACTACTGACTACCCAAAATGCAATACCAAGAAGGACACGAGATAGCAAAGCCAGATTTACTGGACACATAGCAATAGATACAAAGATGAAGCGATTGAGCTTACAGGCCCGTGCGACTTGCTGAACACGCAGACATCAATAGTTCGTGTAGCCCCCATGGCTGGCAATAACGGCCGTTACACGCCGCGCCATCGAACGAAAGAGGCTTTGGATGTGGGCTTTGGGTATGTCTCTCCCGGCTGCTTCCACACTTCATCATCGGTAGCCACGGGTGGTGCTTGCCTGGCCACTCGGTTGCCGATCAGCGACCACACGTGTTCGATGGGCGACATATCGGGAGAACAGGTGGGCCACGACAGCAGTGAAATCTGGTTGGCCGTGAAGAATTGTTGCACGATGCGTGTCACGTGCAAGCGCGCATTGTCTCGTTGAAACATGGCCGCTGGCAGGACCTGCAAGTAAGGGAGGACTACAGGCTCCAAAACGTCGGAGATGTAGCGGTGGCTGTTGAGTGAATCGGCGGTGCGTATTAGATGGGTGAGGGTGTCATATCCAATTGCGCCCCAAACCATAACGCCAGGCGACGGACCGGTATGGCGATGCATAATGCAGGCGTCATACAGTGTTTCGCCGCGGTGCCACCACACGCGGATCCGAATATCGTGGTGTTGCAGTCAGAAGAGGGATTCGTCGGAGAAGGCAATGTCGTGCCATTCCGTAGTCCAGGTGCGGCGTTCAACTGCTCACTGCCGCCGCGCTCGCCGGTGGTGTAAAGTCAATGGTAATCGGAGCAATGGGCGCCGTGCGACAAGTCCCCGCTTCTGCAGACGACGTCGAACGGTATACGTGCTGACACGGTTGTTGCGCAACACACCCTAATTCCTGCGCTAAAGTTCGTGGTGTGGCGGTGCGAGCCGTCAATGCCCGCCGCACAACACGCCGGTCCTCTCGTTCGGAAGTGTGCCGCGGCTTCGGCAATCGCTCACGTCGGTCCGTCCGTCACTCCGGTACCCAACGAATCCATATTCGCCTCACTGTGGCTGGATGTCGTCCCACACGGGCGCCGATGTCTCGGTACGATAAACCGCTGTCGCGATAAGCCACTATTCGTCCTCTGTCGAACCACGAAACGCGCTGAAATGACTGACGTATTCTGCAACGAGGCATCAGGAAGCTCCCGACGCACAGGTCCGGAAGCACAACACACTTCCACTACTTACACCCCGCCTTCTGTGCAGACTTCTTATAGTGCTTCTTGGTGGCGTGCCGTGCGCACATGATTTACATATGCGCTGCAATGCTAATCGTTTGCATGTTCTCTCGCGGGCGACGCATACTGCGAATTTAAGGCCAATCGGATGCTTCCTTCTTGGTGTTGCATTGACGGTGGCCAGCAGTGTAGTTCCTCTTACAATTCAAGAAGCCTTGAATCAGAAGATAGGGGACGTCCATTATACGTAGCCAAGGTCATCTTCAGATGGCAGGCTA
This sequence comes from Macrothele yani, assembly GCA_039090855.1. Taxonomy (NCBI): domain Eukaryota; kingdom Metazoa; phylum Arthropoda; class Arachnida; order Araneae; family Macrothelidae; genus Macrothele; species Macrothele yani. The sequence goes on along the minus strand of CM077024.1, from coordinate 125,839,498 downwards.
TTCCCGTCCTCCGGTGATTCTTAGTACCCTCTGCCTTCATGTCGCACTGGTAGCTGACTTGGACAGGTACATTCCAGCCGCCGGAGACTGAGGGCCAAGATTTAAGTGGTGGAGTCATTTTGGTGAGGTTTGGCCATAAACTCCTCCATACCTATATACCATCATCATCATTGTCAATCATTATCAACCCACTGCTGGGCGAAGGTCTCCCCAAGTTTCCTCCACAACGGTCTGTCCTGTGCCAGTCTCCTCCATGTCACTCCCGCATTCTTTCGAATTTCATCCACCGATCTCCCATGTGGTCTTCTTCTGGGTCTTTTCCTGTCCCTTGGAATCCAATCTAAAATTTCGGCTGTCCATCGATGGTCTGTCCTTCTGGCAGTATGCCCAGCCCATTGCCATTTCGGGGATTTAACTTCGGATCCACGAGTTCCATTTCGGATCCACGAGTTCCTCTTCTTATCTCTCCTGGTTACACCAAGCATGCACCTGTCCGTGCTTCTTTGAGTTGTCTGCAACCCTTGTATGTTTCTTTTATTTAAGGTCCACGTCTCTGCACCATACGTAAGCACTGGAAGGATGCATTGATCAAACACTTTTTTTAAGACATAATGGCATATTGCTCTTGAAAATAATGCTGTTTCTTACAAGAAGCTCTCCAGGCAAGTTTTATACGCAGATTAATTTCTGCATCAATGTGACCCCCACTTAATATCTTCTGTCCAACATAAACGTACGTATCTGTTATCTCCAGCTTTTCTCTATCAATCGACAAATCTTCATTTCTTGTAAAAGCATTGTATATCACTTTTGTCTTCTGAAAGTTCATTTTGAATCCGACTTCATTTCTCTTGTCAGCAAGTTCCTGGATCATACTCTGCAACTCTGATGGGGTAGTTGCAAAAATGACTACGTCATCAGCAAAACGAAGGTGAGTTAGATAATCTCCATGAATTTTTAGCCCTTTGTTTTCGCAGTTCAGTGATTGAAAGACATAAGGCGGGGTTGACATTTGTCAAGGAGTGGCTGTGATGTTGCGCATCATTTGTCAAGGAGAGGCTGTGGTGTTGCGCATCATATATATATATATATATATAGGAAAAGCACCTATATATTGTACACATACAGGAAAAGACCCAGAAGGCCACGAGGGAGATGGGTGGATGAAATTCGAAGGTATGATATAGGTGTGACATTGATTGGCTCAGGACAGAGAGTTGTGGAGAGACTTGGGGACCCCTTCGTTCAGCATGGATTGATAACGGTTGACGACGTGATGATATATCATATTTTACATAATCGATAATAATTATTCTTCGAAAGAATGTGCTCTACTCCGTAAAAACCAAAATCGCCACCCCTGCCTGGAGATGACACTTTGCGGCACATTAAGTGCTCTGGAGACCTCACTCTGTGACTGTCCTGATTCGAACCTTACTGTTATTCTACCCTGCAAAATATGGTCAACCTGGCGTCTTTCTTCCATATTACCTTCCTGATCACCAATGACAGCAACTCTTCTCACTGGGATTGCAAAAAAATGGAGTAAGTTCTATCGGTTTCAACCCTTTACTTTGTTTGTTTTACCAATCTCTTGGATACCGGCTTGTAATTTCTATACAGTAAGCCAAAATTCCTTTTATGGCGTTCAGTATAGCATTCGGCAAACGTAGGATGAATACCTTTTCTATCACATACAGAAATTTAAAGAAGGCATCAATTCCGTCATGCTTAGGAAGCTTTAAGTAGATTGCTTTGCTTTCCGCAAATTTAAATTGTGGTGTATAGGGACAGATAAAATCCAGCATCCCGTGGTACACCGGTACATATGGGCATTTCTTATAATTATGTATTTTATAATACTCAACTTTCTTTGTCCAGCGTGCCAAGCACACACATGGTTTGCTCGCAGGAACTCTGGAATCCAAATCGGCAAGACGATGATGCGATTAAAACATTCCGCTATTCACACTAATGATTTTAGGCAGCGTTAAGCCGGAAATAGTAAATTAACGACCGGATTTGTAAAACGTTTTACATTGTTCACAAACAGGAAACAACAAATTATAATCTAATTCGTCGTTTCCTGTTTGTGAACGACGAATTAGCTGTGTTCCTTTACATTTGAACTCTACAACACGACACGGGCTACTGAGAAACGCAGAGTCTTATTAGGACAAACAATGTGCTTTGCTATAAAAGAGGCTGGTTCCTTTTTTAGCCTCAGTGGGGTTCGGAGTTCGGGAGTCGAGATTTGGCATTGAGTTTTTGCAGGAGCGGGTTAACGCGGTCACCGGAAGACATATTCTCTTCTGGGAGGGAGTAGAGCGTTCGGGTTCGGGTAATTTTTTTTTTTTTATGATTGGAGGTTTAACGACCACCGTGAGCAACTCAATGGCTATAAGCAGTCGCCCGTCCCTAATTTAGGGTCACTGGTTCCAGGGAAGGGAGAGAGCCAGTGCCGTAAGACAAACACGACCACCCATGCCTGACCGGGATTCGAACCCGGACCCCTTACGGACGAATGATCAGAGGCCAGCGCCTTAGACCACAACGCCATCGAGGCGGCCGGGTTCGGGTGAAGAGGGTGTTCTCGGAAAATCGCCAGTTTTCAGGAACGTAAAGTTCACAAAAAAGCAGCCGACGAATTCCTTCGAGACCAAATGATCGCCCAGGATATTAACTCTTCCCGGATAGAATAATAACTTTGTTGGTGTCTTTGCCGTTCCCCGTTGTCTTTAGATGACATCAAAAAGTTAATTGAGTTTGAACTCAACTTAGAACTGCGCAAGTCTGTTATATCTGTGAAAATTTTGAAATAATAGATCAAGTTCACATATTGTTAGTTGTCTGCAGTGCCAACTTACTTAGAGGGGTGGGTGTAGGAGAACTGGGCACCAGAGAAGTGATATGAAAGCGCAGCAAACCTATCCGGGGGGGGGCTTAATACCAAAAATAAAAGTATTAAGAATTTCTGGACCGATTGGGAGATTTTCAGCGTTTACAAACTACAACTGAACAAAAGTTCTGCGGGCATCAGCTGCCGTAGGAAACCTGTCTTTGAGAGGGCGGGGGAGGGGCGCTTAACGCGAAAAACATAGAATATAAAGAATTTGTAGAGCTGTAATTTGTAAGCGCCAAAAACCTCCCGATCTGACCAGAAATTCCTTATATTTTATATTTTTGGTACTAAGCCCCCTTCTCCCTGACTGGTGTCCTGCTGTAGCACATGCCCATAGAGAATTTTGAATTTTAGTTTGTAAACGCCGAAAATCTCCGGATCGCACCAGAAATACTCTATATTTTAAAAAAAAACTCTATATTTTATATTTTCGGCACCCCCTCCCCCCACCGACAGGCTTTCTGCGTTAGCTAATGCGCTGAGAGAATTTCTTGAGTTGTGTTTGTAAACGCCAAAATTCTTCTGATCGGACCAGAAATTTCTTACATTTTATATTTTTGGTAATAACCCTCCTCCTCCCCCCTTCAAAGTTTGCACATGCTTATAGAGAATTTGTGCAGCTGTAATTTATAAACCCTGAAATTCTTTTGTTGAGTTGTAGATTATAATTTTTTTTTTATAAACAATTACGTTAAATATCGCAATTAAGAAAATACGAAATTAAGAAAACTTTATGTGACTCAGATAACCGACCTGTGGGGAAGAGGCCGCGAAGCGGTCAAAAACGCAATTTTTATACGTCCCTTTAAATTTTTTGTTGCCAGTTCTCCACTTCGTCTTTTGCCCGAAAATCATGGGAATGTCTAAATTTCTTATCGAAAATTAAATATTAAAAAAAATGTTTTGTGAACATTAGCTTCTCAAGTAGTGGGAAATATAGCCACACGATATTTGTTTATTCAGAACAATTTTATTGCACTGAAATTGCAATGTGGCTAGTTCTCCGGTAGCCAGTTCTCCGTACATGTAGAGAGGTACCATCAGCGCATTGAGGAAAAAAAAAAAAGACCTTATTTAGGATTTGCTTCCAAATCTATTCCTTGTGCATGATCAACCTGCAATTAGTTTGATCAATGAAACACTAATAAAATGTTATTTAATGAAGTTTCATATGAATGTGTCGTTGACAAGTGAATGAAATTTGAATGTCTGTTTTATTACAAATTAGACAAAAGTGCTGTTTTTTTTAGTTAATCTGAGTTGTTTATTTTTTCTCTTCTTTTATAGAATCTCACGAGTATTACCAGCAAACTTGATTATTTCGCTGAAAATGAAATTCACAGCGCACGAGTAATTCCAAGATTCCAAAACCTTCAAGTCGTGTCGCTCAGAATTTGCAACACTTTGGTTTTAGTTACTATTTTACAGTCATGCCCTCTCATTAAGAGTCTTTCAGCATGTGAGGGTTCTTCGACACAGAATATTTTCTTCTCACTTTGCAAACATCGTCCGAAAGAACGAAATTTTTTTTTGTGCCCTGAAAATGGCGCCTGTTGTGGAGTGGGTAAGCATCTCCAAAAACTGCACGTTTCAACGATCGTAGTTGAGGAAGATGCCGTTGCCTGCGCTTTGCAACACCTGCCAGAACTCAGCGACCTCAGTCTTCAAAATCTTACGATGCAGCGCATTGACTTCTGTGTGTTTCCTGCTATGGTGAAAGGAATTTCTAAGCTGCAAGAAGCTGCTGACGCAACTTCGTGTCCAGCTGTTAAACTCAAACTCACTGAGATGTGCGTCGACAATGACTCCACTGTAGAAGAGAACAATACAGCATTCAGTGCCTGTCCTGATTTGGACACTGTTCATCTGTCTCTACATCGGCTTAACACTAAGATTTTTGAAATATTGCCATCAAAACAGGTCAAAAGACTATTTTTGTATGACTGCTGTACTTATGTAACTAGGAACCGTTCGCTAAAGGAGTTCTTGCTCAAAGTAGCCAATGGAATTGAAAGCATTTGTTTTACAGTACTCAGTGCATTCCTAAATGCAGAAGAAGATGAGGAAGAAGAAAAAGAGGATACTTCACTCAATGTATACCCACCTGAAGAAAAAGTCGAGGAAGAAGAGGACACCTCACTCAAAACTTCTATCACGCGCAAAGGATACCGTATGACTTATCACGCGCAAAGGATACCTTATGACGAGGGAAGGGCACCTCGTCACTTGGGAAGGATACCTTATCGCGTGCAGGAGGTCAATGTCATGCAAATGATAAATGACGTACTGGAAATATGTTGCAACATGAAGAAACTTAAGATCTACATTCCATCACTAGAAGTTTATAAACACAACTATAAGTGGTCCTCCCCAGAAGTTATGCCTTCTGTTCTAGCCCACTTAGACGAACTTATACTTAACGTCAGTGCCAAAGAATCGATTTGGCAGGCGTATATTTTGGATCTCTTATGTTCGGCAGAAAATGTTAAGTATCTTGATTTAAGAGGGAGTTGTATTGAAAGGGTATTCTCGCGTGCATTACTCCAAATTAACTACCGTCACTTAGAAGTTCTTCGATTGCGTAACATACGTTTATCTGACATCGATGTGGGTGTGTTCTTAAACGACTACAATAACTTACGACTAATTGAACTGCATTCTTGCAAAAATGAGAATAATTTTATTGATCAGTGTGAAGAAATGAAGAGAAACAGAAATTATAAATTGGAGATATATAGTTATTCCTAATTTCTTATCTATACAAATTTCTTTCTTCATTTGAACGTAACTTCTCTTTGTATTACCAGCCATTAATTTAAAATGTGAGGCTCAATAAATAGATTTGCAAGGCATGTATTGTGGTTACTTTTTTCCGGTTGTGTATATTACAAGAGTTCCTTTACTTGTGCCACCATTCTTTTACACTTTCCCACATAGTTCTTTCCATTTGAACCCAGCAAAGGCCGCCCCGGTGGCGCAGTGGTCTAAGGCGATTGCCTCTGATCATTAGTCCGAAAGGGGTCTGGGTTCGAATCCCGGTGAGGCATGGATGTTGTGTTTGTCTTACGGCACTGGCTCTCTCCCTTCCCTGGAACCAGTGACCCTAAATTAGGGACGGGCGACTGCTTATAGCCCATTGAGTTGCTCACGGTGGTCGTTAAACCTCTAATCAAAAAAAAAAAAAAAAAAAAAGAACCCAGCAAAAACACAAGTTTTGGGAAACTGATGGCCACCAGTTGGCAGTGATGGGTCACTGATGGTTGAAATCCGCCGCTCACGGTACCGTAGCGATCCGTTGGTGGCAGCGCCATCAGCTGGCAGCCATTGATGGCCCAGCAGCATCGGCGTGAACTACGGGCTTCCGAGCAAGCGCCACTAGTGGCTCGTACCTGACACAAAGAATATCTAACGAGAAGAAGTTAAGCTCAGCAAGACGTAACTAGCGCAGACATATCTTCAGGGATAACATCCCAGGTAGCACACCTTGCAATTTAACGTTGGCCCAACACTGAGCCACCGTCTTTTAGGAACAGAAGACGGTGGCTCAACGTTGGACCTACGTTAAATTGCAAGGCTGTGCTGCCTGGGATGCAGTGCGTAGAAGCCAACATACAGGCTTATGCCGGAGCAGACTGCGCATGCGTATTTCTGTTGACTTCAATTCTTTGAGTAAGAACAGTCAGCCGTCAGCCGAGCTACTCAGAATCACAGCACGTGATTGCAACCTTCTCGCTAGCATAATCACTTCGCAAATCGGTTATGTTAGTTTTGTTACGCCAACCGGGTTAGCTATGGCTTTTGTTTGTTCTTCAATTTTTCACAAATATTTTCAGGAATGCCAAACACTTGGGAATGTCTGCATTTTGTACGGATCCTTAAGGCCTAACTGTAATATTTGCTGAAATTTAATTTAAATAGCAATACTAATGCTATTGCATATTTTTCTCACCAAAATAAGGCATGGGAAGGATATCAGAAAACAGAAACAACAAAAAACTGCTCTAAGCAAATAGTCATCAGATCGAAGGAAACCATCGTGGGTCAAAGAAAAGCTTCACTGCTGTTGTCCCCCTAACGTGTTTTGCTCCTGAATGTTAACTATCCCGCAGAGTATATTATCTCTCAAGATGTGGTGGCGCTGTTGCCGCCTGTTTTACGTTATCTCTATGAGAGTTGACCTTCTTTAAGCGTTAGATATTCTTTGCCTGACAACCGAAGCAATCCCATAACTAGGTTCAAGCAGCGGGACTGCACATGCGCAGAAGCAACACGTGCGCAGTCTCTCGTGGTACCAGTTAGTTGAAGACGACGACATCGTGTCATTTTAATGGATGTTCGGGAGGAAAAAGCCATATGTAGAGAGACAAATTAATTTCTTAACGAATTGCCGCGTCGACAAAGATTACCGTCGCAGGAAAATTACATAAATGAATAATGAACTGTAAGAAATAGTCAATTGCTCTCTTGTATCTATAGAAACTCTTTTCGTAGCAAAATTTCTGCACTAACACGCGAAGAATCGAGAATACAAACACTACAGCCATGAAATACACTCACTCCATTCCCATGAATAACAAGAAATTATTTCTGAAAACTTAGTAAATGCTCTATTTTCTTTTCTTGGGAGGGGCCCCTTATAATCTTTCGTTAACATACAGTAAACCGCTTTAAAGAAAAGTCCCGGAAAGACATTAAAAAATCGTTTTGTTGGAAAAAATTAAGAATTATACGCGTACAAAATGGGTAGTTCCATTACAAAATGATCAAGTATTTCAAAAAAAAAAAAAAACGCTATGTGAATGAAATGCACTCTTCCATGGGTTGAATACGCAAGATTGGAGGAATTCTCTGCTAAAAATAACCAGAAGTAAAATAAAATACCTTTCCTATTTGGAACAAATGTTGCTTCGGACCGTGGAGAATAGATGCAACGTTAAAAATGTAACAGAATGTGAACGGCTAAATATATTAATTAAACAATCGCCTTTCAGGACCACGAGGGCAGCACAAAACTTTGGAAAACGTTTTCAAGTAGGTACACTCGTTGCGAGTCAAGTTCCCTTCAGGTAAATAAAAATAAAATCGTTACGTTGAAAAATCTAAATTTTTGAATTATATGAAACGGACATTTCTTAAAAATAACTCTCAATATTGTAAAATTAAAAAGAAAACCTTTCGTTTCACATCGCGCAGGAATGAGACTCACCTTCAAGCGACCGATACCACGTGGCAACGTAGTGTAGTTGTTAAAGGGTCCGCTTCGCGAACAAGCTGACGTGGGTTCGATACTATCCTGACCCACTGGGCGTTTTTCCTGACCTGTTGAGGAAATTTCCCCAGCACCGGGACGTCATGTAGATGATTTCATCGGGACAGAAAAGGGAGTTAAGCCTATGGGGAAGTGTGATTGTCACTTTTTTTTTTTTTATGGCTACAACTGGGAAATCGGAGGACAAGATTCGACAAGCCACCATTTACGGCACGTGCTTGCAGGACCACTTAAGGACCGCTTGTGGCAACCACTGCCAGTGATGGGTAACTGATAGCCCTGTTCTGGCATATGACAATTGACGGGATGCCGATTGTTGGCCTGCTGCTGGCCCATGTGGTGGCCGCAGGGGCATTTTATTGACGTTGGGGCAGCGGCAACATAGTACTGGGAAACATAGCGCTTGGCCACTGCTGGCTGCCAGTGCTGGCTTGAGTGGTGGCCCAGCGAGACTGTTTTTGTTGGAAAGACACGTTATGGTGCTCTGTAACGACCCTCGCTTCTTTCTATCTCCTTCTCAACATAACCACGATCCCGCAAGAGCCGTTAGATAATTTTTTTTGGGTCGTTTCGTAGAATCATGCACTCGAAGAAAAATATAATTCAGGCCCTTTTTTAGCAATATCGCCATCGACGCGACTTTTCAGTTTCCCACATAACACCCTCCACGCAAACGCGCTTATATTAATTATATCACTGCTCTTTTTTGTACATTTTTTCTCATAGTACTCCATTTAGAAGCCAAATAGGAAAATATATTACAACTCCTTTTTCAGAGAGTTTCTCTCGTCGAAACTTCCATAGAGAGACACAGTTGTGCCGCTAATTCCTTTCCAGTTTTGCAGATAATAATCCCCCCCCCCAACACACACACCAATGGCGTAGGCAGAAATTTCTTAAGACGGGGGTCATTGGATTTGGTTCGTCGGTGAAAGGAAAGCCTCCCGGTCAAAAGATATTCCAAATGAGAACATGCCCAAAATCTTTAAAAGTTAAAAAAAAAAAAAAAAAACATTACTCAGAAAAAAAACTTTTTAACGAATATGTACATACATATATATTGCTTTAAATTTGTACTCAATCTACCCCCAAGGGAGTTCAGTACCCGAGGAGTCCCCCTTTCCGCTTGACTGCGCCTATGGACCCACAGAGACTGTAAATACAGTAATTGCATCGCTGTTTCTATTGCATAAGGTACAGTGCGTTCATTATTTGCTGGCAGTTGGAATGAACGGAATTGACCAGTTCTAGGATAAGTTCGCATTGTAAGAGAGAAGCATGTTGTTACCTTAGCTAAACAACGATTTTCCAACTCTTGGGGCAAAGCAATTAAGAAACAAGTATGGGAGGCATAGGCGTAATTAGCATTGGCAGATTGACCCACCGGGATACCGGGACGTTTCCTGGTGGACCACCCGAGAAATGTCCCACTTTCTCGTATTATTTTTATCTGGATGTTTAGGGACGACGGAATAATTATTTTGATACTTATGAAAAATGTTAACTCCATTTGAGTTTTATACATGTTTAAGAAGTTGTTTCCTTGAAAAAAAAATCGTTTCCTTTCATCTCTATGTTGCGTGTTTGCACAAAAAATGCAAAATTTTCTATAACTATACGAAAAAAGTGCCCCCGGAACAATCGATCATGCGGTTGCGCATTTAAATTAATTAATCTCCATCCTGTTACAAATTAATTAAGCTAAGGCTAACTACTGTTAGACGTAGGTCTTTGAACTTGGAGCCCACTGTAATTGGTGGGCCATATTTCTTGTTGTAATTTCGAAGGAGAGAATACAACCCATGAAACCATTATCCCCACACATTTATCCACAGACTGACACAGAGCACAAAGCGATCTTTCAGGAGAGATATTTCGGAATCCTTGTACCACCCACATTTATTTTGGGGTCAAAGTAATTGGTAGATTATGAAAAAGGCGTCTACTCAAGAAGAAGGTACCAATACCATTTCCCAGTAGGTCATCAGTGGCCAAATATATTATAAAAATTTATTGCGTAGGAAAAATTTTGTGGTAGGTTAACATTTTATCTTTCAGAATGATCTTCATGGAGGTGTACTCTAAGTTAAAATGGCCGTCTATACACGATGCCAAAAACAAAGTGATGTACTAAAAACTACGATCAGTTAAAAATATTTAATTGCACATATACTAAGAAAACATGATCACTACCAAAGTACACACATAAGATCTTTCGGGCCACCAGAGCCCATCTTCAGATGTGCTGACAATGGAACGGTCACCAGGATCGCAAGAAATATATATTATGTGAATGAAACCATGTGGTGTCAGGTTGTCCGATGCACGCTACACTGAAATATGGGGCACAATTGACACCCAAACAGAGAACAGAAAATAAAAAATAATGTCACTAAAGTTCTGGTATATAATGATATAATTAAAAGCATGGTTCTTACCGTCCGAAAATACACGAAAATATATGACTATTCTTAGTGGTATTCTAGTTTATTCCTTCGTAGCAGTTGTCTTCAGGGTTGAGGAATGTTGAACGGCACGTCGTAGTTGCAGCAGAAATTCATATACAGCTCAAAATGAATAAACTTTCCATAAACTGGATCTGAAATTTAGAGCTGGGGGTCGCCAGTTTAGGGGTTTAAGTCCATTGTGGAAAATGAGTTCCTGTGCTGGTTAAGAGTGAAAGAGAAGTTGTTTGAGAGTTCATTTTAATGCTGTACTTATGTTCCTTAAGTCTGGTGTTAATAGAACGGGTGGTGGAACCAAGGAAGTTATATTACTAGAGACACCACTCCTATCCACGCAGCATTGGTCCCCATAAGTCACCATTCGTGCTGCAAATGACGTCATGTGCAGGCACGACGCAACCGCAGAAAAGAAGCTGCTTTGAAACCAATGGAACAAAACCTTCTAAGCGTATAAACAGATAAAATGAGTAATTCAATAATCTTTATCAATGATACACAAGTTTACTGTTTCATCAACGGTATAATTTAGTTCGTTTTTGCCTGCTTGTGACGTCACAGCTAACCTCCTTGGGTGGAACCTATATGGACTTGTTATGCGCAGGTCGGGTCCACAGGTCTCATTGGGATCGCGCAAACACCATATTTTTCTTCAAAGAGTTTGCTGTCACGGTCTTTTTTAGCTAATAACAGTATGTTATATGTTCTAATCCCAAAGCCCAAATAGTTGGTGTGGCATGCATTTCTTAATGGGAAACAGAGGTCCGGAGGAAAATCGACGGAGCTCACGTATTCATTTAGTTGAGTGTCATGTTGTAAAGTGGACAATGCAGATCTCCCTATTCCGTTTAAACCTTGTAAATGATTGTTCTACGGTAATGATGGTCCTCCGCAATGTTAAAAACATTAGAGATTTCTTCTTGGCGTAGTGAAATAGATGCTCATGAACGGGATGAGCAGAATTCTGCTCATCCCCTTCATTACAAGTTGTCTGCTACACGGTTTTTACTCCAATGTGCGTTAAGGTATTCGTCACCTATTTAACTACGCCAAGAAGAAACCTCTAATGTTTTTGACATTGCGAAGGACCGTGGTTAACCTAGAACAACCATTTATAAGGGTTTGAAGGGAATAGAGACATCTGCATTGTCCACTTTACAAAATGACACTCAACCACATTGATATGTGGGCTCCGTCCATTTTCCTCCGGAGCTCCGTTACCCATTAAGAAATGCATGGCACAGAAACCATTTGGACTTTGGGATTAGAACATCAACATACTGCCATTAGTTAAAAAGATCGTGACAGTAAACTCTTTGAGGAAAAATATGGTGTTTACGCGATCCGAATGAGACCAGTGGATCTGACCTGCGCACAACAAGTCTAAATAGGTTCCAGCACCAGTTCTATTAGCACAAGACTTAAGGAACATAAGTACAGCGTTAAAATGAACTCTCAAACATCAAACAAAGAAATTCGCTCTTTCCACGTTTATAAGTGAGTCACGGAAAAATTCTCATTGGCCGCCACCGGGAGTCGAACCCAGGGTCTTCCAGTTACGCGCCGGATATGCTTCTGCTACACCACAGCGGCCTCGAATTCCTCCAAACTCACACATGCTAACTGCCAAGCCAAGTTGTTAGGTTGCTTCTTGGAGCCCCGCACAATGCTGGGGATTCACCAAAGATGGTAAGTAGCAACTGAAGAAATAATTAGAAGGTGAATGAATAATTAATACAGAAATTTAACGTGGACCAGGAACATCAAACAAAGATATTCGCTCTTTCACGTTTATAAGTGAGTCACGGAAAAATTCTCATTGGCCGCCACCGGGAGCCGAACCCAGAGTCTTCCAGTTACGCGCCGGATATGCTTCCGCTACACCACAGCGGCCTCGAATTCCCCAGACTCACATATGCTAACTGCCAAGCCAAGTTGCTTTTAGTACCGACTTTTTTTTGAGGAATGGGTATGCGAGGGGGAAAAAATACGAGCAACGGGGGGAAAATGGCGGGAAAAAAATCAGTCTTGGATGAAGTGTGAACTAAGTTTAAGGCTCATTAGTCCCACCAAGAGAACGGACCATTACGGTCGAACTTGGGAATCATTACCATTCCTACATTACCCCCTCTTCCCAAACCTCGCTGCATTAACCAATGCTCCTGTTCTTGGGCATCCTCATCCTTTTCCTTTATCCGTCTCCTTGGCAACCACATCTATTCTTCTTCTCGTTCATCAGTTAGTCCGTCAGTCAGTCACAACGAATGCGTTTTACAGCAGCGGAGCTAATCCTCAACCTTTTTGGAGTAAGAGCGAATATCTTTGTTTGATGTTCCTCGTCCACGTTAAATTTCTGTATTAAGAACTCTCAAACCACTGCTTCATCCCTCTTAACCAGCACAGGAACTCATGTTCCACAGTGAACTGAAACCTCCATACTGGCGACCCGCAGTTCTAAATTTCAGATCCAGTTTATGGAAAGTTTATTCATTTTGAGCTCTACGAATTCCTGCTGCAAGCACGACGTGTCATTCAACATTCCTCAACATTGAAGACAGCTGTTATACGAAGGAATGAACTAGAATACCACAATGATTATTCATATATTTTCGTGTGCTTTCGGACGGTAAGAATCATGCTTTTAATTGCATTATTATGCCAGAACTTTAACGACATTTTTTTTTCTCTGTTTGGGTGTCAATTGTGTCCGTATTTCAGTACAGTGCGCATCGAACAACCTGACATCACATGTTTTCATTTCCCGTAATATATATTTTTTGCAATCATGGTCACTGTTCAATTAATTGTCAGCACATCTGAAACTGGGCCCTGGCGGCCCGAAAGATCTTATGTGTGTACTTTAGTTGTTATTAGTGTACGTGCAATTAAATATTTTTAATGGATCATAGTTTTTAGTACATCACTTCGTTTTTGACATCGTGCATAGACGGTCATTTTGACTTAGAGTTGGCACTGAACGAAAGGAATTATTTCATGGTGATTTAATTGGAAATGGGGTTTTCTAGGGACTGGTAATTTTTTCAAAACCAAATATTTAAAATGATGTTATCTAGTACAACACCCCGTTTTGAGTGTGTTTTGATGATGCATTCAACCATGAGCGGATTTTTAAGGTTCCTTCGCCGTTAAATTGTTGTTGAATTTTTTAAGATATTTCAACAGTTCTCTTCCATCAAAGATCCAACAGATATTGTTTTATTCATAATGGAATTTGGGTGTGTTCCTCTGCAAGGAGCTGTGTTTCTGTAGTAGACCCCAAGACTAAAATTCCCAGCCTGGTTTGGCCGTCCCAATGCGTTACTGGTAATTAGCAATTTTTATACCCGGGGCAAACCTCAAAACATTGCGCCCCCCCCCCTCTGGAAATCGTTAAGACATATGAACTTTACTACCTGAAATACACTGCTGGCCACCCAAAATGCAACACCAAGAAGGACACGAGATAGCAAAGCTAGATTTATTGGACACATAAAAACAGATACAAAGATGAAACGATTGAGCTTACAGGCCAGTGCGACTTGCGGAACACGCAGACATCAATAGTTCGTGTAGTTCCCATGGCTGGCAATAACGGCCGCTACACGCCGCGGCATCGAACGAAAGAGGCTTTGGATGTGGGCTTGGGGTATTTCGGTCCAGGCTGCTTCCACACGTTGCCACAGTTCATCAGGCATAGCCGCGAGTGGTGCTTTCCGGGCCACTCGGTTGCCGATGAGCGACCAGACGTGTTCGATGGGCGACATATCGGGAGAACAGGCGGGCCACGGCAGCAGTGACACCTAATGGGCCGGGAGGAATTGTTGCATGATGCGTACCACGTGCGGGTACGCATTGTCTTGTTGAAACGTGGCCGCTGGCAGGTCCTTCAGTTAAGGAAGGGCTACAGGCTCCAAAACGTCAGAGATGTAGCGGCGACTGTTGAGTGTACCAGCGATGCGTAAAAAAGGGGTGCGGGTGTCATATCCAATTGCACCCCAAACCCTAACGCCAGGCGACGGACCGGTATGGCGATGCATAATGCAGGCGTCATACAGTCTCTTGCCGCGGTGCAGCCACACGCGGATCCGACCAACGTAGTGTTGCAGGCAGAAGCGGGATTAGTCGGAGAAGACAATGTCGTGCCTTTCCGTAGTCCAGGTACGGCGTTCAACGGCCCACTGCCGCCGCACTCGCCGGTGGTGTAACGTCAATGGTAATCGGAGCAATGGGCGCCGTGCGACAAGTCCCCGCTCCTGCAGACGACGTCGAACGATGCGTGCTGACACAGATTGTTGCGCAACACACCCTAATTCCTGCGCTAACGTTCATGATGTGGCGGTGAGAGCCGTCAATGTCCGCCGCACAACATGCCGTTCCTTTCGTTCGGTGGTGTGCCGCAGCTGCGGCAATCGCTCACATCTGTCCGTCTGTCCCTCCTGCACCCACCGAATCCATACTCGCCTGACTGTTGCCGGATGTCGTCCCACACGGGTGCCGATGTCTCGGTACGATAAACCGCTGTCGCGATAAGCCACTATTCGTCCTCTGTCGAACTCCGAAACGTGCTGGAATGACTGCCGTATTCTTCGACGAGGCATCAGGAAGCTTCCCACGCACTGGTCCGGCAGCACAACACACTTCCACTACTTATAAAATTAAAGTAGGGAAGAAGCTAGATAAGAGGAGATCCCATGCTCCAAGGAATGTTAAAATACCGATGGATTACAGTAGTTCTATACTGAGGGCGCCTCGATATCTTCTTCCTGAATTCTTATGTGTTTATTATCAGCCTCTTTTCTTTGAATCCGAGGGACACTCCCCCGATTCCGATTAATGTCGCCGACGCGGTTACATAAAATACCCGCCTTCTGTGCACCCTTCTTATAGGGTATAACGAAGTAAATTTCGCCGTCATTTTTATCCACGCCGGGGTTCGAACCCGGATCCCCTCATTCCGGAATAAGTCACTCTACCAATTGAGCTACGCGGACTTTTGTTCTGACTGTTATCTGCCTTTATGTCGTGTGCGTCCTGCTGGCAGGTACGTCACATCTCCCCCCCCCCGAAAGAGGACCATTGGCATAGCCCACGGGTCAGCCGTGACCACGAATCGTTGCAGGCAGCCATCCGCTGTAAAACGTGCACTTGAGAACTCCCAGTCAGTCTGGTGTGTGGAATGCCACGTCACACACATTTATTTTTCGAAGCGCTGGAGAAGGGATTCTCTGATTGTGCCTATCTCGCGGTGTGGAAAGAACATCACACCATTGCAAGATTTTGAACGGTCGGGTCATCCGGAAAGTTCGTGCGCCATTATAACGAAATAAATTTCTCCGTCATTTTTATCCACGCCGGGGCTCGGACCCGGATCCCCTCATTCCGGAATAAGTCACTCTACCAATTGAGCTACGCGGACGTTCGTTCTGACTGCTATCTGCCTTTAGGTCGTGTGCGTCCTGCTGGCATGTACGTCACAAGTGCTTCTCGGTGGCGTGATTCTCGGTGGCGCACATGATTGCATATGCCCTGCAATGCTAATCTTTTGCATGTCCTCTCGCGGGCGACGCATGCCGCGAATTTCAGGCCAATCGGATGCTTCCTTCTGGTGTTGCATTTTGGGTGGCCAGCAGTGTATTATAATCGTGCTTGTTGTATGAGTTTTTGTAATAGTAAAACTGGACTTGTGTGTTGATTACGTACAATTTGCATTATTTAGTACCACATAGGCAATTACACTTTTTCAAAAAAAAAAAAAAAAAGGAGACTAACATTGGCCATCGGAATTCGGTTCCGACATTTCTCTGCACAGTGAATTTTATACTTGTTTTTTTATCATATTCTCTCGCAGTTAAGTGATAACTAACAATCACTAACGGTTGTGCAATAGATTTAAGAACGAGCTAGTTTTTCGGCTGACCGGAGGAAGACCTTTGCAAAGCTATTTTTACTTTAATTTTAGTTTAACAACCTTACTTTTAAACATTTTTATTGGGGTATGATACTGCAACTAGGGTATTAGGGAGCTACGTGGGGTCCGGACAAAAGCCCACCGGACATTTGCCCACCCGGACACTTGCCCACTATGGATGATTTGTAGATAATACGTAGCGTCCGAGGACGTTTCCGATCTAGTGCAGGAAAACCGATCACATAAAAATTTATGAACATTTTATGGGTACCAATTTGCCGTTTCACTTCTTTTTCAAAACGTGCTTTGGGTCACACTGCATACAAATTTGAAATTTCGGTGGGTGTACAAATCCAGTAGGTGTACCACATGTCCCAAACGTGCGTTGTGTCACACGGCATACAAAATTAAAATTTCGGCGGGTGTACAACATATCCCAAAATCAAAGTAGTTCATGATGCTTAAATTTTGAAAATATGATAGCGATTATTTCTCTAGTTACTGTGCAAAGTATTGTTACGTGTTAGGCCCCCGGATATCGGGTCCCGGTTAATCAGGATGTCAAAAAATTTCCGGACTGCGATCCGATCGCTGGATCCACAAATATATCTCGTTAGCCAATTAGGCTACACAGTACACCAATAAACCAATGGGGGCACAGTATAACAATTAAAACAGTGATTTAATGAATACAGACATAATTTACACTGGATACTTCATGGAATAGTAAAAGCTATAATTTCCGGCCAGCTTTGGTCCCTCTTCGGTGTTTCAAAAAATATGTCTTTAACGAAAAGTCTGTTCGTTCACAATGGGCCGCAAAGAAAATACTGATAAGGTACTTATGCATAATTTCGAGTATCCAAAGTACGGATGACACTTTTGAACACAAACACACTCACCCACACGCTGATATGTTGGCACAACGGGTAGCTTTCTCTTTTCCTCTTGGAGGAGTCGGCGTTGCTTACGTGCACCAGGCACGTATTCAAACGCACAAACTTCTTTCCTCCCTGGAACAAGAAAAGGCGGCGATTAGCTTCAGACTCTCTCTCACTCTCTGCAGGGGGCTCCTTCGTTCCTGAAGCCAGGCGTTCCTGTCTCTCTCTGGACTTTGAGCAAGGCGATTCCGTGTTTCTTTTCTCTCTCTCTCTGCGAATCACCTGAAATGGCTCCTTTACGGCAAGTATCGGTGGTCCAGCGAGGTGATGAAAGTTCCCAAGCCAAAACTAATGCTGTTTATTCCTCAGCTTATGTTTTTAGCTGGCTTTCCTTGTGCTCAGATTTTCTTGAGCGGCAACAGACGGCAACTAATTTCGAGCGAGAGGAAAATCCCCGTCCTATTTCTCTCGGCTATCAAACGGATTCTGCTACTCAACAACAATCTCCGGTCTACAAGATGTGGTAAGCGGTGAATTCCACCACTTGAAACCGCGGCATATTTATTACGAAACGCTTCAAGTCCAAAAGCTTTCCTATTTTTCGCACGCGGCACAGACCGAAGCTTCAAATGCGCTTGCCGTTTAAACAACTTTTGAGCTATGGGAAAAAGCTTTTAAACTCTGACCTGTCCCATTTCCGTTTATGATCTCTTTGTTCTCGTGGCAAACACCTGCAACTCACCACTTGAATTCAAAGTGCTAGAAGATATTTTCTTTATATACCGCCTCTCGCAAGTGTTTAAATTATTACTCTGTTAATTAAACCCCTAATCAAGTTTCAATTACCATTCATTAGCCACGCCTCTCGCCAATTAATTATGCAAGGGGGGGTCGTCACAGTATGCTCAAGTTCGGTGGGCTTGTGTCCAGTGGGCAAATGTCCGGGTGGGCAAATGTCCGGGTGGGAAAATGTCCGGGTGGGAAAATGTCAGGTGGGCAAGTGTCCAATGGGCAAATGTCCGGTGGGCAAGTGTCCAACAGAGCAGAGTCGGGCCGAGCCCGAGCCCGAACCGGCTCGGGCTGCGTAATACTTACTGAAGTTCGGGCTGGGGTTCTGATAGAAGGAGAGAATTTTCTACCTTCTTCTTTTAATGTGATTTTTAATGATTTAGCACACGATACTTTTTTACACTTTCTTGTTGGCAAAGAGAATTTTTCGGTAACTGGGTCTAGATGGGAAGTAGGAATTCGGCAGGGCAATCCATTCCTGGCTTGGGTAACAAAATTCCATAGGCCATGAATTACAGCATTTCTGCGAAGGAAAAGTTTCTGTAAAAACTGTAGACAGTAGATAGCAAGCTCACGAAATTTCGCTCCCTACCTCAAAGGATAGCTCCCTGCTAATTCTATTGATCAACGTACGACGTAGATTGTAATGCCTCCCGATTTTTCCTGATAACCTGACCCCCCCACCCCCTCACCCCCCAAAAACATTTTCAGGAAGAAATTAAGAAAGGACTGGAAGTCTGGAACAGAAGACTTCACTTTTTAATGCCTGAACAGGTTAATCCTAATTTTCGGGCTCGTTCTGGCCCGGGGTCTGTCTTGCAATATAAAATTCGGGCGCGGACGGGCGCGGACTCTTAAAATTGAGCCCGAATTCAGCTCTGGTGTCCAGTGGGCATCTTGCCGGTGAGCAAATGTCCGACACCCCATTTCTTATTCCAAACGGGAAAGGCATTTTACCATATTTATTTGCCTCGAAATAAAAATAGGAAATGGGGATAGTACTCGGCAGAAGGGTTTCGTGCATTTCTCTTTCTCTTACTGTCATCAAGGATGTTCTAGGTAGTGAAGCTGAACTGGACGCGAAATGACATTTAGGGCTATAAAATACAAAATAGGAAGAGAGCAGTGAGATTCTCAACTGCTCCGGAGTTCCGACCTTCGATGCCACATTTAACGCACCGAATGCAGCTTTACAGTAGTTCCAGTAATGGTCGAACTGTCCCTAGAGAATGTTCAAAAATATGAATGACATCCTTATCTTGCAACGTACGAAAAATCCGCGCCGTCATTTCTGATTGTGAGCAAATTTTATACGATGCATATTGTGAGAAAAAAATGCAAATCTTTAGCCGCCAAGCTATCGTAAATGGCGAAAGAAATTATAGGTAAATTTTGTACCAGAAACTGATGCAAAAGTTTCAATGGACCTTATTCACCTCGCATTGCATCATGGGAATGCCTTTCCGTGGCCGGAGACCAACAACAGTTTGTTTACATGCGTTTTGCCATTGCTTAACATGGCGTTACGTTGCAAGGGTTCAGGAAAAACGCGATTTTCGTAAATTTTTCTTGTGCTCATCGTATGGTTGTGCTAATAAATCCTGCAACCTAAATTGTATAGACGAAAGGAAAACATTTTTTAATTTTCCTCTGAAAAAGACGAAATTATTAAAGGAATGGCTGTGTAAAATGAAACGCGGTTATTTACATTCCGATGTGCACTCTCCAATATGTTCTGTCCACTTTAACGAAAAAGCTTTTGGATATTATGACACTACGAATCAAAGGCAGTTGAAACTTCGTAATATTCCTTCGAATTTCAATTTCAAAAAAGAAAAAAAGAAGAAAAAGGTAGGAGAAAATTGATGGAATATTTGGATAGGTAAATTACAAATTAAGTTCTACTTTCCTTAAAGAATAAAACAAACATTTCTATAATTTCTCTATTACTTAATGTTACGCATTCATTTAATTTTTAAGCAGATTGCCTAACGTACGAGCACTAGTTTGTTTCCTTGTTACGTATTTGTCTGAACTTCTAAATGTTTTTGTTTTACAAAACAAGGTACTCAATTTTATATTTCAGATATTTCGCCAATGTCTGACAATAAGAACATGAAAATTTAATGTACTGTGTACAAGAAATGCTACATTAAAAACTTCATGAAGACTAACGGCGATGCTCTCCCTTCGTCATACGAAATAAACATCGAACACCAAATTGTCTTTTTATATTTTTGCAACCTTGATTTGTTCTTCTAAAAAATTAAGTTTTTCTTCTTCGCCCTGTATCTCTATTAATTCCTCGGTAGAATATATGACGTTAGGATTGTAAAAATTAGCCAACAGTAAGGGATAATCAAATAGCGAGAACATTGAGTCAGCCGCCATGTTGGTCCGTAGAAATCCACTTCTGACGTCACATGAATAAGGTCCATTCCGATTTTAATCAGATCGTACGTAGTGATTTTTGCGCCCTCTCTTGAGCAGCGCCAGGGGGCTGGTTACGCCTCTGATGGGAGGGGAGAACAGGAGGATTAAACAGGGTTCCTTCTATACTCCAAGTCAACTTTAGGCCCATTTCACACACGCGGAATTTTTCTGCCGAAGCAATAAAACCGTCCCGCAGTGCAGTTTTTAGCTAGCTTTTACACATGCGGTTTTATTGCCAGAACAGGGGGAAAAAAGCCTGAACGATAAACGGGACCTATCGGTGGGTCTTTGTGCAACAGCACTTTGTTCACCACGCCGTCTCACAGGTGGGATTGTTTATTGCAATAGCGGATGATAGGCTGGCAGCCTGTATGCACATCTTGTCTTACACCTACGTTTCTCTAAGTTTTAAGGGTATTTTTGCCGTCCGATTTGTAGAGAACCCCTCGGAAGCTGAGTGGCTAACGCATCGGAATTTCTACCACTTCTGCACGTCTATAGTCCTCTTTAAAACAACCGCCCAGCAAAAACAGTCTTACTGGCCCACCACTAAGTTGCCACTACCGAACCGTCAATAAAATGTCCGGGCGGCCAACAGAAGGACCAGCAGTTCAGACCAACAGCTGACCAACAGTTGGCACCCCATCAGTTGTCATATGCCACAACAGGGTCATATGACAACTGATGGCCACTGCTTTTAAAGCCTTCAACCATTGTTCGCTGAAGGGCCACTTATGGCAGCTACTGCCTGAGTGCCGCTGAAGGGCCACTCAGGCAGTAGCTGTCATAAGTGGCCCTTCAGCGGCCCTGCAAGCACGTGCCAGAAATGATGGCTAGCCTAATGTGGTCCACGAGTTTGCCGGTAGTGGCAGCCAGCAACCACGTGACGTGACTGGTGGCTTGCCGAATCTTGTCCGCCAATTTTCCAGTAGTAGCCATGAAAAATACAAGGATGACCGCACTTTCCCATAGCTACAACTTTTTTTTCTACCCTTATGAAACTTGTGCGCTGGGGAAATTTTCTCAAGAGACCAAAAAAAAAACGGCCGTTTGGATCTGGGTGGATACGAATCAGGCCAGTCGGCGTGGGAGCTGAGCTCTCTACCGCCCGGACTAATTTGCCACGCACTCGCGTGTGCTTGAAGCTGTCTGTTTCGTGCGGAATGTGTAATCGAATGGTTCCCCCTTTCATTTAACAATATTGCTAGGTATTTTTCATAAAAGTCAGTTTCATATAATTCATAAATTTATTATTTTAACGCAAAGATAGTTTTTTTTTTTTACCTTAAGGGAACTTCACTCATTTTCAAGGAGTGTACATAATTAGAGTCGCTTTCCAAAGTTTCGTACTGTTCTTGTCTTCTTGAAAGGAGATTGTTGAATTAATATATATTTACCCGGGTTCATATCACATTCTGTTACATTTTTAACGTTGTATCTTTCCTTTCCGTTGTCCGAAGCTACATTTGTTTTAAAGAGGAAAGATATTTTATTTTACTTCTCGTTATGTTTAGAAGCGAATTACTCCCAGTCTTGTGTATTCAACCCATGGGAGAGTACATTATATCCACATAGCGTAGCTTTTTTTTAATTTTTTTTTTCCAACAAACGTTTTTTTAAAGGTTTTCCAGGACATCTCTTTAAGCGGTTTCAAATTTTTTCTTGTTATTCACCCACTCCATTTCATGAATTGCTATTCATGGGAATGGAGTGGGTGTATTTCATGGCTGTAATCTAGTATTTCACGGCTTAATCTGATAATTTCGTCGACGTGGAATTTCCTTAGGAAATTAATTCGCCTCTCTACATATGGATTTTTTTCTTAGCATCCACTAAAATAACATTATGGCGTAGCGTCGTCTTCAACTAACTGGTACCATGAGTTGTTTCAGCGCATGCACAGTCCCGTTGCTTCCACCTGCTGTTGGGGTTGCATTGGTTGCCAGCAACAGGCCGCTAGTGGCACTTGCTTGGAGGCCCACAATCCACGGCGATGCTGCAGGACCATCAATGGCTCGCCAACTGATAGCGCTGACACCAACGGACCGTTACCGGGCCGTGAGCGGCAGATTTCAGCCAGCAGTGACCCATCACTGCCAGCTGGTGGCCAGCAATTTCCCAGCAATCCGCTTGTGTGCAACGGGCCTTACCCTAAGGGCCCTTTGACACAAGCGGATTTTTTCCGCCGAAGCAATAAATCTTTCGGTTGTCTAACCGCTTGTTTTAAAGAGGACTATAGAGTTGTACCGATACTTTCAGACGCTCGGAAGCCGTAGAAATTCCGACGCGGTAGCCACTCAACTTCCGAGGGGTTCGCTACAAACCGGACGGCGAAAATGCCGTTCAAATTTAGAGAACGTAGGTATAAGGTAAGATGTGCACCCAGGCCGCCAGCCGATCGTCCGCTAGTGCAATAAAACAATCCCTCCCGTGAGAGGGGTTGGGAACAAAGTGCTGTTGAATAAAGAACTATCGATAGTTCCCGCTCATCCTTCCGGCATTTTTTTCCTCCGTTCTAGCAATGAAAGAGCTTGTCTGAAAGCTAGCCAAAAACTACACTCTTTACAGAGAGTAGCGGATGAAACTTGGAAAGACCTTCATCTAACGGTAGATTGAAAATGTTTGCTGCTTTTGTTGCAACCATAATCTACATTAGTAAAATTACCATGTCTGTCTGTCAGTCGCCTACAGAAGAAACCACTAAACGTAAAGATTTGAAATTTAGCACAAATGGGGTGTTCAAACATCCCTTCCCCCGCCCCTATTCTCTTCTATTTATTAAGCTTTGAAAGCCTTCAACCATTGTTCAAATTTGATTTGCTCTGTGATGTGCCGTGAGCTCACACAACAATACTTCATTTCATTGTTACACAATATTTTATTACACTCTTGTACAACAACATTTCATTACACTTTGCATAAATACAACAATACCACATTGCACAGTTTTGGAAATTACAAGAACCTCACACTAAACATGATAAAAGCAATTACAGAAATCCAATTTTTTTTTTTTTTTTTTATGGTTCGCTGAGCAACTTATATATACCAATCTTTCATACTATACCTAAGGATGACTTTATCGAGGCAGGCTAAATACTACACATCTATGCGGGAGAACGCCTACGGGAGAATAAAAGCTACAATGTTAACAGGTTCTGTCAAATATCAGGGGATGCACTTCCAAAATGTTACGTGTATGTCCTATCGTCGTAATGCATGTAGGTTCGTTTACGTTTTAGAAGGTGTCTCTCCGGGTGTTACCACGAGCTATAAATATTTGCAAGCGGTTTCTATAGGAAGATTTTTTATTTTTATTATTATTTTATTTTTTTCGATAACTGTTTCGAACTGACTTAAAATTTGGTCTTGCTGTATTCTGTGTCAGACTTCCAAAGTATTACGTGTGTCACTCACAGGAGTAGCATTCGGAGGGGGAGAACGGTAGGTCACGTGCCTCCCCCTCCCCAACGTTCGAAATTTTAAATGCAAGGGCAAACCTGCAATGCGTCAGTAATAATGGAGGGTTCGAAGAAGTCGCTACGAAGTTCAAAAACCAAGAACAAAGAACTTTATACACACACAGTGTTAAGCTCATCGTATAGATTTGGCTGTGATTCCTTTTTGTAAGGAAGTTAAACCACAGCAGAAATGTTATCAATATAGAGAACTCATTACTATATAATATTATTCATGTATAAGAAAAAATATTTGTAATATTTAAAAGAATTAAAAAAAAGAGTACTTAATTTTCAGGAAACTTAGTATCTGGTCGAAAATACGTTAGACTATTCGTCATCGTTTACAGTTACTGAAGAGTGATGCACAGCAAAAAAAATGAAAATTTCGTGACTTAATTTGGATTTAACACCAATTTAATAATGAGACACGGCCAAGAAACTCATACCATATGTCCTCGAAGCTACCATAATGACTGGCATGCTGCAGGGGAACCATGTTTTTATTCCATGCATTCCAATCATTCCATCTTACTTTCCATTTTAGTTTAAACACCTACAGTTTCCTTTTCGTCTCACTTTCACCATAAGTATCAAAAAAGAACAAAGTAAGTCGCTAAAAGGTGTTGGACTCAACTTGAAATATCCATGGTTTTTCTGTGGTCAGGTCGACGTTGCGTTGGTTCCTCCAGAGATGGCAAAAATTAAAACCTCTTCATCTTGTCTCTAAACGGAAGAACACTAAACGGAGTTAAAGCAGAGGCTCTTCAAGTATAAATTAAAACCTCTTCAACTTGGCTCTAAATGGAAAAACACTAAATGTAGTTAAGACAGAGGCTCTCCAAGGGTAAATTAAAACATCATTTTGGCTCTAAATGGAAAAACACAAAACGTCGTTGATCCAGAGGCTCTTCAAGAATAAATTTACGTGCCCTTCGGAAGAAGCTCTTCAAGAATAAATTTACGTGCCCTTCGGAAGAACTGAATATTTCAGATATAGCACAATAGAAAAATGTAAAGGTTTCAAATATTTCAAATTTCCAATCTTCGCAGTCAATAAATACTGCTGGTTACATTCATTTATACAAGCACAAAAATGGATTTCATTATTTTTCTTTTAAATTCCTTCGTTGTCATGAACTAGAATGTATTTCAATTAAACGTTTCCGTGCAGTATATCAATAATTTCGGGAAAATTCTGAAAGTGCTGGCCCAAGAGCTGATCGACTCATTTTTTTGTTTAACCGGGACAAAGCCTGGTCTATTTACTAGTATAAGCGTGAGTGTGTGTGTGTGTGTGTACAACACTGAGTGATCACTGAATTGTGACCACTCTTATCAAAAGTAGATGCGGCCCTTTAACCACGGGATTTCCGAGTGGGCACTATTAATCGGCCGACATAGCATATATAAGGTTGAATGGAGCGGTAGGTAGTAAAATCTGCAGCGTAGTAGGCAGACGAAAGGATTTGTTGAACTTTGAGAAAGAAAATATTGTAGAAACTTGGAGAGCGGGTGCCTTGATTTCCCAGACGGCTGAACTGGTGGGTTGTTCGCAAGCCACCGTAGTTAAAGTGTATCAAGACTGGCGTGAAAATGTCCAAACAACAACCCGGAGGCAAAAGTGCAGAGGTGAGCAAATGTTTGACGTAAGAGGTGAACTCCGGGTCCGAAGACTTGTACAAGTGTACAGACGAAACACTGTTTAACAGTCGACTAGCCAATACAGCAGAAGTCAGCCCGGAACAGTGTCTGTCAAGACAATGCGTCGCACGCTCGCACTATGGCCTATAAGAGCAGACGACCCTGACAACATCCTCTCCTAACCACTGTTTATCGGTGCAGAAGACTCGCCTGGTGCAAGGATCTTGCAAGTTGACGTTGTGACGAGACTGTCCAACTGCATGTGCCCTGGTTTCACGAGTCGCGTTTTCTAGTCCACTACGTGCATGGTCATGTACGTATTTGGCGCAAATAACATGAGGCGCTCTTTCCATCTTGTATGGTCTCCACAGTGGAATCCAGTGGAGGCAGTTGTATGTTGTGGGGTATGTATACCTGACAGGATCTTGCACTTTTGGTGCATGTGGAACAACGTATGACTATAGTGTCCACTATCGGGAATTGCTTGATGACGCTGTACACTTGCACTTTTTTCCGAATGGCAACGGTGTCTTCCAAGATGACAATGAACCGAGCCACGGGTCCAACGTTGTGCAGTAATAATTTGAGGGACACTGTTCAGACTTCCAGCATATCGATTGGCCTCCGAACTCCCCTGATATCAATCTCATAGAGCACCTGTAGTACACTATGGAACGGCATATCAGGCACCTGGATACATCAATAACCTCCGTAATTACATTTAAGGCCGCATTACACACAGACTGGTTGGCCATATACCTCTCAACTGCTTCCGGCATCTCATTGAATCGATGCCACGTCAGTTAGCGGCTGTACGAGGGCGAAAGGTGGACTTACAAAATATTAGGTAGGTGGTCATAATTCAGTGATCGCTCAGTGTATATGCGTATGTATGTTTACATTGTGAAGCTACTATCAGTCGTGCTTTAGAGATTCTTTCGTAGCAGTGCTGCGTGACGAATACTCTAATTTAGCTTTCATTTTTAGTTCTTTTTTCTATGTAAATTTCAGTTCGTTATTCTTACCATTTTCCAAACTTAAAAGATACGATTGGCAACACTTGGAAATCTGTGATAGTGACCTATATTTGTTGCGGTAAGAATAAAACGAGATATATAATGGCTACGCAGCAGGTGTGTGTGGTGTTGATGCTGGAAGCTAATGCTCATTGTCAGGGGCGCACACAGAAATTCGGAATTCGGGGGAGGGGTTCCGGCTCTGCAAGTAAAAATTCTCATGTGTACTTACGCGACGAGACTGCTACAATAAATGTTTTGCTCTGTGAAAGAATTTGATACATTGTATTCATGAATTATCCAGCAGCAAATGGTGTTTTCATTGTTGTTTTCACTTTTAATAAAAATACATATTTCAAAAAAGGAGTTAAAAACAAATGTGGTTATTTTATCTATTGTTGTATTATAGCTTCAGAGAAAGTATTTTAGAACACATTCCATAATGCGTGATTTCAGCAATTATGAAAATTGAAATTCATCAATTAGGAAAATTGGAGAACAGTTAGAGGGTTAGGAATCTCTCGTGTCGGACACCGATGGTGTTGGAATCATATTATAAAACACTTGGCCTCGTGGGAGGGGGGAGGGGTCTGGACCCAGGGACTCCCCTTGGGTGCGCCCCTGCTCATTGTGGATACGAGATTGATTAATTGCCGTTTGAGGCTATGTGTTGTGCTTAAACACTGCTGGCCATTCAAAATGCAACACCAAGAAGGAAGCATCCGATTGGCCTGAAATTCGCAGCATGCGTCGCCCGCGAGAGGACATGCAAACGATTAGCATTGCAGGGCATATGCAAATCATGTGCGCTCGGCTCACCACCTGGAAGCACTATAAGAAGGGTGCACAGAAGGCTGGGTGTAAGTAGTGGAAGTGTGTTGTGCTGCCGGACCTGTGCGTGGGAAGCTTCCTGATGCCTTGTAGCAGAATACGGCAGTCATTCCAGCATGTTTCGAAGTTCGACAGAGAACGAATAGTGGCTTAATGCGACAGCGGTTTATCGCACCGCGATATCGGCGCCCGTGTGGGACGACATCCAGCCACAGTGAAGAGAGTATGGATTCAGTGGGTGCAGGAGAGACGGACGGACCAGCGTGAGCGATTGCCGCAGCCGCGGCACACCACCGAACGAGAGGACCTGCATGTTGTGTGGCGGGCATTAACGGCTCGCACCGCCACATCACGAACGTTAGCGCAGGAATTAGGGTGTGTTGCGCAACAACCTGTTTCAGCACGTACCGTTCGACGTCGTCTGCAGGAGCGGGGACTTGTCGCCCAGCGCCCATTGCTCCGATTACCATTGACGTTACATCACCGGCGAGTGCGGCGGCAGTGGGCCGTTGAACGCCGCACCTGGACTACGGAATGGCACGACATTGTCCTCTCCGATGAATCCCGCTTCTGCCTGCAACACCTCGATGGTCGTATCCGCGTGTGGCGGCACCGCGGCGAGAGACTGTATGGCGCCTGCATTATGCACCGCCATACCGGTCCGTCGCCTGGCGTTATGGTTTGGGGCGCAATTGGATATGACACCCGCACCCCTCTGGTACGCATCGCCGGTACACTCAACAGCCACCGCTACATCTTCAACGTTTTGAAGTCTGTAGTCCTCCCTTACCTGCAGGACCAGCCAGCGGCCACGTTTCAACAGGACAATGCGCGCCCGCGGGTGGCAGTCGTCATGCAACAATTCTCCACGACCCACCAGGCGTCACTGCTGCCGTGGCCCGCCTGTTCTCCCGATATGTCGCCCATCGAACACGTCTGGTCGCTGATCGGCAACCGAGTGGCCCGGCAAGCACCATCCGTGGCTACGCCTGATGCACTGTGGCAACGTGTGAAAGCAGCCTGGACCGACATACCCCAAGCCCACATCCAAAGCCTCTTTCGTTCGATGCCGCGGCGTGTAGCGGCCGTTATTGCCAGCCATGGGGGCAACAGGAACTATTGATATCAGCGTGTTTCGCAAGTCGCTCATGTAAGCTCAATCGTTTATCTTTGTGTCTGTTGTTATGTGTCCAGTAAATCTGGCTTTGCTATCTCGTGTCCTTCTTGGTGTTGCATTTTGGGTGGCCAGCAGTGTATTTATCGTTCAGAATTATTTATACCAGTTAACGTTGTTTCGTGAAAAGTATACCAATAATCTGATACGTTCAGAGTTCGAAGATTAACAGTTCTGTGCATTGAAGTACTAATGACTAAATACCTGTTGACAGTATTAAACGATTAGCTGTAAGTAACCACTTCTTGAACTTTATGTGAGTGACTCCTGTTTCCCAGTAGGTAAAGTTTTGAGTCTTGATTCATCTAGTGTTCAGTAAGACAGCTACCCACAAATGCTAGAGCCGCTCTGAAAACACGAAGTTGCCCTCCATCTAGTTTTTAGAAATTGTCCAGTCGTCGAAAAAACAGATTTTATTTTTATTTAGAGTTTAACGACCACCGTGAGCAACTCAATGCCTATGGACAATCTCCCGTATCCTAATTTAGAGCCACTGGTTCCAGGGAAGGGAGAAAGCCAGTACCGCAAGACAAACGCAATATCCATACCTCACAGAGATTCGAACCAGGACCCATCTCAGATGAGAGATCAGAAGTCATCGCTTAGACTACTGGGGCGGTATAGTAGTTTTATAAAGCTGATGTAAAAGTAAGAGCACTATAAAGTCGTGGAGTTCCCTGAGTTTCCGGAGCCAGGAGGCAGGTCACTCCTTTTCCACATGCTAGTTACTCCCCTGGGCAACAATACAGAACTAGTCATTATCCACAAACAATGAGAAAAAAATCATTTATTTTAAAATTTAGTTTCGGACCAAAATCCGAATTTCAGTTGCTTGCGTGTAACTAACAATGAAGTTGAAACAATGTTTTGTTTTGTTTTCATAATTATTTGAACATCCATTGTTGTAGAGCATTATTTTCATGTTGCGGTGAACATAAAAGGGAAAGGATGAGCGAACGGTCATCAGTTATCTCCGAATGCATGCAATGTTTGGACTCTCCTTGATCGTGAAGTGGAGACAATCTTATGCAAGTGAGGTTTTTTTTCTTGTTTTATCTCAGTTTCGTGCGTTCTTTGACCTTGAGGTGAAACATACAAGCCGATGAATAAATATGAATAAATTTTGAGTTTTCGATTCCAGACGTTTCGTTATCCTTGAAGCTAATGTACTGTAACCACTTCTTTACTCTCGAGAACCAGGTTCATAAAATTTAAAAGGCGAAGAGAGTGAGCTGTCGAGATCCCTTTTATTCACATAGAGGTACCATACACATGCACCAATAGAAGTGATCCTATAAAATAGATACGTTTAAACCCAGTATCTCTCTAACAAGCACAATTCTGGGTACTAACACTAATAATGTATTGTTACAAAGATTTAGTACAAGAATTTTAGGCAAAAGTATTAAATCTTATTTGCAACATTTCTTTTGCCTCGTGTTCCTTTTCTCCTTTGAGCCTGGGAAAATTAATTCATTTCCCCTAGTCAGGAAGTACGGATGTTACAGAAGGCGCCATGCAATCGCATTTTATATTTCGTTTAAAAATATATCACAATGGAGAAAGCCATTTGCAAACTTGGCTTTGTGCATTTTGTAGCCTCAACTTGCAATTAGTAGCACTTTTCGGCATCAAAGTAACCTAAAGGTACGCGAGAAGTGACTTATCTCTGCTTTGAAGTTTTGCGAAGGGATTGCCGGCCTTCTTAATCCCTGGAGTGATGCGTTCGTCGGAGCGACGAGGGTTATTTTTTCCTGAGGACAAGAGAAAACAGTCAACGTGGGAAGAGAAGAGCGCCCGGTCGGGGAGGACAAGTAGTCCCTTGTTTTTTCAGGCACGGTGTATTAAACTAGCCGAGAAATTTTGTTTTTTTCACGTACGTGGGAATAAAAAGATAGTCATCGAAAGCAGATATTATGAGAAACAGAAATATATTGTTTGGGGAATAAGGACAGCCAGATAGGGAGAACCCTACAGACAACGATGCTCAAATAGATCAGAAGAACAAATTGTTTTTTTAAGGTACAGAAGCATTTCGTGAAATATTTTAGCATCCTGCTTATTATTGTCACCTTTTCAATTGTTTCACGTTGGTGTTTGCGTGCCGAGCTCTAACTACCAACCCCGAGGCGAAAGAGTCGATTTTCATTCCTAAGAACGTTAAGTATTCCTAACCATTGAACAGTACGCTGAAGGTTAGATATAGTTCTGGGAATCAAATTTTAGATCGAATTAGGAGAAATAACAAGGTAGTGACTAACGCAATAATGAAGTATTAATGCGAAACAGAATGTATAGGATTTCTCCGCAAAAACTTACTTCAACTTTTTGTTTCTATAATGGTGCTGTCTAATTTGCAAGGCAATACGTTCAAGTCCCAGTGTAATCGAAATTCAAGCTTTTTTTTTTTTTTTTCGTTCCTACGACCAAGTCTCTAAAGAAAAAGAAGCTGCGACTTAATAGCACTTTGCTAAAATTTTCAGCATTTAATGTAGTTGTAGTATATCTTAGAATCTTTTAATATTTAGTTTCACTGATTGCGTCTGTCCTTACAGTCGTCACCCTTAGCAAAATTCAATACTTCACTAAAGACTAGGGAAAAATTGACAAAGTTTCAGTAAAACATTATGTTTATTTATTAGTAGGTTTTACAATTACATTTCTATTCCTTCTTGCTTTTTCTTTTGCCGCCAAAAAACAAATTATTTCATTACTTGGCTGCTTTACCTAATAGCAGGGCCATAGCAAGAATGAATTTTCGAAGGGAAGGAGGGGGATTCTGAATTTGAAAATTAATTTTCACCTCATGTTTCACATACGTTGAGTTTTTACTCCGTCACATTTAATTTGCACAGGAAATTCTATTTAATACTCTCCATTTTTCAAACACTGACATAGGCTTAGCCAAGGGGTGGCCCTCGGGTCCTGATCCCCCTATTTAGGGTGGATTGAGTACGAATTTAAAGCGATATATATATTCATTAGGCTTCCACCAATGAACAAAATCCATTGACTCCCCCTCTCCCTTGAAAAATGTCTGGCTACGTCACTTGACTTATATGCTATTCGAGTTACAAAAATTTATAAAATTCATAAAACAATTATTTTATTTTGTTTTTTAGACATTTTAAACATTCCGGGGAGGGTTTAAATCCTCAGAACTCCTCCCTGCCTATGGCTCTGCTTGGTAGGTTCACTAACTGAACTGGCCGAAACCTACAATTTTCGGGTAAAGTTTTCTGCTGACGAGTCATGTCCTTTGACCTTACGAATCACTCCTGTTTTTTTCTTTCTACAGCAGGAAGTAACAGGTTAGCAGGATACTTTCTTTGGACAGCTGTAGTAAGTCCCAAGGTTTTGTTTCATCAAAACTTGTAATATACAGCAATCGTAGTGTTTGTTGGGTTTAGAGAATTTATTGCGACTCATGCGTTCTTTGTGAAAAAATGGCAAGACATGGGAAGCAACCTCAAATGTTGAAGAAAGAAAAAAACCCTTATGGACTTTCCCTTTACCTACGCCATTTCTTTGGCGTCATTTTCTGATATAAGAATTTATAGTCTTCAGGAAATTTTTGCTAATTCTAGTATACCGTTAGGAAGTTTTTGCTAATTCTACTATACCGTCTAATAGTGGAAATAGCAAAAGTACCATGAAACACTGTTTTTCTTTTTAAACTTCTCTTTTCAACTGTTCCCTTAGATAAAAGTAAATCTAAAGTTTTACTAGGCCAACCTGTTTGAGGTAAACTGAAATTAAAAGCCCGTATTACCTTAGACAAAAGGTTAGTTGCTTACGATTAAAAGGCACGATGCAAATAAGGGAAGATACCATTCTTTGAGTCTGGACGTTTCAGTACGCCATAAAGGAAGTCAATGCAACAAACACCTCTTTTTTGTTTTCGTGGGAAAGTACTCATGAGAAACAACGGAGGCAATGGTCATTTCTATTTCTCTGCAGGTCTTCTTGAACGGAGAATCACGAAAAGCACAGAACTATACAGTGCACTCAATGGACAAAACATTAAAGATACATACATAATAGCGTAAAAATACAAGATAATAATACGTACACTATGTTGAAACAAAGAACTAAAACCGTCTATATACGTTACTGACTAGTAAAAGAGCAAAAAATAACTTGCTAGCATTGCAATTATAAAACAGTACATACAATTAAAATTTCAGATGTGAGATCTTTCGGGGATGCTATGTCGCCATCTTCAGACAAACTAAAAATGTCTCAAACAGATATATACAGAAAGTCCCTTTAGCCTAGAATAACTTGCGAACGGAAAGAGGTACAGTTATGCAAGTGAGATAACGGTATAGTAAAGCGAGTACGCCCGATCGAATGCAACCAATAGCAGTGCCCCAAGTGGCGAAATGCGGAAGTCAGCCATTGCAAATCAAAAACAAAAAGAGATAGAGCAAAATTTCCAATTGCAAAGTTGTAGAGCATCAATTAATTAGTACAAAACGACATTTGTTTCACACGAATAAGATAAATTGTCGCCGGAATGCCTTAAAATGTCCGAAATTGATGTGCGACCTTTTGTGTGAACGTTTGAAGGGAACAGGCATTGGTATGAGCAACACAATTTATTGCATAAATGCGTACTTATGTCAATACAGTTTGATGATGGTAGACAAAACAAAAACAAAAAAGGCCATACTTGCGCACAGTGATAAAAAGTTAATGTCGAGTATGTTCGAAGAGTTCGCCATTTCCCACGATACAGATTTGCATTCGTGAAAGTAACTCTGCATGCATATTCCTCAGCATGGAACATGTCACACTATTGCAAGCATCTGTAACACCACAACGTAGATCCAGCAGACTTGTAGGCGCTGTTGCACACACCTGATTTTTTACGCAACCCCAGAAATCCAAGCTCGCTATTCTCACACAGCGTACGTACACCTAAACTTCTGATCAGGGTACATCCTGATACTGGTGTTTATATCGTAGGTACGATACAACGTCACAATTTGCATTGGCATACGGCTACATTTGCGAAATGTTAATATGCAAATTCCAATCGTCGCGCATCGATTTCGGACATTGTAGGGTATTCAGGCGACAATTTATCTTATTCGTCTAAAAAAAATGTCGTTTTGTACTAATTAATTGATGCTCTACAACTTTGTAATTGGATATTTTGCTCTATCTCTTTTCGTTTTCGATTTGCAATGGCTAACTTCCGCATTTCGCCACTAGGGGAGCTACTATTGGTTGCATTTGATTGGGCGTAGTCACTTTACTATACCGTTATCTCACTTGCGTAACTGTACCTCTCTCCGTTCGCAAATTATTCCAGGCTAAAGGGACTTTCCTATGCACTCTGTATGTACATTGTACAAGTCACATGATGAAGGCTGGCTGGAAGAGCGCAATGGAACATGCGCAGGCAAGTGAGCAAATAACAGGCCTCCAAGGCACACTTTACTGACTAGTAAGAGAGCAAAAGATAATTTACTAGCATTGCAATTATAAAACACAATATACAATTAAAAACTATTGTGAGATCTTTCGGGGACACTATGTACCCATCTTCAGATAAACAAAAACTGTGTCAACCTGGTATATATGTACAAGACACACGATGAAGGCTGACCGGAAGAGCGTAATGGAATATGGGCAGGAAAGTGAGCAAATGACAGGCCTCCAAAGCACTTTACCTAATAGCGTCTTGGTACTCCCAGAGCACGAATAATAACCTGTACGCGCCGAGGCATCGACTCCACCAGATGCCGGAAACCCTGCGGCATCTGGTGGCACTGGATGGTTCCAAACTCAGATGAGTATTCCTCGAGCCATACCTAGGTGATTGAGGCCCGATGAGGCAGCACATTGTCCTGCTAAAACAGACCATCTGCAGCAGGACGCGAGAAGGCCATGAAAGCGTGTAGGTGATCATGTAGCATATGCTGGTAGTAGGTAGCTGCTAAGGATCTCTCCAGACACATTAAGGAACCTAATGTATCCCATGAGAAGGCTCCCCAAGGCATCACAGAGCCACCACCGCCTTGAACAGAGCCGACCAGGCACAACAGAGCCTCATACTGTCGAAGCCCCACCCGCACCCTCCGATCAGCTCGGTACAGCTGAAAACCGGATTCATCTGACCACATGACGCTACGCGGCGCCTCTCTGTAGAGGTCCACTTTTGATGTTCTCGGCACCAGGTGAGGCGTAGTTTCCTGTGATGGGGAGTCAGTAGTGGCTGCTCCCTTAGCCCAGGGTTGCAGCGTTCGCCGTACCATACACTCGTTGACGATGCTTGGATCTCCGACATTTCACCTGGAAGTGCTTTGCGTCGCCGTTGCCAAGTGGTCAGTCTGTACGAGCCCTGGATAGTCTACGTAGACCTCGGTCACCAATGGCGTGTAGTCGGACACCCCTGCTCTCAGGGCGCTGGTATGTCCGTCGAAGATATACTTGCGGTACACCTTGATACGGTTTCCCACGAGAACTCTAGGTTTCTTTCCACTTGGGTGATAGAATGACCCATCTATCTTTTGCCGACAATGCGTCTAGCATCAAAGTCGCACAGGTCACCATGTGTACCGTGTTCGTCGATTGCGATACGCTATTGAAAAGATCAGATCAGATGTAGATGATTTTAGGAAGGCAGTGTCTGACCCCAGGTCTTAAACAACCCTTAGAAATAGGAAGCTAGGAGATTTGGGCTAGAGTGCCCAATAGGAAAGTGACACGGAAGCGAGTTAGAAAGAGGGAGGAAGACGACTTTATTTATAACCGGGGGGGCCAGCACCCGGGACCCGACGGCTTAACGTGCCCATCCGACGCACGGCGGATATTTAGTGGTTCGAGCTTTTCTACTTGCATGGGATCGACCCTAAGTCCTCTCCGTAGTAGTCACGAACGTTGACCACTAGGCTATCAAGATCAGATCAGATCATATGCAGAGGATTTTTTTTTTGATTGGAGGTTTAACGACCACCGTGAGCAACTCAATGGGCTATAAGCAGTCGCCCGTCCCTAATTTAGGGTCACTGGTTCCAGGGAAGGGAGAGAACCAGTGCCGTAAGACAAACACAACATCCATGCCTCACCGGGATTCGAACCCGGACCCCGTTCGGACGACTGATCAGAGGCCATCGCTTAGACCACTGCGTCACCGGGGCGGCGGATTTTACGAAGGAAGTGTCTGACCTAAGGTTTTAAACAACCCTTAGAAATAGGAAGCTAGGAGATTTGGGCTAGAGTGCCCGATAGGAAAGTGACACGGAAGCGAGGTAGAATGGGGGAGGAAGACGCATTAATTTATTACCGGGGGGGGCAGTACTCCGGCGTCAGGCGGCTTAACGTGCCTACCGGACGCACGTCGGATATTTAGTGGCTCGAACGTCCCTATCTGCATGGGATCGAACCTGAGTTCTCTCCTTGGCAGTCACGAACGTTGACCACTGGGCCATCAAGATCAGATCATAAGTAGAGGATTTTAGGTAGGGAGTGTCTGACCGCAGGTCTTAAACAACCCTTAGAAATAGGAAGCTAGGAGATTTGGGCTACAGCGCACAATAGGAAAGTGACACAGAAGCGAGGTAGAAAGGGGGAGGAAGACGCCCTTATTTATTACCGGGGAGCCAGCACCCGGGGCCCGACGGCTTAACGTGCTCTTCCTACGCACGGCGGATATTTAGTGGTTCGAGCGTTCGTACCTGCCGGGGATCACAGCCGAGGTCTTCTCCGTGGCAGTCACGGACGTTGACCACTAGGCCACCCGTGGCCCCAATGTTGGAAAGTCATGTTGTCCGCCTATTTATCGCCTGCGTTCGGTTTGGGTCTGTTCCACTCTGCGCAGTGGATGCCCATGTCAGCTGCCCATCATCCCTGTCTCTTATGTTTTGTGTGCTGAGTGTATAAAACAATGTAATATGGAAGATAAATTAAAAAATTAATATAAAAAAAAATCGAATTTCCGAAAATTACGGAACATTCTCATTTTTTCCATATCACCAGAGGAGGCTTTTCGAGGAAAAATAGAAGAAATGCCACGTTATTAAAATGATCCAATAAAAAATTTCGAAGACATTCAATAAATGTTGATAATATGAAAATAAAATTTATGCAGATGTTAAATCACATTATGCTACCGAGATTTTGTATTTCAATAGGGTAATCCGGTTTCCCGTACCCCATAGTAAAATCACGTGACGAAAGTTAGCTTATCACACAGGAGAGGACCGAGTTGTTATCGTGTCAGGGTAAAAATGTTGAAGTTTGGAAATCCAAAATTCAACATTTTTTTACCCTGACACGTGAACGAAGGGATATCAAATATGTTGGATCGATGTCTTACGTCCATCATGTGAATGGTAATTTATTGAACATCTGTCACAGTCACGGTGTCGGTTTTGGGTTAAAAACATCGAACATTTATTCCCTGGTTAAAAATGATCGGGACCGTGTTGAATTGTTGGACGAATGTGGCATCTATTCCATTACTATGGAATCTGTCGATCCTCAAGACAAGGACCTCATATATATATATATCGGCTCAACCCTACGGAGACTGCAAACAATAATTAAGTAACACCAATACAGTGTAAAAAATAGCTCGTCATCGACTGCTTTAGCCAGGCTTTCTTCATCTGTTACACATTACCCATCTTGGACAGACGTCTCCATTCTATCTACCTCTACAACGAGGGAAACAGTGCTCTCTACAGAGAGTCTGCACATTTTGCATCGAGTGGACACTTGTTGCAATGATGAAATACCCAGCTATATTTCCCAGGCCTGGAACACTTTACTGTCCTCGATTCCTGTTTCTACCTCTTACATCGCAGGCTCTGCCCATCATTAATGGAACTCTATAGGCTTCCATTTTCTCATATTACGTTAAGCAAGTGAACGCTCTTGAATTTATTTCCTCATTGAGAACGTTTGGCAACGGCACCCATATATAAATGTGTTTCTGGAACTCCAATTTGGTATTTCATCTGGTGATGTGCTCGTAGCGAGCACGAAAATACTCATGTCATTTTAACCATGTAAATATATTTTAACTTCTGTGTGTGTTTTTAGTTATTAAAGTTTGCCTATAACTGGAACCATTCAGCAAGTTTCTTACCCTGAGTATTCCGAAAAGGTTTATCGACGTGAGTGGCATCGATCCACAAAAGAAGTTTTTCAATCGATATTTTAGAAGCTCAGATTTTATGGCAAATACATCAGAAGCAAAAATTAAGCCTTACGCCCCCTGGTGGCCAAAGTATTCCTTACCAAAAAACAGAAATTATATGCAAAAGATTTTCCATCAGGAGCTGGATCCGCCAAAGAAAACGTTTTTCAAATCGGAGTTTTAGAAGAAGAGATATCGGGTAAAACGTAATTTACTTTAACGCCCCCTAGCGGAGAATCTATGCGTAATTTGAAAAAGTAACTATACCTAAAATACTCTTCGACATAAATGGAATCGAAAGATAAAAGCATTTTTTAATCGAATGTTTAGAAGCAAATATGTGGAATAAAACGTATTTTTGAATTCGACATCATCTGCATTTACGCCCTCTAGCGGCGATATTGTATATCATTCGCATATTTTAAGCTTCCCAATGCAAAAAAAATTATTCAAATCGGACAAAAATGTTGCAGAGATATCGTGTCTACAGGCGGACGGACAAACCTATAACATAAGCAAGATCTTTTTTCATAAAAGACGTGCTAAAAAGGATCTTGCTTATGTTATCGGGTTTGTCCGTCTGCCTGTGGTCAACATATCTCTGTAACTATTAGTCCTATGTGAAGAATGCATTTTGCATCGGGAAGTTTGAAATATGCTAATGATGCTCATTCATTTCGTTTGTTCATTTTTTTACGATGAACAATTTCGCTGCTAGAGGGCGTAATGCAGATGATAACGAATTCAAAACACATTTTATTCCATAATTTGCTTCTAAACATCCGATTGAAAAAATCTTTTACCTTTCAATTCCACTCATGTCGAAGAGTATTTTAGGTACAGCTACTTGTTCAAGTTACGCATAGATTTTCCGCTAGAGGGCGTACAAATAAACTGCGTTTCCCCCGATGTTTCTGCTTCTAAAATTCCGATTTAAAAAATTTTTTACGTTTCAATTCCACTCATGTCAAAGAGTATTTTAGGTACAGCCACTCTTTCAAGTTACTCATAGAACTTCCGCTAGAGGGCGTAAAAATAAATTGCGTTTCCCCCCGATGTTTCCGCTTCTTAAATTCCGATTTAAAAAATTCTTTCTGCAGCGGATACAGCTCCTGATGAGAAATTTTTTTGCATGTAATTTTAAAATTTTTTGATTAAAAACGGTTTCGTCACAGATGGCGTAAGTCTTAATTTCCGCTTCTGATGTATTTGCTGCCAAATCTGAGCTTCTAAAATCTCGACTGAAACCCATACTACGCACGTCGATACACCTTTTCGGTACATTATGTTCTTAAAATAACGCGTGATTTCTTAGCCAGGAGGCGTAGATATATATCTCATTTTTGTCAATATCTCTACTTCTGAAAGTCTGATTTGAAAAATTCCTTCTTTGTTAGATAGCGTTTGCGGTGCAAAATTGTTTTTCAAATAATTTCAAAGTTTTCAAGTATATCATACACTTTCCACTAGGGGGTCGTTAAGGTAAATTGCGCTTTTCCCGATATTTCTGCTTCTAAAACTCCGATTTGAAAAATTATTCTTGTATCGCATACAGCTCCTGATGGGAAATGTTTTTCACATAGTTCTAATATTTGGTAAAGAATGGTTTAGCCACCAAGGGGAATAAGTGTTGATTTCTGCTTCTGATGTATTTGCAGCAAAATCTGAGCTGAAAACTCGACAAAAAAATTCTTTCCTGGAGCGGTACCGCTCACATCGAAAAACCTTTTGAGAATACTTTCTTCTTAAAAAAAATGCAGCCGGCCCCGGTGGCGCAGTGGTCTAAGCGATGGCCTCTGATCATTCGTCCGTAAGGAGTCCGGGTTCGAATCCTGGTGAGGCATGGATGTTGTGTTTGTCTTACGGCACTGGCTCTCTCCCTTCCCTGGAACCAGAGGCCCTAAATTAGGGACGGGCGACTGCTTATAGCCCATTGAGTTGCTCACGGTGGTCGTTAAACCTCCAATTAAAAAAAATAAAATAATAATGCATGTTTTTCCCGACGCATATCTTATATTTGTCAATGTTTCTGCTTTTATGAGTCCGATTTGAAAAGTTCTTTCTTAATCGGAGAGCGTCTCCGCTGCGAAATGTTTGTCATATAATTTCAAACTTTCCTTAATGCCGAAGTCTGCAACCAGAGAGCGTAAATTCACGATTCCGTTTACAGCAATGTCAGCGGGATTAAACATCTGATGGAAAGACTTCTTTCTTCGGCCAGATACTACTGTTTTCCATACCGGTTCCATTGACTTTAAGTAGCTTTGATAAATTTAATTCGCGTCAGAACGGATTCAAAAGTATTGCTCATTACAACCCGGGAATTTGGTGCCATCTTTCTTGTTAAAGACTTTAATTAGCCGCGTGCAGTATTTCGCTCAGCTGATCAACGTAGAGATTTACCTATTCCTGAGGTGCGAACTCATGTGTACGAGATAGTGCGGATATGCCTAACCTCCGTGACCTTTACAACAAGTTAGTAAAATCATGCAATGCATTGATTATAATACGGTTTCAAACATTGCAGAAAGCATTACTCAAGTTATGAGAATAATGGCTGTGGAATAAATCTCGATCCTGTGCGCTGACCTTTGATCCCATTTCGATGATATTCAACAGAACCGGCTTGGTATAACTCCGAAATAACATGATAAAGTTTTGTCGCAATCGAAGCATTTTTACGTAAGTTATGATGCATAAGGGCTATGGAATAGATCCCGCTCCTGTGTCCTAACCTTTAACTTCATTTCGCCCATTTTTAATAAGGTTTGTCTCCAGGTGGTCCCCTACCACATACTAAATTTTCTTCGAAATCAAACTTTTTTTACGTTTGTTATGGCGCATAACAGCGGTGGAATGGATCCCTCTCCTATGTACTGATCTTTGACCCCATTTCGTTCACTTTTAATGGGGTTCCTTCCCAAGTGATCCCCAACCAGATACTAAATTTTCGTCAAAATCGAACGGTTGTTACGCGAGTTATCGTGCTGACGGACATACGCACACAACGCGTGACGTAATGAGGCAGATGGGAATTGCGACCATCTGCCCGCCACAAAAGTGTGACGTCATAAATCTTTAATAGGATCCACACACAACGCGTGACGTAATGAGACAGATGGCGTGGCTAAATTTTATATTTAAAAATAATAATATTCAGCAAAAGAATTTTCTGTTTTCTTATTCATTTGCTGATGAGCCTAAAATATCCCGCAGTTTCTTCGCCAGAGGGCGTAGATGTATATCTTATTTTTGTCAATATCTCTACTTCTAGGAGACCGATTTGAAAAATTCCTTCTTTGTTGCATAGTGTTTTCCATGTGACATGTTTTTCATGCAATTTCAAAATTTTCAAGCAATTCATAGACTTTTCGCTAGGGGGCCTAAAGGAAAATTACGTATCTCTGCTTCTAAAACTCCGATTTGAAAATTTCTTTCTGCACCGGATACAGCTCCTGTTGGGAAATCGTTTGCACATAATTTCTAATGTTTGTAAAAAGTGGTTTGACCACCAGGGGGCGTAAATCTTAATTTCCGCTTCTGATGTATTTGCAGCAAAGTATGAGCTTCTAAATTCTCGATAAAAAAAAAACGTCGTTTGTAGACCGATACTACTCATTTCGACAAACC
Organism: Macrothele yani; assembly: GCA_039090855.1. NCBI lineage: Eukaryota > Metazoa > Arthropoda > Arachnida > Araneae > Macrothelidae > Macrothele > Macrothele yani. The sequence goes on along the minus strand of CM077024.1, from coordinate 125,797,947 downwards.
TTTTAGGAAGATTTTCTTCTGGAAATATTGCATGTTTTCTACGCCAGGGGCGTAGATGTACATCTTATTTTTGTCAATATCTCAATATCTCTACTTCTAAGGGTTCGATTTGAAAAATCCCTTCTTTGTTGGATAGTGTTTCTAGTGTGACATGTTTTTTCTATAATTTCAAAATTTTCAAGTAACTCATAGACTTTCCTCTAGGGGCGTAAAGCTAAATTGCGTTTTCCCCTATATCTCTGCTTCTAAACCTCCGATTTGAAAAATTCTTTCTGCGCCGGATACAGCTCCTGATGGGAAATCGTTTGCACATAATTTGTAATTTTTGTAAAAAAATGGAATGGGCACTAGGTGGCGTAAGTCTTAATTTCCGCTTCTGATGTATTTGCAGCAAAATACGAGCTTCTAAAATCCCGAAAAAAAAAGTGTTTTGTTGGCCGTTGCTACTCATGTCGACAAACCTTTTAGGAACACTTTCTTCTTGAAATAATGCATGGTTTCTACGCCAGAGGGCGAAGATGTATATCTTATTTTTGTCAATATCTCTACTTCTAAAAGTCCAATTTGAAAAATTCCTTCCTTGTTGGATAGTGTTTCCGATGCGAAATGTTTTTCATATAAATTCAAAATTTTCACGTAAATCATTTAGACTTTCCGTTAGGGCGCATAAAGGTAAAATGCGTTTTTTGCTCCTAAAACTCCGATTTGAAAAAATTCTTCCTGTATCGTATACAAGACCTGATGGAAAATATTCTTCACCTAATTTCTAATATTTTGTAAAGAATCGTTTGGCCACCAAGGGTCATAGGTGTTAATTTCTGCTTCTGATGTATTTGTAGCAAAATCTGGGCTCCTGAAAACTCGACTAAATTTTTTTCTTGGACAGATACCGCTCATATGGATAAACCTTTTGCGAATACTTTCTTCCTAAAGTAATGCATGGTTTTCCCACCAACGGGCGTAAAGTCACATCTTAATTTGGTCGATAACTCTGTTTCTAAGAATTCGTAAGCTCAATATTCCGTTTACACCAATATCTGAGGGATGAAAGATTCGATTGAAAAACTTCTTTCTTCCGTCAGATATTATAGTTTGCCATACCGGCTCCATTGCCTTTGAATAGCTTTGATAAATTTAATTTGCGTCAGAAAGGATTCAAAAGACGTGCTTATTACACCAGAAAATTCGGTGTCCTCTTTCTTGTTTTATTTTGTTTTTCTCCATAGATATTCCACACTAACAGTTTCCTGTCCTTCAAAACGTAAGTGAAAAGCATCAAATATGTGTGTGTGTATCTGATAAGTGGTAAAGTAATGTTTTCGTAATTTTTTGGATGCCAGACGTTGAATGAATCCGGGCTACAAGTAATTGCTAATTTTAGGCGCAATAACAGCATGAATCCATAGGTAAATGTTTTTTTTTTTTTTTTTTTTTTTTGAAATATAAAGATATGTTATAACTGTGAAACAACTGTAGTACACAAACGATATAAGAATTTTTTTAGGAAAATGCAGTGATCACGGGACGTTTTAAAAAAATATATTATAGTGGCCTTTCTTTTTCTTACATTTTACATAAGAATACTACTGTTTCAATTTAAAAGTATACTAAAATAAAAAAAAGTGCTTCAAATTCTACAATGTTCTCTTTAAAACTCTTAATCTCCCAGCACTTGCATTTTCTCTTCTGCTGCTTCTGTTTCAGTACATATATTTTTGGAAAATGAAACATTATATTTCTAACCTATACAGTACTGAAAATTCGTAACTTTCTGCGGCCCGAATTCGGTAGTCCTGATAATAGTTGTGGATCCCAGAATTCATTTGCACAATTGAAGAGAGAAAAAAAATGTAACTATGTAGTTCTCGAAATTTTTCAATTTCTGCCACTTTCAATTCACATCAGCTTATCTTTCTAATTATTTTTCACCAATACGTATATTTGTGCCACTCCTGAGTACTGCGTACCGAGAAATGGAAACAAACATACCGTACGGGATAAAATGCTTTCAGTGACAAATTCACAAACCCACAGAAAAGCATCAGACATTTGCTTACAGATTTCGGTTTTCGGATCGGAAATTCAGGTACCGACGCTACTTCCCAACTCCCACGAAGAAGAAGACCCATTCACACTCCTATGGTTTAGCAAATTCAGATACACAGGCAAAGCTCATGGGAAAGCCTAAGAATTTCAGGTTCGGCAGGTGGAGTGGGGTCAGAAGCGGGGGAGTTAGGTATGACGCCGATGTCATTTGAAAGTGTCGTAATGATGATGATGATTTGCTACCCTGCGATCTTCAACGCCATCTATTGGATTTGTTTGATCATGATGCGATAAGAACCACCTTAAGACCTGGGGTCAGACACTCCCTTCCTAATATCCTCTACCTGTGATCTGATATCATCATCATCATTGTCAACCATTATCAATCCACTGCTGGACGAAGGTCTCCCCCAAGTTTCCTCCACAACGGTCTGTCTTGTGCCAGTCTCCTCCATGTCACCCCTGCATACTTTCGAATTTCATCCACCCATCTCCTATGTGGTCTTCTTCTGGGTCTTTTCCTGTCCCTTGGAATCCAATCTAAAATTTCGGCTGTCCATCGATGATCTGTCCTTCTGGCAGTATGTCCAGCCCATTGCCATTTCAGGGATTTAACTCTGATCATGACGTCTTCCACTCTTGTCATTTTCGGATCCACGAGTTCCTCTTCTTATCTCTCCTGGTTATACTAAGCATGCACCTCTCCATGCTGCTTTGAGTTGTCTGCAGCCTTTGTATGTCTCTTTTAGTTAAGGTCCACGTCTCTGCACCATACGTAAGCACTGGAAGGATGCATTGATCAAACACTTTTCTTTTAAGACATAATGGCATATTGCTCTTGAAAATTATGCTGTTTCTTCCAAAAGCTCTCCAGGCAAGTTTTGTACGCCGATTAATTTCTTCATCAATGTGACCCTCACTTGATATCTGCTGTCCAAGATAAACGTACGTGTCTGTTATCTCCAGCTTTTCTCCATCAATCGATAAATCTTCATTTCTTGTAAAAGCATTGAACATCACTTTTGTCTTCTGAAAGTTCATTTTTAATCCCACTTCTTTATTCTTGTCAGCAAGTTCCTGGATCATACTCTGCAGCTCTGATGGGGTAGTTGCAAAAATGACTACGTCATCAGCAAAACGAAGGTGGGTTAGATAATCTCCATTAATCTTTATCCCCTTGTTTTCCCAGCTCAGCGACTGAAAAACACCCTCCAATGTGGCATTAAAGAGCTTCGGAGATATGGTGTCACCTTGTCTCACTCCCTTTCCAATTTTTACGTGTGTTGTATTTTCAAACAGCCTAATCTTTGCACTTGCATTTTCATAGATGTTATTAATAATATTAATGTATGCATCTTCAATACTGCAGGTTTTCAGAGCCATTGTAACTGCTGATGGTTTCACCGAATCAAAGGCTTTTTCATAATCGATAAAAGCCATGCACAATGGAAGTTCATATTCCCTCGCTCTTTCAATTAGTTCTCTCAGCACGTGGATATGATCTATTGTGCTGTAGCCACTCCTGAATCCAGCTTGTTCTCTCGGTTGAGCCATGTCTAGTGCTACCTTCAAGCGGTGTGAAAGAACTTTAGTGAAGATTTTATAAACTACTGATAGGAGGCTGATAGGTCTGTAGTTTCCGAGATCCTCAATGTTACCTTTCTTATGTAGCAGGATCATTGTAGCGGTGTTCCAATCCTCAGGAATCTTTCCTTCATTAAGGCATCGAGTGAAAATTTGGGCGAGTACTGTTTCGATTTCTCCACTTGCTTCTTTTATGATGTCTACAGTAATTCCATCTTCTCCTGGAGCTTTTCCTCGCTTCATGTTCTTGATTGCATGTGCAACTTCTGCTGGAAGGACTGGAGGAACTCTGGTACTGGTATCTTTCATGATGTCTGGAGTGCATATATCATCCCTTTCATATAATTTGGAGTAGAAATCTTTCACTCTTGTCAAAATTTCGCCTCTATTTCTTGTTACAGAACCATCTTCTTTTCTCAGTGCCATAATCTGTTTTCTTCCCTTACTGAGATGTCCCTTTGCTATCTTTAGGCTTTGGTTGTTTTCAATTGCTTTCCTCACTAGTTCACAGTTGAATTTCCTTACGTCTTCAGTGATACTTTTTCTTACTGTCTTGCATAGCTCTATATATTCCACTTTGGAAGTCACATCTTCTTTAGTTGTCCTCATCACTCTTCTTTTTTGCATCAACATTTTGGTTTTTCCTGATAATTTGTTCACATGCAACTTGTTCTTAGACCCAGCTAATTTTGTTGCTGTTTCCATAAGAGCTTTGGTTACTTTTCTGTTAACTTCAGAGATGTCCACTTCTTCCGATGTTAGGCCTTCTAAAGCAGAGAACCTGTTCTTCAGTTCTAACTTGAAGGTATTATGGTGTTTTTTAAGGTTGGTTATGTCAATAGATTTTGTTTGTCTTATGAGCTTGCCACGTTCAAGTTTAGTGTTGAGATGCATCTTACATCTCACCAATCTATGGTCACTACCTGTGTTGAACTTGTTTAGCACACTGCAGTCTTCTATGACGAATTTTTTGTTACACATAATAAAATCAATTTCACTTGTCGTCCCATTTGGATGTCTCCATGTCCATTTCCTGTGTGGCTTTTTCTTGAAGAAGGAGTTCAAGATGAAAAACCCTTCTGCCTCTGCAAACTCAACGAGAGTATTTCCACGCTGGTTTCTGTTGCCATGACCGAATTTACCTACTGAAGTTTCATTCTGTTGCCGTTGCCCTATTTTTGCATTGAAATCTCCCATAATTATTTTCAAGTGCTGCTTACCTTTATTATTTAGATGACAAATTTCCTCATAAAATTCTTCAATTTCTTCTTCAGGATGACTTGTGGTGGGTGCATAAGTTTGAATAATCTGAGCCTGGTATCTGATATAATCTCTAGTAATTTCCAATTTTCACTGTTTAGATATTTTATAATCAAAGGAGCTTCAGGTTTCCAAAGGATTAAAGGATTATACTTATCAAGGTGTGTCTGTACTGGACAAAAGAGCAGGTGTTAATGCTTTTTCCCCAAGTAAGTCACCTATTGGCTGTACTGCATGGTGACGTCACATGCAAATACTACAACAGCCAATAAAACACTGTGCTCAGGCATGCTGAGAATTAGCTGAGTCTGGGAAAGATATTAGCTCAGTATAATTCAGTAGATTTGTCAAATTCGGTTAGACATAGACGGAGAACGACCTATTCAAGAAATTTTAGGGTGGTTTACGAGGTCAGCCGAGTAGAAAGAGCAGTTATTTGTAAATCTCAAAATTGAAGTCAAGGAAACAGGTAAGTGCTCATTTTATTTTTTAATGTAACCAATTCTTGGTAGCTATTGTTGAAGTATTTTCTTTTGTACAGAACAATTCATGAACATTTTATTCCGCTTCAGTCATGAAATGGCCTTCTAGCTCCCATTTTATTTGGACATCCAAGGTATTTTTAAAATAGCAAAATAATAAGTTACTTCCAATCTAAGCAGATGTTTAAAAATAAGTCTCTCTTGATTTGATGAGCTCATTTTGCGGTTCTTGCAGTGCAGTAGTAATTGAAAAGTTTAACAGCTCACTGTTGTCATCATTTTGTTCTATAACTTCAGATATATTCGATATCTAGAGTAAATCAGTTTTTTTAACGCTTACTTGTGGGGATTTTCCTTCTTATAGATATATTAACGGAGAAAATGATGACTCATCCCAAAACACGTGGCGTACAAAATGTCAACGTGGTGAAAATAAAATGGCGAACAAAAAATGGTGGAAAAGATCACATGAAAATAAAATGGGGTGAGGTCCTTCCCTCCCTGCTCCTGACCCCACGCAGCCGTACATGAGCACGTAGTGATCCAAGATGGCGTCGGAGAGGCCACGTGGTCCGTGGACGGCTGTGGGGGAGGGTCTTCCTTTGTGTTTAAACTGTCCTTTTTTGAATACTTGCATTGTTCCCATAGCTACAAGAGCCAGTTTTTCTCCGATGCTGCTGTGATGTCATCTGATCCAAAGCATTCTGACATGACGTCCGACCTGCATTGCGTCACAGATCAAAGTCGTTTCAGCAACTCTTCGAAACAGGAAAAAGTTGCGTCACGAAAATTTTTCCTACTTTGATGCTCAAAAACGACATCTAAAAAAAAAAAACAAAAAAACACGTAGATCTGTAAATTGAATGTCGCATTTCCTTTTTTTTTTTTTTTTCTTACGTAGCTGTACAAGGGAAAGGGTGGGGATTCAAAATTACATTACGGCCCCACTGGTTTTAATAGTTTTGTTTTGGAGCTACAGCTCGCGTTACGGAACGGAATATTTAAAATAAAAATAAAAATAATTGAAATAAACTTCTGGTGAAATGACCTTTCGTTGAAATGAACTTTCAGGTGAAGTGATTTTGTTTGAAATGAACCAAATCCCATCTGTATGACCAGTTTTCTGTGTGGCCACTTTTCCTAAACTAACTTATATTGTGATTAGGTCTTTCATAGATTCTCTGCTTAGTAAGTAGATTAAGTAGCCATCTGCTTTTGGTTGTGGCCCAGTATCAGCGCTCACTGAACTGCATATTTCCAATTTCGAGGTCAATAAACCGAACTTACGACAGCCGCTCTACTCTATTTATCGACTTATCCTTCAATTTTTTTATTTTTCAATTTATTTATCATCTATTTTTCTTACTGGTAGAATGAATTATTGAAGAAACAGTTAACTATTTCACTGATGCTTCCTAAAGCCGAAAAGATCATGTAAATGTATTCCTTAGAGTTTTAAAAAATATAAGATCGGTGCATTTGATATGCTTTCAAACGGAATATTTTTCGGTGGGATGAGGAATAGACCACAGAAGTCTCAACATCCCCAGCAGCCAGGGAGATATACGCACACACAACAAACTCCACCCACCCCCCGCAGCCAGGGAGATATACGCACACCCAACAAACTCCACCCCCACCCCCGCAGCCAGGGAGATATACACACATCCAACTACCCCTCCCCGAAAAAAAATTCCTCTGACAGTCCCACCCACATAAAATTGCAACATTCCCCCGTTTAAAAAGTGTATAACACCCACATATACAGATTTTTGTATTTGCCTAATGAGCCTACATATAAATGACATTAAACGTGACTGAATTTAACATGGAGCCATTACCACAGCTACTCGGTAGCGACTATTTGTCCAGGAAAACTCGGAACCACTGTTCTTTAAGAGTTTACTTTTCAATATTTAAGAATTAGTTCTTTTTATTACCATACAGCATCATTGTCAATAGCAATGAATATTTACATCAGCTGCTTCAAAAATTTCTACGGTGACGCAATAATTTTCCTTTTTTAAATTTGAGCTTTATGTATATATAGTATTCTAATTTTTTTTTTAGCACGTCTTTTGTAAAAAAAAGATCGTGCTTATGTTATCGGTTTGTCCGTCCGTCTGTACCCACGGTATCTCTGCAACTATTAGTCCGATTTGAAAAATTCTTTTTGCATTCGAAAGCTTGAAATATGCGAATGATGATCCTTCATCATTTCGCATATTCGTAATGTATGCACTCAGAAAGATATTTTGAAAATGTTAATTCGTAAGCAAAGGTTTTTCATTGCCACAAATGGGGAAAATACAAAATAACTACAATAAGGTGTGCGGCCTGGGCCCTTTTTAAGCACTTGATAACTGATACATTGCCGCCTTTTTATAACTTTTTATCATTTACTGAAGCATACTAATGATCTGACAGAGCCGTACGGATAGCAGGTTGCAAGTTTAGGGGCCGTATAAAAATAGCATTTTTCCCCTTTCGTGTCAACTTTTATGTATAATGACCACAAAACTGTTACCGGGTTGAACAAGAATCACACTTTTGATATTACCTTGTCATCTTTCAGGAAGGTCACTGTAAGGGTCGCCCGCAATCAAGCTATCAGTTATTAATTTATTTAATTTTAATGTTGTGATGAACACGTGCGGACGGACGTTTCATTCCGCCATATTGTTGTTTCAACTAAGAACTGACATTCTTCACCACCCACGTGGTACAATTTTAATCCTATGTGAGGATTAAGGGAGTGGTGCATGAACACATGGCGAACCTGACCTTGAAGAGTCTGCTGCTCGAGTACTTCTGTTAAACAAGTTACCATACCGCTTTTGTATACGTGCAAGGTTGTAACCGCCTGCGGGTATCCGACGACATTCCTGATCTGGGGTATTTCACCAAGGAGGTTAGAAGAAGAGGAGGTGAAGGGACCCGTTATGAGTGAAGCCAAAACAGATCAGCTGTTTCTGTCCTCTTTCTGAGGCGGAGAACGTGACGTCACTTCCTGTGGCTTAAGCAGTTTTGCTTAGCGCATGCAAACCAAGGATGGAAAGAAGGCATATTTCGTTCTTTCTATTTCTTAACATTAGGCTTTTGGTTATACTTTAAACATGGTTACGTGCAGGGGCGCCGACTGTGTGGGTGCTCCGGGGCCTGCGCACCCAATTAATGTTTTCAATGGGTGCCTCGCACCCATTGAAAATTAAGTTTTTTCTCCTTTTTTTATTTATTTATTTTATATATTATGATTTTTTTTTCTTGTTAATGGAAAACATTGGGGGAGCTGACTGTGAACAAAGAAGGAGTAGCGAAATGTCATGTTTGGGCTGCCAGTAGGAAAAAATTATTGCTTCATTTCTTTTACCCCGCTGATGGTCGGAAACTGGAAATGACGGGGAAACGATTTTAGGCGGCTAAGTCTCTCACTAATCGCCTCAAGGAACCATTAGCGAGGGTGACCGAGAGGGACAAACTAGAAACAGCCTGTTATTAGTTTTGGGATGGGGCTCCGGATTAACGTTGTCGTGTCAGTAATTCTGTGGGATGAAAGGACAGTCTACTGCGGAACTCCCATTTCGTCTCGAATAGGGGTTTGATTGGTGGCTCCAAGTCGGAACCGAGCCGCATTGTCCGACCGGGTTCGAGCTTGTTCAAAGCAGCCCGGTCAGGGCAGACTTATACAGCACATCTTTCTTCGAAGGTTGTGGGGGAGGAGTAGAGGTACATAGGTGGAGGGTCAACTGTTACTAATGTGGCGTTTCATTAGGGGAGAGAGTGTAAGGGACGGGAGATCTGAAAGAGCACAGTCGTTTTGATGAACATTTAGCATTGTTCATTGCTTTCCGTTGTTACGTTCTTGACTAGGAGCTCTAGACATTCAATCGACGCTCCGTGATTTCCCTTTCTCATTTTTAAAAGTGTTGAAAATGGAGAAATTTGTTATAAAGTTACCCAAATGTAATATGCCTGTTTTTGCCGAAAGTAATGGAGGGAGGAGTAACATTACAAGCACAACTAGGCCCAACCACGAGTACATTGCCTAATTCTTTGCTTAGCGAAAAACAAATGGAAAGACAAAAGGGAAAATGTTTTCAGCAAAAGTGGAAGGTTATATATGCATGGATTGCTTAAAATTCAGACGTAGACAGAGTGTTTTGCTCTGTTTACACACTCACTGTTGAACAAAAGGCGAGTCTTCCAGTGTCCGCAAAAGATCAAAATGTATTTCGCGCCTTCGTTACTGGTGGATTTTCCGCTTGGCAAAAAGCAATCGAACAGTTCAAGATTCAGGAGAAAAGTTCACTACATAAAACAGCAGCTTTACCGTGCTCTTCCGTGGAAATAAGAGTAAACATTGCGGCGTCCCCGTCAAACAGTAATCTAAACGAAATGAAAGAGGCAAGGCAGGCACTCATGAAAATTATTTCAGCTCTGAAATTTCTGACTCAGCAAGGTTTAGCCATTCGTGGTCATGATGACGCAAGTTCGAATCTTATGCTAAATTTAAATGGATATCGCACATCACCATTGAAATTCTTTGCCTTATGTCGAATCATGCCCCAAAAAAGCTGCCATTTATTCTTTGGTCATCGACAAAACTTGTGATATTTCAACTAAAGAACAGGTATCCATTTGTTTTCGTATAGTGGACACCAGGTTAAAAGTGAAATAAGTTTTCTTTGGATTTTAAGAAACACCAGACACGACCGTAGATCTTCTATTTTATGTTATTCGGGATATATTATTGCGGAATTTGATCTTGATATACGGAACTGTTGTGGGCAATGTTACGATGGAGCAGCTAATGTAAGTGGAAACTTGATAAGTTTGCAAAGTCGGCTGTAGAAAATAGAATCAAAGGCCATATTTGTACACGCGTAACCCACATGTTAAATTTGGCTGTATAAGATGCCATACAGAACATCGATTGTATTCGAGATTTTCTAGCTCTTCTGCGTGAATTCGTATCTTTTATCGGAAATTCGCCTAAACGACTTGCAATATTCAAGCCACTTCAAAGTTGCAAGTGAGACGTCTTTCAGGCCTTTTTGCTCCACAAGGTGGTGTCTACTAGTAAATTCGCTGAAACCCCTTGAAGCAAATTATGACACCGTATTACTTTTTCTGGGAGATCTTTCAACAGAAAGAAATGAAGTGGGAGCAAAGGCGAGCAGGTGACTTCATAAATTGCAGGAATTTCAACTATTTTTTCAACTTAAAATGGTAACTGTCATTTTTCAGAGAATTTAATAATTTAATTCAGCAATTCAGAAAACGTCTCTCCACCTTCAGGAAGCAAAATCAAGTATAGAGACTCTGACGAGTTCTCTTATAGCTCAAAGAGAGAGTGGGTTTGATTCGCTAGGGGACGATTCAATACAAAAGGCAAAAGAACTAGACATAGATGAGCCAAAGTTACCCCGACGCATTGATGATTGAAGTGAACCCCAATTTTCGTCTCCCCAAGAAAAATACAGTAAGCTGTTCTTCGAAACTGTTGGCATTACTATAAACTAGTTGCAGAACAGGTTTCGAAAACAAGTGATAAATCATCTCGCCAAGACGGAACCATTTGCTACGGTTAAAAATAGCACGAAGAACATTATAGTCTTTTATAGATCTGATTTCGATGAAGATAAACTGATTCTGCATCGGGATATGTTTTCAGACGTGTTCAAGACTGAAAAGATTTCAATGCACGCTACCAGAGATGTTGTAAATCTCTTCAGCAGTGATGACCGCGCTCCTCTCCGTCTTTTGCTTTCGGAATACGTGAAGTTTGTAAAACTGATTCTAACTGTTCCCGTATCCACATGTTCCGCAGAACGATCTTTTCCGGCTCTTCGGCGCTTGAGAACATTTTTGACGTCAACGATAGGGCAACAACAACTAAATGATTTGGCTACTTTACACGTAAACAAGTAGCTATAACTTGTGATTTAGATTTCGTCAACGTCGCAAAAGAATTTATTCAGAGAGCCATTGCAGGCAAAACACAGTGATGTAGAAGGGGCTTAGTGCACCTTAGCGGCGCTAAGGCACTTTTTTCTAGGCATAACGCCATTAAGTCACTTTTCGCGGTTACATGGCAAGATAATCTCGGCAAAGGAACTTTTAAAATAATCATGTTTTTAAAAATAGGGAAAACTGTGTCCTGTATGCAGACATACTCGTATCTTAGCCGAATGTTCACACTACAGAAATGGCCGCCCTGGTGGAACAGTGGTCTGAAGTCTGACCATTTTTTCGAACTGAGTTTCAACCCCGGATGAGTTATGGGTGGAATGCATAGTCAAAGGTGCTGGATCTGTCTCTTCCCTGGAATAAGTGACCCGAACTTTGGGACTAGCGGCTGCTTATAGGTATACGAGTTGCCCATGGTAGTTGTTAAACCCAAAAATAAACAAACAAAAAATACTGTGCAGATTGATCTACACAGTTGGATCACGCAGTATGGTGTCTCACAAATCATAAGATTCTATCACAAACAGAATGTGAACTCCTTTGTCCAGACGGCAGTCAAAATAAATTTGCATAAGATGGCTACTTGGTGGGGTTACGATTGCAGTGCTCGGAGAGAAAACGGTACTGATGGACATTGATATTATACAATTCGCCACTGATATCGGTTCCAATAAAAGTAATTCCTTGAGCTCATTCTCTGCCTCCTTACCGTAAGGTGACCAGATATTGGAACATTGATTTGAGGACAAAAGGGCGTAGCGTCCCCAAATCAGCAGTTCATTTGGGGACACATACGTATCCAATATAAATATGCAAATCTTTTTGTCACAAGACTGCAATGCTTCAATAAGCGTGATTTGCATATGAAAATTTGTGTCTTAAAAAGATATATCTTATAGAATGTTGGTAATTTTTATTGACAAAGTAGAACTATGATGATGAGAGCATATCAGCAAAAGTAAAATGCTTTAGTTTAGGTATATGTGCCGAATTAAAATCAAGCTGCACACTAAAGTAATTGCATGGCGAATTTTTCATTTTGCCAAAGTTCTTCGAGGAACTCAAAGCAGGTGCAATCGAAATTTGACTGTGCCAGTGGTGCAGTGTCTTAGTGCTGGTCACTGATGATGATTCGTACAAGTTGGCACGGGTTCGAGTCCCGAATAAGGCATGTGTGATGTGTTTGTCTTACAACCGGTCCCGGACGATTCGTCCAATGCCGATTCGTCCAAAGGGACGATTGGTCCAATGTCCGATTCGTCCAATGGTACGATTGGTCCAACGCCGATTCGTCCAATGGTATCATCTTGCCAACGGTAAACTTTTTCATTTTCCAGAAAGGAATAATAATTTAAATTATTCTCCTCTTTATATCCTTCAGAAAGATAATTTCCGTATATTTGGTAATTGTAAACAGTTTACATAAACCTGGTAAAAGGCACTCAATGGAGAATTTCTCAGCTGTTTGCAAAGCACCTAGGCCGCGGGTATTTTTTGAAGATTTTAATTTACAACCCAGATATTTAGTATCTGTAAATATGTTATAAAACCTAATAACAGGCGCTCATCCTATCGTTTCTCAGGTCTTTACGAAGCACCTAGGCCCCGGGCCTTTTTAGAAGATTTTGAGTTACAACCCAGATATTTGGTATTTGTAAACATTCTATAAAACCTTATAAAAGGCACTCATCGTATCATTCCTCAGGTCTTTACGAGGCACCTAGGCCGCGAGCCTTTTTCAAAGATTTTGAGTTACAACTTAGATATTTGGTATTTGTAAGCATTTCATAAAACCTAACAAAAGGCACTCCCCGTATAATTTCTCGGGTCTTTACAAGGCACCTACGCCGCGGGCCTTTTTAAAAGATTTTAAGTCACAACCTAGATATTTGGTATTTGTAAACATTTTATAAAACCTTATAAAAGGCACTCAACGAATCATTTCTCAGCTATTTACCAGGCACCTAGGTCGCTGGATTTTTTAGAAAATTTTAAGTTACAACCTAGATATTTGGTATTTGTAAACATTTTATAAAACTTTATAAAAGGCATTCATCGTATCATTTCTGAGGTCTTTGCAAGGCACCTAGGCCGCAGGCCTATGAATTAATATTTCCTGCTTAAGTGAAAGCGCAATATTATTAACTTGATTTAATATGTAAACGTTATGAATATGACATCGGTAGAATAAAAAGTCCTAAAAAGGCGTAGGCCTAGAGCCTAATGAATTAATATTTCGTGCCTAAGTAAAAGCTTAATATTATTAACTTGATTTGATATGTAAACGTTATAAATCTGACATCGGTAGAATATAAACTGTTAAAAAGGCCTAGGCCTATGGCCTATGAATTAAGATTTCGTGTTTAAGTATAAGCGCAATATTATTAACTTGATTTAATATGTAAACGTTATGAATATGACATCGCTGGAATGAAAACTGTTGAAAAGGTCTCTGTCCAAACCCCGACCAGTTGTTTCCATTGGGCAGTTGGCGGAAAACTCCACTGCATTCTACAAACAGAAACGGAACACTAGTATTTTGTATTATTTCATGCAAAAGAGAAACATTGAAGTTGATAAAACGCCTCGTACATCAGTAACTTCATACGGCAGCAAGGACAGTATAACAAGAAAACGTGATTCAAAAAAAAAAAAGAAGATAAAAAAAAAAAGAAATCTGTAACCACAATATTACGCAGGAAATGTAACATTATTTTACTTCTTTGGACTACCGGTACTTTCGTATAATATCGGAGATAGAATCAGAACAGATGAGACTTTTATAGCACGAGTAGCACTTCAGACAGATAGGACGGAATTGGGCCAATCGTCCATTGGACGAATCGGCATTGGACCAATCGTCCCATTGGACGAATCGGCATTGGACCAATCGCACCATTGGACGAATCGTACTTTTGGACCAATTGTCCATTGGACGAATCGTACTTTTGGACCAATTGTCCATTGGACGAATCGGCATTGGACCAATCGTCGTTGGACGAATCGTACCAGACCCCTTACAACACTTGCTCTCTCCCTTCCCTAGAACGAATGTCTCTAAATTAGAGACCGGCGACTACTTACAGTCCTCTGAGTTGCTCGCGGTGGTCGCTAAACTCGGAAAGAAGAAAAACAAAAATAGGCAAAATTTGTTTTCAGAAGAAGAATGTAGGAAAACTAGTACAATAAAAACTACTTTTAAGAATTTTTTCATTAGAAATCTAACGAGCTAATGAGGAAGTGTAAATTCGAGGACACTTGAGGACAAATATCAAAATTTGAGGACAATTTGGGTCCCCAAAGGCATCAGGCGTTTTTGGGGACAGCAAACTAAATTCGAGGACTGTCCTCAAGAATATGTGACTTCTGGTCAGCTTACCTTACGGGCAACACAAAAATCTTGCGAGTATACCACATAATCTTAGTAAAAACGGCCCATTAGTCATATTGAATTGATGTTGCTCTGTTAGTTCACAAACATTCCCAAATATTATATTCTTAATAAAAACGGCGCACAAACATTCCCAAATTCCATTCCCAAATAGTTCACAAACATTCCCAAATTCCATTCCCAAATAGTTCACAAACATTCCCAAATTCACATAATCTTAGTAAAAACGGCGCATTAGTCATATTGAATTGATGTTGCTCTGTTAGTTCACAAACATTCCCAAATATTATAATCTTAATAAAAACGGCGCACAAACATTCCCAAATAGTTCGCAAACATACAAAAATAGTTCACAAACATTCCCAAATTCACATAATCTTAGTAAAAACGGCCCATTAGTCATATTGAATTGATGTTGCTCTGTTAGTTCACAAACATTCCCAAATATTATAATCTTAATAAAAACGGCGCACAAACATTCCCAAATAGTTCGCAAACATACAAAAATAGTTCACAAACATTCCCAAATTCACATAATCTTAGTAAAAACGGCCCATTAGTCATATTGAATTGATGTTGCTCTGTTAGTTCACAAACATTCCCAAATATTATAATCTTAATAAAAACGGCGCACAAACATTCCCAAATTCCATTCCCAAATAGTTCACAAACATTCCCAAATTCACATAATCTTAGTAAAAACGGCGCATTAGTCATATTGAATTGATGTTGCTCTGTTAGTTCACAAACATTCCCAAATTCCATTCCCAAATAGTTCACAAACATTCCCAAATAGTTCACAAACATTCCCAAATAGTTCACAAACATTCCCAAATTCACATAATCTTAGTAAAAACGGCGCATTAGTCATATTGATATGATGTTGCTCTGTTAGTTCACAAACATTCCCAAATTCACATAATCGTAGTAAGAACGGCGCATTAGGCATATTGAATTGATGTTGCTCTGTTAGTTCACAAACATTCCCAAATTCCATGCCCACATAGTTCACAAACATTCCCAAATTCACATAATCTTAGTAAAAACTGCCCATTAGTCATATTGAATTGATGTTGCTCTCTTAGTTCACAAACATTCCCAAATATTATAATCTTAATAAAAACGGCGCACAAACATTCCCAAATTCCATTCCCAAATAGTTCACAAACATTCCCAAATTCACATAATCTTAGTAAAAACGGCCCATTAGTCATATTGAATTGATGTTGCTCTGTTGGTTCACAAACATTCCCAAATATTATAATCTTAATAACAACGGCGCACAAACATTACCAAATTCCATTCCCAAATAGTTCACAAACATTCCCAAATTCCATTCCCAAATAGTTCACAAACATTCCCAAATTCACGTAATCTTAGTAAAAACGGTGCATTAGTCATATTGAATTGATGTTGCTCTGTTAGTTCACAAACATTCCCAAATTCACATAATCTTAGTAAAAACGGCGCATTAGTCATATTGAATTGATGTTGCTCTGTTAGTTCACAAACATTCCCAAATATTATAATCTTAATAAAAACGGCGCACAAACATTCCCAAATTCCATTCCCAAATAGTTCACAAACATTCCCAAATTCCATTCCCAAATAGTTCACAAACATTCCCAAATTCACATAATCTTAGTAAAAACGGCGCTTTAGTCGTATTGAATTGATGTTGCTCTGTTAGTTCACAAACATTCCCAAATATTATAATCTTAATAAAAACGGCGCACAAACATTCCCAAATTCCATTCCCAAATAGCTCACAAACATTCCCAAATTCACATAATCTTAGTAAAAACGGTGCATTAGTCATATTGAATTGATGTTGCTCTGTTAGTTCACAAACATTCCCAAATTCCATTCCCAAATAGTTCACAAACATTCCCAAATTCACATAATCTTAGTAAAAACGGCGCTTTAGTCGTATTGAATTGATGATGTTCTGTTAGTTCACAGACATTCCCAAATATTATAATCTTAATAAAAACGGCGCACAAACATTCCCAAATTCCATTCCAAAATAGTTCACAAACATTCCCAAATTCACATAATCTTAGTAAAAACGGTGCATTAGTCATATTGAATTGATTTTGCTCTGTTAGTTCACAAACATTCCCAAATTCCATTCCCAAATAGTTCACAAACATTCCCAAATTCACATAATCTTAGTAAAAACGGCGCATTAGTCATATTGAATTGATGTTGCTCTGTTAGTTCACAAACATTCCCAAATTCCATTCCCAAATAGTTCACAAACATTCCGAAATTCACATAATCTTAGTAAAAACGGCGCTTTAGTCATATTGAATTGATGTTGCTCTGTTAGTTCACAAACATTCCCAAATTCCATTCCCAAATAGTTCACAAACATTCCCAAATTCACATAATCTTAGTAAAAACGGTGCATTTGTCATATTGAATTGATTTTTGCTCTGTTAGTTCACAAACATTCCCAAATTCCATTCCCAAATAGTTCACAAACATTCCCAAATTCACATAATCTTAGTAAAAACGGCGCATTAGTCATATTGATATGATGTTGCTCTGTTAGTTCACAAACATTCCCAAATTCCATTCCCAAATAGTTCACAAACATTCCCAAATTCACATAATCGTAGTAAGAACGGCGCATTAGTCATATTGAATTGATGTTGCTCTGTTAGTTCACAAACATTCCCAAATTCCATGCCCACATAGTTCACAAACATTCCCAAATTCACATAATCTTAGTAAAAACTGCCCATTAGTCATATTGAATTGATGTTGCTCAGTTAGTTCACAAACATTCCCAAATATTATAATCTTAATAAAAACGGCGCACAAACATTCCCAAATTCCATTCCCAAATAGTTCACAAACATTCCCAAATTCCATTCCCAAATAGTTCACAAACATTCCCAAATTCACATAATCTTAGTAAAAACGGCCCATTAGTCATATTGAATTGATGTTGCTCTGTTGGTTCACAAACATTCCCAAATATTATAATCTTAATAACAACGGCGCACAAACATTCCCAAATTCCATTCCCAAATAGTTCACAAACATTCCCAAATTCCATTCCCAAATAGTTCACAAACATTCCCAAATTCACGTAATCTTAGTAAAAACGGTGCATTAGTCATATTGAATTGATGTTGCTCTGTTAGTTCACAAACATTCCCAAATATTATAATCTTAATAAAAACGGCGCACAAACATTCCCAAATTCCATTCCCAAATAGTTCACAAACATTCCCAAATTCACATAATCTTAGTAAAAACGGTGCATTAGTCATATTGAATTGATGTTGCTCTGTTAGTTCACAAACATTCCCAAATTCCATTCCCAAATAGTTCACAAACATTCCCAAATTCACATAATCTTAGTAAAAACGGCGCTTTAGTCGTATTGAATTGATGTTGCTCTGTTAGTTCACAGACATTCCCAAATATTATAATCTTAATAAAAACGGCGCACAAACATTCCCAATTTCCATTCCAAAATAGTTCACAAACATTCCCAAATTCACATAATCTTCGTAAAAACGGTGCATTAGTCATATTGAATTGATTTTGCTCTGTTAGTTCACAAACATTCCCAAATTCCATTCCCAAATAGTTCACAAACATTCCCAAATTCACATAATCTTAGTAAAAACGGCGCATTAGTCATATTGAATTGATGTTGCTCTGTTAGTTCACAAACATTCCCAAATCAGTTCACAAACATTCCCAAATTAACATAATCTTAGTAAAAACGGCGCTTTAGTCGTATTGAATTGATGTTGCTCTGTTAGTTCACAGACATTCCCAAATATTATAATCTTAATAAAAACGGCGCACAAACATTCCCAAATTCCATTCCAAAATAGTTCACAAACATTCCCAAATTCACATAATCTTCGTAAAAACGGTGCATTAGTCATATTGAATTGATTTTGCTCTGTTAGTTCACAAACATTCCCAAATTCCATTCCCAAATAGTTCACAAACATTCCCAAATTCACATAATCTTAGTAAAAACGGCGCATTAGTCATATTGAATTGATGTTGCTCTGTTAGTTCACAAACATTCCCAAATTCCATTCCCAAATAGTTCACAAACATTCCCAAATTCCATTCCCAAATAGTTCACAAACATTCCCAAATTCACATAATCTTAGTAAAAACGGCGCATTAGTCATATTGAATTGATGTTGCTCTGTTAGTTCACAAACATTCCCAAATTCCATTCGCAAATAGTTCACAAACATTCCCAAATTCCATTCGCAAATAGTTCGCAAACATTCCCGAATTCACATAATCGTAGTAAGAACGGCGCATTAGTCATATTGAATTGATGTTGCTTTGTTAGTTCACAAACATTCCCAATTTCCATTCCCACATAGTTCACAAACATTCCCAAATTCACATAATCTTAGTAAAAACGGCCCATTAATCATATTGAATTGATGTTGCTCTGTTAGTTCACAAACATTCCCAAATATTTAAAATCGTATAGAACGACACAGAATCGTATGTGAGCCGATGCATCGAAAAAGCATCGGGGTTTCCACCGATACATCGAAAAAACATCTAGGTTTTTAAGAATTATTATTAGTTACTTGGGGTTGAATTGGTGAGCAATTGCCATTATATTGAACACAGATTTTACCCACCGATACGCCCATTCGGTGCTGCAGATCAAGAAGTGGGAAATCTTTGGCTGTGTTAGCAAGACATCGTGGTTCACACCGGTACATCGAAAAAACATGGAGGTTTCCACCGAGACATCGGGCATTTTAACAGATAATACGTTATTAGATGTTACATTGTTGAGTATCACTGTTACATTGATCAGAGATTTTACAAATCGATCGCCCATTCATTGCTGCTGATGGAAAAGTGCGAATTCTTCAATTTATTAGCGAAACATCGAGGTCCCCACCGATGCATCGAAGGAACATCGAGGTTCCCACCGATGCATCGAAGAAACATTCAGGTTTTCACGATGCATCGAGCGTTTTAACAAATATTATGTTATTGGCTATTGAACTGGTGAGTATCAGTGTTATATTAAAGAGAGATTTTACAAATCGTTTACCCATTTACTGGTGCAGGTGGAAAAGGGCGAGTTTTTGAGTTTAATAGCAAAGCATCGAGGTTTACACCGATGCATCGAACAAAAACAGAGGTTTCTAATAATACATCGAGCATTTTAATATATATTTTTAGTTACCCGATGTTATTGGTGAGTAATCACTATTATATTCAACAGAGATTTTGCACATCTGTTGCTGCAGATTGGAAACAACGAATTTTCCGGCTTATTGGCAAAAGCATCAAGGTTTTCACCGATACATCGAAAATTTCCACCGATACTATCGATGTTTTGGGAATGAGTAACCACCGATGTCGATCATCGATGTTACCCACCGATGTGCCCAACCTAGTAAACACGTGACGGCCCTGCCACATGGCGGAGTGGCACCGGACGGACCAGGAGGACCACCGGTAGAGAGTATCGAAGGATCGTGTGCCAGGCACAAACCGGTCCACTGTACTTACAGATGCACCGGCTGCGGTGTGCCTACGTGCCATTTAACGACGCCCCGCGGAAGCGAATCTGCGATCCCAGCGCTCTTACGTGTGCTACCATTAACACCGGAACATCACAGGCTCCGTTTGCAGTGGTGCAGGCCAGAGCGACGTGGAATGCCACAGAATGACGACGTGTGATGTTTAGCGATGAGTGCTGCTTCCTTATGGCGACAGATGATCATCGTGTCTGGGTGTGGCGGTCCCTGAGTCGATGAAACAATCCCAACCTTGCTATGGAGTATCACAATTCCCCCACTGCATTCCTTATGGTCTGGGGAGCCATTGCCTATGATAGCCGATCAGGTCCAGTAGTGGTATGTGGATAATTCACGGGCCAGTGGTATGCGGATGAGATCCTGCAGCCCCATGTGCTCCCATACCTGACCGTGATTCCAGGTGCGCTATACCAGCAGGATAATGCACGCCCGCACACGGCGCGGGTTTTCCACGATTACCTACGTGATGTCCAGACACTTCCACGGCCAACCGGACATGTCCCCTATCGAACATGTGTGGAAACAGTTGAAACGCCAACTGCCGTCGATTTCGAGCACACCGTCGACCGGACATGTCCCCTATCGAACATGTGTGGAAACAGTTGAAACGCCACTCTCCGGGATTTCGAGCACACCGTCGAACACGTCGGGGCCAGTCTGCTGCACGACCACATCACGTGTCTGTTCGCCTCTATACCGGACCGTATTGTAGCATGTATCGCCGCACGAGGCGGTGCTGCGCGCTATTGAAGATTACAGGACTGCATGCTATAGATCCCTCTGTAATTGTGCAGCAGCTCTGTTTTTGCCATCATGTGTGCATTCATCTGTATCATTGCGTCCATCGAATTTCAGTTCAATCCGATGCTTTTTTCTTGGTGCGCAAATTGCGTTGTCCGTCAGTGTATAATCATAACTAGAATAGATGATATCTGGAAATTCTATCAGATAACTTTTCTGATAAACCAAAATCACCTATCAACACACGAACTTCAAAATAAATTGTTGTCAACACATTCAGCTGCAAAACAACATTACCGAAATAATATCCTAAGTCATATTTATAAAACGATGCAAATCTCAAACTTTGGAACAGGAAAAACAGAAGACCCTAAATCCTGAGGGCTCAATAAAACAGGATAAAAGATTATGAAATGATCAGTCTGTCGTGAGGGCTGCCGAAACCGTAACTTGGTTTTCCGAAATCCGCCTCATCATTGAAGAACGACGCTTTAAAATATTTTTCCGAAGTCATAATTCTGGCGGTGTTTCACGTGAAGCCCATAGGCACGACTCGTCTCCTAATAGAATCAAACGCTGGACAACTAACTGGTAAGCAAATCATGAAATATGCTCTTAACCACCGGACAACCACATGAGACATTCTTCACTGAGAATCTTGATGAGCCATAATGGCAGAGGTAAAGATTTGACGAGCACAATCGGCAGAGGTAGTGATTTGACGGACGTTCAAGAAGCAATGATCATCGGCTACAGCGCCAAAAGTGGAAGCATCTCAGAAACAGCAGACTTCATGGGCTGTTCACGGGGCGCTGTAGTAAGGGTAGGCCCAGAATGAACCGCTGGCAGACGGAGTACGTCCCAATCTCATAACTTTGGAGACCCAAAGGAAAACTTCACTTCCGTCGACTAGTGAAAGGCAATCGACGTGCATCACTGCAGCAATTGACCATGCAAATGAATGCTGCGGTACCCAAGTACGTGTCCCCGATAACAGCAGAGCGAACACTGTTACACATGGGTCTTCAGAGTCGATGCTGCGTTAAGGTGTCCATGTTAACCCAGGTTCATCGGGAACGACGCCTGCAGTTCGCATAGGACTACCGTCATTGAACATTGGAAGCGTGGAAATAGGTTGCCTTTTCAAGCGAATCGAGGTTTTTACTCCGCAGAGGTGATAGTCGGTGGCGGATACTGCCTTAGACACACGAGAATCAACACGCTTGTTGGTTAAGTACAGGCAAGTGGTGGCAGTGTTCACGTCTGGGGATGTTTTCCTGGAATGACGTGGGACCGCTGGTACAACTGGATGGTCCCTGAACACCAATGGCTACCTGTCCACCCTCGTTGACGATATGCATGCCTTTAGGTTGGACGTTTACCCTGGCGGTGATGGTTTCTACCGACAGGGCAATGCGCCATGCAACGTCACTAAGGGGTTGGTATTTTCTTTCTTCTTTGGCTCGCGAAATCGCCCGACTTTAATGACATAGAACATTTGTGGGACTATTATATGGACAGGTTCGACTTATCGACCCCGAACCACGTCATCTCCGTGCTTTGGTGCAATTTCGAATGGGCACGTGTGCCTCGGACAACATGAAGAATCTCATTGCGTCTATGCTACGCAGTCTAGCCGCTGTCATTCAAGCCAAGGGTTAATATTCCTATTATTAGGTAAGTGGTCATATTATTCTGATAGGACTATATAGAGCTTTTTTATTGAGAAACTAAAAGTTTTGCTGATTTCGAATTACATCATTTCTTAGAACAGTCTTCATAGCGACCATGACGAGTTATGTAAATCCGTATTTAAACAGTCGCCCTTCCACTACAGTAATTTTAGTCAGCGTTCGTGACTGCCCCGGAGACACCTCGAGTTCGATCCCAGGCAGGTGCGAACGCTTGAACCACCGAATATCCGCCGTTCGTCGGATGGGGACGTTAAGCCGTTGGGCCCCGGGTACTAGCCCCCAGGTTATTCATAAAAGGCGTCTTCCTTCCGGTATCTACCTCGCTTCCGTGTGACTTTCCTATCGGGCAATCTAGCCAAAGCCTCCTGGTTTCCTATTTCTAAGGGTTGTTTGAGGTGGACGTCAAGTAATTTTGCATCCTATACTTCAAATGGAAGTATAGGATCTATTTTCTTCACAATTAATGCGTTCCCAAGGATGAAAATTTGAACATCGATTAAAATAGCCTAATTTTATAACTTCAAATACTTCATATTTTCTAAAACATAACCATAATTATGCAATCCAACATTTGTTTGTCTACTGACGTCATAAAAGTACAGGTCGCGCCATCTTTTTTCTGGTTTCGACACCACCAAAGGAAAAGTTATTGATTTTTAATATAATTATGGTTATGTTTTAGAAAATATTAAGTATTTCAAGTTATTATATGAAGTTATTTTAATCGATGTTCAAATTTTAATCCTTAGGAACGCACTGATTCTGAAGGAAATGTGTAGAAAAGTTTTTCCATTGGAGGTATAGGAAGCAAAATTACTTGACGTCCACCTTAAGACCTGGGGTCAGACATTCCCTAAAATCCTTTACCCGCGATCTGATCTGATCTCTGGTAATTTCCAATTTTCACTGTTCAGATATTTTATAATCAAAGGGAGCTTAGGGTTTGCAAAGGATTAAAGGATTATACTTATCAAGGTGTGTCTGCACTGGACAAAATAGCAGGTGTTAATGCTATTCCCCAAGTAAGTCACCCATTGGCTGTATTGCATGGTGTCGTCACGTGCAAAATACTACAACAGCCAATAAAAAAACTGTGCTATCGGAATGTTGAGAATTACCTCAGTCTGGGAAAGATATTAGCTCAGTGTAATTCAACAGCGTTGTCAAATTCGATTAGACATCAACGGAGAACGACACGTTGAAGAAATTTTATTGTGGTGTACGAAGTCAACCAGAAAAAACGAGCAGCTATTTGTGAATCTCAAAATTCAAGTAAAGGAAAGAGGTAAGTGCTCACTTTTTTCTTCTTATTATTTTTTTTTAATGTAACCAATTCTTTGTAGCTATAATTGAAATTGCATTTCCTTTTGTATAGAACATTTCATGAACATTTTATTCCGCTTCAGTCCCGAAATGGCCTAGCTACTAATTTACTTGAAAATCCGAGGTATTTATAAAATAGTGAAATAATGAATTTTTTCCAATCTAAGCCGTCGTTTAAAAATATGTCCCTCTTGATTTGATTAACTCATTTTGCGGTTTTGCAGTGCAGTAGTAATTGAAAAGTTCAATAGCTCACCATTGTCATCATTTTATTCTATAACTGCAGAAATATTCGATATCTAGAGAAACTCAGTTTTTTTAACGCGTACTTATGAGATTATTTCTTATGGATTTATTATTTCATTCTATTTGACAATTATCTAATATAAAAGGAGTTGCCATTTTTTTCTTTGTGATATTTTG
Organism: Macrothele yani; assembly: GCA_039090855.1. NCBI lineage: Eukaryota > Metazoa > Arthropoda > Arachnida > Araneae > Macrothelidae > Macrothele > Macrothele yani. The sequence continues at coordinate 125,773,469 of CM077024.1, read as the reverse complement.
CGATAGGGTGATATTTCTATGAGTGGATATACATTGGGATATTTTCCGCCTACTAATCAAGAAATGTCCCAATATTTCTCATATATCCTCTTTGTCTGGACTGCTCGGAAAGCACGAATAATAATTTTTGTACTTATTCATAAGAATCTTCAACTTCATTTCATCTTTATATCATCATCTGAAACGTACATCCTCTTTGTCCGGACTGTTTGGAAAGAACGAATAACCATTTCCGTACCTATTCATAAGAAAAAACTTCATTTGAGCTTTATATTAGAATCTAAAAGATGGCGTTTCATTCTATCCAGATATATGTTGGGCGTTTGCTTAACATATATACCAGCACAAAGTATTTTCTACAATCTCAGAAACCAATAAATCGAGTTAAAAGATCAGATCAGATATAGAGGAATTTAGGAGGAAGTGTCTGACCCCAGGTCTTAAACAACCCTTAGAAATAAGAAGCTAGGAGATTTTGGCTAGAGTACAAGATATAAAAGTGATACGGAAGCGAGGTAGAACGGGAGAGAAAGACGTCCTCATTTATTACGGGGGGGCAGTGCCCACGGTTCGACTGCTTAACGTACCCATCCGACGAACGGAGGATATTTAGTGGTTCGTGTCTGCCCGGGATCGAATCTCAGGTTCCTCCGTGGCAGTCGCAAACATTGGCCACAAGGCCATCCGCGGCCACTTTGAGTTAAAAGATAAACAGATGCATTTAAACGGAAGAGTGATTCACATTATCAATCCATAAATTAAAAAAATAAAAATTCACAAGTACATTAACAGCAGCTCGAAAATATAATTGACTACATACAGTACATGTAGTACAAACTCACAATCACTTAGATATTTATCTAAAAATTATTCTCAGAGAATAAGATGCAAAGTGTATTTAAATGTTCTGACCTGTTGCGAAGCTCACAGTGGTGGCTGAGTGGTCTGACTAGTCGTTTGAGAAGACTTTGTGGGTGCGTTTGTCATTGTCTCTCTTCCTTCTCTAGAACCTGCAGCCCTGAATTAGATCAGATCAGATTATACGTAAAGGGTTTTAGGAAGGGAGTGTCTGATCTAAGGTTTGAAACAACCCTTAGAAATGGGAAGCTAGGAAATCTGGGCTATAGTACCCGATAGGAAAGTGACACGGAAGTTAGGTAGAAATGGAGAGGACGACGACCTTACTTATTACTGGGGGGCCAGTATCCAGGGCCCTACGGCTTAACATGCGCATCCGAAGCACGGTGGATATTTAGTGGTTCGAGCGTTCGTGTCTGCTGGGATCAAACCCGAGGTCATCTCCATGGCAGTCACCAACGTTGACCACTAGGCCACCTGAGGCCCAGCCTGAAAGTAGCGCAGGTCAACCGCTAATAAGGAATTCATGACGGTCGTTACCCCCGTCTCCCTACCGTCCCAAATTAAAAAAGACAGACATTGCGTTCCCTTTGTACAACAATGTTATAATTGAGAAGTTGAAATTAACTCTTCAATTTTTTCAACACCTTGCATATTATAATGCAATATAATATGCAAGGTGTAATTAATGTTGTAATTGCATGAGCAAGCATTGTTGCCATACCTACAAGAGCGAGTTTTTTTCCGATGCTTCTGTGGTGTCATCTGATCCAAAGCATTCTCTGACATAACGTCAGAGCTGCATTACGTCACAGATCAATGAGATCATAGTCGTTTCAGCAGCTCTTCGAAACAGGAAAAAGTTGCGTCATGAAAATTCCTCCTATTTTGACGCTCAAACGCGTCATCTGAAAAAAAAAAAACAATACGTAGATTTGTAAATTTAATGAAGCATTTACTTTTCTTTTTCTTACGTAGCTGTAAAAGGAAGAGGGTGGGATCAAAAAATACATTATGGCCACACTGGTGTTAATAGCTTTGTTTTCGAGCTACAGCTTGCATTACGGAACTGAATAATTGAAATAAACTTCCGGTGAAAGGAACTTTTAAATGAAATGACATTTCTTTAAATGAACTTTCAGGTGAAGTGGTTTTCGTTTTTGAAATGAACCAAATCCCATCTGTATGACCAGTTTTCTGTGTGGCCACTTTTCCTAAACTCCCTTATATTAAGTGATTAAGTCTTTCGTAGTTTATCTTCTTAGTAAGTAGATCATGTAGTTACCTGCTTTTGACTGTGGCGCAGTATCAGCGCTCATTGAACGGCACCGAACTCATGACAGCCGCTCTACTCTATTTATCGACTTATCTTTCAATTTTTTATTTTTCAATTTATTTATTATCTATTTGTCTTACTGGTAGATTGAATCATTGAGGAAACAGTAAGGTATTTCACTGATGTTTCCTAAAGCCGAAAAGATCATGTGAATATTACATGTATTCCTTCCAGTTTCAAAAAATATAAGATAGGCCTAGGGCATATTAATTAATGTTTGGTGCCGAATTGAAAGCGTAATATTATTAACTTTACCTGTTCTGTAAACGTTATGAATATGACATCATGATTAATATTTTATACCTAAGTAAAAGAGAAATACAAATGACTTGGCATGTTATGTGAATATCTAGTGCCAAAGTAAAAGCGCAGGGTTACTAAAAATCCCACCTTTTCGTCCTTTTTCCGAACATAGCATGAGTCTCAGGGCGGCGGAAGATAGGGGACACAGGTGTCCGCAACCCCTGGAATTTCATGGTCCCCTGGGTGAGGGGTCTCCCAAAGAACCATCTTCAAAATTATTGGTTCACATACGATGTAACGTGTTTCCTTCTTTTTTTTTTATGAAAATTTCCGGGAAACCATTACCACGCTTCTCAGTTTTCTGGAAAACGTTTCAAGTACAACTTTGAAATTTTATTTTGCACAAATCAATTGAAAAATTGTTTCACCGTTGTATTTTTCACTTTAAAGAAGATCATTAAATAATTCTGAAGTAGCAATGGGTTAGATAATTGCTAGAAGAACTGACTATCGTTTAACGACTGAGATATTAGATCTGATTTCACCGTGAGGCAGGAGAAGAAAACGCCGAAGCAGACCACCTGGGAGACGGGTGAATCAATTTCGAAAACATGCTGAAGTGACTTGGAAGAGATATATGCTTAAGACACAAAGTTACAGAAGAGACCTTCATGCAGCAGCAGACTGATCATAGTTGAAGATGATTTGTACGAGTCCTTTGCATATACATATGTATACAATATTTTCTCTCCCTTTCACTCTCTCTTTTTATTGTTTTAACTTTCGGAGGAGTTGCCCCCCTGTTTTAAATTTATTGGGTTTCGCCAACAATGTATGAGTCATGCTGTAATTCCTTTGTTCCGTCGATCGCCATAGTTTTTAAAAATACACTAAGTCGTGGCGTTTTATTTGTCCAAATTAAAGTACAATTTTCACTTGGTTTACGTAGAGTCAGGTATGTTTTTCTAGGCACTTGAGGACAATGGAATCGCCTGATTGGGGGGAGGGTGGTGCAATAAGCACTTCCGTGTCTAAACACGTGATTTGTAGCAAGAAGGGAGCAGGCGAAGGGTTCCCTAGTAATCTCCCCTAGGGCGGAATTCTTGTGGAAAGCGTGGAAATAAACATTGCTTGATCTGGAAGGGGGCTGTGAATGCTGTCACCGTAAATTTCTCTCACACATTGGTATTAGCTATACAGCTCCATTAAAGGAACAGTGAGATCTCTCTGCACAGCGATTATGTCTCCACGAAGCAATGTCAGACAATGGGGGAAGACAAGAATAGAGACTGGGTGGGGGATGCACCAAAGAGTGGGACTGCCGTGATAATGGGTCTTAAAATCTTAGCCCCGCAGAGAACAAGTGATTGGAGAAGTTTTCGCCTGTTGTCTTAGAACATGGGAAATCACCTCCTTCGGCACGTCGCACCCAAAAGTAGGCGATTCCATTATCATCAAATGCCAAGTAAACAAAAGTCCGACTATCGAAATTTATATTAATTTCCCAGTTAAATTATTAAATATATGGCCAAGAAACTGCAAATTTTATACGACCCCTTAAACTTTTGTGGTCAGTTGTCCGATTCCCGATCTCACGGGATTTGTCGGCTACTTAATTTTAAGGCCTTTCTTAATGAAATAAAAGAAAAGACCATATTTTAAAGAGGTGTAAGATATATCAGTCGACAGTTGACATATTTTCGAAAAGTCGGCATTTTTACCGTGGGCGTTCTTTCTGTGGGCATGTGTTCCTATTTTTTAGAAGTGGGTATTCTTGTGTTTTCGAAAAGTGGGCATTATTTCTGTAAGAAAATGTTTAGTTGACATTTTTTCATACATTCTTGTTTAATAGTTTTTATTCTCTGATGTCCCTGAAGGCCCTTGTAATTTAATCCTAAATAAAAGAGCAATATTAATAACTTGACATGCTTACAAATATTATAAATATATATCTTTTTGTTTTGACGACTACAAGGTGCAACTCACTGGGATATAAGCAGTCACCCGTCCCTAATTTAGATCCACTCGCTGGTTCCAGGTGGCCATGAATATTCAGCGTGATGAAGTAAAAACTGTTAAAATGGCCTACAGGCTATTAATTAATGCTCTGTGCCAAAGTAGCGGCACAACTTTAATAACCTCACTTAATATGTACGCGTTATGAATATAACATCTGAGGAGCAAAATATTTAACAAAAGGCCAAAGCCTCAGGCCTAAAAATAAATATTTAGGGCACAAATAAAAGCACAAGGCTCTTAAATGAAGTTTTTATGTAAAACGTATGAATATGAGATCAACAAATTAAAAACTGTTAAAAAACCCTAAGCCTAAAGCCTGTTAATTAGTATTTGGTGCTAAAGAAAAAACGAAATATTTTAAATTTTACTTCTTATGTAAACGTTATGAATGTGAAACATCGGAAGAAAACAACTGTCAAAATAGCCTAGTCATAAGGCGTAATAATTAATATTTTTATAATTAGGTTAAAGAGCAAAGCTGTTAACTTGACTTTTCATGTAAGCTTTACGAATATCACATCAACGAAGAAAAAAATGTTAAAAAGGGCCTAGGCCTACACCCCATTAATTAACGTGTGGTGCATAAGGAAAAACGGAATAATGTTGGCATTTATTGTTATGTAAACTTTAGAAGTGTGGGAATGACGTAAAGAAAACTGTTAAAAGGGCCTACATGTAGGCCATGCAATTAATATTCCTTCCTGACTATTATCGCAATATTGATAATTTGACATGTTATGTAAACGTTACTAACATGAGCACGACGTAATAAAAAATACCAACCCCGTAAATTTGTTCCACCTTGTCAGCCTGCTCTTGTAAGATGGTCTGTCACTACAAACTGTAGTAAGGTGTCGAAATGCTGACACCGGAATTTTCTCCCACACATTTGTGTTATCTATACACCTGCATTTCCTTTCAAACAGCGTAAAAATAGAAATGGTGAACCCGGAAATCTCCCTCGCTTTCGATATTTTGTGTAAACTGCAATTTGTGCACGGTCCCTGACTGAAAAAGGTGAGGAAATTTCCCGAATGTGGGGGACTTCCGCATGCATCAAAATGGAGGACGATCCAGTTTTTTGTTACGCGATAAAGAAGAAAATGAGTTACTTCTTTTGTCACTGCGAAGAGATAAGAAACTTTGCAAACATGTTCATCATTTTCCATTGATGGAACTTTCAAAAGTAGTGGCAAGAAATTTTGCCAGCTGTACACTGTGCACGCTGATATAGGAAGTTCAGTGGATGAAGCACAAAATGTGCCTGTTGCGTATGCTGTACTACCAAGAGAAACAATTGCCCTAAAGAATCAAAACTTAGAGAGATTTTTTATTATTTAGTTGGGAACAGATATCCCAATTGAGATGTGGAATTGTCACAATCCGTTCCAAGGAACAAATAACGCCGTGGACTGCAATCACCGCCAATACAAATTGATGAGGAAACGCCATTCATCATTTAAAGACTTATTTCACTTCGAGAGGAGAAGGAAAACACACAGATTATTTAATCGACTGTGCAGACTTAAATATTTCTGACAAAACACGTGAGAAGAAATATGTGATGCTAGATAGAAAGACTAAGCAGGTATTAGAGGCCTACAATACAACAAAAAGTGTAAGTGTCTAACAGCTCTTGCTTACGTTGCAAAGTTGGGATAAATGTAAGTTGACTAACGTGAGTTAGCGCATTTTTTTCTAAAGTAAGTCGTCGTATTTTAACTTGAAAACCTAAAAAAAATGAAACACTTTCGGGGGAGCGAGGGCCTTTCTCCTCTCTAAATACGGCTCTGTATTGGCTCATGCCAGAAAAGAGCATGTTCTGCTCACAATTAAAAAAAAAAATGTTTTTTTAACTGCCAATCCTAAGCTTGGAAAAAGTGACAAGGGAAGTTGTTAGACTATCAATTGATGCTATTACAACATAATAGAAAATTGTTGACAACGTGAAATTAAAATGGTAGAGAAATTATAGTGTTATTTATTAATGTAGATAAATATAATATGTTTGAGCCGAAATTGATTAAGTCTCGTAGAGGTTAATAATATTTTAAAAACTTCGGATTATATTTCGTAGAAAAATAAATATTTTCGAATTAAAATACAGCATATATTTTAAGTTTACATATGGAAAATAAGGGCAATGTCGGTGGCACAGTTGTATTAGCGCTAGTTTATGATCATTCGTCCCAAATGGGCCTGGGTTCGAATCCCGTTCGGTGAGCCATGGATGTTGTGTTTGTCTTACAGCACTTCCTCTCTCTCTCTCCCTTTCCAGGAACTAGTTTAAAAAATTTATCTTCTCTCCCTACGGTACCTGCATTCGGTCATTTTCTCATCTCTTTCCCGGGGACGGGGAAAAAAACCTATATCTGCGCCAGCTAAAACCTCGTGCCCGAGAGACCCTAGTCGTGGACATTTCATGCTACCCCTCTTTCTTCGTCCTCGATGCTGACTGTCCCACTCCCTTGCTCCTGGCTTTACCCGCAGGAAAGTAACCACACTCTTCCAATATACACAACGGTAACTATCTTACACAGATCAAAGGCGCCATCGCAATTAAAACCTGAAAGTTGATTTAAACTCACCACGGACGTCCTTTTCGGAAACACTTTTCTGCCAGGCACTCTAGCCCAAATCTTCCAGCTTCCTACTTCTAAGGGTCGTTTAAGACCTAGGGTCAGACCAGGGCTTAGTAACAAGGACTGGCTCATCGTTTTGTGCTTCTGGTCGTAGAAGTGATCCTACACTGTACCGCTCAGTGACGTCACGAGAATGCATGTCACTTTTCAGTGCGCGATGTAAAGCGCTCAGTGGATGCTGTTACCCCACGTTTGTTGCATTAGTTATCTGCTGTTTGTTTGGTTACATTTCTGACATCGAATTTTTTTATTTAATTTCTTTAGTACATCGTTTTCGTACAATGGCTTCCTGCAGTTTTTCTACGTGCCGAAATGCCAGCACGAATACGAAAGGGCGAAACATATTGTAATTTTTCACTGTTTCCCTCGAAACGACCCAGTAGCCACAAAAGTCTGGGTTTTAGGTGTTGCAGAGCAGATTCTTTTAATGAGAAAAATGCCAGGATTTGAAGTGAGCACTTTTTAAATAGTAAGTACGAAGACGATATGATGAATCGCCTGGTTGGTTTACCAATGAAAAAGATTAAAATCGTCGGCTATACCAACAGTCAATTTACCGAGATCAAATGTTGAAAATGTCACTGCAAGAGGTGAAATACAAAGAAACAGAAAAATACTGCATGATGCTTTTGATAGACTTGAAAATCTGAGTCCCACAAGCAGGTCTTTGAAGAAAACGTATACAACCTGCATCAGATGAAGAGACAGTTTTGTGTGTGAAATGTGATATGTTGAAATAAAAAAAAAAAAAAGTTAATTTTTTCAATGACAAATTGTCAATAACGGAAAGACAGCAAAACTTTCTGAAAACAGGAAAAAAAAAGGATATTTTAAAGAGCTTTTCTCGCAAAGCCAGAAGAATGAATCGTTCGCGGCTTCTTTTATTAAAACTAATCAGACAACTGAAAATTAAGGCAAAAAAATCAAAATTTGAAAAAAAAATGACAAATTCTTTTGAAACATACTTACAAAAACACAGGTAAACTCGCTTGTAGAGTGTAAAAAACGAATTAAATGGGCACTTCAATATCCGAAAGGTTTTAGAAAAATTATAGTGGCCGAGGCTTTGTTACTAACAAAAAGGAATTTTTTTCGCGTTTGATGAAAGTAATAATCATCATCATCATCATTGTCAACCATTATCAATCCGCTGATGGACGAAGGTCTCCCCAAGTTTCCTCCACAACGGTCTGTCTTGTGCCAGTCTCGTCCCTGTCACTCCCGCATACTTTCGAATTTCATCCACCCATCTTCCATGTGGTCTTCTTCTGAGTCTTTTACTGTCCCTTGGAATCCAATCTAAAATTTCGGCTGTCCATCTGGCAGTATGTCCAGCCCATTGCCATTTCAGGGATTTAACTCTGATCATGATGTCTTCCACTCTTGTCATTTTTCGGATCCACGAGTTCCTCTTCTTATCTCTCCTATTTACACCAAGCTTTGAGTTGTCTGCAGCCTTTGTATGTCTCTTTTAGTTAAGGTCCACGTCTCTGCACCATACGTAAGCACTGGAAGGATGCATTGATCAAACACTTTTCTTTTAAGACATAATGGCATATTGCTCTTGAAAATTATGCTGTTTCTTCCAAAAGCTCTCCACGCAAGTTATGTACGCCGATTAATTTCTTCATCAATGTGACCCTCACTTGATATCTGCTGTCCAAGATAAACGTACGTGTCTGTTATCTCCAGTTTTTCTCCATCAATCCATAAATCTTCATTTCTTGTAAAAGCATTGAACATCACTTTTGGTCTTCTGAAAGTTCATTTTTAATCCCACTTCTTTACTCTTGTCCGCAAGTTCCTGGATCATACTCTGCAGCTGTGATGGGGTAGTTGCAAAAATCACTACGTCATCAGCAAAACGAAGGTGGGTTAGATAATCTCCATTAATCTTTATCCCTTTGTTTTCCCAGTTCAGTGATTGAAAGACATTTTCCAATGTGGCATTAAAGAGTTTCGGAGATATGGTGTCACCTTGTCTCACTCCTTTTCCAATTTTTATGTGTTTTGTATTTTCAAACAGCCGAATCTTTGCACTTGCATTTTCATAGATGTTATTAATAATATTAATGAATGCATCTTCAATACCGCAGGTTTTTTCAGAGCCATTGTAACTGCTGATGGTTTTACCGAATCAAATGCTTTTTCATAATCGATAAATGCCATGCACAATGGAAGTTCATATTCCCTCGCTTTTTCAATCAGTTCTCCCAGTACGTGGATATGATCTATTGTGCTGTAGCCACTCCTGAATCCAGCTTGTTCTCTCGGTTGAGCCATGTCCGGTGTCACCTTCAAGCGGTGTGAAAGAACTTTAGTGAAGATTTTATAAATCACTGATAGGAGGCTGATAGGTCTGTAGTTCCTGAGATCCTCAATGTCACCTTTTTTATGTAGCAGGATCATTGTAGCGTTGTTCCAATCCTCAGGAATCTTCCCTTCATTAAGGCATCAAGTGAAAATTTGGGCGAGTACTGTTTCCATTTTTCCACTTGCTTCTTGTATGATGTCTAAAGTAATTCCATCTTCTCCTGGAGCTTTTCCCCGCTTCATGTTCTTGATTGCATGTGCAACTTCTGCTGAGAGGACTGGAAGAACTCTGGTACTGGTACCTTTCATGATGTCTGGAGTACATGTATCATCCCTTTCATATAATTTGGAGTAGAAATCTTTCACTCTTGTCAAAATTTCGCCTCTATTCCTTGTTACACAACCGTCTTCTTTTCTCAGTGCCATAATCTGTTTTCTTCCCTTACTGAGATGTCCCTTTGCTATCTTTAGGCTTTGGTTGTTTTCAATTGCTTTCCTCACTAGTTCACAGTTGAATTTCCTTACGTCTTCAGTAATACGTTTTTGTACTGTCTTGCATAGCTCTATATATTCCACTTTGGAAGTCACATTTTTTTTAGTTGTCCTCATCTCTCTTCTTTTTTGCATCAACATTTTGGTTTTTCCTGATAATTTGTTCACACGCAACTTGTTCTTAGACCCAGCTAATTTTGTTGCTGTTTCCATAAGAGCTTTGGTTACTTTTCTGTTAACTTCAGAAATATCCGCTTCTTCCGATGTTAGGCCTTCTAAAGCAGAGAATCTGTTCTTCAGTTCCAACTTAAAGGTATTATGGTGTTTTTTAAGGTTGGTTATGTCAATTCATTCTGTTTGTCTTATGAGCTTGCCACGTTCGAGTTTAGTGTTGAGGTGCATTTTACATCTCACCAATCTATGGTCACTACCTGTGTTGAACTTGTTTAGCACACTGCAGTCTTCTATGACGAATTTTTGTTACACATAATAAAATCAATTTCACTTGTCTTCCCATTCGGATGCCTCCATGTCCATTTCCTGTGTGCCTTTTTATGAAAAAGGAGTTCAAGATGAAAAACCCTTCTGCCTCTGCAAACTCTACGAGAGTATTTCCGCGCTGGTTTCTGTTGCCCTGACCGAATTTACCTACTGAAGTTTCATTCTGTTGCCGTTGCCCTATTTTTACATTGAAATCTCCCATAATTATCTTCAAGTGCTGCTTACCTTTATTATTTAGATCACGAATTTTCTCATAAAATTCTTCAATTTCTTCTTCAGGATGACTTGTGGTGGGTGCATAAGTTTGAAAAATATGAGCCTGGTATATTCTCGAGAGTTGGATAACGAGTCGTGCAGCTCTGTCAGAGGAACTTTCAACTTCTTCAACTTTATCCTTCAATTTCTTGTTTATTATAAATCCAACACCACTAGTTCTTCCAGTATCAGTCCCACGATAGTAGAAGAGATGTGCAATTTTTAGTTCAATGAGATCTTCTCCTTTTCTCCTTACCTCATTTAGCCCGACGATGTCCCACTTGATCCTTTGTAGTTCCTCTTCTAATTCAAGAAGCCTTGAATCAGAAGATAGGGAGCGTCCATTATACGTAGCCAAGGTCAGCATCAGATGGCACCCTAGTCCGGTCCACCGGGGATTCTTAGCACCCTCTGCCTTCATGTCGCACTGGCCGCTGCCTTGGCCAGGTACATTCCAGCTGCCGGAGACTGAGGGCCGAGATTTAAGTTGTGGAATCATTTTGGAGGGGTTTGGCCATAACTCACCACGCTGGCCAACCGGGTTGGTGATGAAGTAATACACACACACACACACACACACACACACATATATATATGTACATATATATAAAAGTAGAAACTATCAATGATATATTCTGTTTCACTCCTTTCGTTTCTTTAATTCATTTCACCATTTTGTTTCATATTCGGCAGCTCAGTAGTTGTATTGATCATCAGAGTTCCCCGCTTAGAGTAAAGCAAACGCGAATCCTAACCAGGGCGGGCTAGATTCTCCGGGCCTGAACATGCCACGCCCTCGCTTCCGAAAGGAGTCCGTAGGAGCCAGCCGTTAGTGTCAGACTCTCCCTTCCTAAAATCCTCTACATATGGTATGATCTGATCTTTTCGGATACTGCTGATCAAAGACCGGCAAAAGGTGCTAATTGCACTTCACCAACCTGAATGAGGCTACGAAATGCACAAAGCGATGTCTCAAATGACTCTCTCTCTCTCTCTCTCTCTCTCCATTGTGATGTCGTTGGAGAGGAATCCTAAAATGCAACTGGAAGGCGCCGTCTAAAATCCGTTACTTCCTGACTAGGGGAAATAAATAATATTTTCCCACTCCCAAAGACAAAGTAAACAGATTTAATATTTTTTCCAGAAATTCCTATATCAAATCTCCCTAACACGTACGCTGGGCCTGTAAAAGATTTATTCGTAATTCTAACACTGTTGTAAATAACCCTTTCACGTTGCTTATTTTAAATTACAAGTTGTATATGCAATTTTTCCCACGGTGGGATTATGATATTTCCTTTTTTTGCTGAATCTTTAGGTTTTCTGCAAATCTGATTTGAAATAAATGTCTTTTCGTGTCGATAAGGATTTAAAAGATGCATTCATTACACCCGAGAATTCAGTGTCATTCTTCTTGTGTTTTTATTGTGCCATAAAGGAAGTCACGATTTGTGTCTACTGCGCACTGTGAAATGTGATTTCAATAACTGTGTAATAGAAATTTTCCATGATCCTTAATATGATGTTTATTCTTAATTTATAAATGCATACATTTGTTACCGGTGATAAAAATGTGAGATCTGATTCTGGAATTTTCCCTTAGCTGAGGACGAAGTAAAATATGTCCATCGGAAACGAATTTCCTCGTCTGCAAGATTTGTGTTTCGACAATGTTGCGACGAATATCGTGCGTCACGGCCAGCAGTATGGGAAGTACGACGAAGAAGAAAAAAACAGATCTTGGTACACGGTCCTACGTAAGTAATGCTTATGTTATTTTTAAAGAACAGCGGAAGTCGCTTTTTATTTCCTCAACTTTCAATTCTATCTTCCAAATTGTTTTATTTCCTGTGTAACACCAAGTCTGTGAACCTTGCTATAAATTCGTTTTCATAAACACTATCTCCAGGTAGCCAGAAGCGAAGATGTAGATTGCCTGTACTGGGAGATCTTTAAACCTTAAGAAGTGAAAAGATTTATATTTACGAATGAATGCATGCCAACATATCGTTGAACTATGATAGTGTTTCTGTTTTTGATTTAAGGTTTAACGACCACGGTAAGCAGCTCAGTAGGCTATAAGCAGTCAGCCGTCCTTTATCCTTTATTTAGGGGCACTGGTTCCAGTGAAGGGATAGAACCAGCTCCATAAGACAAACACTACGTCAATGCCTCCCTGGGATTCGAACCCGAACCATCTCTGACGAATGATCAGAATACAACGCTTAGGTCACTGCGATAACTGGGCGGCTGATTATGTTATTTCCCTAAAGCATACTTTATACGCCTAATAATACTGTCATTACTGCACTTCATTTACGGCTCCGTTATTACTCCATCATTACCCCGTCGGTACTTTCACGCGTTACACGCTCATTGTTAAGCGTCATTACTTTGCATCTGTACCAGTTTAGTCGTCACGGAGAATACACCGATTTTGTCTGCATTCGAGAATGGATGTGCAAAGAAAAGGTTCTTTAGCTATAATTTTAGCTTAAGCCCCGGTATTTAATGAACGAATTGCTAAAAACAACGTGATAAGTATTAACATGCCGTTTTATTGGTGGAAATAAATCCTAGGGAAGTGGATGATAAAAATAACTATTTCCGCATAACTGAAAAGGCATTTAATAACTTACGTCGATTGATTGAACCGCTTTTAGGCAGGGAAGATAGTGTTATCGGAAAGTCAGTGTCATGCGAGTTTAATATGAGTGTATTTATTGTCCTCGTCACCTCAGTACGATTGGCCTCTTGTATCATTTCACCACAAATGTTTACCAGCTTATCTAGAACTACGTTTCTTTAATTTTTGTTTATGTACGATAGGTAAGAAGAATTCTACAGTTCTGGAAAAGCTTTATATATTTCGATGGGTTCGAAGATTTGATCTTCTTTTGAATCATCTTCCTCTTCAATGGCTTCGCTTGCGTAGACTTTGCACTCTGGCTACTCACTGCTAATGATTACATAACCGTCCATAGTGCTTGGCAATTTGAACTGACTAATGTTTTATTACTGACACGCGAGCACTTACAACGATCAGTATAAATGACAGTATCCCCTCCAACCGCCAATACTGACGCTCCGATTTTAGTATATCCGGATCCGCGTTATTACAACATCATTACTTGCGGTCATTCCATCTCTAGCGACCTTTCAGGTTCGATATCACTGTCAATACTTTCAAGTAATGACAGTATTACTGAACGTGTAACGTCAGCCTAAAGCGCAGTCACATTTTTGATTATCTTATTTTCCTTTTTTCCAGATTTAAAACCGATAGTTATTGCCATTTGCAGTATTTAAATCCATGACGATGTGATTTAACTTTTTCAACTAAAATACGACTTTCCAGTAGATCTGCTTTGTGCACATTGCTGAAACTTCGCACCGAGCCACTTCAGACTTTATAATGAATAGTTCTAACAATGGGCTAGTACTATCGTCACGGCAGTCAATCAAATATAGTCGAAAAACTTTTACACCTTGTAAGTTGTGATTATTATGTAGGCAGAGAAAATGTTTTCGACACTGTACGACGTCACGCCAGGCCCGTAGCTTGACTGAGAAGTAGGATGAGGCAACTGATTATTGAAGTTTGGCAAAAGATATAAAAGTGACTAGGTAAAATTCGGGCACCAGATTGAAATGTGAATCAGTAAGACGGACAGAACGAAATGCAAGTAGAGCGACACGTCAGGAAAGTCGCTAGACTTCGAAATCGGGGTGGGCGAGTGTTATGTTTGATAGGGAAAGTTTGATAGAAAATTAATTTACGAAACACTGAAAGAAATAATTTTTAATGCTGTTTACAACATACTGCAAAGGAATTCGTGAAATCGCCCTCTCCTCACTCGGACACATACTTATTAATTTTGAATTTATACCTTTCGGAGCATAAAAGAACTTTTTGCACCTTTTGGAACATAAAAGAATTCAAAGTTTGTGGTCATTTTTTTTAAACTTTTGTTAATGTTCCGTCCATCCATTTTTAATGAAATTAGTAAAATCTGAAGAGTGCATATCCATGTAACAAACATTAAACAATGCCATGAGCACCAATAGCTGGCACTGGTTAAATGAAAATGTTGTGCCTACGAGACGAACCTGAAAGCAAATGTTTTCATGGATTGGGGTTGAGGGGGAAATAAAGATACGCAGATGCATCATATACGACATATACCTCCCTCCTCCTTGATTAATTTCCCTCAAGCCAGCATCCTCGTTTTGCAGTTACCTCTTTCAAATTACAGTCTCGGTCAGTAGATTCCACTATTAACCTTGGGCAGATGTTAGTTACATCTGTAACGTACCAGGAAATGTGACGTACCTGCCAGAAGGACGCACACGACATAAAGGTAGACCGCGTAGCTCAATTGGTAGAGCAACTTATTCCGGAATGAGGGGATCCGGGTTCGAATCCTGGCGTGGACAGAAATGACGGAGAAATTTACTTCGTTATAATGGCACCCGAACTATCCGGATGACCCGACCGTTCAAAATCTCGCAATGGTGTGATGTTATTTCCACACCGCGAGATAGGAAAAATAAGAGAATCCCTTCTCCAGCACTTCGAAAAAAAAAAAAAAATAATAAGGGGGAGATGATGTAACGTACCAAGAGATGTGACGTACCTGCCAGAAGGACGCACACGACATAAAGGCAGATAGGAATCAGAATAAAGCGTCCGCGTAGCTCAATTGGTAGAGCAACTGATTCCCTAATGAATGAGGGGACCCGGGTTCGAATCCTAGCGCCGATAGAAATGACGGAGAAATTTACTTCGTTATACGTCTTAATCCATCATTACCCCGGGACAGGCTCATAATCGCTGGTATAGCTTTAGACTCCACTTTCCCGGACTTAATAGGACAAACAAACCGCAGAGCCAATAGTAATGAACACTTAGTAATTTTATTCACCTTCCTGAAGCAAATCATTTAGAAGAGTGGAGGACAATTAAATTTTCATGGATCTATGGATATTATTAAGGTTCGATAACCAATTTAAACTCGAACGCTGCCAGGCTTCAACATTCTTTAATAAACAATGGAAAATACTTAGTGATACAGGACGAAAAACAGGATATCTTTATCACTTGACAAATCCCAGATAAAATTGTAAGGTTTAAAAAAAAAAGAAAAATGTTAAATACCACATCTTAAATTTGGCGGACGGCTGCGTCGGAAAGAAAAGTTTCAAGATGACCTCCGTGCTGGAGGTCATCTTGAAACTTGTACTCCTTTGGTAACATTCCTTGACTACTGGATCCTTTTTTTCTTTTCTTTCTTTCTTTTTTTTTTTTTCATGAGGAGAAAGGTATTGTGCTTGCATGTATTTTTCCAACCTCAAACCTAATCCAAATATTTGCTGTCAGAGTTTATTTAGCAAAGCCACCAGTTTTGTGTGTGTGTGTGTGAGAGAGAGAGAGAGAGAGCTCTGTTCTTGTGAATGCACTTGAAGAAATAACATAGCACAAGGATCATTTCGAACATGTCCACTTACTCAGAATATCTTTGCCACTGCCCATTTATTGTTTTACAAACTCTGTCACATTGATTTGATTTGTGTTTTTCTCTAAGACTCTTCCTTTATTGGTTTATAAATCTCGTTTCCAGGAATTCGCTACACCGATAGATTGCTAAAGAGGATTTTCCAAATCTTCTGCAAAAATGGCCACAAGAATGAGGAATTAAGCCATTTTATTGACTTCCTATTTGGGCATGGAGATCCAAAGAATGTTGAAGCCTGGCCGTGTCTGAGTTTGATCTTTAACAAGTACACGACCTTTAGTCCCTATAACCCGGAAAAGACGGGATGTCTGGAATCACCAGGTATCTTAACCTACATGGCTTCTCATTGTGAGGTAAATTTTTAATTTTTTCTTCGTTTTCTCTTAATTGTTCTTTTTTTCTTTTTTATTGTAGATAATTTGGTTATCAAGAGTGAATGTTTCTGATGCTCTCAATGGAAAACACTGTGCGTTAAGATCCTTGTGTGTGTATGTGTGTGTGCGTGTGGTGTGTTTGTGTGCGTGTAGTGTGTGTCTGTTTTTTTGACTGGAGGAACGCATGCCCGTCAGGCTTTCATTTCTGATCATGTTCCGTATGTCATTTTAAACCTTCTTGTTATTACGGCCGTCATTCAGAGATCGATACTGTCAAATATTTTATTTTACAGTTTTTAATATTATTTTTTGAGGTCATTTAATTTTGCAAGACGATTAGCCCAGTATTATCTCTATATACTTTTACGGAGACCAATCATCGAACTCTTGAAACGAAAAAATTTTCGTATTTCAGAAAAATGGGCACTCTCCTTGCAATTGATCTGTAAATTAAGCTTTGTCCAGAGCGAAACCGAAAAAGTTCGTTTGGAGTCACTTTCAGAGAACGTGAAGGAAGAATTTAAATGATTCCGGTAACGTTATCAACAAACAGCTTAAACATCGCCCATCGAATTTGTGTTTGACAACGAATGATAATTTGCTTTCGTCATTCGATCGTGTATTGCACTGGCGTGCAAAAATTAAGGACGAACCGGTTTTTCGAATGTAACGTCGTGCAGATGTGCCCCACATCGACTCAAATCATACCATAAGATCCCCAAGATATAAGAATATGGGACAAGATATAAGAATATGGGACAAGTGAGCAAAACTGTCCAAACAAGGAATCCAAAGAATACAAAGGCACTTTATTAAAAAGGTAGCTTCGAGCACAACTGGACAGAAGACAGAAACGTCCATGTGACAGTCGGCTGCTAAGAAAAATCCAGTCTTTAGTAAAGGGATATGATCACCCCTGACTGCGTTGCAGGATTTACAACGTCTGTCCATGCTGAGGACGAAGTTGTCAAGTAGCTGTTGAGGCATCGCTGCCCATTCCTCTTGTAGCGCCAATCGCAGCTGCGAAATGGTTGATGGCGGCTGGTGAAGCGTCTCCTGAGAAGGTTCCACACGTGTTGGATTGAATTTAGGTCCGGGGACCTTGCGGGCCAATCCATGCGTTGAATATCTTCACTCTCCAACAGCTCTGCGACAGCCACTGTACGATGAGCTGTAGCATTGTCGTCCATGAAGAGGAACTGAACACCAACAGCACCTCTAAACAGACGCACGTGTGGCAGGAGAACCTCGGTACAATAGCGAACACCAGTGACTCAACCTCCTTGGAAGATGTGGAGGTCAGTGCGGCTACCAAGCATGATACTGCCCCAAACGAGAACTCCGCTACCTCCAAACCGGTCCCTTTTGATTATGTTGGAGGTGTAATTGCGTGTTCCCTGCTCTCTCCAGATGTGCATACGTCCAGAATCGCTAGTCAGACTAAATCGGCTCTCAACCGTAAAGAGAACTCTTCCAGTTCTTGTGTTCCTGGCACCACAGAAACCACCATCTCCGATGAGCAGCCGTTAATGGCACACACCGTACTGGTCGTCGTGCAAATAAACCACCTTTGTGTAGCCTCCTGGCCACGGTAAAAAGCAATAACGGACGTCTAGTTGTCTGTTGCATGTGCCTTGCGATTTCTCCCGCTGTCTGCTGTCTGTCTCTTCTCACCTGTAGGACAATATACCGGTCATCCGCCACCGTAGTTGCTCGTGGACGACCACTGCTAAAATCTCGGACAGCTGTTCCTGTGGTTTGAAATGCTCTCCAAGCTCGTGAAACGATGCTGTGAGCGATCCCGGACTCCTCGGCCACACTAGTCACATTTCGTATTTCTTCCAACTTCTCAATGACGCGACCTCGGGTAAAGTCATTCAGATGTCGTCTACTGGATTGCCTGTTTGCCATATCACACGGTCGCAGCAACTCGAGACGTCGTTCAAACCGATGTACACCGTGCAATAGCTTTCCACCGAATTGCTGAGGTTTCACCACCCGTGTGCTTTATACCCTTTCCGACACCCCCCCCCCCCCCCCACGTCATGCTGTATATATGCGCATGCCCTACCGTACCCGACCCTAGTCTATCTCCTCAGTGGTCTTTCGGTTCGTTCTACCTGCTCGTTCCGCTGTTATGCTAATTTCTCCTCTTCGTCCTTAATTTTTGCACACCAGTGTATATTCTTCCCTCTAGTTCAATTTTTTTCACATGTAATTTTCGCTAATTCTTCACGTACTCGATCTTTTATGAGGAATTTTTTTTTCCCTGATGAAATTCTGTACTTGAGTGTTTGTGTTCAAGTTTAACTTATTTCTTCACCTATGATAAATTGTTTTGTATGGAATTTTCGCTAATTTTTAGTGTACTCGACCTTCCTTAAGGAAATTAATTCTTCCTGTTAGCGAAATTATTTATTATTTTAGTTTTGCGTAAGCATACTGTTTAGTTTTGCATAAGCATATTATTTAGTTTTGCATAAGCATATTATTTAGTTTTGCATAAGCATATTATTTAGTTTTGCATAAGCATATTATTTAGTTTTGCGTAAGCGTACTATATGTGTTAAAGATTAATGGAAGTGAAGTAATATTTTTCTCAGTAGTGTTTCATTTCCAGCAGCGATAATTAGGTTTGTTAAATTTTGGAATGCATTTCTTAACACATTTATTTGAAAAGTGTAATATGTTTTCACTTGCAAGATGGCATCGTGAGTTTCCAGTTGTTTCAGTAGGTAAGTTCCATTCCGCTGTTTCTTAATCTTTGAGCATTGTAATGAGATGCTTCTAACACGCTTTCTATAAAGGTAAGATTATACGCTCAACATTTGTTATCACCTAATTTCCGCATTCGATTGTAATCGACTTGGTTTTTCTGGGAAATGTTTCTAAAGAAAACGAGCTATATCCCATTCGTTCATGCTCAGCGTGAAGAGTCACCCCCACCCCCACCCTTTTCCAAAGGAGGCAGAAATTAGTTCTTATTCACAGGTCACATGACAATCACGATCCTATCGTATGCAAGGAGGATGTTAGTTACAGTGGTTAAGACCATCTCTTTTTTAGCACGTCTTTGGTAAAAAAGATCGTGATTATGTTATCGGTTTGTCCGTCCGTCCGCCCGTGGACACCACATCTCTGCAATTATTACTCCCATTTGAAACATTCTTTTGGCACTGAGAATCTTGAAATGTGTGAATGATGATCCTTCATTTTTTTTCCCCTTATAATGCACAATTTTACCGCTACAGGGCGTAAAGTAGTTGATATCGAATTCAAAATACATTTTATTCCATATATTTACTTTTGAACATCCAATTAAAAACATTCTTGAACTTTTCGATTCCATTTATATCGAAGACTATTTTAGGTACAGTAACGTTTTCTAGTTAAGCATAGATTTTCCACTAAGGGGAGTAAAAGCAAATTGAGTTTTTTCGGATATCTCTGCTTCTAAAATTCCGATTTAAAAAATTCTTTCTGCAGCGCACACAGAAAATCTTTTTCATGTGATTTCTAATTTCTTTGTAAAAAATAGTTTGGCTACCAGGGGGCGTAAGTTTTTATTTCTGTTTTTCACGTATTTCCAGGAAAATCGGAGCTTCTGTAATCTCGATTGAAAAAAACTCCTTCAAAAAAAAAAAAGTCCTTACATCAATAAACCTATTCGAAATATTTTATTCTTAAAATAATGCATGGTTTCTCCTCCAGGAGGCATAAATCTTATTTTTGTCAATATCCCTGATATCCATGCTTCTCAAAGTCCGGCTTGAAAAATTCCTTCTTTGTTGCATAGAGTTTCTGGGACGAAATGTTTTTCGTGTAATTTAAATTTTAATCTAATTGATAGACTTTCCGCCAAGGGTCAAAAGGTGAATTGCATTCTATGTCTCTACTTCTAGAACTTCGATTTGAGAAATTCTTTCTGCACCGGATACAGCTTCTGATGGGAAATGCTTTACATATATTTTATTACATTTAGTAAAGAACGGGTTGGCCAACAGGGAACATAAGTATTAATTTCTACAATTTAGATGAGGCGTATTAACCTCTTTAAATAATGCAAAGATTTTCCGCTAGGTGCGTAAAGGCCGAAACATTTTTTTTTTTTTTTTCGCTATCTCTGCTTCTGTGAGATGTATTTGAAAAGTTCTTTGCTCTTATCATAGCTTTTTCCATTAAGAATAATTTCGCCTATTTTCAACTTTCCTATCTAGCAGACGTAGACTTATGGCTTGTATATCATGCTTCCTTCTATATTTCTTCTTTTAACTATTCGATTTGAAAATCTCTTTGTCTCTCATACTTTCCTTGTGCTTATGAGAAATGTTTTGTGCACTATTTACATTGACGGAAAAAAAAATCCCAACACCAAGAAGGGGTTGTGTTAGATAAACGACAGTTGGTAGGCGGTGAGAGTACATCTGTAAGATGACGTCTATGCAAATTTCGCGCTCGGCGCATACGTGTGGCGCTAGTAGCGCTTCTCGGAACATGCAAAGCATGTTTGCTGTAAATACGCGCTGTAACGTTCGTGAGCGTTAGTTATCGTTGAGATTCGACGTAGGGTGCTGATGTTAGTCAAGAATGCCTTTAAGAAGACGAAGAAGCCATTATCAACAGCTCACGGTGTTTGAACGAGGTCGTGTAATAGTGCTACGAGAAGGTGGATTTTCTTTTCACAATATTGCAGAACGACTTGGCTGGAATGTAGCCACTGTGCATGATTGTTGGCAGTGGTGGTCAAGGGAAGGTACTGCCTCAAAAAGACCGGGTTCCGGCCGGCCACGTGGCACTACTGAGAGGGAAGGCCGTGCATTCCACTTAGTCCAAACCACTGTAGCGTGCATTCCACTTAGTCCAAACCACTGCCGTTTTCGACGTCAGTGGTGTCAAGCTAGAGCTCATTGGAGGACGAAGTGGAGATCTGTTGTGCTTTCTGATGAAAGCCGGTTCTGCCTGGGTGCCAGTGATAGCCGTGTGTTGGTTAGAAGGAGGCCAGGTGAGCGCCTGCAACCAACCTGTCTGCGGCCGAGACACACTGGACCTACACCTGGAGTTATGGTCTGGGGAGCAATTTCCTATGACAGCAGGAGCACTCTCGTGGTTATCCCACGCACCCTGACGACACAGTTGTACGTCGGTCTGGTGATTCAACCTGCTGTGCTGCCATTCATGAACAGCATTCCAGGGGGTGTTTTCCAACAGGATAACGCTCGCCCGCATACCGCTGTTGTAACCCAACATGCTCTACAGAGTGTCGACATGTTGCCGTGGCCTGCTAGATCACCAGATCTTTCACCAATTGAGCACGTATGGGACATCATTGGACGACAACTCCAGCGTCACCCCCAACCAGCATAACCGTCCCTGTATTGACCGACCAAGTGCAACAGGCATGGAACTCCATCCCACAAACTGACATCCAGCACCTGTATGACACAATGCATGAACGTTTGGGTGCTTGCATTCAACATTCTGGCGGTTACACCGGTTATTAATGTACTAGAATTTCACATTTAAAATGGCTCTTCTCGCGCTTACACTAAGCATTTCATTCCTCTACAACTATTTTTTCGTGGTGTTGGGATTTTTTTCCGTCAGTGTATTAATTTTCGCAACATGCTTTTCAGCTGCTGGTGGAACTAAGTAGATGTTTCTATTTTCGATGTTTGTCGATTGTAGAAACCGTTTGATTGTTTTCCTTACTGGTTCTATTGACTTTGAACAGCTTTGATACATTTAGTTCGTATCAGAACTGATTCAAAGGTCGTGATCATTACAACTAAAAATTTGGTGTTATATTTCTTGTTTTAGTTAAAAACGAAGTAAAACAAGAAATATACCAATATATATACACAAGAAACTGAAGGATAAAGTTGTAGAAGTTGAAAGTTCCTCTGACAGAGCTGCACGACTCGTTATCCAACTCTCGAGAAGATACCAGGCTCAGATTATTCAAACTTATGCACCCACCACAAGTCATCCTGAAGAAGAAATTGAAGAATTTTATGAGGAAATTTGTCATCTAAATAATAAAGGTAAGCAGCACTTGAAAATAATTATGGGAGATTTCAATGCAAAAATAGGGCAACGGCAACAGAATGAAACTTCAGTAGGTAAATTCGGTCATGGCAACAGAAACCAGCGTGGAAATACTCTCGTTGAGTTTGCAGAGGCAGAAGGGTTTTTCATCTTGAACTCCTTCTTCAAGAAAAAGCCACACAGGAAATGGACATGGAGACATCCAAATGGGACAACAAGTGAAATTGATTTTATTATGTGTAACAAAAAATTCGTCATAGAAGACTGCAGTGTGCTAAACAAGTTCAACACAGGTAGTGACCATAGATTGGTGAGATGTAAGATGCACCTCAACACTAAACTTGAACGTGGCAAGCTCATAAGACAAACAAAATCTATTGACATAACCAACCTTAAAAAACACCATAATACCTTCAAGTTAGAACTGAAGAACAGGTTCTCTGCTTTAGAAGGCCTAACATCGGAAGAAGTGGACATCTCTGAAGTTAACAGAAAAGTAACCAAAGCTCTTATGGAAACAGCAACAAAATTAGCTGGGTCTAAGAACAAGTTGCATGTGAACAAATTATCAGGAAAAACCAAAATGTTGATGCAAAAAAGAAGAGAGATGAGGACAACTAAAGAAGATGTGACTTCCAAAGTGGAATATATAGAGCTATGCAAGACAGTAAGAAAAAGTATCATTGAAGACGTAAGGAAATTCAACTGTGAACTAGTGAGGAAAGCAATTGAAAGCAACCAAAGCCTAAAGATAGCAAAGGGACATCTCAGTAAGGGAAGAAAACAGATTATGGCACTGAGAAAAGAAGATGGTTCTGTAACAAGAAATAGAGGCGAAATTTTGACAAGAGTGAAAGATTTCTACTCCAAATTATATGAAAGGGATGATATATGCACTCCAGACATCATGAAAGATACCAGTACCAGAGTTCCTCCAGTCCTTCCAGCAGAAGTTGCACATGCAATCAAGAACATGAAGCGAGGAAAAGCTCCAGGAGAAGATGGAATTACTGTAGACATCATACAAGAAGCAAGTGGAGAAATCGAAACAGTACTCGCCCAAATTTTCACTCGATGCCTTAATGAAGGAAAGATTCCTGAGGATTGGAACACCGCTACAATGATCCTGCTACATAAGAAAGGTGACATTGAGGATCTCGGAAACTACAGACCTATCAGCCTCCTATCAGTAGTTTATAAAATCTTCACTAAAGTTCTTTCACACCGCTTGAAGGTAGCACTGGACATGGCTCAACCGAGAGAACAAGCTGGATTCAGGAGTGGCTACAGCACAATAGATCATATCCACGTGCTGAGAGAACTAATTGAAAGAGCGAGGGAATATGAACTTCCATTGTGCATGGCTTTTATCGATTATGAAAAAGCCTTTGATTCGGTGAAACCATCAGCAGTTACAATGGCTCTGAAAACCTGCGGTATTGAAGATGCATACATTAATATTATTAATAACATCTATGAAAATGCAAGTGCAAAGATTAGGCTGTTTGAAAATACAACACACGTAAAAATTGGAAAGGGAGTGAGACAAGGTGACACCATATCTCCGAAGCTCTTTAATGCCACATTGGAGGGTGTTTTTCAGTCGCTGAGCTGGGAAAACAAGGGGATAAAGATTAATGGAGATTATCTAACCCACCTTCGTTTTGCTGATGACGTAGTCATTTTTGCAACTACCTCATCAGAGCTGCAGAGTATGATCCAGGAACTTGCTGACAAGAGTAAAGAAGTGGGATTAAAAATGAACTTTCAGAAGACAAAAGTGATGTTCAATGCTTTTACAAGAAATGAAGATTTATCGATTGATGGAGAAAAGCTGGAGATAACAGACACGTACGTTTATCTTGGACAGCAGATATCAAGTGAGGGTCACATTGATGAAGAAATTAATCGGCGTACAAAACTTGCCTGGAGAGCTTTTGGAAGAAACAGCATAATTTTCAAGAGCAATATGCCATTATGTCTTAAAAGAAAAGTGTTTGATCAATGCATCCTTCCAGTGCTTACGTATGGTGCAGAGACGTGGACCTTAACTAAAAGAGACATACAAAGGCTGCAGACAACTCAAAGAAGCATGGAGAGGTGCATGCTTGGTGTAACCAGGAGAGATAAGAAGAGGAACTCGTGGATCCGAAAAATGACAAGAGTGGAAGACATCATGATCAAAGTTAAATCCCTGAAATGGCAATGGGCTGGACATACTGCCAGAAGGACAGATCATCGATGGACAGCCGAAATTTTAGATTGGATTCCAAGGGACAGGAAAAGACCCAGAAGAAGACCACATAGGAGATGGGTGGATGAAATTCGAAAGTATGCAGGGGTGACATGGAGGAGACTGGCACAAGACAGACCGTTGTGGAGGAAACTTGGGGAGACCTTCGTCCAGCAGTGGATTGATAATGGTTGACAATGATGATGATGATGATGATACACAAGAAATATGCCTTTGCCAATCAGCGAGGTCCAATGCCGATACGGCCGAGCAAATGTAAGCCTTTTATGCCGATGCACCTTCGTTAGCATGGGTGCACTGATCATCTGTCTGCATCGGAGCCCCATACGCAGCAGGGTTCGCTGAACTCTCGTTTTAGACACACTTCCTGTAGCCCCCTGGTTCATTCGACCAGTGAATTGCTCCACTGTAGCGTGTCGATCGTCCCTCACTCAAAGCCGAAGTCCCCCTTTCACACCGATGTCACGTGGTGCTCCGCAGTTTTCACGCCGCTTATTCGCAGTGGTGCCCTTTCTCCAATCATGATACACTTTAACCACAGCAGCACGCGAACAGTTCCCAAACTGCGCTGTTTCTGAAATACTGCCATCCTTGGCCCGAAAGTCATTCCTTTTTGCAAATCTGATAATTAGCTCCTTTTATCCGTGACAGCAACGAGTGATATGTTTTCAGAATGGCTACAGCACACCTTATATACCCCTCAAGTCAGCTCACGACACGTGTCTTCTTTCATTGGCTACGCGCTGTTGACGTCAAAGGCATTAGGTGGTTACAATAATGTGACTCGACTATGTATAATCGCTGTGTGAAGAATGACGCAATGCAATAATCCCACTGTTTTGCAAGGATTCAGTAGAGCGTTCTCCAGCAGAGAGCATCTTATGCCCAGAAGCTTCCTGTTAGAGATTCGAAAAGAAAGGAGAGTTAGAAAAAATATTTAAGAAGGTAGTGGTAGTTGAGCAGTCCTACAGAGATTCACTAGAGCTCTGCGAGTCGATTTTTTCTTTTTAAGAGTAAAGCACCATCAGCAGTAAGTAAAGATTCATTCAAGTCAGATATGGAAGGAAGTTACGAGGCGTAGATCAGGGAATAAGGATTCGAATACCATAGGCAGTGGATACAAATTTACGGGGCCAGCGAGAATTTTTCCTGGACAATAATTAATTTTATTTATTTACTTATTTCTGACATTAAATCACCCTTAAGCACAGACTTTGCTAGTGAACCTAGTATAACGTTAGACTTTGCTAGTGAACCTAGTAAAACCTAGTATAACGTTAGACTTTGCTAGTATAACGTTAGTAAAACCTAAAGAGTTGCATTCCCGTACAATAAACATGACGCACTGCCACCAGCACCAGTAACACGAACTGATTAAAAGAAAATTTCATGCCTAGGAGAAAGGTCTTAAAGACATTGTTTTCGTGGATTAATGTTGAAGGGAATTAAGGACACGTAGACAATACCTTTACCTTTCCTTCAAGCAAGCAACCTTGTTTTTCACTAATCTCTCCTAAAGCGGTCGTCAGCCACGTCCTGGTCCCTCATTACCTTAGGGCAAGTTCAAAAGCCCTGGTATAGCTTCACACTCCACTTTTGGTGTTGGAATCTCCTATTTAGTAGCATAAACAAACAGCAGAGAAGCTACTAATGACCTCTAACAATAGTACAGCGATTTTTAATTACCTCCGTGAATTTCTATATTTACTCTCTTCATTATCTCCTGAATATTAACTTGAAAAAAAAGCTTTAAGTTGTGTATAAAAGCTTAAGTTGGATTTTGGCTTTAGTTGAAGATTTGGACAAGTAGAGTACAATTGAGTTTTCATGGCTCTGTGGATGCTATTTTGATAACCTTTCTACAGCGAAGAAAAAACACACTTCCCAAGGGAAAATACGTAGGGCTACGCGACCAAACCACGGAAGTGATTATTTCCAGGCAAAATCCAGATTATATTTTAAGTTAAAAAACTGTCCCATTTTGAAGTGGGTGGGCAGGGCAGTTTTCAGTGTGGGCTATTTGGAAACGTCCCTGCACTAAAGATTGAGCGGATTCAGTCACCGAATGTTACAGAAGGCCAATAAAGTAATGTGTGTGTGTGTGTGTGCTTGCGTGCGCGTCTGTGTTTGTGTGTGTGTTCATAACCCACACAGCACAGAATATTTCGTATATGTTACAATTACATAGCACTGAAACATTGAGACTTTTCAGATACGTTGCGCAATGTAACTGTCATTTTTTTCAAAAACCTTATGGTTACATCAAAATGTCCTCAAACGTTGCATAACTTTGAAACATAACAGATACGTTACAGTGAAAGATCTTTGTAACTTCAACATACAAACTTCATGTTACTGCGTGTTACGTATTTCAAAGATATTTGTAACTTCGTTACATTACTGTTACGTATTTGAAAGATATTTGTGACATCATCATATTACTGTTACGTATTTGAAAGATATTTGTGACATCATCATATTACTGTTATATATTTACTACGTTGAACATTATAGTTTTAATAAACTTTGTAAAATCACAATAACAAATATTGCACTCGACAGCTGTTTCAGAAGCAATACAGTCGTATTACAAGTTGTTTACATTTTCACAGGTTCAACGCGGTCCGCCGTCCTTTGAAAACAGTGGCGGCGTTTATATATTGTTAAAAAAAGAACTAAAAATCGGTCCCAAATGAGGGTGTCGAATTTCTATTATACATGTGGAATAGACTATATGTTTCAGCGAAAAAAAGAAAGAAAATCAATTTCGTCATTTTTCTAAATACTTACCGATATAAAATTTCTCAGCTTCAAGCAAAAAAACCCATGCTGGTTTAGTATACTAAATAATACAACAAAGCCATCTACTTACACTTTTTTAGAACTTAAAAATTATATTATATATAAAGGTTGCATAGGAAAGTCCCTTTAGCCTGGAATTACTTGCGAACGGATCGAATGCAACCAATAGCAGCTCCCCAAGTGGCGAAATGCGGAAGTTAGCCATTGCAAATCGAAAACGAAAGGAGATAGAGTAAAATTTCCAGTTGCAAAGTTCAAGAGCATCAATTAATTAGTACAAAACGACATTTATTTTACACGAATAAGATAAATTGTCGCCTGAATACTCCATCATGTCCAAAATCGAGGCGCGACGGTTCGAATCTGCATATTCACATATCGCAAATGTAGACGTATGCAAATGCAGATTGTGACGTTGTACCGGACCTACGATATAAAAGCCAGTAGCAGGATGTACCCTGATCAGAAGGGCCGCGGGTGGCTTAGTGGGAAACGTTCGTGACTGCCACGGAAAGGGCCTCAGGTTCGTTCTCAGGCAGGTACAAACGCTCGATCCACTAAATATCCGCCGTGCGTCGGATGGACACGTTAAGCCGTCGGACCCCGGGTACTGACCCCCCGGTAAAAAATAAGGGCGTCTTCATCCACCTTTCTACTTCGCTTCCGTTTCACTTTCCTATCGGGCGTTCTAGCCCAAATCTCTTAGTTTCCTATTTCTAAGGGTTGTTTAAGACCTTGGGTCAGACACTCCCTTACTAAAACCCTCCACATAAAAAAACTACCCTGATCAGAAGTTTAGGTCTACGTACGCTGTGTGAGAATGGCAAGCTTGGATTTCTGGGGTTACGTAAAAAATCAGGTGTATTGAACAGCACTTGCAAGTCTGCTTGATCTACGTCGTCGTGTTACAGATGCTTGCAATAGTGTGACATCATCCATGCTGAGGAATGTGCATGCAGAGTTACTTTCACGAATACAAATGTGTATCGTGGGCAATGGCGAACTCTTCGAACATACTCGACATTAACTTTTATCACTGTGGGCAAGTTTTCCTTTTGTGTTTTTGTTTTGTCTGACGTCATCAAACTGTATTGACCGAGGTACACATTTACGCAATAAATTGTGTGTATTTGCTCATACCTATGCCTGTTCCCTTCAAACGCTCACACAAAAGCTCGCACATCGATTTCGGACATTTAGGGTATTCAGGCTGCAAGTTATCTTATCCGTGTGAAACATGTCGTTTTGTACTAACTAGTTAATGCTCTACAACTTTGTAGTTGGAAATTTTGCTCTATCTCTTTTCGTTTTCGATTTGCAATGGCTAACTTTTGCATTTCACTACTAGGGGCGCTGCTATTGGTTGCATTCGATCGGGCGTAGTCGCTTTACTATACCGGTTTCTCACTTGCATAACTGTACCTTTCTCCGTTTGAAATTATTCCAGGCTAAAGGGACTTTCCTGTGCACCCTGTATAAACACTGGCTGAAAGTGAAAAAAGAACACCAAGAAGGAGACGTCTGATGCCAACGAAATTTATACAGAATAATAACGGAATACAGAGGATAACGTGATCAAAACATTATGGCACAATATAGCTGTATTTGCTGGTAAACTGAAAAACAACATTTCCATGTAACATGGGTAGTACAAAGTTTAACCGCCATGAACTGAGTCACACTGTGCAATTCTGGCATGGAGTCTGTCGTACAGATGTTTGGGGTATTGAATTCCAAGCATCCTTTACCTGGACGCGTAAATCGGGGATGGCCGTACCGACCGGATAAGTTGTTGTCCCATAAAATCCATTAACGTGCTCAATGGGGGACAAATCCGGTGAACGTGCAGGCCATGGAAGTTGTCTCACACCCTGAAGTGCATGTTGCGTTTCACGTGCCGTGTGTGGGCGTGCGTTATCTTGCTGGAAAACACCACGATGGACTGACCTTACAAATGGCACAACAACGGGCTGAATGATGTTGTTGATGTAGGAGGTGCTATTTAACGTACCCGGTACAAACACTAGTTATGTTCGGGAGTGATAGCTGATCGCTCCCCACACCAGGAGACCAGGCCCTGGGTGTCGCTGGAGAATGCAAGATGGGTGGAGACGCTCCCCTGTGCGTCTACGAACACGCATACGGCCATCGATGGCTCCCAAGCAGAATCTGCTTTCATCGCTGAACACGACAGATCGCCATTGCGTTCTCCAGTGCACATGTTGGCGACACCACTGCAGCCGCTCCTGACGGTGGGCTGGAGTCAGAGGTACACATGCCAGAGGCACACGTGCACGTAGTCCTGCATCCAGTAGGCGGTTGCGGATTTTTCGCACAGTCACCTCAGGTGAAACAGCAGCTCGGATTTACGTCGCAGTGGATGTTCTGCTTGACAACGCTGCTCTTCTCATGCGTCGATCGGTCCACTCATCAGTGACTCCCGGTTCCACGTCTTCTCGTGTGGGAATGTTCCTCGGGCCATCCTCGCTCAAAGTCCGATAACTACTGAAATCGTACACGTCTTCCATGTCCAGGCATTGCAGCTTCTTCAGGTTCTTCGCACGTGCCCGTACGCAGACGACTGATTACATTCACTTCGCCGTACTCCTTAAATACCACTGACGATAATTTGCATATAATGCAGTGCTGTGGCGTAAGCGCTCACCGGTTGGTCCCGAAATTAACATCACACCTACGTAAACTCGACCCCATTAACATATGTAAATTTCACGACCGTCCGCTAATTCCTTCTAGGTGTTATTTTTTCACTTTCCGGCAGTGTATATATGTATATATAGCTTTTGCCGTGTGTTTCTTTACGTCTAACAACCGCGAAGAAACATTTATGGTTTGCAAGTGCACGGTCATTGCCCACACCTAGTACAAAAAAAGGCGTGACGATGTGGCCCGAAAAGTCCATTGGGCACTCTGCAACAAATTTGGATTCCCGACTTCTGAAAAGGCCTGGCAACATATAGCAGATAAAGTCCTGGATAATGACCGGGTGAAAATCTTGTGGGACTTTCAAATACAGACTGACCAGCGCAGAACCGCAAATACACCCGACATCACCGCGATTGAAAATCAACAAGTGACCCTAATCGATATTGCCATCTCTGGAGATTGTAGAGTACTGGAAAAGGGGAAAGAGAAAATATACAAATATAGGGGCTGTGCAAACTACCCGACTTTGGAAGAAAAACACAACAGTGCTTCCAATAATAGTCGCCGCACTAGGGATTATATCACCCAAATTCATGAACTAGTTTACCTAACTTGGAACAACAATAATAACAACTGCCGAGTTACAAAAGACTGCAATCATCGGCACTACAGCAATTATTCATCGATACTTGTCCGAGGATTAGGCCGCTGGTTCAGGCTTGCCTTTTACAAGAACTTCCAGTGATAACGAGATGTCTTGTGTCGCTTGCGTGAACGTTTTACTGTGTTATTTCTGAATGAATAAAATTTATATATACATATATATATATATATATGAGGAAAGCAATTGAAAACAACCAAAGCCTAAAGATAGCAAAGGGACATCTCAGTAAGGGAAGAAAACAGATTATGGCACTGAGAAAAGAAGATGGTTCTGTAACAAGAAATAGAGGCGAAATTTTGACAAGAGTGAAAGATTTCTACTCCAAATTATATGAAAGGGATGATACATGCACTCCAGACATCATGAAAGATACCAGTACCAGAGTTCCTCCAGTCCTTCCAGCAGAAGTTGCACATGCAATCAAGAACATGAAGCGGGGAAAAGCTCCAGGAGAAGATGGAATTACTGTAGACATCATACAAGAAGCAAGTGGAGAAATCGAAACAGTACTCGCCCAAATTTTCACTCGATGCCTTAATGAAGGAAAGATTCCTGAGGATTGGAACACCGCTACAATGATCCTGCTACATAAGAAAGGTGACATTGAGGATCTCGGAAACTACAGACCTATCAGCCTCCTATCAGTAGTTTATAAAATCTTCACTAAAGTTCTTTCACACCGCTTGAAGGTAACACTGGACATGGCTCAACCGAGAGAACAAGCTGGATTCAGGAGTGGCTACAGCACAATAGATCATATCCATGTGCTGAGAGAACTAATTGAAAGAGCGAGGGAATATGAACTTCCATTGTGCATGGCTTTTATCGATTATGAAAAAGCCTTTGATTCGGTGAAACCATCAGCAGTTTCAATGGCTCTGAAAACCTGCGGTATTGAAGATGCATACATTAATATTATTAATAACATCTATGAAAATGCAAGTGCAAAGATTCGGCTGTTTGAAAATACAACACACATAAAAATTGGAAAGGGAGTGAGACAAGGTGACACCATATCTCCGAAGCTCTTTAATGCCACATTGGAGGGTGTTTTTCAGTCACTGAGCTGGGAAAACAAGGGGATAAAGATTAATGGAGACTATCTAACCCACCTTCGTTTTGCTGATGACGTAGTCATTTTTGCAACTAGCCCATCAGAGCTGCAGAGTATGATCCAGGAACTTGCTGACAAGAGTAAAGAAGTGGGATTAAAAATGAACTTTCGGAAGACAAAAGTGATGTTCAATGCTTTTACAAGAAATGAAGATTTATCGATTGATGGAGAAAAGCTGGAGATAACAGACACGTACGTTTATCTTGGACAGCAGATATCAAGTGAGGGTCACATTGATGAAGAAATTAATCGGCGTACAAAACTTGCCTGGAGAGCTTTTGGAAGAAACAGCATAATTTTCAAGAGCAATATGCCATTATGTCTTAAAAGAAAAGTGTTTGATCAATGCATCCTTCCAGTGCTTACGTATGGTGCAGAGACGTGGACCTTAACTAAAAGAGACATACAAAGGCTGCAGACAACTCAAAGAAGCATGGAGAGGTGCATGCTTGGTGTAACCAGGAGAGATAAGAAGAGGAACTCGTGGATCCGAAAAATGACAAGAGTGGAAGACATCATGATCAGAGTTAAATCCCTGAAATGGCAATGGGCTGGACATACTGCCAGAAGGACAGATCATCGATGGACAGCCGAAATTTTAGATTGGATTCCAAGGGACAGGAAAAGACCCAGAAGAAGACCACATGGGAGATGGGTGGATGAAATTCGAAAGTATGCAGGGGTGACATGGAGGAGACTGGCACAAGACAGACCGTTGTGGAGGAAACTTGGGGAGACCTTCGTCCAGCAGTGGATTGATAATGGTTGACAATGATGATGATGATGATGATATATATATATATATATAATAAATGGGATGTAAGGTCAGGTGATGCGTAACATCACAGCCTCTCCTTGACAAATGTCAACCCCGCCTTCTCGTGGTACATCCTGTTCCCACTAAAGGGGCTCTGACGACCGCCAATAGCGGTATAACTATACCATCGGGATTAGAGGAAATGCTATCCCACACTCACCAACCCGCTTGGCCAGCGTAGTGAGTTATGGCCAAACCCCTCCAAAATGACTCCACAACTTAAATCTTGGCCCTCAGTCTCCGGCAGCTGGAATGTACCTGGCCAAGGTAGCGGCCAGTGCGACATGAAGGCAGAGGGTGCTAAGAATCCCCGTAGGACCGGACTAGGCTGCCATCTGATGCTGACCTTGGCTACGTACAACGGACGCTCCCTATTTTCTGATTCAAGGCTTCTTGAATTGGAAGAGGAACTACAAAGGATCAAGTGGGGCATCGTCGGGCTAAGTGAGGTAAGGAGAAAAGGAGAAGATCTCATTGAACTGAAAAGTGGACATCTCTTCTACTATCGTGGGACAGATACTGGCAGAACTAGTGGTGTTGGATTTATAATAAACAAGAAACTGAAGGATAAAGTTGTAGAAGTTGAAAGTTCCTCTGACAGAGCTGCACGACTCGTTATCCAACTCTCGAGAAGATACCAGGCTCAGATTATTCAAACTTATGCACCCACCACAAGTCATCCTGAAGAAGAAATTGAAGAATTTTATGAGGAAATTCGTGATCTAAATAATAAAGGTAAGCAACACTTGAAGATAATTATGGGAGATTTCAATGCAAAAATAGGGCAACAGCAACAGAATGAAACTTCAGTAGGTAAATTCGGTCACGGCAACAGAAACCAGCGTGGAAATACTCTCGTAGAGTTTGCAGAGGCAGAAGGGTTTTTCATCTTGAACTCCTTTTTCAAGAAAAAGCCACACAGGAAATGGACATGGAGACATCCAAATGGGACGACAAGTGAAATTGATTTTATTATGTGTAACAAAAAATTCTTCATAGAAGACTGCAGTGTGCTAAACAAGTTCAACACAGGCAGTGACCATAGATTGGTGAGATGTAAGATGCACCTCAACACTAAACTCGAACGTAGCAAGCTCATAAGACAAACAAAATGTATTGACATAACCAACCTTAAAAAACACCATAATACTTTCAAATTGGAACTGAAAAACAGATTCTCTGCTTTAGAAGGCCTAACATCGGAAGAAGTGGATATTTCTGAAGTTAACAGAAAAGTAACCAAAGCTCTTATGGAAACAGCAACAAAATTAGCTGGGTCTAAGAACAAATTGCATGTGAACAAATTATCAGGAAAAACCAAAATGTTGATGCAAAAAAGAAGAGTGATGAGGACAACTAAAGAAGATGTGACTTCCCAAGTGGAATATATAGAGCTATGCAAGACAGTACGAAAAAGTATCACTGAAGACGTAAGGAAATACAACTGTGAACTAGTAAGGAAAGCAATTGAAAACAACCAAAGCCTAAAGATAGCAAAGGTGACATCTCAGTAAGGGGAAAAAACAGATTATGGCACTGAGAAAAGAAGATGGTTCTGTAACAAGAAATAGAGGCGAAATTTTGACAAGAGTGAAAGATTTCTACTCCAAATTATATGAAAGGGATGATACATGTACTCCAGACATCATGAAAGGTACCAGTACCAGAGTTCTTCCAGTCCTTCCAGCAGAAGTTGCACATGCAATCAAGAACATGAAGCGGGGAAAAGCTCCAGGAGAAGATGGAATTACTGTAGACATCATACAAGAAGCAAGTGGAGAAATCGAAACAGTACTCGCCCAAATTTTCACTCGATGCCTTAATGAAGGGAAAATTCCCGAGGATTGGAACAACGCTACAATGATCTTGCTACATAAAAAAGGTGACATTGAGGATCTCAGGAACTACAGACCTATCAGCCTCCTATCAGTGGTTTATAAAATCTTCACTAAAGTTCTTTCACACCGCTTGAAAGTGACACTGGACATGGCTCAACCGAGAGAACAAGCTGGATTCAGGAGTGGCTACAGCACAATAGATCGTATCCACGTACTGAGAGAACTAATTGAAAGAGCGAGGGAATATGAGCTTCCATTGTGCATGGCTTTTATCGATTATGAAAAAGCCTTTGATTCGGTGAAACCATCAGCAGTTGCAATGGCTCTGAAAAAACCTGTGGTATTGAAGATGCATACATTAATATTATTAATAACATCTATGAAAATGCAAGTGCAAAGATTCGGCTGTTTGAAAATACAACACACATAAAAATTGGAAAAGGAGTGAGACAAGGTGACACCATATCTCCGAAGCTCTTTAATGCCACATTGGAAAATGTCTTTCAATCACTGAACTGGGAAAACAAAGGGATAAAGATTAATGGAGATTATCTAACCCACCTTCATTTTGCTGATGACATAGTCATTTTTGCAACTACCCCATCAGAGCTACAGAGTATGATCCAGGAACTTGCTGACAAGAGTAAAGAAGTGGGATTAAAAATGAACTTTCAGAAGACAAAAGTGATGTACAATGCTTTTGCAAGAAATGAAGATTTATCGATTGATGGAGAAAAGCTGGAGATAACAGACACGTACATTTATCTTGGACAGCAGATATCAAGTGAGGGTCAGATTGGTGAAGAAATTAATCGGCGTACAAAACTTGCCTGGAGAGCTTTTGGAAGAAACAGCATAATTTTCAAGAGCAATATGCCATTATGTCTGAAAAGAAAAGTGTTTGATCAATGCATCCTTCCAGTGCTTACGTATGGTGCAGAGACGTGGACCTTAGCTAAAAGAGACATACAAAGGCTGCAGACAGCTCAAAGCAGCATGGAGAGGTGCATGCGTGGTGTAACCAGGAGAGATAAGAAGAGGAACACGTGGATCCGAAAAATGACAAGAGTGGAAGACATCATGATCAGAGTTAAATCCCTGAAATGGCAATGGGCTGGACATACTGCCAGAAGAGCAGACCATCGATGGACAGCCGAAATTTTAGATTGGATTCCAAGGGACAGGAAAAGACCCAGAAGAAGACCACATGGAAGATGGGTGGATGAAATTCGAAAGTATGCGGGAGTGACATGGAGGAGACTGGCACAAGACAGACCGTTGTGGAGGAAACTTGGGGAGACCTTCGTCCAGCAGTGGATTGATAATGGTTGACAATGATGATGATGATGATGATGATATAATAAATATGATAATATATTTCTTCCTTCATTGATTTTATGGGATGATCAGCAAACTTGATTCGACATGGGTCATTTTTATAACTAAGCAGTCTTCATGATATCTTTGAAGAATTTATACATTTTAATCGCAAGGTTATTTTCTGGAGATTTTCTTGTGGTGATTAGAAGGTCCAAGAAAGGGATCTTAAAATTTTCCTCCCATTCTATCGTCAGGTTAATAGTAGGATATTTAGACGACAAAACCTGACGATAGAATGGGAGGAAAATTTTAAGATCCCTTTCTTGTACCTTCTAATCACTAGACATGTTAATAAGATTTTTTGACTTTTGAAGTGTATCGAAAGGCCGTTGGTTCCTTTGATATCATTCCACACGCCTCTTTCCTCCCGGCTAAATATAAACTTGCAGCTATTCGGGCTTTGGTGAATACAGCGTATACCCATTCCTCATGCATTGCTGCTCTGAATAAAGAACTTCTTTTTATTAAAACCATTGTGATGGAACATGGGTATGGCGTTGGTATTGTGAAAAAGTTGTGTGCTCGGCATAGGAGAGGTAATTCGTCTTCGTTGTGTGTTGAGCGCGAGCATATTACTTATGTGGGATCAATGTCTTTCTTTCCACCGGTTACAAATGCATTACGGAGAGTTTGTAAAAAACACAAAAAAGATTTTGGTGATGTGGTCTCTAACCTTCGGAGCATGCTTAAGAAGGATCGTGAGCCCAAACCGATTCAAGAACAGTGGGGCGTGTACTGTGTGCCCTTGAAGACCGACGTTGCTGCTGCTCCTAATTCATGGTACATAGGATCCACTCTTCGTAATTTATGAGGTAGAGTGACTGAACATCAGTACACTGTAAAGACTGGATCTACTACTACTGCCCTTGCACGCCTGGTTAAGTCTGGAACTCATCTGCCCTCTTGGTCTGAGACTTATTTATAACTTAAGACCAGAGGTAGGTATATGACTCTCTTCGCCGAAAGTTTGTATATTGACGTTTTTAAGGACGTATGCTGTAACGATGACTTACCTGCACATGTACATGCACCGTGGATTCGCTTATTTAATTTTTTATGTCGTGCGAAGTACCCTACTGCGGGGGTTGATAACGGACCCTGTGCTTATTTTTCACTTCGGTGAATATGTATTTGTAATCTATTTAGTGTTTTCTTTCTTTGCTTTGTTTCTCGCTGTAACCGAGTTGTGACGCAGATATCATGTCACTCACCGGGATCGCTGTGGTCTTCGGGACTCTCTATATATTAAGTGTGAGTGTTCTCCTAGCGCCAGTTCTTTTAACCTAATGACGCACAGGGCGCCTGTTGCGAAAGATCTTGTTTTTACCTAATATGCCTTTTAGTAGTAAAATTCTAATTGTACATTTTGGGTGGTTTTCTACATGCTTAGACAGCTGCCTTTTTATTTTTCTTGATATTTTTAGCATGCAACTTTTATGTTTAAATCTGTCTTTTATTGTTCAGAATATAAAGATTATAAACAGCGAGCGTTGCTGGTGGGTGGATGACAGATTTTCAAGTGTTGGTCCCAGATTCCAGAACTTACAGTCTGTGTCACTTCAGGACTCCAACGATCAGGTCGTAAAAAGAATCTTTGACGGGAGTCCTCTTATTGAGAGTCTCAGTGCATACTCTGGCCGCTTCACGGAAAACCTCTTGTTCTCCTTTTGCAAATATAGTTCCGAACAAAGTGGATTTGTTTTTTGTCCAGAGAATGGACACTGCAGGAAAGTGGGCAAGCAACTTCGGAAATTACAAGTGGAACTGCGCGGTGCATCTGAAGACGCAATAGCCTGCGCATTGCAGCACTTGCCAATGCTAGAGGTTTTCGGCTTAAATTTATTAATGAAGTACATTTGGTTATTGCGTCCCTTCCCTGATATTATGAAAGGCATTGTGAAACTTCAAACAGCTGCTGAAGTAAATGGAAGACCTCCTGCAACGTTACAACTCACTGAAATAAATGTGGCACCAAACTCCACGCTGACAGAGGCGACCATTACTCTCAGCAGCTGTCCTAAGCTGAGCTCAATCCATCTTGGACTGTATCCGACAAAGCCTGGCGTTTTAAAAATGTTCACTTCGCGAATTTTGTATAATTTGTATTGTTATGACTTTCACACATCTTCCATGGAGCTGCTTGGAGAATTTTTAAGTAACGTTGGCAGTGAAATAGAAAGTTTATATCTTGTTTTTTGCAAAGTACGACTAGAGTTCAGTTTAATTGTTATCTTGTTTGAAGAGTGCCACAATATCAAAAAACTAGTAATTGATTGCAGTGGAGAGACTGATAATTACGTATTATCTCGTGAAGAAATCGCTTTGCCCAATATTGAAGAAATGACGTGTAACATTCGTAAAGCAAGCTTGATATGTGTACAAAATATTTCGAACATATTATCACATGCGCGAAACATCAGGGTTCTAGATTTAACAGGTGAACTGGCAGAGAGCGCGCTGCACGACATAACCTTTCCTGAATTGCAAATACTTCGACTACGAAATGCTGATGCTACAAAAATCCCCTTACAGGAAATATTAAGGCTGAACAATAAATTAGAGCGAATAGAATTCATTAAATGTAAACAGCAAAATCAAGTTATTAAAGATTGCAAAGCGATTGTCAAGGGAAACAATATCGAGTTGGAATTAGTAGAGCTGGATTATCTGATTTAAATTTTTTTTTCTGTTACCAGATTTAAAATTTCCTCTCTTTTTCTCTCTAAATTTGCTGTGTATATTGAGTCATTGAAATAAGCCCTCCAACAGTTAAGTATTTATAGTGGAGTTTCAGCACCTTAAGCTCCCTTATCTTCCTTAAGTCCCGGCCGTTTTATCCCTTGTTTTTTTTTTTTTTTCTAAGTATTACTTTCAGTATACTTTTACGAAAAAAAAATCATTCAGTTGCACTTACAAACTGAGCACAATGAACAAATTTCCATTCTCGTTCAGGCCTTCTAATTTTCTTAGGAATTCTCTCTTTTTTTTTTTTTTTACTAAACATATTTGCCGTAGCTCTGCTTTTAAAGTTCATCAGATTTCTGTTTTAAAGTTCGAGCTTACTTCAGCAGCGTAATCAAATTCTTTAACTTTGGAAATGCTGTCCACAGCTATAATTCCTTTTTCATCGATTTTTGCAGAAGTTGTGTTTAGCGAATCTTGAAACAACAGCGTATTAAAATCGCACAATCGTGTTCTGAAATCTCTTGCTCACGCTTCCAAAATTCGCGACATATTTTGAAGGTCGATGCATCATGTCTTCGGAATCAGAGATCTGAAAAAATATACAGCCTGAACGAATTTCCTTTCCGGATGCGAGTATCTACATTTCTTCCGGGTAGCTTCTCATCACCGTACTAATCACTGTCTAATTAAGATGATGGTGATGGTGCCTTCTCATCACCGTCTAATTAAGTTATGCTCGATGAAATTTATTATTAGCCATTGCCTAGGTTTAACAAAAATACCTCTTTTTAATTTGATTCTTATCGTCGATACACCAGTGATTTTGTAATGTGAGAGCCAATGTTGAAACATTCACGTGAATAACGGATGTTCTTCAATTTTTCTTCAGATAACGTGAAAAAAAGTATTTTTATTTTGCAAAAATTTGTTCTTATTGCTGCAATTCCTCTAAAGGAGAAATAAGCATTCACTTTTCAAAAAGACAGTATTTGTCATTTTTTTGTAATGTTTTATATATGAAGAAATAAAAGTTGTTGTTTTTTAATTTTATGCTCTGTATTTCAATATTGTTATTCAAGCTAACATCTTTATATGAACATAGTGATGTCATTTACATCATGTGACTTGCTTGTGAAAAATGAAATCTGCGATCGTTCCAGTCCGGTCGAGATGAAAAATTAAAGTCATATTGAAAAAGAAGTTGGGCTTTGAACTGAAAACTAGAACTTATTTTAAATGTTATGGTTAACATCTGACAGCTCATACTTGAAGTTAGAAAACGAGTCCATATACACTCACGGACAATGAAATTTCCGCACCTTGAAAAAAACCTTCCACAACCACGGAACTTTGCAAATAGCAAGAGTGCATGTTGGTATGCAAATGGTCCACGTTTGGTGCAGTTGCGCATGACCGCACAGCCAGTGGTGGCGCTGCAAGCACGAACCGGTAGCCTTATAAACCGACATGTAGTCAATGCCCCATGAACGCGAAATGCGCCGGCCGACACAAGAAACAGTACAGAGTGAAAAGAATGTCAGGTAGACGCCAGAGACGTAGACTTACGCAACTTACGGACTTTGAGAGATGCCTGATCAGCGGGCTGAAAACCGCAAAGTAGTCGGTGCGCCATATAGCCCGCTGGTCATGGTCAGAACGATCCATATACGTGGATCGTTCTGACCATGCCGTCCGACTGTGTTGGGAGCGTTGGACACGTGACGACACTGCCACACAACGGGATGGCTCCGGACTGACCAAGAGGGCCACCGGTAGAGCGGATCGACGGATCGTGCGCCAGGCACGAACGAATCCCACGGGAACCCGGTCCACTAGGCAGATGTAGTGGCTCCTGTGTGCTCACGAACCATTTCCCGACGCCTCGCGGAAGCGCATCTGCTATCCCAGTGCCCCTCACGTGTGCTGCCATTAACACCGGAACATCGCCGGCTGCGTTTGCAGTGGTGCCAGGCCAGAGCGACGTGTGGTGTTTAGCGATGAGTGCCGCTTCGTTTTGGGAACATGATCATCGTATACTGGTGTGGAGGTCCCTAGGTCAACGGCACAATCCCAACATCGCTACACCTCTCCCACTGCAGGCATTATGGTCTGGGGAGCCATTGCCTACGACAGCCGATGAGCTCTAGTGGTACGTGGATCGTTGACGTCCCAGCGTGTATGGTGGATGAGATCCTACGGCTCCATGTGCTCTAATTCCTGGCCGTAATTCCAAGTACGCTATACCAACAGGATAATACTCGCCCGCACACGGCTCAGGTTGCCCATAATTGCCTATTTCATGTACAGACGCTTCCATAGCCTGCCCGCTTCCTGGACATGTCTCTTATCGAGCATGTATTGGACCAGTTGAAACGCCAGTTGCCGCCGTGCTGCACTATCCTGGATATGGAGCACACCGTCCAACACGTGTGGTCCAGTCTGCCGCCGGACAACATCAGGCATCTGTTCGCCTCCATGCCGGACCGTATTGCAGCATGTATCGCCGCACGGGGCTGTGCGACGCGCTATTGAAGATGACCGGACTACGTGCCACTGATCCCTCTGTAACTGTCGTGGAGCTCTGTTTTTGCCATCATTGTTTTTCTTTCATCTGCATCATTACGCCCAGAAAATTTCAGTTCAATCCGGTGTTTCCTTCTTGGTGCGCAAATTTCATTGTCCATGAGTGTATATTAACTATATACGAATTTCTATGTTGACGAAATAAGAATTGTTCGTCGTGATTAACGCCTACCGTTTGATATTTAAGATGAAGAACAATATTTAAATGAGGTTCCTAAAAACAGATAAATGTACCACGTGACACAAATATCTTTATTATGAGTGCTTCATGGTAGAGAAAGAACAAAATTGTCTTGAGTAATTAATGTTGGCCATTTAATGATTGTGATGTCAAAACAAGCCCATTTTCAGGAGTTCACTACAATGTATTATGTCCGCTTCATGAGGGGACATTGCCTGTCTAATCTAGTTTTTTAAGCATATGTAAATTCGGGACCGTAATAATCTTCAATGCTTGAGAATGAAATGGATATCCTAACCCTGTAAATTCGGAACCAGAATGCTGCAGTCATAAACGCTCAGGACATTAAAGGCTGTGTTATTGCGAAAAATAAATACTTTTGTGTATTTATTGTTAAAGTTATGCAAATATTAAATTTGAAGTTGAATATTGAATTTTGGTAAACATTAAAATTTGGGAGATGGGAAGATGCATTTCGAAACAAAAGTAAATTCAATCTATTTAAGGCCATGATAAATAAAAATAAAAATAAAATGCAACTCTGATATTTGAAATCCCAAAACTTATCATTGTATAGGTTTTTGCATTTTTGCGTCACTGTAGAGTTGAAACACCTGCAAGTACAAATTAGGTAATTAGTATTACATGTGGAACAATGTGTGAGAACTAAAAATTCAATGGTATACAATATACATGTGTAATAACTTTTGGAGGCGGTGAAGGTCAATTTTAGTGGCTGGACAAAATGTATTGGTTAAATAAAAACAATACCCCAAGAACGTATTTTCTCTTAGGTACGCTAAGTTGGATAAGCATTGGACCCTAAGATGAAATTCAACCTAGACACCTTATTCTTCACTGCGCGAAGTTTGGGTTTTTGAAAGGCCACTTGGCCTGCATTTATTTTATAAACTTAACCTCAACAACAACAACAACAACAAAAAAATGAGTTTCAAGGAGTCGGAGAGTCACCAAGACATCCATCTGTTTTTGTTTTGGAACACAATCAGCTTTTAACATTTTTTCCTTTTTTTGACAATTCTAACTTTGGCAACAAGGCCTTATAAACGAAAATCAATCAGATGACACACCGCTTAGGTGCTTTCAAAGAAACAAAATATTTATACACAAAAAATGAGATGTTTCCTAATAAAATTAGACGTTTTTCTTTACAAATGTGATATTTCCTAACAAGAGGTTACACTAAACTTTAAATTATCATAGCAGGCCAAAAAGCTCAACCACACCTGGTTACTCATATTAGCATAATATCTCACATCT
The DNA here is from genome assembly GCA_039090855.1 of Macrothele yani. Classification (NCBI taxonomy): domain Eukaryota; kingdom Metazoa; phylum Arthropoda; class Arachnida; order Araneae; family Macrothelidae; genus Macrothele; species Macrothele yani. The sequence continues at coordinate 125,730,612 of CM077024.1, read as the reverse complement.
CTGACATCTGGCCTATAGCACCAGGCACATTACTTATCAATATAAACACGTGTATTTCAATTAATTGCACAGCACCAGACTCAATTAGCATGATGGGTAAGTTCGGTAGCTGAAATGAAATTTTCTCTCTCTCTCTCTCATTTTGGGAAGTTATAAGAGTATGTGTACACTATGTTGCTCTGATTAACCCTTTCAAACAACCTCCTCAAACCAGTTTCCTCAACCCAATCTTAATTTTAGATATTACAACATATTACAACAACTGGGCACAAATTTACAAATAACCAAAAGTTGCATTAATATACAGTTCTACATTCCCAGGAAAATTTGCCCTAAAATACGAGTAACACCGCACAACACTCTGATACAAAATCAATTCTAACACCATTCCAAATATACTGCACTAAATACCTTACTCAATTCCCTCAAAAGTTTTCATTAAATTGCAATTCTGACCAAAAAGACTTAAAATTATCACTCTCATCCTGAAATTCAAATACTTTACAAACACAAAGTTGCACTGAGTACTCAATCAATATCTTACCATGTAAATAAAAAGGCAAACACTAGTTCTCAACACTCCAGAACTTGAACTCATATTTATATGCATTCCTACTGTTTATCAAAATTTTAATTTACACAACTATTTCTAAAAGGGAATTCATAAACAAATGAATCCAAATTTCCAAAGTTCTCCTATGTAAGTTTTACCAATTTTAACAGACCCATGTAGTAAACAAGTGAGGTACTGGCAAGGCAAACTCTTAGTTTATCAGACCCACTTTTTTTTAAAACAAGACTTACATTCTGAAGAAATATTATTCAGGCTGAAGGCGAGATTGGATCGTGAAGCTAATCAAGCTTATGCAACGAAATGGGAAGTCAGGTGTGACACATCACCTTGTACTATTTTCTCCGCTCACTTTTTTCTGGGACAACACTCTAACGCACCATGCTCGGAGCTACTTCCTACTGGCCGACGGTTTTACTCGAGGTCGAAGAGCAAATTCCCCCAAATTTATCCTCTCAACACCCTTTCAAAACACGAAGCATGTCCACGTAGGGAGAAAACCTCCTGCAAGAGCTCTCTTGCCCTAAATTATTCTTCCCCATGGGCACAGCTTCCAGAGAGACACTACATTAAGACTCACATCACTTCCAGAAAAATACACCATTTCTCTATTTCCAGGAAAAATACCCTATCTCATTATTTCCAGAAAAATACACCATATTGAAAAATCACTTATTTCCAGAAAATTATCACTGTGCGAAGAAATCTCACTGTACAAAGGTACACTGTTAAAAATTTCAGTTCAACGTTTTACCATAATATGGTTCAATTGAATGAGTTTCACGAAAAATTGGTTAATTCAAAATTAAGGATGCAAACATTTGAACCAATATTTGGTGCAACCCGCAGCAACCGTATCTGTTGGCGATTCAGGCATCAAAATCTGGTTCAACTTCTTAACCAATAGCTGTGCTGGATATCATATGCAATGCGGAGATAGCCGAATAATAGCAATTAGCAACGAACAGTGGCGTAGCCAGATGGGGGGGAGGTTGAACCCCTCCCTTGAGAGGAGACTGAGCAGGAATTTAAAGCGATATATACGTGTATACGAGGCTTACACGAATGAACTAAGCCCATTGACCACCCTCCCCCTTAAGAAATTTCTAGCTGCGCACTGGCAACGATCGACCGCTCACCGCGACCGTTGGTCGTTCCCAAAGCCATTCGTCTGTGATATCTGATCCTACACCACACACTATTCTCCATGTGTGTGAAGAAAACGTGAGTAGATACTTTTTAAAATTACGTTTATTATAATAATAAAAATAACGGCATCGGTTTCTCATGTTTGCTATTAGGCTCACGAACTGTGTTTATGTATGTTAGAGATAACCAAAATGGCGAAAGCAAACGCATGCGACTTGAAATAAAGCCTAGTTTTAATCGTTACGTTTGTGAATAGCGTTATTCGATGTTTTGATAGGGTTATCTCATGACAAACCACTTAATGCTTTTCGAATAGCTTTGTCACGGGAATACCAATGTAGTGGGTTGTATTGTTAAAGATTCCTTTGACTGGAGAGGGTACATTATTCTAAGCATATGTTTTACTATCAAATGTGATACAGTGTTTTACTTTTCTGTGCAAGCCAGGTATATACCTGCTTTACTTTTCTGTGTATGGCCAGGTATATACCTAGTGGTGACTATGATGCTGAATAAATTCGATCTGTACAGTCTGATTAGGGAATTACGTAGGACAGCACATTTTTTCTTTTTTTTTTTTATACCAATGTTCCTTCGTAGTGGAACTTTCCATTTTGCCATATAATAACACGCATCTATCGATTTACACTTTTGTGCTTTTTTTTTTTCGTGTAGGTCTAGAGATGGGTCTGATCATGATTTTGAGTAAATTCAGCAAAATTAATCTAAATATGTTGAGTGGGGAATTAACACGTATGTTTTTCTCTTAGAAGTAATTCTCCCATGTAGTTTAAAATCCTGCATAGTGTTCAACCTGTGAATTTAGACAGAATTATTTCTAAAGCACACAATTGGCTGAACAATACTTTGTTTCTTTTCCATGCCTCTTGATTTGCTCCTGTACTTATGAAGTATTTCCACCAGTGGGGCCTTGGGAAGAAGACACTGTGTAATTTTTTGAACGTAAAATAGTGTTTTTGCATGTTTCTTACATTAGAAAAAATGCTTTAATTTTTTCATCAACTTATATTTTGTTCTGGTGGATTACAAAAACTTCCATTTTTCGTCGAAGAACCATCAGCCCCCCTTCCCCGAATAAAATTGAATATACGCCCCTGTATTCAGCCCTGACTGAATCCTACAGGCGCTTATCAACTTGTTATCCTGAGATTGGGGAGGTATTCACTTCTGCTTTATCGAACAGCAGCTAGATTTGACAGCTTTCTTTTTCTTTTTTTCCCCCATTCTGATTTTGTCTACATAAAACAACTGCGCGAAGGAACCACGATTTTTGACGTACGTCGCACTTAATCGCTTTGTGGAGAAGACACTATGTAATTTTTTGAATATGTAAAGTACAGGGTGTTTCAGAAAATTTGAGATGTAAATATCTGAGTAACTAAATAGTCTAGGGAAATTAAACAAACAGGCTTAATGTTGAGCAAAATAAGATTTATTCGTCAAAATTTGAATGAAAAATTCAAAGGTATGTGGATTTCATGAACGATTTCAGAAGTTTTCAATATGCGCACCGCCTGTGACACGGCACATGTCAAGTCGGTAGTGCAGCTTCTGCCAAACACGATGCAGTATGTCCCTGATGTGCTGAAATGCACCACCTGCAATGCAGATTTGGACATGGCACAAAAAGTTCAAAGAGGAAGGCTGTCTGTGCAGGGCAAAAGGATCTGGACGACCACCAGTAGTGGAACAGATGGTCGTACAGGTTCGGGAAACATTTCTGCGAAGTCCCAGGAAATCCATAAGAAGAGCAAGTCTGGAACACCCAGATTCCTCCAAAGACAGTTTGGGGTGTTGCAAGGAAACGCTTTCGAATGACACCCCACAAGCTACAACAGCTTGTTCAGGCCTTAAAGAGAGATGACAAGCAAAAGCGTAAGCCATTCTGTGTCAGAGAAACTTGAAAAAGACGAGTTTGAAAATCGTCTTGTTTTCAGTGCTGAGGCCACATTTCATACGAATGGCAAAGTCAACAAGCATATTGTTCTCATTTGGGGCGAAGAAAAATCCCCATGCCACATTTGAGCACATGAGGGATATTCATCGTGCTTGGAAGGAGCTGGACTACCGACTTGACGTGTGCAGTGTCACAGGCGGTGTGCATATTGAAAACTTCTGAAATCACTGTGAATTTAACTCTTGCTGATAACTACATACATGAAAAACTACCGAAAAGACACGATAACTATTTTAACTCCAATGTTAAAATATTTAATATATAGCCAAAGTGGGTACAATCTTCAGATGCTGTTAAAATTCACCAAACAAACGTGATAAGCACTGTGATATTTATATAAGACACACAGTCGTAATGACGTAACTAGTATGAAATGGGCTTAACCAATGAGAGTGTGGGACAACATTTGTTACTGGTCAAACATAACCGTCATAGGTTAAGTCTATAGATTTATTAATACCTAACCCTACAAACCCAAGTATGTTTTCCACGGTATAGGTATAAATTCTCGTAAATTATCGTTACACACTGTATTCCCATATTTCATAATATACAAACTCTCAACAAATCTTAAAGTTGGTCTAGAATTTGGTGTGTTGAGAATTTTAATCTCGTCCCAGGCAGGAAGGTAATTCATTACCTTGGTTTACAAGTCGTGTTAAAGCTGTGGTTGTATCTCTATTTTTAACATCATATTTATGTTCTTTTAATCTAGCTGATATTGAACGAAAAGTGGAGCCTATGTACACTTTTTGTTGTTCATTTTCTTCTATGCTGTTAAGAGAAATAACTTAAGAGCAAAACTGAAGACTAAGGAAAAAATTTTAGAATTTAAAACGAAGGGTGCAAAATAACCTGAAAATCAAAACGCGCAACGCAGCAGTTTTGAAAATTCAGAATTCACATTCTATAAAGAAGATACCTAAGCAAAAAAATACATATATAATTTTGACTCACACCTAATACAACATAGAAAAGGTTATGTATCTACCTGTGTGAGTAAAAGGAGAAAAGATAAAAAAATAATAAAAAAATAAAATAAAACAACTGAATGTAGAAGGTGTCGAGAATACTGAGCCTTGGCTTTATCAAGGACCAGCAAAAACTCTGCATTTTCTCACTTCCACAAAGACCTAGTTGGAAATGGGTTTCTGCAAGGCCATAGATGCAAGTAACATTCCCACCTAAAATAGTTTAAAAAATATATATATAAGTCATGTCCTCCGTAGAGTAGCATGACCTAGCACTAGTTAACAATTTCGCTTGCATCCATTAACCTTCATGGCCCGACCCATGCTCTTCATCTGTTACTAATAATGTATACATCATGTTTCATATCAAAAGAAACAGGGTCTCTGTCTTTCATAAGTAAGGACCTAATGTTGTTTGTGTTTATTCCAATATCAAAATCATATTTATGACGTATCGTTTTCATGGAATAGCGCAATTTCGGTACAAAGGGAAGAGAACCAATGTATTTTCTTTGTTTTGGTTCATACACAGATGTTAATGTTATAGTCCTGCTCCTTTTAATCTTGGATACTATCCTATGTATGGTTTCATCTGGATATCCATGACTATGGGTGATATTATTAATAGTATCCATTTCTTGCTTCTGAAGAGCATTAGTGGACGAATGAGTGAAAGTTTTTTTTATAAGAAAAGATATCGATGATTCCTTGTAGCTCCATAGGTGTACGATGCCCAAGGTATTAGTATCGCATCTTATTCTGGTTTTCTATATACTGAATGATTAATAGTTGATTTAGATGGGTTTCAAGTGAGCATGATATCTAGAAACGGTAAACTATAATAACTTTCATATTCTACAGTAAATTTTATTGTGTTAAATATATTTGATAACCCAGATACAAATGCTGATAGGTATTCCAAAGGATGGTTCCAGAGTACCAAAATATCATCTACATATCTGAGAGTTACTAGTTGACTGAAAAACTTTGTTTTCCAATTCTTGAAAGCAGATTCCTGCAATGGTTGGGGAAAGGGGAGATCCCATTGGTACCCCTTCACATTGCCGATATATTATCTCATCGAACTTAAAGTAAGATATCTTGTAAACTAGAGATAGTGCTTGTAATACAACTTCCACCTCAGGAGATGGAATGCCCATTGTCAAAAGAGAGGATTTTATGATGTCATGTACCTGTTTCACTGGAACACTCGGGAACAGAGATACAATATCTAAGGAACGCATGGTAAAGGGTTGTGTAATTGGAGAAATTGATTTAATTTGATAATGTACTTGAGTGGAATTGGTAACAGAAAAAGTTGAGTTATTAATGAGAGGTCGCCAATTTTGAGCTAAAGCTTTTTCCAGTGGGCGGGTTAGGGCAGCAACTAATAATCTAAGAGGGTGATCAGTCTTATGTAACTTTAGTTACCATGGGCATCGGCACACCTGGAAAATATATAATATTACCCGTAATCACAGATGCATTTATAATATTACCCGTAATCACAGATATTCAGGTGAAACCATACCTAGGATAGTAGCCAGTATTAAAAGGAGCAGGACTACAACATTAACATCTGTATATGAACCAAAACAAAGAAAATACATTGGTTCTCTTCCCTTTGTACCAAAATTGTGCTATTCCATGAAAACGATATGTCATAAATATGATTTTTATATTGGAATAAACAAAAACAACATTAGGTCCTTACTTCTGAAAGACAGAGACCTGTTTCTTTTGATATGAAACATGATGTATACATTATTTCTCTTAACAGCATAGAAGAAAATGAACAACAAAAAGTGTACATAGGCTCCACTTTTCGTTCAATATCAGCTAGATTAAAAGAACATAAATATGATGTTAAAAATAGAGATACAACAACAGCTTTAACACGACTTGTAAACCAAGGTGTTGCCTGGGACGAGATTAAAATTCTCAACACACCAAAATCTAGAACAACTTTAACATTTGTTGAGAGTTTGTATATTATGAAATATGGGAAAACAGTGTGCAATGATAATTTACTAGAATTTACACCTATACTGTGGAAAACATACTTAGGTTTGTTGGTTCAGGTATTAATAAATCAATAGACTTAACCTGTTACTGTTATTTTTGAAAAGTAACAAATGTTGTCCCACACTTTTTTCAGTTAAACCCATTTCATACTAGTTACGTCATTACGACTGTGTGTCTTATATACACTGCTAGCCACCCAAAATGCAACACCAAGAAGGACACGACTTAGACAAGCCATATTTACTGGACACATAACAAGAGATACAAAGATGAAACGATGGAGCTTAAGGCCCGTGCGAATTGCGGGCCACGCAGACATCAATAGTTCGTGTGGCCCCCATGGCTGGCAATAACGGCCGCTACACGCTGCTGCATCGAACGAAAGAGGCTTCGGATGTGGGTTTGAGGTATGTCGGTTCAGGCTGCTTCCACACGTTGCCACAGTTCATCAGGCGTAGCCGCGGGTGTTGCTTGCCGGACCACTCAGTTGCCGATCAGCGACCAGACGTGTTCGATGGGCGACATATCGGGAGAACAGACGAGCCACGGCAGCAGTAAAGCCTGGTGGGCCGCGAAGAATTGTTGCACGATGTGTGCCACGTGCGGGCGCGCATTGTCCTGTTGAAACGTGTCCGCTGGCAGGTCCTGCAGGTAGCGGAAGACTACAGGCTCCAAAACGTCGGAGATGTAGCGGTAGTTGTTGAGTGTACCAGCGATGCGTACCAGAGGGGTGCGGGTGTCATATCCAATTGCGCCCCAAAACATAACGCCAGGCGACGGACCGGTATGGCGATGCTTAATGCAGGCGTCATACAGTCTCTCGCCGCGGTGCCGCCACACGTGGATCCGACCATCATGGTGTTGCAGGCAGAAGCGGGATTCGTCAGAGAAGACAATGTCGTGCCATTCTGTAGTCCAGGTGCGGCGTTCAACGGCCCACTGCCGCCACAATAGCCGGTGGTGAAACGTCAATGGTAATCGGAGCAACGGGAGACGTGCGACAAGTCCCCGCTCCTGCAGACGACGTCGAACGGTACGTGCTGACACATGTTGTTCCGCAACACATCCTAATTTCTGGGCTAACGTTTGTGATGTGGCAGTGCGAGCCGTCAATGCCCGCTGAACAACATGCCGGTCCTCTCGTTCGGTGGTGTGCCGCGGCTGCGGCAATCGATCGCGTCGGTCCGTCCGTCCCTCCTGCACTCACCGAATCCATACTCGCCTTATTGTGGCTGGATGTCGTCCCACTCGGGCGCCGATGTCTCGGTACGATATACCGCTGTTGCGATCAGCCACTATTCGTCCTGTGTGGAACGCCGAAACGTGCTGGAATGACAGCCGTATTCTGCGACGAGGCATCAGGAAGCTTCCCAGGAACTGGTCCGGCAGCACAGCACACTTCCACTAATTACACCCCGCCTTCTGTGCGCCCTTCTTATAGTGCTTCGCGGTCGCGTGCCGGGCGCACATGATTTACGTATGCCCTGCAATGCTAATCGTTTGCCTGTTCTCTCGCGGGCGACGCATGTTCCGAATTTCAGGCCAATCGGATGCTTTCTTCTTGGTGTTGCAGTTTTTGTGGCCAGGAGTGCAAATATCACAGTGCTTGCCACGTTCATTTGGTGAATTTTAACAGCATCTGAAGATGGTACCTACTTTGGATACCGAAAGATCTCATGTGTGTACATATTTTATTATATCATCTTTTTAAATGTATATATTAGATATTTTAACATTGGAGTTAAAATATTTATGTCATTTCGGTAGTTTTTCATGTATGTACTTGTGAAATCGTTCATGAAATCCATATACCTTTGAATTTCTCATTCAAATTTTGATGAATAAATCTTATTTTGCCTAATATCAAGCCAATTTAGTTTTATTTGGGTAAACTATTTAGTTACTCAGATATTTATATCACAAATGATATCAAATTTTCTGAAACACCCTGTAATATTTTTGAATGTTTAATTTGTAATGTACGTCCCTCTTAATCTCTTTGGGGATTTGGGGAGAAGACACCATGTGAGACACTATGTAATTTTTTGAACATGTAAAATAATAAATTTGAATGTTTAATTTGTGACATACATCGTTCTTTACCTCCTTGGAGGAGATTTGCACTCGCCAATGATTTGCACGGATGAATACAAACGTTAGCTATATAGTACAGATATGTACAGACATATTCTTTTATTTATGTTATATTGATGACGAGGAAATGGTCAAACAACTTATACTGGCATCTGAGTACATTGCGTCTATAACAGTGGTTCTCAAATTTTTTTTCTTAAAGTAGTACCCCTTGGGAATATTTTATGCTAAAAAAACTGCGTCCGCTTGTGTGTTAGGGAGATATCTTATTAATAAACGAAAAGTTTATTCCACTGAATTTATGTGTGTATGTATGTGGTTGTAAGAAATACAAATACACACATGTATATTTGCAAAAATTGCGTACATTGATGTTACAGAAATTGCATGAATGGCTAGAAAAATCAAATAAAACTGATAAAGTATCAATGAGATGTATGAGCTTTGCAAAGTTCATCAATATTTGTAGTTACCTATAGGAACATGCGTCTCAAAACATTTTCTACTAGGTGCTTGAATTAATTCCCGCTGTTTTTTACAACACAAACACCTGTGTGTTGCCACAGAACGGTACAAGATAGTCTATTCAAAGTAGTGTCAGTTGGCAGCTACGTCCCTTTCCCACCGTTGGGGTAATAAATGGATTCTGCGGTAGAAAAATGCAGGTTCTTTCGAGGCAAACCATTCATCGAGCCATTTTTGGATATCCGCCACAGAAAGGAAGTGCTGCTGTGACAGGCCATGTTGTAGCGACCGGAACAAATGGAAATCCGAGGCAGCAATGTCCGGGGAATAAGGCGGGTGGGGTAAGAAGTCCCAGCCAAGTGCATCCAAGAGTTCCTTTACGGATTTGGCGACATGAGATCTGGCGTTGTCGTGGAGAAAAATAATCTTGTCATGTGCGATTCAGTTTTCGAGCTTCTGGATCATTCCCATTGCCTTTAAACGTTTGCTAACCGTTGACTCATCGACCCGTAGTGTTTCAGACAAGTTGTGGAGCGTCTGACATGAATCCTCGTCCAATAAAGCCTCCAATGGGCCATTTTCGAACTTTTTCGGCTGCCCGGCGCTCTTTGTCTTTCACGTCATATTCGCTTATTTACCTGGGAGTGCGATGGTTTTGAAGAGTACGTATGGTAGGCCTAGGACGACAGAGCGGCGACGGCGTCAAGGAGTAAGCCGGTGAATGGAAGCTTCGTTGAGAAGGGCAAGTTACGGGCTGAAGAATCCAACAGGAAGTGGTTGAGCAGTATGTAGTCATACAAGCGTCTTGTAGGAATACACTGAAGGAAAGAGGTCCGCTTTACGCAGCATTGTAGGTGGTGTTAGTAGCTTTTTCGACAGCGTTAGTGGCTCTTTCCAAAGTCGTGAGTCTCCATACTTCATTTCGGATTTTGTTAGGGCTTAAAATTTCATTTTCCGGCACAATATGACAAGAAGCTCTTGGGCTCCCTGCCACACTACGATTTTTGAATTGAAGAAACTCCTTCATTTTCAAAATTATCCATTTCAGGAGGGGTAAATGTGGGCTACGATGTACGGAATAAAAGCACAAATACAAATGAATTGGTTGAACAAATTTGCTACCCTACACATCTTCGAAACCATAATCAAAACTTGCCATTCAACCGGAACCTAAATTTCTTGCTGAACACTTCTGTGGTACATGAAATCATTTACATTCCTCCATTTCTTTGCATTCGGAGACATTCTGAAACTAATAATCACATTTCGCACATTTCTTTCTCAAAAATTAATAAAACATCTGAACTACTTCTACATGCACCCGATGCATCATATTCCTTCGAGTGCTGCTTACCTTTATTGTTTAGATGACGAATTTCCTCATAAAATTCTTCAATTTCTTCTTCAAGAGGACTTGTGGTGGATGCATAAGTTTGAATAATCTGAGCGTGGTATCTTCTCGAGAGTTGGATAACGAGTCGTGCAGCTCTGTCAGAGGAACTTTCAACTTCTACAACTTTATCTTTCAGTTTATTGTTTATTATAAATCCAACACCACTAGTTCTGCCAGTATCTGTCCCACTATAGTAGAAGAGATGTCCACTTTTCAGTTCAATGAGATCTTCTTCCTTTTCTCCTTACCTCACTTAGCCCAACGATGTCCCACTTGATCCTTTGTAGTTCCTCTTCCAATTCAAGAAGCCTTGAATCAGAAGATAGGAGCGTCCATTATACGTAGCCAAGGTCAGCATCAGATGGCAGCCTAGTCCGGTCCTCCGGGGATTCTTAGCTCCCTCTGCCTTCATGTCGCACTGGCCGCTGCCTTGGCCAGGTACATTCCAGCTGCCGGAGACTGAGGGCCAAAATTTAAGTTGTGGAGTCATTTTGGAGAGGTTTGGCCATAACTCACCACGCTGGCCAAGCGGGTTGGTGAGTGTGGGATAGCATTTCCTCTAATCCCGATGGTATAGTTATACCGCTATTGGCGGTCGTCAGAGCCCCTTTAGTGGAAACAGGATACACCACGAGAAGGCGGGGTTGACATTTGTCAAGGAGAGGCTGTGATGTTACGCATCATCTGACCTTCCATATATATATTTAATTTTAACTACTATATTTACACGTATGGAAGTAATTACTCTATATCTTGCACAGAGGTGCATTTGCCTCCTCCCCCTGAAAATGTTTCATTTTTTTTATTAAAATGCGACTTACATTAGAAAAAAATGCCTTAATTTTATAAAAATGTATCAACTGACATTAGAAAAAAATGCTTTAATTTTTCTTCAATTTTTCATTAACTTTAATTTGTTCCAGATGGTGGATTTCAAAAACTACCTTTTTTCGTCCCCCACCCGAAGAAAAATTCTATATACATCACTGATATAGTAATTACTTCTTCAAACATTTCAGGAATAACAAACTTTTTTCAGCTGAAGGAGGGGAAGGGTGTCCGCATCTAGAATTTTTTTCTATTAAAAATCCTTCATCGCACTCTTGATCCTGAATCATGATTCCCAGACAATTGAGTATGATTAGTCTACTTATTATATTTTGAAGAATATCATGCGTCGTAATAAACTTTTTAATAAAATAAACTATAACTAGTACCATTTGAACAAACATTTAAAAACATATAATTGGAGAAATATTTGTAGCATAAAAAGAAACGAAACATCCTTTTTCATCATCGCCTGAATTTATTAAAATTTGGTTCGGTGACCTAAAATGTTTCCGGGGGAGGGGACGAATGGTTGTTTCCGGAAGGGCTTCGCCCCCTGGATGTATGTCTGAAAGAAGCAGTGCCAACTAGTAATTAAAGTAGGGAATTATTCCGCGGTAGCGTCCGCTTATGAAACATCCTTTCGAATGGCTTCGGAAAACACTTCGGAAGCACTAAGATACACCGTAACAAAAATTTCTGAAATTCACGAGTCACTTTCTGTGATTCCTCTTGTGGATTAACGAAGCATATTTCTGATACAACCCTTTCCGTGAAATGACGGAAAGAAACCTGAATTTCACAGATTTTTCGTATTCAAGGAAAATTCTGATTTTATAAGAACCTTTCCCCAATTTTTAGCACGTCTTTTGTAAAAAAAGATCTTGCTTATGTTATCAGTTTGTCCGTCCGTCCGTCCGTCTGTAGACACGATATCTCTGCAACTAGCAGTCCGATTTAAAAAATTATTTTTGCATTGGGAAGCTTGAAATATGCGAATAATGATTCTTCATTTCGTTTTTTTTTTACGATGTACAGTTTCGCCGCTAGAGGGCGTAAACGCAGATGATGTCGAACACAAAAATACGTTTTGTTCCACATATTTACTTCTAAACATCCGATTGAAGAAATTCTTTTATCTTTCAATTCCATTTATGTCGAAGAGTATTTTAGGTATAGGTAGTTTTTCAAAGTACGCATAGATTTTCCGCTACAGGGCGTAAAAGTAAATTACGTTTTCCCCGATATCTCTTCTTCTAAAACTCCGATTTGAAAAATGTTTCCTTAAGCGGATACAGCTAATGATGGAAAATCTTTTGCATATAATTTCTAATTTTTGGTAAAGAATAATTTGGGCACCAAGGAGCGTAAGTGTTAATTTTTGCTTCTGATGCATTTGCCATAAAATCCGAACTTATAAGCGTCATTAAGTGTTACTCAGAGGGCACAAATAGTGACTTTATATCATGAAGAATACTCCGAATGTGACATAAGCAAAAAGGTGAATGTGAGCGAAACTACTATTCATAATACGATCATGAAATATCGAGATATAGGTGAAATTAGCAACCGACAGAGAAGTGGACGTCCAAGGAAAACAACCCCACGTGATGACAATACCATGTGACAGCGCCCAAACTGAGCGCTGCACATTTAGGTCGAAAACCCATTCCCTAGTTTATTTATTTATTTAATTATTATTTTATTTATTCATTTATTTATTTATCTATTCATTTTTATTAATTCATGTATTTTTTGAAGAAGGGGTACGTTTTATTTTGCCATATACTTTCGGGTGAATCTTTTCTTTTTTTTTCCTCTACGTCCCCCCTCTCCCAGCACAAGGCGTCACAGGACAGACCGACACTGTAAGGAGTAAACGCTGGCCACAGCCATCGGCGAGCTGGCTTTGTAGTATGTTTTATTGGGGCAATAGAAGTGTACACCGTCTATAGCATCAACAATGCGTGTTGGGCCGACTGCAGACTTGTTGGAACCGGGCCAAACAGTTTAATTGGGGTAAGGATTTATGGCCGGTGGTTGTATCACGCGGCAAACGTAACTTCAGGGGTTCTCAGAATTTCACTGGAGCGGGTAGGGATCTTGACCCCCTAGCGAATGGAAGATCAAAATGTTAATTTTCTGACCAGTAAGATCTACACTGGGGAATTTAATTCAGGGAGGCTTGCGTTTGCCAGCTAGTGATTGGATGATGGGATGATTTGAGGTAGTGTGAGTCTTCTTCGGGGTCGTCGAAAATTTTAACAAGGGAAGAGAAGAACTTCGTCACTTTCATCTTTTCACTTGTTCTTCTAAGTCGAGGTGCTTGACTTGCACTTTTTTTTTATTGCTGGTGACTTGTCACTTGGGGTTTTTTTTTTTTTTTTTTTTTTTGGTGGTCCAAAACGTGGACGCCGCCATGATGTATCAGGAACCCGGCAAAGGATGACGAGGGCCCGCACCAAGTTTGACGGACCAGGGCAGACATCGCAGACCAGTACCCTATGTGGAGGAACAACGATAACAGTGTTTGGCTGACGAGAATTCTCCCGGCTCAGGAGTGGTCAGCAGCGCGATATCTAGGCCAGATTCGGAGGGTAAGGTAGGTAATCCATCCTATTCTTTTTTTTTTTTTTTGGTGTCCCCTCATAAAATCTTTATCGGAGCAGTCCACACATAGAGTAAATAATTGTATGAGCAAATAAGTAATTTAGTACAGGTTCCTGACAGAGAGTCTTAAATCATTTTTGCTAGTATCATGAGCGTATATTTATTATTATGCCAATCATAACCAATAAATTGTTTTTGTTGTTAATTTTGTCTCAGTTCCATGATGAGTGTATCGTTAACTACAATATGTGTGCTCAACCCTAGATTATTTGGAGAATATATATATATATCTTTTGGAACCGTAACTTAGAAAATCACTTCACTTATGCTTTTTATTTTAAATCTAGACGTTCACAAAAATATTGCGGCACACAGCTGACCCTTTGACTCCCAAAGGAAAATCTGCTGTGTGAAACACAACGCCCCGTCAGTGGATTCTGAAGCTGCGTCAGCCCTAAATCAGGGAATCGCAGAATCACAATCCACTCGACACCCCCTTGGCTCCCAATATTACGCCGGGTGAACCCAATTAGGAACCCGAGCGATAATAACCATAAGGCCAATAGTTATGCGCTCTCTGAGGAGTTCGTGAAAGAAATTCAAGGACTTTCTACATTCAAAAGGATCTGATATTAGTATCATCTCTGTTTCCCGACATCTTAGCAAAGAATTTGGATTAAAGTCTTATAAACCTGCACATAAACCTAGACTAACCACTGTCATGAAAAAGAAGAGACTCCAGTTTGCCAAGCGTCATCAATCGTGGACTGCTGAAAATTGGAGCCAAGTTCTTTTTTTCCAATGAATCAACTGTGCGTCAATTGTCAAAGAGGTACTCTCTCCTCGAAAAAGCTGTGTCACATTCCTTTTGCAAGCTGGATGACGTCTCGCTAACTTCTGATGTTGTGTCCGTGACTGCAACATCATTTGCCTATGATGCCACGTATCGTTTTCCTTTTTCAACGTACTCGCCGCGTGCATCGGCGTGGAAGATCGACTGCTTCTATTTCTTCGTTGAGGTTGCCCTTGCCACCTTCTGGGAACTCTCCTGCCTCTGCTGCAAGACGCTGCTGTTGTGGATGGCGCTCTTCGTTCTGATCATTTGCCTTCCTACCCACACTCGCAAGCTTCAGCTTCGTCTTCTGCCATGCAGGTAAACTCTCTTGTTAAAAAGAAAATCTCAGTCTCCATTGCAGAGGACTCTCTTGCAGGCCGTACTCTCATATCGTAGCTTAATAGCGGGGTCTTATTTCAAATGCTACCAGTGATTCCTAGTACTGTGTAAATGGATGCGCTACGTAAGGCAGTTACAAAGCATACAATCTCTCATGTTAGTCGTACTCCACGAGGTATTCCATACTTTTTCTTCACTACTGAGGCATGTGATCGAGTTCTCCATGTTGGCATTTACATTGGCCACCATCACTTTAACTCGTCTTCTTTGACGCAGAAGCCAGTGTCTTTGATTTTCTATCCTGTTTCACCCGAGGCGCCGTATGAAGCTCTTCTTCATTCAGTGTCACACGTCTGCAAGGTGGTAGGTCAGGTACACAGACTTCCAGCAGCACCAAAAGGCTCTCGATATCAGAATTATCCTTAGATAGCTTAATTCTTTCACGGATAATTGTGTTCTTATTTTTTTTTTTTTTTTTTTTTTTTTTTTTTTGATTGGAGGTTTAACGACCACCGTGAGCAACTCAATGGGCTATAAGTAGTCGCCCGTCCCTAATTTAGGGTCACTGGTTCTAGGGAAGGGAGAGAGCCAGTGCCGTAAGACAAACACAACATCCATGCCTGACCGGGATTCGAACCCGGACCCCGTTCGGACGAATGATCAGAGGCCATCGCTTAGACCACTGCGCCACCGGGGCGGCTGTGTTCTTATCAATGACTTCTTCGAGACTATCGACTATAAAGATGCCCATGTCTTCAAGAACAGATGTTGGAATAAGAGCAGTTTTCCTCGTTGGGACTGCAGTACGGTACACTGCTGACGCTAAGCTAGGGAGATCTACTCTCATTTGTGACTCTGAACGTCATGTCGAGGGTCCTGCTGGATCAAAAGTCGAGTATTCAACCGGTCTGGTTCACTTCGTCCACAACTCATATCGTCGACGCCACTTCGTCGACAACTCATATCGTCGACGCCACTTCGTCGACAACTCATATCGTCGACGCCACTTCGTCGACAACTCATATCGTCGACGCCACTTCGTCGACAACTCATATCGTCGACGCCACTTCGTCGACAATCATTTCGTCGACAGGTACATTTCGTCGACACTCACTTCGTCGACACTATACAGTATATGCTTTCGTAAAATCTACAGTTTTCAATTTAGAACCACCAAATTTGGTATACTATCTCATTGTACTCTTACACCATGCAAATTAGAACACAGACGGAAGGGGTCGGGGCCAAGGGGGCCCCATACAACATTTTCGTAAAATCTACAGTTTTCAATTTAGAACCACCAAATTTGGTATGCTATCTCATTGTACTCTTACATCAACTTAGACCACAGACGGAAGGGGTTTGGGCCCGGGGTCAAGGGGGCCCGGTCCCAAACAACATTTTCGTAAAATCTACAGTTTTCAATTTAGAACCACCAAATTTGGTTTGCTATCTCATTGTACTCTTACACCAACTTAGACCACAGACAGAAGGTATCGGGGCCCGGGGTGAAGGGGGCCCCATACAACATTTTCGTAAAATCTACAGTTTTCAATTTAGAACCACCAAATTTGGTTTACTATCTCATTGTACTCTTACACCAACTTAGACCATAGACGGAAGGGATCGGGGCCCGGGGTGAAGGGGGCCCCATACAACATTTTCGTAAAATCTACAGTTTTCAATTTAGAACCACCAAATTTGGTATACTATCTCATTGTACTCGTACACCAACTTAGACCACAGACGGAAGAGGTCGGGGCCCGGTGTCAACGGGGCCCCATACAACAGTTTCGTAAAATCTATAGTTTTCAATTTAGAACCACCAAATTTGGTATACTATCTCATTGTACTCGTACACCAACTTAGACCACAGACGGAAGAGGTCGGGGCCCGGTGTCAACGGGGCCCCATACAACAGTTTCGTAAAATCTATAGTTTTCAATTTAGAACCACCAAATTTGGTATACTATCTCATTGTACTTAGACCGTACACGGTTTTTGGAAGGGGTCGAGGCCCGGGGTAAATGGAGTCTCATACAAAATTTTCTCAAAAATTTCCATTTTTTACTTAAGAACTGCAACACAATTCTGCACTCCAATACCCTATCTGCGAGCTAAGTTAGAGCACCATGAGATAGTATACCAAATTTGGTGGTTCTAAATTGAAAACTGTAGAATTTACGAAAATGTTGAATGGAGGCCCCTTGATCCCGAGCCCCGACTTCTTCCGTCTGTGGTCTAAGTTGGTGAAAGAGTACAATGAGATAGTATACCAAATTTGGTGGTTCTAAATTGAAAACTGTAGATTTTACGAAAGCATATACTGTATAGTGTCGACGAAGTGAGTGTCGACGAAATGTACCTGTCGACGAAATGATTGTCGACGAAGTGAGTTGTCGACGAAGTGAACCACTCCCTATTCAACACGTCTACCGCTACGTTTTTCAAGAGATGATTGGCTGTGTCAGAATCGTTCAAACGTGCCTCCGTCTCATCAGAATCTAGCGCACCGCTTTCCCTTTTCCGCTTATTTTTCCTTTCCTCTCTTTTCCTGAGTTTTTCTGTCACTATCTTGTCTGCTTTTCCAGTCACCATTTTCCTTTCAGTTCTTTGATCAATCAAAAAAGGAACTTCTCGAGTAAGTATTTTCCATGAACGTTCAAAAGAGCATGAATTATCCAGTATATTTGGACATTTACAAGTACAAACGTCAAAAAGCGTTCTCTGAGCATCTGCAAGAAAAGACGACATTTTCGCCTTTGTGGACTCATCACGCCGAATGGATGATTTCAAAATGCATTGGTATCTCTTGTGGTACGCTTCAATCATTGCCACAATACGCTGACGTGATATAACGCTTAAAGAAGCTTTTTGCCATATTTCAACAACTCTCGTTGCGACAGAACGTGCAATATTACGAACTGATGGGTTGTAACATTTTCTATCCTCCTTCATTTGTATTCTCAGCAATAAGAAATGTCTCATCATACTTTCGTATGTCGGCAGTTGCAAATCGCTCATTTCTTTGGGAGAACCAAATATTGGGCTCCTAACAGCCGTCCTTCTTGCAATATTTTTGTTTTTCATGATTCAAAATGCATACAGATTATTCCAACGTTGTTTATTGTTCATATGGCACTGAGTCAGATAGCAATCAAAATATTTAGAATAATAAAACGAATTAACGATATTGGAAATCGAACAACGAACAGTAAAACCACAGGCACTTTCTTTAAAACTAAGAATGAAAACACAATATCGCTAACAAAGCGTGACTCGTTGATTTATCGACTCGAAAAATGTGTAATGACTACTGACTAGGGCGGAAATTCTGTCCGGATTCATGCAACTTTTCAAGGCCAAATGACGTCAGATCAACAAATAGTTCAGCAGTGCGTAGTTGTCAACTATGCGCGAGCTCAAAGATTTGAGAGTTGTCAGCTGTTATGGGAAAAAACAAGGTGCATTTCACCAGCCCCCACCACGGAAATTTTTTAATTTTTCAGACACCATTCGTTTGTACCACGTATGAACCGGAATGAACTCGGTTTTTTTCGTTTGAACCGCAAAAGTTTTGGAGATATTTAAAAAACAAAGTGGGGGGGCTGGTGAAACGATAGCCCCCCCACCATGGAATTTTTAAATTTTTTTTGCACCATTCGTTTGTACCACGTATGAACCGGAATGAACTCAATTTTTTTCGTTTGAACCGCAATAGTTTTTGAGTTATTTAAAAAACAAAGTGGGGGCTGCTGAAATGGTACCCCCAAGAAATAGATATTTCAAATTTCAGCATAGCCATTCGTTAATAAATCGTATGAACCGGAATGAACTCCATTTTCATCGTTTGAACCACAATAGGTTTTGAGATATTTAACAAATAATATTGAGAATTTGCATATAATTATAGGAGGCCGACCATTTCACCAGCCCCCCACCATGGAAATTCAAAATTTCGAAATAGTCATTCGTTAGCAAATCGTATGAACCGGAATGAACTCCATTTCTATCGTTTGAACCGCAATAGTTTTTGAGATATTTAAAAAATAATATTGAGAATTTGCATATATACAGAAAGACCGACCATTTCACCAGCCCCCCACCATGGAAATTCAAAATTTCAAAATAGGCATTCGTTAGCAAATCGTGTGAACTGAAAAGAACTCCATTTTCATCGTTTGAACCGCAATAGTTTTTGAGATATTTAAAAAATAATGTTACAGGCCTATCATTTCACCCCCCCCTCATCATGGAAATTCAAAATTCCGAAATAGCCATTCGTTAGTAAATCGTATGAACAGGAACGAACTCCATTTTTATCGTTTGAACCGCAATAGTTTTTGAAATATTTAATAAATAATAGAATTTACATATACGCACAGAGACCGACCATTTCACCAGCCCCCCACCCCCATGGAAATTCAAAATTTCAAAATAGCCATTCGTTAGCAAATCGTATGAACCAAAAAGAACTCCATTTTCATCGTTTGAACCGCAATAGTTTTTGAGATATTTAAAAAAGAATGTCACAGGCCTACACCATTTACCCCCCCTTCATCAAGGAAATTCAAAATTCCGAAATAGCCATTCGTTAGTAAATCGTATGAACAGGAATGAACTCCATTTTTATCGTTTGAACCGCAATAGTTTTTGAGATATTTAAAAAATAATATTGCGAATTCGCATATATACAGAGAGACCGACCATTTCACCAGCCCCCCCACCATGGGAATTCAAAATTTCAAAACAGCCATTCGTTAGCAAATCGTATGAACCAAAAAAACTCCATTTTCATCGTTTGAACCGCAATAATTTTTGAGATATTTAAAAAAGAATGTTACAGGCCATTTCATCCCCCTCCCCCTCATCATGGAAATTTAAAATTCCGAAATAGCCATTCGTTAGCAAATCGTATGAACTGAAAAGAGCTCTATTTTCATCGTTTGAACCGCAATAATTTTTGAGATATTTAAAAAAGAATGTTACAGATCATTTCATCCCCCTCCCCCCTCATCATGGAAATTCAAAATTCCGAAATAGCCATTCGTTAGTAAATCGTATGAACAGGAATGAGCTCCATTTTTATCGTTTGAACCGCAATAGTTTTTGAGATATTTAAAAAATAATATTGAGAATTTGCACATATACAGAGAGACCGACCATTTCACCAGCCCCCCACCCCCATGGAAATTCAAAATTTCAAAATAGCCATTCGTTAGCAAATCGTATGAACCGAAAAGAACTCCATTTTCATCGTTTAAACCGCAATAGTTTTTGAGATATTTAAAAAAGAATGTCACAGGCCTGCACCATTTACCCCCCCCCCTCATCATGGAAATTCAAAATTCCGAAATAGCCATTCGTTAGTAAATCGTATGAACAGGAATGAACTCCATTTTTATCGTTTGAACCGCAATAGTTTTTGAGATATTTAACAAATAATGTTACAGGCCTACCATTTCACCCCCCCCCCCACATCATGGAAATTCAAAATTCCGAAATAGCCATTCGTTAGTAAATCGTATGAACAGGAATTAACTCCATTTTTATCGTTCGAACCGCAACAGTTTTTTTTATTGGAGATTTAACGACCACCGTGAGCAACTCAATGGGCTATAAGCAATCGCCCGTCCCTAATTCAGGGTCACTGGTTCCAGGGAAGGGAGAGAGCCAGTGCCGTAAAACAAACACAACATTCATGCCTCACCGGGATTCGAACCCGGACCCTGTTCGAACGAATGATCAGAGTCTGTCGCTTAGACCACTGCGTCACCGGAGCGGCCAACAGTTTTTGATAGATTTAAAAAAAAAAAGTTTGAGAAAATTGGGGGACGACCATTACACACACCCCCATGGAAAAATTCAAAATTTCAAAATAGCCATTCGTTGGCAAATCGTATGAACCGAAAAGAACTCCATTTTCATCGTTTGAACCGCAATAGTTTTTGAGATATTTAAAAAAGAATGTCACAGGCCTACACCATTTAACCCCCCCCCCCTTCATCATGGAAATTCAAAATTCCGAAATAGCCATTCGTTAGTAAATCGTATGAACAGGAATGAACTCCATTTTTATCGTTTGAACCGCAATAGTTTTTGAGATATTTAAAAAATAATATTGAGATTTTGCATACATACAGAGAGACCGACCATTTCACCAGCCCCCCACCATGGAAATTCAAAATTTCAAAATAGCCATTCGTTAGCAAATCGTGTGAACCGAAAAGAACTCCATTTTCATCGTTTAAACCGCAATAGTTTTTGAGGTATTGAAAAAAGGATGTTACAAGCCTACACCATTAACCCCCCCCTCACCATGGAATTCGAAATTTCATAGCCATTCGTTAGTAAATCGTATGGCCGCCCCGTTGGCGCAGTGGTCTAAGGCGTTGGCCTCTGATCATTCGTCCGTAAGGGGTCCGGGTTCGAATCCCGGTCAGGCATGGATGTTGTGTTTGTCTTACGGCATTGGCTCTCTCCCTTCCCTGGAACCAGTGACCCTAAATTGGGAACGGGCGACTGCTTATAGCCCATTGAGTTGCTCACGGTGGTCGTTAAACCTGCAATAAAAAAAAATCGTATGAACCGAAAAGAACTCCATTATTATCGTTTGAACCGCAATAGAGTTTGACATACCTACAAAAAAAAGGATTCAGAAAATATGGAGCCGACAATCCCCCCCCCCCCCCATGGAATTTCAAAATTTCAAAATAGCCATTCGTTAGTAAATCGTATGAACCGGGAAAACTCTGTAAGAGCGAACGTGTCGTCACGTGACTTAGCGCCGCCTCCTACTTAAGTATCCGAGGAGCACGCGCAGCGGGGCTCTCGCAACAAGCAGACAGTTCGTTTACTCTTCCCGGAAACACACACTCTCTCTCACTCTGTTCGAGCGAACAAACGAAATCTCCCCCACTTTACTTTATATATATCTGTAAATCGGGAAGGCAGAGCGACAACAGCTGGTTATACGGAAGTTTATCCACTTTCAGACATAATTTGAAAAGAACGCTTGGTTAACACATATACGAAACACTTATTCTTCATCAACTAGAATTTTGATGGCGGCGGATTACTCGCTCTTGAAAGTGACCTCGTTATGACTGGACCTGGCAAAGATCGTGGAACGCGCAAGATAAGGTGATCGAATTCTGTAGAAATCTCAACCTGCGTTGGCGTCCTAACTTAGGGTCTCCTTGACACTAGATAGACCTCTATCTTATCGATGCTTCAGGACTAGTCTTCTAGCTATCCTTCTCTAATCGATGCTTCAGTGGACTGTACTAAGTCCGTAATTCAGTAGTATATCATCAGCTACTCTACCGGTATCCCTGACTCGGGTAGATTCCTTCTGTAGCGGCGACCTACTTCATCTAGGTCGGTGCCCGCTCTTTCCCCGTGGACTCCGAGAACCCACCACACCATCCACGCAAACGCGTTCCTTTCTATCGGAGGACTATCACCTTCGCTCCCCGAAGACAGACTGCTCGAACAGGTCCACTCGGAGCGACCTCTTCGCCCCCCTTCACACGGCGCTGACCTTCAACATGCTGCTCTCCTCTCGCGCCACGTGTCACCTCTCGCGCCCTTCACCTGCCCCATCCCTAGTCGTTTTCCGGGAATCGGGCTCCCAGACCTTTAAATCTACCTTGCGCATTCCTTGCTTATCCTCAGGCTATACATTATTGAGTGCCTCCTTCCGAGAAAGCAATCCTATCGTCGTAGTACATCCGTAGCAATACAATACACATTGTTATAACTATACAAAAGAGTATGTCTGCATTTCAGACTTGTAGGCGCCAAGTGAAAATGAACAATGTATCTGTGAAAGTCACAGCGTCCTTGGCGATACTTTCAGTTCGTAGAACAAGTCCTCGCCCTTTCTAAGGCGTGAGAACCTGAAGTCTTTTGTCATACATCTCGCCTTCCCCCCCCCCAAAAAAAGGATTAAACATATTTATGAATTCTCTGTCGCCATTTTGGGAACTTGCGATGTTTTCTTTGGTCAAAAAAAAACCACATAATGTTTATCATTGAAATGAATTAACATCGTTAATGTGTCCGTTCTTACCAACGAGATAGAAATACGTAGAGCGCTTACGTCGGGGAACGGGTGAAGCCACCGGAAACAAGTGGCAGCCATGTTTGATGAGGTACAGAACGATTTCCGTTCCGTGTTAAGCAAGGGAGTTTTCGTAATATATGGTTTGATGTTAAATAAGGATATAACTCAGAAATGTTGTTATAAACACCTAGGGGATGAGACTAAAACTTTAACGTATCAAATAACGCTTTTCATTGTTAGTTGACGGCAATAGTGTTTTTAAAAAAAAATGATATTTTAATGGATGCAGCTTGCTGTCGTTGAATAAAATCTCATGCCGTAATTTTTTGACATTTAACAAATTTTTTGGAGCAAATTTTCAGGGAAATATAAGTCAGCGGTAATAGAGTAAATGAAAAAAAAAAAGAAACACAAAAATTAAAAATACAGTTGCACTCAATCCGCAATTTCGGTAAAAATTTTAGATATTCGTGGGTCATCACCATGAGAATGCTGAATCATCCCACAGCTTATCACTCCAAATACATAGACGCCAAATATTTTATGAGAGTTTTAAATGAAAAAAAAAGTTCGAAGAAAAACGGAAAGCAAACAATGAGTTTACACAGCCAAGAGGTACCAATATTAAAATACTTTTACCAACTGCCCCTATCTTATATAATCAGAAGAAAACTACTACTTACCTGGCTTTTATTTAATAAAAATTAAAAGTCCTTAGCACTGGGCATGTTTCTAATCTGTTTGTTAGTCTTGACATTCAACAACACAAATCTGTAAGCCTTATTCGTGGGTACGCAAGGCAATTGTGGTAACTTGACCATAATAAAGGTATCTCCCAGCACATACACTAAATACTTAACACAATATAATTCTCACTCTCTCTCTCTATGTATATATAAGACCCAGAAGAATACCCCATGGGAGATGAATGGATGAAATTCGAAATCATGCAGGAGTGACACGAAGGGGACAGGCTCAAGACAGACAGCTGTGGAAGAAACTTGGGGAAGCCTTCATCCAGCAGTGGGTTGATAATGGTTGATGTTATACATTTATCAGTAAAAATAAGTAAAAAAGCACACTCATGTAGTAATTAGACCACGTCAACACTGCACCTTGCTGTAGGAATCAGACGTAGTAGAAATAAACATAGAATTAACCAGAAGTAACCCACTTTCATGGTTCTAAACAAAAATGACATGGAATAAAACAACTCAGGAACCCCAAACCACTCTTCAGGGAAAGACATCTGGAGCCCCGAAGTTAAATCATAGCTTAGGTGTTACCGAAAAAACCCCAGAAGATCCCATGGGAGATGGGTGGATGAAATTCGAGTTGTCTGCATTCTTTGCATGTCTTTTTTGGTATCAAAAGAAAAATATTTCTATATATCCTGCTTTTCTTTTTTAGTTAAGGTCATACATACAGTATACATATATATATCATCATCATCATCATCATTGTCAACCATTATCAATCCACTGCTGGACGAAATTTTAGATTGGATTCCAAGGGACAGGAAAAGACCCAGAAGAAGACCACATGGGAGATGGGTGGATGAAATTCGAAAGTATGCAGGGGTGACATGGAGGAGACTGGCACAAGACAGACCGTTGTGGAGGAAACTTGGGGAGACCTTCATCCAGCAGTGGATTGATAATGGTTGACAATGATGATGATGATATGTTTATTTGCTATGTTTTATTTAACTATCTTCCAAGGCTTATCCTTAAGAAAAATAATTGAAAATAATTATTCTTAAGTGCAGTTTAAATAAACTTGGTGACCTAATATATGCTGTAGTCATATGTATATATATGTATATATCACTTCTGTAACTACCCTGTGACTTAGGTATAGACAGACATTGGGGCAATATGATGCTCCAAATGGTATTTACAGTTAGCAACACCAGTACCGAGTAGCTAAAAATAGTTTTATGTACTTTTTCAACCTAAAAAGACATAATTTTTGGTATAAAAAAATCTTTCTACACATCCTGCTTTTAATATCTGGGCAGGTAAATTTTCTCTGGGCATGTATTATTTTAGATATTATTCAAGCTCTGGGCTGAGTGACCAAAAAATTCAGATTATGGACTTAAATTTTTTTATGGGACAAATAATTGTATTTTTTTTTTGTTTCAGTATTAAGTATTTAATATTTTTTATTTGCACTTTCATATTTTACTTTTTTTTTTTTTAAGAAGCCTAGTTTTTTGTTGTCCCAAAGCTGAAATTTTGTAGTTTTCACCTGATATTTGGACACATTTTGGCAAATGTTAAGATGTACTGCACATAGTTTTTTTTTGTTTCAATTTTAAGGGCACAACCTCTTATTAATATGAAGTGAGAAATTAACAACTACTGATTTGCATTCATGATGTGCAAAAAGTTTGGCGAGCAAATGTTTATGTTTTGTGTTGTTATTTTGTGGGTTCCTTCAGCAGTCTTGCTGGAAATACAAGTGCGTCTGATTTGTATTTTAGAGAAATACAGGCACAACTTGTTCAATTCAAAGAAAGATTGATTTACGTGAGTGATATTTGTTCAATACTAACCTCTCATATATATGGTTGATGCAAAAGGAATAACTGGCAATTTATACATGGACATACTGACTGTACATTCATCATGAATCAGAGGTCACATTCTTCAAAAAAAAAAAAAAAAAAAAAAAAAACATTACCTATCACGCAAAAATCAAATGCAAGTAGTTATTACAAAATGTTGCTAGTCCCTTTCTTTTGTATTATTCCATAATTTTTTTTCAATTGTCATTTCGTAATCGTTTGTGCCAGTTTTCATAAATATTTTATGTTGTTTGCATTTTTGAGGTACCATTGTACTCCCTGTTTCCTATTTTCAGTTTTAAATCAATATTGCCTGTATTTTTGCTACCCAAAAACCACACACATTGACTAACACATTCACAAATAAAGAGTATTCTGTCAAGAAATTTTCAAGCTCCCCACTCTCACTTTGTTGAAGTAATACTACAGATTAATCAGTAATCAGAGACAAATGCCTAGAACACAAGCTGGGTGACCCTGTGCTTTCAGATAAAATACTAGATTGTTTCCTGACAGGTGTCAGCAAGCAATAAATTTATATTACCAATCACAATTATTACTTCTGCAATTTAAGTAACCATAAATTGATTGCTTTACCAGTATTTGCTATCTAATGGGCATTAGCCATGGGTACATGATCTTTATCACATAAAAAGAAATTGCTGCTTCCTAAGATTTTGAAATATTTGTTGTCTTGTCAGACAAGTTGCATGTACACTGTACAGATTCTAGAATATATATGCAAATGCCATTTGCAAGACATCCTCAGTATATTGAAAAAAACAAAACATTTACATAGGTAGAAATTGTACCCAAAAAGCCTCAAAGTTGGTAACCCTCAGTTAACCTCAGCTTCCCAGAGTAAACATCATTCAGTTTTCACATTGAGTACGACTGTTTACAAAATATAAGAAATAAAAAGTCTTAAGATAACACAGATATTGAAATGGCTTATCTGCTGGTTTAATCACCAGCTACACGGATTAGATGTTTTATTTTTTGTGTTTGATTAACTGAGCATTTACAGCTCAACCTTATTTTAAAATGCTTACTTGTGAAATGTAGTTCCACAATCCTTGTTCCTTTTATTCTTACAATCAAAAGCTGCGCAGTACTATGGCATTTTAAATATCAACAATGTGCTGATAATTGTGATTATTCACGAAACTGTAACACTAAATTTGTAATGAAGCATAACACGATCGCCGAACAGCTGAAAGAACCGAGGTGACTCCTTGACACACGCAGAATTTGTACCTCATCAAAGATGGCGGGCTCTCCCCGCGTTGGCTTCAGCTGCCTCGGCAGAGAACCAATCACAGAAGCACTCTATGTATTTCTATCTCGTTGGTTCTTACAAACTCCATGTTTATTTTTTGAACCCCGATAGTTTTTGAGATGTTTAAAAATGTTCCACGATTTCAGCTGCCCCCACCCCCACCCCCGGACATTTCCTGTTTCAGAATAGCTATTCGTTAGCATCGTGTGAACCGGAAGGAGCTACATCTTTATCATTCGAATCTGGATAGTTTCTGAGATATTTGTATAAAGGGTAATGGAGGATGATGAAGAAGTAATTTATTTTCAAAAAGTCTTGTATTCGTTCCTGTCATTATCTTAAAGATCTCTCCGTTTCTAGCTTTGAACCGCAGCAGTTGAAAAGACATTCCAAAAAGAACGTGACGGTTTCAACATTTCTTCAATGTGTCTCAAGGACCAGAATACAAGAGAACCGGAAAATGCATGGCATAGTAAAACAGCCAAAATCTCGGAGCGGAAACAAACGACGCAATCCAGTCTGTAGTAAACATACAGTACAAGGCATCACAGAAAGAAACGGAGCATGGCAGAGGCACAAAGCAGTCTGTTACATTAGAATCGTGCGCTGTAGTCGGTGGCAGATACAACACGAGGCGAAGCACACAGGGAACAGTCACTGAGTAGAGGAACGGCTGAGCCAGCAAATAGAGAAAGCACCATACCTGGAACCACGGAGCAACATGATGAGTAGAAAACCCAGGAACTATTCCTTCTTCCTTTTAAGGAAAAAACGAAATTATTTGTGCGAAATTATTGCTGTCCATCTGTGGTTGCCGCCCCGGTGGCGCAGTGGTCTAAGCGATGGCCTCTGATCATTCGTCCGAAAGGGGTCCGGGTTCGCATCCCGGTGAGGCATGGATGTTGTGTTTGTCTTAAGGCACTGGCTCTCTCCCTTCCCTGGAACCAGTGACCCTAAATTATGGACGGGCGACTGCTTATAGCCCATTGAGTTGCTCACGGTGGTCGTTAAACCTCCAATCAAACAAACAAACAAACCATCTGTGGTTATTGGGCGCCATCCTCCGACAAAAAGAGAAATAATGGTACTTATGCCACATTGAAAAGAAAAACATTAAGGAAAAACTATTACTTTCTTTAAAATTGGCATTTTCTGTCTAACAGTGGCATAGCAGTTAGACATACTATACATAGCAGGGTAGGAAGCAACACATGGCACTCCGGGAAAATCGGGCAAGGGGCATGCTTGAACCACAGAAAAACAGAAGCAGAACGAACGGTGCGAGGCAGTTGGTGATGGTCATGTAAAGCGGATGCAGGCAGGACATCGTAAGACAAAACACACAGAAAAAGGTCACAAAGCAGAATGATGAGGGGGAAAAACGAGGCACGAGAGAAAACACTTCACAAAGAGGAGAACGAAACAACAAGGGCTCAAAGAGACAGGGAGAAACATAGCTAAGAAAACACAACAGAAATCAATCATCAAACAAAACCACACAGGAGCTAATCAGGTGGACAGCGAAGAAGGAGACGATGTTGAGCATGACAAATGAAGTGGTCAAGACAACCATAGTAACATTCAACTTCCGGGTAAGAGCCCGAAAGGTGAAAAAATGCAAAGTAAAAAGCGCTAAGATTGTCAACCAGAGATGAGTAAACTGCCGGATCGTTGGAAGCAATAAAGTGATTAAGTGTAGCATCGTGAGAAGAGTCAAAGAACAATGGGAGAGCGGCATCTAGAGAAAGAGTCTGCGTAAACTCGGGAACAACTTGAAGGCGAGCAACAAGATCAGGCACAACAGAGGGACTGTCAAGAACGCGAGCAAAAGTGACGGCAGCAGGATCAGGAGCGGAGCCTTGCGAAGAACGATGAGGAGGAGACATAACCACAGCGGCACGCTTAGCGCGAATCTTGCGATTAGACCGATGACGACGCTTCTTATTAGGAGAAATACCAGTAGGGAAATGTTGACGAAGAGGACGAGACGACGTAGAAGGAACAACAGGCGGCGTCTCGGGAATCTGGCGAGGTGAATAGGGTACAAAGTCGGATGACACATGTAAAGAGGTAACTGCAGGAACAACAGAACCCGGGGAGGGTGGGGTTTCAAACGAGTCTAGAAGAGGAGCTGTGCGAAAGAGCGGGGACCGATCATGGCGACCAGAAGGTGAAACAAAGACAACGGCACTAGAAGCATCAGAAGAGCCCCGAGAAGGTGAAAAAGGCGGAGAGCACACCGGAGTACTGGAACTAGTGGAGAAAAGATGAGCGTCTGAGGGTGGCGAAGCCGACGTACGCAGCGGCGATGGTGGAGCAGAAAATCCCGGGATCGGGATAGACGAAGTGACTTGCGAAAACAAAGAAGGAAGCACCTGAACCGGCGGAGAAGGTGCAGCAACAGGATGTGACAAAGCGCAAACATCAGACGATGAAAAAGAAAGAAATACAGACGAAGGCACCGAAACAGGAGCAGTATATCCAGATGTACCCACAACAGACGATGCTGGCGAGGAAGGAAAAAGACCAACGGAGGCAGATGATGGAGATGGAGACTAAGAAGGTGTGAACGGATCAGGCGAAGGCGTGGTGACTGGAAGCGAAGAAAGAGGTTCTGTGACGGGAACTTGAGCAGCCGTTGAAGAAGACTAGGAAGAAATGAGGGGGCATTGCGAGAAATGGTGACCAGGCTGTTTACATGAGATGCAATGATAGGCAGTGAATACGTTGATTGCGACGTTGTGATGACAAGAAATCACCAGAAAAGTTGTGGGGCAGTAAGAAACAGTCTGTGTCAGGGAAAAAAACTAAGTCTTGGTGGCGGAAGCCAAAATAAGGACGATCACCTTGATCAACATGGGCGGCGGGTATCTTGCGGATATCACCAAGAACGCGGCCACACCGAGAAGGAAAAGCATGTAAAAACTCATCGGAAACGTCCGGAGGTACAGGTTACAAATTAAGAAAAACGGGAGAATGTGCAAGGGGGATAGGGACCACGCTATGATCTCCAACGGAAAGGCTAGTCGATAGGACTTGAGGAACAAACTCAGGTGAAAAAATATATACAAGAATGGACTTAGGCTTGCTGGCGAAATGTGTAATTGCACCGGAAGGGAGAAACGACAATGCAGACATACACTGTATAGACGTGAAACTTGACATTGGGTAAGGCGTCGAACTTGACACTTAAACTAAGAGTTGAAAGCATTGTACGTGAGCAATAAGCGTAGAACCTTGACGTGAAATATAGGAGTCCAAGGCTGTCGCGAGGAAAGTCGGAGACGTTGAACACGGATCTGTAGCAGGATGAGGAGAAGAGCAGTCGTGGGACGCATCCAGCACACTTGGAGGACAAGTCATCGAAGCAGCACATAGTGACGTGAGAGGGAAATAGAATTTAGAAGCAGAAGCACTGGCCATGGACAATGTGTAGAAATGCACGGCGAAGGGCACACAGATCCACTATAACAAGGTGGAGCACCAGGAAGGCGATCAGCATACCGAAGAAGGCGATCAGCATACCGAAGAAGGCAGCGCAGAGAACCACTGTCAATGGGTGGAACACAAGGAAGGTAATCCACACACCGGTGAAGGCAGCGCAGAGAACCATTAACGATGATTGGAGCGCAAACACGGAAGGCAAACGTAGACACAGCAGCAGGAAGGCTACTACATGCAGCAGACAGTTTTAGAGCAAAAAGTCAAGGCGAGTCACGATGGGCAGATTGTAAACAGGCCCAACGAGATGAATTGTAAACAGGCCCAACGAAATGAATTGTAAACAGGCCCAACGAAATGAATTGTAAACAGGCCCAACGAAATGAATTGTAAACAGGCCCAACGAGATGAATTATAAAGGAATATCGGCAAAATATGCATGTACCAACTCGAAAGAATGACTAGGAAGAGAGCGCAGACATTCATGCACGAGAGAAACACAAATTAATTCGGCGGTGGGCGCTAGATACAGGCGGAGCACAAAATGCAGAGCTCGAAAAGGCGTGGCCAGCAGAGCAACGTGACGGGATGCTGTGTGAGTCAAATATCGTACAAAGACAATTGTTTGGATGGGACCATTTCAAGAATGTTTGTTTTAAATTTAAGGGTGCATCTGCTTTGCACTTCCTTTCGACCGAAGCGTGTTAAAGTGGAAAAGTTTCCTGCACGTTCTTTGAAAACTAAAGGATGTACTTATACCTTCACTATATACATGTATCTGTCTGTATACGTTTATCTGTGTACCTCTAAGTCTGATTTAATATCAGCCTCTTTTTGCTTTGGGAAGCTAGCACAGTGAGAACGATGATCCTAGCATTTTAATCTTTATCTGATCCATAATTTCGCCGCCAAGAGCGAAATGCAAATTCCACCGATTTCAAAATATATTTTGCTTCATATCGTTGCTCAAAAATCAGATTGAAACGCTTTCGACGCCTATTGAATGTACCATTTTTACGTACAGCTTATCGTATCTTAATATTACCGAATTTTTCTGTTACGACGAGCAAATACGTACATTACTGTTTGTGAAAATTGCAACGCCGAAAAAGAATCGCACTATTCAAAAGAAATTTATATCACAGATTCCTCATGTTGCAGGAGATAACTGATTTTATTTTTAGATCTATAGAAGATTTTGTCAATTCAAATCTCAGTACTATTTGTTCAGTTGCTGCCTACCGAAGATGGTAGGCAGCAACTGAACAAATAACTAGTATACGAGTGAATAATTAATACACACAATTGACGTAGATTTGGGACACCAAACAGATGGCATGGCTCTTTCCACGGTTTTAAGTGAGTCACGGGAAAAGTATCATCGGCCGCCAACGGAAATCGAACCAAGGGTCTTCCAGTTACTCGCTGGACATGCTACCACTGCACCAATTGCTTCTTACCATCTTTGGGGAATCCCCACCATTGTGCGGGTCTCCAAGAAGCAACCAGCCATGTGGTTTGGCAATTAATCACATGTGAGTCTGGAGAATTCGAGGCCGCTGCGGTGCAGTGGTAGCATGTCCAGCGCGTAACTGGAAGACCCTGAATTCAATTCCCGGTGGTGGCCGATGATAGTTTTTCCGTGACTCACTTAAAAACGTGGAAAGAGAAATGACTTCTGTTTGATGTTCCTAATCCACGTCGATTGTGTGTATTAATGCAGGACAATTACAGAGGCATCTGTGGCACGTAGTCCGGTCATCTTCAATAGCGCGTCGCACCGCTTCGTGCGGTGATACATGTTGCAATATGGTCCAGCATAGAGGCGAACAGACGCCTGATGTCCTGCTGAAGAGGGCCCACACTTGTTGGACGGTGTGCTCCAAATCCCGGATAGTGCGGCACAGAGTCAACCGGCGTTTCAACTGGTCCCATGCATGCTCGATAGAGGACATGTTCGGTGAGCGGGCAGGCCATGGAACTGTATGGACATGACCTAGGCAGTCCTAGAAAACCCGAGCCGTGTGCGGGATGGCACTATCCTGCTGGTATAGCGCACCTAGAATTCTGCCCAGGAGTGGGAGCACATGGGGCCATATGATCTCATCCACATACCGCTGGCCAGACAATGATCCACGTACTACTACTAGAGCTGATCGGCTATCGTAGGCAATAAACCATAAAGACTCGCTAGACCATAATGCCTGCAGTGGAGTAGGTGGTACGCTCGATAGCAAGGTTGGAATTGTACCGTTGACCCTGGGACTTCCACACCCGGACACGATGATCCTCTGTCCCCAAAACGAACCGACACCAATCGCTGAACACCACACGTGGCCAGTCTGTGGCGTTCCACGTTGCTCTCGCCTGGCACCATTGCAAACGGAGCCGGCGATGATCCGGTGTTAATGGCAGAACACGTAAGAGGCGCTGGGATCGCAGATTCGCTTCCGCGAGGCTTCAGGAAATGGCTCGTTGGCACACAAGAGCCGCTACATTTGCCTGGGGAGAGGACAGGGTTCTCGTGGGATCCATTCGTGCCTGCCGTACGAACTGTCGATCCTCTCTACGGATGGTCCTCCTGGTTCGTTCGGAGACACCAGCCGTGTGACAGTGCCGTCACGTGTCCACTGCTCCCAACACAGTCGGACGGTATGGTCAGAACGATCCACGTGGTGGGTTATACGGCGCGCAGACCGACCTGCTGTTTTCAGCCCGATGATCAGGCCTCTCTCAAAGCCCGTAAGTTGCGTACATCGACATCTCTGGTGTCTACCCGGCATTCTTGTCACTCTATACTCTTGCTTGCTCCGGCCGGTGCTTTTCTCTTTCATGGGGCATCGACTACACGCCGGTTTATAAGGCTGCCGGTTCGTGCTAGCAGCGCCGCCACAAGGTGTGCGGTTATGCGCACTCGCACCAAACTCACCCTAGCTATTTGCAAAGTTTCGCGGTTGTAGCATGTTTTCTTCTAGGTGTGCAAATTTCTTGTCCACGAGTGTACAAGAAGCAAGTGGAAGAATTGAAACTTCACTCGCCCAAGTTTTCACCAGCTGTCTCAACGAAGGTAAGATTCTTGAGTATTGGGATAATGGTACAATGATCCTGCTACATAAAAAAGGTGACGTTGAGGATCTCAGGACCTACAGGCTCTTCAGCCTCCTATCAGTTATTTATAAAATTTTCACTTAGGTTCTTTCACATCGCATGAAGGTAAAACTGGACATGGCTCAAGCAAGAGAAGAAGCTGAATTCAGGAGTGGCTACAGCACTGAAGATCATGTCCATGTACTTAGAGAACTAACAGAAAGAACAAGAGAATATGAACTCCCATTATGCAAGGCTTCTGTTGATTATAAAAAGGCCTTCGATTCCGTAAAACCATCAGCAGTTACAACTGCTTTGAAAACCTGCGGTATTGCAGATGCATACATTAGCATTATTAATAGTATCTCTGAAAATGCAATTGCAAAAGTTTGGATATTTGAGGATGCAGCACTAATAAAAATTGGAAAGCTAGTGTGACAAAGTAAAATCATATCTCCCAAACTCTTTAATCCCACATAGCAAAATATTTTTTAATTACTGAACTGGGACAAAGAAAAAAATATTTATGCAGATAATTCAAATCTCGTTCGTTTTGCTGATGACGTTGTCATTTTTGCAACTACGACTTCTGAACCGCAGAATACGATCCAGGAACTTGCTGACAAGAGTAAAGAAGTGGAATTAAAAATGAACTTTCAGAAGGCAAAAGTGACGTATATTGCTTTTACAAGAAACGAAGATTTATTTATTGACGGTGAAAAGCTTGAGACAACCGATACCTACATTTATCTTGGGCAGCAGATATGAAGTAAGGAAAAAATTGATGAAGAAATTAATCGGCGTGTAAAACTTGGATGGATAGTTTTTGGAAGAAGAAGTACAATTTTTACGAAAGGTATGCCATTGTGTCTTAAAAGATAAGGGTTTAACCAGTTCATCCTGCCAGTGCTTATGTATGGAGCACAGACATGGACCTTAACTAAACAAGTTAGTAAAATAATGCAATGCATTGAATATGATACGCTTTCCAACATACCAGAAATAATTACTCAAGTTATGAGAATAATGGTTGTGGAATAAATCTCGGTTCTGTGCCCTGACCTTTGATCCCATTTCGATGATATTCAACAGAACCGGTTCGGTATACCTCCGAAATTACATGGTAACGTTTTGTCGCAATCGAAGCATTTTTACGTAAGTTATGATGCATAAGGACTATGGAATAGATCCCGATCGCTCCTGTGTCCTAACCTTTGACCCTATTTTGTCCATTTTCCATAGGGTTTGTCCCCAGGGGGTTCCCTACCACATACTAAAATTTCACCGAAATCGAACCATTTTTACGTGAGTTATCATGCCGACAGACGGACGGACGGACAGATGGACGGAAAACGCTGAAGCATATACGCTTCTTCAACCTACGGTTGGAAAGCGTAAAAAAGACAAACAAAGACTGCAGACAACGCAAAAAGCCCTGGAGAGAATCATGCTTGGTGTAAACAGGAAAGATAAGCAGAGGAACTCATGGATAAGGAAAACAACAAGAGTTGAC
Organism: Macrothele yani; assembly: GCA_039090855.1. Taxonomy (NCBI): domain Eukaryota; kingdom Metazoa; phylum Arthropoda; class Arachnida; order Araneae; family Macrothelidae; genus Macrothele; species Macrothele yani. Next base: position 125,695,394 of record CM077024.1, on the reverse strand, counting down.
GACATCATGACCACAATGAAATCACTGAAATGGTGAGGGCATGACATGTTGTTAGAAGAACGACCACCGACGGAAAACCGAAATTTTAGAATGAATTTCGAGGGACAAGAAAAGACCCAGAAGAAGACCCTATGGTAGATTGATGGATGCAATTCGAAAGCATAGAGGTGTGTCATCGAGGAGACACGCTCAAGACAGACAATTGAGGAAGAAACTTGGGGAGACCTTCATCCAGTAGTGGATTCAAAGCAGTTGACAATGATGATAATATATATATATATCATTGTCAACCATTATCAATCCACTGCTGGACGAAGGTCTCCCCAAATTTTCTCCACAACGGTCTGTCTTGTGCCAGTCTCTTCCATGTCACTCCCGCATACTTTCGAATTTCATCCACCCATCTCCCATGTGGTCTTCTTCTGGGTCTTTTCCTGTCCCTTGGAATCCAATCTATAATTTCGGCTGTCCATCGATGGTCTGTCCTTCTGGCAGTATGTCCAGCCCATTGCCATTTCAGGGATTTTATTCTGATCATGATGTCTTCCACTCTCCTCATTTTTCGGATTCACGAGTTCCTCTTCTTATCTCTCCTGGTTACACCAAGCATGCACCTGTCCATGCTGCTTTGGGTTGTCTGCAGCCTTTGTATGTCTCTTTTAGTTAAGGTCCACGTCTCTGCACCATACGTAAGCACTGGAAGGATGTATTGATCAAACACTTTTCTTTTAAGACATAATGGCATATTGCTCTTAAAAATTATGATGTTTCTTCAAAAAGCTCTCCAGGCAAGTTTTATACGCTGATTAATTTCTCCATCAATGTGACCCTCACTTGATATCTGCTGTCCAAGATAACGTACGTAACTTGTATCTCCAGCTTTTCTCCATCAATTGATAAATCTTCACTTCTTGTAAAAGCATTGTACATCACTTTTGTCTTCTGAAAGTTCATTTTTAATCCCACTTCTTTACTCTTGTCATCAAGTTCTTGGATCATACTTTGCAGCTCTGATGGGGTAGTTGCAAAAATGACTACGTCATCAGCAAAACGAAGGTGAGTTAGATAATCTCCATTAAACTTTATCCCTTTAATTTCCCAGTTCAGTGATTGAAAGACATTTTCCAATGTGGCATTAAAGAGTTTGGGAGATATGGTGTCAACTTGTCTCACTCCCTTTCCAATTTTTATGTGTGCTGTATTCTCAAACAGCCGAATCTTTGCACTTGCATTTTCATAGATGTTATTAATAATATTAATGTATGCATCTTCAATACCGCAGGATTTCAGAGCCATTGTAACTGCTGATGGTTTCACCGAATCAAAGGCTTTTTCATAATCGATAAAAGCCATGCACAATGGAAGTTCATATTCTTTCGCTCTTTCAATTAGTTCTCTCAGTACGTGGATATGATCTATTGTGCTGTAGCCACTCCTGAATCCAGCTTGTTCTCTCGGTTGAGCCACGTTCAGTGTTACCTTTAAGCGGTGTGAAAGAACTTTAGTGAAGATTTTATAAACCACTGATCGGAGGCTGATAGGTCTGTAGTTCCTGAGATCCTCAATGTCACCTTTTTTATGTAGCAGGATCATTGTAGCGTTGTTCCAATCCTCAGGAATTTTCCTTTCATTAAGGCATCGAGTGAAAATTTGGGCGAGTACTGTTTCGATTTCTCCACTTGCTTCTTGTATGGTGTCTGGAGTAATTCCATCTTCTCCTGGAGTTTTTCCCCGCTTCGTGTTCTTGATTGCATGCGCAACTTCTGCTGGGAGGACTGAAAGAACTCTGGTATTGGTACCTTTCATGATGTCTGGAGAACATGTATCATCCCTTTCATGTAATTTGGAGTAGAAATCTTTCACTCGTGTCAAAATTTCGCCTCTATTTCTTGTTACAGAACCATTTTCTGTGCTCAGTGCCATAATCTGTTTTCTTCCCTTATTGAGATGTCGCTTTGCTATCTTTAGGCTTTGGTTGTTTTCAATTGCTTTCCTCACTAATTCGCAGTTGAATTTCCTTACGTCTTTAGTGATAATTTTTTGTACTGTCTTGCATAGCTCTATATATTCCACTTTGGAAGTCACATTTTCTTTAGTTGTCCTCATATCTCTTCTTTTTTGCATCAACATTTTGGTTTTTCCTGATAATTTGTACACATGCAACTTGTTCTTAGACCCAGCTCATGTTGTTGGTGTTTACATAAGAGTTTTGGTTACTTTTCTGTTAACTTCAGAAATATCCACGTCTTCCGATGTTAGGCGTTCTAAAGCAGAGAATCTGTTCTTCAGTTCCAACTTAAAGGTATTATGATGTTTTTTAAGGTTGGTTATGTCAGTACATTTTGTTTGTCTTATGAGCTTGCTACGTTCGAGTTTAGTGTTGAGGTGCATCTTACATCTCACCAATCTATGGTCACTGCCTGTGTTGAACTTGTTTAGCACACTGCAGTCTTCTATGACGAATTTTTTGTTACACATAATAAAATCAATTTCACTTGTCGTCCCATTTGGATGTCTCCATGTCCATTTCCCGTGTGGCTTTTTCTTGAAAAAGGAGTTCAAGATGAAAAACCCTCTTGCCTCTGCAAACTCAACGAGAGTATTTCCACCCTGGTTTCTGTTGCCGCGAGCGAATTTACCTACTGAAGTTTCATTCTGTTGCCGTGAGCGAATTTACCTACTGAAGTTTCATTCTGTTGCCGTAAGCGAATTTACCTACTGAAGTTTCATTCTGTTGCCATTGCCCTATTTTTGCATTGAAATCTCCCATAATTATCTTCAAGTGGTGCTTACCTTTATTATTTAGATGACGAATTTCCTCATAAAATTCTTCAATTTCTTCTTCAGGATGACTTGTGGTGGGTGCATGAGTTTGAATAATCTGAGCCTTGTATCTTCTCGAGAGTTGGATAACGAGTCGCGCAGTTCTGTCAGAGGCACTTTCAACTTCTGCAACTTTATACTTCAGTTTCTTGTTTATTATAAATCCAACACCACTAGTTCTGCCAGTATGTGTCCCACGATAGTAGAGGAGATGTCCACTTTTCCGTTCAATGAGATCTTCTCCTTTTCCCCTTACCTCACTTAGCCCCACGATGTCCCACTTGATCCTTTGCAGTTCCTCTTCCAATTCAAGAAGCCTTGAATCAGGAGATAGGGAGCATCCATTGTAAGTAACCAAGGTCAGTATCAGATGGCAGCCTAGTCCGGTCCTCCAAGGATTCTTAGCACCCTCTGCGTTCATGTCGCACTGACAGCAGCCTTGGACAGGTACATTCGAGCTGCCGGAGACTGAGGGCCAAGATTTAAGTTGTAGAGTCATTTTGGAGGGGTTTGGCCATAACTCACCACGCTGGCCAAGCGGGTTGGTGAGTGTAAGATAGCATTTCCTCTAATCCCGATGGTATAGTTATACTGCTATTGGCGGTCGTCAGAGCCCCTTTAGTGGGAACAGGATGCACCACGAGGAGGCGGGGTTGACATTTGACAAGGAGAGGCTTTGATGTTACGCATCACCTGACCTTACATTCCAAATATATATATATATATATATATATATAGGGATGTAGCCATTCCATATATATATATATATATATGGGACATCGTGGGGCTAAGTGAGGTAAGGAGAAAAGGAGAAGATCTCATCGAACTGAAAAGTGGACATCTCTTCTACTATCGTGGGACAGATACTGGCAGAACTAGTGGTGTTGGATTTATAATAAACAAGAAACTGAAGGATAAAGTTGTAGAAGTTGAAAGTTCCTCTGACAGAGCTGCACGACTTGTTATCCAACTCTCGAAAAGATACCAGGCTCAGATTATTCAAACTTATGCACCCACCACAAGTCATCCTGAAGAAGAAATTGAAGAATTTTATGAGGAAATTTGTCATCTAAATAATAAAGGTAAGCAGCACTTGAAAATAATTATGGGAGATTTCAATGCAAAAATAGGGCAACGGCAACAGAATGAAACTTCAGTAGGTAAATTCGGTCATGGCAACAGAAACCAGCGTGGAAATACTCTCGTTGAGTTTGCAAAGGCAGAAGGGTTTTTCATCTTGAACTCCTTCTTCAAGAAAAAGCCACACAGGAAATGGACATGGAGACATCCAACCGGGACGACAAGTGAAATTGATTTTATTATGTGTAACAAAAAATTCGTCATAGAAGACTGCAGTGTGCTAAACAAGTTCAACACAGGTAGTGACCATAGATTGGTGAGATGTAAGATGCACCTCAACACTAAACTTGAACGTGGCAAGCTCATACGACAAACAAAATCTATTGACATAACCAACCTTAAAAACACCATAATACCTTCAAGTTAGAACTGAAGAACAGGTTCTCTGCTTTAGAAGGCCTAGCATCGGAAGAAGTGGACATCTCTGAAGTTAACAGAAAAGTAACCAAAGCTCTTATGGAAACAGCAACAAAATTAGCTGGGTCTAAGAACAAGTTGCATGTGAACAAATTATCAGGAAAAACCAAAATGTTGATGCAAAAAAGAAGAGAGATGAGGACAACTAAAGAAGATGTGACTTCCAAAGTGGAATATATAGAGCTATGCAAGACAGTAAGAAAAAGTATCACTGAAGACGTAAGGAAATTCAACTGTGAACTAGTGAGGAAAGCAATTGAAAACAACCAAAGCCTAAATATAGCAAAGGGACATCTCAGTAAGGGAAGAAAACAGATTATGGCACTGAGAAAAGAAGATGGTTCTGTAACAAGAAATAGAGGCGAAATTTTGACAAGAGTGAAAGATTTCTACTCCAAATTATATGAAAGGGATGATATATGCACTCCAGACATCATGAAAGATACCAGTACCAGAGTTCCTCCAGTCCTTCCAGCAGAAGTTGCACATGCAATCAAGAACATGAAGCGAGGAAAAGCTCCAGGAGAAGATGGAATTACTGTAGACATCATACAAGAAGCAAGTGGAGAAATCGAAACAGTACTCGCCCAAATTTTCACTCGATGCCTTAATGAAGGAAAGATTCCTGAGGATTGGAACACCGCTACAATGATCCTGCTACATAAGAAAGGTGACATTGAGGATCTCGGAAACTACAGACCTATCAGCCTCCTATCAGTAGTTTATAAAATCTTCACTAAAGTTCTTTCACACCGCTTGAAGGTAACACTGGACATGGCTCAACCGAGAGAACAAGCTGGATTCAGGAGTGGCTACAGCACAATAGATCATATCCACGTGCTGAGAGAACTAATTGAAAGAGCGAGGGAATATGAACTTCCATTGTGCGTGGCTTTTATCGATTATGAAAAAGCCTTTGATTCGGTGAAACCATCAGCAGTTACAATGGCTCTGAAAACCTGCGGTATTGAAGATGCATACATTAATATTATTAATAACATCTATGAAAATGCAAGTGAAAAGATTCGGCTGTTTGAAAATACAACACACGTAAAAATTGGAAAGGGAGTGAGACAAGGTGACACCATATCTCTGAAGCTCTTTAATGCTACATTGGAGGGTGTTTTTCAGTCGCTGAGCTGGGAAAACAAGGGGATAAAGATTAATGGAGATTATCTAACCCACCTTCGTTTTGCTGATGACGTAGTCATTTTTGCAACTACCCCATCAGAGCTGCAGAGTATGATCCAGGAACTTGCTGACAAGAGTAAAGAAGTGGGATTAAAAATGAACTTTCAGAAGACAAAAGTGATGTTCAATGCTTTTACAAGAAATGAAGATTTATCGATTGATGGAGAAAAGCTGGATATAACAGACACATACGTTTATCTTGGACAGCAGATATCAAGTGAGGGTCACATTGATGAAGAAATTAATCGGCGCACAAAACTTGCCTGGAGAGCTTTTGGAAGAAACAGCATAATTTTCAAGAGCAATATGCCATTATGTCTTAAAAGAAAAGTGTTTGATCAATGCATCCTTCCAGTGCTTACGTATGGTGCAGAGACGTGGACCTTAACTAAAAGAGACATACAAAGGCTGCAGACAACTCCAAGAAGCGTGGCATGGAGAGGTGCATGCTTGGTGTAACCAGGAGAGATAAGAAGAGGAACTCGTGGATCCGAAAAATGACGAGAGAGGATGACGTCATGATCAGAGTTAAATCCCTGAAATGGCAATGCGCTGGACATACTGCCAGAAGGACAGATCATCGATGGACAGCCGAAATTTTAGATTGGATTCCAAGGGACAGGAAAAGACCCAGAAGAAGACCACATGGGGGATGAAATTCGAAAGTATGCGGGAGTGACATGGAGGAGACTGGCACAAGACAGACCGTTGTGGAGGAAACTTGGGGAGACATTCGTCCAGCAGTGGATTGATAATGGTTGACAATGATGATGATGATGATGATGATGATGATATATAAACGAACGAAGAGGTACATCCGCAGGTGTGGCAGAATTAACACGCATCCCATTGCTGGGAAAGACGACGCATCCCATTGCTGGGAAAGACGACGCATACCGTCTGGAAAGAGGAACTTTAGTTTCTCCTTGAACCATTTGGATCTGTCAACATGAAAGTCACATGTTGACAGATCCGAGCTGTAGGCTGGGTGGTGCAGAACCTCTTACCCTTTCCGTGCTAACGCATCCTGCATAATGTGTGGAACAGAATCACACCACGCGAAAGCATGCCAGGTCACCCATTCTTGATTGCTTTATGCAGCTTGTCCACTGTGTCGATGTAGTGGTTGGCATTGCTGTTCACGTGAGTCTCTTTAAAGTCCACCAACATAAACCCTTCATGGTCAAAAAATGCCGTCAGCATAACCTCCCCGGCGGAGTCCTGTGACTTGAATTTTATGTGTTTTGGTGATCCGGGATGTTTCCATTGCATGCTCGCTGGTTTGCTGGATGGCTCAAAGTGGTGGCACCGCGATTCGTCACCTGCCACTATGCGCGATATAAATGCATCACCCTCTGCTTTGTAACGCAGCAAGTGGTTCAAACTCCAACCCATACATTCTTCCTTATGGTGGTCAGTCAGCATCCGCGGGATTAATTTTAAACAAACTTTCCGATATTGCATTATCTTCGTAACCACAGTTTGAACTGTAACAAATGTCATAGCAAAGTCCTCCGTTTGTGAACGTCAGCCCCGACGACGGTTTTACATACATTTCTTTCTGGGTGTGGGCGCATTGTTTGTGTTATTCGCGCGCTCCCCGCCGATCAAGGTTATCGTCCTTATTTAGGCTTCCGACGCCAAGCCTTAGTTCTCTTCCCTGATATGGACTCCATTACTTCCTGCCCCACTGCTTTCCAGGTGCTTTGTGTTCATCACAATGTCGTTATAAACGTGTTCACTGCGTATCATTGCTTCTCATGTAAAACGCCTGGTCGTCATCGCTTGCAGTGTCCGCTCACCTCTTCTTGTTCTTCCTCAACGGCTGCTCAAGTGCCCATCACAGAACCCCCTTCTTCACTTCCGGTCACCACGCCTGCACTTGTTTCGCTTCCACCTTCTTAGTTTCCATCTCGATTGTCGTTGCCTTCCTCTGCAGGTCTTTTTCCTTCTCCACTAGCGTTTCCTCTTGTGGATACATCTGGATCTACTGCTCCTGCTTCGGTGCCTTCGTCTGTCTTGCTTTCTTCTTCGTCGTCTGTTGTCTGTGCTTTGTCACATCCCGTTGCCGACCTTTCTCCGCCTGTTCAGGTGCTGCCTTCTTTGTTTTCGCACGTCACCTCGTCAATCCCAACCACGGGATTCTCTGCTCCATCATCTTCGCTGTGTACGTCAGCCTCGCCACCCTCAGACGCTCATCCTTTCTTCAGCCGTTCCAGTACTCCGGTGTGCTCTCCGCCCGTTTCAACTTCTCCGAGCTCTTCTGATGCCTCTAGTATTGTTGCCTTCCTTTCGATTTCCGGTCCCGTGATCGGTCCCCGCTTTCCAGCACAGCTACTCTTCTGGATTTGTGTGAAGCCTCACCTTCACCAGCTCCTGTTGCCCCATCAGTTGCCTCTTTGCTTGCGTTATGCGCACATGATCCAGATCTTCCTTGTCAGACTTCTCACTTGCTGTCGGTTACTCCTTCTTCATCACCACGTCCCTGTTGGTACTGCTTCTAATAAGAAGTGCCGTCGTCGCTCTAATCGAGAGACTCGTACTAAGCGAACCGCAGTCGCTCAGCCTTCTCTTCATCGTTCTTCAGGTTCCGCTCCTAATTCTACTGTTGCTGCTTTCGCCGAACTTATTGGTACTCCCTCCGTTTCCACTGCAATTGTCGCTCGCCAACAAGCTGTCCCTGGGTATTCGAAGATTCTCTTCCCAGATGCTGCCAACCATTGTTCTTTGCCTCTTCTTGTGACGCTGGTTTGGATCCCCTTCTTGACTCACATGATCCAGCTGATTACTCGAATATGATCGAGGATATTCGCTGCTTCCTCCACGTTTTCGTTGACCTCACGAGATCTTACCCCTGATATATTTCGTTATTAAAGTTTTCTTAATTGCTACCTTGGTGATACTCAAAATCGCCTCATTGATCTGGTTCTGACCGATTAGTTTCTGTCTGCACTTGCATGATATTTCGCTTCCTGCCGTCTTTGCCTTGCTGCTGTTCCGTCTTACTTTGCATGTTTCTGTTTTGCGTTTTACCCAACCTTTTTCTTTCCGTTGTATCCTATGTACCGCCATGTTTTCTCCACATCTCGGTTCTTTCAAACATCCGCCCGGTGCCTACTTCCGTGAACCCGTCACATCGTTTTGTTCACAGCGCTTCTTCCTGTGTGCATTGTAATGCGCGATTCTTCTCTTATACCTTTCGTCATTGTCCTGGATTGCCCTATGTTGCTGTTCGCACCCAGTTAGTTTTTTCAGGTGTTCCGTGGGTTTGTTTTTCCTGTCTCGTCGAGTATTTGTCTTATGTCATGCCATGTGCCTCAGCATACCTTCTACTGTTGTGCTACGTTACTTGCTCATCCAGTGTGACTCATCTCGTAAGATACTTATCGTTATTGCTTTGCCTCATGCTAATTGATTGTCCCCTACTGTTACCTACACCATGCCATCTTTGCAAGTGTTATCTGTTGCACCTCGTTTTCTGCTTTTCATGCTGCGCCCCGGAGCATGAAAATAAAATTTCAAGATAGTCATTCGTTAGTAAATGGTGTGAACCGGAATAGACGCCATTTTCATAGTTTGAATAGCAATAGTTTTGGAGATGTTTAAAAAAGAATGTTAGTAGCTCACGATTTAGTTAGTAGCTCACGGTGAAATCGTGAGCTACTAACATTCTTTTTTAAACATCTCCAAAACTATAGCTATTCAAACTATGAAAATGGCGTCTATTCCGGTTCACACCATTTACTAACGAATGACTATCTTGAAATTTTTAATAAATTTACATGGTGAGAGGGGGTGGGGGGTGATGGTCGGTCTCGAATATATATATACATAAGTTCTCAATATTGTTATTTTTTTCTCAAAAACTGTTGTGGTTCAAACGATGAAAATGGATTTCCCCTCGGTTCATACGATTTGCTAACGAATGGCTATTTTGAAATTTTGAATTTCCATGGTGGGGGGCTGGTGAAATGGTCGGTCTCTCTGTATATATGCAAAATCTCAATATTATTTTTTAAATATCTCAAAAACTATTGCGGTTCAAACGATAAAAATGGAGTTCATTCCTGTTCATACGATTTAATAACGAATGGCTATTTCGGAATTTTGAATTTCCATGATGAAGGGGGGGTAAATGGTGTAGGCCTGTGACATTCTTTTTTAAATATCTCAAAAACTATTGCGGTTCAAACGGTGAAAATAGAGTTCTTTTCGGTTCATACGATTTGCTAACGAATGGCTATTTTGAATTTCCATGGGGGTGGGGGGCTGGTGAAATGGTCGGTCTCTCTGTATATGTGCAAATTCTCAATATAATTTTTTAAATATCTCAAAAACTGTTGCGGTTCAAACGATAAAAATGGAGCTCATTCCTGTTCATACGATTTACTAACGAATGGCTATTTCGGAATTTTAAATTTCCATGATGAGGGGGGAGGGGGGATGAAATGATCTGTAACATTCTTTTTTAAATATCTCAAAAATTATTGCGGTTCAAACGATGAAAATGGAGTTCTTTTCAGTTCATACGATTTGCTAACGAATGGCTATTTCGGAATTTTAAATTTCCATGATGAGGGGGGAGGGGGATGAAATGATCTGTAACATTCTTTTTTAAATATCTCAAAAACTGTTGCGGTTCAAACGATAAAAATGGAGCTCATTCCTGTTCATACGATTTACTAACGAATGGCTATTTCGGAATTTTAAATTTCCATGATGAGGGGGAAGGGGGATGAAATGATCTGTAACATTCTTTTTTAAATATCTCAAAAATTATTGCGGTTCAAACGATGAAAATGGAGTTCTTTTCAGTTCATACGATTTGCTAACGAATGGCTATTTCGGAATTTTGAATTTCCATGATGAGGGGGGGGAGGGAGGATGAAATGGCCTGTAACAATCTTTTTTAAATATCTCAAAAATTATTGCGGTTCAAACGATGAAAATGGAGTTCTTTTCAGTTCATACGATTTACTAACGAATGGCTATTTCGGAATTTCAAATTTCCATGATGAGGATGGGAGGATGAAATGGTCTGTAACATTCTTTTTTAAATATCTCAAAAATTATTGCGGTTCAAACGATGAAGATGGAGTTCTTTTCAGTTCATACGATTTACTAACGAATGGCTATTTCGGAATTTTAAATTTCCATGATGAGGGGGGAGGGGGATGAAATGGCCTGTAACATTCTTTTTTAAATATCTCAAAAATTATTGCGGTTCAAACGATGAAAATAGAGTTCTTTTCGGTACATACAATTTGCTAACGAATGGCGATTTTGAAATTTTGAATTTCCATGATGAAGGGGGGGGGTAAATGGTGTAGGCCTGTGACATTCTTTTTAAATATCTCAAAAACTATTGCGGTTCAAACGATGAAAATGGAGTTATTTTCGGTTCATACGATTTGCTAACGAATGGCTATTTTGAAATTTTGAATTTCCATGGTGGGGGGCTGGTGAAATGGTCGGTCTCTCTGTATATATGCAAATTCTCAATATTATTTTTTAAATATCTCAAAAACAATTGCTGTTCAAACGATAAAAATGGAGTTCATTCCTGTTCATACGATTTGCTAACGAATGGCTATTTCGGAATTTCAAATTTCCATGATGAGGGGGGAGGGTGGATGAAATGGCCTGTAACATTCTTGTTTAAATATCTCAAAAATTATTGCGGTTCAAACGATGAAAATGGAGTTCTTTTCGGTTCATACGATTTGCTAACGAATGGCTATTTTGAAATTTTGAATTTCCATGGTGGGGGGCTGGTGAAATGGTCGGTCTCTCTGTATGTATGCAAAATCTCAATATTATTTTTTAAATATCTCAAAAACTATTGCGGTTCAAACGATGAAAATGGAGTTCTGTTCGGTTCATACGATTTGCTAACGAATGGCTATTTCGGAATTTTGAATTTCCATGATGAAGGGGGGGGGTAAATGGTGTAGGCCTGTGACATTCTTTTTTAAATATCTCAAAAACTATTGCGGTTCAAACGATAAAAATGGAGTTCATTCCTGTTCATACGATTTGCTAACGAATGGCTATTTCGGAATTTTGAATTTCCATGATGAAGGGGGGGGGGGGGTAAATGGTGTAGACCTGTGACATTCTTTTTTAAATATCTCAAAAACTATTGCGGTTCAAACGATGAAAATGGAGTTCTTTTCGGTTCATACGATTTGCTAACGAATGGCTATTTTGAAATTTAGAATTTCCATGGGGGTGGGGGGCTGGTGAAATGGTCGGTCTCTGTGCGTATATGTAAATTCTATTATTTATTAAATATTTCAAAAACTATTGCGGTTCAAACGACAAAAATGGAGTTCATTCCTGTTCATACGATTTACTAACGAATGGCTATTTCGGAATTTTGAATTTCCATGATGAGGGGGGGTGAAATGATAGGCCTGTAACATTATTTTTTAAATATCTCAAAAACTATTGCGGTTCAAACGATGAAAATGGAGTTCTTTTCAGTTCACACGATTTGCTAACGAATGCCTATTTTGAAATTTTGAATTTCCATGGTGGGGGCTGGTGAAATGGTCGGTCTTTCTGTATATATGAAAATTCTCAATATTATTTTTTAAATATCTCAAAAACTATTGCGGTTCAAACGATAGAAATGGAGTTCATTCCGGTTCATACGATTTACTAACGAATGGCTATTTCGAAATTTTGAATTTCCATGGTGGGGGGGGGCTGGTGAAATGGTCGGCCTCCTATAATTATATGCAAATTCTCAATATTATTTGTTAAATATCTCAAAACCTATTGTGGTTCAAACGATGAAAATGGAGTTCATTCCGGTTCATACGATTTATTAACGAATGGCTATGCTGAAATTTGAAATATCTATTTTTTGGGGGTACCATTTCACCAGCCCCCCACTTTGTTTTTTAAATAACTCAAAAACTATTGCGGTTCAAACGAAAAAATTGAGTTCGTTCCGGTTCATACGTGGTACAAACGAATGGTGCAAAAAAAATTTAAAAATTCCATGGTGGGGGCTATCGTTTCACACCCCCCCCCACTTTGTTTTTTAAATATCTCCAAAACTTTTGCGGTTCAAACGAAAAAACCGAGTTCATTCCGGTTCATACGTGGTACAAACGAATGGTGTCTGAAAAATTAAAAAATTCCGTGGTGGGGGGCTGGTGAAATGCACCTGAAAAAACAGCTCTTTCTCTCAAGTGTTGTCTACTGGCACTGGTCCAACGCAGTAAGAAAATGCTGGACTTCGCGTGCAGTGCGAAGACAGCATATTTATCAACTTCAAAACTTTTTTTCGCTGTAATTGGGAACACTAAACGACACTTTTCCACACTACGGGTTACTCTATTTCAATTACAAAAAAATTCCATCCGTTTTTGCTTATATCCCAATGCGGTCGGAAAAACGCGAACTTAGTGTGTCGTGCGGAGATGTAAGATATTTGTCGATTTCAAAAAAAAATTCTTTTGTTATTCTTGTTGACCCAATTGGCAACTTTTCCGCCCTAGGCGATATGCAAATTAAAAAAAAAAAAAAGTTTTTTTCGGCCCACCCTACTCTCAACTTCAGTCCATCGTCTAAACGATTCCGAGTACTTATTTCAACTGAAATCAGTCAGTCTTGTGATTTTTCTTGCAAGAAACACAGCTGTGAAGACTAAATTCGCAGATGCAGAAAACGGTCACTTTCACGTTCTCTTACCAAACTCATCCTGTTAACCGTTTAACAAACAGTGGATGCTTACATTAAATTCAGATCATATATAGAGGATTTTAGGAAGTGTCTGACCCCAGGTCTGAAGGTGGACGTCAAGTAATTTTGCTTCCTATACTTCCAATGGAAAAACTTTTGTACACATTTTCTTCAAAATTAGTGCATTCCCAAGGATGAAAATTTGAACATCAATTAAAATAACCTCATATTATAACGTGGAATACTTAAAATTTTAATGCGTTCAAGAAATGCAGATCTTTTCCGATCTGCACTTCTTGAACGCATTGCCTCACAGTACCTTCTTGCGGTGTGGTGGTGGGTCCCTGTCGTCGTTTTACTTCACTTTGTCACCCCGGGGATCCGTGGTTTCAGGTGCGCGATGATACGGTCTCCTTCCTGATTTGAGATTGTAGCGGTCCCAGAGCTAATCAATGTATTGTGTAAGTTATTGTATACGTATATTATACTGTTTATTTTTCTTAGTGCCGCATTTGTATTTCTTGCATTGTTGCCTGGTATATATCGTGTGTGTATCGTCTTTGCGTCATTTCTTTCGGATGACTTTCACAACTGAATTTACCACACTTAAGCGTTTATTCTGTTTGACAACTGACGTGGTTATATTCGTCTGTGCTGTTTACTTTCCTATCACGCATTGTTTTGTGTTTTTATAGTTTTCTTGCCGCGGGCACTGTGTTCCGAGGATTCTGTTCACCTGACGTGATGCCAGTTTATGTTTAGCGGCTTCATTGAACCTTCCCGGTGCATATTATAGCGTTTTGTGTCGTAATTTTTGTTACTATTTTTGTTTTTGTTTAATGAGCTGGACCCACAGCATGAAACCCTGTTATTTGTAGGTGCAGGATCTCGGTGCGTATGGACCTTTCCACCACCTCTCACAAGTGCTCTATTGGGTCCATGTCGGGGAACGTGGTGACCACACCATCCGTCGGAAATGTCCAGAATGCTCATCGAACAAATTGTAGGCAACTTGGGCCCGATGCCATAGTAAATTGTCATCCTGGAAAAATCCCTTTCTTGTTGGTGTACATGAAGTCCACGAAGGGCTTCAAACGGTCACCCAGCAGAGCTCCAAAGCGATTAAAAGTTAATGACACGAGAACCAGAGAACCCAAACCGTGCCACATAAAGACATTCCACACATGTATGGAACCACCACCAGTTTGTACAGTGTCTTGTTGACAGCTTGACTCCATGACATCGAGAGATCCTCGCCACACCCGAACCCTATCATCAGCACGTAACAACTGGTAGCGTGACTCATCGGACCATGCCACATGTTGCCAGTCTTCCAGGGTCGAATCACTGTGTTCACGAGCCCAGGTGAGGCGCTGTGTCCGATGTCGTGGTGTTAACAAGGGCATTCTGATGGGTGTTTTGCTCCTATACCCCATTGGCCGCTTATTTACGCTGCACTGACCTGTTGAAAATGTCTCTGCCAGCTCCTGCATTGAATGTGGATATTATTTCAGCTAGTGTCGCTTGTCTGTTAGTATGGGCAATCCTGGTCGGACGCCGCCGGTCACGGTCATTCGTGGTCGGCCACTGCGCTGTAACCGGTGGGTGGCAATGCCTTTCATGAGGTATTCTCGCAACAGACGTGACACCGTGTATCGAAGAATGTTGAATGTTCGCGCAACTTCAGAAATTGAATGTCCCATCCGTCTGGCTGCCATTACTGAGCCTCGTTCAAACTCCGATAATTTACGTCGGAATGCCATAATCCTACTGGGGGTTGTTCAAATTGACTCACGAGATTACACCTCGCAACTGATAAAAATCGTAGGGTGCTTCAAAGACGACCGCTCCAGTTAAAAAATCCATACTGATATCCAGGGTGTAACTTGTGCCGGAGCGCGCACCCCCTTTCTTGCCGGAGCGCGCACCCCTTTCTTGCCGGAGCGCGCACCCCTTTCTTGCCGGAGCTGAGCTCCCCCACTAATTTGCAACGAACCTTCGTCTCACATTTACATCTGGGTTGCAAATTTCCAAGAGTTTGTGGTGTGCTGTAACAAAATATTTTAATCTGTCAAGCTGGAGCATCTTCAAGCAAGTAAACAACATACTTATGTTATACTTATGAGGAACTTATAACGCAAGTAAAAGTTTTACGTACCGGCTACTGGCGTGATCCCCGAGATATTTTACATTGGGAAAAGGAGCTGGAAAAACTTTGCAACCGTTTAAAAATAAACGCTAGAGAAGTGATTAAAGATTTTAGAATATATATGTCCAGTGCCGGGAGAGGGGTGAGAAACAGCTTTAAAACCTTGAATTCCATTGTGAACTGTAACCCCATATCTACTGCAGAATGTGAAAGGGGCTTCTCTGCAATGGACAACATTGTAACGCCACAGAGAACCTCACTGAACACTGGCACAGTGTCCCAACTAATGTTCTTAAAATTAGTTGGGCTTTCACTAAAACATTTCAATCCAATATAATACGTAAAAAGTTGGCTGGCAAAAGGGGCATCACACTGCTGATGGTTTGAACTGCTGAGTGGCCAGTAAAAAGGAGGAAAATTCGGAAATGTTAGCCCTGTGGAGTTTTTTTTGTAAATTATAGTTATATGACCATTATTCTGATAAGATTTAAAAGTTCCATTATTCCGGTAAGTTTTACAATTGTAAACAACAGTTTCTTCATTTTGTAAACCATTCCAATACTTTTAGAGAAAGGAAAAATAAACTGTCGAATTGCTTTAAAAAAATTTAAAGAAATTTCATGGTTTGCATGCATGACAGCAACACGGTACCAAGAATTAGCTATTCACAAGAAATGTCAAAATTTCGGTACTTATTATTTATCAATTATTATATATGTTTCAACAAAAGTGTGTTTAGATAGACAGTAATTAAATAAAATGTACAGTTTAAAGAACACACACATATCAAACTGAACAACAGAAGTAACCCCCCGATAGATATTTTTCATAGAACAATTACCGAGATAATTTTTATCATTTCGGTACATCACTAATTCACGGGGCAATTTCCCGTAATATTTTTAGAGCCCCGGTACTTTTTAGCACGTCTTTTGTAAAAAAAGATCTTGCTTCTGTTATCGGTTTGTCCGTCCGTCCGCCTGTACCCACGATAGCTCTGCAACTATCAGTCCTATTTGAAAAATTCTTTTTGCATTCGGAAGCATGAAATATGCAAATCATGATCCTTCATTTCGTTTTTTATTTTACGATGTACAATTTCGCCGGTAGAGGGCGTAAATGCAGATGATGTTGAATTCACAAATACGTTTTATTCCACATATTTGCTCCTAAATATCCGATTGAAATTTTTTTTATCTTTCGATTCCATGTATGTCGAAGAGTATTTTAGATATAGTTACTTTTCCAAATTACGCATAGATTTTCCGCTAGGAGGCGTAAAAGTAAATTATATTTTTCCCGATAACTCTTCTTCTAAAACTACGGTTTGAAATTTTTTTCTTCAGCGAATACATCTCCTGATGGAAAATCTTTTGCATATAATTTCAAATTTTTGGTAAAGAATACTTTGGCCACCAAAGGGGCGTAAGTGTTAAATTTTGCTTCTGATGTATTTTCCATAAAATCGGGGCTTCTAAAATATCGATTAAAAAAATTCTTTCGTGGACTGCTGCCACTCACATCGAAAACCTTTTCGGAATATTTTCTTCTTAAAATATTTCAGTTTCTCCACCAGAGGGCGTAGATGTACATCTTATTTTTGTCAATATCTCTACTTCTAGGAGGCCGATTTGAAAGATTCCTTCTTTGTTGGATAGTGTTTTCCGTGTGACATGTTTTTCATTTAATTTCAAAATTTTCAAGTAATTCATAGACTTTCCGCTAGGGGGCGTAGCGGTAAATTGCGTTCCCCTCTATATCTCTGCTTCTAAATCTCCGATTTGAAAAAATCTTTCTGCACCGGATACAGCACCTGATGAGAAATTGTTTGCACATAATTTCAAATTTTTGAAAAAAAAATAGTTTGGCCACCAGGTGCGTAAATCTTAATTTCCGCTTCTGTTGTATTTCCATCAAAATATGAGCTTCTAAATTCTCGATTGAAAAAAACATCGTTTGTTGACCGATACTACTCATGTTGACAAACCTTTTGTTTTGGTGAAAAATCTCAGCCACGTTATATATTTATTAAATAGGTAGCCAAAATTAAATCTGAAGGGAAATTTTGAATTTCGACTAAAATTTAACTTTGGGAGATGGGTGGATGCATTTCGAAACAAAAATATTTTCTAAGTATTAGAAGGCCATGAACATCCTAAACAAAAATGCATCTGAAAATTTACATTCCACAAGAAGTTATTGGAAAGTTTGCGTTGTTTGTGTTTACGCAGAGTTGAGTCACCTGAAAGTGCAAAAATAAGTGAATATTGTTGCATGTGTATGAAAAGGTGTCACTATAAGTCCTAGGATAAAACGTGCTCGTTCAATAACAACTTGTGGAGGCGGTGAAAATCAATTTAAAAGGATAGGACAAAAATTGCAGTTATGAAATACCTTATAAAACCAGGATTCGGATCGATAGCCTTAGTCAAGCTAAGGTGGGGTACATGGGACCAAGTCATGGAAGACAACAGCACACAAAAATTTTCACACTGCACTAATTTTGGACTTTTTTTGAAAGGCTACTGCCTGTATTTATTATTTTTCTTTAAAAACTTAATAAGGTCATTTAGTGGACAATCAGATGGCATTTCCTTTTTGTTGTTTGCTAAAACACAGCAGTACAAAAACAGAACCTCAATTTCTGTTCTATTTCTCTTTGGCCACTGGCCCCATGAACAGCACAACTCTACATATTTCAACACAGCTAGTTTGAACACTAGGCATTGACTTTATGCATCCAAAATTATACCATGATTCACATAGCTTACACAAAAATAAAAATACTGGATTATTTTTAATTCCACAAGGTGGACTAGTTCTGTTCTTTTGAAACGTACTCTCTTCTCTCTCACCTAGTTAGCTCAATGACAAATTTACAATTTTACACTTATTGATTTAAATTTACAGCACCTAAACAATCTTAGCAAACTCTGCAATCTCCCAGACCAGCTTCAAAAACTTCAATTAAATTTACAGTTATAATAAGAGCCCCAAATTATACATTAACCAAATCCACTATCTGAAAGTAAACAAACCAAGTAAATTATCCTCACAACAGAATTTACACTGAGCACAAGCATTAATTAACATTGCATAACCTATAGAACTACCCTGAATGAACCTACTTCACCTACAAAGAAACCTCACTAACTTAAAAATTATCACTATTCATAACATCACCATAATTCAGAAATTCAAACACTCCTCTTGCACCAGCCTGCTCATAAAAATCACCTCACTCTGCACTTCACATAATAGCTCAAGATACTTAATAACTCTATACTGTAAACAAAAGCTCAAAAATACCAATCAACCAAATTTCCAAACCAAATATCAAGCTCACCAACACCAACAACCAGAATTCAGAATTTACATCCCCAGCACTACAGCAAATCATAAACAAATAAATTTAGATACTTTAAATCACCAAACAAACTTAAATTTAACACCTGCAGTGAATTACTGAGGTAGCGGCGAGGCAAATACTCTCAGTTCAGACACTACCCTGGGTTTTGAGAACCAACACAGGAAGAAAATACCAGTCAGGCTGAAGGCGTGAAATTGGGTCGTGAATCCAATTTCAGCCTATGCAAAAGGAAAGGAAAAAATCCTCAAGTGCGACACATCATCATCAGGCACAGAATTTCCTCTAACATGATCTCGCCACATTTCTTGAAGCAACGCCCGACCGACCCTCGCTGGCAGTACATATCTCCGTGAGCAGCGAAACTACTGGGGGGGGTTGAAGACAAGTTTTCCCCCAAAAACCACGTCCTCAAGGATCTCCCTTTTCGAACCAATGCATGATCCCACCTTGATCAACCACGCCTGCAAGAGCCTGTCGTACTTCAACCCTAAATACTCCAGGCACATCCGGCCCAGAACCAACACAACTATATCCCAGAAAAAATTCACTTATCTCTCTATATATCCCAAGAAATCCTAAATCACAATATCCACATATATCCCAGGAAAATCCACTTTATCTCTCTCCACATATATCCCAGGAAAATTCACTAAATCTCTATATCCACATATATCCCAGGAAAATTCACTTATCTGTATATCCACACATATCCCAGGAAAAAATCACTTATCTCTCTCCACATATATCCCAGGAAAATTCACTTATCTCTATGTCCACATATAGCCCAGGAAAAATCACTAGCAAGGAAATTCCTCTGTACCATGGCAATGTGCAGGTCCGCTTCAGACAATAACACTGACCATTTACATAACCCACTAAATATTTTCACCTTATTGAAAATTAAAATTACAATTTAGACTCTTTTTGTAAAAACAAGAAAATTTAGGCCAAAGAAAAGAACAATTAATACTGGAACTGGTGAGCAAAAGTGTGTCTTCTCAACCCATGATGTTCATTCTTTTTGTGAAATACTAAACTTGAGAACAAAAAATACTTTAACTTCTATTCTGCACATATCGCATCCTGGTGAAAATTCCCTACTCAGAGCCCTCTGCCCTAGGACAAGTTCCCGGTTTGCCCTAAGATCACCCCTTTCCAATGGGAGATTAACACTCATCTGGAGCATGTAAAATACTGGTCCTCAATTAACACTCCTACCATCTTAATTTCGACACTCAACACTCCAAGAATGTAAACAACACTTTAGGTTTCCAATTTCATCACACTATAATATGTTCCCAAAATCCCAATATAAATCATCCCATAATTTATCTTCACTCAAAAAAAAAAAAAAATAAATAACTCAACGCTGTAAAAGACTAGAGAGAAATGTTTACTATTATTTTATCACCCACGACATCACAATAACACTGCTTTTCAATTATCACATGCCCAACTAAACTATTATCGATGCACCAAAATTCACTGTGCCCAAACATTAAACTAAATTTTTCCGATACATCAAAATTTACTGGCCTGGGGAGTTGCTACACTACCAGACATGACAACACAAAAAAAAAAAAACATAAATGAAAGCATTTTCAACTCCCCTCTCTTTTTCTCTGAACTCATACCTGAGGAACTAATAAGTCTTAATTTTGAAAACTGAACGATAACAATATGGGGACGTCTGTCCCACATCCAGCTAACCAAAAAAAAAAAAGAAAATTTCTTCTTTTTTTTTTTCGCAGAACTATAAATTTGATTTCACACTGCTGACCCACTCGTTCAACAATTCCGCAGCGGTCACAACATAATACAAAAAAAATCGAGTCAGAATTTACCTTCTGGGCTGGGCAGGAACAAATCTTGTTTCAAATAAAAAAAAATCTTCTCGTCACACCGTCACTGTTGATCCTCTCTTCGCCTCCAACAATGTCTTTCTCTTTCTTTTTGGACACAATGTGCCCGAGCACTTCACCTGAACACAGGGAAAACAAAAGACATCCCGAATTCTCCCTTGTCCTTTTCGATGCTCATCCCTGGTAGGAATTTTGTTGGCTGCATTGGAAGGTGGACGGCAAAGGCGCGGAGGTTCCCCTTTCTTTATCCATCAGCTCTCACGAGAATGCTTAGGAGTGCATCGGTGATCATCTTTCGCTGCGCCCAGAGGAGGTCTCGTCCTACGGTGGTCCTGTCCTTTCTTCATAATTTCTTCCACCTCTTTTCATCTGGTGGAATCCGCGAGAAATTCATCGCAAGCCCTGAGCTCCTTTTAATTTTTTTTTTCATGTAACCAACCATGAGCCTGACAAGACCCCACGCTAGAAGACCGTCGCTACTAGGCTCCTTTAAGCTTTTTAACTCGATGTCAAATCATGGTGGTCAGCAAAATTGCTCTCCCCACCAAAAGGCGAGGAGAGACTCGGCTGTCCCCTCTTCCTCCCAGCCAGCAAGAGAACAAGAACAAAAGTGTCTGAGCCAAGCGTCTCAAAGTGTCAAAGAAACTCTCGCGTGTTGGAAAAAATACTGACCCCTGATTGGCTGACCTCTGCAAACAGCGGAATTTCTCTCCCACGCCTCGAGTGACCTCTGACCTTCACTCAGACATCGTTGCAGCGTCCAACACTCTCCACGAAAAAATGTTACTAGCACGTGCATCCTCTGGTCGGCCAGGGGAAGATGAACTTGACCTTCAACACGTAGGGACCAAGCCTCTCGACCCTGAGGTCTAAAAATAGATTCTGTTGCTGAATTCCTTACCCAAAAGACGAAAAGATGTTGCACTTTTGGGCGACTTTTTCACGACGTTGGGAAATGAGGAACGCAAAAATGGCGAATTCTTGCTTTGCAGAAAATCACTAATTTTAATTTTCTTTTTCTCTCGTTCCGTGATGTTAAACTAAAATTAATTTTGATTCTCTGAGGTGCACACCTACTCGCCTTTTCCTATCGCGATAAAAGAACAGATAAAATAATTATTTTCAAAACCCCAAAGTCAGTTAAATCAAATATTATTCTCTTTTTTCATTAACATGAAATTTTGTTTTCCTGGTTGTGATTAAGACAAGCGAATTTTGCGCACGAATTCCCCTGCCTTTCAACCAGGAATTTTCTTCTAACGTATGTCATGGGAGAAAATTTTTGCATTAATTAATCTCTGATAAACCAACAGAAAGATTGATCAGGTCTCTCTGAAATTCACCAGAGGTTAAAATTTTCGCCATGACACTTTTAGAAACATTTTCTTCTTAAAACAGTGAATGGTTTCTACGCCAGAGGGCGTAGATGTGTATCTTATTTTTGTCAATATCTCTACTTCTAGGAGTCCGATTTGAAAATTTCCTTCTTTGTTGGATAATGTTTCTAGTGTGACATGTGGTTCATATAATTTCAAAAATTTCAAGTAATTCATAGACTTTCCGCTAGGGGACGTAAATGTAAATTGTGTTTCCCTCTATATCTCTGCTTCTAAATCTCCGATTTGCAATATTCTTTCTAAACCGCATACAGCTCCTGATTGGAAATCGTTTGCACATATTTTTTATTTTTTGTAAGAAATGGTTTGGACACCAGGTGGCGTAAGTCTTAATTTCCGCTTCTGTTGTATTTGCAGCAAAATATGAGATTCTAAAATCTCGATTGAAAAAAAATCGTTTGTTGACCGATACTTTTCATGTCGACAAACCTTTTAGGAAAATTTTCTTGAAATAATACATGGTTTCTACGCCAGGGGGCGTAGATGTATATCTTATTTTTGTCAATATCTCTACTTCTAAGATTACGATTTGAAAAAATTCCTTCTTTGTTGGATAGTGTTTCTGATGCGAAATGTTTTTCCTATAAATTCAAAATTTTCAAGGAAATCACAGACTTTCCGCTAGGGGACACAAAGGTACTAGTAAATAGCGTTTTCTGCGTTATTTCTGCTCCTAAAGCTCTGATTTGAAAAATTCTTCCTGTATCACATACAAGACGTGATGGAAAATATTTTTTACATAATTTCTAATTTTTGGTAAAGAATGGTTTAGCCACCAGTGGTCATAAGAGTTAATTTCTGCTTCTGAAGTATTTATTGCAAAATCTGGGCTCCTGAAAACTCGACTAATTTTTTTTTCTTCGACCGATACCGCTTATATGGAAAAACCTTTTGAGAATACTTTCTTCCTAAAATAATGCATGATTTTCCCACCAGGGGACGTAAAATCGCATCTTATTTTTGTCGATATCTTTGTTTCTAAGAGTTCGTAAGCTCACGATTCCGTTTACAGCAATATCTGAGGGATTAAAAATCCGATTGAAAAACTTTTTTCTTCCGTCAGATCCTATTGTTTTCCATACCGGTTCCATTGACTTTGAATAGCTTTGATAAATTTAATTTGCGTCAGAACGGATTCAAAAGACGTGCTTATTACACCTGAAAATTCGGTGTTATCTTTCTTGTTTTCTCTAGAAATTAAGCACTGCTGATATCCCATGACTTTTGGCACTTCAGGGTAAAATGGCGAAAACGTGTGAGGGTCCTTAAACACCCATTTTTAGCACATCAAAATAAGAAATTAACAAAGATTATTAAGGACACAGCTGATTAACGAATTCCGCATTGTACTTAGTATTAACGAGTGTAAATAATCAACAATTCGAGTTCGACATATTTATTCACTGAAAAGCATTTTTGGATTAATTACTAATTGCACAAGAATAGGTGAAACTCACAAATATGCATACAGGTAAAAGTGGAATTTATTACATCCTGTAATAGTAAGCAGGGAAAAGTGCACACAAAGATTATAAACAGTAATACGGAATGCTATGTGCATTGAAATACTATTAGATGAGATTTCTTAGCATGCGTAAAGGTGGGACAGAATCATTCAATCTTTCCATGAAAAACATATTTAAGTCTCTAGGTGTACAATGGCATCCATCACCTCGATATATGCCGGAATCAAGTTCTCTTAGTCTTAAGTTCCTGCAGTCTTTTAATAATTCCCAAACATTTGTGTTTTCCAGATTTTTATCACGTAGCTGCAGAACTTCTAAGAAACGGAAGCGATTGAAACGCAGTGCACGCTCGAATAGCGTTATCATATCTCCTCCTGTTAGATCTAGGCGTTTAACATTTACTGATGAACATAAGAGCTCGTAAATATAATTCTCGCAACTAGAAAACTTCTTAACGACAATTTCTTCAACATTGGAAACAACCCTAGATAGATCACTTGGGAAATCAAGATGATTATTGCCATCAGAATGTCTGCTTCGCATAATGTCAAGCGTGAGTTTCTTAATGTTGCAAAACGCTAGCAAAATCTCACTGAGCCTTTGCAGATAAAATGCCTCTGAATCGGATGAGTATACGCTTCATGAAGAACAGCATACATCTTCTATTTTACTCCCTACTTTTAGCACGAATTTTTGGAAAGAAGTGTTGTCCTTTTCCTGCTCATAGCAATCATATAAATAGAATCTTTTAAAAGTTTTTGCAGACAGCGCTTCCAAAACCTTAGGATTAATTTCATAAAGCGAGAGATGAACAGTGTCTATATCAGGGCAAGCATTCAAAGCTGCGCTGTTCTTCTTTGCAGTGGAATCATTGTCCACGCAGATCTCTGTAAGTTTAAGAACAATGGGTGAAAATGAATTTGCTGCCGCCGCTTCTTGCAGCTGAGATATGGCACTCACGACTGAGGGAAACGGGATATAGTAGAAGGTTCTGGGGAGATCTCTATGGCAGAAGTCCCTGAATTCTGGCAGGTGTTGCAAAACGCAGGCGATGGAGTCTTTTCGAACGGGACACATTATCACGTCTAGTTTTCGAAGACGTTTACCAAAGTCACAACATGCGCCATTTTGAGGGCAAAAAACAAATTTCTCTTTTTCTGAAGCATGCTTGCAAAGTGAGAAGAAAATCCTATGTGTCATGCTACGCTCTTGCGCTGTAAAACTCTCAATAAGTGGACAGCCCTGCAGAATCCGTTCGAAGGAGATATCTTCGCAATATGTCAATGACACGACCTGCAAATTCCGGAATTCTGGAATTACTTTTAAAATGTATGATTCTTTGCCGCCACAAATATTACTGTTGAAACTCCGTAAATCCTGTAAAAGAAGAAAAGAAATGTTGTTTGAGATGGCAGAAACTAAATTCAAAACTCAAAGTTATTAATGAAAAACACCTGTGTTCAAACTACACATACGCGAAAGCAAAAAAATAAAATAAATGAATATACATATATACATGAAAATATAAAAAAGTAGCAATTATGAAGCAGCATATATTTGCGTAAGAGCAGTGCCGTCGCTACTGGGGAGGACGGAGGCGGGCGGCAGCTCCCCCAGAAAGGTCACACAATGGACGTACGCCGATTAGCCATTCCATTATGACCACACCTCGCCTAGAGAAATGGCCGCGCCTGGAGACCGAACGGTGGCGCCGGTGAAGTTCACAGAACCGTATATATACAACCCCAGGACCGGCTTTCGGTTAGTAGAGTGTTTGGAGTCAGATGGGAAAAGCTGCCGATTTATCGCAGTTTGATGAAGGACAAATCATAATTGCACGGTGTCTCGGAAACGGCGCTCTTGTGGGGTTTTCATATGCCGCTGCAGTGAGTACGTACAAAAGGTTGTGCACAGATGGCCAACAGACCAACCATCGTCCGCAGCTCATTGATGCCAGAGGGGAGCAGAGACTGTCGCGCACTGTTCACTGCAATCACATGGCCACTGTGCGACAAATCACCCTCAGCTACAGCAGTGGTGACTAGGGCAATGTGTTACAGCACACAGTCCATCGCAGCCTTTTGCACATGGGCCTGCGTAGCCGAAGACCCAGCCGGGTCCCCATGCTCACTACACGTCATCGCCAACAACGCATAAAATGAGCCCAGGATCATCGAGATTTGACCATGGATAATTGGAAGAAAGTGGCCTGGTCTGTCGAATCAAGCTTCCTGGTGCATCACGTATACAGCCGAGAGCGGATACGTCGATTACCAACGGAGGCTTTGCCACCTGGATGCACTGTTGGGCGGAAACAGGCCGGCGGCGGTGTTATGTTGTGGGCCATGTTTTGTTGGGACACTTTAGGACCCATTATTGCAATAGCACAATCTCTGACAGCTCTCAAGTATCTGAACATTGTTGCGGAATAACTTCCCCTATACATGGCAACTGTGTTCCCTGCGGAAGATGGCCATTACCAACAGGATAATGCGCCATGCCACACTGCCAGAATTGTCAAGGAATGGCTCGAAGAACATGCTGGTGACTTTCTGTTAACGCCCTGGCCTCCAAATTCACCTGACATGAACCCAATCAAACATTTGTGGCTCGATTTGGAAAAGCGGGTTCGCGCTAAATTACCACCACCCCTAAATGCACGGAAACTGTTGTATACATTATGGTACCAGATACCCCGGGATACCTATAGCCAACCTCATCGAATCAATGCCTTGCCGAGTGGTCACTGTTTTGCAGGTTAAAGTGTGTCCTACAGCTTATTAGGTAGGTGGTTATAATGTAACGGCTCACCGGTATAAATTCATGCTCATTATCTGACCGGCGTAAAATATATAAATACACGACGTAAGAATAAATGTACTGGAAATTAAAATAAAAAAGAAAGTTAGGCACTAGTTCTTTCTTTTGTAAAAAGTAAAGTTAGCTGCAGACAGTATTCCGCGCATTTAACCACCAGGGATCAGAGTAGAACATCCTGTTGGGTGTGAATCCCTCATGAGCACGAAATGATTTATTCGAAACAGCAGACAGAGGCACTTGAAACAACACGCAATATGCCTAAGCACCTTGATGTTTCCGAACACGACGTAGAAATGAAGAGTTATTTAGTCATCTGTGCTCTGTCGCAGGGAATTTCTCTGATCGTTTGACTTTGAATGGAATTTTTCCAATCCCTACTTCAAAAGCATCTTCCTACTGTTACATTTATTGTCTGATACTCATTGGCTCAGTGGGGTTCGATGTTAATCTTCATTTCTGCAGAATGGTGTATTGCCGGCGTTCTTATAACTCTCTCTCTTTTTTACGTTTTATTTTACAATATTATATGTTTACAACTTTTGGCTCTCGTTCATAAACTTAGTTTTCTCATTTTTAGTAAAATTATGTCAAAACTCAGTAGTGCAATATTTTTAACGATCATATATTCCCACAACGGTGATATGAGAAAGTTAAATCTGCTTACTACACACACACATTAGCCACTGAATTAGAGACCTTTATGTCTAACATAAACTCCACTTACTTTCGAAATACGTGATCACTTGGTGACCCAAGTGATCTAAAGATATTTTGTGTTTCCGTTATAATTAACACTATCGGCAGATGTGCTGATCACGATGGGAAAAACAAAGCACCTTTGAGACTTTGATAAAGAGCTTATTGTGGGTATCTATCTGGCTGAGGCGACGATTTTCAGAACTGACTGGTTCCTCAAAAGAGGAGATATCCCGGGCCTTTAATGGGTAGCAAAATATTATAGCACATATTCCTTGTCTGAAAGGCTCGTGTAACGGTGGTGGAACGACAATCAGACGAAATTGTCGTCGTCTGAGGAGGCTCGTACGGAAAAATAAGACTTCCTGTGTGCAGCACATTTCCCGGGTCATTCAATGGAGGCTGTTATCGTCCATATCTCAGCGATCTGTGTGAAGGGAATTGGAGTGAATTGGTACTGGCAGATGCATGTCTGTATGGAAACAACTAAGTTCTGCGAACTACCGGAAAGGTCGTCTACAATTACTGTAGACAAACTTTACTTTTCTTCACAGTTCCTGTTATCTCTGTCAGTGGTATTAGGAACATCGTGACTGAATAGTGGAAAAGAGTCACGTGGTTCGATTAGTTTGGTGGGAGCTCCACGAGAAAAGTAATGGACCCAGAGTATCTTGTAAGCACAACTCAAGGTTCTGGAGGTAGTGTCATTGTGTGGGGCACGTTCTGTTGGTACGGAACTGGTCCCCTGATTTTGTTGAAACGTTCGGTGTCCTTCAATGATTATCTGATTCTGTAGTGTTGACTTACATAGAGCGATAACGACTGTTTCATGGACGACAAAGCTACTGTCCATCGCACAAGATGTGTTGAACAGTGGTTCATCGAACACAACAGCGATTTCTACGATGTTTCCTGGCCACCACAAAGTCCGGATCGGATCCCCATTGATAGTTTATGGGGCATGTTAGAGAAACAGATCCGAGTGGAAAGTCCTCTTCCATCAAAGCTGAACAAGTCAAACGACTGTAGTAGTGTATAAAACGGCGGTTCTACCAAAGAATATCTAACTGAGAAGTTAAGGCTCAGCGAAACGTAACTAGCGCCGACGTATCCTAAGATACAAGATGCAGTGCACAGAAACTAACATGCAGGCTGATGACGGATCAGACTGCGCATGCGTATTTCTGTTGACATCAATGCTGGCAAAGAAAAGTCAGCTACTCACAGCACGTGATTGTTGTCTTCTCGGTAGCATAAACACTTCGCAAATAGGATATGTTAGTTTTGTTGCGCCAATCGTGTTAGTTAAGGCTTTTGTTTGTTCTTCAATTTTTCAGAAACATTTTCACTAATGCCAAATAGTAGGGATTATCTGCATTTTGTACGGATCTTAGGCCCAACTATAATATTTGCTAAAATTTAATTTAAATAGTAATATTAATGCTACTGCATATTTGTTTCACCAAAATAAGGGACGGGCGGGATATCAGAAAACAACAGCAGCAAAAAAACAAAAAACAAACAGCCCTCAGCAAATAGTCATCAGACCGAAGGAAACCATCGTGGATCAAAGAAAAGCTTCACTGCCGTAGTCCCAAACGCCTTTTGCTCTTGAATGTTTGCTTTCCGGCAGAGCACATAAGCTCCCAGGATATGGGGCCGCTGTAATCGCCAGTTTCATGTTACCTCAACGGCAGTTGACGTTCTTCACGCGAAGCCCTGTATTCTTTGTAGGGATGGGCTTAACAGTGACTTTTCGGTAACGTTCCAACAGTAACTTTCCAAAAACGTAAGCGTGACAAAGTTATTGTTTGTGACAAGAACGAACACCTGCATCTGTATGCTGAAATTAGTCACGTGGCGAAATCACAATCCACAGGAACCTTTCATTAATCGTTACTCAGCAGTCGGCACTTTGCTTTGCAGTTCTCGTTCTGAGTTCTCAAAAGGATTCGTGTTCGTGCTATTTCCGAGATTTCCACTGACAGACTAAATAGGCACTTGTATTCTTACTTACTTTTCATAGGCATTTTAGTTACTTTTCATAGGTAAGTAACGGAGAAACGTTAAATATGAAATCTTTTAACTCCCGAAAAGCAGATAGTAGCCATCAAGCTCGTATATGAAAATTTTTCAAGTGGAAAAAAAATGAATAATTACTTACAATTCATTTATTCGGTCTGTTGGTCTGTAGACAGACCTAAACACAAAAAAGATTTTTATTCGGGTATATTTTTAGCCAATAATTGCATTTTTTTGAAATTTTGTGCTCCAGCCCTAAAAAACAATCTTGGTTTTCTAGAACTACATTGAACGGTGGTTTGTTTGGGTGCAAAATAGCATATATAAATCTCACTTTAAAAAAAAAAAAAAAAGCCAACACCGTCAGACAAATAAATAGCTTGAAAAGTGATATTACTGAATGAAAAGCTGAGAAATATCTATATATAACATCAGTGATTTTGGAGCGGTTATAAAAATAGCTTGATTTAAAAGTGAGATCACTGAGTGAAAAAGCTTGGAAATATCTATATTTGATGTCCAGTTATTTGGGAGCGGTTAACGAAAGTATCTTGATTTGGGAACGCTTGATTTGCAACGTACCTGTCGGTCCACGAAAGTAGCGTGAACTTGGAACAATTCAATAACCTAAGTGTTCTCGTGATTTTGGAAAGGTGATTTTTTGCCGCTGATCACAAACCGTGACACTGACATTTTAGTAACTTTACAAAGTAACAGTGACGTGATTTTGTACCCACCTCTAATTCTTTGGTTCTACACCATAAAGTAAGGATACATGAGAGGGTACTAGCTGTATTAAGCTGAAACTCATGACGTCATTAAGTCTACTGCAGCGCACCATCGACCTACGACAGAACTACGGTTGATTGACAGCTATGGGTTTTCCAGGAATCACTGCGAACCACATGATTTGTCCATTTGAGCTTTGACCTCTCAGCAGAGTGGAAGACGAAGAAACGTGTACGACATATACCTGTCTTTTCCAGATTCTTTTTGCATCGCACATTTCAGTTTCCTCTAGCATTCCAATAAGTGGCATTATTCTTGCTTATACGTTATTGACCGTTAATTTTTCCTTTGAAAATTCCACAACTCAGGTTTCTACGTATTTTTGTTGTAAATTTCATTCACGCATATTTTGTCATTGTTGTCTTCACAATATAAGCTGTGACTCGGCTGTACTGCCGCAGCACCGGGTTGGGGTTACCACAGCAACCATTGCCGACGGGATGGTGTCACGTCACATTTTGTTTCTGTTGTAAGTCGATGGGGGCGCCACTTTCCATGGGAGGAGTTTCAAAAGGCTTCTGTGGCGATTTCCACTCTATATATCCTTACTTTATGTTCTACGCCAGTGGACCGCCAATATTTACCTATGAGACCCGCCACTTTGGCAGGGCATTGGTCTTCTGCACTGACCCCAATCTGTGATCCTTATCGGATAGGTCAGCTGCTTGGTCAAGGTAGCGGTGGAAACAGAATACCCACGCATTTTGTGCTCCCCCTCTAGGGGAAAGAGGGGGGCAGGGAGCTTCCGGCATATAGATGCTCTCTGTTGGACAAGTGCCATCAACTCTTTGCAAAACAGTGGTGTGGTTACATTGCATCATTCTCAGACAGCGATTACAGAGGTAGCATGGAGTTTATGTACAGCCAAAGAGGGGGAAATTATTGATACATTCAGGACACAAATTCTATAAAGACGTAGAAATAGAGATAGGATGGAAGTGGCGTTGTACAGAACCCAATGGCCCACCAAAACTGCTCTCCCGTCAAATCATATCAAATAGTGTTAAACGAAAAGCAACAGAGGATATTTGAGAACGGCCATTGTGAGAGCGGGCGCGTTATTTATGCCCAAGAAAATAATGAACCGAACATTATGCATATTATATTAGAAAAACATACATTAATAGACTAATGGGAAGAATATTACGTTTATTCAATTTCATGCTAATGTGTGAAGTATCCATATACATATATGTAATTGTTTAATGAACTCAAAATGGTTCAAATGTATAACAGAGCAATGGATTGTTTCAGAACATTTTTACAAAGCATTGGTACATGACAAGGAGATTCTAAGATTCTCACGCTCTGGGAAGTGGATGCCGTTCCCAAGCAGATAGGCATCAGCAATTAAGCAAGCGACACCCGCTGGTATTGTACAACAGAAAGCAGACGCCTGAATGTCTGGGAACCTAGCCGTTATTCATTGTATCCATGTAGCCAGTATGCATTATATTCGATGGTTGTTGTACTTTGCGGAAAGTTAAGTCTGTCAAGGGGAATACTGCTAATGGAAAGATCAGAAGTACCGGTCACCTAGTGCAGAAAGCGAGGTATTGGTAAAACAGGAAGGGCAAGGACGGTTAACAGAGGGAACACTGGCCACCATGACGTCGACGCCAGCAGAGAGAGACCACGGAGGGAGTGGGACACCTCAGGGCCGGAGCGAACACGGAAGATGCGCAGCGCCAACCAAAATCGGGAGAGGTAGGCGCATGAGAAGACTGAGTGCGTTAGTCTGTTTTCGGAAATTGCAGGAGCAAGTTCGCCGAGGGAGAGAGCTCGAAGGTTTTCGGATTGTCGGACACCTAGCGTTATGGGTCTGAGGGTTCAGTCGATGTACTGAACGGGGTCGGAGTATCTTTACGAAGATAAGTTTACCAGCCGTGATACAGGTCCCTGACTTAGGGAATATCACGTGCTTTATTTTAATTATCCAAGAAGGGATAATTCTACCGAAACCGCGAGGACTAAGTGCAGAGCGGAGTTAGATAGGATTCGGAGATAGGAATCTTTATTGGGAGACACAGGCCGCTTCTCGGACGAGAAGGACTCTCTCCCAAGCGTAGGAACGTATTATCGTGATAGAGACTTCAAGTTTACTTTCACTATTTACCAGGTCTGCATTAGTTGAGGGACGTCTGATCGACATCCAGAAAGCAGTATTCCTACGGACAGACTGACTTTCCAACTTAAGTTTTTGCAATAAACCTGTTTAAGTTTGAAACAAATCCTCCTGTGTCATTTTATTACATGAGTAATTTATACTTGGAGTTTCTGTGATCTCAACCCATCTCATTGATTCGTAGATAATCAATTATAGAAAAGCGGGCGAGGTTTCGTCTGTTCACCCAGAATTTGGGTAAGTTCTGAGGAACGAACCTTTGAAATATTTCCATTGACTGTGAGATGAGCTTGTAGCGTGGACGCAAGAGAAATATAATTATTTTGGGCAGGTCCACATAGGAAATAAGCACGTTCGCTCTCACAGCCAATAAAACTGATCATACTACTGCGGGAAATGATTGTTTACTAATTGGAAAAATAAATCGCACTAATGGAATATTAGTGCCAAGAAAAGGAAACGAATTACATAAAGAATAAAAAAATTAAAAGGAGAGGTAAAAAAATAAAAAAGCTAAAAAACAAGAATAAAAAAATTAAGATAAGAGAAAAATCAAAAAGCTAAAAAAATAAAAATTAGCAATAGAGAAAAAAAACGTTTTGGGGGATGAAGAGTCAACATCTACGTGGTATCCCTTGGGTAATGGACTGTCGATTTTACCTATGAAGCCTGCCACTGTCGAGGTTCACTGTTCCAGCAAACGTTTCCTCAGATTCTACAACTAGTAAAAAGATCAACGTACTTTATTGCAACAGTAGTTCCAGACATGTCTGATCTTTAAAAAATAAAACATGCAGTAATAAATAATGAAAGTACCGGAAGTTTGCTAAGCCGAAAAAAGGCAAAGGAATCCGCGTATTTTTCTGTGAACCGTATGCAATGTTTTGATAAACAGTGAACCTCTTATATCAAGTTTACTTTGCGGGAATTGCTCTCAAATCACAACGTTCGTCCTAATTCGGGAAAAGAACGCAGACTCCCAAGAAAAGGTAATTGAAACACACCTCAAATTCGGTGGTCTCTGAGTGCAGTAATCTCTGGAGGATGGGGGTGGAGTGGAGTGGAGTAGGGTGTCTGGGTGGTCTGTGTCCTAGCCAGTTAGCCCATTAACCGAGAGAGGCTGGGAGCAGAGCTTCCACTGAGCTTCTGTAATTTTTCCCTTTCAAGGAACAAAACATCCCTTTTTTTCCCTGTATCAAAGTACAAATTCCTTAAAAATTTCCATGCCCAAATTGCGTGGGAAAATTATGTTACATATCCATGACACTTTCTAAATATTAATTTTGTGACAGCAACACGGAAATCATGGAAGAGTTGTTGTACATAGCCATTTAATAAACAGTACTTTTTATTTTTATTTTTTTGATTGGATGTTTAACGACCACCATGAGCAACTCAATGGGCTATAAGCAGTCAGTCGCCCATCCCTTAATTTAGGGCCACTGGTTCCATGGAAGGGAGAGAGCCCATGCCATAACACAAACACAACATCCATATCTCACCGGGATTCGAACCCGGACCCGTTTCAAACGAATGATCAGAAGCCATCCAATCATATTTAGATATAAATAAAAGCAAATGAAAAACATTTCATTCCTTTTCTTAGCTTTCTCTTGTGATGAGCTTTAAATTAAATATGAAATCAACAGGGAAGAGTGAAAAAAGGTGCTCAGTTTTTGAATTCTCTTCAATTATTGAAAATCAAAAAGCTTGGGTTTCCAGAGCCCAGTATTCATTTTTCAAATTTGTGTAACAGGTAAAAAATATCCTTTTTTTCTTTCTTTCCAGTGGGTTGCTTACCCTTTGTCACAATGGGCAAGAATATATTTCATAGTTTAGAATTCATATGTAATTTTGCATTTTGTGTGACATAAAGGCATCAAAAGCAAAAAATCTGTTACATAGAAAAAAAGCAATAAATTATTGCCTTGATCCTTCATGAGTTTAGTAATGGAAAAATCAACTAACAGCATTACATGTATAACATTTAAATTAGATACATTTTATTGAAACAATTATTTATCTTAATTATTTAAATATACATATATTGCACATGGTTCAACCAAAAGTGAAAGCTGAGATATATTTCTGACTTTTCACGTTCAGGAACAAGAAGTTTTGCTTAAAAGTTTAAGGTCTTTCCATCTGAAATCAGGCAGGAATATCCTACGTGAAATCATACCAAATTTTGGTGGAATGTAACAAAACCTCTCAGATTTTATTTACATCTGAATGTTTAAGATCTTTTTATGTATCTCTTCAAAGCAGCAGTCAAAATGATTTGTAACTAACTTAAAAAAAGGAATTTCATTTTTGTTTTATATGTATTCATTATTTTTTTCTTATAAAAAGAAGGAAACGATGAATACATAAAAAATAAAAAACGGAACAAAATCTAAGAATTTCTCTTTTTTCTCCTTTTTCCGTTTTCTTAATTATTTTTCCCTCTCAGGAGCAACTTTTCCCTGAAAGTGGAAGCCCTGGCTGGGAGGGCAGCTGACTGTTTCCGTAATGAGATCAGTGCAGTTGACCAACACCCCTCTGGGGGTGGGGTTCTGTGAAGTGGAGTAAGGTGTCTGTGTCCAGGGCAGTTAGCCTATCAACCGGGAGAGGCTTTTCGTAATGCGGTCAGTGCACTTGACCAACACCCATCCCATGATCCACTCGTGCTCCTCTCTTTCGCCGATGTGCCTTTCTCCTCCTTCGTTCGTTGAAAACCTCTTCTCCAGAGCACATTTAAGGGGACAGGGAGCCCGGGGGCTGGACGGAAATCCTAGATGTACCAATTATACTTGGGGGCCCAGTATTATTGGTACATCTAGGATTTCAATATGGGTGGATGAATAAAAATACCCAGGAGAAAACATTCCCAAAATATGGTGAAGCCATAAAAATATCCCCGCTGTATTGAAGTGTCCATCCCATGATTCATGGACCAATCAGTGTTACCATGTAAAAATGCATGGTTGAAAGATGGATACCAGTTCAGTTCTGCTTTAGTCTCTTCTTCCCCAGGGTTTATCTGGTTGAAATTATATCGAAGTAATGGAGAAAATGATATGATCCAAGCGAATTTTTAATGTATGAAAATTTCCTCTTATTACAGATGTGTACAAAAAAAAAAAAAAAACGAAAAAATAGATCACGTCTGTAATGCTTTCCGAAGATTTGAAGATGGACTGGAAGCGACTATACTTTTTGCGGACTTCAAGTGGAGATTTGAAATATAATTTTTTCACAAGGTAGTTTCTTATAGTTTTTGCTGTGCTGTCTGCAAAAAAAAAAAAAAAAAAAAAAAAAAAGGGAAAGAAAAGGGAAAAAAAAAACTGTAAAACTGTCAGTTCTTACATCCTGCATAATTCTGAGGCTGCGGCTCCCTAGCACCCCTCTTAAAAGGGCTCTGCTCTTCCCCTTTGGCGAAAATCACCATCTTACCTCCAACACTCAGCGATATTCCCTCCTACTGACTTTTTAAAAGCGGGTAACAAACTCCTTGTGAAAGCGTTGGTCCGAACACGGACTAAAGTTACCCAATTTTGTCCGTGTTCGTTACCCGATTTTAGTCAAGTTAACACGTAGCCCGTGTTTCTATCGAAAGCTTTTGGTCAAAAATATTGAAAGGGCCTGATTGCGCTGACCAAGCCAAGGTAGGGCATAAGAAACACAAGGGCGAATTCTGCAAATGGCTTTCAACATTGTTCTGTTTCTGTAGGAAAAACACTAAAAATCAGTCTGAAAGACTCCAGTTAAAATACCTTATTTCCTGACTAGGAAACAACGATAAAACTTTCCCATGATCAAAAACAAACAAAAAATAACGATACAAAATAAAATAAAATATGTTGAGATTTACTATTTTTGCCTAAAATTCCTATATTCTTCCTAAAACACTTCACTAGAATGGAGTACACACGTTGTCTTTCGCAGGTTTCTCACAAGAAAGAATAAAAATGACACCGAATTTTCGGTTGTAATGAGCACGTCTTTGGAATCCTTTCTGATGCGAATTAAATTTAACAAAATTATTCATAATCAATGCAACCTGTTAGAAAAAAAACCGCAACTGGATTTCTGTAATCGATAAAACATCCAGAAATATAAACAGCTACTTATCCACCTCCGTCTAAAATGATTGTTCCGAAAATTAACAAAAGACGCACAAAAATTTTCTCATGATATCGGAGACAAAATGGTTTTCAAGTCGAACAATTAGAAGGAGAAATATAGAAGGAAACGTGATATAACTCTGCGCCTTCTAGCGGGAGAATTTTGCAAGCTGAAAAATAGGTGAAAATATCTTCATGGGAAAAAGTTATGCTAAGAAAACATAACTTTTTAAATACGTCTCCCGGAAGCAGAGATAGTGAAGAAAACGTTTCGATATTGTACGCTCCCTAGCGGGAAAGCAGTGCATTATTTAAGAACGATAATGTTTCCCATATTTATTGCAGCTAATGGGAGTGAAAAAAGAAGAAATTTCTCTATAGTGTTTTTACAGCCAAAGATGCAGCTGCAAACAGAAGTACACAGACACAACCTAGTAACAGAACTGTGAACTGTAAAAATCTTCAAATACAATCCTAAAGCGTGCCACAAGGTAAATAGCATCCTGTGTTGAAAGATATTTTTAAATTCCAGATTTAAGGGCAGAGATATTAGGAACTGATGAGATGTTGGCTCCCTCTGGCGGCGGAATTGTGAAAATGCACATAAGG
Organism: Macrothele yani; assembly: GCA_039090855.1. NCBI lineage: Eukaryota > Metazoa > Arthropoda > Arachnida > Araneae > Macrothelidae > Macrothele > Macrothele yani. Next base: position 125,658,717 of record CM077024.1, on the reverse strand, counting down.
AATCTCAATAGACAGTAATATCAGACGGAAAAAGTATAACGAAAAATCAGTGCATTCGATGCAAAAGAAACGACATAAAATAACACTCATTATAAATGGCAAAGTAAGAAATAATTTTTCAATACGATATTTAGAAGAAAGTATATGAAATAAAATGTTTTGAATTGGATATCATCTGCATTTACGTAAACTAGAGGTGAAGTTAAACATTGGAAAAAAAAAACCCGGAATGTAAGGCTCATCATTCCCTCATTTCAAGCCTTCGAAAGTTCGAAAGCAAAAAAAAAAAAAAAAAAAAAAATCCTGACTGGACTAATACAGTAGTTGCTGAGATGTGTCTACAGACGGAGAAGGGACTGGTAAACCGATAACATAAGCATGATATAAATTTTTTTAATGTGCTAAAAATCTAGCTGGGGTTTTTCTGGGAAATAAAATGTCCGAGAAAAACAGACCCACCTCGCATCTCTGTCTCTAATCCAGCTCTTCCCGAAAACTCATTCTTAAGTTCTCTCACATAGAATGATCAGTGTGTGGCAGCACCATCTTGTAGGAACAAGATGTCGTGTTGATATTTTACCGATCGCAAAAATCAACCAGATTTCTGCAATTGATAAAATATGCAGGTTCCAGAAGAAGAAACAGCTAATTATTTCCACCAGCGGCTAACAAGTAGGTTATGAAAATCAACAAAGAACGTGCAAAATATTTCTCATAGCAGAAGGGATGTAACGGAGACAAACGGAACTTCAAATCGAATAGTCAAAAGAAGAAATATAGAAGTAAACATAATATAATTCTCCGTCTTCTAGCGGGAGAGTTTGCATGATGGGAAAGTTGAAAATAGGCGAAAAATATTCATCATGGAAAAAGCTATGCGCAGGAAAAAATACTTAGCAAATACGTCTCCCGGAAGGAGAGACACAGTAAAGAAAATGAATTGACATTTATGCTCCTGGCGGGAAATCTGTACATTATTTAAAGAAGAGAATGCTCCACATCTCTATTGCAGTGAATCGCATACAGCGAAAAAAAAAATCTGAATAGGGTTTTTAGAAGCGGAGATAAAATGCAAACAGAAGTACACTAACATCACATAGCGTCAGAACAGTGAACTATGAAACTCCTCAAATACTAATCTAAATTCTTCCACAAGATAAATGGCATTCATGGTTGTAATAATTTTTTAAATCGCATATTTAGAAGTAGAGATATTAAGAAAAACAGATTAAAGGTGGTGCCCTCTAGCAGAGGAATTGTGCATTGTTTTGGGAAGAAAGAAAATACATACAAAGAGTTTACATAGTTAGTAGAATCTATCCGAAAAATAATTTCTATATCAGGTTTTTGATCCCGCAGATATTGCTGTAGATGGAAACGTAAGCTTATACACCCTAACGTTTCAATTGGGCGTTAAGAAAATTCTGAAATTATACCTGGTGCGCCATATAAAGGAGGCCCTGTGGCCAGACGTTGTTAGGCGGGTTAAAGTTGTTTGGAGGGTTTCCAGTTAAAACCGCTTTGTTCCACTTCTAACCGGTTCGTGCGTGTACAGCTGCAAAGGAATTCTCCGGAGGGGTTAGTCACAGACAGAGCATTGTAGGTACGCGGTCATAAGTGTAAGTGAAGAGAGAACAAAGGCAACGGAAATGGTTATAAGTAAGGAACAACGGATTTTTATTGTGGAACAGTATTTCAGAAATAACTCATGCAAGGTTTTATCTTGTCCGGGTATGTCAATGCGCAAAACAGCAGGATTTGTACCGACACGAATCCCAGACGGACAATGGAGACTCCTCTGAACGACCAAACGATAGGCGTTCGGTGTGCTGTGTCTGCGAAGAGGATAGCCGGCCTATTCTTTTTCACTGACACCATCAACTCGGAGCGCTATGTTCAGCAACTGTTCCAACCCATTTGTTGCCGCGCTTACAGAAGAAGAACGAACATATGCTTTCTTTCAGCTTGATGGTGCAACGGCCCACACTGCACGTAACAGTCTACGTGCTGTGCATGAAGTGTTTGGGGAGGACAAAACTGTATCAAAGGGACTATGGCCACCCGATCTCTCCTCCTGTGACTTTTATCTCTGAGGAGCATTGAAAGAGAAAGTGTACGCAACTAACCAGCAAACTCTTGATGACTTAAAAGTGAACATTGCGGCTGCCATATCCCAGATTACTGGCGATGAGTTGTAGCGCGTTACGAACAACATGTTCCGTCGCGTGCAGCTGTGTCTTGATGTCGGATGATAGCACTTTCAGCAATTGTTGTAAACGCAGGTAAATTACTCCTGTTTTCTGTCATTTCAACTATTCTTTACCATGTATAGTAACATTGCCTGACTGTTGTTCCTTATACTCGGGCCTCTTTTATATGGCCCACCCTGTATAAGAAAAATTTCGCACTGGAAACGTTCTCTAACACAAAAAAGGATTTTTTTAAATCCGGCTTTCACAAGCATAGATATCTAAAAAAATGAGATATACATCTACGCCCCTGGCGGAAAAGATATGCATTATTTTAAGCGGGAGGTATCCTCGAAAGTTTTTAGAAGTGACAAATGCCGACCGACGAAATAATTATTTCAATTGAATTTTTAGAAGCTCAGATTTCGCTGCAAAAACATCCAAAGCAGAAACAAAATCTTATTACCCTACTGGTGACCAAACCATTCCCTACTAGAAACTAGAAATTATAAGCAAAACATTTCGCATGAGGAACTGTTTTCGATGCAAGAACATTTTTTTCAAATTGGGCATTTAGAAGCAGAGATATCGGTGAAAACGCAATTTACCTTAACAACTCCTAGCAAGAAATCTACGCATTACTTGAAAAAGAGACTGTCCCTAAAATAGTCTTCGTTATAAGGTAAATGCCATCGAAAGGAAGAAATGATTTTTCAGTGGAATCTGTAGAAGCAAATACACGGTCGTACCAGAATAGTATGACCACCTACCTAATAATGGGAATAACTATCCTTGGAACGGATGACAGCGGCGAGACGGTTGGCATGGTCGTAATGATGCCCTGGAAGGTTGCTCTAGGCCCACGTGTTCATTCGGACTGCAGCACGCCACGGAGGTCCCGAAGGTGACGCACTTGTGGGTCGGCACGTCGAAGCTGTCTATGCAAATAGTCCCACAAGTGCTCTATTTAGTTTTCTTCTTCTTCTTTTTTTTTTTTTTTTTTTTTGTAGAGACCCCGAGGAGGCCAACTATTTCTTAAACACTCGATCCAAAAAAATGGAAGAAATTTTTTGAAAAATGGCTGAAATCGGATTAATACCCAGAGCGCAAGAGCGGGATCAAATCTTCCACAGATTTGCACGCCGCTAACTGTAATGAAAGAAACCAGATGAATTCCCCGTTAGAGGTAGATTTCTCTTTTGTAGCAGGTAAAGTTTCCCCCCGTTTTATGGTGGCAGTATAAAGCTGTATGGGAATAAAAGTGGATTGGAAAATGGTGCTCTGACTTAAATTTCCTCTCCTCGCATTACAGCCACTAATGACACCGATATAAACGGAAGGGGAAATAAAACAGAATGGGAAAAAGCAGTGTGGGAAGGCCCCTATCTACTAGGAGGGCAGGGAGGGAGGCTGCCCTCACAGGATGCTCATACCAGGGGCGTAAATTCGTGTTCTGAGGGAAACAAAATCACAGAGTGAGAATAAATTTACCTAAAACTGTACCTGAAAAAGAGAGTTATACTTTGCAGTATTTTTTATAAAGACATTACTTAGCAGTAAACAGTATTCCATGCAGTTGATCAGAATACAGAGTAACTTACACTGTGAACCACTCATATGCATGGAAGTAATTGTGATTAGCAGGGAATGGGGGCATATAAAAACAGTATGGATGTATGCCTAACTTTTATGATTTCACACAACACGCCACAGAGTCCTAATTAGTCATTTGCGTTTTGTCGCAGAAAACTCCCTTGGAGCGTTTAACCTTGAACGCAAGTTTTCCAAGTCTTACCGCGAAGGTATCTTCCTATCATCATGTTCACTACCTAATACTCATTCGTTCTGCGCTGGTTCGTTTTCAATTCTGCATTAATGAGAAATAGCGTGTTGTCTGCGTTCTCGCAACTTTTACAAATATTTACAACCGTTTCTTCTTGTGTATTACGTTTTTAGTAAAATTATGTCAAAAACCTAAACTGAGATTTTTAAAAGATCATAATACTTTCTTGTCAGAGAGGTACTAGAAAGTAAAAATTGCCTACTATTTGAGTGAAAGCGGAAAATTGTTGAACACTAAGGGGGCGTAATTTTAAATCTTGCCCTCCCAGAACAGAAAAGCTCACTCCGAGCCTGGCATAGACGCATACAGTTCAGAGGCACTGTCCCAAGGTACCTCTGAACTGTTCAAAGGTACTGTCCCATTCCAGATGGTATCAAAATTGCGGGCCAGTTCGCCGACGTTCTGGGATGGGCGCAGGTGGCGTCCCATTATGTTCCATTGGCGAGAGTTTGGAAGATCGCACTGGCCTTGGAAGGCTGTCGACATTTCGGAAGCAGACCCGACAGAGACGTGATGTGTGGTAGCCGTGTGGGTGGAATGGAGAACTGCCAGGAGTGCCCGGCTCTTGTAGGAAATGCTCCCCACAGAGTCACACCCGGTATGAGAGACGTGTTTCGTTCCACGGTAATAACGGGATCCGTACTCTGGCGAGCTCGTCTCCAGACACATATGCGCTGATCATCAGCAGCAAGTGCAAACCATGACTCATCACTGAAGACAACACGACGCCCCTGGAGGCTATCCCATGTTGATCGGGCACGGCACCACTGCAATCGGTGCCAGCGATGCTCGCTTGTCAGTTGTATGCGGCAGAGTCCCATTGTGTTCCATCGGCGGAGTGGCTTCATCAAATGCAGTCCTCGTGCTGCAAATCATGCAAAAACGGTCCGGATGCCCACTTCCGTCCCTGTAGACCAACATGGTCACGGATAATTCAGAGCGACGAATTCGGTTCTGTTCGTGGGGCTCTCACAATCTCTCAAACCTCGCGCTCTGTCGTTTCCTTCGGCCGTCCACTGCCTGCGTACCTCTGGATTGTGTCCTCCGTGATCCATTAGCATCAACATCGTCTGACTGCTCCGTCGCTTCGTCTATACATATGCCTGGCGGTACGACAACTTAACCGACTTTCGACTCGAAGCCCAATTATACATCATCTGAAACTCACTCAACTGCTCCTATTGTGCACGGATCCGACGTCGATGAATCTTTACACTCTGTTAATGTTAATGCAACTGCAATTTAGTGTCTGCTCTTGATATACCCTGCTCGGTGCGCTGTTCTCATACGCTGCTGCAGGCCACTATTTAGACATTGGACGTTGTTTTTTAATTATTTGCACATATGGACCTGAGGAACTTGCATAGGGAGTTTTATCAGTATCGAACGACTTTCACTTGATGCTTTTTTTTTTTTTGTTGTTGTTGTTGTTGTTGTTTTTAGAGTGAGTGTATTCAGTAAATCGTGTTGTCATGGCGAAAATTTTAACCTCTGGTGAATTTCAGAGAGACCTGATCAATCTTTCTGTTGGTTTATCAGAGATTAATTAATGCAAAAATTTTCTTCCATGACATACGTTAGAAGAAAATTCCTGGTTGAAAGGCAGGGGAAATCATGCGAAAAAAATTCGCTTGTCTTAATCACAACCAGGAAAACAAAATTTCATGTTGAAAAAAAAAAAAAAAAAAAAGAATAATATTTGATTTAACTGACTTTGGGGTTTTGAAAATAATTATTTTATCGGTTCTTATATCGCGATAGGAAAAGGCGAGTAGGTGTGCAGCTCAGAGAATCAAAATTAATTTTACTTTCACATCACGGAACGAGAGAAAAAGAAAATTAAAACTAGTGATTTTCTGCAAAGCAAGAATCCGCCATTTTTGCGTTCCTGTTTCCAAAGTCGCACAAAAGTAACATCTTTTCGTCTTTTGGGGTAAGGAATTCAGCAACGAAATCTATTTTTAGACCCCAGGGTCAAAAAGGAGAGCTTGGTCTGCACGTGTGAAGGTCAGAGGTCACTCGAGGCGTGGGAGTGAAGGGTCCGTTGGGAAGCCGTGAGTTGCTAGGCTGAAGTTTCGACCAATGAGAGGGGTCAGCGGTTTCAAGCACCCCCAGAGTTTTTATCCGTTGAGAGTCACTTTTGTACAGGACTTTTGCTGACCGGCAGAGAAAGAGGACACAGCCGAGTCTCTCCTCGCCTTTTGGCGGAGGAGGGGGCGGCAAGAAGGAAAATTTCGTATTGAAATCTAAACGGACAACAGTTAAAATTGAATTTCAAGGATCTCATTACTGAGAGGAAATGTTTGCAGATTCAACCCTCTCCTCCTCTCCTAGTGGACGACGGAGGAGTGAACTGCAATAAAAAGAAAAGTAATAACTACCGTGAATTGATCTCCGCAGGAGAATTTTCTGCCAGCGCAACCCGAATGCTGTTACTACTCGGTTCAATATGGAAGGAACTCTTCAAGCCAGTTCAACCAGACACTGGAAGTTCCGAAAAAAAAAAAGGGCATGCACGGCTTTGTAGAAGATACCGCCTTTAACTGCTGAATCGTCGAGTTGGGCCCTACTGATTACAACAAGGGGTCCACCAGCAGGGTTCCAAAATGCCCGTTTCCTGTATCGTTGGCCAAACACGCTGCCTCAGAAAAAGGAAAGAGAAAAAAAAAAGAGGGAAAAAAAGCACCTTGGAAGTGAAGTGAAAATCAACCGGGACAGTGGTGTTCTCTGAGGGAGAGTTTTTTTTTTTTTTATTATTATATTCATTTTATCTATTATTAGGCTGTGAAACCTTTTTTTATTATTATCGACGGTTAGTGTGCTTGGCAGGAAGTGTTGCTGCCCCCAGTCCTAAAGGTAAATTTCTCTCGGCATTTTCTTTTTTTGTATTATGTTGTGGTTTCTTTAAAATTATAAAACGAGTTGATTTTAAAAATTGGGGGCTGTTTGGAAAAATATATTGCAAGACAAAAAAGAGAGGGGAGTTGAAGATGCTTTCATTTATGTTTTTTTTTGTGTTGTCATGTCTGGTAGTTTAGCAACTTCCCAGGCCAGTAAATTTTAATGTATCGGAAAAATTTGGTTTATTGTTTGAGCACAGTAAATTTTGGTGCATCGATAATAGTTTAGTTGGGCATGTGATAATTGAAAAGCAGTGTTATTGTGATGTCGTGGTTGATAAAATAATTGTAAACATTTTTTCTCTAGCCTTTTTACAGCGTTGAGTTATTTTTTTTTTGAGTGAAGATAAATTATGGGATGATTTATATTTGAATTTTGGGAACATATTATAGTGTGATGAAATTGGAAACCTAAAGTGCTGTTTACATTCTTGGAGTGTTGAGTGTCGAAATTGAGATGGTAGGAGTGTTAATTGAGGACCAGTATTTTACATGCTCCAGATGAGTGTTAATCTCCCATTGGAAAGGGGTGATCTTAGGGCAAGCAGGGAACTTGTTCTAGGGCAGAGGGCTCTGAGTAGGGAATTTTCACCAGGATGCGATATGTGCAGAATAGAAGTTAAAGTATTTTTTTGTTCTCAAGTTTAGTATTTCACAAAAAAGAATGAACATCATGGGTTGAGAAGACACACTTTTGCTCACCAGTTCCAGTATTAATTGTTCTTTTCTTTTGGCCTAAATTTTCTTGTTTTTACTATAAGGTTAAAAGTCTAATGGAATTTTAATTTTCAATAAGGTGAAAATATTTAGTGGGTTATGTAAATGGTCAGTGTTATTGTCTGAAGTGGACCTGCGCATTGCCATGGTGCAGAAGAATTTCCTTGCTAGTGATTTTTCCTGGGATGTATGTGGAGAGAGATAGAGTGAATTTTCCTGGGATATATGTGGATACTGTGATTTAGGATTTCTTGGGATATAGAGAGATAAGTGAATTTTCCTGGGATATATGTGGATATAGTGATTTAGGATTTCTTGGGATATAGAGAGATAAGTGAATTTTCCTGGGATATATGTGGATGTTGTGATTTAGAATTTCTTGGGATATATACAGAGATAAGTGAATTGTTCCTGAGATATAGTTGTGTTAGTTCTGGGCCAGATGTGCCTGGAGTATTTAGGGTTGAAGTACGACAGGCTCTTGCAGGCGTGGTTGATCAAGGTGGGATCATGCATTGGTTCGAAAAGGGGGAGATCCTTGAAGACGTGGTTTTTGGGGGAAAACTTGTCTTCAAACCCCCCCAGTAGTTTCGCTGCTCACGGAGATATGTACTGCCAGCGAGGGTCGGTCGGGCGTTGCTTCAAGAAATGTGGTGAGATCATGTTAGAGGAAATTCTGTGCCTGATGATGATGTGTCACACTTGAGGATTTTTTTCCTTTCCCTTTGCATAGGCTGAAAGTGGATTCACGACCCAATTTCACGCCTTCAGCCTGACTTGGTATTTTCTTCCTGTGTTGGTTCTCAAAACCCAGGGTAGTGTCTGAACTGAGAGTATTTGCCTCACCGCTACCTCAGTAATTCACTGCAGGTGTTAAATTTAAATTTGTTTGGTGATTTAAAGTATCTAAATTTATTTGTTTATGATTTGCTGTAGTGCTAGGGATGTAAATTCTAAATTCTGGTTGTTGGTGTTAGTGAACTTGATATTTAGTTTGGAAATTTAGTTAATTGGTATTTTGAGCTTTTGTTTACAGTATAGAGTTATTAAGTATCCTGAGCTATTATGTGAAGTGCAGAGTGAGGTGATTTTTATGAGCAAGCTAGTGCAAGAAGATTGTTTGAATTTCTGAATTATGTTGATGTTATGAATAGTGATAATTTTTAAGATTAGTTAGTGAGGTTTCTTTATAAGTGAAGTAGGTTCATTCAGGGTAGTTCTATAGGTTATGTAATGTTAATTAATGCTTGTGCTCAGTGTAAATTCTGTTTTGAGGATAATTTACTTGGTTTGTTTACTTGCTGATAGTAAATTTGTTAAAGTATAATTTGTGGCTCTTAAAATAACTGTAAATTTAATTGAAGTCTTTGAATCTGGTCTGGGGGATTGCGGAGTTTGCTAAGATTGTTTAAATTTAAATCAATAAGTGTAAAATTGTAAATTGGTCATTGAGCTAACTGGGTGAGAGAGAAGAGAGTACGTTTCAAAAGAACAGAATTTGTCCACCTTGTAGAATTAAAAATAATCCAGTATTTTTTTTTAAGCTATGTGAATCATGGTATAATTTTGGATGCATGCCTAGTGTTCAAACCAACTGTGTTGAAATATGTAAAGTTGTGTTGTTCATAAGGCCAGTGGCCAAATAGAAATAGAAAGAAAATTGAGATTCTGTGTTTTATACTGCTGTGTTTAAGCAAACAAGAAAAAAAGGAAATACCATCTGTTTGTCCATTAAAATTAACTGGTTAAGTTTTTAAAGAAAAATAATAAATACAGGCAGTAGCCTTTCAAAAAAAGTTCAAAATGAGTGCAGTGTGGAAAGTTTTTGTGTGCTGTTGTCTTCCATGACTTGGTCCCATGTACTCCCCCTTAGCTTGACTAAGGCTATCGATCCGAATCCTGGTATTATAAGGTTTTTCATAACTGCAATTTTTGTCCTAACCTTTTTAAATTGACTTTCACCGCCTCCACAAGTTGTTATCGAACGAGTACATTTTATCGTATGACTTATAGTGACACATTTTCATACACATGCAACAATATCCACTTATTTTTGCACTTTCAGGTGACTCAACTCTGCTTGAACACAAACAACGCAAACTTTCCAATAACTTCTTGTGGAATGTAAATTTTCAGATGCGTTATTGTTTAGGATGTTCATGGCCTTTTCTAGTACTTAGAAAATATTTTTGTTTCGAAATGCATCCACCCATCTCCCAAATTTAAATTTTCTATAATTTCCATATTTTGAATTTCAACACCAGCATAAATATAACGCCCTTTGGTAAATAACAATCAATTCAATATGCCCAAAATGAACTAAATTCAAATCTTTTTTTTTTCCACCAAAACATTTGGTGCCGTGACCATAGGATACATGCCTTGTCATGGAATTCAACCTGTACTGCACAGTGGTTACGAAAAATCTTGAGTATGGTTTCATATGTGAATTATTTTCTCGTAGTGATAAGTTCTGGTAGTCTCTCTCTCAGTGACCAAAGTAGCGAAAGTGCATATTTTTTGATTTTAGCTGAATTTCTGTGTATAAGTATTATAATATTTCAGTAGCAGTGTTTGTAATAATTGAATAATTTTGGGCTTAACATAAAAGCCAGTTAGGGCTTGACACACATAAAAAGATTTTTTTTTTTGTGTTGGTGTAATATTTTCAGTGATATATGAGTAATTTCAGTAATTTTGTGCTTGACACACATACAATTTTTTTGGGTGTTTACCTACATGAGTTTTCACACAAATAATTTCTCAAGCGTACCTGCATAATGTATAATTTGGTATTTCGAATATAACTAGTGCTAATTAATAGTTTGCAGTGTGACACATATATATATGCAATTTCACACTTTTCCAAATATTGAAATTCTAGGTGTATTTTTCATGTGTTGCAAAAAAATTTTTTACCTCTACAGTCCGAGTGTTGAATTAAGTGTAATTTTAATGTGTTGCATTCAGACAATTTATCATATTCTGTTGAACTAAGCGAAGAAAGTGTATTGTAAAGTAATGTTGTCATTCGAAAATGCCTGTTGTTGGTGATGTCAAATTGGTGAAAGCATAATGCAAAAATTGTAAGAGGCGTAACATCTCTTCTCTCCTCACGCTGGTTAATTTAGTGCCCAGGTGCACTGGTTAGTTATTTTAAGTTAGGTTGTTTACTATTGGAGTGAAGTGTAGGTTCAGTGTTGGGTAAGATTAGTATTACTGTAGTAATAGCCAGTGAGTTAGGAATTTAATAATCAGTTAAATTTCTTTTAATTTAATTTTCTCAGTGTAGTTAAAAGGTTAGTATTTGAGCCGGTGCAGAATTTTTTTTCCTTCGTTCCGTGAAAATTTTTGGCTTGAAAAAATTCTTTCACCTCTGTAATTAAGGTCAGGTGATAAGTAGCTTCGCTTCGGAACATTTGTTTTCCTAGTTCAGTGGTAGCCATGTTGGAACGGAAGTCAGCTCACCGGAGGTAGGTGGCGCTGCAGGTTTGTTTACATTCATCGGTTTGTTGACATGGTCGGAGCACGTGTGTTGAGTAGTAGGTAGAAGCGAATTTTCTGAGATTTTATGTTTCGACTCGCTTTGCTCGTCTTTTTCGCAGGGGGAATGTATTTGTCATGGCGAAAATTTTAACCTCTGGTGAATTTCAGAGAGACCTGATCAATCTTTCTGTTGGTTTATCAGAGATTAATTAATGCAAAATTTTCTTCCATGACATACGTTAGAAGAAAATTCCTGGTTGAAAGGCAGGGGAAATCATGCGAAAAAAATTCGTTTGTCTTAATCACAACCAGGAAAACAAAATTTCATGTTGAAAAAAAAAAAAAAAAAAAGAATAATATTTGATTTAACTGACTTTGGGGTTTTGAAAATAATTATTTTATCGGTTCTTATATCGCGATAGGAAAAGGCGAGTAGGTGTGCAGCTCAGAGAATCAAAATTAATTTTACTTTCACATCACGGAACGAGAGAAAAAGAAAATTAAAACTAGTGATTTTCTTGCAAAGCAAGAATCCGCCATTTTTGCGTTCCTGTTTCCAAAGTCGCACAAAAGTAACATCTTTTCGTCTTTTGGGGTAAGGAATTCAGCAACGAAATCTATTTTTAGACCCCAGGGTCAAAAAGGAGAGCTTGGTCTGCACGTGTGAAGGTCAGAGGTCACTCGAGGCGTGGGAGTGAAGGGTCCGTTGGGAAGCCGTGAGTTGCTAGGCTGAAGTTTCGACCAATGAGAGGGGTCAGCGGTTTCAAGCACCCCCAGAGTTTTTATCCGTTGAGAGTCACTTTTGTACAGGACTTTTGCTGACCGGCAGAGAAAGAGGACACAGCCGAGTCTCTCCTCGCCTTTTTGGCGGAGGAGGGGGCGGCAAGAAGGAAAATTTCGTATTGAAATCTAAACGGACAACAGTTAAAATTGAATTTCAAGGATCTCATTACTGGAGAGGAAATGCTTGCAGATTCAACCCTCTCCTCCTCTCCTAGTGGACGACGGAGGAGTGAACTGCAATAAAAAGAAAAGTAATAACTACCGTGAATTGATCTCCGCAGGAGAATTTTCTGCCAGCGCAACCCGAATGCTGTTACTACTCGGTTCAATATGGAAGGAACTCTTCAAGCCAGTTCAACCAGACACTGGAAGTTCCGAAAAAAAAAAAAGGGCATGCACGGCTTTGTAGAAGATAACCGCCTTTAACTGCTGAATCGTCGAGTTGGGCCCTACTGATTACAACAAGGGGTCCACCAGCAGTTCCAAAATGCCCGTTTCCTGTATCGTTGGCCAAACACGCTGCCTCAGAAAAAGGAAAGAGAAAAAAAAAAAAAGAGGGAAAAAAAAGCACCTTGGAAGTGAAGTGAAAATCAACCGGGATAGTGGTGTTCTCTGAGGGAGAGTTTTTTTTTTTTTTTATTATATTCATTTTATCTATTATTAGGCTGTGAAACCTTTTTTTTATTATTATCGACGGTTAGTGTGCTTGGCAGGAAGTGTTGTTGCCCCCAGTCCTAAAGGTAAATTCTCTCGGCATTTTCTTTTTTTGTATTATGTTGTGGTTTCTTTAAAATTATAAAACGAGTTGATTTTAAAAATTGGGGGCTGTCGGAAAAATATATTGCAAGACAAAAAAAAGAGAGGGGAGTTGAAGATGCTTTCATTTATGTTTTTTTTTGTGTTGTCATGTCTGGTAGTTTAGCAACTTCCCAGGCCAGTAAATTTTAATGTATCGGAAAAATTTGGTTTATTGTTTGAGCACAGTAAATTTTGGTGCATCGATAATAGTTTAGTTGGGCATGTGATAATTGAAAAGCAGTGTTATTGTGATGTCGTGGTTGATAAAATAATTGTAAACATTTTTTCTCTAGCCTTTTTACAGCGTTGAGTTATTTTTTTTTTGAGTGAAGATAAATTATGGGATGATTTATATTTGAATTTTGGGAACATATTATAGTGTGATGAAATTGGAAACCTAAAGTGCTGTTTACATTCTTGGAGTGTTGAGTGTCGAAATTGAGATGGTAGGAGTGTTAATTGAGGACCAGTATTTTACATGCTCCAGATGAGTGTTAATCTCCCATTGGAAAGGGGTGATCTTAGGGCAAGCAGGGAACTTGTTCTAGGGCAGAGGGCTCTGAGTAGGGAATTTTCACCAGGATGCGATATGTGCAGAATAGAAGTTAAAGTATTTTTTTGTTCTCAAGTTTAGTATTTCACAAAAAGAATGAACATCATGGGTTGAGAAGACACACTTTTGCTCACCAGTTCCAGTATTAATTGTTCTTTTCTTTGGCCTAAATTTTCTTGTTTTTACTATAAGGTTAAAAGTCTAATGGAATTTTAATTTTCAATAAGGTGAAAATATTTAGTGGGTTATGTAAATGGTCAGTGTTATTGTCTGAAGTGGACCTGCGCATTGCCATGGTGCAGAAGAATTTCCTTGCTAGTGATTTTTCCTGGGATATATGTGGAGAGAGATAGAGTGAATTTTCCTGGGATATATGTGGATACTGTGATTTAGGATTTCTTGGGATATAGAGAGATAAGTGAATTTTCCTGGGATATATGTGGATGTTGTGATTTAGAATTTCTTGGGATATATACAGAGATAAGTGAATTGTTCCTGAGATATAGTTGTGTTAGTTCTGGGCCAGATGTGCCTGGAGTATTTAGGGTTGAAGTACGACAGGCTCTTGCAGGCGTGGTTGATCAAGGTGGGATCATGCATTGGTTCGAAAAGGGGGAGATCCTTGAAGACGTGGTTTTTGGGGGAAAACTTGTCTTCAAACCCCCCAGTAGTTTCTGCTGCTCACGGAGATATGTACTGCCAGCGAGGGTCGGTCGGGCGTTGCTTCAAGAAATGTGGTGAGATCATGTTAGAGGAAATTCTGTGCCTGATGATGATGTGTCACACTTGAGGATTTTTTCCTTTCCCTTTGCATAGGCTGAAAGTGGATTCACGACCCAATTTCACGCCTTCAGCCTGACTTGGTATTTTCTTCCTGTGTTGGTTCTCAAAACCCAGGGTAGTGTCTGAACTGAGAGTATTTGCCTCACCGCTACCTCAGTAATTCACTGCAGGTGTTAAATTTAAATTTGTTTGGTGATTTAAAGTATCTAAATTTATTTGTTTATGATTTGCTGTAGTGCTAGGGATGTAAATTCTAAATTTGGTTGTTGGTGTTAGTGAACTTGATATTTAGTTTGGAAATTTAGTTAATTGGTATTTTGAGCTTTTGTTTACAGTATAGAGTTATTAAGTATCCTGAGCTATTATGTGAAGTGCAGAGTGAGGTGATTTTTATGAGCAAGCTAGTGCAAGAAGATTGTTTGAATTTCTGAATTATGTTGATGTTATGAATAGTGATAATTTTTAAGATTAGTTAGTGAGGTTTCTTTATAAGTGAAGTAGGTTCATTCAGGGTAGTTCTATAGGTTATGTAATGTTAATTAATGCTTGTGCTCAGTGTAAATTCTGTTTTGAGGATAATTTACTTGGTTTGTTTACTTGCTGATAGTAAATTTGTTAAAGTATAATTTGTGGCTCTTAAAATAACTGTAAATTTAATTGAAGTCTTTGAATCTGGTCTGGGGGATTATGCGGAGTTTGCTAAGATTGTTTAAATTTAAATCAATAAGTGTAAAATTGTAAATTGGTCATTGAGCTAACTGGGTGAGAGAGAAGAGAGTACGTTTCAAAAGAACAGAATTTGTCCACCTTGTAGAATTAAAAATAATCCAGTATTTTTTTTTTAAGCTATGTGAATCATGGTATAATTTTGGATGCATGCCTAGTGTTCAAACCAACTGTGTTGAAATATGTAAAGTTGTGTTGTTCATAAGGCCAGTGGCCAAATAGAAATAGAAAGAAAATTGAGATTCTGTGTTTTATACTGCTGTGTTTAAGCAAACAAGAAAAAAAGGAAATACCATCTGTTTGTCCATTAAAATTAACTGGTTAAGTTTTTAAAGAAAAATAATAAATACAGGCAGTAGCCTTTCAAAAAAGTTCAAAATGAGTGCAGTGTGGAAAGTTTTTGTGTGCTGTTGTCTTCCATGACTTGGTCCCATGTACTCCCCTTAGCTTGACTAAGGCTATCGATCCGAATCCTGGTATTATAAGGTTTTTCATAACTGCAATTTTTGTCCTAACCTTTTTAAATTGACTTTCACCGCCTCCACAAGTTGTTATCGAACGAGTACATTTTATCGTATGACTTATAGTGACACATTTTCATACACATGCAACAATATCCACTTATTTTTGCACTTTCAGGTGACTCAACTCTGCTTGAACACAAACAACGCAAACTTTCCAATAACTTCTTGTGGAATGTAAATTTTCAGATGCGTTATTGTTTAGGATGTTCATGGCCTTTTCTAGTACTTAGAAAATATTTTTGTTTCGAAATGCATCCACCCATCTCCCAAATTTAAATTTTCTATAATTTCCATATTTTGAATTTCAACACCAGCATAAATATAACGCCCTTTGGTAAATAACAATCAATTCAATATGCCCAAAATGAACTAAATTCAAATCTTTTTTTTCCACCAAAACAGTGTTGACTGCAATGGTAAATATGTCGAGTGTTTAGTTTTCCAAAAACAATATTTATTATATTAACAGAGTTTGGCAGCTTCTTCACTTTACCATTGGTATGATAGCACTCATAAGGAAGTCTCTTTCTTGCATTATTTCTAGCAAGAAACCTACATTCTTTCCTTTCTTTAAAGTTTTTTTTAAACATTTTGTTTGCGAGATCCTGTCATGTACAGCTGTATTTAACTTGCAGAGCAATTGATCTAAATGTTCTTCCGGAAGCTTCATGTTACCAGCGCCTCACAACAAACTGATTTTACGGATGTATAATTTTTACTCGAAATGAAAGTATCACATGAGCTTGTTACCTGTCCAGCTTCTCAATCAAAAGTACCGTTTCTTTGTGAACGGTTTCCGTAACTAAAAGAAACGCTTGCGAACATTAATTTCATCCATCATCTCTATTTGGAAGGCAGACAGAATACTACACACTTTATTCACAGAAACTACTAATTGAAGAAACTTTTCAAAGATTTTTTTTGTAAAACATTATTAGGTGTATATTCAAGAAAAAAAGCTTGTATTTAAGTATCAAGCATTAATTTTACCTTGCAATTGGAAGTCATGTAAGATAAAAAATTCCAAGATATTTTGCACGTCTTTCCGATGGAACGAAGCAAAACAGTTGAGGTGTGCTCGTTGAGGAAGAAATGGAAACACGGCAGAATTTCAGCTTCCGTGCAATCTTCAAGCCCGTACACACAATTTTTAAGTTTGCAAAGCCGTTCATCCTTCCACGATTCTTCTGTGTGAAATATTTCAAAGAGTTTTTCCAGTAGGCTATTGGTGAAACGAGTTCCTGCAAATATATTTATTGAAGAATCAACAAAAGTTAAATTAAGGAAAAGTGAACAGAGCTATACACTAACCAAGTGTCCAGTTTTTAAGCATAATCTTATACATTAGCTACAGAAACGAACAAATTTATGGGGCAATCATTGAAATAACCTGAGGCGTAACTAGGACGGGGCAGACGCAGGCCCTGAATTACGCTTACGCCCGCGAGGTCCGGGCCCAGGACCCCACATCTTAGGGGGCCCCAGAATTACAATGGTTAAAAAATTATGCTTCTTTTTATCAATTAATTATTATGGATGGAGGAAAAACATTTGGGGAGGTGGAAGGTATCTTTTTATACTATACACCTCTTGAGAGAGGTTTTCCATTGCTAAGACACTTTGTAGAAGCTTTGAGCATTCCATATTGAAAAGCAGCAGATTTTAAAATTGCTTGAGTCTAAATTAAGTGTATTAATGAGCCGAATAATATGCTTGTATGAGTGTGAGATTCATCCAGTTATGTATCTTTGCTCAAATCTAAGTATCATTCCTCTGTTAATAGAATTATTCTAATATAATATTGAATACATCACAGGTGATTGACTAATCAGCTACATGGAAGTTCACCTTGCCCCTAAAATATCAGTCTATGCCAAGTCTAAATAATGTTTATTGGTTAAAAATAAAATTAAAAGGGATGAACAACTTAACGTATGTCGATATTTGAATTATTTTTTTAACTAAAGTCAAAAACAGCAATACTAAACTATTAAATAGTGTTTTACTTACCCGTCTATATGTTTAAGTGCGAATTCCCTTGGTAATATTAAGATTTAATAAAGGTAGATATCATTTCCTATTTTTCTCCGCTCAGCGTCCCATTTATTAAATCAACTTTTAAAAAATTGATAATATTTAGTTGCAACAAATGTACTTACTCTTTGAAGAATGTGGACGAGTGAAAAGTCCTCTTCTTGCTCTGTGCATAGGGCCCCATTCGGTGCACTGGACATACGGGGCTGCTGACTCGGACGCAGCTCAAGAGAGGGCGCAAAAACATTCAGTCTTTGCAAGAGTCTGATTAAAATTGGAATTCTAACTGTTACATCAGTTTCTGGCACACTTGAAATTCGAATTTCTTCCTCAAAATGTTCATAGGATTTTAGTTGTTCGTATTCAAGAATGAAGGATCGGTTTCATGTTATGTGCAACTAAACAAAAACTACTGCCTACGTCGACAATAATGGGACCTTTTTTTTGTTGGATGGACTACACATATGTTGCAAGATAAGGATGTTGTTCCCTTTTTTGATGATTCTCTCTAGGGGTCACTCGATGATTTCTGTGGCTGTAAATCACCAATACTAGCAAAATTCAGTCCATTTGATGTGGTACTGAAGGTCCGAACCCCCAAGAAGTTGCAAAAAGCTACGCAGACAAACACAGTTTAATTGTGCCTCCCACGTAGAGATAACATTGGGGTATGATGTAAACTTTATATTAATATAGACATAAATCAAGCTGTTCTTTCCATGTAATATAACCACAGGAATTTGATCATCCTGGAACGGAAATCGAACCCGTATCTCCCGATTTGCGCTCGAGTGTGCTAACCATTACACCACCCGGGACAGTGAAATCGAAATCGTTGCAGGGGGAGGGGGGAGGATTGGAACGTTACATGGGAAGGACAGCGTGATTTATGTCTATATTGATTATTCCATGTTATTACTCATCTGCGGGTGATCAAAACTTAGCACTTAGGTAAGACACGTTTGTTTCGACTGGTGCAGTGAAATCAAAAAAGCCTGACGTTTCAAATTTAAAACCTCAGTTGTTTTGGATATCATTGTCTTGGGTGGTGTAATGGTTTGCATTAGAGGTCTGCACGCAGTGTGCCGCCGCAAGCTTACGCGAGGCCTTGGCTAACTAATAATTTCTGCGAGGCCCTCTGGCTAACTAATAATTTCTGCTAAACCAACCTGGCTAACAGTATTTTGTGCACGTACGCAATAGAATATTTTTATTTTCTGATAAGGTGATGATAAGCCTTCCACCACTTTATTTGTTATAGGAGGAGCTGATATTTTTCTTAAACTTGTAACTGTAGTTGCTATTATTAGTATTAAGCTGAACCGTCGTTCTCCTTTGCAAAATTAAAAAAAAAGGTAAATGTTAGTAATACTACGCACTATGCAGTATAAATTTTTTAAATCTGTTTTACTATAGCTGTTTATTTTAAAAATGAAACCTAACATGCCCCCACTTGTGTTTCTGAATAATTTACAGCAAAAACAGAAAGCTTTATCTTTTTTCTTTGAGTAAATCAACCACCTTCTGTCTACTGTTTCTCAGTTGTGTAAAATACGCTTATAGTTTTCTGGCGAAAAGTATCGCTTCTCGTCATCACTTGGGTAATCATAGTTTACCTTACAAATCGGGCCCTTTTGCTTCCTATACTTCCAATGGGCAAACTTCTGTATTCTTCACACTTAATGCGTTCCCAAGGATGAAAATTTGAACATCGATTAAAATAACTCCCCATTATAGCTTGTAATACATAATATTTTCTAAAACATAACCATGATTAAGCAATCCAACATTTGTTTGTCTACTGACGTCATCAATACACAAGTCGCGCCATCTTTTTTCTGGTGTCAACACCACCAAAGGAAAAGGTATTGATTTTTAATATAATTATGGTTATGTTTTAGAAAATATTAAGCATTACAAGTTATAATGTGAAGTTATTTTAATCGATGTTCAAATTTTCATCCTTGGGAACGCATTAATTGTGAAGAATATGTGTACAGAAGTTTGCCCATTGGAAGTATAGGAAGCAAAATCACTAGACGTCCACCTTAAAAAGAGGGGCCACTCACCTGGATCTAAGAGTAAAACAAATTCTTCACTTGTTTGAAGTGATGAATCACATTCCTTCACATCAGATATTCGTGTAAGCAGGTCAGAGACACTCGCAACATTGTTACCACTTGCTCTGACTTGAACCACGTCCACATTATTATCACTGGATTCTTTATCTTCAATGCAATTTGAAGCAAACGGTGAACCGCTGGCCACATGAACTGAAGCTGAAGGTAGTAAAAAATTATCGAAGGCACCTTCCTGACTTCGTAAAAACATTTCTCTTCTATCCATTTTCTTTGATTTTCGTTAATTTGATTCGAATTTATGGAACATATCCCGTTCTCTAGACATCTCAACTCAACTCACTTAACGCAAACTCTATTCTTAAAAAGTTAATTAGCTACATTCGAAGTATAGAAGTGAACCTGCTTAAAACAAGCACGAATGAGCAACCGAAGAAAGTTAATAGATCGCCAAACACAGCGACCAGTTGACTTCACACACACACACACACACACACACACACACACACACACACACACACACACACACACACACACACACACACACACACACACACACACACACACACACACACACACAACTGTTTTTGCTTTGGAAAAACTGCTTGGGAAGTCCAGAAAAAGTGGATCCTAAGATAGGCGGTAAAACTGAAAGAATGTCGCGACGTGATGTCCACTCGCACTCGTCAATCACAGAGTTTCCAACGACGAGATGAAAATATATTGCTGTCGGTGCTGCGGCGTGCGTTGGACTTATCAAGGTAACACCATTTGGCGCAGCCCACCAGACTCAAGGTCTCTTACGGATGCAGAAGTATCGATATTAGTGCGCTGCACTTTTAATCAGGAAGGGGGAGCGTATGTATGACATCACTGTTATGTTTGTGTATGCGGACACGCGGAGAACTGGGATGGTAATTCTTATGTTTTGAACTGTCGGATTTGTGTGTGTGTGTGTGTGTGTGTGTGTGTGTGTGTGTGTGTGTGTGTGTGTGTGTGTGCTTAATGTTATATTTTTCTTTCTTTCTCTCTCTTGTTTTGTTTTATCTTATTTATCCACCACAGCGAGGCCCCTCAAAGCGCGAGGCCCTGGCCGTCGCACGTACCGCGGACCCTTAACGGCGGCCCTGTCTGCACAGGCCTCAATTTGGAAAGCCCGGCCCTGCCCGTTTCAAGTTTTTTAATTAAAGCCCGACTCATATATTTATCGATTCCAAGGCCCTGGCCGACCCATAAAATTTCAACAATTACGAAAACACGAATTTGACACATGGTGCACTCGGTCATTCGACTCCTGAACATTTTTCGTCTTCTTAATTGCTACACGTATTCTATTACAATGAACGTCAATTCGGAATATTTCTGTGACTCTGTATAAGTCACGTGACGTCTGAGGAGGAGGAGGGGCTTGTATACTTAAAAATATTGCATGTAAACGGCAATTTCCAAGCCTATCAAATTTTCTGGGTTTTCAAATTATCATTGCCTACCGCCGGACCAGGAATATCCTTGGGGATAATGATGGTGATGAGGGCGGGGGGGGGGGTAATTCGAAAAGCACGAAATATCAAAAATTATGAGTCCGATCGTTCTACTTTACATTGTCTACAAGTATGAATTCTCCGGAAGCGATTGTTTCACGAAAATCTTTCGGTTTCTTAAACTCCATAAATAAGTAATTTGCCATCTGCTGACTCTGAGTGTACAAATCGGAAAAATACGGCATAGATTTATACACAGAAGTAAGTTTCTCCTGTGCCATTTAAGACAACTTAAAAGCGTTTCACATATCTAGAGAACAAAGCACCGCCGACAAGAACAATAAAAAAAATCGTCTGCGAGCAGGTGGCTCGGTTTATAAATGCTGCAGTTAATAGCTTGCTCTACAGCATGAGAGGCGGGTGGAGTGTTAGAGAGAGAGAGAGAGAGAGAGAGAAGGTTTCAAAATCGCTTTATTCTAATTTATCATAAGAAAACATAAGAGGGAGACGTACAGTATTGGGCATCTCACTGGGAAATAATACAAAACTGTTAAAAACACGATGGTATATACATTGCAATGACAATGGGGATGAATAACAAAATGCTGCAAGCAAAGCTTATTGAATAAAAAAAATTGCAGAAGTGACAAAGAGAAACACATCGTGTCACATGACATTGGCTGGGCATGATTTACAGGATAACACAGGCGAAACAATAGTACACAATTAGAAAAAGAACAGCACAAACACCGCCGTGAAGGTAAAACATTACATACATGAGATAAAAACACAGCGTGCACAATTGTGCAAGTTATTTAACGAGGGCACCAAAGCAACATAATACAGGCGGGGTGAAAGTAAGTAATGTACACGAGTAAGCATGAAAATACACTGAGATGGCATTAGCATTCACAATTCAACGGTAGTGTGGATTGCACGAGTCGTAGAGTGGAGGAGGGCCACCAGGGTGCCACGGAACTCAGCAAAGGAGGTGTAGAAAAGGGACCACATTCACATTGAAGAACTAAGTGAGTTGACCCTATCCAATTGTTTTGTAGGAGGAGGATGTCGCAAAACTTCTATTTTTTCCAACATCGGAAATTATTCAATCTTATCCTGCTGCTGTATGTTGTGAGATTTCCAAACGAGAAAGGCGCAGTACAGCGATTGTTTTGCTCATTAAAAAAAACTCCTGCTCGGGCCGTGTCTGTTTTACATAAAACATTGAAGGCTCGGGCCGTGTCTGTTTTACATAAAACATTGAAGGCTCGGGCCGTGTCTGTTTTACATAAAACATTGAAGGCCCGGGCCCGGCCCGTTTTCCCAACTTAGAAATGAAAAAAGGCACTACCCGCCCCGGCACGGGACCGTGCAGACCTCTAGTTAGCATACGAGCGGCAATCGGGAGATGCGTGTTCGATTTCCGTTCCAAGACGATTAAATTTCTGTGGTTACGTTACTTGGAAAGAACAGCTTCATTTATGTCTGTATTAATTATTCCATGTTTCCAATTTGATATGTGCTCATTTGCTGGTGATCGAAATTTATTTTGTCGAGAAGTGTATTACACGTATATTGTATACCCATAGGTAAATTAGTAATTTAGGTGAAAGCCCGTTAATAATGACAGGGGAAAATAAGATATATTGAGTAATTTTCTAATAACAAGGTATTCTTTTTTGTTTGTGATGTCCAAATGTGAAAATATATTTCATGAACATCACAACACTGAACATTTTCAATAATAACTATAGTAATAAAAAAAGTGTACTGGTTGAGGCAGGGATTCCACAATTAAATCAGGCAAACGCTCTTTTCACTGCGCCATCAAAGTGGGAAAGCGCTCAACATTTCAGACAAAGGAAACAATATATATTAAGGTAATACAACGTAGTTTGTCACAATTATTTATTTTTCAAGCCGACCATGGTTTCGCTGGGTGTAGAACTAGCTTCATCAGGAAGAATGGCACGTGAATATTCAAATTGTATATGACATCATAAATTGTATTTACACTCACGTGTTTTGGTTAGATGCGCTTCCACGCGCTTGATACAAATGGCGTGAATCGCATGTCACTAACAAGTTGCGAAGACTTGTGATATACACTGGCGTGAAAAAATTAAGGACGAGATGGTTTTTCGAATGTAACGTCGTGCAGAAGTGCTCCACATAGACTCAAATCATACCATAAGATCCCCAAGCTGTAAGAATATGGGACAAGTGAGCAAAACCGTCCAAATAAGGAATCCAAAGGATACAAAGGCACTTTATTGAAAAGGTAGCTTCGAGCACAACTGGACAAAAGACAGAAACGTCCATGTGAGCGGCAGCTGCCAAGAAAAATCTCTCTTTAGTAGGGGATATGATCACCCCTGACTGCGTTGCAGGATTTACAACGTCTGTCAATGCTGAGGACGAGGTTGTGAAGGAACTTTTGAGGCATCGCCTTCCATTCCTCTTGTAGCGCCAATCGCAGCTGCGGAATCGTTGCTGGCGGCTGGTGACGTGCTGCCAAGCGTCTCCCGAGAAGTTCCCACACGTGTTCGATTGGATTTAGGTCCCGGGACCTTGCGGGCCAATCCATGCGTTGAATATCTTCACTCTTAAACAGGTCTGCGACAGCCACTGTACGATGAGGTGTAGCGTTGTCGTCCATGAAGAGGAACTCAGGACCCACAGCACCTCTAAATAGACGCACGTGAGGCAGCAGGACCTCGGTACAATAGCGGACACCAGTGAGTGAACCTCCTTGGAAGATGTGGAGGTCAGTACGGCTACCAAGCATGATACCGCCCCAAACGAGAACTCCGCCACCTCCAAACCGGTCCTTTTCGATGATGTTGGAGGTATGATTGCGCGTTTCCTGCTCTCTCCAGATGTGTATACGCCCAGAATCGCTCGTCTAACTAAATCGGCTCTCGTCCGTAAAGAGAACTCTACCCCATTGCTGATGTGTCCAGTTCTTTGTGTTCCTGGCACCACAGAAACCGCCGTCTCCGATGAGCAGACGTTAGTGCCACACACCGTACTGGTCATCGTGCAAATAGACCATCTTTGTGCAGCCTTCTGGCCACGGTAAAACGCGATAACAGACGTCCAGTTGTCTGTTGCATGTGCCTTTGCGATTTTTCTCGCTGTCTGCCGTCTGTCTCTTCTCGCCTGTAGGACAATATACCGGTCGTCAGCCGCCGTGGATGCTCGTGGACGATCACTGCTATTCTCTCGGACAGCTGTTTATGTCGTTTGAAATGCTCTCCAAGCTCGTGAAACGATGCTGTGAGTGATACCGAACTCCTCGGCCACACTTGTCACACTTCAATCTTCTTCCAACTTCCCAATGACGCGACCTCGGGTAAAGTCGTCCAGATGTCGTCTACTGGATTGCCTGTTGGCCATATCACACGGGGGCAGCAATTCGACGTCGTTCAAACCGATGTACACCGTGCAATAACTTTCACCGAATTGCTGAGCGTACAACGCCCGTGTGCTTTATACCTTTCCGACACCCCCCCCGTCATGCTGCATATATGCGCATGACCTACCATACCGGACCCTAGTCTATCACGTGAGTGGTCTTTCGGTTCGTTCTGAATGCTCGTTCCGCTGTTATGCTAATTTCTCCTCTTCGTCCTTAATTTTTGCACACCAGTGTATATGGACAGCTTCCAAAATATTAAGTTTGGTGGTTGAATCTGGCTTGTCAATTAGTTTTGCTTCTTCAAAGAGAAATTTGTGGTCCTTTTCGTTACAGTGTTTAGCCATCGATGACTTCTTTGTGTCACAATTCCGAATGTAGATCTTGTGCTCCTTCAAACGAAAACGCAAGGCTACGGGTCTGTTCTACATACGAAGCGCCACATTCTCTCAGAATCTGATAAATTCCTCACGAGTTTTTGTCTTCAACATAATCCTTTGATCCTAAAAATATCATTTTGTTTATGGGTTTAGAAATCACCTAAACATTAAAGGTTTTGAAAATTCTTGTAATTTTGAAAGCAATGTAACGGGAAAATGGAATAATGGCAAAATTATCTCGCAATGGGCGCATCACAGGAATTAATGTGGAGAAAGATTTCGGTTACCGGAATTTTGTTAGAGCCTTGTCTACACTGAAGAGCAATTGAATTAAAGATACCTGTCTAGTAACGTGTAGCACCACCTTTCGCCCTGATGACGGCGGCGATTCGTCTCGGCATGGACTCGACAAGAGACCTGAAGCGTTGGGAAGCCATACGGATCCACGACCCCTGAACAAGCTCCCACAGTTCACGAAGATTTGATGGAGGGGTGTCAGAGCCTCGAACATCTCTCTCGATGGCATCCAAGATGTGCTCGATGGGATTGAAGTCAGGTGACCTAGCTGGCCAAGGATGCGAGGTCACGTCGGTGGAGTGTTTATCCAACCATTCGGATACAATTCGGGAGCGATGGCACGGTGCATTGTCTTGTTGCATGATGTGGTCCCCAGTGGGATGTTGAAGACGCACAAACGGGAGCAAATGGTCGTCCAGAATATCCCGGTAACGTTGACCTGTTAGGGACGATGTCACACGTACCAGGGGTCACATTTCAGTCCACGTAAACAGTCCCCAGACGAGAATGCCACCCCCACCAGCTTGAAGAGCACGCTGCTCGCAAGAAGGATCCATCGCTTCATGTGGTGTGCGCCGTACTCGTATCCTGCCATCCGCATGTACCAACATGAATCTCGATTCATCAGTCCAGGCAACATTTTTCCACGTGTCTAGGGTCCAGTGAGGATGTTCCCGCGCCCATGCTAATATTTGCACTCTGTGATGTGCGGTCAGCAGCGGTACCCTCGTGAGGCGATGGCTTCTGTACCCCATAGTGCGAGGAGATGGTTCTGGATGGTGTGGCTGCTTACACGTTTTTGTGCATCAGCGTGTAACGTACCAGGAGATGTGACGTACCTGCCAGAAGGACGCACACGACATAAAGGCAGATAGGAATCAGAATAAAACGTCCGCGTAGCTCAATTGGTAGAGTGACTTATTCCGGAATGGGGGGATCCGGGTTCGAATCCTGGCGTGGACAGAAATGACGGAGAAATTTATTTCGTTATAATGGCGCCCGAACTATCCGGATGACCCGACCGTTCAAAAATCTCGCATTGGTGTGATGTTATTTCCACACCGCGAGATAGGAAAAATAAGAGAATCCCTTCTCCAGCACTTCGAAGAAAAAAATAATAATAAGGGGGAGATGATGTAACGTAAAAGAAGATGTGACGTACCTGCCAGAAGGACGCACACGACATAAAGGCAGATAGGAATCAGAATAAAACGTCCGCGTAGCTCAATTGGTAGAGTGACTTATTCCGGAATGGGGGGATCCGGGTTCGAATCCTGGCGTGGACAGAAATGACGGAGAAATTTACTTCGTTATAAGCGTTAAATTGCCGAGTGATTTTTTGCACTGTGGCCCGTCTATCCGCTGTTTCAATGCGAGCTAGCCGACGATGACCCCGCTCATTCACACGCTGTTGTTCGCGGCAGTTGGCCTTTGCAGGTATGGTTTTACCGGATTCGATGTACTCACTGTGCACCCGTGACACAGTGGCCCGTGAAAATCCCAGTGCCTGCACGACTTCCGAGATGGAGTGACCCATTCGTCGGGCCCCGATAATTTGCCCACGGTCAAATGCGCTTAGATCCTTCGTCTATCCCATACTGCGTCCGACTCTTACTGATTCCCGTCGCATCACTCCTTATATTGTCGGATCGCTACATACGTCATGTCGTTTCCGTTTACAGAGCCGGCCACAGCGCCACATTTGCATAACGCCAGCTGTCTCTAATTCAATTGCTCTTCAGTGTAGTAAAGAATGGCCTTTTTATGAATCATCGAAAGTTTTGCCGAATCACGTTTTGTAAGATGTGGTTGCGATTTTAGCTTAGGCATGGCGGCCGCGACTATTGTAGGTGTCATGTGGAGAGCAAAGAGCACAAAGGTCATGTCAAGATACCAAATGGAGATGTAAAATTAATGTAACCAAAAAACTTCTGACAGCTTATGCAGAATCCTGGGAAAATTATCAAGAGCGGACTAGTGCTGGAAAAATGCAGGAAAATAAGCGAAAAAGAGAAGAAGAAATTGAATGTTCGCAAGGTGATTTGAAATGGATAGAAGCTGAATTTTTGGAGCAGTTGGATTCCTCTCATAAAATGTAAACAACGCTGAGATGCACATTGAATGTGGCATTAAAAAAAAAAAAAAACATGAGTGCAATAGAAAGTGGACAGGTGCTAATACAAAAAGCAAATTGCTCACTATCTTTAAAAAAATAGGAAAAAAATAGAAGTGAGCAATTATTTTTGATCTATTTGAAAATTAAAATCTTTGCATATGTGTGTGTGTGTGGGGGGGGGGGGGTATTTCAATGCAAGATGTTTTAAATTTGAGTAGTGTGCATTTAGTTCCAAAACATTTTTTGCTTAAGAGTTTACTTTATCCACTAATATTTTACCTGCTCCGAAATTTTTTTCTTACACCAAAAATGTATTTTATCTCCTCCAAAATCGCATTTTGTTAATCCAAAAATGTATTTCACCTTCTCCAAAAATGCATTTTGTTGCTCTAAAAATGTATTTTATCTGCTCCCAAAACACATTTTGCTGCTCCAAAAATGATTTTGCAACTTTCTATCACTGTATCAGATAGAACGTTAAAGAAAGAAATAATTTATTTAAAAAATTAATTGAATTGTTGGAAAATCGCTCCAAAAATGTATGAA
Organism: Macrothele yani; assembly: GCA_039090855.1. Classification (NCBI taxonomy): domain Eukaryota; kingdom Metazoa; phylum Arthropoda; class Arachnida; order Araneae; family Macrothelidae; genus Macrothele; species Macrothele yani. Next base: position 125,631,065 of record CM077024.1, on the reverse strand, counting down.
AATCCTCTGTAAATAAATAAATGTAGGTATTTTCCACAGTAACAATTTACCGCGCGGCAAAAGTATCCACATTCTGCAAGTGTCATAAAACAAAATATGTACTTACGAAGAACTCTGTGGTGTGATTTTTCCTTTTCCTCTGAGCTGAATCTGTCATATATCTCAGCATGGTAAGCAATGTTTCGTACTGTGTTTTCAATGCATAAATCCTTCAAGGTGGTAACTTCATATCTGGGACGCATGTCTTCTTTTCTTTTGGGAATCCTAAACCTTGAAAAGAAAAAAGTCAAATTTATACATCAAATCCGTTCAATCAGAATGGTTTCAGCGTTGGTGGAATCAATTTCCAATAAATAAATGGTGCATATTCGCAGAAGGCTATGTAATAAATAAATTGCCTGAGGCGCTGGCTTCTGACCACTTCTCCGAAATGGGCTCAAAATCAGTTTCCTAAATGGGTATAGTTGGTGTGTTTTACCAATTGTCTGGCTGAGTCCGCTCCATGGAAGCAGTGTCCCCAAATTAGAGACGGGAGGATGCTTACAGCTCTACACTGTAAAAGGTAAGTGGTGCAAATTCACGGAAAATTTCTGAAAATAACGTGCAGCAAATTTGCTGGTCGGTTAGGTATCCATGTTTTTCAGAAATTTCCGTTTTTAAAAGTGCCCGTTTATTTTAACTTCTGTAATTTCACAGAGTTTCTGTTTTCAGAAATTGCGTTTATTTCAGAAAAAAACCCATTTCAGTTTTATACGTATTTAACTGGAATTCCGCAAAACTGGACAACCCGGCATTTTTCAGTCCTGTCCCCAGATAATCTATCCGCTCTAGTCCGGATCGAACCTGCACCACTTCAGCAGGTAACGCAAGTCTTTATGTAACCATCTTTTTTGGAAGAACTCCGTTTTCCCGAAAAAAATGAAAACTGGGTTTTCCGTTAATATAAGAAAGGAATTGCGGGGTAAGGTTTCTGAAAATTCAGAATTTTCCGTTAACACATCTCTAAAACGGTAATTTGCCGTCAATATAAGAAAGAAACTAAGAAAAGGTTTCTGAAAATTAAAACTTTACTGTAGTCCGAAAAATCAATGAAATTCAGGTTTCATTCCTTCATTTCACAAAAAATATTTTATCAGAAAAATATGCTTCGTTAATTTTGGAAAGAAATGACGGAAAGTGGCTCGTGGATTTCAGATTTTTTTTTTTTTTTTTTACGGTGTGAGAGTTGCTCAAGGTGGTCGTACTGGAAATAAAGGAAATCTGATTTAATTATCATAGGTCAGATAGCAATATATGAAAAGAGAGATAAGCAACAAGTGCACGGTAAAAGAATAAGTGTTGTAATTTTAAGGAAACCTCCTAAAAATAACGGGCAGCTAAGTCGGCGGTAGGTATTCGTCTTTTAACAAAATTTCTGTTTTTCTTATTTTTTTTTAAATTAAGTTCTCGTTTCTTTTAACTCAGTATTTCCGCAAAATTTCCATCTAGTTAGTATCAATAATACCATATATTTCAGAAAAGTCCCTTTCGGGATTTTCTCCGTTCTTACACAGAAATTCCGCAGAAACGGCGGTTTTGACTTTTTAGGTCGTTTACGGGTTCTCTTTTACGTCTACCGGGTTTCAAACCAGAGACCTTTCCTACACAAATCGCACGTACTACAGCTGAGCTAGAAAGATCCGACGTATAGGGTAGAACTTTAATCGCGCGATGATGAAATGTTTATTGTTGTAAATATGGGTAAATAAGCCATTTTATTTTCTGTTAGAGCTTATTTTTAAGAAACTCCACCCAAGCAAAATACTCTTCGTTATGAATGATTTGAAAAGTAAAAAAAAAAACATTTTCTCAGTCCGATATTTAGAAGCAATCATATGGTATAAATTGTACTTTGATTTGAATAGCATCTATAAAAGCCAAGACTAGGGCTTTATAAGACTAGGGCTTTATAAGACTAGGGCTTTTTTAGCATCTATAAAAGCCAAGACTAGGGCTTTTTGTGACCCAGTAAAGGTGCAACATTACCAAACTGAATTGTTATGTCAAACGTATTAATATGAATGAACATGGTCGACAAAAAACTTTTAAAAATTTTGTTGCCTAAGTCTTTATAATCAATGTCTTAATCCTGAGTGAGAGTGTGACCTTTCACGGCTCCGAAAGCTGCTGTTCTTAGGAGTGAGGTCATATGCACTGATATATCTGTGGAATTTGGGTAGTAAAATTAGTGTTATTTTGGGTAGAAAAATTTTCAATGTTTATGAAAAATTTTCAATCTTTTGAAGGGGTGTCCGGTGACTTTTTTGTCAATATGCACTATATTGACAAAAGTCACCGGACACCCCTTCAAAAGCAAATGAATGGATCCGCTGCGTTGTTAAGATGCGCGGTACAGCTGCAAACGGTATAAAAACAAGCCTGCAGCTGACCGCGATTATATTGCATTGTGAGGTTGAGTGAAAATGTCGAGGCGGGAGAGAACTGACTTTGAGAAAGTAAAGATTGTTCGGTGTTATATTAGTGGGTTGTCCATAAGAGGAACCGAGAGTCGTTTAAACATACCCAAGTCAACTGTTTTGAATGTACTGAATAAGTGGGAGACACATGCAGCAAAACGTACCGGCAGACCAAAGAAAATCAGTTTTAGAGGACGTCGAAGCCTCAGGAGTGCCGTTACAGCTAATCGACGGAGCACTACTGCACAAGACCTCAGTGTACAGGTGAGTAAAAATACTGGAACCTCGGTATGCGCACGTACCAATCGCAGAGAACTTCATTCCATGGGTTACCGTGATCGTGCGGATGCTCATAGGCCTTTCATATCCACTAGGAATGCTACTCGTCGTTTAGTATGGTGTAAAGAACATTTGTCGTGGACAGTAGATCAATGGAAACGGGTTCTATGAACTGATGAATCCAAATACACGATACGTCAGTCTGACGGCCGTGCCTGTGTATGGCGGCAGCCGGGAGAACGCTATTTACCACAGTTTATTGTTCCCACTATCAAGTTTGGAGATGGCCCCCGGACAAGTTTCCTGTGTTGGCCTAGGCCCTCAGAGAAGTTCTTGATATGTTCATATATAGAGAATTTTAGGAAGATAAAATTCTCTATCATCATCATCATTGTCAACCATTATCAATCCACTGCTGGACGAAGGTCTCCCCAAGTTTCCTCCACAACGGTCTGTCTTGTGCCAGTCTCCTCCATGTCACTCCCGCATATTTACGAATTTCATCCACCCATCTCCCATGTGGTCTTTTTCTGGGTCTTTTCCTGTCCCTTGGAATCCAATCTAAAATTTCGGCTGTCCATCTATGGTCTGTCCTTCTGGCAGTATGTCCAGCCCATTGCCATTTCAGGGATTTAACTCTGATCATGATGTCTTCCACTCTCGTCATTTTTCGGATCCACGAGTTCCTCTTCTTATCTCTCCTGGTTATACCAAGCATGCACCTCTCCATGCTGCTTTGAGTTGTCTGCAGCCTTTGTATGTCTCTTTTAGTTAAGGTCCACGTCTCTGCACCATACGTAAGCACTGGAAGGATGCATTGATCAAACACTTTTCTTTTTAAGACGTAACGGCATATTGCTCTTGAAAATTATGCTGTTTCTTCCAAAAGCTCTCCAGGCAAGTTTTGTACGCCGATTAATTTCTTCATCAATGTGACCCTCACTTGATATCTGCTGTCCAAGATAAACATACGTATCTGTTATCTCCAGTTTTTCTCCATCAATCGATAAATCTTCATTTCTTGTAAAAGCATTGAACATCACTTTTGTCTTCTGAAAGTTCATTTTTAATCCCACTTCTTTACTCTTGTCAGCAAGTTCCTGGATCATACTCTGCAGCTCTGATGGGGTAGTTGCAAAAATGACTACGTCATCAGCAAAACGAAGGTGGGTTAGATAATCTCCATTAATCTTTATCCCTTTGTTTTCCCAGTTCAGTGATTGAAAGACATTTTCCAATGTGGCATTAAAGAGCTTCGGAGATATGGTGTCACCTTGTCTCACTCCCTTTCCAATTTTTATGTGTGTTGTATTTTCAAACAGCCGAATCTTTGCACTTGCATTTTCATAGATGTTATTAATAATATTAATGTATGCATCTTCAATACCGCAGGATTTCAGAGCCGTGGTAACTGCTGATGGTTTCACCGAATCAAAGGCTTTTTCATAATCGATAAAAGCCATGCACAATGGAAGTTCATATTCCCTCGCTCTTTCAATTAGTTCTCTCAGTACGTGGATATGATCTATTGTGCTGTAGCCACTCCTGAATCCAGCTTGTTCTCTCGGTTGAGCCATGTCCAGTGTTACCTTCAAGCGGTGTGAAAGAACTTTAGTGAAGATTTTATAAACCACTGATAGGAGGCTGATAGGTCTGTAGTTCCTGAGATCTCTATATATAAACATATCCCGGGTCTTAAACAACCCTTAGAAATAGGAAGCTAGGAGATTTGAGCTAGAATGTCCGATAGGAAAGTGACACGGAAGCGAAGAAGAAAGGGGGAGGAAGACGCCCTTTTTTATTACCGGGGACCCAGTGCCCGGGGTCTGACGGCTTAACATACCCATCCGACGCACGGCGGATATTTGGTGGATCGAACGTTCGTACCTGCCTGGGATCGAACCTGAGGTTCTTTTACGTGGCAGTCACGAACGTTGCCGACTAGGCTACCCAAGGTCTTCTTGAGCAGTCGTATATGCGACCAGGGTTGAAATAGTAGTAAATGCGATCGCCTTAACGCAGAGAGATGGGGAAAGAAAGAAGGGAGATCAGATGAGAGAGGGAAGAGGAGAGTGAGCTGCTGATGTGGTGTAACGAAATGGGTAGTATTTGCGACCATCACGTGAACAACGGAAATGCGTTTTTTCTCTACACCGTGAAAGAAGTTGCTTTGTAAGTTTGTATCTTTGTAAGTTTGTATTTTTGCTTCGGTTTGAACGCGACAGAACTTCAGTATTTTGAACGCGTGTCTGGGGACTCGCAGTTTCTCCCACATGAATTTTAGATTTCTAGAAAATATTATATAATAATATGGCTCTGATTCATTTGTCATTTTTAAGGGTAGCTTATTTATGCTCTGACTTTATTACAATCACATAATAATAATTGGTTAGAAAAGGTAAATAATATCATTCCCCAGAGAGCATTCCTACCTTCATGTATTGCTCTTTTAATTGCTCATAGATTATTTTACAAGTATCCGGAATTGTTATTCCGAAAAAATCTGCAGAAATAGCTGTTGTAAGTTTGAGATCTTCATACGAACGCTCAGTTTTGGACTGGCGATCCATAAACCGCACTGGAAGCAGATTTTTTGCGGATCACTGTTTCCAAAAATATCCGGTGGCGTAGTGGTCTAAGCGATGGCCTATAATCATTCGTCCGAAAGGGGTCCGGGTTCGAATCCCGGTGAGGCATGGATGTTGTGTTTGTCTTACGGCACTGGCTCTCTCCCTTCCCTGGAACCATTGACCCTAAATTAGGGACGAACGACTGCTTATAGCCCATTGAGTTGCTCACGGTGGTCGTTAAACCTCCAATAAAAAAAAAAAATTGCCGTATGCTGACATCACCATTTCCTGTTTGATAGTCTATTTTAGCAAAAGTCTGGTAATTATTGTATTGTTTGCATTTACAAAATAAGGTTTTACTCATGTTTCTGTATTGCAACTAAAGATACCCCTAGCAAAACTTGATCTTTATATAAAAAATAAAACACTTTCTTTTTCCAAGCAATAACCGTAGTACTTTCTCTATGACAAACTGCAGGAGATTTTATTCTATTCGTGTGCGAATTTTATTGCGACAGCTCTATTAAGAATTAATTGAATGTTTCTTCGCTTTTCGTAAGAAAGGATATCCAAATATTCCCAAATTTCATTTTTTTTTTCCAAGACTATGAAAAACGAAGTAATTCCGAAAGCATCAAAACATCGATGACAAAATTTAAAATTTCTGTTACTGCAAGAATTTCAGTGGTAATTCGTATATAAAGTGAGAGAAATCAAAGAGTGCGAAAATTGTTTATTCAATTAATTCCTAAAAACATGATCTGCTCGGCGCTGAAGCTGAACCCACCTACCGTCTGACCTTTCATCCCCGGTCACATTGAACGTTGGAAGACCCCAGGTGGTCAACACGTAATCTCCCCACCCTGCGTCCCTCCTTTCTTCCTTTCTCCTCTTTGCACCCACCGATGGCATTTGCTACCATTTCAACTCCGGTCGCATTTACCAGGGCTTAGTAACAAGGGCTGGCTCATCGATTTGTGTTTCTGGTCGTTGAAGTGGTCCTCGCCTGCGCCGCTCAGTGACGTCACGGAGATGCATGTCACTTGTCAGTGTGCCTGTAAAGCGCTCGGTGGATGCTGTTAAGTGTTAACCCACGTTTGTTGCATTCGCATTAGTTATCTGCTGTTTATTTCGTTGTATTTCTGACAACGAATTTTTTTATTTAATTTCTTTAGTACATCGTTTTTCCTTCCTGTGTTGTTGCTACGTGCCGAAATACCTGCAGGAATACGAAAAGGAGAAATATATTTTTTCACTGTTCCCCTCGAAACGACCCAGTTGCAGTGGCGGCGGAACCGCCCGGGCCCGGTCAATAATTTCAATAATTTTAGCCAATATTTTTATTTTATTTTTTATTTGGCAAATGTGCGATTTTTTGTTGTGATGAAAGTTTCTCTAGGTATGGGTAAAGTACGTCCGAGAGGGGTTCCTGACAACCGGACCAAATATGACATGGGCGGTGTGTGTGTGTGGGGGGGGGATGATGATATTTAGCTTAATCAGAAAATTAATATTAAGTTCTCGTATTTGTACTAGCAAATCTATCATGTTTTGTGGATGCTATTATCGGGAGTGTTGCAACCTTGAATGCGTGCGTTCGTTTGTAGATCTTTATTTCAGAATGTTAAAGCTCGGGTGGCATTTGGGAATAAATTAATGCCTAAATAATAAATATTTTCTGGAGAAAAAGTGGAAATATATGGAAGATTCCTTTAAATAATTACATGTTTTCTTTCTGTTTCTCAACGGACTTTTAAAAGCAGTTGTCAAAAATAAAGGGGGTAGCGGGAATTAGGACGTACTTTTTTAGGGGGGGGGGAGCTGTCAACAATCGGACAAAATGTATATGCGGGAGGGGGGAGTCTAAAAATAGTAAAAAGTCGAATTAAATGGACACCTGAATATTCGAAACGTTTCACAAAAATTACAGTAGCCGAGGTTTTGTTATTAACAAAAAAACATTATTTTCGCGCTTTATGGAAGACATATATGTAAAAGAGGAAACTATCAATGAAAAATTCTGCTTTACTCCTTTTGTTTCTTTAAATCATTTCACCATTTTGTTTCATATTCGGCAGCTCAGTAGTTGTGTTTATCATCAGAGTTCCCCACACAGAGCAAAGCAAACGCGATACCTAACACTCGGCGATGCATCCCAGCTACGTCACCAGTCGCAACTTCCGGGGACAACTAAAATCTGCCGTATGAGCCAGCGCTTGTATCTAGAGCCCTGCGCATTTACGACGACATTGTAGTTTGTAAACGCCGAAAATCTCCCGACTGGGCTACAAATTTTGTATATTTTATATTTCTGGCTTTAAGCCCCCCCCCCCACCCCCTCCTCCGACTGGTTTCCTGTGTTGGCACACGCCCGCATGAAAATTACCTGGTTGGGCTACAAATTCTTTATATTTTGTATTTTCAGTATTAAGCCTCCACCCTCGACAGGTTGCTTGCATTAGCACATGCCCGCAGAGAATTTGTTTAGCTTCAGTTCATTAACTGCGAAATTCGTTTGTTGAGTTGTAGATTATAAACATTTTTTCATGAGGAATTCCACTGAGTATCGCAATTACGAAAATAAGAAGTAATGGAAACTTTATGTGATTCAGATAAACAACCTCTGGAGACGTGACAACGAGACGGTTGAAACAGCAATTTTTATATGGCCCCTTAAACTTTTGTGGCCAGTTCTCCGGTCGAAAATTCTATTACACCCCCACTTCACTGACTATAATCTGAGGTGGTTTCTGTAAACAAATAAAAAGTCTACGGAACTCAATGTACTTAGCAGCCATAAAAAAAAAAAAAAAACGACAAACTTTCAATAAAGAGATTTCGGCCGTGGCTGGCCTAGTGGTCAGCGTACGTGTCTGCTACGGAGACGACCTCAGGTCCGATCCTAGGGAGGTACGAACGCTCGAGCCACTAAATATCCGCCGTCCGTCGGATGGGTCATACCTGCCAACATTTCATGAAGCTTATCAGGAACTCATGACGATCGCCTGCCACGCTCCGTCTCGCGAAGCCGATATGGTGCTATACTATCGGTCTTACCAGATTTAAAACGTGACATTCTCAGCATGGCTTCTGCAATAAACAACCATTGAAAACACCTCAAATTGCAGGGTTTTTTTTATATAAAATACATATTTTTCCTTATTATCTTAGCAATATACATTCATCATATCTGAGAATATGTGGTTGCAAATAAATATAAAAGCTCAAGTGTTTGGACAAAAAAAAAAAAAAAATGATACATTAAGAAACAAATTTACTTTACTTCAAAGATAAATACAGTATGCTGATTGTTTTGCTTTGCGTAAGTCAGTATCAGATAGATCTGCATTAAAGCAAACCTGATCAGCACGAGCTTTGCATTTTTCAATTACTAAAGATTCCAAAGTTGAAACACATCAACTGGATTGAAAATCAGTTAGATTCTTCTTAACCATGCTAAGCACTCCTTCACATGTGGCATTGGTGTGAGGTATAAGGAAACTCGTGGCCGTTAATATTGGTAAGAAAGTGTATTTAAATGATCCGTTATGATCTTTAATGCATGATATTACATTCCAAGCTACGTCAACTCTGTTGGCAGTTAAGATTTCTTCTGTCAGAGGGTCATTTTGGAATTTGGCAAACTGTTCTTCAAGCAAAATCTTTTTCTGTATCAGAAAAAAGAAAACAAGTTTACAAAGAAATCTACTGATGAGAGTTTAGTTTCCTGACGCAAAGCAATGTCGGCAATCTCCGTGAACAATGGAAAAATCAGCAAATAGAACAAAAAACGTGATTGACTGATTTATGCAATTTTTTCAGCACCAGCCACTCTGTTTCATATTCTTTTTTTTAAACTTCAGAATGCCGTCGTTTTGACATTGCATACACGCCAACCAAAACTTTCTTAATTCAAGAAGATTGCTTGCAAAAATCAAGAAGACTTTCCCTAAAATCAAGAAGAATTTCCCATAAAATTAAGATTCACCTTAAAATCAAGAATATTTGCAACAGTACCAGAAGTGGTAATTTATGATTATCTATTATTAGGGAAGAAAGGCAATGTATTGGATGTGCTAGCAGTATGTTTCATGATACTTGTTTTCAATTATTTTTCTGTATCAGTCACTCATAGATGGAGTTCAGAAGTTGTGATGATTTTCAAGGTTTTCTATTTTTGTTTTAAATTGAATGACGCAATTTTAGAAATAACTTGATTTGATTTAAACAATGCCAAGACAGTGGCCTTTCTTTCATGCCCTTGAATGACAGTTTTATCCATCATGAATGCATGACAGCTTTCACTATTCTAGGTAAAAGATGAAGAGTGCTAAACATTTCTTCTTTTCGTGCTTTTGAAACGATATACATTTAAAAATACAACTGTCTCACACAATTAAAGACATCTCCATTATGTACAACTGAGTCATTGGCAGTAAGTTTATTACAGTCAAGTCACAAAGTACACGTAAAAGATGTTAAGTTAAAAATGCAAAATTTTTCGAGCTCCCACTGGAGTTCATTCTCAAGCCATAATGCCGTGTGCACTCTCAGAGACACGCACTTATATACACTTAGTGGCCACTTTATTATGACCACACCCTCAGTACTTCATTGGGCCACCTTTTTGCCTTTAATACTGCGTCGATTCTTCGTGGCATGGACTCCACGAGATGTTGATAAGTGCTTTGTGGAATCTGAGACCATGCTTGATGAATAGCACTTTCCAGGAGTGTGAGATTGCAGGGTTGTGGATCCAGCTGTCTGCTGGCTCGTTCAACTTCATCCCACAAACTCTCAATGGGGTTGAGTTCTGGAGACTGTGGGGGCCACCTAAGCAAAGTAAACTCACCGGCATGTTCCTGAAACTAATCCTGTACAATACGAGCACTATGGCAGGCCGCATTTTCTTGTTGAATGTAGCCATCGCCATTGGGATAAACCATCCACATGACAGATGCACTTGGTCAGCAACGGTGTTTATATATGATGTGCCAGTCAGACGTTGATCAACACGAATTAAAGGGCCCAAAGCATGCCAGAAAAACATTCCCCAAACCATAACGTTGCCTCCACGAACTTGAAGGGTTGTAGCAATGCATTTGGGGTCCACGCTTTCGTGCTGTTTCCGCCAAATTCTCACTCGGCCATCGGCATGGTGCAACTAAACACGTGATTCATTGGATCACATAATTTGTTTCCAATTATCGACTGTCCAATCCTTGTGCTCCTGTGCGAACTAGAGACGCTTTCACTTGTTAACTGCAGACAGCAAAGGTGTTCGAACAGGCCTTCGGCTGCCATATCCCATTCGATGCAATGTACGGCGAACAGTGCGTGCAGAGATCATTTGAGGGGATCCTTGATTAAGATGGTCTGTAATTTGCTGCACTGTTGCTCTTCTGTTGTCTGTTACCAGTCTGGACACTCTTCGTTCCGATCGAGCAGTCACTAGTCGATGACGACCACACGTTGCACGTAGAGACCTAGTTTTTTGGCTGACAGTCCAGTCTTTAAGCACTTTAACAACAGCTGCTCTGGAATATTTCACGAATGCGGCGGTTATGGTGATACTCGCTCCATGGCTCCGAGCTCCTACAATCATCCCCCATTGAAAGTCCGTCAAATCGCATTTTTTTATTCATCTCGTCACTCGAAAATCACTTCTACTACTGTCACAAGCACTAAGCTTTCCCTTTTTATACTAGCCTCGCCCTCTGGCGACAACAGCGTGCAGCCATAGCTCATTTGCATAAAACTGTCAGGTGGTCATAATAAAGTGGCCACTCAGTGTATAAAAGTTCACGTCACGTTGTATACTGACAACATAATGCTGTAAAGTTACAACAAGCTACACTGTAAAAAATTGCTGTGAATTCTCGGTGTTTCAACTGTATTAAAACGGTTTACAGACCGTAAGCACGCCAACGGGCGATGAACCGTAAATTTTCGGTAGATAAACAACATGTTCACGGTGTTTAAACTGTTTTAACCATTGCGGTATAATACCTGTTTTTACGTGCTGTCGAATGGCAACGGGCTGGTCGCGGACGCCATGTTGGTACGAAGCGATGGAGGTCTCTCTATACACAAAATAAGGATTCTATGTTACTAAATAAGCACCGCAGCATTTATTTTCGGTAAGTATTTTTTTGTTTTGTGCAAGTCACAGTGCATTATGATGAGAATGTTAGTATTAAGTGGTTTTGGAAACAATTGAAACAAGTTTGATGTTTTATTTCATGTATGAGTTGCTCACGGTGGTCGTTAAACCTCCACTCAAAAAAAAAAAATATTTCATGTATTTCGTTCCAAATTATTTGTTAGGCCGAACAAGTTCAGTAAACGAATGCAGTTTCTAACTAATTTTCCTCGCTTGTCCTGTGACTAGGTGACAACTAGTTTTGGAGAACGAGGTACAAATTGTATAATGGTCAATTTTACCCAGACCACGTGGGTGCCAGGAAATTTTTTATTTAGCATTCGCAAGTGCTAAAAATTCTAACACTATGCTCCTGCTTCCTTCCTTTTTTTTTTTTTTCAGTCCCAGACAGCGTTTTTTGGAATCTGGGCTACTGAATATTTTGTGGCCCCTATTTCTGGTCACAAGTGCTTGTAAAATACGAATGTCCTATTGACTATACGATAGATATGTATGTCTTGTACATATGTTGGATACCTATTTCCTTTATATATGTAAAGGCTTTGTAAAATACATATTATGTGTTTGCAGACATAAGGAAATGTATTATTTTTAATATTTATTCCTAAAGAAATGCAAACATTGAATCAAGTATAGATAACAAAAATTTGAAATGAATGCACAAAAACAGAAGTTCACACATAGTTCAGGAGTTTGTCTTTAAAATGTCTGTTTAAAGATGCTGAAACATTTTTTTCTGCAAACTAACACATTGAAGAAATCTCATGTGAGCAGTGTGTATACCTCATCTGTGGTAAGATAGAAATTTATCAGAACCAATCAATTTCTTAAAAATTAGTTGAAATATATCAATACACAGGTATTTGTGTAGTAATAACTGCCAGTGTTTTCTGTAAAATTATAAAAAAATGACAGAAATATCACTCAACTCATGCCCAACGCACAACTCAAGTCGCGTCGCGTAAACTTAATAGCAGTACCAATATCTGTTTGTTTTATTTATAAAATGAGTACCCCAAAAGGTGTATTTCAATGCAAACACAATTGCACGTAGAAAGTTTTACAAACAGGTCACTTATGCTAGGCAGTAATTACATTAGAACTGCTTCGTGAGCTAAGAAAAACCCCTCAAAAAAATCACTTCAGGTGTACTGTGCAAGAAATAAACATTGCTAGTATACCCCAAAATCTTAAGTGTCCACATATCTTACAAAAAATTTTATACTAAAGAAAATTCAAACATTGAATCAAGTGTAGACAACATAAATGAAAAATGAATGCACAAAAACAAAAGTTTGCCGCCCCGGTTGTGCAGTGGTCTAAGCGATGACCTCTGATCATTCGTTCGAAAGAGGTCAATCGAATCCCGGTGAGGCATGGATGCTGTGTTTGTCTTACGGCACTGGCTCTCTCCCTTCCCTGGAACCAGTGACCCTAAATTAGGGACGGGCGACCGCTTATAGCCCATTGAGTTGCTCACGGTGGTCGTTAAACCTCCAATAAGGCCGCCCCGGTGGCGCAGTGGTCTAAGCAATGGCCTCTGATCATTCGTCCGGAAGGGGTCCGGGTTCGAATGACGGCGAGTCATGGATATTGTGTTTGTCTTACAGCACTGGCTCTTTCACTTCCCTGGAACCAGTGACCCTAAATTAGCGACGGGCGACTGCTTATAGCCCATTGAGTTGCTCACGGTGGTCGTTAAACGTCCAATCAAAAAAAAAACTCCAATAAAAAAAAAAAGTTCAGGCGTTCGTCTTTAAAATGTCTTTTTTTGCTTTGAGGTTTGTGAAGAAGTGCACAACATCGTCAAACTAACTGCTGAGCAATATCATGCTCTAATGACATGATAGCAAGACTGTTAAGCCTTTGTTGAAGCATTGTCAATCACAAGTTATTTTTTACCAAGTGTAGTTTTAATACGGTGAATGTTCATTTGGGAAAATATCATATATATATATATATATATATATATATATGTGTGTGTGTGTGTGTGTGTTTTGCAATGTCTTGACAAGAACATTTTTTTTTTTTTGTGTGCAGTAGCTTACATTCACACTTGATAAAGTCATAGAACTGTGAAATTTTACTATGTAAAGATTCATCCAAATCCTCACTGTAAAAATCTAAACAGTTATTTAGAGAAATTTAGTTGACAGTTAACTAAGAACTGAAATGGAAATTGAATTTTTTTTATAAGCTAACAAACATTTGTTATCCAACTGATCAATAATCACATTAAATGTTTCTACTTCACATTTTTTCTGTCCTTGAAGAATAGTTTCATTACGGTTATTGCCATGTGCATATTTTTTTAATTGTGATTAGACAAAACTTCCAGAAGATTTTTCACTTAATGTTTTATCTATTTCTTCATATTTTTCAAAATTATTTCTTTCATTGGCAATGAAATGGGATAATGACAGAAGGTTACGTCCAGTTAACAAATCTAGTGATGGCTTTTGTAATTTAGTAACAACTTTATCACATCTTTCTAAAATGCATCATAACTTGCATAATTATGGTTCGATTTCAGTGAAATTTTAGTATGTGGTAGGGGACCACTGGGGACGAACCCTATTGGAAATGGGGTCAAAGGTCACAACATAGGAGCAGGATGCATTCCATTGCCATTATGCGTCATAACTTGCGTAAATATGGTTCGATTTTGATGAAATTTTAGTATGTCATAGGGGATCACCTGGGGACGAACCCTATTGAAAATGGGTGCCAAAGAGCACACATGAAAATAGATTCAAATTTATGAGAGAAACGTGAAGAAAAAACATCCAATCTCTGTAGGTAGAAGAAAAGATTTAGGATTTCTAGACAATGGAAGTCCTAAATTTAATATGAATAATGCAAATTATTTCTTCAATTTGCGCTTTTCGGAACTTTTTACCCACACAAAGTTTTCAGTCCTCAGTAAAACAGGTGTGGGCTGTACTAGTTTTGTTGGGGACCAAAAAGTTCCAAATACTCCAACCTCCTTTAGCCCACCAAACACCCCTGCTCTGACAACTGGTTTTGGAGAACGAGGCACAAGTCGTGGAATGATCAATTTCACCTGCAGACCACATGGGCGCCAGAAAATTATTTAGCTAGCACTGTTACAATTGTAGGTGATTTAACAAGAATTCTGACACCATACTCCTGCCTCCTATATCTTTCCTGTCCCAGCTGCTAATCATTCATCAACTTAATCCATTAAGAATTTCATTTGCTGATTTTTGTGTTCAAATTTGTGCTTTCATCCTAATTTCTTTACATAGTCTGTGACTGGTTTAAAATTTATTACATGCCAGGATGCTAGATAATATTTTTTAATCGCCGGGATGCGGCCCAACTTCAGAACACTTTATTTCTATGGGTGGTCAAATTTTATTTCTGTAAAAACACATAAGTTGTTACTCAGAGTTAAAGTTGATGCCATTGTTTTCCAGCCAATAGCTATCTCAAATAGCCTGGCAAATCCCTCTTTTTTTCCAGGTAGAGTTGCCATTATGTTCCAAGCTTAAATCTAAGAAATTCCTTAGTCAAACTCTGCATTAGCACCAATGCTAAACATCATTGTTACCCCCCCCCCTCCCGTTAGCTTAAAATACACTGCTCAAAACTATTGGGAGATATCGTGGTTTAGATATGAACTACTGACATCAACTGTTTGTATGCTAAGAGAAATTGAAGGAAAGTTATTACAATGAAACTTTTGCATACACCTCAGTATGCAAAATTGATTGTGGGACGTTAAAAAGGGTATGTTTCTGTCAACGAATGAAAAGTGAATTGTATCTTATGATCGTTTAGTCCAGGATAAAAATGACTCGTGCTTTGAATGTGATGTCCGAACAGGATTTACCCGAATCTGTAGCCTGAGGGCTATCGGTCACTGAAGCTGGTCAAACCCAATCGCAAGTAGCGAACGCCATTGGAGTGTCTCGAAGCATGATTTCCAGATTTTGGAATTGGTTTTCAGATACCAAAAATTTAAGGCAAAGACCAGGGCAAGGTCACAGGAAAGCAACGTCAAGAAATGAGGATCGTTTTTTTTATCACTGACTGCCAGGAGAAACCGGAGTATGAGCGCCCCTCTTCTGCAATGCAAACTCCATACGGCTACTGACACAAATGTTTCGACTCAAACTGTTCGCACCCGACTACACAGTGTTGGTCTGTATGCTCGACAACCTATGGTATGTGTATCTTTAACCAACAAGATTTTTAAATTTTAAGATGTTAAACAAGTTAATTCGTAAGTATATAATTGAACACATTAATCGATGTAGTGACAGTAATAATGAATGCATAGTTATCAATGTAGGTCCTAATTTTAAGTCAATCACGTATCATCAAGAGCGTTTGATCGATATATGTGTTCATGAATAGGCGCTGGCATAGTACGTATAAATTGTCTCCATGATGAAGGTATTATTGTTGGTAAATCCTCATTACAGCAATGTGTATGAATACTGTTTTCGAACTCCCCACCCCCTCTTCTTTATCAAGATGAAATGCAATTCTTTTTTGGGGGGGGGAGGTTATGTAGGCATACAGGATACATGTTCGGAAAATTACTGTTTCGGGAGAAATCTTTGCTATACGTCCGATTTCCGTTTTCGGACATTTTCCCTCCATATTCAAGTTGAAATACAAATATTTATGAAATAAAATGATATTTAACAACAATATTAAGGAGAGGAAACATCGCGTGAAAAATAAAAGTACGATTACGGAAGAAATCTACACCGCGCCTAACTTCCGTTTTCGAAAGTTTTGAAAGTCGAAACTTTTGTTTACGAAAGTTTTGAAAGTTTCAGGCAGAAAACACCCTCTACCACTACCAATTGCCCAGAAATTTCTGTTCAGTTACGCATCGATCTCGAGGTTAACTCAAATTATGACGGAAAAGGAGAAATTCCTCGAAGCCGTTGAACGCTCATGCCTGAAAAACTACAGGAGCATTTTTGCGCCATCGAATTTCCGTTTTCGGAATTTTTTCCTTCATTTTCAAATTGAAATACAAATATTTTTTGGAATAAAATGATGTATAACAACAATACTGGACACAGGCAACATCGGAGGAAAACGAAATTACGATTACGAAAAAATCTTTATTTCACTTACTTCCGTTCTTAAAAGACGAAGTATCGTCCGATGCGTAAGTTTACGCGTTGGTAAAATTCTTCGATGTGTATTTTACGTGTTTCTTTATGTGTATTTTTTCGCGTCGAGAAAAGTTCCTGATACGCATTTTTACACGTTGGTAAAATTTCGATGTGTACTAGACGTGTAAGTACGCATTTTGGCAAACTCTGCACAGCGCAGAATTTAAAAAAAATCGCACTTTGGTGCAATTAGTGCAGCTATTCCAACACTGAGAGAGAGGGAATTTGGAAGGATTGGCGGGAGAGGGTGTATGCGATCTATAAATAAATATCGCTTACTGCTAGAAACATGAGATAACATCAATCGCTATGAGACCATAACAAAACAAAAGCAGGAGTTTACACTAAGCGACAATAAAAACAATATCAATTTCCATCAATAAGAGAAATTCACGAGCCATTTTGGCGAAACTCCAGAAGAAACTATCTTCCGACCGTAAAGCTTCCCAAAAAACTGTAAAACTTCCGGGAAATCCGTAACACTTGGCAGGTATGACATTGTTAAAAACACTCCATTAACACACTTCCACAATTAAATCGCAAAGCACCGTGCGTTTGCGTAGCTCTCTCTGACCAGATCTTTTTGGGGAATTCCCGGCGGCCGACCTGAACGAGGGGTGAAAATCCTATGCACTTCACTAGTCGACGCGATTCAGTTCCCCTCTATAGTTCTCCGCCCCTCCTATAAGTACGGCGGGGCCGCGGGTGGCCCAGTGGTCAGCGTTCGTGACTGCCACGGAGAGTTCGATCCTGGGCAGGTTCGAACCACTAAATTCCCGCCGTGTGTCGGATGCGCACGTTAAGCCGTCGGACACCGGGTACTGGCCCCCCGGTAATAAATAAAGGCGTTTTCTTCTCCCTTTCTACCTCGCTTCCGTGTCACTTTCCTATCAGTCACTCTAGCCCAAATCTCATGGCTTCCTATTTCTAAGGGTTGTTTAAGACCTGGGGTCAGACACTCTCTTCCTGGAATCCTCTACATATGACCTGATCTTAAGTACGGCGGTGATATCCACCCCTCCCTCTGCGGTCGCTGGCGTGACATCGGAGCCGTTAAAACCAGGACCAAAATTTGAATCTTCCAACCTTTTTTTTTTTTTTTTTTCTGATTGGAGGTTTAACGACCACCGTGAGCAACTCAATGAGCTATAAGCAGTCGCCCGTCCGTAATTTAGGGTCACTGGTTTCAGGGTAGGGAAAGAGCCAGTGCCGTATGATAAACACAACATCAATGCCTCACGGGATTCGAACCCGGACCCCTTTCGGACGAATGATCAGAGGCCATCACTTAGACCACTGCGCCACCGGGGCGGCCTTTCGACTTTCGATCTAACTTCCGTTGGTGAGAACAGGAGATCTACTTAAATTCTTCTGTACAAGCAAAAAAAGCATCTTCAAACTTTATATTTGGTGTGAGGGAATCGTATGCGAAACAACGAAGAAATTATCAGCATGTGTGTTAAAAACAGAGAAAAATTGAACTACATTCTGTAGCGCAGCACTGCAAAATGGTTTGCTCTTCTGGAAACATCGTAACTGGTTCCTCTTGTACACTTCAGCGGTTCCGCCCGTGAATTGGCCGCCGCAACGAACCTTTGTTTCAACGGAACAAAGCTTGATGCCCCCGCAGAGTTGTATTAGCCCTGCCGCAGCTTCTGTTCACAGCGTCGTACTCGCACATAAATATTACGGTAAAAATCTTTAAAATGCAATGTAAATATGATTTTTTTTTTCACCAATCTGTGTACCGCGTTCATTCAGAGATCTACCCTGGCCATAGTCCATTTTTTGGCTGCCGAGGGGTGAGGTAGCCCCGTTAAGGGGTGAGGTTCCCCTGTTAAAAAAATCGATCATTGTTCTCCACTTCGAAATTGCTGTTTGTAGCTCCATAAAAATCTAGGTAGATACTGAGTTTACTGCTCATTATGCCTAAGGAAAAGCGCAATATTATAAACTTGATTTTATGTGCAAACGTTGTGAATATGACATTAGTAGAATGAAAACTGCTGAAAAAGCCTAGGCCCAGGGCCTATGAATTATATTTAGTGTCTGAGTAAAAACGTAAGGCTATTGGCTTGATTTGATACGTAAACGTTATGAATATGAAGTCGGCGGATAAAAACTGTTAAAAAGGCCAAGGTGTAGGGCCTATTAATGAATTAAGTAAAAGGAAAATATTACAAACTTGACATGTTATGTAAATATTTATAGTGGCTAAGTAAAATTGTATCGTCATTAAAAAACAAAACGCCCACCTTATCGTCCTTTTCTGAACACAGCATGAATCATGCTGTAATTACCTTGTTTCGTCGAACACTGTAGTTTTAAGAAATGTACTAAGTCACAGCAATTCATTTCTTCAAATTAAAGTACAGTTCTCGCTTGGCTTACTTACATAGAACGTTTTCCTCGAACTTTGTTTGGAGTTCCCAATTCAGTTCTCAATATATGCCAAGAAATAGCAATCTTTATTCCCCCGCTCTTGAACTTTTGTGGCCAGTTAGTAGTATAAAATGGCGGGTCCGAGCGCAAGGATGCATCCTTCTAGAGAAGGATGGGGGCGTGGCTTGCTGCAGAAGGATGGGGGCGTGGATTGCGACATAAGGAGGGGGCGTGGCATGTGACGCTAGTGTGTTGGGTCGATGCTGCCCCCTAGCGGTGCTTCTTGGAACTTTATTATTATGTTAGATCTTTGTTTTTGAGTGATGGCAACGACCGAGTGGGAGAAAGGGGGTGGATATAGGGGGATGTCAACTCGATGTGCTGTCCCCTAGCGGTGCTTTTTGGAACTTTTAATGGACCTTTGAGAGATGGCAACGACCGAGTGGGGGAAAGGGGATGTGTACGTTGCCCCCTAGCAGTGCTTTTTGGAACTTTTCTCGGGAGATTTATTGGACGTTGACAAATTTTTGGGAAGTCTTTCCAATATTTTTTTTTTTTCTTTTCTCGGGAGATTTACTGGACTTTGTCAAAATTTTTGAAGGAAGTTTTTTTGTCGTTTCCAATTTTTTTTACTCGTATTTTTTTTGTCCTATTTTTTCTCTCTAATTTATTTTATTAAATTTATATTTTCAGGAATTCCCTTAGGTATTATAATTTTTATAGACGTTGCATTATTTTTTTAATTTTCTCGGGAGATTTATTAGACGCTGACAAATTTTTGAAGGAAGTCTTTCCAATATGTTTTTTTTTTCATTAAATTTATATTTTCAGGACTTCCGTGAGGTGTTATAATTTTTATAGACGTTGCATTATTTTTTTAATTCGTATATTTGTCCTCCCTCCAATTTTAATTTAGGCGAGGAAAGGCTTTGTTTGAAAAGATTTCGTTCCAGTTGATTCATGTTCCGCCATTTTAGTTTCACCACGTTGTCATTTTGTGAGCGATGTGTTGTGGGATGAGTCACAATTTTCTCTTTGACTCAGAGAAAATTTTGTATGACACATGTTTTGGGATGAGTCATTATGATGAGTGACGCATTCGTGATAGCAGACATGACATCAGCCAACGTCGTTTTCTCCTCAGCGGGGTCGGCTTTATTTATTTATTTTATTTTCTCGGGAGATTTACTGGACTTTGTCAAATTTTTGAAGGAAGTTTTTTCAATCGAAGCATTTCCTCAAATTTGTTTTATTAAATTTATATTTTTAGAACTCCGTGAGGTGTTATAATTTTTATAGACGTTGCATTATTTTTTTCATTCTTATATTTTTCTTCCCTACAATTTTAATTTAGACGAGGAAAGGCTTTGTTTGAAAAGATTTCGTTCCTGTTGATTCATGTTCCGCTATCTTTTGTGAGCCATGTGTTTTGGGATGAGTCATCATTTTCTCTTTGACTCAGAAAATTTTGTATGACACGTGTTTTGGGATGAGTGACTATGCCGGATGACGCATGTCGTGATAGCAGACATGACATCAGCCAACGCCATTTCCTCCGCGGGGTCGGCGGTTGACGTCATTTGAGATTCTGTAGCCACATTAAGTTCCAAGACTGATGTTTTTTTCAATAACTTGTTCATTTTGCAACGAATTTATTCCTTATTTTTTCCTCATAATTTCCCATTTTATATTCATAATTTTTCAACGTAACGATTTTTTTATTTTCTTTGAGGAGACTTCACGCATTTTCAACGAACGTTCCAACATAAAGACGTTTTCCAAAGTTTTGTGCTGCAGACATAATCTTAAAACACGATTGTTTATTAACGTATTTACGTGTTCATGACATTTTCTGTTACATTTTTTTAACGTTGTACCTTTTTCCGCCATACAAAGCCGCAATGTTTTATACATAGTTAAAATATTTTTTTTTTTATCTTTCCGTATTTTCTTTTATGATTAATCAGTGAAATGTACCTTTTAATCCATTATCTTAATCTACTTTTTTTTTCTAAATGCTTGCATACTCGTTAAACTTCTCGATGTACCATCATTATTTTATTTTCTTACTTTTCAATCTAACAACTACTTTTATCGAGGCTTTATTTTTTCTGATTTAAACAAGCCAACGTTTCTTCATTATTATTTCTTTTTCCTACGCAAAGAACTTTTCTTACTTGTTTTTAATGTATGACTTAATCTGGTTTTTTATGTAGATGGTTCATGTTTGCGCAAGAAATATACAGATCTATAGCAGATATACATAAAATTCGTTCCTAACAGTATCTTTTTTTTTTTTAGATTTAACCCAACATACGTTTCTTAACGACTTGATATCTGTTCCACAAGGTGTTACAAAACTTCAGATTTTTAATTTTTTCCCTCTGAAACTGTTTTTTTTTTCTTACTTGCTTTTACTGTATGGTTTAATCTATTTTTCTATCTTATTACTTTTCTATATGTGTACAAGAAATATACGAATCTATAGTAGTTAAAATTCGATTGAAACAATATTTCTTCATTCTTACTATATTATTCCATTTTTTCATCTATAGTACTTAAAATTCGACTGAAACAATATTTTCTCCATTCTTACTGTATTTTTACATTTCTTTCCAACAGACGTTTTTTCTTCTCAATTCCCGCTATCTAACTTAATCTATGTTTTGAATATCATTTTATGTTCGCGTATTCGTCCATTATTTTATTTCAAACTTTGCTAACTACCTCATACTTATATTCTGACTTTATATTTTTCATTTCAACCAACGTTTCTTAACGACTTGAATTTCCGGATGTGACAAAACTTCAGATTTATTTTTTCTCCTCTTAAACTATTTTTTTCTTACTTGCTTTAAATGTGACTTAATTTATTTTTTACATCGCTGTTTCGTGTATGTACGAGAAATATACAGATCTAAAGCAGTTAAAAATTCGACTGAAACAGTATTTTCTTTATTTTTACTTTATTTTTACATTTCTTTCTGACAACCATTTTTTTTTCACATTTTCCACATATTTAACTTAATTTTGTGTTTTTGAATATCATTCTATGTTCACGTATTCGTCCATTGTCTTTTTTTCTAACTTTACACTTCATTCTTACTGTATTTTTCCATTTCATTTCAACCAACGTTTCTTAACGACTTGATATCTGTTCTACAAGATGGGACGAAACTTCAGATTTTTAATTTTTTCCCTCTGAAACCGATTTTTTTCTTACTCGCTTTTAATGTATGGTTTAATCTATTTTTCTATCTCACTTTTTATGTGTGTACAAGAAATACACGGATCTATAGTAGTTAAAATTCAATTGATTTCTTCATTCGTACTGTATTTTTCCATTTCTTTCATTTACAGTAGTTAAAAGTCGATTGAAATAATATTTTCTGCATTTTTACTGTATTTATACATTTCTTTCTAACATACGTTTTTTCTTCTCAATTCCCGCAATCTAACTTAATCTATGTTTTGAATATCATTCTATGTTCGCGCATTCGTCCATTATTTTATTTCAAACTTTGCAAACTGCCTCATATTTATATTCTCACTTTATTTTTTTTCATTTCAACCAACGTTTCTTAACGACTTGAATTTCCGGATGTGAGAAAATTTCAGATTTATTTTTTCTCCTCTTAAACTATTTTTTTTCTTACTTGCTTTAAATGTGACTTAATTTATTTTTTACATTGCTGTTTCATGTATGTACAAGAAATATACAGATCTATAGCAGTTAAAAATTCGATTGAAACAGTATTTTCTTTATTTTTACATTTCTTTCTGACAAACATTTTTTTTTCGCATTTTCCCCTATTTAACTTAATTTTGTGTTTTGAATATCATTCTATGTTCACGATTCAGACTTTATTTTTTCATTTCATTTCAACCAACGTTTCTTAACGACTTGATATCACAAGATGTAGCAAAACTTCAGATATTTTGTTTTGTTTCTTCATGTAACGTAATATATTTTTTCAAAATTCACTTTTAAGTATTCCTAAAAGCTTACATTTATGAGAAATATACAGATCTGTAGTGGTAAAAATTGGACTGCAACAGTATTTTCTTTATTCCAACTTTACTTTTCTATTTCTTTTCAACAGGCGTTTCTTCATTATTATTTCTTTTTCATATGTAAGCAACTTTTCTTTCTTTCTTTTAATGTATAACTTAATAAATTTTTCTATCTTACCTTTTCGTGGGTATACGAGAAATATACAGATCTATGACAGTTAAAATTCGATTGTATTAGTATTTTCTTTACTATGACTTTATTTTTTTCATTTCATTTGAGTAAACGTTTCTTAACAAATTGATATCACAAGATGTACCAAACACTTCAGAATTTTTGTTTCCCTCACTTTCCAACTCACTTAAGTATTCCTAAAAACCTGCATGTATGTGAAATAATCATATTTTTTTATTCTATCCTAATTTGCTATACTTTTCTTTAACTGACCCAACAGGAAAAGCATTCATTGTCAAGACATTCATTCTAAAGCATTATCCTTTGCAATATATTTTCAGTATATTTTTTCTAAATCAACAGAAAAAACATTCATTCTGGAGACATAGCGACCAAGTCCGTACTTCCACTAAACATCGTATTCTTAGCAAACATTTTTTCCCCTACATAGCAATTTCCTAACTCACCAGAAAAGCAGCTATTCTCAACATGTATCTAAAATATCGAATTTCTCCAAACAAATGTAATAATTTTTTTTAAGAAAGACTTAGTTCTTTTCTCTGTATAACGACTTAATCTATTTTTCGAAAAACTGTTCTACGTTTACGTATTTTGTTTAACTTTGCTTTCCACTGTACTTCAATTTTTTTTTCTTTGTAGTACTTTTTTCCTGTTTCATTCCAACAAACTTGTGTCTTTTCGACTCGATCACTCTCACATTTCCATACAAACTTTCCTAATATCAGAAATGTAACAAAAACTTCAGATATATTTTTAACTTTAGAATAAGTCTCACCGACATTTATTATCATGACATAAACTAAAATTTCATACTTTTCCCAAAAATAGTTTTCTTAATGAGTTGTTTTACACTTTTTTCATAATTGGCAAAGGCTATTTTTTTTTTTTTATATAAGGTTAGTTTCGAGAAAGTTAAATTTCGTCTAGTGTTAATCGAACAGAAGAAATATACATCAAGAAAAGAAAACTGAAATTATACATATGCAAAGAATTTGCTACGGCTGAAGGTCCCCCGAGTGAGTTATTCAACCAATGCTCGTATTACCCATTCAAAGATGGAGGTATCAGGATGACCAAATCCCTCGTTGTTGCCTTCTTGTAGCAAAGGAGGTGGTGAACTTCACCAAACATGGTTCCATAATATTGGAGAAACACATTAAGGTGTACGGAGCAATTAAGCCCACGCCAGTGACCTTCTTCGTTCACATACACTCACATTCAAACAGAAAAAAATATAAATGAATGACAAAAAATAATGAAATAAAAGTAGTCCTGAAAAGGACTGTTTTGTAGTCCTAAAAAGGACTTGGTTTTCTTTAAACCTCGAAATCATCATCACACTCCATATTTTGAACAGTCTTGAGAATTTCGCAAACATCAAGATCTTCAAGAATAAATCTGGGAACTGAAACTTTTGCAACTGAGCAGGCATTGGCGTAAGCAATCCCAAGTACTTTGGGTTCGATAAGTGCAAATGCCTTATGAAAGAAATCTATGCCACCGATCGCTTGCTGTGGAATTCATACAGTCATGACCTAGCTGATTATTTGGCATAAGAAGCACTGGAAGATGACACTCCCTACAATAGAAAACTTTTTCTACATTTTCCTTAATTTTAGCTCTTACCACTTCCACGAGAACGTCTTTCAGTTTTTGAATGTCTACGGAAAAAATAGTCAAAGTTCCTTGTTGTAACACGGCATTTTGGAAGGTGGATCCAAACTGTAATTTTTTTTACACTGATCCAAAGCTTTTTGCATGCATCTTTCAGAGTTTCAAATTGGTCGCATGTTAATGACACTGATTCTCGATTCAACATAAACGAATCATCAGTCAGAACGTGAAGTTGTTGAAAACGGTAAGCAATTTCACGAGGGGGAGGGAAACAGTTCATCATCAATTCCTTGTTGAAAACCACGATTTCATTACTTCCATCATACATCACCAAATTTAATGTACGTGACCTATTAATAAAGAATATGCTGCCAAGGAAAAGGCGACGCGATTGGTCTTTGAGATGTGATTTGTGCGCCACGTGTGCGGGTGAGTCACCATGTTGCCATCCTGCTAGCGGTCGCCGCCATTTTATTTTGTGTGGGGGAGGGGCTCGACATTTCACGATCACCGCCATTTTTTTCTCACACAAGTAGTCAATTCCATTTTCTCCCCTTCGGGAAATTGTACTTTTTGAATGCTTATTTGACACTGGTTTTAAAGCGACGTGCTTAATTCTTGATCATTTGCACCTGTCCGTAATGTGCTCCTGCTTGCATCATCGATGACTCGCGCATTCGTTTTTTTTTTTTTTTTTTTTTGATTGGAGGTTTAACGACCACCGTGAGCTACTCAATGGGCTATAAGCAGTCGCCCGTCCCTAATTTAGGGTCACTGGCTCCAGGGAAGGGAGAGAGCCAGTGCCGTAAGACAAACACAACATCCATGCCTCACCGGGATTCGAACCCGGACCCCTTCGGACGAATGATCATAGGCCAACGCCTTAGACCACTGCGCCACCGGGGCGGCGCCTTGAACATAAAGCGATCTGCCGAAGTTTCCTCTGCTACTGCTACAAAGAAGGTGTGTGTTCCTACAAAGCCTGAGTCTCATGCTGAATCAGGCATCTCATTAGAAAGCCTTCCTCCACATCATGTTTCGTTGGGTGGAAATAAGTTAGCAAAAGTGTCTGATTTCACAGGCACTGTGAGAGTACACATTCGAAGTTATGTTGTGAAAAAAGGAAAAACTGTTTCCTTTCAAGTACGGAGTCACCATGTCAGCTAAAACATTTAAGGAATTTATGGAAAACTGCTATATGTATGATGGAAGTAATGAAATCGTGGTTTTCAACAAGGAATTGATGATGAACTGTTTCCCTTCCCCTCGTGAAATTGCTTACCGTTTTCAACAACTTCACGTTCTGACTGATGATTCGTTTATGTTGAATCGAGAATCAGTGTCATTAACATGCGACCAATTTGAAACTCTGAAAGATGCATGCAAAAAGCTTTGGATCAGTGTAAAAAAATTACAGTTTGGATCCACCTTCCAAAATGCCGTGTTACAACAACAAGGAACTTTGACTACTTTTTCCGTAGACATTCAAAAAGTGAAAGACGTTCTCGTGGAAGTGGTAAGAGCTAAAATTAAGGAAAATGTAGAAAAAGTTTTCTACTGTAGGGAGTGTCATCTTCCAGTGCTTCTTATGCCAAATAATCAGCTAGGTCATGACTGTATGAATTCCACAGCAAGCGATCGGTGGCATAGATGCTTTCATAAGGCATTTGCACTTATCGAACCCAAAGTACTTGGGATTGCTTACGCCAATGCCTGCTCAGTTGCAAAAGTTTCAGTTCCCAGATTTATTCTTGAAGATCTTGATGTTTGCGAAATTCTCAAGACTGTTCAAAATATGGAGTGTGATGATGATTTCGAGGTTTAAAGAAAACCAAGTCCTTTTTAGGACTACAAAACAGTCCTTTTCAGGACTACTTTTATTTAATTATTTTTTGTCATTCATTTATATTTTTTTCTGTTTGAGTGTGAGTGTATGTGAACGAAGAAGGTCACTGGCGTGGGCTTAATTGCTCCGTACACCTTAATGTGTTTCTCCAATATTATGGAACCATGTTTGGTGAAGTTCACCACCTCTTTTGCTACAAGAAGGCAACAACGAGGGATTTGGTCATCCTGATACCTCCATCTTTGAATGGGTAATACGAGCATTGGTTAAATAACTCACTCGGGGGACCTTCAGCCGTAGCAAATTCTTTGCATATGTATAATTTCAGTTTTCATTCCTTGATGTATATTTCTTCTGTTCGATTAACACTGGACGAAATTTAACTTTCTCGAAACTAACCTTATATAAAAAAAAAAAAAAAAATAGCCTTTGCCAATTATGAAAAAAGTGTAAAACAACTCATTAAGAAAACTATTTTTGGGAAAAGTATGAAATTTTAGTTTATGTCATGATAATAAATGTCGGTGAGACTTATTCTAAAGTTAAAAAATATATCTGAAGTTTTTGTTACATTTCTGATATTAGGAAAGTTTGTATGGAATTGTGAGAGTGATCGAGTCGAAAAGAAATAAGTTTGTTGGAATGAAGCAGGAAAAAAGTACTACAAAGAAAAAAATTGAAGTACAGTGTAAAGCAAAGTTAAATAAAATACGTAAACGTAGAATAGTTTTTCGAAAAATAGATTAAGTCGTTATACAGAGAAAAGAACTAAGTCTTTCTTAAAAAAATTATTACATTTGTTTGGAGAAATTCGATATTTTGGATACATGTTGAGAATAGCTGCTTTTCTGGTGAGTTAGGAAATTGCTATTAAGGGGAAAAAATGTTTGCTAAGAATACGATGTTTAGTGGAAGTACGGACTTGGTCGCTATGTCTCCAGAATGAATGTTTTTTCTGTTGATTTAGAAAAAATATACTGAAAATATATTGCAAAGGATATAAATTTTATCGTAAGAAATAATGCTTTAGAATGAATGTCTTGACAATGAATGCTTTTCCTGTTGGGTCAGTTAAAGAAAAGTATAGCAAATTAGGATAGAATGAAAAAATATGATTATTTCACATACATGCAGGTTTTTAGGAATACTTAAGTGAGTTGGAAAGTGAGGGAAACAAAAATTCTGAAGTGTTTGGTACATCTTGTGATATCAATTTGTTAAGAAACGTTTACTCAAATGAAATGAAAAAATAAAGTCATAGTAAAGAAAATACTAATACAATCGAATTTTAACTGTCATAGATCTGTATATTTCTCGTATACCCACGAAAAGGTAAGATAGAAAAATTTATTAAGTTATACATTAAAAGAAAGAAAGAAAAGTTGCTTACATATGAAAAAGAAATAATAATGAAGAAACGCCTGTTGAAAAGAAATAGAAAAGTAAAGTTGGAATAAAGAAAATACTGTTGCAGTCCAATTTTTACCACTACAGATCTGTATATTTCTCATAAATGTAAGCTTTTAGGAATACTTAAAAGTGAATTTTGAAAAATATTACGTTACATGAAGAAACAAAACAAAATATCTGAAGTTTTGCTACATCTTGTGATATCAAGTCGTTAAGAAACGTTGGTTGAAATGAAATGAAAAAATAAAGTCTGAATCGTGAACATAGAATGATATTCAAAACACAAAATTAAGTTAAATAGGGGAAAATGCGAAAAAAAAAATGTTTGTCAGAAAGAAATGTAAAAATAAAGAAAATACTGTTTCAATCAAATTTTTAACTGCTATAGATCTGTATATTTCTTGTACATACATGAAACAGCGATGTAAAAAATAAATTAAGTCACATTTAAAGCAAGTAAGAAAAAATAGTTTAAGAGGAGAAAAAATAAATCTGAAGTTTTGTCACATCCGGAAATTCAAGTCGTTAAGAAACGTTGGTTGAAATGAAAAAAATAAAGTCAGAATATAAATATGAGGCAGTTTGCAAAGTTTGAAATAAAATAATGGACGAATGCGCGAACATAGAATGATATTCAAAACATAGATTAAGTTAGATTGCGGGACTTGAGAAGAAAAACGTATGTTAGAAAGAAATGTATAAATACAGTAAAAATGCAGAAAATATTATTTCAATCGAATTTTAACTACTGTAAATGAAAGAAATGGAAAAATACAGTACGAATGAAGAAATCAATTGAATTTTAACTACTATAGATCCGTGTATTTCTTGTACACACATAAAAAGTGAGATAGAAAAATAGATTAAACCATACATTAAAAGCAAGTAAAAAAAAATCGGTTTCAGAGGGAAAAAATTAAAAATCTGAAGTTTCGTCCCATCTTGTAGAACAGATATCAAGTCGTTAAGAAACGTTGGTTGAAATGAAATGGAAAAATACAGTAAGAATGAAGTGTAAAGTTAGAAAAAAAGACAATGGACGAATACGTGAACATAGAATGATATTCAAAAACACAAAATTAAGTTAAATATGTGGAAAATGTGAAAAAAAATGGTTGTCAGAAAGAAATGTAAAAATATAGTGAAAATAAAGAAAATACTGTTTCAGTCGAATTTTTAACTGCTATAGATCTGTATATTTCTCGTACATACACGAAACAGCGATGTAAAAAATAAATTAAGTCACATTTAAAGCAAGTAAGAAAAAATAGTTTAAGAGGAGAAAAAATAAATCTGAAGTTTTGTCACATCCGGAAATTCAAGTCGTTAAGAAACGTTGGTTGAAATGAAAAATATAAAGTCAGAATATAAGTATGAGGTAGTTAGCAAAGTTTGAAATAAAATAATGGACGAATACGCGAACATAGAATGATATTCAAAACATAGATTAAGTTAGATAGCGGGAATTGAGAAGAAAAAACGTCTGTTGGAAAGAAATGTAAAAATACAGTAAGAATGGAGAAAATATTGTTTCAGTCGAATTTTAAGTACTATAGATGAAAAAAGGGAATAATATAGTAAGAATGAAGAAATATTGTTTCAATCGAATTTTAACTGCTATAGATTCGTATATTTCTTGTACACATATAGAAAAGTAATAAGATAGAAAAATAGATTAAACCATACATTAAAAGCAAGTAAGAAAAAAAAACAGTTTCAGAGGGAAAAAATTAAAAATCTGAAGTTTTGTAACACCTTGTGGAACAGATATCAAGTCGTTAAGAAACGTATGTTGGGTTAAATCTAAAAAAAAAAAAGATACTGTTAGGAACGAATTTTATGTATATCTGCTATAGATCTGTATATTTCTTGCGCAAACATGAACCATCTACATAAAAAACCAGATTAAGTCATACATTAAAAACAAGTAAGAAAAGTTCTTTGCGTAGGAAAAAGAAATAATAATGAAGAAACGTTGGCTTGTTTAAATCAGAAAAAATAAAGCCTCGATAAAAGTAGTTGTTAGATTGAAAAGTAAGAAAATAAAATAATGATGGTACATCGAGAAGTTTAACGAGTATGCAAGCATTTAGAAAAAATAAGTAGATTAAGATAATGGATTAAAAGGTACATTTCACTGATTAATCATAAAAGAAAATACGGAAAGATAAAAAAATATTTTAACTATGTATAAAACATTGCGGCTTTGTATGGCGGAAAAAGGTACAACGTTAAAAAAATGTAACAGAAAATGTCATGAACACGTAAATACGTTAATAAACAATCGTGTTTTAAGATTATGTCTGCAGCACAAAACTTTGGAAAACGTCTTTATGTTGGAACGTTCTTTGAAAATGCGTGAAGTCTCCTCAAAGAAAATAAAAAAATCGTTACGTTGAAAAATTATGAATATAAAATGGGAAATTATGAGGAAAAATAAGGAATAAATTCGTTGCAAAATGAACAAGTTATTGAAAAAAACATCAGTCTTGGAACTTAATGTGGCTACAGAATCTCAAATGACGTCAACCGCCGACCCCGCGGAGGAAATGGCGTTGGCTGATGTCATGTCTGCTATCACGACATGCGTCATCCGGCATAGTCACTCATCCCAAAACACGTGTCATACAAAATTTTCTGAGTCAAAGAGAAAATGATGACTCATCCCAAAACACATGGCTCACAAAAGATAGCGGAACATGAATCAACAGGAACGAAATCTTTTCAAACAAAGCCTTTCCTCGTCTAAATTAAAATTGTAGGGAAGAAAAATATAAGAATGAAAAAAATAATGCAACGTCTATAAAAATTATAACACCTCACGGAGTTCTAAAAATATAAATTTAATAAAACAAATTTGAGGAAATGCTTCGATTGAAAAAACTTCCTTCAAAAATTTGACAAAGTCCAGTAAATCTCCCGAGAAAATAAAATAAATAAATAAAGCCGACCCCGCTGAGGAGAAAACGACGTTGGCTGATGTCATGTCTGCTATCACGAATGCGTCACTCATCATAATGACTCATCCCAAAACATGTGTCATACAAAATTTTCTGAGTCAAAGAGAAAATTGTGACTCATCCCACAACACATCGCTCACAAAATGACAACGTGGTGAAACTAAAATGGCGGAACATGAATAAACGGGAACGAAATCTTTTCAAACAAAGCCTTTCCTCGCCTAAATTAAAATTGGAGGGAGGACAAATATACGAATTAAAAAAATAATGCAACGTCTATAAAAATTATAACACCTCACGGAAGTCCTGAAAATATAAATTTAATGAAAAAAAAACATATTGGAAAGACTTCCTTCAAAAATTTGTCAGCGTCTAATAAATCTCCCGAGAAAATTAAAAAAATAATGCAACGTCTATAAAAATTATAATACCTAAGGGAATTCCTGAAAATATAAATTTAATAAAATAAATTAGAGAGAAAAAATAGGACAAAAAAAATACGAGTAAAAAAATTGGAAACGACAAAAAAACTTCCTTCAAAAATTTGACAAAGTCCAGTAAATCTCCCGAGAAAAGAAAAAAAAATATATTGGAAAGACTTCCCAAAAATTTGTCAACGTCCAATAAATCTCCCCAGAAAAGTTCCAAAAAGCACTGCTAGGGGGCAACGTACACATCCCCTTTCCCCCACTCGGTCGTTGCCATCTCTCAAAGGTCCATTAAAAGTTCCAAAAAGCACCGCTAGGGGACAGCACATCGAGTTGACATCCCCCTATATCCACCCCCTTTCTCCCACTCGGTCGTTGCCATCACTCAAAAACAAAGATCTAACATAATAATAAAGTTCCAAGAAGCACCGCTAGGGGGCAGCATCTACCCAACACACTGGTTCTACGTCAATTCGTCGCGTGCTTCAATTCGTCGACTGCGACGATTCTTCGCGCGTCAATTCGTCGCCTACGTCAATTCGTCGACTGCGTCAATTCGTCGCGCGTTAATTCGTCGCGCGTCAATTCGTCGACTGCGTCAATTCGTCGCGGACAAATTCGTCGACTACGTCAATTCGTCGCGTTTACAGATTTTGGTTACATACAAAACGAATGCAGGAAAACGTACGATTTCGAACATCTTGCTCCCTGATCAAATTTATGAAGTTTGGACACGCAGACAGGATAGGAATATTACGTTTTTCTTTGGCACTAAAAATATTAGACGGTAAACGGTTTTTGGAACGGGGCAGGGCCCGGTTGGACAGAGCCCCCCATATACAAAATTTTCGTAAAATCTACAGTTTTCAATTCAGAACCACCTAATCTGGTATACTATCTCGTGGTATTCTAACTTAGACTGTAGACGGTTTTGGGAAGCGGTTGCAGAGGATGGGGGGGTAGACCCCCCCATCACAGAATTGCCGTAAGATATAGTTTTCAATTTAGAACTTAGAACTACCAAATTTGGTATATTATCTCATGGTACTCTAACTTAGACGGTATTTGGAAAGGGTCAGGGGCCCGGTTGGTCAGAGCCCCCACACATACAGTTTTCAATTCAGAACCACCAAATTAGGTATCCTATCTCATAGAACTCTAACTTAGACGGTTGTCAGTTTTTGGAACTGGTCAAGGCCCGGGGAGTCAGAGCTCCCCCCCCCTACGTACAAAATTTTCGTAAAATCTAGTTTTCATTTCAGAACCATCAAATTTGGTAACATGAAACTCTAACTTAGACGCTAGACGGTTTTTGGAAGGGGTTGGAGACCGCGGGGTCACCCCCCTCACAAAAAAATTCGTAAAATCGGCAGTTTTCATCTTAGAACCACCAAATTTGGTATACTATCTTATGGTACCCTAACTTAGACGGCAGACCGTTTTTGGAACGGTCAAGGCCCGGGGAGTGAGAGCCCCCCCCCCACATACAAAATTTTCTTAAAAACTACAGTTTTCAATTCAGAACCACCTAATCTGGTATACTATCTCATGGTACGTTTTCAATTTAGAACCACCAAATTTGGTATACTATCTCATGGTACTCTAACTTAGACGCTAGACGGTTTTTGGAAGGGGCTGGAGCCCACGGGGTCGGAGCCCCCCCCCCTCATAAAATCTACAGTTTTCATCTTAGAACCACCAAATTTGGTATACTATCTTATGGTACTCTAACTTAGACGGCAGACCGTTTTAGGAACGGGTCAAGGCACAGGGGTCAGAGCCCCCCACGTACAAAATTTTCTTTAAAACTACAGTTTTCATTTCAGAACCACCTAATCTGGTATACTATCTCATGGTACTCTAACTTAGGCGCTAGACGGTTTTTGGAAGGGGTTGGAGCCCGGGGGATAAGA
Source organism: Macrothele yani (assembly GCA_039090855.1). Lineage (NCBI taxonomy): Eukaryota > Metazoa > Arthropoda > Arachnida > Araneae > Macrothelidae > Macrothele > Macrothele yani. The sequence goes on along the minus strand of CM077024.1, from coordinate 125,597,675 downwards.
CCCCCTCCGAATAATTTTTTTTTTGTAAGATCCACAGTTTTCAATTTAGAACCACCAAATTTGGTATACTACCTCATGGTACTCTAACTTAGACGCTAGACTGTTTTTGGAAGGGGTTGGAGCCGGGGGTCAGACACCCCCGAAATTTTTTTTTTTTGTAAAATCTACAGTTTTCAATTTAGAACCACCAACTTTGGTATACTATCTCATGGTACTCTAACTTAGACAGTACACCGTTTTTGGAACGGATCAAGGCCCGGGGGGGTCAGAGCCCCCACATACAAAATTTTCTTAAAAACTGCAGTTTTCAATTCAGAACCACCAAATCTGGTATACTATCGCATGGTACTCTAACTTAGACGCTCGACGATTTTTTGAAGGGGTTGCAGCCCGGGGGTAAGGGTCCCCCTCATATAAAAATTCGCAAAATCTACAGTTTTCAATTTAGAACCACCAAATTTGGTATACTATCTCATGGTACTCTAACTTAGACGCTAGACGGTTTTTGGAAGGGGTTGGAGCCCGGGGGGTCAGACCCCCCCCCCGAATAAACACTTTTTCGTAAAATTTACAGTTTTCAATTTAGAACCACCAAATTTGGTATACTATCTCATGGTACTTTAACTTAGACGGTCGACGGTTTTTAGGACGGGTCAAGGCCCTGGGGGTCGGAGCCCCGCCCGCCCCGCACACACACACACAGACATACAACATTTTCTTAAAAACTAGAGTTTTTAATTCAGAACCACCAAATTTGGTATCATGAAACTCTATCTTAGACGCTAGACGGTTTTTGAAAGGGGCTGGAACCCGGGGGTGGGAGCCCCTCCCCCTCCTCATAAAAATTTCGTAAAATCTACTGTTTTCAATTTAGGACAACCAGATTTGGTATACTACTTATGGTTATCTAACTTAGACGGTAGACGGTTTTTGGAAGGGGTCGGGACCCGGGTCAAGGTAGCCCCATGCAAAATTTTCGTAAAAAGTTCCGTTTTTTACTCTTAAGAATACCCTATTTACGTTCTAAGGCGCTCTTTGGCCCTTTGAGGGCCTTGCACCATAAACCATCAACCAACCAACCAACTAACCAACCTACGGTCTAAGTTAGGGACTGTAGATAACAATAAAGTGCAAAAATATGCGTTTAATGGTGTATTAAAAACACAAATCTATATAGTTTAGCTTTCACTACCAACGAACGGCTTATCAGAAAGAAATATAATGTAATGTAAACAGAGAGTTCCAGATATTCAAAATTCAAAACGGTAAGAAAAAGATGATCAATGCCAATGTGAAGTCGTATGCATGCGACATCACATAGGTACATTGCATTTCTGTGTCGCGGGATTCACAGAAGCACACGCCAGATGTACGGCAGTTCTATAGATGTCTCCTAGAAGGTAGGTTTTCCCATTTCTTTTTCTTTCTTTTTTGTTTCGCAAAATTAAATTAACTAAATCAAAAAATTTAAAATAAGTTTACTGGAAAATTGCAGGAATATCTTTTTCATTCATTAACTTTCACCCGCTGAACTTGGTGATTCCACAAATAGTAATATGTACCTGGCAAATAACTGGTATCCCTGCTAGTACAAATTATATTAATGATTTATTTGCGTCCAGTTCAATCTAGTATGTCCATAAGAGCGTTTGGGACCGTATCAAAAATACATTTCAACGTGTGCCGCTACGGCGGCGGAGTGATCTAGGCGCTGCTGGCTTCTGACCACTTGTCGAGAAGGATCCTGGTTCAAATCCCGGTGAATCATGGACGTTGTGCTTGACTTCTGGCACTGGCTGTCCCCCTTCCCAGGAACCAGTGGCCCAAAATTGGGAATGTCCGACTGCTTATAGCCCACTGAATTGATCACGGTGGTCGTTAACCCCCCCCCCCCCCCAAAAAAAAAAAGATTGCGACGTGTCCATTGCTATTTGTTGTGGACAGTACAAAAAGTATGTTTTTGATATCAAGGTGTCCACTTCCATGTAAGCTGGCCATAAAATGTTAGGGGACCGTACAAAATTGCACTTTTGTTTTCACCTTGTCAGCGTTTCGGTATATGGTTGAAGTATACGTATATATAGTTGGGCCATTTCAGCACGTAGTTTGGTTTATATAGAAAATCAAGATAATGTTACATTTTTACTCAGCTACAACACATTAATCCCAAAGGCTATTTGTTGAAATCTTTAATCCGCCGTGCTCATATTCACAACGTTAACATAACATGTCAAGTTATTAATGTTGCAGTTTTAGCCTGTCACAAAACTTTAGTTACAAGACCTTAGGCGTAAACTTTTTTAGGAATTTTTAGTCCGACGTATTCATAAGGTTTCGATAACATGCCAAGGTTATGGTTCTGCGTTTTGACTGAGGCACAAAAATTAATAAACAGGTCTTAAGCCTTTTTATCAGTTTTCAATCAACCGTGCTCATATACATAAAATTTTCAGAGAAAGTCAAGTTTACTGTGTTGCGCATTTACTCGAGTACAAAACTATAAACAGCCATTAACTTTCACCCGCTGAACTTGGTGATTCCTCAATTCATCCATTAACAAGTCTTTTAAGTGATTGTATGCTATGGTCGTATTGATAATGTTTGATGACAAGTCTGGTTAATGATGTTGCACTTATTAAAGACTTAAAAAGGTGTAGAGGCTAGTAATTATTTTTGAAGTCTAAGTAAAAGCTCATTTTTAACTTGACTCGTCATGAAATCCTTGTGAATATGGCATTTATTTTATTTTGTACATTTTACAAAGCGTATGCATTTTTTTTTTTTTTTTTTGGCATTTGTTTTATTTTGTGTTGTACTTGTTACATAGCGTTTCGCATTTTTGTAATGCTTGTGACTTGTGATTGAATTTTGAATTTTTATTTGTTTCACATTTTGGATTGCATTTTGAATTTTTATGTTTCACATTTTGGATTACTTTTTGACATTTTATGTTTTTGACCTGCTATTTTGAAAATTTTAACTTTTTTAATTTTGCGTTGTGTTTTACATTCTCGCATCTTCGGCGGAATTACATTCTTGAAAAATTCAAATACAAGTTAGTAAAAGGTATAATTCAATTAGTGAGAAATACCAGCACATTTTAGTAAAGGGTAGAATTACATGAAATTCCTCTTAAAATGTCCAGCATGTTAACATTGTCTTTGTGCACCAAAGAAGTTCGAATTCCTTTTTATCTTGCCAGCGTTTCTCTTTAGGGTGTATTTGTTGGAATCTGTGCTATCACTCTTTCTAATTTAGCCATAGTTGTTCTCTGCTCTTTCGCAATTTCACTGATTATTTCGTACAGTCACAGTTTTTTCTCTCCCAGAATTGTATTCCAGCGTCTGTCTAATCTTTCAAGTTCGTTTTGTGTTCTGGGAAAGCCAAATAAATTGTTTTCACTAACTGACCAAATTGTTGGCGGGAACAGCGGAGGGCTTCTGCTTGGATTGTTTCTTCTGCTTCCACGAAATTTTCCAAGAACATAATTTTCCTCAAACCACTGAACTACAGAATCTGCATATTCTAGTAAAATTGATTTCACTTCTTCAAAAGCAGCTGGAATTTCATCACATGAAAAAAATGCGAGTGTTTGCAAATGTCTGACTTTGAGAGCAAACTCACTGTTTTCCTTATATTCCAAGGCTATGCCAGAGGATGGATATTCCTCAGCACATTTTTTTCCGAGATGAAACCAACAACATTTGTGTGTGCTGCTTCCAAATTCCTTTTTAGCAGCATTATAACGGTAGCTATTTCAAAATCTATTATTATGCGTATATTGTGGTGCAAGCTGAATATCATAGTCTGAAGCATAGTCTTGTAAATCTTACAAAAATACTTTATAATAGTATTATATTATTTATACTTGCTGGAAAGTAACCCATAAACTAGTGGGACAAGTCTGTGCATCTCTGGATTCGTTTCAACCATAGCATGAATGGAACATAATTGCCTAAAAAGGGTTGGACAAGTTTCAAATGTCCCATCCATAATCCAGAGGGGTGCTTCTTTAAGCTTTCGTAAATCGTTCTCTGTTAAAAATAAAATAATTCTTTGATGTCCAAATGCGCTATCTCTGCCATGAAATTTTGCACCATCTTCTCTTGTAAATTTATTGGGGCATCGATCCGTTCTGAAGTCGTAGGCTCCGCAGGCATGCCTTGGCATGTCTTCTCTTTTTTACAACTTGCCTTAGTGCATCCATATTAGGCATGTAAGCTGCATTTACTGTAGCCATTGACGTTGTCACGGTTTGAATAGTTTGTGCAGGGGCTTCGTCCGTATTTCTCGCTCGTTCTTTTATTTGCGCTCTTGCAACAGCAACATCACTTTTCTCCGGTCTTGGAGCATGATTATATGGTTTCTCATTGCGCATCCTGTGTTTATCTCCAATAAGAATAGTACTAGCAAAGCCAGTACAATTTCCATAATTTCTTTCAATACAGTGACAATACCGTAAATCACCTCGCACTCTGTTATGGCAAAATAAATACCCTTTCCATTTCAGCAAATCATTTCCTTTTGTGAGTTAACTATTTATGTTGCATTCTTCATCTGCATAGTGCCTTCGGAAAACAATGCACTTTCTCTTTCCAAAATATTTAGAATGATATATTTCCACTATTATCACTTGACAACGCACAACAAAGGTTTCAACAAGCACGTTCTCTGTTCTCCAGTCAACTACGAACTAATGAGCAACCATTCAATAAAACACTCAGAATACAGACAATCACGTGAAGCTTGTTCCTCCAGTTAGGGTTTAAGCGAAGTTCAAGATTTTCGTACCTGCGGTCACAAGAAGTGGTTAATTTTAAGGATCGGCATCTTATCTTTCGTTTTTCCAAAACGCAGAGGTACATGTATTTTACAGCTGGGACGCTCCAGGCGGGGAATCAACAGATGCGAAGAACCCGGGAGCCAGGTTCCGGAGGCGGCAGCAGGCGCGGACTGGGCAACTGTACTCTGGGCCGGTAGGCGTCATGCTAATTCTCAAAAATAAATTCAAATTTTTTGCGTTGCACCATGCGTATGAAAGAAAATTGTTATACTGAAAAGACAATTTGTTTACCCCGTAACATATTAAACGAAACCTACGTCCCTACGTGCCAAATGATCTGTAAGCCAAACACAGTTTTTCATGCAACACCTTCCCCCGACTTTCTAAGTTCAGATCTGTCTCGTTCGACTTATTTCCTGTACCGCCCCTCTCTTTCGCTAATTGCAGTTAATTGCCGTGAAATTGGTGTTTTAAGTTGGGGTGTATTGCCGCCTGTCCTGAAGACCATAGTGAAAGCGGTGAACTCCAGGGGAAAAGTATTCCATCAAAAGCAACAGAAATCCAATGCGAGAGCAAAACTTTGTTCGTTGCCATTACATCCAAGCAATTTAGGCGAAGTAGGAAGTGTGTTTTTCTACTACGACACCAGAAGATTGTCGCGAATGCTCAGGCAATTACGATACAGATGTGTCCTTAAGACTTCTCTTTCAAGACGTCCAAAGGCCGGCACTAGGGGATGGGGAGGGATACAGTGCGGATGCTCTTTTTTGTTGCAGTTAGAAATTCTTAAGCTCATTCTTCCTTAAAACTTTGCCTGGTTACCAGTAAGTACTGTCTCATGCCTCAACCATTGCACAGATTTGTTGTTTTTGTTTTCATTCTTTGAGTTAACAGCGGGAAAATATCTGAACTGCGTTGTTTCAGTTGGAAATATTTTTTTTACTTCAGCAACAGGGCTTCACGTTTAATTGCAAAATACTTCGATAGAATAAACATACCTTACATAAAGAGTTTGCATGAGAAAATAGATTAATAATAAGGAAAATATTCTAAAACCAAAAAATAAATTGCGGAACCGAAAAAGCTAGGTAGAGGAAACAAAAGGCTCTAAGAAAACGTTCATATTTAAAGAAACCTGTAGTCGCTTAATGAGTAAGTGGTATAACTCAATGCAAAATCATGTGCTTTATTTGAAAAAAATTAGAAGCAAGTAGGCATCGTGACTGTCCACAGTTTCCCCTTTTCATCCTGTCGACATTACAACCACCACAGAAAAGAAAAGAACAAAAACATAACAAAAACACCCATACAAAGTAAAATGCCCAAAACATAAAAAGAAGTAACCACACAAAATAAAATGCCCAAAACATTAAAAAAACTGCAACCACACGAAACAAAATACCCAAAACATGGTAAGAAATTCTGTTTAAAGCACAATGAAGGTATACGACAGGAGAAATATATGTTTTTAAAACTTAATGTGTCAAAACTGAAATAAAAAGAAAGAAAAAAGAAATATTCCAAATTTCATTGTTACTTTAGATATTTTGACCTGTTGACATTTCGTAAATTGTACTTGCACTCGGTCAAAAAATATTACTTACAAGGACTCTTTAGTAACTTTTAATCGCTGTGGTCGTATTTATAAGGTTTGCATAACAAATCAAGTTAATAATGTTGCGCTTTCACTTACCGTCTCCCGCTAAGTTAGAGTTTCGTGACACAAAATTTGGTGGTTCTGAATTGAAAAATAAAGATTTTAAGAAAATTTTGTATGTGCGGGGGGGGGTCTTACCCCCGGGCCTTGATCCGTTCCAAAAACCTTCTACCGTCTAAGTTAGAGTACCATGAGGTAATATACAAATTTGGTGGTTCTAAAGTGAAAACTATAGATTTTACGAAAGTTTGTGAGCAGGGGGTAACCACCCTTGCCCCGACCCGTTCTGAAAACCGTCTACCGTTTAATTTAGAACATCATTATATAGTATACCAAATTTGGTAGCTCTAAATTGAAAACTTTAGTTTTTACGAAAAATATTTATGGGCGGAGGGACTCTGACCCCGTGCCCGACCCGTTCCAAAAACAGTCTACCGTCTAAGTTAGAGTACCATGAGAGAGTATGCCAAATTTGGTGGTTCTAGATTGAAAACTGTAGATTTTACGCGGCATTTTATGGGGAGGCTTTACCCCCGGGCTCCAACTCTTTCCAAAAACGGTCTACTGTCTAAGTTAGAGTACCATGAGATAGTATACCAAATTTGGTGGTTCTAAATTGAAAACTGTAGATTTTACAACAAAAAAATTATTCGGAGGGGGGTCTGACCCCCGGGCTCCAACCCCTTCCAAAAACAGTCTAGCGTCTAAGTTAGAGTACCATGAGATAGTATACCAGATTAGGTGGTTCTGAATTGAAAACTGTAGTTTTAAAGAAAATTTTGTATGTGGGGGGCTCTGACCCCCGGGCCTTGACCCGTTCCAAAAACGGTCTGCCGTCTAAGTTAGAGTACCGTAAGATATTATACCAAATTTGGTGGTTCTAAGATGAAAACTGTAGATTTTACGAAATTTTTAGGGGGGCTGACCCCCGGGCTGCAACCCCTTTAAAAAACCATCTAGCGTCTAAGTTAGAGTACCATGAGATAGTATACCAAATTTGGTGGTTCTAAATTGAAAACTGTAGTATTTACGAAAACGTTTTTATTCGGGAGGGGGTCTGACCCCCGGGCTCCAACTCCTTCCAAAAACCGTCTAGCGTCTAAGTTAGAGTACCATGAGATAGTATACCAGATTAGGTGGTTCTGAATTGAAAACTGTAGGTTTTAAGAAAAATTTGTATGTTGGGGGCTCTGACCCCACCCCCCGGGCCTTGACCCGTTCCAAAAACGGTCTGCCGACTAAGTTAGAGTGCCATAAGATAGTATACCAAATTTGGTGGTTCTAAGATAAAAACTGTAGATTTTACGAAAATTTTTATGAGGGGGGAGTCCCGACTCCGCGGGCTCCAACCCCTTCCAAAAACCGTCTAGCGTCTAAGTTAGAGTACCATGAGATAGTATACCAAATTTGGTGGTTCTAAGATGAAAACTAGATTTTACGAAAATTTTTATGAGGGGGGCTCCGAACCCGCGGGCACCAACCCCTACCAAAAACCGTCTAGCGTCTAAGTTAGAGTTTCATGATACCAAATTTGATGGTTCTGAAATGAAACCTAGATTTTACGAAAATTTTGTATGTACGGGGGGGGGGGGCTCTGACTCCCCGGGCCTTGACCCGTTCCAAAAACTGACAACCGTCTAAGTTAGAGTACTATGAGATAATATACCAAATTTGGTAGTTCTAAATTGAAAACTATATTTTACGGGAATTCTGTAGGGTGGGAGGTCCTATCCCCCCCCCTCTCCAACCGCTTCCCAAAACCGTCTACAGTCTAAGTTAGAATACCACGAGATAGTACACCAGATTTGGTGGTTCTGAATTGAAAACTGTAGATTTTACGAAAATTTTGCATATGGGGGGCTCTGTCCAACCGGGGCCTGCCCCGTTCCAAAAACCGTTTACCGTCTAATATTTTTAGTGCCAAAGAAAAACGTAATATTCCTATCCTGTCTGCGTGGCCAAACTTTATAAATTTGATCAGGGAGCAAGACGTTCGAAATCGTACGTTTTCCTGCATTCGTTTTGTATGTAACCAAAATCTGTAAACGCGACGAATTGACGTAGTCGACGAATTGACGCGCGACGAATTGACGCACGCTACGAATTGACGTGACACCCAACACACTAGCGTCATCTGCCAAGCCCCCACTTCGTCATCTGCCAAGCCCGTCATCTGCCAAGCCCCCACTTCTGCAGCAGGCCACGCCCCCATCCTTCTCTAGAAGGATGCATCCTTGCGCTCGGACCCGCCATTTTATACTACTCCAGTTGCCCTAAACGCGTACGAACCTGCATAAAAATTGAGACAAATAAAAGAGCTCCTTCCCGTCGTTAGGCGCCTTGGAAAACTGCCACACATTGAAAGTGTTCCTTGGATGAACAGCAATTTGTGCCCTGCCCCTTAATGAAAGACATGTGGCAGTTTTCCAAGTTGCAGAAAGAGGTGTGGCAATTTTCCTGTGTGGAGGTTTACAGTGAACCCGCAAATGCTCTCAGTGACCAACTGTGACCGCTCTATAAACATTGCCATTGTGCAAAAGAACACACTTGAGGTTCCGCTTTGAGCTGTCCAGAAATAATCACCATTCTGTTGGGACTGTACGAGGTAACACCTAAGTGCCTGAGAAGACCTGGTATATCGCGGCAGTAAACAAACTGGTTGGCTTCTGAAAAAAGGTCCACAACAATTTGGTCCCGCTTTCTGAAATAAGAAACTTTTGCAGAGCGGTCAAGTAGGTTTATTTTTTGTTGCAGCCTGGAGGCTAATACCTCAGCTGATTAGTCATATAAATTTTATGTTAATTGTTGGCGCATTAGTCATATTAATTTAATGTTACTTTGTTAATTCACAAATATTCCCAATGCATATTTGAAATCCTATAGGACGACACAGAATCGCATTTAAAATTTAAAAAAAATATATTCAAACATATGTTTCTCGCGTTATATTATTTTAATGAAGCTTATGTTTCTCCCCTTACCGTTATTTAAAATTGCTCAGATCACGCAGTTTTAATATAAATTAATAGTGGTAATTAATAATGAAAATTAAAAAATAATAATAAATAATGAAAACATCGAATCGGATTTCGAATATTTTGAGAGGTATTTTTTTTTCCCCGTTTCACCACTATGCCACTGTTTTTTATTTAGAACTACATCTGTGGGGAAAATGTCATAGTTACTGGCTCTTGATAATATTTTAATCGATATTTACACATATTAAAATTATGTTTCTTCGAACAATGAGCTTCTGCCATTTTTCGCCGTACGAAGTCCTTGTAACTCTTGGAACAGTGACGTTGTTGAGCAGAGAAAATGTTCTGACTAGTTTTGTCTGTTACCCAGATGAAATTAAGATTTGTTTTCATCAAAATAAAAAAGACTTCATGTTTTCTATAGACGTAAGAAAACATCAGTCTACAACTGGGGTATTTTCCTATCAAATTTTCAAGACTTGCGCATTTTTTTCTGTTTCCGAGAAGTGGGCATTTTTCTTTCATACCAACCTTAGGTGCTTACAAGACACCTACCCCTCGAGCCTTTTCCGGAAATTTTTAGTTCAATGCTTAATATTTCGTTTATGTAAGGGGGTGATAAATTATAATACTATAAAAAAAAAGTCAGAAGCATATTAATGAAGGCACTCGTGCTTTTTTATGACGTGCGAGTAGTTTTGATTTTACCACGTGCCTGAGATTCAGTTGAGAACGGTTCTACGTCAATTCGTCGCGTGCGTCAATTCGTCGACTGCGTCAATTCGTCGACTGCGACGATTCGTCGCGCGTCAATTCGTCGACTACGACAATTCGTCGCGCGTCAATTCGTCGACTGCGTCAATTCGTCGACTGCGTCAATTCGTCGCGCGTTAATTCGTCGCGCGTCAATTCGTCGACTGCGTCAATTCGTCGCGGACAAATTCGTCGACTACGTCAATTCGTCGACTACGTCAATTCGTCGCGTTTACAGATTTTGGTTACATAAAAAACGAATTCAGGAAAACGTACGATTTCGAACGTCTTGCTCCCTGATCAAATTTATAAAATTTGGACACGCAGACAGGATAGGAATATTACGTTTTTCTTTGGCACTAAAAATATTAGACGGTAAACGGTTTTTGGAACGGGGCAGGGCCCGGTTGGTCAGAGCCCCCATATACAAAATTTTCGTAAAATCTACAGTTTTCAATTCAGAACCACCAAATCTATTATACTATCTCGTGGTATTCTAACTTAGACTGTAGACGGTTTTGGGAAGCAATTGCAGAGAGGAGGGGGGTTACAGCCCCCCTACAGAATTGCCGTAAGATATAGTTTTCAATTTAGAACTACCAAATTTGGTATATTATCTCAGGGTACTCTAACTTAGACGGTTTTTGGAAAGGGTCAGGGGCCCGGTTGGTCAGAGCCCCCACACTACATTTCAAAATTGTCTTTATTCTTCAAATAAAAATAGCATTTCTATGTACATGACAGTAGAATTCTGCCAATAAATACAGTGATATATACAACAACTGGAAAGTTCCAGTGAAACGTAAAACAAAATATTGTAAAATCATAAATTATTTTCGCCCCGAAGGGCGATGGAGAGGCAGACAATAAAGCACGAGCGATGCAAATGAAAATGTATACTACAGTATTGTAGACAAGAAAAGACATGATGCTATACTATTCACAAATTCCAATTAAGTATTACTACCATACTCAAGATTAAACTACAGTTTTCAATTCAGAACCACCAAATCAGGTATCCTATCTCATAGTACTCTAACTTAGACGGTTGTCTGTTTTTGGAACGGGTCAAGGCCCGGGAGTCGTAGCCCCCCCCCCCTCCCCCATACATACAAAGTTTTCGTAAAATCTAGTTTTCATTTCAGAACCATCAAATTTGGTATCATGAAACTAACTTAGACGCTAGACGGTTTTGGGAAGGGGTTGTAGCCCGCGGGGTCGGACCCCCCCCCCTCTTATAAAAAATTTCGTAAAATCTACAGTTTTCATCTTAGAACCACCAAATTTGGTATACTATCTTATGGTACTCTAACTTAGTCGGCAGACCGTTTTCGGAACGGGTCAAGGCCCGGGGTCAGAGCCCCCCACATACAAAATTTTCTTAAAAACTACAGTTTTCAATTCAGAACCACCTAATCTGGTATACTATCTCATGGTACTCTAACTTAGACGCTAGACGGTTTTTGGAAGGGGTTGGAGCCCGGGGGTCAGACCCCCGAATAAAAACTTTTTCCTAAAATCTACAGTTTTCAATTTAGAACCACCAAATTTGGTATACTATCTCATGGTACTCTAACTTAGACGCTAGACGGTTTTTGGAAAGGGTTGGAGCCCGGGGTCAGACCCCCGCCCCGAATAAACAGTTTTTCGTAAAATCTACAGTTTTCAATTTAGAACCACCAAATTTGGCATACTATCTCATGGTACTCTAACTTAGACGCTAGACGGTTTTTGGAAGGGGCCGGAACCCCGGGGCGAGAGCCCCTCCCCTCCTCATAAAAATTTCGTAAAATCTACAGTTTTCAATTTAGGACAACCAGATTTGGTATACTACTTATGGTTATCTAACTTAGACGGTAGACGGTTTTTGGAAGGGGTCGGGGCCCGGGTCAAGGTAGCCCCATGCAAAATTTTCGTAAAAAGTTCCGTTTTTTACTCTTAAGAATACCCTATTTACGTTCTAAGGCGCTCTTTGGCCCTTTGAGGGCCTTGCACCATAAACCATCAACCAACCAACCAACTAACTATCCTACGGTCTAAGTTAGGGACTGTAGATAACAATAAAGTGCAAAAATATGCGTTTAATGGTGTATTAAAAACACAAATCTATATAGTTTAGCTTTCACTACCAACGAACGGCTTATCAGAAAGAAATATAATGTAATGTAAACAGAGAGTTCCAGATATTCAAAATTCAAAACGGTAAGAAAAAGATGATCAATGCCAATGTGAAGTCGTATGCATGCGACATCACATAGGTACATTGCATTTCTGTGTCGCGGGATTCACAGAAGCACACGCCAGATGTACGGCAGTTCTATAGATGTCTCCTAGAAGGTAAGTATTCCCATTCCTTTGATGATCAATGCCAATGTGAAGTCGTATGCATGCGACATCACATAGGTACATTGCATTTCTGTGTCGCGGGATTCACAGAAGCACACGCCAGATGTACGGCAGTTCTATAGATGTCTCCTAGAAGGTAAGTATTCCCATTCCTTTTTCTTTTCTTTTTTGTTTCGCAAAATTAAATTAACTAAATCAAAAAATTTAAAATAAGTTTACTGGAAAATTGCAGGAATATCTTTTTCATTCATTAACTTTCACCCGCTGAACTTGGTGATTCCACAAATAGTAATATTTACCTGGCAAATAACTGGTATCCCTGCTAGTACAAATTATATTAATGATTTATTTGCGTCCAGTTCAATCTAGTATGTCCATAAGAGCGTTAGGTGCCGTATGAAAAATACATTTCAACGTGTGCCGCTACGGCGGCGGAGTGATCTAGGCGCTGGCTTCTGACCACTTGTCGAGAAGGATCCTGGTTCAAATCCCGGTGAATCATGGACGTTGTGCTTGACTTCTGGCACTGGCTGTCCCCCTTCCCAGGAACCAGTGGCCCAAAATTGGGAATGTCCGACTGCTTATAGCCCACTGAATTGATCACGGTGGTCGTTAACCCCCCCCCCTTCCCAAAGATTGCGACGTGTCCATTGCTATTTGTTGTGGACCGTACAAAAAGTATGTTTTTGATATCAAGGTGTCCACTTCCATGTAGGCTGGCCATAAAATGTTAGGGGACCGTACAAAATTGCATTTTTGTTTTCACCTTGTCAGCGCTTCGGTATATGGTTGAAGTATACGTATATATAGTTGGGCCATTTCAGCACGTAGTTTGGTTTATATAGAAAATCAAGATAATGTTACATTTTTACTCAGCTACAACACATTAATCCCGAAGGCTATTTGTTGAAATCTTTAATTCGCCGTGCTCATATTCACAACGTTAACATAACATGTCAAGTTATTAATGTTGCAGTTTTACCCTGTCACAAAACTTTAGTTACAAGACCTTAGGCGTAAACTTTTTTAGGAATTTTTAGTCCGACGTATTCATAAGGTTTCGATAACATGCCAAGGTTATGGTACTGCGTTTTGACTGAGGCACAAAAATTAATAAACAGGCCTTAAGCCCTTTTATCAGTTTTCAATCAACCGTGCTCATATACATAAAATTTTCAGAGAAAGTCAAGTTTACTGTGTTGCGCATTTACTCGAGTACAAAACTATAAACAGCCATTAACTTTCACCCGCTGAACTTGGTGATTCCTCAATTCATCCATTAACAAGTCTTTTAAGTGATTGTATGCTATGGTCGTATTGATAATGTTTGATGACAAGTCAGGTTAATGATGTTGCACTTATTAAAGACTTAAAAAGGTGTAGAGGCTAGTAATTATTATTTGAAGTCTAAATAAAAGCTCATTTTTAACTTGACTCGTCATGAAATCCTTGTGAATATGGCATTTATTTTATTTTGTACATTTTACAAAGCGTATGCATTTTTTTTTTTTTTGGCATTTGTATTATTTTGTGTTGTACTTGTTACATAGCGTTTCGCATTTTTGTAATGCTTGTGACTTGTGATTGCATTTTGAATTTTTATTTGTTTCACATTTTGGATTGCATTTTGAATTTTTATATGTTTCACATTTTGGATTACTTTTTGATATTTTATGTTTTTGACATGCTATTTTGAAAATTTTGTCTTTTTTAATTTTGCGTTGGTTTTACATTCTTGCATCTTCGGCGGAATTACATTCTTGAAAAATTCAAATACAAGTTAGTAAAAGGTATAATTCAATTAGTGAGAAATACCAGCACATTTTAGTAAAGGGTAGAATTATATGAAATTCCTCTTAAAATGTCCAGCATGTTAACATTGTCTCTGTGCACCAAAGAAGTTCGAATTCCTTTTTATCTTGCCAGCGTTTCTCTTCTGGGTGGATTTGTTGGAATCTGTGCTATCACTCTTTCGATTTTAGCCATAGTTGTTCTCTGCTCTTTCGCAATTTCACTGATTATTTCGTACAGTCACAGTTTTTTCTCTCCCAGAATTGTATTCCAGCGTCTGTCTAATCTTTCAAGTTCGTTTTGTGTTCTGGGAAAGCCAAATAAATTGTTTTCACTAACTGACCAAATTGTTGGCGGGAACAGCGGAGGGCTTCTGCTTGGATTGTTTCTTCTGCTTCCACAAAATTTTCCAAGAACATAATTTTCCTCAAACCACTGAACTACAGAATCTGCATATTCTAGTAAAATTGATTTCACAAAATGAAATGCCCAAAACATTAAAAAAACTGCAACCACACGAAACAATATACCTAAAACATGGTAAGAAATTCTGTTGAAAGCACAATGAAGGTATACGATAGGAGAAATATATGTTTTTAAAACTTAATACAAGTGTCAAAACTGAAATAAAAAAGAAAGAAAAAAGAAATATTCCAAATTTCATTGTTACTTTAGATATTTTGACCTGTTGACATTTCGTAAATTGTACTTGCACTCGGTCAAAAAATATTACTTACAAGGACTCTTTAGTAACTTTTAATCGCTGTGGTCGTATTTATAAGGTTTGCATAACAAATCAAGTTAATAATGTTGCGCTTTCACTTAGGCACCAAATGCTAATTATTGGCCGCTAGGCCTAGGCCTTTTAAATAATTTTTGATAAGCGTAACACTCTTAAATTGATTTGTCATGCAAACCTCATATAATCACAGCATTATAAAAATTACTGTAAATGCATATGCCTAGGTCTCGGGCGTAGCTATTAATGCTTTGTGCTCGAGTAACATTTAAACAGAATTCATTTTATTTTCTATGAAAACTACATAAATATCAGCTCGGAGGACTGAAAACTATCAAAAATCTCTAGGCCTAGGGTCTGCTTAATAGTTCCAACCTCAGAAAAGCGCATTGCAAAAATCTTGGACTTCTATGAAAACATTATGAAAATTAGCACGGCACACTGAAAATTGCTAAACAGGCCCAGTCCTAGGGTTTTCTAATTATTGTTTTGTACCTGACTAAAAGTGTAACATTATCTTTAGTTCTTACTAGCAGGGGTACCCGGTATTTCCCAGGTAAATATTACTATTTCTAAAATCACCAAGTTCAGCGGGTGAAAGTTAATGAATGAAAAAGCTATTTCCGTAAATTTCCAGGAAACTTATTTTAAATATTTTGATTTAGTTAATTTAATTATACGAAGCAAAAAAAGAATTTACATTATTTACAGTACATTGTATTTCTGCCTGATAAGGCAACCGTTGGTGGTGAAAGCTAACGTTTATTAATTTGTGTTTTTAATACATCATGAACCGGATATTTTTTCACTTTATTGTTATCTACGGCCTCTAACCCTAGACCGTAGGTGCAGTAATGGAGTGCTGTATTGGGATGCAGTTCTTAAGAGTAAAAATTGTAATTTTTTCGAAAATTTTGAATGGGCCCCTTCACACCGGGCACCGACCCTTTCCGTCTGCGGTCTAAGTTACAATACAATGAGGGAGTGTACTAAATTTGGTCGTTCTAAATTCGAAACTGTAGGTTTTACAAAAATTGGCATGGGGGGAGGGGGGGAGGGCTCTGAACCCCTGTCTCCAACCGTTTCCAAAAATCGCCTGCATTCTCAGTTAGAGTACCATGACATAGTATACCAAATTTGGTGGTTTTAAATTGAAAACTGTAGATTTTACGAAAAATTTTTATGGGGAGGGCTCTGACCCCGTGCCTGACCCGTTCCCAAAACCGTCTACCATCTAAGTTAGAGTACCATGAGATAGTATACCAAATTTGGTTGTTCCACATTGAAAACTGCAGAATTCCATTGTCATGTACATAGAAATGTTATTTTAATGAAGAATAAAGGCAATTTTGAAATGTAGATTTTACGAAAATTTTGTATGGGGGGAACGATCTAACCCCCGGGCCCCAACCCGTTCCGAAAATTGTCTACTGTCTAAGTTAGAGTACCATGATATGGTATACCAAATTTGGTGGTTCTAAATTGAAAACTATAGATTTCAAGAAATTTATATGGGGGGGGGGGGGGGCTCTGAACCCCGGGCTCCGACCCTTTTCCAAAAAAAACCATCTACCGTCTAAGTTAGAGAACCATGAGATAATATACCAAATTTGGTCGTTCTAAAGTGAAAACTAGTTTTTACGAAAAAATTTTATGGGGGGGGGCTCTTACCCCGTGCCCGACCCGTTCCAAAAACCCTCTACCGTCTAAGTCAGAGTACCATAAGATAGTATACCAAATTTGGTGGTACTAAGTTGAAAACGGTATATTTTACGAAAATTCTTTGGGGGGAGGGGGTGCTCTTACCGCCCGGGCCCCGATCCGTTCCAAAAACTGTCTCCCGTCTAAGTTACAGTTTCAAGATAGCAAATTTGGTGGTTCTAAGATGAAAACTGTAGATTTTACGAAATTTTTATGAGGGGGGCCCGACCCCGCAGGCTCCAACCCCTTTCAAAAACCGTCTAGCGTCTAAGTTAGAGTACCATGAGATAGTATACCAAATTTGGTGGTTCTAAATTGAAAACTGTAGATTTTAGGAAAAAGTTTTTATTTGGGGAGGTCTGACCCCCCGGGCTCCAACCCCTTTCAGAAACCGTCTAGCGTCTAAGTTAGAGTACCATAAGATAGTATACCAAATTTGGTGGTTCTATATTGAAAACTGTAGATTTTAGGAAAAAGTTTTTATTCGGGGGGTCTGACCCCCGGGCTCCAACCCCTTCCAAAAAACCGTCTAGCGTCTAAGTTAGAGTACCATGAGATAGTATACCAGATTAGGTGGTTCTGAATTGAAAACTGTAGTTTTTAAGAAAATTTTGTATGTGGGGGCTCTGACCCCTCGGGCCTTGACCCGTTCCAAAAACGGTCTGCAGTCTAAGTTAGAGTACTATAAGATAGTATACCAAATTTGGTGGTTCTAAGATGAAAACTGTAGATTTTACGAAATTTTTATGAGGGGGGGGCCCGACCCCGCGGGCTCCAACCCTTTCAAAAACCGTCTAGCGTCTAAGTTAGAGTACCATGAGATAGTATACCAAATTTGGTGGTTCTAAATTGAAAACTGTAGATTTTACGAAAAAGTTTTTTTTTCGGGGGGGTATGACCCCCCGGGCTCCAACCCTTTCAAAAACCGTCTAGCGTCTAAGTTAGAGTACCATAAGATAGTATACCAAATTTGGTGGTTCTAAGATGAAAACTGTAGATTTTACGAAATTTTTTATGAGAGGGGGGGGGTCCGACCCCCGCGGGCTCCAACCCCTTCCAAAAACCGTCTAGCGTCTAAGTTAGAGTTTCATGATACCAAATTTGATGGTTCTGAAATGAAAACTAGATTTTACGAAAATTTTGTATGTATGGGGGGAGGGGGGGGTGGCTACGACTTCCCCGGGCCTTGACCCGTTCCAAAACCGACAACCGTCTAAGTTAGAGTACTATGAGATAGGATACCTGATTTGGTGGTTCTGAATTGAAAACTGTAGTGTGGGGGTTTCGACCAACCGGGCCCCTGACCCGTTCCAAAAACCGTTTACCGTCTAATATTTTTAGTGCCAAAGAAAAACGTAATATTCCTATCCTGTCTGCGTGTCCAAATTTTATAAATTTGATCAGGGAGCTAGACGTTCGAAATCGTACGTTTTCCTGAATTCGTTTTGTATGTAACCAAAATCTGTAAACGCGACGAATTGACGTAGTCGACGAATTTGTCCGCGACGAATTGACGCGCGACGAATCGTCGTGGTCGACGAATTAACGCGCGACGAATTGACGCATGCGACGAATTGACGTAGTCGACGAATTGACGCACGCGACGAATTGTCGGGACACCGTTGAGAACTTACATAAAGTTGCTTCCCCTGTAAGACGCCACTCACTAAAAAGAATTCTTTTAGGTACTGTTCGTGAATGAGCCATGCACGTGTTCCTTCGAACGATGAATATCATCTGTCATTTCGCAAACTACGATATCCATGTAATGCTAATTATCGTTGTGTGGTTGATCAGGAGAAATGCTCAGAACAGATTGTCGATTGCTCACTTGAAATTAAGACATTTCTTCGTGAAATTAGAAATACCACCCGATTTCTAACAAATTTAAGAAAACAACCATCAACAGCTGGCGTGTTTTCCTGTTTTCGAGATGTTGACATCATTCTTTCGTACATTCGGTGACACAGAAAGTCTGCAACTATAACCATAATTTAGTTCGAAATACTTTTTCTTTCCCCGTTAAAAATTCGATCATTGCTCTCCACAAAATTGCTGTTTGTAGCGTCATAAAAATCTAGGTAGATAATGAGTTTACGGCACCATTACAACAATTGCTTTCTGGAAGCTTTTGTAAAAGAAAAAGCATAACGACTGTCTATAGCCTGTTATCTGTTCCACACGTAATATGGTCAATTGCTTTCTGGAAGCTTTTGTGAAAAGAAAAAGCATAACGAAATGAAAAACGAACCGATAATCCATTGTTGGGAATAGACAGTCTCATTGTTGGGATTAGAACTTATTGACACCCAATCATAATTAATTCAACTTTGGTCAATAAAATTGAATAAAAATTAAAACAAAAAAAAAAAAAAAAAAAAAGAAAGAAAGAAAAGATAAAATGTACCTGATGAAATCTGTGATACTCCTAAAGGCACTTCAGAATACCCTAGAGCAGAACTATAAACTGACTCGGTGTCAGTTTCCAGGAACCTGTACAGTGGACGATGACGGTTTGGTATCTGATGCCGCTTGATTCTTGGAAATAATCATGACTAACCCCCGAAGTTACCTGGGGGTTAGTCATGATTATTTCATGATAATTTCTGGGAGAGGAAGACAATCCTCTCCCAGCCCTGATCCTCTCCTGCCAAAGGTCATAGGTCAAGGGTCAAGACACAGGAAAATGTCCAGGGTGGTTTAATCCAGGGCTTGGGAGATAAGGGCTGGTCCTTAGCTCTCCACCCCTGAAACACGCAGGCGAAGTTGATGACGTAGCTGCGCTGGCTCTTCGGAAGCCAAGAGCCACGAGGAGCTATGCTCTAACGGATCTCCATAGGAAAGGCACCTTCAGTTAATGTTATTACCGTATTTAACAGAATACAATGTGTCATCTATTGCAATGCTCACTAAAATATTAGACTCTGCCTTTTTCGGAAATAAAAGTTAAAAATTTTGAGTCTTAAAATCGGAAAACCTTGATGTAATAGTATAAATGCGATAATTTTAAGCGAACAATTTCTGTCATGCATGCGTTTTCTTTAAAAAGTATTTTGCTTAATATACTAACCCTATTTTTCTGATGTCGAAAACTCAGTGTATCTTTCCATTTTTTTTTTTTTTTAGTAATTCCCTACAATTAGTGGTTTAAAAACTTTTTCTCTCTCACAAACATTAGTTGTTTAAAACCTGTAAGACACGGAAGGCTACTGAGTTCTTCAAACTCTGCAAAAGTAGTTCAAACACTCTGTTAATGTATAAAATCAAAATTATTTACTTACATTTTATATCCATCATGATTTCTGAAGTTCACTGCGTTTAAAAAGGGGTGAACAAAATTTACTTGATGAAGTGAAGATATGTTCCTTATTGCACGAACTGGAAACTGTTTTCTTCATTGCACCAAATGTGAAACTTTTTTCTTCATTGCACAAACAGAAAAAAAAAATTACGTTTTTTTCATTGCGTTTCAGTCAATCAATTTTTTCATTTTCTGCAGAGCTTTCCTGCGCGGCACTGATAGTGAATTTCTGTTCAGAAAATGAATTCGAATAAATGTTTGGATTCTGCAAAACAGACGAATAGCATCTTTGTTGACAGATGGGAAACGTTTTTCAAGCTCATTTATGAGTTCCCGAATAACACCTTTTCCTTTTCTAAATGTCCTGCCATGAACTGCGCAGAAAATCTGTTCAAACTGTTTTACAGTATTATTTCAAAAACATGATGGTACTGTCAAACAGCCAACAGATATTAGTTTTACCCAATTATCTTGAACAGAATTAGTATCGGGGCAGTTTTTAGAAATAGTTCCTAAAGAAGGATCTTTATTGCGAACACGATATGCTATGTATCCAGCTATGTAGGCCATGGCTTCCTGCCCAGAAATGGAGAGTTCTCTTGACTGCTTGTTCAAGTCAATCTCCCAAGCCATTGGAGATGCGTCTTCAAAAAATTCAAAGTTCATATCCTCACAGCTGTTTTCGGTCGAAACCATTGTCACCAGATCCTCTACTTCTTCATTTCTGAAAGCATTTTCCAGCAGTTCAAATGTTACATAAACACCCAGGCTCTTAGGAGTTTCTGCTTGGGATTCAGTCGTATTAACTTTTTCGTTAAAAAAACGGAAATAAAAATAAACACTCAGTGTACAACTTAGATAAAACACAACGTGAAACAAATATTATAAACCAAGAAAAGACGTGGGCGTACAAAACCAATAACAGAGGAAAATTGGATCCTGTAGGCAGGTTGACAAACGAACTGGGAGAGCAGGTCAGCGCGATGACGTAGAAACAAGTGACCCACCCATTTTCCACCCTCCCTTCCAGACACGGGTCGGCATTCAGGCTCTCAAAGGGACGGACTAGCCCTTCCTCTGTAAAGCCTATGTTTAATCAGGGCTGTTAGAATGCAAGGGCTGGGTCATAGGCTTCGGACACGCGGATCCCTACGAACGCCAGCGAGTGACGTCAGTATGTTGGAACGGAGCTGACAGCTGGATGGCTGCAGTGAGGGAATGAAAGCTAACGAGCATTTCAGTGGCTCTTGTAAAGAAATGCAAGAAATGATTAATTCTAGGTATTTAACATACTTAAATAAAAAGTAAGAGAAAAGACTGGGGTATCTGTTAAAGACAAATGAAAATTTTCGTTATACCCACACAATACGTTTAAATTTTCAGGTCATAAGTTTTCTTGTCAACATCTTGCACCATCCACCAGATGTGTGCATTAAAATATATTTGATCTGCTAGATTGTGCAAATAGATCACCTGAAGGGAAAAAAGATGTTCTTTTCCACGTTTTCTTCTCTGTTTAATTACTTAAATTTCGAACAGCAATAATAAAATCGCAATTTTTTTCGTATGCTTTTCTTTTCGTTTTTCCTTAAACTTTATTTGCTGTGTGTTTGTAGTGAGTCTTCGACATTTTTGTAAATCAGTATTTTTTTTTTTCACGTTAAGCTACTAATGTACTACATTCAAATTACGAACTTTTAATGCGCGAAATTTTAAAAGAACCAGAAAGCTAACACAATGTCCATATTCCTTCGTATACCATTGTTAAACATCTATGAATTAATGAATATATATTTTTGTATAGTGGCCCCCACTTTGGTTGAACATCAGATGCTTTTGCATTCTGAATTACTGCTATATATGCACTTATCATCATCGTCAACCATTATCGATCCACTGCTGGACGAAGGTCTCACCAAGTTTCCTCCACAACGGTCTGTCTTGTGCCAGTCTCCTCCATGTCACTCCCGCGTACTTTCGAATTTGATCCACCCATCCCCCATGTGGTCTTCTTCTGGGTCTTTTCCTGTCCCTTGGAATCCAATCTAAAATTTCGGCTGTATACTGTATATTAAATGGTTAGTACACTTTTAATACGCGCTTCCATTTTTAAGTTTTTTATTCTTTAAATCAGTCATTTTCAGCCTTGTTTTCAGAACTCTGTTTTCCTACAATAGTCGTTGCGTAGTCATTTTTTCCCCCTACAATAGTCGCTGTTGTCTTCCGTTAGCTTTCATTTTTAACGCTTTGATTCTCTCGATTTTTAAAATTTCAATTTATTTTTTAAGGGATGCAACATTTTCAAGTAGCAATCTATTTTCCTCAGTTATTTTGATACAGGAAGAACAACTGATATTCCCTGATGTTTAATCAACTTCATAACAGATATCCTGCGTTTCTTGCACACAAATCTTTTTCAGACTTAAAATATCCATCCGATCGAAAGCACTTTTTAAAATATCTCGTTTGTGCTTTCTGTTACTTCGTGGAGTGACACAGTGTCCGTTTTGTTGACAGTTCGGCAGATTCAGGACAGGCACCACGTGTTGTTTCAGAATTTGTTTTCTCCGGGAGTCGAAGTATGCGATTTTATAAATCATCTTCGAAATCGGAAGAATGAAAATGATCACTGCAAATTCTACATTCATAGAGTCTGACCTATAGCACTTGTTCTGCCATTCCTTCACCAAATCTGGATTTTTCAAAGGACTGCTATATATATAAGGAAATGCATGGTACACAATATACCGACCTTTAGTTTTTTCGTAATGGTTCTTACAGGTAGAAGTAGCCACAGCACAACTCGTTATTATTATCAGTATTTCAACGTAAATTAACTGAACGATTTCTCAAAAAGCAAGTTCTAAGAGCTGAATACTTATCCACAAAAAATCAAAGGAAAGAATATAGCGAAAGTTGAGAGACCCTTCACAGCAGCTTCATGGTTCCAACCGGAGTTCCAACACAGTGACGTCAGAAACAGGTCACCTGTCACCACTGAGGGGATCCGTGGCGGCAAAGTTTCTTCAAAGGAATGACCCAGCCCTAGTATTCTAACAGCCCTGGGTTTAATTGTTCCCAGCTTTTGTTGTTCCTGGGTGGTTTAAGTGTTCCCTGCTTTTGTTGTGGGGAATTTAAATCTGGACAAACTCATTTGTCAGGGCTCATTTGTGGTCTAAGTAAAATTCACTGAGGACAAAGTCCATGAGGAAACGCAGCAATCACTTAAATTGAATTCCACGCGCACACACACACACATATGTATTTAAAAAAAAGAAAGAAAAAAACGTGTACTAATTATTCCAGGGGAAGCTCCTGCTATGTGGCTGTGGGGCTGCAGTCCCCCACCCCACCTCCTACCCAAAGCAGTTTTATTTTCATGCCGTACCGAGAGAGAGAAATTTTCTGAACTCAACCGGAAGTTTTCCTTACATAACACCACTGGGAGCGTAAGGAACGTTGGCGGACTGCGCCAGACTGCGTTGCCTGCAGCCCTGACGGGTGTTGAAACCAACTCATGTGGGAAACTTTGCCTATTCCCACATCAGTTCGTCTCCTTTGAATAAAACTTCCCTGGGGACTGCATTAATGGCAGTCTCGCTAGCACGGGTTGCTCGCGAATGTAGTCTCTCGTTGGGTGGGAATGCATCGAAGGCCCTGTGTGCTTTGTTGATTAATACGGTTCTTGTGCTTCCGAATAAGAAATAAAATAGAGGAATGAATTAAAATAATGACGAATGTTGAAATAAAGTATTAAATAAGGTATGTTTAAATGTATTACTCAACCTGTGTATTTTTTTCTTCCATTGTCCTGTTGAACCGTGGCCGCTGGCAGGTCTTGCACGTAAGGGAGAACTGCAGACTCCAAAACGTCGGAGATGAAGAGTGTGGCTGCTGAGTGTACCGGCGATGCGTACCAGAGGGGTGCGGGTGTCATAACAAATTGCGCCCCAAACCATAGCGCCAGGCGACGGACCGATATGATGATGCATAATGCAGGCATCATACAGTCTCTCGCCGCGGTGCCACCACACGCGGATCCGACCATCAAGGTGTTGCATGCAGAAGCGGGATTCGTCGGAGAAGACAATGTCGTACCATTCCGTAGTACAGGTGCGGCGTTCAACGGCCCACTGCCGCTGCACTCGCAGGTGGTGTAACGTCAATGGTAATCGTAGTAATGGGCGCCGTGCGATAAGTCCCCACTCCTGCAGACGACGTCGAACGGTAAGCGCTGACACAGGTTGTTGCGCAACACACCGTAATTCCTGCGCTAACGTTCCTGATGTGGCGATGCGAGCCGTCAATGTCCGCCGCACAACATGCCGGTCCTCTCATTCGGCGGTGTGCCGCGGCTGCGGCAATCTCTCACGTCGGTCCGTCCGACCCACCGAATCCATACTCGCCTCACTGTGGCTGGATGTCGTTCCACACGGGCGCCGATGTCTCGGTACGATAAACCGCTGTCGCGATAAGCCACTATTCGTCCTATGTCGAACTCCGAAACGTGCTGGAATGACTGCCGTATTCTCCGACGAGGCATCACAGAAAGCTTCCCACGCACAGGACCGGCAGCACAACACACTTCCACTACTTACACCCCGCCTTCTGTGCAAACTTCTTATAGTGCTTCTCGGTGGCGTGCCGGGCGCACATGATTTGCATATGCACTGCAATGCTAAACGTTTGCATGTCCTCTCGCGGGCGACGCATGCTGCGAATTTCAGGCTAATCGGATGCTTCCTTCTCGCTGTTGCATTTTGGGTGACCAGCAGTGTATTTGTATCTTTCCTGGTAACATCAAACATTCATCTCTGCATGCCACCTTCAGTTGTCTGCAACATCTGTATGTCTATTTTAGTTCAGGTCCATGTCTGTGCTCCATGCGTAAAAAATGAAAGGATGCACTGATTAATCAGTTTCTTTTTAAGAAATAATGCATCCGAGCAAGTTTTATAGGTCGATTATTTTCTTCATAAATGTGGCAATGCGGCCATCGCTTAATATCTGTTGCCTAATTTAGGTATCGGTACCTCTACATTTTCCCTATTTCCTATCAATCGCTAAATACAAAATCTAAACATTCATTTCTTGTAAAAAAACACACTTTCGATCAATATATATATATATATATCATCATCATATTGAGGTGCATCTTACATCTCACCAATCTATGGTCACTACCTGTGTTGAACTTGTTCAGTGTGCTAAACAAGTTCAACACAGGTAGTGACCATAGATTGGTGAGATGTAAGATGCACCTCAACACTAAACTTGAACGTGGCAAGCTCATAAGACAAACAAAATCTATTGACATAACCAACCTTAAAAAACACCATAATACCTTCAAGTTGGAACTGAAGAACAGGTTCTCTGCTTTAGAAGGCCTAACATCGGAAGAAGTAGACATCTCTGAAGTTAACAGAAAAGTAACCAAAGCTCTTATGGAAACAGCAACAAAAGTAGCTGGGTCTAAGAACAAGTTGCATGTAAATAAATTATCAGGAAAAACGAAAATGTTGATGCAAAAAAGAAGAGAGATGAGGACAACTAAAGAAGATGTGACTTCCAAAGTGGAATATATAGAGCTATGCAAGACAGTACGAAAAAGTATCACTGAAGACGTAAGAAAATTCAACTGTGAACTAGTGAGGAAAGCAATTGAAAACAACCAAAGCCTAAAGATAGCAAAGGGACATCTCAGTAAGGGAAGAAAACAGATTATGGCACTGAGAAAAGAAGATGGTTCTGTAACAAGAAATAGAGGCGAAATTTTGACAAGAGTGAAAGATTTCTACTCCAAATTATATGAAAGGGATGATACATGCACTCCAGACATCATGAAAGATACCAGTACCAGAGTTCCTCCAGTCCTTCCAGCAGAAGTTGCACATGCAATCAAGAACATGAAGCGGGGAAAAGCTCAAGGAGAAGATGGAATTACTGTAGACATCATAGAAGAAGCAAGTGGAGAAATCGAAACAGTACTCGCCCAAATTTTCACTCGATGCCTTAATGAAGAAAGATTCCTGAGGATTGGAACACCGCTACAATGATCCTGCTACATAAGAAAGGTGACATTGAGGATCTCGGAAACTACAGACCTATCAGCCTCCTATCAGTAGTTTATAAAATCTTCACTAAAGTTCTTTCACACCGCTTGAAGGTAACACTGGACATGGCTCAACCGAGAGAACAAGCTGGATTCAGGAGTGGCTACAGCACAATAGATCATATCCATGTGCTGAGAGAACTAATTGAAAGAGCGAGGGAATATGAACTTCCATTGTGCATGGCTTTTATCGATTATGAAAAAGCCTTTGATTCGGTGAAACCATCAGCAGTTACAATGGCTCTGAAAACCTGCGGTATTGAAGATGCATACATTAATATTATTAATAACATCTATGAAAATGCAAGTGCAAAGATTAGGCTGTTTGAAAATACAACACACATAAAAATTGGAAAGGGAGTGAGACAAGGTGACACCATATCTCCGAAGCTCTTTAATGCCACATTGGAGGGTGTTTTTCAGTCACTGAGCTGGGAAAACAAGGGGATAAAGATTAATGGAGATTATCTAACCCACCTTCGTTTTGCTGATGACGTAGTCATTTTTGCAACTAGCCCATCAGAGCTGCAGAGTATGATCCAGGAACTTGCTGACAAGAGTAAAGAAGTGGGATTAAAAATGAACTTTCAGAAGACAAAAGTGATGTTCAATGCTTTTACAAGAAATGAAGATTTATCGATTGATGGAGAAAAGCTGGAGATAACAGACACGTACGTTTATCTTGGACAGCAGATATCAAGTGAGGGTCACATTGATGAAGAAATTAATCGGCGTACAAAACTTGCCTGGAGAGCTTTTGGAAGAAACAGCATAATTTTCAAGAGCAATATGCCATTATGTCTTAAAAGAAAAGTGTTTGATCAATGCATCCTTCCAGTGCTTACGTATGGTGCAGAGACGTGGACCTTAACTAAAAGAGACATACAAAGGCTGCAGACAACTCAAAGAAGCATGGAGAGGTGCATACTTGGTGTAACCAGGAGAGATAAGAAGAGGAACTCGTGGATCCGAAAAATGACAAGAGTGGAAGACATCATGATCAGAGTTAAATCCCTGAAATGGCAATGGGCTGGACATACTGCCAGAAGGACAGATCATCGATGGACAGCCGAAATTTTAGATTGGATTCCAAGGGACAGGAAAAGACCCAGAAGAAGACCACATGGGAGATGGGTGGATGAAATTCGAAAGTATGCAGGGGTGACATGGAGGAGACTGGCACAAGACAGACCGTTGTGGAGGAAACTTGGGGAGACCTTCTTCCAGCAGTGGATTGATAATGGTTGACAATGATGATGATATCATCATCATCATCATCATTGTCAACCATTATCAATCCACTGCTGGACGAAGGTCTCCCCAAGTTTCCTCCAGCAGTGGATTGATAATGGTTGACAATGATGATGATGATCCACTCATCTTCCATGTGATCTTCTTCTGGGTCTTTTCCTGTCCCTTGGAATCCAATCTAAAATTTCGGCTGTCCATCGATGGTCTGTCCTTCTGGAAGTTTGTCCAGCCCATTGCCATTTCAGGAATTTAACTCTGATCATGATGTCTTCGACTCTTTTCATTTTTCGGATCCACGAGTTCCTCTTCTTATCTCTCCTGGTTACACCAAGCATGCACCTCTTCATGCTACTTTGAGTTGTCTGCAGCCTTTGTATGTCTCTTTTAGTTAAGGTCCACGTCTCTGCACCATACGTAAGCCCTGGAAGGATGCATTGATCAAACACTTTTCTTTTAAGACATAATGGCATATTGTTCTTGAAAATTATGCTATTTCTTCCAAAAGCTCTCCAGGCAAGTTTTGTACGCCGATTAATTTCTTCATCAATGTGACCCTCACTTGATATCTGCTGTCCAAGATAAACCTACGTGTCTGTTATCTCCAGCTTTTCTCCATCAATCGATAAATCTTCATTTCTTGTAAAAGCATTGAACATTACTTTTGTCTTCTGAAAGTTCATTTTTAATCCCACTTCTTTACTCTTGTCAGCAAGTTCCTGTATCATACTCTGCAGCTGTGATGGGGTAGTTGCAAAAATGACTACGCCATCAGCAAAACGAAGGTGGGTTAGATAATCTCCATTAATCTTTATCCCTTTGTTTTCTTAGTTCACTGATTGAAAGACATTTTCCAATGTGGCATTTAAGAGCTTCGGAGATATGCTGTGACCTTGTCTCACTCCTTTTCCAATTTTTAGGTGTGTTGTATTTTCAAACAGCCGAAACTTTGCACTTGCATTTTCACCGTTGTTATTAAGAATATTAATGTACGCATCTTCAATACCGCAGGATTTCAGGACCATTGTAACTGCTGATGGTTTCACCAAATCAAAGGCTTTTTCATAATCGATAAAAGCCATGCACAATGGAGGTTCATATTCCCTCGCCCTTTCAATTAGTTCTCTCAGTACGTGGATATGATCTATTGTGCTATAACCACTCCTGAATCCAGCTTGTTCTCTCGGTTGAGCCATGTCCAGTGTCACCTTTAAGCGGTGTTAAATAACTTTAGTGAAGGTTTTATAAACCACTAATAGGAGGCTGATAGGTTTGTAGTTTCTGAGGTCCTCAATGTCACCTTTTTTATGTAGCAAGATCATTGCAGCGTTGTTCCAATCCTCAGGAATCTTCCCTTCATTAAGGCATGGAGTGAAAATTTGGGCGAGTACTGTTTCGATTTCTCCACTTGCTTCTTGTATGATGTCTACAGTAATTCCATCTTCTCCTGGAGCTTTCCCCCGCTTCATGTTCTTGATTACATGTGTAACTTCTGCTGGGAGGACTGGAAGAACTCTGGTACTGGTACCTTTCATGATGTCTGGAGTACATGTATTATCCCTTTCATAAAATTTGGAGTAGAAATCTTTTCCATATAATTTGGAGTAGAAATCTGCTTTCCAACTTTGGTGAATCCCCAGCATTGTGCGGGGCTCCAAGAAGCAACCTGCCATGTGGTTTGGTAGTTAGTCGTTTGTGAGGCTTGGGAATTCGAGGCCGCCGGGGTGCAGCGGTAGCATGTCCGGTGCGTAACTGGAAGGCCCTGGGTTCGATTCCGGGCGGCGGCTGATGATAATTTTTTCGTGACTCACTTATAAACGTGGAAAAAGCGATGACTTCTGTTTGATGTTCCTAGTCCACGTCAATTGTGTGCTTAACCGTTTTAGGACGGGCCATATTCTAGTTCACGAAATAATGACTTAATCAAACCAAAAACGAGACCTTAGCACACCAAGTTGATAAAGAAAAGGAAATCACATAGTTCCGGAAACTTCCGAAGGAAAAATTTATACCTACGTAAATAATTGTAAAGTAAATCTAGAAACGACCACAACGCCCTTGGTGTGGAAACGTGGAAAATAAAAATTTCCAATTTTCGAGAAATCTTTTGGAGGAAAAAGTTACCTGAGTCAGCACATGCGCTCAGATAATTTGCAGACTTCTAGTTTGAAAACCCTGAAATCTTCTGTTGAAATGTACGTCATAAACATTTTTTTCTAAAAAATTACATTAATTATCGCAATTAAGAAAAGACGAAATTACGGAAACTTTATATGACTCAGATAACCGACCTCTGGGGGTCGTGGACATGAAGCGGTCAAAAAGGCAATTTTTATACGACCCCTTAAAAATTTTGTGGCCAGTTCTCCGGTGGCCACTTCTCCTACACCCCAGAAGACACCACCAGCTTACAAGATACCTAGTCCTCGAGCCTTTTCGGCAATTTTTTAGTTCAATACTTAACATTTCGGTTATGTACGGGGGTGATAAATCAAAATACTATAAAAAACAGTCAGAAGCATATTAATGAAGGCACTCGTGTTTTTTATGACGTGCGAGTTGTTTTGATTTTACCACGTGCCTGAGATTCAGTTGAGAACTTACTTAAAGTTGATTCCCCTGTAAGACGCCGCTCACTAGAAAGAATTCTTTTAGGTACTGTTCGTGAATGAGCCATACACGTATTCCTTCGAACGATGAATATCATCTGTCATTTCGCAAACTACGATATCCATGTAATGCTAATTATCTTTGTGTGGTTGATCAGGAGAAATGCTCAGAACATATTGTTGATTGCTCACTTGAAATGAGGACATTTCTTCGTGAAATTAAAAAGACCTCCCTATTTCTAACAGATTTAAGAAAACAACCATCAACAGCTGGCGTGTTTTCCTGTTTTCGAGATGTTGACATCATTCTTTCGTACATTCGGTGACACAGAAAGTCTGCACTATAACCATAATTTAGTTCGAAATACTTTTTCTTTCCCCGTTAAAAAATTCGATCATTGCTCTCCACAAAATTGCTGTTTGTAGCGTCATAGAAATCTAGGTAGATAATGAGTTTACTGCACCATTACAACAATTGCTTTCTGGAAGCTTTTGTGAAAAGAAAAAGCATAACGCAATGGAAAACGGACTGATAATCCATGGCAATGTCTCATTGTTGGGAATAGAACTTACTGACACCCAATCATAATTTTTTCAACTTTGGTCAATAAAATTCAATAAAAATTAAAACAAAAAACAAAAAGAAAACAAAAAATGTACCTGATGAAATCTGTGATACTCCTAAAGGCACTTCAGAATACCCTAGAGCAGAACTATAAACTGACTCAGTGTCAGTTTCCAGGAAGGCAAGCCAACAGTTAAAACACAGTGGACGATGACGGTTTGGTATCTGATGCCGCTTGGTTCTGGGAAATGATCATGACTAACCTCCGAAGTTACCTGGGGGAATGGAACACAATCCTCTCCCAGCCCCGATCCCCTCCTGCCAAAGGTCATAGGTCAATTGTCAAGATACAGGAAGATGTCCACGGTGGTTTGTATTGTTCCCTGCTTTTGTTGTTCCTGGGTGATAGTGGGGAAACTCTGGACAAACACATTTGTCAGGGTTCATTTGTGGTCAAAGTAAAATTCACTGAAGACAAAGTCCATGAGGAAACACAGCAATTACTTAAGTTGAATTGAATTCCACGCGCGCACACACACACACATATACTTTTAAAAAAAAAAGAAAGAAAAAAACGTGTACTAATTATTCGTACCAACTAAATATCTTCAATACGAAAACTAACTGACAATTTCCGATCCATTACGTTTGACGCGAGAAAGAAACCAACAAGCTATGCGTAAACCTCTGCTAATTTATTTTACTTTGCTGGAACATACGTAATTAATAATGTACGGCTTACTTCCTCTCTAATTTTTTTTTCACCTATCCCATCTTTCTTTTTCACTTTCCTATTTGGGTCTATTCCAGAGTTGGAAACTGATCAAAATTTTTGATCCGGACCCGGACATCAGATAATTGGACCAGACCCGGACAAATCTGCTTTGAACTATAAATTCGAAGCTCAATTTTTAATTATACATAATCAATTCACGCATGCACATACAAATCATTTGAATGTATTTACGAAAACGTATAATTAACTCACTTACAGTACTGCAAGTGTTGAAACTGTCGTTCTTCACATAAATTAACTGTTTTACACATGTTTTCAAACACATCTGCGAGAGTCAAAAAGTCCCTCGGTAGTAATGATAAAGCTGTTCCACTTAATTTTGATAGTACTACGACAAAAATTTTGAATTAACTTGTTGTGTGTTTATTTTCAGTTTTTCCTGTTTTCTTGATAACATATGCTTCACATCAACACGAATTTTTATCGGCTTCTGATGAGTTCAAAGTTTGCAAAATGTAAATGTGGATTTCATCATTGCCCCTCAAAAAGAAGAAACACTCATAAAATGAAATTTCACATTTTCGAAACTTTCAACTCCTCACGATCTTGTGAAAATTGGTGTTGCTGTGAAACATATGCTGGGTTTTTTAATGAGACGAAACAACTTCCAGCACTCACTCTTCCACCTTTTGTTTTCCGTAAGAATGCAATTATTGGCCTCAACGCCTTTTTCAATTTTCTTAATATTGAAATTCATCCGTATTAACACATAAGGTATTAATTCCTACATGATATGCAATGAAACGGGATGTTAGTTAGCACGTCTAACGAAAACTTCTGAATGCTCAGTGTAAAAGATGCGATGTGAAAAGTTCGACAATGTGACACGCGGGGTGTAAGAGAGTGAATCACCAGAGCAGCAGGCGACAGAGGTTTGCTTGTATATTGCTCAGGACATTCGCCCCGAAAATAAAGGCAAAGAAAGTATTGTATTACGATATGGTATCGTCGGTCGACGGAAATCACTTTTATTTTAATAAAGAGAATGGAAAACGAACTGATAATCCATGGTAATGTCTCATTGTTGGGAATAGAACTTATTGACACCCAATCATAATTTTTTCAACTTTGGTCAATAAAATTGAAGAAAAATTAAAACAAAAAACAAAAAACAAAAAGAAAACAAAAAATGTACCTGATGAAATCTGTGATACTCCTAAAGGCACTTCAGAATACCCTAGAGCAGAACTATAAACTGACTCAGTGTCAGTTTCCAGTAAGGCCAGCCAACAGTAAAAACACAGTGGACCATGACGGTTTGGTATCTGATGCCGCTTGGTTCTGGGAAATGATCATGACTAACCCCCGAAGTTACCTGGGGGAATGGAAGACAATCCTCTCCCAGCCCTCATCCTCTCCTGCCAAAGGTCATAGGTCAAGGGTCAAAACACAGGAAGATGTCCAGGGAGGTTTTTATTGTTCCCTGCTTTTGTTGTTCATGGGTGATGGTGGGGAAAATCTGGACAAACTCATTTGTCAGGGTTTATTTGTGATCTAAGTAAAATTCACTGAAGACAAAGTCCATGAGGAAACACAGCAATTACTTAAGTTGAATTGAATTTCACGCGCGCACACACACACACATATATATTTAAAAAAAAAAAGAAAGAAAAAAACGTGTACTAATTATTCGTACCAACTAAATATCTTCAATACGAAAACTAACTGACAATTTCCGATCCATTACGTTTGACGCGAGAAAGAAACCAACAAGCTATGCGTAAACTTCTGCTAATTTATTTTACTTTGCTAGAACATACGTAATTAATAATGTACGGCTTACTTCTTCTCTAATCTTTTTTCACCTATCCCATCTTTCTTTTTCACTTTCCTATTTGGGTCTCTTCCAGAGTTGGAAACTGATCAAAATTTTTGGATCCGGACCCGGACATCAGACAATTGGACGAGACCCGGACAAATCTGCTTTGAACTACAAATTCGAAGCTCAATTTTTAATTATACATAATCAATTCACGCATGCACACACAAATCATTTGAATGTATTTACGAAAACGTATAATTTACTCACTTACAGTACTGTAAGTGTTGAAACTATCGTTCTTCACATAAATTAACTGTTTTACACATGTTTTCAAACACATCTGCGAGAGTCAAAAAGTCCCTCGGCAGTAATGATAAAGCTGTTCCACATTTTTTATAGTACTACGACAAAATTTTTGAATTAATTAACTTGTGTGTTTATTTTCAGATTTTCCTGTTTTCTTGATAACATATGCTTCACATCAACAAGAATTTTCATCGGCTTCTGATGAGTTCAAAGTTTGCAAAGTGCAAATGTTGATTTCATCATTGCCTCTCAAAAAGAAGAAGCACTCATAAAATGAAATTTCACATTTTCGAAACTTTCAACTCCTCACGATCTTGTGAAAATTGGTGTTGCTGTGAAACATATGCTGGGTTTTTTAATGAGACGAAACAACTTCCAGCACTCACTCTTCCACCTTTTGTTTTCCGTAAGAATGCAATTATTGGCCTCAACGCCTTTTTCAATTTTCTTAATATTGAAATTAATCCGTATTAACACATAAGGTATTAATTCCGACATGATATGCAATGAAACGGGATGTTAGTTAGCACGTCTAACGAAAACTTCTGAATGCTCAGTGTAAAAGATGCGATGTGAAAAGTTCTACAATGTGACACGCGGGGTGTAAGAGAGTGAATCACCAGAGAAGCAGGCGACAGAGGTTTGCTTGTATATTGCTCAGGACATTCGCCCTGAAAATAAAGGCAAAGAAAGTATTGTATTACGATATGGTATCGTCGGTCGAAGGAAATCACTTTTGTTTTAATAAAGAGAATGGAAAACGAACTGATAATCCATAGTAATGTCTCATTGTTGGGAATAGAACTTATTGACACCCAATCATAATTTTTTCAACTTTGGTCAATAAAATTGAAGAAAAATTAAAACAAAAAACAAAAAGAAAACAAAAAATGTACCTGATGAAATCTGTGATACTCCTAAAGGCACTTCAGAATACCCTAGAGCAGAGCTATAAACTGACTCAGTGTCAGTTTTCAGGAAGGCAAGCCAACAGTAAAAACACAGTGGACGATGACGGTTTGGTATCTGATGCCGCTTGGTTCTGGGAAATGATCATGACTAACCCCCGAAGTTGCCTGGGGAATGGAAGACAATCCTCTCCCAGCCCTGATCCTCTCCTGCCAAAGGTCATAGGTCAAGGGTCAAAACACAGGAAGATGTCCAGGGTGGTTTTTATTGTTCCCTGCTTTTGTTGTTCCTGGGTGATGGTGGGGAAAATCTGGACAAACTCATTTGTCAGGGTTTATTTGTGGTCTAAGTAAAATTCACTGAAGACGAAGTCTATGAGGAAACACAGCAATTACTTAAGTTGAATTGAATTTCACGCGCACACACACACACATATATATTTAAAAAAAAAAGAAAGAAAAAAACGTGTACTAATTATTCGTACCAACTAAATATCTTCAATACGAAAACTAAGTGACAATTTCCGATCCATTACGTTTGACGCGAGAAAGAAACCAACAAGCTATGCGTAAACCTTTGCTAATTTATTTTGCTTTGCTGGAACATACGTAATTAATAATGTACGGCTTACTTCTTCTCTAATCTTTTTTCACCTATCCCATCTTTCTTTTTCACTTTCCTATTTGGGTCTCTTCCAGAGTTGGAAACTGATCAAAATTTTTGGATCCGGACTCGGACATCAGATAATTGGACGAGACCCGGACAAATCTGCTTTGAACTACAAATTCGAAGCTCAATTTTTAATTATACATAATCAATTCACGCATGCACACACAAATCATTTGAATGTATTTACGAAAACGTATAATTTACTCACTTACAGTACTGTAAGTGTTGAAACTATCGTTCTTCACATAAATTGACTGTTTTACACATGTTTTCAAACACATCTGCGAGAGTCAAAAAGTCCCTCGGCAGTAATGATAAAGCTGTTCCACTTAATTTTGATAGTACTACGACAAAATTTTTGAATTAATTAACTTGTTGTGTGTTTATTTTCAGTTTTTCCTGTTTTCTTGATAACATATGCTTCACATCAACAAGAATTTTCATCGGCTTCTGATGAGTTCAAAGTTTGCAAAATGTAAATGTTGATTTCATCATTGCCCCTCAAAAAGAAGAAACACTCATAAAATGAAATTTCACATTTTCGAAACTTTCAAGTCCTCACGATCTTGTGAAAATTGGTGTTGCTGTGAAACATATGCTGGGTTTTTTAATGAGACGAAACAACTTCCAGCACTCACTCTTCTACCTTTTGTTTTCCGTAAGAATGCAATTATTGGCCTCAACGCTTTTTTCAGTTTTCTTAATATTGAAATTAATCCGTATTAACACATAAGGTATTAATTCCGACATGATATGCAATGAAACGGGATGTTAGTTAGCACGTCTAACGAAAACTTCTGAATGCTCAGTGTAAAAGATGCGATGTGAAAAGTTCTACAATGTGACACGCGGGGTGTAAGAGAGTGAATCACCAGAGAAGCAGGCGACAGAGGTTTGCTTGTATATTGCTCAGGACATTCGCCCCAAAAATAAAGGCAAAGGAAGTGTTGTATTACGATATGGTATCGTCGGTCGACGGAAATCACCTTTGTTTTAATAAAGAGAATGGAAAACGAACTGATAATCCATGGTAATGTCTCATTGTTGGGAATAGAACTTATTGACACCCAATCATAATTTTTTCAACTTTGGTCAATAAAATTGAAGAAAAATTAAAACAAAAAACAAAAAGAAAACAAAAAATGTACCTGATGAAATCTGTGATACTCCTAAAGGCACTTCAGAATACCCTAGAGCAGAACTATAAACTGACTCAGTGTCAGTTTCCAGGAAGGCAAGCCAACAGAAAAAACACAGTGGACGATGACGGTTTGGTATCTGATGCCGTTTGGTTATAGCGTCTAAAAGGGGAAGTGTGCCGTGCGAACTCAAAAACTGCGTTCGAAATATGTCCCACGCCGCATCACGGCGCTGCAGACGGTGTCTGTGTCAGAGAATGTGTGTAGTGATGTGCATGTAACCCAAACAACGGTTGTTGAATTAGGATGTAAGTGTACGATTTTCTTAAGTGTGCGATTATGGAAACACCTTTTACGGTTCAGTGAAATGTCTTAAGTCTGCCGTAGAGTGCAGCGTCTTCGTCAATTTAATTTACAATAGAATTCTACATGATTTAAATTGATATGCAACCTCCTCGAAGAATGCCTACTAAAACGATAACAAATGGCGTGGATGTGCCAAGTAAAGACGTGCTGTTTGGAAAATTTAAATATATCACTCAGTAGCGGCTAGTGGTAAGCTGAGATGGAGGGCCTGCATTCAAATTTTGTAGATATCACTTCGAAAGCTAAGTTACTGAACCTGCTGATGCTGTTCCTTTAATAATAATTTATATATGTACTCGTAGAAATTAATATTTAGTTTTTATATTTAGCAACTGACAGGGAAATTCTAGAGATAACCGATACCTGAATTAGGGAACAGATATCAAGGAGTGGCCATATTTATGAAGAAAATAATCGGCGTATAAAACTTGGTTTGATGCATTATTTCTTAAAAGAAAAGTGTTTGGCATATTTTGTAGTCACAAATCATTTTAATGTGAACTTCGGAATCATAGTGCTATCCAGTATTTTCCTGTATATTTCCTCATTGTTTACCTTGTGGAGAGGTACCCATGCATACAGCATACACCGGTACTGCCGGTACTGGGTACTGGCCTCCCGGTAATAAATAAGGGCGTCTTCCTCTCCCTTCCTAATTCACTTCTGTGTCACTTCGTATTGGGCGCTCTAGCCTAAATCTCCTAGTTTCCTATTTCTAAGGGTTGTTTAAGACCTGGGGTCAGACACTCCCTAAAATCCTCTACATATGATCATTTGATCATCACCCACGCATACACCATTGCACATCAAAGAAATTAGTTCCACATACATTCCATGCAGGACCCTTATCCTAACGATCTTAACATGATGCTAACGATCCTAACATGACGCTCATTAATCAGTGTATCCTTCCAGTTGTTACGCATAGAGCAGAGACATGGACCTCAACTAAAACAGATATACCGAGGTTGCAGACAACAGAAAAAAAGGATTGAGAGATGTATGTTTGATGTAACCAGGAACAGGAAAGATACAAAGAGGAACCCGTGGATCGGGAAAATTACAGGGATGGAAGACAGCAATGATCAGAATCCCTGAAATTGCAATGGGATGGACATATTTCTAGAACAAAGAGCCAGCGAGAAATATTAAACTGGATAGCAAGGGACATAAAAAAAAAAGGACCCAGAAGATGATGTGGGAGATGGGTGGATGAAATTCGGGTGCAAGAAGAAAACTGGCTCTAAACAGACTTTTGTTGAAGAAACTTGGAGACTGTTATCCAGCA
The DNA here is from genome assembly GCA_039090855.1 of Macrothele yani. Lineage (NCBI taxonomy): Eukaryota > Metazoa > Arthropoda > Arachnida > Araneae > Macrothelidae > Macrothele > Macrothele yani. The sequence goes on along the minus strand of CM077024.1, from coordinate 125,559,857 downwards.
GTGGATTGAGATAGGGGTTGTAAATAATATATAAATGTAGATACTGTAAGAGCAACACACACTCAGTTAAGGGAACCAGTTTTAAAGATAAAAAAATGCCTGTGCCAGTGACAGCGGACACGCACCCAACGTCATATACACATTTTCAGGTGTCAATTATGACCCCTAGTAGAAATATAATAAATATTTTTCTTCTGATACGCTCCCTTTGGAATTTTGACTTACAGGCATTCTCTTTAATAAATACGAATTGCAAACATATTCCCAGTTTTAATTTTCAAGCTATGATTACAATTTAGTGTAGAACAATTTGTTTTCAAAATTTACCAACTTCGTAAATTTTCTAAACAATTGTGTTTGATTAAATGTTGTGTTTAAAGTAATAAAGTATAAAGCACTACCTCAACTGAAATGTTCAGCTTATTTTTGGGGGGGGGGGGTATGCATATGCAGCAGAAAAGTAAAATATGGCCAATGGAGCAACTTCAATGATTTTTGATGAATAGAAATGTACATGAGTTTAAAAGCGAAAATTTTGGCTGTGCCTGGTAAGTGAAAATATTAATTTTGTGCAAATATTTCGCTGCAGAAATTAGTCATTTTTTTTTTTTTCATTTTTCAATTTATCCATTACTGAACTTTATTCTTAATCGCAATTTGTTCACATGCCCATTTTGACCAGAAGTAAAACTTTTTGGCAAAAATCTCGGCAACTGAGTATTTGTTGTTAGCAAACACGAATAATCTCCAGTTGTTAGAATTATCATGTTGAATGAAAGTAGGAACAAACCAAAAGTTGAAGGCCCGGAGATGTATTTGCAGCCAACGAAAGACTGCATTGTAGCTACGTCACTCGCAAATAACTCCAAGGACCACTTATATCTGCTGTACCAGCGAGAGCTGCAGCCCCCAGGGACGTTTTATTCAAAGGAAATGAACTGATGTGGGAATAGGCAGTTTCCCACATAAGTTGGTTTCAATAGCAGTCAGAGCAGCGTGGAAGCGTTCTTTTCGCTCCCAGTGGCGTTGTGCAGGAAAAACTTCCAGCCGAGTTCAGTAAACTTCTCTCTTGATGTGGCATGGAAAAAAACTGCTTTGGATTATTGCAGGAGCCGCTCCTGCTGTATATACAAAAATTGCAAGGCTTTTTTGTATGGGACATTATATTGAATGCTTAAGTGTCAGCGTCGGCGATGTTGGCCAGTGACCATCAGGTACAGTGGCATAACTGTGCTGTGTTTCAAAATTGGGGGGGGTCTGATCACATAATGTATATACGCCAGCGATGTTGGTAACCATGCTTAATCGACATCACTGTTTTATTAAGTACACATTATACACGTGTTTGCATTCTATGAAAAATTACAATCTTATATTATTAAATAATTTAGTTGGTTCACATAAAAAGTTCATATCATTATATTCCCGAAACATTTGGGGGATCATTTACATTGGGGATCCCAGACTGTATGAAAATCTGGGGGTCCTGATCCCCCAGTGGTTAGGCCTATGATCAGGTATAAGTAATACCGTGGTTCAACAAATTTAATGCTGCCAGTCAGATACAGAGCCCTCCTTAAAAACAATTTAGGGACAGCGGGCAAAATTTGCTGTTTGAAGTAAATACGTAGGGGCATGTAAATATAAAGTGCTTCCATGTATCTACTCTTCAAACAGTTATACAGAAACAGCTGATATATAGCATAGAAGGGGAAGTGTGCCGAGCACCCAGCGTATGTATTTATTAGCGTGGATATAACAGATATATATAAACGTTGGGTAAGCTTTTCGTATTATTAAGAGGCTCAACAAAAATTATTTTTGTCTGTTACTGACTGGTTCAAAAAACGGTGTGTACCACCTTATTTAAGCACACGCATTTATAATGACATTCCTCTCTGACTGAAGCATAATTTTGGTCATAATGCATGCATCAGAAAATATTTACCAGTAATTGTTCAGAAAAAAACGAAAAAAAAAAAAAAAAGGGCTGATTTAGAGGGATTTTTTATACCGTTAGATAAATTTTACTATTAAATGAAGAAATATTGTGGGGGAGCAAATAATTGACCAAGACATTTATTTGTTCTTAATTTCTGAAATTGGAATTATTGCAGTCTCATACTGATATCCCCTCAGTAAATCCAGAAAGGTTTGTCGTCCCAGTAAGTTGCGCGCAGTGACACATTGTGCACAATGTAAACATGTAACATCGTTGTGTAATGCCCCTAATAGTTGGGAATAGGTAATACAGATATAATTTACACCAACTGAAACAAATGTTGAAGCACATGTGGAAAAACTGACCTCTGACGTGGACCGGTGTGGAATATTGAACTCTCATCAGCACGGGGACCAAAAGCTTGCTGATGAGAGTTAATTATAAATGGCTTTAGGAATTTCCATACAGAAGCCACGTGTAGTTTGTAATAAAGCAATGTTTTAATCTTACATTGCTTGTAGCATTATTTATTACAATATTACTAAACCTCAGCACATTGGTTAAGCTTTATTCAATTTATACAGTGAGGCAAAAGTAAGCATCCCATTTTAAATGGTTTTTTTTCGTTTTTATTTTTTATAAAATAGAAGCTTGATTAATTCATTGTGGGCTGTTATATGTCAAAGGCTAGTGCAGCAGTTGTTGAAATTTTTTATCAAAAACCGTTTCTCAATTGTATAGCGACAGAGAAATTTATCAGCAACAGAACTTGGGAGGGGGGATTTAAAAAGTAAAATTACACAAAAAATAAATAACACACAACTTGATTTTTAGGCATCTTAGAAAATGCAATTGAATCAAAGAGCAAGAATTTGTGAATGCAACTATTAGATGTTTTCACACACAATTAAATTTCCATAAATAAATTTTATACCTGTTTATTTTATTTTTTTATTACTTTTACACAACCTTGTAAAGAGTAAATTAGTCACACTTAATCACTCATGGCATTTTACAAGTTTTCTTCAAAATACTGAATTTTGTAATATATAATTCCGTCATGGAAGCCCTAGTTAGCAATGCTGAAAATGCCAAAGCTAAATGTCGATTGAAAAAAAAAGTGTGTTTATATCAGATTACCACCAGTGGTTTTGGGATTTGAACATTAAAAATAAAAAAAGATGAAGGGGTGGGGCAGCTTGCTAAAGAATCCCACAGTTCTAAACATTTTTAATGAAAAATAGTAACTCTGCAATATTATTACCACCACACATGTTCCTTAAAACCTTTTTGTATATTAATATCTTATCTGCTGAACTATTCAGTTACTTGGTGGGAGGGGAGGGGATTAATTTTTTAAAAATAAATACATTTAAAGAAATGAATTTTGAATCTCTAAATAACTTACCAGTTTTTGTAACTTTCTTTTCTAAGTTTGTTAACAATCTGGATATTTCTTGACCTCATTATAGGCTGGAAAAATTCTTAATGAGTTTGGGTTAAGTTTCTAGGATCACTTATTTGCATGTGCATTAGGCTTACTGTCTGCTATTGTGCATACATATCATATTTAATGAAGGAAAAGTTAACTAGCCACTGCTACATACTCCCAAAATTATCCATTCTTTTTAATACAGTCATATGCTTATATATGGTAATATATAGTAGATCAGTAAACACAGCAGTGGCTGCTCTGCTTGCTACGAGTTGAACATTGGTTATGTGACTAAGTTCAAGCCCCTGGGTTTGAAGGACGGAACCTGTTCTGTTGCAAAGTTCTTATTAGCTGTTAAGGTAGTTTTGAGGAAGCGCGTTGAGGGTTTGAGCTGTAGCATTACTGTGGAGTCGGTATATATTTACTGACTCAACAGTAATTATAAGTGAGAGCTATTGACTGACTCCACATATATTTTCTCTCTCCACAGTAATAAAAAACCTGTCTCTCACTTGCTTCCTCATAAAAAGAACCTCAACACCCAAATCCAGGAACTTCATATTTATTTGCAACGTCTCAGCTTAAGGTACTTCATTTTTTCTCTATTATCACTGTGAATCTTATTAAGTCCCTTTATATAGAAATGCAACCGAGTCAGTAAATAAAATTTTGCAATCTTACATGTCACATCTTTACTGTGTTCTGCACAACCAATAAATTTAATTTTCTTTATCATCAAGATAGTTAGAATATCAACGATACTATCTCTGTGTAGTTTTTCGGTGCTGAAATAATGTGTAACAATACCTTCCAGTTGACTGACAAGAACTAGGAATTCCTTGGATGGATATAATAAGCCACCTTTATCAAATTCTCGTATCAGTGTTCCAGAAAACCTGGCCTTTTCTTCAATACTGCATGTTAAACACATTTTGGTGCAATCTTTGCATTTAGTTATTGCAACACATTTCCTAACTACATAACCTGCAACATAAACTAGCAACTGGTTATGGGAATTATGTGGGAAAAGGGAAGCACAATCAGAATATGCAGCACAATTCAAGGTATCTTTCACATTATCTAGCATTTCATCACTTAAAAGTTCATTTAAATTTAACAAAACATTAGGTTTGCAACTGATGGTGTCACTTGGCCCAATAAGGGAATTGATGATTTCTGTTGTGCAGCTAGTACCACACTTTACAGGCTTGGCCAGATTATAAAAACTTAAACACTGAATGGTCACTAAAAATTCTGCTGCAGTGGGGTGGTCATTGCAGCCTGACAGTTGCCGAATAATGCCAAAAATGTTTTCTATTGAGTCTTGACTTAAGCGCAATGTCATTACATACTTGTAGTTCAAGGTTTCTGTTAGATATTTTAGTAGAGAGATGGTACTGCTTATAGTGACTCGTAATCCTGCAGCTGTGCTAGCACTTAAAAACCCAATCTTCTTATCTCCTGCAAAAGCTTCCCATTTATCTAAATATAACAGAAAATCATTAAGTACTTTGCATCCCTCAGAATCTATGCGGAGACTACTTGATGGACTCCTAGAGGTCATTACACTTATTAACTGCATCATCAACTTTATGAAAAATGCAGTTGAATTAGTACTTCCAAACTGTATTTCAATATGATGCTTATAGAGAAAAAGGCCTTTTAATACTTCGTTGCTAAAAAGCTGCAAAGCATAGCTTGCCCTCATTTTCTCAAAGTTATTCGGGTGAATATGAACGCGTGTAATTTTTGGCATGGCTTTTAGAGTAGTTATGTCAGAGTCCTTCCTCCATGCTGCTTCAACATGCTCTGGTCTTGCTTCTCCTTCGGGCAGAAGAAAACCTCTGGTAACAAATGCGTTCCGTACAAATTTTATTAAGTGAGGAAAATCTGATGTGAAATGTAAACTTCTAGAACAATCTGTAGGATGCATAATGCTGTATTTAGTTCCAGAACAATCTGCTGATATACCAAATGTCTTCCACATATTCCTGTTCCAAGAAGCCCCATCACACGTAATGAAATCAACAAACAGACCTGCATTTTCAGTGAGAATAACAGCTTCAATAATTAATTTTGCAAGCAAAGTTCCACTTATATTGTTACTTGTGGCAAAAACACCAATTATTTGGGTCCAAACTCCATTTAATGGCTGAAACACCATTACCAGTCCGTGATTACATGGGGTATGCTTAACAGTTTCTGAAGTGTATGGCCCAATATCAGCAAACCCTAATATTTCACCAGATGATTTTGCTTGCAGTTTTTCTGTAAGCTTCACTTCATCTATTAATATACCACCATGTCTTGCAAAAGGCTCCATTTCACTTGTTTTCTTTGAAATAGTTTCAAACGTCAGTGCATTGAATCCAAAACCACTGTTGTAATTTGAAATATACTTTCTAATAGTTGTTCTATTAGGTAGGATCATGATTTTGTGTTTCCGTATGTGCTCGTACAATTTTGGACTTTTTATGTGCATTAGTAAGCATTCAAGTAACCATTCCTTGGTATATGACATACCTCTTGCAGATTTCCTTTTTGCTGCCTTATAACAATGAATAACCATTTGCTGCTGCTTAATGGGTAATTCAGCTATTTTTTCATTAATGGAAAGTTCTGTAAAATTCTTATTTTTGTTTTGGATTTTTTATGTAATCAGAGTGCGAAATAACTCGTTTCTTCAGCCTGTTGATTTTCCGAACTTTATTCAGATACTTATTTTTAAATGTAGCCTTTTTTCTATGATAAGCTATTTTGTGCAAAAGTAAGCGCCGCAGATACTTACATTTGAGGCAAGTCGCTGTTGTTCCTTTCCTTACACATATTTTGCTGTACAAATTATTCTCAAAAATAACTCCACTTTCAAGGTACTTCCTGTTATTTTCAAATTCTGAAATGGAGCCTGCACCATGACATATTGTTAGCCTATCAGTGTCTCGAATAATGGATTCTAATTCATCTTTAGAAGTAATATTAGAAACTGTGTTCATTTTTAATCCACGTAAATACACTTCACAGGTAAACTTTGGTTCACTTTCGGTTACAACAACCAGTTTTTCAGTTGTCAATGAATTTGACAATTCACATTTGAATGAATGAACATGGAAAATTATGCACTTTGAATTATTAGCAGGTATTTGCTTACCCCAAAATTCTGAAGGAAGGTTAATATTCAGAAGGCAGTTCAGTGTAACTCTATGGGAAGTAAATTCCAAGCTATTTAAATTACCATCAGGCTTATCATCGGTTTCCCTAACTTTCCTCTTTTTTGCCAGAGGTTTTGATAAATAATGGGGAAGGTTTGGAAATATTGTTGGAATTGCATCTGGTGTCAAGATGGGCCGATCTCTGGGTATTAACACAGTCTCCTCGTTTATTTTATGCACAAAATTTCGAACCACAAATATCTCATCAAAGTGCAGTTCACATACAGCACTACATTTGTCTAAGTTTTTATCTGCACGGGGAATCAATTTTTGCCATTGCTGTAAAATTTATCATTTTTGGGTATTCCAAACTGCGACAGCTTACTGTTTTTGTACTGAGTATTGCAACCTGGCACAAAAAAGTGCAGTTCACATACAGCACTACATTTGTCTAAGTTTTTATCTGAACGGGGAATCAATTTTTGCCATTGCTGTAAAAGTTTATCATTTTTGAGTATTCCAAAAAGCGACAGCATACTGTTTTTGTACTGAGTATTGCAACCTGGCACAAAACAATGGTTATTTCTTTTCCGCATAATGAGCTAAGTATAACTTATATACAATATTTAGGTAATCCACATTCCTTCTAAAACCTAAAACATAACACGTCTTCGTCTATATCGCCGCTCTTTTCACAGTAAGCAACACGAATTTAGTTTCCCGCTTCGCTCACATTAAGAAAGAGGGAAGGGAAGGCGATAGCAGCGCCATCTACGAAGGAGACAAATTTCGGTATCCACGCCAATCATTACGCATGCTAGGCGCTCGGCACACTTTACCTTCTAGACGCTATAGCTTGGTTCTGGGAAATGATCATGACTAACCCCCGAAGTTACCTGGAGGAATGGAAAATAATCCTCTCCCAGCCCTGATCCTCTCCTGCCAAAGGTCATAGGTCAAGGGTCAAAACACAGGAAGATGTCCAGGGTGGTTTTTATTGTTCCCTGCTTTTGTTGTTCCTGGGTGATAGTGGGGAAAATCTGGACAAACTCATTTGTCAGGGTTTATTTGTGGCCTAAGTAAAATTCACTGAAGACAAAGTCCATGAGGAAACACAGCAATTACTTAAGTTGAATTGAATTTCACGCGCACACACACACACACACACATATATATTTAAAAAAAAGAAAGAAAAAAACGTGTACTAATTATTCGTACCAACTAAATATCTTCAATACGAAAACTAACTGACAATTTCCGATCCATTACGTTTGACGCGAGAAAGAAACCAACAAGCTATGCGTAAACCTCTGCTAATTTATTTTACTTTGCTGGAACATACGTTATTATTAATGTACGGCTTATTCTTCTCTAATTTTTTTTCATCTATCCCATCTTTCTTTTTCACTTTACTATTTTGGTCTCTTCCAGAGTTGGAAACTGATCAAAATTTTTGGATCCGGACCCGGACATCAGATAATTGGACCAGACCAGGACAAATTTGCTTTGAACTACAAATTCGAAGCTCAATTTTTAATTATACATAATCAATTCACGCATGCACACACAAATCATTTGAATGTATTTACGAAAACGTATAATTTACTCACTTACAGTACTGCAAGTGTTGAAACTGTCGTTCTTCACATAAATTAACTGTTTTACACATGTTTTCAAACACATCTGCAAGAGTCAAAAAGTCCCTCGGCAGTAATGATAAAGCTGTTCCACTTAATTTTGATAGTACTACGACAAAATTTTTCAATTAATTAACTTGTTGTGTGTTTATTTTCAGTTTTTCCTGTTTTCTTGATAACATATGCTTCACATCAACACGAATTTTCATCGGCTTCTGATGAGTTCAAAGTTTGCAAAATGTAAATGTTGATTTCATCATTGCCCCTCAAAAAGAAGAAACACTCATAAAATGAAATTTCACATTTTCGAAACTTTCAACTCCTCACGATCTTGTGAAAATTGGTGTTGCTGTGAAACATATGCTGGGTTTTTTAATGAGACGAAACAACTTCCAGCACTCACTCTTCCACCTTTTGTTTTCCGTAAGAATACAATTATTGGCCTCGACGCCTTTTTCAATTTTCTTAATATTGAAATTAATCCGTATTAACACATAAGGTATTAATTCCGACATGATATGCAGTGAAACGGGATGTTAGTAACTTCTGAATGCTCAGTGTAAAAGATGCGATGTGAAAAGTTCTACAATGTGACACGCGGGGTGTAAGAGAGTGAATCACCAGAGAAGCAGGCGACAGAGGTTTGCTTGTATAATGCTCAGGACATTCGTCCCGAAAATAAAGGCAAAGGAAGTATTGTATTACGATATGGTATCGTCGGTCGACGGAAATCACTTTTGTTTTAATAAAGAGACGGCAATATTTTTGCAGGACAGACTATTTTTCACTCCGCAGGCACTAACATCGAGCACACAGTTCAAATTTTTATCTTAAATATATTTTTTTCTTTTGAAAAATAAAACAGAAATAAAACCGGGTCGATATCGGATCAGGAGCACCTTTACCTGGGCCGTTCGACCCGAAAGAAATTGTCGACCGGTGACCCGTTTCCATCTCTGGTGCTGAACAGAAGTCGATCAATTTGATGGCTGCAAAGTGTGGAATATGAGAGCTTGTGTTTCGCTGAGGAAGATTGGCAACCTTTGTTTCAACAGCCTGTCCTCAAACACAAAAAAAAAAAAAAAAAAAAAAGACCTTACATTGAAGTAGGAAATTATTAGAAACATCCAATATCAATCAGACACGTACCATTCTCATTTGCATATGTACCTTTAACGTTGAGAAGGCTGTATAAACAGCTCAACGCAAAGGTGTTACAAAGATTACAAAGCGAGCTTAACGGCACAATACAAAAACTCGTGATTTAAGTGATTTTGAAAGATGCATGATAAAAGTCACTATGTGGTTGGATGACACCATATTTGAAACGGTCCAACCTTTCCGAGTATGCAAGAGTATTGAGGATGTACAATCACTGTCAGCAATAACTGACCTGAATTCACAGAACATTCCTGAAAATAACATGCTGCAAAGTTACCGGTAGAAGTCCCCCCTTTTGACGAAATTTTCCTGGATCCAGTCACGCACCCGCTTAGCGACATGGCAGAGTGCATTGTTCTGTTGGTACACACTACCACCACTAGGGTAAACATCCAGCATGAAGGGATGCATGTAGTCAGCGAGGATGGACAGGTAGCCATTGGCGTTCAGCGACCCATCCAGTGGTACGGGGGTCCCAGGTCATACCAGGAAAGCATCCCCCAGACATGCGCACTACCACCGCAGGACTGTACTTGACCGACAGGCGCGTCCCTGCGTTGGTTCTGACGTCATATCCGCTACCGATCGTCACTTCTGTGGACCAGAAACCTTGATTCCTCGAAGACGGCAACATTTTCTCACTCTTCCACTGTCCAATGATGGTAGTCCCATGTGAACTTCAGGCGTTGTTTCCGATGAACCTGGGTTAACATGGGTGCATTGACGCAGTATTTATTCATTCGCCTCCAAGTTATTTGTTCAGTTGCTACTTTCCAACTTTGGTGAATCCCCAGCATTGTGCGGGGCTCCAAGAAGCAACCTGCCATGTGGTTTGGTAGTTAGTCGTTTGTGAGGCTTGGGAATTCGAGGCCGCTGTAGTGCAGCGGTAGCATGTCCGGTGCGTAACTGGAAGGCACTGGGTTCGATTCCCGGTGGCGGCCGATGAGAATTTTTCTGTGACTCACTTATAAACGTGGAAAAAGCGATGACTTCTGTTTGATGTTCCTAGTCCACGTCAATTGTGTGTTTAACCGTTTAAGGACGGGCCATATTCTAGTTCACAAAATAATGGCTTAATCAAACCAAAAACGAGACCTTAGCCATCACCCCTAGTAGCTTAACAGGCCCGCGCAGAGTAGTCCGTAGTCGCGGAGAGGGGCATTACGGCGATGTGCGAACGAACGCGTCTTTACGTACACCAACTAACCAGGTCGTGCGTTCTTTTAGAGTTTCACTGCATTTAAATAAGAACTTGTGTGTTAGTTTTCAAATAACTGCAGAGTTAACAAGTTTGTTTAATAATCTTTTAAAATACAGAAGAAAAAGAAATTACAGCGTAAAATTTAGCGCAGCGATAATTTCGACTTGAAAGGGTAAGCAACACAGATTCGTCAACTTAATGAAAGCATCACTGTCATTTCACTGGAAGTGATAAACCATTTTTATAATCGAAATTATAAACTGTTGTCGTAGTTTCACTTGAAGTTATAGTGTCTTTATAGTTAGCCGAACGATTCCTGTACTTGTGAACAAATCGTTCTTGTACTTGAAAGATTAGTTTGAGGGTCCATTACGAAGTATCGCCGTCGTTTCAAAAGATGTCGATTGACATATTTAAGGAATCAGATTTTTCATTCATTGCAAACTTATGACTATGAACATTTTAGTAATGAAATAATTCCTTTAGTGAAAATGTATTTTATATGCAATCCGTGATCACTAATATATGAAAAAAGGTCAAGAAAAACTGAATTTTTTTCTGTGTTTTATAATTATTACCAAAGGCTCAATAAAACACGTTTTAACATACATACAGTGAATTGCTGCTTGATCCACTGATTGCATCAAATAAATTAAGATTTCAAGAAAATTATGCAATTGCTACATTATTAAACGTACAATAATGACATAACAAGTTTTCCTAATTTTAGTACCATCTAGTTACGTGTTTGGACAACTTCATTTTTATAAGCAAATATAAAGTTTATAATTTTTGTCTTCCAGAGCACTATTTCAAAAAAGTTACCTTGTCAATGTATTAAGTATATTAGTAGCATTAAGCAAAACTATTTGGATCCACAATATAAGCATTTCTTTTTATCTGGAAAAATACAAGTAACTTATTGGTAGAAATTTCCTGAAATTTGATCTTCAAGAAGTATTCAGGAAAACTGCCAATGTACATATAATTATGGTTGTGTAGTTCTTTGTGTATCACAAGCACAATTTGATTAAGTGTCCTTGATTAGCTGATTAGCTGTTCACAATTTGATTAGCTGTTCCTTGAAGAATTTCAAAGACACGTTTCTAAGAAAATCTGAAATTTGTTCCAATAATTTCTTAAAGTATTTTTTCAGATAATTATTATATTTTTTGAGAACGTGACAAATGCACATGCAGTTATTGTACTGAATAAATCTAAGCGATTGTTTTGGTAATATAGGATGTATTTTAAAAGATGTACATGTTTCATTATAAACTGACTAACTTGATGTACCATTTTCTCAGAAACTATAAAAAGCAATGGTATAAAATTTTGCACAAATGTTTTGTCATTGCTAAAGCTATTGAAAAAGACTGTTTTTTCCTTTTTTTATGATTTTGGTTTCAAAATAAATTCTATGAAGGATTGAAGAAGTTTTTCCCCATACAAAAATTGACACCCACCCTCACGTTAGGAAGCACACTTTCCAGTAGTTATCGGATAATATGAGATATATTAGTTCCAGTTATTATTGCTGTAGCTTGTGAAGACACAGTGCAGGAAGTCTGGAAACAGATAAGTCTAGATAAATGAATAAAAAGTTGATCTCTCATTTTAAGCAAATGTTTAAAAAAAAAAAAAAAGCGAGTATATATTTCTACTTGTATTTTAAAAATCTTGTTTGTTTAGAACATAGTTTCCACAATATGTGGATTCATGTCGATTAACGTACTTTTTTTTCCCTTAAAAATAACAATATCCAAGGCTTAAAAATACCATGCCCGAGATGCCCAGAGCATGTAAATCATTCGTCTGGGCAGGTAAATAAAACATCTAATTGCCTGTGCATGGTAACTAAATTTTAAAATAAAAAAAGTTTGTAATAAAATTTCCTACTACACAAGAAAAAAAAGACGGTCATCACATGTCGTGTTTCATGTCATTGTTAATTAATGGAAGTTGTATTATTGTTACGAAGTACCAAGGAAAGAGTAATATGACATCTTTAATTATGTTATGCTCTACACCCAGAAATCGGAAGCCTAGTTTTGCTCCAAATTTTGTTTATAATCAACAACAGTATGCATGCCTCTGATGTAACTGGCCTCTCATGTTTAGTGACAAAGGGAGAAAACTTTAACAAAAGGAACATGGCATAATCACTAAATTTCCGAAACACCAGTTTCATCATCGTACCATTTCATACCAATTTTAGCATCAGCATCTTAAAAATTGATATACACACGTTTGTGCATTGAACATTTGTAATACAGACGCTTAAAATGGAAGTGCAAACATGTTAAAACAATTCATATTTTTACCTTAAAAAAAAATAGGGTTCTGGTTTGTTATCTTAAAAGATACATTTTCCTGCGCATCCAGCTTTTACTACATGGGCAAGTAAATAATTTCTTGCCGAGGTAGTACTGATATATTTCACCTAATTTTTAAGAAATTGAATGGTTCTGATAAATTCCCATCCTACCAAAGATAGAGCATACACACTGCTCACACGAGAGTTCTTCAATGTGTTGGTTTGTAGAAAAATGCTTCAAAATCTTTAAACGGACATTTTTAAGGCAAACTTACTCCTGAACTATGTGTGAACTTCTGTTTTTTGTGCATTCATATCTAATTTTTGCTGTCTATACTTGATTCAGTGTTTGTGTTCCTTTAGTAATAAATATTAAAAATGATAATTCAATGCAACTCTCCATGTCTGCAAACACAAAAGATGTATTTCACATGGCAACAAGGCCTTAGCATTTATATAAAGGACATAGGCATGTTAGATGTGTACATGACATACATATATTTCGTATAGGATATAGGTATTTTACAAGCACTTGTGCCCAGAAATAGGGACCCCAAAAAAGTTAATCTGGCGCTGCCTAAACACTTAAATAACTAAGTACGAATGTATCAACATATTACTCTTGGGATCAAAAACATGCAACCCTTATTATTCTGTGTCCATAATAAAGTTTAAAACACCTTCCTAAATATACATATTTTACTTTGAACTTATTTGATACATTGGCAAAAACATGTTATGGGTTACTATAACAACAAAAGTAATCTATTCTTTCCATTACAAACATAAATTTCATTTTTCAAAAATCTTTTCAGTGCTTTGACTTCCCGCTGTGAGATGCATTAGATTATAAAATTAGCCAAATTTAAATTTTCTAGTTCAAAATTTTTATTTTACGAGTAGTTTAAAATAAGGTTAACAAAAGGTTTCCACGTACCTTAGAGTTGAAAATTTTCAAGCTTTATTGCTCTAATCCGTTTTATGATAACCTCCCCATTAGTAAGGAATTTGAATACTTTTAATATTCCTCTATGAAAATAAATTTAGTTGACAATTTGGCAACAACAACCACGCACATCCGTAGTCACGCTTACACAGAGTGAGCAAGCTCATGCATGCTCGACCACCCACCACGGACATCAGCCTACTCTCCCCCAGATACATGTACTTGGAGTGCCACTTTTCCAAAATAAGAAATCAACGCTGCCAACGTTTTGTACTAGTTTTGTACAGTTTTGTACACCCAAAAGAAAATTTTGTACACCACCGGAATTAGTACTTTTCGGCTCTCTAAAATGGCACTCCAAGTACATGCTGAGTGCCACTTTCTCAAAATCGAAAATAACTACTGCCAAAGTTTTGTACTAGTTTTGTACAGTTTTGTACACCCAAAAGAAAATTTTGTACACCACCGGAAGTGGTACTTTTTGACTCTCCTTTGTAGCCCTCGAGCATGTACTTGGAGTGCCACTTTTCCAAAAACGAAAATAAACACTGCCAGAGTGTTGTCCTAGTTTTGTACAGTTTTGTATACCCAATAGAAAATTTTGTACACCACAGGAAGTGGTACTTTTTGACTCCCCTTTGTGGCACTCGAGCATGTACTTGGAGTTCCACTTTTCCAAAAACGAAAATAAGCACTGTCTTAGTTTTGTACAGTTTTGTACACCCAAAAGAAACTTTTTTACACCACCGGAAATAGTTCTTTTTGACTCTCCTTTGTGGCCCTCGAGCATGTACTTGGAGTGCCACTTTTCCGAAAACGAAAATAAACACTGCCAGAGTGTAGTCCTAGTTTTGTACAGTTTTGTACACTCAAAAGAAAATTGTGTACACCACCGGAAGTAGTACTTTTTGATTTTTATTTGTGGCCCTCGAGCATGTACTTGGAGAGCCAATTTTCCAAAATTGAAAAAAAAAACAGAGTGTTGTCCTAGTTTTGTACACCCAAAAGAAAATTTTGTGCACCACCGGAAGTGGTACTTTTTGACTCTCCTTTGTAGCCCTCGAGCATGAACTTGGAGTGCCACTTTTCCAAAATTAAAAAAAAAACACTGCCAGAGTGATGTCATAGTTTTGTACACCCAAAAGAAGATTTTCTACACCACCGGAAGTGGTACTTTTTGACTCTTGATTTTCGAAGCAGTAGCTTAAATGGTTAACTAATTTGATTAATATTCCTAGTTTGTTGCATATAAAACACACTTTTGTAATAACCCAGAAGCCGAACGGCCAAGTTGGAAGAATCACCAAAAGAATTTATGTTTAAAATCTCCGTTCCCTTAATTTTCCACTCAATGAAAGTTCGAAGGTCATCTTTATAAAAAATCGTCACATTGTGATTCATCATTTGACGCCAAATAGCTCTTAGATCAACATATAGCAACAATACGTATTCGTTTAAATCTCTTTCTTTATATCAGTTCCTCACAATTACTTGCGATTTTTCTCTCTACACCCCCCACCCCCACCCCCATTTTTACAATCAAGGTTGTCTATAAATTTTGATGTGACTCACTGTCAGTGTCGCTAAAATGTACAAGCTGTTTAGAGAAGTAGCGGACTCTTCAGTGGGAAAATGTTTAGTTTAGAAGCAACTCGAAAGGAGGGTTAAGTTACAGGTATAAGTCACAGACTGAAATTCAAGCAATTTGAATTTCTGCGCAGTGTTTTTTCAATCTAGGTGTTTTCAGTTTTAACAAAATTTTTATATTTAAGCATTGCTTTGTAGAAATAAAAAGATATTCAGTGAAACTTCGGCTATGCGTACTCCAGTTATATTTTTTGACATTTATACGTAATTCTGCATTAGTCCGGATATTTTACTGTATTTTCTAAGCTTTTCCAATTCGATAGTAGCTAATTAATTCATTTATACGCTTTTTTCGATGTACATAAATTTTGTAATTTCTGATTATCACAAACTCACAGTTCTTTGATTCGTTTACGTAACCGGTATATCACAAGTTTGAGAGAATCGAGACAGCGTTACTGAGTTCTTGGTGCAGCCAAAGTTGACCCTTCATCCCATCAGAGAAGGGTATGCTGTTTACTTTCGGTTAGCGTTCTTGTGTTCCTTCTTCGTGCAAAGTTGAACCTTGATCTCATCAGAGAGGGATATGTTGTTTAGTTTCGGTTTGGATGAAAATTTTATTTCGCAATCTTTGCTCTGAATAAAACGTGCACTTAGGCAAGCTACAACTCTTGGCATGGTGCGGACGTTTTTTTGTTGTTGTAGTTCAGCCATGAAATAGATGGTGCAAAACTTAATAACGTTCATAGTTATATTTTTTCTCTGACTTTGACAAATTTTAAACAAGCAAAGATTAGAGAATATTTTACTCAATTCTATTGAGAAATCAACTTGTAAACAATTTGCTTTGAAAAGAGCGATGCTAATAAAGAAGGAGTAATAGGGGTATGAATATAAAACAAAATAACATTCGGATTTACAACAATGTTTTTAAAAAAGTAAAGATTTTTTTTTCATGTATTGAAAATGCGAAAATGTACATAATCATTTTGTCATGTAGTTTTTAAAATATTTGGCCAAACTTTGGGAACTTGTTTAACCGCCATTTTGGTGATAAAAAAAATCATATAAAGGGCCGGAAACTTTTCCCCGCAGCGTTATCCCCCATGAGCATGGGCGTCCGCTGCAACTTTTCCGGGGAGGGGGCAAACTGGTATACTCCCACTATCATAATTATTGCTTAAATTTATAGTACCCCTGCGTCTTTATATGGCATAGTGGGGGTTGGGTCAGGCGAGTGCATCGAGCCCCTAAAGCTAGGGAGTGGGTTCGGAGCACTGTTAGCCCCCACCCGCCCCCAAAGTTTGGGAACTTGGACACATCTTTCTTTCTATAGTCAATATTTAGTATTGAAATAACGGACAATAATAGTAATTATGTCATTTACCAATTACTGGCCACTGATTATTCATATCTGAGTCAAACGTTTAACCTTACTGTAGGCTTCTGGCTAAATTTAATAATCAACTTAATAAAGTCTTTTTGTATGGAAACATTCACTTGGGGTTACATAAAACAATTGCACTGCTCCATCGTCCTTTATTGAGTATGAGTATAAACCCCCTTTTTTTATAGACATTTATCTGTTAATTTTTATATCCCCTTCAATTTTCTGTTTCTTGCACTTTAGAAGAGATACTATGAAATAAAAACTGCAAACGTCTTGGGTTTTGTCCAAATCTATCAATTACATTTTGAATGAGTTCATGTTTATTCTCAAAAACCTTTTCTCGATTAATACTCATCATGCACAGTCCAGATAAACGTCCATCTGCCATTTTTCACCTTAACCAGGTTTTTAACCGTTCTCATAGTGCTGAAGGGTGACGGATCACTTTGTCAGTGTTCATTTCGTCCACGCTCACTTCGTCCGGTTCATTTCGTCCAACGTTCACTTTGTCCGCTGTTCACTTCGTCCGCTGTTCACTTAGTCCAATGTTCACTTCGTCCACTGTTCATTTCGTCCACCGTTCACTTTGTCCACATTCTTTTCGTCCTCAGAATGAATGGAATACCGTGGACATTTTCTTTTTCGATGGAATTTTCGTTATAGGCAAAAGAAAACTTCAGCGGACATTGCTTGCATGAGATTTTTTTTCCTGTCTAAGTTTGTTCGATTAAAATGTATCGATTCTAAATGTTATTTAAAGCTAAACGAGAACTGAACTTTGAAGAGCTTTTTAACTCTTTTTGTGTGTACGATGTCAATCACTACAGCATGACTTACGCTATGTTCGGAAAAGGACTATGAGGTGGGATTTTTTTAATAACGCTGCATTTTTACTTAGGCACTAAATATTTACATACGATGTCGAGTTATTAATATTCCATTTTACTTACTTAAACACTAAATATTAATTGCTATGCCTCATGCGTAGGCAGTTTTGATAGTTTTTTTTGTTTGTTTTTTTGCCGATGTCATATTCATAATGCTTACCTATCAAAGTAATATAATAGAAATAGTATTGTGCTTTTACTGAGGAACGAGATATTAATTCACAGTCCCTAGGATTAGGCCTTTTTCAGAGTTTTTACTCTACGGATGACATATCCATAACGTTTACATATCAGCTCAACTTAATAATACTGCGCTTTTCCTTAGGCACTAAATATTATTTCATAGGGCCTAGGCGTTTTTTACAGTTTTTATTGTACGCATGTCATATTTCATGACGTTTACGTACCAAGAAAAGGTAATAAAATTGCGCTTTTGCTCAAGCACTAAATATTATTTCATAGGCCCTAGGCTTAAACCTAGGCTTTTTTTTACCATTTTTATTCTACGGATGGCATATTCATAATGATTGCTTATCAACCCAAACTAAAAATATTGCGTTTTTAATCAGGCACTAATGTTATTTCATAGGCCCTAGGCATCGGTCTTTCTTGAAGTTTTCATTGTACGGATGTCATATTCATAATGTTTACGCATGAAGACAAGGTAATAATAATGCGCTTTTACTTAGGCACTAAAGATTATTTCATAGGACCTAAGCCTTTTTCACAGTTTTTATTCTACGCATGTCATATTTATAACGTTTACGTATCAAGATAAGCCAATAATAATGCGCTTTTACTCTAGCACTAAATATTTCATAGGCCCTATGGCTAGGGCTTTTTTACCTTATTTAGTTTGTAAATGTCATATTCATAATGTTTACGTATGTATAAATTCAAGCTACTAATATTGCGCTTTTAATCAGGCACTAAATATTGTTTCATAGTCCCTAGGCCTAGGCCTTTTTTTGCAGTTTTTATTCTACCGATGGCATATTCATAACGTTTACGTATCAAGTCAAGGTAATAAATAGTAATGCGCTTTTCTACAGGCACTAAATAATATTTCATAGGACCTACGCCTAGGCCTTTTTTACCGTATTGCTCAAGCACTAAATATTATTTCATAGGCCCTAGGCCGAAGCCTAGGCTTTTTTTACAGTTTTTGTTCTACGGATGGCATATTCATAATGTTTGCGTACAAAGTCAGGCTAATAATATTGCGCTTTTCCTTAGGCACCAAATATTATTTCATAGGGCCTAGACCTAGGCCTTTTTTACAGTTTTTATTTACGCATATCATATTTATAACGTTTACGTATCAAGACAAGGTAATAATATTGCGCTGTTGCTCAAGCACTAAATATTATTTCATAGGTCCTAGGATTAAGCCTAGGCTTTTTTACAGCTTTTGTTCGACGGATGGCATATTCATAATGTTTGCGTATCAACTCAAGCTAATAGTATTGCGCTTTTAATCAGGCATTAATGTTATTTCATAGGCCCTAAGCAGCGGTCTTTCTAGAAGTTTTCATTGTACGGATGTCATATTCATAACGTTTACGTATCAAAACAGTCTAATGGTATTGCGCTGTTGCTCAGGCACTAAATAATATTATATAAGCGACGATGTCTTTCCCATAGCTTTGGGAAAAAAAGTAGGTAAATGAAAAACTTGTAGAGTAATGGATTTCGCTCTTTTTTTTTTTTTTTTTTTTGCACTTTTTTTAGCACAATTTTTTAAAAAAATAGATCGTGCTTATGGTATCTGTCCAATTTACCTTCTGGAACACCACACGTTTGTGTTTGAGAAATTCTGTGGGTCTCAGCTTTATCGCTACGAAGTGTTTATGTACGTTCTCTTCAAAAGTCCAATTGACAATGTTTTTTTTTCTTTTTTGTTTACGCTGTGCCATTCACTACAATAGAGATGTGGAGCTTCACCCTCTCTAAGTAATGCACAGATTTCCCGCTTGAGGGCGTGAAGATCAAACACTTTACTTCAGTATCTCTGTTCCTGGAGACCTATTTGAAAAGTTTTTTTTTCCTTAGCATAGCTTTTTTCATGGAGAATACTTTTCACCTATTTTCAACTTTTCCATTATACAAGATTCTTCCGCTTGAAAGCGCAGAGTTATGTCATGTTTCCTTCTATATTTCTTCTTTAATTGTTCAATTTGAAAATCGGTTCGTCTCCGATACTTCCTTCTGCTATAAGAAATTTTTTGTGCGCTATTTGTTAATCTTCGTAATGCACTTTTTAGTCTCTGGCGGAAGAAAGTAGATGTTTCTATGTGTGGATGTTTTACGGTTTGTAAAAACCCGATTGCGATGTTTTTCTAACTGGTTGCATTGACTGTGAATAACTTTGATTGATTTAATTCGCGTCGGAATAGATTCAAAAGACGAGCTTATTGCAACCGAAAATTCGGTGTCATCTTTCTGGTTCTCCGTAATAATGCTCGCCTTATTGTTGCATATGAACAATGTATAGAAACATCGTTCCGAATCACTCTTGTTGCAGTTCGGGTTACGACGTTCCGCGTGATATTAGGCGCCTTCAGATCTTCAGCCACAGTGTACTGCCTTAATATTTTTGTTTTTTGATTAATGTAAGTAAATCTAAAGGACGCACAGTTTTTTTATGAGCATTATTTCTTCATTTTTCATGTTACTAAGAAAGCTGCATTTACTTAATTTTTGGGGGGCGGGAGCGGGGAATCCAGAAAAAACGAATCCTTCTAAGTTCAGCATTGGTACAGGTATAGGAATATGTAAAATTGTATAACTTTAATTTAATCCAAGATTTGAAATTTTGATTTCGTAATATTTTCATTGAACATTTTGAAAAACGTACAGCTTTTGTGTCTATGTGATTTTTTATAGTTTTTGTCTGGTTTTTATTTTATTTTTATTTTCTTTTTTTTAACATTTTTTCACAGTAAAGTCGTCCACAGAAACTCTTCCACATCGGAAATCTTTTCACGGAACAGTGTCCTTATCTTTCCGAGTGATTGACGGGGCATAATTTGCTGCTTACACGAAATATTTAACAGGGGGAGGGGAGAACTGACGGAGTCACCATTTGCATTTTTAATGCTATTTATAATGAGGAGCAGTTTATACATGTAGAAGAAGGGCGTGGGGGAGGCTTCCGAGATTACCATTATAAATTTCACCCTAATTTTTTGATATCCAGGAAGCGAAACGAAAGATTGGTACCCGGCAAACTCGTACAAGATTTTAAGCTACAACCTAAATATATAGTACGTGTAAATATTAAATAAAAGCAAATTAAAGGGGCCTAACACATCAGCCCTTAGATGTCTACAACGCACCGTGGCGGCGAGCCTTTTTTGGAAGATTTTAAGTTACAACCTAAATATTTTGTATGTAAATATGTAATAAAAGCTAATACTATGGACTTGACAGGTCATTCTCCAGGTGTTTACCAAGCACTTAGGCCGCGCCTTTAAATAATTACTTAAGACACAAATACCATTTGATGACAGTAATTCTTGAATGGTATGCCAAATGATTTCCACATAGTTTCAATATTAATTTGAGTGTGGTGTAACTTAAATCTTCCATAGGCTGTAACTTTAAATCATCCAAAAGTTTGAAAAATTTCAGTGTAATTATCTCGACTGGAGGTGGAGCCGGCAGACCCCAAATTAAACGTACACTGCATCCAACTCAAAAATGTTACACCAGATCTCTACTATACTCTCAGAATTTACTCAGCGTGACAAAATCTGGTTCTAAAAGACGATCCGCTCCCACCCCTCTGGAAGGGGGTTATCCCCCAAAATATCGCTTGTTGATTAATTCATGGATGACATGCCAGATGATTTCCACGTAATGTTACATAGAAAAGTTGGACGTGCACGGACAGCCATCCATATGTCTGTTCGTGCACGTCCCACCTTTTTAGTACTATTAACTTATATGACTAGACCATATTAAACAATGTTTATGCGGGAGTAAAAGCTCAAAATTATTAATTTGACTTGTTATGTAAACGACTAAACGTTATGAATATGAGCACAGCCCTGTCCGAGACCCATATTTTTAATGCTTGGGTAGAAATGCAACATTAGGACAACCTACCATGATACAAATAATTTATTTTCCCATTTCACCAACTCACCACAAACTACGGAGAACTGGAAAAAGTGAAATCAAACGTGCGATTTTTATACAACCCCCAACAGTTTTGTGGTTAGCCTACATGGAAGTGAACACGAAGAAATCAAAAATACAGTTCTTATACGGCCCCCTAGTGCTTTTGCGATCACTTGTTCGCCTGGTCTTTTAGCCAGGAAATCACAAAATTTCTTAATTTCTAAGATAATGGAAATGAGATATGAAAAAAAAAATTTGAATAACAATTTCAGACGCAGCAGAAAAGATAGCAACGCTATTTTTTATGCAGAGAAACTTTATGGCTCTGAAATTGCATCTGTCCAGTTTTACATGAGGCCAGGCTGTCCGCACACATTTTCAAACGACTTCCTTTCAAAACCACTGCATGAAGATATTCAATGCTAATTTTTCTTAGAGAAAAACAGAAAAAAACCGCTATATTTATTGACTTAAAAATAGAACATCATTCTAAAAGATATATACTACGTCAGGGTTACGAAGAAGCACGATCAACACCTGGTTTCAGTTGCACCGATGTCAACAGGTATGTGGAAGTGACAAATCAGTCCTTTTGTGTTTTGTACAACTGCCACCTCCCAGATTTGGTTTAGAACAGAGTGTTGAATGTATCACCAGTATAAATAATAATAATAAAAAAAAACACCGGCATGTCTGTAAAGACTGTAGGCATAAGCGACAAAGCTCAGTAAACTGACCTTTAGACTGTATGCACTATAAGCGACAAAGCTCAGTAAACTGACCTTTAGACTGTATATACTATAATCCCAGTTAACTTAAGAGTGTACTATTATCGAAAGTACGAGGAGCTACTGCCTCCGCTATGATAACTAGTGAATAGCGTTTCGAATAAAAAAGCAACAGAATTATTGCTCAGAATCATCATTTTTCTTTGTCCAGCAGTTATCAGACAAAATTGTCATTAAAGACAATTTTTCAAAATGGCCAAACGGTTTAGAAATAGATTTCACATGAGAAGTTAATCAATGAAGAGCCTTGCTTTATCGGCCGCTGAACTGTCCAGGTTTGAAATCTAACTTTGTGTTTCAAGAAGGGGTGGTATGGGTGGAAGACTTTTCGCAACACAGAAACAATAAAGTGAGAAATAGCAAAATGCGATAGGTGTGTACTGGCCGTCCATCGGAATTTGGTAGTTGGGGGGATTGAAATATCTCACAATTAGGGGTGATAGCATGCATTACCAGGTCTTCAGTCTCGTGCAACTACCCTGAGTCCAGGGCTCTGAGTCACAAGGCGATGCAAGGTGTTAAATTGCCTAAGGGTACTACTCTCTTCGGATTACGCTTGGGATTACTGAAGTCGGTACTAGATGAGGGGAGGGGGAAAGTGTAGGACAAAAAGAATCTCCCTGAGTGTCAGGAAAGGAAGTTTGACTTGAGAAAACAATAATATATATTGTCTTCATAAAATATATTTTTGACAATATAAGATATATTGTTGACAATATAAGATATATTGTTGACAATATAAGATATATTGTTGACAATATAAAATATTCTCGTATTTAAGAACATTTAAAATATCTTCAATTTGACCTAATTTTTTTGCTGTTACATAAGATAATTTTCAAATTATCACGGTGTCCTAATCTTAAGTGTCCAACCTAAATATAATCGTAAATTACCATTTTTAGACAACACGGGAACGCAAGAATGCATGATATTGTCGGAATGAATTTGTTTGATGGTTAAGTATACATGGTTCCTGATGGCTTGAGTGGTAAAAAAATTCCGATGGCTAATTCGTCAACTGAAGAAAATAATTCCTCCAAATGATGACACATCCACATTATTAGAGCCTAATATATAAAATATATATATATATATATATTTAAACGGCAATTTTTTGTTCTGCTGAGGTTTCAGTCATTTTTCGCGCAAAACTATATTTCGGAACTTGTGTGTTGCGTGCCTCCATTTGACCAACACGACTAAGTGTTTTCTCATAAATTGGGCAGAGTACCACGCATACATATTCTTGTCTTACCTATCTCAGAATATACGTTATGTTATTGACTATAACTTTTGGGAGAGTAAGCCAGATCCGGGCCCCTTTTCTTCGCCTTTTCCACAAGAGAAAAACAATCCACTGTAAAATAATTTTTCGATCGTACTTGAAATCAGAAATAAATCCATATTAGCTATCCGATGGCCGAGTCGTTCGAGGTCAGGAATTCGAGGACTAATCATTCGCCAAGGATAGGTTCCGGTTCGAATCTTGGTGAGGCATGAATGGCGTATTTGTCTTACGGCACAGTTTCTCTCCGTTTCCTGAAACCAGTGACACAAAATTAGAAATGGGCGACTGCTAATAATCCATTGAGTTGCTCACGATATACATGAGATTCTTAATGCTGCCGAGACACGATTAATAATGGAAGTAATTGCAACTTTTAAAGACGATACTTTGATTTGCAATTAAGACCAGCTAAAATCAGTAGCAAGATCTTTCAAACCCACTATGGGTTCGTCATCAGCCACAGTGAAGGTGAAGCAACGTAGTTATATAGCCGAAAGCAATCACCCACAGTGCAACAGCATGGTAAGGTGCTGCTTCAACCCTTCAAACACACGCATTCGAGATGTATACAAATAATGCAAATAAACTACAAAACACGGTTATGAGTTCTGATAGTGTGTACAATGATTTGATATAAAATGTTTCCATGAGGTCGGTAGAATCCATGGCACGTCATCGGTACAACAGTGGTCAGCAAAGATATTTATGTACAGACTTTCTGTAAACAATAAGTCAGAAAAGTCAGTAAACAAACTTTCTGTAAACAATTGCTCACGATGGTCGTTAAAGCTAAAAAAAAAAAAAAAAAAGAGAGAACAAGAGGCGGAGATACAGCTGCAAACAGAAGGGCACAAATTCAACCTACCGACAGAACTGTGATGTTAAAACTCCTCAAATACTAACCTAAAGTGTTCCAAAGGGATAAGGACGTCCCGTGTTGAAAGAATTTTTTAAATCGTATATGTACAAGTACAATACAAGCAGAGATATTGAAAAAAACAGATAGGCGCCCCACTAGCGGCGAAATTAAGAATTATTTTCAGAAGAAAATACGCACAACGAGTTCTCATATTTTGTAGCATCTGACAGAAAAAGAATTTTTTATATTGGGGTTTAGTAATGCAGGTACTGCTGTAAACGGAAACGTGAAGTTACGTACTTAAAATCCGAAATCTAGAAGCAAACGTATGCTCAACAAATATCAACAAATATTGATGCGTTAAGAAAAACCATAATAACGTATGCGTTAAGAAAAACCATAATAACGTATGCGTTAAGAAAAACTGGAAATTATATGAGAAACCTTTCGCACCGGACACGCTCTCCAACAAAAAAATAATTTTTCAAATCGGACTCTTACAAGTACAGGTATCGACAAAAATAAGATATACATCTACGCCCTCTGGCGGGAAACCATACGCTATTTTAAACAGAAGGTATTCTCAAAAGATTTTCCGAGGTCAGCGGTATAGGTCCACGAAGCAATTCTTTCAGAAGCTTAGATTTCTCTGCAAATACATCAGAAGCAGAAATAAACACTTGCGGACCCTGGTGGCCAAACCATTCCTTACCAAAAATTAGAAATTATGTGCAAAACATTTACCACGAGAAGCTGTTTCCAATGCAGGAAGAATTTTTCAAATCGGACTTTAGAAGCAGAGATATTGAGGAAAACAAAATTTATCTTTACGCCCCCTAGCGGTAAATATATCCATTACTTGAAAAAGAAACTGTGCCTAAAGTTGTAAACAGCTTCGAAAGGAAGAAATAATTTCTTCAATCGGATATTTAGAAGCAAATATATGGATTAAGGGTGTGCAAGGTCAGGTGATGAGAAATATACCATAGCGTCTCTTGACAAATCTCAACCCCCGCCTTCTCGCGGTGCATCGTGTTCCAAAAAGGGTTTCTGACGACCGAAAAATAGCGGTATAAATACCACCTGGATTAGAGGGAATGCTATCCCACACTCACCAACCCGCTTGGCATGCGTGACGAGTTATGGCCAACCTCCTGCCCTCACCAAACCAAAAAGTCGATGACATTGATGAAGAAATTAATCTGCGTATAAAACTTGGTTGGAGAACTTTTGGGAGAAACAGTACAAATTTTAAGAGCAATATATATCATTATGTCTCAAAAGAGAAGTGTTTAGTCAATGCAGAGTCGTGGACCTTAACTAAAGACATACAAAGACTACAGACAACTGAAAGAAGCCTGGAGAACTCCATTCGTGATGTAACCAGGAAAGATAAGATGAAGAACTCGTGGATAAAGAAAACGACATCATGATCAGAGTAAATTCCCTGAAATGGTAATGGGCTGGACATATTGCCAGAAGGATGGACCACCAATGGATATCCGAAAATTTAGACTGAATTCCAAGGGACACGAAGAGACCATGAAGATGACCAGATGGGAGATGGGTGGATGAAATTCGAAAGCATGTGGGAGTGACGTGGATGAGACTGGCTCAAGATAGGCCGTTGTGGAAGAAATTTGGGGAGACCTTCAACCAGAATTGGAATGATAATGGTTGACAATGATGATGATATGAAATGAAATGTATTTTAAATTCGATGTCACCTGTATTTACGCCCTTTAGCGGCGAACTTATGCATCGGGAAAAAACCGGAATGCAAGGATCATCATTCTCATGTTTTCAGGCTTCCCAATGCAAAAAGAATTTTTCTAATCGGATTAATAGTTGCAGAGATATGTTGTCCACAGACAGACGGACGGACGGACAAGCACGATCTTTTTTTACAAAGCACGCCCTAAAAAGATCAATATTATCTCCTCAAGATTACGGTCCTCAATGTGCACGGAAAATATTTTTTTATTTTTTTTTATTTTTTGGTGTGCTATTTTCTGTCCTTGGTCGCCAATGTCTTTCGAAACTTTCATCACTGCTCTCATTTGAGCAAGAATGTTTGCCGTATATCTTAAACACATTTCTTTCCTTTTTTTTTTTTTTTTTGTTCATAGTTTCATAGTTGTGTGGGAGCGGAGAAATCTCTCCTTTCGGTACTAAGAGAGCCACCTGAGTGCAACAAAAATAAATGTCAACATAACATTGTTCAGTATAAACGAGCCCTCTTTTTTATTTTTATTATTCTTTTTTTTTTTTGCGAGAATCTGCGTTGGGTCGTCGGCAGGATCACCATATGGCGGGAGTCTACCTTCTCAAAGAAGGCACCCTATGCAGTTCTCTTTGTGTATTTCGACTATTTATCCTGGATACATTTTTATTACTTTTTTCTTACAATGAGTACACATATATTACGCTACAACGTATTACATTTTTATACACATTACATAAATTTATAAGAAATCATATACTACTGTACATTATGGTGAATTGCATATTTCCACATATTTGAAAAAAGTTTTTGGAGTCAGACATTGGCTTGTTTTTGTGTGACATATTTTTGCCATACTTTTACAATGATCAGAATTGTAAATTGTGCCCAATTGACTTTAAATATGACATTATTGGAACATTGCCATAACTTCTTACAACTCTGGCAATCCTTTCGGTCAAATCTCTATATTTCTTCTTTTGCTGCGGAAGAATTTGCCCAGCTTGTAGTCGTTCTTTTAAAGCACAAACCGAAGACTCTTCAAGCTGAAGACGTTTCACTAAAGTTCTGATACTTGGGTGTGCTATTCCAACTGTTTTGTTGAAAGCACTGTGCCAGCCTTCCAAAGAGTTAGTTCTTCTTGGGAGACCAGCTATCACTGATTCATATTGAGACCACAAGGACGCTTCATACATTGGTCGTCGTCGGCGGCCTCCTCGAGACAATGTGCCAATATATGTTGCCTCAAAGTAATCCACAACACTGTCTAATTCCTGTGGAAAATTCTCTGACGTAGTCAAACTTTCGAATGCTTCCTCGACCGCAGTTATTGGGACAAAAGCAAGCGCCGGCAGGCAGCGCGTCAGAAGAGAAAAATTAGCATCTTCTAAATATCTGGTTTGCAAACCAGCAGTTTGCACACGCCGCCAGATTGATTGGCTCAGATGGAAAAAGCAGCCATGCACAGAAACTAGAGAGAACCTTGTCTTGAATGCTGAAATAGCTGCTGCTTCGAAATCAATTATTACTGATTCTGGCGACAAAACGCCTGCTACATCAATCGTATGCAAAAGTTCAAGATATGTAGCAGTGTTTTTGCTTTTGAGCAACGCGAAGACACATGGCACACTTACAGAATTTTCCAAAAGGGCATGAATTGTGTAAAGTTGTAAGAAGCCATGAGGCGCGACATAAAAAGTCCCATCTGCTAACCAATTTTTATATTCACATAAAATTTCCAGGCACCTCCTTGAACAGAACAAAAGATGGTCTCCACACGGAATATAAAATGGTTCCCCAGAAGTTGTCACCCGTAAATCACGAGGTATAACTACATCTGCATCCTCGACTGGCATGTTCCGACGACGCTTTCTTCGAATTTGTTGTGCTATGGCTGCCTTTGACTGTACTTCTGCTACAATTGAGGTTAGAACAGAAAAAAATGTTGACAGCACAATGTTTCTTGTGTTACTGCTGCTGTCACAATCAGTTGTTTGAATAGTATCTAGTATTTTAGCCTTGGCAACATCTGCTACGGATGGAGCATGGAATTTGTGCTCTCTGGGTTCTCGTATAACATCAGTCCGACAGGCTTTCATCCGTACTCCGCAAGTTCGGTTTTGACAGCGCCAAACTGTATTTCCATCCTTTTCTGTGTCTCTGGTGAAAATAAAACCTTTATAAATGGCTTTTGGCCTACCCTTGGATGATACTACAAATTCCATTGTTCAACTTGCAGCAAGAACTCTGACTACGTTAACCTTTTCCTTAAGAGCGATAGCTAGAACTGATTGCTTCCTTTGCTAACCAGCAGGCACCGGTGAGAACCTTGTAACTAAAATGAGCTGTGTCGGTCGCCTCATCTTCTCTAGGATCGGAAAGAGAAGGGGGTGATCTAGTGAGTCAACAAATACTGTAGCCTGGAGCAGTGCTTCGTAAACTGGCTGCCGTGGATGTTTTCAAAGGCTTGTTCGGAATGCCATTAAACAATTAGCTTGGGAGCCTGGGGGACAGCCCTGCTGGGGAAGGATTATATTCGGTCTGTCCCTTCTCTGGTGAATTCTCAGAAATTAGGAAAACATGTCGTTTGAACCGAAACTACACTTGGATAAATATTTCGGATCCAGGTAAACTCCCATAGCGGTAAACTCCTACACGTTCTCATATAACGGGATGTACACAAATTGCGTTTCGCTCTGAGATATCGTCAAAGTGTAAGAGTTTTCTTAGTGGAACTAAACGAAATGCACTAGTTTTCGTAGTGATATAAATGCATATGTAAGATCATAATGACACAAGGTCTATACAGAAGCTTTCTGACTCACTGAATTTTGAGTTATGATTTTAATATTTGGCATGTGATAACATGTAATAAAAGCTAATCAAAAGAGACCCAACAAATCGGTCTTCAGATGCTGACAACACACCTACGCCGCGGGAATTTTGGGAAGTATTGAAATTACAACCTAAATATTTTATATTTGTAAACATTTTATTAAAGCTAATGTAAGGCACTCCAATGGATCATTTCTCAGCTGTTTACAAGCACCTAGGCCGCTGGCCTTTTTGAAAGATTTGTAGTTACACCCAAGGTATTTGTAATCATTTTATAAAAGCTAATAAAATGCACTCATCATTCATCGGATTGGTAAAACAGGTACTAGCTGAAGGACAAAGAAACAACTCGCCGAATAAAAATTATGTGACTGAATGATAAATTATTCACATTGTCAGTGCAGACAACATTGTTAAATTGACAGGAACTCGTCACTACTGAAAAATGAGTTGCAACGTAATGTTTGCAGCATACAAAACGTTTCAGCCTATCTCCCAAAAAATAGGCATTTTATATAGAGCCCTTAGCGTTTGTGTGATCAGTTTTTCTGTGCTTAAGCACTAGTCGGTGTCATTAGAAAATTTTCGTACCTGTGAGATATAAAAAATATTGTTATGAACCCTGAACACCTATTCTAGAGTGGACAGAAAAAACCTTACTTTCTGTATTTTTTAATTAAGCCCTCCCCCCCCAATGGTACAGATAGGCCCCGCAGACCTCTTTGGGGCCGCCCCGGGGGCGCAGTGGTCTAAGCGATGGCCTCTGATCATTCGTTCGACAGGGGTCCGGGTTCGAATCCCGGTGAGGCATGGATGTTGTGTTTGTCTTACGGCACTGGCTCTCTCCCTTCCCTGGAACCAGTGACCCTAAATTAGGGACGGGCGACAGCTTATAGCCCATTGAGTTGCTCACGGTGGTCGTTAAACCTCCAATAAAAAAAAAAAAAGACCTCTTTGGGAAGGGGAGCTAAAGACTACAAGATGTTATCTTACGTTGGCGATTTCATGAAACAAAGGTTTCGCAATCCTTGCTCTGAGTCCTAGGAGAATCTTCACTAATAATTATAAATGCAACTGATTTGCGAATTGCAGGGAACCTCTGACAGATTGTCTACGCTTCTCACCCTTTCCTTCCCGGACAAGGTTCTGCCATTAGCCGATGCCCACATACAATTAATTCATTTTTGAATTTGTCAGGGGTTCCCTGCAATTCGAAACGTCTTCAGCTTGAAGAGTCTTCGGTTTGTGCTTTAAAAGAGCGACTACGAGCTGGGCAAATTCTTCCA
This sequence comes from Macrothele yani, assembly GCA_039090855.1. Classification (NCBI taxonomy): domain Eukaryota; kingdom Metazoa; phylum Arthropoda; class Arachnida; order Araneae; family Macrothelidae; genus Macrothele; species Macrothele yani. The sequence goes on along the minus strand of CM077024.1, from coordinate 125,529,298 downwards.
CAGCAAAAGAAGAAATATAGAGATTTGACCGAAAGGATTGCCAGAGTTGTAAGAAGTTATGGCAATGTTAAAATAATGTCATATTTAAAGTCAATTGGGCACAATTTACAATTCTGATCATTGTAAAAGTATGGCAAAAATATGTCACACAAAAACAAGCCAATGTCTGACTCCAAAAACTTTTTTCAAATATGTGGAAATATGCAATTCACCATAATGTACAGTAGTATATGATTTCTTATAAATTTATGTAATGTGTATAAAAACGTAATACTTGTAGCGTAATATATGTGTACTCATTGTAAGAAAAAAGTAATAAAAATGTATCCAGGATAAGGAGTCGAAATACACAGAGAGAACTGCATAGGGTGCCTTCTTTGAGAAGGTAGACTCCCGCCATATGGTGATCCTGCCGACGACCCAACGCAGATTCTCGCAAAAAAAAAAAAAAAAAGGAATAGGGGAAAAAAAAAAAAAAAAAAAGAATAATAAAAATAAAAAAGAGGGCTCGTTTATACTGAACAATGTTATGTTGACATTTATTTTTGTTGCACTCAGGTGGCTCTCTTAGTACCGAAAGGAGAGATTTCTCCGCTCCCACACAACTATGAAATTATGAACAAAAAAAAAAAAAAAAAGGAAAGAAATGTGTTTAAGATATACGGCAAACATTCTTGCTCAAATGAGAGCAGTGATGAAAGTTTCGAAAGACATTGGCGACCAAGGACAGAAAATAGTACACAAAAAAAAAAAAAAAAAAAAAAAAATTATCTGTGCACATTGAGGACCGTAATCTTGAGGAGATAATATTGATCTTTTTAGGGCGTGCTTTGTAAAAAAGATCGTGCTTGTCCGTCCGTCCGTCTGTCTGTGGACAACATATCTCTGCAACTATTAATCCGATTAGAAAAATTAGTTTTGCATTGAGAAGCCTGAAAACATGAGAATGATGATCCTTGCATTCCGGTTTTTTCCCGATGCATAAGTTCGCCGCTAAAGGGCGTAAATACAGGTGACATCGAATTTAAAATACATTTTATTTCATATCATCATCATTGTCAACCATTATCATTCCAATTCTGGTTGAAGGTCTCCCCAAGTTTCTTCCACAACGGTCTATCTTGAGCCAGTCTCATCCACGTCACTCCCGCATGCTTTCGAATTTGATCCACCCATCTCCCATCTGGTCATCTTCATGGTCTCTTCGTGTCCCTTGGAATTCAGTCTAAATTTTCGGATATCCATTGATGGTCCATCCTTCTGGCAATATGTCCAGCCCATTACCATTTCAGGGAATTTACTCTGATCATGATGTCGTTTTCTTTATCCACGAGTTCTTCATCTTATCTTTCCTGGTTACATCACGAATGGAGTTCTCCAGGCTTCTTTCAGTTGTCTGTAGTCTTTGTATGTCTTTAGTTAAGGTCCACGACTCTGCATTGACTAAACGCTTCTCTTTTGAGACATAATGATATATATTGCTCTTAAAATTTGTACTGTTTCTCCCAAAAGTTCTCCAACCAAGTTTTATACGCAGATTAATTTCTTCATCAATGTCATCGTCTTTTTGGTTTGGTGAGGGCAGGAGGTTGGCCATAACTCGTCACGCAGGCCAAGCGGGTTGGTGAGTGTGGGATAGCATTCCCTCTAATCCAGGTGGTATAGTTATACCGCTATTTTTCGGTCGTCAGAAACCCTTTTTTGGAACACGATGCACCGCGAGAAGGCGGGGGTTGAGATTTGTCAAGAGACGCTATGGTATATTTCTCATCACCTGACCTTGCACACCCTTAATCCATATATTTGCTTCTAAATATCCGATTGAAGAAATTATTTCTTCCTTTCGAAGCTGTTTACAACTTTAGGCACAGTTTCTTTTTCAAGTAATGGATATATTTACCGCTAGGGGGCGTAAAGATAAATTTTGTTTTCCTCAATATCTCTGCTTCTAAAGTCCGATTTGAAAAATTCTTCCTGCATTGGAAACAGCTTCTCGTGGTAAATGTTTTGCACATAATTTCTAATTTTTGGTAAGGAATGGTTTGGTCACCAGGGTCCGCAAGTGTTTATTTCTGCTTCTGATGTATTTGCAGAAAAATCTAAGCTTCTGAAAGAATTCTTTCGTGGACCTATACCGCTGACCTCGGAAAATCTTTTGAGAATACCTTCTGTTTAAAATAGCGTATGATTTCCCCGCCAGAGGGCGTAGACGTATATCTTATTTTTGTCGATACCTGTACTTGTAAGAGTCCGATTTGAAAAATTATTTTTTTGTTGGAGAGCGTGTCCGGTGCGAAAGGTTTCTCATATAATTTCCAGTTTTTCTTAACGCATACGTTATTATGGTTTTTCTTAACGCATCAATATTTGTTGATATTTGTTGAGCATACGTTTGCTTCTAGATTTCGGATTTTAAGTACGTAACTTCACGTTTCCGTTTACAGCAGTACCTGCATTACTAAACCCCCATATAAAAAATTCTTTTTCTGTCAGATGCTACAAACTATGAGAACTCGTTGTGCGTATTTTCTTCTGAAAATAATTCTTAATTTCGCCGCTAGTGGGGCGCCTATCTGTTTTTTTCAATATCTCTGCTTGTATTGTACTTGTACATATACGATTTAAAAAATTCTTTCAACACGGGACGTCATTATCCCTTTGGAACACTTTAGGTTAGTATTTGAGGAGTTTTAACATCACAGTTCTGTCGGTAGGTGGAATTTGTGCCCTTCTGTTTGCAGCTGTATCTCCGCCTCTTGTTCTCTCTCTCTTTTTTTTTCTTAGCTTTAACGACCATCGTGAGCAATTGTTTACAGAAAGTTTGTTTACTGACTTTTCTGACTTATTGTTTACAGAAAGTTTGTACATAAATATCTTTGCTGACCACTGTTGTACCGATGACGTGCCATGGATTCTACCGACCTCATGGAAACATTTTATATCAAATCATTGTACACACTATCAGAACTCATAACCGTGTTTTGTAGTTTATTTGCATTATTTGTATACATGTCGAATGCGTGTGTGTGAAGGGTTGAAGCAACACCTTACAATGCTGTTGCATTGTGGGTGATTGCTTTCGGCTATATAACTACGTTGCTTCACCTTCACTGTGGCTGATGACGAACCCATAGTGGGTTTGAAAGATCTTGCTACTGATTTTAGCTGGTCTTAATTGCAAATCAAAGTATCGTCTTTAAAAGTTGCAATTATTTCCATTATTAATCGTGTCTCGGCAGCATTAAGAATCTCATGTATATCGTGAGCAACTCAATGGACTATTAGCAGTCGCCCATTTCTAATTTTGTGTCACTGGTTTCAGGAAACGGAGAGAAACTGTGCCGTAAGACAAATACGCCATTCATGCCTCACCGAGATTCGAACCGGAACCTATCTTTGGCGAATGATTAGTCCTCGAATCCCTGACCTCGGACCATTCGGCCATCGGGTAGCTAATATGGATTTATTTCTGATTTCAAGTACGATCGAAAAATTATTTTATGGTGGATTGTTTTTCTCTCGTGGAAAAGGCGAAGAAAAAGGGCCCGGATCTGGCTTACTCTCCCAAAAGTTATAGTCAATAACATAACTTATATTCTGAGATAGGTAAGGCAAGAATATGTATGAGTGGTACTCTGCCCAATTTATGAGAAAACACTTAGTCGTGTTGGTCAAATGGAGGCACGCAACACACAAGTTCCGAAATATAGTTTTGCGCGAAAAATGACTGAAACCTCAGCAGAACAAAAAATTGCCGTTTAAATATATATATATATATGCGATCAAGAACATGAAGCGGGGGAAAGCTCCAGGAGAAGATGGAATTACTATAGACATCATACAAAAAGCAAGTGGAGAAATTGAAACAGTACTCGCCCAAATTTTCACTCGATGCCTTAATGAAGGGAAGATTCCTGAGGATTGGAACAATGCTACAATGATCCTGCTACATAAAAAAGGTGACATTGAGGATCTCAGGAACTACAGACCTATCAGCCTCCTATCAGTGGTTTATAAAATCTTCACTAAAGTTCTTTCACACCGCTTGAAGGTAACACTGGACATGGCTCAACCGAGAGAACAAGCTGGATTCAGGAGTGGCTACAGCACAATAGATCATATCCACGTACTGAGAGAACTAATTGAAAGAGCGAGGGAATATGAACTTCCATTGTGCATGGCTTTTATCGATTATGAAAAAGCCTTTGATTCGGTGAAACCATCAGCAGTTACCACGGCTCTGAAATCCTGCGGTATTGAAGATGCATACATTAATATTATTAATAACATCTATGAAAATGCAAGTGCAAAGATTCGGCTGTTTGAAAATACAACACATATAAAAATTGGAAAGGGAGTGAGACAAGGTGACACCATATCTCCGAAGCTCTTTAATGCCACATTGGAAAATGTCTTTCAATCACTGAACTGGGAAAACAAAGGGATAAAGATTAATGGAGATTATCTAACCCACCTTCGTTTTGCTGATGACGTAGTCATTTTTGCAACTACCCCATCAGAGCTGCAGAGTATGATCCAGGAACTTGCTGACAAGAGTAAAGAAGTGGGATTAAAAATGAACTTTCAGAAGACAAAAGTGATGTTCAATGCTTTTACAAGAAATGAAGATTTATCGATTGATGGAGAAAAACTGGAGATAACAGATACGTATGTTTATCTTGGACAGCAGATATCAAGTGAGGGTCACATTGATGAAGAAATTAATCGGCGTACAAAACTTGCCTGGAGAGCTTTTGGAAGAAACAGCATAATTTTCAAGAGCAATATGCCATTATGTCTTAAAAGAAAAGTGTTTGATCAATGCATCCTTCCAGTGCTTACGTATGGTGCAGAGACGTGGACCTTAACTAAAAGAGACATACAAAGGCTGCAGACAACTCAAACAAGCATGGAGAGGTGCATGCTTGGTATAACCAGGAGAGATAAGAAGAGGAACTCGTGGATCCGAAAAATGACGAGAGTGGAAGACATCATGATCAGAGTTAAATCCCTGAAATGGCAATGGGCTGGACATACTGCCAGAAGGACAGACCATAGATGGACAGCCGAAATTTTAGATTGGATTCCAAGGGACAGGAAAAGACCCAGAAAAAGACCACATGGGAGATGGGTGGATGAAATTCGTAAATATGCGGGAGTGACATGGAGGAGACTGGCACAAGACAGACCGTTGTGGAGGAAACTTGGGGAGACCTTCGTCCAGCAGTGGATTGATAATGGTTGACAATGATGATGATGATGATGATATTATATATTAGGCTCTAATAATGTGGATGTGTCATCATTTGGAGGAATTATTTTCTTCAGTTGACGAATTAGCCATCGGAATTTTTTTACCACTCAAGCCATCAGGAACCATGTATACTTAACCATCAAACAAATTCATTCCGACAATATCATACATTCTTGCGTTCCCGTGTTGTCAAAAAATGGTAATTTACGAGTATATTTAGGTTGGACACTTAAGATTAGGACACCGTGATAATTTGAAAATTATCTTATGTTAAGCAAAAAAATTAGGTCAAATTGAAGATATTTTAAATGTTCTTAAATACGAGGATATTTTATATTGTCAAAAATATATTTTATGAAGACAATATATATTATTGTTTTCTCAAGTCAAACTTCCTTTCCTGACACTCAGGGAGATTCTTTTTGTCCCTCACTTCCCCCTCCCCTCATCCAGTACCGACTTCAGTAATCCCAAGCGTAATCCGAAGAGAGTAGTACCCTTAGGCAATTTAACACCTTGCATCGCCTTGTGACTCAGAGCCCTGGACTCAGGGTAGTTGCACGAGACTGAAGACCTGTTAATGCATGCTATCACCCCTAATTGTGAGATATTTCAATCCCCCCAACTACCAAATTCCGATGGACGGCCAGTACACACCTATCGCATTTTGCTATTTCTCACTTTATTGTTTCTGTGTTGCACAAAGTTAGATTTCAAACCTGGACAGTTCAGCGGCCGATAAAGCAAGGCTCTTCATTGATTAACTTCTCATGTGAAATCTATTTCTAAACCGTTTGGCCATTTTGAAAAATTGTCTTTAATGACAATTTTGTCTGGTAACTGCTGGACAAAGAAAAATGATGATTCTGAGCAATAATTCTATTGCTTTTTTATTGCAAACGCTATTCACTAGTTATCATAGCGGAGGCAGTAGCTCCTCGTACCTTCGATAATAGTACACTCTTAAGTTAACAGCGATTATAGTGCATACAGTCTAAAGGTCAGGTTACTGAGCTTTGTCGCTTATGCCTACAGTCTTTACAGACATGCCGGTGGTTTTTTTTTTTATTATTATTATTTATACTGGTGATACATTCCACACCCTGTTCTAAACCAAATCTGGGAGGTGGTAGTTGTACAAAACACCAAAGGACTGATTTGTCACTTCCACATACCTGTTGACATCGGTGCAACTGAAACCAGGTGTTGATCGTGCTTCTTCGTAACCCTGACGTAGTATATATCTTTTAGAATGATGTTCTATTTTTAAGTCAATAAATATAGCGGCTTTTTTCTGTTTTTCTCTAAGAAAAATTAGCATTGAATATCTTCATGCAGTGGTTTTGAAAGGAAGTCGTTTGAAAATGTGTGCGGAAAGCCTGGCCTCATGTAAAACTGGACAGATGCAATTTCAGAGCCATAAAGTTTCTCTGCATAAAAAATAGCGTTGCTATCTTTTCTCCTGCGTCTGAAATTGTTATTCACAATTTTTTTTTTTTTCATATCTCATTTTCATTATCTTAGAAATTAAGAAATTTTGTGATTTCCTGGCTAAAAGACCAGGCGAACAAGTGATCGCAAAAGCACTAGGGGGCCGTATAAGAACTGTATTTTTGATTTCTTCGTGTTCACTTCCATGTAGGCTAACCACAAAACTGTTGGGGGTTGTATAAAAATCGCACGTTTGATTTCACTTTTTCCAGTTCTCCGTAGTTTGTGGTGAGTTGGTGAAATAGGAAAATAAATTATTTGTATCATGGTAGGTTGTCCTAATGTTGCATTTCTACCCAAGCATTAAAAATATGGGTCTCGGACAGGGCTGTGCTCATATTCATAACGTTTAGTCGTTTACATAACAAGTCAAATTAATAATTTTGAGCTTTTACTCCCGCATAAACATTGTTTAATATGGTCTAGTCATATAAGTTAATAGTACTAAAACAGTGGGACGTGCACGAACAGACATATGGATGGCTGTCCGTGCACGTCCAACTTTTCTATGTAACATTACGTGGAAATCATCTGGCATGTCATCCATGAATTAATCAACAAGCGATATTTTGGGGGATAACCCCCTTCCAGAGGGGTGGGAGCGGATCGTCTTTTAGAACCAGATTTGGTCACGCTCAGTAAATTCTGAGAGTATAGTAGAGATCTGGTGAAACATTTTTGAGTTGGATGCAGTAAACGTTTAATTTGGGTTCTGCCGGCTCCACCTCCAGTCCAGATAATTACACTGAATTTTTTAAACTTTTGGATGATTTAAAGTTACAGCCTATTGAAGATTTAAGTTACATCACACTCAAATTAATATTGAAACTATGTGGAAATCATTTGGCATACCATTCAGGAATTACTGTCATCAAATGGTATTTGTGTCTTAAGGAATTATTTAAAGGCGCGGCCTAAGTGCTTGGTAAACACCTGGAGAATGACCTGTCAAGTCCATAGTATTAGCTTTTATTACATATTTACATACAAAATATTTAGGTTGTAACTTAAAGTCTTCCAAAAAAGGCTCGCCGCCACGGTGCGTTGTAGACATCTAAGGGCTGATGTGTTAGGCCCCTTTAATTTGCTTTTATTTAATATTTACACGTACTATATATTTAGGTTGTAGCTTAAAATCTTGTACGAGTTTGCCGGGTACCAATCTTTCGTTTCGCGTCCTGGATATCAAAAAATTAGGGTGAAATTTATAATGGTAATCTCGGAAGCCTCCCCCACGCCCTTCTTCTACATGTATAAACTGCTCCTCATTATAAATAGCATTAAAAATGCAAATGGTGACTCCGTCAGTTCTCCCCTCCCCCTGTTAAATATTTCGTGTAAGCAGCAAATTATGCCCCGTCAATCACTCGGAAAGATAAGGACACTGTTCCGTGAAAAGATTTCCGATGTGGAAGAGTTTCTGTGGACGACTTTACTGTGAAAAAATGTTAAAAAAGAGAAAATAAAAATAAAATAAAAACCAGACAAAAACTATAAAAAATCACATAGACACAAAAGCTGTACGTTTTTCAAAATGTTCAATGAAAATATTACGAAATCAAAATTTCAAATCTTGGATTAAATTAAAGTTATACAATTTTACATATTCCTATACCTGTACCAATGCTGAACTTAGAAGGATTCATTTTTTCTGGATTCCCCCGCTCCCGCCCCCCCCCCCAAAATTAAGTAAATGCAGCTTTCTTAGTAACATGAAAAATGAAGAAATAATGCTCATAAAAAAACTGTGCGTCCTTTAGATTTACTTACATTAATCAAAAAACAAAAATATTAAGGCAGTACACTGTGGCTGAAGATCTGAAGGCGCCTAATATCACGCGGAACGTCGTAACCCGAACTGCAACAAGAGTGATTCGGAACGATGTTTCTATACATTGTTCATATGCAACAATAAGGCGAGCATTATTACGGAGAACCAGAAAGATGACACCGAATTTTCGGTTGCAATAAGCTCATCTTTTGAATCTATTCCGACGCGAATTAAATCAATCAAAGTTATTCACAGTCAATGCAACCAGTTAGAAAAACATCGCAATCGGGTTTTTACAAACCGTAAAACATCCACACATAGAAACATCTACTTTCTTCCGCCAGAGACTAAAAAGTGAATTACGAAGATTAACAAATGGCGCACAAAAAATTTCTTATAGCAGAAGGAAGTGTCGGAGACGAACCGATTTTCAAATTGAACAATTAAAGAAGAAATATAGAAGGAAACATGACATAACTCTGCGCTTTCAAGCGGAAGAATCTTGCATAATGGAAAAGTTGAAAACAGGTGAAAAGTATTCTCCATGAAAAAAGCTATGCTAAGGAAAAAAAAATTCAAATAGGTCTCCAGGAACAGAGATACTGAAGTAAAGTGTTTGACCTTCACGCCCTCAAGCGGGAAATCTGTGCATTACTTAGAGAGGGTGAGGCTCCACATTTCTATTGTAGAGAATGGCACAGCGTAAAAAAAAAAAAAAAATGTCAATTGGACTTTTGAAGAGAACATACATAAACACTTCGTAGCGATAAAGCTGTGACCCACAGAATTTCTGGAATACAAACGTATGGTGTTCCAGAAGGTAAATTGGACAGATACCATAAGCACGATCTATTTTTTTAAAAAATTGTGCTAAAAAAGTGCAAAAAAAAAAAAAAAAAAAAAAAGAGCGAAATCCATTACTCTACAAGTTTTTCATTTACCTACTTTTTTTTCCAAAGCTATGGGAAAGACATCGTCGCTTATATAATTATTATTTAGTGCCTGAGCAACAGCGTAATACCATTAGACTGTTTTGATACGTAAACGTTATGAATATGACATCCGTACAAAAACCGCTGCAAAAAAGGCTAAAGCGTAGGGCTTATGAAACAATATTTAGTGCCTTAACAAAAGCGCAATACTATTAGCTTGAGTTGATACGCAAACATTATGAATATGCCATCCGTAGAACAAAAACTGTAAAAAAACCTAGGCTTAGGCCTAGGTCCTATGAAATAATATTTAGTGCTTGAGCAACAGCGCAATATTGTTACCTTGTTTTGATACGTAAACGTTATAAATATGACATGCGTACAATAAAAACTGTAAAAAAGGCCTAGGTCTAGGTCCCATGAAATAACATTTCGTGTCTAAGGAAAAGCGCATTATTATTAGCCTGACTTTGTACGCAAACATTATGAATATGCCATCCGTACAACAAAAACTGTAAAAAAAGCCTAAGCTTAGGCCTAGGGCCTATGAAATAATATTTAGTGCTTGAGCAACAGCGCAATATTATTATCTTGTCTTGATACGTAAACGTTATAAATATGACACGCGGACAATAAAAACTGTAAAAAGGCCTAGGCCTAGGTCCTATGATATAATATTTCGTGCCTAAAGAAAAGCGCAATATTATTAGCCTGACTTTGTACGTAAACATTATGAATATGACATCTGTAGACTAAATACGGTAAAAAGGCCTAGGCGTAGGTCCTATGAAATATTATTTCGTGCCTGTAGAAAAGCGCAATACTATTTATTACCTTGACTTGATACGTAAACGTTATGAATATGCCATCGGTAAAATAAAAACTGCAAAAAATGCCTAGGCCTAGGGACTATGAAACAATATTTAGTGCCTGATTAAAAGCGCAATATTAGTAGCTTGAATTTATACATACGTAAACATTATGAATATGATATCTGCAAGCTAAATACGGTAAAAAAAAAGCCCTAGCCATAGGGCCTATGAAATATTTAGTGCTTGAGCAAAAGCGCATTATTATTGCCTTATCTTCATACGTAAATGTTATATATATGACATGCGTAGAATAAAAACTGGGAAAAAGGCTTAGGTCCTATGAAATAATCTTTCAAGAAAGACCGATGCCTAGGGCCTATGAAATAACATTAGTGCCTGATTAAAAGCGCAATATTTTTAGTTCGGGTTGATACGCAAACATTATGAATATGCCATCCGTAGAATAAAAATGGTAAAAAAAAGCCTAGGTTTAGGCCTAGGGCCTATGAAATAATATTTAGTGCTTGAGCAACAGCGCAATGTTATTACCTTTTCTTGGTACGTAAACGTCATAAAATATGACATGCGTACTATTGTACGCATGTTTTTTATTAAAACTGTAAAAAAGGCCTAGGCCCTATGAAATAATATTAAGTGCCTAAGGAAAAGCGCAGTATTATTAAGTTCAGCTGATATGTAAACGTTATGGATATGTCATCCGTAGAGTAAAAACTCTGAAAAAGGCCTAATCCTAGGGACTGTGAATTAATATTTCGTGCCTCAGTAAAAGCACAATACTATTTCTATTATATTACCTTGATAGGTAAGCATTATGAATATGACATCGGCAAAAAAAAAAAAACCTATCAAAACTGCCTACGCATGAGGCATAGTAATTAATATTTAGTGTTTAAGTAAGTAAAATGGAATATTAATAGCTCGACATCGTATGTAAATATTTAGTGCCTAAGTAACTGAATATTAATATTAATACTATGCCGACATCGTATGTAAATATTTAGTGCCTAAGTAAAAATGCAGCGTTATTAAAAAAATCCCACCTCATAGTCCTTTTCCGAACATAGCGTGAGTCATGCTGTAGTGATTGACATCGTACACACAAAAAGAGTTAAAAAGCTCTTCAAAGTTCAGTTCTCGTTTAGCTTTAAATAACATTTAAAATCGATACATTTTAATCGAACAAACTTAGACAGGAAAAAAAATCTCATGCAAGCAATGTCCGCTGAAGTTTTCTTTTGCCTATAACGAAAATTCCATCGAAAAAGAAAATGTCCACGGTATTCCATACATTCTGAGGACGAAATGAATGTGGACAAAATGAACGGTGGACGAAATGAACAGTGGACGAAGTGAACATTGGACTAAGTGAACAGCGGACGAAGTGAACAGCGGACAAAGTGAACGTTAGACAAATGAACCGGACGAAGTGAGCGTGGACGAAATGAACACGGACAAAGTGATAGGGAACCGTGCTGAAGGACCTCTCCACTGGGCAGGTTGTTACTGGTAATGTTTGAACAATAAGAATAGCCTGTCGAACAGAAGGAAACATATCACTGTGTTTGAGCACGCCTAAAGTTCGTCTTCACATCCATCATCTTGTTTTTCCTTCCTGACCACATTTCAAACTGTTATGGATAGGTTTTGTTCATGTGTGTAATTAATAGTTAAATTTAGCAAATGTTAAAATTAAGGTAAATATTGACTTTAGGTGAAAATTAAAATTTGGGAGACGGGTGGATGCATTTCGAAACAAAAAGTAAATTCAATCAATTAAGGCCATGATAAATGAAAATAAAATGCAATGGAATTAGGACATTCCAAAAGTTATTACGACATTCCAAAAGTTATTATTGAAAGTTTGCGTTATTTGAATTCACGATGAGCTGTGACACCTGCAAGTGTAAAATAAGTAATTATTGTTTACATGTGTACCAAATTTGTTTACATGTGTACCACTAAAAAATGGATGGTACACTTTGGAAGCACTGATATCCTAAGTGAAAATCCCCCAAATACGTGGCGTCAGTTGAATAAACAAATACATCGCACTTTCCACGTTTTATCAACACACAGCATAACAATTTTTCGGTTGCTGGATGTCCTACACATTGAAGCTATTCGACCCTTTGGCTCCGGGTTGTAATATGATCGCTCTGCAATCGCCTTATTGGTGCACTGCTGAAGGAAAGTGCGAGGCCGCGTGGAGATTCCTCGTGGAGGATGTGGATCCTACAATTGTCGGTGGTTGTACTAAACTATGTAATTATTGCCTTGATGTTTTTCTTAACACTCACGGCTACCCGTCACAGTAGCATCTGTAAAGAGATCGTTTTCCAAATTAAAATTTGTAAAAACTATTTGAGAAGCATCATGTCACAAGATAGGCTGCAGGAATTATCACTGCATAGAAAGGCAGTTTGCCAAAAGAATGGACCTCAACGCTTAATAATTTCGCCAAAAAATGAAGGCTAGAAAGAAAGACTTAGGCCTAAAAACATGAAAATGTCCCCTTATCGCATAATTAATTTTCCACTTGTATTTTAATCATATAATTATAATTTATATTATATCTATATTATGTAGTTATGTGGTACACTCAGTGGTCGAAGTGGCACAGAGCTACTGCCGGTATGGTGTAGACCATAGATCCATATAGTATAAATAAGAGGTTTCGAAAGAAATACATTCCATTATGTATAATTGCTTTTTTTTTTTTTTTTTTGGTATTGAAAAATTAATGTATATAATTTTACAAAATTAATGTAAAAATTAAAAAAACTTCATTGAAGGGTTTCTGGTCGGTCTCTTTCAGTCTCAGCTGCTAATTATCAATTTTATCCGTTAAAAATGCCATTTGCCGTTTTTTGCGTTAAAATTTGTGCTTTCATCCTAATATCTTTACGTAGTTTGTGAAGGGTTTATAATTTATTACATACCGGGAGGGTAAATAACGTTTTTTTTAACTGCCGGTATGCTCACTTCCATTTTTGTTAACTACCGGTATGCCATACCGGCCCATTTCGAACACTGGGTATATACCCAGTACTCGTATATTTGTAAACATCACATACCTGCACATTGCATTTCCACACGCACTCTTTTTTTCCTGGCCTGCATTGAAGTTTTGTTGTACATGCAAATTAATATCTGCAGCTACGAAATCCATATTGCATTCTTGCAGTGTAGAATACTGAATTCCCTGTTTGTATACAACCATATCCAATAACGATCACTAAAGTCTCATAGTTGTTAACCTTAAACATTTAATTATATTTTACCGAATTCGTTTCAATGCGATAAAACGTATATTCATGATTATGCATCTGACAGCTCACCGTGTTAAATCTGACTGGCTGATTGATAACCTTGCATTATGTACTTCTGTTCCGAAATTTATTTTAAAAGTTAAAACTACAGGGCTCTATAGGTAGTTCCTTTACTTTACCAGACATTAGTCTCCCTAACTTCCTGACATCCCCATTTTCCCAAAACAAACACCGTGAAAAACACATCCTCCCTAGTGTCCGAAATTCTGGAAAAATTATTATGCTTAGGGGTGCTGAAATGAACTTTCCGGGATTGCACAAGTGGTGCTAGTTACGCCACTGCGAATGCGCAGAGGTGTTTTGCAACTAACCCCTCCCCAACCTTGCTCGGCATGGTTGTTAGACTGGAAGCGATGATATGCGCTGATTTGAATTCCTTTTCCTCGCATTTCCGAAATGCTTTTGCCGAAAGCATTGCTTAACAAAGCAACAAAAAACTGTTTCTTTTCTTCCTTTGCTATAAAAATGAAGGCTCCGACAATGTCTTAGTTTATACAAGACAACCGCACGAAAATTTGCGACCTTGAACAAATAAAAGTTGCGTATAATGAACACAAAAACAGCTGGTTGTGTATAATTAACAGGAGTAAAAGTATGTAATAAACTGGAAAGAGATAGTAGTGTTAACTTCTGGATTTCGAAAGATGACACTCTAAGAGCATGCTGGACATCCAAAGAGAACCATCGCCGGAGTAGAACATAACTCTCTTTTGTCTGTACAAAACTAGTACACCATTCTGGCAGTGTTTATTTTCGATTTTAGAAATATGGCACTCCAAGTACATGCTCGAGTGCCACCAAAGGAGAGTCAAAAAGTACCACTTCCGGTGGTGTACAACATTTTCTTTTGGGTGTACAAAACTAGGACAACACTCTGGCAGTGTTTTTTTTTCAATTTTGGAAAAGTGGCACTACAAGTACATGGTTGAGAGCCACAAAGGAGAGCCAAAAAGCACCACTTCGGGTGGTGTACAAAATGTTCTTTTGGGTGTACAAAACTGTACAAAACAAGGACAACATTATGGCAGGGTTTTTTTTTTTTTCAATTTTGGAAAAGTGGCACTCCAAGTACATGGTCGAGAGCCACAAAGGAGAGCCAAAAAGCACCACTTCCGGTGGTGTACAAAACTGTACAAAACAAGGACAACATTCTGGCAGGGTTTTTTTTTTTTCAGTTTTGGAAAAGTGGCACTACAAGTACATGGTCGAGAGCCACAAAGGAGAGCCAAAAAGTACCACTTCCGTTGGTGTACAAAATTTTCTTTTGGGTGTACAAAACTGTACAAAACTAGCACAAAACTTTGGCAGTATTTATTTTCGATTTTGAGAAAGTGGCACTGAGCATGTACTTGGAGTGCCACTTTTAAAGAGCCGAAAAATACCACTTCCGGTGGTGTACAAAATTTTCTTTTGGGTGTACAAAACTGTACAAAACTAGTACAAAACTTTGGCAGTAGTTATTTTTGATTTTGAGAAAGTGGCACTCAGCATGTTCTTGGAGTGCCACTTTTAGAGAGCCGAAAAGTACTACTTCCGGTGGTGTACAAAATTTTCTTTTGGGTGTACAAAACTGTACAAAACTAGTACAAAACTTTGGTAGTAGTTATTTTTGATTTTGAGAAAGTGGCACTCAGCATGTACTTGGAGTGCCACTTTTAGAGAGCCGAAAAGTACTGAAAAGTACTACTTCCGGTGGTGTACAAAATTTTCTTTGGGGTGTACAAAACTTTGGCAGTAGTTATTTTCGATTTTGAGAAAGTGGCACTCCAGCATGTACTTGGAGTGCCACTTTTAAAGAGCCGGAAAGTACCACTTCCGGTGGTGTACAAAATTTTCTTTTGGGTGTACAAAACTGTACAAAACTAGTACAAAACGTTGGCAGCGTTGATTTCTTACTTTGGAAAAGTGGCACTCCAAATACATGTATCTCAAAAATCGGATTGTCATCTTCAAAATTTGTATTATATGGCGTAATCCCGTATTTCTTTCATGATTTATCTGCTTCTCCGGGCAAACACGGGATAAGATTCTTAACCTCCAGATTCGCTAAACATGAATGCCGGTTGCTTCGACTAGCGAATCCTGTGATGGTAATATTCAAATTGATCGAAAACTTGAAACTTTGCCGTTCTGGGTGGTGTAGTGGTTAGCATACCCGGGCGTTTTCTGGGAGACGCGGGTTCGAGTCCCGCTCCAGGACGATGAAAAGTTTCAAGTTTTCGGATATTATCTGACTTACCATCCTTGTCACATTTACGCCAAAAATCGGATTGGCATCTTCAAAATTTGTAATATATGGCGTAATCCCGTATTTCTTTCATGATGCATCCCCTATTGTTAAGAAGTCATAGCGAAGGATCTGAGGAGAGCCAGAAATATGGAGCGGCGGCACTCACAAGTGCAGGCTACTGGGGTCGTCCATGCATCTTCACTGTTAGGGAATTAATACTTTGGACGAATGTAGCCAGGCTGTTTTCTGGAGAATAAAAGTATGTATAGTGCATTGTCAGAACTCCACTCCTAGGGGCAGGGTGCGACTCTGCCAGGTCAGGTGCCAGGGAGTCCGAGTGGATTGCATATAGAACTGGAATGCACTTGGTTTTCCTAGATGCAGGGTGCGAGCCGAGAGACGAGAGACGATGGCATTTTACTGGCTTCCGCGAACCAGTTGAAAGAAAAGGTAAATTTTTAGATGCCCCCAAAAAGTCGAATACAGAAACAGACAAGAGGAGGAGGTCAGTTAACGGTTAGGTCCCGACAAGAGCAGTCTACTAGGAGTCTCAGATGCGCCATCGAAAAGGTCCGGAGAACGCTAATGCGACTGCAGGGATGCCTGGTTTCCAGGAAAGTGCCCAAATGGAAGGCTTACTTCCGCAGATGGCTCACAGCTCGCTAGGAAATTGAGTATTCCGAAATAGATAAATCATTTTTCTTTTCTTCCTCTGTGGAAGTGCATGTACCACGTAAAAATCTTTACCCTGAACGGACACGTGGTGTGTGAGTTTTGTCGTTTTCGAATGTTGGAAAACCCCCAGTTGTGTAGTCAAATATGCATAGACATGCGAGCATTAGAAAGGTAATAAAAATTGAAGAACATTTATGGTAACTTCCGTCTTTGGAGTCAATGATAAAGGAGAAAGGGTTTTATTTTGGAAAGATAAAATGAGTATATATGATAACCAAAAAATTTTAATAATGACTTTGGTTCGGCTGCACCCACACGAGAGTTAATTTGTATTATTGCCATTAGTTGATGTGTTTAACTATCAAATTCTTTAATTACATAATTGTTGTAGCGAACTTGCATTTAGTGCAATGTCTTCAAAAAGGGCAACGAAGATAACATGTTCAGTTTAGAAGAATACAATTAACACATCCATTTTGCATACCATTTCACGAGCAGCGTCTTTATGTACCCCACCATTCCAGTGAAGGGATAAAAGTGAAACACACCGCCATGAGTTCTTGTATGTCTGTACATACAAGGAGCACGTTATATTAGATGATCGCTGTACAAAATTCTAACTTAAGCTTAATTTCGTGCGAAATAAGACGAATAATGGTCATACCCGTATCTAGAACATGAATGTCGTTATTTCAGGTTATTTGAAGGCCAAGTTATTTCAAGTATAATTCATCGTTATTAAACCATTTCTAATAATAATATCTTGAATCCATATAATTAAGAATAATTAATGATATAATTATAACAATATCCTGTGCGGTTATGACTGCAACACTCTGGTCCCAAATTTAAAGGGATAGGATTCTTAAGGACTGAAAATCATTAAGGTCGCGAATTTACATATGCTCAAAAAACTAGATTAGATAGGTGAGATGCCTTCATAAGGAAGACATAATATTGAATATATTGCAATGAACTCCGATAAATGTGCTTGTTTTTGGCATCACAATCATTAAATGGCCAACATTAATTACTCAAGACAATTTTGCTCTTTCTCTACCATGAAGTACTCGTAATAAAGGTATTATTATCACGCGATGCACATATCTGTCTTTAGTAAAATCGTTTAAATATTATGTTTCATCTCAAGATTCAGACACTAGGCGTTAATAACGACGAACAATTCTTATATCTCGAACATAGCCAACTACAAGGAAGAGTCACATTATTGTGAGCACCAGCTAATATCCAGAAGAAACGGCGTGTGCAGCACGGAAAGCAGCTAGACGGGACGGAAGTGACTCAATAAGGTACTGAAAGGTTTCCACAGTTATGTGGAGCCATGCTGATTGCAGTGCATCTCACAACTGCTGTAGGGTGTGTGGTGGAGGATCCATAAAGCGAACAACACGATCGAGGTGGTCTCACACATGCCCTATTGGGTTTAAGTCTGGAGAATTAGGGGGCCACAGAAGTACTTTGAAGTCTTCATCGTGCTCTTCCAACCAGTCTCGGACATTTCTAGCTGTGTGGCACGTCGCACTGTCGTGCTGGAAGATCCCATCCGTTCCAGGGAAGACAATCAGCATGCATGGCTGTACGTGGTCTGCAAGGAGAAATTCATAACGAATTCCGTTAATAGTGCGTTCCACAGGTAGGAATGGACCTAGAGATTGCCACGAAAATATTCCCTAGACAATAACGCTACCCCCACCAGCTTGTGTTCTTCCAGCAATGGTTGAAGAGTGTCTCTTTTCCGATATTTCTCGCCTCATACGCCAACATCCATCTGTTCGATGAAGCAGAAAACCTGACTCATCGGAGCAGGCAATCATTTGCCAATCAGCGGAGGTCCAATTACTATACTGCCCTGCAAATTTAAGCCTTTTCCGACGATGAATCTTCGTTAGCATAGTAGCAATGACAATCCGTCTGCATCGGAGCCCCATGCGCAACAGAGTTCACTGAACTGTCGTTTTAGACATACTCCCGGTAGCCACCTGGTTCATTCTGCCAGTGAGTTGCTCCACTCTGGCGTGTCGATCGGCCCTCACGCACCTTCGATGACGACGATCACCTCTTCCATCAATGGCACGTGGTGCTAAGCAGTTTCCACGTCGCTTATTCGCAATGGTACCATTTCTCCAATCATGAAACGCTTTAACCACAGCAGCACGCAAACAGTTCACAAACTGCGCTGTTTTAGTAATACTGCCACTCCTGGCCCGAGATCCGATAACCATCCCATTTTGCAAATCTGATAAATCGCTTCTTTTATCCATGACAGCAACGAGTGGTATGTTTTCAGAATACCTACAGAACGCCTTATATATCCTCCAAGCCGGCTCACGACACGTGCCTGCTTTCATTGGTTATACGCGCTATTGACGTCAAAAGTGGAAGATGGTCATAACAATGTGACTCCACTGTATATATGGATTTATATTCTAACATCAAGTATGAACTGTCAGACATTAATTATAATATTTAAAATAAGTTCCATTCTTCAATTTAAAACACATTTTTTTAGGAAATGTGACTTCCGCTTTTTATTTCGACCTGACTGTCACTATCGCAGATTTCATTTCTTTACTAGATTTTTCACAAGCAAATCACATGTTGGAGATAACGTCCTTATGTTCATATAAATATGTTAGCTTGAATAACAATAATGAAACACAGAGTATATCGGTAAAAAAACAAAGTTTATTTTTTCATATACAGTATAAAGTATTACAAAAAAATGCCAAATACTATCTTTTTTGAAAGCGAATGCTTTTTTCTCCTTAAGAGTGATTTCAGCAATAAGAACATGGCATGGCAAAACAAAATCGTTTTATTTTTTTCATGATATCTGAAGTAAAACTGAAGAATATCCGTTATTCTCGTGTATGTTCCAACATTGAGTCTCACATTAAAGTCATTGTTGTTTTGATGCTAAGGAGGATCAAATTAAAAACTGATATTTTTGCTAATTCTATATTTTGGTTAGTAAGAAAGATCATCGCGCCTAACTTCATTAGACAAATGTACAGTGATGAGAAGGTACTCGGAAGAAATGTAGACACTGCAGAATTAATCAATTATGGAATGTAAATTTGTCGAGGCTGTAATTTCTTTTAGATCTCTGGTTCAGAAGATATCATGCTTCATTCTCCAAAACATGTCGCCAATTTTTTAAGCGTAACCAAGAGCTTTGAGAACACGACTGTGCGATTTTGATAAGCTGTTGTTTCAACAAAAGCTAAATACGACCTGTACAAAAATCGATGAAGAAGGAATTACAGCGGTAGATAAGTTTTCCAATATTAGAGAATATAAAAGAATAAAAAGAGAGAGTGAGAGTAGGAGACAGATAATTCGTAAGAAAATTAGAAGGCCTCAAGTACTTCAGAATGCCAATCGGAAAATTTCTCCTTTTGACTTGTGAAGGAAGCTGAAGAAATTTTTTTTAGAAACATATTGAAAAGAAAACGGAAAATAAATGAACAGGGGGCAAAACTGAAGGAAGATATGGAAGGCAAAGGTACTTAGAGTGCATGCATGACAATTGAAGGCTCTGTTTGAATGTATGCAGCAAATTTTAGAGAGAAAAAGAAAGGGAATTTTAAATCTGGTAAGGCAGAAAAAAAAATTAAATCATATAATCCAGCTCTACTAATTGCAACTCGATACTCTTGCACTCTGCAATTGCTTTGCAATCTTCAATAACTTGATTCTGCTCTTTACAATTAATCAATTCTATTCGCTTTAATTTATTGCTCACCCTTATTAGTTCCTGTAAGGGGATTTTTGTAGCATCAGCATTTCGTAGTCGAAGTATTTGCAATTCAGGAAAGGTTATGCCGTGCAGCGCACTCTCTGCCAGTTCACCTGTTAAATCTAGAACCCTGACGTTTCGCGCATGTGATAATATGTTCGAAATATTTTGTACACATATCAAGCTTGCTTTACGAATGTTACACGTCATTTCTTCAATATTGGGCAAAGCGATTTCTCCACGAGATAATGGGTAATTACCAGTCTCTCCACTGCAATCAATTACTAGTTTTCTGATATTGTGGCACTCTTGAAAGAAGAAATTAATTAAACAGAACTCTAGTCGTACTTTGCAAAAGACAAGATATAAACTTTCTATTTCACTGCCAACGTTACTTAAAACCTTCTCAAAATCAAAGGAAGATGGGTGACAGTCATAAAAATACAAATCATACAAAATTCGGGAAGTGAACATTTTTAAAACGCCAGGCTTCGTCGGATACAGTCCAAGATGGATTGAGCTCAGCTTAGGACAGCTGCTGAGAGTGATGGTCGCCTCTGTCAGCGTGGAGTTTGGTGCCACATTTATTTCAGTGAGTTGTAACGTTGCAGGAGGTCTTCCATTTACTGCAGCAGCTGTTTGAAGTTTCACAATGCCTTTCATAATATCAGGAAAGGGACTCAGAAAACAATTGTACTTCATTAACAAATTCAAGCCGAAAACCTCTAGCATTGGCAGGTGCTGCAATGCGCAGGCTATTGCGTCTTCAGATGCACCGCGCAGTTTCACTTGTAATTTCCGAAGTTGCTTGCCCACTTTTCTGCAGTCTCCATTCTCTGGACAAAAAACAAATTCACTTGGTTCGGAATTATATTTGCAAAAGGAGAACAAGAGGTTTTCCGTGAAGCGGCCAGAGTATGCACTGAGACTCTCAATAAGAGGACTTCCGTCAAAGATTCTTTGCAAGACCTGATCGTTGGAGTCCTGAAGTGACACAGATTGTAGCTTTTGGAATTTGGGACCAACACTTGAAAATCTGTCATCCACCCACCAGCAACGCTTGCTGTTTATAATCTTTATATTCTAAACAATAAAAGACAGATGTAAAGAAATAGGATTAGATTAGGTAAATTAAATATATATTTTAGATCAACAGATCTACAGTATAAGAAATCTCCAAAAAATATCCTTGCGACTAAAATGTATAAATCCTTCAAAGTTATCATTACGACTGTTTAGTTATAAAAATGACTCCTGTCGAACCAAGTTTGCTGATCATCCCATAGAATCAATGAAGGAAGAAATATTCTTCATGATAAATGGAAATTTCCCAGAATATTCAAGCAAAGCAAACTGAAGTTGCTTGTACCCCATTACTGGTCATCCATCTAACGATTCTCAGAAAACTTGAAAATTTCATCGTTCTGGAGATGGAACATATATATATGTTGCTTGGAACTCCGCTGTCCGGTGTGGTGTAATGTTTAGCATACTTCACCGGGAGGTGCGGGGTTCGATTCCCGCTCCAGGACGATGAAAATTTCAAGTTTTCTGAGAAGTGTCACATTACATGGTTGATGCGTAAGTGGTACAAGCAACTTCCGTTTGCTTTGCTTGAATACCCCATGAAATGTTTTTTATCAGCCTGTCGTAATTCCGTTGATTTATATGTTCAAGTGCAATGCTTTTGTAAAATGCCTGGTACCAATAAATACACACAAAAAAAAAAAATAGACAACGTCGCAAGCTTTTTTTTTTTTTTAGTAATTTAACGAAGTTACAGATATCTTCCAAATACGTTACAGTGAAACTTGGAAACATACGTAACGTTGCATAACTTTGAAACATAACCCATACGTTACAGTGAAAGACCTTTGTAACGACAACATACCAACTTCATGTTACTGCTGCGTATTTAAAAGATATTTGTAACTTTGTTACATTACTGTTACGTATTTCAAAGATATCTGTGACATCTTCATATTATTTCCTGTTACGTATTTACTACGTTGAACATTATAGTTTCAACAAACTTTGTAAGATCACAATAAAAAATATTGCCTTCGACAGCTGTTTCAAAAGCAACAGCAGTCGTATTAGAAGTTGTTTACGTTTTCACAAGTTCAACGCGATCCGCTGTCCATTGGAAACACTGACGGCGTTTATATATTGATAAAAAAAGAACTAAAAAAAACGATAATACACATATCGAACACCCCCCCCCTCATTCTATGACGTTAAGGTAAGTTATTCTGACTTTCGATGAAACTGTTAGTGGTATTAAGGTACCCTTTCCCCCTTTTTCAAATTTCTGTAAGCGCCACTGTATCAAGCCATTCAAAATAATCTCAGTAGTTGTTGGAACATATACGTCGCCGATGCATCAATATTTTCTGATAGGAAAACATAGTTTTCCGACGAAACAAAATATTCGGACTAATATGTCGTCTCTTAGAGGAAAGCAATGTTCTGGTACTTCATTCTTTTGTTAAATATTACAAGATTTCTGCCACACTTTGGCATAACAGTGTCGATTAGTAATTCGTGAGGAAATAAACACAAGCTCTCTCTCTCTTTTATCTTGGCAGTTCGATTTAAACTAAAATAAGAAATATGACACCGAATTTTCTGTTGTAATGAGCACGTTCTTTGAATCCGTTCTGATGCGAATTAAATAAGTCAAAGCAATTCAAAGTCAATAGAACCGGTTAGGAAAACATTCCAACGGTTTCTACAATCGATAAAACATCCAGGAATAGAATCATCTACTGAGTTCCACTAGCGGGTAAGAAGCATGTTGCGAAAATTAATAAATAGCGCACAAAAAGTTTCTCATAGCACAAGGAAGGTATCAGAGACAAAGAGATTTTCAGATAAAAGAAGAAATGTAGAAGGGAGCATGATATACGAGCTATAAGTTTACGTCTGCTAGCGAAAGAATTTTGCATAATAGAAAATATGAAAATTTACGAAATATATTCTTCATTTATGACAAGAGCAAAAAAAAGTCATCTCGCAAAAGCAGAGATAGCGAAAAAACAGTTTCGTCCTTTACGCACCTAGCGGGAAACCTTTGCATTATTTAAAGAGATAAAAGAAATTAATACTTATGAGAGATTGTAGAAATTAATACTTATAAAGAGATTGTAGAAATTAATACTTATAGAGATATTAAAAAAATAATACTTATAAAGAGATGGTAAAAATTAATACTTATGTTCCCTGGTGGCAAAACCGTTCCTTACCAAATATTATAAATTATATGTAAAGCATTTCCCATCAGGAGCTGTATCCTGTGCAGAAAGAATTTTTCAAATCGAAGTTCTTGAAGCAGGTATATAGAATGCAATTTACCTTTATGACCCGTGGCGGAAAGTCTATGAGACTATGGTGGCGCAGTGGTCTAAGCGATGGCTTCTGAACATTCGTCCAAGAAGGGGTTCGAATCCCGTTGAGGCATGGATGTTGTGTTTGTTTTACAGCTTTGGCTCTCTCCCTTCCTTGGAACCAGTGGCCCAAAATTAGGAAAGGGCGACTGTTTATAGCCCATTGAATTTCTCACGGTGGTCGTTAAACCTCCAATAATAATAATAAAAAAAAAAAAAGTCTGTGAATTACATAACAATTTAAATTACACCAAAAACTCTATTCAACAAAGAAGGAATTTTTCAAGTCGGACGCTCAGAAGCAGGGATATCAGGAATATTGACAAAAATAAGATGTAAAATAAGATCTACGGCCATTGGCGGAGAAACCATGCATTATTTTAAGAAGAAAATATTGCGAATAGATTTACCGACGTCAGTAGTATCGATCTACGAAGGAATTTTTTCAATCGAGATTACCGGTACCGAAGCTCAGATTTTCCTGCAAATACGTGAAAAAGCCAAAATTAACCCTTACGCGCCCTGGTGGCCAAACTAATTCTTACCAAAAGTTAGAAATGAGATGCAACAGATTTTCTGTATCCGCTGCAGGAAGAATTTTTCAAATCTGAATTTTAGAAGCACAGATATTCGAAAAAACGCAACTTACTTTTACACCCTTTAGTGAAAAATCTATGCCTAACTTGAAAACGTGACTGTACCTAATATAATCTTCGATATAAATGGAATCGAAGGTACAATAATTTTTTTAATCGAATGTTTCATCATCATCGTCATCATTGTCAACCATTATCAATCCACTGCTGGACGAAGGTCTCCCCAAGTTTCCTCCACAACGGTCTGTCTTGTGCCAGTCTCCTCCATGTCACTCCCGCATACTTTCGAATTTCATCCACCCATCTTCCATGTGGTCTTCTTCTGGGTCTTTTCCTGTCCCTTGGAATCCAATCTAAAATTTCGGCTGTCCATCGATGGTCTGTTCTTCTGGCAGTATGTCCAGCCCGTTGCCATTTCAGGGATTTAACTCTGATCATGATGTCTTCCACTCTTGTCATTTTTCGGATCCACGTGTTCCTCTTCTTATCTCTCCTGGTTACACCAAGCATGCACCTCTCCATGCTGCTTTGAGTTGTCTGCAGCCTTTGTATGTCTCTTTTAGCTAAGGTCCACGTCTCTGCACCATACGTAAGCACTGGAAGGATGCATTGATCAAACACTTTTCTTTTAAGACATAATGGCATATTGCTCTTGAAAATTATGCTGTTTCTTCCAAAAGCTCTCCAGGCAAGTTTTGTACGCCGATTAATTTCTTTACCAATGTGACCCTCACTTGATATCTGCTGTCCAAGATAAACGTACGTGTCTGTTATCTCCAGCTTTTCTCCATCAATCGATAAATCTTCATTTCTTGTAAAGGCATTGAACATCACTTTTGTCTTCAGAAAGTTCATTTTTAATCCCACTTCTTTACTCTTGTCAGCAAGTTCCTGGATCATACTCTGTAGCTCTGATGGGGTAGTTGCAAAAATGACTATGTCATCAGCAAAACGAAGGTGGGTTAGATAATCTCCATTAATCTTTATCCCTTTGTTTTCCCAGTTCAGTGATTGAAAGACATTTTCCAATGTGGCATTAAAGAGCTTCGGAGATATGGTGTCACCTTGTCTCACTCCTTTTCCAATTTTTATGTGTGTTGTATTTTCAAACAGCCGAATCTTTGCACTTGCATTTTCATAGATGTTATTAATAATATTAATGTATGCATCTTCAATACCGCAGGATTTCAGAGCCATTGCAACTGCTGATGGTTTCACCGAATCAAAGGCTTTTTCATAATCGATAAAAGCCATGCACAATGGAAGCTCATATTCCCTCGCTCTTTCAATTAGTTCTCTCAGTACATGGATATGATCTATTGTGCTGTAGCCACTCCTGAATCCAGCTTGTTCTCTCGGTTGAGCCATGTCCAGTGTCACCTTCAAGCGGTGTGAAAGAATTTTAGTGAAGATTTTATAAACCACTGATAGGAGGCTGATAGGTCTGTAGTTATTGAGATCCTCAATGTCACCTTTTTTATGTAGCAAGATCATTGTAGCGTTGTTCCAATCCTCAGGAATTTTCCCTTCATTAAGGCATCGAGTGAAAATTTGGGCGAGTACTGTTTCGATTTCTCCACTTGCTTCTTGTATGATGTCTGGAGTAATTCCATCTTCTCCTGGAGCTTTTCCCCGCTTCATGTTCTTGATTGCATGTGCAACTTCTGCTGGGAGGACTGGAAGAACTCTGGTACTGGTACCTTTCATGATGTCTGGAGTACATGTATCATCCCTTTCATATAATTTGGAGTAGAAATCTTTCACTCTTGTCAAAATTTCGCCTCTATTTCTTGTTACAGAACCATCTTCTTTTCTCAGTGCCATAATCTGTTTTTTCCCCTTACTGAGATGTTCCTTTGCTATCTTTAGGCTTTGGTTGTTTTCAATTGCTTTCCTTACTAGTTCACAGTTGAATTTCCTTACGTCTTCAGTGATACTTTTTCGTACTGTCTTGCATAGCTCTATATATTCCACTTTGGAAGTCACATCTTCTTTAGTTGTCCTCATCACTCTTCTTTTTTGCATCAACATTTTGGTTTTTCCTGATAATTTGTTCACATGCAATTTGTTCTTAGACCCAGCTAATTTTGTTGCTGTTTCCATAAGAGCTTTGGTTACTTTTCTGTTATCTTCAGAAATATCCACTTCTTCCGATGTTAGGCCTTCTAAAGCAGAGAATCTGTTCTTCAGTTCCAATTTGAAGGTATTATGGTGTTTTTTAAGGTTGGTTATGTCAATACATTTTGTTTGTCTTATGAGCTTGCTACGTTCGAGTTTAGTGTTGAGGTGCATCTTACATCTCACCAATCTATGGTCACTGCCTGTGTTGAACTTGTTTAGCTCACTGCAGTCTTCTATGACGAATTTTTTGTTACACATAATAAAATCAATTTCACTTGTCATCCCATTTGGATGTCTCCATGTCTATTTCCTGTGTGGCTTTTTTTTGAAAAAGGAGTTCAAGATGAAAAACCCTTCTGCCTCTGCAAACTCTACGAGAGTATTTCCACGCTGGTTTCTGTTGCCGTGACCGAATTTACCTACTGAAGTTTCATTCTGTTGCCGTTGCCCTATTTTTGCATTGAAATCTCCCATAATTATCTTCAAGTGCTGCTTACCTTTATTATTTAGATCACGAATTTCCTCATAAAATTCTTCAATTTCTTCTTCAGCATGACTTGTGGTGGGTGCATAAGTTTGAATAATCTAAGCCTGGTATCTTCTCGAGAGTTGGATAACGAGTCGTGCAGCTCTGTCAGAGGAACTTTCAACTTCTACAACTTTATCCTTCAGTTTCTTGTTTATTATAAATCCAACACCACTAGTTCTGCCAGTATCTGTCCCACGATAGTAGAAGAGATGTCCACTTTTCAGTTCAATGAGATCTTCTCCTTTTCTCCTTAATTCACTTAGCCCGACGATGTCCCACTTGATCCTTTGTAGTTCCTCTTCCAATTCAAGAAGCCTTGAATCAGAAGATAGGGAGCGTCCGTTGTACGTAGCCAAGGTCAGCATCAGATGGCAGCCTAGTCCGGTCCTCCGGGGATTCTTAGCACCCTCTGCCTTCATATCGCACTGGCCGCTGCCTTGGCCAGGTACATTCCAGCTGCCGGAGACTGAGGGCCAAGATTTAAGTTGTGGAGTCATTTTGGGGGGTTTGGCCATAACTCACCACGCTGGCCAAGCGGGTTGGTGAGTGTGGGATAGCATTTCCTCTAATCCCGATGGTATAGTTATACCGCTATTGGCGGTCGTCAGATCCCTTTTAGTATGAACAGGATGTACCACGAGAAGGCGGGGTTGTCATTTGTCAAGGAGAGGCTGTGATGTTACGCATCACCTGACCTTACATCCCTCGGATGTTTAAAGGCAAATATATGGAATAACATGTATTTTGAATTCGATATCATCTGCTTTTACGCCCTGTACCGGTAAAATTGTGCATCATAAGAAAAAGACTGAAGGATCATCATTCATACATTTCAAGATTCCTAGTGCAAAAAGAATGTTTCAAATCGGAGTAATAGTTGCAGAGATATAGTGTCCATAGGCGGATGGAGGGAAACCCCGATAACATAAGCACGATCTATTTTACAAAAGACGTGATAAAAAGGAAACATCGTTAACCGCTGTAACTAACGCCCTCCTTGCATACAATAGGATCGTATTATCATGTGACCTGTGGATAAGAACCAATTTTTTTATTCCTTTAAATAGAGGGGGAAGGGGGTCTGTGTGACCATTTATGCTCAGCATGAACGAATGGGATATAACTCGTTTTCCTTGGAAATATTTCCCAGCAAAATCAAGTCAATTACAATCGAAGGCGGAAATTAGGTGATAACAAATACTGAGCGTATTATCTTACCTTCATAGAAAGAAGCATCTGATTACAATTTTCAAAGATCAAGAAACAGCGGAATGGAACTTACCTACTGAAACAACTGGAAATTCACGATGCCACATTACAAGGGAAAACATATTACACTTTTCAAATAAATTTGCTAAGAAATGCATTCCAAAATTTAACAAACCTAATTATCGCTGCTGGAAATGAAACACTACTGAGAAAAAATATTTCACTTCCATTAACCTTTAACACGTACAGTATGCTTATGCAAAACTAAATAATTTCGTTATCAGGAAGAATTAATTTCCTTAAGGAAAGTCGAGTACACTAAAAATTAGCGAAAAATTCCATACGAAACAATTTATAGGAGAAGAAGAAATACGTTAAACTTGAACACAAACGCTCAACTACAGAATTTCATCAGGGAAAAAAATAATTTCCTTTTAAAAGATCGAGTACGTGAAGAATTAGCGAAAATTACATGTGAAAAAAAATATATAGTGGGGAGATTATAAAACACGATCGAATGACGAATGCAAATTATCATTCAAACACAAATTCGATGGGCGACGGTTAAGCTGTTTGTCGATAACGTTATCGGAATCATTTAAATTCTTCCTTCACGTTCTCTAAAAGTGATTCCAAAGAAACTTTTTCGATTTCGCTCTGGTCAAAGCTTAATTTAAAGATCAATTGCAGGGAGAGTGTCCATTTTTTTTAAATACGTCAATTTATTTATTTCAAGAGTTAGATAATTGGTTTCCGTAAAAGTATGTAGAGATAGCACTGGACTAATCGTCTTGTTAAATTAAATGACCTCAAAAGTAATATAAAAACTGCAAAATAAAATATTTGACATTATCGATCTCTAAATGAAGGCCAGGATAACACGAAGGTTTAAAATGACATAAAGAACATGATCAGAAATGGAAGCTTGACGGGCATGCGTTTCTCCAGTAGTAGACAAAAAATCATACACGCACACACACACAAAGAACTTAACGTAGTGTTTCACATTGAAAGTATCAGGAACATTCACTCTTGATAACAAAATTACGTACAATGAAAAAGAATGAAAAGAAAACGAAGAAAAAATTAAAAATTTACCTCGCAATGAGAAGCAATGTAGGTTAAAATATCTGGTGATTCCAGACATCCCGTCTTCTGTGGGTGATACGGAATAAAGGTCGTGTACTTGTTGAAGATTAAACTCAAACACGGCCAGGCTTCAACATTCTTTGGATCTCCATGCCCAATTAGGAAGTCAATAAAATGGCTTAATTCCTCATTCTTGTGGCCATTTTCGCAGAAGATTTGGAAAATCTTCTTTAGCAATCTATCGGTGTAATGAATTCCTGTAAACGAGATTTATAAACCAATAAAAGGAGAGTCTGAGCAAAACACAAATCAAATCAATGTGACAGAGTTTGTAAAACAATAAATTGGCAGTGGCAAAGACATTCTGAGTAGTTGGACATGATCGAAATGATCCTTGTGCTATGTTATTTCTCAAATTGCAGTCACAAGAGCAGAGTTCACACGTACACACACACACGCACACAACTGATGGCTCGGCTAAAGTCTGACAGCAAATATTTTTGTGGATTAGATTTTAGGGTAAAAAATGCAGAGACAGTACCTTTCCTCTCAATTAAAAAAAAAAAAAAAAAAGAAAGATAGAAAAAGTATCCAGTGGCCAAGAAGTACTACTAAGGACTTGTAGGGGTACGCTGGAGGTCATCTTGAAACTACAAGGTGTAAAAGTTTTTCGACTATATTTGATTGACTGCCGTAACGATAGCACTAGCCCATTGTTAGAAATATTCATTATCAAGTCTGAAGAGGCTCGGTGCAAAGTTTTAGCAATGTGCACAAAGCAGATCTACTGGAAAGTCGTATTTAAGTTGGAAAAGGTAAATCACATCGTCATGGATTTAAATACTGCAAGTGGCAAATAACCATTGTTTTAAATCTGGAAAAAATGAAAATAAAATAATCAAAAACGCGTCTGCGTCTTAGGCTGACCTTACACGTTCAGTAATACTGTCATTACTTGAAAGTAATGAGAGGGATATTGAACCTGAAAGGCCGCTAGAGATCGAATGACCCCAAGTACCCAGCAAAAACAATCTTGCTGGACCAGCACTATGTTGCCGCTGCCGAACCGTCAATAAAATGTCCGGGCGGCCAACAGAAGGGCCAGCAGTTCAGGCCAACAGTTGGCACCCCATCAGTTGTCATATACCACAAAAGGGCCATCAGTGGGCCATCACAGGCAGTAGCTGCCACAAGTGGCCCTTCAGTGGCCCTGCAAGCACGTGCCAGAAATGATGGCGAGCCTAATGTGGTCCGCTAGTGTGCCGTTAGTGGCAGCTGGCAACCACGTGACGTAACTGGTGGCTTGCCGAATCTTGTCCGTCAATTTCCCAGTAGTATCCATAATATTAATAATAATAAAGATAACCGCAGTTTCCCAAAGCTAGAATTTTTTTTTTTTCCCCCTTACGAAGCTTGCGAATTAACGAACGGCGCTGGGGAAATTTTCTCCACATATCGGAAATACAGCAGATTGTATCTCGTGATAGCTATGCTCTCTACCGACCGGATTAATTTGCCACGCTCGAGCGTATGCTAACGCTGTCGGTTTGGTATGCAATGTTTGTAATCGAATGCTTCCCTCTTTCATTTTACAATATTGCGAGGTATTTTTCATAAAAGTCAGTTTTTGTATAATTGATAAATTAATTTTTTCAACGTAACGATAGCTTTTTTTTTTTTTTTTTTTTTACCTTAAGGGAACTTCACTCATTTTCAAGGCGTGTACATACTTAGAGTCGCTTTCCAAAGTTTTGTACTGTCCTTGCCGTCTTAAAAAGAGATTGTTGAATAAATATATATTTACCCGGGTTCATGTGGCATTCTGTTACATTTTTAACGTTGTGTCTTTCCTTTCCCAAAGCTCCGAGGCTACATTTGTTTTAAACAGTAAAAGATATTTTATTTTACTTCTCGCTATTTTTAGAAGCGAATTCCTCCCAGTCTTGTGTATTCAACCCATGGATGAGTACCCCACATAGCGCTGCTTTTTTTTTCTTTCAAATAATTAATAAATTTTGTACGCGTATAATTTTTTTTTCCAATAAACGTTGTTTTAATGGTTTTCCAGGATATTTGTTTCAAGCGGTTTCAAATGTTTTCTTGTTATTCATCCACTCCATTCCATGAATTGTTATTCATGGGAATGGAGTGGGTGTATTTCATGGCTGTAATCTAGTATTTCACGGCTTAATCTGATATCTTCGTCGACGTAAAATTTCATTAGGAAATTAATTCGCCTCTCCACATATGGATTTTTTCTTAACATCCACTAAAATAACACGATGGCGATAGCGTCGTCTTCAACTAACTGGAACCATGAGAGACACAGCAAGTGTTGCTTCTGCGCATGCGCAGTCCCGTTGCTTCCACCTGCTGTTGGGGGTTGCATTGGTTGCCAGCAACGGGCCACTAGTGGCACTTGCTTGGAGGCCCACAATTCACGGCGATGCTGCAGGGCCATAAATGGCTCGCCAACTGATAGCGCTGCCACCAACGGACCACTACCGGGCCGTCAGCAGCAGATTTCAGCCAGCAGTGACCCATCACTGCCAGCTGGTGGCCAGCAGTTTCCCAGCACTTGTGTCTTTGCGGGGTAATGATGTTGTAGTACCGCGGATCCGGATATTCTGATATCGGAGCTTCAGTATTGGTGGTTGTAGGGGATACTGTCATTTATACTGATTGTGTGAATGCTCGCGCGTCAGTAATCCCGCATTACTCAGTTCAAATTGCCGAGCACTGATGAACGGTTATGTAATCATTAGCAGTGAGCACACGGAGTGCGAAGTCCACGCAAGCGAGGCATTGAAGAGGAAGATGATTCAAAAAGAGATCAAATCTTGGAATCCCATTAAAACATATGAAGCCTTTTCAGAACTGTGGAATTCTTCATTCCTATCGTACATGAACAAAACTTAAAGAAATGTAGCTCTAGATAAGCTGGTAAACATTTGAGGTGAAATGAAACAAGAGGCCAATCGTACTGAGGTGACGAGGACAATAAATACGCTCAGATCAAATTCGCATAACACTGTGTTTCCGATAACACCGTCTTTCCTTCCTAAAAGATGTTCAATCATTCGACGTAATATATTAAATGTCTCTTCAGTTATGCGGAAATAGTTCTAATAATAATCCACTTCCGTAGCACTTATCTCCACCTATAAAACGGCTTGTGCATACTTATCCCGTTGTTTTAGCCATTCTTTCATCGAATACCGGGGCTTAACATGGCGTTTCCTTCTTAAAGCTAAAATTATAGCTAAAGAACCTTTTCTTTGCACATCCATTCTCGAAAGCAGACAAAATCGGTGTACTCTCCGTGACGACTGAACTGGCACTGATGCAAAGTAATTGCGCTTAACAATGAGCGTGTAAGGTGTGAAAGTACTGACGGGGTAATAATGGAGTAATAACGGCGCCGTAAATGAAGTGCAGGAATGACAGTATTATTAGGCGTATAAAGTCTGCTTTAGGGAGATAACACAATCAGCCGCCCAAGTGGTGCATTGACCTTAGCGTTGGATTCTGATCATTCGTCCAAATTCCGAGGAGGCATTGATGTGTTTGTCTTACGGAGATGGTTCTATACCTTCCCTGGAACCGGTGTCCCGAAATAAGGGACGAACGACTGCTTTTAGCCAACTGGAGCTGCCCATTGTGGTCGTTAAGCCTCCAATCAAAAAAAGAAACACTATCATAGTCCAACGTTTTTGTTGGTATGCATTCCTTCGTAAATATAAATCATTTCACTTCTTAAGGTTTAAAGATCTCCCAGTATAGGCAATCTACAGCTTCGCTTCTTGCTACCTGCATATAGTGTTTATGAAAACGAGTTTATAGCAAGTTTCATAAATTTGGTGTTACACAGAAAATAAAACAATTTGGAAGAAAGAATTGAAAGTTGAGAAAAAAAAAAGACAAATTTCACTTTAAAAATAACATAAGCATTACTTACGTAGGCCCTTATACCAAGATCTGCTCTTTTCTTCTTCGTCGTATTTCCCATACTGCTGGCCGTGACGCACGATATTCGTCGCAACATTGTCGAAACACAAATCTTGCAGACGAGGAAATTCGTTTCCGATGGACATATTTTACTTCGTCCTCAGCTAAGGGAAAATTCCAGAATCAGATCTCACATTTTTATCACCGGTAACAAATGTATGCATTTATAAATTAAGAATAAACATCATATTAAAGACCATCGAAAATTTCTATTACACAGTTATTGAAATCACATTTCACAGTGCGCAATAGACACAAATTATGACTTCCTTCAAGGCACAATAAAAACACATTTCTATTACACAGTTTTTGAAATCACATTAAACAGTGCGCAGTAGACACAAACTCTGACTGCCTTTATGGCACAATAAAAACACAAGAAAGATGACACTGAATTCTCGGGTGTAATGAATACATCTTTTAAATCCTTCAGACACGAAAAAGATATTTATTTCAAAGCAGATTTACAGAAAACCTGAAGATTCAGCAAAAAAGGAAATATCCTAATCCCACCATGGGAAAATGTGCATAGACAACTGATAATTTAAAATAAGCAACGTGAAAGGGTTATTTATAACAGTGTTAGAATAAGGAATAAACATTTTGAAGGCCTTTGGAATTTGCAGATCATTGACCTGCCAAAATGTCCAGTGGAAAAAAAAAACCTTACATATTTACGATTTATGTAAACAATAGCGTGTTACGGAGATGTAATATAGGAATTTCTGGAAGATATATTAAATCTTTTCTTGGTAGCATTTCTATTTCCTAGTTTTTTTCCTTTGTCTTTGGGCCTGGGAAAATATTATTTATTTTCTCTAGTCAGAAAGTAACGGATTTTAGACACCTTCCAGCTGCATTTTAGGATTCCTCTCCAAAGACATCACAATTGAGAGAGCCATTTGAGACACTACTTTGTGCATTTCGTAGCTCATTCGGGTTGGTCAAGCGCAATTAGCACCTTTTGCCGGCCTTTGATCAACAGTTTTCGAAAAGAACAGATCATACCATATGTAGAGGATTTTAGGAAGCGAGAGTGTGACTTCAACGGCTGGCTCATACGGCAGATTTCAGTTGCCCCCGTTGCGGCTGGTGACGTAGCTGGGATGCATCGCTGAGTGTTAGGAATCGCGTTTGCTTTACTCTGTGCGGGGAACTCTGATGATAAATACAACTACTGAGCTGCCGAATACGAAACAAAATGGTGAAATGAATTAAAAAAACAAAAGGAGTGAAGCAGAATATGCCATTGATGTTTTCCACTTCTATATATATGTGTGTGTATTACTTCCATCAAACGCGAAAATAATGCGTTTTTGTTCATAACAAAACCACGTCTACTGTGATTTTTGTGAAACGTTTCGGATGTCCAACTGCCCATTTACTTCGACTTTTACCATCTACAAGCGAGCTTACCTGTGTTTTTGTAAGTATGTTTCGAAAACATTTGTCGTTTTTTTTTCTTTCAATTTTTGATTTTTCGTATTTTGGTGTTTTAAGTTCATTTTCAGTTCCCTGATTAATTTTAATAAAGGTCAGCCCGAACGATTCCATCTTCTGGCTTTGCGAGAAAAGCTCTTTAAAATATTATTTTTTTCCCTGTTTTCAGAAAGTTTAGCTCTTTTTCTGTTATTAACATTTTGTCATTTAAAAAATTGTACTCTTTTTTCTTTATTTGAACATATCACATTTCACGCAGAAAACTGTCTCTTCATCTGATGCAGGTTGAATAGCAGCCGCGTTTTCTTCAGAAGACCTTCTTCTGGGACTAAGATTTTTAAGTGTATCAAAAGCATCATGCAGTATTTTTCTATGACTTGGTATAGCCAACGATTTCAATAGCTTTTTCATTAGTAAACTAAGCAAACGATACATCACATCGTCTTCATACTTACTATTTAAAAAGTACTCACTTCAAATCGTGGCAATTTTCTCATTAAAAGAATCTGCTGTGCAACACCTGTTAACCCAGACTTTTGTAAGTACTGGGTTGTTTCGAGGGAAACAGCGAAACATTACAACATGTTTCTCCCTTTCGCATTCCTGCTGGTATTTCGACATGTAGCAAAAACGCGAGAAGTCCTTATTAATATAGTAGCCATTGTATGAAAACGATTTACTAAAGAAATTAAATAAAAAAAAATCGATGTCAGAAATGCAACCAGACATACAGCAGATAACTAATGCGAATGCAACAAACGTGGGTCAACAGCATCCACCGAGCTTTTACATCGCGCACCCTGATAAGTGACATGCAGCCTCGTGACGTCACTGAGCAGAGCAGGCGAGGACCACTTCAACGACCAGAAACACAAAGGGATGAGCCAGCCCTTGCTATAAGCCCTGGTCCGACCCAAGGTCTTAAACGTCCCTTAGAAGTAGGAAGCTAGAAGATTTGGGCTAGAGTGCCTGGAAGCAAAGGGTTTCCGAAAAGAACATCCGTGGTTCCAGGTTTTAACGGGTTGGCGCCTTTAATCTGTGGAAGATCGTTACCGATGTGTATATTGGAGGTCTGTGGTTATTTTCCTACTGGTATAGGTAGGAGGTAATTTTCCTACTGGTGACGTAATCATTTTTGCAACTACCCTATCAGAGTTGCAGAGTATGATCCAGGAACTTGCTTACAGGAGTGAAGTGGGATTAAAAATGAACTTTCAGAAGACAAAAGTGATGTTCAATGCTTTTACAAGAAATGAAGATTTATCTATTGATGGAGAAAAGCTGGAGATAACAGACACGTACGTTTATCTTGGACAGCAGATATCAAGTGAGGGTCACATTGATGAAGAAATTAATCGGAGTACAAAACTTGCCTGGAGAGCTTTTGGAAGAAACAACATAATTTTCAAGAGCAATATGCCATTATGTCTTAAAACAAAAGTGTTTGATCAATGCATCCTTCCAGTGCTTACGTATGGTGCAGAGACGTGGACCTTAACTAAAAGAGACATACAAAGGCTGCAGACAACTCAAAGTAGCATGGAGAGGTGCATGCTTGGTGTAACCAGGAGAGATAAGTAGAGGAACTCGTGGATCAGAAAAATGACAAGAGGGGAAGACATCATGATCAGATTTAAATCCCTGAAATGGCTGTGGGCTGGACATACTGCCAGAAGGACAGACCATCGATGGACAGCCGAAATTTTAGATTGGATTCTAAGGAAAAGGAAAAGATCCAGAAGAAGACCACATGGAAGATGGCTGGATGAAATTCGAAAGTATGCGGGAGTGACATAGAGGAGACTGGCACAAGACAGACCGTTGTGGAGGAAACTTGGGGAGACCTTCGTCCAGCAGTGGATTGATAATGGTTGATGATGATGATGATGATGATAGGTAGGTAGGAGCAAGGGAGTGGGACAGTCAGCGACGAAGAAAGAGTGGTCGCATGAAATGTCCACGAGTAGAGTCTCTCGGGCAGGAAGTTTTAGCTGGCGCAGATATAGCCCCCCCCTCCCCTCCTTCCTACCGCGGGAAAGAAATGAGAAAATGAAAGCAGGTACCGCAGGGAGAGAAGAAAAATTCTTTAAACTGGATCCTAGGAAGCGAGAAAGCAAGTGCTGTAAGACAAACACAACAGCCATGGTTCACCGAACGGGATTCGAACCCGAAACCATTTCAGAAGAATGATCATAAATTAGCGCTTAGACAACTGTGCCACCGACATTGACCTTATTTTTCGTATGTGAACTTAAAACAAATGCCGTATTTTAATTGGAAAATACTTATTTTTCTACGAAATATAATCCAAAGTATTTAAAATATTATTAACCTCTACGAAACTTAATCAATTTCGGCTTAAACATATTATATTTATTAACATCAATAAATAACTCTATATTTTCTATACCATTTCAATTTCACGTAGTCAAAAATTTTCTATTATGTTGTAATAGCACCAATTGATAGTCTGACAACTTTCATTTACATTTTTTCCAAGCTTAGGACTGGCAGTTAAAAAACCGGGGTTTTTAAAAATTGTGAGCAGAACATGCTCTTATCTATTATGAGCCAATACAGGGCCATATTTGGAGAGGGGGAAGGACCTCGCTCGCCCGAAGGTGTTTCTTTTTTTTAAGTTTACGCGTTAAAATACAACTTACATTAGAAGAAAAAATGCTTTATTTTAATAAAACTACGTTAACTTACATTAGTCGACTTACATTTACCCCAACTTTGCAACGTAAGCAAGAGCTGTTAGACACTTAAACTTTTTGTTGTATTATAGGTTTCTAATATGTGCTCAGTCTTTCTATCTAGAATCACATATTTCTTCTCACGTTTTTTGTCAGAAATATTCAAGTCCGCACAGTCGCTTAAATAACAATCTGCGTTTTCCTTCTTCTCTCGAAATAGAAATAGGCCTTTAAATGATGCATGGCGTCTCCCGATTCGTTTGTATAGGCGGTGATTCCAGTCCATGGCGTTATTTGTTCCATGGAACTGATTGTGACAATTCCACATCTCAATGTGGATATCTCTTCCTAACTAAATTAATAAATATCTCTCTAAGTTTTGGTTCTTCAGGGCAATCATTTATCTTGGTTGTATAGCACAAGCAATATGCCCAATTCGTGCTTCATCCACTGAACTTCCTATATCAGCGTGTACAGTGTACAGCTGACAAAATTGCTTGCCACTACTTTTGAAAGTTCTACCAATGGAAAATGATGAATATGTTTGCAACGTTTCTTATCCCTTCGCAGTGGCAAAAAAAGTAATTCTTTTTCTTCCTTATAAGAGAAAACTGGATCGTCGTCCATTTTGATGCATGGGGAAGTCCTCCACATTCCGAAAATTTCCACACCTTTTTCAGTCAGGGACCGTGCTCATATTGCAGTTTACACAAAATATAAAAAGTGATGGAGATTTCCGATGTCACCATTTCTTATTTTACGCTGTTTAAAACAAGATGCAGCTGTATAGCTAAAACAAATGTGTGGGAGAAATTTCTGGTGTCAGCATTTCGACCTTTACTACAGTTTATAGTAACCGTTGGTCGTACAAGAGCAGGCGTACAAAGTGGGAAACATTTCCGGCGTTGGTATTTTTTATTCCGTCGTGCTCATGTTTATAACGTTTACATAACATGTCAAATTATTAATATTGCGATAATACTCAGGAAGGAAATATTAATTGTTAGGCCTACGTCTAGGCCCTTTCAACAGTTTTCTTTACGTCATTCCCACATTTCTAAACTTCACATAACAAGTAATGTCAATATTATTTCGCTTTTACTTATGCGCCACACGTTAATTTACAAAGTGTTCGCCTAGGCCCTTTTAACACTTTTTTCTTCGCCGATGTGATATTCGTAACTTATATGAAAAATCAAGTTAACAGCTTTGCGCTTTTACTTAATTATAAAAATATTAATTATTACGCCTTATGATTAGACTATTTTAACAGTTGTTTTTCTTCCGATGTCATATTCATAACATTTACATAACAAGTAAAATGAAAAATATTGTGTTTTTCCTTTGGCACCAAATATTAATTAATAGGCTTGAGACCTAGGCTTTTTTAACAGTTTTTAATCTGTCGATCTCATATTCATATGTTTTACATAAAAACTTCATTTAAGAGCCCTGTGCTTTTATTTGTGCCCTAAATATTTATTTCTAGGCCTCAGGCCTTGTTTTTTTTTAAGTATGTTAATCCTCAGATGTTATATTCATAACGCGTACATATTAAGTGAGGTTATTAAAGTTGTGCCTCTACTTTGGCACAGAGCATTAATTAACAGCCTGTAGGACATTTTAAAAGTTTTTACTTCATCACACTTAATATTCTTGGCCACCTGGAACCAGCCAGTGGCTCTAAATTAGGGACGGGTGACTGCTCATATCCCAGTGAGTTGCAAATTGTAGTGGTCAAAACAAAAAGGTATAAATATTTATAACGTTTGGGAGGATGTCAAGTTATTAATATTGCTCTTTTATTTAGGCATAAATTACTAGGGCCTATGACATCAGAGAATAAAAACTATTAAACGAGAATGTATTTAAAAATGGCAACTGAAATTTTTCCTACAGAAATAATGCCCACTTTTCGAAAATACAACAATACCAACTTCTAAAAAATAGTAACAAATGCCCACAGAAAGAACACCCCGGTAAAAATGCCGGCTTTTCGAAAATATGTCAACTGTCGACTGATATCTCTTTCGTCTCTTAAAAATGTGGTCTTTTCTTCTATTTCATTAAGAAAGGCCTTAAAATTAAGTAGCCGACAAATCCCGTGAGATCGGGGATCGGACAAGTGACCACAAAAGTTTAAGGGGTCGTATAAAATTTGCAGTTTCTTGTCCCTATACATAATAATTTAACTGGGAACTTCATATAAATTTCGATAAAACTTTCGATAGTCGGACTTTTTTTTACTTGGCACTTGATGATAATGGAATCGCCTATTTTGGGGTGCGACGTGCCGATGGAGGTGATTCCCCATGTCCTGAGACAAAAAGCGAAAACTTCTCCAATCATTTGTTCTCTGCGGGGCCCGAAAATTGTGACGGCCCAGAGCTTCCAGAAGTGTTAAGACGGCACTGCCGTCGTAATACAGGATGAACTATCGGTGGGCCCCCATATTATGTGCCGACAGGCCTTACTCAAGAAAAAACAAAGAAAAAGTAAATATGTATTTGCAGATGCAATCTTGTAGGAGGAAAGAGAGAATACTAAAACGACAAAGTCTGTCTTCCATTTGGAGGGCTTCGAGAAACAAGAAACACAAGTAGCAAATGTTCCGATGAGCCGAACCCTGTTTTGGTGCATCCAAATTCCTAATAGAAGCCCCGTCCCTTTGGTCTGATCGCCTCTACCTCAGACCGCTTTTGCCAGCAGTAGTTGAATAATCAGTACAATTCCATCAAATATACTATTAACAGTCTGGGATAGAAACTCGAAATTTACTGTGTACGTTAATGCATTGAGGTTCACCTACGGTAAAAATGTTGGGTTGCTGCTTTTTATATGTACATATTTTTTTCCTTTTTGCACGAGATCTGCATACCAGAGGATCAAAACCCTCTTGAGGGCAGAGGGAGATGGGGCAGTTAGTTTCCACTGGGTACGAAGCCATGTCGGAACCCTAGGAAACGAAAGGGCAGATCAGCTGGCGAAGGCAGCCACGCTGAAAGAGACGGTCGACGTGCAATGCAGAACGCCGCGAAGGTGCATTCGCGCAGCACTAGCACGTCGGACCATGACCGAATGGCAGGTCAGATGGGACACGGGAGAGACAGGGCGGAAGACACACAGAGTGTTTCCGAAAGTCTCGACCAAACGAGCACAGACAAATAAGTTCCTGAATCAAGTACTCAGTGGCCATGGCATCAGCCCTGAATACCTAGGCAGATTTGCCATCAGGAACTGCACTTGTCCCTGTGGAAAGAGAACGGCAAGCATAGAACACTGCGTACTCGAATGCAGTGGCTTCGCCGAATGGAGAAACACACTGATCCCAGGTGTGCAAAGAACGCGAAGATTGGATCTGCTCATCCAATCTTCCGTTAACAGGAGGGCGATAATAGCCTTGGTTGAAAGGCTAACCCTCCAGCAACATACCATCTTCCCCAATCAAACGGGGACCGAAACGCAGGAGGTGAACGTGCACACCGAAAGCGAATCGGAAGATGAATGAGGGTAGAAGTCTGTGGGAAAGCAGACGAAGAAACCACCAATGTAAATATTCTGTAAATAAATTTTGCTATCTCTTGATGTTGTAAGTCCTAAGCATGAGGACAGTGTATACATGTGTGTAGGTGTTTGAAAAAGAAAATAAAGGGAAATTATTCCCCAAAAAAAGTTCGAGGGCAAGGAATCTTCCAGTCAGCGAAAAAGTAAGAAACGACCTATCCCGCCAGACAGAGCGGGAACCCAGACAAGGTATTCTAGGTCGCCTGCCAGCACGTCACCACGGGCTGGTCTCTGGGCCATTGGGGTGGCCAGGGTCCGAACCGCGTCTCAAGGCAGGATAATTGTCGCAACATTTCAAAATAACATCCAAGGTGCTCAACAAGTCCCCGTGGAGCCAAGACAGATTGGCGGAACGGGACAATGAAATCAGTATATTACTTACCTTTTGGGCTTTCCAGTAACGCGAATTCTTGAAATGCAGTTCTGGGAAGTCTATTTCAGCTACAGCAAACAAACTTTTTCCAGTTTAAAGTAGTTAAAAAATAAAATAAAATTCGCATTCTAGAATTTCTCTCACTTTATAAATTTGCACTGAAATTCTAAACATTTTCGATTTTCTCAAGAGATCATTTTATAATTATTTTATTATTAATCACAGGTAAATCTTCAAAAAAAATAATTTTTGACAAAAAAAGAGAATAAACTATTAGAAATTAGGATTTCAGTTTTACCACAATGAAATTCGTCTGTTGCTTCTCAGCAAAGGAAGTAATTTTTTCTTATACTAAATCTTACTATAGAGACGCGGTGTGTTCAGAAATATGGGTAAAATGTTATTGTTTCAATACAAAATCCCACAATGTTTCGTTCATTTTTGCTGAAATAATGTTTAAACAGTAAATAATGATCTGACTTAACGGTTTTTTTTCTGGGGAGGTGTGTGTGTGTGTGGGGGGGGCGTACCTTCATATTTTCTTATAAAAATGACACCCTCAAAATCAACTTCCGTGGCCGTTTATGGATCGACATTACGCCACTGCTTCCACCATTTGGAAAACAAACTACAGTGGCCTTAAAAGGCTAGATATCGTATGTGTTTAAGCGGAAGAAGAGTTCTGATTAGACTTTTCAAATGCATAGTTGAAATTAAACTATTTTTTATGAAATTAAGAAAGGCGTCATTTCTTCTTTCTGTTGACATTTCCTCTTATTTTCGAGAAGTGGGCATTTTTTCCGCGCCCATTCTTTCCTCATACCATTAAAAGGGCCTAGCTAATGCTTAGGAATTAACGTTTAATACCTAAGTAAAAGCACAATATTTCTAACGTTCCATGTTATGAATATGAGATCGGCAGATTAAAAAACTGTTAAAATCGCCTAGGTCTAGGTATTTTTTCATGAAATTAGAAAGATCTACATATTTCTAACAGATTTAAGAAAACATGTCAACATCTGGCGTATTTTCCTATTTTCGAAAAGTTGACATTTTTCTGCAGGCATTTTTTTTACATTCGGTGACACAGAAAGTCTGAACTGTAACCTGTCCCTGGTAATAAATGATTTTGCCGTACTATGGCAACAATCGCTTCTTCGTTCTTTTGCCAAAACGGAAAGGATTGTACAACGCACAACCGATGTAGGGTGAAAATATCTACGCGAATGACTTTCTGTTAGGAATATAACTTATTGACAGCCATGGACTTCTCACGTAATTTTAATCAATAGAAATACAAAATAAAGAAAATTTTACCTGATGTAATTTAAGACACTAATAAACGGTGCTCCACAGCAGAAATGTTCTACACCTGTCAAGGTAGAATAAACTGAACTCACTCAACTTCAAAGAAGGCAGGTTTCTATATGAGCGAAGATTTTCAGATAGAATTTAATCCAAACCCTAAGGGAGCAAAGTAATGTTGCGCTTTAGAAAAAGCATGGAGGTCAGTGATGATTATGTCGCGGCCTTGCCCATTGGCAAAAGGAATCCCTACCTATAAAATGTCGTTGTTCAAGATATAGGGGAGAAACGCAAGATGTGGGAATGGCATATTTTATTCCCTCTTTTTGAAGCTCCCGGGGGTGATTACTGACAGAAATCTGCATGAAATCATTTGCTAATCTTTATCGTCTGAGAGGAATTTGCAAAGGATAATGTTGATATATATGAGAGAGATGCTGCTGGCAGGTGTTTATGAAAAATTTAAAATTGGTGTGGTGCTAAAACTTTAGAAAAGGTATAGGAAGTGGGAAGGGCGTGAGTGAAAGCAGAGTTTTGATGGCTAGAAGTTTTTAGTGAAACATTTAGGCTTTGAACATAGGATTAAACAAGAAAGATGACATCGAATTTTCGAGTGTAATAAGCACGTCTTTTGAATCCGTTCTGACGCAAATTAAATTTATCAAAGCTATTCAAAGTCAATGGAACCTGCAGGGAAAACAATAGATCTGATGAAAGAAAGAAGATTTTCAATCGGGATTTCAATCCCTCAGATATTGCTGTAAACGGAATCGTGAGCTTACGAACTCTTAGAAACAGAGATATCGACAAAAATAAGATGTGATTTTACGTCCCCTGGTAAGAAAACCATGCATTATTTTAGGAACATAGTATTCTCAAAAGGGTTTTCCATATAAGCGGTATCGGTCGAAGAAAAAAATTAGTCGAGTTTTCAGGAGCCCAGATTTTGCAACAACTACTTCAGAAGCAGAAATTAAGACTTATGATCCTGGTGGCTGAACCATTCTTTACCAAACATTAGAAATTATGTGAAAAATATTTTCCATCAGGTCTTGTATGCGATACAGGAAGAATTTTTCAAATCAGAGATTTAGGAGCAGAAATAACGCCGAAAACGCAATTTACCTTTGTGCCCCTTAGCGGAAAGTCTATGATTTACTTGAAAATTTTGTATTTATAGGAAAAACATTTCGCATCGGAAACACTATCCAACAAAGAAGGAATTTTTCAAATCGTAATCTTAGAAGTAGAGATATTGAAAAAAAAAAAAAGATATACATCTATGCCCCCTGGCGTAAAAACCATGCATTATTTCAAGAAGAAAATTTTCCGAAAAAGTTTGTCGACATGAGTAGTATCGGTCAACAATTGATTTTTTTCCAATCGAGATTTCAGAAGCTCATATTTTGCGGCAAATACAACAGAAGCGGAAATTAAGACTTACGCCACCTGGTGGCCAAACCAT
Source organism: Macrothele yani (assembly GCA_039090855.1). NCBI lineage: Eukaryota > Metazoa > Arthropoda > Arachnida > Araneae > Macrothelidae > Macrothele > Macrothele yani. The sequence continues at coordinate 125,485,242 of CM077024.1, read as the reverse complement.
TTTTTACAAAAAAAATAGAAATTATGTGGAAACGATTTCCTATCAACAGCTGTATCCGGTGCACAGAGAATTTTTCAAATCGGAGATTTAGAAGCACAGATATAGGGAGAAACGCAATTTAGCTTTACGCCCCTTAGCGGAAAGTCTATGAATTACTTGAAAATTTTGAAATTATATGAAGCACATGTCACGCTGGAAACACTATCCAACAAAGAAGGAATTTTTCAAATCGGACTCCTAGAAGTAGAGATATTGACAAAAATAGGATATACGTCTACGCCCCCTGACGTAGAAACCATGCACTATTTTAAAAGAAAATGTTCCTAAAAGGTTTGTCGACATGAGTAGTATCGGTCTACAAACGTCGTTTTTTTTAATCGAGAATTTAGAAGCTCATATTTGGCTGCAAATACATCAGAAGCTGAAATTAAGATTTACGCCCCCTGGTGGCCAAACGATTTTTTTACAAAAATTAGAAATTATGTGCAAATGATTTCTCATCAGGAGCTGTATCCGGTGCAGAAAGAATTTTTCAAATCGGAAATTTAGAAGCAGAGATATAGGGAGAAACGCAATTTACCTTTACGCCCCCTAGCGGAAAGTGTATGACTTACTTGAAAATTTTGATATTATATGAAAAACATGTCACACGAAAAACACTATCCAACAAATAAGGAATTTTTCAAATCGGACTCCTAGAAGTAGAGATATTGAGAAAAATAAGATATATATCTACGCCCCCTGGCGGAGGAACTGTTGGATATTTTGGGAAGAAAATATTTTGAAAAAGTTTATCGATGTGAGTGGCATCAGTCCACGAAATAATTTTTTCAATCGATATTTTAGAAGCTCAGATTTTGTGGCAAATACATCAGAAGCAAAAATTAACTCTTACGCCCCCTGGTGGCCAAAGTATTCCTTACCAAAAATTCGAAATTATATGCAAAAGATTTTCCATCAGGAGATGTATACGTTGAAAACAAATTTTTCACATCGGAGTTTTAGGAGAAGAGTTCTCGGGGAAAATGTTATTTACTTTTACCCCTAGCGGAAAATCTATGCGTAATTCGAAAAGGAAACTATATCTAAAACACTCTTCGACATAAGTGGACTCGAAAGAGAAAAGAATTTTTTCAATTGGATGTTTAGAAACAAATATGTGGATTAAAACGTAGTTTTGAATTCGACATCATCTGAATTTACGCCCTCTAGCGGCAAAAATGTACATCGTAAAAAACAAAACAAAATAAAGGATCATCATTCGCATATTTCAAGCTTCGGAATGCGAAAGAGAAGCACGATCTTTTTTTACAAAAGACGTGCTAAAAATGTATATGTTTCTAAAGGTAGATGTAGATATTTCAACAAATCTTCTGCATGCTGAAATGATTCAGAAAAGTATCTACAAATTTTGTAATGGACGAAAATTGAGAGATGCATATATTTTGCAGTTGCAATGACTGATTTGAAACATCTGCTTTTAAGGGGAAAAATAAAAAATAAAAATTAGAATGCTATATATACATAAAGCTCAAATTTTAAAAAAGGAAAATTATTGCATCACCGTAGAAAATTTTGAAGCAAGATTCATGTAAATGTTTATTGCTATTGACAATGATGCTATATGGTAATAGAAAGGACTAATACTTAAAAATTAAACTGTTAAAGAACAGTGTTTCTGCGTTTTACTGGACAAATGGTCGCTACCGAGTAGCTGTGGTAATCACCCCATGGCCGCCCCAGTTGCGCAGTGGTCTAAGGCGCTGGCCTCAGATCGTTCGTCCGTAAGGTGTCCGGGTTCGAATCCCGGCAGGCATGGATGTTGTGTTCGTCTCACGGCACTGGCTCTCTCCCTTCCCTGGAACCAGTGACCCTAAATTAAGGACGGGCGAAAGCTTATAACCCATTGAGTTGCTCACGTTGGTGGTTAAACCTCAGATAAAAAAAAAATAAAAAAAAATCACTCCATGTTATATTTTTTTTTCTTTTTTTTTTTTTTTTAGATTTAACGACCACCGTGAGCAACTCAATGGGCTATAAGCAGTCGCCCGTCCCTAATTTAGAGTCACCGGTTCCAGGGAAGGGAGAGAGCCAGTGCCGTAAGACAAACACAACATCCATGCCTCACCGGGATTCGAACCCGGACCCCTTCCGACGAATGATCAGAGGCCAACGCCTTAGACCACTGCGCCACCGGGGCGGCCCATGTTATATTCATCACGTTTAATGTCATTTATATGTAGGCTCAGAAGGCATATATGTATGTGTGCGTTATACACTTTTAAACGGGGGAAAGGTGCGATTTTATGTAGTTGGGGCTGTCTGAGAAAAAAAAATTGGCGGGGGGTAGGGGGGTCGTGTGTGTATATATATCTCCCTGTGTTATGTGTGTGTGGGGGGGGGGCGTTGTGTGTGCATATATATCTCCCTGTCTTGGGGGGGGTTGGAAAGGGTATATATCCCTGGCTGCGGGGGGCGGTGTTTAGGCTTCTCTGGTTTATTTCTCATTCTACCAAAATATATTCCAACGGTTTGAAAAAATATCAAATGCATCGATCTTATATTTTTTTAAACTGGAAGGAATACATGTAATATTCACATGATCTTTTCGGTTTTAGGAAACATCAGTGAAATACCTAACTCTTCAGTCAATCATTCAATCTACCAGTAAGACAAATAGATAATGAATAAATTGAAAAAATAAAAAATTGAAAGATCAGTCGATAAATAGAGTGGAGTGGTTGTCTTGAGTTCGGTGAGCACTGATACCGCGCCTCAGCCAAAAACAGGGAACTACTTAATCTACTTACTAAGCAAAGGGCCTACGAAAGACTTAATCACTTAATGTAAGGAAGTTTAGGAAAAGTGGCCACACAGAAAACTTGTCATAGAGATGGGATTTGATTCATTTCAAAAAATCAATTCACTTCACCTGAAAGTCCATTTCAACGAAAGGTCGTTTTATTTAGAAGTTCATTTCAATTATTTTTATCTTAAATATTCAGTTCCGTAATGCAAGCTGTAGTTTGAAAACAAAGCTGTTAAAACCAGTGTGACCTTAATTTATTTTTTGATCCCAACCTCTTCCTTGCACAGCTACGTAAGAAAAAGAAAAGAAAATGCTTCATTCAATTTACGAATCTACGTATTGTTTTTTTCAGATGTGGCTTCTGAGCGTTAAAATAGGAGGAATTTTCGTGATGCAACTTTTTTGTCTTTCAAAGACCTGCTGAAACGACTCTGATCTGTAACGCAATGTAGGTCTGAGGTTAGGTCAGAATGGTGTGGATCAGATGACATCACAGAAAACTGGCTCTTGTAGGTATGGCAACAATGCACAATGCTTGCTCATGCAATTACAACATTAATTGGTGGAGAAGTAATTACAATATGCGAGTTGTTGAAAAAAATGAATAAGAGGTAATTTTAACTTCTCAATTATAACATTGTTGTACAAAGGGAATGCATTGTTTGTCTTTTTTAATTTGGGATGGGGACGGGAATAACGACCGTCATGAACTCCTTGTTAGCAATCGACCGGTGCTTCTTTCGGGATGAGCCGCGGGTGGCCTAGTGGTCAACGTTCGTGACTGCCACGGAGATGACTTCGGGATTGATCCCAGGCAGACACGAACTCTCGAACCATTAAATATCAGCCGTGCGTCGGATGGGAACGTTAAGCCGTCGGTCCCTGGGTATTGGTCCCCCGGTTTTAAGTAAGGTCATCGTCATCTCCATTTCTACCTCACTTCCGTGTCACTTTCCTATGGCGTACTATAGCCCAAGGCTCCTAGCTTCCGATTTCTAAGTGTTGTTTAAAACCTGGGAACAGACACACCCTTCCTAAAACCCTCTACGTATGATCTGATCTGATCTAATTCAGGGCTGCAGTTTCTAGAGAAGGAAGAGAGACAATGACAAACGCAACCACAAATCTTCCAGGACTGGGACCGACCTCAGACGACTAGTCAGATACCTACGCCTCTGACCACTCAGCCACCAGTGTGAGCTCCGCAACTGATCAGAACATTTTAATAAATTTTGCATCTTATTCTCTGAGAATAATTTTTAGATAAATATCTAAGTGATTGTGAGTTTGTACTACATGCTACTGTATGTAGTCAATTATATTTTCGAGCTGCTAATAATGTGCTTGTGAATTTTTTTTATTGATGGATCGATAATGTGAATCACTCTTCCGTTTAAATGCATCTGTTTATCTTTTAACTCAAAGTGGCCGCGGATGGCCTTGTGGCCAACGTTCGCGACTGCCACGGAGGAACCTGAGATACTAAATATCCTCCGTTCGTCGGATGGACACGTTAAGCAGTCGAACCGTGGATACTGCACACCCCCCAACACCCGTGATAAATCTTTAAAATAAAATCTTTTTCGTCCGTTCTACCTCGCTTCCGTGTCACTTTCCTATCATGTACTCTAGCCGAAATCTCCTAGCTTCTTATTTCTAAGGGTTGTTTAAGACCTGGGGTCTGACACTCCCTCCTAAAATCCTTTATATCTGATCTGATCTTTTAACTCGATTTATTGGTTTCTGAGATTGTAGAAAATACTTTGTGCTGGTATATATGTTGTGCAAACGCCCAACATATAACTGGATAGAATGAAACGCCATCTTGTATAGACAATAACGTTTTAGATGGTAATATAAAGCTCAAATGAAGTTGATTTTTATAAATAAGTACGGAAATTGTTATTCGTTCTTTCCCAACAGTCCAGACAAAGAGGATATATGAGAAATAGTTGGACGTTTCTTGATTACTAGACGGAAAATGTCCCAATGTATATCCACCCATGGAAATATTCGCCCATTGCAAAATATCACAAAGAAAAAAATGACAACTCCTTCTATATTAGATAATTGTCAAATTGAATGAAATAATAAATAATTAATATATCCATAAGATATAATCTCATAAGTACGCGTTAAAAAACTTATTTACTCTAGATATCGAATATTTCTTCAGTTATAGAATAATTAATATATATGAAATACGTGGAGATAATGTAAATGGACGATGTCATCACTCTTTCCACGTTATTATTATAACGTGGAAAGAGTGATGACATCGTCCATTTACAGTTATAGAATAAAATGATGGCAATGGTGAGCTATTGAACTTTTCAATTACTACTGCACTGCAAGAACCGCAAAATGAGTTCATCAAATCAAGAGGGATATAATTATAAGCAACTGCTTAGATTTGAAGTAACTTATTATTTTACTATAATATAAATACCTCGGATTTTCAAATAAATTGGCAGCTAGAAGGCCATTTCGTGACTGAAGCGGAATAAAATGTTCATGAATTGTTCTGTACAAAAGAAAATACAACTTCAATTATAGCTGCCAAGAATTGGTTACATTAAAAAAAAAAAAAAGAAAGAAAAAAGTGAGCACTTACCTTTTTCCTTTACTTGAAATTCACAAATAGCAGCTCGTTCTTTCCGGTTGACTTCGTAATCCACCCAAAAATTTCTTGAATGTGTCGTTCTCCGTTGATGTCTAACCGAATTTGACAACGCTGCTGAATTACACTGTACTAATATCTTTCCCAGACTGAGGCAATTCTCAGCATGCCGATAGCACAGTTTTTTATATTGGCTGTTGTAGTATTTTGTACGTGACGTCACCATGCAATACAGCCAATGGGTGACTTACTTGGGGGAAAAGCGTGAACACCTGCTATTTTGTCTAGTGCAGACACATAAGTATAATCCTTTAATCCTTTTGAAACCTTAAGCTCCCTTTGACTATAAAATATCTGAACAGTGAAAATTGGAAATTACCAGAAATTAGATCAGATCACTGCTAGAGGATTTTAGGGAGTGTCTGACCCCAGGTCTTAAACAACCCTTAGAAATAGGAAGCTAGGAGGTTTGGGCTAGATAGCCCGATAGGAAAGTCACACGGAAGCGAGGTAGAAAGCCGCCTTGATGTATAACTGGGGGGCTAGTACCCAGGGCCCTATGTCTTAACGTGCCCATCCGAAGCAGGGCGTTTATTTAGTGGTTCGAGCGTTTGTATCTGCTGGAATCGAACCTGAGGTCTTCTCCCTGGCAGTCACGAACGTTGACTAAAATTACTGTAGTGAAAGAGGGATTGTTTAAATACGGACTTACATAACTCGTCGTGGTCGCTATAAAGACTGCCCTAAGAAATAATATTTGAAGAAGATTCGAAATCAGCAAAACTTTTATTTTTTCAATAAAAAAGCTCTGCATAGTCCTATCAGAATAATATGACCACCTAATAATATAATTAATATGACCACCTAATATTAGGAATAATCACCCTTGGCCCGGATGACAGCGACTAGACTGCGTAGCATAGACCCAATGAGGCTCTTGATGGTTGCCCGAGGCACACGTGCCCATTCGGACTGCAGAAGAGCACGGATGTCCCAGAGATGACGTGGCTGTGGGTCTATAAGTCAAATCTGTCGATATAATAGTCCGATAAATGTTCTATGGGATTGAAGTCGGGCGATTTCGCTTGCCAAAGAAAAAGGGAGACATTTCTGTCGTGTTCCTGGATCCAGTCATGCAACCCCTTAGTGACGTTGCGCGGCGCATTGTCCTGTTGGTAGAAAACATCACCGCCAGGGTAAGCGGGTAGCCTGAAGGGATGCATGTGGTCAACGAGGGTGAACAGGTAGCCATTGGTGTCCAGGGACCCATCCAGTTGTACCAGCGGTCCCAGATCAGAGCAGGAAAACATCATCCAGACGTGCACACGGCCTGTACTTGACCAACAAGGGTGTTGTTTCTTGTGTGTCTAACGCCGTGCCCACCACCGCCTGTAACTTCTGAGGAGCAAAAACCTCAATTCGCCAGAAAAGGCAACGTTTTCCCACTCTTCCAATATACAATGACGTTAGTCCATTGCGATCTGCAGGTGTCGTTGCCGATGAGCCTGGGTTAACATCGGCGCCTTGACCCAGCGTCGACTCCGGACACTCATGCGTAACGGTGTTCGCACTACTGTTATTGGAGACACGTACCTGGTTGCCCTAGCGATCATTTGCGTGGTCAATTGCTGCACTGTTGCATGTCTATTACCCTTTAGCAGTCGACGTTCTCCTCTGGGGTCAATGGCTTTTGGGTCACCATAGTTATGACGTTGGGACGTACTCGATGTGCCAGAGTTTCATTCCTGATTCACCCTTACTACAGCACCTCGCAAATAACCAGACTTCCGCCTTGATGCTCCCGGACTTTCGCTCTGTGGTCTACCTCGTCTACTGACTGACTATTTTAGCTCAGTGGTCTGGCTCGTTTACTGACTGACTATTTAACTCTGCGGTCTACTGACTGATTATTTTAGCTCTGTGGTCTGGCTCGTCTACTGACTGACTATTGTAGCTCTGTGTTCTGCCTCGCCCACTGAGTGAACATTTCAGCTCTGTGTTTTGCCCCGCACACTGAGTGCACATTTTAACTCTGTAATGCTACCCAGCAAAAACATAAGTGCTGGGAAACTGCTGGCCACTAGTTGGCAGTGATGGGTCACTGCAGTCTGAAATCTGCTGCTCACGGCCCAGTAGTGGTCCGTTGGTGGCAGCGCTATCAGTTGACGAGCCATTGATGGCCCTGCAGCGTCGCCGTGAATTGAGGGCCTCCAAGCAAGTGCCACTAGTGGCCCGTTGCTGGCAACCAATGCAACCTCCAACAGCAAGTGGAAGCAACGGGACTGCGCAGAAGCAACACTTGCTGTGTCTCTCATGGTGCCAGTTAGTTGAAGACGATGCTATTGTTATTTTAGTGGATGTTAAGAAAAAATACATGTGTGGAGAGGCGAATTAATTTTCTAATGGAATTTTACGTCGAAGAAGATATCAGATTAAGCCGTGAAATACTAGATTACAGCCATGAAATACACCAACTCCATTCCCATGGATAACAATTCATAGAATGGAGTGGATGAATAACAAGAAAAAATTTGAAAGCGCTTGAAACAAATATCCTGGAAAACCATTAAAACAATGTTTGTTGAAAAAAAAATGATACGCGTACAAAATTTATTAATTATTTGAAAGAAAAAAAGCAACGCTATGTGGTGTACTCATCCATGGGTTGAAATACAAAAGACAGGGAGGAATTCGCTTCTAAAAATAACTAGCAGTAAAATAAAATATTTTTTACTCTTTAAAACAAATGTAGCTTCGGACAACGGAAAGGAAAGACACAACGTTAAAAATGTAACAGAATGTGTCATGAACCCGGGTAAATATATATTTATTCAACAATCTGTTTTCAAGACGGCAAGGACAGTACAAAACTTTGGAAAGCGACTCTAAGTGTAAAGTTAAAAAAAAAACTATTGTTACGTTGAAAAAATTAATTTATCAATTATATGAAACTGACTGTTATGAAACTTTTCTGACTAGATTTGAACCAGGGCCGTGGCAGCTGAGCTCTCTACCGACCGGACTAATTTGCCTCGCAATATTGTAAAATGAAAGAGGGAAGCATTCGATTACACATTGCATACCAAACAGACAGCTTTAAGCATATGCTCGAGCGTGGCAAATTAGTCCGGTCGGTAGAGAGCTCAGCTGCCACGGCCGTGGTTCAAATCTAGTCAGATGCAAACGGGCGTTTTTCCGGTCTGTTGATAAAATTTCCCCAGCGCAGTGCGTTAATTCACAAGCTTCGTAAGGGTAGAAAAAGAAAATTGTAGCTTTGGGAAACTGCGGTTAACCTTGCTTTTTTTTTTTATTATTATTATTATGGCTAGTACTGGGAAATTGGCGGACAAGGTTCGGCAAGCCACCAGTTACGTCACGTGGTTGCTGGCTGCCACTAACGGCACACTAGCGGACCTTATTAGGCTAGCCATCATTTCTGGCACGTGCTTGCAGGGCAACTTGTGGCAGCTACTGCCTGTGATGGACCACTGATGGCCCTGTTGTGGCACATGACAACTAATGGGGTGCGAACTGCTGGCCCTTCTGTTGGCCGCCCGGACATTTTATTGACGGTTCGGCAGCGGCAACATAGTGCTGGCCCAGCAAGAGTGTTTTTGCTGGGTATGCTTGTGTCCTGCCATTGTATTGCATCTGTCCATGTGTTGCGTTCTCTTGCTAACGTTTTATTGTACCCCGGATTTTCCCGTTCTTCTATGTAAAAGTCCCTCAGACCCAATAAAGCGAAGATGAAGCCTCGCGAACAGCCCACGGAGTCTGCTGTTTCTGAGATGCTTCCACCTTTGGCGCTGTAGCCGATGATCATTGCTTCTTGAACGTCCGTCAAACCACTACCTCTGCCGATTGTGCTCACGTTACGCACTACGGATCATCAAGATTCGCAGTTAAAAATGTCTCATATGGTTGTCCGGTGGTTCAGAGCGCATTCCATCATTTGTTTACCAGTTAGTTGTCCAGCGTTTGATTCTATTAGGAGACGAGTTCTGCCTTTGGACTTTACGTGGAACATTGCCCGGATTATGACTTCAGAAAAATACAGAAAGCGTCGTTCATCAATGATGAGGTGGATTTGGGAAAACCCAGTTACGGTTTTCGTAGCACTCACGACAGACTGGTCATTTCATAATATTTTATCCTGTTTTATTCAACCCTCAGGATTGAAGGGTTTCTATTTTTCCTGTTAATTGTCTGTCCTCAAGTTTGAGATTTCTATCGTTTTATAAAAATGACTTCGGATATTATTTCTGTAATGTTGATTTGTAGCTGAATGTGTTAACAAAAATTTATTTTGCAGTTCGTATGCTGATAGCTGCTTTGGTTTATCTGAAATGTAATCTGGTAGAATTTCCTAGATATCATCTATTTTACTTATGATTATACGGAAATGAAATTTGAGCACCAAAAAGGAACCAAAAGAATGAACTGAAATTTTATGGACGTAATGAAACAGATTAATGACACACATGTTGGCGAAAACAGAGCTGCAGCACAATAACAGAGGGATCTATGACACGCAGTCTGGTCATCTTCAATAGCACGTTGCCACAGCCTCGTGCGGCGATAAATGCTGCAATATGGTCCAGAATGGAGGTGAACGGAAGCCTGATGTTTTCCTGCGGCAGGCTGGCCCACGTGTATTGGACGGTGTGCTCCAAATTCCGAATAGTTCGGCACGCCGGCAGCTGGTGTTTCAACAGGTCCTACACATGCTCGATAGGGGACATGACCGGTGGGCGGGCAGGCTATGGAAGTGTCTGGACATGACATAGGCATTCCTGGGCAGCCCGAGCCATGTGAGCGCAGGTATTATCCTGCTGGTATAGCGCACCTGGAAACCCGGCCAGGAATGGGAGAACATGGTGCTCTAGGATCTCATCCACATGCCGCTGGCCCGTCAGTGATCCATGTACCACTACTAAATCTGGTCGTCTATCGTAGGCTGTGGCTCCCCATACCATAAAACCTGCAGCGCGGGACGTGTGGCGCTCGATAGCGAGGTTGGGATTGTGCCGTTGACCCGGTAACCTCCACACCTGGACACGATCATCATCTGTCGCCTAAACGAAGCAATGCTCATAGCTAAACACTATACGTCGCCAGTCGGTGGCGTTCGACGTTGCTCTGTCCTGCTACCACTGCATTCGGATCCGGCGATGTTCCGTTGTTAATGGCAGCATACGTAATGGGCGCTGGGATCGCAGATTCGCTTCCGCAAGGCGTCGGAAAATGGTTCGTGGGTTCACTGTGTGTATAGTAGACCGGGTCCACGTAGTATCCGTTTGTGCCTGCTGCACGATCCGTCGATCCTCTCTACCGGTGGTTGTCCCGGTCAGTCCGGAGCCGCTCCGCAGTGGGGCAATGGCGTCAGGTGTCCACTGTTCCCAACACAGTCCGACGGTATGGTCAGAACGATCCACGTGGAGGGCTATACGGCGCGCCGACCACATTGCGTCTTTCAATCCGATGATCAGGTTTCTCTCAAAGTCCGTAAGTTGCATAAATCGACGCCTCTGGCGTCAATACGGCATTCTTGTCACTCTGTACTCTTGCCTGCGTCGGCCGGTGCTTTTCGCTTTCATGGGACATCGACTACAAGCCGGAATATACGGCTGCCGTTTCGTGCTTTCAGCGCCACCATAGGGTGTGAGGGCATGAGCAATCGCACCAAAAGTGGACCATTTGCATACCAGCAGGGTCTCCGGCTATTTCCAAAGTTTCGTGGTTGTAGCATGTTTTCTTCTAGGTGCGCAAATTTTCTTGTACGTGAGTGTATTTTTAAATTTGTCAGTGTTAAGATATACTTGTGTTGTTTGTGAGTGATTCAAACTGTTAGTTGCATTTGATTGTCGGTGTGTCATTTCATCGATGAGACATTCCATTATGACCACCCCCAGCCTAGAGAAATGAGCGCGTCAGGAGACAGAACGATGGCGCATGTGAAGTACACGGTGCAGAATATACATATACAACCCGAGGACTAGCTTAGTAGAGTGTTCGAAGTCAGAATGGGAAAAAGCTGCAGATTTAACGGAGTTTAATAATGGAAAAGTTGTGATGGCCCTGCGCCTCAGAACTATGATCCCGGAAACGCGGCTTCTCGGTTGTCCACGTGCCGCTGTAGTGAGTAAGCATCAAAAGTGATGCACAGTTGGCCAAACGACGAAATGTCGTCCACAGCTCATTGATTGCTGAGGGGAGCGGAAAATGTCGCGCATTGTTAACAGCGATCGCAGGGTCGCAGTGCGACAAATCACCCGTAGTTGCGACAGTGGCAATCATTTCAATGTGTCACAGCACACAGTTCATCTGAGCCTTCTGCGCATGAGCTTTCGTAGCCGAAAATCCAGCCTGGTTCTAATGCTCACTGGTCACCATCGCCAACAACGCATGAAATGTGCCCAAGATCATTGAGATTGGACCGTGGATGATTGGAAGAAAGTGGCTTGGTCTGAGGAATCAAGATTCTTGGTGAATTCGTAGACGGCCGAGCGCGGATACGCCGATTACCAACTGAGTCTATGGCACTTGGATACACTGTTAGGAAGAAACAGGCCAGCGACGAAGGTGTTATGCTGTGGGCGATGTTTTATTGGAGCACTATATGCCCGATTATCCCAATAGAACAATGCCCGACAGCTGTCAGGTATCTGAACATCGTTGCAGACCAAGTTCACCCATTCATGGCAACTTTTTCCCTTGCTGGTGATGGCCATTACCAACAGGATAATGCGCCATGCCACACTACCAGAATAGTGAAGGAGTGGTCATAGGAGCATGCTGGTGACTTTCTGTTAATGCTCTGGCCTCCAAATTCCCCTGACAAGAACCCAATCCAACATTTGTGGTTCTACTTGGAAAAGCGGGTTCGCGCTAAATCACCACAACCACGAAATGTACGGGAACTGGAGGACCTGCTGTTGAGATCATGGTACCAGATACCGCAAGATACCTATCGCCACCTCATAGAATCGATGCCTCGCCGAGTGATCGCTGTTATGTGGGCTAAAGGGGGTTCTACAGCTTATTAGGTAGGTAGTTATAATGTAATTGCTCATCGGTGTATATGACTGTGTTTTTGAACTTGCCATTGTGTCAAGATATACCTGTGTTTGCTTGCGTAAGGTATTTAACCGGTTTAATGCATTTTATTGTCGGGTGTTTATGTGAAACGCTCTTCTGTTTAGGTTGTTCGATTCAATTGAGGTGTGAGTGTGTTTTATTGAGAATTTGGTTTTATTGGCGATGCAACAGTTTTTGTGTTGCGCTTAGTTTGTTGTTTCAAAGTAACACTGCATTGTGATAAATTCGTGCGTTTGTATCTTTGTATTTAATGGTGTGTAAATGTGTTAGGTAGTTATTCTCAGTTATATGTTCTTGGAATTCGAACGTACTAAACTGAAGAAAATTAAGCGTTTCGATGTTTATTCCACGATCTAGTAATGTGTTTTTTTTTTTTTTTTTTTTTTTTTTGCAAAGGACCGGGTCGGTTCCGTTCCGTGCGAGCGAATCTCCTAGGATCGGTGATTCACCTTGGTTGGGGCTGTTAACTTCGTGCGATTTAATGCATTCCACGCATTTTTCAAGAACAGATTAGCTCTAACTAGGGCAATAAAGAAAGCTCTGCGGTGGTCTAATGAGGCAAACTGTTTAAATTGTTAAAAGGATAGTAAAGTGGGTTTGCGAATAATAAGCTTTGGTCCTTTTTTGCTGAGGAGCTAATATTTGATAGAAGGGTTAGCATGGAATATCTGTTTGTTCAGCATTGCATTGCGGTGACACTCTAAACTAACCGTCAACCATTTTTAATCCACTGCTGGATGAAAGTCTCCCCAAGTATCTTTCACAACTTTCAGCCTTGAGGCAGTCTCCCCTATGCCACTTCGGCATGCTTCCCAGTTTCATCTATTTATCTACCACGGGGTCTTCCTCCGGGTCTTCTGCTGTTTGTTGGAATCTAGTCTAGTATTTCAGGTCGAACCACTATAACGTGTGCGTGTCCTGCTTTTTTTAAATTTGTTCCTTTTAATGGAAAATCATACTGTTTTATCTGTATGAAAAGAATGAAAGAATGTTATCTGTTGGTTATACTTTTTATTTAGCATTATTAGCATTTTGAAAACTTTCATGACAGAGAATGTGTGCGTGTGTGTGTGTGTTACTGCTTCAAAAGAAAGTGATTTTGCTTTAATTAAGTTCTTAATTAACAATTCACCAAGGTAGATAAAAAAGTAGAAATCAAGAATTCTGAAATACAGCAATCACGTGGTAGAGACTGTCGTTACCAACTTCTGTTGTCATAATTCGTGTTTACACCAAGCATGCATCTGTTATGGTGGGAAAAAAGAGGTTAGTTATTATTCTGTGTAATTACTATTTAAAGATAAGCAAATAATAAAATTGAGGTAAAAGTTGAATCTAGATGAAAATTAAAATTTGGGAGATGGGTGGATGCATTTTGAAACAAAAAGTAAATTCCATTATCTTAAGGCCATGATAAATGAAAATATAAATAAATTGCAACACTGATGTTTAAAAATTCCCAAAAGTTATTATTGTAGTGCGTTGTTTGAATATTCGATGAGTTGAGGCACCTGCAAGTGTAAAATAAGTAATTTTTGTTTACATGTGTACCAAATTTGTAAACACTAAAAATTAGATGGTATACAATGTACACGTGTAATAACTTTTGAAGGCTGCGATGATCAAATTAGTGGTTAGGACAAAATGCATTAATTAAATAAAAACAAAATTCTCAAGTTCGTTTCTGGCCTTAAGCAAGCTAAGGTGGATTAGCATGTGACCCTGCGGTGAACTTCAACAGAGTCAACTAATTCTTCACCGCACAAGGTTTGGGTTTTTGAAAGGCCACTTGGCCTGCATTTATTTTAAAAACTTAAAACCATTTAAACAACAACAAACAAAACAACAAAGTGTTTCAAGGAGTCGGAGAATACCCACGTCAACAAATGTTTTCTGTTGACACAATCAGCTTTTCAAATTTCTCTTAACTTTGGCCACTGGCCTAATAAATATCAGATTACACCTTTAGCTTAATCCCTTCACAAGAAACAGAGCATCATCCACAAATATATATATATATATAGGTGACATTGAGGATCTCGGAAACTACAGACTTATCAGCCTCCTATCAGTAGTTTATAAAATCTTCACTAAAGTTCTTTCACACCGCTTGAAGGTAACACTGGACATGGCTCAACCGAGAGAACAAGCTGGATTCAGGAGTGGCTACAGCACAATAGATCATATCCACGTACTGAGAGAACTAATTGAAAGAGCGAGGGAATATGAACTTCCATTGTGCATGGCTTTTATCGATTATGAAAAAGCCTTTGATTCGGTGAAACCATCAGCAGTTACAATGGCTCTGAAAACCTGCGGTATTGAAGATGCATACATTAATATTATTAATAACATCTATGAAAATGCAAGTGCAAAGATTCGGCTGTTTGAAAATACAACACACATAAAAATTGGAAAGGGAGTGAGACAAGGTGACACCATATCTCCGAAGCTCTTTAATGCCACATTGGAAAATGTCTTTCAATCACTGAACTGGGAAAACAAAGGGATAAAGATTAATGGAGATTATCTAACCCACCTTCGTTTTGCTGATGACGTAGTCATTTTTGCAACTACCCCATCAGAGCTGCAGAGTATGATCCAGGAACTTGCTGACAAGAGTAAAGAAGTGGGATTAAAAATGAACTTTCAGAAGACAAAAGTGATGTTCAATGCTTTTACAAGAAATGAAGATTTATTGATTGATGAAGAAAAGCTGGAGATAACAGACACGTGCGTTTATCTTGGACAGCAGATATCAAGTGAGGGTCACATTGATGAAGAAATTAATCGGCGTACAAAACTTGCCTGGAGAGCTTTTGGAAGAAACAGCATAATTTTCAAGAGCAATATGCCATTATGTCTTAAAAGAAAAGTGTTTGATCAATGCATCCTTCCAGTGCTTACGTATGGTGCAGAGACGTGGACCTTAACTAAAAGAGATATACAAAGACTGCAGACAACTCAAAGTAGCATGGAGAGGTGCATGCTTCGTGTAACCAGGAGAGATAAGAAGAGGAACTCGTGGATCCGAAAAATGACAAGAGTGGAAGACATCATGATCAGAGTTAAATCCCTGAAATGGCAATGGGCTGGACATACTGCCAGAAGGACAGATCATCGATGGACAGCCGAAATTTTAGATTGGATTCCAAGGGACAGGAAAAGACCCAGAAGAACACCACATGGGAGATGGGTGGATGAAATTCGAAAGTATGCAGGGGTGACATGGAGGAGACTGGCACAAGACAGACCGTTGTGGAGGAAACTTGGGGAGACCTTCGTCCAGCAGTGGATTGATAATGGTTGACAATGATGATGATGATAATGATATATATATATTCTCTTATGATTAAAAATACAGGAATTGTGTTTGAAGCCTATGAAATAAATACATGAATGGTGCATTTGTTTCATTATAACTTTTTTGTGTCTACCTATGAATTGAAACAGGAAAAGAACTCAATACCTTATGTACAGAAATAGAGAGAAAAGCATAGAACAGTGTCGGAGTGCAACAACAAACGGCATTAATGAACAACCAATAGAAGACAAGTTTTTTTCTGGCTGACCAAACAATGCAAAAGGTTACTCTTTAAATGAATATATATATATATATATATATATATATATATATATATATTGTCACGACCCCCCCTCGCATAATTAATTGGCGAAAGGCGTGGCTAATTAACGGTAATTGAAACTTGATTGGGGGTTTTAATTAACAGAGAGTTATAATTTAAACACTTGCGAGGGGCGGTATATTAAGAAAAGATCTGCTGGCACTTGGAATTCAAGTGGCGAGTTGCAGATGTTTGCCACGAGAACAAAGAGCCCATAAACGGAAATGGGACGGGTCAGAGTTTAAAAGCTATTTTCCATGACTCAAAAATGTTTGGACGGCAAAAGCGTTTGAAGCTTTTGTCTGTGCCGCGTGCGAAACAATGGGAAAGCTCTTGGATTTGAAGAGCGGTATATAATAAATATGTCGCGGTTTCAAGTGTTAGAATTCCCCGCTTACCATTTTCTTGGAGACGGGAGATTGTTGTTGAGAAGGACAGAATCTGTTTTGATAGCCGAGAGAACTGGGCCTCGTTTTTTCCTCGCGCTATAACAAATGCTTGCCGTCTGCTGGGCTCTTGCAATTCTGAGCATAAGAAGTGAAGCCAGCTAAAAACATAAGCTGAGGACTAATCAGTAACAGATTTGCCTGGGAACTTTCTTCACTTTGTCGGGCCATCGATACCTGCTGTAAGGAGCCATTTCAGGTGAAATGCAAAGAGAAATCAAATAATCACGAAATTGCCTCGCTCATGCAGAGAGGAGAAAGAGAATTGCCACCTTTTCTTGTTCCACGGAGGAAAGAAGTCTGTGCGTTTGAATGCGTGCGTAGATTCCGTAAGCAACGCCGCCTCCTCCAAAGAGAGAAATATCTCTGAAGAAACCGCTAGCCTCTTCGTGAAGAAAGAGGGGAGAGAACTTTTGTGCGTGTGTCTGAGTACGTGCGTTCAGCGACTAGGGACGACGACGTTTTGACCAAGAGTCCGTAAGCAATGCGGCCTCATCCAAAGAGGAAAAACAGTTACCCGTAGTGCCAACATATAAGTGAATGTGAGTGAGTGTTTGTGATGTTGGTGTCCTCAATACTTTGGTTACTCGAGGACATATGTAAGTACTTTTTATCAGTATTTTCTTTGCGGTCCATTGTGAACGAACAGACTTTTCGATAGGACATATTTTCTGAAACACCGAAGAGGGCCAAAGCTGGCCGGAAATTATAGCCTTTATTATTAGATGAAGTATCCAGTGTAATTTGTGCACATATCTATTAAATCCCTGTTTTAATTGTTATACTGTGCCTCCATTGGTTTATTGGTGTACTGTGTCGGCTAATTGGCTAACTAGGTATTGGCGGATCCAGTGATTCGAATCGCAGTCCGGAATTAATTTGGCATCCTGATATCTGAAGACCGAAAGGTCGCAACAATATATATATGTATGAGTAGCAACAGAGTTTTACACAAGCCACAACAAACT
Organism: Macrothele yani; assembly: GCA_039090855.1. Classification (NCBI taxonomy): domain Eukaryota; kingdom Metazoa; phylum Arthropoda; class Arachnida; order Araneae; family Macrothelidae; genus Macrothele; species Macrothele yani. The sequence goes on along the minus strand of CM077024.1, from coordinate 125,467,675 downwards.
AGATTGGGAGGCTGTTTTCGTATCTGATTTGCATACAAATTCTCCAAAAAAAGTGTTTCAACATACATAATCAATTCATACCTACAATACAATAAAGTTGTTACAATTATTTATATGCTACGTACTGCAAAGCAAAAGGACCCTCAAGTGGAAACTAAAAATTGCCATTCCTAAGCACAAGATTTAAACTAGTGACATTATGCTAAACAAACTTCCTCAAATACTAAGACAATTATAACCAAAAATTTAGTCGAAATTCAGAAACTAGAGATAAATATGATATACTGTGCCCTTAATGTTTAAGAACTAAATACACAAGGGTTGGAAAATATCAAGCAACTAACATACCAAAATAAAATAAGGCTCCTCTCGATAAAAATACAGAAAAAAATATAGAAAAACATAAACAGATATGAATACACAAACTGCAGCAAGAACACAGATAGCCTTTAGCTACACCTACATTTTTTTTTATTAAAAACAAGGCTGTGAAAGTACTACTTGATTTATCTTCCAGCATTTCACCTCACTTTTCTAATAATCTATCAGCAGAATTTCAGATATGTCTGAAAAACTGTCATTGATGACAACACAACTGACCCCGTTTTATGTTGCGACACTTTAGATGTTAGTGGTATTAAAATGTCTACTATATGTTACAGGCGTTTTTTGTCGTAAGACTTAAATATGAGCAACTGTATTCCCAAGAAAATAGTAACAGCCACGATGAAGCCACTAAAATGGACTTGTGGAGTCAAAACATGTTTTATGAAGTCGTATACCTTGTGAACAAAAAAATATATCATGGTGAGAGATTGTGTTGTATAGTAGTAACTGTGATAGAAATTCTTTCTTTTTTATAACGTTACACCCCTAACAAAGTCATGTCATATAATGTTTCATCAAAAATAAGTGATAGTAAAAATAACTTTTAGAAACAGGAAAAGTTTTGTGAAGGGGCCCTCATATGATGAAACTGATTTTTTTATGGCATTCTGAATAAGATAACCCTTTAATACTTTACTAAAAATGAGTGGAAGTGAAATAAAATGTTGCTTAATCAAAATTTCTATTATGGTAATTTCTACTAGGAAATTTTCTATTTTAATTGCAAATTTATTGAGAAAACTCTTCTCCTTCAGGCTGCATTTTGTTGTCACATTTTGCCGTCACTAGGTTTCTCCGAAAATTTTCAATTAAACTAAATTTTCTGGTAGAAATTTCCATAATGGAAGTTTTGATTAAGTAATTGAATTAAGAAACTAAGAAGCCAATTTTCAACAAGCGCTTTATTAAAAAAAAAAATGTGCCAAAAAGAATTCTGTTGCGAATCTCAATCAGATCTACCTATTTTTCACTAAATATTAACATTAGTATTTTGGCAAACTGCAACAAAATGTTCTCTTCAGAAACAATTTTTTTCTGGAAAAGCATCAAAATTCATCTACTCCAGCTTCATGTTGGCATAATCTGACCCTGAGTGCAGTAACTTACAATATTCTTAGGAGCTATAGCAGTGAATTTTGTCATGCTGCTAACAAGCCTTAGTAATAAAATTGCATATAGTATTCTCAAAAAAAAAAAAAAAAAAAAAAAAAGAGTAGTGCTCCATTTGTTAAATTGCACTGCGAAGAAAGAAATCTCATCGATGAGATTTTTGGCCAACAAATTTTTCATATAAGGGTCATATTTGTTGAATTAACTACTGATGAGTGTAAAGAAAGTTTGACATTATGAAACAGAATTTTTTACATAAAATTGCTTTTCTATGTCCTGTGCTGACGCAGTTAGTCTTAGTTTTTTATTATTAAGAAGAAATATTCAAAGTTAAATGACTTTTAAAATAACATTTGATGGGAAAAAAAAGATGTGCCAAACAGAAGTTGTGAAACTTAATGAGGTCTACTCATTTTTCACCAAATATTAGCATTGGTTGGCAAACTGCAACAAAATGTTCTCTTAAAAGCAAACTACAACTAGTGAACAGAAATTGTGAGATATCTACATAGTAATATGTAAGCCCACATTTTGCCCGGATAAGGGTAGTCACATGACACAGTATTAAGTTCACTAGTTCATAAAAGCACCACAGGTATTTCTCATGGTTGGTTTTAGCTGAGTGTTGAAAAGTTGACGGAGATGCATAAATGTTTCTGGGCTGACAAGTACCTATTTTTGGAATTGTTACATTTCTTAGATAAAAAAGATACACAGGAATTTTTCTCAAAAGAGGGGAAAAAATCATGTTTTTGTCTTTTTGAAAAAAAATCTCAAGTAGGAAAAAGTTGGGTGTATTAACCAAAACTACAGCTGACAAACATAAAAAAAATGTGTACTGGTATGTATTTTTTGAAAGTGAATGTCGGTATATGGACTTTTTTTACATTCATTTAAAATTTTTATATATCACTGATCTACCTGCACACTATATTCCAAAACTTGCTAAAACAAGAGGAACTTCCATTGCCATCCCAGTGGCACAGTAGTACTGAGTTCTGACGATTCATCAGAGTCCGAAACCCAGTGAGGCATGGATGTTGTGTTTATCTACCTGCACCGACCCTTTTCTTCCCTGTAGTTAGTGGCCCAAAAGTGCTTACAGCCCATCGAGTTGCTCACTGTGGCCATTATACAAAAAAAAAAAAAAAAAAAAAAACTTGCCTTAATATATCCATTAACTATGTAATGTATGTAGAAAATGTTGAAAACTGTGGTAGATATGTATCAAACATTGGGGTCACACCAAAACTCAGGAAAAACACGGGAAGAAGTGGCATTTGTCCAACCTGTAAAAATGTGCAGAAAACAAGTTTTTTGCATATAAGCATCTGAATTTTTTGTTTGTTTTGTTTTCCATCTGCAGAACAGGGAGTTTGGGTACTCTTATGTGTGCCTCCTTGTGCAAATATTTATAGCATTTTCAAAGTGGACTTCAAGTCGGTGCAGCTGACATGAAAATCTAAATAACATTTTCAGATTAACGATGGGAACTGGTGTGAAAATTTATACATTGTTTAAAAAAAAGTTAGAATTAGAGAGAGAGTCCAGAACTATTTTCAATAGCTCACACATAATTTTAATTGCAGTTCCCCTGCCACTTGAATGTCCCTTAGCATTTCAAGGAATTTTGAGCAATGATATATTGTAATTCATCTCGTCCATTACTGTAGCTTTGAAAGAATTTTCCGCACGCTAGCAGCATGGGATGAATGGCGGAGCCAAAATTATGTTCAATACTGCGTAATTTTTTGGTTCAATCAAGCCCATTTAAGATTCTCAAACCTCTCCAGTTTCCCAAGAGAGCGTTGGAAAAATTTTAATCTTTCAAACCTTTAAAAAGTTTTGCCATTGGACCTCTCGGAATGGGTGATTTGACGACTACCTTAAATGAACCAAACATTGATGTGGGAATGTATCTTGGTTTCGTTCGAGGTTGTACCAAAGTTGGAAATCAAAGCACGAAAATATGGTTCAACCTTGTATCAAATCATGCAAATGAAAGCATTAAACTGTGGTTTAACCTTTCACCATTAGTTGGTTCAGGTGGAAGCACCAAATTATGGTTTGACCTTTCACCATTAGTTGGTTCAATGAAAGCACCAAAATATGCTTCAGCATTTCACCATGTTTTGGTGCACGATAGCTCCAAATTATGGTGTACTGTTTAACCATTTTTGGGTCGCAGCTAATTTTAACCCTCTTTTAGTTCAACCAAGCACCAAGTTTTTAACAGTGTAGCACCTTGGATCACTTGATCTCATTTTCAAGGCTTCTCACCTCCAAGGGCCTTCTCCATGCGTTTATTGGGGGGGGGGGGGGTATTGAGACCTTTTTTGGACTTAAAGAGTCGTGTATGATCTTTTTCACCTTTTGGTAGCATTTAGGTCTCCTTAGTCCTTTTATTTTATTTTCAAGAGTGGGAGCATACAAGGACCTCGAATCACTTGATCTCAATCTCAAGGCTTTTCCCCTCTGTGGGCCCCCTACAGAAGTTTATTGGGGGTGGGCATTTTTTTTAACCTAAAAAGCAGTGTATGATCTACTTCACATATTTTGTTAACCAAGCAAATTAGCATTCTAAGTTTGTCTCCACAACAAATCCGCAAAATAGCTTGCCACTATAACTGCAACACACTAGAGAGGAAACATTGTCAATCTGAAAATAAAACAGAAGTTCTAGTATCACAAGAAGGGATACCGACTTTGGTAAATGTGTACTTTAGCTTCCTAAATTATTTCGTCCGAAAAATGTAACTGCGTGGGAAAGTGCGACGTACAATTTATTTAGCATGCAAAATAATGGGGAAAGGTGCGGAAAAAAATATAATTTTTAGATAAAAGGAAATAATTTTTCCGAAGTATTTACCTGTTACACGATGGTTTGCAGCAGTTCGTGCGGAAGGGTGAAGGGATGCCAACAGACACGACGTCAATGTTCCGTGCGTCTGAAGGGAGTAACAGTTGGTAGTGAATGCGCGGAAGAATACAAGAGTTGAGGCTATTTTTCGAAGGAGTATGATGCATCGTGTGCAAGTAGAAGTAGTTCTGATTTTTTATTAATTTTTGAGAAAAGAATGTGCGAAATGTCATTATTAGTTTCACAATGTCTCCGAATGAAAAGAAATGGAGGAATGTAAATGTTTTCATGTACCACAGAAGTGTTCAGTAAGAAATTTAGGTTCCGGTTGAATGGCAAGTTTTGATTATGGTTTCGAAGATGTACAGGGTAGTAGATTTGTTCAACCAATTCATTTGTATCTGTGCTTTTATTCCGTACATCGTAGCCCACATTTCCCCCTCCTGAAACGGATATTTTTGAAAATGAAGGAATTTCTTCAATTCAAAAAATCGTAGTATGGCAGGGAGCCCAAGAGCTTGCTGTCATATAGTGCCGGGAAATGAAATTTTAAGCCCTAACGAAATCCGAAATGAAGTATGGAGACTCAAGACTTTGGAAAGAGCCACTAACGCTGTTGAAAAAGCTACTAACACCACTTACAATGCTGCGTAAACCGCACCTCTTTCATTCAGTGTATTCCTACAAGACGCTTGTATGACTACGTACTGCTCAACCACTTCCTGTTGGATTCTTCGGCTAGTAACTTGCCCTTCTCAACGAAGCTTCAATTCACCGGCCTACACCTTGACGCCGTCGCCGCTGTGTCGACCCGGGCCTATTGCACGTGTTCTTCCAAACCATCGCAGTCCTAGGTAAATACTTCGAAAAAATTATTTCCTGTTTTCTACAAATACTATATTTTTGCGCATTTTTCCATTATTTTGCATGCTTAAAAAATTCTACGTCGCACTTTTCCCACGCAGTTAAATTTTCCGACGAAATAATTTATGACGCTAAAGTACACATTTACCCAGACTTTGTTCATCCATTTGGGTGTTTGACTGTGCTGATTGCATATGAAGCTGACAAACTGAGTCCCTCCCCTTCCCTTCCTATTGCAGTGCTGTTGGAAGCAATACGAATCTCATGATTTTGGTGGAAATGAATTTCTAAATTTAATGGCTTTACAACTGAGCCCGCCTCTAAACTTGCTGAACAAACATTGCTTTTGCTGACCAGTCCTGCCAGCTCAGCTTCAGTTGAAATTTTTTTCTATGGATTTATACGCTCTAAGCTCAGGAATCATTTAGGTGTCAACAAATGTGCTATCGGATGCTACGAGGGAAAAATGAACCAGATTACTGGTTCTGTAATTCATTTGCAGTTGCATAATTTTAGATCAATGAAATCAAATCTTAAAGAATAAAATATTTTGACACTTTTCTGCTCTTAATAATTGTAATAAAACAATAATTATAAGAATAAAGACGGACATTGCAGTTTGCTTGAAGGCAAGTTTCTTACTATTTAATATATCTATTAATGCTTACAAATTGTTTAAAAGCATGTTATATGTTTTCGACAGTTTTTGAAGGTATTAAACCAGTTTTAAATGCTCATGTCAAAATCATCAAAAACCCAACCCTGGTTCGCTGTCTCAAAAATGGGCCAAAGAATGCGGAAACGATTGGGCCTGCACATCAGAAAGTGTTTGTTATCTCAAGCGATTACTTAGGGGGATGATTACGAAGCATTTGTTATTAGCCTTGTTATTCAAAGTGCTCATTAGGAGGATAATAGACAGCAGTCATCTTTGACTGCTTGCCTGCTGAAAGGGCTACAAACCTAATATATTAGGTGCTTGAATTAATTCCCGTTGTTGCCCAATAGAGAGCAGCAGTAGTGCGCTATGACCCGGGCCACACGTGACCCCCTTGCGCACGCACGTACCGTCCGTAGTCTGGGCGAAGGAGTGTGTGACACGCGATCGGAGGGCGCAGAACACGAGTTTGTATCGCATTCACGATGTCGAGTTTCGTACCAAAAAAGGAGCATCTGCGGGAAGCATTTTTCTTCTGCTTTCATCTCAAGAAATCATCAGCGGAAAGTCATCGTTTGCTAGTGCAGGCCTATGGGTAACATGCCCTATCGGAAACAACATGCAGAGAGTGGTTCCGACGCTTCAAAGATAACGAATATGACGTGAAGGACAAAGAGCGCCGGGCAGCCGAAAAAGTTCGAAGATGGCGCATTGGAGGCCTTATTGGACAAGGATTCATGTCAGACGCTCCACGAGTTGTCTGAAACACTACGGGTCGATGAGTCAACGGTTAGTAAGCGTTTAAAGGCAATGGGAATGATCCAAAAGGTCGGAAACTGAATCCCACATGACAAGGTTATTCTTCTCCTCGACAACGCTAGACCTCATGTCGCCAAATCCGTGAAGGAACTCTTGGATGCACTTGGCTGGGACTTCTTACCGCCCCCGCCTTATTCCCTGGACTTTGCTCCCTCGGACTTCCATTTGTTTCGGTTGCTACAACATGGCCTGTCACAGCAGCACTTCCTGTCTGTGGCGGATATCCAAAAATGGCTTGATGAATGGTTTGCCTCGAAAGAACCTGCATTTTTCTACCGCGGAATCCATTTGTTACCCCAACGGTGGGAAAGAGTCGTAGCTGCCAACGGACACTACTTTGAATAGCCTATCCTGTACCGTTCTGTGGCAACACACAGGTGTTTGTGTTGTAAAAAACAGCGGGAATTAATTCAATAATCTAATAGAAAATGTTTCGAGTCGCATGTTCCTATAGGTAACTCCAAATATTGATGAACTTTGCAAAGCTCATACATCTCATTGAAACTTTATCAGTTTTATTTGATTTTTCTACCCATTCATGCAATTTCTGTAACATCAATGTACGCAATTTTTGCAAATATACATGTGTGTATTTGTATTTCTTACACCCACATACATACACACATAAATGCAGTGGAATAAACTTTTCGTTTATTAATAAGGTTTCTCCCTAATACACAAGCGGACGCAGTTTTTTCAGCATAAAATATTCCCAAGGGGTACTACTTTAAGAAAAAAGTTTGAGAACCACTGTTATAGACGCAATGTACTCAGATGCCAGTTCATACGTTGTTTGACTATTTCCTCGTCATCAATATAACATAAATAAAAGAATATGTCTGTACATATCTGTACTCCATAGCTAACCTTTGTATTCATCCGTGCAAATCATTGGCGAGTGCAAATCTCCTCCAAGGAGGTAAAGAACAATGTATGTCACAAATTAAACATTCAAATTTATTATTTTATATGTTCAAAAAATTACATAGTGTCTCATATGGTGTCTTCTTCCCAAAGCCCCAAAGAGATTATGAAGGACGTACATTGCAAATTAAACATTCAAAAATATTACAGGGTGTTTCAGAAAATTTGATATCATTTGTGATATAAATATTTGAGTAACTAAATAGTTTACCCAAATAAAACTAAACAGGCTTGATATTAAGCAAAATAAGATTTATTCATCAAAATTTGAATGAGAAATTCAAAGGTATATGGATTTCATGAACGATTTCACAAGTACATACATGGAAAACTACCGAAATGACATAAATATTTTAACTCCAATGTTAAAATATTTAATATATACATTTAAAAAGATGATATAATAAAATATGTACACACATGAGATCTTTCGGTATCCAAAGTGGGTACCATCTTCAGATGCTGTTAAAATTCACCAAATGAACGAGGCAAGCACTGTGATATTTACACTGCTGGCCACAAAAACTGCAACACCAAGAAGAAAGCATCCGATTGGCCTGAAATTCGGAGCATGCGTCGCCCGCGAGAGAACAGGCAAACGATTAGCATTGCAGGGCATACGTAAATCATGTGCGCCCGGCACGCCACCGCGAAGCACTATAAGAAGGGCGCACAGAAGGCGGGGTGTAAGTAGTGGAAGTGGGCTGTGCTGCCGGACCAGTTCCTGGGAAGCTTCCTGATGCCTCGTCGCAGAATACGGCAGTCATTCCAGCACGTTTCGGAGTTCGACACAGGACGAATAGTGGCTGATCGCAACAGCGGTATATCGTACCGAGACATCGGCGCCCGAGTGGGACGACATCCAGCCACAGTGAGGCGAGTATGGATTCGGTGGGTGCAGGAGAGACGGACGGACCGACGTGAGCGATTGCCGAAGTCGCGGCACACCACCGAACGAGAGGACCGGCATGTTGTGCATCGGGCATTGACGGCTCGCACTGCCACATCACGAACGTCAGCGCAGAAATCAGGATGTGTTGCGGAACAACATGTGTCAGCACGTACTGTTCGACGTCGTCTGCAGGAGCGGGGACTTGTCGCACGGCGCCCGTTGCTCCGATTACCATTGACGTTACACCACCGGCTAGTGAGGCGGCAGTGGGCCGTTGAACGCCTCACCTGGACTACGGAATGACACGACATTGTCTTCTCCGGCGAATCCCGCTTCTGCCTGCACCACCATGATGGTCGGATCCACGTGTGGCGGGACCGCGGCGAGAGACTGTATGACGCCTGCATTAAGCATCGCTATACCGGTTCGTCGCATGGCGTTATGGTTTGGGGCGCAATTGGATATGACACCCGCACCCCTCTGGTACGCATCGCTGGTACACTCAACAACTACCGCTACATCTCCGACGTTTTGGAGCCTGTAGTACTCCGCTACCTGCAGGACCTGCCAGCGGACACGTTTCAACAGGACAATGCGCGCCCGCACGTGGCACGCATCGTGCAACAATTCTTCGCGGCCCACCAGGCTTCACTGCTGCCGTGGCCCGCCTGTTCTCCCGATATGTCGCCCATCGAACAAGTCTGCTAGCAGATCGGCAACCGAGTGGTCCGGCAAGCAACACACGCGGCTACGCCTGATGAACTGTGGCAACGTGTGGAAGCAGCCTGGACCGACATACCCCAAGCCCACATCCAAAGCCTCTTTCGTTCGATGCCGCGGCGTGTAGCGGCCGTTATTGCCAGCCATGGGGGCCACACGAACTATTGATGTGTGCGTGGCCCGCAATTCGCACATGCCTGTAAGCACAATCGTATTATCTTTGTAACTCTTGTTATGTGTCCATTAAATATGGCTTTGCTATCTCGTGTCCTTCTTAGTGTTGCATTTTGGGTGGCTAGCAGTGTATATAAGACACACAGTCGTAATGACGTAACTAGTATGAAATGGGTTTAACTGAAAAAAGTGTGGGACAACATTTGTTACTTTTCAAACATAACAGTAACAGGTTAAGTCTATTGATTTATTAATACCTGAACCAACAAACCTAAGTATGTTTTCCACAGTGTAGGTATAAATTCTAGTAAATTATCATTGCACACTGTATTCCCATATTTCATAATATACAAACTCTCAACAAATCTTAAAGTTGTTCTAGATTTTGGTGTGTTGAGAATTTTAATCTCGTCCCAGGCAACACCTTGGTTTACAAGTCGTGTTAAAGCTGTTGTTGTATCTCTATTTTTAACATCATATTTATGTTCTTTTAATCTAGCTGATATTGAACGAAAAGTGGAGCCTATGTACACATTTTTTGTTGTTCATTTTCTTCTATGCTGTTAAGAGAAATAATGTATACATCATGTTTCATATCAAAAGAAACAGGTCTCTGTCTTTCAGAAGTAAGGACCTAATGTTGTTTTTGTTTATTCCAATATCGAAATCATATTTATGACATATCGTTTTCATGGAATAGCACAATTTCGGTACAAAGGGAAGAGAACCAATGTATTTTCTTTGTTTTGGTTCATATACAGATGTTAATGTTGTAGTCCTGCTCCTTTTAATACTGGCTACTATCCTAGGTATGGTTTCACCTGAATATCTGTGATTACGGGTAATATTATAAATGCATCTGTGATTACGGGTAATATTATATATTTTCCAGGTGTGCCGATGCCCATGGTAACTAAAGTTACATAAGACTGATCACCCTCTTAGATTATTAGTTGCTGCTCAACATAGCCCTAACCCGCCCACTGGAAAAAGCTTTAGCTCAATATTTGCGACCTCTCATTAATAACTCAACTTTTTCTGTTACCAATTCCACTCAAGTACATTATCAAATTAAATCAATTTCTCCAATTACACAACCCTTTACCATGCGTTCCTTAGATGTTGTATCTCTGTTCCCGAGTGTTCCAGTGAAACAGGTACATGACATCATAAAATCCTCTCTTTTGACAATGGGCATTCCATCTCCTGAGGTGGAATTTGTATTACAAGCACTATCTCTAGTTTACAAGATATCTTACTTTAAGTTCGATGAGATAATATATCGGCAATGTGAAGGGGTACCAATGGGATCTCCCCTTTCCCCAACCATTGCAGGAATCTGCTTTCAAGAATTGGAAAACAAAGTTCTTCAGTCAACTAGTAACTCTCAGATATGTAGATGATATTTTGGTACTTTGGAACCATCCTTTGGAATACCTATCAGCATTTGTATCTGGGTTATCAAATATATTTAACACAATAAAATTTACTGTAGAATATGAAAGTTATTATAGTTTACCGTTTCTGGATATCATGCTCACTAGAAACCCATCTAAATCAACTATTAATCATTCAGTATATAGAAAACCAGAATAAGATGCGATACTAATACCTTGGGCATCGTACACCCATGGAGCTACAAGGAATCATCGATATCTTTTCTTATAAGAAGAGCTTTCACTCATTCGTCCACCACAGCTCTTCGAAAGCAAGAAATGAATACTATTTGTAATATCACCCGTAATCATGGATATCCAGATGAAACCATACATAGGATAGTAGCCAAGATTAAAAGGAGCAGGACTATAACATTAACATCTGTGTATGAACCAAAACAAAGAAAATACATTGGTTCTCTTCCCTTTGTACCGAAATTGTGCTATTCCATGAAAACGATACGTCATAGATATGATTTTGATATTGGAATAAACACAAACAACATTAGGTCCTTACTTATGAAAGACGGAGACCCTGTTTCTTTTGATATGAAACATGATGTATACATTATTTCTCTTAACAGCATAGAAGAAAATGAACAACAAGAAGTGTACATAGGCTCCACTTTTCGTTCAATATCAGCTAGATTAAAAGAACATAAATATGATGTTAAAAATAGAGATACAACCACAGCTTTTACACGACTTGTAAACCAAGGTAATTAATTACCTTCCTGCCTGGGAGGAGATTAAAATTCTCAACACACCAAATTCTAGACCAACTTTAAGATTTGTTAAGAGTTTGTATATTATGAAATATGGGAGTACAGTGTGTAATGATAATTTACGAGAATTTATACCTATACCGTGGAAAACATACTTGGGTTTGTAGGTTTAGGTATTAATAAATCTATAGACTTAACCTATGACGGTTATGTTTGACCAGTAACAAATGTTGTCCCACACTCTCATTGGTTAAGCCCATTTCATACTAGTTACGTCATTACGACTGTGTGTCTTATATAGATATCACAGTGCTTATCACGTTTGTTTGGTGAATTTTAACAGCATCTGAAGATCCACTTTGGCTATATATTAAATATACATTGGAGTTAAAATAGTTATCGTGTCATTTCGGTAGTTTTTCATGTATGTAGTTATCAGCAAGAGTTAAATTCACAGTGATTTCAGAAGTTTTCAATATGCACACCGCCTGTGACACTGCACACGTCAAGTCGATAGTCCAGCTCCTGCCAAGCACGATGCATATCCCTCATGTGCTCAAATGTGGCATGGGGATTTTTCTTTGCCCCAAATGAGAACAATATGCTTGTTGACTTTGCCATTCGTATGAAATGTGGTCTCATCACTGAAAACAAGAATATTTTCAAACTCGTCTTTTTCAAGTTTCTCTGACACAGAATGGCTTACGCTTTTGCTTGTCATCTCTCTTTAAGGCCTGAACAAGCTGTTGTAGCTTCTGGGGTGTCATTCGAAAGCGTTTCCTTGCAACAATCCAAACTGTCTTTAGAGGAATCTGGGTGTTCCAGACTGGCTCTTCTTATGGATTTCCTGGGACTTCGCAGAAATGTTTCCCGAACCTGCACGACCATCTGTTCCACTACTGGTGGTCGTCCAGATCCCTTTGCCCTGCACAGACAGCCTTCCTCTTTAAACTTTTTCTGCCATGTCCAAATCTGCATTGCAGGTGGTGCATTTCAGCACATCAGGGACATACTGCATCGTGTTTGGCAGAAGCTGGACTACCGACTTGAAATGTGCCGTGTCACAGGCGGTGCGCATATTGAAAACTTCTGAAATCGATCATGAAATCCACATACCTTTGAATATTTCATTCAAATTTTGACGAATAAATCTTATTTTGCTCAACATTAAGCCTGTTTGTTTAATTTCCCTAGACTATTTAGTTACTCAGATATTTACATCTCAAATTTTCTGAAACACCCTGTACTTTACATGTTCAAAAAATTACATAGTGTCTTCTCCACAAAGCGATTAAATGCGACGTACGTCAAAAATCGTGGTTCCTTCGCGCAGTTGTTTTACGTAGACAAAATCAGAATGGGGGAAAAAAAGAAAAAGAAAGCTGTCAAATCTAGCTGCTGTTCGATAAAGCAGAAGTGAATACCTCCCCAATCTCAGGATAACAAGTTGATAAGCGCCTGTAGGATTCAGTCAGGGCTGAATACAGGGGCGTATATCAAATTTTATTCGGGGAAGGGGGAGGGGGTGATGGTTCTTCGACGAAAAATGGAAGTTTTTGTAATCCACCAGAACAAAATATAAGTTGATGAAAAAAATTAAAGCATTTTTTTCTAATGTAAGAAACATGCAAAAACACTATTTTACGTTCAAAAAATTACATAGTGTCTTCTTCCCAAGGCCCCACTGGTGGAAATACTTCATAAGTACAGGAGCAAATCAAGAGGCATCGAAAAGAAACAAAGTATTGTTCAGCCAATTGTGTGCTTTAGAAATAATTCTGCCTAAATTCACAGGTTGAACACTATGCAGTGATTTTAAACTACATGGGAGAATTACTTCTAAGAGAAAAACATACGTGTTAATTCCCCACTCAACATATTTAGATTGATTTTGCTGAATTTACTCAAAATCATGATCAGACCCATCTCTAGACCTACACGGAAAAAAAAAAAAAAAAAGCACAAACGTGTAAATCAATAGATGCGCGTTATTATATGGCAAAATGGAAAGTTCCACTACGAAGGACCATTGGTACAAAAAAAAAAAAAAAAAATGTGCTGTCCTACGTAATTCCCTAATCAGACTGTACAGATCGAATTTATTCAGCATCATAGTCACCACTAGGTATATACATGGCCATACACAGAAAAGTAAAACAGTTATATACCTGGCTTGCACAGAAAAGTAAAACACTGTATCACATTTGATAGTAAAACATATGCTTAGAATAATGTACCCTCTCCAGTCAAAGGAATCTTTAACAATACAACCCACTACATTGGTATTCCCGTGACAAAGCTATTCGACCAGCATTAAGTGGTTTGTCATGAGATAACCCTATCAAAACATCGAATAACGCTGTTCACAAACGTAACGATTAAAACTAGGCTTTATTTCAAGTCGCATGCGTTTGCTTTCGGCATTTTGGTTATCTCTAACATACATGTACACAGTTCGTGAGCTTAATAGCAAACATGAGTAACCGATGTCGTTGTTTTTATTATTATAATAAACGTAATTTTAAAAAGTATCTACTCACGTTTTCTTCACACACATGGAGCATAGTGTGTGGTGTAGGATCAGATATCACAGACGGCCGCCCGGTGGCGCAGTGGTCTAAGGCGCTGGCCTCTGATCATTCGTTCGTAAGGGGTCCGGGATCGAATCCCGGTCTGGCATGGATGTTGTGTTTGTCTTACGGCACTGGCTCTCTCCCTTCCCTGGAACCAGTGACCCTAAATTAGGGACGGGCGACTGCTTATAGCCCATTGAGTTGCTCACGGTGGTCGTTAAACCTCCAATCAAAAAAAATATCACAGACGAATGGCTTTGGAAACGACCAACGGTCGCGGTGAGCGGTTGTTCGTTGCCATTGCGCAGCTAGAAATTTCTTAAGGGGAAAGGGAGGTCCATGGGCTTGGTTAATTGGTGTAAGCCCCGTATACACGTATATATCGCTTTAAATTCGTGCTCAGTCTCCCCTCAAGGGAGGGGTTCAACCCCCCCCTCTGGCTACGCCACTGTTCGTTGCTAATTGCTATTCTTCGGCTATCTCCGCCATTGCATATGATTTCCAGCAGTGCTATTGGTTGAGAGGTTGAACCAGATTTTGATGCCCGAATCGCCAACAGATACGGTTGCTGCGGGTTGCACCAAATATTGGTTCAAATGTTTGCTTCCTTAATTTTGAATTAACCTTTTTTCGGGAAATTCATTCAATTGAACCATATTATGGTAAAACGTTGAACTGAAATTTTTAATAGTGTTCCTTTGTACAGTGAGATTTTTACGCACAGTGATAATTTTCTGGAAATAAGTGATTCTGCAATATGGTGTATTTTTCTGGAAATAATGAGATAGGGTATTTTTTCTGGAAATAGAGAAATGGTGTATTTTTCTGAAAGTGATGTGAGTCTTAGTGTAGTGTCTCTCTGGAAGCTGTGCACATGGGGAAGAATAATTTAGGGCAAGAGAGCTCTTGCAGGAGGTTTTCTCCCTACGTGGACATGCTTCGTGCTTTGAAAGGGTGTTGAGAAGATAAATTTGGGGGAATTTGTTCATCGACCTCGAGTAAAACCGTCGGCCAGTAGGAAGTAGCTCCGAGCATGGTGCGTTAGAGTGTTGTCCCAGAAAAAAGTGAGCGGAAAAAATAGTACAAGGTGATGGGTCACACCTGACTTCCCATTTCGTTGCATAAGCTTGATTAGCTTCACGATCCAATCTCGCCTTCAGCCTGAATAATATTTCTTCAGAATGTAAGTCTTGTTTTAAAAAAAAGTGGGTCTGATAAACTAAGAGTTTGCCTTGCCAGTACCTCACTTGTTTACTACATGGGTCTGTTAAAACTTACATAGGAGAATTTTGGAAATTTGGATTCATTTGTTTATGAATTCCCTTTTAGAAATAGTTGTGTAAATTAAAATTTTGATAAACAGTAGGAATGCACATAAATATGAGTTCAAGTTCAGGAGTGTTGGGAATTAGTGTTTGCCTTTTTATTTACATGGTAAGATATTGATTGAGTACTCAGTGCAACTTTGTGTTTGTAAAGTATTTGAATTTCAGGATGAGAGTGTGAATTTTAAGTCTTTTTTGGTCAGAATTGCAGTTTAATGAAAACTTTTGAGGGAATTGAGTAAGGTATTTAGTGCAGTATATTTGGAATGGTGTCTAGAATTGATTTTGTATCAGAGTGTTGTGCGGTGTTACTCGTATTTTAGGGCAAAATTTCCTGGGAATGTAGAACCGTATATTAATGCAATTTTTGGTTATTTGTAAATTTGTGCCCAGTTGTTGTAATATGTTGTAATATCTAAAATTAAGATTGGGTTGAGGAAACTGGTTTGAGGAGGTTGTTCGAAAGGGTTAATCAGAGCAACATAGTGTACACATATTCTTATAACTTCCCAAAATGAGAGAGAGAGAGAAAATTTCATTTCAGCTACCGAACTTACCCACCATGCTAATTGAGTCTGGTGCTGTGCAATTAATTGAAATACACGTGTTTATATTGATAAGTAATGTGCCTGGTGCTATAGGCCAGATGTCAGAGATGTGAGATATTATGCTAATATGAGTAATCAGGTGTGGTTGAGCTTTTGACCTGCTATGATAATTTAAAATTTAGTGTAACCTCTTGTTAGGAAATATCACATTTGTAAAGAAAAACATCTAATTTTATTAGGAAACATCTCATTTTTTGTGTATAAATATTTTGTTTCTTTGAAAGCACCTAAGCGGTGTGTCATCTGATTGATTTTCGTTTATAAGGCCTTGTTGCCAAAGTTAGAATTGTCAAAAAAAGGAAAAAATGTTAAAAGCTGATTGTGTTCGAAAAGAAAAACAGATGGTTGTCTTGGTGACTCTCCGACTCCTTGAAACTCATTTTTTTGTTGTTGTTGTTGTTGTTGAGGTTAAGTTTATAAAATAAATGCAGGCCACGTGGCCTCTCAAAAACCCAAACTTCGTGCATTGAAGAATAAGGTGTCTAGGTTGAATTTCATCTTAGGGTCCACTGCTTATCCAACTTAGCGTACCTAAGAGAAAATACGTTCTTGGGGTATTGTTTTTATTTAACCAATACATTTTGTCCAGCCACTAAAATTGACCTTCACCGCCTCCAAATGTTATTACACATGTATATGGTATACCACTGAATTTTTATTTCTCACACATTGGCACACATGTAATACTAATTACCTAATTTGTACTTGCAGGTGTTTCAACTCTACAGTGACGCAAAAACGCAAAAACCTATAAAAACCTATACAATGATAAGTTTTGGGATTTCAAATATCAGAGTTGCATTTTATTTTTATTTTTATTTATCATGGCCTTAAATAGATTGAATTTACTTTTGTTTCGAAATGCATCTTCTCATTTCCCAAATTTTAATGTTTACCAAAATTCAATATTCAACTTAAAATTTAATATTTGCATAACTTTAACAATAAATACACAAAAGTATTTATTTTTCGCAATAACACAGCCTTTAATGTCCTGTGCGTTTATGACTGCAGCATTCTGGTTCCGAATTTACAGGGTTAGGATATCCATTTCATTCTCATGCATTGAAGATTATTACGCTCCCGAATTTACATATGCTCAATAAACTAGATTAGACAGGCAATGTCCCCTCATGAAGCAGACATAATACATTGTAATGAACTCCGAAAAATGGGCTTGTTTTGACATCACAATCATTAAATGGCCAACATTAATTACTCAAGTCAATTTTGTTCTTTCTCTACCATGGAGTACTCATAATAAAGGTATTGGTGTCACGTGGTACAATTATCTGTTTTTAGGAACCTCATTTAAATATTGTTCTTCATCTTAAGGATCAAACGGTAGGCGTTAATCACGACGAACAATTCTTATTTCGCCAACATGGAAATTCGTATATAGTTAATATACACTCATGGACAATGAAATTTGCGCAACAAGAAGGAAACACCGGATTGAACTGAAATTTTCTGGGCGTAATGATGCAGATGAAAGATAAACATGATGGCAAAAACAGAGCTCCACGACAGTTACAGAGGGATCAGTGGCACGCAGTCCGGTCATCTTCAATAGCGCGTCGCACAGCCCAGTGCGGCGATACATGCTGCAATACGGTCCGGCATGGAGGCGAACAGATGCCTGATGTTGTTCTGCGGCAGACTGGACAACATGTGTTGGACGGTGTGCTCCAAATCCAGGATAGTGCAGCACGGCGGCAACTGGCGTTTCAACTGGTCCAATACATGCTCGATAAGGGACATGTCCAGGAAGCGGGCAGGCCATGGAAGCGTCTGTACATGAAATAAGCAATTATGGGCAACCTGAGCCGTGTGCGGGCGAGCATTATCCTGTAGGTATAGCGCAGTTGGAATCCCGGCCAGGAATGAGAGCACATGGAGCCGTAGGATCTCATCCACCATACACGCTGGGACGTCAACGATCCACGTACCACTAGAGCTCATCGGCTGTCGTAGGCAATGGCTCCCCAGACCACAAAGCCTGCAGTGGGAGAGGTGTAGCGCTCGATAGCGAGGTTGGGATTGTGCCGTTGACCTAGGGACCTCCACACCCGTATACGATGATCATCTGTTCCCAAAACGAAGCGGCACTCATCGCTAAACACCACACGTCGCTCTGGCCTGGCACCACTGCAAACGGAGCAGGCAATATTCTGGTGTTAATGGCAGCATACGTGAGGGGCACTGGGATAGCAGATTCGCTTCCGCGAGGCGTTGGGAAATGGTTCGTGAGTACACAGGAGCCTCTACATCTGCCTGCATAGTGGACCGGGTTCCCGTGGGATTCGTTCGCGCCTGGCGCACGATCCGTCGATCCGCTCTACCGGTGGCGCTCTTGGTCAGTCCGGAGCCACCCCGTTGTGTGGCAGTGTCGTCACGTGTCCAACGCTCCCAACACAGTCGGACGGCATGGTCAGAACGATCCACGTGGCAGGCTATATGGCGCACCGACCACTTTGCGGTTTTCAGCCCGCTGATCAGGCCTCTCTCAAAGTCCGTAAGTTGCGTAAGTCTACGTCTCTGGCGTCTACCCGACATTCTTTTCACTCTGTATTGTTTCTTGTGTCGGCCGGCGCATTTCGCTTTCATGGGGCATTGACTACACTTCGGTTTATAAGGCTGCCGGTTCGTGCTTGCAGCGCCACCACTGGCTGTGCGGTCATGCGCAACTGCACCAAACGTGGATCATTTGCCTACCAACATGCACTCTTGCTATTTGCAAAGTTCCGCGGTTGTGGAATGTTTTTTCTAGGTGCGCAAATTTCATTGTCCGTGAGTGTATATGGATATGTTTTCTAACGTCAAGTATGAGCTGTCAGATGTTAACCATAATATTTAAAAAAGGTTCTATTATTCAGTTCAAAGCCCAACTTCTTTTTCAATATGACTTTAATTTTTCATCTCGACCGGACTGGAACGATCGCAGATTTCATTTTTCACAAGCAAGTCACATGATGTAAATGACATCACTATGTTCATATAAAGATGTTAGCTTGAATAACAATATTGAAACACAGAGTATAAAATTAAAAAACAACTTTTATTTCTTCATATATAAAGCATTACAAAAAAATGACAAATACTATATTTTTGAAAAGTGAATGCTTTTTTCTCCTTTAGAGCAATTGCAGCAATAAGAACAAATTTTTGCAAAATAAAAAGACTTTTTTTTCACGTTATCTGAAGAAAAATTGAAGAACATCCGTTATTCACGTGAATGTTTCAACATTGGCTCTCACATTACAAAATCATTGGTGTATCGACGATAAGAATCAAATTAAAAAGAAGTGTTTTTGTTAATCCTAGGCAATGGTTAATAATAAATTTCATCGCGCATAACTTAATTAGACAAATGTACGGTGATGAGAAGCTACCCGGAAGAAATGTAGATACTCGCATCCAGAAAGGAAATTCGTTCAGGCTGTATATTTTTTCAGATCTCTGATTCCGAAGACATGATGCATCGACCTTCAAAATATGTCGCGAATTTTGGAAGCGTGAGCAAGAGATTTCAGAACACGATTGTGCGATTTTAATACGCTGTTGTTTCAAGATTCGCTAAACACAACTTCTGCAAAAATCGATGAAAAAGGAATTATAGCTGTGGACAGCATTTCCAAAATTAAAGAATTTGATTTCGCTGCTGAAGTAAGCTCGAACTTTAAAACAGAAATCTGATGAACTTTAAAAGCAGAGCTACGGCAAATATGCTTAGTAAAAAAAAAAGAGAATTTCTAAGAAATTTAGAAGGCCTGAACGAGAATGGAAATTTGTTCATTGTGCTCAGGTTGTAAGTGCAACTGAATGATTTTTTTTTCGTAAAAGTATACCGAAAGGAATACTTAGAAAAAGAAAAAAACAAAAAAACAAGGGATAAAACGGCCAGGACTTAAGGAAGATAAGGGAGCTTAAGGTGCTTAAATTGCATTATAAATACTTGACTGTTGGAGGGCTTATTTCAATGACTCAATATACACAGCAAATTTAGAGAGAAAAAGAGAGGAAATTTTAAATCTGGTAACACAGAAAAAAAATTTAAATCAGATAATCCAGCTCTACTAATTCCAACTCGATATTGTTTCCCTTGACAATCGCTTTGCAATCTTTAATAACTTTATTCTGCTGTTTACAGTTAATGAATTCTATTCTCTCTAATTTATTGTTCAGCCTTATTATTTCCTGTAAGGGGATTTTTGTAGCATCAGCATTTCGTAGTCCAAGTATTTGCAATTCAGGAAAGGTTATGCCGTGCAGCGCACTCTCTGCCAGTTCACCTGTTAAATCTAGAACCCTGACGTTTCGCGCATGTGATAATATGTTCGAAATATTTTGTACACATATCAAGCTTGCTTTACGAATGTTACACGTCATTTCTTCAATATTGGGCAAAGCGATTTCTTCACGAGATAATGGGTAATTACCAGTCTCTCCACTGCAATCAATTACTAGTTTTCTGATATTGTGGCACTCTTGAAAGAAGAAATTAATTAAACTGAACTCTAGTCGTACTTTGCAAAAGACAAGATATAAACTTTCTATTTCGCTGCCAACGTTACTTAAAACCTCTACAAGCTTCATAGAATATGGGTGACAGTCATAAAAATACAAATCATACAAAATTCGGGAAGTAAACATTTTTAAAACTACAGGTTTTGTCGAATACAGTCCAAGATGAATTGAGCTTAGCTTAGGACAGCTGCTGAGAGTAATGGTTGCCTCTGTCAGCGTGGAGTTTGGTGCCACATTTATTTCAGTGAGTTGTAACGTTGCAGGAGGTGTTCCATTTACTGCAGCAGCTGTTTGAAGTTTCACAATGCCTTTCATAATATCAGGGGGACTCAATAAACAAAGGTTCTTCATTAATAAATTCAAGCCGAAAACCTCTAGCATTGGCAGGTGTTGCAATGCGCAGGCTATTGCGTCTTCAGATGCGCCGCGCAGTTTCACTTGTAATTTCCGAAGTTGCTTGCCCACTTTCCTGCAGTGTCCATTTTCTGGACAAAAAACAAATCCACTTTGTTTGGAACTATATTTGCAAAAAGAGAACAAGAGGTTTTCCGTGAAGCTGCCAGAGTATGCACTGAGACTCTCTATAAGAGGACTTCCGTCAAAGATTCTTTTCACGACCTGATCGTTAGAGTCCTGGAGTGACACGGATTGTAGGTTCTGGAATCTAGGACTAGCACTTGAAAATCTGTCATCCACCCACCAGCAACGCTCGCTGTTTACAATCTTTATATTCTAAACAATAAAAGACAGAAGTAAAGAAATAGGATTAATAAGGTACATTAAATATATATTTTAGATCAACAGATCTACAGTACAAGAAATCTCCAAAAAATATCCTTGCGACTAAATTGTATAAATTCTTCAAAGATATCATGAAGACTGCTTAGATATAAAAATGACCCCTGTCGAATCAAGTTTTCTGATCATATCATAAAATCAATGAAGGAAGAAATATATTATCATATTTATTATATATATATATTTTAATATTATATATATATATATTTTAATATTATATATATATATATTTTAATATTATATATATATATATTTTAATATTATATATATATATATATTTTAATATTATTTAAGAGCAAAACTGAAGACTAAGGAAAAAATTTTAGAATTTAAAACGAAGGGTGCAAAATAACCTGAAAATCAAAACGCGCAACGCAGCAGTTTTGAAAATTCAGAATTCACATTCTATAAAGAAGATACCTAAGCAAAAAAAATACATATATAATTTTGACTCACACCTAATACAACATAGAAAAGGTTATGTATCTACCTGTGTGAGTAAAAGGAGAAAAGATAAAAAAATAAAATAAAACAACTGAATGTAGAAGGTGTCGAGAATACTGAGCCTTGGCTTTATCAAGGACCAGCAAAAACTCTGCATTTTCTCACTTCCACAAAGACCTAGTTGGAAATGGGTTTCTGCAAGGCCATAGATGCAAGTAACATTCCCACCTAAAATAGTTTAAAAAATATATATATAAGTCATGTCCTCCGTAGAGTAGCATGACCTAGCACTAGTTAACAATTTCGCTTGCATCCATTAACCTTCATGGCCCGACCCATGCTCTTCATCTGTTACTATTAAACAGAGAGAAGAAGATTAAAGAGAACTCAAGCTGTGAGAGTGACATAATAAATAGAAATGATTTTCAGTTATAGCTGAAAATCATTTCTATTTATTATGTCACTCTCACAGCTTGAGTTCTCTTTAATCTTCTTCTCTCTGTTTAATAGTAACAGATGAAGAGCATGGGTCGGGCCATGAAGGTTAATGGATGCAAGCGAAATTGTTAACTAGTGCTAGGTCATGCTACTCTACGGAGGACATGACTTATATATATATTTTTTAAACTATTTTAGGTGGGAATGTTACTTGCATCTATGGCCTTGCAGAAACCCATTTCCAACTAGGTCTTTGTGGAAGTGAGAAAATGCAGAGTTTTTGCTGGTCCTTGATAAAGCCAAGGCTCAGTATTCTCGACACCTTCTACATTCAGTTGTTTTATTTTATTTTTTTATCTTTTCTCCTTTTACTCACACAGGTAGATACATAACCTTTTCTATGTTGTATTAGGTGTGAGTCAAAATTATATATGTATTTTTTTTGCTTAGGTATCTTCTTTATAGAATATTTTAATATTATATATATATATATATATTTTAATATTATATATATATATATATTTTAATATTATATATATATATTTTTTAATATTATATATATATATATATATATATTTTAATATTATATATATATATATAAATTTTACTCTTTCAGAAGTAACACAATGGAACGTTCACACAGACGACACAAGACATCACGTTATCACTAGAAGTTCTTGTAAAAGGCAAGCCTCAATCAGAGGCCTAATCCTCGGACAAGTATCGGCGAATAATTGCTGTAGTGCCGATGATTGCAGTCTTTTGTAACTCGGCAGTTGTTATTAATTTTGTTCCAACTCGGGTAAACTAGTCCATGAATTTGGGTGATATAATCCCTAGCGCGGCGATTATTATTGGCCGCACTGTCGTATTTTTCTTCCAAAGTCGGGTAGTTGCCAGAGCCCTGTATTTGTCTATTTTCTCCTTCTCCTTTTCCAGTACTCTACTATCTCCAAGGATGGCAATATCGATTAGGGTCACTTGTTGATTTTCAATCACAGTGATTTCGGGTATATTTGCGGTTATGTACTGATCAGTTTGTATTCGAAAGTTCCATAAGACTTTCACCCGGCCATTATCCAGGACTTTATCTGCTATATGTTGCCAGGCCTTTTCAGAAGTCGGGAATCCAAATTTGTTGCAGAGTGCCCAGTGGACTTTTCGGGCCACATCGTCATGCCTCTTTTTGTACTAGGTGTGGGCAATGACCGTGCACTCGCAAACCAAATGATGAACTGTTTCTTCACGGTTGTTAGACGTGAAGAAACAGACAGCAAAGGCGATATATACATGTCATCATCATCATCATTGTCAACCATTATCAATCCACTGCTGGACGAAGGTCTCCCCAAGTTTCCTCCACAATGGTCTGTCTTGTGCCAGTCTCCTCCATGTCACTCCCGCATACTTTCGAATTTCATCCACCCATCTTCCATGTGGTCTTCTTCTGGGTCTTTTCCTGTCCCTTGGAATCCAATCTAAAATTTCGGCTGTCCATCGACGGTCTGTTCTTCTGGCAGTATGTCCAGCCCATTGCCATTTCAGGGATTTAACTCTGATCATGATGTCTTCCAATCTTGTCATTTTTCGGATCCACGTGTTCCTCTTCTTATCTCTCCTGGTTACACCAAGCATGCACCTCTCCATGCTTCTTTGAGTTGTCTGCAGCCTTTGTATGTCTCTTTTAGCTAAGGTCCACGTCTCTGCACCATACGTAAGCACTGGAAGGATGCATTGATCAAACACTTTTCTTTTAAGACATAATGGCATATTGCTCTTGAAAATTATGCTGTTTCTTCCAAAAGCTCTCCAGGCAAGTTTTGTACGCCGATTAATTTCTTCACCAATGTGACCCTCACTTGATATCTGCTGTCCAAGATAAACGTACGTGTCTGTTATCTCCAGCTTTTCTCCATCAATCGATAAATCTTCATTTCTTGTAAAAGCATTGTACATCACTTTTGTCTTCTGAAAGTTAATTTTTAATCCCACTTCTTTACTCTTGTCAGCAAGTTCCTGGATCATACTCTGTAGCTCTGATGGGTTAGTTGCAAAAATGACTATGTCATCAGCAAAACGAAGGTGGGTTAGATAATCTCCATTAATCTTTATCCCCTTGTTTTCCCAGCTCAGTGACTGAAAAACACCCTCCAATGTGGCATTAAAGAGCTTCGGAGATATGGTGTCACCTTGTCTCACTCCCTTTCCAATTTTTATGTGTGTTGTATTTTCAAACAGCCTAATCTTTGCACTTGCATTTTCATAGATGTTATTAATAATATTAATGTATGAATCTTCAACACCGCAGGTTTTCAGAGCCATTGTAACTGCTGATGGTTTCACCGAATCAAAGGCTTTTTCATAATCGATAAAAGCCATGCACAATGGAAGTTCATATTCCCTCGCTCTTTCAATTAGTTCTCTCAGCACATGGATATGATCTATTGTGCTGTAGCCACTCCTGAATCCAGCTTGTTCTCTCGGTTGAGCCATGTCCAGTGTTACCTTCAAGCGGTGTGAAAGAACTTTAGTGAAGATTTTATAAACTACTGATAGGAGACTGATAGGTCTGTAGTTTCCGAGATCCTCAATGTCACCTTTCTTATGTAGCAGGATCATTGTAGCGTTGTTCCAATCCTCAGGAATCTTTCCTTCATTAAGGCATCGAGTGAAAATTTGGGCGAGTACTGTTTCGATTTCTCCACTTGCTTCTTGTATGATGTCTACAGTAATTCCATCTTCTCCTGGAGCTTTTCCCCGCTTCATGTTCTTGATTGCATGTGCAACTTCTGCTGGAAGGACTGGAGGAACTCTGGTACTGGTATCTTTCATGATGTCTGGAGTGCATGTATCATCCCTTTCATATAATTTGGAGTAGAAATCTTTCACTCTTGTCAAAATTTCGCCTCTATTTCTTGTTACAGAACCATCTTCTTTTCTCAGTGCCATAATCTGTTTTCTTCCCTTACTGAGATGTCCCTTTGCTATCTTTAGGCTTTGGTTGTTTTCAATTGCTTTCCTCACTAGTTCACAGTTGAATTTTCTTACGTCTTCAGTGATACTTTTTCGTACTGTCTTGCATAGCTCTATATATTCCACTTTGGAAGTCACATCTTCTTTAGTTGTCCTCATCTCTCTTCTTTTTTGCATCAACATTTTCGTTTTTCCTGATAATTTATTTACATGCAACTTGTTTTTAGACCCAGCTAATTTTGTTGCTGTTTCCATAAGAGCTTTGGTTACTTTTCTGTTAACTTCAGAGATGTCCACTTCTTCCGATGTTAGGCCTTCTAAAGCAGAGAACCTGTTCTTCAGTTCCAACTTGAAGGTATTATGGTGTTTTTTAAGGTTGGTTATGTCAATAGATTTTGTTTGTCTTATGAGCTTGCCACGTTCAAGTTTAGTGTTGAGGTGCATCTTACATCTCACCAATCTATGGTCACTACCTGTGTTGAACTTGTTTAGCACACTGCAGTCTTCTATGACGAATTTTTTGTTACACATAATAAAATCAATTTCACTTGTCGTTCCATTTGGATGTCTCCATGTCCATTTCCTGTGTGGCTTTTTCTTGAAGAAGGAGTTCAAGATATAAAACCCTTCTGCCTCTGCAAACTCAACGAGAGTATTTCCACGCTGGTTTCTGTTGCCGTGACCGAATTTACCTACTGAAGTTACATGTATATATATATATATACAGGGTGCATAGGAAAGTCCCTTTAGCCTGGAATAACTTGCGAACGGAGAGATGTACAGTTATGCAAGTGTGATAACGGTGTTGTAAAGCGCCTACGCCCGATCGAATGCAACTAATAGCAGCGGCCCTAGAGGTGAAATGCAAAAGTTAGCCATTGCAAATCGAAAACGAAGAGAGATAGGGCAAAATTTCCAAATACAAAGTTGTAGAGCATCAATTAATTAGTACAAAACGACATTTTATTCACACGGATAAGATAACTTACTGCCTGAATACTCGAAATGTCCGAATTCGATGCGCGACCTATTGTGTGAGCGTTTGAAGGGAACAGGCATAGATAGGTATGAGCAAATACACACAATTTATTGCATAAATGCGTATCTATGTCAATACAGTTTGATGACGTCAGACAAAACGAAAACAAAAAAGGCAAACTGGCGCACAGTGATAAAAAGTTAATGTCGAGTATGTTCGAAGAGTTCGCCATTGCCCACGATATACATTTGTATTCGTGAAAGTAACTCTGCATGCACATTCCTCAGCATAGATGATGTCATACTATTGCAAGCATCTGTAACACGACGACGTAGATCCAGCAGACTTGTAGGTGCTGTTGCATACACCTGATTTTTTACGTAACCCCAGAAATCCAAGCTTGCCATTCTCACACAGCGTACGTAGTCCTAAACTTCTGATCAGGATATATTTTTTTTTTATGTGGAGGGTTTTAGTAAGGGAGTGTCTGACCCCAGCTCTTAAACAACCCTTAGAAATAGGAAACTAGGAGATTTGGGCTAGAGCGCCCGATAGGAAAGTGAAACGGAAGTGAAGTAGAAAGGGGGAGGAAGACGCCCTAATTTATTACCGGGGGCCATTACCCGAGGTCCGACGTCTTAACGTGCCCATCCGACGCACGGCGGATATTTAGCGGATCGAGCGTTCGTTGTGCCTGGGATCAAACCTGAGGCCCTTTCCGTGGCAGTCACGAACGCTGTCCACTAGGCCACCCACGGCCCTTCTGATCAGGGTGCATCCTGCTACTGGTTTTTATATCGTAGGTACGGTACAAAGTCACAATCTGCATTTTCATACGGCTACATTTGCGAAATGTGAATATGCAGATTCGAATCGTCGCGCATCGATTTCGGACATTGTAGGGTATTCAGGCGACAATTTACCTTATCCGTGCGAAACAAATGCCATTTTGTACTAATCAATTGATGCTCTACAACTTTGTAATTGAAAATTTTGCTCTCTCTTTTTGTTTAACTTCCGCATTTGGAAATATTGGGAAACTTTGCTCTATCTCTTGTTGTCTAACTTCCGCATTTCGCTACTAGGGGTGCTACTATTGGTTGCATTTCGATAGGGCGTAGTCGCTTTACCCTACCGTTATCTCACTTGCATAACTGTACCTCTCTCCGTTCGCAAGTTGTTCCAGGCTAAAGGGACTTTCCTATGCACTCTGTATATACAGTATAATATAATTTTTAAGTTCTAAAAAAGCATTTTAAAAAATGTAAGTAGATGGCTTTGTTGTATTATATAGTATACTAAACCAGCATGGGGATTTTTGCTTGAAGCTGAGAAATTTCATATTGATAGGTATTTAGAGAAATGACGAATTTTATTTATTTTATTTTTTTCGCTGAAATATAGTCTATTCAGCATGTATAATAGAAATTCGACACCCTCATTTGGGACCGATTTTTAGTTCTTGTTTTATCAATATATAAACGCCGCCATTGTTTCCAAAGGACAGCGGACCGCTTTGAACCTGTGAAAATGTAAACAACTTGTAATACGACCGTTGTTGCTTTTGAAACAGATGTCGAGTGTAATATTTGTTATTGTGGTTTTACAAAGTTTATTAAAACTATAATGTTCAACGTAGTACATATATAAAAGTAACATGATGATGTCACAAATATCTTTCAAATACGTAACAGTAATGTAACGAAGTTACATATGTCTTTGAAATACGTAACACGCAGTAACATGAAGTTGGTATGTTGAAGTTACAAAGATCTTTCACTGTAACGCATCTGTTATGTTTCAAAGTTATGCAACGTTTGAGGACATTTTGACGTAACCATAAGGTTTTTGAAAAAAAATTACAGTTACATTGCGCAATGTATCTGAAAAGTCTCAATGTTTCAGTGCTACGTAATTGTAACATATACGAAATATTCTGTGCTGTGTGGGTTATGAACACACACACACACAAACACAGGCGCGCACGCGAACGCAAGATCACAAACACACACACACATTCCTCTATTGGCCTCAAAATACCGGTGGTTCGCACGGCCGGGAATATGAACTAAAAATAAAAAAACAAACAAAAAAACAAACGTGAAACTTGATTTGAATAACAGAATAACAATTTATTACGCTTTAGGCCGCCCTGGTGGCGCAGTGGTCTAAGCGATGCCTTCTGATCATTTGTCCGAGATGGGTCAGTTTTTGAGTTCCGGTGAGGCATGAATGTCATGTTTGTCTCACGGTGCTGGTTCTCTTCCTTCCCTAGAACCAGTGGCCCTAAATTAGGTACCGACAACTGCTTGTAGCCGACTGAGTTGCTCACGGTTGTCGTTAAACCTCCATTAAAAATAAAATTATGCTTTAGCGAAACCTTAACATTTTTTCACTGTTCCTAGGAACCTTGATACCAGTTAGACTGAAAATATTGCTATCAACTTTCTCATTTAATTTAGTAGTTACCATTAAAGATTTGTTCTGATCATTTCTTATTATTCGGTATCAGCCATTTAACTCCGACTGTTTCCTTTTCTATTTAGAGTTCACATACACATACATATCACTAAGCTGTTCTCTGAGATTCAGAAGTTTCCCGTTACCAACAAATTACCAGATTCTTATGAAACAGCAGTGCTAGTGCTACCATCTTTATTCTTTACAACACAGGATCCTTTCGTCCAATGAACTTCATTAGTTTATTCTTAGCTTTCCGATTCGCACAGTTCTTCCGCATTACATGTAGCCCATTATTAAGCCAAACGATTTTTAAAGCACCTACTCCTGCGATAGAGTAGGTGCTTTAGAAATATTTCCTTACTACTTTTGGATATCCTTCACTACAAAACTTTGAAATCAGCAAAAAAAAAAAAAAAAAAAGAATCAAACAAAAATAAATAATAAATAAATCAAATAAAAATAAAATAATAAGTAAATAAAATAGAAATAAATAATCAATAAATAAAATAAAAATAAATATTAAATAAATGAAATAAAATTAAATAATAAATAAATAGAAGGAATTCAGGGAACTGTGTCACCAACGCTCCTAGAGTTTCCAAAAAATATGTAGGTATGTCTCATATCCAAAATAAGTAGTATACCGAGGCAATCAAATGGTCAAAAAATGTCCTTCCTTCCATCCTTTCGTCAGTTTGCTAAATTCTGCTGTAACATTCGGTGACTGAATTCGAATGTTACAGATAAGAACTAATTTCTGCATTCTTTGGAAAAGGGTGGGGGTGGGGGTGACTCTTCACGCTGAGCGTGAACGAATGGGATATAGCTCGTTTTCTTTGGAAACATTTCCCTGAAAAACCAAGTCGATTACAATCGAAGTCGAAAATTAGGTGATAATAAATGTTGAGCGTATAATCTTACCTTTATAGAATGCGTGTTAGAAGCATCTGCTTACAATTTTCAAAGATCAAGAAACAGCGGAATGGAACTTACCTACTGAAACAACTGGAAATTCACGATGCCATATTGCAAGGGAAAACATATTACACTTTTCAAATGAATTTGTTAAGAAATGCATTCCAAAATTTAACAAACATAATTATCGCTGCTGGAAATGAAACACTACTGAGAAAAAATTACTTCACTTCCATTAACCTTTAACACGTACAGTATGCTTACGCAAAACTAAATAATATGCTTACGGAAAACTAAATAATATCCGTACGCAAAACTAAAATAATAAATAATTTCGCTAACATGAAGAATTAGTTTCCTTAAGGTCGAGTACACAAAAAATTAGCGAAAATTCCATACAAAATAACAAAACAATTTATCATAGGAGATGATATAAGTCAGACTTGAACACAAACGCTCAACTACAGAATTTCATCAGGGAAAAATGAATTTCTTATAAAAGATCGAGTACTTGAAGAATTAGCGAAAATTGCATGTGAGAAAAATTGAACTAGAGGGGAGAATATACACTGGTGTGAAAAAATTAAGGACGAAGAGGAGAAATTAGCATAACAGCGGAACGAGCAGGCAGAACGGACCGAAAGACCACTCAGGAGATAGACTAGGGTCCGGTACGGTAGGTCATGCGCATATATACAGCATGACGTAGGGCGGGGAGGGTGTCGGAAGGGTATAAAGCACACGGGCGGTGTACGCTCAGCTATTCGGTGAAAGCTATTGCACGGTGTACATTGGTTTCAACGACGTCGAGTTGCTGCCACCGTGTGATATGGCCAACAGACAATTCAGTAGACGACATCTCGATGCTCGCGTCATTGGGAAGTTGGAAAAAGGTCGAAGTGTGACTAGTGTGGCCGAGGAGTTCGGGATCGCTCACAGCATCGTTTCACGAGCTTGGAGAGCATTTCAAACGACAGGAACAGCTGCCCTGTCGTTTGAACTACTACAGAACAAAAGACTAGGAAGCGCCAGCTGTCTGAGAGTGAAAACAGTGACCAAGAAGATTTGCTACCAGCAATGAAGTCCTTACAGATAGATGGGATTGATCGAGAAAACAAAGTGACTAATTATGTTCGTGGGACTGATGAACAAGAAACTTTGCAAATGGAATTTTGCGAAGAAAAGAGTGAACAAGAAGTGAATGGATTGTCTCTAGAGGGAAACGGTGAAATTGAAATCATCAATGAGATAGTGAGGACACCGAGTGAGCCACAACTACGTATTGCATCGGTGATCAGTATGAGCACAGAAGAACCTGAAGAATATGTTAAAGAGGAAGAACCGAAAATGACTGTCGAAGAAGAACCTTATGAACCTGTTGAAGTGACGGTTAAAAAATATTTTCCGGAAGAATTAGAATCTGCGGACTCGGATATGGAGGAAAAATCTCGGGAACAGAACGATGAAAAGGAGTAAAAATCCAGGTTTTTCAAAACTGGGGAGACATCGGGAGAAACCGATTCCGACATTGACTATGCCACCGTATCCGAAATGAGAAGGCAATTCCTGAAACCAAAGGTTAGAGCAAAGGTCGGGAAAAAGAACCCAGCTCAAATACGTGCCGAAATCGACCTGAAGAAGGCGGGGGGAGTGATGTTAGAAGGTCTGTCACATGTTACCCCTACTAACAGAGGGGCAGTGTTCAAAGATAAGAATTAACCTAAGGGAAAGAGAAACTAGTTTGTGTCCCTATGTTTCCCTGGTCGGAGAAAGTGGTTTTTCATTACCCCATGTCCTTTTGCTCAATATCTTTGTTTCTTCCATTGGGAGTTTGCTTAACGGGAAAGTTTTGTTTCCCTAGGAAACACGTGGAGGAGACGGGAATTATCAGATATTTTTGGGGGTAATTTCGTACAGGTTACTATGAACACACAGAGGTTTATAAATTTTGCTTCTTGCAATATTTTAGGCCTTAAAAGGCGCCCGAGGCAGGATTGGGTAAAAGGTTATATGGAGAAGAATAAAATTGATTTTCTCCTGGTTCAGGAGACCCATTTTCGGGATGTTAAGGATGTTTATGCTTTTAAGAAAGCCACGAATTTAGGGGTGAGGTTCTCCCTCGGGAATCATGGGTACAAAGGAGTGGCTATTTTTTTTGAGAAAAAACATGATAAGAAGGTTGGGAGGCCTGAAATTGATGAAGAAGGTAGGATTGTGGCGGTCAGGATTAAATTTCCGGATAATTGGGTTAAGGTTATTTGTATTTATGCTCCGAATGTTGCGGCGGAAAGAAAGATATTTTTCAGTAAGCTGACCCATTTTATTAATGGGGGGGGGGAGATAACATCATTATGATGGGGGATTTCAATACTGTCATGGATCCACACTTAGACAGAACCATGACTACGGCTCATGGACCCCTGTGCTCTAAGGTTTTCAGGAACGTTATGAGTAATTTTGGGATGGGTTGAGTAATTTTGGGATGGGTGATGTTTGGAGAAAAATTTTTCCCAATCAGCCTGGGTATACCTGGTATCGGGGAATTTGTGCTACCATCATCGATTACTGTTTTTCTAGGAATATGAGTGGCATTAAAGGGATTGAACTTGATAACCCAAACAGTGACATTTTTTTTGTTTCTGACCACAGGATTCTCCGTGTCAAAATGGTCCTTGGGGGAAAGTTTCAAAAAAAGGAAAGGCTATGGAGAATGGATAATTCCCTTCTCAAAGAGGAAGCGGCTAGGAAAGCTTTCATTGATATTCTTGTGGAAAGGGAGGATGTTGACAATGGGGACGACCCGGAATTTTGGGAAGGGAAAAAAGGCAAAGTGGCGGAGGTGGGAAAAAACCTGTCCAGGACTAAAAATATGAAGGAGGTGGGATATCACAATTTCCTGAATAATGTTTGGAGAGCACTCTGTAAAGGGGAAAAGGATAACGTTGATAACTCTCGCCCCAAAAAGGAAATTGAAGACCTCTTGAACGAATTTTATGTTGAAAGTGGGAAAAGAAATCGAATGGATATTTTGCATAACGAAATATCGGAGGAGGAGGATATCAACCAAGTTTATGCAAAAAGGGAAGCAAACAGGCAAAGGGAGGTTCTGAGGGAATTAAAAATTAGTGATAAGATTTGTTGTGATAGAGAAGCTATTCTTAGTCAGGTCGCTGACCATTTTGAGGAATTCTACAGGAAAGACCAGATTAACAATTTGGATATCTTGGACTGGATTGGTGACTCCCCGGTCATTTCGGAGGAGCTTAGAGAGGAAATGGAAATTCCAATTGAGGTGGGAGAGGTTAGGGCTGCAATTAAGGAGTTGAATAGTGGGAAGGCTCCGGGTTTGGACGGGCTCACTATTGAATTTTATAAAGAGTTTAGTGGTTATGTAGCCCCCTGGCTCACTGGAGTTTTTAACAGCATCATTGAAAGGGGAGAAATGACAGAATCTATGAAAACATGTAAGATTACCCCTTTTAATTAAAACGCCTGGCACGGTAAATAGAGAAATTGGGGGGTGGAGGCCGGTATCGCTTTCCACCATTGATTACAAAATTTTGGCTTCGATAATTCGGAAGCTTATTGCCAGGGTTTCTGGGATTCTAGTGGGTGAAGAACAAACGTGTGGTATTAAGGGAAGAAATATTTATCATAATTTGTATATTTTCAGGGACGTTATAGAGTACGTGGGGAAAAAGGAGTTCAAAATGAGTCTGGTTTCTTTGGATCAGAATAAAGCTTTCGACCGGGTCTCCCATGATGTTATCGTCAAAATTATGGAGACGCACGGGTTTGGGGATTTCATGTGTCAAGCCGTGAAAGTTCTTTATAAAGACATGAGAGGGGTTATCAATATTACTGGGGCTAATTCTAGAAGCTTCCAGATTACGAAAGGTGTTAGGCAAGGATGCCCTTTCTCTACTTTGTTGTTCGTTATCATCTTAGAAACATTTCTGCGGAAAATTCGCAATGATAATCAGATTGAGGGGTTTAAAAGGCCGGGGATGGGAAAGAATAGGGTTAAGTTTCAAGCCTACGCCGACGATGTTATCTTGTTTTTAAAAAATGAAAATGACGTCATCAGGATGAGTAAGATTTTAGAAGGGTATTGCAGGAGTACAGGAACTGTAGTTAACAATGTTAAGTCCCAGGTTTTGCTATGGGGTCGGTGGGACAGGGCGATGTTTAGAAATTTGGCCATTACGAATGGCCCAATTAAAATACTTGGTCTGTACTTTGATGGAAAAAGAGGTGCACGAAAAAACTTGGTCTGAAATACAAACGAAGATTGAAGCTGAGAGAGATTTTTGGAAGACAATTCCTCTCTCTCAGGTAAACAGAGGGAAACTTGTTAACGCACTTTTCACCAGTAAAATTACGTTTGAGGGGCTATGACGCCGGGAAAAGCATGGATAAGGATCTATACGAGAGTTATGTTTAATTTTGTATGGAGTGGGCACAATGGGGAGGAAGTGAGTAGAATCAAACTTTATAGGCCCCTTGAGGAAGGGGGTTTTGGGGTAAAAGACCTTGGGAAATGGTTAAGTATACGGGGCAGTTCTTTAAAGTTAAGGAACTCTTAACTGGAAATTTCATGGGTTGCAATTTAATTGCCTATTTTCCCATGATCGAACTACGTAATTATGGGGTGGAATTTGATTATGTGGGTCCTAAAAGTGAGTTGGGGGACAAAATGTACAAAATTGACGGAAAATTAAAACACATTATACAGAACAATAGCGGGGGTAACAAACACTCTTGGCAAAGTGTGTATGACTCTTTGTTAGAGAAACCTCAGGGAAAAGTTATAGAATTTCGCACAAGTCCTGAATTTGATTAAAAAAAGGGGTGGAATAATATTTTCCGTACTCAATGTCGGATGAATGAAAGAGACTTTTTGTGGAGGTTGGCTCACGATGTATTACCTCTTAGGAAGAAGATGGCTAGATGGGGGGTCACGAAAACTGATAGGTGCCCCTTTTGTAACCAGTGCGAGGATAGGGAGCATCTTTTTTCTCGTGTATAGAATTGCAAAAAAAGTTCGGGAAAGAATTTATAAATGGATTGGGAAGCCCTTGTTTACTAGGGATATGGTCATTTTTCATTCCCCTATTGAGGGAAGAGGGAAAGTGGTTCACAATCTACTTATTGCGGTCACCAAATTTAAAATTTGGAAAGAAAGGAATAGACTAATTTACTGAGATGTCAATGGGGGTCCCCCGGCTAACATTAACACGATGATCTGGAAGACTAAATGCGAAATTAGGGATAGGGTGTGGGTTGATTCCCGTCGTCTCACGTGTTCCCAGTTTAGAAGCAAATGGCTGGGTTGGCCCAGAATTGTTACAGGGACTAGGAAGAATATTTTCTTTCATTGGTAAATCATCTCTGGCTGGCTATGGGGCAAACTTGTTCTTTGTGGGTTTTTCTTGGTTTTGTTTTGGTTTTGTGGTTTTGGTGCTTTCTTGCTTGGATGATGGAGAACTCTCTCTCCAATTTCCCCCTTTTTTGTTCATCCACATGGTGGGTTGGGGATGTTGGGTATTCTTTCTCCAAATTTACCTGCTTATGAGTTAACCGTCCTTTTTTTCCTTTTTGAGGTTGTCTCTGGGTTATTTGCGGTTGTCTCTGTTTTTTTTCCCCCGCTTCTGGTTTTTTTCTCCTTGTGGGGGCCCACCTGTTTTTCTTTTATCTTTTATTGTCTTCTTTCGGGTGTGGGTTTTAACAGTTCGTTGCGGATTAGGCTGCGGGGCCTTGTTTTCTGTCCTGTCCTGGAATGTTGGGTGTGGTGGTATTAAATAGTCCACGGATTAAGGGATTAAGATAATCTACTAATTTCCGGTGTGGTTTTCTGACCGCTCTCTGATGCTATCTGCTTATTTCCGGCTCCAGTGTGTTGATTTTTAATCCGTCTATCTTCCTTCAAGGTCTAAGGGTTTCATTGTTTGTTGAGTTATTGCCTTGGTGTTCTCATGATTCTGCGTGCTGTCGGATAGCATCTTTCGTTTGTCTCTTTCCGCTTCCTTCTTGATCGGCCTTGTGCCTTGCCTGTTTCACGAACATCCGGTTGGTTTGTTTTTCGTTTTTTTTTTCTCTTGAAGCTTTCTTGTGCAGTTTTTTTCTTGGTCTCTTACTGTTTCTTTCTCCTCTGCCCCGAACTGGGAAACCTCCCATGATCCATGGACGTATTCCATGGGTGTGGGAACCCCTTAGCGGTGCCTTTGTGCTACTTTGTGTTGTATTTTCTTGTGTGTAATTCTTTTCTCTCGAACCTACCTTTGCCTTCGGGTGGTAGGGTTGAGATCCTTTCCGTTCTTTGGTTTCCTTTCTTCGTTTGTGTTGAAATCAACTCGCGGCGTCTCTCTTCCGGGAGGGACAAGGCGAGCGGCATCGCCTCCCTTGATGCAGTGTTAAATGGTAAACTGGGTCTCTGGAGGATAAAGGGTGTGGGTTGTTGGTAGATAAGAGTCCCACACCCTGATAGATCTTATCACATCTTGAT
This sequence comes from Macrothele yani, assembly GCA_039090855.1. Classification (NCBI taxonomy): domain Eukaryota; kingdom Metazoa; phylum Arthropoda; class Arachnida; order Araneae; family Macrothelidae; genus Macrothele; species Macrothele yani. The sequence goes on along the minus strand of CM077024.1, from coordinate 125,431,558 downwards.
GTCGACAAAGTTGGAAGAAGGTCGAAGTGTGACTAATGTGGCCGAGGAGTTCAGGATCGCTCACAGCATCGTTTCACGAGCTTGGAGAGCATTTCAAACGACAGGAACAGCTGTCTGAGAGTTTAGCAGTGGTCGTCCACGAGCAACCACGACGGCGGATGACCGGTATATTGTCCTACAGGCGAGAAGAGACAGACGGCAGACAGCGGGAGAAATCGCAAGGCACACGCAACATACAACTGGACGTTCGTTATCGCGTTTTACCGTATCCAGGAGGCTACACAAAGGTGGTCTATTTGCACGACGACCAGAACGGGTGTGCCATTAACGCCTGCTCATCGGAGACGGCGGTTTCTGTGGCGCCAGGAACACAAGAATTGGACACATCAGCAATGGGGTCGAGTTCTCTTTACGGATGAGAGCCGATTTAGTCAGACGAGCGATTCTGGACGTATAAACATTTGGAGAGAGCAGGAAACACCCAATCACACCTCCATCATCATTGAAAGGGACAGGTTTGGAGGTAGCGGAGTTCTGGTTTTGGGCAGTATCATGCTTGGTAGCCGTACTGACCTCCACATCTTCCCAGGAGGTTGAATCATTGGTGCCCGCTACTGTACCGAGGTTCTGCTGCCTCACGTTTGTCTGTTTAGAGGTGCTGTGGGTCCTGAGTTCCTCTTCATGGACGACAACGCTACACCTCATCGTACAGTGGCTGTCGCAGAGCTCTTGGAGAGTGAAGATATTCAACACATGGATTGGCCCGCAAGATCCCCGGACCTAAATCCAATCGAACACGTGTGGGAACTTCTCGGGAGACGCTTGGCAGCACGTCACCAGCCGCCAGCAACTATTTCGCAGCTGCGATTGGCGCTACAAGAGGAATGGGCCGCGATGCCTCAACAGCTCCTTAGCAATTTCGACCTCATGGACAGACGTTGTAAATCATGCAACGCAGTCAGGGGAGATCGTATCCCCTACTAAAGACTGGATTTTTCTTGGCAGCCGCCTGTCACATGGACGTTTCTGTCTTCTGTGCAGTTGTGCTCGAAGCTACTTTTTCAACAAAGTGCCTTTGTATTCCTTGTTTGGACTGTTTTGCTCACTTGTCCCATATTCTTACATCTTGGGGATCTTATGGTATGATTTGAGTCGATGTGGAGCACTTCTGCACGACGTTACCTTCGAAAAACCGCCTCGTCCTTAATTTTTGCACGCCAGTGTAATACACGATCGAATGACGAATGCAAATTATCATTCGTTTTCAAACACAAATTCGATGGGCGATATTTAAGCTGTTTGTTGATAACGTTATCGGAACCATTTAAATTCTTCCTTCACGTTCTCTGAAAGTGACTCCAAACAAACTTTTTCGGTTTCGCTCTGGACAAAGCTTAATTTACAGATCAATTGCAAGGAGAATGCCCATTTTTCTGAAAAACGAAAATGTATCCGTTTCAAGAGTTCGATGATTGGTCTCCTTAAAAGTATATGGAGATAATACTGGGCTAATCATCTTGCTAAATTAAATGACCTCAAAAAATAATATTAAAAACTGTAAAATAAAATATTTGACAATATCGATCTCTAAATGAAAGCCGGAATAACAAGAAATTTTAAAATGACATAAGGAACATGAACTGAAATGGAAGCTAGACGGGCATGCGTTCCTCCAATCCAACAATCAGACACACACATACAGACACACAAAGATCTTAACGCACAGTGTTTTCCATGGAGAGTATCAGGAACATTCACTCTTGATAACAGAATTATCTACAATAAAAAAAAAAAAGAAAGAGCATTTAAAAGAAAACGAAGAAAAATTAAAAATTTACCTCGCAATGAGAAGCCATGTAGGTTAAGATATCTGGTGATTCTAGACATCCCCTCTTTTCCTTGTTATATGGACTAAAGGTCGTGTACTTGTTAAAGATCAAACTCAGACACGGCCAGGCTTCAACATTCTTTGGATCTCCATGCCGAAATAGGAAGTCAATAAAATGGCTTAATTCCTCATTCTTGTGGTCATTTTCGCAGAAAATTTGGAAAATCTTCTTTAGCAATCCATCGGTGTAGTGAATTCCTGGAAACGAGATTTATAAGCCAATAAAGGGAGAATCTTAGGGAAAAACGCAAATGAAAGCAAAGTGACAGAGTTTGTAAAACAATAAATTGGCAATGGCAAAGATATTCTGAGTAAGTGGACATGATCGAAATGATCCTTGTGCTATGTTATTTCTTCAAGTGCATTCACAAGAACAGAGCTCTCTCTCCCTCACACACACACAGAACTGGTGGCTCGGCTAAACTCTGACAGCCAATATTTTTGTGGATTAGGTTCGAGGGGGAAAAATACATGCAAGCACAATACCTTTCTCCTCATGAAAAAAAAAAAAAGAAAGAAAAAGAAGAAAGGATCCAGTAGTCCAGGAATGTTACTAAGGGAGTACAAGGGTGCGCGGGAGATCATCTTGAAATTTTCTTTCCGACGCAGCCGCCCACCAACTTTAAGATGTGCTATTTAACATTTTTTTTTAACCTTACAATTTTATCTGGGCTTTGTCAAGTGATAAAGACCTCCTGTTTTTCGTCCTGTATTGCTACGTATCTTGCATTTCTTATCAAAGAAATGCAAAATACGCAGCGGCCGTGTTTGAGTTTAAATTGGTTATCGAACCGAAATAATATCCATAGAGCCATGAAAATCTAATTGTCTTCCACTCATCCAAATAATTTGCTTCAGGAAGGTGAATAAATTTACTAAGTGTTCATTACTAATGGCTCTGCGGTTTGTTTGTCCTAATAAGTCCGAGATCCAACACGGAAAGTGGAATCTAAAGCTGTACCAGCGCTTATTAGCCTGTCCCGGGGTAAGGATGGATCAAGATGTAACTAACATCTGCGCAAGGTTAATAGTGGAGTCTACTGACCGAGACTGTACTTTGAAAGAGCTAAGTGCAAAACGAGGATGCTGGCTTGAGGAAAAGTAATCAAGGAGGAGGGCGGTATATGTAGTATATGTTGTATTTGCGTATCTTTATTTCCCCCTCAACCTCAATCCATGAAAACATTTGCTTTCAGGTCCGTCTCGTAGGCACAACATTTTCATTTAACCAGTGCCAGCTATTGGTGCTCATGGCATTGTTTAATGTTTGTTACATGGATATGCACTCTTCAGATTTTACTAATTTCATTAAAAATGGATAGACGGAACATTAACAAAAGTTAAAACAAATGACCACAAACTTTGAATTCTTTTATGTTCCAAAAAGTGCAAATACTTCGAGACAAATTCAAAATTAATAAGTATGTATCCGAGTGAGGAGAGGGCGATTTCACGACTTCCTTTGCAGTATGCAATAAACAGCATTAAAAATTATTCCTTTCAGTGTTTCGTAAATTAATTTTCTATCAAACTTCCCCTATCAAACATAACACTCGCCCACCCTGATTTCGAAGTCTAGCGACTTTCCTGACCTGTCGCTCTACTTGCATTTCGTTCTGTCCGTCTTACTGATTCACATTTCAGTCTGGTGCCCGAATTTTACCGTCACTTTTATATCTTTTGCCAAACTTCAATAATCAGCTGCCTCTTCCTACTTCTCAGTCAGGCTACGGGCCTGACGTGACGTCGTACAGTGTCGAAAATATTTTCTCTGCCTACATAATAATCGCAACTTACAAGGTGTAAAAGTTTTTCGACTATATTTGATTGACTGCCGTGACGATAGTACTAACCTATTCATTATAAAGTCTGAAGTGGCTCGGTGTGAAGTTTCAGCAATGTGCACAAAGCAGATCTACTGGAAAGTCGTATTTTAGTTGAAAAAGTTAAATCACATCGTCATGGATTTAAATACTGCAAGTGGCAATAACTATCGGTTTAAATCTGGAAAAAAGGAAAATAAAATAATCAAAAATGTGACTGCGCTTTTGGCTGACGTTACACGTTCAGTAATAGTGTCATTACTTGAAAGTATTGACAGTGATATCGAACCTGAAAGGTCGCTAGAGATGGAATGACCGCAAGTAATGATGTTGTAATAACGCGGATCAGGATATACTAAAATCGGAGCGTCAGTATTGGCGGTTGGAGGGGATACTGTCATTTATACTGATCGTGTAAGTGCTCGCGCGTCAGTAATAAAACATTAGTCAGTTCAAATTGCCAAGCACTATGGACGGTTATGTAATCATTAGTAGTGAGTAGCCAGAGTGCAAAGTCTACGCAAGCGAAGCCATTGGAGAGGAAGATGATATTTCGATGGGGTTCGAAGATAAAATCTTCGAACCCCATCGAAATATATAAAGCTTTTCCAGAACTGTGAAATTCTTAACGTACCTATCGTACATGAACAAAACTTAAAGAAACGTAGCTCTAGATAAGCTGGTAAACATTTGTGGTGAAATGATACAAGAGGTCAATCGTACTGAGGTGAGGAGGACAATAAATACACTCATATCAAACTCGCATGACACTGTCTTTCCGATAACACTATCTTCCCTGCCTAAAAGCGGTTCAATCAATCGACGTAAGTTATTAAATGCCTTTTCAGTTATGCGGAAATAGTTATTTTTATCATCCACTTCCCTAGGATTTATCTCCACCAATAAAACGGCATGTTAATACTTATCACGTTGTTTTTTGCAGTTCGTTCATTAAATACCGGGGCTTAAGCTAAAATTATAGCTAAAGAACCTTTTCTTTGCACATCCATTCTCGAATGCAGACAAAATCGGTGTATTCTCCGTGACGACTGAACTGGTACAGATGCAAAGTAATGACGCTTAACAATGAGCGTGTAGCGCGTGAAAGTACCGACGGGGTAATTATGGAGTAATAACGGAGCCGTAAATGAAGTGCAGTAATGACAGTATTATTAGGCGTATAGTCTGCTTTAGGGAAATAACACAATCAGCCGCCCAGTTGGCGCAGTGACCTAAGCGTTGGATTCTGATCATTCGTCAGAGGTAGTACGGGTTCAAATCCCATGGTGGCATTGACGTAGTGTTTGTCTTATGGAGCTGGTTCTATCCGTTCACTGGAACCAGTGTCCCTAAATAAAGGATAAAGGACGGCTGACTGCTTATAGCCTACTGAGCTGCTTACCGTGGTCGTTAAACCTTAAATCAAAAACAGAAACACTATCATAGTCCAACGTTATGTTGGCATGCATTCATTCGTAAATATAAATCTTTTCACTTCTTAAGGTTTAAAGATCTATCAGTACAGGCAATCTACATCTTCGCTTCTGGCTACCTGGATATAGTGTTTATGAAAACGAATTTATAGCAAGGTTCACAGACTTGGTGTTACACAGGAAATAAAACAATTTGGAAGATAGAATTGAAAGTTGAGGAAAAGAAAAGCGACTCCCGCTGTTCTTTAAAAATAACATAAGCATTACTTACGTAGGACCGTGTACCAAGATCTGCTCTTTTCTTCTTCGTCGTATTTCCCATACTTCTGGCCGTGACGCACAAGATTCGTTGCAACATTATCGAAACACAAATCTTGCAGACGAGGAAATTCGTTTCCAATGGACATATTTTACTTCGTCCTCAGCTAAGGGAAAATTCCAGAATCAGATCTCTCATTTTTATCACCGGTAACAAATGTATGCATTTATAAATTAAGAATAAACATCATATTAAGGATCATGGAAAATTTCTATTACACAGTTATTGAAATCACATTTCACAGTGCGCAGTAGACACAAACTCTGACTGCCTTTATGACACAATAAAAACACAAGAAAGATGACACTGAATTCTCGGGTGTAATGAATACATCTTTTAAATCCTTTCAGACACGAAAAAGATATTTATTTCCAAGCAGATTTGCAGAAAACCTAAATATTCAGCAAAAAAAGGAAATATCATAATCCCACCGTGGGAAAAATTGCATACACAACTTGTAATTTAAAATAAGCAACGTGAAAAGGTTATTTATAACCGTGTTAGAATTAGGAATAAATCTTTTACAGGCCCAGCGTACGTGTTACGGAGATTTAATATAGGAATTTCTGGAAAAAAATATTAAATCTGTTTTTGGTAGCATTTCTTATCCCTAGTGTTTTTAATTTTTCTTTGGGGGTGGGAAAATATTATTTATTTCCCCTAGTCAGGAAGTAACGGATTTTAGACGGCGCCTTCCAGTTGCATTTTAGGATTCCTCTCCAACGACATCACAATGGAGAGAGAGAGAGTAATTTGAGACATCGCTTTGTGCATTTCGTAGCCTCATTCGGGTTGGTGAAGTGCAATTAGCACCTTTTGCTGGTCTTTCATCAGCAGTTTCCGAAAAGATCAGATCATACCATGTGTAGAGGATTTTAGGAAGGGAGAGTCTGACCCTAACGGCTGTCTCCTACGGACTCCTTTCGGAACCGAGGGCGTGGCATGTTCAGGCCTGGAGAATCTAGCCCGCCCTTATTAGGAATCGCGTTTGCTTTACTCTAAGCGGGGAACTCTGATGATCAATACAACTACTGAGCTGCTGAATATGAAACAAAATGGTGAAGTGAATTAAAGGAACGAAAGGAGTGAAGCTGAATATATCATTGATCGTTTCTATTTATATATATATATATATATGTGTGTGTGTGTGTGTGTGTGTGTGTGTGTGTGTGCGTGTATTACCACATCACCAACCCGCTTGGCCAGCGTGGTGAGTTATGGCCAAACCCCTCCAAAATGACTCCATAACTTAAATATCGGCCCTCAGCCTCCGGCAGCTGCAATGTACCTGGCCAAGGCAGCGGCCAGTGCGACATGAAGGCAGAGAGTGCTAAGAATCCCCGGAGGACCAGACTAGGCTGCCATCTGATGCTGACCTTGGCTACGTATAATGGAAGCGCCCTATCTTCTGATTCAAGGCTTCTTGAATTAGAAGAGGAACTACAAGGATCAAGGACATCGTCGGGCTAAATGAGGTAAGGAGAAAAGGAGAAGATCTCATTGAACTGAAAAGTGGACATCTCTTCTACTATCGTAGGACAGATACTGGCAGAACTAGTGGTTTTGGATTTATAATAAACAAGAAACTGAAGGATAAAGTGGTAGAAGTTGAAAGTTCCTCTGACAGAGCTGCACGACTCGTTATCCAACTATCGAGAAGATACCAGGCTCAGATTATTCAAACTTATGCACCCACCACAAGTCATCCTGAAGAAGAAATTGAAGAATTTTATGAGGAAATTTGTCATCTAAATAATAAAGGTAAGCAGCACTTGAAAATAATTATGGGAGCTTTCAATGCAAAAATAGGGCAACGGCAACAGAATGAAACTTCAGTAGGTAAATTCGGTCAGGGCAACAGAAACCAGCGCGGAAATACTCTCGTAGAGTTTGCAGAGGCAGAAGGGTTTTTCATCTTGAACTCCTTTTTCAAGAAAAAGCCACACAGGAAATGGACATGGAGACATCCAAATGGGACAAGTGAAATTGATTTTATTATGTGTAACAAAAATTCGTCATAGAAGACTGCAGTGTGCTAAACAAGTTCAACACAGGTAGTGACCATAGATTGGTGAGATGTAAAATGCACCTCAACACTAAACTCGAACGTGGCAAGCTCATAAGGCAAACAAAATGTATTGACATAAATAACCTTAAAAAACACCATAATACCTTCAAGTTGGAACTGAAGAACAGATTCTCTACTTTAGAAGACCTAACATCGGAAGAAGTGGATATTTCTGAAGTTAACAGAAAAGTAACCAAAGCTCTTATGGAAACAGCAACAAAATTAGCTGGGTCTAAGAACAAGTTGCATGTGAACAAATTATCAGGAAAAACCAAAATGTTGATGCAAAAAGAAGAGTGATGAGGACAACTAAAAAAAATGTGACTTCCAAAGTGGAATATATAGAGCTATGCAAAACAGTACGAAAACGTATTACTGAAGACGTAAGGAAATTCAACTGTGAACTAGTGAGGAAAGCAATTGAAAACAACAAAAGCCTAAAGATAGCAAACGGACATCTCAGTAAGGGAATAAAACAGATTAGGGCACTGAGAAAAGAAGATGGTTGTGTAACAAGAAATAGAGGCGAAATTTTGACAAGAGTGAAAGATTTCTACTCCAAATTATATGAAAGGGATGATACATGTACTCCAGACATCATGAAAGGTACCAGCACCAGAGTTCTTCCAGTTCTCCCAGCAGAAGTTGCACATGCAATCAAGAACATGAAGCGGGGGAAAGCTCCAGGAGAAGATGGAATTACTGTAGACATCATACAAGAAGCAAGCAGAGAAATCGAAACAGTACTCGCTTAAATTTTCACTTGATGCCTTAATGAAGAGAAGATTCCTGAGGATTTGAAGAACGCTACAATGATCGTGCTACATAAAAGAGGTGACATTGAGGATCTCAGGAACTACAGACCTATCAGCCTCCTATCAGTGATTTATAAAATCTTCACTAAAGTTCTTTCACACCGCTTGAAGGTGACACCGGACATGGCTCAACCGAGAGAAGCTGGATTCAGGAGTGGCTACATCACAATAGATCATACCCACGTACTGGGAGAACTAATTGAAATAGCGAGGGAATATGAACTTCCATTGTGCATGGCTTTTATCGATTATGAAAAAGCCTTTGATTCGGTAAAACCATCAGCAGTTACAATGGCACTGAAAAAACCTGCGGTATTGAAGATGCATACATTAATATTATTAATAACATCTATGAAAATGCAAGTGGAAAGATTCGGCTGTTTGAAAATACAACACACATAAAAATTGAAAAAGGAGTGAGACAAGGTGACACCATATCCCCGAAGCTCTTTAATGCCACATTAGAAAATGTCTTTCAATCACTGAACTGGGAAAACAAAGGGAAAAAGATTAATGGAGATTATCTAACCCACCTTCGTTTTGCTGATGACGTAGTCATTTTTGGAACTACCCCATCAGAGCTGCAGAGTATGATCCAGGAACTTGCGGACAAGAGTAAAGAAGTGAGATTAAAAATGAACTTTCTGAAGACAAAAGTAATGTTCAAAGCTTTTACAAGAAATCAAGATTTATGGATTGATGGAGAAAAGCTGGAAATAACAGACACGTACGTTTATCTTGGACAGCAGATATCAAGTGAGAGTCACATTGATGAAGAAATTAATCGGCGTACAAAACTTGCCTGGAGAGCTTTTGGAAGAAACAGCATAATTTTCAAGAGCAATGTGCCATTATGTCTTTAAAGAAAAATGTTTGATCAATGCATCATTCCAGTGCTTACGTATGGTGCAGAGACGTGGACGTTAACTAAAAGAGACATACAAAGGCTGCAGACAACTCAAAGCAGCATGGAGAGATGCATGCTTGGTGTAACCAGGAGAGATAAGAAGAGGAACTCGTGGATCAGAAAAATGACAAGAGTGGAAGACATCATGATCAGAGTTAAATCCCTGAAATGGCAATGGGCTGGACATACTGCCAGATGGACTGCCGAAATTTTATATTGGATTCCAAGAGGCAGTAAAAGACCCAGAAGAAGACCACATGGAAGATGGGTGGATGAAATTCGAAAGTATGCAGGAGTGACAGGGAGGAGACTGGCACAAGACAGACCGTTGTGGAGGAAACTTGGGGAGACCTTCGTCTATCAGTGAATTGATAATGGTTGACAATGATGATGATGATGATTACTTTCATCAAACGCGAAAAAATTCCATTTTGTTAATAACAAAGCCTCGGCCACTATAGTTTTTCTGAAACCTTTCGGATATTCAAGTGCCTATTTAATTCGCCTTTTACACTCTACAAGCGAGTTTACCTGTGTTTTTGTAAGTATGTACAAAGCATTCTGATCTTCTCTCGGGTTTTCTATCCCAGTCTCCTTGCTTTCTACTTTTCAGGAAGATTTAGATCAACTTGGTCAATTTCTAACATGCGCTCATCGGATCCCGGGAGATTGGTACCCGGCAAACTCGTACCCATGCAATTTCATCCCCTCCTGTTCAGTTTTAATGCCTGAATTTCAGGATTTAACATCGTCTTCACCCATTCTAACTATTCCGATACTTCCCTCCTCCCCCTTCAAATTCTTAAATTTTTTCACAAATTGAAGCAATTACAGCATTTTCCTAAAATTGAATTTTAGAAATCTCGTACCCGGGAGATTGGTACCCTTCTGTTGGTAAGACATTACGGGGGCATATACAAATTGCATTAACGGAAGATCTTTCCTCTTTGGTGATTGTCGTTGTTTAGCAGCTGTTCTCTTGGCTGAAAACTCCTATTCTTTTTCCACCGTTAGCAAAACACACCGCAGAAAACTCCTACACCTTATATAAGGGAATGTACACAAATTGCATTTCGTACTAGATTTGTTAGGGTAGGAATTATTATAGTGGCATAAAATGATAATAGGAGATTCCTACTGACATAAAATCGTATGTACGATCAGGTTCACTGTAAACCGCCACACAGGAAAACTGCCACGTGTTTTTTCATTCAGGGGTAGGGCAAAAGTTGCTTTTCTCCCTAGGGGCACTTCAAATATGTGGCTGTTTTCCAAGTTTCCGAATTATGTTTAGCAGTTTTGCAAGGTTTCTGATGGCAAGATGAGCTCTTTTGTTTGTCCTTATTTTGAGGTTGGTACGTACGACTTTAGGGCAACTGACCACAAGAGTTTAAGGGGGTGGGGAAGCATAAAGATTGCCGTTTTTTTGGCCTATACTGAGAATTCAAGTTATTAATGTTTCTCTTTTACTTAATTCACGTGCTCTAATTTAGGCCATTCACGTGCTCTAATTTATTGCCTTCATATTCATAGCGTTTACGTATGAAACCAAGTTCGTAATAGTGCGATTTTACTTAGGCACTAAATATTAATTCATAGGCCCAACCTAAGACTAGGTCCTTTTAACAGTTTTTACTCTAGCGATGTTATTTTCATAACGTTTACATACCAAGCCTAGTTAATAATATTGCGCTTTTACTCAAGCACCAAATTTTAATTCATATTCCTTAGGCCTAGGCCTAGACCTGTTAAACTGCTTTTATTCTGCCTGTGTCACATTCATAACGTTTACGTATCAACTCACGTTAAGCAGTCCCGGTGGCGCAGTGGTCTAAGGCGCTGGCCTCTGATCATTCGTCCGTAAGGGGTCCGGGTTCGAATCCCGGTGCGGCATGGATGTTGTGTTTGTCTTACGGCACTGGCTCCTTCCCTGGAACCAGTGACCCTAAATTAAGGGCGACTACTTATAGCCCATTGAGTTGCTCACGGTGGTCGCTAAACCTCCAATCAAAAAAAAAAAAGAAAAAACTCACGTTAATAATATTGCGCTTTTACTTAGGCACTAAATATTAATTTATAGGCCTTTGAAACAGTTTTTATTCTACCCATGTCATATGCACAACGTTTACGTATCAACTCATGTTAAAAATATTGCGCTTTCACTTAGGCACTAAATATTTAAATATTAATTCACAGACTAGGCCTTTTAAACAGTTTTCATTCTATCGATGTCATATTCATAACGTTTACATATCAAGTGAAGTTAATAATATTGGCATAACTGGGAAGTAAGAGAAGGAAGTCTTGGATCAAGAAAATGACTAAAGTGGAAGCCATCAGGATCAAAATGAAATCTTTAAAATTGCATAGGCTGGACATATTGCTATGAGAACAGACCACGATTACTGGATTACTGAATAAATTATTAGACTGGGTAACATGGGGCATTAAAAACAGAAGATCGCGTGGGAGATGGGTGGATGAAATTTTAATGCATGACGGAGGGGCATGGACATGGAAGAGATTGGCTCAAGGCAGACATTTTTTTAAAGAAATTTGGGGAGACCTTCATATAGAAGAAGGCTGATTGATTTAAAATTCGAGATGTATATTAACTTACGTTTTATCGATATAATTATTCTATCTGTAGCACGTCCTACTGAAAATGAAGGAATTTCGAATGATCGTGTTACACTCGGTTCACGCTTTATGGAGTTTCTGGAATCACAAGAGTCTGTGTTATAACTTCATTGTTACGAGAGCGATCTTCACAATAACGTTATAGGAGGTAGATTCTCCGTATGTTAAAACTTTACTAACAAGAAATAAATCAACATAGAAAAACTAAACAAGTACATATATAGCGGACGTAGGTAAAAATACCACCGGAGAAAATACCCCTGAAAACTGGAAAGCAGAAAAAATGCCCCGGAAAAAATACCCCTGAAAACTGAAAAGCAGAAAAAATACCCACAGAACAAACGGTTTACTGTAAACTGCCACACAGGAACACTAATGTGTGGCAGTGTTCCGGTGTTGCAATTTACCGGCAACCCTGCCACACATCTTTCAGCAACTTGGCTACAAAAGTTCAAAGGAGGGGGTCTATAAAGATTGCCGTTTCTGGGCCTATATTGAGAACTCCAAACGAATTTCGCGAAATGAATTGCCGAGGATCCGAGGTACACTTGGTTGGAAGAGGGGGGGGGGGCTCTACCCCGAATGTCCGTAATATTATATTCTGGGCCGCTGGAGTCTGTCAGTGTATCCAAGAAGTTCCCCTTGAAGTGTCCGCGAGTTTCATAAGGGGGGGGGGCTTTCCCCAAAAACAAAATGTTAAAATGGACGTAGAGCTGTAAACATTAGTACCATGCTTTATACAATGATTCTGTACACGACCACGAATTTTCAGGAGGATGAAGTAACCCCCCCCCCCCCGTTTCTCAGAGCTATTCAAGGGTAACATCGAAGATATACTGACCGACTCTAGAGGTCCAGAATATAAAATTACGGAAGTTGGGGGTAGAGCCCTCCCCCAAACCAAGTGTACCACGGATCCTCGGCAATTTATTTCTTCAAATTAAAGTACAATTATCGCTTGGCTTACATGGAACGTTTTCTCGAAATTCGTTTGGAGTTCCCAATCCAGTTCTCAACATAGGTCTTGAAATGGCAATCTTTATAGGACCCACCCCCCGCCCCTTGAACTTTTGTGGCCAAACTGCTGAAAGATGTGTGGCAGGGTTGCCGGTAAATTGCCACACCGGAACACTGCCACACATCAGTGTTCCTGTGTGGCAGTTTACAGTGAACCGTTTGTTCTGGGGGTATTTCTTCCGGGGGCATTTTTTCCGCTTTTCAGTTTTCAGGGGTATTTCTTCCGGGGACATTTTTTCCGCTTTTCAGTTTTCAGGGGTACTTTCTCCGGGGGTATTTTTTCCAGGGGGTATTTTTACCTACATCCGTGATGAGGAGTGCTTGTAGAAACTGTCCTAACGATCACGGGTGTTTGCTGTATATTACCTTTTCCCTTCGGAGTAGGGTGATGAAGTTCTTCCTCAGCTTTAATCTCTTAAACCAGCTTAAACCAAAATAGCTGATACACTATTGCCCCCTCCCCCCCCAAAAAAAAAGCGGAGCGCCAAGAAGCAATCATCCAATCGAGATGAAAATTGGTATGTACATATAATGTACGTGTAGGAAATGATCGCAATTCCACAGCAGTTGGGTCATTTATTCGGATAAAATAGCTACACGAGTGGAACAAGTCAGTACGTTATAGCGTCATCTCTCGCTCGGATACAAGCAGTAACTCATCGCGATAAAGACATATACTTTACAGTTTACGGATACTGTTCTGAGTTAAAGCATGCCAGATGGTGTCCAAACAGCGCGCCAGTTCGCCGATATTTCGGGATGTTCGTAGGTAAGGTTCCATCATGTCCCAAACATGTTTGATCGGGGATATGTCAAGCGATCGGAGTGGCCCTAGAATGGTGTTGGCATTACAGAGGCAGACCTGAGAGAACCGAGCCGTGTGTGGCCGGGGATTATCCTGTTGAAAAATTGCTCGGTGATGCTGCGACAGGAAGGGCAACATAGAATGTCGTCGGCATACCTTTGAGCCGTGAGGGTAGTACGACGGAGGACTACAAAAGGAGTCCGGCTATCGTAGGATACAGTTCCTTAGATAGTCACTCCTGGTGTGACTATCTAAGGAACTGTAGAAATCTCCGGATCGAAGCAGAATTTCTTTGTATATTATATTTTTGGTATTAAGCACCTCCCCCCCCGTCTCCCCCTCCGGACAGGTTTACTGAGTTTGCACATGCCCGCAGAGAATTTCATCGAAAATCTCCCGATTGGGCTGCAAATCCTTTGTGTTTTATATTTTCGGTTTTGAGCCTCCCTCTCTCCATCCCCGGACAAGTTTCTTGTGTTAGCCTAGACCCCCAGAGAAGTTCTTAAGCTGTAGTTTGTAAACGACGAAAATCTCCCGATTGTGCTACACATTTTTTATATTTTACATTTCCGGCATTAATCCCGGCCCCTCTCCCCCCGTCAGGTTTCATGCGTTAGCATATGGCCGCAGAAAATTTTTTGAGCTTCAATTTGTTAACTGTGAAATTCGTTTTGTTGAATTGCAGAATATAAACATTTTTTGTGAAGAAATACATAAAATATCGCAAACAGGAAAATACGAAGTGATTGAAACTTTATGTGATTCAGGTAAACAACATCTGGAGACATGACAACGAAGCGGTTGAAAGCACAATTTTTATACGGCCCCTTAAATTTTTTGTGACCAGTTCTCCGGTCGAAAATTCTCTTACGCCTCACTTCACTGGCTATAATCTGAGGTGGTTTCTGTAAACAAATGAAAAGTCTACGGGACGGATATGTTCTTAGCCACCATACCCCCCCCCTCTAAAAAACTTGTATTAAAGAGAGAGAAAGTACTCTGGCGGCGCCAGCCCTCACTGCACTCCTGACGACACCTAAATCAGTTCTTTTTAGTGAAGGGCGCATGACAAGGAAAGCAACTTTATTTGAGTTTGCCAACTGAATCTGAGACATAGTAAAATCAAAAGATCTCCCACCTTATGAACAAAGCATCGCTTAGGTCAACTATATACCTAGTAAGGTATTTTGAAAATGGTAATTCATAAACTCAGGACCTTCAGTATCTCCTGAGGAAAAATATCATAGTTATTGGCTCTTGACAATATTTTAATCGATATTTACACGTATTAAAATTATGTTTCTTCGAACAATGAATTTCTGCCATTTTGAGAACACATTGTACGAAGTCCATGTAATTCTTGGACCCGTGATGTGGTTGAGCAGAGAAAATGTTCTTATTAGTTTTGTCGATTGCTCAGATGAAATCAAGATATTTTTTCGTGAAAATAAAAAAAAAACTTCATGTTTTTATCAGACGTAAGAAAACATCAGTCAACAGCTGGGGATAATTTTTGAGACTTGGGCATTTCTTTCTGTTTCCGAGAAGTGGGCTTTCATACCAACCTTAGGTGCTTAGGCCTCAAGCCCTTTAGGCAATTTTTAAGCTCAATGCTTAACATTTCCTTTATGTACAGGGGTGATAAATACTATAAAAAAAGTCAGAAGCACAATATTCAAGACATTCATGCTAAGCATTTAGGCTTCAGACGTTTTCGGTAAAATTAGTCTTAATATTTGGTGTTCTTACGAAATAAGAAAAATTAATAAACAGAATTCAACGTATGAATCAGCGAGTGTTCAAAAGGGGTCGAATGCTGCAAGCCTCTTTTCGAATGATGAAAGTCGTGGGTTTATGAATTGGTATTTTCAAAATACCTTTCCAGATTTATTACCTCAGTGCATCCTCGCTATCCAAAACGATTCTTTGTTTATGAGGTGGAAGTTGTTTTGATATTACCACGTGTCTGAGATTCAGATGAAAACTTACTTTAAGTTGTTTCCCGGGCTCCACTCACTAAAAAGAATTCCCTAAGGCATAGTTACTGTAACTGTACGTGGTTGAGCCATGCACGTGTTCCTTCGAACGATGAACCTCATCTGTCATTTTGGGAGCAGACTACGATATACTTGCCAATTATCGTTGTGTGGTTGATCAGGAGAAATGCTCAGAACAGATTGTCGATTGCTGACTTGAAATTAAGACATTTCTTCGTGAAATTAGAAATACCTCCCGATTTCTAACAAATTTAAGAAAATATCCGCCAACAGCTGGCATTTTTCCTATTATCGAGAAGTTGACATCATTCTTTCGTACATTCGGTGACACAGAAAGTCTACAGTATAACCATAGTTTAGTTCGAAACTTTTGTCTTTCTCGCGTTAAAAAATTCAGTAATTGCTCTCGACTTCAAAATTGCTGTTTGTAGCGTCATAAAAATTCTAGGTAGAATGAGTTTGCTGCACTATCACAACAATTGCTTTCTGGAAGCTTATGTAAAAAGCAAAAGCAAAACGCAATGGCAACCGAACCGATAATAAAATCTGTGTTAAGTGAAATAGGTCTTTAAATGATGGATGGCGTGTCCCGATCAATTTGTATAGGCGGTAATTCCAGTCGACGGTGTTATTTGTTCCATGCAACTGATTGTGACAATTCCACATCTCAATGTGGATATCTCTTCCTAACTAAAATAATTAAATACCTCTCTAAGTTTTGGTTCTTCAGGGCAATCATTTATCTTGGTTGTATAGCATAAGCAATATGCCCAATTCGTGCTTCATCCACTGAACTTCCTATATCAGAGTGTACAGTGTACAGCTGACAAAATTGCTTGCCATCACTTTTGAAAGTTCCATCAATGAAAAATGATGAATATGTTTGCAAAGTTTCTCATCTCTTCGCAGTGGCAAAAAAAGTAACTCTTTTTCTTCCTTATCGTATAACAGAAAACTGGATCGTCCTCCATTTCGATGCATGGAGAAGTCCCCCACATTCGGAAAATTCCCCCACCTTTTTCAGTCAGGGACCGTGCACAAATTGCAGTTTACACAAAATATCGAAAGCGAGGGAGATTTCCAGGTTCACCATTTCTATCTTTATGCTGTTTAAAACAAGATGCAGCTGTATAGCTAACACAAATGTGTGGGAGAAATTTCTGGTGTCAGCATTTCGACCTTTAATACAGTTTTTAGAAACCGGCGGTCTTACTAAAGCAGGCGTACATGGTGGGAAAAATTTTCGGGCTCGGTATTTCGACTTTTACTACAGTTTGTAGTGACAGGCGATCTTACAAGAGCAGGCTGAGAAGGTGGGAAAAAGTTACGGGGTCGGGAATTTTTATTACGTCGTGCTCATGTTCGTAACGTTTACATAACATGTCAAATTAGCAATATTGCGATAATAATGGGGAAGGAAATATTAATTGTTAGACCTACGTCTAGACCCTTTAAACAGTTTTCTTTACGTCATTTCCACACTTCTAAAGTTTACATAACAAGAAATGCCAATATTATTCCGCTTTTCCTTATGCACCACACGTTTAGTAACAGGGTGTAGGCTTAGACCCTTTCAACACTTTTTCCTTTGCCGATGTGATATTCGTAAAGCTTATATGAAAAGTCAAGTTAACAGCTTTGCTCTTTAACCTAATTATAAAAATAGTAATTATTACGCTTTATGTTTAGGCTATTTTGACAGTTGTTTTTCTTCCGATGTCATATTCATAACGTTTACATAAGAAGTAAAATTTTAAATATTTCGTTTTTCCTTTGGCACCAAATATTAATTAATAAGCTTTATGCCTAGGCTTTTTTTAACAGTTTTTATTCTGTCGATCTCCTATTCATACGTTTTACATAAAAACTGACTTAAATATTTATTTTAATTCCTCGGGCCTTGACCTTTTTTTTAAATATTTTATTCCGCAGATGTTATATTCATAACGCGTACATATTAAGTGAGGTTATTAAAGTTGTGCCTCTACTTTGGCACACAGCATTAATTAATAGCTTGTAAGCCATTTTAACTGTTTTTACCTCATCACAATGAATATTCTTTGCCACCTGGAACCAGCCAGTGGCCCTAAATTAGGGACGGGTGACTGCTTATATCCCAGTGAGTTGCACACTGTAGTCGTCGTTAAACTCCTAGTGAAAACAGAAAGATATATATTTATAACGTTTGTGAACATGTCAAGTTATTTATATTGCTCTTTCATTTAGGCATAAATTACTAGGGCCTAGGACATCAGAGAATAAGAACTATTAAACGGGAATGTATGAACAAATTCCAACTAAAAATTTTCCTTCAGAAATAATGCCCACTTTTCGAAAATACGAGAATACCCACATCAAAAATAGGAAGAAATGCCCACAGAAAGAACGCCAACGGTAAAAATGCCGACTCTTCGAAAAGATGTCAACTGATATCACTTACGTCTCTTAAAAATGTGGTCTTTTCTTTTATTTCATTAAAAAAGGCCTTAATTTCAATTAAGCAGCCGACAAATCCGGTGAGATCGGGGATCGAACAACTGGCCACGAAAGTTTACGGGGTCGTAAAAAATTTGCACTTTCTTGGTCCTATATATAATAATTTAACTGGGAACTTTATGTAAATTTCGATAAAACGTTCCATAGTCGGACATTTCTTTACTACTATTTGATGATAATGGAATCGCCTATTTTTGGGTGCAAGCATTTTGTGTGCGAGGTGTCGAAGGAGGTGATTTCTCATGTTCTGAGACAATAGGCGAAAACTTCTCCAATCACTTGTACCCTGCGGGGCTAAGATTTTAATACCCATTACCATGGCAGTCCCACTCTTTGGTTCATCCCCACCCACTCTCCATTGAACAAAATTGCTGTGGAGAGAGATTTCACTGTTCCCTTATGAAGGATCACTTAAGAGACGAAGAAGCCCCTTCCCCCTTTCAGATCAAGCAATGTTTACTGCCAAGCTTTCAGCCCTAGAGTGAGATTACTATGGAACATTTCGCCTGCTCCCTTCTTGCTGCAAATCACATCTGTTTAGGCCCGGAAAGTGCTTAATTAATGCACCCCTAAAATCAGGAGTTTTCCATTATCGTCAAGTGCCAAGAAAAACATATCCGACTGTACGTAAATCAAGTAAAAATTGTACTTTAATTTGGGCTAATAAATTGCCACGACTTGTACATTTTTTGAAACTGCGGTGATCGATGAAACAAAGGAATTACAGCATCACTCATGCACGGGCGGCGAAACCCAATCATTTCAGAACGGGGGGGACAACTCCTCCGAGAGTTAAAATAATAAAGAGAGTGAAAACATTGTATACATATATATATGCAAGTACTCGTACAAATCATCTTCAACTATGATGAGTCCGCTTCTGGATGAAGGTCTCTTATGTAACTTTGTGATTTCAGCATATGTCTTCCAAGTCCCTACAGCATGCTTTCGAATTTCATCCACCCATCTCTCAGGTGATCTGCTTCTGGGTCTTCTCCTGCCCCATGGTGAAATCCAATCTAATATCGCAGTAGTTAAACGATAGTCAGTTCTTCTAGCAATATATCCAGCCCATTGCTATTTCAGAAATATTTAATGATCTTCATTAAAGTGAAAAACACAGCAGTGAGATAACTTTTCAATTAATTTATGCAAAATGAATTTTGAAAGTTGTACATGAAACGTTTTCCAGAAAACTGACAAACGTGGTAACGGTTTGCAGGAAATTTTCATAAAAAAAAAGAAAGAAAGAAACACGTTACATCATATGTGAACAATTAATTTTAAAGATGTTTCTTTGGGACACTCCTCACCGAGGGGACCCTGAAATTCCAGGGGGTCCGGACACCAGTGTTCTATCTTACGCCGCCCCAATACTCATGCTATGTTCGGAAAAGGACGAAAAGGTGCGATTTTTAATAACGCTGCGCTTTTACTTAGGCACTAAGTATTCACATAACATTGCAAGTCATTTGTAATTCTTTTTTACCTAGGTATAAAATATTAATCACGGTATCATATCCATAACGTTTACAGAACAGGTAAAGTTAATAATATTGCACTTTGACTTCGGCACCAAACATTAATTAATATCCCCTTGTCATAGGCATTTTTAATCTGTCGACCTCATATTCATATGTTGGACACAAAAAATTAAGTTTACAGCACAATGCTTTTACTTAAGCCACAAATATTAGCTTAGAGGCTCTAGGCACAAGCTTTTCCACAATTTTAATTCTGTCGGTGTTATATTCAAAACGCTTTCATATCAAGGCAAGTTATTAATTTTGCGCCTGTACTTTGGCCCTAAACAGTAAAAATTATGCTTAGGGCTTTTTAACAGTTTTTAATCCATCACACTAAATATTCGTAACGTTTACATAACATGTCAACGTTGTACTTCTGCGATACTGGGATGTCGGTAGAATAAAAACTGTTACTATAAATGGACCTATGAATTAATATTTAGTGCCTAAGTAAAAGTGCAATATTACTAAGTTTACTTGTTATGTAAACATTGTACATATGACATCTGTAAAATAAAGTGTTAAAATGACCTAGGCCTAGTAATTAATATTCAAAACCATCGCAAAAAGGCAAAGTTATTATTTTGACTTGTTACGTAAACTTCATGAATATCAGATTGGTGGAATAAAAACTACACACCGCACGACCACTTTGAGGGGACAGAAATAAAATTGTAAACTGTAGAGGTGACTGTAGGGCCAGACATATCAATTCTTAGATAATACCTTTTGTTTCTCGCCTTATAGCGAGCTACCGCATCACCTTTAGTATACGATCTGACTATCAAGGCGTCCTTGCGTAGACGAAGAATTACCTCGACAAAACTCAGTCCAGTACACGGAAATAAAAAACAGCAAGATTTTATTATTATAAAAACAGCAAGATTTTATTATTCCGATAACATTTGCTTCACGAGTTTCCGATGGCTTCCCGCTCAGGGTCCCCGTGCACTTTTTCACAATTCTTTCCGCGATACCCGGTGGACGAAGGAATCCTCCTTCCCGTCCACCACGTTGTACTTCTGCGATACCCGCAGGCCTTCCGTCAAAAACCGGTGTCCAAACTAGGACCCTCTCTCCTTGACGACTGAAGCTCAACTGTCCCCCTGTCAACTGTCTCACTAAATTCTCTTGGCTTTTTTGTCCTCTACTACGCATGCGCACGAAAGCTCGTTACCCCGGTCAGCACGTGAAATACCTCAGCTCAGGAATGTCGTCGGATACCCGCAGGCGGTTACAACCTTCCACGTATACAAAAGCGGTATGACAACTTGTTTAACAGAAGCACTCCAGCAGCCGACTCTTCAAGGTCAGGTGCGCCATGTGTTCATGCACCACTCCCTTAATCCTCACGTGGGATTAAAATTGTACTACAATGTCAGTTCTTAGTTGAAACAACAATATGGCGGAATGAAACGTCGGTCCGCACGTGTTCATCACAGCATTAAATAAATTAATAACTGATAGCTTAATTGCGGGCGACCCTTACAGTGATCTTCCTGGAAGATGATAAGGTGATATCAAAAGTGTGATTCTTGTTCAACCCGGTAACAGTTTTGTGGTCAATATACATAAAAGTTGACACGAAAGGGAAAAAATGCAATTTTAATACGGCCCCTTAAACTTGCAACCTGCTGTCCGTACGGCTCTGTCAGATCATTAGTATGCTTCAGTAAATGATAAAAAGTAATAAAAAGGCGGTATCAAGTGCTTAAAATGGACCCAGGCTGCACACCTTATTGTAGTTATTTTGTAATTTCCCCCATTTGTGGCAATGAAAAACCTTTGCTTACGAATTAACATTTTCAAAACATCTTTCTGGGTGCATACATTACTCTGCTGCTGCCTGACAACCGTACTTTAGATTATGAGACACCTTTTTAATTTACCATGTTTTGTTTTTTTTAATCAGGGGTTTAACGACCACCGTGAACAACTCAATGGACTATAAGCAATCGCCAGTCCCTAATTCAGGGCCACTGATTCCAGAAAAGGGAGAGATCCAGTGCCGTAAGACAAACACAACAGCCATGCTTCACCGGGATTTGAGCCCAGACCCCTTTTGACGAATGATCAGATTCTTAGACCACATGCGCCACGGGGACTGGGCGGCTACCACGTGCTCATTCAATTGGGGGGTTAGGTAAATCCGCTTCTCTTGTAATGCGCCACTCCCTAATTCCCCATGAAAACAATGCTAGAGATACTTTGCCTTAAGAGTATTTACTCTACTTGGAAGAGCCGAGCACATACCAGTTGATTCGAACAATGAACGTTTTCCGCCATTTCGAAAACAAACTACGATGTCTTTATAATACCAGGTAACGTAATATGGTTGAGCAGATGAAGTGTTTGGATTGGTTTTGTCTATTGCTTAATTTAAAATTAAGATATTTTTTCATGAAACTATACTTTATGTTTCTCACGTAAAAAGCACGTGTTCATTTGAACAATGAAGTGCTTCCACCCAGTTGCGTACTGTACCGCCGGGATACCGAAAGAATTATCGGTGGGCCACCATATTCTGTGCCGGTAGGACTTATGATACCTCAAGAAAAAACAAACAAAAAGTAAGTATTGTAATCTTGTAGGAGGAAAGCGAGAATGCTAAAACGACAAAGTCTGTCCACCATTTGGTGGGTTACAGAAGCAACATAAGTAACAAATGTTCCGATGCGCCAAACCCTGTTTTGGTGTATCCAAATTCCTAATATAAGCCTCGTCATTTTCGCCTGATCGCCTCTACCTCAGACCGCTTTTGCCCGCAGTAGTTGAATAATCAATACAATTCCATTAAATATACTATTAACAGTGTGGGATAGAAACTCGAAATTTACCTTGTATGTTAATGCACTGGGGTTCACCTACGGTAAAAATTTTAGGTTGCTGCTTTTGATATGTGCATATTTTTTCCGTTTTGCACGAGTTCTGCATCTGATGTACTTACATTATGGGCCTTCCAGTAACGCGAATTGTTGAACTGCAGTTCTGGGAAGTCTGTTTCAGCTACAGCAAAGAAACTTTTTCCAGTTTAAAGTAATTAAAAAAAAGAAATCGCATTCTAGAATTTCTCTCACTTTATAAATTTGCACTGAAATTCTGGACATTTTCCATTTTCTCAAGAGATCCTTTTATAATTATTTTATTATTAATCACAGGTGAATCTTGAAAAAAAACTTTGGCATAAAAGAGAATAAACTATTACAACAAATTATGATTTCACTTTTAACACAATGAAATTCGTAAGAATGGAGTACAATTTTCACAATATCCGTTAGAGAACGTCTGTTGCTTTTCAGCAAAGGAAGTAGTTTCTTTTCTTATATTAAATCTTACTATGGAGATGCGGTGTGTTCAGAGATATGTGTAAAATGTTATTGTCTCAATACAAAAAACCTCAATGTTTCGTTCATTTATGGTGAAAAGAAGTTTAAGCAGTATATGATGATCTGACATAACGTTTTTTTCTGGAGAGGAGAGGGGGGGGGGATGGAGTACCTTTATAATTTTTTCTAAAAGTGCCCCACTCAAATTCCAGGACCGTTTATGGATCGACATTACACCACTGCTTCCACCATTTTGGAAATAAACAACAGTGGCCTTATAATGCTAGATAGCGTATGTGTTTAAGCGGAGGAAGAGTTCTGATTAGACATTTTTTCCGTGCCCATTCTTTCCTCATACCATTAAAAGAGCCTAAGCCTTATGAATTAATATTTAATACCTAAGTAAAAGCACAATATTTCCAACGTTCCATGTTACACAAACGTTATGAATATGAGATCGGCGGATTAAAAGACTGTTAAAATCCTCTACGTCGAAGTATTTTTTCATGAAATTAGAAAGACCTACCTATTTCTAACAGATTTAAGAAAACATCAGTCAACATCTGGCGTATTTTTTCCTATTTTCGAGAAGTTGACATTTTTCTGCGGGCAGTTTTTTTACATTCGGTGACACAGAAAGTCTGAACTGTAAATTGCCCCTGGTAATAAATGATTTTGCCGTACTATGGCAACTATCGCTTCTTCCTTCTTTTGCCAAAAGAGAAAGGATTACCCAACGCACAACCGAAATAGAGTGAAAATACCTACGGGAATGACTTTCTGTTCGGAATAGAAGTTGTTGACAACCATGGACTGTCACGTAACTTTAATCAATAGAAATGCATAAAAATGAAAATACAAGATTACCTGATGTAATTTGAGATACTAATAAAAGGTGCTCCACAGCAGAAATGTTCTATCTACACCTGTCAAGGTAGAATGAAATGAACTCACTCAACTTCAAAGAAGGCAGGTTGCTATATGAGCGAAGATTTTCTCATAGATTTCAATCCAAACCTTAAAGGAGCAAAGTAATGTTGCGCTTTAGAAAAAGCATGGGGGCAGTGATGATTATGTCCCAGCGCGATTCTGGCAGGGCCGTACCGAGAATCGCGATTGAGAATTTGGTTTTCAGCCCGTCCTAGCGATCTCAGCTGGAACGAAATTTTTGATAAGGATAATTCAGTGTAATATTAAAATATATGGCACTGATAAATCATAGTTTAATACGAGTAATGTACGAAACGAGAAAAAATTAGGTTGGAGGAAGACCGCCACACATTTTTCAGCAACTTAGAAAACTGCCACACGATTTTCATTAAGGGGCCGGGCACAAATTGCTATTCCTCCGAGGTACACTTTGAATGTGTGGCAGTTTTCCAAGTTTCCGAATTAGGTGTGGCAGTTTCCCAAGGTTCCAGACGATGGGAAAGAGCTCTTTTGTTTGTCTGAATTTTCATTTCGGTAGGGCAACTGGCCACAGGACACAGAAGTTCAAGTGTTGGGGGGGGGGGGGTATAAAGTTTGCGCCGTTTCTTGGCCTATATTGAGAATTGTATTGGGAACTCCAAACAAATTTCGAGACAACGTTCTATGTAAGCCAAGCAAAAATTGTTGTGTTCAGGAAAGGCCAATAAGGTGGGAATTTTTTAATAACGCTGCACTTTTACTTAGGCACAAAATATTTACATAAGATGTCAAATTTGTAATATTTTTCTTTTACCTAATTAATTCATAGGCACTACACCTCGGCCTTTTTAACAGCTTTTAATCCGCCAACTTCATATTCATAACGCCTACATATCAAATCAAGTCAAAAGCATTGCGTTTTTACTTAGGCACGAAATACACTGCTGGCCACCCAAAATGCAACACCAAGAAGGAAGCATCCGATTGATCTGAAATTCGCAGCATGCGTCGCCCGCGGGAGGACATAGAAACGATTAGCATTGCAGGTATATGCAAATCATATGCGCCCGGCACGCCATCGAGAAGCACTATAAAAAGGGTACACAGAAGGCGGGGTGTAAGTAGTGGAAGTGTGTTGGGTTGCCGAACCTGTGCGTGGGAAGCTTCCTGATGCCTCGTCGCAGAATACGGCAGTCATTCCAGCACGTTTCGGAGTTCGACAGAGGACGAATAGTGGCTTATTGCGACAGCGGTTTATCGTACCGAGACATCGGCGCCAATGTGGGACGACATCCAGCCACAGTGCGGCGAGTATGGATTCGGTGGGTGCAAGAGGGACGAACGGACCAACGTGAGCGATTGCCGCAGCCGCGGCACACCAGCGAACGAGAGCACCGGAATGTTGTGCAGTGGGCATTGACGCCTCGCACCGCCACATCACAAACGTTAGCGCAGGAATTAGGGTGTGTTGCGCAACAACCTGTGTCAGCACGTACCGTTCGACGTCGTCTGCAGGAGCGGGGACTTGTCGCTCGGCGCCCATTGCTTCGATTACCATTGGCGTTACACCACGGCGAGTGCGGCGACAGTGGGCCGTTGAACGCCGCACATGGACTACAGAAAGGCACGAGATTATCTTCTCCGACGAATCCCGGTTCTGCCTGCAACACCAAGCGGATTCGCGTGTGGCGGCACCGCGGCGAGAGACTGCATGACGCCTGCATTATGCATCGCCATACCGGTCCGTTGCCTGGCGTTATGGTTTGGGGCGCAATTGGATATGATAATCGCACCTCTCTGTTACGCAGCGCCGGTACACTCAACAGCCACCGCTACATCTCCTACGTTTTGGAGCCTGTAGTCCTCCCTTACATGCAGGACCTGCCAGCGGCCACGTTTCAACAGGACAATGCGCGCCCGCACGTGGCACGCATTGTGCAACAATTCTTCATGGCCCACCAGGTGTCACTGCTGCCGTGGCCAGCCTGTTCTCCCGATATGTTGCCCATCGGACATGTCTGGTCGCTGATCGGCAACCGAGTGACCCGGGAAGCACCACCCGCTGCTACGCCTGATGAACTGTGGCAACGTGTGGAAGCAGCCTGCACCGACATACCCCAAGCCCACATCCAAAGCCTCTTTGGTTCCATACCACGGCGGCTAGCGGCCGTTATTGCCAGCCATGGGGGTCACACGAACTATTGATGTCTGCGTGTTCCGCAAGTCGCACGGGCCTGTAAGTTCAATCGTTTCATCTTTGTATCTGTTGTTATGTGTCCAGTAAATCTAGATTCGCTATCTCGTGTCCTTCTTGGTGTTGCATTTTGGGTGGCCAGCAGTGTATATATCTATAGCAATGGGCGGATTGGAACATTGGGGTATTTCTCGTCTACTAGTCGAGAAATGTTCCCAATGTCTCAATACGTCCATTGGGCGGATTGGGACTTCATAAGAATCTTCAACTTCATTTTAACTTTATGTTATCACCTAAAACGTTGTCTTTAAAAAATGGCGTTTTAGTATTATATCTATATATACCACTATATTGACAAAAGTCATCGGACAACCCTTCAGAAACAAATGAACGGACCAGCTGCGTTGTTAAGATGCGCGGTGCACCTGCAAACGGTATAAACACAAGCCTGCAGCTGACCGCGATCATATCGCACTGTGAGGTTGAGTGAAAATGTCGCGGCTGGAGAGAACTGACTTTGAGAAAGGAAAGATTGTTGGGTGTTATATTAGTGGGTTGTCCATAAGAGAAACCGAGAGGCGTTTAAACATACCCAAGTCAACTGTTTTGGATGTACTGAATAAGTGGAAGTCAGAACTGTTTAATAAAGCTTAATGAACATATGTACAAAATGAGATGAAGGGAACATAAAGGAACCCACGATTTCCTGTTAAAAACATTGGGTGAAACAGGTGATGATAATAAAACAGTCCAGGATGAGTATCGCAGAAAGTCTAAGTCACGTGGTGTAAAATGTTCTTCTGAGGAAATCGTAAAGTAGACACTTACCTTGAAGCGAGAGTAATAAATCTGCAGGCGATGTAGATGATAGTAAAACACCTGTCGAAGTGTTCCTCATGAAGGCGAAGGCACAAACTATACAAGGTATACACGGGAGAGAGTTCAAAAAGAAGGTAGGCACAGGAGTGTGAGTGAGCATCAGGTGAGATGTCTAGGATGTGCGGAAGCTGGAACGGTGTAAATAGTAGCAAGTAAAAAAGATGTAAGCGTACGCAAGTCATCGAGTCCGAAGGCGGATTCAATTTTGATACACTGAGATCTACCAGTTGCAGTTTTCCAAGAAAAATGAAATTGATTGAGCTGAGCAGATTGTCGAGCTGCTGTTTATTAAAATTGAAGACATGCCAGAAACTGGGAACGAAACCGAAGAAGCAAGCGGCGACGTGCAAGCCGCAGTGGAGGAACTGGCGGAGAAGTAGCATGTTCGAGAAAAAAATAATACATCCTGGATTTGGTAAGATAAACAAATAGGCACAAAGTGCGGCACGACATGTAGTGATAGGATTGTGGGCGGGTGTAAACAAAATATCGTAAAGAATGTGCTGTGTAGCAAACCTTTGAAGTATTACGGAACAAAAAACGCAAGATTTCCGAAAGAACAGAGCGTTGGGAATATAGTACATAAAGAGTTTCACCGGTAGCATTGTAAAAAGAGCAGATGTCGGAAGAGATGACGTTGAACAGATGAAGGCGGGTGTAAGATAGAAGGAGACTGTGCAGGAATAACCATTGATGATCTCGTCCCTTGGGAGTTGAAATGGGGTTAGAAACTGCAGACCAACTACGTTGAAGGGAAAAAGACGGTAAGTCCTGGATTGTTGTTGGTTGAGCATCGGATGTAAGCAGAAAACGATAAAAATGTTTTGTTGACAAACAGAACGCACAGACAATCGACTGGTTGACTTCGAGAAAAAAGGTAAAGATAAGGCTGCCGAAGGAAGATAAAGTAATCCAGAAGCGGTGGTCAGATGAGGGAAATGGGCGTGAATGGAGTCTTGTAAGATACGAAGTTTCAGGCGGTTGGCAGCAGTATCAAGGATGGAACCAGCGAAATCAGCAATAGTCATCCACGAAAGATTAGGAAGTACAAGATGATGGACATGTGGAATTCCGGCACGGACCCAGCGCGGAAAATAAAAATGTATGGAGCGGCGGGTGGAAAAACGAATTGTAGGACAACGACTCTTGAAGTTAGTCTGGCGTAGATGAAGGAAGAAAACGTTGAACGTGAGGCGAACGAAAGAGCGTAATACCTTCCCGAATGACGGTCAGTAATCGAAGCAGAAGGTATTGGTTCATTCGAAGAAATAAGCGGAAGGTGAGAGCAGGGTGGATTGGACTAATAAACAAATCGAGGAGGTCATTAGGTACGGACGGAGGTCCCGAAAGCTAACGAACAAGTTGTATAATACGGAAGGTTTTGTAGCGCAGCGAAATGGACGGAAGATTAATGCCCCTGCAAGATTTAGGGGAGAGAGAGAGAGAATCGCAGTGCGGACGTGATGCATTAGAGGCCAGACAAAATTCACCAATGAAAGCTGTAAGGAATGATGAAAAAATCCTGGAGGTGAGGTGGTAATCCAGATGTGATATGATCGCGGCATGATGTAAGTATTGAGAAGTGCTGCGTTTTGAGAGTAGGAAATGAATGATGAGAAACGAGTCCAAGCCTGAATGGACTGTTGGATGCGAATGAGTGTAGGATGCCAGGTATTATTAGCAAGGTGAACAGATTTACCGAACCATGACCCAAGAAATTTTAAACTGTAAGATGTCCAAGGAGCGCCTCAGGGTTGGGACGAGTGGCCAGCCCACTTGCCCAAACAAAGTCCTGAGGACTTGGTGATATTCAGTTCAGCTCCAGAAATGGACGAGTAGGCAGCATACGTATAAAAAATGATTTGGAAATCGAAAGATTTCCAAATCATTTTTGATACGTATGCTGTTTGCGTAAGCGGATAGCATACGTATCAAAAACGATTTTTGATAAGTAACGCCGTCTGCGTAAGCGGATAATATAACGGACTGGTACCGTAGACGCGGAGAGAGATAGCATGAAGAAGGAGTGAGTCGTGAACGAAAGTGGAACAGAAAAGGTTCAAAGGCGAGAGTGAAGAGTTGGCCCGACAAGGGACAACCCTGAGTAACCCCAGTATTAAAAAGAATAGCTGCTGTTAAAAAAGTAGAGTTTTTAACATGAAAAACGGCGCCGTCGCAGAGATTCAAGATAACCCGACAGAAAAGTGTGGGGAATCCGAAATTGAGAAGGGTGAATTGGAGATAGGAATGATTAATGCGATCAAACGCATGGCGCTGATCGAGGTTTAAGGTAAGGGGTTCGTTGGAAGTATGAGCGATAGTTTGTAAGTTATTAAGTAGAGTCAGGTTCTGATTGATCGAGCGGTTAGTAACTGAATAAGTTTGGTCGGGGTGAATCACGTCCGGAAGGACGTGACCCAGCCGAAGAGAAAGGACTGTGGAGTAAAGTTTATAGCCTGTGTTAAGGATAGAAATCGGGCTCCAGTTTGAAAATAGCTGAAGATTACCGGATTTAGGCAACAGACGAAAGATGGCAACAGTACAGCTAGGAGGAAGAGCAGGAGAAGAGAAAAAGGCATTAGATACGATAGTGAAATTAGGAAGAAGTTCGGACTGGAATGCGAGACAGAAAGAGGCCAGAAGACCGTTAGCTCCAGTAGCAGAGTGACTGTTAAGACGAGAGAAAGCAGAAGAGATTTCAAAGCCAGTCATAGATCCGAGAAGAGAGTGGTGAGAAATAGGAACCTGAGAAAGATGTTGTAAAAAAGTGGAAGTTCGTGGACAATGTTCTGCAGGCTGACGGAATGTCTCAGTGAAGTAAGCGTGGGTGTGGTCACAGATGATATTCGGATTATCAGTAACCGTGCCGTCAGGCAGGAGATGATGAGTAAAGCTGTGAGAATTTCGGTGATATTTTTCATAATCATGGATTAAATTGGTGGGAATATCAGAAGAATAAATCATTTTGCCGAATTTTAGTTTAAAAACGGAAAAACCTGGAATTTACATTTCTGAAATAAACGGAATTTCTGTCTACGGAAAATCTGTGAAAATACGAAAGTGAAAATAATACGCACTTTTAAAAACAGGAATTTCTGAAAAAGACAGATACCTACAAGCAACTTTGCTACACGTTATTTTCAGAAATTTTCAGTGAATTCGCACTGCGTATTTTTTACAGTGTATGAAGTCTGTCCTATGAAATGATGTATGAAGAAGCAATTCCAAATACAGCAAAGCTTTTAGTTTCTCAATAAAAAAGCTCTATATAGTCCTATCAGAATAGTATGACCACTTACCTAATAATAACCCTTGACCCGGATGACAGCGGCTAGACTGCGCAGTATAGACGCGACGCAATGAGGTTCTTAATGGTTACCCGAGGCACACGTGCCCATTTGGACTGCAGATGAGCACGGAGGTCCCGGAGATGAAGTGGTTGTGGGTCGATACGTCAAACTTGAGGATCCAAATAGTCCCACAGGCGCTCTAAGGGATTGATGTCGGGCGATTTCTCCTACCAAGTGAGAAAGGGGGCATCGCTGTCGTGTTTCTGGAACCAGACACGCTCCCCCTTAGTGACGTTGCACGGCTCATTGTCCTGTTGGTAGAAACCATCACCCACAGGATAAACGTACAGCCCGAAATGATGCATGTGGTCAGCGAGGATGGACTGGTATATAATCACTGGCGTTCAGGTACACATCCAGTGTTACCACGGTCCCAGGTCACACCAGGAAAACATCCTCCGAAAATGCACACTGCCACAGCCGCTTGTACTTGATCGACAAGCGTGTCGGGGTGTTGGTTCTCGTGTGTCTAACACCGTATCCGCCACAGCTCGTCACTTCTGTGGAGTAAAAACCCCGATTCGTCGGAAAAGACAACCTTTTACCACTTTTCCACTGTCTAATGACGGTAGTCCCATGCGAACTGTAGGAGTCGTTGCCGATGAACCTGTGTTACCATGGGCGTCTTGACGCAGTGTCGCCTCCTGAGACCCATGCGTAACAGGGTTCGCTCTACTGTTATCGGACACACGTCCTTGGGTATCCTAGCGTTCATTTGCGCAGTCAATTGCTGCACTGTTGCGCGTCGATTTCCCTTTACCAGTCGACCGAGGCGATGTTCTCCTCTGGAGTCAATGTCCTTTGTGTCTTTTTTTGTTTTTTTTTTTTTTGTTTGGAGGTTTAACGACCACCGTGAGCAACTCAATGGGCTATAAGCAGTCGCCCGTCCCTAATTTAGGGTCACTGGTTCCAGGGAAGGGAGAGAGCCAGTGCCGTAAGACAAACACAACATCCATGCCTCACCGGGATTCGAACCCGGACCCCGTTCGGACGAATGATCAGAGGCCATCGCTTAGACCACTGCGCCACCGGGGCGGCCCTTTGTGTCTCCACAGTAATGACGTTGGGACGTACTCGGCGTGCCTGCGGTCTATTCTCGGTTCACCCTTATTACAGCACCTTACGAACGGCCCACGAAGCCTTGGGTTTCTGAGATGTTTCCATCTTTGGCGCTGTAGCCGATGATCATTTCTTCTTGAACGTCAGTCAAATCAGTACTTCTTCCCATTGTGCTCACGTTACGCACTATGGCTCATCCAAGATTCGCAGTGAAGAATGTCTCATGTAATTGTCCGGTGGTTCAGAGCACAATTCATCATTTGCTTACCACTTGCGACGATTGCTGCTTTTGGACTTCAGATGAAACACCACCGGGATTATGACTGCAGAAAAATGTAGAAAGGGGCTTTCTTCAATGACGAGGTGGATATCGGAAAACCAAGTTACGGTTTTCTCGGCCCTCACGGCAGACTGATCATTTCGT
This sequence comes from Macrothele yani, assembly GCA_039090855.1. NCBI lineage: Eukaryota > Metazoa > Arthropoda > Arachnida > Araneae > Macrothelidae > Macrothele > Macrothele yani. The sequence continues at coordinate 125,399,683 of CM077024.1, read as the reverse complement.
AATGTTTTATCTTTTTTGTTCTACCAGCAGAATTCAGGTGTTTCTGTTTTCCCTGTTAATTGTCTCTCTCAAAGTTTGAGATTTGCATCGTTTTATAAATATGAATTAGGATATTATTTCGGTAGTGTTGTTTTGCAGCTGAATGTGTTGAAAACAATTTATTTTGAAGTCGTGCGCTGATAGTTGCTTTTGGCTTATCAGAAATGTTATCTGGTTGAATTTGCTAGATATCGCCTATGCTAATTATGATTATACTGTATTTTTAAAGTTGTCAGTGTTAAGATGTACTTGTTTTGCTTGCGATACTGATTCAAACTGTTAATTGTATTTCATTGTCGATGTGTATTTACATCAATGAGCCATTCCATTATGACCACCCCCCAGTCTAGAAAAAGAGCGCGCCTGGAGACCGAGCGGTGGCGCGGGGGAAATTCACAGAGCAGTATATATATACAACCCGAAGATCAATTTATCAGAGTTATATATACAACCCGAAGTCGATTTATCAGAGTTTGATAAAAGACAAATTGTTATGGCGCTTCAGAACTACGATCTGGAAAACGGCGTGGCTTGTGGGTTGATCACGTGCCACGGTAGTGGGTACGTATCAAAAGTGGTGCACAGGTGGCCAAACGCGACCCGTCGTCCTGCCGTGTATTGTCCGCAGCTCACTGATGCCATAGAGGAACGGGGACTGTCGCGCATTGTTCACATCGGCCGCAGAGCCAAACTGCGATAAATCACACCCGCAACTACAACAGTGGTGATCAGGGCAATGTGTCACATCACACAGTATATCGCAGCCTTCTGCGCATGAGGCAGCGTGGCCAAAGACTCAGCCGGGTCACAGTGCTCACTGCACGTCATCTCCAACAACGCATGAAATGGGCCCAAGATCATCGAGATTGGACCGTGGATGATTGTAAGAAAGTGTCCTGGTCTGACGAATCAAGATTCCTGGTGCATCACGTAGACGGCCGAGCGCGGATACGACGATTACCTGCTGAGGCTGTGGCAACTGGATGTACTGTTGGTCGGAATAAGGCCTGCGACGGTGGTGTTATATGTTATACTGTGAGAGATGTTTTCATGGGACACTTTAGGTCCCATTATCCCAATAGCACAATCCCAGACAGCTGTCAGGTATCTGAACATCGTTCCGGACCAAGTTCACCCATTCAGGGCACCTGTGCTCGTTGCTGGTGATGGTCATAACAAACAGGATAACGCCATGCCACACTGCCAAAATGACATAGCGCATTATCCTTTTGGTCCAATTAACATGCTGGTGGATTTCAGTTAATTCTCTGTCCACCAAATTCACTTGACATGAAAAATTTTTCCAAGTCGAACATTTGTGGTTCGACTTGGAAAAATGGGTTCGCGCTAAATCACCACCACCCCGAAATGTGCGGAAACTGGAGGACCTGCTGTTGAAAATCATGGGACCACATACTATAGGATACCTATCGCCACCTCATCGAATCGATGCCCGCCGAGTGGGCGCTGTTTTGCTAGCTAAAGGGGGTCCGCAGATTATTAGATAGGTGGTCATAACGCATTGGCTCATCGGTATACGCTAGTTATGACGGTGTTTTTGAACTTGCCATTGTGTCACGATACACCTGTCTTTGCTTCCGTAAGTTATTTAACATGCTAGATGCATCCTATTGTCGAGTGTTTATTTGAAATGTTCTTTTGTTGAGGCCGTTCGATTCTATTGACGTGTCAGTGCATTTTATTGAGAATTTGGTTTTTTTGGTGATGCAACAGCTTTTCTGTTACAATCAGATTGTTGCTTCTAAGTAACACTGTATTGTGATAAATTGATGCGTTTGGTATCTTTCTATTTAATAGTGTGTGAATGTGTTACATAGTTTTTCTCAGTTCTGCGTTCTCGGAATTTGAATGTACTTAACTTAAAAAAATTAGCCTTTTAGTTTTTTTTTATAAAGATCTATGCTTTGATTCACACTATGATGACACTGCGGTTTAAGGTACAAGAGCCTACGCACTCACTGAGCCTTCGGGGACGGCCGAGAGTTATGTACTTCCGCGTCACTCCACACTGTGCCCTGCTGTTAGCAACTGTCAATCACTTCCCCCATCAACTCAATGGCATCTTTGTCTCTCCATATCTACGCATGCGTGTTTTGGTCAAATTTTAAGACTTAATTTCTGAAAAATAATCATTTTTAGATTTGTCTGAAATAACTATATGTAAGGGGCTAGGACAATATAAAGTATAATTCTGGGCAACAAATGCTTTGGTTTTAACGGAAAATGTTGCGAACTACTTTTAGTCGTGGCGATAGGTTTCACGTACCTTCCCCTTCAGTGTCATCATAGGGCAGTGACGTACCCAGAGGGGGTCGGGGGCCGGGTCGTGGTTTGATCCCTCCCTCCAGGGGAGACTGAGCACGAATTTAAAGTAATATACACTGTAAGGCAATTGAATTAGAGACAGCTGGCGTTATGCAAATGTAGCGCTGTGGACCCCTGTAAACGGAAACGACATGGCGTATTCAGCGATCCGACAATATGAGGAGTGATGCGACGGGAATCAGTAAGAGTCCGACGCAGTATGAGTAAGACCGACGAATGGGTCACTCCATCTCGGAAGTCGTGCAGGCACTGGGATTCTTACGAGCCACTCTGTCACGGGTGCACAGTGAGTACATCGAATCCGGTGAAACCATCCCTGCAAGGGCCAACTGCCGTGGACAACAGCGTGTGGATGAGCGGGGTCATCGTCGGCTAGCTTACATTGTGACAGCGGATAGACGGGCCACAGTGCAAAAAAATCACCCGGCAATTTAACGATGGTGCACAAAAACGTGTAGGCAGCCACACCATCCAGAACCATCTAGTCGCTATGGGGTACAAAGCCATCGTCCCACGAGGGTACCGCTGCTGACCGCACATCACAGGGTGCAAAGATTAGCATGGGCGCGGGAACATCGCCACTGGACCCTAGACATGTGGGAAAATGTTACCTGTACTGATGAGTCGAGATTCACGTTGGTACATGCGGGTGGCAGGATACGAGTACGGCGCAACCACATGAAGCGATGGATCCTTTTTGCCAGCAGGGCACTCCTCAAGCTGGTGGGCGTGGCATTCTCGTCTGGGGACTATTTACGTGGACTGAAACGGGACCCCTGGTACGTGTGACATCGTCCCTCACAGGTCAACGTAACCGGGATATCCTGGACGACCATTTGCTCCCATTTGTGCGTCTTCAACGTTCCACTGGGGATCTCATCCTGCAACAAGACAATTCACCGTGCCATCGCTCCCGAATTGTATCCGAATGGTTGGATGAACACTCCACCGACGTGACCTCGCTTCCTTCGCCAGCTAGGTCACCTGACCTCAATCCCCTCGAGCACATCTGGGATGCCATGCGAGAGAGATGTTCGAGGCTCTGACCCCCCTCCACCAAATCTTCGAGAACTGTGGGAGCTTGTTCAGGGGAAGTGGATCCGTATGGCTTCCCAACGCTTCCGGTGTCTTGTCGAGTCCATGCCGAGACGAATCGCCACCGTCATTCAGGGCGAAAGGTGGTGCTACACGTTACTAGACAGGTATCACTAATTCAATTGCTCTTCAGTGTATGCTGAATGTGTATCCGAGGCTTTCACCCTTGAACCAAACCCTTGACCACCCCCCACCCCCATTAAGATATTTCTTCCTAAGCCACTGTCTTAGGGTGAATGGAAGTATAGTAATGTATTTTGTATTGTTAATAAAGGACCGGGTGGGTCGCATTCCCTGCGATAGAATCTTCTGGAATCCGTGAGCTCTGGGGGGGGGTTGAGATTCAGGGAGAGGGGGAGGTTGTCGTGAACTGGGTGTGCGACTTTTAGGGGTGTGGTGGAATTGCTTTCGCAATTTCCTTGAAATGCTCCATTAATCCCTGTTATGCCTCTGACGAGGCGACTCAGGATCAATTCTGTCAGTGTTCTTACTTGGCGCATAATGATTATTTCAAACAATTTTTTCATGGCCGCTTCTTTAGATTTCTTAGTGTTTTCATCTAGGAAAGAACAAAAAAATAAGAAATATAGTTAAGCTCTGAGTTAATGAATTTTCGTTATTACCCATACAACTTCTAGGTAAACTTGTGTTTGCTATTTGAGGAGTCAGTAAATATGGAATAAAACGGTAAAAGTATTTACATTCATTCCGTTGTTTCACGAAAGAACCGAATCTTCGAACTACAACTATCGTGATACGCTTATGGAATTTAGCTTCACTTAGTACGATTAAACGCATTTCACACATTTCTCAAGAACAGATTAGCACTAACTAGGACAAGAAAGAAAGCTTACTACTGTGGTCTAATGAGGGTAACTGTTTAAATTGTTAAAAGGATAGTTAGGTGGTTTTGGTGGATAATAAGCTTTGGTTCTTTCTTCCTGAGGGGCGAAAAATTGATAGAAGGATTAGCACGGAATGTCTTTTTGCTCTGCATTGTATTGCAGCGACACTCCAAATTCACCATCAACAATTATTATTAATCCACTGCTGGATGAATGTCTCCCCAAGTCTCTCCCACAACTTTCTGCCTTGAGGCAGTCCCCTATGTCAATTCGGCAGTTTCATCCATCGATCTACCACGGGGTCTTATTCCGGGTCTTCTGCTGTTCGTTGCAATCTAGTCAGGTATTTCAGATGTCGAACGACAATCAGTTCTTCAGAAACAAGTGTGAGCTACTTTTTTTAATTTCAGTTTCGTTTGATGGAAAATCATGCTGTGCTATTTGTATGAAAAGAATCAAAGCGTCTTATCTGAATTATACAATGCTATTGGTTGTAAATGGACGATGTCATCGCTCTTTCACGTTATTTTTTAAACAACGCATAGCGACTGAAAAATTGTGTTTCGGCACTGCTGGGATCGAACTCCAGAACTCTCGATAACTAGTCGAGTGCGTTCGAATTTACGCTACAGCGCCAACAATTCTCAGCGCAATGCGTGGTTTATCAGTCAGCATCTGACTACACGAATGCGTATTGATGGTCTCAGCAACTGAGATGTCGTCATCTGGTGGCATTTAACGCAACAGCTATTTTAATTGTAGCTGATAAATTCAAAGGGCGATAGAAATGGTTAATATATATCAAATACGTGGAGATAATTCTGAGACCATCAATACGCATTCGTGTAGTCAGATGCTGACTGATAAAACCACGCATTGCGCTGAGAATTGTTGGCGCTGTAGCGTAAATTCGAACGCACTCGACTAGTTATCGAGAGTTCTGGAGTTCGATCCCAGCAGTGCCGAAACACAATTTTTCAGTCGCTATGCGTTGTTTAAAAAATAACGTGGAAAGAGCGATGACATCGTCCATTTACATTATCTCCACGTATTTGATATATATTAGCTATTGGTTGTACATTTTTAGCATTATTAGCATTTTGAAAACTTTAATGATACAGGATGTGTGTGAGCGTCTTCCTGTTTCAAATGAAAGTGTTTCTGCTTTAATTAGGTTTTTCATTAACAACTCACCAAAGTAAATAAAAAGGTACAAATCAAGAATTCTGAAATACAGCAATCACGTGGTAGAGACTGTCGTTACCAACTTATGTTCTTATATTTCGTGTTTACACCAAATATGCGTATCTCCAGGATATCTTCAGTTGTCTGCAGTCTTTGTATGTCGTTTATAATTAAGGTGAAGCACTTCTCTTTTAGTACATAATGGCTGCTCCTGCCACACATTTTCATACATAACCCATTTCTTGTCATCTGTCTCAATTCTGTCCAAGAATGGTTCAACATAGTCACGTGAAAGCAGCGAAAAGCATGCGCTCATGTCATTTGCTTTCTGCACGTGAGTTAATCGTGTATTAAAACTCCCCTCTTGTGCAACTTCCAAATTTGATGCAGGTCCATGAAAATGCTCGTGAGATTAGTCCCCAGCTGTTCGGTTAATTCCCGCGTGGTCACACGTGAATCGGTCTCCACTAAGGTCTTCACTATGTCCATATCCCCTGTTGGGGGTCTTCCTGCTTTGGGACGATCTGACAGGTCCACATTTTCTCCTCGAAACCTCTGGAACCAACAACACTGACGATGTGATATAGTAGTTGGGTACACACTGGAAATGTTCCCTGCGGCGCACGCGGTGGTGCTTTCGCGACGAAATTCATGCAATATTCAATGGCGGATGTTGCTCCTTTTCAGTTTTTTCATATTGGCTGGCGCTGACACTATTCAACTTCTGACGGCAAACTGCTACTGATTTAAGCCACATACTTCCTGATGTCATGCCGGTGTGTTGCGCAATTTCAGAGGCCAATGTGCGCAGTAGGCAGGACTTCGATTTCGGGTTCCTTATCATCGGACACTATTTTTCCTTTATCTCAATGCAAAAAATAGAAACGCAGCGTAAACCAGTAATAGAGAGTGATTCAGAAGTTCCCGAAATCTATATTTTAAAACGAATTTGCTGTAAAACCGGAAAAGATATCCCAGTATTGCTGCTTGTGGCTGTAGTGTGTGACCTTGTGGAGCGAGCTGCGCCACGTGATACTACGCTTACACGGGCGCTGGCAGGCAGTAACGTTTAGTCAGCCATGAGTTTCACGCAAGAGCAGAGAGTCGCTTTGTTAGAAGTTTATTTTGCGGAAAACTCTTACTAAAGTTGCATTCAGCTCTTTCAAAGGAAGTTTCCTGATGCTCCTGTACCAGGGAAAACAACTATGTATGACTTTGTGTACCGGTTTCGCGAGATTGGCAGTGTTCAGGACAAGCCTAAAAGCGGCCGTCTGTCCGTGGTGACGACCACGTTTCTAGAGAAAATTCCCGTTTCCCGGCAGCGCTTTCCCCGGAAGTCACTTCGGCGGCTGTTTCAAGAGTTAGGGACATCGTATTCAGCCTGCCAGAGGTCTACTAAAAGTCTAAAGCTACGGTCGTACAGAATTCGAGTAGTACAAGAGCTACGTCCTTTGGATTCGGAAAAGCGCATTGCTTACTGCAAATGGTTTAAGAGTTTTAAGCGCAACAATGCGACTAACCAGCTTAACAACACTTTTTTCAGTGACGAGGCAAGGATTCATTTGAATGGATATGTCAATAGCCAAAACATTCGCACATGGGTTGCTGAGAATCCACACGCATTGCATGAGGTTGGACTTTCCTGTCAGAAAGTTGGAGTGTGGTGCGCCATGTCTAGACGGCGAATTATAGGGCCATTTTTTTCGACGCAACTGTAAATCCGCTGTATATGCAGACATCGTCCACCATTTTGTAGCGATGCTGGAAGAACACGAACGTTACTGTTGGTTTGAACAAGATGGAGCAACGTGCCACACATCAAACGACACAATGAAGATGCCCCGTGAGTTCTTCCACGATCGATTAATCTCAAAAAAACTTTGGACGCCTCGCTCACCAGACTTTTATTTGTGGGGCTATGTGAAAGACAGTTTACCACAACAACCCTAAGACGGCACAGGACCTGCGGAACAACATCATTACAGCCGTGAGGGACATACCAATCAACACGCTGAAAAGAGTGTCCACCAACATGTGTCGTCGGGTGAATTTGTGTCTTCAACAGAATGGTGGACAATTGCAGCATTTATTGTAAAGTGGTTTTCATTACCTGTAAGTATGAGTGTCAATATAACACTACGTAAAAATAGTCATACATCACTACATTCGTGGTAGAAATATTTGAATTCAGAGTTCAGGGACTATTGAATCACCCTCTACTATATTAGTACATAATACGTATTCTAAATACTTCTATTTAAGTACCAAAAATACAGTCTAACTACGTACGTAGGAGGACTTGTCACTGTCTGGAAAGATCTTGGACTTTGAAGTCCCTCCCTGGCTCCTTCTGGGTGTCGTTGGCTGACACAAGTTCCTCTATATATCAGCAGCCTTCGCTGAACCCAGTTTCCTGAATGCTAACAACATTTTCATTTTCACTGATGGATCTTGGATGGGCTGGATTTGGCGGATTCGCGGCTGGTTGTACTGATCACGTGTCTGTATTGCCGATCTCAGCCAAAGCCACGGTGTTGTCGGCGAAAATGCAAGCTGTGTATCTTGCCCTTTCTCACCTACAATAGAGCTAATCAATTGAGATGTATATACATTACTCAAAATGGTAAAAACCTCACGCACATTTTTAGCACGTCTTTTGTAAAAAAAGATCGTACTTCTGTTATCGGTTTGTCCGTCCGTCCGTCCGTCCATCTGTACCCACGATATCTCTGCAACTATTAGTCCGATTTGAAAAAATTCTTTTTGCATTGGGAAGCTTGAAAGATGCAAATCATGATACTTTATTTCCTTTTTTTTTTACGATGTACAATTTTGCCGCTAGAGGGCGTAAATGCAGATGATGTCGAATTCAATAATACGTTTCATTCCACATATTTGCTTCTAAACATCTGATTGAATTTTTTTTTATCTTTCGATTTCATTTATGTCGAAGAGTATTTTAGATATAGTTACTTTTTCAAATGACGCATATATTTTCCGCTAGGGGGCGTAAAAGTAAATTACATTGTTCTCGATAACTCTTCTTCTAAAACTCCGATTTGAAATTTTTTTTCAGCGGATACATCTCCTGATGGAAAATCTTTTGCATATAATTTCAAATTTTTGGTAAAAAATACTTTGGCCGCCAGGGGGCGTAAGCTTTATTTTTGCTTCTGAGGTATTTGCCATAAAATCGGAGCTTCTAAAATATCGATTGAAAAAATTCTTTCGTGGACTGATGCCACTCACATCGATAAACCTTTTCGGAATATTTTCTTCTTAAAATAATCCACAGTTTCTCTGCCAGGGGGCCTAGATGTACATCTTATTATATATATTTTTTCAATATCACTACTTCTAGGACTCCGCTTTGAAAAATTCCTTCTTTGTCGGATAGTGTTTTCCGTGTGACATGTTTTTCATATAATTTCAAAATTTTCAAGTAATTCATAGACTTTCTGCTAGGGGCGGGGTGGTAAATTGCGTTTCCTTCTATATCTCTGCTTCTAAACCTCCGATTTGAAAAATTCTTTCTGCACCGGATACAGCTCCTGATGGGAAATCGTTTGCACATAATTTCTAATTTTTGTAAGAAATGGTTTCGCCACCAAGTGGCGTAAGTCTTAATTTCTGCTTCTGATGTATTTGCAGCAAAATATGAGCTTCTAAAATCTCGATTGAAAAAAAAGTTGTTTGTTGACCGATACTACTCATGTCAATAAACCTTTTAGGAACATTTTCTTCTTGAAAAAATGCATAGCTTCTACGCCAGGGGGCGTAGATGTATATCTAAATTTTGTCAATATCTCTACTTCTAAGAGTACGATTTGAAAAAATCCTTCTTTGTTGGATAGTGTTTCCGATGCGAAATGTTTTCCCTATAAATTCAAAATTTTCTAGCAAATCATAGACTTTCCGCTAGGGGGCACAAAGGTAATTGCGTTTTCTGCGTTATTTCTGCTCCTAAAACTCCGATTTGAAACATTCTTCCTGTATCGCATACAAAACCTGATGGAAAATATTTTTCACATAATTTCTAATGTTTGGTTGAATGGTTTAGCCACCAGGGGTCATAAGTTTTAATTTCTGCTTTTGAAGTATTTGTTACAAAATCTGGGCTACTGAAAACTCGACGAATTTTTTTTTCTTGGACCGATACCGCTTATATGGATAAACCTTTTGAGAATACTTTCTTCCTAAAATAATGCATGGTTTTGCCACCAGGGGACGTAAAGTCACATCTTATTTTTGTCGATATCTCTGTTTCTAAGAGTTCGTAAGCTCACGATTCCGTTTACAGCAATATCTGAAGGCTTAAAAACCCGATTGAAAATCTTCTTTCTTTCGTCAGATCTATTGTTTTCCATACCGGTTCCATTGACTTTGATAAATTTAATTTGCGTCAGAACGGATTCAAAAGACGTGCTTATTACACCCGAAAATTCGGTGTCATTTTTCTTGTTCTTCGTGTGAGAAGCAAAGTCCAATTCTTTAATGGCTACAAGCAAAGCGCGAGAATTAACACAAAATTATGGAAGTGAATGTTGCAAAACTGAAGCACTTTACACAAAATAATATAATGATAACAAAGGTACCTGAAGTCCGACAAGCAGCATCGTTCTGCACAGATGTAATAGTAATCAACCCTGCTTCATTGTCCAATACATCGGGGTAACACTTCAAAAAGGCTAGGACTCGGTTGCAGGTCGAAGTATGTAGTATAATACTAGTCCAATGCAGCTCCACTGTCCTATATATCGGAATATCACTTTGCAAAGGTTAGGACTCAGTTACAAGTCGAAGTATGAAGACAGTTCAAAAGACACATCCAAACTCACATTTAGTGTAAACGCATAACGAATGAAAGGTGAACAAACTTTAACTCCCCACTTGGCTACAAAAAAAAGAGACGGAAAACTCGCTTCTTCACAAAATTATAAGCAAACATCGTGCGATATTAGTGCACATGCTATGCATTTCGGTACTTGTTCTTGCCATTATCAAGCTGTGTTCTGGTGGCTCTGCTGGAAGATCGGGTAATTATATCCGAAGACTGCCAATCAGTGGCTGCATACCTCTGAACTTTACTACATTCTCTCCGTAGTAGGGAGGAAATAGCAGGGTAGTAAGGGAAAATACCACAATATACTATTTTTTCTTTTTCCTGTTGTCTCGGTTTATGTTTAAATTCATAAATAAGTTTCTTAATCATTTGACTCTTGTACCCATATTCCTCTGCAAAATTGGTGATAAAATTCAATTCATTCTTCGTTTCGAAGTCTACCAGTGCTGCACAAGGCAAATGCTCGCTGTATTAAATAGCGGAATGCCGTAATCTTATGGGCCCACGGATGAAATGACTTTGCAATTATAAATACCGGAGTGTAAGTATTTTTTGTAAATACTCGGAAGTCAACACGCCGCCCCGGTGGCGCAGTGGTCTAAGGCGTTGGCCTCTGATCATTCGTCCGAAGGGGTCCGGGTTCGAATCCCGGTGAGGCATGGATGTTGTGTTTGTCTTACGGCACTGGCTCCCTCCCTTCCCTGGAACCAGTGACCCTAAATTAGGGACGGGCGACTGCTTATAGCCCATTGAGTTGCTCACGGTGGTCGTTAAACCTCCCAAAAAAAAAAAAAAGAAGTCAACACGTTGTTCCCTTTTGGAAACTACGACATCTAAAAAGGATAGTTCTTTATTTTGTTCTACTTCTTTGGTAAAATTAATAGTTGGGAAGTAACTACTGAAGGTTTTACGAACTGTTTCAATTATTTCTTGGTTTGACTTTCTGAAAATTAGAAACGTATCGTCAACATATCTCTCATATAGAGCTATATCATCAGCAAACATAATAAGCAAATTGTATTCTATTTCTTGCAGCACAACAACCGCAAATAGTGTAGACAGAGGGGAACCCATCGGTGCACCGGATTCCTGCCTGTAAATTTTTCAAAAAATTCAAAGAAGTTATTTTCTTGTATGTATAATAGCGCTGAAATGATATCGTCAATTTCTTTAGGTAACAAGTCTTAGCCTTTTTGAAGTGTTACCTCGATGTACTGGAATATGAAGCAGGTTGATTACTACACTGCTGGACAATTGCTAAGGACTGATCATAAACGGCTATATAGCGCATAAAAAAGTAAGTGTGGTTGATGCCAAGTGAAATAAAATAATGTCAGAATGCCAGGACATTACAAGAAACACAATTTATTGTGCTCTGAAATCCAGAAGGCTTTGTTTGGAACGTGTTCAAGGGACAAACAGGCCATTTTGTGCAGAATACGTAAACGTGAAAAAATGCAATTACCGTCCGCAGGCGTTCCGGCGTAAGATGTCAATACGGGATATGGCCACCATGGAGGGCGATGCAGGATTCCACGCGTCATGTCATGCTTTGCACAACATTATCAAGCAGCTGTTGGGGTAATTTATCCCATTCCTCTGTCAGTGCACGGATGAGTGTGTCCTTGTTTATTGGAGGACATTGGCGACGAGGAAGACTCCTCCCCAAAGCATCCCACACATTTTCAGTGGGATTCAGATCTGGAGAACGTGCTGGCCATACGAGGCGTTGAATATCCTCGTTCTCAAGACACTCCTGGACAGCGACTGTTCGACGACATGTTGCGTTGTCGTCCATGAAAATGAATCTATCACCGACAGCACCACGGAACATGCGAACATGAGGTAGCAGAACATCATTAATGTATCGTTGGCCAGTCATAGTCGCAGTTGGAAGCACATAGAGGGACGTACGGCCATTGATGATGATGCCAGCCCATACCATGACACTACATGTCGGATATCGGTCCCTTTCCTGTATGCTTGCTGGACAATATGCAGTACAACTATCACGCCAGATCAGTTGTCGTTGAATATCAGACGATAAACTGTATCTACTCTCATCTGAGAAGAGGACAGCGGACTAGTCGTTATCAGTCCAATTGCGATGTTGATGGCACCATTGCAAACGGGCGGTACGGTGACGTCTGGACAATGGGATGCACACAACAGGACAGCGGACGTATAGTCCTCCTTCATGCAAACGTCTGGCGACAGTTTTTCGGGAGATCCGCTTGCCAATAGCAGCCATAAACTGATTTGCTACCTCACTAGCTGTGCTGCGCTGGTGTCTTTTTGTTGATAGCACTATGTACCGATCTTCTGCAGGTGTCGTACTGCGAACACGACCTCCCACGTGACGTTTGCTACACTCTCCATTTATTTGAAATGATTTCCAAAGCCTTGATACAATGTGGCTGACGTCGAACTCCCTGGCAACATCTGTTATTTTTCGCCCTTGTTCAATCTTGCCAATAATACGGCCACGCGTAAAATCATCTAGGTGATGTCGGGAAGACATACTAAAAATTGCAAGTTCGTCAATTGATTCTTTCCCTTTCAACTTTTCGTTTGAACAACAACGGTCAATACGCGTCAAATACTTTATATCTCTTATCAGCGCTATGACGTCACGAACAAGTTCGGCAATCCAAAATTTGCATACGCACAAGACGTCTTACTGTATCCCGCACTTATGCTAATTTCCACATTTTCTTGCCTTCCATTTTATGGTTGCTATCGTTGCTATTGTTATCCGTCCTTAGCAATTGTCCGGCAGTGTATTACATCTATACAGAACTATGTTGTTTGTCGGACTTAAGGTAATTTTTTTAACATTATACACTGATGGCCATCCAAAATGTAGCACCGAGAAGGATACGAGAGAGCAAAGCCAGATTTACTGGACACATAAGAACGGATACAAAGATGAAACGATTGAGCTTAACGGCCCGTGCGAGTTGCGGAACACGCAGACATCAATAGCTCGTGTGGCCCCCATGGCTGGCAATAACGGCCGCTACACGCCGCGGCATCGAACGAAAGAGGCTTTGGATGTGGGCTTGGGGTATGTCGGTCCAGGCTGCTTCCACACGTTGCCACAGTTCATCAGGCGTAGCCGCGGTTGGTGCTTGCCGTGCCACTCGCTAGCCGATCAGCGACCAGACGTGTTCGATGGGCGAAATATCGTGAGAACAGGCAAGCCACGGCAGCAGTGACACCTGGTGGGCCGTGAAGAATTGTAGCACGATGAGTGCCGCGTAGGGGCGCGCATTGTCCTGTTAAAACATGGCCGCTGGCAGGTTCTGCAGGTAAGGGAGGAATACAGACTCCAAAACGTCGGAGATGTAGCGATGGCTGTTGAGTGTACCGGCGATGCGTACCAGAGGGGTGCGATAGTCATATCCAATTGCGCCCCAAACCTTTACGCCAGGCAAGGGACCGGTGTGACGATGCATAATGCAGGCGTCATACAATCTCTCGCCGCGGTGCCGCCACACGGGATCCGACCATCGCGGTGTTGCAGGAAGAAGCGGAATTCGTCGGAGAACAGAATGTCGTGCCATTGCGTAGTCCAGGCGCGGCGTTCAACGGCCCACTGCCGCCGTACTCGCCGGTGGTGTAACGTCAATGGTAATCGGAGTAATGGGCGCCGTGCGACAAGTCCCCGCTCCTGCAGACGACGTCGAACGGTACGTGTTGACACAGGTTGTTGCGCAACACATCCTAATTCCTGCGCTAACGTTCGTGATGTGGCGGTGTGAGCCGTCAATGCCCGCCGCACAACATGCTGGTCCTCTCGTTCGTTGGTGTGCCGTGGCTTGGGCAAGCCCTCACGTTGGTCCGTCTGTCCCTCCTGCACCTACCGAATCCGTACTCGCTTCACTGTGGCTGGATGTCGTCCCTCACGTGCGCCGATGTCTCGGTACGATAAACCGCTGTCGAGATAAGCCACTATTCGTCCTCTTCCGAACTCCGAAACGTGCTGGAATGACTGCCGTATTCTGCGACGAGGCATCAGGAAGCCTCGCACGCACAGGTCCGGCAGCACAACACACTTCCACTATTTACACCCCGCCTTCTGTGCACCTTTCTTATAGTGCTTCTCTGTGGCGTGCCGGGCGGCGCACATGATTTTCATATGCCTGGAATGCTAATCGTTTGCATGTCCTCTTGCTGGCGACGCATGCTGCGAATTTCAGGCCAATCGGATGCTTCCTTCTTGGTGTCGCATTTTGGGTGGCCAGCAGTGTATTATTTTGTGTAAAGTGATTCAGTTTTGCAACATCCACTTTCATAATTTTGTGTCAATTCTCGCGCTGTGCTTATAGCCATTAAATAATTGTAATTTGTGCACATTTTTCTTCATGTGAGAAGCAGAGTTTTTTACTATTTTGAGTAATGTATGATGTGCATCTCAATTGATTAGCAGTTTCAGCACATTACAATTGATCATATTCATATGGTTATAATATACAGTAGAGCTCTCATCGTCGTGATATTATCTATATTGCTCTGCAGTCCCTCTGCTCTGCTGTACTGATTGTTCTGAACATCATTTTCTGTTTAACTTGAAGCGTTTACTCAGTTCTTTTCTCGTGGCCGGTTTCCAGATTCAATTGTTTTGGATTCCTAGTCACGTTGGAATCCCGGACAACGAGTCAGTTGGTGCTTCTGCCAGATCTTTTCCTCTTAAGTTGTCACACCCTTACCAATCTTTCATCGAGATTTGCGTTTTCTGGTTCGCAATTGCATCATGAGAATGCAACATGAGCTGAGGGACCAACTGGTGGAAAATAAGTTGCATCGTATTTCAAACCAGTTCTTGGAGTCTAGATTTCATCATGTCGCCGGAAGCGTATGGGGGATTTATGCGGCTCCGCTCTTTGCTGCGTGCTCTGCTCTTGCTTTTACTCACTCTACCAGACGACTCAGAAACCCTGAGTCACCGTTTAAACGATCACTTTGATGTATTTTTGTGGTCTCTTTCCTCCGTTGTATGTTTTGCGCAGTTTTATTATGTTTTCGGCTTTTTTTCACTGCTTGTTGTTATTCTTTTTTGTGAGATATTTTTTTGTTATGATTTACTCTATTTGTTATTGTTCTGAAGCGTTGCACATGGCGCTCTTCGGCCGATTGAGATCCTTGAACCTATGAACACAGTTCAGCCAGTTAGCCAACTGGGGATGACCATTATTTACTATGGGTAGAAAACCCAATGGGAAAAGGTAAGATGTAGTATTGCCAACCAGATGCTCCCATGCGAAGTGCATCGTCAGAGTTTGCGGTCTTTAATGTTCTGTGCGTTTATGACTGCAGCATTCTGGTCCTAATTTACAGGGTTAGGATATCCATTTCTTACTCAAGTATCTATATATTAATTCTGTAAGGCTTTTACTCTGAGTCCTATTTTGAGAGAACGGCTGGACGTAAAGATATGGTTGAGGTATCAAAATAAAAGTCTTACCATGTAGATGCACCAGTCGAAGAGAAAAATGAGATTGGGGCAACGGTTCGGGCGGTGTGGGGCTGTAAAGTTCCCATGTAAAGTCTATGGGAGAAGCGTGCGGTTGACATTCGATCGCCTGAGGTTGACTCACGCGCTGTTGAGGACGGAAACATGGAAGGACTGAGATAGTCCAAAGTCCGAAGCCTTTTCTTTTCTGAGCGAACCGCTGCGCAAAGCAACGCCAGCAGGCATTCGTATCAAAGTTCTTCTCATCAAAACAGCGAACACTCTCGAAGACCTGATTTGCCGCCCCGGTGGCGCAGTGGTCTAAGGCGCTGGCCTCTGATCATTCGTCCGTAAGGGGTCCGGGTTCGAATCCCGGTCAGGCATGGATGTCGTGTTTGTCTTACGGCACTGGCTCTCTCCCTTCCCTGGAACCAGTGACCCTAAATTAGGGACGGGCGACTGCTTATAGCCCATTGAGTTGCTCACGGTGGTCGTTAAACCTCCAATCAAAAAAAAAAAAAAAAAAGAAGACCTGATTGCGTTATGCCGTTGGACTGTGTGATTCATATATACAATTTAATATTCATTCGATCTAGTTCATTCACGCAGGTAAGACGTTTCATATTATGTAAAGATGTAAATAAACATTCCGTTGACCATTGTTACTGAAATTATTAAAAATGTACATATTGAGTTGCGCCATCTATATCTTCATTCTATAAGGCTTTTTACTGTGAGACTCATTTTGAAAGAACGACGGAACGTAAAATATGATTCAGGTATCAAAATAAAGGTCTTACCATGTAGAGGTGCCAGTCGAAGAGAAAACTGAGATTAAGGCAACGGTTCGTGCTTGGCGGGACGGCAAAGTACACGTGTAAAGTATATGGGAGAAGCGTGCGGTCCTTATCAACATCAGGCGCTCAGTTCAGTGTCAGATTTGGTGCGTGCATGGTGTTCTATGATCAGTTCTAAAGTAAGTAAATATTTTATTGCATACTTATCCTTAACAGAATGTCTCTTCCGCAGGAAAAAAAAAAGAAAACGCAAGAGCCTTACTGAAAGGCGTGAGCGATCAATGGGTAGCAACTATAAGTCTCAGACAAATGAGAAAGAAGAGTATTCGCAACGCGAATCTCATTCCAAAAGCATTTACAAACACAGTTGTTACTGAAGATGAAAGTGAAAGAGTGCGCTATGCAGTTGAATATTTGCACGCGATCGAGATGAGTGGACTTCCTTCTGTATCACAATTTACGACTGAAAAAGGGGGCAGTCGCTGGCTTACGAATTTAGTCAGTGGTCTAAGTGCTGGCTTCTGATCATTCGTTCGTGAATGGTCCAGGTTCGAATCCCTGTGAGGCATGGATGTTGCCTTTGTCTTACGGCACTGGCTCTTTCCCTTCCCTGGAACCAGTGACCCTAAATTAGGGACCGGCGACTGCTTATAGCCCACTGAGTTGCTAACTGTGGTCATTAAACCTTCAGTCAAGAAAAAAAAAATTAAGAACCTTGTCCTTACCGAAGTAGTTGTACTAATTTGTCAATCAAATAAAATTATTATTTGTTGTTTCATATGAGTTGATTCTTTTCAAAAAAAAAAAAAAAAAAAAAAAAAAAAAACTGAACGTCGATTCCGACGGGTTTCGTCTAGTTGAAGTTTATTACGGTCCAGAATTTACATATGCTGAATAAACTAAATATGACAGGTAAGATCCTCTCATAAGGAAGACATAATGCATTGTAGTGAACACCGAAAAATGGGCTTGTTTTGGCATGACAATCATTAAATAGCTAACATTAATTACTCAAGACAGTTTTGCTCTTTTCTACTATAAAGTACCTGTAATAAAGGTATTTTTATCACGTGATACAATTATCTGTCTTTAGGCACCTCATTTAAATATTGTTTTTTCATCTTAAGCATCAAACGGTAGGCGCTAATCACGACGAACAATTCTTATATTGTCAACATAGAAATTTTTATATCGTTAATATACACTAACGGACAATGAAATTTGCGCACCAAGAAGGAAGCATCGGATTGAACTAAAATTTTATGGACGTAATGATACTGATAAAGGATACACGTGATGTCAAAAACAGAGCTCCAGGACAATTACAGAGGGAACTGTGGCACGCGGTCCGGTCATCTTTAATAGCACGTCGCACTGCCCGTGCGGCGATACATGCTGCAATACAGTCCCGCATGGAGGCGAACAGACGCCTGATTTTGTCCTGCGGCAGACTAGCCCACACCTGTTGGACGGTGTGCTCCAAATGCGCGGGTAGTGCGGCACGGCGGAAGCTGGCGTTTCAACTGGTCCAATACATGCTCGATAGGGGACATGTGCGGGAAGTGGGCACGCCATGAAAATGTCTGGACATGACGTAGGCAATTCTAGGCAACCCGAGCCATGTGCAGGCGGGAATTATCCTGCTGGTATAGAGCACCTGGAATCCCAACCAGGAACGGGAGCACATGGATCCGTAGGATCTCATCCAACATACACGCTGGCACGTCAATTATCTACGTACCACTACTAGAGCTGATCGGCTATTGTAGACAATGGCTCCTCAGACCATAATGCTTGCAGTAGGGGAGGCGTGGCGCTTGATAGCGAGGTTGGGACTGTGCCGTTGGCTATGGACCTCCACACCCTGATACAATGATAATCTGTCTCCAAAACGAAGCGACACTCATCGCTAAACACTACACGTCGCCAGCCTGTGGCGTTCTACGTCGCTCTGACCTGGCACCACTGCACACGGAGCCGGTGATGTTCCGGTGGTTATGGCTGCACACGTGAGGGACGCTGGGATCGCAGATTCGTAGCGTCCCTCAAAACAGGAGCCACTACATCTGCCTGTATATTGGACCGGGTTCTCGTGAGATTCGTTCGTACCTGGCGTACAATCCGTGGATCCTCTCTACCGGTGGCCCTCCTGGTCCATCCGGATACGCTCCGCCTTGTGGCAGTGCCGTCACATGTGCACCGCTCCAAACGCTGTCGGACGGTATGGTCAGAACGATTCACGTGGTGGGATATACGGCTCGCCGACCACTCTGATTTTCAGCCCGCTGATCAGGCCTCTCTCAAAGTCCGTAAGTTGCGTAAATCGACATCTCTATCGTCTACCCGGCATTCTTTTCACTCCGTACTGTTTCTTGTGTCGGCCGGCTCTTTTCTCTTTCATGGGGCATCGACTACACGTCGGTCTATAAGGCTGCCGGTTCGTGCTTGCAGTGCCACCACAGGGTGTGCGGTCATGCGCAATTGCACCAAACGTGGATCATTTGAATACCAACATGCACCCTTGCTATTTGCAAAGTTCCGCGGTTGTGGAATGCTTTCTTCTAGATGCGCAAATTTCATTTTCCGTGAATGTATATGGATTTGTTTTCTAACGTCAAGTATGAGCTGTCAGATGTTAATCATAATCTTTAAAATAAGTTCTATTATTCAGTTCAAAGCCCACATTCTTTTACCATATATGACTTCCATTTTTTTTATCTCGACCTGACTGGCACGATCACAGATTTCATTTTTAATAACCCAGATGTTTCACAAGCAAATCACGTGATGTAAATTACATCACTATGTTCATATAAAGATGTTAGCTTGAATAACAATAATGAAACACAGAGTATAAAATTAAAAAGCAACAACTTTTATTTCTTCATATATAAAGCATTACAAAAAATGACAAATACTATATTTTTAAAAAGTGAATGCTTTTTTCCTATTTTAAGGGCAATTTTAGCAATAAGAACAGATTGTTGCATAACAAAAAGATTTTTCTTTTCACGATATCTGAAGCAAAATTGAGGAACATCCGTTTTTCACGTGAATGTTTCAACATTGGCTCTCACATTACAAAATCATTGGTGTATCGACGATAAGAATCAAATTTAAAAGAAGTGTTTTTGTTAATCCTAGCCAATGGTTAATAATAAATTTCATCGCGCATAGCCTAGTTAGACAAATGTACGGTGACGAGGAGGCACCCGGAAGAAATACAGACACTCGCATCTGGAAAGGAAATTCGTTCAGGCTGAATATTTTTTTCAGATCTCTGATTCTGACTATATGATGCTTCGACCTTCAAAATATGTCGCCAATTTTGGAAGCGTGAGCAAGGGATTTGGGAATACGATTGTGCGATTATAATACGCTGTTGCTTCAAGATTCGCTAAATACAACTTCTGCAAAAATCGATGAAAAAGGAATTACAGCTGTGAACAGCATTTCCAAAATTAAACAATTCAATTATGCTGCTGAAGTAAGCTCGAACTTTAAATATACCTCCTCTACACCCTTGGAAAAAATAGAAAACTGGAGAACTTTAAAAGCATAGCTACGGCGAATATGTTTAGTAAAACGGTTAAAAAAAAAAAAAAAAAAAAAAAAAAGATAATTCCTAAGAAAATTAGAAGGCCTTAAATACTTCAGTAGGTCAATGTAAATTTGTTCATTGTGGCCAGGTTGTAAGAGCAACTGAATGATTTTTTTTTCTCTTAAAAGTAGATTGAAAGGAAGACAAAAAAAAAAAAAAAAAAAAACGAGAAATAAAACGGCCGGAACTTAACGATGATATGAGAGTTTAAGCTGCTTAAACTGCATTATGAAAACTTGATTGTTGAAGGACCTATTTGAATGTCTCAATATTTACAGCAAATTTTAGAGAGAAAAAGACAGGAAATTTTAAATCTGGTAACACAGAAGAAAAATTTAAATCAGATAATCCAGCTCTACTAATTCCAACTCAGTATTGTTTCCCTTGGCAATCGCTTTGCAATCTTTAATAACTTGATTCTGCTGTTTACAGTTAATAAATTCTATTCGCTTTAATTTATTGTTCAGCCTAATTATTTCCTCTAAGTGAATTTTTGTAGCATCAGCATTTCGTAGTCGAAGTATTTGCAGCTCAGGAAGGGTTCTGTGGTACAATGCACTCTCTGCCAGTTCACCTGTTAAATTTAGAACCCTGACGTTTCGCGCATGTGATAATATGTTCGAAATATTGCGTACACATATCCAGCCTGCTTCACGAATGTTACACGTCATTTCTTCAATATTGGGCAAAGCGATTTCTTCACGAGATAATACGTAATTATCAGTCTCTCCACTGCAATCAATTACTAGTTTCTTAATATTGTGGCACTTTTGAAAGAAGGTATTAATTAAACTGAACTTTAGTCGTAATTTGCAAAAGACAAGATACAAACTTTCTACTTCACTGCCAACGTTACTTAAAACCTGTTCAAGCTCCATGGAATTTGGGTTAAAGTCATAAAAATCATAAAAATACAAATCATTAAAAATTCGGGAAGTGAGCATTTTTAAAACGCCAGGTTTCCACGGATACGGTCCAAGATGGATTGAGCTCAGCTCAGGACAGCTGCTGAGAGTAATGGTCGCCTCTGTCAGCGTAGAGTTTGGTGCCACATTTATTTCAGTGAGTTGTAACGTTGCAGGAGGTCTTCCATTTACTTCAGCAGCTGTTTGAAGTTTCACAATGCCTTTCATAATATCAGGAAAGGGACTCAATAACCAAATGTACTTCATTAACAAATTCAAGCCGAAAACTTCTAGCATTGGCAGGTGTTGCAATGCGCAGGCTATTGCGTCTACAGATGCACCGCGCAGTTCCACTTGTAATTTCCGAAGTTGCTTGCCCACTTTTCTGCAGTCTCCATTCTCTGGACAAAAAACAAATTCACTTTGTCCGGAATTATATTTGCAAAAGGAGAACAAGATGTTTTCCGTGAAGTGGCCAGAGTATGCACTGAGACTCTCTATAAGAGGACTTCCGTCAAAGATTCTTTTCACGACCTGATCGTTGGAGTCCTGAAGTGACACAGACTGTAAGTTCTGGAACCTGGGACCAACACTTGAAAATCTGTCATCCACCCACCAGCAGCGCTCGCTGTTTATAATCTTTATATTCTAAACAATAAAAGACAGATGTAAAGAAATAGGATTAGATTAAGCAAATTAAATGTATATTTTAGATCAACAGATCTACAATACAAGAAATCTCAAAAAAAAGAATATCCTTGAGACTAAAATGTGTAAATCCTTCAAAGTTATCATTACGACTGCTTAGTTATAAAAATGACTCCTGTCGAACCAAGTTTGCTGATCGTCCTAAAAATCAATGGAGGAAGAAATATTCTTCATGATACATGGAAATTTCTCAGAATATTCAAGCAAAGCAAACTGAAGTTGCTTGCACCCCTTACTGGTCATCCATCTAACGATTCTCAGAAAACTTGGAAATTTCAACGTCCTGGAGCGCAACCTATATATCAGTTGCTTGGAACTTCACTGTTCTGGGTGGTGTAATGGTTAGCATTTACCGGTAATCGGGAGATGAAGGGTTCGATTCCCGATCTAGGACGATAAAATTTTCAAGTTTTCTGCGAAGTGTTACATTACATGGATGACGAGTAAGTGGTGCAAGCAACTTCAGTTTGATTTGCTTGAATGTCCCATAAAATGTTTTTAATCAGCCCATCGTAATTCCGATGATTCACATGTTCAAGTGCAATGCTTCTGTAAACTGCCTAGTACCAATAAATACACACACACACACACAAAACAACAACGTTGTAGTCTATATATATATATTTTTTAATGTAACGAAGTTACAAATATCTTTGAAATACGTTACAGTGAAACTTAGAAACATTCGTTACGTTGCATAATTTTGAAACATAACTCATACGTTACAGTGAAAGATATTTGTAACTTCAACATACCAACTTCATGTTACTGTTACGTATTTGAAAGATATTTGTAACTTTGTTGTATTACTGTTCGTATTTACTACGTTGAACATTATAGTTTTAACAAACTTTGTAAAATCCCAATAAAAAATATTGCCCTCGACAGCTGTTTCAAAAGCAACAACAGAGGTATTACGAGTTCTTTACGTTTTCACAGGTTCAACGCAGTCCGCGGTCCATTGAAAAGAGTGGCGGCGTTTATATATTGATAAAAAAAGAACTAAAAATCCGTCCCAAATGAGGGTGTCGAATTTCTCTTATACATGTGAAACACTATTTCTGCAAAAAAAAAGAAAGAAAATCATGTTTGTCATTTCTCTAAATACCTACCAATATGAAATTTCTCAGCTTCTTTAGTAAAACAAAACATGCTTATATAGTATACTAACACTACAACAAAGCCATCTACTTATATTTTACAAAACACTTTTTTTTTTACATCAAGGTAGCAATTTGTGCAACGGAAACTATAAAACAGTAGTATCGGTGAATGCTATTTTTAACGTAATCGTAATGCACAAAGAGTTATGTTCCAAACTAGATGTTGCTGAAACGTAATTGAAAGGATATCTCTGAAAGTATAACGAAAATGAGAGATTGCTGTATTATTGGTACATACGTATCTGAAACGTTTTGGGCTGTATGGGTAACTTGAAATTTGAGAGAAAATCGATTTTTGATATTTGAAATTATATTTCTTCAAAATTTGGGGCAGAACTTACAGAAGGTTACATTTTTAAAAATTACCACATATGGCTTACTTGCGTTACTCCTAGGAATCTCGATATAAATCACAACGCCCGTCTATTGAATAGTGAAGCTGTGTCGCCCTACTGCCAGGAAGCGTAGATCCCTCTACTGGCATCTATAATATGTATATATTATTTTTATTTATGTTGGGTTATTTATATATACATTACTGTATACAAATAACCGGGATGTAAGGTCAGGTGATGCGTAACATCACAGCCTCTCCTTGACAAATGTCAACCCCGCCATCTCGTGGTGCATCCTGTTCCCACTAAAGGGGCTCTGACGACCGCCAATAACGGTATAACTATACCATCGGGATTAGAGGAAATGCTATCCCACACTCATCAACCCGCTTGGCCAGCGTGGTGAGTTATGGCCAAACCCCTCCAAACTGACTCCACAACATAAATCTTGGACCTCAGTCTCCTGCAGCTGGAATGTACCTGGCCAATCCAGCGGCCAGTGCGACATGAAAGCAGAGGGTGCTAAGAATCCTCGGAAGACCGGACTAGGCTGCCATCTGATGCTGACCTTGGCTACGTATAATGGACGCTCCCTATCTTCTGATTCAAGGCTCCTTGAATTGGAAAAGGAACTACAAAGGATCAAATGGGACATTGTCGGGCTAAGTGAGGTAAGGAGAAAAGGAGAAGATTTCATTGAACTGAAAAGTGGACAATTCTTCTACTATCGTGGAACAGATACTGGCAGAACTAGTGGTGTTGGACTTATAATAAACAAGAAACTGAAGGATAAAGTTGTAGAAGTTTAAAGTTCCTTTGACAGAGCTGCACGACTCGTTATCCAACTCTCGAGAAGATACCAGGCTCAGATTATTCAAACTTATGCACTCACCACAAGTCATCCTGAAGAAGAAATTGAATAATTTTATGAGGAAATTCGTCATCTAAATAATAAAGGTAAGCATTAATTGAAGATAATTATGGGAGATTTCAATGCAAATATAGGGCAACGGCAGCAGAATGAAACTTCAGTAGGTAAATTCGGTCTCGGCAACAGAAACCATTGTGGAAATACTCTCGTTGAGTTTGCAGAGGCAGAAGGGGTTTCCACCTTGAACTCCTTTTTCAAGAAAAAGCCACACAGGAAATGGACATGGAGACATCCAAATGGGACGACAAGTGAAATTTATCTTATTATGTGTAACAAACAATTCGTCATAGAAGACTGCAGTGTGCTAAACAAGTTCAACACAGGTAGTGACCATAGATTGGTGAGATGTAAGATGCACCTCAACACTAAACTCGAACGTGGCAAACTCATAAGACAAACAAAATGTATTGACATAACCAACCTTAAAAAACACCATAATACCTACAATTTGGAACTGAAGAACAGATTCTTTGCTTTAGAAGGCCTAACATCGGAAGAAGTGGATATTTCTGAAGTTAACAGAAAAGTAACCAAAGCTCTTATGGAAACAGCAACAAAATTAGCTGGGTCTAAGAACAAGTTGCATGTGAACAAACTATCAGGAAAAACCAAAATGTTGATGCAAAAAAGAAGAGAGATGAGGACAACTAAAGAAGATGTGACTCCCAAAGTGGAATACATAGAGTATTGCAAGACAGTACGAAAAAGTACCACTGAAGGCGTAAGGAAATTCAACTGTGAACTAGTGAGGAAAGCAGTTGAAAACAACCAAAGCCTAAAGACAGCAAAGGGACATCTCAGTAAGGGAAGAAAACAGATTATGGCAGTCAGAAAAGAAGATGGTTCTGTAACAAGAAATAGAGGCGAAATTTTGACAAGAGTGAAAGATTTCTACTCCAAGTTATATGAAATGGATGATGCATGTACTCCAGACATCATGGAAGGTACCAGTGTCAGAGTTCTTCCAGTCCTCCCAGCAGAAGTTGCACATGCAATCAAGAACATGAAGCGGGGAAAAGCTCCAGGAGAAGATGGAATTACTGTAGACATCATACAAGAAGCAAGTGGAGAAATCGAAACATTACTCGCCCAAATTTTCAGTCGATGCCTTAATGAAGGAAAGATTCCTGAGGATTGGAACAACGCTATAATGATCCTGCTACATAAAAAAGGTGACATTGAGGATCTCAGGAACTACAGACCTATCAGCCTCCTATCAGTGGTTTATGAAATCTTCACTAAAGTTCTTTCACACCGTTTAAAGGTAACACTGGACATGGCTCAACCGAGAGAACAAGCTGGATTTAGGAGTGGCTACAGCACAAGAGATCATATCCACGTACTGAGAGTACTAATTGAAAGAGCGAGGGAATATGAACTTCCATTGTGCATGGCTTTTATCGATTATGAAAGACCCTTTGATTCGGTGAAACCATCAGCAGTTACAATGGCTCTGAAATCCTGCGGTTTTGAAGATGCATACATTAATGTTATTGATAACATCTATGAAAATGCAAGTGCAAAGATTCGGCTGTTTGAAAATACAACACACATAAAAATTGGAAAGGGAGTGAGACAAGGTGACACCATATCTCCGAAGCTCTTTAATGCCACATTGGAAAATGTCTCTCAGTCACTGAACTGGGAAAACAAAGGGATAAAGATTAATGGAGATTATCTAACCCACCTTCGGTTTGCTGAAGACATAGTCAATTTTGCACCTACCCCAATCAGAGCTGCAGAGTATGATCCAGGAACATGCTGACAAGAGTAAAGAATTGGGATTAAAAATGAACTTTCAGAAGACAAAAGTGATGCTCAGTGCTTTCACAAGGAATGAAGATTTATCGATTGATGAAGAAAAGCTGGGCCGCCCCGGTGGCGCAGTGGTCTAAGGCGTTGGCCTCTGATCATTCGTCCGAAGGGGTCCGGGTTCGAATCCCGGTGAGGCATGGATGTTGTGTTTGTCTTACGGCACTGGCTCTCTCCCTTCCCTGGAACCAGTGACCCTAAATTAGGGACGGGCGACTGCTTATAGCCCATTGCGTTGCTCACGGTGGTCGTTAAACCTCCAATCAAAAAAAAAAAAAAAAAAAAAAAAAAAGCTGGAGATAACATGCACGTACGTTTAACTTGGACAGCAGATATCAAGTGAGGGTCACATTGATGAAGAAATTATTTGGAGTACAAAACTTGCCTGGACAGCTTTTGGAAGAAACAGCATAATTTTCAAGAGCAATATGCCATTATGTCTTAAAAGAAAAGTGTTTGATCAATGCATCCTTCCAGTGCTTACGTATGGTGCAGAGACGTGGACCTTAACTAAAAGAGACATACAAAGGTTTCAGATAACTCAAAGAAGCATGGAGAGGTGCATGCTTGGTGTAACCAGGAGAGATAAGAAGAGGAACTCGTGGATCCGAAAAATGACAAGAGTGGAAGACATCATGATCAGAGTTAAATCCCTGAAATGGCAATGGGCTGGACATACTGCCAGAAGGACAGACCATCGATGGACAGCCGAAATTTTAGAATGAATCCCAAGGTACAGGAAAAGACCCAGAAGAAGACCACATGGGAGATGGGTGGATGAAATTCGAAAGAATGCGGGTGTGACATGGAGGAGACTGGCACAAGACAGACCGTTGTGGAGGAAACTTGGGGAGACCTTTGTCCAGCAGTGGATTGATAATGGTTGACAATGATGATGATGATGATACAAATAACCGAACATAAATAAAAAAAATATTATTATTTTTTCTTTTTTTTTTCTGGAAACAGAATACCCAGTTTCTTGTGACAAACGTCATAGTCACTTCTTCGGTGATGCCATCAGCCTGTGTTTCACCTCTTCGGACTTTTCTTTCGCTAAAGGAGGACTGCTTGTGGTTTCAGATTTCTTCGCTAACCTGGAGATGTAACGTTTGCCTGGTGCTTTTCTTTCTCCAAACTTTTGCAGGAATTCATGCTGCATTACCTTTATAGACTTTTATATCTGATAACTTTTCACAATAAACACCTGCTCTGCAACAGCAGACCCAGCCGCCCTGAACGACGTTCAACGACACAGTAAAACTCCCAGATTTCCTACGGACACAATTAAGGTGCCCGGCCATCTGGTGGAGTGACGTCACAATGAATCATCGCTTTATCAGAAAAATCCTGCTGTCATTACTTAAGGATCAAGGTCACTTTTAAACCAAACGTCTAATTTCTATGTAGAGTGGGAAGAAAACAACAGTAACGCCCCAGTTGCGTGCGGTCAAAGCGGAGGCTTCTGATCATTCGTCCGAAATGGGTTCGGGTTCGAATCCCGGTAAGGCATTGATGTTGTGTTTGGCTTATAGAGCTGGTTCTATCTCTTCCCTGGTAACAGTGGCCCTTAATAAGGGACGGGCGACTGTTTCACTGAGTTGCTCACGGTGGTCGTTAAACCTGCAATCAAAATAAATAAATAAATAAAATCTCGAATTAAAAAACAAGTAAAACAATAGTTTTTGTTGTTTTTTATTGGAGGTTACACGACCACCGTGAGCAACTCAATGGGCTATAAGCAGGCACCCGTTCCCAATTTAGTGTCGCTGGTTCCTGAGAAGCGACAGAGCCAGTGTCGTAAGGCAAGCACGACATCCATGCCTCACCTGGGAATCGAACCCGGCCCCTTTTCGGACGAATGATCAGAGGCCATCGCTTCAAAACAATAATTGGTTCTTTGGAGGGACTACCAAGTGAAATAGAAGTGGAAATCTATGGTGGAAATTTCGACTTATTATTATGCAGTCCCTCGATTGTAGATTCTCTCTGATGCTAGGAGTTAAAGGTTTTAAAAGACGAGAAACAACAAACAGTATTTCCACACACAAAAAATGTAATCATATTCCTCAGGCTCGTGATTTTTAACATCAGATGGAAAGAAGCATGGTTCCGCAAGATCAAGCCAAGGACGGTTGCAGGAGGGTGGGGGGCAAGTGCCTCCCTAAAAAGGACGAAATCTTTAATTTTCTGTATTTTTACACTTTTTCAAAACACACACAGATCTGTCTATTTATTTTTTGTAGTGTTAGAGCTTGCAAAATCATCCAGGTAGTTCTTGAAACCCTTGAGGTCGCCTTTTTTCAAACAGAAATCAATCACACCTCAAGCGGCAAGCCGATGTGAAGCAGGAAAGAAAGTATAATATTTCCCAGAATTTACCATAGAATGCATTACAGCAATTCAGACCAATGAAGATTTAATTTGCTTGATCAACATCAAATGTCTGCTAACAGTATTAGCTGTTATTTCCGTTACTACAGCGACGCCAGAGACATCTTTCTGAGCTATAAAAAGGCTGGAAACATATCTAAGAACCACAATCGGCCAGGAGCGCCTTACAGGATTAACGTAATGCATATTCACCAAAATATTGCCCTAAAACTGTTGATGAGATTTTCGGTAGATTTGACCGAATTCATCCAAGCAGACTCACTTTTGTGTAACATACATTCCATTATTTATTTAAAGGCGTTATTCAATAAATTTGTGCACTTAAAATGACACTTCAATAGACCCGATCAAAATGCTCATACAATCAAGCATCTCATTCTCCGAAAAAAAAAAAAAAAAATGTAAGATCGATAATACATATATCGAACATTTGTCCCCCACCCTCCCATTCTATAACGTTAAGGTAAGATATTCTGACATTCGATCAAACAGATAGTGGTATTAAGGTGCCCCCCCCCAACCCCTTTTTCAAAATTCTGCAACCGCCACTGTATCAAGCCATTCAAAATAATCCCAGTAGTTGTTGGAACATGTACGTCGCGGATGCATCAATATTTTCTGATAAGAATACATAGTTCTCCGTTGAAACAAAATATTCGGACGAATATGACGTCTCTTAAAGGAAAGCAATGTTCTGGTACTTCATTCTTTTGTTAAATATTACAGGATTTCTGCCACGCTTTGCCATGACAGTTTCCATTAGTAATTCCTGAGGAAAAAAACACAAGCTCTCTTTCTCTCTCTCACCTTGGCAGTTCGATTTCAACTAAAACAAGAAATATGACACCAAATTTTCGTTTGTAATGAGCACGTCCTTTGAATCCGTTCTGTTGCGAATTAAATGTATCAAAACTATTCAAAGTCAATGGAACCGGTTAGGAAAACAATCCAACGGTTTCTACAATCGATAAAACATCCAAAAATAAAAACATCTACTTAGTTCCACCAGCAGCTAAAAAGCAGGTTGCAAAAATTAGTAAATAGAGCTCAAAAAGTTCCTCATAGCACAAAGAAGGTATCAGAGACAAAGTGATTTTCAAATCGAACAGATAAAAGAAGAAATGTAGTAGGAAGTATGATATACCAGCTATAAGTTTACATCTGCAAGCCGAAGAATTTTGCATAATAGAAAAGTTGAAAATTGGCGAAATATATTCTTCATGGAAAAAGCTATGATAAGGGCAAAAAAAGTCATCTCGCAGAAGCAGAGATAGGGGGAAAAAAGTCTAGGCCTTTACGCACCTAGCGGAGAATCTTTGCATTATTTAAAAAGATAATAGAAATCAATACTTATAAAGAGATTGTAGAAATTAATGCTTATGATCCCTGGCGTCAAAACCGTTCCTTACCAAATATTATAAATTATATGCAAAGCATTTCCCACCAGAAGCTGTATCCTGTGCAGAAAGAATTTTTCAAATCGAATTTCTAGAAGCAGATATATAGAACGCAATTTTCCTTTATGGCGCTATGCGGAAAGTCTATGCGTCTATGGTGGCACAGTGGCTTAAGCGATGGCTTCTGAACATTCGTCCGAAAGGGGTCCGGGTTCGAATTCCGTCGAGGCATGGATGTTGTGTTTGTCTTACAGCTTTGGCTCTCTCCCTTCCCTTGAACCAGTGGTCTAGAGTTAGGGACGGGCGAATGTTTATAGCCACTGAGTTGCTCACGGTGGTCGTTAAACGTACAATAAATAATAAAAAAAAATTCTGTGAATTACATGACAATTTAAATTACACCAAAAACATTTCGCACCAGAAACTCTATTCAACAAAGAAGGAATTTTTCAAGTCGGACTCTTAGAAGCTATAACGAAGTGAATTTCCCCGTCATTTTTATCCGCGCCAGGATTCGAACCCGGGTCCACTCATTCCGGAATAAGTTGCTCTACCAATTAAGCTACGCGGACCTTTTATTCTGGTTCCTATCTGCGTTTATGTCGTGTGCGTCCTTCTTGCAGGTACGTCACATCTCCTGGTACGTTACAAAGCAGGGATATCAGGAATATTGACAAAAATAAGATGTAAAATAAAATCTACGGCCACTGGTGGAGAAACCATGCATTATTTTAAGAAGAAAATATTCGGAATAGGTTTATCGACGTCAGTAGTACCGGTCGACGAAGGTTATTTTTTCAATCCAGATTACCGGTACAGAAGCTCAGATTTTCCTGCAAATACGTGAAAAGCCAAAATCAACACTTACGCCCCCTGGTGGCCAAACTATTTTTTACCAAAAGTTAGAAATCAGATGCAAAATATTTTCTGTATCCTCTGCAGGAAGAATTTTTCAAATCTGAATGTTAAAAGCACAGATATCCGAAAAAACGCAACGTACTTTTACACACCCTAGTGAAAAATCTATGCGTAACTTGAAAACGTGACTGTACCTAAAATAATCATCGATATAAATAGAATCGAAGGTATGAGAATTTCTTTCATCGGATGTTTAAAAGCACATACATGGAATAAAATGTATTTTGAATTCGATATCATCTGCTTTTACGCCCTGTAGCGGTAAAATTGTACATCATAAGAAAAAACAATAAAGGATCATCATTCATACATTTCAAGATTCCTAGTGCAGAAATAATATTTCAGATCGGAGTAATAGTTGCAGAGATATAGTGTCCATAGGCGGACGCAGAGAAAACCCGATAACATAAGCACGATCTTTTTTTACAAAAGACGTGATAAAAAAGAGATAGTGTTAACCGCTGTAACTAACGTCCTCCTTGCATACGATAAGATCGTGATTATCATGTGACCTGTGGATAAGAACTAATTTTTGTATTCCTTCGAATAGAGTGGGAAAGGGGGGGGGGGGCTGGGCGACCCTTCATGCTCAGCATGAACGAATGGAATATAACTCGTTTTCTTTGGAAACATTTCCCAGCAAAATCAGGTCGATTACAATCGAAGGCGGAAATAAGGAGATAACAAATGTTGAGCGCATAATCTCACCTTTGTAGAAAGAGTGTTAGAAGCATCTGAATACAATTTTCAAAGATCAAGAAACAGCGGAATAGAACTTACCTACTGAGACAACTGGAAATTCACGATGCCACCTTACAAGAGAAAATATATTACACTTTTCAAATAAATTTGTTAAGAAACGCATTCCAAAATTTAACAAACCTGTAATTATCGCAGCTGGAAATGAAACACTACTGAGAAAAAAATTACTTCACTTCCATTAACCTTTAACACATACAGTCTGCTTATGCAAAACTAAATGATTTCGTTCGCAGGAA
Source organism: Macrothele yani (assembly GCA_039090855.1). NCBI lineage: Eukaryota > Metazoa > Arthropoda > Arachnida > Araneae > Macrothelidae > Macrothele > Macrothele yani. Next base: position 125,367,916 of record CM077024.1, on the reverse strand, counting down.
GAATTAATTTCCTTAAGGAAAGTCGAGTACACTAAAAATTAGCGAAAAATTCCATACGAAACAATTTATCGTAGAAGAAGAAATACGTTAAACTTGAACACAAACGCTCAACTACAGAAATCCATCAAAGAAAAAAGTAATTTCCTTATAAAAGATCGAGTACGTGAAGAATTAGCGAAAATTACATGTGAAAAAAATTAAACTAGTGGAGAGAATATAATACACGATCGAATGACGAATGCAAATTATCATTCGTTGTCAAACACAAATTCGATGGGCGATGGTTAAGCTGTTTGTTGATAACGTTATCGAAATCATTTAAATTCTTCCTTCACGTTCTCTAAAAGTGACTCCAAAGAAACTTTTTCGATTTCACTCTGGACAAAGCTTAATTTACAGATCAATTGCAGGGAGAGTGTCCATTTTTTTTAAATACGTGAATTTATTTATTCCAAGAGTTAGATGATTGGTCTGCGTAAAAGTATGTAGAGATAATAGCACTGGGCTAATCGTCTTGTTAAAATAAATGACCTCAAAAATAACATTAAAAACTGCAAAATAAAATATTTGACAGTATCGAACTCTAAATGAAGTCCCGGATAACAAGAAGGTTTAAAATGACATGTGGAACATGATCAGAAACGAAAGCCTGACGGGCATGCGTTCCTCCAATAGTAGACAAAAAGTCACACACACACACACACACAAAGAACTTAACGCACCGTGTTTTCCATTGAGAGTATCAGGAAGATTCACTCTTGATAACAAAATTACCTACAATAAAAAAAAGATGAAAGAAAAAAATGAAAAGAAAACGAAGAAAAAATTAACAATTTACCTCGCAATGAGAAGCCATGTAAGTTAAAATATCTGGTGATTCCAGACATTCCGTCTTTTCTGGGTCATACGGACTAAAGGTCGTGTACTTGTTGAAGATTAAACTCAAACACGGCCAGGCTTCAACATTCTTTGGATCTCCATGCCGAAATAGGAAGTCAATAAAATGGCTTAATTCCTCATTCTTGTGGCCATTTTCGCAGAAGATTTGGAAAATTTTCTTTAGCAATCTATCGGTGTAGGTTAATTCCTGGAAACGAGATTTATAAACCAATAAAGGGAGAGTCTTTGAGCAAAACACAAAGCAAGTCAATGTGACAGAGTTTGTAAAACAATAAATTGGCAGTGGCAAAGACATTCTGAGTAGTTGGACATGATCGAAATGATCCTTGAGCTATGTTATTTCTTCAAGTGCATTCACAAGAGCAGAGTTCACACGTACACAACTGATGACTCGGCTAAAGTCTCACAGCAAATATTTTTGTGGATTACGTTTGAGGGTAAAAAACGACATGCAGGCACAATACCTTTCCTCTCAAGAAAAAAAAAAAAAAAAAAAAGAAACAAAGAAAAAGGATCTAGTGGCCAATAAGTGCTACTAAGGAATTGTATAGGGGTACGCTGGAAGTCATCTTGAAACTTTTCTTGCCGACGCAGCCGCCCACCAACTTGCTATTTAACATTTTTTTTAACTTTACAGTTTTATCTGTGATTTGCCAGTGATAATGATCTGCTGTTTTTTGTCCTGTATCGCTACGAATTCTTCATTGTTTTCTTTTCCCTAAAATGGTTATCAAACAGAAATAACATCCATAGAGCCATGAAAATTGCACTGTCCTCCACTCTTCCTAATAATTTACTTCAGATAGGTGAATAAGATTACTAAGTGTTCATTACTATTTGCTCTGCTGTTTGTTTGTCTTATTAAGGCCGAGATTCCCACACAAAAAAGTATTATAAAGCTATACCAGCGCTTGTAAACCAGTCCCGGGGTAGTGATGGACCAAGATGTAACTAGCATCTGCCCAAGGTTAATAGTGAAGTCTATTGACCCTGACTCTACTTTGAAAGAGGTAAGTGCAAAACGAGGATGCTGGCTTGAGGGAAAGTAATCAAGGAGAAGGGAGGTATATGTCGTATATGTTATATCTGCGTATCTTTATCTCCCCTTAACCCCAATCTATGAAAACTTTCAGGTCCGTCTCGTAGGCACAAAAATTTTATTTTACCCAGGCTATTGGTGCTGATGGCGGTGTCTAATGTTTGTTACATGGATATGCACTCTTCAGATTTTACTAATTTCATTAAAAAACGATGGACGGAACATTAACAAAAGTTTAAAAAAAATGACCACAAACTTTGAATTGTTTTATGTTCCAAAAAGTGAAAAAACTTCGAGACAATTCTAAAATTAATAAGTATGTATCCGAGTGAGGAGAGGGCGATTTCACGAATTCCTTTGCAGTCTGTATAGTAAACACCATTAAAAATTCTTTGTTTCAGTGTTTCGTAAATGAATTTGCTATCAAACTTCCCCTAGCGAAAATAACACTCGCACACACTGATTTCGAAGTTTAGCAACTTTCCTGACATGTCGTCCCACTTGCATTTCGTTCTGTCCGTCTTAGTGATTCACATTTCAGTCTGGTGCCCGAATTTTTCCCGGTATCTTTTATATCTTTTGCCAAACTTCAATAAACAGCCCCTCTTCCTACTTCTCTGTCAGGCTACGGGCCTGGCGTGACGTCGTACAGTGTCGAAAACACTTTCTCTGCCTACATAATAATCACAACTTACAAGGTGTAAAAGTTTTTCGACTATATTTGATTGACTGCCATGACGATAGTACTAGCCCATTGTTAGAACTATTCATTATGAAGTCTGAAGTGGCTCGGTGGGAAGTTTCAGCAATGTGCACAAAGTAGATCTACTGGAAAGTCGTATTTAAGTTGGAAAAGTTAAGTCACATCGTCATGGATTTAAATACTGAAAGTGGCAATTAACTATTGTTTTAAATCTGGAAAATATGAAAATAAAATAATCAAAAACGTGCCTGCGTCTTAGGCTGAACTTACACGTTCAGTATACTGTCATTACTTAAAAGTAATGAGAGTGATATTGAACCTGAAAGGCCGCTAGAGATGGAATGACCTCAAGTAACGATATTGTAATAACGCGGATCCGGATATTCTGATATCGGAACGTCAGTATTGGCGGTTGTAGGGGATACTGTCATTTATACTGATCGTGTGAGTGCTCGCGCGTCGGTAATCCCGCATTACTCAGTTCAAATTGTCTAGCACTGATGAACGGTTATCTAATCATTAGCAGTGAGCACACGGAGTGCGAAGTCCACGCAAGCGAGGCATTGAAGAGGAAGATGATTCAAAAAGAGATCAAATCTTGGAACCCCATTAAAACATATGAAGCCTTTTCAGAACTGTGGAATTCTTCATACCTATCGTACATGAACAAAACTTAAAGAAATGTAGCTCTAGATAAGCTGGTAAACATTTGAGGTGAAATGAAACAAGAGGCCAATCGTACTGAGGTGAGGAGGACAATAAATACACTCAGATCAAATTCGCATGACATTGTGTTTCCGATAACACCGTCTTTCCTTCCTAAAAGCTGTTCAATCGTTCGACGTAATATATTAAATGTCTCTTCAGTTATGCGTAAATAGTTCTTATATTAATCCACTTCCATAGCACTTATCTCCACCAATAAAACGGCTTGTGAATACTTATCACGTTGTTTTAGCCATTCTTTCATCGAATACCGGGGCTTACCATGACGTTTCGTTCTTAAAGCTAAAATTATAGCTAAAGAGCCTTTTCTTTGCACATCCATTCTCGAAAGCAGACAAAATCGGTGTACTCTCCGTGACGACTGAACTGGCACTGATGCAAAGTAATTGCGCTTAACAATGAGCGTGTAAGGTGTGAAAGTACTGACGGGGTAATAATGGAGTAATAACGGCGCCGTAAATGAAGTGCAGGAATGACAGTATTATTAGGCGCATGAAGTTTGCTTTAGAGAGATAACACAATAAGCCGCCTATGTCGCGCAGTGGCCTAAGCGCTGGAATCTGATCATTCGTCCGAGATGGTCCGGGTTAGAATTCCGGGGAGGCATTGATGTTGTGTTTGTCTTAAGGAGCTGGTTCTATCCCTTCCCTGGAACCAGTGACACGAAATAAGGGACGGGCGACTGCTTTTAGCCAACTGAGCTGCTCACCGTGGTCGTTAAACCTCCAATCAAAAAAAGAAACACAATCATAGTCCAACGTTTTTGTTGGTATGCATTCATTCGTAAATATAAATCATTTCACTTCTTAAGGTTTAAAGATCTCCTAGTATAGGCACTCTACAGCTTCACTTCTTGCTACCTGGATATAGTATTTATGAAAACGAATTTATGGCAAGTTTCGTTAACTTGGTGTTACACAGAAAATAAAACAATTTGGAAGAAAGAATTGAAAGTTGAGAAAAAAGAAGGCAGCTTTCACTTTAAAAATAACATAAGCATTACTTACGTAAGACCGTATACCAAGATCTGCTCTTTTCTTCTTCGTCGTATTTCCCATACTTCTGGCCATGACGCACAATATTCGTTGCAACATTATCGAAACACAAATCTTGCAGACGAGGAAATTCGCTTCCGACGGACATATTTTACTTCGTCCTCAGCTAAGGGAAAATTCCAGAATCAGATCTCAAATTTTTATCACCGGTAGCAGATGTGTGCATTTATAAATTAAGAATAAACATCATATTAAAGACCATCGAAAATTTCTATTACACAATTATTGAAATCACATTTCACAGTGCGCAATAGACACAAATTATGACTTCCTTCAAGGCACAATAAAAACACATTTCTATTACACAGTTTTTGAAATCACATTAAACAGTGTGCAGTAGACACAAACTCTGACTGCCTTTATGGCACAATAAAAACACAAGAAAGATGACACTGAGTTCTCGGGTGTAATGAATACATCTTTTAAATCCTTCAGACACGAAAAAGATATTTATTTCAAAGCAGGTTTACAGAAAACCTGAAGATTCAGCAAAAAAGGAAATATCCTAATCCCACCATGGGAAAATTTGCGTAGACAACTGATAATTTAAAATAAGCAACGTGAAAGGGTTATTTATAACAGTGTCAGAATAAGGAATAAACATTTTGAAGGCCCAGCCGACCTTTCGAATTTGCAGATCATTGACCTGCCAAAATGTCCAGTGGAAAAAAAACCCTTACACATTTACGATTTATGTAAACAATAGCGTGTTACGGAGATGTAATATAGGAATTTCTGGATGATATATTAAATCTTTTCTTGGTAGCATTTCTATTCCCTAGTTTTTTTCCTTTGTCTTTGGGCCTGGGAAAATATTATTTATTTGCTCTAGTCAGAAAGTAACGGATTTTAGACGACACCTTCCACCTGCATTTTAGGATTCCTCTCCAAAGACATCACAATTGGGAGAGCCATTTGAGACACTGCTTTGTGCATTTCGTAGCTCATTCGGGTTGGTCAAGCGCAATTAGCACCTTTTGCCGGCCTTTGATCAACAGTTTTCGAAAAGAACAGATCATACCATATGTAGAGGATTTTAGGAAGCGAGAATGTGACTTCAACGGCTGGCTCATACGGCAGATTTCAGTGGCCCCCGGAAGTTGCGGCTGGTGACGTAGCTGGGATGCATCGCTGAGTGTTAGGAATCGTGTTTGCTTTACTCTGTGCGGGGAACTCTGATGATAAATACAACTACTGAGCTGCCGAATACGAAACAAAATGGTGAAATGAATTAAAAAAAACAAAAGGAGTGAAGCAGAATATTATATTGATGGTTTCCACTTTTATATATATGTGTGTGTATTACTTCCATCAAACGCGAAAATAAAGCGTTTTTGTTAATAACAAAACCACGGCTACTGTGATTTTTGTGAAACGTTTCGGATGTTCAACTGCCCATTTACTTCGACTTTTACCATCTACAAGTGAGCTTACCTGTGTTTTTGTAAGTATGTTTCGAAAACATTTGTCGTTTTTTTTTTCTTTCAATTTTTGATTTTTCGTATTTTGGTGTTTTAAGTTAATTTTCAGTTCCCTGATTAATTTTAATAAAAGTCAGCCCGAACGATTCCATCTTCTGGCTTTGCGAGAAAAGCTCTTTACAATTTTTTTTTTTCCTGTTTTCAGAAAGTTTAGCTCTTTTTCTGTTATTAACATTTTGTCATTTAAAAAATTGTACTTTCTTTTCTTTATTTGAGCATATCACATTTCACGCAGAAAACTATCTCTTCATCTGATGCAGGTTGAATAGCAGCCGCGTTTTCGTCCAAAGACCTTCTTCTGGGACTAAGATTTTTAAGTGTATCAAAATCATCATGCAGTATTTTTCTATTTCTTTATCTTTCAACTCTTGAACTGACATTTTCAACGTTTAATCTCCGTAAATTGACTTGATATAGCCAACGATTTCAATATCTTTTTCATTAGTAAACTAAGCAAATGATACATCATATCGTCTTCATACTTACTATTTAAAAAGTACTCACTTCAAATCGTGGCAATTTTCTCATTAAAAGAATCTGCTGTGCAACACCTGTTAACCCAGACTTTTGTAAGTACTGGGTCGTTTCGAGGGAAACAGCGAAACATTACAATATGTTTCTCCCTTTCGCATTCCCGCTGGTATTTCGACACGTAGCAAAAGCGCGAGGAGTCCTTATTAATATAGTGCCCATTGTACGAAAACGATGTACTAAAGAAATTAAATAAAAAAATCGATGTCAGAAATGCAACCAAACATACAGCAGATAACTAATGCGAATGCAACAAACGTGGGTCAACAGCATCCACCGAACTTTTACATCGCGCACTGATAAGTGACATGCAGCCTCGTGACGTCACTGAGCGGAGCAGGCGAGGACCACTTCAACGACCAGAAACACAAAGGGATGAGCCAGCCCTTTGCTATAAGCCCTGGTCTGACCCAAGGTGTTTAACGACCCTTAGAAGTAGGAAGCTAGAAGATTTGGGCTAGAGTGCCTGGAAGCAAAGGGTTTCCGAAAACGACATCCGTGGTTCCAGGTTTTAACGGGTTGGCGCCTTTAATCTGTGGAAGATCGTTACCGATGTGTATATTGGAGGTCTGTGGTTATTTTCCTACTGGTATAGGTAGGAGGTTATTTTCCTACTGGTGAAGTAATCATTTTTGCAACTACCCTATCAGAGCTGCAGAGTATGATCCAGGAACTTGCTGACAGGAGTAAAGAAGTGGGATTAAAAATGAACTTTCAGAAGACAAAAGTGATGTTCAATGCTTTTACAAGAAATGAAGATTTATCGATTGACGGAGAAAAGCTGGAGATAACAGACACGTACGTTTATCTTGGACAGCAGATATCAAGTGAGGGTCACATTAATGAAGAAATTAATCGGCGTACAAAACTTGCCTGGGGAGCTTTTGTAAGAAACTGCATAATTTTCAAGAGCAATATGCCATTATGTCTTAAAAGAAAAGTGTTTGATCAATGCATCCTTCCAGTGCTTACGTATGGTGCAGACACGTGGACCTTAACTAAAAGAGACATACAAAGGCTGCAGACAACTCAAAGTAGCATGGAGAGGTGCATGCTCGGTGTAACCAGGAGAGATAAGAAGAGGAACTCGTGGATCCGAAAAATGACAAGAGTGGAAGACATCATGATCAGATTTAAATCCCTGAAATGGTAATGGGCTGGACATACTGCCAGAAGGACAGACCATCGATGGACATCCGAAATTTTAGATTGGATTCCAAGGGACAGGAAAAGACCCAGAAGAAGACCACATGGGAGATGGGTGGATGAAATTCGAAAGTATGCGGGAGTGACATAGAGGAGACTGGCAGAAGACAGACCGTTGTGGAGGAAACTTGGGGAGACCTTCGTCCAGCAGTGGATTGATAATGGTTGTTGTTGTTGATGATGATGATGATGATGATGATAGGTATGTAGGAGCAAGGGAGTGGGACAGTCAGCGACGAAGAAAGAGTGGTCGCATGAAATGTTCACGAGTAGAGTCTCTCGGGCAGGAAGTTTTAGCTGGCGCAGATATAGCCCCCCCCTCCCCTCCTTCCTACCGCGGGAAAGAAACGAGAAAATGAAAGCAGGTACCTTAGGGAGAGAAGAAAAATTCTTTAAACTGGGTCCTAGGAAGCAAGTGCTGTAAGACAAACACAACAGCCATGGTTCACCGAACGGGATTCGAACCCGAACCCATTTCAGACGAATGATCAGAAATTAGCGCTTAGACAACTGTGCCACCGACATTGACCTTATTTTTCGCATGTGAACTTAAAGCAAATGCTGTATTTTAATTCCAAAATACTTATTTTTCTACGAAATATAATCCAAAGTATTTAAAATATTATTAACCTCTACGAAACTTAATCAATTTCGGCTTAAATATATTATATTTATTAACATCAATAAATAACTCTATAATTTCTATACCATTTCAATTTCACGTAGTCAAAAATTTTCTATTATGTTGTAATAGCACCAATTGATAGTCTGACAACTTTCATTTACATTTTTTCCAAGCTTAGGACTGGCAGTTAAAAAACCGGGGTTTTTAAAAATTGTGAGCAGAACATGCTCTTATCGGTATGAGCCAATACAGGGCCATATTTTGAGAGTGGGAAGGACCTCGCTCACCCAAAAGTATTTCTTTTTTTTACGTTTTCGCGTTAAAATACAACTTACATTAGAAGAAAAAATGCCTTATTTTAATAAGAATACGTTAACTTACGTTAGTCGACTTACATTTACCCCAACTTTGCAACGTAAGCAAGAGCTGTTAGACACTTAAACTTTTTGTTGTATTATAGGTTTCTAATATGTGCTCAGTCTTTCTATCTAGAATCACATATTTCTTCTCACGTTTTTTGTCAGAAATATTCAAGTCCGCACAGTCGATTAAATAATAATCTGCGTTTTCCTTCTTCTCTCGAAATAGAAATAGGCCTTTAAATGATGGATGGCGTCTCCCGATTCATTTGTATAGGCGGTGATTCCAGACCATGGCGTTATTTGTTCCATGGAACTGATTGTGACAATTCCACATCTCAATATGGATATCTCTTCCTAACTAAATAATTAAATATCTCTCTAAGTTTTGGTTCTTCAGGGCAATCATTTATCTTGGTTGTATAGCATAAGCAATATGCCCAATTCGTGCTTCATCCACTGAACTTCCTATATCAGCGTGCACAGTGTACAGCTGACAAAATTGCTTGCCACTACTTTTGAAAGTTCTACCAATGGAAAATGATGAATATGTTTGCAACGTTTCTTATCCCTTCGCAGTGGCAAAAAAAGTAATTCTTTTTCTTCCTTATAAGAGAAAACTGGATCGTTGTCCATTTTGATGCGTGGGGAAGTCCTCCACATTCCGAAAATTTCCACACCTTTTTCAGTCAGGGACCCTGCACATATTGCAGTTTACACAAAATATAAAAAGTGGTGGAGATTTCCGATGTCACCATTTCTATTTTTACGCTGTTTAAAACAAGATGCAGCTGTATAGTGTTACACGGCACTAGCAGTGTTCCTGCCGAGTCGGCCGGTAACGGTGCTTGAGACCTGAAGTACAATTTAGTTGGCCACGGCACCAGGTGAGAATCTCAGGTGCACTGCTGCACCCAAAGATTCACACCAGAACATAAAAAAATGAAAGTTGAAGAATGACCCGAAGCATAAGGCTTGGGTGAATCCACCTTGTGAACAAAATAACAACAACAAATAAAAAATAAAATAATCTAAAAAAATGATACTTTGGGATCAGAGTTGTGATGAGGTTCACCCGCAATCACCAATTCGTGACTGAGTGTAGTGGTCCGGATCTTACTCCGGTACATTCAATCTCCAACCAGTCAGTACAACACTCACTTTCGCAAATAACACATGATTCTCAAATACACAACACAACATTTAATAACGTTCTGCGAGATTTAAACAGATCCGGCGCTCTCTAGGCGCATAGACAATTGCCCCTCATATGTGGGCAGCATACGGTGTCACACATTACTGTCGGAAGACACAAGCCGACTGAGTCTCCACCGGACTATCTGAACAAGAGATACTACTCGTTTACACACTAAATAGAGCTGCAGGTGATATTCATATACAATTGCTTAGAGAATGAAAAAAAAATTATATGCAAACGATCACATTAAAAATACTCGCGACACAAAATACACAAGCACGTTAATTTGCGGTATAAGATTATAGGTGCGAAATACTGCCAAAGTTAATTAACTAAATCTAATAAGCATGCACATGCAGAACCCTGCCCCGCTGACGTTGGTCCTGAACCAAAGTTAAAAGAAACTGTCCCGCCCAGCGGAATTTGTGGCCACACCCTCTCCCTTATTCATGTAAAAAAAATAATCAGGAAATGGGCCCTGTAAGAAATTGAAATCTGTATGTGCAGGTATTTCCTCTGAGGTTCAATCGCTCAGCATTACTGCATCTATGTCCATGCAGCTTTGGGTGTCGGGATGGCACAAGTTCGCAGATGTGCGAAGAAAGAAAAAGGAAATATTCATCTACTTACAGTTTTGTGACTTTGCTGTGCAAATCCATTGTGCATCACATAATATCACACGACAAAAAAAAAAAAAAACACACACAGACACTTGCACCATGTGGCAGCACCGATGATTCAACACTTCACTTTGACGCTTGATGTAAATGAAGCACACAATTAAAAATGGTAATATCACGCCGCACTTTGTTGCAATGATTAGAGTGCACACTGATCTATTCTCGTGACGATTTGAAGGTGGCCGTTAAGCAAAATAGGCCCTCTCACATCTGCAGTTGCGGTTTCCAAGATTGATTTTCTGTGTTCCTGGGAAATGATTTTTGTTGTCGTGAAGAAATAATTGTGAACGTCGACTGCTGGGAGAGTGGGACACATTCAATTCCGCTGCTGCTATAGTTGATTCCGTCCGTCGCTACCTTCCGTCCTTTTTGACCGTTCATTCCCAATTCAGTCAGTTCCTTTCCGTTCGCAAACCATCTATCTACCTACCCTGCCTGAGTACGCAGTTCAAATATGCCACTCGCAGGTTTCGTTTCCATTTTTTTATCGAGTTGCGACCGCCAGCCCTGAGATTAATTTTCTCGGCCGAGCGAAATCAGACGTGCTTTTACCTTAAGCGTATATCGGCAACTCAACATTTCACCTGTATATTTGTTAGGTATCGAAGCCACCGCTCTTACGCTCATATTTTTCTTTCGCCATGTTTTATCCCGTCGCACTTACACGTAGTGGCTCCGCTGCTTACGTGACCACACACACGCACACATGGGGCCTCGCTTCGCCCCGTAAGACAAGCGCATCTCTTCACTTCCTCCACAGTAGGGGATGAATGGGGGTGACGATTCCACACTGCAGTGGTTGGCATCCGAACCCGACTTTGCTTGGCTTCGCTTCTCATTGGAATGACCACTGTCCACTCGCAGACTTCTTAATTTGCCTGTAACTTGGCTTTCATTAGGCCAAACAGTCGCTGATTTCCATTACGCTCCAGCCTAGAAATTTCTGCTTTATCCCGCGGATTTAGGCATTCTGCTGTCTTTATGGCAAACTGGCATCTCCAGCTGCCTCGAGTTGTCTCCATTTCTTACCAAATGCGGGGAGGTTCGCTGCTTCATTTTCCCCAATTCATTTTTTTGCAGATCCAAGGCATCCAGCCTTTCACATCGGAGAGCGCACAGACAACTAAACTTTCTTCCTTATTTTCACGCCAAGTGCGAACTCTTATTTTTCTGCACGGACCACACAGAGAGCAATTGTTCTCGAAAATGCCCCAAACAATCGACGAATTTACGATTATTCGCTAAACCTTTTGTCCCCATCTTCATTCATTTACTCAAGTGGACCCCTCTTCGAAAGGTACCATTCCGTGTTGCTTAGTTTCCCGTCAGCTGCGCCCTGATATTTATGACCTAACAGAGCTATTCTGAGACCACCCAGCCAGAGAGAGAATTCTTCGCCTCTTTTCTTTCCAAACCCCCAGATAAAACTTTATCTGCTGTTTACACTTTTAAACTCCAATCAAGCTTCGAACAATTAATACTTAATTAATTTCACACATCAACCACGCCCATTAATTACTAAATTAATTGCGGGGGTGGGTCGTAACATCGGCCCCTCCTCAAGAAATCCAGAAGTCCTCTTCTGGGCCTATCGCTTTGCTCTTATCAATTTCCAGAGCAACCATTGAGTGCTACCTTTTCCCACAGATAGAAACAATTCAAAACGGCAAAAATATTGCGTTTTTTGCCTTCAAGAGCATTGGAGCGACTTCCTAATTATCCCGCAATTTTGTTAATTAATTTAGAGAACATCCGAAAGAAAAAACAACGTAAATGAGAAATAAATGAAAAAAACTGAACTGTAAAAGAACATGTGATCCTGCCGAACTGTGATTCCTAGCTGCCTCATACAATACGCGACATGGCGGACAAATTTTAAAGTTTTCTTCAGGTTTTAGGATGGGGGGGGGGTGTCCACTGTAACAATAGCCAACACAAATGTGTGGGAGAAATTTCTGGTGTCAGCATTTCGACCTTTACTACAGTTTATAGTAACCGTTGGTCGTACAAGAGCAGACGTACAAAGTGGGAAACATTTCCGGGGTTGGTATTTTTTATTCCGTCGTGCTCATGTTTATAACGTTTACATAACATGTCAAATTATTAATATTGCGATAATACTCAGGAAGGAAATATTAATTGTTAGGCCTACGTCTAGGCCCTTTCAACAGTTTTCTTTACGTCATTCCCACATTTCAAAACTTCACATAACAAGTAATGTCAATATTATTTCGCTTTTACTTATGTGCCACACGTTAATTTACAAAGTGTTCGCCTAGGCCCTTTTATCACTTTTTTCTTCGCCGATGTGATATTCGTAACTTATATGAAAAATCAAGTTAACAGCTTTGCGCTTTTACTTAATTATAAAAATATTAATTATTACGCCTTATGATTAGACTATTTTAACAGTTGTTTTTCTTCCGATGTCATATTCATAACATTTACATAACAAGTAAAATGAAAAATATTGTGTTTTTCCTTTGGCGCCAAATATTAATTAATAGGCTTGAGACCTAGGCTTTTTTAACAGTTTTTAATCTGTCGATCTCATATTCATATGTTTTACATAAAAACTTCATTTAAGAGCCCTGTGCTTTTATTTGTGCCCTAAATATTTATTTCTAGGCCACAGGCCTTGTTTTTTTTAAGTATGTTAATCCTCAGACGTTATATTCATAACGCGTACATATTAAGTGAAGTTATTAAAGTTGTGCCTCTACTTTGGCACAGAGCATTAATTAACAGCCTGTAGGACATTTTAAAAGTTTTTACTTCATCACACTGAATATTCTTGGCCATCTGGAACCAGCCAGTGGCTCTAAATTAGGGACGGGTGACTGCTCATATCCCAGTGAGTTGCAAATTGTAGTGGTCAAAACAAAAAGGTATAAATATTTATAACGTTTGGGAGGATGTCAAGTTATTAATATTGCTCTTTTATTTAGGCATAAATTACTAGGGCCTATGACATCAGAGAATAAAAACTATTAAACGAGAATGTATTTAAAAATGGCAACTGAAATTTTTCCTACAGAAATAATGCCCACTTTTCGAAAATACAACAATACCAACTTCTAAAAAAATAGTAACAAATGCCCACAGAAAGAACACCCCGGTAAAAATGCCGGCTTTTCGAAAATATGTCAACTGTCGACTGATATCTCTTTCGTCTCTTAAAAATGTGGTCTTTTCTTCTATTTCATTAAGAAAGGCCTTAAAATTAAGTAGCCGACAAATCCCGTGAGATCGGGGATCGGACAAGTAACCACAAAAGTTTAAGGGGTCGTATAAAATTTGCAGTTTCTTGTCCCTATACATAATAATTTAACTGGGAACTTCATATAAATTTCGATAAAACTTTCGATAGTCGGACTTTTTTTTACTTGGCACTTGATGATAATGGAATCGCCTATTTTGGGGTGCTACGTGCCGATGGAGGTGAATCCCCATGTTCTGAGACAAAAAGCGAAAACTTCTCCAATCATTTGTTCTCTGCGGGGCCCGAAAATTGTGACGGCCCAGAGCTTCCAGAAGTGTTAAGACGGCACTGCCGTCGTAATACAGGAAGAACTATCGGTGAGCCCCCATATTATGTGCCAACAGGCCTTACTCAAGAAAAAACAAAGAAAAAGTAAATATATATTTGCAGATGCAATCTTGTAGGAGGAAAGAGAGAATACTAAAACGAGAACGTCTGTCTTCCATTTGGAGGGCTTCGAGAAACAAGAAACACAAGTAGCAAATGTTCCGATGAGCCGAACCCTGTTTTGGTGCATCCAAATTCCTAATAGAAGCCCCGTCCCTTTGGTCTGATCGCCTCTACCTCAGACCGCTTTTGCCAGCAGTAGTTGAATAATCAGTACAATTCCATCAAATATACTATTAACAGTCTGGGATAGAAACTCGAAATTTACTGTGTACGTTAATGCATTGAGGTTCACCTACGGTAAAAATTTTGGGTTGCTGCTTTTTATATGTACATATTTTTTTTTCCTTTTTGCACGAGATCTGCGTCTGATTTACTTACCTTTTGGGCTTTCCAGTAACGGGAATTCTTGAAATGCAGTTCTGGGAAGTCTATTTCAGCTACAGCAAACAAACTTTTTCCAGTTTAAAGTAGTTAAAAAATAAAATAAAATTCGCATTCTAGAATTTCTTTCACTTTATAAATTTGCACTGAAATTCTAAACATTTTCGATTTTCTCAAGAGATCATTTTATAATTATTTTACTATTAATCACAGGTGAATCTTCAAAAAAAAATAATTTTTGACAAAAAAAGAGAATAAACTATTAGAAATTAGGATTTCAGTTTTACCACAATGAAATTCGTCTGTTGCTTCTCAGCAAAGGAAGTAATTTTTTTTCTTATACTAAATCTTACTATAGAGACGCGGTGTGTTCAGAAATATGGGTAAAATGTTATTGTTTCAATACAAAATCCCACAATGTTTCGTTCATTTTTGCTGAAATAATGTTTAAACAGTAAATAATGATCTGACTTAACGGTTTTTTCTGGGGAGGTGTGTGTGTGGGGGGGCGTACCTTCATATTTTCTTATAAAAATGACACCCTCAAAATCAACTTCCGTGGCCGTTTATGGATCGACATTACGCCACTGCTTCCACCATTTGGAAAACAAGCTACAGTGGCCTTAAAAGGCTAGATATCGTATGTGTTTAAGCGGAAGAAGAGTTCTGATTAGACTTTTCAAATGCATAGTTGAAATTAAACTATTTTTTATGAAATTAAGAAAGGCGTCATTTCTTCTTTCTGTTGACATTTCCTCTTATTTTCGAGAAGTGGGCATTTTTTCCGCGCCCATTCTTTCCTCATACCATTAAAAGGGCCTAGCTAATGCTTAGGAATTAACGTTTAATACCTAAGTAAAAGCACAATATTTCTAACGTTCCATGTTATGAATATGAGATCGGCAGATTAAAAAAACTGTTAAAATCGCCTAGGTCTAGGTATTTTTTCATGAAATTAGAAAGATCTACATATTTCTAACAGATTTAAGAAAACAGTCAACATCTGGCGTATTTTCCTATTTTCGAAAAGTTGACATTTTTCTGCAGGCATTTTTTTTACATTCGGTGACACAGAAAGTCTGAACTGTAACCTGTCCCTGGTAATAAATGATTTTGCCGTACTATGGCAACAATCGCTTCTCCAAAAACGGAAAGGATTGTACAACGCACAACCCATGTAGGGTGAAAATATCTACGCGAATGACTTTCTGTTAGGAATATAACTTATTGACAGCCATGGACTTCTCACGTAATTTTAATCAATAGAAATACAAAATAAAGAAAATTTTACCTGATGTAATTTAAGACACTAATAAACGGTGCTCCACAGCAGAAATGTTCTACACCTGTCAAATTAGAATAAACTGAACTCACTCAACTTCAAAGAAGGCAGGTTTCTATATGAGCGAAGATTTTCAGATAGAATTTAATCCAAACCCTAAGGGAGCAAAGTAATGTTGCGCTTTAGAAAAAGCATGGAGGTCAGTGATGATTACGTCGTGGCCTTGCCCATTGGCAAAAGGAATCCCTACCTATAAAATGTCGTTGTTCAAGATATAGGGGAGAAACGCAAGATGTGGGAATGGCATATTTTATTCCCTCTTTTTGATGCTCCCGGGGGTGATTACTGACAGAAATCTGCATGAAATCATTTGCTAATCTTTATCGTCTGAGAGGAATTTGCAAAGGAAAATGTTGATATATATGAGAGAGATGCTGCTGGCAGGTGTTTATGAAAAATTTAAAATTGGTATGGTGCTAAAACTTTAGAAAAGGTATAGGAAGTGGGAAGGGCGTGAATGAAAGCACAGTTTTGATGGCTAGAAGTTTTTAGTGAAACATTTAGGCTTTGAACATAGGATTAAACAGGAAAGATGACATCGAATTTTCGAGTGTAATAAGTACGTCTTTTGAATCCGTTCTGAAGCAAATTAAATTTATCAAAGCTATTCAAAGTCAATGGAACCTGCATGGAAAACAATAGATCTGATGAAAGAAAGAAGATTTTCAATCGGGATTTCAATCCCTCAGATATTGCTGTAAACGGAATCGTGAGCTTACGAACTCTTAGAAACAGAGATATCGACAAAAATAAGATGTGATTTTACGTCCCCTGGTAAGAAAACCATGCATTATTTTAGGAACATAGTATTCTCAAAAGGGTTTTCCATATAAGCGGTATCGGTCGAAGAAAAAAAAATTAGTCGAGTTTTCAGGAGCCCAGATTTTGCAACAACTACTTCAGAAGCAGAAATTAACACTTATGATCCTGGTGGCTAAACCATTCTTTACCAAACATTAGAAATTATGTGAAAAATATTTTCCATCAGGTCTTGTATGCGATACAGGAAGAATTTTTCAAATCAGAGATTTAGGAGCAGAAATAACGCCGAAAACGCAATTTACCTTTGTGCCCCTTAGCGGAAAGTCTATGATTTACTTCAAAATTTTGTATTTATAGGAAAAACATTTCGCATCGGAAACACTATCCAACAAAGAAGGAATTTTTCAAATCATAATCTTAGAAGTAGAGATATTGAAAAAAAAAAAAAGATATACATCTACGCCCCCTGGCGTAAAAACCATGCATTATTTCAAGAAGAAAATTTTCCGAAAAAGTTTGTCGACATGAGTAGTATCGGTCAACAATTGACTTTTTTTCAATCGAGATTTCAGAAGCTCATATTTTGCGGCAAATACAACAGAAGCGGAAATTAAGACTTACGCCACCTGGTGGCCAAACCATTTTTTACAAAAAAAATAGAAATTATGTGGAAACGATTTCCTATCAACAGCTGTATCCGGTGCACAGAGAATTTTTCAAATCGGAGATTTAGAAGCACAGATATAGGGAGAAACGCAATTTAGCTTTACGCCCCTTAGCGGAAAGTCTATGAATTACTTCAAAATTTTGAAAGTATATGAAGCACATGTCACGCTGGAAGCACTATCCAACAAAGAAGGAATTTTTCAAATCGGACTCCTAGAAGTAGAGATATTGACAAAAATAGGATATACGTCTACGCCCCCTGACGTAGAAACCATGCACTATTTTAAAAAGAAAATGTTCCTAAAAGGTTTGTCGACATGAGTAGTATCGGTCAACAAACGTCGTTTTTTTTAATCGAGAATTTAGAAGCTCATATTTGGCAGCAAATACATCAGAAGCTGAAATTAAGATTTACGCCCCCTGGTGGCCAAACGATTTTTTTACAAAAATTAGAAATTATGTGCAAATGATTTCCCATCAGGAGCTGTATCCGGTGCAGAAAGAATTTTTCAAATCGGAAATTTAGAAGCAGAGATATAGGGAGAAACGCAATTTACCTTTACGCCCCCTAGCGGAAAGTGTATGACTTACTTGAAAATTTTGATATTATATGAAAAACATGTCACACGGAAAACACTATCCAACAAATAAGGAATTTTTCAAATCGGACTCCTAGAAGTAGAGATATTGAGAAAAATAAGATATACATCTACGCCCCCTGGCGGAGGAACTGTGGGATATTTTGGGAAGAAAATATTTTGAAAAAGTTTATCGATGTGAGTGGCATCAGTCCACGAAATAATTTTTTCAATCGATATTTTAGAAGCTCAGATTTTGTGGCAAATACATCAGAAGCAAAAATTAACACTTACGCCCCCTGGTGGCCAAAGTATTTCTTACCAAAAATTCGAAATTATATGCAAAAGATTTTCCATCAGGAGATCTATACGTTGAAAACAAATTTTTCACATCGGAGTTTTAGGAGAAGAGTTCTCGGGGAAAATGCTATTTACTTTTACCTCCCCCTAGCGGAAAATCTATGCGTAATTCGAAAAGGAAACTATATCTAAAACACTCTTCGACATAAGTGGACTTGAAAGAGAAAAGAATTTTTTCAATTGGATGTTTAGAAACAAATATGTGGATTAAAACGTAGTTTTGAATTCGACATCATCTGAATTTACGCCCTCTAGCGGCAAAAATGTACATCGTAAAAAACAAAACAAAATAAAGGATCATCATTCGCATATTTCAAGCTTCGGAATGCGAAAAGAGAAGCACGATCTTTTTTTACAAAAGACGTGCTAAAAATGTATATGTTTCTAAAGGTAGATACAGATATTTCAACAAATCTTCTGCATGCTGAAATGATTCAGAAAAGTATCTACAAATTTTGTAATGGACGAAAATTGAGAGATGCATATATTTTGCAGTTGCAATGACTGATTTGAAACATCTGCTTTTAAGGGGAAAAATAAAAAATAAAAATTAGAATGCTATATATACATAAAGCTCAAATTTAAAAAAAGGAAAATTATTGCATCACCGTAGAAAATTTTGAAGCAAGATTCATGTAAATGTTTATTGCTATTAACAATGATGCTATATGGTAAAAGAAAGGACTAATACTTAAAAATTAAACTGTTAAAGAACAGTGTTTCTGCGTTTTACTGGACAAATGGTCGCTACCGAGTAGCTGTGGTAATCACTCCATGGCCGCCCCAGTTGCGCAGTGGTCTAAGGCACTGGCCTCTGATCGTTCGTCCGTAAGGGGTCCGGGTTCGAATCCCGGCAGGCATGGATGTTGTGTTCGTCTTACGTTACTGGCTCTCTCCCTTCCCTGGAACCAGTGACCCTAAATTAGGGACGGGCGACTGCTTATAACCCATTGAGTTGCTCACGTTGGTCGTTAAACCTCAGATAAAAAAAAAAATAAAAAAAAAATCACTCCATGTTATATTCAGTCACGTTTAATGTCATTTATATGTAGGCTCAGAAGGCATATATGTATGTGTGCGTTATACACTTTTAAACGGGGTGAAAGGTGCGATTTTATGTAGTTGGGGCTGTCTGAGAAAAAAAAATTGGCGGGGGTAGGGGGGTCGTGTGTGTATATATATATCTCCCTGTGTTGTGTGTGCATATATATCTCCCTGTGTTGTGGGGGAGGGGGCGTTGGGTGTGCATATATATCTCCCTGTCTTGGGGGGGGGGGGGTTGGAAAGGGTATATATCCCTGGCTGCGGGGGCGGTGTTTAGGCTTCTCTGGTTTATTTCTCATTCTACCAAAATATATTCCAACGGTTTGAAAACATATCAAATGCATCGATCTTATATTTTTTTTAAACTGGAAGGAATACATGTAATATTCACATGATCTTTTCGGTTTTAGGAAACATCAGTGAAATACCTAACTCTTCAGTCAATGATTCAATCTACCAGTAAGACAAATAGATAATAAATAAATTGAAAAAATAAAAAATTGAAATATTAGTCGATAAATAGAGTGGAGTGGTTGTCTTGAGTTCGGTGAGCACTGATACCGCGCCTCAGCCAAAAACAGGGAACTACTTAATCTACTTACTAAGCAAAGAGCCTACGAAAGACTTAATCACTTAATATAAGGAAGTTTAGGAAAAGTGGCCGCACAGAAAACTTGTCATAGAGATGGGATTTGATTCATTTCAAAAAATCAATTCACTTCACCTGAAAGTCCATTTCAACGAAAGGTCGTTTTATTTAGAAGTTCATTTCAATTATTTTTATCTTAAATATTCAGTTCCGTAATGCAAGCTGTAGTTTGAAAACAAAGCTGTTAAAACCAGTGTGGCCTTAATTTATTTTTTGATCCCAACCTCTTCCTTGCACAGCTACGTAAGAAAAAGAAAAGAAAATGCTTCATTCAATTTACGAATCTACGTATTGTTTTTTCAGATGTGGCTTCTGAGCGTTAAAATAGGAGGAATTTTCGTGATGCAACTTTTTTGTCTTTCAAAGACCTGCTGAAACGACTCTGATCTGTAACGCAATGTAGGTCTGACGTTAGGTCAGAATGGTGTGGATCAGATGACATCACAGAAAACTGGCTCTTGTAGGTATGGCAACAATGCACAATGCTTGCTCATGCAATTACAACATTAATTGGTGAAGTAATTACAATATGCGAGTTGTTGAAAAAAAAAATGAATAAGAGGTAATTTTAACTTCTCAATTATAACATTGTTGTACAAAGGGAATGCATTGTTTGTCTTTTTTAATTTGGGATGGGGACGGGAATAACGACCGTCATGAACTCCTTGTTAGCAATCGACCGGTGCTTCTTTCGGGATGGGCCGCGGGTGGCCTAGTGGTCAACGTTCGTGACTGCCACGGAGATGACTTCGGGATTGATCCCAGGCAGACACGAACTCTCGAACCATTAAATATCAGCCGTGCGTCGGATGGGAACGTTAAGCCGTCGGGCCCTGGGTATTGGTCCCCCGGTATTAAGTAAGGTCATCGTCATCTCCATTTCTACCTCACTTCCGTGTCACTTTCCTATGGCGTACTATAGCCCAAGGCTCCTAGCTTCCGATTTCTAAGTGTTGTTTAAAACCTGGGATCAGACACACCCTTCCTAAAACCCTCTACGTATGATCTGATCTGATCTAATTCAGGGCTGCAGTTTCTAGAGAAGGAAGAGAGACAATGACAAACGCAACCACAAATCTTCCAGGACTGGGACCGACCTCAGACGACTAGTCAGATACCTACGCCTCTGACCACTCAGCCACCAGTGTGAGCTCCGCAACTGATCAGAACATTTTAATAAATTTTGCATCTCATTCTCTGAGAATAATTTTCAGATAAATATCTAAGTGATTGTGAGTTTGTACTACATGCTACTGTATGTAGTCAATTATATTTTCGAGCTGCTAATAATGTGCTTGTGAATTTTTTTTTTTTTTTATTGATGGATCGATAATGTGAATCACTCTTCCGTTTAAATGCATCTGTTTATCTTTTAACTCAAAGTGGCCGCGGATGGCCTTGTACCCAACGTTCGCGACTGCCACGGAGGAACCTGAGATACTAAATATCCTCCGTTCGTCGGATGGACACGTTAAGCCGTCGAACCGTGGATACTGCACACCCCAACACCCGTAATAAATCTTTAAAATAAAATCTTTTTCGTCCGTTCTACCTCGCTTCCGTGTCACTTTCCTATCATGTACTCTAGCCGAAATCTCCTAGCTTCTTATTTCTAAGGGTTGTTTAAGACCTGGGGTCTGACACTCCCCTCCTAAAATCCTTTATATCTGATCTGATCTTTTAACTCGATTTATTGGTTTCTGAGATTGTAGAAAATACTTTGTGCTGGTATATATGTTGTGCAAACGCCCAACATATAACTGGATAGAATGAAACGCCATCTTGTATAGACAATAACGTTTTAGATGGTAATATAAAGCTCAAATGAAGTTGATTTTTATAAATAAGTACGGAAATTGTTATTCGTTCTTTCCCAACAGTCCAGACAAAGAGGATATATGAGAAATAGTTGGACGTTTCTTGATTAGTAGACGGAAAATGTCCCAATGTATATCCACCCATGGAAATATTCGCCCATTGCAAAATATCACAAAGAAAAAAATGACAACTCCTTCTATATTAGATAATTGTCAAATTGAATGAAATAATAAATAATTAATATATTCATAAGATATAATCTCATAAGTACGCGTTAAAAAAACTTATTTACTCTAGATATCGAATATTTCTTCAGTTATAGAATAATTAATATATATGAAATACGTGGAGATAATGTAAATGGACGATGTCATCACCCTTTCCACGTTATTATTATAACGTGGAAAGAGTGATGACATCGTCCATTTACAGTTATAGAATAAAATGATGGCAATGGTGAGCTATTGAACTTTTCAATTACTACTGCACTGCAAGAACCGCAAAATGGGTTCATCAAATCAAGAGGGATATAATTATAAGCAACTGCTTAGATTGGAAGTAACTTATTATTTTACTATAATATAAATACCTCGGATTTTCAAATAAATTGGCAGCTAGAAGGCCATTTCGTGACTGAAGCGGAATAAAATTTTCATTAATTGTTCTGTACAAAAGAAAATACAACTTCAATTATAGCTGCCAAGAATTGGTTACATTAAAAAAAAAAAAAAAAAGTGAGCACTTACCTTTTTCCTTTACTTGAAATTCACAAATAGCTGCTCGTTCTTTCCGGTTGACTTCGTAATCCACCCAAAAATTTCTTGAATGTGTCGTTCTCCGCTGATGTCTAACCGAATTTGACAACGGTGCTGAATTACACTGAGCTAATATCTTTCCCAGACTGAGGCAATTCTCAGCATGCCGATAGCACAGTTTTTTATATTGGCTGTTGTAGTATTTTGCACGTGACGTCACCATGCAATACAGCCAATGGGTGACTTACTTGGGGGAAAAGCGTGAACACCTGCTATTTTGTCTAGTGCAGACACATAAGTATAATCCTTTAATCCTTTTGAAACCTTAAGCTCCCTTTGACTATAAAATATCTGAACAGTGAAAATTGGAAATTACCAGAAATTAGATCAGATCACTGCTAGAGGATTTTAGGGATTTTAGGGGTCTTAAACAACCCTTAGAAATAGGAAGCTAGGAGGTTTGGGCTAGATAGCCCGATAGGAAAGTCACACGGAAGCGAGGTAGAAAGCCGCCTTGATGTATAACTGGGGGGCTAGTACCCAGGGCCCTATGTCTTAACGTGCCCATCCGAAGCAGGGCGTTTATTTAGTGGTTCGAGCGTTTGTATCTGCTGGAATCGAACCTGAGGTCTTCTCCCTGGCAGTCACGAACGTTGACTAAAATTACTGTAGTGAAAGAGGGATTGTTTAAATACGGACTTACATAAGTCGTCGTGGTCGCTATAAAGACTGCCCTAAGAAATAATATTTGAAGAAGATTCGAAATCAGCAAAACTTTTATTTTTTTGAATAAAAAAGCTCTGCATAGTCCTATCAGAATAATATGACCACCTAATAATATAATTAATATGACCACCTAACATTAGGAATAATCACCCTTGGCCCGGATGACAGCGACTAGACTGCGTAGCATAGACCCAATGAGGCTCTTGATGGTTGCCCGAGGCACACGTGCCCATTCGGACTGCAGAAGAGCACGGATGTCCCAGAGATGACGTGGCTGTGGGTCTATAAGTCAAATCTGTCGATATAATAGTCCGATAAATGTTCTATGGGATTGAAGTCGGGCGATTTCGCTTGCCAAAGAAAAAGGGAGACATTGCTGTCGTGTTCCTGGATCCAGTCATGCAACCCCTTAGTGACGTTGCGCGGCGCATTGTCCTGTTGGTAGAAAACATCACCGCCAGGGTAAGCGGGTAGCCTGAAGGGATGCATGTGGTCAACGAGGGTGAACAGGTAGCCATTGGCGTCCAGGGACCCATCCAGTTGTACCAGCGGTCCCAGATCATAGCAGGAAAACATCATCCAGACGTGCACACGGTCTGTACTTGACCAACAAGGGTGTCGTGGTGTTGTTTCTTGTGTGTCTAACGCCGTGCCCACCACCGCCTGTAACTTCTGAGGAGCAAAAACCTCGATTCGCCAGAAAAGGCAACGTTTTCCCACTCTTCCAATATACAATGACGTTAGTCCATTGCGATCTGCAGGTGTCGTTGCCGATGAGCCTGGGTTAACATCGGCGCCTTGACCCAGCGTCGACTCCGGACACTCATGCGTAACGGTGTTCTCACTACTGTTATTGGAGACACGTACCTGGTTGCCCTAGCGATCATTTGCGTGGTCAATTGCTGCACTGTTGCATGTCGATTACCCTTTAGCAGTCTACGTTCTCCTCTGGGGTCAATGGCTTTTGGGTCACCATAGTTATGACGTTGGGACGTACTCGATGTGCCAGAGTTTCATTCCTGATTCACCCTTACTACAGCACCTCGCAAATAACCAGACTTCCGCCTTGATGCTCCTAGACTTTCGCTCTGTGGTCTACCTCGTCTACTGACTGACTATTTTAGCTCAGTGGTCTGGCTCGTTTACTGACTGACTATTTAACTCTGCGGTCTACTGACTGATTATTTTAGCTCTGTGGTCTGGCTCGTCTACTGACTGACGATTGCAGCTCTGTGTTCTGCCTCGCCCACTGAGTGAACATTTCAGCTCTGTGTTTTGCCCCGCACACTGAGTGCACATTTTAACTCTGTAATGCTACCCAGCAAAAACATAAGTGCTGGGAAACTGCTGGCCACTAGTTGGCAGTGATGGGTCACTGCAGTCTGAAATCTGCTGCTCAAGGCCCAGTAGTGGTCCGTTGGTGGCAGAGCTATCAGTTGACGAGCCATTGATGGCCCTGCAGCGTCGCCGTGAATTGAGGGCCTCCAAGCAAGTGCCACTAGTGGCCCGTTGCTGGCAACCAATGCAACCTCCAACAGCAAGTGGAAGCAACGGGACTGCGCAGAAGCAACACTTGCTGTGTCTCTCATGGTGCCAGTTAGTTGAAGACGATGCTATTGTTATTTTAGTGGATGTTAAGAAAAAAATACATGTGTGGAGAGGCGAATTAATTTTCTAATGGAATTTTACGTCGACGAAGATATCAGATTAAGCCGTGAAATACTAGATTACAGCCATGAAATACACCCACTCCATTCCCATGAATAACAATTCATAGAATGGAGTGGATGAATAACAAGAAAAAATTTGAAACCGCTTGAAACAAATATCCTGGAAAACCATTAAAACAATGTTTGTTGAAAAAAAAAATGATACGCGTACAAAATTTATTAATTATTTGAAAGAAAAAAAAGCAACGCTATGTGGTGTACTCATCCATGGGTTGAAATACACAAGACAGGGAGGAATTCGCTTCTAAAAATAACTAGCAGTAAAAAAAATATTTTTTACTCTTTGAAACAAATGTAGCTTCGGACAACGGAAAGGAAAGACACAACGTTAAAAATGTAACAGAATGTGTCATGAACCCGGGTAAATATATATTTATTCAACAATCTCTTTTCAAGACGGCAAGGACAGTACAAAACTTTGGAAAGCTACTCTAAGTGTAAAGTAAAAAAAAAAAAAAAAAACTATTGTTACGTTGAAAAAATTAATTTATCAATTATATGAAACTGACTGTTATGAAACTTTTCTGACTAGATTTGAACCAGGGCCGTGGCAGCTGAGCTCTCTACCGACCGGACTAATTTGCCTCGCAATATTGTAAAATGAAAGAGGGAAGCATTCGATTACACATTGCATACCAAACAGACAGCTTTAAGCATATGCTCGAGCGTGGCAAATTAGTCCGGTCGGTAGAGAGCTCAGCTGCCACGGCCGTGGTTCAAATCTAGTCAGATGCAAACGGGCGTTTTTCCGGTCTGTTGATAAAATTTCCCCAGCGCAGTGCGTTAATTCACAAGCTTCGTAAGGGTAGAAAAAGAAAATTGTGGCTTTGGGAAACTGCGGTTAACCTTGCTTTTTTTTATTATTATTATTATTATGGCTAGTACTGGGAAATTGGCGGACAAGGTTCGGCAAGCCACCAGTTACGTCACGTGGTTGCTGGCTGCCACTAACGGCACACTAGCGGACCTTATTAGGCTAGCCATCATTTCTGGCACGTGCTTGCAGGGCAACTTGTGGCAGCTACTGCCTGTGATGGACCACTGATGGCCCTGTTGTGGCACATGACAACTGATGGGGTGCGAACTGCTGGCCCTTCTGTTGGCCGCCCGGACATTTTATTGACGGTTCGGCAGCGGCAACATAGTGCTGGCCCAGCAAGAGTCTTTTTGCTTTGTATGCTTGTGTCCTGCCATTGTATTGCATCTGTCCATGTGTTGTGTTCTCTTGCTAACGTTTTATTGTACCCCGGATTTTCCCGTTCTTCTATGTAAAAGTCCCTCAGACCCAATAAAGCGAAGATGAAACCTCGCGAACAGCCCACGGAGTCTGCTGTTTCTGAGATGCTTCCACCTTTGGCGCTGTAGCCGATGATCATTGCTTCTTGAACGTCCGTCAAACCACTACCTCTGGCGATTGTGCTCACGTTACGCACTACGGCTCATCAAGATTCGCAGTTAAAAATGTCTCATATGGTTGTCCGGTGGTTCAGAGCGCATTCCATCATTTGTTTACCAGTTAGTTGTCCAGCTTTTGATTCTATTAGGAGACGAGTTCTGCCTTTGGACTTTACGTGGAACATTGCCCGGATTATGACTTCAGAAAAATACAGAAAGCGTCGTTCATCAATGATGAGGTGGATTTGGGAAAACCCAGTTACGGTTTTCGCAGCACTCACGACAGACTGGTCATTTCATAATGTTTTATCCTGTTTTATTCAACCCTCAGGATTGAAGGGTTTCTATTTTTCCTGTTAATTGTCTGTCCTCAAGTTTGAGATTTCTATCGTTTTATAAAAATGACTTCGGATATTATTTCTGTAATGTTGATTTGTAGCTGAATGTGTTAACAAAAATTTATTTTGCAGTTCGTGTGCTGATAGCTGCTTTGGTTTATCTGAAATGTAATCTGGTAGAATTTCCTAGATATCATCTATTTTACTTATGATTATACGGAAATGAAATTTGAGCACCAAAAAGGAACCAAAAGAATGAACTGAAATTTTATGGACGTAATGAAACAGATTAATGACACACATGATGGCGAAAACAGAGCTGCAGCACAATAACAGAGGGATCTATGACATGCAGTCTGGTCATCTTCAATAGCACGTTGCCACAGCCTCGTGCGGCGATAAATGCTGCAATATGGTCCAGAATGGAGGTGAACGGAAGCCTGATGTTTTCCTGCGGCAGGCTGGCCCACGTGTATTGGACGGTGTGCTCCAAATTCCGAATAGTTCGGCACGGCAGCAGCTGGTGTTTCAACAGGTCCTACACATGCTCAATAGGGGACATGACCGGTGGGCGGGCAGGCTATGGAAGTTTCTGGACATGACATAGGCATGCCTGGGCAGCCCGAGCCATGTGAGCGCAGGTATTATCCTGCTGGTATAGCGCACCTGGAAACCTGGCCAGGAATGGGAGAACATGGTGCTCTAGGATCTCATCCACATGCCGCTGGCCCGTCAGTGATCCATGTACCACTACTAAATCTGGTCGTCTATCGTAGGCTGTGGCTCCCCATACCATAAAACCTGCAGCGCGGGACGTGTGGCGCTCGATAGCGAGATTGGGATTGTGCCGTTGACCCGGTAACCTCCACACCTGGACACGATCATCATCTGTCGCCTAAACGAAGCAATGCTCATAGCTAAACACTATACGTCGCCAGTCGGTGGCGTTCGACGTTGCTCTGTCCTGCTACCACTGCATTCGGATCCGGCGATGTTCCGTTGTTAATGGCAGCATACGTAATGGGCGCTGGGATTGCAGATTCGCTTCCGCAAGGCGTCGGGAAATGGTTCGTGGGTTCACTGTGTGTATAGTAGACCGGGTCCACGTAGTATCCGTTTGTGCCTGCTGCACGATCCGTCGACCCTCTCTACCGGTGGTTGTCCCGGTCAGTCCGGAGCCGCTCCGCAGTGGGGCAATGGCGTCAGGTGTCCACTGTTCCCAACACAGTCCGACGGTATGGTCAGAACGATCCACGTGGAGGGCTATACGGCGCGCCGACCACATTGCGTCTTTCAATCCGATGATCAGGTTTCTCTCAAAGTCCGTAAGTTGCATAAATCGACGCCTCTGGCGTCAATACGGCATTCTTGTCACTCTGTACTCTTGCCTGCGTCGGCCGGTGCTTTTCGCTTTCATGGGACATCGACTACAAGCCGGAATATACGGCTGCCGTTTCGTGCTTTCAGCGCCACCATAGGGTGTGAGGGCATGAGCAATCGCACCAAACGTGGACCATTTGCATACCAGCAGGGTCTCCAGCTATTTCCAAAGTTTCGTGGTTGTAGCATGTTTTCTTCTAGGTGCGCAAATTTTCTTGTACGTGAGTGTATTTTTAAATTTGTCAGTGTTAAGATATACTTGTGTTGTTTGTGAGTGATTCAAACTGTTAGTTGCATTTGATTGTCGGTGTGTCATTTCATCGATGAGACATTCCATTATGACCACCCCCAGCCTAGAGAAATGAGCGCGTCAGGAGACAGAACGATGGCGCATGTGAAGTACACGGTGCAGAATATACATATACAACCCGAGGACTAGCTTAGTAGAGTGTTCGAAGTCAGAATGGGAAAAAGCTGCAGATTTAACGGAGTTTAATAATGGAAAAGTTGTGATGGCCCTGCGCCTCAGAACTATGATCCCGGAAACGCGGCTTCTCGGTTGTCCACGTGCCGCTGTAGTGAGTAAGCATCAAAAGTGATGCACAGTTGGCCAAACGACGAAATGTCGTCCACAGCCCATTGATTGCTGAGGGGAGCGGAAAATGTCGCGCATTGTTAACAGCGATCGCAGGGTCGCAGTGCGACAAATCACCCGTAGTTGCGACAGTGGCAATCATTTCAATCTGTCACAGCACACAGTTCATCTGAGCCTTCTGCGCATGAGCTTTCGTAGCCGAAAATCCAGCCTGGTTCTAATGCTCACTGGTCACCATCGCCAACAACGCATGAAATGTGCCCAAGATCATTGAGATTGGACCGTGGATGATTGGAAGAAATTGGCTTGGTCTGAGGAATCAAGATTCTTGGTGCATTCGTAGACGGCCGAGCGCGGATACGCCGATTACCAACTGAGTCTATGGCACTTGGATACACTGTTAGGAAGAAACAGGCCAGCGACGAAGGTGTTATGCTGTGGGCGATGTTTTATTGGAGCACTATATTCCCGATTATCCCAATAGAACAATGCCCGACAGCTGTCAGGTATCTGAACATCGTTGCAGACCAAGTTCACCCATTCATGGCAAATTTTCCCCTTGCTGGTGATGGCCATTACCAACAGGATAATGCGCCATGCCACACTACCAGAATAGTGAAGGAGTGGTCATAGGAGCATGCTGGTGACTTTCTGTTAATGCTCTGGCCTCCAAATTCCCCTGACATGAACCCAATCCAACATTTGTGGTTCAACTCGGAAAAGCGGGTTCGCGCTAAATCACCACAACCACGAAATGTACGGGAACTGGAGGACCTGCTGTTGAGATCATGGTACCAGATACCGCAAGATACCTATCGCCACCTCATAGAATCGATGCCTCGCCGAGTGGTCGCTGTTATGTGGGCTAAAGGGGGTTCTACAGCTTATTAGGTAGGTAGTTATAATGTAATTGCTCATCGGTGTATATGACTGTGTTTTTGAACTTGCCATTGTGTCAAGATATACCTGTGTTTGCTTGCGTAAAATATTTAACCGGTTATATGCATTTTATTGTCGGGTGTTTATGTGAAACGCTCTTCTGTTTAGGTTGTTCGATTCAATTGAGGTGTGAGTGTGTTTTATTGAGAATTTGGTTTTATTGGCGATGCAACAGTTTTTGTGTTGCGCTTAGTTTGTTGTTTCAAAGTAACACTGCATTGTGATAAATTCGTGCGTTTGTATCTTTGTATTTAATGGTGTGTAAATGTGTTAGGTAGTTATTCTCAGTTATATGTTCTTGGAATTCGAACGTACTAAACTGAAGAAAATTAAGCGTTTCGATGTTTATTCCACGATCTAGTAATGTGTTTTTTTTTGTTTTTTTTTTGCAAAGGACCGGGTCGATTCCGTTCCGTGCGAGCGAATCTCCTAGGATCGGTGATTCACCTTGGTTGGGGCTGTTAACTTCGTGCGATTTAATGCATTCCACGCATTTTTCAAGAACAGATTAGCTCTAACTAGGGCAATAAAGAAAGCTCTACGGTGGTCTAATGAGGCAAACTGTTTAAATTGTTAAAAACCTTGTGAAGTGGGTTTGCCAATAATAAGCTTTGGTCCTTTTTTGCTGAGGAGCTAATATTTGATAGAAGGGTTAGCATGGAATATCTGTTTGTTCAGCATTGCATTGCGGTTACACTCTAAATTAACCGTCAACCATTTTTAATCCACTGCTGGATGAAAGTCTCCCCAAGTCTCTTTCACAACTTTCAGCCTTGAGGCAGTCTCCCCTATGCCACTTCGGCATGCTTCCGAGTTTCATCTATTTATCTACCACGGGGTCTTCTTCCGGGTCTTCTGCTGTTTGTTGGAATCTAGTCTAGTATTTCAGGTCGAACCACTATAACGTGTGCGTGTCCTGCTTTTTTTAAATTTGTTCCTTTTAATGGAAAATCATACTGTTTTATCTGTATGAAAAAAATGAAAGAATGTTATCTGTTGGTTATACTTTTTATTTAGCATTATTAGCATTTTGAAAACTTTCATGACAGAGAATGTGTGCGTGTGTGTGTGTTACTGCTTCAAAAGAAAGTGATTTTGCTTTAATTAAGTTCTTAATTAACAATTCACCAAGGTAGATAAAAAAGTAGAAATCAAGAATTCTGAAATACAGCAATCAGGTGGTAGAGACTGTCGTTACCAACTTCTGTTGTCATGATTCGTGTTTACACCAAGCATGCATCTGTTATGGTGGGAAAAAGAGGTTAGTTATTATTCTGTGTAATTACTATTTAAAGATAAGCAAATAATAAAATTGAGGTAAAAGTTGAATCTAGATGAAAATTAAAATTTGGGAGATGGGTGGATGCATTTTGAAACAAAAAGTAAATTCCATTATCTTAAGGCCATGATAAATGAAAATATAAATAAAATGCAACACTGATGTTTAAAAATTCCCAAAAGTTATTATTGTAGTGCGTTGTTTGAATATTCGATGAGTTGAGGCACCTGCAAGTGTAAAATAAGTAATTTTTGTTTACATGTGTACCAAATTTGTAAACACTAAAAATTAGATGGTATACAATGTACACGTGTAATAACTTTTGAAGGCTGCGATGATCAAATTAGTGGTTAGGATAAAATGCATTAATTAAATAAAAACAAAATTCTCAAGTTCGTTTCTGGCCTTAAGCAAGCTAAGGTGGATTAGCATGTGACCCTGCGGTGAACTTCAACAGAGTCAACTAATTCTTCACTGCACAAGGTTTGGGTTTTTGAAAGGCCACTTGGCCTGCATTTATTTTAAAAACTTAAAACCATTTAAACAACAACAAACAAAACAACAAAGTGTTTCAAGGAGTCGGAGAATACCCACGTCAACAAATGTTTTCTGTTGACACAATCAGCTTTTCAAATTTCTCTTAACTTTGGCCACTGGCCTAATAAATATCAGATTACACCTTTAGCTTAATCGCTTCACAAGAAACCGAGCATCATCCACAAATATATATATATATATATAGGTGACATTGAGGATCTCGGAAACTACAGACTTATCAGCCTCCTATCAGTAGTTTATAAAATCTTCACTAAAGTTCTTTCACACCGCTTGAAGGTAACACTGGACATGGCTCAACCGAGAGAACAAGCTGGATTCAGGAGTGGCTACAGCACAATAAATCATATCCACGTGCTGAGAGAACTAATTGAAAGAGCGAGGGAATATGAACTTCCATTGTGCATGGCTTTTATCGATTATGAAAAAGCCTTTGATTCGGTGAAACCATCAGCAGTTACAATGGCTCTGAAAACCTGCGGTATTGAAGATGCATACATTAATATTATTAATAACATCTATGAAAATGCAAGTGCAAAGATTCGGCTGTTTGAAAATACAACA
The DNA here is from genome assembly GCA_039090855.1 of Macrothele yani. NCBI lineage: Eukaryota > Metazoa > Arthropoda > Arachnida > Araneae > Macrothelidae > Macrothele > Macrothele yani. The sequence goes on along the minus strand of CM077024.1, from coordinate 125,335,905 downwards.
CACATAAAAATTGGAAAGGGAGTGAGACAAGGTGACACCATATCTCCGAAGCTCTTTAATGCCACATTGGAGGGTGTTTTTCAGTCGCTGAGCTGGGAAAACAAAGGGATAAAGATTAATGGAGATTATCTAACCCACCTTCGTTTTGCTGATGACGTAGTCATTTTTGCAACTACCCCATCAGAGCTGCAGAGTATGATCCAGGAACTTGCTGACAAGAGTAAAGAAGTGGGATTAAAAATGAACTTTCAGAAGACAAAAGTGATATTCAATGCTTTTACAAGAAAAGAAGATTTATTGATTGATGAAGAAAAGCTGGAGATAACAGACACGTACGTTTATCTTGGACAGCAGATATCAAGTGAGGGTCACATTGATGAAGAAATTAATCGGCGTACAAAACTTGCCTGGAGAGCTTTTGGAAGAAACAGCATAATTTTCAAGAGCAATATGCCATTATGTCTTAAAAGAAAAGTGTTTGATCAATGCATCCTTCCAGTGCTTACGTATGGTGCAGAGACGGGGACCTTAACTAAAAGAGATATACAAAGACTGCAGACAACTCAAAGTAGCATGGAGAGGTGCATGCTTCGTGTAACCAGGAGAGATAAGAAGAGGAACTCGTGGATCCGAAAAATGACAAGAGTGGAAGACATCATGATCAGAGTTAAATCCCTGAAATGGCAATGGGCTGGACATACTGCCAGAAGGACAGATCATCGATGGACAGCCGAAATTTTAGATTGGATTCCAAGGGACAGGAAAAGACCCAGAAGAAGACCACATGGGAGATGGGTGGATGAAATTCGAAAGTATGCAGGGGTGACATGGAGGAGACTGGCACAAGACAGACCGTTGTGGAGGAAACTTGGGGAGACCTTCGTCCAGCAGTGGATTGATAATGGTTGACAATGATGATGATGATAATGATATATATATATTCTCTTGTGATTAAAAATACAGGAATTGTGTTTGAAGCCTATGAAATGAATACATGAATTGTGCATTTGTTTCATTATAACTTTTTTGTGTCCACCTATGAATTGAAACAGGAAAAGAACTCAATACCTTATGTACAGAAATAGAGAGAAAAGCATAGAACAGTGTCGGAGTGCAACAACAAACGGCATTAATGAACAACCAATAGAAGACAAGTTTTTTTTTCTGGCTGACCAAACAATGCAAAAGGTTACTCTTTAAATGAATATATATATATATTGTCACGACCCCCCCCTCGCATAATTAATTGGCGAAAGGCGTGGCTAATTAACGGTAATTGAAACTTGATTGGGGGTTTTAATTAACAGAGAGTTATAATTTAAACACTTGCGAGGGGCGGTATATTAAGAAAAGATCTGCTGGCACTTGGAATTCAAGTGGCGAGTTGCAGATGTTTGCCACGAGAACAAAGAGCCCATAAACGGAAATGGGACGGGTCAGAGTTTAAAAGCTATTTTCCATGACTCAAAAATGTTTGGACGGCAAAAGCGTTTGAAGCTTTTGTCTGTGCCGCGTGCGAAACAATGGGAAAGCTCTTGGATTTGAAGAGCGGTATATAATAAATATGTCGCGGTTTCAAGTGTTAGAATTCCCCGCTTACGATTTTCTTGGAGACGGGAGGTTGTTGTTGAGAAGGACAGAATCTGTTTTGATAGCCGAGAGAACTGGGCCTCGTTTTTTCCTCGCGCTATAACAAATGCTTGCCGTCTGCTAGGCTCTTGCAATTCTGAGCATAAGAAGTGAAGCCAGCTAAAAACATAAGATGAGGACTAACCAGCAACAGATTTGCCTGGGAACTTTCTTCACTTTGTCGGGCCATCGATACCTGCTGTAAGGAGCCATTTCAGGTGAAATGCAAAGAGAAATCAAATAATCACGAAATTGCCTCGCTCATGCAGAGAGGAGAAAGAGAATTGCCACCTTTTCTTGTTCCACGGAGGAAAGAAGTCTGTGCGTTTGAACGCGTGCGTAGATTACGTAAGCAACGCCGCCTCCACCAAAGAGAGAAATATCTCTGAAGAAACCGCTGGTCTCTTCGTGAAGAAAGAGGGGAGAGAACTTTTGTGCGTGTGTCTGAGTACGTGCGTTCAGCGACTAGGGACGACGACGTTTTGACCAAGAGTCCGTAAGCAATGCGGCCTCATCCAAAGAGGAAAAACAGTTACCCGTAGTGCCAACATATTAGTGAATGTGAGTGAGTGTTTGTGTTGTTGGTGTCCTCAATACTTTGGTTACTCGAGGACATATGTAAGTACTTTTTATCAGTATTTTCTTTGCGGTCCATTGTGAACGAACAGACTTTTCGATAGGACATATTTTCTGAAACACCGAAGAGGGCCAAAGCTGGCCGGAAATTATAGCCTTTATTATTAGATGAAGTATCCAGTGTAATTTGTGCACATATCTATTAAATCCCTGTTTTAATTGTTATACTGTGCCTCCATTGGTTTATTGGTGTACTGTGTCGGCTAATTGGCTAACTAGGTATTGGCGGATCCAGTGATTCGAATCGCAGTCCGGAATTAATTTGGCATCCTGATATCTGAAGACCGAAAGGTCGCAACATTATATATATGTATGAGTAGCAACAGAGTTTTACACAAGCCACAACAAACTAGATTGGGAGGCTGTTTTCGTATCTGATTTGCATACAAATTCTCAAAAAGAAAGTGTTTCAACATACATAATCAATTCATACTTACAATACAATAAAGTTGTTACAATTATTTATGTGCTACGTACTGCAAAGCAAAAGGACCCTCAAGTGGAAACTAAAAATTGCCATTCCTAAGCACAAGATTTAAACTAGTGACATTATGCTAAACAAACTTCCTCAAATACTAAGACAATTATAACCAAAAATTTAGTCGAAATTCAGAAACTAGAGATAAATATGATATACTGTGCCCTTAATGTTTAAGAACTAAATACACAAGGGTTGGAAAAATATCAAGCAACTAACATACCAAAATAAAATAAGGCTCCTCTCGAAAAAAATACAGAAAAAAATATAGAAAAACATAAACAGATATGAATACACAAACTTCAGCAAGAACACAGATAGCCTTTAGCTACACCTACATTTTTTATTAAAAACAAGGCTGTGAAAGTACTACTTGATTTATCTTCCAGCATTTCACCTCACTTTTTCTAATAATCTATCAGCAGAATTTCAGATATGTCTGAAAAACTGTCATTGATGACAACACAACTGACCCCGTTTTATGTTGCGACACTTTAGATGTTAGTGGTATTAAAATGTCTACTATATGTTACAGGCGTTTTTTGTCGTAAGACTTAAATATGAGCAACTGTATTCCCAAGAAAATAATAACAGCCACGATGAAGCCACTAAAATGGACTTGTGGAGTCAAAACATGTTTTATGAAGTCGTATACCTTGTGAACAATAAATTTATAATGTTGAGAGATTGTGATGTAGTAGTAACTGTGATAGAAATTCTTTCTTTTTTATAACGTTACACCCCTAACAAAGTCATGTCTTATAATGTTTCATCAAAAATAAGTGATAGTAAAAATAACTTTTAGAAACAGGAAAAGTTTTGTGAAGGGGCCCTCATATGATGAAACTGATTTTTTTTATGGCATTCTGAATAAGATAACCCTTTAATACTTTACTAAAAATGAGTGGAAGTGAAATAAAATGTTGCTTAATCAAAATTTCTATTATGGTAATTTCTACTAGGAAATTTTTTATTTTAATTGCAAATTTATTGAGAAAACTCTTCTCCTTCAGGCTGCCTTTTGTTGTCACATTTTGCCGTCACTAGGTTTCTCCGAAAATTTTCAATTAAACTAAATTTTCTGGTAGAAATTTCCATAATGGAAGTTTTGATTAAGTAATTGAATTAAGAAACTAAGAAGCCAATTTTCAACAAGCGCTTTATTAAAAAAAAAAAATGTGCCAAACAGAATTCTGTTGCGAATCTCAATCAGATCTACCTATTTTTCACCAAATATTAACATTAGTATTTTGGCAAACTGCAACAAAATGTTCTCTTCAGAAACAATTTTTTCTGGAAAAGCATCAAAATTCATCTACTCCAGCTTCATGTTGGCATAATCTGACCCTGAGTACAGTAACTTACAATATTCTTAGGAGCTATAGCAGTGAATTTTGTCATGCTGCTAACAAGCCTTAGTAATAAAATTGCATATAGTATTCTCAAAAAAAAAAAAAAAAAAAAAAAAGAGTAGTGCTCCATTTGTTAAATTGCACTGCGAAGAAAGAAATCTCATCGATGAGATTTTTGGCCAACAAATTTTTCATATAAGGGTCATATTTGTTGAATTAACTACTGACAAGTGTAAAGAAAGTTTGACATTATGAAACAGAATTTTTTACATAAAATTGCTTTTTTATGCCTGTGCTGACACAGTTAGGCTTAGTTTTTATATTATTAAGAAGAAATATTCAAAGTTAAATGACTTTTAAAATAACATTTAATGGGGAAAAAAGATGTGCCAAACAGAAGTTGTGAAACTTAATGAGGTCTACTCATTTTTCACCAAATATTAGCATTGGTTGGCAGACTACAACAAAATGTTCTCTTAAAAGCAAACTGCAACTAGTGAACAGAAATTGTGAGATATCTACATAGTAATATGTAAGCCCACATTTTGCCCGGATAAGGGTAGTCACATGACACAGTATTAAGTTCACTAGTTCATAAAAGCACCACAGGTATTTCTCATGGTTGCTTTTAGCTGAGTGTTGAAAAGTTGACGGAGATGCATAAATGTTTCTGGGCTGACAAGTACCTATTTTTGGAATTGTTTCATTTCTTAGATAAGAAAGATACACAGGAATTTTTCTCAAAAGAGGGAAAAAAATCATGTTTTTGTCTTTTTGAAAAAAAAATCTCAAGGAGGAAAAAGTTGGGTGTATTAACCAAAACTACACCTGACAAACATAAAAAAAATGTGTACTGGTATGTATTTTTTGAAAGTGAATGTCGGTATATGGACTTTTTTTACATTCATTTAAAATTTTTATATATCACTGATCTACCTGCACACTATATTCCAAAACTTGCTAAAACAAGAGGAACTTCCATTGCCATCCCAGTGGCACAGTAATACCGTGTTCTGACGATTCATCAGAGTCCGAAATCCAGTGAGGCATGGATGTTGTGTTTATCTACCTGCACCGACCCTTTCCTTTCCTGTAGTTAGTGGCCCTAAAGTGCTTATAGCCCATCGAGTTGCTCACTGTGGCCGTTATACGAAAAAAAAAAAAAACTTGCCTTAATATATCCTTTAACTATGTAATGTATGTAGAAAATGTTGAAAACTGTGGTAGATATGTATCAAACATTGGGGTCACACCAAAACTCAGGAGAAACACGGGAAGAAGTGACATTTGTCCAACCTGTAAAAATGTGCAGAAAACAAGTTTTTGGCATATAAGCATCTGAATTTCTTGTTTGTTTTGTTTCCCATCTGCAAAACAGGGAGTTTGGATACTCTTATGTGTGCCTCCTTGTGCAAATATTTATAGCATTTTCAAAGTGGACTTCAAGTTGGTGCAGCTGACATGAAAATCTAACTAACATTTTCAGATTAACGATGGGAACTGGTGTGAAAATTTATACATTGTTTAAAAAAAGTTAGAAATAGAGAGAGAGTCCAAAACTATTTTCAATAGCTCGCACAGAATTTTAATTGCAGTTCCCATGCCACCTGATTATCCCTTAGCATTTCAAGGAATTTTGAGCAATGATATATTGTAATTCATCTCGTCCATTACTGTAACTTTGAAAGAATTTTCCGCACGCTAGCAGCATGAGGTGAATGGCTGAACCAAAATTATGTTCAATACTGCATAATTTTTTGTTTCAATCAAGCCCAGTTAAGATTGTCAAACCACTCCAGTTTCCCAAGAGATCTGTGGAAAAATTTTAGTCTTTCAAACCTTTAAAAAGTGGACCTCTGACAATGGGTGATTTGACGACTACCTTAAATGAACCAAACATTGATGTGGAAATGTATCTTGGTTTGGTTCAAGGTTGTACCAAAACTGGAAATTAAAGCACGAAAATATGGTTCAACCTTGTATTAAATTATGCAAATGGAAGCATTAAACTGTGGTTTAACTTTTCACCATTAGTTGGTTCAGGTGGAAGCACAAAATTATGGTTCGACCTTTCATCATTAGTTGGTTCAATGAAAGCACCAAAATATGTTTCAACATTTGACCATGTTTCGGTGCACGCAATAGCTCCAAATGATGGTGTTCTGTTTAACCATTTTTGGGTTTCAGCCAATTTTAACCCTCTTTTAGTTCAACCAAGCACCAACTTTTTAACAGTGTAGCACCTTGGATCACTTGATCTCATTTTCAAGGCTTCTCACCTCCAAGATCCTTCTCCAGGAGTTTACTAGGGGGGGGTATTGAGACCTTTTTTGGACTTAAAAGAGTCGTGTATGATCTCTTTCACCTTTTGGTAGCATGTAGGTCTGCTTAGTCCCTTTGTTCTATTTTCAGGAGTGGAAGCATACAAGGACCTCGAATCACTTGATCTCAATCTCAAGGCTTTCCCCTCTGTGGGCCCCCTACAGAAGTTTATTGGGGGAGGGGGCGGCATTTTTTTTAAACCTAAAAAGCAGTCTATGATCTCCTTCACATATTTTGTTAACCAAGAAAATTAGCATTCCAAGTTTGTCTCCACAACAAATCCGCAAAATAGCTTGCCACTGTAACTGCAACACACTAGAGCTGAAACATTCTCAATCTGAAAATAAAACAGAACAGAAGTTCTAGCATCCCAAGAAGGGATACCGACTTTGGTAAATGTATACTTTAGCTTCCTAAATTATTTCGTCCGAAAAATTTAACTGTGTGGGTAAAGTGCGACGTACAATTTATTTAGCATGCAAAATAATGGGGAAAGGTGCGGAAAAAATATAATTTTTAGATAAAAGGAAATAATTTTTCCGAAGTATTTACCTGTTACACGATGGTTTGCAGCAGTTCGTGCGGGAGGGTGAAGGGATGCTAACGGACACGACGTCATGGTTCCGTGCGTCGGAAGGGAGTAACAGTTGGTAGTGACTGCGCGGAAGAACACAAGAGTTGAGGCTATTTTTCGAAGGAGTATGATGCATCGTGTGCAAGTAGAAGTAGTTCTGATTTTTTATTAATTTTTGAGAAAAGAATGTGCGAAATGTCATTATTAGTTTTACAATGTCTCCGAATGAAAAGAAATGGAGGAATGTAAATGTTTTCATGTACCACAGAAGTGTTCAGTAAGAAATTTAGGTTCCGGTTGAATGGCAAGTTTTGATTATGGTTTCGAAGATGTACAGGGTTAGTAGATTTGTTCAACCAATTCATTTGTATTTGTGCTTTTATTCCGTACATCGTAGCCCTCATTTCCCCCTCCTGAAACGGATATTTTTGAAAATGAAGGAATTTCTTCAATTCAAAAATCGTAGTATGGCAGGGAGCCCAAGAGCTTGTTGTCATATTGTGCCGGAAAATGAAATTTTAAGCCCTAACGAAATCCGAAATGAAGTATGGAGACTCAAGACTTTGGAAAGAGCCACTAACGCTGTTGAAAAAGCTACTAACACCACTTACAATGCTGCGTAAACCGCACCTCTTTCCTTCAGTGTATTCCTACAAGACGCTTGCATGACTACGTACTGCTCAACCACTTCCTGTTGGATTCTTCCGCTAGTAACTTGCCCTTCTCAACGAAGCTTCCATTCACCGGCCTACACCTTGACGCCGTCGCCGCTGTGTCGACCTGGGCCTACCGCACGTATTCTTCCAAACCATCGCAGTCCCAGGTAAATACTTCGAAAAAATTATTTCCTGTTTTCTACAAATACTATATTTTTGCGCATTTTTCCATTATTTTGCATGCTTAAAAAATTGTACGTCGCACTTTTCCCACGCAGTTAAATTTTCCGACGAAATAATTTAGGACGCCAAAGTACACATTTACCCAGACTTTATTCATCCATTTGGGTGTTTGACTGTGCTGATTGCATATGAAGCTGACAAACTGAGTCCCTCCCCCTTCCCTCCCTATTGCAGTGCTGCTGGAAGCAATACGAATCTCATGATTTTGGTGGAAAGGAATTTCTAAATTTAATGGCTTTACAACTGAGCCCGCCTCTAAACTTGCTGAACAAGCACTGCTTTTGCTGACCAGTCCTGCCAGCTCAGCTTCAGTTGAAATTTTTTTCTATGGATTTATACGCTCTAAGCTCAGGAATCATTTAGGTGTCAACAAATGTGCTATCGGATGCTACGAGGGAAAAATGAACCAGATTACTGAGTCTGTAATTCATTTGCAGTTGCATAATTTTAGATCAATGAAATCAAATCTTAAAGAATAAAATATTTTGACACTTTTCTGCTCTTAATAATTGTAATAAAATAATAATTATAAGAATAAAGACGGACATTGCAGTTTGCTTGAAGGCAAGTTTCTTACTATTTAATATATCTATTAATGCTTACAAATTGTTTAAAAGCATGTTATATGTTTTCGACAGTTTTTGAAGGTATTAAACCAGTTTTAAATGCTCATGTCAAAATCATCAAAAACCCAACCCTGGTTCGCTGTCTCAAAAATGGGCCAAAGAATGCGGAAACGATTGGGCCTGCACATCAGAAAGTGTTTGTTATCTCAAGCGATTACTTAGGGGGATGATTACGAAGCATTTGTTATTAGCCTTGTTATTCAAAGTGCTCATTAGAAGGATAATAGACAGCAGTCATCTTTGACTGCTTGCCTGCTGAAAGGGCTACAAACCTAATATATTAGGTGCTTGAATTAATTCCCGTTGTTGCCCAATAGAGAGCAGCAGTAGTGCGCTATGACCCGGGCCACACGTGACCCCCCCCCTTCCGCACGCACGTACCGTCCGTAGTCTGGGCGAAGGAGTGTGTGACACGCGATCGGAGGGCGCAGAACACGAGTTTGTATCGCATTCACGATGTCGAGTTTCGTACCAAAAAAGGAGCATCTGCGGGAAGCATTTTTCTTCTGCTTTCATCTCAAGAAATCATCAGCGGAAAGTCATCGTTTGCTAGTGCAGGCCTATGGGTAACATGCCCTATCGGAAAGAACATGCAGAGAGTGGTTCCGACGCTTCAAAGATAACGAATATGACGTGAAGGACAAAGAGCGCCGGGCAGCCGAAAAAGTTCGAAGATGGCGCATTGGAGGCCTTATTGGACAAGGATTCATGTCAGACGCTCCACGAGTTGTCTGAAACACTACGGGTCGATGAGTCAACGGTTAGTAAGCGTTTAAAGGCAATGGGAATGATCCAAAAGGTCGGAAACTGAATCCCACATGACAAGGTTATTCTTCTCCTCGACAACGCTAGACCTCATGTCGCCAAATCCGTGAAGGAACTCTTGGATGCACTTGGCTGGGACTTCTTACCGCCCCCGCCTTATTCCCTGGACTTTGCTCCCTCGGACTTCCATTTGTTTCGGTTGCTACAACATGGCCTGTCACAGCAGCACTTCCTGTCTGTGGCGGATATCCAAAAATGGCTTGATGAATGGTTTGCCTCGAAAGAACCTGCATTTTTCTACCGCGGAATCCATTTGTTACCCCAACGGTGGGAAAGAGTCGTAGCTGCCAACGGACACTACTTTGAATAGCCTATCCTGTACCGTTCTGTGGCAACACACAGGTGTTTGTGTTGTAAAAAACAGCGGGAATTAATTCAATAATCTAATAGAAAATGTTTCGAGTCGCATGTTCCTATAGGTAACTCCAAATATTGATGAACTTTGCAAAGCTCATACATCTCATTGAAACTTTATCAGTTTTATTTGATTTTTCTACCCATTCATGCAATTTCTGTAACATCAATGTACGCAATTTTTGCAAATATACATGTGTGTATTTGTATTTCTTACACCCACATACATACACACATAAATGCAGTGGAATAAACTTTTCGTTTATTAATAAGGTTTCTCCCTAATACACAAGCGGACGCAGTTTTTTCAGCATAAAATATTCCCAAGGGGTACTACTTTAAGAAAAAAGTTTGAGAACCACTGTTATAGACGCAATGTACTCAGATGCCAGTTCATACGTTGTTTGACTATTTCCTCGTCATCAATATAACATAAATAAAAGAATATGTCTGTACATATCTGTACTCCATAGCTAACCTTTGTATTCATCCGTGCAAATCATTGGCGAGTGCAAATCTCCTCCAAGGAGGTAAAGAACAATGTATGTCACAAATTAAACATTCAAATTTATTATTTTATATGTTCAAAAAATTACATAGTGTCTCACATGGTGTCTTCTTCCCAAAGCCCCAAAGAGATTATGAAGGACGTACATTGCAAATTAAACATTCAAAAATATTACAGGGTGTTTCAGAAAATTTGATATCATTTGTGATATAAATATTTGAGTAACTAAATAGTTTACCCAAATAAAACTAAACAGGCTTGATATTAAGCAAAATAAGATTTATTCATCAAAATTTGAATGAGAAATTCAAAGGTATATGGATTTCATGAACGATTTCACAAGTACATACATGAAAAACTACCGAAATGACATAAATATTTTAACTCCAATGTTAAAATATTTAATATATACATTTAAAAAGATGATATAATAAAATATGTACACACATGAGATCTTTCGGTATCCAAAGTGGGTACCATCTTCAGATGCTGTTAAAATTCACCAAATGAACGAGGCAAGCACTGTGATATTTACACTGCTGGCCACAAAAACTGCAACACCAAGAAGAAAGCATCCGATTGGCCTGAAATTCGGAGCATGCGTCGCCCGCGAGAGAACAGGCAAACGATTAGCATTGCAGGGCATACGTAAATCATGTGCGCCCGGCACGCCACCGCGAAGCACTATAAGAAGGGCGCACAGAAGGCGGGGTGTAAGTAGTGGAAGTGGGCTGTGCTGCCGGACCAGTTCCTGGGAAGCTTCCTGATGCCTCGTCGCAGAATACGGCAGTCATTCCAGCACGTTTCGGAGTTCGACACAGGACGAATAGTGGCTGATCGCAACAGCGGTATATCGTACCGAGACATCGGCGCCCGAGTGGGACGACATCCAGCCACAGTGAGGCGAGTATGGATTCGGTGGGTGCAGGAGAGACGGACGGACCGACGTGAGCGATTGCCGAAGTCGCGGCACACCACCGAACGAGAGGACCGGCATGTTGTGCATCGGGCATTGACGGCTCGCACTGCCACATCACGAACGTCAGCGCAGAAATCAGGATGTGTTGCGGAACAACATGTGTCAGCACGTACTGTTCGACGTCGTCTGCAGGAGCGGGGACTTGTCGCACGGCGCCCGTTGCTCCGATTACCATTGACGTTACACCACCGGCTAGTGTGGCGGCAGTGGGCCGTTGAACGCCTCACCTGGACTACGGAATGACACGACATTGTCTTCTCCGGCGAATCCCGCTTCTGCCTGCACCACCATGATGGTCGGATCCACGTGTGGCGGAACCGCGGCGAGAGACTGTATGACGCCTGCATTAAGCATCGCTATACCGGTTCGTCGCCTGGCGTTATGGTTTGGGGCGCAATTGGATATGACACCCGCACCCCTCTGGTACGCATCGCTGGTACACTCAACAACTACCGCTACATCTCCGACGTTTTGGAGCCTGTAGTACTCCGCTACCTGCAGGACCTGCCAGCGGACACGTTTCAACAGGACAATGCGCGCCCGCACGTGGCACGCATCGTGCAACAATTCTTCGCGGCCCACCAGGCTTCACTGCTGCCGTGGCCCGCCTGTTCTCCCGATATGTCGCCCATCGAACAAGTCTGCTAGCAGATCGGCAACCGAGTGGTCCGGCAAGCAACACACGCGGCTACGCCTGATGAACTGTGGCAACGTGTGGAAGCAGCCTGGACCGACATACCTCAAGCCCACATCCGAAGCCTCTTTCGTTCGATGCCGCGGCGTGTAGCGGCCGTTATTGCCAGCCATGGGGGCCACACGAACTATTGATGTGTGCGTGGCCCGCAATTCGCACATGCCTGTAAGCACAATCGTATTATCTTTGTAACTCTTGTTATGTGTCCATTAAATATGGCTTTGCTATCTCGTGTCCTTCTTAGTGTTGCATTTTGGGTGGCTAGCAGTGTATATAAGACACACAGTCGTAATGACGTAACTAGTATGAAATGGGTTTAACTGAAAAAAGTGTGGGACAACATTTGTTACTTTTCAAACATAACAGTAACAGGTTAAGTCTATTGATTTATTAATACCTGAACCAACAAACCTAAGTATGTTTTCCACAGTGTAGGTATAAATTCTAGTAAATTATCATTGCACACTGTATTCCCATATTTCATAATATACAAACTCTCAACAAATCTTAAAGTTGTTCTAGATTTTGGTGTGTTGAGAATTTTAATCTCGTCCCAGGCAACACCTTGGTTTACAAGTCGTGTTAAAGCTGTTGTTGTATCTCTATTTTTAACATCATATTTATGTTCTTTTAATCTAGCTGATATTGAACGAAAAGTGGAGCCTATGTACACATTTTTTGTTGTTCATTTTCTTCTATGCTGTTAAGAGAAATAATGTATACATCATGTTTCATATCAAAAGAAACAGGTCTCTGTCTTTCAGAAGTAAGGACCTAATGTTGTTTTTGTTTATTCCAATATCGAAATCATATTTATGACATATCGTTTTCATGGAATAGCACAATTTCGGTACAAAGGGAAGAGAACCAATGTATTTTCTTTGTTTTGGTTCATATCATCATCATCATCATCATCATTGTCAACCATTATCAATCCACTGCTGGACGAAGGTCTCCCCAAGTTTCCTTAACAACGGTCTACAGATGTTAATGTTGTAGTCCTGCTCCTTTTAATACTGGCTACTATCCTAGGTATGGTTTCACCTGAATATCTGTGATTACGGGTAATATTATAAATGCATCTGTGATTACGGGTAATATTATATATTTTCCAGGTGTGCCGATGCCCATGGTAACTAAAGTTACATAAGACTGATCACCCTCTTAGATTATTAGTTGCTGCTCAACATAGCCCTAACCCGCCCACTGGAAAAAGCTTTAGCTCAATATTTGCGACCTCTCATTAATAACTCAACTTTTTCTGTTACCAATTCCACTCAAGTACATTATCAAATTAAATCAATTTCTCCAATTACACAACCCTTTACCATGCGTTCCTTAGATGTTGTATCTCTGTTCCCGAGTGTTCCAGTGAAACAGGTACATGACATCATAAAATCCTCTCTTTTGACAATGGGCATTCCATCTCCTGAGGTGGAAGTTGTATTACAAGCACTATCTCTAGTTTACAAGATATCTTACTTTAAGTTCGATGAGATAATATATCGGCAATGTGAAGGGGTACCAATGGGATCTCCCCTTTCCCCAACCATTGCAGGAATCTGCTTTCAAGAATTGGAAAACAAAGTTCTTCAGTCAACTAGTAACTCTCAGATATGTAGATGATATTTTGGTACTCTGGAACCATCCTTTGGAATACCTATCAGCATTTGTATCTGGGTTATCAAATATATTTAACACAATAAAATTTACTGTAGAATATGAAAGTTATTATAGTTTACCGTTTCTGGATATCATGCTCACTAGAAACCCATCTAAATCAACTATTAATCATTCAGTATATAGAAAACCAGAATAAGATGCGATACTAATACCTTGGGCATCGTACACCCATGGAGCTACAAGGAATCATCGATATCTTTTCTTATAAGAAGAGCTTTCACTCATTCGTCCACCACAGCTCTTCGAAAGCAAGAAATGAATACTATTTGTAATATCACCCGTAATCATGGATATCCAGATGAAACCATACATAGGATAGTAGCCAAGATTAAAAGGAGCAGGACTATAACATTAACATCTGTGTATGAACCAAAACAAAGAAAATACATTGGTTCTCTTCCCTTTGTACCGAAATTGTGCTATTCCATGAAAACGATACGTCATAAATATGATTTTGATATTGGAATAAACACAAACAACATTAGGTCCTTACTTATGAAAGACGGAGACCCTGTTTCTTTTGATATGAAACATGATGTATACATTATTTCTCTTAACAGCATAGAAGAAAATGAACAACAAGAAGTGTACATAGGCTCCACTTTTCGTTCAATATCAGCTAGATTAAAAGAACATAAATATGATGTTAAAAATAGAGATACAACCACAGCTTTTACACGACTTGTAAACCAAGGTAATTAATTACCTTCCTGCCTGGGAGGAGATTAAAATTCTCAACACACCAAATTCTAGACCAACTTTAAGATTTGTTAAGAGTTTGTATATTATGAAATATGGGAGTACAGTGTGTAATGATAATTTACGAGAATTTATACCTATACCGTGGAAAACATACTTGGGTTTGTAGGTTTAGGTATTAATAAATCTATAGACTTAACCTATGACGGTTATGTTTGACCAGTAACAAATGTTGTCCCACACTCTCATTGGTTAAGCCCATTTCATACTAGTTACGTCATTACGACTGTGTGTCTTATATAGATATCACAGTGCTTATCACGTTTGTTTGGTGAATTTTAACAGCATCTGAAGATCCACTTTGGCTATATATTAAATATACATTGGAGTTAAAATAGTTATCGTGTCATTTCGGTAGTTTTTCATGTATGTAGTTATCAGCAAGAGTTAAATTCACAGTGATTTCAGAAGTTTTTAATATGCACACCGCCTGTGACACTGCACACGTCAAGTCGATAGTCCAGCTCCTGCCAAGCACGATGCATATCCCTCATGTGCTCAAATGTGGCATGGGGATTTTTCTTCGCCCCAAATGAGAACAATATGCTTGTTGACTTTGCCATTCGTATGAAATGTGGTCTCATCACTGAAAACAAGAATATTTTCAAACTCGTCTTTTTCAAGTTTCTCTGACACAGAATGGCTTACGCTTTTGCTTGTCATCTCTCTTTAAGGCCTGAACAAGCTGTTGTAGCTTCTGGGGTGTCATTCGAAAGCGTTTCCTTGCAACAATCCAAACTGTCTTTAGAGGAATCTGGGTGTTCCAGACTGGCTCTTCTTATGGATTTCCTGGGACTTCGCAGAAATGTTTCCCGAACCTGCACGACCATCTGTTCCACTACTGGTGGTCGTCCAGATCCCTTTGCCCTGCACAGACAGCCTTCCTCTTTAAACTTTTTGTGCCATGTCCAAATCTGCATTGCAGGTGGTGCATTTCAGCACATCAGGGACATACTGCATCGTGTTTGGCAGAAGCTGGACTACCGACTTGAAATGTGCCGTGTCACAGGCGGTGCGCATATTGAAAACTTCTGAAATCGATCATGAAATCCACATACCTTTGAATATTTCATTCAAATTTTGACGAATAAATCTTATTTTGCTCAACATTAAGCCTGTTTGTTTAATTTCCCTAGACTATTTAGTTACTCAGATATTTACATCTCAAATTTTCTGAAACACCCTGTACTTTACATGTTCAAAAAATTACATAGTGTCTTCTCCACAAAGCGATTAAATGCGACGTACGTCAAAAATCGTGGTTCCTTCGCGCAGTTGTTTTACGTAGACAAAATCAGAATGGGGGAAAAAAAGAAAAAGAAAGCTGTCAAATCTAGCTGCTGTTCGATAAAGCAGAAGTGAATACCTCCCCAATCTCAGGATAACAAGTTGATAAGCGCCTGTAGGATTCAGTCAGGGCTGAATACAGGGGCGTATATCAAATTTTAGTCGGGGAAGGGGGAGGGGGTGATGGTTCTTCGACGAAAAATGGAAGTTTTTGTAATCCACCAGAACAAAATATAAGTTGATGAAAAAAATTAAAGCATTTTTTCTAATGTAAGAAACATGCAAAAACACTATTTTACGTTCAAAAAATTACATAGTGTCTTCTTCCCAAGGCCCCACTGGTGGAAATACTTCATAAGTACAGGAGCAAATCAAGAGGCATCGAAAAGAAACAAAGTATTGTTCAGCCAATTGTGTGCTTTAGAAATAATTCTGCCTAAATTCACAGGTTGAACACTATGCAGTGATTTTAAACTACATGGGAGAATTACTTCTAAGAGAAAAACATACGTGTTAATTCCCCACTCAACATATTTAGATTGATTTTGCTGAATTTACTCAAAATCATGATCAGACCCATCTCTAGACCTACACGGAAAAAAAAAAAGCACAAACGTGTAAATCAATAGATGCGCGTTATTATATGGCAAAATGGAAAGTTCCACTACGAAGGACCATTGGTACAAAAAAAAAAAAAAAAATGTGCTGTCCTACGTAATTCCCTAATCAGACTGTACAGATCGAATTTATTCAGCATCATAGTCACCACTAGGTATATACATGGCCATACACAGAAAAGTAAAACAGTTATATACCTGGCTTGCACAGAAAAGTAAAACACTGTATCACATTTGATAGTAAAACATATGCTTAGAATAATGTACCCTCTCCAGTCAAAGGAATCTTTAACAATACAACCCACTACATTGGTATTCCCGTGACAAAGCTATTCGAAAAGCATTAAGTGGTTTGTCATGAGATAACCCTATCAAAACATCGAATAACGCTGTTCACAAACGTAACGATTAAAACTAGGCTTTATTTCAAGTCGCATGCGTTTGCTTTCGGCATTTTGGTTATCTCTAACATACATGTACACAGTTCGTGAGCTTAATAGCAAACATGAGTAACCGATGTCGTTGTTTTTATTATTATAATAAACGTAATTTTAAAAAGTATCTACTCACGTTTTCTTCACACACATGGAGCATAGTGTGTGGTGTAGGATCAGATATCACAGACGGCCGCCCGGTGGCGCAGTGGTCTAAGGCGCTGGCCTCTGATCATTCGTTCGTAAGGGGTCCGGGTTCGAATCCCGGTCTGGCATGGATGTTGTGTTTGTCTTACGGCACTGGCTCTCTCCCTTCCCTGGAACCAGTGACCCTAAATTAGGGACGGGCGACTGCTTATAGCCCATTGAGTTGCTCACGGTGGTCGTTAAACCTCCAATCAAAAAAAAAAAATATCACAGACGAATGGCTTTGGAAACGACCAACGGTCGCGGTGAGCGGTTGTTCGTTGCCATTGCGCAGCTAGAAATTTCTTAAGGGGAAAGGGAGGTCCATGGGCTTGGTTAATTGGTGTAAGCCCCGTATACACGTATATATCGCTTTAAATTCGTGCTCAGTCTCCCCTCAAGGGAGGGGTTCAACCCCCCCCCCATCTGGCTACGCCACTGTTCGTTGCTAATTGCTATTCTTCGGCTATCTCCGCCATTGCATATGATTTCCAGCAGTGCTATTGGTTGAGAGGTTGAACCAGATTTTGATGCCCGAATCGCCAACAGATACGGTTGCTGCGGGTTGCACCAAATATTGGTTCAAATGTTTGCTTCCTTAATTTTGAATTAACCTTTTTTTCGGGAAATTCATTCAATTGAACCATATTATGGTAAAACGTTGAACTGAAATTTTTAATAGTGTTCCTTTGTACAGTGAGATTTTTACGCACAGTGATAATTTTCTGGAAATAAGTGATTCTGCAATATGGTGTATTTTTCTGGAAATAATGAGATAGGGTATTTTTTCTGGAAATAGAGAAATGGTGTATTTTTCTGAAAGTGATGTGAGTCTTAGTGTAGTGTCTCTCTGGAAGCTGTGCACATGGGGAAGAATAATTTAGGGCAAGAGAGCTCTTGCAGGAGGTTTTCTCCCTACGTGGACATGCTTCGTGCTTTGAAAGGGTGTTGAGAAGATAAATTTGGGGGAATTTGTTCATCGACCTCGAGTAAAACCGTCGGCCAGTAGGAAGTAGCTCCAAGCATGGTGCGTTAGAGTGTTGTCCCAGAAAAAAGTGAGCGGAAAAAATAGTACAAGGTGATGGGTCACACCTGACTTCCCATTTCGTTGCATAAGCTTGATTAGCTTCACGATCCAATCTCGCCTTCAGCCTGAATAATATTTCTTCAGAATGTAAGTCTTGTTTTAAAAAAAGTGGGTCTGATAAACTAAGAGTTTGCCTTGCCAGTACCTCACTTGTTTACTACATGGGTCTGTTAAAACTTACATAGGAGAATTTTGGAAATTTGGATTCATTTGTTTATGAATTCCCTTTTAGAAATAGTTGTGTAAATTAAAATTTTGATAAACAGTAGGAATGCACATAAATATGAGTTCAAGTTCAGGAGTGTTGGGAATTAGTGTTTGCCTTTTTATTTACATGGTAAGATATTGATTGAGTACTCAGTGCAACTTTGTGTTTGTAAAGTATTTGAATTTCAGGATGAGAGTGTGAATTTTAAGTCTTTTTTGGTCAGAATTGCAATTTAATGAAAACTTTTGAGGGAATTGAGTAAGGTATTTAGTGCAGTATATTTGGAATGGTGTCTAGAATTGATTTTGTATCAGAGTGTTGTGCGGTGTTACTCGTATTTTAGGGCAAAATTTCCTGGGAATGTAGAACCGTATATTAATGCAATTTTTGGTTATTTGTAAATTTGTGCCCAGTTGTTGTAATATGTTGTAATATCTAAAATTAAGATTGGGTTGAGGAAACTGGTTTGAGGAGGTTGTTCGAAAGGGTTAATCAGAGCAACATAGTGTACACATATTCTTATAACTTCCCAAAATGAGAGAGAGAGAGAGAAAATTTCATTTCAGCTACCGAACTTACCCACCATGCTAATTGAGTCTGGTGCTGTGCAATTAATTGAAATACACGTGTTTATATTGATAAGTAATGTGCCTGGTGCTATAGGCCAGATGTCAGAGATGTGAGATATTATGCTAATATGAGTAATCAGGTGTGGTTGAGCTTTTGACCTGCTATGATAATTTAAAATTTAGTGTAACCTCTTGTTAGGAAATATCACATTTGTAAAGAAAAACATCTAATTTTATTAGGAAACATCTCATTTTTTGTGTATAAATATTTTGTTTCTTTGAAAGCACCTAAGCGGTGTGTCATCTGATTGATTTTCGTTTATAAGGCCTTGTTGCCAAAGTTAGAATTGTCAAAAAAAGGAAAAAATGTTAAAAGCTGATTGTGTTCGAAAAGAAAAACAGATGGTTGTCTTGGTGACTCTCCGACTCCTTGAAACTCATTTTTTTGTTGTTGTTGTTGTTGTTGAGGTTAAGTTTATAAAATAAATGCAGGCCACGTGGCCTCTCAAAAACCCAAACTTCGTGCATTGAAGAATAAGGTGTCTAGGTTGAATTTCATCTTAGGGTCCACTGCTTATCCAACTTAACGTACCTAAGAGAAAATACGTTCTTGGGGTATTGTTTTTATTTAACCAATACATTTTGTCCAGCCACTAAAATTGACCTTCACCGCCTCCAAATGTTATTACACATGTATATGGTATACCACTGAATTTTTATTTCTCACACATTGGCACACATGTAATACTAATTACCTAATTTGTACTTGCAGGTGTTTCAACTCTACAGTGACGCAAAAACGCAAAAACCTATAAAAACCTATACAATGATAAGTTTTGGGATTTCAAATATCAGAGTTGCATTTTATTTTTATTTTTATTTATCATGGCCTTAAATAGATTGAATTTACTTTTGTTTCGAAATGCATCTTCTCATTTCCCAAATTTTAATGTTTACCAAAATTCAATATTCAACTTCAAATTTAATATTTGCATAACTTTAACAATAAATACACAAAAGTATTTATTTTTCGCAATAACACAGCCTTTAATGTCCTGTGCGTTTATGACTGCAGCATTCTGGTTCCGAATTTACAGGGTTAGGATATCCATTTCATTCTCATGCATTGAAGATTATTACGCTCCCGAATTTACATATGCTCAATAAACTAGATTAGACAGGCAATGTCCCCTCATGAAGCAGACATAATACATTGTAATGAACTCCGAAAAATGGGCTTGTTTTGACATCACAATCATTAAATGGCCAACATTAATTACTCAAGTCAATTTTGTTCTTTCTCTACCATGGAGTACTCATAATAAAGGTATTGGTGTCACGTGGTACAATTATCTGTTTTTAGGAACCTCATTTAAATATTGTTCTTCATCTTAAGGATCAAACGGTAGGCGTTAATCACGACGAACAATTCTTATTTCGCCAACATGGAAATTCGTATATAGTTAATATACACTCATGGACAATGAAATTTGCGCAACAAGAAGGAAACACCGGATTGAACTGAAATTTTCTGGGCGTAATGATGCAGATGAAAGATAAACATGATGGCAAAAACAGAGCTCCACGACAGTTACAGAGGGATCAGTGGCACGCAGTCCGGTCATCTTCAATAGCGCGTCGCACAGCCCCGTGCGGCGATACATGCTGCAATACGGTCCGGCATGGAGGCGAACAGATGCCTGATGTTGTTCTGCGGCAGACTGGACAACATGTGTTGGACGGTGTGCTCCAAATCCA
Source organism: Macrothele yani (assembly GCA_039090855.1). NCBI lineage: Eukaryota > Metazoa > Arthropoda > Arachnida > Araneae > Macrothelidae > Macrothele > Macrothele yani. The sequence continues at coordinate 125,315,441 of CM077024.1, read as the reverse complement.
GGATAGTGCAGCACGGCGGCAACTGGCGTTTCAACTGGTCCAATACATGCTCGATAAGGGACATGTCCAGGAAGCGGGCAGGCCATGGAAGCGTCTGTACATGAAATAAGCAATTATGGGCAACCTGAGCCGTGTGCGGGCGAGCATTATCCTGTAGGTATAGCGCAGTTGGAATCCCGGCCAGGAATGAGAGCACATGGAGCCGTAGGATCTCATCCACCATACACGCTGGGACGTCAACGATCCACGTACCACTAGAGCTCATCGGCTGTCGTAGGCAATGGCTCCCCAGACCACAAAGCCTGCAGTGGGAGAGGTGTAGCGCTCGATAGCGAGGTTGGGATTGTGCCGTTGACCTAGGGACCTCCACACCCGTATACGATGATCATCTGTTCCCAAAACGAAGCGGCACTCATCGCTAAACACCACACGTCGCTCTGGCCTGGCACCACTGCAAACGGAGCCGGCAATGTTCTGGTGTTAATGGCAGCACACGTGAGGGGCACTGGGATAGCAGATTCGCTTCCGCGAGGCGTTGGGAAATGGTTCGTGAGTACACAGGAGCCTCTACATCTGCCTGCATAGTGGACCGTGTTCCCGTGGGATTCGTTCGCGCCTGGCGCACGATCCGTCGATCCGCTCTACCGATGGCGCTCTTGGTCAGTCCGGAGCCACCCCGTTGTGTGGCAGTGTCGTCACGTGTCCAACGCTCCCAACACAGTCGGACGGCATGGTCAGAACGATCCACGTGGCAGGCTATATGGCGCACCGACCACTTTGCGGTTTTCAGCCCGCTGATCAGGCCTCTCTCAAAGTCCGTAAGTTGCGTAAGTCTACGTCTCTGGCGTCTACCCGACATTCTTTTCACTCTGCATTGTTTCTTGTGTCGGCCGGCGCATTTCGCTTTCATCTGGCATTGACTACACTTCGGTTTATAAGGCTGCCGGTTCGTGCTTGCAGCGCCACCACTGGCTGTGCGGTCATGCGCAACTGCACCAAACGTGGATCATTTGCCTACCAACATGCACTCTTGCTATTTGCAAAGTTCCGCGGTTGTGGAATGTTTTTTTCTAGGTGCGCAAATTTCATTGTCCGTGAGTGTATATGGATATGTTTTCTAACGTCAAGTATGAGCTGTCAGATGTTAACCATAATATTTAAAAAAGGTTCTATTATTCAGTTCAAAGCCCAACTTCTTTTTCAATATGACTTTAATTTTTCATCTCGACCGGACTGGAACGATCGCAGATTTCATTTTTCACAAGCAAGTCACATGATGTAAATGACATCACTATGTTCATATAAAGATGTTAGCTTGAATAACAATATTGAAACACAGAGTATAAAATTAAAAAACAACTTTTATTTCTTCATATATAAAGCATTACAAAAAAATGACAAATACTATATTTTTGAAAAGTGAATGCTTTTTTCTCCTTTAGAGCAATTGCAGCAATAAGAACAAATTTTTGCAAAATAAAAAGACTTTTTTTCACGTTATCTGAAGAAAAATTGAAGAACATCCGTTATTCACGTGAATGTTTCAACATTGGCTCTCACATTACAAAATCATTGGTGTATCGACGATAAGAATCAAATTAAAAAGAAGTGTTTTTGTTAATCCTAGGCAATGGTTAATAATAAATTTCATCGCGCATAACTTAATTAGACAAATGTACGGTGATGAGAAGCTACCCGGAAGAAATGTAGATACTCGCATCCAGAAAGGAAATTCGTTCAGGCTGTATATTTTTTCAGATCTCTGATTCCGAAGACATGATGCATCGACCTTCAAAATATGTCGCGAATTTTGGAAGCGTGAGCAAGAGATTTCAGAACACGATTGTGCGATTTTAATACGCTGTTGTTTCAAGATTCGCTAAACACAACTTCTGCAAAAATCGATGAAAAAGGAATTATAGCTGTGGACAGCATTTCCAAAATTAAAGAATTTGATTTCGCTGCTGAAGTAAGCTCGAACTTTAAAACAGAAATCTGATGAACTTTAAAAGCAGAGCTACGGCAAATATGCTTAGTAAAAAAAAAAAGAGAATTTCTAAGAAATTTAGAAGGCCTGAACGAGAATGGAAATTTGTTCATTGTGCTCAGGTTGTAAGTGCAACTGAATGATTTTTTTTTCGTAAAAGTATACCGAAAGGAATACTTAGAAAAAGAAAAAACAAAAAAACAAGGGATAAAACGGCCGGGACTTAAGGAAGATAAGGGAGCTTAAGGTGCTTAAATTGCATTATAAATACTTGACTGTTGGAGGGCTTATTTCAATGACTCAATATACACAGCAAATTTAGAGAGAAAAAGAGAGGAAATTTTAAATCTGGTAACACAGAAAAAAAATTTAAATCAGATAATCCAGCTCTACTAATTCCAACTCGATATTGTTTCCCTTGACAATCGCTTTGCAATCTTTAATAACTTTATTCTGCTGTTTACAGTTAATGAATTCTATTCGCTCTAATTTATTGTTCAGCCTTATTATTTCCTGTAAGGGGATTTTTGTAGCATCAGCATTTCGTAGTCGAAGTATTTGCAATTCAGGAAAGGTTATGCCGTGCAGCGCACTCTCTGCCAGTTCACCTGTTAAATCTAGAACCCTGACGTTTCGCGCATGTGATAATATGTTCGAAATATTTTGTACACATATCAAGCTTGCTTTACGAATGTTACACGTCATTTCTTCAATATTGGGCAAAGCGATTTCTTCACGAGATAATGGGTAATTACCAGTCTCTCCACTGCAATCAATTACTAGTTTTCTGATATTGTGGCACTCTTGAAAGAAGAAATTAATTAAACTGAACTCTAGTCGTACTTTGCAAAAGACAAGATATAAACTTTCTATTTCGCTGCCAACGTTACTTAAAACCTCTACAAGCTTCATAGAATATGGGTGACAGTCATAAAAATACAAATCATACAAAATTCGGGAAGTAAACATTTTTAAAACTACAGGTTTTGTCGAATACAGTCCAAGATGAATTGAGCTTAGCTTAGGACAGCTGCTGAGAGTAATGGTTGCCTCTGTCAGCGTGGAGTTTGGTGCCACATTTATTTCAGTGAGTTGTAACGTTGCAGGAGGTGTTCCATTTACTGCAGCAGCTGTTTGAAGTTTCACAATGCCTTTCATAATATCAGGGGGACTCAATAAACAAAGGTTCTTCATTAATAAATTCAAGCCGAAAACCTCTAGCATTGGCAGGTGTTGCAATGCGCAGGCTATTGCGTCTTCAGATGCGCCGCGCAGTTTCACTTGTAATTTCCGAAGTTGCTTGCCCACTTTCCTGCAGTGTCCATTTTCTGGACAAAAAACAAATCCACTTTGTTTGGAACTATATTTGCAAAAAGAGAACAAGAGGTTTTCCGTGAAGCTGCCAGAGTATGCACTGAGACTCTCTATAAGAGGACTTCCGTCAAAGATTCTTTTCACGACCTGATCGTTAGAGTCCTGGAGTGACACGGATTGTAGGTTCTGGAATCTAGGACTAGCACTTGAAAATCTGTCATCCACCCACCAGCAACGCTCGCTGTTTACAATCTTTATATTCTAAACAATAAAAGACAGAAGTAAAGAAATAGGATTAATTAGGTACATTAAATATATATTTTAGATCAACAGATCTACAGTACAAGAAATCTCCAAAAAATATCCTTGCGACTAAATTGTATAAATTCTTCAAAGATATCATGAAAACTGCTTAGATATAAAAATGACCCCTGTCGAATCAAGTTTTCTGATCATATCATAAAATCAATGAAGGAAGAAATATATTATCATATTTATTATATATATATATATATTTTAATATTATATATATATATATATATATATATATTTTAATATTTAAGAGCAAAACTGAAGACTAAGGAAAAAATTTTAGAATATTATATATATATATATATATATATATATTTTAATATTATATATATATATATATATATATATATATTTTAATATTATATATATATATATATATATATATATATATATATATATATATATATATTTTAATATTATATATATATATATATATTTTAATATTATATATATATATATAAATTTTACTCTTTCAGAAGTAACACAATGGAACGTTCACACAGACGACACAAGACATCACGTTATCACTAGAAGTTCTTGTAAAAGGCAAGCCTCAATCAGAGGCCTAATCCTCGGACAAGTATCGGCGAATAATTGCTGTAGTGCCGATGATTGCAGTCTTTTGTAACTCGGCAGTTGTTATTAATTTTGTTCCAACTCGGGTAAACTAGTCCATGAATTTGGGTGATATAATCCCTAGCGCGGCGATTATTATTGGCCGCACTGTCGTATTTTTCTTCCAAAGTCGGGTAGTTGCCAGAGCCCTGTATTTGTCTATTTTCTCCTTCTCCTTTTCCAGTACTCTACTATCTCCAAGGATGGCAATATCGATTAGGGTCACTTGTTGATTTTCAATCACAGTGATTTCGGGTATATTTGCGGTTATGTACTGATCAGTTTGTATTCGAAAGTTCCATAAGACTTTCACCCGGCCATTATCCAGGACTTTATCTGCTATATGTTGCCAGGCCTTTTCAGAAGTCGGGAATCCAAATTTGTTGCAGAGTGCCCAGTGGACTTTTCGGGCCACATCGTCATGCCTCTTTTTGTACTAGGTGTGGGCAATGACCGTGCACTCGCAAACCAAATGATGAACTGTTTCTTCACGGTTGTTAGACGTGAAGAAACAGACAGCAAAGGCGATATATACATGTATATATATATATATACAGGGTGCATAGGAAAGTCCCTTTAGCCTGGAATAACTTGCGAACGGAGAGATGTACAGTTATGCAAGTGTGATAACGGTGTTGTAAAGCGCCTACGCCCGATCGAATGCAACTAATAGCAGCGGCCCTAGAGGTGAAATGCAAAAGTTAGCCATTGCAAATCGAAAACGAAGAGAGATAGGGCAAAATTTCCAAATACAAAGTTGTAGAGCATCAATTAATTAGTACAAAACGACATTTTATTCACACGGATAAGATAACTTACTGCCTGAATACTCGAAATGTCCAAATTCGATGCGCGACCTATTGTGTGAGCGTTTGAAGGGAACAGGCATAGATAGGTATGAGCAAATACACACAATTTATTGCATAAATGCGTATCTATGTCAATACAGTTTGATGACGTCAGACAAAACGAAAACAAAAAAGGCAAACTGGCGCACAGTGATAAAAAGTTAATGTCGAGTATGTTCGAAGAGTTCGCCATTGCCCACGATATACATTTGTATTCGTGAAAGTAACTCTGCATGCACATTCCTCAGCATAGATGATGTCATACTATTGCAAGCATCTGTAACACGACGACGTAGATCCAGCAGACTTGTAGGTGCTGTTGCATACACCTGATTTTTTACGTAACCCCAGAAATCCAAGCTTGCCATTCTCACACAGCGTACGTAGTCCTAAACTTCTGATCAGGATATATTTTTTTTTTTATGTGGAGGGTTTTAGTAAGGGAGTGTCTGACCCCAGCTCTTAAACAACCCTTAGAAATAGGAAACTAGGAGATTTGGGCTAGAGCGCCCGATAGGAAAGTGAAACGGAAGTGAAGTAGAAAGGGGAGGAAGACGCCCTAATTTATTACCGGGGGGCCATTACCCGAGGTCCGACGTCTTAACGTGCCCATCCGACGCACGGCGGATATTTAGCGGATCGAGCGTTCGTTGTGCCTGGGATCAAACCTGAGGCCCTTTCCGTGGCAGTCACGAACGCTGTCCACTAGGCCACCCACGGCCCTTCTGATCAGGGTGCATCCTGCTACTGGTTTTTATATCGTAGGTACGGTACAAAGTCACAATCTGCATTTTCATACGGCTACATTTGCGAAATGTGAATATGCAGATTCGAATCGTCGCGCATCCATTTCGGACATTGTAGGGTATTCAGGCGACAATTTACCTTATCCGTGCGAAACAAATGCCATTTTGTACTAATCAATTGATGCTCTACAACTTTGTAATTGAAAATTTTGCTCTCTCTTTTTGTTTAACTTCCGCATTTGGAAATATTGGGAAACTTTGCTCTATCTCTTGTTGTCTAACTTCCGCATTTCGCTACTAGGGGTGCTACTATTGGTTGCATTTCGATAGGGCGTAGTCGCTTTACCATACCGTTATCTCACTTGCATAACTGTACCTCTCTCCGTTCGCAAGTTATTCCAGGCTAAAGGGACTTTCCTATGCACTCTGTATATACAGTATAATATAATTTTTAAGTTCTAAAAAAGCATTTTAAAAAATGTAAGTAGATGGCTTTGTTGTATTATATAGTATACTAAACCAGCATGGGGATTTTTGCTTGAAGCTGAGAAATTTCATATTGATAGGTATTTAGAGAAATGACGAATTTTATTTATTTTATTTTTTTCGCTGAAATATAGTCTATTCAGCATGTATAATAGAAATTCGACACCCTCATTTGGGACCGATTTTTAGTTCTTGTTTTATCAATATATAAACGCCGCCATTGTTTCCAAAGGACAGCGGACCGCTTTGAACCTGTGAAAATGTAAACAACTTGTAATACGACCGTTGTTGCTTTTGAAACAGATGTCGAGTGTAATATTTGTTATTGTGGTTTTACAAAGTTTATTAAACTATAATGTTCAACGTAGTACATATATAACAGTAACATGATGATGTCACAAATATCTTTCAAATACGTAACAGTAATGTAACGAAGTTACATATGTCTTTGAAATACGTAACACGCAGTAACATGAAGTTGGTATGTTGAAGTTACAAAGATCTTTCACTGTAACGTATCTGTTATGTTTCAAAGTTATGCAACGTTTGAGGACATTTTGACGTAACCATAAGGTTTTTGAAAAAAATTACAGTTACATTGCGCAATGTATCTGAAAAGTCTCAATGTTTCAGTGCTACGTAATTGTAACATATACGAAATATTCTGTGCTGTGTGGGTTATGAACACACACACACACAAACACAGGCGCGCACGCGAACGCAAGATCACAAACACACACACACATTCCTCTATTGGCCTCAAAATACCGGTGGTTCGCACGGCCGGGAATATGAACTCAAAATAAAAAAACAAACAAAAAAACAAACGTGAAACTTGATTTGAATAACAGAATAACAATTTATTACGCTTTAGGCCGCCCTGGTGGCGCAGTGGTCTAAGCGATGCCTTCTGATCATTTGTCCGAGATGGGTCAGTTTTTGAGTTCCGGTGAGGCATGAATGTCATGTTTGTCTCACGGTGCTGGTTCTCTTCCTTCCCTAGAACCAGTGGCCCTAAATTAGGTACCGACAACTGCTTGTAGCCGACTGAGTTGCTCACGGTTGTCGTTAAACCTCCATTAAAAATAAAATTATGCTTTAGCGAAACCTTAACATTTTTTCACTGTTCCTAGGAACCTTGATACCAGTTAGACTGAAAATATTGCTATCAACTTTCTCATTTAATTTAGTAGTTACCATTAAAGATTTGTTCTGATCATTTCTTATTATTCGGTATCAGCCATTTAACTCCGACTGTTTCCTTTTCTATTTAGAGTTCACATACACATACATATCACTAAGCTGTTCTCTGAGATTCAGAGGTTTCCCGTTACCAACAAATTACCAGATTCTTATGAAACAGCAGTGCTAGTGCTACCATCTTTATTCTTTACAACACAGGATCCTTTCGTCCAATGAACTTCATTAGTTTATTCTTAGCTTTCCGATTCACACAGTTCTTCCGCATTACATGTAGCCCATTATTAAGCCAAACGATTTTTAAAGCACCTACTCCTGCGATAGAGTAGGTGCTTTAGAAATATTTCCTTACTACTTTTGGATATCCTTCACTACAAAACTTTGAAATCAGCAAAAAAAAAAAAAAAAAAAGAATCAAACAAAAATAAATAATAAATAAATCAAATAAAAATAAAATAATAAGTAAATAAAATAGAAATAAATAATCAATAAATAAAATAAAAATAAATATTAAATAAATGAAATAAAATTAAATAATAAATAAATAGAAGGAATTCAGGGAACTGTGTTACCAACGCTCCTAGAGTTTCCCAAAAATATGTAGGTATGTCTCATATCCAAAATAAGTAGTATACCGAGGCAATCAAATGGTCAAAAAATGTCCTTCCTTCCATCCTTTCGTCAGTTTGCTAAATTCTGCTGTAACATTCGGTGACTGAATTCGAATGTTACAGATAAGAACTAATTTCTGCATTCTTTGGAAAAGGGTGGGGGTGGGGGTGACTCTTCACGCTGAGCGTGAACGAATGGGATATAGCTCGTTTTCTTTGGAAACATTTCCCTGAAAAACCAAGTCGATTACAATCGAAGTCGAAAATTAGGTGATAATAAATGTTGAGCGTATAATCTTACCTTTATAGAATGCGTGTTAGAAGCATCTGCTTACAATTTTCAAAGATCAAGAAACAGCGGAATGGAACTTACCTACTGAAACAACTGGAAATTCACGATGCCATCTTGCAAGGGAAAACATATTACACTTTTCAAATGAATTTGTTAAGAAATGCATTCCAAAATTTAACAAACATAATTATCGCTGCTGGAAATGAAACACTACTGAGAAAAAAATTACTTCACTTCCATTAACCTTTAACACGTACAGTGTGCTTACGCAAAACTAAATAATATGCTTACGGAAAACTAAATAATATCCGTACGCAAAACTAAAATAATAAATAATTTCGCTAACAGGAAGAATTAGTTTCCTTAAGGTCGAGTACACAAAAAATTAGCGAAAATTCCATACAAAATAACAAAACAATTTATCATAGGAGATGATATAAGTCAGACTTGAACACAAACGCTCAACTACAGAATTTCATCAGGGAAAAATGAATTTTCTTATAAAAGATCGAGTACTTGAAGAATTAGCGAAAATTGCATGTGAGAAAAATTGAACTAGAGGGGAGAATATACACTGGTGTGAAAAAATTAAGGACGAAGAGGAGAAATTAGCATAACAGCGGAACGAGCAGGCAGAACGGACCGAAAGACCACTCAGGAGATAGACTAGGGTCCGGTACGGTAGGTCATGCGCATATATACAGCATGACGTAGGGCGGGGAGGGTGTCAGAAGGGTATAAAGCACACGGGCGGTGTACGCTCAGCTATTCGGTGAAAGCTATTGCACGGTGTACATTGGTTTCAACGACGTCGAGTTGCTGCCACCGTGTGATATGGCCAACAGACAATTCAGTAGACGACATCTCGATGCTCGCGTCATTGGGAAGTTGGAAAAAGGTCGAAGTGTGACTAGTGTGGCCGAGGAGTTCGGGATCGCTCACAGCATCGTTTCACGAGCTTGGAGAGCATTTCAAACGACAGGAACAGCTGCCCTGTCGTTTGAACTACTACAGAACAAAAGACTAGGAAGCGCCAGCTGTCTGAGAGTGAAAACAGTGACCAAGAAGATTTGCTACCAGCAATGAAGTCCTTACAGATAGATGGGATTGATCGAGAAAACAAAGTGACTAATTATGTTCGTGGGACTGATGAACAAGAAACTTTGCAAATGGAATTTTGCGAAGAAAAGAGTGAACAAGAAGTGAATGGATTGTCTCTAGAGGGAAACGGTGAAATTGAAATCATCAATGAGATAGTGAGGACACCGAGTGAGCCACAACTACGTGTTGCATCGGTGATCAGTATGAGCACAGAAGAACCTGAAGAATATGTTAAAGAGGAAGAACCGAAAATGACTGTCGAAGAAGAACCTTATGAACCTGTTGAAGTGACGGTTAAAAAATATTTTCCGGAAGAATTAGAATCTGCGGACTCGGATATGGAGGAAAAATCTCGGGAACAGAACGATGAAAAGGAGTAAAAATTCAGGTTTTTCAAAACTGGGGAGACATCGGGAGAAACCGATTCCGACATTGACTATGCCACCGTATCCGAAATGAGAAGGCAATTCCTGAAACCAAAGGTTAGAGCAAAGGTCGGGAAAAAGAACCCAGCTCAAATACGTGCCGAAATCGACCTGAAGAAGGCGGGGGGAGTGATGTTAGAAGGTCTGTCACATGTTGTTCAAAGATAAGAATTAACCTAAGGGAAAGAGAAACTAGTTTTGTGTCCCTATGTTTCCCTGGTCGGAGAAAGTGGTTTTTCATTACCCCATGTCCTTTTGCTCAATATCTTTGTTTCTTCCATTGGGAGTTTGCTTAACGGGAAAGTTTTGTTTCCCTAGGAAACACGTGGAGGAGACGGGAATTATCAGATATTTTTGGGGGTAATTTCGTACAGGTTACTATGAACACACAGAGGTTTATAAATTTTGCTTCTTGCAATATTTTAGGCCTTAAAAGGCGCCCGAGGCAGGATTGGGTAAAAGGTTATATGGAGAAGAATAAAATTGATTTTCTCCTGGTTCAGGAGACCCATTTTCGGGATGTTAAGGATGTTTATGCTTTTAAGAAAGCCACGAATTTAGGGGTGAGGTTCTCCCTCGGGAATCATGGGTACAAAGGAGTGGCTATTTTTTTTGAGAAAAAACATGATAAGAAGGTTGGGAGGCCTGAAATTGATGAAGAAGGTAGGATTGTGGCGGTCAGGATTAAATTTCCGGATAATTGGGTTAAGGTTATTTGTATTTATGCTCCGAATGTTGCGGCGGAAAGAAAGATATTTTTCAGTAAGCTGACCCATTTTATTAATGGGGGGAGATAACATCATTATGATGGGGGATTTCAATACTGTCATGGATCCACACTTAGACAGAACCATGACTACGGCTCATGGAGCCCTGTGCTCTAAGGTTTTCAGGAACATTATGAGTAATTTTGGGATGGGTTGAGTAATTTTGGGATGGGTGATGTTTGGAGAAAAATTTTTCCCGATCAGCCTGGGTATACCTGGTATCGGGGAATTTGTGCTACCCGCATCGATTACTGTTTTTCTAGGAATATGAGTGACATTAAAGGGATTGAACTTGATAACCCAAACAGTGACATATTTTTTGTTTCTGACCACAGGATTCTCCGTGTCAAAATGGTCCTTGGGGGAAAGTTTCAAAAAAGGAAAGGCTATGGAGAATGGATAATTCCCTTCTCAAAGAGGAAGCGGCTAGGAAAGCTTTCATTGATATTCTTGTGGAAAGGGAGGATGTTGACAATGGGGACGACCCGGAATTTTGGGAAGGGAAAAAAGGCAAAGTGGCGGAGGTGGGAAAACACCTGTCCAGGACTAAAAATATGAAGGAGGTGGGATATCACAATTTCCTGAATAATGTTTGGAGAGCACTCTGTAAAGGGGAAAAGGATAACGTTGATAACTCTCGCCCCAAAAAGGAAATTGAAGACCTCTTGAACGAATTTTATGTTGAAAGTGGGAAAAGAAATCGAATGGATATTTTGCATAACGAAATATCGGAGGAGGAGGATATCAACCAAGTTTATGCAAAAAGGGAAGCAAACAGGCAAAGGGAGGTTCTGAGGGAATTAAAAATTAGTGATAAGATTTGTTGTGATAGAGAAGCTATTCTTAGTCAGGTCGCTGACCATTTTGAGGAATTCTACAGGAAAGACCAGATTAACAATTTGGATATCTTGGACTGGATTGGTGACTCCCCGGTCATTTCGGAGGAGCTTAGAGAGGAAATGGAAATTCCAATTGAGGTGGGAGAGGTTAGGGCTGCAATTAAGGAGTTGAATAGTGGGAAGGCTCCGGGTTTGGACGGGCTCACTATTGAATTTTATAAAGAGTTTAGTGGTTATGTAGCCCCCTGGCTCACTGGAGTTTTTAACAGCATCATTGAAAGGGGAGAAATGACAGAATCTATGAAAACATGTAAGATTACCCCTTTTAATTAAAACGCCTGGCACGGTAAATAGAGAAATTGGGGGTGGAGGCCGGTATCGCTTTCCACCATTGATTACAAAATTTTGGCTTCGATAATTCGGAAGCGTATTGCCAGGGTTTCTGGGATTCTAGTGGGTGAAGAACAAACGTGTGGTATTAAGGGAAGAAATATTTATCATAATTTGTATATTTTCAGGGACGTTATAGAGTACGTGGGGAAAAAGGAGTTCAAAATGAGTCTGGTTTCTTTGGATCAGAATAAAGCTTTCGACCGGGTCTCCCATGATGTTATCGTCAAAATTATGGAGACGCACGGGTTTGGGGATTTCATGTGTCAAGCCGTGAAAGTTCTTTATAAAGACATGAGAGGGGTTATCAATATTACTGGGGCTAATTCTAGAAGCTTCCAGATTACGAAAGGTGTTAGGCAAGGATGCCCTTTCTCTACTTTGTTGTTCGTTATCATCTTAGAAACATTTCTGCGGAAAATTCGCAATGATAATCAGATTGAGGGGTTTAAAAGGCCGGGGATGGGAAAGAATAGGGTTAAGTTTCAAGCCTACGCCGACGATGTTATCTTGTTTTTAAAAAATGAAAATGACGTCATCAGGATGAGTAAGATTTTAGAAGGGTATTGCAGGAGTACAGGAACTGTAGTTAACAATGTTAAGTCCCAGGTTTTGCTATGGGGTCGGTGGGACAGGGCGATGTTTAGAAATTTGGCCATTACGAATGGCCCAATTAAAATACTTGGTCTGTACTTTGATGGAAAAGAGGTGCACGAAAAAACTTGGTCTGAAATACAAACGAAGATTGAAGCTGAGAGAGATTTTTGGAAGACAATTCCTCTCTCTCAGGTAAACAGAGGGAAACTTGTTAACGCACTTTTCAATAGTAAAATTACGTTTGAGGGGCTATGACGCCGGGAAAAGCATGGATAAGGATCTATACGAGAGTTATGTTTAATTTTGTATGGAGTGGGCACAATGGGGAGGAAGTGAGTAGAATCAAACTTTATAGGCCCCTTGAGGAAGGGGGTTTTGGGGTAAAAGACCTTGGGAAATGGTTAAGTATACGGGGCAGTTCTTTAAAGTTAAGGAACTCTTAACTGGAAATTTCATGGGTTGCAATTTAATTGCCTATTTTCCCATGATCGAACTACGTAATTATGGGGTGGAATTTGATTATGTGGGTCCTAAACGTGAGTTGGGGGACAAAATGTACAAAATTGACGGAAAATTAAAACACATTATACAGAACAATAGCGGGGGTAACAAACACTCTTGGCAAAGTGTGTATGACTCTTTGTTGGAGAAACCTCAGGGAAAAGTTATAGAATTTCGCACAAGTCCTGAATTTGATTAAAAAAAGGGGTGGAATAATATTTTCCGTACTCAATGTCGGATGAATGAAAGAGACTTTTTGTGGAGGTTGGCTCATGATGTATTATATCTTAGGAAGAAGATGGCTAGATGGGGGGTCACGAAAACTGATAGGTGCCCCTTTTGTAACCAGTGCGAGGATAGGGAGCATCTTTTTTTCTCGTGTATAGAATTGCAAAAAAAGTTCGGGAAAGAATTTGTAAATGGATTGGGAAGCCCTTGTTTACTAGGGATATGGTCATTTTTCATTCCCCTATTGAGGGAAGAGGGAAAGTGGTTCACAATCTACTTATTGCGGTCACCAAATTTAAAATTTGGAAAGAAAGAAATAGACTAATTTACTGAGATGTCAATGGGGGTCCCCCGGCTAACATTAACACGATGATCTGGAAGACTAAATGCGAAATTAGGGATAGGGTGTGGGTTGATTCCCGTCGTCTCACGTGTTCCCAGTTTAGAAGCAAATGGCTGGGTTGGCCCAGAATTGTTACAGGGACTAGGAAGAATATTTTCTTTCATTGGTAAATCATCTCTGGCTGGCTATGGGGCAAACTTGTTCTTTGTGGGTTTTTCTTGGTTTTGTTTTAGTTTTGTGGTTTTGGTGCTTTCTTGCTTGGATGATGGAGAACTCTCTCTCCAATTTCCCCCTTTTTTGTTCATCCACATGGTGGGTTGGGGATGTTGGGTATTCTTTCTCCAAATTTACCTGCCCTGCTTATGAGTTAACCGTCCTTTTTTTCCTTTTTGAGGTTGTCTCTGGGTTATTTGCGGTTGTCTCTGTTTTTTTTTTCCCCCGCTTCTGGTTTTTTTCTCCTTGTGGGGGCCCACCTGTTTTTCTTTTATCTTTTATTGTCTTCTTTCGGGTGTGGGTTTTAACAGTTCGTTGCGGATTAGGCTGCGGGGCCTTGTTTTCTGTCCTGTCCTGGAATGTTGGGTGTGGTGGTATTAAATAGTCCACGGATTAAGGGATTAAGATAATCTACTAATTTCCGGTGTGGTTTTCTGACCGCTCTCTGATGCTATCTGCTTATTTCCGGCTCCAGTGTGTTGATTTTTAATCCGTCTATCTTCCTTCAAGGTCTAAGGGTTTCATTGTTTGTTGAGTTATTGCCTTGGTGTTCTCATGATTCTGCGTGCTGTCGGATAGCATCTTTCGTTTGTCTCTTTCCGCTTCCTTCTTGATCGGCCTTGTGCCTTGCCTGTTTCACGAACATCCGGTTGGTTTGTTTTTCGTTTTTTTTTCTCTTGAAGCTTTCTTGTGCAGTTTTTTTCTTGGTCTCTTACTGTTTCTTTCTCCTCTGCCCCGAACTGGGAAACCTCCCATGATCCATGGGCGTATTCCATGGGTGTGGGAACCCCCTTAGCGGTGCCTTTGTGCTACTTTGTGTTGTATTTTCTTGTGTGTAATTCTTTTCTCTCGAACCTACCTTTGCCTTCGGGTGGTAGGGTTGAGATCCTTTCCGTTCTTTGGTTTCCTTTCTTCGTTTGTGTTGAAATCAACTCGCGGCGTCTCTCTTCCGGGAGGGACAAGGCGAGCGGCATCGCCTCCCTTGATGCAGTGTTAAATGGTAAACTGGGTCTCTGGAGGATAAAGGGTGTGGGTTGTTGGTAGATAAGAGTCCCACACCCTGATAGATCTTATCACATCTTGATGTCGACAAAGTTGGAAGAAGGTCGAAGTGTGACTAATGTGGCCGAGGAGTTCAGGATCACTCACAGCATCGTTTCACGAGCTTGGAGAGCATTTCAAACGACAGGAACAGCTGTCTGAGAGTTTAGCAGTGGTCGTCCACGAGCAACCACGACGGCGGATGACCGGTATATTGTCCTACAGGCGAGAAGAGACAGACGGCAGACAGCGGGAGAAATCGCAAGGCACACGCAACATACAACTGGACGTTCGTTATCGCGTTTTACCGTATCCAGGAGGCTACACAAAGGTGGTCTATTTGCACGACGACCAGAACGGGTGTGCCATTAACGCCTGCTCATCGGAGACGGCGGTTTCTGTGGCGCCAGGAACACAAGAATTGGACACATCAGCAATGGGGTCGAGTTCTCTTTACGGATGAGAGCCGATTTAGTCAGACGAGCGATTCTAGACGTATAAACATTTGGAGAGAGCAGGAAACACCCAATCACACCTCCATCATCATTGAAAGGGACAGGTTTGGAGGTAGCGGAGTTCTGGTTTTGGGCAGTATCATGCTTGGTAGCCGTACTGACCTCCACATCTTCCCAGGAGGTTGAATCATTGGTGCCCGCTACTGTACCAAGGTTCTGCTGCCTCACGTTTGTCTGTTTAGAGGTGCTGTGGGTCCTGAGTTCCTCTTCATGGACGACAACGCTACACCTCATCGTACAGTGGCTGTCGCAGAGCTCTTGGAGAGTGAAGATATTCAACACATGGATTGGCCCGCAAGATCCCCGGACCTAAATCCAATCGAACACGTGTGGGAACTTCTCGGGAGACGCTTGGCAGCACGTCACCAGCCACCAGCAACTATTTCGCAGCTGCGATTGGCGCTACAAGAGGAATGGGCCGCGATGCCTCAACAGCTCCTTAGCAATTTCGACCTCATGGACAGAAGTTGTAAATCATGCAACGCAGTCAGGGGAGATCGTATCCCCTACTAAAGACTGGATTTTTCTTGGCAGCCGCCTGTCACATGGACGTTTCTGTCTTCTGTGCAGTTGTGCTCGAAGCTACTTTTTCAACAAAGTGCCTTTGTATTCCTTGTTTGGACGGTTTTGCTCACTTGTCCCATATTCTTACATCTTGGGGATCTTATGGTATGATTTGAGTCGATGTGGAGCACTTCTGCACGACGTTACCTTCGAAAAACCGCCTCGTCCTTAATTTTTGCACGCCAGTGTAATACACGATCGAATGACGAATGCAAATTATCATTCGTTTTCAAACACAAATTCGATGGGCGATATTTAAGCTGTTTGTTGATAACGTTATCGGAACCATTTAAATTCTTCCTTCACGTTCTCTGAAAGTGACTCCAAACAAACTTTTTCGGTTTCGCTCTGGACAAAGCTTAATTTACAGATCAATTGCAAGGAGAATGCCCATTTTTCTGAAAAACGAAAATGTATCCGTTTCAAGAGTTCGATGATTGGTCTCCTTAAAAGTATATAGAGATAATACTGGGCTAATCATCTTGCTAAATTAAATGACCTCAAAAAATAATATTAAAAACTGTAAAATAAAATATTTGACAATATCGATCTCTAAATGAAAGCCGGAATAACAAGAAATTTTAAAATGACATAAGGAACATGAACTGAAATGGAAGCTAGACGGGCATGCGTTCCTCCAATCCAACAATCAGACACACACATACAGACACACAAAGATCTTAACGCACAGTGTTTTCCATGGAGAGTATCAGGAACATTCACTCTTGATAACAGAATTATCTACAATAAAAAAAAAAAAAAGAAAGAGCATTTAAAAGAAAACGAAGAAAAATTAAAAATTTACCTCGCAATGAGAAGCCATGTAGGTTAAGATATCTGGTGATTCTAGACATCCCGTCTTTTCCGGGTTATATGGACTAAAGGTCGTGTACTTGTTAAAGATCAAACTCAGACACGGCCAGGCTTCAACATTCTTTGGATCTCCATGCCGAAATAGGAAGTCAATAAAATGGCTTAATTCCTCATTCTTGTGGTCATTTTCGCAGAAAATTTGGAAAATCTTCTTTAGCAATCCATCGGTGTAGTGAATTCCTGGAAACGAGATTTATAAGCCAATAAAGGGAGAATCTTAGGGAAAAACGCAAATGAAAGCAAAGTGACAGAGTTTGTAAAACAATAAATTGGCAATGGCAAAGATATTCTGAGTAAGTGGACATGATCGAAATGATCCTTGTGCTATGTTATTTCTTCAAGTGCATTCACAAGAACAGAGCTCTCTCTCCCTCACACACACACAGAACTGGTGGCTCGGCTAAACTCTGACAGCCAATATTTTTGTGGATTAGGTTCGAGGGGGAAAAATACATGCAAGCACAATACCTTTCTCCTCATGAAAAAAAAAAAAAGAAAGAAAAAGAAGAAAGGATCCAGTAGTCCAGGAATGTTACTAAGGGAGTACAAGGGTGCGCGGGAGATCATCTTGAAATTTTCTTTCCGACGCAGCCGCCCACAAACTTTAAGATGTGCTATTTAACATTTTTTTTTAACCTTACAATTTTATCTGGGCTTTGTCAAGTGATAAAGACCTCCTGCTTTTCGTCCTGTATTGCTACGTATCTTGCATTTCTTATCAAAGAAATGCAAAATACGCAGCAACCGTGTTTGAGTTTAAATTGGTTATCGAACCGAAATAATATCCATAGAGCCATGAAAATCTAATTGTCTTCCACTCATCCAAATAATTTGCTTCAGGAAGGTGAATAAATTTACTAAGTGTTCATTACTAATGGCTCTGCGGTTTGTTTGTCCTAATAAGTCCGAGATCCAACACGGAAAGTGGAATCTAAAGCTGTACCAGCACTTATTAGCCTGTCCCGGGGTAAGGATGGATCAAGATGTAACTAACATCTGCGCAAGGTTAATAGTGGAGTCTACTGACCGAGACTGTACTTTGAAAGAGCTAAGTGCAAAACGAGGATGCTGGCTTGAGGAAAAGTAATCAAGGAGGAGGGCGGTATATGTAGTATATGTTGTATTTGCGTATCTTTATTTCCCCCTCAACCTCAATCCATGAAAACATTTGCTTTCAGGTCCGTCTCGTAGGCACAACATTTTCATTTAACCAGTGCCAGCTATTGGTGCTCATGGCATTGTTTAATGTTTGTTACATGGATATGCACTCTTCAGATTTTACTAATTTCATTAAAAATGGATAGACGGAACATTAACAAAAGTTAAAACAAATGACCACAAACTTTGAATTCTTTTATGTTCCAAAAAGTGCAAAAACTTCGAGACAAATTCAAAATTAATAAGTATGTATCCGAGTGAGGAGAGGGCGATTTCACGACTTCCTTTGCAGTATGCAATAAACAGCATTAAAAATTATTCCTTTCAGTGTTTCGTAAATTAATTTTCTATCAAACTTCCCCTATCAAACATAACACTCGCCCACCCTGATTTCGAAGTCTAGCGACTTTCCTGACCTGTCGCTCTACTTGCATTTCGTTCTGTCCGTCTTACTGATTCACATTTCAGTCTGGTGCCGGAATTTTACCGTCACTTTTATATCTTTTGCCAAACTTCAATAATCAGCTGCCTCTTCCTACTTCTCAGTCAGGCTACGGGCCTGACGTGACGTCGTACAGTGTCGAAAATATTTTCTCTGCCTACATAATAATCGCAACTTACAAGGTGTAAAAGTTTTTCGACTATATTTGATTGACTGCCGTGACGATAGTACTAACCTATTCATTATAAAGTCTGAAGTGGCTCGGTGTGAAGTTTCAGCAATGTGCACAAAGCAGATCTACTGGAAAGTCGTATTTTAGTTGAAAAAGTTAAATCACATCGTCATGGATTTAAATACTGCAAGTGGCAATAACTATCGGTTTAAATCTGGAAAAAAGGAAAATAAAATAATCAAAAATGTGACTGCGCTTTTGGCTGACGTTACACGTTCAGTAATAGTGTCATTACTTGAAAGTATTGACAGTGATATCGAACCTGAAAGGTCGCTAGAGATGGAATGACCGCAAGTAATGATGTTGTAATAACGCGGATCAGGATATACTAAAATCGGAGCGTCAGTATTGGCGGTTGGAGGGGATACTGTCATTTATACTGATCGTGTAAGTGCTCGCGCGTCAGTAATAAAACATTAGTCAGTTCAAATTGCCAAGCACTATGGACGGTTATGTAATCATTAGTAGTGAGTAGCCAGAGTGCAAAGTCTACGCAAGCGAAGCCATTGGAGAGGAAGATGATATTTCGATGGGGTTCGAAGATAAAATCTTTATATATTTCGATGGGGTTCGAAGATAAAATCTTCGAACCCCATCGAAATATATAAAGCTTTTCCAGAACTGTGAAATTCCTAACGTACCTATCGTACATGAACAAAACTTAAAGAAACGTAGCTCTAGATAAGCTGGTAAACATTTGTGGTGAAATGATACAAGAGGTCAATCGTACTGAGGTGAGGAGGACAATAAATACACTCATATCAAACTCGCATGACACTGTCTTTCCGATAACACTATCTTCCCTGCCTAAAAGCG
Source organism: Macrothele yani (assembly GCA_039090855.1). Taxonomy (NCBI): domain Eukaryota; kingdom Metazoa; phylum Arthropoda; class Arachnida; order Araneae; family Macrothelidae; genus Macrothele; species Macrothele yani. Next base: position 125,295,985 of record CM077024.1, on the reverse strand, counting down.
GTTCAATCAATCGACGTAAGTTATTAAATGCCTTTTCAGTTATGCGGAAATAGTTATTTTTATCATCCCCTTCCCTAGGATTTATCTCCACCAATAAAACGGCATGTTAATACTTATCACGTTGTTTTTTGCAGTTCGTTCATTAAATACCGGGGCTTAAGCTAAAATTATAGCTAAAGAACCTTTTCTTTGCACATCCATTTCCGAATGCAGACAAAATCGGTGTATTCTCCGTGACGATTGAACTGGTACTGATGCAAAGTAATGACGCTTAACAATGAGCGTGTAACGCGTGAAAGTACCGACGGGGTAAATATGGAGTAATAACGGAGCCGTAAATGAAGTGCAGTAATGACAGTATTATTAGGCGTATAGTCTGCTTTAGGGAAAAAACACAATCAGCCGCCCAGTTGGCGCAGTGACCTAAGCGTTGTATTCTGATCATTCGTCAGAGATGGTACGGGTTCAAATCCCAGGGTGGCATTGACGTAGTGTTTGTCTTATGGAGCTGTTTCTATCCGTTCACTGGAACCAGTGCCCCTAAATAAAGGATAAAGGATGGCTGACTGCTTATAGCCTACTGAGCTGCTTACCGTGGTCGTTAAACCTTAAATCAAAAACAGAAACACTATCATAGTTCAACGATATGTTGGCATGCATTCATTCGTAAATATAAATCTTTTCACTTCTTAAGGTTTAAAGATCTCCCAGTACAGGCAATCTACATCTTCGCTTCTGGCTACCTGGAGATAGTGTTTATGAAAACGAATTTATAGCAAGGTTCACAGACTTGGTGTTACACAGGAAATAAAACAATTTGGAAGATAGAATTGAAAGTTGAGGAAAAGAAAAGCGACTCCCGCTGTTCTTTAAAAATAACATAAGCATTACTTACGTAGGACCGTGTACCAAGATCTGCTCTTTTCTTCTTCGTCGTATTTCCCATACTTCTGGCCGTGACGCACAATATTCGTTGCGACATTATCGAAACACAAATCTTGCAGACGAGGAAATTCGTTTCCGATGGACATATTTTACTTCGTCCTCAGCTAAGGGAAAATTCCAGAATCAGATCTCTCATTTTTATCACCGGTAACAAATGTATGCATTTATAAATTAAGAATAAACATCATATTAAGGATCATGGAAAATTTCTATTACACAGTTATTGAAATCACATTTCACAGTGTGCAGTAGACACAAATCGTGACTTCCTTCAAGGCGCAATAAAAACACATTTCTATTACACAGTTTTTGAAATCACATTAAACAGTGCGCAGTAGACACAAACTCTGACTGCCTTTACGGCACAATAAAAACACAAGAAAGATGACACTGAATTCTCGGGTGTAATGAATACATCTTTTAAATCCTTTCAGACACGAAAAAGATATTTATTTCCAAGCAGATTTGCAGAAAACTAAAGATTCAGCAAAAAAAGGAAATATCATAATCCCACCGTGGTAAAAATTGCATACACAACTTGTAATTTAAAATAAGCAACGTGAAAGGGTTATTTATAACCGTGTTAGAATTAGGAATAAATCTTTCACAGGCCCAGCGTACGTGTTACGGAGATTTAATATAGGAATTTCTGGAAAAAAATATTAAATCTGTTTTTGGTAGCATTTCTTATCCCTAGTGTTTTTAATTTTTCCTTGGGGGTGGGAAAATATTATTTATTTCCCCTAGTCAGGAAGTAACGGATTTTAGACGGCGCCTTCCAGTTGCATTTTAGGATTCCTCTCCAACGACATCACAATGGAGAGAGAGAGAGTAATTTGAGACATCGCTTTGTGCATTTCGTAGCCTCATTCGGGTTGGTGAAGTGCAATTAGCACCTTTTGCTGGTCTTTGATCAGCAGTTTCCGAAAAGATCAGATCATACCATATGTAGAGGATTTTAGGAAGGGAGAGTCTGACCCTAACGGCTGTCTCCTACGGACTCCTTTCGGAAGCGAGGGCGTGGCATGTTCAGGCCTGGAGAATCTAGCCCGCCCTTATTAGGAATCGCGTTTGCTTTACTCTAAGCGGGGAACTCTGATGATCAATGCAACTACTGAGCTGCTGAATATGAAACAAAATGGTGAAGTGAATTAAAGGAACGAAAGGAGTGAAGCTGAATATATCATTGATTGTTTCTATTTATATATATATCTATGTGTGTGTGTGTGTGTGTGTGTGTGTGTGTGCGTGTGCGTGTATTACTTCATCACCAACCCGCTTGGCCAGCGTGGTGAGTTATGGCCAAACCCCTCCAAAATGACTCCACAACTTAAATCCCGGCCCTCAGCCTCCGGCAGCTGGAATGTACCTGGCCAAGGCAGCGGCCAGTGCGACATGAAGGCAAAGGGTGCTAAGAATCCCCGGAGGACCGGACTAGGCTGCCATCTGATGCTGACCTTGGCTACGTATAATGGACGCTCCCTATCTTCTGATTCAAGGCTTCTTGAATTAGAAGAGGAACTACAAAGGATCAAGTGGGACATCGTCGGGCTAAATGAGGTAAGGAGAAAAGGAGAAGATCTCATTGAACTGAAAAGTGGACATCTCTTCTACTATCGTGGGACTGATACTGGCAGAACTAGTGGTGTTGGATTTATAATGAACAAGAAACTGAAGGATAAAGTTGTAGAAGTTGAAAGTTCCTCTGATAGAGCTGCACGACTCGTTATCCAACTCTCGAGAAGATACCAGGCTCAGATTATTCAAACTTATGCACCCACCACAAATCATCCTGAAGAAGAAATTGAAGAACTTTATGAGGAAATTCGTCATCTAAATAATAAAGGTAAGCAGCATTTGAAGATAATTATGGGAGATGTCAAGGCAAAAATAGGGCTACGGCAACAGAATGAAACTTCAGTAGGTAAATTCGGTCAGGGCAACAGAAATTAGCGCGGAAATACTCTCGTTGAGTTTGCAGAGGCAGAAGGGTTTTTCATCTTGAACTCCTTTTTCAAGAAAAAGCCACACAGGAAATGGACATGGAGACATCCAAATGGGACAAGTGAAATTGATTTTATTATGTGTAACAAAAATTCGTCATAGAAGACTGCAGTGTGCTAAACAAGTTCAACACAGGTAGTGACCATAGATTGGTGAGATGTAAAATGCACCTCAACACTAAACTCGAACGTGACAAGCTCATAAGGCAAACAAAATGTATTGACATAACCAACCTTAAAAAACACCATAATACCTTCAAGTTGGAACTGAAGAACAGATTCTCTACTTTAGAAGGCCTAACATCGGAAGAAGTGGATATTTCTGAAGTTAACAGAAAAGTAACCAAAGCTCTTATGGAAACAGCAACAAAATTAGCTGGGTCTAAGAACAAGTTGCATGTGAACAAATTATCAGGAAAAACCAAAATGTTGATGCAAAAAAGAAGAGTGATGAGGACAACTAAAAAAAATGTGACTTCCAAAGTGGAATATATAGAGCTATGCAAAACAGTACGAAAACGTATTACTGAAGACGTAAGGAAATTCAACTGTGAACTAGTGAGGAAAGCAATTGAAAACAACAAAAGCCTAAAGATAGCAAACGGACATCTCAGTAAGGGAATAAAACAGATTATGGCACTGAGAAAAGAAGATGGCTGTGTAACAAGAAATAGAGGCGAAATTTTGACAAGAGTGAAAGATTTCTACTCCAAATTATATGAAAGGGATGATACTTGTACTCCAGACATCATGAAAGGTACCAGTACCAGAGTTCTTCCAGGTATATAGTTGACCTAGCATCGCTTAGGTCAACTATATACCTATAGTAAGGTATTTTGAAAATGGTAATTCATAAACTCAGGACTTTCAGTATCTCCCGAGGAAATATATCATAGTTATTGGCTCTTGATAATATTTTAATAGATATTTACACGTATTAAAATTATGTTTCTTCGAACAATGAGGTTCTGCCATTTTGAGAACACATTGTACGAAGTCCATGTAATTCTTGGACCCGAAACGTGGTTGAGCAGAGAAAATGTTATTAGTTTTGTCGATTGCTCAGATGAAATCAAGATATTTTTTCGTGAAAATAAAAAAAACTTCATGTTTTTATCAGACGTAAGAAAACATCAGTCAACAGCTGGGGATAATTTTTGAGACTTGGGCATTTCTTTCTGTTTCCGAGAAGTGGGCTTTCATACCAACCTTAGGTGCTTAGGCCTCAAGCCCTTTAGGCAATTTTTAAGTTCAATGCTTAACATTTCCTTTATGTACAGGGGTGATAAATACTATAAAAAAGTCAGAAGCACAATTTTCAAGACACTCATGCTAAGCATTTAGGCTTCAGACGTTTTCGGTAAAATTAGTCTTAATATTTGGTGTTCTTACAAAATAAGAAAAATTAATAAACAGAATTCAACGTATGAATCAGCGAGTGTTCAAAAGGGGTCGAATGCTGCAAGCCTCTTTTCGAATGATGAAAGTCGTGGGTTTATGAATTGGTATTTTCAAAATACCTTTCCAGATTTATTACCTCAGTGCATCCTCGCTATCCAAAACGATTCTTTGTTTATGAGGTGGAAGTTGTTTTGATATTACCACGTGTCTGAGATTCAGATGAAAACTTACTTTAAGTTGTTTCCCGGGCTCCACTCACTAAAAAGAATTCCCTTAGGCATAGTTACTGTAACTGTACGTGGCTGAGCCATGCACGTGTTCCTTCGAACGATGAACCTCATCTGTCATTTTGGGAGCAGACTACGATATACTTGCCAATTATCGTTGTGTGGTTGATCAGGAGAAATACTCAGAACAGATTGTCGATTGCTGACTTGAAATTAAGACATTTCTTCGTGAAATTAGAAATACCTCCCGATTTCTAACAAATTTAAGAAAACGTCCGTCAACAGCTGGCATATTTTCCTATTATCGAGAAGTTGACATCATTCTTTCGTACATTCGGTGACACAGAAAGTCTGCAGTATAACCATAGTTTAGTTCGAAACTTTTGTCTTTCTCGCGTTAAAAAATTCAGTAATTGCTCTCGACTTCAAAATTGCTGTTTGTAGCGTCATAAAAATTCTAGGTAGAATGAGTTTGCTGCACTATCACAACAATTGCTTTCTGGAAGCTTATGTAAAAAGCAAAAGCAAAACGCAATGGCAACCGAACCGATAATAAAATCGGTGTGTTAAGTGAAATAGGTCTTTAAATGATGGATGGCGTGTCCCGATCAATTTGTATAGGCGGTAATTCCAGTCGACGGTGTTATTTGTTCCATGTAACTGATTGTGACAATTCCACATCTCAATGTGGATATCTCTTCCTAACTAAATAATTAAATATCTCTCTAAGTTTTGGTTCTTCAGGGCAATCATTTATCTTGGTTGTATAGCATAAGCAATATGCCCAATTCGTGCTTCATCCACTGAACTTCCTATATCAGCGTGTACAGTGTACAGCTGACAAAATTGCTTGCCATCACTTTTGAAAGTTCCATCAATGAAAAATGATGAATATGTTTGCAAAGTTTCTTATCTCTTCGCAGTGGCAAAAAAAGTAACTCTTTTTCTTCCTTATCGTATAACAGAAAACTGGATCGTCCTCCATTTCGATGCATGGGGAAGTCCCCCACATTCGGAAAATTCCCCCACCTTTTTCAGTCAGGGACCGTGCACAAATTGCAGTTTACACAAAATATCGAAAGCGAGGGAGATTTCCAGGTTCACCATTTCTATTTTTATGCTGTTTAAAACAAGATGCAGCTGTATAGCTAACACAAATGTGTGGGAGAAATTTCTGGTGTCAGCATTTCGACCTTTAATACAGTTTATAGAAACCGGCGGTCTTACTAAAGCAGGCGTACATGGTGGGAAAAATTTTCGGGCTCGGTATTTCGACTTTTACTACAGTTTGTAGTGACAGGCGATCTTACAAGAGCAGGCTGAGAAGGTGGGAAAAAGTTACGGGGTCGGGATTTTTTATTACGTCGTGCTCATGTTCGTAACGTTTGCATAACATGTCAAATTAGCAATATTGCGATAATAATGCGGAAGGAAATATTAATTGTTAGACCTACGTGTAGGCCCTTTAAACAGTTTTCTTTACGTCATTTCCACACTTCTGAAGTTTACATAACAAGAAATGTCAATATTATTTCGCTTTTCCTTATGCACCACACGTTAAGTAACAGGGTGTAGTCCTAGACCCTTTTAACACTTTTTCCTTTGCCGATGTGATATTCGTAAAGCTTATATGAAAAGTCAAGTTAACAGCTTTGCTCTTTTACCTAATTATAAAAATAGTAATTATTACGCTTTATGTTTAGGCTATTTTGACAGTTGTTTTTCTTCCGATGTCATATTCATAACGTTTACATAAGAAGTAAAATTTAAAATATTTCGTTTTTCCTTTGGCACCAAATATTAATTAATAAGCTTTATGCCTAGGCTTTTTTTAACAGTTTTTATTCTGTCGATCTCATATTCATACGTTTTACATAAAAACTGACTTAAATATTTATTTTAATTCCTCGGGCCTTGACCTTTTTTTTAAATATTTTATTCCGCAGATGTTATATTCATAACGCGTACATATTAAAGTTGTGCCTCTACTTTGACACAGAGCATTAATTAATAGCGTGTAAGCCATTTTAACTGTTTTTACCTCATCACAATGAATATTCTTTGCCACCTGGAACCAGCCAGTGGCCCTAAATTAGGGACGGGTGACTGCTTATATCCCAGTGAGTTGCACACTGTAGTCGTCGTTAAACTCCTAGTGAAAACAGAAAGATATATATTTATAACGTTTGTGAGCATGTCAAGTTATTTATATTGCTCTTTCATTTAGGCATAAATTACTAGGGCCTAGGACATCAGAGAATAAGAACTATTAAACGGGAATGTATGAAAAAATTCCAACTAAAATTTTTCCTTCAGAAATAATGCCCACTTTTCGAAAATACAAGTATACCCACATCAAAAATAAGAAGAAATGCCCACAGAAAGAACGCCCATTGTAAAAATGCCGACTCTTCGAAAATATGTCAACTGATATCACTTACGTCTCTTAAAAATATGGTCTTTTCTTTTATTTCATTAAAAAAGGCTTTAATTTCAATTAAGCAGCCGACAAATCCGGTGAGATCGGGGATCGGACAACTGGCCACGAAAGTTTAAGGGGTCTTAAAAAATTTGCACTTTCTTGGTCCTATATATAATAATTTAACTGGGAACTTCATATAAATTTCGATAAAACGTTCCATAGTCGGACATTTCTTTACTTGCCACTTGATGATAATGGAATCGCCTATTTTTGGGGTGCAAGCATTTTGTGTGCGAGGTGCCGAAGGAGGTGATTTCTCATGTTCTGAGACAATAGGCGAAAACTTCTCCAATCACTTGTTCCCTGCGGGGCTAAGATTTTAATATCCATTACCATGGCAGTCCCACTCTTTGGTTCATCCCCACCCACCAATCTCCATTGTTGTCATCCACCATTGTCTGACATTGCTTGCTAGGAACAAAATCGCTGTGGAGAGAGATCTCACTGTTCCCTCAAGAAGGATCACTTAAGAGACGAAGAAGCCCTTTCCCCATTTCAGATCAAGCAATGTTTACTGCCAAGCTTTCAGCCCTAGAGTGAGATTACTATGGAACCCTTCGCCTGCTCCCTTTTTGCTGCAAATCACATCTGTTTAGGCCCGGAAAGTGCTTAATGCACCCCTAAAATCAGGAGTTTTCCATTATCGTCAAATGCCAAGAAAAACATATCCGACTGTACGTAAATCAAGTAAAAATTGTACTTCAATTTGGGCAAATAAATTGCCACGACTTGTACATTTTTTGAAACTGCGGTGATCGACGAAACAAAGGAATTACAGCATGACTCATGCACGGGCGGCGAAACCCAATAATTTCAGAAGGGGGGAGACAACTCCTCTGAGAGTTAAAACAATAAAGAGAGTGAAAACATTGTATACATATATATATGCAAGTACTCGTACAAATCATCTTCAACTATGATCAGTCCGCTGCTGGATGAAGGTCTCTTCTGTAACTTTGTGCCTTCAGCATATGTCTTCCAAGTCCCTACAGCATGCTTTCGAATTTCATCCACCCATCTCTCAGGTGGTCTGCTTCTGGGTCTTCTCCTGCCCCATGGTGAAATCCAATCTAATATTGCAGTCGTTAAACGATAGTCAGTTCTTCTAGCAACACATCCAGCCCATTGCTATTTCAGAAATCTTTAATGATCTTCATTAAAGTGAAAAACACACCAGTGAGATAACTTTTCAATTAATTTGTGCAAAATGAATTTTGAAAGTTGTACATGAAACGTTTTCCAGAAAACGGACAAACGTGGTAACGGTTCCCAGGAAATTTTCATAAAAAAAAAAAAAAAAAACACTTTGCATCATATGTGAACAATTAATTTTAAAGATGTTTCTTTGCGACACCCCTCAGCGAGGGGACCGTGAAATTCCAGGGGGTCCGGACACCAGTGTTCGCTATCTTACGCCGCCCCAATACTCATGCTATGTTCGGAAAAGGTCAAAAAGGTGCGATTTTTAATAACGCTGCGCTTTTACTTAGGCACTAAGTATTCACATAACATGCCAAGTCATTTGTAATTCTTTTTTACCTAGGTATAAAATATTAATCACGGTGTCATATCCATAACGTTTACAGAACAGGAAAAGTTAATAATATTGCACTTTGACTTCGGCATCAAACATTAATTAATATCCCCTTGGCATAGGCATTTTTAATCCGTCGACCTCATATTCATATGTTGGACACAAAAAAATTAAGTTTACAGCACAATGCTTTTACTTAAGCCGCAAATATTAGTTTAGAGGCCCTAGGCATAAGCTTTTCCACAATTTTAATTCTGTCGGTGTTATATTCAAAACACTTTCATATCAAGGCAAGTTATTAATGTTGCGCCTGTACTTTGGCCCTAAACAGTAAAAATTATGCTTAGGGCTTTTTAACAGTTTTTAATCCATCACACTAAATATTCGTAACGTTTACATAACATGTCAATTTACTAATATTGCTCTTTTACTTAGGCATAAATATACCTAGACATAAAATATTAAATGCTATGAACTGGGAGGTCGGTAAAATAAAAACTGTTACTATAAATGGACCTCTGAATTGATATTTAGTGCCTAAGTAAAAGTGCAATATTACTAAGTTTACTTGTTATGTAAACATTGTACATATGACATCTGTAAAATAAAGTGTTAAAATGACCTAGGCCTAGTAATTAATATTCAAAACCATCGCAAAAAGGCAAAGTTATTATTTTGACTTGTTACGTAAACTTCATGAATATCAGATTGGTGGAATAAAAACTACACACCGCACGACCACTTTGAGGGGACAGAAATAAAATTGTAAACTGTAGGGCCAGACATATCAATTCTTAGATAATACCTTTTGTTTCCCGCCTTATAGCGTGCTACCGCCTCACCTTTACTATACGATCTGACTATCAAGGCGTCCTTGTGTAGACGAAGAATTACCTCGACAAAACTCAGTCCAGTACAGGGAAATAAAAAACAGCAAGATTTTATTATTCCGATAACATTTGCTTCACGAGTTTCCGATGGCTTCCCGCTCATGGTCCCCGTGCTGACCACGTGCTACTTTTTCACAATTCTTTCCGCGATACCCGGTGGACGAAGGAATCCTCCTTCCCGTCCACCACGTTGTACTTCTGCGGTACCCGCAGGCCTTCCGTCAAAAACCGGTGTCCAAACTAGGACCCTCTCTCCTTGACGACCGAAGCTCAACTGTCCCCCTGTCAACTGCCTCACTAATTCTCTTGGCCCTTTTTGTCCTCTACCACGCATGCGCAAGAAAACTATAGGTATGCGCCACTCCCTAATTCCCCATGAAAACAATGCTAGAGATACTGTGCCTTAAGAGTATTTACTCTACTTGGAAGAGCCGAGCACATACCTGTTGATTCAAACAATGAACGTTTTCCGCCATTTTGAAAACAAACTACGATGTCTTTATAATACCAGGTAACGTAATATGGTTGAGCAGATGAAGTGTTTGGATTGGTTTTGTGTATTGCTCAATTGAAATTAAGATATTTTTTCATGAAACTATACTTTATGTTTCTCACGTAAAAAGCACGTGTTCATTTGAACAATGAAGTGCTTCCACCCAGTTGCGGACTGTGCCGTCGGGATACCGAAAGAATTCTCGGTGGGCCGCCATATTCTGTGCCGGTAGGACTTATGATAACTCAAGAAAAAACAAACAAAAAGTAAGTATTGTAATCTTGTAGGAGGAAAGCGAGAATGCTAAAACGACAAAGTCTGTCCACCATTTGGAGGGTTCGAGAAACAAGAAATATAAGTAACAAATGTTCCGATGAGCCAAACCCTGTTTTGGTGTATGGAAATTCCTAATATAAGCCCCGTCCCTTTCGCCTGGTCGCCTCGACCTCAGACCGCTTTTGCCAGCAGTAGTTGAATAATCAGTACAATCCCATCAAATATACTATTAACAGTCTGGGATAGAAACTCGAAATTTACTGTGTACGTTAATGCATTGAGGTTGACCTACGGTAAACATTTTGGGTTGCTGTCTACATCTGATTTACTTACTTTTTGGGCCTTCCAGTAACGCGAATTGTTGATTTGCAGTTCTGGGGAGTCTGTTTCAGCTACAGCAAAAAAACTTTTTCAGTTCAAAGTAATTAAAAAAAAAATCGCGTTCTATAATTTCTCTCACTTTATAAATTTGCACTGAAATTCTGGACATTTTCCATTTTCTCAAGAGATTATTTTATAATTATTTTATTATTAATCACAGGTAAATCTTGAAAAAAAAAGTGTGGGAAAAAAGAGAATAAACTATTACAACAAATTATGATTTCACTTTTAACACAATGAAATTCGTAAGAATGGAGTAAAATTTTCATAATATCCGTTAGAGAACGTCTGTTGCTTCTCAGCAAAGGAAGTAATTTCTTTTCTTATATTAAATCTTACTATGGAGATGCGGTGTGTTCAGAGATATGTGTAAAATGTTATTGTCTCAATACAAAAAACCTCAATGTTTCGTTCATTTATGGTGAAAAGAAGTTTAAGCAGTATATGATGATCTGACATGACGTTTTTTTCTGGAGATGAGGGGGTGGGGTGGAGTACCTTCATAATTTTTTCTAAAAGTGCCCCACACAAAATCAAATTCCAGGACCGTTTATGGATCGACATTACGCCACTGCTTCCACCATTTTGGAAATAAACAACAGTGGCCTTATAATGCTAGATAGCGTATGTGTTTAAGCGGAGGAAGAGTTCTGATTAGACATTTTTTCCGTGCCAATTCTTTCCTCATACCATTAAAAGAGCCTAGGCCTGAGCCTTATGAATTAATATTTAGTACCTAAGTAAAAGCACAATATTTCCAACGTTCCATGTTACACAAACGTTATGAATATGAGATCGGCGGATTAAAAGACTGTTAAAATCCCCTACGTCGAAGTATTTTTTCATGAAATTAGAAAGACCTACCTATTTCTAACAGATTTAAGAAAACATCAGTCAACATCTGGCGTATTTTTTCCTATTTTCGAGAAGTTGACATTTTTCTGCGGGCAGTTTTTTTACATTCGGTGACACAGAAAGTCTGAACTGTAACCTGCCCCTGGTAATAAATGATTTTGCCGTACTATGGCAACTATCGCTTCTTCCTACTTTTGCCAAAAGAGAAAGGATTACCCAACGCACAACCGACGAAGGTGAAAATACCTACGGGAAGGACTTTCTGTTAGGAATAGAAGTTATTGACAACCATGGACTTTCACGTAACTTTAATCAATAGAAATGCATAAAAATGAAGATACAAGATTACCTGATGTAATTTGAGATACTAATAAAAGGTGCTCCACAGCAGAAATGTTCTATCTACACCTGTCAAGGTAGAATGAACTGAACTCATTCAACTTCAAAGAAGGCAGGTTGCTATATGAGCGAAGATTTTCTCATAGATTTCAATCGAAACCTTAAAGGAGCAAAGTAATGTTGCGCTTTAGAAAAAGCATGGGGCCAGTGATGATTATGTCCCAGCCTTGCCCATTGGCTCAACGAAATGATCAGGACTATTTCCTGTTCGGAAAATGGAATACAATCCCCACCTGCCAAATGTCATTGCTCAAAATACTGAGGAGAAGCGCAAGATTTGGGGGTGGCATATTTGATTCCCTGCTTTTGATGCTCCCGGGGGTGATTACCGACAAAAATCTGCATGAACTCATTTGCTAATCTTTATTGTATGAGGGAAATTTGCAAAGGATATTGTTGATATATGTCAGGGAGTTGCTGCTGGCTGGGGTTTATTAAAAACATTAAAATTGGTGGGGCGCTAAAACGGTGAGAAAGGCGTGGGTGAAAGCAGATTTTTGATGGTTAGAAGTTTTTAGTGAAACATTTAGGCTTTGAACATAAGATTAACAAGAAAGATGACACCGAATTTTCGGGTCTAATAAGCACGTCTTTTGAATCCGTTCTGACGCAAATTAAATTTATCAAAGCTATTCAAAGTCAATGGAACCGGTATGGAAAACAATAGATCTGACGAAAGAAAGAAGATTTTCAATCGGGTTTTTAACCCCAGATATTGCTGTAAACGGAATCGTGAGCTTAGGAACTCTTAGAAACAAATAAGATGTGACTTTACGTCATTTGGTGGGAAAACCATGCATTATTTTAGGAAGAAAGTATTCTCAAAAGGTTTACCCATATAAGCAGTATCGGTCCAAGAAAAAATAATTAGTCGAGTTTTCAGGAGCCCAGATTTTGCTACAAATACATCCGAAGCAGAAATTAACACTTATGACCACTGGTGGCCAAACCATTCTTTACCAAACATTAGAAATTATGTGAAAAATATTTTCCATCAGGTCTCGTATGCGATATAGGAAGAATTTTTCAAATCGGAGTTTTAGGAGCAGAAATAACGCAGAAAACGCAATTTACCTTTGTGCCCCCTAGCGGAACGTCTATGATTTACTTGTAAATTTTGAATTTATAGGAAAAACATTTCGCATCGGAAACACTGTCCAACAAAGAAGGAATTTTTCAAATCGGACTCTTAGAAATAGAGATATTGACAAATATAATATTTACATCTACGCCCCCTAGCGTAGAAACCATGCATTATTTGAAGAAGAAAATTTTCCTAAAAGGTTTGTCGACATGAGTAGTATCGGTCAACAAACGACTTTCTTTTCAATCGAGAATTTAGGAGCTCATATTTTGCTGCAAATACATCAGAAGCGGCAAATAAGAATTACGCCACCTGGAGGCCAAACCATTTCTAAAAAAATTAGAAATTGTGTGCAAACGATTTCCCATCAGGAGCTGTATGCGGTGCAGAAAGAATTTTTGAACTCGGAGATTTAGAAGCAGAGATATCGGGGGAAACGCAATTTACATTTACGCCCTCTAGCGGAAAGTCTATGAATCACTTGAAAATTTTGAATTTGTAGGAAAATCATTTCACATAGGAAACACTATACAACAAAGAAGGAATTTTTCAAATCGGTCTCTTAGAAGTAGAGATATTGACAAAAAGAAGATATACATCTACGTCCCCTGGCGTAGAATCTATGCACTGTTTTAAGAAGAAAATGTTTCTAAAAGGTTTGTCGACATGAGTAGTATCGGTCAACAAACGACGTTTTTTTTCAATCGAGAATTTAGAAGCTCATATTTTGCTGCAAATACATCAGAAGAGGAAATTAAGATTTATGCCCCCTGGTGGCCAAACCATTTTTTTACAAAAATAAAAAAAGATGTGCAAACGATTTCCAACCCGGAGCTGTATCCGGTGCAGAAAAAATTTTCAAATCGGAGATTTAGAAGCAGAGATATAGAGGAAACGCAATTTACCGTTACGCCCCCTAGCGAGAAGTCTATGAATTACTTGAAAATTTTGAAATTATATGAAAAACACGTGACATTGAAAACACTATCCAACAAAGAAGGAATTTTTCTAATCGGACTCCTAGAAGTAGAGATATCGACAAAAATAATATATACTTCTACGCCCCATGGCGGAGAAACTGTGGAATATTTTAGGAAAAAAATATTCCAAAACGGTTTATCGATGTGAGTGGCATCAGCCGACGAAAAAAATTTTCAATTGATGTTTTAGAAGCTCAGATTTTATGGCAAATACATCAGAAGCAAAAATTAACACTTATGCCCCCTGGTGGCGAAATTATTCTTTACCCAAAATTTGAAAAGATATGCAAAAGATTTTGCATCAGGAGAATGTATCCGCTGAAGAAAAGATTTTTCAAATCGGAGTTTTAGAAGAAGAGTTATCGGGGAAAATGTAATTTACTTTTACGTCCCCTAGCGGAAAATATATGCGTAATTTGAAAAAGTAACTATATCTAAAATACTCTTCGACATAAATGGAATCGAAAGATAAAATAATTTTTTCAATCGGATGTTTAGAAGCAAATATGTGGAATAAAACGTATTTGTGAATTCGACGTCATCTGCATTTACGCCCTCTAGCGGCGAAATTGTACATCGTAAAAAAAAAACGAAATCAAGGATCATCATTCGCACATTTCAAGCTTCCCAATGCAAAAAGAATTTTTCAAGTCGGACGAATAGTTGCAGAGATATCGTGGGTACAGACGGACGGACAAACCGATGACATAAGCACGATCTTTTTTTACGAAAGACGTGCTAAAAATGGGGAGAACCGTGTGCCGTGTTTATTTTTTTATATATCACGTCTAAATAACCAAGTAAACCAGGATGAAGGGGGAAATGTATACATATGTGTATGTTTCTGAAGGGTAGATGAGGATATTTCAGCAAATCTTCTGCATGCTGAAATGATTCAAGAGGGTATCTGCAAATTTTGTAATGGACGAAAATGGAGAAATGCATATATACTTGAAACATCTGCTTTTAAGAGAAAAACTAAAAAAGAGAATTTATAATGCTATATATACATAAAGCTCAAATTTAAAAAAGGAAAATTATTGCATCACCGTAGAAAATTTTGAAGCAGTTGATGTAAATGTTCATTGCTATTGACAATGATACTATATGGTAATAGAAAGAAGTAATTCTTAAATACTTAAAAGTAAACTCTTAAAGAACAGTGGTTCCGAGTTTTCCTGGACAAATAGAGGCTACCGAGTAGCTGTGGTAATGGCTCCATGTTAAATTCAGTCACGTTTAATGTCATTTATACTGTATGTACGCTCAGTAGGCAAATACAAATATATGTGTATTTGTGTGTTATTCACTTTTAAACGGGGGAATGTTGTGATTTTATGTGGGTTGAGTTGTCAGAGGAATTTTTTTTCAGGAAGGGGGTAGTTGGATGTGTGTATATCTCACTAGCTGGGGTGGGTGGGGGTGTTTGTTGGGTGTGCGTATATCACCCTGGCTGCGGGGCAGGCGAGTTTGTTGGGTGCTTGTACGTATATATCCCTGGCTGCGGGGGATGTTTAGACTTCTGTGGTCTATTCCTCATCCCATTGAAAAATTTTCAGTTTGAAAACATATCAAAGGCACCGATCTTATATTTTTCTAAACTCTAAGGAATACATGTAATATTTACATGAACTTTTCGGCTTTAGGAAACATCAGTGAAATATTTAACTGTTTTATCAATAATTCATTCTGCCAGTAAGAAAAATAGATAATAAATAAATTGAAAAATAAAAAATTGAAGGATAAGTCGATAAATAGAGTAGAGCGGCTGTCGTAAGTTCGGTGCTTTATTGACCTCGAAATTGGAAATGTGCAGTTCAGTGAGCGCTGATACTGGGCCACAGTCAAAAGCAGATAGCTACTTAATCTACTTACTCAGCAGAGAATCTATGAAAGACCTAATCACTTAATATAAGGGAGTTTAGGAAAAGTGGCCACACAGAAAACTGGTCATACAAATGGGATTTGGTTCAATTCAACGATGAACCAAATCCCATTTGTATGACCAAAATTTGGTTCATTTCAACGAAAATCACTTCACCTGAAAGTTTATTTCAACGAAAGGTCATTTCACCCGAAGTCTATTTCAATTATTTTTATTTTAAATATTCAGTTCCGTAATGCGAGCAGTAGCTCCTAAACAAAACTATTAAAACCAGTGGGGCCGTAATGTAATTTTGGAACCTCACCTTTTCCCTTGTACAGCTACGTAAGAAAAAAAAAGCAAATGCGTCATTCAATTTACAGATCTACGTATTGTTTTTTTTTTTTTTAGATGTCGTTTTTGAAATTTTTTTTTTTTTTTTTAGATGTCGTTCTCAAAATAGGAAGAATTTTCGTGACGCAACTTTTTCCTGTTTCGAAGAGTTGCTGAAAAGACTTTGATCTGTCGCGCAATGTAGGTCTGACGTCATGTCAGAATGCTTTGGATAAGAGGACATCACAGCAGCATCGGAGAAAACTGGCTCTTGTAGCTATGGGAACAATGCAAGTATTAAAAAATGGACAGTTTAAACACAAAGGAAGACCCCACCCACAGCCGTCTACGAACCACGTGGCCTCTCCGACGCCACCTTGGATCACTACGTGCTTGCCACGTGGTCACCTACGGTTGCGTGTGATCAGGAGGAGGGAGGGAAGGACCTCGCCGCCAATTTTTTTTTCACGTGATCTTTTCCACCATTTTTTTTTCACGTGATCTTTTCCACCATTTTTTTCCCCGTGATCTTTCCCACCATTTGTTTTTCACGTGATCTTTCCCACCATTTTTATACGCCATTTTATTTTCACCACGTTAACATTTTGTACGCCACGTGTTTTGGGATGAGTCACCATTTTCTCCGTTAATATATCCATAAGAAAAAAACCCCACAAGTAAGCGTTAAAAAAACTGATTTACTCTAGATATCGAATATATCTGCAGTTATAGAACAAAATGATGACAACAGTGAGCTGTTAAACTTTTCAATTACTACTGCACTGCAAGAACCGCAAAATGAGTTCATCAAATCAATAGAGACTTATTTTTAAACATCTGCTTTGATTGGAAGTAACTTATTATTTTGCTATTTTAAAAATACCTCGGATTTCCAAATAATATGGTAGCTAGAAGGCCATTTCATGACTGAAGCGGAATAAAACGTTCATGAATTGTTCTGTACAAAAGAAAATACTTCAATAATAGCTACCAAGAATTCGTTACATTAAAAAATAAAATGAGCACTTACCTCTTTCCTTGACTTCAATTTTGAGATTCACAAATAACTGCTCGTTCTTCTCGGCTGACCACGTGAACCACCCTAAAATTTCTTGAATAGGTGGTTCTCCACCGATGTCTAACCGAATTTGACAAATCTACTGAATTATACTGAGCTAATAGCTTTCCCAGACTGAGCTCATTCTCAGCATACCTGAGCACAGTGTTTTATTGGTTGTTGTAGTATTTGCATGTGACGTCACCATGCAGTAAAGCCAATAGGTGACTTACTTGGGGGAAAAGCATTAACACCTGCTATTTTGTCCAGTAGAGACACACCTTGATAAGTGTAATCCTTTAATCCTTTGGAAACCTGAAGCTCCTTTGATTATAAAATATCTAAACAGTGAAAATTGGAAATTACTAGAGATCATATCAGATCACTGGTAGAGGATTTTAGGAAGGGAGTGTCTGACCCCAGGTCTTAAGGTGGTTCTTATCACATCATGATCAAACAAATCCAATAGATGGTGTTGAAGATCGCAGGGTAGCAAATCATCTTCATCATTACGACACTTTCAAATGACATCACATCACATGCTTTACCGTGACCCCCGATCACAGATATCTGTGCCCCTCACAAGTTTGGAAGGCGTCATACCTAACTCCCCCGCTTCTGACCCCACTCCACCTGCCGAACCTGGTATTCTTGAGCTTTCCCATGAGCTTTGCCTGTGTATCTGAATTTTCTAAACTATAGGAGTGTGAATGCTTCTTCCTCTTCGTGGGAGTTGGGAAGTAGCGTCGGTACGTGAATTTCCGATCCGAAAACCGAAATCTGTAGGCAAATGTCTGATGCTTTTCTTTGGGTTTGTGAATTTGTCACTGAAAGCATTTTATCCCGTACGGTATGTTTGTTTCCATTTCTCGGTACGCAGTACTCAGGAGTGGCACAAATATACGTATTGGTGAAAAATAATTAGAAAGATAAGCTGATGTGAATTGAAAGTGGCAGAAATTGAAAAATTTCGAGAACTGCATAGTTACATTTTTTTTCTATCTTCAATTGTGCAAATGAATTCTGGGATCCACAACTATTATCAGGACTACCGAATTCGGGCCGCAGAAGGTTACGAATTTTCAGAACTGTATAGGTTAGAAATATAATGTTTTTGTTTCATTTTCAAAAAATATATGTACTGAAACAGAAGCAGCTGAAGAGAAAATGCGAGTGCTGTGAGATTAGAGTTTTAAAGAGAACATTGTAGAATTTGAAGCACTTTTTTTATTTTAGTATATTTTTAAATTGATAACAGTAGTATTCTTATGTAAAATGTAAGAAAAAGAAAGGCCGCTATAATATTTTGATCACTGCATTTTCCTAAAAAAATCTTCTGGCCTTTCTTATATCGTTTGTGTACTACAGTTGTTTCACAGTTGTAACATATCTTTATATTTCCAAAAAAAAGAAAATAATTTATCTTATGGATTCATGCTGAAATTACGCCTACAATTAGCAATTACTTGTAGCCCGGATTCATTCAACGTCTGGCATCCAAAAAATTACTTTACCACTTATCGGATACATCCACACATATTTGATGCTTTTCACTTACGTTTTGAAGGACAGGAAACTGTTAGTGTGGAACATTTATGGAGAAAAACAAAATAAAAAAACGCGCATACAGTGGCGATATCAGCAGTTCAAAGTTGTAGAGGGCTACAGGGGTGACGACTTGACCAAATTATTGGGGGGGGCACGTCTCTTCCATTGTCAGGAGGGAAAATAAGGGTGCAAAAAAATAAACTACGAGTTTCGATATATATTTTAAAAAACAATTGTAATGGCTCATCAGCAAATGAAAATAAGAAAACAGAAATATTCTTTTGCTGGATATTAATATTTTTAAATATAAAATTCAGCCTCTGATTTTATAAAAACATTGAGAGAGATTTTATTTCCAAATATTTAATTAAAAAATGAGATATTAGCTAGGTTACTTAAACAAAGAACGAGAAGCAGAAGTGCAAAAAATAAATAGATAAATAAAGGCACTAGAGATTATACATTTCTGTATTTTTATTTTATTTTTGTTAATTGCTTTAAACATTTACTACATATTGCGAGAACATATTAAACACAATACTTGCCTGACAATCCAGTTTCTTGTCAAATGAACATAACCTAATTTATATTTTTTTTATATGGGAAAATATAAATTAGGTTATGGAAAAAAGGTTATTTATCAATTTTTCGGAAATACATAAATCGCTTTGGCCTCATAAGGTGGAGAGCTAACACGTTTATTCAATTAAATAGGACGAAATTTTTTGGGTAGGTGCCGCCCCCCAGTAAAATTTTTGGTGGGGTAAGATTCACACCACACCCCACACCCCTATTTGGTGCTTATGCTATTGAAGAACTAAAGAGGTCTTTTAGTGTCTGGTAGAAAGGAGAGGTCTTTTAGTGTCTGGTATATTTTCCCAAGATAAATTTTGTTTCATGGTAAAGACGAAGTACATGAGTCTACTGCAACACTTGTCAGATTAAATTAGCTGCCCCGGTGGCGCAGTGGTCTGAGCGATGACTTCGGATCATTCGTCCGATGGAGGTCCCGGCTCGAATCCCCGTGAGGCATGGATGTTGTGCTGGTCTTACAGCACTGGTTCTCTCACTTCCCTGGAACCAGTGGCCCTAAATTAGGGATAGGCGACTGCTTATAGCCCATTGAATTGCTCACGGTGGTCATTAAACTTCCAATAAAAAATACAATAAAAAGATGAAGTCATGCAGTGACCTGGGGTCAATGGTGCACATTGGAAAGCATTAAAAACCCAGAATCACCCCCATTACCCTGCTTAAGTTTTTTTTTTTTTTTTTTTTTGCTGGAGAGGTATTTATGACCTGGCTTTGTTTGTGTGCCTGTAAAATAACTCCAGTAAATTAGTATGATTTCAACTATATTTTATTATGTTGTTCGGGAAGACCTAGGGGTTCGCCTCGGTGCTGCAGTGGTCCAAGGCTGTTTTCTGATCATTTCTTCGAGATGGAACCTAGTTCGAATGTCAGTAAGGCATAGATGTTGTGTTTTTTCTTACAGCACTGGCTGTCTCTCTAGCCTGGAACCTGGGGCCCAATCATTGGTCAGATTCAAGAATGGGATTTCTCCCTGCTCACTTTTGCTCACCCTTGTATATACTATTCAATTTCACCAAAATTTTACAAATTCAAAGAAAAAATGCTTAAACTTTATACACACAAGATCTCGGTGCTCAGTACTTGGACACCTGAAACGCAAACATTTTTCAGGGAAAGATAAAAGTAGTCAGTACATGGGGCCCACCAGGAAATGTCCCGGTATCACATTGGACCAATCTACTCCAGTTGTCCCTCAAAAATAGTAAAGAAGGAATCAGGCATCTAGTAGCATTGAAAGATTCATACCCCAGTGGTCAAGTTCTTGGTTTGGTATGTGAGTATTTCTTTCAGATGCGAAGTAAAAAGTGCTGAATTCACATAGCAATCTGAGTTTCATTTTCATTGAAACTGGAATTGTTACAGTTCCAGGTCAAGATTATAAAAAAGGGTGTCACTCAGTTCTTATTCAGATATTTAATTCAGCAAAATTGGTATACTGTGCAACAGTTTTGGTAGTGTTGCATGTGGAGTTAAAAAATAGCATAATTTGGCTATACAAGGTTAAATTCCTAAACCTTTCCAAATGTAGCTGTTGGATCCCAAAATACTGCAGTTGTTTTGGATTCATTCATCTTTTAGTGTTTTGGATTCATCCATTGTTTCAGAGCCACTAAAAAAATATAATACCTATTTTTATATATAAATCAAGAGGCATCTTTTCAATTCTAAATAATTGCTAAAAAGTGCTTGAATATGTAAAACTCTTTAAAATTTACACTGCTAATGAAAAATTGCATCCACTGTCTGGTACAATCATAGCAGCAGAAACTGATTACTATCCAAGAAAAAACGTTTGTATGCGTTTTAATTCATATCGCTTTTCATATAACCCAGGAGGTATGTTTGCATGAAACGCTGTACCTATTTTAGCTTTTAAAACAAGGCAGGTTTTCCAAGAGGCTTATGTCCTTAATAAACAGTTGGATCTTTTCAAATCACATTCCCTTTTTTTCAACATCAAAATGGAAAAAACTGAGTCATAAATTTATGAATTAGCCATTTCAGATGCGATGAGCAAAGTTGCACCCTATTGTGCCACACTGGAACAGAAAGGTCTGTTTTAATAGCCTTATTTGAACCAGAATGCAGATGTTTCTTTTTTCTGATGAAACCTTAAGATGTAAAGTTTCACAGTTATAAGTTTTTCATTTGGGTGCCTGAAAAAAAAAAAAAGCTAAA
Source organism: Macrothele yani (assembly GCA_039090855.1). Taxonomy (NCBI): domain Eukaryota; kingdom Metazoa; phylum Arthropoda; class Arachnida; order Araneae; family Macrothelidae; genus Macrothele; species Macrothele yani. The sequence goes on along the minus strand of CM077024.1, from coordinate 125,274,461 downwards.
GGATGTCACTCCACTTATTAATTGAACTCCAAGCTCAGCAATAGCAGTCCCTTAGAACATTTTGGTTTTCATATAACTGAATGAGTTGCAGACATTTTATAAATTTCTGATGTTACTATCTTTGCTGGCAACACACAATCAAAAGTTTTCCTTTACCATGTCAGCAAAACATAGCAGTGAAAATAATGTATTCATTATATGAAGGATAAGAATTATTATTATTCTTTACAAACTATTTCTTCATTTAGGTATATTTACATACCTGCCAAATGCTACACATTTCCATAACACAAAACTGAATTAGCAAGTATGCATTTCCATTAGACAGATTTCATCGGATTCCCCCGATCCCCACTCCCCATCCCTTTGGAACTGCTAACTAAATAAAAACCATTTTTTTAAATTACACTTCAGAGTTGTCGAAATCAACGGCACAGCTGGCAGTCTCATAGTTCTTTTTTTAAAATTACATTTGACACAAACTTTAGTTTTTTTTAATTAAAAAACATACAACTTCATTATCTGATGTGATTATTATATAAGGCTTTTTAACGAAGTACAACACTGCTATTTCACATTAACAAAATCGGTAGGATATTTCAAAATTTAGGTCAAAGTTGCAAAACTCTTAAAATAATTTCACCACATTTACTGTCATACATAAAAGACTGATGAAGAGAAGAAAAAGTTGAACTTTTTAACCGTGTGAAAAAATCAGAATGTGTGGCGGAAAAATGTGAATATAGCACATGAGCAAGACTGAATTGTTTACTATTGTTTACGTGAATAATAGAACTATTCTTTCCTTGGCATTTATTATTTATGTAAATAATATGCTGTATTTTTTATTATGTATGTAAATAATAGTGAAAACACTTTCCCTTCCCATTTCTGAATTGTCACTTTTTTTTTTGTCTCAGATGATGCTTTCATCATCATGCTGATAGAACTTTTAGTCTGAGGATCAAGAATGCATGATACCTGTGCTTATGAAATTTCCAACTTCCTCGCTCAGGTTCTCAGAAGTTTTTCTGTCCAATTTCCATTTTCGGACATTTCCCTCCGTTTTAATGCTTCTAGAGCAAATAAGTATTAACACAGGTTGCTAAAATGGTAATGATACGTTCACAAATTTTGTGCATGCTGACATGATTCAAATCTGTATCTGCAAACCCTGTAGCAGACTAAAATGAAGAAATGCATACTTTACGGTTGCAATGACTTACTTTGAACATATGAACTAAACAAGAAAAACTAGGAAAAAAGAAACACACATGTGTGCAATATGCTTAGACTTCAAATTAAAAAAGAAAGATAAATTATTTCACTATATGGTAAAATATACTTCAAGTTAAAGCTGGGGAATTTATGCAAAACGATAACTGCTGTTGGCAATTGTGCTATGTGATAGAAAAATGGGCAAATACAAAAATTAAAAAGTATATAATGTTCTGTGTGTGTGTGTGTGTGTGTGTGTGTTGCACATGGAGGGGTGATGACATTTTTATTGGGGGGAGTGAGAAAATTTGGAGTGGTGTTGGAGGGCGGGGGTGCATCAATCCTTGCTGTTCTTCGTCAAATATTGGCGATTGGCATGTAATTGTGCTATATCAAATACTAGTAATCTCCAGATCTCTCTTTCTGTATGAGTTGGCAAAAACATTGGTGGGAAACAACTTACAGAAATTTTCCAGTGCCCTGAATTTTTAACTGGAAAAAATAGCTATACTTTGCTAAAAAAGTTGGTTACTGGTTATGTAGTCCAGAAATGATATAAATTATCTTCATGTAATCACCAGGGTAAAAAGATAAGATCAATACGAGACAAATTAGGTGTGACAAACTCAGCTGTATAAGTTCAATATTATGTGAAATATTTATTTAATATGCTTATCTTGGGGAATATTTGTAAAATTTTGTATTACTGTGTCTGCCATTGTGATTTTCGGCAAATTCTGAATCAGATTTTAAAATAAATACTGTATATTATTTGATAATAACTAATTAAATATAATTTATGATTCATTAAAATCAGTTTAAATATAAAATCATTTACATTTTCAATTAAATGATAAGTATCTGATGTGTTTTCATTTTTCTGTAATTGAAACACTCCAGTCTTGCAAAAGGTTTTTTGGGTGGGATCCTATTTCTTTTATATAAATTGAAAACTGCTAAGGTTACTTAAATATTTAAAAACTGCTGAAGGGAATTAAATATTTAAAACTTTCTGAAGTTAATTAAATATTTGAAAACTGCTGAAGGTAATTAAATATTTGAAAACAACTGAAGTTAATTAAATATTTAGGCTTTGCGTGGAGGTGCATTTCACCAGCCGCCCCACCACGGAATTTTTTAATTTTTCAGACACCATTCGTTTGTACCACGTATGAACCGGAATGAACTCGGTTTTTTTCGTTTGAACCGCAATAGGTTTGGAGATATTTAAAAAACAAAGTGGGGGGGGGGGGCTGGTGAAACGATAGCCCCCCACCATGGAATTTTTAAATTTTTTTTGCACCATTCGTTTGTACCACGTATGAACCGGAATGAACTCAATTTTTTTCGTTTGAACCGCAATAGTTTTTGAGTTATTTAAAAAACAAAGTGGGGGGGCTGGTGAAATGGTACCCCCAAAAAATAGATATTTCAAATTTCAGCATAGCCATTCGTAAATAAATCGTATGAACCGGAATGAACTCCATTTTCATCGTTTGAACCACAATAGTTTTTGAGATATTTAACAAATAATATTGAGAATTTGCATATAAATATAGGAGGCCGACCATTTCACCAGCCCCCCACCATGGAAATTCAAAATTTCAAAATAGGCATTCGTTAGCAAACGGAAATTTAAAATTCCGAAATAGCCATTCGTTAGTAAATCGTATGAACCGGAATGAACTCAATTTCTATCGTTTGAACCGCAATAGTTTTTGAGATATTTAAAAAATAATATTGAGAATTTGCATATATACAGAAAGACCGACCATTTCACCAGCCCCCCACCATGGAAATTCAAAATTTCAAAATAGGCATTCGTTAGCAAACGGAAATTTAAAATTCCGAAATAGCCATTCGTTAGTAAATCGTATGAACAGGAATGAACTCCATTTTTATCGTTTGAACCGCAATAGTTTTTGAGATATTTAAAAAGTAATATTGAGATTTTGCATATTTACAGAGAGACCGACCATTTCACCCCCCCCCCCCCCATGGAAATTCAAAATTTCAAAATAGCCATTTGTTAGCTAATCGTATAAACCGAAAAGAACTCCATTTTCATCGTTTGAACCGCAATAGTTTTTGAGATATTAAACAAATAATGTTACAGGCCTACCATTTCACCCCCCTCATCATGGAAATTCAAAATTCCGAAATAGCCATTCGTTAGTAAATCGTATGAACAGGAATGGACTCCATTTTTATCGTTTGAACCGCAATAGTTTTTGAAATATTTAATAAATAATATTGAGAATTTGCATATACACAGAGACCGACCATTTCACCCCCCCCCACATGGAAATTCAAAATTTCAAAATAGCCATTCGTTAGCAAATCGTATGAACCGAAAAGAACTCCATTTTCATCGTTTGAACCGCAATAGTTTTTGAGGTATTGAGAAAAGGATGTTACAAGCCTACACCATTAACCCCCCCCCCCTCACCATGGAATTCGAAATTTCATAGCCATTCGTTAGTAAATCGTATGAACCGAAAAGAACTCCATTATTATCGTTTGAACCGCAATAGTGTTTGACATACCTGCAAAAAAAAAAAATGATTCAGAAAATATGGAGCCGACAATCCCCCCCCCCCCCCCCATGGAATTTCAAAATTTCAAAACAGCCATTCGTTAGTAAATCGTATGAACCGGGAAAACTCTGTAAGAGCGAACGTGTCGTCACGTGACTTAGCGCCGCCTCCTACTTAAGTATCCGAGGGGCACGCGCAACGGGGGCTCTCACAACAAGCAGAGAGTTCGTTTACTCTTCCCGGAAACACACACACTCTCTCTCTCTCACTCTGTTCGAGCGAACAAACGAAACCTCCCCCACTTTACTATATATATATATATATATATATATATATATGTGTGAATCGGGGAGGCAGAGCGACAACAGCTGGTTATACGGAAGTTTATCCACTTTCAGACATAATTTGAAAAGAACGCTTGGTTAACACATATACGAAACACTTATTCTTCATCAACTAGAATTTTGATGGCGGCGGATTACTCGCTCTTGAAAGTGACCTCGTTATGACTGGACCTGGCAAAGATCGTGGAACGCGCAAGATAAGGTGATCGAATTCTGTAGAAATCTCACCCTGCGTTGGCGTCCTAACTTAGGTTCTCCTTGACACTAGATAGACCTCTATCTTATCGATGCTTCAGGACTAGTCTTCTAGCTATCCTTCTCTAATCGATGCTTCAGTGGACTGTACTAAGTCCGTAATTCAGTAGTATATCATCAGCTACTCTACCGGTATCCCTGACTCGGGTAGATTCCTTCTGTAGCGGCGACCTACTTCATCTAGGTCGGTGACCGCTCTTTCCCCGTGGACTCCGAGAGCCCACCACACCATCCACGCAAACGCGTTCCTTTCTATCGGAGGACTATCACCTTCGCTCTCCGAAGACAGACTGCTCGAACAGGTCCACTCGGAGCGACCTCTTCGCCCCCCCCCCTTCACGCTGCTCCTTCTTCAAGGGCGACGGCGCTGACCTTCAACATGCTGCTCTCCTCTCGCGCCACGTGTCACCTCTCGCGCCCTTCACCTGCCCCATCCCTAGTCGTTTTCCGGGAATCGGGCTCCCGGACCTTTAAATCTACCTTGCGCATTCCTCGCTTATCCTCAGGCTATACATTATTGAGTGCCTCCTTCCGAGAAAGCAATCCTATCGTCGTAGTACATCCGTAGCAATACAATACACATTGTTATAACTATACAAAAGAGTATGTCTGCATTTCAGACTTGTAGGCGCCAAGTGAAAATGAACAATGTATCTGTGAAAGTCACAGCGTCCTTGGCGATACTTTCAGTTCGTAGAACAAGTCCTCGCCCTTTCTAAGGCGTGAGAACCTGAAGTCTTTTGTCATACATCTCGCCTCCCCACCCCAAAAGGATTAAACATATTTACGAATTCTCTGTCGCCATTTTGGGAACTTGCGATGTTTTCTTTGGTCAAAAAAACCCCACATAATGTTTATCATTGAAATGAATTAACATCGGTAATGTGTCCGTTCTTACAAACTCCATGTTTATCTTTTGAACCCCGATAGTTTTTGAGATGTTTAAAAATGTTCCACGATTTCAGCTGCCCCCACCCCCACCCCCGGTCATTTCCTGTTTCAGAATAGCTATTCGTTAGCATCGTGTGAACCGGAAGGAACAACATCTTCATCGTTCGAATCTGGATAGTTTCTGAGATATTTGTATAAAGGATAATGGAGGATGATGAAGAAGTAATTTATTTTCAAAAAGTCTTGTATTCGTTCCTGTCATTATCTTAAAGATCTCTCCGTTTCTAGCTTTGAACCGCAGCAGTTGAAAAGACATTCCAAAAAGAACGTGACGGTTTCAACATTTCTTCAATGTGTCTCAAGGACCAGAACACAAGAGAACCGGAAAATGCATGGCATAGTAAAACAGCCAAAATCTCGGAGCGGAAACAAACGACGCAATCCAGTCTGTAGTAAACATACAGTACAAGGCATCACAGAAAGAAACGGAGCATGGCAGAGGCACAAAGCAGTCTGTTACATTACAATCGTGCGCTGTAGTCGGTGGCAGATACAACACGAGGCGAAGCACACAGGGAACAGTCACTGAGCAGAGGAAAGGCTGAGCCAGCAAATAGAGAAAGCACCATACCTGGAACCAGGGAGCAACATGATGAGTAGAAAACTCAGGAACTATTCCTTCTTCCTTTTAAGGAAAAAACGAAATTATTGGTGCGAAATTATTGCTGTCCATCTGTGGTTATTGGGCGCCATCCTCCGACAAAAAGAGAAATAATGGTACTAATGCCACATGAAAAGAAAAACATTTTTTTTTTTTTTTTATTGGAGGTTTAACGACCACCGTGAGCAACTCAATGGGCTATAAGCAGTCGCCCGTCCCTAATTTAGGGTCACTGGTTCCAGGGAAGGGAGAGAGCCAGTGCCGTAAGACAAACACAACATCCATGCCTCACCGGGATTCGAACCCGGACCCCTTACGGACGAATGATCAGAAGCCAACGCCTTAGACCACTGCGCCACCGGGGCGGCGAGAAAAAAAAAACATTAAGGAAAAACTATTACTTTCTTTAAAATTGGCATTTTCTGTCTAACAGTGGCATAGCAGTTAGATATACTATACAAAACATAGCAGGGTAGGAAGCAACACATGGCACTCCTGGAAAATCGGGCAGGGGGCATGCTTGAACCACAGAAAAACAGAAGCAGAACGAACGGTGCGAGGCAGTTGGTGATGGTCATGTAAAGCGGATGCAGGCAGGACATCGTAAGACAAAACACACAGAAAAAGGTCACAAAGCAGAATGATGAGGGGAAAAAAACGAGGCACGAGAGAAAACACTTCACAAAGAGGAGAACGAAACAACAAGGGCTCAAAGAGACAGGGAGAAACATAGCTAAGAAAACACAACAGAAATCAATCATCAAACAAAACCACACAGGAGCTAATCAGGTGGACAGCGAAGAAGGAGACGATGTTGAGCATGACAAATGAAGTGGTCAAGACAACCATAGTAACATTCAACTTCCGGGTAAGAGCCCGAAAGGTGAAAAAATGCAAAGTAAAAAGCGCTAAGATTGTCAACCAGAGATGAGTAAACTGCCGGATCGTTGGAAGCAATAAAGTGATTAAGTGTAGCATCGTGAGAAGAGTCAAAGAACAATGGGAAAGCGGCATCTAGAGAAAGAGTCTGCGTAAACTCGGGAACAACTTGAAGGCGAGCAACAAGATCAAGCACAACAGAGGGACTGTCAAGAACGCTAGCAAAAGTGACGGCAGCAGGATCAGGAGCGGAGCCTTGCGAAGAACGATGAGGAGGAGACATAACCACAGCGGCACGCTTAGCGCGAATCTTGCGATTAGACCGATGACGACGCTTCTTATTAGGAGCAATACCAGTAGGGAAATGTTGACGAAGAGGACGAGACGACGTAGAAGGAACAACAGGCGGCGTCTCGGGAATCTGGCGAGGTGAATAGGGTACAAAGTCGGATGACACATGTAAGGAGGTAACTGCAGGAACAACAGAAGCCGGGGAGGGTGGGGTTTCAAACGAGTCTAGAAGAGGAGCTGTGCGAAAGAGCGTTGACCGATCATGGCGACCAGAAGGTGAAACAAAGACAACGGCACTAGAAGCATCAGAAGAGCCCCGAGAAGGTGAAAAGGGCGGAGAGCACACCGGAGTACTGGAACCAGTGGAGGAAAGATGAGCGTCTGAGGGTGGCGAAGCCGACGTACGCAGCGGCGATGGTGGAGCAGAAAATCCCGGGATCGGGATAGACGAGGTGACTTGCGAAAACAAAGAAGGCAGCACCTGAACAGGCGGAGAAGGTGCAGCAACAGGATGTGACAAAGCGCAAACATCAGACGATGAAAAAGAAAGAAATACAGACGAAGGCACCGAAACAGGAGCAGTAGATCCAGATGTACCCACAACAGACGATGCTGGCGAGGAAGGAAAAAACCAACAGAGGCAGATGATGGAGATGGAGACTAAGAAGGTGTGAACGGATCAGGCGAAAGCGTGGTGACTGGAAGCGAAGAAAGAGGTTCTGTGACGGGAAGTTGAGCAGCCGTTGAAGAAGACTAGGAAGGAATGAGGGGGCATTGCGAGAAATGGTGACCAGGCTGTTTTCATGAGATGCAATGATAGGCAGTGAATACGTTGATTGCGACGTTGTGATGACAACAAATCACCAGAAAAGTTGTGGGGCAGTAAGAAACAGTCTGTGTCAGGGGAAAAAACTAAGTCTTGGCGGCGGAAGCCAAAATAAGGACGATCACCTTGATCAACATGGGCGGCGGGTATCTTGCGGATATCACCAAGAACGCGGCCACACCGAGAAGGAAAAGCATGTAAAAACTCATCGGAAACGTCCGGAGGTACAGGTTGCAAATTAAGAAACACGGGAGAATGTGCAAGGGGGATAGGGACCAAGCTATGATCTCCAACGGAAAGGCTAGTCGATAGGACTTGAGGAACAAACTCAGGTGAAAAAATATATACAAGAATGGACTTAGGCTTGCTGGCGAAATGTGTAATTGCACCGGAAGGGAGAAACGACAATGCAGACATACACTGTATGCAACTTGACATTGGGTAAGGTGTCGAACATAACACTTAAACTAAGAGTTGAAAGCATTGTACGTGTGCAATAAGCGTGGAACCTTGACGTGAAATATAGGAGTCCAAGGCTGTCGCGAGGAAAGTCGGAGACGTTGAACACGGATCTGTAGCAGGATGAGGAGAAGAGCAGTCTTGGGACGCATACAACACAATTGGAGGACAAGTCATCGAAGCAGCACATAGTGACGTGAGAGGGAAATAGAATTTAGAAGCAGAAGCACAGGCCATGGACAATGTGTAGAAATGCATGGCGAAGGGCACACAGATCCACTATAACAAGGTGGAGCACCAGGAAGGCGATCAGCATACCGAAGAAGGCAGCGCAGAGAACCACTGTCAATGGGTGGAACACAAGGAAGGTAATCCACACACCGGTGAAGGCAGCGCAGAGAACCATTAACGATGATTGGAGCGCAAACACGGAAGGCAAACGTAGACATAGCAGCAGGAAGGCTACTACATGCAGCAGACAGTTTTAGAGCAAAAAGTCAAGGCGAGTCACGATGGGCAGATTTTAAACAGGCCCAACGAGATGAATTGTAAACAGGCCCAACGAAATGAATTGTAAACAGGCCCAACGAGATGAATTATAAAGGAATATCAGCAAAATATGCATGTACCAACTCGAAAGAATGACTAGGAAGAGAGCGCAGACATTCATGCACGAGAGAAACACAAATTAATTCGGCGGTGGGCGCTAGATACAGGCGGAGCACAAAATGCAGAGCTCGAAAGGGCGTGGCCAGCAGAGCAACGTGACGGGATGCTGTGTGAGTTTTTGTTTTGTTTTGATTGGAGGGTTTTTTTTTTTTTTTTTTTTTTTTTTTTTGATTCGAGGTTTAACGACCACCGTGAGCAACTCAATGGGCTATAAGCAGTCGCCCGTCCCTAATTTAGGGTCACTGGTTCCAGGGAAGGGAGAGAGCCAGTGCCGTAAGACAAACACAACATCCATGCCTCACCGGGATTCGAACCCGGACCCCTTTCGGACGAATGATCAGAGGCCAACGCCTTATACCACTGCGCCACCGGGGCGGCCTGTGTGAGTCAAATATCGTACAAAGACAATTGTTTGGATGGGACCATTTCAAGAATGTTTGTTTTAAATTTAAGGGTGCATCTGCTTTGCACTTCCTTTCGACCGAAGCGTGTTAAAGTGGAAAAGTTTCCTGCACTTTCTTTGAAAACTAAAGGATGTACTTATACCTTCACTATATACATGTATCTGTCTGTATACGTTTATCTGTGTACCTCTAAGTCTGATTTAATATCAGCCTCTTTTTGCTTTGGGAAGCTAGAACAGTGAGAACGATGATCCTAGCATTTTAATCTTTATCTGATCCATAATTTCACCGCCAAGAGCGAAATGCAAATTCCACCGATTTCAAAATATATTTTGCTTCATATCGTTGCTCAAAAATCAGATTGAAACACTTTCGACGCCTATTGAATGTACCATTTTTACGTACAGCTTATTGTATCTTAATATTACCGAATTTTTCTGTTACGACGAGCAAATACGTACATTACTGTTTGTGAAAATTGCAACGCCAAAAAAGAATCGCACTATTCAAAAGAAATTTATATCACAGATTCCTCATGTTGCAGGAGATAACTGATTTTATTTTTAGATCTATAGAAGATTTTGTCAATTCAAATCTCAGTACTATTTGTTCAGTTGCTGCCTACCAAAGATGGTAGGCAGCAACTGAACAAATAACTAGTATACGAATGAATAATTAATACACACGATTGACGTAGATTTGGGACATCAAACAGATGGCATGGCTCTTTCCACGGGTTTAAGTGAGTCACGGGAAAAGTATCATCGGCCGCCAACGGAAATCGAACCAAGGGTCATTCAGTTACTCGCTGGACATGCTACCACTGCACCAATTGCTTCTTACCATCTTTGGGGAATCCCCACCATTGTGCGGGTCTCCAAGAAGCAACCAGCCATGTGGTTTGGCAATTAATCACATGTGATTCTGGAGAATTCGAGGCCGCTGCTGTGCAGTGGTAGCATGTCCAGCGTGTAACTGGAAGACCCTGAATTCAATTCCCGGTGGCGGCAGATGATAATTTTTCCGTGACTCACTTAAAAACGTGGAAAGAGAAATGACTTCTGTTTGATGTTCCTAATCCACGTCGATTGTGTGTATTAATGCAGGGCAATTACAGAGGCATCTGTGGCACGTAGTCCGGTCATCTTCAATAGCGCGTCGCACCGCTTCGTGCGGTGATACATGTTGCAATATGGTCCAGCATAGAGGCGAACAGACGCCTGATGTCCTGCTGAAGAGGGCCCACACTTGTTGGACGGTGTGCTCCTAATCCCGGATAGTGCAGCACAGAGTCAACCGGCGTTTCAACTGGTCCCACGCATGCTCGATAGAGGACATGTTCGGTGAGCGGGCAGGCCATGGAACTGTATGGACATGGCGTAGGCAGAAAACCCTAGAAAACCCAAGCCGTGTGCGGGATGGCACTATCCTGCTGGTATAGCGCACCTAGAATTCCGCCCAGGAGTGGGAGCACATGGGGCCATATGATCTCATCCACATACCGCTGGCCCGACAATGATCCACGTACCACTACTAGAGCTGATCGGCTATCGTAGGCAATAAACCATAAAGGCTCCCTAGACCATAATGCCTGCAGTGGGGTAGGTGGGACGCTCGATAGCAAGGTTGGAATAGCGCACCTAGAATTCCGCCCAAGAGTGGGAGCACATGGGGCCATATGATCTCATCCACATACCGCTGGCCCGACAATGATCCACGTACCACTACTAATATGGTCCAGCATAGAGGCGAACAGACGCCTGATGTCCTGCTGAAGAGGGCCCACACTTGTTGGACGGTGTGCTCCTAATCCCGGATAGTGCAGCACAGAGTCAACCGGCGTTTCAACTGGTCCCACGCATGCTCGATAGAGGACATGTTCGGTGAGCGGGCAGGCCATGGAACTGTATGGACATGGCGTAGGCAGAAAACCCTAGAAAACCCAAGCCGTGTGCGGGATGGCACTATCCTGCTGGTATAGCGCACCTAGAATTCCGCCCAGGAGTGGGAGCACATGGGGCCATATGATCTCATCCACATACCGCTGTCCCGACAATGATCCACGTACCACTACTAGAGCTGATCGGCTATCGTAGGCAATAAACCATAAAGGCTCCCTAGACCATAATGCCTGCAGTGGGGTAGGTGGGACGCTCGATAGCAAGGTTGGAATTGTGCCGTTGACCCCGGGACCTCCACACCCGGACACGATGATCATCTGTCCCCAAAACGAACCGACACCAATCGCTGAACACCACACGTTGCCAGTCTGTGGCGTTCCACGTTGCTCTCGCCTGGCACCATTGCAAACGGAGCCGGCGATGATCCGGTGTTAATGGCAGAACACGTAAGAGGCGCTGGGATCGCAGATTCGCTTCCGCGAGGCTTCAGGAAATGGCTAGTTGGCACACAAGAGCCGCTACATTTGCCTGGGGAGAGGACAGGGTTCTCGTGGGATCCATTCGTGCCTGCCGTGCGAACTGTCGATCCTCTCTACGGATGGTCCTCCTGGTTCGTTCGGAGACACCCGCCGTGTGGCAGTGCCGTCACGTGTCCACTGCTCCCAACACAGTCGGACGGTATGGTCAGAACGATCCACGTGGTGGGTTATACGGCGCGCCGACCGACCTGCTGTTTTCAGCCCGATGATCAGGCCTCTCTCAAAGCCCGTAAGTTGCGTACATCGACGTCTCTGGTGTCTACCCGGCATTCTTGTCACTCTATACTCTTGCTTGCGCCGGCCGGTGCTTTTCTCTTTCATGGGGCATCGACTACACGCCGGTTTATAAGGCTGCCGGTTCGTGCTAGCAGCGCCGCCACAAGGTGTGCGGTTATGCGCACTCGCACCAAACGCACCAAACGCACCCTAGCTATTTGCAAAGTTTCGCGGTTGTAGCATGTTTTCTTCTAGGTGTGCAAATTTCTTGTCCACGAGTGTACAAGAAGCAAGTGGAAGAATTGAAACTTCACTCGCCCAAGTTTTCACCAGCTGTCTCAAAGAAGGTAAGATTCCTGAGTATTGGGATAATGGTACAATGATCCTGCTACATAAAAAAGGTGACGTTGAGGATCTCAGGACCTACAGGCTCATCAGCCTCCTATCAGTTATTTATAAAATTTTCACTTAGGTTCTTTCACATCGCATGAAGGTAAAACTGGACATGGCTCAAGCAAGAGAAGAAGCTGAATTCAGGAGTGGCTACAGCACTGAAGATCATGTCCATGTACTTAGAGAACTAACTGAAAGAACAAGAGAATATGAACTCCCAGAATGCAAGGCTTCTATTGATTATAAAAAGGCCTTCGATTCCGTAAAACCATCAGCAGTTACAACTGCTTTGAAAACCTGCGGTATTGCAGATGCATACATTAGCATTATTAATAGTATCTCTGAAAATGCAATTGCAAAAGTTTGGATATTTGAGGATGCAGCACTAATAAAAATTGGAAAGCTAGTGTGACAAAGTAAAATCATATCTCCCAAACTCTTTAATCCCACATAGCAAAATATTTTTTAATTACTGAACTGGGACAAAGAAAAAAATATTTATGCAGATAATTCAAATCACGTTCGTTTTGCTGATGACGTTGTCATTTTTGCAACTACGACTTCTGAACCGCAGAATACGATCCAGGAACTTGCTGACAAGAGTAAAGAAGTAGAATTAAAAATGAACTTTCAGAAGGCAAAAGTGACGTATATTGCTTTTACAAGAAACGAAGATTTATTTATTGATGGTGAAAAGCTTGAGACAACCGATACCTACATTTATCTTGGGCAGCAGATATGAAGTAAGGATCACATTGATGAAGAAATTAATCGGCGTGTAAAACTTGGATGGATAGTTTTTGGAAGAAGAAGTACAATTTTTACGAAAGGTATGCCATTGTGTCTTAAAAGATAAGGGTTTAATCAGTTCATCCTGCCAGTGCTTACGTATGGAGCAGAGACATGGACCTTAACTAAACAAGTTAGTAAAATAATGCAATGCATTGAATATGATACGCTTTCCAACATACCAGAAATAATTACTCAAGTTATGAGAATAATGGCTGTGGAATAAATCTCGGTCCTGTGCCCTGACCTTTGATCCCATTTCGATGATATTCAACAGAACCGGTTCGGTATACCTCCGAAATAACATGATAACGTTTTGTCGCAATCGAAGCATTTTTACGTAAGTTATGATGCATAAGGACTATGGAATAGATCCCGCTCCTGTGTCCTAACCTTTGACCCTATTTTGTCCATTTTCCATAGGGTTTGTCCCCAGCCCCAGGGGGTTCCCTACCACATACTAAAATTTCACCGAAATCGAAACATTTTTACGTGAGTTATCATGCCGACAGACGGACGGACGGACGGACAGACGGACGGAAAACACTGAAGCATATACGCTTCTTCAACCTACGGTTGGAAAGCGTAAAAAAAAACAAAGACTGCAGACAACGCAAAAAGCCCTGGAGAGAATCATGCTTGGTGTAAACAGGAAAGATAAGCAGAGGAACTCATGGATAAGGAAAACGACAAGAGTTGACGACATCATGACCACAATGAAATCACTGAAATGGTGAGGGCATGACATGTTGCTAGAAGAACGACCACCGATGGAAAACCGAAATTTTAGAATGAATTTCGAGGGACAGGAAAAGGATCCAGAAGAAGACCCTATGGTAGATTGATGGATGAAATTCGAAAGCATAGAGGTGTGTCATCGAGGAGGCACGCTCAAGACAGACAATTGTGGAAGAAACTTGGGAAACCTTCTTCCAGTAGTGGATTCAAAGCAGTTGACAATGATGATGATATATATATATATCATTGTCAACCATTATCAATCCACTGCTGGACGAAGGTCTCCCCAAATTTTCTCCACAACGGTCTGTCTTGTGCCAGTCTCCTCCATGTCACTCCCGCATACTTACGAATTTCATCCACCCATCTCCCATGTGGTCTTCTTCTGGGTCTTTTCCTGTCCCTTGGAATCCAATCTAAAATTTCGGCTGTCCATCGATGGTCTGTCCTTCTGGCAGTATGTCCAGCCCATTGCCATTTCAGGGATTTAACTCTGATCATGATGTCTTCCACTCTCGTCATTTTTCTGATTCACGAGTTCCTCTTCTTATCTCTCCTGGTTACACCAAGAATGCACCTGTCCATGCTGCTTTGAGTTGTCTGCAGCCTTTGTATGTCTCTTTTAGTTAAGGTCCACGTCTCTGCACCATACGTAAGCACTGGAAGGATGCATTGATCAAACACTTTTCTTTTAAGACATAATGGCATATTGCTCTTAAAAATTATGCTGTTTCTTCCAAAAGCTCTCCAGGCAAGTTTTGTACGCCGACTAATTTCTTCATCAATGTGACCCTCACTTGATATCTGCTGTCCAAGATAAACGTACGTGTCTGTTATCTCCAGCTTATCTCCATCAATCGATAAATCTTCATTTCTTGTAAAAGCATTGAACATCACTTTTGTCTTCTGGAAGTTCATTTTTAATCCCACTTGTTTACTCTTGTCAGCAAGTTCCTGGATCATACTCTGCAGCTCTGATGGGGTAGTAGCAAAAATGACTACGTTATCAGCAAAACGAAGGTGGGTTAGATAATCTCCATTAATCTTTATCCCTTTGTTTTCCCAGTTCAGTATTGAAAGACCTTTTCCAATCTGGCATTAAAGAGCTTCGGAGATATGGTGTCACCTTGTCTCACTCCCTTTCCAATTTTTATGTGTGTTGTATTTTCAAACAGCCGAATATTTGCACTTGCATTTTCATAGATGTTATTAATAATATTAATGTATGCATCTTCAATACCGCAGGTTTTTTCAGTGCCATTGTAACTGCTGATGGTTTTACCGAATCAAAGGCTTTTTCATAATCGATAAAAGCCATGCACAATGGAAGTTCATATTCCTTCGCACTTTCAATTACTTCTCTCAGTATGATATGATCTATTGTGCTGTAGCCACTATTGAATCCAGCTTGTTCTCTCGGTTGAGCCATGTTCAGTGTTACCTTTAAGCGGTGTGAAAGAAATTTAGTGAAGATTTTATAAACCACTGATAGGAGGCTGATAGGTCTGTAGTTCCTGAGATCCTCAATGTCACCTTTCTTATGTAGCAGGATCATTGTAGCGTTGTTCCAATCCTCAGGAATCTTCATTTCATTAAGGCATCCAGTGAAAATTTGGGCGAGTACTGTTTCGATTTCTCCACTTGCTTCTTGTATGGTGTCTACAGTAATTCCATCTTCTCCTGGAGCTTTTCCCCGCTTCATGTTCTTGATTGCATGTGCAACTTCTGCTGGAAGGACTGGAAGAACTCTTTTACTGGTACCTTTCATGATGTCTGGAGAACATGTATCATCCCTTTCATATAATTTGGAGTAGAATTCTTTCACTCTTGTCAAAATTTCGCCTCTATTTCTTGTTACAGAACCATCTTCTTTGCTCAGTGCCATAATCTGTTTTCTTCCCTTACTGAGATGTCCCTTTGCTGTCTTTAGGCTTTGGTTGTTTTCAATTGCTTTCCTCACTAGTTCACAGTTGAATTTCCTTACGTCTTCAGTGATACTTTTTCGTACTGTCTTGCATAGCTCTATATATTCCACTTTGGAAGTCACATCTTCTTTAGTTGTCCTCATCTCTCTTCTTTTTTGCATCAACATTTTGGTTTTTCCTGATAATTTGTACACATGCAACTTGTTCTTAGACCCAGCTCATTTTGTTGCTGTTTCCATAAGAGCTTTGGTTACTTTTCTGTTAACTTCAGAAATATCCACTTCTTCCGATGTTAGGCGTTCTAAAGCAGAGAATCTGTTCTTCAGTTCCAACTTAAAGGTATTATGGTGTTTTTTAAGGTTGGTTATGTCAATACATTTTGTTTGTCTTATGAGCTTGCCACGTTCGAGTTTAGTGTTGAGGTGGATCTTACATCTCACCAATCTATGGTCACTACCTGTGTTGAACTTGTTCAGCACACTGCAGTCTTCGTTGACGAATTTTTTGTTACACATAATAAAATCAATTTTACTTGTTATCCCATTTGGATGTCTCCATGTCCATTTCCCGTGTGGCTTTTTCTTGAAAAAGGAGTTCAAGATGAAAAACCCTTCTGCCTCTGCAAACTCAACGAGAGTATTTCCACGCTGGTTTGTGTTGCCGTGAGCGAATTTACCTACTGAAGTTTCATTCTGTTGCCATTGCCCTATTTTTGCATTGAAATCTCCCATAATTATCTTCAAGTGGTGCTTACCTTTATTATTTAGATGACGAATATCCTCATAAAATTCTTCAATTTCTTCTTCAGGATGACTTGTGGTGGGTGCATAAGTTTGAATAATCTGAGCCTTGTATCTTCTCGAGAGTTGGATAACGAGTCGCGCAGTTCTGTCAGAGGCACTTTCAACTTCTACAACTTTATCCTTCAGTTTCTTGTTTATTATAAATCCAACACCACTAGTTCTGCCAGTATGTGTCCCACGATAGTAGAGGAGATGTCCACTTTTCCGTTCGATGAGATCTTCTCCTTTTCTCCTTAACTCACTTAGCCCGACGATGTCCCACTTGATCCTTTGTAGTTCCTCTTCCAATTCAAGAAGCCTTGAATCAGGAGATAGGAAGCATCCATTGTAAGTAGCCAAGATCAGCATCAGATGGCAGCCTAGTCCGGTCCTCCAAGGATTCTTAGCACCCTCTGCCTTCATGTCGCACTGGCCGCAGCCTTGGCCAGGTACATTCGAGCTGCCGGATACTGAGGGCCAAGATTTAAGTTGTAGAGTCATTTTGGAGGGGTTTGGCCATAACTCACCACGCTGGCCAAGCGGGTTGGTGAGTGTGGGATCGCATTTCCTCTAATCCCGATGGTATAGTTATACCGCTATTGGCGGTCGTCAGAGCCCCTTTAGTGGGAACAGGATGCACCACGAGAAGGCGGGGTTGACATTTGTCAAGGAGAGGCTGTGATGTTACGCATCACCTGACCTTACGTTATATAAGTATATATATATATATATATATATATATAAACGAACGAAGAGTTACATCCGCAGGTGTGGCAGAATTACCACGCATCCCATTGCTTGGAAAGACGACGCATCCCATCGCTGGGAAAGACGACGCATACCGTCTGGAAAAAAGAACTTTAGTTTCTCCTTGAACCATTTGGATCTGTCAACATGAAAGTCACATGTTGACAGATCCGGGCTATAGGCTGGGTGGTGCAGAACCTCTCACCCTTTCCGTGCTAACGCATCCTGCATAATGTGTGCAACAGAATCACACCACGCGAAAGCATGCCAGGTCACCCATTCTTGATTGCTTTATGCAGCTTGTCCACTGTGTCGATGTAGTGGTTGGCATTGCTGTTCACGTTAGGCTCTTTAAAGTCCACCAACAAAAGCCCTTCATGGTCAAAAAATGCGGTCAGCATAACCTCCCCGGCGGAGTCCTGTGACTTGAATTTCATGTGTTTTGGTGATCCGGGATGTTTCCATTGCATGCTCGCTGGTTTGCTGGATGGCTCAAAGCGGTGGCACCGCGATTCGTCACCTGCCACTATGCGCGATATAAATGCATCAACCTCTGCTTTGTAACGCAGCAAGTGGTTCAAACTCCAACCCATACATTCTTCCTTATGGTGGTCAGTCAGCATCCGCGGGATTAATTGTAAACATACTTTCCGATATTGCAGTATCTTCGTAACCACAGTTTGAACTGCAACAAATGTCATAGCAAAGTCCTCCGTTTGCGAACGTCAGCCCCGACGACGGTTTTACATGCATTTCTTTCTCGGTGTGGGCGCATTGTTTGTGTTATTCGCACGCTCCCCGCCGATCAAGGTGATCGTCCTTATTTAGGCTTCCGACGCCAAGCCTTAGTTCTCTTCCCTGATATGGACTCCATTACTTCCTGCCCCACTGCTTTCCAGGTGCTTTGTGTTCATCACAACGTCGTTATAAACGTGTTCACTGCGTATCATTGCTTCTCATGTAAAACGCCTGGTCATCATCGCTTGCAGTGTCCGCTCACCTCTTCTTGTTCTTCCTCAACGGCTGCTCAAGTGCCCATCACAGAACCCCCTTCTTCACTTCCGGTCACCACGCCTGCGCTTGTTTCGCTTCCACCTTCTTAGTCTCCATCTCGATTGTCGTTGCCTTCCTCTGCAGGTCTTTTTCCTTCTCCACTAGCGTTGCCTCTTGTGGATACATCTGGATCTACTGCTCCTGCTTCGGTGCCTTCGTCTGTCTTGCTTTCTTCTTCGTCGTCTCTTGTCTGTGCTTTGCCACATCCCGTTGCCGACCTTTCTTTGCCTGTTCAGGTGCTGCCTTCTTTGTTTTCGCACGTCACCTCGTCAATCCCAACCCCTGGATTCTCTGCTCCATCATCTTCGCTGTGTACGTCAGCTTCGCCACCCTCAGACGCTCATCCTTTCTTCAGCCGTTCCAGTACTGCGGTGTGCTCTCCGCCCGTTTCACCTTCTCCGAGCTCTTCTGATGCCTCTAGTATTGTTGCCTTCCTTTCGATTTCTGGTCCCGTGATCGGTCCCCGCTTTCCAGCACAGCTACTCTTCTGGATTTGTGTGAAGCCTCACCTTCACCAGCTCCTGTTGCCCCATCAGTTGCCTCTGTGCTTGCGTTATGCGCACATGATCCAGATCTTCCTTGTCAGACTTCTCACTTGCTGTCGGTTACTCCTTCTTCATCACCACGTCCCTGTTGGTACTGCTTCTAATAAGAAGTGCCGTCGTCGCTCTAATCGAGAGACTCGTACTAAGCGAACCGCGGTCGCTCAGCCTTCTCTTCATCGTTCTTCAGGTTCCGCTCCTAATTCTACTGTTGCTGCTTTCGCCGACCTTATTGGTACTTACTCCGTTTCCACTGCAATTGTCGCTCGCCTCCAAGCTGTCCCTGGGTATTCAAAGATTCTCTTCCCAGATGCTGCCAACTCTTGTTCTTTGCCTCTTTTTGTGACGCTGGTTTGGATCCCCTTCTTGACTCACATGATCCAGCTGATTACTCGAATATGATCGAGGATATTCGCTGCTTCCTCCAAGTTTTCGTTGACCTCACGAGATCTTACCCCTGAGATATTTCGTTATTAAAGTTTTCTTAATTGCTACCTTGGTGATACTCAAAATCGCCTCATTGATCTGGTTCTGACCGATTAGTTTCTGTCTGCACTTGCATGATGTTTCGCTTCCTGCCGTCTTTGCCTTGCTGCTGTTCCGTCTTACTCCTTTGCATGTTTCTGTTATGCGTTGTACCCAACCTTTTTCTTTCCGTTGTATCCTATGTACCGCCATGTTTTCTCCACATCTCGGTTCTTTCAAACATCCGCCCGGTGCCTACTTCCGTGAACCCGTCACATCGTTTTGTTCACAGAGCTTCTTCCTGTGTGTGCATTGTTATGCGCGATTCTTCTCTTATACCTTTCGTCACTGTCCTGGATTGCCCTATGTTGCTGTTCGCATCCAGTTAGTTTTTTCAGGTGTTCCGTGGGTTTGTTTTTCCTGTCTCGTCGAGTATTTGTCTTATGTCATGCCATGTGCCTCAGCATACCTTCTACTGTTGTGCTACGTTACTTGCTCATCCAGTGTGAGTCATCTCGTCCGATACTTACCGTTATTGCTTTGCCTCATGCTAATTGATTGTCCCATACTGTTACCTACACCATGCCATCTTTGCAAGTGTTATCTGTTGCACCTCGTTTTCTGCTTTTCATGCTGCGCCCCGGAGCATGAAAAGCAGCCTCCAGTTCGATGTATTCTCCATCTCTATGTCCGTCGTTCCTTCTGCTCAGTGACTGTTCCAGTGTGCTTCACCTATCACAGATTGCCTTGTGCTGCTCGTTCAGCTTCGTTTATCTTTGTATGTCCTGATTATCTTTTACAGACTGCTTTGTGC
Source organism: Macrothele yani (assembly GCA_039090855.1). Lineage (NCBI taxonomy): Eukaryota > Metazoa > Arthropoda > Arachnida > Araneae > Macrothelidae > Macrothele > Macrothele yani. Next base: position 125,254,123 of record CM077024.1, on the reverse strand, counting down.
TGCTCGTCCAGTACCGTTATTCTTATTGTTTTATCATGCCATTTATTTTCCGTTCTCCTGTGTACTAGTCCTCGATACCTAATAAAGCAACGTCACGTTGTTTTTGGAATGTCTTTTCAACTGCTGCGGTTCAAAGCTAGAAACGGGGAGTTCTTTCAGCTAATGACAGGAACGAATGAAAGACTTTGTGCAAAACAAATTACTTCTTCATTATCCTCCATTACCCTTATTACAAATATCTCAAAAACTATCAAGATTCGAACGATGAAGAAGGAGGTCTTTCTGATTCACACCATGCTAACGAATAGCTATCCTGAAATGGGAAATGTCCAGGTTGGGGTGGGCGGGAGGGGGAGAGGCAGGTGAAATCGTGGGCTACTAACATTCTTTTTAAACATCTCCAAAACTATTGCTATTCAGACTATGAAAATGGCGTTTATTCCGGTTCACACCATTTACTAACGAATGACTATCTTGAAATTTCTAATGAATTTACATGGTGAGAGGGGGGTGATGGTCGGTCTGGAATATATATATATACATAAGTTCTCAATATTGTTATTTTTTTCTCAAAAACTGTTGTGGTTCAAACGATGAAAATGGATTTCCCCTCGGTTCATACGATTTGCTAACGAATGGCTATTTAGAAATTTTGAATTTTTCCATGGGGGTGTGTGTGCAATGGTCGTCCCCCAATTTTCTCAAACTTTTTTTTTTTTAAATCTATCAAAAACTGTTGGCCGCTCCAGTGACGCAGTGGTCTAAGCGACGGACTCTGATCATTCGTTCGAACAGGGTCCGGGTTCGAATCCCGGTGAGGCATGAATGTTGTGTTTGTTTTACGGCACTGGCTCTCTCCCTTCCCTGGAACCAGTGACCCTGAATTAGGGACGGGCGACTGCTTATAGCCCATTGAGTTGCTCACGGTGGTCGTTAAATCTCCAATAAAAAAAAACTGTTGCAGTTCAAACGATAAAAATGGAGTTCATTCCTATTCATACGATTTACTAACGAATGGCTATTTCGGAATTTTGAATTTCCATGATGAGGGGGAGTGTGTGTGTGTGAAATGGTAGGCCTGTAATATTATTTGTTAAATATCTCAAAAACTATTGCGGTTCAAACGATGAAAATGGAGTTCTTTTCGGTTCATACGATTTGCTAACGAATGGCTATTTTGAAATTTTGAATTTCCATGGTGGGGGGGTGGGCTGGTGAAATGGTCGGTCTCTTTGTATATACGCAAATTCTCAATATTATTTTTTAAATATTTCAAAAACTATTGCGGTTCAAACGATAAAAATGGAGTCCATTCCTGTTCATACGATTTACTAACGAATGGCTATGCGGAATTTTGAATTTCCATGATGGGGGGGGTGAAATGGTAGGCCTGTAACATTCTTTTTAAAATATCTCAAAAACTATTGCGGTTCAAACGATGAAAATGGAGTTCTTTTCGGTTCATACGATTTGCTAACGAATGGCTATTTTGAAATTTTGAATTTCCATGGTGGGGGGCTGGTGAAATGGTCGGTCTCTCTGTATATATGCAAAATCTCAATATTATTTATTAAATATTTCAAAAACTATTGCGGTTCAAACGATAAAAATGGAGTCCATTCCTGTTCATACGATTTACTAACGAATGGCTATTTCGGAATTTTGAATTTCCATGATGAGGGGGGGGTGAAATGATAGGCCTGTAACATTATTTTTTAAATATCTCAAAAACTATTGCGGTTCAAACGATGAAAATGGAGTTCTTTTCAGTTCATACGATTTGCTAACGAATGCCTATTTTGAAATTTTGAATTTCCATGGTGGGGGGCTACTGAAATGGTCGGTCTTTCTGTATATATGCAAATTCTCAATATTATTTTTTAAATATCTCAAAAACTATTGCGGTTCAAACGATAGAAATGGAGTTCATTCCGGTTCATACGATTTACTAACGAATGGCTATTTCGAAATTTTGAATTTCCATGGTGGGGGGGCTGGTGAAATGGTCGGCCTCCTGTATTTATATGCAAATTCTCAATATTATTTGTTAAATATCTCAAAAACTATTGTGGTTCAAACGATGAAAATGGAGTTCATTCCGGTTCATACGATTTATTTACGAATGGCTATGCTGAAATTTGAAATATCTATTTTTTGGGGGTACCATTTCACCAGCCCCCCCCACTTTGTTTTTTAAATAACTCAAAAACTATTGCGGTTCAAACGAAAAAAATTGAGTTCATTCCGGTTCATACGTGGTACAAACGAATGGTGCAAAAAAAATTTAAAAATTCCATGGTGGGGGGCTATCGTTTCACCAGCCCCCCACTTTGTTTTTTAAATATCTCCAAAACTATTGCGGTTCAAACGAAAAAAAACGAGTTCATTCCGGTTCATACGTGGTACAAACGAATGGTGTCTGAAAAATTAAAAAATTCCGTGGTGGGGGGGCTGGTGAATAGCACCTTTTGCGTGGAACCAAGAGCATGTTCTTGATATTGTTTTCCTGTCAGCTGTGCTGAAGCTTTCCTGATTTAGCTTGTGTTATGAATCAAATGTGTTTCTCTTCCAAGATCATTCAAAACACAGAGAAAAAAAAACATGCTTTTCTTTTGTGCAAGTTGTGAGCCTGTTTGAGAGACATTCTGTGCTTCTGGCTGTTTTCTCCTGAAGTTTCTTTGAGTGAACAATCACTTGATTTCATGGAAGAGACTTTAAATAATGTTTTGGGTTCTATGGGTAAAATTCCTCATATAATTTGCGTGTTCTCCTTATTAAAAACTAAGGCAAAACCAAGACAATTTAAATGTGCATGATCAGTTTTGTGCTTTTCCGAGCCAAATTGCTGGGTGAACTCATTTCTGAGAAGTTCAAACATGGCTTGGATTTTAACACTGTTAAACTTTTGTGCGAAACTCTCTGTAGCAAGACTATCTGTGAGCAGATCCAAAATTTGTTTCGGAGCCTGCTTCAGAAAACAACTTTGCTGCCTGCTTGTAATTTCCTATGAGCATTAAATGTGTTCTTGACTTCAAAGACTACAGTCTTGTGACATTTATACACTGGCGTGCAAAAATTAAGAACATGACGGTTTTTCGAATGTAACGTCTTGCAGAAGTGCTCTACTTCGACTCAAATCATACCATAAGATCCCCAAGATGTAAGAATATGGGACAAGTGAGCAAAACCGTCCAAACAAGGAATCCAAAGGATACAAAGGCACTTTATTGAAGAGGAAGCTTCGAGCACAACTGGACAGAACACAGAAACGTCCACGTGACAGGCGGCCGCCAAGAAAAATTCAGTCTTTAGTAGGGGATATAATCACCCCTGACTGCGTTGCAGGATTTACAACGTCTGCCCATACTGAGGACGAGGTTGTCAAGGTGCTGTTGAGGCATCGCGGCCCATTCCTCTTGTAGCGCCAATCGCAGCTGCGGAATCGTTGCTGGCGGCTGGTGACGTGCTGCCAAGCGTCTCTCGAGAAGTTCCCACATGTGTTCGATTGGATTTAGGTCCCGGGACCTTGCGGGCCAATCCATGCGTTGAATATCTTCACTCTTAAACAGCTCTGCGACAGCCATTGTACGATGAGGTGTAGCGTTGTCGTCCATGAAGAGGAACTCAGGACCCACAGCACCTCTAAATAGACGCACGTGAGGCAGCAGGACCTCGGTACAATAGCGGACACCAGTGACTGAACCTCCTTGGAAGATGGGAAGGTCAGTACGGCTACCAAGCATGATACCGCCCCAAACGAGAACTCCGCCACCTCCAAACCGGTCCTTTTCGATGATGTTGGAGGTATGATTGCGTGTTTCCTGCTCTCTCCAGATGTGTATACGCCCAGAATCGCTCGTCAGACTAAATCGGCTCTCGTCCGTAAAGAGAACTCTACCCCATTGCTGATGTGTCCAGTTCTTGTGTCCCTGGCACCACAGAAACCGCCGTCTCCGATGAGCAGGCGTTAATGGCACGCGCCGTACTGGTCGTTGAGCAAATAGACCACCTTTGTGCAGCCTCCTGGCCACGGTAAAACGCGATAACGGACGTCCAGTTGTCTGTTGTTTCACGTGCTTTGCGATTTCTCCCGCTGTCTGCCGTGTGTCTCTTCTCGCCTGTAGGACAATATACCGGTCCTCTGCCGCCGTGGTTGCTCGTGGACGACCACTGATAAGCTCTCGAACAGCTGTTCTTGTCGTTTGAAATGCTCTCCAAGCTCGTGAAACGATGCTGTGAGCGATCCCGAACTCCTCGGTCACACTAATCACACTTCGACCATCTTCCAACTTCCCAATGACGCGACCTCGGGTAAAGTCATCCAGATGTCGTCTACTGAATTGCCTGTTGGCCATATCACACGGTGGCAGCAATTCGATGTCGTTCAAACTGATGTACACCGTGCAATAACTTTCACCGAATTGCTGAGCGTACACCGCCCATGTGCTTTATACCCTTCCGACACTCCTCTCCACCCTCCTCCTACGTCATGCTGCATATATTTGAATGCCCTAAAGTACCGGACCTTAGTCGATCTCCTGAGTGGTCTTTCGGTCCGTTCTGCTTGCTCGTTCCGCTGTTATGCTAATTTCTCCTCTTCGTCCTTAATTTTTGCACACCAGTGTATATATATATATATTAAGGTAATAAAACGTAGTTTGTCACAATTATTTATTTTTTCAAGCCGACCATGGTTCGCTGTGTGTTGACCTAGCTTCATCAGGACGAATGGCACGTAAATATTCAAATTGTATATGACATCATAAATGGTGTTGACAGTCACGTGTTTTAGTTAGATGCTTCCACGCGCTTGATAGAAATGGCGTGGATGCCATGTCATTAACAAGTTGCGAAGACTTCTGATGTGTATGGAAAGCTTCCAGAACATCAAGTTTGGTGGTTGAATTTGGCTTGTCTATTAGTTTTGCTTCTTCAAAGAGAAATTTGTGGTCCTTTCCGTAACAGTGTTTAGCCATCGATGTCTTCTTTAGGTTTGTGAGCTAAAACAATGTTTAGCCATCAATGACTACTTTAGGTTTGTGACCTAAAGAAGTCATCGATGGCTAAACACTGTTACGGAAAGGACCACAAATTTCTCTTTGAAGAAGCGGAACTAATAGACAAGCCAGATTCAACCACCAAACTTGATGTTCTCTAAGCTTTCCATGTACATCAGAAGTCTTCGCAACTTCTTAATGACATGGCATCTACTCCATTTCTATCAAGCGCGTGGAAGCATCTAACCAAAACACGTGACTGTAAACACCATTTATTATATAAAAATGGTGTTATATAATATAAATACCCCCAATTTCAAATATTACAGTTTACCACCTTTCATTGTACAGACCCCGAGACTTGCAGATTTCAAATGAATATAACTAAGGCGACCAGACTATTGAGAATGAAATTGAGGACCAGGAAGAAGTGGCCATTGTTGGGAGGTACCGTTTTTCAGAGGTTAGGCTTAGGTTAGCATTGCTAGTCCGTTGCTTTGGAACAAAAGGAGAATAACTGTACAAAGCTAACGTGTAAAGAAAATGGTTTCAGGGTTTTCTCCAAAGGTATAGTGCTGAATGAAAACTCCTTATAACAAATTAAAATAAAACCATGGTATTGAGGATTTCAGGAAAGTTGTGTTTGACCCATTGTCTCAAACTTCTCTTTAGAAATATCAAGCTTACAAGCTTAGAGGTTAAGCTTAAGGTACACTAAGGGAAAGAAAAAAAACAACAACTAGACAGTGAAGTGGAACTACACAGTTATCTAGTCATGCACCAAAAAGGAACAGAACCCACAGGAACCAATCAAAGACATACCGCCACGAACGGAAAACATGCACACACACACCCTGGCTGCGACTGAAACATACACAAGAGCTGGAATTTGTCTCACATAAAACTAAAATTTAACTGCTTTCTTTTCATTTAAGCACACCATTGTACTCACCGTAATCTAGCCCATTAGGTTCAAGGCACAGTGGCCTTTATTCTTAGTAGCAACAAGGTGTCCGTTAGATCTCTTTCGAGACTGACTAGGGAGTCTGTTGGCCACTGTTCAGAGATTTTGTTGTTTGGAGGTTATCGTTAATGTTAATCCTACAGCAGCTGTTTTGTACCAATCAAAACTTGCCGGGACTCAGAGGTGTCCGTTAATGGAGGTTTCACTATACTATTGTGCAGAATATTACTTCTGATAAATTTAAAATCTTACTCACAGGGCTACATTTGATTTTGTTCTGAAATTTCATTGCGATTGTGTACAAGAAAAAATATCTGAAGCCAGAAAATTACTGTACACTGAGCAGGCAGAAATCATGGAATATCTGTATGTTATCTCTGTGAGAAGGAATATATCTCTGTGAGAAGGAATATTTCAAGTCCAATATCTTCATTGCAAGAAACAGTTTATTGAAAAAATGTACTGAACAAAAGTTGTAGAACTCTCAACAGAACTTACCAAACGCAACCAAAATTAGCATCAATTACTTATTTAATTGTAAGAAAGTAGATGCTGAAAAAGATGAGATTTATATTCCTCATTCTATGAATATTTTAGTTAAATCCAGTTAAAACAGAAACAAAATAACATGATTATCAAGATGATTTTGTTCGATGCATCGGCATGTCTCCCATTAATATTGCATGATTTCTAACTTATTTCAAGGGAAAATTCATCCACTTCAGAAAATAGTTCCATACCTTTACGAGTCAATTTTCTTGCAATTAAATAAGTAATTGATGCTAATTTTGGTTGCATTTGATTTATTCAATTTAGTTCGATGATTTCAATGTTTTGTGGAAATTTCAAAAATTGAGGACAAAGCAGTGAAATTCAGAACTGTCGCCAGAAAATGAGGGTGTCTGGTCACCATAATTATAACCACCTTAAGCTTTCCCATGTTCATGAAATAGCAAACAATTTCATCATTTTATGGTTTCTTTCTTTTATATGATGAACAATTTGTGTGTAAACCAGTTACTTGAATTTAAAAAAAATGAATGAAAAGAATTTTAAATAAAAAAAAATTAGATTGGAATTTAACGACCTCGAGCAACTCAGTGGGCTATAAGCAGTCACCTGTCCCTAATTTAGGGCCACTGGTTCCATGAAAGGGAGAAAACCAGTGCCGTAAGATAAGCACGACAACCATGACTCACTGGGATTCGAACCCAGACCCATCTCGGAGGATTGATCAGAAGCCATCGCTTAAACCACTGCGTCACCGAGGCAGCAGTTTCAAACTTGGTTTTAGACAATATATGGAGGGAAATTGTTCAGTGCATAGGTGCCGACTAGCGGGGTGAGGGCAAGGTGAAACTTGCCCCCTCAATAATTTTAGTAGAGGAGCAGTCTCCACTCAATATTTTCGACCCTGTTTAATCGCAAAAACAAAACTTATTCAGTTTTGTTTTGTGTGTATGTCATTTTCGAAATGCGCGAGTTGAAATATTTTTATAGAGAGAAAATGTTTCCCCGTGCTCTTCAGGCTATTGTGCGCTGTGCTAATTGAAAAAACTGCATTTTTTTCCTTTATACCAATGTATTATTCTTTAAAAGATGGACCATTCTCCGCCTTATGAAGCCAAAGCAATTTATTTCCAAAAATTAATAAATAAGGAAATAAGTGAAAACTCTCTGTCTGTCTCTGTCTCCCCTCCCCATATTCAGCATTGCTCATTTGACAAGAACCTTGATTTCCAGCCCCGCATTTCGACATGTTCTTGTGATATGTGGTGAATGTTTGAAACAGTTATCAAAAATAAAATAAATAAACATACAGAAACGTATAACCCATCTGGCGCCTTTATTTATCTATTTATTTTTTGTGCTTCTCGTTCTTTTTCCGAATAACTGCACTAAATACTCGTGTGTTTTTTTACTGACGTTTGGAAATAAAATCTCTCTGGATATTTTTATAAAATCACAGGTTGAATTTTATAGTTTTTTAATATTAATATTCAGCAAAAGAATATTTTTGTTTCCTTATTCATTTATACGTCGAACCTCGTAGTTTATCTTTTTGCACATTTTTCTCCAGAAAATGGAAGAGACGACCCCCCCCCCCAATAATTTGGTGAAGTCGGCGCCCCCTGGTTCAGAGACTCAACAAATTTATTTCAGAGGGATACTTGTTATTCTTTACTCAAAAATATTTTCCATCCGGATCAGTTGCAGTTATCTCTTAATCATATCGTGAGGAAGTTTTTACAAGTATCACAATGTAACCTCAACTCCCTGTACGAGGAAAGAAAAACACAGATTTTGACACGTTTTTACTCTCTCTCTCTGAACTTATAATCTCGATATTAAGGTGCTCTTCTTAAGTTTGAAGCAAACACTCCTTACGATAATCGCTTTCCTTCTTTCACAATTACGGCCGACATTTTTCATCTATCGGCTTTGCTAAAATGCGATACATTTCTAAGGCTCTCAATGAAATTTCCCCCTGGGCTGGGCCCCGCGAAAGCTCCACAGGGTCCTGATCACGTGTCACCGATAGCATGGGCAAACGACTAGAAACAGAATGTTTGAACACTCATAAGGGTCAAGAGAAAGTCATTTGGGCTGAACCACTGAAAATACACTGCTGGACAATTGCTAAGGACGGATCATAAACGGCTATATAGCGCATAAAAAAGTAAGTGTGGTTGGATGCCAAGTGAAATAAAATAATGTCAGAATGCCAGGACATTACAAGAGAGACAATTTATTGTGCTCTGAAATCCAGAAGGCTTTGGGACGTGTTCAAGGGACAAACAGGCCATTTTGTGCAGAATACGTAAACGTGAAAAAATTCAATTACCGTCCGCAGGCGTTCCAGCGTAAGATGTCAATACGGGATATGGCCACCATGGAGGGCGATGCAAGATTCTACACGTCGTGTCATGCTTTGCACAACATTATCAAGCAGCTGTTGGGGTAATTTATCCCACTCCTCTGTCAGTGCACGGATGAGGTTGTCCTTGTTTATTGGAGGGCATTGGCAACCAGCAAGACTCCTCCCCAAAGCATCCCACACATTTTCAATGGGATTCAGATCTAGAGAACGTGCTGGCCATATACGAGGCGTTGAATATCCTCGCTCTCAAGACACTCCTGGACAGCGACTGTTCGATGACATGTTGCGTTGTCGTCCATGAAAATGAATCTATCACCGACAGCACCACGGAACATGCGAACATGAGGTAGCAGAGCATCATTAATGTATCGTTGGCCAGTCATAGTCCCAGTTGGAAGCACATAGAGGGACGTACGGCCATTGATCATGATGCCAGCCCATACCATGACACTACATGTCGTATATCGGTCCCTTTCCTGTATGTTTGCTGGACAATATGCAGTACCACTATCACGCCAGATCAGTTGTCGTCGACAATCAGACGATAGACTGTATCTACTCTCATCTGAGAAGAGGACAGCAGACCAGTCGTTATCAGTCCAATTGAAATGTTGATGGCACCATTGCAAACGGGCTGTACGGTGACGTCTGGACAGTGGGATGACCAAACAGGACGGCGGGCGTATAGTCCTCCTTCATGCAAACGTCTGGCGACAGTTTTTCGGGAGATCAGCTTGCCAGTAGCAGCCATAAACTGATTTGCTACCTCACTAGCTGTGCTGCGCCGGTGTCTTTTTGTTGATAGCACTATGTACCGATCTTCTGCAGGTGTCGTACTGCGAACACGACCTCCCCCGTGACGTTTGCTACACTCTCCATTTGTTTGAAATGATTTCCAAAGCCTTGAAACAACACTGTGGCTGACGTCGAACTCCCTGGCAACATCTGTTATTTTTCGCCCGTCTTCAATCTTGCCAATAATACGGCCACGCGTAAAATCATCTAGGTGATGTCGGGAAGACATACTGAAAATTGCAAGTTCGTCAATTGATTCTTTCCCTTTCAACTTTGCGTTTGAACAACAACGGTCAATACGCGTCAAATCCTTTATATCTCTTATCAGCGCTATGACGTCACGAACAAGTTCGGCAATCCAAAATTTGCATACGCACAACACGTCTTACTGTATCCCGCACTTATGCTAATTTCCATATTTTCCTGCTTTCCATTTTATGGTTGCTATCGTTGCTTTTGTCATCCGTCCTTAGCAATTGTCCGGCAGTGTATTATGTAAACTTAAATTGTGTCGTCTTAAAATGCGACCTAAGAACGAAAACACGCTAGCGAAAAATTTACATTCTGTGGATCTGATCGCTTAAATTCTCCCGACACGAACTGTTCGAAAGCGTGATGTGGTCCCTGTTAACTTAAGCGAATCTACCTTTATCTACTTTTTTTTTAATTATTTGTAATTTCAATGAACAACATCACTACCATTGTATGCCTTATTGTTTACAACCCATGTTGACATAACAGCAACCAGCTTACAGCCTTTGCTTACTTCTCATTTTTCAAATTTGTCACTTGATTGCATAAGCCAATCATGGAACTTGAGAGCAACCTCCAAAGAGTTCCTTACTTTCTTTGCAGATTTTGTAATGTCCGAGTTACGTCCTCAAGTGATGGTGTGTTGCCAACATGCCAAATGCAGTAACATAAAAGCTGCTGTCCAGAATCAAGTTCGACTACACCGAACATAGGTACAGCTAAAAAGAACGCTACTTGTGGAATCAAAAGGCTGAAATCACTAATACAATTCACTAGAAATAGGCCAGCTTCATTCAATTTTTAATATTTGGTCTATAATATTTTAAATTCGCAAAACAAAAGGTCCTAAACTACTTCCTTTAGAACTAGTAGCGACATCTACATTCAATGATCCACACCAACACATTTTGATATGAACTCAATTTTAAAAATTGTTTGGTACATTTTTACAAAAAAATAAGAAAACTGTCCCGTAAAGGGAACTCTAATTTATATGCATGCAAATTTTCACGTTTGTAGAAGCATTTATAGCAGCGTACTTGCGTTCAGAGTGTTTAAACTGGTTTTTACAGAGACATTAGGTTCACCTTAAACAACCCATAGAAATAGGAACCTATAGAAGATTTGGGCTAGATTGCCCGATAGGAAAGTCACACGGGAACGAGGGAGAAAGAGGGAGGAAGACGCCCTTATTTATAACCGGGGGTCTAGTACCAGGGGCCCGACGACTTAACGTGCTCATCCTACGCACGGCGAATATTTAGTGGTTCGAGCATTCGTAACTGGCTGGGCTCGAACCCGAGGTGTTCTCCGTGGCAATCACGGACGTTGACTAAAATTACTGGAGTGGAAGGGGGACTTTAAATACGGAGTTACATAACTCGTCATGGTCGCTATAAAGGCTGTCCTAATGATATATGAAGAAACAATTCGAAATCAGCAAAACCTTTAGTTTCCCCCGAAAAAAGCTGTGCATAATCGTATTAGAATAATATGACCACCTACCTAATAATAGGAGTAACCACCCTTGTCCCGGATGACAGCGGTTAGACTGCGTAGCGTAGACGCAATGATGCTCTTGATGGTTGCCGGAGGCACACGTCCCATTCGGACAGCAGAAGAGCACGGAAGTCCTGGAGATAACGTGGTTGTGGGTCGAACCTGTCGATATAATAGTCCTACAAATGTTCTATGTGATTGAAGTCGGGCGATTTCGCAGGCCAAAGAAGAAGAGAGACATTTCTGTCGTGTTCGTGGATCCAGTCACGCATTCCCTTAGCGACGTTGAACGGCGCATTGTCCTGTTAGTAGAAACCATCACCCCCAGGGTGAACGTCCTTCCTGCAGGGATGCATGTGGACAGGTAGCCATTGATTGGCGTTCAGGGACCCATTCGGTGATACCAGCGGTCCCATGTCATGCCAGGGAAATATTCCCCAGACGTGTACACTGGCCTGTACTTGACCGACAAGCATGTCGGGGTGTTGGTTCTCGAGTGTCTAAGGCCAAATCCATCACCAGCCATCACTTCTGCGGAGTAAAAACCTCGATTCGCCGGAAAAGGCAACCTTTTCCCACTCCTCCAATATCCAAGGATGGTAGTCCCATGCGAACTGCAGGCGTCGTTACCGATGAACCTGGGTTAACATGGGAGCCTTGACGCAGCATCGACTCTGCAGACCCATGTATAACAGTGTTCACATGGGTCTCCAGAGTCGATGACCCATGTGTAACAGTGTTCGCTCTACTGTTATCTGGGACACATACTTGGGTAACCCAGCGTTCATTTGCGTTGTCAATTGCTGCAGTGTTGCACGTCGATTGCCCTTTACCAGTCGACGGAGGCGAAGTTCTCCTTTGGGGCTCCATAGTTGCGACGTTGGGACGTACTCGGCGTGCCAGCGGTTCATTCTTGCTTAACCCTTACTACAGCATCTCGTGAACAGCCCACGAAGTCTGCTTCAACCTTTGGCGCTGTAGCCGGTGATCATTGCTTCTTGAACGTCCGTCAAACCACTACCTCTGCCGATTGTGCTCACGTTACGCACTATGGCTCATCAAGATTCGCAGTGAAGAATGTCTCATGTGGTTGTCTGGTGGTTTAGAGCACATTACATAATTTGCTTACCAGTTAGTTGTCCAACCTTTGATTCTCTTAGGAGACGCGTCGTCCTTCTTTTGGGCTTCACGTGGAACACCGCCAAGTTTATGACTTCAGAAAAATATAGCAGCGTCGTTCCTCAATGATGAGGTGAATTTCGGAAAATCAAATCACGGTTTTCGCAGCCCTCACGACAGACTGATCATTTGATAATTTTTTATCCAGTTTTATTCAACCCTCAGGATTGAGGAGTTTCTGTTTCTCCTGGTAATTGTCTGTCCCAAAGTGTTGAGATTTGCATCGTTTTATAAATTTGACTTAGGATATTATTTCGGAAATGCTGTTTTGTAGCTGAATGTGTTCACAACAATTTATTTTGAAGTTCGTGTGTTAATAGTTGCACTTTGGTTTATCAGAAATGTTATCTGGTATAATTTCCTAGATATCATCTAATCTAGTTATTATTATACAGTATACTCACGGACAATGAAATTTGCGCACCAAGAAGGAAGCATCGGATTGAACTGAAATTTTATAGACATAATGATACAGATGAATGACACGCATGATGGCGAAAACAGAGCTGCAGTACAATTACAGAAGGATCTATGGCACGCAGCCCGGTCATTTTCAATAGCGCGTCGCACCGCCTCTTGCGGCGATACATGCTGCAGTACGGTCCGGCATGGAGGCGAACAGACGCCTGATGTTGTCCTTCGGCAGACCACTACCTCTGCCGATTGTAGCATCTCATCCACACGTATTGGACGGTGTGCTTGAAATCCGGATTATGCGGCACGGCGGCTGCTGGCGGTTCAACTGGACCCGCACACATGCTCGATAGGGGACATGTTCGGTGAGCGGGCAGGTCATGGAAGTGTCTGGACTTGACGTTAGCAGTCCAGGTCAACTCGAGCCGTGTGCGGACGGGCATTATCGTGCTTATATAGCGCATCTTGAATCCCGGCCAGGAATGGTAGCACATGGGGCCGTAGCATCTCATCCACATACTGCTGGCCAATAAATATCCCGTGTACCACTACTAGAGCTGATCATGTATCGTAGGCTGTGGTTCTCCAGATCATAATACCTGCAGTGATGGGGGTGTAGCGCTCGATAGCGAATTTGGGATTGTGCTGGTGACCCGGGGACCTCAACACCAGGGCACGATGGTCATCTGTCGCCAAAACGAATAGGCACTCATCGCTAAACACCACACGTCGCCAGTCTAAGGCATTCCACGTTGCTCTAGCCTGCCACCACTGTATACGTAGTTGGCGATTTTCCGGTGTTTATGGCAGTACACGTAAGGAACACTATGATCGCAGATTCGCTTGCGCGAGGCCTTGGGAAAGGGTTCGTGGGCACACAGGAACCGCTACATCTGCTTGTATAGTGGACCGGGACCCCATGGTATTCGTTCGTGCCTGGCGTACGATCCGTCAAACCTCTCTACTGGTGGTCCTCCTGGTCTGTCGGGAGCCGCTCCGCAGTTAGGAGGGCCAGCACGTGTCCCCTGCTCCCAACACAGTCGGACGGTATGGTCAGAAAAATCCACGTGGTGGGCTATATTTCGCGTCGACCACCATGCGGTTTTGAGCCCGATGAGCACGCCTCTCTCAAAGCCCGTAATTTACGTAAATCGACGTCGCTGGCATCTACCCGATTTTCTTGTAAATGTGTACTCTTGCCTAAGTGGCCGGCGTTTTAAACTTTCATGGAGCATCGACTACACGCCTGTTTATCAGGCTGCGGGTTTGTGCTTCCAAGGCCAACAAACGGTGGGCGGTCATGCGCAATTGAACCAAACGTGGATCATTTGCATACCAGCACGCACTCTAGCTATTTGCAAAGTTTCGCCGCTGTAGCATGTTTTCTTTAGGGGCGCAAATTTCATTGTCAGTGAGTGAATTGTTGAATTTATCAGTATTAAGATATACTTATTTTGCTTGTGAGTGATTCAAACTGTTAGTTGCATTTCATTGTCGGTGTGAATTTACATTGATGATGACAATCCATTATGATCACCCCCAGGTTAGAGAAATGAACGCGCCTGGAGACCGACCGGTGGCGCAAGCCTCCAGGCGTGCTGATTTCTCTAGGCTGGCGCAGAATGAAGTTCACAGAGATATATGTACATATACAACCCGAGGACCAGCTTTCGTTTTGTACAGTGTTTGGAGACAGAATGGGAAAAGTTGCCGATTTAACGGAGTTTAACAGAAAAAAAAAATTCTGATGGCCCGGCGCCTCAGAACTACGATCTCGGAAACGGCGCGGCTTATGGGTTCTTTATGTGCCGCTGTAGGGAGTACGTATCAAAAGTGGTGCACAGATGGACAAGCGAATAACCATCGTCCAGCTTTGTATCGTTTGCGGCTAGTTGATGCCAGAGGGGAGCAGAGACTGTCGCGCATTGTTCACAGCGACCGCAGTGTCACGTTGCGACAAATCACCCCCAGTTGCAACAGGGACGATGAGGTCAAAGAGTCACAGCACACAGTTCATGGCAGCCTTCTGCGCATAGGCCTGCATAGCCGAAGACCCAGCCGGATCCCAATGTTCACTGCACATCATTTCCAACAACGCCTGAAATGGGCCCAAGATCATCAAGATTGGACCGTGGATGATTGAAAGAAAGTGGCCTGGTCTGACGAATCAAGATTCCTGGTGCATCACGTTAATGGCCAAGCGCAGATACGCCGATTATCAGCGGAGTCTATGGCACCTGGATGCTCTGTTGGGAAGAAACAGTCCGGTGGCAGCGTTTTTATGCTGTGGGCGATGATTTCTTTGAACACTTTAGGCTTGATTATGCCAATCGAACAATTCCTGACAGTTGTCAGTTATCTGAACATCGTTGCCGACGAAGTTCAATCATTCATTGCAACTGTGTTCCCTGCTGGTGATGGACATTACCAACAGGATAATGCGCCATGTCACACTATTAGAGTCTTAAAGGAGTGGTTTGAGGAACATGCTGGTTGCTTTCTGTTAATGCTCTGGACGTGATTCACCTGACCTCCAAGTTCACCTGACGTGAACCCAATCGAACATTTGTGGTTCGACTTGGAAAAGCGGATTCGCGGTAAATCACCCCCCCCCCCCGAAATGAACGGGAAGTGGAGGACCTGCTGTTGACATCGTGGTACCAGATACCCCAGGATATCTATCGCCACATCATCGAATCGATGCCTCGCCGAATGGTTGCTGTTATGTCGGCTAAAGGGGATCCTACAGCTTATATTAGGTAGATGGTCATAATGTAATGGCTGATCGGTTTATATGACTGTGTTTTTGAACTTGCCATTGTGTCAAGATATAAATGTGTTTGCTTGCGTAAGTTATTTAACCTGTTAGATGCATTCTATTGTCGGGCATTTATTTGAAATGTTCTTCTGTTTAGGCTGTTCGATTCTATTGACGTGTCAGTGTGTTTCATTGAGAATTTGGTTTTATTGCTGATGCAACAGTTTTCCTGTTACGATTAATTTGTTGTTTCTAAGTAACATTGTATTGTGATAAATTGGTGCGTTTGGTATCTTTGTATTTAATAGTGTGTAAATGGGTTAGACAGTTATTCTCAGTTATATGTTCTTGGAATTCGAACGTACATAACTTGATAAAATTAAGTATTTCGATGTTAATTTAACGATTTAGTAATGTATTTTGGAATTTTTATGAAGGACCGGATCGGTCCAGTTCCATGCGAGCGAATCTCTTAGGATCGGTGAATCACTTGAAGTGGAGGTCGCGATTCTTCTGGCAGGGCCGTACCGAGAATCGCGATTGAGAATTTGCTTTTCAGCCCGTCCTAGCGATCTCAGCTGGAACGAAATTTTTGATAAGGATAATTCAGTGTAATATTAAAATATATGGCACTGATAAATCATAGTTTAATACGAGTAATGTACCAAACGAGAAAAAAATTAGGTTGGAGGAAGACCGCCACACAGGAAGACTGCCACACATTTTTCAGCAACTTAGAAAACTGCCACACATTTTTCAGCAACTTAGAAAACTGCCACACATCGGAAAACCGCCACACAGGAAAACTGCCACACGATTTTCATTAAGGGGCCGGGCACAAATTGCTATTCCTCCGAGGTACACTTTGAATGTGTGGCAGTTTTCCAAGTTTCCGAATTAGGTGTGGCAGTTTCCCAAGGTTCCAGACGATGGGAAAGAGCTCTTTTGTTTGTCTGAATTTTCATTTCGGTAGGGCAACTGGCCACAGAAGTTCAAGTGTTGGGGGGGGGGTATAAAGATTGCGCCGTTTCTTGGCCTATATTCAGAATTGTATTGGGAACTCCAAACAAATTTCGAGACAACGTTCTATGTAAGCCGAGCAAAAATTGTTGTGTTCAGGAAAGGCCAATAAGGTGGGAATTTTTTAATAACGCTGCACTTTTACTTAGGCACAAAATATTTACATAAGATGTCAAATTTGTAATATTTTTCTTTTACCTAATTAATTCATAGGCACTACACCTCGGCCTTTTTAACAGCTTTTAATCCGCCGACTTCATATTCATAACGCCTACATATCAAAACAAGTCAAAAGCATTGCGTTTTTACGTAGGCACGAAATACACTGCTGGCCACCCAAAATGCAACACCAAGAAGGAAGCATCCGATTGATCTGAAATTCGCAGCATGCGTCGCCCGCGGGAGGACATAGAAACGATTAGCATTGCAGGTATATGCAAATCATGTGCGCCCGGCACGCCACCGAGAAGCACTATAAAAAGGGTACACAGAAGGCGGGGTGTAAGTAGTGGAAGTGTGTTGGGTTGCCAGACCTGTGCGTGGGAAGCTTCCTGATGCCTCGTCGCAGAATACGGCAGTCATTCCAGCACGTTTCGGAGTTCGACAGAGAACGAATAGTGGCTTATCGCGACAGCGGTTTATCGTACCGAGACATCGGCGCCAATGTGAGACGACATCCAGCCACAGTGCGGCGAGTATGGATTCGGTGGGTGCAAGAGGGACGAACGGACCAACGTGAGCGATTGCCGCAGCCGCGTCACACCAGCGAACGAGAGCACCGGAATGTTGTGCAGTGGGCATTGACGCCTCACACCGCCACATCACAAACGTTAGCGCAGGAATTAGGGTGTGTTGCGCAACAACCTGTGTCAGCACGTACCGTTAGACGTCGTCTGCAGGAGCGGGGACTTGTCGCATGGCGCCCATTGCTTCGATTACCATTGACGTTACACCACGGCGAGTGCGGCGACAGTAGGCCGTTGAACGCCGCACCTGGACTACAGAAATGCACGAGATTATCTTCTCCGACGAATCCCGCTTCTGCCTGCAACCCCAAGGTGGTCGGATTCGCGTGTGGCGGCACCGTGGCGAGAGACTGCATGACGCCTGCATTATGCATCGCCATACCGGTTAGTTGCCTGGCGTTATGGTTTGGGGCGCAATTGGATATGACACCCGCACCTCTCTGTTACGCAGCGCCGGTACACTCAACAGCCACCGCTACATCTCCTACGTTTTGGAGCCTGTAGTCCACCCTTACCTGCAGGACCTACCAGTGGCCACGTTTCAACAGGACAATGCGCGCCCGCACGTGTCACGCATTGTGCAACAATTCTTCACGGCCCACTAGGTGTCACTGCTGCCGTGGCCAGCCTGTTCTCTCGATATGTTGCCCATCGGACATGTCTGGTCGCTGATCGGCAACCGAGTGACCCGGGAAGCACCACCCGCGGCTACGCCTGATGAACTGTTGCAACGTGTGGAAGCAGCCTGCACCGACATACCCCAAGCCCACATCCAAAGCCTCTTTGGTTCCATGCCACGGCAACTAGCGGCCGTTATTGCCGGCCATGGGGAAGCCACACGAACTATTGATGTCTGCGTGTTCCGCAAGTCGCACGGGCCTGTAAGTTCAATCGTTTCATCTTTGTATCTGTTGTTATGTGTCCAGTAAATCTGGCTTTGCTATCTCGTGTCCTTCTTGGTGTTGCATTTTGGGTGGCCAGCAGTGTATATATCTATAGCAATGGGCGGATTGGAACATTGGGATATTTCTCGTCTACTAGTCGAGAAATGTTCCCAATGTCTCAATACGTCCATTGGGCGGATTGGGACTTCATAAGAATCTTCAACTTCATTTTAACTTTATGTTATCACCTAAAACGTTGTCTTTAAAAAATGGCGTTTTAGTATTATATCTATATATACCACTATATTGACAAAAGTCATCGAACAACCCTTCAGAAACAAATGAACGGACCCGCTGCGTTGTTAAGATGCGCGGTGAAGCTGCAAACGGTGTAAACACAAGCCTGCAGCTTACCGCAATTATATCGCACTGTGAGGTTGAGTGAAAATGTCGCGGCTGGAGAGAACTGACTTTGAGAAAGGAAAGATTGTTGGGTGTTATATTAGTGGGTTGTCCATAAGAGAAACCGAGAGGCGTTTAAACATACCCAAGTCAACTGTTTTGGATGTACTGAATAAGTGGAAGTCAGAACTGTTTAATAAAGCTTCATGAACATATGTACAAAATGAGATGAAGGGAACATAAAGGAACCCACGATTTCCTGTTTAAAAACATTGGGTGAAACAGGTGCTGATAATAAAACAGTCCAGGATGAGTATCGCAGAAAGTCTAAGTCACGTGGTGTAAAATGTTCTTCTGAGGAAAACGTAAAGTAGGCACTTACATTGAAGCGAGAGTAATAAATCTGCAGGCGATGTAGATGATAGTAAAACACCTGTCGAAGTGTTCCTCATGAAGGCGAAGGCACAAACTATACAAGGTATACACGGGAGAGAGTTCAAAAAGAAGGTAGGCACAGGAGTGTGAGTGAGCATCAGGTGAGATGTCTAGGATGTGAGGAAGCTGGAACGGTGTAAATAGTAGCAAGTAAAAAAGATGTAAGCGTACGCAAGTCATCGAGTCCGAAGGCGGATTCAATTTTGATACACTGAGATCTACCAGTTGCAGTTTTCCAAGAAGAATGAAATTGATTGAGCTGAGCAGATTGTCGAGATGCTGTTTATTCCAATTGAAGACATGCAAGAAACTGGGAACGAAACCGAAGAAGCAAGCGGCGACGTGCAAGCCGCAGTGGAGGAACTGGCGGAGAAGTAGCATGTTCGAGAAAAAAATAATACATCCTGGATTTGGTAAGATAAACAAATAGGCACAAAGTGCGGCACGACATGTAGTGATAGGATTGTGGGCGGGTGTAAACAAAATATCGTAAAGAATGTGCTGTGTAGCAAACCTTTGAAGTATTACGGAACAAAAAACGCAAGATTTCCGAAAGAACAGAGCGTTGGGAATATAGTACATTAAGAGTTTCACCGGTAGCATTGTAAAAAGAGCAGATGTCGGAAGAGATGACGTTGAACAGATGAAGGCGGGTGTAAGATAGAAGGAGACTGTGCAGGAATAACCATTGATGATCTCGTGCCTTGGGAGTTGAAATGGGGTTAGAAACTGCAGACCAACTACGTTGAAGGGAAAAAGACGGTAAGTCCTGGATTGTTGTTGGTTGAGCATCGGATGTAAGCAGAAAACGATAAAAATGTTTTGTTGACAAACAGAACGCACAGACAATCGACTGGTTGACTTCGAGAAAAAAGGTAAAGATAAGGCTGCCGAAGGAAGATAAAGTAATCCAGAAGCGGTGGTCAGATGAGGGAAATGGGCGTGAATGGAGTCTTGTAAGATGCGAAGTTTCAGGCGGTTGGCAGCAGTATCAAGGATGGAACCAGCGAAATCAGCAATAGTCATCCACGAAAGATTAGGAAGTACAAGATGATGGACATGTGGAATTCCGGCACGGACCCAGCACGGAAAATAAAAATGTATGGAGCGGCGGATGGAAAAACGAATTGTAGGACAACGACTCTTGAAGTTAGTCTGGCGTAGATGAAGGAAGAAAACGTTGAACGTGAGGCGAACGAAAGAGCGTAATACCTTCCCGAATGACGGTCAGTAATCGAAGCAGAAGGTATTGGTTCATTCGAAGAAATAAGCGGAAGGTGAGAGCGGGATGGATTGGACTAATAAACAAATCGAGGAGGTCATTAGGTACGGACGGAGGTCCCGAAAGCTAACGAACAAGTTGTATAATGCGGAAGGCTTTGTAGCGCAGTGAAGTGGACGGAAGATTAATGCCCCTGCAAGATTTAGGGGAGAGAGAGAGAATCGCAGTGCGGACGTGATGCATTAGAGGCCAGACAAAATTCACCAATGAAAGCTGTAAGGAATGATGAAAAAATCCTGGAGGTGAGGTAGTAATCCAGATGTGATATAATCGCGGCATGATGTAAGTATTGAGAAGTGCTGCGTTTTGAGAGTAGGAAATGAATGATGAGAAACGAGTCCAAGCCTGAATGGACTGTTGGATGCGAATGAGTGTAGGATGCCAGGTATTATTAGCAAGATGAACAGATTTACCGAACCATGACCCAAGAAATTTTAAACTGTAAGATGTCCAAGGAGCGCCTCAGGGTTGGGACGAGTGGCCAGCCCACTTGCCCAAACAAAGTCCTGAGGACTTGGTGATATTCAGTTCAGCTCCAGAAATGGACGAGTAGGCAGCATACGTATCAAAAATGATTTGGAAATCGAAAGATTTCCAAATCATTTTTGATACGTATGCTGTCTGCGTAAGCGGATAGCATACGTATCAAAAATGATTTTTGATAAGTAACGCCGTCTGCGTAAGCGGATAATATAACGGACTGGTACCGTAGACGCGGAGAGAGATAGCATGAAGAAGGAGTGAGTCGTGAACGAAAGTGGAACAGAAAAGGTTCAAAGGCGAGAGTGAAGAGTTGGCCCGACAAGGGACAACCCTGACTAACCCCAGTATTAAAAAGAATAGCTGCTGTTAAAAAAGTAGAGTTTTTAACATGAAAAACGGCGCCGTCGCAGAGATTCAAGATAACCCGACAGAAAAGTGTGGGGAATCCGAAATTGAGAAGGGTGAATTGGAGATAGGAATGATTAATGCGATCAAACGCATGGCGCTGATCGAGGTTTAAGGTAAGAGGTTCGTTGGAAGTATGAGCGATAGTTTGTAAGTTATTAAGTAGAGTCAGGTTCTGATTGATCGAGCGGTTAGTAACTGAATAAGTTTGGTCAGGGTGAATCACGTCCGGAAGGACGTGACCCAGCCGAAGAGAAAGGACTGTGGAATAAAGTTTATAGCCTGTGTTAAGGATAGAAATCGGGCTCCAGTTTGAAAATAGCTGAAGATTACCGGATTTAGGCAACAGACGAAAGATGGCAACAGTACAGCTAGGAGGAAGAGCAGGAGAAGAGAAAAAGGCATTAGATACGATAGTGAAATTAGGAAGAAGTTCGGACTGGAATGCGAGACAGAAAGAGGCCAGAAGACCGTTAGCTCCAGTAGCAGAGTGACTGTTAAGACGAGAGAAAGCAGAAGAGATTTCAAAGCCAATCATTGATCCGAGAAGAGAGTGGTGAGAAATATTAACCTGAGAAAGATGTTGTAAAAAAGTGGAAGTTCGTGGACAATGTTCTGCAGGCTGACGGAATGTCTCAGTGAAGTAAGCGTGGGTGTGGTCACAGATGATATTCGGATTATCAGTAACCGTGCCGTCAGGCAGGAGATGATGAATAAAGCTGTGAGAATTTCGGTGATATTTTTCATAATCATGGATTAAATTGATGGGAATATCAGAAGAATAAATCATTTTGCCGAATTTTAGTTTAAAAACGGAAAAACCTGGAATTTACATTTCTGAAATAAACGGAATTTCTGTCTACGGAAAATCTGTGAAAATACGAAAGTGAAAATAATACGCACTTTTAAAAACAGGAATTTCTGAAAAAGACAGATACCTACAAGCAACTTTGCTACACGTTATTTTCAGAAATTTTCAGTGAATTCGCACTGCGTATTTTTTACAGTGTATGAAGTCTGTCCTATGAAATGATGTATGAAGAAGCAATTCCAAATACAGCAAAGCTTTTAGTTTCTCAATAAAAAAGCTCTATATAGTCCTATCAGAATAGTATGACCACTTACCTAATAATAACCCTTGACCCGGATGACAGCGGCTAGACTGCGCAGTATAGACGCGACGCAATGAGGTTCTTAATGGTTACCCGAGGCACACGTGCCCATTTGGACTGCAGATGAGCACGGAGGTCCCAGAGATGAAGTGGTTGTGGGTCGATACGTCGAACTTGAGGATCCAAATAGTCCCACAGGCGCTCTAAGGGATTGATGTCGGGCGATTTCTCCTACCAAATGAGAAAGGGGGCATCGCTGTCGTGTTTCTGGAACCAGACACGCTCCCCCTTAGTGACGTTGCACGGCTCATTGTCCTGTTGGTAGAAACCATCACCCACAGGATAAACGTACAGCCCGAAATGATGCATGTGGTCAGCGAGGATGGACTGGTATATAATCACTGGCGTTCAGGTACACATCCAGTGTTACCACGGTCCCAGGTCACACCAGGAAAACATCCTCCGAAAATGCACACTGCCACAGCCGCTTGTACTTGATCGACAAGCGTGTCGGGGTGTTGGTTCTCGTGTGTCTAACACCGTATCCGCCACAGCTCGTCACTTCTGTGGAGTAAAAACCCTGATTCGTCGGAAAAGACAACCCTTTACCACTTTTCCACTGTCTAATGACGGTAGTCCCATGCGAACTGCAGGAGTCGTTGCCGATGAACCTGTGTTACCATGGGCGTCTTGACGCAGTGTCGCCTCCTGAGACCCATGCGTAACAGGGTTCACTCTACTGTTATCGGACACACGTCCTTGGGTATCCTAGCGTTCATTTGCGCAGTCAATTGCTGCACTGTTGCGCGTCGATTTCCCTTTACCAGTTGACCGAGTCGATGTTCTCCTCTTTAGTCAATGTCCTTTGTGTCTCCACAGTAATGACGTTGGGACGTACTCGGCGTGCCTGCGGTCTATTCTCGGTTCACCCTTATTACAGCACCTTACGAACGGCCCACGAAGCCTGGGGTTTCTGAGATGTTTCCATCTTTGGCGCTGTAGCCGATGATCATTTCTTCTTGAACGTCAGTCAAATCAGTACTTCTTCCCATTGTGCTCACGTTACGCACTATGGCTCATCCAAGATTCGCTGTGAAGAATGTCTCATGTAATTGTCCGGTGGTTCAGAGCACAATTCATCATTTGCTTACCACTTGCGACGATTGCTGCTTTTGGACTTCAGATGAAACACCACCGGGATTATGACTGCAGAAAAATATAGAAAGGGGCTTTCTTCAATGACGAGGTGGATATCGGAAAACCAAGTTACGGTTTTCTCGGCCCTCACGGCAGACTGATCATTTCGTAATGTTTTATCTTTTTTGTTCTACCAGCAGAATTCAGGTGTTTCTGTTTTCCCTGTTAATTGTCTCTCTCAAAGTTTGAGATTTGCATCGTTTTATAAATATGAATTAGGATATTATTTCGGTAGTGTTGTTTTGCAGCTGAATGTGTTGAAAACAATTTATTTTGAAGTCGTGCGCTGATAGTTGCTTTTGGCTTATCAGAAATGTTATCTGGTTGAATTTGCTAGATATCGCCTATGCTAATTATGATTATACTGTATTTTTAAAGTTGTCAGTGTTAAGATGTACTTGTTTTGCTTGCGATACTGATTCAAACTGTTAATTGTATTTCATTGTCGATGTGTATTTACATCAATGAGCCATTCCATTATGACCACCTCCCAGTCTAGAAAAAAGAGCGCGCCTGGAGACCGAGCGGTGGAGCGGGGAAATTCACAGAGCAGTATATATATACAACCCGAAGATCAGATTTCGGTTAGTAGAGTGTTCTGAGTCAGAATACGAAAAGCTGTCGATTTATCAGAGTTTGATAAAAGACAAATTGTTATGGCGCTTCAGAACTACGATCTGGAAAACGGCGTGGCTTGTGGGTTGATCACGTGCCACGGTAGTGGGTACGTATCAAAAGTGGTGCACAGGTGGCCAAACGCGACCCGTCGTCCTGCCGTGTATTGTCCGCAGCTCACTGATGCCATAGAGGAACGGGGACTGTCGCGCATTGTTCACATCGGCCGCAGAGCCAAACTGCGATAAATCACACCCGCAACTACAACAGTGGTGATCAGGGCAATGTGCCACATCACACAGTATATCGCAGCCTTCTGCGCATGAGGCAGCGTGGCCAAAGACTCAGCCGGGTCACAGTGCTCACTGCACGTCATCTCCAACAACGCATGAAATGGGCCCAAGATCATCGAGATTGGACCGTGGATGATTGTAAGAAAGTGTCCTGGTCTGACGAATCAAGATTCCTGGTGCATCACGTAGACGGCCGAGCGCGGATACGACGATTACCTGCTGAGGCTGTGGCAACTGGATGTACTGTTGGTCGGAATAAGGCCTGCGACGGTGGTGTTATATGTTATACTGTGAGAGATGTTTTCATGGGACACTTTAGGTCCCATTATCCCAATAGCACAATCCCAGACAGCTGTCAGGTATCTGAACATCGTTCCGGACCAAGTTCACCCATTCAGGGCACCTGTGCTCGCTGCTGGTGATGGTCATAACAAACAGGATAACGCCATGCCACACTGCCAAAATGACATAGCGCATTATCCTTTTGGTCCAATTAACATGCTGGTGGATTTCAGTTAATGCTCTGTCCACCAAATTCACTTGACATGAACCCAATCGAACATTTGTGGTTCGACTTGGAAAAATGGGTTCGCGCTAAATCACCACCACCCCGAAATGTGCGGAAACTGGAGGACCTGCTGTTGAAAATCATGGGACCACATACTATAGGATACCTATCGCCACCTCATCGAATCGATGCCCGCCGAGTGGGCGCTGTTTTGCTAGCTAAAGGGGGTCCGCAGATTATTAGATAGGTGGTCATAACGCATTGGCTCATCGGTATACGCTAGTTATGACGGTGTTTTTGAACTTGCCATTGTGTCACGATACACCTGTCTTTGCTTCCGTAAGCTATTTAACATGCTAGATGCATCCTATTGTCGAGTGTTTATTTGAAATGTTCTTTTGTTGAGGCCGTTCGATTCTATTGACGTGTCAGTGCATTTTATTGAGAATTTGGTTTTTTTGGTGATGCAACAGCTTTTCTGTTACAATTAGATTGTTGCTTCTAAGTAACACTGTATTGTGATAAATTGATGCGTTTGGTATCTTTCTATTTAATAGTGTGTGAATGTGCTACATAGTTTTTCTCAGTTCTGCGTTCTCGGAATTTGAATGTACTTAACTTAAGAAAATTAGTCTTTTAGTTTTTTTTTTAAAGATCTATGCTTTGATTCACCCTATGATGACACTGCGGTTTAAGGTACAAGAGCCTACGCACTCACTGAGCCTTCGGGGACGGCCGAGAGTTATGTACTTCCGCGTCACTCCACACTGTGCCCTGCTGTTAGCAACTGTCAATCACTTCCCCCATCAACTCAATGGCATCTTTGTCTCTCCATATCTACGCATGCGTGTTTTGGTCAAATTTTAAGACTTAATTTCTGAAAATTAATCATTTTTAGATTTGTCTGAAATAACTATATGTAAGGGGCTAGGACAATATAAAGTATGATTCTGGGCAACAAATGCTTTGGTTTTAACGGAAAATGTTGCGAACTACTTTTAGTCATGGCGATAGGTTTCACGTACCTTCCCCTTCAGTGTCATCATAGGGCAGTGACGTACCCAGAGGGGGTCGGGGGCCGGGTCGTGGTTTGATCCCTCCCTCCAGGGGAGACTGAGCACGAATTTAAAGTAATATACACTGTAAGGCAATTGAATTAGAGACAGCTGGCGTTATGCAAATGTAGCGCTGTGGACGGCCCTGTAAACGGAAACGACATGGCGTATTCAGCGATCCGACAATATGAGGAGTGATGCGACGGGAATCAGTAAGAGTCCGACGCAGTATGAGTAAGACCGACGAATGGGTCACTCCATCTCGGAAGTCGTGCAGGCACTGGGATTCTTACGAGCCACTCTGTCACGGGTGCACAGTGAGTACATCGAATCCGGTGAAACCATCCCTGCAAGGGCCAACTGCCGTGGACAACAGCGTGTGGATGAGCGGGGTCATCGTCGGCTAGCTTACATTGTGACAGCGGATAGACGGGCCACAGTGCAAAAAAATCACCCGGCAATTTAACGATGGTGCACAAAAACGTGTAGGCAGCTACACCATCCAGAACCATCTAGTCGCTATGGGGTACAAAGCCATCGTCCCACGAGGGTACCGCTACTGACCGCACATCACAGGGTGCAAAGATTAGCATGGGCGCGGGAACATCGCCACTGGACCCTAGACATGTGGGAAAATGTTACCTGGACTGATGAGTCGAGATTCACGTTGGTACATGCGGGTGGCAGGATACGAGTACGGCGCAAACCACATGAAGCGATGGATCCTTTGCCAGCAGGGCACTCCTCAAGCTGGTGGGCGTGGCATTCTCGTCTGGGGACTATTTACGTGGACTGAAACGGGACCCCTGGTACGCGTGACATCGTCCCTCACAGGTCAACGTAACCGGGATATCCTGGACGACCATTTGCTCCCATTTGTGCGTCTTCAACGTCCCACTGGGGATCTCATCCTGCAACAAGACAATTCACCGTGCCATCGCTCCCGAATTGTATCCGAATGGTTGGATGAACACTCCACCGACGTGACCTCGCTTCCTCCGCCAGCTAGGTCACCTGACCTCAATCCCCTCGAGCACATCTGGGATGCCATGCGAGAGAGATGTTCGAGGCTCTGACCCCCTCCATCAAATCTTCGAGAACTGTGGGAGCTTGTTCAGGGGAAGTGGATCCGTATGGCTTCCCAACGCTTCCGGTGTCTTGTCGAGTCCATGCCGAGACGAATCGCCACCGTCATTCAGGGCGAAAGGTGGTGCTACACGTTACCAGACAGGTATCACTAATTCAATTGCTCTTCAGTGTATGCTGAATGTGTATCCGAGGCTTTCACCCTTGAACCAAACCCTTGACCACCCACCCCCACCCCCATTAAGAAATTTCTTGCTAAGCCACTGTCTTAGGGTGAATGGAAGTATAGTAATGTATTTTGTGTTGTTAATAAAGGACCGGGTGAGTCGCATTCCCTGCGATAGAATCTTCTGGAATCCGTGAGCTCTGGGGGTGGGGGGTTGAGATTCAGGGGGAGGGGGAGGTTGTCGTGAACTGGGTGTGCGACTTTTAGGGGTGTGGTGGAATTGCTTTCGCAATTTCCTTGAAATGCTCCATTAATCCCTGTTATGCCTCTGACGAGGCGACTCAGGATCAATTCTATCAGTGTTCTTACTTGGCGCATAATGATTATTTCAAACAATTTTTTCATGGCCGCTTCTTTAGATTTCTTAGTGTTTTCATCTAGGAAAGAACAAAAAAATAAGAAATATAGTTAAGCTCTGAGTTAATGAATTTTCGTTATTACCCATACAACTTCTAGGTAAACTTGTGTTTGTTATTTGAGGAGTCAGTAAATATGGAATAAAACGGTAAAAGTATTTACATTCATTCCGTTGTTTCACGAAAGAACCGAATCTTCGAACTACAACTATCGTGATACGCTTATGGAATTTAGCTTCACTTAGTACGATTAAACGCATTTCACACATTTCTCAAGAACAGATTAGCACTAACTAGGACAAGAAAGAAAGCTTACTACTGTGGTCTAATGAGGGTAACTGTTTAAATTGTTAAAAGGATAGTTAGGTGGTTTTGGTGAATAATAAGCTTTGGTTCTTTCTTCTGAGGGGGAAAAATTGATAGAAGGATTAGCACGGAATGTCTTTTTGTTCTGCATTGTATTGCAGCGACTCTCCAAATTCACCATCAACAATTATTATTAATCCACTGCTGGATGAATGTCTCCCCAAGTCTCTCCCACAACTTTCTGCATTGAGGCAGTCCCCTATGTCAATTCGGCAGTTTCATTAATCGATCTACCACGGGGTCTTATTCCGGGTCTTCTGCTGTTCGTTGCAATCTAGTCAGGTATTTCAGATGTCGAACGACAATCAGTTCTTCAGAAACAAGTGTGAGCTACTTTTTTTTAATTTCAGTTTCGTTTGATGGAAAATCATGCTGTGCTATTTGTATGAAAAGAATCAAAGCGTCTTATCTGAATTATACAATGCTATTGGTTGTACATTTTTAGCATTATTAGCATTTTGAAAACTTTAATGATACAGGATGTGTGTGAGCGTCTTCCTGCTTCAAATGAAAGTGTTTCTGCTTTAATTAGGTTTTTCATTAACAACTCACCAAAGTAAATAAAAAGGTACAAATCAAGAATTCTGAAATACAGCAATCACGTGGTAGAGACTGTCGTTACCAACTTATGTTCTTATATTTCGTGTTTACCCCAAATATGCGTCTCTCCAGGATATCTTCAGTTGTCTGCAGTCTTTGTATGTCGTTTATAATTAAGGTGAAGCACTTCTCTTTTAGTACATAATGGTTGCTCCTGCCACACATTTTCATACATAACCCATTTCTTGTCATCTGTCTCAATTCTGTCCAAGAATGCTTCAACATAGTCACGTAAAAGCAGCGAAACGCATGCGCTCATGTCATTTGCTTTCTGCACGTGAGTTAATCGTGTATTAAAACTCCCCTCTTGTGCAACTTCCAAATTTGATGCAGGTCCATGAAAATGCTCGTGAGATTAGTCCCCAGCTGTTCGGTTAATTCCCGCGTGGTCACACGTGAATCGGTCTCCACTAAGGTCTTCACTATGTCCATATCCCCTGTTGGGGGTCTTCCTGCTTTGGGACGATCTGACAGGTCCACATTTTCTCCTCGAAACCTCTGGAACCAACAACACTGACGATGTGATATGGTAGTTGGGTACACACTGGAAATGTTCCCTGCGGCGCACGCGGTGGTGCTTTCGCGACGAAATTCATGCAATATTCAATGGCGGATGTTGCTCCTTTTCAGTTTTTTCATATTGGCTGGCGCTGACACTATTCGACTTCTGACGGCAAACTGCTACTGATTTGTTCCAGATGGTGGATTTCAAAAACTACCTTTTTCGTCCCCCACCCGAAGAAAAATTCTATATACATCACTGATATAGTAATTACGTCTTCAAACATTTCAGGAATAACAAACTTTTTTCAGCTGAAGGAGGGGAAGGGTGTCCGCATCTTGAATTTTTTTCTATTAAAAATCCTTCATCGCACTCTTGATCCTGAGTCATGATTCCCAGACAATTGAGTATGATTAGTCTACTTATTATATTTTGAAGAATATCATGCGTCGTAATAAACTTTTTAATAAAATAAACTATAACTAGTACCATTTGAACAAACATTTAAAAACATATAATTGGAGAAATATTTGTAGCATAAAAAGAAACGAAACATCCTTTTTCATCATCGCCTGAATTTATTAAAATTTGGTTCGGTGACCTAAAATGTTTCCGGGGGGGACGAATGGTTGTTTCCGGAAGGGCTTCGCCCCCTGGATGTATGTCTGAAAGAAGCAGTGCCAACTAGTAATTAAAGTAGGGAATTATTCCGCGGTAGCGTCCGCTTATGAAACATCCTTTCGAATGGCTTCGGAAAACACTTCGGAAGCACTAAGATACACCGTAACAAAAATTTCTGAAATTCACGAGTCACTTTCTGTGATTCCTCTTGTGGATTAACGAAGCATATTTCTGATACAACCCTTTCCGTGAAATGACGGAAAGAAACCTGAATTTCACAGATTTTTCGTACTCAAGGAAAATTCTGATTTTATAAGAACCTTTCCCCAATTTTTAGCACGTCTTTTGTAAAAAAGGATCTTGCTTATGTTATCAGTTTGTCCGTCCGTCCGTCCGTCTGTAGACACGATATCTCTGCAACTAGCAGTCCGATTTGAAAAATTATTTTTGCATTGGGAAGCTTGAAATATGCGAATAATGATTCTTCATTTCGATTTTTTTACGATGTACAGTTTCGCCGCTAGAGGGCGTAAACGCAGATGATGTCGAACACAAAA
Source organism: Macrothele yani (assembly GCA_039090855.1). NCBI lineage: Eukaryota > Metazoa > Arthropoda > Arachnida > Araneae > Macrothelidae > Macrothele > Macrothele yani. The sequence continues at coordinate 125,223,632 of CM077024.1, read as the reverse complement.
ATACGTTTTGTTCCACATATTTACTTCTAAACATCCGATTGAAGAAATTCTTTTATCTTTCAATTCCATTTATGTCGAAGAGTATTTTAGGTATAGGTAGTTTTTCAAAGTACGCATAGATTTTCCGCTATACAGGGCGTAAAAGTAAATTACGTTTTCCCCGATATCTCTTCTTCTAAAACTCCGATTTGAAAAATGTTTCCTTAAGCGGATACTGCTAATGATGGAAAATCTTTTGCATATAATTTCTAATTTTTGGTAAAGAATAATTTGGGCACCAAGGAGCGTAAGTGCTAATTTTTGCTTCTGATGCATTTGCCATAAAATCCGAACTTATAAGCGTCATTAAGTGTTACTCAGAGGGCACAAATAGTGACTTTATATCATGAAGGATACTCCGAATGTGACATAAGCAAAAAGGTGAATGTGAGCGAAACTACTATTCATAATACGATCATGAAATATCGAGATATAGGTGAAATTAGCAACCGACAGAGAAGTGGACGTCCAAGGAAAACAACCCCACGTGATGACAATACCATGTGACAGCGCCCAAACTGAGCGCTGCACATTTAGGTCGAAAACCCATTCCCTAGTTTATTTATTTATTTAATTATTATTTTATTTATTCATTTATTTATTTTTTTATTCATTTTTATTAATTCATGTATTTTTTGAAGAAGGGGTACGTTTTATTTTGCCATATACTTTCGGGTGAATCTTTTCTTTTTTTTTCCTCTACGTCCCCCCTCTCCCAGCACAAGGCGTCACAGGACAGACCGACACTGTAAGGAGTAAACGCTGGCCACAGCCATCGGCGAGCTGGCTTTGTAGTATATTTTATTGGGGGCAATAGAAGTGTCCACCGTCTATAGCATCCACAATGCGTGTTGGCCCGACCGTAGACTTGTTGGAACCAGAGCTAACAGTTTAATTGGGGTAAGGATTTATGGCCGGTGGTTGTATCAAGTGGCAAACGTAACTTCAGGGGTTCTCAGAATTTCACTGGAGCGGGTAGGGATCTTGACCCCCTAGCGAATGGAAGATCAAAATGTTAATTTTCTGACCAGTAAGATCTACACTGGGGAATTTAATTCAGGGAGGCTTGCGTTTGCCAGCTAGTGATTGGATGATGGGATGATTTGAGGTAGTGTGAGTCTTCTTCGGGGTCGTCGAAAATTTTAACAAGGGAAGAGAAGAACTTCGTCACTTTCATCTTTTCACTTGTTCTTCTAAGTCGAGGTGCTTGACTTGCACTTTTTATTACTGGTGACTTGTCACTTGGGGTTTTTTTTTTTTTTTGGTGGTCCAAAACGTGGACGCCGCCATGATGTATCAGGAACCCGGCAAAGGATGACGAGGGCCCGCACCAAGTTTGACGGACCGGGGCAGACATCGCAGACCAGTACCCTATGTGGAGGAACAACGATAACAGTGTTTGGCTGACGAGAATTCTCCCGGCTCAGGAGTGGTCAGCAGCGCGATATCTAGGCCAGATTCGGAGGGTAAGGTAGGAAATCCATCCTATTCTTTTTTTTTGGTGTCCCCTCATAAAATCTTTATCGGAGCAGTCCACACATAGAGTAAATAATTGTATGAGCAAATAAGTAATTTAGTACAGGTTCCTGACAGAGAGTCTTAAATCATTTTTGCTAGTATCATGAGCGTATATTTATTATTATGCCAAATCATAACCAATAAATTGTTTTTGTTGTTAATTTTGTCTCAGTTCCATGATGAGTGTATCGTTAACTACAATATGTGTGCTCAACCCTAGATTATTTGGAGAATATATATATCTTTTGGAACCGTAACTTAGAAAATCACTTCACTTATGCTTTTTATTTTAAATCTAGACGTTCACAAAAATATTGCGGCACACAGCGGACCCTTTGACTCCCAAAGGAAAATCTGCTGTGTGAAACACAACGCCCCGTCAGTGGATTCTGAAGCTGCGTCAGCCCTAAATCAGGGAATCGCAGAATCACAATCCACTCGACACCCCCTTGGCTCCCAATATTACGCCGGGTGAACCCAATTAGGAACCCGAGCGATAATAACCATAAGGCCAATAGTTATGCGCTCTCTGAGGAGTTCGTGAAAGAAATTCAAGGACTTTCTACATTCAAAAGGATCTGATATTAGTATCATCTCTGTTTCCCGACATCTTAGCAAAGAATTTGGATTAAAGTCTTATAAACCTGCACATAAACCTAGACTAACCACTGTCATGAAAAGAAGAGACTCCAGTTTGCCACGCGTCATCAATCGTGGACTGCTGAAAATTGGAGCCAAGTTCTTTTTTCCAATGAATCAACTGTGCGTCAATTGTCAAAGAGGTACTCTCTCCTCGAAAAAGCTGTGTCACATTCCTTTTGCAAGCTGGATGACGTCTCGCTAACTTCTGATGTTGTGTCCGTGACTGCAACATCATTTGCCTATGATGCCACGTATCGTTTTCCTTTTTCAACGTACTCGCCGCGTGCATCGGCGTGGAAGATCGACTGCTTCTATTTCTTCGTTGAGGTTGCCCTTGCCACCTTCTGGGAACTCTCCTGCCTCTGCTGCAAGACGCTGCTGTTGTGGATGGCGCTCTTCGTTCTGATCATTTGCCTTCCTACCCACACTCGCAAGCTTCAGCTTCGTCTTCTGCCATGCAGGTAAACTCTCTTGTTAAAAAGAAAATCTCAGTCTCCATTGCAGAGGACTCTCTTGCAGGCCGTACTCTCATATCGTAGCTTAATAGCGGGGTCTTATTTCAAATGCTACCAGTGATTCCTAGTACTGTGTAAATGGATGCGCTACGTAAGGCAGTTACAAAGCATACAATCTCTCATGTTAGTCGTACTCCACGAGGTATTCCATACTTTTTCTTCACTACTGAGGCATGTGATCGAGTTTTCCATGTTGGCATTTACATTGGCCACCATCACTTTAACTCGTCTTCTTTGACGCAGAAGCCAGTGTCTTTGATTTTCTATCCTGTTTCACCCGAGGCGCCGTATGAAGCTCTTCTTCATTCAGTGTCACACGTCTGCAAGGTGGTAGGTCAGGTACACAGACTTCCAGCAGCACCAAAAGGCTCTCGATATCAGAATTATCCTTAGATAGCTTAATTCTTTCACGGATAATTGTGTTCTTATCAATGACTTCTTCGAGACTATCGACTATAAAGATGCCCATGTCTTCAAGAACAGATGTTGGAATAAGAGCAGTTTTCCTCGTTGGGACTGCAGTACGGTACACTGCTGACGCTAAGCTAGGGAGATCTACTCTCATTTGTGACTCTGAACGTCATGTCGAGGGTCCTGCTGGATCAAAAGTCGAGTATTCAACCGGTCTGGTTCACTTCGTCCACAACTCATATCGTCGACGCCACTTCGTCGACAACTCATATCGTCGACGCCACTTCGTCGACAACTCATATCGTCGACGCCACTTCGTCGACAACTCATATCGTCGACGCCACTTCGTCGACAATCATTTCGTCGACAGGTACATTTCGTCGACACTCACTTCGTCGACACTATACAGTATATGCTTTCGTAAAATCTACAGTTTTCAATTTAGAACCACCAAATTTGGTATACTATCTCATTGTACTCTTACACCAAATTAGAACACAGACGGAAGGGGTCGGGGCCAAGGGGGCCCCATACAACATTTTCGTAAAATCTACAGTTTTCAATTTAAAACCACCAAATTTGGTATGCTATCTCATTGTACTCTTACATCAACTTAGACCACAGACGGAAGGGGTTTGGGCCCGGGGTCAAGGGGGCCCGGTCCCAAACAACATTTTCGTAAAATCTACAGTTTTCAATTTAGAACCACCAAATTTGGTTTGCTATCTCATTGTACTCTTACACCAACTTAGACCACAGACAGAAGGGATCGGGGCCCGGGGTGAAGGGGGCCCCATACAACATTTTCGTAAAATCTACAGTTTTCAATTTAGAACCACCAAATTTGGTTTACTATCTCATTGTACTCTTACACCAACTTAGACCATAGACGGAAGGGATCGGGGCCCGGGGTGAAGGGGGCCCCATACAACATTTTCGTAAAATCTACAGTTTTCAATTTAGAACCACCAAATTTGGTATACTATCTCATTGTACTCGTACACCAACTTAGACCACAGACGGAAGAGGTCGGGGCCCGGTGTCAACGGGGCCCCATACAACAGTTTCGTAAAATCTATAGTTTTCAATTTAGAACCACCAAATTTGGTATACTATCTCATTGTACTCGTACACCAACTTAGACCACAGACGGAAGAGGTCGGGGCCCGGTGTCAACGGGGCCCCATACAACAGTTTCGTAAAATCTATAGTTTTCAATTTAGAACCACCAAATTTGGTATACTATCTCATTGTACTTAGACTGTACACGGTTTTTGGAAGGGGTCGAGGCCCGGGGTAAATGGAGTCTCATACAAAATTTTCTCAAAAATTTCCATTTTTTACTTAAGAACTGCAACACAATTCTGCACTCCAATACCCTATCTGCGAGCTAAGTTAGAGCACCATGAGATAGTATACCAAATTTGGTGGTTCTAAATTGAAAACTGTAGAATTTACGAAAATGTTGAATGGAGGCCCCTTGATCCCGAGCCCCGACTTCTTCCGTCTGTGGTCTAAGTTGGTGAAAGAGTACAATGAGATAGTATACCAAATTTGGTGGTTCTAAATTGAAAACTGTAGATTTTACGAAAGCATATACTGTATAGTGTCGACGAAGTGAGTGTCGACGAAATGTACCTGTCGACGAAATGTACCTGTCGACGAAATGATTGTCGACGAAATGAGTTGTCGACGAAGTGAACCACTCCCTATTCAACACGTCTACCGCTACGTTTTTCAAGAGATGAATCGTTTTTCAAGAGATGATTGGCTGTGTCAGAATCGTCCAAACGTGCCTCCGTCTCATCAGAATCTAGCGCACCGCTTTCCCTTTTCCGCTTATTTTTCCTTTCCTCTCTTTTCCTGAGTTTTTCTGTCACTATCTTGTCTGCTTTTCCAGTCACCATTTTCCTTTCAGTTCTTTGATCAATCAAAAAAGGAACTTCTCGAGTAAGTATTTTCCATGAACGTTCAAAAGAGCATGAATTATCCAGTATATTTGGACATTTACAAGTACAAACGTCAAAAAGCGTTCTCTGAGCATCTGCAAGAAAAGATGACATTTTCGCCTTTGTGGACTCATCACGCCGAATGGATGATTTCAAAATGCATTGGTATCTCTTGTGGTACGCTTCAATCATTGCCACAATACGCTGACGTGATATAACGCTTAAAGAAGCTTTTTGCCATATTTCAACAACTCTCGTTGCGACAGAACGTGCAATATTACGAACTGATGGGTTGTAACATTTTCTATCCTCCTTCATTTGTATTCTCAGCAATAAGAAATGTCTCATCATACTTTCGTATGTCGGCAGTTGCAAATCGCTCATTTCTTTGGGAGAACCAAATGTTGGGCTCCTAACAGCCGTCCTTCTTGCAATATTTTTTGTTTTTCATGATTCAAAATGCATACAGATTATTCCAACGTTGTTTATTGTTCATATGGCACTGAGTCAGATAGCAATCAAAATATTTAGAATAATAAAACGAATTAACGATATTGGAAATCGAACAACGAACAGTAAAACCACAGGCACTTTCTTTAAAACTAAGAATGAAAACACAATATCGCTAACAAAGCGTGACTCGTTGATTTATCGACTCGAAAAATGTGTAATGACTACTGACTAGGGCGGAAATTCTGTCCGGATTCATGCAACTTTTCAAGGCCAAATGACGTCAGATCAACAAATAGTTCAGCAGTGCGTAGTTGTCAACTATGCGCGAGCTCAAAGATTTGAGAGTTGTCAGCTGTTATGGGAAAAAACAAGGTGCATTTCACCAGCCCCCACCACGGAAATTTTTAATTTTTCAGACACCATTCGTTTGTACCACGTATGAACCGGAATGAACTCGGTTTTTTCGTTTGAACCGCAAAAGTTTTGGAGATATTTAAAAAACAAAGTGGGGGGGGGGCTGGTGAAACGATAGCCCCCACCATGGAATTTTTAAATTTTTTTTGCACCATTCGTTTGTACCACGTATGAACCGGAATGAACTCAATTTTTCGTTTGAACCGCAATAGTTTTTGAGTTATTTAAAAAACAAAGTGGGGGGGCTGCTGAAATGGTACCCCCAAGAAATAGATATTTCAAATTTCAGCATAGCCATTCGTTAATAAATCGTATGAACCGGAATGAACTCCATTTTCATCGTTTGAACCACAATAGGTTTTGAGATATTTAACAAATAATATTGAGAATTTGCATATAATTATAGGAGGCCGACCATTTCACCAGCCCCCCACCATGGAAATTCAAAATTTCGAAATAGTCATTCGTTAGCAAATCGTATGAACCGGAATGAACTCCATTTCTATCGTTTGAACCGCAATAGTTTTTGAGATATTTAAAAAATAATATTGAGAATTTGCATATATACAGAAAGACCGACCATTTCACCAGCCCCCCACCATGGAAATTCAAAATTTCAAAATAGGCATTCGTTAGCAAATCGTGTGAACTGAAAAGAACTCCATTTTCATCGTTTGAACCGCAATAGTTTTTGAGATATTTAAAAAATAATGTTACAGGCCTATCATTTCACCCCCCCCTCATCATGGAAATTCAAAATTCCGAAATAGCCATTCGTTAGTAAATCGTATGAACAGGAACGAACTCCATTTTTATCGTTTGAACCGCAATAGTTTTTGAAATATTTAATAAATAATAGAATTTACATATACGCACAGAGACCGACCATTTCACCAGCCCCCCACCCCCATGGAAATTCAAAATTTCAAAATAGCCATTCGTTAGCAAATCGTATGAACCAAAAGAACTCCATTTTCATCGTTTGAACCGCAATAGTTTTTGAGATATTTAAAAAAGAATGTCACAGGCCTACACCATTTACCCCCCCCCCTTCATCAAGGAAATTCAAAATTCCGAAATAGCCATTCGTTAGTAAATCGTATGAACAGGAATGAACTCCATTTTTATCGTTTGAACCGCAATAGTTTTTGAGATATTTAAAAAATAATATTGCGAATTCGCATATATACAGAGAGACCGACCATTTCACCAGCCCCCCCACCATGGGAATTCAAAATTTCAAAACAGCCATTCGTTAGCAAATCGTATGAACCAAAAAAAACTCCATTTTCATCGTTTGAACCGCAATAATTTTTGAGATATTTAAAAAAGAATGTTACAGGCCATTTCATCCCCCTCCCCCTCATCATGGAAATTTAAAATTCCGAAATAGCCATTCGTTAGCAAATCGTATGAACTGAAAAGAACTCTATTTTCATCGTTTGAACCGCAATAATTTTTGAGATATTTAAAAAAGAATGTTACAGATCATTTTCATCCCCCTCCCCCCTCATCATGGAAATTCAAAATTCCGAAATAGCCATTCGTTAGTAAATCGTATGAACAGGAATGAGCTCCATTTTTATCGTTTGAACCGCAACAGTTTTTGAGATATTTAAAAAATAATATTGAGAATTTGCACATATACAGAGAGACCGACCATTTCACCAGCCCCCCACCCCCATGGAAATTCAAAATTTCAAAATAGCCATTCGTTAGCAAATCGTATGAACCGAAAAGAACTCCATTTTCATCGTTTAAACCGCAATAGTTTTGAGATATTTAAAAGAATGTCACAGGCCTGCACCATTTACCCCCCCCCCCTCATCATGGAAATTCAAAATTCCGAAATAGCCATTCGTTAGTAAATCGTATGAACAGGAATGAACTCCATTTTTATCGTTTGAACCGCAATAGTTTTTGAGATATTTAACAAATAATGTTACAGGCCTACCATTTCACCCCCACATCATGGAAATTCAAAATTCCGAAATAGCCATTCGTTAGTAAATCGTATGAACAGGAATTAACTCCATTTTTATCGTTCGAACCGCAACAGTTTTTTTTATTGGAGATTTAACGACCACCGTGAGCAACTCAATGGGCTATAAGCAATCGCCCGTCCCTAATTCAGGGTCACTGGTTCCAGGGAAGGGAGAGAGCCAGTGCCGTAAAACAAACACAACATTCATGCCTCACCGGGATTCGAACCCGGACCCTGTTCGAACGAATGATCAGAGTCTGTCGCTTAGACCACTGCGTCACCGGAGCGGCCAACAGTTTTTGATAGATTTAAAAAAAAAAAAAGTTTGAGAAAATTGGGGGACGACCATTACACACACCCCCATGGAAAAATTCAAAATTTCAAAATAGCCATTCGTTGGTAAATCGTATGAACCGAAAAGAACTCCATTTTCATCGTTTGAACCGCAATAGTTTTTGAGATATTTAAAAAAGAATGTCACAGGCCTACACCATTTAACCCCCCCCTTCATCATGGAAATTCAAAAATTCCGAAATAGCCATTCGTTAGTAAATCGTATGAACAGGAATGAACTCCATTTTTATCGTTTGAACCGCAATAGTTTTTGAGATATTTAAAAAATAATATTGAGATTTTGCATACATACAGAGAGACCGACCATTTCACCAGCCCCCCACCATGGAAATTCAAAATTTCAAAATAGCCATTCGTTAGCAAATCGTGTGAACCGAAAAGAACTCCATTTTCATCGTTTAAACCGCAATAGTTTTTGAGGTATTGAAAAAAGGATGTTACAAGCCTACACCATTAACCCCCCCCCCCCCCTCACCATGGAATTCGAAATTTCATAGCCATTCGTTAGTAAATCGTATGGCCGCCCCGTTGGCGCAGTGGTCTAAGGCGTTGGCCTCTGATCATTCGTCCGTAAGGGGTCCGGGTTCGAATCCCGGTCAGGCATGGATGTTGTGTTTGTCTTACGGCATTGGCTCTCTCCCTTCAATGGAACCAGTGACCCTAAATTGGGAACGGGCGACTGCTTATAGCCCATTGAGTTGCTCACGGTGGTCGTTAAACCTGCAATCAAAAAAAAATCGTATGAACCGAAAAGAACTCCATTATTATCGTTTGAACCGCAATAGAGTTTGACATACCTACAAAAAAAGGATTCAGAAAATATGGAGCCGACAATCCCCCCCCCCCCCCCCATGGAATTTCAAAATTTCAAAATAGCCATTCGTTAGTAAATCGTATGAACCGGGAAAACTCTGTAAGAGCGAACGTGTCGTCACGTGACTTAGCGCCGCCTCCTACTTAAGTATCCGAGGAGCACGCGCAGCGGGCTCTCGCAACAAGCAGACAGTTCGTTTACTCTTCCCGGAAACACACACTCTCTCTCTCACTCTGTTCGAGCGAACAAACGAAATCTCCCCCACTTTACTTTATATATATCTGTAAATCGGGAAGGCAGAGCGACAACAGCTGGTTATACGGAAGTTTATCCACTTTCAGACATAATTTGAAAAGAACGCTTGGTTAACACATATACGAAACACTTATTCTTCATCAACTAGAATTTTGATGGCGGCGGATTACTCGCTCTTGAAAGTGACCTCGTTATGACTGGACCTGGCAAAGATCGTGGAACGCGCAAGATAAGGTGATCGAATTCTGTAGAAATCTCAACCTGCGTTGGCGTCCTAACTTAGGGTCTCCTTGACACTAGATAGACCTCTATCTTATCGATGCTTCAGGACTAGTCTTCTAGCTATCCTTCTCTAATCGATGCTTCCAGTGGACTGTACTAAGTCCGTAATTCAGTAGTATATCATCAGCTACTCTACCGGTATCCCTGACTCTGGTAGATTCCTTCTGTAGCGGCGACCTACTTCATCTAGGTCGGTGCCCGCTCTTTCCCCGTGGACTCCGAGAACCCACCACACCATCCACGCAAACGCGTTCCTTTCTATCGGAGGACTATCACCTTCGCTCCCCGAAGACAGACTGCTCGAACAGGTCCACTCGCAGCGACCTCTTCGCCCTCCCCTTCACACGGCGCTGACCTTCAACATGCTGCTCTCCTCTCGCGCCACGTGTCACCTCTCGCGCCCTTCACCTGCCCCATCCCTAGTCGTTTTCCGGGAATCGGGCTCCCAGACCTTTAAATCTACCTTGCGCATTCCTTGCTTATCCTCAGGCTATACATTATTGAGTGCCTCCTTCCGAGAAAGCAATCCTATCGTCGTAGTACATCCGTAGCAATACAATACACATTGTTATAACTATACAAAAGAGTATGTCTGCATTTCAGACTTGTAGGCGCCAAGTGAAAATGAACAATGTATCTGTGAAAGTCACAGCGTCCTTGGCGATACTTTCAGTTCGCAGAACAAGTCCTCGCCCTTTCTAAGGCGTGAGAACCTGAAGTCTTTTGTCATACATCTCGCCTTCCCCCAAAAAATGGATTAAACATATTTATGAATTCTCTGTCGCCATTTTGGGAACTTGCGATGTTTTCTTTGGTCAAAAAAAAACCACATAATGTTTATCATTGAAATGAATTAACATCGTTAATGTGTCCGTTCTTACCAACGAGATAGAAATACGTAGAGCGCTTACGTCGGGGAACGGGTGAAGCCACCGGAAACAAGTGGCAGCCATGTTTGATGAGGTACAGAACGATTTCCGTTCCGTGTTAAGCAAGGGAGTTTTCGTAATATATGGTTTGATGTTAAATAAGGATATAACTCAGAAATGTTGTTATAAACACCTAGGGGATGAGACTAAAACTTTAACGTATCAAATAACGCTTTTCATTGTTAGTTGACGGCAATAGTGTTTTTAAAAAAAAATGATATTTTAATGGATGCAGCTTGCTGTCGTTGAATAAAATCTCATGCCGTAATTTTTTGACATTTAACAAATTTTTTGGAGCAAATTTTCAGGGAAATATAAGTCAGCGGTAATAGAGTAAATGAAAAAAAAAAAAAAAAGAAACACAAAAATTAAAAATACAGTTGCACTCAATCCGCAATTTCGGTAAAAATTTTAGATATTCGTGGGTCATCACCATGAGAATGCTGAATCATCCCACAGCTTATCACTCCAAATACATAGACGCCAAATATTTTATGAGAGTTTTAAATGAAAAAAAAAGTTCGAAGAAAAACGGAAAGCAAACAATGAGTTTACACAGCCAAGAGGTACCAATATTAAAATACTTTTACCAACTGCCCCTATCTTATATAATCAGAAGAAAACTACTACTTACCTGGCTTTTATTTAATAAAAATTAAAAGTCCTTAGCACTGGGCATGTTTCTAATCTGTTTGTTAGTCTTGACATTCAACAACACAAATCTGTAAGCCTTATTCGTGGGTACGCAAGGCAATTGTGGTAACTTGACCATAATAAAGGTATCTCCCAGCACATACACTAAATACTTAACACAATATAATTCTCACTCTCTCTCTCTATGTATATATAAGACCCAGAAGAATACCCCATGGGAGATGAATGGATGAAATTCGAAATCATGCAGGAGTGACACGAAGGGGACAGGCTCAAGACAGACAGCTGTGGAAGAAACTTGGGGAAGCCTTCATCCAGCAGTGGGTTGATAATGGTTGATGTTATACATTTATCAGTAAAAATAAGTAAAAAGCACACTCATGTAGTAATTAGACCACGTCAACACTGCACCTTGCTGCAGGAATCAGACGTAGTAGAAATAAACATAGAATTAACCAGAAGTAACCCACTTTCATGGTTCTAAACAAAAATGACATGGAATAAAACAACTCAGGAACCCCAAACCACTCTTCAGGGAAAGACATCTGGAGCCCCGAAGTTAAATCATAGCTTAGGTGTTACCGAAAAAACCCCAGAAGATCCCATGGGAGATGGGTGGATGAAATTCGAGTTGTCTGCATTCTTTGCATGTCTTTTTTTTTGGTATCAAAAAAAGAAAAATATTTCTATATATCCTGCTTTTCTTTTTTAGTTAAGGTCATACATACAGTATACATATATATATCATCATCATCATCATCATTGTCAACCATTATCAATCCACTGCTGGACGAAATTTTAGATTGGATTCCAAGGGACAGGAAAAGACCCAGAAGAAGACCACATGGGAGATGGGTGGATGAAATTCGAAAGTATGCAGGGGTGACATGGAGGAGACTGGCACAAGACAGACCGTTGTGGAGGAAACTTGGGGAGACCTTCATCCAGCAGTGGATTGATAATGGTTGACAATGATGATGATGATATGTTTATTTGCTATGTTTTATTTAACTATCTTCCAAGGCTTATCCTTAAGAAAAATAATTGAAAATAATTATTCTTAAGTGCAGTTTAAATAAACTTGGTGACCTAATATATGCTGTAGTCATATGTATATATATGTATATATCACTTCTGTAACTACCCTGTGACTTAGGTATAGACAGACATTGGGGCAATATGATGCTCCAAATGGTATTTACAGTTAGCAACACCAGTACCGAGTAGCTAAAAATAGTTTTATGTACTTTTTCAACCTAAAAAGACATAATTTTTGGTATAAAAAAATCTTTCTACACATCCTGCTTTTAATATCTGGGCAGGTAAATTTTCTCTGGGCATGTATTATTTTAGATATTATTCAAGCTCTGGGCTGAGTGACCAAAAAATTCAGATTATGGACTTAAATTTTTTTATGGGACAAATAATTGTATTTTTTTTTGTTTCAGTATTAAGTATTTAATATTTTTTATTTGCACTTTCATATTTTACTTTTTTTTTTTTAAGAAGCCTAGTTTTTTGTTGTCCCAAAGCTGAAATTTTGTAGTTTTCACCTGATATTTGGACACATTTTGGCAAATGTTAAGATGTACTGCACATAGTTTTTTTTTGTTTCAATTTTAAGGGCACAACCTCTTATTAATATGAAGTGAGAAATTAACAACTACTGATTTGCATTCATGATGTGCAAAAAGTTTGGCGAGCAAATGTTTATGTTTTGTGTTGTTATTTTGTGGGTTCCTTCAGCAGTCTTGCTGGAAATACAAGTGCGTCTGATTTGTATTTTAGAGAAATACAGGCACAACTTGTTCAATTCAAAGAAAGATTGATTTACGTGAGTGATATTTGTTCAATACTAACCTCTCATATATATGGTTGATGCAAAAGGAATAACTGGCAATTTATACATGGACATACTGACTGTACATTCATCATGAATCAGAGGTCACATTCTTCAAAAAAAAAAAAAAAAAAAAACATTACCTATCACGCAAAAATCAAATGCAAGTAGTTATTACAAAATGTTGCTAGTCCCTTTCTTTTGTATTATTCCATAATTTTTTTCAATTGTCATTTCGTAATCGTTTGTGCCAGTTTTCATAAATATTTTATGTTGTTTGCATTTTTGAGGTACCATTGTACTCCCTGTTTCCTATTTTCAGTTTTAAATCAATATTGCCTGTATTTTTGCTACCCAAAAACCACACACATTGACTAACACATTCACAAATAAAGAGTATTCTGTCAAGAAATTTTCAAGCTCCCCACTCTCACTTTGTTGAAGTAATACTACAGATTAATCAGTAATCAGAGACAAATGCCTAGAACACAAGCTGGGTGACCCTGTGCTTTCAGATAAAATACTAGATTGTTTCCTGACAGGTGTCAGCAAGCAATAAATTTATATTACCAATCACAATTATTACTTCTGCAATTTAAGTAACCATAAATTGATTGCTTTACCAGTATTTGCTATCTAATGGGCATTAGCCATGGGTACATGATCTTTATCACATAAAAAGAAATTGCTGCTTCCTAAGATTTTGAAATATTTGTTGTCTTGTCAGACAAGTTGCATGTACACTGTACAGATTCTAGAATATATATGCAAATGCCATTTGCAAGACATCCTCAGTATATTGAAAAAAACAAAACATTTACATAGTTAGAAATTGTACCCAAAAAGCCTCAAAGTTGGTAACCCTCAGTTAACCTCAGCTTCCCAGAGTAAACATCATTCAGTTTTCACATTGAGTACGACTGTTTACAAAATATAAGAAATAAAAAGTCTTAAGATAACACAGATATTGAAATGGCTTATCTGCTGGTTTAATCACCAGCTACACGGATTAGATGTTTTATTTTTTGTGTTTGATTAACTGAGCATTTACAGCTCAACCTTATTTTAAAATGCTTACTTGTGAAATGTAGTTCCACAATCCTTGTTCCTTTTATTCTTACAATCAAAAGCTGCGCAGTACTATGGCATTTTAAATATCAACAATGTGCTGATAATTGTGATTATTCACGAAACTGTAACACTAAATTTGTAATGAAGCATAACACGATCGCCGAACAGCTGAAAGAACCGAGGTGACTCCTTGACACACGCAGAATTTGTACCTCATCAAAGATGGCGGGCTCTCCCCGCGTTGGCTTCAGCTGCCTCGGCAGAGAACCAATCACAGAAGCACTCTATGTATTTCTATCTCGTTGGTTCTTACAAACTCCATGTTTATTTTTTGAACCCCGATAGTTTTTGAGATGTTTAAAAATGTTCCACGATTTCAGCTGCCCCCACCCCCACCCCCGGACATTTCCTGTTTCAGAATAGCTATTCGTTAGCATCGTGTGAACCGGAAGGAGCTACATCTTTATCATTCGAATCTGGATAGTTTCTGAGATATTTGTATAAAGGGTAATGGAGGATGATGAAGAAGTAATTTATTTTCAAAAAGTCTTGTATTCGTTCCTGTCATTATCTTAAAGATCTCTCCGTTTCTAGCTTTGAACCGCAGCAGTTGAAAAGACATTCCAAAAAGAACGTGACGGTTTCAACGTTTCTTCAATGTGTCTCAAGGACCAGAATACAAGAGAACCGGAAAATGCATGGCATAGTAAAACAGCCAAAATCTCGGAGCGGAAACAAACGACGCAATCCAGTCTGTAGTAAACATACAGTACAAGGCATCACAGAAAGAAACGGAGCATGGCAGAGGCACAAAGCAGTCTGTTACATTACAATCGTGCGCTGTAGTCGGTGGCAGATACAACACGAGGCGAAGCACACAGGGAACAGTCACTGAGTAGAGGAACGGCTGAGCCAGCAAATAGAGAAAGCACCATACCTGGAACCACGGAGCAACATGATGAGTAGAAAACCCAGGAACTATTCCTTCTTCCTTTTAAGGAAAAAACGAAATTATTTGTGCGAAATTATTGCTGTCCATCTGTGGTTGCCGCCCCGGTGGCGCAGTGGTCTAAGCGATGGCCTCTGATCATTCGTCCGAAAGGGGTCCGAGTTCGCATCCCGGTGAGGCATGGATGTTGTGTTTGTCTTAAGGCACTGGCTCTCTCCCTTCCCTGGAACCAGTGACCCTAAATTATGGACGGGCGACTGCTTATAGCCCATTGAGTTGCTCACGGTGGTCGTTAAACCTCCAATCAAACAAACAAACAAACCATCTGTGGTTATTGGGCGCCATCCTCCGACAAAAAGAGAAATAATGGTACTTATGCCACATTGAAAAGAAAAACATTAAGGAAAAACTATTACTTTCTTTAAAATTGGCATTTTCTGTCTAACAGTGGCATAGCAGTTAGACATACTATACATAGCAGGGTAGGAAGCAACACATGGCACTCCGGGAAAATCGGGCAAGGGGCATGCTTGAACCACAGAAAAACAGAAGCAGAACGAACGGTGCGAGGCAGTTGGTGATGGTCATGTAAAGCGGATGCAGGCAGGACATCGTAAGACAAAACACACAGAAAAAGGTCACAAAGCAGAATGATGAGGGGGAAAAAACGAGGCACGAGAGAAAACACTTCACAAAGAGGAGAACGAAACAACAAGGGCTCAAAGAGACAGGGAGAAACATAGCTAAGAAAACACAACAGAAATCAATCATCAAACAAAACCACACAGGAGCTAATCAGGTGGACAGCGAAGAAGGAGACGATGTTGAGCATGACAAATGAAGTGGTCAAGACAACCATAGTAACATTCAACTTCCGGGTAAGAGCCCGAAAGGTGAAAAAATGCAAAGTAAAAAGCGCTAAGATTGTCAACCAGAGATGAGTAAACTGCCGGATCGTTGGAAGCAATAAAGTGATTAAGTGGAGCATCGTGAGAAGAGTCAAAGAACAATGGGAAAGCGGCATCTAGAGAAAGAGTCTGCGTAAACTCGGGAACAACTTGAAGGCGAGCAACAAGATCAGGCACAACAGAGGGACTGTCAAGAACGCGAGCAAAAGTGACGGCAGCAGGATCAGGAGCGGAGCCTTGCGAAGAACGATGAGGAGGAGACATAACCACAGCGGCACGCTTAGCGCGAATCTTGCGATTAGACCGATGACGACGCTTCTTATTAGGAGAAATACCAGTAGGGAAATGTTGACGAAGAGGACGAGACGACGTAGAAGGAACAACAGGCGGCGTCTCGGGAATCTGGCGAGGTGAATAGGGTACAAAGTCGGATGACACATGTAAAGAGGTAACTGCAGGAACAACAGAACCCGGGGAGGGTGGGGTTTCAAACGAGTCTAGAAGAGGAGCTGTGCGAAAGAGCGGGGACCGATCATGGCGACCAGAAGGTGAAACAAAGACAACGGCACTAGAAGCATCAGAAGAGCCCCGAGAAGGTGAAAAAGGCGGAGAGCACACCGGAGTACTGGAACTAGTGGAGAAAAGATGAGCGTCTGAGGGTGGCGAAGCCGACGTACGCAGCGGCGATGGTGGAGCAGAAAATCCCGGGATCGGGATAGACGAAGTGACTTGCGAAAACAAAGAAGGAAGCACCTGAACCGGCGGAGAAGGTGCAGCAACAGGATGTGACAAAGCGCAAACATCAGACGATGAAAAAGAAAGAAATACAGACGAAGGCACCGAAACAGGAGCAGTATATCCAGATGTACCCACAACAGACGATGCTGGCGAGGAAATAAAAAGACCAACGGAGGCAGATGATGGAGATGGAGACTAAGAAGGTGTGAACGGATCAGGCGAAGGCGTGGTGACTGGAAGCGAAGAAAGAGGTTCTGTGACGGGAACTTGAGCAGCCGTTGAAGAAGACTAGGAAGAAATGAGGGGGCATTGCGAGAAATGGTGACCAGGCTGTTTACATGAGATGCAATGATAGGCAGTGAATACGTTGATTGCGACGTTGTGATGACAAGAAATCACCAGAAAAGTTGTGGGGCAGTAAGAAACAGTCTGTGTCAGGGAAAAAAACTAAGTCTTGGTGGCGGAAGCCAAAATAAGGACGATCACCTTGATCAACATGGGCGGCGGGTATCTTGCGGATATCACCAAGAACGCGGCCACACCGAGAAGGAAAAGCATGTAAAAACTCATCGGAAACGTCCGGAGGTACAGGTTACAAATTAAGAAAAACGGGAGAATGTGCAAGGGGGATAGGGACCACGCTATGATCTCCAACGGAAAGGCTAGTCGATAGGACTTGAGGAACAAACTCAGGTGAAAAAATATATACAAGAATGGACTTAGGCTTGCTGGCGAAATGTGTAATTGCACCGGAAGGGAGAAACGACAATGCAGACATACACTGTATAGACGTGAAACTTGACATTGGGTAAGGCGTCGAACTTGACACTTAAACTAAGAGTTGAAAGCATTGTACGTGAGCAATAAGCGTAGAACCTTGACGTGAAATATAGGAGTCCAAGGCTGTCGCGAGGAAAGTCGGAGACGTTGAACACGGATCTGTAGCAGGATGAGGAGAAGAGCAGTCGTGGGACGCATCCAGCACACTTGGAGGACAAGTCATCGAAGCAGCACATAGTGACGTGAGAGGGAAATAGAATTTAGAAGCAGAAGCACTGGCCATGGACAATGTGTAGAAATGCACGGCGAAGGGCACACAGATCCACTATAACAAGGTGGAGCACCAGGAAGGCGATCAGCATACCGAAGAAGGCAGCGCAGAGAACCACTGTCAATGGGTGGAACACAAGGAAGGTAATCCACACACCGGTGAAGGCAGCGCAGAGAACCATTAACGATGATTGGAGCGCAAACACGGAAGGCAAACGTAGACACAGCAGCAGGAAGGCTACTACATGCAGCAGACAGTTTTAGAGCAAAAAGTCAAGGCGAGTCACGATGGGCAGATTGTAAACAGGCCCAACGAGATGAATTGTAAACAGGCCCAACGAAATGAATTGTAAACAGGCCCAACGAAATGAATTGTAAACAGGCCCAACGAAATGAATTGTAAACAGGCCCAACGAGATGAATTATAAAGGAATATCGGCAAAATATGCATGTACCAACTCGAAAGAATGACTAGGAAGAGAGCGCAGACATTCATGCACGAGAGAAACACAAATTAATTCGGCGGTGGGCGCTAGATACAGGCGGAGCACAAAATGCAGAGCTCGAAAAGGCGTGGCCAGCAGAGCAACGTGACGGGATGCTGTGTGAGTCAAATATCGTACAAAGACAATTGTTTGGATGGGACCATTTCAAGAATGTTTGTTTTAAATTTAAGGGTGCATCTGCTTTGCACTTCCTTTCGACCGAAGCGTGTTAAAGTGGAAAAGTTTCCTGCACGTTCTTTGAAAACTAAAGGATGTACTTATACCTTCACTATATACATGTATCTGTCTGTATACGTTTATCTGTGTACCTCTAAGTCTGATTTAATATCAGCCTCTTTTTGCTTTGGGAAGCTAGCACAGTGAGAACGATGATCCTAGCATTTTAATCTTTATCTGATCCATAATTTCGCCGCCAAGAGCGAAATGCAAATTCCACCGATTTCAAAATATATTTTGCTTCATATCGTTGCTCAAAAATCAGATTGAAACGCTTTCGACGCCTATTGAATGTACCATTTTTACGTACAGCTTATCGTATCTTAATATTACCGAATTTTTTCTGTTACGACGAGCAAATACGTACATTACTGTTTGTGAAAATTGCAACGCCGAAAAAGAATCGCACTATTCAAAAGAAATTTATATCACAGATTCCTCATGTTGCAGGAGATAACTGATTTTATTTTTAGATCTATAGAAGATTTTGTCAATTCAAATCTCAGTACTATTTGTTCAGTTGCTGCCTACCGAAGATGGTAGGCAGCAACTGAACAAATAACTAGTATACGAATGAATAATTAATACACACAATTGACGTAGATTTGGGACACCAAACAGATGGCATGGCTCTTTCCACGGTTTTAAGTGAGTCACGGGAAAAGTATCATCGGCCGCCAACGGAAATCGAACCAAGGGTCTTCCAGTTACTCGCTGGACATGCTACCACTGCACCAATTGCTTCTTACCATCTTTGGGGAATCCCCACCATTGTGCGGGTCTCCAAGAAGCAACCAGCCATGTGGTTTGGCAATTAATCACATGTGAGTCTGGAGAATTCGAGGCCGCTGCGGTGCAGTGGTAGCATGTCCAGCGCGTAACTGGAAGACCCTGAATTCAATTCCCGGTGGTGGCCGATGATAGTTTTTCCGTGACTCACTTAAAAACGTGGAAAGAGAAATGACTTCTGTTTGATGTTCCTAATCCACGTCGATTGTGTGTATTAATGCAGGACAATTACAGAGGCATCTGTGGCACGTAGTCCGGTCATCTTCAATAGCGCGTCGCACCGCTTCGTGCGGTGATACATGTTGCAATATGGTCCAGCATAGAGGCGAACAGACGCCTGATGTCCTGCTGAAGAGGGCCCACACTTGTTGGACGGTGTGCTCCAAATCCCGGATAGTGCGGCACAGAGTCAACCGGCGTTTCAACTGGTCCCATGCATGCTCGATAGAGGACATGTTCGGTGAGCGGGCAGGCCATGGAACTGTATGGACATGACCTAGGCAGTCCTAGAAAACCCGAGCCGTGTGCGGGATGGCACTATCCTGCTGGTATAGCGCACCTAGAATTCTGCCCAGGAGTGGGAGCACATGGGGCCATATGATCTCATCCACATACCGCTGGCCAGACAATGATCCACGTACTACTACTAGAGCTGATCGGCTATCGTAGGCAATAAACCATAAAGGCTCGCTAGACCATAATGCCTGCAGTGGAGTAGGTGGTACGCTCGATAGCAAGGTTGGAATTGCGCCGTTGACCCTGGGACTTCCACACCCGGACACGATGATCCTCTGTCCCCAAAACGAACCGACACCAATCGCTGAACACCACACGTCGCCAGTCTGTGGCGTTCCACGTTGCTCTCGCCTGGCACCATTGCAAACGGAGCCGGCGATGATCCGGTGTTAATGGCAGAACACGTAAGAGGCGCTGGGATCGCAGATTCGCTTCCGCGAGGCTTCAGGAAATGGCTCGTTGGCACACAAGAGCCGCTACATTTGCCTGGGGAGAGGACAGGGTTCTCGTGGGATCCATTCGTGCCTGCCGTACGAAATGTCGATCCTCTCTACGGATGGTCCTCCTGGTTCGTTCGGAGACACCAGCCGTGTGACAGTGCCGTCACGTGTCCACTGCTCCCAACACAGTCGGACGGTATGGTCAGAACGATCCACGTGGTGGGTTATACGGCGCGCAGACCGACCTGCTGTTTTCAGCCCGATGATCAGGCCTCTCTCAAAGCCCGTAAGTTGCGTACATCGACATCTCTGGTGTCTACCCGGCATTCTTGTCACTCTATACTCTTGCTTGCGCCGGCCGGTGCTTTTCTCTTTCATGGGGCATCGACTACACGCCGGTTTATAAGGCTGCCGGTTCGTGCTAGCAGCGCCGCCACAAGGTGTGCGGTTATGCGCACTCGCACCAAACTCACCCTAGCTATTTGCAAAGTTTCGCGGTTGTAGCATGTTTTCTTCTAGGTGTGCAAATTTCTTGTCCACGAGTGTACAAGAAGCAAGTGGAAGAATTGAAACTTCACTCGCCCAAGTTTTCACCAGCTGTCTCAACGAAGGTAAGATTCTTGAGTATTGGGATAATGGTACAATGATCCTGCTACATAAAAAAGGTGACGTTGAGGATCTCAGGACCTACAGGCTCTTCAGCCTCCTATCAGTTATTTATAAAATTTTCACTTAGGTTCTTTCACATCGCATGAAGGTAAAACTGGACATGGCTCAAGCAAGAGAAGAAGCTGAATTCAGGAGTGGCTACAGCACTGAAGATCATGTCCATGTACTTAGAGAACTAACAGAAAGAACAAGAGAATATGAACTCCCATTATGCAAGGCTTCTGTTGATTATAAAAAGGCCTTCGATTCCGTAAAACCATCAGCAGTTACAACTGCTTTGAAAACCTGCGGTATTGCAGATGCATACATTAGCATTATTAATAGTATCTCTGAAAATGCAATTGCAAAAGTTTGGATATTTGAGGATGCAGCACTAATAAAAATTGGAAAGCTAGTGTGACAAAGTAAAATCATATCTCCCAAACTCTTTAATCCCACATAGCAAAATATTTTTTAATTACTGAACTGGAACAAAGAAAAAAATATTTATGCAGATAATTCAAATCTCGTTCGTTTTGCTGATGACGTTGTCATTTTTGCAACTACGACTTCTGGAACCGCAGAATACGATCCAGGAACTTGCTGACAAGAGTAAAGAAGTGGAATTAAAAATGAACTTTCAGAAGGCAAAAGTGACGTATATTGCTTTTACAAGAAACGAAGATTTATTTATTGACGGTGAAAAGCTTGAGACAACCGATACCTACATTTATCTTGGGCAGCAGATATGAAGTAAGGAAAAAATTGATGAAGAAATTAATCGGCGTGTAAAACTTGGATGGATAGTTTTTGGAAGAAGAAGTACAATTTTTACGAAAGGTATGCCATTGTGTCTTAAAAGATAAGGGTTTAACCAGTTCATCCTGCCAGTGCTTATGTATGGAGCACAGACATGGACCTTAACTAAACAAGTTAGTAAAATAATGCAATGCATTGAATATGATACGCTTTCCAACATACCAGAAATAATTACTCAAGTTATGAGAATAATGGTTGTGGAATAAATCTCGGTTCTGTGCCCTGACCTTTGATCCCATTTCGATGATATTCAACAGAACCGGTTCGGTATACCTCCGAAATTACATGGTAACGTTTTGTCGCAATCGAAGCATTTTTACGTAAGTTATGATGCATAAGGACTATGGAATAGATCCCGCTCCTGTGTCCTAACCTTTGACCCTATTTTGTCCATTTTCCATAGGGTTTGTCCCCAGGGGTTCCCTACCACATACTAAAATTTCACCGAAATCGAACCATTTTTACGTGAGTTATCATGCCGACAGACGGACGGACGGACAGATGGACGGAAAACGCTGAAGCATATACGCTTCTTCAACCTACGGTTGGAAAGCGTAAAAAAGACAAACAAAGACTGCAGACAACGCAAAAGGCCCTGGAGAGAATCATGCTTGGTGTAAACAGGAAAGATAAGCAGAGGAACTCATGGATAAGGAAAACAACAAGAGTTGACGACATCATGACCACAATGAAATCACTGAAATGGTGAGGGCATGACATGTTGTTAGAAGAACGACCACCGACGGAAAACCGAAATTTTAGAATGAATTTCGAGGGACAAGAAAAGACCCAGAAGAAGACCCTATGGTAGATTGATGGATGCAATTCGAAAGCATAGAGGTGTGTCATCGAGGAGACACGCTCAAGACAGACAATTGAGGAAGAAACTTGGGGAGACCTTCATCCAGTAGTGGATTCAAAGCAGTTGACAATGATGATAATATATATATATATCATTGTCAACCATTATCAATCCACTGCTGGACGAAGGTCTCCCCAAATTTTCTCCACAACGGTCTGTCTTGTGCCAGTCTCTTCCATGTCACTCCCGCATACTTTCGAATTTCATCCACCCATCTCCCATGTGGTCTTCTTCTGGGTCTTTTTCCTGTCCCTTGGAATCCAATCTATAATTTCGGCTGTCCATCGATGGTCTGTCCTTCTGGCAGTATGTCCAGCCCATTGCCATTTCAGGGATTTTATTCTGATCATGATGTCTTCCACTCTCCTCATTTTTCGGATTCACGAGTTCCTCTTCTTATGTCTCCTGGTTACACCAAGCATGCACCTGTCCATGCTGCTTTGGGTTGTCTGCAGCCTTTGTATGTCTCTTTTAGTTAAGGTCCACGTCTCTGCACCATACGTAAGCACTGGAAGGATGCATTGATCAAACACTTTTCTTTTAAGACATAATGGCATATTGCTCTTAAAAATTATGATGTTTCTTCAAAAGCTCTCCAGGCAAGTTTTATACGCTGATTAATTTCTCCATCAATGTGACCCTCACTTGATATCTGCTGTCCAAGATAACGTACGTAACTTGTATCTCCAGCTTTTCTCCATCAATTGATAAATCTTCACTTCTTGTAAAAGCATTGTACATCACTTTTGTCTTCTGAAAGTTCATTTTTAATCCCACTTCTTTACTCTTGTCATCAAGTTCTTGGATCATACTTTGCAGCTCTGATGGGGTAGTTGCAAAAATGACTACGTCATCAGCAAAACGAAGGTGAGTTAGATAATCTCCATTAAACTTTATCCCTTTAATTTCCCAGTTCAGTGATTGAAAGACATTTTCCAATGTGGCATTAAAGAGTTTGGGAGATATGGTGTTAACTTGTCTCACTCCCTTTCCAATTTTTATGTGTGCTGTATTCTCAAACAGCCGAATCTTTGCACTTGCATTTTCATAGATGTTATTAATAATATTAATGTATGCATCTTCAATACCGCAGGATTTCAGAGCCATTGTAACTGCTGATGGTTTCACCGAATCAAAGGCTTTTTCATAATCGATAAAAGCCATGCACAATGGAAGTTCATATTCTTTCGCTCTTTCAATTAGTTCTCTCAGTACGTGGATATGATCTATTGTGCTGTAGCCACTCCTGAATCCAGCTTGTTCTCTCGGTTGAGCCACGTTCAGTGTTACCTTTAAGCGGTGTGAAAGAACTTTAGTGAAGATTTTATAAACCACTGATCGGAGGCTGATAGGTCTGTAGTTCCTGAGATCCTCAATGTCACCTTTTTTATGTAGCAGGATCATTGTAGCGTTGTTCCAATCCTCAGGAATCTTCCTTTCATTAAGGCATCGAGTGAAAATTTGGGCGAGTACTGTTTCGATTTCTCCACTTGCTTCTTGTATGGTGTCTGGAGTAATTCCATCTTCTCCTGGAGTTTTTCCCGCTTCGTGTTCTTGATTGCATGCGCAACTTCTGCTGGGAGGACTGAAAGAACTCTGGTATTGGTACCTTTCATGATGTCTGGAGAACATGTATCATCCCTTTCATATAATTTGGAGTAGAAATCTTTCACTCGTGTCAAAATTTCGCCTCTATTTCTTGTTACAGAACCATTTTCTGTGCTCAGTGCCATAATCTGTTTTCTTCCCTTATTGAGATGTCGCTTTGCTATCTTTAGGCTTTGGTTGTTTTCAATTGCTTTCCTCACTAATTCGCAGTTGAATTTCCTTACGTCTTTAGTGATAATTTTTTGTACTGTCTTGCATAGCTCTATATATTCCACTTTGGAAGTCACATTTTCTTTAGTTGTCCTCATATCTCTTCTTTTTTGCATCAACATTTTGGTTTTTCCTGATAATTTGTACACATGCAACTTGTTCTTAGACCCAGCTCATGTTGTTGGTGTTTACATAAGAGTTTTGGTTACTTTTCTGTTAACTTCAGAAATATCCACGTCTTCCGATGTTAGGCGTTCTAAAGCAGAGAATCTGTTCTTCAGTTCCAACTTAAAAGGTATTATGATGTTTTTTAAAATTGGTTATGTCAATACATTTTGTTTGTCTTATGAGCTTGCTACGTTCGAGTTTAGTGTTGAGGTGCATCTTACATCTCACCAATCTATGGTCACTGCCTGTGTTGAACTTGTTTAGCACACTGCAGTCTTCTATGACGAATTTTTTGTTACACATAATAAAATCAATTTTACTTGTCGTCCCATTTGGATGTCTCCATGTCCATTTCCCGTGTGGCTTTTTCTTGAAAACGGAGTTCAAGATGAAAAACCCTCTTGCCTCTGCAAACTCAACGAGAGTATTTCCACCCTGGTTTCTGTTGCCGCGAGCGAATTTACCTACTGAAGTTTCATTCTGTTGCCGTGAGCGAATTTACCTACTGAAGTTTCATTCTGTTGCCGTAAGCGAATTTACCTACTGAAGTTTCATTCTGTTGCCATTGCCCTATTTTTGCATTGAAATCTCCCATAATTATCTTCAAGTGGTGCTTACCTTTATTATTTAGATGACGAATTTCCTCATAAAATTCTTCAATTTCTTCTTCAGGATGACTTGTGGTGGGTGCATGAGTTTGAATAATCTGAGCCTTGTATCTTCTCGAGAGTTGGATAACGAGTCGCGCAGTTCTGTCAGAGGCACTTTCAACTTCTGCAACTTTATACTTCAGTTTCTTGTTTATTATAAATCCAACACCACTAGTTCTGCCAGTATGTGTCCCACGATAGTAGAGGAGATGTCCACTTTTCCGTTCAATGAGATCTTCTCCTTTTCCCCTTACCTCACTTAGCCCCACGATGTCCCACTTGATCCTTTGCAGTTCCTCTTCCAATTCAAGAAGCCTTGAATCAGGAGATAGGGAGCATCCATTGTAAGTAACCAAGGTCAGTATCAGATGGCAGCCTAGTCCGGTCCTCCAAGGATTCTTAGCACCCTCTGCGTTCATGTCGCACTGACAGCAGCCTTGGACAGGTACATTCGAGCTGCCGGAGACTGAGGGCCAAGATTTAAGTTGTAGAGTCATTTTGGAGGGGTTTGGCCATAACTCACCACGCTGGCCAAGCGGGTTGGTGAGTGTAAGATAGCATTTCCTCTAATCCCGATGGTATAGTTATACTGCTATTGGCGGTCGTCAGAGCCCCTTTAGTGGGAACAGGATGCACCACGAGGAGGCGGGGTTGACATTTGACAAGGAGAGGCTTTGATGTTACGCATCACCTGACCTTACATTCCAAATATATATATATATATATATATATATAGGGATGTAGCCATTCCATATATATATATATATATATATATGGGACATCGTGGGGCTAAGTGAGGTAAGGAGAAAAGGAGAAGATCTCATCGAACTGAAAAGTGGACATCTCTTCTACTATCGTGGGACAGATACTGGCAGAACTAGTGGTGTTGGATTTATAATAAACAAGAAACTGAAGGATAAAGTTGTAGAAGTTGAAAGTTCCTCTGACAGAGCTGCACGACTTGTTATCCAACTCTCGAAAAGATACCAGGCTCAGATTATTCAAACTTATGCACCCACCACAAGTCATCCTGAAGAAGAAATTGAAGAATTTTATGAGGAAATTTGTCATCTAAATAATAAAGGTAAGCAGCACTTGAAAATAATTATGGGAGATTTCAATGCAAAAATAGGGCAACGGCAACAGAATGAAAACTTCAGTAGGTAAATTCGGTCATGGCAACAGAAACCAGCGTGGAAATACTCTCGTTGAGTTTGCAAAGGCAGAAGGGTTTTTCATCTTGAACTCCTTCTTCAAGAAAAAGCCACACAGGAAATGGACATGGAGACATCCAACCGGGACGACAAGTGAAATTGATTTTATTATGTGTAACAAAAAATTCGTCATAGAAGACTGCAGTGTGCTAAACAAGTTCAACACAGGTAGTGACCATAGATTGGTGAGATGTAAGATGCACCTCAACACTAAACTTGAACGTGGCAAGCTCATACGACAAACAAAATCTATTGACATAACCAACCTTAAAAACACCATAATACCTTCAAGTTAGAACTGAAGAACAGGTTCTCTGCTTTAGAAGGCCTAGCATCGGAAGAAGTGGACATCTCTGAAGTTAACAGAAAAGTAACCAAAGCTCTTATGGAAACAGCAACAAAATTAGCTGGGTCTAAGAACAAGTTGCATGTGAACAAATTATCAGGAAAAACCAAAATGTTGATGCAAAAAAGAAGAGAGATGAGGACAACTAAAGAAGATGTGACTTCCAAAGTGGAATATATAGAGCTATGCAAGACAGTAAGAAAAAGTATCACTGAAGACGTAAGGAAATTCAACTGTGAACTAGTGAGGAAAGCAATTGAAAACAACCAAAGCCTAAATATAGCAAAGGGACATCTCAGTAAGGGAAGAAAACAGATTATGGCACTGAGAAAAGAAGATGGTTCTGTAACAAGAAATAGAGGCGAAATTTTGACAAGAGTGAAAGATTTCTACTCCAAATTATATGAAAGGGATGATATATGCACTCCAGACATCATGAAAGATACCAGTACCAGAGTTCCTCCAGTCCTTCCAGCAGAAGTTGCACATGCAATCAAGAACATGAAGCGAGGAAAAGCTCCAGGAGAAGATGGAATTACTGTAGACATCATACAAGAAGCAAGTGGAGAAATCGAAACAGTACTCGCCCAAATTTTCACTCGATGCCTTAATGAAGGAAAGATTCCTGAGGATTGGAACACCGCTACAATGATCCTGCTACATAAGAAAGGTGACATTGAGGATCTCGGAAACTACAGACCTATCAGCCTCCTATCAGTAGTTTATAAAATCTTCACTAAAGTTCTTTCACACCGCTTGAAGGTAACACTGGACATGGCTCAACCGAGAGAACAAGCTGGATTCAGGAGTGGCTACAGCACAATAGATCATATCCACGTGCTGAGAGAACTAATTGAAAGAGCGAGGGAATATGAACTTCCATTGTGCGTGGCTTTTATCGATTATGAAAAAGCCTTTGATTCGGTGAAACCATCAGCAGTTACAATGGCTCTGAAAACCTGCGGTATTGAAGATGCATACATTAATATTATTAATAACATCTATGAAAATGCAAGTGAAAAGATTCGGCTGTTTGAAAAATACAACACACGTAAAAATTGGAAAGGGAGTGAGACAAGGTGACACCATATCTCTGAAGCTCTTTAATGCTACATTGGAGGGTGTTTTTCAGTCGCTGAGCTGGGAAAACAAGGGGATAAAGATTAATGGAGATTATCTAACCCACCTTCGTTTTGCTGATGACGTAGTCATTTTTGCAACTACCCCATCAGAGCTGCAGAGTATGATCCAGGAACTTGCTGACAAGAGTAAAGAAGTGGGATTAAAAATGAACTATCAGAAGACAAAAGTGATGTTCAATGCTTTTACAAGAAATGAAGATTTATCGATTGATGGAGAAAAGCTGGATATAACAGACACATACGTTTATCTTGGACAGCAGATATCAAGTGAGGGTCACATTGATGAAGAAATTAATCGGCGCACAAAACTTGCCTGGAGAGCTTTTGGAAGAAACAGCATAATTTTCAAGAGCAATATGCCATTATGTCTTAAAAGAAAAGTGTTTGATCAATGCATCCTTCCAGTGCTTACGTATGGTGCAGAGACGTGGACCTTAACTAAAAGAGACATACAAAGGCTGCAGACAACTCCAAGAAGCGTGGCATGGAGAGGTGCATGCTTGGTGTAACCAGGAGAGATAAGAAGAGGAACTCGTGGATCCGAAAAATGACGAGAGAGGATGACGTCATGATCAGAGTTAAATCCCTGAAATGGCAATGCGCTGGACATACTGCCAGAAGGACAGATCATCGATGGACAGCCGAAATTTTAGATTGGATTCCAAGGGACAGGAAAAGACCCAGAAGAAGACCACATGGGGGATGAAATTCGAAAGTATGCGGGAGTGACATGGAGGAGACTGGCACAAGACAGACCGTTGTGGAGGAAACTTGGGGAGACATTCGTCCAGCAGTGGATTGATAATGGTTGACAATGATGATGATGATGATGATGATGATATATAAACGAACGAAGAGGTACATCCGCAGGTGTGGCAGAATTAACACGCATCCCATTGCTGGGAAAGACGACGCATCCCATTGCTGGGAAAGACGACGCATACCGTCTGGAAAGAGGAACTTTAGTTTCTCCTTGAACCATTTGGATCTGTCAACATGAAAGTCACATGTTGACAGATCCGAGCTGTAGGCTGGGTGGTGCAGAACCTCTTACCCTTTCCGTGCTAACGCATCCTGCATAATGTGTGGAACAGAATCACACCACGCGAAAGCATGCCAGGTCACCCATTCTTGATTGCTTTATGCAGCTTGTCCACTGTATCGATGTAGTGGTTGGCATTGCTGTTCACGTGAGTCTCTTTAAAGTCCACCAACATAAACCCTTCATGGTCAAAAAATGCCGTCAGCATAACCTCCCCGGCGGAGTCCTGTGACTTGAATTTTATGTGTTTTGGTGATCCGGGATGTTTCCATTGCATGCTCGCTGGTTTGCTGGATGGCTCAAAGTGGTGGCACCGCGATTCGTCACCTGCCACTATGCGCGATATAAATGCATCACCCTCTGCTTTGTAACGCAGCAAGTGGTTCAAACTCCAACCCATACATTCTTCCTTATGGTGGTCAGTCAGCATCCGCGGGATTAATTTTAAACAAACTTTCCGATATTGCATTATCTTCGTAACCACAGTTTGAACTGTAACAAATGTCATAGCAAAGTCCTCCGTTTGTGAACGTCAGCCCCGACGACGGTTTTACATACATTTCTTTCTGGGTGTGGGCGCATTGTTTGTGTTATTCGCGCGCTCCCCGCCGATCAAGGTTATCGTCCTTATTTAGGCTTCCGACGCCAAGCCTTAGTTCTCTTCCCTGATATGGACTCCATTACTTCCTGCCCCACTGCTTTCCAGGTGCTTTGTGTTCATCACAATGTCGTTATAAACGTGTTCACTGCGTATCATTGCTTCTCATGTAAAACGCCTGGTCATCATCGCTTGCAGTGTCCGCTCACCTCTTCTTGTTCTTCCTCAACGGCTGCTCAAGTGCCCATCACAGAACCCCCTTCTTCACTTCCGGTCACCACGCCTGCACTTGTTTCGCTTCCACCTTCTTAGTCTCCATCTCGATTGTCGTTGCCTTCCTCTGCAGGTCTTTTTCCTTCTCCACTAGCGTTTCCTCTTGTGGATACATCTGGATCTACTGCTCCTGCTTCGGTGCCTTCGTCTGTCTTGCTTTCTTCTTCGTCGTCTGTTGTCTGTGCTTTGTCACATCCCGTTGCCGACCTTTCTCCGCCTGTTCAGGTGCTGCCTTCTTTGTTTTCGCACGTCACCTCGTCAATCCCAACCACGGGATTCTCTGCTCCATCATCTTCGCTGTGTACGTCAGCCTCGCCACCCTCAGACGCTCATCCTTTCTTCAGCCGTTCCAGTACTCCGGTGTGCTCTCCGCCCGTTTCCAACTTCTCCGAGCTCTTCTGATGCCTCTAGTATTGTTGCCTTCCTTTCGATTTCCGGTCCCGTGATCGGTCCCCGCTTTCCAGCACAGCTACTCTTCTGGATTTGTGTGAAGCCTCACCTTCACCAGCTCCTGTTGCCCCATCAGTTGCCTCTTTGCTTGCGTTATGCGCACATGATCCAGATCTTCCTTGTCAGACTTCTCACTTGCTGTCGGTTACTCCTTCTTCATCACCACGTCCCTGTTGGTACTGCTTCTAATAAGAAGTGCCGTCGTCGCTCTAATCGAGAGACTCGTACTAAGCGAACCGCAGTCGCTCAGCCTTCTCTTCATCGTTCTTCAGGTTCCGCTCCTAATTCTACTGTTGCTGCTTTCGCCGAACTTATTGGTACTCCCTCCGTTTCCACTGCAATTGTCGCTCGCCTACAAGCTGTCCCTGGGTATTCGAAGATTCTCTTCCCAGATGCTGCCAACCATTGTTCTTTGCCTCTTCTTGTGACGCTGGTTTGGATCCCCTTCTTGACTCACATGATCCAGCTGATTACTCGAATATGATCGAGGATATTCGCTGCTTCCTCCACGTTTTCGTTGACCTCACGAGATCTTACCCCTGATATATTTCGTTATTAAAGTTTTCTTAATTGCTACCTTGGTGATACTCAAAATCGCCTCATTGATCTGGTTCTGACCGATTAGTTTCTGTCTGCACTTGCATGATATTTCGCTTCCTGCCGTCTTTGCCTTGCTGCTGTTCCGTCTTACTTTGCATGTTTCTGTTTTGCGTTTTACCCAACCTTTTTCTTTCCGTTGTATCCTATGTACCGCCATGTTTTCTCCACATCTCGGTTCTTTCAAACATCCGCCCGGTGCCTACTTCAGTGAACCCGTCACATCGTTTTGTTCACAGCGCTTCTTCCTGTGTGCATTGTTATGCGCGATTCTTCTCTTATACCTTTCGTCATTGTCCTGGATTGCCCTATGTTGCTGTTCGCACCCAGTTAGTTTTTTCAGGTGTTCCGTGGGTTTGTTTTTCCTGTCTCGTCGAGTATTTGTCTTATGTCATGCCATGTGCCTCAGCATACCTTCTACTGTTGTGCTACGTTACTTGCTCATCCAGTGTGACTCATCTCGTCCGATACTTACCGTTATTGCTTTGCCTCATGCTAATTGATTGTCCCCTACTGTTACCTACACCATGCCATCTTTGCAAGTGTTATCTGTTGCACCTCGTTTTCTGCTTTTCATGCTGCGCCCCGGAGCATGAAAATAAAATTTCAAGATAGTCATTCGTTAGTAAATGGTGTGAACCGGAATAGACGCCATTTTTCATAGTTTGAATAGCAATAGTTTTGGAGATGTTTAAAAAAGAATGTTAGTAGCTCACGATTTAGTTAGTAGCTCACGGTGAAATCGTGAGCTACTAACATTCTTTTAAACATCTCCAAAACTATAGCTATTCAAACTATGAAAATGGCGTCTATTCCGGTTCACACCATTTACTAACGAATGACTATCTTGAAATTTTTAATAAATTTACATGGTGAGAGGGGGGTGGGGGTGATGGTCGGTCTCGAATATATATATACATAAGTTCTCAATATTGTTATTTTTTTCTCAAAAACTGTTGTGGTTCAAACGATGAAAATGGATTTCCCCTCGGTTCATACGATTTGCTAACGAATGGCTATTTTGAAATTTTGAATTTCCATGGTGGGGGAGCTGGTGAAATGGTCGGTCTCTCTGTATATATGCAAAATCTCAATATTATTTTTTAAATATCTCAAAAACTATTGCGGTTCAAACGATAAAAATGGAGTTCATTCCTGTTCATACGATTTAATAACGAATGGCTATTTCGGAATTTTGAATTTCCATGATGAAGGGGGGGGGGTAAATGGTGTAGGCCTGTGACATTCTTTTTTAAATATCTCAAAAACTATTGCGGTTCAAACGGTGAAAATAGAGTTCTTTTCGGTTCATACGATTTGCTAACGAATGGCTATTTTGAATTTCCATGGGGGTGGGGGCTGGTGAAATGGTCGGTCTCTCTGTATATGTGCAAATTCTCAATATAATTTTTTAAATATCTCAAAAACTGTTGCGGTTCAAACGATAAAAATGGAGCTCATTCCTGTTCATACGATTTACTAACGAATGGCTATTTCGGAATTTTAAATTTCCATGATGAGGAGGGAGGGGGATGAAATGATCTGTAACATTCTTTTTTAAATATCTCAAAAATTATTGCGGTTCAAACGATGAAAATGGAGTTCTTTTCAGTTCATACGATTTGCTAACGAATGGCTATTTCGGAATTTTAAATTTCCATGATGAGGGGGAGGGGGATGAAATGATCTGTAACATTCTTTTTTAAATATCTCAAAAACTGTTGCGGTTCAAACGATAAAAATGGAGCTCATTCCTGTTCATACGATTTACTAACGAATGGCTATTTCGGAATTTTAAATTTCCATGATGAGGGGGGAAGGGGGATGAAATGATCTGTAACATTCTTTTTTAAATATCTCAAAAATTATTGCGGTTCAAACGATGAAAATGGAGTTCTTTTCAGTTCATACGATTTGCTAACGAATGGCTATTTCGGAATTTTGAATTTCCATGATGAGGGGGGAGGGAGGATGAAATGGCCTGTAACAATCTTTTTTAAATATCTCAAAAATTATTGCGGTTCAAACGATGAAAATGGAGTTCTTTTCAGTTCATACGATTTACTAACGAATGGCTATTTCGGAATTTCAAATTTCCATGATGAGGATGGGAGGATGAAATGGTCTGTAACATTCTTTTTTAAATATCTCAAAAATTATTGCGGTTCAAACGATGAAGATGGAGTTCTTTTCAGTTCATACGATTTACTAACGAATGGCTATTTCGGAATTTTAAATTTCCATGATGAGGGGGGGGGATGAAATGGCCTGTAACATTCTTTTTTAAATATCTCAAAAATTATTGCGGTTCAAACGATGAAAATAGAGTTCTTTTCGGTACATACAATTTGCTAACGAATGGCGATTTTGAAATTTTGAATTTCCATGATGAAGGGGGGGGTAAATGGTGTAGGCCTGTGACATTCTTTTTAAATATCTCAAAAACTATTGCGGTTCAAACGATGAAAATGGAGTTATTTTCGGTTCATACGATTTGCTAACGAATGGCTATTTTGAAATTTTGAATTTCCATGGTGGGGGCTGGTGAAATGGTCGGTCTCTCTGTATATATGCAAATTCTCAATATTATTTTTTAAATATCTGAAAAACAATTGCTGTTCAAACGATAAAAATGGAGTTCATTCCTGTTCATACGATTTGCTAACGAATGGCTATTTCGGAATTTCAAATTTCCATGATGAGGGGGGAGGGGGATGAAATGGCCTGTAACATTCTTGTTTAAATATCTCAAAAATTATTGCGGTTCAAACGATGAAAATGGAGTTCTTTTCGGTTCATACGATTTGCTAACGAATGGCTATTTTGAAATTTTGAATTTCCATGGTGGGGGGCTGGTGAAATGGTCGGTCTCTCTGTATGTATGCAAAATCTCAATATTATTTTTTAAATATCTCAAAAACTATTGCGGTTCAAACGATAAAAATGGAGTTCATTCCTGTTCATGCGATTTACTAACGAATGACTATTTTGGAATATTGAATTTCCATGATGAAGGGGGGGGGGGTAAATGGTGTAGGCCTGTGACATTCTTTTTTAAATATCTCAAAAACTATTGCGGCTCAAACGATGAAAATGGAGTTCTTTTCGGTTCATACGATTTGCTAACGAATGGCTATTTCGGAATTTTGAATTTCCATGATGAAGGGGGGGGGGGTAAATGGTGTAGGCCTGTGACATTCTTTTTTAAATATCTCAAAAACTATTGCGGTTCAAACGATAAAAATGGAGTTCATTCCTGTTCATACGATTTGCTAACGAATGGCTATTTCGGAATTTTGAATTTCCATGATGAAGGGGGGGAAATGGTGTAGACCTGTGACATTCTTTTTTAAATATCTCAAAAACTATTGCGGTTCAAACGATGAAAATGGAGTTCTTTTCGGTTCATACGATTTGCTAACGAATGGCTATTTTGAAATTTTGAATTTCCATGGGGGTGGGGGCTGGTGAAATGGTCGGTCTCTGTGCGTATATGTAAATTCTATTATTTATTAAATATTTCAAAAACTATTGCGGTTCAAACGACAAAAATGGAGTTCATTCCTGTTCATACGATTTACTAACGAATGGCTATTTCGGAATTTTGAATTTCCATGATGAGGGGGGGTGAAATGATAGGCCTGTAACATTATTTTTTAAATATCTCAAAAACTATTGCGGTTCAAACGATGAAAATGGAGTTCTTTTCAGTTCACACGATTTGCTAACGAATGCCTATTTTGAAATTTTGAATTTCCATGGTGGGGGCTGGTGAAATGGTCGGTCTTTCTGTATATATGCAAATTCTCAATATTATTTTTTAAATATCTCAAAAACTATTGCGGTTCAAACGATAGAAATGGAGTTCATTCCGGTTCATACGATTTACTAACGAATGGCTATTTCGAAATTTTGAATTTCCATGGTGGGGGGGGGGCTGCTGAAATGGTCGGCCTCCTATAATTATATGCAAATTCTCAATATTATTTGTTAAATATCTCAAAACCTATTGTGGTTCAAACGATGAAAATGGAGTTCATTCCGGTTCATACGATTTATTAACGAATGGCTATGCTGAAATTTGAAATATCTATTTTTTGGGGGTACCATTTCACCAGCCCCCCACTTTGTTTTTTAAATAACTCAAAAACTATTGCGGTTCAAACGAAAAAAATTGAGTTCGTTCCGGTTCATACGTGGTACAAACGAATGGTGCAAAAAAAATTTAAAAATTCCATGGTGGGGGCTATCGTTTCACACACCCCCCCCCCCCCACTTTGTTTTTTAAATATCTCCAAAACTTTTGCGGTTCAAACGAAAAAAACCGAGTTCATTCCGGTTCATACGTGGTACAAACGAATGGTGTCTGAAAAATTAAAAAATTCCGTGGTGGGGGGGCTGGTGAAATGCACCTGAAAAAACAGCTCTTTCTCTCAAGTGTTGTCTACTGGCACTGGTCCAACGCAGTAAGAAAATGCTGGACTTCGCGTGCAGTGCGAAGACAGCATATTTATCAACTTCAAAACTTTTTTCGCTGTAATTGGGAACACTAAACGACACTTTTCCACACTACGGGTTACTCTATTTCAATTACAAAAAAATTCCATCCGTTTTTGCTTATATCCCAATGCGGTCGGAAAAACGCGAACTTAGTGTGTCGTGCGGAGATGTAAGATATTTGTCGATTTCAAAAAAAAATTCTTTTGTTATTCTTGTTGACCCAATTGGCAACTTTTCCGCCCTAGGCGATATGCAAATTAAAAAAAAAAGTTTTTTTCGGCCCACCCTACTCTCAACTTCAGTCCATCGTCTAAACGATTCCGAGTACTTATTTCAACTGAAATCAGTCAGTCTTGTGATTTTTCTTGCAAGAAACACAGCTGTGAAGACTAAATTCGCAGATGCAGAAAACGATCACTTTCACGTTCTCTTACCAAACTCATCCTGTTAACCGTTTAACAAACAGTGGATGCTTACATTAAATTCAGATCATATATAGAGGATTTTAGGAAGTGTCTGACCCCAGGTCTGAAGGTGGACGTCAAGTAATTTTGCTTCCTATACTTCCAATGGAAAAACTTTTGTACACATTTTCTTCAAAATTAGTGCATTCCCAAGGATGAAAATTTGAACATCAATTAAAATAACCTCATATTATAACGTGGAATACTTAAAATTTTAATGCGTTCAAGAAATGCAGATCTTTTCCGATCTGCACTTCTTGAACGCATTGCCTCACAGTACCTTCTTGCGGTGTGGTGGTGGGTCCCTGTCGTCGTTTTACTTCACTTTGTCACCCCGGGGATCCGTGGTTTCAGGTGCGCGATGATACGGTCTCCTTCCTGATTTGAGATTGTAGCGGTCCCAGAGCTAATCAATGTATTGTGTAAGTTATTGTATACGTATATTATACTGTTTATTTTTCTTAGTGCCGCATTTGTATTTCTTGCATTGTTGCCTGGTATATATCATGTGTGTATCGTCTTTGCGTCATTTCTTTCGGATGACTTTCACAACTGAATTTACCCCACTTAAGCGTTTATTCTGTTTGACAACTGACGTGGTTATATTCGTCTGTGCTGTTTACTTTCCTATCACGCATTGTTTTGTGTTTTTATAGTTTTCTTGCCGCGGGCACTGTGTTCCGAGGATTCTGTTCACCTGACGTGATGCCAGTTTATGTTTAGCGGCTTCATTGAACCTTCCCGGTGCATATTATAGCGTTTTGTGTCGTAATTTTTGTTACTATTTTTGTTTTTGTTTAATGAGCTGGACCCACAGCATGAAACCCTGTTATTTGTAGGTGCAGGATCTCGGTGCGTATGGACCTTTCCACCACCTCTCACAAGTGCTCTATTGGGTCCATGTCGGGGAACATGGTGAACACACCATCCGTCGGAAATGTCCAGAATGTTCATCGAACAAATTGTAGGCAACTTGGGCCCGATGCCATAGTAAATTGTCATCCTGGAAAAATCCCTTTCTTGTTGGTGTACATGAAGTCCACGAAGGGCTTCAAACGGGCACCCAGCAGAGCTCCAAAGCGATTAAAAGTTAATGACACGAGAACCAGAGAACCCAAACCGTGCCACATAAAGACATTCCACACATGTATGGAACCACCACCAGTTTGTACAGTGTCTTGTTGACAGCTTGACTCCATGACATCGAGAGATCCTCGCCACACCCGAACCCTATCATCAGCACGTAACAACTGGTAGCGTGACTCATCGGACCATGCCACATGTTGCCAGTCTTCCAGGGTCGAATCACTGTGTTCACGAGCCCAGGTGAGGCGCTGTGTCCGATGTCGTGGTGTTAACAAGGGCATTCTGGTGGGTGTTTTGCTCCGATACCCCATTGGCCGCTTATTTACGCTGCACTGACCTGTTGAAAATGTCTCTGCCAGCTCCTGCATTGAATGTGGATATTATTTGAGCTAGTGTCGCTTGTCTGTTAGTATGGGCAATCCTGGTCGGACGCCGCCGGTCACGGTCATTCGTGGTCGGCCACTGCGCTGTAACCGGTGGGTGGCAATGCCTTTCATGAGGTATTCTCGCAACAGACGTGACACCGTGTATCGAAGAATGTTGAATGTTCGCGCAACTTCGAAATTGAATGTCCCATCCGTCTGGCTGCCATTACTGAGCCTCGTTCAAACTCCGATAATTTACGTCGGAATGCCATAATCCTACTGGGGGTTGTTCAAATTGACTCACGAGATTACACCTCGCAACTGATAAAAATCGTAGGGTGCTTCAAAGACGACCGCTCCAGTTAAAAAAATCCATACTGATATCCAGGGTGTAACTTGTGCCGGAGCGCGCACCCCCTTTCTTGCCGGAGCGCGCACCCCTTTCTTGCCGGAGCTGAGCTCCCCCACTAATTTGCAACGAACCTTCGTCTCACATTTACATCTGGGTTGCAAATTTCCAAGAGTTTGTGGTGTGCTGTAACAAAATATTTTAATCTGTCAAGCTGGAGCATCTTCAAGCAAGTAAACAACATACTTATGTTATACTTATGAGGAACTTATAACGCAAGTAAAAGTTTTACGTACCGGCTACTGGCGTGATCCCTGAGATATTTTACATTGGGAAAAGGAGCTGGAAAAACTTTGCAACCGTTTAAAAATAAACGCTAGAGAAGTGATTAAAGATTTTAGAATATATATGTCCAGTGCCGGGAGAGGGGTGAGAAACAGCTTTAAAACCTTGAATTCCATTGTGAACTGTAACCCCATATCTACTGCAGAATGTGAAAGGGGCTTCTCTGCAATGGACAACATTGTAACGCCACAGAGAACCTCACTGAACACTGGCATAGTGTCCCAACTAATGTTCTTAAAATTAGTTGGGCTTTCACTAAAACATTTCAATCCAATATAATACGTAAAAAGTTGGCTGGCAAAAGGGGCATCACACTGCTGATGGTTTGAACTGCTGAGTGGCCAGTAAAAAGGAGGAAAATTCGGAAATGTTAGCCCTGTGGAGTTTTTTTGTAAATTATAGTTATATGACCATTATTCTGATAAGATTTAAAAGTTCCATTATTCCGGTAAGTTTTACAATTGTAAACAACAGTTTCTTCATTTTGTAAACCATTCCAATACTTTTAGAGAAAGGAAAAATAAACTGTCGAATTGCTTTAAAAAAATTTAAAGAAATTTCATGGTTTGCATGCATGACAGCAACACGGTACCAAGAATTAGCTATTCACAAGAAATGTCAAAATTTCGGTACTTATTATTTATCAATTATTATATATGTTTCAACAAAAGTGTGTTTAGATAGACAGTAATTAAATAAAATGTACAGTTTAAAGAACACACAAATATCAAACTGAACAACAGAAGTAACCCCCCGATAGATATTTTTCATAGAACAATTACCGAGATAATTTTTATCATTTCGGTACATCACTAATTCACGGGGCAATTTCCCGTAATATTTTTTAGAGCCCCGGTACTTTTTAGCACGTCTTTTGTAAAAAAAGATCTTGCTTCTGTTATCGGTTTGTCCGTCCGTCCGCCTGTACCCACGATATCTCTGCAACTATCAGTCCTATTTGAAAAATTCTTTTTGCATTCGGAAGCATGAAATATGCAAATCATGATCCTTCATTTCTGTTTTTTATTTTACGATGTACAATTTCGCCGGTAGAGGGCGTAAATGCAGATGATGTTGAATTCACAAATACGTTTTATTCCACATATTTGCTCCTAAATATCCGATTGAAATTTTTTTTATCTTTCGATTCCATGTATGTCGAAGAGTATTTTAGATATAGTTACTTTTCCAAATTACGCATAGATTTTCCGCTAGGAGGCGTAAAAGTAAATTATATTTTTCCCGATAACTCTTCTTCTAAAACTACGGTTTGAAATTTTTTTCTTCAGCGAATACATCTCCTGATGGAAAATCTTTTGCATATAATTTCAAATTTTTGGTAAAGAATACTTTGGCCACCAAAGGGGCGTAAGTGTTAAATTTTGCTTCTGATGTATTTTCCATAAAATCGGGGCTTCTAAAATATCGATTAAAAAAATTCTTTCGTGGACTGCTGCCACTCACATCGAAAAACCTTTTCGGAATATTTTCTTCTTAAAATATTTCAGTTTCTCCGCCAGAGGGCGTAGATGTACATCTTATTTTTGTCAATATCTCTACTTCTAGGAGGCCGATTTGAAAGATTCCTTCTTTGTTGGATAGTGTTTTCCGTGTGACATGTTTTTCATTTAATTTCAAAATTTTCAAGTAATTCATAGACTTTCCGCTAGGGGGCGTAGCGGTAAATTGCGTTCCCCTCTATATCTCTGCTTCTAAATCTCCGATTTGAAAAAATCTTTCTGCACCGGATACAGCACCTGATGAGAAATTGTTTGCACATAATTTCAAATTTTTTTAAAAAAAAATAGTTTGGCCACCAGGTGCGTAAATCTTAATTTCCGCTTCTGTTGTATTTCCATCAAAATATGAGCTTCTAAATTCTCGATTGAAAAAAACATCGTTTGTTGACCGATACTACTCATGTTGACAAACCTTTTGTTTTGGTGAAAAATCTCAGCCACGTTATATATTTATTAAATAGGTAGCCAAAATTAAATCTGAAGGGAAATTTTGAATTTCGACTAAAATTTAACTTTGGGAGATGGGTGGATGCATTTCGAAACAAAAATATTTTCTAAGTATTAGAAGGCCATGAACATCCTAAACAAAAATGCATCTGAAAATTTACATTCCACAAGAAGTTATTGGAAAGTTTGCGTTGTTTGTGTTTACGCAGAGTTGAGTCACCTGAAAGTGCAAAAATAAGTGAATATTGTTGCATGTGTATGAAAAGGTGTCACTATAAGTCCTAGGATAAAATGTACTCGTTCAATAACAGCTTGTGGAGGCGGTGAAAGTCAATTTAAAAGGATAGGACAAAAATTGCAGTTATGAAATACCTTATAAAACCAGGGTTCGGATCGATAGCCTTAGTCAAGCTAAGGTGGGGTACATGGGACCAAGTCATGGAAGACAACAGCACACAAAAATTTTCACACTGCACTAATTTTGGACTTTTTTTGAAAAGCTACTGCCTGTATTTATTATTTTTCTTTAAAAACTTAATAAGGTCATTTAGTGGACAATCAGATGGCATTTCCTTTTTGTTGTTTGCTAAAAACACAGCAGTACAAAAACAGAACCTCAATTTCTGTTCTATTTATCTTTGGCCACTGGCCCCATGAACAGCACAACTCTACATATTTCAACACAGCTAGTTTGAACACTAGGCATTGACTTTATGCATCCAAAATTATACCATGATTCACATAGCTTACACAAAAATAAAAATACTGGATTATTTTTAATTCCACAAGGTGGACAAGTTCTGTTCTTTTGAAACGTACTCTCTTCTCTCTCACCTAGTTAGCTCAATGACAAATTTACAATTTTACACTTATTGATTTAAATTTACAGCACCTAAACAATCTTAGCAAACTCTGCAATCTCCCAGACCAGCTTCAAAAACTTCAATTAAATTTACAGTTATAATAAGAGCCCCAAATTATACATTAACCAAATCCACTATCTGAAAGTAAACAAACCAAGTAAATTATCCTCACAACAGAATTTACACTGAGCACAAGCATTAATTAACATTGCATAACCTATAGAACTACCCTGAATGAACCTACTTCACCTACAAAGAAACCTCACTAACTTAAAAATTATCACTATTCATAACATCACCATAATTCAGAAATTCAAACACTCCTCTTGCACCAGCCTGCTCATAAAAATCACCTCACTCTGCACTTCACATAATAGCTCAAGATACTTAATAACTCTATACTGTAAACAAAAGCTTAAAAATACCAATCAACCAAATTTCCAAACCAAATATCAAGCTCACCAACACCAACAACCAGAATTCAGAATTTACATCCCCAGCACTACAGCAAATCATAAACAAATAAATTTAGATACTTTAAATCACCAAACAAACTTAAATTTAACACCTGCAGTGAATTACTGAGGTAGCGGTGAGGCAAATACTCTCAGTTCAGACACTACCCTGGGTTTTGAGAACCAACACAGGAAGAAAATAGCAGTCAGGCTGAAGGCGTGAAATTGGGTCGTGAATCCAATTTCAGCCTATGCAAAGGGAAAGGAAAAAATCCTCAAGTGCGACACATCATCATCAGGCACAGAATTTCCTCTAACATGATCTCGCCACATTTCTTGAAGCAACGCCCGACCGACCCTCGCTGGCAGTACATATCTCCGTGAGCAGCGAAACTACTGGGGGGTTTGAAGACAAGTTTTCCCCCAAAAACCACGTCCTCAAGGATCTCCCTTTTCGAACCAATGCATGATCCCACCTTGATCAACCACGCCTGCAAGAGCCTGTCGTACTTCAACCCTAAATACTCCAGGCACATCCGGCCCAGAACCAACACAACTATATCCCAGAAAAAATTCACTTATCTCTCTATATATCCCAAGAAATCCTAAATCATAATATCCACATATATCCCAGGAAAATTCACTTATCTCTCTATATATCCCAAGAAATCCTAAATCACAATATCCACATATATCCCAGGAAAATTCACTTATCTCTATATCCACACATATCCCAGGAAAAAATCACTTATCTCTCTCCACATATATCCCAGGAAAATTCACTTATCTCTATGTCCACATATAGCCCAGGAAAAATCACTAGCAAGGAAATTCCTCTGTACCATGGCAATGTGCAGGTCCACTTCAGACAATAACACTGACCATTTACATAACCCACTAAATATTTTCACCTTATTGAAAATTAAAATTACAATTTACTCTTTTTGTAAAAACAAGAAAATTTAGGCCAAAGAAAAGAACAATTAATACTGGAACTGGTGAGCAAAAGTGTGTCTTCTCAACCCATGATGTTCATTCTTTTGTGAAATACTAAACTTGAGAACAAAAAAATACTTTAACTTCTATTCTGCACATATCGCATCCTGGTGAAAATTCCCTACTCAGAGCCCTCTGCCCTAGGACAAGTTCCCGGTTTGCCCTAAGATCACCCCTTTCCAATGGGAGATTAACACTCATCTGGAGCATGTAAAATACTGGTCCTCAATTAACACTCCTACCATCTCAATTTCGACACTCAACACTCCAAGAATGTAAACAACACTTTAGGTTTCCAATTTCATCACACTATAATATGTTCCCAAAATCCCAATATAAATCATCCCATAATTTATCTTCACTCAAAAAAAAAATAATAACTCAACGCTGTAAAAGACTAGAGAGAAATGTTTACTATTATTTTATCACCCACGACATCACAATAACACTGCTTTTCAATTATCACATGCCCAACTAAACTATTATCGATGCACCAAAATTCACTGTGCCCAAACATTAAACTAAATTTTTCCGATACATCAAAATTTACTGGCCTGGGGAGTTGCTACACTACCAGACATGACAACACACACAAAAAAAAAAAAACATAAATGAAAGCATTTTCAACTCCCCTCTCTTTTTTCTCTGAACTCATACCTGAGGAACTAATAAGTCTTAATTTTGAAAACTGAGCGATAACAATATGGGGACGTCTGTCCCACATCCAGCTAACCAAAAAAAAAAAAAAAAAGAAAATTTCTTCTTTTTTTTTTTTTTTTTCGCAGAACTATAAATTTGATTTCACACTGCTGACCCACTCGTTCAACAATTCCGCAGCGGTCACAACATAATACAAAAAAAAAATCGAGTCAGAATTTACCTTCTGGGCTGGGCAGGAACAAATCTTGTTTCAAATAAAAAAAAATCTTCTCGTCACACCGTCACTGTTGATCCTCTCTTCGCCTCCAACAATGTCTTTCTCTTTCTTTTTGGACACAATGTGCCCGAGCACTTCACCTTAACACAGGGAAAACAAAAGACATCCCGAATTCTCCCTTGTCCTTTTCGATGCCCATCCCTGGTAGAATTTTGTCGGCTGCATTGGAAGGTGGACGGCAAAGGCGCGGAGGTTCCCCTTTCTTTATCCATCAGCTCTCACGAGAATGCTTAGGAGTGCATCGGTGATCATCTTTCGCTGCGCCCAGAGGAGGTCTCGTCCTACGGTGGTCCTGTCCTTTCTTCATAATTTCTTCCACCCTTTTCATCTGGTGGAATCCGCGAGAAATTCATCGCAAGCCCTGAGCTCCTTTTAATTTTTTTTTTCATGTAACCAACCATGAGCCTGACAAGACCCCACGCTAGAAGACCGTCGCTACTAGGCTCCTTTAAGCTTTTTACCTCGAT
Source organism: Macrothele yani (assembly GCA_039090855.1). NCBI lineage: Eukaryota > Metazoa > Arthropoda > Arachnida > Araneae > Macrothelidae > Macrothele > Macrothele yani. The sequence continues at coordinate 125,179,975 of CM077024.1, read as the reverse complement.
GTCAAATCATGGTGGTCAGCAAAATTGCTCTCCCCACCAAAAGGCGAGGAGAGACTCGGCTGTCCCCTCTTCCTCCCGTCCAGCAAGAGAACAAGAACAAAAGTGTCTGAGCCAAGCGTCTCAAAGTGTCAAAGAAACTCTCGCGTGTTGGAAAAAATACTGACCCCTGATTGGCTGACCTCTGCAAACAGCGGAATTTCTCTCCCACGCCTCGAGTGACCTCTGACCTTCACTCAGGCATCGTTGCAGCGTCCAACACTGTCCACGAAAAAAATGTTACTAGCACGTGCATCCTCTGGTCGGCCAGGGGAAGATGAACTTGACCTTCAACACGTAGGGACCAAGCCTCTCGACCCTGAGGTCTAAAAATAGATTCTGTTGCTGAATTCCTTACCCAAAAGACGAAAAGATGTTGCACTTTTGGGCGACTTTTTCACGACGTTGGGAAATGAGGAACGCAAAAATGGCGAATTCTTGCTTTGCAGAAAATCACTAATTTTAATTTTCTTTTTCTCTCGTTCCGTGATGTTAAACTAAAATTAATTTTGATTCTCTGAGGTGCACACCTACTCGCCTTTTCCTATCGCGATAAAGGAACAGATAAAATAATTATTTTCAAAACCCCAAAGTCAGTTAAATCAAATATTATTATCTTTTTTTCATTAACATGAAATTTTGTTTTCCTGGTTGTGATTAAGACAAGCGAATTTTGCGCACGAATTCCCCTGCCTTTCAACCAGGAATTTTCTTCTGACGTATGTCATGGGAGAAAATTTGTGCATTAATTAATCTCTGATAAACCAACAGAAAGATTGATCAGGTCTCTCTGAAATTCACCAGAGGTTAAAATTTTCGCCATGACACTTTTAGAAACATTTTCTTCTTAAAACAGTGAATGGTTTCCACGCCAGAGGGCGTAGATGTGTATCTTATTTTTGTCAATATCTCTACTTCTAGGAGTCCGATTTGAAAATTTCCTTCTTTTGTTGAATAATGTTTCTAGTGTGACATGTGGTTCATATAATTTCAAAAATTTCAAGTAATTCATAGACTTTCCGCTAGGGGACGTAAATGTAAATTGTGTTTCCCTCTATATCTCTGCTTCTAAATCTCCGATTTGCAATATTCTTTCTAAACCGCATACAGCTCCTGATTGGAAATCGTTTGCACATATTTTTTATTTTTTGTAAGAAATGGTTTGGACACCAGGTGGCGTAAGTCTTAATTTCCGCTTCTGTTGTATTTGCAGCAAAATATGAGGTTCTAAAATCTCGATTGAAAAAAAAATCGTTTGTTGACCGATACTTTTCTATGTCGACAAAACCTTTTAGGAAAATTTTCTTGAAATAATACATGGGTTTCTACGCCAGGGGGCGTAGATGTATATCTTATTTTTGTCAATATCTCTACTTCTAAGATTACGATTTGAAAAAATCCTTCTTTGTTGGATAGTGTTTCCGATGCGAAATGTTTTTCCTATAAATTCAAAATTTTCAAGGAAATCACAGACTTTCCGCTAGGGGACACAAAGGTACTAGTAAATAGCGTTTTCTGCGTTATTTCTGCTCCTAAAGCTCTGATTTAGAAAAATTCTTCCTGTATCACATACAAGACGTGATGGAAAATATTTTTTACATAATTTCTAATGTTTGGTAAAGAATGGTTTAGCCACCAGTGGTCATAAGAGTTAATTTCTGCTTCTGAAGTATTTGTTGCAAAATCTGGGCTCCTGAAAACTCGACTAATTTTTTTTTCTTCGACCGATACCTCGCTTATATGGAAAAACCTTTTGAGAATACTTTCTTCCTAAAATAATGCATGATTTTCCCACCAGGGGACGTAAAATCGCATCTTATTTTTGTCGATATCTTTGTTTCTAAGAGTTCGTAAGCTCACGATTCCGTTTACAGCAATATCTGAGGGATTAAAAATCCGATTGAAAAACGTTTTTCTTCCGTCAGATCCTATTGTTTTCCATACCGGTTCCATTGACTTTGAATAGCTTTGATAAATTTAATTTGCGTCAGAACGGATTCAAAAGACGTGCTTATTACACCTGAAAATTCGGTGTCATCTTTCTTGTTTTCTCTAGAAATTAAGCACTGCTGATATCCCATGACTTTTGGCACTTCAGGGTAAAATGGCGAAAACGTGTGAGGGTCCTTAAACACCCATTTTTAGCACTTTAAAATAAGAAATTAACAAAGATTATTAAGGACACAGCTGATTAACGAATTCCGCATTGTACTTAGTATTAACGAGTGTAAATAATCAACAATTCGAGTTCGACATATTTATTCACTGAAAAGCATTTTTGGATTAATTACTGGTTGCACAAGAATAGGTGAAACTCACAAATATGCATACAGGTAAAAGTGGAATTTATTACATCCTGTAATAGTAAGCAGGGAAAAGTGCACACAAAGATTATAAACAGTAATACGGAATGCTATGTGCATTGAAATACTATTAGATGAGATTTCTTAGCATACGTAAAGGTGGGACAGAATCATTCTAATCTTTCCATGAAAAACATATTTAAGTCTCTAGGTGTACAATGGCATCCCTCACCTCGATATATGCCGGAATCAAGTTCTCTTAGTCTTAAGTTCCTGCAGTCTTTTAATAATTCCCGAACATTTGTGTTTTCCAGATTTTTATCACGTAGCTGCAGAACTTCTAAGAAACGGAAGCGATTGAAACGCAGTGCACGCTCGAATAGCGTTATCATATCTCCTCCTGTTAGATCTAGGCGTTTAACATTTACTGATGAACATAAGAGCTCGTAAATATAATTCTCGCAACTAGAAAACTTCTTAACGACAATTTCTTCAACATTGGAAACAACCCTAGATAGATCACTTGGGAAATCAAGATGATTATTGCCATCAGAATGTCTGCTTCGCATAATGTCAAGCGTGAGTTTCTTCATGTTGCAAAACGCTAGCAAAATCTCACTGAGCCTTTGCAGATAAAATGCCTCTGAATCGGATGAGTATACGCTTCGTGAAGAACAGCATACATCTTCTATTTTACTCCCTACTTTTAGCACGAATTTTTGGAAAGAAGTGTTGTCCTTTTCCTGCTCATAGCAATCATATAAATAGAATCTTTAAAAGTTTTTGCAGACAGCGCTTCCAAAACCTTAGGATTAATTTCATAAAGCGAGAGATGAACAGTGTCTATATCAGGGCAAGCATTCAAAGCTGCGCTGTTCTTCTTTGCAGTGGAATCATTGTCCACGCAGATCTCTGTAAGTTTAAGAACAATGGGTGAAAATGAATTTGCTGCCGCCGCTTCTTGCAGCTGAGATATGGCACTCACGACTGAGGGAAACGGGATATAGTAGAAGGTTCTGGGGAGATCTCTATGGCAGAAGTCCCTGAGTTCTGGCAGGTGTTGCAAAACGCAGGCGATGGAGTCTTTTTCGAACGGGACACATTATCACGTCTAGTTTTCGAAGACGTTTACCAAAGTCACAACATGCGCCATTTTGAGGGCAAAAAACAAATTTCTCTTTTTCTGAAGCATGCTTGCAAAGTGAGAAGAAAATCCTATGTGTCATGCTACGCTCTTGCGCTGTAAAAACTCTCAATAAGTGGACAGCCCTGCAGAATCCGTTCGAAGGAGATATCTTCGCAATATGTCAATGACACGACCTGCAAATTCCGGAATTCTGGAATTACTTTTAAAATGTATGATTCTTTGCCGCCACAAATATTACTGTTGAAACTCCGTAAATCCTGTAAAAGAAGAAAAAGAAATGTTGTTTGAGATGGCAGAAACTAAATTCAAAACTCAAAGTTATTAATGAAAAACACCTGTGTTCAAACTACACATACGCGAAAGCAAAAAATAAAATAAATGAATATACATATATACATGAAAATATAAAAAAGTAGCAATTATGAAGCAGCACATATTTGCGTAAGAGCAGTGCCGTCGCTACTGGGGAGGACGGAGGCGGGCGGCAGCTCCCCCAGAAAGCGTCACACAATGGACGTACGCCGATTAGCCATTCCATTATGACCACACCTCGCCTAGAGAAATGGCCGCGCCTGGAGACCGAACGGTGGCGCCGGTGAAGTTCACAGAACCGTATATATACAACCCCAGGACCGGCTTTCGGTTAGTAGAGTGTTTGGAGTCAGATGGGAAAAGCTGCCGATTTATCGCAGTTTGATGAAGGACAAATCATAATTGCACGGTGTCTCGGAAACGGCGCTCTTGTGGGGTTTTCATATGCCGCTGCAGTGAGTACGTACAAAAGGTTGTGCACAGATGACCAACAGACCAACCATCGTCCGCAGCTCATTGATGCCAGAGGGGAGCAGAGACTGTCGCGCACTGTTCACTGCAATCACAGGGCCACTGTGCGACAAATCACCCTCAGCTACAGCAGTGGTGACTAGGGCAATGTGTTACAGCACACAGTCCATCGCAGCCTTTTGCACATGGGCCTGCGTAGCCGAAGACCCAGCCGGGTCCCCATGCTCACTACACGTCATCGCCAACAACGCATGAAATGAGCCCAGGATCATCGAGATTTGACCATGGATAATTGGAAGAAAGTGGCCTGGTCTGCCGAATCAAGCTTCCTGGTGCATCACGTATACAGCCGAGAGCGGATACGTCGATTACCAACGGAGGCTTTGCCACCTGGATGCACTGTTGGGCGGAAACAGGCCGGCGGCGGCGGTGTTATGTTGTGGGCCATGTTTTGTTGGGACACTTTAGGACCCATTATTGCAATAGCACAATCTCTGACAGCTCTCAAGTATCTGAACATTGTTGCGGAATAACTTCCCCTATACATGGCAACTGTGTTCCTGCGGAAGATGGCCATTACCAACAGGATAATGCGCCATGCCACACTGCCAGAATTGTCAAGGAATGGCTCGAAGAACATGCTGGTGACTTTCTGTTAACGCCCTGGCCTCCAAATTCACCTGACATGAACCCAATCAAACATTTGTGGCTCGACTTGGAAAAGCGGGTTCGCGCTAAATTACCACCACCCCTAAATGCACGGAAACTGTTGTATACATTATGGTACCAGATACCCCGGGATACCTATCGCCAACCTCATCGAATCAATGCCTTGCCGAGTGGTCACTGTTTTGCAGGTTAAAGTGTGTCCTACAGCTTATTAGGTAGGTGGTTATAATGTAACGGCTCACCGGTATAAATTCATACTCATTATCTGACCGGCGTAAAATATATAAATACACGACGTAAGAATAAATGTACTGGAAATTAAAATAAAAAAGAAAGTTAGGCACTAGTTCTTTCTTTTGTAAAAAGTAAAGTTAGCTGCAGACAGTATTCCGCGCATTTAACCACCAGGGATCAGAGTAGAACATCCTGTTGGGTGTGAATCCCTCATGAGCACGAAATGATTTATTCGAAACAGCAGACAGAGGCACTTGAAACAACACGCAATATGCCTAAGCACCTTGATGTTTCCGAACACGACGTAGAAATGAAGAGTTATTTAGTCATCTGTGCTCTGTCGCAGGGAATTTCTCTGATCGTTTGACTTTGAATGGAATTTTTCCAATCCCTACTTCAAAAGCATCTTCCTACTGTTACATTTATTGTCTGATACTCATTGGCTCAGTGGGGTTCGATGTTAATCTTCATTTCTGCAGAATGGGTGTATTGCCGGCGTTCTTATAACTCTCTCTCTTTTTTACGTTTTATTTTACAATATTATATGTTTACAACTTTTGGCTCTCGTTCATAAACTTAGTTTTCTCATTTTTAGTAAAATTATGTCAAAACTCAGTAGTGCAATATTTTTAACGATCATATATTCCCACAACGGTGATATGAGAAAGTTAAATCTGCTTACTACACACACACATTAGCCACTGAATTAGAGACCTTTATGTCTAACATAAACTCCACTTACTTTCGAAATACGTGATCACTTGGTGACCCAAGTGATCTAAAGATATTTTGTGTTTCCGTTATAATTAACACTATCGGCAGATGTGCTGATCACGATGGGAAAAACAAAGCACCTTTGAGACTTTGATAAAGAGCTTATTGTGGGTATCTATCTGGCTGAGGCGACGATTTTCAGAACTGACTGGTTCCTCAAAAGAGGAGATATCCCGGGCCTTTAATGGGTAGCAAAATATTATAGCACATATTCCTCTGTCTGAAAGGCTCGTGTAACGGTGGTGGAACGGACAATCAGACCGAAATTGTCGTCGTCTGAGGAGGCTCTGTACGGAAAAATAAGACTTCCTGTGTCGCAGCACATTTCCCGGGTCATTCAATGGAGGCTGTTATCGTCCATATCTCAGCGATCTGGTTATTGTGTGAAGGGAATTGGAGTGTAAATTGGTACTGGCAGATGCATGTCTGTATGGAAACAACTAAGTTCTGCGAACTACCGGAAAGGTCGTCTACAATTACTGTAGACAAACTTTACTTTTCTTCACAGTTCCTGTTATCTCTGTCAGTGAGTACATTAGGAACATCGTGACTGAATAGTGGAAAAGAGTCACGTGGTTCGATTTAGTTTGGTGGGAGCTCCACGAGAAAAGTGGCAATGGACCCAGAGTATCTTGTAAGCACAACTCAAGGTTCTGGAGGTAGTGTGCATTGTGTGGGGCTGGCGTTTCTTTTGGTACGGAACTGGTCCCCTGATTTTGTTGAAACGTTCGGTGTCCTTCAATGATTATCTGATTCTGTAGTGTTGACTTACATAGAGCGATGCAACGACTGTTTCCATGAGGACGACAAAGCTACTGTCCATCGCACAAGATGTGTTGAACAGTGGTTCATCGAACACAACAGCGATTTCTACGGATGTTTCCTAGGCCATCACAAAAGTCCGGGATCAGGATCCCCATTGATAGTTTACGTGGGGCATGTTAGAGAAACAGATCCGAGTGGAAAGTCCTCTTCCATCAAAGCTGAACAAGTCAAACGACTGTAGTAGTGTATGTAAAACGGCGGTTCTACCAAAGAATATCTAACTGAGAAGTTAAGGCTCAGCGAAACGTAACTCAGCGCCACAAACGTATCCTAAGATATGCAAGATGCAGTGCACAGAAACTAACATGCAGGCTGATGACGGATCAGACTGCGCATGCGTATTTCTGTTTGACAGCAATGCTGGCAAAAAGAAAAGTCAGCTACTCACAGCACGTGATTGTTGTCTTCTCTGGTAGCATAAACACTTCGCAAATAGGATATGTTAGTTTTGTTGCGCCAATCGTGTTAGTTAAGGCTTTTGTTTGTTCTTCAATTTTTCAGAAACATTTTCACTAATCGCCAAATAATAGGGATTATCTGCATTTTGTGTACGGATCTTCTAGTGGTCCAACTATAATATTTAAGCTAAAATTTAATTTAAATAGTAATATTAATGCTATTGCATATTTGTTTCACCAAAATAAGGGACGGGCGGGATATCAGAAAACAACAGCAGCAAAAAAACAAAAAACAAACAGCCCTCAGCAAATAGTCATCCAGATCGAAGAGAAACCATCGTGGATCAAAGAAAAGCTTCACTGCTGTAGTCCCAAACGCCTTTTGCTCTTTGAATGCTTTGCTTTCCGGCAGAACACATAAGCTCCCAGGATATGGGGCCGCTGTAATCGCCAGTTTCATGTTACCTCAACGGCAGTTGACGTTCTTCACGCGAAGCCCTGTATTCTTTGTAGGGATGGGCTTAACAGTGACTTTTCGGTAACGATTTTCCAACAGTAACTTCTCCTCAAAAACGTAAGCTTTTGACAAAGTTATTGTTTGTGACAAGAACTCGAACACCTGCATCTGTATGCTCAAATTAGTCACGTGGCTTAAAAATCACAAATCCACAGGAACAACATTTCATTAATCGTTACTCAGCAGTCGGCACTCGCTGCTTCGCAGTTCTCAGTTCTGAGTTCTCAAAAGGGATTCGTGTTCGTGCTATTTCCGAGGATTTCCACTGACAGACTAAATAGGCACTTGTATTCTTGTTACTTACTTTTTCATAGGCATTTTAGTTACTTTTCATAGGTAAGTAACGCGGAGCAGAAACATTAAATATGAAGAATCTTTAACTCCCCGAAAAGCAGATAGTAGCCATCAAGCTCGTATATGAAAATTTTTCAAGTGGAAAATAAATGAATAATTACTTACAATTCATTTATTCTGGTCTGTTGGTCTGTAGACAGACCTAAAACACAAAAAAGATTTTTATTCGGGTATATTTTTAGCAGCCAATAATTGCATTTTTTTGAAATTTTGTGCTCCAGCCCTAAAAAACAATCTTGGTTTTCTAGAACTACATTGAACGGTGGTTTGTTTGGGTGCAAAAATAGCATATATAAATCTCACTTTAAAAAAAAAAAAAGCCAACACCGTCAGACAAATAAATAGCTTGAAAAGTGATATTACTTGAATGAAAAAGCTGAGAAATATCTATATATAACATCAGTGATTTTGGAGCGGTTATAAAAATAGCTTGATTTAAAAAGTGAGATCACTGGAGTGAAAAAGCTTGGAAATATCTAATATTTGATGTCCAGTTATTTGGGGAGCGGTTAACGAACGTATCTTGATTTGGGAACGCTTGATTTGCAACGTACCTGTTCGGTCCACGAAAGTAGCGTGAACTTGGAACAATTCAATAACCTAAGTGTCTCTCGTGATTTTGGAAAGGTGATTTTTTTGGCCGCTGATCACAAACCGTGACACTGACATTTGAAAAGTAACTTTACAAAAGTAACAGTGACGTGATTTTGTACCCACCTCTTAAATTCCTTTGGTTCTACACCATAAAGTAAGGATACATGAGAGGGTACTAGCTGTATTAAGCTGAAACTCATGACGTCATTAAGTCTACTGCAGCGCACCATCGACCTACGACAGAACTACGGTTGATTTGACAGCTTATGGGGTTTTCCAGGAATCACTGCGAACCACATTGATTTGTCCATTTGAGCTTTGACCTCCTCAGCAGAGTGGAAGACGAAGAAACGTGTACGACATATACCTGTCTTTTCCAGATTCTTTTTGCATCGCACATTTCAAGTTTCCTCTCTAAGCATTCCAATAAGTGGCATTATTCTTGCTTATTCGTTATTGACCGTTAATTTTTTCCTTTGAAAAATTCCACAACTCAGGTTTTCTACGCTATTTTTTGTTGTGAGAATTTCATCTCACGCATATTTTGTCAATGTTGTCTTCACAATATAAGCTGTGACTCCGGCTGTACTGCCGCAGCACCGGGTTGGGGTTACCACAGCAACCACCTTGCCGACGGGATGTGGTGTCACGTCACATTTTTGTTTCTGTTGCTTAAGTCGATGGGGGCGCCACTTTCCATGGGAGGAGTTTCAAAAGGCTTCTGTGGCGATTTCCACTCTATATATCCTTACTTTATGCGTTCTACGCCAGTGGACCGCCAATATTTACCTATGAGACCCGCCACTTTGGCAGGGCATTGGTCTTCTGCACTGACCCCAATCTGTGATCCTTATCGGATAGGTCAGCTGCTTGGTCAAGGAATAGCGGTGGAAACAGAATACCCACGCATTTTGTGCTCCCCCCTCTAGGGGAAAGAGGGGGGGCAGGGAGGCTTCCGGCATATAGATACTCTCTGTTGGACAAGTGCCATCAACTCTTTGCAAAACAGTGGTGTGGTTACATTGCATAATTCTCAGGAGTTGCAGCGATTACAGAGGTAGCATGGAGTTTCTTATGTACAGCCAAAGAGAGGGGAAATTATTGATACATTCAGGACACAAATTCTACTAAAGACACGGTAGAAATAGAGATAGGGATGGAAGTGGCGTATGTACAGAACCCAATGGCCCACCAAAACTGCTTCCCTCCCGTCAAATCATATCAAATAGTGGTTAAACGAAAAGCAACAGAGGATATTTGAGCAACGAAGCCATTGTGAGAGCGGGCGCGTTATTTATGCCCAAGAAAATAATGAACCGAACATTATGCATATTATATTAGAAAAACATACATTAATAGACTAATGGGAAGAATATTACGTTTATTCAATTTCATGCTAATGTGTGAAGTATTCCATATACATATATGTAATTGTTTAATGAACTCAAAATGGTTCAAATGTATAACAGAGCAATGGACTTGTTCCAGAACATTTTTACAAAGCATTGGTACATGACAAGGAGATTCTAAGATTCTCACGCTCTGGGAAGTGGATGCCGTTCCCAAGCAGATAGGCATCAGCAATTAAGCAGAAGCGACATATCCCGCTGGTATTGTACAATATCAGAAAGCAGACGCCTGAATGTCTGGGAACCTGTAGCCGTTATTCATTGTATCCATGTAGCCAGTATGCATTATATTCGATGGTTGTTTTACTTTTGCGGAAAGTTAAGTCTGTCAAGGGGAATACTGCTAATGGAAAGATCAGAAGTACCGGTCACCTAGTGCAGAAAGCGAGGTATTGGTAAAACAGGAAGGGCAAGGACGGTTAACAGAGGGAACACTGGCCACCATGACGTCGACGCCAGCAGGAAGAGAGACCACGGAGGGAGTAGGGACACCTCAGGGCCGGAGCGAACACGGAAGATGCGCAGCGCCAACCAAAAATCGGGAGAGGTAGGCGCATGAGAAGACTGAGTGCGTTAGTCTGTTTTCGGAAATTGCAGGAGTAAGTTCGCCGAGGGAGAGAGCTCTAGAAGGTTTTCGGATTGTCGGACACCTAGCGTTATGGGGTCTGAGGGTTCAGTCGCGGATGTACTGAACGGGGTCGGAGTATCTTTGGCGAAGATAGAGTTTACCAGCCGTGATACAGGTCCCTGACTTAGGGAATATCACGTGCTTTATTTTAATTATCCAAGAAGGGATAATTCTACCGAAACCGCGAGGACTAAGTGCAGAGCGTAGTTGTAGATAGGATTCGGAGATAGAATCTTTATTGGGAGACACAGGCCGCTTCTCGGACGAGAAGGACTCTCTCCCAAGCGTAGGAACGTATTATCGTGATAGAGACTTCAAGTTTACTTTCACTATTTACCATGGGTCTGCATTAAGTTGAGGGACGTCTGAGTCGACATCCAGAAAAGCAGTATTCCTACGGACAGACTGGACTTTCCAACTTGCTTTTTGCAATAAACCTGTTTAAGTTTGGAAACAAATCCTCCTGTGTCATTTTATAACATGTACAGTAATTTATACTTGGAGTTTCTGGTGATCTCAACCCATCTCATTGGATTCGTAGATAATCGAATTATAGAAAAGCGGGCGAGGTTTCAGGTCTGTTCACCCAGAATTTGGGTAAGTTCTGAGGAACGAACCTTTGAAATATTTCCATTGACTGTGAGATGAGCTTGTAGCGTGGACGCAAGAGAAAGTATAATTATTTTGGGCAGGTCCACATAGGAAATAAGCACGACGTTCGCTCTCACAGCCAATAAAACTGATCATACTACTGCGGGAAATGATTGTTTTACTAATTGGAAAATAAATAGCACTAATGGAATATTAATGCCAAGAAAAAGCGAAACGAATTACATAAAGAATAAAAAAATTAAAAAGGAGAGGTAAAAAAAAAATAAAAAAAGCTAAAAAAGAAGAATAAAAAAAATTAAGATAGAGAGAAAAATCAAAAAGCTAAAAAAAATAAAAATTAGGCAATAGAGAAAAAAAAAGCGTTTTGGGGGATGAAGGAGTCAACATCTACGTGGTATCCCTTGGGTAATGGACTGTCGATTCTTACCTATGAAGCCTGCCACTGTCGAGGTTCACTGTTCCAGCAAACGTTTCCTCAGATTCTACAACTAGTAAAAAGATCTTTAACGTACTTTATTGCAACAGTAGTTCCAGACATGTCCCTGATCTTTAAAAAAAAAATAAAACATGCAGTAATAAATAATGAAGTAGTACCGGAAGTTTGCTAAGCCCGAAAAGGCAAAGGAATCCGCTGTATTTTTCTGTGAACCGTATGCAATGTTTTGATAAACAGTGAACTCTCTTATATCAAGTTTACTTTGCGGGAATTGCTCGCTCCAAATCACAACGTTCGTCCTAATTTCGTGGAAAAGAACGCAGACTCCCAAGAAAAGAGTAATTGAAACACACCTCAAATTCGGTGGTCTCCTGAGTGCAGTAATCTCTGGAGGATGGGGGTGGAGTGGGAGTGGAGTAGGGTGTCTGGGTGGTCTGTGTCCTAGCCAGTTAGCCCATTAACCGAGAGGAAGAGGCTGGGAGCAGAGCTTCACTACTGAGCTTCTGTAATTTTTCCCTTTCTCAAGGAACAAAACATCCCTTTTTTTCCCCTGTATCAAAGTAACAAATTCGCTTAAAAATTTCCCTGCCCAAATTGCGCGGGAAAATTGTTACATATCCATGACACTTTCTAAATATTAATTTTGTGACAGCAACACGGAAATCATGGAAGAGTTGTTGTACATAGCCATTTAATAAATAGTACTTTTTATTTTTATTTTTTTGATTGGATGTTTAACGACCACCATGAGCAACTCAATACTGGCTATAAGCAGTCAGTCAGTGCCCATCCCTTAATTTAGGGCCACTGGTTCCAGGGAAGGAGAGAATGCCCATGCCATAAACTTACAAACACAACCTCCATATCTCACCGGGATTCGAAGCCGGACCCTTTTCAAACGAATGAGCAGAAGCCATGCAATGCTATTTGGAGATATAAATAAAAGCAAATGAAAAACATTTCATTCCTCTTCTTAGCTTTCTCTTGTGATGAGCTTTAAATTAAATATGAAATCAACAGGGAAGAGGAAAAAGGTGCTCCAGTTTTTGAATTCTCTTCAATTATCTCAAAATCAAAAAGCTTGGGTTTCCAGAGCCCAGTATTCATATTTTCAAATTTGTGTAACAGGTAAAAAAAAATATCCTTTTTTTTTCTTTTCTTTTTCCAGTGGGTTGCTTACCCCTTTGTCACAATGGGCAAGAATATATTTCATAGTTTAGAATTCATATGTAATTTTGCATTTTGTGTGACATAAAGGCATCAAAAAGCTAAAAAATCTGTTACATAGAAAAAAAAGCAATAACATATTGCCTTGATCCCTTCATGGAGTTTAGTAATGGAAAAATCAACTAACAGCATTACATGTATAACATTTAAATTAGATACATTTTATTGAAACAATTATTTACATCTTAATTATTTAAATATACATATATTGCACATGGTTCTAACCAAAAGTGAAAGCTGAGATATATTTCTGACTTTTCTACGTTCAGGAACAAGAAGTTTTGCTTAAAAGTTTAAGGTCTTTTTCCATCTGAAATCAGAAGTGCAGGAATATTCTACGTGAAATCATACCAAATTTTTGGTGGAATGTAACAGAACTCCCTCTTAGATTTTATTTACATCTGAATGTTTAAGATCTTTTTATGTATCTCTTCAAAGCAGCAGTGTCAAAATGATTTGTAACTAACTTAAAAAAAGGAATTTCATTTTGTTTTTATACTGTATTCATTATTTTTTTCTTATAAAAAGAAGGAAACGATGAATACATAAAAAATAAAAAGACGGAACAAAATCTAAGGCAATTTCTCTTTTTTTCTCCTCTTTTCCGTTTTCTTAATTTATTTTTCCCTCTCAGGAGCATAATTTTCCCTGAAAGTGGAAGCCCTGTCTGGGAGGGCAGCTGACTGTTTCCGTAATGAGATCAGTGCAGTTGACCAACACCCTCTGGGGGTGAGGGTTCTGTGAAGTGGAGTAAGCGTGTCTGTGTCCAGGGCAGTTAGCCTACTTCAACCGGGAGAGGTTTCTTTTCGTAATGCGGTCAGTGCACTTGACCAACACCCATCCCATGATCCACTCGGTGCTCCTCTCTTTCGCCGATGTGCCTTTCTCCTCCTTCGTTCGTTGAAAACCTCTTCTCCAGAGCACATTTAAGGGGGACAGGGAGCCCGGGGGCTGGACGGAAATCCTAGAGTGTACTCAATTATACTTGGGGGCCCAGTATTATTGGTACATCTAGGATTTCAACCTATGGGTGGATGAATAAAAATACCCAGGAGAAAACATTCCCAAAATATGGTGAAGCCATAAAAATATCCCCGCTGTATTGAAGTGTCCATCCCATGATTCATGGACCAATCAGTGTTACCATGTAAAAATGCATGGTTGAAAAAATGGATACCAGTTCAGTTCTGCTTTAGTCTTCTTCCTTCCCCAGGGTTTATCTGGATTTGAAATTATATCGAAGTAATGGAGAAAATGATATGATCCAAGCGAATTTTTAATGTATGAAAATTTCTCTTATTACAGATGTGTACAAAAAAAACAAAAAAAAAAACGAAAAAATAGATCACGTCTAAAAATAATGCTTTCCGAAGATTTGAAGATGGACTGGAAGCGACTATACTTTTTGCGGACTTCAAGTGGAGATTTGAAATATAATTTTTTTCACAAGGTAGTTTCTTATAGTTTTTGCTGTGCTGTCTGCAAAAAAAAAAAAAAAAAAAAAAAAAAAAAAAGGGAAAGAAAAGGGAAAAAAAAAAACTGTAAAACTGTCAGTTCTTACATCACTGCATAATTCTGGAGGCTGCGGCTCCTCAGCACCCCTCTTAAAAAGAGGCTCTGCTCTTCCCCTTTGGCAAGAAAATCACCTCATCTTACCTCCAACACTCAGCGATATTCCCTCCTACTGACTTTTTAAAAGCGGGTAACAAACTCCTTTGTGAAAGCGTAGCGGTCCGAACACGGACTTCAAAGTTACCCAATTTTGTCCTGTGTTCGTTACCCGATTTTAGTCAAGTTAACACGTAGCCCGTGTTTCTATCGAAAGCTTTTGGTCAAAAATATTGAAAGTGGCCTGATTGCGTTGCTGACCAAGCCAAGGTAGGGCATAAGAAAACACAAGGGCGAATTCTATGCAAATGGTTTTCAACATTGTTCTGTTTCTGTAGGAAAAAACACTAAAAATCAGTCTGAAAGACTCGAAAGTTAAAATACCTTATTTCCCGGGACTAGGAAACCAACGATAAAACTTTCACCATGATCAAAAACAAACAAAAAATAACGATACAAAATAAAATAAAATATGTTGGAGATTTACTTATTTTTGCCTAAAATTTACCTATTATATTCTTCCTAAAACACTTCACTAGAATGGAGTACACACGTTGTCTTTCGCAGGTTTCTCACAAGAAAGAAGAAAAATGACAATGCCGAATTTTCGGTTTGTAATGAGCACGATATCTTTGGAATCCTTTCTGATGCGAATTAAATTTTCAACAAAATTATTCATAATCAATGCAACCTGTTAGAAAAAAACTGCAACTGGATTTCTGTAATCGATAAAACATTCCAGAAATATAAAAACAGCTACTTATCCACCTCCGTCTAAAATGATTGTTCCGAAAATTAACAAAAAGACGCACAAAAAATTTTCTCATGTATGCCATCGGAGACAAAAATGGCTTCTTCAAGTCGAACAATTAGAAGGAGAAATATAGGAAGGAAACGTGATATAACTCTGCGCCTTCCTAGCGGGAGAATTTTGCAAGCTGAAAAATAGGCAGGCAAAATATCCTTTTCATGGCGGAGAAAAAGTTATGCTAAGAAAACACTAACTTTTTAAATACGTCTCCCGGAAGCAGAGATAGTGAAGAAAACGTTTCGATATTGCGTACGCTTCCCTAACGGGAAAGCAGTGCATTATTTAAGAACGATAATGTTTCCCATATTTATTGCAGCTAATGGGAGTGAAAAAAGAAGAAATTTCTCTATAGTGTTTTTACAGCCAAAGATGCAGCTGCAAACAGAAGTACACAGACACAACCTAAAGTAACAGAACTGTGAACTGTAAAATCTTCAACATACAATCCTAAAGCGTGCCACAAGGTAAAATAGCATCCTGTGTTGAAAGATATTTTTAAATTCCAGATTTAAGGGCAGAGATATTAGGAACTGATGAGATGTTGGCTCCCTCTGGCGGCGGAATTGTGAAAATGCACATAAGGAATCTCAATAGACAGTAATATCAGACGGAAAAAGTATAACGAAAAATCAGTGCAATTTGATGCAAAAAAAGAAACGACATAAAATAACACTCATTATAAATGGCAAAGTAAGAAATAATTTTTCAATACGATATTTAGAAGAAAAAGTATATGAAATAAAATGTTTTGAATTGGATATCATCTGCATTTACGTAAACTAGAGGTGAAGTTAAACATTGGAAAAAAAAAACCCGGAATGTAAGGCTCATCATTCCCTCATTTCAAGCCTTCGAAAGTTCGAAAGCAAAAAAAAAAAAAAAAAAAAAAATCCTGACTGGACCAATACAGAAGTTGCTGAGATGTGTCTGGCAGATTTCGAGAAGGGACTGGTAAACCGATGGCCATAAGCATGATATAAATTTTTTTTAATGTGCTAAAAATCTAGCTGGGGTTTTTTCTGGGAAATAAAATGTCCGAGAAAAAACAGACCCACCTCGCATCTCTGTCTCTAATCCAGCTCTTCCCGAAAACTCATTCTTAAGTTCTCTCACATAGAATGA